>CM042046.1:38657500-43782500 GCA_023525975.1 Smallanthus sonchifolius | reverse complement strand
GGGTCTCTCCCACACACGCACACAGCTCTAACCAGTCCCGGCCGCTAGGCTATCGCAACAGAACCCGGTCAGAATTGGTTTTAATCAACAATTCCCGTGGGTTCTTCTTCCCCCACGCACGCCGAGCCAAACCAGCCCCTTAACCCACGATTTGGACCACGATTGGATTTGAAAGCATAGGGGTTTTGTTAATCGAAGGTTTTCGGTCCTGTGGGTGAGTTTAATTTGAAAAACATCGAGTCTAAGTTCGTTTAATTACAGATTCAGTTACCGAAACCCTAGATATGGACAAGGAAATCGATTTGATCGATTCTGATAATGGAAGGTGTTGGATTCATAGGGCTATTAATAAAAAGGTGATTACGAGTCTAGAGATGTGGATTAATTGTATTCAAACAGGGTTAGAGTTGGGTTTCGATTAAACTGAGTTCGTATGAACCCTAGAATTCGGATTATGAAAAATTCGATGATGATTGAATCAATTGATATGGGGTTTTTATTATACTGGAAATTTCGAAGTTAATGGTATGATTCAATTGAATTAAAAACGTGTCTAGGATCAAAAGCCCCAAATCGTTTTTCATATGAACCCTAGGTATCGGATCATGATGATTCCGATAATTTAAGCCCAATTAATCATGGGGCTTTTAATTTAGGGACTGAAACGAATCTATAGGTATAAGCAATTACCAGATATGATGTCAAATTGAGGGTTCTCGACTAAATTGTGCTCCGACGTCGACGGCTTTGGTTCTTTGTATCTCCGGTCACTCCTCCGACTGAATTGGTACGCGTAGAAGCTTGACAGAAGTTTGTTTGAGATGATACAACGATCAATTGTGAGAATGGTAACCGAATTGTGTGATTTTGATAAGGATCGACGGGAGGGTCGACGGTTTCAACATAACTCGCCATTAATCGGATTAATTCGGCAATGATGGAGTTTAAACGAGTTAAAGGCGGGTGTTAATGGCAATGATCGCGAAGATTAGTTACGGTTTCAACTGAATTTGATTATGGTATGCGATTTTGACTTTCAGAAAGTCAACAGGACTAATTTGAGTTTGATTTTGACTTTGAGAGTCAACCATCTAAGTCTTAGGACTTGGCAGGATTAGTCCTTACAGTTTGAGATTAAATATTTGACAAGAATAATCCCTGAGGTTAAGATTAGGTTAACTGAGTTAGTATTTAACTGGATTTGTTAACTGAGTTAACCTGAAAGGTCGAGTTGTCACATCATCCCCTAGTTAAAGGAATTTTCGTCCCGAAAATTAAAATAGTACCTTAAGAGTTTGACGTGGAGTGCTTGAACAGATTAGGGTATTTGCGCATCATCTGATCCTCGCGCTCCCACGTGAATTCCGGTCCGCGTTTCGAGTTCCAACGAACTCTGACAATAGGGATTTTACTGCGTTTCAGCGTTTTGATTTCCCTATCCATGATTTCCACCGGTTCTTCAACGAACCGCAGTTGTTCATCGATGTGTAGTTCCTCAAGAGGAACCACGAGTGTTTCGTCGGCTAGACATTCTTCAAGTTCGAGACATGAAAGACATTGTGTACACCACTAAGTCCTTCAAGTAGGTCCAGCTGATACACTACTGGGCCAAGTCTCTTCACTATCTTGAACGTTCCAACATAACGAGAATTCAGTTTGCCTTGTTTCCTTAAGCGAATTACACCTTTTCAAGGTGAGACTTTGAATAGGAACATGTTGCCTATTTGAAACTCTAACGGTTTACGACGCTTATCGGCATAGCTCTTTTGACGCTCATGAGCTGCCGCCATACGGTTTCGGATTTGAACGATCTTTTCAGAGGTTTCGAATATATGTTCGGGACCTGTAAGTTGGCTATCCCCAACTTCAGCCCAGCATATAGGAGATCGGCATTTACGTCCGTGCAATGCCTCGAATGGTGCCGCCTTGATGATAGTGTGATAACTATTAATGTAGGAGAACTCCACTAGAGGTAAGTGAGACTATTATTTGTGCATTCATGAAGGATATGATGCCCATAATAGCACCACTCCTTTCGCCTTGGATGGAGAGGATTTCTCCATTAGGAAGAGGAAAGCGTACGATTATCTCGCGACAGACAATCTCAGCTTGGTTCTTAGATAATCAGTCCATTCCGACAATTATGTCGAAACTACCGAGTGAGACCGGCATAAGATCAATGTCAAATTTATGATTAGCCAGTTCAAGTTTATAACCCTTATGAACATGGGTTGCTTCTATTATTTGTCCATCTGCTATTTCTATGACGTATTTGTCCTCTAACGGGGTTGGGGTTTTTCTTAGTATGTTACTAAGTTTATTAGTCATAAAACTCTTATCAGCACCAGTGTCAATTAGTACAGAAGCAAAATAGTTGTTTAGAAAGAACTTACCGGTAACCTCGTTGTGGTCATAACGAGTTTCTCCGGATCCTAACACAAAGGCTCGCCCCTTTGCACCATTCCCTGCATTATTTCCCTGGTTGTTATTATCGCCTTGGTGGTTGTTGTTGTTGTTGTTGTCGTTTCCACCCCTCTTTAATTGTGGACAATCCTTTCGGAAGTGTCCTTCTTTTCCACATTCAAAACAACCCTTGGTAAAACTCAGTTGTTGGAAAGGCTGCTTGGCTTGTAATTCCCCTTTGCAGTCTTTGGCAGCATGGCCCACCTTGCCACACCGCTGGCAACGGTTTTTGTCACAAGAACCGAGGTGGTGGTAATTACATTTGTTACACCTGGGGTGACTCCCAATATAACCACTCTGATGCTGACCCGAAGAGGTCGACTGGTTGAAGTTCTTCGTAGGTTCAAACCTACGCTGTTGTTGTTGCTGTGATTGATTCGGCTGAAATCCCATGTTGTTATTGCTACTGTCAAACTTCCTCTTGTTGTTGTCAGTAGACTTGGATGCTGACATTCTGGGAGGTAGTGTCCCTTGGGTAACGGCTTGGTCCGTCAGTTTGTGAGCAAGACGGATGGTTTGTTGGATGGAAGTGGGGTTGGATGAAGTAACCATGCTTTGGATTTGTGGTACTAATCCACTGATGAACATTTCTATCCGCTTGTAGGTTGGTGTAACCATGTGAGGACACATCCCCGCTAGCTCATGCGAGCGAGTAGTGTAGAGTTCTATTTCAGAACCCTCCATTTTCAGATTCCAGAATTCTCTCTCGAGTTTCTGGATCTCATCCCTGGGACAGTACTCTTCCTTCATCATGTTCTTGAAATCTTCCCATGGTGATGCATTGGCCATGTTCAAACCTAGCATCTGGACCTGTGCATTCCACTATGTGAGGGCAGGACCCTCTAGAGTTCCCGATGCAAATTTGACTCGGTCGGCTGCAGGGCAGTTACACATGGAGAACACAGATTTAATCTTTTCAAACCATCGGAGTAATCCGACAGCTCCCTCAGCTCCACTGAACGTGTGGGGCTTGCAGTCCATAAATGTCTTGAAGGTACAGACATGCTGATTGTTCTGTGGATTGTTCGCTTGCCCTAAATTGGAAAGAGTAGGTTGGGTTTAGGAAAGAGTGGAATAAATGCGTACGATTGGTTATCCAGAGTTAACGGTTAACATGTTTACTTGCAATGTGTGCTGCTAAGGCTTCAGCAACACTGTCATTAATTAACGCGGCCAGTTCGGCTGGTGTCAGTTTGATATTTCCACGACCACCGTTGCGACCGCCACGTCCACGTCCGGCCATGATTCTTCATATTCACAAACACAAGAAATGAGTAAATACATCGCACATTGACATCACTCAAGTGTAAGAAAACAGAAGGAGATGTGTAAAGACTTGCAGGTTTATGATTTTAGTACAAGGCTAACTTAAATCATAAGGCCATAGAATAAATGGTTCAACTCAAACAGTTCACTAAGATTTTATTGGAATGGGAACATCCTTACCCATTTAGGTTTTTATTTGAAACATAAAGAAATGACAAAATAAGATAAGATAGAATAGAATGGAGTATCAAGCTCCACTTCCGGCGGATGAGATGACTGACTCAGCATCATCATCCTCTACTTCCTCGGGCTTATCTACAGGCTCAAAATCGGGTACTTCAGCTGGCTCTAGAGCTGCTGCAAGTTGTATCTATAACTCTCCAATTCTTTCCTGAGATTCTACCTCAGCCTCCTCGAGTGCATTCACTCTAGCCTGCAACGCCCTTACCTCGTCCACTAATGCATTATGAAAGAGGTCAGTGCCTGCCAGTTCTGCTACTAGCAGATCTATCCTATGATCCGTTTGTTTCTCTCCTCTTAACAGACCTGTGATCGCTCCTGCTGCGTCTCTCATATTACGGATCTCTCGATCCATAGTTGCTACAAATGCTGCAAAGGCTTGCTCCAAGTGGCAAGGTAGTAATGGTAAACGTGGTCCTGATGATGATGAAGCTCCAAAGTACGGTGATGGAACTCGTTCCTGTCTAACCCATTTGCTCAGTAAACCGGGGTACCAATCCCAGCCACTCCCATTCCGGATATGCATGGGCTCTCCATACATAATAGAGTCATCAATGGGCTCAAGCCTACGCCTCTTGGGCTCCGGTGATGCAAGGGAAGGAATGTCATGTTCCTGATTGGTAGGTGGTGAAGATGGTGGTGTAGACATAATTCCTGAAACATAAGGAGTAAGTGTCTATGCCAAGTAACTAATGTGTGTGGCTATAGTCTAGAATGCAGTCCTAGTTCTCTATAACCAATGTCTCTGATACCAATCTGTCACACCCCCAAATTCCACTAACGGAGTTTTACCGTTTTGGAAGGTGACAAACCAGGATCTCAGACTTCAGTTACTTCAAACGACACTATATGGGACTTGAAATGTAATAACATAAAAGATCAAGGTTCAGAGTGTATATGCGGAAGCGTTAAATGAAAGTAAATGCGCAAAACAACGCGCCCAAGTCCAATTACAAACGAAACATAAATATTATTCAATAGATAATTATTTCAATTGGAGTCCAAGACACATGCATGACTTAACGTGATCCTGAGTGCCAACCTGAGAAAACATGTAAGAAAACGAGTCAACACTAGGTTGGTGAGTTCACAGGTTTCAATCATTTCAAATAAAAGCATTTGCGGATTATGTACATTCAATATGCATATCAATAGGTTGCATGTCTATATTCATGTTTTGCTAAAGCGCTCGTAACCGAAACTGGCAGTGTGTTTGTTTGTTTGCCTTCAGTCAGGTCTATCAACTCTGACTAATGTGTTAAGGTCAATATAACACCCGTTCGACCTCCAATCGAGTTAGCGCGACTAACGCGGGTGGGGTTTGTCAAACCCAGTAGTACTACCAAAATTACCTCGTTCATACCATATTAACGGTCCGATGTGTGTGAGGACTTTTCATGATAGTGTGTTACGCTTAGCCTCAACAGTGATATCATATGAATTACAATAAACCAAAAAGGTTGTGACATGTTTTCTTCCCCAAATAAAAACAGTAAAAGGGGCCGTGAAACTCACATGCGTTGCGTAGTAGGTAGTATCACACAAGTATGAGATTTAGAATCTCAAGTGTTAGCCTTGTAATATCCTTGATTTTTCCGATGTACCTTTCCCTAAACGCGTACCGTAATTACTTTAAACTTTAATCCTTACTTCTTTAAATAGTATTTTTTTTATTATTTAAAATGGATTTAAGGAAAACTTTCATATACATACATATATATATATATATATATATAATTATGTATGTTTATTATATTTTTTTGATATTATTAAAATTCCTAAAAACTCATGAGTTTATAATTATATATTATAATCTTATTTCAAAAATACTCGAACTTTAGAATCATAAAAAAATTATTTTATATAATGAAACTTATAAAACTAGTGTAGTTCTTTTTATAAAAAAAAATAACATATTTATTTTATAAAAAGACTAGGGACCAAAACTGCCCATTCTTGAAACTTAAATTAATTGAAACCTAAGTTTCAGCATAAAACGGCAAAGCTTACAAACTACAAGGACCTGTTTTGCCATTTCACTAAACACCCGAGACCCAAACCGGTCCCGAGTTCGAAACCTCCCAGTCCCGGTTTTTCCTCAATTACACTCGAACTCGCGTTTCCGGCCAGGTTCACTGAACCTCGAGCATCGGCTCGCGCATGCGACCCTTACCTAACAACATTCAATGTTTGATTTCATCGATAACCATGCGCAATTACGATCGCGATCCGCGTGAACCCCACCCGTTAAATCCCACCTAACCGAGCATTAATCGTCGAAATTGGCTATAAATACTAACCCAAACATCTCAACGACATCATCTCAAACCATTCTCAAGTGCCAATTTCACGATTTTGTATCTACATTGTCGGATTGGGAATCACGACCGCCGACGATCACCTTCAACCCGTTCTCCCTCATTTCTTCATCATTTCAGGTAATTCGAGTGACCCTCTGTTTCGTTTTCATTCAGGGATCAATAGCCCTATGTTAATTTGCATTAACAGGGGGTTAATCGCTTCGTATTTGGGCGATGAAATTCTAGGGTTCATATCGGATTCAGGGGCGATTGGGGATTTTGGTTTATCAATTTGTTTTTCCGTGTTAATAATCAACGAGACCCGTAGTCGGGATGGCTTAGTGTCTGTGCGTATGCTGCGACCCGGTCAGTGACCCGGGTTCGAGCCGGGTAAACCGATTTTACCCATTTTAATTGTTTTAGCCTTTTTAAAATCAGTTTTAAACTTTTATAAATTATGTTATACATTTATAAACTTGAATCTGATTTTTTTGTTACACTTTTATATTCAGGAACTATTTTAATTAATTAAACTTAGTTAAAACTTATAAAAAGATTAATCTTTAAAATAAAATTTTAATGCTTAGATATCCTAAAATAAATACTTTTTTTCTTATTAATTAGAAAAAGTAATACTTATAAACTTGTGCATTTTATAAAAGCTATATTTAATAAGTTCAAGACTTATTTGTTTATTCATTTAGAAACAAGAAAATAAATAAACATTCTTATTTAAAGCTAGAAAGCTATGAATTTATAAACTTTATAACGATAGAAAAATCGTTTACTCATTTATTTAAAAACGTAATATTCTAAATTTATAAACCTTATAAATATTAAATGAGAAACTTTAAACATGTAAACTTTGTGTAAATACTTTAGGAAACTCTATTATAAACTTATAAACCTTAAAGAATTTTAATTTAAAGTATAGACTTTATAAGAAATCCTATTTTAAATAAACTTATAGAAACTTGACTTTTATTTAAAAATTATAAACATTATTTATTACGAAGTAATTTGTAATATAGATGTAAATACTTGAAAACCTAAACAATTTATATTTCTCACTTTCAATTAGATGATTATCTATTCTAAAAAATGATGCAAATCTTGAAATGATTTTTATAAAACCTTAATTATTATTCAAAAATAATAATTATCATTATATACTCTTTAAATAATTATTATAACAATTATTTATTTCTTGAGTAATTATTGTTAAAACTTTAATAATTATTTAGCATTTCGTTTAATAAAATGTACAATTCCTTAGGAAAACTATTTTAATCATTATTACCAATTGGGTGTAATAATTGTAAAACTTTAAATAATTATCTTACTAAATCATTCTAAGCTATAAACTTATTTAAAACTTTGATGCACAAGTCTTGAATCATTCATTCAAAAACCTTTGTTTTAAACTTGATTTAAAACTTCATAAACACGATCAATCCCATCCCATATTCGGAACCCTAGTCCGAATCTCGAAATCCTAGATCCTTACCATAGACTTATAGGATCATACTTAAATCTTTAGACTTGCAAATCTTAGGCTTATTGTGAGGATATTCTCCCTCAAAGTCTTGCAAACCTACTCTTATCGGATACTCTTCATCAATCCAAGTGAGTATACTTAGCCCCTTTTTCCTTTTATGCTTTTGGGGTGAAACATGTTCACAATTCTTAAACTTATACAATTCTTGTACAACTATGACTACGTGTTTATTCTTATGTTAAACTTGAGACTTGTATGCTTAGATTAAACTTAAAACTAGCACATTCATTAGCTTTGATCAAGCCGATAGTAACAATGATAGATCTATTGCATTTGACCAATCCACCTTGATTGATTGACCCCTTCGGGGGGGAGCCCTTGGTGTTTGTTACTACATTAAACTTTAAACTTGAGACTTATAAGGGTAACCTGCGGGTTATGCCTAAACTTGGTTGGAGGGTTGATGTGCACAATGTTTAAGATACTTGTTCTCATACTTACATTAAAGAATGCATATATCATAGTGAATTGTAATTCTTTTCAAATACTTGTTAAACTGTGTCAAAACCTTTGTATCTCACCAACTATTTTGTAGTTGACAGATTCTTTCACATGTTTCAGGTACTACAACATGAGACTTTACTGTGATCACATAGGATGCTTGGACCTAGAATGCTTAATCAATTAGACTTGTATTCTTGTTATGTATTTGATTTATTCTTTGTATTGGAACCTTGAAGTTATTTAATAAAATTATTTAAACCTTAATAGTCAACCTTGTGCTATTGAACAACTGCGTCCGCCCCGACGTATAATCCGCCGTCGGTTGGAGTGTGACAAGCCTGCACGGCTTACGTATGCCCTATAATTATAACACATAAGTTAGGGACATATGGGATTTGTGACGACAACACGGAAGATTGAACGTCCTAAAGAAACGCTCTAATGATTAAGAGTAAACGAACGTGTCCACGGGAAAATAGATTCCTTAATATAATAATTAAGATCAATTTGTTACGTGTCGAACGTTAATAACGAATAATATTAAATAGATAAATAAATAAGTTCGTACGTTTGAGTCGTTTACAAATGTTAGGAAAATAATATAATTTAATATATTATTTTTAGGTTCGAAGAATTAACTAAATAGTCATTTGTGTGATAAAATAATAAATATATTATTTATAAGAGTGGAAAAAAATAATAGAATGGATTAATAAATTAAACTCGAGCCTACGGGTCGTTTCCCATGCTAAAACACATTAATATAATATTATAATAATATAGAGTTTGATTTTTAATAATTAGATATAATCAAAAATGCCTCAAAAATAAAATGTGGGAGCCTGGTCTCGAACCCGGGTCTCTCCCACACACGCACACAGCTCTAACCAGTCCCGGCCGTTAGGCTATCGCAACAGAACCCGGTCAGAATTTGTTTTAATCAACAATTCCCGTGGGTTCTTCTTCCCCCACGCACGCCTAACCAAACCAGCCCCTTAACCCACGATTTGGACCACGATCGGATTTGAAAGCATAGGGGTTTTGTTAATCGAAGGTTTTCGGTCCTGTGGGTGAGTTTAATTTGAAAAACATCGAGTCTAAGGTCGTTTAATTACAGATTCAGTTACCAAAACCCTAGATATGGACAAGGAAATCGATTTGATCGATTCTGATAATGGAAGGTGTTGGATTCATAGGGCTATTAATAAAAAGGTGATTACGAGTCTAGAGATGTGGATTAATTGTATTCAAACAGGGTTAGAGTTGGGTTTCGATTAAACTGAGTTCGTATGAACCCTAGAATTCGGATTATGAAAAATTCGATGATGATTGAATCAATTGATATGGGGTTTTTATTATACTGGAAATTTTGAAGTTAATGGTATGATTCAATTGAATTAAAAACGTGTCTAGGATCAAAAGCCCCAAATCGTTTTTCATATGAACCCTAGGTATCGGATCATGATGATTCTGATAATTTAAGCCCAATTAATCATGGGGCTTTTAATTTAGGGACTGAAACGAATCTATAGGTATAAGCAATTACCATATATGATGTCGAATTGAGGGTTCTCGACTAAATTGTGCTCCGACGTCGACGGCTTTGGTTCTTTGTATCTCCGGTCACTCCTCCGACTGAATTGGTACGCGTAGAAGCTTGACAGAAGTTTGTTTGAGATGATACAACGATCAATTGTGAGAATGGTAACCGAATTGTGTGATTTTGATAAGGATCGACAGGAGGGTCGACGGTTTCAACATAACTCGCCATTAATCGGATTAATTCGGCAATGATGGAGTTTAAACGAGTTAAAGGCGGGTGTTAATGGCAATGATCGCGAAGATTAGTTACGGTTTCAACTGAATTTGATTATGGTATGCGATTTTGACTCTCAGAAAGTCAACAGGACTAATTTGAGTTTGATTTTGACTTTGAGAGTCAACCATCTAAGTCTTAGGAATTGGCAGGATTAGTCCTTACAGTTTGAGATTAAATATTTGACAGGAATAATCCCTGAGGTTAAGATTAGGTTAACTGAGTTAGTATTTAACTGGATTTTTAACTGGATTTGTTAACTGAGTTAACCTGAAAGGTCGAGTTGTCACAATAGTTGTCATAAGAGCAACAGGGGCAATGTCTTGGTGGCCTGCCAATGGTTTGATGTTGTACAACTGGTAAGGGAGTAACGACGGTTACTCGGGTGATGACGATCATCCTAAGAGAATGAGGTAGGGGAAATCAATGACGGCGATACGTAACGGTTGATTCTCAAAGGAAAGATGCGTGTTGGGCAATGACGGCGATTCGTAACGGTTGACCCCACGTATTGAATGGTTGTGGCAATGACGGCGATACGTAGCGGTTGCCCATAACATCAAAGGTTCCTTCGGGGACACAGAGACGCTTAAAGAAAGATACAGATTGTAGATAGTAATGTATGACTTAAATGAATGTTTAATGTTTTAAACAAATGATCCGTTCAATGTATTTATGACGAGGGTAAATGTTTGAAGGTTTTCAATGATGAATGAAAGGCCCTGTTTTCTTATACGTGATGTTAAACCCTAATGAATGTTTTGAATGATGAACCATTTCTTAAATCGAATGAAAACTAGAACTCACCAGCGTAGCTGACTTTTTAGTATGCACATTCAGGTTAAGGCAGGTATGGATGATGGACGGTGATGCTTGGCAAGCGAGAAGAGTTACCCGGTTGATCATGAAGACTGGCATCCCGTTATGATTAGATTATGATATGTTTATGTAATAGAATATGTTACGCTTACGTTGTTAAACAATGTAATGGTTATGTTTATTTGAAGTATTTTCCGCTGCGTTATTTCATAATCAAGTTTAAGAACTGTTTGTGAATGAGTAAATCCAACAAGTGAGGCCTCCCAGGTTTGGGGCCTTACACCACTGCTACTAAATCAACCCCCCCCCCCCCCCAAGTTAAAATGGTGTTGCACCAGGAGCCATTGCACCAGGTGCTAAAGCATGGGTGTTTTGTATCCATTGAGCAAAGACGGGTTGTAACTGGATAGCGGTATCTGAAAACATATCTCGAGGATGCCCTAAAACGCTCATGGTATCATTATGAATATACAAACCAAAAAATGTGAAAGCCTAGAAATATACATGCCCAGTTGAGATGTGATATGATTGCATCGCGATGCCTAAGAACACGATCTAATAGATAGTTGTATCGAGTTGTTGGATCATAGTCTCTTACCATAAAAATGGTTGCATGCGCAGCAGCACCAACTATGAGAAATCCACCAATCCACATATGATGTGTGAACAATGACAGTTGTGTACCATAGTCAGTAGCTAGATATGGATAAGGGGGCATGGCATACATATGGTGAGCTACAACAATGGTTAAAGAGCCTAACATAGCTAGGTTAAAAGATACAGTAAAACGGCAGAGTCAAGTGACCTTGTAGGTTTATATATGTAATACTAGGTTAGAAACCTCGTGTATTACACGGGTTGAATAAATACAATGTTATACCCTTAGTAATAAAAATATACATATTACATAATTTTTTAATACAAATTTTAGAAACGTTATATAATTAATTTTTAAAAATGTTTTATAAAAAATGAAAGAAATGTTCGATTTCTAAAAATGTTTTATGAACAAAACCTATTTTTTTAATGAAAAAAGTTTTATAAAAATTAATATTATTTAATAGGAGAAAGAGTCGGAAAACAAAAAATAAAAAAAACAATTAAAGAAAATTTGTATAATTAATAGGAGAGAGATGCAGGAAAAAAAATTATGAGGATGCATAGGAAATTGACAAATGTCTCAGTAAAACTTTTATTTATTATATAACTAACTTTAATCTCATGTGTTACACGGGCGAAACGTTTAAATTATATTGATAAATATCGTTACAACTCTTTCGATCATTTCTAAAACAAGTCATTTCAATCATTTCTCACCCTTAGAGTTTTTCTTGCCTATAACATCAAGGAAATACATTTATTCTATGTTTTGAATTTTCAAGTTAAACTTTATTTCCTAGCAGGTTCCTCGCGTCCACGCCAGTTGCCAGGCCGATTGTTAATAAACTGTAAATGAAAACGTATGTGCAAATATTAATGTTTACATATTTGAATTTTGTTTCCATCCTTAGTATATGTAATACATTTTTACACATGTAAAATATGTATACATAAAGATTTAAAATTTTGATGTATTAGAATTTTTTTTATCTCGTGTGTAGTACACTGGTTCTAAGCTAGTTATAATATTGGTTGGAATTGTACTTCATGACTAATTATTGATAAATTATTTATTAAGTAAAACTTATATTTAATAATTACATAATTTAAGCAATTCAAATATGTGAGAAGTAACTTCAAATACATTAAGGTGGTTTAAACTTTAAAGGTATGTAATGTATGAATTCAAAATCAATTTTCAGTTATAATCATATTGATTGAGATTTCAAATTTCGAATAGTTAATTGGGGATAAATAAGGAAAGTTTGCGATATATATGATTTAACGCATCTTAAAGTAAAGTCCTCAATTCAAAATTAATTTTCAGTCATACATACATTCAATATTAATGAATAATGAATATTCATAGTATTTTCGATACAGAAAATTTATATACATACAATCAATATTTATACATACAGATTTAGAATATTAATTATTTGGTAAACTAATTCAAAACTACAAAAAAACATAATCAGAATAAAAAAAACATTATAACAAAACGAATGAATCTTGAACAAAGGACTGAACCTTGAAGATTGAGATAAAGCAAAACAAACAAAAACTTAAATTAAAAGGTTATGATTGCATATAAAAAAAACAAATAGAAAAAGGTAGAAAGATAAATCATTGAACCTTGAACAGACTACTGAGATGGTTTTCGAACTTGGTTTGAATGAATCTTCGAAAGCTGGATAAAATTGAAATCAAAATCTTAAATTAAAGAATTCCTGTTGCATATCAAAAAAACAAATAGAAAAAGGTAGAAAGATAAAAGATTAAACCTTGAACAGACTATTGAGATGGTTTTCGAACTTGGTTTGAATGAATCTTCGAAAGCTGGATAAAATTGAAATCAAAATCTTAAATTAAAGGATTCCGGTTGCATATCAAAAAAACAAATAGAAAAAGGTAAAAAGATAAACGATTGAACCTTGAACTGACGATTAATTGAGATGGTTATCGATCTTAGCTTGAATGAACCTTGAACATAAAAAGAAAGCTTTAGGGTTTACAACTCCTTTGTTGAAGAAAAGAAAAAGGTAAAATAAAGGTCCAAGGTAAATTTTGGGTTTATATGGGTTGAGTATAAAAGTTGGGTTATGACCCGCGATATAAAACAAATGGGTTATAATAGATTCGTGAATTATTTAATAGGTATAAAATGATTTTGGGAGGAAAAGTTGTGTAAGAATGAATGTAGTTATGACAAGTGACAACTTATTTAGTTTTTTTATTAGAATAAGGATATAAATAAGTTGTCAAAAATTGAGTGACCCTCTAAGTTTTAGAAAAAAACATTAAACAAATTAGCGTAACGTATTTTCAAAGTTCATAATTGTCATATTGTGGAGTTGATCTTTGATTATAGGTCATGTGTTTGATCCTGCGTTAGAATTTAAATTTTCAAGTTTATAATCAATTTAGGATTAAATTTTTTGGAACTATATAAATTGAAATGACCTAAAAAAAACTGAAAATACCTAAAAAAAAAAAACCCCCTCTGACGTGGCATGCTGATATTTTGGGATTATGAACCATAAAAAAATGAAATAAATATTTTAGAAGAAAAAAAAGCAAAGAAATCTAGGGATGAAATTTATGTTCACAAGACAATTTAAACCCTTGAAGTTGATATACATTTGTTCCACATGTAACAATCATGTGGAATCTTGATTCCCTTTCAAAAATAAAGTTGTTTTTGTACTCATTTATGTGGGATTTGTTAACTTATGAATGTAAATGAATAATGGAAGTTGTTGTTATTATTGTTGAAGGATGACCCTACTATGGACATTTTCAGCAAATATAGGACACTCGTTCTCTTCTTGCTCTTGGTACCTAGATATTAATTTGCTTGCTTTTATTGCAACCATTTGTACTCGTACTACAAGGCATAGGACTTTTAATGACGTATCAATGCAAGTGGTAAACGTCTGTATTCTGTTGATGATAGGCAGTCATGAAATTAACATGGCATGCGTATTTCACTGCAGGATCACTAACAAATGAAATGACCGACATGTTATCGATGGCTGTTATGGCCGGACAACCAATTGTAAGTTCACCGGTGGATTAGTAACTGTATGTAGTCCTTGATGATAGTCATTTTTCTATAAGTTTGAGGGGGTGATGCACCCCGCCCCTTTGATATAAGTATATGCGGCGCATGGCTTCATTTATGTAATTCCACAATGGGTCATGAGTACCTCGATTTGTTTGCCTATTTCGTTTTTCATATAACTCTTAAGGCTTTGCCTATTTTGTTTATCATATAATTCTAAGGCACGCTTTAACAATTCGTTTCTTTTACTTCTTAGAAAGATGAAGCGACTTAAACAACATTAGAAAGGAATAATTACATGAGGACTCAAAAAGACCTAAAATATTGCTAACACTTATTTCTAGACAATAAACTTTAACAGAAAACTAACAGCCATTAAATATAAATATTTAAATAAGTGTCTTCGCATTATGTATCCGCACCCAGGCCTGGCCCATTTAACAAAATTTTAGGCTAGGGCTTTGGGCCCCTAATTTGTTAGGCCTCTAGTTTCTAAAAAAACCACACGTATACTTATAATGGGAGCTAAGCTCAACTTCTCAGTCCATTGCCTGTCTACTTGATTTGTGCTTTGAGCCTGCGTTCCATTAACCAACATCCTTTTTTAGCTGTCGATGTTAACTGAGAAATGGAAGCTGGAAAGTTGGTTTATTCAATTAGGGATTAGCGGTCCGAGGAATGAAGATGCAACATCGACAATGGAAAATCTCGATTTTGAAAGAGTGGAAGACTATAGACAATCTTTTGGTTCAATCATCAATCTATGAATACGGTACCTTACTTGTTGTTTAATTCGAAGACTCAAACATCCAACATCAGTCTATTCTATTATCGATCAAGTATTGATTTCCCTCAATTGTTCATAAGTTTGTGGTATAAGCTTTTTAAATCTTCCACGCTTACAAAAGATTGTCTATAGTCTTCCAACATAATTGTAGTGGGTTGAATACACCATTATAATCACATAGTTCTAATGATGCGTACAATCAAATAGGGTTTTGGTTATGTAACTACCTTTCCAACATTATGGGTTTTAAAGTCTCATAATCACATAGTTCCAATTATGGGTTTTGGTTATGTAACTACCTTTCCAACATTACAATGATGTGTGTGACTCAATACATGGTATTTAACGGTAACCTTAAGGGTGTTTAAAGAATCAAATTTTGAGTCACTGGAGTAAATCAAATAGGGTTATTCGAGTTTTGAAAATTTTTAATATGAATTCAATTCAAAGAAAACTGAGTCGAATTTGAATTACGAATTTCGTTTGAGTTTGAAATTTGAATACGTGTTGATTCGATTTAAATTAATAAAAAAATATATATAATCCGCCTTAAAAAGCCTATATTTTCTTAAATTCTAGTAAATAAAACTTTACATATATAACTCGAGTTCAAATTGAAAATCATAAATTCGAATTTGATTCAAAGTTTGAAATCAAAATAAATAAAATCCGAATCAGTTGTTAATTAGATTCGAAACTTCGATATCTAAATTAAATTTGAATCAAATAGTTTTTCAAGTCTGATTCTAACATTAAACACCCCTACTTAACTTTTCATTTCAATGTGGTTTACGAGTTAATAAAACCAAAATTAATAAAAACTAAATTCATATAAAATGGTTAGTGACATTAATAAGAGCAATAACTTTTATAACATTTGAGTACTTATAACTATAACAAATAAACATTTATAAAAAAATATATTTTTTTAATAATAAATGTTTAAATCAAGTTTTTATTTCATAACTGAGTAAAATTAAGGGTGGGTATGAAATAACATCAATATGAACACATCCAAAAATTAAGGTCCTTCAACTTAATATTCAAAATTTTATAATCGTCCTATTATTATTATTATTATTATTATTATTATTATTATTTTATACACTTAATAATTAAGAGATATAATAGTTTCTGTTTTGAACTTCGGATATTTCGTTATCATATTTGTGTACATATTGTTTAATACTCAACATTTTAATCATATTTCTTATGTTGTATGCTACACACTTTAAAAATTGATTGATAATTAATTAATAATAGAAGTTAAATAAGTTACATACATTTAATCATCTAAACTTTTATTAAATACAGATAAATAATCAGATGAAGAAAATATGATTAAAGATTTCATTATAACAATTGCCGTATACTTTCTGCCATATATATTTCTAGTTATTGAAATTGTTACAAATTATATTTAAATTTTAAACTAATAAAGATAACAAAATAAAAGAGAACATGAAAAACAAAATAAAATCCAAGAACACATGCAATGGTTTTTAAATAATACTTAGAACCAGAGAAATTGTAAAGACGGTTTGCATTTCATAATCGTAACTTCAGCATCACACATCACAGAGAGTTCATTAGCGTTCTTGAACAAGTCATCACGCCTTTTTGAAAACGTCACTTGTCTTTTCTTTACATCTCCAATCTTCTTGATTCCGGTCGAAAGAAAGCGAAAAAAAACTAGAGAACTCATAAAATTTAATGTCAAGAAGATTGAGGATTTACATATAACAAACGAGTGATGTTTTCAAAATGTGTGTTGGTTGTTTAAGAAAAATCATAAACTGTCTGTACTGTGTTATTCTGAAGTTAGGGGTTTGAAATTTATTCTTGATTTGTGGAACTTAAACATCTGGTGCTTCAATTGGGATTCTTCTCCTTCGGTTGTTTTTTATACATTTGATCCTACATATTTTCATATAATACGCATAAATAATCAAATGATTAAAATTGCATTGAAGATTTTTGTTGGTTTAATTGTTGTATGGCCCAAGAAACGGGCCAAACCCATGTGTTAATTGGTTTTTATTGGGTTGCTTAATGACCAAACTAGGGTTATTATGTTTCTTTTTCACCAAGTTTGGGTCAGTCTATAAATAAATGTTACCGGATTAAGGTTTTATTATGAGAGTTAGAGAGTTATTGTAATCAGTTTTTTTAGTTATATTTTCCGGATATAATAAAAAGTTGTTTGGGAGTTAGCCAGATTAACGTGTTTTTGTTTTTGATACCGAATTCACCACTTGAATTTTATGATAACAATGTGCACGATATTTGTGCGATATATATTAGTGATTAAAATTTAAAGATTATTACCTGTAGATCATTTTTAACTTGAGGTGTTTATTCAATCTTATAAAGTTATAATTTATAAAATTTATTTTTAAATTAATAAAAATAACAAAACAAAAACAAAATTCTTGCTTAAAAATGATATTGCAAACATGAATTTCAGAATGAAAAGAATTCAAAGGAACTTCCATCATTGATCACACATATAATCTCCAAAGTTCAAAGAGTAACTTTCATGATCATTGCTATATCTTGTCATTTCCAAAACTACTTGAATCATGTCTAATCCTTGGCGACACCCCCTTCTGTCTCGAGTGGTCACCGCAAGTTAGCCTGAAAATCCAAAGTCAATGCGATGGTATCGGGCCGATTTGGTCTATGTTTAATGGGCCAATGGCCCGAAAGCAAACGGATCAAATGGGAAAACAGGTCAAAACTAATAAGCACACGCTCCTGTAAATAGCAGACAAAAAGTGTTTTGGGCCGACCCAAATAAAGTTGCTTGTTTCTGTCTAGAACCATTTTGACCCGTCATCCAACACCTCTAAATAATAGGATTAATACAGGTCTTATTAAGTAGCATACCTCAACTGTAGTGCTGTTTCTGGAGGTGTGTTACCGCATTCATAGTGGCACGCGGTATCAAGCTGGCTAGCCCGCTCATGCTTTGAGTGGGCATCACTGATACTTGGGATAAACCGCTTTAACTGTTCAACCTGTAACATATGATTCCCATTGTTAAACATAAAAAGGAAAATTTTAATAAAATAACTTCACAGAATCTGATGTTGTAAGATGATTACTTGTCCTTGAAGGGCGTCGTTTTCATAACCAAGCTCGCGCTCCTGGAAAAAAAATAAACCATAGAAATTAACATAAATTCACAACTCCATTTCTGTTTGTATTGTATCCATGTTTTTTAATTACCTTGCAGTTTGAACGCTCCATCTCCTCGAACAGCATAGCATCCTGCATATAGTTAGGCATTATATACATTGTCCTTTAGATAATTCATACAGGTGGTGATAAAGGTGGATCAAAACCTTCTTTTGTTTGATGGAGATCAAGCCATCATTCAGTTGTTGCTCGAGTTGCTTCAGTTGCTGCACGCTTAAGCCCCCAAGGTTATTGCCCATTAACCGCCTACACCATTAACACAAAAACTATATTATTATTAAGGATATGTGTCACCAAATTAAGCCAGTGATTGAGCCAAGAAAACATACTCATTTTCAGTTTTGAGATTTGTAACTTGGTTTCTTAGAAGTTCTTGAATGGCTTCATGTTCTTGTCTCTATGAACATATAAATGGAATTGTGTTTTTTTTATAAAGTTAGTGCATATCTGGATGAAAAACACAGCATTGTACCAAAAGGGATTACAAGATTGCAGACCTGACAATCTTGACCCAAAGTAGGGGAAATGGGTTGGTTTGGGTAAAAAAAATTTGTATTTTGGGTTGAATTGGGTAACACCATAACATAAAACATGTTGAAATAGGTAACACCTTAAAAAAATATATGTCAAGATGGGTCGCCAAAAAACTAAGTAAATTTAGAATGGGTTCAAACGGGTACTAGATTTTGGTACCTTTCTTTTCTAAGACATTTTATTTCAACCCAAGCCACTTTTTGGTTAAAACCCATTCTGATTCGAAGCAAATTGATACTTTTTTTCAAAATGACTCGTTTTGACCCGAACTCATATTGGTCATAACCCATCCTGACCCAAACCCATTCTGACCCGTTACCCAACCCACCCTTTTCCCAGGTGTGCAAGATTGTGTACCATCTCATCTTGCATTTGCATTTGTGATGTAGATGACTCTGTATCCCTATTGTATCGATCGATTATTCCCCTCATGCTGCAAAAAGATCAATCAAGAATGCAACCTTAGTTTTGGGTACATGAAATCAATTGAATTGATGAACTAAAAGTCTAAAACCCAAGAACCAGAAACAATAAATCAAGAATCAAACTTATTAGAATGTAATCTAGACTTAGATTATTTGATTATGTATTTTTTATGTTTTTGGTCACAAGGCAGAAAACGAAAGTCAAACATGACAAACGTCAAAGGCCTTTATTGACGGTTAATGACGGTTTTCTGGTACCCCAAACGAATGGGTGTAACAACCTTGTTAGTACCGTTTCATAGACTATAAATAGGCGCAAAATTGTAAGAATTCGCTGATCAATTTCATGATACATAATGGTTTTCTTTGACTTTTCATTGCAGAGTGTAATTGATCCATTGTTCGTATTCTGATTTCACATATAATGGATATTTGATTCTTGATTGATTAAGTGTTCTTGATATCCCACAGAACTTTCCAAAAAACTAGAAACCGAAACTGAATCTTGAATTAAAGCATCAAAACCCCATAAAACAACTTAAAGATTCAGGCAAAAATTCAAACCCAAAAGTGAAAGAAAATAAAAAGTCAAAATGAAATCCAAAAACGTTTGCAATGGTGTTTGGATAATTAATACCTGGAACTGGAGAACTCATAAAGGCAGTTGGTATCGGAGAAGACGATGACACCAACTTCAGCATCACACATCACAGATAGTTCATGTGCTTTCTTGAACAACCCACCACGTCTACCTGAAAACGTCACTCGTCGTTTGTTTACACCGTCAATCTTCTTGATTTCAATCTTTTTTCTCCCACTCATCTTCTTATCAAATCCCCCAAACTCAGCAAGAATTCAAGTTTCCCCACAAAATCTATGATTATTTTTTGTCTGTTCTTTCTATGTGTATATTAAGTTGCTATATATGGGGAGTTTTTGCATGGCAATTTGGTTTTCTTTACGGTGGGTCCCACTCTAATTTTTTCAAACAAATTCTCCGATTAGTTGTTTTGGGAAGGTGGGTTGAAACGGAAATGGTAAGTTATTTGCCCGTTATGCTTTGGTTAATTACCAAAATAGCCCCTGATCGCGGTCTACTCTTCGGGCATGTTTAGGATTACTTTTAAAAACTTCTTATTAACTTTTGCAAAAAGTTAATAACTAGTTTTGAAAAGTAAATGAGACTTTACTTTTTGAAAACTCTTTTTTTTCCTTCTATTTTTCTCTCTTTTTAGTTTACCTAAACAAACTTTTAACTTATTAACTTTTTTTTTTAAAAGTTAATAAGGAGCTCAAAAATTAATCCCAAACATGCCCTTCATGACATGTCACCTACGAGCATCATCGATGCCCGATAACTTTCTCTCTCTTCCCCCTGTCACAGCAAAAACCGAGGTCTTCTATGGACAATCCATGCATGGTGACGGACCATCATCTCTCTATCTTTCATCCATCCATGGATTATCCCCGATTGAATATGCTTAACTATGGAGTTAACAACCAATGTGTGTTATTTGAGGGGAGGGGGGCATTTCTTTTGTCCTAATATCTCTTTAATGGACAAAGTAGAACGATATGTGATTCGTCCAAGGTGTCACATACGAAATCTTCAAAGTCAAATCTGAGAAATTGAATGTCAAGAATCGAGTTATTAGTCAATGCAAAAGGTGTGTTAATCCAAAGTAATACATATTACGCTAACTACTACAAAGTTCAAGCAATTCGGTAAAGTTAAAGATCAGATTGAAGGAAGAATTAGAGAAATAGAAAAGGCATTTTCATACATGTAACAAATATGTGACAAACCCTAGAAGATTTTGAAGCCCATATATAAAAGATCTTAACAATCGTAAACACAATAGAACTATACCGTTTTCGAAAGGACAATAGAATTATATCCAATCCATATATTTATCTCAAAGGGTTTTAGAAGCTTATCATCGGTATCGGTTTTAATAACTTATTAGGGATTGTTGGAAATAAGAAAAAACATTCGGTATAACCTAAATCTCTTGTGTAGAAATTAAGGTGGTGCTTGCATTATTAACCCATTGCAAATGTTTAAAGACTTTGTAAATAGTAACAATCGTAGTGTGTTCAACGATTTGTTGATTGAGATATCGATTTCTTTAGGATCAATTTGTTGTAACGGAAAGTGAACTTTTATTTATACATTCACCACATCTAGTTTTACATATGTATACTATTGTGATGTCTACATGGCCAACAAATTTATATTATATGTACATAATTCAATATTTTCCTCCTTTCCAAACCGATTTTCATTTAATATTTTAAAAATATTTATAATAGCTCACCTTACTTAAACGTCACTCATGGTTAACACTTGAACCTTGTTTGTCACCACAAAAAACCTATAATTACACCCCCAATTAGAGGTGCACAAATCGGTTTTTTTTTGGAACCGGATCCGGTTCGGATCCGGACCGGTTCCGTCAAAGTTGGTCAATAACCGGATCCATTAGAACCGGTTCCGGTTCGGATCCGGTTCCGGGTGTGGAGACTTGGAACCTATTGGGACCGGTTCGGATATTTAGAACCGGACCGGTTAAAAAAAACCGGTTCCACCGGTTCCGAAAAAAAAAAATTTAAAAATTAACAAAGATACACTATAAAATACATGTTTTATTTATTTTGTAGATTTTTTTAAGTTATTTAACAATAGTTCGTACAAAAAACATAATTGAATCACAAAGCATTAATTATTTATTATGTTTTCAATATTCTTCGTCGTAGTCTTTGTAACATCGGTTTTCATTCTTCTTCGCTTGAGATACGTTGGGCTTCATCGTAAGCTTGTTCTTCGTCCGAAAGTGGAGTCGCCGCCCCATGTTCTACTTCGAATTCATGTATTTCTTGTTCAACGTCAAGCTCGCCTTCTAATTTTGCAACATGTTGTACACGTTCGACGGCATCCAAATGGTCCTTCAAGCAAATACACATCTCCATAGATTCCGGTGTAAGCCTCGTTCTTCGAATAGATAAAACCCTGCCACTAAGAGAAAAAGCGGATTCCGAAGCTACCGTGGAAGCTTGGACGGTTAGTAGGTCACGGGCCATTGCGGCTAGAACGGGATATTGGGATTCCCTTCCTTGCCACCAACTCAAGATATCAAAGTTTTCAAACTCTTCGGATCTTAGAGTAGAAATAAAGTCGGTTGCTTGATATCTCCCAAGCTCGCTACTTGGTGTGGTTCCACGAGCTCGTTTAGTATTTTCGTTTCTTAAAGTGTTAAATAAATTTAGCATCGGGTTCCTTGAACTACTAGAAGTTGAACCCGAACCCATTGATTCACGTATGTTTGATGGATCACCACTTCCACCATATTTGCGTAAATAATAATCAAACATATTATTAAAAGCCGAATTGAAATCCCTATTGCATTTGATTCAAAATTTGGGTCTTCCTCGAACATATTTAAATCATCCGATATTGATCCAATTAATGTTTCAACACCGGTTACATTAATCGTTGGGTTTAAGGCGGCCGAACATGTAACAACGGCCGGCATTTCTGAAAAATATTTTTTAAATTTAGCTTTCATAGGTTTTACCATTTTTTCAAAAATAGTGCCGTGATATTCAAACTCTTTTAATTTATTACATATTAAGTATAATTGTTGAAGTATTAGCGAAGACGTGGGATAATAAACTCCCGATAAACATGTAGTTGCATTTTTAAAAACCTCAAGCAAATTAGTTAGTTTCTCGATCATATCCCAACTTATATTATCAAATTTTTGTAAACAACGTTTCTTTTGCACAAGTTCATCATGGAAATGTTTTAAAGTAATTCTTTGCCTTAAGGCCGATTCAAACATTTTCCAAGTCGAGTTCCATCTAGTAGGTACGTCCCAATTCGGACCTAAAAAGATGGAATCCGTTTGTTGGCACAAGTTTCTATAGTTTATATATCTTTTTTTGCTTGTGCTAAAAACTTCACGTAACATCACTTTAAAATTTTCTTTTACGTCTCTTATTTCTTGGACGTTTAGACCGTCTTGCACAACCAAGTTAATGATGTGTGCAACACATCGACTATGAAAAAAAACACCGTTACAAGGCGGTTCATATTTTATTTTTAATTTTTCGACCGCGTTTGTGTTATTTGAAGCGTTATCAAAAGATATTGAAAATATTTTCGGTTGAATTTTATAAGTTTGAATTACCGAGTCTAAAATATAAAATAAGTTTTCACCGGTATGTGGATATCCAAAATAATCAAACGCAATCGTACGCTTCATCATTTGCCACGACTCCGGTTGAACCCAATGTGCGGTAACGCAAAGGTACGATTCGGGTAAACCATGTGGAGCGGACCAAACGTCCGTTGTTAAGTTAATGCCGGTATTTAATTTTTCAAAACCTAAAATTAATTCTTTTTTGGCTCTTTTCCACATTTTTAAACAATCTCTTCTCAAAGTAGAACGACTTACATTTGTGTAATTCGGTTGAAGCGTCTCTTGTATCATCCTCGTCAAGCGCGGATTATCAAAATGATCAAAAGGCAAGCCTTCTTGAATGACGAAATGTGTCATTCTCTCACGAACACTTTCGACATTGTATTGCCAAACTCCTCCATCCCTACCAATTTGAGTTTGATTTTCACCTTCTTGAGTGTGTCTTGCGTGACTAGCAATATGTTTCCTTAAACTGCTATTTCCCGCCGCAGCTAAAAGTTTACCACAACGTTTGCAACGAGCCTTTTGCGAGCCGTTCGACATTTCGCATAAATCGAAATAAGCCCATATTTCTTGGTTTCGGGAGCAAGGAAGTATTGACACAACCGTAACATCGCTAGTAGAACCACCAACCGAATTTTGAGTGCTTGCGGAAGCGGAAGCCATGAGAGCGTTTTTTTTTTTGCTTAACGTGAGCGTTTTTTTGCGTTTTGAGAGCGTTTTTGAGTTTTGAGAGCTAGAATGTTGTGGTGAACTAACACAAACACCCAATACCTATTTATACTAAATTTCAATCCTTAAAAACAAAAAAAAAAAAACAAAAAAACGGCCATAAAACGGCTATATAGCCGTTTTTTTTTTTAACCCCAACGGCTAGAACCGGTTCCGAACCGGTTCCAAAATGTCCGAAAAAAACCGGTTCCAAAAAATCCGATTTTTATCCGATTTTTAACCGGTCCGTCAAAAAACCCAGAACCGGTCCCGGAACCGGCGGTTCTCATAATATCCGGACCGGTTCTAAAAAAACCGGTTCTCACCGGATCCGGTTTCGGATAATCCATCGGATCGGTTCCGGTTCCGGTTCTTTTGTGCACCTCTACCCCCAATGTTCCTTTTAGTTCTTAAATAAGAGTTTCATAACTTTAAACGTTTCTTAAATGCGTTAAACCACAATTTTAAACCTTATGCTATTGGTTCTCTTCAACACATTTCACACTCATACGATCCGTATTATAACCCTCCTTATACGACCCGCATGATCCCTATACGGTCCCTATGACTTACCTGCCTACACAGCTTGTATTGCAGGTTTGTCATACGACATGTATTATATATTTATATACGGCCTACATCGGGGCTTGGACCATATGGCCTGTATTGGTAGTCACCTAAAACCAGAAACGAACATAAATGGCATACCAGCTGTTTGTCCACCAAATATGTGGATAATCCCTTGTTCGGGCTTCGGTTAATCAGCTATCATACTCACCAAGACTCCTAATTAGCCTCTAATATAACCTTAATACTTTATAAAATGCTTACTTAAGGAGAGCTTATGATAGTACAAATGAATAAAATGAATGAAGCCAAGGGCTCTTATTTATACCTAGAAAGTCGGCTAAAGTGAGTGGCTAGGTGTAAACGTGTCAGACACGCGTACAGCACAGCACGTATTGCCAAACCAATACGGCTCGTATCGCTATGAGGCTGTGCACTCGAACTTCGAAGGATATTCATACAGCTCGTATTACGTAGGGCATGATGACCTCATACAGCCCGTATTGAAGCCCGTGTAGATCAGATGTCAAGGATTCCAGCATTCTTAACTATTTGTATTCCAAGTTTTAAACTATTGTTGTAAAAATATTAATTCTATAACTATAACCATATTAAGACATTAACTGTTGATGAAAAATAGATAGTTCCAAAAAAATTTACTTCTAAAGAGAATTCAAAATAAACAAAAGTGTTTCCATGCCGACCGAACTCGACCCGACCCGGTCCATATTTTTTAGCGATCACAACCAGCATATCCAGCATCCTTAAGACCTTAAACCTTACGCATAAAAACTTGTGCATATATCCAGCATCCTTAAGACCTTAAACCTTTTTACGGGTGACACGCTCATCTTTCCCACTCTAAAAATAAGATGACAGTAAGTGTTTACATGTCTACCCGACCCGGACCATTACGGCCCGCATAAAAACGTACGCCTTATTTTAGCGATCACAACCAGCATATCCAACTAATGATAACAAATGACAAAAATGATAGCAGTCTAGACATACAGTTATCATTTAGTCATGTTTCCTCTCAGAAATCAACAATCAAATGATACAACTAACCATAAATAAAAATACAAACAAAACAAGAACCTGCAATAAACACCATCACAAACTGTTTATTACCACGTTCTTGAGGCTAACTGGGTCGGTCGTTGATCAAATATCAACCGTCAACGAGTTACTGAGATCAGAATTCTCGCTTATTTTCGTGCAGACATATATGAAATGAGAATCTGTATCTTCTACAACATAATCAGCAGGAAGCATTCCCTTTTCGTTGATAGGAACAGGTGACATGTAAGAGTTAGGAGATGAGGTGGAACCGGGTGGCTTTTGGAAACCAGGTCTAGCTGCAACAGACGATGCTTCAGTACTAAAAGTGTTAGGTCATATTACATGATTACATGTGGCAAAACGGGTGGGTTTGGGTGATGGGTCAAAAAAATGTTTGTGGTAAAAACCTGAAACAAATTTTCTCTGATAGTTTAAAGTAACTTTTATAACTACGTAAGTGTTAAGTATGATTACAAACATATTAAAACAAATAATCTAATTTTGTTAGCAAAGCTATTTGGCCAACTTTCACCAATTTAGCAAAAGATAACCTTTTACCTGTCTAAACTCTTATAAACAAACATACCCAGTAAAATACCACAAACAGTTTCCCATTTGAACTCTTATAGATAAACTAAATGAGTTCAAACCTTGGTTTAAAAAAGCGCCATGAGGCGCTGCATAAAGCGTGAGGCGCTGAAGAAAACGCCTCAAATGGGTGAGGCGCCCCATATACATGAAGCGCCCTGAGGCGCCGCCTCAGGCTTGAGGGGCGAGGCGAGGTGAGGCGCGCTTCATGTATTTTTGCCTTTTTTTCACTGTTTTTTTATGAATTTGATTTCAATTTTAGTTCCTCTTTACTTAAATAAGTTTTTTAAGTTGTTTTTCTTGCAAGTTTTGTGAAAATTACTCAAAAGGAGGAGTTTTTAGACTGAAACAACATTTACTGGGAGGTTTTAAGAATGTTACTAAATTTTTTATTACTTTTTTAGCTTAGCGCCTCGCATACGTGAAGCCCTCGCCTCGCGCCTGAGGCGTGGCGCCTCGGATTTTGGGACCGAAACGCCTCGCCTCGCCTAGCGCTTTTTTAAACCAAGGTTCAAACTGTACCCTACTATACACTACCGGTGTCAAATGTAAACAACCATCTCTTGGATCAGAAATCCCATGTTTTACTAGATGTAGATTTAGACCATCCAGATTTCATCATTTGTAATGGACTTAATGACATTTTAGATCTTAAATTTGTCAAATAACCGTAAGGCGTAATGTATAAAAGCAACAAGATACACTAAATTCACGAACAAAGATTACTAATAAAGAACACAAGATAATGTGGTTCACTCAGATTGATGTAATTAGGATACATCCACAGGTCGAAGATTATTCGTATCTGACGATTATTATATTGTTAGATCTTTGTTGTTGTCTGATGTTTCTTCGCAAATTTTTGATATCCTCTTCATGGCCACATAGGTTTTTTTGGAGTTGGGGGTCTCTCTGGAAGCAACTTCTTTATCCTTTAGGATACAGGTATGGTTTGCCTACATCCCACCCTCCTCAGACCCTGCCAATAGCCTTTGCCATTGGTGGGATTTTACTGGGCATGGTTGTTATATGATATATAACAGATTTTATTGATTCTTTTTCATTTTGCAAACTCATAACACATTACAATTACATGACATGACTATATATAATAAGCGGATTAGGGTTAATAACGTGTTCCCTAAGTTTACACAACCGACATCTGCCCCTAAAATTCCATGAGTCAAGCCCATATTTCTAATTTCATTCGATCATGGATCATCTTATGTAATGTTGTATTGGAAGAGTGAGCACTCATAAGCTTTGCACCAACTATCCCAAAAAAGGAAAACGGCCAAAGCTAACTTAGTGTAAAACACTTGACAGGTGCATGAGATGTCCAACCCCAAAACTGTAACTGTCAAAAGTTCATTAGCCTCCATATTTAAACAATCTCCCACTTGGACGATGATTATCAAGCGTACCTTCATCCAAGATTTGTTATTAAAATAAACCATGTATCCTCTTCTCTCTAGCTGGACACCTTCTCATCAGTTTTCTACAAGGCGAGTCGAAGCTAAGCAGAGTTTCAACGTCTCAGTTTTCTCCATCTTAGTATCAAAGATTCTTTGTATCAAAGACTTTCCACAATGACAATGTACCATCACTCAGCAATCTGGTGTGGAACACTAGATTCTTTGCACGATAAACTGCACTTTGGTTGTCACGATAGAGAGCACAGTCATCCTGTTTTGCCCGACTCTAAAGAAACTCTTCAACCACTGTAATCGTCATTCTAGTCCAGAAGCAGAGGTCAGTCAAAGAACATAAAGGTTATGACATTGAAACTGCAACGAGTCGGCTTTTTAAAAATCATCACCTGTGCTTGTAGTTAAAGAGCAGAAAGGGGTGAATGTTGCAGAAGAGTATGATGATGACGAGATTTGAATCGTTTATGTTGCAATTTAATCTTGGATCAAGAATTCGGTAAATCAATTCATGCTTCCTTTGCAAGAAAGTGACGCAAAATTTCGGATCAATGACGGAAAGTCCATCTAGCAGATGATAAGAGACTCGACATAGTGGGCACTAGGGAAGTCCCCCTTAGGGAAAACTTCACAGAATAGTAATCAAGTTTCCGTCATCCTTAAATCCTCCCTTTGTACCAACAGTTAAATGTCAAGTTCATTCCAGATCTCAACAGAATGCCAATCTCAATGGACAGTTGGACGATGATGGTCACCATGTTAACTATGAAAATCACCTTTGGAAGGTGGTGAAGTTGGTTATTGCTCGCGACATTAAGGATGTGGACATGCCTCTGTGGATTAGTGAAAAGGGAATGAAGATGGTTGCTTCCAAAGAGTCAAGGACACGATTCCATAATACAAGAATGTGACACTTGGGTTGTGGGAGTCATGTGTTCTTGGCAAACAGAAGAAGGTTACCTTTACAAAGATTGTAATGCGACCCAAGGCTGGGAAATTGAAGCGTGTTCATACCGATGTCATCAATAAGCAGATATCGGTACTGTCACCTTCATAGATGATTCCACGAGGTATGGGTTTATTTTCTAAATAATAAATATGATGTCTTTGCTGCCTTCAAGCAGTAGAAAGTTGAAGCTGAAAATGAGACAAATCTGATGATTAAAGGACTCAAGTCAGATAATGGGAGTGAATACAACAACAAAGAGCGTGTTGATTATTGTGACTGGGAATGGGATTAGGATGCCGAAAACTGTCCCGGAGACACGTGAATACAATTGTTTAAAGGACAAACAAAACCTTGAATGAAAAGGCCAAAGAACATCAGGCACTATACAAGATCAATATTCTCGTGTGGATGTTCATAACAGCTTACTGAACATAAACCAGGAAGAGTAATTGAATATTGATTGTGCATATAATAAAGTTACATAGGGGCTATGTATAGATACAGAATAATATTACACTTGTATGCCTTCAAGATATAATAATATAACTAGTATAAAATTCTCCCACAAGCTAAGGATGGGACGTATAGAGGTTTTTCCAGTTTTTCGAGTTTCTGAGCTGTTTTTAGCATTTAGAAATCGGTAGACGGTGGTAAGATAAAAAAAGGATTATTACTGACTTTTTTGTTTTACAGCGAGTGCCGATCCCGTGGAGGGCGGTACAACAATGATTTTCCAGATCACATGTTGAATGCGAACCATATTGTACCCTAGCTGTTGTGAGATGTGGCATGTGGTGGCGTCTAAGGTTTCAAAGAGCATGTTTCTACTACAGTTTGGTGAGTCGCAGCCTGTGGTGGTGGCTAGCGGTTACGGAGAGCAACATTGTTTCAGCTAGGGCTTCGGGCAGCTATTGTGAGTGGCCTTTGGTAACAGACACGGTTTCCAACAACTATTGTGGGCTACCAGTGTGAGCAGTTGTGTGGCGGCGCAGATCCTACGTAATGAGTAATGACTAAGGTTTAGAAGTGCAAGTTGCGTCTCATCAGTGTTGGTGAGATGCGGTCTGTGGTGGCATCTAGGTTTAGTAGCAACATGGCTCTGATAAATGATACCAACTTAAACCAATAAGAGTAAAGGAAGAGTATATAATGATTGTGTATAATACGGATATCTTGGGGCGCTATCTATAGAAAACAATACTAGACTTGGATACCCTCTAGATATGATAAATACATAACTAATCTAATAACCAGCACTAGCAGTCCCATCCGGTTTCAAGGTTCCACAAGAGGAATGGCAGGGAGACTATTTCTCCCCTTTTAAGAGTATTTGGATGTATTTCTCATGTAAAAGTGAAATATGATGAAAGGGATAAGCCAGAGGCAAAGTCCAAAAAGGTGTATATTCATTGGCTTTGGTTCACATGAGATAGGATATTGCTTCTAAGATGATTAGAACAGAAAGTGACTAGAACAAAAAAGTCTCTGGAGGTTTGCATCAGATTTTGAGACAAAGAAGAAACCGAATGGGAAAGGTCATGTTGTGTTTGAACTTTGAAGGCTATACAAACACGATTGCAAGTTCTGATAGGCTTTCAAAAATTGGAGAGTTTTCAGCCGTTTAGGAAACGGTGGGAGATTTGAAACTAGAGAGAGATCAGATGACAATGGGGGCACATATAACGCTTCATTACAGTGATGCTAATGAAGCATGTTATGGAACTCCAGATTTAAGGAGATTGATATGAACCCAAACCCACACCTTTGACCCATTACCTAGTCAAATACAGTTACCAGAAATACGTTGAACTCAAATAGCCAGTTACCAAAAATAGAGAAGCTAATCATGGGACGGTTTTACCTTTTTGTTTCTATATTACCGTAGAACTTGTATTAGGGAAGGGGTCGATGTTTTATTATCAAAATTAGGGTTCTAAACCTTGAAATCGGAGACTGCCTATCTCGAATCAGGCCACTATCCTGTAATTTTCTTGTTTTAATTCAATATGTTTCCTGGTTCCTATCATTTGGTTCCATTGCCGGGAAATCAATCCTTGCAATTTCCGAAAACAGAAATTCAATCTTTGCGATTTTTGAAATCGGGAAACACACCAGTCTGATCAATTCCAGAAATCGATCAATTTCAACAATCTTCGCCAATCCAGTTCATACCTATCGCAATTCCAGTCCTCAATCCTTTTTCAGTACCTATTCAATCGGAATTTCGGATCAATTACAATATCCAGTCCGCAAACTCCAATTCAATTGCAACTTCCATTTAAATTGGAAATCTAATTCAGCCTAGAGGTCGATTTTCGTATTTCCAATCTGGAAATTTCAGCCTAGAGGTCGATCAATTTCGGAAATTAGGAATTTCAAATCTGGAAATTTCAGTCGGGAAGATACAATTGGGAGTTTGTAATATCTGAATTTTTTTTAAATCAATATCCAATCAATTCAATCGGGAATCATCCGATCAAGTTCTGTTTGTAAACTTTTCAATCCAGAATTTATGATTCCCAGTCTGATCAATCTCTGAAATTCAATTTTTGAAATCGAGAATGAAGAGGGTGCAGAACCGGAATAGTCAGACAGAAGGAAGAATGAATTCTGATCAAATTGCTGCCCAGTTAGCCGTAATAGCATCCAGACTAGAGTCTATAGTGTCGCATTTGAAGGCTGATGTTGCAGAAATCAAGGAGGCTTGGATGGCTAACAAGGAACCGGAGGATGACCTTCAAAGTCCATTGGCAGATCTGGTCCAGGACATCACATCCACTCAAATGGAAGTGACAGGTCTTTCTAGTGAGACGAGTGTGGAACAACAGGTAGACACAAATGTAATGATGGTGGGCTACCCGGAAATGGCTCTCATACCTGTTGATTACGATAACGGTGAGGACCAAAAGGTGTCCGAGGATGGAGCACTAGATCAAGAACATCACTGGTTAGTAGTCAAAGGTGAAAACAAGGTTCCAGTGAAGTCCATATACCCCGCTATAAAGACGAAGGAACAAGTCAACGCCTATGGAGTTAATATTGTGTTGCTGCCCAACGACATTGTACACACAAATTTGAAACGCAGGGAAATAAACATTCAACCATATTTCATTTTGGTTCAAAGATGGGGTAATGAGGCGGGTCAGTCTATTATTGAATGGCTTATTGCTTGGCACAACAGCACCCTTCCTTCCGACTTGAAGACAAGTCGTTTCTGCGGGTGCGAAGTATTGATATGAACCCAAACCCACACCTTTGACCCATTACCTAGTCAAATACAGTTACCAGAAATACGTTGAACTCAATTAACCAGTTACCAAAAATAGAGGAGCTAATCATGGGACGGTTTTACAATTTTTTTCTATATTACCGTAGAACTTGTATTAGGGAAGGGGTCGATGTTTTATTATCAAAATTAGGGTTCTAAACCTTGAAATCGGAGACTGCCTATCTCGAATCAGGCCACTATCCTGTAATTTTCTTGTTTTAATTCAATCTGTTTCCTGGTTCCTATCAGAGATCCACTAAAGAATCAAGACCTCTGAATGATTTGCTATTGACTGAGAATGGTGAGTCAAAGTCAATCTACCAGCACGGAAGAAAGTAAACACTAATACTATTCAGGGTTAAAGAAGATCACGATGGCGGTAAAAGTCTAGATATGTGTGCAAGGATTTCCAACAAAAAAAAGATGATGACTACAATTAGATCCTGGTTGTAAAGATGACCACAATGAGATTGTTGAAGCATTATGGTTGCTGAGGATTTGCAACTACGGAGATGGTTGTTACGTTACTTGAAAGGAACCTCTAAGATAGCACTATGTTATAAATGAAAAAGAGTTGTCTTAGAGGATTCTACTAATGTTGATCTGGCTCTTCTGATCTACGGAAAAGACCACATGTTATGTTTTCACAAAAGAGTGTTGCTCTTTCAATCACTTACGCATACATGGCTTATGCAAAAGCAAGTAAATAGCTCAACAATGTTCTATATTGATAACCAGAGTACACTTTGACTTCCAAAGAATCCAGCGTTTCACAGCATGACAAAATACATTCAGATCAGGTTTAGATATTACTTCATCAAGGATGTGGTGCATGATGGTACGTTGTCCTCGAGAAAAATCGTTGGTACCAAAAATCATGAAAAAATAGATATGTTTAGATAGAACTCCCAGTTTTAGATGGCGGTACACTTAGTGATCAGCCTCTAAGTGGGAGATAGTTAAGTTATGGAGTTTGATCAGTTCAGATTTAGCTTGTTGGTCAACTTATGGTACAAGGTCAACTCAGAAACTAGTCAATGTTGGCTTTGCACACTGTTTGTTTTTTGCACTAAAGCACACTCAACATTGGTTAGCTCAGAAGCGCAATAGGTTAGTAAGTTAGTCAGTTGGTCAGCTTGAGTTAATGCAGAGCTTATGTAAGTTGATGGTCCGCTCATGGATAAGATGGGCTTGGTCGTATGGATTCTTCACTCAGTTGCTAAACTTAGCAAACAGGTTCTTGTCGTATTACGAATGTTGTAAATGAATGTCTCAATCGTAATTGTAAATTGTACTACATAATTCCAACTTCTCAAATTAAGAAAAACTCTAGTTCGGTCATTCGATGAATCAATCGAGTGAACCACATTATAGTCCCCACATTGAGCATATAAGATATTTCTTTAGTCGGTTAAAATCCACAAACACTAATATCAAGAATATAACTAAGAGAAAACAAAGTAAAAGCATGATATACACATACAAAGAGGTAAAGAATGAACTTACGTATGATGTACAAGTCTATTTTCCAATTGTAAGTTGGCTGGTTTATATGAGTCATCCTCGCCCTCGGATCACCATATGTAATCTGTAGAATGATGCAGTTAATGGTTTTTAGCTACTATATGAGGTCTTTAAAAAGGACTGTAACCTGAAAGAACGCTTCATCATCCTACCAGCATATAGACCCCTCCAGGTTTAAGAATCCTACAATTTAAGTAACAGGTGTTATTATAATTACGTCTAGCAGTAAGATATAGAATATTAAAATGTATGGTTCTTTAAAAAACATAAAACAGCACAACAAAAGACAATGAAAGAGACTTAAAACCTGCTCACTTCCCCCAGCATTTGAGAAGCACTAATTGGAGCATCAGTTCCACACTTCAAATTCAAAGGAAGTTAAAGAAGTTGGAACACACGTAGCAATGATGAGAAAACTGATGAGGAAATTAAGTAGCTTACCAATAGCGCGTCAAGAGTTCCTAAAACCCGCAGATCAGAAACCATGCAAAAGAGAGCAGAAATAGGATCGTTAATATAGAGAAACACATGTCTAAATTTGGTAATTTCCACCAAAAGTCCCGAAGGTTTATCCTAATTACATATACTACATACCTTATAACAAAGTGCACACCCCCTCCCCTTCATTTGCTATAAATCTCTGAAATCCTTCTACTAAATTAAATGTTTACTGATTTTAAACACCTCATGTACGACATATTTGGTTTTGCACAAAAATCACACACTTTTGATAGTTATCTCTTGAGTTTCAACTTACTTGGTGATGTTTCAATCATCAAAAATGATGTAATATGTATAATACAACTTGTATTTGTAATATGATTGTTCCTATATTAGTATAGAACACATGATATATTTTGAAAGTACGATGCAAAGATCTGAGTTATAAGTCCAATGTGAAGATAGTGAAAACTAGATGGGACGTCAATAAAAGTCAACATCACAACCAAAGCCAAGATATTCAAGATAAAAAGATTCTACAACAAAGGATGCAAAGACAGAATATACCAGAAGTCTCATGTCTAAACCAACATTTTTATTGAATACCACATGTTGAATAGGTAGAACTTACCTGTTTAAACCTAGAATAAGAATGAATAAGTTCATACCTTTATCAATTACACTATCAAATGAATCGTCCAGAAAAAAGCCCATATCCCGAACATCCATCTGCATGTCTTTTTATGATAAGAAAATTCTAAGAACTGTAATTTACCACAAGATAGTGAGCATCTGAGATATCCTGATAAGACAAAATTAGGACGTGTGTGCACAAACACACACACAAAGGGAGGATACATTCCAACTGAGGAACATGCTCATATTTGCGTCGCATCATTTCAATAGCCACGCCGGAAATGTCAACATTCATGATGCTTTCGTATCCATCTTTAACCATGTCCTCTGACATACCTACAATGAAAATGTGGATAATGTATTTGCATGATATTTGTTCATTACACACAAAGTGGCAGCTTAAAAAAAGCACTTATACAAATATTTCAAAGGGAAAAAATAGAAACTGGTCAACATGAGGAAGAATAGATGTGCTAAAGTGTCTCAATATCTTACATGCAAGGTGAAGAATATAAGATTCACACTTAGCATGAAGAAATTTTGGGTTTCGAGTCTTTTGACTTGCTTAAGCCTCTTAAAAAATTCAAATGTTCTAGAAAAAGAAATATTTTTTTATCACAGACAATGTCACCAACTGTTCACAGTACTATTCAGTAACAGTAGGAGTGCTAGTTGTAACAACTAACAAGTTGGATATTTTTAACATTTAGGAAGAACATGGGAGTCTTTTTCTCTTTCCTACAACTCATCAGTTATGTATGCAGCTTTACGCACTTCTAGAATATATTTGTCCTGTGTGTTAGATCACATTCAGTGTTGTAAAAATCGCGCCTAGGCGGCGGCTCGTTAACGACTAATTTTGGCCTAGTCGGCCCAAAAAACGCTAGACGGTCCAAATCGCGTCTAGGCGGGCCTAGGCGGCCAGATTCCGGCGAACATTCCGGCGCAAACCTGAAATTTCCAGCGAAAACCTGAAATATCCGGCCAAATTCTGGCGAAAACCTTTGGTGTGGTTTAAAAATGAACATTTTTATAAAAATTACATATAAAAATGTGTGTATATATATAAAAAAACTGAAAATTACATATAAAAATTCCAATCCGATTAATCCCGCCTAGGCCCCGATTAATCCCGCCTAGGCCTAGGCCCCGATTAATCCCGCCTAGGCCTAGGCCCTACCTCACCGCCCGACTAGCGCCTAGCGATTTTTACAACCATGATCACATTCCATTGTGTATCTTTTTTTCATTCCCATACCATATACACACATATATCTATAGTATTGTAGGTGCTAATAGACCAAATAAGAAATTGTAATTGCTAGTTTGCTATGTTTCATTGTAAGGATAACACCTCAGTTGATATATAACTACCTGACCAAATAAGAAAAGTAAATGAACCTAAACCAGGAACAAAATCAATCTAATTACGGTAACAAATACGGCAATAAACCCTAGACCCTAATACAAGTATTCATGCCTAATAGCCACACACACACTGTAGACTCAGAGTAACCAAACCTAGTAGTTCAATAAGAGACAAGAACAATAAGACGCTCATCAAATTCTGGCAACCATATAAGAGCAGAAAGACAAGATGAACCGAAACTAAAGTAAAAGATCTTGTAAGAACACAGGATCTGGTCAACGCTGTGACCATGTTTAAAAGGGGCTCATGCAGTATACCACACAAGCAAAGGAGTGCCTCAAGCAAAAAAAACAAAATATTACTTCACTGGCACATATCTCTCTGGACTTAAAACGTCATATTTAACTTATACGGTTAAGCTAAAGACAACTTTTTGAACTACTGCGATATCAGTAACACGTGATCTCCATATACGCCGAATGCTAGCCTGTAACCGATCCATTTACTATGTTATCAAGTTGAGTGCAATTGTTATAAACTTGGCAGTCAACAGGGACCTCAATGACCGTTTCCAACTCGGTAACTCGATTATGTATCAGAATCACATTCATTAGCAAAAAAATTCAATACAAAATAACTACTATTTCACTATGCATATCCTATCCTTTTATCATTTTCTGCTTAATTACAAATTCAAACTCTAAAGTAAGGCAAATTAGCACAAAACACTATTCACCAAATGTTCCTGTAGTTTCAAAATAGGTTAAACACCTTGAATTACACATAAACGACAGTTATAATATTCAATCTGGATTAAATACCTCGAATTAAACATAAATCAATATATAAACTATTAGAATCCAATGTAAATCAAGCTGAGAGAATCAAAAAGCATACCGGCATTGCCGCAACCAACCATAAGGACGCGAGAAGAGATCGGGATGTATTTTCGAACAAAAGGACTTAGGGCATGGTACTGCTGGTACCAATCGAAGGAACCGGCGGCGGCCTCGTGGACGTATCGAGCGTCCCAGTAAACGGAGTCTCCGTAGTCGTAAGTGTTGCATGCCGACTCATCCCTCAACATCTTCTCTTGTAACCAGTGACCGACGCCGGAGAAGGTGGATCGCCGGGGAATTAGGTTTGCGCATGGTGGATGGCGGTGGTCGTCGTCGTTTGGATTTTGTTTGTGATTTTGGGTCGTCTTTCTCCAGAGGATTATTTTCGAAATTAAAATAGGTTTTGCATAGATGACTTGTACAATACGTATGAGAGATTGTACGTTGATTTGTGCTTGGTAATCTCAGTCTCCCAAACACGGTAGCTTCTAGGTGCAGCTCTCCTAAAGTAGATGTTATTGCATTTCAAAAAAAAAAATTAATAATTAATTTTTTACATGATTTATTTTCATAATTGTATAATTTTATTTGGGTCGTAGACCAACTCCAAATCAGAAACATTTTGTTAGTGTCATATCTAATATTATAGGGGATGTATTACTCGATAGCAGTTGTATTGTGATTAGTTAAACCGACATCATTTAAGACATGTCACATTAGTCATATTGAGACATCTACACGGGTCTTGTTATAAGCGAAAAATGCAATACAACTATATTATGTATTAATTGTATATCATACGGCCGTATTAGGACCAAATGACCCGTATTGATGCTTGTGTATGAATAAATTAGGGGTGTCGTCAGATAAGTGTACCATTTTTATTTCCTAGTTCTTACATAAAATGTAATACTTTAAGGTTTCTTTTTAATGGGCTAGTCAACCTTGAGTTAATTAGTGTACTTTTTGACCTTTAACGTTTTGCGTTTTTCATCTGTATTTTACGTGAATTTCATTTGATGAATATTTGTCTTATTTCATTCATTAAATATGTGGATGTATATGTTGTTGATTGATGTTCTTTTAGTTTTATTGATATCTTATATATATAGGGTGTTATGTCATATTAATAACTCTACATTTTGAATTGGGTTTCCTCACATTTTGAATTGGGTTTCCTCACATGTGAACAGTAAATGATTATGAGTGGTTTGATTGGGCAGTGCCGACATGTAGCCACTTTTGATTTAGTTTAATTTTTTTTTTTAGATTCTCACTTTTTTTGTGTGTATTTAATTCATTTTCTTCATGAAAATACAAGATGCATGGTTGATAGAGTTGGTTATCATGCCCCCTTTACGTCTCCATGATAAAAGGTTTTTGGTTTTATAGTACATGTATCTAAAAATTGAAATGTTTTATAGTACATGTATTAGAGTTATATAAGCTTCTAAAAGTTGAAATCTTGAATTGTTTGCATAATCTATAATGACTGAATAATATGTTGGTTCTTATCATCAAATTATATATAACTATGTTCTTATGAAGGGGTTGATTGAGGGTGTGCCTGGTGACTAGGTGAGCGACCATTCAGAGTCCAAAAATTTTTACATGTTGCCGGAGCTGTTTGTGGGTTTGTTAGAGGAGGAAGGGAGAGATGAGGTAACATGGTTCAAAGAAGCAAACTTATGGCTCTATGTTCATATTACTTGAGATCGAATAAAAATATAAAAACCTAAAAGGAGTTCTACATTTAATGTTTTTTATTATTTCAATACAAAATTTTATGATTTATTTAACCATTTTGAGTATAGCCGTTTATATATATTTTTTATATTAAATGGTTTTTGTAAGTCTTCTAATGAAACGACTTATTTTATATTTAAAGTTAATTTTATTTTTTAAATGTTTTATATTTATTAATGTTTAATATATATATATATATATAATTAATTTTTAAATTATTTATAGTGTTATTCATTCTTAAATTATTTATGTGTACTGGGGCAACGCTCCACCCTCTTGTCGTACACACCTTCATCTCTAATTGGCCCACCTTAACACACACAGAGCCACCTCATTCCCCCATGCCCTCGCGGCCGTTAAACCCTTCACTCCCCGTTCTTTGGTGCCTCCTGTCGCGGGGTTTAACGCCTCATTTCGCTTATGCTTTTGTGGACGTTAACCCACTACACTATGTCTTAGGCTACTAGGTTGGAGTTGTCTAAAGGGATATGCTTCGGATCATGGTTGAACATCTAGAGTCCTCACCAAGGTGAGACACATCTAGATCCATTTGATCCTAGAAACTAGGTATCACTATATACATGTATATATAAAGGCATACTCGGTGTTTGACTTAGCTCCCGCATTTTCACAGGGTACGGGAAAGGGCCGGATCGCTTTGTGATCTGTTGTACACAGCCTTACCATACACTTTGTGCAAGAAGTTGTTCAAGTCGTGGAAACAACCTCCCACACAAAGTGTAGGATAAGAGTATAAAACTGCGCACATCATATCGTGAAGCAATCCGGCCACTCCCCGGCTCCCCGAACCCTACGCAAATGTCGGAGCTAATTCAAGCACCAGTACACCCTTTTATATATAGATTTGTCGGAATTGTCGGAAATCTGTCAGTGAAACGATGATGATAGTCCGTTTTCTATATATTTGTCGGAAATCTAAGTCAAGCACCAGTACAACCTTTTATATATAGATTTGTAGGAAATGTCGGTAAAACGATGATATACTCCATCGGAAAACATGCCGTGGATAATGCATTTTCCGTCCGTTAGTGATACTCGTTTTTCTAGTTACGAGGTATACGATTAAAAGAGATTCAAACGATAACCATTAAATCAGTAATCAAAATTAACCCAATTTATCACATTTCAATGGATGGTTGAGATCTTATTTTCTTACGTCTTTCTCACTCAGCAAATTGCAGACTCTTCTTTCGTTTTATCAGTTCTATGATAAAACCTAAAAAATATTTGATGATTCTTATTTTAACTGATCTCAACAAAACAAATATATAACTAAAAGCCATTTTCTTGTCAGACTTTAATTTTCTTAAACATTAAAGAAACTATTTTAAGCTAATTAAGAAAAGACCATCTTAACAACACAAGTTCTCTTTAATATAACAACAAATTTTACAGTTTTAAGTTTAATCAATCTTCAAAACCAAACAAGCAGTTGATGGTAAACACTAAACTTTTGACAAACAGAACTACTGACCCAAGAGTGAAGGCCTGTAGAAAGCATGAGTTTGAGCCATTTCAATCCGATCTCGCGGGTCATTCATTGTTTCATCCCTCAATGCCTGCAGAATAGCTTGTGATGGAACCTCCCTGAATAATCAATCACACAAAACATCAATTCAACCAGTTTTGGATCGGGGCTAGACGTATCAGTTCTGGAAAACATGATTACAACGGGTCAACGGTTTACCTTGAAATTAGAATTTTGTGAAGTGTTTTCAAAATGGGACAAAGCTCGACTGGAGCAACGGGCTTTTTCTCTTCCGGGTGGAGAATGCTTAAATGAGACTGACTAAGTAGCTCATAAAATGCTTTTACTGCTGAAATCCCCTGAGATTAAACAAGCCACATTTACGGTTTTTATAAAAGGGCAATTTCATATATACGCTTAAAAACTTGCATAATATCATATTTACCTAACCAAGAAATTAAAATCAAATAAACATATTCAAAATAATTAAAATTTCATATTTACCCATTTCACTATATACAATTTATAATATGACCATTATACCCTTTTTCTTTATCCTTGCACTCCAAACTCTTATATCCTAATGCAAGTTTTAAGGGAAAGGGTATAAAAAAATTATAAATTTAAAAATGGGGATATTTGATATTATGATTTTTTGTTGGGTAAATATGATATTATACCAAGTTTTTGAGGGGATATATATTCCCTTTTATATATAATGATAGAAAGATGGTTATCTTGTAAATTTGGAGTTCTCTAGCTTCAGATATAATTTCATTTTTTTGTCATAATCATCATTGCTGCTAATTGATTTTGGTCCACACGGATTCTTTATTTAGTTGTTATTAGAGGCCATTCATGGCCATTGAATAATTGTCAAACAAGTCAAAGATCAATATGCGAAGTTCCTTGCAGTTCTAGATAATCAATCTAGTTTATTATGGAAGCGTTGTACAAACAAACTAATTAGTAATTAGCATATTAAGACACGTAAATTCGATAATTCATCAAACAATAAATGTCAAGTTTAAGCACAAAAGAATACTAAGTAGTAAGATAAAAAGATCTGATAACCAATCCGGGCTTTTTTTGTCTTTTGACAAGGGTGTGTTTGGATTTGTGTCCTGGAACTGATTATCAATTTCTTTCTTATTATCTTATTTTTTTCTAGAATAATCACTTTTGGATTATTAATTACCACTTTTTTCTTATTTTTTCTAGAATAATCACTTTTGGATTATTAATTACCATATGTAACTAATTATCCCTTCTTTTTACTCATTTTTAATGACTTTTACTCCCATTTCACAATACTGTCTATTTTTCACAAAAAAATTCTGGTAAATTTTATCAACTAATTCCTTAAATAATCAGAATTTGTCTGACACTCTAAACATGTGACTATTAGAGCTTCAAAAGCAAAAGCACATCGAAAACTATTGTTAGCATTCGTTTAATTACAACTGATTATTCAATATCACATAATCAGTATCAAAATACACACCCTAACACCCCAAAATCATATCATAACTCTACAAAGAGAGTAAGATAAGAAAACACACCTGAATCATCCCCTTCCCCTTGATGCTATCACCCATATCAAGGGTTAGTTCTCCATTTGCCAACTTTTGCCCGTACCATGCATTACGACCTTTTAATAGTGTCACATATGTGTCGGCCAATAGCGGGCCTGCTAACTTTTCTGGGTTTTTAGCCAAAAGATGAGTTATAAATATCATTTCAGATGTACAATGTGCAAAGTACACCGACTTGCTGGTGGCACTCTCTTTGGTTAAAGATGCTACCATACCTATGAAATCAAAATAAACTCGGGAAAATGAAGGGATTTTTTTTCCATAACTATGAACACGGGAACAATATATGCCCAACTCACAACAAAAGCAACACCTGTAAACCAAGTGTGCTAGATATATATATAGAATAGAAGTGGCAACTGTGACCCATTTACAAATGAATGGGTCGATCTGGGTTATGGTTTGTCGCTAATTAGGAGACCGGTCGACTATGTTGAAAGTCACCCAAAGTGTAGTAGTTTTAATGCATATAACATATTAGTTATCAGCAAACAATGTTCAGAAGCTTTTTTGGGTCCACCCAACCTGTTTTGACCCGCAAACACTTTTTTATTCTTTTATTAAAATTTAACAAATAAGTAATGTCTCAAATATAATTAGAATAATACCATGGACTTTCTTAATAAAGCGATTTAGAAGGTTTTACACATCTGAAGTTTTTAGCGTAAACCATTTGATCCATAAGAGAGAAAACAAAACCCAACCCGACTCAGTTGTATATAGATAGACACTATATGCAAATCCCATAAACCCCTAATTATAATAGAGTACATATGCAAATCCTTTTTGTGACCCTTTCATCTCTCAGTGAGATATCTAATCAATAAAATAGCCTCTTATCATTTACATAGCACATAACATACTATAAGAACGATTAATGACAGAAAATAATAAGAATATGTCTTACCGGCTCCAATGGCATAGACATTCTTTAACCCACCCATCACTTCATGAGTGACAAGATCACCATTATCCCATACCGTAAAGTGGGGTTGCCTTAGAAACTTGGCTAGTGGTTTCCTCCATTTTTCTGCTCCACATATTCGTGCATTTGCATATTCCTTGTTGTATATTTCTGATGCAATATTTGGTCCACCGAGATATAGAATGTTTTCCATCGGAATTCCAGCTGTTAAAACCAGAAATAGGCTCAAACTTTCTTTTCAGTCAAAATAAAAAACCAGACACACATGAAACCGTATAACTGATATTTAAAAGATTTTTTTATCATGCTAATCAGAAATTACAAAGATATGGATCTCAATTTTACCAAAAAGGGAAGTATATCAACTTTCAGGACAGAAGGTTTATGATGCAAGTTAAAGAACCAGAATCAGATAATCAAGGATATGTTAACCAAAACACTTCCAAGTCACAATGAAAAAACTTCAACTCACATCCAAACATCCCCATAAAAGAATGAACACATTCGATAACCATAAACGTAATTTAAAATTAAGCTATAAATGAGATCAACACAGAGCTAGAAACCTGAAAAAGAAACAAGAATCTACTTGAATATGCAGAATCAGATAATCAAGTGATTAAAACTAGGGACCTGAGGGTAATTACATCTATCTTAATAATCAATTTTTCCTACACTAATTTACCACCCACTCCTTCAAATCACAACCATAATCACTTCAAGCCACAATAATCAGTTCTAATGCACATCCAAACACCCTCATACAACAATTAAGATCAACATCCATCCATCCATCCATACCCAGCAAAATCCCACCAATGTTAAAAAGCTATTGGTAGGGTCAGGCTATTGGTAGGGTCAGGGGAGGGTGGGATGTAGGCAGACCATACCTCTATCCTAAAGGATAGAGAGGTTGCTTCCAGGGAGACCCCCAGCTCCAAAAAACCCGTCTCGGCATAAAGAGAAAATAAGAACATGTGAGGAAACAACAAACGGCAACAAAGAGCTAATAATAATAATAATAATAATAATATAGTAATAGTCAGCTACAGATAACAGTAAAAGGTGAAAAAGAGTAAGTGATAAAAAAGTATAAAAGGTGAAAAAGGTAAAAAAAAGATAGCATCGTATATACACAAGCAAGGAAGAAGGTAGCAATGTAGCATGTATAGGTCAACCTATTTTAGCTATAAAACCCCTTAAGATAAAGCTAAGACAAATCAGTACCCCCCCCCCTTCTCCCAACCTAAGAATCCTTAACCCTAATTCTATGCCTCCACGAAACCCTATCCTCGACCATGTCCTCGGAGAGGTGTAAGTCTAGCAAATCCTGCCTAATCCGCTCATCCCAACTCATTTTGGGTCTACCTCTGCGGTGATGGTTTCCACTTATCAACAGAAAGCTAGAAAATTGAAACCAGGATAAACAAGAATCTCATAAATCTAGAAAATTGAAACAAAGATAAAGAAGAATCTCACTTGATCTACTAATCATCTGAGTGCTTATCAACAGAAAGCTAGAAAATTGAAACAAAGATAAACAAGAATCTCATAAACCTAGAAAACTGAAACAAAGATAAACAAGAATCTCACTTGATCTACTAATCATCTGAGTGGGAGTGATAATATGCGGTTCAGGTTCCAACTCAGCCTCTATACCCTTCGACAACGAAACAATAACCGGAACCGTAATCCTCTCCTTCCAATACTTCCCAATCTCTTCAAACACCTCATGCGTTTCCGTCGACGGCAACCCATTGATAACAACATCAGCATCCCACACAGCCTCCTGCAAATTAGTAACCACTTTCAAAGGACAAAGTGGAGTATCAATCATATTCAAACAAAATCCATCTTTCAAAATCTCATCTGCATACAATGTCCTATCCCCTAACCTAGCTTCAACATACTTCAAATAAGCACACCGTCTAATCAACCTTCTCAACACATCTTCTCTAGAGTTTATAACATCAAACAGTTGGTGTGCAGTTGTTCTATCCACTGATCTCCCAGCCCTCCTCCAGATCCTAATTTGAATTTTGTCACGGAGATGACCGTACGCATCTTGTAACATGGCGGCAAACACACTACCCCAAGCACCAGCCCCAACGCTCACAATTCTCAACGGATCGTCATCCGATTTACCTAATAATCGACGGAGCTCGTCGATTTTATCGTCTACGGATCCGTTACTTGTGTGAATTGAACCATTAGTGTACGCATTATTCGAACCCTCAATATCTGTTCCCGCCATATTTTCTTCCAATTGGACACAGTTTTAGAGCAATAATTCAACGAATAACATGCGAATTGAGTTTGAAACGCGTGGAAATGTGAAATGCAACTCAACAGTGATTGATTATGAAGAAATCGGTACGTACCGGATGTAGGTTCTGGTCTTCTGTGTGTCGTGAAGGATTAAGAGATCATATATGGGGATGATTTCGTGAAAGGAGTTTGATTTTTGCTTATAAGAATGAAGAAATCATTCGGTTTCGTGAAGAACAAGAGGTGTTGAAGGCCATGGCGATGTTTCCAACGAGGAAATCCAGCTCGTTAAGTTTGCGAAAGTTTCACAATTACCCCTCTCAAATTGGAAGTGGTTTCGTGTTTAGTAATCACATTTGATTATGAAACTATTTTTTATACTCGGCCTAACGCACGGTATAGTGTAAATGAGTCGAGCCGTGTTAAAGTTTTGAAAACCATGTTAGAGTGTAAATATGAATTCGGTTTTTGGTTCGATTTCTAACCGTATCCGAACTGTAAATTCAACTTTTAGTTCGATTAATGGATATACATTTTTTTTTATTCGGTTAAGCGAATAAGTGATAAATATATATGTAATTAGTAATATGTTTAGGGACGAAGGGTTTAAAGTAACCTATATACGTTGTTATACGCATGGGACTTTCTTTGCAACCAAGAAACCAAAATTAGACAAAATTTTTATTCGGTTTAAAACTGTTGAATTTAGTTTGTTTGGTTTTTAACGGAAACCGAACTGATTTAAATTCGGTTTGGTTAGACAAATTCCTAATACGGTTTGGTTCGGTATAGGCCTAAAAAAATTAAAAATCGAATAAATCGAACAAACTGAAAACTGAACCGTTAAAACACCCCTAGAGTCGAGCCCGAGTTCAACTAACTAGGCTCGAGCTCGACTCATTTCGAGTTTTGTTCGAGCTCGACTTGTGAGTAGTTTTACAAGCTCGGATTCGACTTGTTTATTATTTATTAGTTAGTTAATTAATATATATAAAGATATATTTATTTTTATACGTTTTTTTTATAATTTTACATATAACATAATATATATTAATTAGTTATTTTTATCATAACTTTATATACAATAATAATTATTATATAATTATATATCTAAATAATATATAAAACAAAATTCATATGAATAATAGATACGTTTAGGCTTGTGAGCCAGCTCAAGCTCGATAAGTGAAGATCGGGTTTGGGTTCATTTGTTAAATAAGCTTATTTTTAGGCTTTAGCTAGTTTAAGCTCGACTTGATTCAAGCATTTGATCTCGAGTAACATATGAGCGACTTGACTCATTTACACCCTAGGTACGTTACCTATTATTTATTGTTTTCATGGATATACCTATTTTTGATCTAATGTGATTAGAAAAATACTTATTCATATGTGAATTGTGTCAAACACGATCATAAAAATGATCTCTCGAAAAAAAAAATACTTCAAATATCAAATCTTAATTACATTACACTTCTATTAATTTTATAATTTTAATAATTACGAGTCTCTAATAATAGTAAACTTACTATTCGTTATACTTTTTAATATTATATAACTAGGTTATATACCCATGTATTACATGATGTTGTTTAATAAAAAAAATAAAAGTACAATAATGCGTAAAAAATTTAAAAGAATGTATAAAACAAAAAATAAAATTCTTTGTTTGCTTAATCTATACTATATAATAAATAAAGGTTTTGATGTACACTTGTCACTCTCTTATGCATCCTCAACATTTTTTTCCCCGCCTCTATCTCCTATTAGTTACACAAAATTCTTTAATTGTTTTTTTTTTATTTTTTGTTTCTAGCCTCTCTATCCTATTAAATGATAATGATTTCTTAGTTATTTTTATAAAAAAAATTTATATAAAAAGCATGTTTGTTCGTAAAACATTTTTATAAATTAACATTTCTTTCATTTTTTATAAACATTTTAAAAAAAATAAGTATATAATGTTTCTATAACTTATATTAAAAAACTATATAATATATCATAAATATGTAATATGTAAGTTTTTTTAATAAGTGTATAACATTGCATTTATTCAACTCGTGTAATACACGGGGTTTATAACCTAGTTAAGTAATAATTATAATTCAAAATTTTATATTATCTTTTTTAAAATTAAAATCATTAACATAATTAAATTTCAAAATTCAAACTTATTTAAAATAGAAGATTTTGGTGAGAATAATATGATGATAACACGTAGCATTTTTGGAATCGTTTATTAGAATAAGGATTATATAATCTATAATGTATTTCGTTTTAATGCGGTAAACTGGATCAAATAATCAAATGAATGTCACCTGATATTAGACCCGTTTCAAGCTAATGAAAAACTTTAAACTGGTCTAATTTTATATATAATTTTTTAAACTTATTAATCGGTCCGGATTAACAAGTATAAATTTTCAATTACTTCAACGATTTTGACCAATTTTGAATGACTTTGACAAGTTTTGACCCATTTTCTCCCATTTTGACGGGTTTTGACATTTGGCCGATTAATGGTCCGATTAGGTGAAATCATAACGATGGACCTCCGACTAGCGATTAATCATAATTTTTACAACACTGGTTGAAACTAATGTACAAGATGACAAAGAGCGTTGTTCTTGTTGTCTGAATCCACGAACCTAATAGATAACCAGAAGTCAATGGTTATTATGTGTATGTCGATCACGAAAGAAAGAAGGAAAACCCTAGAGGAACTTTTTACAAGAGATTGAAGACGGCGATTTCGAGAAGAGAGGTCCGTTATTTTCAATCATAATATCATACGTAGATTCCAGGCAAAGTATTCCTTCAGTCATTCATTTTGAAAAGTCATAAATCAATTAAAATGAGTTTGCACGTCATATCACAATCAAATTCGAGTCATCCTAAAAATGCAATTGGTGATTCGGGGTGAAGATGGTCCAAAGGAATATCATTTGATCTTGCTAACTTGCATTTGGTTAATGCTTCAAGAAAGGGATTTAAAATTTGATTATGGTGAGAGTTATTGATGAAGATGTCGTACTCAAAAGGCCATGAATCATCTTCTGATCTTCCCCATTTGAAGTTGGTTGGTTTTCCTTTTGTTCATATGGGACAACCGAAGAAGCAATTCAAAACCATTGCAAGAAGATTCTCAATCAAGGTCATGCAAATTTGGCAATCGTGGTGTGGAACTTGCTACGAGTGAGGATTCTCGTGTTGTCCATGAAAAAATACTAAGAAATTGTCAAGATTGAACTTGAGGGTAGAATCATCACGTGGAAAAGAAGGATACTTTCGTAAACCATCTTATTGGAATTTGAAAACATTTGGGAGCAAAGAAGTGTGAGAACAATAGACAGAAGATAAAGAAAAGAAGACTCGAACTTAGATCAACAGTTAGGGGTAAATGTTGGCCTTAATTGTTTACCCAAGTTCAAATAAAGTTACAAATCAATTATGTATTTATTAAATAGTTAAAGTTTTGAGTCCTAATGTAATTTGTAAGAGGTTAAGGGCTTCTAGTGTCAAGTTTGTAAAGTTGAATCTGATGTACGTATGTATGTGTCGTCCAATAGAACGTCGCGTTGTTTAGGGTTAAGGTCGATATATACGACGCGCGTAAAATACAAACGGGTTACAACCCTAATCAGAAATTTAATTCTTAATTCTTCTTGATTTTTTGTTCTTTGTTTAAGTTCTTGATTGAATGATTTGATACAATGATACCTGGGATTCTACATACTTAGTTCAAAATAAAATCTATTATGAAAACTTGATGTTCTAAAACCACTATCTATTTATAGAATGAAAAGGTTGGAGAATATATATATTTATTATTTCATAGATGACTAATAACATCAAACATACAAATCTTTATAGAAAATACTGTTTTATAACAAGTTGTATTTATTCAACCCATGTAAAACATGGACTTTAACCTAGTAGCGGAATATAATGATCTATTTTTTAATATAGAATAACATAATTAAAAAGTCGTAAATCTTAATACAAACCATTAATCTAAATAACAGAAAATATATGGTATCATAAGTAAATATCCATTGACCCAACAATAATAAATAATATTATATTAGTAATCATACTCCAAATATAGGTCATGTATGTGCATCACGATCATGGCGGTCATGTGTGCATTAGACATTTTGATATATAAGTCACGTTTATTTGCCACTTTATTCTAATCGTTCTTTTTGCATTTTGATTTATAAATCCACAAAATCATCAAACCTTTATTTATCTTTCACTGGTGTATATATTGCAAATTTCTATGAAGTTAGAGAGTTTACAATAGTTTTTTTTTTTTTTTTGAGAGTTTGTAATAGTTCTTTCTCTTTATATAGCAGTTTGCACTAGTAGTAACCCTTTGTGTTTTAATACTAGTCCACAAATATAAGGAGGATGAAAGAGACAAAATCTCTCTTAGGGATAAGATTAGGTATGGTATGTCATTTCTTTCTAGATATTCTTGCAACCTTTCTGTGAGATCTAGTGTTGAAGTCAAAACAAAGTTAATCAAAGTGTATTATAGTCCACCAGCGAGTTAGTGAAAGTATGAGGGGTTAATAGTGTGCTATCCAAACTTGAAAGGTGGTTTTTGTCATTTTATAAAAGTTGTTTGTTAATCTTTAGTTAGCGGTTATCAGTTCTTCATAGTTAATCAATTGGAATCATTCAAATTGTTCATCTCTTTGATCTAGTTTTCTTTTGGTGTTTGTTGATTACACGTTTACATTCACAATTAGCATAGCCTTGTAGTAACTTCATTTTTACCCAACCCTGAACCAATAAAACATATATCCCCTCCCTTAATAAGAACTCACATAAAGACAAAATTACCTTTTACAAAATACCCAACTGTTCATTATCTCTATTGTGGGGATGGTTTTTCAAAACCCTTTTCCATGGCACCGTGACTGATTACACATGCAAATGAAGGATACAATATCGGCGATCGATTACAGGGACGAATACAAGCTACAGTCGAATATAGAGATGTTTTATATCTACTGTAATCAGGGACGATTTCAACTACGAGATTAAAAGGGTGATCGTTCACATGGACCATTTCATTGTTCAAGTTGATTACATCTTCCTTATCGATTAATGCCATAGTATTTTTGCCTTTTCTTGGAGATACGATATTGTAAATCCAGGAGCCGACGGGTAAGGACTGAGCCGGTGAACAGATTACACAAGCTCCAATGGACAACCGAATGGGGGTTACTTCTCCAAATTCCGATGATATCCTGCACAAGGGAACAATGCGTTAAGGCGTTACAGGGAGGGGATAATCCTTGTATCAACACTCCGACATGAGAATAAGTATCTCAAGAATATAAGAGTAAGAGTGTGAATGGAGTAGATGGTTATACCTGAGGGGTGATACGCAATTTATAGTGGAGAACAATACCATGATGTCACTTTCATAGAGGTGACCTGGCGCGAGTGTTATTGGTGGAGAGGTCACTATCAAGAATATCCTCTTGGTCCCCTAACTGATAACTGTTAGTGGAGGTTTTGTCCCATTAGTGGGACCACCTGGGTGCATGGTAGTGTCTCCTCACGCGCGACCATCCCTGACGCTTCTGGGGAATGTTTCTCCGTACGCACAGTTGTTCTTGTCTTCTTGTAGAGTACTGTCAGAGATGAGTTCCTTCCGCGGCAAGTAACACCCTGCAGGGTAGGTAAACCCTCCACGGGGGACATTACATCTTTAGATATCATTGTAAGTAACATTCTATTAAAAAAAATCATAAAACACTTTTATTTCAATTTTGGTTTATTGTTACTGAAGAATACCAAGATGGGAGATGTTTTGGGTTTACTGTTACAATGACGATTGATTACATTCTTGCAAAAAAAAATGCAGTTAATAAGGGTAATTAAAAAAGAAATGTGTAATTTTTGTTAAAGCATCCAAATGGAAAGCAGCTTTAAAAATACTACCACATCATGACTATCTAAGTTTTGCCCCTCTCATAATAAAAAAAAACGTCTTAAAAACTATAATGTTAAATTAAACAAGGTCGTTAAAATACTATAAAAACTATCTTTTAATTAAAAAAATACAATTTATTTAGCAAACAATACAACATTTTAAAACATCCTTAGGCCATCCGGTATACCACTCTTAATCACGTCGTGGTCCTAGGTGGCTTCCACAATCACGCCGTGATCAGCCTAGCACACCGCCCCCTTGTTTTTTTTTACCGCGTGATCTTATGCCGTGATTTTTTTCACGGGAGAAATGGAGTTATTTTCAAGGAATGTTACCATTCTCGGCAAAACTTCATGGTACTCTCATGTTGGCCGGATTTGTTGAGATGTTCTTGGATTAGTATCTCCTTCGGCTCTAGAGTAGCAGCAACTGGTAGAAATTGGGGGCCATTTGAAGACAGAGGCGTTGAAATGATTAGTTGAGGTAATAACCCTTTAAACATGAGGATTTGCTTATATTTGTAGGCTTAAGCCAGAAGATATTATATTAGATTAAAGGCTAACTGCCCAAGTAACAAATTCTGTACAATTTCGTATGCTCCATGAGTCCAGGTAGGATTTTATTAAATTCAAAATAGGCTTTTACTAATGTATTTTTTATAGTTGTTTGAATTAATGTATTTTTATTTTTATTAATGAAATATTATGTTTTATTTTTTTAAATGAAAATTAAAAAAATATTTAATAATCACACCACCACAATCACACTGGTATACCCCTTGCCAAGTGATGGATGGTGTGACAATAAGGATAGTGACGTGACGTCACTTTATTATCACACCACACCACAATCACACCAGTATACCTCATGCTCTTACTAAGGCCTTCCAGGCATACAAAGGTCTGTTAAATCCTTAGGTTGCAACATCGTCCCTCCTTGCCACGTCGGTGTCTCCCTTCCTGCAGCCCATCCTGTCACATCAAACGCCTCACCCTTACACTGCTTGTATAACCGATGGCCCGTTTATAGTAAGGGGTCGTTTAATTTGGACAATGTATTTGAATCAAGATTTAATTTGTTAAAAGAATTAGATTTTAGCTTCAAGCTATATTTGAGTAACGTGGTTTCCCGGTTTGGTCCACTATCATTCTTGATAAATATAGGGACATCAAAAAATTGTGTTCCTTTTTTAATGAAAAGCTTGTCATATTTTGTCTCTTTGGACGCTAGCTTGATCCCTGATTTGTTGATACATAGATAATAATAATTAGATGCATAACTTTTTAAGTAAATAATACGAATCAAACTATATTATGTAGGAAAGGAATAAAATTTGTAAAAATAAAATATTTTATAAATAAAACGTAGAGAAATGAAAAATATTAGCGACTTTTCAATTTTTATTTAACTGCCACGTGTAAGATTTTTATTGTATAGCCTAGTTTTATAAAGTTGGAATTATTATATTCTTTATGTATATGTTCTTAACCTTTTATGGTTTTGCCATGAAGTTGTTTTAAAAAAAAATTGTTCTCGGGAGTGTTTTTGACACACATGTTGTTATTTATAAGTATTAAATTAATATTTTTGTTTTTTTTTTCCTTAAATTAGTTAAGTAATGATTAAAATTTTAATACATTACCTGTTATAGAAAGTTTATTAATTCGAGTACTGATTACCTTTTGCTAACATGAGAGTGACGTGACGGAACATGATTACACTTTTAGTATAACCACTATACTTCGCCTAAGAAATAGTTTATTATAAAATATCAACTTCTAATAATTAGTATTTATATCAACTTTTTCGTAATAATAAAAAAGATGTACCATTTAAAAAACTTTATTCATTAAAACTAACAACAATCTGGCTAAGAGTCTACAGTTGTAAATCGCTAATTTATAAAGTTAGGGGTTAGTTATGTTATTTTTATAAAGTCAGGGGTGTCATATTAATAATTACAAAGTTATGGATGACTTTTGTAATTTAATTAAAGTTAGGGGAGCAATGATCTATTTTAAAAAGAAGAATTATAAAAAGGAGTGCTGCATGAATCGAACCTGCAACCCCATTGAGTGGAAGAACATTAATAGATAATTTAAAACTAACCCATCTAACTTAAGCTTTTGTAATATTCTAAAACATGAAATATGTAACTGGTGGAGACAATCTAGAAGGTCAAACTCAAGTATTTTTTTTTTTAAACTACGGGGCCCTTAAAAGACCGGGCCCCGGACGGTCGCCCTCCCCCCAGGGCCGCCCCTGTACATTATACATTTCTAAACAGTTTCATGTTCTATTATTATCGTTACATATTTCGTTAATTTAAAAAAACGACATGCGCCTTTAGAAAAAATTATTATGGTTTTCGACGAGCGGTTTTTGGTATTATCGTAACTGATATCGGTGGTTGTTTTTATGTTTTTTTTGTGACAGCTCTTCTTCGTTACCTTTTAAATAAAACTGGAATTCGCCGCTGATTTTGGCTTTTTTTTAGCATGTCGGTATAATTTTTTAAAACATTTTTTTAATTCAAAATCTAGTGTATTTTTTTTGTACGCTAAAGCGAGCGACACTACCGTTGCGTTTGCGTGAGAAAGCCAACCGCTAATGAGCGAACAACATCCTTAGCGGTGTTATGGTTTGATCGTATCCGGTTTCGCTGTTCGTTTTTATGATTTATTCTGAGTCGAGGCGATTAAAACAAAACTCCGTATGCTTAATGCGAAGAAAAACGACGTCGCTCCCCACGAAACACCGGGTAAAAATACTAGTTAATTTAACAAATTTAAACATGAAAAACAAAACTATTTATCGCTAAGGAATAATAATAACATGAAAAAAAAATTCACGTTATCATGCTTTCAAATAATTACCAGCCGTCAGATTACTTACATGCAACGTGTCAAAAACTCATCACACTCTCTCCCCTCTGCAAAACGTCAAAAAACTGACCACTCAAATTAAGCACCAGAAACAAAGTGGGTTTTCCATTTCTCATACTCATTCTTGTTTTGCAGAATGAGCAAGAAGTTAGTGATCGCATCAACCAACAAAAACACGGCGGCGGTGGCGGAACGTTGGCGGAGTTGGGACGGATTAAACCCTGAAATTCTTGCTCTCATTTTCACAAGGATCATGCCCGTTGAAGAAATGGTTAGTCGGGTGCCGTTTGTTTGCAAAGGTTGGATGGAGGCGGTGGCGGGGCCTTACAGTTGGTCGGAAGTTGATTTGCAGGCGTGGTGCCGCCGCCGCAATGACAGCCATGCGGTGGACTTGGTGGTGAAGAAGCTGGTGCGACGGAGCAAGTTTACGGTTCAACGACTGTCTGCTTACCGTATGGGTGAACCGGGGTTCTTCTTTGTGGCTCATTGGTAAGTTATTTAACTAACGGTTACGTGCACCTCAAGAAACACTATTTATTTGTAGTTTATAAACTTCTATCTTTTGGTTTCTTGATTTATATAAAAGTTTTAAAACATAAAATGTTACAAAATTCCTTAATAAAAAGTGGATAGATGTAACACATTTCCTTTGATTTTGATGTTAAAAAAATCGATCATTGTAAAATGTATAAGTTTTAAAAATAAATAACGGTTGTGCACCTCAAGAAACAGTATTTATTTATGTTTTATAAACTTTAATCTTTTGGTTTCTTGATTTATAAAAATTTTAAAACATAAAATGTTACTAAAATCCTTAATAATCTTAATAAAAAAGTGGACATAACACATTTTACTAAATTTATAAATAATCAACGGTTACGTGCACCTCAAGAAACAACATTTATTTATACTTTATAAACTTCGGTCTTTTGGTTTCTTGATTTATAAAAAAATTGAAACATAAAATGTTACTAGATTCCTTAATAATCTTAATAAAAAATGGACATAACGCATTTCCTTTGATTTTTATGTTTTTTTAAATAAATTTAAAAGTCATTGTAAAATGTAAAGAAAATGGAACACTATTATTTATAATTTGTAAACTTCAATCTTTTGGATAATTTCTTGATTTGTAAAAAATTTAAAACGTAAAATTTTACGAAGTTCCTTAAAAATCTTAATAAAAAGTGGACGTATAACACATTTCCTTTGATTTTGATGCTTAAAAAAAGTCATTGTAAAATTTAAAGTTTAAAAATAATTAACGGTTACGTGCACCTCAAGAATCAACATTTATTTATATTTTATAAACTTCATTCTTTTGGTTTCTTGATTTATAAAAATTTAAAAACATAAAATGTTACAAAATTCCTTAGTAATCTTAATAAAAAGTGAACATAACACATTTCTTTTGATTTTGATGCTTTTCTTAAAAAGAAAACGTCATTGTAAAATGTAAAAATTTAAAAACTGTTAATGGTTACGTGCACCTCAAGAAACAATAATTAATTATAATTTATAAACTTCATTCTTTTGGTTACTTAATTTATAAAAAAATTTAAACATAAAATATCACAGAATTTTCCTTAATAATCTTAATAAAAAGCGAACATAACACATTTCCTTTGTTTTGATTTTTTTTTCAATCATTGTAAAATGTAAAAATTTAAAAATAATTAACGGTTACGTGCACATCAAGAAACAGTATTTATTTATATTTTATAAACTTCAATCCTTTGTTTTCTTGATTTTTAAAAATTTTAAAACATAAAATGTTACAAAATTCCTTAAATCATCTTAATAAAAAGTGGACATAACACATTTCCTTTGATTTTGATGTGTTTTTTAAAAGAAGTCAGTGTAAAATGTAAACCAAACAAATTGGGCATTCTAAATGGACGGTGTTGCAAGTTTCATCTTCATTTGGCAACTTCATTACAATGGTAGCTAATTTGACTCGACACACGGTTTGAATCTTGTTGGTGTTATTACCATTTGTAACTTTTTAGAAGTGGAAATATAGACTGGTGATCAGATAAGGTAACTTTTTATACGTATCCAAACGGGCCGGGTCGGGTCGGGTCGGGTCAGGTTTACACGTCTAGCACTTTTCTTTGAATTCTATTAATAGTATAGTGTATTATAAAGTTCTTAATAATCTTAGTAAAGATTAGGTGGGTCAGAAGAGTTAATTGTTTATACATGTCCAAACGGGCCGGGTCGGGTCGGGTCACGCGTCTAACACTTCTCTTTGAATTCTGATAATAGTATCGTGTATTATAAAGTTCTTAATAATCTTAGTAAAGATTAGGAAAATTAGGCGGGTCACAAGAGGTAATTGTTAATACATGTCCAAACGGGCCGGCCCGGGTTGGGCTAGGCTAACTTGTCCAACTCTTCTTTTTAGATTTATATAGAGTACAATGTATCAAACAGGATTATAAAAACTATATTGTTAAATTATAATTACTTTTCTAACTAATTTTCCACTTTTACTCATTTGGGCCTGTTACAGATAAAACACAACCTGAATCAACCCGTTTTATGTCTTTTTTTTCAGCGGAAATTTTTTAAAAGCGTTGGAAATGCCAATGAGTGACATCACTGATCAAATGGTATTGAAGCACATAAAACCATTACCAAATCTCACACTCTTGGATGTGAGCCATTGCCTCAAGATCACAAGCAAAGGCCTTGCAACATTTGCTACCAAATGCAAGTCTTTGACCCACTTGAAAAGAAACATGCCTCCACTTGACGCCCACTCGCCTACCGATGATTCTGAACCCAAAACCGTTGCTGACACCATGCCCAATCTGCAGCATATCGAGCTCTGTTTCGGTCAGTTTGGTGATTCGGGCCTTTCTGAAATCCTCACTAAATGCAAGTCACTCACTCATCTTGACATCAAAGGGAGTTGGAATGTGGAGTTGGATGGTGATCTTGCGGATATGTGTGAAAGGCTCCAGCATTTTCAGAGCCCATGGGTCGATGATGATAGCCAGTTATCCGACACGAGTGAAGACAGCGATGTCAGTTTCACAGATTCGAATTGAGATTTTAGTTGGTTTATGTTCTTCAAGCATGAAGTTATAGAAAGAAAGTGAGTATAGACTATAGATATATGACCATCTTCAGTTTGTTGTTAAGTTTTTTTGGTTTAATTGCTGGTGCATTTGCAGCTTCTTTTCTTATTGGAACTTTTAAAAAATAGCTTTTTGCCTCTGCTTTGTGCCTTTAGGTGTACAAGGGTATTTTTTTTCCTTTAATATTATCTCTAACAGTTTAGCTCTAGCCGTCGACAAACTTGGATCTCTATCCGTCTACTACAACGTCCCCAAAAAGGTACTCTAAATTAGGTCTGATACTTATAAACACATAGGGATGATTTGTTATTTAGTTAACAATCAATTATGTAAGACTCAATTTTGATGCATTTGTTATTTGACGGTTGATCTATGTTGTTTCTAGGTACGGTTTTGAGACTAATGGCACGGGATCTGAAAGTTAAATTGAACAGGTAATACAACTTATTGATGTAAAATTGAAGCTCTAGGGTTCGTAGGTGGTTTATTCATTGTTGTTGATGTGAGTTTGATTTAACGATTTTCATATTTGATTGATAGTTATTGCGTTAGATGAGGTTTAGGATTAAGATCTCTATAAATTGTTATTTAATCATCTGTTGATTTTTTAATAATGGCATTATTAAGGAATATAAGAGTTCTATTTTTGTTGCTTCTTCTATATGTCCTGGTTACCAACACATTTGTAAGCTCCTCTTTTTGGTCTAATATTACTCCTCCATAAATTACTAACTCTATTTTATTAAATAGGTGGTCTTTTGTATGTTAGAATTAATGCTAAAACCCCAATGAAATTGGATGCTGCTATACGTATATGAATTTAGGAAGAACAACACCCTTAAACACCATATGAAAACAGGTTGATTCCAGCCGCGTTATATTTTCATGAAAGAAAGGTTCAAAGTTAAGTCACTTGTGTATTGCATATGAAATATAGTTGACTTTTTTCTTTATAAAAGTTATTACATATAGTTAATATAGTTAAAAGTAGATAAATAAAAGAGTAAATTTCGTTTTGAGTCCATATGGTTTGCTTAAAAAATCGTTTTGAGTCCAATATTTTAATTAGACTTTTGGAGTGATTTGTAGGTGGGGTGGGGGGCAGAGAAGAAACGGGTAAAGAGGGTAGGTAGGGTTTTTGTTTGTTTTAGGGGTATATTTGTCTTTTTATAAAAAATTAACTGAAAAATTAGATGGTGTTAGAGATGTGTATTGATTGACATAATTGGTAAACCACAAGAACTCAAAAAGTCCAATTGAAACTATTGGATTCAAAGCGATTTTTTGAACAAACCATAGGGACTCAAAACGAAATTTACTCTAAATAAAAAAATGTTAAATTATTTTTGTGGGATTGGCAAAAACAGGTTTAAAAGTGTTAAACATATTAGACACAACCCGATTAACATATGTGTTAAACACGAATATGACACGATTAACTAACCGTGTTGCATAGCACAACCTGTTTCGACACAATTTTATAAAACTACGTATATTTTAGCAATATAAATCTGTATATATATTTTCTTAAAATTAAACTATGCATATTTTTAAAACAAGCGGCTAAGGTTTTAGTAAAAATATGAGTATCTTTTCAATTCAAATTTTTTTAGAACATCTGCCTTTTTATTAACTAATAAAACAGGACAAACGGGTCAACGAAAAACTAAAAATCCTAAACAAAAAGCTAAACAATAACATCTCATAAATTCAATTACTAACACTAATTAATTTGATAGTCTATAACTATAATCCCAAGCAAAAATTCTCTTATCGAGGTATAAACGAGTTGTCTTTTTTTTTTTTTTAAATGGGTGAGAAAAAGCAAAACAAGTTATGTCTAATTATTTGTAATAATAATTGGAAACAAGTAAAATTTAGAGAAACATCACATCTCCACATTTCTTCTCGTCGCGGACCTAAACCAGAACCGGATCTAACTATTTGGATACTACTTAAGCCTTTAACCCGCCTCCAAACACCAGGCCGTTCCCATTCTCAAGTTCCCCAAACCCTAATTTTCTCCTCCTCTTCTTCACATTTTTGTTTCGATTTGAAGATCTACCTGATGCATAATATCATCGATAAATCGATAGGTAACATCTATTGTTGTTCGATTATTTCAAATTTCGTTCTTTTTTGTGTATCGATCTATGATTCTTCCTTTTAACCTCATCTGTTATCATTTTTCCTTTAAAGTTGTAGCGGCTGCATCCTATAAGGCTGGATTAAAAAGAGTTGTTGCTAATATTAAGGAATCAGAAATTTATGATCTCATGCAAGCAATAAGCCCTAAAAAAACACTTAATTTGGGTTTTATTAGTTTTGATGGTTTAATATTGTAGATGTCTGTATGAATCATGAACTCCAGGTTTGTTTTCTTATTGTTTTAAAATTATATTTTTGTCTACATTTTATTTTTGGCTGAAGAACTTCTGTTTTTGGTCCAAAATGTTCGTTTCCGTTTGTCTCATGATCGAACCAAATTTATGTTTCTTTTATTAATCGGTTGCATATTTTTCTAAGAGTTGTCTATATTGCAGAGCGCAATGGAATATGTATTTGGTTCAACTTCTGTCTGCAACATTGAAGCGGCACGAGAGGTACTTTGTTGTAAGAATAATACAAATACTATTTGCACAAATGAGAATCTATGCAATTCTGTTCAACGGTTGGCTCTTATTTGCTACTATCTTTTGGTAGTCTTATCGGTTTCTATAGTTTTTATTCTGTGTATATCAACTTATTGCACACGGGTTACTTTCAACCATTAATGAAGTTAAAACCCCAAATGTGCCATTAGAAGGTGAAATATATCAACCAAGTGGACTCATGAAGGGTGGTTCTCGTAAGTAAGCAACATTGCGTAAATTTCTATTAATTTTCACATTTATCATTGTACTTGAGAACCCAAAATAGAAAATATCTTTTTATTTTTCTGTTAGTTTTCACATTGATTTTCCAATGGGCATTAGAAGCTTACATTCCATTCAGGGGTGTGCAAAAATTAGTGTAACAAAAGAACAGAATGGGGACAAAACAGGGACTATATTAGCTTTATTGGGTGGTGTGGGCCCTAGCCGGTTCTGTTTTTTCTGTTTCTTGGGTCGGGGCGGGTCAGATCTGATCCAGTTTCCACCCATTAAACACTACTACTTGCATTTCATTATCTGCTTTCTGTTTACATGATGGTGAAGATACAAGTGCAGCTGCATGTCATTATCCCCCATTTTAAATAGATGAGGTAAGAACATACTTATAATCATGCTTCAGGATAAGAGGTAAAGTATTACAATGCAGGATTTATTACTTGATAAATACTTCTGTGTATAATTAATACTCAATATAGAAACTAGAAGACAATGAAAGACCATTCATCAACTTTTTTTAGTTATCTTTTCTATAGAGAACAAGAAAACTCCGGTTTTAGGAAATATATCAATCACAAGTTTCAACCAATATAACTAACATTTCATTTAATAAGGGTAAACACAACTCTTTTAAAAAGAAGACAATTAGTGCATCTAAATCCAAATGTGAAAAGAAAAGTACATGAAATACTCTTTGCCATGAGTTCAAACTACCTTCCAAATGTCTAATTAGTCTTCCTCTCAGGCAAAAATGAAAGCCAGCATTTTCTAAATTTAGTGTTAGACAACATGCAGAATTAAGCATTTAATTGTTTCTGATTTTATTTCCTAAAATTTTGGTTACAATCGTTGTAAATTGTTGTATTAATTTTTTTTTTTTTTTTTCCTTTAGTCATCAATGAGATTAACGGCAAGAAGTACCAAAATTACAAACTAATGGCAGGTAGACGGGCAACAAGCTGCGCCGCTACCCCCTTCTGAATAACAAATCCTACTCTACTAAACACAAAGTTCCCCCCATAAATATATGCGGTGTTACTGCTGACCACCCGCTGAACCCGCTTAAGGAACCGCACCGCATCAGGGGCGAGAGCGCCAAAGGTGTCAAAGGCAAACGGTACGAACACGTGCTGATTCACAAGGCAAGCTTTTTCGTGCTTAGCTACTTTACCCGCCTCTGCCTTGTTTATCGCCTGACCCGCCTTAAACCCATTGTCCCTTAACCCAACCAGGGGGGACACACCTGTCAAATCAACACATGCGTGTTTCCCTCCTTCCCATCCAAAAACAAGAATGTCAGCGGGCCGAAGGGTTGATCTCCCATCTAATGGGTCGGTCAAGAAGTTCATCGGGGCTTCCTTTTTAGCCGAGATCCCTGCCCTCTTAAGGACATCAAAAAGCACATCTCGAACTAGGTCGTGTCGGTATTTGAAGCCCGGTAATTCTCTGCAATGGACAGCATGCTCCCCAAAAGAATCCAAGCAAGCCTTCCGACAAACGGGACACGGGTCATCAACCGGGAAAAGGGGTACCATCAGCCGGTATTTGAGGATAGCCCGATATTCCACTGGCGACATACATTGCCCTAAACCTTCGATGGGAACAACTGACAGGAAATCCTGAGCATGGGGGCCTCGCAAACACTCGAGCACGGCTCGCTGCCGCGGGGACAAAGCGAACTTCTCTTCAAATGTCTTGACAATTTCACTATATAAATTATTTCATGAATTTACACATTACATCTTTAAACGCTAACTTCAATTGCTCTATTTTCCAGGAAAAAAAAGAGTGAAAAAGCTTCCAAAAAGACAGCAAAGATTCTCAAGAATACCAAGATTTAGGACTGTCTTTTGCCACTTTAGCACGAAAGGGTCACTTAAAGTGCCCAAGTGATGTCTGCGTACTCGCCGAGTTTGCATCTAACCGACATATACAAATAATTTCACAAGTTCATATGTATTTAACAATATTTGGTTAAGAGACCTTTTTTTCGTGCAAAATCTGAAAGTTTTGATTTTTATGGACAAATCTGGAATTATTTGTTTCAATTTTAAGGTTCATAAAGACATCTTTTCTGATATAGTTGTTAGGTATGAATATCCACGTGTCAAATTTGACATTGGTGATGGTATATACACGAATCAACTTTGTCACTATTTTCTTTTATTTTTTAATAATTTTCTTGATCCCAATTATAAACTTAGGAAGTTAGCTCAAGAACACGGAATTATTGGATTGCAAATACCATCACTTCCTGCTTTGATTTGTTTAGATACTTTATAGATTACACATTTGACTTTTACATGGATTTATGGTAGTTTCTTCTTTAAATATGTACATATTATTTTAAAACAATGCATAAGTTTTGAATTACAATGCTTGTATGTCCCATGAAGAAGGATGGATGGTTTTTTTGGTTGAATGAAATGTAGCATGTTTTCGAATCCTGCTATTATTATGATTTGTTCTTTTGACCAAATAATTGTCCCAATTTTATCATTAGACCATCGTTTCTTCAAATAATTAATTTCCAATCTATGTTTTATAAATGTTTAGTTATGTTTATATTGGTACTTTTCTTTTATCAAATTTTGGAGTTTGGATTTGAATCTATTATTTGGAACTTATTGCGGAACTCAATTTATTTAGTATTGTCTTCTCTAAGGGTACGTTTGGTATGAGGTAATGGAATGAACTAAGGAATTGAATGGACGAGTGAACGGAATGGACAAAAGAAAGAAATGGACCATTTCATTCCCTTGTCATGTTTGGTTACCCTGTGGGAATGAAATAAATCATTAATTCAAGTTGTTTGGTAATAGTAAAACATATTATGAAAAATAAAATATTTGTAATTAATAAATTTATACTATGAGTCGGGTCATGAGACGTTTCATGGTTTGGGTCAGGGCATAGGTTGAGTCATGGGTCAGGTCACGGCACGAGTGATGGTTCGAGACATGGTTCGGGCCTTAGGACTTGTCATGGTTCGGGTCATGAGTCAGGGAATAGGTTGGGTCATGGGTCGGGTGATGGTTCGAGACATGGATCGGGCCTTGGGACGGGTCATAATTCATGTCATGGGTACGGGCATGGGTCGGGTCATGGGTCAGGTCACGGGTCGAGCCATGGGTCGGATCATGGTTGGTCCATGGTTCGGGTCACTGGACGGATCATGGTTCGAGTCATGGGTCGATTCTTGGTCAGGGTCATGGGTCGGGTCATGGTTTGGGGCATAGTTCGGGCCTTGGGACGGGTCATGGTTCATGTCATGGGTACGGGCATGGGTCAGGTCACGTGTCGAGTCATGGGTCGGATCAAAGGACAGGTCATGGTTCGAGTCATGGGTCGGTCCTTGGGTCGGGTCATTGATCGGTTATTAATTAAACAAAATAATTTCATTTCTTGAAGGAATGAAAAAAAACACCCATCCCTCAAGGAATGAAAATCATTAAAAATGCAAGAATCACATTCTTTACGTAATGGTCCATTTCATTCCTATGTGATACCAAACATGTTTTATTTTATTCCAACGTAATGACCCATTCCATTCCATCTTCCATTCATGCATATCAAACACTACCTAAATATTAACCTTATTTATGGATCTCATTTTATTTTATATGTTATTATCATTTAATTGGAAAATTTTCAACCAGAAAATCTGACGTTGTATACAAAAAAATATTTACTGACTTATGAATTGTATTCATCATTTTTTTTGTTTCAAATTGTATTTTGTTTTTCACCTTTTTTATACTCGTGTAATACACGGGTTCTACACTAGTTACATATATTTCTAAAAACTTCATTAATTACCTATATACTTAACTCAAAAATTTATTTACATATATTCCCTTCATTAGTCACATATACACCAAACTGGATGATGAAATCGATCAGAAGCCACGCTTGATGTTGGAATTGATTGGAAGTGAGAATTAGAAGGTTAGATTGGGATCGGTGGAATAAGAATAATCGTATTTCTATTAAAGTTAAAAGGATAGTTTTATAAAAGAGGGGATATGTGTAATTTAAGCTTTGGATTAAGTGTATATGTAATTAGAGTTAAAAATAGGGGGATAAATGTAATTTACCTAAGACGATCCGTAACACAGGCGTGAAACATGGGGGCGTGAGCCAAATAAGCTTTTCACGCCTAGGAACACCACCCCCTAGGCGTGAAAGGGGCGTGAAAAGGGGAGGGGGGGGAGTGACTCACGGGCAAAGGGCTTCTACCACATTTAATTCTACCAATCATTTACTTCCACCTAATTATTCTTTTTTCTTATTTTTTTTAATTAATTATTTAGTTTAACATTTAATTTTGTTTTCTCAAATAATTTATTCTAGGTAATTATAAATAAAAAACGAAATACTCGGGCTTGTTTATTTTATTTTTTGAACATGCATGTCTAAATTTTAACAAAAAACGGAGTTGTTCTAAAAAACTATTTTCCGTCACATAAGTGGTTTTTTAATGAGGAGTAGTTTTATTTATTTATTTAAGAATGTATTTTTTTTATTTTATAACTTAGTTTTTTTATTTATTAAAAATAAAAATTTAGTTAATTATTAAAAAATAAATACGTGGCGTGAAACCACTACGCTCCGCCACGTCAGCGTGAAAGAGAGAGGCGTGAAACTACTACGGATGGTCTAATAATTAAAACAATTGCAAAAACTCCCCCAGTCCCCACTATGTATAAAATTTTGTTAAAAATGTCAAATTTTATGTTATTACTATTACAAAGGGCAAAACGAACTCTTCTTCCACTTACATTACACCATCGATTATCACAACTTTAGAAGGGTTAACATCGACGTAGAGTACTCAAACATACATTTTACTAACCCTAAATCGATTGTGTATAAAATCAACCAAGCTTTATTGATGAACAAATCCAATAATAAGAGAGTCTACGGTCAACAAACTTAGAAAAAAGAATACTAGAACACACAAATCTTCATATCACTAACAATGAAATGATCTCAACATACATACTTGATCATACTCACAAATAAAAAGAAATTATCAATGAGGTGAAAACCCTAACTATACAGATAGAAACTATAGATGAACAAGAGAGAAATTAGAGCTCTTATAGTTACCTCAAGCTCAATTATACCTATATAAGGGCTCCATATGGAAACTCTTACATAAGTCATTATATAGATCATCAAGTAGGCCTTTCGTAAGGATATCAACAATTTGCTCTTCTGATGTGGTTTGAAGTGTGCAAATTATACTAGGACACATCCTCTCTCAAAGAAAGAACAAGTCTATCTCAAAGTGTTTGGTGGCGATCATGAAATACATGATTCGATGCTACAAACACAATAGAAGTATTGTCACAGTGTAATAAAACTGGTAAAACAACTGGAACTTGCAATTATTTAAGAATATTCAAATGCAGATCGCTTTACATGTAACCCCACACATAGCTCTGTACTCTTCCTCTGCAGAGGACCTCGAAACGGTTCCTTGTTCATATCACCTTACATGTTTTCATATGATAAAATTTATATTTTTTTTCACTATAAAATGAAGTGCACTAAGTAGACGATTAATATATCAATCTACTTAAAAGGAACAACGACCAAACTCCCTTTTCAACTTTATTGAAATGGTAATAGTTACCTCTAACTTTGTAAAATGTCATTTTAACCCCTCAAGTTTTTAAAGTTTTGAGTATACCCTCTGTAATATATATAACCTTCCTTAAAAATTTTCACGTTTGTTTGTTAATTTTTTTTATTGACGTCCTGATATATTTTTTTTAAACGGGGTCGTATTCAAAATATTGTATTTTTAGGTATCGTGAGTTATATCGGTTAACGGTGACGTGCTTGCACCATAAAGAATGAGACCGACATCAACCGAAAAACATCGATATCGTTATCTAACTGTCTTTTATATATGTTTTGATATCCATAAACCGACTCACCGTAACTTCATACATTTTATTTTATATATTTAACTACGATTCTTTTTTGTGCTTAACTTCATTAATATCACCACCTCAACTATTTCCACAGAACGCAAGACAAAATTTATTTAACCACGTACCTTTTTGTATTTAACCACATTAATATCACCGTCTCAACCGTACCGTTTCAACATAACGCGAGGCAAAATTTATTTAACCACGTACCTTTTTGTATTTAACCACATTAATATCACCGCATCAACCGTTTCCACATGACGCTAGGCAAAATTTATTTAATCACGTACCTTTTTGTATTTAACCATATTAATAACACCGGATAAACCGTTTAAGTTCCGTTCTCTGCGGTAGATCGCGTGGCAAAATTGCTCATTTCAATACTACAAAATTTTTGGAATATAAAATGAAAAAAAAGAAGAAGAAAAATGTTGTTATGATGCGGCGTTTTAAATCATTACCAGCGGTTGGATAACGCAACCCCAACGTGTCAACAACCCATTACTCCCACTCTCTCCTCTGCAAAAACATCAAAAACTGACCACCACCCCCAAAGTGGGAGTCCGGCACAATGAGCAAGAAGACGGCGACCGATGAAAACACCCCGCCGGTGCCGGTGGTGGTGTCGGAAGAGCGGCGGATGTGGGAGGGATTAAACCCGGAGATACTGGCCCTAATTTTCGTAAAGATGGGCGTTGAAGAAATGGTGAGCAGGGTGCCATTTGTTTGCAAAGGTTGGATGGAGGTGGTGGCGGGGCCGTACTGCTGGTCGGAGGTGGATTTGGAGGCGTGGTGCCGACGTCGCGACGACAGCCATGCGGTGGACCTGGTGGTGAAGAAGGTGGTCCGACGGAGCAAGTTTACGGTTCAACGACTGTCTGCTTACCGCATGGGTGAATCAGGCTTCTTCTTTGTGGCTCATTGGTAAGTTTTTTTAATTAATGGTTACGTGCACCTCAAGAAACCTTTTATTTGTTTATTTTTGTTTTTATTTGTGTCTAAAATGTGGTTTGTTCTTGGCTTGATGAGGTGAATTTGAATGTATTTTTCATTTTTGCTTTCTTAATTTATAAATTTTTTAAAACATTTAATAAGAGGTGGACATATAAATATTTTAAAACATACATTATTATTGTTATTATTATTTTTTGTGTGCAAAATGTAGTTTGTTCTTGGGTTGTTACATTTATGTTTTAATTTATAAAAAATTCTATACAGAATTTTTTTAATAAAAAGTGGACATATATATCCTTTGACATATTTAGGTCTGAAGAATCATGGTATTTGGAAAGAAACGGAATGTTGCTTATGAGGAAGGTAATGGAGTTGGACTAAGTTTAATGATGTATTTTTTAGTACTTTTAAGTTTAATGTTTATGTTTTATAACTTTTATCATTGAGTACTTATAAATTTAAGTGGTACAGCGTACCACGTTAGATGGTACATCGTACCGGACCGAACCGAAATGAACCTACCCCCAATCGTACCGAATTTTAGAGACCTAGCGTACCGCGTTCCCGTTCCACATTTTCGTACCGGAGCGTACCGCGATCTATGTGACTATGGTCTGAATCAAATTTATAGCAATTCACTTTAATTTGTAATTTTGCTACAAATGTTTATGAACCAAATTGGGGCTCAACATGAAGTTTGTGTCTTGTTGTGACTATTACCATTTGTGGTGGCTATTAGGCTAATCATTTATAATTTGAAAAATAGGCGCCTTCATACACTTTATTTTGCTTTTATAAAGAAAATATTGAGTATTAAAAAGTATTATAAAAATTATATTGTCAAATTAATAATTTGAATTTTGAAAGATTTTGACCTGTTTTCTTTTTAGCTAAGTTTTACTCATTTGAGCCCGTTTCAGATAAAATACAACCCTAATCGACCCGTTACTAAATGAGTCAAATTATCTTCTTTTCAGTGGAAATTTTCTGAAAGTGCTGGAAATGACAATGAGTGACATCACTGATCAAATGGTATTGAAGCATATAAAACCATTACCAAATCTCACACTCTTGGATGTAAGCCATTGCCTCAAGATCACAAGCAAAGGCCTTGCAGCATTTGGTAACCAATGCAAGTCTTTGATTCACTTGAAAAGAAACATGTCTCCACTTGATGCCCACTCGCCTACCGATGATTGTGAAGCCAAAACCGTTGCTGACACCATGCCCAATCTGCAGCATATCGAGCTATGTTCTGGTCATTTTGGTGATTCGGGCCTTTCTGAAATCCTCACAAAATGTAAGGCACTCACTCATCTTGACATTCAAGGGAGTTGGAATGTGGAGTTGAATGGTGATCTTGCGGAGGTGTGTGAAAGGCTCCAGCATTTTCAGAGCCCGTGGGCCGATTACGATAGCCAGTTCTCTGACACGAGCCAAGGCGGTGATGGGGAGTTCATAGAGTCAAATTGAGATATATAATTCTATATGGGAGCCATATGAAGGTATTAGCTTTGGATAAACCTTTTATTAGTTGTTTTTGGTACTTTAGTTGATCACTAAATTTTATTAGTTGTCTGGTATTTGTTAATTTGTATAGGATAATAGAATATCTTCATTTAAGGCTGGCCCAACAGATATAGGCCTAACACAGTATTGACCCATTAGAATCAGCCTAATTATCCCTTAACAAAGGGGACCTTATCCATTTATTATTCAAAATTTCAAACACCACCGAGCCTTCTAGTTGAGTGGTAGCCCCATGACTTTTCAAATGGAAGGTCATGTGTTCAAGGCTCGCTTGGGACAAAATGTTCCAGGTTGAGCCAATGGGCTTTCCCAGTTGCGGGTTTACTTCTGGGTAGTGTGTGCCGGGTTATCACGCTTCTGTTCTTCGGGCGGAAGGGTGATCCAGGGTGTCCGGACCTTTGTTGTTCAAAAAATAAATCAAGTTTCAAACTCTTAGAATGCATGTTTATAAATTATAATCATGATTTATTTACATAAGTACGCATATGAATATTTATCAAGTATATAAAAGGAGTTTTAGTTAATGATCTAAATGATTTTTTTTATAAAAAAAAAACTACTTAAGTTTGTTTAGTAAACAAACGTGATCCAAAGACGACTATAAGCTTGCACACGTTGTGTTCACTGTTCACTACTAAAAAACAAATATTTGCGATCATCAAAACAGTCGTAAAGCTAAAGGTCATTTACGACTGGATCTTTTGTTCGCCAAAATCTTTATTGGTAATATGTTTTACGACCAATTTTACAACCGAAATCATTTTACAAATTACAGATGAGAAAAAACCTTCTCTAATTTGTGACTGATACATTTTGCGACTGTGCTTGTTATCGATCTTTTGCAATCACGTTTGTGATGGTGACCGTTTTTCTTACTAAACCTTTCACTAACGGTTTAAACCTGTTTAGTTTTTATAGTAGCTCATTTTTTTTACATAATTACCAACCTATTCTAAGTCGGTTTAATTTTCATATTTACTTAATTTTTATTTTTATACAGTTAGCACTAAGTTAATCAATTTAATGTTTATTTTTACAAATTTACAAACCAATTTACTATGGGTAGAAAATGGTGGAAGAATTAGCCCCTTTGTTAGATCAAAGTATTCCAAAAATATCCTTCAAAATACAATAAATGTTATCCAATGTGCAATTGTGATGCACTTTACAACAATATATAGATAATATTAATGATTTTAGTGTTATTTAGCTATTTTGTGTAACTAAATGTACTTAATTATCAAATGAAAAGTCATAATAAAACAAACAAGTTAGTAAGTGTGAAGTACACACTTGTTTAAAAATCTTATTATTTTTTTGTGATCAAGGCACCTTGTTGTATAAGGGGACGAATCTCAATGAACAACGAGGGTCCGGGGGAAGCTCCCCGGTTGTAGGGTCCTAAGGGCGGCAACCTCTAGTGGAGTCCAAGGGGCAACACCCTTGGCTCGAGTTATTTTTCATATTTTGTTATACATTGGAAATTGATTCGGAAGTGAAAAACTGCTAAACATTGGTCATCTAAAGTAACTTGTTCATCCATAAGTTGGTCATCAAGACTAACTTGTTCATCCGGAGTAACTTGGTCATAATTAATAATCATTATTTCATAAGTAATCGCAGTGTCCAACCGTATCCGTTCGTCCTGGTAATTATCATAAATAACTATCTCGCCTCTTTATATATTCGTGTAATAGACTATATTAACCGTTAATATATTCATTGATCGTAATCGTTGCGCAAAGTGTAACCCTTTTGATCTTACTCATTAGCAGTAATGTCAAATGTCGTTACTCGGGCATACTAGTCCAACAATAATATCTATCTATAATTAAATAATAAGTATCTATAATTAGATTTATATTAAATATTTTAAAATATATATTCTTTTAATATCATTATTTAATAAAAGAAAGAGGCAAGAAAAACATGTTAAAGATATACCAAAAAAAGACACATGTCTCCTAGTTTAGTGTCTCATAGTCTAGTTGTTTATAGATATTGATATAAGCTTTATCTACTAAAGCTTTTTAGTGTTTGATTTTGTAAGAGCGTACGTTTGTGCGTTTCGGGTTAAAGTGTTATAATCATATATTTTACATAAGGTTTGAAGCTCTTGATACGCATTCGAGTCTATCCGCTCTAGTTTTTCTCACTATATGTATCGAGCTCGTTTCTTGTGCCCAAGTTCCGTAAATGCTCGACTCAAACGAGCTTAAGTCAAATTCAAACTTTACTCGTTTACAACCCTAATTTTGGTATGCCTTTTTAATCTTTTACGAATTAAAATATAAAAATACAATCCAAATCATCTAATTTTTTTTTAAAGAAGTGAATGATATTGCCACCTATAGCAACCCAATTGTCATTCAAGCATGGTTTGCTTTATTAGACACACTCATATCAATAGTCTTTGCTTAACCTTTAATCGAAAGCAACCACCTCATACTCACCTTGACCTTGAGTAACACCATCTCATGAATAAAGTTTTCTTTTAACAACAATATTTTTTACTCCTAAATGCTACTTTTGTGAGAGGCAATCACCAATGTCACTAGACCACAAAACCATGACCAACTCATGAATAAAGTTGACCGAGAAAATTAAAAAAAATAATCAAAATTCTCGACAAAGATACGTACCATAAACAAATTAAAAGGTTTCATGAGAACAATATTCTATTTTCTGGTAACCACGAGAACCCGTTATCGAAAAACTCACGGGACCCGCTTGCTAACCGCAGGATCAGGTAAAACACAATGTGAGCTGAGCAAATGGTCTTCAAGGAGATTAAAGACAAAAAAAACTAAGTAGAACTTGGATTCAAACCTTAGACCTCTGTCAGAGGGACCAATGACGTGTACCGAATCCTACACTTGCCCTATAAAACCATCTTCCACTCCTACATTCTAAAGCAATGGCAAACAAACAAATGGCTTCTCTTCTCAAGATCACACTTACAATCACCTTCCACTTCATAATCTCTTCGTCCCTTTTACATCCGGATTATTCTCCGAGGAGGTATGGGAAGCCATATCAATGAAAAGAATGGAGAAAACAACACGCCTTCATTTCTTCTTCCATGACATCCACAGTGGCAAAAGCCCGACAGCAATCAAGATCACGGGAATCCCAGATTCTAGCCTCTTTGGTGACACGTTTAGGATGGATAACGCATTGACAGAAGGCCAAAACGCGTCATCAAAAGCGGTGGGAAGGGCACAAGGAATGTATGCATTTGCAGCCAAAAAAGAACCAGCATTACTTATTATGGTAAACTTTGACTTCACAAAAGGAGAGTTCAATGGCAGCAGTATTAGTGTGCTTGGGCGGAATCCGGTGATGGAGGATGTGAGGGAGATGCCTATAGTTGGTGGAAGTGGGTGGTTTCGGTACGCTAGTGGGTACGCCTCGGCTCATACGGTTTGGTTCGATCCGAAGACGAGTGATGCCATTGTTGAATACAATGTTTATGTAAAACATTACTAGGGTAAATGAGGATTTGAACTCATGAATATTATGGTCCAAAACTGTAGTCTATCATATTTGTTTATCTAACATTGTGTGCATGGATAGAAGACATGCAGATAATCTTTTAATGTTTTACAGGATGGATACTATTTGCATTATTATAAAACCTGACTGTCGACGAGTTTTGGTAATCCAAGTCTCATACATTTCTAGGTTTCCTGTGAGTTTATGATTTTAATGTGATTAAAAACTACCCGTTGGAATTCTCATTACTCAAAACCGGATCTTAAACTAACCCTAAAACCGACTTGAAACATCAAATACTTAACATAATTCAAATACCACCATGAACATGCTCACAATAGTCATCATGACAACATGTTGATACTGACTTCTATTTTTATTAGGAATACTATTGTAAATTGTTACCCAGGTTACCTGATGACAAAGCTATAACTTTATGGGACCATCATTAGTCATAAACATCATCAACAGAAAAATTGTCTTGGTATTCAATACTCGTTTCTCGTATGTTATTTAGGTATAAGACAGTCTAGTGACACCTATTCACTTAATATTTTTTTAAAGCGTTGCTGGTAAAAAAAATCTTGGATCTGCCACACCAATAAATCCACATACACCAAGAGTACTAAAGAAAATCAAGTCAACTGCTTTGTCTATTGTTACCATCAATCCAAAACCAAAATATAAAGGAAATAATAACAACAAATCAAGAATCAAAACATGTGACACGCTTAAACAATCGTATTTTTCGACTATGGAAATTTAAACTAAGGATTATCTTCAACTCGGACTTGCTGCAACCGAACCAAGTGACGGTTTTATATAGTGAATATTAAGATAAGCTATTGAAGTTTCATGGTTTTTAGGGCCGACCCGAGCAGGGAAACTTTGTCTGGAGAAATCTGCTTGTAATCTTTCTCCAATGCCGCAGCTGCCAATTTTGAGATCTCCTTGTCCTCATTGTTCTTCCCTTTAGTCAGTTGTGCAATTGCAGAAGTGCACTACACCCACAAAAACAAAAGGTCAAACATACCCCTTTTTTGTTAAGGGAATAGAGGTGACAATTTCACCCTAAAAGGGGTCAATAGTAAATTTCAAATGTATTTGATTGATTATGGGTCAAAGGGATTTAAATCATTATGAAAAGATAACCAGTCAAATGGGTCAAACAGGTTAAGCGGGTCAAGCCTCTATAACACTAAGTTCTCAAGTTTTTCTTTTTGGGTATAAAAATGGGTAATTGTACCCTTCTTGTCTTGATTTGTCCGTATACATTGTTTTGATGTGCTGCATTGGTAACTTATGACCCAATTGGCCACCTGACATTTTTCATTTTTTGAAAATTATTGTTACCACAATGGACCAAAGTCCAAAGTAAGTTGCTATTTAGTGACATTTTTCATGATAATAATAGTTTTCTAAAAAGTAAAAAATGTCATTTTAGCAATTTAACAGTCACAAATTACCAAAGTAGCCAATCAAAACAAAGTATAATTACTAAAATGGGACAAAAAATACAATTACCAAAGCGCGCAAATTAGAAAAGTAGGTTGCAATTTAATGACATTCACCCTTGTATTTAACTCAAAAAATAAGTAAAAAAAAGTGCTCAGGGGCTAAAAACAACACAAACACATTTTGAATCAACCTAAAAAACGCCTAAACTAGCCCTAAACAAGCCTAAAACAAGTTTAAAACCCCTAAAAATGGTATTCTTATCTATGTTGTCAAATGCGCTAGGCGCATAGGTACTGCCCAGGGCCTAGGCGAAAGGCGCAGAAAAAGCGAGAGCCTAAGATAAAAGAGGCGCACGTAGAGGGAAAAAAAACAAAAAAAATATATTATACATTGAAAATCAATACCACACCACTAAATATAAAAAAAGCTATTATAGTTAGTACCAAAAGTTAAAAGTAATAGATATTCAAAAGTAATACCGTACGTTCAAAAGCAACACCGATAGTTCAAAAGCAAAACCAAAAGTTCAAAACTAATACCAATACTTGAAAACCAAAAGTATTTGGATTAATTTAGGTAGTCCCTATTTTTTCTAGGGCAAGCCGTCAGAATGGAAGACTAAAAAAAATTCGAATTTATGGGAAGGATTGTTCCTGATTGAAGAAAACCCTCGCCTAGGCTGGATTGGCGACTAACAAAAAGCCCTCGCCTGAGCTCGCTTTTGCAAAAACATCCCACACTTGCGCCTTGGCCGCCTCTAGGCGGTTTAGTTGCGCTAGGCTTTGAAATTGCGCCTAAGCGCTCGTCTGGAGGGCTTTTGACAACACAGATTCTTATACCATGCGCCTAACTTAAAAAAGCCCTCGCTTTTTTTTAGCCTTGCGACTACGCTCCAGACTCGGCCTTTGCGCCTAGGCGCCTTGACAACTATGATTTTGATCCATTATCCAACCATAAGTGTAACCACTACCCATAAAAAAAACTATGTATTTAAGCTCTGCAGCAGCATACAAATAAAAAGAGTCGTAACTCACCAAGCAAACTCCATATAGTGCTCTGGTGTTTTTCCCTCCTGTCAATTCTATGGTTGAGGCGTAATATTTCTTAGCCGTCTGAAGATTTTCAAGTCCACCGATTGTGTAAAGCACCTATTTCCCCACACCATAATAAACATATATTATTACATCAGAGGTGTTTGGATATGCATTTTGAGGTTGTAATAATCAGTTTTCAATATAACATTTTGCTTTTGATTATTTGAATAGTTATGAGCCATTGTATCAGTTGTGGATAATCTAAAAGTATAACTAACTACTGACGACCTCTTATTTTAACCTAATTTGAATGATTTCTACTCACAGTTCACAAAATGTCTCATCACAAAGAAATGTCATTTTTGGTCATTTTATCCTAGCTCCTTAAATAACCAGAATTTTTCACACACTAACATTTGGGTATCTTATTATTACAAGTTACAAAACATTACCTTCTACCTCTAAAATCTGTTTTGTTACAACTTACAACTGATTCTGATTATTTAAAATCACAATATCATTTGTCATGAAACAAAGTTATGTTGATTCCTAAGTGCTGGTACATATGATTTTACATGCACATGGCAGAATTCTATCATCCCTCCATTAAAAAAGTAGTTAAAACATCTTATTCCAAATGTGTAAACAGAAAATTTCACCCTTTGTATCGACCCTATTTCAAAAAGTTAAAATTTTTAACTACCCTCTAACAAAAAGTCACTAATCCACACTTTTATGGTATTTTCAGATTATAGCTAAGATATGCTCACATCAGCATAAGCCAGGTGATGCAGGGGAATCGTTGGTTGAGCTAAGATTAGCTCCTCATAGCAGAATGCTGCTTGTTTATACCTAGACATGGAAAAAAAATAGAATTCCAAAACATAAACCAAATGATAATAGTTGGTAACAAAGGTAATAAAATATGCCTCGACTTAAAATCCACATAAGGATTAGGAAACAAGCACACAAGCGAGAAAAGCTAACAAATGCTCACATTTGCAATGAAAGATATATTTCAGCAAGTTCTCTCCAGGCATCATGATCTGCCATAAATCTGGAAAAGGGTAAAAATCATGACTTTAACACAATTTAGAGTAAATAAATTAATATGGATGTGCGTTTTGGAAGTGATTATGAATAATAAGGATCAACTAAACAGCTGTAATAAAACAGGTGCTTGAACAGATGTTTGAGTGTCCGCAAATTCTACTTATTTATGAAACTAATAGATACTAGGGATAATACATACACATGCCACAAAAGTATATAAAAGGTTATGCTAATGCCACCCAAATATCAAAACAACATTACAGGTCACCCACATATCAATTTGATTTCATTGATGACCGTTATGGCCAAAAACATGCCAGATGACAAAAATGCCCTCCAAAGTTCAGAAAGACAAAAAAAAGAGGCCAGATTTGGTTCTTTAGTATAAAGAAGAGATTGATTTAAAGTTAATTAATCAGATTGAGTTTGCTTTTAATTTCAAATGGCGGATATAATAGGTATTACACGAATAAATTATTATTTTTTATCATTAAATTTTAAACTACGTGGCAATTTCTGTCATATGCAAAAATTATCCCATGATCAAGAAAGACATTTTTTTATAAAAGTAGAGAGTTTGTGAAATGGAAATAGAAGCATCTCAAACCAGTAAAAAAGAAGGGTAAATAAGTTATAAAATTGGTTACTTGACCCCCAAAATAATCAGTGATCAGAAGAAATGAAGAAGTGCTGATCCAGACATTAAAAACTGAAGTTGCAATAATCAGATGAACTTTCAATAAGCAAATTTAAACACACCCTAAACGATGTTTGTAATAACTCTTACATCTCAAGATATTTATTGAGCCAATCAATGGCTCCTAAGATATCTCCCCGTGCCTTCGCCATGGCAACCCTCCTCATACTAATAACCTGTAAACATTTAGAAAAAATTACAAAGATATCCAATCAAAGTTAATGGTTTGGGCACTTTCTTCAATCTGAAAACTACAATTTATGGGAACTAACTGATTTCCATTCTTTTTTTCCTTTTAAAAGCAGCTTCGTTATTGATGTATGTAAAGTAAGTAAGCAAATAAAGAAACTCACCTGATCAAGTGCATTATCTTCTAGAAGGCTTGTATAAGCTTTTTCAGCCTCAGCCCAGGAGCCCTTTGCTTCGAGCAACATTGCCTCTAACCTACCTGCAACACATAGCTACTAATAAGATCTTACCGAGACTTAAGTAAACCAATATGCCATGAAACTTATGAAAATAACAGAAATTTAACCAAAGAAGTCATCAGAGTACTAGAGATGGAAACTTCAACCCATTTACAGGTACATAGGTCGATATGGGTTATAATTGTTTTCTGCAAGGATCAAATGGGTAAACTTATATAAAATAAAACGGATCTAGAGTCACCCAAATTGCATTCAGAATGTATAAAACCTCATAAATCATTTTATTAGAATAAATTAGAATATTGTTGTAAAATAAATATAGTTTGTGTAATGATAATTTACACATCAATTGTAAATAAAATTCAATAACTGAAAGACAAAAGGTGCTACAGGTTTAGCCCAAACTGACCTGTTTCCATCCCATCAGTTCTAAACAATTACCCGTTCGGCCGTTCTAATCTACCCAACCCGTCCAACCCACCCATTTTGCCATCTCTACATCAGACTATGGTCTGAATCTGAGCACAGGTTAAATTATATTTCTATGGAGCTTCATGCACAAGGAAAATCAGAACGGCGTTGGGGGTCAATAAGGTCATTGTGTCAAAGAGTTTATTTCCATTAAAAGTGTGGTTTAGTAAAAAAAAATACTCTACATAAATAGAACAGGTCTATGATAGATACTAAATTAATATACCATGTGTGCATTTTTTTGCACCAACTATTGCACTTACCAACTCGCTTGCTGTCTGGAAACTTCTTCTGCAATACCTTTATGCAGTCCTGCAAAAGTTTCATACTGATAAATAATAAATGCAAAATAGTTCAACAGAAAGATATAAATATTGGATGAGGAGAATGCTACCTTTCCAACATCAAGGCATTGGCAGTCCAGAGCAGCAATAGCTACCTGCTCGTATAAAGTCCATTCTGAAAAATGTGAAAGCAAAATTACTTCATTTATCAACAAATGAATATCATAAAATCATGCACCAAATTGCCCCCCCCCAGAAAGATATAGTTTTGGCACCATTGCTTGCCTAAATTCCTAAACCTTACTTACTTTTAAGGAAAATGATTTAAAAAAAGTTTGAAAACTTGCCTTTTCAAATAAGTCCTTAAAGTAATCATATTTTTAACAAGAAAACTGCCACTGTCATTAAGTCCATAAAAGAACCAAATGATATAAATCACAAAGCATTTTATATGTATGTAGAAAGCCTCCAACATGGCTTGCATTAGAAAAACATTAAAAATGGTCCTGCGTCATTTAATTTATTTATATGATACCAACGCCTTAAATCAAACGGTTCGCCACACAACTCCCATATTACACATTGAATTCAGTGCTAATAGTATTTGCAGCAAGATCTCTTGGAAAATAAAGGAAATTTAGTGACAAATGAACTCAGAATCACCTTTACAGGCTAAACACAAACAAACTGGATTTAAACATTACAACTGAAGAAAGAAAAAAAGCCTTTTCTTAGTTCACGATACTCCCTAAATCGGATCTCGCTTATATTTCAGTTCCGAGTAGCTCGTACATTTACCACTAACACAAGCAAACTCCTTATGAAAATAGACTCCAATAACATCAATCAATCATCTGAAAAATCCATCTACCTACTTTGCCATCCAACATAAAGTGGAAAATCAATACACAACACATACTGTTACTTTCTTACTTAATCATTATAATTTACTATTATCAATAATCAATTCTAGGTTAAAAGCCAAACATGAACAAAATTCACTTTAAAACACACTAAACCAGCAATGATCTACAAAACCTACAATCAGGATAAAGGAATTGATCGAATTAGCCTGAAAACTAGCAATAATTGATGAATTGATAACTACAATGAAAGGAATTACCATCTGGACCTAGAGCGGAGCGTTTTTTGGGGTCGTTTAAAAGGATTAAACCATGCTTCAAAACCTTATCGGAACGACGGAGTTTGAGCTTGCGAACAAGAGAGAGATACTCCCAAGCACCACCACCGCCGTTTTCAACTTGATTCTCGAGTTGTCGCAGGAGTGATTCTTCCGTTTTGCTCACCATCTTGATCTGCAGATTCGATTGACTGAGATCGGATGGGAGTGCCGGCTAGACGATATTTTTAAGGGAATTGGGAAAGAGTATAATAACCCCCGTCTCCACCCCCGATCCGACCCGTATATGTGGAATGGATTCTTATTTTGGGGGAAACATGGGTGAGAAACTTGTTACCGAGTACCGGTATCGTACTGATAGATTCGATACCGGTATCGGTACCTAATTTTCCATAAATTTAGTATCGGTATTTTCGGTACCATATAGATATGAACATTTTGTAACGAGTACCCGTACTATACCGATACCGTACCGAACCGGTACCCATTTTTTTATAAATTTGGTATCGGTATGATACCAATCTCATCCTTAAAGATAAACGCACCATGTAAATATGATAGATGTATCTTGTAATGCGTAACCAACACTTATTATAGACTTGGACACTTTGACTATTATTATTGGTTTATTCATGTTTTCACGCACACGATATTAGTATCACGGCGTTGTTGTGTTTCACAATGTCCACCAACATAACACATTAGATCATGATTTGGCTGAAAATACAATAAAAGTGATCTAGTTATATATAAAAAACCCATAACTTTAAAGATTGTTTCGTATTTGAGGATGAAACTGGCGTTGTACAAATATGTCAAAGACAACGGTTTTTCACCGTTAAACTTTTTACTATTTTAAATAAAGAACTATTAAAACAACAAATAATTCCTAGAACACACTAAAACATATATGAGCTATTTGACCTTGTCTCATACTACTTGTTCAAAAAACTCAGTTTGAAATTGGCTCGTTCATAAACGAGCCAAACCCGAGTCAAGGTAAGCCTGACTCATTGGCTAGTTTAAATCAAAGCCTAAGGTAGCGTTTGGTATGCAGGAATGGAGGTGGAATGGAATTGACGATTACGAGTGAATGAAAAAAATGGTGTTTGGTTGGACGATGGAATGGAATCACCCATTTCACAAGGAACGTCATTCTCTATAAATCCTTCAAATTCATTCAATCCAGCTCCTTTGTTTTTTTTTTCATCCCATCCGTTTTTCACCCTTCATCGCCACTACACCCTCCTACCACCACCACTAACCACTGATCGATGTCGTTTGGTCAATCAAAAACAATCCTTAAACACTTAACTAGTAAGGTAAGAAGAGTATCGTATCCACGAGGAATCAGTGGTTAGTGAAATTGCTTAGTTGATAAAGTAGAATGAAACACACAGATCAAATAAAGGTGTAACTCCTTCCCAATCTTCAGGTTCTAGACTCATGCAATACTCAGTCATTCAATGGACACCACATAGACATAGTGTTGGAAATCAATTGAAATAGTAATTGAAGATAAGTTGTTGTCAGCAACATGTACGACTAACGTGTCACAGCTAGCACAATTCAAATACCCAATTTATGAACACCAAGTTACACGCTTTAGTCACCCAACGCGGCTACAAGGTTTTGTCATCAACCGAACACAAGTTGTAAAGAAAATAAACTCAAAGTATTCAAATAAACTGTTTTACTCAATCAATACATCAATCTATCAAGTTATTGTCAAAAGCTAACAAGATCCATACATAAAAACAACTGAATAAAGCAAGAAATCTAAACGAACCATACGTTGGGAGGAAGCCACACGCAGCTTAGCCACGCATGCTTGTTAGGCACACGAGCATAGCTTCAATCCTTGATCCGGAACTGACCTTGGCTCTGGAAATCGTCATTGGTCTCTCTAAAATCAGCTGGAAGAAGAGATTGTGAGAAATGGGGGCTGCTGTTGGGTTTAATGGGAATTAGGGCTTTTTGCCTGATTCGGTAGATCTTCGCGTGGCGCGAAGAACAAAATAGTCGGGCTTGGTTTTCCATATCTTCGCGTGTCGCGAAACTATCTTGCCCAGTCTTCGCGTGTCGCGAAGACTCACTATTCCAGAAAACTTTGATACTTTTACACTTTAACCGCTGTACTTTCGTGCCTTCTCGATTATGCTTCGTTATCCGCTCATTTAGCACTTAATACCTGTAATAGACTCAAACACAAATATCAACGTAAAACCGACTCTATATACAAAGCAAAACGCATAACACTATACAAAACCGACACTTAAACAAGAGACATTTGACCTTACATCAACCACCACCACCCACCACCACCGCCACCACCCGCCGCCGCCCGCCATCACCGCCACCACCCACCGCCACTGTCACCACCACCCACCTCCCACCACCACCACTATAGCCTCCTCCACCACCCGCCAATGTCACCTCCTCCACCGCCACCCCACCACAACCACTCACCACCGCCGCCATCACCCACCGTCACCCACCACCACCCAATACCGCCACCCACCACCACCACCACCGCCGCCGCCACTAACCACCGATTTTATTGTTTCGTATTTTCTAGCCTACCAAACAAAATAAGGTAATGATTTATTTCATTTCCTCGTGGTAACCAAAGAAGACAATGGAATGGAATGGTCAATTTCATTCCTTTGTCCATTCTATTACCTCGTTCCTTCCATTTCTTCGACCATTCCATTACCTCATACCAAACAGACCCTAAAAGTTTAATTCAACCTAAAATTAAAACATATTTTCTATGATTAAATTTCATTATTAACACATTATGCATATCAATATTCATAAAACTTTTGACAAATTAAACTTTTTTTTTTGAGCCCATACTCCCCATCCAGGCCCAGACCCAGACCCAGACCGAACCAGAGTAAAAACCACCCAGCTAGCTCTTTGACGCCTTTTCGCCCCCTTTCCCCCAACTGTCGTCGTCTTCAACTTCACCAAATGGCTTCGTCATCAAACGCAGCACGAGAATTACAGAAAGATTTGGAGGCCAAAGCCAACGATCTCAGCAAAATCCAAAAAGGCAAGTCGCGATCTTCATGTTTTTTTGCATTCATTTTCAGATTTCGTTACACAAGCCCTAATGTTTTGATTTGTTACAGACATATCGAAAAACCATCAGGTCAGAAAGAAGTACACCATCCAGCTTGGTGAAAACGAGCTCGTTCTTAAGGTCTTTCGATTTGCCATTATTTTTTTAAGTAGTTGATGTTCAAACTGAAACACAGATATGATTGCTTACAAGTAACTGTAAAGAATGAAATTGATGTTGTGTTTTGAACCCTGTTGTCAATAGCGACCGTAGCGGTCGCTATAGCGAAGCGATTAGGCATCGCTACAAGGGTTGTTGCGATAAATAGCGAAATAGCGGCCTTTTTAAAAAAAATTGATCTTGATAAATATAAAAGGGAGCCCATTAGGGTTTTTTTGTATCCCGATTGAAAAAAGAATGCGATGATGATGAGCCAGAATATGAAGATTAGATGATTTGTGCTAAGTACTTTAGGTATGTTACTTTATCGCTACAAAATGAAATAGCGGTCCATGTTTATCGCTATTCGCTACATAGCATATAGGTCACTTGTCGCTATTTATTGCTATTCGCTATTAACAACTATGGTTTTGAAGATATTTCAGGCCATTTTTTAGGTTTACATAAGAAGTTGAGGCAAATTTTAATAATACCAATAGCTTTAGGTTCATACCTAATTTGGTTCTGGTGTAATTTTTTAATGTGAAAATAAAGCTTGCAGGAGCGTGTTATATTAGTTATGTATTTAACTGTAATTATCGTGTAATATCAAACTCTATATACAGGCACGGTCGATATACACTTACCGTTGTTGGTGATGGTTTTGATGATGCTTTTCGAAAGTTAAATGTTTTTTATAATTTTGTTCTTTTAAAGAGGATTCTTTTTTAATGATTGAACAAAGTTGAATCGTTTTAGTATTATATTTTTATAGTTTGAGTGACCAAAATGGAAGTGCACTATCTGCCCCTTGGTTTAAAAAGGTGTGCCCATGGTTGGAAAAATCGCTAGGCGCTAAGCGGGCGGTGGGGTGGGGCCTAGGCCTAGGCGGGATTAATCGGGGCCTTGGCGGGATTAATCGGATTGTAATTTTTATATGTAATTTTCAGTTTTTTATATATATACACACATTTGTATATGTAATTTTTATAAAAATGTTCATTTTTAAATATTTATACACATATTTACCTGGAATTTGAAGGGTTTGACTGGAAAATCCAAGGTTTTGCCGGGAGTTTGGCCGAAAATTTCAGGTTTTCGCCGGAATCTGGCCGCCTAGGCCCACCTAGGACCGATTCCGATTAATGGTCCGCCTAGCTCAAAATTACAAGTTAAATGGCCGCCTAGGCCCAATTTTTACAACACTTGGTGTGCCTCGGGAGCGAGGTGGTTAGGAAAACGCATCAGGGTCAAAAAGGCGCGTCTCGTGTAGTTCTGGGTCAAAATTGGTCAAAGTTAGGATACGCGGGAAGTTTATATGTAAAAACAATCTAAGGGATGAAGAAAATATGAAAGGTTTACTTGATAAATAAGTTGTTATGAAAAACAGATGAGAGAAACACAACTTTTGGTTGTAAATAAAGCTTAGTTTGTTGTACATAGACGCACGCCTCATGTACGTGATGCGCGCGCCTTGCACCTCGCTTTTGAGACCAAAACACCTCAGAGCGCCTTGTGTTTTTTTAAACCAAGATCTGCCCCAAACAAACTATGTTGAGATGAACTTTTTTTTAAATCTCCTCACGCTGCATTGTGAGAGAACTTTAGTGAAATTGATAATCTTTTTAATTAGTTCTCTCTAAATCTAATTGTTCTCTTTTTTATTGTTTTCTTCTTGAAGGAGTTGGATCTGTTGAATGATGATGCAAATGTCTACAAATTAATAGGACCCGTGCTGGTAAAGCAAGATCTGGCGGAAGCAAATGCCAATGTTCGGAAGAGAATTGAATATATTTCAGCAGAATTGTACGTCTACATTATGTTAAATAGCATCCCAAGCTTACGTGTGCCTGTTTTCACAACTAATGCTTAATTTTTTGTTTGGAGAAAGTTCTAGTTGACTTCATGTGCATATGTCTTATTGAGCTTTTCTATTTGTGGTTTCCATGTCACTGATGATACAGTTAAAATCTGTTTTGGAGTTGTATGCCTTTTGCTTTGGTTGATTAACCTAACAATCTTATCTCATTTTTTTCAACAGGAAGCGTCTGGATTCAACTCTTCAGGATTTGGAGGAAAAGCAAAATAGCAAGAAAGAGGCGGTCAGTTACTTTTTCTCTGTTCATGTTGTAATCATATATTGTATTGGAGGTTTTTATTAATAGTGGTCTTGTTTCTTTCTATAACCATGGAGTCTATAACTGAATCATGTGAGTGTTTAAATGCCATGCTGGTGAACTTTAATTAAGTCTGCCATTACATATACTTTCCAGAAAACCATGCCTTTTGCTGCATCTTATGGTTCAAGTGGTGCTAAAAAAATGTCACTTCAATAATGTAGTTTTTAAGAAAAAATAAATTGATTTAGGAGGTTTTATGCATTAATAAATACACTTTGTTCGACTTTCGATCTGTTTGATCCATTTGAATTGTTTTCTTTATGCTTTTTAGATAAAACATAACCCAAAATGACCCATTCGTAAGTAAACAGGTCGAAATTGCTTGATTTTCATTTTTTCATAAGTTATGCAAGCACCTTGTCCTGTATATGGTTTATGTATCTCATAGGAATCGTTTGATTTTGTTGATTATGAAAGTACTGTTTTCTATACACCATTTGCAGTTGCAATTTTCTTTAAAATAAACAAATATTATTCTTTTGACTTTATTATTAGTTAATTTTATGACATCTGAGTTGCATATTTACCATCATGACCTCATGATTCTTATAATCTTGTTTTCATGCATTTTGACATTTATGATATGACAACTAGCATCTAAATATCAACCTTTTTTTCTTCCAGATTTTCAAGTTACAACAAAGGATTCAATCTCTTCAGGCTGGAAAAGATAAGGCTTAATTTACATTATGAGAAGTGTGTTTTTATCTACAACTGTTTTTGCTCTTTATTCGAATCGTTCCATCTTTGTTACCATGTAAAATTCGAATACGTGTATTTGAAATCATTTCAACGCTTCTATATGAAAATGAGTTGATTTAGGCTGTATTTTCTGAATGGTTTGCGCTGCCGCCAAGCATACACCCCCACCTATATTTATATTCAATGTACCCCGTCCCCACCCCCAGCGGGGAATACATACATGTATATACAAGGCCTTATAAAGCCGTATGCAACAGGGGTGCATTGAGTAATAAGGATGGGGGTACATTTAGTCAACCCCTTCTATACCGCAGTAAAACTTGAAATTTAGCTTGAAAACATATGGGTAGACTGGTAAAAGGTCGCCAAAAGTGTTACATTTCCGTCCAACACGAGTAGTCTGTGAAAGTGGGTAAAAACCTGGTTGGGGTGCCAGTTGTGTACACGATTTATATATTTATTTGTGTCAAATGCATTAATGCTAGCCTAACCATAAACGGGTTGGTTAGTTGACCTGTTTAACTAAATGGTTGATGGGTAAACATGTTTAGTTAGATGGGATAAGCATGTCAACCTGAACACAACTTGTTTATTAAATGGGTTAAACATGTCAACCGCACACAACCCGTTTATTAAACGAGTTAGATACGACAACCCAAACCCTACTTTTAAGACACTTTATTTTACCTGAGAGAGTAAAGATAACTTAAATTGGCTCATATATCTAATAAATAAGTAACATGTTGCGCCACGTATCACAATTGCCACAACCCCTCGATAGTCCTACAGAAGTCGTATTCAATTATGTAACGATGATGGTTGAGGATAACAAACAGAATATGCTATTATCGAGATGCGAATATTTGCAGATAGATTTACAATAAAAAATTCTGTATAAATGAAAATTTTCTTCAATTTTGCAGATCATATTCCTACACTTGCAAAGTTGAAATATCATACATGAGTAACCAAAACAAAAATTAGTCTCTGGCTACTTGATGTCCAAATATTCACCGGTTACTCTGCGCCAGTACATTCAGCAAAATTTAGTATATATTCTCCCAAAAACAAACTATATTAAAAAACTATTCTGCAAATCACATGGAAACTTTCTGATTTTGGTAACTGGTTCAAAATTCCGAGTTTTTGGGAACAGCTAAAATAATGTTTTTCTAACGGTAATCATCTTTAATCGAAGAACATGACCGCGTTTCCTCAAAAAAGTTAGAATTTCAAAGTACTTTTTTAATAAAAAAAATATATTAAAATCCATGTGACATATTCCATCAACCTGCTAGGCTGCTAAGAACTAGGATGTAATAAGAAGTAAAAGAATTTGGAAGCAACATACCTATTATATTGCAAGAATGCATCACCTATCGTTCCTGAGACTTTATTCCGTACCTTCCGCACGCAAATCTAGAAAAATATTTTTGAAAAAAAAATAAGATAGTAAGATTTAAGAATATCTAGAAAGATTAAGGGGGTGTTTGAATTTGCCTTTTCAAACGGATTATCCGATTATTGCAATGGATGAACAAATTCTGATAGTTTAATCATTTAGGGGGCAAGAAACTGATTAACATTTCTTTGAACTTAATTTGAGAGACTTTTATTAATATCAAAATTTATCAAACATTCAATAAATGCTTTGTTGATGAGAACAGTACCTGCACTAGGTCCAGTGCACCTGCCTCTGGATCTCTATTTCGATGAATAACAATTCCATTATCACATTTGTTTATGAAGTGTGCACTTCCGCTGATGTCATATAGATTAGGAGGTTTTCCAGTCCATTGTTGCAACTGTTGAACAGATCTTAAAGTCAGACTAATTTCCTAGCCCTGTAGAGTAGGGCCGGAGGGTCGGGCTGGTTTTTTGGTATGGGTCAAGATGGGTGGGGTCAAGCCATCCAACAACCACTTTTTCCTTTTATTGAGATATAAATAATTAACGAGATAAATATAAATAGAAAAACTATATTATTGACCTGATAATCTAATTGTTGAAATAAAATGATTTGCAAGGTTTTATGCATTTCAAATACGCTATGGTTCCATTTTAACTAAATTTCTAAAATTTACCCATTCGACCCTCTACTCCTCTAGACGAAAAGTATAACCCAATCGACCCGTTTATCCATTAACGGGTCGAAATTGGCACCTTTAATGTTGTAGAGAAAAGATTCACCATGGTGCTACCGTGCTAACCTGTTTAGGGTGTGCCACAAACCAAACATGGCATGAATGGTGTTGGGCAAATCTCTTGATGCTAGTCAATATTTGACTTACATACTCTGTCTCGGTCCTGTCGTACATTGTACATAAACGAATGCTCAGAGTGTCAATCAAAGACCTTTTATATGAGAAGTGTGATTTATACTCACTGGTTGGGAGGTCGTTGGTGATCAAGCTCGTTGTATGGATCAATCACAAGCCCGTTCACACCATGTCTAAGGACTGCAGCTTTGGCAAGCTCAAGCACCCAATTGATACTCGGAAGGCAATCATTTTCACACCTATTTTCGTCCCCTTAAATTTTTAGCATAAAAAAAACTAGTCATCTTGTAATGATGCTGCATAGTTGGTGAACTCACCGTATGAGATGAAAAGTATCACTCAACCATTGTTTTCCTATCTCCAATTCCTCCTCACTCATTCTTTCAACAGATTTTCCATACCTAGGATAGGATGCATCATCACCACAAACACGCATGAAAATTACCAATATATTAGGTCTTTCTTGGTCATGTTAAGACGTTATGAGGCCGAGCCGCTCGTGAACTACTCGAGATCAGCTCGCTAAAAGCTCAAATCGAGCCTAGCTTAATCGAGCTCGACCCTAAAACTACGCCCGTTTAATAAAAGAGCCTAAGCCCGAGCTTCACTTAACAAGCATAAGCCTATTATTTATATAATTTTTATTTAATATATTAAATATATACACACACACATAGTAGTTATTATTATATATAAAATTATGATAAAAATAACTGAACAATATAAAATATGTTATATATAGAAATATAACTATAAATACATTTAAAAATAATTATAAATGTATACAAATCATTCAATAAAATAATTAATATATAATAATCAAGCCGAGCTCATACTCGAAAACTACTCACGAGAAAAGCTCGAGCTTTAGAAATAGAGCATGAAATGAGCCGAGCTTGAGCTCTTGTAAGTTAAACGAGCTGAGCTTGAGCTCGTGAGAGTTAAACGAGCCGAGCTTTTTAAGTTAAATGAGCCGAGCTTAGTCGAGCTCAGCCTCGACTTAGCTCATTTACACCCCTAGATATGAGGTTCAAATATTGATAATTAAAATTAAGAGGAAATCAAGACTGCTTTGATTATAGAACAGTGAAAACTGGGCTAACCTCACATCAAAAAATGGCTTCTTCATGCGCTTTTCAAGAAGTTTTCTGGCATGCTCTCTAACCTAAATGTAGACAAACAAAGAATCACCACTCATCAACAATGTATAAGTGCAACTTTTATGTATATTATTATTGTATTAATGCATGCACCACCCTTGCTAATTAAAAATTCATGTTGCCTGATGAATACAGATGAATTGATGGGAATGAGCTAAGAGAGGGAAGTGAGCTTTAGGTAGTCTTAAAGGGCTAAAGTGTAATATGGGGGTAGTTTAAATAATAGAGAATAAGGCATGTTAGAGCGAAGGGAATTAAGTTGTTAGTTGGTTAGGCTCCTGCACATTGTGCTTGGAGAGAGGGCATAGCCCTGGATCTATCTTGTTATCCCCGTATTTCGTTCAATTGAGGTTAATACTATTGCATTCTGCTATCATTCTCTTGGTTATCTTCTTCATTACAATCTGTTAATTGTAGCTAATCTCTATCATGAATATTACAAAGCAAAAATGAAAAACTAATAACGAAAAATCGTGTTTGAACTTTGAAGAACAAGCATACCTTGTTCTCCATAGAGCAGAGAGCAAATTTCCAACCATTACTTTGGTTAAGATTGCATAACAATGCATCAATCCACTCGCTCTTTCCTGAATTCGGGACTCCAGTGACTACTGTCAACTCTCCTGGCACAACCTAGGTACGTACAACATCACAGTCATCATTACAAGGTAATAACATGTAATAGAACAAGCACACATGCCAATATATTAGGTGACAATTTTGCCTCACTTATAAATGGAATAATTTGGGTTGTGTTACATCTCTAACGGGTAAAAAAAAATAATACGCAACTTAAAAGAAAATGGGTCAAAACTCAAAGGTCACCCAAAGTGTATTTTAATGCACAAAATCTCTTAAACCCTTTTATTAAACTAACTAAATGTATTCTTGACCAGTAATTTGTAAGAAAAGAATAAAAATTTAGACAAAAACGAGCTCCAGTCTATCCAACCAGGCCTGCTTCACCCATAAGAATTACCAGTTTTGACCTGTCTATTTTGTCACCTTTACCTATTAACCACAATATTAAAAAGAAAAAAGCAAACACAACATGCATTGAACATTGCAAATTATAATCCGACAAGTTTTTAGGTTTATGAAGAACAAATACACGTACATTATATAAATCGTCCATAGCCTTCCACCCGGTTGAAATTCCAATCTCACTGCCAAGGGTTTGATGGTAATATGCATCAATTTCACTGAGGTAATTTTTGAAGCTGAATAAACCCTTGATAGGGTACAATTCAGCAGACTCAATAACTCCCCTCAATACAGCAGGTCCCATGAACATGAGAACCTCATTAGCATCTTTAAAATGCTCATTTTCATATTTTCTTGGCCACTTGACTCGCCAGCACCTGTTTAAATAATTATATTATCAAAACTTGAGGGGTATTATTGTAAATCAGATACCTCAGTACCACTCAAAAGTAAGGTCAACATCAACCAGTCACTAAAGTCAACCTTTCTCTTCCTAGGCGACGTGCTAGCTCTTCAGCTAAGGCTTGACCAGGCTGATCCCCATCAGTGGCAAGTATGATGCGAGACGCCTGAAACATACCAAGAACTATGATGACCATACAACTTTAAATCTAAATGCAGATATAGAGGTGGCAAGATAGACCGGTTGGGTAACGGGTAAATTTTGTGTAAGCCGAGATAAACAGGGTTGGGTTGACCCGCAATCAATTTGTAGTCCATTTCTTCTCAGACTTCTAAAAAATAACTAATATGTTAATTATGGTTTTAAGAACTATATAATAGCAACAATAAACAACATTATTAAATAAAGAGATTTAAGAGGTTGTATGAAGCAACTTTCAACCCATTTGACCTATTCCTTTTTTTAGTTTTTTTTTTTTGAACAGCTAACACCTAGACCCGTGGAGGGTACTGGCAAAATTCCCCTCGCCATGACCCCTTGTCGGGATTCGAACCAATTCCTTTTTAGAGTTACAGATTTTATCTGACTAGTTTAAGATAAAACGAAACACACATCAACCCACTCATAAGCAAATGGGTTGAAATTTCCACCTATATACAAATGTAACACAAATGCAACACAAAATTAGAAAGTAGTTGAACATACCTTTTGCAAATACTCCTTGCAGTTCCATAAATATTGGTATTTTATTTCCTATGTCCATAAAATAAAATAAAAAAGACATTAGTCCACTCAATACAGAATTATAAAAGGTATGGACTCTTAAAACCATAATCCTAATATTTACATATGAACTATATGTTATAATTCATGAGAAGTTTAGTACCGTGACAAAAGATCCGGCAAAAAGAACCCAAAATGATAGAACTTAAAGTTGAATTAAACTAAAACCTGTTCTTGAGATGGTAAATCTTTAGAGGAAACTTTTTGTGGAGCACCATCAGGGACACTCACACAGTTCCTGAAACCTGCTTCTTCCATTGCAAGTTTGTCCATTTCACCCTCAACCTGTTATAGAATTAAATCACAAATTAAAAAAAAACAGAATGACTTGGTGAATAGTGATGTAGACTTGTAAGTGTGTTTCAAGATGAAAATATTACAATGATGACATCACTTGCTCCTTCTATATCATCGAGTCCGTATAATATTTTCTGAGTATCACTTTCCTGCATATTAAAAGTGAAACCTTCATAAGCTTTTCTGAAAGTACATCTTTTATCATACAAAAATAGACGCAAGAAAAAGAGAGAGGACCTGCCAGAAGTGCTTTGCAAGATCCCGGTACTTGCAACTAATAAGTTTCCCCTTTCGTCTATAAGTAAACGCAATAACAGTCTGTCAAAGCAACATTGAGCATGAGTTATTCCAATAAGATTAAAAATTTGCACACATACTGAACAACATAGATAGTATGTAGTGGGTCAGGTAACGGGTCAAAATTGGTCCGGGTCAAAATGTATAACTCTTTAGTGCATGTCGAAATGGGTAGGGTCGGACTGGTTTAACCCGAAACACTTTTCATCCAAAATATTTAACTTTTTTTCTATACATAATTAGTGTGTCGGCTTTGGTCCAGTGGTATAGGCGATGAAGATTCAACCAGCCCACGCAGGTTCGAATCCGAGCCGAACCGGGTTTTAGTCCGGAGTGCGTTACGCTAGCGGGGTTTGGCCCGTGTAGCGGCGCAACTGCTGTCAAGTGGCAGCAGGCTCCATGGTTTCCCGGTGAAAGCCTAGCCTCTCGCTCTGAACCCGCGGGCCCGGTTCAGACAACGTAGTGGTCAGGTTGAGGGGTAACGGGTCTCCGACTTGTCGGAGATGCGACTGCCACTTAAAAAATGAAAGTCGCCTTTCAAAAAAAAATATATATATATATATATATGCTTACAAAGATATATAGCATCTCAACAATAATCTTTTTTTTAATAAATGATATAGGAGCTCTTATGCATTAAAAATACACTTTGGGCAACTTTTGCCCGCTTTGACGTGTTCCCATATAAGCTATTTTTTATAACTAAAGAGATGAAACATAACTGCAATCGATCCATTCGTAAGTAACGGGTTAAAATTGTCACCTATATGTCTAACATATGACAATATCAATAAATTTACAACTTTATGTTTAGAAGGATATGTTTTGTACCTTATCTCCATATCGTCTTTGCATGACAGAGTTTCTTTGTAACGTCTCTTTAGATATCATTCTTTCAGCAAAATATTCACATACCTGAATCACATGAATATGATAATATCAAACACAACGACAACAAAGAAGTACATGCCCAAATTCATGTTTTAATCTTCAAAACTCTTACTCCCATTTCATAAGACCTCTTTGATTTTTCAAGCTTGATCATTTTATTTATAAATTCAATAATCAAAATTTGTCAAATATTAAAGCGCCTTAATATTGCAATTAAAGCAGAAGTCTGAAGTCCATCAAAATGCATCTTAAAGTTGATTATTTGATTCTAATTATTTAACATCACAGGATCCCTTTCAAAACAAAAATCAAAACACCATTATGTAAGATAAATAAATAGGAGTGAAATTTTTACATCGTGGCACAAAGGTTCTAACTTCAAGTCACGCTCTGTGATTTCCTTAATTTTTTTAACTTTGGTGAGTTTGTTCATACTGCTGTAACTTGACTTAACATCTGCAGAACCCTGCAACACCATTAGACCATTAAAGAACGCGTGTAGTTAAAAAAAAAGGAAAAAAAATGAAAGATGACAAATCTTAACCCATGTACTGCCTTTCCACCCACACTTAGCTCGAGTACAAGTCCACTCAGCATTACTACACCATTTTAAGCGGTTAGAAAACATAAAAATGAGATATGTCAGAAAAGAATAACAAAGTAATGGCAAGAATACGAGGCAACCTACCCATCATCAGCAATGAAGAGAGCGAGTTTCTTCTCCCCAGAGTCACCACCATTGCACTATTGGAATAGAAAGATCTATTTAGATTTTCTCCAATTTTAAAGATAGAGAAAGGAAAAAGTGCTAAAAAAAATGAATAAAATATAAAAATCAGAGAAACCCAAAAGAGTTAGGGCTGTTTGGATGCCTTAGCAGTTAGTTAGGACATGATGATGGTTATTTCATTTTAGGGGGTGTCTGGATTTGTATTATCAATCTGATTATCTATTATTGGCTTATTGCAACTTGAAGTTGTAATAGTGACTTTTAGATTTTTGGGTATAGTAATTCTACTTATATGATTACTTAGGATAGGAATCAGATATTCAGTTTCATACGAGCTACAACAAATTTATTATTTAAGAAAAAACTAAAAGTACTTATTTACCCGTTATTTTACCCCAATTTAGAGAGTCTTCGAACACAACTTCTATTTTAATAATATTATTAACTATTAAGAAAAAAATGTAACAATTATTAATTTATGATAAATACCTTCACATAATAAGTGTTCCCAATTTTCAACAAAAATTAAAGTATCAGAGAAAAAAAACAATATTTGTGCACACCATGGGGCAATGCAAGTCATATGTCTGGCCAGGCCGGCAAGATCCGCACTCTATTCCAATTTCCTTCAGTTTCAGTCTAAGCAGCTGTAACTGTACCTTCTCATCTATTTTTTCATCAGGCTTCTCCAAATATACTTCAGGAACTATAACAAAAGGAGAAACAATAATACCACTATTATCTATTATCCATACCAGAAATATTCTTCAGTTAATCAGTTTACTTAATGGGACTAATGGTCGAAAAAGTTTGTAAAAGAAATACATTTTGGGGCAGATAGGTCACGGTACTTGTAAATGAATAGAATGGTATCGAAGAGTATGCATCATTAATCAATGTGGATATAAAGAGTATAAGGTGGCCACATGACCTTAATACAAACAAACGCACCCACTATAATCCCACTCATGGCAGCGCTATTGGTAGGGTATGGGGAGGGTGTGATGGGGGCCAGCCTTACCTCTACCCCATGACCTTAACACAAAACCCTTAAAAGCACTCCATGGATTAAATTGATGACACTGCAATTTATGCAAATGACGTGGCTAACCTAGATTTAGTCATTGTATCCTCCCGTGTAAAGCATGATTCTTGAAGTGTGATGTATCTAAATCAAAGCCCAAGAAAACTACTATAACATTTACCAAGTCTCCTAAACTTCTAACATCTTTCAAGTTTAACAGTTTTTACTACCTGGACAATATCTCATGTCAAAAAAGGTTTTCTTGTTTGAGCCGGGGGTCTCACCGAGAGCAGCATCTCTATCCCCTAGGCTAGAGGAAAGGTTTGTCTTCATCCCACCCTCCCCAACCCTACCAATAGCTCTGCTATGAGTGGGATTTTACTAGTATGTTTGTTTGTTTATTACATGGACGGTAAATTTAGTGGTGTGAAAAACTAAAAAGACCGTTGAACCAAGACCAAAACGAACCGCTTATAATTTGAATATTCTAAAATCCCCATATCTCAAATGTCAGAATCACTCTCCACTCAAGGTTTAGATCACATTTTAAGTCACTAAAGAAAGTGAAAGGTGCAAGTCTAATTCTTAGTTGGATCTAATTTAATTTCATTAACCTATACATACATTTTTTTCAAAATTTCCATCTAATTTTCTGTTACTATTTGATTTTTTTGGTAGTTTCATACAAGGAACCAAAATATTAGTAACTGTCACATGATAAATACAGATTCCAAGAACAAAAAAAACATAATTACATAAAGATAAATACAGGGTTAGTGATGAATTTACCTGGTCTAGGGATTCTTGCACGAGTAGACAAGGATAAATCGTGGGTTTTAAAAGATAAAAGAAGCAATTTAGGAAATGAATTCGAGGGGAAAGAAGATGAAATGAAATTATTGTGGGTGGGATGATTAAAGGAAGTGGGTGTGGGTTTGAAGTGGGTGGAGTTCATAATGGGACGGATTGTGTTGGGGACGAAGAGACTGTAAGTAGCGTTCATGGCGGATGTCAAGGTTTTAGGAGGTTCAATTGTGTTAAGAGGTGGAGGCTTATATTTGATTAGGTAAAATAAAATAAATATTAATAGAAAAAATCTATCTTGTATCTATACTAATAAATAAAAATAATAATGGACACGTGACACATTCTCGTGCATTTTCACTATGTTTTTTTCGCTTCTCTCTTCTATTTAATAATGATATTAAAATAAAAATTTTAAATATTTAATAAAACCTAATTATGGATATTTATTATTTAATCACTGATAATTATTATATCATTAACCAAATTAATTTAATATTAATTAATATTTATCAATTATAAAAAAAATAATACCTAGTTGATTTTTTTAAACTAACTTAACATAATTTATAATTGTCACATCAAAATACATTTTTTAAAAACATATTTTGACGAGTGCATTTGTTAACATATTAAATTATATTTTATTCAATCCGTGTAATACATGTATTTTAAAGATATAATTTTTCTATTACTAAACATATAACATTACATTTATTGAACCCGTGTAATATACGAGATTCTAACCTAGTAATAAATAGTTAAAGAAAATAGAGTTAATTTTACGTCCATGTGGTTTAGAGCTAATTTCACTTTGAATCCCTAATTCAAAATAATAGTATTGTAAGCTCCAGAACTTGTTTTTCACTTCAAATCAATGCCTTCCATCCAGATTGGTTTAACTTTCACTTAAATAAATGTGAAATTATTATTTTACCCTTAAAAAAAATAAATTGTTTGCAGTTTGAGTCCCCTAAAGTATATAAACAATTTCTCCAAAAACAAACCATCACCGTCCCCATTCCCTCCCTCTAAAGTCCGGCCACCACCCCCTCAACCTCTACCACCAACATGTACCACACTGAACAACCACCATCCTACACCACCACACTGCACAAACCACACTACTGCACCACCACCATCCAACACCACCACACTGCACAATCACACTACCTGAACTTCCACCACCTGAATTGCACTAAACTGCACCAATTTCATATAGAAATGCACACTACATTAATACACAAATTATAGCAAAACACATATCCACCAAACACACTTCAGTAAATACCTAAATTGCAGCAAACATACCCATAACAAATAGAATTTCAAGGTAAAAATCACCAAAAAAAACCCAGAATCAGCCATCTACACCCATTTATACTATAGCGTATGACGGTTTATTTCACGTTCAACCCTAATGTTGAAGGTGATGTCGCTAAACCATTTCAAAACCACCATAAGTTGCAAACACAAGTGGGTGATTGTCGCACTAAGAGTCAGTCCGGCTACAAACAAGATCAAACCAAAAAATAAAGACCAATCTCGAGTTCAAGTTCCTAAATTTCAAGTTTAGAAGAAATTAACCATTACCTCTAACACTATCGGTGTTCACCGTAGCTTATATATAAACGGTGGTTGCCATTTGTCGAGTCGATTGGGGGTTCGGTTGAGGGTTGTGATCGGTGGGGGTTGCGGTCAGTTGAGGTTTGCGATTGGTATGCAGGGGGAGCGGTTCCTTCGAATGTGGGCGGAGATGATGTAGATTGAGGGAGGGAGTCGAAATGGTGGGGGGAGCGGTGGGTTGAGGGTTGCGATGGATCGATCAGTAGAAATGGTGGTGGGAGCAGTGGGTTGAGGTGGGCGGCGGAGATGATGAAGATTGATTGCAGGTCGTCGGAGGAATCGAGACAGAGGGAAGGAGGGATAAGGAAGGAGACGGAGGGAGAGATGGAGTTAGATGGTTGGGGGGAGAAGATATATTTTCCTTTAAAAGCCTAGGGATGCAAAATTTTTCCAAATGAAGATAACATAGATGATTTGTGGGTTTTTGGTTTTAGGTTTAGTAAAAGACGAGAATGCGCCTAAAGTTAAAGGCTTTGACTAACTCTGTTAGTCAGATTAACTAACTTAGACCAAGAGGGACGTTGATTTGAAGTGAAAAAGCAAGTTCAGAGGCTCCCAGTGCTATTATTTTGAATTAGGGACTCAAAGTGAAATTAGCCGTAAACCACAGGGATGTAAAAAACACTTAACTCTAAAAACTTTATTAGAAAAGCTTTTTAAGTCTCCGATATTAATAAAATAAAAACATTAACTCAATAACACAACATTTGTTCCTAAATTCAAATTGATGATACAATTTTATTAGTTGATTGTATCGAGTTAAAAGCTGACTTTTATTTAAGATATCATCTTTTTAATCTATATTTTATATAATAAATTACACGTTTCTTATTTAGATATTCTAAAAAATGCAATTAACTTCTTAAATTTCAATAATTACACTAAATATCATTTCGTTTAATGTTTCACACATTTTGTATTTTGATGAATGCACGTTAGTTTGAACCATTATCTCATGTTATGTACAAAATATGATACATGAGACAATTGATAATTTTATCCCCACTATCATGTAATTTACTCAAACAATAATAAAAATAGTAAATAAAAAATAACCCAATATTAGTTTGAACCGCTCTCTAGTCTCTACACACCCCTACAATCACCAACCTAAGGTAGCGTTTGGTATGCAGGAATGAGAGGTGGAATGGAATGGACGATTACGAAAGAATGAAAAAAATGGTATTTGGTTGGACGATGAAATGAAATCACCCATTCCACAAGAAATGACATTCCCTCTAAATTCCTCAAATTCATTTCATCCACCCCTTGTTTTTTTTCCATTCCATCTCCTCTTTTACCCTTCGTCAACACCACACCCTCCTACCACCACCACCCACCGCCACCAACCACCACCGCCACCGCCGCCCCCACCACCCACCACCGCCCACCTCCCACCACCACCCACTACCACCACCCACCACCACCGTCGCCGCCGCCACCACCACCCACCACCACTCACCTCCCACCACCGCCACCGTCACCAACACCCACCGCCACCTCCCGCCACCGTCACCACTGCCATCACCACCACCCACCACCACCACTGTCGCCTCCTCCACCACCCACCACCACCACTGCCTCCTCCTCCACCCCCACCACCACCACCTCCTACCATCGCCACCCCCACCCACAATCGCCGCCCGCCGCCACCGTCGTCACCCACCACCACCTAATGCCGCCACCCACCACCTAATACCGCCACCCACCACCACCACCGCCACTCATCATAGATTTTATTCCTTCGTCTTTTCTAGCCTAGCAAACAACATAAAGTGATGATTTATTCCATTCCCTCATGGTAACCAAACAAGACAATGGAATAGAGTTGTCCATTTCATTCCGTTGTCCATTCCATTACCCCGTACCAAACATACCCTAAGTGTTGTATTTCCCGCCGCACCGCGCGGACACCACACTAGTATCCGATATAATCTCGAGTTTGGTAAAGTCAAGAAAGTCTAAGCTCGAATCGAGTCAAGCGAGAGTGCGAGAGATTGGTTCACGAGTGGCTCGGTTTTAAACGGAACTTAATATTTTCCCAAAAATCTACTTAAAAGCACTTTTAAGCCAAACGCGTCCTTCAAACGCCACCTCCATCGTCTCTTTCTCCCCCACGATTCACCGAGAAATCCAAATCAAGAGGTCTGTGTCTACGAATTCGGTTCCTCCGACACCAATGGTAATTTCTTTACTCTTCCTGATCCTGTAGATATATATATGTATGACGGTGATTATAATTTAAAGTCAATCTGTAACGGATTACGATTACCATCGCCTGTTCGAATCTGAAGTCCTTGTTCTCTTATTTGAGGATTTATGATCTATATGCTCTAATTTATTTGATTGATTTTACTTATGCTGTTTACGCTTGATTGTGCACACTCACTTGTTGTTTCATCGCTGCTGTTTTGATATGGATTCTGCTGAGGTTTTACAGTGATAAGTGTAATTGTGACGGAATCTGAATTCGTACTTCAGTTTGATCTGATTTTTGAGATAGATCGGGCTATTAGGGTTATTTTTCTCTTGTGCAGTTTTTAGGAACATAAATTTGGTATAGATCAGTTGGTGCAGGATATATGTAGATGATGAACTAAGTAAGAACCAAAAATCAAGTTCTATGCAATCGTTCACTGTTCTAACGATAAGATTAAAGAAGAAGATTGAAATGGATGATAATTTTAGTTTAAAAATGGATAACAATTTTAGATTAAAGAAGAAGATCGAAATGGATAATAATTTTAGGTGAATGAAGAAGATTGAAATGGATGATAATTACGAAGGGCATATACGAATCTGTTGTGTTCGCTGTTCAGTTCGGGATTCTCACTTTACACTGTATTTGTAGAAGATTGTATACGTTTCGTAAGGAATAATGAATGCGGGCTATAGTGTTCTATTTGGTATGTTTTAAGGTAAAGATAGTGTTCTTAAACTATTAACTACTAGGTAAATAACTTGAACTGTTATGAAGAATAAGGATGAAATTTGTCATCTTTGGTTGTGTGTGATCTTATCAGGATTTGTTTTTTGCTATGTCGAAAAGTGTACGTGCTATGGTCAGTTCATACATTGAATGTTATGAAAAATTAGTATTTCAGTGCTGTGGTTTCCATGTCTCAGTCCATATTACGAGTTGGTTTGAATTCATATTTGCTAGATATGATTCGCTGCTATTGACTGATTGGTTGGACAACAATGCTTGGTTGTATTGTAGGCTGATCCAGAACTGGAAGCTATTAGGCAAAGAAGAATGCAGGAGCTAATGGCTAAACATGGCGGGGTAAGTGAAGTTTTTGTTAATCGGCTCATTTAGCTTCAAGTTTTTATTTGGTGGTATTAAATATGGAACTTGCATATAAACAGGGAAGCCAGCAAACCCCTGATCAGCAGAAAGCCCAGGATGAAGCGAAAAGGTTGTTTTCCATCTTTAATTAGTAACATTGATAGCTTCATATTCTTATAATTCAAATCTGGATTAAAATTGGTCAAAGTTAAGGTCTGTAGGAGGCTGATACGTAAAAACAACCATAGGGATGAAGAGATTATGAATGGTTTACTTGATAAAAAGGTTGATATGTAAAACAGAGGAGAGAAATACAACTTTTGGGTGTACATAAAGCTTATGCCGCACGTAGGTGAAGTTCTTATCTTGCGCCTTGGCTTTCGGGACCTAAACGCGTCGGAGTGCCTCACGCCTTTTAAACCCAAGGTCTTTTTGTTTCAAAATTCAACGTAAGGGTCTACTTTTGAGGTTGCTAGTAGAGCAAGGAAGTAGGATAGGGCAGATTACCCTTATGGTTCACCCCCCTCCCCTTGGAAACATCATATTTGTTATTCTACTTATGGTAAGAATCTTTTACAATTTTATTTGGTAGTAGATGAAGTTTTGTCAAGGATAACTTAACAACCAAAAAAGATTAGTGGAAATATAGTTTGTTACAAAGGGAGTGATTGTTATTTACTTTTAGTTTTTACTGATTTGAACATTTCAAACGTCCAGCGAGGCAGATGAAAGAAGGCAAATGATGCTTAGTCAGATCTTGTCATCTCAAGCACGTGAAAGACGTAAGTAAATTTCAGAATCTGTGTGTTCTATTTTAATGGAAGAAATGTTCAGCTATTACAAGATAACACTCTGTCCTAATTTATATGCTTCAACACACATAACTTTTTTCAATTACCTTTCATTTCTTTTATTCTTCTAATATTTTAACCAGTACAAATCGGCAACTCTTTTGTTTTCATATCGAAATCCTTTTTTGACCATATAAATTATAAGGGCTACAATATGTATGAGATTTTCAGTTCGCTCTTGTTAGTCAACTATGGTTATATTCATCTACTGGAGGCCGACTGTTATTGACTTGTTAAAATTGTACTGGCTGTGACTAGGGGGGTTCCTAAACACTGAAACGACCGAACCATCCAAACAGAAGCAAGTCAGCTGGTTTGATATTTTTGTGGTTTGGTTTTGGTGGTTTAACTGTTTGGCTGGCGGTTGGAAATGGCTGTGTAACCAAACCGGCCGTTTTAATCCTTTTTATTTATTTATTTCTAAATGCAACTTCAGTGTTGCTTCTTTTTCCAACCCGCTGCCATTCTTTTCTTTGGATTGGCTTAGATGACCGTCTTTATGCATATAATCATTATCACGGTGATGTCGCCACTGTAGTTTTATCACTCACTTAAATATATCTTTGGATATATACAGTTGCCCGAATAGCGTTAGTGAAGCCTGAGAAGGCCCGAGGAGTTGAAGATGTTATACTAAGGGCCGCCCAAATGGGTCAGATTGTTGAGAAGGTTAGTTATTTTTACCTAAATAAATATTAATTTCATCATTAACGTATATTGACGTGTGAGTCAACTGTTAAGCTACCTTACTGAAAATATCAATTCCAGGTATTAATTTATTGGTATATATATCTATACAACTAAATGCAGGTTTCTGAAGAGAAGCTCATATCATTGTTGGAACAAATCAACACCCAAACAACCAAACAGACCAAAGTCACAGTAAGTTTAAACTTCATTTTATAAAACATTTTATTAACAGTTAGATTAGACAACGGTATACAATATAAGAAAGTTTAATCGTTGATTTATATGTAATACTAGCTTATAACCCTGTGTATTACACACGGGGTGAAAATTAGCATACATAAAATTCTTAATTTTTTATGTATATATTTTAGAGATGTAAAAATGTATTACATATACTAAGAATAGAAAATAAAATTCAAACTATGTGAAAGTTAATATATAATTGGGTTTCGAAAATCCGATAACTACTATTTGATATAATTTGACTTTCATTTACTATTTGATGGAAAATAAAAGTTATGTAATTAGATTTCAAAATTTCTTATAATAAGGGATAATTTAAATTAAATGTGTTTTATTAATATAATTACTATTTTTTTAAACATATTATTATTAAAAGATAGAGGTGTATTTAACAAGAGAGAGAAGCAGGAAAATGAATATGGAGGCGACACGTGGCATGAAAAAACCTTTATTTATTATATAGTATAGATATAGTTATAGATATAGATTAGAATCTTTTCTCATGATTTTTAGTAAATATCTTTAAAAAATGGGCTGATTATTTAAAATTTTAAAACTGAAGTTAATATTGTTAATGGTTTACCGTTGTTCCTCAGATCCAGAGGCGTCGGAGTGTTCTTGAAGATGATGATTAAAGTTGGTATGTTTAATGGTTGTTATGATCTTATCTACTTAATTGTTTACCTTTCTGGGTGGTGTTTATTTGACTAGAAAACCTTTGTTTGAGTGTTTAAAGTTTAAGCATTGTGTAATTCTTATTAGTTTGATCCCTAGCATGGATGCCTGTAATATGACTCATAGTGAGTACCTTTTTTTTTCTGGTGAATGTAATGGTGGCAAGAGGTTTGGTAAAGTTAAAGCGGGTAGTTTCTTGTTCGGGTTGGGTCGGGTCGGGTCTACTCAAAACGCTAGATGTTCCATTCTTTTTAAATTCTGTTATGTATAAATAATGTTTTAAATTCAGCTACATGTGATGTTCAGTGATAAAGATAAAGATAATCATGATAGATACAACTATAGGTTGACCTAAACGCTATGACAAGTTTTATGATAACATAGGACCATATTCACGTATCTTTAATAATAATACATGATCATATTCACGCAATCACGCTTGCTTTATAACAACGCATGATACATATTCACGCAATCACACATTTTGTAAGCATAATCAAACATTTTATAATAAAGCATAACCATAATCACGCTAATTATATGCACAGCTCATTGACATTTCGAAAAAAGGTTGATTTTTTAAATAAAAGTGTAGCAAAACTATACTCAAATTAAAGAGAATAAAGTGCTCGATTTTATGGTGTAATTTAAAAAAAAATAATGTCGTATAAAAAAGTTATTCGTGTTTAAAAAAAATGGGAAAACTTGAAAAAAGTCAACAAATGTAGGATATACCTATTTTACCTTTTTTCAGACTTTTTTCAAGCTTAAAAACAAGTTGACTAGACACACATTTCTTCTCAACCCTTGAATTGGTAGATCAATGGTCCATAATCCTTCGTACCTTTCGCACCATAAAAACCATTTGTATTTAAAACTTCCTCTATATATATTATATCAAATCACATTAACGATTCATCTAACTTAGTGTAGACTATAGACGTAGACATAATAATATAATAATCTCAAGAGAACATTCTGATGGTTAAGCAGCGTACCTTACAATCAAATGGTCTGGGGTTCAAATCATGTAAGTTATGGTGTATTTATTCTGAAAAATCTAAGAATTGTTGTTAAAAAAAAATTGAAGACCAAGATTATCCAAATACAAGGGGTCATCTGTAATTTATTGAAACATGAGGGCTTGTTAAGTAACTTCCGCCGAAAGAAATACAACATCCTATGCGTAAATTCCGGGGCTTTATTGGAATCAAAATGATGACAACACTTGAATAAGTGACTTGTAAAGACATTCGCTCTCTTGAAAATAAATAAGAGAAAATTATATATTTTTCTGCATGTTTTATATTTGTGTATTAAAACGAAACCAAATTATTTTTCTGGATGTTGGCTCTTTATTTAAAAAAAAACACTTCGAATATTTATAGTTTCCCTCACTCAATTTCTAACAACTCTTTCATTTCAAACACATGTTTAAACATTAATATCTCATTCACCGGTTAATGTATTCTTTATTTTGGACATTTTGAAGGTTTGATGTAAAATAACGAACTAACTACAAAACTTTATGTGTCATTGGGGTGGTGGTCCAATGGTAGGGTAAACCTAACACCTAAAAGACCAAAAGATCATGGGTTTAAGTCTCACTAAGTAAAAAAATTTACCATTAAAAAAAACTACAAAACTTTATGTCAATTTCTCTTTTAACTTTAAGATTTGACAAAAAAATAATCAACTAACATAAGTTGTGACAAAAAAATACATTTTGAAAATATGTGGAAGGGTAAATGGATCAAGTCGACTCGAAACTGATTCGTTTAGATAAACATGTTCACGAACGGGTTTGACCCTGAAACTGGCATGCATCCATCCAACCAGACCTAAAACTGATAATTTCATGTTAGGTAAAAACACACACCACTATCACATAGTGATGGTCCTTTATGAAGCTTTCTAAGGAGATGATATCCTAAGTGAAATTATAATTACCGGCTAGACTCGTATGAGAATTTTAACATTTTTCGGTTTCTATAAGTATAGCATTTATATGATTGTAAATTATAAATCCTATTAAGAGAATACTAATAGATACTTGCTATATTGTGGACCTCTCTTCTAAATAAATTTTTTGAATAATATTTATAATTTTGAAGTTCATATGTTAATATTTTTAACATAAGCAACTCAAACAAAATCCATAATGATTGCTTCTATCACGCACACCATTCTACAATCCAAACATCATTAGCTAACAATCGACAAAGGCGTGGGCATTGTGTAAATAATAAGCATGGGCATTTTGAAAATCCCTAGGAATCTAACAAGTTAACCTTTTTTTTTTAATTAAAAATAACTGTTTTTATTTAAAAGATAAATAAAACAGTTATTTTAATTAAATCAAAATCTAATATGTGTAGCTACATGTCACGGTGAAAATAACTAAATGTATAATCAGGTTACGGTGAAAATATGTTTCATGAGATCAAATCCCTAGGTGTGGGTAATATGTTTCGCGAGATCAAATCGAAGTCTAATATGTGTAGCTACATTGCCATCTACCTGCTATCCACTCCCACCACCTTTGCATGTCACGGTGAGAAGTGATTCCTCCCAATTGACCAAACTCCCATGTGAGGATAAGTGTTTAAATGTATAACCAGGTTACGGTGAAAATAACTAAAAGCTGGGAGATTTAACACACCATGGTCGAGTGGAGGAGACGACTATTTTACTCCTATTTGATTTGGAGTGCTTGCCTGTCGAGGAATGCTATTGTACTAGAGCTTGTAGTCATGGATCGTGTGAGGAGCACCATACTCTATGGGTTTCTAGGTGTCATTGGTACATGATGTTAGTATTGTGTCGCATTATGCATACATCACTATTTGGACTATCATTACCGTATATTCCGGAGCTTGTGTTCCAAATAAGTGTCTAACATGGATCGGTTTGTTCAGAGCCGTCTCCGAGAAATCGAATGCCCTACATGAGCCGTAAAAAAAAGGCCCATAATGAAAATTACTTTTTTAAAAAGGCCCAGTAATTTTTTTTAAAGCCTCGAAAATTTTAAATATATATATTTAATTTTTTTTTTGGGCCCCTCGAAATGTTGGGCCCCCTACGGTCGTGTTGCCCGCAGTGCCTTCCAGCCGCCCCCGGGTTTGTTGATCAATTCCTTTTAATACACTAATGGAAAACAAGATGATAAACGTGTACTTGTTAATCTAGTAACAATGGAGAGGAAAGTCGTCATGATCCTAATGATGATCGTGTTCTCGTTTAGGATGTATCGTAAAGATGACTAATGTGAGTTGGAGAACACACGAATTAGAGAGGGACGAATTATATGAGTTGGTGATTGTGTGATCATCAGCCATCTCTCTATATTAATCTCTATTTATATACACTCAAATGAAAACCCTATTTATTATAATATGGGTAATTACGTTCGTCGAGTAATTACCAATTAAGTCAAAGGGACATTTAAGTCAATAATCAATTAATAAATAAATAAAAATAAATACCACATAATTAATAGTGAGTTTTACACGGTTTGCATGAGTTATCATCCAGAACTACAAATATGAGTATGATTATTTTAGAGTCGAAGCTCTGGACTGGTATAAGTCTCAAGTTTAGGATCCAACAACCGTTAATAAGCATCTTCTTTACGTGCACACTTTTTCTAAAGCCTTAATCTTTTAACACTCTTGATTTCATTATCTTAAAAACAATTACACCAAAGTACACTATGCCTTTATTATCTAAACTCAAAAAGACAAACCCAAGCTTGACTTAGCTCCCACATTTACACATAAAACCAGATCATTTCACCATCTAAATTATGCAACCACTTTGTTATAATTACCTCTACCCATAACAACCAAATACTTTAAAGTAAACCCATTAAAAAAAAATATCCCTACACAAATCAAATCTTGACAATCTAGTAGCATATAAAGAGAAACGTGTGGATTAGGGCAAAAGACCAATTTAAGTTTTGATCCAAGAAAGATGAGCAGAAATTTCAAGAATGCCTTGATTGCATTTCTTGTTCCTCTCCCATCCATCCTCCTCTACACATCCTTCCTCCACCACCACCACCACCACTCACCAATCTGGTCATGGTGCTACCACCACCCTCTCCTCCTGGTCAACGCCCTTTTCTTCTTCAACATCAATGTCCTCTTCTGGCTAATCAGCCTCATCCAATCCAGCAATTGGATAATAGATGTTTACTGGACACTCATTCCGGTATTCATTGTTCACTACTTCCAGTCCCACCCTGGCTCCCGGTTCAACCCCCTACGGTCCAGACTGGTGGTCGGGTTGACCTGGGTCTGGGCCGTGAGGTTGACCCACAGCTACTTTCGCAGGGAAAAGTGGCAGTGGGGAGCCAGGGAGGACTGGAGGTTCACTGATCTGGCACAACAGTATGGGAAAAATTGGTGGTGGGTTTCTTTTTTTGCAGTGTACCTCATCCAACAGGTGTTTTTGATTGGTGTATGCCTGCCAATGTATGTCGTCCACTCCGTCGACACGCAGTGGAACGTGTGGGATGCGGTGGCCGGAGCCGTGTGCTTGACCGGCATTGTTATAGCATATTTTGCGGACACACAACTTTACAGGTGTGCATGGGTCGGTTTTGGGCTTAAATTGAAAATTTGGTTTTTGATTTTTTAAAACCGTTCGTTTCGGTTTTGGTTATCATGATGGGTTTGATTTGATTTATATTTTTTCTTTTGGGTTTGAAATTTTTGTGCCCAGAAAAAATAACCTAAAATAATGAATTTGGATATGAAACTATAGGGTAATTTATTTTATTAATCAACAATTAATTGACTATTACATATTTACGCATAAAATTTTTGAGCTATAAGATTTATGAGATTCTTATAAATTACTTTTTTTTAACAACAATATTTTACTCATAAATATTACCTATCATGCATCAATTTGAATGCAAACTTGATACATATTAGATTACTTAACATTCACAAATAAAAGTTATAATCCATAAATTCAATAAAAACATTCAAATAAAACAATGTATCACAAATCTATAAATGTGTCATACATACTTATTTATAAATTTAATAAAAAATATAAACATGTCACACATACATATGTATTTAAATGATGTATCAGGTTTCGTTCGGTTTTTTTTGGTTATGGGTACAAGCAAAATCGAAACCGAACCGAAAAAACTGGTTTTAGAAAAACGCAAAACCAAACCATGGTTTTTGGTTGGCTTTTGTTATTTCGGTTTTGGATCGGTTATTTCGTTTTCATGCTCACCCCTACTTTACAGATTTGTAACCGAAAACGAGAAGCTAAAAGATCTTGGAAAGCCATTGGTGCCAAATCTCGACACAGGGTTATGGTTCTACTCCAGGCACCCAAACTACTTTGGTGAGCAGCTATGGTGGTGGGGTCTGGGCATATTCGGGTGGAACCTTGGGTGCACCTGGGTCCCTGTTGGTGCACTGGTCAACACCTTGTGCTTGGCTTATGTGACCATACTTGTTGAAAGAAAGATGGCCAAACTAGAGTATAGGGCTGAACAGTACAAGATGTATCAAAAGAGAACCTCTGTGTGGGTGCCATGGTTCAAGTCATCTGTAATCCAAGAGCCTAAAGAAAAGGCTAGTTAGTTGACTTTTTGGTGGTCAACAATCTTGGATCTTTTGACTTTTAAGCATACTGTCTTAGTGTATTGTGTGAGATTAGTGTTTATTGAGATATAATTCTGTATCTCTATCTATTTTATATGTAAAAGATGAGTTTGATTTTGATGTCCTCTTAATGAATGGTAAAATAGATGAGTTGATTTGTTTGTATGTTTTATCTTAAACGGGTCAAAAACTGTAAAATAGATATAAAAGAATTAGTTATGAAGAAAACAGTCATTTTTGACATACTAATTGTTGAAATTTAAAGAAAAAATAGGAGAAAAATATTAGCTTGATCTTTCTTTTTTCTCCACCTATGGCAAATGTACTTGTTTTTAACTAAATTAACGTTCTTTATCGTTCTTTTTTAACTTTATAAGAAGACTGTGAATGAAGCAGTGACTCGACAGCCATTTATCGATAATTCAGATAGAATATCCTACTGTTCTACAAAAAAAGAATGTTGATTTGACTTTTTTGGTCAAACAGGTCAAATGTACGATGGAAACTTAATACAGATTAGAGTTTAGATAGACATGGACCTAAACGAACACAGTTGATGGTCTTACATAGAAGGGACTATGTGTAAGAAATGTTTCGTGTTTGATTTTGATTTGAATTTGAAAACTTCTTGATTTGACCAAAAAAGTCAAAGTGTTCCTCTGTTCCAGAACAACTAGATGTTTACTGATTTGGAATTCTATGTATGCCTTGTGGTTTCATGACAATGTTTCCATTGGGTGGTTAGTCATTTAAGCCTCCACGCCAGGGCCTACTCTATTACTAAAAGATGAGGCGAAGACTGTTGGTCTGTTACTCTTTTTTTAATAGCAACACCTAGATCTTATAAGATAAATACACTTTGAACCCCTAACATAGGGGTGTTCATTATTCGAATCGGACTCGAATAATTTCGAAATTCGATTCTAACCGAATTTGAATAAGGATTTCGAATTCGAATCGAATTCGATTAGAGTTAACTATATACATAGATTTTTTTGATCATATGGGTTTCAAGTCTTCAACCTTCAAGCCTTTTTAAGTCTTGGACTCTTTAGTTTTTATGGGCATTAAGTTAATTAATCAGTTCAAACTTCAAAACGACATCGACTCTTCACTCTTATTCTAACCTCTTGACTACTATGGTAGTGTCGTACCATACCCGACTTTAGTTTTTAGTTATCTTGTTAGTTGTTACACTTTTTATGTTCATTTTTTTGCATTTATGTATGAATTAGATTGTTAAGTTTTTAGAAATGTAGTTAAAAAAATATGAATATGTGAAATTTTTTGTTTTTATTTTTCAAATTCAGTTTATGCGAATGGATTTGAATTCGAATAAAATTCTTATTCTAATTCGAATCCATATTTCAAACTTCCAACTTCGAATAATTCGATTGAACTCCCCTAACATTTTGGTTGTGAGACACACCAATTAACCATCAGGATAGCTGTTTTGGACGAGGGCTATTACTTAATATTTTAGAGTGTTTATTTGAAGAGAAACTTCTCTTGTTTTCTATATCAAGTTTTCAAAAACTAGTTCTATTACTATCTACCAATGAAAACTTAAGAAAAAAACATGTGTAAATCCTTTTAGTTTTCCAATTTGTAAAATGTTTGGTAGAAGATGCATAACCATAATGACTAATTATAGATCTCACTTAAGATGCATGTGAGGCGATTTTGTTGGGTGATATGGATTGACTTTTTTTAAAGGCGGCTTTCTTAAACTTCTACTTTTATCGGGAGCAGCCTGGATGTTTCTGTAAGTAATGCATATCTTTTTCAATGGGTTGTAACCGCAGCGGAATTGAACCCGGGACTCACCTAGGAGGAAACCCATAAATGGGAAAACCCCTGGCTCAACCTGGAACAATTTGCCCGAAACAAGACTCGAACCCACAACCTTCCATTTGGAAAGTCTTAGGGCTACCACTCCCAGAAGTCATGGGAGATATGGTTTGATGCTTAGTATATTAATAATTTTCAAAATTAAAAAAAAATAAAAAGAGTAATACACGGTAGGGGTGTTCATCGGGTTTCGGGTTATTCGGGTTTTTTTGTTATAAGAATTCTACCCGTTTACTGACCCAAATAAGATTCGGGTTAATTGGTTTCGGGTTATTCGGTTTCGGGTTTATTCGGGTCGGGTTAATCGGTATTCGGGTTTCTAAATACAAGTTGCAACGCATACTTTTCTATTTAACTTAACATTATATTTATTAAATAATAAGCATAGAATGTCAAATAAAAACCTTCTCAATATGATTTTTCATTCAAACCCATGCACTAAACACATATTAACTAAAAAACACCAAATAAAATAATCAAAAAATCAAAGTGTATCAACCAATCGTATAAACTAAAAAAAACCACAAATCGTATCAACCAACAAACTTGTTAACAATGTTCACTATTCAAATTCTCACATTCATGTCCGCTCGTACGTTTTCAATCATAATTTAAAAAAAAAGTGAAATAAAATAAGCATTAAAAATGGTTATATGTATACTGAGTTAAGATTACAAATAAATATTAATAATAAAATACCTTTTTATTATTATTCGGGTTAATCGGGTTAACCCGATTAACCTTTTTTTAACCCAATTACCAAACCGAATACTACTTTCGGGTTCGGGTTCCATCTTAAACGGGTTCGGGTTGTTCGAGTTCCATCTTAATCTGGTTCGGGTTAATTTGGGTCAGGTTCGGTATTCGGGTTTCGGGTAAAATGAACACACCTAATACACGGGTTGAATAAAATATAATATAATCTGTTAACACATACATTCGTCAAAATATGTCTTTAAAAAAATATATTTCGACGTGATAGTTATAAATTCTGTTAAGTTAATCTTTAAAACATTTATTTTTCAACCGCGTATTAATTTTATAATGTAATTGATAAATGTTAATTCATATTAAATTCATTAGGTTAATAATACAATAACAAAGTATTCATAATTACATTTATATTAAACAGAGTAAATTTCTCTTTTCGTAAAATGTTTTTAAAATTTTCTAAAAATACTTTTTAGAAAACGTTTTTAAAAAGTTAATATTTGTGAACCTTTTTAAAAACGTTTTTAAAATTTTCTAAAAATACTTTTTTTAAATTTTTTTCAAAAAAAAAAACGTTTTTAAAAACAATTTTTTAGCTTTTTCGTAAAATGTTTTTTTAACCATTTTAAAAACTAGTTCACTTAAAAGAGTAAAAAAACTGGTTTTCTTTAAATAGTTCACTATTTTAAAAACTGGTTTTGGCCTGTTTAACCCTTTTAGTCCCAAAAAAATCTTTTATCATATTAGTCCCTGAAGTTATATTTTGTAACTATTGCAGTGCATGACACTAACCTTGTTAACTTTTTCTGTTAAATATAGGGACATTTTAGTCATTTTTTCTTAGTGAACTAGTTTAATATTTTTAGTCTAATAAAAAACCTTTTTAGACTTTTTCATAAAAAAAAATTCTACTATTTTTAAAAACACTTCTTTTTTACTTTTTCAAAATCATTTTTTTAGTTTTTTTTTCTTTCGTAAAAACGTCTTTTGTGAACCTTTTTAAAAACGTTTTTAACAAGGTTAGTGTCATGGACTGAAATGGTTACAAAAATACAAACCCAGAGATTGATATGTTAAAATATTCCTTTTTAGAATTCCTTTTTAGACTAAAACGGTTAAACATGCCCAACCACAGGGGTCTAAAACGAAATTTACTCTAGTAAATTCATAAAAATATATATTTTTACAATATAATTATTTAATATGAGGTAGAAGCGTTAAAAGAATGTTAAGAACGCACTAGAAAATGACACGTGTCCCTTATAAATTTTATTTATTAATTTAAAGATTATCGTAATTCAATATTTCATTCCCTAACCGGCTCACCTAACCTAATTTATAACCTTGGTATTACATATTTATATCCCGCTTGCTTCTCTCCCTTCTAAACCGTAAATACATCAAATCCTAAATATCCGTTTCAGTTATTAGATTCTAAAGTTTAAAAAGACCCATTTTTTTTTATTCTATGATATAATTAAGGATGACAAAGGGACGAGTTTATGACGAGTATTAGTAATCCTAGTCTCAATCATGATTGTAAGTCTTGTCTCACACCCGGTCTGTTAATCACTTACTCATCACTCGTTGGGTTTTTTTAAACATATATCCCATAGATTCCCAAATATATTTATTACCACTTTTAATTTTTATGTAGTTTTATTACCCAAGAATTAGAAATATAAAAATTAAAAAGTCGTGTATTGATAGATTACTCTATTATCCAAAGATAAAGGAAAAAAAATGTTTATGACTATGGTTCTAGTAAACAGGTATGTATATTTTGAGTAATCTGACCGGTATCATCTAATACAATATCATATTGGTCTCACATGTCTGAACCCACACTAGAATACCCATCTCAAATGCTTCAGTGTAACGTTCGGATTCAATAATTAAATATAAGTTCATAAATCTCATCAAATAATACAAAAAATAAGAACGACTATGACTTGTCAAATATTTTATATCTTGTCTTTTTCATCTTGAGTCAGCAAATAGCAGAAGAAGCCCTGACCCTATTCCACATCCGGACCCACTTTCAAGAATTTAAACGTTACATTCAAAAAAGCTTCCAACCCCTTCATCACATTCGAAATTCAAAAATTCAAACGCCAAAGCAAAATTCTCTGTATCGTCAGACAGCTCGCCCTTTTTCTCGCCGTCTCCGCTCCCTCAAACACATCCCAATGCAATGCCCTAATTTACTTTTAATCATCTGAACCAATTTTCAATTTTTAGGGTTTTTCATCTTGCACACAACCTGTTCGACGAATTGCCCCATAAGATTTTCAAATGGGGGAAACCAAATCGTCATCAGAGAACAGATTGAAACCATCTTCTAAGTATTCTGACGAGAATCAAGTGCCATTAAAGTGTAAAAAAAACAATGTACATTCCAATTTGAAGCCCAGATCGATTTGGGGTTCCAACATTGTGAAAGGGTTTTCAGCTGACAAGAAAACCAGATCGCAACAACTCGCGAAGAAATCGCAACAGCAACAGCCACAACCTGTTACCGCAGTCTCCAACGCGAGTTCCAGAAACCCTTTTGCTGCTAACCGAGCTAAACGGTCTCTTATCGGGGATTTATCGTGTTCTGTTACGGCTACACAGGTTCATCCTCAAGGGATTGTGCATCACTGTGACCAGAACCAGCGGCTGTATAAATCGTTGTCTTCTTCGGGCTCTCGTGATCTGTTTGCTGAGCTTGATCAGCTCAGAAGCTTGCTTCAAGAATCTAAAGACAGAGAGGCTAAATTGCAAGCTGAGTTGTGTGATTTCAAGAAGAAAAACCTGCAGGCTTTGGAGCTCGAACGAACGGTTGAATCAAAGACTAGTGAAATTGATGCTCTTAAAACCAAAATTGATTTGCTGGAATCAGAAAACAGTAGTCTTTCTGAGCAGTTGAATTCTCAGCAGGTGCAAGAAAATATAAAGAAGGGGGTTGTTAATAGTGTTGAGGTTGATGTTCTTAAGTTGAGAAGACTGAATGCTGAGCTTCATCTTCAAAAGAGAAATCTTTGTTGTAGAATTTCATCAATGGAGTCAGAACTAGCTGCCCTAGCTAAAGATTCTGAGGTTTACATCTTCATCCTTTAACTTCTTGCTTTTTAATCTTGTTCATATTTGATGTTATTATCTTGATATTGGTCTTGCAAAAACTAATTTTGCACCAAAATGTGCATATTCGGTGCTGTGCTTCTTGAAACTTATAATCAGTTGGAATTAAGTATAACTTACCAAAACTCACCACCATAAAAAAAAAATTATATATATATGTAATATATATATATATATATATATATATATATATATATATATATTTAAATTAAGTGATCTAAATGGAACATATATGAATCTTTGTTTCTATTTAGTGATTATCTTTTTCAAATTTAACTTGAAGTAGGAGGTATCTTGTTTCATAGTTGTTCAATTTAAGTCAAATTGGAAAATAATAATCACTAAATAGTAACAAAGATTCATATAAGTTCCATTTATGTCACTTAATTTTAAAAACATTTAATATTTATAAAAAAAATTCACAAAATTGGAACACCTTATGAAACTTGAGTGACATTAGAGAGACAAAAAAAACTTTGAATGACTTTAATTGAACATACGTGAAACTTGATTACTATTGGGTGAATATCTCTCTAGAAGTAACTATCTTAAATCCCTTATACCTATAAAAAAGAGTTTGCAAAATTGTTATGTCTAGTTTTATGGTGGTCTGATTATATTGGCTTAAAATTGACAGAATGAATTTGTTAAGAAGATCAAAGCCGAGGCATCTATGTTAAGGCAAACAAACGAAGATTTATGTAAACAAGTTGAAGATCTACAAGTAAGTCGATTGAACGAGGTTGAGGAGCTTGTCTATCTTAGATGGGTCAATTCCTGTCTTAAAAATGAGTTGCAAAATTCGTTGTTTGTGACTTCTGAAATAACATCAAGTCCAGCTTCTGTTGAGTGGCGCAATGGTTCTATATCAAGTGATGACAGTTCTGAACATGGTAGTACCAAAAAAAAATTAAGTTTGATTAAGAAAATTAGAAAATGGCCTGTTCTAGATGAAGAAAGGAACGCCTCTGAACCCGCAAACTATAAACTAAATCTTGGTTGGTCAGAAGGAAGAAGGCATTCTATCAGTGGAGCAAATTGCTGTCAGGAAGATCTGGTGGTGAATAAGAGAAGACAATCTGATGGTTTTATATGTTCAATGGAAATGGAGGGTGTAAATGATTTAAATCTGATCCAAGGGTCACAATTGCGTGAAGCTACAAAACTGAAAACACTTTTGGATGTTGAAAAAAGGGCGTTGCGTGTTCCTAATCCCCCTCCTAGGCCTTCTAGCTTTACTTCTAAGGAACATACAGAGGTTACTAGTCAAGCACCACCACCGCCGCCACCACCTCCTCCGCCTCCACCACCTCCAAAGTTCATGGGAAGAAGCAAAGGTGGAGGGGTTGTTCAACGAGCTCCAGAAGTGGTTGAGTTTTATCACACTCTTATGAAAAGGGACTCCAGGAAAGATTCATTAAATGATGGGATCTGTGATGCCTTAGATGTCAATAATGTCCGACATAATATGATTGGTGAAATTGAAAACCGGTCATCACATTTGCTTGCTGTAAGTTTTTTTATAAATTGTGTTGATTTTTGTACTTTTTGGCTTAGAAGATAGAAAACATGTCTGAATTGAGTTATTCCTGAGCTAATGCTGTTTGCATTCATATCGTATCGGATTTTTAGATAAAGGAGGATGTTGAGACTCAAGGGGAGTTTGTGAATTCACTAATACGGGAGGTCAACAATGCCGTTTATCCAGATATAGAAGATGTGGTGGCTTTTGTGAACTGGCTGGATGATGAACTCGGCTTTCTTGTAAGTTAATCATTTGAATTAAAGCTGGCAATATGAACTCATTTATGGATTAACAAGTCTATTTGGGTTTATATTTCGTCTCAAACAGGTCAAATGAGTAAAATAGTTATCACGGCATTATATATTTCGGCTTCCTTGGTAAAAATAGTCTTAAATCACGGCATTAATATAAAATAGTAAAATAGTGTTGGTCAAAAGTCATCCAAACTGTGTTCACAATGCTTAAAACATTTTAAATCATTTATTTCAAACAATTTAGATTACCTTGGTAAAAATATATTTTTTTAATCAAATTTAAACATTATATATTCATAGAATTCAAGAAAATAATAGATAAAAAAAGTGTTTGCATATTTGCTCAACCCATCCCGGCCGGTTCTAAAAGTTACAGGTTTTGACTGATCCATCATTTTAGCAAAATGAAAAAAAAATAAAAATAAATAAGTGTGATTAAGAAAATGAAAAAAAGTATTAAACATGGTAAACGCCTGATTCCCTCTAGCAGAGGTCTCACTTTCGATTACAGCTTCAACCCTTAACCCCTTGAAGGCCACCTGGTCCCATTGGTTAGCAGGGTATTGGTGGAACCTCGTGAGTTTTCTAGTAACGGGTTCTCATGATTATAAAAAATAAAATAAAAAAGTTAATTATAAATTCATGGAACCATTCTTCATTGGAAAATCAGGATTTGATTGGAATTCTTCTTTAAGCATTTAGACAATTGCTAGAGTTGTATTGGTGGGGCCTCGTGAGTTTTCTAGTAACGGGTTCTCATTGTTATAAAAAATAATAATAATAACTTCCTAGAACAATTCTTCATTGGAAAATCAGGATTTTGTTGGAATTCATAATTGCTAGAGTTGTAGTGATTGCATATCTTTTATGTGTGGTTGATTGTTCTTGGATTTTTACAAGGTGGATGAGAGGGCTGTGCTGAAACACTTTGATTGGCCGGAGAAGAAAGCCGACACATTAAGAGAGGCAGCATTTGCTTATCGAGATCTAAAGAAGCTCGAACATGAAATTTCAAATTACAAGGACAATTTCCACATACCATGTGACTTGGCATTGAAGAAAATGGTTTCCTTGTCTGAAAAGTAAGGACATTCTCAATCACTTTCCACCATTTTTATCCCCTCTTTTTTATTTTAACAGTTTAGAATCTATAACCATCTGTTGTACACTGGCAGGATGGAGCGCATCGTTTATAACCTTCTTAGAACAAGAGATCTGTTGATGCGTAATTGCAAAGAGTTCCATATTCCATCAGATTGGATGCTTGATTCAGGAATATTAAACAAGGTTTGTTGTTTCTGTACTAAATTCTCTTCTTCCTTCACATAAGCACCAGATGACATGCGTACATCATAACGATGGATGCGTACATCAAGAATGAATGGATGGATAATACGTGATCTAAATGTATGCAGATTAAGCTGGGATCGGTTAAGTTGGCAAAGAAATACTTGAGAAGAGTTGCTACAGAACTTCAAACGAAGGGAACGTTGGAAAAAGATTCTTCAATGGACTATATGCTACTTCAAGGAGTGAGATTTGCTTTCCGCATTCATCAGGTTTGACATATTTGCTACAAACACAAATTTTACATTGTTATTAAACATGTTTTCACATGATACAATCATGCACATTTGGTATAATATTTGTAATCATATTTGACACACAAATTATTTATTAAAAAATTGACAAAAAGTGTTTCGAATCAACCTAACCAGACACCAAAAATTACCTAGTTTGCACATTTGATATAATATTTGACACAAATTATTTATTAAAAAAATTGACGAAAAAGCGTTTCGAATCAACCTAACCAGACACCAAAAATTACCTATTTTGCCACTTTTTTAATGGTATTTCTTAGCACGTATGATTAAACTTTATACATGTGTTATCTGCTTTGTTGCAGTTTGCTGGTGGATTTGATGTCGATACAATGCATGCATTCGAGGAGCTTCGCAATGTAGCTCTTGTTTTGAACAAAAAGTAGAATGAAAAGAGGATTTTTTGCTGCAGGAAATATGGATTTTTTTGTACAGGTATCATTTAAAATGTTAGTCTGGTATGTAGAAAGAATGAAGACTGATTAGATAATGGATGGGATGTGAGGTGTCATCATCACCATAATCATGTACTGAAACATGTATGTATTTGGGGTTCAAGATTAGTTTGACCCTTGTTTTTTACTTTATCTTGCAATTTCTTAAACCCTTCTTCACATTTCTATTAAGTTTATCTACTTTATATTCACGAACCATATAAAATTGTCAGAAAAAAAGTTTCGCAAGGCTATACACAATCAAAAGCATACCCCAAAGGGTGGTTGACGGCCAATAGATGAAAGATGGAGGGGGAGGCAACCCCTCTCCAATTTGTTTAATGCATACATTCATTTAAAATGTCATTTATGTTATCTTTTGTTCAGTTCATTTATATTTAGTAACGACAAACCAACGCAACTAATTCCATTTGAATCTGGCCTATAACTAGTAATAAGTTAATGGTTGTGCCAATGTCACAATTCTGTAAGTTAAAGATTTTTTTCCTGCTTATTTTATTTCTTCATTACTAACTATTTTATATTTCCTTTATTATTTTCTAAATCTTTATTACTATTTAATATTGTTATCACTTAGATATCATTTATAAGCTCAAGTGAGAACTGACTCTAAACACGTGTTACATTATCAAAAATATATTTCATAGAAAATGTAGGGTAAAAGCTCCTATAAACTTCATATCTTGGTTTTGGTCATGTCAATTGTCATGCTTCTCGATGTTGAAACCTAAGTTTTAACATAATTTTGAAAATTTTAGTTACTTCAAAGTACTTTAAGTTAATACACTATTTTATTCTTATTGCTTGCTGGAGTATATGGAATGCTAGAAACAACCATCATTTCTTCAAAAAATCGGTTAAAGATGGGAAGATTATTGAAGACATAAAGTGCCTTGGTTTCATACGGTTTAAGAATAGGTCAAAAAATAAAACTCTTACCTGGAAGGATTGGTGAAGTTTAACATTCTGTAATATGTCATAGTTTGTTGTATTGGGTCGTCCGTACGTTTCGGGTGCCTTTGTTTATATGAAGTTTGCTTTTCGAAAAAAAAAATCAAATTCAAATTGCCACATCTATTTCTTTGCTAAAAGCTTGAGGTATTCAATGTTGCAATTACTGTTTTGTATAAAAAAATCAACATCTTCCTACCATCGTTTTTTTCTAAATATTAACACACATAAATGCCCCGACCCTCACCACTCTCCCCCAGTTTTTAAATAGAAAGATAAACGTTTTTCGAGTTAATTACACAAATGGTCCATGTTGTATAGCTAAAGTCACACAATTGGATACTAAGCTCTAAAAGTTGCAAGTTTAAGGTATGTAGTTTCGATTTTATAATAAGTTCGGGGTTTAAAAGTAAGCTCAGTTAATTTTTCTTTAAAACTTGAGTAAAATGACTATATTACCCTTCTATAACTAAATGGACCATTTATGTAATTAACTCTATTTTAGTTATAGGGATTATTCGTGTAACTAACTCAAAATAATATAAAAACAAGAATGTCCCGACCCCAACCCAATCTCCTTCATTCCACGTATCGGTCACGTCTTTCTAGCAACCTGCAAATCAATCAGCCGCACCAACATCAAATTAACGCCACCACTGGCAACCTTGACGCTGTGTGTTTTGTTCAAATTTTCACACCTTTTCAATATACAAAGCTAAAGTCAATCAACGGGAAATAGAATTGTGTTTAGTTATTCTAATGATGATTTGATTATATTACGACTTCAAACATTATATTATGACTTCAAACAAGTTGAAACTACACACGCCCCTTCGGGACGACGTTTCTGGCATGAATGGTTGAGGTGGCACTCACGCCCCTTCGTTCCACGCCCATTACACATGCACTTAAGATCAATGGTTTCTTTAGCTCTATAGTTATAATATAATATTTTTAAATTAATACTCCATGAATTAATAAACTTTCCAAAATAAAATTTTTTGTATGATTTTGACCTCCTAAAAGACAACTACTTTGATTTTTGAATGATTGGTACTTAGTAGGTAATACATTTGAGAAAGATCTTTATATATTCCAGTAATAATCCCACTAATATCATAAATTAATGGTTCTTCAAAAGGGTAATAATATACAAGTTTTTTTTACATCAAGCATTAAGTTTTAATAATTTTCAATAATACTTAATAAACCCGTTAATTTCTTATATTAATTTTCCTGTAAAATGTAAAAGATTATTAGCTAATTGATATAAACTTCCTTATATCTTCAAGTATTTTATTTTAAATAAAAAAAATAAATATGAAACCTAATATGTCATCACTACCTCTCTCTAGTCCCTGTCACTTGTAACGACCCCTCTCTAAATGTGGCTCCATTTGAACATGAAAGGATATGATTCCTTATTTCCTTTTCCATTTGAACACATTTCTAAATACATCCTTTGTTAATTATTTTATTCCACCTCAATTGTGTAAACATGTATCAAGTATAAAACTAGTGGGATCATTCCGCGCTACACTGCGGGAATTCGGTCGGTATTGACTCAGTTAGTTACGGTACCCGTACAAAACGGCCCCTACTATAGCAAACGAAACATAAAACATAAAATATAAAGTTGTTACATACCCAAAAGGATATTGATAGTGTGACACGTGCTGATTCGAGTTACGTGTAGATGTTGCTCACTCTGAAAAAACGCCGATAAAAACAAAAACATTGCAACGACACATTTGAAACCCAAAAATACATACAAAATCAATTATAAATAATGTATTTAGAAAATTTTTTTTTTTTTTATTTTAAAATCCGTCTGTAATTCCGTTTCTAATTGGTCCGTAGATATTTTTTCTTAGCATTTGTTGGTAATTACGTCGCTAACATGTATGCAGGTAATCTGTCGGTAAAGGCATTACCCACGACCATTTTTTCTACGGACTTTCACTGAGGGAATCTCGTCGGTTAAGACTATCATTGATGGATTTTCTCCGTCGGTAAAAATCCAGTTTTCTAGTAGTGAAATACAACTCTTTAATTTTGTTAAATACGAACATAATTTTTAAGCGAATAATAATTAAAAAAATGGTATTGGATAGGGGCAAAACAAGTTGACCTTCTATTACATGTACGACTCACAACATATTCTATGTACCCATAAATTTATATATCATAACCAACATCATAACATATAATTGAGATCATAAATCAAAATATAAATCATGTCTTCATTTGATAAATTGAAGATTCCTCTCCGAGAAATATCATCGGCAACTAACGAATTTGCTGAAGCAAACATCATTGGAAAGGGTGGATATGGCGAAGTGTACCTAGGCCAATCATAAAGCGGTTGAACAGTAAGCATGGACAAGGAGAGCATGAATACGGGACGGAGGTTACGTTGCTTTCAAAATATAAACATGAAAACCTTGTCTCTCTTATCGGATTTTGTGGAGAAGATGGTGAGAAGATCCTCGTTTACAAATATGAAGCAAATCGGAGTCTTGACAAGCATTTGAATAACAAAGATTTATCCTGGATGCGTCGGCTTCGGATATGCCTGGGTGCTGCATGTGGGCTGAGGTACCTTCATAATGAAACTGGATGTGGACACGGAGTTATCCATCGTGATATCAAGAGTTCAAACATCCTCTTGGACGAGAACTGGAATGCTAAAATTTCAGATTTTGAATTGTGTAAATTAGCTCTTACAAATTCTGCTAATTCAGTTATTTTCACTGTTGCTTGTGGGACACCGGGATATGTTGATCCACATGGTCCTGGTATCACACAAAAGTCGGATGTTTATTCTTTTGGAGTTGTATTGTATGAAGTCTTGTTTGGAAAGCTTGTAGCTATTCCTGGATATCTATGTGGCGATCGTTTTACTGTAAAAATGGCCAAAAAGCATTATGAAGAGAAAACATTGCATCAAAAGATTGATCCCGATCTAAGAAATGAAATAAATTCCGATTCCTTGAGTACTTTTTCAACCATTGCCTATCAATGCTTGAAGAAACGCACAGAAGATCGCCCTACAATGAGGTTGGTGGTGGAAGCATTAGAGAAAGCGTTGGATTATCAACAAGGAAACAGTAGAGAAAGCGTTGGGTTATCATCAAGCGTGTTTTTGTATGATGTATACTGTAATATCCGTGACTTTTGCGTGTAATATTTTATTTCATTTTGTGCCTTTAAAATATTGCGACATGACATTTCAACCTTGTTAAAAGCGTATTTATGCCATAACAAATATTATTCAACGTATAACGACTCGGAACTTTGAGATTTTTTAACCTTTATTTTATATATTCTTTATACATATTATATATATTTGATTAAATTAAGAAAATTAATTATAAACTTTGAGCTTGATAAAATAAGGGTGACTTTATAAAAGATAATAATAAAAATAATTAATGATATACTTATGTATTTTAAGTTTTATAAAATAAATTCTTAATTAAATGATAAATAGACTTTGAACCCCCCCTCTAATTGCTTTGAACCCCTCCTTTATTATGTTTGAACCCTCAAAAAACTTATTTTGGACCCTGGAACTAAGTTTCTTGCTCAATTTTGACCAAGAAAAAGTCAAACCCACGTCCAATCTCTTCAAATCCATGTAAATCCGGAATTTAAATCCTCTTGATTCCAACCTATTGGAGATTGTAAAGGACCTCTGGTTTTGATTCCCTGTATTACGATTTGGGTTAAAAAGGGTGTTGGTCAAGGGTTCGACCCTCCCTATGCAGTTCGCTTTTTTTTGTTTTGATTATCCCTTTGTTACTAACACACACTTATATATATTTAAAATTTTTATTATTATGCAATGGTTAAAAAGAAACTAATTCTTTTTATAAAATATTCAAGGGTTTATAAATAATATTCTTTTTAAATAAAAAGCGTTCATAATTATGTTTAATCATTTTCTAAAGACGTTTGGATATCAAAAATAATATATGAGCATCATTATGTTCAAATATGTATTATTTCGTTACTACTATGTGTTTCAAAAACATGACAAACGTTAGTGTATTTTCATGAACCCTATTAGTTTATATATAGCTTTTAAAGTTATAAAAGATAACGCCATAAGTTTTATGAAATGAAAGGGCTATAAATATATTTAACCTAAACCGTTAAAATGACATGGTCTACGATATATATTATTATTAATAATACGATATTATTGGTGTTGCTAATAACATAGATTTTAATAATTGTTTTATTTGCATATTTATCACATTATTAATTACTTTCACAAATATTATATGATCTTACTAAATGGGTTTTCATAAATAATGATGTTCCAATTCGCATAACTAATTTATTTACTTCAAATAATATCCTTATAAATATTATTATAATACTAGATTAGAATCCCGTGTATTACACATGTTAAATAAATATTATATTATATACTTAGTAATAAAAATTTATGTTTTTAAAACCCGTGTAATACACGAGTTGAATAAATATAATATAATCTGTTAACACATAAACTCGTTAAAATGAAACAATATGAATATGTAAATATATGATTCAATGTTTTTTTTATTTGAATCCTACATAGCTATAAAATTATTTTCGTTTATAGAAATCATAAAAATATGATTAAACAATTTAATTGATGATAAACTCAATTTTAAATTCAAAAATATGTAGATAAAAATTAAAACAAATAATTAATTTAGTTGCCTAAAATAGTGGAGTTAATTATTGATAGGAGAGAGGGGCGGGAAAATAAGAATTAGAAGGTCTAGAATTGTGACAAGTGTCCTTTTATTTTCTTTGTTTATTATGTAGTATAAATTTCATCATATCACTTTTGGCATTGTATTAAGATATAGTTATTACAATAACTTTATTATTGACACCTAAATCCCTCTTATAAATAAAATTTATAAAACATCAATTACACACTCTATTCGTATCCTCGATCACCCGTCCTTTCCAAAACCCTAAATTCCAAAATCATTCCATTGTTGTTTCTCTTAAACTGTTCTTCATTATAATGACACATCTTATTTAACTTAGGGCATCCCTAATTCTTATTACTACAAGTTACAAGATCAACCCTCTACTATTCAAGGTGAGATTCATAACCCCCTTTTACTTTTACTTTTGGGGTGAAACATGTATACATATGTCTTGATAACTTAACTTTTTTTTATCAAAACAGATTCTTAAACAAGTAATTTCAATTATGTGCTTGATATTTGAACACTATAACAACATTGCAATCATTAACGTGTTTACAAGCCTAAGGTAGTACTAGTATGGTGATATAGGGGAAACTCATATAATAACGACACAATCTTTGAGATTATGCATGCAATAACATTTCAACGACACAATCTTTGGGATTCTGGATGTAACAACATTTCAACGGAACAATCTATTGTGGATGCATATAACATTAAGGATTGATTGCAATAAATTTGGTGTTGATATGCTTGTACACTTGTTTGAACTTGTACATGATTTGTTTTATATCTTTTATGCCAATTTATCTTTATAACTTATAAAACCTATGTCTCTCACCAATTTTATGTTGACCCATTTTACTTTACATGTTTCAGGAAATAATAACTAAGAGCTGAAGGATGATCTAAGATTGCTTATGGACCTAGTTAAAGAAATTTGAACAATGTTTTTGAGATTGTTTGTTTTTCTATTTTAACCAGTGTTGAATATTAATTATAAAATTAATAAATTTTGTGTTGTCTTAATAATTATGTTTGTACCTTGTGCTATGAACTAAATGTGTGACACCTCGCGTTTCCACCTCTGACGGGATGTGACATATACATTAGTTTTAGAGTCCAAGCAGGGGCGGCCCTTAGGGGGGCGGGGAGGGCGACCGTCCGGGGCCCGGTCTCCTAAGGGGCCCGTAATTTTTAAAATTTTTATATATATTTTATATAAATATATATTTTTATAAAAGGCTTAACTTGTATTATTTATTTATCTTATTAACCCACTTAGAAATTAAAAAAGGCTCACTACTTGTGCTATCCATTTATTCTATTAACCACTTAGAAATTATAAAAGGCCCACTAAAAGTATTTATCAATTTTAATCAACTACATTATTTTAGATAATTAGATTAATTTAATAATTCCATTAATTCCATTATTTAGTTAACCCGTGTAATACACGGGTTTCTAAACTAGTATAACATATACCAATTTCATTATAGAACATTTAGTTTTGCTAATATTAGCAATAAAATTTTTTAATGATGGTTATACTTGGGCCCGAAGTTTTTAATTTTTTTATATTATACATGTGTTTTTTTTAAATCTATATATATAAGTCCAATTGTTTATAAATCTGAATCGAAAACCGATAAATAAAAAAATCTTTATACATAAGCCTAATTTAAAAAAAATTCTATATATAAGCCCGAATTTTGTTTTTTTATATATGATTATTGAGTTTATATCATAGGGCCCGCTTTTTTTTACATGTCCCGGACCCAAAACGTTTTGAGGATTCTCGGGACCGGCCTTGAGTCCAAGACGAGTTCAATAGACACTTTACTTATGTTCTAATTGAAGCTTTTGAAAGAGGACTTGCCCCTTACAAGGACATCATGGGAATTTATGATGCCTATGAAGAATCAATACTCCCACCACCCATCAAACAATCAAGGGCTTTTATCATTGTTTTCTCCAAGAACTTCGCTGCTAGTTCCTGGAACCTGAACGAAGTTACAGAGATTGTTAAGTGCGTGAAAAAAAGAGAAAATGTTGATATAATACCTGTATTTGGTGACGTGTACCCCTCTGAGGTGAGGGAACAAAAAGAGTATTTTGGCAAAGCCATGTCAAAACATGGCTCAAACCCGAGGAGGGGAGTATGGAGACATTTCAGGTAACTTCTGGCTCTTTGTTAAAAAATTATTATTGTTTTAGTTTTCGTCATGTCAAGATTTAATTTTACTTCTTTTCAAGTTTTGGATTTTGTGGAAACATGAAAAGTTGAATTAGTATTGGAAGAAGTCATTATTTTGAGAGAATGCTAATCATCCTTTTTGTACTTGTTCTTCAGGTCTTGTGAAGATCTAGCCAAAGAAACTGCTGCAAGAATTAAGTCAACTATTAGGAGAAAGATAATTGAGGTGCACCAGACTGAAGGAACGAGCATCAACTTATGATTGTTATGTAATTTTGATCTGGATTGTTTAAAGTAATACTAGATGTATGTATGTTTCAGTTTTTGTCATGTTTGATGCACATAATAGCATTTTTATATTAATCTGATAAGTGATAACTAGCAGATTAACTCCCGTGCGTTGCGGCGGGTTTTTCTTCAAGTCCCAATCGTATAAACAGAAGATGAACACAAGATTATGGAATAAGAAAACTACTCAAAAACTCAATCAACGTTCTAACCCAAGATCATATGCTCGATCAAGGATATATAGATTACAAGATTACATCGCATCCCATTAGCTTGAGATACCGGCCCAATAACCTGCCTCATGGGCTCGAGGACGGGAATTATCCCAAGTCGGCCAACATTTCTATAGCCATCTACGTTACTTTGATTTCTTTTTTAAATAAAATTTTGCATAATCTGTTAAAAAAAAGTGAAAATTTATCAATAAAAGTATGCTGTAGAAGTGAAAAATTCAAAAATGTCAGAGATTTAATGGAAGAACTCACTTTCAGTCGAGTATAAATTCAATCCGGTAGCAAAATACCAGCTCGTCGGAAGTACCACCTAGAATGCCGATCAGCTACAAGCCTCTAAGCTAGTGGTCACCTGTGCTCAAAAATAATTTTAAAACATTTGGGTCAAGATAACGTTGGTGAGTTCATAAACAAAATCATGTTTTTATAATTGTATCCACGATACAAAAATAATCATATATCCCAAATCCCCACCCAGTAGCCACAACTCGGCTCTGAGCTTTATTATATATATATACATATATATATATACACACACACACACACACATATATATATATATATATATATATATATATATATATATATACTAGCGACTCTCTTGCTACCGGCATTACAAGTACCGACCATAACGAGAGGATCAGTCCCATCTAAACTCGACCGTACTAAGCGGTTTTCACGGGTATATATACATGGAATTATCACAAGGATCACCCTTGAAACACAACTCATTTCAAGATATAAAAACCATTTGAAAACATTTTGCATTGAGCACAGTTTAGAGATATAATCAACATATCAGATATATCCTTGATCATACGCACATTACTATATTTAGTACACCTATCTTAGGTTTGCGTAACCAAATCTTGGATAGTTATAAACCTTACCTTGGTACTATTTACTGCAATTTGCGGACGAAAGCTCGACTAGATCAGGAGTGCATCACTTAAGCGAGTGTCATACAATTCCCATGAGTGCGGCTCGTTAAACACTTAAACAGGGTTGGGGTAAGCTTCAATAAATTGGGAGAGAGGTGGAGAATTGTGTGTGCAAAATGAGAGGCTCATGGCCTCTATTTATAGGCTGATCTCGGACCCATAGCGGACCGATATGCAGGGTGTAGCGGTCCGCTACCGCCTTACTCCTTGTGCTAGCTCTACATGTGTTGACTTTCTAGCAGACCGCCTTCTTCCGGTGATTAGCATACCGTTAAGGCATTGATAGCGGTCCGCTATCCATGCCACACGTCAAAACTTCCGGGTGAGTCATAGGACACGCGTCAGCACACGGTTTAATCCTTCCTCACCACGTATCGGACCGCGAAGACCAAGGTAGCGGTCTACTACCACCTCAGCTTTCCAAATTTTCATTTTTTTAGTCCTTGTAATTTGGGGAATTTGCACTTTGGACCTTGAACTTTGTTATTTCTTGAAAATTTGAGGTGTTAATTTAAAGATGGAAGATTATGAAACATTTCAATTGGGTTATGATAGACCTTGTAAAATTAAAGGGCATGGGTTTGTTACACTAAAACTAGGAAGTGGAACTGAATTGATCTGGATAATGTAAGGTACATTCCCGATTTAACTAGAAATTTGATTTCACTTGAAACTTTTGAAAGTTAAGGTTGTTGATTTAACTAGAAATTTGATATCAAAAGAGAAAAGTTCTATAACAACTTATCCATGTCTCGACGTAGCTTGGTGATCTCCTCTTAAACCATCATCGTTATCTCGCTACGGGAGACTTGGATAGCAGCCTTCAAGTCTTCGTTCAGCGTGTCATTGACTTGCTGGCCTAGCTCGGTCATGGCCTTCTCCATGTCACCAAAACGTTTTTCCAAGTCTCCATCCTTGGAAGCGCTCTTGCCTTTCTTTACAGCTCCATGTCAAGTCCCATCTCGACCACGCTTCTGTTCCCCGAGTGCAATGTTCTCCACGTTCACATCAACCTGGCTTGGATCAGTCGTCATCCCAACGAATCGGCTTCTCTCTGATACCACTTGTCACGGAATTACTTATTTGATTCACGTGCTGCTCTTAGTAACCAACTAAGATCAACCTTTGTCCCGACTATGTAGCGACTCAGAAGTGATAAGATGCAAACAAGCAAGATCGTAATCAAAACAACTTATATTGATTACCCATGAAAAAGTACAAATGAGCTTTACAATGTGAATGTTTTACACTTTTGGAGGTGATTTGCTAATGAGCCAACACCACCTATTTATACTACTTGACCCTATCTAGAAGCTTCTATTTAGATCATTCTAAATTCTAAATGTAATAATTACAAGGTATTTACAAGAGTTTTCTAGTCCCTCGTATGTAGCAAATATTGGCCCCATTTCTAGAGAGTTCTTCCACCAACTTCCCATGGTTTGGACCAGAATTATGAGGAGTGTTCTAGGCCTTTCTTTAAGTCACGGTTTGCTTAGAACATCCTAGATCAGCCCGGAAGTTCCTAGAACGCGGCGGCCTAGAACTTTATGGAATCACAAGAAAGCGATCAGAATTTTGGGCGAGTCGTGACATTACGCATTATAAAACACACTTCTAAATTTACCTCTTACTTTCTAAAAATCTCTTACATCTCATTCACATATGATAAGCGACCACAGTTTTATGCATTAAAGGGTGTAACATATTATATTTATGTAAATTAACATGTGTAATACAAAAGTTTTGTGTAGATGTGCATGTGCAGGTGTTGAAAGCTTAAAGTATGATTTTGGGAGGTATTAGGTGAGAGATGCAAAATTCGGAAGAGACACGGAAGAAACGGGGCAGAAACCCAGGATCCAGCGTAAGCCTACGCCATGCAGCGTAAGCTTACGCCGACCAGCGTAGGCCTACGCCTAACCAGTTTATTCACAGCATGCTTCAGCGTTGCGGCGTAAGCTTACGCCATACCAGCGTAAGCTTACGCTGGTTACGTTTTCTCGACGTGAATTTTCGGGAAACAACCGATTTTGGTGTTTAATTGGGGGTTTCTTCCCCAAAATTGGGATCCATCTTTTGCTACACACTCCTAGGGCGATTTTGGATGATTCTAACATCCACTTGAAGATTGAAGATGATCTCCATCACCATGGGCGAGTAATTAACTTGTGGCTTCCTCTAGGCGGACGGTTCATATAGGTTTCATGTTTTGATTCAGTTTATTTATGTTTTTGGATCTATTTAGTTTCTGACAATAACTGAGTAGATTGATGTATTAGTTATGCTAAACAGTTTATTTGAGTGCTTTGAGTTTGCTTGCTTTACGATCTTGTTCGGTTGATGACAAAACCTAGTAGCAGGGTCGGGTGGCTAAAGGGGGTAACTTGGCATTCATAAATTGGGTGATTGAATTATACTGGTTTGTGACGGAACTGGTTGTATAGGTTGCTGACAACAGCCTGTCTTCAATTACTATTTTAACTAATTTTCCAACACTATGTCTATGTGGTGTCCAATTAAATAACTGAGTTTTGCATAAACCTAGAATCTGAAGTTTGGAGGAGGTTGCATTTTTATTTGATCTGTGTCTTCATTCTATCAATCTGAACTGGATGTCATCCGGTCAGATATGAAGGAGATGGCCAAAGTGGTACAAGCAGTGGTGCAGCAACAGGAGAGCCAGGCAAAAGCTCATCAAGCTTTGATAGATCTTGTTTCCCACTTAACTGGGGTTGTTGCAAGCATCATCAAAGAAGTAGGTAAGCCTTGCAGTGCACATCAGTCCTCAAGTTCCCAAACCACAAACAGCGCACACCTAAATGATGTAAGTCTTCAACCGTCATTTGATTTTTTTGATGTTGAACATACTCCACCACTGGTAGTAGAGAGAGTGGCAGAGTACACTGAGTCTGAATCTGATCATAATCATGATTTAATTTCACAGAATAATCTGAAAAATAAAAATGTGAATAAATCTCTAAAAATTCCATTCCCTTCGGCTTTGTTCCCACCAGTGTTAAGTGAACGAGATTCAACACAAGATGAAAGATGGGAGAAATTTGAAAATCATAAAATTAATCTACCATTTTTGAAAGAACTTAAAGAAAATCCTAATAGTGTTGAGTGCTTGAAAGGTTTGAGTACCCGTAAACGACGGCACAAATGTCCCGAACAGGTAAAGCTAAGTGCTAGTGTGAATGCTGTGTTTACGGGTATCTTTCCCCCAAAACTCCAAGATCCAGGGACACCTATTATTTCTATACATATAGGTGAAATTAAACTGGATAGAGTATTGCTAGATCTTGGAGCATCTGTGAGTATAATTTGTCACACCCCAACCGACGGCGGATTATACGTCGGGCGGACGCGGTTGTTCAATAGCACAAGGTTGACTATTAAAGTTTCAATATTTCATTAATGAATAATTTAAGACTCAATACAAGGGAAAAAAAATACGAATACAACATTTAATTTAAGTAGACTAGGTCCAAAGCATCCTATGTGATCACGAATAAGTCTCATGATGTAAACCTGAAACATGTGAAAGAATCTGTCAACTATAAAATAGTTGGTGAGATACAAAGGTTTTGACACGGTTTAACAAGTATTTGAAGAGTATTACCATTCACTATGATTTGTGCATTCTATAATGTAAGTATGAGAAAACAAGCATGTTAGACATTGTGCAACCCTCCAACCAAGTTTAGGCATAACCCGCAGGTTACCCTTATAAGTCTCAAGTTTAAAGTTTAATGTAGTAACAAACACCAAGGGCTCCCCCCGAAGGGGTCAATCAATCAAGGTGGATTGGTCAAATGCAATAGATCTATCATTGTTACTATCGGCTTGATCAAAGCTAATGAATGTGCTAGTTTTAAGTTTAATCAACGCATACAAGTCTCAAGTTTAACATAAGAATAAACACGTAGTCATAGTTGTACAAGAATTGTATAAGTTTAAGAATTGTGAACATGTTTCACCCCAAAATCATAAAAGGAAAAAGGGCTAAGTATACTCACATGGATGATGAATAGTATCCGACACGGATAAGTATTTGCAAGACTTGGAGGGAGAATATCCTCACGATAAGCCTAAGTATGCAAGTTTAAAGATTTAAGTATGATCCTATAAGTCTATGGTAAGGATCTAGGATTTCAAGATCGACTAGGGTTCCAAGTGGGGAGATGGGATTTATTGTGTTTATGAAGTTTAAATCAAGTTTAAAATAAAGGTTTAGAATGAATGACACAAGACTTGAATACCAAAGTTTAATAAGTTTATAGTTTAAAATTATTATTCAAAAGTTTTATCGCTGTTAATTACATATGTTAGGAAATAATGGATCGAGTAGTTTTCTAAGTACAAGTTGTAGCAATAGATAATTGAAAGATTAAATATCTATTAAAGATTAGCAAAATTATCTAAAGAATAACTATTTATCAAAGTCAAATGATTTAATAAATATAAGAATAAACAATACATATCATTTAAGTTTTCAAGTATTAAACATTTATTTTACAAATTACCTTGTAATAAATAATGTTTATAAGTTTAAATATATGTCAAGTTTTTATAAGATTAAAATAGGATTTCTTATAAAGTTTATAAATTCATAGGTTTTACATAAACAATGTTTATTTATTTTCTTGTTTTAAAATAAATAAACAAATAAGTCTTGATTTAGGTTTTTAATAATTTACAAAAGTTTATAACGATTTAAATGAAGTTTATGTTTAAAATCATACGTTTATACGTATTCTACATTTATGGGGGTTCATAAATCATAAGTTTGCTTTAACTTTAGGTTTTACAAGGTTTATAAACATCCTAAAAATAAATAAATTGTATTTATTTATTTTTCCAAGTTTCCAACACCGAAATAATTTAGGAGTTTAATAAAAATTTACAGTTTCGAGTTTTATAAAACATCTCGTGTTTAGAACATAAGTTCTTATAAAGTTTAAAAATATTTTTAAACTTTTTAAATGTTTAGTACTATTTTTATTATAAACTTAATTACATTTTATTTGATTAAAAAGAATACAGGACATAAAAGTATAAGTAAAATTCATTTTTAAGTTTATAAAGGTTTAACATAATTTATAAAAATTATTAGGAATTTTTAAACTTCTTTAAAAGTCTAAAAAAAATGAAAACGCAAAAACCTGGGTTGACCGGATTCGAACCCGGGTCACCCGGTTCCATACACACAAGCATACAAACCACCTGACTACAGGCTTCGTTGTGTATAAACATGGAAACAAAAATAGGTAAACACTACTTCCAAACACCCCCAACTCCGTATGAGCCCTAGAACGATTCCGGCCAAATACGACCCGATGATCCCTCTGTCTTTATCGATTGACAGAGGGCAAATGATCCTATCATGAAAACGAAACTATTAGCCATTTGAATTACCTTAAACGATGCTGAGACGAGGGAGAATGGTTCCGGCTTTGAAGTCGGCCGACGAGGACTTCGATCGGTGATTACGAGTGACGAATGTTTGAATTGAGTGTTTAGGAAGATTGAGGGTGATGTTGTTGAGGTGATTCGGTCGGTATTTATACGCAATTTCGATGTTAAATGCTCGGTTAGGTGGGGCGATCGCGGATGGGGTTCACGCGGATCGGAATAGTAATTGCGCATGGCTACCGTTGAAATTGAACATTGAATGTTGTTAGGTAAGGGTCGCATGCGTGAGGCGAACCCGAGGTTCAACGAATCCGGACGGGAAAGCGTTTTCGAGTGAAAAAGGGTGAAGAAACGGGGCCGGCTGGGATCGAACCCACAACCGATTTCAGATTTCGGGAGTTTGGGGTTATTACGGAATTTGTTTATCACACGACTAGAGTTTCCACACAATCATTGATTAACAAGTCCCTTAGAGAGTAGCGTCATTCAATAATTAAAGAGAAGAATGTGACAAGATTTAGAGTTTCAAAGTTTCCTCGTGATTGATTAAGAATACTTCAATCATTGAGTAGTTTAAAGTCTTTACACTTTCCTCGGGTTTGATCAAGAATACATCAAACCTTGAGTAGTTTAAAAGTCTTATATGTTCATCATGTTTGAATAAGCATACGTCAAACATGGAATAGTTTAAAGTCTTATACATCCATCGTGTTTGAACAAGCATACATCAAACATGGAGCAGCTTAAAGTCTTATACGTCCATCGTGTTTGAACAAGCATACGTCAAACATGGAGTAGCTTAAAGTCTTATACGTCCATCGGGTTTGAACAAGCATACGTCAAACATGGAGTAGCTTAAAGTCTCATACATTCATCATGTTTGAACAAGCATACGTCAAACATGGGGTAGTTTAAAGTCTCATACGTTCATCATGTTTGAACAAGAATACGTCAAACATGGGGTAGTTTAAAGTCTCATACGTTCATCATGTTTGAACAAGAATACATCAAACATGGGGTAGTTTAAATTGTGTTTGAACAAGAATACATCAAACATAGGATAGTTTAAATTGTGTTTGATCAAGAATACGTCAAGCATAGAATAGTTTAAATTATGTTTGAACAAGAATACGTCAAACATAGAATAGTTTAAATTGTGTTTGAACAAGAATACGTCAAACATCGGATAGTTTAAATTGTGTTTGAACAAGAATACATCAAACATGGGGTAGTTTAAATTGTGTTTGAACAAGAATACGTCAAACATAGAATAGTTTAAATTGTGTTTGATCAAGAATACGTCAAGCATAGAATAGTTTAAATTGTGTTTGAACAAGAATACGTCAAACATAGAATAGTTTAAATTGTGTTTGAACAAGAATACGTCAAACATCGGATAGTTTAAATTGTGTTTGAACAAGAATACATCAAACATAGAAAAGTTTAAATTGTGTTTGAACAAGAATACATCAAACATAGAAAAGTTTAAATTGTGTTTGAACAAGAATACGTCAATCATCGGATAGTTTGAATTGTGTTTGAACAAGAATACGTCAAACATAGAATAATTTAAATTATGTTTGAACAAGAATACGTCAAACATAGAATAGTTTAAATTGTGTTTGAACAAGAATACGTCAAACATCGGATAGTTTAAATTGTGTTTGAACAAGAATACATCAAACATGGGGTAGTTTAAATTGTGTTTGAACAAGAATACGTCAAACATAGAATAGCCTTAATGTCTCTTAGTTTAGCTTCAGTGTATAGGAGTATACGATTACGTTTTGAGTATAAAGTGGTTATCTAAATACTCTAGTGTTTAAGAGAGGTGTTGGACAGCGTTTGGAACAGTATTAACCGTTACACGCTTTCTCACAGAAGATTGGAGTTGTCCAGAAGGTTAGTGGATCCCGATGTTTGGTTTAGATAGGAGTCAGGGGATGTACTTTGCTAAAGAGAGTAATGTCCTCCTTCCTGCTAGTGTCTAGTATCAAGAGTGAAGTTTTCTCGTATATATGGAATGCACGTTTATCAAGTCTTATAGGGTTTGGTTAAGATGGACACACCAAGTTTTCAAGACTAAGAATCCAAGTATAAGTTTGAAAATAGGATAAGTCAGTTGAGTTTCAAGTTTCAGTATTAAGCTTTACATGATCCTTTATTGATCATGTTTAGTTTTACGAACACGGGATTGAGTATTTATACAAGTTTTACATGACTCAAAAGTCTCTGACCTCATAGTTGTGTATACGAAGTTTAATGTTTTAGCAACGTGTATTTAAGCTTTTAGTCCCCGTTGTGATTTTTAGTAAGTCATTTACGTGACAAGAGTTGAATGAGGAAAGTCTCCAAGCATAGGGTTACGGGAAAAGTTTCGATAAGGTTTATGATAGTGTGTTTACAAATGATTTATCTTGATTCATAACAGAAAGTATAGTTTTCTTTTGTATATAATGTAATTAAGATGTTCAAAAATGACGAGTTAGGCATCGATAAGTAGTACGAGTAAGATTTATAGAAGATAGGTGTGATCGTCAAGCGAAAAGTTGGTCAAGTTTACAAGTGTGAAGTCTATACAAGAAGTAAGGGTCATGGTTGTTTAGGGTAATGATTCGTAAGTCGGGTTGTTTTTGAAAAAGTGCTTACGAATTAGAAGATTTGTTCAAGATTTATTCCTCAGGTACACGTGTCACTTAGGATTTTTATAATTTAATGCAACTTTGTTGATTATTTCAAGTATTAACGTAAGTTGCTTTTGACGAAAGTGTTTGGGTAGGTGTGTTAAGTTTACAACGATGAAAGGAAAGTTAAACTAGTAAATGATGACAAGATGAAATTTCAAAATAGTTTCCATTTAGATGTTTCAAAATTGGGACTTCTAGCCCTTGCAATTTAAACGGGAAATTAAAGTATGCAAGTAAGTTGATTAAATATGTTCAAAAGGTTTTTATTCATAATACTGAGTTATCACAGTAATATTTTCAAAAATAGTTTTTAATTGAAAGTTGATGGGCTAACGAAGAGAATTCCCGGAAGAAGGGGTGGTCACGAGGACTCACTTAAGTACCCTATTTCCCTAGCCAGAACTTCCTCATGGGCCTACAACTTCTCTCAGTTGTTGTCACCGATGTTTTGGGTTTATGGTACTATGTCGAGGTTCATTGTGGGCTTAGAGTCTTTAAATGTGGAGCTTGTTCGTTCTATAGTAGGCTTCTTCCTCTACAAGGAAATTACTTTGGTTACAGATTTCTTTGTTAATTTACCTTAGATTTTAAAAGACGTTAAGTTTTGTTTACAGGAACGGTGATACGTAAGTTTTAAGGACGTATGAAGGTTTTGAGTTTTTAAAAGTGTAACAAAGTTTTGAATTAGTCATAAAATGAAGTTTGCTTGAGTGACGAAAAATGAAATGGGACACAAGGGTTCCCCTTTATGTGCCAAGTTTATAAAATAATGAAGTTTGTAAGGGACTTGTAGGATAATACATGGTTTTAAATGTGTTGGTGTTACAAGAATCATGAAGTTTAAGGATGTATGAACACTTTGAGAAGTATAAAAGTGTAGCAAAAGTTTAAGTGAGTTATCTAGAGTGGTTTGGTTGAGTGATGAAAAGAAAACGCAAGGGTTTCCTTTTAAGTGTTATGTTCATAAGATAATGAAGTTTATAGGAGAATTTGTAGAGTAATACATAGTTTTAAGGGTTGTATTACAACGATCACGAAGTTTATTGGGTAGTATCTATAAATATAAGTTTATGTATATAGTCTTTAAGTATAGTCTCGTAAGAATTTCTTCTTGAAGGTAACTCCTTTAGGTCATGACGAGTAAGCATGCTGTCATGTGACAAGACGGGACTTAAGAATCATAGAGTAAAGGTTATAGAGGAAAGTTTTTTTTGAATCATGAATTTATGAAGTGTATAGTATTTTGAGATGGTACTCATGTAGTGCATATTACTAAGTAAGTACTTTGACATATCAAGAGAGATCTAAGCTCACTAATGTTTAGAGAAGTCATGCATTCCTATAAGTGAATACTCATCCCAAGAATTCCTAGGAAAGCATACGGGTCCAACGGTTGATTTGGATTTATACGAAATGCTTTCCTTGACAGAATTTCCCAGAATACAGGTATTCACCTTTCCGGTCCGCACAAGTTCTCACACATTATCTAGAACTTAAATATTCTTGACGAGAGTTTAGTGGTGGCTTAGACTTAAAGCCTAAGAATGTGTCCTCGATGTAGTAGCCTCTTGTAGTACGTAGGTAAGTAGAATCGTAGAATCTCCATGCGTTCACGTATAAGATTTAAGAATAGAATGAGGAGAAAAGTTCCTAGTAAAGGACATGAGATAACTCATGTTTGGGTCTCCTAAGTTATAGTCTAGGTCATGTGTCTAATAACCTAATTCCCTATAACCAAGGCTCTGATACCAATCTGTCACACCCCAACCGACGGCGGATTATACGTCGGGGCGGACGCGGTTGTTCAATAGCACAAGGTTGACTATTAAAGTTTCAATATTTCATTAATGAATAATTTAAGATTCAATACAAGGGAAAAAAAATACGAATACAACATTTAATTTAAGTAGACTAGGTCCAAAGCATCCTATGTGATCACGAATAAGTCTCATGATGTAAACCTGAAACATGTGAAAGAATCTGTCAACTACAAAATAGTTGGTGAGATACAAAGGTTTTGACACGGTTTAACAAGTATTTGAAGAGTATTACCATTTACTATGATTTGTGCATTCTATAATGTAAGTATAAGAAAACAAGCATGTTAGACATTGTGCACATCAACCCTCCAACCAAGTTTAGGCATAACCCGCAGGTTACCCTTATAAGTCTCAAGTTTAAAGTTTAATGTAGTAACAAACACCAAGGGCTCCCCCCCCGAAGGGGTCAGTCAATCAATCAAGGTGGATTGGTCAAATGCAATAGATCTATCATTGTTACTATCGGCTTGATCAAAGCTAATGAATGTGCTAGTTTTAAGTTTAATCTACGCATACAAGTCTCAAGTTTAACATAAGAATAAACACGTAGTCATAGTTGTACAAGAATTGTATAAGTTTAAGAATTGTGAACATGTTTCACCCCAAAAGCATAAAAGGAAAAAGGGGCTAAGTATACTCACATGGATGATGAATAGTATCCGACACGGATAAGTATTTGCAAGACTTGGAGGGAGAATATCCTCACGATAAGCCTAAGTATGCAAGTTTAAAGATTTAAGTATGATCCTATAAGTCTATGGTAAGGATCTAGGATTTCAAGATCGACTAGGGTTCCAAGTGGGGAGATGGGATTTATTGTGTTTATGAAGTTTAACTCAAGTTTAAAATAAAGGTTTAGAATGAATGACACAAGACTTGAATACCAAAGTTTAATAAGTTTATAGTTTAAAATTATTATTCAAAAGTTTTATCGCTGTTAATTACATATGTTAGGAAATAATGGATCGAGTAGTTTTCTAAGTACAAGTTGTAGCAATAAATAATTGAAAGATTAAATATCTATTAAAGATTAGCAAAATTATCTAAAGAATAACTATTTATCAAAGTCAAATGATTTAATAAATATAAGAATAAACAATACATATCATTTAAGTTTTCAAGTATTAAACATTTATTTTACAAATTACCTTGTAATAAATAATGTTTATAAGTTTAAATATATGTCAAGTTTTTATAAGATTAAAATAGGATTTCTTATAAAGTTTATAAATTCATAGGTTTTACATAAACAATGTTTATTTATTTTCTTGTTTTAAAATAAATAAACAAATAAGTCTTGATTTAGGTTTTTAATAATTTACAAAAGTTTATAACGATTTAAATGAAGTTTATGTTTAAAATCATACGTTTATACGTATTCTACATTTATGGGGGTTCATAAATCATAAGTTTGCTTTAACTTTAGGTTTTACAAGGTTTATAAACATCCTAAAAATAAATAAATTGTATTTATTTATTTTTCAAGTTTCCAACACCGAAATAATTTAAGAGTTTAATAAAAATTTACAGTTTCGAGTTTTATAAAACATCTCGTGTTTAGAACATAAGTTCTTATAAAGTTTAAAAATATTTTTAAACTTTTTAAATGTTTAGTACTATTTTTATTATAAACTTAATTACATTTTATTTGATTAAAAAGAATACAGGACATAAAAGTATAAGTAAAATTCATTTTTAAGTTTATAAAGGTTTAACATAATTTATAAAAATTATTAGGAATTTTTAAACTTCTTTAAAAGTCTAAAAAAAATGAAAACGCAAAAACCTGGGTTGACCGGATTCGAACCCGGGTCACCCGGTTCCATACACACAAGCATACAAACCACCTGACTACAGGCTTCGTTGTGTATAAACATGGAAACAAAAATAGGTAAACACTACTTCCAAACACCCCCAACTCCGTATGAGCCCTAGAACGATTCCGGCCAAATACGACCCGATGATCCCTATGTCTTTATCGATTGACAGAGGGCAAATGATCCTATCATGAAAATGAAACTATTAGCCATTCGAATTACCTTAAACGATGCTGAGACGAGGGAGAATGGTTCCGGCTTTGAAGTCGGCCGACGAGGACTTCGATCGGTGATTACGAGTGACGAATGTTTGAATTGAGTGTTTAGGAAGATTGAGGGTGATGTTGTTGAGGTGATTCGGTCGGTATTTATACGCAATTTCGATGTTAAATGCTCGGTTAGGTGGGGCGATCGCGGATGGGGTTCACGCGGATCGGAATAGTAATTGCGCATGGCTACCGTTGAAATTGAACATTGAATGTTGTTAGGTAAGGGTCGCATGCGTGAGGTGAACCCGAGGTTCAACGAATCCGGACGGGAAAGCGTTTTCGAGTGAAAAAGGGTGAAGAAACGGGGCCGGCTGGGATCGAACCCACAACCGATTTCAGATTTCGGGAGTTTGGGGTTATTACGGAACAGACCCTGTAGTTTGGAAGCTTTTAACAGTTTATGTTTAGTTTAAAACAAGTTTTGAAAGTTAGCAGTTCTGGTCCCTTGACTTTATTTATAAAATAAATATGTTTTATTTTCATAAAACCAAGTAAGTCTTATAAGTTTTGTTATCTTTTACTATCTTAAAATTTTATAAAATAATTTATAGGATTTGTAGTCTACATGTTTAAGTATTAGAAGTAAAATTATAGTATTTATATAATTATAAATCTATAGTTTTTTTTTAAGAATTTAATACTTTTTATCCATAAGCTACATATATATATATATATATATATGTATATATATGTGTGTGTGTGTTAAAATAAGTCTCGATTGTAGATATATATATATATAAGCATGATTATATAAATTAGATAAATATAGGTTCTAAATATTTGTGTTTATAACGGATTTAGAAAAGAAATTTCGTCGGAAAATCTTGGATATTACATAATTCCAGGGAGTCTGTATGATCAGCACGATTTTGGTCCATTACAGAGAGTTAACACCACCGTGGTGTTGGCTGATCAGACTCTCGCACATCCTCGGGGGATTGTAAAGGATGTGATTGTGAAGGTAGGAGAGTTTTATTACCCAGTGGATTTCTTGGTGTTGGATTGTGTGAAGAACACAGAACCAACTATCATTCTGGGTAGACCGTTCTTGGCCACTGCTCAGGCAAATATTAACTGTGCTGAGGGAACGGTAAGGATGAGGTTTGGGGCTCAGAAAATGAGTCTTAAAATATTTTCAAACTTGCTAACCCCGAAAGCTAACAAAGGTGGATCACCTGAAAAGGTGAATCACACAGTCGAGAATGCTTGTGTTGTGTTTGACAGGTCAGCTGAGATGAAGAATGGTGAGACTCCAGACAATGGGAAGAAAAGGGTCAGAAATAGAAAGCGGAAAGGGAAGAAACCGCGAGTTCATGATGTAGATCAAGAACTCTTTTCTCTGTTTATGAAGGCTTGGAGAAAATTGGATGATGAGAGGAATTTAAGTGTGGGGAAGGAGGACTGCAAGCATCCTACCCGACCACCATGAACGAAGTAAGGTACACTGCGTCAGGCTGAGGACGTTAAACTTAGCACTCTTAGGAGGTAGCCTAAGGTATGTTTTACATTCATGTCTAGTTAAATGAACTTTGCGGGTGTGTTCAATAGAAACCCTCACGAGACTCAACTCGTCCACTCGGGCTACCGAGGGGTTTAAAAGGCTTGATGCAAATGCTAAATGCATCCGTGATTCCTACGAAAGTGAGTTAGGAAATTATTTCTTTGTTTTCTTTGTTTTGTGTGTGAGTCGGCCAAGTGTGGGGAATTTTCATGGGTTGTCAAGTGAGTGAGCGTGTTTTCAAATGAATGCTAGCCCGTTTGTAGAGTTTTAGAGGTGTGTGTTTTTTTTTTGTTTATATCGAGTCAGTTTTATGTTGTTATACATTGAGTCAGTTTGATGCTTTTGGGTTTGTTTCGAGTTTAATTTTTCCAGGTTTGGATTGATCCACCCGTACTCAGTCTCCATTCGGATGGTGATGGTTCGAGTTTGATTTTCATGTAAAAGGCAACCCAATAGCAGATTTTGATGGCGATCGCGAAGAAAATGCTATACGATCGTATGAGTTTGGATTGAAGACAGTTACAGCTTGCAACCAGCTAAGTACTTTCCAATTCTTTATATAGTTTTATTTTTGCATATTTATTTTCATCGTCTCTCATCCTACATTGGGGGCAATGTAGAGTTTAAGTGTGGGGATGGGAGACTGAGTTTGTATAGAAAAAATATATATATATAAAAATTGAAAAAAATCCATAAAAATTAAAAAGTTTCAAAAATGTCCTTGGATAAGAATTTTTGTAACTAAATGAAAAATGATAGATATAATTGGAAACTATGCTTATGTGATCAAATTGAATAATAAATAGAAAACGCGTTTGATTTGTAATGTTTTGGTAGGCCCAACCGATCTAAAGAGCTTAAATATCCTGATATTGTATCTAGGGTTAATTGACAATTAATTCAGAATGTCTTGTGAGGTTCTTATCTTATGGGTTTCGGCAAAGTTGAAACAGTCATCATAGGGTGATAGGTACCACTATAAGCAAAAATTTATAAGTTTTTAAAATTACATGACACACCACTTTCTTTTTATGAAAATAAATCCGAAAATTGGTGACGCACGCAATCCATAATCCATCTTGCATGAGCTTAATTAAACAAAATTGAGAGCTTGAGTTCAGCCTACGTGTTTTCCTTCGGGATGGTGACTTGAAGGATACACCCATGGGCGGGACTTAAGTGATCAATATTGGACGACTAAGTTAGGAGTACGTGTTTCCCTTCGGGATGGTGACTTGAAGGATACACCCATGCTCCGAAGCTTATGTACTTCATGGCTTAAGAACTGCAACCTACGTGTCATATATCGTGTTCCAGCGTGATTGAAACACCACTGGGTTAGGTTTATTCATAAAATAATAATAAAAGCTCAAAAACATGCATCCATCGATCCATAATCCCATAATTTTCAAAAACTCGTAAATTAGTGTTTATAGTGGTGGGAAATCTATAAGGTTTAACCCGTGCCTAAACATGACTTTGAGATGGGATTAGACTAAGTTGTAGCTTCCTGAATGTGAGACCCATAGAGAAACTGTTGCTTGGTAATAAATAGGATAGTAGATCACAGAATCGGGGGCTCAATAGATCGGTGGTTGGGTTTAGTCGGATAGAAATACCAATTGTTACAGTCAATGCGTGATTATGTTTTAATTGTATGAGATTATGAGAGCAGGTTTCAATTATGATTCCATTGCATAATTCTTTGTCGGGACGCAAAAGAGTAAGTGTGGGGATGTGATAAGCGACCACAGTTTTATGCATTAAAGGGTGTAACATATTATATTTATGTAAATTAACATGTGTAATACAAAAGTTTTGTGTAGATGTGCATGTGCAGGTGTTGAAAGCTTAAAGTATGATTTTGGGAGGTATTAGGTGAGAGATGCAAAAGTCGGAAGAGACACGGAAGAAACGGGGCAGAAACCCAGGATCCAGCGTAAGCCTACGCTATGCAGCGTAAGCTTACGCCGACCAGCGTAGGCCTACGCCTAACCAGTTTATTCACAGCATGCTTCAGCGTTGCGGCGTAAGCTTACGCTGGTTACGTTTTCTAGACGTGAATTTTCGGGAAACAGCCAATTTTGATGTTTAATTGGAGGGTTTCTTCCCCAAAATTGGGATCCATCTTTTGCTACACACTCCTAGGGCGATTTTGGATGATTCTAACATCCACTTGAAGATTGAAGATGATCTCCATCACCATGGGCGAGTAATTCACTTGTGGCTTCCTCCAGGCGGACGGTTCATATAGGTTTCATGTTTTGATTCAGTTATTTATGTTTTTGGATCTATTTAGTTTCTGACAATAACTGAGTAGATTGATTTATTAGTTATGTTAAACATTTTATTTGAGTGCTTTGAGTTTGCTTGCTTTACGATCTTGTTCGGTTGATGACAAAACCTAGTAGCAGGGTCGGGTGACTAAAGGGGGTAACTTGGCATTCATAAATTGGGTGATTGAATTATACTGGTTTGTGACGGAACTGGTTGTATAGGTTGCTGACAACAGCCTGTCTTCAATTACTATTTTAACAGATTTTCCAACACTATGTCTATGTGGTGTCCAATTAAATAACTGAGTTTTGCATAAACCTAGAATCTGAAGTTTGGAGGAGGTTGCATTTTTATTTGATCTGTGTCTTCATTCTAACTATCAAACTAAGCAATTCCACTAACCACTGATTCCTCGTGGATACGATACTCTTCTTACCCTTACTAGTTAAGTGTTTAAGGATTGTTTTTGACCGACCTAACGACATCGATCAAAATGGCGCCGTTGCCGGGGAATCGGTGCGCTTAGTTCTATTGCTTTAGTTTATTGTCTTTAGTTGATTTTAATTCTTATCAAAACCCCAAAAAGACTTCCTTTGCTTCTGTTTTTATTTTTTTGTTTATTTTGATTATTTCTTCGATCAGAACTACTTGGGTGTGCTACTTGTGCAGGTCGGCATGGACAGAAATTATCATGATGACCAGTATTACTATGAGCCATGTAGTAACTGTGGCATCACTGGCCACTGGGTACAAGATTGCCCAAGATACAATTAATGTGGTGGTGGTCCTGAGTACCCAAACTATCAGGACGATTACAACCAAGACTACCACCCGAGCGGACCATCTGAACAAGACAACTATCAATCTGAACTGGATGTCATCCGGTCAGATATGAAGGAGATGGCCAAAGTGGTACAAGCAGTGGTGCAGCAACAGGAGAGCCAGGCAAAAGCTCATCAAGCTTTGATAGATCTTGTTTCCCACTTAACTGTGGTTGTTGCAAGCATCATCAAAGAAGTAGGTAAGCCTTGCAGTGCACATCAGTCCTCAAGTTCCCAAACCACAAACAGCGCACACCTAAATGATGTAAGTCTTCAACCCTCATCTGATTTTTCTGATGTTGAACATACTCCACCACTGGTAGTAGAGAGAGTGGCGGAGTACAGTGAGTCTGAATCTGATCATAATCAGGATTTAATTTCATAGAATAATCTGAAAAATAAAAATGTGAATAAATCTCTAAAAATTCCATTCCCTACGGCTTTGTTCCCACCAGTGTTAAGTGAACGGGATTCAACACAAGATGAAAGATGGGAGAAATTTGAAAATCATAAAATTAATCTACCAGTTTTGAAAGAACTTAAAGAAAATCCTGATAGTGTTGAGTGCTTGAAAGGTTTGAGTACCCGTAAACGACGGCACAAATGTCCCGAACAGGTAAAGCTAAGTGTGTGATACCCGGCAAATTCAGGTTAATATCCACGCCCGACTATTACTTGAATTCAAATGATTTCACTTGCATCATACTTAATTATAGAGTAATTAAGTACATATTTCACATATCAAGTCCATTCGTTTCATTTCATTACATGCATCGGTAATCGGGCGGATTACCGGGTCACACACGCGTCCTGTCACACGAACGTTGGTGAATTTTAGAAATAATATTTAGGCATATAATTTGTGTGCAAAAATTATATGTAATACTGTGATTTACTATTTCATGCTTAGTGAATTTTTCCGGAATTTTTAGAACAACTTTTATTTTAATCCTTTTTAAGTAAATACGCGATATGTGCCAACAACACTAAATTGGATGTTATAAAAATAATGGTTTTATTACTTGGGCTAAAATAATTCAGCTTTTAATTTATTTTAGTCCTTTAGAAGCCCATACCTTGTGTAAAAAGCCTTAAAAGAATGAAAAGCCCAAATACCATTTCACTAAAACCACCCTAAACCCCCACACTCCTTCATTTTTACCCTAAACCTAAAAACACTCTCTCCCTCTCCTCTCTCTTGTTTCGGCCGCCACCCATACACCACCTAGCCACCATCTTCAAACTTTGTTCAAGCAATCCAAGCATTCTAAGAGCTAATCCAAGGTGTTCAAGTGAAGAAGCTCCATCTTTTATCCAACATACTTGAGTTTGGTAAGAAATTATCCATATTTTCTTCATTTTTTCGGCCAAGTGTAGTACCCCACTCATCCAAATGATTTTTGTTGGTTCAAGTGTTCTAATACTTGTTTTTAATCAAAAGTTTTCATAAAATAAGGTTGTTGACACATATATGCACATTTTATGATTTGAAATACTTGTTTAGGTTGATATTTGCTCGTTTCTATTTATAGAAACTTTGTGGGATGCATTTTTGCAAAATTGGATGTGTGATATGTTTGATAGTTTAAATGGTACACATAATAGTAGAATAGATAGGAAATATAATTTTTTTTTTGTTTTTGTTGAAATGTTGTTTTACACTCGGTTATGGACAACTTACTATATAAGGAAACTTTAATTTTGCATATTTCGTGTTAGAGAGTTCTAATGGATAAAAACTCGATATTATGATTCTATAACATGTATTAAAGTAGTACGAAGAGTTATTTGAAGTTGCACATGTGTAGAAGGTCGTTTGGACCACTTTCCTAAAAAGGAAACTTTAATTTTTCACATTTTGTACGTGTAGGTTATAAATGTTTAAAATGACTTAAATGGCTTTAATACTATATGAATAGATGACTTATACAAGAATATGTGAATTAGAGTTGTATAATGACGTGTTTTGGAAGACCTTGCTAAATAAGGAAACTTTGTTGGTTTTGGAACTTCTCCATTGCTTGAAATAGAAAGTGCATGTATAGAATCATGTTTATGATATGTTACTAGTATGATAACATGTATAACTTGTTTAGTTAAGCCATGACACCTAAAGTGCACTAGAAACCCTAATTGTCTAAAACGGGAAACTTTGCTATGTTAAGGACTATGGGTTATGAATGACATGTTATGTTACTTATTCAAATAGATTAAAATATCGTTGTTAGGTTATTAGTGTAATGACGTAACCTATGTGGATGATGTGCTAAATGTATGAACTATATGATAAGGAGGTACAAATGCCATGTTACTTGTCACATGTTACTTATGCAACTACATGGAGTTATGTGTTACTATTTATGACCTGAACATTTACAAACTATATGACTTATGAGAAGTTACTTACTTATGCAATTACTTGAAGCACGTATGTTATGTCATAAGGTGTTACTTATATGCTACTTATGTGTTACTTACATGTCACCTATGTGATACTAGTTCATATGTTCACCATGTGTCACCAACGGGTCGTCGTGTCACATTAGTCAACAATGGTCAACATTAGTCAACATTAGTCAACAATTGGTCAACATTAGTCAACCTTGGTCAAAGTTGGTCAAACCTCGGTCGACTTTGGTCAAACCTTTTCAAAACGTCAATGAACCTTTCAACGTTGAGTCGTTTGGATGAATGTGGTTACATAAACCATGTTTACTTTCATAGACCTTATAGCCTTGCTATTTCCTAGGGCTCGGTTAGGTCGGTTACCCGGAGTTACTCGATTTCTCTTGTTGCTTTCATTTCTCATTCACCGCATTTCCAGGTGAGTTTTCACGGCCCCATTTTAATTACTTTTCCATTTGGGGGGGATACATGCTAAACCATTTTCTTACTTAGTCGTATGACAATTACTTTGATTTCGCTTTAATTTATATAAGTGGGTGCATTTCCCGCACATAAAGTCCTCTCATATTCGAACTGTTAATTATTACACAAAGTGAGGTGATTCATGAATAGTACTATTGGGTTTAACAACCCCCACCCGGGTTAGTCGCGCTAACTCTGACTGGGAGTCAAACGGGTGCATAATTGACCTAATCCATTGCGTGCTGGGCACGTAAGAGGCAAAATGCTAGTTTCTGCATTCCTTCGTTGAGCTTCGGTTTCGGTGTTGCTTATATAGTTAATGTTTATTGTCTGATCAACAATTGAATCAATAGTATACATGCGTACTGTTACACTGTTTTCATTTCTGTTTCTGTTACTTAAACCTGTGAACTCACCAACCCTGTGTTGACACTTTAAGCATGTTTATCTCAGGTCGCTAAGCATTCATACACGGACTAGGATTGCACTCCAAGAGTCCCACAGCATGTTTTCATTTAGAAGCTTAGGTTTATGGGAACCTAATTTGTCATGCTTCTGTATTTTGCAACATTACTTTTGCTTCCGCACTTTACATTCAGCATTTTCAAACTCTGTATTACTATTTAATTTTGTATGATGTTCAAACGGAATGTCTTTTCGAAAACCAGCTAGAGGTCGTTCGAAATGACCGGGACTGATGATCCTTGACAGTCACAACCCGCGGGTAACCCGCTGTGGAATTTCAGGGTGTGACAGATTGGTATCAGAGCCCTGGTTATAGAGAACTAAGTTGCATTTAGTGTACTTAGACTATAACTGTAGGCTCACATAGTTCACATCACATCATTCCCATTGCATATACATTCATATGATCTATATTACTTAATACTTAGACAATGTTACTGTCTCGACTATTTCTTCCGCATCTCACCTGATTTTCATCTTCGACTCCGAGGAGTAGTACAAGTACACACCATCGCCATCAGTTGAGTCGTCATCTCCCGCACCGTCCACACCACCACTACCCGCGCGCATCCGGTGACGATGGTATCTCAATGACTGACGACGACGAGGACCCGAGCAAGTATTCGGGGGAACACCTGGCCGACAACCACAAGGATGACGAGGAGGAGCCGAAGAGGTTCGTGAGACTATATTCGATAGGGAGCTTAAGGCTCTCGTGGACACAAGTGCTGGGGAGGAGACCCCGAGGTGGTACCTCACCCCATCCCATCCTCGAACCTTCCTCACTCAGGTGAAGCATTACTTTGTCAAACCCCGAGGAAGAGGGTCCCACTGCCTCGTCATGTTTCAACACCATTTACATTGTCGCATCACTCGGACCACGAGCAGTTCGAGGTGGAGATTCACGCAGAAGAACAGGGTCCGTCCGAGGGGTACTGGAAAGACTCAGAGAAATCAAGGACTGTTACTTCAAGTTGTGAACCGAACCCTACTCATATGTCCCAACTCAAGGAAGTTCTTAACTGAAAATCCTACTTTCGAACCTATTCAATATGACTCTAAACCCGTCAGCCTTAGTAAAGTAGCTAAATCCTACTGTGTCCTTAGACACGGTTAACATTCTGTACCCGATGGTACAATCTAATGAATATTACAACTCTTTTAATCTAGAAACTTGGGATCAGGGAAACATCAGTGGGACCATGCAATGCAAAGTATTATTACGGGTGCACACGTAATCATAAATTGTAGTGCATGAAAACTCTGGTGAATCTTACAATCCAAGTTGACTTTCCTGTACGAACCATACTCCTAATTTCCAGATCTTAGTTGCCCGATTTCTGATCGCGTAGAATACTGTGAGTGGATCGAGTCACAGAATATCACCTGACATAAAACGCTACCTTTGATGGCATAGGATTATTCAACATCTTTTCTCATCTACATACTTGAATCAAACTTAGCCTGGAGCGAAGAACCTCTAGAAGGGCGGTTTATATATACAAGGCCCTCCTTGCACGCAGACCCCGAAACTTCCAAGGTAATAAGAGAAGTCAGGGGTATTACCAAATGGGTTGATAAGATAGAATATGCTCTCAGCATGAACAATTGTACCATGGATTAAAAAGTCAAATTCGCCACCGACACATTCAAGGGCAAGCCCTTACATGTTGAAATTCACATGACCACACTCTAAGTCTAGGAGCTGCTAACACAATCCTATGAGAAGAATTGAAGGAAATTATGAAAGAGGAATATTCCCCGAACATAACTGTAAAGGTTAGAGCAAGGAATCCGAAACCGTCAACAGAGGGTGTGAAAATGGAAGGACACACCATGAAATTCCGCAACTTGACCCGACTATGCTCACATATGGTCATACCGGAGTACAAGGGAATCGAAAGGTACATTTGGGGCTTAACGCCTCAGATCCAACGCATAGTGACATCTGCTGAACCTATCCCCATTCGAAACGCAGCGAGACTTGCGCTCAATCTGACAGGTCAAGCAGTTCGTCAAGGTGTACTATTCAAAGATGGATCTCTTGTGAATTCATTTAAAAACAAAAGGAGATGAGACGATACTCCCGATAAAACCTTTACATCACTAGCCATGAGGAGACAGAAAATAGTTAAGGCCTTTGAAGCATGCCAACCGGATAAAGAAACCAGAGGTGGATACACTATGAATTGCCGACAGGCAAAAATTAAGGTTTTCGTCACACGAGTTCATGTGAAGACTTCAAGTACGAGAAATACAAGCGTTTCGGCCCTACCACCCACAACTGCAAAACTATTGACCAAGCCCCGAGCACAGGGGAAAATCATGGATGCATCGAGTATGGTAAACTCGGACATATCCACAAGGATTGAACAAAGTCTAGAAGACATGGTAATAATGATGCGCGTGGCATAGCGTCCATGATAAGAGCCGGAGGAGCTCTATAGAATCCAAGCTTTATCACCCCCATGTTCTTGTGAACAATCGTTAAGTATCAATTCTATTCTTTTAACACAAGTGCCTATAAAAGCTTCGTGCCCACTGGGTTTAGCCCACTACTTGGTGTTACACCGATGGCACTAGATTACCTATACACGGTAGAACTAGCTGATAGTAAGTCGATTGAGGTAGAACAGATAGTCCCAGGGCATGTCTTGATGTTAGCTGACCGCCCATTCACTGTAGACCTATTAACAGTAACTCTTGGGAGTTTCGATATAGTCATCGGTATGGACTGGTTGTTCAAGAACCGAGCCGAGGTCGTATGTCACAAGAAAATCGTTCGAATTCCACTGCTGAATAGAGAAAAATTAGCAATCTAAGGAGAAAGGAGTGGTACTGCACTAAGAACTATTACTTTTATGAAAGCCCGGAAGTACTTGCGAAAGGGTTACCATGCGATCCTAACACATGCGACAGAAAAGAAAGCAGAAGAAAGGAATATTGAAGGTATACTGATCGTCCGAGACTATCCGAAAGTATTTCCCGACGATTTGCCCGGACTTCCACCACAACGACAAGTCGAGTTCCGGATTGATCTCACACCAGGTGCTGCTCCGATATCGAGGTCATCTTACCGACTGGCGCCATCGGAAATGCAGGAATTGTCTAACCAATTACAAGAACCGTTAGACAAGGGTTTCATCATACCGAGCTTCTCACCTTGGGGAGCACCTGTGTTGTTTGATAAGAAGAAAGACGGATCGTTCCGTATGTGCAACGACTACCAGGAACTGAACAAAGTGACAATCAAGAACCGATATCCACTACCGAGGATCGATGACCTGTTCGATCAATTGCAAGGGTCGAGCTACTACTCGAAGATCGATCTACGGTAAGGATACCATCATTTAAGGATTCAGGAGGAGGACATTCCAAAGACCGCTTTCCGAACTCGCTACGGTCACTACGAGCTCATGGTCATGCCCTTTGGGTTAACCAATGCACCGGCGGTATTCATGGACCTCATGAACCGAGTGTGCAAACCCTACTTGGACAAGTTCGTAACTGTGTTCATGGACGACATTCTGATATGCTCACGGAGTAAGGAGGAGCATGCCGAACATCTGAAATTAATCATGGAGTTACTAAAGGAAGAGAAATTATACTCCAAGTTCTCGAAATGTGATTTTGGATTCGAGAGGTACGATTCCTTGGACACGTGGTCAACGAGAAAGGCATACACGGTGACCCATCAAAAATCGAGGCGATTAAGAATTGGGAAGCACCTAAGACCCCGACTGAGGTGCGACAGTTCTTAGGTCTTGCGGGCTATTATCGACGATTCATCAAAAATTTCTCTAAGATAGCCCAACCCCTCACTACTCTCACGCACAAGGATAAGAAATACGAATGGAATGACAAGGCAGAAACCGCTTTTCAATTACTCAAACAGAAACTTTGCAGCGCGCCGATCCTATCGTTACCAGAGGGAACGGACGATTTCGTGGAGTACTGCGATGCGTCACATCAAGGGCTCGGGTGCGTGTTAATGCAAAGGGAGAAGGTCATAGCCTATGCTTCTCGACAACTGAAGGTGCACGAGAAAAACTACACTACCCATGATTTGGAGCTGGGAGCGGTAGTATTTGCACTCAAGATCTGGAGCCACTACTTGTATGGCACGAAGTGCACAATTTTCACCGATCACAAAAGCCTTCAACACATCTTCGATCAGAAGGAACTTAACATGAGGCAACGTCGATGGGTCGAATTGCTAAACGACTACGACTGCGCTATCCGTTACCATCCTGGAAAGGCAAACGTCGTGGCTGATGCCTTGAGCAGGAAGGATCAACCCAAACCGCGACGAGTGCGGGCGTTACAGTTGACCATCCACACGAACTTACCCATGCAAATCCGCGACGCCCAACTCGAAGCAATCAAGGAGGTAAACCTATGCCATGAGTCCTTACGTGGTATGGACAAGCAGTTTGAGGTCAAATCCGATGACATCCGTTATTTCATGGATCGGATTTGGGTACCAAGCTTTGGGGATCTAAGGGATCTGGTGATGGACGAGGCACACAAGTCCAGGTACTCGATCCACCCCGGTGCTGACAAGATGTACCATGACCTCAAGGAACATTATTGGTGGCCTAACATGAAAGCCGAAATTGCTACCTACGTCAGTAAATGCTTGACCTGTGCTAAGGTCAAGGTAGAGTATCAGAAACCATCAGGGTTACTCCAACAACCAGAGATCCCACAGTGGAAGTGGGAACAGATTTCAATGGACTTCATCACGAAATTGCCCAGGGCCTCTAATGGCTGTGACACAATCTGGGTAATTGTCGACAGACTAACCAAATCTGCGCACTTCCTTCCCATTAAAGAAAAGGACAAGATGGAGAAACTAACCAGAACTTACTTGAAGGAAGTAGTCACAAGACATGGAGTGCCAATCTCCATCATTTCAGATGGGATAGTTGATTCACATCCCGGTTCTGGCAATCGTTACAGAAAGCGTTGGGTACTCGGTTAGATATGAGTACTGCATACCATCCTCAGACGGACGGTCAGAGCGAGAGGACCATCCAGACCCTGGAAGACATGCTTAGGGCTTGTGTGGTAGACTTTGGAAACGGTTGGGATGTTCACCTACCGTTGGTCGAGTTTTCATACAATAATAGCTACCACACTAGCATCAAAGCCGCACCATTCGAAGCACTTTATAGACGAAAGTGTAGATCGCCAATTTGCTGGACAGAAGTGGGAGATAGCCAACTCACGAGTCCAGAAATTATTCACGAAACTACGGAGAAGATCGTACAGATACGCGAACGTATCAAAGCCGCGCGTGATCGTCAAAAGAGTTACGCTGACGTGAGACGCAAACCATTAGAATTTCAAGTGGGAGACAAAGTGCTACTGAAAGTCTCGCCATGGAAAGGAGTGATACGTTTTGGAAAACGTGGAAAACTGAACCCTCGTTACATTGGACCTTTTGAGATCCTGAAAAGGATTGGTCCCGTTGCTTACAAACTCAACCTACCGGAAACCCTCAGTGGTGTTCATAACGTGTTTCACGTGTCAAATCTGAAGAAATGCTTATCAGATGAGGCACTAGTCATACCATTAGAGGAGATTCAAATAGACGATCAGCTTCACTTCGTCGAAGAACCCGTCGAGATCATGGACCTTGAGGTCAAGCAGTTAAAACAAAGCCGCATTCCCATTGTTAAGGTTCGTTTGAATTCTAGACGCGGACCAGAGTTCATTTGGGAGCGCGAGGATCAATTCAAGCATAAATACCCTCACTTATTCAAAACTACACCGTCTACCAGAGACGCGAACTGAATTTCGGGACGAAATTCCTTTTAACAGGGGGAGTATGTGATACCCGGCAAATTCAGGTTAATATCCACGCCCGACTATTACTTGAATTCGAATGATTTCACTTGCATCATACTTAATTATAGAGTAATTAAGTACATATTTCACATATCAAGTCCATTCGTTTCATTTCATTACATGCATCGGTAATCGGGCGGATTACCGGGTCACACACGCGTCCTGTCACACGAACGTTGGTGAATTTTAGAAATAATATTTAGGCATATAATTTGTGTGCAAAAATTATATGTAATACTGTGATTTACTATTTCATGCTTATGTGAATTTTTCCGGAATTTTTAGAACAACTTTTATTTTAATCCTTTTTAAGTAAATACGCGATATGTGCCAACAACACTAAATTGGATGTTATAAAAATAATGGTTTTATTACTTGGGCTAAAATAATTCAGCTTTTAATTTATTTTAGTCCTTTAGAAGCCCATACCTTGTGTAAAAAGCCTTAAAAGAATGAAAAGCCCAAATACCATTTCACTAAAACCACCCTAAACCCCCACACTCCTTCATTTTTACCCTAAACCTAAAAACACTCTCTCCCTCTCCTCTCTCTTGTTTCGGCCGCCACCCATACACCACCTAGCCACCATCTTCAAACTTTGTTCAAGCAATCCAAGCATTCTAAGAGCTAATCCAAGGTGTTCAAGTGAAGAAGCTCCATCTTTTATCCAACATACTTGAGTTTGGTAAGAAATTATCCATATTTTCTTCATTTTTTCGGCCAAGTGTAGTACCCCACTCATCCAAATGATTTTTGTTGGTTCAAGTGTTCTAATACTTGTTTTTAATCAAAAGTTTTCATAAAATAAGGTTGTTAACACATATATGCACATTTTATGATTTGAAATACTTGTTTAGGTTGATATTTGCTCGTTTCTATTTATAGAAACTTTGTGGGATGCATTTTTGCAAAATTGGATGTGTGATATGTTTGATAGTTTAAATGGTACACATAATAGTAGAATAGATAGGAAATATAATTTTTTTTTTGTTTTTGTTGAAATGTTGTTTTACACTCGGTTATGGACAACTTACTATATAAGGAAACTTTAATTTTGCATATTTCGTGTTAGAGAGTTCTAATGGATAAAAACTCGATATTATGATTCTATAACATGTATTAAAGTAGTACGAAGAGTTATTTGAAGTTGCACATGTGTAGAAGGTCGTTTGGACCACTTTCCTAAAAAGGAAACTTTAATTTTTCACATTTTGTACGTGTAGGTTATAAATGTTTAAAATGACTTAAATGGCTTTAATACTATATGAATAGATGACTTATACAAGAATATGTGAATTAGAGTTGTATAATGACGTGTTTTGGAAGACCTTGCTAAATAAGGAAACTTTGTTGGTTTTGGAACTTCTCCATTGCTTGAAATAGAAAGTGCATGTATAGAATCATGTTTATGATATGTTACTAGTATGATAACATGTATAACTTGTTTAGTTAAGCCATGACACCTAAAGTGCACTAGAAACCCTAATTGTCTAAAACGGGAAACTTTGCTATGTTAAGGACTATGGGTTATGAATGACATGTTATGTTACTTATTCAAATAGATTAAAATATCGTTGTTAGGTTATTAGTGTAATGACGTAACCTATGTGGATGATGTGCTAAATGTATGAACTATATGATAAGGAGGTACAAATGCCATGTTACTTGTCACATGTTACTTATGCAACTACATGGAGTTATGTGTTACTATTTATGACCTGAACATATACAAACTATATGACTTATGAGAAGTTACTTACTTATGCAATTACTTGAAGCACGTATGTTATGTCATAAGGTGTTACTTATATGTTACTTATATGCTACTTATATGCTACTTATGTGTTACTTACATGTCACCTATGTGATACTAGTTCATATGTTCACCATGTGTCACCAACGGGTCGTCGTGTCACATTAGTCAACAATGGTCAACATTAGTCAACATTTGGTCAACATTGGACAACATTAGTCAACCTTGGTCAAAGTTGGTCAAACTTTGGTCAAACCTCGGTCGACTTTGGTCAAACCTTTTCAAAACGTCAATGAACCTTTCAACGTTGAGTCGTTTGGATGAATGTGGTTACATAAACCATGTTTACTTTCATAGACCTTATAGCCTTGCTATTTCCTAGGGCTCGGTTAGGTCGGTTACCCGGAGTTACTCGATTTCTCTTGTTGCTTTCATTTCTCATTCACCGCATTTCCAGGTGAGTTTTCACGGCCCCATTTTACTTACTTTTCCATTTGGGGGGGATACATGCTAAACCATTTTCTTACTTAGTCGTATGACAATTACTTTGATTTCGCTTTAATTTATATAAGTGGGTGCATTTCCCGCACATAAAGTCCTCTCATATTCGAACCGTTAATTATTACACAAAGCGAGGTGATTCATGAATAGTACTATTGGGTTTAACAACCCCCACCCGGGTTAGTCGCGCTAACTCTGACTAGGAGTCAAACGGGTGCATAATTGACCTAATCCATTGCGTGTTGGGCACGTAAGAGGCAAAATGCTAGTTTCTGCATTCCTTCGTTGAGCTTCGGTTTCGGTGTTGCTTATATAGTTAATGTTTATTGTCTGATCAACAATTGAATCAATAGTATACATGCGTACTGTTACACTGTTTTCATTTCTGTTTCTGTTACTTAAACCTGTGAACTCACCAACCCTGTGTTGACACTTTAAGCATGTTTATCTCAGGTCGGTAAGCATTCATACACGGACTAGGATTGCACTCCAAGAGTCCCACAGCATGTTTTCATTTAGAAGCTTAGGTTTATGGGAACCTAATTTGTCATGCTTCTGTATTTTGCAACATTACTTTTGCTTCCGCACTTTACATTCCGCATTTTCAAACTCTGTATTACTATTTAATTTTGTATGATGTTCAAACGGAATGTCTTTTCGAAAACCAGCTAGAGGTCGTTCGAAATGACCGGGACTGATGATCCTTGACAGTCACAACCCGCGGGTAACCCGCTGTGGAATTTTAGGGTGTGACAAAGTGCTAGTGTGAATGCTGTGTTTACGGGTATCTTTCCCCCAAAACTCCAAGATCCAGGGACACCTATTATTTCTATACATATAGGTGAAATTAAACTGGATAGAGCATTGCTGGATCTTGGAGCATCTGTGAGTATAATTCCAGGGAGTCTGTATGATCAGCACGATTTTGGTCCATTACAGAGAGTTAACACCACCGTGGTGTTGGCTGATCAGACTCCCGCACATCCTCGGGGGATTGTAAAGGATGTGATTGTGAAGGTAGGAGAGTTTTATTACCCAGTGGATTTCTTGGTGTCGGATTGTGTGAAGAACACAAAACCAACTATCATTCTGGGTAGACCGTTCTTGGCCACTGCTCAGGCAAATATTAACTGTGCTGAGGGAACGGTAAGAATGAGGTTTGGGGCTCACAAAATGAGTCTTAAAATATTTTCAAACTTGCCAACCCCGAAAGCTAACAAAGGTGGATCACCTGAAAAGGTGAATCACACAGTCGAGAATGCTTGTGTTGTGTTTGACAGGTAAGCTGAGATGAAGAATGGTGAGACTCCAGACAATGGGAAGAAAAGGGTCAGAAATAGAAAGCGGAAAGGGAAGAAACCGCGAGTTCATGATGTAGATCAAGAACTCTTTTCTCTACTTATGAAGGCTTGGAGAAAATTGGATGATGAGAGGAATTTAAGTGTGGGGAAGAAGGACTGCAAGCATCCTACCCGACCACCATGAACGAAGTAAGGTACACTGCGTCAGGCTGAGGACGTTAAACTTAGCACTCTTAGGAGGTAGCCTAAGGTATGTTTTACATTCATGTCTAGTTAAATGAACTTTGCGGGTGTGTTCAATAGAAACCCTCACGAGACTCAACTCGTCCACTCGGGCTACCGAGGGGTTTAAAAGGCTTGATGCATATGCTAAATGCATCCGTGATTCCTACGAAAGTGAGTTAGGAAATTATTTCTTTGTTTTCTTTGTTTTGTGTGTGAGCCGGCCAAGTGTGGGGAATTTTCATGGGTTGTCAAGTGAGTGAGCGTGTTTTCAAATGAATGCTAGCCCGTTTGTAGAGTTTTAGAGGTGTGTGTTTTTTTTTTTTTTTTTATATCGAGTCAGTTTTATGTTGTTATACATTGAGTCAGTTTGATGCTTTTGGGTTTGTTTCGAGTTTAATTTTTCCAGGTTTGGATTGATCCACCCGTACTCAGTCTCCATTCGGATGGTGATGGTTCGAGTTTGATTTTCATGTAAAAGGCAACCCAATAGCAGATTTTGATGGCGATCGCGAAGAAAATGCTATACGATCGTATGAGTTTGGATTGAAGACAGTTACAGCTTGCAACCAGCTAAGTACTTTCCAATTCTTTATATAGTTTTATTTTTGCATATTTATTTTCATCGTCTCTCATCCTACATTGGGGGCAATGTAGAGTTTAAGTGTGAGGATGGGAGACTGAGTTTGTATAGAAAATATATATATATATAAAAATTGAAAAAAATCCATAAAAATTTAAAAAGTTTCAAAAATGTCCTTGGATCAGAATTTTTGTAACTAAATGGAAAATGATATATATAATTGGAAACTATGCTTATGTGATCAAATTGAATAATAAATAGAAAACGCGTTTGATTTGTAATGTTTTGGTAGGCCCAACCGATCTAAAGAGCTTAAATATCCTGATATTGTATCTAGGGTTAATTGACAATTAATTCAGGATGTCTTGTGGGTTCTTATCTTAGGGGTTTCGTCAAAGTTGAAACTGTCATCATAGGGTGATAGGTACCACTATAAGCAAAAATTTATAAGTTTTTAAAATTACTTGGCACACCACTTTCTTTTTATGAAAATAAATCCAAAAATTGGTGACGCGCGCAATCCATAATCCATCTTGCATGAACTTAATTAAACAAAATTGAGAGCTTGAGTTCAGCCTACGTGTTTTCCTTCGGGATGGTGACTTGAAGGATACACCCATGGGCGGGACTTAAGTGATCAATATTGGACGACTAAGTTAGGAGTACGTGTTTCCCTTCGGGATGGTGACTTGAAGGATACACCCATGCTCCGAAGCTTATGTACTTCATGGCTTAAGAACTGCAGCCTACGTGTCATATATCGTGTTCCAGCGTGATTGAAACACCACTGGGTTAGGTTTATTCATAAAATAATAATAAAAGCTCAAAAACATGCATCCATCGATCCATAATCCCATAATTTTCAAAAACTCGTAAATTAGTGTTTATAGTGGTGGGAAATCTATAAGGTTTAACCCGTGCCTAAACATGACTTTGAGATGGGATTAGACTAAGTTGTAGCTTCCTGAATGTGAGACCCATAGAGAAACTGTTGCTTGGTAATAAATAGGATAGTAGATCACAGAATCGGGGGCTCAATAGATCGGTGGTTGGGTTTAGTCGGATAGAAATACCAATTGTTACAGTCAATGCGTGATTATGTTTTAATTGTATGAGATTATGAGAGCAGGTTTCAATTATGATTCCACTGCATAATTCTTTTTCGGGACGCAAAAGAGTAAGTGTGGGGATGTGATAAGCGACCACAGTTTTATGCATTAAAGGGTGTAACATATTATATTTATGTAAATTAACATGTGTAATACAAAAGTTTTGTGTAGATGTGCATGTGCAGGTGTTGAAAGCTTAAAGTATGATTTTGGGAGGTATTAGGTGAGAGATGCAAAAGTCGGAAGAGACACGGAAGAAACGGGGCAGAAACCCAGGATCCAGCGTAAGCCTACGCCACATAGCGTAAGCCTACGCCATGCAGCGTAAGCTTACGCCGACCAGCGTAGGCCTACGCCTAACCAGTTTATTCACAGCATGCTTCAGCGTTGCGGCGTAAGCTTACGCCATACCAGCGTAAGCTTACGCTGGTTACGTTTTCTAGACGCGAATTTTTGGGAAACCGCCGATTTTGATGTTTAATTGGGGGGTTTCTTCCCCAAAATTGGGATCCATCTTTTGCTACACACTCCTAGGGCGATTTTGGATGATTCTAACATCCACTTGAAGATTGAAGATGATCTCCATCACCATGGGCGAGTAATTCACTTGTGGCTTCCTCTAGGCGGACGGTTCATATAGGTTTCATGTTTTGATTCAGTTTATTTATGTTTTTGGATCTATTTAGTTTCTGACAATAACTGAGTAGATTGATGTATTAGTTATGTTACACAGTTTATTTGAGTGCTTTGAGTTTGCTTGCTTTACGATCTTGTTCGGTTGATGACAAAACCTAGTAGCAGGGTCGGGTGACTAAAGGGGGTAACTTGGCATTCATAAATTGGGTGATTGAATTATACTGGTTTGTGACGGAACTGGTTGTATAGGTTGCTGACAACAGCCTGTCTTCAATTACTATTTTAACTGATTTTCCAACACTATGTCTATGTGGTGTCCAATTAAATAACTGAGTTTTGCATAAACCTAGAATCTGAAGTTTGGAGGAGGTTGCATTTTTATTTGATATGTGTCTTCATTCTAACTATCAAACTAAACAATTCCACTAACCACTGATTCCTCGTGGATATGATACTCTTCTTACCCTTACTAGTTAAGTGTTTAAGGATTGTTTTTGACCGACCTAACGACATCGATCAACATATCTATTTCTATTCAATTAAACAATACTTTTTTTTATTTTCTCTATTTCTACCACTCGTTAAAAATATAAAATAATGAATCTCTCTTCTAATAAAAAAAACTAAATGGTTTGACACTTGGTATCACCATATTTCATTTCACAACTTCTTCCACCCAAATCCACATTTATATCCTACATTTAATACTTTCATATTTAGCTTCTTTTTTTTTTAAATTACATAAATAAACATTTTCATCATTATTACCACTTGCTCACACTTTTTTTTAAATTATAATCAAAAGTTAATATTTTAAAAAAGTCAAGAACTAAAAAACAAGAGATTTTAAATAAGTGAGTTTTTAAAATTTTATTATTAAAAAAATATTTATTAAAATTTTATTATCAAAAAACAATATTTTTTTAATCTTACATGTAAAATTAGAAAATACTAAGTTTGTATTTTAAATAAATATGTGTTAGAATAAGTATTACTAATATTTATTTAGTAGTTTTTTAATTGAATTTGATATTTATAAACAAATTTTTTATTTTGATTTATAAATTTTAATACTTAGTTTTTAATAAAATTAAGAAACTTGTATATATTTATTTTTAAAAGTGTATTATATATTTTTTAAACGAAGAGATTTTTTTCTTCAAAAAACATGTTTACAAGTTTCAATTATAATTTATTAGTTTTAAAATTTTCATATTTAATTTTAGAATTTTAGATTTAATTGTGTTGAAATATTAAGGAGTGAAATTTTTAAAAATTAGAGTTTTAAATTTTGAATTTAAAAGACGATATATTGTTGAAATTTAAATTTTATTTGTATCTTTTTATTTTTTTAATGAGAGATTTAATATTAAAAGTTTAGCGAGATTTTGCTCATACAATTACAAATAGTATCCGTCAATCAGACATCTTGATGATGATTTTGATGAAAGTTTATAATCTCATGATTTTCTAAATGGACTTACATTATCAGGTTTGTCAAAACATAAATTAGTTTTAAATGTCGGTGTTTCAGTTATGCTATTAATAAATATTGATAAAAAAATGATTTAGGTAATGCAACAAGTCTTTATGTCAAATCACAAGGTAATCATGTTATAGAAACGAAGATTATATTTTGAACCAATATTGATCATCACAATTTTATCCATATAATTGGGTTAACATATTCTAACAAAAGAATTTCATCAAAACTTTAAAAAAAATATACAATTGTTGTATTTTTTGCAATGACTATGAATAAAAGTTTAAGACAATCAGTTTCAAATGTTGGTTTGTATTGAAAGATCTAATGTTTATTCATGATCAGCTGTATGTTGCATTATCAAGAGTTAAAAGTAGAGATAGACTCAAACTATTAATCTCTGGTAAACGTGGAAAAATTACCAATACCACGTCAAATGTTACATAGAATGAAATATTTTCAAATTTGTAAATAATCATTGTAAGGTTTCATTTGACATATAATTTAATGTATTGTAAAAAGTACATAACTTATTAAATGAATTTTCATGTATTTTTTGATGTTTTAGTTATTCTCATCCATATAATTTTAACATGTAGCAAAATGAAAAATTTACAAATACAATATCAAATTGTATAAAAAGAGTTATTAAGACATTTATCAATACAATCTTAATGTTTCACCCTGTGTAACAGACGGGGTTAAAGCTAGTACCATAATAAATGACGAGTCCTAAAATATGAGGGACTAATTTAATTTCTTCTAAAAATATGAGGATACAATACGAGGATGAGGTATAAGGGTGGAGAATGGGTTGAAGTAATTTTATTAAAAATTAAGGATGGGGTTAGGGATCAGCATTGGGCTCGGAGTGCTCTTACCACCTCAAAAGACAGCATTATATCATATTTACTCTCTCTTAATTTGTAAAGTCGGCGTCCAATCAGATGATTTTTTTTCTTTTTGTTTTTACAAAGCTAAAGGAGTTGGACTTTGCACGCTATCTGGGTGAGTTTTCTACACGCGCCTGTTTTCATTAAAATCAATGATTATAATTTATTTTCAAAATAAAAACGGAACCAACATGCTACTCTTTACGAAATGTTTTATATTATTCCTTTCACTTACATAGTCACATGCTAGAATTAAGATATAATCTATTGAAATGATTTAGTTGTAAAAATAATAATTTACTTAACCCTAAAAAGGCAATGTCGATGGGTAATAGAAAGTCACCGACAAAGTCATTGTTCTTTGTTTTATATTTATTTTTTCTTTATCTTTAACTAACGATTTTTTAAAGTTCACTTTACGGGTCATCAAAACCGAGTTTTACAATATTTATCCATGTTGTTCGTCATCCATCCTTTAGGACGCGTTACCCGCTGCAACGTGTGGGTATATTTATGTTTTTTTCTGCCTTTCTTCTTTTCATTTCTACCCGGTTCATATTTCTTTAATTTTTTTTCTTTCTTTTCCTTTTAGATTTCTTTTCATTAGTAAAAATTTTTAATATACTTTTTTCTACCTAGGGTTTGTATGTTTCTTATACGTAATTAGGTACGTTAGTGTGCTTCAGTATCTAAAAATATCCACCTAAAATCGTACGTTTCTTTTATGTCATTAGGTATGTTAATGTCGATGCGGAAAACGTTTCTTTTTTGTGCTTAACCACGTTAATGTAAACCGCCTTAGCCGTATAAGATCTGCTTCCCGCCGCGTATCTACGTCTAGACGTAACTTTTTTTCGAAAACGAGGTGGGTCAGATAAAACGTTTTCGTGCTTATTTTTATAGTCATTTACAATTAGCCTTCGTTTCGACGTAAATATTGACCGGAAAAAAGAGGGTTACATTTTCATTTGCTCTACGTTTCAACATAAATTTTGTTGAATCAAATATAATACTTCTTTATTCGATAGTATAAATTCGAGTTAGTGTGCATGTCGACGCCGTTGCAACTCGCGCGGGTAAATTTCCTAGTTCTTATTAAATAGGCTTATAAAGTCATGTGCAAAAAGTTAATTACAAGTATCCAACTATACAAGTGGTACTCATGTTTTGATCCTTACTTCCTTGGAAGACCATGTGTTGGCGTTTGGTAGCTTGGTATTGATAAACAGTTTTGTTCAGCCCAAAGTGTTTAGCAACTAAACAAAGCCTTGTTCAGCCATATTATGATGAATGAATATTTGCTCATCCAAATTCTCTATCCATGAATTTTTAGATAACAGGTTCTCACAGTTAAAAAAGTCGCTCCAGTTGCACCAAAGGGTTTTTAAATACTTGATTTAATAATAATATATCTTTACGACACTCATATTATTTTTTTCAAACCCGTAAATTTTCATCAGCTTAACAAACCCGACTTCCTAGAATCACCATGAGATTTAAAAAAAAACTTCCAGAAAATAACTACCAGCATGATACTGAGTCTGCTAGAAATCCATTTTGACAATCAAACCGCGAATTTAATATCCAAAACTTATAGAAACGACGGTCGCGTCTTAAACCGTTTGAACTGCTCTGTCGAAACTTTCTTCTGCGGTTGACCCTCGTTTGACCAGCATGTGTTCTGGATGAGACAGTTTCAACTGACTGCAAAAAATAAAAAAATTTACATGTCAACTTAATACTAAATAAACTAGACACCCCTATAAATATATAAAAATGTTACACTACTTTCACAAATTTTGGATCTCAAAATAAAACTATGAAGAAGGCATTCATGTCTTATATCAAAGAAAAACTGTAATATGGATAACCTATTAAGAACTTGTTATATATTATCCTTGGTTTTAAAAAACGCGATGTGCTTGGGTCCTAAAAGCCGAGGCGCGAGGTGAGAGCTTCACGTACACGAGGCATTTGGTATTCAAAAATTCCTATAAGTTAAATTTAGATAACATTTTCTATTTTATTAATCCTTAAACACCAAAAAGTAAGATAATACAATACTTATTATACTTTAATTCTAGATATTTGTATATCTATATATAACCAAACAAGTTCTATGTGCAATAAAACACGCTATATGTACAACTAAAAAATAAGTTGAAAGCAAGATCATAATATTAGTAAACGACATACGTAATGGTACAACCAAGAAGTTTTGCGGAGACATCACACAAAATAGAAGTTTTAGAAGTTTGTAAATATTCAAACAGTACCAACACAACAATGAAAGAAAACACATGGGTATACCTTAAGAATCGTGAAGAAGATTTCCCAAGATGAAGACTGCATACAACCAGATTTGCTAGTGTTTCTGGATCCTTTGCATCCTATATAAATGCATCAAAGGTTAAATTTAACTGGTGCAAATTTAGAAGCCAATTGGAAACCAGAAACTTAATACTATGTTATCGAAACTGAAGAACCGACACAACAAAATGTCTTACTAATTACAGAAAGAAAATAACCGACCAGTATTTTTCAAATTTCAAGAAAAGAAAGCATGTTTTAGGCCATGAAGTCTACAACTATGTGGCTTATAATGACTCTTACAATCAGATGGGTTTAACTGATGATAACCAATAAACTCGATGGGAGTGAACAAAAAACTAAAACTGAAGTAAAGGGAGTTGGTTAAATTTACCTTGTTGAGTGCTTCTAATAGAAATGATTCAGCTTCATCAAAGTTACCCATGTGCATGCAGCACACAGCTTTCCCATTGAGGACCAGACTAGTCATCTGGTACTTCTCTGAGAAGTCCTGGAAGATGAGATATGCTTCTTGTATCTTTGAACCACCCTATTCCAAACGAAGTCGCTGTGAGAACCGTGTAACTTTTAGTTTAATAAGATGACAAGATTAGGAGATTACAAACCACAGCTAAATTTAGCCATGCAGTAGCAAGTTGAGTTAGTGTGTGATCCTCATCAATCTGTTGCATAACTCTCAACTGCTTCTCAGCATAATCTGATCTGTGCATCTTGAGGAAAATTTGGACATTCAAGGCGTTCCTAGAAGTGAATAACGCACCAGGACCAGAAATAGAATGAGAATTTTTGCTTAGCTATGAAACTATGATCATTAATTAAAATTCTACAACTAAAATACATTGATAATCCCTTGATACAAACAATCAGAACCAATAATCACTCATCTCCAGTGAGCTGATCTTAATATCACAAGTTATCAGCTTTACTTTATGGGTATTTCCTACGAATAAAGTGATGGCATAAATAAGCATATATATTTGTAACTTAATGGAATGACACATAGACAATAAAAACAAATGCTATAAGGAAAGATGTTCCACAGCCCCATTAACACGTTTCACATTGTGCATGGCTTCACGTAAGCTTCTGTGTTCTAACATTTGCTTGTATGTGTGCTGATGTGTCTATATGCTTGCAGCTCTCTGTAGACATATACGTTGAAGTTTAAAATTTGAGAGCATAAGAGGCTAGAGATTGTGTTTGCAAACGTTTACACTGTTTGCATGCATTTTCATACTCGAAGCTCGAGTCTACAGTGTATTATAAGCTAGAGATAATGTGCTTGCAGATGTTTACACATTGTATGCACGTCTCTGGGGCTGGTCGCAGCTTCTTCCACTATATTAATTTTTATTCCGCGCATCAAAGAAGCGTAGCTGGTAGATCAGAGTCAAGGTAATTCACTCAGAAGAGGATCTATTTAGTAGCAAGGTGAAGAAAGGAGTGATGATAGTTAATATGTTGCCAATCATGATAATGATATAACTTCTTATCCCATATCATGTTTTTCATCGGTCCATAATGTCATAGTCCTAATCGAACTTAAGACTCATCTCTTTTTTTAACAGCAAACTCACACACCCTTCACCCATGTCTCAGTTGAGACTTAAACCCACTACCGCGTATTTGATGAAAACAACTTGGATGCCGTTAAGCCCTAAGGCAAGCTGGTCAAACGTAAGATCCTATTACCTCTTGGTTCATGCCTCGACTATCAATATGAGAGAGGTAAATGAGGATAGTGACAGGCCAATGGTTTAAGATAACCACTAGAAATAGAAGACGGTGACAGTAGACTTTCAGCAGAAAGCGGTGAAGTTTGGGCTTGTTAAAAAATGGTAATGGAGGATAACAGATATGTAAAATGAAAAAAATTGACTCAAAAGTAGACACGGTTTAAGAAACTTCTTACAGTTAAATGACAGAAACAAATAATTTCAATAACCAACAACAAGCATGTAAAAAATAGCAATAATGTATAAAAATTAAAAAGATGCTATAGAAGAAGAGTAGGACTAACAGTTCCATAGTTCCCCCAGCATTTGTGTACTTCAGAGCCTCGTTATAGTCCTGTTCATGCATGAATATGATCCCAGCAATAAGCCTGAGTATCGGGTTGTTCCCAATGGCTGCATCGCTCAACCACTCCCGTATGCTTGAAATTACAGTTTCCTATCATATCCAAATACATGTCGGAAAAAAAAACAATTACACAAATTGACCATCCAGCTATCAAAACAGCAAAAGAAACACACAATCACACAATCACACATTCTCTAGCTTCACACATGACCATTCACTTAAATTAACTTGGTTCTTCAATTACATAAACAATGCTTTACTTTCATTGATTCTCTTTGTTATCCCCATTGCCGGCTCTGAATAAGGAACCTAATTCCTGGACTTAAATCGTAGACATCACGATTATGTCGACCTAAATAGCCAAGGAACAGTTCATGATTCAAAAAACATCAACAACAGCAAAGCATGTTGTGTGAAACTGTGAACTGTGAATTCGACAACATCGAATTTCAGGCTTAACTACTTAAGACTAAAGTTCAATCACATAATCAATATGAATACTTCAGATTTAATTTAACAAATTGATAACACACACTAGAACATGTAACAAATACTACCAAACATATCAAAATCAATGCCTCTTTTGATCTCATTTTGCCTCAAAATCCAGTGTGTTGCCTACTAACAGAGTACACTAGTATATCGATCCTTAGAAACCTATAAACTAGATCGATGTAAAGAGATTTCAATTTTCACCTTATTGTCGGTGCTCAAAAGATACAAAGCGAGCAGTTTCACGGCTTGGAGAGGCGTCGCCGCAGATGAATCGATCTCGTTAATCACAAGCTGTTGAAGACCGAGAAAATAAATCAGAGATCAGATAAAAATCACAAGTGATAAGAGAAAAGAGATAGATCGGTAATTTACTTGGTAGCTTCCCAGGGCAATGTAGGATCTGTAAATGAGGCAATCTCTTTCGATTGCGTCCTCTTCGGAGAGGTTTTGGACATCACCGCTGTTAATGGCAGCTTGAAATGCTCCGAGATAAAAGTTATTTCTCAGTCCAAACAACAAATCTGGTGCTCCGGCCATTGTTATTCAGATCTAGGTCGGTGATATCAACAGATCCAGAGAGAAACCGATACACGATTTTCAGATGATGGCTCATCTTTTATCAGTCGTTACAAGATTAAATAATTATTTTATCGTTTACTTAAAATTAAAACAAATAGAAAACCCTAAATATTCTAAATGCTTTCTCGGGGGGCTTCGAGTTTAGCGGAATCGTGATGCGTAACAAATGCATTCTTCTTTAAATGATCGAGGGTTCTATTTTTATGATAGATATTGGTGTATATTTAAAGTAAGTATAGAGAGTGGCAATCTTGACCCATTCTTCAAAGAATGGGTTGATTTAGGTAAAAAATCAATTGTATATAGGTCAATTTGGGTCATATTAGATTAGTCAACGGGTCAATTTGGGTCACCTCAGATTAGTAGACAGGTCAATTTGGGTCACCTCAAATTAGTCAATGGGTCAAAATGTATTATAAAACTTGTTAACTTAAAAATAATGCAAATGGGATAGCCACCCCACCAACGTCACGCCACCACCCACCGCCACCCACTCTACCGTCGCCTTGCGGCCACCACGCCGCCCACCACCGCCAAATCGGCGCGTCGGCGCCCCCTGCTGCTGCCGCCTCCCCCACCGCTGCCCCGCCACTAACACCACCACTCCACCACCAGACGTCCTGCTGCGTTCGACGCTTTGCCGCCGCCACCACCCGATGCCATGCTGCCACCCACCCGTCACCGCCACCATCACCACCCGCATTTGCCGCCAACCACACGCCACCGCCTGTAGCGGCGACCTACCCTACCCCACCCTACCCTGCCCCTACCCCTACCCCCACCCACCCCCTTCATCAAGTGATGGCGGCGTGGTGGGGTGTGATGGGGTGGGGTAGGGTGGGGGTGGGTGGGTGGCGACGGTGGTGGCGGTGAACGGGCGATGGCGGCATGGCAAAGCTAATGACGAGAATTCCCTTTAATAGACTTGGAATCCACCAAATCGTGATGTATGTCGGGTTTCGATCATTCAACACCCTATCCAGGGTGATGAATGGGTATGTCACACCTATGAATCCATTATCGTACTACCGTTGGCTTATAACAAGTTAACGGTCATGTGTGATGTAGCGAGAGGGACTTAGCGATGTGTGAACGTGTAATTACTGTTTAACCCATTCAAGTTATGAAAATGTTATCATGTATGGTTTGTTTCACAAGATTTTGATAAAGTAATGAATTACATGTTTTCACCCTAAAACGATAAAAGTAGAAAAATGGGCAATGATATACTCACCTCATAGCGTAGTTTGAGATTTCACACAACGAATACAAATACGAAGCAAAGAATGTCCTACTCGAAAGCTACATTCAAGGTATTATATATAAGAACTAAGCATAAATAATTGATAAGTATGGCGTTAAGATAGCATAAGTGACAAATCACGGTGCTCTAAAGGTAATTGGAGGTGTCTTGAGCAATAAGATAAGTTAGAATATTTATCACAGCAACCCAATGTAACGGGTCAGATTTAGGACAACTTCACGAATTTTATTGACTGACCAAACGATCGAATTAAATTCTAAAATTTTGGTGGCATCAAGCCTCACGTTTCTAGTTTTCAAATATATTTTTGTATTATTTTTCCAGAAAGCACAAAAATTATGAAAAAATCGTGAAACACAGAAAGGTAGTTGCAGTGATTTCAGTATGCAACAAAACGTTTTTTCTTGGTACGACCGCTATACAAAACAAAAATAAGATTTTCCAATTGGGTTTGAATCTATACTCAAAGAATTAAATTTCAGAAAAAAGATTGGACTTATTTAGACTTGTAAAGAATGAGATATGGCCTTACGAACACATACCAAGTTTGCTGTTTGAAAACACATTTGATAGCGGTCTATAAAAAAATACCTTTGACTCATCAAAACTCATCGAAAAATTATGGAACTTAGTTTTCTGGAAGATATACACCATGAACTACAATCTAGACTTAAGAATCGATTGATTTGGTTGAGTTTTGGTCGGGTTATGACTCTCCAAAGATGAACAAAAGTTGCTGTTTTGAATCTGATCTGCAGTCTTGCTTTCAGAAACGAGTTTTTAGTAACTTTTCGATTATAACGCCTAAAAATACGACCATTGATGATTAAGGACTTAATATATATTATTAAAATCTATAAAGTTTGAATCTTTTAGAGTTTTAGAACATGTAAAAGTTCTGGAAATCAAATAAAGATAAGAAAAGTGTGGATTTTTTGTATCTAGACGCGTTCAACGGCTTTACTACTCGAGATCTTTCAAAAGTTATCAACTTGTTTCTGGATTTCAAAGATTTGCAGACCATAGGATAGAAAAATTCAGATCTTTGGATGTTTAGAACAAGAAAACTTGAATAGAACAAGGAGGGATTATTTATCGGTTTCACTAGAACACACTAGATTGCTTGAATGCGAAAGTTTTCGGTTTGTGTAAGTGAGCATTGTGACCAGAAAAAGAGGGTGAAGGGCTGCTGAAAACGTGAGTAGGGGGAAGGGTTTAAAGGGATTTGATTGTAAAGAGTTTTGGTTTATCATTATCAAGAGAATTTTCAAAATTTAAAAATAAAAGAACAAGGAGATTAGATGAAATAAAAAAAAATTGGGGATAATACTATCTAACAAAAAAAATTCGGCCAGCTGTTTTATACATTTTTTATTCATTTTTTTTAAAATGTTAATCTTCATTAAATTGTCAACGGTTCAACGACTATGCTAACGTGTTATAAATCGACGACGTTTTTAATCAAAATAAAGAACATTAGGACATTTTAGGTAACTAAAAAAAATACTCTTTGATATGTCGGTTAAGGCGATGTGTAACAAGTGTCGGTTTAAAATCAACGATTTTCGGATTTGGAAAATTTCTAAAAGTGGTAAATGTAACTAGGGTTTCGATTTAAACCTCAAATAGGGACTCAATAAAAAAAATAGGAACAAGATTAATGTAAAAGTAAGTGTTAACCTCGATCGGTGTCGGTTGTCACATGGGGGTAAGGTGGGGGTGGTGGAGTAGGGTGGAGGTGGGGGTGGGGTGGGTGGCGACGGTGGTGGCGAAGATCGGGCGATGGCAACGTGGTGGGGGTGGGTTGGGGTGGGGGTGGGTGGGTGCCGGCGACGATCGGGTGGTGACGGCGTGGTGGGGTGTGGCGGTGGGGTGGGGGTGGGGGTGGGTGGGTGGGTGGTGTCGGTGATCGGGCGGGTGGCGGCGTGGTGGGGTGTGACAGGTGGGGGTGGGTGGGGGTTGGGTGGGTGGCGGCGATCGGGCGGTGGCGGTGTGGTGGGGTGTTTCGGGTGTGGGTGGGTTGGATGGGGTGGGTGGTGGTGGCGGCGATCGGGTGGTGTGGTGTGGGGTGGGGTGGGGTGGGGTAGGGGTAGGATGGGGTGGGGTGGGTGGCGGCGGTGGTGGCGAAGTCATTTGGACTCGAACCCAATTGATAGTTTTTTTTAAAACGACCAGTTTTGACCGGACTAATTTTGCTCCAAACCCGTTTTAACCCGAAGTCATTTTGCTCCTAACCCATATTGACTCGAACCCATTCTGACCCGAACCCGTTATGACCTGTGACATGAACCCGCCCGACCCGCCCAGTTTGTCAGGCCTACTTCCAACTAACTAAGGGTTTATCCCAAAAGAAAGGAAGTCATAAAGGTTTTTTAAAACAACCAATGCAATTAACATTTGATGTACACAAACCATTGTTCTTTAGGACCTGACAAATATGCCAACAACAAGAAACAACCACCACATCATCTTCATGAGCATCCAACGCCTAGAAGCATGACCCGAGTCTACACTGAGCTTTACCTACAACCAAATACACCCCAAATTTTATTAGGTTTTGTGTTTATGGACACACCAGATACACACGTACATCTTTAAAATACCATACAAATCCCCAAATTTGAAAACCCCTGGGTGTTTGGGATTGCTTATTTAACTCCAAAATAAATTTTTTGTTAAAAATGCTTATTAGCTTATGACTTTTTAAAAATGAGTTTTTAAAAAAGTGTTTGGATTACCTTTTGTGGTAGGAAAAGTCAATAAGTCAATAAATTTAAAAAAAAGTGTTTAGCTTAGGTTATTTACGTAAAATGACCAAAAGGACATTTTTATATTTCATATATGTATTTGTTAGAAATTGTTAGGGGTAGATTGGTAATATTTTATTGCAAAAGCCAAAAGCCATTTGAAAAGCCAGAAATTTGTGGCTTCTTAAAAAACAACTTTTTATCTTTATCAAAAAGTTAAAACAAAATGTGCTTTTATGTTTACTAAATACTTTTTTTAGCTTATTGGCTTTTGAAAAAACCAATAAGTCAATAAGCAGTTTTTCAACGTAATCCCAAACACCCTTAGATCCTCAAGAACCCTAATTTCATATCTCCAAACTAGGTGATAAAATTATGAATTTATTTAATCGTTGGCTTTATATAAGCTAGACAACCACTTCTAAACAACATTTGATTCACTACAACCCCCAATTTCAGTCAATTAGGGTTCACCAACCCAACCCACAAAGAACATGAATCACAAAGGATTCAAGAGATGAAGAAAACACTTACTTGATGATTGGAAGGGATTGTGCAGATCAAAACCTTCAAATCAAGCATGTAATCACATATTGGTGGGCTCTTGATCTTGTTCCCCTCTATTTCATGACACACACACAAACTCTGAAGAGTGTGTGTCGCCACCTCGAACCCCACTTAAGCCAAAATTGTGATAATTACAAGAACAGTCCTTGTACTTCCATTTTGGGCTGCACCAAAACTAGCTGATTTCCACCATTTGCATAAACCTCCAACTTTCCCCTTAATTTAACTGCACCCCATATAATATGATTACCATATAATATAACAAACCCGAAAGTTGGTTCGTTACACGCTGCACATATATCAAGACAAAACTGACAACATGTGTCACACCCCAACCGACGGCGGATTATACGTCGGGGCGGACGCGGTTGTTCAACAGCACAAGGTTGACTATTAAAGTTTCAATATTTCATTAATAATATATTCAAAGGTTCAATACAAAGGAAATAACAAGTATACAACATTTATTTAATAAGTAGTCTAGGTCCAAAGCGTCCTATGTGATCACAAATAAGTCTCACGATGTAGAACCTGAAACATGTGAAAGAATCTGTCAACTACAAAATAGTTGGTGAGATACAAAGGTTTTGACACAGTTTAACAAGTATTTGAGAAGAATTTACAATTCACTATGATATATGCATTCTATAATATAAATATAAGAAAACAAGTATGTTAGACATTGTGCATATCAACCCTCCAACCAAGTTTAGGCATAACCCGCAGGTTACCCTTATAAGTCTCAAGTTTAAAGTTTAATTCAGTAACAATCACCAAGGGCTCCCCCCGAAGGGGTCAATCAATCAAGGTGGATTGGTCAAATACAATAGATCTATCATTGTTACTATAGGCTTGATCAAAGTTAATGAATATGCTAGTTTTAAGTTTAATCTAAGCGTACAAGTCTCAAGTTTAACATAAGAATAAACACGTAGTCATAGTTGTACAAGAATTGTATAAGTTTAAGAATTTTGAACATGTTTCACCCCAAAAGCATAGAAAGGAAAAAGGGGCTAAGTATACTCACATGGATTGATGAAGAGTATCCGATAAGAGTAAGTTTGCAAGACTTTGAGAGGGAGAATATCCTCACAATAAGCCTAGGAATATAAGTCTAAAGTTTCAAGTATGATCTTATAGGACTAGGACAAGAATTCTATGATTTCAGGATTTGACTAGGGTTCCAAATGGGAGATGGGATTGATTGTGTTTATGAAGTTTAAATCAAGTTTATAATAAAGGTTTTGAATGAATGATACAAGACTTGAATGTCAAAGTTTAATTGATTTATAGGTTAGAATAATTATTAATTAAAATAATTATTTAACAGTTTCACAATTATCAATTATACACGCTAGTTAAAAATAATCAAAATAGTTTTCTAAGTATTTAGAAATAAATCATTTACAAGAATAATTACTTATTTAATCAACATAAATCATTTGAGATTTGATTAAGTTTCTAAGTATTAAGTATTTATAATACAAATTAATTCGTAATATAAATACGTTTAAATGAATAATAACACTTATAAGTTTATAAGGTATTAAATAGAATATGGTTATATCTTAATTATAAGTTTATAAATATTTTTAAAGTCTAAAAGAAAACCATGAGTTTAATAGGTTTTAGATAGAGTTTCTATTAATTTATAAGTTTATAAGTGTTTAAATAAAGTTTTACAAGTTCATAAATGTTTAAATTTTTCATTTAGTTTTTATAAAGTTTATAACTTTATAATTATTTAGGAAATAAATAAAGTAACTTTATTTCTCTTTTTAAAATTTATATAAACAAATAGATTTATGTTTATAAATTTTTTTTTACAAAAGAGTGTAAGTTTAACATTTATTAAAGTTTCTCTATTATAATATTTATAAGTTTATAAATAATAAAATAAAGTATAATTAGTTCTCTTTTTAAATTAGTATAAATGATTTAAATTTTTCTGTTTAAAAATATATAAATTTTATAAACATTTCCAAGTTTATAAGATTCATATAAGTTTCTAAATTAAATAAAAGATTAAAAGTTTAAAAGAATTCCTTTAGTTTTAGAAAACAAATAATAAATTAAGTTTTCTGTTTTGACTAAATAGTTCCTGTGAATTTATAAGTTTTATAAAAGTTTTAAAAATATTTCTATAGTTTTTAAACATTTAAAACAATTTTTAAAGGATTATCATAAGTTTTAACAACATTTTAATTAAATAAAATAGTTCTGGAATATTAAAGTGTAACTAAAAATCGTTTTTATGTTTATAAAAACTTTACAGAATTTATAAAAATAATTAAAGCATTTAAAACTTAGTGAAAAAGTATAAAAAAAATAAAAGTATCAAAAACGGGGCTGCCGGGATCGAACCCGGGTCGCCCGGCTTGCCCACACACACACTTAACCATCCCGACTATGGGTTCGTTAAGTTAAAACATGGGAAATTAAATAGTTAATTAGTATCTCAGATAATCCAAATCTTTCGATGAACCCTAGAAACGAAATCGCCCCAATACGGATCGAATAACCCTCTGTTTATGAAATTAAACAGAGGGCTTTTGATCCTCTCGTGAAATCGATCACGATGCATACAAAAATTACCTGATTTGAAGTCGAGATGAGGGAGAACGAGTTCAAGCTTTTACTTCGGCTATCGGGAGTAAAATCACGAAATGTGGATGATGATCATTTGAATTGAGAGTGAAGAAAGTTTTTGTGTGATGTTATTGAGGTTTCTAGTCGATATTTATAGCCGGTGTCGCTAGTTAAAGCCGGATTAGGGGGACGATCGCGGATGAGCACGCCGGCTTAAATGCGGGTGCCAAACTCGAAGTCGTGCATTGAATGTCATAGGGTTAGGGTCGCATGCGCAAGGCGAGGATCGAGGTTCGGTGAATCTGGTCGTTTTCGCGTTCTTCGCATAAAGAAAGTGAAAACCGGGGCTGGGGAGGTTCGAACCTGAGACTGTTTTGGTTTCAGGGAGTTTGGGTTGATTACACTCTAGTCCCTGAAGTTTCAGAGTTTCCTTATTTCATGACCAAACCTCGGTTTGAGTTAGAATAAGTTTTAAGCCTTGGCAGTTTTAGTCCCTCGATTTCATAAAAATGAATTAAATGAGTTTCCTTCTAAACAAATCAAATATTAGATAAAATCTAAATGATTTTTTATAGATTTTATAACATAATCTACATGATTTGTTATAATTTAAGTGGCTAGAATGAATTTATATTATTTATAAAATCATAAAGTTTTCAAGAATCTATATATGCATATATATATATATATATATATTTATAATTTAAAATAAATACCCATGCATACGCTTTAAGTATAAATGGTTTCCTATTTAAAATACATATTAGGTTAAAATCAATATTTATTGTTTTAAGGAAATATGAGATTTTAGTTTTCAAAATTTAGGGATAAGTGCAAGGGTTTTAGATAGGCCGGAAATTTCGGATATTACAGTCTCCCCTACTTTAGGAAATTTCGTCCCGAAATTAAAGTAGAAGGGTTTAGTTCAGGATTTAAGTCTATGGTACGCATAAGGATAATGAATAAGGATACTTCACGCTCCCTAGTAAACTATGGGTTACGTTTAGAGTTCTAAATGAGATGGAATGACAGGAATAAGATTACGCTCGAGTTTCTAAGTTTTCAAAGTATACGGTTGCCAAGAGCTTCCCTAAGAAGCATATAGTTTTATTGAAATACATGAAGATTTGTTTTCAGAAATGTCTTTGAGAGAATAACTGATAAACTTCCATTCAAGGTTTAAAGTGAGATGCATCACTCAGAATGGATTCGACGATAGTGTAATGAATTGAGTTTGCAGTCTAATACGTCTAAGGATTTGCTACGGTACCTAAGTTCCGTGGCTACCTTTTACGATAAGTCTTAGATTATAGCACACGACATAGTTTACTATGTCTTTCCATACGCTGATTTTCATACTTACGTGTGCACCCGCAAGCATTTAAATCGTCGCATAGTCCGCATAGGTTCTTCCGTTTGTGTGGATCAAGAAAGAGTACAAGAATTTGTTTAACACATGACTAGTGTTTCCACGTAAAAGTGATCATTGATTAACGAGTCCCTTAGAGAGAAACGTCATTCAATGATTAGAGAGAAAGGAATGTGACAAGATTCAGAGTTTCAAAGTTTACTCGTGTTTGAACAAGAATACCTCAATCATTGAGTAGTTTAAAGTCTTTACACTTTCCTCGTGTTTGATCAAGAATACATCAAACCTTGAGTAGTTTAAAAGTCTCATACGTTCATTATGTTTTAACAAGCATACGTCAAACATGGAGTAGTTTAAAGTCTTATAAGTTCATCATGTTTGAACAAGAATACGTCAAACATGGGGTAGTTTAAAGTCTTTACACTTTCCTTGTGTTTGATCAAGAATACATCAAACCTTGAGTAGTTTAAAAGTCTTATACGTTCATCATGTTTGAACAAACATACGTCAAACATGGAGTAGTTTAAAGTCTTTACACTTTCCTCGTGTTTGATCAAGAATACATCAAACCTTGAGTAATTTAAAAGTCTTATACGTTCATCATGTTTGAACAAGAATACGTCAAACATAGAATAGTTTAAATCGTCTTTGAACAAGAATACGTCAAACATAGAATAGTTTAAATCGTGTTTGATCAAGAATATGTCAAACATAGAATAGTTTAAATTGTGTTTGAACAAGAATACGACAAACATAGGATAGTTTAAATTGTGTTTGAACAAGAATGCGTCAAACATAGAATAGCTTGAAGTCTCTTAGTTTAGCTTCAGTGTATAGAAGCATACGATTACGTTTTGAGTATAAAGTGGTTACCTAAAAACTCTAGTGTTTAAGAGAGGTATGGGACAGCGTTTGGAACAGGATTAACCGTTATACGCTTTCTCACAGAAGATTTGAGTTGTCCAGAGGATTAGTGAATCCCGATGTTTGGGTTTGAAGAGAAGACTAGGGAGGTACTCTACTAATGAGAGCAATGTCCTCCTTCCTGCTAGTGTCTAGTATCAAGAGTGAAGTTTCCTCATATATATGGAATGTACGTTTATCAAGTCTTATAGGGTTTGGTTAAGATGGATACACAAAGTTTTCAAGACTAAGAATCCAAGTATAAATTTGAAACTAGGATAAGTCAGTTGAGTTTCAAGTTTCAATATTAAGCGTTACATGACCCTTTGTTCATGTTTAGTTTTAAGAATACGGGATTGAGTATTTGTACAAGTTTTTCATGACTCAAAAGTCTCCGACCTTATAGTGGTGTATACGAAGTTTAATGTTTTAGCAACTTGTATTTAAGCTTTTAGTCCCCGTTGTGATTTATAGTAAGTCTTTTACGTGACAAGAGTTGAATGAGGAAAGTCTCCAAGCAGGGTAACGGGAAAAGTTTCGATAAGGTTTATGATAGTGTGTTTACAAATGATTTATCTTGATTCATAACAGAAAGTATAGTTTTCTTTTGTATAGAATGTAATTAAGATTCTCAAAAACGACGAGTTAGGCATCGATAAGTGGTACAAGTAAGATTTATAAAAGATAGGTGTGATTGTCAAGCGAAAAGTTGGTCAAGTTTACAAGTGTTAAGTCTATACAAGAAGTAAGGGTCATGGTTGTTTAGGGTAATGATTCGTAAGTCGTGTTGTATTTGAAAAGGTGCTTACGAATTATTGAGGTTTCTAGTCGATATTCCTCAGGTACACGTGTCACTTAGGATTTTTATAGTTTAATGCAACGTTGTTAATTATCTCAAGTACTAACGTAAGTTGCTTTTGACGAAAGTGTTTGGGTAGATGTGTTAAGTTTGCAATGATGAAAGGAAAGTTAAACTAGTAAATGATGACAAGATGAAATTTCAAAATAGTTTCCATTTAGATGTTTCAAAATTGGGACTTCTAGCCCTTACATAATACAATTTAAACGGAAAATTAAAGTGTGTAAGTAAGTTGATTAAATATGTTCAAAAGTTTTTTTTTATTCATAATACTGAGTTATCACAGTAATATTTTCAAAAATAGGTTTTAATTGGAAGTTGATGGGCTAACGAGGAGGATTCCCGGAAGAAGGGGTGGGTCACGAGGACTCACTTATGTACCCTATTTTCCTAGCCAGAATTTCCCCATGAGTCTACAACTTTTTAGTTATCGTCACCGATGTTTGGGTTTTATGGTACTATGTCGAGGTTCATTGTGGGCTTAGAGTCTAAAACGTGGAGCTTGTCTATTCCATAGTAGGCTTCTTCCCTTATGGGAAAACGATTAGGTTACTAATCCCTTTGTTAATGTATTTTAGGTTTAAAAGACGTTAAGTTTTGTTTACAAGAAACGGTGATGTGTAAGTTTTAAGGACGTATGAAGGTTTTGAGATTAAAAGTGTAACAAAGTTTTGAGTTAGTCATAAAATGAAGTTTGCTTGAGTGACGAAAAATGAAATGAGACACAAGGGTTTCCCCTTATGTGCCAAGTTTATAAAATAATGAAGTTTGTAAAAGGACTTGTAGGGTAATACATGGTTTAAATGTGCTGGTATTACAAGGATCATGAAGTTTAAGGACGTATGAAAACTTTGAGATGTATAAAAGTGTAACAAAGTTTTGAGTTAGTTATCACATGAAACTTGGTTAAGTGCTAAGGAGGTAAGGTAAAAATGCAAGGGTTACCTCTTAGGTGTCATATTTATAAAATAGCAAAGTTTTGTAGAAGGATTTGTAGGGTAACACATAGTTTTAAGGGTTGTATTACGACGATCACGAAGTTTATTGGGTAGTATATGTATGAATATAAGTTTATGCATGTAGTTTTTTTTTTGTATAGTCTCGTAAGAATTTCTCCTTGAAGGTAACTCCTTCAGGTCATGACGAGTAATCATGCTGTCATGTGACAAGACGGGACTTAAGAATCATAGAATAAAGGTTATAGAGGAAAGTTTTTGAATCATGAATTTATGAAGCGTAAAGTATTTGAGATGGTACTCATTTAGTGCATGTCACTAAGCGAGTACTTTGATATATCAAGAGAAATTTGAGCTCACTAATGTTTAGAGAAGTCATGCATTCCTATAAGTGGATACTCATCCCAAGAATTCCCAGGAAAGCATACGGGTCCAACGGTTGATTTGGATTTATACGAAATGCTTTCCTTGACAGAATTTCCCAGAATACAGGTGTCCACCCTTCCGGTCCGCACAAGCTCTCACACATTATCTAGAACTTAAATATTCTTTATGAGAGTTTAGTGATGGATTAGGCTTAAATCCTAAGAACGTGTCCTCGATGTAGTAGCCTCTTGTAGTACGTAGGTAAGTAGGAAAATAGAATCTCCAAGCGTTCACGTATAAGATTAAAGAATAGAATGAGGAGAAAGTTCCTAGTAAAGGACATGAGATAACTCATGTTTGGGTCTCCTAAGTTATAGTCTAGGTCATGTGTCTAATAACCTAATTCCCTATAACCAAGGCTCTGATACCAATCTGTCACACCCCAACCGACGGCGGATTATACGTCGGGGCGGACGCGGTTGTTCAACAGCACAAGGTTGACTATTAAAGTTTCAATATTTCATTAATAATATATTCAAAGGTTCAATACAAAGGAAATAACAAGTATACAACATTTATTTAATAAGTAGTCTAGGTCCAAAGCGTCCTATGTGATCACAAATAAGTCTCACGATGTAGAACCTGAAACATGTGAAAGAATCTGTCAACTACAAAATAGTTGGTGAGATACAAAGGTTTTGACACAGTTTAACAAGTATTTGAGAAGAATTTACAATTCACAATGATATATGCATTCTATAATGTAAGTATGAGAAAACAAGTATGTTAGACATTGTGCATATCAACCCTCCAACCAAGTTTAGGCATAACCCGCAGGTTACCCTTATAAGTCTCAAGTTTAAAGTTTAATTCAGTAACAATCACCAAGGGCTCCCCCTGAAGGAGTCAATCAATCAAGGTGGATTGGTTAAATACAATAGATCTATCATTGTTACTATAGGCTTGATCAAAGTTAATGAATATGCTAGTTTTAAGTTTAATCTAAGCGTACAAGTCTCAAGTTTAACATAAGAATAAACACGTAGTCATAGTTGTACAAGAATTGTATAAGTTTAAGAATTTTGAACATGTTTCACCCCAAAAGCATAGAAAGGAAAAAGGGGCTAAGTATACTCACATGGATTGATGAAGAGTATCCGATAAGAGTAAGTTTGCAAGACTTTGAGAGGGAGAATATCCTCACAATAAGCCTAGGAATATAAGTCTAAAGTTTCAAGTATGATCTTATAGGACTAGGACAAGAATTCTATGATTTCAGGATTTGACTAGGGTTCCAAATGGGAGATGGGATTGATTGTGTTTATGAAGTTTAAATCAAGTTTATAATAAAGGTTTTGAAGGATTGATACAAGACTTGAATGTCAAAGTTTAATTGATTTATAGGTTAGAATAATTATTAATTAAAATAATTATTTAACAGTTTCACAATTATCAATTATACACGCTAGGTAAAAATAATCAAAATAGTTTTCTAAGTATTTAGAAATAAATCATTTACAAGAATAATTACTTATTTAATCAACATAAATCATTTGAGATTTGATTAAGTTTCTAAGTATTAAGTATTTATAATACAAATTAATTCGTAATATAAATACGTTTAAATGAATAATAACTGTCACACCCCGACCGATGGCGGAATCATCGAGGCGGACAATAGAATGATTGTTCATAAGCACATGATCTACTAAGGTTACATAATTCATTAATAAGATTTAAATACCAAATATCCAAATACAATTCAAGTTACAACACCCTATTCTAGAATATTACACATAATTATTTTACTAGGTCCAAAAGCCTTATGTGTAGCACCTTCAACACATAGTCATACAATCACATATCTTCACCTGAAACGTAATCCAAAACAAGTGTCAACTACGAGAGTTGGTGAGTTTACATTTGTTTAAATAAAATAAAAGTTTAGTTAAAAACGTTTATACAATTCATAGTTTGACATGGTATGATATGGCATAATGTGGAGAATTCACTATATGTATACCAATTGTAAGCATGTAATTATGTATATAAGCATAAAGGTTTAACGTGATAGGCATAGCATACCGCTACCCTAAAAGTGATAGGCATGGAATCAAGACTATGTGGGTTACACATAATTTAAACCATCCTAAAAGTATTCATAGCATAACAAGTGATTATGCACAAAAGCACAATAATCTACACATGTAAACACAAGTTGAATTGTATGTAAGTAAGCACAGATTACGTTTCACCCCAAAATGTATAAAAATGTAAATAGGGGATATGTAACTCACCTTGCAAGCGGGTATTTTTCCACGCGTGTAGGTGATAAGTATGTTGAAGTCTAAGCACGTTGAAACCCTATGTAGATAAATGGGTATTATTGTATGTGTATATGTGTGTATTCGTATTTAATTGTGTATAGGTTTATAATAACATTTCTTAAAATTATTTGCGTAAAATGTGGTTATATGGAGACATGTCCATGAAGATAAATTTTATAAAAATCCCTTTTTGTATGTAAAATCATTTATATTTATAATAATTATAATTATAATTATTATTTGTTATTAATAACTTTATATGTTATAAAAATGTGTTTTTATGACTAAAAATAAACTAACCATTTATAGTTTTATACTATTATTATAATAAAAAATAGGGTTTTTAACCCACAATTTTTTTAATCGTTATGCTTTATACTCTAAACTCGTCTTTTATACTTTTAAAGATACGAACCTCTTTTTATACGTTTAAAACTTGGTTTTTAAATACTATTTCCGGTTATAACCTAATATATCACCAACTATGATAACATTAAAATAAATAAATCGAAAGCTCACGTAAATTGTCGAGAGAAGGTGACGTAGTTGAAGCGAGACCCGGTTCCTTCTCGGGACGTCCCGTATGGCTCGGTGAGTTCCCGAAATGATCTGTAAGATTCGCGTAAACGTAATACGGTGACCGTAGTTGAGAAATGGTGACCCGAAATGATAGGTTCTTGTTCCGAAAGAACCCGTAAAAGGTGGGGAAGCCGTTACGGTTGGAAGCGGTGTACGGTGGTCGTTGCGGGGGTGATGTAAGGTTGCTGTCGGGCCCGGGGTGGGGCTGTGGTGGTGGTTATCGGGTGAGGGGGTGGCGGTTGGAGATGAAGGTGGTGATTGGAGGTGTTCGATGGTGGTTATGTTGGTGTTGCTGAGTCGTTAAACCGAAGAGGGAGGGTTGTCTTGGTGATTGTGATCGGGCGAGGAAGAGAGGGCCGAGGGAGGGTGGCTCAGTGGTTAGGAGAAGAAAGAAAAGTGTGTTCTGGTTTGTGTGAAATGTATTCATGGGTGCATGCCTATATATATCCACAATTTTGGGTATTATCTTTAGGTCCTTATGTCTTGGAGGAGACATGTTTGTTTCCAAGGTACCTCCATGTTGGGTATGCAAGAACAGGATCACAAAAAAAGGTGGCTTCATTGTTGAAATTTCGGCCGAGAGTATTAGACACGTGGGGGTAGGGGGTAGGGTAGGGGTAGGGGTAGGGGTGTAGTGTGGTGTGATACACGCTCGTTACTAGCCCGGTATAATACCCGCTAAGTGTAACCCGGTTATTAATAGTCGTTATATGTCAGTAGGATACGGGTCGGGTATATAAAAAAAATATATAAGTTTAATAGTTTTGGCATAATACGAGTATGTGTAAAACACTTAGAATTAGTTTTTATATAGTTTGGTATTCCCAAAAAAAATAAAGAGAATGTTTTTGAGCGGTTTGTTTTATTAAATTTTAAATGTTTTTATAAACTTATTTTATTAAAATACATTATTTTATATAAATCAACTCAATTTTTGTCAAATCATTTTATTTGTTTTCAAAGTCATTTATTTTATAAAAATTTTTAAAATGGTTTTTAACTTACAAAAAAATATATATATAATAATGATAATATAAATAGAACTTTTTATAAATACATAATAACTACTTATTTAAATCAATCGAAACTAGTAGTTTCGATTGAACATAGTTTCGATACTTTACACTACCAAAAATAGTTTCGATCAAATCAGAAATCCCAAGTAAATCTGAACCTACATTTTACTAAAAAAATTTAAAATATATTATAACTGAAATTTTGAAATGTCACAGTCTCCCCATGTTGAAGGAATTTCGTCCCGAAATTCGATTTACGAAGGTTATAGAAGCGGGAAAGAGATGACAAAAGACTTAGGATGGAATTACTTCACAAGAGAAAGATTCAGCGGGGAAATATCGTATGATAACGGATGACGATGCTAATTCGAGTCGAGTTGTCAACTAATTGCTCTAATAGTATAGTGAGACTTATGCATACAATTGCTCATACACGCATGAATGTAAACTACATGAAACCATACTTAACAATATTGGTGCCAATCACCTCGTGACATGGCATTTCCCTTTAAAACTCCACCCCACGGGTGTTCATATTTTCAAATTTTGCAAAAACATTTTCAAAAACCGGTCCTCCTCCTAGTACTTATGCATGGTTTATACTCGTTATATCAAGTGGGTTTATGTATAAGGTGTACCAGCGGCTATCCCACCACCCCTTTGATATACCGGGGATTCCCCGTGCATAATTACTAGGATTTAGAACTTCAACAATTTAAGTAAACTTTAACAGAGCTAGCAAGTTGTATGACTGGATTTAGACATAATAGGTTTGTTTCTCAAAAGTATAGGAATGAGATGAATTGTGATAGCATAGTTGTTATATGCAATCACGGGTTATAGAATTCATAGCTATGGATTTCCCATCCGCTATTTCCATGATATACGAGTTATTAAGATTGGTTGGTTATTTAGCAAATAGTTGGTTAAAAGCAAGAAACACAACAAATTTTTTTTTTCTATTGGCATGAATACTAATTAAAATGGATGTATAAAGATAGTGAACAAAGGAACGTACCGTTCACGGTGTCGTCATTGGCCGGAGCCTCGTTAGTATTTATATTAAAGGCTCATCCACGAGGACCACCTTGATTTTGAAGTCTTGGACATTGGTTTCGAAAGTGGTTTGGGTCTCCACATTCGTAACAGGCCCGTCCATAGGTGACAGTGAGAGGCACTGGATGATTGCCTTGAGTAGCTTGATTAACAATAGTGCGAGCACGGCAAGTAGTAACAACGTGTCCATAGCGTCCACATTTTGAGCATAGACGGCATGCAGCATGCGGGGCATGGTGATACTTGCAAGTAGGGCATTGGGGAAATGAACCTACATAATTCCTCAGAATTTGACCCGTAGGAGTAACTTGGGTCACAGGTACGGCAGGAGTGATGGCAGCAAAGTTTTGGGCCTTGCGCTTCCTATCATGATGGGAAGATTTGAGCTCTTCGTCTTTGTCGGACACGGAAGTAGCAGCTTTGTCGACCACTTTCTTGGTACCCTTCCTGGATAAGGTACCCGCTTTGACGTGATTGTCAGTCAACACAGCAGTCAAACGGATAGCGTCTTCGAGAGTGGAGGGATTACTTCCCAATACGGTGTCTTGGAGCGGCATAGGCAGTCCACCTATGTATTTCTCAATTCCCCGCGCTAAGGGAGTGACCATGTGGGGCACGAGCAGACTTAGTTCTTGAAAACGAGTGGTGTAAGCCAAATTCTCTCCGCTATCTTGGGTGAGATCCCAAAACTCAGCTTCGAGCTTCCTCATTTCGTTGCGAGGACAGAACTCGTCAGTCATAAGTCGTTTCATTTCGTCCCAAGACAAGGACATAGCGGATTCGTTGCCTTGAGTATGTTTCTCACCGTTCCACCGGGTGAGAGCTTGTTTTTGGAAGACGATGGCAGCATAACGGACCTTGAGACCATCGGGACAATCGCTGTTTAGGAAAGTACTCTCCATACTTTCAAACCATTGAAGAAGGCCAGTTGCACCTTCCGTCCCGAAGAATTTGGTGGGGTTGCAAGAATTGAAATGCTTGAATGTACAGTATGGTGGGTTTGCGCCATTCCATTGCGTGTTAGACCCATTACTGTTGTTGTTAGCTTGGATCATTTGGCCTATTAGTTGAGTAAGTAGTGCAGCAAGGTCAACGTTGGAGTTGCTAGAGTTAGCATTAACCGCGCGACGGGGAGGCATTCTATAAGTACCACAAGAAAGATAAGAATTTATGAGACTTTTGATAAAATAGGCATGTATGTGCCACAGTTGGTAGACTGTTCATAATAATACAAGCAGGAACGTGAGATGACACTCATCATGTCGCGTGATAATGTATGTATGTTCTGACTAAAACTGATCACATATTTCATTCAAAATTTTTTATAACACAAAAGGGATAGGGGAAATAAACCATGAAATCTATTCCTGGGAGGATATGATAACATAGATCATTATTCGCGTAATAGGAATGGCCGGGATTCGCATGAACTACAAATCGTTATTACGTGTGCACCCGTAATAATGATTTGTTTTGCATGTTCGTCTAGTTCTTCCTACCTTGCTATAATGTCCCCAAATTTTGAGTTTAAGTTCGGATTGTATCCTTGTGAATACGTTGACTTATCAACGTTAAATAATTCCTCAAAACTTTTAAGGAGACATGCTTTAGCCTATAGGTAAACACTCACTTCAGGAATTCCCAGGAAAGTATACGGGTCCGTTTATTTGGATTTATACGAAATGCTTTCCTAGACAGAAAACCCAATGTACAGGTGTCACACTTCCAGATTGCACGTGTCCTTTACTGGTTTCAAGAAATTAAGTCGTTGACGAGATTTTCAAGATTTTTATAGTCTTGAGAGTCTATGAGTATAAAATGCGTGGAAACGTTGCAATTAATACGGAGTAGGAAAGAGTATGGATAAGGATGGGTAGTGTATTTGCTTGCATAAGTTTTGTTTGTCAAATATGTATGTAAAGTATGTATCATGTATCAAAGTCTTGTATGTATGTGTATAAGTCTCATGTACCAAACTCGGGAAAATTCAAATAATACCTAACTACAAATGATTCACATAGCAATTTATCATTTAGCACATAACACATAAAAGGGAGTCCTAGGGTTATAATCTAGGTCATTGTGTCTAATAACCTAATTCCCTATAACCATGGCTCTGATACCAATCTGTCACACCCCGACCGATGGCGGAATCATCGAGGCGGATAATAGAATGATTGTTCATAAGCACATGATCTACTAAGGTTACATAATTCATTAATAAGATTTAAATACCAAATATCCAAATACAATTCAAGTTACAACACCCTATTCTATAATATTACACATAATTATTTTACTAGGTCCAAAAGCCTTATGTGTAGCACCTTCAACACATAGTCATACAATCACATATCTTCACCTGAAACGTAATCCAAAACAAGTGTCAACTACGAGAGTTGGTGAGTTTACATATGTTTAAATAAAATAAAAGTTTAGTTAAAAACGTTTATACAATTCATAGTTTGACATGGTATGATATGGCATAATGTGGAGAATTCACTATATGTATACCAATTGTAAGCATGTAATTATGTATATAAGCATAAAGGTTTAACGTGATAGGCATAGCATACCGCTACCCTAAAAGTGATAGGCATGGAATCAAGACTATGTGGGTTACACATAATTTAAACCATCCTAAAAGTATTCATAGCATAACAAGTGATCATGCACAAAAGCACAATAATCTACACATGTAAACACAAGTTGAATTGTATGTAAGTAAGCACAGATTACGTTTCACCCCAAAATGTATAAAAATGTAAATAGGGGATATGTAACTCACCTTGCAAGCGGGTATTTTTCAACGCGTGTAGGTGATAAGTATGTTGAACTCTAAGCACGTTGAAACCCTATGTAGATAAATGGGTATTATTGTATGTGTATATGTGTGTATTCGTATTTAATTGTGCATAGGTTTATAATAACATTTCTTAAAATTATTTGCGTAAAATGTGGTTATATGGAGACATGTCCATGAAGATAAATTTTATAAAAATCCCTTTTTGTATGTAAAATCATTTATATTTATAATAATTATAATTATAATTATTATATAGGTTATAAAAATGTGTTTTTATGACTAAAAATAAACTAACCATTTATAGTTTTATACTATTATTATAATAAAAAATAGGGTTTTTAACCCACAATTTTTTTAATCGTTATGCTTTATACTCTAAACTCGTCTTTTATACTTTTAAAGATACGAACCTCTTTTTATACGTTTAAAACTTGGTTTTTAAATCTATTTCCGGTTATAACCTAATATATCACCAACTATGATAACATTAAAATAAATAAATCGAAAGCTCACGTAAATTGTCGAGAGAAGGTGACGTAGTTGACGCGAGACCCGGTTCCTTCTCGGGACGTCCCGTATGGCTCGGTGAGTTCCCGAAATGATCTGTAAGCGTCGCGTAAACGTAATACGGTGACCGTAGTTGAGAAATGGTGACCCGAAATGATAGGTTCTTGTTTCGAAAGAACCCGTAAAAGGTGGGGAAGCCGTTACGATTGGAAGCGGTGTACGGTGGTGGTTGCGGGGGTGATGTAAGGTTGCTGTCGGGCCCGGGGTGAGGCTGTGGTGGTGGTTATCGGGTGAGGGGGTGGCGGTTGGAGATGAAGGTGGTGATAGGAGGTGTTCGATGGTGGTTATGTTGGTGTTGCTGAGTCGTTAAACCGAATAGGGAGGGGGTGTCTTGGTGATTCTGATCGGGCGAGGAAGAGAGGGCCGAGGGAGGGTGGCTCAGTGGTTAGGAGAAGAAAGAAAAGTGTGTTCTTGTTTGTGTGAAATGTATTCATGGGTGCATGCCTATATATATCCACAATTTTGGGTATTATCTTTAGGTCCTTATGTCTTGGAGGAGACATGTTTGTTTCCAAGGTACCTCATGTTGGGTATGCAAGAAACAGGATCACAAAAAAAAGGTGGCTTCATTGTTGAAATTTCGGCCGAGAGTATTAGACACGTGGGGGTAGGGGGTAGGGTAGGGGTAAGGGCGTAGTGTGGTGTGATACCCGCTCGTTACTAGCCCGGTATAATACCCGCTAAGTGTAACCCGGTTATTAATAGTCGTTATATGTCAGTAGGGTACGGGTCGGGTATATAAAAAAAATATAAGTTTAATAGTTTTGGCATAATACGAGTATGTGTAAAACACTTAGAATTAGTTTTTATATAGTTTGGTATTCCCAAAAAAAAATAAAGAGAATGTTTTCGAGCGGTTTGTTTTATTAAATTTTAAATGTTTTTATAAACTTATTTTATTAAAATACATTATTTTATATAAATCAACTCAATTTTTGTCAAATCATTTTATTTGTTTTCAAAGTCATTTATTTTATAAAAATTTTTAAAATGGTTTTTAACTTACAAAAAAAAATATATAATAATGATAATATAAATAGAACTTTTTATAAATACATAATAACTACTTATTTAAATCAATCGAAACTAGTAGTTTCGATTGAACATAGTTTCGATACTTTACACTACCAAAAATAGTTTCGATCAAATCAGAAATCCCAAGTAAATCTGAACCTACATTTTACTAAAAAAATTTAAAATATATTATAACTGAAATTTTGAAATGTCACAATAACACTTATAAGTTTATAAGGTATTAAATAGAATATGGTTATATCTTAATTATAAGTTTATAAATATTTTTAAAGTCTAAAAGAAAACCATGGGTTTAATAGGTTTTAGATAGAGTTTCTATTAATTTATAAGTTTATAAGTGTTTAAATAAAGTTTTACAAGTTCATAAATGTTTAAATTTTTCATTTAGTTTTTATAAAGTTTATAACTTTATAATTATTTAGGAAATAAATAAAGTAACTTTATTTCTCTTTTTAAAATTTATATAAACAAATAGATTTATGTTTATAAATTTTTTTTTACAAAAGAGTGTAAGTTTAACATTTATTAAAGTTTCTCTATTATAATATTTATAAGTTTATAAATAATAAAATAAAGTATAATTAGTTCTCTTTTTAAATTAGTATAAATGATTTAAATTTTTCTGTTTAAAAATATATAAATTTTATAAACATTTCCAAGTTTATAAGATTCATATAAGTTTCTAAATTAAATAAAAGATTAAAGGTTTAAAAGAATTCCTTTAGTTTTAGAAAACAAATAATAAATTAAGTTTTCTGTTTTGACTAAATTGTTCCTGTGAATTTATAAGTTTTATAAAAGTTTTAAAAATATTTCTATAGTTTTTAAACATTTAAAACAATTTTTAAAGGATTATCATAAGTTTTAACAACATTTTAATTAAATAAAATAGTTCTGGAATATTAAAGTGTAACTAAAAATCGTTTTTATGTTTATAAAAACTTTACAGAATTTATAAAAATAATTAAAGCATTTAAAACTGAGTGAAAAAGTATAAAAAAAAATAAAAGTATCAAAAACGGGGCTGCCGGGATCGAACCCGGGTTGCCCGGCTTGCCCACACACACACTTAACCATCCCGACTATGGGTTCGTTAAGTTAAAACATGGGAAATTAAATAGTTAATTAGTATCTCAGATAATCCAAATCTTCCGATGAACCCTAGAAACGAAATTGCCCCAATACGGATCGAATAACCCTCTGTTTATGAAATTAAACAGAGGGCTTTTGATCCTCTCGTGAAATCGATCAAGATGCATACAAAAATTACCTGATTTGAAGTCGAGATGAGGGAGAACGAGTTCAGGCTTTTACTTCGGCTATCGGGAGTAAAATCACGAAATGTGGATGATGATCATCTGAATTGAGAGTGAAGAAAGTTTTGGTGTGATGTTACTGAGGTTTCTAGTCGATATTTATAGCCGATGTCGCTAGTTAAAGCCGGATTAGGTGGGACGATCGCGAATGAGCACGCCGGCTTAAATGCGGATCAATGCGGGTGCCAAACTCTAAGTTGTGCATTGAATGTCATAGGGTTAGGGTCGCATGCGCAAGGCGAGGATCGAGGTTCGGTGAATCTGGTCGTTTACGCATTCTTCGCATAAAGGGAGTGAAAACCGGGGCTGGGGAGGTTTGAACCTGAGACTGTTTTGGTTTCAGGGAGTTTGGGTTGATTACACTCTAGTCCCCGAAGTTTCAGAGTTTCCTTATTTCATGACCAAACCTCGGTTTGAGTTAGAATAAGTTTTAAGCCTTGGCAGTTTTAGTCCCTCGATTTCATAAAAATGAATTAAATGAGTTTCCTTCTAAACAAATCAAATATTAGATAAAATCTAAATGATTTTTATAGATTTTAAATAATAATCTACAGGATTTGTTATAATCTAAGTGGCTAGAATGAATTTATATTATTTATAAAATCATAAAGTTTTCAAGAATCTATATATGCATATATATATATATATATATATATATTTAATTTAAAATAAATACCCATGCATACGCTTTAAGTATAAATGGTTTCCTATTTAAAATACATATTAGGTTAAAATCAATATTTATTGTTTTAAGGAAATATGAGATTTTAGTTTTCAAAATTTAGGGATAAGTGCAAGGGTTTTAGATAGGCCGGAAATTTCGGATATTACAACATGAATATGTTGTGAAATTAGATAAATTTTAAACATATTCTAAAAATATAATAAGAAGTTATAATAATATATTTTTTATAAAACAAAAGTCATTTCCTACATATATTTCATAAAAACTTAGTCAAGATTTTATAAGACTCAGAAGTTTATAAAATTAATGTCAAGTATTGTTTTGAAATTCAATTTTGAATGACAAGTTTGAAAATGAGTTGGTAGATCTTCTATTTGTAAAAGAATCCCAACATGTTTTTGTTTGGAATACACAAACCAACTTTAAATGGATTAAAGCCAAAACCAAAGTGGCATAATATTCCTACCTTACAAAATACAAAGTAAATCTTATCATTTTGATGTGAACTATTATAATCCAAGTATAGTGTCGAAAATAACTTTTTATAAAGTTAAAACAAAATATACATAAGTGGAAATGACTTTAGAATGTGAATTTTGACAATTTGCAACGTTTAGAAAAAGTTGATAATAGTCACCACCCAACCTGGCAGTCGATGGGGGCAGGTCGACCGTCATATAGGCAGAAGGCATGTGTTGGTTTTGTAAATCTCTATCTATAAATACCAAATTTTCCCAACCATCACATTCACACATTTTACTAATTTTAGCTCATTTTTAAGGTTAAGTTTGCAATCGTAAGTCACGTGAATGAAACATGAGCTAACCTTTCATTAAAAACTAACTGGTATTGACATCAGAGACTAAATACGTAACTAGGTCACAAACGTTTGGACTAAGTTTTAAAATTTTAAAACCCAGTGGCCAGCGTTTAATTTAATCAAACCACATGGTCCATTTATGCATTTAACTCATATCCTTTTTATAATAAGTAAATAAATAAATAACTTTATCTTCCACGTGTCGACTTCCGGTGACGTCTAGATTTTTGTTTTCCGTCTCTCTCTCCTATTAAATAATAACAATTTTCTATAACTAAATATCTAAAATTTATTTTAATAATTTTTTAAACGTACTAAATCATAAGAAGATTTTAATTATATCTTAATTTAAAATCTAATTTTATAATCCTTAAATATTCATTATTTATATTTTTATCTTTTAAATCTTCATTATTTTTTTTTCACTAATGACTGATGACATCCAACCTATAAATCTTAATATAAACTGTTGTTTTAGAACAAGTTGTATTTATTTAGTCCGTTAATACATGAGTTTCTAACCTATTATATATGTATAACAAATATTAAATAATTATTAATAAAGATTTAAGAATCATAAAAAAGGAGTAAATTACATTTTACGTCCTTTAAGTATTGACTAGATTTTAATTTACGTCATTTAACTAAGAAATTACAGGTTGTCCTTTATACTTAGAAAAGTTTGCACGTTTCATCATTTGGACTAAAGCTCGTTAACTTCATACGTTAAGTCCGGTCACGTGTCCCTCAAATCAGGCAAAATTGTATTTTTATTGTTAATAAAATAACAAATTTTACTTTTCATCCTTTATGTTTATACTTAATTTCATTTTTCGTCCTTAGACTAAGATAATATCAAAAATTGTTCTTTATGTTTATACGTGTTTGCACATTTCGTCCTTTACACCAACGCTTATCTATTTTTGTGTTAAATGAAGTCACGTGTCCCTCACCAAAGACAAGGAATTGCCGGCCAGCATCCCTTTCCGCCGTCTTTGGTCAGATAAAAGGGGTTTTGGTTCTGATTGGAAATAGATAAATGGAGGTTTGGAATGAACATTTAAGTAAACTGTCATGACAGATTTACCCTTCAGGTAACAGAAGGGTCATGGTAAAAGAGAAAACAAAAACAAGACTTGTACTCTTCATAAAACCTAGAAATATAATCGCTAGAGTAAATCAAAACTCCATTTTGATCTATTATGGACGAGTTTACTTAAATAATCAATCGAAACCTCTTTTTTTTAATCTATTTTCAATCGTTGAATCAAATGAAAACTCCCTTCTCATATGACCGAAGACGGCGAGAAGGGATGCCGCCCGGTAATTCCTTGTCTTTGGTGAGAGTCATGTGGCTTCATTTAAAGCTAAAAGAGATGGGTATTAGTGTAAAGGACACAATGTGCAAACAAGTCTAAAAATAAAAGATAATTTCTATTATTACATTTGCTTAATGACGAAATCCAAAATTTGGTATAAACATAAATGATGAAAAATGTAATTTGTTCTTTTATTAACGATAAAAAGATGATACTTAACGTTTGACATTGACAGACGTTAGTCTAAATAATGAAACGTGCAATTTTTTCTAAACATAAAAATAAAATCTGTAATTTCTTTAGTTAAACGATGTAAAATAAAATTCGGTAAATATGTGAAGGAGATAAAATTTCCCCCAAAAAATCAAATAACTTGTTAAATCGGGTCGGATCAAAGAGAAGAGAGCATGCAGCACAAGAATAAAAAAACAATCAACGCTGGAAATGACGCCAACGCTACTCAAAACCAGCCACAAAAACCCACCCAAATCAAATCCCAAATCATCCTCACGTACCATCTCAATTCACAAACCTTCGATCTCTAACCCCGGAAACGAAGCTGAATTGCAATCAGATGGCTTCATCTGCTGCCGCATTATCAGCAAACAGCTGCAGCACACACATGAGGGCCCCTTTCTTCAACAACAATCGCTATAAGAACCAGCAGAAACAAAACCTCACTTTCTTCAAAATTCGAGCCTCATCTGATGATCAAGAGGACTGCAATGTCGAAGAATGCGCTCCTGAAAAAGAGGTAACTAACGACTCTGTTTTCTGGAAATTCAATATGCGGATTTTGATTTTTGTGATGAGTGCAAATTGATTAGATTTAATCGAATGTTTTTGATAAGTGATCTGAACTTTATTTTAGGTTATTATTGTAAATGAAAATTGTGTGTTTGAGTTTGTAGCAAAATTGATGGCAATTGAATTTATTGCTGTTACCTTAATCTGTTAATATAGTTTGTAGCAAAATTTGAAAGAGTATGATGTCATTTCTGTTAACTAATCATTGCCTTTCATATTTCACTTGAAAGAGTTTAAATACAATTGAAATAACTACTTTTAATAAGCTTGGTTTAGACAAGGACGAGACACTTCGGAGGCGTTTAGGTCCCAAAAGCTGAGGTGCGAGGCGTTGCTCAATGTACAACCAAATAAGATTTGTTTACAAACAGAAGCTGTGTCTCTCTCATATGCTTTACATATCAACCTTTTTATCAAGTAAATCTTTCGTAATTTCTTTATCCCTTTGATTGTTTTTACATATAAGCCTCCTACGTACCCTAACTTTGACCAATTTTGACCTAGTAGTACATGAGGGGATGCCTCAAGACCCTGATGCGATTTCCTCAGCGCCTTTTGAAACCAAGCTAATAAGAATAAGGAAAATGGAAACATATCATATTCTTCAGTAACTAGTGGTCATGATCTTTCAACAACTTGGACTTTTTGTTCTTGGTTGGTGACGTGTTAATCCGAGTACTTAGGATTCCTCTTAGGCACCCTTGTAGATTTCCTCAGCCTTACCCACCCTTTGGACTTGAACCTTGTCCTCAAGGTGTAGATTAAGAAACTCATCAGTCATCACAAAAGTCTTTGGTATTCTTCCACGTGGCATCTTCAACGGTTGTAGGCTTGCTTCTGGTTCCAGGGAGGTAGCTAAAGGAGAAATTGGTCTTTTTGGGTAGTCATAAATTGTCTTTGGATTGACAATGAGAACTAATTCCTTATTGGCTATTCAAAAGTATACGGCATTCATGAGATATATAATCTTGTTTATCCTTTCCTCTGCATGAGACTTTACCAGGGGATCACTTGATTCTATATACAAGCTAGTTCCAGCTATCTGACATATGAACCTTAACTCAACATGATTGTGTTGGGTTATGAAGACTTTGGGTTAGTGGGCTTCCGTATTGGGCTTGGCATTTGGGCCGCTTGAAGGGAGCAAAGAACCGGCTCTAGTGGCCTGTCTTGTTTCTTTGTCAGCAAGTTATTAACCCCAATCTTGTTCTATATAAACCATGCTATGTAATCGTATTCTTACACCTCCTGATTAATAATAAAGAGAGAACCCTGCTTGCCACCGTGGACGTAAGTCACTTTGGCTGAACTATTTCTTGTGTCGTTTATTATTTGCTTTCATTTGTGCTTTTGTGTTTCGTGTTTCCGCTGCGTACGACTCTGATTGATACCTAACATGTGTGTGTGTGTATAATAGATGGGTGTGTCTATAATTCAGTATTTTTGCCTCATTGGCTTGTTTTATATTTTGTTTATCCATCTTATAGCTCAAGTTCAAACATACTGCATTTTGAAAACATTCATGCTATTTGTGTCACTCAGTGGTTATGGATTACAGCAATAATATATATATTTTAATGAAAATATATTGTTTAAGTTGATACCATGTGGTCACAACTTTGGATGAATATGGTACACTTGAATACTTGATATTGAATCTGAATATAATGATTATTTGTTGTGGTATAAAACAGGTAGGGAAAGTGAGCGTGGAATGGTTAGCCGGGGAGAAAACCAAAGTGTCTGGAACGTTCCCACCTCGTAGGCGTGATTGGAGTGGTTATGTGGAGAAGGACACGGCTGGGCAGACAAATATATATTCAATTGAGGTTAGTGCTTTCAGCATTATTTATCTCTTAAACTTAATCTCACTCCTCTATTGGCCTAATTACACGGCTGGGCAGACAAATATATATTCAATTGAGGTCAGTGCTTTCAGCATTATTTATCTCTTAAACTTAATCTTTAGGTAACAAAAACTTCATTTTTTTTTTCAAAATGCTTGGAGATATAGTTTTGGCTAACACACATATGTAACTCTTCCAGTCTATGGGCGAGACCGGAGGTGTCGATTTCAACCCATTTATAATCCGAATAAGTTTTATCCCTAACAAGTTAAATATATAATATTAAAGAAAAATAGTCAAAAATGAAATGGGTCAAAAGTGCAAAAAGTGTATTCTTAATCCATGAAACTCCTAAATCATTTTATTTTAGAAGTTATCTTCTCATTGAGATAATATAATTTTTGTAACCATATTGGACACAATTGTTTATAGAAAATTTAGATATTTTGGACAAAAGTATTTGCCCTTTCCCATTTTGCAACCTCTAGACTTGGTCTTTAAAGAAATTGATAACACCAAGTAGGAATTGCTCCTACCGGGTAAAATGGGTCAAAAGGCACCCAAAATGTATTCACAATGCACAAAACCTATGATTTATTTCAGAAATTAGATTATCATTGCGATGATGACCTCGTCTTAAAAAGTACTCGTTTGACCCATCAGCCAACCTACCGCCCACCGTTTTTGCAACCTCTAGATGATATTAGCTAAAATGGAAACAAGTTGAATGGTGAAGCAAGTCAAACAAATAGCAAGTCTGTATTCAAAATGCATAAAACCTCCGTTGTTTTATACTTTCATTTTTAAAAAATAGAGTATCATTGTATTAATCTAGATTTTGTGATCTTTTCTAAGACACTAATTATTCACAAAATTCAAGGAAAAAAAAAGACCATAAGTGTCTGCAGCCCGAACCAATCCGTCCGATTTGTCACCTAAACGAGGAAATGATAATTTGGTATCAATAAACTCGTGCAGCCTGCGATTTACGTGGCAGAGAGTGCAATCAGCTCAGGAACTTCAGGTACATCTGCTGATGGATCAGAGAATACCGCAGCATTAGTTGCTTTTGGAGGGGTTATTGCTGTTGCTGCTGCATCTGCAATTCTCCTGCAAGTAGGGAAGAACCCACCTCAAATACAAACATTAAATTACTCGGGCCCGTCACTAAGTTACTACATTTCCAAATTCAAACCCTCAGAAATTGTCCAAATTTCACCTGAGCCAGAGAGCTCTGCCCCACAAGTAGATTCAGGAGCTCCAGAAACCGAGACAGCGACTTCAGCTGAACAGCCAGAGAGCGGTGCAGATCAAGTGTCGGAAGTCGTGGTTGAATCCGAGTAAGTTATAAATGTGGCTAGCTTTTATATGTAAGGGTAAATTGTGGTTGTATGTATGGTTTTCATTGAGTTGTATACTTTGTGCTACACGCAAATTGGTCACACCATTGTAAAATTATTGATTATTGGAATAATCAATCTTCCAGGCTTTATTCCACCATAATAATACTGTTTGAAGAGTGAATCAAGGTATCATAATAAGGTTCATTAGAAAACCTGAAAATAATTTCGTTTAATAAACTGAGCTTGAGTCAAAACGACCCTATTAATTATACAAATATAGTAATTTTATTTAATAGTTATATACATTATTGTGATAAGAAAATAAACTATATATATATGGGAAGGTTCCACTAAAAAGTGGTTTTTCGTTAAGAAACGCTAAGAAGTGGGTCAAACGAACTCCGATTGAGCTTAATCCAGCGGCGTTGGAACTGTCTCATCAAACCCTAACCCGGACCCAAAAACCTAAACCCCTTCCACCCGCACCCCCAAAAACCTAACCCCTCCCTCCAACCCCACCCTGAAAAGCCTAAAACCCCCACAAAAAAAAAACTAAACCATAAAATCTAAACCCTAAAAGCTAAACCCTAAGGCTATAACCCTAAAATTCAAACATAAAATCTAAACATTAAAATCTAAACCCTAAAAGCTAATATGGTAGAGTTTGACGAGACGATTCCAACGCCGCTGGAATGAGCTCAATCGGAGTTCGTTTGATATCGTTTCTTAGCGTTTTTGTCATTTCTTAGCGAAAAACTAATTCTTATTTGAACCTCCCTCTATATATATATATACTAGGTTAGAATCCCGTGTATTACACGAGATTGTATATTAAAAAAGATAAAACTTATAAATTTGTAAATACGTCATAACTTGTCAGACTATTATGATCGTCTCGAGATATACCAAATGGAAATGCGTGTGTACATAACATATTAGTATTTTTCTTTAATTAGTTATATTTTGAATTCCTATTATATATTCTTATTTAATATAATTAGTATTCTTCTTTAATAATATATTTATAATATAATTATTATCTAATAAGATAGAGGCGCATTTATTAGGAGAGAATGACGGGAAAACTAATATGAGGAGGCATGAGAAAGTGACAAGTGTCCATCTTAAACCTTTATTTATTAGATAGCATATATATATATATATATATATATATATAGGGGAGGGTTCCAGAGAAAACCACAAGTTAGGTGAAAACCGAAAAACCATTAAAAAAACCAATTTTACCCAATCATATAATAACTTTTATTTTTTGTTTTATTTTATTTTTATTTATTTATAAGAGTATCAATGTAATATTAAACATTTTTACCAAAAAACATTTTTACACATATTGTTACGTATACGTAAACATAAAACAAAAAAAATACGGTTACGTATACGTAAATAAAAAAAATATTTTTGGATACGTATACGTAAATAAAAAAATTGCCTAAAATGATGTGGTTTTCTTGGTTTTTGCATAACTTTGTGGTTTTCTCTTGATCCCTCCCCTATATATATATATATATATATATATATATATATATATATGGAAGGGTTCAAATACTAACCAACTTTTTATGTGATAACCGTGCTAACCACTATAAAACAATCACATAACTTATAAATTATTTTTTCTTTTAATTGTTAAAATAGTATTTAAGTATGTTGAATAAAAATTTTGAACGTAAATACGGAAATGATGAGTTTACGTAAACGTACCAAATAATGTTACATATACGTGACACATAGTGTTTACGTATGTGTAACACTATTTGGTACGTATACGTATCACAATGTTTGAGAGTGGTTATCATGGTTATCACATAAATATTTGTTAACATTTAAACCTCACCCTATATATATATATATATATATATATATATATATATATATATATATAATGTAACGGATGTAAAATTATGATAATAAATATAAATAAAATAGTTATCTATATCTATATCTATACTACCTAATAAACAAGTAAAATAGGAGACTCTTGTCATTTTTCTAAGTCTTCTCATTCTTATTTTCCCGCTTATCTCTTCCATTAGTAGTCAACTTCATTATTTTAGGCAACTAAATTAATTATTTGTTTCAATTTTTATCTACATATTTTTTAATTTAAAATTGTGTTTATCATCAATCAATTTGTTCAATCATATTTTTATGAATTTTAAAACTGAAAACAATTTAATAGCCAACTATAATTCAAATAAAAAACTTATAATCATATATTTACATACTCACATTGTTCCATTTTGACGAGTGTATGTATGTGTTAATAGATTACACTATATTTTATTCAACTCGTGTACCCGTGTCCCATGTATTACACGCGTTTTAAAAAAATAATCTTTTTACTACTAAGTATATAACATTACATTTATTTAACCCGTGTAACACACGTGATTCCAACTTAGTATATATATACGAAATAATTAATAATTAATAAATAATATACGAGTCAAGCTCAAACTTTGAACAGAAAGGTTGAAACAAGTTAAACTCGAGCTTGGCTCACCCTACCAACATGTGCTCAATGTAATGTCCAAGAGACATGATTACATGGTCGGCCACGTGAGCTTTTGATACGTAATGCCTAAAACGTGCTCGTATTGTGTTTGATAAATTTTTAAGCACAAAACACCTATCTCAATTCACACACTGTAAAATCACATACGAGTACATATGTGAATTTATACTTTGAAACAATATTCGAATCAAAGTAAATTCATAGTGTAATTTACACTTGAAGAAAATACTATATATCTATGTGAATTAATGTTACTTATGTTAATTCAGTGTAAAGTTACGTTATTACTAATACTACAAAAGGGCAAAAGCAGTGGCGGATCTAGAACAAAAGTTCAGGGGTAGTGAATTTTTTTTTGACCGTATTATAATGTAAATGAAACAAAAAAAATTTACCGTACTTTCATGTAAATGAAAAAAAAAATTACCGTACTTTCATGTAATTAAAAAATAATAATTTTGACCGTACTTTCATGTAAACAATTTTTTTTTACGGTAACATGCGACTGACGAGGCGGGCTGCAGAGGCGGAGGACTGTGGTTTGGCGGAAGCGGTGCCGGGCAGTGGTCTCAGCTCAGGTCGAGCGACTGGTCGAGTGGTCGGTCTCTGACTCTCACAGTTCCCGCTCTCTGTCTTTCTTCTTGGCCGGCCGATTGGGTAAGTTGGGTTTGAGAATTGAGACTTTGAGGTATTGAGTTTTAATAAAACATTTGGGCTGGCACAAATGTTTTATTAAAACCCAATACCTCAAAACCTTTAATAAAATGTGGGGATTTTTTTATAAAGTATTAGGTTTTTTATAAAATTTTGGACTTTTTATGAATTGATTTTTATAAAATATTAGGTTTTTTATAAAATTTTGGACTTTTTATGAAATGTTGAGCTTTTAAAAAAATTTAAGGGGTAACCGGATACATAAAACCGTAAAAAAAAAATTTACACATTTTTTTTAAACTGCGCGTAAAAGTTGAGCTACCCATAAGGTAGGTCAGCCCGTGTGCAAAAGACACGTTTAGAAGCAGTTATGCATATAGCACTCTATGCATACCGCTTACATCATTTATTTTGTCTTATATGAGATTTACACTTAGGTACCATGTATTACTCTAGATTTACTTTTAGATTCATGAACTTAAAAAAAATATTCTTTTATTTTCTTTTAAAAAAAATATATTCTTTTATTTTATTTATTTCGTAAACAATAATTTTTTAACAGTTTCGTTTTTCTATAAATTTATTTTTTTAAGAATTCAAAGACATTAATTTTCTTTGATAGTTGACACAATTCTAGTTGGCGTCCGATAGAAGGACACCAACAAAGGCAAGTTTCCATTTATATAATCTGAGGATCAAATTTTGTTTAGCAAAGCTCATGTGGTTGAGATGGTTACATCGCTTGACATCTAGACCCTGGTTCAACTCAGTTCCACATGTTTTGTTCCCTCTTTTTTTTTCACCCGTTCTCAACTAAGCAATTACCCACGTTTATTTATTGTCAAAACTTTTTTACCCAAATTCCATCTTCCCTAAACCTTCTCAACCTAATCAGCTGCAACAAATCTACGATGAAATCGGGATGTTGATTTCTTATCAACCACGTTCAAATACGTTGATAGTTAGCCTGATTTGATTCTAGCGAATAAAACTTTGAAGACTTGGAACTTTTTTTCTAATAGGATAACAGACTTCTTATATTATATATAAACATAGTTCAAGTTAAACAAACAAGGCCATTATTGGCTATGATAATGACTAATTCACCCCGGCATGATGACACTACATTTCTTAACCTTCAAGTTCTCATTTTTGTTATTCATTTTGTTTTTTTCCTTATGTAGTTTTAGTTTTCTCAAGATTTGCCTTCTCTTACTTTCTACATAAACTTTACAAACGTACTTTTTTGCCGTCTAACGCGCCGTAATGTGCGAGTTTTAATACTACTTTTACACAAAAGCTAATTAACTGAATGCCAAGAGGGCCCCGCCACATGTCACAACCATGCCTACTAGTTTTATACCCGTCCAGTGGCGGTCCGCTTTGACATATTTTTTTAATATGGAATAGCTGTCTTTCTTTGAATTATAAGCAAAATCAGACAAAATATTAACCCATAAACCGACAAAATATGCAGTATATAACCTCAAAAGTTTGATCCTTAATGATTGTAACCCAAAACCAATTGCAACCAACTATAATTATAATACAATGCTAACACCAACCATTTAATAACATACAATTTGAAATGGATTTACTCACATATGAATAGTAAATTAGTTTTAGTGGTTGGATTGGGCGGCACCTGCATGTGCCCACTTTTAATTGGGTTTAACGGTTTTTTTTTCTTTTTTTTTTTTTTTTAGATTCCCACTTTTTTTTTATATTTAATTATTTTTCTCCATTAAAATGCAAAGTGTCATGTTTGGTTGACTTGGTTCCCCTTTAAAGTTTTTTTTGTATATTTAATTATTTTATTCATATTTTTATTTGTTATTTTTTTCTATTTTTTTATCTAGCTTTTTTTCACCATCTTACGTTTTGTTTTGACGCTTTCTTTTAGTATGCAATACGTAATTTTTATTTGTTTTTTTTTCACCTTTTTTTTGTTTTTTTGAGGTATGTTACTTGATGGTTGCTGTTTTTTTTTGTTTTTTACTTGCACATGATTTTTTATTTATGTAAAGAATTAAATGGGTCGTCTTAAATGTAAAATCCCTCCTGCCCCAGCGGTAAGGCCACACTCTCTTTTAACATTTATCGCTTATATTTTGGTTCGAGATCGCGACCTGCCGCGTAGCTGCAGTGAAGCTGTTTTACCTCTGTCAATTCTTTAATTTCATTGCAGCTTCATTCATAGTCTTCATAAGTTCCTCCTACATATGATTATAATTATAAATACATCACAATTTTCACATCTAAAAGAGTATGATAAGAAATATGATATGAGCAAACCTCAGCAACTTGGATTTCATTACTCTGTCAATTTCCTTTAAATTAAATTAAGCTTCAACTTCCATTAGATTTCATTCCTGCATCAACAACACCACTTTAAAGTCCAGATGAAAATTCAAACTTCAACAATATAACTCCAGGATAAAACTGAGAACAAACCAAGGTTCATTAGATTATGTAATAAGAATGGAACCTGAAATGGTTGAAATGAAAACATACAATTTGTTGCAGTCAGCTGCTGAAACGAAGTGGCAGTCAATTGTGCAGACAACTAAAGTAAGAAACTTAAGTTAAAGCACAATCAAATATCTACTAAGTGGCAGTCTTCGTGTCATTGAAACTAGCAATACGAGAAGTGTTTAAATCCCATACGTATGCTTTCACCTTCAATATCTTATTAATATCCATGGTAGATATATCTAAATGCAGATCTCACGTGCTCGCATATTTTTATCACTTTATAACCATTTGTACGCTTTTTGAACAGGGCGGCCATGAAGAGATGTATATCACCCAAGCGAGAAAAGCTAGAAATATGATGAGGGACGAATAACCCAATGGTTATTCAAAAAGTCGTAATCTTTTGATCTAAGTGGAGTCACTACCCACAAAAAGACATCATGACCCAGTTTGGTTACTTCTAATTTTATATTCTTTGAGCATATGATGCTATTAAAAAAGCAATTTCATTATTGCCATTCTTTCCCTTTTTGATTATATATTTATTTATTTATCGGTAAAATGGTTTTTAATAATCCAAACTATGAGTTATTGGCTAATAATAATCCAAACTAACAGTTTGGCTGGTGATAATCTCAACTTTCAGTTTTGTTGTCAATGGCAGCATAATCATTATATATTTACATTCAATTTACACTCGATTTCGCTTGTATGTTTCTCCATTTCATTTAAAATCGTAACTTTGAGAGAAAATAAGTGTAAATCTATGATGATTATGCTACTGGGACTGCCATAGGTAACAAAAGTGAAAGTTGAGATTATCACCAGCCAAACTGTTAGTTTGGATTATTATTAGCTAATGAGTCGTAGTTTGGATTTGTATTATTTATTTATACACGCTTCCAATATAATGTAGCTTCAAAACACATAGTTCAAAGTGATCATAACTACATGATAAAGGATAAAACTAATTCTTATGTTAATTATGTGTTGGAGTATTAGTGTAGCATGTGCTATATATTTTTATAATCCCAGCAGGCTACCTCATCTTCATGGGCTTCTCTTCAAATTAGCTTGTGCTGTCATATAGTATAAATTTCACTAATTATTGTCATACACATGTAACCCTTTTTTCCGGGTAACCTCACTTGTTGGATTTACTCATAAACATAGTCATAAAATACTGAATTTATATTAAAACATTCGTCATCCAATTACATAATCATAACAGCGGAAGTCTTTACAATTAAAAACATAACATTGTTCGAAGACATATAAAACAAAAGAGGGATGTCAGTCTCGTACCGGGTAACCTCCACGCCATCGCACGACCTCATCTACCTTTACCTGAAATGTATACTAAAAGTCAGCTAACGCTGGTGAGTTCTAGTTTAATGCAATTAGGTATAAACATTCTTTTCTTTATAAGTATGCATAATTATATATATACACTTATATAAGTACACATTGACTTGAATTGCTTCTCATTTATCATTCTTCGCAAATACATATAGATATATATTCACATCATTGGTCTCATTTATTTTCATAACTTTTGCTTGTCTTTCATCTTTATTTCGTGATTACATATATATATGCATTCACCTTTTCTTTTCTTTACTTTACATTCATTGGTAATACTCTTAAGGGTGATCAACCCGTCTTTTGGTTGCGAAGGTCACAAAGACAATCGCCGCGGTCCATCGTCATGGCCCACCTATACTTACAACCGTCCGGCAACAAGTGTCGTCCGTCATTTTATTCTTACAACCGTCCGGCAACCTTTGTCCGTCCGTCATGACTTACAACCGTCCTACCGTCGTAGGCCGTAATTCGCCCGTCTACCCGAAGGTATCCGTTTCCCATGCGACTATTATTTATACAACCGTTCTACTATAAAATGCCAATTTTTCTTAGACCGTCCGTTAATAACTTTAGTACGTCCTAGCTGATGAAGGAACGCACTTGTGGCATTCGTACGTCCTAGCTGATGAAGGAACGCACTTGTCCCGGTTGTACGATAGTCACGTGGTCGTCCGTCTACCGAAGTAGCCGTTATCATCGAAGCGTCCATAACGTTTTCTTATACTTGGCAAGCAATATATACATGGATATAAAGCAAGACTTCTTCTTTACACGTTATGTCATACTTTCGTTCATTCTTTAAGAATCATACGTTTCATTCTTTATTCATAATTCTATTTCGTGTAAAGATATATATATATATATATATATATATATATATATATATATATCTATTTGTATACCACGTATGATCACATTGACATTCATAACTGTTATTCATTTAGTGTATACATTTTAGCCCCAAAACATTTAATAAGGTTTGCACATAACATAGAAAGGGGGCACATAGAACTCACCTGATGAGTAGTTTCTGAAATACACTAAGCTGGCTACTGAGCGTCACTAATGTCACTCACGATCTGTATAATAAAGTCATTCTCGTAAGGTAGTGCTTCTAGATGACATTAGACATTACTATGCTTGAACTTAGTAGTTTCGATGGATTTGCTTTATCGAAACTTGGTAGTTTCGATAGGTTGCTTCTGTCGAAACTTGGTAGTTTCGATAGGTTGCTTCTGTCGAAACTTGGTAGTTTCGATAGGTTGCTTCTGTCAAAACTTGGTAGTTTCGATAGGTTGCTTCTGTCGAAACTTGGTAGTTTCGAGAAGTAACTTAGGTGTAATCTTAGCTTCGGATCGTGGGCTTATATCGAAACTATGGTAGTTTCGATGGGTATGCATATATCGAAACTGAGTAGTTTCGATGGGTCTGCACATATCGAAACTACTGCACATATCGAAACTAAGTAGTTTCGATGGGTCTGCACATATCGAAACTACTGCACATATCGAAACTAAGTAGTTTCGATGGGTCTGCACATCGTCTTCCCAAAAAATCTGAAGTTTTTGCATGCAAGTCTGATCGAGTCAATATCTAAATTTTTCTTTGATCACAACGTTCGTTTTTTATTCTAGATGCTATACCTAAGTTCACTTTCAAGTTTCATCCGCAAAAATCGTTATCTTTTTAGCCAAAACCCGAAACTTCCCAAAACGAACAAAAACTCATAATGTGGTCGAATCGTTACCTGGATTGTAATTCTGATTCGGAGGTTTTGCTCACGGGCTCAGCTGTAACGTGCTCCTCCAATCTCGTGACGATCCGTCGACTTTCTCTCTCTAGACCCGAGCTTTTCTTTCTCTCTCTAGAAGCTGCGTGAGTGGGGAAATGAGCAGAGAAGAGGGTTGCCTTGCCTCTTATATGCCTGGGCTTCCCTCGGCCCATTGAAGTCGAGCCCAAGCCCGCTCCCTTTTGTTTAAATATTCCGACTAAGTGGATGTTACAACACAAATTTCACTAATTATGGCCACACACAAGTTTCATAAATTTCACTAATTATGCTACACAAGTTTCCCAGATCATGTATGCTAAGCTGGCTATAGGGAAATACCCATCATCTTTATAAGAATTTTATTTTAAAAATATATTTTATTTTTGAAGACACAATGTCCAAGATATTGTATAATGGATATAAGTAGTAACAACTACTCGTCAGTTGCAACTGTGATCAATAATTATAATCAACAACAACTATCAGCAACAACTTTGATGATCATCGTAACTGAGTTATCTTTTATAGAAGTCAATTATTAGCAGTAACTAAGTTATTGTTGAAGGAGTTGTTGTTAATGGTAATAGAATAAATGCCAACATCTTTAATCGCTATCTAACACACTTTCACAAAAGATTGTGTTAACCTTGTGATGATTCCCCAACTATAAAAGTATTTAGTTTAATTCCGATACGTCTTTTTACAACATGAAATTGCATATTCAATTTTTGTTTCTCTTTAAATTATTCGATTGAATTCTCGAAAGTACTATCAAAATATTTCAATTTGAAAGTCAATATACACAATTCAGCGAGATATATATACCTTTTACGAAATTCAAAACCTACATTTTATAGTCGAGCCAAACATGTGCTTTGTTAAACTAACAATGTTCCAAACATGTTACATCAATCACATCGAAACATCCATACGAGTCTTATTACAACACATATTATGTCCATCATACAGCCTGTACCATGACCAAACGACCGGTATTAAGGCGACAAAAGGTCAGATACAACCCGTGTTCAGACTCGTGTACGCGTGTACGCTTAAAATGAGGGAAATGTACCCAATTATCACATGATTGCTTTCAAAAAAGCTCACATCAATCATTTTTTAAACAACTAGAGTCAAATGGCGAATTTAATATCTAAAAGTCTTCCCAACTACTTTATTTAAAACAAAGTAATTTGATCACTTTAACTCGTATCATTTTATTAAACAATTACCTCATTATTTTAATCCAGATTACGACCTTAACTGACCTCTTTTTTTTCTGAATTTAGGCTCGGCAGTGGCGTGTACGGCTGGGTCTGAATCCCACCTTTCTGTCCACGTTCTTATGTCGCGCGTGTGAATTATTGCCACTCAAGGATATGAACCCATGTTTGCCACAACAATTTGAGGGTTTCAGCCCACCAAACCAGAATAATAATAATCTTTCTTCCACCATCAAGTTGCAATCTTTATGCATCTTTATATCTGTAAGTCTTTATTTTCTTGATTGCTTTTGTTCACTATCAAAAATTAATCTTTATTCGAATTAGAACTGTACCCAGATCATAAATCTGCTTGTTTCTTCAACTGGGTACTTCAGATTCTTGATTTGAATCATGTGAAAAAGGTGAAATTGGAGGTTAACTTTTGGGGGATTTTGTGAAAACTGACTTTGAGGTTAGGTTTGCAGATGGGGTTTTGTTTGTATGGTGTGTTGGGTCATATTTGATGTGATTATGTAAGCTTTAGATGGTTTCAAAATCTTGAATTTGAGTTGGGGTTTATAAGCTTTTGTTTTTGGGTTCTGGATTCAAGTTGGGGTTTTTCAAGATTTTGTGGATTTGGGTTTTTAAATTTGTGGAAAAAGATGCAAAGGGTTAGGGTTTCATCACAGCAAGTAGCAGTACAGAAGTTAGGGGATTCACAGATGACATTATCTCCTAAGTTTAAGTTAGCGGCTACTCAATCGCGTTTACTGGATCCGTTTGTGGAAACCGAATTGAGTCTTAGAGGTGATCCACTTATTCCTGGGCTTCCTGATGATATTGCTTTAAGTTGTCTTCTAAGGCTGCCAGTCTCGAGTCATTCGGCTGGCAAAACTGTCTGCAAGCGTTGGTATCAGTTATTTGGAAACAAAGAACGGTTCTTTACACGAAGAAAAGAAATGGGGTTTCAAGATCCGTGGTTATTTGTATTCGCGTTTCATAAATGTACAGGAAAGATTCAATGGCTTGTTCTTGATCTTACTCATTTCTCATGGCACACGATTCCACAAATGCCTTGTATAGATAAGGTTTGTCCACACGGGTTTAGGTGTGTTTCGTTCCCATTTGAAGGGTCTCTTTTTGTGTGTGGAGGTGTGGTGTTTGACGCCGACTGCCCTTTGAATTTAGTGATGAAATTCAATGTTCAAAAGAATTGTTGGACTGTGATGAAGAAGATGATCACTGCAAGGTCGTTTTTCGCAAGTGGGGTCATAAATGGGAAGATTTATGTGGCGGGTGGCAACAGCACGGATCTGTTTGAGCTTAATTCTGCTGAGGTTATGGACCCGAAAAAGGGGATTTGGCACTCGATTGCAAATATGCACACAAATATGGCATCTTATGATGCAGCGGTTCTTGATGGAAAGCTTCTTGTGACCGAAGGGTGGTTTTGGCCCTTTTATGTGGTTCCAAGGGGTCAAATTTATGATCCAAAAACCGATAACTGGGAAAACATGGCTGATGGGCTTAGAGAAGGATGGACGGGCTCGAGTGTAGTAATTTATGGTCACTTGTTTGTGGTAACCGAGCACGAGAGGACTAAACTTAAGGTGTATGACACAAATAATGATTCTTGGAAAACCGTTGACGGGCCTCCTTTACCTGAGCAAATTTGCAAGCCTTTTTCGGTAAATTGTAGTAATAATAATATTTATGTTGTGGGAAGAGACCTTCATGTTGCTGTTGGTTGTATTTTGAGATTGAATGGAACTGAGAAAAGCCCGAGCTTTTCGGTTCAATGGCAAGTAGTTGGAGCACCCGAGGCGTTTTCTAATCTCGCACCTTCAAGTACACAGGTTCTCTTCGCGTAATCGCTTGATTTTAATTTTTCTGTGTTTTTATATGCTTTGGTTGTTGTTTATGTGATTATATGATGTGTTTTTGTGTTTATATAATGTTATATGATGTTTCTTGAATGATATGATATGTTAATGATACTTGTTTTTTTACTGGTTTTAGATATTTATGAATTCCTGGTCAGAGGTATGCCTTGTCTGTATTTTTAATGCATAGGGCCATTGTAAACAAATTAAAAAGATTGGGACAAGTGTTTCAGGCTGACTCGGCCCGTTGTGGGCCCGGAACTATTTGTTTTGATCCTAACTCATTTTGACATATTACCTAACATGTCTCACCTGTCCTTTTTGCCCTCTCTAGCCGATGTAGGTAGGGTTACAAACGAACCGAGCAAACACGAACAAATCCTTGTTCGTGTTCGTTCATTAAGGAAATTTCTTGTTCACGAATACTAGCCGAACGAGATTTCCTGTTCGTGTTCGTTTGTGTTCGTCCGATAATTCTATGTAAGGAATGTAAACGAACACAAACGAGCGTACATAACACAAACGAACACAAATTCATTTGAGAATAAAATCAACATTTTCATCTCAAATTAACATTACACAAAATCTATAAAAAAATAAATATAAAGTACTTGACATTGACATAATTATCTCCACCTGCTTGAAATAATAATTATCATAGACACACTAACAAATAATTTTTAATTGATAAAATGTAAAAACCATTAAAGACCGAACAAATATGAACGAACATAAATGAACACATTATCGAACGTTCATGAACATAAATGAACGAACGCGACCTCCATTCATGTTCGTTCATTTAATTAAATGAACGGAATTTCTTGCTCATGTTCGTTCATTTATTAAACGAACGAACGTAAACCAACTTCCTATCGAACAGTTCACGAACTGTTCGTTGAACGTTCGGTTCGTTTGCAGCTCTAGATGTAGGTCACTAAAATAGTCTATAGGCAAAATACACAGGGAAAATCAAGTATCGGTGGACAAGGGAAAGTCCTTATTTTAAAGGGTAGGGATGACAATTTCTCACATGACACGAGATGAAAATAATAAGGTTTTGGTTGGGTCTAAACAGATAAAATGGTTGACTTGTCTATCGGGTAGGGATGTAAATAAGTAGGTCGACCCGTCACCCCGTTTAGAATTAGAATTAAAAAATAAAAAATATATATAATTTATATGTTTAATCTGCCAACCCGTTATCTGTTTACATTCCGTCAGCTTGTTTACGACTCGTTTATCTCATTTACTGCTTCATTTCGTCAACCCGTTTAACCTACAGACAAGGTTTTGGAGCCGGGGGTCTTTCTGGAAGCAATTTCTCTATCATCTAGGATAGAGGTATGGTTTGTCTACATCCTACCCTCTCCAGACCCTGCCAATAGCTTTGCTATTAATGAAATCCTATTGGGCATGGTGGTTGTTGTTGTACTAAGAACCGTTTTATATCCGACCAACCTGTTTAGATAAATGAGTTACACGGGTCGTATCTAGGTTATATGGTTTTAAGCGTCATTAAGTAAATATAGGTGATGTTTGGGTTCATCAATTTCAACTTGCCAACCCGATAATCTGAATTAGTCCACCCATTAACTCGTAAACCTGACACGATCTAATGGTCCGACTCATTACATACTATATATAGTTATTATTATTTTATTTTACCGAGTTAATTACAGAACTTTGATGAACAGTGGCTTCTTTATTTATTTTATTATTATTATTGCAACTTTCAATATGGTGTAGTGGTTGGAAGCTTGGATTCTTTAAAAAAGACTCAGGTTTTCTATCCTCACTAGCATCACTTTGGGAAGGGGCATGGTGGCTCAATGAAGGAAGACCTGGATCTTTGTGATCTCCGGTTCGATCCCGAGGGCGTCCGGGTTTTACCACCAGTGGGCTTTTGGGCAGGTGGGTTTTCCCGGAACTGGAGATAACTTGGGGCGCTTAAGGGCCCCGTACGGCTGGGCCAGCTGGCGGTGGCCTTTTGCCAATGGGTCACCCTGTACTACGGAGTACCTAGGCAATTCTACGTTTGTTGGCCGTTAAAAAAAATATTATTATTATTTTTTTCAACATTTATTTTGGTCAACAATGTAAGGCGCAGCTTTCTTGACGTTTTCACATATGGAAATATGCAAATGATAGAAATGGTCTCTCATCTTTCATTTAAACACTGGTGCTTCAAATTTTGACTTTAGTATTTAATTTTATATACGCTTTCATATAAGTTTTATTTAAATTTTATTTAAAACCTAGCTTGTTTTTTTATTTCTTTAATATTTTAGTCTCAGGTTTAGTTTTTATTCACGTTTAGATTTATTTTTTAGTTTATCTTTATTCAAAGTTTATTTAAAATTCTGGTTTTCGCTTGTTTAGTTTTTTGTTTCGCTTTTATTAACGTTTAAATTTCTTTTTTACTTTAAATTAATTCAAGCTTCGTTTAAATCCGCTCATTTTTATGACGCAATGACGACCTTTACTTACGTCCATTTTTTATCTGCGTTTTGATATTCAGTGTTTGGTTGCCGTTGTCGCTACGCGCTTTGCACATGCGGTATCCCGGCGCAACGCGCGGGCGAGGAAACCAACCATCTAGTTTACTTTAAAGACAAACTGATTTTGGATAAAATTTATAGAGTTAAATACGGTTTTAGTCCGTGTGGTTTAACTCAAATTAAACCATTTTTGTTCAAAAGTTTAAATTTGATTTTTTTTGTCCATTAATTTCAGTTTCTTCTCAATTAAAGCCAGTCCATTAACTCAATCCATATTTTTCTGTTTTCTTTTTAAGAAAAAACCAAAATACCCCTCTTAATAAAAAATAAAAAATTTATATAAATTAAATACAAAAAAAAGAGATTTATAAAACCTGTTGTCTCATTCTCTCTACTCAGTACTCTATCTCTCTCTCTAAACGAAGGGAGTGTTTGGATTGACTTATTTAACCTACTTATAACTTATTAGCTTTTTAAAAAAGGAGATAAGTCAATAAGTATGTTTGGCTCTTCTTACTTTTCCTCCTCCAGTTAATGGTTTTTGAAAAGTAAGAAGAATTTACTTATGACTTATTACTTTTTGAATAAGTTAATAAGTAGTTTCAAATAAGTAATCCCAAACAAGGCCTAAAGCATGCTTCAAGAAACTATTGCCAGCCACACCTACCCTCCTTCTCCCGCGACTTGTGCAGTCACCTCTGGTGACTTTTGTTTTGGTTCAAGGGTAGCATGAAATCGCACCGAAAAAAGAGCACTTCCAGGTGAAGAATTGGGCCAACTGGATCGAGGGTTTGGACAATGGAATCGAGTTCGAGAAGGAGAAGGGAAGACTTCCGAGCAAAACCTACACCACATAAACAACCCATGGTTCAAATCTTGCTCTTAGTGGGCAAACTTTTTTTCCGTTATGCGATTAGAGGGAGAAACGACCAAATTGAGTGAGGTCAGGGGTTGCAGGTTGTTGCGATGGTGGTGGTGGTGAAAGTAGAAGGTGAAGGAAGTGGTACTGGTGGGGTTGTGGTCGGTGGAGGTGACGATGGGGGGTACGTGTGGTTTAATGAATTGGGGAAGAAGATGAGAGAGTAGACATATAACAAAAGAACTTAGGGCCGTTTGGTTTGTAGAATGTTTTTGAAAGAATTGGAATGTTTTTAGTTTTCAAAAAGGGGAGAAAATAAATATTTATATTATTTTACCAACAAGGGTATTATTTTCTTTTCACACGAGTTTAACAGAAAGATATGGATGGTTTTAGTTATCTGACTAAAGTCACCGTTGGCCATCTGGTGCAATGGTAGCCTCAAGACTTCTCATAGTGGAGGTCTTGGGTTCGAATCCTGGCCACAACAAAAAATGGGTCTTTGGCCAGGTCAGTGGGTTTACCCAGTTGGGGGTTCCTCCTGTGGTGGGCTGCCCTGGATGTTCTAGGTGTTGCCCCGGAGAAAACCAATTATCCTAGAATATCTAGGTGTTATATAAAATGTCACATGGGCCATATGTATTCTAATATTTTAAGGTCTAAACTAAATTAGTAAGTACAATGGTTTTGTGTCATTATTATAAAGGATAGTTTTGGAGTCGTTTATAAAGTTGTAAAGTGTCAAGGATCATTGTGTAATATAACAAAAGTCAAAACTGAATATATGATATTGTATTTGGTTGTGTCGTTTTCTTCAAAGGACGCCTGTATGTATGTGTGTATATATAGGGTTGTCAAGAACGATGTCAAGGTCGGAAAATTGTATGTAAAATTCGGTCGAACAAATTCATAATCAAAAAATCACTTTCAGGTGTCTCAATAACTTGTTTTGATCTGTAATTGCATCCATGATTACCAACAATTTTCGCATCCTATTAACTTGTTTTATTACAAATAAAATCAGGTTATTAATTAAAAAATATATAACTTTTATAATGATACTTACTATTTATAAAATTCTATAAACCAAATATATATAAAAGTATTGTGGGGTTCAACCTGAGTTGACCCAAAAGCGTTTTCATTTTGGGTTAAACATTTTTATTTTTAAATTTGTTTAAATGCAATGGTTATTTTAGTATAATATATGAAGTATGATTGTTTCAAAAAAAATTGAAAAAGGTCAGAAAAAACAAATTTCAAACATGTGGGAGTGATTTTTGGGAGGAAACAAAGTGAGTGTTGTGTTAGCTTATAAGACTCTCTGTAGCACTGGCGTGAAGAGGGGTGGCGTGAGCCACATCAGACTTTCACGTTCAGGAACATCGCCCTTTAGGCGTGAAAATGGGGGGGGCGTGGGGCATTTCACAGGCGCAAAGCTCACTCACCAACACACAAACACTTTTCAACGGTAATATTACCGTTTAAAAAAAATAAATATAATTTAATCCAAAATCTAATATAAATACCAACCAATTTTTACTCACTAAATCATCAAAACAATTTCTCATTTTTTTCTCAATTTTTTCTTCAAACCTCACAATGAATCCTTGGAACCCAAATAATTCATTTTTTCAAACCTTCGTAACAACCCAAATAACCCTTTCAACCCGAACAACGACCCGAGCAACCTTTTCAATCCAAATGTTCAAGATGTTTACGTTCCGAGTACGTCACCGGAACCAAACATTTTTCAACAAATTCCTTGTGGATTTAACTTTCAACAAATGCTCACTCATACACAAACCCCTCCCACACCGGATTCAATGCCCGAAACACAAGAGTTTACCATCCTCGAGAAACAATCGTCTACTCAACCGAAGAAACGTTCACATAGAAAGAAACAACCATCGACACAACCTAAGAACCGATTCATGTTGTTGCAAGGTGGATACCGGAAGAAGAATTTGTTTTGACTAAAGCTTGGGTAGATGTGTCGGAGGACCAAAAAATTGGTAAGGCTTTTAATTTTTTTAATAAATTGTTATGTTATTTTTGATAAAATTTGTACTAATTTGTTTAATATTTTTTGTTTAGGAAATAATCAAATAGGAAATGATTTTTGGGTGCGTGTTCGTGCGAAATTTCACGCGGCAATGGGGAGGGGCGAACATTGGAACCCCGACAAGATCTCGGGTAAATGGAGGGACTATAACATCAAGCTTACTAAGTTTAACAACTTTTACAACAAACACTACAACAATCGTAAAAGTGGTCAAAGTGACCACGATATATACTTAGAAGCTTGTGAGGAGTACAAAGCCGTAGTGGGTTCGGCTTTTTAATTCTAATAAATCATGGGAGATTATTAGAAAATCTCCCGAGTGGGGCCAAGTCCCGTTGATGTCCTCGTCGTCTAAACAAACTAAAACGTCATCTACAGGCGATTATTCGTCTGGTATCAACTCAAGAATTAATCTAAAATGATACCGATGACGAAATTGAAGCACCGGAAGAACCGGTTCGTTTGCCCGGAAGAAACAAAGGTAAACGGGTTGCTTCTTCGTCAACACCGGACACCCGCTTTGAAATATTATACTTGAAACTTGAAAAGCTACTTTCTTTTAGACAAGATAAACAACAGATACAAGATATCAAGTTTCTAAGTATGAACTTCGACCACCTTACTGGAGGTGCTCGTAAACTAGCGGAGAGGCGAAAAAAAGAAATATACGAACGTCAAAACATAAACGACGAGGATGAGGATGAGGACGAGTAGTTTTTTTTATTTTTATGAATGTAGTTTTTTTTTTAAATGTTGTTTTTTTTTTAATGTAGTTTTTTTAATGAATGTACTTTTTAATTACTTTAATTTTGTTTTATTGGTATTTAGTTAATTACTAGTTAATGATTAAAAATTAAATACGGGAGTGAAACCACTACGTACCTTAGTGAAAATGGGCAGTCGAAACTCCTGTGCTGATGTGGGGCTACGTTGAGGTGCGTGAAAGAGAGGGGCTACGGATAGCCTAATTATATACTTGTAAGTCGTTTTGGTCAATTTTAAAATCTTGTCATATAGGGATGAAATTTGATAATTTAATTAAATAATCCGTTTATAGATTATTTTCCAAACAATATTAAAATTCTATTCATAAACCCCTTTTATAGCCCATTCTTTGATCAATCTTTAATTTCAAGGCCTTTTGAATTCATGACTTAAGATTTACATTTAGATTATCATGTTTGTCATCATTTATATCATCAATTTGAAGAATTTCTTATAGGTTTTTATTTTAATGTTCTTAAATATTTTTTTTATGGACAATGATCACTTAAAGAGTAGATTACACTTTTTCTGTATTTATGTTTATACCAAATTTCGATGTATTAAAGGCAAGGGGAATTATTAGATCGGCAAATAATCTTAATGATAAAGGAATTATTCCTTTGTCTACTTTTAGAAAGAAAGTTGATAGCAGTGTATACTAATACTTCGTTTTGGCATGATGTTTGGTTGGGAAATGACCCGCTTTCTTCAACTTTCCCTAGAATTTACAATTTAGAGGTTGATAAAAATTGTGTGATTACTGATCGGAGGGTTTCAGTGGGATGGGAGTGGAATTGGCGTAGGGATCCTAGAGGAGGAGCTGAAGCGGCACAATTTGAGGCTCTTGTTGGGGAGCTTCAGACACTTTCTTGGTCTTCTAAAGCAGATAAATGGGTTTGGGATTTGGAGCTTGAAGATGTTTTTTCTATTAAGATTGTTAGAAAAGTTATTGATCGTGTATCTCTTCCGGATGGGAATAAAGTTACGTGATGGAATAAGTTCATTCCTAGAATGGTTAACATCTGTGCTTTACTTGATAGGCTTCCAATGAGACAAAATCTTTGTGATAAAGGGTTGGACATTCCTTCAATTCTATGTCTGAATTGTCAACAATATGTGGAGTCGATAGAGCTAGTTTTGGGAGAGTGTCTCACGCCGAAGAGATCTTAGGCGACTATCTCCCAATGGTTAGAGGTTTGTTTTCTTGTATCTAATGCTCCGATGTCGATGTGTTCGTGGCTTGAATCGAGTAGGATCAATAAAGGGAAGAAAGAGGTTATTGAAGCTATTGTTTTTATAACTTGGTGGGTTCTTTAGAGATCTCAGAATGATGCAATTTTTGAAGTCAGAGAATACTTTTGATTCCATTGTAAACGTTTCTTTTTCATGGTTTTCTAGTCAGAACTAAAAGGTGAACTTTGGTTGGGTCAGTTGGCTTAAAAATCCGCTCGTTGTCATGTAATTGTTTTTTGTCCTGTCTAGTCGTTTTTCTAGTCATGTTCGGTTTTGCTTTATATAATTTGGCCATTCCAACCAATTCTTACAAAAAGCTCATCAAATAAACGAGTCATTAGTATCATCATCATTTGGACTTAAATCAAATGATGAATAACAATCAAATGATGAATAAAATCAATGGATACCGGTTGCTCAAGTTATATACAAATTTGTGTACAAATCAATTTAAGGTTTAATTGCATGGACTCGATTTTCCATAAAGCATGTATAGTTTGTTGACTTTTATACACCGCGACATGAGTATTCTTGTTCATATCGCTACGGCTAAAAACGCATTCTTGTTCCTATTAACAAAACATCCCCTTCTTCTTCGCTTTTTCGAAACCGGTACAGAAATGGGTGCTTTGTCTACGTTGTTTGATTCAGTGCACCGTCAAGTTGTTCTTCTTCCTCTTTAGATGACACCCCTTTGTTATCAAATCTTATCGATCGAAAGCAACACAAAAACAATCTTTAAAAAAATATAATTTCTTGTCAAGACGGATGAAATCAAAATACAAAGAAAACGATTTACATAAAGTCCAATTTCTTATTTCTTTACCAAATAACAGATTTCCAAATACACATATCTATACTATATAATAAATAAAGGTTTTTTCATGTCTACATGTTGCCCCCACATTCAATTTCATCGTCTTTTTCCCGCATCTTTCTCTTATTAAATGCACCTTCGTATTTTAACAATAATATATATTTAAAGAAAATATTAATTATACCAATAAAACACATTTATTTTAAATTATCTCTTATGAAAACTTTGAAATCTAATTATGTAACTTTAATTTTCAGTCAAATAATAAATAAAAATCAAATTACATTAAATAATACTTAATGTATTTTCGAAACTCAATTATATATTGGTTTTTACATATTTTGAGTTTTGTTTTCTATCTTTAGTATATGATACATTTTTACACATATAAATATACATATAAAAATTTAAAAAATTTATTTATTAATATTTTTCATCCCGTGTTTATACACGGGATCTAAACTAGTTAATATAATTAAAAAAAACTATATTATTACAGATTTCCAAAACTTTTATGTTTGAAAACATTATGATGATTATCACTCGTATTTTTTATGATTGTTACTCCAAAAGTTTATGACAAAGAACAGTAGATTAAACATAGACGAAAAAAATAATGAAAAACGCAAAAAAACATTTTAAAAATACAAAAAGATTAAAAAAGAGTTATATATATAGGGTTAGGTTATAGTAAAAAGGGTTTTAAAAATAAAAAGGGTAAGAAAGATTATGGGCTTGACATGTGTACTTTTATTGTTTTTAAAGGAGAGGGCATAATGGTCATTGTGTATTACACAATTAACTTGTATTACACAATGACCAGACGTGGTATTACACAATAACCTGACTAATTACTCAATGAACTTGTATTACACAATGACCTGACTAATTACAAAATGACCAAATATTACACAATGATCAGACGTGGTATTACACAATGAACTTGTATTACACAATGAACTTGTATTACACAATGACCTAACTAATTACACAATAAACTTGTATTACACAATGGCCTGACTAATTATACAATAAACTTGTATTACACAATGACCTGACTAATTACACAATGACTAGACGTGGTATTACACAATGAACTTGTATTACACAATAACTTGTATTAGACAATGACCTGACTAATTACACAATAAACTTGTATTACATAATGACCTGACTAATTACACAATGAACTTGTATTACACAATAAAGTTGTATTAAACAATGAACTCGTATTACACAATGACCTGACTAATTACACAATGACCAAATATTACACAATGAATAGGCGTGGTATTATACAATAAAATTGTATTACACATTGACCTGACTAATTACACAATGAACTTGTATTACACAATAAAGTTGTATTAAACAATGAACTCGTATTACACAATGACCTGACTAATTACACAATGACCAAATATTACACAATGAATAGGCGTGGTATTATACAATAAAATTGTATTACACATTGACCTGACTAATTACACAATGAGCCGGAAAACGTAAAACACAATGATAAATACATATAACACAATGAACTTGTATTACACAATGAACTTGTATTACACAATAAAATTGTATTACACATTGATCTGACTAATTACACAATGAGATGGAAATTGTAAAACACAATGATAAACATATATAACACAATGAAGTTGTATTACACAATGAACTTGTATTACATAATGAAATTGTATTACACAATAAAATTGTATTACACATTGACCTGACTAATTACACAATGAGCTGAAAAACGTAAAACACAATGATAAATACATATAACACAATGAACTTGTATTACACAATAAAATTGCGTTACACATTGATCTGACTAATTACACAATGAGCTGGAAAACGTAAAACACAATGATAAATACATATAACACAATGAACTTGTATTACACAATGAACTTATATTACACAATGAACTTGTATTACACAATAAATTTGTATTACACAATGAAATTGTATTACACAATAAAATTGTATTACACATTGACCTGACTAATTACACAATGAGCTGGAAAACGTAAAACACAATGATAAATACACTTAACACAATGAACTTGTATTACATAATGAAATTGTATTACACGTTGAAATCGTATTACACAATAAAATTGTATTACACATTGACCTGACTAATTACACAATGAGCTTGAAAACGTAAAAAAATCGCTTTTGTTTATAATGACACTATACTCGTTTTAAAGATATAAAAACGCTCGTTTTTATGGTGTAATTTTTTTAAAAAAATAATGTCGTATGTAAAAGTTATGAACGTTTTAAAATGAGGGGGAAACTTGATAAAAAGTCAACAAAAGTGGCTAAGACTAAAATACCCTTAAAACAACTTTTTCTGTTACAATTTAATCTCAATCATTAAATCGTTTACTATAATTTGATCTAAGGGCCCTAAATCCTTCTCACCCTTCTTAGAATTAGAATCCTTTACATGAATCTAATCCTATATATATATATATATATATATATATATTGTAAAAAGTAATACTATGAATTCTAAGTCATCAGAGCATTTGTACACAAATTAGGTTACTCTAAGGTGCATTAATTCCAAGGGAAGAAATCGAATTCAAACAACAGATAGAAACAAAAGAAATATATGAGTCATATTGGAGTGAAATCATGAAATTGCATGCCTTCCAAGACGAAGAACCGTCACCAGGAACGAACATTCGACCCAAAATCTCTCAAATCAAAATTGAACACATACAAAACAAAAGGAACCCCAAAATAAAACCCTAATTAAATTCACAAATCGAACTCAATAATTAAAGTTTCAACATAATATAAGAAGCAAATTGTTTTGAATTATAATTGGAACATTAATCAAGGGAAACCCTTTTGGCTAAAAAATCGCGTGAATTAGTTGATTAATTATCAAATGACGGAAGAGAAGACGGTTAGAGGGCGGTCGAGTCCCTGCAGTTTGATCACGAGAAGATGGTGATTCGTCCTTTGAACTGCTCGTCATCGTCATCATCAAGAGCGGGAGGTTGAGCGGCGGAATCCTTTGGCTTCCTTTCTCTCTTCGTATTTGCTATCCATGGAAAGGAAACGTGGTAGGATGAAAAGCGGTGGCAAAAACTTGACAACAAACAAGAATAAGATGTGGATTAACAGGATTATACAAAAGTTCCCCAACCATGTTGATGATAATTTTAATATTTATGGCTTTGTAAACAAAATCTTTCATTTATTCTCTGACTTTTACATGAGATGCTCTCTCTCTTTTATAAGTTAAAATACGTTATTAAAATTGATATACAATAAAAAAAGGATATTTATAATTATCAATATACTCATTTTGAAGTGTCGAAGGTAATCCCTTAATTTTAATGAACTCCGGCCCCTTAAAGTTTATTAAATGTCGAAAGTAATCCGTTAATTTTATAGGATGTCACTTGTATCTCCTTAAGTTTTTAAAGTTTCAAATTTACCCCTATATAATATATAATTTGATTTTTTGTAAACATTTTAGTTTGGTTGTTTAATTTTTTTCTTGACGTCATAGTAAAAATTCTATTAAAAACGAAGTCATATTCGGAATATATAATTTTTTATGCAGTGTTGGTTATATCGACTGCCAGTAACGTGCTGGTATCGAGAAAAATGAGACAGACAACGACTGAAAAACATCGGTATCGTTGTATAACTGTCTTTTGTTTATGTTTCGGTCTTCCTAACCGAGTCGTTGTAACTTCATACATTTCTTTCATATATTTAACCACTAGGTTAAAGCACATGTTTTACATGGGTTGAATAAATACAACTTGTTATAAAACAATATTTTCTATGAAGATTTGTATGTTGGATGTTATTAGTCATATGTGAAATAAGAAATAATGAAGATTTAAGAACTATAAATAACAAATAATGAAGATTTAAGAATTATAAAATTGTATTTTAAAATAAGATATAATTTAAGTTTTCTTATGATTTAGTAATTATTAATAAAAAATCAATAAAATTTTAGATATTTAATTATTTAACATCATCATTATTTAATAGGAGAGAAAGACGAAAAATAAAAATCTAGATTTCATTAGAAGTCGACACGTAGCATGTATAGTTTTTCATTTATTATAATACTAGTGTTAGAATCCGTGTATTACACGGGATTATAAATAAAATAAATGTAAAAGAAAATACAATTTGAGACTAAACAAATGATGAATACAATTCATAAATCAGTAAATATTTTTTTATATACAACGTTGGATGTTTTGTTTGAAATTTTTTCATCCTTGTCTAAGGCTAAAATTTTTAACCCGTCTCTGCTTTTGACCATGAGTGAAAACCGGTTGCCTCAATAACAATTCAACCCTTGATAGTGACTGACCCTGCCTCTTATTTATTGTCATGGCGAGAGTGAAAATTGCTTTCTTTGTAGCTTGAAATGGATTCTTTTGTCTGAAGGCGTTAAATTTATTATTGGGATAAATGTTCGAGTGTTAGTACCCGTGTGTTACACGGAGTTGAATAAAAAATACAATGTGAAATGAAAAAAAAATGATGAATTAATTCATAAATGAGTTGATATTTATTTGTATACAATGTTCAATGTTTTCTCTCAGCATCATGCCCAATATTAAACCCGTCCCGGTACGGGTTTTTCAATTCAATTAAATAAAAACTCTACTAAAACTTTTACACGGACAAAAAATAATTAAGTTTACATAGTCAATCTCAAACCAATTAGAAAGAAGTAGGTGGATACGTTTGAAGTATATAACAAATCCATCATATAAAACAACTATATAAAACTATGCTTAAACCCCATATGCATCCTATAATAATAGGAAGAAAAGAAAACACAATGATCATAATGTTTGTAAAATTTAATTCAACACCCTTGAATTACATCAACAGTTTGAAGCAAATAAACGGTACATGTTAATGTCTTTACGCTTTAAATCGTTTGAGCCTCTGCAAATTCTTCATCGGCCTCGACTGGTAGCCTGATCCATGTGCACAACTGATGAGGAAGGTGTAACCGCATCAACACCATTTACTCTAGACATAGCATGGGTGGAATCTCCCTCCTGTTCATTACCAACAACCACCTAAATTTGTAGCACAACAATGTTAAAGATAATCAAAATATGAAAACCACGATACTGAGTTGTGATTAACACAGAAGCCAACCACAACTTTCAAATCCTATAACACTTGCAGGTTAAGCAACTACACAAATTTGGACTGACAAATACGATCAATATCACAAGTTTTATGGCTTTGACAATAATTTTGAGTTACAATATTATGAAGTTAATGTTGGTAAAAATAATCAAGATTCATGGTAAAGGAAAGAACAGGAGAGATGCATAGTTATGAACTTGCAAGATCTTCTTTTGTAGCTTGGACCACATGCTATCATTCTTTTTCACATGAAAAAAGACACATAATTTACAAAATGGAGTTATAAACAAATCTATAAAATATTAGTTTTTAACCGTCTTAAGTAAACGAAAGTGAACTTGTTGTAATGAAAAGTATAAAATCAAATTCAAAGTTTGTTTAAATTAGCAAATCCGTAAAATAACAGTGTACAGTTGAACATAGCATTCATAATCCATAAAAACATAAAAAAAAGTATATATATATATTATGTGACTAAATCATTCATGAACTAATGTTACTAACATTTTTTGCATTTCATATTTATAATCCCTGTAAACAGCATAAATTCTTGAACGCAACCTAACTGTAAAACCCCAATTAAAAAGCCTAATCTATTTAAAGATTCAAGTGTTAGCAAGACTTGTTTCGACCCGTTTGAAATGGGGTGAACCGGTTGAAATGCAGACTGCAGAACCAAGCTCTTAAATCCTAATCTATTTAAAGATTCAACTGTAAAACCCCAATTAAAAAGCCTAATCTATTTAAAACTTTGAAGTTTTCCCTATCTATAAAAGAAAGCAAACTGCAGAACCAAGCTCTTAAATTCGTTTGAAATGGGGTGAACCGGTTCAACCCGTCCGGGTTTCCGGTTTGACCACCGGTTCCCGGCCCGACCGACGGGGTTGCTGCTGGCCCGTTTCAATACACATAATCGGACCGGTCAAGTCTCCGGTTCACGGTCTGACCGGCAGGTCCGGTCCAGGTTTGAAAACATTGCTCCTACTGCAATTGGATTTTTAGCTAAAAGGGAAATGGGTCAAAGGGGTGAAAGTTAAACAATACATGCAACAATAAATGTGACACTTGATTTCTTAAATTATGAAATCTACAATCATAGCCAATAAAAAGAACTAATTGTAGTCTCTCTGAATGCCATTTATCAAAAATTAATTCTCAGCGATAATTAATTGAATGAAGCTCAAGTGGTGGTGACCACTATGCTGATAATTGAAAAAGAATTACCTGATAATTAACGCCTTCCTCCTAACTTGCAAAGATTGTATGATCTTATCTTAACTTTCTCGTAATTAATGGGCTGCATTTCACACTTCTTCTCATATGAGCTATCTTGTAATGTAGAAATCTTGTCAGATATGAATATATTGGCAGCCTTCCATATTTCAGTTTAAACTATCCATTTTTTTTCAAAAGAGAATAGAACACTTTAAACCCTACAAGTTAACAAAAAAAAAAAAACGTTTAAACTTCAGTTCTATAGCACTTCAAACGTGTTCTTTGCAATGTTGTTGCCTGCACAGACAAGGCAAGGAAAATATCAATTAACATATTCCCAAATTCAGTAATCAGAAAGTAAATACTTCTCGCCAAATAAGTGCCAGATCTACCTTTATTACACCAAGTAAGAAGATAAAGATGAATGGCTTTGTTGTTAGTTTGTCAAAAAGTGGTATGTGTAGTTTTAAACAAAAACTGATGATAACACATGATTTGGGAAGAAATCAAAAGCCAAAAACATAAATAGAGTTCCATATCAGCTTTGATTAAAAAAATTGGTTCTAAAACTAACCTTAAAGAGCTGATGAAGCGGGCAAAATCATTGGAACTGTTGTCACCATGGAATCAGAGTATGTCAAACATGGTACTGTTTGAGTTCTGCATATTGCAAACAATTTATGCTTTATGACAACTCAATATTGTATTAGGTTCCAACATAATGCAAATACAAGGGAAGGTTGATTAAAAAAATAATAAATGGTTCACCTTAAGAGCCATACCAATAATTAGCGGAGTAAATCTATATGTCAACATCAATGCAGACCATTCGAGGGAGAATATTGAAATATGCACCAAAACCACAATTGTAATGTAAAACGATTGCAACACAGTGTTAGAAATGAAACCTAAAACATAATTTTTTGTTTTCTTTTTTACTCCATCATTGTACATATACCTCCTTATCTAAAATGAGCAACACATATTAGTGCAGTAAAAGAGCTCAATCTTAATCATGTACCAACAAAACTGCTGACCAAAAACAATCTATAAATTTGTGATGGGTTACACAATGGAAGAATAAACTAAAACAACAAGAAGCAATTCCCTTCATTCTTTTTATCTCAATCACGGCCTAAACATGAATTGAAAAACCTTTCATCCAAAAGGGCTCACTGAACTTACTTGAATTGGAGAGCTATCAAATATCTTAGAGACACTTGACCTATGTTATATCCTACACAACCTCAAAATCAAACATCAATGATTTGAATTACAACATGAAATCAGTCAAGCTAAGATGAAATCAGAGAACATCTGACCTTTCTAGAGATGATAATCCAACACTCATCGATTTTATTGTGCTTAGGGAGGTCATCAAATATGAGAATTTTATAGACTGCCGCCATTAATAGATCTGTTACTACGTAAGCAAAAACAGATCAAATAATAGGAAATTTATAATCACATAATCCAAATAGCAAAAAGAACATCTAACAATGACCTTATAGCCATAAAGTACCATATTCGTGCATCAAAACAGAATCAGTAACGATCTTAACATCAAATCGATCTTAAAATCAAATTGATCTTAAAATCAAATCGATTATCATCTGCTTAACATCAAATCGATTATCATATGATTATCATCAAATCGATTTAAAGAATTACTTGAAAATAGATTCATATGTTATACAGATCAAAATTAATAGCCTACTACATATGAATTCTTGTTAAGATAGATTGAAGAGTTATAAAGAATATACCTTTTCGTGAAACCGATCGATGAATGAAGCAGGTGCGGCGAATAGAAAAACTTAGGGTTTCTTTGAGCGTTGGAATGAGTCGATTTAGGCATAACCGGGTTATGAAAGTATTAATAACCTTTAAAGCGGGTTGTGTTGTACTCGGCAATAAGATCCACGTGTTGACCCAGATACGATGGATATGGGTATTGGTGGATCCATTTTGTGAGGTTAGCTGTGGTTGTGACAAATGACACTCACTTTTACTTGTTTATTATATATGATAGATATGTTAGAAACTCTGTATATTATAAAGGGTGAATAAATAAAGTGTTATATATACTTAGTAATAAAGATCTAATGTTACATATTTATGACATATTACATAATTTTTTTAATACAAATTTAAGAAACGTTATATAGTTATTTTTTAAAAATGTTTTATAAAAAGTGAAAGAAATGTTCAAATTATAAAAAAGTTTTATGGACAAAGCTATTTTTTTAATTAAAAAATATTTTATAAAAATAATTATAGAAATCATTATTATTTAATAGGAGAGAGAGACGGGAAAAAAATTATATTTTTTTTATAGAAACTTGTATCATTAATAGGAGAGAGTAGGGAAAAAAATGTTAAGAATGAACATGTGAATGACACGTGGCACGTCAAAACCTTTATTTATTAGTATGTATAGATGTTTTTTTTTATTTTGCTTAACCAAGTTAATGTCACCGCCTCAACCGTTTAAGGTCCGTCTCCCGTCGCAGAGCGAGGGGCAAAATTTATTAAAACACGATTCTTTTGTTGCATAGCCACGTTAATAACACCGTCTTAACCGTTTAAGATTCGTTTCCCGCCGCAAAGCACGATGCAACATTTCTAGTATTTAAGCAAAGGGCATTGATTTGAACTTTTAACCAAGTTTTATTTCTTTTTTGATTTGAATTCAATATTCTTCTTCTTCTTCGTCGAAATTAGGGTTTCCAACCTCTCGCAGCGTGTGTTGTAAGCTAAGTTCTGGCTCTGCGGATCTAAGTTTCAGATCAATTTCAAAGATGTTTTGGCGTCTGACCGGTCTTTCCACTGTATCTCTTGTAAGTTCTCGATTATAATCTCAATTTCAGATATCCTTGATCATCTCTTTCAACAGTTTAGATTGATTAGCAGTTATATTTCCTTTTAATTAACGGTATACTTGAACAAAAGCACTTCGGACTGAGTGTTTTCGTTTCCTTTTCAAGTACTTTGTTAACTTGATTAAGTTCATAATATTATGATTAAGACATTTTAATGTTTACACTAAAATATCTCAGTCAGTATTGTTATTGTTGAACTATCATTCAATTACTTTGTTAATAAGCATGTGGTAATTCATAAGTATTGTTTTCATTCTTTGAAGTACTAAGTGAGTAAGTGATAGAAGTAAAATTGGTTCTGCATGTTGACCGAGGCCTTTGAGCTTCAAAGATGTTATTTCTGTTGATCAATGTATTAGTTCTACCATCAAACAGATGGTTAGATGATGAGTAGAATGATAAGGATAATTTGATATATAGTTATGTGTAGTCAATCATGGACATAGTAGAGGACTGGGATTACATCTTAATCAATGTTGGTAAAGAGGATTGTGCGTGGTAGATTGGTAGCCTCAAGAGTCTTCTATGTTATGTGTGGAGACTGATTAAGGGCGGCCAGCCCTAGGCATTCTCAGCCTTAAGAGATTTCTTTGGCCCTAGTTTGAGGCGGTTTAGAGCAGCAGCCCTAATTCTGTTTAGCCTATATACACACCTGTCATATGTAATTGTAATTTATGTTGTCAAAACTCAAAAGCGCGTGAGGCATGCGCCTAGGCACAGAAGCGCAGCGCAGGGAACGTGTCATAGGCGCAGTTTCAGGCTACCTAGCTTGTTTTCCGGCCAAGTTCCGGCCAAAAAATCGTCTGAACTTGTTTGAACTTGTCTAACACCCCTAATCAAACCTGGAACCATCCTAAAGAAGCCTAAACATGTCTAAAATCATGTCTAAAATCCTTAAATGGTATTTTTTATACTATTCGCCTTGCTTACAAAAGCCCTCGCTTTTTTGCGCCTTGACAACTATGATTGTAATTACCACCTCATATTAATATTGTCTCGCTAGTGCGGCCGTGGCGGAGTAGGTCAGTTTAGACCAAACCACGTAAATCTCTTGTGTTTGTTTTTCTTCCTACTTGCTGTGATTTCTGCTTGTGTGTGTTCTGTCTTGCGCAACAAGGTACAGCCGATCATCAACCATCAGTAGAACATTATATCAGCAACTGTTCTATAAACAGCAGACAATTGATGCTGCTGTTCTTCCTGCTGTTTCTGTTTTCTTTTGTTATTCCATCACCACCAAAAGGCAGCTGCTTCTGCTGGAATTCCGATCAGAACAGAAAGCTGTTCTGGACAGCCGTGATACCTACCTAACATTCTGTAATTTGCTAGGTTTTTGGACGAGGTCTAGCTCACTTAGAATTAAAAAAATTTGTCATTCTGCTACTTTTACTCTTTGAGGAAGTCAATAATGCACAATCATGCTAGTGCCATATAAGATTTTGTTGACTTTGATGCTCTCCCCCTTATTGTCTTAAGGTTAAGGCTGAACATCAAAAACCGTCTGGTTTCTTGCAACAGCCGGAAGTCCCTATGTGGAAATGGGAACAAATTTCCATGGACTTCATCACCAAACTCCCAAGAACTTCGAGCGGGCACGACTTGATTTGGGTCATAGTTGACCGTTTGATCAAATCCGCTCACTTGTTTCCGATCCGTGAAGATTTTAGATGAAGAAGTGTTAAGCTTGGAAGACCAGGACCAACCACTCATCTCAAGCCCAAACTTTGCAAGCAAGAACAAAGAAGAGGAACTAATGTATGATGCTACGAGCAAAAATCAAATCATTGACATTTCTAGCGACTTGGAGCTTGATGAACTAGAAAGAGAAGATGAACCAGTCAAAGAGGCTCAACTGCCGTTCAAGAAAAGGAAGCTCTGATACCCAATCTGACACATCCCTGCCAAAGGCGGAATCACGAGAGCGCGACGAAATTGAATAACAAGAACACAAGGCATAAAGAAATACTAAAGATATTTTATTAAAAACCAAGAATTCGTTACAGTCTCAAATGAAATTAAAACATAAATGATAAATTTATTTTATTTTTCTAAAGCCATCATGAGATTCCTTTCGATGAGAGATTTAAGAATTATAAAATTGTATTTTAAAATAAGATATAATTTAAGTTTTCTTATGATTTAGTAATTATTAATAAAAAATCAAAATAAATTTTAGATATTTAATTATTTAACATCATCATTATTTAATAGGAGAGAAAGGCGAAAAATAAAAATCTAGATTTCATCAGAAGTCGACACGTAGCATGTATAGTTTTTCATTTATTATAATATAGGTTAGAAACCCTGTATATTATAAAGGGTGAATAAATACAGTGTTATATAAACTTAGTAATAAAGATCTAATATTACACATTTATGACATATTACATAATTTTTTTAATACAAATTTTAGAAACGTTATATTGTTATTTTTTAAAAATGTTTTATAAAAAAAGTGAAAGAAATGTTTAAATTATAAAAAAGTTTTATGGACAAAGCTATTTTTTTAATTAAAAAATGTTTTATAAAAATAATTATAGAAATCATTATTATTTAATAGGAGAGAGGCGGGAAAAAAAATTATACTTTTTTTTATAGAAACTTGTATCATTAATAGGAGAGAGAGTCGGGGAAAAAAATGTTAAGAATGAACATGTGAATAACATGTGGCACGTCAAAACCTTTATTTATTAGTATGTATAGATGTTTTTTTATTTTGCTTAACCAAGTTAATGTCACCGCCTCAACCGTTTAAGGTCCGTCTCCCGTCGCAGAGCGAGGGGCAAAATTTATTAAAACACGATTCTTTAACGTTAATGACACCGTCTTAACCGTTTAAATTCGTTTCCCGCCGCGAAGCACGAGGCAACGTTTCTAGTTTTTAAGCAAAGGGCATTGATTTGAACTTTTAACCAAGTTTTATTTCTTTTTTGATTTGAATTCAATATTCTTCTTCGTCGAAATTAGGGTTTCCAACCTCTCGCAGCGTGTGTTGTAAGCTAGGTTCTGGCTCTGCGGATCTAAGTTTCAGATCAATTTCAAAGATGTTTTGGCTTCTGACCGGTCTTTTCACTGTATCTCTTGTAAGTTCTCGATTATAATCTCAATTTCAGATATCCTTGATCATCTCTTTCAACAGTTTAGATTGATTAGCAGTTATATTTCCTTTTAATTAACGGTATACTTGAACAAAAGCACTTCGGACTGAGTGTTTTCGTTTCCTTTTCAAGTACTTTGTTAACTTGATTAAGTTCATAATATTATGATCAAGACATTTTAATGTTTACACTAAAATATCTCAGTCAGTATTGTTATTGTTGAACTATCATTCAATTACTTTGTTAATAAGCAGGTGGTAATTTATAAGTATTGTTTTCATTCTTTGAAGTACTAAGTGAGTAAGTGATAGAAGGAAAATTGGTTCTACATGTTGACCGAGGCCTTTGAGCTTCAAAGATGTTATTTATGTTGATCAACGTATTAGTTCTACCATCAAACAGATGGTTAGATGATGAGTAGAATGATGATAAGGATAATGTGATATATAGTTATGTGTAGTCAATCATGGACATAGTAGAGGCCTGGGATTACATCTTAATCAATGTTGGTAAAGAGGATTGTGCGTGGTAGATTGGTAGCCTCAAGAGTCTTCTATGTTATGTGTGGAGGCTGATTAAGGGCGGCCAGCCCTAGGCATTCTCAGCCTTAAGAGATTTATTTGGCCCTAGTTTGAGGCGGTTTAGAGCAGCAGCCCTAATTCTGTTTAGCCTATATATACACCTGTCATATGTAATTGTAATTTATGTTGTCAAAACTCAAAAGCGCGTGAGGCATGCGCCTAGGCACAGAAGCAATGCAGGGAACGTGTCTCGCCTGGATAGGCGCAGTTTCAGGCTACCTAGATTGTTTTCCGGCCAAGTTCCGGCCAAAAAATCGTCTGAACTTGTTTGAACTTGTCTGAAAAGTGCTCCTGTCCCGTTTTGGCTACTGTGGAGTGATGCTTTTAAATTAGAAAACGAGCCAATTATGGTTGGAAAACCAACTCGACGAACTTCGTCGTCGAGTTTGGGTTTGCTCAGTTTCGTTTAAATATGACAACGTTATGCTTAGTTAAAGTCAGAGCAGTTACTGTCCAGATTCAACGGTTACACTTACGTGGACCGTTTAGGGTTTTAAGGTTACTGAACGCGTAAATAAAAATTATAACGATGTATGTAGCGTTAATATATAGTAGATACATCGTGTTTATGTTAACTCATACGGTCTAAGATATCGGCAAAGCACACTATTACTAAAGAACGTATGGAGGATTCACAGAATGCGACGACTTAGGCGCCATTGCAAACCGGATTCTTTGATTGATTGATTACGTTAGTTAGCTTGATTAGAATATTAGTTAATACATAATAAAGCCAAGATTCATCATAGGATCCTGTTTGCAATGGCGGCTATGCCGTCGCATTCTGTGAATCCTCGTTTCCATAGCAGGCCCTACCATTGTTGGGTTCTAAATCTCTTTGGTAGGGTATACCGCATAGCCGATCACCTCCTTTCTATCATCCTCTGAAAGTAGCACCGCACCCATAACAAATCATGAAATTACAATTGGTTCCAATCATTGGTTATTAATTAAAGGGGTGGTGGCCTCTTTAATGCATTGAAAGCTGATTCACCTCCTTTTTATCATCCACCAAAGGAAACCTTATGCGGCCCTACCAAACCTCTTAAATGGTGGTGGGCACGCTGCGGTTTAAGGTTTACGGTTTAAATAAAAATTATAACGATTTATGTTGCGTTAATATACAGTAGATACAATGTGTTTATGTTAACCCATACGTTCTAAGGTATCGACAAAGCACACTATTACCGAAGAACGTATGGAGGAACATAAACACGCTGTATCTACTGTATATTAACGCTACATACATCGTTATAATTTTTATTTACGCGTTCGGTAACCTTAAAAGCCTAAACGGTCCACTTAAGTGCAACTGTTGAATCTGGACAGCAACTGTTGAATCTGGACAGCAACTGTTCTGACTTTAACTAAGCATAACCTTGTCATATTAAAACGAAACTGAGCAAACTCAAACTCCATGACGTAGTTTGTCGAGTTGGCTTTCCAACCATAATTGGCTCGTTTTCTAATTCAAAAGCATGACTCCGCAGTAGCCAAAACGGGACAGGAGCTCTTTTCAGTACCTTCTGTCTTGTTCGACTGTTTTGGCTATGATCTGAGTCTCAAACAAAAAACTTTCTAAACGAAACTTATGCAAAACGATTTAAACTAGTCCCATATAAAATTTCATAAATTTAGCACGTCGTTTGATAACTTTAGCAAACACGTTTCTGTTCAGCTAATCTGCTGTCCAAATCAGAAAACTAACAACATTAACAATCTTCAATTCTATCTTTTACTTCTTTGCATCTATTAACTTTCTAACTTCCGATAAACGCCATCCAACCCCTAATTGAATATATGTTGATCTTTTAGGGCGTTGACCTATATCCTAGAACTATCAAGCTTTACGGGTCAATCATCTCTCAACACAAATGTGAGTTCTTTGTAGACCTTTTCCTTTAAGGTTTAGGTGTGGAAACATGTACCATTGAACATTCATAACAAACGTTTTCATACAAATCAACTAAAATGTTTTCATATACTTGTTAGAATTAAATGGCTATACATGATTGCATATTCGTAAATCGTAAAGTCTTTCACAAGATTCATACACATCCATTAACTTTTATAAGCCAACAGTAGTATGATAATGGATCCATAGGTGTGACATACCCATTAATCACCCGAGTAGGGTGTTGAATGATCGAAATTCGACATATTCATGATTTGGCAATTTGGTCAATAGGGTTGTGTCACACCCCGCCAAGGCGGAAACGCGAGGCGCGACGTTCATGGTTTCCAAAGCATATGATTACCGCAAACACATACATGATAAATGGATACATAAACAAGTTTAAAGTTTTACATTCCAAAATGTAAATTGAGTTTACAAAAAGTGAAGATTTCGCAAATATGACTCTATTACAATGAGTTATACAAGAGAAATCCCCCAAAAGTTATATCCATCTTGTATGCATGTAATCTACATTGCTAACCTTGTGATCACGTCAATTTCCTGAAAAACATACTTAAAATTGTCAACACGATGTTGGTGAGTTCACAGGTTTAAATCAAATAGATTCTTTGTAAAATTCAATTGTTCGTAAATAGTTCCCGTTGCATGTGATAATCAGAATAAGAATTGTTGACCCATTTGTAAACTAGCTAGGAATACAAATAATATGTTCATACATGAGGCGTAACCAAACCATGACAATTGTACACGCCCCTAATTTCGTTATCCGGTTCTATGCGGCCATAAATCCTCCAGATTGTGGTTAGCGCGACTAACCATGACCGGGAGACGTCACTCTCCATAGTACTATTCATAGGACCCTAGGCTACAGTTAATGGTTACTACGTTGTTCCAGGGGACTTTAACGGCCTCAACTTGTTGTTCTCATCTCATGTAAACATAAAAGTCGTGCCTTATTCTCTTGTTATCCCATAAAATAGTTGTAAGTATGTTTCTCCCCCAAATATAGAAAACAGTAAAAAGGGGCCGTGAAACTCACCTTGAGTTTGTGTATACTTGTAATGATACTTGTTGTAGTCAAACTTGACTATTCGTACCCTAGATGCCAAAGGGTAAATTGTGTTAAGACCGAACGTCTCATATTGCAAATTGTTCACCGACCTTGTAAATCTGGTTGCTTTTGTTTAAATGTCTTCTTAGATTTTCAACACTTGTTTTGTTATAAAAACAGTTCTAAGTTACTGCCTAATGTGGCTGTTGAACAGGTGTCGAAACTTCCTAGTTTCGATTGGGCAATTGAGTATCGAAACTTCCTAGTTTCGATTGAGTAGTTGGGTATCGAAACTACCTAGTTTCGATTGAGTAGTTGGGTATCGAAACTACCTAGTTTCGATTCAGTAGTTGGGTATCGAAACTACCTAGTTTCGATTGAGTATGACAGGTATCGAAACTCCTAGTTTCGGTTGAGTTAATCTGGTATCGAAACTATAGTTTCGATTACTGGACTTCTGTTTGACAGAATCAGTCCTGCATATTTTTATGTTTTAAATCTTGAATTTGACACACTTTTCTAGTTATCTTACTTGCGTTTGAATATTTTGTATGTTTAGCTACGGTTTTTGAAGAAAATAATGTAGATAGTATTGAGTTTTTACCTTAAAACAGAGATGAAGATGATGAGAGAAAACAGAGAATGATCTTGATTCTTCTGTTAAATTTCCTTTAGAAACACTTGAAATTCTTCTTAAAACATCGAATTATGGTAGGTTTTGCCTTAGAACTTGACTTCGATTTGGAGAGAAATGGGGAAGATTGCCGTAAGAAAATGAGAAAGATAAAAAGGAATTGTGAGATTTTTGATTGAGGGGGTAAGGTTTTATCTGAATTCTCGCAAGTAGGCTGTATGGGTTTTAGTATAAAGAATTTGGATGTGAGTGAAGAAAAATGTGGGAATGGCCTTCTCTGAGTTTCGGTCGAGAAAGTCAAGGGTGGGTTGGTTTGGGTTAATTAATCAAACAATTAGTTTTAAGTGTATCTTAATATCATTTAGAGTTTTTAAAGGGGTAATTTAATTCGGTTTAGGTTCTCCACGGTATTATAAATTTATTTTAAAAATAATTTATTGTTCCACGTAAAGTTTGTGTAGCATATACTTGTATATATATTTTTCTGGTTATTTAATTTAACCACAAACATTCGTTTTAGTCGGTTTATATGACACGTGAACCGGTAACTCCTAGAATTACCAAAATATGAAATGAGACAATGTGCGGTTTTTGTTAGACCTTAATGTCCTTGTTTGTGAAATTAAGTAAATCACAAACATAATTGTAATGTAAACTTGTTTAATACATGTACGAATATTGACCTGAACTGTCGGGTGTCACATTCTCCCCATGTTAAAAGAATTTCGTCCCGAAATTTAATTCGTGTCATCTTGAACTGGTGCATCCTTAAACAAGGAGGGGTATTTTGTTTTCATTTGGTCCTCCCATTCCCATGTATACTCAGGACCACGTTTTGAGTTCCAACGTATTTTAACCAGTTTGATTCGACTACGTCTCAACCTTTGAACTTTCCAATCTGAAATCTCAATCGGTTCCTCGATGAAATGCAACCTGTCGTCTATGTGAATCTCATCAGGCGGTATAATTAACGTCTCGTCTGATAAACACTTCTTGAGATTAGACACATGAAATGTATCGTGTACGTTGCTTAGTTCTTGCGGTAGCTTGAGCTTGTAGGCTACAGGGCCAACCCCAGCCAGTATTTCAAACGGTCCAACGTATCTAGGGTTGAGCTTACCACGGTTACCAAACCTCGCAACGCCTTTTCATGGTGAGACTTTTAACATTACTCGGTCACCAATTTGAAATTCTAATGGTTTCCGTCTGTTATCAGCATAGCTCTTCTGTCTGTCTCGGGCCGCTTTCAGACGGTCCTTAATTTTGAAGATCTTATCAGTGGTTTCCTGGACAATCTCAGGGCCTGTCAAATGTTTTTCACCAACTTCCGCCCAACATAACGGTGAGCGGCATTTACGACCATATAAAGCTTCAAACGGGGCTGCCTTAATGCTCGTGTGGTAGCTGTTATTATAGGAAAACTCTGCCAACAGTAAATAAGTATCCCAATTAACTCCGAAATCAATTACACACGCACGGAGCATATCCTCTAAAGTTTGAATGGTCCTTTCGCTTTGACCATCTGTTTGTGGGTGATATGCCGTGCTCATGTCAAGACGTGTGCCCATGGCTTCTTGTAATGAATTCCAGATTCTAGACACGAATCTGCTGTCTCTATCAGAGATAATAGAAATTGGCACTCCATGCCTAGCCACAATTTCTTTGATATAAAGCTTTACAAGTTTCTTGGTTTTATCCGTCTCCTTGATAGGTAGGAAATGAGCTGATTTTGTTAAGCGGTCGACAATTACCCATATGGTATCATAACCACTGGACGTCTTGGGTAATTTCGTGATAAAATCCATAGAAATTTGTTCCCATTTCCATTGGGGAATTTCAGGTTGTAACAAACCAGACGGTTTCTGATGTTCGGCTTTTACTTTTGAACATGTTAGGCATTTACTGACATATGTGGCAATATCTCCTTTCATATTGGGCCACCAATATAATTCTTTTAGATCCTTATACATCTTATCTGAACCTGGGTGAATGGAGTACCTGGACTTGTGGGCTTCGTCCATAACCAACTCTCGTAAGTTACCAAAACATGGCACCCAAATTCTATTCATGAAGTATAAAGTGTCATCTGACTTTGGTTCCAACTGCTTTATCATTCCTCGTAAAGCTTCATTCTGAATGTTTTCCTCTTTGATTGCCTCTTGTTGTGCCATCCGGATTTGAGTCGTGAGACTCGTATGAATCGTCAATTCTAGGGCACGAACACGAAGAGTTTTAACTCGTTCTTTGCGACTTAAGGCGTCTGCTACGACATTGGCTTTCCCGGGATGGTACTTGATATCACAATCAGAGTCGTTTAGTAGTTCTACCCAACGACGTTGTCTCATGTTAAGTTCCTTTTGATCGAAGATATGTTGAAGACTCTTGTGATCAGTAAAGATAGTGCATCTTGTACCGTAAAGATAATGTCTCCAGATCTTGAGTGCAAACACAACTGCGCCCAACTCCAAGTCGTGGGTTGTATAATTCTTTTCGTGCACTTTTAGTTGTCGTGAGGCATATGCGATGACTTTTTCTCTTTGCATTAACACACAACCAAGTCCTTGGTGTGATGCATCGCAGTATACGACAAAATTGTCGATTCCCTCAGGAAGGGATAAGATCGGTGCACTACTCAGCTTCTGCTTCAGTAATTGAAAAGCTGACTCTTGTTTGTCACTCCAATCAAACTTCTTTTCTTTCTGGGTTAATGTGGTTAAAGGCAGGGCTATTTTTGAAAAATTCTCGATGAATCGTCTGTGATAGCCGGCCAAACCCAAAAATTGACGCACTTCGGTCGGAGTCTTTGGTGCTTCCCAGTTTTTGATCGCTTCAATTTTTGATGGATCGACGTGAATTCCTTCCTTGTTGATGACATGTCCAAGAAAATGCACTTCTCGGATCCAAAACTCACACTTAGAGAATTTAGCGTAAAGTTTCTCGTTCCTGAGTAGTTCTAAGATTAATGTCAGATGATGTTCATGATCCTCCTTGGTTCGTGAATATATTAATATATCGTCGATAAATACTATCACGAATTTATCCAAGTATGGTTTGCACACTCGGTTCATGAGATCCATAAAAACAGCTGGTGCGTTCGTCAAACCAAACGGCATAACTAGGAATTCGTAGTGGCCATAACGAGTCCTAAATGCTGTCTTCGGTACATCTTCTTCTTGGATTCTTAGTTGATGATACCCCGAACGTAGATCGATCTTAGAGTAGAAGCTAGAACCTTGTAGTTGATCGAACAAATCATCTATTTGAGGGAGTGGGTATCGGTTTTTGATTGTAAGCTTGTTTAATTCTCGGTAATCAATACACATCCTAAAGGTTCCATCCTTTTTCTTTACGAATAGGACCGGAGCTCCCCAAGGTGAGAAACTCGGTCTTATGAAACCTTTATCAAGCAACTCTTGGAGTTGATTTGATAATTCCTGCATTTCAGAAGGTGCTAATCGATACGGTGATCGCGCAATCGGGGCGGCTCCTGGTACCAAATCGATTCGGAATTCAACTTGTCTCGGTGGTGGTAATCCAGGTAAGTCTTTAGGAAAAACTTCAGGATAATCCTTAACGATTGGTATATCCTCAAGTCGACGTTCCTCGGGTTTCTTCTCGACGATGTGAGCCAGGAATACGCAATAGCCTTTATGTAGGTACTTACGAGCTTTCATGCAGTTTATCATTCTTAATGTTACTCACTCTTCTCACCTTGAATCGAAAGGACTTCTCCGTTCGGGAGTGGGATTTGGACAATCTTCTCAAAACAAACAATCTCGGCGTGATTCTTCGACAACCAATCCATACCAATAACAACATCAAAACTTCCCAAGTCAACGGGTAACAGGTCTATACTAAATGTGTGGTTCTTAAAACATAAGGTACAACCCTGAATGACTTCTCCAGTTTTAATTAATTTCCAGTTTGCTAATTCAATTGTATAATTTTGGTCTAGTTTGCTAGGCTTAATACCGAATAGGGACTTAAAGTCATTTGACACAAAACTCATATCAGCACCCGTATCGAAAAGTATAGAGGCATAGTGATTATTTATCGGGAACGTACCAGTGACAATGTTTGGATCTTGTCGTGCGTCACCAGCCCCCATCACAAATGCTCTTCCACGGGCCTGATTGTCGTTTCGGTTCTTCAACTTTGGACAGTCTTTTCTAAAGTGCTTTGGATCTCCGCACTCAAAGCATCCCTGATTCATCCTTCCTGTTCCTGGTTTGATCCTTCCGGCTACTTGATTAATCTTATTAGGATTTGCATTGCTCCAACAGTTATGGGCTGGATGCCCATACTTTTTACACTTTTCACATTGGGTACACTTTTCACTGTGATGATATCCACACTTGTCACACTTCGGTCGTGTTCCAAGATATCCATTTTGTCCTTCAATGTTGGCAGCATAGGCCTTCATAGTTTCAGGTCTCTTGTAAGCTTGATTCTTGTTTTGATTACTTGGTTTTTCAAACCATTTCCTCTTTTCTCCAGATTTTCCTTCTTCGGTCTCCTTCTTTCCAAACAAACCATCACACACAGCATTATCCCTTAGCTTGAATGCTAGAGTTATAGCGTTCTTGGCATCCATAGGGTTCGATGAAGTCACCAGGCTTCGGATTTGAGGTGCGAGACCCCACAAATATCTTTCAACCTTCTTGTATTCTGGGGTAACCATGTGTGGAACCAAGATTGCTAACTCATTGAATCGGTCAGTGTAGCCAGCAACATCATCTCCTATCATCTGTAAATTCCACATTTCAGATTCGATCTTTTGCAACTCATTTCGAGGACAGTATTCCTCGATCATCATGGCTTTTAGGTCTTCCCATGACAACTCATATGCTGTCTGCCTTCCTAAAGTCTTTACTTGTGAATTCCACCAGGTTAAAGCTTTATCAGTGAGTGAGCATGTAGAATACTTCACCCTGCAGTCAGCGGTGCATTCACTAATATCAATCACCGACTCCATCTTTTCTATCCATCTCATTAGCCCAACTGCACCCTCGGTGCCATTGAAGTTGCGGGGGTTGCAAGATAGAAAGGCCTTGTAGGAGCACTTCCTATTTGGAGCATCTGTAGATTTACAAGTCATAACGTCATTAATTCGGATCATGACTAGGTGTTACGGCTTATTTATTCTATTACCTCCGGAACCTCAGGAACCTCCGGCTGTACCGCTACCTCCTGCACCTCCTCCGCCGGTACCGCTGCCGTTTCCTCCTCCACTATTTCGATTTGCCTCATACTGCTCCATGGCAGCAGCTACTCGCTGTGCTATGAGTTGCTCCACGTTTGGGGAAATCGTCTCGTTGTTGTCACCAGTAGTGTTACGGGGTGTCCCACGCTTAGGTGCCATGACGTTCTTTCTAACATATCAATTAAAAAGAAACAACATTATATAATAATAATGATAGATGATGACATAAGGATACAACAACATCAAACGTAAACAACCATCATTACAACATAAACCATCACATACATAGTTAAAACATACATAGTACATTGTTCCCAAAAGACAAGGATACAAAAAGGGATGGGTTCTCATGACCACATCAGTACCAAAGTTTTAAACTACATAATGTGCTATGGGCACAACCCGCCCATAATAGGTTTAAGAGAAGAAGTGGGAGTACAATCCAGTCATCATGGCAATTCTTGCCACGACAAAGCTAGCTCTAGCCACAAATTCTGCAGCCAAAGTCCTTTCTTCCAGCGCCTCCACCATGTCTCGGACCGTAACAGTGAACTGCCAATCCATGTCAGCTCTCAACTCTAGATAGTCAGTGGCGCCCTGTATGTCTCGAGTGCTGTCCTCCAGAGTCTGAACTCGAGATCCGAGCCCTTGAAGTAAGCGCATGGCTGTATCCCCATGTGCCCGAATATCATCTAGGAGATCATCAAGACGTTCCTCGTGCGTATGAACGCGTGCTACTAATGTAGGCACTGTGAGCTCCATGGCTTCCCCAGTGTGGGGTAGGGGTGTTGGGGAGTTGGAGGACTCTCCGAGTTCAAAGGTAGATGGGATGCTCTCCATCTCCCTCCATCGTGCCAGAGTTCGAGGCATCCAACGGATAGTTCCCGCAGTAGGGTGATAGCAGGGTCGTTTCCTAGATAGTTCCTCATCGGTCTCCAAGTCTTTCGGGTCACGGGTTGCCAGATTTCTCTTGCGCGGAAGTTGAACCTTCTTCCTAGCACTTTGTACTTTAATTGGTCCTCCGCTTTTCTTTCGGTAAACGATAGGCGGTTCTCCCAGGGCAACATTGGGTGGTGTGGAGCTGCGGGTTTGTACTCGATTTTTGGGACGTGAGGCGAAAAGTTCCTCGTTTGATTCAGTGTTAGAGACGGGGTCAGAGTGTGAATGTGACGACATGCTTGTGACTACAATATCCACATGACATGATGACTGGTTATACAATGCTTATGCAATGAAAATATTTTGTGTGTCATTTAAATTATAGACTAGGTTCCATTGTAGATTCCTAGTTCCCTAATTTCGTTATCCGGTTCTATGCGGCCATAAATCCTCCAGATTGTGGTTAGCGCGACTAACCATGACCGGGAGACGTCACTCTCCATAGTACTATTCATAGGACCCTAGGCTACAGTTAATGGTTACTACGTTGTTCCAGGGGACTTTAACGGCCTCAACTTGTTCTCATCTCATGTAAACATAAAAGTCGTGCCTTATTCTCTTGTTATCCCATAAAATAGTTGTAAGTATGTTTCTCCCCCAAATATAGAAAACAGTAAAAAGGGGCCGTGAAACTCACCTTGAGTTTGTGTATACTTGTAATGATACTTGTTGTAGTCAAACTTGACTATTCGTACCCTAGATGTCAAAGGGTAAATTGTGTTAAGACCGAACGTCTCATATTGCAAATTGTTCACCGACCTTGTAAATCTGGTTGCTTTTGTTTAAATGTCTTCTTAGATTTTCAACACTTGTTTTGTTATAAAAACAGTTCTAAGTTACTGCCCAATGTGGCTGTTGAACAGGTGTCGAAACTTCCTAGTTTCGATTGGGCAATTGAGTATCGAAACTTCCTAGTTTCGATTGAGTAGTTGGGTATCGAAACTACCTAGTTTCGATTGAGTAGTTGGGTATCGAAACTACCTAGTTTCGATTCAGTAGTTGGGTATCGAAACTACCTAGTTTCGATTGAGTATGACAGGTATCGAAACTCCTAGTTTCGGTTGAGTTAATCTGGTATCGAAACTATAGTTTCGATTACTGGATTTCTGTTTGACAGAATCAGTCCTGCATATTTTTATGTTTTAAATCTTGAATTTGACACACTTTTCTAGTTATCTTACTTGCGTTTGAATATTTTGTATGTTTAGCTACGGTTTTTGAAGAAAATAATGTAGATAGTATTGAGTTTTTACCTTAAAACAGAGATGAAGATGATGAGAGAAAACAGAGAATGATCTTGATTCTTCTGTTAAATTTCCTTTAGAAACACTTGAAATTCTTCTTAAAACATCGAATTATGGTAGGTTTTGCCTTAGAACTTGACTTCGATTTGGAGAGAAATGGGGAAGATTGCCGTAAGAAAATGAGAAAGATAAAAAGGAATTGTGAGATTTTTGATTGAGGGGGTAAGGTTTTATCTGAATTCTCGCAAGTAGGCTGTATGGGTTTTAGTATAAAGAATTTGGATGTGAGTGAAGAAAAATGTGGGAATGGCCTTCTCTGAGTTTCGGTCGAGAAAGTCAAGGGTGGGTTGGTTTGGGTTAATTAATCAAACAATTAGTTTTAAGTGTATCTTAATATCATTTAGAGTTTTTAAAGGGGTAATTTAATTCGGTTTAGGTTCTCCACGGTATTATAAATTTATTCTAAAAATAATTTATTGTTCCACGTAAAGTTTGTGTAGCATATACTTGTATATATATTTTTCTGGTTATTTAATTTAACCACAAACATTCGTTTTAGTCGGTTTATATGACACGTGAACCGGTAACTCCTAGAATTACCAAAATATGAAATGAGACAATGTGCGGTTTTTGTTAGACCTTAATGTCCTTGTTTGTGAAATTAAGTAAATCACAAACATAATTGTAATGTAAACTTGTTTAATACATGTACGGATATTGACCTGAACTGTCGGGTGTCACAGGTTGGTTATGGATTTAATTGACTTGTATATTTAAATTGTTTGTATTTGATTTGTACATATATCTTTTGTGTGTCAAAACCTATGAGACTCACCAACTTTGTAGTTGACCCTCGTTTTTACATGTTTTTAGGAAATGAAAAGAGTTTAACGTTGAAGATTCATGGACAACATAGGATTTCATGATGGCCTTAGAATATGACCAAATAAAATAAATTTATCATTTGTGTTTTAATTTCATTTGAGACCATGTAACGAATTATTGGTTTTTACTAATATATCCTTAGTATTTCTCTATGCCTTGTGTTCTTCTTATTCAGTTTCGTCGTGCTCCAGTGATTCCGCCTTTGGCGGGGGTGTGACATGACAGATTGGTTTCAGAGCCAGGTTCTAACACAACAAGGCTAATTTCAAGCAAAGGTTCGAACTCGACTGACACAAAGCTTTGGTCCGCACCAGTGTTGAATAAAACTAAAGTAGGATGGTTATTAAGGAGATACATACCGGTGACAACGGTTGGTTCCTTGCGAGCTTCAATCGTGCCAATGGCAAATGCACACGATCGAGGAGCATGGTTGGTGTTCTTCTTCGGGCAATTGTTCCACGCTACCCACGACAGTCCAACATTGCAAAATCTGATAAAAGGGAATTTTGGGAAGGTAAGACTGGCGAATGACCATGTTCTTGAGGTTACGGGCTCTGAAGACTTTAACCGGTTCATGGACTTTGAAGGATATCAGGGTAATTCCAAGTTTGAAGAAAAGGCGAATTTCTGTCGGACAGTTGGATGAACAAGGGCACGAAGTTAAGTTTGGGAACTATCAGTGGAAGGTGGTTAAAGGTAATCTTGTCATGGCTCGAGGAAGAAAGAGGGTTAACTTTATATGGTCAGTATACCGTCTGAGAGAGAGGTTATCCCGGTTCAGAAAGAAAACAAAGTCCGGTTCACAGAATCTCGTGGACAGAAGAGGGTTTGCTTTGCAAGTGAGCAACCCAGAGCCAAAGTGAAGATTCAGGATGAACGAGTTTGGAAGGTTAAACCAGGTCGAGGGCATCGTGACCGTCGGAGCACAAGTCGTGTTTCAGTTATAGCTCCAGTGCCGCAATGGGTTAAGAAGACCAACATTCCGACTGGAAAAGTCTCTCTAGTGGATTACTTGCTTATGATGGATAGTGTGGGTTCTCATGATGTTTCAGATGCCAGCAGTGTAATGGGTTGGTTACATCGGGAGCAGGCAGGGACAAAGAACGAGTCACTGGTCGTGACTGATGAGTTGAAGCTCAGGGGAGCTTCAACAGGCCTTCAGGTTAATTGATGAGAAGGCGGTGGTAACTAGGAGCATGAAGTTCCGTTAACAGATTACAGAAGTACATTTGGGAGAGCAGACGAAAGCATTCAAGGCCTCCGAGTGGGAGATTGTTGAGTTCGTAGGCCTTTTTGGGCAGGCACAAGTCTAGGCAGCCTGCCCTAGCCCGGTTGCTAAGCTAATTGAGTTTACTTGGGGATTAAGTTTCCTAACCCTAGATTAGTCTCTCTATATATTGATCTTTTGTACTTGTAATTTGTATCACCTCTAATAAAGAATATCCTAGTTGCTAAGCTAATTGGGTTTACTTGGGGATTAAGTTACTGCTTTTGTGTGTGTGTGTTCGTGTGTGATCGTGTTTAATCCTAACACATGGTTGCATTGGGCCGGACCATTGTGGAGCCCAGCCTGAAAATGTTGGGTATGGGCACGGTGGAGGAGTCCATTGAGGCCAATACGGCTGGTTACTTTTAGACTTTTAGTTTTATTAGATAGATAAATACATATTATTATATTAGATGGATTAGAGTGTAATTATGTTCTCTATTTATACTCCTTGTAATCATTCTTATTACATACAATAATACAATACAATTACCAAGATTAACTTGGTATCAGAGCGTTGATCCAACCTTAAAAATTTACTGCCGCCGCCGCTACAGTACCGTGCTACAGTGCCGCCGCTACATTTCTTTTTTTTTTCTCCTCTCATGGCGTTGCTTGCATCCTTCTCCACAATTGAGAAAACAAATCATAACTCTCACAAGTTCGGTTTTACCCTCTCTCAAACCAACTATGGTTATTGGAAAACCATGCTTCAACCATTTTTTATAACCAATAATCTCTTTGGTTATATCGACTATACAATCAGCGACATCTTCTGCCAAAGATGCTGAGCCAGTTACATAACCAAACCCTAATTACTCTATATGGGTATCTAATGATGCTCATATACGCATGTTGATTATGTCCACCATCTCAGAAAGCGCCTTCCAGCATGTCCAAGGTACCACTTCTCGTGAGTTATGGCTGTCTTTAGAGCGTGCCTTTGCACCTCAAACGTCTTCCCGGGAATACACCCTCAAGACAAAATTACTAAAGCTACAGATAAAAGATGATGAAACACCCTCTGCCTATCTTGCAAGGGCACAGGGCTATGCTGATGCTTTGGCAAATATTGGTGAACCTGTTAAAGAAAAAGATCTGGTTATGTTCGTGATGTCTGGTCTTCCTGATGAATACAATAGCTTGAAATCCAATCTGATTGCTCGCCAATTCCCCACCGCTTTTGCAGAATTTCATGGTCTTCTCTCTGACCATGACTATATGGTGAAGAAACCCGACTCCGTATCAGCACAAGCGTTCACCGCCACCACTGGCCAGCCGTCCGCTCCTGCTGCTGTTAATCAACCACCCACCGAGACACTTCATGCCCTTCAACAGCTTATGTCTCAGCTTGGTGTTCAAATTCAGCCACAAACACAACAATCACAGGCCTTCTATAGTTCTCGTGGACGTGGTCGTGGATCCTACTCTCGTGGCCGAGGATACAATAATGGTGGTGGACGCGGTTACGGTAACAATCATAACAACAACCGTAATTCTGGATACAACAATGCTGGTCACACCATGGGCGGTAATCGAGGTCAGTTTAATTGGGCTTCTAATCAAAATACAGTTTTTGGCACTTGTAACAGGTGTGGGTTTGGCCATATACCATCTCAGTGTCCAAACCGAGACCCGAACACCCTCAGTTCAAGACAACCATCAGCGAACTATGCTGATTACCGCTCACAAGCTTCAACTGCTTGGCTTCCGGACAATGGTTCTAACAGTCATGTTGCACCGGATCTCAACAGTTTTGATAACTCAGAACCCTACAATGGTGAGGATACACTTCATGTTGGCAATGGTATGGGTTTACCTATTTTACATATTGGTTCCACAAAGTTTCACTCCCCGAACAAAACCTTTTCCCTTTCTGACATATTACATGTTCCAGAAATTAAAAAAAACCTTCTTTCAGTTAAGAAATTGTCATGACAATAACGTGTTTTTTGAATTTCATTCATCTTTTTTTTTTGCTGTGAAGGATACGTGTACGCGCACTACCCTCCTCACGGGTCCAAGTGAAAACAGGCTCTACTCCATCCGTCTTCCGTCTCTTCGTCCTCTTCACAAAGTTGCTTTCTCCGCTGTTCGTGCATCTTCCGACACATGGCATCAAAGACTAGGGCATCCCCATCCAGAGCTTTTGAAGTCAATGTTATCTATTTATTCACTTCCTGTTCAAAATAAAAGTTTGAGTACCTCTTGTAATTCTTGTCACATGGGGAAATCCTCAAAACTTCATTTGTTATCTTCGAATTTTAAGAGCAATAATGTTTTGGATTTAATTTTCTGTGATGTTTGGGGTCCAGCACCTGTCCAGTCTTTTAATGGTCACAACTATTTTTTACTTTGTGTTGATCATTTTACTAGATATATGTGGTTTTTCCCGTTAAAACATAAATCTGATGTTTCTGCCACATTTAAAAAATTTCATGTCATGGTAGAACGCCAGTTTCAAACAAAGCTAAAATCTGTCCAAACAGATTGGGGTGGCGAATTTCGACCTCTCTCCCCTTTCTTTTCTTCTCTTGGCATCATTCATCGTCTCTCATGCCCTCACACCAGTGAGCAGAATGGATTTGTTGAGAGACGCCACCGTCATGTTGTGGAAACAGGTCTTACTCTTCTCGCTCAATCAGGAGTCCCCATGAAATTCTGGCACTATGCGTTTGACACAGCAGTTTATCTCATAAGTCGAATGCCTTCTCACACTGCATCTAAAACCTCCCCATTTGAACACCTACTTAAACTCAAACCAGACCTTTCCTTTTTGCGTGTTTTTGGGTGCCAATGCTATCCACACCTACGTCCTTACAACAATCACAAAATGGCTTTTCGCTCCTTACCATGTGTTTTCCTTGGGTACAGTCCCTCACACCATGGTTATTGTTGTCTTGATCCCACAACCGATCGTATCTACATAGCTCGTCATGTTCGTTTTAATGAACAATGCTTCCCGTTCACCACACCTCCTCCCACAACACCTACACCTTCCCAACCTTCTCCATATGTCTCATCCTTCCCTACCCCTGTTCCTTCCAATACCGAGCCAAACTCACAACCTGCTACTACCCCATCTCACTCTCCAGGTCTCGGCCCACACCACACCACCACACCGGCCCATCCTCAACAACCCGCACCCACACCAAATAGTCCTATCGACCAGCCTTTACCCCCTAATCAGCCCTCATCACCTCTTAGAACATACAGTCGACGCTCCAAACAACCTACCCCACCTCAGCCCAACCAACCTCCCTCCACATCCCAGACCACCCAGCCTCAAACACGCACCCGCCCAGCAAACCTCCGTCCACATCCCAAACCAACAAACCCCTACAACCCATCTGCCTTCACCGCCACTACCGACACCACCCAGACCGAACCCTCCACCTTTACTGTTGCCAACAAAAGTCCTCAGTGGCGAGATGCCATGGCTGAGGAATACAAGGCTTTATTGAGAAACGGTACATGGACATTAGTTCCTCCTGTCTCTAACGCTAATGTAGTTGATTGCAAATGGGTATACAGGCTTAAAAGGGATCAACACGGTACAATCAAACGTTACAAGGCATGGTTAGTTGCCAAAGGTTTCAAGCAACAAGCTGGTGTTGATTATCATGAAACCTTCAGTCCCGTTGTGAAGGCTACAACAATCCGTGTGGTTCTTTCCTTGGCAGTTGCACGAGGTTGGTCCTTACGACAACCGGATGTTCAGAATGCTTTCCTGCATGGTGACCTACAGGAAACGGTTTATTTGCGCCAACCACCGGGATTTGTTGATCCCGCCAAACCAAACCATCTATGTCTATTGCACAAATCACTGTATGGTTTAAAACAGGCCCCAGAGCGTGGTTTCAACGCTTATCTGGAGTTCTTCACAGATTGGGCTTCAAAGGATCCAAAACTGACCCGTCACTCTTTATCTACTCGTCTGTTGGAACTCTTTTATACATGCTTGTATATGTTGACGACATTATTTTGACAGGCAACAGTCAGGCAGCTATTGACGGCATAGTAAAAAATCTGAGTAACACCTTTGCAGTGCAAGACACAGGCACTCTATCTTATTTTCTGGGTATTGAGGTTACTTCCAAAGGGTCTGATTTGATTCTCTCTCAGAAGTACATTATGGAGCTTTTAACCAAGGCTGGCCTTTCGCAATCAAAACCGGTTCCATCGCCTTGCTCCACCTCGGCTAAACTGGCCCTTGGTGACAGTCCACTTTTTGAAAATCCGGTGCGATATCGACAGGTTGTAGGGGCTCTTCAGTATCTCACCTTGACTAGACCTGACATAACCTTTGCAGTCAACAAAGTTTGTCAATTTATGCACTCACCTACAGAGAATCACTTGTCCGCTGTTAAAAGAATACTCAGATATCTGCAAGGTACCTCGCATCATGGTCTTCTATTTCAACGGGCTTCTGGCTCCACACTACATGCCTATACAGATGCTCATTTTCGGTCTCTCACTGCATTCTCTGATGCGGATTGGGCAGGTTGTCCTGATGACCGTTGATCCACCGGGGGTTATGCCATCTATCTCGGGTCAAATCTTGTCTCCTGGTCAGCTAGGAAACAACGCACTGTCTCTCGGTCATCAACTGAATCTGAATACAAAGCACTAGCCGATACTGTTGCCGAACTTACTTGGCTTGAAGCCCTTCTACGTGAACTTCACGTCCCAGTGCAGTCTGCTCCTATCTTATGGTGTGACAACTTAGGAGCCACATACTTATCAGCAAATCCTATTTTCCATGCTCGCACAAAGCATGTGTAGATCGATTTTCACTTTGTCAGAGAAAAGGTTGCACAAGGGAAACTTTCGGTTCAATTCATATCTACAAATGACCAGATTGCTGATGTTTTTACAAAGCCACTACCTTCAGAGAGATTTGCAACTTTACGAGACAAGCTACAACTCGTTTCCTGGCCTTAGCTTGAGGGGGAATATTAGATAGATAAATACATATTATTATATTAGAGGGATTAGAGTGTAATTATGTTCTCTATTTATACTCCTTGTAATCATTCTTATTACATACAATAATACAATACAATTACCAAGATTAACTAGTTTAACCTTTGGATGCCATTTCCTGTTTGGTAGAAATTCAAATTCTTAGGATCCAATTTATTGTTATTTCCCAGTGAATATAGGCATTGTGGTTTTGCTTGTTTAGAGGGATGCTGATGCTTTGTTTTCTTATATAGGTTGTTGTATGTCTGTTGTTGCGGAAACCGGCTCCTTTAATGAGCTATATCCAAGTAAGGTGCCACATAAGTTTGATTGTTTTGATTATAAATTTATATCACCCTTGTGCTAGTATACATCTTTGTGGATGTGGATGTATCTCTTCTCATGCTAAATACTTTTATGGTATTCGAGTTTGATCATAATTGCTGTAGTTATACCAGTTTTAGAATCTAAGTTTTGTTATGGTTTGTATACAATGTAACATTTGGTGTGTGTGTATCTCGTTTTGTTCATTCTTTATAGTACTTATTTTGATGTGATCACATAACCAAGCTGTTAGTCATTTGGTAATCAGGCCCATCCAGACATTATTCTCAAGCTGATTGACCTAATAGGAATTTCATCCATCATGGAGGTGCATTCTCATAACTTTTCTACTCCTTGTCTCTATATCCGTACAGTATTTAATATCTTTCTGTACAGGTGCTGCTTCGTTTGATTGGCGCCGACGAATATCTTTACACGAGTTATGCAGACTCAATGCAGTGGTTACAGGATATTGTTGTGGTTGAGTTGATTGTTAATAAATTCTGTTCTTCAGTAAGCTGTGTTACCTTTACACCCTTCTTGTATTTATGAATTAAATTATCGTCTTAACTAAAATTCGAACTTAAACTTTTTTAAGGATCGTCCTGAAGTACATGCTAATGTAGCAGAAATAGTTTGTGCTAGAATTAGAAATGCTCCCCCAGGATTAGCTGCTAAAATATCCAGCCCAAGGTTTGTGTCATTATGTTCTTTATTCTCTTCAATATAGCTGTTTCTAGCTGATTATATGTTCTTGATAAATTGTATGATGAATGATTGGTTTTCCATGTGTTTTTTTTTGCAGTTTTGTAGCAAGATTATTTCATCATGCGATGGATGACTCACGGCCAAAATCTGTTTTAGTTTACTCATTGGCTGTGTGTATATCTTTGTTAAACCCGACCAAGCTAACATCTGGGACATATTACGTCTATAATCAGCAATTGACCTATGAATCAGCAATAAAGCCAAATCCTGAGACTGTGAAAAGCATGTTAGAGAGCCTAGGTTTGTTATGTTGTGAATAGATTTATGTTTTTACCTTTACGCTCATTTTGGAAGATTTTTCTTTTTGTTATGTTGAGTAAGCTACACGCTCTGCTTATCTGAAAGTTATAATCAATTCCAAAATTTTCAAAATGCACGTTCTTGGTCCTAAAAGTTATTATTGCTTGCTTTTGGTTCAAAAAGTCACATGGTAATATTCTCTGTTAAGTGCCCATCATATGATTGGCGTTGTCTGTTCATCTTCAACCTAATTGCTTATTTGTTTGAAAAAAATTAAAAAACATAATCAAGGCCACATTCAAATTAACAAATCAAACCCCTTATTGTGAAATTAAGTTCAAAACATTTGCACGATGTTGATGAAGCTACTTCCTCATGTGCAGGCTACTTGTTAAAGCTCTTGGATCTTTCGGAAGACAAAAATGTTTTACAAACAACATTCGGCAAGTTGCAGCCACCTCTTGGAAAACATCGCCTAAAGGTATTTTTTTTCCCATCTTCGCATTTTATAGGACTAGTCAATGTTCTTTTGTGATTGATTGTGAATCATATCAGAATAAACAAGCATTATCATTCATTAAGGGGTGTTTGGATTGATTAATCAATTTTAGTGTTTGATAAACAGATTCTTATCTGAATGTTATAGGGGTAAAATAATCAAATATGAATAATTGTTTCATATCAGCTGCAACAGAAGTGGTATCTAAGGGTAAAATATAATTACCTATTCTCTGTTGTTTGTTAAGCTAATTCGAGTGGCTTTTACTCTCATTTTACAAAATGTTTTCTTTTGTTACATTAACTATTTTTTAGGTCAGTTTATCTATTACTTCCTTAAGTGATCAGAACTCAAACATCTTATTAACTGATTATTCTTACAACTTCATACAAAAGAGGCATAGCCAAACACTATCTTGTACAACCTGCTTTATCACAACTGATTATTAAAACACTATCTTCCTTTTTTTTGTGTGTTTGCCGTTAAAAAAATTAAAAAAAATCATATAATCACTTTCAGAATACACACCCCGACTCTCCCTTAGAAGCAGCCTTTATGTAACTTAGTAGCACTTAATTCTTAAAAGTCCTTTTTGCACTATTATGTTTTCTGTTGTTAATGCAGTACCTATTTTAAAGTATGTTGTTAGGTATCACGAGTCGTTATCGCAGCGGAATCACACACACGCACACAATCGATAAACAGAAAGTAAGAGACACGAGAGATTTATAGTGGTTCAGCCCCGATTGGCCTACGTCCACTTTGCAACTAGGGTTCTTTATTATTAGGTGCTCAAAGATACAAGTTACATCATAGGTTCTATTTATAATACTAGGATTAGGGTTAATGACTTAATTAACAAGAAACTAATAACCGGGCTCAAGCCCATTAGGGCCGGATCCCTCCTTATTTCCTGCGCAAGCCTTCACAACCCAACATATCTAATCCTATATAAGTGGAAATTTTAGATTGTTGAATTCATCTCAGTGCTAATGACTGTTGGAAGTGAAGCTGCTGAGAAAGAGTTGATCTGCCTTGGTGTTTTAAGAAGCGTTCTGGACCTATTTTTTGCGTTAGTGCTCCACTATTTTTTGAAATATATCTACATGCTCCTTGTCAGAATTTTGAACTATATATTCATTGTTTAAGCTTAATTTTGTCTGATGATTTTTAGGTATCCTTACAATAACTTTCTTCATCACCACATTGCACAGATAATAGTTTCATGCCTTGAGAGCAAGAATGCTTCAATGGTTGAGCATATTCTTGACGACTGTAATCTTGTCAGGAACATTATTGATGCCGAGAGAAATAGTGAATTGAACACTGACAAAAACAATTTTACGGTAAACTTCTCCATGACAAAACAATATGATGTATATCGACGTATGTATATATGTATGTATGTTTAATTTGGTGAATACAACTTGCAGCCAACAGTGGCTGCTGAAGGAAGAATGCCACCAAGGGTAGGGAATGTTGGACACATGACACTTATAGCCAACAAGCTTGTTCAACTTAAGGCTCATAATAGCTATATACACGCACATTTGCAGGTCTGTCCATGTCTCTTTTTGTCCCTTTGATTTGTTTTTGTCGTTTAGCACTCGAAAGGGCTTTCTTTATCCATGTCACTATTATCAGGATATACAGCAAATGCTCTCATTTCCTTCATATATTGGATCTTGATTTTGTTGTTCTTCAAAGCTGCTACTTTTCTGGATTCCTGTGGTGGTACTTTAAATGTATATCTGAAGAGGTGTTGCTTTTTGACAGGATAATAGCGAATGGGTACAGTGGCATGCAAATGTACTTATGAGCCGCAATGCACTTGGAAATGTCTTAGATTGGGAATGCGGGTGGGTATTCAGCTGTAACGTTTATTATCTGTATTGTATTACATTGACATTGGTTTGGAGCCAATATGCATGCAACAATCACTAAAGAGTATACTCTTTATGCATTTGACCACATAAAAAACGACATGACACTATACCTGTGGAAATTTGGACTTGTAATTATATGAATGGTAGGTGCACACAGCTTAGAAGGAAATTTGAATAATACCTGGCGTGTCATGCATGTCAATCAGAAAAATTAAATGACCCCAAGGAAGATAATAGTTGCAGTTATACTTAATTGTAATTATAAGTATTAAGGAAAACACCACAGAATAGTAACCAAGTTTCAAAAGTGTTCCAATTAGGTCACTGGCCATAGTATACCCGAGGGTGTATACCGTGTAAAATGTGTATTGAGTGACTTAATTGAAACACTTTTGAAACTTGGTCACTATTCTACAAAGTTACCCCTAAGTATTAACATCCTTCAGAACATATCTTGCTTATTTACCTTCCTAGATCACGTTATTCAAGCACTACGTAATCCTTTTGTAAAGAAACTGAAGGAACTTGTCCTTTATTTTTGGTCTTCTTTTTCCCGATTGTTTGAGTTGTTTCTCCATCATAGAAAGACGTTGAAGATATGGTTTCCTATGTAAATCAGATGGCATTAGATGTTTTCTTGGATAGATCATTTACTCTTTATGGTTTATTTCGTGAACATTCATTTGTTAATAATCTAAGTCAGGCATTCCAGTATGGTGTCTTGATGTTCCTTCACCTATTCAAATTTGCAGGAGACCTACTACATTTCATGATCAGACCAGATATAGTGATGATGATTACCAAGATAGAGATTATGATGTGGCAGCATTAGCCAAAAATCTAAGTCAGGCATTCCAATATGGTGTCTATGAAAATGATATTAACAATGAGGTATATAAAAGTTTACTTATGATCTTGTTTGCTCAGAAATTTAGCCATCTTTTTCTTGGTTTTAAAAAGCGTGCAAGGCGACCTCAGGCGCAAGTCCCTTTGCTTGTGTACATAAGGTGTGAGCTGTAGGAAAAGCGCCCAAAAAGCGCAGGTACGGAAAGCGCAGTTGTGCGTCAAGAAGTTGTATAACATGCTTTTTAGGTTGTACATGTAGGTAATTTATATATCTATCTATATCTATATCTATACTATCTAATAAATAAAGGTTTTTTTCATGCCACGTGTCGCCTCCATATTCATTCTCATCAATTTTTTTCCCGCCTCTCTTATTAAATACACCTCTATCTTTTAATAATAATATATTTTTAAAGAAGATACTAATTATACTAATAAAACACATTTATTTTAAATTATCCCTTATCATAAGAAACTTTGAATTCTAATTATGTAACTTTTATTTTCAATCAAATAGTAAATGAAAGTCAAATTACAATAAATAGTAATTAATGTATTTTTGAAACTCAATTGTATATTAATTTTTACATATTTTGGATTTTGTTTTCTATCATTAGTATATGTAATACATTTTTACACCTTTAAAATATATACATAAAGATTTGAAGAATTTTATATATTGATATTTTTCACCCCGTGTGTTGTACACGGTTCTAAGCTAGTTAAATCATATATAAAGCTTATTATAGCTAAATTTTGGGTAGGGGATGCTAAAAACCTATGAGATGTATAAAAAAATTATATAATCATCGTGCGCTTCGCGAACGAAAAGCGGTGCGCTTTTGCGCTTCGGTTTTAGACCCCCCTGTCGCCTCGGTGCACTTCTCGCTTTTTAAAACCAAGATCTTTTTTGTATTATGTTATTTGTTTGTGGAACTTTTGTTAGGATCAATCACGCAACACACAAGCAAGAAAGATAAAGAGACACAAGATTTACGTGGTTCGGTCAATGTGACCTACATCCACGGGGGCAACTAGGGTTTTCTTTTATTGAGTGATAATGAATTACAAGTACAAGAGATTAATTTATAGGCATAAATTAGGGTTAGACCCTTAATCAACAAGTTAACTAAACTGGGCCTGCTTCGGGCTAGGGCCGGCTGACCCGAAGCCTACATCCCAACAATCTCCCACTTGGAGGCTTTGAAACACGTTCAACTCCACTTTGTACTTCTGCAAATGAAAACCCCTCTGATCTTCAGTACTTCCTAGTTACCCCGTCTCCTCAACATTATTCCTGGAGACCAGCTGAAGCTATGCAAAGCTTCAGCTTATCCAGCGCCACAGATTTGGTAAACATATCTGCTAGATTCTTCGCACCCGAGATATTCTTCAGGCTGATTGTTCCTTCATTGATCAATTCTCTGACGAAGTGATATCTCATCCCTATGTGCTTTGTCTTCCCATGATAGACGGGATTCTTGGCAAGTTTCACTGCACTCTCATTGTCACAATACAATGAGTAATCAGATTGTCGTTTCCCCAACTCTTCAAGAAATGTTCTTAACCAAATTAATTCTTTGCTGGCCTCAGCAACAGCCATGTACTCGGCTTCTATAGTTGATAAAGCAACACTCTTTTGAAGACGGGACATCCAGCTCACTGCTGTACCTCCCACTATGAAAACATACCCTGTCGTGCTCTTAAACGACCCTTTACAACCACCTAGATCTGCATCAGTGTAACCCCTGAGTATAGCATCTTTCCCCTTAAAACATAACCCCATCTTCTGAGTACCCTTCAAGTATCTGAGCACCCACTTGTCACCTTCCCAATGTTCTTTCCCTGGATCAGACATGAACCTACTGATGACCCCAACGGCATGAGCTATATCTGGTCTAGTGCAGACCATGGCATACATAAGACTGCCGACTGCTGATGCATAAGGAATGCTAGCCATCTCTGCTCTTTCTTCTTCAGTTTTAGGACATTGGTCCTTGGTAAGCTTCAAGTGACTTCCCAATGGAGTATTTCTAGGCTTGGTCTTTTCACTGTTCATCTTGAACCTCTCTAACACTTTCCCTATGTATTTTTCCTGAGAAAGTGTAAGAGAACCATCATTTTTGTTTCTAGTTATGCTCATTCCCAAAATCTGTTTGGCTGCACCCAAGTCTTTCATCTCAAATTCTTGAGACGTCTGTTTCTTCAACTTGCTAATTTCTTTCATATCAGATCCTGCAATCAACATATCATCAACATAAAGTAACAGTATGATATAAGAGTTGCTGAACTTCTTCAAATAGCAGCAATGATCCATCTGGCATCTCTTGAACCCTGACCTCTCCATGAAGTTATCAAACTTCAAGTACCATTTTCTAGGCGCCTGTTTCAGACCATATAAACTCTTTATCAGTTTGCAGACCCAATTCTCTTTCCCAACAACCTGAAAACCCTCAGGTTGTGCCATGTAAATGTCTTCATCGAGATCACCGTGAAGAAAAGCAGTCTTCACGTCTAGCTGCTCTAGGTGTAAGCTTTCTGCTGCTACAAGACTCAGAACTAATCTAATGGTTGTCATTTTCACCACTGGAGAGAAGATCTCATCGTAATCAACCCCCTTCTTCTGTTGAAATCACTTGACAACTAAACGGGCTTTGTACCGTTTAGACCCATCATGTTCGTCCTTGACCCTGAAGACCCATTTGTTTTGTAGAGCTCTTTTGTCTGGCGGAAGCTTGACTAAGACCCATGTTTTGTTCTTATTCAAAGAGCTCATTTCATCCTTCATTGCATGCTCCCACTGGAGCGAATCTTTCACCTTTACCGCTTCAGTGTAATTCTCTGGTTCACCATTTTCTGTCAAGAGAATATAATTAACTGAAGGACCGGGACTGTATCTGTCAGGCTGTTTAGTAACTCTGGTGGACCTTCTGACCCAGTTTGCAGACTGGTCGGGCTGCTGAGGGGGTTGTTCATCTTCAGACTCTGAACTCCCACTGTCAGAAACTCCTCCTGACTCTTCATCATTACCACCATCGGGAAACATGTCAACATCAGGTTCGGGAACCGGTTTCTGGTTTTCTATCTCAACCTCCACATACTCTTTCTGAACCTTAGAATCTTTCCTGTCTTTGTACAATTCTGCTTCATTGAAGGTAGCATGTTTACTTCTGATTACCTTTCTTCTTTCAAAATCCCACAGCCTGTAGCCCATTTGATCTGCCCCATAGCCAATGAAGGTGTATTTCTTGGCTTTTGCATCCAACTTGTCACCATCTTTATTTAGGTCATAAGCACTGCACCCGAAAACTTTCAAGTGCTCATATTTGACCGATTTACCCTTCCATTCTTCTTCAGGAACTTTATAGCCCAACGGTACCGAAAGCCCACGGTTGATAAGATAGGCTGCAGTGTTAATTGCATCAGCCCAGAACGTCTTTGGGAGCCCTGCATTCAATCTCATACTTCTGGCTCTTTCGTTCAACGTTCTGTTTATTCTTTCTGCGACTCCATTTTGTTGAGGAGTGCCTGGAACTGTCTTTATCATCCGAATGCCATGTTCAGCACAGAAATTAGTGAACTCTGTGCTGATGTATTCCCCTCCGTTATCCGACTTCAAGCATTTTACCTTCAAATCAGTTTCAAGTTCAACAACAGTTTTCCATTTCTTAAAAAACATCAAAAACTTCAAATTTATTTTAAGAAAATACACCCATACCTTGCGTGTGGCGTCATCTATGAAGGTTACATAATATCTCGAGCATCCTAAGGATGGAACTGGTGTTGGTGCAAAAACATCTGAATTAATGAGCTCCAATTTCTGAGCTTTAAGTGTCTTGCCAGTCTTCACAAATGACACCTTCTTTTTCTTCCCGAGAACACAGGGTTCACAGAACTCTGACTCGACCCGTTTTATCTCTGGAAGTTTGCACTTGGCGACGAGCATTTTCATCCCCTTTTCACTCATATGGCGGAGCCTTTGATGCCACAAACTCGAAGGACTCGACCCGCTAGTCACTGCATTAATACCACTTGCGGGTACTTCAACCATGTATAACGTACCCCGTTTCTTACCCTTTGCAATCACCATATTTCCCTTAACGACCTTCCATTGCCCTCCACCGAAAGTAACATCATATCCCAGATCGTCTAACTGCCCGACAGAGATCAACTTTCTCCTGAGGTTTGGAATAACCCTGACATTTTCCAATGTCCAAGTGGTTCCCAAGGAAGTCTTTAAGTCTACATCACCAATCCCTGTAATATCAAGAATCTGATCATCAGCTAACCGAACTCTACCGTGATTACCTGTTCGAAGATTTCGGACCATATCAGGGCATGAGACCGCGTGGAATGATGCACCTGAATCCATGATCCAGGATTCCACGGAACTCTCAACACAACATATGAGAGTCTCATCTTCAAATTCTTCATCATCCTGTTTTTCGACTGTCACATTGTTTACTTCTTTCTTTACGGTCGGCGGTTTGGGGCACTGGTTTTTGAAATGCCCTTTCTCTTTGCAGTTCCAACATTCAATGTCAGCCCTTGGCTTTGACTGACCTCTCTTTCTTGACTTGGATCTACCTCTGTTTTTCCCCCTTTCATTCTTTCTCCCCCTTGACTCAGTACTCAGCAGGGAATTTGATGATTCTCCGGTACTTCTTCTTCTAGAGTCTTCATTCAAGATCAAATCATGAACCTTGCTGAACGTTAAAACATCAACAGAACCTGTGACTGCAGTGATTGTTCCTGACCAACTATCAGGTAATGAAGACAAAAGTAAGCACGCCTGTAACTCATCATCAATTTTAAAGTTTACTGAAGACAGACGTCTCAGATGAGAATTAAAAACATTAATATGATCAGTAACTGAACTTCCTTCTTTCATGCGGGTATTAACCAATTCCCGGTTCAGAAACACCTTGTTAGCAGCTGATGGTTTCTCATACATGTTGGCCAACGCATCCATTATGCCACGTGCTGTGGTTTCCTCCAAGATGTTGTAGGCAACGTTCATTGACAGAGCAAGCCTTATAGTTGACTTGGCTTTCTTGTCAAGTGCCAACCAAACTGGTGTCATCGGTGTGGGCGGTGGTTCTAGTACCAAATCCAAATCCTTCTGAATTAGCAAATCAGTGATTTGCATTCTCCACCATCCAAAGTTCTGCCCGTCAAACTTTTCTATCTTGGTCTTTCCTTCCTCAGCCATTATCCAACTACAAATGCTTAATGATCGAGTCAAAACTGGAATAGTGTTCGAACACAACTTTTGGCCGGCTGCCTGAACTTGAGTGTTGTTCTATCGCACACTACCCATGAGATCAGTTTCAAAAAATCGAAAAACAAAAGGAGTTGATAACGCACCTGAGCTTCTTGAAAAATACCAAAAAATAACCCAAAAAACCTAACCTTGTAAAACGTGCAGCCCACCCGAAAATCGCAGCAGCGAAATCAAACAAAACAGCGGCTGTTTGACTTTTTCTGGTCAAACTCAGCAGGCTGTTGACTTTTCTGGTCAAACTCAGCAGCTGTTGACTTTTTCTGGTCAAACACTGTAGCGCGGGGAAACACTGTAGCGTCGGAAAACACTGTAGCGACGTTACTGTTCACGCGCGCGGCAGTACTGTAGCGCGTTTACTGCTCACACGGTGGCGGCGGTGGCGAACTGACCTGTGGTTGCGATTGATCGATCAAGAGCCCGAGCTCTGATACCAGTTGTTAGGATCAATCACGCAACACACAAGCAAGAAAGATAAAGAGACAAGATTTACGTGGTTCGGTCAATGTGACCTACATCCACGGGGGCAACTAGGGTTTTCTTTTATTGAGTGATAATGAATTACAAGTACAAGAGATTAATTTATAGGCATAAATTAGGGTTAGACCCTTAATCAACAAGTTAACTAAACTGGGCCCGCTTCGGGCTAGGGCCGGCTGACCCGAAGCCTACATCCCAACAACTTTTAGACAGCAAACTAATTGACTTGAGAGGCCAGATTTATTTGCAAGGGGATATAAATGATAAAGTAAATGAGATTTTGGGAGGACCATTATATCTGTAACTTCGTCGCAAAATAACCATCGTACTTGGCTACTTGCTAAAATAGAGTCTAGGTATTGTACTTGGGCATTTCTTGTGAAAATATTATCATCTTAACTTTCATTTGACAATGTGGCATTCTAATATGCGGGTAAACATTGAAAGTAAAACAAAAGCATCACTCTTCATCACTTCCCTGTGTATGTCTGTATGTATATGTCTGCCTTTAGCCTATTTACAACAGGGAATGTGGGATGATAGTTTATATTTTGATCAAGGACTTTGTTGGCTATCGTTTACTACTCTTATTTAATCTTCTAATATGTATTCTGGGATTATCTTGCTTATTGTAAAGAACTTTTTTTTTTCTCCACGACGGTTTATGATTATTTACAACAAGAAACTATGGGTTGTCCACTGAAAACACATTTCAAATGTCTTTCTTTCTGTCCAGGTTCATGGTTCACTGGAAAGAGATAACGAGGTATGTGCTTCATTCTCCTAGTGCATGCTCCTAAGTCCTAATACCTATTTCAAATGTTACCTTTCTTTAATATATGATATATGTTGTTCCAAACCTAAATAATAATGATGGGGATACTTCTTAGTAAGGTACCCCATATCCCCTTTTCTTTTGAGAAAAATAGATCACAAAAAAGGGTTTACTTGTACGTGAATAGCATGTAAGGCCAAGTGATACCATGAGATACGCAAAAGTATTTCACGTGTTTACTTTAGCTTCACGTATTGGCATAACATCCTTTGAAACTGGCGCATAGGGACGTTTGGTCTGACATGCTTTACTCGTATATCTGAGCCCAAAAATGTACATTTTTGTTATATTTAAAAACATTATGCTGATGCGCAAATACAACATTATTACGCTATATAATTTTGCATATCTCATGCCTCTAGAGGTGTAGTTTTGTCTGACATGCTTACTTACGTATAATTGAACCCAAAAAGGTTTGTTTTTGTGATTTTCTTTTTGTACTTGTTCATGTAACAAGTACCTGATCTTCTTGAGTTCTTGTATTAGATGTTTAACTTATGCTAACAATTTCCATCATGTTCGTTTGATGAGAGGAGGGTGTTTTCTTTTATGCTTATGTCCAGGCTTAAATTTCTTCTATCGGTTTTTTGTATTAAACCTTGACTAATGCAAAGGGAACATGTGTTCAAAGGTAAAATGTTGTTTAAGAAATAAGAATAAACAGATATGTTGGAGTTAAAAGATGTGTGGCATCCACCAAAAATACTTTTCTGACCAAGGACTAAGAGGCTTATACTTGGAGTTTAAACTATGTGAGATTATTGAATTTTGATCAGTGACATGAAAACTAACCTATCTTTTGCAGGATATTTATTTTGATGGCGAGTCTGCTGAAGCAGTTGTATCTTCACTGCAATTAAGAGATGACCAAGAAAGGTTTGTTAAAATATCTCCCTTGTTATGATTTAATCATTAAGTGTTTCCTATTGGCATTTGATGGTTTCTAACATATGCATATGGCTCATTGCCCTAAAACTGGAAATGGAAATCCAAAATAAAATAAAAGATATATTAACATCAACAATCAGGCATCAATTAATAGTACAGCTGTACAGCTACGAAATAGTAAACTAAATTTTCTACAATAAAACTTAGATTATATATATATATATATATATATATATATATATATATATATATTAATAGTATCACCCTTTCTGATAGGATCAAATTGCATTCAAGTATATTGGGCCACATTGCTATTTGCTCTACAACCAGATCTTGGAATGTGGAACTTACATCTGATCTGATAGCAGATGACCCAAGGTCCCAAACTATTGAATTAAATGAAAAATATTCACCTAAAGTTGAAAGGAAAATTAGCAGGTTTAAGTGTATAACCTGGTTTTGCTATCGCGTACTCTCTTCTACCACATATGCAACCTACCCCATCAGGATAGTGTTTCTTCCTTCCTATTAACCTGTGCAAGCGCATGGTGATTTTGGGATCCGATTTTTTGTAATGTATTGTTCTTGATGTTTGGGACAGTACGTCGGTTAATTTTTGTATATACTAGAGGTGGCTTTTTTTGACCTATTTACTTATGAATGGGTCTCGGCTCATTTATATTTTATCAATTATTTTATTTATCTATTTTTATAACTATTTATAATTGTAGTTGTTATTTATATACATAACATAATATATATTTAATTATTTTTATCATGATTTTATAAAGGGCGTACCCTGTGCTTGACTTAGCCTTACCCTACACTTTGTATAGAAGGTTGTTTCCACGGCTCGAGCCCGTGGTCACAAAGCAGCAACCTTACCAGTTGCTCCAAGGCCCGCCCTCTTTATATGTAACAATAATTATTATATAAATATACATTTAATTTATTAATTAAAAATTATATAAATAAAAGGCTCGTTTAGGTTCACGAGCCCGCTTGAGCTTGCTATGTGAAGCCGGGGCTTGAACTCGTTTAAGCTCGGCTCGATTCGAGCTTTTAGCGAGCATATCTCGAGTAGTTCACGAGCGGCTCAACTCATTTACACCCTGAAGTCACCTCAAGTGTAATTTTTATGCATAGAATCTCATAAGTTATTTTATTTAATAATTATATTATTAGTGAAATAATATAATTCTATAATCATATCTTACATGGTATTTATTTTAAAAAAATAATTAATGTTTTGGACATAGTGTTTTATGACAACCAACCCATCACATACTAAAATTACCTTGACCGACCCAAACCTGTTATCTGACCATTCGACCCTTCCATTTCCCACCATTAGTAGAGCATAGTAACTCGAGTTTTCTCTATGCATTCTTTAGCTTTTTGCAACTCATAAAACTCAGCTGGTTTTGATCTTGTTGAAATTTAATTGCAGTGGGTCGCATCTTCCAAGTTCAAGTTGGTTTGATTGCGAGGAAGAGAATACAGTTGAACTCTCAAATAATGCAGCAGTTTCACCTTCACCCAACGCCGTGGGGATCTCTGAAGGCAATGATGATGGCATTCATACTGCAACATCTGAGTTGCCTGATTCAAAACCGACTTCAGCTGATACTAATGTAAATAACCTGACCGATGATTCAAACCCTAGCTCAACCGATATCCCTGTAGTTGACTCGGCTGATCATTTAAAAGCCAATGTGACCGATAACCCACCTGAATCAAGAGATTCTGTTGAACCATCTGATACAATCACAGAGCCTGCTGGACCATCTTTGCCTGTACCAACCAAATTTCCTCCTGAGCCATGAACTTGAACCTAAACCAGAAACCATTAAATATAACGAAGGACAGGGTTCACTACCATCTTACACCTTTGGCAAATCAGAGCCAGAGGATCGCACTAGAGTAAAAAGTGATGACAAGTTCAACACTGTCCCACAACGCCAACTGGAATCTGAAACACATACAGACGAGTTTGTTTAGACATTACTGTAAAATTTGAAATTTATTTTCGGTCTGGTCAATTCATTTGAAAGGTCTAGATGTGGTTCTGCTGGTAAAGTTGAAAGATTTTCTATATATGTATTTTGAGATCAGCCAGTCATGTACAGTCTTAACAAATCTGGGATGCCGATTCTTAACAAAAGATTTCCTAGGAATGTATTTTAAGATTAGTTTCTGCCATCGAAATCAGACCGAATTTGATGTACTGGCTGGAGTTGTTTAAAATTTTATATTAGGTGATTCTAGTCTTGGACCATGTCAAGAACACTTTGGTAGTTCAGTAAGTATTCTTTCAAGAAATTTTGATAGAATTTTAATAGATACTGGGTTATGAATCAAGTATGGTGGGATAAGGTGTTGGTTCAAATTTATTTATTTTTAATAACATAGTAATGTTGTAAATGATGTTTAGAATTTGTTAGATAAGTTTAATTCTAGAATCTAACATGATTATGATATGCATGAAGTACTGTTATGGATACAACCAACATGTAATTTTGAGAAATTGGTTAGATATTAACATATTGGTTTTAAAAAGATTAAATTATGATTGAAGAATACTGACACGTAGAGGTGCACAAAAAAACCGGTTTTTTTTATCCGGTCTAAACCGGCAAACCGGTTTGGGATAAACCGGTTTGGAGCAAACCGGTTCGGGTTAGGCTAAAACCGCCAGTTTGAAACCGGTTTGAAGCATTCTGGAGGTGATCGGGTTGGGGACCGGTTTGTGTGAACCGGTTCGATAAACCGGTTTAAACCGGTTTTTGGGCTTCAAAAAATAGCCGTTATGGAGTATTTCTATGGATCGGTCATGTCATAGCCTGTCTTCCAAATCAAAAGAAAAAAGGGGGAAGAGAGAGTAGTGAAATGAAACCCTTAAAACGGCTATATAGCCGTTGGGGTCGCCTCATTTGCACTCTTAAAACACTATAAATAGGTGGGGGTGTTTAGGGTTGATCACACCTCTTTTTACACTCTCTAATCTCTAAAACCGCTCTTTCCAACTATAAATAGGTGGGGGGTGTTTTTTAATTTCCGAACTTTCCAAATATTAATAAACGTCTAACTTTATGTTTTATATTTGTTATATTTTTTTTTTGATTTTATACTAAAAATATAAAATTTATTTGAATTTTTTTTAATAAAAACCGGTTTAAACCGGTTTACAGGGCAAACCGGTTTGTAACCAACCCTAACCGGTTTGACCAGTTAGACATTTTCCACCTCCGAAACCGGTTTAGGGCCAAACCAGTTTTGACTTTTCGTTAACCAAACCGGTTCGATTCGGGTTGAATCGGTTTGGGTTAAAAAACCGATTTGTACACATCTAATGACACTGACATACTAAATTCCATGTGGATATTCTGATTAATAAACAACATTTTTCAAAAAATGACTAGTAAGAGCACCCACAATGGTGGATGAGAAAAATCAAATTAAACGCGTCACATTAGATTTTCAGTTATCATTTAAAAACCTTTTTTTTACTCTAATCGTACATCCACTTCAAAAAAACTCTTATATTTCCACATCAACACATATTTTTATATTTATATTCTATATACTAAAAAACTTATTTATAATCTTATTTTTTATATCTTGTATTATTTAAAATAATATAGTATTTCAAAATAATAAAAATTAAAAATTACATGAACTAAAAATTAAAAATTGCATAACCTGAAAATTAAAAATTACATAAACTAAAAATTAAAAATTACATAAACTAAAAATTAAATAACCTAAAAATTAAAGATGCTCGATTGAATCAAACGAGCAGTCCGAATCCCAAGTGCGCTCGTCTTCCCATGGATTATGGTTTCTGAAACGCTCGTCATCTGTTTCCTCGTCTTCGGATTTAGGTACGCATTCATCTCCAGGGTTAGTGACTTACCCCTCTTCTGAATTGGGCACATACCCTCACCTGGATGTATTCCTCTCCAGGTTCAGTGACGTACCCCTCCTCTGAATTGGGGATGTACCCCTCCTCTGAATTGGGGATGTACCCCTCCTCTGAATCAGGGACGTACCCCTCATCTGAATTAGGGACGTGCTCGTCCCCAATACGTAGTTGGCCAAAGACCTGATTGAATGCCCAATTTCATTCTTCATCTGTCCATGTCAATGGTTCATCAGCTGGACGAGAAGGGTTTGCAGGTTGCACATGTTCTACTAGAGGCGAAGAGTTTGCTGGAAATGGATACCCTCTACCCATATTTGCTAAAAATATAATATTTTGAGTGAAAATTGAAGGTTGATATGTGAAAATGAGGGTTGGAATATGTTATGAATTTATAAACGGTAGAATATAGTCGTTAAAAAAAGCCGTTGGAAAAATAACCGTTTGAAAACTAGCCGTTAGAAGTTTTAATATATTATAAAAAACGTTAAAAAACATTTTTTTATAAAATATTAAATTTAAAAGGAAATAATTAATAAAACTACAATTAAAAAAATTATTTTGTTAATACAAACATTTTTAAATTACAATTAGAAAAACCATTTTGTTGTAATGGGGCCCACTAGCATCTGTCCACTTCCATTCTGAAAACCGGACATCGTCCGCTTGCCATTCCACGTCAAACGGGATGCACCTCCAACCTTGCATTGGAGGTGCTCTAAGAGCAAGTCCAATGCAAGCATCCGCTAAAATCCGGACGTGATGTGGCAAACAAACATTCCGGATGGCGCATTGGAGTAGCATGTTTGGTTGGAGTTTGGTTGAACGTGTTCGGAATTCCGAACGCATGCAAACACATTATGGTGGGCCACCCTCTCTCAGATATCAATATTTAATTATTTATTTATATGAAAAAGTGGGTATTTGAAAGTGAATATAGTGTTGGAGTAAAAAATAGGGTTTTTTGAAAGATGAGTAGAAATCTGATTTGGCCTATTTGGTTTGGTTTTTCTCATCCACCATTGTGGGTGCTCTAATAGCATGTTTCACATGGTTCGTTGGACGACTTGTATAAACTGACTTAGGTAAAAACTTTGAGTCGATTTTGCTCGAGCACACTAGCTCGTATAAATTTCTGAGCCAAGTTAAAGCTAAAGTGAGGTAGGAAACATAAAAACTAAAGCTGATTTGCTCGAGTAACTCGCTTGTTAACTTGTTTAAGTTAGTTTTTTTATATATCAGTAACTTGGTACTGTATTTATCTAATGCTTGTATAATTTGATATTGTTGTTAACTTGTGATTTGGAGTTTTTATAAAAAGAAACATATAAATCATCAAATACTAGTAGGGATGACAATGAGACGAGTAATGATAATCACAGTCTCATACCTGATTTTAAAACCGTGTCCCGTACCTGACCCAATACCTATTAGTTTGTTAAAAAATATTCGATGAGATTTCAATATACGCGTTTTTTCTTACCATTCTAACTTGTATATAGTTTTATATTTATAACAATCACAATAAATTAAAATATAATATATTACATACATATCAACATCACTGTAAAAATATGTAAATGTCGTGATAGTATTTATTTCAAAAGATAATCTCATACTTAATAACATATATAATATAAATAATATTATCAAATATATATTATTCGAAAAGAAATTTAGAAAGAAATACTACTTGATAAGAGTTAATAGAAAATAAATATTAAAATAATAATAATAATAATATTTTTGAGTTTATTATACATCCAAGCTTCCATCTTGGTTTTCCACATTGAGGAATCTGTACCACGAGATTGTCCACAACATACCTAACGCTAAACGACAATTTCTCATTAGCGGCACAGAATTCGCAGCACCCACAAATGGAAACCTGAAATTTCAACCTTCCTGCAACCTAGGTATTTCAAACCCTAATTTACCAACTGTATTTTATTCCTCTTTAACTTTCTAATTCAAACACGAATTACTGCCTTCTCATCATCACTTTTTATTTAGTGTCTATTTATACCTTCGATTTAGGGTTGGGTGAAATTTGATGTTTTTGGTTTCAAAATTGAATAATAAGCCCTAACTAATATATTCCATCTAATATATATGTGTTTTATCATGCAATTCAGGTGAATGATAAGAGCTTTTTTTTTTGGGGGGGGGGGGGGGAGTGGTTATGAAATAGTGCTACTGCTACTCTGTTTATTTGTATATAATCAGTGGATCAAACACAATAAAACATGTTTAAGATCAATCTCTGTTATTGAGTTGCTAACTGATCTAGTCAAAGTGATATGTAATTGAAGATTGTGTTCTCATTTGTTTAATGGGTTCATCAATTATGCGGTATTGCGATAAAGTATTATAAGTTGGAATGTTTCTTTGTGAATTTCCATGTTTTTAAGGAGACTGATTACTTCACTGGATTGTTAAGGTGATTCTCTCCTTTGCATGCATCTTTAGCATTTTTTTAGGTATATGCAAACTGTTCTTTAGTTAATAATAGTAGCCCATGTCCAAAGATTCCTTTTAACTTATACATTTTATTTGTTAAAGAGGTATTTCTCCGAATATGTGTATGTGTGCATAGACTATAGTATCCAAGCGCCCAAACACGCTTTCATATGACACTTGTAACACAATTTGTATCATATAATTACAAATGCTTCTCCACGGTGCGAGACATGTCTTTAAAACTATTTTGTCGAAAGCGCGTGAGGCCGCGCTTTTTTCTGGCCAGATTCCGGCCAAGTTTTGGCCAAAAAATCGTTTGAACTTGTCTAAAACCCCTAATTAAGCCTGGTATTAACCTAAAAAGGCCTAAACTAGCCCTAAACAAGCCTAAAACATGTTTAAAACCCCTAAAAATGGTATTTTTATACTATGCACCTCGCTTAAAAAAGCCCTCGTTTTTTTGCACCTTGTGACTAGGCTCTGGGCGAGGCCTATGCGCCTTGACAACTATGTTTTAACGCATGCAAACTTATATTATATAACATAGTTTTTAAAGCACTAGTTGTATATGATACAGAATACATGTGAAATCTCCACTTGTATGTTACGAATTACTAAATTATCAAGACTTTTGTGGTTTAGCATATTCTTTTAGAAGATAACATACATCATACATTTAATGTTATTAAATGAAAAAGAAAAGATTATCAGTTTTTTGTTAAGAAATGTGCCAAGTCAATCCTGTTAGTGTTTTCGGGGACAAAGTGATTAGTCAGCTTATTAAATATGTAGTGTTTTCCCTAATACAAGTTTATGTTTCGGGCGTATTTGTTATCATAGGATAGGATATTTGAAATATTGTTTCATTATTATATCTTCAATCACTGTCTTGAGTATTAGTTAGCTAATGTGTTATATAATGCTGACTTTGATAATTGTGATTCCAGATCTAAGTTCATCAAAATCTGTAACTGACACAACATCATGTCTTCTACTACTCCTGAGATTCCCGGTATTTTTCATGATTTGTTTGATATTTATTCTGGTTTATACATCTGATACAATTTCTTTTATCCTGCTAATTGGATATTGTTTCATAAGGTTTTTAATGTGGCTTCAGTGTGTTCCTTAGTGTAATTGCTCCACGAGGTTTTCAATTTTTGGCATATTAGTTATTTCAAAAGGCCAAAATATAAATTAAATCATGATATATCTGAGTTACCATTTGAGTTATTTGAAATGAAAAATGATACTACTTATTTGTTGTACTGGAAAGCCCAAAACAGCCATGCACTTGATGAGAACTTTGTGAAGCAAGTATGCTAATATTGGAGGTTGACAAAGTGAATTTCTAATAAATGGGCAAACTTAAATGCCGTTCTTTTGCCGTAGTTGGGAGTTTCTTGAAGGTGAAAATGGGCGGGGCGGTAACGGGTCAAACCGCGTGCAAGCTGTAACAAGCAATTATTAAGTGCGGGTTGATCCAACACACTTTTTTGTCCACTTCTTTACTTTCTCATAAACAGTTCATGCTTTAAATGATCATAAAAAGCATCGTATTGCAATAATAACCTAAATGTTTGAATAAAGCAATTTAGGAATTAGGAGGTATTTTATGAATTTAAAATACAATTTAAGCGCTTTCAAGTTTCAACCTGTTTACCAGTCTAACCTATTTCAACCCGTTTAACCAGTCTGACCCATTTCAAACGTTCCATGGTTTAGCTAAATTATTTGATTTGACCTGTTTGGGATTAAAAATAACCCAAATCGACCCTTTCATAAGTAAATGAGCTGAAAATGCCACCTTTAGGTATTTGTTTCCTTGTATTCTGTTTCTAATCATGCGCCTTCATGGTGTGTTGTATGTACAGTTTGGCATTAATTAATGGTTTTGTGAACAATTAGATAATAGTCAAAGTGAGACCGAGCAAAGCCAAAGCCAAATGGATGATCAGATTCAGTCCTCACCTCCTGCAACTGCAAATGGCATATCTCATCCTTCAAATGTTCAATATCCAACAATGGTATCTCTTTGAAGTTACTGAAAAGTCATTATACTATCCTATCATTTTCTTATTTCTTAATTACATGGTGTCATTTGGTAAACACTTGTTTTTTTTATTTTTTACCTGTACATAATTTTTGTAATCTAAACAAGGTTATGATTTTGACAAGACTATTATTATCTTTTCGAAAACATACCGTATTCAATTTGGAAAAAGAAATCATGTGTTTTGGATTTGAATCTTCATCCTCATTTAGGTCTAATGGTTTTGTTACTGCTTGTTTCCATTGAAGTGAATGGTGCCCTTTATATATAATCTCAGGGGCAAGCAGCTTATCCTTACCCAGATCCTTACTACAGGGGTCTTTTCACTCCCTATGAGACACAACCATATCCAGCTCAGCCGTATCCGGTGCAACCTATGGTATACTAGCTCCTGGTTTTCATTTGCTTTAAGACCAAAGGTGGGAGATAGGGTGGGTTGGGTAATGGGTCCTGGTTGACCCAAAACACTGGTCACATTTTTTAACTAAATTATGTGTTTTGAATATGACAGCAAAAAAAAAATATATAATTACAAGAATTAACCAAATTTTTATTGAATAAATCGATTGAGGGGGCATTTTGGGTTGCTTCTTTAAAATGATTATGCGTAGTTTGGATACACTGCTTTCTAATGATCCAAAACAGATTATTATAAGATATTCAATTCATCCATACTGAATGAGATATTCAGGTTGCAGATGCAAACCCGAGCACCCCCTTTGTAGGTTTTATGCATTAAAAAAGTACATTTTGGGTGACCTTTGACATGTTTGACACATTTTAGTTCTTTTACCCATTTCATCCTTCAGAGATAAATTAAAACCCGAATGAATCAAACCTTTATGTAAACGGGTCGAAATTGCCACCTCTACATTGTTTAGACTGTGGTTCATGTTCTGGAAAACAGATTTACATTTGCATCTACTTCAGGTGCATCTTCAGTTGATGGGAATTCAGCCAGGTGGCGTTCCTCTCCCATCAGATACAGTTGAGGAGCCTGTTTTTGTTAACGCTAAACAATATCATGGCATCTTGAGGCGCAGACAATGTCGTGCAAAAGCTGAATCTGAAAATAAAGCTCACAAGTCTAGGAAGGTGAGCTAAAAATTGTATATATATATATTTTTGAACAGCGACACCTAGATTTTCTAGGATAAATTCATCACAACCTGCACCTTGCAGGATTTAAACACCCAACCTTTTGGTTGTAGGGCACACCACTTAACCACCAGGATGCCCCCTTAAGGACGCCAAAAATTATATACCTTGTGTACCACTTGCATTTAGGTATGTTCTTTTAAGCTAAATTAGGGGTTTAAAAAATTACAAAGGGGTTATATTTATAAGTGGATAATTGGGCCCAAATATGCATATGGGTAGGGCCCAAATATCCGGGAAGTTTCTTCTTATGGGACTTGAGGTGGTCTCGTTTATGAAGTTAGATATTGTATGGGCAAAGGTTGTCAATTGTTGTCTGCTTGGGGCTCAATGTGACGTTTTTTTATAAGCTTAGAGATGTTTGGAAAATAAGTGGATCATCTTGAGAATAATCCTTATTATATACTCATCTTGGTCCATGCAAGCTAATTAGAAGCCCAAAAATAAAGCAATATACAAATGCTTAGCATATAAAATAGCTTATATGTCCTAAGCTAGGAAAACGAAATATTGAATATACTGACTTGGTTTGTTGCATAAGGCGAGAAGTCCTGTGTGGTTGGTGTCATTGGGTCAAATGCACCTCTTGGTACCATGCTTGGTCCTACTGTACCTGAACCATGATTGGATCTTTCCTTATTCAGTTCTTTTAGGTTAAATCATGGTTAATGGCTATGTACAACACTTGGGCGTCGGTCTTTTCTTGCTATAGATTGTCATTGGTCTTCCCTAGGTAGCCACTAGAGGTGGCTAAATGGGTCAAAACAGGCTTGGTGAAAATGGTTCAGGTTAAAATTCACTTTGGGCTACCTTCAACCTATTTGACCCGTTTCTTATTAAGTACTTTTTTTCGCTCATTTAGCCAATTATAGATGAAGTATAGCCCAAATCGGCCTGTTTTATATAAATGGGTCGAAAGTGCCACCTCTTCAAATTAAGCCTAGTGGTCACCTTTGCCTTATGTTTTAGAAATAGTTAATGTATTAAATAATATTGAAAAGACTACAGTTAAAGTAATAACCTAGTTTTGTTAATAAAGCTATTTAGAAGGATTCAAACATTTGAAATCACTTTGGGGGACTTTCAGCCCTTCTGACCCATATCCATTTTAGCTTGGTTTTAGAAGTTAACCTGTTGGAGATATAACACAACTCAGACCAGCCCATTTTTAGATAATCGGGTCAAATCTGATACCTCTACTAAATCCTGACACTCCATTAGTTTGTGTAAATTCTGGGACCTGATATTTGTGAAACTTTAGCAGCCTTACTTGCATGAATCACGACATTTGCATGCACTGAGAAGAAGCCGAGGGTGTGGTGGTCGATTCGAGAAAAAAGATAAGCAACAAAAGGAGGGTTCCGATGACAAGTCTCAGTCACACTCACAGGTGAGAGATATCAATCTCAACTCAGATAAAACCTAGAAAATTACATAGTTCTTCTGGACCAACTACTTCAAAAATCATCAAGCTTTGCTGCAGTATCCGGTGTATAGTCAAGCCGAGGTTTGTGCTTTTTAACTTTAGTGTTTTTTATTTTTTTGTTCCATGTTGCTCTCTCTGTCATCTTTCATACCCTGGATCAGGTTTTGGACTTCCTATGCGCTATTGTCGAATTTGATTTGTATTTCTGAGTAGCGAGGCGTTTCTTTTTTACTTTGATTTTGTAGATTTTGTTAGTGGTTGAAGTATGTTGATGTTATGGCGGCTGCTATATTGAATAAGTTATAGTGTGTTTTTACAACTATCAACTATAAATGTGTTAGGAGATACGGTTATTTTGAAAAAGATGTGTTTAAAAAGTGTTTCGTTTGAAAATTCTGTCCAGACTTGGGTGGTTGATTCACGGTTGAACCGTGCATCGTTTGTTCGTCTTTTGTCATCAAGTTCTTAAATTCTTTACTAGTTCACTAGACTTGGTTAGAGTTGATCAAGTTTTTTGAGCAGACTAGATTTGATGGTTGGACTGTGTATCGATCGCCTGTCTTTTGTCAGCTTTTGACTTTCTTGGAGTCGAACAAACTTTCTTCGAACTCACATGACTTGCTTGAGCTGTCGAAACCTTAAGGTTGATTGACGGTTGGAGCATGCATCGACTTTTCGCAGTCTTTTGTTAGCTTTTGACTTGCTTGACCTGACCATACTTGTTTAACCTAACAAGGCTTGTTTAAGCTGGCATATTTTCATGGTCAATCAGTGGTTGGCATGTGCGTCAACCTTCTTCCTTATGTGCATTATTTTGACCTTTCTATGTCGTATCTTTTGGCAATTATCTTGTTTGTTCATGCCTCTAGAGTTCCGACAGTCGATTTGCCGTCGGATCGTCGATCAACCTTCCTTCAATTATGCATTTAATTCTTGATCAGGGTCATCCTTGACTTCCTGAGATATCAGATGCCCTGTGCGACTAGTAAAAATGGACCCCTGAAATATAAACTTACATTGATAAAAAAGTTCATTAAAACGACGATAATTGTTATAACAATAAATAAAACACAATTAATGTTGCAGATGATATGTTTACAGTAAACACAATTAATGTAGCAGATGATCTGTTTTACAATAAACAAAACATAGTTAAACGAATCGTGAGGCTCTCCTAGTATTTTTGGAAGCAAAATTGTTGATCAACTATTCATAATCCATATTATCTAAATAATCGTTCTCAACTCAATAGCTAACCAGTTAAGAGGGTGTTTGGGAGTGTGGTGGGAATATGCTTATTGGCTTTTTTAAAAAGCCGATAAGTCAAAAAAATTAACATTTTTTAAAAAAAAAGTCAATAAGGCATTCTCAAAAGTTAAGAAATCATGGCTTTTGAAAATGATTTATTGACTTATTAGCTTTTCAAAAAGCCAATAAGTTAATAAGTCATTTCCAAAAGCATATCCAAACACCCCTAAGTCTTTCTTGCGACATTACGCAGACTTCAACAACTTTAGCTTTGAAAAGATTCTTTATGAAGATGTGACTGTTAGTGGAATAGTTAACAAATCTCTTTATGCAATTAATGCATTAGGGAAACAATCGAATTATTTCAAATATTTTAAAACATCAGTAGGTTTTTATGCATGGAACAATTGCAAATCGCAATCAGCTTAAGTTTTTTCATTTATCGACAGTCGACTATCATTGTTTTTTATGTATTGAGTATCGACTATCTTCAGACGTCAATCGCAATCGCCAATCCTGTAGTCGGTCTCCTTTTTTGTTTTAAAAAAATAAAGATTAAAGAATAATTATATTTTAACATAATTGGTAAACAACCTGACTTAATGGGTCCCTTCTACAATACCTTTTCTGCAAAGGCACCCTTCCAACAAAACCTATACTTATTGGACCCCTCTAGAACATTTAATAACTTTATAAATTTTTATATATATTAATCAACCTACAGTAACAAAACAAAACAAGTATGAAGTCGCCCACCCTTCATACTCTTAAAAGCCCCATGTTCCTTCATTTTATTTACTTACTTGACATATCTTGTGGATATTTTTGTTGATAATTAAGAATGTATAGTTTGAAAATATGAGTAACTATATTTAATATTTATAGTAAACTTTCATATTACTAACTCTACATTTGAAAGTGAGTTTGCCTCACACGAGTAACTCCTTGTGGTTGCTTGTCTTGGGTGGCAACGCCATGTGTCCACTTTTAGTTAGAATTTTTTTTTACATTCCCATGTTTTTATTTGTATATTCAATTTTTTTTCTCCAACATAAACCGGAAGCCATTGTTGGTAGAGTTGGTTAGTGCGCCCCCTTTAATTCATGCCCCTTCCATTTCTCCACCCGCGTTTGATCCCTGAGAGCGACGAGTTTTTTTTTCTTTATCTTTTTGTTATTTTTTATTCAGTTTTGTCACACCCCGCCAAGGCGGAAACACAAGGGCGCGAGGAAACGGAATCATAACACTCGAAATAAAGACAAATACTAAGGCATTCAAATAACTCAACCATTTTTTACATAAGATTAAAATATTCAAAGACAAACATTCCAAGTTTAATATTATCTATGTCTTTCCATACATCCTAGTGTGTGACTGACATCAACATCAAGCTAGTTTAACATGCGAAAACAAGTCAACTATAAAGTTTGTGAGTTCATAGATTTCACATACACAAAGTAAATGTTGCAAAGTGCGATTCGTAAACAAGTTTAGATATAATAGTTGTTAAATTCAGATACATGAAGTCCACAACCAACCCTAGTGGCTGATATGCACCCTAGAGTCTGACCCCTTGTCAAACTGCGATGTTATGTATGTCAGATTTCGAACATCCAACTCTCTACCCGGGAACCCCAAAGTTGGTTGGCTCGCACCAAACACGAGTATTGGATGGGATTGTCACACCAATAGATCTATCATCGTACTACTGTGGGCTTCGCAAAATTAACGGTTGTGTATGATGTTTGTGATGAGAGAGATTTTGATGAGTATGAATGATGCAACATGTATAAGCCATTTAATCTTACAAGTATATAAAATCGTTTGTTTGAATTGTATGTAAAGTAATTGTGATCGTGATTGTTATTGTAATTTATGAGCATGTTTTCACCCCAAAATACAAACAATGAAAAAGAGGTTATGAATCTCACATTGTGTTCTTGAAGCTTAATCGGTCAATGGATGCCATAAAGTGTTAATATTCAAGTGAGTTTATGAAATCAAAATTGTATTGCTATTGAGGGGGAGGGGGGTATGTAAGAGACAAAAACAAGGACTTATTGTATACTTAGAAAAATATGTATCAAGCTTATAAGTAGTACATTCCACAAAAGGATTCTCAGATAAGAGAGGTGGGTCACACGGACACACTTAGGTACCAAGTCTATCCTTAGTCAGAACCTTTCATGGACATATACATACTCTTATCTTACATATAAATTCTATCATACACAAAATAGTCAAGCGAATCGAATTTTAAAGATCGAAATATGGAAAAATTCCAATGATGCTTGGAAGATAAACCATAAACTTTAAGTAAGAATTCATAAGGATTATGAGGTTTAAAAATCTAGGGATTAAACCTAGGTTTAGATGATTATCTTAATGATTTATCTATAAAATATTACATATTATTACATAATTTTAAGGTCTTTATTAGATTCCTATAATTTAGGGTTTTGACAAGAATTGAGCTGATTGCGCACTGATCTTGCGTCAACAATTTGGAGGTCGAAAACTTCGAATTAAGGGATAAGATCGGTGGGGTTTGAAAGCTAACTCGATAAGATAAATATTCATATAAAGATCACCCAATTTGGATAAGAATTGAGGAAGTTATTAACCTAAGTTTTCTGACAGAATACGAAAATTAGTTTGTATAATTTTGTTGAAGATAAAGTTTGAAGCTTTTTAGACGTTGATCCAAGTTTTGATCCATAAATTTGTATATGGATGATACAGATTTAGGAATCATCTTAGATTAGGTTGAAAAACATGAATGAAAAGTGTAGGATCGTGAAATTACAAGATGGTTCTATTCTTAGTTGAGATTGGCGGAAACAATAACAACTACACAATTACAATCGAGTAAACAGAAAGAATACTGATAAGAACACTGTTGTATTAAGCTTTGAGAATAAACGATTACAAATGAAAACTCTAATTCGAAAAGCACACTTACAGTGAAGTGTTTACACAGTATTTATACTAACTTAGAATCAAGACAGACCCTTGATTCTAAGGATCAGATCGAACACAGACCGTTGATCGTTTATACAAAAGCTAATAATACACGTTAAAGCTAAATTAGCTAACTTTATTGAAGCGTCTTCTTTATGCATCATTGCTTGCATGTCTGGAGAAGAGCATTGCTGAGTTTTATTGGTTGTGCCATTGAGGTTCCTTCTGCTTTGAGTGTGTCAGTTGCTTTTGCAGAAAGTTGTCAGTGAAGCTTGGCATGGATAGTCAGCTGCAACGATTTGTCTTCAAGGAACATAGCTATCAGCAGCAAGAATGAGAATGATGCTGCTGATAAGCCTATCAGTAGCAATAAGTGCTGAATGCTGCTGATAAGCCTATCAGCAGCAACATGTGTTGAATGCTGCTTATAAGCCTATCAGCAGCAACATGTGTTGAATGCTGCTGATATGCCTATCAGCAGCATTTGTACTTAGAATAATTTAGAAGCCATCAGTCTTTGATTCTACAAACTCCCCCTAGACTGATGCGACCAAAAATTTTCTAATCACTTTGCTGCTGAAGCTTTTGCATGTGGCTGACTATCCTTTCAACTTCATAGCCTCTTGGATCCTTGCTGGGATTGTTCAGTGGAAGTGCAGACAGAGTCTTGATGTCTTTGTGTGGCATTTTGTAGATTGTTTTGCTTGAACATATCATCTTCTGCTTCCTTACATCAGTTAAAGTGAACTCATCCAAATCAGCATTATAGGACCAACTTACAAATGGAGAGTGGGACTTGAGTGGCTTGATGTCAATGATCACATCTTTGCTAGGGTTGAAGTAGTGTTTGATGGCTAGCACAAGAAGTTTCCCACCCTCATTTGCAGGCTCATGAGCTTCACCCAGCTCCAAAATTCTGTCAAGATCTGAATCTGGCAATTGCAGAACTTCATTAACAGATCTGTAGATAGATATTCTTCTTTCAGTTCTCCCCCTGAAGATCTCAAACCTTTGATCCTATGGATTATAGACCCAGTCAACTATGTCTCTTGAGTCTTCTGGTTTAGGTGTGGGTTTGGATTTCTTTAAGGGAGGTTGTTGATGAGTGGGAGCTGGGTGGGATGATTTGGACTTTTTGGGTGGAGGAGTGGAGGGTTTGGGGAGGAGAGTGGAAGGTTGTTGGACTGAGGAAGAGGTAGGTGAGGGAGAAGGCTTGGGTTTCTTTGCTTTTGTTTCTTTTTCTTCCTGAATAGGTACCCTTTTCTTGGATCCCTTCTTCCCCAATCTTTCTTCCTCATCCTTCTTGACTTTGAAGTAGAGGGCTTGCAGGTTCATGAAGTTCATGGACCTAGCCTCTGTCCACTCTCTCCTCTAGCCTTAAGGAAGTCAATCATGACCTTCCTTTCTTCATGGGTCCGTTTATTAAAGGCAATGGTCTTCTTGGACTGTCGTTTGGCTTTTTCTTCTTCTTCAGCCTGTTTCTTCTTTGCCAATTGACCTTGCTGACCCATGAAGGCTCTGTAGACTTCTTTATTTGATAGTTTCTCAAGGTAGTACGCATCCTCACCTTGAGAAACTAGAGTCTTTACCCACTCCTCCCTCATTTCTTTGGCTAGTTCAGAATCGGTTATTCTGAACTTAGCTTCTTCTTTCTTCTTCTTCTCCAATTCTTCTTCTTCTCTGTCAAATTGTTCCTGCAGTTGAAGAGCAAGAGCTACATCTTCTTCAATCTGGTCAACTGTAGGAATCTTTCTTTTCAGTTCATCCAGCTGCCTAGCATACAGCTGGATGGTTTGTTCTCTGAGGAGAATGACTATTTTTCTTTCTTGAGCCTTTTTATTGCCAGCCATCTCCTCTTCTTCTTATCTTCCCTCTCTCTTTTCTCTTTTAGCAATCTCTCTTCATCTTCATCTGTCATAATTCCCTTTCCCTTGTTTATATTGGATGCCTCTGCTTCGGCTTCACTGACCACAGCAGCAGATGATGGTGCTGCTATTGGGATCTCAGCCTCAGCTTCATTGGCAGATTGAGAGGTGAACAAGGGAAGGTCAATGGCTTCATCCGATTTGCACTCAGGACCTGTGACTTCTTTCAGCATTTCTTTGATTGTTGATCTTGACTCATATGCTGCAGCACAGATGTCTACTCGAGGGGAAGGTGAGTCAGTATCAGTGTCAGAGTTTGACACATATACTTCCTCAGTAATTCTTCCTACGTGTTCAAGTTTGGCTCTGACAGTAGCTATCATTGCCTGGCTTTCAAGTGAGTTGACATTGCAGATATTTGCCCTGAGTTGAAAGATCTTGTCGAGAAAGTCTGTAGGAAGTGACAAGATGTTCCTGGTGTTGATGGTGAGAGAGGAACCATTGCTTAGTAAGAAGGTGTGGTCAAGAGACTTAGTGCTTATCCATCCCAGCACATCTAAGTCTTTGACCATGACGGAGTAAAGAAATCTTCTTAAGCAGCAAATTTCTTCTTTAGTGAGAAGACTGCTCCTTATAATGTCAAGTCTTCTAGGGGTCAGTCTTCTTACTGCTGCTGCCGAAGATTCAGGATAAGCTACCCGTTTTGCTTTTTGTATTAGTCTTTCGAAGTGGGGTAGATTATCCTCCATCAAGTCATGGAACCTGCCAATGGCAAGTTCTGCTGAGAGATCTGATGAAGTGTTGATGCAGTTAGTTAAATACAGTTGTAGGACTTGGAGGGCATTGAGAGAGTTCCAGTTTAGCTCTTCTACTCCACTAAACTCCAATCCAATCCAAAATCTCTCAGCTGATCCATCATACCCCTAAGCTAGAATGGAGTCAAATTCTAGCTTTTGTGTAGTTTGAAACAGTTGGGGGTAGTGGATTGACTTATGATGGCTGCTGCTACAGGAAGGATGCTGAATGATGTATTTGTTTGTTCTGTGTCTTCAGCATCATTCAACATTTCATCAACAGCCCTGACGACCAACTTCCAGTCTTCAGATGTCACTTCTTCTTCGTTATCTGAGACTGGCAAGTCATGAATTTGTACAAAAGCCGGCTTGAATAGTGAGCTTTGAATTACAACCTGCTCTTGAATCCAGTCGTCAAGACTGTCTGTGTCTTCCTCCATTGAGACCATCTCCCCCTTTTTTGGTTGCATCAGTAGACAAGTAAGCATTGATGGGCTTCATGCATAGAGACTTGGTGTCTTAGTTTGGACACTTCAGCCTCTAGCATAGCCACCCTGGCCGTCAATTCCAAGTTATGAAGTTTCAGTCTGTCCTCATCCACAGTTGTGGAATCCTTGGACCCAGATGGGGCCTTAGGCCTAGCCTCTTCATCCCCATCACCCATGGTTTCTTGGCACCTGGGATTCCTCTCAGTGAAGGGAGTTTCCAAGGAAACATCCTCACTGTGAGTTGCCGTGGTTGAGGTCTTAACAATGTTGTCACTGTCCTCCTGGTCATTTGATGGACCAGCAGTAGTGACAGCCTTTTCCACATCCACTCTTTCATAACTCCTAGAGTGGACCTTCAGGGTAGAGGAACTTGGGTTGGGTGTGTTGGAAGCAAGATCAATCAGTACCTCCGAGATAGTGGTAGTTGGAGAAGGTACATCATATTGATCAGATTCCTCAACACTTAAGTTCAGAAGAGAAAGGAAGGGCTCAGGGGGCTGTTCTACGGATCCGGGAAGTGATCCTGATCCCAATAGAGAGGCATCCGAATGAGTCTCCCTAATAATGTGGCTTTCCCTTATGATATTCTCACCAGAATGTTGTGATTCTGAGTGAGGGCTGTTAGGTTGGGTTTGGGCCTTGGAGGCAAGAGAAGAAGGAGTTCTCTTGCCCCTTTTTTCTAGTATATGTTGTTGCAACCAGGGCCCTGTGTTCCGGTTGAACAAAAACATCCAAAAGAGGTGTAAGTAATTTTTGTGCCTGTACATCCTCAGTAGTATGCACAGGGGTTCGAATGGTGGATGCAGACTGTTGTTCAGGATGTGAGGTGGAGGGTGTGGGATCAGTATCAGCTGAGATTGCTGAACTGTCACCCGGGGTACTTTATACGTTCAGCATTATAGATAACAATGGAACGTTGACTCCTGAGAACTTTTTGGAAATAGTCCTCATGCTTTGAAAAATGTTATTTTTATGACCCAACATGATGTAGATTCTTGCAGGTTTTGAAAGTTCTTTTAGTTCTTGATTGAAAACTTCCTGCAGGAATCTTGGGTACATGAAAAATTGCTGCTTTGCACCCTCTTGAAGGTTATATCGCAAACCCTCAAAAATGAGATGTGCAAAGTTGAAGCCTTGGTTAGTGACCATACCATGGAAGGCGGAGGCCAGTGCAGAGCTCACCTGATGCCATCCACTCCTCTTCTGAGATATGCATTGGAGAAGAGTGTGGCAGAGATACTTCCATGGAGGGCCCATCAGCGCCTTCTCGATCGTATACTCGGTTTGATTTCCAGTGTATCCAATGGAGACAAAGGTCCTCATGTATTCGTCCTTCGAGTATGAGATGGCTGCTCCCTCATCTTGAAGCTTAAGATTTTTTCTGAGTGTAGCTTCCGAGATGGTGATATGCTTGCCGTCTACTTTGGCTTTGATTTGGGGAATCCCCTGTTCGGTTGAGTAGACGGCGGTACTCCAGAAATCCTCCATATAAGGGATATATATGGTAGGGTTGGTGGTGAGGGCAAAGTAGATCTTTGATCGACATAAGAAATCGATCATATCGTCAAAACCATCGGATTTCTTTCCTTTGGTAAGGTATGCTGTTAGGTTATGGTATGTGGAAAACTTGTCATCTGGGTTGTCGATATCTGCCATAGCCGTTTGATTCTGGAGGGATGATTTGAATATGGTGGAGACTTGAGAGTATGGAGAATATGGAGAGCTTTGAATGTGGTGGGGACTTAGGGTGAAAGTGATAGTTGGTTAGGGTTGAATTGAATGTGAAGAGGTGGTAAAGAAAATTTGATTTGGTCTTATAACGGCAGATGAGAAAAAAGCAAAACGACTTGTACAGTACAACCTTATTTACCTTTTATTGTTACAGCTGTAATGCACCGAGGCAGTCATGGTAAAGACAGACGTTAATTTCTTTTACAGCGGTAAAAGTTAATTTGGACTTAAATTTACCCATCAGCAGCAAACTTGGTTGCTGCGGATGGATAAGCCTGTTTGCTGCAAGCTTGGTTGCTGCGGAAGGTTAAGTTTGTTAGCAGCAGACTTAATTGCTGCTGATAGATGCAATGATCTGCAGCAAGGATGTTGCTGCTGACATCCTTAAAACTATCTGTAGGAAACTTGTTCCTTCTGATAAGTTAAAGCAGTCAGGGGCAAATTCTTTGCTGCTGAAAATTAGACCTGTCAACAGCCAAAGGATGTTGCTGAGTTATAACTTTTATTTACAACATAAGACAGACATATTTACACCAAAGGATAGACGCACTCAACTGAACCGATGATGATGCTTGGTGGTTTCTTTACCTTCCATTGTTGAGTTGGTGGTTTTCCATCTCTCTTTGTCTTTTCAGTAGCAGATGTTGTATCTGAGGATTTTGGCTTATCACTCAACTGAACAGATTTTGTTGCTGCTGATGGTTTTACTTGAGCAGCTGCAGACTTTGTTGCTGCTGAAGGCCTTCCTTTTGGTTGCTTGGGCTTTACTCGATCAGCAGCAGTTATTTTGGCTGCTGATGGCTTAGAAACAGATGTATGCTTATCCTTCTTCACCTTGCCGATAGGCTTTTGTATAACTGGGGTTGGAAGAAGAATCTGATTGAAAGGATTTGACTTACAATTTGCAGAAAAGTGGTCTGATTCTCCACAGATGATGCAAGATTGTTGAGGTTTTGACAACTGTTCCCTTAGTGGAGAAAGAGATTTTCTGAATTGAGTTGTCTTAGCTTCAAAACCTTTTACCTGTTTGTTCTTCTTTGTCTTCTCAAAAGCATGTTGCTTGAAGTTTCTTTGCTGCTGAAGGTAGTAGAAGCAGGTGCTGGCAGTGTGGTTATATTTTCCACAGACAAAACATGATTTTGCCATTTTATCCCTTGAAAGATACACATATTCCTTTCTTTTGAAAAGGTCTTTGAAATTCCAAGGGTGAGCTTTGTTGTGCTCAAAAGTAGTTTCTCCCAATGTTTTTTGAACATATGGAACTCTTTCTCCAGGTGCATGACATATGTTAACCACCTTCCTTGGCTGGACTGAAGATGAGGACCGGCCCTTTTCAGTATTTAGCTTCCTACCTTATGGAGGATAGCTAATTTTGATTTGTTTGAATGGTGTAGGAACTGGTACTGAAATGGCTGGTACTTGTGCTGAATGGACTTCATCTTTAGTTAGAGTGACTTGAGGGGCAGGAGGAGATGAAGCTTCACTTGTTTTAGTGGAGTCTGAGTAAGTTGAATCAGACTCTGATGAGGTAGTGCATTCTTGTACCAATGGTTCATCCTTAGAAGGATCAAGATTTCTGTTGGCCATCTCAAGATTTGCCAGATTAAAGCTTGGTTCATGGATGGAAACGTAGTCAGCAGGAGGTGCAACGGCTTGATATTGTTCAGCATGATACCCCACACCAGTTTTTACCTTATCATGAATTTGAGCATCCAGAAGTCTTTGCAGTTTTTTGGATGCAAATTCATATTTGTCAATGTGAACTTTTTGCTCTGCTAATTCTGCTCTGGTAGCTTTTAATTTGACAAGAAGATCATCAATCTGAGTTTCAAGATTGGTTTGTTCATGTTTTAATGATGAAATCTCTTTCTTTAGGCAGTTAATTTTTTCTTTGTAACTGTCTTCAACCTTTTTGAATTCAGATTTCATTTGATGAAACTCTTCATTTTGATCTATTAGGTTTTGATTATGCTTTCTGTAGCCTAAAACCTTATCAATACAGGCTTGGGAACATAGATGTTCATATACCTGAGGCGGTATCTCAGTTGTGTCTGCCATAAGAGCTTGGTTGTTAGTAGGCAGATCTTCATACTGGAAGCTCCAGTCAAAGTCAGATGTTCCAACAGCTGCACAAGCTACAGTTTGAGCTGAAGGAGTAGCTTGTTGCTGTTGATGTCTTGGTTGGGCTTGGTGAGCTGCTGGGTTTGCCCTAGGTGCCTTGCATTCTCTAGCAAAATGACCCAGTTGGTTACAGTTGTAACATTTCAATTTGCTTTTTTTCCAAGCCAACTCTGGTGTTGGAGCTGTTGCTTGGAATGGGTCTTCCGGTTCTAGAGTAGAACCTTTTTGCTCTTATAGAGAGCATGGCATACGAGTGCGGAATATCCATTTCTTCTAGATCATCTGGATGGAAGCACTCAAGATCCTCCTTGATAAAGTACATGTTGCTTGAGTTTTCAGAAACAAAAGCAACAGTGGATGAGGATTGAGAAGGAGCTTCAAGAAGAAATGGTGATATGTTTGTTTTAGAGGTAGGAGTTTGAGGATGTGTGACTATGGGAGGGTAGTAGTTGCTAGTACTAGGACCTGAGTACTCAGAGTGAAGAGTAGAAGAGGTGGTGGTGGATGTTGAAGCTGTTTGGTAGCTTGAACTTCGTTCTTTTGCCTGAATCATCTCTAGCTCATAAGTCTTCAGCATACCGAAGAGCTCAGTCATTTGGAGAGTCTTCAGATTCTCAGTTCTTCTAATGGACACCGTGTAGAGTGTCCAGCAGCTAGGTAAAGACCTGATGAACTTTTTGAGAATATCCTCATTCTCCAGTTTCACCTTTGAGCACTGCAGCTCACCTACAATATAAGTAAATCTATTATATAAAACAGTTAGGGACTCACCTTCCTTCCATACAAAGTTTTCGTACTGCTGCTTCAGGATGTCCCTTCTGTTTTCTTTGACTTCTTCTGAGCCAGCAAACATCTTCTCAAGAGCTTCCCAGAGCTCTTTGGCGGTTTTGTGACTTCTGAAGTTATGAAAAACTTCATTTGGAAGGCACATTTGGATAGCTCCTAGTGCCTTGAAGTCCACCTCCATCTTTTTTATATCTTCATCCGAGTACTTGGAGGGATCCTTTGGAACTGATGGTCCTTCAGAGTCAGCAGATGCCACCATGGGAATGTAGGGTCCATCCCTGATGGATTTCCACATTCCGTACTCCTGATAGCAGAAAAAACTTTCCATGTGATTTTTCCACATGTCATAGTCTTCTCCAGACACCAAGCTTGGTGGTCGGTTGATGCTGCCGATGTCTTCAAAACCATTGCTTTGTGCCATTTTTGTTTCGTGGTTTTGGGTGACTTGATAAACAAAAAGAGTTTAGAATAGAACCAGAAGTGATTAAACAAGTGTTAGTTTGTTTAATCTGAGCCAAAGCTCTGATACCACTTGTAGTATCGTGAAATTACAAGATGGTTCTGTTCTTAGTTGAGATTGGCGGAAACAATAACAACTACACAATTACAATCGAGTAAACAGAAAGAATACTGATAAGAACACTGTTGTATTAAGCTTTGAGAATAAACGATTACAAATGAAAACTCTAATCCATAAATTTGTATATGAATGATACAGATTTAGGAATCATCTTAGATTAGGTTGAAAAACATGAATGAAAAGGTTGATTAAATATGAAAAACAAGATAATGAATGTTATGGTAAAAACATGATCATCTTGGGTTTAAATCCTTTGCTTTGATCCATGATTACTACAATTAAAGGTGTATGATCATGGATAAACATAAGGGATAGTATATGATAACATCTAAATAGGTTAGTACATGATGAATTGAAATGTTAAAAGCTAGAAGAGTAAGAATAAAGTAAGAACAAAATACGAACAATGAAGAACATTAAGAACAAAGTAGGAAGCTTACTTGAATGTTGAAGCTATTTAGCTAAAACTCCTAGTTTGATCCTAGACTCCTTAGGATTGATAGATGTTGTTTGAGATGTGAAAAACAATTAATTTCTTCTCTATTTATAGTTGAATTTTTAGGGTTTAAAGAGGGGATAAGACCAAAAATTGTGGAAAGTTCGTTGGGTTTTCTTTAGAGGAGACTTTTGGCTAAAATTTAGGAGAGTTGGTTGGGTGGAAGGGCTTATGGCCGAAATTATCAAGAAAAAAAGGATATAATCAGCCAAAAATTTCAAGGTAATCTTCTAGTTGGTTCTATTCAAGGGTCCTCAAATACGTAAATCGGGTGTAAAACGAATTTTCTAGCGACAATTGGTTAAACGAAAGAGGTGTAATTCTAAGTGTTGAGTTGAATTAACAATTAAGGCATCCATGTTTATTAATTGACTTATATGAAAGTATGAAATCGTGAAATGAAGGTGATCATGCAATAATTGTATAAACGATGAACAAAACATAAATGTCAAATTTTCACAAGACGATAGCATAACAATAGCATGTAGTGAACACGTTGTTGAACATATGATATGAAATGAATTCGTTCTCAAATTAAAGTATTTCTTGTAAGACGAAACAATAATCGGATAAGACATAAAGTAGCTTAAAGAACGAGAAGCCCTTTTCTGTGAAATTCAAATGTATGAAATTCGATAGACCAAATGATTTCTTTATATATGGGGTTAATATGTGTAATGAAACATCACATTCTTTCATGAAACGTCATGTCTGTTGGCAATATAACTGCCACACCATCAACCATGGTAGATTTTCTATCACTGCTTCAATTTGGTATTAAAGACCAATTTAGTACGGAAGACCAAAATGATACGGAAGACAAAGTTTGGTACGAAAGACCAAATTTGATATGAATGACCGAATTTGGATGGAAGACCAAACTTGATATGGACGACCAAAGTTAGATATTCATGGACAAATTTGGTATGAATGACCAAATTTGATATGGGCCTACAGTTTGATACCGAATAGCAAATTTCACCAACTTATTGGCAACTTTGTGATCCGTAGCAAATTTAACCCTAGCAAAGGGCGTTGCCCCTTAGATCCCACCAGGAGGCAGGATCCACCGCTCCTGGGACCCCACTAGCTGGGGGTGCTGCACTCGTACCCCGGTGTTCAGCGGGTGTGATAGCATTAAAAAATTAGTACACCCTTGATCAAGTGTGCACCCCCACATCTCCTAAGTTAGATAAATGTATATTCTAATTTCTTTTTTGGTCTTAAGTAAGTCCAATCACCAATTAACATTGATGACACTAAAATCACCAACAAATACAAATTTATTTGTCCATATAACCCAGTATAAAAAGCTAAGCTGGTTTATTTTGATATTTAGGTTATTGACAGTCTAAATAAGTTATAATCCAGACGCAGTATTTGGGTGGGCCATTTTTGTTGTCAAAAGAAACCATAACCTCAAACATATGTAATGTCCAATAACACCAAGCATCATTGCACCCATTTTTATCTAACCTAATTGATACCTTTTTAAAATTGCCCATTTTAACTCAAACCCATTTTACTGAGAACCCGTTTGACCCGCTCCCCAACTGTTTTGCGAGGCTTAGTTGTACACTAGTACTCTACTGACACAAAAAAAAACATTACGTTGCCATTTTATTAGTTGCATGGATCTCGGGTAACAAAGAAAAAGATGCTCGTAATACAATACGTTTATAGTTATCTTTAAAAACCTGTCTGCTAACGATGAATATTACAAAACAAATACGTGTTCACGCCACAAAACTGATCCAGAAAACACCACTCAAGATTGGATGATGTAAACAAGGGGGTCTACACCCTCCATATGTACTTAGCTAGTTAACTGCAACATATACACATAAGATCAAAAAGTCAGACTTGACACAGACCTACATACATGGGATATCTGCAAAAAGAGATCATTTTCATGACTCAGACCTCCGAATCATGAAAATGCGCGTCTTTAGAAGTTAGTAATTTAATATGGTAATTCCTGCATGCGCCTGATTGGGACTTCAGCATCATGGTGGTAGTCGGTTTGATGTTGGCTACACACGTCTTCAAAATCAAACTTATGGAAGACGAGACTAGCTACAGCTCTATCGATAACGTTTGTTTTTGATTCTGAATATTCTGTTTTTCCAGCCCTGAATGTCAAAAACAGGATAGTAACTATTAGGATGGCCCTCAATTTTTTATCCATTTACTTATGAATTAGTTGATTCTGGTTATGTTTTATCGGTCAAAATTGTAAAATAAGAAAAATATGATTAAGAGGGATCAAAATTTTCACAATCGTATTTTTAACGCATAAAACTCCTAGATTATTATTGAAATAATATAGTGATTGTAATCATATTTTGCATGAAAATTAAGTATTAACACAATTTAAAATATTTCAAAAGAAATTGTTTGCAGGTAAACACGCCCGACCCATACAGAAAACCAACTAATTTGACCCAACCCAACCCACCTGCACAATTAAGTGCCCAAGACAGTATGTTCAAATTCAAACGAAAAAAAGGGAGATCACTTCAAATTTTCAATAACAAAAGTCGTAAAACGTTTTGGGTTTTTCATCATGGAAAAAAAGAGCTTACTTTCTCTCACCAAAACCACTCAAATATATAATCTTGTAAGTACCCTTTACTAACTATGATGACAATTTTTTTTTTTAACTAAGAGAGCCCGTTACCAGAAAACTCATGGGACCCCCATCAATACCCTGCTAATCAATGGGATCAGGTAAAACACAGCTTGCGCTGATCATGTAGCCTTCAAGGGGGCTAGCTGGATTCGAACCTGAGACCTCAGCTAGAGGGGCTCAAGCAGTCAAGCACTTACCACTACGCCACCCCCTTGAAGGTTTATGATGGCAGCTTTGCAAAATGGTAAACTTGGATGATAGAATTATGATGGCAGGTTTATGAATACAGTGTTATACATACCTCAAGGTATCATCATCATTAGAAGTCATCATTGATTCTCCATCTTGGCATGAGTTGAGTGATTGTTTTGAGCTTTCTGCAAGCCGGTAAAAAGCATCCCGAAAGCAAATGCGAGTTTTCGCAGGGAACTGATAAATTCAAAATGAATATACAAATATTTGTTAAGGATGTCTTAAGTATGCACAAGTATTGAAATTCCAATAATACCCCTATAAGTCTCACCTGTGCAGTAACCTTTTCAAGATCATTCAATACAGATTCTTCCATTGAGTTCTCGTTGCTAGTATATGGCTAAGGAAGATTAGAAGAAAAAATCAGATACAAAATAGCAATTATTGCACACACATAACAAACTTTGACTATTCAGGTCAAACGAACTACAATTGAACTCTAAATCTACATGACTTGTGATGGTATTGGAAAAGGTTTGATCTTTACATTAGGATTTGTAGGCAAAAGTACCAATAAAGTAATGTCGGTTTACAGTTTTGTAACAAGTTCGATATAATTTTGTGTTTGGAATTTATCATGTTTGACTATATGAAGAAAGGCTTTACTATTTAAAATAGACGTTTGATAAATTGTTGAAACTTCAAAATGTTCATCTCACCTTTGGCATTTGATAAGTTGTTGAAACTTCACCATTAGCCCAGTCTGATGATGGAGAGAAGGCGTGTGTTTTGAGGTATCTGGAGCTTCCAATGCTTTGTCCATGGCGTCCGACATGTTGTGAATTTACCATTTCGCCCTCAAAGATGTTAGCATTGTTGCCTAGAATTGTGTTGTCATGAGGGTCAGTTGAGTCTTTAGTTGGATCTTCTTCAAGTAGTGAACTGCTGCAAAAGATTAGTGAAAGCATACCATGAGAATAAAAACTAAGAAGATAAAATGCATACTTATTGAAGCAAATTAAAGAACCATTTGTTGAATATACTCTTGTTAAGGGGGAATTTGGATGTGCATTTTTAAAGTGATTATCATAGATAGAATATAATCAAGAAATCATTATCATAATCAGATTTTTCCAAACACTCGAAACTAACCATTATGACTCAAGTCTCATAAACGAAAATATAAAACTTCATATTAGTGAAAATGGATCGGGAAAGAGTCAAAACAAGACCTCACCAGATCCGATTACTTTCTTACCATCCAAGAGAGTGAATCTTGAGGACAAAATGGAGCACTTGATCCATTTTATATCACTCCCAAATTCTTCTATTTTAATTAGTAGTAATGGATGACATGTAATACGACATTAAATCAAGAATCTTAATCCCAAAAGTTGAGCATGTACAAGAAAATGTCATCCATGTGATTGATTCTGGCTTCTTCCTCTGCAAACTGTTGAAAATCTGCTTGATCATTCCACAAAAGGGATCCACCATTGTTGTATAGTTCCTGACTCATGCTAGAATTGTTGGATCTTGATCTTTCATTGTTGGAATCAGCCATGTTTATTGAAGTGTAAAAATCTTTGCCTCCGTTGAACGTGAGTTCTTCGTGGGTCATGTTTATGTTCGAATCGAAATTCTTTTTTGGAAAAGAACTCCCAAAACCAGTCATTCCCCATTCTGACCAACTTTCTGGTGATGATATTGATATCATCTTGGCTTGTTCATAATCCTTTGGAACAACAAGATCTTCTACTTCGTTACCGAAATACCACTCCATAGTATTAAATTATCAATCACTACAAAATAAAACAACCCATAAGATCAAAGATCAGCTAATAAAATAAAGTGATAATTTTACACAATAGTAACCAAGTGTCCCACTAAAGTCATTCAAAGAAAAATTTTCCTCTAAAGTCACTCAAACTTTCATTAGGTGTTCCAATCTTTTATATTTTTTTTCTTTTTTTTTTTAAATTAAGTGAGACAAATGAACATATATGAATATTGGTTGCAATTTAGTGATTCTTTAGCTTTTCAAAAAAGAAAAAAAATTAGTGGTTATTTATTTTTTAATTTTCTCAGTTTGACTCAAATTGAACAATTATGATTTCTTCACTATTATCTCCTATTTCAAGTTAACTTGAAAAAGAAAAAATAATCACTAAATGGTAACCAAGATTCATATTTTACCTCACTTAATTTCATAAAATTTTAACATCTATAAAAAAAGTTATACAAGACTAAAACATTTAATAAAAGTCAGGTGAATTTAGAATAAGAAAGACTTTGAAAAACTTGTTTACTGAAACTTTCCCTAAAATCAAATCAAATAGCAACTCAGTTAACTTCAAAAATCAAATATTTGAACTAATTTTAGTATGAACAGATCTTGAGAACCCAATTGATTTAGATCCCAAACACTAAGATCAAGCTAAAATCACTCATTTTAAAACAACCCAGAAATCCAAAAGGGGGCAAATAGAAGTATCATATCAATTGTACAAGAAAGAAGCATAAAAATGGAAACTTTATACAAGATTCCAGATCAAACGGAGTAATTGAAGCAGAAACTGAAAAAGGGTTCTTTAAACTTGCAAAAATCAGATACACCCAGATCAAATAAAGTGATAATCAAAAGGGTTTTTGATACAAGAACATAAGCAATGAAAAACCATGAGAACTCACCTGAAGAAGATGAAATTGAATGATAAAATCAATGAAAAGAAGTGATCCAAGATTGTAAATCAAAGGGTGTGGCGGCTGTGATTGTGGGTGGGAATGGATTGTGTGTGGGGATCAAGATTCAAGAGAGAGAGAGACAGATGAAGAGAAAGAAGAGTTGTTTATTTGATTTGTGTGGTGAGGGGATTTGTGGCTGAAAATGGTGGGAGAGATTCGTGGTGGTTAATTCACCTCCATCTAAATCTGTGCTCTCCGTAATCCACGTTGGTTTAGATGGGCCCCACATTCAGAAATCCTGTAAGTTTCTATGGTCCCTCACAAAACTACAACATTTATTCGAGATGCCCTTCTTTTATGAGAAAATAAAGTAATCATGTGAACATATATGTTGTTATACTATTGTACCATTATTCTAATGAGATGTGATTTTATGTTCTCTGTATTTAATATGTCGGATGTTATAAGTTTTTTTAGTAAAAGTATCTTTAGTCAACTAGGTAAACCTCCTGATCTGGCTAGAGGTGCATAAATCGGATTGGTCAAAGGTGGTCTACGACCGGATCCAATGGAACCGGTTCCGGATCGGATCCGGTTAAGGGATTGGAGAGTTGGAACCTTTTGGGACCGGATATAAGGAACCGGACCGGACAAAAAAAACCGGTTCCACCGGATTTAAAAAAAAAACTTTTTTTAAAAAAATTAACAAAGATACACTATAAAATACATGTTTTATTTATTTTTATATTTTTTAAGTGATTTAACAATAGTTCGTACAAAAAAATTACAAAAAACATAATTGAATCACAAAATATATATTATTTATTATGACTCGTTATTCGTCGTCTACTAGTCTTAGTCTTCGTAACATCGGTTTTCAATCTTCTTCGCTTGAGATACGTTGGGCTTCATCATAAGTTTGTTCTTCGTCAGAAAGTGGATTCGTCGCCCCTTGTTCTACTTCGAATTCGTGTATTTCTTGTTCAATGTCAAGCTCGCCTTCTAGTTTTGCAACATTTGTACACGTTCGGCGGCATCCAAATGGTTCTTGAAGCAAATACACATCTCCATAGATTCCGGTGTAAGCCTCGTTCTTCGAATAGATAAAACCCTGCCACTAAGAGAAAAAGCAGATTCCGAAGCTACCGTGGAAGCTTGGACGGTTAGTAGGTCACGGACCATTGCGGCTAGAATGGGATATTGGGATTCCCTTCCTTGCCACCAACTCAAGATATCAAAGTTTTCAAACTCTTCGGATCTTAGAGTTGAAATAAAGTCGGTTGCTTGATATCTTCCAAACTCGCTACTTGGTGTGCTTCCACGAGCTCGTTTAGTATTTTCGTTTCTTAAAGTGTTAAATAAATTTAGCATCGGGTTCCTTAAACTACTAGAACTTGAACCCGAGCCCATTGATTCACGTATGTTTGATGGATCACCACTTCCACCATATTTGCGTAAATAATAATCAAACATATTATTAAAAGCCGAATTGAAGTCCCTTATTGCATTTGATTCAAAATTTGGGTCTTCCTCGAACATATTTAAATCGTCCGATATTGATCCAATTAATGTTTCAACACCGGTTACATTAATCGTTGGGTTTAAGGCGGCCGAACATGTAACAACGGCCGGCATTTCCGAAAAATATTTTTTAAATTTAGCTTTCATAGATGTTACCATTTTTTCAAAAATAGTGTCGTGATATTCAAACTCTTTTAATTTATTACATATTAAATATAATTGTTGTAGTATTAGTGAAGACGTGGGATAATAAACTCTCGATAAACATGTAGTTGCATTTTTAAAAACCTCAAGCAAATTAGTTAGTTTCTCGATCATATCCCAACTTATATTATCATTTTTTTGTGAACAACGTTTCTTTTGCACAAGTTCATCATGAAAATGTTTTAAAGTAACTCTTTGCCTTAAGGCCGATTCAAACATTTTTCATGTCGAGTTTCATCTAGTAGGTACGTCCCAATTTGGACCTAAAAAGATGGAATCCGTTTGTTGGCACAAGTTTCTATAGTTTATATATCTTTTTTTGCTTGTGCTAAAAACTTATCGTAACATCACTTTAAAATTTTCTTTCAGTTCTCTTATTTCTTGGAGGTTTAGACCGTCTTGCACAACCAAGTTAATGATGTGTGCAACACATCGACTATGAAAGAAAACACCGTTACAAGGCGGTTCATATTTTAATTTTAATTTTTTCACCGCGTTTGTGTTATTTGAAGCGTTACCAAAAGATATTGAAAATATTTTTGGTTGAATTTTATAAGTTTGAATTACCGAGTCTAAAATATAAAATAAGTTTTCGCCGATATGTGGATATCCAAAATAATCAAACGCTTCATAATTTGCCACTAATCGGGTTGAACCCAATGTGCGGTAACGCAAAGGTACGATTCGGCTAAACCATGTGGAGCGGACCAAACGTCCGTGGTTAAGTTAATACCGGTATTTAAATTTTCAAAACCTAAGATTAATTCTTTTTTAGCTCTTTTCCACATTTTTAAACAATCTCTTCTCAAAGTAGAACGACTTACATTGGTGTAGCTCGGTTGAAGCGTCTCTTGTATCATCCTCGTCAAGCGCGGGTTATCAAAGTGATCAAAAGGCAACCCTTCTTGAATGACGAAATGTGTCATTCTTTCACGAACCCTCTCGACATTGTATTGTTAAACTCCTTCATCCCTACCAATTTGAGTTTGATCTTCACCTTGAGTGTGTTTTGCGTGACTAACAATATGTTTTCTCAAAGTGCTATTTTCCGCAGCACCCATATTTTTACCACAACGTTTGCAACGAGCCTTTTGCGAACCGTTCGACATTTCGCATAAATCGAAATAAGCCCATATCTCTTGGTTTCGGGAGCAAGGAAGTACTCTCACCACCGTGGCTTCGCTAGTAGAACCACCAACCGAATTTTGAGTGCTTGCGGAAGCAGAAGCGGAAGCCATGGGAGCGTTTTTTTTTGCATTAAAGTGAGCGTTTTTTTTTTACGTTTTGAGAGCGTTTTTGAGTTTTGAGAGCTAGGATGTTGTGGTGAACTAAATCATACCCCCAATACCTATTTATACTTAGTTTCTAGCCTCAAACAACCCAAAAAAATACAAAAAAAGGGCCATAAACGGCTATATAGCCTTTTTTACCCTCTAACGGCTAGAACCGGTTCCAAAATGTCCGAAAAAAACCGGTTCCAAAATGTCTGATTTTTATCCGGTCCGTCAAGAACTACTGAACCGGTTCTGGATCCGCCGGTTCTGAAAAAAACCGGTTCTAGCCGGATCCGGTTTCGGATAATCCTTCGGATCCGGTTCTTTTGACCACCTCTAGATCTGGTCACAGACCTCTTTTTTATTGTTGTCAGGATTCAAACCCAAGACCTCCACTATAGAAAGTCTTGGGGCTACCATTGCACCAAATGGCGAACGGTAAGAAATTGATTAAATAGGACCACCATAAGTGCGACTGTGAAATTGAGGTAAATGACAATGGAAAGGTTGTAAATTAGAGAAGGTCATCATGAAGGCCCTTTTATCTATCAATTGAAGAAAACATGTAACTTCTTATTTTTGTAATTTGTAATACCATAAAAAGGCAACAATCTTTTTAAGACAACCACATACAACTATACCAGAAGCATGCTGTAGAAACGAAGAGTATTTACAGCGAACACGACTCATTTATTAAACAGGTAAAGAGTGTCCAATTCAAAACCTGATTACTTTCATGTCTTGTTCGTGTTACATGTCATGTCAAGAACTATCACCCCTATATATGTATTTATACGTGCGCGCGCGTATGATATAAAACCGTAGGATAGACCAACACATACAAAGTCAAATTACATGAGAGCAGTAAGTTTATAATCCTTGTACAATACATGTGCATAAAACATAACTAGTTTCATAGAATCAGATTGCAGTAAAATTGCATATCACCATGCCAGGCTGCATTGCGAGTTTCAGCACTTAACTTTCTTCTGTGTTATCTTTCTTCTACACAGAATCATTGTTTCTGCAATCAAAAAGTACAAGAGTGGATAAATTAATAAGAAAAAATTGTCCAGCTTTTGGAACACATTTTATAAATTTGTTTTTGAGTATGATTAAAGAAAACTAGAGGTGACAATTTCGACCAATTTACTCGGGTAGACTAGGGTTGTGTTTGAGGTGGCAATTTTGACCGATTTACTCGTGAAGGGGTTGACTAGGGTTGTGCTTTATCTCAACTGGATAAATAAAAATTTTAGCTAAAAGGGGAATGAGTTGAAATAGATTGATTACAACCTCCTAAATCATCCTATTAAAAGATTTTTATTATCTTCATAATAATATTTCTGTATGTTAAATAGTTGCAGAAAATTGAAGAAATTGACGATAAAAAGGTATATGGGTCAACCCAACGTGAGCCTGTTTAGGCATGCCGAAGAGCTCCTTCTTTAAAAAGACAATATATTCATAATGTTAAAATAATACTACAAATTTTTAAATAAATAGACTTGTAGGTTGTACTTATTAACAAATAACAATACAGTTGGGTGACTGATTCGACCCATTTCCTTTTTAGCTATTTTTTTTTTACTTTTTCCCAATTGACCCGGTAGAGATCAAACATAACCCAAATCAACTCATTAAAATGGGTTGAAACTGCCAATTCCAAATATTATCAAGAAATCAAGCTTGTCATTTGGGGATATAATGTGAAGGTAACCTGCATGGGAAGGTAAAGTCTGAACTCTGGTGGCAGTTCTTCCTCTGAATAAAGGCGGTCAGAAAAGTAAATCCTTCTGAGGCGGCAATTGGCATGAACTTGAACACACAGTGTCTCTGCTTAGTTTGTTCCATATGCACGTCTAGTAAGATCACCTAAATTCAGTTGAATTTGATTCCATCCTTCATCCATCCGCGGAGGCATCGTGCAGATGAATGGTTTAACTCGAGTCATAGCCTTTCAAATATTAGGAAAAAAGGGAAGTTACTTCAAACTTACTGTCACACCCCAACCGAAGGCGGAAACGTTGGGGCGGGATATGTAGATTGTTCATGAGCACATGGTTGACTAGATTGTAATATGTTTAATCATCACATTTCATTTCGATAAGATTCGACATGTACATGAAAAATGAAAAATACATAACATTTTCTTTTAAATATCTAGGTCCACATCCTAAGTGTAGCAACTTGATCAACTCAAACTTTTGTACCTGAAACATGATGAAAACGAGGTCAACTAATACATAAGGTTTTGACTCTAAATAGTATCAAAGTGTTGTGTGTAAATAAATCCATACAAGTCATGATTAACAAGACATTTATGGGGAGTCACTATTGTGTAACCAAGTAGTACAATCAAACCTTTGTAACTAGCATGCAAAAATTGTATTGTTGGTAACAATCACCCCAATATGGATGGGTTTGTCAGACTCAATAGATCTATCATTGTTAACCGTCGGCTTGATTAGTTAATGATTGTACATGTAATTGCACATAAGTAGTTAACACACCTAGCACTCAAACATAAAGCTCAAATTGCACACAAATTGTAAAGTGGATTTGTATTGTGTAGTTTATGTAAATCATTGTAAGTTGTGATCATGTTTCACCCCAAAATGTAAAAACAGTGAAAAATGGGCTATGTAAAACTCACTTGAATAAACTGTGCAGATAACACTAGCAAGTATGAAGCACGAGTGATCCTCCAAACCACAAGTTAACCTAGTGTGAAAGTGTATATAGATATGAATAAACAACATGCACAAATGTCTAAGGCAAAGTCTAGGGTTTTTAGTGGGAGTGGTTTTTAGTGGGAGTGAGTGTAGGGGCTTGTACTACGAGTCCGTGTCATATTATGTAAGGGAGATGTGTATGTGTTTGTTATTTGAATAAGCATTTCATGGAAAAGTAACTTGAAACATATGGTTTTTAAAGATAACTAAATAAATTAAATAAGTTTCTTTTTATTTATTTATTTATTTATAAAAAAAATGTATCGGATTATAGTGTAAATATTGTAAACGTATGATAGATAAATAATATATAGATTTATTCATTTATCTATCATTTTAAAATATATATACATTTGCATTTAGGTAACGTTTTATTTGTTTTGAAATATAGTGAAAAATGACTCCTTTATTTCAAGAGAAAGCGTTTATAAGAACTTGTCACAAAATTTTATTTAAATTAGGTATTTTAAATAATTGATTTAAAGTAAGTTTTATGAATGATTAAAATGAGATTTTTAATCAACTTAATTTATAACAAGATGTTTTATAAGGGAATTTGTAAACTATATTTTTTAATCTAAGCTAATAAAATAATTTTTATATAATTATTTGGAGCATTAAAGTCGGTTAAAAAAAAGATTACAGGCAAGGGACTCGAACCCGGGTCGGCGCGGGGAAGCTCGGACGCACGAACCACTGGACCAAGGCCTGAACACTGATACAGAAATGGTTTTGAATTAATTTCATCATAATACTGGGGTGGAGCCGGGTCTGTTTTTAGTGTGTGCGCAAAAAGGGCTGTTATATGCGGGTTGTGGGTTTAGAACCCGCGACCACAGGTTTACGGGTCTTGTGCATTAACCAGTGAAATCGGGTGGAAACCTTGGTAAGTATTCATTTGCTTAATCCTTTAACAAACACTCCTTGAACCCTTTCTTCCCTAATACGTAACCGTAAACCCTAACCCTTTAATCGATTCGATTAAGCCCCCGATTGAACCCGGAATCATGGGGCTTATTCTCCTGGGATCAAAACGAAAATAGAGGTATAGGAATTACCTGTAATGGTGGAGCAAGGAGTGAGAATGGCTGGAAAGACAGATCCGCTGTTCTTGATTATCGATCGAGGTCCCAAAGTGGAATGAGGTGCGGGCGTGTGTTTAGAGAGTTTGTGAGGGGATATACGAAGGTGCGTGAATGCTTTGATTTGTTCAATTCCACATTAAAGGTTCAAATCAGTTCGGACTTAACGAGGAAACAGTTGGCATTGCGAATTTCATGTGAACTCAACTGATTGATGATGAATTGAGTCGAGTTTAAGGTCTGGAATCATACGCAATTAGTCAGGGCGTGATTTGCGGGCGATTACACGCGTTTAATTAGCTGATTTCAACCGGATTTGTTTCAATTTGACTTTGAGTAGTCAACAGGTTTGAATTTCGAATTAAACCGCGTTTACGGTTGAATTGGGTTGTTAGTTGGGTTTAGGCGCGGTCCATAAACGATTATGCAATTAGGGAAAACCCATGTCAAAATGAATCTGACCAATTTCAGTATTGATTTGCAATGGTTTGAGACTGATTGACTTTTTAAGTCAAAATTGGTCAATTTGGTATTGTGTAGGAGTCAAATTCGGGTTCAAAGGTCCGAATTAGGGGTGGGGGTTCAACTTGAGAGTCCAAAGGACTAAAGTGTTCAAGTTCAAAATGTGGGTTCAACTAGTTTATCTTTAATTTTTTTAATAATTATAATTATATACATATGTACGTGTACATATAAGTTTTGGTTTTAAAATAAAATAAGTTTACATATTTATACTTAAAACATAGGTCATATATATATATATATATATATATATATATATGTAGTAGAAAAAAATACTATGTTAAAATGAGGAAAAAAATATTTCAATGTGGTGGGTGTGGGATTGAACTGAGGTGTTTTTATTATATATAAAATATATAATATTAATAATTAAAATAATATCAGAAAATCTTGAATGTTACAGTCTCCCCATGTTAATGGAATTTCGTCCCGAAATTAGTGGAGACTATTGAATCGGGAAGGAAGTGAGTTTGAGTTTTGATTGTCGGTTTGAGGAGTATGATAGATAACAGGATTTAGATCTAAAGCTCAAGTTAAGTATGAATGATATCTGTGGATTTTAGTTTCAAGAGAGTTAAGGAGAGATCTTTCGAATGATCTAAAGGTGAAATGCGTCACTTGGAATGGATTTGATGGGAACTTGATAATTAGGGTTTGTTTAGGATGTAGTCTAATATGCTCAAAATTGTCAGTATTTCACAAACATTGGTCAAGGTCAGAATATCATAAAACTTCTCGTAATACGAACAACGCTACTACTGACAACATGACAGGAACACTTATATATAGGAAGTACCAGCGGCGTATCCACCATGCCCTTGTCATATCACATTAGTTTCGTTGTTATATATCATGATAGGTTTTAGGTCATAACGCATGACATAATTCGCTATGTTTTCCATGCGCTGATTTTTATAATTCCGTGTGCACCCGTAATTACTCAAATCATTGCATGGTCCGTATAAATCATTCCGTTGTGTGCGGGTCAAGAGGAGGCATAAATTCACTTAGTTCATGTATGTTGTTTTCACATATGAGTTGCTAATGAGTAACTATATCCTTAAATAGGCAAGTCAGTTAGCAACTAAAGGGTAATAAAGTAGTGTTACCTAGGGCCCCATAGTTTGCTCGTGTTTGAACAAGAATACGTCAAACCCCGAGTTGTTTCAATGTGTTAGGATTTTCAAGTTTGGTGAACAAGGTGTATGACCATACTTCATGTATATGGTGATCAATCAATTGCAACAATTGTAAGCAACTTAGTTTCATGTATAATGTAAACGCACAAGTTTCATGTATCATCTAGTGTCACGTAAGCTGTAATCAATATAGGTTTCACGTGTAATGTGAGCATCTTGTCATCATGTGTTATGTAAAGCACTAGTAATGTTACCAATGTGGTATCATGTGTATTGTAAGAAATGAATTTCATGTATTGCGTTAAGACCTAGTATCATGTATTTTGGTAACCCAATAATCTTTGATGTGTAATGTAAGTAATGTAGTATCGTGTACCACATAAGTTTCATGTTCAATATGGTCCATCAAGTATTGTATATAAAACAAACAATTGTTATGCACCATGTATATTGCAAACAACTAAGTCTCATGTATCATGTGTTCAAGCCAGTAGCATGTGTATTGCAAATAAACAGGTTTCATGGGTTATGGGATCAATCCAGTAAATTGTGATTTGCACATAAACTAGTTTCGTGTATTATGTGATCTTGCTGTGTATCTTGTGAACATGCATACGTAAGTTATTGAATTTTGTTTGTGACATATACTAACGAGTTTTGCATGTGATCGAGCGTTGCGAAGAAGCGTGTTGTTTGGTGTTTAGGTAAAATGTGGTGGTTAGGTTCTATCTTGTTGAGGTTTTTAGGGATGGTTGATGTCTAAACAGTATGGATCGTATCTTGAAGCGGCAAGTGAAAGGTAACGAGGAGGTTCTGAAAACACTAAGGTGTAAGGCCCCAAACCCGGGAGGCCTCACTCGTTGGATTTACTCATTCACAAACAGTTCTTAAACATGAATATCAAATAACGCAACGGAATCATTCATTCAACATAACTAAAAACTTGTTCATACATGCGGAAGCGTACATTGTCAATTGCATAAACTTAACATAAACAACTCATAACGGGATGCCAGTCTTCATGATCGACCGGGTAACTCTTCTCGCTTGCCAAGCATCACCGTCAATCGTCCATACCTGCCTTAACCTGAATGTGCATACTAAAAATTCAGCTACGCTAGTGAGTTCTAGCATTAAATAAAAACTTTAACATCAACATTTGCTAAAAACGTATCATTCATTTAGTAAAACCTTTCACAAAAGCATGTAATAATCTAACATCTTTAAAAAGGTTTCGTACCCATATCATCATCAACATCATAATCATAAACACCGTTAAACGGATCGTTTATTAAAACTTTTAACATTCATTTAAGTCATACATTATTATCTAAATCTGTGTTACCCTTCGTTCCGTCATTCAGTATGGTATTGCCCCTAAGGCTTAACTGCACGAAGACCGACAATACCATACATTCCGTCAATTCCCTTTTTGGTATTGCCCACAAGGCTAACTGCGCGAGGACCGACAATACCCATTCAGTTGCCCTTATGGCTCTCATGTCCATAAACCGACAACTTCCATCGACGGCCATGGCTCACGGTCAATGACACCGTCGGATCATAATTTAACCTTACATAGGGTCACGTTAACCCCTGAGTAACCGTCGTTACTCCCTTACCAGTTGTACAACATCATAACCATTGACATGCCACATAGGCACTGCCCCTGTTGTTCTTGTGGCAACTATGGCTCGTTGTCCAAAATCTACCACAAGGCTGGGAATCTCATTCCCAGACTTCATTCGTCAATTCCATTCATTCGACAGATTAGATTTGTAATGACTTCTTTAAAACATTTACCTCTTTCTCTTCTCATTAAACATTTCCTCATTTAGACCGTTCATAAAGCATTCGTAACTCTTTTTGGCAAAAACAATTCAAAACCTTTCCTTTCGTAAACATTATTTCGTTAAAATATCATTTCGTTAAACATCATTTCGTAAGTATGCACACCAACCCAAAAACATTAACAGAACATTTAAAAGAGGGCTCTAGAACTCACCTGATACGCTAATATGGGTTGTCCTAAACGAAGGTCCAACAACGTCACTTCCGATCTGAATTGATTAGTTAAAAACGCATCAGACCAATCCCGACTCTAACGGTTTAACCATTCTAACATACTGACTTTACCTAATCAGTTCTGATGTCTGCGCACTTAGCAAGTGCGCAGACCCTGCTGCCTGCGCACTTAGCAAGTGCGCAGACCCTACTGCCTGCGCACTTATCAAGTGCGCAGGTCCCTCCTCCTGCGCACTTAGCAAGTGCGCAGGACCTGCTCCGTGCGCACTTAGCAAGTGCGCACGACCTGTTCTTCGCGAAAAACCCTAACTTTCGCATTCGGGTCTGATCATGTCAAGATCCCGAACCTGTTGCATTCAAAACGTTCGTTTTCCATTAAGGAACTCAAATCCATGATTATCTTTCAGTTCATCCGTTCAAACCTTACCTTTTCACCCAAAACCCGAAAAACCCAAAAACGAACTAAAACTCAGATTTAGGTCGGATCGTTACCTGAATCGAGTTTCTGATCCGGAGGTTCTTCTCACGAGTTATGGAGTAACACTTTGCTGAAGTCTCGGGTCTATCCGCCAACTTTCTCTCTCTACGGTTTCTCTCTCTAAAAGTTGTAAATGAGAGAAAAAAAAGGTGGCATAGGCTATTTATAGCCAGCTGACCCATCCGACCCGACCCGCCATGCCTTGTTCGTTTATTCCGTTATTATAACTGTCGTTTTATTTTTGGGATGTTACAAGTCTACCCCCCTTACAATAGGTTTCGTCCCCGAAACCTATCATAAGTCAAATAGATGAGGGTACGACTCCCTCATTTCCTTCTCCGTTTCACAGGTGGCTTCCGATCCCTTTCGATGCTTCCATTGGACTTTAACCAATTGGATAACTTTATTACGTAAACGTTTCTCCTTCCGATCAAGGATGGCCACGGGTTCTTCGATGTAATTATGGTTGTTGTCAACCTCGATGTCAGTAAGTGGTACGTGAGCCGATTCATCCGCCAAACACTTTCGCAAGTGTGATACATGGAAAGTAGGATGAATCCCACTTAACTCATCAGGCAACTCTAACCGATAAGCGACTTCCCCAACCCGTGCCATTATCTTGAATGGTCCGACAAACCTCGGACTTAACTTTCCTCTCTTTTTGAATCGTATGATTCCCTTCCATGGTGACACTTTCAGCATTACTCTGTCACCAATATCAAACTCAATAGGCCTTCGTCGTTTATCCGCATAGGATTTCTGACGATCTTGTGCGGCCTTCATTCGCGCTTTGATCTGATCAAACCTTTCCGACGTCTCTCTTACGACTTCGAGACTTCCTAATTCCTTCTGTCCAATCTCACCCCAACAAACCGGGGTCCTACATCTTCTCCCATACAACATTTCGTAAGGCGGCATGCCTATCGTCGTGTGATGACTATTGTTGTAGGAGAATTCAGCTAACGGCAGATGGCTGTCCCAACTGCCACCGAAGTCGATAATACAAGCACGGAGCATATCCTCCAATGTCTGAATGGTCCTTTCGGACTGACCATCCGTTTGCGGGTGGTATGCTGTGCTGATATTAAGCCTCGTGCCCATCGCCTCGTGAAATCTTTTCCAGAACCTCGATGTGAATCGTGTGTCCCGGTCAGATACGATCGTCAAAGGCATCCCATGCCGTGCTACTACTTCGTTAATAAACACTTCAGCTAACCTTTCCGACGAGAACGTCTCGCGAATAGGTAGGAAATGAGCACTCTTCGTTAAACGGTCCACAATTACCCAAATGGTTGGATTTACTCAAACCCGGGAGGCCTCACTCGTTGGATTTACTCATTCACAAACAGTTCTTAAACATGAATATCAAATAACGCAGCGGAATCATTCATTCAACATAACTAAAAACTTGTTCATACATGCGGAAGCGTACATTGTCAATTACAGAAACTTAACATAAACAACTCATAACGGGATGCCAGTCTTCATGATCGACCAGGTAACTCTTCTCGCTTGCCAAGCATCACCGTCAATCGTCCATACCTGCCTTAACCTGAATGTGCATACTAAAAAGTCAGCTACGCTGGTGAGTTCTAGCATTTCATAAAAACTTTAACATCAACATTTGCCAAAAACGTATCATTCATTTAGTAAAACCTTTCACAAAAGCATGTAATAATCTAACATCTTTAAAAAGGTTTCGTACCCATATCATCATCAACATCATAATCATAAACACCGTTAAACGGATCGTTTATTAAAACTTTTAACATTCATTTAAGTCATATATTATTATCTAAATCTGTGTTACCCTTCGTTCCGTCATTCAGTATGGTATTGCCCCTAAGGCTTAACTGCACGAAGACCGACAATACCATACATTCCGTCAATTCCCTTTTTGGTATTGCCCCCAAGGCTAACTGCGCGAGGACCGACAATACCCATTCAGTTGCCCTTATGGCTCTCATGTCCATAAACCGACAACTTCCATCGACGGCCATGGCTCACGGCCAATGACACCGTCGGATCATAATTCAACCTTACATAGGGTCACGTTAACCCCTGAGTAACCGTCGTTACTCCCTTACCAGTTGTACAACATCATAATCATTGACATGCCATAGAGGCACTGCCCCTGTTGTTCTTGTGGCAACTATGGCTCGTTGTCCATAATCTACCACAAGGCTGGGAATCTCATTCCCAGACTTCATTCGTCAATTCCATTCATTCGACATATTAGATTTGTAATGACTTCTTTAAAACATTTACATCTTTCTCTTCTCATTAAACATTTCCTCATTTAGACCGTTCATAAAGCATTCGTAACTCTTTTTGGCAAAAACACTTCAAAACCTTTCCTTTCGTAAACATCGTTTCGTTAAAACATCATTTCGTTAAACATTATTTCGTTAAACATCATTTCGTAAGTATGCACACCAGCCCAAAAACATTAACAGAACATTTAAAAGAGGGCTCTAGAACTCACCTGATACGCTAATATGGGTTGTCCTAAACGAAGGTCCAACAACGTCACTTCCGATCTGAATTGATTAGTTAAATACACATCAGACCAATCCCGACTCTAACGGTTTAACCATTCTAACATACTGACTTTACCTAATCAGTTCTGATGTCTGCGCACTTAGCAAGTGCGCAGACCCTGCTGCCTGCGCACTTATCAAGTGCGCAGGTCCCTACTCCTGCGCACTTAGCAAGTGCGCAGGACCTGCTCCGTGCGCACTTAGCAAGTGCGCACGAACTGTTCTTCGCGAAAAACCCTAACTTTCGCATTCGGGTCTGATCATGTCAAGATCCCGAACCTGCTGCATTCAAAACGTTCGTTTTCCATTAAGGAACTCAAATCCATGATTATCTTTCAGTTTTATCCGTTCAAACCTTACCTTTTCACCCAAAACCCGAAAAACCCAAAAACGAACTAAAACTCAGATTTAGGTCGGATCGTTACCTGAATCGAGTTTCTGATCCGGAGGTTCTTCTCACGAGTTATGGAGTAACACTTTGCTGAAGTCTCGGGTCGATCCGCCAACTTTCTCTCTCTACGATTTCTCTCTCTAAAAGTTGCAAATGAGATAAAAAGGGTGGCATAGGCTATTTATAGCAAGCTGACCCATCCGACCCGACCCGTCATGCCTCGTTCGTTTATTCCGTTATTATAACTGTCGTTTTATTTTTGGGATGCTATATAAGGGAAATGTTTTTACCAATGATTGATCTTTGTTTGAAAATAGGAAATTGTAATTCGTTCTTGGTCGTAGATATATAAAGTAATGAAAACTTTTGAGTTAAATAATCTAATAAATAGATAATTTATAGGAAAATCTTTTAATTTAAAATTTTTAATTATTAATAAGAGAATATTTTTAAGAGGAATTATTGGCTAAACTAGTAGTCGTATATTAATCTAGCCAGTGCTTAGAAATAATTACTTTAAAGAGGAAAAATCATAATTGTTTATCAATCCGAAATAATATTTTTATAAGATAGGTTGTATTAAGTTCCCTTACATAGTGAAAATGTTTATGGAAAAATTTATATTTCTGGTATTCTCTAAAAGTTTGATAAATGTTTGGTTTGAAAATAACGAGGTTGTTTAAATCTAATAGGATGAGTTGTCTACGAAGGAGATTGTCGGTAGTGTACTAAATCGTATTGAATGAAGAAGGTGATACTTGGAAAATATTGATGAAAATATGACGGGTGTAATTCACACTCACTGTGTCAAATCAATGAATAATAACTTTAGAGTTGGAATATATAAAATTTATTAAATGCTGAAAGATTAATAATTTCTCAAAACATAGGGAAATGGTTCTAAACTGAATTTTTTTTTTAAGACAATAAATAAATTTTTTTTTGTTAACGTCTCTGGTAGTTTTCCACTAGAAGGAATATAATCACCAAGACGAGCACCGCTATGGTCACTCGGGTAGCCGATCTGGTTTCAGCTCTAGCTGTTTCCGTGCGATTCTCCAGTACTTCTTTTTCGAGAATGGAGATTAACTCCTTGTGATACCCTAATTGGTTTGCTAGACTATCCATTCTTTGTCCTTGCAAGTCGTGCCTTATCTCATGCTCCATCCTTTGCCTCTCGAACTCTGAGGTCCTCACATATTGGTGAACATCATCGATTGGAATTCCCATAGCACTAGCAGGTGCCATGGTACGCCTTGCCCAAGGGTTAGGATGGTACGGGTCGGGCATTAGATATGGGTCTCGACATCTTGGGCCAGTGTTCCTTACGTTAAGCCTTTGCCTAGCAGCTGCGGGTGTTGGTGACCGATAAACAAGTGACCCGGTGTCTTCTTCCCACTCAGACTCTGCTCCAGGACGGTAAACCGGGGAGGAAGGAGAGTAGGAGTCCATATCTAGTAGAGAGATAATGAAAAGGTTGTAAGCGATAATGAAATACCGAGTGTTAAATATAGGAGTTCTCATAGGTTTAGAGTTTGACTAGTCATAACACCGAGTCTTCACAATAGTATTTTAGAAATACACTTGACCTATAAGTAATGCATCCCTGAGGAGAATTCCCAGGAAAGAGGGGTGGATCACTAGGACACACTTAAATACCCTGTCTTCCCTTAATCAGAATCCCCTCATGGGTCTACACACTCTTCCAGCCATCATGTATTAATAACACTATTGTTGGGCTCATGGTCATGATGAGAATTGTTGTGGACTGAGCTTTGAGGCCCGAAAGTGAGGTTTATTTATTGTAGCAGGCTTCTTCTACTTGGAGGGTAAGTGGGTTTCTTAGTTTATTGCTAATGGGTATTAAGCCCAATAGTTTAAGTCTTTGTTCACAAGAGGTGATGATATCATGTGTGTGAGTTCAAAGGTGTACGGAGAATTTGGTGTGTATGTGTGTGTGTTAAGCTTAGGATAACATTTAATAAGACACATAGGTAGCATGTAGATAGTAATGAATGTAAGTACGAAAGTTATCAAGTAGTGTGACATGAAAGTTATCATGTAGACTGTTCATGAGCACATGGTTGACTAGATTGTAATATGTTTAATCATCACATTTCATTTCGATAAGATTCGACATATACATGAAAAATGAAAAATACATAACATTTTCTTTTAAATATCTAGGTCCACATCCTAAGTGTAGCAACTTGATCAACTCAAACTTTTGTACCTGAAACATGATGAAAACGAGGTCAACTAAAAAGTTGGTGAGCATACATAAGGTTTTGACTCTAAATAGTATCAAAGTGTTGTGTGTAAACAAATCCATACAAGTCATGATTAACAAGGTATTTATGGGGAGTCACTATTGTGTAACCAAGTAGTACAATCAAACCTTTGTAACTAGCATGCAAAAATTGTGTTGTCGGTAACAATCACCCCAATCTGGGTGGGTTTGTCAGACTCAATAGATCTATCATTGTTAACCGTCGGCTTGATTAGTTAATGATTGTACATGTAATTGCACATAAGTAGTTAACACACCTAGCACTCAAACATAAAGCTCAAATTGCACACAAATTGTAAAGTGGATTTGTATTGTGTAGTTTATGTAAAGCATTGTAAGTTGTGATCATGTTCCACCCCAAAATGTAAAAACAGTGAAAAATGGGCTATGTAAAACTCACTTAAATAAACTATGCAGATAACACTAGCAAGTATGAAGCACGAGTGATCCTCCAAACCACAAGTTAACCTAGTGTGAAAGTGTATATAGATATGAATAAATAACATGCACAAATGTCTAAGGCAAAGTCTAGGGTTTTCAGTGGGAGTGAGTGTAAGGGCTTGTACTACGTGTCTGTGTCATATTATGTAAGGGAGATGTGTATGTGTTTGTTATTTGAATAAGCGTTTCATGGAAAAGTAACTTGAAACATATGGTTTTTAAAGATAACTAAATAAATTAAATAAGTTTCTTTTTATTTATTTATTTATTTATAAAAAAAAATGTATTGCATTATAGTGTAAATATTGTAACCGTATGATAGATAAATAATATATAGATTTATTCATTTATCTATCATTTTAAAATATATATACATTTGCATTTAGGTAACGTTTTATTTGTTCTGAAATATAGTGAAAAATGACTCATTTATTTCAAGAGAAAGCGTTTATAAAAACTTGTCACAAAATTTTATTTAAATTAGGTATTTTAAATAATTGATTTAAAGTAAGTTTTATGAATGATTAAAATGAGATTTTTAATCAACTTAATTTATAACAAGATGTTTTATAAGGGAATTTGTAAACTATATTTTTTAATCTAAGCTAGAAGAGATTGAGTTTATAAAATAATTTTTATATAATTATTTGGAGCATTAAAGTCAGTTAAAAAAAAGATTACAGGCCAGGGACTCGAACCCGGGTAGGCGCGGGGAAGCTCGGACACACGAACCACTGGACCAAGGCCTGAACACTGATACAGAAATGGTTTTGAATTAATTTCATCATAATACTGGGGTGGAGCCGGGTCTGTTTTTAGTGTGTGCGCAAAAAAGGCTGTTATATGCGGGTTGTGGGTTTAGAACCCGCGACCACAGGTTTACGGGTCTTGTGCATTAACCGGTGAAATCGGGTGGAAACCTTGGTAAGTATTCGTTTGCTTAATCCTTTAACAAACACTCCTTGAACCCTTTCTTCCCCAATGCGTAACCGTAAACCCTAACCCTTTAATCGATTCGATTAAGCCCCCGATTGAACCCGGAATCATGAGGCTTATGCTCCTGGGATCAAAACGAAAATAGAGGTATAGGAATTACCCATAGTGGTGGAGCAAGGAGTGAGAATGGCTATCATTTTAAAATATATACGAAGATCCGCTGTTCTTGATTATCGATCGAGGTCCCAAAGTGGAATGAGGTGCGGGCGTGTGTTTAGAGTGTTTGTGAGGGGATATACGAAGGTGCGTGAATGCTTTGATTTGTTCAATTCCACATTAAAGGTTCAAATCAATTCAGACTTAACGGGGAAACAGTTGGCATTGCGAATTTCGTGTGAACTCAACTGATTAATGATGAATTGAGTCGAGTTTAAGGTCTAGAATCATACGCAATTAGTCAGGGCGTGATTTGCGAGCGATTACACACGTTTAATTAGCTGATTTCAACCGGATTTGTTTCAATTTGACTTTGAGTAGTCAACAGGTTTGAATTTCGAATTAAACCGCGTTTAGGGTTGAATTGGGTTGTTAGTTGGGTTTAGGCGCGGTCCATAATCGATTATGCAATTAGGGAAAGCCCATGTCAAAAATAATCTGACCAATTTCAGTATTGATTTGCAATGGTTTGAGACTGATTGACTTTTTAAGTCAAAATTGGTCAATTTGGTATTGTGTAGGAGTCAAATTCGGGTTCAAAGGTCCGAATTGGGGGTGGGGGTTCAACTTGAGAGTCCAAGGGACTAAAGTGTTCAAGTTCAAAATGTGGGTTCAACTAGTTTATCTTTAATTTTTTTAATAATTATAATTATATACATATGTACGTGTACATATAAGTTTTGGTTTTAAAATAAAATAAGTTTACATATTTATACTTAAAACATAGGTCATATATATATATATATATATATATATATATATATATATATATGTAGTAGAAAAAAAATACTATGTTAAAATGAGGAAAAAAAATATTTCAATGTAGTGGGTGTGGGATTGAACTGAGGTGTTTTTATTATATATAAAATATATAATATTAATAATTAAAATAATATCAGAAAATCTTGAATGTTACACTAACCATAAAAAGTAAGCTAACTCCAGTAAAAATTAAGATGCACAAACTGAATGGCATAGGGATGCATAGTGTTACTTTGTGCATTAGACACTTGTACTATGTGCACAAATACCTGTACTTTAGACTTTACCTTTTAGCACCATTTCAAATTGATGATTAAGAACTATAAAATGGAAAGAAAAAGACTACAGAGCGCTGATGAAAACCTACAATTTGGTGAAAAAGAAAAACTTAAAATGCTGCGGGTGTTAAAATTGACGTAAGAGTGAGTGTGCATGCACATGGTACAACTCTTTTATGCAAAAACATGGCTGTGCATGGTGCCTAGGTGCGATATATGTAGGGTTCACTTGATGAACCAAAGAGGCTTAAAAACAATTTGCATCTAAAGAATATGAAAGACTTACACACTTGAAAATTAGAAGCCCGAAAACGACGCCTGACGTTTTTGTCATCCAGAATCTGAATCTCGAATGAAAAATATTTGTTCACATTTTTCACAATCATTACCAAAAATGGCAGCTTTATACCAAGTGTAGCAGCTGGATCAGCTGGACATGTAATGTATGTTGAAGGAACATTTGTTCCAACAATTTCAAGAATATTTGACTGTATGTCTTCATCATGTACACGCTTGACATGGCCATTAACAGCTAAAAGAAGCAAACAATAAAAATGAATAAACTTTGGGACATAAAGAGAGAGAGGGGGGGGGGGGGGGGTTTAAAGTAGCCAATTTTTACCCCTTGATCTTCCAAAATATTCAATTTAAGGTAAGCGGTAAGCTTCAACCTTGACAGCAAGTAACCGGTTTGTCAGCACCACATTAAAAACAGTCAACATGTCATCAAACATGTGACATGTCACCAATTTTAATCTGTAAATTGTCTTGAATTAAGGTTTTTTTTTTTAAGTTTTAAAGGGTTTTTTTATCAAAATTTCGAAAGTTTAAGGGGGTCTTTCTTAAAAAAGACATGGATACCTGAAAGAGAAATTGGACCAAGTTGGTTACCTTTTTATGCAATTAACCCCACAAACAGACATTAACTAGCTGAAGTGCTTAACATAGATTCAATGCTACCTTTAGCTGGAAGTAGGTAGGATGTTATTTACTCCCCTAAAGATGACAAAATCAATCGCCTCGTTAATTTGGCTAGAAGTCATAATGTTACATAGGCAGACCTAAGATTATTTCCTGTTACAAAAAACTTTCAACTCCATGAAATATTAGGGATGCCTAATTTTTTTAAGCAAAACTCGGGTACGAGTGTACAGATAGCCAATGGTAAAGACACCATTAGGGTGGGGGGTAGCAGCCACCACATGAATTTGAATCTTTGATTCCTAAATACATATCTAGATGTGGCCAACTTAAATTTAAAAATAACAATGACTTGTTTGACAAAGCAGATACAACTACGGTCTCACAAAGTAAATCCTGCCATTTGAATATCATTCACTTTGAATAGATGTTTGCCAACTTACAATTTATAAATCCTGCCATTTGAATATCATTCACTTTGAATAGATGTTTGCTTTAAAATTTTGATCAATAACACCCATTTCACTTCCCAATATTACCCTTGACTCAAAAGTAAACAAACCACTTAAGATGGGAAAATTTCATTTGTTTAGTTACAAAGAAGGGGATGCCCCATATGTAAAGAAGCTAGCTGCAGGACGCATTTTTAAGACCATCAATTCTTTGTAAATGTCCTCCCATGAAATGTGAGAATGTTACAAGGGAGTAAAACTTATTGTTCAATAAAGTCAAGTGAACTCGTACCCCTTTTAGATTTTTGAATTCATAATGTATCTCCATCTTTATGCAGTGGGGGAGGACCAACCATGGTTGGTTATTTCCTTCTTCTGTGTATTTCTTTAGAGGAGTAGAAAAGAAACACAAAATTAACTTCAACATAACGACTGAAACTGAAATATTAATAAAAACAATGTGGCATGCAAAGTTTAAAAGAACGGAATAACGGAATCGCGCCTCGAGGCGTTCTACCTTCGCCTCACGAGGCGTAAGCCTCGAAGCGAACCGAGGCGGAATTAAAAAATAAAAAATATATATCGTATAAAAATAGAACTTTCCTTACTAATTTCATCATAGAAAGTCTAAAACAGCATATAAAAATTATATATCTTATAAATATAGAACTTTCCTAACTAATTTCATCGGAAAAAGTCTAAAACAGCAAGAGGCGCGCCTCGAGGCGTACGCCTTTCACGTTTTTTTTAACGCCTCAGCCCTTTGAGGCGCACGTACAAAAATGGCCCCAGAGGCGTCGCCTCAAAATCGGTTTGTCAACGGCTTGCCTCGAGGCGTACGCCTTTCACATTTTTTGAACGCCTCAGCCCTTTGAGGCGCACGTACAAAAAATGGCCCCTGGGGCGGCGCCTCAAACTCGGTTTCTCAACGCCTAACCTCGAGGCGTACGCCTCGACCGTTTTCTAATAAACTAGAAATATATATACTTCTAGAATTCTAATAAACTACACATAGGTCTCGCACAATGTAGAAGCCACTCACACTCTTTTCTCCTTTCTAAACTCACACGTCTGTTTGCCTTCAAAAACTCATGCAACTACTTTTCTAAATGCTAATATAATCTATGCCAACAACTTAAGGATTATTTTGTTCGAGCCCTCTCTACGATATGGGATAGAGGTAAGGTTTGCCCTTATCCTACCCCCCAAGACCCTACTGAGTGAGATTTTGCCGGGTATGTTTGTTTGTTTGCTTGTTTGTAAGTTTTGCTACTAAGAATGAAATTCTATTTTCAATCAACACAATAACTTGACATGAAAAAAATCAAGTTTAGTAGTGTTCTCACTTATGATAATCCTCTACTTATAGCCAGCAACTAATTAGGTTAAACTGTTTCAAACACTTAACCCTAACAAACCAAAATGCATCTGTCTAATAAAAAAAATTAGGTCAAAATACACCACTCACTCACCTTCTTTATCCCATATCTGCAAAGGCTTGCTCCTACAAAAACATCAAATTACACAAATAAATAAGAAGCCTCCATTATTTCAAAAGTATTGAAGACCAAAAGTAACCTACCCAAGGCTGTATAAAATAGATAAGAAACCAGATTGGAATGTGTTCTTGAACATTTCTACAAGGATTCAACGGTCAGGATGGTAGTAGAAAGTTCGTCGGAAGTCGGAAAACGAGAGAAAACACACACAAAAAGGTCGTGAGAAGAAACCCTTTGGAAATTGGAAGTCACCTATATAATATTCTTTGCTTATAAATTGTGAAATAGTAAAAAGAACACGAGTTATATTATTCTTTTAAACAATTTTTTTATTGGTTTCCTATTTTATTTTTTTAACATATAAAACTGTTTTAGATGATGGTGTCGTGCGTTGCGGCGCTGACATGTATGTGATTAATTACGTAAAATTAAGCATATGAATTTGTGACGGCTCGATTCTGAATATCAAGATGTCGATAAAAAGCACGTTGCAACAGTATATTTAGAAATAAAGGGAAAAAAGTTATGTCGTTGTAAAAATGAGCGTTAAAAGTACGAAAACGAATTTAAGAAAAAGGTAAAAATATATCATATTTGACCCGGCTCGGTTTTGAATAAAATTTACGTCAAAACGTAGCACGCCTCGTTTTGAATAAAGAAAAAGTTATGTGTATGTAAAAATTAACATCAAGAAAACATATTTAAAAAAAAAGTAGTTAAATATATTATATTTGACCCTACTTAATTAGATTTGTGTTATCTTTGGATATATTTTTTTCTTTATACTTAGTTTCTAAAGTTCACTATCTTTTAATTTTTCTTCACAGTTTTATTTCTTAATATAAAGTTATGAATATTATCAACGAATCTGTCGCAACACGTGAATTTACATCACGGTTTCACCTACTTATATAAATTTTTGAATATTATCAACGTCACCACCGCACAGTGACGAAGTTTGAAGAAAAACGCATGGGGGCCGTAGAATCCTATAATTTTTTCCCTATCAGGGGGCCGAAACTTAATAACTATAAAATTTTCCGCCGAATACGTATAAATTAACAATTCTGAACGAAAAATCAGGAGGCCAGAGCCCCCCGCCCCTATTGAAGCTGCGTCCCTGCCACCACAACGCACGGATTTACGTCTAATGGTTTGCAACAAGGGGAACTTTCTTTACTTTATTTGTAACTTTACAATTATTATAAGTAGATGGACCAAATTTGTAATTTCGCGTATCTTGTAATTCATGGAGTTAGATGGATCGAAGGTTACAGAAACACCGCCACTAATTGCATGAAATCTAATCAAATTTCGATGAGATTTTCGTACAGGTTAACAATTTATAAGTGGATCTGATGTACCTTCTCGTCGATCTCAACTACTACATTGATCATGACCTCTATACAGAACAATCAAGGTTTGATTCGTCACCTAGGGTTTCATTATTGTTTCTAACTTCTTAGATGAATCGATACTCGAATTGCAAGATCCTGAAACTGAATGTATGTGTTTCGTTTCATGAAGTTCACCGTATTTGATTAATTTTCGGTAACAGTTGGTTAGTCAGTTCGTATTAGGGCTTTTCTGTATAATTTTTTTTAGGTTTTGTACGTAGTTTGGATGATACAATCCTTTTGGATAACAAATTGAGGTGGGGGCTAGAAACAAAATGTAAAGATAACTAAATGAGTTCTGATCTTTGCCTTTAGCAATAGCATCATCCATCTTTGCTTAAGAGTTCTGTACTGGCACAATTTCTGTGTGTGATGGTCCATCACTTATGTTTAAGCTGAGGGATTGAATGGCTGTAATTTTGAGGAGGGAGTATGTTAGCTGTGTGTAATTTTTCACGTAGTTGCGTGGAGCAGGGGATTGTACCGTTACGGTTATTATGCAGTATGTCTCAAATCACTTGAGATGTAAGGTTTCTCTTTCATTTTTTTGTAGCTCTGAGTTTCTATTTTAGAAGCAAATTTTCACAAGCATGGCCGTATGGCGACTCTAGAGCACAGCCTAGCCTTCAGGAATCCATGAGTGTTCAATCTACAAGTTACTATGAAGGCAGATGTCGTTGAACGCCGATAGAATTCTGTGCCATTTATACCCTTTCTATCTTGTACCACCTCTTAATTAAACTTTGGAACTTGTGCCCATCATCGCCTATTGGCATACAATTCTTGTGTTTTTTGCATACGTCTATTGGCATACACTTCCTGGAATAAAATAGTGATTACGTTAGTAGCATACGTCTTGCTGCTCTTCTTTTTCTATCTGGGCCAACGAATTTCTCTTATGACCTGTACAAGTGGTAGAGCTGAGTAAATGGCTTAGGTGACTTAGAAATGGTTTCAACTGCAGGTTTTGACTCCAAATCATTGATAATACTTGAGATGTTAATCTTTTCATCTTGCAAAAGTCTTCTTTGGGTTTTAAACCATTCTCTTAGGGTTTTGGGTTCTGAGAGCTTCTTTGTCTTTTTAATATTGCCTCTAAGTGTGCGTGGCGAAAAAAATTACCTCTACTGCAACACTATAAAAAACAAGGTGTCTGCTGTATGCTATTTATGTGTAAAATTATGTAAATATACCAACATTCAGTTATCAAATACAAACTGTTTTATAATAAATATTACTAAAATATCTTCCATGCTCAACAAGTTAGAAGACAATAATACTTGAAGCCTACATTTTAATTTTTAAACATAGTATATAAATTATATATCATGCACACGCAATGCAGAAAACATATATGCCTTTTCTTTCTTGAATCTAGAGTTGTTTTTTACAGTAGGTTTAGTGTTAGAATTTCCAACTTCAGAACAACGTTTCACTAATGGTTTGCCCATCATACATACGATATTTTATGCTACTCTGAATTATGTAATTTTGTTCGGGAAATAATGTATAAAAAAGTAACAAATGAAAACATACTTATATTCCTCCGCTACAAAGTGAAGGAAGAAACAAGAAAATAGAAGATCTGATGCACACATTGAAGAAAAGAAGGAAAGGGCAATGCAGAGTTGGAGTCACATTGATTTGAAATGTATATTTGGAAATCTGTCTAGTGTATTTAATCTAATTGTTTTGATTTAAAGAGTCAATGTGTTGTTTTTTTTTTTAAAATGCACCAATGCAATCTTACTCATGGCTAACGCGAATCTGTCAATCAATGCTGAACAGAACAAATAAGCAGAACAAAACAAATGATAGGAGTTCATTTTTTTTCTATGAAACACAAAATTAAACTACAAGAATGATGTTAGTATTCTTAAAGTTTTGGAGTTAAGGGATTTAACATATTGCTATTGATACCAGGTCTTGGCCAGATTCTAGGGTTAGGAGTGGGGAGTTCAGGTTAATATGTCTACGTAACCCAACATACCCATAAAAACTGAGATAGGATTACTCGTGTCTCTAAACATGCAATGTTCTTTTTCCATATGCTAATTTAATACAAGTCCATCCAGTTTATCACGATTTGGATTTTGGACAACCCCCAACGTAGCCTTTACAAGTATACTTTTATAACAATTTCTTACGGTTGTAATTGTTTTGGATAAGCAAAATTCTTGTATTGTTAATATTCTAATTTTGATTATTTATTAAAAAGCTCTTTTATTGCAGAAACTATGCAAAAGAACTGTGAGGCCCTGGCACCAAGCCTCCAGAGCAATGGACCCCAGCAGTATAATGGGAGTCCTATGGAAGGGTTTATAGAACATAATAATGATTCAAATTTCGTAGAACTAGACCAAAATGAATTGCTAGAGTCGTCAGTTGAACCCAACAAAAAACCTGCCTACCTTGGTCCATGGTCTTTGCATCCTGACATCAAAAAGGCACAGCTTTGCCAGTTGAATAATATTGAAGGCCAGTTTTACCCTTTCTTGGTGAATAGCAGGGTTCATTATGCCCCATTTACCATGTTCCCTCATAGTTACCCCTATGGTTATCAACATCAAGAGTTCCATTATTTTGTTGTCATTGATTTTGAGGCTACATGCGATAAGGAAAGGAATCCTCATCCCCAGGAGATCATCGAGTTCCCTTCAGTTATAGTGAGTAGTTTGACTGGTCAACTGGAAGCTTGTTTCCAAACATATGTTCGTCCAACATGCAATAAGCTTTTAAGTGATTTTTGCAAGGATTTGACTGGTATCCAGCAAATTCAGGTATGTACGGTTTTCCTATGCTGACGTTCATTTTGTAAATTATATTCATAAATGTTATTTGAAGAAAGTTGGCCCTGGTGACGTTTCTTAGAGGTGGCAAAATGTCGTCTGCTAGGGGTTGGTTGACACAAATTACTTTTAGTCCAAAATTTTAACTTTAATACAAATATTTAGAGTGTGAAGTATAATTTACAGGATGATATTATTTTAGCAGTATTCTAGTTTTTTGAATAAAACAATTTGAACAAAATGCATGTGTTGGGTATCGGTTGAAAATCAGTAATTGTTTGGGTTGGGTTGAAACATATCATTTCTTTTTTAAGCTATTTTCTTATTATACCTGTTTGACTCATTAAAGAGAAAACGTAACCCAAATCAACCCGTTCATTTAGCCGTTAACGTAGGGAATAAAAAAGAAGATACGACACCGTCTTTTAACCAAGTTTACGGCATGACCATTGGGGGCAACTTACCTTGTCATCTATTTCTTTCAGATCTCCACCATAGTATCACACTATCAGTGAATCAACTAAATTTGCTGATAGTGTTTGGTTTTGTATAAAATAAATGATTTTAACCCATAGTTTTTTATCCAAAGCATAATTCTCTTAGATTGCAACCATGGTCATCTTCTCCATGCACCAAAGGCAAATTGTGATGCATGCTGTTGCTTACTTTGTATGTCATGCATTTATTACATAGAAAGCAGGATGGAGGGTTAAAATTGTAGATGTTGTTAATTCCAGGTGGATGGAGGAGTTACTCTTAGTGAAGCTCTTCTACGACATGACAAATGGCTGGAGAGGAAGGGGATAAAAAATGCCAACTTTGCTGTGGTTACATGGTCAAACTGGGACTGTAGAGTCATGTTAGAATCAGAATGCAGATTCAAGAAAATTCGTAAGCCTCCTTATTTTAACCAGTAAGTTTTACACTTGCTATGATGCTATCATTTATTTTATAAACATACAACTGCACGCAAGGGCTTGTCTTGTATAGCCTTTTGGAAAGTTACCAAAGTAGTGGTGTCCAAATGAAACCATTTTATATTTTTATCAAGATGATTTTTACTTCCCAACTTCTGAAATTTTCTTTTAGTCTACCACAAATGAAAGCATACAAGCACCACATGATGATGATAAAAGTTTCCTTTTCAAAAGTTGTACTTTACACCTAAAAAATGCTAGAGCTGGAGATGATACACCTAAAAGCGTAAATTTGCTTACAGATTTTACAGTGGCAATTTTAAGTTTTTAACTCATTTACTTATGAATGGGTCGATCTGGGTTGTATTTATCTCCAATGGGTTAAATTTAAATAAATTTACCTAAAAGGTATGGGGCCAAATGGGTGAAAGTTGTTTAAAGTATATTTTTAATGCATATGATTGTAATAAAAGATTTTGATAATTACTGTAATAGTATTGTTTTTGTAATCATAAATAGTTCTCAGTCACGTGTTAAAAAAACGGAGCTGATCAATTCAACCTGACATCGACCCGTACTAGAAAACAACCCTTTTCGACTTGAACCTATTTTGATCCATTACCTGACCCGTCACTTCTAGAAAAATGCTTTAGCAGGTCGTTTTTATGCTTATTTCTGATACAAAATTGTTTGTGGGTTTGAGACAGATGGATCAACTTAAAAGTTCCATTCTGTGAGGTTTATGGAGGTGCAAAATGCAACTTGAAGGAGGCAGTCGAGATGGCGGGGCTATCATGGCAGGGTCGGCCTCACTGTGGGTTAGATGATGCCAAGAACACCGCCCGCCTACTTGCTCTCATGATGCACAAGGGTTCCAAGTTCTCAATCACCAATTCCTTGATGTGCCACCCCACAGACCACCACCATGCTTTCACTTGGAAACCACCACTTGTACGCATGCCTTTTCCGCCATACCACCACCACCACCTGCCGCCTCACAAACCAAAGGATCTGCATTTCTTTCCAATATTTCATCCTTGCTGTTACTGTGGGGTGAAAAGCAGTAAAGGGATGGTTCAGAAACCAGGCCCCAAACAAGGCAGCTGCTTCTTTGGGTGCGGCAATTGGACTTATGCTAAAGGGGCTCGTTGCCAGTACTTCGAATGGGCTTGAAAAAACCAAATCAGCTAAAAGACTTTTTTACCCATATTTCATGGTCTCAGTTTAAGCTATGTGTGCCTAAATTTTAAAAAAAAAAGAAAAGGAGAAAAACAGAAAAGAACCAGGACGAGTGTCGTGTCGTATGGAAGGTTTCGGGTTGTTTGAAGAAGGTAAATATTTTATGGTTGGCTCTAAAATGATATATGGTATGGGGTGCAGGAGTTATCCATCCTATCAAGTGGAGTGAAGATATTTATAAATGTGAGGATTTGTTGGTGTGTTAGGGTTCTTTAATTACATGCTCATGCATGTTTGATTGTCTAAAATAATCCATGTACTTGGTTATTTCTTTAATGAAGCCAGTTGATTTGCCTAAAATATATTATGTTCTAAAAGACTAAAAGCATGCTATAAATTTGGTTCATTGACCATAGTAGCATCATGTTGCAACAAGTCATGATTATAGTGCCTGGTCCAAAGTTCAAACCGTTCATTTCATGCAACTATACGTTATGATTAAAGTCAACACAACTCATCACTAACATTAAGCCGGATGCTAACCGAACCCCACATAATTCCGACGTTTTTTCAGAGACTAGGTTGGCGGTTTCAACCCTCGAATCCTCTCTACCTCTCAAGGTTAACCCAAATCAGACACATATTTCCAAATAGGAGAGGGTTTAAGAGAAAACCACATAGTTAGGCGAAAACCGAGAAAACCACTAAAAGAACCAATTTTAATCAATAATACAATAGTATTTATTTTTATTTTTTTATAAGAGTATTAATCTAATATCACACATTTTTACCAAAAAATCATTTAAATATTGGCTTACGTATACGTAAACAGAAAACAAAAAAAATTTGCGGTTACGTATACGTAACCCATAGTATTACACATTGTTTTAGTGGTTTTATCGATTTTCGCCTAACTTTGTGATTTTCTCTTGATCCCTCCCCTTTCCAAATATATACCCAAACATAATGACTCTAATGTCACTTGATGTCTAACTTATTACTAGATTTATGCTCTTAACGCGCCTAAATGATTTGAAGTCGAGGTATCGAATGTAAAATGTAAAACCATCAAAAAAGTGAATCGATGTGAAATTAGAAAAAAAAAATTGAAGTGCTAAAACAACCGAAGAACCTAACATCTACTTTTCAAGACATACAGAGAACTAAACATCTCCAATACAATAATCACACATTTTCCGTTTCTTTCACAAAGACTTGTCGATAATATCACGCATCATTTGAAGCGGGATGAGCCCTTCGGTTCTGATAGCGTCTTTGCTTGGATCGGGACTAATAAAATACAATGTTGGTAGACCCCTTACCTGTCATGTAACAACCACATCCGCTATTTTACTAAAAAAAGAAAATATAAAATGTCGTGTTCTTGAAAAACGGAGGTGTTTTAACGCGGTCTGAAAGTGATTATTGATCCCAAATGATCACAATCAAATATTCTAACCGTCTTATGAAGTAAACTGAAACACCCAGTTTTTTTTTAAATTAATAAAAAAATGTTTGGTCATACGATCTTTTGTTTTGATCGATTTCTCCTTCACGGGTCTTTAATTTTTAATGAAAAAATGAAGAGTATGCCGATACTAGATAGAGTTAAGTAGGCACAATTATAGGACCTATGAGCAAAAGGTGATTGAAACATAATATACATGGCTAAACAAGAAGAGATGAGAGAGTTGCCTGCATGTCGCGTGCAAATTCATACTCATCGTCTGTGTCCACCTTCACTATCATGGCATTGCTTTCGTACTCGACTGCAAGCTGGCGGTGAAAAGAAATCAAGATTAAACGGTAAAAGCATACTTCTTATGGTAATACATAATACAATGTGAACAAGTTTTAAGATATTCATATGTACACCTAATGATATGTCACTAATTGTAATACTTCTCTACTCTACTTTTTTTTGTAACAATGAGAACCCGTTACTAGAAAATTCACATGACCTAGCGATATGCCCGTACCCTACCAACCAACAGGTAAATCGTAGCTTGTGCTGGTAGGCGGCCTTCAAGAGGTTATGGCAAAAAACCAGTGGAAGCGGGATTCGAACTTGAGACCTCTGCTAGAGAGGAATATGCTCTATTAACAATGTGAACAAGTTTTAAGATATTCATATGTACACCTAATGATATGTCACTAATTGTAATACTTCTTTACTCTACTTTTTTTTGTAACAATGAGAACCCGTTACTAGAAAATTCACATGACCTAGCGATATGCCCGTACCCTACCAACCAACAGGTAAATCGTAGCTTGTGCTCGTAGGCGGCCTTCAAGAGGTTATGGCAGAAAACCAGTGGAAGCGGGATTCGAACTTGAGACCTCTGCTAGAGAGGAATATGCTCTATTAACATTATTCTATGTGCATATCACATGTGCCTACTTCAATAATGAACAAGCTCGTGTATCACATTAGGTAAGACTTATTATCTAGCGAAAAAGATCGGAGTCAAAACACTCATGAAAGAAAATCATACTCATCATTGTCTTAAACGTTAGATACCTAAGGAAATTTTCAACACATAATTCGAAGATTTAAACAAATAAATTCCTGCATCTTGTGATGCTATCTACCCTGCTTTGTATAGTTCTTGAAATAATATGTTACAAAGAACATAGAAACAAATATATGATGTTATGACTAATGACGTTATTTACGGTCATCATTACCTAAACGATATTGAACATCAAATATATATATAGTTTCATAAATATAAGCAAATGATAGCCATACCATTTCAAGCTCTTGAGCCATCAATATACAAGGGCCACACCATGTTGCATAGAAATCTATTACCAATGGCACATTTCTTTCGCCTTTCATTAGCTCTTGAATCTCTTTAGCAGAAAACTTTTTCTGCCAACACAAATTCAAAAGATAAATCATCAAACCAAGAACATCAAAATACATAACCCTGAAAGAAATCCAGATAAATCTTTAAAAAATAATTTATAAAAAAAATGAAACCATAAGTCTGCATCAATCTCCAAACTACTTTCTCCTCTGTTAGCCCTAGAAAAGAGATTTGAAAGAAACAAAAGAACACCGAGAAATTGAATGTACAATTAATCAAAATTCCTAAAGAAAGGTAGAACATTTGACTTTTTGAAAGTCAAATTGCATATATTTTACAAAATTGGCACCTAAAAGGTAATTAGGGTTGGGGGTTTTGTCATACCTCAAATTATAATCAAAACCCACAAAAAAGAAATGAAATTTTGCAAAATTAACCAAAGATTGTTGCAATTAGAAGCAATTATGAAGTGGGTATAGAACAAAAACTTACAACAAGATAATCTTGTCTGAGAAATTTGCCCGGAGGTGGTGTTGCGAGCAGCCTTCTTGGTGGGGATTGAAGCAGAGAGATTGGGGATTTTGTGGTGGTGGAGAAGATAGTGGCAACATCTCTTGTTTTTAGGGGAGGAGAAGGTTGCAAAAGAAGCTTTGGTGGAGCATAGAACGAAAAGGGTGTGGATGCGAGTAGCATTCTGATCAAATAGCAGCGGTTGATAATCTTGGAGATATGGATAGAGGGAAGAAATGGGAAGAGGGGTTTTCAAGATTTTTAGACAGATAGAGGGGAAGGGGAGGATGAAAGGTTTTACCGAGTGTTTTGCAACTTGTTTATTAGTCACTAGTTTAGATCCCGTGTCTACATACGGGGTGAAAAATATTAATATTTAAAATTTTTAAATCTGTATGTATATATATTTCACAGGTGTAAAAATATATTACATATACTACGAATATAAACAAACTCAAAATATGTAAAAATTAATATATAATTAGGTTTTGAAAATACATTAATTACTATTTAATGTAATTTCACTTTCAATTACTATTTGATTGAAATAAAAGTTACATAATTAAATTTTAAAGTTTTCTTATAATAAGGGATAATTTAAAATAAATGTGTTGTATTAGTCCAATTAATATTTTCTTTAAATATATATTATTATTTAAATATAGAAGTGCATTAAATAAGAGAGAGAGGCGGGAAAAAAATGATGAGATTGAATGTGGAGATGACACGTGGCACTAAAAAACCTTTATTTATTAGTATGTATAGATTTAATTCACTACATGTTTATTATATGTTTTGGTTATGACCCGTTATCCTGTATTTTGTTTGACTTGTTTAGATAAATAAATGATGTGTTAATTTTCTCTTTGTGTGTGATTCTATAGGTTGATATGTTATTAGTTGTGTTGTTGTATGTGTGTTGTCGTATGTTGCAACTTGCATATTTACAATCAGCACTTTTAGAATATGTCGTGCTCATAAAGGTATAGTGGTGGAGTCTAATGTGCCAATGAAAGGTGTATATGGTCATGGGTGTGGCGTTTTCCCATTTTATGCATAATGGAAGGACATTGCACACCCGTGTAAGGTAAATTAACGATTGCGGTCCGAAACGTAATCGTGAATTTACAGGTGTATTGGTGTGTGTTGAAATTCTGTTATGTAGCTAGTACCCATACCCTTGACAAATTTCTAAACTCAATTTATGCCACCCACACAAGCCAAGTTAGTGAGTAGTTTTGGTTGGTGACGGGAAGTGTGGTGGGTTAGCTGCGGTACACCCTATATATAAACACTAATGGTATGTTGGAAGTGAGACTAGAAGTTGGGCCAAGAACTAGCCTCAGCTAACGACCCTACTATCAATACCACTCAACATTAGCCCAGTTAGTGATTAGTTTTGATCAGTGACTGGTACGCTTTCAAAGTGTCGGAGGTGTGGTGGGTTAGCTGCGATACACCCTATATATAAACACTAATGGTGCATTGAAATTGGAACCAGAAGCTGGACCAAAGACTAGGCTTGATGACAGATAACGAACCCACATCTATTTCATGTTAACACAACCTCTACTAATGGAATTTTGGGACGAACTAAGGGAGACTGTGACATTCCTGATTTTTATCCGCGATTATATAATCCTACCTTTTAACCTTGATTGATTTATTATAAAATGAACCTTTATATGCTTCATATCCCTTGTGTTATCATTTCATTTTAAATTTCCATGTCTAGTCTAAATCGAGTATTCTATTGCGCTTAGAATGGCTTGCGCATTCTATTTTGAATATATATCTGATTCTCGTATTCATTCTTAAACTTGATACTTATAGTAACTTTGGATGCCTTAGACTCTAACCTAATAAAAACAATTCAAGTTTGTAACTTCGTTCGACTAAAATAAAACTTCAAGGGTAAAAGTTACACATACGTAAATTTTAGGGTTTCTTTTGTAACGTCTTCGAAATCTGGTTAATTTTTGTAAATTCAATCATATATCATTATTATTAATATAATTTTCGAAATTTTAAGTATATATATTATTATTTATTTTTTAAATTAATAAAAATCAATTAATTCCTTTAAACTTATCTAAAATGAATTAAAACCATTATTTTTATCCTTAAATTCTATCCTAATCCATTCCATCCATTAACTAACTAATTTTGAACTCAATCCTATCATCCATATCCTCAAAATTTCGGGATCTAACCCCCCCATATCCATTATCTAAAAGTTTTATAAAAAGTTCTAAGATTTATAAACCTATGTTTATCACCTTTGTTATCCTAGTCAAAAAAACCTAACCAACTTTTCCCCTTTTTCCTCTCAAACCCACCCTATAAATAGAGCCTTAAACCTCATTTATTCTTCACACCTCAACAATCCTCTAGGGCTCTCTAGCAACTAAAGATTGTTCTTCTCATCTATTGGAAGATTCTAGCTTAAATCCTTCCATCCTTAGTAAGTTCTTCATATGTTCTTACTCGTTCATACTTTTCTTTCAAAATCATTCATAACTAGCTTAGATCTATGATTCCCCAACATGTTTATGTTATAGTCATAGATCTAATCAATGATCAAAAACCCTATTTTAATTAAAGTTGTTCAAACTTTTATTTAAAAACTTAATTTTGATCTTTATTGTTTCCTTTCAATTTCTAAAATTATGTTTCTACTAAAACTCCTTATTTTCAAATTAAACCCCTCTAATATTTAATTAAATTCATTTATATATTTACTAAACTCATATTTTCACTTTAGCCCTTATACTTTTCAAACTTACAAAACACACCCTAAACATGGTTAAGTATGCAAATAGAGTAACTTTCAAACGAGTATGTAGTTATCTGACAAACATTAAAGTTCTGGCTAGGAAAAGACGGGGTTTTGATCCGACCAACTCTTTCCTGGGAACTTTATTGTTGGAGGTACTACTCTGGAACGATAACCACTCTAGTGTACAACAACCACTTTCAACTAATTACAATAACAACCCCTCTACTATTCTAAACTTGTTTCTAATTAACTTAACAAACTTACTTAGGGAATCCTTAAGTCATTCAAATCCAAGTTACTACAAGTTCAAGTTCAACCCTTTCACTTGCAAGGTGAGTTCATAACCCCTCTTTTACTTTCTACTTTGGGTGGAAAACATGCTCATATATCAAAACATAAATCATGTTCTTGAGTCTAAACTATACTTTTGCATTCAATAACAAACTTTCTAATTCTAGTAAAACTAAACTGGTTTTTACATGTTGTTATTCTATGTCACTTTTTAAACTACAAAGTCTCTCTTATTTTCTTATACTTACACAACCATTAACTTCGGGGAATCCACGGGAGTACGTAAATAGATATATTGGCCTGACAAGCCCATCTAGTCCTTCAAGTTGTGGATTTTGATCAACTTGGAAGGAGTTGGATGTTCAGAAACTGCATTCTTGACACTTACACGTATTCTAACACTCTGACAAGGTGTTGGACGGGAGAGCTATCGATCACTAGGGTTGGTTGTGGACTCATGTATAAAAGTTTAATTACTTGGAATTGTGAAACTTGTTTATAACTTGCATCTTGTTATCTATTACTATGTATCTATCTAAACGTATGTTCTCACCAACTTTTTAGTCGACTTATTTTAGCATGTTTTTAAGGTGACTCTAACTAGGATGTTGATAAGCTCATGCTAAGATCAAGGATTATGCTTTAGTGGACTTAGCTACAAAATAACTAAAGAATACTTATTTGTTCTACTTGTTTTGTTTGATTTTTGTAATCAATTTAATCAATTATTCAATTAATAGAAATTTCTTTTGATCATGTGTAATGATTCAATTTCGTCGCTCCCTCGTGTTTCCGCCTTGGCGGGGGTGTGACATTTACAACTTCTAACTAAGAAGGTAGTGACAACATCTTCTTGTGTCACTAAGTGTTGGGTATATTTAAGACTGATGCTTTCAATTAATCAATCAAGTATAGTTACGATTAAATACTTGTATCAATCACAAGTATAGTATTGCAAGTACAGTTACGATTACATACAACACTTGCGATTGATTTCGTTTTTCTAGCTGTTTGGCGGTGGCTTGAAGAACAAGGCATGGACCTCCTATAAATATGTGTTTACCTCTCATTAGGAGGGTGTGTCTAGAGTGTGAATCACCACCCTAAAGGAGCTCATCTAGGGTGGGAATAATTGTATGGAGTGTGTGATGAGATTTTGTGAAGGAATCATGCACATTTCATCTATCTATCTCTTGTTTTGATGTATATTTCTATTTTTGCTTGTTTGTTTCTGATTCAAATTGTAGGATCAAAATGACACTAAAATCTGATTTTGGTGGAGATAAAGATGAACACACAAGATAAATCAATGAAAATACACTAGATTGATTTGCAAAAAATACAAATACAATAAAAAAAAACCCCTAATATCTCTAAAAGTGTGCACATTACAAAACCCTAATCCTATACTATATATAGCCTAATTACAATTTAGGGTAATTACCATTAAGTCCATATAGTTTGACTAATCAGTTAACTCTATAATGAACAAAAATAATAAATATATTTCATCTAAAAAAATACATTTATATAACCGAAACACAACAGTCAATCATGTCTTGAGCTTCAAGTGTCAATCCTTCACCCGAACCTCTTGAGTTGACTAACTCTCGTTGACTTTGACTTGATAACATTAGACTACAAATTTAGACCCAACAATCCCCCCTTAGGCTAATGTTATCAAACGCTTGAATCATCTTCAGAACCGTGACTCCAAGCATATTGTGATCTTCAATTTGACAAGTTTCAATCTCAATTTCAAGATCCAACAATCTCCCTCTAGTGTGTGCAGACATAGAATGAGATAAGTATTCCACTTTTCATCAGCTCTTATGTTATGTCACACGGTAATCGTTCTACTTTGTTTGGAATGTTGAGCCTACCAACATATCATCTATTGTAGACGCGTCCTCCTTCAAATCCTATTCATGTGATAACATAAAAAGTCAAATCCTATAATATTTCGCATCAAATCACAACCATTTGCAATAAGCACCGATCATCATTCAATTAAAACAACTATGTACAAACCTACAAAACAGAGCTTTACTAAAAACGAAGTCTTCCACATCAAGCAAACAAAGAGTGTGAAATATGTCAGCAAGAAAAACGAGTGTGTTAAGATAGTGTTGATTATGCAACCGAGTTAACTACCATACCCAATCCTATGAGTTTTGCTTCTCAAACTTGATACGCAATGTGAGTTCAACTTCAAACTTGATGACATAGAAGATGAGTAGAGGGACAAGTTTGTCTTTCACCGACTACTCTCACCAATTCAATGATTAGACGTCGTCATTTTAAACTGCGACAACCCAATTTTTATAACTTAAAAGAAATAAAAAACACCTAATCTAATCTGAATTTTTTGTTAAAATGTGGATTTTTGATGATTGAAGATGGGTTATAGGTGACCTGCAAAATAAATTTGGTTTTTAGGTGATCCGCTTCTAGCACCAGCGGATCTACTTCACATCCGCTATTAGTACCAGCGGATCTTGACATCCGTCTCTACCATGAGGGATCTTGACATCCGTCTGTACCACCAGCGGATCTCCTTTAACCACCGTTAAGTCTCCGTTCCCTCCATTTTACATCCGCTGGTACCACCAGCGGATCTCAAAAAGCAAGTATAGTGTCAATAGTAATCTTGCAGGCTGTTCTAAAGATTCTAAAACAAAAGGTTGCATCAAATTTGATGGGTTTTCAACAATTTGCGGTTGAACAAAATAGTATTCTTGTTTTTATTTAATTTATTTGATGTTTTTTCAAAATAAAAATAAACGAATGAATGTTACAGGTGTAAAATAATATAGCTTGTAATATTATTTTCCAGAAAATTAAAAATTAGTGGAAAATACTAATATTATACTGGAAAATAATATAGATACTGGAAAATAAAAATAATATAGCTTGTAATATTATACTGGAAAATACTAATATTATTTTGGTAGAATTATAAACTATCTTAAACACTAATATTATTTTTTTTCCAGAAAATTAAAAATTAGATAAACTAAAATGTAAAAAATACATTAACTAAAAATAAAAAAACTACATTAACTAAAAATTAAAAATTACATAAACTAAAAATAAAAAATTTAAGAACTTAAATATTAGAAATTACATAAACTAAAAATTAAAGATGCTCGAATGAATCAAACGAATTATCTGAATGCCACGAGCGCTCATCTTCCCACGGATCATGGTACCTGGGACGATCGTCATCTGTGTCATCGTCTTCAGACTTAGGCACGTATTCCTCTCCGGGGTCAGTGACGTACCCCTCCTCTGAGTTGGAGACATACCCCTCATCTGAGTTGGGGAGATACCCCTCGTTTGAGTTGGGGACATACCCCTCTTCTGAATTAGGTATTATTCCTCTCTTGGGTCAGTGACATACCCCTCTTCTGAATTTGGGGCGTACCCCTCGTCCAAATTGGGGACATACTCCTCATTTGAACTAGGGACGTGCTCGTCCCCAATTCGTATTTGGCCAAAGACCTGATCAAATGCCCAGTTCCACTTTTCATCGGTCCAGGTCAATGGTTCATCAGCCGGACGAGAAGGGTTTGCAGGTTGTACCGGAGGCGAAGAGTTTGCTGGAAATGGATACCCTCCACTCATATTTGAGAAGTAAAAGTATAAACTTTAGAGTGAAAATGAGAGCTGGAAATGGATACCCTCCACCCTCTATCCGTAAACCCCACAACACGTTAACATCTTGTAGTGTCACGGTAACTTCACCAAATGACAAATGAAACATGTGCTTCTCTGGACGCCACCTCTCTACCATCGCCTCTATTAATCCGTGGTCAATTTTACGGTACCCACAATCAAGTATTCCACCGAAACCTGCCTCATTTATTAAATTTTTAACCGACGGAATGATAGGAGTAGAATTATACCACATTAAAAAATTTTGATCACCACGTCTAACGGTCAACGGTTGGAGGTCGGTTTTTTTGGTAAACAAAGTATAAGAACGATGTTGTCGTTGTAAAAACAAAACATCTCCGATAATTGGACGAGGATTTAAATCGTAACTCATTTTTAAAGGGTTTGAGGTTGGTTTTTTATGGTTTACAAAATTAAAAGAAATTCAAGTTTTGAAATAGTTTGAGATTGGTTTTTAATGGCTTACAAAATGTAAAAACAAACTATTATATATATAGGTTGAGGTAAATTTGTTCGTTTTAAAACATTTGTGTCTTTGCTGCAAGAGATTCAAAATATTTGAATCACCTGCAAGATCTTAATTAATGACCATACTACTTTATTTCTTGCAGTGAGCTTTCAAATCGTCTATTTAATTTAGAAATGTGAATTTTACCATTCAAAATAATTAAAAAGTGCACCTGCATACTATTGAAACAGCCTACAAGATTACTATTGACACTGTAGTTACTTTTTGAGATCCGCCGATGGTACCAGCGGATGTAAAATGGAGGGAACAGAGACTTAACAGTGGTTAAAGGAGATCCGCTGGTGGTACAGACGGATGTCAAGATCCGCTGGTGGTACAGACGGATGTCAAGATCCGCTGGTACTAGTAGCGGATGTGAAGTAGATCCACTAATGCTAGAAACGGATCACCTAAAATACAAATTTATTTTGCAGGTCACCCGTAACCCATCTTCAATATCAAAAATCCACATTTAAAAAAAAATTCAATCGAATCTACAAATATCATGTTTTAGTGTCACCAGTATTGGGGCTAATTTCACTGCGATTTTGATTTCTCTTCGTTCCCTCCCTTCAATCATGCACTGATTCATCAAAACCCCTAAACACGACTTAACCATGGCGAATCCCGCCTTTACGAAAGGTTCCATCGTAGAAGTAAGCAGCGACGAGCCCGGATTCCACGGTGCATGGTACGTCGCCACCCTCGTTAACCAACTCAATCCTCTGAAGGCATCCAACACGAAGACCAAAAACCCTAAGCAATTCGGCTACTTAATCCAGTACGATACGTTGCTTAAAGACGATAGTTTGGTTGAGCATTTGACGGAGATCGTAGAGCCGTCGTTCGTAAGACCTTTGCCGCCTTGTAATCTCGGGCGTGACAATGGTGATTTTGAGCTATACGACGTCGTAGATGCGTACCATAGAGAGGGGTGGTGGATTGGTGTGGTGAAGAAGGTGATTGTTGAGGGGGAAATGAGGAAGTATACTGTTTTGTTTGAAAATCCTCCAGAGGAAGTTGAGTTTGAAAGGGCTCAGCTGCGGCTTCACGTTGACTGGATTGACCGCTGTTGGCAGGTTCCACAGAAGAAGGTATATTTTGGTTTCAATTGCTGAATTGAATTGAGTTTTGATGTTTGAATTCAATTAGATTGTGTTGTGATTGCAAAGGTTTTTATTAGGGTTTTAGGTGTTTTCTGGAAGAGTATTAGGGTTTATATGTGATTTACATTGCTGAAAATTGAGATACTCACATTGATCTTACATTTAGGTTTTTAGAGGAAACTGACATTCATACAAGAAAACTGAAAGAATTATGTGTGGTTTTCAACAAATTTTATTGCCTTTTGAGATCCCATTGCCTAGTTGATTTAGGGAATGTTATATGTGATAGAGATTAACCCTTGCTGGATTTTAGGAATTTATTTAAATGTTTTAAATTGAGTCGGCATAATCACTAAAAGATAGGAGTTTTTATCTGAGTTTGATAAGTATTGTTTAGTTTTTCTCCAAGTTGTTTTTAGTATAAATAGCATAGGTTATTATGTAATTTCATTATGAGTTTTGAAGTTAAATAAGAAAGAGTCAGGGAGTCACCCAAATCGTGAGTATTGTTCCAGTTTGTTTGATAACCAGTTGTGGTTCGCGCCACCAATTGGTATCAGAGCGTAGGACTCACGCTCGTATCTCCGTTCAAGAAAGTGTTAGGAATCAGAGTCGGTAGCGTAGCGGATACAACACACAAACACGCACAAACGAGAATAAAAAGAAAGCAATAAACGACACAAGGATTTATAGTGGTTCGGTCAAGGTGACCTACATCCACTTGCTGCAACTAGGGTTTACTTTTATTGATAGGTGCTACAAGAATTACAATTACAAGACTGAGATATATATAAGACAAGATTAGGTTAAACTAAAATAGGTAACAATGGGTTTTAGCCCATTAGGGCCGGCTACCCTATTCCCCTTAATTCCAGCCGTTACAGGCCCAAAGGGGAGCCCAACCCGGCCCAAACCCAATAGCTTTCATAACCCAACAATCTCCCACTTGAAAGCTTTGCCCATACAAACCATCCAAGCAATCCAGCACCAGTAACTCCAGTAATCTTTATTATCAAGTCCTTCAAGCCCAAGCTAAGACTCCATGTCAAACACTTTTAGTTGCAGCGGTCCTTCTCATCAGTTACCTGAAAGGCCCGTTGAAGCTCCACCGAGCTTCAACCCAATACCAGTCATACCAGACCCAGCTGTGATTATCTCCACCACCGACCCATCTTCTGTCTCAACCGGCTTGCACGTTCCACCGGCTCCAGAGATACACCGAAGACCATTATCACTCTCCAAATTCAGCAAACAATCCTCAAGAGAGACTTTCTCATTCGGAACCTTAGTCTTCAAAACCCAGCGGACTCTCGAAACTGTACCCGGAACACGTCCCGTGCTCCCACTGTTCTCAAATCCCCTAACTGGTTTCAACCTCCGAACACATTCGGCTGACATCTAAGTAGCTCCAAGCTTCACGTTTGCAAAATGAACCCTCTTAGCGTGAGATTCAACGAACCAGACTTTATTACTCTGAACCGGGACAGTCACACATCCCTCAGCAGGTACCTCAACTAAATATAGTGATCCTCGTTTTTCTCCCCGAGCAATAACAAGATTTCCATCTAACACTTTCCACTTTCCACCGCCAAACTTGACATCCGGTCCGTGTTTATCCAATTGACTAACAGAAATAAGATTCATCATCAAACCTGGAATTACCCTGACGTTTTGCAAGTTCCATGCAGTTCCTAATGGAGTCTTCAGATTCACATCTCCCATGCCCGTAACCTTTTAAGGTTTCACCATTTCCTAGCTTTACCTGTCCAAAAATCACCTTCTTTTAGATTCACCATTGATTCGCCGCTGTGCATAGCATGAATCGATGCTCCTGAATCCATGACCCAGAGTCCACACTGCTTTCCACACTACAAACCAATGCATCACCATAACGGACGACCTCAGTATTGTTCACTTCAGCAGACTTTTCCTTTTTGGCCTTTGGACACTGACTCTTAAAATGTCCAACTTCTTTGCAGCCCCAACATGTGACAGTTTTAGGAGTTCTGGATGCACTCCTACCCTTGCTCCCACTATCCCTGTTATTCCCTCTTCCCCTCCTTACACTTAACAATTCAGAAGAAGATGAGCTACCTTGCTTCTTGCGTCTTACGTCTTCTCCAAGAATCAAATCTCTCATCCCTTCAAATGTAAAACCACTGGCCCTGTAGAATTGGTAATAGCAGTTACCGTTCCAGACCAGCTATTCGGCAGTGAAGATAACAGTGCCAGACCTCGAGTTTCATCATCAAAAGTGATTCCCACAGAACTCAATCTGGACAAAAGTGAATTTAAATTGTTGATATGTTCTGTCACTGTTAAACCCACTTGTAGTTAATTTATTCTTTTGTACTTATATTGTATTTTTCTCATTCTCCTGTATGCTATGTGTAACTTATTTGTGTATTTATAGAGGCCTTGCTCTTCCATTGAAGGCAAGGGAAGTTACATTCACATGGTATCATAGAGCTTTGACCCCTCCCTTCCTCTCATCCCCTTTCACTTTCCTCCTTCCTGCTTCTCGGCAGCCTCCTACCTTTTCCTTCCCCAATGGCTTCTTCCTCCTGTGATACTTCCATCACCATGAACACTCTCTTACACATGCTTACTATCAAACTAAGCCCCTCCAATTACTTATTATGGCGAAACCAAATACTACCAATCATTTCCTTTCAACACCTCATTCCCCACATTGATGGTACTGCTCCTGCCCCCGCCAGTGAGATTCTCAAAGATAACAAACCCATCCCAAATCCGCTCTATGCCCCCTGGCTTGCGGATGATCAGAAAACCGTTCTCATCCTTCATGCTTCCCTCTCGGAAGAAGCCGTGTCTGAGATCCTAGGCGTCACCAATGCTCGCCAAATCTGGGTGGCTCTTGAAATGGCCTATAGCAACACCTCCATTGAACGGGTCCAAAATTTACGTGACCAACTCCGTCACATCTCCAAGAATAACCTTTCTGTCTCTGAGTTTGGACGCCGTTTTAAGGCCATCTGTGACCAACTCGCTGCTGTTGAACAACCCGTTGAGGAGCAAGATAAACTTCATTGGTTCATTTGTGGTCTTGGTGCGTCCTTTGAAACTCTCTCCACCTCTGTCTGGGCCACCAAACCACCACCCTTGTTTCGTGACCTACTTGTTCAAGCTGAGTCGCACGAAATGTTCTTGCGCTCCCTGCATGGTCCCCCCACCTCCCCAACTGTTGCTTTCACAGCCCAGCAGAACCGTTCGTCCTTCTCCCGGGGACGTGGTGGATGCACTCGTGCCGGTATGTTTGGCCGTGGTCGTGGGCGTCGCTCTCCCCACTGCCAGCTTTGCCGCACCGATGGACATTATGCCAACTTATGCCCCAACCTGTCCTCGTTTGCATCTCAGACCGGAAATGCTGCTACTGATCTAGCACAGGCCTTTCATGCCGCCTGCCATGTCACTTCTTCTGGACCGGATTGGTTTGTTGACTCCGGCGCCACATATCACATGACATCCTCTTCACACAACCTCAAAACTGCTACACCTCACCCTGGAAAAGCCAAAGTAACTTTTGGAAACGGTAAAACTCTTCCTGTTTCCCATATTGGTCACACCACGGTTGCCATCAACATCCTTTTGAAGGACACGTTGGTGGTCCCTCATCTCACAAATAACCTTTTATCTATAAGCAAACTAACAACTGATAATCATTTGGATGTTTTGCTTTCCCAACCACATTTTTACATTCAGGATCGAACGACGAAACAGGTTCTAGCTCAAGGAATGTGTGAAGATGGGCTTTACGTGTTACACACCGGACCGAAGGCTTTTTCTGCAGCCTCTAATAATGTTTTGAATGCCTCTTTTGAACTATGGCACTTACGATTTGGACATGTGTCGTTTGACACCATTTTACTTTTGAATAAAACGGGTTGTTTAAATGTTACTTCGGTTCTTCCTAAACCGGTTATTTACCCATATTGTGAACTATCCAAAAGCCATCGGCTCCCTTTTGAATTAAATGACAAACGTGCACAACAACCTCTTGACTTGGTCCATTATGGCCTATGGGGTCCGTCCCCGGTAACATCGGTTAATAACTATCGGTGTTATGCCATCTTTGTGGATGACTATTCTCGGTTCACATGGTTCTACCCCTTGAAGGCCAAGTCCGAATTTTATGATATATTAACCGTCTTTCTTAAGTTTGTGCAAACACAATTTTCCCGCAACTAAAGATATTTCAAAGTGACGGTGGTTCTGAATTTGCCAGCCAATCATAAAGTGAGACAATTATTTCAAGAAAATGGCACATTACATCAACTTTCTTGCCCGTACACCCCTACAACGTGCCGAACGCAAACATCGGCACCTCGTTGAAACCGGTTGGCGCTACCTTTTAATGGTCATGTTCCACCCTCATATTGGGTGGACGCATTTAGCACTGCCGTCTACATCATTAACAGACTCCCCACTAAACTTTTAAATAACATGTCACCATTTGAAGCTCTCTTCCATCACAAACCAAGTTATTCCGACCTTTTGCCTGCCGTGTATACCCGTACCTTCGAGATTATGCCGCCAACAAGCTATCACCCCGCAGTCTACCCTGCATATTCATGGGATATTGCTCACAATATAAGGGCTTCAAATGTCTTGACCCCACTACCTCCCTTATTTACATTACCTGTCATGCTAAATTTGATGAAAATCAATTCCCATTCAAAGATACAACCACTACTGACCAATCTCCAAACCTACATGTACACACCTTTCTTGAACCAAACCTTCACCCTATTTCGTCCCCTACCCCACCACAACCTACCATCCCCACTCCTAAACCCTCCCCACCACCCTTTTGCTGTGACAACACAAATCCACCTAGTCCAATTCCTATACCCATATCCACCCAAAACCCCCCACCACCGACTGAGTCTGCTACTCTCGCCGACCCCATCCCTACTTCCGAACCTGCTCAGCCCAATACCACTCCTCTTCCGACGTCCCCAACTCCTGCTCCAACCAACCCCGTTAACCCCATATCGCCACCTCCTCCTCCCCCACCTCCTCCCCATCCCATGACAACTCGGTCCAGAAATGGAATCTTTAAACCCAAACACAAAGCCAATCTTGCTCACACAACCACCCATGGCCTCTACTCGGCACTGTTTGCCGCATCCGAGCCAAAAGGCTTCAAGTCCGCTGTTAAACACCCACAATGGCTTGATGCTATGCACCACGAACTTGCTGCCCTACACAATAATAAAACTTGGACCCTTGTTCCTCGTCCCAAGAACCATAATATTGTTGGGTCCAAATGGTTGTTTCGCACCAAATATAGATCGGACGGTTCTGTTGACCGACATAAAGCCCGTCTTGTAGCACAAGGATACAGTCAGATTCCTGGATTGGACTATTCCTTCACTTTCAGTCCCGTTGTGAAAGCATCAACAGTTCGGATTATCCTATCCCTAGCTGTCATTAATAACTGGAATCTACACCAACTGGACGTAAACAATGCTTTCTTACATGGCCATCTCAATGAGCTTGTGTACATGAAAAAACCACCAGGTTTTACCGACCCCGGATTCCCGGATCATGTTTGTCGTCTCAATAAAGCCCTTTATGGATTGAAACAAGCCCCACGGGCATGGTTCCACAGACTCATCACATTTCTTACTCAGAATGGCTTCTCATGCAGCAAAGCGGATACATCCCTGTTCATATTTAAACGCACTAACTGTATCATGTATTTACTGGTTTATGTTGATGATTTAATTCTCACAGGAAATGACTCCACCATCATGAATGCCTTCATTGCCCGTCTCCATCAAGAGTTTGCCATCAAAGATCTTGGAAAGCTAAATTACTTCCTTGGTCTTGAAGTAACCTACAAACCTGATTGCCTGTTTCTAAGTTGGTCAAAATATGCTCATGATGTCTTGGAGAGGGCGGATATTCTGGATGCAAAGCCGGTTCACACTCCATTACCTGTCAACGAATGTCTTGTTGCTGCTGCTGGTGACCCGTTTAAGGATCCATCTCATTACCGGTCTCTTGTTGGTGCCTTACAATACTTAACCATCACTAGACCGGACCTTTCATATGCAGTAAACCAGATTAGACAATTTCTCCAAGCCCCTACAATAACTCACTTTCAACATGTCAAACGGATCCTTCGTTATGTAAAAGGCACCATCTCCTATGGTCTCAAGTTCTCCGAGCCAACCCACACTTCCGTCCTTGGTTACTCAGATGCTGACTGGGCTCGCTGTCTTGACACTCGTTGCTCCACCTATGGATACTCCATTTTCTTTGGCGGGAACCTTGTCTCATGGAGTGCTAAGAAACAACCCACAGTGTCTCGCCCTAGTTGTGAGTCTGAGTATCTGGCAATGGCCAATACTGCAGCCTAAATTATCTGGGTCACTCACCTCCTTCACAAACTACATGCTCTTCCACCCGAGCGCCCCACTTTGCTATGTGACAACCAGAGTGCTCTCTTTCTCACTCACAACCCGGTCTCTCATAAAAGGGCAAAACACATCGAACTTGACTACCACTTCATTCGTGAACTTGTCTCCTCCGGCCAGCTTTACACCAAGTTTGTTCCTACCAAGCTTCAGGTTGCAGACATATTCACTAAGAGTCTCTCTCGTCCTCAGTTTGAAGTCTTTCGATCTATGCTTCGCATCGGTCCTCCACCATTCCGCTTGAGGGGGGATGTTAAACCCACTTGTAGTTAATTTATTCTTATGTACTTATATTGTATTTTTCTCATTCTCCTGTATGCTATGTGTAACTTATTTGTGTATTTATAGAGGCCTTGCTCTTCCATTGAAGGCAAGGGAAGTTACATTCACAGTCACAACGTCTCCTTCCTTCATCATAGTCAAGAAAAATTCTCTCAACAAGAACAATTTGTTTGCCGCCGACGATTTCTCATACATGTTTGACAGAGCTGTCATCATGCCACGAGCCGTGGTTTCCTTCATGATGTTGAACGCGATACTCCTCGTCAAAGACAATGTAATAGCCGCCTTGGCCTTCTTGTCCTTCAAATCCCAATCATCTTGACTAATCTTATCCGTTTTTTCTTTCAATACCACATCCAAGTCCCTTTGACTCAACAGAGCTATTATTTGCATCTTCTACCATGCAAAGTCCGATTGGAAAAGTCTCTCCTTTGACTCAACAATTTGGAAGACCAACATTCCGATTAGAAAAGTCTCTCCAGTGATTACTTGCTTGCAATGGAGAGTGTGAGTTCTCAAGTTATCTCAAAGGCCAGCAGAGTAACGGGTTCGTTACAGTGGGAGCAGACAGGACAGAGAATGAGTCACTGATCATGACTGATGAGTTGAAGCTTGGGACAGCTTCAACGTGCCTTTAGGTTAACTAATGAGAAGGCTAATGCAACTAGTGGTAAGGAAGGTTATAAGAGGTACAAGATGAAGGAAGACGGTGGAGCGCAGTTCGAGCCTCCAAGGGGGAGATTTATAGTGGTTCAGTCTAAACTGACCTACATCCACTTTGCAACTAGGGTTTATATTATTTTTGTGCTCAAGGAATTACAAGTACATATGAGGTATATATAGAGATTAATAATCTAGGGTTAGTAAATTTCCAAGTTAGGCCCAACCCGTGTAGAGCCCATTAGGGCCAGCTGCCCCAAAAGAGACTCCACACCCAACACCTGCGACAGCGAGCAACAGCTAAAACAGGCTCCAATCAGCCCTGTTACAGCTGAACAGAAGCAGAACAAAAACCGGAACAACAGCAACAGTAAGCGACTAGACCTCCAGCGACAAAAACAGCCGCAAAAATCGAAACAGCAGCCCTTGCGGCTTCGAACGAGAACTCAGCAGATTGGTTCAGCACCAATCGCAATTCTGACAGCCTCTCTGATTGTTTTTCCTTGCGAAAACCGTGTGTAACAACGAGCCAAAGCTCTGATACCAGTTGTTAGGAATCAGAGTCGGTAGCGCAGCGGATACAACACACAAACACGCACAAACGAGAATACGAAGAAAGCAATAAACGACACAAGGATTTATAGTGGTTCGGTCAAGGTGACCTACATCCACTTGCTGCAACTAGGGTTTACTTTTATTGATAGGTGCTACAAGAATTACAATTACAAGACTGAGATATATATAAGACAAGATTAGGTTAAACTAAAATAGGTAACAATGTGTTTTAGCCCATTAGGGCCGGCTACCATATTCCCCTTAATTCCAGCCGTTACAGGCCCAAAGGGGAGCCCAGCCCGGCCTAAACCCCTTTCATAACCCAACAGAAAGTTCGTGGGGTGATTAACCACATAACTAATCAAGGCTGATTAGGGTTACAGTGACGTAACCCACCTTGATCCGGGAAGCTTGAACCAGTGGAGGAAGACGGAAAGAACACAGAACCATGGCAGATGGAGACGTGAACAACCAGATTATCATACAACAAGACTCGGGGCCAACGTCGTTAACGTGCCCCAAACCCATGAACACTAAATACAGTACGTGGGTGATCCTTATGGAAGCGTCGAGTTTAACAACATCAACCGAGAGTTTAACATCAAGATGAAGGATAAAGAAAGCGTCGAAGATTTTGCGGGTAGAATTTCCAAATATGTGCAAAAGTTCAACAGCCTCGGGGAAGACTTGGAAGACAAAGTTGTTGTCAAACGGTTACTTGATGCCATGCCGACTCGTTTCATCTCAATCGTAGCTACCATTGAGCAGGTTGCCGATCTAAACACGCTATCCTTCGAAGATTGCATAGCCCGACTCAAAGCATTCGAGGAAAGAATAAAAGGCAATGAAGAGCTTGTACATAAAGAAAGTAAGTTGTTCTATACGAGAACCGATCCCCATAACAGCAGACACGGTAAACAAGGTCAAAGAAATCAAGGACGAGGTCGTGGGGCGTATAACCATGACAGTCAGGGAAGAGGAAGAGGCCGAGGCCGAAGTAATGGTCGAGGAAGAAGTAATCAAGCCAATGAAGCTAAGAAAGATGATAACCAAGGGTGGAATACTAATCAGAACCGGAGTCAGGATAAATCAAATGTGAGATGCTATAATTGTAATAATTATGGCCATTTTGCATGGGAGTGCACTAAGCCACAACAAAGTCAAGAAGCCAACCTTACTCAAGTAAACCAAGCAGGAGGCAATCAAGGACCTACCTTGATGATGGCTTCTGTTGATGAACAAGTTCTTCTGAATGAGGACAAAGTCCATCCAAAACTCTATGAAAGTGATCCCCATGACTCATCCGTGTGGTACCTCGACAACGAGGCATCAAACCACATGACTGGCTGTGAGAGCCACTTCACAAACATTGAACACAAAGTGAACGGGACGGTTCGCTTCGGTGATGGGTCAAAAGTCAGAATCGAAGGAAGGGGATCCATAGTCTTTGATTGCAAAAACGGAGAACAAAGAGTTGTGGATGACGTATATTACATACCCGATTTGTGTAGTAATATCCTTAGTCTTGGTCAAATGACAGAAACCGGTTGTAAAGTGTGGATGGATGAGGATCAATTGTGGCTTTATGAAGAAGGATACAAGATGTTAATGAAGGTTCAAAGAAGTGCAAATCGTCTATACAAAATCACACTCAAAGTTGGGACACCGGTATGTTTGCTATCCTCTATTAATGACCAAGCTTGGCTTTGGCATGCAAGACTTGGTCATCTTAATTTTAGATCCATGAACAACATGAAAAATATGAACTTGGCACATGGAAACTTGACCACCATGCAAGGAGAGCAATATTGTAATGCTTGCATGTTGGGTAAACAAAGTAGAAACCCGTTTCCAAAACAATCCATGTATCGAGCTTCTAAACCATTTGAACTAGTTCACACCGACCTTTGTGGACCGATATCACCTCCTACACTTGGAGGGAATCGTTACTTCATGTTGTTTGTGGATGACTACACCCGGTACATGTGGGTTTATACTATAAAAAACGTGACGCACTTGGTATTTTTAAGAAGTTCAAACAGGAGGTGGAATTGGAACACAATTTGAAGGTTAAGGCTTTGAGAAGTGATAGGGTGGTGAGTTCCTAAACGGCTTGTTCACCGATAATTGTAACCAAACGGGCATTAAACGGTTTTTCACCGCCCCCTATTCCCCTCAACAAAATGGGGTGGTGGAACGACGCAACCAAACGGTTCTAAACGCCACAAGAAGTATGATGAAGGCGTTACATCTACCTCAAAACCTATGGGGTGAAGCGGTGAGACACTCCGTTTATCTGTTAAACCGAGTCACTACCAAAGCTTTGAAGAATGTCACCCTGTATGAGATCTTTAAAGGAAGGAAGCCAAACATAGAACACCCAAGGGTATTCGGATGCCTAACCCACATGAAGGTCCCGCCGGTCAATCTTAAGAAGCTAGACGATCGAAGCAAACAAGTGGTTCACTTTGGCATTGAACCTGGAACTAAAGCATACCGACTATACAACCCACTTCAAAACAAAATTTATGTGAGTCGTGACGGTGGAGTGGGAAAAGATTGGTGAATCCGAATTTGGAGTGGGGCCTGAATGTTCCAAATTTGTAATTAATATGGAGCCAGAGATTTGCATTTCTTCTAATATCCAAAATGAAACAGGAGGTACAGAAACAGGCGCTGAACAGCCTGCACCCGAACAGTCCGATGGGCCACCAAGCCCAGCCCAAAACACAGCTTAAACTAATCAGTCTAATGGGTCACCCATTTCAGCCCGCCGTGAACAACCCAGTACTTCCCAATCAGTCCTGAATGCCCCAGATCAGCCCTCTGATGATCACAGAAAAGGTACCGAGAGTGTTGAAGTTAGACGATCAACGAGACAAGTTAATGTTCCCAAACATCTTGAAGACTATGTTCTGTTACAAGAAGATTATATGTCACCTAATGATAAACCAGTAAACTATTATGAAGCAAAAGTTTACGATGAATGGATGGAAGCTATGAGAGATGAGTTGGTGTCGATCGAAAATAAATAAAACATGGGAAATATGTTTGTTGCCTCATGGGAACAAGGCCATAGGACTGAAATGGGTGTTCAAAATTAAAAGACACGTCGATGGCACGGTGTCTAAATACAAAGTGAGACTAGTGGCGAAAGGCTATGTCCAAGAAAAGGGTATCGACTTTGAGGAGGTGTTTGCTCCCGTTGCTCGAATAGAAACCATTCGTCTAATCCTAGCTTTAGCAGCCCAGAATGATTGGTTAGTTTACCATTTGGACGTTAAATCGGCGTTCCTAAATGGCGATTTAAAGGAAGTTGTCTATGTAAAGCAACCTGAAGGTTTTCTCGTTCCCGGAAAAGAGAATATGGTTTATCGTTTACATAAGGCCTTATATGGCTTGCGCCAAGCCCCGCGAGCTTGGAATGAAAAGCTAGATATGACACTAAAAAGATTGGTTTCATTCGATGTCCAAGAGAGTCGGCCGTCTACAAATGGGTCGCAAGAGGAGAGTTGATCATAGTCGGTATTTATGTCGACGACTTAATGGTCACGGGTTCAAGTTTGAATGAGATCGAAGAATTTAAATCATAGATGAAAAACCAATTTGAGATGCAGGATCTTGGGTTACTCACATATTACTTGGGGCTAGAAGTGTTACAAAAGGATGGTGAGATAACTCTAAAGCAAGAGAGCTACGCTAAGAAGATCTTGAAGCTTGTTGGGATGACTTCATGCAATCCAACTCGATATCCCATGGAATCGTGGTTACAGTTGACAAAAGAAGGTGGACAAGATGTTAATCCAACCGAGTATCGAAAACTTATCGAAAGTCTTCGGTATTTGACCCACACTAGACCCAACTTGAACTTTTCGGTGGGAATGGCTAGTAGATTCATGCAGCAGCCGAAACAATCACATTGGCAGGTCTTAAAGCAGATTGTGAGATATGTAAAGGGCACAATATGCTATGGTTTGTGATATAAAAGGGATGGATGCAATGTCCTTGTGGGTTTCTGTGATAGCTCACATGGTACCGATTTGTGTGATGGAAGAAGCACGACCGGAATGGCATTCTACTATGGCGATGCGTTAATATCATGGAACTCACAAAAGCAACAAACCGTTGCTTTGTCATCCTGCGAGTCGGAGTTTATGGCAGCAGCGACAACGACGTGCAAAGCCATTTGGTTGAAGGGCCTGTTAAGTGACTTAACAGGAAGAAAGGAGGAAACGGTAACGTTACGGGTAGACAATCAATCGACAATTTCACTAATTAAAAACCCCGTGTTTCATGGTAGGAGTAAACATATTAATACCCGGTTTCACTTTATAAGAGAACATGTTGAAAGATGTGAAATTCAAGTTGAGCATGTTCAAGGTTCTGAACAAAAGGCGGATATACTCATAAAAGCGTTACCAAGGATTAAGTTTGAGGAAATGAGGAAGTTGCTCGGAGTGGTGGATTTGGGAGGCACAAGCAAGGATTAAGGGGGTGAATGATAGAGATTAACCCTTGCTGGATTTTAGGAATTTATTTATTTGTTTTAAATTGAGTCGGCAGAATCACTAAAAGATAGGAGTTATTATTTGAGTTTGATAAGTATTGTTTAGTTTTTCTCCAAGTTGTTTTTAGTATAAATAGCATAGGTTATTATGTAATTTCATTATGAGTTTTGAAGTTAAATAAGAAAGAGTCAGGGAGTCACCCAAATCGTGAGTATTGTTCCAGTTTGTTTGATAACCAATTCACGCCAACAATATGATATCATTTTCTTTGGAAAAGCAAAGCAAATCAAGAAGTTGAAGTTGGGTGGAATCAAACCCAAGAAGGAGAATCCCACACATTCACCTCTCGGATGTGTTATGTGTTATATGATATCCTAATACGCATACACTTGTTATAATGTTACAAAAGAACCTACTCTTTGCTGGCTCACACTTGCTTTTAATCTTAAAGTTATATGGTACTGGTTTGTTTGACTATAAAAGCCAAAACGGTGCTCTAGTCTATATGTAGGAATGTGGTTTTTGTGTATGTTTGGATTCTCTGATAATCGCGAGAGTTCTCTTTTAACATTCAATCGGATTAGAATAAGAGATTAAATAACGAATATGTGAAATCCTGCTAGGAATTTCGTGTGTTTGATACTGATGAAAATTTACATCTATATAGGGGTAAACATACGCCATGAAACGTCATGACATTATTGGTTGAAAACCGTCAATCCTACACATACATTAGAGTCCAACAATGATGATCGCGAGAGTTCTCTTTTAGATTGAATTATTTACGTAGTATACACTAATATTCAATCAGGTAAACATATGCAATGAAACGTCATGACATTATTGGTTGAAAACCGTCAATCCTACACATACATCAGAGTCCAACAATGATAATTGCGAGAGTTCTCTTTTAGATTGAATTATTTACATGGTATACACTAATATTCAATCGGATAAGAACAAGAGATTCAAGAACGAATATGTGAAAGCATGCTAGGAATTTCGTGTGTTTGATACTGACCAAAATTTACTTGTATATAGGGGTAAACATATGCAATGAAACATCATGACATTATTGGTTGAAAACCGTTAATCCTTAACTGCTGTGTCAATTTGGTCCGGATGACCAAATCTGGTTCGGATTAGTAAATCTACTTTAGAGGAACAGTCTACTCCGGATGAGTAAATTTAAACAGTTTTCATTTCCTAATCAATTTCCAATGCATAACAAAACATGAAAAATAAAAATTCCCAAGCTGACCTGGGCCAGCCAAGGGCGTTGCCCCTTGGACCCCAGCGCCCCAGACCTCCGTTGTTCAATGGGCTTCGCCCCCTTGATACAACAAGGTGTGTTTAGCACAAGAAATTATAAGATCATCAAACAAGTGTGCATTATACACTTACCAACTTGTTTGATGTTTCATTATAACTTCTCATTTGCCATTAAGTAAATCCAGTTACACAAAAATAGCTAGATGACACTAAAATCACCAACACTACATTGAATAGTATTATTCATTAATGTAATGCAGGCACCCGAGCATAAATTAGTTGATAGAAATGCTACACATACATCTGAGTCCAACAATGATGCTCATTCAGACTTCACTACACCACCTAAAGGAGCTCTAAAGAAGAGTCATTCAAGGAAAAATATTGTGAGTTGCTTAAGTCCATGTGTACTCCTTATTGATATGAGATTTCCTGATTTACCCCTAACATATACAGGAAAGTAGTTCTGATATGGTTGGTGCTGTGGACGCTTCAGTTTCTTCTAGCAAGAGTAAAAGAATTATGAACTCGGCACAAAAAAATTCCCATGGAAAAAGGTTCCAATCTTCAGCAGATGTGAAGAACTCAGCTTCAGTTCCTTCTAGCAGGAATAAAAGAATTATGAACTCGGTAGAAAAAGATTCCCATGGAAAAAGGTTCCGATCTTCAGTAGGTGTGAAGGACTTAGGTTGCAATTGTTTTGTACCTGTTTCGTAGGTTGCATCTCTATATATAATTAGATGGCAACATGGTCGGGTCAGCCGATTTGGGTAATTGGTAAGAATGGGTTTGTGTTAGGAACGAAAGTTGGCTTGATTTGATTCAAATAGAAAAATACAAATATAGCCCTGTTAGAGAAGGGTGATCTCCGATTACAAGGTTAGAAACCCTAATTTGATTAATAAAAACATCGACCAAAATTACAACTAAATCTTAGGTGGGAACAGTTATAGATTAAGATCGAGGGTCACTCCCCAACTCCTCCCATATCGGATGTTTTCCCTCCATCCGATTTCCCACCCGCTCATTTCCCTCCATTCAACTGCAATTGGGCCTGACCCAATCCCTTGTTACCGGCCCAGCATTGGGTTCGTATCAATGCAACCTGCCCGGAGAATCGACTTGACCTCAAGGCGGGTAACAGAAAAAGGAGCCTCTGGTCCAGTGGTGTGCGTCTTGAAAGGTTAAGTAGTGAGGTGGTGAAGTGTGATAGAGTGCTGAAGATCCGGTGTATTCCCTTAAGCTTGTATTATTTGCCATTGATGGTGAACTTCAAAAACATCTCTTTCCAATTTGCTTGAATCGTGTTAAGCGTTGCTAACCATTGAATACCAAGTACCACATCGGCTCCCCTTAAGGCAAACGGGTAGAAATCTTGGGATTCCTTTAGGTCAGAAAGTTGTAGCAAGACGTTCTTGCAAATCTGACTGCATCTGAGGATATCATCATTCCCGATTTGGACACCGGAAGGGGAAATAAATTGGGTGATGAGTTTCAGGTCACTAACCAATTTATCCGAAATGAAGTTGTGGGTGGACCCGTTATCAATCAGAATTAACACTTCAACCGTGCCTAAGATGCCTTGAAGTTTCATGGTGGTTATAAATGATGGACCACAAAGTGCGTGAAGGCTGATTTTAGCTAATTTATCAGTGCAATCCTGCTCGTTTACTTCTGCTTCTTCTCCCTCATTAGCTATCTCAAGGAGCTTGAAAGTCTCCGTTTTACAACGGTGTCCGGGACCATATTTATCCCACATCGAAAGCATTCCCCTCGAAGATACCGACCCTGTTTTTCAATATCGGAGAGACGAGTTTCTGTTGGTTTCTTGGCTGCAGTAGCGTTGGAGGCTGCTGGAATCGGCTCTGTTTTGACCGGAGAAGACGAAATAAAATGTTTTCCAGATTTCATATGGCTAACCTTAGATTCGAACTCAAGGGCTATACTCATAGCTTTGTAAACACCTCAGTTTGTGGTTTCGGACGTCGGCTTTGAGATCATCCTTGAGGCCGTTGAGGAATACCCCTAAGAGGCAATGCTCGGGCAATTTGTCACGCGAGACGAACCTTTGGCAAACTTCTGTTGGTACTGTTGGGATTAAAGACGATCACACACGAACACACAAACACGAAAGCAGTAATGAACACGGGGTTTAACGTGGTTCGGTCTAAACTGACCTACGTCCACGGGTGGCAACTAGGATATTCTTTATTAGAGGCGACACAAATTACAAGTACAAAACATTGTATTTATAGAGACTAAACTAGGGTTAGGAAACTTAATCCCCAAGTAAACTCAATTAGGGCCCAAAACCAATTAGGCTTAGCAACCGGGCTAGGGCCGGCTGCCCTTAACCTGTGCCTGCCCTAAAAGGCCTACGAACCCAATAATCTCCCACTCGGAGGCCTTGAATGCTTTCGTCTGCTCTCTCAAATGTACTTCTGTAATCTGTCAACGGAACTTCATGCTCCTCCTAGTTACCACCACCTTCTCATCAATTAAACTGAAGGCCTGTTGAAGCTCCCCTGAGCTTCAACTCATCAGTCACAGCTAGTGACTCGTTCTCTGTCCCTGCCTGCTCCCACTGTAACTAACCCGTTACACTGCTGGCATCTGAAACATCATGAGAACCCACACTCTCCATCATAAGCAAGTAATCCACTGGAGAGACTTTTCCAGTCGAAATGCTGGTCTTCTTAACCCATTGTAGCACTGGAGCTGTAATTGAAACACGACCTGTGCTCCCACTGTCACGATGCCCTCTACCTGGTTTAACCTTCCGAACTCGTTCATCCTGAATCTTCACTTTGACTCTGGGTTGCTCACTTGCAAAGCAAACCCTCTTCTGCCCACGAGATTCTGTGAACCGGATTTTGTCTTCTTTCTGAACCAGTAATGCCTCAATCTGCATTTTTCACCGGCTAAAATCCACACCGTTAAACTTTTCAATCTGCACCTTCTTTTCTTCTGCCATGATAAACACAATGACACGACTAAAAGAAAATGAATCGAATAAACAAAACCAGAACTGAAATAAACTTGAAACAATAGCACCTGATTAACGATCACTGGTCTATGGTCTCGTTTCTCTGATCTTCACAAATGGCTTTCCGAAACACGCTGGTCAAACTGATCTACACGCAACCCCAAAAAAAAGGTAAAAAACAAAACAGCAAAACTGCTGTTTGACTTTCTGTTGACCCGTCAACGTTGACCAGAGTTGACCGGCACGGTCAACAGCAACTTCCGGGGCAGATCTGCGTTTTTACTGTTCGTGGTACTGTAGCGGCGGCGGCGACACTGTAGCGGCGGTACTGTTCACGCACCACTGTAGCGACGGCGGTACTGTAGCGGCGGAACCCTAATCTGGCGGCGGCAAACAGTCAACGGTTCGTGTGATCTGATCTCTAGCCAAAGCTCTGATACCAGTTGTTGGGATTAAAGACGATCACACACGAACACACAAACACGAAAGCAGTAATGAACACGGGGTTTAACGTGGTTCGGTCTAAACTGACCTACGTCCACGGGTGGCAACTAGGATATTCTTTATTAGAGGCGACACAAATTACAAGTACAAAACATTGTATTTATAGAGACTAAACTAGAGTTAGGAAACTTAATCCCCAAGTAAACTCAATTAGGGCCCAAAACCAATTAGGCTTAGCAACCGGGCTAGGGCCGGCTGCCCTTAACCTGTGCCTGCCCTAAAAGGCCTATGAACCCAACAGGTACTCCTGTATAGTACCAATTTGTTTGATGCTGCATAAATGCTCGTCCAGGTTTCCGGAACTCCGCAAGTCCGAAATTCTTTTGAAGTGCTCGAACCAACTCATCCCAGAATTCAATAGCTTGATCGGTGCAACCCAGGAATAGAAATCTAAAGTATCACCCTCCAAATGCATTGCTGCGACATCAACTTTCTCGTCTTCTGGGATATTGTAATACCGAAAGTACTTCTCGGCTTTTAAAACCCACCCTCTCGGGTCCCCATCACTGAAGGAGGGAAAATCGATCTTGTTATAAGGACGGTAATGGCGATGATTGCTTCCTAACGAATCTTCATCATCAAATCTGCTAGACCCCCCACCGAATTTCTCCTTCTTGTCGCGTGCTTTGAGAGTTGCTACTTCAGTTTGCAGGTAATGGCGACGATTGCTTCCTAGCCCCCGCCGAATTTCTCCTTCTTGTAGCGCTTTGAGAGTTGCTACTTCAGTTTGCAGGAAATCCATAGAGGCTGCAATGACCGCCAGTTGGACAGCCACAGGGTCAGGGTTCGTCTAGTTTGGGTCTGAATTACTCTGGGTTTGAGGAGCCATCGTGTTTCAGAAATTGATTCGAAGATGGGATTTACGGATTTCAGAAATTGGTCGGAGATGGGAAATTGAGTTCCCGGCAAGGGAACCAATGTTAGGAACGAAAGTCGGCTTGATTTGATTTAAATAGAAAAATATAGATAGAGCCCTCTTCTAGAAGGGTGATCTCCGATTACAAGGTTAGAAACCCTAATTTGATTAATAAAAACATCTACCAAAGTTACAAACTGCGAAAAGCAATTACTTAAACTAAATTTGAGGTGGGAACAATTATGGATTGAGATCGTGGGTCACCTGTTAGGAACAACGTGGCGCAGCGGAATCAACACACACACATGCACAAACGATAATCACGCGGTACAGAAAAATAAACGACACAAGAATTTTACGTGGTTCGGTCCCAGTGGGGGACCTACGTCCACGGGCTGCAACTAGGTTATTTCATTAAGCTCTAGGCACGCAGATTACAGTTACAACATAGGGTATTTATAGATTAAAACTAGGGTTCCTAACTTGTTCTCCAAGTTAGGCCCAAACCGTAGAGATAGGCCCATTAGGGCCGGCTAATCCTAATTACGGTCGGCCGCCTCTAAACGAGACTCCACACCTAACAATCTCCCACTTGGAGGCTCGAGCAATCCTCAATCCACCATCCAAGCAGACCCTATACCAGTAACTCCAGTAATCTTCAATAACAGAAATCCTCCAAGCCTCCAGTTCTAAGAACAAGCTAACACTTCACTATTAGAAGTTTCCAAGCCTCCAGCTCCCAAGAACAAGCTAAGATTTCAAATAACAAAAGTCCTCCAAGCCTTCAGTTCCCATAAACAAGCTAAGACTTCAATCCAATCCTTCTAGTTGCAGCAGCCAACTCCTCAATTACCAGAAGAGCCCGTTGAAGCTCCCCCGAGCTCCAACCCAGCAGTCATCACTAACCCAGCCATGGCAAAACCCGCCATTGACTCATCCTCAATCTCAACCGGCATCTACTCACTCGAACTACCGACTCCAGAGACTTCCAGAGGAAACACCACTCTCCAAAACCTGCAAGTACCATGGAGAGATTTTCCCATTCGAAATTCCGGTCTTCAAAACCCTACGGTGTTTTGAACTGTACCTAGAACACGTCCCATGCTCCCACTATTCCCAAGACCCCTGACCTGGTTTAAACCTCCGAATGCACTCAGCTAACATCTCCGTGGCTCTAGGATTCACACTTGCAAAATGAATCCACTTAGCTCTACCCGATGCAGCGAGCCAAGACTTTAATACTCGGAAGTTGGTTCCCTTCTTCCAACAATACATAAACTTGTATCTTTCCAAAGTCTTCAAACAATAGATTCACCAATGCTTCACAGAAGTGAGTAATGAAGCATACCAGAATCTTTAACCCAAGAGTCTCCACTGCCTTCACTGAGTCCCAATGCATCAACCCAGACACATTCTCAGAAGCAGAATTTACTATCTTTGACATCGACTCTAAAGAATGTCCCACATACCTCCATGCAGCTCCACCAAGTCAACTATGCCTAGCTCCCACTGTCCCTGTTATCCCAACCCATGCCAAATGTCGTACCACTGATCACCACCGAACAAGAAACAACTTCACAGTTCTAGACCAGCTAACCGGCAAACAGTTACAACAGCAGCAGAGCTTTCATGAAAACAAACGGTACCAAGGATTCCTCGACCGTACACCCGATCGGCTAACCCTAACCGAAAAATCTTTCAACCGAGCAATATCACCTGACTTCCTTTTTTTTTCCACTTATGTCGTCACCAGCACACCCGTTGGTTCCATTTTCTCCAGGTTTATCCAACACCAGTACCCCATTCAAGTTCCATTTTGACAAACCCATCAACCAAAATACATAACCGTCAAACCTTCGATTACACCCATCCCGTCTTCAGCTATAACAATAGCAAACATGAAACAAATCGAAACAGTGAAATAAACACAACACTTGCACGGGCTTGAACTTGACAGATGTTCTACAGAACATGTCAAATGACCGATTTGCTCCTGCAATAAACCTCGCAGACAAATCTAAACCCGAATATTGAATTTCACATAACTCGGTTCCCAAACAGTTGATAATAAACAGTCAACAGAAACTAACCAAATCTCTAACCTTTACCCGACAAATCCAAGAGTTTTATAACCAAACCCTAATCGGCGGCTTCAAAGAGATTAACCCGGTACTATAAACAAAACCATTTATACATGCGATATCATAACCCGAGACACCTGACCCGACGCTTCACCTGCAAACCCGAGTGAAACCAGCAACTCCAAGAGATCCACAACAAAAACTCTAATTGCAAAATCACTCCAAATCAGTCCCGAACAGCCCTGTTTTCCTCCAAAACATCCCCGTTTTCTTTCCCCTTTTGCGCAACCTAGGGTTTGAAAAAACCCTAATTCCGACGGCCCAAAAAACAAGAAACCAGGCTGCGAATCAGCCCTGGAACAGCAGCAGAAAAACGAAATTTTTTTCTGGAAACACTGTTTATGCCGGAAAACAGTGTTCATGCCGGAAAACACTGTTCACGCCGGACCACTGTAGCGGCGGCGGTACTGTAGCGGCAGGTCTGAATCAACCCTCGATCAGCCTCTATCCTTTTTCTCGATCGAAAACCGTGTGTAAACAACGAACCTGGCTCTGATACCACTTGTTAGGAACAACGTGGCGCAGCGGAATCAACACACACACATGCACAAACGATAATCACGCGGTACAGAAAAATAAACGACACAAGAATTTTACGTGGTTCGGTCCCAGTGGGGGACCTACGTCCACGGGCTGCAACTAGGTTATTTCATTAAGCTCTAGGCACGCAGATTACAGTTACAACATAGGGTATTTATAGATTAAAACTAGGGTTCCTAACTTGTTCTCCAAGTTAGGTCCAAACCGTAGAGATAGGCCCATTAGGGCCGGCTAATCCTAATTACGGCCGGCCGCCTCTAAACGAGACTCCACACCTAACAATCTCCCACTTGGAGGCTCGAGCAATCCTCAATCCACCATCCAAGCAGACCCTATACCAGTAACTCCAGTAATCTTCAATAACATAAATCCTCCAAGCCTCCAGTTCTAAGAACAAGCTAACACTTCACTATTAGAAGTTTCCAAGCCTCCAGCTCCCAAGAACAAGCTAAGATTTCAAATAACAAAAGTCCTCCAAGCCTTCAGTTCCCATAAACAAGCTAAGACTTCAATCCAATCCTTCTAGTTGCAGCAGTCAACTCCTCAATTACCAGAAGAGCCCGTTGAAGCTCCCCCGAGCTCCAACCCAGCAGTCATCACTAACCCAGCCATGGCAAAACCCGCCATTGACTCATCCTCAATCTCAACCGGCACCTACTCACTCGAACTACCGACTCCAGAGACTTCCAGAGGAAACACCACTCTCCAAAACCTGCAAGTACCATGGAGAGATTTTCCCATTCGGAATTCCGGTCTTCAAAACCCAACGGTGTTTTGAACTGTACCTAGAACACGTCCCATGCTCCCACTATTCCCAAGACCCCTGACCTGGTTTAAACCTCCGAATGCACTCAGCTAACATCTCCGTGGCTCTAGGATTCACACTTGCAAAATGAATCCACTTAGCTCTACCCGATGCAGCGAGCCAAGACTTTAATACTCGGAAGTTGGTTCCCTTCTTCCAACAATACATAAACTTGTATCTTTCCAAAGTCTTCAAACAATAGATTCACCAATGCTTCACAGAAGTGAGTAATGAAGCATACCAGAATCTTTAACCCAAGAGTCTCCACTGCCTTCACTGAGTCCCAATGCATCAACCCAGACACATTCTCAGAAGCAGAATTTACTATCTTTGACATCGACTCTAAAGAATGTCCCACATACCTCCATGCAGCTCCACCAAGTCAACTATGCCTAGCTCCCACTGTCCCTGTTATCCCAACCCATGCCAAATGTCGTACCACTGATCACCACCGAACAAGAAACAACTTCACAGTTCTAGACCAGCTAACCGGCAAACAGTTACAACAGCAGCAGAGCTTTCATGAAAACAAACGGTACCAAGGATTCCTCGACCGTACACCCGATCGGCTAACCCTAACCGAAAAATCTTTCAACCGAGCAATATCACCTGACTTCCTTTTTTTTTTTCCACTTATGTCGTCACCAGCACACCCGTTGGTTCCATTTTCTCCAGGTTTATCCAACACCAGTACCCCATTCAAGTTCCATTTTGACAAACCCATCAACCAAAATACATAACCGTCAAACCTTCGATTACACCCATCCCGTCTTCAGCTATAACAATAGCAAACATGAAACAAATCGAAACAGTGAAATAAACACAACACTTGCACGGGCTTGAACTTGACAGATGTTCTACAGAACATGTCAAATGACCGATTTGCTCCTGCAATAAACCTCGCAGACAAATCTAAACCCGAATATTGAATTTCACATAACCCGGTTCCCAAACAGTTGATAATAAACAGTCAACAGAAACTAACCAAATCTCTAACCTTTACCCGACAAATCCAAGAGTTTTATAACCAAACCCTAATCGGCGGCTTCAAAGAGATTAACCCGGTACTATAAACAAAACCATTTATACATGCGATATCATAACCCGAGACACCTGACCCGACGCTTCACCTGCAAACCCGAGTGAAACCAGCAACTCCAAGAGATCCACAACAGAAACTCTAATTGCAAAATCACTCCAAATCAGTCCCGAACAGCCCTGTTTTCCTCCAAAACATCCCCGTTTTCTTTCCCCTTTTGCGCAACCTAGGGTTTGAAAAAACCCTAATTCCGGCGGCCCAAAAAACAAGAAACCAGGCTGCGAATCAGCCCTGGAACAGCAGCAGAAAAACGAAATTTTTTTCTGGAAACACTGTTTATGCCGGAAAACAATGTTCATGCCGGAAAACACTATTCATGCCGGAAAACACTGTTCACGCCGGAACACTGTAGCGGCGGCGGTACTGTAGCGGCAGGTCTGAATCAACCCTCGATCAGCCTCTACCCTTTTTCTCGATCGAAAACCGTGTGTAAACAACGAACCTGGCTCTGATACCACTTGTTAGGAACAACGTGGCGCAGCGGAATCAACACACACACATGCACAAACGATAATCACGCGGTACAGAAAAATAAACGACACAAGAATTTTACGTGGTTCGGTCCCAGTGGGGGACCTACGTCCACGGGCTGCAACTAGGTTATTTCATTAAGCTCTAGGCACGCAGATTACAGTTACAACATAGGGTATTTATATATTAAAACTAGGGTTCCTAACTTGTTCTCCAAGTTAGGTCCAAACCGTAGAGATAGGCCCATTAGGGCCGGCTAATCCTAATTACGGCCGGCCGCCTCTAAACGAGACTCCACACCTAACAATCTCCCACTTGGAGGCTCGAGCAATCCTCAATCCACCATCCAAGCAGACCCTATACCAGTAACTCCAGTAATCTTCAATAACAGAAATCCTCCAAGCCTCCAGTTCTAAGAACAAGCTAACACTTCACTATTAGAAGTTTCCAAGCCTCCAGCTCCCAAGAACAAGCTATGATTTCAAATAACAAAAGTCCTCCAAGCCTTCAGTTCCCATAAACAAGCTAAGACTTCAATCCAATCCTCTTAGTTGCAGCAGCCAACTCCTCAATTACCAGAAGAGCCCGTTGAAGCTCCCCCGAGCTCCAACCCAGCAGTCATCACTAACCCAGCCATGGCAAAACCCGCCATTGACTCATCCTCAATCTCAACCGGCACCTACTCACTCGAACTACCGACTCCAGAGACTTCCAGAGGAAACACCACTCTCCAAAACCTGCAAGTACCATGGAGAGATTTTCCCATTCGGAATTCCGATCTTCAAAACCCAACGGTGTTTTGAACTGTACCTAGAACACGTCCCATGCTCCCACTATTCCCAAGACCCCTGACCTGGTTTAAACCTCCGAATGCACTCAGCTAACATCTCCGTGGCTCTAGGATTCACACTTGCAAAATGAATCCACTTAGCTCTACCCGATGCAGCGAGCCAAGACTTTAATACTCGGAAGTTGGTTCCCTTCTTCCAACAATACATAAACTTGTATCTTTCCAAAGTCTTCAAACAATAGATTCACCAATGCTTCACAGAAGTGAGTAATGAAGCATACCAGAATCTTTAACCCAAGAGTCTCCACTGCCTTCACTGAGTCCCAATGCATCAACCCAGACACATTCTCAGAAGCAGAATTTACTATCTTTGACATCGACTCTAAAGAATGTCCCACATACCTCCATGCAGCTCCACCAAGTCAACTATGCCTAGCTCCCACTGTCCCTGTTATCCCAACCCATGCCAAATGTCGTACCACTGATCACCACCGAACAAGAAACAACTTCACAGTTCTAGACCAGCTAACCGGCAAACAGTTACAACAGCAGCAGAGCTTTCATGAAAACAAACGGTACCAAGGATTCCTCGACCGTACACCCGATCGGCTAACCCTAACCGAAAAATCTTTCAACCGAGCAATATCACCTGACTTCCTTTTTTTTCCACTTATGTCGTCACCAGCACACCCGTTGGTTCCATTTTCTCCAGGTTTATCCAACACCAGTACCCCATTCAAGTTCCATTTTGACAAACCCATCAACCAAAATACATAACCGTCAAACCTTCGATTACACCCATCCCGTCTTCAGCTATAACAATAGCAAACATGAAACAAATCGAAACAGTGAAATAAACACAACACTTGCACGGGCTTGAACTTGACAGATGTTCTACAGAACATGTCAAATGACCGATTTGCTCCTGCAATAAACCTCGCAGACAAATCTAAACCCGAATATTGAATTTCACATAACCCGGTTCCCAAACAGTTGATAATAAACAGTCAACAGAAACTAACCAAATCTCTAACCTTTACCCGACAAATCCAAGAGTTTTATAACCAAACCCTAATCGGCGGCTTCAAAGAGATTAACCCGGTACTATAAACAAAACCATTTATACATGCGATATCATAACCCGAGACACCTGACCCGACGCTTCACCTGCAAACCCGAGTGAAACCAGCAACTCCAAGAGATCCACAACAGAAACTCTAATTGCAAAATCACTCCAAATCAGTCCCGAACAGCCCTGTTTTCCTCCAAAACATCCCCGTTTTCTTTCCCCTTTTGCGCAACCTAGGGTTTGAAAAAACCCTAATTCCGGCGGCCCAAAAAACAAGAAACCAGGCTGCGAATCAGCCCTGGAACAGCAGCAGAAAAACGAAATTTTTTTCTGGAAACACTGTTTATGCCGGAAAACACTATTCATGCCGGAAAACACTGTTCACGCCGGAACACTGTAGCGGCGGCGGTACTGTAGCGGCAGGTCTGAATCAACCCTCGATCAGCCTCTACCCTTTTTCTCGATCGAAAACCGTGTGTAAACAACGAACCTGGCTCTGATACCACTTGTTAGGAACAACGTGGCGCAGCGGAATCAACACACACACATGCACAAACGATAATCACGCGGTACAGAAAAATAAACGACACAAGAATTTTACGTGGTTCGGTCCCAGTGGGGGACCTACGTCCACGGGCTGCAACTAGGTTATTTCATTAAGCTCTAGGCACGCAGATTACAGTTACAACATAGGGTATTTATATATTAAAACTAGGGTTCCTAACTTGTTCTCCAAGTTAGGTCCAAACCGTAGAGATAGGCCCATTAGGGCCGGCTAATCCTAATTACGGCCGGCCGCCTCTAAACGAGACTCCACACCTAACAATCTCCCACTTGGAGGCTCGAGCAATCCTCAATCCACCATCCAAGCAGACCCTATACCAGTAACTCCAGTAATCTTCAATAACAGAAATCCTCCAAGCCTCCAGTTCTAAGAACAAGCTAACACTTCACTATTAGAAGTTTCCAAGCCTCCAGCTCCCAAGAACAAGCTATGATTTCAAATAACAAAAGTCCTCCAAGCCTTCAGTTCCCATAAACAAGCTAAGACTTCAATCCAATCCTCTTAGTTGCAGCAGCCAACTCCTCAATTACCAGAAGAGCCCGTTGAAGCTCCCCCGAGCTCCAACCCAGCAGTCATCACTAACCCAGCCATGGCAAAACCCGCCATTGACTCATCCTCAATCTCAACCGGCACCTACTCACTCGAACTACCGACTCCAGAGACTTCCAGAGGAAACACCACTCTCCAAAACCTGCAAGTACCATGGAGAGATTTTCCCATTCGGAATTCCGATCTTCAAAACCCAACGGTGTTTTGAACTGTACCTAGAACACGTCCCATGCTCCCACTATTCCCAAGACCCCTGACCTGGTTTAAACCTCCGAATGCACTCAGCTAACATCTCCGTGGCTCTAGGATTCACACTTGCAAAATGAATCCACTTAGCTCTACCCGATGCAGCGAGCCAAGACTTTAATACTCGGAAGTTGGTTCCCTTCTTCCAACAATACATAAACTTGTATCTTTCCAAAGTCTTCAAACAATAGATTCACCAATGCTTCACAGAAGTGAGTAATGAAGCATACCAGAATCTTTAACCCAAGAGTCTCCACTGCCTTCACTGAGTCCCAATGCATCAACCCAGACACATTCTCAGAAGCAGAATTTACTATCTTTGACATCGACTCTAAAGAATGTCCCACATACCTCCATGCAGCTCCACCAAGTCAACTATGCCTAGCTCCCACTGTCCCTGTTATCCGAACCCATGCCAAATGTCGTACCACTGATCACCACCGAACAAGAAACAACTTCACAGTTCTAGACCAGCTAACCGGCAAACAGTTACAACAGCAGCAGAGCTTTCATGAAAACAAACGGTACCAAGGATTCCTCGACCGTACACCCGATCGGCTAACCCTAACCGAAAAATCTTTCAACCGAGCAATATCACCTGACTTCCTTTTTTTTCCACTTATGTCGTCACCAGCACACCCGTTGGTTCCATTTTCTCCAGGTTTATCCAACACCAGTACCCCATTCAAGTTCCATTTTGACAAACCCATCAACCAAAATACATAACCGTCAAACCTTCGATTACACCCATCCCGTCTTCAGCTATAACAATAGCAAACATGAAACAAATCGAAACAGTGAAATAAACACAACACTTGCACGGGCTTGAACTTGACAGATGTTCTACAGAACATGTCAAATGACCGATTTGCTCCTACAATAAACCTCGCAGACAAATCTAAACCCGAATATTGAATTTCACATAACCCGGTTCCCAAACAGTTGATAATAAACAGTCAACAGAAACTAACCAAATCTCTAACCTTTACCCGACAAATCCAAGAGTTTTATAACCAAACCCTAATCGGCGGCTTCAAAGAGATTAACCCGGTACTATAAACAAAACCATTTATACATGCGATATCATAACCCGAGACACCTGACCCGACGCTTCACCTGCAAACCCGAGTGAAACCAGCAACTCCAAGAGATCCACAACAGAAACTCTAATTGCAAAATCACTCCAAATCAGTCCCGAACAGCCCTGTTTTCCTCCAAAACATCCCCGTTTTCTTTCCCCTTTTGCGCAACCTAGGGTTTGAAAAAACCCTAATTCCGGCGGCCCAAAAAACAAGAAACCAGGCTGCGAATCAGCCCTGGAACAGTAGCAGAAAAACGAAATTTTTTTCTGGAAACACTGTTTATGCCGGAAAACAATGTTCATGCCGGAAAACACTATTCATGCCGGAAAACACTGTTCACGCCGGAACACTGTAGCGGCGGCGGTACTGTAGCGGCAGGTCTGAATCAACCCTCGATCAGCCTCTACCCTTTTTCTCGATCGAAAACCGTGTGTAAACAACGAACCTGGCTCTGATACCACTTGTTAGGAACAACGTGGCGCAGCGGAATCAACACACACACATGCACAAACGATAATCACGCGGTACAGAAAAATAAACGACACAAGAATTTTACGTGGTTCGGTCCCAGTGGGGGACCTACGTCCACGGGCTGCAACTAGGTTATTTCATTAAGCTCTAGGCACGCAGATTACAGTTACAACATAGGGTATTTATATATTAAAACTAGGGTTCCTAACTTGTTCTCCAAGTTAGGTCCAAACCGTAGAGATAGGCCCATTAGGGCCGGCTAATCCTAATTACGGCCGGCCGCCTCTAAACGAGACTCCACACCTAACAATCTCCCACTTGGAGGCTCGAGCAATCCTCAATCCACCATCCAAGCAGACCCTATACCAGTAACTCCAGTAATCTTCAATAACAGAAATCCTCCAAGCCTCCAGTTCTAAGAACAAGCTAACACTTCACTATTAGAAGTTTCCAAGCCTCCAGCTCCCAAGAACAAGCTATGATTTCAAATAACAAAAGTCCTCCAAGCCTTCAGTTCCCATAAACAAGCTAAGACTTCAATCCAATCCTCTTAGTTGCAGCAGCCAACTCCTCAATTACCAGAAGAGCCCGTTGAAGCTCCCCCGAGCTCCAACCCAGCAGTCATCACTAACCCAGCCATGGCAAAACCCGCCATTGACTCATCCTCAATCTCAACCGGCACCTACTCACTCGAACTACCGACTCCAGAGACTTCCAGAGGAAACACCACTCTCCAAAACCTGCAAGTACCATGGAGAGATTTTCCCATTCGGAATTCCGATCTTCAAAACCCAACGGTGTTTTGAACTGTACCTAGAACACGTCCCATGCTCCCACTATTCCCAAGACCCCTGACCTGGTTTAAACCTCCGAATGCACTCAGCTAACATCTCCGTGGCTCTAGGATTCACACTTGCAAAATGAATCCACTTAGCTCTACCCGATGCAGCGAGCCAAGACTTTAATACTCGGAAGTTGGTTCCCTTCTTCCAACAATACATAAACTTGTATCTTTCCAAAGTCTTCAAACAATAGATTCACCAATGCTTCACAGAAGTGAGTAATGAAGCATACCAGAATCTTTAACCCAAGAGTCTCCACTGCCTTCACTGAGTCCCAATGCATCAACCCAGACACATTCTCAGAAGCAGAATTTACTATCTTTGACATCGACTCTAAAGAATGTCCCACATACCTCCATGCAGCTCCACCAAGTCAACTATGCCTAGCTCCCACTGTCCCTGTTATCCCAACCCATGCCAAATGTCGTACCACTGATCACCACCGAACAAGAAACAACTTCACAGTTCTAGACCAGCTAACCGGCAAACAGTTACAACAGCAGCAGAGCTTTCATGAAAACAAACGGTACCAAGGATTCCTCGACCGTACACCCGATCGGCTAACCCTAACCGAAAAATCTTTCAACCGAGCAATATCACCTGACTTCCTTTTTTTTTCCACTTATGTCGTCACCAGCACACCCGTTGGTTCCATTTTCTCCAGGTTTATCCAACACCAGTACCCCATTCAAGTTCCATTTTGACAAACCCATCAACCAAAATACATAACCGTCAAACCTTCGATTACACCCATCCCGTCTTCAGCTATAACAATAGCAAACATGAAACAAATCGAAACAGTGAAATAAACACAACACTTGCACGGGCTTGAACTTGACAGATGTTCTACAGAACATGTCAAATGACCGATTTGCTCCTACAATAAACCTCGCAGACAAATCTAAACCCGAATATTGAATTTCACATAACCCGGTTCCCAAACAGTTGATAATAAACAGTCAACAGAAACTAACCAAATCTCTAACCTTTACCCGACAAATCCAAGAGTTTTATAACCAAACCCTAATCGGCGGCTTCAAAGAGATTAACCCGGTACTATAAACAAAACCATTTATACATGCGATATCATAACCCGAGACACCTGACCCGACGCTTCACCTGCAAACCCGAGTGAAACCAGCAACTCCAAGAGATCCACAACAGAAACTCTAATTGCAAAATCACTCCAAATCAGTCCCGAACAGCCCTGTTTTCCTCCAAAACATCCCCGTTTTCTTTCCCCTTTTGCGCAACCTAGGGTTTGAAAAAACCCTAATTCCGGCGGCCCAAAAAACAAGAAACCAGGCTGCGAATCAGCCCTGTAACAGCAGCAGAAAAACGAAATTTTTTTCTGGAAACACTGTTTATGCCGGAAAACAATGTTCATGCCGGAAAACACTATTCATGCCGGAAAACACTGTTCACGCCGGAACACTGTAGCGGCGGCGGTACTGTAGCGGCAGGTCTGAATCAACCCTCGATCAGCCTCTACCCTTTTTCTCGATCGAAAACCGTGTGTAAACAACGAACCTGGCTCTGATACCACTTGTTAGGAACAACGTGGCGCAGCGGAATCAACACACACACATGCACAAACGATAATCACGCGGTACAGAAAAATAAACGACACAAGAATTTTACGTGGTTCGGTCCCAGTGGGGGACCTACGTCCACGGGCTGCAACTAGGTTATTTCATTAAGCTCTAGGCACGCAGATTACAGTTACAACATAGGGTATTTATATATTAAAACTAGGGTTCCTAACTTGTTCTCCAAGTTAGGTCCAAACCGTAGAGATAGGCCCATTAGGGCCGGCTAATCCTAATTACGGCCGGCCGCCTCTAAACGAGACTCCACACCTAACAATCTCCCACTTGGAGGCTCGAGCAATCCTCAATCCACCATCCAAGCAGACCCTATACCAGTAACTCCAGTAATCTTCAATAACAGAAATCCTCCAAGCCTCCAGTTCTAAGAACAAGCTAACACTTCACTATTAGAAGTTTCCAAGCCTCCAGCTCCCAAGAACAAGCTATGATTTCAAATAACAAAAGTCCTCCAAGCCTTCAGTTCCCATAAACAAGCTAAGACTTCAATCCAATCCTCTTAGTTGCAGCAGCCAACTCCTCAATTACCAGAAGAGCCCGTTGAAGCTCCCCCGAGCTCCAACCCAGCAGTCATCACTAACCCAGCCATGGCAAAACCCGCCATTGACTCATCCTCAATCTCAACCGGCACCTACTCACTCGAACTACCGACTCCAGAGACTTCCAGAGGAAACACCACTCTCCAAAACCTGCAAGTACCATGGAGAGATTTTCCCATTCGGAATTCCGGTCTTCAAAACCCAACGGTGTTTTGAACTGTACCTAGAACACGTCCCATGCTCCCACTATTCCCAAGACCCTTGACCTGGTTTAAACCTCCGAATGCACTCAGCTAACATCTCCGTGGCTCTAGGATTCACACTTGCAAAATGAATCCACTTAGCTCTACCCGATGCAGCGAGCCAAGACTTTAATACTCGAAAGTTGGTTCCCTTCTTCCAACAATACATAAACTTGTATCTTTCCAAAGTCTTCAAACAATAGATTCACCAATGCTTCACAGAAGTGAGTAATGAAGCATACCAGAATCTTTAACCCAAGAGTCTCCACTGCCTTCACTGAGTCCCAATGCATCAACCCAGACACATTCTCAGAAGCAGAATTTACTATCTTTGACATCGACTCTAAAGAATGTCCCACATACCTCCATGCAGCTCCACCAAGTCAACTATGCCTAGCTCCCACTGTCCCTGTTATCCCAACCCATGCCAAATGTCGTACCACTGATCACCACCGAACAAGAAACAACTTCACAGTTCTAGACCAGCTAACCGGCAAACAGTTACAACAGCAGCAGAGCTTTCATGAAAACAAACGGTACCAAGGATTCCTCGACCGTACACCCGATCGGCTAACCCTAACCGAAAAATCTTTCAACCGAGCAATATCACCTGACTTCCTTTTTTTTTCCACTTATGTCGTCACCAGCACACCCGTTGGTTCCATTTTCTCCAGGTTTATCCAACACCAGTACCCCATTCAAGTTCCATTTTGACAAACCCATCAACCAAAATACATAACCGTCAAACCTTCGATTACACCCATCCCGTCTTCAGCTATAACAATAGCAAACATGAAACAAATCGAAACAGTGAAATAAACACAACACTTGCACGGGCTTGAACTTGACAGATGTTCTACAGAACATGTCAAATGACCGATTTGCTCCTGCAATAAACCTCGCAGACAAATCTAAACCCGAATATTGAATTTCACATAACCCGGTTCCCAAACAGTTGATAATAAACAGTCAACAGAAACTAACCAAATCTCTAACCTTTACCCGACAAATCCAAGAGTTTTATAACCAAACCCTAATCGGCTGCTTCAAAGAGATTAACCCGGTACTATAAACAAAACCATTTATACATGCGATATCATAACCCGAGACACCTGACCCGACGCTTCACCTGCAAACCCGAGTGAAACCAGCAACTCCAAGAGATCCACAACAGAAACTCTAATTGCAAAATCACTCCAAATCAGTCCCGAACAGCCCTGTTTTCCTCCAAAACATCCCCGTTTTCTTTCCCCTTTTGCGCAACCTAGGGTTTGAAAAAACCCTAATTCCGGCGGCCCAAAAAACAAGAAACCAGGCTGCGAATCAGCCCTGGAACAGCAGCAGAAAAACGAAATTTTTTTCTGGAAACACTGTTTATGCCGGAAAACAATGTTCATGCCGGAAAACAATGTTCACGCCGGAAAACTGTAGCGGCGGCGGTACTGTAGCGGCAGGTCTGAATCAACCCTCGATCAGCCTCTACCCTTTTTCTCGATCGAAAACCGAGTGTAAACAACGAACCTGGCTCTGATACCACTTGTTAGGAACAACGTGGCGCAGCGGAATCAACACACACACATGCACAAACGATAATCACGCGGTACAGAAAAATAAACGACACAAGAATTTTACGTGGTTCGGTCCCAGTGGGGGACCTACGTCCACGGGCTGCAACTAGGTTATTTCATTAAGCTCTAGGCACGCAGATTACAGTTACAACATAGGGTATTTATATATTAAAACTAGGGTTCCTAACTTGTTCTCCAAGTTAGGTCCAAACCGTAGAGATAGGCCCATTAGGGCCGGCTAATCCTAATTACGGCCGGCCGCCTCTAAACGAGACTCCACACCTAACAATCTCCCACTTGGAGGCTCGAGCAATCCTCAATCCACCATCCAAGCAGACCCTATACCAGTAACTCTAGTAATCTTCAATAACAGAAATCCTCCAAGCCTCCAGTTCTAAGAACAAGCTAACACTTCACTATTAGAAGTTTCCAAGCCTCCAGCTCCCAAGAACAAGCTATGATTTCAAATAACAAAAGTCCTCCAAGCCTTCAGTTCCCATAAACAAGCTAAGACTTCAATCCAATCCTCTTAGTTGCAGCAGCCAACTCCTCAATTACCAGAAGAGCCCGTTGAAGCTCCCCCGAGCTCCAACCCAGCAGTCATCACTAACCCAGCCATGGCAAAACCCGCCATTGACTCATCCTCAATCTCAACCGGCACCTACTCACTCGAACTACCGACTCCAGAGACTTCCAGAGGAAACACCACTCTCCAAAACCTGCAAGTACCATGGAGAGATTTTCCCATTCGGAATTCCGATCTTCAAAACCCAACGGTGTTTTGAACTGTACCTAGAACACGTCCCATGCTCCCACTATTCCCAAGACCCCTGACCTGGTTTAAACCTCCGAATGCACTCAGCTAACATCTCCGTGGCTCTAGGATTCACACTTGCAAAATGAATCCACTTAGCTCTACCCGATGCAGCGAGCCAAGACTTTAATACTCGGAAGTTGGTTCCCTTCTTCCAACAATACATAAACTTGTATCTTTCCAAAGTCTTCAAACAATAGATTCACCAATGCTTCACAGAAGTGAGTAATGAAGCATACCAGAATCTTTAACCCAAGAGTCTCCACTGCCTTCACTGAGTCCCAATGCATCAACCCAGACACATTCTCAGAAGCAGAATTTACTATCTTTGACATCGACTCTAAAGAATGTCCCACATACCTCCATGCAGCGCCACCAAGTCAACTATGCCTAGCTCCCACTGTCCCTGTTATCCCAACCCATGCCAAATGTCGTACCACTGATCACCACCGAACAAGAAACAACTTCACAGTTCTAGACCAGCTAACCGGCAAACAGTTACAACAGCAGCAGAGCTTTCATGAAAACAAACGGTACCAAGGATTCCTCGACCGTACACCCGATCGGCTAACCCTAACCGAAAAATCTTTCAACCGAGCAATATCACCTGACTTCCTTTTTTTTTCCACTTATGTCGTCACCAGCACACCCGTTGGTTCCATTTTCTCCAGGTTTATCCAACACCAGTACCCCATTCAAGTTCCATTTTGACAAACCCATCAACCAAAATACATAACCGTCAAACCTTCGATTACACCCATCCCGTCTTCAGCTATAACAATAGCAAACATGAAACAAATCGAAACAGTGAAATAAACACAACACTTGCACGGGCTTGAACTTGACAGATGTTCTACAGAACATGTCAAATGACCGATTTGCTCCTGCAATAAACCTCGCAGACAAATCTAAACCCGAATATTGAATTTCACATAACCCGGTTCCCAAACAGTTGATAATAAACAGTCAACAGAAACTAACCAAATCTCTAACCTTTACCCGACAAATCCAAGAGTTTTATAACCAAACCCTAATCGGCTGCTTCAAAGAGATTAACCCGGTACTATAAACAAAACCATTTATACATGCGATATCATAACCCGAGACACCTGACCCGACGCTTCACCTGCAAACCCGAGTGAAACCAGCAACTCCAAGAGATCCACAACAGAAACTCTAATTGCAAAATCACTCCAAATCAGTCCCGAACAGCCCTGTTTTCCTCCAAAACATCCCCGTTTTCTTTCCCCTTTTGCGCAACCTAGGGTTTGAAAAAACCCTAATTCCGACGGCCCAAAAAACAAGAAACCAGGCTGCGAATCAGCCCTGGAACAGCAGCAGAAAAACGAAATTTTTTTCTGGAAACACTGTTTATGCCGGAAAACAATGTTCATGCCGGAAAACAATGTTCACGCCGGAAAACTGTAGCGGCGGCGGTACTGTAGCGGCAGGTCTGAATCAACCCTCGATCAGCCTCTACCCTTTTTCTCGATCGAAAACCGTGTGTAAACAACGAACCTGGCTCTGATACCACTTGTTAGGAACAACGTGGCGCAGCGGAATCAACACACACACATGCACAAACGATAATCACGCGGTACAGAAAAATAAACGACACAAGAATTTTACGTGGTTCGGTCCCAGTGGGGGACCTACGTCCACGGGCTGCAACTAGGTTATTTCATTAAGCTCTAGGCACGCAGATTACAGTTACAACATAGGGTATTTATATATTAAAACTAGGGTTCCTAACTTGTTCTCCAAGTTAGGTCCAAACCGTAGAGATAGGCCCATTAGGGCCGGCTAATCCTAATTACGGCCGGCCGCCTCTAAACGAGACTCCACACCTAACAATCTCCCACTTGGAGGCTCGAGCAATCCTCAATCCACCATCCAAGCAGACCCTATACCAGTAACTCCAGTAATCTTCAATAACAGAAATCCTCCAAGCCTCCAGTTCTAAGAACAAGCTAACACTTCACTATTAGAAGTTTCCAAGCCTCCAGCTCCCAAGAACAAGCTATGATTTCAAATAACAAAAGTCCTCCAAGCCTTCAGTTCCCATAAACAAGCTAAGACTTCAATCCAATCCTCTTAGTTGCAGCAGCCAACTCCTCAATTACCAGAAGAGCCCGTTGAAGCTCCCCCGAGCTCCAACCCAGCAGTCATCACTAACCCAGCCATGGCAAAACCCGCCATTAACTCATCCTCAATCTCAACCGGCACCTACTCACTCGAACTACCGACTCCAGAGACTTCCAGAGGAAACACCACTCTCCAAAACCTGCAAGTACCATGGAGAGATTTTCCCATTCGGAATTCCGATCTTCAAAACCCAACGGTGTTTTGAACTGTACCTAGAACACGTCCCATGCTCCCACTATTCCCAAGACCCCTGACCTGGTTTAAACCTCCGAATGCACTCAGCTAACATCTCCGTGGCTCTAGGATTCACACTTGCAAAATGAATCCACTTAGCTCTACCCGATGCAGCGAGCCAAGACTTTAATACTCGGAAGTTGGTTCCCTTCTTCCAACAATACATAAACTTGTATCTTTCCAAAGTCTTCAAACAATAGATTCACCAATGCTTCACAGAAGTGAGTAATGAAGCATACCAGAATCTTTAACCCAAGAGTCTCCACTGCCTTCACTGAGTCCCAATGCATCAACCCAGACACATTCTCAGAAGCAGAATTTACTATCTTTGACATCGACTCTAAAGAATGTCCCACATACCTCCATGCAGCTCCACCAAGTCAACTATGCCTAGCTCCCACTGTCCCTGTTATCCCAACCCATGCCAAATGTCGTACCACTGATCACCACCGAACAAGAAACAACTTCATAGTTCTAGACCAGCTAACCGGCAAACAGTTACAACAGCAGCAGAGCTTTCATGAAAACAAACGGTACCAAGGATTCCTCGACCGTACACCCGATCGGCTAACCCTAACCGAAAAATCTTTCAACCGAGCAATATCACCTGACTTCCTTTTTTTTTCCACTTATGTCGTCACCAGCACACCCGTTGGTTCCATTTTCTCCAGGTTTATCCAACACCAGTACCCCATTCAAGTTCCATTTTGACAAACCCATCAACCAAAATACATAACCGTCAAACCTTCGATTACACCCATCCCGTCTTCAGCTATAACAATAGCAAACATGAAACAAATCGAAACAGTGAAATAAACACAACACTTGCACGGGCTTGAACTTGACAGATGTTCTACAGAACATGTCAAATGACCGATTTGCTCCTGCAATAAACCTCGCAGACAAATCTAAACCCGAATATTGAATTTCACATAACTCGGTTCCCAAACAGTTGATAATAAACAGTCAACAGAAACTAACCAAATCTCTAACCTTTACCCGACAAATCCAAGAGTTTTATAACCAAACCCTAATCGGCGGCTTCAAAGAGATTAACCCGGTACTATAAACAAAACCATTTATACATGCGATATCATAACCCGAGACACCTGACCCGACGCTTCACCTGCAAACCCGAGTGAAACCAGCAACTCCAAGAGATCCACAACAGAAACTCTAATTGCAAAATCACTCCAAATCAGTCCCGAACAGCCCTGTTTTCCTCCAAAACATCCCCGTTTTCTTTCCCCTTTTGCGCAACCTAGGGTTTGAAAAAACCCTAATTCCGACGGCCCAAAAAACAAGAAACCAGGCTGCGAATCAGCCCTGGAACAGCAGCAGAAAAACGAAATTTTTTTCTGGAAACACTGTTTATGCCGGAAAACAGTGTTCATGCCGGAAAACACTGTTCATGCCGGAAAACACTGTTCACGCCGGACCACTGTAGCGGCGGCGGTACTGTAGCGGCAGGTCTGAATCAACCCTCGATCAGCCTCTATCTTTTTTCTCGATCGAAAACCGTGTGTAAACAACGAACCTGGCTCTGATACCACTTGTTAGGAACAACGTGGCGCAGCGGAATCAACACACACACATGCACAAACGATAATCACGCGGTACAGAAAAATAAACGACACAAGAATTTTACGTGGTTCGGTCCCAGTGGGGGACCTACGTCCACGGGCTGCAACTAGGTTATTTCATTAAGCTCTAGGCACGCAGATTACAGTTACAACATAGGGTATTTATATATTAAAACTAGGGTTCCTAACTTGTTCTCCAAGTTAGGTCCAAACCGTAGAGATAGGCCCATTAGGGCCGGCTAATCCTAATTACGGCCGGCCGCCTCTAAACGAGACTCCACACCTAACAATCTCCCACTTGGAGGCTCGAGCAATCCTCAATCCACCATCCAAGCAGACCCTATACCAGTAACTCCAGTAATCTTCAATAACAGAAATCCTCCAAGCCTCCAGTTCTAAGAACAAGCTAACACTTCACTATTAGAAGTTTCCAAGCCTCCAGCTCCCAAGAACAAGCTATGATTTCAAATAACAAAAGTCCTCCAAGCCTTCAGTTCCCATAAACAAGCTAAGACTTCAATCCAATCCTCTTAGTTGCAGCAGCCAACTCCTCAATTACCAGAAGAGCCCGTTGAAGCTCCCCCGAGCTCCAACCCAGCAGTCATCACTAACCCAGCCATGGCAAAACCCGACATTGACTCATCCTCAATCTCAACCGGCACCTACTCACTCGAACTACCGACTCCAGAGACTTCCAGAGGAAACACCACTCTCCAAAACCTGCAAGTACCATGGAGAGATTTTCCCATTCGGAATTCCGATCTTCAAAACCCAACGGTGTTTTGAACTGTACCTAGAACACGTCCCATGCTCCCACTATTCCCAAGACCCCTGACCTGGTTTAAACCTCCGAATGCACTCAGCTAACATCTCCGTGGCTCTAGGATTCACACTTGCAAAATGAATCCACTTAGCTCTACCCGATGCAGCGAGCCAAGACTTTAATACTCGGAAGTTGGTTCCCTTCTTCCAACAATACATAAACTTGTATCTTTCCAAAGTCTTCAAACAATAGATTCACCATTGCTTACAGAAGTGAGTAATGAAGCATACCAGAATCTTTAACCCAAGAGTCTCCACTGCCTTCACTGAGTCCCAATGCATCAACCCAGACACATTCTCAGAAGCAGAATTTACTATCTTTGACATCGACTCTAAAGAATGTCCCACATACCTGCATGCAGCTCCACCAAGTCAACTATGCCTAGCTCCCACTGTCCCTGTTATCCCAACCCATGCCAAATGTCGTACCACTGATCACCACCGAACAAGAAACAACTTCACAGTTCTAGACCAGCTAACCGGCAAACAGTTACAACAGCAGCAGAGCTTTCATGAAAACAAACGGTACCAAGGATTCCTCGACCGTACACCCGATCGGCTAACCCTAACCGAAAAATCTTTCAACCGAGCAATATCACCTGACTTCCTTTTTTTTTCCACTTATGTCGTCACCAGCACACCCGTTGGTTCCATTTTCTCCAGGTTTATCCAACACCAGTACCCCATTCAAGTTCCATTTTGACAAACCCATCAACCAAAATACATAACCGTCAAACCTTCGATTACACCCATCCCGTCTTCAGCTATAACAATAGCAAACATGAAACAAATCGAAACAGTGAAATAAACACAACACTTGCACGGGCTTGAACTTGACAGATGTTCTACAGAACATGTCAAATGACCGATTTGCTCCTGCAATAAACCTCGCAGACAAATCTAAACCCGAATATTGAATTTCACATAACCCGGTTCCCAAACAGTTGATAATAAACAGTCAACAGAAACTAACCAAATCTCTAACCTTTACCCGACAAATCCAAGAGTTTTATAACCAAACCCTAATCGGCGGCTTCAAAGAGATTAACCCGGTACTATAAACAAAACCATTTATACATGCGATATCATAACCCGAGACACCTGACCCGACGCTTCACCTGCAAACCCGAGTGAAACCAGCAACTTCAAGAGATCCACAACAGAAACTCTAATTACAAAATCACTCCAAATCAGTCCCGAACAGCCCTGTTTTCCTCCAAAACATCCCCGTTTTCTTTCCCCTTTTGCGCAACCTAGGGTTTGAAAAAACCCTAATTCCGGCGGCCCAAAAAACAAGAAACCAGGCTGCGAATCAGCCCTGGAACAGCAGCAGAAAAACGAAATTTTTTTCTGGAAACACTGTTTATGCAGGAAAACAATGTTCATGCCGGAAAACACTATTCATGCCGGAGAACACTGTTCGCGGCGGCGGTACTGTAGCGGCAGGTCTAAATCAACCCTCGATCAGCCTCTACCCTTTTTCTCGATCGAAAACCGTGTGTAAACAACGAACCTGGCTCTGATACCACTTGTTAGGAACAACGTGGCGCAGCGGAATCAACACACACACATGCACAAACGATAATCACGCGGTACAGAAAAATAAACGACACAAGAATTTTACGTGGTTCGGTCCCAGTGGGGGACCTACGTCCACGGGCTGCAACTAGGTTATTTCATTAAGCTCTAGGCACGCAGATTACAGTTACAACATAGGGTATTTATAGATTAAAACTAGGGTTCCTAACTTGTTCTCCAAGTTAGGCCTAAACCGTAGAGATAGGCCCATTAGGGTCGGCTAACCCTAATTAGGGTCGGCCGCCTCTAAACGAGACTCCACACCTAACATCACCCCCCAACTCCTGCCATATCGAATGTTTTCCCTCCATCTGATTTCCCACCCTCTCGTTTCCCTTCATTCAGCTGCGATTGGGCCTGACCCAATCCCTTGTGACCCGACCCCAACATTGGGTTTGTATCAGTTTGGGTCGAAACGAGTCAATAAGGCTCAGTTGAGATGAAGCACTTCTTGGCCTGATTTTCCTTAATATAACTTGGTCTGTCTCCGTCAAATATCATTCCAATGAACCTAACTTTTTGAGAAAAATTTACGAGGTTGCTTTTGGATTAAAATTACATTTGGGATACTCTTCCCCGGATCGGGTTGACTCGTTTCTATTTAAGCTAATATATTTGATTTACATGTTTGACCAGTAAAACTTAACCCATAAGTAAACGGTCAGAAATTGCCACCTCTAATAGTAATGATCACATAATTGTAATTGTTCATTTAACACGAAATTAGGGATGAACTGAATGGACAAAAAATTAATATCATGTGGATTGTGGTATAGGTAGCAAGGGAAACACAAAAGCTACGTCGTCTGTGATGGAACAAAGCCAATCTGATGCTACTCATCAAGATTCACCTCTCATGGAACACAACATTATCACCCCAGTAAGCAGTTTTAGCACTCCAATGGAGTAGAAAATATAATTAATGAATTTACACTTGTAGAGGTTTACATCTGTAAGAATGAGCTATTTTGAGAGTAAAGATGGTTTGTTTGTATCTACATTTCCATAAATTTTCAAAATCACTTATTTTTACGAAGTGTTATTTTACATATTTATGCAAGAACAATGGTTTGTTTGCATCAAAAAACCAATTTGAATGGCTGAAGAAGATAGTAAGAAGAAAAATATTGTTTTTCTCATTTTCACAATCTAAGGACTCTAGAGTTGAAGTTGTCTTCCAACTTAAGCACCAAAAGTTAAGTGAGAATCTTCTGGTTTCTATGCAACTTGGTGTAGATCCCAGACATTCAACAATAATCAATCATTATCAAGAACAAGATGAAGATGGGATTAACCCTAAGAGCCTTTCATTGATCGATCTAATAAACCGATAGTTTGATACATACGTTCAATGCCCTATATATACAGACACAAGAAGGGATGAAATGACGTGACTATTGAATCCTACGGTCGCATCCCTTCAAACTCATTCAGTTTCTATCTTTGAATGTGTACACAAATGACCCCTATACCATTAATAAATACATACTAGACACAAACATAACTTTACACTAATTACACTTTTGACCCGTTAAACTTGGATATGACAATTAGTCCAACACTTGGTTTATTAACCGTTTAGCAGTCTAGTTATGGGAATCTGGGACAAACTATGAAAGAAAGTGGGGCCATAAAACGACCCCACTTCCAAATCTGGAGAACTTTTTGGACAATTTTGCTAACAAAACAATTATTTATCAAATCTTTAGGGTAAGGTAGGTTGGAAGGTAAAGTCTAGTATAATGTTCCATTTTGGAACATAATTCATAATTTTTTTGGGAAAAAAAATAAAATAAGTAACTTGGATGGTTTTCCAACAAAGTTAGCTTTAATAATGCTTGATTTCTCATTGTTCTTAACAGGAAACTCGTGAGGCAGAGGATGGCAAGAGCCATAAGAAAAAGAGGGGAAGACGAATTAGATTTCTGACTTGTTTATAGGCTGTGGCATGTGAATTCTGAAGGCAGTTTGAGAGTTTGTTACTAGTATTCATAACCACTAAAGTTCCAAATTTATTTCTTTAATGAGGAAAGATCGTAAGTTTATCAAGATATACGGGTCAAAACCTGTAAATCTTTTGGATAAACGGGCAAAACATGTTATACTTCATAATTATGACGGCAAATACTACTATTATAATAGTTTAATCTTTTATAACAAAATCAATTTTGGATGCTGTAAACACAAACTATTTTAACAACTTATTTTTTTACATGTTTGACACCTTAGCAATAATAACCCGAATTTACCTGTGTTGAATTTGTCCTCTTCAACTAAATTACATGTCTCTATATCTAGGAATAGTGCTGTAAACAAACTGAATGAAGTAAGATAACCCACATTTTGGAATATAATTAAAAAATCTATAATGGACATGTTTTCTAGGTGGACATGAAATTACTACTGATCTTGATGAACATAACATGCTTTCTGATCTCATATCATTCTTCAGTTAATTTCGGCTCTTATTATTGGTGTACTTAGGAAGTTCCTGTTGCAGTCCTGACCACCATGATGAATCACTGAACCAAACCACTGTCACCAGTGTTGGAACCAACAACTACCAACAAGATTGGCCCTTTGTCAAGCAGTCTCCAATCTGGACCACTATTGCATCTCTAGAGTTATACCAAACACCGCCTCAAAAGCCACACTTTTCACCGTTGAAGAAGATCAAAGAGGTTCAGCGTGAGGGTTTAGCCATTGCCCACATGGTGACATTCGGGAATCTGGTTCAGAGGCTTTCAGACTTAAAATTGACTGATCCGGTTGACATAATCAACCACAGTTTGGAAACTTTAGTTGACTTGGAGGCTCATGGGTTTGATGTGGGTTCGATTCGTGGTCGTTTAAACAAGTTGCTTTCTTTGAAATCCAAAGTGGACCAACATGAGGGTAAACTGAAGAAAGTTGAAGAAGAGATTGAAAAGTGCAATGGTGATGAGTCTTTAGAGGTGGAGATGAATGAACTAGAAGTGAAGATGCAGGAGTTGCAGGAAAAGATGGTGCAGGTTGAGACAATGAAGAAGGTGAAAGAGGAGGAGATTATGAGGCTGCAATCAAACTTGCATCTTGTTTCTGAACAAATCACTGATTGTGAGCTTGGTTTTAGAAAACTTGCAGCCACCCCTTTGCAAGTAAGGTCTTGTCTTGACAATGGTCTTGGACCCTTGTAATTATCATCCACATGTGGAAACTTGCTTTATGTTTCTTATTTCTTATGTTAATGAGAAAAATACTAATTAGACGTGCAGGGGGCGTTTGGTTCACGGAATGTTCCGTAATTGGAATTGGAGTTTGAATTGGAATTTAAAGGATTCATTTACAAATCCATAATATGTTTGGTTGATACTTTTGTTAATGAAATTGGAATATAAAAGTACTTGAAATGACAAAATTACCCTTTAAAAATAACAAAATATAAAACAGATAAGCAAACTCAAATATCTTTTAAAACTGTATTGAAAAAAATGAAAAAGGCCATGGTTATTACGTTTATAAACATCCCTAACGTTTTCTTTGAAATGTTGAGGTGTTCTGAATTTTATCAATTGAAGGATTTGGTTGGTATTGATTGCGGTGTCAAGGTCAATACCAACCAAAAACATTTATAAAAACTATTACTTAGCTACCTTAGGCTGTAAACAGGGAAGTAGGGTTGTCGAATCCACAGGGAATTAGTGGAAAGTTAAATTGCTTAAATTAGTAAACTAGAATGAAAACACAGATCAAATAAAGATGTAACTTCCTCCCAAACGTCAGGTTCTAGATTTCACATACAATCCAGTTACTCAGTTTAGACACCACATAGACATAGTGTTGGAAAATCGATTGAATTAGTAATTAAAGACAAATTCTTTGTTAGAAAACCCATACAACTAGTTTGTCATAACCAGTATCATTCAAATACCCAATTTATCAGTATCAATTTACCTTTTTTAGTCACCCAACCCTGCTACTAAGTTTTGTCATCAACCGAACATGATTGTAAAGCAAACAAACTCCAAACACATACATAAAATTGCCTAATCCAACCAATACATCAATCCAACCAATACATCAATCAATCAGTTATTGGCAGAAACTAATCAATCTAAACAGGTGAACAACTGAATCAAATATGAAAACCTAAATGAACCATCCGTCGGGAGGAAGCCACATGCAGCTTAGCCACGCATGCTTGTCAGACACGCGAGCATAACTTCAATAGATGATCTGGGATTGTCCTTGCCTCTGAAAATCGCCCTTGGTTGCTCTGAAATCGGTTGAGTGAAAGTTGTTTACGACTTAGGGCTTGATTTCCTTTTAATTAGAATTTTAGGGCTTTTTCCTGATCCGGCTTCCCTTCGCGTGCCGCGAAGATCCACGGCCAGTCCTTTGCGTGTCGCGAAGGACAATATAGTCGCGCGCCCCTTTTCACTTCCTCGCGTGGCGCGAAGATTCTCCTCCCAGTCTTCGCGGCCAGAAAACTTTGATATTTTACACTTTTGACCCTTGTACTTTCGTGCCTTCTCATTTATGCCGCGTTATCCGCTTATTTAGCACTCAATACCTGTCATAGACTCAAAAACAAATAACAACATAAAACCGACTATATATACAAGATAAAACACATAAAACTATACAAAACTGACTCTTAAACATGGGATATTTGACCTTACATCAAGTATTAATTTCAATTTCAATTATTTCTTTTAGCTAACTAAACATGTAAATGAAAGGAATTTAAATTATAATTCAATTTAATTCCATGAATTTCTATGAACCAAACGTGACTTTAGATCATGTCCAATATGGCCGTTTGACCCGATATTGAGATGATGTGGTGTTTTAGCATGTGTGGATCATGGTTAAGTAATACATTTATTGACTTATATGTTTTTTTTATTAAGAGGGGTATTTTAGTTTTTTCAAAAAAGTTAACAAAAAAATTTGGATGGAGTTAGTGGACCGGACTATAATTGAAACAAAAATGAAACTAATGGACTAAAAAAATCAAATTTAAACTTTTGAACTAAAATGGTTATTTAAGTCAAACCACATGGACTAAAACCGTATTTAACTCTTAAAAAAATATTCTCCCTTCTTTTTAAAACCTTCATAAACTTTTTATACTATGTTATTTTTTTATAAAAATTGAACAATTAAACTCATCACATTTTTATCTTTAATTTCATCAGTCTAGCAAAAAAAAATTTATTTTTTCGGACGTCCGTAATTACATCAATATATTGAACACTTACATTGGTGTAACGAACACTTACGTAGGTGTAAACAACAGTTCCATTAAGGTATTAAATCCCCCCACCCCCACCCCACTCCACTTTTTTTTAAAAACCCCTCTTTTTAAAACCTTCTTAACTTTTTATATAATGTTTTTTTATAAAAAACTACATAATTAAATAGAACGTTTTATATCTTTAATTCAAGTACTCTTGTTATATAGTTGTTTTTTTAACGTTCGTTATTACATTGGTGTAACAAACAAAGATTACATAAACGAAACTAGCATTCATCAAAAACCTAGTAAATCCTTACCACACAAATCCTTATCACAACAATATAACAACCAATGTGTAAACAATGAAACTCACCAATATCATAAATTAAAAAAAATACAAATAAAAACAAGAACATGGTATTACATTATTAACGTGGGGTATGAAACATTTGGTCTGGATAATTTATTACCAAATCTATGCTTAAAACATAACCTTTTTGGGGGATTTTCAAAAATTCGTTGGGTTTGTAAAATTAAATGTACCAAGTTAGGGTATTTGTGACAACATTAGACCAATTTTCTGAACATGTATCTCTAAAACATTTGGTTACCAATCTACTACAACATAAGATGGGTCGATACAAAATTCTACATTTGACACACAACCAACATAAACTGCTACAACGAAACTAGCAACAACATGATACGAACCCAGTCAATTAGTTTCCTGCTTTTAATTCCCTCCAAACCCAATTGAAGCGTAGTGGGGCAGTTAAACCCTAGAACCGTCAATTAGGTTTAGTATTAATAGGGCTAGCTTAGTTTGATTGAGGGGTCGATGTTATAATTTATCAAAATTAGGGTTCTTACCTTGTAATTGGAGATTTAATCCTTCTCGAATTGGATTACACTATCTTTAATTTCCAGCTTTTGATTTCCGGTATCTATCAATGGTTCCATTGCCAGGAAACTGAAGAGACGATTGTGCAGACCCAGGGTAGCGATGGTAGCAATGCTTTGTTAGATCAATCACCTTTCAATTGGCCGTCGTCACCGCCAAGCTCGACGCCATAGAGTCAAATATGAGGGGTGATGTTGCAGAACTCAAGACCGTGATGTTTGGAACAACCCTCCGGTGCAACAATCAAGATCTAATCGAAGAAGAAATCCCTGTCGATAGCGCTAGTGATGACGAAGATCAGTCAAAGCATGTTTTGGTTGTTCAATTGAAGATCGAAGACGGTGATCAATTGAAGACAGGAAATGGTGTTCAATTGAGGATTGGAGTTGGTGGTCCATTTAAGATTGAAGATTTGAAGCGTACCAATTTAGAGGTGTGGGATGATCCACTTGCACATAACAAAGTTGTTGTGATTCCGGCCCGTGATCAATCCCCTACTTTAGTGGATACTTCCCCGATCCCCTACTTTAGTGGATACTTCCCCTCATATTATTAAAGATTGGGAAATTCATCGACAGACTCGTTTTGTTTCAGACAGTCAGCTAGTCCAGTTTCAATTGAATGGTTTATAGCTTGGTGCAACACTTCCATTCCCGACTTGAGGACAAGTCAATTTTCCGGGCCAAAAGTATTGGTACAAACCCGGTCAATTAGTATCCCGCTTTTAATTCCCGACCAACCCAATTGAAGCATAGTGGGGCAGTTAAGCCCTAGAACTGTCAATTAGGTTTAGTATTAATAGGGCTATCTTAGTTTGATTGAGGGGTCGATGTTTTAATTTATCGAAATTAAGGTTCTTACCTTGTAATTGAAGATTTAATCCTTCTCAAATTGGATTACACTATCGTTAATTTCAAGCTTTTGATTTCCGGTATCTATCACACCATTTCATATAAAATAACTTGTATCTTTAGTAACCTCTAACAACTACCTAATCTACAACTCAAGTTACAATCGCGATATCATTCTTGACCCGCTATACATTTGGCTCTTAAGCTCAAAACATGAGCCGAATCATGTAACTTTTAACTGTCATATGCGAAAACTCTAAACATAAAATCCTTAAATCGTTTAGAATACAGTCTAGGGTCGACAGCAGATATGGAAGTGGAGTCATATTGGAATGATTTATATGCATGTTCAAGCTTCTTACTTATGTCATAATCTTGTAATATATCTATTATACCAAAGAAGAGGATGACATCACTGAATTCTTGTGTTGGTTCTCCAATTAGCTGAGTTTCATGACTTCTGACAGTGAATTCAACCCGTGATGGCATGTTAATGCCTAACCGTACAGATGCCCATCTGCAAAATTGTAGATGTTCAAGTTTGGGCATGAAAATTTAGACACTTGTGCTTAAACTTAGAGGTGGCAAAATGTGTGATCAGGTGGGTTGGTTAACGGGTCAAAATGAGTTTTTTTTTTGGTACAGGTTGACATGGACGAGTCAGGTCTGCTTGTCCAATTATTATTATTATTATTATTATTATTATTATTATTATTTTTTGAACCTTTTATAAATACTTTGTGTTAAATATGATTTAAAAAATATATTATTACAACAATAATCTAGTTTGTTTAATAAAGGAATTAAGTAGGTCTTATGCATTAAAATATATTTCTTCCATTTGACTCGTTAGATTAGAAATATAAAAAATAACCTAAATCGACTTGTTCATTAAATGGTTTGAAATTCTCTATAGAGGCGGGGAATTAGGTGGATAGTGCAGGGTTGGGTAACAGGACGAGGTGGGTTGACCAAAACATTTTTTGTCCAATATTTTAGCTTATTTGTTTGAATAATTAAGTTGTGTATCAAACATGGTTATAAAGTTATATCATACCAATAATATCCTAATTTCTTGAAAAAAATGGTTTAGAAAGTTGTATGCATTAAAAATACACTTTGGGTCATTTTCGACCCCGTTTGAGTAATTGATCCGTTTCTAACCCTATTTTATTTTACCTTTTGACCCGTTAAAGATATTACATTACATGGGTTGAAAATGCCACCTCTAACTTAAATCAAATTTTGCAAGTCCTTTACTTACCGTGCAGGATTGAGAACAGCATCCGTGTCTGTTGAAACTCTAGTTGTTCCTGTTCTCCCAAGTCCGGGCCCCTCTGAAAAGAGAACCCAGAATAACGGTACAAGCCACTTAATAAGTTGTACAAGTATGTGTGTGTGTGTGAGAGAGAGAGAGAGAGAGATGTGTGTGTTTTACCATTAACTGCTTCCCTTGTGCTTTCTTGAAAGCTAATACCAACCAAGAGACTGTAATCCATAATTCTCTCTTGTTCAAGAAAGTCACAATCCTTGTTTACTTGACTGAAGTAACAACGCAAGTATATAAGTTAGTTGAAATCAAATGCTAGTACAAGGAAACACAATAAGCTCACTTGTAGAACTCCTGAAACCAATCTTTGCGCAACCGGAAAATGAATTTGAGATCAAGGTCCTTGAGTGTCGTGTTTGCATCAATTTCTGTTTCAGGTTTATCTGTTATTCGCCCATGGGAAGACCCTTTCAAGTCATAGCGTCTGTGAATAGGTACCTCGGTACACAGCAAATTTCCCATAATAACAAACCGAACCTGCCACATTAGTCAAAAAATATATCAAGGGAATTGACCATTGACCCATTGAAACATAATGCCAAAATCTCCAAATTCATACCTTCTTTTGTATAGGTCCACTCAACTTCACGCAATGGAGACCAAAAAATTTTGTAACGAGGGTGTTCTCAAAGGATTTAACATGCTCGAAATATGCTGGAAGCATTCTTTTTAGAACCTGAAGTAGTAGTATTCATTATTAACAAACATAATGAAATTGAAATCAAGAACTGTAAAAGAAATTGAATTTGACTCACTTTGACTTCTGATTTCTTCATTGTCTTGATCATGTACTTGTCATCGTGGGTCAAATAAAAGAAGCTACCACTTTTTCCAGGAGAAGAGAGCTCCCGAAGAGCATCATTTCCACATATAGATATCATGTAATCAGCTGGATCCACGTTAAATAGTTTCCTAAGAGTCCTGAAATCATTAGAAATAAAATCATGGGTGAACAAACAGAAATATGACTCCAGAAGTAAAACGTTTTCATGAAAATATAGAATTTATATAATGTGTTAAAGGCGTATGTTAACCTGAAAACCAATGGGCAGTAATCTTTCCATTTAAATTCACATGACTGGTGAGGTGGAGTATGCTTCGATCCCTCTGGAGGAAATTTTGTCCATAACTTTTGCTGGGTATCAAAAGCTGTAGGCTTCAGTTTAAGAGATTTAGTTGGAGCAGGCCTTCCTACAGAATGTCTGGAATTGCACCATTAATTAATAGCAAGCTCACACACACATACACAAGTGTGCGCGTACACACACGGATGTATATTTTTTTTTACCACCTTAAGCCTATTTATGAGCATATTCAGAAGCTTAGGTGCTCCGTTCGTCAACATGCTTATTTGTCAATTATATGAATGGTAAAAGGAAGCAACGAATGCATATTTATCTGCAAACAAAAAACTTTATAAAAGAATAGTTTTAATCTTTCATATTTAAAGTAAAAGTGGAATTAAGTAGTTATTCCTTTGGGCAAAGTCAAGCTCTTTGAAATTATTTTTCAGAGGCATTTAGTCGGACTAGTGCTTCAAAGTGCCCCATATGTCTAGGAGTGTTGGATTATGTAACACATATTACTGTATTAGATTATGTAATAGCCTGACGGGCCTGAGGGGTTAGTTTAAAGGTGGTTACCCCTTCTATATAGACATGACCCCTTTCTTTGATATAAAGAGACAAGAAATATACAACATAGTTAATTCCATGTCTACATGACCTCACGTGTTAGAACCAGAAACCAGTGATGTCTTCACTAAAGCTTTACTCAGGAGCTGGGTTTATCATATTTGTAACAAGCTAGGCATGATCAATATCTATCATTCAGCTTGGGGAGTGTTAAATTATGTAATACCCAATGTGTAGAACAATGGGCCGGGTTTAGTCTAGAAGTGGTTCGCCTTTCTATATATACATGACCACTCTCTTTGATGTAAAGAGGCACAAGAAATATACAATATAGTTAATTCTGTAGTTTCATTTTGTCTCTAGTTACAAGGACTGTCGTATCTGATAATAAAAATATAACGGTTATGACCAATTTTATACTTCCCATAACAAAAATGAAAAAACCTGTAAAAGACATAGTACTCATGTAGTAAGTTTCAATGGAAGCACCTAATGTACATGTTGCAGAGCATATCACATTGGCACAGTATAACTAACAATCATGAATAAAGTAGATTAATTTAACCTAAAATATAAACCAAAAAGAACGGTTAATACCTTATACCAAGTTGTAAGTTAAGCATAAGTTCATAATTCTTATGGCCTTTGCATATCGTCACACCTTGTCGTTTTGCAGGCTGTAACGTGGTCTTAAGTGACCTACCAAATAGCACATTCCTAGTATTCCCATCCTTGAGATTATCACCATTGCTTAACCTTCTATCAACCGACATTCTGTTACTTGAACTCTTCCTGGGTGGTGGCTTCTCTTCACTGCTAGACCACAAAAACACCTTATCTGAAGGGAAAATCAAAATCTCTTCACCTTCACAAATCAAACATTCACCCATCTCAACCGAAAAAAGCTGATGAGGATCCCAATCATCATGAGGATTGATTGAACTTGAAGGATAAAACTTGCCACTTTGCTCTTTCTGATCGCGACTCCATACACCCGCGTAGAAACTCCCATCTTGCCAATGGAATGTACCATTCCCTTTCGGTAATCCGTCTTCCCAACACCCGTCAAACCGATTCCCATTAGCCCAAATCATTGTCCCATTCCCATTCATTTTCCCATTCTTCCATTGCCCAATATACTGATGACCAGTACTCCAATGGTACCTCCCTTGCCCATCATGGAACCCCTTTTTCCATTCCCCCTCATATTGATCCCCATTAGCGTAACTCTTGGACCCTTTTCCCTGCATTCGATTCATAACCCAAGAACCTCTATACGTATCGGTTAAAGATCCTGTAAAGGTACCCTCACCATTCATATAATCATTCTTGAATTGACCCTCATAAGATGCACCAGAAGGCCAGCTGAATTTGCCCTTGCCACTGATCTTGCCTCTATACCATTCACCATAATACATGCAACCATCTGACCACAAATACTTGCCATTGCCATGAGGGTTGTCCGTAGCCCACTGACCGATATAGATGTCACCATTGGAGAACACTTTCTCCGTGTGGTTAACATCTCCATCGCCGTTAACCTCGTCATTGACATGGGCGACAGACATTGTTGTGAAAATGCTGATTGCCCTTTTCCTTGTTAAACTTTTTGATTTCCTGATGTTTGCTTCAGCTGCCTTCAAAATGCCCACCAGCACTTTGCTCATTATCTCACAATCTGAATAATAAACACTGATCTTCTTATCCCAGATCAAGCTAGCCTTGAATCATCAATGTCACTCTCAGAGGCATTTCATCAAACACTTGGTGTGCAATCCCAAATCCACAATCCTGCAAAGATAATTAAAACCCCCAAAACAAACAAAAAGGAGGAATCAATCTGTTGTCTGTTAAGGAAGATACAACAAAGAAGGCTTGTTGGTTTCCGGAATTAGTTCCCCAAATCACTATCGAACCGAACAGTTGGAAGGATGAGACGTTAAGGTTACCGGCAAAAACGGCATTGATACTAATTATCATCTTTTGGTGAACAACATGAAAAAAAAGGCATGTATTTGATGCCCTCGACCCTAGAATTCATTCTTTGTGAAACTTGTTTGAACAAGAAAACCATAAATAAATAAAATAAATATATAGCCATATCATATGGAGTCGACACGTGTATATTAGTGGTTTGATACACAGAGTCGGTGCTGATGATTTAAGTATCTCGGCCGAGTCGGAAAAAGAGGGCCCTACGAACAAAATATATAAACTAATTTTTTTTTTAAACGACGATTAACGTTATAGCAATAAACATATAAAAAATATAGTATGCTACATGATATAGCGTAATAGTTAACCGATGATTCGTGACAGTTTATAATTTCTTTATAAAGATTAAAGAGGGTCCAACTATTATAAAAATTAAAGAGGATTCAACCATTACATTATAAAAATTAAAAAAGGCCCCAACCGTTATAAATATTAAAGAGGGTCCAACCATTATAAAAGGCTTAATATGTTTTTAACTTTTTTTATAAAAATGTCCCAATATATAAAACCGGTATATAAAATTTTATAGAAAAACACATCTATATATATAAAATATATATAATTTTTTAGAGCTCAACCATTATAAATATTAAATAGAACCCAACCATTACATTATAAATATTAAAAGGGCCCAACTATTATAAAGATTAAAGAGGGCTCAATCATTATAAACCCAATATGTTTTTAAGTTTTTATAAAAAATGTCTCAATATATAAAACCGATATATATAATTTTATAAAAAAACACACACACACACATATATATATATATATATATATATAATTTTTTAGGCCCCTTAAAAAATGGGCCCTGGCCGACGGCCCGGCTCGGCCTACCCCAGGGCCGGCCTTGTTGATACGCGATATGTATTTGTGTGTATTTATGTACGTAGGTTTTTTATATACATTCTTACTCTAAAAAATGGTTACAAATAATGTTACGTGTCATCATTGTATTTTTTCTCACCAAAAATTCTAGTTTCTCTATTTTAAGTAAATTTGAAATTTAATTATGTTAATATTTTTATTTTTTTAAATAATATAAAATTTAAATTATAATTACTTTTTAATTAAAAAAATAAAGAATTTTATTTCTTGTTTTACACATTATTTTAAAAAAAATTACACATTATTATAGTTTCCTTTTTTCTATTAAACAACCTCATGTAATACATGAGTACCGTTGGTCATTTGGTGCAATGGTAGCCCCAAGACTTTCATAGTGGAGGTATTGGGTTCGATTCCTGGCCACAAAAAAAGGGTCTGTGGTCAGGTTAGGGGGTTTATCCAGTTGGGGGTTCCTCCTGTGATAGATTGCCCTGAATATTCTAAGTGTTACCTCAGGAAAACCCAATTATCCTAGAATATCTACGTGTTACCCTTCGAAAAAAAATGTAATACATGAGTATACAACCTAGTATGTAATATATTAGCAAGATATTCCTACTATAATGAGTAGTTAAAACCTATTAACAGACCTTAACATATTCCTATAGTGTAAATATATTAGATACTAGTTTAGATCCCGTGTTTGCACACGGGGTGAAAAATATAAGTATATTTTTTTATAAAATATTTATATATATATATATATATATATATATTTTATATGTGTAAAAATATATATTACATATACTAAAGATAGAAAACAAAATTCAAAGTATGTATAAATTAATACGTAATTGGGTTTCAAAAATACGTTAATTATATTTAATGTAATTTGACTTTCATTTAATGTTTGATTGTAAATAAAAGTTACATAATTATATTTCAAAGTTTCTTATAATAAGGGATAATTTAAAATAAATTTATTTTATTAGTATAATTATAATTTTTTTAAATATATTATTATTAAAAAATATATGTGGATTTAATAAAAGAGAGATGCGTGAAAAAATGATGAGAGTGAATATTGAAACAACATGTGGGATGAAACAACCTTTATTTATTATATAGTATAAATTGTTTAGTGAGAAATGATGCCCTTAAAAAAACTATGTGAACTATGTAAATATATTTTTTATATGTAGTGCAATAAAAACATTAACAGGGGTAAAATAACAAATATAAGTATATATTCGGTTATCATAGTTCTATACCTTAAATTAGTTGTATATGAATATATAGGGATTTCTCTTAATACATCTTCTATATATAAATAAATATAAAAGTAAAAGAGTTTATTAAAATATTTGATAAATTTTAAATAAATTAGATTAAATTTTAGGTCCGTCGTCTATTTTTGCTATTTTGTTTATTAGATACTATCTTTAACCCCGTGTGTTACACATGGTGAAACGCTAAGATTATATTGATAAATATCTTAACAACTATTTTTATTCAAATTTGATATTGTATTTGTAACCTTTTCATTTTGTCATGTTAAGATTATATGGATAAGAGTAATCAAAACATCAAAAAATACCTGAAAATACATTTCATAAGTTGTGCACTTTTTACAATACATTAAATTACTTTTCAAATGAAACCTTATAATGATTATTTACATATTCAAAAATATTTCATTGTATGCAACATTTGATGTGGTATTGGTAATTTTTCCATGTTTACCAAAGATTAATAGCTTGAGTCCATATCTACTTTTAACTCTTGATAATGCAACATAAAGCTAATAATTAATAAACACCGGATATTTTAATACAACCAACATTTGAAAGTGATTGCCCTAAATTTTTATTCATGGTCATTGCAAAACATACAATAATTGTATATTTTCTTCTTTGAAGTTTTAATGAAATTCTTCAATCTGAATATATTAACCCAATTATAGGGATAAAATTATGATTATCAATGTTGCTTCCAAATACAATCTTCGCTTCTATAACGCGATTACCCAGTGATTTGATCTAAAAAATTGTTACATTACCTAAACTATTTTTTCATCAATATTTCTTAATAGCATAACTGGAACACTGACATTTAAAATAATTTATGGTTTGACAAACCTGATAATGTAAGTCCATTTAAAAAATCAGAAGATTATAAACTTTCATCTTAATCATCATCAGGATGCTCTGATCGACGGATACTATTTGTACTTGTATGCGAAAAATCTCACTAAACTTTTAATACTAAATCTCTCATTAAAAAAAATAATAATAAAAACATACAAATAAAATTTAAATTTCAACAATATATCGTGTTATAAATTCAAAATTTAAAACTCTAAATTTTAAAAATTTCACTACTTAATATTTCGACACAATTAAATTTAAAATTCCAAAGTTAAATATGGAAAAAAAAATTAAAACTAATAAATTAGAATTGAAACTCGTAAACATGTTTTTCAAAAAAACAATCTAGTCATTTAAAATAAATTAAAGTTTAAAATATAATACATTTTTAAAAATAAATATTTGCAAGTTTCTTAAATTTTTTAAAATTTAATTATTAGAATTTATAAATCAAAATAAAAAAAATTATTATAAATATCAAATTTAATTAAAAAAACTACTAACTAAATATTAGTAAACTTTATTCTAACACATATTTATTTAAAATACAAAAGTAGTATTTTCAAATTTTATATGTAAAATTAAAAAAATCTTGTTTTTTGATAATAAAATTTTAAAAAATCATTTTTTTAATAATAATACTTTAAAAACTCATTTTTTAAGACTCCTGTTATTTACTTTCTTGATTTTTTAAAGTATTAACTTTTGATGATAATTTTAAAAATATGTGAGCCATTGGTAATAATGATAAATTGATTTGGTAAAATATTTATGTATGTAATTTAAAAAAAAGGCTAAATATGAAAATATTAAATGGAGGATATAAATGTGTTTTTTTGGAGGGAAAGTTTGTGAGATTGAATGTGGTGATGTTAGGTGACAAAACCATTTAGTTTTTTTTTATTATAATAGAGATTTAAAGTCTAGTTACATGTATAACTAAAATATGTAAAAAAAACTACTACTGATTAATATTAAATATTACATATAAATAGAATTAAGTAATTAACAATCTAACTTAATTCTATTTTTTTAAAGGAACTTAATTTTATTTATATGTAACATATAGAGTCTGTTCGATATGGGGTAATTGAATGGACGAGGGAATGGAATGAACGAGGTAATAGAATGGACAAAGGAATGAAATGGACAATTCCATTGTCTTGTTTGGTTACCATGAGAGAATAAAATAAATTATTACTTTATGTTGTTTGGTATGCTAAAAAAGACGAACGAATAAAATCGGTGGTGAGTGATGGTGGGTGACGGTGGGCAATGGCGATGGCGGTGGTGGGTGGTTGTGGTGGGGGTGGTGGTGGTGGTGGTGGGTGGTGGTGGGTGGTGGAGGGGGCGACAGTGGTGGTGGTGGGAGGGGCGGTGGGTGGTGGTGACGGTGGCGTGGCGGTGGGTGGTGGTGACGGTGGCGGTGGGTGGTGGTGGGAGGTGGCGGTGGGTGGTGGCGGCGGCGAGAGATGGCTGTGGGTGGTGGAGGCGGCGGTGGCGGTGGGTGGTGGAGGCGGTCGTGGTGGGTTGTGGTTGGTGGTGGTGGGAGGAGGGTGTAGTGGTGATTAAGGGTGAATAAGGGGATGAAATGAAAAAAAAAACAAGGGGGGTGGATGGAATGAATTTGATGGATTTAGAGGAAATGACATTCCTTGTGGAATGGGTGATTCCATTCCATCGTCCAATCAAACACCATTTTTTTCATTTCATCGTAATCGTCCATTCCATCCCACCTCCCATTCTTTCATACCAAACGCTACCTTAATATGTTAGTGGGTTTGGAGGGAAAAAATAGGTGAGGATACACCACATGATGACAAGTGTCTTCTAAAAGTATTCTTTTATTAGAGATAAAAGATGTTTCGCCGTGTATCACATATTTCGTTACAACCTAAGAAAATGTCGTTTTTATTAAAACATATTGTAATCAGATAAAATATAATTAAAAATATATTGTGGGATACATTTTTTCAATAATAATGAAATATATGTTGAAAAATTATTTATTTGATTTTTTTTTTTTTTTGATGTGACTAGGCTTTAATCTAAAAAGTCACCACATTTTAGTAACTTCTCATTAATTATTACCAAAACATAACACCGGTTGTCCCTGAATTTTTCGTCAAGTACACCTATCTCGCAATTTCCGTCGTAACATATCCCAGCCTTCTGATTCCCTCTTTGCAAAACTTGGGTGAGAATATAGTCCACGTGGCATCTCCTCCCATCCTTTTCACACCTTTTAGAGCACCCATAACAAGTGGTGTGAAATACGAGTCCTAGTCACCACTTGCCCTCACCTTCTCTTTCTTACCCTTTCACAAGTGGTGAGAAAAAAAATGAAGATTGCCACTTTCTCATTAATTTGAGTATTTATCATTTTGAGTTGAAAAGTTGCTACTTGTTTTGTTGGTTTGACTTTAGAGAAAAACGATTTGAATTTTGTGCTTGAACTTGATTTGGAATTCAGAGGTTGTGTGTTAGAGAAAAAAAATAGTACTTATTTTGTATGGTTTCTTTTAAATCGTCTGGTGTTCAGAAAAAAATGGGTTAAATGTTTAACTTGTAATCGCCTTTATGAGTTATAACTAGCACTTGTTAAGAAAAAACGGGTTAAACAGGTTAGGTTCGGGTTACATGATTTTATGTGTGTCCAGTTTAGGGTTGAAAGTTTTGACACGAATAAGAATATTGGTTGTGTTAGGGCTGCATAATTTAATCCGCCATCCCGTTAACTCGACACGATTGACACCCCTAAATTGAAGAGTATAAGAAACATGTGAGGAAACAACAAGAAACAACAAAGCTCTAATAAAATAGTAACAGCCAGTCACGACTAACAGTAGATGGTGAAACAACGTGACTCGTGAAAAAGGTAAAATGATACAGATTACATCCTATATACACTAAAGCAAGCAAGGTAACATGTAAAAGTCATCATTAGTCTAGGTATAAAAAGCTCTTAAGATGAAGCTAAAACAAATATGTACCCATCCTCCCCCCTTAAAAGTCTTTAACACTAACTCTATGCCTCCACGAAGTCCTATACACGACCATGTCCTTAGAGATGTGCAAATGTAGCAAATCTTGCCTAATATGCTCATCTCAACTGAGTCTGGGTCTACCTCTACCCCTTTTTCCCTCAACAGTGATGGTTTCCACTGATCTAACCGGTTTCGTCATTCACCTCCTCTTCACATGCCCAAACCATCTCAATCTTCCCTCCCTTATCTTATTGGGTATATTACCTAATCTTTCTCTAAAAACCTCATTTCTCATCCGGTCCAGCCTTGTGTTGCCACACATTCACCTCAACATCCGCATCTCTTCTACGACGACACCATTGAATTCACACTAGCTACTCAGTCTTGGAACGATTAATCCCTAAAGCTTTACTCTCTAAAGCTGCTCGCCACTCATCTAGATTTCTATCCAGACTCTGTTTACTCTCTACTACTAACACAACAACATTAGCAAAGAGAATACACCACGGGACAACCTCTTGTATCGAATTTGACAACTCGTCCAACACTACTTCAAAACACAAACCGACTCAATGCGGACCCTTGATGGAGTCCAACCTCCACCGAGAAGAAGTGAGTATCCCCACAGGCGCACAAACACTTGTTTCAATCCTCTCATATGTATCCTCACTAATATCTATATATTTCCCTGAGGCCCTGTGAAATCAGTCGACGTGACACTATCCCACATCCCTTTTTATTTTTAATAAGCTAATAAAATAATTTTTTTATTTTTGGTTGCTAAAATTTAAAATCTCATAATATCAATATTGAAAATGGCATCTTATCCTCGTCTCCATCCTAAAAACGCAGGTATCTCCATTCTCACTCACAACCGCCACAGCCACCGCCGATGATGGTGGAATGACCACTCACTACCACCAATTATCCACCATGAAACTAACTGAACTCCCATTCCGCAACACAAAATTCATATTCCCATTCCCTTCCACCTCGCACTTACTCTTCTTCTCCTCTTCATCACCATCTTCTTCTTATTCGTCTCTTCTAAAACCCTATTTTATCAAACCGTTTTCTTCAATTCATCCGACAACTGATAATTCCACCACCACCACCACTAATCCTTCTTCCTCTTCCCCCTGGCTCAACAGTTGGTCCTCTCCACCACCACGAAACCCTAATATCAGACCTGAATCGAGCAAACGGTCTGAAGTTCTCCATTCTTCCGAATTTGCAGCCGCCGCCGCTGCCGGTGGCTGCGGCGGTGGTGGTCCAGCCAGGACCACCGCCATTGACCGGATTGTTCTCCGGTTGCGGAATTTAGGATTAGGCTCCGACGACGACGAGGAAGAGGATGAAATCGAACACGCCGCGACTTCGGGAACGGTTTTAACGGGAGAAGAGAAATTGGGGGATTTGTTGAGGAGAGATTGGGTTCGTCCTGATAGAATGTTGATTGAGGATGATGACGAGGATACTGTTCTGCCATGGGAGAGAGATCAGGGGGGAAATGAAGATGAAAAGAGGGAATTGGAAGGGGGAAAGAAGAGGACTATGAAGGCTCCAACATTGGCTGAATTGACACTTGAGGATTCGGAACTGAGGAGGTTGAGGACACTGGGTACAACATTGCGAGAGAGGATTACGATCCCGAAAGCGGGGATTACGGCGCTGGTTCTTGAGAAGATTCATGATCAATGGAGGAAATCGGAATTGGTTCGACTTAAGTTTCATGAGGTGTTGGCACGAGATATGAAGACTGCTCATGAAATTGTGCAGGTTGGTTGATTTGTTTTATCACCCAAAGAGATTGGCAAATGGTGTATCTGATAATCTGAATGCTGTACTAAATGCGAGGAAGTAGTTTAATTAATATCATTAATTAGCTTTAGAGAGTATAATTATCTTTAGATTAAGCAACCATATGATGACGTAAAGTCTGGATCATAGTAGTCAAAGGCTCGAGGCGCTGAGGGTGAGCCTTGAGCGTAGGTGTGGCCTTTTTAAGCAAGGCGCACTTTTTAGGGGTTTTAGACACGTTATAGGCTGGTTCCAGGCCATTTTTGGATGTTTCAGAGTAGTTTTTTTAGGCTTTTAGCTGATTCAGACATGTTCAGACCGGTTTTTGGTCAGAATATGGCTGGTGCGCCTTGATAGATGCAAGACGGTATGGCTGCACAGCGCGGCTTTGACTACTATGGTCTGGATGCTATAATATTCTTATAGAGTTAGGTGTCTAAATATCTAACTACATTGCACCATTCATGCAATTAATCAGAAAAGATTGTAAAGATTCTTTTTCAGCATGCTTAATTCAACAATAGATGCTAATGAATTGTTGTGTCGTGTGTGATCATGGGGGATTTACTCCTAGACGCCCAATTAATCGGTGTTAACTAATTGTAGCTATGGGGGATTGGGCGGGTGCTTAATGCCTAGGTGGCCGTTTAAGCGGTGACACTAGGCAGGGTTTTTAGACACTGCCTATATCTAGCGAGAGCTTTGTGAAAGAATGCACATTCAAACATATAAGCATACTGAAATAGGCTTCTGATGTTAGAGAAACTACAATGAAGAATAATTTGAATAAGGTTGATGTGATTATTGAAGCAATCAGCACTCTTTTACTTTTAGATGTGTGATATGAAAGTTTATGTAGTATTGAAAAATCATAATCTGCCAATAGAATGAGATAAAACCAGCCATAAATAGCGTTCGGACGTGCTTCTGTTATTTGAAGTTGAAATAGTTAGATATTCAGGTCTCCGGGTATAATACTGGTTATCAAAAATTTTGAAATTATATTTTGACCCTTATAATCAGAGGCTGAATATGTTATCTTAACCCTGAAAAGTGATTAATGCGACTTGAGATCGTAATAATTAGTTGATCAGTTACAAAATGCAAATCCAAAAACCCCTAAATCTTAATATGATATTCTTAATCTATATTATAACTCTAAATGATTTCTATGACAAGCCTTTTTCTTTTCTTTTGTTGTAGCTATGAATTCAATAGAAATTGATAGTGTATTTTCCAAATTAACCTTGAAGTTGCTGGTGACCAGCGCCGAACAGGTGGATTAGTGATATGGCAATCTGGAAGTGTGATGATGGTGTATAGAGGAGTTAATTATGCAGGCCCTTCTTCAAGACCTCAATCCACTGGTGATGCTCTTTTTGTCCCGGACGTTTCCTCTACCAACAATATTAATAATATTAATAGTAATTATAAACCAATAACAAGAAATGGTGATTCAAGAACAACACCTGTTACCAAGATGACCGAAGAGGAAAGTGAATTTAATAGTGTGCTAGATGGGTTAGGCCCAAGGTTTCATGAATGGTGGGGCACCGGAATACTTCCAGTAGATGCGGATTTACTTCCTCAGACACTTCCCGGCTTCAAAACCCCCTTCAGACTTCTTCCTACTGGAATGCGACCTCGCCTCACCAATGCAGAGATGACCAATTTAAGGAAACTTGCCAAATCACTACCTTGTCATTTTGCTCTTGGTACTACTTCCTTCATCAAATTAATTATTTCATCCCTAAGAGGTGGCTAAAATGGATCCTTTTTGGTGTACCGGTTGGGTTGAAACGACCCAAGACACTTTTTCCCCATATTTTTAAATCTGTATTAGTGTCTAGTATGATTACAAAATTATATTATTGAAATGTAATCTAGTTTTTGAATAAAATGATAATCTGCGTTCAATTTGGACTACTTTCAACCTGTTTCACCCCTTAGAGATAAAACATAAATTGAATCGACCCATACATAAATAGTTGGGTTGAAATTGCTCTCTAGATTTTTTACATGTGTATTTGACATATATCTTCATTTTTAACGTGGTAACAAAGGGAGAAACAGGAATCATCAGGGCTTGGCAGCTGCTATAATCAAACTTTGGGAGAAAAGCATGGTTGCTAAAATTGCTGTGAAACGTGGAATTCAAAATACCAATAATGAGTTAATGGCTGAGGAGTTAAAGGTACAACCTTTTATTATAAAATGTGATATATGAAATATTTAAATGATTTAAAGAATGACATGATTCTAACATGTGAAGTATTGCAGAGACTAACAGGAGGTGTCCTACTGCTCAGAAACAAATATTACATTGTGATTTACCGTGGGAAAGATTTTGTTCCCACAAGTGTGGCTACAGCTTTAACAGAAAGACAGGAAATGACAAAAGAGATACAAGATGCAGAAGAGAAGATGAGGAATGCTGCAGTAGAAGCTGCAGCTGCAAGTGTTGAACAAGGACAGGTGGCACTTGCAGGAAGTCTGGCTGAGTTTTATGAGGCTCAAGCACAATGGGGACGAGAAAAAACAACCGAAGAACACGAGCAAATGTTAGTAGAAGCATCCAAAACAAAGATAACTAGAGTTGTTAAGAAACTTGAGCATAAACTATTTATTGTAAGTGTTCTTTTCATTGTTAAACAGCCAACTGTTTTTTATTTATTTAATTGTTCCCTTTTATAATATTTTCATGCTAATTATATTTTTTTCTACTTTTTATTTTTTTCTGGATGCATTGAACAGGCCCAGTCTAAAAGGAGTAAAGCAGATAAAGAATTAGCTAAGATACGGGAATCTTGGCTTCCTGCTGGTGCTCCAGAAGACCAGGAAACTATAACGGATGAGGAACGTGTTATGTTCAGAAGAGTTGGATTAAGAATGAAACCTTACTTACCACTTGGTAAATCATTTTCATTAATGAAACCGTACTTTTTAACTCTTCATTTTATTGAAAAAAAAGTATTATTGAAATAATATAATTTTTGTAATCATATTTGACACAGTTTATGTATGGTAATTTTGGTTAAAAGGTGTTTTGGGCCCGTACTAAAAAAAATTGTTCGTTTTGACACGTAACCTGACCCGTCCAATTTGCCACCTTCAGTTTGTTCTTTTGATATCAATTTTCATGTTGGAAAGCTACACCTTGATTTCAGAATGTATATCGCACACCCTTTTTTGATGGAAACATTATTTTTCTGAAAATTTAATGTTGTCTTATTTTACAGGTATTCGTGGTGTTTTTGATGGTGTTATCGAGAACATGCACTTGCATTGGAAACATAGAGAACTTGTAAAACTTATATCAAAGCAAAAGGATGTTGAATTTGTTGAAGAAACAGCAAGGTTTTTGGAGTATGAAAGTGGTGGGATATTAATAGACATTGTAAGAGTGCCCAAAGGTTATGCCATCATTTATTATCGTGGAAAGAATTATCAGAGGCCCATTAGTATTAGGCCTAGAAGCCTTCCTTCAAAAGCACGAGCATTGAAACGTTGGAAGGCCTTGCAGAGATACGAGGTTTCTTTACCTTTATTTCTTTCCTTTTCATGATTCATATAATAATATTGATGCAGTCTAAGGTAGAGGTGGCAAAATGGGTGGGTCGAATAAGGGTGAGTAACGGATTCATGTGTCGGTTGAAACGGTCTGGATGTGGTTGGGCTGACCCAAACATGTTTGTGTCCAATTTTTTTGAGTTTTATAATAAATAAAGTGCTAATTGTGATTTTAGCTATTTCTAGAATAATTTTATTTTTTAAATAAAATGGTTAGGAGGTATTCTATGCATATGAATGCACTTCTGATGACTCTCAACCCGTTCCACCCATTTGACTTGTTTCATTCTTTATTAGATTAACCATTTGCCACAGACATAACCCTACTCAATTCAAATATAAGGAAACAAGTCAAAATTGCCACACAACTGCTATGTAAGCACTTATAACACGTATTGTATCTTAATGTATATGCAGGCTCTATCAGAACACGTATCTGAGTTGGAAAACACCATAAAGCAAATGAAAGCACAAAATGTAAGCATTCCTCTTATTTTAAAATTTGTTCTATGCTTTCAAAATACTTAAAATACAACTTCTTGATGTATGTAGGGTGGTTTAGAGGATACTAAGGATATGGGTACTCAGAACTCGGACGAAATAGAGCTGCATGATCATTTCTTGGAATCCAGCCAGGTTAGTTTCCTTATCAGCACATGTATCTTTATCGGATTGTAGTCACAACAATCAGTTCTTAGTGTTCGAATAAACAAACAATTCCGGCGTTATTTTAGGGTTCGAATAATTACTTTTGAGTAACGAGTTTCATACTAGCTGCAACATAAACACTCAAAAGAACTAGTTATCCTGTCCCTGATAATCACAACTTTGAATAGCAGAAACACATCCAAACACTTTCTCCGTGATGTGTAATCAGCTCATTATCCAATTATGAATATTCAAAACTAAATAATCAGTCAAAGCGTGCATTCAAACACCCTTTTAGTGTCACTCGTCTTGATAAGAGTTGTACCACAGTATTTTCCCCAAGAACAAGTGTTGTACATTAAGGATGGAAACCGCGCGAACTTTCTTTTTTAGTTTACCTGCTGATTTATATTTAAAGAGGCATCAAGAAGTTGTATGTTTCCTTTTATGTAATGTGCAGGATGAAGATGAAAGTTCATGGACGAATGATGATGACGATGATGATTATGAGGATGAAGATGAAGATGAGGTTGAAGATGAAGATGAACGATTCTAATTGTTAAGACATGTGAGATTGTTTACTTTTTTCTCTTATTGGAGGGAGGTGTTTTCAAGTTGGTTAGAAAGACAAATTTACCAATGTATTATTCATATACAAATAACTTCAACTTGGAAAATTTTAAAAAAAATGTACAAAATTTTTCTTAGTATAAGTTTTGTAAGAACAGCAGATTAAAATTCTTGTTATGGGATCAAAGTCTAGTTTTCGTGTTTTGATGTTGATAATAATTTCGTTCAGTTAAGGTTGATGACCCAGTCTCAACATTTTCTTTTTTTTAAATAAATGGGCATTTGTGTTAGGGGAAGGGGTATGCTCAGGTCAGTGTGAGTGGAAAGTGGTGCCATATCACCTCTCGCTCATCACTCACATACGAAAGGAATGGTGTTCCATGTGAGTGAGTGTGAGCGAGGCTGGTGGGTGTCGTAGCGGCAAGGCAACGGTAACCACATCGGCAAGGAGAGCGGCAAGGTTGGTGTGGTGTCGCCAAACGTACCGGAGTGAGGGATACAGGAGAGCGACATGGCTATCTAAAATGCTCGTCGCTCGAAACTTGCTCGAACTCGTTCAAAAAATGCTCGGAAATATGCTCGTTCGTTTTTGGCTCGGTTTGTAAACGAGCCGATCGGCTCGGTTCGGTTTGTAAACGAACCAAGCACGAGCAAAGGTACGCTCGCTTGTTGCTCGTTCGGTTTGGCTCGAATTAATTTTTAATTTATATATATATATATAATTAATGAATTAATATTTTATACATTTATAAATAACTCTTTTGGTCCAATCCATTATGGAACTTCTTATAGTGACTCAATAGTAGCCCAACTTAAAACCTAAAAAATAAAAGAACCTCTTTAGTAATTACGTTACTTCACTAGTTTACGCTCAGAACCTTCTCCTCAATTCAAGTCTCAAATCGTCTCTGCCTAAAATATCTAACCCTAATCAGATGTCGCCCGCACGAGCAGCCTTTGCGGCTGCGATTCAAGTCTCAAATTGTCTCTCTTTCTTGGTCAGCCGATTAGCCTTTGTAGCTCACGATCGGCGACGCCGAGCTACGAGCAACTTTTGTGGCTCTACAATTTGAAGGGCACACTACATAGTAGGGCTGTCTAAATCGCTCGCCGCTCGCTCGGGAAATTTAATGCTCGGATAATGCTCGTTCGATTTTATGCTTGGTTGTAAACGAGCCGATCGGCTCAGTTCGGTTTGTAAACGAACCAAGCAGGAGCAAAGTTCCGCTCGGTTCGGTTCGATTCGTGAACAGCCCCAGATGGGAACATGGCAGGATGGTTTCGGCCGGCAGTAACATCTCCCCCTCCTTCGTTATGTAGTTTCATCTCATTGTAAAGAATCACAAATTCACATAGCGCATTTATAATATGATAACGAAGTGGTTGTAATCAGTGGCAGATCTAGGAATTTTTTTCAAGGGGTTCATTGTTTTTAGAAGCTCCAATTTCATAGAGCCGGACATAAAAAATATTCGGGTCGGTTCGATGGTTCGGGTCGGGTAAGGTTCATCACATAACAAAACTACGATACAATAATAAAAAAACATCGTCAATGACAGGACAACGATCATTTTAAACCTAGTTTCACAAAACCAAAACCTCATTCAAAACCAGCTGCTAGTCTTCTATATCACCCCACCACACACACATATCATTCAAGGCTATCCCTGAGATTTCAGGTGTCTCATGCGAGTAGAAAAAAATAGGCGCCTTTATATGTGTGTGTGTATATATATATAAATATATTAATACGACGATAGTTGTTATAACAAAATTTATTATCTCCGAGCTAGGTCGTCCCTGAGATTTCAAATGTCTTTCGCGACTAGTAAAAATGAACCTATAAAATATAAGTTTCAATAAGTCAATAAGCAATAAACTAATAAACTTAATCAAATAAGTTTCAACTAATAAACCAAAATATCTTTTTAAACAATACATATAAAAAAAAATTATTACCAACAATTATATGGAATAATAAATCCTAAATATAATAACATATATTAACTAATAAATAATCTAGCAATATAAAATAAAATTAAAAAAAAAAATCACATACAAATAATAATTATCAATTATCAATAAAGAAATAAAACTAAAACTACTAAAGTAAAGATTTTGTATTGTATCTCACGTAGAAAGTGAATAAAATTGTAGCGTAATAGGTAGAAAGTGAATTACTATAGGAGGTAGAATCCTGGCAGGTTTGTAGACTTTTAATGTCTCTTTTCTCTAAACAATATATCTTGGTATTTATTTAATAAAGATATATTCTTCTATCCGTATTCACTTCATCTCTCTCATAAGTTATTAACCCCAATACTTATTTACTCATCAAAACTGTCCAATAGAATTCTGTCACCTCAAAATTACTTATTTACTCAGATTTCATTGGAAACACCCTACTCATTTACTCACAAACTTTTTTTTTATAAATAAACATTTAATTTAAAAAAAAAGACAATTTCATTAAAATAAAAATTAACATAATACAATTAAAAATAAAAAAACCTACAAAATAAATAAAAGCTAGATAATAAAATTTTAAAATCTAAAAGGTGCTTTACCATCCATACTTTGCGGCAATTTCACGGATGATTTCGTTTGGATCACGATACAGTTGGTTTTGGTATTGGTAGGAAAATTGAGATAAAAAATTAGGATCCATATCAAGCGAAAATTGAGATAAAAAATTAGGATCCATATTTGGATCGGTTGAACTTTGAGGGTAGTAGTTTGGATATTGAGGTTGCGGGAAATAGCTTGGAATTGGTTGAGGAGGTGGTTGGGTTCGTTGGGGAGCGGCTTGGGTTCGTTCGGGTCGCGGTTGAGATTGAACTTTTGGCTTAAATTTTCTAGGCTTTGTTGATTTTTTGGATGACCCTTCCATTTTTTGTAGAGTGTAAAATTATATAGATGAGATGAAAGATATATAGATGATAGGTAAAAATATATGTGTGGAATGTGGGTATATATAGGTAAAAAATTAGTATTTTTTTTTAAAGCACCCAACCCACCCCCCACCCCCACCAACGGCTACATGCCCAACGGCTAGTAGCACCAAACACCCGAGTATATACACTCGGTCCAACTACTCGATCACCCCTACTCGGCTCTACTCGAGTGATTGGGGGCGGTGTTCCCCTTTACTCGGTTCCCTTTTCCTTTACTCGATTGTATGCGGGTATCCCGCCCCCAACACCCTAAGACCATCACATCTATGTAATTGGCCGGAAAATTTCCAAGTATGTTATTTCTACTTTTTTTTTCTTACTTTAAGCATTCTATCAGTTTTTCTATCAGTTTTCATATCTTTAGGGGTTCACCCTATATTTTTTAAGGGGTTCACCCCAGTTTTTCTATATAGTTTTCTACTACACTTTCGAAACTCGGAGGGTTCCGGTGAACCCCCTCGGCTCTATGTAAATCCGCCCCTGGTTGTAATGATAGTTCACTAACAAGAGGTTTTCTACTGAGCTTATATCAGTCGGATACTCTCCCGTAGAAAAAGCATTATTCGTTTAATTAATATCAAGTATGAGTGTATGGCGAGGGACATAGTAATCTTTAAATGCAATCCTAGCAAGTATGTAGACACAATGCATCTGTTATCTTTGAACTTTCAAAACATGATTCATGAAATATTAAATTAAATCAAGATAATCATGAACAGATAAGTAACTATCTAACATGTATTTCTACAATTTCTTAACCTAAAATAATATCAAATTGTATTAATTTGACATGTATATTTGTTAATTCATCAAAGTGTATGCATGCTACTTAATTTTTAAGTGATATTTAACCAGTAATTTCGATTTTAATCATCCTTTTTACTATCATTTAGACATGCAACTATGCTAAATAAGTTCATGTGTCAAGAAGATGTAGATATTTTAGGAATATGACCGGTGGCGAAACTTGAACAATTAAATTTATTACAAACTAGGTCAATTCACAAGCACTCAGAGAGGAACAATCAACAATCACAGATTTATTACAGATTATAACAGCCTAACTAATCAGCAACTCCAGTTATCATCAATTTGTCAACTTAGATTATAACAGATTTAATCAAGAGACATAGTAATACTCCAATTTACACGGGCCGTTTAATGGTTAATTGGTAACACTTTCATTCGGCCCAAAAACACATATATAAAAATCATTTTTTAAGAAATTTAGGGCCCTTTTCAAGTGGGGGCCCTAAACCCTAGCATTGGTTGACAACACACTTAAGCCACTCATACATGTATATTTGTTAATTCATCAAAGTGTATGCTTGCTACTTAATTTTCAAATGATATTTTGACTAGTAATTTCGATTTTCAGTGTCCATTATATTTTTCATTTACTCATCCAAGTATACTAAATAAGTTCATGGTGAAGAAGAGATGGACATTTTATGTATGTGACACATGTGTCGATCAATTAATTATAAAACATACCAAAACATATATCCGGATAACAATCTAAATAACTTTATATATAAAGTATAATTTATCATCAGGTTTACTATCTTAAACTTTAAAAGTTATTCCTTAAACATCAACAAAAAAAAATGATAATTAATAACTTAAAAAAAAAAAAAACCTTGTCATAAGGGGCAAGGTAACCTGTTTGTATCGGTGGACAGTGTGGACACCCACAAGGCAACAAAGACAGCGAAGGAAACCAGCTTAGTTTGTATCGAACCCTTATAACCATCGAACCTAAAAAGAAAGATTGTTTAGGGTTTTGCTTCGATCAGAATCAGATAGGTCAGTGACACTCTACTCTTGCTTCAAATCTGGTGCATTGATCAACCTACATTCACTCTTTTTCTATCTTTCTTTAAATTCATCATAATGTTGCTTTAATATTTATGGGTTTTGTTGGGTTTTAACAAAAGGTTGCAGATTTGTGTTGGGTTTTGTTCATATTATCAATTTGTTTCTGGGTTTTTGAAGGTTTCATTTCTGTTGCTGTTTATGTTTTTAATAGCCCTTGATTGAATTGAACTTCTTTCTTTACTTTATACAAATTCAGACAAAAATATGCACAATTAGATATGAAATTTATGATTTTGAAAAGTGGAAAGTAAGAATTGCTGCTTATTTTGTTCAACCTTCAAGAATCATCTCAACTGTCTTTATATAAACACATTTCTTGTATTCAATTCATATATTCTTTCGGTATGTATGATCTTGGAAAAAATTTGGATTTGGATTTTTTCCAGAAAACAATTTTTGGGACCTTGGTTTTAAATGCGCGCGTTACATGATGCGGTGATGAGACTGCATCGCTGCAGTTTATGCACGCATCACATGATGTGCATGTGATGCGGCTGATGCGTGGGGCGGTCTGAGGTGGTGCCTTATGCAGTTAACCAGTATTTGAACAAGTTAGACCATCGAGTGCAACGGGTCTAGTTTTTCAATTCTGACTGAACAAATCTGATCATTGATTGAGCAATAGGTTTGAGTATTTGAATAAATTAGACCATCGATTAATCGATTAAACAAATCTGACCAGAGATGATGAGAATATCTTATATTTAAGTGTTTAAATGTTAACAAGTTAAAATATTATCTATAAATAATTATTTAGTATTTTTTAAATAACGATCATCTCTCGCGCTTCACGCATGGATGTTGGTATCAAAATGCATCGGAGCACCACACACTTTTAAAACCAAGTTTGGGACAACCCAAATAGAAAGTGATGGATCTTTTTCTGGGTTGAGAGCACTATGATTTACATTACAATTCAAAATATTTAATGATTCTTGTTCTTGCCTGGCTGCAGTTTCTTGATATACAGTTAGTGAAATGGCAACTGTTTCTTCGAGCATGCATGTCGCTATAGCAAAACCCTCCACTTTTGCTTCATGTGAAGCATCAAAGTCAAACATTGCAGTTGTTAGCAGTTTTAAAGAGGCATCATGGATGAAGCTTAAGAGTTCTTGTCACATCTCTTCAACACATGTGTTATCTCAAAATGTTACATCGAATCCTGTGAAATTTAGTAGGAATGTCACAAAAGCAATGTCTCAATCTAATGACACAACGCCTCTCCCGGGATTGCCTATTGATCTGAGAGGTTAGATTTCTAGACTTGTATTCAAACATCATGATGATTTTAATAACTTAAGAGAATTATTTGTAGGCAAGAGGGCGTTCATTGCAGGGATAGCCGACGATAATGGCTATGGATGGGCAATAGCAAAATCCCTAGCTGCTGCTGGTGCTGAAATTCTTGTTGGCACATGGGTCCCGGTAAGTGGCCGGTCTAGACTTTATTATCATTATAAAATGTTAAATTAACTCTTTTGTATTCTTTTTTAAGTGATCCCATGAAATGAAAGGAAATGAAATGTGATTTTAATCCTCATGATGTGCTTACTTTATGTTCATCAAAACTCTGTATTGAAACTTCTGTTATTTGAAGCAATCTGTTTTTTTTTCTTGTCCTGTAAGTAAAGAAATCCTTAAAGTCAGTTTTTTTAACAAGAGAAGTAAGCCATTTTAATAAAAGAATTTAGATCATCAAAAGTAATATAACTTTTGTAACTGTTTGACACACTAATTGTTTGTAACCGGACAAGCAGTGTTTTCACCTTTTCGGTCAGCTAACCCAACCCGACTCGACCCATACCTAAGAAATAACCTGTTTTGACTCGTTACCGGACCTGCCTGTCTCCCATTTTGCCACCTCTGAATTTTACAGGCTCCCTTCAAAGATAAATTGTTGTTCATGAATGTTCTTTGTAGGCACTCAACATATTTGAGACCAGTCTTCGCAGGGGGAAGTTCGATGAATCACGTGTGTAAGTGTCTAATTTCTAGTTTTCTACCAATTATTTGAAGTTAGTTGTAGATTATACCGTCACTGCTCTATCGACCATTAAGTGCATTTTGCTGTTTTAGGTTGCCAGATGGGTCTTTGATGGAAATCACTAAAGTGTATCCTTTGGATGCAGTTTTTGACAGTCCTGAAGACGTACCAGAGGATGTAAGTTTAATCATCATGAAGAATATTTCTGTAGTTCTTGAGGCTACAACTGTCATTTATGTATATATAACACCGAACTATGCAGGTAAAATCGAATAAACGCTATGCAGGATCTTCAAAGTGGACTGTTAAGGTGTGAACTCCTTAATCATTGTCTCTTTTTCGCCCTCCTCTAAACAACCTGTTAACGTGACAGTGAATGGAGTCTTTTGAATTTTCTAGTCAATTAGCTTGAGATTGCATTGCTGATTAACTATAATGTTGTGCAGGAAGTTGCTGAATCTGTGAAAGAAAACTTTGGCAGCATTGACATCCTTGTGCATTCACTTGCCAATGGACCTGAGGTATTTTTGTGTATTTTTTGTAGTGGGATTTTGGTATTTAAACTGTTTTTTTAAAAGAATAAAAACACTGACTTGATTTGTTGATTTAAGAAAATGGATTTTAGACGGGTTATAAAAGATCTGAAACATCTAGTATGGGTAACTTGCAGGTTAGCAAACCTCTCCTGGAAACATCAAGGTATGGGTATCTTGCAGCCATCTCTGCATCCAGCTACTCCTATGTATCTTTGCTCAAGCATTTTGTCCCAATTATGAACCCGGGTACGTTTTTATTTGTTACAATAAAGTGAAAAAACTATCTTTTATAACATCTATAAAGAGAGCACTTTTATCAGCAAAGTTTATTCCTTTTATGTTTTAGGTGGTGCTTCGATTTCTTTGACCTACATTGCTTCTGAAAGGATCATACCAGGGTATTTCCCTTCTTTCTCAAGTCTTAACTCCCTTTATGATCATAGAGGTGGTAAAATGGGTGGGTTGGATAACGGGTCGAACCGGGTAAACTTTTGGTGTGGTTTACTTTTTGATCTAAAATTTTATTTTATAAATAATAAGTGTCAAATGTTATTACAAAAAATATACCATTCCCTTTCAACAGTAATCTAATTTTTTGAATAAAATGATTTAGATGGCGTAAGGCATTATACTAGAAAAATCAAAAGTACACTTTGGGTGGCTTTTGACCCATTTGACCGTTTCTTTTTAAGCTGTTTGACCCGCTTGAGATAAAACATAATCCAAACTGATCAAACCAATAAGTAAATGTTCTGAAATTGCCACCTGTAATTGACAGTTATTTATCGACGTGTTACCCATTTAGTGATGGGCTTTTTCAACCCATTCAAAGAGCCCGTTCCTTAATTGTATTTTTACTATGCAGATACGGTGGAGGTATGAGTTCAGCCAAGGCTGCTTTGGAGAGCGATACAAAAGTGAGTGTTTATTATTATTTTTATTTTTAATTCTTTATCATTTTTTGATATTGGTGTTTGGTAAACTTCAATTTACCATGACTGGTTGTTACTTACAGGTACTGGCTTTTGAAGCTGGAAGAAAACATAGAATCAGGGTGAACACTATATCTGCAGGTAATGCACTTACAATTTTAGTGCAATTTTTTCTGTTTTAATTTATTATATTTTACTTTTCTAAAGTAATATTTGTTGTTTGTAATTATGTTCTACCAGGACCATTAAGAAGTCGTGCTGCTAAAGCTATCGGGTTCATTGATATGATGATTGATTATTCATCAGAGAATGCACCATTGCAGAAAGAACTATCTGCTGGTGAGTGTCAGTCTATCTTCATCTAAATACTTTGCCTGAGGTGGCAAAATGGCCAGGTTGGGTAACGGGTCAAAATGGTTAAATAGTTATTATGGGTTTGAAATAGATCAGGTCAGGCTGGGCCAACCCGCAAACACTTCCTTGTCTTTTCTTTATTGGAATTTATAAATAATCAACGTGTTAACGATGCTTACAAAAAAAAAACTATAATATTACAACTTTTTTGCTCTAAAAATATATTTTGGGAAACTTTGACCTTTTTGACCTGTTTGACCTGTTTCTTTACATGTTAATCATAGATGGTGCAATGTGTTGGTAAATGACTAGTTTACCCTTATGAGTGTTTTCATTTTCTTGTTCTTGAATACTAATTGCATGTGATAAAAAAAAATGGATGTAAACAGAGGAGGTGGGAAATGCAGCTGCTTTTCTAGCGTCGCCATTGGCTTCTGCCATCACAGGGACGGTGTTGTATGTAGACAATGGTCTGAATGCCATGGGAGTTGGTGTCGACAGCCCGGTTTTCAAGGATTTGAACATCCCTAGAGCCAACAAAAGTTAACGGGTCAAACTCGTCAATGAAAAATGAAAAGAGAGTGTAATGGCTATGAGAATAGGTTAGTTTGGCTTCCCATATTGGTGTTTAAACTTATAGACTCTAGTCAAGAGTAATAATAACATTAGAAAGACTAATAATTTTGAAGCAGTTGAATGAGCCTTTGTTGCTAGAAAAGGGCTAACCTTGTTATTTGAGGCTGATTGAAGTGAAATATCCAAACTACCCTTTGCTCCTTTATTTATTCTTCTTTTAATTGATCTTTTCAGTTTTATTATTTTGTTAAGCATTGGTTACCATTGAGATAACAATGGTTTAATGCTAATTCAAGACTGCTAATTCCTTGTTTTGATAATGATAATGAATTAATAACTCATGTTATTATTTGTTAATTAAAGATGGTCATATACCACATGCATGTCCCTAGTCACTTGATGAATCATTAATCACAAGTTAAACGTTCAACAATGATAAAAACAACCGGGTCAACAAAGTCAAGAAGGTCAAAGCTTAAATCGTTAATATGAATATAATGGGAATTGTGAGAGATTGTAAAATAAGTTTTTATATAATCTAAACAAGTTTATAAAAATACCATTTTTATAAAACAAAGATTATTTCCCAAAGGATTTTTATAAAACATCAAACTATTTAACTAAGTCTTTCAAATGTATAAAGATTGGTTTTTGAATTAGTTTAAATTTGAAAGATGATGGATGGAGCTTGCTAAGCTTGGTAAAGATTCAAATGACATCCACCATGTAGACACAAAACTACTTAAAATGGTTTAAAGACAAACACTTTAAGAAAACATCTTAAACACTTTCAAAGTATCAAAAATAAACTTGTCATTTATGTGACAAACAAAGCTTTCTTGAAACTCAAAACCTGGCAAAAATGTGTTTGAATGGGTTATAATGGATGGATGTGACAATGCATAGCATTCACAACTAAAGAGAGACAAAAAAAAGGAGAATGCAGGACGCATGGTCACTACTGCGACCGTGAAATGGCCAACATGTTCCTCAGATTCTTAAGTTGTGGCTATATATAGTTCCCTCATCTTTCATTCTAAACCACCCTTTTTGCTCACAACACTTTCAAATATATATCTAATATAATCTTTCTAGTTCCTTTGATATTCTATCATCAATCCAAGAGAGAGATTCAAGATCAAGAGTAAATTAGAAGAGTTGTTCTACAACTATCATTCTTTCTAGCTTTGTATTTGTGTTGAATGTGGTAGCTTGTTACCACTTGATATAAGAGAGATTTGTAAGTGTCACTCACTTGGTGTGAGTTCATCATCATACTATCTTGATATAGTTGATGATTGGTTTGGGAAACACTATCTAGATATAGTGTATTGTGAGTTGTGAGCATCACTATCTTGATATAGTGATATGTTGAGAGAGTGTGCACTACCTTGATATAGTGCTTGAGATTGTGAGTGCTACTCTATCTTGATATAGTGCTTGTGTTGTAAAGATCACTGTCTTGAGATAGTTGGTTGAAGAAGGTGATCACTACCTTTGTTTAGTGAGACGTTTGTACCAGTGATCTCTTTCGTTGAAGAAAGACGTTTAATGGAGCGACTCTCGATTGGAGAATCGGAGAGAGGACGTAGAGTGGATTTGTTAACTAATCAACGATAAAAAAGTTATTTAGTTTTATTAATTGGTCGCATATCATTATCATCGGGCGGGTTTGTGGGGTGGAGGGTTGGGGCCTAGTGATAAGAGGGGAGTCCCATAAGGGCATGAGGTATACCAAGTGAGTGAGGCTTAGGTGAAGACACTTTTTTATTTTATTTGGACGTTACATCACATGGGTGGGTTGGTCACACCACTCTCACTTGGTATGTGGTATACCCAAGTGAGTGAGAGTTGTGTGATTATAGTGTGTGTGTGTGTGTGTGAGAGAGAGAGAGACGAACTTTGAAAACATCTCACGAGTCGTGATAATTATCACGCGGATGGCTCACGGCCCCCCCTCACACCATTGAGGTGACGGTGTTTCACTTGGGTCATGACCTCACACCATCTTTCACGCGGAGTATACCGCACCCCCTAACAAGGAGGTCGTGGGTCAAATCTTCTCTAGGGCTAAAAAATAATAAATAAATAAAAATCGCAACCAAGAGTTTGTCATATTGTTATGTATACAGACTATTTCATAGGCCCAACCCAATGTCTATGGGCTTTAGAGTTTGATGTTGTGTATATATGTATGACTACCTGATATGTAGCATTTGCCAGACTATTGTATGTCTGTCGGGATAAATGTTGAACATCCAGCAGATAATGTTCAGACATAAAAGTTTTAGCTCAATTATTAATTAAAAGATTACAGTTTAAAAGCCAACTGATATATTCCCCATTACAATGGTTCTCTAGAAGAGAACCAACTCTGTTTCAACTAAAAGTATTTGGTTGCGCGGTCTATCTACCATATAGCGCCATAATGAGACATGTTTACAACATAATATGTTGTCCATTAATTTGAATAAGACAATATTCTCAGTCTTAGGGGGAGATTGGATAAAGAAAGGAAATACTGGTAATACATGAAAATATTAATATTAAATACATCATCATCACCCCTTAAGTGGTCAATATGAGTCTGAAGTCTAATATGTCATGTATTTGCAAAGAATAGCAAATGAATTATATGATGCATTCACACACACAAATAGAGTGACAAAGTCACATATACCAGCATTGAATTTATCTGCTCAAATGAACATAATCAATGAATTATTACCATACAAAGAAAATGTGGGAGATAAATCGGTTCCAAATATAAAAACCCAATGAAATGAAAAGAGTAGAATAATGCAGTTGGTGTAACCCCAGAAGAGGTGTATGTCCCAGAAGAGACTAGTACATTTCCAGAAGAAAATAATAAAACCCAAGAAGAGGTATATGTCCCAAAAGAGATTAGTACATTTCCAGAAGAAAATAATAGAACCCTAGAAGAGGTATATGTCCTAGAAGAGACTGGTACATTTCCAGAGGAAAGTAATAAAACCCAGAAGAGGATAATAGAGTTCTAGAAGAAACTCATATACTAAATAATATGAGATCTCTATAAATCATGTACAACATAGTACAATATGGAACCGAAATAAAACACGTGTTTGATATATTTGCATATGATGTAGCAATAAATGTAATCGATGAAAAAAAATATTACGTACATAAACTCTGTAAGAGTACATACACAGAGATGACTGCCTACAATGGCAAGACGCCTAAAAGGCTGAACTAAATTTGCATGACAAGCGAAACGTTTTCGGACCTGTAGTCCGAACATCCATAGACGTCAAACCAGTAGGTTATAAATGAGTGTCTTTAAATAAAAAGAAACGAAAATTATGAGATTATGCGATGTAGGCACGACTTGTAACGTTAAGGTTTTTTTCCCAAATCCCAGAAGTTGATTATGAGGAAACGTGTTCCCCTGTAGTGGATGCGATAACCTTTAGATGTTTAATCGGCCTCGCAATCTCAAAAGGACTTCAGAAAAATTATAGACATTGTCACTACACATTTGTATGGAAAACTTGAAAGTAACATACATAAAAATCCCTAAAGGGTTAGAAATGTCTGAAGCATTATAATAAGTAATCTGAGATGTGTTTTATAAATCTCAACAGATTTTTATATAGTCTCAAGAATACTGGTCGTATATAGTAAAATCGACTCAGTGTATATTTTGAAAAATAAGGGGTATAAGTTTGATAAAATCAGCCATGTCTATTTATCAAAATTTCACTCTTAAAGTTCATTATAATCGCAGTTTACAATGATGATCTACGCATCATCAAGAAACTCTGTCGAACTTCTAGCGAGAAAAATTTTAAAAGACTTTGACACAACAAAATTGTTCCTCGACCTGATGTTCGAGTATATATGTGATTGTATATTTGTTCATAAATCGAACTACACCCAGAAGATGTTAGCGTATTTTAATATGAACAAAGTTTATCCGCAAAGCACACCCATAATTGTTTGGTCGCTAAACATACACAAATATCATTACTTCCCCAAAGAAGAGGGTGAAGAAGTACTTGGTCTAGAAGTACCATACTTAAGCATAATCGGTGCACTAGTGCATCTCATGTATATTATAAGATATGATATTATGTTTCAGTATATGTGCTAGTGAAATACGATTGTCTAATTCAACACGTTGCACTCTTTTTCCCTTCACTAAGTTTTTGTCCCATTGAGTTTTCTTAGTAAAGTTTTTAACAAGGCGACGTAACTGATCCAGTAGCATCAGTTTATCTTATAGGTCCTGAAGTACCGATTTAACATCATCTGGAAGTATGTCGTTAATTATACATAATACGCGGTGCACTCTTTTCCCTTAGCTATGGTTTTTTCCCACTGATTTTTCTAGCAAGGTTTTTAACGAGGCATTATTATCAAGCGTATTAAAAGATAAGTTAATATTTTTGCGGGACTCGAGACAAGGGATTGTTCTACGAGAAAAATATGGAGTCCCAACCAATTGTTTATGGTGATACAGGTTACTTATTAGACTACATATGATCTAAATTTGCATACAAAGGTACAACAATTTCATGGCAATCAACAAAGTAGACATTACCACGAACCAGAGTTGATCAAAAGAAGTTCGACTACACTATATGAAGACCATGCGATATGCATCGCTCAAATCAAACAAGACTACAATAAAGATCAAGTCAATGAGTTACCACAAAAGATTGCACTCCAAAGACCGGAAGATATATGTTAAATTGAGGGGGAGTATTATGCACGTTGTACTCTTTTTCCTTAACTAAGTTTTGTCCCACTAGGTTTTCTTAGTAAGGTTTTAATGAGACCACATAACTGGTCCTGCAGTATCGGTTAGTATCGGTCCTGAAGAATCGAGACAACATTATTTAATAGTATGATGTTGATAGTGTATAATATAAAATGTCTGAGTGAGAGTGTTATGTATACAGACTATTTCATAGGCCCAACCCAATGTCTATGGGCTTTAGGGTTTGATGTTGTGTATATATGTATGACTACCTGATGAATGAATGATATAGATAATCAATTTCCTCTCTTAAATTCTCTCTGTTTTCATCAATATTTACATAATCAAAAGTTATGACTTTTGATAATAAACAAATAAAAATCTTCATTTGTGGGTTCAAATCATGTACATGACAAATAAATAAATAAAAACCGCCGTTAAAAAAATTAACAGTGAGTTGTAACACCCGATATCAAAATTAGATTACGTGTCATCTTTACATAATCAAAAGTTAAAGACTTGTAATGATAATAATTTCAAATTGGTCAAAGTATTAAAATTTAACAAATTCTAGGGTTTACTAAGCTAATAAATAATTACTTCACTATCTGATATGGTGTTCATGACTCGGTTTAAAACCAAACAACTGCCTAAACAGTCTTCAGTTTGATTTCAGGATTTTTTTATTTTTTTTTTAAATTGACGGTTGTCTTCAGTTTGGTTTTTAAAAAAAAAATTGACCGTTTGGTCTTCAGTTTGGTTTGCGACTTTGAACAAAAACCAGCAGTAAAGAATCAGACCTGTAGGTGAGATAATTGTCTTCACAAATTTCAAATTTCAACCTTTTGGACTTGGGAATGCCTCCTGTGCAAAAAATTATACGTTTGTGCTCAACAAAATCGTAAAATCTTAAGATATTGTGATCAAGATCATGATTTTAACAACCATGCTTTTTACTTTTGACAATCAATGCGTCACAAATTTAGTTTTAACATTTAGGGATAATCCAATCTTAGATCCGTTGTCGTGTTATGACCAACCCTTCTAATTCGGGCATCATCTTATACATGAAATATATCGAGTCACAGACCTCCCTTTCAAGTTTAGACTCGCTAAACGACCCATTTAACGAATGTACACCATAAAGTCGGCAATATTTTCTCATACCGCAATCTTTTTCATCTATCAGCAGAACATTTGTTATGACCATCCATGCAAAACACAATCTTCAAACATAAGACCTAATGATGAATCAACTACTCATATTCAACAATCTTGCAAACATCAATTTCCAAACTTTAAAACAAGAAAGAACATGTTTTGATATCCAACAACATTGCTGCTGTTAACCAGCAAAAGGATGTTATTCATACAGGCAAAGCAAGAACCTCTGTCCAATAACATGTTTATTGCGGAAACTGAAGGTGGGACCCACCAAAAAAAGGCTCAAAAGTAGTTGGTTTTGTAGAAATTTTTTAGAAAGCTGGAGATGTTCTCATCCTTGTTGGCGACATCTTGAACAAGACCCTGATTACCAACCACATACTGCCCAATTATATGGTGTCGTTGCTTAGCATGCTCGGTTATGTTGCTCAGCTCTTCCATTCCTTTGAATAGCAGCATATCAATCACCTGCAACGATTATTCAGAAATTAAAGCGTATCCATTGAAATGCACATATTGAAGCCGAGATACACACACACACACACATATATATGGAGGCTCGTTCTTTTCAGAACCAATAGTATGTCGAGAATAGCGATAACCGCATAAGCACATATACATATCGCTTCAATGAAGTAAAATTGAAAAACAATGCTTTATTTATCTCTCCTCGCTCTTTCTTTGATTTACCTACACTCACTATTTTTTTTAAATTAGTATAAAAATGTGCACATATGCATGTAGTGTATATGCATATATGCATTTAGACAAAAGACTATCAATACCATAACTTTTTTAAATAAACCCTAAACATTATGAAATCAATATGCAATCTAGTCAATTTATATAATAATACAAGGGTTAATGTGGTTCTTGCAGTTCTCAACATACTATTGAATCTGAAAAGAATGCCTCCTATATATATTTTGTTTTACGTATTAATTTATTTCTAAAAGTGAAAAGAGGAATATCAATATCTCCATGTGTTGTTTGCTGTAAAATTGGTTTCCTAAAAAATTATTTTGTCTCAAGGGAAATAGATCGGTGGAGACCGATTTAAATATTTAACTTTGTTCTGCGATCCAGAAGATGCAGCTCCACTATCAACAATCAACATACTCATGTAACATATGGAAATTTTAAAAAATAATATTGGGCTTATTTGTGCTAATTTTGCTCGTTATTATGTGTTTTATCGTTTCAATTGCAATCAAGTATATCATATTCTGTTTTAATTACTATATAGCTTCATCAAAATGGTTTATATTACTACTTAATCTACAGTCTACACTAAAGACTTGTTCTGTGAAATGTTCTAGGATAGCGCAGCATTTAAGTTCTGTTTTTAAGAATACTATTTGTGGTCAAATTAGAAAGAAGCCTATGGACTTAAATGGGCAAAACGTCCCATGGACTTCACATTAAAATGTCTTTAGGTCTGAGCTCCACAACTACCAGTTTCTGGCTACAAACTGATAGTTTGACAGTTTTTGCCTTTAAAAGTTGCTAATTTTGCACATGACTCCAACTTGATACAGGTTTTAGTTAATAAGTTAATTAATAACTAATGACTGAAACCTTCAAATGTTTTCATCTTATTTCTTATATCTTACATCTTCAACCTTATGGCTCTGTAAATAGGAACTGTAGAAATATCTTAGAGATTTTGATTTTGCCTTGGGAAGTCGCTAATTTTGCACATGACTCCAATTTGATACAGTTTTTTAGTTAATAAGTTAATTTATAACAATGATTGAAACCTCCAGATGTTTTCTTCTTATTTCTTATATCTTACATCTTCAACCTTATGTATCTGCAAAATAAGAAAGTCCATATCCAGCAACCACTTCAATATGCCTCCATATTTATCAGTTATGGTGATACTCAAACTGGTCATAATGACTAACTATTTTTTATCCTACTGATCTGCTTTGTGATTAATAAAATCCAATAAGGTTCTCATAAGTTGCTAAGAAGAAGGATGGATTTACTGAAATGGTTTTTGTCAAACATTCATCATTTCTTTTCTCAAACCCAAATCTCGGTTAAAATTTCTTACACTTCAAAAGAATTTCAAAAAAGATGAGAGATTTCAAGAGAAATTTCTCAAAGTGGGTTACAAAGAATTTTACATGGGTACAAATATCAAAAAAGAAAAAGATATATCAGGTATTAATCGCAACTACCCTATTGCAGTAACAAGTGTTATTGACCATTTTGAGCTTAATGATTTTGCAGTCCGCAGACATTGTGATAGAACCCAAAGTTGTCGGCTTGATTGATTGAAAAGTAAAATACAGATAGTGCCCTGTTCGAGAAGGGTGATCTCCGATTACAAGGTTAGAAACCCTAAATTGATTAACATAAACATCGACTCTAATCTAATTGCAGGAAACAGACTTTAATACTAATTATTTGGTGGGAACAGTTATGCCCACTTCCTGACTTTGAGGGTTACCCCCCATTTCCTAATTTTTTGAATCCCTTCCCTCCATTTGATTTCCCTCCATCCAGCAACCTGCCCTGACCCATGGGTCTGCCCAGAACAATTCTGACCCAGTTCTGGGTTCGTATCAATACATCCCAGCCGGTGAAACGACTTGTCCTCAAGTCGAAACGAGGGGAATTATTGTACCACGCAATAAGCCATTCTATGGTTGCCGAGATCTGTCCCTTCACTAATCTTCGAGTAGTATGCTTCCTGACTTCATGAGCTTTAACATTCGTGGTCGAGTTGGGACCTATATAGGGCCAATAAACAGCAACTGTTTTATATGCAAGTGGGCTAGCCCACACCCGATGAGAGTAAGGGTAACATCCTTTTCCAATTTCCAACATGTATGGATCAGTCCATCCACCAGTTTTAGCCCATTTATCTTTTTTGTTGGCCCATGAAGTCAAGTGAGCAGGGAGTAAACTGGGCTGACCCAGCCACTTCACGTGATTTTGGGTTTTCTCCAGAACTCCGATCTTCATTAGAACACTGTCGCCGATCTTCAATTGACCACCCACAACTTGCTCAAATTGATCTTCGTCATCACTAGGGTTGTCGCCGGAAACTTCATTTGTATCCAGTTCTAGCAGTGAGCTGTGAGGTTCACCCAAATTCTGCTCAGATCGATCCCGAGGTTCCTTGTCATCTATCCAAATCTTGATCGCTTGGATATCCTCCTTTAGGGCTAATGACAGCAAGTCTAGCTTTTCTGCAATAATTGCCAATTGAGCCATGATTGAATCATGGCGAATACTGCTACCTTCATTCTGCTTACTCAGGGTCTGCACCATCTTGCTTCCCGGCAATGCAGCCAAATGATAGAACCCAAAGTTGTCGGCTTGATTGATTGAAAAGTAAAATACAGATAGTGCCTTGTTCGAGAAGGGTGATCTCCGATTACAAGGTTAGAAACCCTAAATTGACTAACATAAACATCGACTCTAATCTAATCGCAGGAAACGGACTTTAATACTAATTATTTGGTGGGAACAGTTATGCCCACTTCCTGACTTTGAGGGTTACCCCCCATTTCCTAATTTTTTGAATCCCTTCCCTCCATTTGATTTCCCTCCATCCAGCAACCTGCCCAGAACAATTCTGACCCAGTTCTGGGTTCGTATCACATTGTTACTTCATCTGTTTTCCTTTTGGTGGGATTCCTCTCTTTTAAGGAAGGAAAAGGGGCGAAAAAAAGTATAGAAAATTGGAATTTATTAAATTTTGCTTATTTGGGGTTCTTTAGTCCCACACTTTTGAAGGAAGTACTTGCTCTTTGGTGGATTAAAACTATGGGTTTTTTTCTTTATGGAAGAAAAAGAAGAGAAAATGTGGTTCGTTAATGGAGGAAGAAGAAATGATATAATAAACCTGAACGGTGAAGAACATGAAGATGAAAGGTGATAAATACAGAAAAAAAATGTAAGATTAACTGTTAAAAAAATTTGGCATCACATAAAAAATAAGCGACTTCATTAAGGATAAAATTGAATGTATACTTAAAAGTGACAAATGTAGGAGTATTTTCAATTTCCAACCTACTTAAAAGTTTGTAGTCAGTATCACACTATCTAAACTCATCATCCAAGTACAATGAGCCAAGTAATGTTACTCCCTAAAAATTACATAAATGACTGGTACACTGGTAGCATACCCTCAATTTATCGTCTAAGTTCATAGCCCAAAAACGTCATTTCCCATATCATTTATCATCTAAGTTCATATAAACCTAACTGCAGCTACCATCCACCAGATACCAGTGTTTTGACACCTATCATGAGCAACCAGTTTCACAACTATAGAAGAAGCTGCCCTGAAAGATTTGGCTTAATCAATATGCAAATATGTGATGCGAAAGATGATTCATCAAATAGTCATTGCCATCCAGTCTCTCAAAAGGTAACCGTATCAAGAGGAACTATATGACCCACTACCAACTTTTGTAGATAACATATATTTTCTATACGCTCACAAAACACTTTAAAAACAAGATAAAGGGCGAGAGAAAGCATAGAATATCAATTAAAAAAAATTGCATGCTAGAACACTTAAAATGCAGAATTTGATGACTTAAAGTTAAATGGTTACAGCATCAAAACTACACTCTTCACTTCATTACTAGTCTAATGGTCATGACTCATGAAGCTGACTGAATTAACTAAATGATTCAACCAACTAACAAAACCTGCTTCATCCTCCAAAGAAATTGTAAGCGATGAAATGCAACAAACTTCAAAACCATCTAGCTATCCCAATATTATCTATGTGTAAGCACATATTAAGCTGGAATGAGGTGTCACAATTTTCATTTAGTTAACATTAACTCCCAGTAAGTTCTAAATGAACCATTTAACAAGTCTAAGGAACATTAGACAACACTTAAAGCCTATTATTAAATAAGTATTTTTCAACACACAACAACACAGTATAACTTGTAAGGCTTAATGATTATCCACTGAACACACCACATGCACATTGAATTTTAAGTTTACACCTAAAACACTTCACATTAAAATTGATAAAGTTGAACACATAACCAAAACAATAATTCAACAATTCAATCAACATCCTGCACATAAAATCCACAAATTTACAAACTATATTACCTAGATCTGAAATATATATACAAAAAAATAGAAATGAAATCGAAGGCGATATTAGGGTTAGAGTTACCTTAGGGTTTGTGATATGAGCGTTCTTACGGATTTCGGCAGCGATGGTGGATCGAAGCTCAGACGGATTAACAACATCGTATAGATTATATATATCCATGATCGCAGGAATGGATCTGCAAGCTGCACGGAAGAAATCAAAGGTTCGATGTCTAGCTTCTGCGAGAGTGGCTGAGTTCGGCGGTACCTTCACCCTCATTGCAAACGCCATTTTCTCTCTCTGTTTGTTACTCCGGCGAGGAAGGCGGCAAGAGGCGGAGGAATTGTGTGGCCTGGATTGGCTGATTCGTCTTCCGATTGATCTTTGTTGATTCTAAGGTTATCTATCTAAACAAGCCTTGTAATTTCATTGTTTTGCAATTTTAGTCCTCTTCTACCTCATCTATACTGTATAATAAATAAATGTTTTTTAGTGTCACGTGTTACTTTCATATTCGTTCTCACTATTTTTTTTACGTCTCTCTCTTATTTAATGCACTATTATATTTTAATAATAGTTTATATTTAAAAAATAATAATTATACTAATAAAACACATTTATTTTCAATTATCCCTTATTATAAGAAACTTTAAAATTTAATTATGTAACTTTTATTTCAATCAAATAGTAAATAAAAGTCAAATTAAATTAAATAGTAATTAATGTATTTTTAAAACCCACTTATATATTAATTTTTACATATTTTGAGTTTGTTTCTATCCTTACTATATGTAACATATTTTTACACATGTAAAATATATATACATAAAAATTTAAAAATTTTATATATTTATATTTTTCACCCCGTGTGTAGACACGGGATCTAAACTAGTCAATAATAAATACATGTTTAGATGTGTCATGGTGTTGTAAAAGATGTTTGAAATGAGTTTTTTTTATGGTTTTGAGAAACGTGTTAGACGCTATCTAAGATAACATTCAGATGAGTGTGAAATGAGTTGTCTTTGCCGTTGAAGTCACTATATCATATATCAACTTCAACGAAGATAAAAATTTGGAATACTGGTCTGATATATTAACCACTCCAAGAGAGAAAAGTTGATGTATTAAATAGAGACGAACCCATTTCTCAAACAGTGCCAGTAAAGATCCCAATTGTTATCACTTTTTTTTTTCAAAACAACATGATTCTAAAAAGTGTTAGAAATAAATATGGTAATTGATGTTGCATAGATCTCTTAGTATTTGGGGGAGTCTTTTCCAACGATCTACTTAGTATAGATATCGAGTAACAATGATACCTTTAAAAATAGTCATTGTTTAGAATAAGCTATTTTCGTGTTTAGAGTACACGACGAAGGTAAAGTGGCACCTTCAGTCCAAGGTTTTGGTGTTAGGTGGTGGTGCATCAAGGACATGGACGACCCAACATATTTTGGGACCTAAACCAAACTTTAAAATTGAGTTCTTTTTTTGAAGTTTTTCAAACATATGAACGTTTTTAAAATGTAATTATACAAAACATCAAAACGTATAATATTAATGTTTAGGCCAAATGTTGTTACAGAAACACCATAAGTGAACCCTTAATCATTTTGTTGTCTTTTTTTATTTCTCTCTAAAAACACAAAAATTGACAGATTATCATATTTATTTTCAATTTCAAATATAGATTAAAATGATTTTTTTTAACTTTTTGGGCCCTTCAAAATCTAGTGCCTAAAACGATTGTTTTAGTTGCTTGTATTGTAGAGGTCATGACCACTTCACCCATGCATAACATGTATATGTGTGTTGTATGGGTATTAAGATAGATAATAGTGTTGAGCATGATAGGAATAAGGTGTTTTTATCTCATTTAGCAAATGGCCTTTATAGATGAGAAGGTGAGACACTTCCTGTACACTCACATGATGAACATATGGGTGTGGTTTGTATAGATACTTTTTAAGTAAACAACCTTTGAAGTTTAAGAAACCGTCTAAGTGGAAGCGAGAAATACAATAATTTTAAACTCTTAATATTTCCTATCAATGATCCAATTACATGAAATTTACGAAACCGTAATCTTTGAAGTTTGATTCTAGGAAAAATGGATGATGAGGATGACAATGATACATATAGTCTCCCTTTGTGCATATCCACACTAACCACAATGAGGAAGCTCTTGATCTTCAAGGAGTTGCTAGCTACTTCAACCCACATTCTAACTTAAAACATCATAGAAAGTTTGCAATGAAAAGTTATGTGTTGTGAAAATGTGTGTTTATTTTTGAGAGAGATATGCTTACAACCCTTTTCTCTTCATTTAGAGCCACATTATATTTATATTAGGGAGACGTATAAATCGGTCCTAGGATATGTGTTTTAAATTTTAAGGATAAATCGTGTGGGTAGTATGTCCACACACTATCTCATATATGGGTGCATAGGCTAGTTACTATATACCTCTTATTTATATATTATTTAGTTACTTCTGTATGTGACACGACCTATTTGTTATATTATCATCGTGGCAATGATTAGTTATCGGTTATTAATTATCATATTTAGTTTTTAGTTGTTACATTATTGTTTTGATTATATTGACTTGATATTGGTATTGTTAGTCTTTGTTTTCTAAATTTTTTCATTATAATATTCTGACCTCCTGATCTTTATTCTCTGGCCTTTTTATAACGACTAACTCGCGTACCCTTCAAACTTACTCTTAAATCTATATATTATGTTCATCATAAGACTTGAACCCTCAACCATTTTAGAAAAGACACATTTCTAACACACGTTCCTAGTGCTAGGTTTTAGATCATATATAAACGTCTAACACTAAAGATTTTGGTAGCGTTCATTTAATAAAATTTGAGGTTATGAATGAACAAAATTTTCAGAAAGTATTTTATTTTAAACCAAGTCCTTTACTTTCACTAAACCTGAATATTTACTAATTGCATAAACCAAATCTTCTAGGTGTTTTAAATTCTATATTATTTTGTTTTCTTTAACATACTATTTTTATTCATTAGGTTTCTAAAACATAAAGGTTACATGAATTATCTTCAAACATCAAATTATATGAAAAGGTTTACATAGAAAGTATAAATTTGAACCTTATTTAAAGTACAACTTGAGTACTGGTACCCCACCTATAATATACGATTTTAACCCGTTTATTTTTCTATTAATTTCGTTTTTCTGTGATAACTTTCGTTCATTAACATTTTTTAAAACGGAATGTGTTGTTTCTTTAGTTTTTTTTTGTCAACGTTCCGATGACGTGAGTTAGCCCAAAAGAGAGAGAGAACATGCCTAAAGGTTTTAGCCCAGTAAGCACAATCTTGGCTGGGGAACAAGCGTACAAAACCAAACAAGAAAGGGTTTCCTATAATAAATGACCAAGGACAAAAATGATAAAAGAAGAAAGACAACGTCTAACAAAAGATAATAGTGATTCTCTCCTTTTCACCTCTAAGCGAAAGAGAAGTCAACATATTCACACTTAAAAGGAGAATCTCTCAAACACGAGGCAGTCAGAGGTTTCTTTCTTTCTTTCTTTCTTAGCAGGGCAAGATTACCTTGGACTACTTTTATCGGTGTAGCAACAATATCATACGCTATAGTAGTTTGTGTTTCGACGTTTATTATATCCACACAAATGAGCCGAACGACCTGATGCGCCGGGCGAAAAATTTGCTAGTTTGTTTAAAAGTCAAGTGCCTTCCGTATCGGATCCAATTTTCTCTTGTTAGTATTGTGTACCACTAGTTTCATTACATATGTTCACTGGCATCCTACTCGGTCATACTCTTTCCTACATGATCATGGCTAGAATTTAGCAAGACCATTACTTATGCTGGCATTTATGACATTGTAGCTTTTTATGTTTAATTATTTAAGTTGAAGCTATTTCTTCTTGGTAAAAATTATTCTGATTCTGCAAATTCAATAAGATGACGAGTATATCGAAAGTGATTAGGACCAGGATGAGATGTGGATCAGGATCTAAACAGATCAACATCTAATATCTGTTATAACAACCAGAATTGTCGGTATTGTATAAGGTCTTGCGGATTCAAATGCATATATGGCTCAATACGACTAACCTACCATGAGTAAGAAAGTTGAAGAAGAAACATCAAACGAATGTTAGCATCCTGTCCCTATGATCAAATCGACCACGTTTTGACTTTTGAGATGCCAATTACCTGAAGTGGCCAAAAGGATACAACAGCCATGAGACCCATGAGCATGTTACATGTGTACGAGTATGTTTTTTTGGCTTTATCGAGATTATTTCAACCAGATAATGTTAAATCTTCTTATCATTCATATAGATGCATAAGCGCGTGTGTACATGATCACATCTCCCCACATTCGGCAATAATGCAGGGCAATTTAGGACGGTTGTTCGGTCCGGTGGCCACATTCTCAATCTTCCTCATCACTAGAAGACCATCACCAAGAACTCTCTGCATCAATACCAGCTAACATTAGTATTTCCAAATTTCAGAATATTCATTTCTTTAGAAGGAAATAAACTTTTGATATTGAGCAAGGATAAGAGGAAAAAGAACATACCCCAAATACCACGTGCTTATTGTCGAGCCAATCGCACTTGGCACACGTGATAAAAAACTGTGACAGAACAAAACATGTTATTGTTTATATTTTAATCCCGTAGATGGTTGTCAGCATCAAAAAGTACTCCCTCGGTCTCAAAATTATAGTCGGCCACATTATTTTAGTCGGTAGGTATGATTGATTGTGTTTCCCATTCTACGCATAATTACACTTGTCACACATCTTAATACGAGGCACCAGTGAAAGAGAAAAAGGGTAAACTTGGCATTCAACTAACTAAAAACCAGCATTAACTATAAAAATCTTAATAATGTGTATTAATCCTTGCGGGAAAATTACTTTGGGATGGAGGGAGTATATTTATAACAAATAAAGCAGCATAACCTCTTTTAGTAATGAATAACAAAAACTGAAGTACCTGACACCCGTTGGAATTTGGTCCGCTGTTGGCCTGCCAAAGATTAAAATGCATACTATGTAAGCCTATGACACTGTAAATGTGTGAAACTTAAAAACGGTTGCTAATATTGTTATTCAACAAGGATTTAGCATGCAAGGTTGATAACAAAAGTACAAGAATTTATGTTATAATTACATGGTTGCATCTCGCATGAAGAAATATTGTACTAAATCTATACTATATAATAAATAAAGGTTTTTGTATGCCACGTGTCGCCACCATATTCAATCTCATCATTTTTTTCCCGCCTCTCTCTCTTATTAAATGCACCCATATCTTTTAATAAATTACTAATAAAACACATTTATTTTAAATTATCCTTTATTATAAAAAACTTTGAAACCTAATTGTGTAATTTTTATTTTCAATCCAATAGTAAATGAAAGTCAGATTACATTAAATAGTAATTGACGTATTTTCGAAACCCAATTATATATTATTTTTTATATATTTTGAATTTTGTTTTCTATCCTTAATATATGTATAGTAATACATTTTTATACCTGTAAAATAGATAAATAAAATTTGAGAAATTTATGCATTGATATTTTTCACCCCGTGTGTATTACACGGGGTCTAAGCTAGTAGTATATCAAAACTATGTAAGCGAAACGAGGATTCGCTTCAACTACTCTACCGGTAACAATTTGAGAGTCAAACTACAAGAAGCAATAGCGTTGGATACTCCTACTAGCACGAGGAGAAAAGCAGAGAGATCTGAAGGACAACCAGCAAAGAGATCCAAAGAAAAACCTAAAATTTTGCACACATTATACACGAAGCGCGTGAAGTGTCACCTCGGCCAAAATAGCGCCTCAGGCAAAAAAGCGACACCTCAAACCGCTGCACGGGATCACCTCGCTTCATAAGATAGTTTCGATGTACATAAATATTATTTGCATATAAACGCATATTTATACAGGCATAAAACCCATATATCTAAGCACAAGTTTAACCGTGTAGAGTAATTTACTAATTTATTTATGGTCTCAGGTGCTGAATTTTATTAGGCAGAAGGCATCTTAATTTTACCATAAGGTGACTCAAGCTTACTGAAGGGAAACGGAAGATAAAGTAGAACAGAAAAGATAACTTGGTAAAAGAGTTGTATTGTATTACAATTGTGTAATTAGGAGAATAAAATAGGACCTATATATAGATTTACACATAAATATTAGGGCCGGCTAATATGACTAATATATACTAAACATTCTGTCTAATAAGAAACCACACTAAACATGTGTGACTAACACGAGTATAATAAAAAAAACATCAACGGATAGAGAACAACAGAGAGGAGCATCTGTAAAGCAACTAGAGATTGAACACGAGAAAGTTCCAAGATGCATACCATTGACAAAAGACCAGGTCCAGTATGCTTAGCAATGAAATTTTCATCCTCAAACTTACTTCCATATATGGATACACATCCACTGCCATCTCCCTGCCAAAAAAGTGAGCCACAAGATTCAGATATTATTATTTTACATGAAGACTAACTAGATGAAAGTACTATGGCCTAATGTCAATTGTGGAAATTAGGCTAGGACATGCATGCATTGCATTCAAGTGATATTTTAGCAGTAGTTGAAACTGAATGTATCTCAATGGTAGGTTGTCATTCATAAATTCATGTCAACCATGAAAATTGTGAAAATTGAGGCTAGAATATGCATGCACTTCATTCAAGTAATAGTATTATCGCACTATAGCAGTAGTTGAAACTAACTCATCTCAATGGAAAGTTGTCTTTATTAATTCATGTCAGTTGTGAAAATTTTAGGTTAGGATATGCATGCATTGCATTCAAGTAATATCATTACAGTTGAAACTGAACTCATCTTAATAGTAAGTTGTCCTTCATTCATCAAATGTGAATTCGCAATCCATACTGATACTTTTTGTACGATGAATAATACACACATGCCCTTGATGAGGTTTGAACCCACAACCTTTGGCTGATGGGACAAACTCATACAATCACTTCGAAGTTATGCTCAAAAACTCAATTTATCATTCAAAATGTACTGGAATGAAGTAAAACCATGCTAAATCCTTTGAACGTTAAAGCCATGAGCATAACACTACGATAAATTGATCAGTCTATCTACCATCACTTTAAGGCCTTAGCATATGGTGTTGTTATGGCATAAGAATGCACATTCAAGTATATGTGTTAGATGCATACATATTAGTAATAGAAACACGGTATAGATATACAGACATACACATTTATCTGTGTTTTGAGAGAGAGAGAGAGAAAGAGGAGACCAAAGTGTTTTGTGAATTCTAATACTGACCCAATATTTGCATGGTCAGAGGCAGCTCCTTTGTGGTTTCCCTCCATGGAGAGAAAATTTGTTTTTAGGAACCATATGAAAATTCAAGCCAGTTTCTTCAGATGTAAATATATTACAGGTTAGCCTCAGATGTAAATGTATGTCGTAATAATTGTAAAACCCTAATTCAAATTAATAAGATTGACTCGCTAGCACGGGCATTGTGAATTCTGGACGTAGGTCAGTTCTTGACAACAAGATGTTTGACATCAGGTTCGGTTCATCAAGTGGATTACATTTTTGTTAGGAACAACGTGGCGCAGCGGAATCAACACACACACATGCACAAACGATAATCATGCGGTACAGAAAAATAAACGACACAAGAATTTTACGTGGTTCGGTCCCAGTGGGGGACCTACATCCACGGGCTGCAACTAGGTTATTTCATTAAGCTCAAGGGCACACAGATTACAATTACAACATAGAGTATTTATAGATTAAAACTAGGGTTCCTAACTTGTTCTCCAAGTTAGGCCCAAACCGTATAGATAGGCCCATTAGGGCCGGCTAACCCTAGTTAGGGCCGGCCGCCTCTAAACGAGACTACACACCTAACAATCTCCCACTTGGAGGCTCGAGCAATCCTCAATCCACCATCCAAGCAGACCCTATACCAGTAACTCCAGTAATCTTCAATAACAGAAATCCTCCAAGCCTCCAGTTCTAAGAACAAGCTAACACTTCACTATTAGAAGTTTCCAAGCCTCCAGCTCCCAAGAACAAGCTAAGATTTCAAATAACAGAAGTCCTCCAAACCTTCAGTTCCCATAAACAAGCTAAGACTTCAATCCAATCCTCCTAGTTGCAGCAGCCCACTCCTCAATTACCAGAAGGGCCTGTTGAAGCTCCCCCTAGCTCCAACCCAGCAGTCATCACTGACCCAGCCATGGCAAAACCCGCCATTGACTCATCCTCAATCTCAACCGGCACCTACTCACTCGAACTACCGACTCCAGAGACTTCCAGAGGAAACACCACTCTCCAAAACCTGCAAGTACCATGGAGAGATTTTCCCATTCGGAATTCCGGTCTTCAAAACCCAACGGTGTTTAGAACTGTACCCAGAACACGTCCCATGCTCCCACTGTTCCCAAAACCCCTGACCTGGTTTAAACCTTCGAATGCACTCAGCTGACATCCCCGTGGCTCCAAGATTCACACTTGCAAAATGAATCCACTTAGCTCTACCCGATGCAGCGAGTCAAGACTTTAATACTCGGAAGTTGGTTCCCTTCTTCCAGCGATACATAATCCTGTATCTTCCCAAAGTCTTCAAACAATAGATTCACCAATGCTTCATAGAAGTGAGTAATGAAGCATACCAGAATCTTGAACCCAAGAGTCTCCACTGCCATCACTGAGTCCCAATGCATCAACCCAGACACATTCTCAGAAGCAGAATTTACTATCTTTGACATCGACTCTAAAAGAATGTCACATACCTCCATGCAGCTCCACCAAGTCAACTATGCTCAGCTCCCACTGTCCCTGTTATCCCAACCCATGCCAAATGTCGTACCACTGATCACCACCGAACAAGAAACCGCTTCACAGTTCTAGACCAGCTAACCGGCAAACGGTTATAACAACAGCAGAGCTTTCATGAAAGCAAACGGTACCAAGGATTCTGTGATCGTACACCCGATCATCTAACCCTAACCGAAAAAATCTTTCAACCGAGCAAATATCACATGACTTCCCTTTTTTCACTTATGTCATCACCAGCACACCCGCTGGTTCCATTTTCTCCCGGTTTATCCATCGTTAGTACCACATCCAAGTTCACTTGACAAACCAACCAACCGAAATCCAAACCGCCAAACCTTTCGATAACAACCATCCTGTCTCCAGCCATAACAATAGCACACAGAAAATATATCGAAACAGTGAAACAAACACAGTAATGTCACGGGCCTGAACTTGACAGTTGTTCTACCAAACACTGTCAATAAACCGATCTGCTCCTGCAATAAACCTCGCAGACAAATCTAAACCCGAATACTGAATTTCACATAACCCGGTTCCCAAATAGTTGATAATAAACAGTCAAACAGAACTAAACAAAACTCTAACCTTTACCCGACGAATCCAAGAGCTTTATAACCAAACCCTAATCGGCGGCTTCAAAGAGTTTAACCCGGTACCCGAAACAATCAAACCGTTAACCCGCAACACAAACCCGAAACACCCGACCCGACGCTTCACCTGCAAACCCGAGTGAAACCAGCAACTCCAAGAGATCCACAACAGAAACTCTAATTGCAAAATCACTCCAAATCAGTCCCGAACAGCCCTGTTTTCTCCCAAAACAGCCCCGTTTTCCTCCAAAACAGCCCTATTTTCTTTCCCCTTTTGCGCAACCTAGGATTTGAAAAAACCCTAATTCCGGCGGGCCAAAAAACAAGAAACCAGGCTGCGAATCAGCCCTGGAACAGCAGCAGAAAAAAGGGGAAATTTTTTTTTTCAAAAACACTGTTCATGACGGAAAAACACTGTTCATGCCGGAAAACACTGTTCATGCCGGAAACACTGTTCACAACGGCGACGGTACTGTAGCGGCGGCGACGGTACTGTAGCAGCAGATCTGAATCAACCCTCGATCAGCCTCTACCCTTTTTTCTCGATCGAAAACCGTGCAGACCGTGTGTAAACAACGAGCCAAAGCTCTGATACCACTTGTTAGGAACAACGTGGCGCAGCGGAATCAACACACACACATGCACAAACGATAATCATGCGGTACAGAAAAATAAACGACACAAGAATTTTACGTGGTTCGGTCCCAGTGGGGGACCTATATCCACGGGCTGCAACTAGGTTATTTCATTAAGCTCAAGGGCACACAGATTACAATTACAACATAGAGTATTTATAGATTAAAACTAGGGTTCCTAACTTGTTCTCCAAGTTAGGCCCAAACCGTATAGATAGGCCCATTAGGGCCGGCTAACCCTAGTTAGGGCCGGCCACCTCTAAACGAGACTACACACCTAACAATTTTTACCCGCACCCGAAGACCCGCCATGATCCAACTCACATCACCAGCCTATTCCACGATTACCCACCCTATTGTTTATTTCATTTGTTTTATTTTCCATGATACCATGTTGTGGTAGTTAGCTGGTTAATTTGATTTCTTTTAATTTTCTACATGTTTTTAATTTACGTCCAAGTCTAGGTGTAGTAAAGATATGGGTTAGTTATTTTATTTCCAAAAAAAACTTGTATTGGTCTTATTTAAACAATTAATGGAAGAAGAGAGGAGGGAAGAGTTTGATGGTTGAAAAAATGTTTTGGTTAAATTATCTCCTTGGATTATGGGTCAATTGATCAATAGTGGCATATTGAATGGTGTTCTTTGGAATCTAATCACAAGTTTAAGAGGTGATTTATGTATCCTAAACTCGTATTATACTGCCCTATGGTTTGATCGAGTGGTGTTTCTGTATCCACTAATACCATTACATGTTTTTTTTGGAAATAAAATAACTAACCCACTAAACTAACTCATCATCTTCATATCTTTACCACACCTAGACTTGGACGTAAATTAAAAACACGCAAAAAAATTAAAAGAAATGAAAATTAACTAGCTAACTACTTATGTTGTCAAGGCGCGTGCCTAGGCGCAGAAGGGCAGCGAGGCGCAAGGTTAGTGCCTGGTGGAGACCTAGGCGCAATTTGGGGCTTTTCTTGTAAAAGCGAGCTCAAGCGAGCGCCTAGGCGCAATTTCCGGCTAGATTCCGGCTAAAAAGTCGTCAGAACTTTCCAAAATTCACTGGATCTTGTCTAAAACCCCTAATCAGGCCTGAAAACACCTTAAGAAAAAGACTAAACTAGCTCTAAACTAGCCTAAAACAAGTTTAAGACCCCTAAAAATGATATTCTTACACTATGCGCCTAGCTTAAAAAAGCCCTCGCTTTTTTTGTGCCTTGAGTGCGCCTATGCGCCTTGACAACTATGCTAACTACCACAACATGCGATCATGGAAAATAAAACAAATGAAATAAACGTGAGGGTGGGTAATCGTGGGATAGGCCGCTGATGTGGGTCGGATCATGGCGGGTCTTTGGGTCAGGTGCGGGTAAAAATGTGACCCAATTAACCCACTTGGTGAACTGAACCTGATGTATAACACAAGGCTTGTCTGCTTAGTCCATGTCACCTAAATTATTCTCTGGTTATACACCATGTGAAATAGTAAAAATCAAGAGTAGCACTGATTAAATGATTTTTCATTTAAAAATTACTTACCCATGCAAAAAATAAGAAAAATTCATTATAGAAATCAATCAGCAACAAAAGACGTACAAAGAAATGTTCCTCTACTATTGTGTGCTTTCTCCTTCTTCTGTAAGCAGATTCATTCCTAAATTACTTAGCATCACTATCATTACGTTTTTTTTCTCTAGAAGGGTACATAATCATTAAATTTGAAACATCAATCCATCAACTTATGAAATAGAATGATTCCCACCTTAGTTGAGCTACTAAGTACATAATTGACATTCAAATTTAGAGATACCATCAACACCATAGTCACACTAGATTAACAAAATGAAATTAATGGCAAAGCAAAAGAAACCAACCTTCAAAAAATCGCCAGCTTGTACCATAAAATCCTTGATTACCCTATGAAACTGACATCCCTTGTATCCAACAGGTAGTCCAGCTTTTCTGCAGAACATCGGACAGATGAACAAAAAAACAAATCAGTAGAAAACGCTTGAGAACTGTAACATATACAACACACTAAATGCAACAACGAAAATATTACTCTCGATGATATATAAGATAATAAATAACACACTAGGAGAAAATATTGATAAAAGCATTTTGATAGGAAAGTTGAACACGGTGAAAATCGTAGCCTGAAGGTATTTCATAGCCTGCTACTTTTGTTTCCACAAATTTTATAGAGAATAGAATTGTTACTTTGGTTTTGGCCTACCCTAAACGGCTAAACAATTACAATATTTGCAAAGAAACATGTTATGATTACATGAGGATTGTGCAATTGTTTAGTGGTTTGGAATCTTACGCATGCTCTTGCAGTTGCTTGAATGAATGAAGAACGATGATAGAATCTGACGAAACTTAATGGGTATTCTTTTATTCTCATTCTAGTAAATTTGAGTAGAAATATGGCAGTCATCAGTAACAAGGTTTAGGGTAGTTTGGACAAGGTAAGAATATAATCACTTATCCAGGTCATAGTTGCCGAAGGCACAAGGAGCGTGCCTGGGTTGCCTTTGACAACTATGATCCAGTGCTCATCTTTTACTGCTTTCCTTTCTGCTGCAGAAGTGAAATTGGGATTTTCTATTTAATTTATTCATCTTTTGTAACAATGTTCTTAGCCTAACACGAATATACGAACGGCCTTAATACACTATTATAGACTATATTCAAGCACATTAGAGTCCAACTACTCCTTAACGTTTTGTGGCTCTCATTATCATGGTGTGAGAATAAGTGGTCACAGGAAACACAAAAATGAAAATGAAGAATACAGGGTGATAGTCTAAATGGACGGAGTCTAATAAGTTTTAAGATATTCAAATTTCCCTCTTAACATGACCTGATAGCAAGCATAACTTTCGGTCATCTTCAATAATACTGTAAACTCACCATGATATATCCTCCCTAAAGACATAAACTGTGTGCACTTCAATACTTGAAAATACTTACTTCCTACTTAACAAGACACCATTTCCAATTTATTCATTCACACTAATCAGTAGATCCTTTTCTTTTGTAGTACTAGTCCCAAAACCAAATCGTTGAATAATAAAAATACCGTTCAATGTTTTACAGATATTCTATTATATCAATGTCATGTTTGAATTTCCATATAAAAAGAGAAACTCTTTCCCCTTTAAAAAGGATGTACAAATGCTATAAAATACATGTGTTTTTAGTTACCCCTTCTTGTATATAAACCATATTGTGATACGAGTAAGAACACCTAATGATCAAAACAAGTAAAATTAGTAAAAAAAATCTCCAAATTTTGTCCTTCGAAATAAGTCAAATCTATAAAGAATACTCTTAACACATCTAATAGAAGTATGTTCTCTTACTATTGAACCTAAATAAACCCTCCATTCACTAAAGTTTTGGTTATCATGAAGTTAAAACCCTAAAAACAAGTCTGCAACCCTAACACAAAGAAACTGCAAGCATATAAAGAAGTGTTGCACTTGAGAACATATAAATGAAAGATATAGATAGATACCAATACACTCATAGAAACAAATCAAACAATACTCGTTCTCCGGCATAGTTACCGTACACTAACCCTAGCACGATTGCTACCACCTCAAAGGAATTGAAGATGAACGGAACAAAATTAAAACCTAAAAAGTCGATTTCAGTTCTACACGAAGGAAGTAATGAAATAATTGTTGAATGAAAGCTAAAAGAAGCAGCAGATTGATACCTATACTCTCCGGTACAGAACTGCCTGAAGTTCTCGGCGGTTTTGGGAGCGATATCGGCGAAAAGCTCCATCTTGATACGGCCGGCAGGGATGGTGCCGATTGTTATGTCGAAGAAGACTATAGGATTTTTAGCATTTGGAGGCCTCTGGTGCCACTCCACTCCTCCGCCCGCTCCTCCGCCCGCTCCTCCGCCTACCATTCCACTTGCCATTTTCTGCTTCTGCTACCGCTACTGCTACTGCGAATGCAGGTTTTTCTTTTTATTGAGTGATAATAAATTATAAATACATGATATCATTATTATATAGGCACTAACTGGGTTAGACCGTTAATCAACAAGTTAACTAAAACTGGGCTGTTTAAAGCTAGGGCCGACTGACCCGAAGCCTGCATTCCAACACTTCCAACATACAAATCTTTTATTATTTATTATTTATAATTATTAAATTCTCATTATTTATTATTTATAATTCATAAATCTTTATTATTTGTTATTTATTATTATATAGTTATTATTTCTTATTTCACCTGATAACATCCAACATACAAATCTTAATAAAAACAGTTTATTTACAACCTAGTTATTAATTTAATTAAATAACATTAATCAATATAATTATAAAGTAAATAAAAAAAATTTACCTCACGTTGACTTAAGTGACTTGAAAAGTGATGGAGAACGGAGAGAAAAATGAGAACAAGGGTACAAGAGGAGCAGGTTTCTTCAGTGAATTGTAAATGCTAATTTTGTCTCGATCAGTGAACACGCATGTGAATCTGTGATAGGTTAAAAAAAAGAAAACAATAAAAAATAAAAGCATATCTTAGTATTTGGGCTTGTTAATAAATTATGTTGGGTGTTTTGTTTAAAGAAAGCCGATAGTGATCTGATAAAGTAATATACTATATTCAGCAAACCCGCACACGTTGTCTGCTTCTTTCTTCTACTCTTTTTCTCTGCATAAAAGTAAACTTTGAATAGCTTCGTCGGACCGCCGCGTACCACCGCCGGGCAGAAAAAAAACTTGTTTCTCTAATCTCACATAAATGTATTATATATATATGAGTCGGCGTCATAAATATGGATGAAATGTCATTTTTATCCCTCCAATATCTTTTATAAAGGAGCAATATAGATTTAAGTGTATGGATGAAATGGTAATTAGTAGGGTTTAATCATAGAGAGGGGGGTTAGAAGGTAATTGTATATTTATATGGCATTTTTAATGTGTACACTATGCAACAAAAAATATACAAGATGTCTTAATTTTTATGTAAAAAGATAAATCTATCTATTCAATCCGTGTTATATAGTACTAGTTGAGATTAGTTAATGTATGCCATATGTATGTGCTATAGATGTGTCCTATGTGAACTTTAATTTGTGATGGTAGATTGTAAAATATAAATTTAATGCTTTTCTAAATAAAAAAATACAAAGATAAATTAATTTTTAATAATTTAAACTATAACTTACTGAGCAATAATATTTGATGTCTATAATTTGATCAATGACACTCTTTAACTTTTTCTTTTTTTTTCAAAGACAATCACACTAGCAATCATCAAATTTTTGCAATCAATTTACACTTTATTTAGCTTACAATAACAATTATGAATGGATGGGAAGTGTACAATCAAAATCGAGTAAAGTCAAGTGTAAAACAAGCGTAAATCTTTGATGATTATGCTACCGGTATTGTCCTTGGTAGGGAATGAGAAAGTTACGATTGTAATTGATCAAACTGTCAGTATGAATTATTATCGAGTAATAAGTTATTGTTTAGATTATTAAATTCAATTTGCCTAATATAAACATCATGATATATAATTCAGCACATGTCGTCTAATAATAAGCAAGTTTTATTATTCCACTAAAGTCACTTATACGCTTTTCTAACTATAAAAAACCACTAAAGTTTTAATACTTTTCATTGTTGTGAATATTTTTATAAATGTGAAAACTAAGTGAACTAAATGAACAAATATGAAACTTGGTTATTATTTAATGATTATTCTTTAGGTGGTAATTATAAAAAAAATCGTTAAATAATAATCAAGTCTTATAAATGTTCCATTTAGGTCATTCAGTTTAATTAGTTATGAAAATTTTCATAAAAACGAAATAATATTGAAACTTTAGTTGCTTTTATAGTTAGAAAAAGTATAAATAACTTTATTAGAACAGTATTAAAACTTGGCTACTATTTTGATGATATACATTTTGTATTTAAATATGTGATATGATCAAGGGTGAAGCTTAGTGACCCCGCCCCCCGATTTTTCGCTCACAAGTGTTAATTTATACGTAATCGGCCGGAAATTTTATAGGTATTAAGTTTCGGGCCCCCTGATAGGGAAAAAAAATCCCAACCCCGCATGCGTTTTTTTTCAAGCTTCGCCACTGAATATGATAGAGGTGTTTTACGTCATAATATTTGAATACACTTGATGTAAAAATACCTATAATAAATTAAGTTGAATTTTATGTCAATGTACATTACGTGAAATACAAGGATGGTATATTAGTTTCATTATATAAGCTTTTAGATTAAGAATAACTTAATCCTTGTTTTTGAAAATCTGCTCATGCATTATGAACAACAAAATACATGAATAATGTGTACACATGTATTTTATGACTAGATAATTAATTACTCAAAATATGAGTATGTATATACACAAAGTATATATATACAAACTGTATTTTTTTTAAACTAAGGGTGTGGGGGTGTGGCTGAGGCACGTAGACCACCAGGCCAACGCCTAGTTTGTGTTAATGGCCTGCATCAAGTCGTATACATAATACAGGTACATTAAATAATAAAATTTTTAAAAATATTAACCAACCAAACGATGCCACGTGAACACTATTTATATTATATCATCTAAAGCTTAATCCGTGTTTATTTAGTGCTTCATCATTCATGAGATCAATGTGGTGGTATTAAATATTAATATGATATTATTTGTGCACCCACACTTATAAATGAAACTCTATGATTAGAACTAGATAAATAAATGCATGATACAAAAAGTAAAAAATGGGATACACAAAGTAAATTAAAAGGTCAACTACTATAACTGTGCATAAAAATGTTGAAGCTAAAATAAAAACCTCCTTACAAACATCAGTCAAACAATTAAAAATGTCCAAATCCTAAACTAAACTATCTCTAGATACCAAAACAAAGCCTGCCTGCCTGCCTGCTAGTGAAACTAACATTAGACAGAAAACAAACTGACACATTTCCATCGCGAACGCTGCTTTGACAGACGCCCTCCTTTATTCTCTTTCACCGTTTGCAGCATGCTAATCATTAATCTCCCTGAAAAAACAAACGCGCAACAAAGGAAAAAGAAATTAGAGGTGTCAGTTTCTCGGATGGGTCGATTCAGATTATGCTTTATTTCAACAAGCAAAATGTTAATATAGCAACTTTAAGAGGGTGGCACAGTGGTAGAGGTCTTAGGTTCGAATCCAGTGTTCCACTGGTTTCCTGCCTTTAACCCTTTGAAGGCCATCTGCCCAGCTTGCATGAGTTTCGGACTTTCGGTTACCAAAAAATATAGCTTTAAGGAAAACAGGTCTAAAATTCTAAATCACTCAAAGTGTATGCACAAAACCAACTAAATCATTATATAGAAAATAAATAAATTATTAAATCGGAAAAATATCATTTTTGTAATTATATTTGGTTTACAAAATTTGGTCAAAAGTGCCTTTCGGGTCAACGGTCAACCCAACCAGACGAAGATCGACAGGTAGGAAAATAACTTGGTTGGTCTGCAATTTTGTCACCTCTAAGAAAATAAGAATAATTCTAGTTTAAAAGGAAAAGAAAACACCTACTTGCAAGATCTCTTATTGTGGCCAAGCCCTTTACACTTGCCACATTGCAGTTGGCGTTTAAGGAAGTCAGACGGTCCTATACGACCAGGTGCAACCTTCCTAATCTTGGTCCTACCAGGTGTGCGCATGGTGGGTGGTGGGGTGACAAGAACCGCACCATCTTCAGTTTCAGTATCCATTAACCGTTCAACATTTGGTATTGGGTGTATCGAGTCTGCATACGTCAAGTGGTACATCTCAACATGAAAGTACCTAGAACAATGGTCATACGGGCTCCTCCCGTATGTATCCAATACAGCAATCGCATGGCAACACGGCAAACCCGTAAGCAGCCATCCTTTACAACTACAATCCCAATTTTCAATATCAACTATATCAATCATTTCACCATATCTAACTTCAAATTTGCTTCCATGTGACCTCAACACTTGGACCGATCGGGCTTTTATGATTTCATTCTTTAGCTTTTCTTCCATGGAGGGTGTTAACCGGGTCATCCACTGAGTCGATTCAACTCTTCGTGTGTATATCAATTGCATCATCTTCCCCCTCAACTCATCAATCATTTGGGTTATAGGCAACTCGTTTGCTTCCGAGACCCATGAGTAAAAATGATGCCCGAAATTAGACGTCATATGGTTATACCTTAACCCGCCAAAGAAAGCATTAGCCCAGTGGTCGGGCTCGCTTCGTATAACCCAATTGTAAGCTTCGGGTGAGATGGCTTTAATGTCTTCGGTACACTTTTCAAAAGCCTCGAGTTTCGGTGCGTGTGCAGCTGCATACAGATCTTCAACCATGAGACGTCTAGCATCGTGTGAAAAGTGGCCCTTTAAATCTTTATTGAGTTTTTCAGCTAAATAGCCGAGGCAATAAGCATGATAACACTCCCCACCGAATATTTCCCGCAAGGACTCGCGTATACCCTTTTGAAAATCTGCCACAAAAGTGATTTGACCAGGGGTCCCGGCGGGGGAGACCATAGGTTTGAGTTGGGTTAAAAACCAATGCCAATTATCATCATTCTCCTCATCAACAACCGCGAAAGCCACCGGGAACGCACCGTCATCACCATCGGCTGCTGTCGCAGTCAATAACATGCCTTGGTAGCGTGAGTTTAACGGTGTACCGTCGAGAAAAAGAAGGGGCCGACAACCTTGTAAAAAGCCCGATACTGAAGCATGAAAACAAACAAACAAACGGTGAAAGCTCGAATCCTCTTTCGTATTAAAACTAGCAAGACTCCCGGGATTCGTGTCCATTATTTTTTCACAAAAGAAGGGCAATTCGCTGTATGCATCTTTATATGAACCCAAAAGCTGCTCTCTTGCATATTCTTTAGCCCGCCTTGCTTGTGAATAATTCAAATCAATCCCGTAATCCCGTTTAAGCTCAACAGCAATGTCTTTAGGCTTAATTTTTGGGGATTCTTTAACTTTTTCTTTGATTAAATCCCCGACCCAACTTCTTTTAGCCCGAAATGGAGCTTTTGAGGTAACTCCTTGACAATTATGAACGGGCCTCATTGTTTTAATACAGACTAATTGAGTGGTGGAGAGTTTTGATGCATGGATACGCCATGGACATCCTTCGGCTTTGCATTTCACAGTGACCCGTTGATTCTCGTTCTTCTTGTACACAAAGTTGAACGCGTGTGCAATTGAGTATTTCCTTAGGGCCTCCCGGAATTCAGCTAGAGAATGGAATCTTTGGCCAACACCGGTTATAAGATTCTCCCACTGTTTTGCAGCTATGCGTTGATCATTATCAATCACTACCATAGGGAAAGGATTCGATGAAATTGGAACAGCATCAGGAGTGATTCCGTTTGTTGTCTCAATGTCAATATGCTGCTCGCTAAGAGCCACTGCATTTGTTGGGGCCGGAGCAGCTTGTACAACCACAGCAGTTTCCACGGCTGGTGTTGCCTTCTGTGGCCTACACAATAACAAACAATCAAATGATATCTACCATAGAAGTTATGTCACAAGGGTGTTTGGATGTGTGATTTGTAAGTGATTATGGTATGTTGAATACATCATAATCAAGTATGATTTGCGGTAATGAAACAAACAAGGTGTAGAAATAGTGTTTGGATTTGCTTATGTTGTTTGAAGTTACAATAAATCAGAAAATTAGTTGTTTGGCAAATTATGATTACAATTAGAGGGCGTTGAACTCAACAGAATTAGAAGCTGAATTCCATTCCTAACATGTTTGGTTGGCATAATTCTTTGGAATTGGAATAAGAACTCAAATGATAACATATTTGCTTGGAAAATGAATGTAATTGGAATGAATTCCCTCAAATTCCTTCAAGAAAGGAATTCAACATTCCTTCCAAATTATGAAAGAACTAAACCAAAAGAACTGGAATCTCCCACTCCCTCACCACCACCACCACTACATTCCAGCTTCTTTAATAAATTAGCAAACCAAACATGATTAATTTGTCAACCAAATGCATCAAAAATCCCAATTCCTTTGGCAAATTTCAATTCCAAATGCGATTCCTTCAAAATAAATTCCGTCAACTAAACGCCCTTTTAGTTTAATCATTTTATTATTGCAGTTGGTAAAAAACAGATTATCTGACAGCAGAATATGTTTATCCAAGCTTATTATTATGACTGCAAGCCTCAATTATCAGTTTCAAAATGCAAATATGCAATAATCAAATAATCATGTGAATCATAGTATGTGATTTAATTTACCTACGAGCAGGCTGCTTTTTCTTGTTATTTTTACCGGGAGGGGCTTCTTTCATAATAAAGACCTCAAGTTGATCAGCTTCTTTGTAGTAATTCACCATTCGTTGAAAGTCCTTATCTTTAGATACAGTAATGAGATTCTTCTTGTTCCCAGGCAAGAAGTATTTGATGATCATCGCGTCTACAGTTGAATCAATAGTTTCAGCTATTTCTTGTTTGAATCCAGCCAACTGCATATTCTCATCAAGATCAACAGCATAAGCCTCCCCACCAATATAGTTCATAGACCCGTCATCATGAGTTTCAAAATCGCCACCGTATTGGCAGATTGCTATCATCTTCTTTGATGGAACTATTGCCATCTCTGTAACACCATAAAAAATTAAACCTTGATAACAAAAGACTTTTGGGGAAAACATCAAGATCCATACTTAAAATTTATAACTGATTACAATGCAACAACTAGACTGATGATATTAATCAGAAACACCCATAATTCAGAAGCACACAACAATGATAAGTCAATACCAAAGCAAAGAGGTCAAACGCTACAAATCTGTAATATATGACTCAATGTGATGAAAGAAAGAAACAAACAAACAAACAAGCATACTTAGTAAGATCCCACTCATAGCAGAGCTACTTGTAGGGTCTGGGGACGGTGGAATGAGGGAAAACCTTTCCTCTATCCCTGAGGATAGAGAGGCCACTCCCGCTAAGACCCCGGCTCCAAAAACTTTCTTTTTTCATGTGCAAAATACAGTATAGTAATCCAGATAACATATAACGAGGTTAATAGAATCAGAGCAACAACCATACAAAAGTATAGTAGCAACAGATAACAGAACAAAGACACAGGACAAAGGGATGAAGTAAACTAAGTCCTATAGTAACATCATAAACTATATCCATCAAAATAAATAAAACAAACAAAATGCTCATGTTTAAACAGTCAGACTCAAAATTAAAGCTGTTATTATTATCATCACCCATCATTAAATTGAGCTGATACTTCAACTCTTCTACAGTAGTAACCCAATTACAATTCACTTCAGAATGAACAAACCATCTGACCAAAAAGTCAAAATTAAACATTGACCATGGCTGCAAACCATTCTAAATCAATTAAAACTAAGAAGTATGTAATACCCCCATCATAATTCCTGTCAAATCTACCTCCAAACTGCAAAAACTAATCAAATCTGAATACCCTTTACACAAACAAAATTAACAGTTATCCACAATTCTTAATTCAAAACAACAAGTAAACCTGAATCACAAACAAGATCTGTTAATAACCCATAACAAAATAGTCAAACCCTAGAAAAAAAAACCCTAAAACGAAAACGTTGCAATTGCTCGAATTAAATCAATTTTAGGTTAAATTGAGTTCAAAACAAGATTGAGGATTGATGAAAACGATCGAATTAGGGGTTGAAAGTTTTGTTCGGGAGTAAAAGATGGATAAAAAACAGCGATTGAAGAATAAAGTGGAGGGGGAAGTAAAGGGGAATACCTGGTAAAGATTAGGGTTGAAATAAGAAAGTTTTGGATGCAATTTTGTGATGTGCCCTTGAAGATTGCAGGGGTTGAGACGACGAAGAGAGAAAGAAGGGGAGGAAGAGAGGCGCATCTATTGAAAGCTTAGGGGGTGCTATATATTTATATGCCTATTTTATCCTATAACCCTATATCTATTTTTGTAATTTTATTTTATATAAGTTAAGGGTCTCACAGCCTAAATTTTTTATTTTTTGAACGACGACTCAGACACCGATCTATTTTTACTGATAAACTATAGCAATTTTTGATATAGTCCATGTTAGAATTTGAACCATGTTCTTTCTTTTTTTAAAGAGCCGTTACTTTATACTGTGAAATGTTAATAAGTGTTTCTTATTGGTTTTGATCATTTAATTTATAGTTTTTTAGACTTTTTTTCTTATTTAATATACAATTTGTTTTTCTTTTATTTTCTTTAATATATGAGTTTTATGTAGATTTAATTATGACATTACCACATGTTTATTTATTCTTATATTTTAATAGGGATTTTATAAAAATTATGTTTATATTTAGTATAAAGTTTTATATTGGATACAATTCAAATTGTTATAAAGGTTTAATAAAACTGTGTCCGCATATTTTAACAGGAATCATAGGTTCATCAAATAGCTTGTAAACGAACTAAACATTCAGCGAACCATTTGAAGGAAAGTTCGTTTACCTTCATTACATTCACTTATTTAATAAATGAACGAAGACGTACAAAGAAATACCGTTCGAGTAATTAAATGAACGAGCACAAACAAATGTCGCGTTTATTCGATAGTGTTCGCAAATGTTCGGTAATTTGTTCGTTTGTTTATGTGTGTTTGTTACCGGCTTTTAGTACTTTTTTTTAATTTGTTACCAATAAAATTAAATTATTCAGACCTTACCAATAGTGCTGCTATGAGTAATTTATACTGGGTATGTTTGTTTTCTTTATTTAAAAGTATATATATTACAAGACCCATATTTTTTATTTAGTTATAAAAGGGTAACAAAACGTATGTTTGTTTTTATATTTTATACTTTACTAGGTTATATACCCATGTATTACATAGGGTTATTTAATATTAAAATGAAAGTATAATAATGTATAAAAAATTTAAAATAATGTGTAAAACAATAAATAAAATTCTTTATTTTCTTAATTAAGTAATAATTAGAATTGAAGTTTTATATTATCTTTTTTGAAAAATAAAAACATTAACATAATTAAATTTCAAAATTCAAATTTACTTAAAATAGTGAAAATTAGAAGATTTTTATAAGAAAAAATATGGTGATGGCATGTGGTATTCTTTGGAATCATTTATTAGAATAAGATAGCGTTTGATATGCAGAAATGGAAGGTGGAATGGAATGAACGATTACGAGGGAATGAAAAAAATGGTGTTTGGTTGGACGATGGAATGGAATCACCCATTCCACAAGGAATGTCATTCCCTCTAAATCCCTTAAATTCATTCCATCCACCCTCTTGTTTTTTTTTTAATTCCATCACCTCTTTCACTCTTCATCATCACCACCACACCCTCCTACCATCACCACCACCACCTCTCCCCACCGCCTCCACCACCCACAACCACCACCGTCATCGCCTCCACCACCCACAGCCATCTCTCGCCGCCACCACCGTCGCCACCCACTGCCACCACCCACCGCCGCCACCGCCACGTCACCACCACCTCCCGCCACCGCCACTGTCACCACCACCCATCGCCACCTCCCACCACCGCCACCGCCACCGTCACCCACCGCCACCACTGTCGCCTCCTCCACCACCCACCACCGCCGCCATCACCCACCGTCACCCACCACCACCCAATACCGCCACCCACCACCACCCAATACCGCTACCCTCCACTGATTTTATTCCTTCACCTTTTATAGCCTACCAAACAACATAAAGTAGTGATTTATTCCATTCCCTCATGCTAACCAAACAAGACAATGGAATGAAATAGTCCATTTCATTCCTTTGTCTATTCCATTACCTCGTTCATTCTATTCCCTCGTTTACCTCGTTCATTCCATTCCCTCGTCCATTCCATTACCTCATACCAAACATACCCTAAGGATTGTTTCCTTTGTGTCTAAATTAAAGTTTAGTAGTTTTTTTTATAGTCTTCCATGTTTTTAATTTATTAAATTAATGATGAAATTATTAGGTTCTTATATCATGTCTAACCAGTTTGATTGGTCCAACCAGTGGACAAATAAAACATTTGATTCGATTCTGAAAACATTACCACCAGCTAATAAATTCTTATAACTTAGGTTGATTTGAGTCATGGGTCCTTCACATAAATATTATATTTTTGTAACACCCTTAATTGGAAAACCAATTAATAAAACATTTGAACACGCAGAACCATTTATCCTAAGAAGTATATATTTTTTTGTACAACCCTCGCGTACCGCGAGGGATTAGATACCTCCCTTCGCATACCGCGATGGAGTACCAAAACCCTTGCCCGGAAGACAAGTCTCTCGCGTACCGCGAGAGACCTTGTCCAGGTCTTTGCGTACTGCGGGGAGGCTGAGTAAACAAAAAGTTTACTCGGCTGCCCAGTTTTCAACACTTAGTCATTTTTCTACCATTTTCAATCCTTCAAGACAACAAAATTTTCCCAACACTTGGGTATTGATTTCAAAACATTTATACATCATTAATAGACACCAAAACATAAGTTCATGTACCAATTTACATAAAATTTTAAGGATTTCCCTTTAAACCCCAAAAACACCAAAACGCATACGAGAATCTTTCTTTCGCCAATCGGACTACATTAGAGCTTTTCCTACATGACACCACATGTAATAACCATTAGTAATGAAGACAAACATATCAAACAAGCAAATACAACTTGTTTTCACCCATTTGACCCAATTTGTCATTAGGCTACTATTAACTTGCATTCCACCTTACAAGTTCCTTTCTTTTCATTAGTCAATCATATTTAACATTTTTGATTACCCTTTTCCATTTCCATTATGACACATAGGCCATAACCTCATTTCCATTATGATACTTAGATCATAACCTTATATCGATTTCCATTACGGTTCTTAGACCATAACCTCATTTCTATTATGGTATTCAAATCATAACCTCATTTCTATTATGATACTTATATCATAACATCATTTCAATTATGGTATTTAAACCATAACCTCATTTCCATTATGATACTTAGATCATAACCTCATTTACACATATCAATTATAGTATTACAACTATAACTACATTCATTCATTTACATGTATCCATTATAGTATTACAACTATAACTACATTCATTCATTTACACATACTAGTTCATTCACATTCATTTCAACAACATAATATGCAACATAACACATATACCATCCATTATCATCAAAACTAAGTAAGTGCAAAGACACTTACCTTTTGGGTTAGAAGATCCCACACCACCTTCTCGATTCACAAATTGATTACCTAAACACATTCACCTAGTTTAGTAATCTAATCACACATCAAAATCACATTATAATTAGGTTTACAACCCAATTTCCCATTTTCAACCCAAACTGACCCGTTTGGGTTATTCCCATATCCAAACACCCTCTTTCAATCCAAACTCACCTACTTGAGTTTCCCATTCCAATTCCTTGACACTAATTTTTCATTCAATATTTTTTATTAGGTTAATTTGGTATTCATTCAAGTGTCTAACACCATATAAACACTTAATCATCATTAATTCAACATTCTACCATCATAATCCAAACACCCCCAATTTTTCTCCATATGAACCCTAACTTCTCATAATCAAAATCAAAGGGTTCTAGGATGTTAATCACAATTCTTTACCTTTAGTTTAGCTAGATTATCAACAATCTAACACCAATTAACCACATGCATTCATAATTTCCGGATTTCTACAAAACCCACCATCTAACACATTCAAAGGTGAAATCAATGAAAGTTTACACTTACTTGATGTTAGGAAAGTGTTGTGTGAGCCAAAACCTTCACAAAACAAGCTACAAATGCATGATTTAGGCTTCAATCTTGTTTTCTCCTTTTTCTCTCTTGCTCAAGAACGACCCAACACCACAAGTGAGATCAATTTTGACTTCAAAGAGTCAAATATGGCAGATTTGTTATATTTACAACTTTAGCCCCTCAACTTCCATTTCATCCATTTCATTCCAAACTTAGTTAAAAACTAACATAACCCCATTACTAACTTGAAACCCACTTGTTTCAACTTATTTCTAAATTATTATTTCACCATAATATTTATTAGAATATTTATTTATTTGAAAACGAAACCCGGATTTTGGTTCGTTACAATTTTAAGGGCAATTGCATATATCCCCCTCTAAACTAGCAAAATTGCATATTTTTTCAAATCATGCTTGAAGAGCATCATTGTACACTATGCATTAAAAATATGTGTTTTGGAAACATATGCAATTTTGCAAGTTTGGGGGAGGGGAGGATATATGCAATTCCCCCTATAAATATATAATTTTTGTTAAATGATAAAAAACAAAGATAAAATTACTATTTAATTTATAACAAGACGGTTTTCCCATGTGCGCATTGCACCGCAATAAACAAAAAAAGGCAAATAAAACTCAAGCACGACTAAAACTCAACTCATTAAATGAAAACAGTTAAAAAGGTAAATAAATTGGAAAAAAAGGCTAAAATGGGGGGGGGGGTGTTCAGACGCGCCTTACCAGCTCCACCAAACTTTTATTTGGTCATGAATGTGAAATCAATTGTATTCATAAAGAAAATAAAACCGTATTTTCACAAAAAAGGGTCCAATCATGAAATGTCATGTGGCACGTAGTAAAATAGGAAGAAACAACTATTCATGAGGGTTGTAAAATTATAGGTTATAATAGAGTAAACTAATATTTTCGTTCATGATTTAGCTACTTTTACATGTTTCATTAAAAAAGTTTATTTTGTATCTTTGAGTTTTATAAAACTTGTCATTTTAGTCAAATCAATTACCTCTATCCACATTTTGGTGTTTAGGCCTTTTTTAAATATTTCTTTATTTTATCAATATTTTAAACCATTAATTGTTCTCCCACATACCCCTAAATCATACTAACCCTATTTACACTAAATACCAATCAATTTAGTTGGTGGTGGTGGGGAGAAGAGAGATGGTAAAATAAAGTTAACTGTTAAATCTAACGACGTTAGCTATCTCGACTCAAATGGAGTCAAAAATGAAAAGTCAGGGTTCAAACCGAGGTCTTGAAACATAATGAACTCGAGTAGTTAAAACGACAAACGTCAGACACTCAAGTAGTAATTTACTTTTATTATTTACTAATAAGTTTATAAACTCTTTTAAATATGTTAATCGACACGTAGTATATAAACGGGAAAAAAAATTGGACTATGTGTTGGAATTTTTAACATTATCAAAATATTTAATTTCTATTAGATGCACCGGTATTGATAGTGGTTGGTAAAATGGTGGTGGCTACTTTTGTGGTGGTGATAGTTTGACCTTTTAGTTTGATGTGTTGGTAATAATGACCCATTTTCATAAATGGGTTGATTTGGTTAAAAAAAAAGTTGTATTTCGGTTCATTTGGATCTACTAAAATTATACAACGGGTAAAAACAGATTACTCTTATAAAACTTGTTAATTTAAAACATGTTAAGTGTGTCCTCACCACCCACGACGATTGCTTGTCGCCACCACCTGCTTGTCATCGCTGAGATCACCTCTACCACCACCATTGTCGCCACTGTCCCACCTCTACCACCACCATTGTCGCCACTGTCCCACCTCTACCACCACCATTGTCGCCACTGTCTACTAATCGTCGTCGCCACTGTCTACTCATCGTCGCCGCAACCATTGTCAGCAGCGAACTCCCCCGCTACCATCGCTACCATCGTGCCACCATCGACCCCATGGTCGCAGACATCACCACCTCCGTCACTGCCGCCTCCACAACAACCACCACCGTCATCACCATGTCGCCTTTCCATCGACGCTACTGTGATGTCATCACTGTTGTCTCCACCATCAACTCTTCCGCCTCCACCTCCACCCCTTGCCACTAGCCTATTTTGATACTTTATAAAAAAAAAACTCATATTGTTCAAAACTTGTTTTGGCCCGAGCCAATTTGACTTGAATATGTTCCGGCGTGTTACACAACATGACCCGACGGTCTTTTTCAGGCGTACTTTGGTGGATAACAATAATTATTATTATTATTAAAAAAACCAAATGGAAGAACAATCAAACCGGTTACCGGTTAAAAGTGCCGGTAAAAACATCAAACATGTTTATGGATATTAAATAACTCAAAGTTTAATATAAACTTACTAAAACAAAATTTTAGTAATAAATTTAATGATTAAAACATTATAAAGTCCTGGACACTTCAACTATATAACTTTAGTTTTTGAGTTTTGTTGTTCTTTTCAGAAATAACCAATTATCCATCAACTTCATGGAACCACATCTTCTATCTTGAACATCTTATGGTGGCAAGATTGATCCTTCTCTATTTGTTCATTTTCATCTGACCATGCTTCCACACCATCATCACCATCACCATCAACATCACCACCATCATCATCATCCATTGCTCTGGATCTGTCACTTGAAACACATTCTTCCTCATCAGTTGTCTTCCTATCGTTCTTCGAAAAATAGGGTTTGAGCTTGTCAACATCGGACAATCGCACCGGTTTGAGGAAGAACTCTTCAGCTCCTTCTTCTAAGCATCTGGTAAAAGACCAGGTTCATTATAAGTGTCAAAATGACTAAAATACCCTTTTCACAACGACAATGTGACAAGTTGTATGAGAATTCAAAAATGGAAATAGTTTGAAAAACAGAATAAATAAAGATTAGAAGGTATGCGAATCTTGATTCACCTATTTATCCTTGCTGGGATATTATCAGAAGACATTATCACAACTGGTATGTCTTTCAATGATTTTGATTCCTGCAAGCACAATAAATATTTATAGGTTAGTTCATGTCTTCCAATCTAGTTTGGAGGCTAGGCCAAAACTGGGGTCAAGTCAACCCTCCCAAAAACCAAACCTTGGTGCAACGGTTAAGGCCGGAAATTGGGTCAAGTCAACCCTCCCAAAAACCAAACCTTGGTGCAACGGTTAAGGCTGAATCTGGGGTCAAGTCAACCCTCCCAAAAACCAAACCTTGGTTCAACGGTTAAGGCTGAAACTGGGGTCAAGCCAACGCTCCCAAAAGGGTAATACTATGAATACACCAGGTGACGTCATCATACAAGCCGTATAGTTGGTGAAAATGTCATACATGCATGTATGTAAGTGGTGTACGCCATCACATCAGTCACAAAGCTATAAGGCCCATATAGCTTTCTATCATACGGCCCGTATAAGAGAAAAACCCAACTAATACAGCTTGACAGCTTGTATAAGAAAAAGTCACAACTTATACAACCCATATAGCATCTGGTGTCTGAATAGTAGGGGCCTGGTGTTTCTATAGTCTCCCCCTCCCAAAAACCAAACCTTGGTGCACCTAGGTGAGGTCTAGATCACTCACTAATGACAAGATTTTACTCCCATGGAAACATGATCTACATCATCTATGAAAGATCTTCGAATAAGGCGATTATTTGACACAAATAGCAACTAAACAAGATCAAATCTCTTACCTTGATCTTTCTCAAGAGTTCAAAACCAGTCATCCCAGGCATGCAATAATCTGTAATGACCAAATTCACCTCCTCTTCCTGGAATAATTCCACATAACAAAAACAATATAAGGATAAACAAAAACACCCAAATAACAGATTCAAAATTAAAAAGAAAAAAAAATCAGAAACAGAGTTCATTTGACTTTTGGGAGTCAACCCTAGCCTTCAAATTCAAATCTGATTCACAATACAGCAATTCTTTTTGCTCTTTAACTAAAACTTTCACATTCCTAATTGACACTGTCAACCTTTCCTACACAAATAAACAATTCTTGCAGATCTTCAACATCAACTCTAATCAAATGAAAACATTAAAAAAGTCAAGCGTTGACTTTTCCAGACTTTTTCAAGATTCATAGAATTCAAACACAAGAACATTAAAAAAAAAACAGAATTAAAACAAGATTCATACTGGATTGGGTGAAAAAGATTGAAAATTTTCAACATCTTGCAGACCCAAAAACTCCAAAGCCTTAATTCCAGAATCAACAGCAGTAACTGCAAGAATCATCAAATCAAATCAAATCAAATCATCAAAAACCCATTTCAGAAATTGATAAATGTATGATCTTACCATGATAAGAAAAGGTCTTGAGCAGGCGTTCTATCAATTTCCTGTCAATATTGCTGTCATCAACAGCAAGAACATGAAGAGGGGTTTCTGAGATAGAAATGACACCCATTTTGAAAACTTTGAGGAAGGAGAATTGGGAATTGAGGGTTTATAGAATGGCCCATTTGATTTGATTTCGAGGAGAAGATTTTGACAGTTTGGAAAAGAAGATCCGACCGGATATGATTTTCCGAATCGTTTAGGATCTTTTTTTAGTTGATTTTTCAGCAATGGAGAACACACAACGAAGTTTCAAATGTTTTTTTAATTTTATTCTAGATTTAGTCAAAAAAAAAAATTTCTTCTTCCCCCAAATTAATAATTTCTTTATAATTTGACCGTAAAATTTTAAACATGGAATAAGAAAGTTATGGGTGTTTACGGTTTGATTCGATAGGTTTGATGGTCGTATATATGCCAATTTCGGTTTAAGAAAACAAAAAACTAAATCAACTTAGCCGGTTAGATCAGTCGGACTAGCCAACTGTGGCCATGGTTCAGTTTGAACCGGGTTTTTTTTTTCCTGTAAAAGTTGTTGGTTTATATTAATATTTTAAAATAATAAAAAAGGTTCATTAATATTAATATTAGACTATCTATAGTGGAGCTGTGATCACTCACGCCCTCCTCCAACGTGACAACCACTTTTGAGGTGTTAAGGGGAACGAACACCGCGTCGCATGGGCGTGAATGGGCATGAGGCAAACCACGGGGAGAGGGGCAAAACCTGGAAGAAGAGAGGGGTGTGAGCCCCTTTGTCGACGTGGAGGGTGAATCACACCTCACGTCCACTACACATACTCTTATACATGTGATGATGTTTATTGTAATAATACCATGAGAACAAAAAGAAAATAAATTTAAATCATTTAATTTTTTTAACCAACATAGTTTTTACTTTTATAGTTTTTACATACAAATATGTATGTTTATGTAAATAAAAAAATCATTAAACTATTTTTTTCACATGTTATTAATAACTAGAATGATGTTGATTTTAATATATTTGAGATTAATTTTTAAAATATAAAAAGAGGAGATAAAGTTAAAGAAAGAGATAAATAAATAATTTATTTTATTTTATCTCTTTTAATTAATCGGTATGTACATAACTTATACGAGTCTCTCGGTTTCTAACCGTAGTAGTATGAACACGGTTTTTACAAAGGATAAACTAGAAGAGAATCATATAAATCTCGCTAAAATGGTTAACTTATATCAATTGTAGCGGTTAAATCAATTTCTATTGATTATGAACTGTCAGAAAATCTTGATCTTTTCTAGTTGATCCTTAGAAATAAAGTAAAGAATAACATCAATAAGTAAAGATATGCTTAGGATTTGTGATACACTTTCTTCTTATTTTTTTTCTCTGTTATATATTTGAAGTACGTAATTAAATAAAAAATCATTAATCATATTTTAGTTATTTAAAAAGATGTAAAAAATAACTAAATTGTTGTTTGTTTTTATGTTGTTAGGTAGAAATTAAGCCCGCGTGATGCGATGGGTTTTCGTAATGCGTGTTGCGACGGTAACAATAACGTGACTACGTACATAAAAGAAACGTATGAAGTTGTCGCGACACGGTTATGGAGATTTCTAAAAATAGATAGATTGCAACACGAATAGTAGTTAACATTGAAACGGCAAATTCATTAAAAAGTTAGTAACAATGTAAAAACAAATTAAAAATAGAAAAAAAATTGTCCCAATAACTTTAAAAAACATAAGGACATTTTTAAAATTTTAGAAAGTTGAGATGTAAAAAGAAAAAAGAAAAAAATCGTTCGGCGCAGACCTGCGACACACTACCAATGAAAGTTTTTAAACAACACAAATCTAACCAACCCACCAAATCTAATTTTTTTTATTGAAATATAGTAAATCAAATATTAAAGAGAGAAGAATGACTTTGTTATTAAGGGCTTACAGGGGACGGCCAACCTCGATGAGATTTTTTTTGTTATATACGTGTTAAAATCCAAATCGCTCTGATCTCCCTCATGAAATTTTTTAGTGTTATATGTATTACTAGTTAAGCGACACCAAAAATTTGCAACCCCTATGAAAAAATTTCTAAGTCTACCACTGTTTGTTATACATTGCGTTTTAAGGATATGTTAATGTACTTTTATTTTTTTAAGATGAATTATTTTAATGAAAATAGTTTATTCCTTTGATTCTAAAATTTCATCAATAAAAAGTAGCAGGATTTAAATAATCCACAGTTTTAGAATAGAAAATTTTGTAATTCACATATACTTTATCCAATTTATCCAACTTGCATGAAATTATAAGTCGAGTACACATTATATTTTTTCCTTTTGAGCATCAATTTTTTATTTCTAAAATACCATTTAAACTTATATTTACAAAATTTGAACCCTTTCCACCTATATATCTTCATTTACAAGATTTGAATCCACCACTTTTACAGATACTCACTAATGTCATTAAATCACAAAAAACACGTTATATATCTTATTAAAAATAGATATTGATGAATAGTAGTACCACCATTTCGACATCATATAGAGTTGTAACTCTTAATAATACATCATATAGAGTTGTAGCTCTTAATCATAAATCATATAGAGTCGTAGCTCATAATCTTACTTTATATAGTCGTAGCTCATAATCATACTTCATTTATCATGGCACATAAGGGTAATCATCTCGTTCTGTACCGGTTGTCACGAAGACAACCGTAATCGTACCGTCTACATATGCAACGTAATAGTCATACGGTCTACATACGTAGTCGTAATAGTTCATACCATCTGCATAAGTAGTTGTAGTAGTTCATACCGTCTTCATAAGTAGCTGTAATAGTTCGTATCGTCTACACATGTATTTGTAATAGTTCGTACCGTCTACATAAGTAGTCGTAATAGTTCGTAACGTATACAGAAGTTGCCGTAATAGTTCATACCATCTACACGTGCATCCGTTTCCCATACGTCTATGTAAATAGCCGTCTAGTCATCCGTCTTCCACAAAGGCAATTGTTTTAACATTCATCATGTAAGTACATTTGAGTGACTAATCATTTAATGCACATCATCATCATGAAGGCACATTCGTTAGGCATTACATCATAAATCATTCATTAACATACAAGAACGCGCCTCGGCCCAAAACGTTGTAAAACTTTATTTAAAAAGGGCATCTAGAACTCACCTATAGTATTTGGTTATCAGTACTGAGTTCTGGTTAAACCTGTAGGCTCAATCGACAATGTTAAATCTGTATAAGTACATTAAGTGAAACTAAGCTCAAAGGAAAGTATTCACACTAACTATACGCCCAAGAGTATTCATGCGAATACTCATAGCAATCACTCATGAGTATATATGCGTATACTTAGAGTACTCGCATAGGAGTGTTATTTGCAAATACCTCTAGTATTCACTGCAAGTGGCCGTCCTACTATATTAAGTATTCGTTGGAAGTACCTTAGCGAGTACTCCCAGTATTCATACCAGAAGTCGCCCAAATACGCTAAGTATATAAACTTAAGTTTGTTAATTGAATATGAGAGATGGTGAACACAAATAACTAAAAAGACATTATTTATAATAAAAAGTTTTACGAGTTGAAGTCATCTATTGTTTAAATTGTTACAAAGTCTCTAGCTATTATTTATATTCGTAAACAAACATGAAATGCCAGTATGTAAATTGTTTGCTATGTGTGGTTCATTGATCAATGCTAGTGTAATGTTATAAGCCGTATGAATTGACCTATAGCAACTCTTAAGAGTCTTAGTTTTACACAACTTTTGATAATTGTTTTTTAAATTATGCATGTTCCAATAATGGGAATAAGTTTTGTTTTCATTTGCATATACATGAGTGGAATGTTCCGTCTCTAAATACCTATAAATTATATTACAGTTAATATCTTTCACACAAATAAATATACGAGTATTGTTCAGATTCACTCATCTAACCCGTCAACCTAACAAGATTAACACCCCTATAATATACATATGATATGTTTTAATATATTCTCAAAAAAAAAAGTCGCTGAGTATATTTTTTCACTCCTTAATTTTAATAATTATTTTCTTTTTTCTTTCCACGTTGATAATTATTTTTTCATATTCATTTTAGTCATTATAACATGCCAAACTCGTTAAATTGCTGACTAAATAATAACATAGTTTATCATTTTATCTGTTTGATAATTATATTTTTCTTTTGGTCTAATTTGATCATTTAATATTTTTTATTTTATGATAACAATAATAATAATAATATTTAAAATCTATGTGTCATCATAATATCGAGTTTGCTAAATGTATGTTTTTTATGTATGTGTTATACTAGGTTTCGTATTCGTGTTTCTGAAATTGATTTTGAAACCCGCATTTGAATGTATGAGAAACATGAATCTCAACCCAAAAATCAATTAAAAGGGTAAAAATTTATAAAATAAAAAATATATTTACCATAATACACCATTAAAAAGTTTAATTTATCGAAAAAAAATCACTAAAGTCATCCAAACACCAATCAAATTGACTGTAAAAGTCATGGATGTTTTTAATTAATTTATGAGAAACATCTTAATATAATTTTGCAATTTAATGTTTGTATTTTAAATGGATCACAAGCAGTGTGGTTGACATGATCATTTTTGTTAATTATTTTTAGTCAAACTAATTTTTTGAACTAAATTTTAACATCTCCACACCAATATTAATTCTTTATTTTATGCATTTGACGATGATAAAATAATGAGTTGATTACTTTTTGTTCGTGTGCATGTTAAAAATTATGCATTTGATTTTTATAATTTATTTTATTATTATAGAAATGATACGTTAATTTTCTTCAAATTTGCCCATGTAAACCTGCATCTGTTGTTAAATAAGGGTGTTTTTGTTTTTTCATCATTTTTTATTTGGTATCAGGTATCGTGAATGGTTTTAATAATCAAATGGTTTTATGCATATGAAATTGTGGAAAACAACGAAATGGTATTTGGATGCATATGAACACAGAGAAATGAGAGAATCTTATAAGGGAAAGGATTATGAGAAATCCATGTAATTATACGAAATAGTGAAAATTATCAAGAGCTAATCAAATAGTTTATAGATTTTTTATTTATTTCTAAGGGGTTAATGTAATATTACACATTTACTAAAAAATCAATTTATGTATTGTGTTTTACGTATACGTAACTGAAATTTTTGTTTTTTGTATACGTATATGTAACATTATGTGTTACGTATACGTAACCCAATACTTAAAAAGAGTTTTTTTGGTAAAAATGTGTAATATCATATCTTATAAATAAAATATATAGTAAAAAAAACTATTATTATTATATGATTGGCTAGAATTGGTTTTCTTAGTAATTTTCATATAAGTATATGAGTTTCTCATGAATCCTCCTCAATATTATAATTCGTAGTAGAGATCTAGTTGCTAAGAGAAAACACCCTAAATACAACATGAATATTTCTACATAAACCAAGATCTTAAATATTCTCAAGAAACAAGTTATCACCGTTCAATGTTTAGCTTGACATTTCAACTTGTTTTTGTCAAAACAGAAACTCACACTACAACAATATCACCTTATCCCGACGATTTTTTTTGACCCTATAGCGACGAATTGTCGTCGGCATAGGCTATACCGACGACATGTCGTCGGTATTGCCTCGTCCCAATAGGTCAAAGATGTTGTCAGTATAGGTGTCGTCGGCATAGGTCGACCTATGCCGACGACATGTCGTCGCCATAGGGTTTAATTAAATAATTCAAAAAGAAATTCTATACCGATGACATGTCGTCGGTATAGCTTCTGGACTTATCCGGACGACAAGTCGTCGGGAAAGACCCAATCTATACCGACGACATGTCGTCGGTATAGGCTATTTTCAATTTTTTTTTTAAATTTGAAAATAACCTATACCGACGACATGTCGTCGGCATAGGTTTTTTTGTATTTTTTTATTTTTATTAAATTTTCAAAATTTTTCAGAAATATTTAATTTCTAATTACCAAAACCTGCAAATCCAGAAATATTGATCAAGGCTTAATATGGCCAATTATACAAACTTACACACTAAACAACTCATGTCGGTTGTGTCTACTAGTTGATTAGTTTTTTAAATCCAACTAATGATAATGATTAGTTTTTTTTATCTTGAGTAGTTAGGTAATAATCAAGATGTTTCTAATATGTTAAAAAAATGTTGGTAAATTTCAAGTCACTTAGGTTTAGATGGAATATGAGTTGATGAAGTTAAAAGTTAAAACACCTATTTCTAGTCATCACAGTGGAGTTGAAATTGAGGATACAACCTCACTAGAACTTGTATAAAGATCTCAAAAGATAGGTCTAGTACATGTAAAAAGAAGTCGATGTTAGAAAGGTATGAAAAGAATATTTGCTCGGATCTTGATAATTTTGATGGTGGGTCAGTTATGATGAGTTTCAAACCACCAAGGAAAAGTGTAACATCTTAAAATTTTAATTTGTTTATTTTACTAAAAAATAATGTAAGGTAGTGCAAATAATTATAGATTGGTTCGCTAATTAATTAATTGAACTAGATTAGACACCGTGTATTACACACGGGATGTAAAACATCAATACATAAAAATTTAAATTTTTATGTATATATTTTACAACTACTTCAGATCCCGTGTATACACACGGTGTGAAAAATATCAATAAATAAAAATTTTAAATCCTTATGTGTATATTTTACAGGTGTAAAAATGTATCATATACTAAGGATAGAAAACATAACTCAAAATATGTAAAAACTAATATATAACTGAGTTTCAAAAATACATTAACTACTATTTAATATTTGATTTTCGTTTATTATTTGGTTGAAAATAAAAATTATATAATTAGATTTAAAGTTTCATAAAGGATAATTTAAAATAAATGTGTTTTATTAGTATAATTAATATTTTTTATAAATATATATTATTGTTAAAAGATAGATGTGCATTTAATAAAAGAGGGAGACTGGAAAAAAATTGATGAGAATAAATGTTGTAACATTTATGAAATTCCATTATTTCACTTTGATCATCCTTTTATTACAATGATAAAATTTCCATTTTCTTTTCTTTTCGATCTTGTACTCGCTCAACACATCAACAAGTGCATACATATATACACGTATTCATATAAATTAAACACATGGATATACATATACATAAAATGTAAATAAATTGACTTTTAAAAGTCAGAATCAAACTCAATTTCAAAAGAAAGTGACCTAAACAGGGCCAAATCCTTCAATTCAAGCCATGATTCGAATCCAATTGAGTTCAGTGGACTTCCATCTCGTGTACCAATATCAACATGCCCAACCCAAGTCCATACACGAGCTAATTCGACTGATTTTACGAAAAATTTCGAAATCAAACGGGTTTGACTTTGGATAGTCAAACCGTGTCAAATTTTCCACCAAATTCACGAAAATTTCGCGTATACATCCCACAAATTACTCGTGAATAAATCCAGTAGGAACCTAGACTAGTAATCGGACTCGATTCATTCTCAAATCAACAAATTTCGCACAAAAAGCGCCGATCGCGACTATTTCTACATTTGAAATCAAAACGGAGATTTCAAGTAAAATTAACCTAATTAAAACAACCTACTACGATCGCATACCTTCACACAAACTCCTTCAACCCTTTTTCGATCAACAAAACACCTCTAGAATCCTGTCAAGTCTCAAGAACACCGAAGAAGAAGTCGTAGCCGACCGCATTCGTGCCCACATCAACCGAGTAAGTCCATACATCCTTCGAATCGCCTTCAAATTCTCGTCAAAACCCCCTTATCAATTCGAAATTTCATGCTCTATCGAACAAGAATCGGGGTTAGGGTTCTAAGGGGTTTGATGAACTGGAAACCTCCATTTATGTTATTATGTTCAGGATAATACCAGCGAAGCCCTCGGTTCGATGGAGGCGTGGGTTCGAAACCCACAACCCACGGTTTTTGCGCATATACTAAAAATCAAACCCAGCTCCATTCACAACAAGGATTATTAAGTCCCGAACCTAACTGGTATCACAGATTAGTTCCCTGGTCTAGTGGTAACAAGAGATGCTCCCATAGAACCCACCCGGGTTCGAACCGGGTGGAGTTATTTTATTTTAAAAACCATTTTAAAAGCTTCAAAAAATTCTATAAAAATTATTCTATTAAACCTCACAATATTTATAACAAAATAAAACCAGAGTTGTTAATTTTCAACATTTATTCATTTTATTAAGAATTTTAATGCTCAATTGTGTATGAAATATTTAAAACAAAAATTTATATACTTAACAAATTAAAGGAAATTAATCCTTAAATAAAAATAATTGTTTTAGAAAATTTATAAAATTTTGATTCATTTAAGGCAAACAAACACTTACTTTTAAAATTATAAATAAATAAATAAAGTTATTTATTTAATCTACATTTAGTTAAACATAATGGCAACACTATTTTTACTAAATTTATTTTAACATACCCATTTCGAATGACAAATAAACAAATAAATTAGTTATTATTTACACTAAATTAATAAATAATAATCGTTTAAGTCATTTAGTTATTCAAACTCAAACTTTAACTTCCATTACTTTAACTATCCATTACAAACTTTCGTTTTATAAAACACAAGTACAAATACAAAAAAAACCTACACATTCCTCTTCAAATTACAACTCAACCCATTCATACACACATCCAATCCAATTCTAGACTTAGACATAGACTTTCGTACACGTTATTAACATCATATACTTATACACTAGGTTAACGTTGTGAGATTACAAGGATCACACTACTACCCATTTCATTGTGCTAGATACACCTTCGATTCAAGGTGAGTTTTACATAGCCCCTTTTCTCCGTTTTTACATTTTGGGGTGAAACATGATCACAACTTACAATGATTTACATAAACTACACAATACAAATCCACTTTACAATTTGTGTGCAATTTGAGCTTTATGTTTGAGTGCTAGGTGTGTTAACTACTTATATGCAATTACATGTACAATCATTAACTAATCAAGCCGACGGTTAACAATGATAGATCTATTGAGTCGGACAAACCCACCCAGATTGGGGTGATTGTTACCGACAACACAAATTTTGCATGCTAGTTACAAAGGTTTGATTGTACTACCTGGTTACACAATAGTGACTCCCCATAAATGTCTTGTTAATCATGACTTGTATGGATTTGTTTACACACAACACTTTGATACTATTTAGAGTCAAAACCTATGTATGCTCACCAACTTTTTAGTTGACCTCGTTTTCATCATGTTTCAGGTACAAATGTTTGAGTTGAACAAGCTTGCTACACTTAGGATGTGGACCTAGATATTTAAAAGAAAATGTTATGTATTTTTCATTTTTCATGTACATGTCGAATCTTATCGAAATGAAATGTGATGATTAAACATATTACAATCTAGTCAACCATGTGCTCATGAACAGTCTACATGTCCCGCCCCGACGTTTCCGCCGTCGGTTGGGGTGTGACAAATGTGAAGACGACACGTGGCATGGGAAAACCTTTATTTATTATATAGTATAGATTGTAAAAATGCATTACATATCTATACTATATAATAAATAAAGGTTTTTTATTGCCACGTGTCACCTCCATATTCAATCTCATTATTTTTTTCCCGCTTCTCTTTCTTATTAAATACACATATCTCTCTTATTAAATACACCTATATAGTTTAATAATAATATTTTTTTTTTTAAAATACTAATCTTTTTATTAATAAATCTTCTGACATGTTTTGACGAGTTTTAACAGATTATATTGTATTTCACGGGTTTATTCAACCCGTATAAAATACGAGTTTTTAAAAAATAATTTGTTTATTACTTAATATATAATATTATATTTATTCAATCCGTGTAATACACGAGATTTTAATCTAGTTAAGGATATAAACACAAAATTCAAAATATATAAAAATTAATATATAATTGAGTTTCGAAAATATGTTAATTACTATTTAATGTAATTTGACTTTCATTACTATTTGATTGAAAAATAAAAGTTACGTAATTAAATTTCAAAATTTTCTTACAATAAGGTATGATTTAAAAATAAAATGTATTTTATTAGTATATTTAGTATTTTTTTTTAAAATATATTATTATTAAAAGATATGAGTGTATTTAATAAGAGAGATAGGCGAAAAAAAATTGATGAGAATGAATATGGAGGTGACACATGACATTAAAAGGCTTTTATTTATTAAATAGGATAGATTATTTTGTGTTGGAGGAATTTATGAATTTCTAAGTAAAACAAATAAGTCAAGTGGAGTCTGGAAATGAAGAGAAACACGGATATAAAGAAATAGTTTAAAAGGTGAAAGTTGAATGGGCAAATGTGTTTAAATGGCCAAAAGATGGAGTTTACAAAGGAAGGGGTATGTTGTTTGGGAATGAGTTTTTCAAGAGCAAGAATGTGTGTGTAAGTGTGAAGAACCCAGTAATACCCTACTCATAAAATTAGGTATATTTTATAGAAGGATAAGTTGAGAGTTAAATCTTACCTTTATCTCTGAAGATAGAGAAACTAATCACAATTAGAAATGATGTGTGAAATGTGTAAAACTTGCTAGACATATCAACTATGATAACTAGGAAGGATAGGATGTTGCACGTTGTTGATTCTTGAAATAGATTGTGAGAGTTAATCTAGAATGGATATTTGATATAAAAAAATCGTGTTTTAGAACACTAGTAATTGGTTAAAATTGATCAAAACCATCATGGAAATGTTTTCTCATGACGATACAAGTGTTAGAATTGGTTAAGTGTAATTTTGAAGAAATAAAATGTCAAATTTAGTAAAATTGTCCCAAGCATGGAACTTTTGAAGTTCTTTGACCATAATGGTGAACTAGGTTTCAAACTGATGTCACTTCAATTACAGCAAACATGAAGATTGAAGAAAAGAACACACTTAACATATTTTATTTTTTACTTGTTCATATTTTTATTTACTATTACCGACTAAATTTTTAAGGTAATGCAAGTGAATAGTAAATTTAATATATTTTATTTATTTTTTTATTCTCAACCCTCATACTATATATAATATATGTTTTTAACTCGTCTACTTTTTTAATAACTCCGTTTCTATGTTATAACTTTCGATATTTACTCTAATTTAATATTTTTTATTTAATTTTTATTTTCAACCATCATACTATATATAATATACGCTTTTAACCCGTCTACTTTTCTAATAACTTCGTTTCTCTGTGATAACTTTCCTTATTTACTTTTTCGTTAAAAACGGAAAGCGCAGCTTCATTTTTTTATTTTGTCAACATTAAATTTAATTCAAAATGGAGTTTTATTCAAAAACAAGTATTTTTTTCGTACGATATAGCGAGTATACGTAGGTTTTAGCCCATCAAACGAGCCGAACCAAATTCGACAATGTCCCCACTGTGTGTGAGGGGAATCGTTTTAGCCCCTCATCTATATCTATATCTATACTATACATAAATAAAGGTTTTAGTATGACACTTGTCACTCATACATTTATCCCCAACATTTTTTTCTCGCATCTCTCTCCTATTAATTATACAAATTTCTTTACTTTTTTATAATTTTTGTTTCCCGCCTCTCTCTCCTATTAAATATTAATGATTTCTATAATTACTTTTATACCTTCGGGAATGTATGAGCTTACTAGCTACTTCGAAAAGATGAATCCTTTCGCACATGCGTTAACCATCCATCAACAAAAATTGAAAACTTAAAACCCAACTACCTACATTATGCAACACGCTTGTCCACCAACAAGATTCGATAGTTTACGTTACTCATGAGGTTCAACTAATTACATACAAATGTTCATAATATACCTTAAACTAAATTGCTTACATTATACACGCAACTTGATTGTTCACGTTATACATGAAACTTGGTTGTATACAAAATACATGATTATTTACATTATACATGAAACTTGATTACTTGCAATATACATGATACTAGATTGATCACATTATAGGTGGAACTTGATTACTTGCAATATGCACGATACTAGATTGTTCACACGATACTAGATTGTTCACACGATACATGATACTTGGTTATTTACAATATGCATAATACTAGATTATTTATGCTATACATGAAACTTGAGTGTTTACATTACACCCGAAACTAGGCTGTTTACATTGTTTGCAATTATTTGTCCACTATATACATGATGCATGATCGTCCACTTTATCCATGAAACTTGATAGCTATAGACTTTGAGCTACTCGGGGTTTGACGTATTCTTGTTCAAACACGAGGAAGCTATAAAATTTGAGTTACTTGGGGTTTGACGTATTCTTGTTCAAACACGAGAGAGCTATAAAGGGTATGCCATCTACTTAGGGCACCCATGTATGAGGTTGAGCCACCTTAATAGTCTTTACTCCTTGATTAACTTTACCATCTAGACACACAATTACTTATTAGCAACTCATACAAGAAAACAATAATAAACTAACTGTTTTTGGGTGTTTTCCCCATCTCTGTACCCACACGTAATAGAATGATCTATACGGACCATATGACGATTTGAGTAATTACGGGTGCACACGTAATTATAAAAGTCAGCGCATGGGAAACATAGTAAACTCTGTCGTGTGTGACGACATAAAACCTATGGTGATATATAGTAACGAAACTAATGGGATATGATTAGGGCATAGTAGATATACCGCTGGTTTATCCTATACAAGTGCTCTAGTCATATCGTCAGAATTAACGTTGTCCGTATCACGTAGGGTTTCATATTACTTTAACCTTGATCAATAGTTGTGAGATCCTTATCCAACAACATTACTCGAACATCTTAGACTACATCCTAAACAAGCTTAGATCTCAAAATTCCCATCTTTGTTATTACAAGTGATGCATCCCATCATTTGAGTCCAAAATCATTCTATGGCAATCTTTCCTTATTTCCACTCAAACAAAATCCATTATCATGATCTATACCTGACGAAATGCCTAACCTGAACCTTGTCATCAACTATACTCCTAAAACCAACAAACAAAACTAGTTGAGAATGCAAACACACGCCTTTTTTTTCGTGGACCCTTTTTCCTAAACAATTTCGGGACGAACTTTCCTAAAGTAGGGGAGAATGTAATCCCCAGGAAAATTCCGGCTTTTATTTTACTTTTCCGGCACTTGTAAGTTCATTTTCATATGGTTTGCATCAATCAATCTCAATAAATTATCCTATTTTTTTGGTTTCATTTAAAGAGTATACATACATACATGCATTTGATACAATTATTTTTAAAAATAATAAATTTTTATATAAAGGATTATAGAATTGTTATTATTCTATTAAATAAATATGTATGTATATATGCTAAGTTATATTCTACACCTATATATATATATATATATATATATATATATATATATAAATACAAACCTATAAAATATAAATATAGGGTTTGTAAAAGTACATTATTTTAAAGTAAATGATTTTAATGGAAATAAAACTATTGTAAGTTACAAAAATTATATAAACATAATTGTAATATTTAAATTTAACATCTACGTTTATTAGATTTTATAAAAAAATTTCAAAGCTTTAATGAGTTTACATTTTTATAAAAGTTCAGGGTTTATTTAGTCATTTCCTGAAACTTTAGTGCAACTAAAATAAAACCTAGGTTTGTACATGAAATGATAAATCTTTGAAACAGTATGGACTAAATTGTAGAATCTGCTTTTCTTCCCCACCTCATCGAGTTTGACTTCCTGAAGTTAACAAGTCCCAAATCGAAAGCCACGTCGTCCGAATTTGTGCGTTTTAACTCCAATTGATTACTCAGAAACGTTACTCGACCAAAACCCAACGATAATGATGAAGTAATTTAATCATAATCAAGCGATTTAACTCGTAACCGTGCCCAATCAATCGCGACATCAATTCGTGCCTTTAAGATGAAATTGGCATATAAAATTGAATGCCACACCTTCATACTACACACCATAATCTTTCTAAACACCTGATAGCGTTGCATTCCACCCCCAAATCCCTGCCGAGTTCGAAGATTTCCGAAGCCATCCCTGCCGTCGTTCTCCCCCTCCACGTAATCGTTACATGTAAATTTAGAGTTGTTAAGTTCGTCTTGATACAGGGATAAAAAACCCCATGAATTGGGCTTCCATCGTGTAACATCCCTAAAACCAGATAGCTAATGGGTCGGATAATGGATAACCCGAATCGTCTAATAAATGACATGGCTGGCTAGGATTATTGGATAAACTTGGACTAATGGAATTAAACGAATCGGTTAGCCGCTTATTTCATGAGTTGAGATGGAAATGGATATAACGAATCTGGAGGGACCTTCTACGTAACTTGTGGGTGGTGTTTAAACCACCTTAGGTGCAAACCCTAAGCCATTCGGCTAGGGAGCTTGCGACGGCAGCAGGGAGGAAGGAAGAGGAGAAGGACACCCGGGGGAGAAAATTTCACGGCGATTTCAAGCGAAAACTCCACATCTAGCCAAGGTAATCCTTGTTCCTTCTCGTTACACGTTAGTTTGCTTGTTTTGTGAAAAATCGATTAGGGTTTTGGTTTCATGCTCACGGCCAGCGACGAGGGTGAGGAGGAAGATGGAGGTCGGTTGCGGCGGTGGTGATACGGAGATGTTAGGCGGTCGACAGCAAGGGCCCAGTGCGCACTAGGGATGGACATCAGGGGGTTCACAGGGGTAACCGATTGGGTGGTCGAACTTCGCGAGGAGAGAAGGAGAAAGAGTGACGAGCGACTGGGGTGCGGATTTTGTCGCTGTTGGGGTGGCACCATACGGTGGTTCATGAAGGCGGTGTGTGGCCTAAGGGTGGTGGACAGCGAGTAGAAATAGAGAGGGAGAGAGAAGGGTCGTGTAGGTGAGGGTGCTCGAAGACGAAGGTGTTGGTGTCGGGAGGGGGCGGCCGTGGCGGTGTTCCATGGCGGTGGTCATCGGAGGTGGTGCTGGTGTTGGTGTTGAACCCGACGTGGGTTACGCATGGCGACGAAGCCATTGGTGGTGCGTGATGGGTCGTGCATGGGAGGTAGAAGATGGTGGTTCGTGGTGGTGAATGACGAAGGGGCGGGATCGGATCACAACCTATTGGGATTGTTGTATGGTGATTCACGCAGGTGCAAGGAGACCCGTCTCAAGTCTACAAGTCCATGAGACTAGGGTTTTTGCATGGCACATGCACGTGTGTGCATTACCTAAGTCCGTGTTTATGGATTTCCAAACGGGTCAAGTACGACCCGGTCCTAGGGAATATGGTGCTAAGGTGATGGTATGAGAAAGAGGACGTGTGCAAGCGAAAAGATGACCGGGAGTAGTTATGATCATACATATGTGACCCATGATTAGGACATACTATGACTATGTGATCACACGTGTGACATGTTTAGGTTTCGAGCGCGAACAGACGAATTGCAGAGCAAGGACAGAGACTCGACATAACCAGTGAGTTTCTAATCCCCCTCTTTTAAATGTTTTAACGTTTTGGGGCTAGCGTACATACTTATGAAATAAGTTTACTCTATTGAAAATGTTAAGGATTCCGGGTTCTAACCCGATGCATTTTGAATATAAAATAATTGTTAAGCGATCGTAGGGTCTATGGTGGGATCATGAGAATGTGTGAGTTAAGGGTATGGGTTATTAATGCATGTCATGTTAAGGGCCGCACGGAAAGAGTCGTGTTGTACATTAAATTTTTATGATATATTGTGTGAGAAATATGTTGTTCTAGGGTTATGCGTAAGGTGCAAGTGTAGTTAATGGGTCATGAAATTGCTAGTATGTTGTTTGTGTTATGTGTTCGTCGTTGTATGTTTGCATCGTGTCATTATGGCATAGCAAATGGGATTGCGAAGGATGAGGTCCTTCGGGAAGTCACCAACTGTGACATTTATTTAACAGGTTAATGATGAGCTCGGGGTGTGTGACGAGGGTGCAGTGATAAGGTATGTGTTTGCATGCGTATATATTTGTTAATTTGCATGCTACTAATGAGTTATATTTATTGTGTGTGAGACATTGTTAATGTGATGTGTTGATGATAGTAATGTGACATGTAGAGTTATACTGACCGTTGAGTCAGGACTTATGATGTGACGTGTATAAGAGCCGTGTTAGTTAATTGTGAGAGTCATGGTTAAAGACGGACGTGTTAATATCTAGGGTAGGATGTGTTAACCCAGGGTCGAGTAAATGCGTATTCTTGGGTTAGAGTTGTTAGCATAGTACGTTGAGTCTATGTCGTTGTGATTGTAAGGTTATTATTATTATTGGTAGTAGGGGCTGAGTCCCGGGTGATGAACGGGTATGGGATGCCATGGGATATCATAGGGTTAACTATTCATTAAAGAATCGTAAAACTATTTTATAAGGACCGGAGGGTTCTGAGTGGAATAAACTAAAGAATATGACGTGATGGTTTTGTTTAAATTACACTATTAGAACTTACTCAGCGTAGCTGACTTTGTGTGTACGTTAGATGGTTTTGCAGGTAAGCGTAGGGCTGACGTATCTTGGCTTAGGAATGGTGTTACTCTGATTGGTGTGCAGACATTAACGTTAAATAGTAATAAATGAGTTTAGAAAGACTTCCACTGTAATTGAATTAATAATAAATGCGTTTTTGAATGCGAATGACCCGTTATGAGAACCAAATGTAGGATGCCCGAGTTAGGGTCTTACAGATCGTTAGCTCGATCGAAAGAATTGGAGGGTTAGGGTTTACCGGTTCAATTGGGGAAGATGGTGACTTGGGCCTTCTGTTTAAATTTAAACCAAACCCGCTATGGACAATTCAGCATGCCTAGTCTAGCGGTTAACTGTGTGTGTTGGGTTGGCCCAGATTCGACGCGGGTTCGAGTCCTAGGAGCCGGTTTGTGGTTATTTTTCTTTTTAATCCATTTTAACACACTACTTAATACTTCAAAATCTCAAATTCATTTTTATAAATTACATAAATATATTCTACAAACTTTATGAAAGAAGAAAATGTAATTTAATGTTTTAATACAAACTTTATAAAAGCAGAAAATGTAATTTAATGTTTTAACTATTTTATGTTATGTTATTTTATTAGACAAATTAGTTATGTTATTTTATTTGTGAACTTAAGATGTCTATTACATATATGATTACAGCTTTATAAATCCTTAAATGAATAAAATGAATGATCTGTTTGTACAAATTTAATTTTAATAATTATCTTTATATTAGCAATATTTTTTAAACAAAATTGGATTTAATGTGTAGACACTATTAATCTCCTTTAAACTTATATATAATTATTTTGTGTGAATAATTGTTTAAAACACTTTCAAATTTAAAAAAAGAAATACTTGTAAATAATTGTTTTATACAATGTTCAACAAAATGCATTTAAAACATATTTATCAATTCTTTATAATTCTCATTAAATGAAATTATTTAAATATATAACTAACCATTTTATTAAATTCCATTTCCAAATTTATTTATAAGTTATTTTATAAATGAATCCAAATGTATTATTTTATTCCATTCCATAATCTCACTTATTGATTATTTGTGAAATCATTGTAAAAGCTAACTACTAAATAATTGATTTTTATTAATCCTAATTAATTTTATGAACAACTTCTATTTCAATACTAACTTACAAAATATATACAAGTCCATCTTCAACCCAAACCCTACCAAATCCTAAAACCCTAGAATTTCACTATCTTATTTCAACTCACTTTAAACTTAGAGTACACATTATCTAAGTAGGTTTGTTGTGAGAAATCTTCACAATAACTATTCATCTCATCGAACCCTATCTCTACCAGCTTCAACTCAAGTGAGTTTACGTAGCCCCTTTTTACACTTTTTACTTTTTGGGGTGAAACATGTCATTAACTATATTTCTTATACAATTCAATACCTTTATTTTTATGCTTTAATCTTTATACTTTATGTCTTAAACTACCTGGTAACCATTACATGTGTTCATGTCAGTACATTCATTAACTTACAGCCCAAGCCTAAGGTAGTACTTAACATGATCATTTATATGGGAATCTGAAACTATAACTTACCACAAAACCTTGGCGGGTTTTTGTTGGGTATTAATTATAACTTGGAGTATCTGCTTGCTCCCTTTTTTTCTAAAATGGCAATCAGCAAGATTGCATATCTAGTTTTCTATTATCAGCCTTGAATTGTACGCTTGGAACCTTGTATGTTTTCACATATATGCTTTAGACATGCTTTGAACATATTGAATTGTAAAATTATACTTAACTTTTTTTGGTGTCAAAACCTATGTATCTCACCAACTACTTGTAGTTGACAGTTACTTACATGTTTCAGGTGCACCAGTTTGAGGACATTATCTGATCACATAGGACTATGGACCTAGCCTTATTAAAGATTGAATTTAACTTGTGTTACATTTCGTTTTCCATTTCTATTTGTAACGGATGCTTTAATTATGATGAAATAATATTATCACTTATTAATAGATGATTATGTGCTTATGAACAACCACTCCAGCCCCGACGTATAATCCGCAGCCGGCCGGGGTGTGACAGATTGGTATCAGAGCCATGGTTATAGGGAATTAGGTTATTAGACACACATGACCTAGACTATAACCTAGGAGTCCCCAAACATGAGTGTAACTCGTGTCTTTTGTTAGGAACTCCACTCTATACTCATTTATACACATACTTACCCACATCTATCTATTTCTGCTTACATGATGCAATTACATGAACTACAACATTCTAAGGACTAAATGAAACCATTTGAAACTACATGGATTACTTGAAACATATTCTTAGTCTATAGTCTATAAACTTAGGGTACCTTGGTGTAATTATCCTACATATTATCTAATGCATTACACGAATTATCTTATATATTACTTGATAACCTACATGTTTACAAAAACTACTACTCCTGTGATACCTTATTTGCTACACTATTTGAACTGTTTGCACAATACCTATTTGATATCACTGAATGCTATCCTAAGTTTTGACATACATTAAAATTTTCAAATCCCGTCAAAGTTTTGGGTTCTGAATATTTGTAGAGAACACGTGCAATCTGGAATGGTGAATGCCTGTACTTTGGGTCTTCTGTCTAGGAAAGCATTTCATATAAATCCAAATCAACTGAAGGATCCGTATGCTTTCCTGGGAATTCCCGAAGTGAGTGTTTACCTATAGGCTAAAGCATGTCTTCTTGAAAGTATAAGAACTTGAATCACTTTAATTTGTCACAGCATCCACTTGGTTATATGCCAGATGAATGCAATCTAAACATCATCCGCTTAATTATTATAATTTGGTACCCAAGTCTAAACCATATATTTTATCCTTATACTTAATCACATTTAAGTTAACTATACCCCTTCATCCTGATGCCCTGAAAATTTTATCCCTCTTATTATCATTTGCAAAGGATTTAAACCCTTAGACCTTACCATCCAAGGAAAGAAAGCTGCTTGAATAGATGAAGCACACCTCTGGAGCCACAAGACACAATCCCTAACGATTCTCACCATGACCATGAGTTCGAATAATATTATCAATAGTACATGATGGCTGGAAGAGTGGGTGTAAGTCCATGAAAGATTCTGACTAAGGAAAGATTGAGTACTTCAGTGTGTCCATTATGACCCACCTCTCTTTCCTGGGAATCCTTTTCGTGGGTACACTACTTATAGGTCAAGTGTTACTCCTGATATATTATTATAAGAACTCGGTGTTATGATTAGTCAATTTTTTTAAACTAATGAATACCTTTGTACTTAGCAACTTACCATTACACTTACGACCATTTCGTGCTAGACATGGTCTCTTACCCTCCTCACTCCCCTGAGAATCACCCCGAAGCAAAGTCAACACAAGAGGAAGACTTTGGGTCCCCATCACCAAACAACCATTCACCGGTATGACTGGCTGTCAGGTCCATGTTTGATTGCAAAGCAGATTGGCTTAGGAGTAGACTTAAGACTCCAAGCAGCTGAATCACCTCCGGGAGACCCTTATTTAACACCTAACCTATACCATACAGATCTAGGAGCAGGACAAGACAAGGAACCTACCAGTGCCTTAGAAGTTCCAGCTGATACCGCTCACATATATGTAAGGACTGCAGAGTTTTAGACGCAAGGAGTGGAGACTAGGGAATACTAGACCTTGGCAGGTTTTTGTTGGGTATCAACTATAACTTGGAGTATCCACTTGCTCCCTTTTTTTCTAAAATGGCAATCAGTGGGATTACGTATCTAGTTTTCTATTATCAGACTTGAATTGTACGCTTGGAACCTTGTATGTTTTCACATATATGCTTTAGACATTCTTTGAACATATTGAATTGTAAAACTATACTTAACTCTTTTTGGTGTCAAAACCTATGTATCTCACCAACTACTTGTAGTTGACAGTTACTTACATGTTTCAGTTGCACCAGTTTGAGCACGTTATCTGATCACATAGGACCATGGACCTAGCCTTATTAAAGATTGAATTTAACTTGTGTTACATTTTGTTTTCCATTTCTATTTGTAACGGATGCTTTAATTATGATGAAATAATATTATCACTTATTAATAGATGATCATGTGCTTATGAACAACCGTGTCAGCCCCGACGTATAATCCGTCGTCGCCCGGGGTGTGACAGGATACGTCGTGACTACTCCATTATTCCCGTTTAGTGTTTAGACTTAATTCGTCATTACCCCGTACCTTAGTTCCACACATAGCACATAACACATAATAACATAATTCATATAAACATTTATCTAAGGTACGGGTCGAGTGTACTTACATTATCTTTAGGCAATTCCTAAGTTCGTTCCTTGTCTAGACGTTTCTCTGAACTTGAACCGTACCCTTAGCGTACCGCACTCGTAACCGTCGTTCAGGGCTCCTCGGGATTCGTGTGTGTGTGGTTGGTTGGTGTTGTTGTTCCTATTTTGAATGGCAAATGAGTCTATTTATAGGCTGCCATAGCAAACTGTAGCGGACCGTTATGTTGGGCGATAGCGGTCCGCTACCGCCTCACTGCCAGTTGTCTTGCGTGTTGCCCACATAGCGGACCGTTAGTGGCTGGGATAGCGGTCCGCTATCCACTTTGCGGCGCGGCGGACCGTTATGGATCGCATAGCGGTCCGACATAGGGCTGAGTCACCAGACACGTATCTGCCGCGTGTCATTCTCTCATCATTTCTTCGTCCATATGTAGCGGACCCTTATGTAACCCGGTAGCGGTCCGCTACCGGCTTAAGTTTCTTATTTCTTTATTTTTAAGTCCCTTAACTTTGGGACTTTTACACTTTTAGTCCCTGGACTTTCATTCCTTCAAAATTTGGGATGTTACAACTCTCCCCCCTTAAATTAGGTTTCATCCTCGAAACCTGTTAATACTTAGGATAAATCTTTCTCGTTCCTTCCTTGCTTTCCTAGGTCATCTTTGACCTGTTCGTATGCCTCCTATTGCACTAATACTTTTTTGACCGCTTTGTGACGTAATTTCTTTTGTGTCTAGAATCTTTAAAGGTTCTTTGACATAAGTCAGTTTCTCGTCAATCTCTTTCTCTTTCAAGGTACTTGAGCAGTCTTGTCTGCTATACACTTTTGTAGATGTGGAATATGTCTTGGTTCTTCAGGTAGCTTTAGTTGGCAAGTCACTCTTCCAACTTGTTTAATGATCTTTAATGAATCATGGACTGATCTTGCCACGTTTCTTACGTTGAATTAGACCCTTTCCAATGAGACATAAAAAATAATCTCCTTTTTGGAATTATATCGGTCTATATCTCTTGCCAAATGGTTCTCGTAGTGACACTAATTCCTTCATCCCAGTATGTACTGATCGGTAATGAGTCTTAGTCGTTGGCTTAACTTTATGAATTAAGTCGAATTCGGGCGTTCTCTTAGATGGAACACTTGGAAGATCGTTTGGAATTCTTCTGGGTGTTAGAAGGCACTTTGACCTCGTCTCACATAGCTATATGTCTTAGCCATCGTACAATGCATAATCTGGTTTCGCCGTTTGCTAATGGCACTATCTTCCTTTCCTGTAAACATCGTAACTCGTACAATCTTCTGATCGTATATAATCGTCATGGTATGTGAAGATAACTAGTTTACTCTAACGTTCATATTGAATTCTTGACGAGATACTCTTCTCATTCTATTAGAAGTCGGCAACCTTAACATATTTTGGTTACTACGCGGTCTCTATCACTTACGTTTTTATCTTCTAATTTCCTAGCCAACTTACTTCATTGAAGTTTCTTGGGTCTTAGTGAAAATAATAATCGACTAGCCCCCGTATTGAAGTAAACACAAGTAGGTAGGGCTTCCAAGAGGAAGGTACTTGTTACGATGTCAGAGACATCTTTTCGCTTCCTCGATTGTGATTTAGAAAGTCCTAGCTCTTGGTTTCGGAGCCTCGATTCTTTTGATTTCATTGTCTGCTATCCTTGGCCCTTCACCGGCCTTCTGAGTCTGAGATCGTAGTTCAGGACATTCTCTGCTGAAATGTCCCGGCTTGTAACAAGTGTAGTATAGTCTAGTTGAACTCGCACACTGTATTGCAGTGTGTCCAACCTTATTTGCTATAATTTACAGTTTTGAATCGGCATTCTCCAGGATGCCTCTTTCCACAGATATCACAATTGCTTACCTCTTCCTTTTGAAAGGAATCACTATCAGGTCTTCTAAATTTATTTTTTCTCAGAGGCATAGGAGATGGATAATCCTCCCCTTTCCTCTTCTTGTCCTCTACTTGCTGTCTCTTGAGCTCTGTTTCTCGTCCTCGTGCCCAATCAATCATTTCTTCTAAGTTCGCGCACTTGGATGGATGAATGAGCTGTCTAATTTCTGTTTTCAGAATGTGATAGTATCGTGTCATCCACATCTCAGGAGTTGTCCACAACACGGGACAGAATCTGGCTTTATCAAAGAAAATGCCAGTAATCTCGTCCACAGATTCGTTTGTTTGACGGAGTTGAAGGAACTCCTCAGTGATTTTTTCTATTTCCGCTCTTGGGCAATAATGCTTCAGAAACATTTCCTTGAATTCTTCCCACTTTATCTCTTTGATCTTATCTCGACCTTTCTCTCTCTTTACTATGCCCCACCAATCGTCGGCTCTTTTTTTCAATTGGTTGGTGGCAAAGGTTACTTCGTCCTCCTTACTACAATGACAAGTATCGAAGGCTCTTTCTATTGAGGCGATCCACCTCTGACTTTTTAAGAGATTAATAGCTCCCTTAAACTCCAGTAGTATGCAGGTCATAAAGTCCTTATACGTGCATCGAGTCGATCTAGAACTTCCATTCTCTCCGTTATAAGGTTTCTCTATATTTCTATGGTTTTCAAACCAATTTTCAAGTGAGCTTTGTAATTCAGCTTGCATAATTGGGAGGTTTGTATCAAAAGCCTTCCCTACTTCTAACGCAATATGTCTTCGAATATTCTCTGGAATTCGTTCTACTTCATTCTCATTACGAGGTGGAGATGCAGCTCTCCTATAACTCCCTTCTTCGCGTACTTCGTTGTTCTGACGTTCAGCCATCGTTGCTAATACACGAGTTTTGTTTCAATCGTGCGCTCATTTACCCTAAGTATATTCTAGGGTTTTTTATATTTACAGGCCTCAGACTATTCTAATCCTAATTAAGCATTATAGGGTTTTATGTAAGGCCCCTTCATACATTTACATATAGGCACATATTTATTCAATCATACATCTTAAACATGTATATGCACATTCATAGCTTACTATATGCTGACATAAGTTATCATATGATGTTTGGGATGTCATGATGGTCCCATGCATTAACTCTTATACTGGCCAGGTATAAGGTAATGTATATTACCATCCTGATACTCCCAACTATCATATGTAGCTTATCTCATACAAAGTTCTGCCCACGTATACTCACACATTTCTGTTTAAGCATTGGAATTTAAACATACATACTTCCTTGGACGGCTTCAGATTGAATCCCTATTTATATCACGAGCACTTATGATTTGAGTTTAAGTACCCCTTTCGATACTTAAATCCCTCAAACCTTGCTCTGATACCAACTTGAAACACCCTACTTTTTACTATATTATTTTATCAGAGTTTATTGCGGAAAACGGTCACAGATTTTTCAAAACCTTGTCACTAAAGTGACTCATGTATATTTTATTATAAATGTTGTTTTTACATAAAATATTACATCATCTAACATAGGGATTCTTCAACTCCGATCAGCCACGTCCCCAGGTAGCCTTTTTCCACATGCTCTAAACCTGCAGTGTTTGGGCAAACGTTTTTGGATTAGCTTACGCTAAGTAAGTACACTGCATCGTTCATTTTATTATGAACCCTTTAGGTACTTATTATTGTTCAAGTTTTCTCGGGATCTTGGCGCCCACGTGACCATCTCCGGACGTACCTCCGCTCACGTTATTCGTATATTTTATAGGTATGCTAACCCCCTCGCAACCATCATAGGTCGTACCTCCGGTTCGAGTTTTCATTTTAGACCCGCCCCGTAGGCTGGACATCTCATTTCATTCACTCATTCATTTCTTATTGAGACCCGCCTCATAGGCTGGACGTTTCCTTTCCTTTCATTCATTGAGACCTGCCCCGTAGGCTGGACATCTCATTACATTGGGACCTTGAGTATGATAGACTCACAGCCTCCCAATGTTTTCCCAACCAGTCCTCACCTTAAAACTTCGTAACGGTTTCCCCATAATGCACTAAAGAGGTTTATATATAGGAAGTACCAGCGGCGTATCCACCACCCCTTTAACACTTCATGAGTACTCCGTTATTCCATTTTAAGACTTAGACTCGTTTCCATCACACTTCATATTTACACATATAGCATGATCATCTATCATGCATTCACGTATTCACATACATTACATTTTCGTACATATCGCATGACCTCTTGTCATACTTTCATATTCATCCCTGCTCTAATTCCTTATAAAGGTTTCTCCATGTTACGTTAAAAAGGTTTATATATAGGAAGTACCAGCGGCGTATCCACCACCCCTTTAACACATCACAGATATTCCTTTATTTAGAATTAAGCCTTCCCTTATTCATATTTGTCATATATTGTAAACTGGGGCGATTATCCTTCCAGAGTAGTACCTCCAATAGAGATGTTCCTAGGAAAGAGTGACGGGTCTAGGAGAGATTTATACACCATTCTTTCCTTAGACAGAACATTCTGTTTGTCAGATAACTACATACCTGTCGGAAGTTCTCCCATACGTTTACTATATTCTTATTACTTTTATTTAGTCTATACCCCTAAACATTCATAATGGTTTCACCACGAAGTACCAAGAGGTTTATATATAGGAAGTATCAGCGGCGTATCCACCACCCCTTGGATACGTCGTGACTACTCCATTATTTCCATTTAGTGTTTAGACTTAGTTCGTCATTACCCCGTACCTTAGTTCCACACATAGCACATAACACATAATCACATAATTCATATAAAAATTTATCTAAGGTATGGGTCCAGTGTACTTACATTATCTTTAGGCAATTCCTAAGTTCGTTTCTTGTCTAGAAGTTTCTCTGAACTCGAACCGTACCTTTAGCGTACCGCACTCGTAACCTCCGCGCTCATAACCGTCGTTCAGGGTTCCTCGGGAGTCGTGTGTGGTTGGTTGGTTTTGTTGTTCCTATTTTGAATGGCAAATGAGCCTATTTATAGGCTGCCATAGCAACCCATATCGGACCATTATGTTGGGCGATAGCGGTCCGCTACCGCCTCACTGCCGGTTGTCTTGCGTGCTGCCCACATAGCGGACCGTTAGTGGCTGGGATAGCGGTCCGCTATCCACTTTGCGGCGCGACGGACCTTTATGGATCGCATAGCGGTCCGACATAGGGCTGCGTCACCAGACACGTATATGTCGCGTGTCATTCTCTCATCATTTCTTCATCCACACGTAGCGGACCGTTATGTAACCCGGTAGAGGTCCGCTGTCGGCTTAAGTTTCTTATTTCTTTATTTTTAAGTCCCTTAACTTTGGGACTTTTACACTTTTAGTCCCTGGACTTTCATTTCCTCAAAATTTGGGATGTTACAGTGTAGGTGTGTGTAAGTGTGAAGGAATATTCCAATCATTATTTTGAGTTTTAGAGGTTCTAATAACATCACAAAGCAAGATAATCTTCTCCTCTTTAATATATTGCTAGGAGTAAGTGGTGATTATTGAATAAAATTAACACCCTCAGTAGGTTAGAAGAAACCAGTAATACCCCACTTATAAAATTAGGTATATTTTATAGAAGGATAAGATGAGAGTTAAATCTTACCTTTATCTCTGAAGATAGAGAAACTAATCACAATTAGAAATGATGTGTGAAATGTGTAAAACTTGCTAGACATATCAACTATGATAACTAGGAATGATAGGATGTTGCACATTCTTGAAATAGATTTTCAGAGTTGATCTAGAATGGATATCTAATAAAAATTGTGTTTAGAACACTAGAAATTTGTTAAAATTGATCAAAACCGTCATGGAAATGTTTTCTCATGACGATACAAGTGTTAGAATTGGTTAACTGTAATTTTGAAGAAATAAAAGGTCAAATTTAGTAAAATTGTCCCAAGTATGGAACTTTTGAAGTTCTTTAAAATTGTCCCAAGAATGGAACTTTTGAAGTTCTTTGACCATAACGGTGAACTAGGTTTCAAACTGTCCTCAAACTATAACTTAATGTGGGTAGTTACAAAACTCGCTTTAGTGATTTTGGAGATAAGAATGTGCATTAGTGAGTGAGGTTGCGCCTTCGTTGGCAACACTTTTTGGCTCACACTGACCAACCATACTAAATGCTCTTATAGCTTTGTAAGTGTAGATCTTTGAAACTAACACGCGAAAGTTGTCTTCCAAGTTGATGTCATGAACTTATATCAGAGGCGTACCTAGCCTTTGCTAGGTGGGTCGGCCTACCCCGATGAAATTTTTTTCTATTTGTTATATATGAGATATAATATTGACCGACCCCCATGGAATTTTGACACCAACCCCCATAAAATTTTTACCGACCCCCCAAAAGAAATATTTTTTAACACCGACTCCAAGAAAATTTAATTTTTAACACCGACCTCTATTTAAACTAATAACTTAATTGAAAATTTGGAATAAACTGGACTAAAAAACTTAGTCATTTAAACTCACATTTAATTAACCCATTAACCATTTAGACAATTAAGCCCATATTTAATTAACCCATTAAAAATTTCAAACAATTTAACCTGATAATAAATTTAAGTAGCGACAATCATCATCAACGTCTAGACATTTTATAATTACGTTTCACGCAATCTGAAGAACAACAATTTGCTAATCACGATTCTCACCATGCCTCTTCACGATTTCAAACATCTTCGCTAATCACGAATTTACGATTCTAGCCCTACTAGTCAATTCACTATTCACAGTCTTGCGCCGTTGGCTCCTCACGACTTCAGGTAACTTTTTTGTTTCCCTAAAGTTTTGAATTTCGTTTATCATATTATTTTGTTATAAGCTATGCCATATGTACTATTTACTAATTGTAATTAGTGATAATGTGTACTAAGTGACCCGACCCGTCTTGAACCAGATTAAAAAAAATTAATATTTAATGATAGATAACCGACCGCAAAAATTTCCGACCTCCATGGAAATAAATTCTAGGTCCGCCATTGACTGATATCACTTCAATTACAGCAAACATGAAGATTGAAGAAAAGAACACACTTAACATATTTTATTTTTTACTTGTTCATATTTGTATTTACTTTTAGAGTAAACTGTCATTTTCGTCCCTGTGGTTTGGTCAAAATTGCCACTTTCATCCAATAGTTTGTTTTTTTGTATCTGGGTCCTCATGGTTTTAAAATATTGCCATTTTCATCCTCGTGGTTTTAAAATATTGCCACTTTCATCCAGTCAGCTAACACCGTCCGTTTTTCTCAGTTAAATGAGGGGTATTTCAGTCCTTTTACTTATTTGTTTTATTTTTTCATCTTTTTTACTCTCACTTTTTAATCATCCCCAATTTAACCTCTAATTTAATCATCCACCTGCTGGCCTTCTTCCTCTTTTCCTGACCAGTTTCCGACGAGCACCACTGGAACACCTCCGTCGCTTGTTTCTATGATTAAAAAGTGAGAGTAAAAAAGATGAAGAAATAAAACAAATATGTAAAAGGACTGAAATACCCCTCATTTAATTGAGAAAAACGGACGGTGTTAGCTGACTGGATGAAAGTGGCAATATTTTAAAACCACGAGGATGAAAATGGCAATATTTTAAAACCACGAGGACCCAGATACAAAAAAACAAACTATTAGATGAAAGTGGCAATTTTGACCAAACCACAGGGACGAAAATGGCAGTTTACTCTTACTTTTAATATTAGTACAATTAAACCTAAAATACTTGAAGTGCTTGATATGAAAGGGTATTTGGTTACTGTTGATGGATGTTTACAATTTTAGCAAGTATGCAGGTATAGTGACAAAATTTGTAAAAGATGAGAAAAAGGTAAAATTAACTGAGGATGGATTGATAAAGAGTAATACAGTTACATAAAAGCAAAATGCTGGAAAGAAACAAAAATAGATGGTAATTAATTATCATATGAGACAGCAGATCCATCAGCTAAGTATAATTTCAAAAATATTATCCACATCCTCATCATCATCATCAGCCAGACTAGGGTTTGCCACTAGTGCCCCAATCAAAGAGTACTACTTCTACAGTCAAACCACCGAGTCATGAATATGTACAGTTATTCAAGCTCCTGCAACAGAGAATTAAAACATTTGTGTTTTTATTACCTAGGAAAACTACTAATGTTACCACCATGCAATATGATTAAGAAATAAGTGAAATCATAAAAGCTAAGATAAACAAACAATACCTTAATTTTTACTGCATTTTCGCACAAAACCGAGTTGAGCCAAATAATTGCTTTCAGCAAAATCATGCAATGTTCTTCGTCGAGCACCACCTTCGTGCACATACTCTTCTTTCAACAACTCTCCACCCTCAGCAGTGTCCTGCAACCAATACGCAGGGATTTATATATAAAATGTATGCATAAATTAATGCATAGAAAGTTATCATGAACTAAAAGAAGTCAAAATAATAGGAAAATTGAGCTTTCATGTTTAAAAAAAGATGAACAGTTAGTTGAGAATTGAGAAATAAAGAAGCACGTATGGTACCTGCAAGAATTTCAGCATCTGCTCTTCAATTGTACCATGCATAGCCAAAGTTTCGACATGGATAGGACGTGTAGCACCCATCCTATGAGCCCGACTGATCACCTGCTCCTCCATGCTGAAAAATTGCAAAGTAATCACTATAATTACAAAACTATGTTACTGCAATAATAGCCTTTAAATTTCTTTATTTTGAAGGTTTTATGAATTTTATAGCATAAAGTTGTTAGCATGTCAATTTTGATATAAACACAGGAACACATGTATATACTGCATGTTCATATTAATAAAGGAAGAATACAACATGAGTCGCAACATTACTGAGAAACTATATGTTGCAAAAATAATAGAATAAAATATTTAAATTTTAAACAGAAATAGATATAACACTACCTCTTATCCCAAATGGGCTCCATCAGAAAGACATGTGACACAAAACTCAGATCAAGACCAAGTGCTGCACTTCCGTCCATCAAAAGAGCCATACACTCCTCATCATGCTGGAAGGTAGCTAGTGATTTCACCTACATTTATGCAATTCACTTAACTTTGTATTTAATAATTATTTCCATTACGGGTTGCACTTTCAACCCATTTAATAAGAATGGATCAATTTAACTACACGTGGAATGGGTCAAATGGGTTGAAAGGTGCACAAGTCTATTTTTCATGCATACAACCTCTTAAATCAATTCAAAGAGTTAGACCGTTTGCAATATAGTTGTTTGGTGATTACAGGTTAACTATTTACATTTTTTTTAAATGAATAAAAGAGTTTGGTAAGGTCAGCCCGGCCGCTTAACTTGTTACCGAACCCGTACGGCCTGGCCATCTTGCCACCTCTAAACGCCATGCTCATAACCTCTATACACACCTTAACAGGTTTAAAACTGGTCATTCAAACTCCAAAACCAATAAATAACCAGATTATTACCTTGTTAGCAGAATGCATTGGACTGTACATTCCCACGAATTTGATGCCAGCAACCGTCAACTGGAGAATGATTCATAAAATCCCATTTATTAGAAGAATTCACATATAAAAGTTCATACTGCATAGAAGTTAAGAATTACCTGCTGTTCAATGACATGTATATGCTCAAGAAACTGAGAAAATATTAGCACTTTTTCTAGAGACCTGTTGATGGATCTAGCAGAAGCCTCGCTTCTCCTAAAGGGAGAAGGAAGTTCATCAATCTCTTTTGCATCATGGCCCTCATTAATACAGTTTTTCCTTATTTTATTAGCTTCCTGCAAATCTTTCAACTTCTTCACCAGATATGTAACTTTACTGCTAGATGTTGACTGCCAATCAGGATCCCAGTCATCCTAGACTTCCAGTAAAAGTTATATAGTTCAGAATAGACGGTTAAAATAATAATAATATTAATAATAATGATGAACTTTTAAATAATGGAAGCCTGCCTGTTTATACGAGGGCTGTAATTCAATCAGATCCTTTGGAACAGGCCACTTTGGATTAGGGTTTTCTGGACGGGCTAATGTTTCAGGACTTTGCATCTCATATAAGTTGTCACAGCCAGGGAATGTACACTTTTCACTGTTTAAAGCCACACAATCCAGGCATAATAGATGCCTACATGGTGTTATGACAGGTAGGCGACACCACTCCTCACATCTGTAAAGGACGATCAATCAAGATAAATATAAATATATAATCAGGTTGAAGCTTGATCAAAGTGGCATCATAACCATAAACTAGAGCCAGGGAAATGGGCAGGCGGGTTGGGTAACGGGTCAAATGGATTGTGGTCTAAATGGTTAATTTTGTAAACTTTTATACAAATAATTAAAATGTTAAATATGACGCTGAAAAGTAATATAACTATGATAATAATCTAATTTTCTGAATAAAGAAAGTGGTGTAGGTGGTTGTATGCACTAAAAAGACCCTTTGGGCATCCACTGAACCCATTTCCGTGATAGCTAAATTGATCCGTTAAGAGATAAAACATAACATGTAAAAAATCTTACCTCATACAGTTTCCACCAAATAAAATGTTATATCTTATAAAAGAATATTCCTCAGAAGAGGGATCCAAACCATTTTCCACCAAGATATCCATTGTTTCCTGAATATCTTGTCCAGCCTCTGTTACTTTTATATGCCCAGCCACACAACAAGATAACCTCACATTTCTGATTGTGGTGCTTCTGAACTTCCACTGCTTTGGATTCAGCAAACTCTCAACATGAGAGGGATCATTCCAGTCAGCCATTAGTATATTCCTCCTAACCGTAACCACCAATTCATTATAACTCCTTGCATGCTCTTCATTAAAATTAATAAAAGTAACCTTTTTAATGCAGGGAGGAATCATTTGTAAATCTTTTTTTCTAGCACTTATCATGCACCGACGGAGTAACTGTAACAATCGGGTCCGACCCTCTTCCATTTTTGCCTCAAATGGCCTAAGAATGCCTGACTCCCATGATCGTTGATCCAATCCATATGCTTCCTCGCGGAGGAACTTAAGCATGGGTTGAAGATTTGAGAGTTGACTATTTGGGGTATTAGGAGTAGGTGTTCCGGTCAACAACCAACGGTTAGAAGCGGTCAAAGAAACTGATAACTGTAACCTGTTGGTCAAATTCAAACTCGAGCCAAGGGTGTGCCCTTCATCAAACATAACCCTGAGCCAGTGAACTTGCATCAAGACACTTCTCTTTTTTGGGCTCCACTCGGCGCTTAAACGACTGAAAGTAGTGATCACAACATCATAGTCCCATGCAATATTATGCACCAAAGGCTTCTTATGATCAGCCCATACATACACACGCAGCTGACCGGGTTTCACATGCCTTTGGATTTGATTCTTCCAATGGTCAACCAGATTTGCAGGAACTACAATTAGGGTTGCCCGAGATAAATAGAATCTGACCGAATCAAGTGGCTCACAGAGAGCAATTTTGAGGGCAGCCAAATCAAAAGCCAAATTGACTAAATTTTTAGGGTAGTACCACCTCACTGTTCCTTGGTCAACCTTTTTGACCAAACCAAGAGCTTTAAAAATTTTATGAAAGCCACGGACTTCTCCTGTAGCTAGCACTCGAGTTCCCGTTAAAGGGTGGACTAATCCAGTTGTCTCCATTTTCAAGAGTTTATCTTGTGTTAGATTGACCAACCAAAGCAACGCCTTTTTAGTTTCCAAATTAATCGATGCATAGTGCTCCTTAAGAACACTAGCAAAAAATGAAACATTTTCCTCTTTGCCTTGAGTAGTTCCTTTGGTGTTAAATCCAGGCATGCATGTCACAGAGTGCTGAGTGTCCCATGGCTCTTGGGGGACCTTACAACTTTGATGAGAAGGATCACTATTCATACTACAAAACCATGCAGCTGAAGAATCTGTAAATTGTGAATCCACAAGCCTCCGCCATTTTCGACACGCATCACACTGGACCCACTTTTCATTTTGTTGAATATATCCTCCAGTGGCATTTTTACGTCTCTTTTGCATGTTTCTTGATGGAACATATGATGGATCATCATCATCAATTGCAGATAGTTTTCTCTTTTCTGAGGTCACCCCCTCTGCTTTATATTCATTCAGAAGATTTCTCTTAACCTTGGTCCAGCTTCGGGTGCTATGAACAGCAGCAGATTCAGTTGTAAAACATGGTGTCACGGTCTTCTCAGAAGAATTCAGTTTTGATTCCTCCATACATCTAAACCCTCTTCGACTAGTACGACCTGCCACAGTCTTTTTAGTGGTGAGCACACTACCACAGCTGACACTATCACCACCGAGCTCATAATAGCCACATTTCTGGTCATCGTTTTGTTTACACCAGATTATTTCTACCCCTTGTGGTGGATCTGCAAGAGTTCCTAGAGTTTTCAAAATCAGAGACAAGGCAGTAATAGTCTTACCTAAGCCGGGCTCATCACAGAACATACCGCCACGAAAGTCTAGAATCATAGGAACTGTGCCCGTTAGGATTTTTCCAGAGACGGTGTTTATATTGAAAGCAAACCCGTCTTTGGTTTCAAACTTCATGTACATAGGATTTGGATAAACTTCCGGGTCTCGCTCTCGTTTTAACATCCAATCAACTGCTGACTGTTGATGGGGATAAAGTTTAAGCTTCATGGATGGCATTATTGTTGCTGCTAATAATCTCAGACGCCTACAAGTTGAGGAAACCCTAAGAAGTTCAAGAGGAGCAAGTGCAGTTAAAATATTGATCAAAACATCATCTGGAAACAACCAAAAACCAGTTGTGGAACCATCATCTGCAGGATTCACAGTGGAATGGACGAAATTGCCCTGCTGTGACACGCTAGGTAAACTACTAAAGATCTCGTGGAGTTCAAAAAGTTTTTTCCTACAAGTATCAAGTGCATTACAATGCTGGTTGCATCCAAGAACATGGCAATCTGAGATATTCCATATATGAACAACATCAAGATCATGTTTGCCAAAATTCAGCATCCTGCCCCTGGCTTGCCAGTCACAACTGCATAGGAAATCACAAATTTCAAACTTTCAACTCATAAATAAAGAATGTGCATGAAAGGAAACATGGACTTAGTGATGTGAGAGGGCCGATTTCTATCAACTTCTATTACAAATATAAAGCTAAATACTAGAGTAAAACATAACTTTTGGTTTACTTGCTATAAGCTTTTACATACTTTCTACTTATTTTTGTTAAAAACTATGGTTGTTTTAGCCTCTTTGGTATATTATCCACCAAAAGTAACATCATAAACAACTTCACGCAAAACGAAACCATCCATATGGGCATCCCAATATATCTTGGTTTTAAAATGCGCGCATCAGGAGCGCATAATGCAATGACGAGATTGCATCGCTGCAGTTGATGCAAAGCAATTCCATGATGCACATGTGATGCGCCTAATGTGATGCATCATGTGGTTAACCAGTATTTGAACAAATTGGACCATCTATTGCAATAGTTCTAAGTTTTTCAAATCTTATCCAACAAATATGACAATCAGTTGAATAAATCTAACATCTTGAGCATCAAGTTTGAGTATTTGAACAAATTAGACCTTCAATCTAACAAATTACCAAAGATGATCGAAAAGGTCTTATAATATTTTAATGTTTAAATATTAACAAACTAAAATATTGTCCATAATATAAATAACTTTTAAGTATTCTTTTACTAACGAACGCCTCGCATTGCGTGCTCATCACGCATTGTCACTGCATGCATTGCACATCAGCTTTTGGGATCAAAACGCATCGAAGTGCCTCGTGCTTTTTAAAACGGAGAGTCACTGACCTCAAATGGCGAAAAAGAGCTGCAGCAGTTGACCTAGATCTCGGAAACTGCCATCCGGACCACACCGCAATTGGCAACCACACATCAACAAGCACCACAACCCTCACCTCCCCTTCTTCATTTCCCCTAACAATTCTAACCACTCGTGAACCAATCTTCAAACACTTATGCTTCACCAACGCGTAAACCTGATGAACCACGCTCGCACTCCCCTGCACCAGCCCTATCTTACTCAATTTCTTCTTCGACACCGCCATTGACACCCCGCCACTCTCGCTCTTCAATTTTTGAAGCGTACTCGTAACCTCACCATCAGTAGGGTTACCAGAGGTCGAATTGATCAACGACAGAACGAATCCATCCGACGACACAAATCCGACATCCTCTCCGTCACGAAAAATATCACAGCGAGTGTTGATACCTAGGGTTTTGGTACCGGCATTGCCGCCGCTCTGATTCGGAGTGTTGGAAGGTGGAATTGAGAGAACGACACATAAGTAACCGCTTAGCTTGTGATCCTGGATGGAGTAATCGTTGATTTCTTCCATTAATGAACGGGAACAATTGGGGGTTTCGGAGAGAAACGATAATCGAATTAGGGCTTTTGTTGAACGGTCTTTCGTGATTGGATCATGGCGATAATTCGTTCCTGGATGAAGAAATTAGGTAAATTTTGGCTCAATTTGTGGGTTTCTTGTTATGGAGTCTGCCTCCATTTATATATGGCTTTGATTCGTAACCGGATCCATTGATGTTATAAAGGTACAAAAACGGCCCTTATACTTTACTTTTGTTTTCAATAGTCCATATAACTTTTTTTTTCTCCATATCACTATTTTATACTTTTTATATTAAACTAGTAGACGTAATTTCATGTGTTGCGGCGGGGCGTTGATAATGCTCGGATCTTTATACATAAAACGAAATGTGAAAAAGTTTATGTTAAATCAGTGATAAAAATAAGCATGTCGCAACGAAAAATTTGTAATTATATATAACATCATATTTTAAAAGTTGTAAGAGTAAAAAACTATGAAATAAAAGAAGAAAATGCGGGCGGTGTCGTTGGATTCGTTACGGTACTATACTCGGTATAGTTTATGAGAAAAATATTATTTCGTAACCCGAAAATAGAGTCGTGTTTTACATCAATTGAAAACCATAAAATGTTGAGTGTGGCTATTTATATATTATGATTGTTAATAAATTATGATAAAAAATTAAATAACATATATTATATTATGTATGTGTGTGTATATACAGGGGATGGTTCCGCTAATAAGTGAATTTTCGCTAACAAACTGGGTCAAACGGACTTCGATTGAACTAATTTTAGCGGCGTTGGAGCCTGGCTCGTCGAAATAAAGCCTAGGATATTTTTTTTCCTTAAGTAATGATTAATTGATTACTACATAATTAAGCCTAAAATATTTGAGCTACATAATTTATTAGTTTTCTTATAAAATACTTAACATTAAAAAATAAACATTATGATACATAAATTCAATAACAAATATGAATCTTAAGATACTATTAATGCAAATATGAGTAACACGTATATGCATGCACACAATACATTAAAAAAGTTTATATGTATACGTTCGGTTCGGTTCGGTTTTTCGGATTTTGAAAAATACAAAATCGAAACCGAACCGTAATTTTCTGTTTTCAAGAAATACAAAACCAAACCGTAGATTTTTACGGTTCGATTTTTTTTATGTTAATTCGGTTTTTTGCTCTTCTCTAAATTGATGAGAAACTTAATGATTGATTGAAAAATAAAACTTTTTATTGAAATTAATTGTGAAACTTTGGTGTTGTTAGTTGTTGTTTATTGAAACTTTAGTGATAAAAATCTAAATAGTTGTGACTCGTAGGTTATATATGCATATCCATACGTCTTATCGACATTAGTTAACGTTATCGTATATTCATCGGCATAAACATTCTTAAGACTCAGCCATAAATCAATAAACAAACAACAAATCCATTACATATTTTTAAGGGTCAATGATGAAATATTATATGTTTTTTTTAAAGCATGAAATATTATATGTAAACAATAGATTTTATTAGTATTTATTAATGGAAATGTCATTGAATTAAAATCAAAAGATCAAATTGGATATTGAAGTAAATATCGGTGAGGAATAAAGAAAAAAAAAATTAATTCAAGGTATTTCAGGCATGTCGATTCATCTGGATGGACTACCCATCGACTATATGAAATGTACACAATAATAATCACATTCTAGTTGTTACATGACAAATGATACATTTGAACAGTTACCATTAATTAATTGTATTGTTTTAAAAATATTTCTTAGCAAATGTTGGATCCTAGTTTTACTATTTGTTTGTAGCTAGGGGTTTACCTGCGCGGTGGGAAGACTCGCATATATCGAACCGTAGATACAATTTAGAACGTCACAACACTATATAAATGATCCTGAATCAATTTAGAACGTCACAACACTATAAATCAATTTAGTTACGATGATTGCCCCTGTGTAGGTCTGCCCCTACTTGTTTCCTTATAGCGTTTAAACGAGCTGAGCCGAGTTTGAGCTCGCCTCGTTTAGCTTAAGAGAGCCAAAGCTCGACTCGTTTGAAATTCTATTTCTAAGGACATCCGTAGTGGTTTCACGTCCATTTGATTCACGCTTCGCCACGTCACTGCCACACCAACAGTATAAACATCACGGTCACAACACTTTAAATCAATTTAGAACGTCACAAAACGACGATGATACATCCGTCAAATACTCCCTATCGAGAAGTACGGGTTGTAAGTAAGGGTTTAAATGTACAAGAATATGTGGAGCTCATCATGTGTTTCTCAGTCCGAGAAGTACATTGATCCGAGCTAGCTTAAACTCGAACTTGGCTCGTTTGAATTTAAAAAGAACTCGAGCTCATCTCGTTTAAATTTAAAAGAACTCGAGCTCAACTCGTCTAGAACTCTATCTCTAAAGCTCTAGTTAGGCTCGTGAGTAGTTATTCAAGCTCAAGCTCGGGCTCAGCTAACAAATAGTTTTTCAAACTCAAACTCGAGCTCGGCTCTTTTATTTTATTTATTATCATCTAATTATTTTATCTATATATTTTTATAATTACTTTTATAAGTTAATTTCGTTTTTCGTCCCAGCGTCCTTTTGGCCAACTTTTTCTTTCTGAAATGGTCAAAACACCCTCGGTGAGTCAAATGATTAAAAATACCTTTATTTTGACGATATGATAAACTCGGTGACTTCGCGTTTCTATTCTAGGGGCACGTGAGGGTGTTCCTCTGTTTCCAACTACCACGTCTGAATCAATAGCAAGAAAACAGGGTGTAATATCCCCAACGTGTCAATACTTGTCCCAGAGGTGGCATCAAATGTCTCTACAAAGACTCACGTAGCAATACTACAACTTGCATCCCTGTACACATCAAAGCTTGCAAGTGTGCTTGATAGGTGCTTTACCGTCGTGTAAGTTAATGTAATGCCACGTGGAAAGCGTACATAGCGTTTTGGGGGTTAGCCGTTAGCCCTTAATACAACATCTTCAAAGAGTTGTTCTAAACAAAGACTCGCGTAGCAATACTACAACTTGGCACCACTGCATCCCTGTCCTGACATTCTTCCTTACCTTATCTACACATCAAAGCTTGCAAGTGTGCTTTACCGTTAATGTAATGCCACGTGGAAAGCGTACGCTCTGAATTTAATCGTTCATTTAAACATCAAAGCAATGTGCATCTCCATAGCTCTACAACTCAACCATGTGACAAGAAATCTAACTGTAAAGATTCAAGATCAATGATAATACTTGAGAATAGCAATCAAACAGAATCTCAACTCTATAAACCAAGCCTCATCAATAACTTAAAACACAAATCATTACATCTAAACTTAATAGTAACATTGAGTTTCATTAATCATCAGCCATGAACCAAAGGCCAGCTTACATCTCTCCTAGGTGGAGAGTGCAGCATATTACAAACACGCGTTATCGAACTTACATGATCCACTATATACACATCATGTAGAGGTTTATTTCACAATCTTGTTCATTAAAAGGATGAACATAACATCCTCAACCTACAAAACAAACCAACATTGTATCCAAGAACACAGAGCTCCAATCCCCGGTTCCAAGTTTTAATTCTTTAAACTCATACGCGAATTAACACAGTTTAAACGAACGCACGCCAACAGTTATATTCAAGAAGAACAATTAGGGCAACGAATCAAACCGTTTTCGTTGCAGTCAGGGCACCTCTGCAACTGATCTTCATCATCATCAAACACCTTCTTGCTCCCATTGCAATTCGCACACGGAACGAATCTAACATCCCCACACGCATCGCAGACCTGCCACGCGCTAGTGGATCGAACCGGAAGCCCTTTCAGAAGCTTTGCCAGCTGGCCAGTCTCATGAAGCTGCTTGATGACGTCAGCACCACCAACATACTTCCCTTTGATGAACACCTGAGGCAAACTAACTTGTTTCTCACGCAAAACACTCAACAGCTCCTTTCTATACGCAGAGTCCATTGAAATGTCTCGTTCGTCGATATAAACCCTAAAAAACTTGAGAATCATCCGTACGGAGTAACAATCTTCGTACGTTCTTCGAATTCCGCGTAAGCTGGTGAAGTAAACAACGACGCGATCTTCTGTTCCAGGTAACCGAATCGGAGACGGTTCGTTAAGTTCGTTAGGTTCGTTAGAAGAACATGACTTCTCCGATTTCAATTTTGTTTGAAATTTGGAAGCGTCCGGTGAGGGTTTCGGTCGTCTCCGAGCTTCAAATATCTCACACAGGCTCCTGACTTTGCCTTTGATTGAATCGGAGGCTTTTTTCTTGACGGATTCAGAGCGGTGGATGGAAGGATAAGGTTTTACGGGGAAATCGGTGGAACTGGAACTTATTGTGTAGGATCGGCTGTAGATTGATGATGATTTCTGGTCATCGGAGCCGATCATTTTTAGGGTTTTCAGATCGCAGAGGTTAATCGATTGGTAAACTGGATTTTGGGGAGAAATCTAGGGTTAGTGTGATGGAAATTAGGGTTTTCGATTGAATTGGGGAAACGGTAGGTGAAATTGGCGGATTTTGGTTAGGGTTTCGATTAGGATGCTTGAATTTGTGGCAGAGATGAAGGATTTGATGTTGTTGGCGTGTATTCAAAGGAAATGTAGAGAGAGAGAAAGAGATGCCGCGTAGCTTTTTGAAAAGTTGACATGTTTGTTTGTTTCAATTTGGGGCTATTTTGTAGTGTGGATTTGGTTGCTATGAAGTGAATTGGAATATCTATTTAGCTATATTCTTTTTCTCTCACTTATGGTTTTGAATTTTGAAATGCACTTAATGATTTACATTATTATTTCTCTCATGTTAGGAGTCATCCTCGAATCGAATCGAGTCGAGTCGAGTTCGAGCTTATAGTGAAACGCATTTCATAAACGAGCTTAGTATGAGGTTTCGTTATCGAGCTCGCGGACTTAAAAGGGTGTGTTCTTTATATAATTTTTATTTTAATGTAACATGTACACATTTAAGTATTGTTATGTATAAACTTATGAAAAATATAATTGAAGTAATTCATATTTTGTTATATATGTGTATGCTAGTACATGTAAACCCGCGTGTGGTGATCGGCGTCGAAATACTGATCAAAGAAAAAGAGAAATAGTGTTCATATTCACCTCAATTAGATAATGGAAGTCGAGTGTTGAACCACGGAAAGTTAGTGGTTGATAAGCAACAAAAGCTGATGCCAAGAAATAATGTAAAAGTGGTTGTTGGGTTGATTGTTACTATAGATTGATTGTATAAGAGTATGAAATAACAAAGATTTAGATAGCAGATATATAAAGAATGAACGTAACCAAGTTTAGGTTTGATCACACAATTAGTAATCTGAGTTCTTTGCTTACATAAACATAATATTGATTAAAACAAGCATTTGTTAGATAAACTGGAGGACGTAAACTTATAACGAATAAACACGGATAAAGTTAAACCATACGAAGTGATCTCTAGTAACACATCTCAACATTCAACGATTAAACACTGATGGACAAGGATACATAATGTGATACTAGTCATTGTACGCCTGGATACACAAATACTTGAGATACACACATGAAAACACCAAATTCATCACACGCATTCAACAAACATAGTGAAATTCATGTCAATTACATATTAGAACTCAAATTAAACTAAATGACTCACAAATTTACACATGGTTGATCACGGGGGTTTAGTCACACATACTCGTAGTAAATGATGATATAACACGATCTCGATAAACAATTGATGTGAATTTGTTTTATAAACACTTCATCACTAAGGTTCTCTTCATTCTTCTTCGTCTCTGGCCTCTCGTAGGGTGAATAATGCCAATGATTCACAGAATCCCTCAAAATAATCGTATAACAACTCAGCAAAACCGCTCAAAACCACCTATTAGCATAACATACGCCAAACCAGCATATGATGCGCCGGTCTTTGAAGATCTATGCCCTAAATACCTATAAGACGCTAGCTTTATGCTGAGATTGGATATAGGCAGTGTATCATACATCAGACCTTTTTTGCATGCATGGTTTGCCCCGTTTGCTACTTCTTGACTTGTGTACGCTTCGGTTTTGACTTCTGGAGTTCCAAAGATGCTGCTTATTAACATGTGCATGATTAGGTTACGACATATGATACACTCACAATTGTTTACTAACTTTTAAAATATGATGTTATATAAAATTCCGAACATACCATTGTGACGAGCTTAATTTTATCTTTGTTTCGATGTAAGTTTTATTCAAAACCGAATTGAGTGTAATAATGTACTAGTAATCGAAGCATAAACGTACAAAGCTGTCAAAGCTGCTTCGAGGTTTCGTGTTCTTTTACAATTTTTTTGCTTTACTCTTACAACTTTAAAAATATGATGTTTTATAGAATTCCTAATTTCTCGTTGCGACAGACATGCTTATTTTTAACAACGTTTCGGCATTAATTTTGTTTTCTCACGGTTTTGTTTTTTATATAAAGTTTTGAATATTATCAACGCCCGTTACAATGTTCGAGATTACGTTACTCAAAACAATTGCAATTTCTTGTATGTTTTTATCTAACCTTTTAAACTTCTTATCAAATATTAAAATACTTACAAAAGGCAAAATGAGAACCTCTCATGTCTAGCGTACAACACTCCAATGCACAACAAATTTGTCATCCTTTAAAAATTTATCCATTGCCCCTTACACTTTTACAATCTTATTTTTTTCCTCTTTCTTTAGCCAATATATAATATTACCCTTGAACTTTAAAAAAAATACCTTACAACCACTGAAGTTTAATAAAATTATTTTTCTTTTTCTTAGATTTTTTTACTTTTTTTTTTACTTTTTTATATATGTTTTCACTGTTTTTACGTGCATCTTTTTTTGCGGGATGAGTGCTAATATATAGTTACGTCTTGCCTATTTTTATCTACATTGAACCTGCTGCGGAGCGAGGGTAACACACAATTTGTAACGGAGTTGCACGTTATATGGTACGCGATATCTAAAGCAACTGCGTACAACGACGGTATGAACTTTTTTAACAGTTTTGCTTTATTTTTCTAATTTTTTACCGATTAGCTTTTTTTAACGACTTTGTTATGGTTTCATTTTTTTTAAGTTTTTTTAATATAACTAGCTATTTCGTTTTAACGCGTGGATTTGCGTAAAGGTTTTGCCTTTTTTATATAAAGTTCCGAGTACGTTTATTTGTTTCGTAAACGATAACTTTGTTAACGGTTTCGTTTACTATAAATTTATTTTATAAGCTTTCGATAACATTAATTTCTTTCGTGGTTAAACGCGCCGCAACACGCGTGGCCATAATTCTAGTTCAAAGTGTTTTTAATCTTTTACCTTTTCCTTCTCGTATGAGCACAACCATTTCTCATAAATAAACTACTTTATAAATTACATATTAGGATTAGGTTCATGTAAAAAAGATTCTAATTCTAAGAAGGGTGAGAAGGATTTATGGCCATTAGATCAAATTGTAGAAAAGATTTAATGGTTGAGATTAAATTGTAGGAGAAAAAGTTGTTAAAAGAGTATTTTAGTCTTGGCCACTTTTGTTGACTTTTTTATCAAGTTCACCCCCTCATTTTAAAACGTTCATAACTTTTACATACGACATTATTTTTTCAAAAAAACTACACCATAAAAACGAGCGCTTTTTTATCTTTAAAACGAGTATAGTGTCGTTATAAACAAAAACGATTTTTTTTACGTTTTTCAGCTTATTGTGTAATTAGTCAGGTCAATGTGTAATACAATTTCATTGTGTAATACAATTTCATTGTGAAATACAAGTTCCTTATGTAATACAAGTTCATTGTGTAATACAAGCTCATTGTGTAATACAAGTTCATTGTGTTATATATATTTATCATTGTGTTTTACGTTTTCGAGCTCATTGTGTGATTAGTCAGGTCATTGTGTAATACAAGTTCATTGTGTAATACCACGTCTGGTCATTGTGTAATATCTGGTCATTGTGTAATTAGTCAGGTCATTGTGTAATACAAGTTCATTGTGTAATTAGTCAGGTCATTGTGTAATACAAGTTCATTGTGTAATTAGTCAGGTCATTGTGTAATACAAGTTCATTGTGTAATTAGTCAGGTCATTGTGTAATACAAGTTCATTGTGTAATACAAGTTCATTGTGTAATACACAATGATCATTATGCCCTCCCTTTAAAAACAATAAAATGACACATGTCAAGCTCAGAATCCTTGTTACCCTTCTTATTTTTAAAACCCTTTTTAATATAACCTAACCCTTACATATTAATACCATAAAGTTATAGTTTTTTTTTATAATTTATATATTAATACTATAAAATTACAAACTTACTGAAAAAACAATACATATAAAATAATTGCGTTTAAACTATAAAAATTTGTGTTTTATTTCTCTTTTATTGTTTAAATTCTGACATAAAATACCCAATTAATTTAAATTATGACATAAAACATATTTTTTTAAGAAAAATAGAGAAATGATTCAATGAATAGGTCGAAGGGTGAACCTGCGAATCTACCAGATCGGTCAGAACACAACCCACATGGCCGGTCCCATGAATTTTCAAAACGTTTTGGGCCAGGACATGTAAAAAAAATCGGGCTTCTAAAATATAAAGTCAATAATCATATATAAAAAATCCAAAATACGATAATAATTGTTTTAACAATAAACAAAAGAAAAGTATTGTCCCAAAATGATCTAAAGTTACTTACCTAGTGTTTTTTTGTAGCAAAGCTCTCGATCAAGTTTTATAATCGATAGTCTCTAATATATCATTTTCAATCGATATCATCGCTAATCCGTAAAGTCTTTCTTGGGACATTGTTGATCTTAAGTATGACTTCAACAACTTCAATTTTGAAAAGCTTCTCTCCGCCGAGGCCACCGTTACCGGAATAGTCAACAAAACTCTATATGCAATCAATGCATTAGGAAAAAAACCGAACCACTTCAAACTGTTTAAAGCCTCCAAAGGGCTAATAATTTGACTAGGTAAAAATGTCTCAAAAAACTTCAACTCCAAATCTAGTTCATTAGCATCAATATCGAATTCTTCTTTATACTTCAATGCATCTTGAAGACGATAACAACAATCTTTATAATTTCGGGACTCGGGGGTTATCGGGTCTGGAGCCGTAGCCCACTCCCCTCCCCCCTCCCCCGGTTGGGCCGACCCTAACAACCCATTTAGCTGAACGTGTTAGAGTTTGACTAGAAACTGACCAAACTCATTTACGCTAAACTCAAACCCATAAATTTTATATTAGGCACGTGTCATGTTTTGTATCTTGTTAGAAATTTGCATCCCTAATAACTTTCACAATTTATCATGAGAGTTGTTTGTGATCTTCAGCCCAAGTGGTTGAGGTGAGGCCGTGAGGTACCAAGACTTTATTAAAATGAGGAGGTATTGAGTCAAGTCCACTTGTGACAAAAAAATGTTACATGTTGAGTCAGGTGGTTTTCTCACTTATTGTGGGTTTCCTCCTAAGAGTGGTGAAGATGATCAGGTGGACCATTGTCCCGTTAGTAATCAAAATTGTTGTTAAAAAAATTATAATGAGAGTTGACTATTTTCTAGTGCTTTATCAAAAGATTTAATCGATTTTCTACTTTTTCCAAAATTAATCATCATATGATTCTTAAGTCTTAACCACCACTTGATATGGTTGGTTGATTAATAGAAGTTCCTTTCTAACCACCTACAATAAGTTTATCTTCTTGCCTCAAAAGTGTTTCAAGTGTTAAGTCAACTAAACTTTCATACTTTATGAGCAAACTGGCCAAATTTTAATTTTATTAAAAATTATTTAACACTTATTTAGATTAACTAAAAATTTGAAGACAATATGTAAAACTCTAAGAAACCTATTTTATTTAACGGTTATAACTCGTCTTTAAAAAAGAGAATCGGTCGTTTATCATCATCTCATGCTCTATAGTTTAAGAAACCTATTTAAAATTATCATTTTAAAAAGTTACCGGTATTCAACTTCAAGTTTAAAGTGCAACTTGTAAAGGTAACCTAGTCGATAATTGAACCGATTACTAGAATAGATTTAGATTTGATTAAATTTTTGTTGCACGCACCCTCACATCTAAATATTTAAAACTAAAAATAAAATAATCTATAATAATGTTTTATGAAATGATAATATAATAAATCAAACTAGATCAAAATACAAATATAATCTATTTACGAAATGAAACATATTAAAATTATTATTCTCAATTTACCTAGATATTTAAATGCAACACACGTCCAAACAAATTAATTGTAGAGTATACTAAAATTTTCAATTGCATGTCCAAAATAGTTTCAACCACAAAATTTTGGTCCAAGATGACTGGCTGACTGCGTCATACAGAAAGTAATCTAACCTTTTTTTTTCTTTCAATAAGACATTTCATTAGTTGTCATGGTAGAACATGTTTTGAATATGGGTCTTATTAATAGATCATAATTTAATAATGTTAATAGTGATATAGGAGGCATGTTATATAAATATGGTTATAGTATATAACTTTTTCTTATAACCCTAATTATTTACGTAATCAATACAATCAATAAAATATAATACAATTACAAACACATAAAGATGTTTAATTTGGTATTAGAGGCAAACATATTCAGCGGCCACTCATCACCATGGAGTTTTGTCACTTCCAAAAATCATATATGTTTAATTGATAACCCCCTTTAGCCGATTTTGTTTTAATTTACATTTCCCCCACCTTTATAACCTGGTTGCCACTTTGAGTTCAACCTATTTCTTCTTGGTAATTTCCAACCTGTTAGACCCGTCACGAGTAGGTGATAGGGCTGGACCAGTTTGAACCCGTGGAATTCATTAAGTGTATTAATGGGTTTATAAGGTTGCAATTAAGGTTTAGTTATATTTGGTAATGTCTTGGCTACCAAGTTATGGTTAGTCTATATAAACCGAGTTAGGGTTTGCATTGTAATTCAAGTTTTTGAGTAAGATTTCTTGATTAATAAAACGTTTGGAAGTTAGCCAAAATATGTTTACTCCTTTTCGCTAGAATGTTGTGTTTGCTAGTTGTTTAATTGGTTATGAAAAAAAAATATATGGAAAAGAATCAAAAGAAAAGTAGTTGAAGTTTGACTTCAAGAATTAGTTGAATAAATGAGTAGGATTTTGCTAGCATGTGTAGCAATAAAGAAAACACAACTCCTAGGAATAAAGAAAAACATGAGTCGTGTATTGTTTCGCTATAGTGTGATGTGTCATGATTAATGTGTAGGTTTTTACGCTTTTAAGACGTTACTCTTCTAAACATTCTCATATTTAACCTTTAGATTCGTTACGACCCTAAATAAAGACTTCCTGATTTTTCAAGTGTTCTCGAGTTTTATTAATTTATATTTCGTATTTGGTAGTTGAGGTATTTTGATTACTGAGTGATTAAGTTATCCAAATTGTGATTTGTGAGATTGTGCAAAATTGATTTCGATAATGCGTGTCGCATCTTGATGACACTTCCATCTTTTTATAAAAACCACAATTTCACTCTACCGGTTTCTTCGATTTGAACATGAATTACTTGTAAAACGTTTATGTATTTGGATCTTTAGTTCGCAAGTGGGATGATTGAGCATCATAGCTAGCCTGATTAGAGTTCATATTTGATTATAGCTCAGTCGTTTTAGGACAAACAAAGTTTAAATGTGAGAAGATTCAATATCACGTAACTTAAGCAATAATCTTTATTTTGGTTGTTTTTAAAGATAAAAACATCGTTTTCGATACTTAAACGTCTAATATTTGTTTTACAAGCCCGAATCCAGACAAGACGATAAAAGGGATGAGAAGAAGACCGAAGGCAAACTACATCACACGACTATGTCTATCGAGTCGCATAAAACACGCTCCAAAAACGACCAAATTTAAAAGCATTTTCCATCCTAGAAGCACATGAATTTGCATTTTTATGATACACACATTTGATCACTTGAAGTAGTCACATTGTAAAACAAGAAGACAAACCAATAATCATAAAAAATGAGAAAAAAGGTAACCTACATCCAACAAATATGGTACAAAAGAGGTTGAAGAAGCATGCCGTTATAACTGGACAACCTCGAACCAGAACAATATAGAAGTCGGTGCATATATGACACGCACTCGCTGCAGTGCAAGTGTTCCGCTAGTCAAAACTGCCTTTGCACCACCTTTGATTCGAGTTTGAGAAACAGACACACTATCGCCATTTCTCTGTGCAGCGGATGGCAATGCCGCCTCACGGCCGCCAGCGGTGGTGATAATAGCATAAGAAAGATAGTCTAAGGGGTTGGATTCACATTGCAGATTGCAGTCCTCAATGATCAGTCTACCACTCCTATGAAGCAAGCAGCACCCGAGCTCCGCCTTTACTGTTAGGTTCGCCAACTTGCAAGTTGACAGAAACTCCAATGCACTGTAAATTATAACAAAATAATGCCAACAAATAATGGAAGTATACTTTGGTCAACTCTCGACAAGTTTGACCCGTTTCCGTTTAAGCAAATCAATCAATTCATATACAGATGGATCAAAACTGCTACATCTAGGGTAGGGCGGGGCCCGCATTTTAAGATTCGAGAAGACTCGATAAACTATAACTAGGTATCGAAAAAAGCAAACCTGTCGGATCCTCGGGAGCATACAAGTGTTGTATCGTCAGGAACATCGCCTCCTCCAACCTAAATAATTGAATTATAGGAAAATGGTAATACTCTATGGTGGATGTCAACTTAAGTGAGATCAAGCTAAAGTTCTTCCACAACAATCAAAAGTGACATACAATACAGATACAAAACATATGCATATCAGTATGCAGATATCATGCAATAAACTAAGATCAAACTGTAAGAAATGCAGCACGGAAAAAAAAATTAAGTACCATCACAAGATGGCCTGGTGGTAAGGCGCATGAAAGGTCTCTTAACCTTCCCTAGGTAAACATCTTGGATGGTCGTTGCCGTTCAAAAAAAATATAAAAAACAAGAAGAAAAAAAATTAAGTGCTTTTACTTAAGTTGTTAACTTGAGTGAAATTTAGAATAATTATAAAAATTAAAAAATTGAAATGTAATTAAAAAGATATATTATGAAACAGATTCGATTAAAAAACATATTATGAAGCAACAGCAGCAAAATACATCTTCCCCTCTGTCTCCACTTCCGTCAACATACCATCTTGTCTTAATTCTTTTAAACTTTTGCAGAATAAAACGATTAAACGATCAATTTTACAGTGGTTTGAAATCTCATTTTTTTACAGACCCGCCTCTCTCTTTCTTTCTCACACACACACATGTGTAAACCTTTTTCCAGTTTTGGAATCTCATGTTAATTTGATGAGATTCGGGGTATGGTAATCTCCCTACTAGCCCTAGCAAGCTCTTGACTTTAGATTTAGGTTTTGGTTTGATTATTTTGATTTTGAATATTTGGTTATTAGATTTAGATGTAGGTTTGATTCAGATTTTTGTGTTTGTATGTTATTTTGTGTGTTTATGAGGGTTGTGCATTCTTGTTGTTTTTGGTGATTGAATTAACATTTTCTAATGTCTAATTTTCTAACTTTGAAAATAACTAAAACTCAGATGGGACAGAGGTTTGATTTTGTCAAGGCTAACATGGATGCCATGTGCTCAAAAGCTACACAAATTTGAAAATTGTAACCCGTAACCTATTGTATGTGTTACATATTTGCATAAATCATAAGAACTTTGTTAAATCAGAAATTAAAGAAAAAGTGTTCCGCGTATATTGGCAGAAAAGTATAAGTATGTTCATTTTCGTGCATTTGCCAATAAAGAAATAATAAAAGACAGAAAACCACGCATATTTGTGCGTTTTGCAGAGCGTATGGATCTTATATGTATTTCTCCAAATTCACTAATCCCATATAAATGTGCATTGTCTATATGGATAGGTGTGTGTGTATATATATACATACACACACACACAAATATATATATATATATACACATATATATACGCTGTATTATAATACATTTGAGGAGGACGGGATTGTCTTTTTACATTGATTTTTAAGAGTTTAAGGGGGCAAAATTGTCTTTTATGAATTATGTGATTAAATACAAAAAAAGTAATTGAAATCTAATTATGTAAACAATCAATTTCCAGTTTAACTAAATTCTCAAAATCGCTTTTATTTTATATTTACTTTATTTTATAAACTTTTATTAGGTCTTAAAATCTAAATGATACTTCACCAATTAATTGTTCAAGCACTTTACCAGTGTCTGTGTTAGTGTGTTGTGTTCCCCGCCGCATCGCGCAGGCACCCTTCTAATATATACATAACCAACATAACATATTGTTCAATGAAGGATTGATGAAGTAAATAACATACCAAGCACAATGGTTTGTTGATTTGAATATTAGAAGCGAAATGGAACCCCCCTGCTCCAATCAATATGGTGTCACCTGGCCTGAGCGGTTATGTGAAGTCCAAATTAATGGTCATTGTATAGATCAACACACATCAAAGCAAACTACATACCTTGCAGCAGAAACAGCTTCTTCAATACTTGGAAAGACTCCAGATTTTGTCAAGCCTTTGACAGCCCGGTCCACTCTCAACCATAGGCGAGGATGACATGCCAAGAACAGCCATCTGTGGCAAACGAGGGCTGTGTTATACCGATCTGCAAACTCACCACCAATTTGTGACATCATATGAAATCATAACAGTTCTACTTAGTCCTCTATTAGTTGTCATATTTTGACTTCAAACATCAAACCGACTACTTTAAGTTTCAATAAATTAATAATATCATATATGTAAGTTTGAGGAAACTGGAAAAGATAACCAACATCAGTCCTATAAATAGAAAGAATTGAATTGGAAGAAATCAAATAAGATATACAAATTATATAAACTCGGCAAATACAGTCAACAATGTCATCGATGGTGACAGTTTTGGTATAGATTGATAATCTGTTTCCTTGCCTCAGTACTCATTACAATCCGGAATATATAGATTACAAATGGAATACATAAAGCTAACTCTAATTATGATACTTTAAGACTAATTATGATACTTTAAGTCTAATTATGATACATGAATGCATAGAGGCTAATACACCCCCGCAGTCGAAACGGGAGGAGGCCGAACGTTGAGACTGGAACGAAAATCTTCAAAGAGGAGGCGAGGAAGGCCCTTTGTGAATATGTCAGCAATCTGGAAGCGTGAGGGAATGTGAAGAACCCTGACTGGCCTTTGGACACTCTTTCACGAACAAAATGAATGTCTATCTCAATGTGCTTTGTTCTTTGGTGTTGGACCGGATTAGACGATAAGTAAACAACACTTACATTGTCACAGTAGACAAGGGTGGCCTTGGATGGAGACTGATAAAGCTCACATAATAAATTACGCACCCAACAAGTTTCTGACACGACGTTTGCAACACCCCTATATTCCGCCTCCGCGCTTGACCGTGACAAGGTAGGCCTCCGCGCTAGATAACACAACCAATACCTTTCATTATTTTACCAATCTACATTGCAACCTTTAACTCATCGTCCAGTTATATCAATTCTATTTAGGACTTAACAATTCAGCATTGTCTGGTTATTTTGATTCTTAATAGAGGTACTTTTCGTATTTAAAAAAAATGTTTTTGTGTTCTTTCTTATTACTTATTAGGCCTTCGATTTCTTGCTTCCCGAGAAAAACAGAAAAAGGATGAACGCAAGTCGAGTTGCTGTAAGAGATCAAGGTTAGTAGACGTGCCAAAAGGGCATATTAAGTGGATTGGGTAATGGGTCAAAAGCGGTAAATTTTAAGTGTGTTGAACGGATGTGGTAATAACCAGCTAAATTAAATAACTATGCATAAAATATGATTACAAGAACTAGATTATTACAATAATCAGCAAACTTACTTCAAATAAAGCAGTTTAGGAGAATTTATGCATTTCAAAACACTTTGGATGGCTTTTGGGGCATCGACCCGTTGGCTTTTAGTTAAATCTGTTAACTTAATACATTTAATCTGTTAGACTTTAACTGATAATCCAAATTAACCCATGTGTAGAGTTATCATCAGCGTTGTACAAGAACGAGCACCATCTGGCAGATATTCCTGGTACCCATTTACTTCGGGTTACTACTTGGATATGTTCAGCTTGGTAATGTAATTAGTCAAAATTTCGTAACCAACTGGACATAAACCCTAATTTAAATCCATAACAATTGGTCAAACTGAGCCTGGGATGATCCATTGAACGTTCCACCACTTAAGTAAGTTGACTCAGATTTAACAAGCCCACCAACAATGCAACAACAGATGATCAATGGTCTCCCATTGCTTGATACATCGTTCACATTAAGCATCAATAACAGATAGATCATGTTCATATGAAGGAGGTACGACTTTACCCAAACAAACAAAGATTGGATCTTGGAAGATATTTTCTTGTCCCGCGCATATCAACTCCAAGGCAGACCAACATGTGGCTGAATGCCTGAATCTGACTTAAAAAAAAATTGATCCACTTAATAGGCACTGTCAACTGTCGGCTTCCATACTGTTTTAACCAACAAAGTTGGACCTATAAGGTCTCTAACTCTCTTCGGAGTTAAGTTACTTCTCTGCACAATATTCTGATGCTGAATTCTACAAATTTCTCACCCATTTGCACACTCAAATGCGGTCGATAGTGGGCACAAGAACTCCGACCCTTGGAGTTAATATACGCTCAGGAAAACGCATAAAGGGCTTCAGGCGGCGCCTCATGTACTTCGTCAAAATTGGCCAAAGTTAGGGTCTTTAGGAGGCTTCTTTGTAAAAGCAACATGAAGAAATTACAAAAGGTTTACTTGATAAAAAGGATGATATGTAAAACAAAGACGAAACTTCTAGTTGCAAATAAAGCTCATTTGGTTATATAGTGCGTTCGTGATGTGCACGCCTCGCGACTCGGCTTTTGGGATCTAAACGCCTCAAAGCGCCTGTCTTTTTTTCAAACCAAGCTCTTCCCTGTTGCCCTTTTGTTTTGTTCGGGTTGAATATAGTTAATTCATTAGATTTATCATACCAGCACTAATGCACCGTATCCCATCAGAACTCCGCAGTTAAGCGTCCTATTCTTTTTGGGCCCTTAATAGATTTATTGAATCTATTCACGGTATTAAGTACCACCATATCTTAATGACACAATTACATAACAGGAAGTACTACATCAAACCTAAACACCCTAACAAAGCATCAAAATTGCAAAAGAAAATAGAAAAAGATTAAAAATTAAAACCTACAATTCCAAATTGAGCACAAAGGTGAACAGAAAACTATGATAGAATCTTGAATCTATGATAAATAGGGTTGGAAAATGTGAAGGGAGTATACCTGGGATTGGAGATAAGAAGCTGAAGATGTGCATCAAACAACCATCGTCAAGATTGTTACATGAGTGGAGGACCGCCGGCTCTTTTGGGTGTTTCCGTCCATGTGACAGACGGCGATTATCGGGGGTTTCGTATCGGAAGGAATGATGAAGAAGATTCAACCACCGCCTTTCACATGTTGGGCTTGACCTTATGTATACGTCATGTTTGAGATCAGTTTACGTCATCTTTAATATGAGTTCTATTTTGTTCGAATTAAAAATATAGTAAATTTCGCTTTTGGTTTCTGACGGTGGTTTAGACACGATAACCATTTTAGTTTAAAAAAACTTTTATCAAATCATAGCCAGTAGTTTGTAATTTATAAGTATATTAGTCCTTGATGTAAACGCATTTCAAATATTTGTTAACTCATGTCACGTGTTTCTCATATGAGAGACATTTTTTATTTTTCTTTTTACATCTTCATTTAAAAACCCAAGAAAAGTAAAAAATGCCCCTCAGATGAGGGGCACGTGTCATGAATTAACATAAATTTTGAACGACGTTTGACCCATGGACCAATATAGTTATAAATTGTAAACCACGGGTCATGATTTGACAAAAGATTTTTTTTTTGGACTAAAATTGTTAAAGTGACTAAATCGTAGGGGTCAAAAGAGAAGTTTACTCTTAAAAATATATGTATATTTATAGAAATAAATAGAAAAATATAATATGAATTCGAATAATCAGATTGGTTCGGTACGAAATTTATATGTTTAGATTTTATATGAAACCGAATTCGGAATTCAATTCGAACAAGGACACGATTCAAATATTCGAAACATGAAGTCGATTTCATTATTCGAATTCAGTTCGGCTCTAATTTTGGGTTTTTCTAGTCTGATTCGAATAATGAACACCCCTACATAGGAGAAAGGTAGAACTTCATAAGAGTATAAGTGAGAGTTTGTAGTCTTCTTTGGATTTGTTTCCTTGCTAAGGAATAAGTACGGAGCCAAAGTGCGTATGAGTGTTCAAAAATTGTTAGAACCGACTTAACCGTGTAAACCAAAGTAAATCAGTTAGTTTGGTTGAGGTAGAAGTATCACGGTTCAGTTTACTTGACGGCGAATGAGAAGAGGCATGGCTTGCTCTTGCCATCCCCTTGCCCTTATCTCCTCTCTACTTGACATCTAATAGGATTTCTCTCACGTTATAGACCATACCTACAATCAAGACGTAGTCATCCTAACTTGCATAACATGCTATAATCTAGAAACACATTAGCAAATGCAAATCACTAATAACATTGGCAAGTGCAAATAATCATTTATTCAATTGTTGTTTTCTTATTTCCCGTTATGTGTTACAATGAATAACAACATCTAATCCATCTTACATTGGCTAATTGTTTATTTTATAACATTTCTAACTCATCCCAAAATCCTAGTTTAAGGATAGATATTAGTCCTTAGCATGTAACTCTCTTAAACTAAGTCTCTCATACTAACATGTAACATCCCGTCTGGGCCAGTTTACCGTGACCGAATGATACATAAATATGCAGCGAAAAGTTAAACATTGTCTTTCATCACATGACGGTCAGTTTACTGTGACCGAATGATACATAAATATGCAGTGGAAAGTTAAACACTGTCTTTCATAACATGACTCGAGTACAAAATGAGAACTTAAGTCTTAATATTTTCAAACTTTACATCGTAGTGAATGACACTAAAAAACATGACTTGTAGTCCATCACAAGCCTTCAAAACCATATTCGCTATTTTTTAATCTAACATCTTGGAATGCCATAAGCTAACGATCACATGAGATGTGTGTTTAAAAATAAAAATGTGTCAACTTATATTGGTGAATTCAAAAACATATACAGTTCAAAACATATTAAACACCGTTCTTAAATCTGGTATCAAAGTTCATAATAAGTACACTTTCCATAGCCTAAAGCCAACCATGAACATAAGGCATCCCATAGTAGATAACACAACATAAGAGTTAATCATATATAGCCGAAACGTTCTACTAGCTAACCTTCACTTATTTAGTAGGGAAATCAAATCCCATGGGTAAGTTTCGTTCGCTTGAATTATATAAGCGCTATTTATATACGATATCAACAAAAAATTTGCTAATTCAAACGACTTTTATCTATCACATTTATAATTGATTCAAAACGCACTTATGTGCTTAAACATTTACAGGTTAAATGTAAATGTTTAAACATTCAAATTTTGTTAATTCAAACGCATTTTATATATCACATTGATAATTGATTCAACCACTTAAGTGCTTAAACATTTACGGTTTAAATGTTTCGAGGAACTCACCTATCTTAGAAGTTAAACCACAAACATCCGGTAGCACCGAATGCACAAACAAACCTGTGAAAGTCCATAATATCCCAACTAGACTCTAAACCTAAGTCTTAACCATAACCATAACCATAATCATAACCATAACCATAACCAACTAACCCTAGCCCAACACACTAAACCCAAGCATATAGGATTTTAGGCTCTAACCTCAATTGGTACAACATGTTCTTCGTATACAGACATACAATCATACAAAAGAGACTAACCATATTTCATACTATACCGCCGTACATATCATGATGTACAATCTTACAAGCCCATAAATTCGAATGTTTTGACATGCAACTTCATCAAACCTTGATTTTTAAACAAAAACATAATTTGTGAACTTATTTCCTTCCATCTTGCATGTCATTCTAAGTTGATTAAAATCCAATTTCCCTTAAAAATCCAAAAATTTACATGCTTGATCAAGACTAAATCTCAGTCTCAAGTTAAATAGACTAACCAACTTCAAATAGGGTGCTAAATTGTTGCTGAAATTGTTCTTCAAATAGGGTTCCTTGTTACGATACAAAAATGGCAATCAAGAGAACACGAGCTAAGGATAGAGAAGATTAACTCTAAAAAATTAATCATTTCAGTTTGGACCAACCTTCTTTACGTTACGAGACCTTGAATAAATGGAGAGCAAGCAAAAACAATAATAATTTGAGAGATGATAGGTTGAGATTTGTGTGAGTAAAAACAAAGAGTTGAGTTAGTATTTACACTGTTCAAAATAAAATTGTAATTACTTTTTTTTAGACTAGCAGTTGTGTGTGTGTGGGGGGGGGGGGGGATTAGCCGTTACAATTGGAACGTTGGTGGGAGAGAGCCATTGGGCTTTGGTATTTGATCAGCATCGTTGATTTTGGTATCGAGCCGGGTGGGAATGGTGCTCCTGACGCTACCGCACATCAACGATCCCTTCTCGAGGGTACTCCCACGATCCCACCTCCCTAATACAAGATAACTTAAAGCAATATATAGCCAATAGTTTTTTTTTTAAACGACGAACACCCTCCTTAATATCTACCTATTGACCATTTTTATGGGACTTGAATCTATACCACCTTAGTAGGGATAACCACCACACGGTGTTAAGCCAAGGGATCATCGGCATTAATTTAAACGCAATTGTTAATTAACACATTTAAATGTTAAGTCAAGGGATCATCGACATAAACTTAAACGCAATTGTTATTTAACACATTTGATTATTTCTTAAGTTAATTTCATCTATTTAGTTATTTATTTCATAAATAAAGAATTGAGCTAATGTTAATAAATAATACTTATGACCATTATTATTTTTATTATTATTAATAATCGAATGGACATATAATCATTACATGAATTATGTTTATGTTTATGTTCTTATTCGTGTGTTAATAATAGATTATAATTCTAAATTTTTATGTTACTTATTTTTTTAAACCAATTATGTTTAAACCATACCAATTTACTCTTCATGAAAAACTGACAAAAAAAAAAGACACAAAAATAATTTAACTTATTACACAAAACACATTTAAATAAGGGAAAATGTTATAGAATAGTAATGAACTTTCAAAAGTATTCAAATTAGGTCACTCATGCATTTTTTTTCCAAATAGGGTCACTAAACTTTCAAATCAAGCCATCATCGAAACACGAAATGTGTCATGAAACTTATGAAGGAGAAGATATGTGGGTTGAGATTTCCAACATATGTAATTTTATTAAAAAAATAAAAAAATTTGTTAATTGTATTAAAAATAAAAAAAATAACCTAAATTCAGGTCACCATTCCACATTAGCATAAAAAAAAGAAAAAAATATTAGTAATTGAAACAAAAAAAACATGCTAAAAAACATGTTAAAACCTATAATTTAAATAAAACATGAAAGCTGAGTGACTTAATTGGAACATTTTTTAAACTTAAGTGACCTAATTGGAACACTTTTGAAACTTTATTACTATTCTGCAAAGTTACCCTAGTTTAACATATCAACTCACGAATCCATTAAATTAACACAAACATAACCCGTTTAAACTAAACTCAAATCTACAAACTCATGTAGTGTAAGAAGCTAGGCATCCCTCACCATTAACCACAATGATTTAAATATGCTTTTCTTATACTTCACACCATTATCATCGTCAAAATCTTAATGAAAATTGTCGGTAGACTAATTTCTCTCTCCCCAAAATTCATTTAACTTTTCTTAATCCTCTTCTAAACTTAAAAAACTAATAAAATAATTACAAATCTATTAGCATTTGAAAGCATCTATAGTATATAATAAATAAAGGTTTTTTGCTTGTCACGTGTCGTCTCCATATTTATTCTCATTATTTTTTTCCTGCCTCTCTCTCTTATTTAATGCACTTCTATCTTTTAATAATAATACATATTTAAAGAAAAAAATATTAATTATACTAATAAAACACATTTATTTTAAACTATCTCTTATCATAAGAAACTTTAAAATTTAATTATATAATTTTTATCTTCAATCAAATAGTAAATAAAAGTCAAATTATATTAAAAAATAGTAATTAACGTATTTTTGAAACCCAATTATATACATATTTTGAATTTGTTTTCTATCCTTAGTATATGTAATAATATTTTACACATGTAAATATATACATAAAGATTTAAAAATTTTATGTATTTATATATTTCACTCCGTGTGTAGACACGGGATCTAAACTAGTGTGTGTATATATATATATATATATAAAACTGAAAATAAGACAAGTCTGGTTTGTTTGAAACTTTGAATCGGCGTTTGGACCCACCTTCGTTCTTTGTATTCTCTCGAGAACCACTGCACTGCACACGCTCCTCTTCAATTTCGTCTCTCTCTCTGAATCAACCCTTTAATTTGAATGTTTCCTTCTGCTTCCACTTCACCGTCCTCTGCGCATTCAATTCTCTCCTCATATTTATTATTATTATTATAAGTCAATTTCACAAGCATTCATTAGGTTTTTCAATTTTGATCTGGTCTCCTCGATTTACAGGTAAATTTTATACTCTGTTTCGATCTTTTGTGGTTGTTTGTGTTTAATCGATTTGGGTTTCTGATTGATTGTTTGATTTGTTATGGATTTGAAATTTGTTAGGGTAAGATAGGGTTTGAATTTGCTGATTGTTTTGGTGTGATTGGGATTGATTCAGGTTAATCTAGGGTTTGTTGAGCAGTCATGCCACTAGGTTCACTAGATTAATTATGTTTATAAGAAATAAGAATCAAACTTTTAAAAATGCTAAATGTTATAGAAATTAATCAATTATGATGTTTGGTTGGAAGAATGTAAGAATATATGTGCTTGGTTTTAGAAAGTGTGATTTGGAAAACGATTTAAGCGCTTGAGGCGGCGCGGCGCTGCGTGTACTTGTGGGTCAAAGTTGGTCAAATGTAGGGTCTGAAGGAGGTTGATATGTAAAAATGACGGACGGGATTAAAAGGCTTTTAAAACCAAGGAAATGCGAATTTTCCTACTTAAATTCTGCTTATTTTGCATGTATGTTTGGTTCATTAAGAGCTGAACCATTAAGAGCTTTTAATGGTTTAGCATGGTTTTTGAGCTGAACCATTAAGAGGCTGGACGGACTATTAAGAGGCTAGCAAAATCTGAAACAAACACCTTCTACCTCTGACCGATTCAGAAGTAGCCTCTTAATGAAATCATTAAGAGACTATCAAACAGCCCCTTAATGTGGTATGTCTTAACTTTAGCTTTTGGTGAATTTTTATGGCGTATATTGTGATATCGTGTAGCTTGGTTTTAAAAACCGCGAGTAAGCGCGCGTAACTCGTGACTCGACCTAGGGCGCAGACTCTAGCGAGTCATGTAAAGCAACGTACAAAACTCGCACTTTTTTGAAAAAAAATCGCACTTAAAGGCTCGATTCTTGTACAGGGGCTGTTTTTGTGCTTCAAAGTGTTATACATTTAGCTAAAGAGGTTGTACATGTAAGTAATTTATACATTAAATCATATATAAACCTTATTTATGGCTATATTTTGGGTAGGGGATGCTAAAAACCAATGGGATATATAAAAAAATTTATATAAGCACCTTGCGCTTCGCGTACGAAAATTGGTCCGCTTTTGCGATTTGCGCTTTGCGCTTCGGATTTAGACCTTGTCGCTTCGGTGCGCTTCTCGCTTTTTAAAACCAAGTCGTGTAGTCGGATGTTACTTGTTTGGATTTGGATTTGGATTTGGATTTGGATGTGTCTTTATGATATAAGTATGTCTGTTGGCTGACTCTGTTGGTTTTATATGGCATATATGAACGGAATAGCATATCATGTCGGCTATATGTTACTACGATGACTTGAGAGATAATCCGGAGGTTATTGATCCTCCTCAAATTGAAGATGCAATGGATGTGATAGAACATGTACATGTTCATGATCCTGTTCAAAACGCTTTAAAACCTAATCAACTTGCCACTAGCAGTGTTCGTGACCTATTGGAGTGTCCGGTTTGCTTGAATGCCATGTACCCTCCTATCCATCAGGTTATAAAAGTATCATAATCAAGTTTCTGTTTTTATAATTCTTTGTTTTTGAATCTGTCTAAACTGATACTTTTTTATTGTAGTGCTCAAATGGTCATACGTTATGTTCTGGTTGCAAACCACGTGTGCACAACCGTTGTCCAACGTGCAGACATGAACTAGGAAACATTAGATGTCTAGCTCTGGAGAAGGTGGCTGCGTCTCTTGAACTTCCTTGTAAATATCAGAGCTACGGGTGTGTGGGAATCTACCCTTACTTCAGCAAGTTAAAACATGAATCTCAATGTGTTTTCCGACCCTATAATTGTCCTTACGCTGGCTCAGATTGCACTGTTATTGGTGATATTCCTTATCTTGTGGCCCATTTGAAAGATGGGCATAAAGTCGACATGCATAATGGCAGTACTTTTAATCATCGTTATGTCAAATCAAACCCTCACGAGGTTGAGAATGCAACATGGATGCTTACGGTATGTTCAATTATCTTTATGTTCTTAGGGGAGGGATCTATGCAAAACATTATATATTGCGAGAACACGCAGAACAAAAAAAGTCGTTATTTTTTCATTTTTAAATATAAGAAATGTTTGAAATGCAATGTTTATTATCTCTCTTAAAATACAAAAAAAAATTATGATTTTTTTTTGTTTATGTATAACTGTGTAAGTCATGTGTAAGGCTATATTACACATAACCTAAATATGTGTAGGCAGTGTAGCTAAAAATTAAAAATACATATGAACAATATAGTTTGGTGGTTCTTTATGTACATAACACACAATAAATATGAACCATTGATCAGAAAGTTAAATGATTAGGTTTGTTCTTTTTGTTTTCACAATTTTGTGTTCAGTAATGAACCTGACTCTATGTTCTTATGACCATTTATTTTCTTTTACCTTTGCATAACTATACATAACTATTTGAGTGAAATATTTCTTTAATCTGGTAATCTATACATTGATTTCGGTCGTGTTTTCTTCATTTGAACAGTATTTTGGACATTTAGTTGATGATCAAGCATAACCCGAGTCAAAATTACAGTTTTCATGTTTTTCTTACACCCCAGGTATTCAGTTGCTATGGTCAGTACTTCTGTCTCCATTTTGAGGCGTTCCAGCTGGGAATGGCGCCTGTTTATATCGCGTTCTTGAGATTTATGGGGGATGATGACGAGGCAAAGAACTACAGCTACAGCCTGGAGGTTGGAGGCAATGGGAGGAAGATGACGTGGCAAGGAGTCCCCAGAAGCATAAGAGACAGTCATAGAAAAGTGCGCGACAGTTTTGATGGTCTGATTATTCAAAGAAATATGGCACTTTTCTTTTCTGGAGGTGACAGGAAGGAACTGAAGCTGAGAGTTACTGGTAAGATTTGGAAAGAACAGTAAAATGGGTTGTGATTTTGCTAGTGCTAGATGGGTTGTTTTAGTGGTGGTGGTTTAAATGGGTTGTAAGGAGCAAACTCTCTTTGCCGTGTGTGTGTTTTCTGGTTATGTGTGTAGCGGAATATTTCTTTAATGAAATTTTGGTCTATGGTTTAGAACCTTTAACAAGTCTCTGACTAGTTATCGTATGAATCTTTAATAAGTAACGTTATGTGATAGTAACGAATCACAGAACGAGAAAGGAGGACGCGGAAAGAGTGAGGAGGTGATGATGACAACGGTTAGCTACAGCTGAGAGTCTCCTTTTAAAAGATTGCGTTTCATGGTCCTTAGGGGCGTCTTACTCGGGCCAAGCCGAGTAAGAGAGAAGGGTTCCGAGTAGATGGGCAACACCGCCCCCATCACCACGAGTTGCTTGACCAGGTAGATTGGCCGAGTGATTTTACTCGGGCCATTTGTTGTCTGGGTAGGTGATTCCAACGGGTATAATGCCATTAAACATAAAATAATAATAATAATAATATTTTAAACTTTATATATATCTTACTTTCCCTTTAAAACAAATCACTCTTTTCCACCTATATATATTTGTATAACTCCAATTTTTATAACAAAATATCTTCATCCGATTCTAGCATTCTTGGTTTGCCTTCGGGATTATCCGATTCTAGTGGTTTTGATGATTTTCTCGGTTTTTTTTTAATTTGTATTTTGTATTTTTAGTTGTCTTTTTAATTAATAAAAAAGTATGTTTTTTATTTAAATGTTTATTTTTTTGAAAAAAAAGTTGGTGAGTAAATGGGTAGAGTGTTTCCAAAGAAATCTGAGTAAATGTGTAGTTTTGAGATAACAGAATTCTATTAGGTAATTTTGATGAGTAAATGACCCCCTTCACCCTTATCGTGTAGTGTCTAATACTTGTTTATCAGTAGATTCATTTAAAGTCGGTATGATGTAGCTTGTATTATGGATACTTATTATTTGAATCGGATTCGAAGAAATTGGAATTAGTACCAAACTAATACTTGAATTTGATTTTTGAATTTCTGAATCAGGTTAGGTCTCGAAAATATGAATTCGGTTTCGTATCAAATTAAAAAATTCAACCTACTTGACCTGGATATTCAAGATCGAACCGTATATATCTGTATTTACTTGAGGGTGCGAATGCTGATTGACAATGAACCTCAGTATCACGGTCCTTACCCATAACGCTCGCTCATCAAGATGGGTCCCGTCCCGTGCCAGTAAGGAGAGTAGCCGGACAATGCAAGACCATAAGCAAGCACAAGCAAATGTGGAGAAAACAAGACAATAGGTTATCATTTACACAAGCAAGTTAAAACACAATAAGAGCTACAGAATGAATTACACAAAGGTTTTAAAAAAAAACATCTCCTCCCATGGTTTGTTTTCAGATACGGAAGGTAAAGTATAAAACCAACCCACCCACCCACCTACCCTTGACAGCCAAAACTTTAGTCTTTGGTTCTTCTGCCTTGGTCTTTCTTCTTCTACTTTTTACTACTACACTTGGCCCCTTCGCCTATTCATACTATAAAGAAAATGGCCTTACCTTCTCTTTCCTGTTGGCCAGTCTAGAGAGAAAGAGCGGGGGAGAGAATGCGGTAACCTTAGTCTGTACTTGTGGTCGCGAAAGAAGATATGATGCCGCTTCATCGATTGGAATCCCACAGCAGATTGCTATACATGTGTATCATGTCCCAGCACCACCAGCAGGAGGTGCAAACTGTAGACCGATTTGCCTCTTCACATGATCTGGAATTAGCCTGTTCACAAGCTCTGGAGATGCCGCAGACAACTGGACCATAAATATAGTAAATCCATAAGTAACAACAAATATATTTCAGTTATAATAGGTCTAAAGATGGCAAATCAGGTAGGTTGGGTCGGGCCAGGTTGGGTTGGTTGACCTGCCCCATACACTTATGTCCAATATATATTATCCTTTTTTATAAATAATTAATGCATAAGATATGATAAAAAAAATGTTATATTTGATTTTTGAATGGAACAATTTGGGAGGTTGTATTTGTATTCAGCCTTAAAAATGCTCTTAAGATGACTTTCGACCCATTTAACCAGCTAGACCTCGTGATAAATTGCTTTTAACAAATTAACCAATACATCCAATGTTTTGTAACCCGACGCAAATATCCAGTCAGAAAGCATATCTAATGATGAGTGTGCAACTTTAGACGATTAAACTAATTTTGATTTGCTATTTAGAAATGATTACTTCCTATGCTAATCCCTGCCATCAAATGATTACTTCTAGACAAATTGCAAAAGTTGTTATGTCATTCCATTTTTCCAAATTAGTGGTCCAAAAAGTGGCTCATCAACTTGACTTTAAGGAGGTAAAGTAAACACTTTATCCACACACATACACACAAAAGTGTTTTCTGAAGAGAAAAGGTTGCATTTAATTAGGACATCTCAGTAAGATGGTACACCATTAGTGTTTTTAATTTCCCAACCAAAAAGAATCTTACAGTTTGCCTACAAATTGAAGTATATTTTTATTAAAAAGCTTCATACTGATATTCTAGTAAAAAAAGTTTTCTACTCATAATTAAGAATTATGATAGATTTGGGCAAAAAAGTGTCCGGGGTCAACATAACCTGACACTAGCATAGTGGATTTTCCCATAATTCCATCTATGCATATTGAGAATATCTAATTAGAAGTGCAATAGATAAAAGACATGTCTCAAGAATAAGAATATATACCTCTTGTTTGAAGTTGAATAGAGGTGGTAACGGTCGACCGTTTGGTAAGCGAGCATTAGGTTGCCGAATCTCATCAAAGAAAGGATGTGCTATGGCTTCAAGCTGTATGGTAAGAAAAAAGAGTTTTAGTTCCATTTGGAACATAACATGTGCACTATGGCCTTCAGCCACCATAGATTAATGATTTGTGATCACGTATTAGATGACAGATATAGACCATCTGAATCTTGAGATCCATAAACAAGTAAATAAAGAATGGATTAGTAAAGCTCACAGCATTGCAACGAAGACTTGGAGAGTACTGCAGGAGCCGTGAAGCAAGATCAATTGCTTCAGGAGGCATCCGCTTATGAAATACCTGAAATAAGAAAAATGGCCAATTAGAATTGACATCATGACGTTGATCCTTTATTTTATAAATGTCATTATGAGATTATCATTTCGGTAAGAAGCACTAGTACTCTCCACTCCATTCTTTAGACATCACAGCAATTTCCCCGAGAAAAACTCCATTTAGAACTCAATAGCATGTAGTTGAACACACTACGAAGCACCCGAGCCTAGTGCATACAATCTCCTAAATTGTTTTAATTCAAAGATTTAGATTATTGTTGTAGTAATATTGTTTTTGTAACCATCACCAATAATAATTATTTACAATTTTTTAGAAAAATCGATAAGAAAAGGTGTGTGGGTCAACCTAGGCCATTTCAATCCGTGCTAAAAAAAATGACATGTTACAACTTAAACTCTTTTTGACCCATCCAACCCTCCCATCTTGCCACCTCTCGCCTACATGTTGGTGTAATATGGTCAACAAGAATGTCAAAGCAGCTGCGTTTGGCTGAGGCTGATCTTTTAGAACTTTCTAAATGAAAGTAAATTATCATGCTTATTCTAACTCCTTGCTTTTCCTCAACTTTTTCATTGTGACCTGCAATTCAAAATGCCCCATCTCCAACAAAACCGCAACACAATAGCCATCACTTGAAGCCTCTACAGTGCATCAATCCATCAAAACTCGTATCATTCCTACAACTTTAGCATCTACTTAGGCATGCCCATCCTTTCCTACTCCTTAGATATGATCAGATATCGTAATACCTTTACACACTCACAAACAACACATATAGAAGAATATTAAACAAAACAAAATCATACCTTGTGCCAAGGGTGGGCCTTTACTTGAGGAAACCTAAAATCAGTGTAGTTTGGGTTCATACAGCGAAGTTCTTCTCGGGTTGGTGTGCCCAGAACCTGACCAGTTGGATGCAATAAGTTATGAACTTATAAGACAGTTGACCAAGTTTGGATACGGAAACCATACCTTAATAATCTCCACAAGCTGATCAACTGCATTTTCTCCAGGAAATAGTGGCTAGAAATAACCAGAAAAGTTCAATATGTTACGGTCTTATACGATATGAAGGCTTTATATAAGCAACAGTTTGAGCAGCTGCTAACCTGCCCCAGAAGTAGTTCAGCAAGAATGCAACCAGCCGACCATATATCAATCGAGGTTGTATATTCTGTGGCACCAAAGATAAGTTCTGGTGCCCGATAAATCCGAGAGCAAATATATGATATATTTGCTTCTCCCCTCACCTGATGACCACAAAAATATAAATATGGTAAGATATAAATTATGATGTGAAAGCATATCACAATTACATAGAAAAGGACAAAAAACTTCTATATTAGCAAAATTTAATGGAACTTGAAAAAATATATACACACAGAGAGACAAGAGCGCATATACATATAAAAACATCGCCACAACTTGAGATTACAAAACTTATGGCTTTCATTGCTAATAAACAATCATAACATACTATACAAAGATCTTCAAGTAACAATCATATTCTACTATTAATGAAAATCAAGAAAGATCTCAGATCGGTGAGAAGGATTGGACAGTCACATACTAGCATTTTTGCACTTCCGAAGTCACAAATCTTGACTTGATGAGTAACAGGATCAACCTGTGCAAAAAAGAGAAGTGAAACCAATGAGGCTAATGACTGAAAACACACTACCGAGAAAGAGAAAGAAAAAGAGTATATATTCACACCAGGACATTCTGGGGCTTCAAGTCCCTGTGGCATACTCCAGTGACCATATGCATGTATGCTAACCCCCTAAAAATCTGATAAAACAATTTCCACATGTTATAATTGTATAATCATTAATCAGAAGAAACAGAACATGAAACCTTGTAGAAGTGAAAAAAGAAACCTGATATGTGTAAAGTTTGACATAAATGAGAGGCATCATCCGGCGTGCATCGCTGTGATGCTTTAAAACCCTAAAAATCGTCTCTGGAACATATTCCATCACCAGGTTCAGAAAAAGCTCATCCTTGCTTGTTGTTGAATAAAAACAATGCTTCAAAGACACCACATTTGGATGGTCCATTGTTCTCATTAACTGCAGCTCACGATTCTTGTATCTTTTATCTTGCAAAACCTTTTTTATAGCAACAGTTTCTCCAGTTTCTAAACATTTTGCCTGTAATGAAAATATTCAGATTAATTAGAATTAAGAGATAATACAAACTTTCAGATTTATATGGACATAAATTTAATTATATACCTGGAAAACTATTCCAAATGATCCAGACCCTACCACGCGCTCTGCCATGTAACTGACGGTCTACAAGAGTAAATGGTAAAAGTAAATTAATTTTGAGACAATCACAACAACAAATAAACAGTAACAGGCCTTCTATCCAAACTAGTTGGGTAGATTAAAAATTAAACCAAAAGTAATTATGAAACTGAAACACAAAGGCAAACGTAAAGAGGTGAACCAGTATATAACTGGATCATAAACTTGAACAGCCGGTCTGGAATCCAACTCATGTTGCGCATTTAATTACCAAATCTTCACCTAAAGGATGTCATTTAAATATTGTAGCATACCTGCTTTGGTTCTCCATTATTGCCTCCGATTGTGGTAGATATGATGTGACCAGTTTCAGCTCCATTTCCATCAACAACCTTTGTGGACATTTCCTACACCGTTGATCAAGCAAATATGTTAGCAACTTATTACGCAGAATACATGCCAAAAGAACTGATGTTTTATCTACATTATTATAGCCAACATTACAGCTGAATTTCAAATATATATATTTTTTTGGTATTTATCATCATCAAAATGTCAATTTTCCAAGATAATTGTACAGCAGATAAAGTTGCTTGTTCATCAAATTTATCCAACAACAAAAGATGACTCTACAATTTCAATGGTTTCTACATCTGCCAGACAACAAGATCAGCAAATCTAGCATGCAAAGAAGATATCAATAACTTTTCACAATCTATGGAGAAAATAATATCAAATCAGCAAACAAAATCAAACATAACCAGATTTCAACAGGAGCATAATAAAAAACTGCAGTTGCGTCAAATTCAAAACCTAAAAATCAGAAAATCAAACCCGTACAGCCTTGATCTAGCAAAATTCAACTAGATCCCCAAATCGAACAGAAATTCCAATCACATAGATCCTGAAACCCTAACTCATGAAAATACGAAACCCTAGCCACTTAATTTCAAGCTGCTACAAAAGTAATACATGAAACAGTAACAAAATCACCTTCAATCTTAACCTAATTTAACGCAATCAGCTCCAAATTACCAAAATCAGTAACCTACATCGATCGATTAAGCTAGATAACAACAATTCCTTCAAAAAAAACGGAAGAACAGGAATCGTAACTTTACAACAGATCGCAGCAAAGAATAGAACAACTTGGAGCGAAAACAAGGAATTGTGGATGAATATACCTTATCGTCGGCCATTTGTGTGTTGAAATGATCGATCTGGTAAAGAAACAATTTCTCTTTTTTAAAAAATTAGGAAAATTAGCTCATAATAGATGTAGAGAGAGAAAGAGGTCCCATTAGAGAAACAGGTCCATGTGATTACAGCTCGTCTCTCATTTGGTGTGTCTTGAGATAATGAAGAGTGAGGATGAATACTACTGCTACTATTCGCTGGGTCCCCTGGTTAGGTTTCACTACACCTTTAGGTTGCGTTTGTTATGCAGGAATGAGAGGTGGAATAGAATTGACGATTACGAGGGAATGAAAAAAATAGTGTTTGGTTGGATAATGGAATGAAATCACCCATTCTACAAGGAATGTCATTCCTCTAAATCCCTCAAATTTATTTCATCCAATCCCTTGTTTTTTTTTTCATTCAATCATCTCTTTCACCCTTAATCGTCACCACACCCTCCTACCACCAACCACCACCCACCGCCGCCGCCTCCTCCACCCACCGCCACCTCCTACCACCATCGTCTCCTCCACCACCCACCGCCACCAGTCCACCACCACTGTCGCCTCCTCAACCACCCACCACCACCTCCTCCTACCACCACCACCCCCACCCACCACCGCCGCCATCACTCATCGTCACCCACCACCACTACCACCGATTTTATTCCTTCGTGTTTTCTAGCCTACCAAACAACATAAAGTAATGATTTATTCCATTCCCTTATGGTATCCAAACAAAACAATGGAATGGAATGCTCCATTTTATTCCTTTGTCCATTCCACTACCTCGTTCATTCCATTCCCTCGTCAATTTCATTACCCCATACCAAACATACCCTAAGTATAATTATCTCCTTAAGACATACTTCTTCGGTTCAGTTCGGTTTGGTTCGGTTATTATTAGTTAAAACGGAATCTATAACGGAAGATTTAGATCGGTTTTGTTATAAACAGAATCTATAATTGAAGATGGCTTGGTTAGGTTCGATTCGATTATTAGCTAAAACGGAATCTCTAACTGGAGTTTTAGATCGGTTTTTGTTATAAACGGAATCTATAACCGTGGTTAATGATAGACGTAGGTGGATTCAAGTTAATTTTAATTAATAAATCTGATTATATATAAGGTTAAATGAAATACTAGCAGTTATCAATAATCTTAAAAGTAAGTTTCGGTGGCAACCACCTCCTCCATTTTGTTACATGATAAAAATTGCCCCTTAACTTGGTAAAATGTCATTTTGACCTACTCAAAATTTTAAAGTTTTAAGTTTACCCCTGTAGTATATAAAATCTTATTTTTGTTTAACTTTTTTTTTTCTTAACGTCCCGGTATAATATTTTTTTTAAACGGAGTCGTATAATAGAGTATTTTTTAGGTATCGTAGGTTATATCGACTGACGGTGACGTGATGGTACCGTGAAGAATAAGAGCGCGAGACAAAATTTATTTAACCACGTTTTTTTTACTTAGCCATGTTAATGCCAACGCCTCCCGTCGCGAAACACAGGACAACATTTATAGTCAGTTATAAAAGACGAAGGATTTTGATATTAGTTTAGTTTGTTTAATTCGGTTATTCATAAAGATAACTGTAGGATAAAAATATAGCTGAATTAATTGAATTGGTGGACGTTAATGTGTAAAGATACATGATTATATACAAATAGTATTTTAAATGTGTGTTTTTTTATTATGCATGAATATATTAAATTATTAATGTAACAACACAACTTAATAATTATACGTACATGATGAATAAAAGGAAATGAAACAACTCATAATTGGTTTTTAGTGCAAGCCGTCCTCCACAATTGTTTATTTTTAGGCTTGAAATAAACATAACTTGCAAATTGTAAGTAAAATAACGAGTTATTTTTTTAGACGTGACTGGGTTATATAAAAGTTGTTTTGTGTAATAAAAACCATAGATATGTAACGTGGTTTAAAAAACATGGATGTGTTAAACACCATGATAATAATAATGGCAAATTCTATAAAAAAAACCAACATACTTTCTGGTTTTTCTCATAAAAGTCACTCAACAATTTTTTGCACATAAAAAACCAACATACTCTCTCTTTTTTTCTCACAAAAGTCTCTCAACAAATTTTTGCACATAAAAAACCAACATACTTTCATGTTTTTCTCACAAAAGTCCATCGACAACTATTTATTTTAGCAAATGAATCCGCAAAAGTAAAGCAAAGGAAATCGACCGACAGATTCAAGAGCAAATGAGTCATTTGCCTTGCTTCTGTCGATTCATTTGGTAGGATAAATAGTTGTCGAGGGACTTTTGTGAGAAAAAACAAGAAAGTATGTTGGTTTTTTATGTGCAAAAATTTGTTAAGTAACTTTTGTGAGAAAAAAGAGAGAATATGTTGGTTTTTTAAATGCAAAAAGTTGTTGAGGGACTTTTGTAAGAAAAACCAGAAAGTATATTGGTTTTTTATAGCATTTGCCCTAATAATAATGTTGAAAAGGAAGGGTTAATGTACGAAGACCACATCCTCTGTTCAAGTTTTGATATCCTATGGAAACTATCCACTTAATCAATATCAGTGGAAGGAAATAAAGGAATAATTGCTGATGATAACAAAGAACAAGTGGAGATCCCCTGTTTAGATCATCTTAAGAGAATCGATTGACGATAGCCTCTGATGTTCAAGATCCATTGAGCCTGCAAGTTATGAAGGTCAGATGATGTGAAGATCCAATGTGATTAGTGGAATCAACTTCTAATCATCATCCGTAGATCTTATCTTCAACTGTTTCTTAATTTGATTCCATTGAAATAAGAGAATATAACTAGTCAAAGGTTGTTACATTTCTCCTTTAATCATTTCATTGTAACGATTTAAGAAAACTAACGTGTCTGCAATAGTAAATTGTAAATCAAGAGAGATATAGATCTAGAAACGAGGGAGTGTACTGGATTGTTATCATTCAATGAAATCTATGATGGCTTTTGTTCTTATAAGTTCTTGAGCGATTTCAAATATCAATTGATTTTGTGTTTTACTTTCCGATGCTGATAACTTTATCTGATACAAATCAATTTGATACAAGCTAGTAACTGATCCCAAAAACTAAATATAATTAAAGATAATATACTAATATTAAAGCCAAAATAATAATAAATAGAAAATGAGCCCCACACTCTGCGGCGGAAGGCTCTTGTGCCACGCGGTGAGAAGCGGACCTTAAACAACTGAGGCGTTGATATTAACGTGGCTAAACACAAAAGAAACGTGGTTAAGTACATAGAATAAACATATAAAGTTAACGAATTGGTTGTGAGCCTCGCGCACTACGGCGGGAGGCCCCTGCGCCACGCGGTGGGAGGCGGACTTTAAACGGCTCGGTGGCATTAACGTGGCTAAACACAAAAAGAAACATGGTTAAGTACATAGAATAAACGTATAAAGTTACGACGAATTGGTTGTGAGCCCCGCGCTCTACGGCGGGAGGCCCATGCGCCACGCGGTGGGAGGCGGACTTTAAACGGCTCGGTGACATTAACGTGGCTAAATACAAAAAGAAACGTGATTAAGTACATAGAAGTATAAAGATATGGCGACATAGTTATGGAGATCGAAACATAGATAAAAAACAGTTATATAACGGAACTGGTGTTTTTTCAGTCGGTGTCGATCTCGTTTTACACGGTACCAGCACGTTACCGTTAGTCGATATAACCCACGACACATAAAAATACCCTACATTGAATACGATTCCGTTTTTAACGAAATTTATACCGGGGCATTAACAAAAAAAATTAATTAACGAACGAAAACCAATATATATACTACATGGGGTAAGCTCGAAACTTTAGAAACTTGAGAGTGTTAAAGTGACATTTTATAAAGTCGATGGTGAGTTATGACATTTCAACAAATTGGAGGGGTTAAAATTGAATTTTAACAAAGTATATCAACAAATTGTAGGGGCTAGAATTGAAATTTGACGGGTCGATCGTTAATAAAATTAAAATGAAAACGTAGGCATAATGGTAAATATAATGTTAATAAAAAAGAAACATAAAACTAAATAATAAAAAGGAAAAATAAATATTAACGGTCCAGGTAGTCGAAAACCATAAAACCGAATACGAAGACCGGTTCCGATAATACCAATATCGGCAATCATGTTATTCGCTCATAATAAGTTCGACTCGGTACCACACTGGTAAATGCACTCACTATAGGCTACGATACCAAAAGAAAAACTCGATTTTGAATACAACTCCATTTAATATATATATATATATATGAATGTTGACAAAAAAAAAAAACTAAACGGAATCGTATTCAATGTAGGGTATTTTTATGTGTCGTGGGTTATATCGACTAACGGTAACGTGCTGGTACCGTGTAAAACGAGATCGACACCGACTGAAAAAACACCAGTTCCGTTATATAACTGTTTTTTATCTATGTTTCGATCTCCATAACTATGTCGCCATATCTTTATACTTCTATGTACTTAATCACGTTTCTTTTTGTATTTAGCCACGTTAATGTCACCGAGCCGTTTAAAGTCCGCCTCCCACCGCAGGGGCTAGAATTGAAATTTGACGGGTCGATCGTTAATAAAATTAAAATGAAAACGTAGGCATAATGGTAAATATAATGTTAATAAAAAAGAAACATAAAACTAAATAATAAAAAGGAAAAATAAATAAATATTAACGGTCCAGGTAGTCGAAAACCATAAAACCGAATACGAAGACCGGTTCCGATAATACCAATATCGGCAATCATGTTATTCGCTCATAATAAGTTCGACTCGGTACCACACTGGTAAATGCACTCACTATAGGCTACGATACCAAAAGAAAAACTCGATTTTGAATACAACTCCATTTAATATATATATATATATGAATGTTGAAAAAAAAAAACTAAAAACAAACGCACACTCTGTTTTTTTTTAGTTAACGAACACAAGTTATTAAAGAAAAATGAAATTATTAAAAAATAAAACGGGTTAAAAGCATATATTATATATAGTATAAGGAGTGAAAATGAAAATAAATAAAAAATACTTTTTGAAATTACAGAAATTTGACATTTTAAAACTTTTAATAGGAATAAATTGATAGATAAATATAAAAAAAAAGATGAAAAGGAATGATTAATTTAAATAAGTATATATAAAAATAATCATCACTTAAATTTAATTGAATAAATACAAATTTGAAATCATAGAATCATTTATAGAAATAAAAAATAAAATAAAATATTAAAAACAAAAGTTAAAAACAGAGGAAATAAAAAGATTGAAGAAATAAAATATCGATTTGAAAGAAAATGAAAAGATAAATTTGTTAAGATTTGTATACATGTTTTAAAATTTTCTAATACTCGAAGTAAAAAAAACGTATACAATGATTCTAAAACATTTAAAATCTTTCATCAAGATTCATTTATAAGAACTTAAGAAACTAGAGCATTTATAAGATGGTTAAAATTTGTAATGTTCTCTTAAGACGACCCGTCTAATATTATTGATTAAAAAAAAATTCAACCGGTACAAAAAAAGAAACCTAAAGTAAAAAAAACATAATTATATTTTCAGTTAAATATGTTTAACGTTAAATAAAAAAAATTCAAAAGGCTGATTAAAAAAATGGCAAGAAAAACTCTCCCAAGACTCGAACCCGGGTCCCTTGGGCTCAAACAATCATCTCAACCAACCATATTTTTTGTTTTATTTCCATTGTCATTTTTATATATCTAAACAAAAATAAATTAATTGTGCTCAATCACCACGTAACACGTAGCATGAAAGAACTATTCACCTCATTCTCCTTTAAATGTTATTTAATTGATGCACATACGTGCGTTGCGGAGGCAACACGATCTCGAGTATCGAAATTCATATATAAAAACACGTTGTAGAGGCTGTTACTATGTCGGGAAACCCTAAAACGTACCACATAGTAAAAGCGAACGTCACTCCGTCGTAAAACCCGAAAGCGTAGCGTCAAGTAACACGAATGCAGTCGAAGACACAAAACCATGTCACATGACTGTTACTCAAACATAAAACCCTAAAGTGTATCATGTCGTAAAAGCGAACATCACTTCACCGTAAAATCTGAAAAATAGCGTCAAGTAACCTGAACACAAATACAAAAATAACGATTAGAAATCTAAAACTAAAATATTAAAGGGAAAAAAAAGTAAAGATTAAAAAAACCACAAAAAGACAAACTAGACAAAATTTCCCCAAATGCTCTTTAAATAAATATATATATAATATAATGTTAAGCTTTTTAAATAATTTCATTTCTTATTTTTCTACCATAACAAAATGATGTTTTTAAAATTTGAGTATATAATTACGATGCTGTTATTTCTAACTACATTTTCGAGTTGTCATCTTATCTTTTGTTTATACAAACATATGAGGTGCTTATTTACGTGCTTGTTTATATTTCTTTTATTATTTAGCTTAATATACTTTAAATTTTAAATTTAATTGAAATGTTTTTAAAATGCTAAAATTAATAGAAATGTTAGTTTTATCAAACAATTCATTTATTTTTTACCACAACGATATGATTTTTTTTCTAAATTACGAAAATACCGTTACGACGTACTTTTTCCTAGCTACGTTTACGAGCTGTCGTTTTATCCTTTAGTTACACGAACACACAACATACTTAAATATACCTAAGTTCCCAAACCATCATTTATCTTTTAGTTATATGAACCCGTTATTATATCACACGGAATCTAATTCTAGTTCTAATTGTTCACATGCAAATATAGTGTACTCGCATATGGATGACCATGGAGTTGGTCAACGCGGACGGTAGCCATTAGCATATCTTCTTGTAAAAATCAAAAGGCATCATGTGTGTAGAAAATTCGAATATTCACATGTAATTTGCTAGTTGATCAAAAAGTAACCACTTTACAAGAAAAAATAAATATATTAAAACTCCACTTAATCCCTATGCTTAAAACGTGTAACCAACCATCAAAGTTGACCGTATCTTCTAAATTGTAATACCAACAACAAAACAAGGACACTTTAGTCATTTCCCTTTTATATATACACCCTAATATGCTCAACTTCTCACATATTGAAGTTTCATAATCTTGATGGACCCAGAAACTGTGATAAACCTCTATGATTCCTGGTGGTTCAACCAAGAAATCTTGAAGAAAAACCGCAACGTTTCGTGTGCGTTTTCGAAAACGAGTAAACCGGAGCTCAAATACTCAAGCTTGAGATCAATACTTGTAAGATCTCAAAGTGATGATGTGGGAAACAGTTTTAATTATGGTTATTTCTCTCCAAACTCAGTCCTCAAAACCATCCATTCTGGTAAACTAGATTTCACACCACATAATGATCAAGAACAAGTTGTAGAAGATCAAGAATCAGAAGCACCAAAGAAGGATGACGATCAAATGGAAATAAAGATGATGAAGAAGAAGAAGAGAAGAGCGGGTGGGACGAGCAAGAGCTTATCGGACCTCGAGTTTGAGGAGCTAAAAGGGTTTATGGATATGGGGTTTGTGTTTTGTGAACAGGATTCTAAAGATTCGAGCTTGGTTGAGATTATTCCTGGCCTTCAAAGATTAGGTCATGAAGATGATGGTGATGATGATGATGATGGTGGTGATGATGATGATGGTGATGAAAGGAGGCCGTATCTTTCGGAAGCATGGGAGGATATGGATAGAAAATTGAAGAATAAAGAGGCACCAATTATGAAGTGGGAGATTCCTGTTGTTGGAGATGAGGTTGACATGAAAGATAATCTAAAGTTATGGGCACATATTGTTGCTTCATATGTTAGATAACTCATGTATAATTATTTAGATGAGTTGTAAATTGGTTGATAGTTTCTTCTTGAATGTGTAAATATGTTTAAGATATGGAAAAAAATGGAAATGTGGAGATTGGTTTGTTTATTATTAGGCATTTATGTAAAACTTTACTTTAAATAAAGGGGGCAAGTCTACTTCTCCCTAAATGAAGCCTTCTTTTGTAGTTGATATATGCTAGGTTTAGACTAACAAGCTTTTCATCTCTGCGCGTTGCGCTGAGGATAGGAATAGCAATGAAACTTGAATTCGATGGGAAAACCCAAAACCCGAAATATTTGGAACGAGTATAGTATGGGGCCGGGTTTGGGATGGGTATAGGATATGGAGATATGCCCATTTACCCACCCCGATTACCTAATAACATATACATGTTTACCCGATGTAGTTTTCTTTCTTTTTTATTTATTCTAAGTATATATATATATACATTTTATTTTAAGTATATATACCGTATTTTTTAAATGTATATACCCGACATGATTTTATTTATTTATTTTTTTTATTTTAGTTACAATTTTTATGTATACTCGATAGATACCCGACGGGTTTAGGTCGAGTATACCCAACAGGTATTTTTTAGAAACTAACGGGTTTACCCGAAACCTGACGGGTCATTACCCGACAGAAACCTGACGGGTTTTTGGCCGGGTATAGGACACGATTTTATAACTGGGTATGGGGTTGAGATTACCTAAACCCGTCCCAAACCCGAACCATTGCCATCCCTAGCCGAGGATTCCACCATGATCCAAAATATCAAAAACGGAGACAAAACACGTCGCAACGATGGTCATTCTGACATAAAACCTTAAGTCATCAAGAAACTCGATTGTAAACACAGGTCACAACAACGCCTACACCGTTAAAAAACCCGAAACAACAAAAAAGAAACAAAAAAATAATATATTTTATAATTAAATAAGCATGAATAAGTACTTTGGCAATATACTTTATTAATATGATTATTGTTGCAATTTTATTTTGTAGTGCGTACTCTAATACAAACTTATGGGCCCTCTTAGACTAAATGTTATACCCTCACCACATCAAGCGGTAATAGTGAAGTGGACATGTGACAAAACCCAAGCAACACCTCCAACCTAAATTTGATGTGTGTGAACTACAAGAAGGTGTACTGATTCATTATGATATTTTATGATAAAATGTGAAGAAATCAAGAAGGTACGGTGGTGGTGGTGTAGGGTGATGTGACACTGCAATGAGTGCGACAACATCGCCCCTTCATGTGACGATGTTCGACAACCTCACCCTCACCAGGGGTATAAGACTCGACCTTAAGCAGGTTATTTCTTATTTTTTTCACACTTGGTAGTTGGGATGGATGTTTTCAAACTATAAAATTTGTCATAAAGCTTAGTTTTAATCTTATTTTATAGTTCTGAATTTGTTGTAGTTTATATATGTAATATATTCTTATAGTTAATGTTTTATCATTTATTTTACGGTTAGTTTTGCATGTGTCAAAACAATTAGTAATAAAAATTTACTAACTTTTTTTAATGGCTAACTCCAAGAAATTAAATTTCACTAATGACTGATGACAAAATTAGTTATTTATAATTTTTAATCTTTATTATTTATAATAATGATTTTAAATAATTAAATATCTAAATTTTATCCTAATATTTTAATAAAACTTACTAAATCATAATAAGATTTTAATTATCCCATCTTAAAATATAATTTTATAATTCTTAAATCTTCATTATTTGTTATTTATAATTCTTAATCTTTAATATTTGTTATTTATAATTTTTAAATCTTTATTATTTTTTATTTATAATTCTTAAATACTCATTATTTATTATTTATAATTCTTAAATCCTCATTATTTGTTATTTATAATTCTTAATCTTTAATATTTGTTATTTATAATTCTTAAATCTTTATTATTTATTATTTATAATTCTTAAATCTTCATTATTTGTTATTTATAATTCTTAAATCCTCATTATTTGTTATTTATAATTCTTAAATATTCATTATTTATTATTTATAATTTTTAAATATTTATTATTTGTTATTTATAATTTCTTAAATCTTCATTATTTGTTATTTATAACTTTAAATCTTTATTATTTCTTATTTCACCAAATACTGATGACATCCAACATACAAATTCTAATAGAAACTGCTAGTTACAACAAATTAGATTTATTTAATTCGCATAATAAATGTGTTTCTAACCTGGTATATTTTATAAAAGGAAAAAAAGTTTGTTTTATAAGTTTTGGAATTTAAACTTACATTTAAAACTAAAAAAAAGTAAGAGATAATGAAAAAAAAAGACATAAGGATATATTGCCGGGAAATGTGTGGTCTGTAAATCTTTTTGAAGACCCGAAATGATTTTTTTATACATCGCTGACGCCGCCGAATTTAATTGCTGATATTTCACATAAAAATGGGGTGTTGTTATTACAGTCCTCCGGCAACAAACACATCATTCTGTTCTTTCAAGGTAAACGTTAAACCCTTGATTCGTGTATATGATGTATGGTTATTATTTAATTGATTATAACTTCTAGGTTTAGTTTCCCCCTTTTGTGTTATGGCTTCAGCCCTAGCAAATTACAAGCACATGCAATCTGATTAGTGCCAATAGATTATTATCAGTGTGTTTTTGAACTTGATTTATGTGGAATGGAATTGAAATTAGATGAAAAAAATCTGAACCAAATGAGCTCTAATTTGATTTAAAAGTATGTTTGAAAAATTGGAAAATGAAAAAAATCTGAAGTAAGTAGGGTCCTAGGGGCGGCAGCCCTTAGTGGGATCCATGTTTAGTTATGCATCGGAAAATGATTCTGGAAGTGAAAACTGCTAAAGGATGTTCCTTCGGGCCAGTTTGGTCATGCTGGCCAAGTTTACTCTTCCGGAGTAAGTTTGTCTCTCCGGAGTAGATTGCCTCTCCGGAGTAAACTGTTTCTCCGGAGTAGAATGACTTAGCAGTTATGGATTGACGGTCGTGGCGGTTTTTAGCCAATAATCGTCATAACATTCCAGTGTATCGGTTTACCCCTTCAATACATGCGATTTTGGTCATTGTAAGACACGAAATTCCTAACAGACTTTCACATATTCGTTCTTGAATATCTGATTCTTATTCGATTGAATTATCTGTATACCACGAAAATAATTCAATCTGAAAGCGAACATTTCCGCGATTATCAGAGAATCCAGGCAATCACTACTACACGAACCCAGAATTCCTACAACAGGTTAGTTGAGTAACAAGTCTAAACGGGTAGCTTTTTAGCCACCCATAACTGCTTTTGCCCTTCAGTTTATTTTGTTATGTATCAAGTATGATTACTATACCATTAGGATAATAATTTGAACCTTTTCTAATGTTAGACTATATAAGTTAGGCCTTTATATTATCATCTTACTATATTAGAGGGTATTATTCTGTAATATTTTCCTCTTTATATTCAGCCTCTTGTAATCCCATTTAGTCAATGCAATAATACAGAAACCTATCGGTTCTACTTGGTATCAGAGCCAAGGAATTCGATCAGTCCTGAATTCTGCCCAACCCTAAACTGCCGGCGACCCTTTCTCCTTTTTTTTCGGGCTAATCCTCTGCTATTGATTGGCAACCATTGCAACCACAAGGTAAAGTTATGTTGGGTTTTTGTCAGGTGGTGATCAGTTAGATTAGTTATCAAAAACGGTTGATAAATAATTTTAGATTGATAATAATTATTTAGTAATTATTAATACGCAGCGGAAAGAAATCGATTCAACACAAAATAAAACCCGACAGGATCTTGGTTACTAAACATACGAATACGAATAGAATTTAATCTAACTACCAATGAGATAGATATACCTCGGTTAATGATTAACCGGTTGAGACACCTAGGTACACAATGAACCGATGCTAGATCACGAACCGAACTCGAGGAAACCGGGACGCCGGGGCTGGCCGGAAACAGGGCAGCGGCTTAGGCTGGTTTGGTGTTTTGCTGGCTGCTTTCGAAATTGCCAAAAAAACAAGAAAAACGATTTCTTATTTTCTTCTTGATTGGAGTTGATCGAGAGAAAAAAAAACTTTTTCTTACTATTGCGGCTTAGTCCCAATTGTTGGTCAAAAACATATTGTTAGATTTATAATTATATAATAATTATAAACCCTAATTGTTTTTGGGCCCAAAGTCCAATACGAGATGCAAAAGCCCGAACCCGTTTTAATGTTTTAATAAAAGATTAAAACAATATATAGTTATTATTTATAAACTTGTATAAATAATAATTCCCGTCTAACGAATATATATTAATATATATCGTCTCGCTAATAGATCGTAATTACCAGTTAAACGGGTTAAGTGGATTTAATGTTCGTTGCCCTATGTGTAACTCTTAAGGGTCACAACTCTGTTAGTAGCGTTAAATAATCGGGACCGGACATATATATTTCCAACAGTCTCCCACTTGGACGATCTTTGATTAAGTTCCTTAACGCAGACAACCAGTGGTGTTCTAACTACACATGGTTGCCCCTAACAAGGTATGGCACTTTAAAGTCATTAACCAAAACATCTTGCTATTGCAAGACAATAGACTTATGGTAATAATCGTCATTTATCCTTTATGTAAAAGACATCAATTGAATCAATGAGACATGGATTAAATTCATTCTCATATAGCGTTCAATCATTATTGTTCTCGTTCAAGATTCATAGTGGTCCAATCAAACACACAGTCAGTTTGGGTAAGGCCTTACACTTCACCAGTTTGAATCACGAGGGCGCCACGATGTCTAACTGTTACATATCATGTAAGAGTACAGAATCCCTTATCGATAACATACGGCTCCCACTGAACTTCATATTTGTTCCTAACCAATGCCTTTATGACTGGCAGTTACGCGACAGCGGTTGACAGTGATTAAAGAACATTCCTTGGTAAACGAAAGTTCTAGTATGCATCTCAGGTAAGAGGATACTAAATGAGTATACCAATATCAAAACATCTTTTGATTAAAATCCATGAAGATGATTTGAAGCGAGTTACATCCAACGTCATCCAAGATGAGGTCTGTGAAATTATATAATAATTATAAACCCTACTAATTGTTTTTGGGCCCAAAGTCCAATACGAGATGCAAAAGCCCGAACCCGTTTTAATGTTTTAATAAAAGGTTAAAACAATATATAATTATTATTTATAAACTTGTATAAATAATAATTCCCGTCTAACGAATATATATAAATATATATCGTCTCGCTAACAGATCGTAATTACCAGTTAAACGGGTTAAGTGGATTTAATGTTCGTTGCCCTAGGTGTAACTCTTACGGGTCACAACTCGGTTAGTAGCGTTAAATAATCGGGACCGGACATATATATTTCCAACAGTCTCCCACTTGGACATATATTTTCACAGGCAGACCACTGCAACCTCACCTCTTCAGGCTTATTCTGATTCGGACTGGGCAGGCTGCCCTGTCGATCGCTGATCCACGGGAGGATTTGCTGTTTACTTGGGATCGAACCTTATCTCTTGGTCTGCCCGTAAGCAAAGAACAATTTCAAGATCCTCGACTGAGTCTGAATACAAGGCCCTTGCAGATACAATGGCTTAATTTATTTGGTTAAAAGCTCTTCTCCTTGAGCTTGGCATTACGACATCATCCCCCACATTTTGGTGTGACAACCTAGGAGCCACCTACCTCTCAGCAAACCCTGTGTTTCATGCTCAGACCAAACATGTTGAAGTGGACTTTCATTTTGTTCGTGAACAGGTGGCCCAGGGACAACTAAATGTTCAATTCATATCTACTAGTGACCAAATTGCTGATGTCTTTACAAAGCCCTTACAATCACAAAGATTTCTATTTTTAAGGTCCAAGTTGCAGGTCGTTCCTTGCCCTCAACTTGCGGGGGAATGTTAGACTATATAAGTTAGGTTTTATATTATCATCTTGCTATATTAGAGGGTATTATTCTGTAATATTTTCCTCTTTATATTCAGCTACTTGTAATCCCATTTACTCAATGCAATAATACAGAAACCTATCGGTTCCACTTCTAATAAAACGATATATTCGATAGTAATTATTTGGAGGCACTTTGGATTCAATTGTTTCATTTTTAGCAATTTACTTGGACTACTTGTCTTACCTACTGGACCAAAGTAAATAAACTAGTGAAAGTGTGTTCGGAAATTGGAACTAAATGATCTTAGATCATGAATCACTGTGGTCTACAAAAGTTAATAAACTAATGAAAGTTGCATCTTATTCATGCTATTAGAGAGACCCATCTTATAGAAAATTTGAAGTATTCTTGCTTGTTCTTAATGTGAATACAGATATTTGACCTGAAAAGTTAAACCTACTTTTGTTTTTTGAACAAGAGTATGCTCAAAGGATGGCACTTCCCTTTATTTTCACTATTGCATTTGTGAACTGTGACCATTACATGGAACTTTGCTTGTTACTAAGATTTCACATGTGAAGCAAAGGCGTGACTTGGTGGTCCACTAGGCATGTTAGAACCTCAAGTAGAAAAATGGGTGGGGGCAGGTGTTGGTGATTTTAGTGTCATCAAGCTATTTAGTGTATCTGGATTTACTTGGTGACCAAATGAGAAATCATATTGAAACATCAAACAAGTTGGAAAGTGTGGAGTGCACACTTGTTTGATGATCTTATGACTTATGGTGCTAAAGACACCTTGTTGTATCAAGCAGGGTCCTAGGGGCGGCAACCCCTAGTGGGGTCCATGTTTAGTTATGCATCATAAAATGATTCTGGAAGTGAAAACCGCTAAAGGATGGTCCTCCGGACCAGTTCTGTCATGCTGGACAAGTTCACTCTTCCGGAGTAAGTTTGTCTCTCCGGAGTAAATAGTTTCTCCGGAGTAAATGACTTAGCAGTTATGGATTGACGGTTGCAGCGGTTTTCAGCCAATAACCGTCACAACATTCCAGTGTATTTGTTTACCCCTTAAATACATGCGATTTTGGTCATTGTAAGACATGAAATTCCTAACAGACTTTCACATATTCGTTCTTGAATCTTTGATTCTTTTCCGATTGAATTCTGTGTATACCAAGAAAATAACTCAATCTGAAAGCGATCCTTTTCGCAATTACCAGAGAATCCAGACAATCACAATTACACGAATCCGTAATTCCTTCCTATAGCAGGTTAGTTGGGTAACAGGTCTAAACGGGTAGCTTTTAACGACCCATAATTGCTTTTGCCCTTTAGTTTATTTTATAATGTATCAAGTATGATTACTGTAGCATTAGGATGATAATTTGAACCTTTTCTAATAAAACGATATATTCGATAGTAATTATTTGGATGCACTTTGGATTCAACTGTTTCATTTTTGGCATTTTATTTGGACTACCTGTCTTACCTACTAGATCAAAGTACAACTCAAAATAAATCAACCGGTTTTTAAGTAAATAGTTTGAAGAAACACCTCTCCATAGGCACATGCATACCCTGAACAAAAATGTGTAGTGTTTTGTAATGTAATTTTTTTTTGTTATTTTAGTGCTTCCTTAGAAAACATACTTATAATAGTTCAGTGTAAATCATCTACTGGTATTTTGAATTACATTCAAATCAGACAACTAGAATTTACATTGTCTCCTTGTGCATCTTCAGCATCAAGCTATTACTTAATTGTTTTTGTCATGAAGCTATAACAAGTGCTGAATATGGCAATTGCAGACTGTTTCATCTTCAGTTGGTACAGGGTTTTATAGGAGTAGGGTGTCATCTACTGGACTTTGTAATCCATTTCTTAAAGCAAATGACAGAATCAAATCCATCACTCGTCAACAACATTCATATGATTTGAGAACGTACAAACGGGCAGAATTTAGGAATCAAGGTTGGGACTTTGGCAGATTTGTGAAGACATTGTTCTTCTTTAATGGACCTCTTAAGGTTGGACTGAACCATACATTTTTTGTACATTTACTTTTAGGTAGGGCTGTTCAAAAAGCTCGCGACTCACTCGAAAATCGTTGGCTCGTTTAAATTAAAGCCTAAATTTTAATATGTAGAAATTATAATCCAAAGTTATAACATATTTTCTGAGCTTAAGTTTCACCATCAGCCTAACCTAATATTCAAATAGACCATAATCATATGGTCATTTTGGCATTTTCTAATGAAAAAAAATATATAAAAATATTAAAGAATTCAAGAGTTAATAGATAAATTCAATAAATTCTGCATTATGTGTATATGAAAAATATTATTTTTTGTTTTTATATATTAGTATGTGTAAAAAAGTAACGAGCTGGCTCGAGCTTTTTACGAGCTGAGCCCAACATTTTAACTCGTTAAGTTAAATGAGCCGAGACGAGCTAAAATCTGGATCGGCTCGGCTCGTTTACAGCCCCTACTTTTAGTAACTTTCTTACATTTTGTTTCCTTTTGTTTCATAGATCTTTGAAAGCCTAATTTCAAATCGTTCGTCTACTGAACCTGTACCTGACAAGCCTATGGATGCTTCTGGAATAGTTTTAGTGGCTGGTGCCACTGGTGGTGTTGGGAGGAGAGTAGTGGATGTCTTGCAAAAGAAAGGGTTGCCCGTTAGAGTATTGGTACGTCGCTTATATATAATTTATATTTTAATTGATCTTGTTTCTTTTGTTTTAAATACTTATCATGCTTCTTACAGGTCAGAAATGAAGAGAAAGCAAGAAAAATGCTAGGTCCAGATGTTGACTTGGTTAGTTGAAATATTTTGCAATGGTTTCACAAGATTTTTAGTAGTGTGGCAAGTTGGGTACATGGGTATCGTATGAATTAAAACATTCGGGCTGGGTCAAAAGCCCGTTGACTTTCATACTGTTTGACCCGTTTCCTTTTCATCTAAATCTTTTAGCTTAGAAATAGAGCACAACTCAAATCAACCAATTTGTATATAAGATGGTTAAGATGCTCACATCTAATTTCGAACTCTACTAATATTATTTTCTTCCATTAATATTTTCAGGTTGTTGGAGATATCACAAAAGCAAGCACTTTACTTCCTGATTATTTTAAAGGAGTTAAGAAAGTGATTAATGCGGTTTCAGTCATTGTTGGTCCAAAAGAAGGAGATACTCCCAATCGGGCTAAATACAGTCAAGTATGTTCTGACATTTGTTTACTTTAATCTAATATTCGGGTTGATGATACACACTAATGACAAATTTTGTTACTTTGCAGGGGATCAAGTTCTTTGAGCCAGAGGTGAATTTGAGTTGGATTTTCGTTTCTTTAGGAGCTTGAAATTCATATTAATTTGATCTTATATTTTCTGATTGATGCAAACAGATTAAGGGTGATTCACCTGAATTGGTGGAGTATATTGGAATGCAAAATCTGATAAAGGCCTTAAAGGAAAATCTTGGACTTAAAGCTGGAAAATTAATCTTTGGATTTGAAGGTATTATGAAAGTGTGTGATTTTGTCAAAGTCTGATAATAGCTTGTTTGACCATAAAAGTCAAAGCAAGTAACCTCAATGATTTGTTTCTTGAGGATGATATTTCTTTTTCCTTTTTTCAGATGGTTCATCTAGAGACCTGCCTTGGGGCGCGTTAGATGATGTTGTGATGGGAGGAGTTAGTGAAAGTAGGTTCCAAATAGTCAGCAATGGTGGTGAAACTGGTGGACCGACAGGTCTTTTTACAGGTTTGTTAACAAAATTGTAATTTTTGTGACCTCAAATTACAACTTATTAATATCAGGTTATATCATTCTCATCGACTGATAAACTTTCATCACCGTTGTACTTCTTGTGCATAAATGCATTAACTTTGGTTACACCCATAAAACCCTCAAGTTTTTTTATTTTTTTTATTTAAACTGATTTGTATAAGTTACCATGCTAAACTGTCTGAGGGTTTTGAGGGGTGAAAAGTTTCACCCTTTCTTTATCTAATTACATGTTGTGTAGGTACTGTTTCTACCACAAACAATGGCGGTTTTACCAGTATCAGGACAAAGGTAAAATGTTTCCCACATCACTTCACAATGAGTTAATAAATGTACCGATTTTATCCTAGTCTCTTTTAAACCTTGCTTTCTTTCTAGAACTTTGATGTTGCAGAAAATCTGTCTGCATATGATGGTTTGGAGTTGCGCCTTAAAGGAGATGGGCGTCGTTATAAGCTTATTGTTCGGACTAGCCGTGATTGGGATACTGTGGGTTATACTGTAGGTTTTGACACCATCAAAGACCAATGGCAAACAGTAAGTGACAAAACATCATTCCTCAATTCTCTCTCTCTGATTTTTATGTAATGGGTTAGTTGCCAATATCACAAACAAACAAGTTAGTGCTCAGTTCGACACCGAGTCTAGGGGTGTGAGTTGTGTCGGGTTGAATCGTTGAAGCCGATCATGACTCATATATTTATCAATGCCAAAGACATCAACTTTAACCCGGACATACTTAATATTGTGTAACCTGAACATGTCCCTTATAACTCATTATCTAAACAAGTCACAAGGGTTGGCGTGTTGGCCAATTGTAAATGGGTTGTAAATTGTAATCAAGTTGTAAAAATGTTAAACAGGTTGGTGGGTTGTACTAAATGGGTTAAACGGGTTGGAGAGTCTACCTGTTTAATTAAATGGGTTAAATAGGTCAACCTGAATGCACCCTATTTATTAAACGGGTTAGATATGACAACAAAAAATCTAACTATTTCCATTTCGTGTTTTGGATTTGTGTCAGAAATTGCCACCTCTACCCTTATAACCCTAACAACCCCCTCAAGTTGAGAAAGAATTTAAACTATTTGTTTATCTTGGTAATTAATCTGAACTACTAATTGAAAATCATAATATGTCAGGTAAGATTGCCGTTTTCTTCTTTAAGACCAATATTCCGGGGGAAAACAGTAGCAGATGCCCAACCCTTTGACCCAAGTCGAATCATATCATTACAGGCAAGTTTCCATAACTAGTCATCCATGTTTTGTTTTTATGCTTATTTGCACACAGTTGTGTCAGTACTCTTGATGTATAATCTCATATGATTCTTGTGATCCATATCAATATAATCTTATTTTGCTGAAAAAATTATTCTTTTTGTGTTTTTGCTTGTTCATTCTTTTTCAAAAACATGCTGTGAAAATTAAAACCCTTCCAGATAATGTTCAGCAAATTCGAATATGACGGGAAATTGAATCCAACATTTGTAGAAGGTCCCTTTCAGCTTCCAGTATCAAGCATACGCACATATATAGCAGAACCCATCCTTCCAAGGTTTAATTATAAATACTTTTATGATATATTTTTGGATAGCAGGTTAGTTACTAACCCTGGGCGGGCGGTTGCTGGTTGCACAGATTCTTGCACGTGGGATCTGCTGGAGTTACTAGACCTGAAAGACCTGGGCTCGATCTAAGTAAACAACCACCTGCTGTCAGATTGAACAAAGAACTGGGATCTATTCTAACATTCAAGTTGAAGGTAGGGTCTATTGACTATTTATGCCAAGTATTCACACACTGTTATTTTTTGCAGAAAAAATTGTTTGGAAACTTACTAGTGAGTAAATTTAGTAATTTTGGACAAAATCACCAAAAGTTACCCTATTTCGGATAAGGTGATCAAGGCATATTAATGATAAAAAATAACCCATGATTATTAACATGAAAGGCCGGTCGATTTGTCAACAGGGGGAGGATTTGATGAGGGAAAGTGGGATTCCATATGCAATAGTTCGGCCTTGTGCACTGACAGAGGAACCTGCAGGAGCAGATCTTATATTCGATCAAGGAGACAATATCACTGTATTTTTCTATAAACTACCTCTTTATACGTATACATGCATACATACACGTACATATATATATATATATATATATATATACACACATATACACATATATACATACACACACATATATATACACCGGAGGATCATCTTAGAACACTAAATTTTGCCGAGAACACGCAAAACAAACTAATTTGTTCATATTTTTTTATTTTTCAATTTTGTACCTTTTACCTATAAATGTGTAGGTTATATACATAAACGAACTATCAAACTAATTTGTTCATATATATATATATATTTAATTTATATTGTTTACCTACACATGTGTAGGCTATATGCATCAACGAACAATCAAAGTAATGCGTTCATATATATATATTTAGTTTTCTATTGTTTACCTACACATGTGTAGGTTATAAATACATAAACAAACAATCAAACTAATTTGTTCATATTTTTTTTTGAACTTTAGGAGAGCAGAGCAAAGCAATAACTATTCCATTTATTCCCTTTTCTTTTATTTTTAAAATTTTTAAGATTGGATAAATTGAACGGCTTAGATTTGTTCTGCCTGTTCTTGTAATATTTTATATTATGTGATCCGGGTTGTTTAGAAAAAAATAATTTTCTTAGTATATGTGGTGATGGATTATGCAGGGAAAGATATCTAGAGAAGAGGTTGCTAAAATCTGTGTTGCTGCTCTTGAAAGCCCATATGCATGTGACAAGACCTTTGAGGTTATATACTTATATATCCTCCATCTTCAATTCTCATCCTGTTTGACTTTTTCGGTCAAACATGCCATTTTTGAAATCCAATATTCACTTGATTTTTGCTTTATCTCAAGATTAAAAACTTTTCTTACTGGTAATATTTTTAAACAATTCAAAACTGGTACCTTTGTTCTTCTCTAGTTCTTAGCAATCCTATATCATTTTCGGATTCGAAACGTGCTACCTTTGACCAAAAGTCAAAATGTATTTCATGTTATGTGTGTCAAGGATGGATATTTTTCTGTAACTGGCTGCAGGTGAAATGTGTGGTTCCATTTAGTGAGCAATACACAGTAGATCCTGAAAACCCTCCACCTGAGAAAGACTACAATGAATACTTCAAGACTTTGAAAGAAGGCGTTACAGGGAAAGAATACTTGGAAAAAACATATGTTTCTGTCTAAAAAGATACCGACCAACAATACATGATACTGTATTTATCTCTACCGCCCATACGCCATATACAAAGGAATAGCTACGTTGAAGCTTTACGCGTTACCCTGTGAATCTTGGGGTGAAGGTAGAGTTTTGTATCATAAAGTTTTAGAGTTTAAAATGTATAATGATTTTGATAAATGCGTGTTGAACTTCAACTTTATTTAAGCCCGAAGTTTTTTGGTGAATAGCCGATTATTATCTAGTTGAACTGCGTATGAGTTTAGGGTGGTGGTTTTCGGGTACCTCGTTCCCTGTCCTTGTCAACGATTCCTGATCTTCACTTCGCACCCGGTTCTGGTCCCCATTTATCAAAGTTGATGAACTCTTCAACCTACTAATCTAGGATGACTCGGATCGTCTCTACAAGAATGTAAAAGTGAATCTTGGTGGATGGTGAGTTCATTTTAGACCTTGAGGAATTTTTTGTATGTGCAAAGCAATAAAGATCAAGTTTTTATGCATGAGGGATGAATACACGACCCGATCCATTAATTTTTTTATTTTATTTATTTCTTTTTTTATTATTTACTTTTATGTTTCTCTTTGATTAATATTATTTTTATCGTCACACTTACGTTTTACTTACGTTTTAAAATGGTCATCTTCTGTTTTAAATTTTATTGAAAACGGAGTTGTATTCACATTCGAGTGTTTTTTTCGTATCATACACTATAACGAGTCTACGATTCGATTTAAGTTGTATCCGCGTAAACGAGTCAAACCAATAACGACCAAGCTCCCGTCGCGAAGCGCGGGAGTTAAAAACTAGTTAAAAATTAATATATAATTTTAAGTTTAAATAATAACTAGATGGAGGCCCCGCACGTTGCGGCGGCTTCTGACCAATAGTTCTAGCTTTTTCGATTTAATAGTGGCATTCCGACCCATAGTTCTTGCATTCATTTGTGTTAAACCGCTAAAGTTAGGGACTATCCGTGTAACAAAATGAAAGTATCTTGGGAATAAATCTGTAATTTCTCAAATTTATGGACGATATCCGTAATTTGGCCAAACCAAAGGACCATCGGTGTAATTAACTCAAGAAACTAAAAACTTGATATAGAATCTTGAACTTTGTCTTGATTCTTAATTAGTCGAAACTTATATGATTCTTTGATTCTTAATCAGTGGATAAACAAATTAAGAACTTGATATAAATATTGTTTTATGTTTGAATCTTAATTTTTAGAGGCTCACGATTCGTTTAACTATGTAATATATATTATTTTGCTACAATTACTTTGTTTTTTATTGTTATTACAATTTTCATCATATTAACGATTTTTTTTTTCATATTTAGGGGCCTTTTTTTTAAAATCACACAGTGCACCTAAAATCTTAAGGACGGCCCTGCATACTGTCTTGATATAGTGTGTTGAAGAAAGTGATCACTGCCTTTAAATTAGTGAGATGTTGGTATACCGGTGATCGCTTCCGTTTAAGGGAGACGACCAGTGAAGCAAACTATCGATTGGAAAACCGGAAGAGGACGTAGAGTTGATTAGTTAACATCCACTTGAATATTTATAAATTCGGTTTTATATCCCTTAAACTATTTAAATACATTGCATATTCATAACCTTTAGCTTTTAAACAAGAGATTATACATACTTGACAAGTTTTAATCAAAGAAAATTTTAATAGCTTTCTATAAAGAATTTTTTACTAATATTCGGTCACATGCACAAACAAATTATATTCAGAGATGATTTTTTCACAACTCTTATAAAAGAACCAATGATCACTCACAATTGAACATATAAAAACCAAGATCTTTTATACATTTTTATAACTTTTATAAACACATGAAATTTTTAAAAGTGAATCTTTGTGATATTTGAAAATGAAGGTATTTTTGAAAAGTATAACCAATCTTGAAAGGATATGTTGGTCTAGTCAACTCTTTGGAAACGTTCAAAGACGTTTTTATTCATCGCTAAGTAAGCTAAGACATTTTTTACAAGACAAATTAGTGAAGTTTATATCTTAAATCCTAATAAATAACGTGGACAAAAAGTATTAATTAGTGAAGTTTATATCTTACTCAAGGGACCAAACTGCTGACAAAATGAGGACTAAAAGTACAATTAATGAATATAGACTTTAATTCATAACCTAACACACCACATGCACCGTTAATATAATTTGTTCTTTTAGAAGATTAAAAAAAAAGAAATAAACATATGTACTTTATATATGCACTAGTTTAGAATCCCGTGTATTACACGGGTTAAATAAATGTAATGTTAAATACATAGTAATAAAAAGTTTATGTTTTTAAAACTCGTGTAATACACGAGTTGATTAAACCCATGTATTACACAAGTTGAATAAAATATAATGTAATTTATTAACACATACATTCATCAAAATGGAACAATGTGAATATATATAAATATATGATTAAAAGTTTTTTATTTGAATTATAGCTGGCTATAAAATTGTTTTCAGTGTGTAAAGTTAATAAAAATATGAGTGAACAAATTAATTAATTAATTGATGATAAACACAATTTTAAATTAAAAATCTGTACATAAAAATTGAAACAAATAATTAATTTAGTTGCATAAAATAGTGGAGTTGGTTATTAATAGGAGAGAGAGGGGGAAAAATAAGAATGAGTAGGCTTAGAATTTTGACAAGTGTTCTTATATTTTACTTGTTTATTACGTAGTATAGATATAGATAACTTTGTAGTTAAGAAACATAAAAGATTGAATAGATAGAGAAAACGTATGATTGATTTAGAAACAAGTGAATGTGTTTTACAAGTACAACTATCAAACTAAATTGTTTACATATATATTTTTTAGTTTTTTATTGTTTACCTAGGTATATATTTAGGTTATATACATAAACGAATAATAAAACTAACTAGTTTTTACCCCCCCGTTTCGCGGCGGAAGTCTGGTCGTTATTGGTTTGGCTCGTTTGCGTGGAATCGCAGACTCGTTATAACGTACGATACCCAAAAACACTCGAAGTTGAATACAACTTTGTCTTCAATAAAATTTAAACCAGAACGTTGACAAAACAAATTATTAAGAAAGCGGCGCATTCCGTTATTTAAAAAAACATAACGAACGAAAGTTATCATAGATAACGTTGTCGGGCCCATCGTTAATAAAATTTAAACGAAAGCATAGGCACAACGGTAAAAATAATGTTAATAGAAAGGAAACATAAGTCAAAAACCATAAGGCGAAAACCATAAGGCGAATCGATAATACCAATATCGACAATGATGTTCGCCCATAATAGGTTCGGTTCGTTCATGGTACCACAACGGTAATGACACTCGATACAGGCAACGATAAAAAAAACGATTTTGAATACAACTCCGTTTTAAAACAAATTTATATCGGAAGGTTGACAAAAAAAAACGGCACACCCGTATTTTGAAAAAAGTTAACGAACGAAAGTTTATTGAACTTATGTGGCAAATCTATAAAAAAACGGAGTTTTGAGTAAAAAAATTACAGCATATTTTGAACTTTAGTGGCCAGTTTATAAAAAAAAACTTTTATAAGAAAAATGAACGAAAGCATAGGCACAACGGTAAAAATAATGTTAATAGAAAGGAAACATAAGTCAAAAACCATAAGGCGAATCGATAATACCAATATCGACAATGATGTTCGCCCATAATAGGTTCGGTTCGTCATGGTACCACAACGGTAATGGCACTCGATACAGGCAACGATAAAAAAATCGATTTTGAATACAACTCCGTTTTAAAACAAATTTATATCGGAAGGTTGACAAAAAAAAACGGCACACCCGTATTTTGAAAAAAGTTAACGAACGAAAGTTTATTGAACTTATGTGGCAAATCTATAAAAAAACGGAGTTTTGAGTAAAAAAATTACAGCTTATTTTGAACTTTAGTGGCCAGTTTATAAAAAAAAACTTTTATAAGAAAAATGAACGAAAGCATAGGCACAACGGTAAAAATAATGTTAATAGAAAGGAAACATAAGTCAAAAACCATAAGGCGAAAACCATAAGGCGAATCGATAATACCAATATCGACAATGATGTTCGCCCATAATAGGTTCGGTTCGTCATGGTACCACAACGGTAATGGCACTCGATACAGGCAACGATAAAAAAATCGATTTTGAATACAACTCCGTTTTAAAACAAATTTATATCGGAAGGTTGACAAAAAAAACGGCACACCCGTATTTTGAAAAAAGTTAACGAACGAAAGTTTATTGAACTTATGTGGCAAATCTATAAAAAAACGGAGTTTTGAGTAAAAAAATTACAGCTTATTTTGAACTTTAGTGGAAAGTTTATTGAACTTATGTGGTAAATCTATAAAAAAACGGAGTGTTGAGTAAATTAATTAGAGCTTATTTTGAACTTTAGTGGCCAGTTTATAAAAAAAAACTTTTATAAGAAAAATGAAAAAAAAACCCTACTATTCATCCCCATGAGAAATAAATAGTAGGGTAATTTGTTCACATATATGGTTTTCTTTTTTATTTTGCATCGTTGGGTATGTATATGTTATATATATATATATATATATACTAGTAAAATGTCCGCGCACGCTAAACTCGGGAAATAATGTTAAGTCTATTACATGTGTTTGATAAAAAAAACTAGCACTATTATAGATATAGTGTAGATAAATTAATGTTAAGATAGTTTTTTTTTTGTCTCTTCCTCTTTGATTACTACATATACTGTATGATGAGTTTCTTGAATTTGGTTCTCTTTGATTGCTTCAGTGAATAGAGCGGGTTTGGAGACTGAAAAAAATAATGTTAATTCTGTTACATTATTATGTGGACTTTGTTTTGTAGTAATTACTATTTGTGTCTACTATCTACTGGGGGCCGCGCGATGCGGCGGAGAACACAACACTTAGGTTGGTGGTTTTAGCGGTGTGCACATAGTGGTTCAAACTAACGTTGGGTTATTTTTTAATTTATTATTTTTATTATTGTTTGAGTAAATTACGTGATGTGGAAATAAAATGATCAACTGTCCCATTTATCGTATCTTACACATGACCTGAGATAGTGGTTCAAACTAACGTCCATTCATCAAAAGACAAACGTGTGAAACATTAAACGAAATGATATTTTGTGTAATTGTTGAAAATAAAGAAGGCAGTTGCATTTTGTAAGATATCTAAAGTCGAAACATGTAATTATTCTATAAAATATTGATTAAAAAAATAACATCTTAAATAAAAATCAACTTTTAACTCGTACAATCAACTAATAAAATTGTATCACCAATTTGAGTTTAGGAAAAAATGTTGTCTTATTGTTTTTATTTTATTAATATCGGAGACTTAAATAGCTTTTCCAAACAAGTTTTTAAATAAGTGATTAATGATTTTTTTAATAACTTTTATAATCTTTAAATAATTTAATAATTTGTTATATTTTATATCAGAATAATTGATGAATATCCAGTTCACAAAAGTATAATGTATGGCTAAACTTACAATAATTTTAAAGAAAATAACTAATAAGACTGTGTATAACCATATAATTATTTTTAACATATTTATTTTTTTAACAAAAGTATTCACTAATACACCAATAACAATTCAGATTAAGACATGTTAATATAAATATAAGTTTGATATGTTCAATTATTTATTACCATTGTTATAAAATTCAGGATTAATCGATAATCAAGGGTCTACCAAAATACATGTAAGCGGTCTAAATTGGCCCAATAATTTTATTTTTTTATTTTTCATTTGTCACTTATTCTTTAATAAAATTCTAAGTTTCGTATCAATGTTTATCGGTTGGACTGAAACATGGTTGGGTCGTATTGATGCGCGACGCGGCGGAGAACACAAACACTGGTAATCACGTTGCATGTTTTTTTAATTAGAAATAAACTATAGCAATACCATATTCAAATTAAAGATAATAAAATGCTCGTTTTTATGGTGTAATTTAAAAAAAAAATATTAACGTATATGAAAAAGTTATGACTGTTTAACATCATGAGGGGAGAAGGTATTATTGTATGAATAACTTCCATTTTCAGTTTTTTTAAAGCATTAGAGAGTTGTACCTAATGCTTAAAAAAATGTGTAAGTAAATTTATTAAAAAGTGTTAAAAGACATGTTTGTCATTCTCAAATGTATTATATATAGTATAGATAAAGAAACAATCAAATTAATGTATTCATATATAATTATTTTAATTTTGTGTCTTTACCTACATATGTATTGGGTATGTATATCATTTATATAATAAATCACTATCTCAAGATGCCATGTGTCATCTTTTTGTGAGGTCAACTAAATTTTTCCCGCCCAAACTAAGTTAACAGAATTTATGAAATCATTAATTCGAATCATTAAGTTTCGCTAAATACAGTTAAGAAGTTTTTAATATTATGAAAATATCAATTAAAATCCTTAACTTTCAAATTGTGAAAAATTATAAATTATATATTTTTCCATTTTCAATATTATTGCTTTATTACTTAAAGTTATTACATATACGTAACTTCAATCATGAAACAAACTTATAATTTTATGAATTTTGTCGTTTTTATTATTCAACCCGTGTAGTACACGAGTTTTTAACCTAGTGTTATATATATAAAGAAACAATCAAATTAAAGTATTCATATATAATTATTTTAATTTTAATTTTAATTTTGTGTCTTTACTACATATATGTAGATTATATATGTAAATGAACAATCAAACTAATTTGTTTAAACACACATATATATTATTTTATATTATTTACCTACACATACGTAGGTTATGTATAGATAAACGAATAATCAAATTACTTTTTGAGTTTTTTTTGAACGAGGACGACGTGTGAAACAAGGTTTCCGAATCAGTTTTTTATTTTTTAAGTTATGATTTTTTTTAATTATTTTTTTTACCTTAAATAAGTAGTTTTTTTATTTTCTCATTAAACATTGAGTTTTCTTTTGATCCTTCCCCTATATATATATATATATAGTCAAACACTCAATTAATTATAATAAACATGTGGCCAGGATTTGGTTGTTTGGTTTACACATTTAAATGTGGTTTACATTTGATCCTATATATATATATATATATATATATATATATATATATATATATATATAGGGGAGAGTTTAGTAGAAAACTCATTTTCATGAGAAAACCAAAAAACTATACTGCATATATGTAGTACACCAAAAAACCTAACCCACCCCAAAAAACCTAAACCCCCCACCCCACCCCTACCTAAAAACCTAAACCCACCCCACCCCCCCCCCCAAAAAAAACCTAAAATCCCCACCCCACCCACCCCCCAAAAACCTAAACCCCTCACCCACCGTCCAAAAACCTAAACCCCTCACCCACCGTCCAAAAACCTAAACCCCCACCCCACCCCTCCAAAAACCTAAACTAAACCCAAAAACTAAACCAAAAAACCTAACCCACCCCCTCACCCCACCCCACCCAAAAACCTAACCCCATCCCACCCCCACTCCACCCACCCCCTCAAACCTAACCCCACCCCACCCACCCCCTCACCCACCCCAAAAACCTAAACCCCCCACCCACCGCCCAAAAACCTAAACCCCCCACCCCACCCCTACAAAAACCTAAACTAAACCCAAAAACTGAACCAAAAAGCGTAACCCACCCCCAAAAACCTAATCCCCCTATCCCACCCCACCCAAAAACCTAACCCCACCCCACCTACCCCATCACCCACCCCCCAAAAACCTAAACCCCCCACTCACCCCCCAAAAACCTAAACCACCCACCCCGCCCCACCCCTTAAAAAACCTAACCTAAAAGCTAAATTAAACCCAAAAAACTAAGTCCAAAAGCTAAACCCACTACTTTTCGGGGTTTTTTTTTAACGAGGACGACGTGGGAAACAAGGCTCCGAAACAATTTTTTTATTTTTGATTTATTTTTTGAGTTATGATTTTTTTATTATTTTTTTACCTTAAATAAGTAGTTTTTTTATTTTCTCATGAACATTGAGTTTTCTTATGATCCTTCCTCTCTCTCTATATATATATATATACTAGCTTAGATTCCCGTGTAATACACACGGAATGAAAAATATCAATACATAAAATTCTTAAATCTTTATATATATATTTATAGGTATGAAAATGTATTACATATACTAAGTATAGAAAACAAAATTCAAAATATGTAAAATTAAATATATATAATTGGGTTTCAAAAATACATTAATTAGTATATTTAATGTAGTTTGAGTTTCATTTACTATTTGATTGAAAATAAAGTTACATAATTAAATTACAAACTTTTTTATAATAAGAGATAATTTAAAATAAATTTGTTTTATTAGTATGATTAATATTTTCTTTAAAAAAATATTATTATTAAAAGATAGATGTGTATTTAATAAGAGAGAGACGGGAAAAAAATGATGAGAATGAATATGGATGCGACACGTGACATGAAAAACCTTTATTTATTATAATATATATATATATATATATATAGGTGTGACAGACCAAATGTTTAATAAATAAGTTAGCTAGGTGTGAAGGATCAAATGTTTGATGATCGTATTTGCTTGTTTTGTGCTTGAACACTTGGGTTTACTCACTTTACTGGTTACTCCTATTGTCATCGGTCGGGGAGTCTCGATGATAAAGGAATGTGTTACAATGTGGTGCTTACACTATGGTATAACACTGATTGGGAGTTAGGGCTGCTCCCCTGATGAGTCCAAGGCAGGACGAAACCAATGAGCCTTATCATAAGCGGGATAGATTGGCTGGCTCAAGGGCAACCTTGGGCGGTGCACAAGGCTTGAAAGATAACCCTATGACAAAGTGGTATCAGAGCAGGTCGTTCCTCGGATACGTTGATACATCACTTATCCCAAATGTTTTTAAAAGATGGCTAAACAATGGTGATGGAGTAGATCAACATGAACGCCTATTGTTGGTTGGTTGGCGGGCTTTAACATGAATGCATGGTACGATGTCTGAGGGGTGACTGATGGTGAAGGTGGTCACAAACTTCAACTTAGTCAATTTAACTTTACTCTTGACGAAGGTGTTTGAGGACTCGTCGAGGAGCATTTATGATCTATCCCGGGAGTATCATAGAGACATGAAGCCGTAAAGAAATTTATTGTCCCGCTCTCCTAGTTGCTAGAAACAAAGTTGGAAGACAAGGCGATTGCGTTCAAAACTCGACGTATCGACACCATAAATCCGATAACTTCTTTAGTGCCTTATGCCTGAAACAAGGTGTCACCAGCACCCCAAGTCTGGCAAATGGGTCATTAAAGTCCTAGAGCTAATAACTGTTGAACCAGTCGTAGGAATCTACCGGCCGTTGTGATTTGGAACCAGCTACTGATCGCAGAAAGAGTAATGGACATGTCTAAGTGGTGGATCGAGAGGTGGAATGATCCAAGGAAGGTCGTTGCACGCTGGGATCTACTTGTTTATAAGTGTCCCTTTGCTAAAGCCAAAACGAAGGAACCTCAACCTCGAGAGTAACTGACGACATGATGAATTATTTTCAAAGGAATTTTGTAAGATAAAAAAGATAATTTTGTTGGAATGAAATATGCATAGAACTTTGTAGTATTTGTAGCATTTGCCCGCGGAAGTGCAACAAATGCACGAGGACGTGCATGGTTTGGTGGTGGCAGAATGTGACAGACCAAATGTTTAGAGAATGTGACCGACCAAGTTGTTAAGGACGTGCTTGTTTTGTGCTTAAACAATTGGGTTTAGTAGCTACTCCTATTGTCCTCAATGATCAAGGAAGGTCTTACAACGTGGTGCTTGCACTACGGCGTAACACCGGTGGGAGCTAGGGTAGCTCTCATAATAAGCGGGATGGATTGACCGGCTTAAGGACAACTCCGGAAGGCGCACGGGACTCGAAAGAGAACCCCATGACGTTGGGCTCGAGCATGATGAACCAAGTATTATAATCGAAGGGTCGGTGAATTCAAGTTTGAAGATATTAAACAAGATGTAAATCGCTTAATCGAAGATATTAAACAACAACTTGGAAATGCGTATCGTAAAATATAAATCCAAAAATGAGAGAAATTAAGTAGGCGTGGGCGTCCATCCCTGTTTCTTCACAAAATAATGGGAAATCGATGACGATGACCACCTCCCCTTTTCACTTCTCTCTCTATATCTATACCTATACCTATATCTATATCTATATATAGACACACACCACACCATACAGATGGCATCCCTGCTTCATTACATTACCCCTACACCCCCGGTTATTAATCTTCGAAGAAACGCTAATTTAGTGTTCGATCCTAACCCCAACCCGAATCCGAACCCGTGCTCTTCCTCCTCGTCTTCTCACGGATTTTCCTGTGCTTTCTCCAACTGTTTTGGTAACGGTTTTTCGTTTTGTTGGATGATTAATTAATTCTTTCAAATGGGTTTTTTCTTTTTTGCTTTTGTTTTCATACTTTTGTTACTCAGACGGAAAGATGTTGCAAATCTTTTCACCGGAATTATCAAGGGTATTTCTTGGATTTATTTATGTTTCCCCCAAATAGTTTGATTGTATTTCATCTTCATCTCTCATATATGAATAACCAATTTGCTGGATTATTTGGGAAATAATGGTTGTTACTTTTGTGTGACAAGATGTTCTCATAAAGATTGAAAGGGGCAATTCGACCGGCTATGTTATACGGAACGGATTGCTGGCCAATAAAAAAAAAGTAAGGCGTGAAAGTTGGAGATAGAAGAGGTGAGGATGTTGAGGTGGGTGTGTGGCCACACAAGGTTGGACCGAATAAGGAACAAACTTTTTAGTGATAGATTAGGGGTGACACGTATTTCAGATAAGATAAGGGAGGAGAGATCGCATGGGAGGAGCTATTAGGTAGGATTTGGTAGACTTTTAGGGGAAGTCGGATAAAGGTTAGGGACTTTCAGGGGAGCGTATAGATTTAGTATTTGTCAGGACTTCATATTTTGGCATGTAGTGCACTTATGTTGCCTGTAGTCGTAGGTGTTAGCTACTTTCTAGGTTTTCCTTTAGTCTTTTAGGTGTGCCTTTAGTCTTTGGGGTTTAGACTTTAGTCTTAGTTGTTCTACTATTAGGGATTTTTATGCCTTGTTCTTTTATCTTCTACTACAAATAAATTAAATTATGAATATGTTATGATACTTGTTTTGTCTTGTATGTCTATGTTTTTTTTTAAAAAAGAAATAAATAAATGAAGGAGGTTTTTTGAGTCAGGGTCTCTTTGAGAGCAGCTTCTTTATCTTACGGGATAGACCCTGTCTCTACTGTTGGAATGAGATTTTGTTGGGTATGGTTATTTGATTCCATTTCCGCTCTGCAATATAATATTCATTTTTTGGGTCAAATCTTATGTGTCCTGAGATTAAAACCAACATTCATTAACCGGTAATTATGTTTATGTTTGCCCCAATTCATAGCAGAAAACATAAGTTCAATCTTTGATAGTTAAAGATGGGTACTCTGATTTTGATTTCCATAACTGTACTTGTGGGTTTGAATTTCTGCAGGCATAAGCAACATTTGGAGACATCAAACCCTTAGAGCTCAAGCTATGAGCACAGCTCAAACTAAGGGGAGTTTTACATCACCAAGGTGTGCCAATGGGGTGAAAGATGAAGAACCAGATCATCTTCTTGTCCTTGTTCATGGAATCTATGCAAGGTAGTTAGAATTTCATTTTAAAACATTAAAATTCACTTGCTAGTTGTAATAGGTCATGTATCAATTACTCAATTCTCTTTCTTGCACTTTCTTGTTTAGTTTTTGAAGTTTTTATTTGTATATGTAATGTATTAGTTATTATTACAATAGTTATCAAAATCTTTAAATAAGCCAGGGTTCTCAGATGGAGTAGCCTCTCTCTCACCCTCCCCAGACCCTACCAATAGCTCTGCTATGGGTGGGATTTTACTGGGTATGCTTGTTTGTTTGTTTATCAAAATCCTTACATAAAATGATTTTAGGAGGTTTTGTACATAGAAACTAGACTTTGGATGCCTTTTAAATAGTTCTACCCGTCGCCCGCTTTGCTTAAGTTTTTTATTTTGAGCCGTTTGAGTAAAAAACAAAACAACAATTGACCCATTCATAAGTAAGTAGGTCAAAATGGCCTCCTCTATGCTTCATAAAAGGCTTCTTTACTCATCTTTACTAAATAACACATTAAACAGTTCTGGTTCTTGTTAATGCAAAATTGTAATAGTTGTATGATTCTGTTAGACAAGGGTCTAGTTATTAGTAAAAACAAAACACAAATTGACCCATTATTTTCCTTGTTAATTTGGTTTCATTGAATCAGTTGATGTGTAATTATGTATAAATTACTTGTAAGCCGGGTCTGAACAGATTCTTATTTTATTCTTGTTGGGTTGCTATACTGTTTGTTTGAGTCATCATTGATGTGTAATTATGTATAAATTACATGTAATCTGGGCCTAATACCTTTTGGTCAAGTGATATTGATATGCACATAATCTTGTAAAAAGATACTTTAAATATACAGTGTTCTGTTAAACAAGAAATTGTGCATTAGCTTTTTGTTTCATGCAGGATACTGACATGAACAATACTCTAAATCACTCTATGCAGCCCCAGTGACTGGAAATACGTAGAATCAGAGCTCAAAAGACGTTTAGGGAGACACTTTTTGTTATACGGTATGACCTCCTCATTTTCTCATTTCTTTCGGTCACCACTTGTTTCTATACGTGTGAGTGTGTATAATACATGATATTTTTAGTGTATCCCATTGGTTGTTTGATTTTTAACATGTGTGCAGCAAGTTCTTCTAACACTTACTCCAAAACCTTCGCTGGAATTGATGGGGCTGGAAAACGGTTAGCAGATGAAGTAAGTATCCAAATATTTTTGGTGACAAATCTCTGTGACGAGCTTATTGCGTTATGTATCATGTAAATACTTGGTCATGACTCATGACCAAGAAAGGTGTCAAGAAAATGTTATATTAACAAATATACCAGTATACCACATGTATTAGTATGTAATGAGTCTAGTCATCCATAGTCTATTACACGGCTTTACATAACTTCTATTTACTCAACTTTGGAAAGTGTCAACTTCTTTTGCTAAACGTAATACTCCTCTCAAATATTGGGATGTAAAACAGCCGACCCAAGCCCGGGCTTGACTCAGCTTGACTCAGCTCCTTTAACTTAATAGAGACCAAACTCCGCTGTTCAGTAATTTTAGAGGCTTGTGGTCGGCCTAGGGTTGACTTGTTTATTACTTTTTTATATTATGTGTATATAATTATTTTATATATATATACAATGTTACATATATTCATTATTGTATGTATTTAAATAATGGGCTGGTATAGGCTCGTGAGTCTAATCAAGCTCAATATATGAAGCTCGGGCTCAAGCTCATTTGTTAAACGAGCTCCAAGTTGTGCTCAAGCTTGTTTAGGCTTGGCTCGTGTCAAGCTTATAACGAGTCGAATTCAAGTAGCTCTGCTCACTTACACCCCTACTCGAATAAAAAGACATGTATGTGTACACATACTTATACATGATCATGTACATCTACATATACACAGGCGTTATCTATCTGCTGAGCCCTGAGCCCCTTCTCTTTGCCAGGGAAGATGAACGAGTCTTTGATTGTCCTTGTATATATATATGCATGTATGTATGTATATGAGAGAGAGTGAGAGCAGGAGGAGAGAGAGTTTTAATGGACATTGTTTAAACATACATACAGGTGAGGCAAGTTGTGAAGAGTAGAGAGAGCCTTAAGAGGATATCATTTTTAGCTCACTCACTTGGTGGTCTGATTGCAAGATATGCAATTGGTGTTCTTTATACTCATGTTGACGATAGAGCAGCTGGTCAGATTGCCGGGTTGGAGGCCATTAGTTTTATAACCCTAGCAACACCGCATCTCGGAGTTAGAGGGAACAAGCAGGTTTTGCTTTCTTCTCACTTGAATTCAATTCAATCCATTGCTAGACTTCAAATTTATAACATAATGACCTGAGTACAATACGCATGCGTGTTGTGTGTATGTGTGTGTGTGTGTGTGTATATATAAGAAAATGGTATAAATATAATATTTATTGTTTCTCACTCTGAAATATAATAAGTTAGGAATAAATTAGTTTGATCTTTCGTTTATGTATATAACCGACACATGTATACGTCATGTGTAGGTTATATTACCTACACTTGTGTAGGTTATTAAAATAACATATGCACAAATTAATTTGATGGTTTTTTGTATACATAATCTATGCATGTGTATGTAAGAAATACAACATTTAAAAAATCTTAACCACTGATAAAAAATTAAACGATTTAGATCTGTTCCTTTTGTTCTCGCAATAATTAAGTATTCTGTAATGATCCTCACCCTATATATATATATGTATAGTAATGGTTAGAGGTGACGTTTGTGTATGGATGCACATATCTTTTTATACGGGTTTTTTCATGATTCAGCTTCCATTTCTTCTGGGCCTTCCCATGTTAGAAAAAATTGCTGCTCCAATGGCTCCCATCTTTGTTGGACGAACAGGTAGTCAACTGTTCCTCACCGATGGTAAACCCGAAAGACCACCTTTGCTTTTGAGAATGACATCAGATTGTCAAGAGGCCTATTTTATGTAAGACCAAGCAAATAAATATGTAAATCTTCATCATTAAATGAAATCTCCTTTTCCTATACACACTTCCATAAAAAAAATGCTTATTCTATTGTCTCTTTGTGTTGCAGATCTGCTCTCGATGCATTTAAATACCGTATTTTGTATGCCAATGTCTCCTATGATCGTATCCTGCCTGCATTTAGTTTGTTGCTCTTCATGCTTCTGTTTTTGTTTCTGTTTTAACTTAGCATTTACTACTAGATATGGTTGGCTGGCGCACTTCCTCAATCAGAAGGGAGTCTGAGCTTGTTAAGGTACATTATTATAATACACCTTCAGAACTAATATTACATTGAGAACTACGAGAACTGCATAAGCACCTGTGCATAGTTATGAAAAAGGGTAAAATTGAAAAAAAACCGGTTAATATCTCCATATTCACTATTTCTTTGATTGTTTCTCATCTCTCCAGATTATTTATAAAAAGTACAACCATGTGCACGTCGGCATGTAGGGTATATGCACATGGATATGTAGAAAAATGCTATGAATACCATATTTTTCAAATCTCAAATGTATTGAAATCCACATGCATTCTAGTCACAGTTTATATAATAAATAGTACAAGGGTTAAAGCGGTTCTCGCAGCCTTCAACATATAATTGGTTCTGAAATGAACACCCCTCTATATATAATATATATACTGCATATATGTATGTATACATAGTGTTTGGTATCAATCTGCATATAGTTCCCATGCTTTCATGCTTAAATTGGCAGCCTCCTTTCAAATCGTTGGATGGTTATAAACATGTCGTAGACGTGGAGTATTGCCCTCCAGTACAATCCACGGGCTCCAGTTTTCCTCCCGAAGCAGCAAGAGCAAAAGAAGCAGCCCAAAATGTACCAACTACCCAAAATACCCTCGAGTATCATGAAATCATGGAAGGTAGTGTGTGAACTAAATCACCAATGCTCCATAACTCAAACTTTTTAGTTTAAGTTGTCTAGTAACTAAATAAACCCCCATCGGTTGTTGGTTATAGAGGAAATGATTCGCGGGTTACAACAGTTGGGATGGAAAAAAGTTGACGTCAGTTTCCACTCGTCGTTTTGGCCATTCTTTGCTCATAACAACATTCATGTATGGTTCGTCGGTTTTTGTATTTTTTTACTTCAAGCTTGCACAAGGACGATCATTGAACCTCGATTTTGTGGAGTTTTCAGGTGAAAGATGAATGGTTCCATAAAGCTGGAGCTGGAGTAGTTGCTCATGTGGCTGACACCATTAATCAGCAAGAAAAGCAACACCAATCTTCTTCACTCATCTCTGCTAGCTTGTAGTTATGGCATGTGCTTCAAATAATCAGAGAGTTGGACCATTTTACTAACCAAATTCATGCATATATGTATGTATTATGTATACACATATGCGAGTACACGTATGTATATGCGAGCACACACACACACACAGTCTAGTGATCGCTTGTCACATATGCAACTTAAGTAAGAAATTGAACAAAAATATAGGTTTAATTTTGAGGAAACACCTATTGAATGTTTGTCTGTTAATGTAAGTTTGTGTAAATGTAAGCAATAATTTAAAGTGTTATAAAAGCAAACCATTAACGTATGTAAATTTTCTGATTAATCTCTAATGAAAATCCCCCCCCCCATCATCTTTTTTTCTCTGTGTTTATGTCACGTTATCAGCACTTTCGCTCAACCGTTCCTCATTGAAGATTGTTTGGTTTCTGTTCACCAACTCTGCAGACATTGCGAGTGATGAAGAATATAAGAGAAAAGAAGGATCAAGTATTACATCAATGGAGATCATTGTTCGGTTTATGTCACGTTATCAACACTTTAGCTCAGTTGATACCTCATTTGATGGAAAGAAGGATCAAGTATTATATCAATGGACCGGCACAGAAAGTCCGGGTATGTGTCAAAGCCAACGGCCCTAAGTCCTTCGAGTCAGTGGTGGAGCTGGTCGCATAATTTTTGATGACATTGCTATAGAAGATCCTTTGCTTGATGAACCCAAGAGGAAGAGGGACGACTCACCCGATGAAGATAACTCTAGGTCAAAAGGAAAGAGAACATGGTTTGATGTTCCGGAAGTGTGTCAAAATGTGGAAGAGAGCACCGTGGGGAATGCAGAATGGGCACCAACCTATGTTCTAGGTGTGGGAAAACTAGGCATATGGCTCGTGACTGTTTGAGTCACGCTAAATGTCAGAAATGTGATAGACTTGGGCATTTGACAAAGTATTGTAGGAAGCCGAAACAATATGGACCGGGAAACTATGGCTAGTGACTGTTTGAGTCACACCAAATGTCAGAAATGTGATAGACTTGGGCATTTGACAAAGTATTGTAGGAAGCCGAAACAATATGACCGGGAAACGAAAAGACTGCAAGGGTTAGAGCCTATGCTCTCCCTAAGAAGGAAGCCGGGGAGGACACCGAAAATGCATCAGGTACGTTTTAATTAGAGATGTTTATGCTACAATTCATTATTAGTATATTCGCCCTTGCATTTTGTTACCTGATTCACTGTTAGAATAATAAAACTAGCATTGGTGTAGTAATGTCCTGAAGTAGAACCACAAAGTATTGAATGTCTAAAATGTTGACTTGTCAGAACCATAGGATCTTAGCCCCCACTAGATACGTCATTCCTTATCATCAAAAGAATTGGTAGTAGCCTCGAAGGGAGATGTTTGCTGTATAGTGAAGTACAACCCTTAGGAATACCTAAGCGGTTACGAGAACACATCACCATGGATGTTCATAACCATCTAGGCTACCCTGTATAGCTAAAGGTTATGCCACCATCTAGGCGATCGTAGACCGCTTGACGAGAAGCGCTCACTTCCTCCCAATTCTGAAGGATTGTCAAGGTGTTCCGGCTAGACAGCAGCCGAATCATGAGGAGACACGCGGTTCACTCATTGACACGGAGGGACGAACTAATTACATCAAACAATCAGTGGCCAACCTAGATGGGAAGTGGAACGACTTCAGAATAAGAGGTCCGATACATTAAGAGTACGATGGGAACATGTAACAGGTTTCGAGGACGAAACCTTTTGTAAGGAGGGTAGACTTGTAACATCCCAAAATTTAAGACATTTTTATAAAAGATGGTCGGGAAACGAAAATTTATAAACGATCGAGGGACGAACGGGATTAAAACGCAAAAGAAGGAAAAGGGAAGGGGAGGAGGCTATAACCCTAGCCACCACCTTCCTTCTCCCTCACTCACCCTTTTCATCCAACTTTCTAGAGAGAGAAAGTGAGAGAAACCCAGAGAGAGAAAGTCGGTTTTGGGGTCAAAGAATCTCAAGGATCGCCGGTCTTCATCTCCAGATCATTTAGCAAGAAGAATCGAGCAAAGATAGGTAACAATCTTGCCTAGATCTGAGTTTTATTTCGAAATGGGTTTTTTGGTTCTTAAATAGAAAGTCGGATTTTTACTTATTAAAAGAGAAACAGACCATAGATCTAGTTTCACGAGAGTAAAACCCATGCTTTGGATGTAGAAAGTCGTAGTCTTGATAAGATTGAACATTGGTCGTCTTCCATGCAGAAAACCCTAGTTTTCTGTTGAGGAAGACGACCAAGCGAAACTACAGAGAAGCGAAACTAACAGAGAAGTAAAACTATCTAGTTTTGTTGAGATTTCAGGAGGTGAAACTGCCTAGTTTCTCCTAAGCCATAAGAGGCTAAACTGACCTAGTTTCGCCAGAAAGTGAAATTAACCTAGTGTTGAATTAATAGAAGTAGATTTTTATGTTTTTTTAATCATCAATTTGGATTGTGAGTGACGCCTCTTGGACCGGTCGACGGTACGTAGAGGATAACTGATCAAGTGAATTTCTAGATGCCTTTTTAAAGAAGTTTTTTAACGTTTTGGGCTGGAGTGAATACTTATGTGTTAATGAATGTTTCTATGTTTTAAAGTGTGAATTGATAAATGACAATGTGTGTATAGTGATGAATGATAGTTAATACGACTACTTCGGTAGACGAACGAATAGTTAATGTGGCTACTTTGGTAGACGGACGGAAAGTTAATACGGCTACTTCGGTAGACGAACGAATAGTTAATACGGCTACTTCGGTAGACGGACGGAAAGTTAATACGGCTACTTCGGTAGACGGGCGGAAGGTTAATACGGCTACTTCGGTAGACGGACGGAAGGTTAATACGGCTACTTCGGTAGACGGACGGAAGGTTAATACGATTACTTTGGTAGACGGACGGATAGCTAATACCACTGCTTCGGTAGACGGACGGATAGCTAATACGACTGCTTCGGTAGACGGACGGATAGCTAATACGACTGCTTCGGTAGACGTACGGATAGCTAATACGACTGCTTCGGTAGACGTACGGATAGCTAATACGGCTGCTTCGGTAGACTGACGGAAAGCTAATACGGCTGCTTCGGTAGACTGACGGAAAGCTAATACGGCTGCTTCGGTAGACGGACGAAAAGCTAATACGGCTGCTTCGATAGACGGACGGAAAGTTAATACGACTACTTCAGTAGACGGATGGATAGAAGTAATTGAATGATCATCCTTATGTGTTAGGCAATTGAATGAAAGTAGAGTATGAAATGTTAGAGTATGAATGAATGATTGTGAAAGTACGTGTGAATGTTAATAGTAAAGATGAATGTTTTAATGTAAAGAAACAATATGCTATGTGAATGGTTTTTTATCTGATTGTTTAAAACTAGAACTCACTAACGTTAGTTGACTTTTTAGTATGCACTTCAGATTGATAGTAGATTGAAAAAAAGGATGCTTAGGGATTGACTGAATGGACCACGAAGGCTACTCGGCGCAAGACTGACATCTCGCCCTTATGTTTATTGTTTAAAGACTATGTTTAAATGTTTTATTTTTATTTGACTAGTTGATGTAATGAATGATGTTTCCGCTACAAAGTTTTATGTTATTCCAGTTTTTAAACTATATTGCAAATGAATAAATCTAACAAGACCTCTCGGGTTTGAATCGTTGCAGTAAATTTGTCATGGGACTACTTATAACAAAAAGACTCTTTACACATCAATTGTTGGAGAGAGTATAACAATAATAACAAATATAGTACTTGGTTATATAGATCATAATACATGTGCATTACTCACATAAAGGAATAGTAATAAGGTTTCATATTCATAAATTAACCACGATAAATATATCCATAAAATCATTAAAAAAGGTTGGCGATAATAGAACTTAAGGCCTCATCAGCAACAATCTTATACATCCTTTCAGTCGGATGAACCGCATCCCAAAATAAAAATTTATCATGATCAACACATGTATCCAAGCCTTTACATGTAATACCATATTCAAATGTTCCTGTTCCACAACACCCCTTTGAAGTCTCTAAAAACCCTGCACACAATATTATTCCATTAAAATTTGATTGAAAATGTATTTATATAAAACATGTCCCATAAAGTTCTTGAAAAGACTACTAACCATATTTTTTAGGGTTTTGAATCGCGCTTTGAACGAGACCATAAGTGTCGACATAGGCTGTTTTCATCCCTAAAGTTGTTCTTGCAGTAGACAATGCGTTTTTTATCTTTGAGTCGAATGAAATAGCTACGTTGTTGTACTCATCGTCGCATTCGGTTGTACCCGTCAATGTCCTAACCAAAGGCATGCATCCAAAAGGAACAACACCAACCACCACCAATCTTCTTGCTCCTAGAGAATGTATTTTCTACACCAATTCACATATATAACAATGTAACAAATGAAGATAAACGAAAGAGGTTAATGTATATTTTTTGAAAAAAAAAGTAGTCATTTTCTTGATTGTTTTATACCTCTATAGCCGTTATATATCATGCTGACATGTCTATAAAGATATAACAGATCTTAAAAAATGACTATTTTTCTGATTTTCTACTAACCTCAATGTAACCATGAACAAGAGAGATCAAGTAATCTCCATATTGGTCGACGGTGTATTGGGCACGTCGTGTGGGCTCCACATAATAGTTTTGAAGGAAATCGTTCGTTCCCATGCTCAGTACAAACACTGCGTTATGGATAGATTCATCGGCCTTTTTTGCTCCTATCCTCTGGCTAAGGTTTCGTTTGTAATGCGCAAAATGCTTAAATTGGTGCGACAACGACAAGACATTCTTCATATAAACAAAGGAACCGTAAAGTCAGTTTCTATAGTAATAGTAGGTCTATAAACGAAACGAACGAATATGAATGGGGCTTTTTCGTTTGTTCGTTTAACTTTAACAAAAAAATAAACGAACACGGCTACTTAAACGAACGTAGTTTCTTGTTTGTGTTTGTTCGTGAAGAAAATGACTGTGTTCGTTTATATTCGTTCTTTAATATTGCACATGAACATAAACAAACACAAAGGAATGTAAATTTATATGAATGATAAGAAAGGAACTATAAAAAAACACAACAAACATAAGCGAACACAAAAGAACACCTATTAAAAATAAACAACCCCAAGTTAAAGTCTAAATATCACCATCCGCACATGATTCAACAATATACACATTTTAAAAGTAAGTAACAATGTTCAAATTAAAGGCTAAACACCATTAAATGGTTTAAAAATTAAGTCAAATATAAACTTAAAAAACTAATACAAATGAACATAAACAAATGAATATATAAATGACATGTCAATTAGTATTTTTTTTTAGAACCACGGCATGTTTATAAGAACCACGCCTAGTAAGACGTTGGGCTGGAAAAAAGTTACATATACAATAGAGAGTTATTGAGCCACTCTATCCGGTTCAATTAGTATCACCAATAACTAATAAATAAATTTAGATCTATATGTAAAGAAACACAAACGAACGAAAGCAAATAAATGGACATAAACACACGTATATGAATGAACATAAACGAACGTTCACGAACGGTAAATAAACATGATGCAGGAGCATCGAATTCAATTTTCAAAATGATATGAGATAAAGCTAATATCTTTTATTATTTATTTGAATTTTAATTCCAGTTTTATCTTATTTGTTTCCTATTTGAATTAAGATGTTACTCTAAATAAACAAAAAACATTTATTTATAATCTCCTGTCAAACTGATGGTTTGTTTACAGGCCTAGAACAGAGATAGATTAGACCGAGTGAGAAAACATACCGAAACTTGAGCTGTGAGGTTATCGTAGCCGGAACCACTTGAAGCAAAGCTAACACCATGGGAAAGGTCGAAGGGCCTCGCTAATCCTTGGTCGAGAAATGGTCGAATTTCCTTTGTATAACCCAATGCCTCAGCTATTAAAGAATGATAAGTGTCAATAGTTACATAATTTGTCGTTTGATTTTTTGAACTCTTGAAGTAATAAATTTTTATAACTTTGATAGTAATAAAATAATAGTTAACTCATTAATAAATATAACATTGGTAGTAATAAAATAATAGCTAATTCATTTATAACTTTGATGGTAATAAAATAATAATTAATTCATTAAAAAAGATATACAAGTTAGCATTTCAATGCAATAAAATGAATGCGATGCGTTCTAGTTTTTTTTCACTTAATACGACAATCGCCTTTAAAAAAATACATTACACAATGTACTTAAATTAAACAAAAAGGTCTTGGCTGGTAGAGAGGTGATGCATGAGTTAACAGACTCGTACTTGAACTATCTGAACAGAGCAAACGGGGTTGAAAAGATCTAACGTAATTTTTTTTTTACACTTAATACGACAATCACCTTTAAAAAAATACATTACAAAATGAACTTAAATTAACCAAAAAGGTGGTGGTTGGTAGAGAGCTGATCCATGATTAACAGACTCGTACTTGGACTATCTGAACAGAGCAAACGGAGTAGAAAAGATCTAACGTAAAAATGGCATAACTTGAGCTATGTTTGGAGTTGCGGGCCCCATAAGTAATAGACGGAAACATCTCGACGACCCGGCTCAAGTGGCAAACGGCTATAGGCGGTTTGTCCCAACTGCTGGATCTGAATTCCATAATCCGGATCCCTATTTTGAAGTCAAAGATTTTCCCCCAATTTTAGCGGTCTTTAGTTAAACAAGAGAATCTTTGATTTGAGTAATTCACATATTTAATTAAGAATTCAATTTCAGTTTTTAGATATTATTCTCTTTTATTTGCTTACCACAAGAGTAGTGGTGATCGTATTATGAAAGCATATGATAGTTAAGAATGGTTGTAGTATGAAAGCAAGTTTTGGTACCTATGAAATCAGTGGCAAGTCTTCCATTACTAAACCGCCCGGTGGGGCGACCTTCGAAGAAGTCCATGCCATAAGGCGGAAAGTTACTCTTAGCATCCGTCTTAAGGCGGTTGTTGTTCCCAGGGTCGACACTCGAATCACCAAACACAAACACACATGTTAAGTTATTTGTGACTGCAATCCGCCTTATTTCAGAAACCGCCAAGGCATCGGCTTGTGGAACTAGGGTTGAAACAACAGATATCACCACCACCATGGTCACCAACATTTTCATCATATGTAAACTAGCCATATTGGTTTACTTTAATTATTCCAAATGGAGACCTCTTTTTGATCATATACTTGATGAAAATGACCAAAGCTTCTAAGACATATATAGACTATCATGAAATGAAGGTCATTAATTGATGTTTGGTTTGGAATATTAACATTTATTTTGTTTTTATCTGTTGGGTAGTGGACATTTAATAGGAGTAAGTAGATATCATCCTACACATCATTTTCCATTTACCAACTCTTTCAATAAGTCACAATACAAATTGAAAATACACATTTTAAGTTTCTTCCATTCACATTTCTTGTAGGTTCTTAATTGTATTCTATCATGTTTCCATAACTTCCATTGTTGTTGTAGAAAACTGATTTTTGTAAAGTGTATATAGAATTTAATAAAGATTTTCTAGATAACGGTGTTTTAAATAAATAAATGATTGTCACCTTAGGACTAACTATACGCACAATAGGCCAGTGCATCTATCGCATAAGTAATATAGTTTTAGGTAAGAATCGGATATTGATCCGTGGACACCGTGTCTCCCAATACTAAACCTTCATCACTATCTAACTGATCAAATTAAGAGTGGATTTTTGAATATTTAAATTAAACTAGGTTAACCAACAATTTTAACCAAACAATGAGAGAATGCAAAGATGAAGATACAATCAAGAGAAGATATCACTCGAACTTTGAATCCACTTAGCAAAGCAATGACAACAAGCACCAACTCAAGGATAGATCATTTATACACATAAAACATCGATGTAGATTAGACTCCCGTCAAGGATACCTAATAAAATAACTTGTCAGAAAGCTAAAACGATAGACACATAATAGCCAACTAAAGTTATGCAATGAAGGAACAATGATATAATTATGTCAAAGTTAAAGATGAAAAAGATTCTCGTTAGGGTTATCAAATTCCATAAATCTTTGAAAAGTTAGCACAATAAACACATGATAACCACCTCGAAATGCGTAAAGTAGATAAAATATGACAAATCTTCAACTCATGAACACCATATCACGATTACAAAATCTAAAAGTTCATGCTAATAAACCAAAAGAATTTCATAACCAATGATATGAAGAATTCATAACATACACCACGGTTTTCTCAAACATAAGCATATGGATGTATATTTATCCAATCTTACTAGATAGTCAACCTTCATTCACCATTCCTAGTCAAAAGCCACAAAAACACATACAAGATATGTAGATCTGTGAATGAATGTTGTAACATATATGGTTTTTCAACATAATATGGTCATAACACTCACAAGGTTAATTAAATCATCAAATTAGAGCAAATACACACATTCATTGAAGAATAATCAAGCTTCATCATGAAATTGACATACTCAACACCAAGAGTTATGTACAAGATGTTAAAGCATGCTAAGTATCACCTAATCTAAGTGATAATACGAGTTTAGGCCATGGGGTTTGCAAAAACCACAACTAAACTCAAGAAAATGGATGAAAACATGATAGATCTAGTAATCAAACCAAGAAATTAAGAAAAGGTGGGTTGTAGGAGGTTAAATCTTGCTTGACTACATTGGATCTTCAATCTTGACCTTCAATCTCCACGGATATCTCCACGGATCTACTCAAAACCGCCAAGAGGAGTTGAGATAACTAGGGTTTGATGTAAAAAGTTGGGTCCCTTGCAAATGAGGGGAATTTGGGTATAAAACCCACATCCGATGCCGAACACAGTTGTGTTCGTAAGTAACACAGTAGCGTTGGTAAGTAAATGAGTTGTCAGGGTGAACACGCCCATGTTAGAACTTTTTTTTTCTTTAGCATTTCCAATTCTTGAGTTTTTTCACCAACAATCACCAATTTCCACCAAGAACTGCAATATTCAAATAAAACACAAATGAGTGTTCAAATCGATGAATTCGAAACCAAAAATACTAAGAATGAGGGGAAATATACTTTATTTTCATGTATGATTATTAACATATCAAAAACGATCTAGCAAAGGTTTAGGAATCATGTATCTTTTCTCGTACGAACATGTTACATTAATGTTTTTCCATGTTTATGCCTTGATTTTAAACTTCTTCACTAGTCCAAATCGATTTTTTTTTACCAAAAATCACCAGGTTCCACCAAGAACATCAATACTCAAATAAAACACAAACGAGTCTCCAAATCGATGAATTGGAAACCGAAAATACTAAGAATGAGAGGAAATATGCATTATTTACATGTATGATTATTAACATATCAAAAACGTTCTAGCAAAGGTTTAGGAATCATGTATCTTTTCTCGTACGAACATGTTAAATTAATGTTTTTCCATGTTTATGTCTTGATTTTAAACTTCTTCACTAGTCCAGGACCAACGTCGGTCTGAACGACAGTTGATGTCCATGCGAATGTCGTCAAATGGAACTCGTCAACATTATAGAATAATGAAAACCAAGTGAGATATTGCGTATTATTAATTGTAGAATGAGAATAATTACAAAGGAAGCCTAACCCTAATGGGCTTAACCCAAGGGGGCTTAAAACTAAATTACATATGGTAAATGTTATTATAATAAACGCTAAATAATATGCTTTATCTATACTATTACTAGTTTAGAACCCGTATGTACACACGGAGTGAAAAATATCAATACATAAAATTCTTAAATCTTTATTTATATATTTTACAGGTATACAATTCTTAAATCTTTATGTTAATTACTATTTAATTTGACTTTTATTACCATTTGATTAAAAATAAAAGTTACATAACTAGATTTCAAAGTTTCTTATAATAAGGTATAATTTAAAATAAATGTGTTTTATTCGTATAAGTAATATTTTTTTAAAGATAAAAGTGTATTTAATAATAGAGAGATGCGGAAAAAAATAATGAGAATGAATATGGAGGCGACACGTGACATGAAAACCCTTTTTTTTATTATGTAGTATAAATATAGATATAAATATAAGGGATATTATCATATATCCCCTTATAAAGTTGGGATAATATCATATATACCCAACAAACTCTAAAAATATCATATTTACCCAATTTTAATGAATTTTTATATTATACACATTTTACCCTTACCTATTATATAATATTTTTAACCTAATTTTCTATCGTAAACGTTTACAATATCATCCGGCATGTGTTTGACGGCACCATACGATAATCTTCAATACAGTAGGTTGATTGTGAAGACCTGTTCTATGAGTTACGGATGTAATTATACCAAGGGATAATATCAGAAATTGTAGATAATGGTGAGTTTTTAGTTATTAATTCTATAGTCTTGTTTTTGGTTCTTCCGATTTCAATCATTATGATTGGTTTTTTTAGTTTTTTAATTATTAATTCTAGAAAATCTTGCTCGGAATTACATCATATATATATGTATGTATATTATGAACCTCACCACGATTGGTATTTATCGAGTTTCTTTTGACGTCTTCATGTTACAACAAAAAAAGGAGCATAAAATCAAATAATAAGTGAATAAATGGATGATGATAACATGAAGATTGCAAAAAAATAGATCTTCAACAACCATGCTAATAAATAAAAAAATGGGTAAATATGATATTTTAAAGTTTTAGAAAAAATAAGGGTAAAATGGTTATTTATTAAATTGTTTTAATGAAATGGGTATATATGATATTTTCACATGTTTGTAAGGGTATATATGATATTTTTAGTTTTGCTTGGGTATATATGATATTTTCTAACTTTATAAGGATATATATGATATTAACCCTAAATATAATACATATTAGAAGGACATGCTTTAGACATGAAATTCGGAATGTCTTTGAGGGCAATACTTAGATTAGTGACCGATTTTATCTCACCGAGTATTGAGCAGACATGCCAACCAACCAATTGGATAAATGAGGATATAACACCTTACCTCGTGACAGGGATCACGTGTCATATTTAAAAAAATAAAGAATAAATATAGTAGAAGTATATAATTTAAAACTTAATGAAATTCAAACCTAATAAAAATGCACAACATCTAAATATCCAATGGTAACAATAAACCATAAAAAGAAAGTCCATATTCTTCATAAACAATTGGTTGCACAATACTCAACACAACATCATAAAAATACCAATTTTTTTTTTGAACGGAGACTTTTATTTTTGAGTGGTAGTCACATCTCTGACAAGTCGGAGACCCATCACCCCTCAATATCTGACCATTACGTTGTCTGATCCGGGCCCGCGGGTTCAGAGCGAGGGGTTAGATGTTCCCCGGGAAACCATGGAGCCTGCTGCCACTTGATAGCAGTTGCGCCGCTACACAGGTCAAGACCCGCTAATGTAACGCACTCCGGACTAAAACCCGGGTTGGCTCGGGTTTGAATTTGCGTGGCTTCGTTCAAACCTTAATTGCCTTACCACTGGCCCAAACCCGGTGGTTATAAAAATACCAAATGAAAACAACCACCAACTCTGGCTCTTGGTGGGGCGTGAGAGAAATATTAGATTACATGAATGAGATGAGTTTATTAACACGTTTATACATTCCTTCCTCTAACTAATACGTAGTTATGCATATATAAAACATTCATTAACCATCTTTATTGTTTTTAAAAAGTTAATATAATACGATTTCAAAATACTTTCTAAAAGCCTATTCAAACCGCGAAAATCAGATCATTTTAACCAAAAACTTTCGTTTGAACCGTTCAAATCAAAACGTTTGATTTTATTATGAAAAGTGTTTATACTTGAATCAAACATAATTTAAACATCATTCAGGAAAATGATCAATAACTTCTATTATGTTCATTTTAAAAAAAATGTGGTGAGGTGAATTGAGAAATGATTAAATTATTATGTTAAATAAAATGAATTATATTTGAGTCCGTGTGGACATGTTAATTTAACACCTTATCTACCCCTTGAAAAATTATTGAAAGCCAACTGGTAGAGTAGTTGCATTGAAGCATGTCATAAATTTTGTTTCACCAACACATGTGCTAATGTCCACCGGGGCAAGCTACACTACACCTGTCTGCATGAATATATAACTTCATTTTGTAAAGAACTTTTTTTAACAGGAAAGGTCCGAAATACCCGGACCATTCTGGAACACGGATCGCCCTTTCGTCTGAAGAATAGAAGCGTGATGACTCGGCCCCAAACCATCAAGGAGGAAACCCACAACTGAAAAAATCTCCTTGCTTAACCTGGAACATTTTGTTCCAAGCGAGACTCGAAGACCTTTAATTTAAAAAGTCATGGGCCTACCACTCAACCAGAATGCTCGATAAATTTTGTAAAAGAACTTAAAAGTGTTTTTTTAAGCTGAAACACCAATATATTAAAAAGTTATATCTAGAGTGTTCAATGTGTAAATAAAGTTTATCGTAATTATATTTATTATAAACAAACGATATAATTTGATTAAACTTTTTAATTATTTTTATTAAGCAAGATGAACAGTTAATTAATACAGAATATGTTACTGAGTTTTAATTATTTTATAAAATGGAGTAATAAAATCTACTTTAATCACTGATTTGTCTTATTTTACTCCTCCCTCCGTCCACAGGAACAGAATAAAGAAGTTAAATTAATTTAGTAGAAAGAATGACATAAATACAAAAAGTATGCTTTGTGACAATTCTTATATTTATATATATACACAAGCGAAATGAACGAAAAGTGGTCTTATTGTTTTTATTACTTTTAAAATGTGGTTAAACTAATGGGATTCCTCGCATTGCGCGACGAGAATACGGTCGGTATAGGTTCAGCTTGTTACAGTAGCAGTACGGAACCGGCACTCGCTATAGCAAACGAAAGGGAGAACCTAAAAAATAAAGTCGTTACATGCCTAAAAAGATGCAGACAAGTGTTTCACATCCGATAATACTGAAGGCGGTACTGATGTTGTTCGGTCGGTATCGATTAAGTGTTAAAATTTGTGGGGTTTGGTTTTGACGACCTATAAACTGTTATTAACCCCGGGGAAAAAATCACATCGGAACACTTATAAAAAAAGCACGTGAAAACAACAAAGCGCGGATTTTATAAAACGTCATGTTTCAAAGATTATAAGAGGAAAACAAAAAAAAATCTAAAAGTAACTTTGACAACTTGTATGTTCGTGCTTTGATTACTCGTACATTATAACGAAAACTCGGTTCTGAATGAAATTTATATCGAAACGTAAATAAAAATAAGCACGTCGGAACAACACACTCGAAGTTTTGTAAAGTATCGTATTTTAAAAGTTTTAAGAGAAAAATAAAATATGCTTAAAATTAATTATAAAAATTAAAATATTATCAAAATTAAAATAATTTAAAAACCAAAAGTTAAGCAATGAGCTCAAGTAGTGCATCTACAATTGTACTATGATGTGCAATCAAGACTTGTAAATTGCTTCTCACAATGTCTCTATATATATAGCTAGGTTAAAATCTCGTATATTACACATGTTAGAATAAATTTAATGTTATATATTTAGTAATAAAAAAAGTATCTCTTTAATAACATGTGTATTACATGAGATGACTAAAATATAATGTAATATGTTAACACATACACTCATCAAAATATGTCTTTAAAAATGTACTTTGACATGACAGTTATAAATTCTGTTAAGTTAATTTTTAAAACATTTTTTCAACCGGGTATTACTATTTTTTACGTAATTGATAAATGTTAATTCACATTAAATTCATTTGCATGATGATATATTAACTATCCATAATTAAATAATAAGTATTCATAATTAGATTTACACTAAATATTTAAAAATATATTCTTTTAAAATGTATGTATATATAATATAATAAACAGGTTAGAAACTCGTGTTTTACACGGGTTGAATAAATGAAATATTAAGTAGTTAGTAATGAAGATTTAATACCTACAGAGAAACTTTTAAATATTAATGAAGATTTAGAAATTAGTAAATAAAATATTAAATATTTAGTAACGAAGAAAAAAATAAACAAAAAAAAAGAATTTTAGACTAATAAAATTGTGACACGTGACGTGAAACTAAATCCATCAAAATTTTGACATCTATAACAAAACCTTTTTTTTTATAAATAAAGAGTAAAAAACCTTAATCTCTCAATTATCTTCTCCAAACACACCCACTCTTTTTATCTTTACCCCCCCCCTCTCTACAAATCACCGTCGACACCCAACCACCGGGTCATCTCCAGTTAACACCACCACTCCAGTGTAATTAAGGACATACGGTGTAGTTAATGAAACCAAATGATAATACTTGCAATTTGCATGATAGATAAAGGACACAGTTTATAATTTACTGTGATATATAACAATTAGCAACTACTGTGAACATTAATTTAATAATTTAAAAATAAAAACACATTATATTATATCAAGGGGGCTTTGAGGGTATGCGGCGACCGTCATGGGCCCACGTTAGCTGAATTTTTTTTTATAAATTTAAACATGAATTTATATATAAATAAATTAATGCAAGTAAATTAAATCATAACCTAGCAGTTTTTATGTGCTTGTTTTTTCTACTAATTAACAAATATTAATTTGCAATTGATTGCTTCGGTTTTAAAGGGGCTTAATTGCCTTTCATTTCTAGGTCGAAATTTCTTGTGGGAGACACCTCCCATTCATTGCTTCTGCTGGTCTTTCTACTTGAAAATGGAGATTTGATGGAAATTAAATACAGATATGAGGCGGAGCCACGTTAATGAGTAGGGATCGAGTGACAATCAATTTTTTTTTTAATTTCCACATATACTTTATACCTAATACCATCGAAATTATGGGATTTTTACTGACCCATGAAAAGTTATACGTGTTTTAAAAAAATGAGAGAATTTAAAAAAAAAATCAATAATGGTAGGCTATTACAACTTTACATTTCCAAACTCTTTTAACGTTTAAAAACAAGTTGACCATGCATATCATTGATCTTAACACTTGATTTCTTAGATCAAGGATCCATAATCCTTCGTAGATCAAGGATCCATAATCCTTCGTACCTTAGAATCCTTAGAAATTCTATGATTTTGAAAACAATTAGGTAAAATGTTGGAATAATTAGATCAAACAACACACGATATATGAACAAACAACTTGTTTGACTCTTTATTAATCAGCAAACACACCAATTACATGGACATTAACCATCTATTTATAATAAACATATACTAATCATAAACCAGATCAAACACTATTTATACTAATCTTAATCCAGTTCAAACACTATTAAATAATCAAATAAATAAACAAACTCAATCCTAGTCTAAATGATGAGCGGTTGTTTTTAACCTAATTATATGAGAAAAAATCTACTTTACATTGTTTATATATTTTATAGGTTTTTATATATAATAGGTTAAAAGCAATAAAGTTCATATAAACAAACTAAATTAGAAAATGATTAAATACCAATTGAACTAAAATTAATTGAGCTGAAATGTTTGATTTATGATTATATTGCAAATGTCAGGAACTGACGTATGTACTAGCATCAAGTTAATCAATTTGAGCTAAACAACAAGGAATATTGGGCATGTGGACTAGTTTGTACTAGTAATCAAATATTGGATCCATCAATTTAATATGGGCTTATTCTCGATAGATAACCCACATGAAGCCCAAAAGAGAGCCGCATACATGGAACACAAGTAGAATTTGGGAAGTTGGGATTTATAGGGACTCATGCACGGCTTCACGATCACGGTTGAGAATCACTCTTCGGATTCTCGGTTGCACCACTTGAGCTTCTTCCCACCACACTTGCGCATAGGTTAAGAAAGCATGGAAATAGTTTTCATAGTCGTTGTCAGATGAAGATGAAGATGACGACATTTTAGTAAAATGTGTTTTGGAAATGTGTTTAAAATGATATTTGTGTTTGTAAATGAGTTAAAATGTATGTATATATATATATATATATATATATATATATAATGGTAGGGAAAGTATAAAATGAAACCTCACTTGAGTTGTGAAACCTTGTGAAACCACTATGTAGCTTATATATATATATATATATTTTTTAAAATGTAAGCTTTATTAACATTTTCGTCACTTAAAAAAAACGTCGAGTACTTTTTTTTTAAATCTTGAAAAATTAACCAAAAATCTCGTTTTTGGTAAAAAAAAATTATATAAATTCAACATGTTACATATGTAACTCAGGTTGTTACATATGTAAATCAGGTTGTTACATATGTAAATTTTATAAAATGATTTTTTTAAATGGCTCGGCGTTTTTAAAACTTGTTTTTTTAAAGTCTTAAAATTATATATAGAAGCTACCATAAAAAACTTTTTAATTTTTTATAAGGGTTTCACGGGTTTCACAACTCAAGTGGGGTTTCATTATAGCCTAACCCTGTAATGGTATAATAAATTTAATATTTCTTTGAACGACTACTTCCTGGTTTCAACGGCTAATTCACCCTTTCCACCTTACTTGCCCTAGCTATCTTAAGTTTGTTAGGTTTTTGCATCACTCAAACGACGGTCATCACTAATACGAACTCAACTAAACAAATAATAAATTAATATTAATAATTATTTGTCTAATAAAGATTAAATCTCCATTCTCCCCCCTTAATCTTGATAAGGACCTATTACCTCATCGAAACAATGTTGGCTCGTCATCCTCTTGGACTAAGTTAGACGCTTCCTCCTTTTCTTTCAAATCGGGACATTTATACTCAAAATGCCCAGTTCTTCAAAACTCGTAACATCTTAAGTTTTATTTTGAAATTTCTTCGGCCATAACCTCTCGACCATGAAATTCACAACCCTCGTTCTTGGGACTTCCTTGATTATCACATTCATCATCTTGCTTATTATGCATACGAGATCCATTATCGCGTCCTTGGTTATTATAGCCACGACCATGACCACCATATTGATTGCTACCATTAGAATGTTTCCCATGGTTGTCTGACCGAGAAAACAACAATTTATTTTGATTCTCATTTGATCTGTCATGACCATTTATCCTTTCTTCAAATGCCTTTAACCTTCCTATGGCCTCCTCGAATGGCATAGTCTCAAGATCTGCAAATCGTTCAATAGATGCCACAATTGGCATAAACTTTTCCGGAACATAATTAAGGAGTTTCCTTACCATGACTTCTTCTTCAATTAATGACCCGAGATCTTTAAACTTTGCCACAATACTTGTAATCTTTCCAACAAACTCAACAAGAGTTTCACCATCACCCATTTGCAATTTCTCTAAATCGCTTTTAAGTGTTTGAAGTTGGGCCTTTTGCACCCGATCAGCTCCAAGAAACTTAATGTGTATCGAATCCCAAACATCTTTTGCATCCTTATGTTTTGCCATCTGTAATAAGACGTCCTTGGGTAGGGATTGGAAAATGTCTTGTGGTCTTGTTTTTTTTTCAATTTAACTGCATTGCCCATCACCGGATCAATAGCCTCCTAAAGACCATTAGCTTAGAAGATCAACTATACCATAATGGCCCAAGTTGTATAATTGGTGGTTGTTAACTTAGGGCATTGAAGAGAGATGCTCGACTGTTCTCTCAATGGTACTATAGCACTGACAGCGTGTCATTGGCCTTCAGCCATGATCCCTGAATATGAATGATTCACACATAGGTCACACAGACACGGACATTCTCCGATCACACAAATCTCTTTTCGTCGATCATACAGATCTCTGATCTCCTTGGCTAACACATAACCTTTTCTGGGATCACACATAACTTTTCTTCGATCTTTGGCTCACTCAGAGCCCTAGCTCACGCAGAACCTCGATCTTCTTGCTTGGCTTTCGGTTATTTTCTTGCTCACCAGTTTTGGCAGCCCTATACCACTGTCACTCGGTACTATTTCGTCACCAATTCAGCCCCGAAATAGCCCGCGTTCGGCTGTCGAATCCCATCAGTACGACGGTTCCTGATCACCACTTCTCAGCCCGCTGTTTGCTGCAGTTTGGACTGCCAGTCGCCATCCAAAATCCTCCCTTTTTATTCTTTTGCGTGTCCTGCAGATTGACAGGAGAAAAAAAACAAGTTGTTGTATATTCCTTCTGCTCACCACAAACAAAACAAAGCCTTCACACCCAAAAAACAAGTTGACTTTTTCCATTGGCTCTGATACCAATTATTGGAATAATTGGATTAAGCAATACACGACAGTGGCGAAGCTTGAAAAAAAACACAGGGGGGCGGGATTTTCTTTTCCCTGTCAGGGGGCCGGAACTTAATACCTATAAAATTTTCGGCCGAATACGTATAAGTTAAACTTGTGAGCGAAAAACGTGGGGGGGGGGGGTGGGATTTTTTTTCCCTATCACTAAGCTTCCCCCTTGACACACGATATATGAGCAAACAACTTGTTCGACTCTTTATTAATCACCAAACATACCAATTACATGGACACTAACCATCTATTTATAATAAACCTATACTAATCCTAACCCAACTTAAACACTATTAAATAAACAAACTCAATCCTAGTCTAATATAAACTCGACCAATAAATTAATATGAATAATTATTTATTTAATCAAGATTAAAATTTAAACCTCCATAAAATTATACTTAATCTTATTTACAAGTGTCGGTGGCTTTTTTCCATGGACAAATTCTTCCCTCAACTTTGGTCAAATAGCAAAACTCACCTCTCCACTTTGTAAAGTTTAACTTTGACCCCCTCAACTTTCAAGTTCACCCACGTATAATCTGATTTTTCCTCAATAAATTTTGCGTTTACACGTGTCGGTGGCTTTTTGCCACCGACAAATTCTCCACTCAACTTTGGTCAAATAGCAAAACTCACCCCTCCACTTTGTATAGTTTAACTTTGACCCCTCAAGTTTTTCAAGCTTCAAGTTTACCCCCTTCGTATATATAATATGATTTTTAATCAATAACTTTCGCGTTTGTTTGTTTATTTTTTTGTTGATGTCCTAGTGTACATTTTTTTAAAAACGGAGTCGTATTCAAAATAAATTATTTTTTAGGTATCGTGGATTATATCGACTGACAACCGTGAAGAAATGGGACCGACGCCGACTGAAAAACATTGGCTCCGTTATCTAACTGTATTTTATCTATGTTTCAATCTGCACAACCGAGTCTCTGTAATTTCATATATTTCTTTTTGTGCTTAGCCACGTTAATGTCACCGCCTCAACCGGCGGAGCGCGGAGCAGAATTTATTTAACCACGTTTTTTTATGCTTAGCCACGTTAATGTCACCGCTTCAATCGTTTAAGGTCCGGTTCCCGTCGTGAAGCGCGGGTTACAATTTCTAGTTCCATCTGTTAGTTTATTTAATTATGTTTAAATTGTTGAAAAAACAATAGGTGGTCCATCTTTTAGTTTATCTAAAAACACTAAATAAATTTATAAAATAAACTAACTTAGTGACTTATATTAAATAGTTAAAAAATTAATACAGATTGTAAGAAACCGGTATATGTTTATAGAAGTTTTGTCAGTTAAACTATTATTAAGCATTCACACCAGAAAAATATTTTACATCTTTTTACAACATGAATAGAAAATAACTTTACAAAATATACACAAAATGCAGTATATTTATTTCCCAACTCCACAGTATTTGAAAAAAAACACATACACACACTGAAAAATAGATCATCATGCAGTTCTTGGTGTTTGATCTTCCACTTTTGTGGCTGCCCCATAAGATAGCTTTCGGTTTCTCAGAGTTTTCTTTGGTGGCGATGTCGAATTTTTAAGGGCTTTGTTTGCAGGGCTGTTGGCTTTTTTTGGAGTCAACTGAACCATGACTCTGTTTTCCCATGGCTGAGCAACAACCCATCTATCCACCCAACTCCAATTCCAATTAGCACTAGCAAGCTTTGAATCCGTTTGGCCTAAACTGGACTTCGAATTCGGCCTCCACTGCAAATTCATGATATAAATCACTGTTATTTATAAAAAAAGAAAAAGGAAATAAATTTTATTTTTAATTTTGTGCCCATTTTTAGAAGGGGCATTTACATATATCCTCTTAAAAACTTCATTAATTACATATATACCCAGCACAAAATCTTATTTACGTATATCCTCTTCAGGGTTAGGATCATTTGACAACTCTAAATATCTTGAGAACTCTGAGAACTCCTATCAATGGTTTATATTTTTAGAATTTTGTATTTTTTATATATTGTCACGTGTGTTTATGTACATAAAAAATAATCAAATTAATTTTTACATATGTTTTTACATTTTTAAATTTTTACCTATACATGTGTAGGTAGTAAAACCTACACATGACTACACATGTGTAGGTAAATATTTAAAAATATAAAAACATATGTAAAAATTAGTTTGATTATTTTTTATGTACATAAACAAACATACACGACAATATATAAAAAATAAATAATTCAAAAAATATAAACCATTTTTGGTCATTTTCTTGAGTTATAGAGAGAGCTATGTGGTGCACAGCCCCCGTGATTATGCATTAGATCCGCTAATGATCAAATTATGAGTTTGTTTTGAAGATTATAATTCACATAGGTTTGTGACCTGATGAGAAAAGGCGTATGCCATAGCTCGCTCGCGCTTTACTGCTGCTGCTTCTCTCTGTTGTATCCTTGCAAGAGCCTCATCCTTCGTGTCAAAACCATCACTCCACTCCACCTGCAATCATTACTCAAAATCGTTTCTTGAATAAATGTGTGATTATTATTAGGGATAAAATAGTGAAATAGTAACCAAGTTTCAATATTGTTCTAATAATGCCACTCGTATTTTTTTCCAACTATAAAAACCACTAAAGTTTCAATGTTGTTCCATTGTTGTGAAACTTTTCATAATTCTTTAAATTGAATGGCCTAAATGGAACAATTGTGAAACTTGATTATTATTTAGTGACTTTTTTTTCTGCTGTTCAAAAAATTTTAGTGACTTTTTTTTCACAATCACCTCCTACTTTAAGTTAACTTGAAAAAATAATCACTAAATAGTAACCAAGTTTCATATTTGCTGCATTTATGTCACTTGAATTTTAACATTTATAAAAAGTTTTACAACAATGTAACAATATTAAACCTGAGTCGTTTTTGTAGTTAGAAAAAGGTTTGAGTGACTTTATTAGAACAGTGGAGAAACTTGGTTACTATTAAGTGAAATGCATAATTGAATCTTGAAGAATAATTAAACAAATACACAGTGGACTATTTTTTGAAGCTGAAAATGATAATATTCAAATGGAAAGCTATGTTTCACCTCTAGATCATGGAGCTTAGTGTCAAGCTTCAATTGATTTTCTGATTTCTTGCTCCTGATTCTTCCTTCTTCAACCATGTGTTTTCGGCGGGTTCTAATCTGGGCTTGTATCTTGCTCCATGATTGAAGACTGATTAGTGTGTTTGATGCTTGTTTTTTGCCAAAATCGCCTTGTGTCAGGGTTTGCAATCTTAATACCCCTTTCAAATTCCTTAAAGTTTTTCTTGCCTTAAGTTATTATGAGAAAAATTGTTTTAGGTGGCAAACAAATAGTTATTTTTCCAGATAAGTGAAAATAAAATAGTTGAGAGCCTCAAATGATTCACCGTTCGTGTACCTTAAACACCCTGAATGCAGTTTGGATCCGAGTTGCAGCTATATTCTCAACAAGCAGACCAACAGTCTGCGGCTTCTCGTATGCAACATCATTGACAATATTTTTTGAATTTTCTTGAGGTTGGGATTCCAAATTATATGAATCCGGTACTGGAAAACCCTGCAATAGTGTTCCAAAATTTATAAAGTTTAAACAAAGTCAAGAATAAAATATGGGAGTATAAATCAATCTACTTTGCTTGTGAGGCGCGTACGTTTAAAAGACATTATATTAACATCTTACAAGAAATGTTTGTCAATTCAATTACTAATAAAAAAGGTTATGAATTTAGTTATCGATCTACTTGGAGTTAGGTGGGATGTCAGATATAGTTTGGTTCATAAAAGTTTTCATATGTTCTTGTGAAAACTTGATTTGGTTTGCAAAAGGTGAAAGCTTGAAATCAGTTGATGAACCACATACCTTCATCTTGTTTGATCTTGGTTTCCTTACTTTACTTAACTTGATTATAATCTTCAACCAACGTCCAGATCCCATTGTTGATGCTACACTTGCAAATGCATAAGGAAAAGATTCACTACATCTGGATACAGATTAACAAGAAAAAACAATATTGACTAATATAGTTGAACCACCTTGATTAAACAAAGTTTAATGTGTGTATTAACATTCTTGAATTTTTTTGTATTTTATTTTTTTAACTCCTCACTAATTTAAGAGTTTGTAAGCAACCCCTTTGACATTAAAAAGTCAAAACGCGTATATTTTTTGGGTGAGGGCGAGAGGATTACTAAAGATACTTCTTATATGCTTGGTTTAAAAAAGCATGAGGCACTCCGAAGCGTTTAGGACCCAAAAGCCGAGGCGCGCGCATCGCATAGGCGAAGCATTGCTCAATGTACAACAAAATAAGCTTTATTTACAACACAAGTTGCATCTCTCTCATATGTTTTACACATCACCCCTTTTATCAAGTAAACATTTCATAATTTCTTCATCCCTTTGGTTGTTTTTACATATAAGCCTCCTATAGACCCTAGTTTTGACCAAATTTTGACCCGGAAGTACATGAGGCGCAGTCTCAAGCCCCCGATGCCTTTTCCTGGGTGCCTTGCGCCTCATGTACACCTTTTAAAACCAAGCTTATATGATCATCTAATATGCTAGATCATCTTATTATATTTTGTTTAGAGTTATAGGGTTAATTAATTGACTATATACTCATCTTCTTAGAACTTAACTTTTCTTTTTCAGTTTGGGTAATCAACTATTTTATAAACAAGTAGGGTGACGAGTTAAACAGGTCACTTTAAAAACAAATAGCAATGGATCCATCACGGATCAAGTACCAAACGACGTGTTTAACCTTTCACATCAAGTTTAGTGACCCCCACGTAAATAAACCACTTGAGTTCCCAAACCAAAGAAAAACTGAGAGTAAACAACCATACCAGTTAACTAACCCTTCAATTATCATATTACTTAATAGTCAAACATTTCATACTAGCATCAACAAATATGATGATACTACATAAACCTGTTTGGATACAGTCAAACCAAATGGGAAAACCCTAAATCCAATTTGGGAGATTATGAGAAAGATAACATACAGAAACAAGAAAAATGAAACCCTAACAATTCAAATCACAATTTCAAGAAAATGATTAAATCTGAGATATGGGTTTAATGAAAGTAACATACCAGAGCACAAAAAACTCAGATTTCCCAATTTCAGTTTCTTGAATGCCCCCAAAATATCAAGAACTTAAAACCAGAGCAAAAGGGGGGTGGGGTTACAAAAGGGGGGTTTTTGGAAACTCTGGATATTATTGGCAATTGGCATGGCCCATTAATGGCTACCAACCAGCTCATTTATTTCATGAAACATTGATTCTCTTACTGTCTCATTAATTTGAAGTGAACAGGATGACAAATTGTAGCAATGATTGAGGTGGGTTTTGTGTAGTTTAGTGTATATCTCAGGATTCAAGAATTGTGGTTAGAATCTTTATTATGATTGTATTTGGTGAGCAATAATTAAATTAGCCAAATTGGGATGATGACGATGATTTAGGAGGTTATGATTGTGGTTGGTGGGTTTGGAAAGAACATTATAATTTGGAAATGTTGTTTGTCAAATCATTAGTGTCCTTTGGAAGGATAATTGTTATAGAAAAATAAATGGGAGTCTTTACGGCATATTCCTATGATAAATGGTGTATTCTTCCTCATCAACTGGCGAGGGTTCTAATACTATGGTGTTCAGGTTTAGTTAAGTAGTAGATTAGAAGTCGTTTATTACAAAATTATAATAAAATAGGAAGGACTGATGGTGAAAAATGATTAAGTGGCAAGTAACTGTTGGGCTTAATACCCGACTCTAGCAAGCCGGCTAGGAGTTGGGTTGGGTTGACTCATCCATATGGCGATGGAAATAGACTCAAATACACAAGTCAGTGGTCTGAGTTGAGGCGGTATTTGGATTGCTAATCGAATAGGATTAGGAAGTCATTATTTATATTTGATTTAATCATTCTTATTCGAGTAGGTTTAGGTTGTTTATTTTTTAATATTAAATACACAATTCGTATTAGATTCTACTGAGTCTAGGTTAGTCATATATAAACCGAGTAAGGGCTTAACATTTTAATTAAGTTTTAGAGAGAGATTTCTTGATATTAATTAACGTGAATGGGAGTTAGTCAAACTAACGTGTGTTCTACGGATTCGGGACTTGAGTAACCAGATAAAAAATGTATCAAAAAATATGTTAAATTTTTTATACGACATGAATGTAACATTAAATCTGTAGGTTTGGTTTAGCTTAAAGAGGTACAGATCTTGCATACACCTTTACCTAAAGCAACCTGAGTTTGGGTATATTTGACGGGTTCGTGTGTTAGTTGGTTTATTTTTATACTTTTTTAAGTTATTATATGTTATAACTTAAACTCATTGTATATTATTTCAAAACTTTAAAAGTTACCAGAGAATAGAGAGATGTTCATGAGATTTTATAGTTTAAACATACATGTTTTTAAGATATTTTTGTTTTTTTTATAATTTTTTAAGTTAAAAGTAGTAACATACAACAAAAACATATCCTAAAAAGTGTGTAGTTTTTAGTGGGTTGGCAATTTTTAACACGACAGGAAAGTAATCAGTTTTGGGTTGTCATACCTAACCCTGACCTTTTAACCCGTTTAATTAAACAAGACGACCCGTCAACTTGTTTAATTAAACATACCAACCAGCTAACCTGTTTACGACCCGTTTAACACATTTATTACAACACACTTACATCTTGATTACTACTCATTTGCCACGTTTAAATAAATGAGTTACATTACACGAATTATGTTCAGGTTACACGACTTAGAAAGTAAATTAGTCACTAATTGCTATTTTGCATTCAGATTTTGGTATGGGATAAAAAATGTAATATTTTCCATTTGAAAGTATAGTGGTATTGCTACATAGTGATTGAGTCTTACATAAAGCCTTTTAAGAACTTTGTATGAACCCAAAACGTTGTATGATTCAAATATATTGCCAACAAGGATGAAGACAACAATCAGTCGGCTTAAAAGTTCTTATTTAGTAAGAGGTAGAGACTTGAAAACATGCAATTTGGAGTTATATGTTGAGAACACTGCCATCTTTTATTAGCAAATGACATGTATTTCTCATACTGTAAATCCATTTTGGCTCCTCACGTACCACAGTTAGGAATTCATTTGAAACCGAGTTTCTACGCATGCTAACAAAAAGTAGGTAGTTACCCAAAACCGAACATCAAATCAAACTTGACATCAGAAAAAGTCAAGGCCATAGTCGTATCTCGACATCTTTATTGTTTTTCTACATCATCCACAGTAACCAACACTTTTGATTCAGGCGGCTCGCTTTCTTCTGAAACATTCTTCCCATCTTGTTGCTGCTGTAAATATCAAAGGATATGTTTAAATTTCTTTGAAAATCCTAAGAAGAAAAATTTTGCAATTTTCATGATTATGTGTAGTGATTTGTGGTCAACATTACCTTCTTGGTTAGACCTTGAGCCTCCATGACATGATAAAATGAGCGCATTAACATTTCTTCCTCGACCTAAAAAAGTGTTGGAGGTGAATACTACTTGGCAAGAAAGGATTCCAAATATACTACATGGTCAATATTATTAAAAAAAACCATCATACTTTCTTACTTTACATGAAAAGGTCCCTAAATCCAATTTCAGTATATTAAAATCCCTAAACTTGTCAAAAGAAGAAACACGAAAAAGTCCCTCAACCCATTCTTGGCATATTAAACTCTCTAATTCTAACATACACGTACTTACGAACAAAAACTAAAATAATAGCTTGTTACCTCTTAAATTGGTCCGAAAAAAAGATCAAAAATAAGACGGTATAATTTCTTTTGTGCAAAATTTTTATATGTCACCATCAAATTTTGGTTGGTTTAAACTTTAACAAGTCATTATTTTAAGCTTTTTTCACAAGTAAAGATTGAGGGACTTTTTCGTGTTTTTATTTTAACATGATTAGTGATTCTAATATACCGAAATTGGCTTGAGGGACTTTTCTGTGTAAAATAAGAAAGTAGGATGATTTTTTATGGTATTTACCCTAAAATGAAATATTAGGATGTTCTAAACAGTTAGCATTACCTGAAGTTTATGCAATTCATGTGACATTGATCTATAAGCATCCATGAGGAGTTCATCCTGCTTCTCCAAGTGTCTACAAATAAAAGTGAATATCATGTAATGCTAATAGACTAATAGCACAAGAAAAAAAAAGAAGAAATTAAGCAAAGATTACCTAAACATCTCTCCAGTGTGTTTAGGATCCATTATTTTTAAGAAAATAATATTTGATTCCACAAAATAACTAACTTCCAATCTTAGCCAGAAGTTGATTGTGTGATTGCAGATTCTGAAAGAATAAAGAAGCTTATCAAAATCATAAACAGTCTTTAGGCATTGTAAATCATATCATTTTAAACTAATATTTGCTATGTACAAAACGTCAAAACCATATAGAACAAGATAGTAATCTAAAATGCAAAATCACCATTTCTTACAAATTATTAAAAATTTTAATATTTCACAAGAACTGAAAGCTTTAGTATTCAGAGAGATAATTTCATTCCTTTCCTTTAGCTCGTTACATTCGAAGGTATATAAAGCATACCAGAAACTTACACTAATAATGACTAGAATACAATAAGCCTACACTAGTTATGACTAATAAAGAATGATATTAATACAGGAATATAGTTAATGCTAATACACCCCCGCAGTCGAAACTGGAGGAGGCCGAATGTTGAGACTGGAACGAAAATCTTCAAACAGAAGGCGTGGAAGACCCTTTGTGAAGACGTCGGCAATCTGGAAGCGCGAAGGAATGTGGAGAACTCTGACTTGGCCTTTTGACACCTTCTCGCGGACGAAATGAATGTCTATCTCAATGTGCTTTGTTCTTTGGTGCTGGACCGGATTAGTTGATAAGTAAACAGCACTTGCATTATCACAGTAGAAAAGGGTGTTTTTGGATGGAGATTGGCTAAGTTCGCATAATAAATTTCGCACCCAACAAGTTTCAGAAACTACGTTTGCAACACCCCTATATTCTGCCTCGGCACTTGACCGTGACAAGGTAGGTTGTCTCTTTGAGGACCAAGAGATTAGGTTGTCCCCCATGTAAACACAGTAACCGGAGGTAGATCTCCGGGTATCCGAGCAACCGGCCCAGTCGGCGTCAGTGTAGGAAATGAGCGAGCGAGTGGCCGATCCGGTAATAGTGAGCCCGTAGGTGATGGTGCCATGAATATAACGCATAATGCGTTTGAGAGCATGCATATGTGGAGAGCGAGGAGCGTGCATGTGCATACACACCTGTTGGACGACATAACTTATATCGGGTCTTGTGAAAGTTAGGTATTGCAAAGCACCACACAGTCGACGATATTCCGTGGGATTTTCCATCAAAGTGCCATCTTTGGAGCTTAGTTTGTGGTTGGTGTCAACAAGAGTGATGACGGGATTACAAGTTGTCATACCGGACCGGTGGAGAATCTCACGGGCATACTTCTGCTGGCTTAAGAATAGGGTGTGATTCGGTAACCGAGTGACTGCAATCCCTAGGAAATAACTGATAGGCCCAAGGTCCTTCATGGCGAATTCTGCTTCCAAGAGTCTGATGAAGCGATGCCGTAGGGCATCACAAGACGTGACCAACAAAATATCATAGACATAAAGCAGGATGTATGCTGTATCATTACCATGGCGATAGACAAATAAAGAGTTGTCACACTGGCTATGTCGAAATCCCATACAAGATGCAAATTCAGCAAAGCGTTGATACCACGCACGTGATGCTTGCTTAAGACCGTAGAGCGATTTCTTTAGTAGACATACATAATCAGGATGATGAACGTCACGAAAACCCATAGGCTGATGCATATACACTGTTTCGTCCAATTTTCCGTGGAGAAAGGCGTTTTTCACATCCAATTGATGAATAGGCCAAGAGTTCGAGACCGCGATGCTAAGAACGGTTCGAATGGTGGGCGGTTTGACCACGGGGCTAAAAGTCTCACCACAATCCACACCTATCTGTTGTGAGCGTCCATCACACACCAAACGAGCCTTATATCTTTCTAAGGAGCCATCCGAACGGGTCTTATGGCGAAAAATCCACATGCTTCTCACAATGTTCATATTAGGATGTTTAGGTACCAATTCCCACGTCTTATTATCGATAAGAGCATGGAACTCATCGAGCATGGCGTTTTTCCAATCCGGGTTGGCTAAGGCATCGGTGGGGTTGCGAGGAAGTGGGGAAATAGTGGTGGAAGTGTGGAGATTAAAGAAGGGTTGTCTCAGTTTTGAAATACCCGACATACTACGGGTGTGAATGGTGCGGGCAGGAGGAGGGGGTTGGTTAGGGGGCTGAGGTGGGTTTGTAGGCTGTGGTGAATCCGCAACAGTAGTTTGGGCAGGCTGTGGTGGTGGTTTTGGTCGCCTGGAATAAGTTATAGGATAGATAGTTGGTGGTGTTTGGGGGGAAGTTGTGGTAACAGGAGGCGGTGTTGGGGACTGAGGTGTGGGGGGGAGGGGGGCTGAGGGAACCAAATGGATGGGTGAGGATCAGAAGTGAAAACATCATACCTAGGAGGAGTGATGTGCAGTTTTTGAAAAGGAAAAACTGTTTCATCAAATATGACGTGTCGGGAGATTGAGATTTGACCGGTGGAAATGTTGTAGCATTTATAGCCACGATGGGTGGACGGGTAACCCAAAAAGACACAAGGATATGACTGGCTTTGAAGTTTGTGTATGGTGCTGGAAGGTACCACGGGGTAGCATAAGCAACCAAAAACCCGAAGAGAAGAGTAGGAAGGGTGGCGATTATATAAGTGGAAAGTGGGAGTGGAAAATGAGAGGATTTTACTAGGTAGGATATTAAGAAAGTAAGTGGTAAGATCTAAGGCATGGTGCCAAAAGTTTAAGGGGACCGATGAATGGGCTAGAAGTGTTCGAAGAACGTTGTTAATGGAACGTATTTTTCTTTCGGATTTTCCATTTTGGGAAGATGTGTACATGCACGAGAAACGAAGGACCATGCCATGTGAGTCACAAAATTGTTTGAAAGAATGGTTGTCATATTCTTTACCATTATCACACTGAAGTGATTTTATCTTTGCATTGAATTGAGTGTTTATAAGTTGATAAAATTTTATAAAGGTAGGAAACACTTGTGCTTTGGTAGCTAGCAGGTATGTCCATAGAAAATTAGTGTAATCATCTAGGAACACTAGGTAATATTTATGACCTGCCGAACTAAGGACGGGGGAGGTCCAAAGATCGTTGTGAATAATATCAAAAGGAGAGTAAGTAATAGAGGTAGAAGAAACAAAAGGTAGTTTAACATGCTTGCCCAAAATGCAAGATTGACAAATAGCCAAAGTGTTTACATTATTGAAAGATAAAGACAATTGTTTATTTAAATGAGACAAAACTGGAGATCCCGGGTGTCCCAAACGATGATGCCAAAGATCTTGAGTAATAGCAGCAAAAACAAGTGGGCTTGTAACGGCAGAGAGAGAGAGATGCAAAATTGAGCGGGTCTTGGTTTTAAAAATCGCGAGTACTCGCGAGTAACTCGCAACTCAACCTTGGTTTTAAATTGCGCGATGCGCTCCGATGCGTACAAGTCGGACGCAGTACAAGCTTGGTTTTAAATTGCGCGATGCGCTCCGATGCGTTTGGTCCCAAAATCCGATGCGCGATGCGAGCGCATCACGTATGCGATGCGCTCTTTATTAAAAAGTACTAAAATATTATTTATACATAAAAAGTTGTAAAAACATACTTCAACAAAAAAGAAGTCATATAATAAGAAGATAGAATTTCATTTTTTTTTTGTCCAAATGACTAAATGAGGCATGCTAAAATACTTCCAAAAGGACAAAAAAGCATACTAAAGTATTTCCAAGAAAGAAAATGTTGAATAAGCCAAGGAAGAACCTACAATAAGAAGATAGAATTTCAAAAACCCAAAAAATCTGCCAAAAAATCATAGTTGCGCGCATCAGAGCGCTACATGCGAACACCGCATAATGCGAGCAACGGCGCAATATCCACGCATCATGTAATCGCTACGCATCAGGTGCAGCGATGCGCCAACTCCAGCGCTACGGCGCAAAACGCATTATGCGCGCAATATGCGCGCAATTTAAAACCAAGAGTACAAGACTCGCGCTAGTAGGTCGATTATCGAGTAATCGTGAAGCGATGCAATAGGTCGATTTATGTATATGAATCAGTTATAGTGGGCTGGTGGCTGTTTTTAATATAGTAGGCTTATTATTTTGGTAAATAAAGGCCCGATAGGGCCCGATAGATCCAATAGATCTGCTGAAATGAATGGCGGTAAAATCAGGCGGTAAAATTGGGATGTACTTTAGCCAATTCTTACCCTAATTCTCATTTGGCGGTAAAATCAGAGGGGTTCCAAGCAGCGATTCTCCCTCTCCTCCACTCCACAGCCGAACGCACAAGGTGATTCTCCATCTTTTCTTGTTTTTTTTTCCTGATTCTCTCTTCTGATCTTCTGTAGTTCTGTTGCCTGTTCATGTTTTTTTTTCTTTTCATGCTGTAAACATTGTTCCAAAACAGTAGTTTATCTTAAGCAAGTAGTTTCTCTTAAATGCCATGTTCTTCTAAAACAGTAGTTCTGATCTTCTGTTCCTGGTCTTGTTATTTTTTCAACAGTAGTTCATAACTTCATATGTTATTATTTTTTTTCAACAGTAGTTCATAAATCTGTTGACACTTTGACCTGTATGTATTATGTGTGGTGTTTTGTTCTTGTATAGATTAAATATAATAGTTCAGCAGTAGTTTGGCCAGTTTCAATACTTGATATGTTATTATGTTTTTTATGTGTGGTGTTGTGTTCTTGTACAGATTACAGATGTTATTAAGTTTAATTCTGTTCTTGTGTTCAGTTTGATTACAGTAGTTTGTTTGACATGTATGTATCATGTGTAGTGTTCAGTTAAATGGCTACTGATGGTGGTGAAGGTGCTCAAGCAAGTACTAAGGTTGACCCGAGTAGAAAATATGGGGCACACAAGACCCGACAAACAAAAATCGTTGGACTTGCAAGTTTTGTGGAAAACCATCATCTGGATTCTGGTGGGGTATGCCGGCTGAAGCAACACTTAGTTGGTGGATTTAGGGATGTTTTAGCATGTGGTAAGTGTCCCGAACACGTACAACAAGAGATGGACTATATGTTGAAAAAAGCTAAGTCTAAACAAGCATATGACCCCATGGTTGATGACACTGATTTTGGTCACGAAGAGGAAGAAGAATGTGTGGTAACAAAGGTTAAGAAGTCAGGTGGTGGTTCGAGCCAAGCACCTGCACCAAAAAAGCCAAGGCAAATAGGAATTGCAGATATGTATTTTACTCAAAATCCCGCATCCATACTAAAAGGTAGGAAAGGTGAGAAAGGAGGAAGACAACAAACGATAAATGAAATATGTAAAAAAGAATTGAGGACCAAAGTTTGCGGGGAGATAGATCGGTGGTTCTACGATGCGGGTATTCCTTTTCACGCGGCCACCTATGATAGCTTTCAAATTATGTTGGAAGCTGTGGCACAGTTTGGTCCGGGATTTCAAGCACCAACTATGCATGAATTGAGGGTGCCTTTACTTACCAAAGAAGTAGAAGACACCACGTCGGAGATGGATAATCACAAAAAAGAATGGGCTGTCAAAGGATGTTCAATTTTATCAGATGGATGGCGTGATTCCACGGTTCAAAAAGATATTGTTAATTTTTTAGTCAATTCTCCAAAAGGGTCGGTATTTGTGAAGTCAATGGATGTATCAAATATTACAAAAGATGCTCAGAGTTTGTTGGCGATGCTTGAAGACATGGTTGATGAAGTTGGGGAGGAGAATGTAGTGCAAGTGGTGATGGATAATACATCTAATTATAAATTGGCGGGTGAGTAACTTATAACAAAGCATGATGATATTTAATATGTTATAGACTTATGTTTGTATGATGTTAATTTTCTTCTATTGTTCTTCATAGGTACGTACTTAGAATCTTCAAGAAAGCATTTGTATTGGATGTTAGGAACAACGTGGCGCAGCGGAATCAACACACACACATGCACAAACGATAATCATGCGGTACAGAAAAATAAACGACACAATAATTTTACGTGGTTCGGTCCCAGTGGGGGACCTACGTCCACGGGCTGCAACTAGGTTATTTCATTGAGCTCTAGGCACACAGATTACAATTACAACATAGAGTATTTATAGATTAAAACTAGGGTTCCTAACTTGTTCTCCAAGTTAGGCCCAAACCGTATAGATAGGCCCATTAGGGCCGGCTAACCCTAGTTAGGGCCGGCCGCCTCTAAACGAGACTACACACGTAACAATCTCCCACTTGGAGGCTCGAGCAATCCTCAATCCACCATCCAAGCAGACCCTATACCAGGTACTCCAGTAATCTTCAATAACAGAAATCCTCCAAGCCTCCAGTTCTAAGAACAAGCTAACACTTCACTATTAGAAGTTTCCAAGCCTCCAGCTCCCAAGAACAAGCTAAGATTTCAAATAACAGAAGTCCTTCAAACCTTCAGTTCCCATAAACAAGCTAAGACTTCAATCCAATCCTCCTAGTTGCAGCAGCCCACTCCTCAATTACCAGAAGGGCCCGTTGAAGCTCCCCTAGCTCCAACCCAGCAGTCATCACTGACCCAGCAATGGCAAAACCCGACATTGACTCATCCTCAATCTCAACCGGCACCTACTCACTCGAACTACCGACTCCAGAGACTTCCAGAGGAAACACCACTCTCCAAAACCTGCAAGTACCATGGAGAGATTTTCCCATTCGGAATTCCGGTCTTCAAAACCCAACGGTGTTTAGAACTGTACCCAGAACACGTCCCATGCTCCCACTGTTCCCAAAACCCCTGACCTGGTTTAAACCTCCGAATGCACTCAGCTGACATCCCCGTGGCTCCAAGATTCACACTTGCAAAATGAATCCACTTAGCTCTACCCGATGCAGCGAGTCAAGACTTTAATACTCGGAAGTTGGTTCCCTTCTTCCAGCGATACATAATCCTGTATCTTCCCAAAGTCTTCAAACAATAGATTCACCAATGCTTCATAGAAGTGAGTAATGAAGCATACCAGAATCTTGAACCCAAGAGTCTCCACTGCCATCACTGAGTCCCAATGCATCAACCCAGACACATTCTCAGAAGCAGAATTTACTATCTTTGACATCGACTCTAAAAGAATGTCACATACCTCCATGCAGCTCCACCAAGTCAACTATGCTCAGCTCCCACTGTCCCTGTTATCCCAACCCATGCCAAATGTCGTACCACTGATCACCACCGAACAAGAAACCGCTTCACAGTTCTAGACCAGCTAACCGGCAAACGGTTATAACAACAGCAGAGCTTTCATGAAAGCAAACGGTACCAAGGATTCTGTGATCGTACACCCGATCATCTAACCCTAACCAAAAAAATCTTTCAACCGAGCAAATATCACATGACTTCCCTTTTTTCACTTATGTCATCACCAGCACACCCGCTGGTTCCATTTTCTCCCGGTTTATCCATCGTTAGTACCACATCCAAGTTCACTTGACAAACCAACCAACCGAAATCCAAACCGCCAAACCTTTCGATAACAACCATCCTGTCTCCGGCCATAACAATAGCACACAGAAAATATATCGAAACAGTGAAACAAACACAGTAATGTCACGGGCCTGAACTTGACAGTTGTTCTACCAAACACTGTCAATAAACCGATCTGCTCCTGCAATAAACCTCGCAGACAAATCTAAACCCGAATACTGAATTTCACATAACCCGGTTCCCAAATAGTTGATAATAAACAGTCAAACAGAACTAAACAAAACTCTAACCTTTACCCGACGAATCCAAGAGCTTTATAACCAAACCCTAATCGGCGGCTTCAAAGAGTTTAACCCGGTACCCGAAACAATCAAACCGTTAACCCGCAACACAAACCCGAAACACCCGACCCGACGCTTCACCTGCAAACCCGAGTGAAACCAGCAACTCCAAGAGATCCACAACAGAAACTCTAATTGCAAAATCACTCCAAATCAGTCCCGAACAGCCCTGTTTTCTCCCAAAACAGCCCGTTTTCCTCCAAAACAGCCCTGTTTTCTTTCCCCTTTTGCGCAACCTAGGATTTGAAAAAACCCTAATTCCGGCGGCCCAAAAAACAAGAAACCAGGCTGCGAATCAGCCCTAGAACAGCAGCAGAAAAAAGGAACATTTTTTTTTCTTTTCGAAAACACTGTTCATGCCGGAAAAACACTGTTCACGCCGGAAAACACTGTTCACGACGCGACGGTACTGTAGCGGCGGCGACGGTACTGTAGCAGCAGATCTGAATCAACCCTCGATCAGCCTCTACCCTTTTTTCTCGATCGAAAACCGTGCAGACCGTGTGTAAACAACGAGCCAAAGCTCTGATACCACTTGTTAGGAACAACGTGGCGCAGCGGAATCAACACACACACATGCACAAACGATAATCATGCGGTACAGAAAAATAAACGACACAATAATTTTACGTGGTTCGGTCCCAGTGGGGGACCTACGTCCACGGGCTGCAACTAGGTTATTTCATTGAGCTCTAGGCACACATATTACAATTACAACATAGAGTATTTATAGATTAAAACTAGGGTTCCTAACTTGTTCTCCAAGTTAGGCCCAAACCGTATAGATAGGCCCATTAGGGCCGGCTAACCCTAGTTAGGGCCGGCCGCCTCTAAACGAGACTACACACGTAACATTGGACACCATGTGTAGCTCATTGTATTGATCTCATGTTAGAGGATATAGGAAAGATTACAAAGATCAAGGATTGTTTGAAAAACGCAATGTTCGCGAATGGCTATATATACAATCATACTAAACTTGTGAACAAGAAGCCAGCCATGGGCTACGTATATGAAGCTATGACAAGGGCTAAGGACGCCATTGCAGCTAGTTTCTTGAACAGAAAAGATGAGTATAAAAAAGCATTTGAGATCATTGACAAAAGATGGGAATGTCAGCTTCATAGGGCCTTTACATGCTGCGGGGTTTTTTTTGAATCCTGAGTTCTATTATGACAATATAGAGAAAGCAAAGTTTGGACCGGTTATGCGAGGTATGATTGCATGCATTGGAAGATTGGTTGCTGATATAAAAACTCAAGACATAATAAGTAGCCAGTTGGATTTATATCAAGAAGCAGGTGGTCTTTTTGGCGATCCAATGGCTATACGACAAAGAAAAACAAGATCTCCAGGTAAAAAAACAACTTTATTTTATGATTTCCAATTTATTTAAAGACAACTCATAGATTTTCATCTGTTAATAGCGGATTGGTGGGATAGCTTTGGATGCGATACTCCAGAGTTGCAAAAGTTTGTCATTCGGATTCTTAGTCTCACATGTAGTGCCACGGGGTGTGAGAGAAATGGGAGTGTCTTCCAACAAGTAAGTTGACTTTATTATTTCTATTTATTATTTAGTTAATTTTTTTCTAGTATTTATTTATTTAAAATTTAATATTTTTACAGCTTCATACCAAGAGAAGAAACCGATTGGCACAAAAACGATTAAACGACTTGGTGTATGTAAAGTTTAATCGTGGATTGAACCAACGATATGAAAGAAGGAACACCACTGATCCTATACTTCTAAAAGAAATTGATGAAAGTAATGAGTGGGTCGTTGGTATTATGGATAGTGATGAGGATGAAGACAATTCAGAGTTTGTGTTTGAAGATGATGGATTGACATGGCGTGCTGTTGACAAGGCTTCCGAAGCATCCGAACCGATTTATTCAACAAGATCAAATGACCAGCAATCCAAAGGAAAGGGTGTTTCTTCTTCCACCACCCCTACTCCTATGACTTACTCTAGAAAAACACAATATAGAAGATTGCGTGAATTGATTGATGAAGATGATGACGAGATGGAAGAGGACATTGGCGTGAGTGGAGATGAGGGGCAAGATGTGGTACTTGGAATTGATGTTGATGATGATGGAGATAGTGAAGAAAGCGAATAGTTTAGGCGTTTATCCATATTGCTATTTAGCATAGTTGCAAACACTTAAGCAACCTTATTTTGATTATCTATTCCTACTTAGTACAATATTATTATTAGTTTCTTGTTCGTTCGGTTAGTTTTTCCTACTTAAGGTGATATATATCTATATTATGGTGTTTTAGATGTTTATATTAATGTGTTTTAGGTGTTATAAGTGCTTTATATATAATTTATAGATTTATTTTAAACATGTGCGCTTCGCGTACGAAAATCGGTCCGCTTTTGCGCTTCGTATTTTGACCTCGTCGCTTCGAAGCGCTTCTCACTTTTTAAAACCAAGGAGCGGGTAAAGATCTCCCGTGCTGTTACATCTGAGAAGAGGGATTCTGGTCTGGAAATCCTTCACATCAAAACCAAAAGGATCAAATTCAATTGAGATGCTATTGTCTGTGGTTAATCGACGAACAGAAAGCAAATTTTTAATAATATTTGGAACATGGAGGACATTATATAAATATAAAGGCGGGAAAGGGGGAGGTAGGATTTGGTTACCGGTTCCACGGATTGGAAGTTGAGCGCCATTACCTACAATTACGTTCCGAAAAGTACCCTTATTGACATAAGAGGAGAACTTACCTTGGTTGTTGGTCATGTGAGATGAAGCACCAGTGTCCATATACCAATTCTGATCCGGTGGTGTTAGTGACATGGTGTGGAAGGCCTGCTCCAAATCCGTTGGGGGTAAAACTGCATTCTAAGGCTGCATACGCCTGACTTGGGCATGGGCCAAGAACTCCTGGAGCAGTAGTCTGGCCCGAGGAGGGTGTTTGCCTCTGTGGGGCCGTCAGGTAAGGGCAAGTGCGGAAGAGGCCCAAGGCTGGCAGCTGGGCTGTTGGGGAGCCCAAAAGGTTTGAGGATAGTATGAAGTAAATCATTAGAAATAGTGTTGTAGATCCATTGGATGACAATGGCATCCAAGCGGGCCCATAGTTCAGCATCACCGGGCCTGGGAGAACCACCAGAAGAGGAAGACTGCTCGGTGGTGGCTTTGGGAGTGATATGTTCAAGGACTTGAAAGGCACGGCAGTGGATCTTGAACAACTCTGCCCAAGATGTGTATTGACTGCTCTCCATCTCGAGAGTTATTGGAATGAAGTTCCGGATGTTGGTTACTGTTAAGGCTGGATGAACATGTTTGGAATCCATGGTGGGAGGGAAAAAAAAGGAAGGCTAAAAGAGGCAGGAGAGGAGCAGGCTAGAAGATCAGAGAAACAGGCTCTGATACCATGAAAGCTTTAGTTTCAGAGAGATAATTTCATTCCTTTCCTTTAGCTCATTACATTCGAAGGTATATAAAGCATACCAGAAACTTACACTAATAATGACTAGAATACAATAAGCCTACACTAGTTATGACTAATAAAGAATGATATTAATACAGGAATATAGTTAATGCTAATAAGAATGATGGTTAGTTTGCAACAAAGAGAAGTGTGGTAGTTAAAGAAATTACTATCTCTGAAAACTAATAATTTGATCAACTTAACGATAGACCACAAAAAAAAAAAGCAAGCCAGCTGAGTCTTCAACTCTGATATGCATAGGCTTAGCATTAATATATGACAAACCTTCATGAAGCTGATGAAAATGATACAGAATAAAGAAGATAACAATTTCCAAGACATCTATGAAGAAGATAACTTGCAGGATTATCACATGCAAACTCTTGTAAATAACGAACTTAAATCAGATTACATTGTAACGTGACAGAACACTAAGCACTTTACAGAACATACACTTCAATCAGAGTCCACATATGAGATATCAGACTTAAACAGTTCAAATTTTGTGAAAATTAAACCCTAAAAACAACTTTCAAGATGTTAAAAAGGCAAATGAGGCGAGTAAATTAGATCAAAAATCAAAATTCTGTATTTCACATGCGCGATGCGCTCCGATACGTTTTGTCCAAAAATCTGATGCGCGATGCGTGTTGCGCGACGTGAGCGCATCATGTATGTGATGCGTTCTTTATTAGAAAAATACTAAGAAATTAATTATACCTAATATTTTAACATGTTAACTATAAAACATTAAAAAAATAAAAAAAAATTAGATAAATAAATACCAAAATAAGTCTAACTCTAAATGTACAACTAGTCTATGCATAAGGTATTATAATAAATAAGTAGTAAAAAAGCTTTAGTTATGACTTACAACTAAAGAAGCTTGATGTACAAGTAGAATATGCATAGATTCATTAATGAGCATTTTAAATGTGAATAAATATAGACTATAAATAAATAGAAGAAGTTTTAGGGTTTTTAAAACATTTCCAGCCGTCACAGCCATCTTCTCCTTCTCCATCGACTCTCCAAGCTTCTCACCCTTCTCCAAGAGTTCTCTTTCATCTCCAGGTAAGTACCACCTTCTAAACTAAAAGATCCGACCCAGTTTGTAGTTGTAATAGTCCGACCCAGGTCCTAAATCCATGTTGCACGCAACATAGCGCATTTTGCAATGAGCACTTATTGCGCAATATCCACGCATCATGTAAACGCTACACATCAAGTGCAGCGATGCGCTAAACCAAACGCATCAGGGCAAAACGTATAATGCGCGCATTACGCGCGCAATTTAAAACCAAGATTTTACAGATCAATTCAATGGCACCATCCATAATTCAACACAAACATAGATATAGATATCAACTTGAAAGATGAAAACAACTTAAATCTTTTAGGATATTCATTTAAAGTTATAAACTAATTGATCCATCCAGTCATAGAAAATAATCAAATCAATCAAGGACCAGTTAACTTAAATCCAACATACTCATATGACTTTAGAGCACTCACAGTGGGATCCTCATCCCCATCCTTATAATTTAACTAAAAATCATATTTATTTCTAAATTTCGTTTATCTGCTAAAAACATCCCACATCTCAATCCTTATACTCTCTTTTTATTATTTCTTTATCTTTCTTCCATTTACAATACTAACAACTAACTATTTCGTCTTATTCCCTCTCTTTTTTTTTTCTAAAAGTTTGATCATCTAGCATTCCCATCAGTTTCCCTATCACATCTCTATAATTACACTAAAAATCACTATCTTTTCCCTCTCCTTTTCAATTAAATAATACTTTTTTATATATTTATCATTACCTTTTCTCTCTCCTTCACTCACAACATTTTCAAAAAATATTAAAAAAATTATGCAGGTGAATAGTGTTTTCCCCAAATATACAAAAAATTTATACATTTTTTCTCTTCTCCACTCACAACCACTTTAAACCACTCCCTAAAATATAGGAAACTCCACTCACAAACATATGGGGACACTGATGTGAATGCTCTAAGATTGCATCACATAACGAATTATATTAAAATTAATCTCATAAAATGTGTTAGAACGGGGTTCGGGTTAGAACGGGTCCATCTGAAAACGACCCTATTAGACTAAGTGATATAGTATAGGGACTAGACTTGTAATATGGTGTTCTATATAAACACCTCTTTATGTAAACCCTAATCACACAATCACATTCTAACACAATCATATTACAAGGTTTAACTTGGTATCAGAGCTAGGTTACAACCACCTGAAAACATCTCCGGCGGAGCGGCGGCGCCTCTCTTTTCTTTACAAGCTTTTTTTATCGTTCAATAACCAGATCCCCCACCACCAAACAACCGCGCTTAGTCTTCTCTATCCACTCCTACTGCCGCCGTCAACCACCACTGCCACCTCCACCTATGGCGGAACCCTAGCCGCCACAGCGGCGGAACCCTAGCCGCCACCACAAAAACCACCGTCGCCGCCCTAAACCCTAACTCCTCCCCGTCGCCGCCACTATACAACAGTGGTCGTTTTTCCGGCGACGTGCGCCTCGCGAAAGCCACAATGCTTTCAGTTCCGTTTATTCGAGGGTTGCATAAAAAAAAATAGAGATCTACAATAAGGGAGTGTAAAAAAAAGGGTAGCAAACCCATAGTTGTTGAAGAACTCCGGCGAACGACGAAGTGGTGATGGCTGGAAGAAGATTAGGGTTTTCCTAATATAGTTTCGATTGGGCCTTTGAGAAAAAAAAAAAAAACGTGTGACGGACGAAAGCATGGTGGAGAAGGAGAAGACCAACTATCTTTTTAGTTTTATGTTTTTATATTTTCAACCTAAATCTCTCCCGAGCTTAGTTTGCGGGGGAATATTAGACTAAGTGATATAGTATAGGGACTAGACTTGTAATATGGTGTTCTATATAAACACCTCTTTATGTAAACCCTAATCACACAATCACATTCTAACACAATCATATTACATGGTTTAACTGACCCGTTCCAAACCGATGCAATAATTGATTTCAACAACCATGTTCATACCACCCAATCAAAATGGAGTTCTCAAATCTGAGTAGAGAATCACTTTATAAGAGCTGCAACATCAATTAACAAAGGGTAAAGCATCACTTTATATAGTACCATTAATATTTATATAAACACCAAACAAGTTAACTCTTGGTCATAAAACGTATTATATCAAACCCAATGCTGAAGAAAACTCTTGGTATCTATTCAATTTCAACAGCTTAAAGTTATGAGCACAACCATAATTCACAAACCTCAATTGCAATTGCAAAAATAAATAAACCACATCCTAAACAGAAATTGATCTCATATTCTAAAGGAAGATTTGAGATAGCTCTAAAAATAGCAGAGACTCTAATGTTTCAATGACTATCAACAGTAAACAGGTTAAAGGATAGCATATGTAAATTGTAATCTAATCCAACTGAAACAGATATCAATTATTCTGTCAAAAATCATAATCATAAAGGTTTGAGAAAGTAGAAAACTTGCCTGACGGAAAATATGGCAGTGAATAACACAAACTAGTCAAAATGATCGCCGAACGGTGATTCGGCCTTGCTTACCGTGACCTAGCGAGATATACGGTTTCTGGATCAGGACAGTTGCCGAGAGTTTTGATGACGGATCGGATCTGAGTGACCTCCACAACGACGGTACGGATGTTGGCGAATATGGATGCCGGAGAATAGAACGAGGTGGTGGTGGCGGTGGCGGTGGTGGTGGGGGAGAAGAGAAAGGGTTAGAATATATAACGTTTTTCTGATCATCGAGTAAACTGTTATTTTTGTCATCATTAAAATTGTCTTCTTCATTCAGTAGTTGTTTTTTTTTAAATCTTGACACTTTTGCTCAGTTAATTAACATTATCTATTTTTCTCAATTAGTTGGGGGAGTATTTTAGTCCTTTTATATATTTATTTTATTTTTTATTTTTTTACTTTTACTTTTTAATCATCTCTAATTTAACATCTAATTTAATCATCCCCTGTTGTCTTTCTTCCTCTTTTCCTGATCAATTTCTGATGGAGGGATGATTAAAACAGATGTTAAATTGGGGATGATTAAAAAGTAAAAGTAAAAAAGATGAAGAATTAAAACAAATATGTAAAATGACTGAAATACCCTTAACTTAACTGAGAAAAAATGATGGTTTTAGTTGATTGGATGAAAGTGACAAGATTTTAAAACCACGAGAACCCAGATACAAAAAACAAAACTATTGGATGAAAGTAGCAATTTTGACCAAACCACAGGGACGAAAATAACAGTTTACTCTTAATCATTTGAGTCTCATACGCTGTATTTCTGAGTTTACTAAAGAAAATAAAAAAAAAAAGAAATATTTGTTTCCCTTCATTTCTCTTCATTTATCTTCTTAAATAAAAGCTTTGGAACATTCTTCCTCCCATTTCTTTTTTTCTCCCTTATAAAAAAAATCTAGAATAAGGGTTTTCTTCCCTTTTCTTTCTTTTCCCTCCTTAAATGAGACTCGGGAACACAGCATAACTGTGTTTTTGGTCATTTAAAAAAAATTAACATTTAAATCTAACGACATTAGTCATCAAGACTAAAATGGAATCAAAATAAAAAGTTAGGGTTCAGACAAAGATTTTAAAATATAAAAGACTCAACTAGTTAAAATAAAAAAAATTCATAGACTTAAATAATAATTCTCTTATATTAATTACAAAGAAATTTTATATTTTATTTTAAAATTATCCTATGCTAATTACAATAAAGCAAAAGCAACCACTCCAGATGAAATTTCATTGGGGAAAGTGGACTCCCATCTGTTTACAGCAATCATTCGTTCATTATTTCTGAGATTTTCTTACTAAGATTCCAGAGCTTTTCGGCTGTTAACAACCAACCCCATCTCAAATTAGCTCCGGCCACCGGATATATTCACAGGACAGATCACCGGAGCAGTCAGCATGGGTTGTAATGGATCAACGAGTGCCAAAACGGACGGTATGAACTCAAAATTTCTGTTGGGTTTTTATTCTAAAGTTGATTTAAAAGATGTTTTGTGTGTGAAAATGATTGTAATCTTGATAAGGGTTTTATGTTATCTGTTCATACAAATAATTAGGGTTTGAAGAAAAATGTGTAATTTGATATGATTGGTATTGGGGTCTTTTGTGTGGCTAAAGAAGGTTGTTAGTTAGCCCTAGATCTATAGGGTTGTTTATTCATCATCTATGGAACAAAAGGGCCCAAATTTTCAAGATTCTTGATTTCTTGAAATGTGAAGGTTCTGTTACAACACCAATTGTTATGAAGTTTGAGGTGTTTAATGTTGTATGGACTTACAGTTGCACAAAAGGGTTTGATATTGATGACATAGTTTATCTTAGAGTTCCACACTCTTGACTTCAATGTTGTCAAACTGGTTGGCAATTAGTGTTACACCCTAGGCAAATCTCACATCGGTTGTGGTTCATATGGAATACCGGACCTCAAATATCACCAACGTGTTTTGGGCGGATTGGCTGTGGATGAGAGGAGAACTCCACAGTCCACAGTTAAACGTGCTTGGGTGGGAGCAATCCCAGGATGGGTGACCTCCTGGGCAACCAAAACTAAATATGTGAGCTCCTTGTGAGCAAAACGGAAAATATTGGTTTAATGGTTGGTATGCCTTTCCAGATGTTACATTTGGTATCACCGAAAGATGAAAGAATCTTGATGCCAATCGCCAAAAGATCTTCTGCGTTAAATCATAATGATTATCAATGAAATAAAAAGTTATTTTATGTAGATAGTAATACTAATAAGTAATAGTAACAATAATGATGATGGTGATGTTGAATTTATGATGATAATTATGGTAATAAATAAATATTAAAATATAAATTAATACATATAAAGTGTAATTTTATCAAAATTTGAATTTCCCTTGGAATGCCTTGGATGGCGTTGGTCATTCCATCCATATTATTAAGGAATGATGGATTCCTTCATGTAATGTTCCTAAGGAATTCAGTTAAATATGTTATATGCCTTTCTCATTGATTGGGACTTTTGTAGTGTCTCATTAACACAGCACATGGTTAAATAAATTTATGTTGTGGAACTTCATCATCTTTTTATGTTGCAGAGCCTATTAAGAAAATAACCAAACCGAAGGCGTGGAAGTATTCTGAACCGATAACTGGGGAGCAGCTTAAGCGGATGCGTGATGAGTTTTGGGATACTGCTCCACATTATGGTGGCCGAAAAGGTAATTCTTGTACAAATAAGGGGTGACAATTTCAAGTTTTCATCCCATTTGAGTATGAACGGGTCAATTTGGATTATGTCTTATCTCAAACGGATAAATCAATAAAGTCAACTAAAACCGGGAACAAGTCAAAAGTTGCCCAAAATGTATTTTTGATACACACAACCACCTAAATATCTTTATTCAAAATTTTAGATTGTTATTGTCATAGTATAGTTTTGTGACCATATTTACCACATTGAAGTAGTTATAAAAAGTATGGACAAAAAAGTAGTTGCAGCCTGCAGGTCAAATCCAACTTGATCCGACTCGTTTCAATCCTACTGAAACGTTACATGGTTCGGATTGAGCATGTTTTCACCTCTTACCCAACCCGTCCATCTTGACACCACTAGTCAAAACGTTGCTTATTGCATCCGTGCATCTTTGATAAATTATCTTTTACAAAAAATATACAGCATCGTGGTTAAAATACGTTAGACCAGGTAATTTCGACCCGCTTACTTATAAATCGGTCAGTTTGGGCTATATTTTATCTCTAGCAAGTTAAATGGCTTAAGCTAAAAGTTTTAACTAAAAAGGAAGTGCCACAAATTCAAAGGATCAAACAGGTCGACAATCATCCAAAGTGTATTCAAATTTATAAAACAACCTAAATCGTTTTTTTAATTGATCATCGTTGAAAATTACAGTTTTTAAAAGTTTTTTTTTTTATAAAAGGAGTGTTTGTGGGTATCTAAATAGATCAAAGGCATGTTTGATTGAAACATGACTTACCATTTTAACCTTCTGTATGAGATTATGAACTTGCTGCTTTTATAGTAGCTTGTGATTTGACTGTGTGTGCGTGCGTGTGTAATTTATCAGAGATCTGGGACGCGCTTCGAGCGGCTGCTGAAGCTGAATTATCACTTGCACAGACAATAGTCGACAGCGCTGGCATTATTGTTCAAAAGGCAGATTTGACCGTCTGTTATGATGAAAGAGGTAGTTTGTCTGTGAGGGCTGTTAAACGGATCGTGTCCGTGGGTTGGCGGGTCGAACCCCACACAAACCAGAAAATCGTGTCGCACATGAACCTGATTTGTGTGTTGACACGGACTGACGGACATGACCCGTTGAATATTAAAACTTTAAAGCTCTAAATTTACATATTATTTTTATTTTTTAGCAATTATGTTTAAACTATACGAATTTATTTAAACATTTGAATTTTGGTATTAAAAATACCCAAATAGTTTAAGTTATTACATGAAACAAATTTTTAAAAATAATAATAAATGGGTTAAACAGGTCAACCCATGAACCTGTCTGATTGACACGAACACAACCCGTTTAGCTAAAGTATTCGCGGGTTCAACTCAAATCTGTGACTTTATTATTAGATTCATGCCGTGTCAGAAATTTACACCCCTGTTGTCTTCAACTTTTGTGTTTTGAACTAAATGTTCTATCTTTTTTTAACAATGATATCAAATGATAGGTGCAAAGTACGAGTTGCCAAAGTATGTCCTGAGTGACCCGACAAATCTGGTTCGCGGAAGCTGAGAGCCAAGAAGACACGGACTCGTCTTGTTTCCGTTTCAAGACCGAAAATTGTGTATATTTTGAAGTCTTTATTTCAAATATATGATTTGTGAAACTACAACTTCTACATGACTTGGATATTCTCACATGTAACACTTGTTTTCCATGGATATATATAACGCCCCCTCTCTCACTTGCCTGTGTACCTTATTAAACAAGTTAACCTGAACACGAAACACATTTAGAGGTTTTTAGAAAAGTTCTTATTTATATTTTAAATGGATTACTTGAAAACTATAACATAGAAAGTTTGACACATTGTTGTTTTTAACTAGTAATGTAACACCCCAACCTGGTACGGGCTGGCATGTTAGTATACGGAAATCAAATCTAAAACATAGTTCCAAAATGAAAAGAATCCAAAGTTCAAAGTCCCAAAACAAAAATAAAGTTCCTAGTTAAATAGTTCATTACATAATTGAATGAAAATCTTCGTTGCTCAGATTGTCACTCTTCACTTCCTCTCGGATAAACCCTGTTAATCTGGCGTGCATGAAAACAAAAGCACGCCTGAGCATAACGCTCAGTGGGAAATAACATATAACATGAGAAACAAACATAATGTAACAATAACGTGGAATAAGATAAAGCAATTATATCAAAATTTAACTCGTATCAAAACAGAAATACCCGGAGCTAATCAGGGGCGGCTCTTACCCTTTGCCAAAAAGGCCCTAGCCTTGGGCCCCCACAAATCTTGGGGCCTCTAAATTTTGAAAAAAGTTTGTTATATATATATAGAGTTTGTTATATATATATATATAGTTTTATGGGCCTTTCATACGACCTTAATTGATCTGCTCATTGAAGTTCAGATTCAAAACAAAAGCAACCTACGACCTTAATTGACGGTGACGGTAGGATTACCAAAATTGAGGGAGCCAAGAAATTATCAACGGATATATTGCGAAATCAACGCATGGATTCCCAAAATAGATTAACAAAGGGTCAAGGCATGGTATCAATAGGTAATTTCCTTTATAGCTTTCTCAGAATCTCAATTTACAATTACCAAATCATCATCTGTGAGTGATTACTGATTCACCGAAACACCATCTGTGACTGTAGGCCGCCGATCCATCATCGATTCACCACCGATTCATCACCGTCATAGCAGTGGTAACCATCTGTTTAGGTAACCACTGATCTTATTTACAATATTTTAGTGAATTTCTAAAGGATATTAGGTTAAAAACCTTTATTTATAAGTTATTTGTTACTTGGATTTTTGGATACTTGGATTATACTTGTTACCCTTATTAATTCTTAGTTGATTCCATGTCAAATCGAAATCGAAAATACGAATTGGGTTGTTCGAAAAGAAAAAAGAAAATTAAAGTAGATGCCATAGTTGAAAAGGAAAGAGGGTCGTTTTTAAAATATGTAACAATAACAAAAAATAATGGTCAAAACAATCTTAATGAACAACCAAATGTTGAAAAAGAACAACCAAATAATGATGAACAACTAAATAATAGAAATGAACAACCAAATAATGATGAACAGACAAATGATGAACACCCAAATGTTGAAAATGAACAACCAAGTAATGAACAAACAAAGGAACCTTTAAATATTTATGATCCAAGTAAATGGAATAATATTAGTCTTAATTTAAGAGATTTACTAGTAGAAAAAGGTCCGATTAAGATTTATGATTTTAATTTTCCAAAAGATGAGCAATCAAGAAGCTTTAATTCCTCTCTTTATATGGAGAAAAATATGAAAGAAAATGGTTGGTTTATCCTATAGATGTTAATAAAGTTTTTGTTTTTGTTGTAAGTTATTTAATGTGAATCTATGTAAGTAATTTAGCAAATATAGGTACTCAGGGGCGGACTTACATAGGGCCGAGGGGTTCACCGGAACCCCTAGTTTTGAATTTGTAGTAGAAAGCTATATAGAAAAACATAGGGTGAACCCCTTAGAAAAATACAGGGTGAACCCATCGACGGATTTTTCTACTGGTGGCGACGCATCGGCGGTCCGGCATTCATGCCTGCTCCGGCGAAGTTCTCCAGCTACGGAAAGAACAGAGAAGAAGAACATGCTAGAAGCGAATACTAGTACTAGGCTTTGACTATTTACACAATGCTTTTGTGTGGGCTTTTTGTTTTTCAAAACCCCACCTTAATTCATTTAAAAAGCCCAATAAAAGAAAACCTATTATTTTATTATTTTAATTTTCTCTTTAACTTACATATTATCGGCTGCGACAGACTGTTACTCTATTTTATATCTGCTTTGTCTACTCCACCTCTTTTGTTTATCTTGATTTACTCAAACTCAATTTTCTAGATGAGGTATGTTAGACTTATTAATTTTAATTTTATTTTTTATTAATAATTATTTATTAATTAAATTAATAGTATACTCACTCGAAATATCAAAGAAGGAAACCGTTTTAATGAGGTAACCACTTACCTGATGTCACACCCGTAACACAGGACAGTTATCTACCAGAGTAGTACCTATGTTCCCAGGTAAGAGCGACGGGTCTAGGAGAGATTTATACACCGCTCTTTCCTAGACAGAACATTCCATTTGCAGATAACTACATACCGGTTGAAGGTCGCCTTCTAGTTACAGTGACTTTGATAATCAAAACACACAGCGAAAGACTTATAACATAACTTCTTTCATTTCATAATATAAAGTCTGTAAAATAGGGACTGACTGACAAAATACAATATAATCAAACTCTGGACTTATAGCTCACGAAGAATCATGCCAATCACTCAGGCCTTATGGTCACCCAGAGACCTACCCTCAGCCATCCCTATTTCCAACCTTTATACACCTCCAGGAATGCCATCTACTAGCTAGGGTTCACCTGTGCTCAAAAACATTTGAAAATATTTTGGATCAGCTTACGCTGGTGAGTTCATAAACAAAAATAATCTTTACGTGTATCCCTAATCGAGAATGAATACCCCGTGTGGGAATTACAATCATCTTGTCCAACCCATCACCCAGTAACCTCTGCTTTACTCGGGTTCTGAGTCTACAACATACATATATATAGGAACCCCCTAGCTTGCTGGTCCCATACGTACTAGAACTAAAACAAGAGGATCAGTCTTGTCCCTGGGTCCCACCCCAATCATGATCATAATAAGTACTCATTATAGGATATATGCATGGACAACGTTGGGATCTCAGATACAAAATCATTTACAAAACATTTCATAGAGCACAGTTTAGAGGAACTCACCTCAACCAGAACCTCCTCTTGTATCGACTATCACAATCAACACTTTAACAGAACCCTAGATCACAACCCGCATTATTATAATTAACATCCTATCTTAGGTTTACACAAAGAAACCTCAGGGTATTCAGAAACCTTACCTCGGTGCTATTTACGGCTATTTGCGAACAAAATGCGGGAAACCGGACTCTCGGGAGCGGATCGAAACCTCAGGAATCGAGCTAGCAGAGCTTGTGTGTGTTAGAAGTGTGTTTGGGTGTGAAAGAGTGGCTAGGATCGATCAACTATTTATAGGGTGACATTCGAGCCTGTACTGGACTGCTAAGACAGGGCGTGGCGGTCCGCCACCCCTCGAGTCGGCTAAATCTGCTTGGGGGCTACGTAGCGGACCGCTAAGGTGAAGGCTTCCGCAATTTGGTATCAGAGCCTTGTGCTCAAAAAATAAATGAGTTTATTAAATAAAAATTCAAATGATTCTGAGGAATCAAATCAACAATCAACTGAGGTTATTAACTTCAGTGAAAATGAAAAAGGTTTTTGTTCTGATTATATGATCAACTCGGATCAATTAACAAAAATAAACAAGCTTAAATTCAAGCTTGACACCAGACATGTTTTTAATCAACCTACAAGTTTACAGAGTTTAGTTTCAAAAGCTTTTTCTAGAAAAAATAAAATATTTTACTGTTTTAATACTGAAGAACTTTCAGTAGATATAAAAGACACTTCAGGAGAAGTATTCTTGTCATTAATAACAAAAGGAGAAATAGCAAAAAAACTTTTGTCTATTAAACCTGAGTTAAGAAAATCTATGAATATGGTGCATATAGGGGCAGTAAAAATCCTCTTAAAAGCACAATTCAGAGATGGAATCAATTTTCCTATAAAAATGGCTCTTGTTGATAATAGAATCATCAACAGACAAGATGCTCTCCTAGGAGCAGTACAAGGAAATTTAGCATATGACAAATTTATGTTTACCATATATCCTAAGTTTGCTTTACATCGAGATTCAAAAGATTTTGAAAAAACATTAAGTTTCATACATCAATGTGAAAGAACTGATATGATGAAACCAGGAAATAAAGTATTCTCGATTAACTACTTAATCTCTTATGCTTTAACTAATAGTACTCATTCAATAGAGTATAAGGAAAAAGAGAATATAACTATTGAAGACATATTCTCAGATATTAGCACCGTTGAAAAAAGTATGATCTCTGAACCTTCACAAGTGCAAGAAAATTGGGCCATTAACATAGCCCGTAATAAACAAACTCTAGAGTCTAAACCTAGACAGAGTTTTTCTTTTAATACCTTAAAAATAGGAGAATCTAGTTCTAGTTCATCCAGTCCTACAGAACTACAATTAATTCGATCCATGTCGGAAAGAATTGACAAACATGGAGAAATCCTTAAAGAAGTTATTGAAAAATAATTTCTGAAAACCCTAAGTTCTAGATATGAGTTCTCTCGTTATAATTGAGAAATTAATCAAAGAATTAATTAATAAAGTAGAAAATCTAGCTACTAGTGAAAATCTCGAAGCAATAGCTGCAAAGATTATAAATGAAATTTTTGAAAAAATAAAGGACGAAAACACAAATCCTTTAAATCCAGAAAATACAAATCCCTTGATTAATCAAGAAACTTCTCAAGGAGAAAATAAAAAGTTTCAAAAGTATTCATTTCCTAACTTCAATGTTGGAAATCCATCTTTAGGAAGCTCTAAAAACCCAAATGCTTTAAAATGGCCTTTTGGATCAAGCTCAAATGACGAATAAAAGTCAAATGAGATTTTCTTTCAGAAAAATAAATATAAAAATCGGACAATATTATTTACTTCAAAATAACGTTATCCAAAGGATTATAGAACTCCATAGTGATTAGAGCATTTATCCAACCAAAAAATTAAATGAGTTATCTCATTTACACAAACAAAAACAATGTTTCATTAATGAAATACAAAAACTTAAAGACATAAAAATTAGTCTATCCTGTGGATAAATGATATCCATAACTGAAAAATTAGAGAAAATATTTGAAGAATAGCTTGATACCTTTTCAGCTGAACAAATAAACGAACTCATTCAACTAATGTCCCTAAGTGACAAAGAGTGTGAGCAACAATTTCAAGATATTATCCTTTAGAAAACATTTTTGAAGGTTATATGCAAATATATGCTTCAGAAATAAGAGAAGACTCATCTTCATCCTTTGAAACCAATTCAGACAGCTCAGAATGAATAAAACTGATTTTTGTCAGTCAATTCATAAAGAAAATGAATTAGTATATTCAAATATCACTAATCCAAACTCTATCTATATAAAAGGAAAAATTTCCTTTAAAGGATATAAGACCATAACTCTACACTGTTATGTAGATATTGGAGCAAGTCTTTGTCTTGCAAGCAAATATGTTATTCCTGAAGATTTATGGGAAAATACTCCCAAAGATATCAAAGTAACAATTGCAAACCAAGAAACTATTAGATTACATAAAGTTTGTAGAAACCTTATTATCTACTTCTCAGGAGAACCGTTTCCTATTCCTACCATCTATCAACAGGAATCTGGAATAGATTTACTTCTTGGAAATAATTTCTGTCAATTATACGGGCCTTTTACTCAATGGTTAGATAGAATATCTTTTCACCTTAATCAAGAAACAATTTTGATTAAGAAAAGTACAAAAGCTTCTCAAATTGGAAAACCTGATTTTCTTAAATCTATGAAAAAGATTCTAAGATAAAACAAATTCATGGTACAAACATAACTCATGAAGTTATAAAACCAGAAGAAAGATATTTTCTTGAAATTCAAAAATATCAAAAAATTGAAACTTTACTTGAAAAAGTTTGTTCCGAAAATCCAATCGACCCTCAAAAAACCAAGAAATGGATGAGAGCGTCAATAGAATTATTGGATCCTAACACTATAATTAGAGTAAAACCTATGAAATATAGTCCACAAGATAGAAAAGAATTTAGCAGACAGATTAAAGAATTAGTTAATCTTAAGCTAATCAGTCCTAGCAAATCACCTCATATGTCTCCAGCTTTTTTAGTTGAAAATGAGGCTGAAAAAAGAAGAGGAAAAAAGCGTATGGTTGTTAATTACAAGGCAATCAACGCAGCAACCAAAGGAGATAGTCATAACTTCCCTTGTATGCAAGAATTACTAACTCTTGTAAGAGGAAAAACCATATTTTCTAGTTTCGACTGTAAAAGTGGATTTTGGCAAGTTTTGTTAGATGAAAAATCTCAACTCTTAACTGCTTTCACTTGTCTAGATGGTCATTATCAATGGACTATAGTTCCTTTTGGACTAAAACAAGCACCTAGCATATTTCAAAGACATATGCAAAATGCTCTTAGAGGACTAGAAAACTTTTGTACCGTCTATGTTGACGATATTATAGTTTTCTCAGATTCAGAAGAAAAACACTATTTTTATGTTTTTTCAGTTCTAAAATTAATTGAAAAATATGGAATCATTTTGTCAAAAAAGAAAGTAAATCTTTTTAAACAAAAAAATAATTTTTTAGGTCTAGAAATAGATCAAGGAACTCATTGTCCACATAAACACATCCTTGAAAATCTTCACAAATTTCCGGATACACTTGAAGATAAGAAACATCTTCAAAGATTTTTAGGTGTTCTAACCTATGCAGAAAGCTACATCCCAAAGTTAGCAGAACTCAGGAAGCCCTTACAGGTAAAACTGAAAAAAGAATATGTATGGAAATGGAAACAATCCGATACAGATTATATTAAAAGGATAAAGAAAAATCTAATTAGTTTATCAAAACTTTATCTTCTAAAGGAAGAAGATTTTCTTATAATAGAAACTGATGCTTCAAAAGACTTTTGGGGTGGAGTTATAAAGGCAAAAACTTTTGAAAAAGAAGAGATATGCAAATATAATTCTGGAAGTTTTAAACAAGTCGAAAGAAATTACCCCATTAATGAAAAAGAATTACTAGCGGTAAAAAATACAATTTCTAAGTTTTCAATCTATCTTACTCCTGTAAAATTTTTAGTAAGAACAGATAATAAAAACTTCACTTATTTCCTAAAGACAAAAATCTCGGGAGATAACAAACAAGGTCGTCTTGTCAGATGGCAAATGTGGTTTTCAAGATATTCATTTAACATTGAGCATCTTGAGGGTACCAAAAACGTGCTTGCTGACAGCCTGACACGAGACTTTTAAAAAACGTAAGCACTAACGTATTTCAGCATAAACTTTGCCTATTTAAACGAGCAAAGAGTTTTCAAATAAAATAATCATTTCTCGAAAAACTTCAAAAAATCAGAAATGGAAGATTTAAAGGCTTTACGCCTCAAAGAAAAAATTCTTCTTATAGAATTAAAAAATCTTCGAGAAAAAATAGTTGTCTATGACGAAAGTCTAGAAACAACTGTTAATTCAGTAAAGGAAACCGAAAGGTTACAAACTGAATCTATTCCCTTGCAAACGGCAAAGGGTAAAGAAAAATTAAATCCGTTGATTCCTGTTGCTTTGGAAAAAAGCAAAAATAAGAAATATGAAAAATCACAATCTTCATCTAGCCCAGAAGCAAACGGCTCTGGTAAATGCAAATCAAATCCGTTGATAGCTGACAGTTTGCTAAAAACTGAAAAGGTCTCTTTCAGGCCAAGTTATTCTCAAATCATTCAAGAACCCATGAAATTCGGGAAATCTAGATTTTATGTCATCTTTGATGGAGAACACAGAGGCATATATGAAGACCGGTCCATAGTTTCACAATACGTCTCAGGGAATTCTTTCCCATTTAAAAAATTCGGGTCTCTATTACAAGCCCAACAAGAAGCTACGCGATATTCAGCAGAATTCGGAAAGAAGGAAATAACTCTAAAGGTAACACTTTTTCCTGAACCTCTGAAGGCCAAGAAAAAAGAAAGAGTTATAGAATTCAAGAAAACTTTCCAAAAATCTTTTGTAAAAGAAGAAACAGAAGAAAGTAATGATATCATCTCCTTAGATGAATTCAGATCAATTTGGTCTAAAGCCAGGTCTCTAAGTCAAAATGATTTCGAGAACGAACACATCTATACAGAAGACAAGGCAACTAAAAGTCTTATTATCTTTTGTCTAGGTGCAGACACAAAACTTGTTTCTTTAGCATATATAGCTGGATTAATAAAGTTTATTTATCTTTCTCCCAATCTGCTAGAAATTAGTCTTTTTACAGAAGGAGTAAAGAAAGCCATAAAGAACTTTCGAAAAAAAATCGCGGCGACAAGAGATGCTGATATCTTTATTAAGTGTAACTCTACACTTCCTGACTCGTATCAAGGAAATTCTTTACAAAGCTACCATCATTTAGAAATTGGCATTGTCAAAACAAGAACAGTTAATCCTTTTAAAATCATGGAGGAAAAATACGAAGACCCAGAAAATTGGGTAGAAATAAGTGTGAGAGGATTTTTAAAAATCCTTAACAATCTTCAAAAGATAAAATTAGGAAGCTTCAACAAAGTGAATTATTGCAGTCACAACTGCATTATTACAAGCTTTAGTGGAACCCCACTACCAAAGCATGAAAAAGAAACTTTAGAGAAAATGGAGCAAAGAATCATTTTCAACAAAGTAGAAGCGGGCCCCACCACTAAAGAAAGACTTTGTAAAAAGTTACAACGCACTTATGAGAATCATAATTGTCAATACTGTGCAAACAGGACAAAAGAAAGCAACAGCTCTCACCTCGACAGCTACATGTCAGAAGAAGACACAAGAGAATTGGACCCAACACATGGGTATGTCGACTAAAAACGTCATGCATGACGAATTATAGAAGGCTAATTTAGTCTTTTGTACAAATCTTCTCGTACTATATAAAGGAGACTGATTTTAGTTTTTAGATATCGAATACTCTCCCCTAAATCTCTTTTCTCATCCTCTGTAATGTGTGAGTAAAATTTCTCTCTTAAGGAGAGAAATGTAAATACTTCAAGAAGTTCTTCCTTTTGGAAAAACAGTTATGAAATAAAAGTTCCGTCTTCTTTAAACTTCATTCTGTTTATGTTATCACTTTACAAAACCTGGAGTCCTGGAGCCATAGAAGAGTACCGCTTAGGCAGATGGCCCTAGGGAAATGATTGGTTGGATTGGTCCCTTGTAAGGAACACGTTAACAACATTAGAATGAACGATATCGAAGAGGTATAATTTTATTTTATGCTGTTAAAATTACTTCAAAGTATTTATTAATTCTATCTTTAAGCATTAAGCAAAAAAGGGTTTAAACTATCGACAATTTATGATCTTAATGATCTCCTCTAAAAAAGATTTCCGCAATTTGTTATCAGAGCCTTGTGCTCAAAAAATAAAATGAGTTTATTAAATAAAAATTCAAATGATTCTGAGAAATCAAATCAACAATCAACTGAGGTTATTAACTTCAGTGAAAATGAAAAAGGTTTTTTGTTCTGATTATATGATCAACTCGGATCAATTAACAAAAATAAACAAGCTTAAATTCAAGCTTGACACCAGGCAGGTTTTTAATCATCCTACAAGTTTACAGAGTTTAGTTTCAAAAGCTTTCTCTAGAAAAAATAAAATATTTTACTGTTTTAATACTGAAGAACTTTCAGTAGATATAAAAGACACTTCAGGAGAAGTATTCTTGCCATTAATAACAAAACATAGAAGTGTACCGCTTAGGCAGGTGGCCGTAGGGAAATGATTGGTTGGATTGGTCCCTTGTAAGGAACGCGTTAACAACAATAGAATGAACGACATCGAAGAGGTATAATTTTATTTTGTGCTATTAAAATTACTTCAAAATATTTATTAATTCTCTCTTTAAGCATTAAGCAAAAAAGAGTTTAAACTATCGATAATTTATGATCTTAATGATCTCCTCTAAAAAAGATTTCCACAATTTGGTATCAGAGCCTTGTGCTCAAAAAATAAAATGAGTTTATTAAATGAAAATTCAAATGATTCTGAGGAATCAAATCAACAATCAACTGAGGTTATTAACTTCAGTGAAAATGAAAAAGATTTTTGTTCTGATTATATGATCAACTCGGATCAATTAACAAAAATAAACAATCTTAAATTCAAGCTTGACACCAGGCAGGTTTTAATCAACCTATAAGTTTACAGAGTTTAGTTTCAAAAGCTTTCTCTAGAAAAAATAAAATATTTTACTGTTTTAATACTGAAGAACTTTCAGTAGATATGAAAGACACTTCAGGAGAAGTATTCTTGCCATTAATAACAAAAGGAGAAATAGCAAAAAGACTTTTGTCTATTAAACCTGCGTTAAGAAAATCTATGAATATAGTGCATATAGGGGTATATTCATAGATTCGCATATAGAGGATTTTTACTGCCCCTATATGCACCATATTCATAGATTTTATTAACTCAGGTTTAATAGACAAAAGTCTTTTTGCTCTTTCTTCTTTTGTTATTAATGGCAAGAATACTTCTCATGAAGTGTCTTTTATATCTACTGAAAGTTCTTCAGTATTAAAATAGTAAAATATTTTATTTTTTATAAAGAAAGCTTTTGAAACTAGACTCTGTAAACTTGTAGGTTGATTAAAAACCTGCCTGGTGTCAAGCTTGAATTTAAGCTTGTTTATTTTTGTTAATTGATCCGAGTTGATCATATAATCATGAAAAAACCTTTTTCATTTTCACCGAAGTTAATAACCTCAGTTGATTGTTGATTTAATTCCTCAGAATCATTTGAATTTTTATTTAATAAAGTCATTTTATTTTTTGAGCACAAGAATCTGATACCAAATTGCGGAAATCTTTTTTAGAGGAGATCATTAAGATCATAAATTGTCGATAGTTTAAACCCTTTTTTGCTTGATGCTTAAAGAGAGAATTAATAAATATTTTGAAGTAATTTTAACAGCATAAAATAAAATTATACCTTTTCGATATCGTTCATTCTATTGTTGTTAACGTGTTCCTTACAAGGGACCAATCCAACCAATCATTTCCCTACGGCCATTTGCCTAAGCGGTACTCTTATATGGCTCCAGGACTCCAGGTTTTGTAAAGTGATAACATAAACAGAATGAAGTTTAAAGAAGACGGAACTTTTATTTCATAACTGTTCTTCCAAAAGGAAGAACTTCTTAAAGTATTTACATTTCTCTCCTTAAGAGAGAAGTTTTACTCACACGTTACAGAGGATGAGAAAAGAGATTTAGGGGAGAGTATTCGATATCTAAAAACTAAAATCAGTCTCCTTTATATAGTAGGAGAAGATTTGTACAAAAGACTGAACTAGCCTTCTATAATTCGTCATGCATGGCGTTTTTAGTCGACATACCCATGTGTTGGGTCAATTCTCTTGTGTCTTCTTCTGACATGTAGCTGTCGAGGTGAGAGCTGTTGCTTTCTTTTGTACTGTTTGCACAGTATTGGCAATTATGATTCTCATAAGTGCGTTGTAACTTTTTGACAAAGTCTTTCTTTAGTGGTGGGGCCTGCTTCTACTTTGTTGAAAATGATTCTTTGCTCCATTTTCTCTAAAGTTTCTTTTTCATGCTTTGGTAGTGGGGTTCCACTGAAGCTTGTAATAATGCAGTTGTGACTGCAATAATTCACTTTGTTGAAGCTTCCTGCTTTTATCTTTTGAAGATTGTTAGGGATTTTTAAAAATCCTCTCACTCTTATTTCTACCCAATTTTTTGGGTCTTTGTATTTTTCCTCTATGATTTTAGAAGGATTAATTGTTCTTGTTTTGGCAATGCCAATTTCTAAATGATGGTAGCTTTGGAAAGAATTTCCTTGATACCAGTCAGGAAGTGTAGAGTTACACTTAATAAAGATATCATCATCTCTTCCGCTACGATCTTTTTTCGAAAGTTATTTATGGCTTTCTTTACTCCTTCTGTAAAAAGACTAATTTCTAGCAAATTGGGAGAAGGATAAATAAACTTTATTAATCCAGCTATATATGTTAGAGAAACAAGTTTTGTGTCTGCACCTGGACAAAAGATAATAAGACTTTTAGTTGCCTTGTCTTCTGTATAGATGTGTTCGTTCTCGAAATCATTTTGACTTAGAGACTTGGCTTTAGACCAAATTGATCTGAATTCATCTAAGGAGATGATATCATTACTTTCTTCTGTTTCTTCTTTTACAAAAGATTTTTGGAAAGTTTTCTTGAATTCTATAACTCTTTCTTTTTTCTTGGCCGTCAGAGGTTCAGGAAAAAGTGTTACCTTTAGAGGTATTTCCTTCTTTCCGAATTCTGCTGAATATCGCGTAGCTTTTTGTTGGTCTTGTAATAGAGACCCGAATTTTTTAAATGGGAAAGAATTCCCTGAGATGTATTATGAAACTATGGACCGGTCTTCATATATGCCTCTGTGTTCTCCATCAAAGATGACATAAAATCTAGATTTCCCGGATATCATGGGTTCTTGAATGATTTGAGAATAACTTGGCCTGAAAAAGACCTTTTCAGTTTTTAGCAAACTGTCAGCTATCAACGGATTTGATATGGCTTTACCAGAGCCGTTTGCTTCTGGGCTAGATGAAGATTGTGATTCTTCATATTTCTTATTTTTGCTTTTTTCCAAAGCAACAGGAATCAACAGATTTAATTTTTCTTTACCCTTTGTCGTTTGCAAGGGAATAGATTCAGTTTGTAACCTTTCGGTTTCCTGTAATGAATTAACAGTTGTTTCTAGACTTTCGTCAAAGACAGCTATTTTTTCCCGAAGATTTTTTAATTCTATAAGAATATTTTTTTTTTTGAGGCGTAAAGCCTTTAGATCTTCCATTTCTGATTTTTTTGAAGTTTTTCGAGAAATGATGATTTTATTTGAAAACTCTTTGATGGTTTAAATAGGCAAAGTTTATGCTGAAATACGTTAGTGCTTACGTTTTTTGAAAGTCTCGTGTCAAGCTGTCAGCAAGCACGTTTTTGGTACCCTCAAGATGCTCAATGTTAAATGAATATCTTGAAAACCACATTTGTCAACTGATAAGACGGCCTTGTTTGTTATCTCCCGAGATTTTTGTCTTTAGGAAATAAGTGAAGTTTTTATTATCTGTTCTTACTAAAAATTTTACAGGAGTAAGATAGATTGAAAACTTAGAAATTGTATTTTTTACCGCTAGTAATTCTTTTTCATTAATGTGGTAATTTCTTTCGGCTTGTTTAAAACTTCCAGAAGTATATTTGCATATCTCTTCTTTTTCAAAAGTTTTTGCCTTTATAACTCCACCCCAAAAGTCGTTTGAAGCATCAGTTTCTATTATAAGAAAATCTTCTTCCTTTAGAAGATAAAGTTTTGGGAAACTAATTATATTTTTCTTTATCTTTTGAATATAATATGTATCGGATTGTTTCCATTCCCATACATATTCTTTTTTCAGTTTTACCTGTAAGGGCTTCCTGAGTTCTGCTAACTTTGGGATGTAGCTTTCTGCATAGGTTAGAACACCTAAAAATCTTTGAAGATGTTTCTTATCTTCAAGTGTATCCGAAAATTTGTGAAGATTTTCAAGGATGTGTTTTGTGAGGCCCCAAACCCGGGAGACCTCACTTATTGGATTTACTCATCAACACATAGCACTTTTAAACATAAGACATTCATTAACACAACGGAAACATAAATATCTAATACAACTTGTCTCTAACAATATCAACTTAAAACATAACATAAAACATAATCAGGATGCCAGACACTGATCTTCGGGTAACTCTTCTCGCCAAGCCAAGCATCCACTTCCATCTACAGCCACCTACACTTAACTGATGTGCATACTAAAAATCAGCAACGCTGAGTGAGTTCTAACGTTTACTTTAAATCAACTATACAAAAGATTTACTAAAACATATATACTGCCAATAAGGCTAAACTTAACACACTTTACTTTTCAAACATATGTACTGCCATTAAGGCTAAACTTAACACACTTTACTTTTCAAACATATATACTGCCATTAAGGCTAAACTTAACACACTTTACTTTTCAAACAGTTTAAAACGTATAATAAACCGTCAATTCCTCTTTACTGTACTGCCCTCATGGCTTACATCCATGAACCGACAAGTACCTGGTCAATGCCCCCATGGCTTACGTCCATGAACCGACACTATCGCTTATCCGTCAATTCCTTGTCACTACTGTACCGCCCCCATGGCTAACGTCCATGAACCGACGAGTACCTGGTCAATGCCCCCATGGCTTACGTCCATGAACCGACACTACCGCTTATCCGTCAATTCCTTGTCACTACTGTACCGCCCCCATGGCTAACGTCCATGAACCGACGAGTACCTGGTCAATGCCCCCATGGCTTACATCCATGAACCGACAATACCCTGGTCAATGCCCCCATGGCTTACATCCATGAACCGACAATACCGCTTAACGCTAAGGGGAGGTTGCGTGGACCTCCCGAGCGACCGCCGTCACTCATCCCAGTTGTACAACCGTTAACGAACCCAAAGGTTCTTACTAATGGGTAGAACCCATATCTGACATCTTGTACAAGTAACATCTGTCCCAAGGACCTTTATAGCTGGTACATATTCCCGAAGGAAAACTGTTCACTTTACTGTTCATAAAACTTTCTGTAAATCTTGTTCATAACTTAACATGTATTATGCCTTTGTTTATGTATATAAAAATATAGTAAACGCTTGCCATAAATACCTTTGCTTTTACTGAAATATATCTTAACACATATATCATGCCTTTGTTTATGTATATAAAAATATAGTAAACGCTTGCCAAATGATATATCTTTGCTTTTACTGAAACATAGCTTATCATAAAATGCATCTTACTTTCTGAAACATAGCTTATCATAAAATACATCTTACTTTCTAAAACATAGCTTATCATATATATTATGCCTTTGTTTATGTATATGAAAATATAGTAAACGCTTGCCAAATGATATATCTTACTTTACTGAAAACATACTAGCACATATATCATGCCTTTGTTTATGTATATGAAAATATAGTAAACGCTTGCCAAATGATATATCTTACTTTACTGAAAACATACTTTTGCCTCTTTTAAACCTTTCACTAAAACATAGCTTTTCTCTTCAGTTTATAATATATAAAATATAATAAACACTTTACACTAAGTATGCACACCACCCCTAAAGAAGGCAAAAAGGGGATTAGAACTCACCTGGTATCTTAGCTGCAATTGTCTACTGTATCTCATACAATCTGATCAATCATAACAATTTGACACTTATCAGACTTAACTCGACGCTAAACGGTTTAACCACTCTAACATACTGACTTTACTTAATCAGTCCTGATGCCTGTGCACTTAGCAAGTGCGTAGACTCTGTTTCCTGCGCACTTAGCAAGTGCGCAGACTTCCCTTCCTGCGCATTTAGCAAGTGCGCAGGTTCCTCTTCCTGCGCACTTAGCAAGTGCACAGGCTCCTCTTCCTGCGCACTTAGCAAGTGCGCAGGACCTGCTCTGTGCGCACTTAGCAAGTGCGCACGACCTGTTCTTGGCGAAAAACTCTAACTTTCGCATTCGGGTCTGATTACTTCAAGATCCCGAACCTGGTTGCATTTAAAACGTTCGTTTTCCATTAAGGAACTCAAATCTATGCTTATCTTTCAGTTTCATCCGATTAAACATAACCTTTTCACCCAAAACCTGAAAAACCCAAAAACGAACTAAAACTCAGATCTAGGAGAATCGGTTACCTGTAATCACTTCCTTTTCGTTGCTAAACACTCACGAGACTCTTGCTAACAATCCTTGAGGCTCTAATCCAAAAACCGGGACTTTCTCTCTCTAGACTCTCTCTCACTTTCTCTCTCTAGAATCCGGAAATGAGGATGGAAATGAGGCTTTTGGGTTGTTCTTGAGGCCTATAAGGGCCCAAACCCTTCCCCTTTCGGCCCATACACCCCGCCCCAAGCCCGCTTCCTTTCTTTTTATTTAAGTTTTAATTCCTCGTGAATTCTCTCGTGCTCTAAAACTCGGGATGTTACATGTTTCTGTGGACAATGAGTTCCTTGATCTATTTCTAGACCTAAAAAATTATTTTTTTGTTTAAAAAGATTTACTTTTTCTTTTTTGACAAAATGATTCCATATTTTTCAATTAATTTTAGAACTGAAAGAACACGAAAATAGTGTTTTTCTTCTGAATCTGAGAAAACTATAATATCGTCAACATAGACGGTACATAAGTTTTCTAGTCCTCTAAGAGCATTTTGCACATGTCTCTGAAAATATGCTAGGTGCTTGTTGATGTGTTAGTATTTACACATCTTTTTGGCACAAAACTCCGCTTATTTAACGATCAATTCTTGGTTATATTCAACGTTTAGACACTTATTTGCTTCATTTCCTGTTTTGTAGGTTTTTGTGAAGCTTGGTGAACAAACAAGAAGATTCCAGGATAAAAAGTGAAGTTTTTCTGTGATAAAGGCACGGTCGTGCCAAGCCTGCAAACCCTAGGCACGGTCGCGCCCACATCTTGCACGACCACGCCAAGCCAAAAATCCAAGGCACAACCGTGCCTTGGCCCCCACTGTCGCGTATCACCCCGTGAGTCTGCTCCTCGAAGAAAGAGAGCCAATGAAAGAAGCAGATCGGTCAACACATCTGTCACACGACCGCGCCAAAAGGTGGCACGGTCATGCCCCATGCTCAGGCACGGTCGTGCCCAGCACCATGGCACGGCCGTGCCTCCTTGTTCTATAAATATCATAAGTTTTCCACAGTTCAAAGTCTGGAGAGTTGAAGCCCTGAGCACTGTTTTGTGCTCCAAATTTCCTTGTTTCTAGCCACATTTCAAGCTTCTAGGAAGGACTACAACATCAAAAGGATCACCATACATCATCATCATCATCTATCTTGGGGAAGTTGGTTTGATTCTTGGCATTTCTTTATGAGTCTTGCAACTTTTCCTTGCTTTATTCTTGTTCTTATGCTCACCATGAGCTAACTCTTGATATCACTTTGGTTTAGATGAAGTTTAGTAACGTTTGACAACATTTATGGATTTTTTGGTATAATTTATGTTAATGTTATAACAATGGTATGATTATTCTTCAATGATATTGTGTATTTTGGAATTGATATTGTTTGCAAGACTTGTATATGTGTAGGCTTTGTATGTTGGAAGACCCATGGTTTATGCATGTATTCATTAATTAGTGTATGTATGTATGCTAGTTTATGGCTTTTGACTAGGAATGGTGGATGAAGTCTTGTTTATGGTTGAAAACTCTTGAATGTGCATCCTTGTGCTTGTGTTTGGAAAGACAAAGTGCTTGTTATGGTGTGTCATATTTAGTATTATGTTTATCTAGGACTTGCTGACGCAATCTTCTAATTTATGTTATCTTGATATGAACATTGTATGTTGAGGAAGTGCATGCTATTGTTTACTTTAATCAACTTGAGGTGGTTTATGTGTTGATTCGTGTAATCTTTCCAACTAGTTGTTGAGTTAGCCAACCTTGACAGGAAGCTAGTTCAATCTTTATTAAACATTAACGTATTCATAGCACGTGAGCTTCATTGTATGATTTTAGGTGGTTAGTTTGTACAATTCATTCTAGCTTTCCGAATAGTCATTTGATTAGATGTGTTTGACGAGAATTTAGTCCAACATATGTTTCGTGTATTTGCCATGTATCCATAGTTGCTGTTGGGTGTTTACTAAATGGATTCGAGACCGAAGTGATATTCCTTCCTTAATTGTTTGACTTGTGTTCTTGGTTTAGTTTTATATTCTTGCATATTAATTTAATTAAAAATCAACTTAAACATCTTTTACCCATACTTGATTGAATTTTAGTCTCGGTTTATTATCGCATTCCACCGTGTCCACGGATTGATATCCGGTTCTTACCTTTACTATATTGTTATCCGACGGGTACACTACCCGATGTGTGTGTGATTAGTCTTTGGTGAAAACCCTTTTTAAAACTCAAACTGTGTGAAAAATACTTATAAAAATATATATATATATAGTTTACACGCATCAAGTTTTTGGCGCCATTGCCGGGGATACGGTTTGTGCGAGAACGATTGGGATTATTATTTAGTCATTTAGTACATATTTGTCTATATCTTGGTAAATAGTTTTCCTTATTTAAATTTGTTTTATTTTTATTTTTTTATCTTTATTTTATCATCTTCGTCTTTTTTTTGTGTATAGTTCTTCGGATGTTATTTTATTTTTATTTTTTTTTATCCGGTACCCGTGATCGTTTTGTTTGAGTGTTCTTTGCAATGATTTTCATGGATCGCGACTATGGGAGTTACAGTGACGAGTACTCGTTTGATCTATGGGGTTACCACGAGGAGATTTGGTGCGAGATTTGTGGGGGCCCACTTTACACATTAGATTGTTATCAGTTCCCGGGCTACCCCGCAAGGCGCTATGAGGACCCTATATTCGGCTCAGTTGGTGATTTGGATGAATTAGAAACATTATTGTTTGAAGAGTCAACCGTGGTAATTGAAGAGGAGTCGCACAAAAAGGGAGATGTGCAAACGGATGGGTTCACCAATAAACCAATGACTATGGTGACGCCCGATCCTCCGTTGTGCACCAAGAAGAGCCGGCCCACGATTGGTCATGATCACGACTCGTCATACGAGTCATCCGAACAACGGGAGAAGGCGAGAGAGTTCACGGACCAACCGACTTGGAATGTGCGACATCGATCCACAAAGCACGGCAAGTCAACACTATCTTGCCGGGATGATCGCCTCCTTCGCTACATCATGTACCTCAGGTTCGGTTCGGGCAAATACAAGTGTTGGTGGCACGACCCGTCACTTTGTTTTTGCATTCACTATTGGTTGTCACTAGCCGGTGGTAAATGCAATAAACCAAACGGGTCGGATGGGTATTCAAGAATCATAGGCCACCTGTTTGTTGATTTACCCAATCATTTGTCCTAAATTGACGCGCATAAGGACACGAGTCTAGCTAACGACTCGTTAATAATCTTAGCATGTCTATGTTTCACCCGTTAGATATGTGTTCATTTTATCTTCCAAATTATTTTCTTAGTTTTCTTTTTATTTTTCTAGGATTTTATCGTTTAATTTTAAGTTTAGGTATTCGGAGCGTGTTTCGGATCGAGCAGATTGGGGATATGGATCGGAGCATCTCAGGTATGTCTTCGGAATTTTTAGAAATTTTGATTAGGAAGAATCGCAGTCGGGTTTGGAATACTCCTCATAAAAAAATTCAGGTTTCTGTGTCTGCTGGGCATGAGACACGGTCGTGTCTAACTATAGGCGCGGTCGTGCCTCTAACCCTAGGCGCGGGCGTGCCTATGCACTTGGACCGGTCGTGCTTCAGTAATTTGAGGCGGGTTAAATCAATGTTAAACGACAGATTTTTTTCCCCCCAAACGAGACCTCCCCTACGTGCGATTTTCTTCTCTTCCGCATTGTTGATCTCCATTTCTTCGACTTCAGGTACGCCCCCGCTATTCTAATCTATTCGTTTTTTTGTTTTTTGTTTAGGATTAGGATCGTCATTTTTATGTCTAAATTTCTAGGTTTTATATATTTTCTGTTTTGAACTTCATTTTAAATTTAAATAAGTAGAAATCGGTAGTTTTACATCCTGGAATATTGTTGTTCTAAAAGCCCCTTCGTAACCATGCTAAAAATGTTCAATTTTGAATCTGAAAACCCCAGATTGGGAGGAGCACGACTGCGCTCCTGACTAGGGGCGGTCGTGCCTGGCTTTAATAGTTTCCAGGAAGTAAGTATTGATTGAGCGCGGCCGTGTCTCCCACTAACGCGGTCGCGTCAATTTGGGTTTGTGCTAGGCGCGGCCGTGTGTTTCCTTAGCGCGGTCGTGGGATTCATTTTTTGGTCTAGGCGCGGTCGTGCCCCTTCCCAGGCGCGACCGTGCCTCCTTGTTGGTACAGCCCGTGGTCGGCCACAGCGCGACTGTGGGCTCAGATTTTGGCCTAGGCGCAGTCGTGCCCCTTCATAATTAGGTCAGAAACTTCATAACTTTAGTTTAGCGTCTTCATAACTGTTTTGATTTTAATTTTGTTGTCGTGCAGATGGCAGGCAACAGGGACCACCCGTACCTTGAGTTTGACTTGAACGAGCATGAGTACGAGGCTCGTTTGGATGTTTTGTGGCCACGCAGAGGCTGGATTTTAGCCGCTCGTCGTTTAGAGCCTGCCGCCATAGACGACATTGGTCAGCGAAACCGGTGGAACGACCTCGTCACCGCCCCATGGCGCCGTTTGTTTCGACTTCACGCTATTTAGTATGTCGAGCTCGTGATGGAGTTCTTTTCCACCTATGAGTTTGACTATCCTTGCGCGGACTTAGAGCAGCCGGAGACGATTAGATTTAGGCTAGGCGGGGAGTGGCGAGTGATGTCAGTTGCCAGGTTCGGGAGATTATTGGGCCTGTATACGAGGCAGGAGCTTCATACTGAGATATTCACCGATGGTATCACCGAGTTCCCGACAGAGGAGGACAAGGACCAGTTCTGGCACGAGTTTGGATTCGAGATGTATGTTCCGAGTTTGACCAAGGCTTCGAGCCTTCGGGATCCTTTGCACCATGTTCTCCATCGTTGCATTGTTTATTCTATTTCTGGGAGAGGGCAGGGGGAGACAGTAGTGAACCTTAGGGAGCTGTTTTACCTATTTTGCCTTGTACGCCCGCGCACCTGCAATCTTGCGCATTCCATCGCGGGGTACTTGGTGAACAGCTCCGGGCGCGATGTTACTAGCGCCATTTGTGGAGGTCACTTCGTGACCAAGCTGGCGAGGCATTTTCAGCTGCTGACCGACGACTTGATCTGACCCCTGTGGCAGAGACCGTCGTGATGACCGTGCAGACACTGAGAAACATGCACGTCGCTCGTCGTGGCGCAGGAGGGATTAGATTGGTAGATAGATGGGGACGGATGTGGGATCCAAACCGTCCGGGTCCCGATTTAGATCTTATACAGGCCGAGGCCGAGGCCGTCACCGCCACCCATCAGGCACACGCCGCTCAGCAGGAGCAGGAGCAGGGGCACGAGCATCATGAGCCCGACCAGCCGCCTCCTTCGCCTCCGCCGCCACCACCGCCAACGATTGTCATTCCACATGACCTGTTCATGCGTTACTGGACCTGGCAGTATGAGGTCCAGTGCGCCGCTGCTGCTGGCGGGGCACCATACGTGGTTCCCCTTCCATTCTTTATGCAGCCAGAGCAGCAGCCCGATCCGCCACCACCATCTCCACCGCATCATCAGCCACCACCATCTCCACCGCATCATCAGCCACCACCATCTCCACCGCATCATCAGTCACCACCACCATCACCACCAGCAGCAGGAGGCGAGGGAGGCGGGGCCACCGGTATCGACCTTGAGGGCGTGCAGTGGGAGTAGTACCTCCCATTGCATTTTGGTATCATTTTTGTGAGTTGTACTTTCTTGTATGTTGTACAAACTCTTGTATCACGCTTCGGCGTTTTATGTTGTTCTTTTGTTGTACTTTTATTTCCATGTACTGTTATATATATTTGTCTTTACATTTCTGTTGATATTTTGGCTTGATGTTACTGATCTGTGTTTGATGTTGTTAGTCTTGATTAGATCTTGGAATTGTGGAACTTCGTGGAACGTCATTTTTGTGGGTAGGCTTTTTGCGTGTGCTATGATCGACACGAGGGAAGTTTCAGTTCTCCCTTCACACTTCATTGCATTGCATTCCATTTTGCTTTGCATATTTTTGTATACATTGAGGGCAATGTATATTTCTAAGTGTGGGGTTGAGTGTTTATTCTTTGCTTTACATTGTTTTTGTTCTAATTCGGTTGTTAGCTTTTATCTATACGAAAGTATTAGTTAGTTTATTTTTCTTAGTAGAAGTTGTTTTAGTTTTTGAGTTAGCATGATTTTTAGCCATTTTGCCACTTTAAAATTCCACCTCCTTACCCTTAGCCATTGCCAAGTTACAACCCGTTTAAAGCCCTCTTGATTTGTGATTTGTTTCATGTTAGTTGGTAGAGATTTGATCTTTTAGAAAGCTTATGATTTATGCATGATTCATTGTCTTGGCATTTGAGTGTTCTATACATACTCCATTACTTGTATGATCATATATATTCCTGAGTGTGTGTGAACAATGTGAGAAGCATAAAGTTACATGCTAATGATTTCCTACGCATATTCATTTGCTCATTCGGTTGTCACTTCATTGGGCTCCTTAGGTTTCATTTAGTTAATTTTGCATTTCATAAAAATCTTGTCAAACCTTTATAAATTTATTAATGTTTACGGTTTTCCGATTTGATCCATAGTGTCATTGGAAGTTTTGTTTTAATTTGATTTCTTGCTCGAGGACAAGCAATGTTCTAGTGTGGGGTTGTTTGATGTGTTAGTATTTACACATCTTTTTGGCACAAAACTCCGCTTATTTAACGATCAATTCTTGGTTATATTCAACGTTTAGACACTTATTTGCTTCATTTCCTGTTTTGTAGGTTTTTGTGAAGTTTGGTGAACAAACAAGAAGATTCCAGGATAAAAAGTGAAGTTTTTCTGTGATGGAGGCACGGTCGTGCCAAGCCTGCAAACCCTAGGCACGGTCGCGCCCACATCTTGCACAACCACGCCAAGCCAAAAATCCAAGGCACAACCGTGCCTTGGCCCCCCACTGTCGCGTATCACCCCGTGAGTCTGCTCCTCGAAGAAAGAGAGCCAATGAAAGAAGCAGATCGGTCAACACATCTGTCACACGACCGCGCCAAAAGGTGGCACGGTCATGCCCCATGCTCAGGCACGGTCGTGCCCAGCACCATGGCACGGCCGTGCCTCCTTGTTCTATAAATATCATAAGTTTTCCACAGTTCAAAGTCTGGAGAGCTGGAGAGTTGGAGCCCCGAGCACTGTTTTGTGCTCCAAATTTCCTTGTTTCTAGCCACATTTCAAGCTTCTAGGAAGGACTACAACATCAAAAGGATCACCATACATCATCATCATCATCTATCTTGGGGAAGTTGGTTTGATTCTTGGCATTTCTTTATGAGTCTTGCAACTTTTCCTTGCTTTGTTCTTGTTCTTATGCTCACCATGAGCTAACTCTTGATATCACTTTGGTTTAGATGAAGTTTAGTAACGTTTGACAACATTTATGGATTTTTTGGTATAATTTATGTTAATGTTATAACAATGGTATGATTATTCTTCAATGATATTGTGTATTTTGGAATTGATATTGTTTGCAAGACTTGTATATGTGTAGGCTTTGTATGTTGGAAGACCCATGGTTTATGCATGTATTCATTAATTAGTGTATGTATGTATGCTAGTTTATGGCTTTTGACTAGGAATGGTGGATGAAGTCTTGTTTATGGTTGAAAACTCTTGAATGTGCATCCTTGTGCTTGTGTTTGGAAAGACAAAGTGCTTGTTATGGTGTGTCATATTTAGTATTATGTTTATCTAGGACTTGCTGACGCAATCTTCTAATTTATGTTATCTTGATATGAACATTGTATGTTGAGGAAGTGCATGTTATTGTTTACTTTAATCAACTTGAGGTGGTTTATGTGTTGATTCGTGTAATCTTTCCAACTAGTTGTTGAGTTAGCCAACCTTGACAGGAAGCTAGTTCAATCTTTATTAAACATTAACGTATTCATAGCACGTGAGCTTCATTGTATGATTTTAGGTGGTTAGTTTGTACAATTCATTCTAGCTTTCCGAATAGTCATTTGATTAGATGTGTTTGACGAGAATTTAGTCCAACATATGTTTCGTGTATTTGCCATGTATCCATAGTTGCTGTTGGGTGTTTACTAAATGGATTCGAGACCGAAGTGATATTCCTTCCTTAATTGTTTGACTTGTGTTCTTGGTTTAGTTTTATATTCTTGCATATTAATTTAATTAAAAATCAACTTAAACATCTTTTACCCATACTTGATTGAATTTTAGTCTCGGTTTATTATCGCATTCCACCGTGTCCACGGATTGATATCCGGTTCTTACCTTTACTATATTGCTATCCGACGGGTACACTGCCTGATGTGTGTGTGATTAGTCTTTGGTGAAAACCCTTTTTAAAACTCATACTGTGTGAAAAATACTTATAAAAATATATATATAGTTTACACGCATCACTTGTTTTAGTCCAAAAAGAACTACAGTCCATTGATAATGACCATCTGGATAAGTGAAAACAGTTAAGAGTTGAGATTTTTCATCTAACAAAACTTGCCAAAATCCACTTTTACAGTCGAAACTAGAAAAGATGGTTTTTCCTCTTAAAAGAGTTAGTAATTCTTGCATACAAGGGAGGTTATGACTATCTCCTTTGGTTGCTGCGTTGATTGCCTTGTAATTAACAACCATACGCTTTTTTCCTCTTCTTTTTTCAGCCTTATTTTCAACTAAAAAAGCTGGAGACATATGAGGTGATTTGCTAGGAATGATTAGCTTAAGATTAACTAATTCTTTAATCTGTCTGCTAAATTCTTTTCTATCTTGTGGACTATATTTCATAGGTTTTACTCTAATTATAGTCTTAGGATCCAATAATTCTATTGACGCTCTAATCCATTTCTTGGTTTTTTGAGGGTCGATTGGATTTTCGGAACAAACTTTTTCAAGTAAAGTTTCAATTTTTTGATATTTTTGAATTTCAAGAAAATATCTTTCTTCTGGTTTTATAACTTCATAAGTTATGTTTGTACCATGAATTTGTTTTATCTTAGAATCTTTTTCATATATTTAAGAAAATCAGGTTTTCTAATTTGAAAAGCTTTTGTACTTTTCTTAATCAAAATTGTTTATTGATTAAGGTGAAAAGATATTCTATATAATCATTGGGTAAAAGGCCCGTATAATTGACAGAAATTATTTCCAATAAGTAAATCTATTCCAGATTCCTGTTGATAGATGGTAGAAGTAGGAAATGGTTCTCCTGAGAAGTTGATAATAAGGTTTCTGCAAAGTTTATGTAATCTAATAGTTTCTTGGTTTACAATTGTTACTTTTGATATCTTTGGGAGTATTTTCCCATAAATCTTATGGAATAACATATTTGCTTGCAAGACAAAGACTTGCTCCGGTATCTACATAACAGTGTAGAGTTATGGTCTTATATCCTTTAAAGGAAATTTTTCCTTTTATATAGATAGAGTTTGGATTAGTGATATTTGAATATACTAATTCATTTTCTTTATGAATTGACTGACAGAAATCAGTTTTATTCATTCTGAGCTGTCTGAATTGGTTTCAGAGGATGAAGATGAGTCTTCTCTTATTTCTAAAGCATATATTTGCATATAACCTTCAAAAATGTTTTCTGAAGGATAATATCCTTCTTTTTCTGCTTCCAGAATAAGCTTTGTTTTTTCTGGAAAATTTTGTCGATTAGGACATTCGTTGGCATAGTGTCCTTCAGAGCATATCCAACGAGATTTCTTCTTTAACAATCCTTGTAGCAAATCCTAAAGAGTGCATAGTTAGATTGTTCTTTTCTTTATTCCATCGTTCTTTGGCTTTTTCTCCTACAATGGGTATTTTCATGAGATATACTTCTATCCAAGAGTGAAATTCTCTTGTGCCTAGTTTTTATAAGTTTTGCTCGAATAGACAAGTGAAATCGTCTAGAAGACATATATCACAAAGTTGTGATTTTGTAAGAATTTGTCTTGCTTTTTCTAGCAATTTATGATTTTCACGATCTTTATTTGTAAGGAAATCAAGACCTAAAAACATCATGTAAATGGCATTAATGATTTGGTCGAAAAGATCTTCACCATGAAGATCTTCTTAGCTTTAGAAAACTCTTCTGGGTTGGACTGGATTATTAGACTAATCTCAGTATTCCATTTATCTATGACTTCTTTTCTTTTTTCAAGATCGAAGATACAATCAATTTTAATGGTGTCAATTGTGTTTGAACTGCCATTATTGGAATTAGGTATGCCTTTATGATAGGGCATAGAAAATTATGTATTTCTTTTTCTATAGGATTGACTACTACTGCTAGTCTTAGTTCTGTTTATCCTATCTTTGTATTTTGGAGTTTCTTCTTCTTCAGAGGAATACTCTTCTTCAGTTTTGAGTTCTTTGACCATAAAAACTTGATTTTTAATTTCTGGAAAATATTTTTCTTTAAGATCTTTATTTTCTAAAAATTGTTGCTCACACTCTTTGTCACTTAGGGACATTAGTTGAACGAGTTCGTTTATTTGTTCAGCTGAAAAGGTATCAAGCTATTCTTCAAAGATTTTCTCTAATTTTTCAGTTATGGATATCATTTATCCACAGGATAGACTAATTTTTATGTCTTTAAGTTTTTTGTATTTCATTAATGAAACATTGTTTTTGTTTGTGTAAATGAGATAACTCATTTAATTTTTTGGTTAGATGAATGCTCTAATCACTATGGAGTTCTATAATCCTTTGGATAACGTTATTTTGAAGTAAATAATATTGTCCGATTTTTATATTTATTTTTCTAAAAGAAAATCTCATTTGACTTTTATTAGTCATTTGAGCTTGATCCAAAAGGCCATTTTAAAGCATTTGGGCTTTTAGAGCTTCCTAAAGATGGATTTCCAACATTGAAGTTAGGAAATGAATACTTTTGAAACTTTTTATTTTCTCCTTGAGAAGTTTCTTGATTAATCAAGGGATTTGTATTTTCTGGATTTAAAGGATTTGTGTTTTCGTCCTTTATTTTTTTCAGAAATTTCATTTATAATCTTTGCAGCTATTGCTTCGAGAATTTCACTAGTAGCTAGATTTTCTACTTTATTAATTAATTCTTTGATTAATTCCTCAATTCTAACGAGAGAACTCATATCTAGAACTTAGGGTTTTCAGAAATTATTTTCCAATAACTTCTTAAACGATTTCTCCATATTTGTCAATTCTTTCCGACATGGATCGAATTAATTGTAGTTCTGTAGGTCTGGATGAACTAGAACTAGATTCTCCTATTTTTAAGGTATTAAAAGAAAAACTCTGTATAGGTTTAGACTCTAGAGTTTGTTTATTACGGGCTATGTTAATAGCCCAATTTTCTTGCACTTGTGAAGGTTCAGAGAACTTACTTTCTTCAACGGTGCTAATATCTGAGAATATGTCTTCAATAGTTATATTCTCTTTTTCCTTACACTCTATTGAATGAGTACTATTAGTTAAAGCATAAGAGATTAAGTAGTTAATCGAGAATACTTTATTTACTGGTTCAATCTATCTTACTCCTGTAAAATTTTTAGTAAGAACAGATAATAAAAACGTCACTTATTTCCTAAAGAGAAAAATCTCGAGAGATAACAAACAAGGCCGTCTTGTCAGATGGCAAATGTGGTTTTCAAGATATTCATTTAACATTGAGCATCTTGAGGGTACCAAAAACGTGCTTGCTGACAGCCTGACACGAGACTTTCAAAAAACGTAAGCACTTACGTATTTCAGCATAAACTTTGCCTATTTAAACCAGCAAAGAGTTTTCAAATAAAATCATCATTTCTCGAAAAACTTCAAAAAATCATAAATGGAAGATCTAAAGGCTTTACGCCTCAAAGAAAAAATTCTTCTTATAGAATTAAAAAATCTCCGGGAAAAAATAGCTGTCTATGACGAAAGTCTAGAAACAACTGTTAATTCAGTACAGGAAAACGAAAGGTTACAAACTGAATCTATTCCCTTGCAAACGGCAAAAGGTAAAGAAAAATTAAATCCGTTGATTCCTGTTGCTTTGGAAAAAAGCAAAAATAAGAAATATAAAGAATCACAATCTTCATCTAGCCCAGAAGCAAACGGCTCTGGTAAAAGCATATCAAATCCGTTGATAGCTGACAGTTTACTAAAAACTGAAAAGGTCTCTTTCAGACCAAGTTATTCTCAAATCATTCAAGAACCCATGAAATCCCGGAAATCTAGATTTTATGTCATCTTTGCTGGAGAACACAGAGGCATATATGAAGACTGGTCCATAGTTTCACAATACGTCTCAGGGAATTCTTTCCCATTTAAAAAATTCGGGTCTCTATTACAAGCCCAACAAGAAGCTACGCGATATTCAGCAGAATTCGGAAAGAAGGAAATAACTCTAAAGGTAACACTTTTTCCTGAACCTCTGCAGACACAAAACTTGTTTCTCTAGCATATATAGCTGGATTAATAAAGTTTATTTATCCTTCTCCCAATCTGCTAGAAATTAGTCTTTTTACAGAAGGAGTAAAGAAAGTCATAAAGAACTTTCGAAAAAAGATCGCGGCGGCAAGAGATGCTGATATCTTTATTAAGTGTAACTCTACACTTCCTGACTGGTATCAAGGAAATTCTTTCCAAAGCTACCATCATTTAGAAATTGGCATTGCCAAAACAAGAGCAGTTAATCCTTCTAAAATCATGGAGGAAAAATACGAAGACCCAGAAAATTGGGTAGAAATAAGAGTGAGAGGATTTTTAAAAAATCCTTAACAATCTTCAAAAGATAAAAGCAGAAAGCTTCAACAAAGTGAATTATTGCAGTCACAACTGCATTATTACAAGCTTCAGTGGAACCCCACTACCAAAGCATGAAAAAGAAACTTTAGAGAAAATGGAGCAAAAAATCATTTTCAACAAATTAGAAGCAGGCCCCACCACTAAAGAAAGACTTTGTCAAAAGTTACAACGCACTATGAGAATCATAATTGTCAATACTGTGCAAACAGTACAAAAGAAAGCAACAGCTCTCACCTCGACAGCTACATGTCAGAAGAAGACACAAGAGAATTGGACCCAACACATGGGTATGTCGACTAAAAACGTCATGCATGACGAATTATAGAAGGCTAGTTCAGTCTTTTGTACAAATCTTCTCCTACTATATAAAGAAGACTGATTTTAGTTTTTAGATATCGAATACTCTCCCCTAAATCTCTTTTCTCATCCTCTGTAATGTGTGAGTAAAACTTCTCTCTTAAGGAGATAAATGTAAATACTTCAAGAATTTCTTCCTTTTGGAAGAACATTTATGAAATAAAAGTTCCATCTTCTTTAAACTTCATTCTTTTTATGTTATCACTTTACAAAACCTGGTGGCTCCAGCACTGACCACCCCTCGAGTCGGCTTAATCTGCTTGGGGGCTACGTAGCGGACTGCTAAGGTGAAGGCGGTCTGCCACCCTTCCACGCGTCTGATTTCAACCGGCGAGTCACTAGGGCACGTGTCATCACCCGGGTGTTTCCTTACCCTGCACGTAGCGGACCGTCAAGATATAGGGTAGCGGTCCGCTACCCCTTACACTTTCATATTTTCACTTTTTAGTCCTTTATTTTTGGGGTATTAAAGTTCAACCCTTGAACTTTCTATTTTGACACTTTTGGTCTTTATTGGACTTTTGGTCTTTACAGAATTCGATCCAATAATGCAAGAACATATTCGGCAAATTAAGAACAAAGAAATTTATAATCATTACCTTGGACACAATATGCAAAATGAACTAATAAACTTATTAGCATTTGAAATTAAAAATAAATTTTTTAAAAAGGTTAAGGAAGCTAAATATTTTTCAATAATACTTTATTGCACTCCGGATACAAGTCATAAAGAACAAATGTCAGTTATATTAAGATGTTTAGATCTTTCATCAAATCCCATAGAAGTGAAAGAATACTTTCTAGAATTTTTAATAGTAGATAATACAATCGATAGAGGTCTTTTTGATGCAATTGCTGAAGAAATGAATAAAATGGGACTTGATTTAAATAATGTTAGAGGACAAGGTTATGATAATGGATCAAATATGAAAGGGAAACATCAAGGCGTGCAAAAACGATTTTTAGATATTAATCCTAGGGCATTTTATACTCCATGTCGTTGTCATAGTTTAAATTTAGTACTTTGTGATATGGCTAACTCGTGTAATAAAGCTAGTGATTTCTTTGGAGTGATACAACGTACGTATTCAATATTTTCTTCCTCAACTAAAAGATGGAAAATACTAAAAGATCATATACCTAACTTAACGCTTAAATCATTATCACAAACACGTTGAGAAAGTCGGGTAGAAAGTGATAAAGCAATTAGATATCAAGCACCACAATTAAGAGATGCACTCTTAGCATTATATGATGATTGTGTAGATCCAAAAATTAAAAGTGAAGCTAAATGTTTGGCTACATATGAATTTGAAAACTTTGAATTTTTATTAGGAATGATTATTTGGTATGAAGTTTTGTCTACTATTAATTGAGTTAGTAAGGATTTACAATCAAAAGACGTGTGTATTGATGATGCTATAAAACAACTAAATGGCCTTATGTGTTACTTTAAAGATTATAGAGAAGATGGATTTGAAAAGGCTATAGTTGACGCCAAAAAATGGCTATAGAGATGAATGTAGAACCTAACTTTAAAAAAATGTATCATTCGTAGAAATAGACGGTTTGATGAAAATGTTGATAATGGTATCGAAAAAACTCCTATTGAATTATTTAAAATTGATTACTTTTTATATATAGTAGATCAAGCTATTTCTTCAATCAAAACTAGATTTGATCAATTTAATGAGTTTCAAACTATTTTTGGTTTTCTATTTAGTATAAAAAAGTTAAAATCCTACAATGAGGATAGTTTAAAAGAACATTGTATTAATCTTGAAAAAAAAATTAAAACATGATACTAGTTTAGATGTTGGTTTAGATTTATTTTTAAGAACTAAAAATTTTAAGACATATTATACATTTAGAATGTGACACACTTATTAATATACTCAATTACATTAAAAAGTTTAATTCTTTTCCAAATGCATATATTGCCTATAGAGTTATGTTAACTATTCCCATAACGGTTGCATCCGCCGAAAGAAGTTTTTCTAAATTAAAATTGTTAAAAAATTATTTAAGATCTACAATGTCACAAGAAAGATTAAATGGGTTAGCTATTTTGTCAATTGAAAAAGACTTGTTAGAAGAAATTGATTATGAAAATTTTATCAAAGAGTTCGCATCTAAAAAAGTTAGAAAAATAAATTTAATCTAAACTTTTTATATACATACAAAAATATATAAAATATAAAAAAAAGTTTTTAACTCCGCCAAGTATAAACGTTTTAGTTTATTATTGCCGGTCCAAAGCCCAGATAAAGGAGAGTTTATAAAAATGACATTTGGAAAAGGGCCACATATTTCTAATTTGCCTTAGGCCTCCAAAACGATTGAGCCGTCCCTGGAGCTAATATGCAACATCATATAATAACAGAAGTCAGGGGGAACACAGGTAGCTATCCAGTGAACCAACGTGAGATGGGGTATGGGTAGTCATACAACCATCAACCAGAGTCCTAAATGGATTGGCATACAACCAACCATTAGGAATTAACAGAACTAACATAGGATCAATCCATACGTCTCTGAGAAAAACTACATATAACAGGACGGCCAATATAATTCCAGGGTCCTCTTTAGAGACGCCGTGAACTCAACTCACCGCCACGGTTGGTGTCACGTCGTTGATGCCGCAACGACGCGTCTTGTTCACCCCCAAGATAGGGAGAGCTCGGGTAACATAATACAGAAACAGAGAGTAACCTAGCTACTTATAACAGAGATTAGAAATCAAGGAGTAGCCTAGCTACTTATAACAGGAGTCAGAAATCCGTACCTTAGTTTAGTTTCACAAGCAAAGCAAAAAGAAGCTGATCAAGTTGTTCTCAATAAGCACACGAACCTATAGTTTAATATATACCAATTTAGATTTACAGAACTTAGATTACGTTATCCCATTAATTGGTTGGTTAAAGTTCCGGCGACATAGACCTTTACACCTTAACAGTTTGTTTTCGATAGTTTTAAGAATTCCCAACTATAACCAATCTGTCTTTAACGATTTATTATTCAACTTATAACAATTTAACAACACGGTTGATTTGTTTTCTGTTTAACTAGATTAGCTATTCGAAAGAAATTTAATAAATTTGATCATGTATCAATGGTTTCATGAATCTGCTTAGCATCATCAAGCCTTCTAAGCAGGGCTGGCAATTCCTGACCTGTTTAAGACATGATTAAACCTGTTTAATAAAAAGTACACTATATAATTTTATACATTTTAAAAAATAAGTAAAATTAGGAGGCTAGACTCCATCATTTCTTCTTCTTGGTACATAAAAGTTACAACTGTCTTATAGACATGAGATATAAAGTAGTTAAACGAGTCGTATTCATGTTTGATACTTGTGTTATTTGCGTCGCCTCTGACCTGTTTAGACACAAATTGACCTGTTTTGTCAGCCCTACTTCTAAGTATACACAAAATAAAAATCAATTTGTAATGTGTTTTTGGTCATGCTCATACTCAGATCCCTCTGACCTGGAGTTCTTGAATGTGATTCAAGGGTGGGGTTTGGATTTTTTTAATTTGGGGGTTCATATTTATTTTAGAAAAAAAATTACATCTTATGTCCTTTAGATGTTAAAAAGACCATATTATCCTCATGTGTAAAACACATGACTGGAATTAACAGAAAATGTTAACTCTGGTTAGTATAAAGGACTAAATATGTGTAAAAGTTTGAAAAAAAGAACATATAGTATAATTATTGAAGCCAGAGGACGATATCGACAATTTCATATATAATTAAATGACATAATTTATAAGTTACTCGTAAAAGAAATATGACAACTTCATGAATTACTAAAATGTGTGGATGTAAATCTTTTGCACACACATATCACTGTACACACACATACATAGAAAACACACACCTGCATATACTCACGCACACACACAAAAACACACCTGCACTCACATACACAGTTTTGGTCGCCGGAACCGATCAAAACAAAACGACAGCCAAAATCGAATACTTCAAGGAAAACGGAACAAGTGTAAGCAAGCGGGGGATGTAACTCTTACCTCAAGGGTTAATTAAAGGCAAATCGGAGAGACAATGGCGGTGTAACGGATGCGTAACGGTAGCTGCGCGTGTCGTCGGAATGAAATTAATAAGCTTTCAAATTGAAATTAACACAAGCAAGAAGGAAATTTTAACCATGATAGTACCTGATCGTGAGCCTAAAACAAAAGAGGATTCACTACAGGTGAAGGCAATGAAGCAGCAGTGTACACGGTGGGATAGAACGGATGGTGGCAGTTGTGGTTGAATTGTGGTGGTGTGGTGCGACGACGGCAGCTCGAACAGAACCAGAGGAGGCGATCCAGAACTCACGTGATTGAGGGTTTTCGTGATATGCAAACTTGAGGGTTGAGAGGTATTAAAAGACTAATCGGATCATGGTTGGATTTACCTCCCGGTTCCATCGTGAATTTGTTACGAAAGGGGATTTCAAATTCGTATTCGGCAATCCGGAAGGAAGATAACGATCAAGTGTGATAAAGCAAACTTGGATCAAAGGCTGTAATCGGGTCTTGGTTTCCATCCTCCACTAAATTTCTCAATTCACAATATTTGTTTTCCAATATTATATCACTAGGTTAGAATCCCGTGTAATACACGAGTAATTTGGATATAATGTTATATACTTCGAAATAAAAATTGTATTTCTTTAAAACTTGTTATTACACGGGTTGAATAAACTCGTTTATTATGCGTGTTGAATAAAATGTAATATGTTAACACATACACTCCCCAAAATATGTTTATAAAAAATGTACTTTGACGTGACAATTATAAATTACGTTAAGTTAATTTATAAAACATTTTTTTTCAACTGGGTATTAATCTTTTTTATGTAATTAATAAATGTTAATTTATATTAACTTTATTTGGTTAATAAGTATCCATAAATAGATTTATATTAAATACTTAAAAAAATATATTATATCATCATTAAATAGGAGAGAGAGGCGAAAAAACATATAACCAAAAACTTTATTTATTATATATATATAGATTATTATTATTTTTTTTTTAAGAATTTTTTTCCGAGTAATACAAGTAAGTGGGCCGATTTTGATTTTTTTTTAAATTTAAATGGAAGTGTAGATAGAAATAAGCACGTCTAAACAATATATTTAGGAGTTGAAAAACATTAAGTATTTAATAAAACAATAAAAGAACAAAACGAAAAAAAATAAATATCAAACAATTTCTATATACATACAAACTAAATCTGAAAAAAAAAATTAAAGAAAGTCGCAGCCAATGATTGGCTCAAGGTTTATTGTTCACTACTCTCGACATTTTGTTCTTCAAATTGTTACCAAGTTATTCGTGCTTGCAATTTTAAGTGTGTGGATTATGGTTAGGTTTTTTGCATGAATAAATTATAGACATTAGGGATTTAGGGTTATGTTCAGGTTCACATATTCAATCCGCCAACCAAAAATCATTTAACCCGTCAACCCGACACGATTAACACCCCTTGTTAGGGCCAAAGAGAGAGTGTCCGTTTTCTTGGCTCTAATCATTTGTACCAAAATCACATCTTCCAGACCACTATTTACAAATATGTATGTATATGTATATATATTGAGTGTTAAAGAACATTAATATCCACGTCATCAATTTCATCCTCTGAGGAATCATCAGTTGGAGAATCTAAATCTATATTGTTTGATATCCCAGATTCAAACATCTGCCTTCTTTGAACAGCAGCCTCTACTCTTTGATGAAATTCATCATCTGTGCTCGAGAGCATGTAACGAAGCTTGAAATTTACTCGATTATCCATCAGAATCTTGTGTCGTGGTATGATTCGATCTTCAAGGGAATAGCTAAAGAAACTGCAAACAATTACTTACCATCATCAATGTCATCATATTTTCAAAACTCATGGAAATTTCAAAATGCTACAAATTGACAACTATAAAAAAATTTGTGATTACATTGACTTTTAAAGGTCAAACCAACTAACCAAGTTTAAAAAATATGCTAGGTATTATGCATTTGAATGCAGAACAAATGAGTATCGGTTAGGAGTGTAAACGAGCCGAGCCGCTCATGAGCTACTTGAGATCGGCTCGCTAAAACCTCAAACTGAGCTTGAGATTATATTGAGGCTCATTTAATAAACGAGCTGCTCAAGCAGGTTCGCGAGCCTAAACCAATTTTTTATTTATATAATATATATTTATAATGTGTTAAATATATATTTAAATAACAATAATTATTTTATATAATACTATAATAAATTAATTAAATAATATATATTATGTTATATATAAAATTGATAACTATAGACATATATAAAAATAGATAAACTAAATAATTAAATAAATAATAAACGAGCCGATCTCGAGCTTTAGAAATGGAAAACTAAACGAGACCGAGCTCTCTTATATGTTAAACAAGCTGAGCTCAAGCTTAGACGAGCTCGGGCCCGGCTCGGCCCATTGACACATTTTGACTTGTTTCCATGTTAGTCAAACCATTTGACCGTTAGAGATGAAACAGAACACAAATGCCTATTTATAAGTGAAGGTAAATAATGTTCGATGATCTTTCATTGACAATCTCACCAAATATATAGATACAATATGGCCTAAACTATCTTTGGTAAATATTAACATTGATTACCAAATAATTCTATACTAGGTAATACAATATATAAAATATAATACATATCACTAATACACCCCCGCAGTCGAGACGGGAGGAGGCCGAATGTTGAGACTGGATCTGAAGTCGTCAAACAGAACGCGCGGAAGGCCTTTGGTGAAGATGTCAGCGATCTGGAAGCGAGAGGGAATGTGTAGAACTCGGACTTGACCACGAGCAACCTTCTCACGAACGAAGTGTATGTCAATCTCTATGTGTTTCGTCCGTTGGTGTTGAACGGGGTTGGTGGACAAGTAGACAGCACTTACATTATCACAGTAAACAAGAGTTGCCTTGGTGGGAGGAAGATGCAGTTCTCCTAGAAGATTACGAATCCAACATGTTTCAGAAACAACATTTGCAACTCCCCTATATTCCGCTTCAGCACTAGATCGCGATATTGTATGCTGTCGTTTGGAGGACCAGGCGAGAAGATTATCCCCCATATAGACACAGTAACCGGAAGTGGAGCGTCTAGTGTCAGGGCACCCGGCCCAGTCAGCGTCGGTGTAGGCGACAAGGGTACGAGCAGCTGACCGATGAATGGTAAGACCATAAGTGAGAGTCCCTTGAATGTAACGCATAATGCGTCGAAGGGCCGTCATATGAGTGGTACGAGGAGCATGCATGTGCATGCAGACCTGTTGGACTGCGTAACTGATATCAGGCCTGGTGAAGGTGAGATACTGGAGTGCCCCACACAGTTGTCGGTATTCAGTGGCCGTATCGAGGAGAGAGCCATGTGTGGAGCTCATTTTGTGATTCGTGTCAACCGGGGTGACCGCGGGATTACAGTTTGACATACCTGCACGCTGAAGGATTTCCGAGGCATATTGTTGTTGACTTAGAAATAAAGACTGATTAGGGTATCGAGTAACTGCCACGCCAAGGAAATAACTGATGGGACCAAGATCCTTCATTGCAAATTCTGTTGTCAAGAGGTCCATAAACCGGTGTCGGAGCTTATCCGAAGAGGTAATCAATAAAATATCATCCACATAGAGAAGGAGATAAGCCGTGTCATGCCCTTGCCGATAGACAAACAAAGAATTATCACATTGGCTGTGTGTAAACCCCATACGAGATGCGTAGTCGGCAAAACGTTGATACCATGCTCGGGGAGCCTGTTTTAAACCGTATAAAGATTTCTTTAGTAAGCACACGTGATTAGGATACCGTGCATCCCGGAACCCCATAGGTTGATGCATATAGACTGTTTCATTGAGTTTCCCGTGTAGGAACGCATTCTTGACGTCTAACTGATGAATAGGCCATGAATTTGAAACCGCAATGCTGAGAACGGTTCGAATGGTGGCCGGCTTGACCACGGGGCTGAATGTTTCTCCACAGTCAACACCTACCTGTTGTGATCTTCCGTCACATACCAAACGGGCTTTATACCTTTCCAAAGAACCATCGGAACGAGTCTTGTGGCGAAAAATCCACATACTTCTTACAATATTCATATTGGGTTGCCGAGGTACCAATTCCCACGTCTCATTATCGATAAGAGCACGGAACTCATCGAGCATGGCGCTCTTCCAATCCGGATTGGCTAAGGCTAAGGTGGGGTTTCGTGGTATAGGAGAAATAGTGGTGGAAGTGTGTAGGGTAAAGAAAGGTTGTCGGAGTTTGGAAATGCCCGACATACTCCGAGTGGTAATAGTACGGGCTGGAAGAGGATCCGGAGGGGCTGGATCAGCCGTGGGGGCTGGAACAGCCGTGTGTAGTGGGGCAGTATTCTCCGGGACAGTAGGCTGGACTGGGACAGCAGGCTTTGGGCGTCGGGAGTAGGTAATGGGAAAGGTTGTGGGTGGTGTGTTTGGCTGGTCATGGGTAACGGGAGTAGGTAGAGGGGTGTTTGGGGTAGGGGATGGTGGTGTGGAAGGGGGGAAAGAGTCCGTGGGAAGCCAAACAGAAGGGTGAGGGTCTGATGTAAACAGGTCATACCGAGGAGGAGTGTGGTGATGATTTTGAAAGGGAAAGATAGTTTCGTCAAAGATAACGTGGCGGGATAAGGTAATACGACCAGTAGACATGTCGTAGCATTTATAGCCGCGATGTGTTGTAGGATAACCAAGAAATACACAAGGTTTGGAACGAAGTTCTAGTTTGTGAATAGTGGTGGAAGGAATGAGTGGATAACAGAGACAACCGAAAACGCGAAGAGAAGAATAAGAGGGGTGACGGTGATAGAGACGGTAAGTGGGAGTGGAAAATGAGAGAAGTTTACTAGGAAGTATATTTAGGAGGTATGTGGCAAGGTCTAATGCATGAGGCCAAAAGTTTAGGGGAACGGAAGAGTGGGCGAGAAGTGTTCGTAGGATGTTGTTGATAGAACGTATTTTACGCTCGGATTTTCCATTTTGGGAAGAGGTGTAGGGGCACGAGAAACGAAGGACCATGCCATTGGTGTCGCAGAATTGTTTAAAAGATTGGTTATCATATTCTTTGCCATTATCACATTGTAAGGATTTTATAGTGGTGTTAAATTGAGTTTTAATCAGTTGGTGAAATTTAACAAAGGTTGGGAAAACTTGAGACTTAGTGGCTAGGGGGCAGGTCCAAAGAAAATTAGTGAAATCATCTAAAAATAATAAGTAGTATTTGTGACCTCCCGAGCTTAAAACGGGAGAGGTCCAAATGTCACTGTGAATAATATCAAATGGTGCATAAGTCACAGAAGTAGAAGAATGAAAAGGTAATTTAATATGTTTTCCCAAAATACAAGACTTGCAAACCGTAGAATTGATTACATTACGAGAAGAAAAGGACAATTGTTTATTTAAACTAGATAAGATAGGAGATCCCGGGTGTCCAAGGCGGTGATGCCAGAGATCCCTGGTGATGGCAGCAAAAGCAGATGGACTTGTGACTTCGGATGTTGGAGTGAGAGTGAGCGGGTAGAGATCTCCCGTGCTGTTGCACCTAAGCAGCGGAGTTCGGGTCTGGAAATCCTTCACATCAAAACCAAATTTGTCAAATTCCATAGAAATATCGTTATCGGTTGTCAACCGACGAACTGACAATAAATTTTTGACAAGGTTAGGAACGTGAAGAATATTGTAAAGATTTAAAGGTGGGTAAGGCGGGGGTAGGGTTTGAGTACCGGTTCCGTGGATTGGAATTTGAGCGCCATTACCTACAATTACATTCCGAAAAATACCCTTATTGACATAAGAGGAGAATTTACCTGGGTTGTTTGACATGTGAGAGGTGGCACCAGTATCCATGTACCAGTTTTGATCCGGATGTGTTAGAGACATAGTGTGAAAAGCTTGTTCCAGATCAGTTGGGGTAAAACTGGCCTCTGATGCAGCATATGCCTGTGCTCCTGGTCTGGGGCCTAGAATTCCCTGATTGGCAGCAGATGGGCCTGGCCCATGGTTGGACTTGGGTGCTGCAGTGCGGTAAGGGCATGTCGCTGGTGGAGCCCAAGATGGATAACTGGGCTGCTGAGTGTAATTGGGCTGTGGTGGAGCCCAATAAGCAGGTGGTTGATTCTGTTGTTGAGAGGGCCATGTATTTGGGTGAGCCCCGGTTGGAATTATTGGGCTGCTGACTCCATGGCTGTCTAGCAGTGTATCCAGGCCCAGCTCCGCGACCTCTGTTATTCCGGCCACGACCACGGCCACGTCCCCTTTGTTCGCGGTGATAACCAGCAGGTAAAGGCTGATTTTGCTGTTGGCGGTATTGATCACGGTAGCGAGTGGCCTGGTTAAGCAGGGCAGCACCAGCAGTGGCGGCTGAGCTGGCAGCCTGGTTGCTTTTTCGAGCTTCCTCCATGATAAGCCGTGACCGTGCTTCATAAAACTCAGGGAGAGGTTTTGTCTGCTGAATCATCATTGCAACTCCTTCATAAGATTCAGTTAGACCAGCAATGAGTTGGAGAACCAGACGTTGGTTCGTTACTGGAGCACCAACGTTGGTTAACTGATCAGATAGCATTTTTAAGGCTTGGCAATATGCAGAGCAGTTTGGGAAGCTTTCCAGTCGCGTGGTAACAAACTTGTGTTCCAAGTAGACTGCTCGCTCGTTCTGATTGTCTTGAAAAATATTTCCAAGAGCTGTCCATGCCTGTGCAGCAGTAGAATCGGGTTTAAGAATGGTGTGGAGTAAGTCGTTGGATATCGTACTGTAGATCCATTGGATGACAATGGCGTCCAAACGTGCCCACAGTTCGACATCCAAGGGTTTGACAGAGGAGGAGGAGGATGAGGATGAGGATTCGGTATGAGCTTTGGGAGTAATGTGATCAATAACTTGAAAGGCACGGCAGTGAATTTTAAATAATTCTGCCCAGGTCATGTATTGTCCGCTCTCCATCTCGAGAGTAATTGGGATGAAATTCCGAATATTAGTGATCATGAGAGCTGGATGAAGGTTTTTGGAATCCATGAGAGAAGAAAGGGTTAACAGATTCGAGGGAATAGAAGGGAGGGATGATCGGAAGTTGGAATTCTGCCGGAATTTTAAGGTGGAGGCGGCTAGGGTTAGGGTATTCAGAGAAGAGGCTCTGATACCATGAAGGTAAATAATGTTCGATGATCTTTCATTGACAATCTCACCAAATATATAGATACAATATGGCCTAAACTATCTTTGGTAAATATTAACATTGATTACCAAATAATTCTATACTAGGTAATACAATATATAAAATATAATCCATATCACTAATAATAAGCAATAATAATAGTTCAACAAGGGCACATTATTGTAAATTAGAGCATACCGTGGGAAGTCTACGAGATCGTTTAGAGGGCGGACCATAGTTCTCCTTAAATACCGATATTTAGGGCGAAGGATGTCAATGTTGTACCGAAGCAGCATGGGGAAATCAGCAATCATTTGACCCAAAGTTTTAAGGTCTATGCCAAGAGACAAGAAGTATTTGACATTTGGATCCAATTTCTTTGATATGCTGCATCCCAACAGCTCTGGACACAACCCTATCACCTTTCCAATGTCTGTCTGGGAAACTCCCGCTTTCGTTAACAAAAATATTACCTGCATCAAGTTTTTATAAACATTCAGTCTGTGTGTCAAATATGATTACAAAATTATATTATTTCAATAATAAAAATATAACTTTTTGAATAAAATGATTGACGAGGTGACATTTTTGTATACCTAAGAAGGACAAAACAAAATATAAGGGTTTTGATACATACCACGGGCCTTATCTTCTTGTGCAGGCTGTATGTTAGTAATGCCGGGAACCTGACAAGCATACTAGCGATTCCTTTTTCTTGAACGCCTATGTCACGAAAGAATTGTACCTTCAAGTACAAAGCTTTTAATGTTAATGTAACTATTGAGAATATTGAAGAAAGATATTTGAAACAGAAACAAACAAATTGATAAAACTGTGTGGAGCATTATTTGAGTAGTCTTTACATATCTAGAGAAAGAGGGAATCCAACTATCACAATTCAATCATATGGATATTGTGTTTGAATTTTAACAGTCAAATAGTCAACTTCATGACTTGTCTTAAAAGTTGGGTCATAGGGGTGTTCATGGTCAGGTTCTGGCGGTTTTAACAAAATCATGGGCCAAACAGCTAACTACGGGTTCGGAAAACGACAAACCAAACCGCACTGATCTAGCGGTTTGAACTGATTTTTTTATTTTGATTTTTTTTTAAATTGTGATCAAGATGGTTCATGAATGAAGATAATACATATACACAATTGCATATTCCAATAATGAGAAAAAGAAAAATTATTAATAGAAAAGGCTATATGGCATGTTCCAAGTTCCACACCGTCAGCCGGGCCGTTAAACCGCCAAAACCGTGAACTGAACCGCATAAATCTCAAACAGCCCAAATTGCTATGGTTTGGTCGGTTTCAGTGGTTTATAAACACCCATAAGTTGGGAGATCAGAAAATCCTAACTTATCACAATGAAATGTTCATGTGAAACTCCTTAGGTGTTGCAATAGTTACAATAAACAAAAACCACCACTTTCCATACAGAAATTGTGTGTCTTGCATGGGACTGGTGAGCTGATCACGAGAAGGGAATGTTTTTACCAAAAATTAACTTTGACCCAGAAGAAAGTCAACTTTTGACTTTTTTTTCACAAGTGGGAAGATTTATCTATTAATAACAAGGAACAGCATAACTGCAGAAGAAGATACCTTTTGAACAATATTGGCCTCCAAGTCAAAACAAAAAACCATGGGTTTAACAGTAAGAATTCTCCTCATACCATCTCGAGAAATCCCAAGATAATAAAGATACTTAACAAGAGGCTTCCATCTTTCCTCGATGCTACATCCCATCAATTGCGGTCTGAATGCTAGCAATCTACCCACATCCTCATTACCAAGGCCGAACTCCTTTAAATATGCAACCTGAAGAAACAAAGTGCATTGTAAATACAAATGGGTCAATATAGGTTATGTTTTATCTTTAACAGGCTGAGCGAATAGATATAACTAAAGGGAAACGGATCAACGGGTCAAAAATCATCCAAAATGTATTTAAATGCATGAAGCCTCTTAACTCGATATCTAAGAAATAATATAGTTTGTGACCTGAACCCCTTTTGACGTGTTACCCAACCCAGCCCGTTTCGCCACGCGTAAAGAAGATGAAATAGACACATGGCATGAAAAAAAACACAAACTTTGGTACCTTTTGTTTCATTTCCTCAAGCGAATAGAACCCGAGCACTTTCGGGAAGTCAAAAACCGTAGTCCCAAAATCTTTCTCGTTCATACCCATATCAAAGTAAAAATCCATGCGAGTCTTGAGTTCCTCCATGCTAAAAGTCAACAACTCGGGACACCGGCTAACAATATAACCCATCCACTCCCTTTTAACTCCATTTTTCTCCAAACACCAAACTATTTCATCCAATTCTTCGGTGTTGCGTTCTAATACATTCTCTCCGCCTCTAAGTAATGCAACCCCGATAAATCTACCATTGACATGAATTGACTTGAGCCAGTCAGCAGTACTCCTAATTGATTCAATGTTCCCTCTTGAATTGCAAATTAGCTTCCCAATTTGGGGATATGATAATCCGTTGTGTTTTAGCCACCTATAAAAACACAAATCCATTAAGGCGTATGCAATTGGACTATATTTACATGATTATGGGGTTTCTTTGATATAAGAAAAAATTAACTTATTCAAAACATCATAGGTTCATAACATGAGATCATTAAGTTTTTAATAAACCAGTAAAATAAGATGATAAATATCATTCTCTTAACCTCTTTAGATAGTTTAAGACTTTTAAATAGCTATTGAATATTAAAATTGAGATTGAAAAATAATGTAAAAAGATAAAAATTGAAAATTTACTTCCAAAACTCAAAATGCATCACTTTCTTGTCCAATAATGTAAGATATTAGTTTTATCTATGCATTATACTTACCACAAACAAGGAAGCTACTTTGGGTGAGTAAATGTTCTAACCAGTGTTAATATCATATCCTACTTGTCTATATGAAAAACCAACACTAAAAGAGTGAGAGGGGGGGTCCTAAACATAGGGATTGTAGATTTTGTTAGGGGTGTTATTCATGTTCGTTGGTTGGCAGGTCAAACCCGACACAAACCTGGAAATTTTACACTAACCTAAAAATCATGCCAGATACATGAATCCAAACAATCAAGAGTTTTCGCGTGTTGATACGAACACGACATATTTAACCCGAAATTCTATTTTATTTTACTTTTTTCATGTTAATACTCTAAAATTAAAATTATCCAATAAAACATTGATAATTACATTTAATCCATAAAAACTTGATGCTCATATATCTTTTATATTTAAAATTTTGACCTAAAATATACAATTAGTTTAAGATGTGAAATAAAACACATTTTAAAATAATTAGTAAAAAATTAAGAGGTAATTTTACCAAATAGTAACCCTTATAAAATGAAATCCAAAAAAAGGTGACTTGTAAATCTGGTAATTACTCAAAATTAGAAAAGTAGGTGAAAGTTCAGAAGTTCAGGTGTTACTATTACGTGAAGTTTTCCCTAAATTTAAATAGGTCAAACCGCAAGGTCAACATGAACATGACCCGTTTAGCTAAACTTGTTCATAGCTTCCACTAGACCCGAACCATGGTTGTAAAAATCGCTAGGCGCTAGTCGGGCGGTGGGGTACCGACTAGCGATTAATCGGGATTAATAGGATCGGATTGGAATTTTCATATGTAATTTTCAGTTTTATATATATATACACATTTTTATATGTAATTTTAAAATTATATACAATTTTTCAAAAAGGCCCGACTAGGACCGGCCTGGCCCGACTACCGATTAATTGCCCCATTTGCTCAAATTTCCAAGGTAGACTAGCAGCGAATAATCACGATTTTTACAACACTGTCCGAACCCATTCAGACTAAACCCAAACCCATGAATTTCGTGATAGGTTTCATCAAAATGTATATAGCATGTTCATATGTTTCACCTTATTAAAGGAACCACATTGCAGTTCTCTAAGCAAGCTTTAGCCCGAACATTAAACGACGAATTCGCAAACTCCGGCAACTGTTTCATCGAAGCAGCTTGAATCATAACATAATCAATGAATTGTGGAAACAATCTTGAAGCCAAATTAGTAGAATAAGTAATCCCAAACTTCCCTTTCCTCATAGCCTCCTTAAAGATCTCCAATGTCACTTCCCTCCTAATCTCAAGCGCCCTCATAACCACTTCATAATCATAATCAATCTCATCATTAAACACATCTTTAATTGCTGGTAAAGAAGAGTCTACACCTATGTCTGCAGGGGATTGGACGTAGATTGAGCCCGGAAATTGAGGGGTTCTTTTTTTTGCCATTGATAGCTCCAAAAGCTTAAAGATTTCATCTTGTGAATACCCATTTAGGGTTTGTGGGTTTTGGAAGAGGAGGGAGGTGGATTTTGCGTTGTGGGTTCGGAGGATTTTGTCTTGGTTGGGTGAAGTGGTGGGGTTTTGGGAGGATGCCGATATGGGTGGTGGGTGGCGGCGGAGGAAGGCGATGGAGGCGGTGGCGGTGGAAATTGGGAAGCGGAGGATGGGGAGGTGGTGGCGAGGGTGGTGGTGGTGGGACGAGATCATGTTTTCTTGGATAAGAGTCTTGGCGATGTCATCTCTTAAAGAGATGTTTTCAAGCATGGTATTGTTTTAAAAAAAAAACAAAATTATGTTTCTAGTGATCTAAGTGATCTAAACGGGAGTATAGACGTCGGCTCATTAAAAAGTTAAATTGAATTAAGTTTAAATAAGAGAAGCTTGTTTAATAAACGAGTCCGAGCTTCACTTATCGAGTTCGAGCTAGCTGTGCGTACGGATGGAGACAAACCCGTACACATCCCAGGAAAGATAAAAACACCTGCGCGTAAGAAAGGCTGGGACCACAACACCGTTAGAAATGTCGTGCGGAGGGGAACATCCCCATGCACCAAAGTGGACCCATCAGGCCAGACAAAACGACTACCACTAACGGTTGTCACCTGGGAAACCACAAAGATATTCCCAATAGCGACATTTTGCCAATAGAATTCTCGCTAGGTCACCACCATGACAACGACATCATAGTACAACCCTCCCGACTATAATAGAAACACCACCTTCATGTATAAGGATCTTCTCCCTCTCGCAAATATCTCTTACATACACCTCTCCCGAGAAACTTACTCTCACGCCAGAGGGTTGATACAGGGATTGTCCCTCCTGTAACGCCCTAACACGTTGTTATCGTGCAAGATACTTCCCAGAGTAAACGGAGATACACTCCTAGACTATTCGTTAGAGTCTCTGTGATCTATTCGCTGGTGGATAATCCATTCACCGAATACAAGATTTACATTTGTTCATGTTCAGATCACATTTAAACATACATTTATTTGTAATAATTGTCATAGTTACGTTTTGAGTACATATATCCAACATATATTTCAATTTTTTAGTATTTAATTTTTCTATGGTACTCTTGGTTCCCTTATAATTTAGCTCCTTGCTATGTTTTTCTCTATGTTTTTTCCTTTTTCTAATAAAGTCTCCACCGTCCAAAAAAAAACCCAACTTATATTATTTAAAAGTAATTTAGAAAAATTATTTTAAAGTACGAAAATAACATTTTGGGTGTGAAAATGTATTTCCTGGACACATTTCATAGGAAAAACTAAAAAGGGGTCGTTACAACGTCGTACTCGGGATTTAAACCATTTATCAAAAACCCCTATATCTGCCCCTGCATATTCTCACTGCCACCGTCTCTATCCCTCTCGCCGATTAACTTCCGACCGGCTGCGGCTCCGTCAAAAACCACCGACAACCCTACGACGTCGTATTCGGGGTTCGTTCTATCGGCACTCTTCTTCAGTATACGAATTTTGTTCTTGCTTCTGTTTTATTTGTATTGGTTAAATTCCTTAGTTTTTATGCCATTGTGGATTAGTTTTGATCGTTTAAGGACGTATTTGAATCTAACTTAGGTCCTCAACTCGACTTTGCACCATTTTTTGTTAATTTGATTGTTGGAAGCTAAACCCCTAACTCTGTTTCATTCAAAACCCTAGTTTTATGTATACCAATCATGAATTACCAGAGTTGTAGTTTCTTGTATGGTAATTTGCTTCAAACATGTTTAAGATGGTTGCAATTTAGGCTGTTATATAAATAATTTCAACTCATATATAGTTGCATACATTTTTTCTACAAGTTCGACGCGTATCCCTGCTGGGACTCGAACCTTTAAGTTGTATGAATTTTCAGTTTTCTCATAAGCTAATTGTACAAATTTATAAAACTTATTTGGAACATCGGTAACATATTAAGATTGTTGCAATATTTGTTTTGGATTTTCGATAGAAAAAGCTGTATTTAGGTAGTATTTTACACGTATTCTGCGAGCTTTTTTTAGTTAAAACCTTAAAGTTGTTGCAAGAGTATGATTCATTATGGTCATATGGAAAGACATGCAAATGGATGGTTTCTATTCGTTCAGTTTTATGCAAAGTGTATGTGTGAAGAAATGTCTAAGTTTATATGAGCATTAACCTATAGTAACTGTATAGTTTAAAACAATGTTTTGGGAACTAAATTTTTGTTGGTTGTGCATATTATTCCTCTTATTTAATTCATTCAGTGTTATGATTTTAAAAGAGACATTAACTAAAGATTTGCCATTTTGCCTTAGTTATGGTAGTGTATATCATGTTTGGAAGTCTGTACGTTCTTGAACTCATGAGTTTGTCTGAGATTCAATGCACACATGTTTTGGACTGTAGGAATAATGTTTGATTAATCGTTCTTTTTAAGTACTAGCGCATGAGGTGGAATCATGAAATCTGTATCTTAAGAAATGAAATTTTTAATTAGATTAATGCATGACCTGCTAGGGACCATAGTAATTAAAGGCGCCAATGGCGTGTGCCTAGGTGCCCAGGCGAGGCAAGGCGCATCGATGCCTTAAGTGCAGCAAAGTGCTAAGGCGCAAAAAACATGGAAGAGATTGGCCCTAACCTGCAAAAACTGTCTGAACCAGCCAAAAGTAGTTTCAAATAGTCTGAATCAAAACAAGTCTAAAAAAGCACAAACAGTGGCATGTTTATACTGTGTGCCTTGCTTGTTTCGGGCGTACGCTTAGGCAACATGCTCACCCTTTGTGCCTTGAGTGCGCCTTGAGCCTTCAATTGCCTAGCTAGGAGCCTAGGACAATGTGTGCAATAATAAGATCATTCATTTCGGCTTAAAATATGGCTATCAATCTGTTAATCGTAATACATTTTAATAAATAAATGATGTGTTATATTTAGATTTTTGCTGTGCTCGCGATGCTACGGCTTGGGCTGAGGGGAGTGGTCCCCATAAAATATAAAAGCTAGATTTAGATTTTTTTTGAAAGACCACAGTGAGTCAGTCACTGCTCTGGAGTACGGGTGCAGTATTTTTGTCCTCAAACATCTAGTTTTAGGTTTTTTTTTTAATTTAAAGTTTTAATAAATTAGTGATGTAAGATTTTATAATGATATATCTGCTGTATTGGATTAACTTTTCAACCATTGCAATTTTGGTTAATTGATGGTGGATTTTCAATATATTTAGCTTTGTAATTGTATTATCATATGTGTTATTTTATCTTGCAATTTTGTTTGATAATGCTATTTAGTTTTTATCTTGCAATTTGGTTTGAATAGTGCTATTTAATTTATGTTATTTTAGTTATGTTCTTCATTGTTAAAATTGTTTGAATGTGACATTTATTTTATGCTTCAGCTATAATGATAAGGTTCTTTAAAAAGAAGAATTTATGAATGATCGTCTAGTGTCATACATTGAGAAAGATGTGTTAGATGGTATTGATTTCGAGATTATTTTCACCACCTCTTTTTTCTAAAATTACACTTTCTTCCATCTTTCTTACTCTATAGCATATGGACTTGATTGAATCAATCCATGAAATTCCTGTGCAAAATCCGTCAGTGGATGATTTCTGTGCTGCTGATCTAAAGTGGATCAAGTTTGGCACTCCAGAGCATCATGATGATGTAGCCCTGATTCCTTATGCTAGAGTCGACGAGTTCATTTTTGGAGAGTGTTCTAATGTTGAGGCTCCAACCCGTTTCCACATTGAGAGAGGAAGAAAGCGTTTGAAAGGCAGCTTGCTGGAATTCAAGAGTGATGAGTATTTGGAATACAGACTGTAAGTTGTTAAGGGTTTTTAAATCTAATTTTAAGCTTCTCAATCTGCTATATACGTCACATATTTTTAGGGTTATTTCTTTTGAATAATATCTCTATATAAGTTTTGGTGGTCAGTAATGTTTTAAATTTTTTTTTTTTTGTAAAAAAAGCTGGTATTGTACTCTTTTTCCCAGGGTAAAGGTTGCTGAAGTCTGCTACCTTGGTTTTAAAAAGCGCGCCTAAGCCGCAAGTCCTTCTGCTTTTGTGTACGGCTTGTTCAAAAAGCGGGAGGCGCGCACCTTATGTACGAAAAACTTAGTTGTGCATTAGGATGTTGTACAACTAGCTTTTTAGGTTGTATATGTAGGTAATTTATGTATTAAGTCATATATAAAGCTTATTTTTAGCTAAATTATGGGTAGGGGATGCTAAAAACCTATAAGATATATAAATAAATTATATAATCATCTTGCGCTTCGCGTACGAAAAGCGGGATGTTTTTGCACTTTGCGCCTCGGTTTCAGACTATCGCCTCAGTGCGCTTCTCGCTTTTTAAATCCAAGGCTGCTACAAAAGCATATGTTTTTGATTTTAGTGAAAATTGATGATGCCTGTTCTTTTTTATTTTTTATGATTGCTTTAAATTTCTATGTTTAGTCGGCGACAATGTAGAGTATGAAGGCTTTTAGGGTCAGCCGGCCCTAGAGTCTGTCAGGTTACGGGTTTCGGGCTGGGCCCCATATGGGCTTAACTTGTTGGTTAAGCTATTAACCCTAGACTAGTCTCTATATATATGATGTAATAGTCTTGTAATTATTTGAGCACCTAAATATAATAAACACCCTAGTTGCAGTAAGTGGATGTAGGTCATACCGACCGAACCACTATAAATCTTTCGTGTCGTTTATTCGTTTTAGCGTGTGTTGCGTGTTGTGTGATACCCTAACAACTGGTACCAGAGCTTGGCTCTTGATCGTGTCACACTCACAGCCGCCTCCGGAGTAACTAGGGTTTCTCCTGCCGCCGCCGCCGTGTGAACAGTACCGAGTCGTGAACAGTAGCGTCGCTGCTACAATGTTTTTCGACTGCTACAGTGTTTCCGACTGCTACAGTGTTTAAAAAAATCGCTACTGATTAGGGTTCCGCCGAACTGCCGCCGACAGAACAGATTTCTGTCCCGTTTCCGCTGCTGTTGCCGCTGTTGTTGACCTGGTCAACCGCAGCCGTCAAACCCTAAATCCGGTAAACCTTTTTTATCGGTGTTTTTTACTCGTTTATTACTGATTTTGGTTGAGATTGGTTGAATAGACAGTGTCCAATAGAATAGTTAACAAGTTCAGGCCGCCGCCACTGCTGTGTTTGTTCACTGTTCCTGGTCTCGACTCGATCAGTTCTACTCGGTAAGTTTTGTTTCAATGGCAGAAGAAGGTAAGGTAAAGATAGTGGCGTTTGATGGACAAGATTATGGATTCTGGAGAATGCAAATTGAAGACATGCTCTATCAGAAGAGCTTACATCTTTCGATAATTGGTTTGACAGCAAAACCAGAGAAAATGTCTGAAGCCGACTGGAATCTCCTAGACAGACAAGCCTTGGGAGTAGTAAGGTTGTCTTTGTCAAGGAACGTGGCCTACAACATAGTCAAAGAAAAGACCACTTCAGGTTTGTTAAAAGCCCTGGCTGACATGTATGAGAAGCCCTCTGCCGTTAATAAGGTATTTCTCATCAGGCAATTGGTTAACACCAAGTTGAGAGAAGGTTCGTCTGTTTCTGCCCATATTAATGATTTCAATTCTATTTTAACTCGGTTAGAATCTGTTGATATTAACTTTGAGGATGAGGTACAAGCTCTCCTTCTATTGTCTTCTTTGCCCGAAAGCTGGTCAGGTACTGTTACAGCTGTCAGTAGTTCATCTGGAACTACCAAACTCACATTCAACGGGATGCGAGATTTGATTCTAAATGAAGACGTGCGTAGGAAAAACACTGGAGAAACTTCCAGTTCTATTCTACATACTGAAGGAAGAGGGAGAAGACCTGAAAGGGGCAATAACAGGGGTAGGTCCAAATCCAGAAAGAGAGGTCAGTCAAAACCAAGGGCTGACATTGAATGTTGGAATTGCAAAGAAAAGGGTCATTTTAGGAGCCAGTGTCCTAAACCAGTCGTTGCAAAAAACAATAAAGAGGTGAACAACGTAACAGCCGATGAAGAAGAAGAGGAAGTAGAAGATGATGCTCTTATTTGCTGCGTTGAAAACACTATCGAGTCCTGGATCATGGATTCAGGAGCTTCTTTTCACGCCGTCCCTTGCCCAGAGCTTGTGAAGAATCTACGAACAGGTAACTTTGGTAAAGTTCGTTTGGCTAATGATAAGACACTTGACATTGCAGGGATTGGTGATGTTGATCTAAAAACCACACTCGGAACCACTTGGACATTGAAAGATGTCAGAGTAATTCCCAACTTGAAGAGGAAATTAATTTCAGTTGGTCAGCTGGATGACCAAGGTCACGGGGTTTTCTTTGGGGATGGTCAATGGAAGGTTATCAAGGGCAATCTCGTGATTGCACGTGGAAAGAAGAAGGGGACACTGTACATGGTGGAGGTACCCGCCGACGGTGTTAATGCCATGACTTCAGGTCCGAGTCCATCTAATTTATGGCACCAGCGACTCGGACATATGAGTGATAAAGGATTGAAAATGTTGGCCGAGAAAGGGAAGTTTCCAGATTTAAAGAAAGTTGAAACCAGATTATGCGAACCATGCGTTCTCGGTAAACAGAAGAAAGTCACATTCTTGAAGACAACTCAGGCACCAAAAGCTCAGAAACTGGAGCTTATTCATTCGGATGTTTATGGACCTACCTCAGTCCAATCGGTAGGAGGATCTTCCTACTATGTGACATTCATTGATGACGCAACTCGAAAGGTATGGGTTTATTTCCTCAAAAATAAATTTGAAGTTTTTGATACCTTTAAGAAATGGAAAATTGCTGTTGAAAATGAAACTGATTTGAAGGTCAAATGCCTGAAGTCGGACAATGGTGGGGAATACATCAGCAAAGAATTCACTGATTATTGTGCTGATCAGGGAATCAAGATGATCAAGACAGTCCCAGGAACTCCTCAGCAAAATGGAGTTGCAGAACGGATGAACAGAACACTTAATGAAAGGGCGAGGAGCATGAGGTTAAACGCAGGGCTCCCCAAAATGTTCTGGGCCGATGCAGTTAACACTGCGGCTTATCTAATTAATCGTGGACCGTTTGTTCCTTTGGGTTTCAAAATACCAGAGGAAGTGTGGAAAGGAAAGGAGGTTAGTCTCAAACATCTGAAGGTATTTGGTTGTTCTGCTTACCGTTTATTGAGTGACAGGGACAAATTGGATCCAAATGCCAAAAAGTGTACGTTCATTGGCTACGGATTAGACGAGATGAGTTACCGACTTTGGGATTCTGAAAGTAGGAAGGTAATCAGAAGTAAAAATGTCACATTCAATGAAACAGAGTTATACAGAGACAAGAATGCAACAAAACCAGAAGTTCAGAAAGAATACATCGTTGTTGATACTGAGACCGAGAATACAGGTGATACTGAAACTCCAACAGATATTCAAGACAGTGGGAGCTCAGAGGTTGATGATTCAACCGACAGTGACAGTTCTGAAGAAGAAATTGAAGAACCATCACCAGCTACCGCTCCCGTTCCTCCTGAGACTAAGTGGGCCAGGAGATCTACTAGAGTTGCTGCACCGCCTGAGAGATATTCTCCATGTGCTAATTTTCTGTTGCTAACAAAGAACGGAGAACCGCAATGCTACACAGAAGCCATTCGTCTGAAAGATTCATTGCAGTGGGAGATAGCAATGAAAGATGAAATGAAATCTTTAGAGAAGAACAGAACGTGGGAGCTGACAAAGCTTCCCCCCGGTAAGAAGGCATTGCACAACAAATGGGTGTACAGGGTCAAAGATGAACACGATGGTTCTAAGCGTTACAAGGCTAGATTGGTAGTTAAGGGGTTTCAACAGAAACCGGGGGTTGATTACAATGAAATCTTCTCTCCGGTTGTGAAGATGACTACTATCAGGTTGGTCCTAAGTATTGTTGCTGCCGAGAGTCTTCATCTAGAGCAGCTAGATGTGAAGACAACTTTTCTACATGGGGATCTGAATGAAGATATTTACATGGCTCAACCTGAAGGGTTTCAGGTTAAAGGAAAAGAAAACATGGTCTGTAGACTAAAGAAGAGTTTGTATGGGTTGAAACAAGCTCCGAGGCAATGGTACTTGAAGTTTGACAACTTCATGGGTAGATCCGGATACAAGAAATGTGTGATGGATCACTGCTGTTACATCAAGAAGTTCGAAAAGTCCTACATCATCCTCCTTCTATATGTGGATGATATGTTAATTGCAGGTTCTGACATGAAAGAGATAAATAAATTGAAGAAGCAAATGTCAGAAGAATTTGAAATGAAAGATTTGGGTGCTGCCAAACAGATACTCGGAATGAGTATCTCCAGGAACAAAGACGGATCTCTGACACTATCTCAAGAAAAGTACATTGGGAAAGTGTTAGAGAAATTCAAAATGAAAGATGTCAAGTCCCGAAGCACTCCACTAGGAAGTCAGTTTAAGCTTTCAAAAGACCAGTCACCAAAAACCGAAGAAGACATAGCCGAAATGACTAAGGTTCCTTACGCATCACCTGTGGGAAGTCTTATGTACGCCATGGTGTGCACGAGGCCAGACATAGCACAGGCCGTGGGGGTAGTCAGTCGTTATATGTCTAATCCAGGAAAAGAACACTGGGAGGCAGTCAAATGGCTGCTAAGATATTTGAAAGGCACTGCGAAGATGGGGTTACGGTTCTCAGGCAAAGATATTGTTCTAAGGGGCTATACAGATGCAGACCTTGGGGGATGCAAGGATTCTTATAAAAGCACAACCGGGTTTGTTTTTTCAGTGGGAGGAACTGCGGTTAGTTGGATGTCCAGATTACAGAAGAGCGTTGCTCTTTCAACTACTGAAGCTGAGTATATGGCTTGTGCTGAAGCTAGTAAAGATTTGATTTGGTTGAAGAATTTTCTAGAACTTGGGAAGAAACAGCCAGATAGTTCATTGTTTTGTGATAATCAAAGCGCTATTCATCTGGGGAAGAATCCTGTGTTTCATGGAAAAACTAAACACATTCAGCTTAGGTATCACTTCATCAGAGGTTTGATCAGTGATGGTACATTGAAGCTTGAAAAGATTAAAGGAACGGAGAATCCCGCGGATATGCTTACTAAGGTGGTGACCTTAGAGAAGTTGAAGCTATGTATAGCTTCAACTGGCCTTCAGGAATAATGATGAGAAGGCGCTGCAGCTAGAGGTAGAGAAGTTACAAGACTACAAGGAAGACGGAGACAGTTTGAAGTTTATCAAAGCCTCCAAGTGGGAGATTGTAGAGTATGAAGGCTTTTAGGGTCAGCCGGCCCTAGAGTCTGTCAGTCGGGCTGGGCCCCATATGGGCTTAACTTGTTGGTTAAGCTATTAACCCTAGACTAGTCTCTCTATATATGATGTAATAGTCTTGTAATTCTTTGAGCACCTAAATATAATAAACACCCTAGTTGCAGTAAGTGGATGTAGGTCATACCGACCGAACCACTATAAATCTTTCGTGTTGTTTATTCGTTTTAGCGTGTGTTGCATGTTGTGTGATACCCTAACAGACAATACCTTTATATATTTTAAGAAGGGTAGCTAGGATTACCTTGAGATTAGCCCACTAATTCTTTATGTTTAAACATAAAAAAAAATTAACGCATTGCATTTTCTCCAATTCTTGAACTCAAATTTCGTTGTCTTGTTTTTTCCTCTTGCAACCTATGTCATATGACTTATTGTTATGCTACATTTTGATAATTAGAACTTCAATTTAACCGGTGATTGGATAATACATTAAACATCAAATGGGATATGGGAGTCAGAATTGTTTATGGCTGACAAATATCTGAACTCTAAAAGAGCACCTTTAATTTTGAAGGACAAATTGAATAACTCAGTCCTTGTACTGTTGGTTGTTTGAAAGGTCCCAAATAATAATTTTTAGTTGAAAATAATGAAACTAGGAATGAGATCATAATGACGATTAATTTAGCCCTTATCCGATATCAAATCAACATAGTACTTGGCTTCTCCTGATCCCTGTTTTTTGAGTTCTTTATGAAAAAAAGTGTTAGTATACCAATGAAAATACTATCATTTGCCTAGTTTGATTGTGGAATTACCAAAGTTAAGAAAGTTGTCATGTTTATCTATGTTCTGTTTAAAGGTACTGGTGCTCATTTGGTCCCGAAAATTATGGGGAAGGAGGAATTATATTACCAAGCCGAAGATATCGACTCAACACTCGAAACCGTGCAGCTCGGCCTCAATCGATGCGAGGTTGTACATGCCATTTCGTGGTAAAACGTCTCTATGCCCGCCCATCTTCTGCACTCATAGTATACAATGATCGGCGCCATGTGAATAAGTCTGGGCTTACCTGCCATGGTCCCCTTGACCGGGATGCTATTGGCCCTGGAGCCAAGAAGATTCCATATGTAGGCAATGATATTCAACAGCAAACAATGTCAATGATTTATCTTGGCATACCTGAAGAGAATGTTCTAGAGAAACACATAGAAGGGATACAACGGTATTGTGGGTCAGATGTGATAGTCAACTCCCTTGCTTCTCAGTATGTTCATAAACTCGGGATGATAATTAAACGGTCTACACATGAACTGGATTTGGATGATGAAGCTAGTGTACGGATATGGGCTGATCGTAATAAGAAATCCATTTTCTATTATCAGGAAACTACTGAGCCTTTTATTCTTGGGATCCAAACTGAATGGCAGTTACAGCAGATGCTTCGGTTTGGGCATCACAGCATTATAGCAGTCGACTCAACCTTTGGAATCAAGAGACTAAAGGTGCATACTAGTTAGTAACCACTGAATATTGTTTTATCGTCTTAAACCTATAACTAGAGGTGGAGAATGGGTTGTAACTGGTACCAACGGGTCAAAATGGGCTGGGTTACCAGAAACACTTTTTATCCAATTCTTATTAAAAAGATTTAATAAATAAATAATGTGTTATATATGATTCAAAAGCTTATTATTTTAATAATAGTCTATTTTTTTAATAAAAAAATGATTTAGGAGGTTTTTTGCATTTGAAATACACTTCGGCGACTTTAGACCCATTTGACCCATTTCTTTTGAAGATTTTTTTTACATGTTGAGATAGAACAATCTGAGTCAAGCCATTCATAAGTAAGTGGGTCAAAATTGCCACTTCTACCTGGCTACCTGCAATCTTGGTATGTCTTATTCTTAATTTTTTGTTTTTGATCGCAGTATCCTCTGTGCACGCTTCTGGTGTTTGATTCAAGACAACATGCACTTCCTGTAGCATGGGTCATTACACGTAGTGTTTCCAATGCTGACATTACTAAATGGATGAAAGCTTTACTTGCTCGTGTTCATGCTGTTGACCCCACATGGAAGGTCAACGGGTTTGTTATTGATGATGCAGCAGCCGAGACTGATCCTATAAAGTATGTTATTCGTTGTCTCAAATATAATGCTTATTATTTTCTTTTCTATTTTACTTATATTTATTTTTTTGGGTTAACTGAATAAAAAGGTAATCAGCTCTGGTCAAATTTCTGTTCAGGGAGACATTTTCTTGTCCTATATTATTTTCTTTGTGGCGTGTTCGTCGGTCATGGCTACGACATATTGTCAAGAACTGTAGGAACATTGAAGTTCAAAGAGAAATCTTCAAACGCCTGGGAGAAATAGTTTACAGCATTTGGGCTGGAGTAAATCCTTTTGCTGTCTTGGAGAAATTCACCAATGATTTTGTTGACCAAACTGACTTCATGCAATATTTCACCGCCACATGGCTGCCTAAGATTGGTTAGCCCACTTTCCTTTTGCTTGTGTGGTTGCCTGTTTGATTTTTCTTAGTTTTGGAGCTGGCAATTTTGGGCCCATTTTGTCCCATTTACTTATAAATGGGTCGATTCTGGTTATGTTTTTTTCTACAACGGGTCAACCAAGTAACATTTAAAAAAATAGCATAAAAGGAAGCGGAGCTAACTGGTTTTGAAAGTCACTCAAAGTGTATTTTTAATGCATATGATATCCTATTTCATTTTAATATAGTAAGTTAGAATAATATTGAAACAATGTATTTCAATATTGTTCCAATAAAGTCACTCATACTTCTTTAACTATAAAAACTACTCAAGTTTTATTTATTGTTCCACTGTTGTGATTTTTTTTTATAAATGTGCAAATGTTTAAAAAATAAATGACTTAAATGTAATATATATGAAACTTGAATACTATTTAGTGATTAACTTTTTCAAGTTGACTAAATGGAACAATTATAAAACTTAGTTATTATTTAGTGAATTTTGTCTTCATAGTTGCATCCTACTACTTCAGGTTAAACTTAAAAAAATAATCACTAAAAAGTAACCAAGTTTTGAATATGTTCCATTGATGTCAAATATATTTAAAATTTTGAACGTTTTCTAAAAAGTTTCACAATAATGGAACGATATTAAAACTCGAGTGGTTTTTGTTAGAAAGAAGTGTGAGTGACCTTAGTGGACACTGAAGAAACTTAGTTATTATTGGATGAAATATTCTCTTTTTTAATCATATTTGACACTTTAAAATTTTAGATTCCAGTGAATAACCCGCCGGTTTGACCATTTCTACGTTTTATCTTTTCTTTTTCTATTCAAGTTATTTCAGTTTTATAGAATTGGTCTCTGATTCATTTACCAATTTCTGATTCAGAAATGTGGTTAACTGTAATGAAAACTCTCCCACTCGCAAGTCAGGAAGCATCAGGTGCGATCGAATCTTATCACGTAAAGCTAAAAGTAAAACTTTTTGATGATTCACATCTCGGTGCACTCCAAAGAGTCGATTGGTTGGTGCACAAGTTAACAACCGAGTTGCACTCTAGCTACTGGCTCGATCGATACGCAGACGAAAGCGATTCCTTCCAAACCGTAAGGGAGGAATACAAAAATTCCACATCATGGCACCGCGCATTGCAAATCCCCGACACAGATGTCACCTTACACAACCTCTTTGCTAAAATAGTTGGCCAAAACGACAGAACCCGAGTCCATCTAGTCTGGAATCCCGGGTCTGAGTTTGCTTTCTGTGACTGTGAATGGTCGTTGCGTGGGAATCTCTGCAAGCACGTGGTCAAAGTCAACATGATATGCGACGATCGTCAAGGGTATCAAAGCTCCACTTCTTATCAGTCGTATCAGGAGATACTTATGACCATGTTCAAGAAACCGCCAGACGATTCACTTGAACTTGATTTGTCGGTAGCTTGGTTGCATCAGATTCATGATCAAATTCAGAAGCTCGTTGAATTAAATCGGTCAACTGATATTGGCATGGTGGTCAATAAGCTGCCATTGAAGTGGAGTATGAAGAAAAACCGAACGTCATTATGCAGGCGAGCGGTTGTTAGACCGTGTGCGAGCTCGTCTTCAAAGAACACTATCGTTCGTAAGAAGAGTCGGAAGAGGAGAAGACTGTCGAGTATAAGGTAAGAGATCGTTATGTGTCACCGTTTTGTTGTCTTCTAATCACATAAATTCGTTACTAATTTAGCGAGAAAGAACGATGTTGGTCGTTTAAAAGTTTTTAAGTCGAATAGAATTACGCCAAAAGTTGTACATAACATTATTTTCATAGAACGTAACCGCCAAGGTTGAGACTTTTACGTGTGAAGTGAGAAATGAGAAAGTATATTGATTTTTTACGCTTGTATATGGAATAAAAATATATTTGACACAAATTATATACGATTGTGCATATATGCATAAATGTCTTTTCAAAAACGACTATGAATGTAATCTTGAAATATATAGTTTTTTCTTAAATATTAAAAATCAAAAACTGAATAAAAATAGAATTATTATAGAAAAATTATATATAACTTTTCTTTTCAAATGATTAATTGATTTTTTAAACTAACTAATTTTGTATTTTTTTCTTCCAAGTTTTTAACTCTCTCCTCTCCTGTTATAAGACCATGTCAATAAATTTTCGTTCGGATTAGTAAATATTCTTAAGCTAAATAATTTTTATTTAGCATTTTAGTTAGAAAAGTCAAAATACTCATATTCATAAGGTAAATTAATTTTATTGAGATGAATATGTGTATACTAGTGGGTAACCTGCGGGGTGTAACGGAAGGGTAAAACTACGAGTTTGTATTTGTGTTTTGTTAGGTTATCAATTGGTTTGTACTGAAAGGGTAGAACACATACAATGTATTTTAACTTTAAAAGTACAACACTACACAAACAAAGTCAAAAATAAAGTGTAGTGTTTTAATAATTTATGGATGAATTTAATATGATACACAGAAGCCATTCAAACTAACGACATTGTTATAAATGGAAATTCAAAATCTCAGAAAGTATTTAAACACATTTTATAATATCTTAATTCTTAAAATATTAAAGTATTATGATTTCGAAGTAGTGACATGTGAGTTTTCTTTTATTTTATAAACATTCTAGAGTGTATCGAATGCTTTGTACACCATTCTAGAGTGGTAATTGTTGTTTGCCTCTCAAATTGTTGTGTACCGACTTAAACAAGTTTGCTATAGTAATTGTTGTTTGCCTCTCAAATTTAATGTTTTTAGTTACATTATATAAATGGTTAAAAACCCAACCAATACCTTTTACCTAAGCTTTAATGGAATGAGTTAAATGGTAATTAATAGGGTTTATAATTATAAATACGGGTTACAAACTAATTGTACATATTTGAGGCTTTGTCAATGTGTACATTATGCAATAAAAAGGTACAAGGTGTCTTAATTTTTGAAATAAATTACATGTTTATTTTTCTAATCTCTATTATATAGTAGTATAGATATAGATAACAAAATCAATTGTATTAGTTTGAAATAAAATACACAAGTTAACATAATACAAATTATATACAGTTGCATATATGCAACTATGCTTGTAATTTTAAAAAATATACACATGCATCAGTATCGCTGGTCTCTTTTTGCAGCTATTGTTGTTGCCGGAACTATGTGGTATGGTTTAACAACTACCCCTATCGAATTATTTGGGACTACTCGTTATCAATGGGATCAGAGATACTTCTAACAAGAAATATATAGGAGTTAGTGCTAGGTTAGCCGAAAATTAAAGTTTATTAGAAGTTTGGTCTAAAATTCCTGAAAAATTAGCCTTTTATGATTACATCGGAAATATCCTATCTTTAGAGATAAAGAAGGTCGTGAACTTTTTGTACATCGTATGCCTACATTTTTTGAAACATTTCCAGTCGTTTTGGTAGACCGAGACGAAATTGTTAGAACCGATGTTCCTTTTCGAATGGTAGAATCTAAATATAGTTTTTGACAATTACACCCACTTGTATGAAGAGGCGTGACCGGTGAATGTGGAGACTGACGGACACCAAAGATGACGAGGACGATGGAGACTGAAAGGGTTGAGGACTGAGGAGTCGATGGAGTATCAGAGAATGGTTAGTTTCAAAAACTAGGTCAAAATATGGACTGATGGAGTCAGAGCTCAGACGCAAGGTTAAAGTCTGGATGGACCTGGGCAAGCGGGCAACACAGGTTCTAGGTGTTTGGGCTTGGGCTGGGTCTAGAATTTAAATGCAAATAGGATGTTAAGTGTTAACATGTTACTAACAGGTCTTAACAAGTTAACATGTCTTTAACCTGTTTAGACACAAATTTAACCGTGTCTTAACGTGTCGACCTGTTTAAGACACGAAACATGTAAAGGTCAAACATGTGATATGTTAATTACGCGTCGTGTTAACAGGTCCGTATCAAAATTTGTCAACCCTAACTCTATGAAGGGTATGTTAATACTCGTCCACAACTTCTCCTCTAATATCCATTTCCTCCCTTAAACTATAAATAACGATAATGTCTATCATTTTTATAATTGAGTTCAAAGTTTATACATATATTTTTTTTAATTTTTTTCAAGATTTGAGGTCAACCGTAAAAAAAGTTTAGGGTCGATCGACAATCGGGTAACATACCAGCAATGTAAAATTTGAAATTCACTGGGGGTCGTTTGACTCCGATACGGAAAACATACCTCCGGGCCTTCATATTTGCAGTTAGAGGTGAACAAGGAACCGGAACCGCCCAAGGAACCGGAACCGGTTCTTCCCAAAAACCGGTTCTTTCGGAACTGAACCGATTCTTGAAAAACCGGAACTGGGTACATAGGTTCCGGTTTTTCAACCAAGAACCGAACATGGAACCGGACCCGGTAAGAACCGAAACCGGTTCTTTAGAATACCCAATTTGTGCATCTCTACCCTTGTATCTTGTGACACTAATCCATCTATATTTTACAGATTCGTGACGCGTATATGCTTAAACTTTTAATAATGGTAAAACTAAAATTGGTTAAAACTAAAAGTGAAAAAAAGGTTTTATAAGTCAAACGAGTAAGACAATCTAGTTTTTTTATATAATTTATCTATGTTTTAAACAATTATCTATTTTGTAACATTTTAAGTTTTTAATGTTATTGGACTTTTCAAGTTAGTTATTTATATGTTTAATTAAAATATTTTTATGTTTAACTAAGTTTTTCGAATACCCGGAAATACGTTCTTGAAATACCCGCCTTGAATTACCGGAACCGGTTCTTGAAAAACTAAAACCGGTACATAGGTTCCTGTTTTTCAACAAAGAACCGGACTTAGTAAGAACCGGAACCGGTTCTTAAGAAAAACCGATTTGTGCACCTCTGCTTGCAGTCCTTTAAGGGTGATCTTGTTCAATCAAATGAAATGCAAGATTTAAGGGTCGTTGCCGACATTATTATAGGATCTTATTCAAGCAAAGGAGATGCAAGATTTAAGGAGATTCTTATTCAATCAAAGGAAACGTAAGATTTAAGATAGAGGCACCTTTTAGGCAGATGACCGAACTAATTGTAATATACTGACTCTTAATTGGTTATTTTACTCTCCATGTTTGAACTAATTTCTAATTCAATTTCATTACTTACAATTACCATATTTTCGCTTTTGAGCTTTCGGATGTTTTGTTGCTGCACAAACAGTTTGACGGTACTAAGTGGGCTAAGAAGATCATTAGAGGCATTGTAATGATCTCGTGTTGGGCCATCTGGAAGGAACGAAATAAAAAGATCTTTGAGGGGCATATTCCTAGAGTAGCCGAAGTAGTGGCTTGTGTCAAAGCTGTTTCTTTTCTTTGGTTGAAATGTCGAGCTAGATTTAAATATTTAGTTTGGAAGGATTGGATGGTAAACCCATTGTATATGTTGTAATTGTTTTGGTAGGCGGTCCTTGTTTTGAGGATGCGCCCTTTGTTTTTTAATGAAGTTCACTGTTTCAAAAAAAAAAAAAAAAAAACCATATCACTAAGAAACAATGCATATAGTACAACTAATAATTGCAGCCTCACATTTTGTCTTTTCTTCAACTACAATTGCAATTAACTAATGTTTTTTTTTCCACTTTGACTGTTACTTAATGTTTGTTTTTTAATGATATCGCAATTACTATATGTTTTTCTTCTTCTTTTTTTTTTCAGTTTCACTTTTAACGATTTTTGAGCGACATTTTTTATGGCGAGTTTTTTTACTTTGCATTGGTCCACATGTTTCTTTGCATTCCAATTTTTTTTTCAATTTCACTTTTAGCAAAAAAAAATTCAGTTAACATTTTAATCACTTTTATTATCCTTATTCTAATAAATAATTTCAAAGAATGCTACGTATCATCATCATATTTTTTTCTCACCAAAATATTCTAATTTTTCTTATTTTAAATAAGTTTGAATCTTGAAATTTAATTATGTTAATGTTTTTATTTTTTTAAAAAGATATAAAATTTGAATTTTAATTATTACAAAGAATTTTATTTCTTGTTTTATACATTATTTTAATTTTTTTACACATTATTGTATTTCCATATTTCTATTAAACAACATCATGTAATACATGCTTATATAACCTTGTATATAATATACGATTTAACTAGCTTAATTTTTTATTAATATCATTTTTTTATAATAGCTTTCGTTCGTTATTTTTTTTAAAATGAAATGCGTTGCTGATTTGAATTTCTTTTTAATGTTCTGGTATAATATTTTTTTTTAAAATGGAGCAATGTTCATAATCGAGCGATGTAACCGCGAGAGGAAAACATCGGTCACCGCGAGAAACCCAAACGCTTATGAGAGGAAAATATCGTTGCTGGTCTTTTTTAATCCACCTGATTTTATATTAATTTTGTTTTACTGCAATAGTTTTCATTCGTTACCTTTTTTAAATAATTTGAATTCACGGCCGACTTTATTACTTTTTTTTTGTAAATCTTTCGGTATATGTTTTTTTAAAACTGAATTGTATTTAAAATCGAGTATATTTTTTTGTATTGTAGACTGTAGCGAACGACGTTAACGTTGCGTAGGCGTGACAAACCCAACCGCTTATGAGCGAAGAACATCATTGTCGGTGTTTTGGTATTATTGTAATCAATATCGGTGATCGCTTTTATGGTTTTTAACGAGCTGAACCGATAACGACCAAACTCATGCCGCATAGTGCGACGAAAAAACAACCATCCTCCCTTCGCAAAACGCAGATACAATTAGTAGTTACTTACAAAAGTCATATATGAAAGACATTATGCATAAAGTACTACTTAGCTTTGCATGTTGACTATATATTTTAATTGATTTTTAGTTGTTTTCTTCTCTTTTACACGTGTTCTTTTACAACTTCTTTTTTTGTTCTTTTTTCAGAGTTCTTCTTTTTGGTAAAGCTTTAGATCTTCACTCATTTCTGCCACTCTCTCATTTAATTCCTCTGAACTCTTTGGCGTTCATCTATACACCATGTTTATCTTTATTAGAAGTTTTACAAGTATCAATGACTTTTAAGAATGAAATTAATATTACTATTATTTATTCTTCTTCTTATTATTATTTATATATAAAGTTCCGAGTACGTTTGTTTATTACACAAACAATAATTTTTTTAACGGTTTCGTTTTTTTATGGTTTTATTTTATAAACTTTCGATAGCGTTAATTTCTTCTAGAATATTGATTTTCTTAGTAAGTTTAAATTTTGAATTATATATTTATATTTCTATTTTGTTTTTACATATTTTAATCATAAAATTTATGCGATACAACGTTCTTATTTTTATCAAAGTTGTTAAGAGCCGAACCGCCGCTACGTTTTTTTTATATATATATATTTTTTAGTTTTGTTTTTTTTACTCTTATTTGTTATTTTTAACTTCTTTTTATCTTCTTTGTATTTGTCCTGCCGCATTCACGTACTTTTTTATATTACGTCTACATTTTGATTTAAATTTTATTAAAAATTGATCCGCGTCGCCGCGAAGCGCGGGTGCACCCACTAGTTAAGTCTAAAGCTAACCGAAGTTTTTAGTATCTTTGTATTTAGGGATAATATCATATATATATATATACCCCTATAAATATGGATAAATATCATATATACCCAACAATAATTAAAAATATCATATATACCCAATTTAAATAATTTGTTATTTTATAACCATTCTACCCTTATTCATTATATGATTTTTTATAACCTAATTTTTTAGTTTTACTCAATACGTAAAATATCACCCGTTCCCCTATTCATGATGGCGACTATCGCGATTCTCCAAACCCATTCGGAAGGCATCGATTCAGAAGAAATGATTGTGAGAAATTTACAAAACGCTAATACTATAAAACAAATTTGGTAAAATTATAAAAAAATTAGAAAAATTCAAAATAGTGTTTTGAGAAAACTATTTTTTATGGTTAAATATAAAATTATAAATTTGAAAATGTGTAAATATGAAATTTCAATGTTAAAAATTTGTAAATATGAAATATTAAAGTTTAGAGAAATAAGGGTAAAATGAATCATCTTTTAAATGATTTTTAATGAAATGGGTATATATGAATTATTACATGTTTGTAATGTAAGGGTATATATGATATTTTTTGTTTTTGTTAGGTATATATTGTACTTTTCATGTTTAGGGGTATATATATGAAATTGCCTCTTGTATTTATTAGCCTAACTAGGTTAAACATGTTTAATAAAGAAAAAACTAAATAGTAATTAGTAATGATTATTTATAAATTATAAAATGATTGAACAATTTAATCGATGATAACAAAATTTTGAATTAAAAATTTTACAAATAAAAATTGAATGAATTATTAATCTAGTTGTCTAAAATAATTAAGTTGATTAAGATGTAAAAGTAGTCTTTATGATATAATAACTATCCATAGTACAAATTTATTTTTAGAAATTGATAAGTAACACCATAAATTATAATCATCCACAATTAATTTCATATTAAATTTATATAGTTAGTGATATAATATTTATCTATAATTTCATTTATATTAAACTTGCTTAGAACCTGTGTAATACACGCATGGTGAAAAATATCAATACATAAATTTCTTAAATCTTTATGTATCTATTTTACAGTTGTAAAAATGTATTACATATACTATGAATAGAAAACAAAATTTACAATATTTAAAAATTAATATATAATTGAGTTTCAAAAATACGTTAATTACTATTTAATATAATTTGACATTCATTACTATATGATGGAAAATAAAGTTACATAATTAGATTTTATTTTTTCTTATAATAAGAGATAATTTAAAATAAATGCGTTTTATTAGTATAACTAGTATTTTCTTTCAAAATATATTATTATTAAAATATATGGTATATTTAATAAGAGAGAGAGAGAGAGGCGAAAAAAAATGATGAGAATGAATATGGAGACCACACGTGACATGAAAATACATTAATTTATTATATAGTATAGATAAATATCTAAAAATATATTCTTTTAATATCATTATTTAATATGAGAGAGAATGAGAAAATAAAGTTGAGAAGGCACTCGAGTGTGATACGCGTCCTTTTATTTAATATGTGAGATGCATGAAAACAAGGGTGATGAGGCACTAGAGTAACATGTGTCATCGTAGCTACTTCTTTATTATAATAAAGATTTTAATTAACTTTATTTTGGTTATAGTAATGAGAAAACTAAAGTTAGTTAACATAAAAAAGAGTTAATTGCATAGATAGCTTGTGGTTTGTTCATTTTGCATGTTTGGTTCTCAGGTTTTAAAAACTGTAAACTTAACCTGAATTTTTTTACACGAGTTGCAATTTTAGCCCCTACCATTAGGAACAGTTAGTTTTTAGGGTTAAGTAGCCTCATGTGCCATCCACACAAGGGCATATTTTTTCCTTTCACGTAATAAACCGTAAAATACACTACTATTCACGTCTTCCTCCATCCACGTCGTTTGAACTTCATCAAGAAGGTTACGATCGTTCCTCCATTCATGAAGTTGGTAGCGAAATCGGTACTTAAATCGTTCAAAAGGGCTACGGAATTACAACTAGGAAGGGATACGAAAATCAATCAAAAAGTTTATTACAAACTTACTTTTGAAGTGACAACAAGACGGAATCGAGAATGCCTTGGCTTTTAAGAGGTTCAAGCACTGAACTAATACCAGAGGAAGCTTATGGTGCATTTTCATGCATTTTTATGTTTATTTTTTCTATTTTCTCCTAGGATTCATTATGGAGGTGTGTTTAAGAATTTCCCAGGGAGAAGATATGCATATGGTAGGGTTAGGTTTGTTTTCATGTTTGTTCATGTTTATGGTGTGTTTTCATGCATTTTTATGTTCATTTTTTCTGTTTTCATGTTTATGGTTTGTTTTGTTCCTGTTTTGGAGATGTTTTGTTCATATTTGTATTTTGTTTGGTGTACAGATGGACACCCGAAATTGTTTTCTCTTAGGATTCATTATGAAGGTGTGTTTAATAAGTTTTCTAGAAGAAGACATGCGTATGGTAGGGTTAGGTTTGTTGATTTCCTGGATACTCATGATTTTCTAATCACCAAGTTAGTTCTATAGTGGAGGAACTAGGGTTGAGTAAACTAAAACAAAATGTTATACTTCCACTTTAAAATACCAGGCAAAAGATTAGATGATGGTTTAGCAGTTTTAGATGTTAATCATTTAGGGCAATATGTTAACGACAACAAAGTTATTGACTTGTACATTGAGCACGGTCAAACTTAAATTTCAATTTACTTCACTTATCCAAAATCAACAAAACATTGTTATTTGGGAACTAGAGGATGTATCACCCTAGAAACTAACTGTTCCTAACGGTAGGGGCTAAATTTGCAACCCATGTATAAAACTTCAAATTAAGTTTGTAGTTATTAAAAACTTGGGTACCAAACATGCAAAATGAACAAACCACATGGGTCATCTATGCAACTAACTCTAATAAAAACTACAAAATAATATATAAAAAAGAAATGTATACTATATAATAAATAAAAGGTTTTAATGCCACGTGTCGTCACCATATTCATTCTCATCATTTTTTCTGTCTCCCCATTTTATTAAATGCATCTCTAACTTTTAATAATAATATATTTTTAAAGAAATAATCTTTATATTAATAAATCTCCTGACATATTTTAATAAGTGTATGTATTAACAGATTATATTGTATTCCACGGGTTTATTTAACCATATAAAACATGAGTTTTTAATAAATAATTTTTTTATTACTTAATATATAATATTATACTTATTAACAGATTAATAAATTTTTATTTTTTTTTCTGTCGTGTTTTGTCTCTCTTTCTCGCATGATTCTACTTCTTCCCCCGTGTTCATGCTCGGACTTTGGATCTTGTGCCGGAGGTCACTCTGGAAATAGTCTCTCTACCCTAGGGTAAAGGCATGACTGCGTACATCTTACCTCCCCCAGACCCCGCCCTAGACGGGATTGGGTATTGTTGTTATTAACCCGTATAATATATGATATTTTAACCTATTATAAAGTAAATATTACATGAGCATTAAATAAACAATTTCGCAAGACTTGCCGGTGGGTGGTTGTACTAATGCCAACCATATCTTACAACTTTAAAGTATTCAATAAATATACCCATCAATTCAAACTTTTTAATTTTCTTTTAATGTTATATCCTATAAGACTATAACAAATATAATACCTTTTTTTTTATGTATCTACTCATTTCTTACGTTTATAATTAAATAATGATATGGATTTAGATGTATAATACCAAATTACCACTCATCTTAGTTCTTTGAGTGTTTATGTTATATAAATTGAAAACCGATGTATCACAACTGATGTAGTAAATATTTTATATTTATTAATAGACAACTTTTCTAGAAAATTTCTTAAAACAAGTGTTGCATTTTATGGATAAACCATAAGTGAAGTAATAAAAAAAACAAAATTAGTTAAGAAATTTATTCATAGTTTTTTCATAACTGACTTTTATTTTATGATTCAATTACTTTTTTATAAATAATATATTATAATTAAAAAATTATTACAATTTTTTATAAATAGTATTATTTATCTTCCATTCTCCTGTATAAATTAGTAGGTTTTTTTACTTTTTTTTTAGTTTTTGTTTTTACTCGAAATTTAATTGAATTCATTCATTTGAAATGAACTTGAGTTGGCAAACAATAGTATTTTTAACAACACCTATATTCTAGAATAATTGAGTTTTTCTTAGGCAAACCCTAAGATCATATAGTATGGTGAGAGACCTCACGCTAGTGAGGGAGAGAGCACACCACCCCCTTGTTTTCGTGAGGTGGTTAGTGAGCATCATCCATGAGGTTCTTCACGGGATGGAGAGGAGAAGGAGAAGGAGAAGAACATGTGTGTTGTACCTTTTGTTTGTACATTTGTATCATTTGTTTAATGCATTTAATTCTCACACCACCCTCACCCACTTGAGAATTTCCCTTGTCAAGTGAGGTTGGTATGAGATTTGTAGAATTTGACATGACGCACGTGACAACCACTTTTTCCCTCACTAAACATTCACTCACTTAAGTATACCACATGCTCTAAACACTAAAACTTCATCAATCCAAAATCTTTAATCATGCCAAGTCATCATTCATCAACAAGTGACACCCAAATCCAAACTATTCACTTTTTTTTAATCCTTATCTTGTTAGAAAAGTAATATATAAACACATGAAAATATTAATGAGTGCCAAACCGTTGAGAAGTTAAATAGGTCTACACAAGAAGTCCCCCTCCTTTGCCACCATAAATACCGGTCAGTTTCTGGTAAACCAACCACCACTTCCGATAAGCCCATGGCGGAGATAGACGGAGGACACCAACCTAATGTTGAAGATCAAACTCATCCATCTTCATGTTTTCCCACCGTTCCTTTCCTTCAAAAGGTTTGCTCCTCTTTCCTAACTATTATTATTATTAAATATTTTTTAAATCATCCTTGTCTGGACGGAAACAGTGGAGGGTCAAGAGGGTATCCGTCAGTTGTTAAAAGTTTTCAACTTTTTATATATAAAGTTGTTTTTCTAAAAGTAAAACATTAGACTCTTTACTTATATTTGGTTGATAACATTAGACTAAGAAGTTCTAGTTTCGTCACTGGTCTTAGTGTTTGCGGCCACACCGACAAAATTTGTTTGATTGTAATGTACACATCATTATGAAAAAGCTTATGCCAATGAGCCCAGATCAATTGGTCTGGGAGGAGGCACCCACATGACCTTCTAATATGGAGGTTATGGGTTCGAGACTAACTTGGTGCAATATGCTCATGTGGGCAGAGGTTTTAGCACAGTGGGCTTTCGGGTGGTGGTTTTCCCTTGGAATTGTGGGCAGACCGAGCCACCAGCGCTGTGTGCGTTCGTGGACGTGGGTGACATTTCGTCAGTGGGTTACCCGGGTGGCCCGGCTTATAGTATTCGTTGATCGTTAAAATATAATAATAATAATAATGAAAAAGGTTGTTTTGGTGGACAGTTGCTAGCAGAGGTTCTTGGAACATATTTCGTGATATTCGCCGGTTGTGCGGCGGTGGTTGTGAATACCGGAAAGGACAAGGTGATAGGTCTTCCGGGGATATCGATTGTGTGGGGGTTGGTGGTGATGGTCATGGTTTACTCCGTCGGACATATCTCCGGTGCACATTTCAACCCTGCCGTCACCATTGCTTTTGCCTCTTGCAGCAGGTTCCCGTTGAAACAGGTACAATATTTTAAAATTCCCATGAAAGAATTTGTTTTATTATTCACTAAACATTTAGTCTAAACGGGAGCAGCCTCTCTATCCCTTGGGATAGGGGTAAGGTTTGCCCTCATCACACCCTCCCCAGACCCTACTAATAGCGTTAGCTATGTGTGGGATTATACTGGGTACGTTTGGTTTGGTTATTCACTAAACATTTAGAATAAAAAATTGTTATAATTTATTAAGTTGTTGAAAAATATTGGTTTGAAAAACAAAAATTTGAGAAAAATTATAGAATATTTTTTTTAAGGAATTGTGGTATTTTTAAAGCTAATTTTCTCTATATATTTATATGAAAGGTGCCGGCTTATGTAGGTGCTCAAGTACTTGGGTCAACTCTAGCGAGCGGGACTCTTCGTTTAATATTTAACGGCCATGAAGATCATTTTGCTGGAACCTTACCCGTTGGCACGCATCTCCAATCGCTGGTTTTAGAGTTTATTATCACATTCTACCTCATGTTTGTCATCTCTGGCGTTGCCACCGATAACAGAGCAGTTACTATTTCTTCTTTATTTTTTTTATTTTAATAATAATAATAATATTTACTTATGACTTATGGTCTAGTGATAGGGTGCTTGACCTTATAAAAATAGTATGAGTTCAAATGTTTACCCGTGCAAGATTATTTGATATTTAGATGTTTGTAAAAATTTCTGTTCAAAACCGGTATTAATAATATTTAACTTGGTAATAATTTTATTAAAAATAACCAAATGCTAAAAATAATATTAAAACTATTATTTTTTAACGATTAGAAAATGTTGATAAGACTATCTTATGAAACTGGTTATGTGGGTCATTTTAGATGAATTTAATATGTTTTTTTTAATATCTTGATTATTTATAATTATAAATGTTTTAAAACAGAATACTAATGTCTTTTCTTAAATTTTTTTAAAGTTATTAATGAATGAAAGGGTACGTCTAGCAGATCCATAAATTGGATAACCACACTACCAAAATCATATAAACATGTTCAATTATTGATTTTTAAGTAAACTTTTTATTGTTTAAAAGCATGATATGTGTTCCAGTATATAAATACCATATTTGAAAATGTTGTATTAAAAAACGGAAACATATTAATCAATAATCATGCCAACTAAGTATTTTGACTTGTTAAAATAGAACAAAATACATTTTTTTATAACCATGAGGCATTCGTATTCTATAATATGTTAGCTTTTATTTAGATTCAACACATTAAAGGGTCTTTTTTTATTTAGCTTTTGTAAATCAAATTCAATTTTTTGCAATTTAAAATGATTAAACAACTTTGAAACCTCACACTTATTTTTGTAAAGTATATTATATTTTGATGACCTTGACTTAAATTAATTTAGAATTAAAATATTATATATTTTTTATTAATATTTATATATGTGGTTTTATTACATAAATAAAGATTGGAGAATTAGCTGGACTTGCAGTGGGAGCTACAGTTTTACTCAATGTCATGTTCGCAGGGTATGATTTCTCCTTTCAAAACACAATAACACAATCATCTATGCATATGGTACAACACATCATGGCACTTTTATTATTATTGTCGTCTTTGCACTAGTCACTAGATAAGATTTGAATAAAAAAGTTATTTTTAACCCATGGGTCATGATTCCAAAATATTATGACATTAAACTTGCCTGTTTAGTTCAACATTAAGGGAGAAATACTTTACGAGTTGGATTGGTAGGTTATTCTTAAGAGTTAAAGACTTTTTGAAGAAGTTGATGATTCAAATCCTGATATGAGGTACATTAGAAATTGGTGTAGTTTACGATTAGGAGTAGATGAGTGCGTGAGTTCCCGTCATTTTTTTTTAAATATTTCTCGCCTAAAAAAATACGATACGTAACACTTTTAATTTTGGGTTTTACTACATAGCACAACTTTAGAAGGTAAACGAGTCGAGATGTTTATAAACTATTCAAAACTGGCTTATTATAAACTTGAATCAAATCGAACTTAAACGAGTTCAAGCATCAAACGAGCTCAGACTTTGAACTTTATTACTATATTTTATAGAATTTAATATATAATTACATAATAAATAGTATATATATAATTATGATAAAAAAACCAAATGATATATATTACAATCATAGTTATAATAATAATTACTATAATATATAAAAAAAATTAAATAGATACATAAAAATAAATAAATAATTATTACTAACACATGTTCATCCCACACGATTTGATTGGTCCACAAAACCAAGTTTTGTTTTTAACTGTTTTTTTTTAATTATTTTAGTTTCTATAATATTTATTCTTTATAATTAGTTTATGTCATATATTGTTTTCTTTTATAACTTTTCAAATTTAATGTGTTAGAAAATTCCGTATGTATCTTTACGACGTGTCTATTTTTATCTACATTTCGGTATATTTTCCGTTCGAAAAGGAATTTTCGTTATAATGTAAAAGTTATCAAAGCACATGAACGTAAAAGTCATCGAAGCTTTTTTAATATTCCAATTTTTTCGCTTACAACCTTTATGTCGTTTCCACGTGTTTGTTTATAAGCGTTTCTGTTACTTTTTTTTCGTAGGGTGAATAAGTGTATAGGTCGTCGAAATTGAACCTTACATATTTTAACACTTAAGCAATACCGACCGCACAACATCGGTACAGACATCAGTATCATCGAAACCGGTACCATTTTTCTTTTTTTGGCTTTTCGATCGATGCAAAACACGTGTCAATATCTTTTTGGGCATGTAACGACTTTATCTTTTAGGTTTTCTTTTTCGCCGGCACCATATCAGACCGAGCCGCTACCGACCGAATTTCCGTCGCGTAGCGCGGGGCAATCCTACTAGTTAATAAACATTTAATAAGATGAGTCCGAGTCAAGCTCAAACTTATAAAACCAATCATGAGTCAAGCACGAGTCGAACTAGGTTCCCAAATCAACCTTACTCGCTCTTTCATATATTAAAACACTAGTTTAGATCCCGTGTCTACACACGGCGTGAAAATTGAAAAATATCAATATATAAAATTTTTAAATATTTATGTATATATTTTACATGTGTAAAAATATATTACATATACTAAGAATAGAAACAAACCCAAAATATGTAAAAATTACTATATAATTGAGTTTCGAAAATACGTTAATTACTATTTAATATAATTTGACTTTCATTTACTATTTGATTGAAATAAAAGTTACATAATTAAATTTCAAAATTTCTTATAATAAGGGATAATTTAAAATAAATGTTTTTTATTAGTATAATTAATATTGTTTTAAATGTATATTATTATTAAAAGATAGAAGTGCATTAAATAAGAGAGAGATGCGGTAAAAAAATTATGAGAATGAATATAGAGGCGACACGTGCCACTAAAAATATTTATTTATTATATAGTATAGATGTGCTAGCATAGGTATTATTTTAAAATTGTTATATTTATATTTTTGTTTAAAAGTGTTTTTTGGTTGGAGATCACAGGCCAATATCAGGGGCGTCAATGAACCCAGCAAGAAGCTTGGGTCCTGCCATCGTGTCAGGCCAGTACCGAGGCGTTTGGATTTACATGTTGGGTCCGACCGCTGGCGCCATTTCTGGTGCATGGGTCTACAACATCATAAGGTTCACCGATAAGCCATTGCGTGAAATCACCAAAAGTGCATCTTTCCTTCGATATGCTAGCATGCGTAATGGATCTAAATGATGATTTCAAGTGCTCCTACTTTGGTGCATATGTATTTGTACTCGTGTTCAAGCGGGAAATTCGATTTGAAAAGATAATGTTATTATAGGAAATTCTATGTCCAATGTACTACACTTGTTTTTAGGTTTAAATGGGTTGTGTTTTGCGGGTTGGGGTCGAACTCGACACGAATCTAAAAATCGTGTTAGATATATGAATCCAAACATGACACATTTAACTTGAAATTTTATTTTATTTTTTGCATATTAAGACTTTGAAGAAACGAACTTTTTAACAAAAAAAAGTACAAATGTAAATAAACTTATAATGTTTAAGCTATAGAACTTCATATATTTTTTTTCTTTTAAACTTTGCATAAAATACTTAGGAATTTAAGTTATGACATAAAACATTTTTTTTCTCTAAAAATTAAAAAATAAACCGGTCAACCGTGAACCCACCAGTAGACCAGAATGCAACTTGTTTAACTAAACATGCTCATGAGTTCGACCCAAACGTAACTATAAACCGTTTAACTAAACCCAAAATCATGAATTTCATGTTAGGTTCGTGTTTTGTTTTCTTGTCGTGTCACAAATTCACACCTCTAGTCCATACAATATTTTATGTGTTTCTTTGAGGCGCCACGTATGATGAATAAAAAATCCGCCAACCAACAAGAAACCAGCCGGAGCCAAAAAAAATTTTACAACACTAGTAGAGAAGCATTTTTAATCCACTCCGACCAACCAACGTTAACCTTACGATTTCTACTAGTAAACCGTAAAAAAAAACAACACTGACGATGGAATCAAATAATTTTTATACTACTTTTACAAGAAATATTGTTATTTCTGAATCTCCAAAGGAACCATCGATGTCGTAAACATAACAGCCTCGATCACATCTTTCTTGACTTTAGACATCCTGAGCTCGCCTAGCCAAGAGCACAAAGAAGACGACACTGTCGACATCGGCAAAGACACACACAAGTCTTAAAACTAAGGGTGTTAAACGATCGTGTTCGTGGATTGACAGATCGAACCCAAACACGACATGAACCTAAAAATCATGCCAAACACATGAATCCAAACACGGTACGTGTATTCATGGATTGATACGAACACTACCCATTTAACCTAAATTTATTTACTTTATTATTATTTTGCGTATTTATACTATAAAATTACAAATTAAAAAAAAACTCATTTGTGTTGGTTTCGTAGATGTTTGGTTTGACTTAGATACAAAACCAACATTTTGATTTTGACTTGTTACTTGTATTTATAATCATATTAAGCTAAACATTATTATTATTTTTTTTAGAGTAAACTATCATTTTCGTCTACGTGGTTTAATAATTTTTGTCAGTTTAATAAAAAAATTATTTTTCTCCTGTGTATTCTCATGGTTTACAAAACTTGTCATTTTCATCTAATCAGTTAACTTCATCCCAATTTTAACGCTAAATAACGGGTAATTGTCTTTTTATTTATTTCTTTATTTTATTAATTTTTAAACCTTTAAATATTACCCCTATCCACCTTTTAAACAGTAAAAGTCCATTCTAACATTGTAATTCAGTTACAGAGACAATCATAAAAACCCTTTTCTAAAATCGCCATTCAGTCATAGGCACAATCGTAATTGATGAATTAGGGTTTTTACGGTTTAAAAGGGGGATTAGGGGGAATAATCAAGGGTTTAAAAAATTGATAAAATACCAGAAAATTATTAAAAAGACATAACTACCCCTCATTTAACGTTAAAAATTTAATGAAGTTAACTGATTGGATAAAAATGACAAATTTTGTAAACCACGATGATACACAGATGAAAAATAAACTTTTTAAATAAAACTGAGAAAAATTACTGTTTACTTTATTTTTTTAATATCTAAAACTGGTGTCATAAGTCTATGTTCAGTTGAGAATATACAGGATTTGCTGCAGCATGCCACTCAATCACACGAAAACAATGAATATTGGTAAAAAGTAAAAACTAACCAAAAATATGGGTATTACACATTACAGTGTAGATTAAACTACAAGTTACTTCAACGGTGAAGTCCCGAATCGGTATAAACACATACGTAATTGGCTAACTTTTAAAACGTTTATTAATATCAAGAAATCCCTCTCTAAAACTTGATTACAAGTAGTAAACCCTGACTCGGTTTACATAGACTATTTGATTGTTTACCTTCCATGAGACCCTACACGGTATATATATAGCTAACCTATCACGTTAGACTATAACTAGGATTCCTAATAATTAATTACATAATAATCATCTACAAACTTCCTATTACAATTCATATAAGAAACTTAGATAATTATCAAGTAAGTCAATGAGCTAGTAGTGGAGTGGTAAGGGAGAGACCTGGTGTTCCTAGTGACCTAGGTTCAATCCCTGCTCTCCACATTGGTTTCTGCGGCATGCAAATGAGGCCTAGCTTAGGCTGATGCACCTGAGTTTTACTCACGCCGATCAAGGGTTCGAGCCTCGGCTCTCCCTCAAGCCCGGAAGAGGCCGTATTAGGTGGGATTTTTCCTTAGATGCTCTCCAACTCTGACGCCAAGTGGGCCCGGTTAAGACAACATATTGGCCGGAGTTGGACGAGACTCTCCCATGTGACGGAGGGTGCGATGTCACAACATTCAATATTCGCCGTTCAAAAAAAAAGATAATTATCAACTAATTAATTAATATCATTGCTTGCCTTGCACTCTAAGCAATATTCTTAGCCACCCCAATTCAAACACCTCCATGTGAATAGGTCGGTCCAACCCTTAGCCGGCTTGTTAGAGTCAGGAATTAAGCCCAACAAACAGTGCTTATTCCATTCACATTGCTCCCCGTGTTTTTTTTTCCTTCTAATTTTCACTTTTACCCTCATACTATATATATTATACGCTTTTAACCCGTTTACTTTTCTAATAATTTCGTTTTTCTTTAATAACTTTCGTTCGTTAACTTAAAAAAAAAAAACAGAGTGTGTGACTGTTTTTAGTTTTTTTTTATTTACACTTAAACTATAAAACAATGGGGAACTTTACTTCATATGTACTTATGTAGCTTCATTGGTGGATTTCAAACTTCATCTTCAGGATTCTTGATTATCATGATTATTTCACTATAATATAATCCCTTGCACTCCTCATACATGATTATTTCACAAAAACACATGTAACAAGTAATGGTAGTGTGGGGGTGGCGTAATGCTAGGGAGGTTGTAAGGTTTTGGTAGCGGATTTGAAAGTAGTTGAATCACAACACATTTAGCTAGATCACATATTACACGATCCACTTCGTTGAATGGAACGAGCATGGACACAAATCCAATCCATTGGGAGGCCTCGTGTGTAAACACAAGTACACACAAAACGTCACTTTTACACTCGCCAAAGGTTCCTTTGAAAACGCTTTTTTTAGTTAGCGTGGTTATTAGGGATGTAAAGAGCCAAGTTGCTCGTGAGCTACTGGAGCAGAGCTCAATGAGTCAAGCTCGACCCTAGACGAGTCTGGGCCTGACTCGTCTCGTTTAGATACACTTTGGACTACTTTCCGAGAGTTTCTTTTTTAGCTAGTCTTTTATATTTATTTGTTTGATCCGTTAAAGATAACCACAAAAAATAACTCATATACAACAAACGTACCCGGTAAACTCAGATTCCCTCCACTCCACCCTTCCACTTCGCCATTAGTAAACGAGTCACAACTACCTGTGGTTACAAGCAATGAACAATTTCAAAACAAAAATAACCGCCACACCAACAACCAACATGAATTATTTCCTTAGTAAATCCATGCACATTAACAAGAAATGTACATGTAACATACATCAATCCCAAAAATATGTGCATATACCATACAAAGCTTCTCGATGTTGCCATCGTTTCAGAGAGACGTCTTTGATCACCATACAACTACATACAAGCTTATTCTATGACTACTACGTACCCGTAACTTCACAGGTGGCAACGAGATCAGCAGCTACCTTGATCCAGTATTATTCAAAGGCACACGCCTCAGCTGTAGCCCTGGAACAAAGACGGGAATGCAACATAACATGATGAACACCGAACCCATTGTAAATATCATGATACTAGTCCAGACAAACACGGTTACTTTCCATGACCACAGAATCCTCTGCAAAAGTGGAAGTTGTGACTCGAGTTTTAAATAAGCTGTGTAAATTTCAGGAACACCGCCACCCTTTGCAAACTCTGCTCGTGGTTCTAGTACCACCCTCGCGCCACAAGTTGGAATTTCCCGTTCAGTATATCCATCAAACTTGATGTGCAGGGTTTGGGATTCTGATGAGTAGCCCGTGATTAGTGGGGCCAGCTTAAAAACTGTCATCAAAAGGCGAATAGGCCAACTTTTGAATCGCATCGTACATGGTTGAGTTGCACTTGCAAGGGATTTGCCATTGCTTGAGAGGAAGTCTACCCTCACCTTCAGGCAAACATTAATTTACAACATAAAAAAACAGAACTTACTTAAAGAACCCGAATAGTTGAAGTGGCAATTTCGACCCAGATCTTTATGAACGGGTCGAATTGGGTTGGTTTTATATCTAACGGATATAAAAAATAGCTAAAATGGGAACATGCCAAATGGGTCGAAAAGGTTGAAGGCCACCCAAAGAATAACCTAATCCACAAAACCTCCTAAACCGTTTTATTAAAAGATTTAGATTAATATTGTTATTGTACGCATCAAGCTTGTAAAAAAAAACTTTATAAAATATGACACGAACATAGTTGTTAATAGCGCTTGTAGCGGGCGCTATAGCGCGCTACATAGCGACTCGATTAGTCACCGCTATCATCCATTTCTCGAGTGAATAGCGACCCAATAGCGTTTTTTTTTTTATAAATTTTTTAAATTATTTTTTTAATTTTTTACTTGATTAATATAAATAGGGTTGCTAATAACCCTAATATATGAAGATTTAGATGATTATTGATTATAATTGCTACAGATCCTACAATAGTTGAATATAAAATATTTCTAAAAATTTCTACTAGTGTATCGCTAAACGTGAAATAGCGCCAGCTATTCGCTACGTAGCGTATAGGTGGCTTGTCGCTATTTACCGCTATTCGCTATTGACAACTATGGACACGAAAGTATTTGCATGCCGAACCAACCATCCACCCACCCGCCCGCCCCATTTCGACCCAAACAAGAAATGACCCGTTTCAACTGCATTCTATATTTCATTTTGTCCATCACACCTCATTTTCCATCTTATATCTTCATCAACTAATCGGTTAGACAATTCATGATCATATATGACTACCTAAACATCGGCCTATTGGCAACCAAAGAACACATTATATGTTCTTGGACGACTAAATCTAGCAAACAATAGCAACAAATGAAAGGAATTGTGCAAAAAACTCAACTAGAACAGCTTCCTGCTTGCAATAAAAAGATAAACCAGCAAAATCTTATAAAATACCTGAAAATTGCCAAGATTTTTGTTGTAGTCCGATTCTGGCAAGGTTAACAAGACAGTAGCCTGCAACTTGTGATCAGGCGGGATGACACGCAATGGAGCAAGATGCTCAAATTCAATCTTTTCATTACACTCCAAACACGAGGGCTCGGGACAAGACATAGGCACAAAAGCCATAGGACTATTTCTTGTATAATCAAAATTCAATTGCTCGATTTTATGCACGGGCACCTCAATGATGCATTTCATTATTGCAGCACCAATAACAAACGCGAAAACTAACAAACCAACCAAAACGAAACCAACAAAAACCGCCCACAGCAATCCCCATCCTATTTGCAGACACAGTTTCCATACTGATTTGTTTCTTTTGATCAATTTGTATACAGTGCATTTGACATTATTTAAACAGAAGTTCAAAACTCTTGAAATGCTTATAATCATGTAACGTTTTACGCGCCTCATAATCGCAAACGGATCGGTAACAAACATGTAAGCTGAATGTGCTAACCATATAGGAAAAGAAACAAACGCAACTAACAAAGTTGTTTGGAGAGAAATAACTTTGATTATTAACCTAGCCAAAGTGAAAACGAAATTCGAACCAGTAACCGGAGAATCTACCGTAACAGACCGATCACTGATACTTCCGTCATCAGTCAAAGTGACGATTCCGGTGGAATTCAACGAATTTAACGAATTCGCATCGGTTTCTTCTGTTAACCGCTTACCACCGCTACCGGAGCTCACACGAACCCTAGGATGCTTCACTTTGTCATTCAGTTTATGATTATCCTTCAAATTCCATGAGAACTTGTAGCTTTTCGCCGGAGAAGGATTAGATCCGTGAAGCTCAAAATCCGCTGAACCATCGGAACTGTTTTTGAAACCTAATTCTTTCGAACTCCGGCGAAAAAGTCGACGGCGCCGGAGACCGGCGGAGGAAAGAGATGATTGCGGCTCCGGCGTGTCTGGTAATTTCGAAACTGAACCGTGATTACCGTCATATACTGATGAAGAATCGGAAACTGAAAGGGAGTGTTCGTAGTCGAAGGAGTCGGAAGCATCGAAGAAGGCGAATTCGTCAACGGCGTCATCGTCATCGACGGGGATGGATTCAGAGTGTTGTAACATTGAAAATTAGGGTTCGGAGGTAGGGTTAGTTAGAGTGGGGTTTGGTGTTGTAGAAGAAGGCCGCAGAGCAGAGAATCGAAGCGATTAAAGCGAAGATCCCAAATCCAATCACCATTGAAAAACCTGCAACAGTTAAATCGAACAACAACTGCATACTCACTCCCATCATCATCATCTTCTTTAATCTCAAATAATCATTTGAACAGAAACACAAAGAGGCTTGCGGAAAGGATGAACTATATCTATCCTGTGTGTTTTTAGACGGTCCAATCGTATGGTTATGCTTTTCCAGATGTGAAATTACTAAATACAAAGAATGTACAAATGTTAATGTGGATGGTACAAGGTAGGGAAGATATAATGTTCTGGATTGAACTACTTCTGCTCTAGGAAAACGTGTTGCTCTCTTTTGCCCTTTCTTGTTTTTGTCTCATTTTAGGGAAGATGAGGCTTGATTTATCATTTAAGTTAGGTTAAAGCCCATATTTTTGTCTTATTTTAGGGGAGATGAGGCTTGATATATGGGTTGAATAAATATAATTTATTATAAAACAGTATTTTTTGTGAAAATTTATATGTTTTGTGTTATTAGTTATCTGTGAAAAGAAATAATTGAAATTTTCTTATGATTTAGTAATTTTTAATAAAATATTAGAATATATCTTAAATATTTAATTATTAACATCATCATTATTTAATAGGAGGGAAAAGTGAAAAACAAAAATCTAGATTTCATAAGAAGTCGTCACGTAGCAAATATAGTTATTTTATTTATTATAATATAGATTAGAAACCATGTATATTATATTACTAGCTTACACCCCGTGTTTACCCACGGGATGAAAATATCAAAGTATAAATTCTTAATTTTTTATATATATATTTTACATGTGTAAAAATGTATTACATACGAATGATTGACAACAAAATTCAATATATATAAAAATTAATATATAATTAGGTTTCGAAAATACGTTAATTACTATTTCATACAATTTGACTTTCATTACTATTTGATTTAAAATAAAAGTTACATAATTATATTTCAGAGTTTTTATAATCAGAGATAATTTAAAATAAATGTGTTTTATTAGTATAATTAGTACTTTAGTTAAAGATATATTGTTATTTAAATATAAAGGTGTATTTAATAAGAGAGAGAGGCGGGAAAAAGATGATGAGAATGAATATGGTGATGACACGTGGTATGTAAAAACCTTTATTTATTATATAGTATAGATACAGGGAGAAAAAATGCAATGTTATATATATTTAGTAATAAAGATGTAATATTACATATTTTTGACATATTACATAATTTTTTAATACAAATTTTAGAAACGTTATATAGTTGTTTTTTAAAAATGTTTTATAAAAAGAATGAAAGAAATGTTCAAACTATAAAAATGTTTTATGAACAAAACTATTTTTTAATTAAAAAATGTTTTATAAAAATAGTTATAAAAATAATTATTATTTAATAGGAGAGGGATGCGTGAAACAAAAATTATATTTTTTTATAGAAACTTGTGTCATTAAATAGGAGAGAGAGGCGGTAAAAAGTTGTTGAGGATGAATATGAGAATGACATGTGTCACCTTAAAACCTTTATTTATTAGTATGTATAGATTTTATTATAAAAATCGTATATAAGTATACATAAAATATAACCACTCTTAAATATTTTGTGTGTTGCGGCGGATGACGTGTCATGATGAATCAGTTGTGAACATCGAGTAGAAACGTATGATAATTAATCATATTACAACTGTATATTTTAAATTTTAGAAAATATTATGTAGTTTTAGAAAAAAAATCAAAACATATCATGTTTGTCCATTCATAGCTAAACGTGGGTAGAAAAAGTTAGCCCGGTTCCGTTTTTGGTACATTCATTTTAGAATAATGTTAAACGTTGTATTTTAAAAGTCAAAACGCTCAAATATTTTAAAAGTTAAAACCCAAAAATAACTATAAAGATTTAAATTACTAAGATTTTTTTTTTGTTTTCTAACTACATTAACTTTTTTTTCTTTTCTATTTTTATTTTACAGATTTACTTACACCCTAAAATAATCCACAATTATTACAACTCAGTTTTCTAATAGAACATGTTAGCTTTTCTGTAAAATTCAAATCAAGTATACTAGATTTTTATAGGAAAAAATTTTAAAAAATGCGTTATAGAAGTTATAGATATGAATTAGGAGATATCCACTCCACGTTCGTTCGAGACTAATATGATTTCCAGATTTTATGAACAATAGGGTCAAGAGGGCAGCGCCCCTGGCGGGGTTCGTGATGAGCCAAAATCGATTATCATAGTTCATAGCCTATGGAGCCGCCTTTTGATCTACTCGATGAAACTGTGCCATCTAACTAGGAACTATGACATGAGTATGAACTAGTGTTCGCACTCACATAAGCCAATATCAATAGTAACTAAGTTCATACTTATAGAAGCCTCAATAGTAACAATCAGTAACCGGTTACTATAATTTTCTATTTTAACCACCAAATTGTCACATTATTTCACAAAGCAGTGCGTCGTTTCAATGAAATGTTGTGATGGTTCTCTCTCTATAAAACATAATATTTGGTCTATTTTCAGGTACATTTTCATAAGAAAAGCATACATACTACTTCTTGATTTTTCAGAATTTTTTTAATTTAAAGTGATACTACATAACTTGATGTACTAATGAGGCAAAATGATAATAATGTGAGGCAAATATAATCGGATTGATTAGCTGAGGCAAAATGATAATAATGCATAAAGTAGAAACAATTTCAAAATTTAACGGCAATGTAAAACAAGGATCATGGGCGTTTGAGCTCAACTCGATGGCATTAGTTACAACCGATATGTTTTTAGCTAAATCATTTTGAGATGTTATTCAATTTGAAGATAATTATGTGAGTTTAACATGGATAATATTTCTGTATGAGTAAGTCTTGTGTAAGTACGGGGGGTTATATTGTCATACTTGCAAACTAGGAGGTTTTTAAGTTATTTTTAACCTAGTTACCTTTTGAGTTTAATACGGTTTCTTGGAGGTCAAGTATTGTTAGGTTTATAAATAGAGGATCATTGTAAACCATATTTACCAATTCACGCAATAAAGAATGCTTTATTTTTCCCAAAATCAACGAGAAACTTGTTGAGTTTCAAACATATATCATAATGGATATGATACATGGTTAAGGATTGTTGATAATAAAAATATTTGCATATCATGACGAAAATCCCATATTTTCTGGTTTACATTATATACATATTAATGTGCCTCAAGCGCACGTGTCGGTCAAAAGGAAAAATATTGTGATCATGGTATATTCAATTTATGGCATGGCAGACTAGGCCACCCAGGGTCTACAATGATAAAAAGGATAACTAAAATACACATGGGCATCCATCAAAAGATCAAAAGATCTCCCAAACATTTTCAACCTAGCCTCATGCCTACTTGTCCTCCAAATAGTTAATCTTGTTTACTTGTCTATAATATACTTAATCTTTTTGTAGTATAAATACCACCTCAAAATGGATGAGAAAGTGCACCTCTTGTATACACTTTTATAAGTTACACATTTATCTACTTCTTACGGTTCTCTCTAAAGTTCTCAAGTACAACACTAATCTTGTGCTAATTATAGTTATATTATAACAATAATGAGATTTTCACCGGCTATATTGAATATCACGATATTTTCACGATATGACATGCGATGTCATGAGATTTTCGCGGATGTTGATTACATGTCACTCTGTTAACTTTTAACATCTAAATGTTGAACTTCCGTTTTGATGCTTTTCAAACGGTTACATAGAATCTCTCCCTTTCAAATGACCATTTAAGTCAGTTTTGTTAGTTAACTTCCCCTAAAAGTTATATAGCTATAATACCATCTTACAATATATAACAAACAGGAGTATCACACTTGAGGCTGCATGCCGTGAGAATATAATAGTAATGTTTTTTATATCTCCTTTTATTCCAACATGTATGGACATGAAAAGTATGAAGGTCAGTTTATTTTGTCATCATAGAACAAACATATATTTACACAAGAACAATAAACGAATAATGTGACAAAATAACTCTAACACTCACTTCACAAATCACATTTTCTGTTCGGTTTGAACTGTTTTTTCTATCATCATCATCATCATCATCTTGTTTCAACCTGCTCGATTTCAGAATGATCATAAGAAGACATTGAAAACAACGGGTCTGTGTTTACCGAGGTAGAGTGCTGAGTTTGACTATTTTTGTTGTATTTGTCCTCGCGGAAGTCTCTCATGGCTTTAAATCTCAAATCATCGGTGTAGCCACCTGCTTCTGGGTCTATATCTGGGACGCATGTTTGACCTTCGAGCATACTCACTACCTCCGACATGATGGGCCTTATTGTTGGAGAACCATTTGTGCACAAGAGTGCTACTTTCACCATGATTTCTGCTTCTTCTTTGTTGATTTCCGATCCCAGTTTCTCGTCAAATAATTCCTCATAGTTATTACTTTTTTGCAGTTGGCAAGCCTGCAAAATGTATATGTCAAACGGGTCAAATTTATTTAAAGCAAAACAGTTAAAAGAAAACGGGTCAGCAGTCATCTAAAGTACTCTTTTAAGACAAAACCTTATGAATCATGTTATTAAAAGATTAGAATATTATTGACTGCATGTAGCAGTCATCCTTTCTGACCCGAACCCAGTTGTACCCAAACATTTCAAATTTAGTTAAGTTTTAGAAATTAACCTTTTAATTTTATAGTTTTTACTTTTTTTTGTAAATGGCAAGCCTGCAAAATGTATATGTCAAACGGGTCAAATTTATTTAAAGCAAAACAGTTGAAAGAAAACGGGTCAGGAGTCATCCAAAGTATTCTTTTAAGACATAAAGCCTTATAAATCATGTTATTAAAAGATAGAATATTATTGACTGCATGTAGAAGTCATCCTTTTTTACCCGAACATAGTTGTACCCGCACATTTCAAATTTGTTACGTTTTAGAAATTAACCTTTTAATTTTCTGGATCCATATAATTCATGTAAGGGTTTAAAAACATATAAATCATTATATTTTTTGCCTGCAGGAGCTTTTAAGTTTGGTTGTAAGAAAGAGTTATATGATACCCAGTCTAGAAGACATATGTAATTGTCACGAGGAATGTAACTGGTATTGTTCTTTCCGCTCACAATCTCCAAAGCCAACACCCCGAAGCTGTAAACATCCGCTTTATCGCTTAAGAAACCCCATAGCGCGTACTCAGGTGCCATGTATCCGCTGCAAAGCAATCAAACCATATTAAATTCATTGAAACCAAGGGGTGGCAAAATGGGTACTTTTGGCACGGATCAAAATGGGTCGAGCTGGGTTAATTTCTTAAATCTTTTAACTTAAAGCAATTTGGAAGATGAAATATAACCCAAATCAACTTATTTAAAATAGTTTGAAATTAAGTTGAAATGTTATAGATATTAGGAATTACATTGTGCCAGCAACGCGGGTGCTAACATGAGTTTGGCCATCCTCGTGTAGCCTCGCCAATCCGAAGTCAGCTATTTTCGGGTTCAGGTCTTTGTCAAGAAGAACATTGGTAGCTTTGATGTCTCTATGCACAATTTTGAGCCTTGATTCCTCATGAAGAAAAGCTAATCCTCTAGCAATGCCGACGCATATCTTAAACCTTGTTGGCCAGTCCAACGTCAACTTGCTGTTATTTAAACCTACTCAATGTAACTTCATTGTGAATAAAATACATATAAATAAAAAAGTAACACAAATATGAGTTCCTGACTTTTTGTTTGAATCATAAACTAACCGGTTATGAAATACAAAGGAAACATTACAGTCGCCTAAAATGTATTTTAAATTGATAAAACCTCCTAAATCATTTTATTCAAAATTACATTATTTATTGAATAATATGAAATTTGTAATCATAAATGAATTTTATGCAAAAAGGGTTTCAGGTCGACTGTATCGGCCCATTTTGACACTTACAGATTAAATGAAGTATATGTTTTAGGTCTGAAATGAATATGAATTGGGAGAAATGGTGATAAAGAATATGAAATAACAATTTGAGTTGAATAAAAGATTACTTGGACCCGTTAAGCCAACATTTTACTGAAACACTCACCAAACAAAGCATTGGAAAGGCTATTGTTTTCTAGGTACTCGTATACGAGCATCAATTGATCTCCGTCAATGGAACATCCATGAAGCTTCACAAGATTTGGGTGTTGTAAACAAGATATCACACCAACTTCATTCAAGAATTCACGATTCCCTTGTCTTGACTCTGATGAAAGTTGCTTCACTGCAACAACCGTTCCATCACTTAACGTACCCTGCAGCAAATATCACACAACTTCACAATCCATACATGCAATTTGAAAAACATGAGTAGAGGTGGAATACGGGTCGGTCCACTAATGGTTTAAAACTTTAATACTGCTCGAAACGTGCCAGGTCGGTTGGGTTGACTCACAAACATTTTTTCATCCATATTATTTTATTTTTAGTTATCATTTAGTATGATTACAGAACTATATTCAACGATAATGTTATATGTTTCTAAATAAAACAATTTAGGAGGTTGTATGCTTTGAAAAATAGACTTTGGGCTACCTTCAACCGGTTCAAGCCCATTTGACCCGTTTGATATAAAGCACAACCCCAATTGACCCATTCATAAATAAACGGGCCCACTTCTACAGTCACATGAGTAATCATTTTTTTGTCAGATTATTACCTTGTATACAGGGCCAAAACCACCTTCTCCTATTTTGTTTGCAGCACTGAAGTTGCTTGTGGCAGATTTTAATTGCTTTAATGAAAATGAAATTGTTCTCAACTCCATTCCTTGAAAATCTGTTCAACAAAAGCATAAAGCATGTGAAAATAAAACATCAATTAATGAATGAATCATCACATAGACAAAGGTCAAATACAAACTCTAATTTTGAAGGTCAAAAAATAATAGACACAAGAAGTTTTTGCGGGTCAATCTAGCTCGTTATGTTTTGACCCTTACTAAAAAATGGCCCGTTTAAACTGCACCAGATCATCACGCCACCTCTAATTTTGACTAACTATTACTCCGTTGTCTAAACCACCCACAAATAACATCATAAATATAATGTAATAATGATGACCATGGGAAAAATATGCAATTTCAGCTTAACGTGTAGGCATGAAAAGAAACTTTAGATTAATTAGGAACGATTAAAAACGAAAATCACTACATTTTTTTTAAGATGAAGTATCGAAGAGATTAAAAAAACAGTAAAGACACCTGGAAATATTATTTTCGTTTGAATTTAATTATGTAGTCTTCATACCTTTATCTTTTCTTTTATTATGTTTCAAAGAGCGTTTCCACCAAATGATCGCCAACACTAACACTAACAAAACAGAACATGATGCTCCAACTGCAATACCAACATAAACAATTGTCTTCTTCTTTCCACCAGCTGAACAAGTTTTGAAATCTGCCCACAAAGAGTTTATATCCTATTTGATAAGTATGAGTCTAAACGACAGAAATTACCATTTTAACCTCTGTATGTATGGCTTAATGCTGATTGCTGAATGAAAATATGAAATACTTACAAGGCTCAACAGAAACAGCGGATACGAGGGGCCCATAAACTCCTCTGCGAGGAAAACGAGTTGTCCCTTTACCAGCCCAGTAAAAGCGTATCTCTAAGATGTTATTTGTCACACTTGCATTAAATGGAATTACCACTGGGTTTCCCATTCCACGAGATTCATCTTCAATATTAAAGTTCTTTTTAACAAGTCGTCCCTGTTACATACAAATTCAGTTAACCAGGTTAAATGTACATATTTATTTAGCATTTAACTGCATAGAAAATAGAACAACTTTTTTATATCTTATAACCAACTTTGTTTTTACCTGAATATAAATATCAAAAATTCGCTTGCCAAGACTTCTATATGTAGTATCATTAGTGAACTGTAATTCAGCAAAGTGTAGCTTAACAGCATATTCTCCATTTTCCAAACAATGGGTAAAGTAAACAAGCGAAAGTGGAGAGAGGCGTGCAGTAGCGTAGACAGAAGAAGATAAGTTGGTCGCTGTATAAATGTATCGGGTGTTCTGGAAAATGTTGTCATCCATGAAATCCCCAGTGCTACTGAATCCCCAATTCGTATTGCTTATGTGCAATAGAGATGCACCACCATCAACATTTGCATCTCCTTCATAAAGAACATCCTTGTTACTTTCTGTAACCCTCACATCATCGCCACCACTATTAACATGCATGGAACACCCATCTGCATACACATCATAATATACAGCTTGATCAAGGGGAATTACCTCCATGTCAAAGTAATTGATTGAGAACGCCTATTTTTATAATTCTGGTCCATATTTTAGACTTCTCAGTAGTGGAGGTGACAGTTCCAGCACATTTATAAACAAATTGGTAGATTTAGGTCGCGTGGACTGAAACATACCAACTCACTAGTCACTAACACTTTTTTGGTGCCATTTTGTAAATAATGAATGCGTTAATTATGATCACAAAAACATAAACAATACACTAATAATAATTTAATCCCTCAATAACATCAGTGTACATTTAAATATGTAAATACTTACATCTTGGACACTTGATATCATTGCTGCAGGCAAGTATGTCCTGTCTGTTGATAACATTAATGTATAAGCAATTGGCATCATATGTACATAACAAAGGAATACGACTACAATAACAGACACATTAAACATTGTCTTACAATGGATTCCCAGTTGAGGAGCTTTTAAACAAGTTAATGTATGTATTCCTGAAAGGATTAGAGAGAAAAGAATTAGTCATCAATAGCATAGATGGCAATCCTTTTGCCTCGGGTTACCAAAGCGTAAATCTAGTTGCTACAAGTATTGATAAACATAAATATAAGCGTAACAAGAAAAGCATCTATACGTGTTTTGTCGGCATGAGGGTCGATCAGGTCCTTGCCAAGTAAAATTGTTGTAGGATAGATCACTATATCAAATGCATCAGGTACAACATCAGTTTCGTAGTAAACAAAGTTAGCAAGATATGCAGTTGGGAAATAGATCAAAAACAGGTCTGATTTGGTGACCCACCAACATTTGTTATCCATTTTCTATAAATGTTATTAATGATTAATGCTTTAGATTTGATTATTAAAACTAAAATAAGACCTAGTTTGTTTGAATAAATCAACTTAGTATATTGTGAACATCTGAATTAACACTTTAGGCCACATTTAACCTGTTTGACCCTCTCAACCCATTTCAATTTTAGATAACTATTGCAATTTGACCCCTTATAGATAAAATCTAACTGAAATAAACCCATTTTCATTTAAATGGGTTGAAATTGCCACTTATCATAATAACTACAAAACTATAAACATAAGATCCAAGAAGAAACTTACATACTAGCTCCATTTAACAAAAGCGAGTCAGGTATGTCTCCACTTAGCATGTTACTAGTTAAAAACCTATTCAAATAAACATCACATTTTTGTTGAGCCATAATTAACCACTAACAAATGAAAATATCCTCAAAAAACAGGGAACTTCATCACACTTACACAAATCTCAAGCTTCTCCCGATGATGTTTGGCGAGATTCCACCTACTAGCCTGTTAAAACTTGCATCTCTGTCCAATTACAGTGGAAGGAATGTCACTGGATATACCAACGAAAATTGAAAATAAACTTGCCTATGTTTTCTTATATCACACAAATAGAAGTGGCAAGATGGCCAGTTTGGGTAATGGGTCAATATGGCCTCGGGCTAAAGAGGTTCATTTCTAACACGGGTCTGGTTGGATTGGGTTGGGCTGTAAATACTTTTTTGTCCAATTTTTGAAATTCTATACATAATTAATGTGTTAGATGATTACAACATAGAATCATAATCCAAATCTTTGAACCTGTGATACCCATTTCCCTTTTAGCTAAACTTTTAATTTGACCCGTATAACCCTCTTGAGATTAAACACAACCCAAATCGACCAATTAATAATAGTTCAAAATTGCCACCTTTACACACAATATTCAAAGTCACAAAGTCTCATTTTTACAGTACGATCTTCGATTCCGCTACACTTGTTTTTAAATTAAAAAGTGACATGCCCACAATATCAATTGAGAAAACAGAAAAACATGTTTGATACTTACAACGTTTCCAATTCTCTGATCATCCAAACATAAGGAGGTATTTCTCCTGAAATGTTGCAATTTCTCAGGACCCTAAATTCAAGAATGAAGTTTTATCATTTTGTATTTGAAAGAATAAAACTTGAAAATAACATGTATTTTGCACATACAGCCTTATCAAGCCAGTAGCATTATTAAGTGGAGGAAATCCCTGCGCTGGTCCAGCCATGTCACTAAGCCTCCTGCAAAACATGAATTGTGGGCATAATCAGTTTGACCAAAATATTGTATATATAAAGGATCACCAAAGAGATGGCAATTTCGACCCATTTATGAACAAACACGTCGCTTTGGGAAATACATTTCCTCTAATGGATCAGATGGTACAATTTAAAATTATTGGTTAAAATGGACACGGGTAGAATGTCACCCAAAGTGCATAAAACCTCCAAAATTGTTATATTTGAAAATATTAGCTTATCCATGGAATAATATGGTTTTCTAGTCACACTTAAAACATTAAGTATTTGAAAATTTTCAAGAAAACAAGAATCAAAAAATATTTGGGGTCAATCTGACCCGTGTCCAATCCGTTGGGAGGCAAGTAAACACAGTAATTCCCTTGCATTTTAACGATGTGACATTTTTGTCACAAACTGGTATTTCCCTTAGTAGTTGCTTCAAGGATATGTGATGACCAATTATGAATATTAGAAGAGATTCTTTACTCACAAGTCAGTTAAATCCTCAAGAAGAGAGATATTTGAAGGAATTGGCCCCTCCAGTCCACTTGCAACCATTTCCCTTCAGAAAGAACAAACAATAAATAAGATCAATGGAATGAATGCCTGTTTTGATTTTATATAAGTGATAATAAAATTAAATGATATAAATGAAAAAAAATCTTACAGCCGAGTAAGGTGTCTCCAATTCTGTATGAAATCTGGTATGCGACCACTGAAGTTGTTATCATTTATCCTACTGTATTGCGAAAGAAAGATGTCTGAGTTCCAACATTAGGAAAAATAAAGAAGTCATAAGAGTTTCTGCGCCCTCCATTCCAAAACATAGAGTACATTTTGTCTTTTGAATGCAAATGGATTTTGATATGGATTGCATTACGTGTAGCACTTGCTAAAAGTTCAATGTAATTAAAAATAGGTATTCTAAATCCCATATCAACTATTAAATTGAAATTTGAAAACTGATCAGTTTTACTGAAACTTTTAAAGTGAAGCTTGTTTTGGAATAAGGGAATACCATATATGCTATAATGTAAAATATTTACAAATTTGTTAAGTTTCTTAGTTCACCAAGGGCTGCTGGCAACGTCCCCGTAAACTGGTTTGAGGACAAGATCCTGAAATTTAATGTAGTGATATAAACAAACTTAGTTAGGAATTCATAACCAAAAAAAAAGATACATAAAGGAGGAAGCATGGAATTAAAAGATTAATAAATCTTACAAAGACTTCAAATTAAATAATCTCCCAAGTTGAGAAGGAACAGTTCCTGAAAGATAGTTTGCTTCAAGGTCCCTGATTATAAAGTTTACTTAGATCAGTGTTTATGACCACCCTTGTCTAAAGAGTTTCACTTTGAAGAAAAAATAAAAAATTCCCAGCAAAAGAAAGAAAACAAAAAAAATCAAGATGACCTACAGCTTTTCAAGAGTGGTAATATTCGCTAATTCAGGTGGAATTTTCCCAGTTACTCGATTGCCAAGAAGGGAACTGCATTATGGTCAATGCATTATCAGGTCAAACCGTTAAGTTTACAAAGTTACTCATAAAGAAAAGATTCCGAAAAAGAATAAATAAATCTCACATTTCTTGCAATTGTGTCATGCCCCATTCTGGTGGAATTGTGCCATTTAAGTAATTGTAAGCAAAGTCACTGTAAATCAAACATATATAATTGAGTCTAATTTGATTTTGACTCACTATACTTTAGAATCAAACATAATAATGCAGCATTATAAAGTATGAGCTCACATTGATTTGAGATAAGGAAGCTTCATCAGTTCAGGTGAAAGAACACCAGGAAGACTGTAAAACTTCATTGTGCTGCATAGATCAACAAAAATTTTCACTTTTGGTGTGGAGTATAGCAACTGCTTAAAAACAGATGGATTTTTCTTTTATGTAACCCAAAAGGAGGATAGTAAATTTAACATTTAACACGAAAAAAGATCTTTTAATGACTTGAAAAGGGTACGATATTGAAAAGAGGCTAATAGCTTCCTATCTAGAATCATCAAAGCATACTTGTAAAACTTTGAAGAAAGATGGCAACCTGACATACCATGTATATGCAAGGAGGTTAGAGGTGGCAATTTTACCCATTCACTCATGAGTAGGTCGGTTAGGAGTATGTTATATCTCTATCGGGTCAGATAATAAAAAAATTAGGTGAAAGGAAATGGGTCAAATGGGTCGAAAGTCATTAGTCACCCAAAGTTATTTTTATGCATATAATCTCCAAAATCATTTTATTGAAAAAAGTATATTGTCATAACAATATATTTCCTATTGTCATATCCGACACGCTAAATGTGCTCCGAACAAGACCTATTACTCAACCCATTTTGACCCGTTATCCAGCCTACCCATTTTACCACCTCTAAGGAGATACATATATAACATAATGTTCCTAATGCATTGCTGCAGAGCGTAGAAGGACAATAGTATTATACATCCTTACGACATGACAGTCACTGTTGTTGGTGGTGCTGCAATCACATCCAGTGCTAGCATTAGCTTCCTGACTTAGCTTTGGCACTTCAGAAATGAGATCAAGATTGCAAGTATCGCCATTGAAACTCCAACTGGTTGCACCCATTGTAGTAAGAATGCTATTAACAGCCACCACTGGATCAAATTACATAAAGAAGAATTTTGTAAGTAAGGTTGAAACTCACAAATTACATACAGTGTTAATTCAAAAGAGTTAAAAGTATATGGTACGATAACCGCAATGTTAAAACTCAATACATTTGAACTAATTTGTGGTACCCTTATCTGAATTTCTGTTGACTTAATGAGAAAATATGAAATTTTGTTGGTGCAACACATTAGCATTAATAATATGTAAGAATGACAATAGACTAATAGGTATTTTCAGTTGAAACTTTTGTCATCCAACAAATCAAACTCATGATCTCTCCTACTTTGCACATAAGGATAACTGATCTATTAGATAATTATGTGGGTAGAATGGCGGGTCAAACCGAATAATTTTATAACATGGGTCTTTTTTTGTCCTTTTTCTTTTTAAATATTATATGTAAGTATATAACTGATCTATTTGGATACACTTTCAACGCGTTTGACAGAGCTTGAAGAAAAACGCATGGGGGCGGGATTTTTTTTCCTATCAGGGGGGCCGGAACTATAAAATTTTCGGCTGAATACGTATAAATTAACACTACTTAACGAAAAATCGGGGGGGGGGGGGGGGGGATCCACTATCCTTCGCCCCTCGTTAGATCTAAATAGATCCACTATTAATAAGTTGATTAAAATTATTGTCTGTAAGCATCACTAAACTTTCATAAAGTATTCCAATCTTGTGAAATTTTTACATAAATGTTAATTTTTTTTTATAAATGTTATATTTTTTTAAGATCAAGTCACATGTATGGAACATTTATGAATCTTAGTTAAGAAAAATAATTCATCAAAAAATAACCATGTTTCATAATTATCAAGTTTAAGTCAAATTGTAAAAAAAAATTAAAAAAAAAACCACTAAATAGTAACTAAGATTCATATATGCTCCATTTAGGTCACAATATAGAAACACCTAATGAAAGTTGAGTGACATTCAAAAGAGAAAAACAAATTGACCGACTTTAGCAGAACGTTTGAAAAACTTGGTTACTATTACGTAAAGTTACGAATTTCATCGAACACCTTATAGACCATTAAACTGACCTAAAAATCCACAATATTGAAACACCTTGAGTGACTATCTAGAGGAAAAAAAAATTGACCGACTTTAGCAGAATGCTTGAAAAACTTTTACTCAGGAATTTCATCGAACACCTTATAGACCACCAAAAACTAACAACTGAATAAGCAGTTCTGCAACTAATTTTCCTTACCTTCCTGTTGCGGCACCACAGATTCAGAAGTTCTTAACAACATGAATAAGTTCAAGCATAGAATCAACATCAACAACAACTCTCGCTTCGTCGTCTCCATGGACACAGAGAACTAGGTTTGACTTTTCCGAAAGAATGATGGGGGAATTATTGAATGTAGTTGTTGAATTGAAGATGAGAAGACAAAAAGTCAAAATGTGAGCATGAGGGTGAGGGGTAGTAAGATCTGGCGACTGAAATGAAATGCCGCCATTAGTAAAAGATTAAGGGGGTGTTTGGATGTGTTTTTGTAAATGACTTATTAGTTTATTTGTTTTTTGAAAAGCTAATAAGTTAATAAGTCATTTTCAAAAGCCAGGATTTCTTGGTTTTTGAGAATGACTTATTGACTTATTGTCTTTTTAAAAAAAAATGCTAATTTTTTTGACTTATCGGCTTTTTAAAAAAACCAATAAATCAATAAACACTTTCCCACCACACTCCCAAACACCCTCTAAAATCACGTTCAGATTCCAAGTGGGCGTTTGGTTGACTTGATTTGATTGGAATTGAGATTCCAGTTTGTACGTACATGACAGCGATATTTGTATGGATGATTTTCAACATGCACCCATACGTCTTAATTATGATGTTGGACTCTTGTACAAAATCATTTAATACTTCCTCATCTAGCATCATCTTTATACTAATAAATAAAAATAAAAATAAAAATACTAAGGGAGACGCGTCGCTTTATGTTATACATTTATAATTTTTTTTTATCAATGAGGTTGGTGACCCATTGGTAGAGAAAAATTTTTTAGAAACACTATTGAGAAAGTCATGGGTTCAAGTCTCCCTCCCATAAGAATAAAGAAATTTACCTTTAAAAAAAATTAAAATGGTTTTTTCCTCATTCTCCTATTAAATGATGACATTAAAATTGATAGTTATTATTTAATTATGGATGGTTGTTATATTATTAATCAAATAAATTTAATATAAATTAACATTTATTAGTTATATAAAAATAATAATAACCAGTAGAAAAAATGTTTTAATAATTAACTTAACATGATTTATAACTGTCACGTGAAAGTACATTTTTAAAAAACATATTTTGACGAGGGTATGTGTTAACAGATTACACTATATTTTATTCAATCCGTGTAATACACGGATTTTTAAAGAAATTTTTTTTATTAATAAGTATATAACAATACATTTATTCAACTTGTGTAATACACGAGACTCTAACCTAGTAATCGAATGTATAAATATATTGTATAATTTTAAAAAATATAATAAATAGTTTATTATAAATTGTTACGGTATAGAATTGTTAGAGTTTAGGAATATAGGGTGAGATCAAAAGAATTGCACCCCGTTATTTTTTTATATTATTTCTGGTTATTTTATTCAAATGACTTTTGTGTAAAACTAGAAAATTTGACCCCTGCGTTGCAGCTGGGCTATACGGTGATATCAACGTGTTTAACTGCATAATAAAAGCCCACGCGATGCGACAGGGTTGCGAACCTCGTTACAGGCATTGCGGCGAGGACAATAACGTGACTGAGTAGATAAAGAAACGTATGACTTACAAAGACTTAGTGTTGGAGATCGAAAAATAGATTAACTACGGCGCAAATAGAAGTTAACATTGAAACAACAAATTTGTTAAACAAGTTTGTAACAAAGTAAAAAAAAAAAAAAAACTAAATTTTATCAATGAATATAAAAAAAAGTAAAAGAAAAAATAAACGAAATTTGAGGGGTAACTTGAGAGTTTAAAAATTAGAGGGTAGAGTTAATAATTTTGTGCAGGGTTAAACTTGAAACTTTAGAAACTTGAGAGGTATATTTAGAAATTTATAAAGTTAAGGGGGCTATTATGAAAAGTGAGAAAGTGTAGATGCGGCGCTTTTGTGAATCTAGCTACGTGTACTACGCCGGTAACATTGACGTGGTTAAGTATATAAAAGAAACCTACGAAGTTGTGACGGTTCGATATAAATAGAAAATAGTATAGCATAATCAAGACCTAAAATCAAACAAGAACAAAAAAGCTATTTGGAAAAAAAAAGTTGAAAAAAAAAGTAAATTAATATTGACGTTGTTAGGTACATAAAAGAAATTTACGAAGTTGCGATGGTTCAGTACAAAAAAAAAAGTATAGCGTAAACAGGACGTGAAATCGTTCAAGAATAAAAAAACTATAGGAAAAAAGTTAAAAGAAACTAATTGGAAAAAAAGTAAAGTAAAAAGAAAAAAAATGGTGTTAAAAGGATTCAAACTAGGACAACACCATGAAAGTATTTGGAATTTACCATCCCAACCAAAGCAATTTTTTGTTGAAAAGAACATATTTAAATATTATATTTGACTTGATTTGTGACCGACCTTAGTATTTAAGGGTTATTACAATTGCACCCCACTATTTTTTGTATTTCGATTCAAATTCCTTAATTTTTCTTCTTCTCCATAATCTCTCTCATGAATAGCTCAAGATGATTCACTCTCTCTCTCTCTCTAGATTGAATCTTTCATCTTAATCTCAACAGTCGTTGACTAAAATCACCGTCGCTTTCTATGTTTTATAATTAAAGGGGGATTGGGGGAATAATTAAGCGTTTAAAAATTTATAAAATCTATACTATATATAAAAAGACACAATTACCTCTCACTTAACATTAAAATATGAATGAGGTTAATTTATTGGATGAAAATAGCACGAGGATACACAAGAGAAAAAAATATTTTTTAGATGAAACTGACAAAAATGACTAAATCATAGAGACGAAAACAAAAGTTTAATTTTACTTATTTTCTTTGATATATCCTTATTTTTTAACTCTTTTTCATTAGGTTTCAATTTACACATGATCGTTTGTTATTACAAAGAAGAGCACTATTCATCAGTGCTTTCAGGTATCTTTTAAAATTCTATTCATCAACTCTTTCTTTTGTAATTTGAATGGGGCTTTCTAAAGACGTGATGAAGAAAAACACAATTCATCAGTATATAACAAACAGGAGCATGACACTTAAGGCTACATGCTGTTAGAACATAATAATTTGTTTTATATCAGCTTTTATTCAAACTTGTACGGACATGAAAAGCATGAAGGTCAGTTTATTTTGTCATCAAGGAACACACATATATTTACATAAGAACAATAAACGAATAATGTGACAAAATAACTCTAATACTCACTTCACAAATCACACATTCTGTTCGGTTTGAACTCGTCTTTTCTATCATCAATCATCTTGTTTCAACCTGCTCGATTTCAGAATGATCATAAGAAGACATTGAAAAAAACGGGTCTGTGTGTACCGAGGTAGAGTACTGAGTTTGACTATTTTTCTTGTATTTGTCCTCGCGGAAGTCTCTCATGGCTTTAAATCTCAAGTCATCGGTGTAGCCAGCTGCTTCTGGGTCTATCTCTGGTACGCATATTCGACTTTCGAGCATACTCACTACCTCCGACATGATGGGCCTTATTGTTGGAGAACCATTTGTGCACAAGAGTGCTACTTTCACCATGATTTCTGCTTCTTCTTTGTTGATTTCCGACCCCAGTTTCTCGTCAAATAATTCCTCGTAGTTTTTACTTTTTTGCAGTTGGCAAGCCTGCAAAATGTATATGTCAAACGGGTCAAATTTATTTAATGCAAAACAATTAAAAGAAACGGGTCAGGAGTCATCCAAAGTATTCTTTTAAGACATTAAACCTTACAAATCATGTTATTAAAAGATAAGAGTATTATTGACTGCATGTAGAAGCCATCCTTTTTGACCCGAACCCAGTTATACCCGTACATTTCAAATTCAGTTAAGTTTTAGAAATTAACCCTTTAATTTTCTGGATTTATATAATTCATGTAGGGGGTTTAAAAACATATAAATTCATTATAAATTTTGGCTGCAGGAGCTTTTAAATTTGGCTGTAAGAAAGAGTTATATGATACCCAGTCTAGAAGACATATGTAATTGTCACGAGGAATGTGACTGGTATTATTCTTTCCGCTCACAATCTCCAAAGCTAACACCTCGAAGCTGTAAACATCCGCTTTATCGCTTAAGAAACCCCATAGCGCGTACTCAGGTGCCATATATCCGCTGCAAATCAATCAAACCATATCAAATTCGTTGAAACCCAGGGGTGGCAAAATGGGTATTTTTGGCACGGATCAAAATGAAATATGCCGATGAAATGTTTTGTTTATTGATTGATTAGATATGATTACAATAGGAAGGTATTAATAGAAAACAGAAATACACTTGAGTACAAATCCGTGAGCTCTTAGTGGGCAAAGCGGACAATATTGTTGGTACGAGAGGCCGGATGTTACATATTGTCTAACAAAATGGGCCGGGCTGGGTTAATTTCTTAAATCTTTTAACTTAAAGCCATTTGGGAGATGAAATATAACCCAAATCAACTTATTAACATACAAATTGTTTGAAATTAAGTTGAAATGTTATAGATATTATGAATTACATTGTGCCAGCAACGCGGGTGCTAACATGACTTTGGTCATCATCGTGTAGCCTCGCCAATCCGAAGTCGGCTATTTTCGGGTTCAGGTCTTTGTCAAGAAGAACATTGGTAGCTTTGATGTCTCTATGCACAATTTTGAGCCTTGATTCCTCATGAAGAAAAGCTAATCCTCTAGCAATGCCGACGCATATCTTAAACCTTGTTGACCAATCCAACATCAACGTGCTGTTATTTAAACCTACACAATGTAACTTCATTGTGAATAAAATACATATAAATAAAAAAGTAACACAAATATGAGTTCCTGACTTTTTGTTTATTAGTCTACTAGCTTACTACCCCGTGTCTACACACGGGATGAAAAACATCAATAAATAAAATTCTTAATTTTTTATGTATATATATTTTACATGTGTAAAAATGTATTACATATACGAATGACAGAAAAAAAAACAAAATTCAGAATATGTAAAAATTAATATATAATTGGGTTTTGAAAATACGTTAATTACTATTTAATAAAATTTGACATTTTATTACTATTTGATTCAAAATAAAAGTTACATAATTTCAAACTTTTTTATAATAAGGGATAATTTAAAACAAATGTGTTTATTAGTATAAATAGTATTTTTTTTTTTAAATAAACTATTATTAAAATGTAGAGTTGTATTTAATAAGAGAGAGAAGCGAAAAAAAATGATGACAATGAATATGGTGGTGACACGTGGTATGCAAAACCTTTATTTATTATATAGTATAGATATAGATGTTATGTTTATTATTCTAGAGGGTTTTAATTATAATATCAGGGTTCCAAGTGTATTATCTAGCTCTTTATAATTAGCTCTTATTGTATCATAATTTATCAATCAATATACAAAACTCCTTGGTTTATCTTGATATGAGAGCCAAGGAAACCTTTCAACAAAAAAAACTGTCGGCTCTTCCATTCCACAAGACTGATCAAAATTCCGATAGCCCATTCTGATCATATTTCCGGTATAATCCTACTGATTCCGGCACTACTTTCTTCAACAAACATGGCATCAATTGCTCTCTTTTCTACTGCCGAGAAGACCTCACACAACAGCCACAAATTCGCTTTCACCCTCACCCCTTCAAACTATGGGTACTTGAAGGCTATGATCAAACCGTTTCTGATTACCAACCTTCTGTTTGATTACGTGAATGGTACGATACCTTGTCCAGCAAAAACTATTGCTATTGAAGCTGACAAAGCCAGTGACTCGTCAATCACCGAGAACCCCAACTACACTTGCTGGATTGCCAATGATGCACACGTAAGGATGATAATCTTATCTATCATCTCTTAAGCCTCCTTCCAACATGTCTAAGGTACGTCTTCTAGGGATATTTGGCTTTCCTTGGAACGTGCATATGCACCAAATACAACCTCTCGTGAATACACTTTAAAAACGAGTTACTCCGGATAACCATGAAGGGTGATGAAACCCCAATTGCTTATTTAAGTCGAGCAAATGAATATGCATCAGCCCTTGCCAATATTGGGGAACCAATGAAGGATAAAGACCTTGTTATGCTTACCATTTCTGGCCTCCGAGATCAGTACAACGAGTTAAAACCCACTCTCCTGGCCCGACACCCACCAGTTACATTCAATGAACAGCGCGGTCTTCTATCTGATCATGACTACATGATTAACAAGTCCATCCCCACTGTCCCAACACCCCGGATCTTCACTGCCACAACCGGGACTCCTAATCAACCTCAAATCAGCAACTTGCAACAACTAGCATCTCAATTGGGATATCAATTAAATCCTATTTGCTCTCCAACCTCTCAGCCCCGGGTTTTTTATGCTGCTTAGCCCTATCCCAGTCGTGGTAACCGTAGAGGCAATTCACGCAGTAACTCACGTGTGAGGTTGTGATCGTTCTGTCCCTGCTCGACAGTTTGCTTGGGCTTCAACCCAAAACATGGTATACGGTCATTGTTCTTGTTGTGGTGTAGGCCACCTTCCATCTCAGTGCCCGAATCAATCCTCCCAGCCTACTACTGTTGCTAAAGACAATTTTGCAAGTTTTTCGGATTCTAGCTCAACATCAGCAGCCACTTGGTTTCCTGACACAGGTGCTAACAACCATGCCACTCATGATTTATCAAACCTAGACAACTCCGAGGTCTATCTAGGTAATGATTCTCTCTATGTTGGTGACGATAATCCTTTACCCATTCTTCACATAGGCTCATCTACATTCTTTTCACCAAATAAAACCTTTAAACTTTCTGATATACTTCATGTTCCCGCTATTCAAAAGAATTTATTATCTGTTAAGCAATTTTGTCTTGATAATAATGTTTATTTTTGAGTTTCACTCTTCTTTCTTTGTTGTGAAGGACGAGTCTTCACACATTACCCTGCTGACGGGTCCAAGTAACAATGGTCTATACTCACTTTGTCCTCATCATCTTAAAGTGCTTCCTAAACAAGTCTTCACAACAACCAAAGCTCCTTCCAACATTTGGCATCAACGTCTTAGACACCCATATGAACGTGTTATTAATTCCGTTATTTCTAGTAGTTCCTTACCCGTATCTACGAAACTTTTTTCTTCTTTATGTACTCCATCTCAGTTAGGGAAACCTTCCAAACTTTCATTGGACAAATCCACTTTTCAAAGTAATAATATTTTGGATTTAATATATTGTGATGTTTAGGGACCCTCACCTACTGTTTTCTCTTGATGAACATTGATTCTTTCTACTTTGTGTTGATCACCACTCTCGCTATATGTGGTTCTATCCCTTTACCCAAAAATCTGATATTTACTCTATATTTACAAATTTTGTAACCATGGTAGAACGCCAATTTAACACCAAACTGAAATGTGTTCAAACCAATTGGGGAGGGGAGTTTCGTAACCTCTCTCCGTTCTTCACCAGCCTTGGAATTATCCATCGACGCTCGTGCCCTTATAGTGGTGAACAAAATGGCATCGTTGAGCGTCGTTGTCGTCATGTTGTGGAAATTGGGCTTGCTCTTCTTGCATTTTCCTTGGCTATAGTCCTACCCATCATGGGTATCGTTGCTTTGACCACATCACCGAACGAATCTATATAGTTCGACATGTTCGTTTCAATGAAACTGTCTTTCCTATTCAATCTCCTACCACACAACCCCAACCCACCATCTCCTCCATATATTTCTATTTTTCCTACACCACCTCCTACCCCTCTACCCACCGATCATACCCTAACTGACTCCCCTTCTTCAGCACAGTCACCCGCACCCTCATCGCCACAATCACCACCTCCAAACACCAGTCCCACTCCCACCCAATCTGCTACTCCGACATCTCCATAGTCCCCAAATGTTAACAACAGTCCACCTGCTACCCATTATGTTCCTTCTCCACCACCACCTCCTCCTAGCTCTTGGCCATCCCACCTCCGACAAAACCCCAAAAAGACAGCTTCCTATGATCCTTCTTCCCATGTCACCACTCGTTCTCCTTCTCCATTTATAGAATCCACTTCCTTTACCATTGCCAACAAATCTCCGGAGTGCCATCATGCCGAGGAGTTTCAAGCGCTTCATAAAAATGGAACATGGAGTTTAGTACCTTATGTTAACAATACTAATCTTATTGACTGTAAGTGGGTGTACAGGTCAAAGAAAGATTCACTGGGCAAAGTCACTCGCTATAAAGCTCATCTTGTTGCCAAAGGTTTTAATTAACACCCGACATTGACTATCATGAGACATTCAGCCTCGTGATTAAATCAAGCACTATTCGGGTTATTTTGTCTTTTGTTGTGACTAATAGCGGGCCTTTATGACAATTGGATGTGCAAAACGCCTTTTTGCATGGAGAATTAAAGGAAACCATTTATATGAAACAGCCACCCGACTTTATTACAGATCCAACTAAACCGGATCATGTGTGCTTTCTTCATAAGTCCCTTTATGGCCTTAAACAGGCTCCCCGGGCCTGGTTCAAACGCTTGTCCACAACTCTTCATCAAATCGAGTTCTACGGTTCCAAGACTAATCCTTCACTATTTATTCTCAACAACAGTGGCACACTTGTTTATGTTCTTGTATATGTGGTCGGCATCATTATGATGAACTGGCAACAACACTTCGGAAATTGATAGCATCATTCATCGGCTGAGCTCTAATTTTGCTACTAAAGATCTTGGACAGCTTCACTATCAATAGGGGATTGAAGTCGTTCATCATAGGAAGGATATTATCCTCTCGCAGCAAAAATACATTCTTGATATTCTCCTTCGATTAGGCCTCTCCGCTTGCAAACCAATATCCTCTCCTATGTGTCATTCTCAAGTTTTAAACATCGATGACAGTCCATTGCTTTTTCATCCAACTTAGTATCGTCAGACCGTTGGGGCTCTGCAGTATGCTACTACTCTATCTAGGCCAGATATTGCTTTTGCCGTGAATCATATGTGTCAATTTATGCACGCTCTAACAGAAAATCATTGGTCAGCTGTTAAGCACATCTTGCGTTACATGCAAGGGACAACAAATTTAGCCCTTTTCATTCTACACACCTCCAGCTCCTGTTTACAGGCTTTCACCGATGCTCAGTGGCACAGTGCTGCCTCCTCACTGGTCCATGCCTACTCTGACTCCGATTGGGCTGGCTGCCCTGTCGACCGTTGATCCAGGGGAGGATTTGCTATCTACTTGGGATCAAACCTTGTCTGTTGGACTGCACGCAAACAACGAACTGTTTCAAGAACTTCAACTGAATCTGGATACAAGGACCTAGCTATACAGTGGCAGAACTAATTTGGCTAAAATCCCTTCTACATGAACTCGACGCTTCAGTAACTCACCTCCTACTCTTTGGTGTGACAAATTAGGAGTGACTTATCTTTCTGCCAATCCTGTGTTTCGTGCTCGTACTAAGCATGTTGAAGTGGACTTTCATTTTGTTCGTGAATAGGTGGCTCAAGGTCAACTGAAGGTTCAATTTATCTCTACGTCAGATCATATTGCAGATGTCTTCACCAAGCCTCTATCTTCTAAAAGATTTATGTTTTTGCAGGTCGTTCCCATCTCTCAACTTGCAGGGAAATATTAGTCTATGCTATGTCTATTCTTCTAGAGGGTTCTAATTGTAATATCTAGGAGTTCTAAGCGTATTATCTAGTTCTTTATAATGAGCTCTTATTGTATCATAATTTATCAATCAATATACAAAACCCCTTGGTTTATCTTTGTTTGATTCATAAACTAACGGGTTGTTATGAAAATACAAAGGAAACATTACAGCCGCCTAAGCTGTATTTTCAACTGATAAAACTTCCTAAATCATTTTATTCAAAGTTACATTATTTATTGAATAATATGAAATTTGTAATCATAAATGAATTTTAGGCAAAAAGGGTTTCAGTCGACTGTATCGGCCCATTTTGCCACTTATAGATTAAATGAAGTATATGTTTTAGGTCTGAAATGAATATGAGTTGGGACAAATGGTGATAAAGAATATGAAATAAATATTTGAGTTGAATAAAAGATTAATTGGACCCGGTAAGCCAACATTTTACCGAAACACTCACCAAACAAAGCATTGGAAAGGCTATTGTTTTCGAGGTACTCGTATACGAGCATCAGTTGATCTCCTTCAATGCAACATCCATGAAGCTTCACAAGATTTGGGTGTTGTAAACAAGATATCACACCAACTTCATTCAAGAATTCACGATTCCCTTGTCTTGACTCTGATGAAAGTTGCTTCACTGCAACAACTGTTCCATCACTCAGTGCACCCTGCAGCAAATATCACACAACTTCACACAATATATAGAATTTGAAAAACACGAGTAGAGGTGAAATACGGGTCACTCTGCTAATGGTTTAAAACTTTAATACTGCTCGAAACGTGGGAGGTCGGTTGGGTTGACTCACAAACATTTTTCCATCCATATTATTTTATTTTTAGTTATCATTTATTATGATTACATATTAGACAATTAATGTTAGGTAATATGAAGGGTCTCATGAACTCTATATAATCTACATGTAATCAGATCTATATCAATACAATCAACCAATTACCAAGTTCAATTTGGTATCAGAGCCAAGGAAGACGACCGCCGTAGGGGCGGCCGGCCGCAGCCGCCCTACCCACCACCACCACCACATCAGCTGCGCTCAGTCTTTTCTTCCTATTCTTGCCACCGCTTCCGCCCTTCTGCCACCACAAGAACATCACCACCGCCGTCTCCACCCATGGCGGAACCCTAGCCGCCGCCATCACCCCCACAACCCAAATCGCAGCCCTAAAACCCAGATGCGGTCGACACACCATGAAACACTAAATCTCGCCGCCTCCACAGCCGCTGCTGCCACAACACACAACCGCCGTTCCTCCCCACGTCTAGGGTTAGAAGAAACAAGGCTGCTCGTGACCCTAGACGTCGTCGCCACCGCTATACAACAGTGGCTCCGCCATACGACGGTGGCACGCCTTTGTGCGTATTTTTCCGACGACCTGCATCTCGCGAGAGCTAATATGCTTTCGGAATGCTAATGCGCTTCCATGTTTGCGAGGGTTGCACTCATACCATGACCAATGTGTCACATGGGGGAGAAGAATATGGGAACAAACCCCATGGAATTGAAGTCTCCCGTGGAGAAGAACACAAAAAAAAGTGTTGATTGGCTTGCAATGGTCTTAAACAAAACAAAGAAAAACAGTGCTAGTGACGGACGGAAGCATGGCGGGAAGACGAAGACCAACTATCTTTTACGTTTTATGTTTTTAAATTTTCAACCTAAATCTCTCCCGAGCTTAGTTTGCGGGGGAATATTAGACAATTAATGTTAGGTAATATGAAGGGTCTCATGAACTCTATATAATCTACTTGTAATCAGATCTATATCAATACAATCAACCAATTACCAAGTTCAATTTTACAGAACTATACTATTACAACGATAAGGTTATAGGTTTTTAAATAAAACAATTTAGGAGGTTGTACGCTTTGAAAAATAGACTTGGCTACCTTCAACCAGTTCAAGCCCATTTGACCCGTTTGATATAATTATATAAAACATAACCCCAACGATAATGTCATAAATTGACCCATTCATAAATAAACGGGCCCCTTCTACAGTCACACGAGTAATCATTTTTTTTGTCAGATTATTACCTTATATACGGGGCCAAAACCACCTTCTCCTATTTTGTTTGCAGCACTGAAGTTGCTTGTGGCAGATTGTAATTGCTTTAATGAAAATGAAATTGTTCGCAACTCCGTTCCTTGAAAATCTGTTCAACAAAAGCATAAAGCATGTGAAAATAAAACATCAATTAATGATTGAATCATCACATAGACAAAGGTCAAATACAAACTATTGTTGGTCAAAAGTCAAATCACACGAGTGTTCACAAAAAGACAAGTGAATCATATTGGATAGATAGTACCTCATTGTGATCTAAAGAGCCGCTTGTTTTGATATTTTTTTTCAAGGCATATATAGTTAATGAAAAAGCTCGAGACCAAAGGTGGCGATGTTGACCCTTTTACTTATGAATGGGTCGATTTGGATTATCTTTCTCTAAACCGGGTCAAATAGATGTAACAACAAAAACTAGCTATAAGAGGAACGGGTCAAGTGAGTTGAAATTTGCTTGTAGTCTACTTTAATGTATCTAAATTCCTACACCCTTTTCCTTAAACGATTTATATTATTATTATTATTATTGTAATAATACTGTTTAATGCCAATTAATGCAATAATTACCTTTACAGAAAAAATAATGGACAAAAGAAGTTTTTGCAGGTCAATCTAGCCCGTTATGTTTTGACCCGGACTAAAAAGTGGCCCGTTTCAACTAACACCAGATCATCATGCCACCTCTAATTTTGACTAACTATTACTCTATTGTCTAAACCACCCACAAATAACGCGCAGGCATAAAAAGATGACAATGGGAAAAAAATGTAATTACAGCTTAACGTGCAGGCATAAAAAAGAAACTTTAGATTAAATAGGAACATTTAAAAATGGAAATCACTACATTTTTTTTAGATGAAGTATAGAAGAGATTAAAAAAAACAGTAAAGACACCTGGAAATATTATTTTCGTTTGCATTTAATTATGTAGTCTTCATACCTTTATCTGTTCTTTTATTATTTTCGTTTGAATTCAAAGAGCGTTTCCACCAAATGACCGCCAAAACTAAGACTAACAAAACAAAACATGATGCTCCAACTGCAATGCCAACATAAGCAATTGTCTTCTTCTTTCCACCAGCTGAACAAGTTTTGAAATCTGCCCACAAAGAGTTTATCCATATAAGCATGCTAGTCAAGAATCAAAAGTATACAAGTCAACATGCAAAATGTTGACTTTGCATATCCATACAAGACATGTAGGTTTACAGAAATAAACATGCAAATAAACTATTTAATAGGCTAAGGGTCTGTCTAATAAAACAAGATGACTTTAGGGGTAAAAGATAAACTAAGTCCAGAATGATTCAAAGGGACTTGATTCTGAACAAAAATGACTATTTGTTAAGTAGGATTCTGAATGACAGAAATTACCATTTTAACTTCTGCATGTATGACTTAATGCTGGATGAGAGAATATAAAGATAATGATATGAAATACTTACAAGGCTCAACAGAAACAGCAGATACGAGGGGCCCATAAACTCCTCTGCGAGGAAAACGAGTTGTCCCTTTACCAGCCCAATAAAAGCGTATCTCTAAGATGCTATTCGTCACACTTGCATTAAATGGAATTACCACTGGGTTTCCCATTCCACGAGATTCATCTTCAATATTAAAGTTCTTTTTAACAAGTTGTCCCTGTTACATACAAATCCAGTTAACCAAGTTAAAAGTACATATTTATTTAGCACTTAACTGCATAGAAAATAGAACAACTTTTTTATTTCTTATAACCAACTTTGTTTTTACCTGAATATAAATATCAAAAATCCGCTTGCCAAGGCTTCTATATGTAGTATCATTAGTGAACTGTAATTCAGCAAAGTGTAGCTTAACAACATACTCTCCATTTTCCAAACAATGGGTAAAGTAAACAAGCGAAAGTGGAGAGAGGCGTGCAGTAGCATAGACAGAAGAAGATAAGTTGGTTGCTGTATAAATGTATCGGTCCTGGTAAATGTTGTCATCCATGAAATCCCCAGTGCTACTGAATCCCCAATTCCTATTGCTTATGTGCAATAGAGATGCACCACCAACAACATTTGCATCTCCTTCATAAAGAACATCCTCGTTACTTTCTGTAACCCTCACATCATCTCCACCTCTATTAACATGCATGGAACACCCATCTGCATACACAGCATAATATACAGTTTGATCAAGGGGAATTACCTCCATGTCAAAGTAACTAATTAACAAATGGGTGGATACGGGTCAAGTGGACTGAAACAGACCAACTCACTAACACATTTAGGTGCCATTTTGTAAATAGTGAATGCATTAATTATGATCATAAAAACAACAATAATACAGTAAAAAAGACTTAGGAGGTTCTATGCGCCAAAAATACTTTAGGGACTTCCAACTCATTTGGCTTTGACCCGGTCCTTATTTAGTTAAAAAAGTTATATACATTTGACCCTTTTGATATAATACAAAACGCAAATTGTCCCACTCGTATGTATATGGGTCAAAATTCACATTCATATGTATATTGGTCCAACTTATAAATAACATCAGCATACATTTAAAGATGTAAATACTTACATCTTGGACACTTGATATCCTTAGTGCAGGAAAGTATGTCCTGTCTGTTAATAACATTAATGTATAATCAATTGATATCATATGTACAGAACAAAGGAATATGAATATGTAAATCCAGAAATTCTCTTTGTTATCTAAGTAAACAGTGAGCTACAATAATAGACACGTTAACAGATGAATTAAACACTGTCTTACAGTGGATTCCCCGTTGAGGAGCTTTTAAACAAGTTAATGTGTGTATTCCTGAAATAATCAGAGAGAAACGAAGTAGTCGTCAATAGCATAGATGGCAATCCTTTTGCCTCGGTCACCAAAGCGTAACCCGAGTTGCTACAAGTATTGATATATATAAGCGTAACAAGAAAAGCATCTATACGTGTTTTGTCGGCATGAGGGTCGATCAGGTCCTTGCCAAGTAAAATTGTTGTAGGATAGGTCACTGTATCAAATGCATCAGGTACAACTCAGTTTCATAACAAACAAAAGTGGCAAGATAGACAGTTGGGAAGCTACTCAAAAACGGGTCTGATCTGGTTGACCCGCCAACATTTGTTATCCATTGCTATAAATTTTATTGATTATTAATCCATTAGATTTGATTATAAAAACTAAAATAAGATCTAGTTTGCTTGAATAAATCAACTTAGAAGATTGTGAACATCTGAATTAACACTTTAGGCCACTGATAACCCGTTTGACCCTCTCAAGCCGTTTCATTTTTAGATAACTATTGCAATTTGATCCCTTACAAATAAAATCTAACCTAAATAACCCCTTTTCATTTAAAAGGGTTAAAATTGCCACTTCTCATAATAACTACAAAACTATAAACATAAGATCCATGAAGAAACTTACATACTAGCTCCACTTAGCAAAAGTGAGTCAGGTATGTCTCCACTTAGCATGTTACTAGTTAAAAACCTATTCAAATAAACATCACACTTTTGTTGAGTCATAAATGACGAATAAAAACTGAAAATATCCTAAAATCAGGGAACATCATCACACTTACACAAATGTCAAGCCCCTTTGAATGATGTTTGGCGATATTCCACCTACTAGCTTGTTAAAACTTGCATCCCTGTCCAATTACAGTAGAGGGAATGTCATTGGATATACCAACGAAGAATTGAAAGTAAACTTGCCTATATTTTGTAATATCGCACAATTAGAAGTGGCAAGATGGGCAGTTTGGGTAAAAAGGTTTATTTCTCATACGGGTCTGGTTGGTTTGGGCTGTAAATACTTTTTGTCCAATTTTTTGAAATTCTATAAATAATTAATGTGTTAGATGATTGCAACACAGAATCATATTCCAAATCTTTGAACCCATGCTACCCATTCTCCTTTTACTAAACCTTTACACACAATATTTGAAGTCACAAAGTCTTGTTTTTTCAGTCTTGTTTATAAATTAAAATGTGACAAGCCCACAATATCAAATGATAAAACAAAAAAAACATTCATTGTATTCTTACAACATTTTCAATTCTCTGAACATCCAAACATAAGCAGGTATTTCTCCTGAAATGTTGCAATTTCTCAGGACCCTAAATTCAAGAATGAAGTTTATCAGTTTGTATTTCTAAGAAGAAAACTTGGAACAACCAAAATTTTGTACATACAGCCATGTCAAGCCAGTAGCATTATTAACTGGAGGAAATCCCTGCGCTGGTCCAGCCATGTCACTAATCCTCCTGCAAAACATGAATTGTGGGCATAATCAGTTTGACCAAAAAATTGAATATATAAAGGATCACCAAGAACTAGAGATGACAATTTCAACCCATTTATGAACAAACACGTCGCTTTGGCCAATACATTTCCTCTAACGGATCAGATGGTACAATTTAAATTATTGGTTAAAATGGACACAGGTAGAATGTCACCCAAAGAGCATAAAACCTACAAAATTGTTATATTTGAAAATATTAGCTTATCCATGGAATAATATGGTTTTCTATTCACATTTAAAACATTAAGTATTTGTGAAATTCAAGAAAACAAGAAACAAAATTTTTTTGGGGCCAGTCTGAGCTGACCAACCCGTGTTCACATGTTAGATAACATGTCCAATCCGTTGGGAGGCAAGTAAACACGGTAATTCCCTTGCATTTGAACGATGCGGCATTTTTGTCACAAAGTGGTATTTCCCTTACTACTTGCTCCAAGGATATGTGATGACCAGTTATGAATATTAGAAGAGATTCTTCACTCACAAGTCGTTTAAAGCCTCAAGAAGAGATATATTTGAAGGAATTGGCCCCTCCAGTCCACTTGCAACCATTTCACTTCAGAAAGAACAAACAACGAATAAGATCAATGGAATGAATGCCTGGTGTAGTTTTTATATAAGTGATATAATGCAATTATAATAGACCCAATCAATCACCATCCGTATATATCCCCTAAAGTATTGTAATTGATTGTGATTGATATGTATTTAATATTTGCAACAAACTTCCATAGTGATAGGGTCATCATTGTATTATATATAAACCAATGGTTATCAATGAAAAGATCATGCTGGATAATAACTTTCAAATTAAATGATATAAATGAAAAATGATCTTACAGCCGAGTAAGTTGTCTCCAGTTCTGTATGAAATCAGGTATGCGACCACTGAAGTTATTATCATTTATCCTACTGTATTGCAAAAGAAAGATGTCTTAGTTGCAACATTAGGAAAAATAAAGAATTCAGAGACTATCTGCTCCCTCTGTTCCAAAACATTGAGGTACATTTTGTGTTTTGAATTCAAATGGATTTTGATATGGATTGAATTATGTGTGCCACTTGCTAAAAGCTCCATGGAATCTAAAAACAATTATCTTAAATCCCATATCAACTATGAAGTTGAAACTTTTAAATCAGTTTCATTGAAACTTTTAAAGTGAAGCTTGCTTTGGAATAAGGGGATACCGTATATGCTATAATGTAAAATATTTACAAATTTGTTAAGTTTCTTAGTTCACCAAGGGCTGCTGGCAACGTCCCCGTAAACTGGTTTGAGGACAAGATCCTGAAATTTAATGTAGTGATATAAACAAACTTAGTTAGGAATTCAGAACCAAAAAGAAAGATACATAAAGGAGGAAACATGGAAATAAAAGATTAATAAATCTTACAAAGACTTCAAATTAAATAATCTCCCAAGTTGAGAAGGAACAGTTCCTGAAAGATAGTTTGCTTCAAGATCCCTGGTTATAAAGTTTACTTAGATCGGTGCTTATGACCACCCTTGTCTAAAGAGTTTCACTTTGATGAAAAAAAATGAAAAATCTCCAGCAAAATGAATAAAAAAAAGATCAAGATGACCTACAGCTTTGTTAGAGTTGTAATATTCCCTAGTTCAGGTGGAATTTTCCCAGTTATTCGATTGCCAAGAAGAGAACTGCATTATGGTCAATGCGTTATCAGGTCAGACCGTTAAGTTTACAAAGTTACTCATACAGAAAAGATTCTGAAAAAAAAAATAAGAAATAAATCTCACATTTCTTGCAATTGTGTCATGCCCCATTCTGGTGGAATTGTGCCATTTAAGTAATTGTAAGCAAAGTCACTGTGAATCAAACAAATATAATTGAGACTAATTTGATTTTAGTTCACTATACTTTAGAATAGAACATAATAATGCAGCATTGTCAAGTATGAGCTCACATTAATTTGAGATAAGGAAGCTTCATCAGTTCAGGTGAAAGAACACCAGGAAGACTGTAAAACTTCATTGCACTGCATAGATCAACAAATATTTTGACTTTTGGGGTCGAGTATTTTAATAGTTACTTCTAACTTATTCCGAATTCTTACACTTTCCAAAAAGTTCAACATTAAATTTGTAGGAAATATATGATAACTTTTTAAATATTCTGGACAAAATGTGCTCCGAACAAGACCCGTTACCCAGCCTACCCATTTTACTAGGGGTGTCAATTCCTGACACGAACTCAAACCCGACACGAACCTAACACGAAAAACGGGTCGTGTTCGGGTTGACCAATTTAGAAAACAGGTCGGGTTAGGGTTGACTTGTTTGATAAACGGGTTGACCCGCTAACCCGTTTTGGTTTCAAATTTTTTTTTTTTTAGTTTCACTTTCTAGAAATGATTGTTTAATTACTTTTAAATTTAGTATTTACCATAAAGTAATTAATTTATACCAAAACTTTTCTCTTTTTTGCTTTGTAGATATGACTATTCAATTATTTTTCGATTTACCGTAATTGAATTAGATTTTGGATTTAGTAGTTTATGATTTTGATATAGATAAATGGGTTAAACGGGTCAGGTTCGGGTTGACCCGACTTTAAGTGTATCTAGGTTAGGGTTGTACTTTTTGACACGAATAAGAATATGAGTCGTGTTCGGGTTGCATAATTCAACCCGCTAACCCGACACGATTGACACCCTTACATTTTACCACCTCTAACGGAGATACATATATAACATAACATTCCTAATGCAGCATTGCAGGCCACTGGGGTGGTGACCCAGTGGTAAGGCTTAGGCCTTTGGTGGATATGGTCACCGGTTCGATCCCCAAAAATGGTGGGTGTGGAGTAATTTAGGAGTAGGGTAGGTTTGCCGTTCAAAAAAAATGCAGCATTGCATTACAGAGCAGAGTAGGACAAGAGTATTATACATCCATACGACATGACAGTCGCTGTTGTTGGTGGTGTTGCAATCACATCCAACACTGGCATTAGCTTCTGGAGTTGGCTTTGGAACTTCAGAAATATGATCAAGATTGCATGTGTTACCGTTGAAACTCCAATTGGTTGCACCCATTGTAATAAGAATGTTATTAACAGTGAACGCTGGATCAAATTAAATGAGAACAATTTCGTAAGTATGGTTGAAACTTTTATCACAGTTTGCATGATTATAGAGACATACAGTGTTTATCCAAAACAGTTAAAGTATATGGTACGTAATGTAATTCAATATGGCTTAAACCCTTGCCTTTCCATATTACTGACAGAATACTTATAGATACAATATTTACAGATGACTACCCTCAACTGTATAAACATTTACAAAGTAATCCTAGTCTAATAGTAGATAATCACAATGTTAAAACTCAATACATTTGAATTAATTTGTGGTACCCTTATCTAAATTTCTCTTCACTTAATGATAAATTATGAGAATTTTGTTGGTGAAACACATTAGCATCAATAATATGTAAGAAAAACATCAGACTAATAGGTAAGTTCAGTTTAAATATTTGTAAAGGAAAAAAGAAATATTTCAATTCTCATAAACATCTTAAAATCAAAAAGTACTGCAAAAATGCACTTAGGAGCATCCAAGAGGTGAAACTTTTGTCATCCAACAGTGACAACCTTCTTATCCAGTACCAACAAATCAAACTCATGACCTCTCATACTTTGCACTTAAGGATAGCTAACTATTAGATAGTTATGCGGGTCGAATTGCGGGTCAAACCCGAATGGTCTTTTCTTCTTTTTGAATATTATATATAACTGATCTGCTACATATTGTTCCATAAACTATACTATTAAAAGAAATAACCAAACTTCTGTATTAATTTTTACAAGACTATTGCCTGTAAGTATTTGAATACACTTTGGCAGACTTTCGACTCGTGCGACGTGTTATATCTAAATAGATCCATTACTAGATAAGTTGATGAAAATTATTGCATGCAAGCATCAGGGCCGGTCCCGAGAATCCTCAAAACGTTTGAGCCCCGGACAAGTAAAAAAAAAAATCAAGCCCTGTAATATAAACTCAATACTCATATATAGAAAAAACATAATATGGGCTTATATATATAGATTTTTTTATTTCTTGGTTTTCGGTTCAAATTTATAAACAATTGGGCTTATATATATATATAGAGAGAGAGATTTTCTTTAAAAAAACACAGATATATATAATATAAAACAATTTAAAACTTCGGGCCCTAGGGGAGACTGACCCTCGCCCTCCCTCTAGGTCGGCCCTGGTAAGCATCACTCGCTTTCCCAATTTGGAGTCACACACCCATGTCAAACTACCATATCTGAAAGGGAAATTTTACACAATAGTAACCAAGTTTCTTAAGTGTTTCATTAAAGTCACTCAAAGTTTTTATGTTCCTTTAAAGTCCCTAAACTTTCATTAGTTGATTCAATCTTGTGAATTTTTTTTTATAAATGTTAAGTTCTTTTCAAAATTAAGTGATCTAATGGAACATCTATTCACTTTAGTTACTATTTAGTTGTTATCTTTTTATAAATTAACTTGAAGTAGGACGTAATATTAAAGAAAAATAATTCATCAAAAAATAACCAAGTTTCATAATTGGCCGGTTTAAGTCGTTGAAAAAAAAAACTGAGTTAATTGTACAAATGGCCCTTGTGGTTTAATCAAAGTGCAAGTTTGTCCCCCCAGGAATGAAAAATTACAAACTTAGCTCAAACATTTATGGGTTAGTTGCACATTTAGCCCCCAACGTTAATTTGAGTTGGTTTTTAACTAAAAATTGCTTATGTTATGTACCATCACGTAAGAACATATTTGTAATTTTAGATTTTTTTTATTTGCCATACCCTTGCTTTTGATCAGATCGTTTTCTTCAGACGAACCCTTCTTCATCGAAGCAAAACCTGCTTTCTTGTCTTCTTCTCCCTTCTCTCTCTACAACCAGACGGCGAATAACACCGTCACATCTATTCAACACAGAGTGTTTTTTTACAGTTAGTATGAAATTAGGTGTTTTCACTTCACTAATGGAGACAGGATAGCTGACGGCGAAGACGTTGTCGTTTCAAGTTCGTCCGCCAGGGTGTCGTGTGCCCGTTCTCTGAGCGTCGCCTCTAGCAGCGTCGACACAACTCGCCGTTCCGAGATTGATTCCGACTGTACGGACTTCCATGACTCGGTATGGTTTTCGGAACTATGAATCATCGCCGTGCCAATGATCTGAGGGTTTTCAAATTCGTTGAGTTGAAATCCGCCACCAAAACGGTTTAATCAAACGCTTATGATCGGTTAGGTTGTGTTTATAGAGGAGTTGTTAAGGTCGTCGCCGACACCGGCGCTGGAGGAGGTAACGATACTGATCGGTATTTGGATGTTGCTATCAAGTGATTGGATCGCAATGGTTGCAGGCATGGACCTTTTCCCCCTTTACAAACACCTCATTAATTTTTATTTTTTTTTCTGAAATAAAATTAGGTATTTCAAAACACATTCACATACATATATGTTGGTAATTTCAGACTTCAAGTCACAAGTCGGTGAACTTGAGGGACCAATATTGACAAGTCGGTCAAAGATTGGTTATTAATTAAATATTCCTAGTTGAGTAGGATTAGGAAGCTATTATTTAGTATTTAATTTATTAGATACTAGTTATAGTCCAACAAGTATTGGTTGGCTATATAAACCGAGTTATGGTTATTTGTAATCAAGTTTTTGAGTTATATTTCTTGATAAATAAAGTTTGGGAGTTATCCAATTTTGTTTGTTTAATTCGTTCTTGGATTATATCGATTCACCACGTGAATTGGTATCAGAGCGGTTTAAATCTCAAAACGATTATAACTTGCTGATCAAGCCGGATCAGTCAAGCAAGGAACGAGATCAAAGGAAGAGATCTGTTCCTCGACAGAAGTAAACAAACTTTTTGTTTTGACTCAATAATCAAAGCAAGACTAAATACCTTGAATCTTACGATGCTTGAGAAAGAAAGAAGCAGGAGGAGATTTTAGGAAGCAAGCACGTCAAAGAAGTCAAAGAAGTCGGCCCCAAGAAATTGCTATTGGGCCGATCAGTTGCTTCTGGGCTGCTGAATATCGGTTTTTGCGAAAGAAGTCTAGCCAAGTCAGGGTTGGATTAATCAGAACAGAAGGCTGGATCAGGAGGAGGATCCAGATTCGCCCAGCTCTACCCCACCCGCATCACCAAAATCTCCGGTTACGTACAGTCGAAGAAAAACCGGATCAATGGGTGAAAAATCTGATCCCGCGAAGGGAATTTCCAGCAGTCCTACTTCGCTTCAATGTCCCATGTTGACTCCCGTAAACTATACAATTTGGGCCATGCGGATAAGGGCTATATTCAACGTACACGGTGTATGGGAAGCTATTGAACCGGGAACGGGAGATGATGTAAAGAAGAATAATATGGCCATAGCTCTTTTGTTCCAATCAATACCCGAAGAACAAATCTTGCAAGTCGGAAACATGACTTCGGCCAAAGAGATGTGGGAAGCGTTAAAAACCCGTCATTTAGGTGCCGATCGTGTTCGTGAAGCCCGCCTCCAAACATTGATGTCGGAATTTGAAAACTTGAAGATGAAGGAACCAAGTACGGTGGATGACTTCGCGAGCAAGTTATCCGGTCTCTTCTCCTAAGCAGCCTCATTAGGGGCAATCATTGAAGAGACCCGGTTAGTCAAGAAGTTCCTTAACGGTTTACCGAGACGGTTCATCCACATGGTAGCTTCACTTGAGCAAACGGTTGACTTGAAGACCGTTAGCTTTGATGATGTAGTGGGACGTCTAAAAGCGTATGAAGAACGAGTAAGGGATGAAGACTTCCAATCTGACAATCAAAGTAAGTTAATGTTTCATAAAAGTGAGTCTTCCGGTAGGCATACAAACCACGAACCGACACGGGGTCGGGGACGTGGTTCGTACCGGGGCCGAGGGGGTGGTCGTGGCCGAGAACAAACGGGACAAACCCGTAATTCACAAGAAAGATCAAACGGGGGGGAGAAGAAAAAGGAAAAGAATCGGGATTATTCCAAAATTATATGTTACCGATGTGATAAGATGGGTCACTTTGCTTCGGTATGTCCTGATCGTAAAGCAAAAGTCGAGCAAGTAAATGTAGCCGAGACAAAGCAAGTAGATCCATCCCTATACATGGTAAGATGCATTCAAGAAACGGTGTTCTTGAATGAAGAAAAGGTAATCCCGAAGAACTATGAAAGTGGGGCAAACCAAGAAGACGTGTGGTATCTAGACAATGGAGCTAGCAACCATATGACCGGAAATTTGTCTTACTTCTCGGAACTCAATAAAAGAATCGGTGGAAAGGTAAAGTTTGGTGACGGGTCGTGTGTCGACATTTGTGGCAAGGGATCTATTTTACTTGAAGGAAAGACCGGTGAGCAACGTCTTTTATCGGATATTTATTATATTCCGAGCCTTCGAAGTAATATAATTAGTCTTGGGCAAGCTACGGAATGTGGGTGTGACATCCACATGAAAGACGATTATTTACTTATGCATGATGAAAAAGGTAAATTATTAATGCGGGTGACGAGATCCAAGAACCGACTCTATACTATTAAACTCAAAATAGGCAAACCGGTTTGTTTGCAAGCGAGTATGGAGGATAAAAGTTGGCTTTGGCACGCTCGGCTAGGCCACATAAACTTCGAGTCAATGAAGTTAATGGCAAGGAAAGGGATGGTTACGGGTTTGCCTCACGTAATGAAAGAAAACCAACTATGCGAGTCATGCTTAGTCGGGAAGCAAACAAGAAAACCATTTCCAAAAGTTGCCACCTTTCGGGCAACCCGGGTCTTAGAGCTCATTCATGGCGACCTATGCGGACCAATTTCCCCACCAACCATAGCGGGAAACAGGTATGTGTTCGTATTAATCGATGATTATTCAAGATTTATGTGGACTTATTTTTTGAAGGCAAAAGATGAAGCCTTTGAGACGTTCAAAAAGTTCAAAGCAAGGGCCGAGAAAGACACCGGGTTATTAATCAAGACTCTACGAACCGATAGGGGGGGAGAATTCACCTCCCGGGATTTCAATCGGTTCTGCGAGGAGGAAGGCTTGAACCGGCACCTAACCGCTCCATACACACCACAACAAAACGGCGTGGTGGAACGGCGGAATCGAACGCTTATGGAGATGACGAGAAGCATGTTGAAGGCTCGGTCCGTTCCAAATGAGATGTGAGGGGAGGCGGTTAGACACGCCACATATATTCTTAACCGGACACCCACTCGAGCATTAGAAGACACAACACCTTACGAGGCGTTTACGAAAAGCAAACCGAACATTGATCATCTAAAAGTATTCGGGTGTCTAGCTTATGCAAAACAAGTTGGAACATATCTCAAGAAGCTCGATGACCGGTCTAGTCGGTTCGTTTATTTCGGAACCGAACCCGGCTCCAAGGCATATCGGCTTTATGACCCACAAGCACGAAAGGTGGTCGTAAGTCGGGATGTTATTTTTGATGAAAAAATGTCTTGGAACTGGGCCAAAGCAGTTAGCACCGAAGGCGAGACGGCGTTAACACCGGGAATGTTTTTGGTCGATTGGAAAGGTGTAATTGACACCGGAGTCGAACCTGTTTTCACCGACTCTAGTGGCTCTGTTAGCGAAGAAGATGACCATCTCAGCAGCTCCAGCAGCTCCAAAACAGCCTCAACAGAAGCACACAGCAGCCCGGGCTCGAGCCCAGCTGCGCAGCCCAGCCCCGGCTCAAACAGGAACCCGAACAACGGGCATTTCAGCCCTGTTTCAGCTACAAACAGCAGCGTTTCAGGTCCAGAAACTCAGCCCATCAGCGCTCAGTCTTCTGGTTCGATGAGCAGTCCAAGTACAGTCCAAGAAACCCAAGCGAATGTACGAAGATCAACCCGGGTTCCGATTACTCCGGTCCGGTTCGATGACTATGTATTAAATTCTGAAGTAGTGGAATTTTTATTGCTAAATGAAGATGAACCGAGTCGTTTTGAAGATGCTAAAACGAAACCGGAGTGGATGAAAGCTATGCAAGAAGAGCTCGAATCAATAAAGAAAAATAATACGTGGCAATTAACCGAGCTACCTCGAGGTGCAAAATCAATCGGGTTGAAGTGGGTTTTTAAAGTTAAAAGAAATGCGGACGGGACCATAAATAAATATAAGGCGAGACTCGTGGCAAAGGGTTACGTGCAACAACCCGGAGTCGACTTTGACGAGGTCTTTGCCCCGGTCACTCGACTTGAGACGGTTCGTTTATTAGTGGCATTAGCCGCCAACAAAGGTTGGGAACTTCATCATTTAGACGTGAAATCGGCTTTCCTTCATGGTGATCTTAAAGAAGAAGTGTTCGTATCTCAACCGGATGGGTTTGTGAAGACCGGTGAGCAACACAAAGTTTATAAATTATTCAAAGCCTTGTATGGCTTGAGACAAGCCCCGAGGGCGTGGAATACCAAGCTTGACGGTATTTTGAAAGACATGAAGTTCCAAAGATGTTCACAAGAACAAGCGGTGTACCGGAAGTTAATCGGTAATGACTTGCTTCTAGTTGGTGTGTATGTGGACGATCTAATCGTTACGGGTTCGAATCTCATTCGGGTTAGGGAATTCAAGCAAGGGATGGCAAAGAATTTCGAGATGTCCGATTTGGGTAAACTTACATATTACCTTGGAATTGAAGTGTCTCAAGTTAGAGAAGGAATTATGATCAAGCAAGAGGCGTATGCTCGAAAGATATTAAAGGAAGCCGGAATGCAAAATGCAAATCCGACTTATGTTCCTTTGGATCAAAATTCCAAGTTCTCAAAAGCCGAAGACGAGATTGATGTGGATGCAACTAAGTATCGTAAGCTAGTTGGGAGTCTCCGGTATCTAATTCAAACCCGACCCGATCTCGCATATTCGGTTGGGGTTATAAGTCGTTATATGCAAAGTCCTAAAGAATCTCATGCGGCGGCTATAAAACAAATACTTCGGTATTTACAAGGTACGGTTGGGTATGGTATATCGTACGAGAAAGGAAAATGTGACTTAGTTGGCTATAGTGATAGTAGTCACAATATTGACCAAGATGATGGAAGAAGTACTACGGGACATGTGTTCTATTTCGGGTCTTCCCCGATTACTTGGTGTTCACAAAAACAGAACACTGTAGCACTTTCATCTTGTGAAGCGGAATACATGGCGGCAAGTTCGGCGGCATGTCAAGCGGTTTGGCTTAGAAATCTTCTAAGCGAGTTAACCGGAGAAACACCCCAAAAGGTTGTGTTAAGAGTGGATAACACATCGGCGATAGCACTCGTGAAGAACCCGGTCTTTCATGGAAGGACTAAACACATTAAGTCCCGGTATCATTACATTCGGGAATGTGTAGAGCAAGAAGAAGTGGCGGTCGAGCATGTAAGTGGAACCAAACAAAGGGCCGACATCCTAACTAAGGCTCTAGGGAGGATCAAGTTCAAAGAGATGAGAGAGATGCTTGGAGTGAAAGATTTCGGTAGTCCGAGTCCGAAATTACGGGGGTGAATGTTGGTAATTTCAGACTTCAAGTCACAAGTCGGTGAACTTGAGGGACCAATATTGACAAGTCGGTCAAAGATTGGTTATTAATTAAATATTCCTAGTTGAGTAGGATTAGGAAGCTATTATTTAGTATTTAATTTATTAGATACTAGTTATAGTCCAACAAGTATTGGTTGGCTATATAAACCGAGTTATGGTTATTTGTAATCAAGTTTTTGAGTTATATTTCTTGATAAATAAAGTTTGGGAGTTATCCAATTTTGTTTGTTTAATTCGTTCTTGGATTATATCGATTCACCACGTGAATATAATCAAGCAATTGAAAGTTGTAGGTGACTCAGGAGAAGAAATCCATCTGCTCAACAAAACTTTGGTATGCCTATTAAAGAGGCAAATAAAAGAAAATTAATAAAATTACAAATATCCCTCACTTGGATGGCACGTGGGTAATTTTTTTTTGTTAAAAACTAACTGGAATTAACGTTGGGAGCCAAACGTACAACCAACTAACAAATGTTTGGGTTAACTTTACAATTTTTTATTTTTAAGGTCAAACGTGCAATTTAATCAAACATAAGGAGCAATTTGTGCATTTAACTCAAAAAAAATAAGGGAAAATTACCAAAACAGCCATTTGACCGGATTAAAAAGCGAAAATGGCCATTGACTTTTTGTTTTACCAAAATAACCAACCAATCACGGTGTGCCATTTTTTTGATTTTTCGTCAAAAAAGTTTGAATTTTCGCCAAAAAAAAAATCAGATAAGTTTGAATTTTCAAAATGGCGAAAAAATATGGCATATTTTCGCCATTTATTATTAAATTATAATTTAATTTTTAATATTAAAATATTATTATTTTTTAATATTTTTAAATTTTCGCCTTATTTTTTTTTTATATTTTAAAATTTTTTTCAATTATTATTTTTTTCATTTTTTGTAAAATAATAAAATATAATTTTTATTTAAAAAACGAATTTTAATAAAATATTATTTAAAAAAATATTTATACCTCTACCTACCATTCATTTTTTCACCACTTATCTAACAAACTTAATCAAATATTTATACCCATTCCTACCATTTATTTTTCTCCACTTATTTAACAAACTTCATCAAATATTTATACCCCTCCCTACCATTCATTTTTTCACATTTCATCCACTTAAACATTTTCTTCACTTCTCCACTTTATAAAATTCTTCCTTTTATCCATCAACTTACAACTTGTTTTTAAGTAATATTCCTTTAATATTATTTTCGCCTTTTTCAAAATTTTCGCCATTTTCAAAAATATCGCCCCACCCAATCTTTCAAAAAAAAGATATCCTTTTTCAAAAAAAAAAAAGATATCAATTTTCAAATTTTGAATTTTCGATATCAATTAATACGATATCATTAAAGGATATCTTTCGCCATTTTTCAAAATTTGAAAATGATATCTTTTTTAATACGATATGAATTTTCGATATCAATTAATACGATATCAATTAAAGGATATCTTCAAATTTTCGCCTTTTCCAAAAAAAAAATATCAATTAATACGATTTTCATTTAGTTTAGGGAAAATTACCAAATTGCATATCGGTCCCAAAAAAAAATAAAAAAATAAATTAAATAAAAACCGGCGAAAATTTATGGGAAATTTTTGCCAAAATGGCTGTTTTGGTAAAAAAAAAAGTCAATGGCTAGATTGGCGGTCAAATGGTTATTTTGGTAATTTTCCTAAAAAATAATCATTAAATAGTGACAAGGATTCATATATGCTCCATTTATGTCACTTAATTTAAAAAAAAAAAAATTACAATACACCAACCCCTTAGGAAAGTTTAGTACATAATCGGTTACTATCATCGACCACCTTATGGACTATTAAACTAACCTAAACAATTACTCCCTAACTACCACCAAAAACTAATAACTGGATAAGCAATTCTGTAACCAATTTTCCTTACCTTCCTGTTGCGGCACCGCAGATTCAGAAGATCTTAACAACATGAGTAAGTTCAACCATAGAATAAATAGCAACAAAAACTCTCTCTTCATCGTCTTCATGGACACAGAGGACTAGGTTTGACTTTTGAGAAAGAAGGAGGGGGGATTATTGAATGTAGTTGTTGAAGATTACAGGACAAAAAGTCAAAATGTGAGCCTGAGACTGAGGGGGTGTTTGGATTGCCTTTTCAAAGTAGTTATTAACTTATTACCTTTTTTAAAAAGGTAATAAATTAAAAGTTTATTTAGATAAATGAAGGAAAAGTCAATTTTAAAGGAGATGAAAAGTTATTTTTAAGAAGTAGAAACTTTTAACTTTTACAAAAAGTTAAAAGTAGTTTTTAATAAGTAATCCCAAACACCCCCTGAGGGGTAGTAAGATCCGGCTACTGAAATGCCGCTATTAATAGAAGATTCAAGTGGGTGTTTGATCGACTCCATTTGATCGGATGCGTTGATTTAAGATTCTAGTTTCAAGAATGATGACAACGATATGGACCTATGATTTTCAACATGCACACCCTACGTCTTAATTATGATGCTCGACTCTTGTACAAAATCATTTTTTTAACGGCAATTTAGATCACTGACGGGCCACTGGCTCACCCGATCATCTCCACTCCATCAGGAGGAAACCTACAATAGGTGAGAAAACCCCCTGACCCAACTTGAATCCCTTTTTTATTTTGTCACAAGTGGGACTTGAACCCAAGACCTCTTCAGTTTAGGAAACCTTTACCACTAGACTAAGCTAGTGATCGTACAAAATCACTAAGCTAGTGGCTGTACAAATACTCCCTCATTCATGACCAAGAACTTGAGGAAATGGGCATTTATAGATATTTATCGCGCATCAATCTTAATATTTATCTTTATACTAATAAATAAACATCTTTAGTAAACAACAAACAGTACGAAGCTTTCCAAGTGGTGATCTTATCGGCGATCTTGAGTATATGAAAACTAAGGAAAAACGTGGTATTTGGCGGGAAGAAAGCGTCTATGGGTTGCCTTATCGAAGGTTTGAAGAGCTCAAGTTTCTTATGGGCAAAGAATTTTTCTAAGATCGTTAACCTTGATTGGGTTAAATGGTGCGAGTTCAGGATATAATCTTTTTGGCTGTATTTGTTTTGTTATTTGTTCTTCTGTTTTTGTTGTCTTTACTTGCTTCTGCAAGTTTTTAATCCAATTCTGCCTTTTAGAAAAATAAAAAAAATAAAAATTTTAAGAGGTGACATGTCACTTTATAAATGTATCCTTATAATATTTTTCTCGTCTCTCTCTTATTAAATAATAATATTTTAATATAAATCTAACTATCGATATTTATTATTTAATTATAGATAGTTATTATATTATTAATTTATTAAGTTTAATATATAAATTAACATTTATTAATTATATATAAAAATAATACTTAGTTGAAAAAAATGTTTTAAAAGTTAACTTAACGAGTGTAAGTGTTAACAGATTATACTGTATTTTATTCAATACGTGTAATACATGGATTTTTTTAAAAATATTTTTTTATTAATAAGTATATAACAATACATTTATTTAACGCATATATTACACGTGATTTAACATAGTAATCGAATATATAAGGTCATTAATTACATATTTATCCAAACCAAAAAATCAATTATATATTTCATTTTCCTAAAACATATGTACTACATGCTCTCCCCTTACTAAGATTATTAATTACATATTTGTCACTAAAAAAATCAATTACATATTTACTCTTCTTAAAACACATATATTATATATTTATCCATTTCATTAAAATTAACTTATTGAATGACTAATTTACCCTTATTTTTACTAAGGAGTTTTTACATATTTCTTCTTTCGAGTTCTAAAGCCCATCTTTTACATATTTTCCCAACATGTTTGATAGAGAATCGGTTTCATAATTTCAGTTCCTCAACTTTTTTTTATTATTTTGTGAATATTCTTTCAAAAATTAAAGAATTTTTCGGTTAATAGTTTTGAAAAACCATTCGGTTTCAGTTAAGAATCAGTTTGGCTATCGGTTATTCAACCAGAGTCGGTTGGGTTTTCGGTTATTAACTGAAAATTTAATTAGGCGAAATTTTAAAACTTTTTAACATAATAAGTCAAACTTTTATTTTTCAACTTTCAACCTATTAGCCAAAAACTTTAAAATGAAAAGTTTATATTATAGGTGCCCCTTGACCTCTTCTTTTATAGGCAAGTTCAAGTGAGTTTTTCCTATAAGAAGCGATGTGAGATGAAGAACTTATTTTATAGTAGGAACTATCACTAAACTTTTGTTCTAAAAATCGATGTGAAATCAACAAGCCTTTCGGATAGCTCTTAGTAGATATTTTTCTGCTCTCACTAAAATCTTGTGCTGAAAAAATGATCTCTTCATTGTGATTATATTCTGATTGCAATGACAACAGTGATAGTTTGTGGGAATCTAACCTTTTTTTTCATTTGAAAGGGTAGCAAAATCAAAAAGATATGAAGCTTTTTGTGTTTTGTTTGTATGAAAATTTGGGGGAAAGGGATGTGAAGCATTCGCAGTAGCATCCTCATCCCCATCCCCATAATTATACTAAAATTACTATCTTTTATCTCTCATTTTTAATTAAATAATACTTTTTTATACCTTTATCATTACCTTTTCTCTCTCCTCCACTCACAATCACTTTAAAAAAATATTAAAAATTTCTGCGGGTGAACAGTGTTTCCCCCAAATATACAGAAAATTTATATCTTTCCTCTCTGGCTTTACTCACAACCACCCTCTAAAATATAAGGGACTCACTCACATAAATTTACTGGACCGGCTGTGAATGCTGAAAGAGAGAGATCTAATGTGATGAAAGTGACAGAGTGTGGTACAAATTTGGGATTGCTAGGTCGTATGAATCTAGAAGCGGTGGACTATTTCCTACAAACAAAAAATAATTTGTAAATTCAAATTTTATATTTCTATGTTATGATGATAATTTATTTAAAATGTGTTAAATAAAAAAGGTTTTACTTTTTATATTTTTTAATAGTTTTGCAATAATGTAAAATTTAATAGTATGTCACGTCGTGTTAGTAAATACAAAAAGTAAATTCTTTATATCAGGTTATAATGTCTTTAAAATAGATAATTTTTAATATGAGTTCGTAAACGTAGAAAAGTTAGGAGTATTTAACGTTATGAAAAAGAAAAGTTCATAAAAAGAAGAAAAAAAATTACATGAATAATAAGAAAACTTTTAATATAATGTAACATTACAACGTATTAATAGTTTTAATATAGGGATAAACTCATGAAACGATATCAAGTTTTAATATATTTTTAATAAAATCACTTATATTCTTTTTTAACTATAAAAATCATTGTTGTTATTTTGTTATGAACTAGTGGGATTTCCCGCATTACGCGACGGGAATTCAGTCGGTATCAGTTTGACTCGTTACAGTACCGGTACGGCCATTGGCGGACTACTTACCCTGACAGAAAGTCGGTATATGCTCAATACATAAAGTAATGTTTACAATAGTATAATAAACTTACAAACTTAAAGTGGTTTACAGAGTTATATTGTGCTACGGACTACTTCAGTACAGGCAACAGAAAAATATCTAAAAAAAACCATCCCTCGCGCTGTGCGGGTGGTATTCGGTCGGTATGTGTTTTATGGTCATTTGTAGACCTAGTTACCCGCGCAAACTCGGATTATGGTAAAATTATAAAGTACTGTTACATAAGTACAAATAAAATTTACAAAAATAAAGTTGCAACTAACAAAGTTACTTTGCGGTACGATACCGCTTCGGTATAGGTAGCGGTTAAAACAATATAAATAAAAGTTACAAGCATAGAGTTGCGACAAAACCATAAAAAGTAGTACCAGCACGAATATTGTTATGGCGGTGTCGGTTCAATTCGTTACGATACCGGTACTTGGTAATATAGTTTACAATAAATAAGTTTATTTTATAACCCAAGAAATAAAGTTGTGCTTTACATCATTTGAAAACAAAAAAAAGGAATATTGATACCGATTCCGATAAAACCGATACACATACCGATGTTGTTCGGTCGGTAGTGGTTCAGTTCGTCACGGTATCGGTACTCGCTATAGCTCACGATACAAAGATATACTCGATTTCAAATATAACTCCGATTCAGAAAAAATATCAGAATATAAAAAAAATGAAACACAATAGCATATTCACCTTTTTTTTTAATTTAACAAACGATATTAATTATGGAAAACTAAAATGGTAAAAACTTTAGTGAAAAAATACTTGTATTATAAGGATGAAACTGTAATTTTATGAAAAAACGCGAGTGTATTGAGAGAAATAAGAACATGTAGGGTTAAAAAAAGACATGTAAGGTTGTAGAAGAATGAAGCCTATTACACGCATTCACATAATAGATTTATAGAAAGTAAAGGAAATCCGGTGGAGGTAAAAAAAAAAATCACTCAAATAATGCAACGTGGCATTGTCGCTAGAGGTGTGCATGGAACGGTCGGTTCGTTTTGGGACGAACCGAAACCGAAATTCTCGGTTAAGACGTTTTGAAAACCGATCGGTTTCGGTTAATCGGTTTTTGACTGTTATTCGGTTTGGTCGGTTAACCGACTTCATCAAGAACCAGTCTGATTTGCTCCAAGGGCGGCTTAGAGACTGGTTCTTAAGCCTTGGTGAATACAGGCAGCTACAACTCCAACAAGTTAAGACACCAGAAGAATTCATACACATAATCCATAATAAATTCATTGGAAATCCAATCAGGTTCAAGCAAAAACCAGGTCGAACCGTTTGGAATCGTTATCTTCATCTCTATAATTACACTAAAATCACTACATTTTTTCTCTTCTTTTCAATTAATCAATACCTTTTTATACATTTATCATTACCTTTTATTTCTCCTTCACTCATAACCACTTTTAAAAAATGTATACATGTGAACAGTGTTTCTCCAAATATCCAGAGAATTCCTCTGGTGTGCGATGTGGGATAGTGAAATTTCAAGTTTGGATATATTTTCCTTATCGAGTTGCAATTATGAAGTTTAATTTCTACTTTTTGTTAATGGAACTATGATGGAAACTAAGCTTTTTTATTGCTAATTCATTTAATAGCAAACTTTGGCCCTGAGTAGAACAGAAGAAAATGATAGGAAGTCACACACACATATGCTGCATGCAATAGTACCTGTGTTTGGGATTACTTTTTGAAGCTACTTTTGACTTTTCCAAAAGTAAGAATTTCTTACTTTTGAATTTTAACTTCTCCACTTTTGAATTTTAACTTCTCCATCTCACATTTTCCATCTTATTTTGAATTGTCCAAACAAACTTATAACTTATTATCTTATTCCAAAAGATGATAAGTCAATAAGTTGTTTTGAAAAGTAATCCCAAACACCCAATTTTGGCTTTGTGTTAATGGCTGACAAAAGAAAACTGCAACTGAAGTTGTTGAAAAGTTTACAAAAATGGTTGAAGTGATTACGATTTAGTGAGTTAAACTGAAATTGAAGCTTAAAAAAAACTATTAAATTGAAACTGTAGTTGTGATTATAATCAAATTTACAGAGGTTTAAAGATGAAAATACCAATACTTATTCAATTGTATTACTTACAAAAGCCAAAATGACAACTACTTATGCAACAAGTACAATACTTCGATGCAGTGTTCATATGGCCAGCAGCTAATATCACTTTTGTCTTCTAAAACTTAATTCTCTGGTCCTTAACTTTACTCACCTTTTTTATTTTATTTATTTACAAAATCTTTGTAGCTATCACTTCTAATTTGATAAACTTAAGTTTTTTCTATTTTATTAAATTTAACCTTTTTATATTACTACTATTCCACTTATAGTTTTTTTTAAATATAGTATTTTCGTACATTTCGAATATACTGTCACGACATGTTTATTTTATCTACGTAAATGAAAATTCAATATAATTTTTATTTAAAACCGAATCGGTCTACGCTAATGTTAGTTTTATTTAAAACTGATCTGGGTAAACATGATATATTTTTACTTTTTTTTAAGTATACTTTCAGTTTTCTTAATGCTTATTTTTACAGCGGTGTAATTTTTTCGTTTTTTCATAATACATCGTTGCGACGTGCTTTTTTATCTACGTTTCGATATTCAGAGGCGATCCGCCGTGATTTTATACGCTTATTTTTTACATACCTAACCACTTTAATGTGACCACCGCATTTGTGTTTTTTCCCTTTTTTTAGTTTCAAGTGTTTTTATTACCGTTATTTTTACTGTTGCATCTGCCTTTCTGTTTAAATTTAGTTTCTGATACTTTATTTTTTTCCACGGTTTTTCGCGCCGCAACATACGGGTCTTAATACTTCATATCTTTTCTTTTTTTATATTTTAGTTTGAGGTTTGTTTTTTATTAACGTTTTTTAAAGTTTCGTTTGCGTTTTCGTTCAAATTTTATTCAAAATAGGCTCACCCAGCCGCGGAGCGCGGGTGTGTCCACTAGTTACTTACAATTGCCATATTGACAACAACTCATGCATAAGGTACAATCACTTATGCATAGTCTTATTTTATCTTTTTTTTTACCTTTGTTTCTATGAAATCATCATCATTATGATCGTCTACATTCATACATACCCTCTTGCACAAGTTACAAGTGAGTGATGCACAAATATTTAATTTTTGTTTTTTTTTCTCTCTCCTCCTTTTTTTTTATTAACTACAATGAGATCAATACCGATATAAGAATTAAAATATACTTTACTAATATTTTTATTTATTTGTTGGTTTTTTATTTAAAATTTTTTGAACGATTTTCATATTAAAAAGATTGATAAAAACAATTACTATACTTTGTTATTTATGATTGAAAGGTCATTTAATTTAACTTTACTAAGTTAAAGTATTAGGTTATAAAAAAGTTATAAAAATTAGTTTTTGCGATGCATTGAGTTTTTAGCGTGCCGCTACGTGCGAGTTTACGCACCGTAACACGAGTGACTCTTGAAAGACTTTAATTTCTTTAACGGTTTAGGTTTTTTTAAGGTTTCGAGGCGGTTTGGTGTCCATTTTTTTTTGTTTCTTCGAAGACTTTTATTTGTTTAACAATTTAGTTTTTCTCTTTTTATTTTATAAAGTTCGAAGCCGTTTAGCGTCCGTTGCTTAATGTGTCGCGGCGCGCAGCAGCCGCAACGCGTCGAGGTAGATTACTAGTTAAGAATATGATTGGTAGTTTAAATTTATTTCAAATTGATTACATTCGGTTCGGTTCAGTTAATTCGGTTGACGCACATCATAACCAAAACCGACCCACAAGTATCGGTTAATCAATTATAGCTTAACTGAACCATCGGTTAATTGTTCAGTTCAGCTAATTCGGTCAAGGTTCGGTTAATTCGGTTATTTGTTCACCCCTAATTGCCCCCCTTCTCATCCAATTTTGTCTTAATATTGTTCACGTAAACTTAAAATGTATGGTATACAGTTCGTAAATGTTAAAATTTTCAAAATCAAGTGAGTTAAATCTATACAATATAATAAATAAAAGTTTCTCAATGACACGTTTCGTCTTCATATTTTTTCTTATAATTTTTTTTCGTCTCTCTCTCTTATTAAATACACTTCCATCTTTACAATAATAATGTATTTTTAAACAAATTATTAATTATATTAATAACACATTTATTTTAAATTATCTCATATTATAAGAAATTTTGAAATCAAATTACCTAACTTATGTTTTCATTCAAAGCAATGTTTTAAAAACCGGTTTTTAAATTGTACCGAATTAGGCTCAGAAATGGTTCAACCGGTTGTATCGGGTGGTTCAACCGGGTTGACTAGTAAACCTATAATTTCATAAAAATACAACTCTAACTCAAAAACTAATCCAAAAATACATGATTCCATGATAAAAAGTAATCCAAAAGTTAATCCATAATCAAAAGATAATCCAAAATCACTCAATTTTTCAATAATTTTTTTTTTAAATAAAAGTGCATAGATATTTTATGTCATTGGAGTGTTGAATGTATTAATTTCATGATTGCTTAAAAGATAAAAATTCACCACCATCGTCATCCTCATCAACAAGAGCATAACTATTTTCGTTTCCTACAATATTAAATAAGAAGTTTTATCGCTTAAATGTTTTTTAACGGCAAGCAGAAGGATAATGGATAAACATAGTTTTTACATGGGCCGCTATTTTCTGAAGAGGAGCATATCAATTGATTTTTTTTATAAACTAGGTTGTAGGTAAGGTAATTGATCAAGCCTTCTGTTTGTGACTTTGTATGTATCCCGGCAAACATTTTTTTTAAGTTTAAACATAAAATTTTACTTGTAACTAAAACCGATACAACGGTATAACCCTTTATTACCAGTAATACCGGCGGTTCAACTAACATACCGGTTTTTTAATTTACCGGGCTCAAACTTACCGGGCTAGTGGCCGAGACCCGGTTCAACCGGTATTACCGGCCGGTTTAAACCGGTTTTTAAAACATTGATTCAAAGAGTAAATGATAATGAAATTATTTTGAATAGTAATTAATTTATTTTCAAAACTCAACTATATATTAACTTTTACATATTTTTGGATTTTGTTTTCTATTGTTAGTATATGTAATTACATTTTTTCACCTATAAAATATATATATAAATTTAGGAATTGTATGTATCAATATTTTTTTCACCCTGTATGGTACACAGGTTCTAAGCTAGTGAAATATAAATGAAAATTTCTATTTAGTGATTATTTTTTTTAAATTGACTTAAATTAAATAATTATGAAACTTGGTTATTAATTAATGTATTTTTTCTTTACGTTATCTGCTATTTCATGTTAAATTTAGAAAAAATAATAATTAAGTAGCAACTAGTTTCATATATTAGATCAGTAGGTTAAAACACATGTGTTACATTGGTTGAATAAAGACAACTTGTTGAAAACCAGTAGTTTCTATGAGGATTTGTATGTTGAATGTTATCGGTGAAATAAGAAATAATGAATATTTAATAATTATAAATAACAAATAATGAAGATTTAATAAATTATAAAAATTTTATGACATATTACATAGTTTTTTAATACAAATTCTAGAAATGTTATATGGTTATTTTTTTTAATATTTTATAAAAAGAATGAAATAAATGTTCAATTTATAAAAATATTTTACGAACAAACCTATTTTTTTAAATGTTTTATAAAAATAATTATAGAAATCATTATTATTTAATAGGAGAGAGAGGCGGGAAACAAAAAATCCAATAAAAACTTATATAATTAATAGGAGTGAGAGGTGAAAAAAAATGTTAAGGATGAACATGAGAGTAACAAATGTCCTATAAAAACTTTTATTTATTATATAGTATAGATTTAATTTTAAAATTTTAATATTTAAAAAAAAAGTTTTATAATAATGAAATAATATTAAAACAAGTTATTATTGTGGTGATAATAAAAATGTATGAGTAGACTAAAAAATTGGGTTTTGGTTAAGTAGTATAAAAGGGATTTTTAAAAATTAAATATTCGGCTCTAATGAACTCTGATTGAACTTAATCCAGCGGCGTTGGAACCGACTCGTTGAACTCTAAACACAAATCCCTAAACCCTAAACCTTGACAAAATCCCGAGAAGGGGATGCACTTAGTTTGTAACACCAATATTTATTTTTAATAAAACATTTATCATGGGCAATGTCCATTTAAAAAAAAACTCTAAAACTAAAACCTAAAATATAAACCCTTAGGTAAAAAAGTTAAAACCTAAAGCTAAATTGTAAGAGCTAAACCCACAAAATTAAACCCTAAAACTAAATCCTAAAGGTAAATCTTAAAACTAAAACCTAAAAAACTAAACCTAACGCTTTGTTCCCGAGTTTACTAAAGGGAGGAAAAGAAATGAAAAGAAATGATTCATTTCATTTCTATTCTTTTCTTTTCCTTTTCTTTCTATTCAAATCTTTTCCTTTTCTTTCTATTCAAATCTTTTCTATTTGGGAGGATGAAGATAAGCTTAATTTTACTCTCATTTCCCTCTTTAAAATCTCTGAAACACTTTTCCTTCTATTTCATTTTTTTTTCCTCCTTAAAAAAAACTCTGAAATAAGGGATTGCTCCTCATTCCTTTCTTTTCCCTTTTTTTTTTCTCTCTTTAAATGAGACTCGTGAACACAGCGTAAATGTTAAAACCAAAAGGTTAAACCCTAAAAGTTATTTTTCCCTTCTTTTCTCTCCTTAAATGAGACTCGGGAACACAACGTAAATGTTAAAACCAAAATGTTAAACCCTAAAAGTTAAGATAGCAAAGCTCGAAGAGCCGATATCAATACCGCTGGAATTAGTTCAATCGGAGTTAATATGAGCGGATATAGAGTTTTTAAAAAGCAACCAACTTTTTACTAGGAAACGCCTAAAGTATCCGTACTTCAGTTCATCGGAGAAATCAGGCAATCAATTGATTCCAATAATCGGCAGTGGATCGCATCACATTGAAATTGCTGACAAGCTGTGTTGCTAAGTAAAAAATTAGGGCTTGTTTCGCTCGATTAATTTGAAAAAAGGTTAGTTTTCTGAGCCCTAGAGTTGATTTCGAACAGATTCAATCAACGAATAGTGCTACCTTTTCCTCTTATTATACACTCACTTGTTCTGTAATAACTGTCTCGTTTCCTTTATTGACATGTGATGTTCTATTGCTGTTAGGTTGAGCAACTAATTTGCTGCAATAAGATGTTTTTATGTTCGTTTATAAAATTGTTTAGAATGATTTTGAACTTGATAAGTATGAAAGTTGTGTTAATTAGATGGTAAGTGTCTGTCAAACTTCATTTTGTTCAACTAAATTATTGATTCAATATTGAAAAAGTCCAAACCCACTCGTACGGTCTGGTTATGGTTTAGAGATTTTGAAAATCGTCACCGGACGGTTTAACCTAAAAACGGGACTATGAACACTCCTGATATTAACACAGATTAAATTTCTTCTGTTAAGATCCAATGACAAAGAAGCCCCAAGATATGGAAAACGCTACAGACAATGAAGAACAACACTTGAAGAAGCAAAAATTAAGTGAAATATCTTCGCCCTCGCCACCTCAACTTGGTTTTGATAACGCCCTGCTTCCGCTTGCAACATACGACGAGGATGAGGACGAAGATGATAGTCGTAGTAACATCGACGAGGAAGAGGATCGCAGTAATGGGTTTGGTGATGGGATGCGTAATAGGACAATTGAAATCCGTAGAGATTGTCCATACCTTGATACCGTTAACCGCCAGGTATATACTTAATCCATTCCCCATTTATTACAGTTTTATTGAAGATATGTTACTAGAAGATAGTATTAGATTAGTAAAATTATGATTTTTAGGATGCTATATGAATCTCATTTTTACCTCCAACCCTAGGTGGAAGTATGTCATATGATTTCTATAGAAGTTGAAATTTATTCTCCATGTGTAATTATTGTAATATAATATTGGACAAGAATATTGTTATTGATGAAATAGAAAACAAATGGAATATGGATTTCTAGTTGTACAATTATTTTGTTATGTGTCTACATCCTCTGTGGTGTAGACGATTTTGAATGAAGAATTTAACTAGCTGTATATCTTTTTCAGGTTTTGGATTTTGACTTTGAGAGGTTCTGCTCGGTCTCTCTATCAAACTTGAATGTGTATGCATGTTTGGTATGTGGTAAGTATTTCCAAGGAAGAGGGCAGAAGTCGCATGCATATACTCATAGCCTTGAAGCAGGACACCATGTCTACATCAATCTTCGCACAGAAAAAGTGTATTGCCTGCCTGATGGTTATGAAATCAATGATCCTTCCCTTGATGATATTCGACATGTTCTGAACCCAAGGTTTGCTCTTCATGTCTTCTCTCTGGGTTTTTTTTTTCATTTATACCTAGACTAGGTTAGAAACCCGTGTGTTACACGGGTTTAATAATGGAAATATTAAATAGTTAGTAATAAGCAGAAAAAATGAAGGAAATAGTTGAGAAAAAATAAGCGGGAAAAAGAATTTTGGGCTCACAGAATTGTGCCACATGGCGCAACTAGTTTATTTATTAGGTATAGATATGACTTTATCAACTCCCAAGCGGTGGGGGTAGTTTGTGATTATTGAATGATTTTCATTTCAAGATGGAACTTGTGAATGTTTACTGATAAATAGACTTGTTTTTGTTGTGTATCTATCTATAAATATGTAGTACTAACCGGATGTATTATGATTTCTTTAAATTAAATTCCTTTCTTATTATGTTTCCATTTACTCCATTTTCTGGTTTTTAACTGATTCTGGTGTCACCTCATAGGTTTAACAAAGATCAAGTTCTGCAACTTGATAGAAATAGACAATGGTCAAGGGCGCTTGATGGGTCTGATTATCTTCCTGGAATGGTAATTCATTTGCCAGTGTCCTTAATTGCATTTATCTTTCGTTGTTTGGCGCCGCTGCTTTTGTTAAAAAAAAATACTGATGGTGATATTTTGTTTTGGTGATTCTCCAGGTGGGGCTTAATAATATTAAGGAGACTGATTTTGTTAATGTCACCATTCAGTCTTTAATGCGAGTCACTCCCTTGAGAAACTTTTTTCTCATTCCTGAAAATTACAAGGACAGTAAATCTGTACTTGTTCACCGCTTTGGTGAGCTCACAAGGAAGATATGGCATGCGAGGAACTTCAAAGGACAGGTTTGATCGCTATGCCTCGTCTGTGGATGATGCATGTCTTGTTTAGACCTAATAATACTTGTTTGAGCTGTAGGTTAGTCCTCATGAATTTCTGCAAGCGGTTATGAAGGCTAGTAAAAAACGGTTCCGTATAGGGGCGCAGTCTGATCCTGTTGAGTTCATGTCATGGCTTCTCAATACCCTGCATACAGACCTTAAAAGTTCAAGGACAAAGAAGAGCATTATTCATCAATGCTTTCAGGTATCTTTTAATATTCTATTCATCAACTCTTTCTTTTGTAATTTGAACGGGGCTTTCTAGGGAGAATTGGAGGTCGTGAAAGAGATTAACGGTGCTGAGGTCAGTAGAATGCCGTTCTTGATGCTTGGACTGGATTTGCCACCACCGCCACTTTTTAAAGACGTGATGGAGAAAAACATAATTCCTCAGGTTTGTGCTTTTTTGATGTCTGTCAATCAGGCCTGCAATAGATGATATTAAAGGGCGTGGCGTATTGTTATTGTAGGTTCCGCTTTTCAACATACTGAAGAAGTTTGATGGGGAGAGTGTAACTGAAGTAGTGCGGCCTCGTGTAGCCAGGATGAGATATCGTGTTACAAGACTTCCACAGTATCTTATTCTTCACATGCGACGCTTCACAAAGAACAATTTCTTTGTAGAGAAAAATCCAACCCTTGGTGAGTCATGTGATTGACATATCATGAGTTGTTTTTGTGCTTATTATCTCTTCACTTTGTTTCTCAGTTAATTTCCCAGTGAAGAATCTGGAGCTGAAGGATTATATACCGCTACCTAAAGAGGAAGAGGAAGAAAGAGCGCGCTCCAACTCCAACTCCAAGTATGATTTGATTGCAAATGTTGTTCATGATGGTAAACCAGGTGAAGGATCTTATAGGGTGTTTGTTCAGCGCAAGTCTGAAGAGCTCTGGTAGGCCTTCGATTTTCTTTTCAACTAGGAAGTAGATTTTATGGATGGATTCGAGTCAAGTTTGTTTTGTCTGTCAGGTACGAGATGCAGGATCTTCATGTCGCAGAAACACTTCCGCAGATGGTTGCACTTTCTGAGGCTTACATGCAGATATATGAGCAGCAGCAGCCGCCGCCACCTCCTTGTTCTTTGTTAAGTTCAGAACCAGAGGTTGTTGCTGACTTGTCTTTTTCTTGATGTCTTTTGGCCAACATGAAAACTTTGCCATTTTCATGGTTTATTTTTGCTGATTTTGGATTTGTCTTTTTTGTTGATGATATGGTAAAGGTAGACTTGGTTTGGTCTCAACAGGCATTCATTGCCTGGTTCAATCACTTCTGGTAAAATCCAATTCGCAATTCAAGTTGTTAAATAAGCAGCATTTTAGATGGCTCAAACACAATTAATTAGTTTGTACATTTCATCTGTTTATGGGACAAATTTGAATGAAATGATACAGAGATGGGTTGAGGGAGAAGAGCTGATGATGTATGTCCTGTCCGGATCAGGCTTAATACCCGGGCTTAGGCCCAGATGAGATCCAGGCCCTACTTGGTCCACACCACACCCCCCTCTTAGCCCTCCATTCACCACTATGAGATCCAGGCCCAACAGCTCTCCATTCACCACTGTAGATAGTGGTGCACAAAAAAACCGGTTTTTCTTTTAAACCCGGTCCAAACCGGCAAACCGGTTTGGGGCAAACCGGTTCGGGTTACGCTAAAACCGCCGGGTTACAAACCGGTTTAAAGGATCCAGGACTCGACCGGTTTAGGGGCCGGTTTTGGGTGAACCGGTTTGGAAAACCGGTTTTTAAACCGGTTTTTTCGCTGAAAAAATATATAGCCGTTGGAGAGGCTTTTAGCCGTTTTTTTTGTCAATTTTTCACATATAATTCACTATAAATAGGTGTAGGGGTGTTTAGGTTTAATCACACCTCTTTCTACACTCTCTAATCTCTAAAACCGCTCTTTAAACGCTCTTAAACGCTCTCTAAACTCTAAAAAAAAGCATGGCAAGTTTTGGTGTTGGTGGTTCCTCAAACGAAGTTACCGTTGTGGAAATTCTACCAACAACGAGAAATCCGGCAATTTGGTGCAATTACGATCTATGTTTGTTGTCAAACGGGAAGGAACGCGCTCGTTGCAAGATGTGTGGTGCGTTTTTGGGGAAAGATTCAAACACTAGTTTGAGAGCTCATATGGAAAAATCTTGTCCGTCCTTGAAGAGAAATCCAAGTGAAGGTCAAGCCTCGATGACACACGAAGGAGGAATTTGGAACTTTGATCCAAATATTGTTCGAGATCGAATGACGAAGTTAGTGATCCAAGAAGGATTGCCGTTCAACCACTTTGACAATCCGCGCTTGACAAGAATGATTCAAGAGACACTCCAACCACGTTATAATCAAGTAAGTCGCACAACCCTTAAACGAGATTGAATAAAAATGTGGAAAAAAGCAAAAAAAGAATTAATTTTGGGATTTGAAAATTTGGAAACCGGTGTAAACTTAACCACCGATGTTTGGTCGGCTCCACATGGTATACCCGATTCGTACCTTTGCGTTACCGCGCATTGGGTTGATCCCAATACGTGGCAAATGATGAAGCGTACAATCGCGTTTGACTTGTTTGAATATCCACACACCGGCGAAAACTTATTTTATATATTAGATGGTGTTATAACCGAATTTAAATTACAAAATAAAGTTTTTTCAATATTTTTTGATAATGCATCTAATAATACAAATGCGGTTCAAAAACTAAAAATTAAATATAAAACGGTTTGCAACGACGTTTTTTTCCATAGTCGATGTGGCGCACAAATCATTAACTTGGTGGTGCAAGCCGGGCTTGCAATTGAAGAGGTTTCAAACTTAACATATGCTTTTCGACTAATGCTTAAAGATATTTTTAGTAACAAAAAAAGATATCATGATTATATTAGATTTTGTCGTGAAACGAATAATCTTTGCTTAGGTCCGAATTGGGACGTCGAGACAAAATGGAACTCGACTTATAATATGTTTTATAGCGCTTTACGACAAAGAGAAACTTTAGAAATATTTCATGAAATGCTTGCCTCAAAACCTCGTCGTAAAATTCTAAAGTTTCCGTCTACGAGTTGGGACATTTTAAAAGACGTAACCGAATTGCTTGAAGTTTTCAAAACCGTCACCACTTTTTTATCCGGTGTTTATTATCCTACAAGTCCATTAACTCTAAAACAAATATATTTAATGGCTAACAAGTTGTATGAACTTGAAAATAAAAGCACTCTTTTTACAAAAATGATAGAACCGATGAAAGAAAAATTAGTAAAATATTTTAAAGAATTGCCTCCCGTTATAACTTGTGCCGCCGCGTTAAACCCTACCATAAATGTTTTCGGGGTTGAAACGTTGATTGATAAAATTACTTACACTTTGAATTTGGATAGTGAAGACATCCATTTTGCACAAGGCACAAAAACATATTTTAACAAATGTTTACAAGATTTATTTGATGTTTATTTACATAAATATGGTACAACTCCGACTCCACATGATACAATGGGTACATCATCAAGTGGTAGCTCGAGAGATGTTAATTTGAATTTATATAACGAAATGTTAAATGAATTTAGTAAACGGGCTCGAGGTACCACCCCGAGTAGCGAACTCGGAAGGTATATTGGCACAAACTTTTTAGCGTTTATGCCTCCTACCGTTTTTGAGGACTTTGATATTTTGGCTTGGTGGAAAAATAACGAAGCTTCGTTTCCGATTCTTTCCGCCATGGCCCGTGATGTACTAACCGTCCAAGCTTCCACGGTAGCTTCGGAATCTGCGTTTTCTTTTAGTGGCAGGGTCTTATCGATACGAAGGACTAGACTCACCCCCTTGGCGATGGAAATGTGCATTTGCTTGAAGGACCATTTGGATGCGATGGATATGATACAAGACCAAACTTCTCTCGAAGACGAAATTCAAGCCGAAGAAATCATACACAACAACGAGGTTGATCTTGGAATTTCCGAACCAGTCACCGATGAAGAACTAGCCGAAGATGCAAGGCTACGAAGCTCCAGTTCCGAAGACAACGCACAAGAATAATCAATCAATATTCCAAAAAATAAAAATATATATTGTCATTTGTAATGTTTTTCAATTTTATAATTTTATCTTGTAATGTTTTTTAATTTCCGAACTTTCCAAATATTAATAAACGTTGCACTTTATGTTTTATATTTGTTATATATATTTTTTTTTGATTTTTTATTAAAAATATCGAATTTATATGAATTTATTTGATTTTTTTAATAAAAACAGGTTTAAACTGGTTTAACACACAAACCGGTTTATAACCAACCCTAACCGGTTTGACCAGTTAGTCATTTTCCACTTCCGAAACCGGTTTAACCCGAACCGGTTTATGGGCAAACCGGTTTTGACTTTCCGTTGACCAAACCGGTTCGGGTCGGGTTCGAACCGGTTCGGGTTAAAAAACCGATTTGTGCACCTATAACTGTAGATGTGGACAAATCGGGTTTTTCTGCCTACCCGGTTCTGGTTATAAATCGGTTCAAGTTTTTGGTGGAGGTGGACAAACCGGTTTGGAGGAACCCGTTTCAGGTCATAACCCGGTTTGGGTTGAAAAAAACTCGAACCTATACAAACCGGTTTGGGTCGTTTGAAACCAGTAATAAAAATTGTTTTTTTTTTCAAAAATATACAAGTTTTAATTTATAAATAATGCTACTTGATAAATAAAAGCAACTGAAGTTTACTTTTTTTTATTTAATAGACAAATTTTATCATACATTGATAAAAAGATGCAAGTCGTAACTTAATATATTTTTTTTGACTTTTTATATTTTATTTGTCGTGATGTTTTTATTCTGTCTCCCGAACCCGAGCTATTGTGTAGGTAGTCATCATATGCGGATTCATCGTCAGTCATTGCGTCCTCGTATATCACCTTCATATTCATTTGAGTGAGGATTTATCTTGTATTCGTTCGGCCGCATCCAAGTAATCCTTCAAGCAAATGGACTTCTCCATCATCGGAGGAGTTAGTTTTGTTCTCCATGTCGATATGACCCTGCCACTAGCTGGAAAAGGCAGATTCCGCAACTACTGTAAAAGCTTAGACGGTTAGTAGATCTCCGGCCATGGCGGATAGGATAGGAAATTGATTTTCCTTACCTCTCCTCCAAGCCAATATATCTAAATTCTTAAAATCTTGTGCACTCAAACCGGATAAAAAGTCCGTCTCAATATACCTCCCGAGTTCGTTGTTGCTGTTTACAATTTTCATTCACTAAAGTATTGTGCAAGGCAAACAATGGATCACTTGAACTTCCTAAATATGCCACATTTCTCACTGTTTAGTGAATGTTTGATGGTGTACCATATTTTGCTGAGACATACTTCGTAATTCTTTGTTAAATTTAGATTTTAAAGTTTGAATATAAAATGGGCCTTCATCAAGTAAATCCAAATCGTAAGTTATTTTCTCAAGTAAAGTTTCAACGCCCGATACATTTAAGCAAGGGTTTATTGCGACAACACAAGTATTGGCCACGCGCATAATCTCACATGAATCAAAATTACACCAAATCTTTTGATTCCTCTTCGTAGGAATAACTTAAACTACCTTATAAAGAGGCATCACAACCACCAACGAAAATATGCATATAAATCTTGTTCGAATTGACAGTATTTTTTTTTCCATCGAAACTCTTTTTTATCAAGTTGTTACAAATATAATCCGTCTTCTCAATTTCTTACTTGAAATTTAAATTGGTGGATGAATAATTGCTCTGTTTTCTAATTTAAAAGGATATTTTAAATTAGAACCCGAATTAAGTGTAAAAATAAAACCTGAGTAATCAGACCATAATCGAAATAATAAAGCAATTGAAAATCTGTTGATTCGGTTATAGTTACTATGATAACCGATTTTTATGATTTAGTTATGGTTATATGTATAAATAACTGAACCTTACGATAAAACCAATCTTTATATTTGTTTTATAAATGACATGTCAAAAAAGTTTTATAAACTTTTATAAATAGTATATTATTTGACTTTTATTTTATTTTATCAGTTAATATGATTGCTGATATTTCCTCGCCCCCTCCCTTATTTCTTTTTCATCCGTCCCTCTCTGCCCTAACCGCAACTAGGAGATGATGACAACCGGATGATTTCATTGCCCGTTCTTCTTCCTTATAAACAGTGAATACTCCTTTGATTCTCTTGTTGTATACGGTGATCCTTTGGCGACCGGAGATGGTAACCGAACTGGTTATGTGTCCGGTTCCTGGTCCGACTAGCCGGTCCGGTTATGAAAACACTACTTATATATTAAGCTTGGTGTAGACGTCATAGGGCGTTCAAGAGCCGCCAAGTTTTTATATGTTATTGGTTGTTAACTTTTTATCTTTTTTTACTTTCAATTTAACCGCTTATACTATATATATAATATACGATTTTAACTTGTTTTAATTAAAACTCTAAACGTTAGTCTTCGCTTGAGCATCACTCGTGGTCAACAGTCTAAACCATCATCAGACGCGCATGATGTCAGGTGTCACTTGTTCATTAGTTAACTAGTTTAGATCTCGTGTCTACACACGGGGTGAAAAATATCAATATTTAAATTTTTTAAATCTTTATGTATATATTTTACAATTACATATACTACGGATATAAACAAACTCAAAATATGTAAAAATTAATATATATAATCGGGTTTTGAAAATACGTTAATTGCTATTTAATGTAATTTTACTTTCAATTACTATTTGATTGAAATACAAGTTACATAATTAAATTTTAAAGTTTCTTATAAGAATAAATAATTTAAAATAAATATGTTTTATTAATATAATTAATATTTTCTTTAAATATATAATATTATTTAAAGATAGAAGTGCATTAAATAAGAGAGAGAGGCGGAAAAAAAATGGTAACAATGAATATGGTGGCGACACGTGGCACTAAAAACCTTTATTTATTATATAGTATAGATATAGATTTGATTTGGAAAAGAAAAGGTCAAAAAGGTAAATCTCTCGGTCAATATGGCCAACGGTGCTTGTTTAGATGTAGTCAAATCTTGTCACGGCATTTTAAGCCTATTGCCTTGTGACTTAGTAACATTGATGATTATTCTAAATATGATGTGAATTCAAATCCCTACAAGTACAGGTTGATTAGATTGTATTTATGAGTAAAAAAATCATCGCACACCAAAAGAGTTTCAAAAATATGAATGAACATGGCTGTAAAGACGCTTCACGACCTTTGACATATGAACGCCAAAGGTTGTGAAATGCTTTTGTCATGCGTTTCAAACTTAAAATTTCAAAAATATCAGGCGTAAATACTTTAAAAGTTTTCACAACAAGGATCCATATGCAAGCATCAACTAAAAAGGACCTAACAAAATAACCATAGTGGGTAGAAGAAATCGACATTCTATGCGGTACACCAACTCTGAAAAGCCTGAGAAGCATGAACCGATTTTGGAAAGACCAACCAATATTAAATCAAAGTGAAAACTTCATCAAATGATAACCGAAAATGAGCAAAAACTATTCAAAAACTTTCTGAAAACTTAAGTGTTGCTTTCATAGTGTCCACTCTCAAGCAGTGAATCCATTTTGCAAATGCAGATTTCATCCATTTGGCATTGTATATGCAGCATTCCACCATAAAGAGTGACTAGTTATCTTTAAATATTTTTGGAATCACTTCATGGGCACTGATATCTAATGCCACTGGATCCCTGAAAATAAAATTAATGTTTTCAGATAAAATATTAATAAAAAAGGAAAGAAAACTCATCAAGTTCCTGTTTCATCCAAATTCATTAAATAAACCCTAAATCAATAGGAATAATTCAGGACAAGGAGAACTGTGAAACCTACAGTTGAGGCGGTTAAAAGAAAGAAAGGTGGTAAATTAATTGGAATAATTTAGCTGAGGGTTGTCAATAAGTACCTGAAAATGCAACTACCATTTGCAATTATATTTGTTTATATGGAAGATTATCACATATTCGCATCCATTCAAAGAGAATTATTTGTATCTGATAGCATATATTAAAATTTGTAAATGAACATGAACATGGTTGTCATATATTAGATCGATTTAATATATACTTTGGTTGGATTAAATATTCATTGGATACATCACTTTACATGTTTAATTATCACTTACCCTGTTTTGAAATACACATTTGTTTATATGAGAGAAGTGAGTCATGCACCTAAGATTAGATACTAAACATCTCATAACTAAACCGTTTTAGTTAACTTGTAGAAAAACCTATTCCTTTTCCACTTTACAGACGCAATCAAATACAAAGTTGATTTTTTTTATTTAGTTTAAATTTATCTTTGGATTTTTTATTTGACTTTTTACTTTTTTTTTTTGAACAGCGAACCCCCCCCCCCTTTCTCAATATCTACTCCGAAAATCCACTTATTGTGGGACTTGAACCCACATCACTTTGGTGGGGATAAATACCAGGTGCCCACCGTGCCATGAGGTCAGCAGCATTTGAATTTTTAGTTTTTTACTATATTTAGTTATTTGCTAATTTTATTTATCTATTATAGTTATAGACTGACTAAAGAAATATAAGGTTTGGTACTAAATTTTAAAATTTTATATGCCTAATATATATACTTCTATTTTTCCTACTAGTATGTTTTTTTGCATCTTGTGCCAAGACGACATGTGAGCCCTATGCACCTTTAGTGTACGGTGTACCTTTCATCTTTGACTACCTAGGGATCTATCACTTAGGTTTTTTTTAATTTCAAATTAATTAACAAAATTTGTGCCCAGATTTTTTATTAAATTGGTATTAGGAAAGAAAAAATCTGAATATGTATACTCAATCCATAACTATCCCTTAGATTTCTTTATTTCATATCGCTAATAAATAAATCAGATATGAAAACTGAATATGTATACTTAATCCATTTACACCTCTACCTACAAGATATATTATCAGTTGTGTCACACGCGAAATTTTAAAAGTTATGGTCCATAAGCAAGTAGTTTATGACACACACTCACACATACCTGCACAATATTTGGCCTTTCTCAGAAGAACTGGGTATGAACCATTCTTTTCTGAGAAGAGGCGATTCAAACTCCACAAAAAATCCATCGCTTTGTCCATGCTTCCATTTCCTTGGTCCCTGTCCTTTCCACACCTGGAAATCAAGAAAGTCATCAATCATAAATCTACAATAAATAAATAAAAATATTCATAAATAATATCCACATTACCTGTGGGTATGATATGGCACTCTTTGGTACAACTAAGCATGCTGCTCGAGAAAAAGAGTCCACAGCATATTGCCTTAGAAAGGAAACGCAATCACCATGTGTATGGGGTGACTCAAATGCCTGTTTAAAGAAAATGAATGGGTCAATGCAGGTTATGTTTATCTCAAATGGGTTAAGTAAAAAACAGCTTCAAACGAAACGGGTCAAAAGTCGTCTATATAACTTTTGTAATCATAATTGACACTGAACTTTTACTAAAAATTTCAACAAAAAGTGTTTCGGGTTTTCGACCTGAACAAAAAGTGGTCCATTTTGACCCGTTAGACCGTTACCCAACCCATCTGATTAAAATAGTTATAAAATTATAAAAGGAAGATATGAGGTCAGGAAAAATTTAAAGGGAATATTAACAGTAGGATACGCAGTGGTAGAGATTGTATACCTTATCAATGTTGACCACGGGTGCATATTTGTCAGTGTCTGTCTTTTCCTTATTGAGCAGAAAATAAACTCTTGCATCAACATTTGATGTTTGATGCCATGATTTAACAGCAGTCTCCATTGTTTCAACCACAAAAGAGAAAATTTCTTTCCAAGATTCCTCACCTACATGCTTCTGTGCCTGAAAAAAACAACAATTTTAAAACCTACTTCATCTCCAAATGATGATTTATTTTTCACTTAAAATGAAATAATTTCACAAAAGAAATATTGCCAACAAAATAAAGAAACTAATATTTAAAAGATTTTTAATTATTCCATTTAAATTACCAATTCAGACTTGAAACCATCCAAGTGTTTTGCCATATCAACATTGGATCTCATATTATCCACTTCTTCTGACCGTTTTTTATCTTTTGACAATTGTGTAAGCCTCTTGATCTTTCTTGACACCTCTGTACTTTGTGGATTGTGCTGTAAGGCTATTCTAAAGGCATTCAATGCCTACATTACACATAAACATTAATATTATTAAGATATTGGCTTCACATTGTTATCAGTAAAGACACCAAACACATCTAGAAAGACTGTTGTTATACATCATCATATCGCTCCATGGCCTCTAGTACACATCCTTTCCTGAAGTAACCCTGTGGATAAACAATGATACTTTTTTTAGAACTTTGAAACAAAAAAATATCCACATATGAATATAAAAAACAATAGGGCGTTTTAGTACCTTGTCCCAGCTGGGATTCAGAGATATGGTTGTTTCAGCATCACTGAGTGCTTTCTGGAGCTTGACAAGATTCAGAAATGCAGCAGCGCGATTGCTGGAAAATAGAATGAATAGATATGAGCAAGGTGACAAAAATAGCATGGCATCCTAATTGAGATAAACCGAATGCTAGAGGATGAATAATACTATCAAATAAAGGTGGTGTTTCGACCCAATTGCTTATGAATGGGTTGATTTTGGGTCAAAAGTCAGGTAAAGTGTACTTCAATGCATATTTGCACCTAAAACCGCTGTATTAGTAAAATTATATTGCAATAGTAATAACATAGTTTTCATAATTGTATTTTAATGCATTAATTATTAATATAAAAAAGTTCAAAGAAAAAGGAAAAGTAAGTGGTTGTGGGTCAACCTAAATGACCAGATGTCCAGACACGCACTAAAAGATTGCCCGTTTGGACCAATTGCCCAGCCCGCCCATCTTGCCACCTCTACTATCAGACACCACTAAATTACAATAAATATGATTAAAATTGCAGTGAGCATTCTCAACATACATAGACACCCGATACAAATAAGAAGAGAAAAAAAAAAGAGTACACTATTCACTATTAACGAACATGACATTTCTACTTCACATACATATAATTTGGTAGTATGGAGGCATAACTAGCACAGCACTCCTCCTACTTCAAACCACAATGATTTAATTTCCACAACAAAAGAGACGGCCCTTAAACCATAAACTTTAAAAAATTGTGTACGGTAACTAAAATTAAGTTCTCAAATTCATCATTTCACTTGTAGCTTGGGTAGCAATCTCCCGATATTCAATACGCATACAACTTAAGTTCCTGTTTAACTTCTTTCAAGCCTAAACCCATCAAATACCAGAAACCACAACCGTAATAGCATCAACAGGAACTCAAAGTATTAAGGCAGCCAAAAATTATCTAACGCATCAATGTAGCCCACGGAATCTCTACTGTTTTAGAAAAACATTCTTCGCTTTAAGCCTCCAAAATTTAGGTGCCACCCAAAAAAAAATTTAGGGATTAGAGTTTTGGCCGTGAATGGTAATGATATCTGGCTTCACTTCTTCAAGTTGGATACATTGAACTTGATAACCATATTCTTCGTTAATGTTAGAGTTTATGCAAACATACATCTACAAACATCAACATCAGGATACTAGATGTTTGGTCAAGAACCCAAGATTTTCCAAATATTCAGTTGCATTTCACTTGCGTTAATCGTTATCAATGATTTTTCAATACAAATACTGCCAGGTGGCAGATTACGGTGATTCCGAGGCGACAAGTTTGTTTGCGGTTTATGTTCAGGTTAAGTTCAATGATTATGATAAGTCATTATAATGATACCTGCTTACCGTACCCATTGACCTGTAACCCGACTTGACCCGATAAAGATTAAACCCTACAGTAAGCAAAATAGTTACTTTATAAGCCCTCAAATTTAGGGTTTTCCGGCCCGGAAAAGGTTAACCCTGAGTACAGCCTCACAAAGTAATCCTTATACCCCAACTTTTTCTACTATATATGAAAAAAAAAAAAACTAAAGAAACTATTTGATCTGAAGTCACACACAACACACACAAGATATATATTTTATATACAAACATGATTAAAGATTTGATTTTGAAGCCATTTAGGTGCTTTCTAACTTACAAATAACACTAGAACTTGATTTATTGAAAGAAAGAAGACATGAATTTGTAATAGGATATGAAATTAGGAAGCAAACAGTAGCATAACCTGTAAAGGGCAGGGTTAGAAGGATCTTTCTTGATGGCTTGAGTGTATATGGCAGCAGCTTTTAGGTAATTACCGGCCTTGAAAAACTCATTCCCTTGATCTTTCAACGACACCTCTGGTTTCGATTCCGCCATTAGAACCGTTCTTTGGTGAGGTTTAACTGGTTAGGGTTTCGGTATTTGTTAAATTGAGTTGCTGGGTTTAATATTGTTTACAAAGGTTTTTGAATTCATAAGACAAGTTGATAGATGTGGAACCCTTGCTTGTTTAATCACATTTTATCACTTATGGTTGATGTAATTTTTAATTGGTAAATTGGTTTTCAATGATTTAAAATATGACTTATATAATTCAAACTAATAATTTGGCTTGTGAAAATATCAACTTTTACTTTTGTTGTCAATACATTAGCATAATCAATCATCATATATTTACACTCGATTTACCCTCATTTCCCACTCGATTTCACGTGTACGTTTCTTCAATGCATATTAAATCGTCATTTTAAGCGGAAATAAATGTAAATCGAGGGTAAATCTATGATGATTATGCTACTAAGACTATTATTAACAACATTTGTGAAAGTTGAGATTATCATCAGCCAAACTGTTAGTTTGGATTATCACAGTTTGGATTATTAAAAACCAATTTGTCTTTTTCTTATTTTTGATAAAAAAAACTTGAAACAAAAATATTAAATACAATTATTTTATATTTATGAACATTTATTTTATGACACATGGCACTTTCAGTTCTATATTTTTATTTCATTTCCTATTATATGTATGCACATAGGGGTGAAAATTAAAATCAAGAACTAGGTGTGCTGAATGGTTGCCACACTAGTAAAGAACTAAAGAGGATGAAACACGACCCATACGAGATGTATTAATGTCAAGGTAGGTAACGCATGTTTAAATTAAACTTAAAATCACTTAAGAATGAACACATTTTTATAAAGTTTATAAATACATCTTTAATAAACAAAGACAATTTTATGAAATGATTCAAGGTTTATAAAAGATTTGTTTGATTAGGAAATTGCTTAAAGATTAAATAATAGACGGAAGATCATTGAAACCAAATGGAAAATGTTAAGAGACATAATGATCACAAAACAAGTTTTATAAAATCGAAAGAGTTTTTATCAAAATGTTTTTTTTTATAAAACAAACAAAACCATTCAAGGATTTTTATAAAACTATATAACCTTGGAATACTTAGTAAAAATATGGGTTTTCACTAACTTTGGACACAAATAGTTATATGTATCTGCGATTAATATAGTTAGTATTTACTGTGTTTGTGTTCTTTTATGTGAGAGCTTCGCAACGAACCAAATCGTATCCAAAGCGGAGCTAAGATGAATGAGGTATCGATGGTCGAAGCTAAATTGTTAGAATAAATAGTGTTGAACTTTGGGTGATTCAAGTTACTATCGACGACATCACAGTTAGTGTTGATGGTGTCATCAGTATTCGGTAGGAAATTATTACGTCTTCTTGATTAATGTCAATAAAACATGTCATGAATCAATATGGATATTTTTTTTTGAGTCATAAATCTATGTCATAAATCAATAAGAGATGTTATGTTTTTCTATTCATAAATCTATTTCATGAATCAATATGTCATAAATCAATAAGAGATGTTATGTTTTTCTATTCGTAAATTTGGGACCTATAATTTGTGTCACGTTTGAATAATCAATATTCAAGATATGTTAAGATAAGTAGTTGTTACACAAAACATATTTTTGGTTTGATAAGAACTTTGGTACAATGCATTTCAAAATCTTTAAAGGTCAAAGGCTTATGTCACACCCCGTTACCGGGCTTGTCTAACAAGATTAAATAACAAATTGACTAGGGGAATATAGCCGTATATGATAATTGCACAACCACATTATTAAATTTAAATTGTCTAGAACCATCAATAACAACATAACTCTAAATTACCAAGTAATCATTCAGCTTTTTGGTTTGTTCTTGAAAATACATACTTAAGATAAATCAACATAATGTTGGTGATCTCATGAGTTTTAGACACCTAGACACGGATAAAATATGTTAAGTATGATGCATATTAAACAAGTTCACAATCAAATCTACGTACATAACCTGTGAATGTCTAAATAATTCCCCTTACTCATACCCTTTATTGTCATTGGTCAATGTGCTTATGTCATGCCAACATAAGTCAAGTTTGCATGAATATGTCACCGGTGGAGACAAAGACCCCACTGTTCAATGACGCTCATGTGGAGGCACCTGTTGATATGCTTATTGCAAGGTGGGCGACGATTAGCGGAGAGCCATGGCCGATGCGAGGGTCTAGTTGGGTGTCCTTGATTAGAGACCCTCTACGCCGATATCTACAATGTATTATCGCCAGACGATTTCGGGGCGCGTGCAACGTGAGTTGACGCTCCCGAGGTGGGCGTGTCACACCCCGCCAAGGTGGAAACGCGAGGTGTCATACATTTAGTTCATAGCACAAGGTATAAAGACATTTACTAAGGTATCACAAACTTTATTAATTTCATAATTGATTGTTCAACACTTGTTAAAATAAATAAACAAAATCCCAAACAAAACATTGCAAAAATTTCTTTAACTAGGTCCATAAGCAATCCTACATGATCCTTTCTCTCTCAGTTATTATTTCCTGAAACATGTAAGAAAATGGGTCAACATAAAGTTGGTGAGAGACATAGGTTTTATAAGTTATAAAGATAATTGTCATAAAAGATATAAACAAATTCAAACCAAGTTTAAACAAATGTGCAAGCATATTAACACAAACGTTTTGCAATCAACCCTAAATGTTATATGTTATAAGCATCCACAATCCACGATTGTGCCGTAAAAATGTTATATGCATCCACAATCCCAAAGATTGTGCCGCTGTTATATCGGTTTCCCCCATATGATCATACTAGTACTTCCTTAGGCTTGAAAACAAGTTAATGATCGCAATAATGTTATAGTGTTCAAATATCAAGCACATAATTGAAATTACTTGTTTGAGAATTTGTTTGGAAAGGTTTAAGTTATCAAGCCATAAAAATATACATGTTTCACCCCAAAAGTTAAAAAAAAAGGGGCTATGTTATCACCTTGCAGCAGGTGGGTAGATCTTGATTACTGAAGTAACTTGCTTTAGGAGATGCTTTAAGAATTTCCTAAGTAAGTTTGAGTTTGAGTTAGTTTATAGAATTGTGGAAAGATGAGGGGTTGTTTTGTAAATAAAGGAAAGTAGTTGTCGTATACTAGAGTGGTTATCGTACTAGAGTAGTACCTCCAACAGCAAAGTTCCCAGGAAAGAGTTGGCCGGATCAGAACCCCGTCTTTCCTAGCCAGAACCTTACTGTTTGTCAGATAACTACATACCAGTTTGAATGTTACTCTATTCGTATACTTTAACGAGTTTAGGACGTGTCTGGTAAGTTTGGAAAAGATAAGGGTTAAAGTGAAAATGTGCATTTAATAAAGATTGAAAGTTGAATAATAGAGAGTTTTAATAGGAAATTACAGAGTTAAAATATAAACATAATTCTAAAAGTAAAAAGAAATTAAGAAAAATATAGTTTGTTAATAAAACGTTTGAACAAGTTTTAAAGGGATTATAAAATATATTTTATAACCCTTGCGTTTTAAATAAGAATACTAAATCTTTAAATAGTGTTTAATAATATATAGTTTCTCGTTTAAATAACATTATTAATTTTAAGTAAAACAAAGCTTTGAACGGTTTTTCACAAAATCTTGATAAAAATGAAAAGTATATAAAATCCTTTATGCTATTTAAAAGAAAATACACAATTTATTTAATTATAAGAAAAAACCATTTATTTATTTTCTTATAAGACAATATACACAAGTTATGAAAATTCTAAAGAAAAGAATTTGGTTTAACAACATTTATTTGTTTAAAAGACATATTAATGATCTATATTTGTGTATTTGTGTGTGTAAATGTTTAAGACAACAAAACAAAAAAGAGAGGAAAGAAAAAGCCACCACAGGGCTTGAACACGCGACCATAGGGCTGTGTTGTTTGTGTGTGCAACTTAACCATCAGACCAAAGGACTATTTGATTAACATTTCAGAAGAGAAAATATTAGAACAAGTTTCAGCCTTCATCCCCTTCCCAAAACCATAAACAGACGTGAACCACACAACATAAATCCCAACCCTAAAATCGATTTTTGAGGAGGAAAGCAGTAGGAAAGCATGCGATTATCATGAAACTCGTTACCTGGAGTTGGAAATCACACAGGAAACTCAAGTCGTCAATCGATTTCGCGTCGGGAATGGTGTGCTTGCGCCGATCGGGATAGGAGGAGAAAAAGAACGAATTTTTGTGTGGTAGTTTCGTTTTAGGAATCGACGTGGGTATTTATAGGGGTTTTAGCTCCAACATAGACGCATAATCAGTTGGATTTAGGACGAAAATCAGGGATTTGAGGCTTGGGTTATCCATGTTACGGGTTTTCAATTTTGAGCTTTCAAAATTTAAAATTTATAACAATTATTCCCGGATTCATCGTTCCTTTTGCTAGATAATGTTTAGAAACGAGTTTAGAGGGTTTAAGGCAATCGAATTTGATGAATTTTGAAGGATTTGAGACGATTTTGACTTTTGAAAAGTCAAAATTGTTCTTGTTGTTCAAAAATGAGAAAAAAGGGAAGGGGTTCAAAAAGGTTCAAGGGATTTAGAGAGGGTTCAACATCAAAATGAGGGTTCATGGTCTATTTAATGAAATTCTTTTTGATAAAAGAAAATAATAAAAAAAAGACATTTAAATTCATTTAACGTATAAAATTTTATAACTTTTAAACTTTTATAAATATAACTAATCACTTTAATAATTTCTATCTTTGTTTAAAAATATTAATGTAATTACTTATTAAGAATTGAAATTAATTTGACATATTAAATAAAATGAGGCAAAACGAGACTCGTGCATTACATCGAAATAAGGTTACACGAAACAAGAATCATACAATTTTTTTTTTGAGATGTCACAGTCTCCCCTAGTTAAGCGAATTTCGTCCCGAAATTCCACTAGTAGAGTCTGTGCTAGCATGAAAAAGGTGGGGGTACTTGAGTTTCATCTGGTCTTCACGTTCCCAAGTGAACTCAGGGCCACGTTTAGAGTTCCAACGAACTTTCACGATAGGTATACGACTACGCTTGAGTTGCTTAATGTTATAGTCCATGATCTCAACGGGTTGTTCAATGAAGTTTAACTTGTCATCAATACGGACTTCGTCTAACGGAATATGGAGAGTGTCGTCAGCGAGACACTTCTTGAGGTTTGACACATGAAAAGTGTCATGCACACCATTGAGTTCGGCCGGCAGCTTGAGCTTGTAGGCTACGGGGTCGATCCTTTCAAGGATTTCGAAAGGACCCACATATCTAGGTGCCAATTTCCCCTTCTTCCCGAAACGGACCACGCCCTTCCAAGGGGAAACTTTGAGTAAGACCTTATCACCGACTTGGAATTCGAGGGGTTTCCTTCAATTATCGGCATAGCTCTTTTGGCGAGCACGGGTAGCTTTAAGTCTTTCTTGAATCTTGAAGATCTTATCGGAAGTCTCTTGAATAAGCTCGGGACCGGTTATTTGAGCGTCACCGATCTCGGTCCAATATACCGGGGAGCGACATTTTCTACCATATAAGGCTTCGAAAGGGGCACATTTAATGCTAGCATGGTAGCTGTTGTTGTAAGAGAATTCCACGAGAGGCAAATGGTTATCCCAACTTCCACCGAAATCGATCACACAAGTGCGAAGCAAATCCTCCAAGGTTTGGATAGTCCTTTCGCTTTAGCCATCGGTTTGAGGATGATAAGCCGTGCTAAGGTCCAAACGAGTCCCTAAGGATCTTTGTAAGGATCGCCAGAAGTTGGAAGTAAAACGGCCGTCACGATCGGAGATAATGGACAAGGGCACACCGTGACGAGTCACGATTTCACTGACATAGAGACTTGACAGCTTTTCCATCTTGAAATCTTCACTAATAGGGATAAAATGAGCGGACTTGGTCAAGCGATCAACTATGACCCAAATCGAATCGTGCCCACGAGGTGTTCTTGGGAGTTTGGTGATAAAATCCATAGAGATTTGCTCCCATTTCCAAAGAGGGATCTCGGGTTGTTGGAGAAGACCCGAGGGTTTTTGATGTTCAGCTTTAACCTTTAGGCACGTAAGGCACTTACTCACAAATAAAGCTATATCCTTCTTCATTCCGGGCTACCAATAAAATTCCTTGAGATCGTGATACATTTTATCGGCACCGGGATGAATAGAATACCGGTTTTGTGTGCCTCATCGAGGATAAGCTTGCGGAGGGGTTGAGAGTCAGGAATCCACATACGTCCCATGAAATAAATAATTTCGTCGGACTTGGGCTCTAAATGTTTTTCGGCACCGCAATCTAACTATTGCTTTATCTCACCCTTGGCAAGAACCTCTTTTTGAGCTTGAAGAACCATGGCTTTGAGGCTAGTTTGGACGATCATTCCCATGGCCCGAATGCGAGAGGGTTTGATCTGATCTTTTCGGCTAAGGGCGTCAGCAACCACATTGGCTTTTCCCGGGTGATAGCGAATTTCACAATCGTAATCGCTCAAAAGTTCAACCCAACGCCGTTTCCTCATGTTGAGGTCCTTTTGATCAAGGATATGTTGAAGGCTTTTATGATCAGTGAAGATGACACACTTTGTACCATAGAGGTAGTGTCTCCAGATTTTCAAAGCAAAGACCACTGCACCTAACTCGAGGTCATGTGTAGTGTAGTTTCTTTCGTGAATCTTGAGTTGTCTTGATGCGTAGGCGATGACTTTGCCTCGTTGCATTAATACGCAACCGAGACCTTGATTGGAGGCGTCGCAATAAACGACGAAGTCATCGTTGCCATCGGGAAGACTCAGGATAGGAGAGTCGCACAATTTATTCTTAAGGAGTTGGAAAGCATCTTCTTGTTTCTGCTCCCAAATGAACGGTTTATCCTTTTGGGCTAGAGTTGTGAGTGGTAGGGCGACCTTTGAAAAGTTCGAGATGAACCTTTGATAGTAGCCGGCTAAACCCAGAAAGGAACGGATTTCTGAGGGAGTCTTGGGCGTACTCCAGTTCTTGATAGCTTCGATTTTGGATGGGTCAACATGAATACCTTTCTCGTTGATAACATGACCCAAGAAATGGACTTCTTTTAGCCAAAACTCGCATTTGGAGAATTTCGCATAAAGATTTTCCTTCTTCAAAAGCTCCAAGATTAGCCTTAGGTGATTCTCATGTTCTTTGGCGGTTCGAGAGTAGATCAATATGTCGTCAATGAAGACAATGACAAATTGATCCAAGTAGGGTCTACAAACCCGGTTCATAAGATCCATGAATACCGCGGGTGCATTGGTTAACCCGAAAGGCATAACCACAAACTCATAGTGTCCATATCGAGTTCTAAAAGCGGTCTTTGGGATGTCATCGTCATGGACTCGCAATTGGTGATAACCAGATCTAAGATCAATCTTTGAGAAACAAGTTGCTCCTTGCAATTGATCGAATAAGTCATCAATTCTTGGAAGAGGATATCGGTTCTTGGTAGTCAGCTTGTTGAGCTCACGATAATCAATGCACATCCTAAAGGTTTCATCTTTCTTCTTGACAAAAAGGACCAGGGCTCCCCAAGGTGAGAAGCTCGGTCTAATGAAACCTTTGTCTAGTAGCTCTTGCAATTGACTAGACAATTCTTGCAATTCGGATGGTGCGAGACGGTAAGGAGATTTAGCAATAGGGTTTGCTCCAGGAATAAGATCAATACGGAATTCAACTTGTCGAACAGGTGGGAGTCCGGGCAGATCGTCAGGGAATACTTCGGGAAATTCTCGAATAACGGGTATGTCTTGAATGGTTCTATTCTCGGGTTTCTTTTCAACAATGTGAGCCAAGAAAGCATAGCATTGCTTCCTCAAGTAGCTACGAGCCTTCATGCAAGAAATAATCTTTAGGCCACGACAAGGCTTGTCTCCAAGGATTTCCAAGATTTCACCGGAAGGTAGGGGAATACGGATAAGTTTCTCCGAGCATACGATTTCGGCATGGTTGCCAGATAGCCAGTCCATACCTACAACTATGTCAAAGCTTCCAAGAGTCATAGGAATAAGGTCGATGATGAACGAGTGATCGTTGAGGGTCAAGGTACAACCGCGAACAACCGTACGAACATAGGTTAGTTTGCCATCGGCTATTTCAACCGTGTAAGGAGGTTCTAGCATACTAGAGCATTTACCAAGCAAAGGTTCAAATTTGGTGGAAACAAAACTCTTGTCGGCACCAGTGTCAAATAAAATTGATGCATAGACATTATTGACAAGAAAAGTACCTGTAACGACGGCAGGTTCCTCAAGTGCTTCAGTGGTACCAATAACAAAAGCCCGACCACGTGCCCCTTGTGTGTTAGCCAATTTGGGGCAACGATTCCTGAGATGGTCGGTAGCACCACACTGGTAGCAAGCTCTACCATTTGCAATTGCGGGGACCGTAGTAGGAGTAGCATTAATGACACGGCAAGTAGCTGCCAAGTGACCTCCTTTACCACACTTAGTGCATATGCGGCAAGGGTAGGTAGCATCATGATGATATTGGCACTTAGTACACCAAGGGTAAGACCCGCCATAAGATTTCTTTGTGGAAGCTTGTGCTTGGGTTGGTGCCACTTGGGTAATTGGAGCAGCAGGGGTTACCATGGCGAAGTTCTTTGCCACCTTCTGCTTCTTGAAGTGGCATTCAGGCTTATTGGTTTCTTCAACCCGAACTTTCTTTCCACCCTTTCGGGTCAGAATACCTTCTTTCACGAGATCGTCCGTGAGGGACGCAGCTAGGCGGATGGCAGCCTCAAGAGTAGCAGGGTTGCTGCCCATGACGGTACCCCTAACTTGATGAGGTAGGCCGCCAATGTAACGGTCAATTTGGCGACTCAACGGGGTGACCATGTGTGGGACCAATGTGCTCAGTTCATGAAAACGGTTGTTGTATGCTTCATTTTCACCGCTATCTTGAACCAGATCCCACATTTCCACCTCAAGCTTTTTCATTTCATAAAGCCATGGCCGGTGCGAGGGTCTAGCTGGGTATCCTCAATTAGAGACCCTCTACACCGATATCTACATTATATCATTGCCCACACGAATTCGGGGCGGGGTGACAACCAGGAGCGGGTCATACTTATCAACCTATATTTCTTAAGATCTTTGATTGCAAGTACGAGCTGCAATGTGGCTTAATATATGGCGGCCCTACTTATCCACGCTACACTAGGGGAAGGTAATATATCTCTTTACATATTTTTGATTTATTTTATTAAATAAATTTAACAATGTTAATCATTCAGGTAGGAGGCGCTATCACTTGTGGCGGTTACACCTCCACCATTGCTCTGGGATTGGATGCTCTAACTCAGGAGGTGCGGCAGTTGATGACATCATCCTTCCCGCCTGAGCATATTGGTCGACGGACGGCTGTTGGGGTGGGGTCGCTAGTGGTCGGGGTGATCAGGTCAGATGATCACTAGATATGGGCAGACCGTTTGGTGACTACCACCATAGCGGCATAGCCACAGCAACCACCGGTACAACAGCCACCGTCGCCACCTCCGCCTCAGCCTCATCAGCCACCGCGCCCTCGGATCGTCTTTAGACCTGTTCGCACCGACAGCTAACGTGTTGGCTGACCTTTAGACGCTAGGTCACAGGAGACGCATAACATGATACGGGAGACGCGGATTTGGTCCTGCAGGTAGATGCTAGGTCACAAAAGACCCATGCCATGATGCGGTTGATGGTGCGGTGCATCCGTGCATGAGAGATCATGGTGCCTTGGTGGGTATTCAGGTTCCTGATATGGCTGGTCTACAATTAAACCTTTTGCTATTTGCACATGTTTGGCTGATCTTTTTCTCTATGCAGGTGGTCGGATGATGTGATCGTTGAAGTTGTGGAAGGCGATGCTAGGAATGTTCTATGTGAAGCTGTAGAAAGGCACCATGTTACCATGCTGGTAGTTCGGGTAAAAATGTCACTGCGAACACTATTCACGCAAAAAAACTTTATATTAACATTGTACAATATGCTTTTTGTAGGGCGGTTTTGGGGCCGAAGACCAATCACTAAGCAAGCCGCGAGTATTGCTTGCTATGGTTATATTCTTAATTTGACACACTACCAAACAAGAGTTGAGCAAAACTTCGAATCAAATGACACTAATCCTGAATCTAATCAACAATACATTACAAATTTATGAAACTTGGTCTAGCAAATATAAAGACAATGACCAATCCTGAATCCATACATGCCCAGTATCTTTTAACACATAATATGTTCAATGCTGAATTTAATTTACTAACATAATTGATAAACAGCTCTTAGACGCAAAACATGTGACTAAGTAACCTTTTCCTGCTCCATTGCTTCATAGCCTAACCGATCTATCACCTGCCAAATTTCTAACACTATATCAGCAACTATATATAACTGAAAACAAAAAATGTAGCGTTCCTGGTAGAAATGTATGTGAGTCGAGCCGCTTGTGAGCTACTCGAGATTGCCTTGCTAAAAGCTCGAATCAAACCGAGTTTAAACGAGTTCAAGCCTGAGCTTGACTAAGATGTGAGCCTAAACAAGCCTATTACTTGTATAAATAAAATAATTTTCATTTTATGTAATTACATAATAAAAATTTTATGTATAAAAATATGAAATATAAATACATAAATTTTATGTATATATATAAGTAGATAAATAAAATAAAATAAACAAAAGTCGTGCCCGAGCTCGGCTCCTTTACACTACAGTTCCTAGCACAACTTTTGTTATTAATGCAACAAAAGTATGAGTATAAGAAAAACAAAATGGAGCAGAACAAAATATACCGCGATAAACTCTTGCTCCTGCTACGACTCCTGCTTTTGCTTGGACTCCTGCTCTTGCTAGGACTGCGTTTTTTTGGGCTTTTACTAACACGCTTTGGGCGCTGAGTTCAGAACAACATAACAGCAATATCAAGAGTATTAATCATGAGTAACAATTCCACAAAAATCAGATCAGACAAGACCGAACTGTAAGGGGTTTAGTGGTTCACATTTAACATATATAATCAAATTATGGTCCGACTTACAGATGGTGGTGGAGATTTGGATCTTGAAAGAGATCTGCAAAAGTTCCAGAAACAAGCGAGTTTAATATCCAAAAGTTCCTCTTAATTACTCTGATCCAGGAGCCTTGATGCCAATTCCATGTCAGAGGATCAGTAACCATAATCAATGCAATGAATGGAAATCCACAAATGTTTAGCAGCCCAACATACACCAATATATGACAGAGTCACAGAACTAACAGAGTTAGCAGACCAATCGTATATCATCAAATAAGAAAAAAAAAGAAGGGAAAGCAAAACAAGACACGAGGAAACAAGATACCAAAAAAGCCGACATATAAGTTGAACAGCATGCTTTATTTCCTACGTGGCATTTGGAGAAGCAATCACACTATCACATGATCGGTGATCCAGCTGTTAAAAATGTGATTGCCTATTCAAAATCCAGCTTTTTTATTGCAGTCCATATCCATGAAAAGGAATCCTCTTGTTCCAATCTAGCACCAATGGACATTGGTCATACCTCCACAACCAAAAGTTTTATAGGTATTTGTATCCAAGATCCTAACATGACATCCCCTGAGAGCTGTATATATCCCATATCTAAAACATAATAAATTCATATATTTACTCTGTTTTTAAAATCAAGATCCTAAGTGAATATGTACTTAATTTAAATCCTATTTAGAGCACTCATTCCCACTGAATTAAAGAAACATTTATCTATAGTAATGCTAGGTTATAAACATATCAAGAGCTAGATAGTAATAACAACAAATACATAAGCACAAAAAGGGGAAAGCAAAACTGTAACATGAAAGACACTGACAAGCTCATATGACATTATCATGCAGGATGACAGCTAAATTGCATAACAGAGGCTAAATTAAATCTAGATGACAAATATAAAAAGCAACTGCAACATGCTTCAATCAAGTTTAATTCGTATATTACAGAAAGCAGAGAAGAGGTAAACTAAAGCATAAACAGTTAAAAAGAAACCAAAAACAAACACATTAACTTGAAATATGTACCTTGCTGATGGGCGAGGTTCTGATCCAGAACGAGAACGAGATGCAGACCTTGAACGGGATTTTGAGCGACGAGAAGATTTTGCTTTTGGAGACTTGCTGTACGAGGATATAAATATGCAAACAAATATTTAGGATAAAAGCAAAACAGAATAAGGTTTTTCATTGTAGTTGGTTCTCATTGAATTGAGGTAATCAATGCAATGAAACAAGATTTAACCTTCGGCTCCTGCTGCGGCTACGGCTACGGCTACGGCTACGGCTCCTAGAGCGACTTGAATCATACTCCTTCACCTATTGATAGTTTTCAAATGAAGAGTAAAATACATGGCTAGAAATAAAATGTTTAAAACAGAGTAAACCATTAACATTATAGTTTTATCATACGCGTATAACTCCACGGGAGAAAGCATTCCGAAACTCCGAGTCGTCCAATTTCCTTATCTGTCAACAAAAAACATTAGATAACCATAGATGGCCATATGTTTCCGATAGAATTTTGAAAAAATTACAACAAAGCACGGACAGCAGAAAATATATTACAGCGTATTTCATGTCATCATAGTTTGTGTAGTCCACAATCCCTGTGGTGCCTAAAAACAGATAAACATCAGTAAATGAGAGTTGCTTATCAAGTAGTAACATCAACATGCTTTTCAAGAAATAGGGTTATTCAAAAGCTCTTAATCCGATTATAATCTTACCACCGCCCTCCTTGAAAACTTGAGAGAAACAAACATCACCAGCTCGACGCATGTGATCCTGAAAAACAAGAGAAGTGAGACAAAAAAAGTAGGCAGCACAAGACTAACCATAAAAGTATTTCTAACAAGAAAATTTGTTGCTTCTAAAAGTAATGTGATATAAAATTATGAAAACCTATCCCACTGTTCATAGAAACCAAATAGTAATTAGTTTGAGCATCATCGGCCTATTAGCTACAACAAAGCATACATGACAGTGTGAAGCATAGATAAATTAGCTCCAATCGGTAAATAAAAATGTGTGTTGCAGCAACGGATAACTACATTTTGGAATCTGCAGGGAATAATGTCCAGTCTTCTTACATCTTTAAAAAGATAACAGGACGGTTTAACGATCTATGAATCAAAACTATAAATTTGTCCAGGTGGATAAACCATACTGACCTTAAGGTCTTGCCATGAAGCAGAGGAGGGTAACCCAGTGACTAAAACTGCATCATATAAGACAAATTAACAAACTTGAGAATGATGCATTCCAGATAAGCATAGTAAAACAGAAACTTTCAAGCTGAAATTAGCACCTCTGTAATCAGATCTTTTAGAAACTCCATAATTACCCCCACCACCACCCCCACCGCCACCCCGACCACTGCCATAACTACTATGACGGTCTGTAGAAGACGAGTTGCCACGCCCACCATGGGCGAGTTCCACCTATTAATACCATAAAAACATTGTTTTGTAAACTGTCATTAGCATTACCAACTTAACAACTAATTAGTTGTGTGTGCCTTGTATGTATGACTTACCCTTAATCTATGCCCATCAAAATCATAACCATCACGACCCCTGATAGCATCTTCAGCATCACGTGACTCTTCAAACTATAAGAAAAAAACACCATACACATCAGAAAGAAGAAATACAAAGGAGATAGCAGTGTCAACACTCAACAAGATGAATCTCACCTCAACAAAAGCATAACCTGGAGGTCTTGGTGGGACTTTCAAATCAATGCGGGCTATCGGACCATACTGCAAAATTTGAAAAAAAACCAATATTCATAAAACAAAAGCTTCTAGCTCTTTGATGTCAAACAACCATATTTTAACATTCCTTTGTGTTATCCGTTGCTTCATTCACGAAAGCCACATTTCTCTTACTTGAGTAAGATGGATAAAACGTCAACACATGTAGAAAGTGTTGATGAAATGATGAACAAAGATTTCTCTTCTACTACTAATTAATACTCAATGCTACTGATACTTTTTTTAAACAAAGAAGGGTTTTTGAATTCTTATATGTTTCCCCTCGTAATTCTTACGAACACGGTTCAACTGTAAAATGGTTTCTCCATAATCAAATAACTCAGGAGATCTATAAGCAAAGACAAATTCAGCCCATTCTTAGCAAAAGGGGCTGAAATAAGGAAAAATATATTGATTTAGAAGAACACTGGCACACCTAGATACTTAACAGAGCTTCGGAACAGAACAAATAGAATAACTAATAGAGTCATGTAAAAACAGAGCCAGTTACCTTGTAAAACAAATCTTCCACCTCCCGCTCGCGAATATCACCGGGAAGATTACCAACATATAGCGTTCTGCTGGAGCGACTCATTGTTTCTGGTAATAAAACAATTATAATCAAAATCAAAACAAATCACGAAACTAACAAAACAACGAGAGTCGCAAATTCAAAATCAAATCGTTCTGATGCATAATAGGTGAAAAATCATGAAGCGACGTAACGTTCCCATCGAAATTATGTTAATAAAAATCTGGAAATGAAATTTGACGATTCGAACTTTAACCTAACGTAATCAAAACAGTATAATTGATACAGATGAACATACTATGTGCGTACGGGAAGTCGTGATGGTAATCGTATGAAGTGCGAGTGACAGATGGAGCTGCTTACCTTTCAATAGGTGATAGATCCGGCCGCCAGCGACGTTAGGGTTCAGAGAAGACGATGAGTAGAAAGTTGTTAGAAGGTAAAACAAAGGGCTGTGATCACCTGTGTGTCTGGTTAAGATGGAACTCGAGTTGAATCCAAATCTAACGGCGGAGCTTTCAGAACCGGCCCGACTATTTTGGGCTATAACTATTTTTCTCATGATGGGCCATTGTTTATCATGTTAGCAAAATGAAAAAAAAAAAATATTATGGCCTTGTTTTGTTCGCGGAATATTATCTAAAGAAATTGGAATTGAAATTTGAATCTAATCCATTGAAAATTTATAATGTGTTTGGTTGGTTAATTTACGTGTGACATTGGAATCTTGAAAAACAAACTTACCCCTCCCCTGTTTTCTTTGATCGTGATCATCTTTCACCCAAATCCTAATATGCTCTCACCTGTCTCAGGTAGGGCCGTAGGGGTGTTCATCGGTCCAGAGAATTCATGAAAAAGTGTACCATAAAACCTTCACTGATATCCATTTATAGTCCCTTGAGCTTATGGGCGTTAATGGTTTGTTTGGTTTATTCAGTTTTGATTTTTTTTAACCTTTATTCGTTAACCGAACCGAATTGGAAATGTTTCTAACTTAACCGAATTCAACCAAATAAACCAACTAAAAAAAGTATATCTGAATAAAGCAAACCGTATTGGAAATATTTGTAACCGAACAACCTGAATTAAAAAAAAAGTATATCCGATAACCAACTTGAAACCGAATTCGCAATTCAGATACGCTTAGTAACCGAACCGAAAACCAAATTCACAATTCGGTTCGGTTTTCTCGGTTACGGGTACGGTTCGATTTCGGTTTTTTCGCACCCCTACTCTCAAGCCATTCTTCGACATCACCAAATCAACCTCCACCATCGTTGTCTTCATCGACCTTCATGTTCATGTCCGATTTGTATGAACACGTTAATTTCTGGAAGTTGATTTATGTTCGAAGCTTCATTGATCTTCATTTGTCTCCGTTTTCATGTGTGATTTGACTTTGAGTTTTGGAACTTAGAATTATGTTCGAAGTCTCCACGCTCACATGCGATTTGATTTTGAGTTCTAGAACTCATAATGTTGTTCGAAACTTCTTTAGTCTTCATGTTCAGGTGTAATTTGTTACTGTTATTGATTCCTGGAACTTGATTTTTGTTTAAAGCTTCATCGAGCTTCATTGGTCTTCATGTTGCAAGTTTGAATTGAGTTTGATTTCTAGTGCTCGACTTGTGTTCAAAGCTTCATCGATCATCATGTTCAAGGTTGATCGGTTTTAGTTTATGATTTGGATTTTGTTTTCTGTTTATGTATTCAACTAGTTTAAAATCTCGTGTATTACTTGGGTTAAATAAATAAAATGTTATATACTTAGTAATAAAAACTTTATATTTATAAAAACCTGTGTAATACACGGATTGAATAAACAGGTATATTACATCGGTTGAACTATTTATAATTAAATAATAAGTATCCTAATTAGATTTATATTAAAAATATAAAAATAATTTTTTTTAATATCATTATTCAATTTGAGAGAGAGAGGCAGAAAAAAATATACAAATGAAGCAGAAAGTGACACGTATCCATAAAATTTTATTTATTAATATAAAGATTATTATTTGATATTATTATTTAATAGGAGAGAGAAAAATAAAAATAAATATTTAATAGGAGAGAGAGGCGGGAAAATAAATGTGAGAAGTAACCAAAGAGTGACACGTGTCTCTAATGGTTTTCCTTTATTATATAGTATAGATATATATGTGTAATTTGGATTTTGAGATATATATATTCATTCCAAGATGGTAATCAATAATTACATGTAACTTTTTTGGTCTGGATTTAAATGGTTTAACGGTGATATATGAAAGTGAATTCCATTGAGTTAAGTGAAATTTTCTAATTTCAATTCATTTGTTCACCAACAAAACACAATTTTGAACGAAATATTTTCCAATTTCAATTACAATAGACTTCATTAACCAACCGGGCCCTTAATGTTTGAAGTTGTGAATATTACGGTGTAACATGTGTTACTTACTATTATGAAAAAATATAAATATATTAAACTTTATATAATTATATATAAAATTATTAGAGTAAACTCCCGTTTTAGTCCTTGTGGTTTGGGTCAATTCCCTATTTTAGTCCAATAGTTTAAAAATCCTCATTTACATCCAATAGTTTCACCATTCGTCTCCTTTTTAGCCAATCCACTAACCTCCATCCAATTTTCTGTTAAGTTTTAACTAAAAAGACCAGAATACCCCTATTAATAAAATAAAAACCTAACCCTCCTCCACTGCCATTTCCACTGCCACCCTCCTCCACTGTCATTTCCACCACCACCACCCTCCACTACCATCGCCACCACCGCCACCCTTTACTGCCATCGCCACCACCACTTTTTTCGGTGACCATCAAGCACCATCAGACATTACCATGTTTTCCGGCCACATTTCCCTCCTCCTATCTCCTTCTCTCTCTCTCTCTATATATATATTTATATATATATATATATATTTATATATAATATATAATATATATATATATATTTATATATAATATATAATATATATATATATATTTATATATATATATATGTATCTAGCAGTGTGTGAAATCAAAACCCACCAAGATCAAATTAAAACCCACCAACAATGGAGTCCATGACCAACTTGTACCTATAGTTCTTCAATTTGCAGCCGATTAATTACCATCACCCGCCTGAACCTAGATCGTCAGCCCCACCTGTAATCGTCGGATTTCGCTCACCAGAGCTTTCATTTGGGCGGATCTTAACTGAGTTGGACTTGATAACACCGTCTGAAGCCAGATACATGAAAGTCGGCATCTATCAAGACCTCTGTTTCGCCAAAAACTCAGTTGTCGGAAAAAATGGGAAAGACGGGTCTGCAACGTGTCTCAGGCCGTCATCGCCGCTACTAGGGGCGGAACCCTATCAGTCGTCTTCACCTGAAAAACGGGTTAGAGCCCTGGATTGGTACCACGCTATCGCCGCCATTTTCCTCTCCAGGCCGCTGTCATTATTGTCGAAACCACCAGAGAAAGGGTGCTGGAGGTGGCTTTCTTCCTTTGCAGTAGTTAGCCTTCAAAGTTATGGTGGTGGGGAAAAGATGCGGTGGTGGGGAAGAAGAAAGTAAATTAGGTTAGGAGAGAGAAGGGTTATTTTTGTCTTTTCAATTAAAATTTAACAGAAAATTGGATGGAGGTTTGTGGATTGGCTAAAAAGGAGACAAATGGTGAAAATATTGGATGTAAATGGAGATTTTTAAACTATCGAACTAAAATAGGGAATTGACCCAAACCACAGGGACTAAAACGAGAGTTTACTCATATTAATAAATGCAAACGATCCATGTTAAAATCCAAGCATTCCAATATCATTTCAATCGTGTCGGGTTAGCGGGTTGACGGGTCGCGGGTTGATGGGTTGGCGTGTTGAATTATGCAACCCGAAGACGACCCATATTCTTATTCGTGTCAAAAATTACAACCTTAACCTGGATACACTTAAGTCAGGTTAACCCGAACCTGACCCGTTTAACCCATTTAAATAAATCAAAATCATAAACCACTAAATCCAAAATCTAATTTATTAAAGATAAATCAAGAAATAATTGAATAGTCATATCTACAAAGCAAAAAAGAGAAAAAAATTTGTATAAATTAATTACTTTATGGTAAACATTAAATTTAAAAGTAATTAAACAATCGTTTCTACAAAAGTGAAACTAAAAAAAATAAGTTTGAAACCTAAACGGGTTAGCGGGTCCACCCATTTATTAAACAGGTCAACCCTAACCCGACCCGTTTTTTAAACAGGTTGTATTGTCCAACCTAAAATCTGTTTTTTTTCGTGTTGGATTCGTGCCGGGTTCGGGTTCGTGTCAGGAATTGACACCCTATAAGTGAGCATTCATTACATCTGCTAAAATTAAAATTTTGTATATCTAGTTAACTGCCGGTTTGAAATTCGATAATTGATAATTAAAGATAGTCTAAAATTAATAATTAATGATAAACTCGACTACAAGATCTAGGAATAAGTTGCCTTACGTATATAATTACCCGTAGCAAAATACATATATTAAAGTAAAACTGGGAGTATATGACTCAAACTCTCGTATATTATTTGAATGAATAAAATTAGCTTACAATGATCCTTTATATAAGCCTAAGATTCTATCACAATACGAATTCTTATTTGAATCAAACTAGAGGAAAAACTAACTCAAAATACCCATAGACTTTGTAAGTTGGTCATTTTTACCTAAACTTACTTTACATGATTATACTAACACTATATATCGTCGGCAAATACATAAGTAGCTAAACAACGTACTAAATATAAGATCGTGTGTGGGTGTACACACGATCCATCCCCATGAAGTCTTAATTATGACTTTATCCTAGAACCGACTCATATGCATCCCAAAGTGAATATAATAACATGTGATCGATGTACACCTAAAGTAGTAAATGTAGATATCTCAAACCATTGTTACTGTTAGTGTCAAGTCATTGATGCCAAAATAACATGTTTGGGTGACCCAGCTAGAAGTACACCAGTTAACCACTATAATGTCCCTTTAGCGATCGTGTTAAAATAATTATACTAATTATTAAAAAAGCAAGTATTCATTGTGAGTACAAATCACTATTCAAAATGTACATGTTTTATGCATAATGTACAAGCATGTATGCATGCTTTTGTTTTTTTAATTTCTCATACGTTGCATTGGATTAAAAGCTTGATTCTAGAAATGAAAACCATGGGATGTGTTTGGAGCAGTGGTGTATGTGATTCAGGGTTTCGTAGCCGGCTCAGGTTCGAAACTCGAAACCCACCCTTTGACCTGTTTTGATTGATTTAATTATATTTTTTTCTTGCTTTTTTCTTGCGTTTTAATTTAGAACCATAAATCTTATACGCGTTTCTCGCACAAGGTGATTTTACCTAAATGTTTTAATTTTGTTTTATAAGATTTCGAGTACGTTAATTTCTTCCGCGGTTTAACACGCCATAACACGTGTTTGTAAAAGATAGCATTTTCTTCCAGAGGCCGCCGCAACACGCGGGGCGTCATTCTAGTTAATACTTCAATTACAAAGACTACAGATACAAGTTTATTGTTGGTTAATGTATATGTGAATTTATAAAATACTAATGGCCTAATGGGTATTTATTTTATGGCTTAAGCTTTACTGGACTTGATGTACTAAATGGCGTAAACAAAAGTCAAAACTGGTTTGAGATGGAGAGTTTGACCGGGTTTGAAACCAGATTTTTAGGAGGTTTTGACTGGTTCTGTTAGATTTAAACCGATTTCAGTTTATATGTTTCGAACCAGCGGTTTCGGTCGGTGCGAATCCTTTTTTTGTGCATCTCTACGGCTAACTAATGGGATCAAAAGATGATTAAATTAACACATGAAAGTCGTATATAACAAACCGAGAAGTTATACATAACAAATTGAGAATCAGAAGGCTAATAACCTTGTCTTCAAGATTAAAATCACGTGACTACACCTCGGGAAAACACGTAGTTGTGTGACTCACTATTTGGAAATTTTGAAGGATATCCGGTGATCATTTGTTACATGTTAAACAGGTACAAACCCTCTTTTTTTTTAATAATAATTTCTAACCTATACCTATACGGTATACCTATACCTATACCCTGCAGGATTTGAAATTTCCAATTTTTTGATTTTGACTACACTATAACCGTCAGGATGTCCGTTTACTTGTTTATTCTATTCCAAGTTTTTAAAAAGGTATTTCATTGGAACGTCTTTGATCAATTCAACTATTGCACACATAATTTTTATACATAAACAATATAATATAAAAAGTTATGATGTTTATAATTAGGTATTTAATGATTGGCAATAGGTGGGGTGACAACTAAGCAGGTGGTATTTGAATTTCTATTTGGGATTTTAATGTAAGCTGTTGAGGTTTGACTTTTATAAAATGGATGGGAGTCAAAATTACTCAAAGTCAAACGTCCACCTTTGAGTGAGTGAGATTGACAACTTGGGCCTGTTTGATCATTATCAAAGTTATCTTAAAGGAAAGGCTGTTATATATTTTAGAAATATCAATTTATAAAGGGGACTACTAACCACACACGGGAATTGCTAAATGGACTTGGCCATATACGCATCGTATAGGGCAATACGATGCGTATAGCCCTTCACAATTTCCCATGCCTGACATCCTCGTACAACCTGGTCATTCAAACCTCGTATACGCATCGTATAGGTCAATACGATGCGTATAGCGTACGAGGTACTTTCTGCTACTAGTCAACCATCACATCGCTATACGCCACGTATAGATCTATACGGAGCGTATAGCGATGTGATGTTGACTAGTTGCAGAAAGTACCTCGTACGCTATACGCATCGTATTGAACTATACGATGCGTATACGAGGTTTGACCAGGTTTGACCCGAATCCTATACGCACCGTATTGCCCTATACGATGCGTATAGGGGCCAAATTTTGTGTATTTAACCATGCAAAATTCTCATTCGAACGTATCGTTCAAAAAAATTTCAAACAATCTCTCAAAAATTATAAACATGTCTTGGTGGTGGGATGGTAACTACGGTTTTCAGGTATATTCTAACGAGTCGCTGGAAAACAACCCGCAAAGTTCTGGCGTTCAAGAGGTGAACTGGGAGGAGGTCTCGTCCGACGTTTATTCTAATCAACGGGTAAGGCTTCCAGATTTGAACGAGCCACTGAGCAATCCCGAGTTCGTATACGGTGAACCGTCTTACCTTACACAACCCACGAACGACTTCGTATACGGTGAAGTCTCCTCCCCGACACAACAAACTAACAACTTCGTGTGCGGTGAAGTCTCTTACCCGACACAACAAACCGACGACTCCAAAGACGAAGAACAAAACCATCAAAATGTGTCGTATAAAACTGACCAGAATTTTCAGTCTCGTGAACAGTTGGTGGATTGGGCTATGCGGAGAGGACGTGAGAATGGTTACGTCCTTGTCACCCGACGATCGAGGAGAAAAGGCGACGATCCGACGGAACCGTTTATCAAGGTGTGGCTTGTGTGTGACCGTCACGACGAACGTGCGTCTACTGCCACGGTTAGACGTGCCGGTAGCAAAAAAATAGGTTGTCCCTTTAAATTGGAAGGAGAGTATCAAGAAAATACTGGTGATTGGAAATTAACGGTGAAGGATGACAGTCATAACCACGATCCTAGTCAACATCTTGTGGCGCACTCGTTTGCAAGGAGACTGTGTCAGTCGGAACAACTTTTGGTGGGGAAGTTGTACTCGCAAAACATGTTGCCACGAAACATTCTGGCAACTATAAGGGAACAAAACCCAGAGAGTAGTTGCATTAAAAAGGACATTTATAATGCTATACAAAAGATAAAAAACGAAACGAGAGTCGGTGAAACTCCAATACAGATTCTGGAAAACCTGCTTTCTTCTAAAAAATACGTCTACTATACTCGAGAAGATCCTGTCACAAATAGTGTGGAGGAGATATTCTTTGTTCATCCGAAATCGTACGAGATGTGGCGTGCTTTCCCGCACGTGTTGATGATCGACGCGACCTACAAAACAAACATGTATAAACTTCCATTTGTCCAAGTGGTCGGTGTGACCTCCACACACCAGTCGTTTTGCGTCGCTCATGCATTTATATCAAAAGAACGGGAGGAAAACTTCGTCTGGGTGCTACTTCAAATAAAAGCAATGTTGCAAAAGTGTATGGAGCCGCGTGTGATAGTAACAGATAGGGACAAAGCTCTTATGAACGCGTGTGATAAAATATTTCCGGGCTGTTCCAAGAACCTATGTCGGTGGCACATACACGAGAATATCGCAAAACATTGCAGGGCATCATTTACAGACGAAGACTGGAAAAATTTCAAGTATTCATGGTCGGTATTATGTGAGTCTCCCACGCCAGATATATACCAGTACAACTTCAACCGGCTTTACGAACGTCTGTATGCAGCCAAACGAGGAAGTAAGTTTTAAATATTAAATATTTAATATTTTCAGTATTTAAATATTTATTCAATATTAAATATTTTTCCAGGAGTTATAGATTATGTGACTAAAAATTGGCTGGACCCGTATAAAGAAAAGTTTGTATCGGCGTGGTCCAACAGAAACCTCAATTTTGGTCAACATACAACGAACCGAGTCGAGAGCCAGCATTCGCTCTTAAAGAGCTATCTTAGAAACGCTAACAGCTCGCTAGATAGACTTGTTGGGTTTGTTGATGAAATTGTATCAGATCAGTATTATCAGTTACAGTTTGGGTTTGGAACAAGCCTGATAAGGAAAATGGACAGCCACATAGCTATTGAATTGTTTGATAACCTGCACGGTAAAGTTTCACATAAAGCTCTAGATTTGATAGAAAACGAGTGGTACAAGTTATCAAATATACGGAAACAAAATGCAACGTGTGGGTGCCAACTTTTCAGTAGTTGTGGGTTGCCGTGTGCTTGTCGTCTGGCAGATATCGAAGCTACAGGTAAACTGTTCTGACTATTTAGTATTTGTGGGTTGCCGTGTGCTTTTCAAAATGTTCTGACTATTTCGTTTAAAATACAGGTGGCATAATCCCTCTAGATGCGGTGGATGTCTTCTGGAGGAAACTTGATTTAAAACCGTCGTTTGTCGATGATGAAAATGTAGACGTGGATAAGGTACTGGGTCAAGTGAGAAACAAAATCATGTCACAACCCGATCAGGTCAAAAGAAGTATGCTGTCGAGAATCGCATGGGTTGTCTTTCCGAGCAAAAGTAACAAGAAAGCGCCTATGGTACAAGAAGATACTCGCGGTCGTCCAACTTTGAAAAAGCAACAACAAAGGAAACAGGATGTCGCGAGAAACAGCTCATTCACAGGATCCCAACCGAGCAAATGTGACCATGCGAGACACAGCTCGTATATTGCGTCACAAGAGTCTATACAAGCGAGTTCGGTCTTTCAACACAGTCGTTCAACGAAGGGTAAAGGAAAGCAACCGCAAGATGATAACGCCCATCTAGGGTTTCCATTGATTACGGGGAAAGATGCGGTTAACAATATAAAATGTTTTAAGGGTAAAGGAAAGCAACCGCAAGAATACCAAACGTTGCTGAAGATACGACACGTATTGATCTATACGTGGCGTATAGACTTTTGTTATATCAGTTTTGCCTCACGTACTGACCCAAACGAACCAAACAAACAAACACAAAGCCATACGCTACCCGCTCGTTGATTTGGATTGTGGCCTCAAAAAAACTTTGTAAAGGTACGTGTCTCAACCCACGATCATTAATGTTAGGTTTTAATTGAATATTAGCGGGTAAAACTGGGTAGATTAGCGATTTTTAGGTCTGAACTTAAGGGCTATACGCTACGTATAGGGCTATACGTGGCGTATAGTTCGTCCTAGGAAGACGATGAAGCCATACGCCACGTATAAATCTATACGCTGCGTATGGCTTGGTTTACTCGGTCACTAGCCTGCGTATGGTCTTAACTGGTCGCGTATGGCTTGGTTTACCCGGCAACTCGCCCGCGTATGGCTTAATTGGCCTGCGTATGGCTTATTTTGCCCGGCAACCGCCTATACGCCACGTATAAGCCTATACGTGGCGTATAGGTTTTTAAAAAATTAATAATTATTTATTATTTAAAATTAAAAACAATATATTATTATTATTTATTATTTAAAATTAAAAACAATATATTATTATTATTTATTATTTAAAATTAAAAACAATATAATATTATTATTTATTATTTAAAATTAAAAACAATATATTATTATTATTTATTATTTAAAATTAAAAACAATATATTATTATTATTTATTATTTAAATTAAAAACAATATTATATTATTATTTATAATTTAAAATTTAAACAATATTATATTATTATTTATTATTTAAAATTTAAACAATATTATATTATTATTTAAATTAAAAAATTAAAAACAATTAATTATTATCAGATATGGCGGATCATAATGATATTGAGATGGATCAGCTAGACGATCTTGCGCACTACCCATTTCTGGATTTTCCGCCCGATACGGAGGCTTTTTCCCGTTGCCAGAAGCTCCGGGAGGTGCAGATGGGTCCAGGTACGGCGGTGGATTGGGCCCTCCTCGAGGAGGTGCAAGAGGCCGAGCGAGCCAGGGCCATCATCGGCGAGGACACGCCATGGTCGCGTCTTTTTGACCTTTCTTTTGCGGAGACATACCGAGAGCTGGTCGTCGAGTTTCTTTCGACGTTCATCTACTCAGAGACTGGGCTGCAGCCTCTACCCGGAGAGGCGCCGGATATTGACCCAGATCGTATTTCTTTTTCTATTTTTGGGGTCGTTTACCGTCAGACCCTCAGTCAGTGGGCCGTCACGACGGGCTTATACTACGAGCCTGAGACGGTGACGCCGCTTTTCACCGAGGCGGTGACAGAGGTGGACAAGGAGGAACTCCTTGTTTTTTGGGGCTTGATTTCAGATAGTCCTTGGTTGGGTACCAAGGGGAGGGTCTCGGGTATTAGAGACCCTTTGTATAGATATCTGCACCGGCTTATTTCGACGTCGATCGCACCGCGTCTGAAAAGCCGTGAGTGGTGCACTGATAGAGATCTTTTCTTCCTTTTCTGCCTGCTTACTGGGAGGCGGTGCGACCTGTCCACTAGCATGGCGCTTTATTTTGCTTCTGCCTATATGCGACAGAAGCGCGGACTTTTATATGGCGGTGCTTTCATCACGCATATCATGCGGTCGGTCTTACCATTTGACCAGCATGAGCCTGCGATGTTACCGGCCATTCCCCCTGTCCGATTAGACCGTCGCACGGCGAGCGGCATGCGCATCACGCACCGATTCCCGCAGGGCCTTCGGTTCGTAGGGGCCGTCCAGGACCAGGTTTGGGTCCCGGTGCCGTTGCCGCAGATGCCTGGACAGGGGGACCCGCATATGCCTCAGCCGCTACAGGGTATAGCGATTGAGGACGAGCCGCCACACGTCGAGCAGGTCCACGAGCATCCGCCACAGCATCCCCGACACGTACGTCGGTCTGTTAGGCTGGATAGGGCTACCCAGGCAGTGCTTGATGGCCTTGTTGCCGACTCACGACGACAGGGTCGTCAACTCGATCGCATGGAGGACCTGATGATGTGGGCGGTTGGACAGCTCGTGAATCAGTCACGAGCCGCCGGCATCGAGCCACCCCCACTACCACCGCCACGTCATTATCCGGACGACCCCGTTCAGGGTGAGGGCGGGGCGGGTCAGGGTGACGCCGGAGCCGGTCAGGGTGACGGCGGAGACGGTTAGATTTAGTTCTTTTATTTGTATTTTGTTTCTTTCGTTGTTATGTATGTAAAACATTTTGATGTATATATTTAATTTTTTGATGTAATGTATATAATGTTTAGTTTATTTGTTTGGTTGTAATGTTTAATATTATGTTTGGTTGTAATGTTTAATATTTTGTTTGATTGTAATGTTTAATATTTTGTTTGGTTTGTAATGTTTAATATTTTGCTTGGTTATACTTTAAAAATTTAACAAATGTTTAAAAAAAATAAAATATACAAATGTTTATATAAATTAAAATAAAAATAAACAAAATATAAATAAATAAAAAAATATAATTAAATAAAAAATACCTATACGTGGCGTATAGGTCAATACGCCACGTATAGGATTCATAAACTCCAAATCTTCCAACTTTTGAAGCAAAAATATAACCCGTGCCTCATACGCTGCGTATAGGTCAATACGCCACGTATTGGACCAGCCGCCAGACAGAGAATGACACGTGGCATTCTGTTGGCAGTGACTGAATTCTATACGCCCTCGTATTGCCCTATACGAGGGCGTATAGATCGGCGGCGGGTCCAATTAGCAATATTCCGTGTGTGGTTAGAAAAAGCCTTTATAAACGATATAATTTAATAATGTTCTAATTTTTATCAATGTGCTATAATTATGATGTTACGTCCGGTATCAATTAAAGTTTTTTTTTTCAAAGTAATTAAAACGATATAACTAATGTTTTTTTTTATTCATTTACTTTTATTGATGAGTTATATAAGTTTGAAGTTATGTATGTTATTTAATCAAATGTCCTCTTTTTAAACGAAAGTAATTAAAATAGTATAAGTTAATCTTGTGTTGTCTTTTATTAACTTGTTAAGTCATGGGGTATATTTATGTGAAAACACCTCATATAAAAATAAAGTGCATGTTACATAGGCGTCGTCTTATCACATAGAATTTTCAATTTTCACACCACTTTCACATGGTAAGTGGTATCCGTGTGAAAAAATTGTGTGAGAACTAATATAAATATTCATAAAAATATATAGAAAAAAGCAAAAATCTAAATACAACCATTTAAACAAACAAAATCCCAATTTGAGTAAAATAACCAAAGTTTAAACAAGCATAATCCAAATTTAGGGTTCCCAGTTAGACCTGTCCGGTTTCAAAAACAGTTATGGAGTGTGGATATGAAAGTCTTATATTTTTCTTTGAAGAGCAATTTTTTTTAAACAGAAAATGCAACCCCCCCCCCCTAAACAGCAGGGAGAAGGCAACAAAACCAGAAAGAACAATGATTACATAATTACAAAATATTGTAACCAATCCAATCCAATCCTTTTAAAGAAGGTTCTTGAGATTAGACATGTTCTTAAGCCATATAAAGCCAAGAGACAATATATCCTCTGTGATGCATTTAACTTTAGCTGGTTAGTTTGAGAATTAAGCATCATTCTGGGCCTTCCAAATACACCAACAAGCAATGATGATTATACCTTGAAAGATATCATTGTAAGCCACCTCAGTGAGACCGTCGTATGGAGATCAAGCACATCTCTAACCGTGAAATCATAAATTGGTGGAATTTTACACCAACGGCTAACATGTTGCCAAACCACCGAAGAATAATAGCAAGAAGACAAGAGGTGATCCAACATTTCCGGAAAATCCCCACAAAGAGCGCAAAACATAGAGGGTAACAGGACATGGTCCCTGTTTAAAACCTTCAAAGTTGGGAGACGGTCCATTTCCGCCCTCCATCCGAAGATATTGCATTAGATTGGGAGCCATTCACACCATTTAAATTAGTTGGTGCTTCACAAGATTCGATCTTTAGCAATTAAGTCTTTAACATACTTAGTCGTGAAGCCGTTGGAGCTATCCCCCAACCACCTCCAATCACTTTAGCTTCTGATACTTGCACCTGCCCCCACTAAGTTACGACATTGTTGCCACCGTTCATTTTCTGATTATGGGTGCCTCTTCCATCTCCATGTTATGTCCTGATTAACCCGCGAATACCATTCAGAAATATAACATTTTTTGTTGTGTTGCAGAGAAAATAAAGTTGGGTAAACACTTTTAGTGGTTACGGTGAGACCCAAGGATCAATCCAAAACCTAATAGAGTCTCCCTTTGCCCAAACTTCCTCGAATCCAATATTGCAAACATTTATGTGCAAATTTAAAATTGGAATCAAACAGATGATGTTATTCCAAACTTCCGTTAGGGACTTCTTTAACGACATATTGGACCAAATTTTGTTACTGTGATGAAACGCCGCTACCACTCTCCTCTATAAGCTTTTACTGTATTTTTTGAATCTCCAAATCCATTTCAATAATAGTTTTATTTATGTCTCGGAGAGAGCAAATTCCCTGGCTCCAGCATCTTTCGGTTTAGTCACCGTCTCCCAAGCTACCCAATGATTTTTTTTCTTGTCTTCGCATCCACCCCAATTTTTTTTCCTGATAGCTTCCAGCCCTTCCATAACCTTGATAGGGCCCCGTAGAGGGAAAAGTAGTACAATGGTAAGATTTTATAAAACAAACTTAATTGGAGTTAACATGTTTCCATAAATAACGTTTTAGCTTTCCATAAAGATAAGATGAACTCAAAGGTGTGAAAAAACAGGCCTCCGAACATTGATTTAGACTATTATATGAAAGTCTTGTATGGATAATGACTAGGCCTGTAAATGAACCGAACGTTCATGAACTGTTCAGCGGGAAGTTCGTTTATGTTTGTTCATTTAATAAATGAACGAACACAAACAATTTTTTTTGTTCATTTAGTTAAACGAACGAACATGAACACATGTCATGTTCGTTCATTTATGTTCGTGAATGTTCGTTTATGTACGTTCATATATGTTCATTTATGTTCGTTTGCTTGTTTGTTTGTGTTCATGTGTTTTTTTGATAAATCATGTACAGTTGAACCACTAATTTACATATGTGTTTTGGATGAATTATTAAGTATTAGAGTTGTTCATTAATGTTCATCTATTTTCATTTGTATTTGTGTATGTTTGTTCACTAGTGTTCGTTTTATGTTTGTTCATTTGTGTTCGTTTACGTTCGTTTAGCTTTTTAGCGAACGTACATGAACGAACACGAACATTTCCATTTTCTTAATGAACGAACATTAACAAAAAAAATATGTTCGGTTTTCATGTTCGGTTAAAATTAAATAAACGAACACACCGATGTTCGTATTCATTTACAGGTCTAACAATGACAAATCTATATTGAGTCACTAAGATGTGTGGGACTTCAATTTTTTCCCTAAAAATTCCGAACGTTTTTTTGTTGAAAAAAATTAAGAAAATACCCTTTAAAAGCAATCACAAAATACTCATGAGTCCAATCAAGAGTTATACACCAAAATTTAAGTCGATTTAGAGTATTCTTATTAATTTCTTTATCCACATCTCTATAGTTATACTAAAAATCACTATATTTTTTTTTTCTTTTTTAATTAAATAGTATTTTTTTTATACATTTATCATTACCTTTTTCTCTCTTCTTCACTTACAACCACTTTAAAAAAAATATTAAAAAAAGTATGCGGGTGAACAGTGTTTTCCCCAAATATACAAAAAAAATTATACATTTTCTCACTCCTACAGTGACAACCACTACCTAAAATATGCAAAACACACTTACACAAATATACAGAAACTGATGTGAATGCTCTTAGATTATTATACCGGTAATAATAATAGTAATATTCAACATTTAAAATTGATTAGGTCTGATCAACTTCAGAGCATAACATATGAGGTTATTTGATATTTATTTTTTCGCTTTTGATTCTTCATTTTGAATACTTTTATTTTTATTAAACAAAATTTTATTTTCTCACAAATACCAACTAAACCTTGCCTTTACAATTAAACTTAGATAACTTTTATTAAGGACAAACGTCATACCACTAGACCACTAGTTCATGGATTTTATTTTGAATATTTATTTGAGTATAATATATGTTTCAATAAATTTAAGAATAATTAATCCTTAGTCATGTTGATTACATCTAAAAGAAGTTAATAAGACCTATTAAAATTTAAATTCATGTTTTCTTTTTGAGTTTTGTAATTTGTTGAGTTAATTGAAAAGTATAATTTTAGTGAAAAAGTGATAAAAACGAGACCTTGATTATTATATAAATAAAATAAAAAAAAAGTTAACAAACTTAGCTTTTAGAGGGGAAATGTGTCACTAATACTTTTTTTCAAAAAAAAAGTGATACTCACTTTTTTAACAAACCTTTTTTCAACAAGGTCACGACACAAACTTTAACCTAAAACAGCTAAAACACTATTTACGTTAAAGTTTGTTAGCCTTTATTAAAACTCACAACCTTTTTCAAAAATTAAATGATCTAGAGTGTAATTGAGGGCTCGCTTCAGCTTGGTGTTCATACATGATTTTTTTATACCAGTGGGCCACTAACCTAATATGGAATGTACATTAAAAAAAACATATTTTGATGAGTATATGTGTTAATATGTTACATTGTATTTTATTCAACTCATATAATACACGAGTTTTTAAAGACATAAAATTTTTATTACTTAATGATATAAAATTATATTTATTCAACATGTTTAATACACGGTATTTTAACACAATATTTATATAAATATAGTCACGAACTAAGTCAATCTCGATATATGAAATACGATCCCAGACTATTTTACTAAACGAGTTTTAATTTAGGCTCGAAGTTTGACTCAAACTTATTTAAGTTTGTCTCGAATTAAGATTTTAACTTTGTTTTTAAAGACAAACTTCAATACAATCAAAAAAAGAGCTAGACACTGGCTAGCAAGGTACAATCAAAGGAAAAAAAGCAAAATAAAGGACAAACCAAGCAAAATACTTCTACATGCATTCATCTAGATTTTAAAAGAACACCAATTAGGGAGGACGGAGTGGAGGCACGGGTTGGACGGGTAACACCGCCGCAACCATAGCGGGCTTTGCACGGGTATTAAAGCCCGTTGGAACCAGCTCTCTTGACCGTTGAGATATAGCCATTGGGGGAGTGGGGGGGGGTGGGGTCTTTAAATAAAATAAAAATCAATTTTATATATTATCTCGAATATTTTTTCACCTATATATATACATCTTTACACAATATTATTTACATATTCTCTCACAAATAAATCTCAAAATGTTTAAGCGATATTTACATCCCGGAATCATCTAATAGTTCGTCGTCGTCCGACTCGAGTAGTCTTGAATTTTTAAACCTCGTTATTCAAGCAGTCAAGGTTGAAGACACTGCAAGATCGACTCGCCGACATGTGGAACGTGATCGTGTCCAAGCATATGAAATTCTAATGGCAGATTACTTTGTTGATTTTTTTTTATTAATTGTACTTTTTTATTATCTTTTTATTGATTGTATCTTTTTTATTAATTGTATTTTAGTTTATGTTTATTTAATGAGATGTGTTTTTTTAATGAAATATTATTTTAATAAAAAAATTTTAAGGGCTTATTGGTTTCACACCCTTCTCTTAGGGTTGGAGAGGGTTTAAGAAGGTAAAAATGACATGATACATTTTAATTGGATATAATGAGAGGGTTCCATGAGTTTTTTGTTTACCACTCCCTCCACCCTTATCCCATTCAAGTAAGTTCATCCTAGCTCTATTTTTAATCCACAAGAACCCCATCATCTTGATTTCTTCAATGATTTTTGTTGTAAGATCGAGTTTTACAAGATGGTTCTGTTTAAGTTGAGATTGGAAAAAATAATCACAACTATGCAAGGTAACTAGTACAAAGAGAGTAATGATAACTGATGTATTGTATTAAACTTCAATGTTTACAAGTTACAGAGAAACTATATGAAAGCTTGCTTGTACAATGAACAGATACAGTACTTATATAGTAACTTATAATCAAGACATACCCTTGATTCTAAGGATCAGATCAACCACAGATCGTTGATCTTGTACACTAGAAGACATACTACATGTAGATACACTCAAAGACCACAAAAGATAACTTTAACCAAACGTCTTATTAGGCATCATTGCTTGATACTTGATGGAGAGCGTTGTCTTTTATTGTGTCAGAGTTGCAACAGAAAGTTGTCAGTAGTAAAGTTAATGCTGCTGATATGCCCATCAGCAGCCACGATTAAACTTCAGCATATAAGGCTATCCGCAACATAGTTGATGATCAGCAGCAAAACTCAACTATCCGCAGTATAGACGATGATTAGCAGCAACACTCAACTATCTGCCGCATTTGTACTTAGTAAGTTTTGTAGCCATCAGTCTTTATCTCTACATTTGTTATGAAAAACGGCTGGCTTTCGAACAGAAGTTTATTTCTCACTTTCTATAAAACCCAGCAAACCAGAAGAATTATAGATTGAATCATATGCTACTTAAGACTTTAACTAGTCATTATCGAATAATAGATTATGAACAGCTTATTGAAAACGAAACAAAGGTTTTTAATATGAAAAGTGATATAAAGTTTATTATTTTTGGTAACAAAATAAATACAAATATAATAAGATATAAAGTCGAATTTAAAGAAGGTAGTATGAATTTAATTATCATTGTCACTCGTGTCAATTAAGTGGGATCCCATTGCCCCATTGGCACCTACCGTTTAATTTTCAAAGAAGGACATTTATGTAAATTCACTGGTCATATTTAAGACGGTCATCCCTCCTTGTCCGCAAGAAACCCTTTTTTAAAACCTCATTTCACGTCCTTCAAAAAAAAAAAAAAAAAACCTCATTTCACGCGCCGGTCACCAGAGGCGCGTGTCAGCACCTGCTTCCTCACGTGCCGGAGAGCTTAAGCCACCGCCACCTGTCACCTGATACTTTTGGCCCTACATATACTTCACCTCCACCATCTCCTTCCCTCACACACACAAATAAACATTCTCTCTCTCTCTATCTCTCTCTCTCTCTCTCTCTCTCTATATATATATATATATATATATACACACACACACACACAACAGAAGTGAAGAAACAGAGGGAGATGGGATCTGAGTTGATATACAGAGGCCACGAAGCTCAAATGACGTCGGATTCGTATTCTCCCAAACCGAACAAGCCATGGCTCTCCGTCATCCGGCCGATTCGCTACATGCTCCGGGAACAACGTCTTCTGTTTGTCCTCGTCGGCATTCTAATCGGCGCCGTCTTCATCGCCGTTCTTCCATCCTCCGGCACCACCTCCAACCGCCAGATCAACTACCACGACGCATTCTCCGTCTCCCAAACGGCCGAGATTCTAAACCCTAGGCGACCTGCCTACCGTCCAGGGTTCGGATCGTTGAATTCCGGTGGCAAAATCCCATTAGGTCTGAAACGGAAAGGGTTAAGGATCGTGGTGACCGGCGGAGCAGGTTTCGTCGGAAGTCATCTCGTTGACCGGTTAATCGCCAGAGGAGATAGCGTAATTGTTGTCGATAATTTCTTCACCGGAAACAAGGATAACGTCATGCATCATTTCAGAAACCCTAGGTTTGAGCTTATTCGACACGACGTCGTTGAGCCGTTACTACTGGAAGTAGATCAGATCTATCACCTTGCGTGTCCTGCTTCACCGGTTCACTACAAACACAATCCCGTCAAAACTATCATATCCTTAATTACCTTGATTTCATACAGATTAATCTAAATTATAATCACTAATTATTAAACATCAATTCACATTCTGTTGTTGAATCCTTAACGCTGATCTGTTTGTTTCTCACAAGACGAACGTGGTGGGGACATTGAACATGCTAGGGTTGGCGAAGAGAGTCGGTGCGCGGTTTTTGCTAACGAGCACCAGTGAGGTGTACGGTGATCCCCTGCAGCATCCTCAGGTTGAGACTTATTGGGGCAACGTCAATCCTATTGGTGAGCTTCCAGTTTTTTATGTTTAATTTTTAATTTTTGTATTTAATTTAGTTTACACGAAATACGACAAATGCACTGGAAATCCGGTGTAGTTTTCAGTCGCCGGATTCAGATGCGGCGTAATTCGCTGATCTCAGATCTGGCCGGAGATTCAACGCTTTTTTTTGCGTGATTTTCGGGTCAGAAATCTGGTGGTTGTAGATGAAGATATTTTTCATGAAATTGTTGATTGGATTTGAAGTTATAGGGTAAAATTAGGAGGAATGAATACAAATATTTAAAAAAAGTAAATGGATCTGATTTTGTTTGCTATTTTTGGCAGGTGTTAGAAGCTGCTACGACGAAGGAAAGCGGACTGCTGAAACGTTAGCCATGGACTACCATCGCGGTGCTGGTGTCGAGGTCTGTACAGTAAAAATTGAATTATGGATTTGTTTAAAGTGATGATTTTGATGGTGTTTGTAATGTAGGTGAGGATTGCCAGGATCTTCAACACATATGGTCCTAGAATGTGCATTGATGATGGGCGGGTTGTTAGTAACTTTGTTGCGCAGGTGGGTTGTCGTCTGATCGGTTTTTCAATTTTCGAGAATCGTTTGGTTGAATGATGTTTATTAGAACATTAAGTTTTCATTGATGGTGATAAAATCGGTTTGTTGACAATGCAGGCTCTGAGAAAAGAGCCCTTGACTGTTTATGGTGATGGGAAGCAAACAAGAAGTTTCCAGTTTGTTTCAGATTTGGTTAGTATGTCTTTCTCTGTTCCTGTATTTCAAGATTTTAAATTGCTTTTTGATTTTCCAATTTTGTATGCTTTTGATTGGTTTTTTCTTGTTTGGAATTTTATGAGTCATCAGTTGATGCCTAATTGGCTATCCTAAATTTGGTAATTGTTATTTTTGGGCGGTTTTGTTATTCAACCTAATCACCCAATTGGTATCTACCCGGAGTCTCTATATGTGGTAGTTTTGGATTCAAGGTTAACAAAAGAATTGTAAATGTGTTTAGGGGTTGATTTCTCGGTCTGTTGAGCATCTTTATTATTTGGGTAACATGGATAAACCAGATCTAGATTGGTCCTTACACATTCTGTATGGTGAAACAAGCGTATCACGTTTTAAATCAGGAAATAAGATGTTACATGATCAATTTGGGATATTCCTTGTGGGTGGGTCTCCTTGGTTGAAGTAGTTCAACACGACACCGACATATGTTCCTTTCAAGTTACAACCTTTAGTGCCTTCTCAATTATTATTTTTACAACGTTTATATAAAATTTTATATATGGAGTTGCAACCTTCTCAATTGTTATTTTCATATGGAGTTACAACCTTCTCAATTACAAGATTTTTAAAAATTTTCAACTTACAACCTTCTCAATTATTACTTTTACAATCAATTTACAGTATTTATTTGGGACCACGTAGGTCTTTTGTTAGTGGGTATTTGTTATATTATAGAAACAAAGAAACAAACACTTTCTTTAGTGCCTATCTCAAATCGATGGACCATTTTATAACCTAAACATGTGTAGAACAACAACATATCGCCTGCCAAGAGAAAATTATGTAACATCATTGTCATGTCCAACGCCCATGTGTAGTGAAAAGTGATAATGTTTAATGGCATATAATTTAACTGTATGCAGGACATAAATATAGTCAAAAGTATTTCTTTTTATTGTTGAATCATACCTCTATTACATTATTCAACTTAGAGACGCGTATAAGCCTAACTTACCCTGCTTTAAATCTGAAGGTGGAGGGTTTGATGCGTTTGATGGAAGGTGAACATGTAGGACCTTTCAATCTTGGAAACCCTGGTGAATTCACCATGCTTGAACTTGCTCAGGTATAGACCCTTATGCAAGAATAGAGTTTAAACACATTACAATCCTAAGCACGGGCCAGCCTGCGGGTTTGGGCTTGGGTGCTACAAACCATCCACTTTGCTATAGCCTATAGGCAACATTTATGGATCTTTTTAAGACATGTTTTGTTTACTTTACAGGTGGTCCAGGAGACGATTGACCCGAATGCAAGAATTGAGTTTAGGCCCAACACCGAGGATGACCCACATAAAAGGAAGCCTGATATAACCAAGGCGAAAGATCTCCTGGGATGGGAGCCAAAGGTGCCTCTGCGCAAAGGTCTCCCTATGATGGTGTCTGACTTCAGGCAGCGAATCTTTGGTGATCATAAGGACAACGGTGCCACCTCAGCCTCCACGTCAGCTTAAATGGCAACACTTTTTATACCAGTAAAATATGATGATATGCAGCAGGTAAAAAGGCGTATACTGTTTTGGCTTTAAAGCAACGGTTCCCTTCACCCAGGACGACTAGTATAGCAGGGTTTACGCCCACCCTCTCTACCGTTGTTCTGGTTTGAGTTGGCTATATTAGTTTTTCAGGCTTGTATTTTCGTTTTATTGTTATTGTTATTATTATTATTATTATTATTATTATTATTATTATCATCTTAAAGATGATTTGGGAACTTAATTGGTATTTTACAGAGATAAGTTTACATTGTAGCCTACCAATCTTCTCTTTGTTGTTATTAATATTAATGCAATTGGCACTTGAAAAAATCTTTCCGGTTTGGTGAAATCTGCTTACGACAAACATGTGTGGTTTTTGTTACAAACTATGGTTTAAAAGTCTTGTTTAGTTTGGTGCAGTTGAGTAGGTGGTTCCAGGTTAAAATGTTTTTGATGCAGAAAATGAATAATAAAATATACAATGTTATTAAAAAATGAAAATTGTCTCAAACAATTACCATCTTCACATATTTCGCTCAAGAAACATCCATCAATACATGTCGTTGCAACTGGTAAAACTAATGATAATTTCAACATGTTGAAGCACTTTTGTGTGACAAACACTCTGGATATTGTCTTAGCTTTTGTACTTGTCCTTTTGTATTTGTATGTAAGTATCTGTATGTATTGATTATCGAGTTGTAATCACATATGTATGTACTTAGTCTTGTCTGTTTTTGTTAAGTGTTGTGCGCACTTAGTAAGTGCGCAGGATGTATATCCTGCGTACTTAGCAAGTACGCAAGAACAAGTCTGCGTACTTGCTAAGTACGCAGGAACAATAGTCCTGCGCACTTGCTAAGTACGCAGGAAATAAGTCTAGTATAAATAGCAGGTCTTGACAGAATGTAAGTGCGCATTCATTTTGTAAGAATTTTGTAACCGGCTGAGTTTATAATAGACGGAGTTTGAAAGTGTTTTTGTTGTCGGTTTACTTTTTGTGTTGTTTGATTCTCCACCTAGTCACGGGCATTCCGCACCCTGTTCGACTAGTCACACACTCACACGTAACGATCCGAGACACCCGGGGACCTACAAGTGGTATCAGAGCAAAGGCTCTTGATTTCGAGTGTTGTGAGTGTGTTATGAGCATTTTCTACACAATCTACAGACATTTTACAAGCAAAAGTGACTGATTTTAGTGATTTTTGTGATAAAATAGGGGTAGCTCTTGAGCACTATTTTAGAAGCAAAAATCAGTCAAAATCCGACCTTTTGTTGTTTGTTTGAGTGTTTTGATCATCAAGGGTTTGTTAGAAACAAGTTTCTAACCCGTTGGCTTGATTAATTTGGTCAAATCTTCAATTTTTGAAGATTTTGTGTTTTTCCAGTGACCGGAAAAAGTTGGTGAGAGCAGGTGAAAAGGTGACCTGCGTACTTACCATTTTTGGCAACAAGTACAGTCTTGCTGCGTACTTGCTAAGTACGCAAGACCATTCTTGCTGCGTACTTAACATAACTCCTGCGTACTTACTATCTACTCCTGCGTACTTATTAAGTACGCAAGAGCAAATCTTAAGTGCGCAAGAAGAAATTTTTAAGTACGCAAGGCCAGTTTTTAAGTGCGCAAGTTGTGCTGTTTTCTCTGATTTTTGTCTAAGTGTTACACCATGGCAAACATTCAGAACTTAAGTAGCCTGTTTAACTATGACAACGAGATTGGGACTCCGCAGAAACCACCAAAGTTGCTAAATGTAAATAATTTTTCAAATTGGAAAGCACGCTTTGAGAAGTACATCTCGTATAATGATTCTTCACTATGGATATCTATCATTGAGGGATATAAACATCCAACTTATGAGTTTCTTAAAGAAACTGTTCCTAAACCTATTTCCAAACTAGACGAAGAAGAAAAGAAAGTATATGACCGGGAAAAGAAGGCTCATGGGTCTATTACAATGGCTTTGTCTAGAGATCTTTTTCATAGCTTCAGGGGTTATGATAATTCTAAAGATCTATGAAAAACAATTCAGAAGAGATTTGAGGGGAACAGTGACGTCAAGAAGAGCAAGAGAGAGCTTTTGAGGAAACAGTATGAGTGTTTCAGGTACTTGGAAAATGAATCTATTGATGAACTTATTTCTAGATTCTATCATCTTCAGACTGAGCTGAAGTCATTTGATCTCAAGTATCCTGCTGATGAATTGGTGGAGAAGTTTCTAGATGCCTTACCACCCAAATTTGACATGTATACCACGTTACTGAGAGAGAATCCAAAGTTCTATGAGATGACTGTTGAAGAGGCTATAGGCAAGATTCAGGTACATGATATGAATCTAAGGAAGAAGGAAAGTTCCAGACGACCTCAAATACAAGATCCTTCAATGTATTTTGGGGTGAACTCAACTGCAAAACCGTCTGGTTATGGAATTGCCTTGTACCTTGGGAGTCCTAAAGATGAAGAAAACTTGAATGTTGGTGGTAATCATACTGGTTTTATTGCATCAGGATCTGGTCAACACCATCAATCCTCACCAAGAAACACTACATTCATTTCTACAGCCAATCAAACTACTATTGCCAAGATTGCTGAAGATCATGTGGCCTTGTTCTCGTCATGTATGCTTGCTTATGAGAACTTCATTGGTGGGAAGCTTACAGATCCAGAGACCATTGAGGAAGACTTCAATCAGGTGGATCCAGATGACATGGAGGACATGGATATTCAATGGAATATGGCCATGATCTTAAGAAGGGCAAAATGTTTCCTGAACCGAATTGGCAGGAAGTTCATTGGTGGGCATTCAAATGCCAAGGTTGGCTTTGATAAATCCAAGGCTAAGTGCTACAAATGCAATAACTTTGGACATTTTGCAAGGGAATGTCAGAAGGAAAAAGCACCAGCTTCGGGTTCCACCAGGCCAAGCCAGGGGAGCAGCTCAGGAAACCACCAAGGATTCAACAATCAGAACAACCGCAATCAAACTCAAGGAGGATGTCAATTCCTGGGAGACAGGCTGGTCTCCTGGCAGTGTAAAAAGCAGTCAACGGTTTCTGTCTCCACATGTGAAGCAGAGTACATTGCTGCCGCGAGCTGTTGTTCTCAAATATTGTGGATCCAGCAACAATTGAGAGATTATGGCTTGAACTTCACTGGAACACCAGTATTCATTGACAACAATGCCACCATGTCCATCACAAATAACCCGGTGAAACATTCCAAAACTAAACACATTGAGATTCGTCACCACTTCATCCGTGATTGTGCTGAAAAGCACTTGATTGAACTTGTAAAAGTTCACACGGATGACAACTTTGCTGACCTTTTCACTAAGGCGTTTGATCGAACCCGTTTTGAACATCTTGTCAACATGATAGGAATGTTCAATCTTGAGTGAAAAACTTGTTTTCAAAAATCAAAACTTTTTCTTGGAAGTTAACTTTTATTTCTTTTTAGGTTTGTACAGTTTGTATTTCTTTCAAATCATTTCAGAAAAACCCAAACAAAATAGAAAACCAAGAAAATTTCAAAGTCATTTGAAGAAAAGAGGAAATGACAGCACATCAGTAATGATCTAAACGTCTTAGACTGCACATATGGGAAATGATTGCGTCATGCTTTCTTGTGTAATTATATTATTTGATTTGTTAATCTGCATATTTACAAGTACTTTGAATTGTCAGTAGGCTATAAGCGTCTTTAAATCATTAGTAGTGTGGAAACTAAATCAATACTACAACTGTGATTTGAACCCATGTTTGCTAGTGTGTGTGTGTAAAAGAATGCAAAAGATCACTATCAGATATAGGATGTAAGATTTTGACAAGTATTTTCTTCTGAGACCAGTTTCGGATTAGGTCGTTAGCACAATTACTGTGGTTCATCTCACTGCCCATGCTCACAAGTATGCAATGAGAGATTGAATCAAGATATGTCTTGACATCAACCGTTAAGCATATATTCACCCTTGAATCATTCCTGATTCATTGAAATCAAATCCAGATAAAAGTTGGATCCCCTTACCTAAATCCTTAGACACCATGTTCATTATCCTGAATCATCATTCTGATATTCACAGAAGAAATCCTATGAAACCAAGACAAATGAATCAATCGATTCTGAATCTTATGATTCCTGATAATCCTTATGGATTCTGTTTGATTTTTCTGTGTTAACTGATGTAATTTCATTGTGGAAATTTTGAAAATCATTGGGAAAATCTTAGAAGCCTTGAGATAGTGCAAATTTAAATTTAGATAGCGTAACTGTAGGGTACACGTTGTATAATTATAATGATTACCTTAACACACAAGAACGTGATACTAAGATGCTTATGGTTTCAAATCTTATAATATTGCCAACTTGAATTACTTGTTTATATTGCTTATTACGTATGAATATGTAGTAATCCATGACATGATCCCATATTCTTTGATGTTTATTGTATCATTTTTGCTTCTAAATATATGATCCTCTACTCATGACTTTGAACAAAAAGAGATTGTATGTATATACTTGTATATCTCCATTTAGAAAAAGATTAAAAAGATTTTTATTTCATGTACAGTTGAATCATTATCAAAAATGCCAAAAATATTTTAAGAACAGTTTATCTTCCTTGAATTGTTTTTGAAACCTCTAGATTGAACGTTCATATCCGGTTCGTTATTTGACTTGACAATCTTCATAATTTGAGTTGAAATTTGTGCAACACAAGGGTTTCTGCGTACTTGTCAAGTGCGCAGGAATTAAACCTTGCGTACTTGTAAGTACACAAGACCAAAATATGTGGGGTATATATACAGGACTTAGAATTATTTCCGGGTTTATCTCATTTCAAACTCTTTGACACTGTTGTATACCCACGCTTCATATTTCCTCGAAACTTTGTGTGATTCTAAACAAGTTTTTCGTCCCGTTCATTGTTCCATCTTCATATAACAAACATTCGGTGAGAATCTTGACAATTTCCATCCGTTAAATCGACTATTATGGACCGATTTGTGATCGTATGAGTCTAGGGTTTGGATTTTGGATTTTTTGACAAATTTTTGTGTTTCTTGACCTAAATTAACACATAAAACATGTTTCAAATCATTATTCGAACCTCTATAATCATTAATTCGTCCTAAACATTGCTCGATTTGTGAATTTGTCCTGTGTTTGACCGACGGTTGGAGTCAGTACTTGTTTAGGTCAAAATTTGACCGGTTTGGCTTGACATTGGTGTTAGTTTTTGATCCCATAGGTTCTAAGTGCTTTCTTTGACCTCGTGGTGACCATAACCTACATCAATCTCTCACATTTGCTGATTTTGGAATGTCTGCAATTTGCACAAGTGTTAGACCTTGCGCACTTAGCAAGTATGCAAGAAATATCTCTTGCGTATTTACTAAGTACGCAAGGTATAAACCATGCGTACTTGTTAAGTACGCAGGAAGTGCAAAGTGGAAAAATTCCTAAGTCTGGAATGTGCTTCCTTGTGAATGTGCTATACCGTGTCGTGTTTGTTCAATTCCAATGATTATTCTTGTTCTTATTGTGTTTATTGTATGTTTTTTGCAGTGATGGCTCGTGCTTTTACCAGCGAATTCAATCTTCTGGCTCTAACACATCCTGAATGGAAGGGTGCTGCACTTGAATACCGGGAGATAATTGATTTCTTGAACCGTTCAAAGATCAGCTATGCTATCTCTGCAGATCCTATCGTCTCAAGACCGTACATGGATCAATTCTGGGCAACAACAGATCATGACTGTACAGTAACCCCGAACGTCATTAGGGCTACTGTAGCAGGTCAACAGATAGCCGTATCAGAAGACACCATCAGGAGAGTGTTACAGTTCCGGGATCTTGCAACTGACCCAATTACCTATCCTGATTACTTTGTGGATGGGTGTTGGAGACAGAGAATGGGATATGTCGGTGCAACGGACTATGCTTCGTACAAGAAGATGTGGGTACTCGATCAATGGCGCTACTTTGCCCACATCATGATCATGTGCATCTCTTCAAGGAAAGCAGGCAAGGATGCCATGGGTCATCACTTAGCGGCTGCAATGGTGGGTTTATCTCTCAACAAAGGCTACAACTTCTCGAAGTACATATACAAGGCCATAACCGACCAGATCTATACCGCGGAGAAGTTTAGATTCATGTTGTATCTAAGATTTATCCAGCTGCTAATCAATGATGCGTTGCCAAATATACCGGCTGTTAAGTGAAGAGAGTGGACAAGAGAGTATTTGCTCAATTCTTGAAGCCAGGCAGCGTAGAACCTACCCCTGTGCATACTTCTCTTTCGGGCACCTAATAAACGAAGCATATGTCGCCCCAGATGATTTCAGATGGTATAGTCCCGATTCAGAGCCTGAACTCAGTGAACATTCTAACGAGCAAGAAGAGGAGGAAGTTGAAGGTGATGATGATTCTGAAGAAGAGGGAGACGAAGAAGAAGGAAGTGCTGGTGCTGAAGAATCCGACTCAGAGGCGACCGAATCCGATTCATCTGATTTTGATGATGCTTAGAGGCATGCAACATAAACGACTGTGAGTACCGCTTCCACTTCTACTTCATCTTCACAACAGCTTTACCGGCGACAGCGGAGGAGGCCACGTGTAACAGTTGAAGTGGCTGCAACTTCTATCACAGAGGAGGTTCATGTGATAGTGACTCTCCCTCTGCAACCTGTCCAGGTGGCGGTGACGAATCCAATTCTTACTGAGTCTGTCACCATCACCCCAACCACCATTCAAACAACCACCATCCCTACCTCAATCCCCACAACCACCCTTCAACCCATCAGTGAACCATTTCTTGATGTTGACTTTAATCAAGGATTTGATTTTGATGAAATCTTCACCTTCCCAACTCATACAGCCGAAGCATCATCCTCAAGGGGTCCTGATCCTTAAGATGTCAAGATCACTACATTAGAGACTCAAGTAGTTGGGTTGCTTGAAACGGCACGGAAATCAAGAGAGGAGTCTGAGAAGCAACAAGGCCAGATTAACTCTTTGGTTGATGAAGTAGTCGCGTTAAGGAAACAGCGGGCGGCTGATGAGAAGCAGCGTCAGGAGCACGATGTAATGGTTAAATTGGTCTGCGATAAGGCCAAGACGCTTGCTGCTCAGGGGGGAGAGATTAAAAGAGTTGTTGGAGAAGCAGCCACCGAAGTCTAGCAGTGACGAGGCTTGTCACCTAGTTGATCTGACTAGGTGACGACTAGGACAAGGATCCAGAAGCCGGGCCGAGTGGAAGTGAGCAGCGATCGTTAGCATTGGCGATTGTTCCCATTTCTGCCGTGTCTATGGCTGAGGGGGAGTCTACTCGGAGCGAAGGTGGAGGTGATGCTTCGGGTCATGACAAAGGAAAGTCTCCGGCTGACGTACTTAAAGATCTATCTGACGAAGTGATCCTATTTCTAGAGCCAGACTATTCTAAGGAAGCATAGGTCGATGCTATCAGCAATCTGGAAGAGGGAGAGATCGACTCTAATGACGACTGGGATGAGGAGGATGAAAATGTGGTGGTAGAATTTCCCAAGGGTGACGGTGAAAGAGAATACGAGCTTGAGGATGGAGAGATATTCGAAGCTCCAGCCTTTGAAGCTAATCTTAACACAGGTTCAGTCGAGCCCGAAAGTACTGCTGAGGCGTCGACTGAAGCCTCTCCTACCGACCCTAAACCTGTAAATCCAGAGGCGTGGAAAAGAAAATATCCGCCTGGATGGTTTCCAAAGGATCAAGCTCCTGTATGGCAGAAGACATCCATCATAGACAAACATGGAGCTACAGGTATGATCTTAGCTGTAAGGTTTGACGATGACAAGAAGCTGTTCGCTATTAAGCGAGCTGGGGGGTTCAATACTTGAAACCAACCAGTGAAGCTTTCAGCTGTTCCCGCTCCCGCTCTTCTGCTTCCATCATTTCAACAATCTCTGCCATCAATCCCATTTGGGTTTGAGCAAGTGTGGCATCCTCCAGATGAGCACCCCAATCAAAGCTATCGTCCTGTTGAAGACTGAAGACAATCCAGAGCTGTTGTCAAGGGGGAGTTTGTTGAAGCACTTTTGTGTGACAGACACTCTGGATATTGTCTTAGATTTTGTACTTGTCTTTATGTATTTGTATTTGTATTTAAGTATCTGTATGTATTGATTATCGAGTTGTAATCACGTATATATGTACTTAGTCTTGTTTGTTTTTGTTAAGTGTTGTGCGAACTTAGTAAGTGCGCATGATGTATATCCTGCGTACTTAGCAAGTACGCAAGAACAAGTCTGCGTACTTGCTAAGTACGCAGGAACAATAGTCCTGCGCACTTGCTAAGTACGCAGGAAACAAGTCTAGTATAAATAGCAGGTCTTGACAGAATGTAAGTGCGCATTCATTTTGTAAGAATTCTGTAACCGGCTGAGTTTATAATAGACGAAGTTTGAAAGTGTTTTTGTTGTCGGTTTACTTTGTGTTGTTTGATTCTCCACCTAGTCACAGGCATTCCGCACCCTGTTCGACTAGTCACACACTCACACGTAACGATCCGAGACACCCGGGGACCTACACAACAAACGATAGATTATTATGAAATGTGTTTCCTTGTTTCGACCATCAGTTTTACAATATTGGATATAGTATTGGAGTATTCGTCTTCATATGATCAATGTAGTTGATGAGTTCAAACTTAAGTTTGTTTTTAACATCACAATCAAAATTATTTGGATATGTCTCGGACAAACTAGTAACTTTGGTATATGAAATTCACCAAAATTATATTACGGACTCAAAGTACCCATACACGTAAGCAATTTAGAGGTTACCTCATTAAAAGGGTTGCCAAGCTCTTGGATTTGTATATCTAGCATCGTGCTATAATATTCAAACTCGTAACAATGGCGATCGGTGATGTTAGCTCTTTGTCTTGACATTTTGGGTTAATGTAAGCGTTGTTCATGTTGACTATTAAATGTCTTGTTTTTTCATAAAAAGAAAACGAATTGTTCCAAAAATGAATCGAAACCGTCAACTTTAAGGTATTGTAATTATAGTTTGGTTGAATTATTAACCAGATTTTTTGTGATGATATATAACTTTAAGCTATTGTAGTTATAGTTTGGTTGAATTATTAACCATTTACATTCAAGATATCATGATATTTTTAATGATATATTTATAACCCCTAAAGGTGTTCCATTAAGTTAAATAATACACAAATCAAATGATTTCATTTATAAGTGAAGTCCATATGCTTGTTTGCTAATATTAACGACACGTGTATTTTCAACATATTTAAGCACTTTAATAATAGACAAATATAAATCAACCAAACGCATAATTATTTTATGATAAATGTATTTTCAACATATTTAAACACTTTAAAAATAGGCAAATATAAATTAACCAAAAGCACAATTATTTTATGATAAGAACTCCATTTTGTATGTCGAACTCTTGCAAGATAAATCTTTTGATTTAAACCATTTTAGGTGTTAACTCCTAAACGATCCATTACTTCTTTCAATTTTTTTCTTTTGACTTTCTCGAATGATATCTTGTCGTTTACAAGATGCACAAACCACATTTCTCAAAATCGATATATCCACAAAAAAAGTTCTACTTCAGTATGTTAATTTGTAAAGGCCACAACAACCGGTTGAAGTTGGAGGATAAAACATGCACTAGTGTAGTCCTGTCATTTAGTCGCTTACTAGTGCACTACTATAATATTACATTTAAACACGCAATAACTAATTTCAATTTTTAAGCCTAAAAGTAAAAGAAAAAAAAGAACATAACACAAACTGGGAAGGGAGAGGCGGGAGCAGTCTACAACAACGAGCAAGTCAGGACTCAAGAGGCGAGAGGCTGAGAGAGAAAGTCTACTCAAACCCGTTGATGTAACATCCGTCACAATTTCAGGTCTAAACTTTACCTTAACCTATTATGTTATCCCTTAGTTGATACAAGATAGACATGACTCTAAAATTAAACAAGAATAAACATTTAAACCCTTTCACACTAGTGATTGTGAATCTTATTTAGACAATTTTAACAAACATTGGTGATACACAACTAAATCACTGAAGCTTAACAAACATAACCATGACTAGTACACTACTAATATTAACAAAGTTAAGGGGGCATTTTACCATTTAACAAAGTGAAGGGGGTGATGTTTTCGGTGGAAAATACCACCGACACTAAGAGTCTTGAAAATTCCTTTTGAGGTTTGCATGACCTTTATACCAAGGTAGTAAGAAAGTCTACCCAAATCACTCATTTCAAAACTTTTCTCCATTTGAACTTTGAAAGTAGTGATGTCTTTCGTTATTGAACCTGTCACAATAAGATTGTCTACATAAATTCCCATTTTTAGTAGAGAGTTCTTAGTCATTCTTCAACATACGACTTGATCATGAGAACACTTTTGGAAATCCAACCTTTTGAGTGTGTTATTAAAATTGATATTCCAAGCTCTTGGGTGCTTGCTTTAACCAGTATAGTGCATTAGAAAGTGTATACACTTTTGTTTTTGTCCGGGTTTGACAAAACCCTCCGATAGGATTACAAACACGTCTTTTTTCAAGTCTCCATGTAGAAACGTAGTTTTTACAACCAAGTGAGGTAACTCCCACCTATGACTCGCGACCAAAGCAATAAATAATCATGCCTTTTCAATTCGTGCAACCGGTGCGAAAACTTCATCAAAATTAATCCCGTGTTGCTGCACATAGCCTTTTTCTACAAGGCGAACTTTAGGTTTGTTGAGCGTTCCGTTTGCGTTCTTTTTCACCTTATAAACCCATTTCACTCCTTTGGGTTTAACGCCTTTTGGAAGATCGTTGAGATACCATGTCTTATTTTTCTATATGGACTCAGAGCTCCACTTTCATAGCTTTTATCCATTTTTGACAATCTTTGTCCTTTAGGAAGGTTCTTGGTTCATCTTCTTGCAACACTAATGACTCGCCCTCTTTCAATCCTTTGATCATTACGGTTGGTACTTTTATCCAACACATAATCAATAATCTCCTTGGTATTACTCGAATATGTGAGCTTCTTCGGGGAGTAGGTATTTCGAGTGTTGCATGGTCATGTACGAACGTGCCTTCCTTATGACTTTCACATATTGTTTACTTATTCCTTGGCTTTTCGTTCATTTTTGCATGAGAGGTAAATTTAACTGAAAAAATCAATATGGAAGCAGTTTAGTCTATTTTCAAGTGTGATTGCTCATAAGTTAGTCAAATATGATGATAATTATGCATGTAAAACATTTATAATTTGATACATATCATATAGTATAAATGGAAAACATGGGCATGAATATATAAAGACTTCGCCACTTCAAATTAAAAAAAGATGACAAGACACGTTGACGACTTAAACCGAAAAGTGGTTCGTTACAATAGTCATGTCAAAGGAAAACTATCAAATAATTTAATCGCGTTAAACATCAAAATTAAACTGTAAGAAAACGTGTTCAATAACATTTTGAATGGTTTAATGACCGGTTGGAAAATGAATAAATGTCAAATCTTCAAGAGCGTGTACAAGTTTGAAGATTTTAGGTCATTCGAGCCAAAATTTTACAATCTCCTGCGCATGCATAGTAGTTGGAATAAAACACAACTAAAGTTGCTTACCAAACATGTTAAGTTTTTTTACTTCTAAACCGCTTTAAGGTTTATACATCCTTTTACAAGTTTCCATACAATTTCTCACTATACTTTCAATTTAAACACATCACGTTAAATTTTGATATCTCATTCATTTTATCTCTATTTTAATAACTTATTCACATCTCTCATCAAGGAGACTGCGAATATATTGAAAAGGAAAACTTAACCTGTGAGAAAGTTGCGATTGGATGAATTATACACATGAGTTGGAAATCAACAACTAATTTGAAGATGAACAAAGCTAGATTTTAAACTAAAACACATAATTTCAAAGATGAATTGGATTGATATAAAGGACATAGAAGCGAGTGAATAGGTACTAACCATAATAACTATCATGTTAGAACTTAGAACGATAAGATGAGTAGTTAGACCAATCTCTTTTAAACTAAAAATAGAAATCTAATAAAAAATACAAACTAAATACCAAAACATTCAAAAGGATAGAGGTGAACATGTCGGGTTTTTAGCCCAAAATGCTTCGGGTTAGTCAATAAAAGTGAAAATCGGTTTTTGGTCAAATCGGTTCGTATTTAGAAACAAGTTAAAAAAATTCAAAAAAATAAAGGCCAACGAATGAAACGTTGGTCTACACATAAGGATAGAGGTGCACAGATCAGGGTTTTGGCCCAAACCGCTTCGGGTTTAGTCAATAAAGTGAAAATCAGTTTTTGGTCAAATCGATTCGGGTTTGGAACATGTTCATAAGGGGTTTGACCGGTTTGAAAACCAGACTGGAACCAGGTTTTGAATGGTTCGAACCGGTTACAACCTATAAGATTACAAATCAATTTCAACCCTAGGGTTCGGTCGATTCCAAACCGGTTCATACCGAACCAATTTCAAAATCAGTTCCGATTCGGATTCAAAACCGGTTCAGGTTTTGGAAGTGCTTTTTTTATGCCCCTCTAACATCACAATTCACAAAGATCTTATTGATTTGGGCCATCTAACAACCCAATAGAGTTCAAAGATTGGGCCCTTGTCAGCCCATTATCTATCGATACACACGTCTCTTCTCTCGTTATATTCATAAACCCTAGATTTTCCATTTCCTTCCTCCACACCGCAGTTCTGTGCACGAACCAGTCTCCGCCGCCGCCGTCGTCATGGTATTATGATTCGCCGGAACCCTAATTTGTGCGTAAGTTACTTCAATTGTTCCTTGCTAATGCACTTTTTCTTATTTCATGATGCTAGGGTATCGATCTTGTTGCTGGAGGTAAGAGCAAGCGAACCAAAAGAACCGCCCCTAGATCCGACGATATCTACTTGAAACTCCTCGTCAAGGTATCAAAACACTGCTCAATTCTCATCTGTTTGTTCGTATGTATAATCTAATTTTGTTTTGTTCATATTTTGATCAGCTTTATCGGTTTATGGTGAGGAGGACTGGAAGCAACTTCAATGCAGTGATATTGAAGAGGCTTTTTATGAGCAAAGTCAACAAGCCTCCGATTTCTCTATCTCGTCTGATTCGTTACGTGTCCGGCAAGGTATTTTTTTGGTTTTCATTCTTATACCTAGATATTATATTGGCAGTTCAGTTATTGTTGATAAGTAGTTGATACCTTGATTTCAAATTGAGTTTATTTGCTTATGTGATTTAACTGATTATGAAACAATGTGAATAATGTGTATAAAATAGAATGTTGTTCACTTCTTTTGCACACCGATGAATGCAAGCCTTATGTCAATAGTTATCAAAGGCGCAAGGCTCAAAAAAGGCGAGGGCCCAAGAAATATTTTATGCTATATATAAAATAATCAGTTAAACATTATGTATTGTAAATATATAAAATATATTATGTATTGAAAATTAATATTATTTTTCAAAAAAAATAAAGAAAAACTATTATATAATATTTAATATCTAGTTAGTACCAAAAATGTTCAAAGTCATATACCAAAATCATCAAATACCTAGGAAATGAGCTTCAACAGGTAATAAAAATAAAAATAAAAAATTGTGACAAAAAACCCAAACCCTGCGCCTCGCCTCAAAACTGTGCCCAGGCGCCCCAGGCGAGGGATTTTAACAACTATGCTTATGTCATTAAGAGGTTGTTTATAGATGTTATTGAGGTTATTTATATCTAAGTTTAGGTTACGTGACGATAGAAACCAATTAGAAATGTAAATGAAGCTATATAAATAACTTGTGCCTCCTGAACTTGATGTGTGTGCACTTTGCGCCTTAGCATTGGGGAACCATTTTGTAGTGGTGTGCCTCACGCTTTTTAAAATGAAGCCAATGGCAAGCTGCAACGCTTTTTTTAAGTCTTGGGTTGTTGGTTTTCGGTCTGTTTGAATGTCTCGTGTTATGATTTTGGTTATAATGGTCAATTTTGTTTAACTAGGAGGACAAGATTGCTGTGGTTGTGGGCACAGTTACAGACGATGTTAGGGTGCATGAGATCCCATGTCTGAAAGTAACTGCATTGAGGTTTACTGAGACTGCAAGGGCAAGGATCGAGAAGGCAGGTGGAGAATGTTTGACATTCGATCAACTCGCTCTTCGAGCCCCTCTTGGACAGAACACAGTATACATTCTTTTCTTGATGATCTCAATATCTCATTTTATTTTGAATCAAGATTTTGCTATACCCGTTTTTATTTTGTTTTGAACAACTATAAAAGATCAAAACAAATCCTCTAATCGGTCGTTGTTGGTTGTTTGGTGCAGGTTCTTCTTAGAGGTCCTAAGAATTCGCGTGAAGCAGTGAAGCACTTTGGTAAGGCTCCTGGTGTACCACACAGTCACACCAAGCCATATGTGAGATCAAAGGGGAGGAAGTTTGAGAAGGCCAGAGGTAGAAGGAACAGCAGGGGATTTAGAAACTAAGCTATCATTGATGGTATCTATGAATCCATTTCAAAGTTTTTTTTCCCAGATTTTAAATATTGTGTTCTTTATGAGACTTTTAGTTCTTTGCATACTTATGATGAAAGTTTTGTTGTTGACATCAATCTTTTTGGTAATGAAGTTGGAGGTTGGGTCTTTTGGTTTAAAAATTATCAGAATGGTTACATTATTGTTGCTTTTTATTGCTATTTTAAGTATTGGTTTTAAAAACCAAGCGAATTACATACCAAGGGTTGTGAACTAATTTTAACTGTAAACCGTGAGAATCATATAAACATATTAGATTACTTACGATTCTCTTGTAATGCAACACATTCTTCTCTCTTTCTTTAATTTGTTTTAGGCCAATTATACCATGACAATTGTCGGCTTATAGACGTTTTCTTTTCTTTTTTGTTTTCGTTTATAAAAAAAACTTTTTAAATATACAGTTTTATAAAATTTCGAACATACTGTTGCGGCGTGTTTATTTTTATCTACGTTTCGATGTAAGTTTCGTTCAAAACAGAGTTGTGCGTTATATACTTACAGTGTACAAGTTATCTAGAAATTTGCGTACAACATTGTTTTAAACTTTTTTTAACTCTTTACTTGTTTAGACGGTTTTACTTTCTTTTTTTAGTTTTTTTTCAGTTAACTTTTTTTAATGGTTTTGTTTACTTAAAGGTTTTGTTTCCTATATAAAATTCTGAATACGTTGATCCATGATTTTGTATTTGCCTTTTCATTTAAAGTCCAACAAGTAACAAGAACCTTAAGAGTATCCATTTTTAAACATACTTATTGCAATGTGTATTGGATTAACTACAACCAGCTAGAACTTGACAATGAAGTCATAGATGTGTTTATTGATCTCTTGAGGCCTCTCTTGGTTGATAAAGTGACCCACTCCTTCCATCACCACCACTTCCTCCGGTCCGGTCACCGTCTTCTTAAATCCACCACCACTTATGTACTCCTTCGTTGCCGGAAAGCTATACGTTAGATCTAGATCCCCCACTATGAATTTCACTGGCACCATTATCTTAGATCCCGTCCAAGCCGCACACAACTCCCAGTTTCTGCAATACAAACCATTAATCAAGCCCCAGATCAATGCCATCAAACTACAAAGCAAATTAAGTAAATTTTTTGAGTACTTACAGATCAAAACAACGATAGTAATTGAATCCTCCCGTGAATCCTGTGGCTTGGTATTTGGATGCGAAGTAGTCGAGGTCTTGTTCGGTGAACCATGAAGGTAATGTGTATGGAGTTGGGTTAAAAGACTTTGCGTAGTCTTTGGGCGGTTTTGGTGGACTTGGATCTCGTCTAAAATAAATCGAGGCTAGTAGTTTTTTGGTATCGACTTTTGCAAACTCTTCTTCCCACCCAATTTCCTGGTTAATACACACCAATATCATCTATAAAGTCGCAAATTTTCATCCGTTTTTTTATATTTGTTTCAAGTACTTTAGTAACGTCAATTTGAGAGTTCAAACTACAAGAAAACGTAGATGTTGAATATGTTTAGTAATAATAGGGATGACAACCGAACCCAGTGGAAATATCCGAAACCTGAAACATTCGGGACAGATAATAAGACGGGTATTTCTGTATAGAATTTGTTTTAAAAAATTTCATTGGTTAGGGATTAGGTAATATCTGCATCTTTACATGAATATATTAATATTTGATACAATCTTACTCTTAAAATAATATAATAAATATTAGTTGTTAATGACTTAAAATTATGGTTGAGTCGGGTTAAGTTTCAGGTCAAGGGCATACCAACGAGTAACTTTTTTAACATAATATTATAAATGGATTCGCAAATATAACCGCAAAACCTATAGCTATTCAGTAACGAGTACCTGACGTGTATACGACACGATTTTATAATATGGTATGCGACTCAAATAACCAAAATCTCTTCCATTTCATAGCCGACTCATTTTCATCCTTAATTAACAGTAACAAAAAAAAAAAAATACTATTATACTAATCACCTGAAATCTACAGATGTAGAAATCGTCACCAAAAGTCGCTCGCATTTGGTCCAACGGTTTAACCAACGGATTTCTAGGATAATAAACGACGCTCATGTTGACCAAAGCCTTGATCCGATCAGGCCTGAACAAACTCATGTACCAGGAGATTATAGCACCCCAACGAGTCCAGCAAGCCCACCAGGTCTCAGACTATGTGGAACACCGTGTAGCTGGTGGAGGACGATGGTGCTTCCTTGTCACCAAACCCAAGAAGGTCAGGCCCGATGGCACGGTAGCCTTTGGAGGATATAAACAGCATCTGGTGCCGCCATGTGTACCATAGCTCCGGGAAGCCGTGGAGGAAAAGCACGGCGGGGCCGTCGCCGATCTCCGCGACGTGCATATTGATGCCGTTTGTTTTGACGTTTTTATGTTGTATTTTTTCCATCTTTGGTTTTTTTTTTGTATTGGTTAATTCTTGTGTGGGTTTTAATCTTTATATATAATAAATAAAAACATGTTTTATACACTTGTGACCTTGTCAACATTTTAAGCTGTTTAAGATACATAATATGACACACTTGGCATGATTTTAAGTTCAGCTTCATACGGGTCAAACCCGTTTTCCTATCTTTACCCGGTTTGAAAATTCAAACCATACCCATACAACAACTCATCTTCTCTTTCATCTTCTACTTTCTCGTTCATCGGCTACCACTTTCTTCCTCACATAATCGACAGAAACCCTAACGAGATAAGGCCATTTTTCATCAGCTTTTCGTCTCCTCTGCTTTACCATCGTTCTTCAGTGTTACGATCCTCAAGGTATCACACTTCTTCCTTCTGATTGACTTTAAGTTTACCCATTTGCTTTGATTTCTTAAACATAGATTGTGTTTTGAGTGCTTGATTGTTTTACAGGTGTGAGTTTAAACTAACCACTTTCATCCTCCACCCCTTATTGAAGAACCCTAAACCCCACCCGTTGCAACCACCATCGGCGGCCACTGCCATCTTCCACTAAACAGTCAACTGAGATCGTCTTCACCATCTTCTGGTAACCCCCATCCCCTTTCTTCCTCACATAATCGACAGAAACCCTAACGAGATAAGGCCATTTTTCATCAGCTTTTCGTCTCCTCTGCTTTACCATCGTTCTTCAGCGTTACGATCCTCAAGGTATCACACTTCTTCCTTCTGATTGACTTTAAGTTTACCCATTTGCTTTGATTTCTTAAACCTAGATTGTGTTTTGTTTGCTTGATTTTTTTACAGGTGTGAGTTTAAACTGAATCTATAGTTTTACATGTCAAATTATTTTTTTCTTTTGCATAGATAATGGAGTCAATTGTGATGGTTCAATTGGGTTATCTTCTATTGTGTAAGTTTTAAACTAATTTTATTTGGGGGTTATGAATCTTTTCAACCTAATTCACTGGATTTTTAAGATACCTTTTCATTGTTTTTTTGAATATTCCCTAAATTACTTAATGTTATTCCATCCAAATAAAACAAAAAAACCCCCACAAAAACACTTAATTAGCATACTTAGTTTTCAATCGTAGTACTAACAATATTAACATTTTTATTATACCTAATTTGCTAATGACTATAAGTTATCAAATTAGATAACTACAAATCAAGTACTGAACTTTGTAAATTGAATTAAAAGATTACAACAACCACTTTTTGGATTTTGTCAACATTTTCGTGGTTAGTTTTTTAAAACTTTGCAAGCAGTTTTTTTGATGTGTTATCACTATCTAAGCATGTTAGATTATACTTTTGAAAAAATTCAGCCTACCTAAAAACAAAATCAGTTTTGGGTGGTATTTTTTTAAGTAAAACTTGAAAATATCAACAAAAGTTTTCAGAAAACAGTCTTTTCTATCGGTTGCTGAACCCAAAATATTCCTAAATTTAAACAACAAATCATCATTCATTAAGCAAATGCAAATTCAAAAAATAAGAGAAATACCACATACTTAAGGTCAACACCCAACAATCTATTTCATCCCTTTAAGACCTGTTTCTGGCCCTTAGAAAACCTCTCAATGTGATTAATTAATAGGGTTACCTATTTAAATAAATTAGTATCATCTTTTTCCACAGTTATACAGAACAGAAGATGATACATAAAAAATCAAAGGATTTGATTGAGATCTAATCAGAACCACCCCTATGGGATACCTTTTCATTGTTTTTTTGAATATTCCCTAAATTACTTAATGCAATTCCATCCAAATAAAACAAAGAAAAACCCACAAAAACACTTAATTAGCATACTTAGTTTTCATTCTTATTCCATAATAGACTTTGAAATATAACATTAACCCCTTGAATATATTGAAATACATAGAAAGAGTAAGCTTTTAGGTCAAATGAAAACTGTTGATGTATCATATCAATTTTCGTAAATGATTTGTTATCACTATCTAAGCATGTTAGATTATACTTTTGGTAAAATTCAGCCAACCTAAAAACAAAATCAGTTTTGGGTGGTCTTTTTTTAAGTAAAAATTGAAAATATCGAAAAAAATTATCACAAAACAGCCTTTTCTTTTAACTTTTTTTTAATGTCAACTATACAAGACAAAATCATTCCCCTAAACATATATGTAGTCTCTATCAAAGACTGATTACAACTTTCTATGACTATTAATTTACCTAAAATAACCGTTTAGCACACAAAAATCAACAAAAACCAGTTATGCAAACCTGAAAGCTGTACATAAGGTAGGTGGATCTTTACTTTACCTTGTGCTGACTGTTTACTTCAGAAACTTTGTTTACTTGATTGATATTATGTTTATTAATGTAATTGCAAAAATATTTAAGGTATCTGTGACAAAACCAGCAGCTAAAGTAGAGGCCCCTATTTTCAACTCATTTATATGCAAACGGGTCAATTGGGTTATTTGGGTTTTATTTTCCTGATAACTTTGGAATATTAAAACTTTTGATAGGTCAAATGTAAAACTGTTGATGTTTCATATCAATTTTCGTAAATGATTTGTTATCACTATCTAAGCATGTTAGATTATACTTTTGGTAAAATTCAGCCTACCTAAAAACAAAATCAGTTTTGGGTGGTCTTTTTTTAAGTAAAAATTGAAAATATCGAAAAATATTATCAGAAAACAACCTTTTCTTTTAACTTTTTTTTAATGTCAACTATACAAGACAAAATCATTCCCCTAAACATATATGTAGTCTCTATCAATGACTGATTACAACTTTCTATGACTATTAATTTACCTAAAATAACCGTTTAGCTCACACCTTATAATCAAACAGTTATAAATATCACCCATTGATTCAAAAACTTGGTACCCATTCTTCCACTGCTTTGAAGGTTATTAATCCAAGCTATGAGTTTCCAACCAATAGATACAACTCAACTTATGGACCCAAGGTAGTGTATTAATATCATATCTTCTTATGTTTTTTATGTTAAGAATTTGATGTTTATAACTTAGTTTTACATTGTAGATTTCATATGTTAGTTTTATAACTGAGTTTTACATTGTATATTTCATGTGTCAGATAATAATAATGAATAAAGTAGGATTATTATAACTAATCTAGAACAAATATGACAATTAAGTGGCCAAAACAGTTATGCAAACCTGAAAGCTGTTCAGAAGGTACGTGGATCTTTACTTTACCTTGTGCTGACTGTTTACTTCAGAAACTTTTTTTACTTGATTGATATTATGTTTATTAATGGAATTGCAAAAATATTTAAGGTATCTGTGACAAAACCAGCAGCTAAAGTAGAGTCCCCCATTTTCAACTCATTTATATGCAAACGGGTCAATTGGGTTATTTGGGTTTTATTTTCCTGATAACTTTTTGAATACTAAAACTTTTGATAGGTCAAATTTAAAACTGTTGATGTTTCATATCAATTTTCGTAAATGATTTGTTATCACTATCTAAGCATGTTAGATTATACTTTTGGTAAAATTCAGCCTACCTAAAAACAAAATTAGTTTTGGGTGGTCTTTTTTTAAGTAAAAATTGAAAATATCGAAAAATATTATCAGAAAACAACCTTTTCTTTTAACTTTTTTTTAATGTCAACTATACAAGACAAAATCATTCCCCTAAACATATATGTAGTCTCTATCAATGACTGATTACAACTTTCTATGACTATTAATTTACCTAAAATAACCGTTTAGCTCACACCTTATAATCAAACAGTTATAAATATCACCCATTGATTCAAAAACTTGGTACCCATTCTTCCACTGCTTTGAAGGTTATTAATCCAAGCTATGAGTTTCCAACCAATAGATACAACTCAACTTATGGACCCAAGGTAGTGTATTAATATCATATCTTCTTATGTTTTTTATGTTAAGAATTTGATGTTTATAACTTAGTTTTACATTGTAGATTTCATATGTTAGTTTTATAACTGAGTTTTACATTGTATATTTCATGTGTCAGATAATAATAATGAATAAAGTAGGATTATTATAACTAATCTAGAACAAATATGACAATTAAGTGGCCAAAACAGTTATGCAAACCTGAAAGCTGTTCAGAAGGTACGTGGATCTTTACTTTACCTTGTGCTGACTGTTTACTTCAGAAACTTTTTTTACTTGATTGATATTATGTTTATTAATGGAATTGCAAAAATATTTAAGGTATCTGTGACAAAACCAGCAGCTAAAGTAGAGTCCCCCATTTTCAACTCATTTATATGCAAACGGGTCAATTGGGTTATTTGGGTTTTATTTTCCTGATAACTTTTTGAATACTAAAACTTTTGATAGGTCAAATTTAAAACTGTTGATGTTTCATATCAATTTTCGTAAATGATTTGTTATCACTATCTAAGCATGTTAGATTATACTTTTGGTAAAATTCAGCCTACCTAAAAACAAAATTAGTTTTGGGTGGTCTTTTTTTAAGTAAAAATTGAAAATATCGAAAAATATTATCAGAAAACAACCTTTTCTTTTAACTTTTTTTTAATGTCAACTATACAAGACAAAATCATTCCCCTAAACATATATGTAGTCTCTATCAATGACTGATTACAACTTTCTATGACTATTAATTTACCTAAAATAACCGTTTAGCTCACACCTTATAATCAAACAGTTATAAATATCACCCATTGATTCAAAAACTTGGTACCCATTCTTCCACTGCTTTGAAGGTTATTAATCCAAGCTATGAGTTTCCAACCAATAGATACAACTCAACTTATGGACCCAAGGTAGTGTATTAATATCATATCTTCTTATGTTTTTTATGTTAAGAATTTGATGTTTATAACTTAGTTTTACATTGTAGATTTCATATGTTAGTTTTATAACTGAGTTTTACATTGTATATTTCATGTGTCAGATAATAATAATGAATAAAGTAGGATTATTATAACTAATCTAGAACAAATATGACAATTAAGTGGCCAAAACAGTTATGCAAACCTGAAAGCTGTTCAGAAGGTACGTGGATCTTTACTTTACCTTGTGCTGACTGTTTACTTCAGAAACTTTTTTTACTTGATTGATATTATGTTTATTAATGGAATTGCAAAAATATTTAAGGTATCTGTGACAAAACCAGCAGCTAAAGTAGAGTCCCCCATTTTCAACTCATTTATATGCAAACGGGTCAATTGGGTTATTTGGGTTTTATTTTCCTGATAACTTTTTGAATACTAAAACTTTTGATAGGTCAAATTTAAAACTGTTGATGTTTCATATCAATTTTCGTAAATGATTTGTTATCACTATCTAAGCATGTTAGATTATACTTTTGGTAAAATTCAGCCTACCTAAAAACAAAATCAGTTTTGGGTGGTCTTTTTTTAAGTAAAAATTGAAAATATCGAAAAATATTATCAGAAAACAACCTTTTCTTTTAACTTTTTTTTAATGTCAAGTAAACAAGAAAAAATCATTCCCCTAAACATATATGTAGTCTCTATCAAGAACTGATTACAACTTTCTATGACTATTAATTTACCTAAAATAACCGTTTAGCTCACACCTTATAATCAAACGGTTATAAATATCACCCATTGATTCAAAAACTTGGTTCCCATTCTTCCACTGCTTTGAAGGTTATTAATCCATGCTATGAGTTTCCAACCAATAGATACTTCAACTTATGGACCAGAGGTAGTGTATTAATATTATATCTTCTTATGTTTTTCATGTTAAGAATTTGATGTTTATAACTTAGTTTTACACTGTAGATTTCATATGTTAGTTTTATAACTGAGTTTTACATTGTATATTTCATTTGTCAGATAATAATAATGAATAAAGTAGGATTATTATAACTAATATAGAACAAATATGATAATTAAGTGGCCAAAACAGTTAAAGTTTTTTCAGTACTAATTTCTTTAACTTTCTAAAATACATTTTTTGGACAGTTAATTTGGCAACATAAATAGTCAGTAGTTTTTCATTACTAATTTATTACAAATCCTTCGCTTATGATGAGTATTCAGAGCTACAAATATGAAGTAATTAAATACTGTTTATCACTGCTTTCATAAAAATATGCTAATTGTTTTCTTGAGTATTTATATGTTTATATGTTTTCTTAAGTAGTTTATTTGGGGGTTATGAAATATGTTCAACCTAATTCACTGGATTTCTAATATACCTTTTCATTGTTTTTTTTTGTTGAATCTTGAGTATTAACAGTATTGTTTTTTAGTTGATAACAGTTGATTGTTATAATGTTAATATTGTTTATAAGTATGATTATAACAGTTTATAATCGTAGTATTAACAATATTAACATTGTTATTATATCTAATTTGCTAATGACTATAACTTAACTCACTTTTGGGATTTTATCAACATTTAGGTGGTTAGTTTTTTTAAACTTTTCAAAAGTTTTTTAGTATGGTAGACACACTTGGCTAAAATGACTATTCTGACTATTCTGGTAATTGTTGATATATTTACAGTAAAAGTTAATTAGATCTTTGTGATTGTGTTGATAATAATTAAATAATCCATGCATCTATCTTTTTATATATTTACTACTAATTTGTTGATGACTATAACCTAACTAAATTTTCGTATTTACCTTCTATTAGCGTTGATGCGATTCTTTTTAAATATTACCTATAATTTTTGTCTTCTCGAAATAAGTGGTTTCGCATACAGGTCTCCTGAACACTCAAGGATCATTTTCTTAAAGGATGTTGATTTATCAAGGCGGGATTACTCAATCAAGATTCGTGTCCTTCGACTATGGAAGCAACCCATGTACAACAACCCTGCTGAAACCTACTCTATTGAAATGATTGTAGTTGATGAAGAGGTATATGTCTTTTTACTTTTTTTTATGTCTATGTACTTCAAATGCTTTATTTATCTATAATGATACTATAAAAACTATAAAATTATCAGGGAACCACAATGCAAGCCAATGTTCTTAAGCGATGGTTTTCTCTATTTGAGCATCTGCTGAAGGATACAGGTTATTATACTTAAATGTTTAATGCCATGTTTTCTCTATTTGAACATCTTAAATTTTATCACTGTTTGCTATACTATAAGCATACATTTTATTAAAGTTGTTTTTGTTTTCAAGATTATTATGTCTTTTTTCTTCTTAATACTTTGGATATTCCTGTTTATACTACTATTTTCTTTTGATTACCCATCGTAAAATACATACAATAATCCTTCAGTTATCAAATTTGAAAAGATATAAATTGATTACAAATTAACATTTATGAAAATTATTTACTTATTGTTATTTATAGAATAATCGTATTATTTCTTTATCTTTAAAAAGAATAATCAAATTAGTTCCTGCTTTGATGGTTTTTTATATTTCTATTTACATAGGTTGTTACTTCATTGTGAAACTTACAATTGGTAGAAATAATTCAAGAAACAAGTATGTTGCCAATGACAACAAGATTGGCATATACAGCGACAGTAAAGTCTACCTTTGTAGTGATTTCTCCGGTCCAACTTATGGTTTTTCATTCACAACTTTTGATCCAATTGTTGCTCAATCTATTCCTGAAGACACACCGCTAGGCAAGCATAAATACTTATAAATTTAATATGTACATGTTATACTAACATTGACTTTCTGACTACATTATTATGTAGATGTCATTGGTTTTGTTGCTGATGTTGGTGAGGTTAAAAATATCAAGACATCTAAGGGCAAGGATACCTACAAAGTCAACGTCCTTATTCAAGATTTAAAGTTAAAATTATCTAATATACATTGACTTTTTTTATTTTTTTTGTTTACAATTTTTTTAACATGAATTTTTATTAATTCTCTATTGTAGGATGCACAAGATTTTTTTGTCATTATGGGGTTCATATGCTGATGAGATTTTAGATGTTTGGGCAAACAAAGAAAAAAGTGGTCTTATTGTTGTCATCCTTCAGTTTGGTACACTCAAATATTATCAGCGATCTGCCTATGTTAACAATGCATTCAATGTTTCAAAATTGTTCATCAATTCAGATATTGAGGAAATCACTAGCTTTAAAAATAGGTTAGTATACATGACCAATATATATTAATTTTTTAACATCTTAATTATGAACTAACTTTCTATATAAATTACATTCTTTTTCTTATAGTTTGCTTCAGAATTCTTGTATTTCGACATGTTCAACCGACTCATCAAATTTCTCGGGAACGTTTTTATCTAATTTTGAGGAATACGTTGTTAACACTGAGTTCAATAACTGCTGATGTTAATCTGAGCAAGGTAATTTTCATAGACCCTTTTAAATTTGTAAGATATGTTCTTTTAAAGTGATTATAACATTAATGTTTGTTTGATTTTAGGTCAAACAAGTTGTAATTGTTGCTACAGTAGAGTTGATACCAACATATACACCTTGGTATTATATGTCATGTAAAACATGTAACCGGAAGTTGACCACAGTCAACCATGGACCTGACATTTCCGGTACCGAATTGGTTGATCAAGAAGTAATTTACCAGTGCAAAACTGTTGGGTGCAACCCAACTGCTGTTCCTGGTTCGCAAAGGTGTTACCTGAATTGTATTTAATTTTTTTATTAAATATTAAAAATTAGCATATTTCTTTCAATTTTATTACTGTTCTAATCTTATAATATATTTCTGTAGGTTGAAAATACCATTGACGGTACAGGATTCAACTGGAACATTATCATTGACTCTATTTGATCATGAAGCAACAAAACTTCTGAAAAAAAAGGATCTGCGTTAATTGAGAAACATTTAAGTGTAAGTTTGGCTTTTTACATTAGCATCCTACACATTACTTTTAATTGTAATGGTTTTATAACATTTGTCAAACAGTTTAAAAATAATAATTATAGGGTGGTGATAAAGGCCTTTATCCTGATGAGTTTTATGAGCTTTTAGGGAAAAAAGTTTGCATTCAAAATTGATATCACGGACTTTAACGTTGACAACATTGGTTTTTTGGAATTTCTAAATTGACTGATAATGCCGATATTATTTCTCAGCTGGAAAAGAAGGCAAACAATTATGAGGTTACTCAATAATTTTATTTTAGCTCTTATATATTTATGCATAATAGCACTTTAGTAACATTTGTATTTCTTATTAAAATGTAGCCTGGTAACTCTGAATCAATCAGCAACACATTGATTGAAATCCCGTCTCAAGAAACTGTTCTTTTAAAGGTATGTCTTTTTAATTGTTCTTTTAGTATTCGCTTTTGTCATTAAATTTTTATTTTTATATCGTAAGGTATAAAAAAGTCCTGCCAATGACATATATTTATACTTATTATCAACACTTGGTTTTCCAAAAAATAAAATTATCAATCCAAAATGAAGTTTTTGTTTGAAAGTTGTTATTTTCTTTTTTTTTTTATAATAATTTTAGCATTTCAAATTTTATTACATGTCATCGAAACTTTCATTTTACAAGATTAGCACAAAATAAATGTGATTAACAATTCTTTTAGGCGAGTCTTGAAAGTACTGATGATAATGTGACACCATCGTCTATAACTGAACAAGCCGGTGGAAAAAAGCAAGTTGGTAAAGAGGCAACGTTTAAGAGCAAATCCAAAAATCCAGATTTTAAGCGCAAATTGGTGGATGCATATGATATTGAGGATACCGGAGCTTTGTCTGCTACTAAGGCTATTTCTGATGGCAAGAAAACTCTTTTGGTTCCAAAAGTTGAAAAATGATGTACCTTGATGCTGTTATTTAAACTGTTTTAGGTTTTTTTGTCTTTAAATTTCTGGGAAATTAGGTTGACGGTTGAAAACCTTTATTCTCATTTTGGTCAGGTTATTCCTGTAAAACAATGTCCTTTATGGTCTAACATTTCGTTTATGGTCTAATGTTTATTTTGCTATATTTGTGGTTTGTTCTTTAAGATATATTTTAATCATTATTCGTAAAGTTTCCATGTGAAAAATAATATTTTTTTTAAACAACTAAATATTTTGAATACAAAATCTTTTCTAAGGTACATCATATTTAAATATCAAAATGGATTTTCAAAATTAGTTAGCATCTACAAACTTCACATTGTAATTCATTTGTGTATATTTTTTTTTATTTCCAGCTACAAACTTCACATACTATCGCATTTATGCTAAGATGATGCGAAAGAAAAGAAAACAATATTTGGATGCCCGAAAAGCTAAACTTACTGTCATATCCAACAACGAAGGTCATATTTTCACTACATCAAACATATATCGCATCGTACTTTAAATTTTACAAATTACAAATTTAAATTCAATCATATAAATTAGTAAATTTTAAGTAAAGTTGTTTCATTAATTTTTTTTAATTTTTTGGTTCTATATTAGGTTTGAACAACATCCACAGCACTTTACAGACATCACCAAATTACGGAACTGGCGGTTATATAACAAAGATTCTTAATCCTTATCAATCAATTTCATATCAACAAACAAATGTTACTTATTCAGATGTCCATATTAGAAGTCCACTTTCTGACATTAGCAATGGTATAGTTGTACATAATTTGTACTTTAATTCTTTTATCATAACTTTTACCTGTTTTACAGATTCAAAAGCAAAAAGAAACAAAAGAAGAGAATACCTGGATAACAAAAAATATACTGCAAATTTTCAGGGTAAGATTTGTAAAATATATTTTACGCGACGGTCAATTTATTCCCGTCTTTCCTCCGCACCGAGACAAGATTTTTGGCACCAAATCGCGGTGCACCAAATGGGATGTGTTATCGCGCTCACCGTGTGGCGCATCAATCCTAAACGCGGGCGCCCCCACCACCTTAAACTTTTTTTATATTTCTATTAAATATTAGGTCTTCAAGCATTTAAGAATCCAACAATCTCAGAAGATAATCCAAGATGTGTTTCTGAAAACACTAAGAATCTGAATCCAACATTTAAATACAAGCAGTCTATGTTCCCGTGTGAAGATCCTAACATTAATGTTATAAGTCCTTTATCTCAAATTACAAATGGTATTCTCTCTAACATTCACGTTCATATTTTATAAATACTAATTAATTTATGAATACTTACATTTTATTGCATTGTTTATGTTTTACAGTTTCAATCAACAATGATGGTTATACTAACCCAAAAATGAAGCGAATCATCAGGAAACAACATATGGATAACAAGAAAAAAATCATCAATTCTACCCCTACAAACCATCGTTCTTCAACGAGTAAAAAATACATTCAATTTTCAGATACTTCTAAATTTAATACATTTACTTTTAACAAACATAAACTTCAAAAAATAAAAATCTTTTAATTTATCTCTTAATGTTTTATGTTTAAATTATTCTCATTTGTAGTTTCACCAACCTACAATAACACTGTTGAAGCATCTTCATCCAACAATTCAGATATCCAGCATTTACAATTTACAAAAGAAGATCATCAACATGATGGTCAAATTATTACATACAATGCTACCGGAAAATCAAAAGGTAATATTACATTTCAAATATTTTTAGATTGTTACAATATAAGAAATGCAATTAACATTCAAAATACAATTAATAGATTACTTGGATCATGGTGATCAAATTGAAATATGTCCAACATGTGAGGCAAAATTGTGGAAAGATGAAGCGTTAAGAAGTCTTCAAAGAAAGGCTAAAGCAAGTTTTTCTCTATGTTGTGGTTATGGCAAAGTGAAGCTTCCCAATTTGAAGGACACACCGTATGATTATAAAAGTCTTTATAGTTGTTTTGATTCAAAAGGGAAACATTTTTTTAAAAACATTCGTCGTTACAATTCAATGTTCTCCTTTACGTCCATGGGTGGAAAAGTAGATTCATCCATTAATAGAGGCAAAGCTCCATATGTATTTAGACTTGGCGGTGAAAATTATCATACTATTGGAAGTCTACTACCAAACGATGGATCAAAGCCAAAATTCTCTCAATTATATATATATGACACTGAGAATGAAGTTTTAAACAGACAAGCCGCTTTAGGGAATGTCCAATCAATCCTTAATTATTTATTTTATAGTTTATTTAATGTATATGTTTTTTTATCGTTTATTAATTTTGTTTTTCTATACTTTAATTAGTCAATCCAACAATTTGTCAACATCAACTTTCGAGACGCTTGATATTCAGATTATTCAAGATTTGAAGGTCATGTTAGATTCACATAATCAGTTGGTTAAATCTTATAGAATGGTGAGAGATTGTTTTCAAATTAACCCTGATGCGAATCTAAAGTTACGCCTTATTGCAAAAAGGCAGCAAGACGGAAGGACATATAACTTGCCAACTGCTTCTGAAGTTGCTGCTTTAATAGTTGGAGACATTGACAATTCATTTGAACTGAGAGATATTATTGTCAAGACTAAATCAGGTAGTCTACAACGTATAAGTGAACTACATCCGTCATACCTCGCGCTTCAATATCCACTACTTTTCCCCTATGGTGACGACGGTTACAGAACGGACATCCCTCATAGGAGCGTTTTGTCTACAACAGCTAAACGTCGTACATGTACAATGCGTGAGTTCTTTTCTTACAGAATCTAAGACCGAATGAGTAATTTCTCATTGATTCTAAACGCGAGGAGGCTTTTTCAACAATTTTTGGTGGACGCGTATACTATGATTGAAAGCGAAAGACTCTTTTTCATATGTAATGAACAAAAGAAATTAAGATGTGAGAGTTATGAGAAGCTACGTTCCGTTAAAAATCAAGGTAACAAAGACATGACCACAATTGGTCAACGAGTTATATTACCTTCTTCTTTTACAGGTGGTGCACATTACATGTTGCAAAACTATTTGGATGCCATGTCCCTTTGTAAGTGGTACGGGTATCCCGATTTTTTCATAACAATCACATGTAACCCAAAATGGCCTGAAGTTATAAGATTTCTTAAAGACACGATGCTTAATCCTGAAGACAGGCCTGATATTTTATGTAGATTATTTAAAGTCAAACTTGATGCCATCATTAAAGACTTAAAGGATAATGCAATACTCGACTTGGTTCAAGCAGGTATCTTACATCACCATTTTATCATTCACATTTTTTACATTTATATTGATTAATAAGAAATGTTATACAAGAATTCTTACTTATTCATTTCAAATTTATCAGTTGTATATACGGTGGAGTTTCAAAAACGTGGCTTGCCTCATGCTCATATTTGCTTATTTATGCATGCCAATCACAAAGTTCCAACCGTTGAACATATTGATCCAGTTATTTTAGCTGAAATACCAGACAAAAATGAAGATCCGATATTGTATTCTCTTGTGAGCGAGTACATGATTCATGGTCCTTGTGGCATTGAGAATATGAGTTGTCCATGCATGATCGATAGAAAGTGTTCTAAACACTTTCCTAAAAAATTTCGAGACCATACATGCATCGACTTAGATGGTTTTCCTGAATATAGAAGACGGAACTCGGGATGTTTTGTTGAGAAGTCGGGTGTCAAGTTAGATAATAGAAGCGTTGTTCCCTATAACAAAGTTCTTTTCAATAGGTAGAATTCATTCAGTTTCTCCCTCACTCGGCGAAGCGTATTATTTAAGAATTTTATTGAACAAAGTCAAAGGCCCAAGATCATTTGAAGAAATTAGAACAGTAAATGGTCAAGAATGTCCTACATTTAGAGATGCATGTTACGCTTATGGCCTTTTGGATGACGACAATGAATACATTGAAGCAATTGCAGAAGCAAGTTTCTCAGGCTCTGGTTATTATTTAAGATGTTTATTTGCTACAATGTTAATGTCAGACAGCATCTCTAGACCTGAATTTGTATGGGAAAAAACATGGAATTACTTAGCAGATGACATTCTCTACAACCAACGTATTGTTTTAAAGCATGCAGGTATAAATTTGTATATTTTTTTTTATATTATTGTTATAAAGAAAGTTAATAATAATGTTAGATAATATTTTAATTTAATTATTTATTGGAATTTTGTAGGCTTAGTACTTAATGAAGATCAAATTAAACACCTGACATTGTTTGAGATTAAAAAGTTTCTACTTCGAAATAACTCGACTCTACGAAGGTATCCAACCATGCCGTTTCCTGATGATGACTGTATATCTTTAGCAAACAATACCTTGCTAAATGAAGAACTCGCTTACGACAAAAAAAATCTTAGAAGAAGATTTTCGTAATTTGTTTACTTCGCTAACCGATGAACAAAGAGTTATTTTTGAAGAAATCATCACAGCGGTTACCAAGAAGAAAGGAGGCGTGTTTTTTGTTTATGGTTATGGTGGCATAGGAAAAACATATCTTTGGAAGACCTTATCTGCTTCCCTAAGATCTGAAGGAAAGGTTGTATTAAATGTTGCTTCAAGTGGAATTGCATCTCTTTTACTATCAGGAGGTAGGACAGCACACTCCAGGTTTCACATTCCTTTAAATTTAGTTGAGGATTCTTTTTGTCACATAAAGCCAGACAACGATCTTGCACGTTTATTAAAACAAACATCGCTTATTATATGGGATGAAGCACCCATGGTACATAAACACGGATTTGAAGCTTTGGATAGATCCTTAAAAAACATTTTTACATCTACATCTGGAACATCATCTAACATACCATTTGGTGGAAAAGTTATTGTTTTTGGAGGAGATTTTCGGCAAATACTTCATGTTGTCCCAAACGGAAGTAGACAACAGATTGTAAATTCTTCTTTAAGCTCATCGTATATTTGGACAAACTGCAAGGTGCTTAAATTGACAAAAAATCTAAGGTTGACTTGCAGAAATGATTCAGTTGATATCGAACAAACTAAGATGTTTGCACAATGGCTTTTGGATATAGGGGAAGGTAATGTTGGTGGTATGAATGACGGTGAAGCAATGATTGAGATACCGGAAGATCTTGTAATTAAAGATTCATCCGATCCAATTTTTGAGTTAATCGAGTTTGTCTATCCTTCTATTTTGGATAATTTTAAAAATCCAAGTTTCTTTCATGAAAGGGCAATACTAGCTCCAAAAAATGAAGTTGTTCAAGAAATCAACGATCGGTTGCTCTCAATTTTTTCAGGAGAAGAAAAGGAATATCTTAGTTTAGATAGTATGTCAAACAGAAATGGTTCCGGATGATTTAGATGAAACTTTATACTCACCGGATATTCTAAATGGAATTAAAGTTTCAGGTATGCCAAACCATAGGTTAGTATTAAAAGTTGGTGTTCCAGTTATGCTTCTTAGAAATATTGATCAAAAGAGTGGTTTATGTAACGGAACTCGATTACAAGTAGTATCATTGGGAAATCGTGTTATCGAAGCAGAGATTATATCATGAAGTAACATTGGAGGTCGTACTTTTATTCCTAGAATTTCTTTGATACCCACAGACAAAAGACTTCCTTTTAAGTTACAGAGAAGACAATTCCCACTTGCAGTATGTTTTGCAATGACCATAAACAAGAGTCAAGGACAATCACTATCAAAAGTTGGTTTGTTTTTTAAAGAACCGGTTTTTACTCATGGTCAATTATATGTGGCATTATCAAGAGTTACAAGACGAGACGGCCTAAAAGTTGTTATACTAGATAGTAATGGTAATCTTTCAAATATAACATCAAATGTTGTATACAAAGAAGTATTTAGAGATTTGTAATAACTATTGTAGTTTTTTTTTTATCTTTTATGTATGATTAATTTAATTGCTTGCATGTTTTATTATTATTTTCTAAACCCGTGTGTCACACGGACATATAGACTAGTGTTTTATAAAGTGAGCGTTGGTTTCTAGGCGGCTTGTATAGGGATTGTCGTAGACTCGCTATTACTTTTCACGCTTACCATTTCATTTTTTTTTACTTTTCAAGCTTTTCATGTGAATATTTAATATATATATTTTTAATTTATAATTTAATTTAACTATCAACCCAATAGCATTTTGATGAAAGACATTGTAGTTTTCATTTTTTTTTGCTATTATAGTCCAGCTTGACTAACTTCGGTTTTTTGTTCTGTTAATTTGAAAGATACTTAGTTTTTTCAGAACCACACGAAGAAAAAATGAAGTTTTTGTTATAATATAACTAGAATTACTTCAAGATTAGTGTATAACATAAGAGATTTAGAGTGAATAAGAATAAAAAGTAGAGAAATGCATAGACTTTTATAAAAGTATATACAAGAGGTGCACTTTCTCATTCACTTTGAGGTGATATTTATACTACAAAAGTTACTACATGGTAAACCAATAAACAAGATAAACTATTTGGAGTACATGTAGGTATGAAGCTAGGTTGAAAAATGTGTTCATCCATATCTTTTAATATTTCATAACACTCCCCCTTAGATGACACTTTTTCAATTTAGAGATTTTGAAGTACTGGCTCATTAAAAAACTTTGCTAAAGAAAATCCAGTGGGAAAAAACTTTAGCCAAGGAAAAAAGAGTGCAGCGTATAGCTCACCCTCAAGTTGTCATCTGTAACTCTCTATATAGTCCGTACATGTCGCATTCTAATATCATGAACGTGTTTCCTGAAAATTGCTGTATGGAGTGCCTTTGTGAAAAGATCAGCTAAATTGTTGCTGGATTGGACATATCTAATTTCAACTTGATTCTCTTTGATAAAGTCCTGAGTGTATGAAAAGAATCTTGGCGGTATATGTTTTGTTCTGTCACTTTTGATATACCCTTCTTTCATTTGCGAGACACAAGCCGCGTTATCTTCGTAGATTGGAGTTGGACTTTTACCTTTCTCTAGTCCACAGGAAGTCATTATGAGTTGTGTCATAGATCTCAGCCATACACATTCTCTAGAAGCTTCATGTAGTGCAATAACTTCAGCATGATTTGAGGATGTTGCAACAAGTGTTTGTTTCTGAGAACGCCATGAAATTGCAGTTCCTCCGTTCATAAATATGTATCCAGTTTGAGATCTCACCGTATGAGGATCCGATAAATAACCTGCGTCTGCATAACCAAACCTTCTTTCGAATAGTTAGGATAAAATAAGCCTAAATCAATAGTTCCTTGAAGGCATCGAAAAATATGTTTAATCCCATTCTAGTATCTTTTTGTAGGGGATGAACTAAACCTTGCTAACAAATTAACTGCAAAAGAAATGTCAGGTCTTGTACAGTTAGTAAGATACATAAGAGCTCCAATTGCACTAAGGTATGGTACCTCTAGACCAAGGACTTCCTCACTATCTTCGCAAGGGAGAAATGGATCATTTTAGACATTGAGTGATCTAACAACCATTGAGGTGCTTAAAGGATTTGCCTTGTCCATAATGAAACGTTTTAAGAGCTTTTCAGTATAATTTGATTGATGCACAAGTATTCCATTATTCGTATGCTCAATTTGTAAACCAAGACAATATTTGGTTTTTCCAAGATATTTCATTTCAAATTCTTTCTTTAAAAGGGTAATCACTTAATGGATTTCTTTATGTGTGCCAATTATATTTAGATCATCAACATATACAGCTATGATCACACATCCTGATGTTGTCCTCTTAATAAAGACGCACGAGCAAATAAGATTATTTGTATAGCCTTTACTTATCAAATAATCACTCAAACGTATCACATCCTTCCAGATTGTTTCAATCCATATAAAGATCTTTGTAATTTGATTGAATACATTTCTTTAGGTTTTGAGCTTAACGCTTCAGGGGTTTTAAATCCTTCAGGAATTTTCATGTAGATGTCATTATCAAGTGAGCCATACAAGTAAGCTGTAACGACATCTATAAGACACATTTCTAAATTTTTAGAGACAGCTAAGCTGATTAAATATCTAAAGGTAATTGCGTCCATAACGGGAGAATATGTTTCCTCGTAGTCAATACCTGGCCTTTGGGAAAAACCTTGAGCTACGAGTCTCACTTTATATCTTGTAACTTCATTTTTCTCATTCCGTTTTAACACAAAAATCCATTTATATCCTACAGGCTTTACGGCCTTAGGTGTAATAACAATAGGTCCAAAAACCTTCCGTTTATTAAGCGAATTTAATTCAGCCTGCATAGCATCTTTCCATATATCCTAGTCATGTCGATTTTGACAGTCGTTGACAGATTTTGGTTCAGGAATGTCATCCTCACTCATAATTTCACTTGCCATAGAATAAGAAAATATCTCATCAATATTTTTCATTTCATTTCGGTTCCATAATATATATGTATGACCGTAGTTGATTGACATCTCTTTGTTGGTATCATTCACTTCTTCCTCGGAAAAGGTTTTGATATTTGGCGTTTCATTAGAACCAATTTCCTTTTCAAGTCCTTTTCTTTTTTGAGGATTTTTATCCTTTGAACTAGTCGGCCTTCCGCGTTTCAAACGCTTTTGAGATTCATGATTCATGTTATCATCTACGTGTTTATGTGGAATCTCAACTCAAGCGGGAGCATTAGCAGCTGGTATATGAGATTTAGTTACCCTTTTTGTATCGGTAAATGCATCAGGCAATTGATTTGCAATTTCTTGAAGATGCATTATCTTTTGAACCTCTGTCTCACATTGTCTTGTCCTTGAATCCTGATATAACAATGAAGGTTCACACCATGAGACATCATTTTCTTGATTTTTCTTTTCTTCCCCTAATGCCGGGAAAATCGTCTCATTAAAGTGGTAATATGTTAGTTGCATATTTAGGCACGTTTTATAACCCATTTTCACTCATTTTCCCCACATATCATGCATTTATCATACGTATATTAGATTATTTTGTGCATCATGTAAATTGGTGGAGCGGAGTTTACTTTGGATTGGTTTTGATGTTTTTTTTTGTGCGGAGCAGTTTTGAGCGATAAAAAAAGAGGATTGGAAAGAGTCATAAGGAATTTTGAAAACAAAAGCTTGATTTTTGAGATGTGGAAGATTTTGGACAGAACCTTGAAACGACCGTTTCATGGTTATGCGTAAAAAGTTAAACGGTCGTGTTGGACTTATGAAGAGATGTATCAAATGTCCTACTTTTATGGAGCTAGATATTTGAAATAGTAATATAATAGAATATATATTTATATTTATCCATATTATATTTATGGATAGATTTATATATATTTATTATATTATCTATATTATTAATAGATATACATGCAATCAAGGGGATAATCAGAATTTGTTTTCCGTGGCTTTTGGTTCGACGGCGGTTACAACTACTGGAAGCATGAAGCTCTTTATTTGATTTTCAATTTTTCAAGAACAATTATCTTATTTGGTTTAGTAAGTTTTTAGTTTTATATTTATTTTGATTGATCTGGTAGTCGTGTTCGGCTAGTCACCTAATTTCGACACTAGGGTTTATTTTTATGGTTTGATTCGAATCTTATGTGAAACGATTATGTGATCCGTTTATTTGAATGGTTTGTTTGTGTGATTCTTGATCTTAACCCCGGATCTAATCCGGTATATATTAGATTGTTAATAAACTTGATCAACTTATTAATTTTTCTAATAAAGTTCTTCACTTTTTAAAACCCTAATTGGATTTTAATTCTTGATTCAAGGAACAAATAATATTTTGTGTTTGTCTATGAACCCAAAATTATTATAGAGTCATTCAATCTAATCGAGCATTCCGAACGGCGTGAGTGTTTGATTACAATCGATACTTCTGTCACTGCAACCCGCACGCTAAGGTCCGAACGGCGTGAACTTAGAGTAGTGGGTTGACTATGATCAACGAACCGCGTTTGGTTAGACAATAGACGGAGTGGATATCCGAACGGCGTGATGTCTAGTATCGATACAAACCGTTTAAATTAAAGGATCATTGCACCATAATTGTTAATGATCGTAAGTCGAGTCAAATCAAAGAAATTACCTTTGTGTTGGAATTGTTTTTAAAATATTTGAATTCAACCTAAAATTTAATTAATGTTTTTAGTATAAATCTTTTTCATAAACAAACCACCCCCCTTCAAATCATTTGAGTTTAACAATTGAATCTACGCTCAGCGTTTTTGGTATAATTACGTTAATCCGTATCCCTGAGGACACGAACCTTACTTTCATTCATACTATTCTTAGTGTGTCAAGTAGGTTTACTACACAATTTATTTGGTGGATTCGACACCCATCAAAATCAGCAAAACGTGCTGTAAAGACATCACCTGTTAAAGGTTCATATCCAACATATATTCTCAACCTTCTTTGGAGACCCATTTTAGTGCATTGTGGTGGTGCAATAGGAACATACACTGCATATCCAAAAGTTCTAAGGTGGGAAATGTTTAGCTCTTGGCCAGACACAAGTTGTAGGGGAGAATATTTAGGATTTGCACTTGGTCTCATACGAATCAATGATTCAGCATGAAAAAATGCATGGCCCCAAATGGACACAGGAAGTTTTGTTTTGAATATTAATGGTCTAGCTATTAGTTGGAGGCGTTTGATTAACGATTCAGCTAAACCATTTTGAGTATGTACATGAGCAACTGGGTGTTCGACAACAATTCCAATAGACATACAATAATCATTAAAAGCATGTGATGTAAATTCACTAGCATTATCGAGTCTCACTCTTTTAACAATATAGTCAGGAAGATGTGCTCGTAATTTAATAATTTGAGCAAGGAATTTAGCAAAAGCTACATTACGAGTTGATAATAAAGAGACATGATACCTTCTACTCAATGCGTCTATTAAGACCATGAAGTATCTAAATGGTATACATGGTGGGTGAATTGGTCCACATATATCACCTTGAATTCTTTCAAGAAACATAGGTGATTCCTTTTCAACTTTTAACGGCGAAGGCCTTGTAATCATTTTTCCAAGTGAGCAAGATGCGCACTGATGTATTTTATCCGTTTGAGGAATCTTTTGATCCTTTAAGGGATGCCCATGTGTATTTTCAATTATCCTTTTCATCATTGTAGACCCTGGGTGGCCCAATCTGTCATACCATAAGTTGAATATACCATGATCACAACATTTTTCTTTAATTGCCATATGCGCTTGAGGCACATTAATAAGTGTATAATGTAAACCAGAATGGAGCATTGGCAATTTTTCCAAGATGTGATCTTCATTTATGATATGCAAATATTTTTCATTATCAACAGTCCTTGACAGTGTTTCATATCCATTTGATATATGTTTTTGAAACTCAACAAATTTCTCATTGATTTTGGGGAAAATAAAGCATTCTCTATTAAAAGCTTTGTACCATTTGGTAATACTAAATTAGCTTTTCCCACCCCTTCTATTAAATCTGTAGGGCCTGATATTGTATCAATAGTTCCTTTTGTTGGTTTCAATTAACAAAAATATCTCTTTGACTTAAGAATAGTGTGTGTGGCACCACTATCCGCTATACACACATCTCCATCCTTCGTTTGATCTCGCGCTCTATTGATATTCATTTTAATCTTCAAATATGAATAAAAGAAATAAGAGAGAAAAATAATAAATGTGTAAAGTATTCGTTATGAAATCTTCAAGAAGATATATTTATTATGTTGAATATATTGCATGAAAGATTAAACATAGTTAAACATACTTTGAGAAAATACATAATATATTATATGAAATAGAAACTAATTAAACATAGTCAAACATAATTAGGAAAATACATAATATGTTACATGAAAAGAGGAAACTAATTAAACATAGTCAAACATAGTTTAGAAAATACATAATTATCACTAGTAACACTTATTTCATAGTTCCAAGTCATCGATGAAGTCTGAGTTATTAAGCTCTGTGTTGACATTGTCAAAATTATCCACATGATTCACTTCTTTCTCATTTCCTTTAAGGGACGCTTGGTATAATTTACACAGATGTGAAGGTGTGCGACAAGCCTTTGACCAGTGGTTTGAACTTCCACATCTAAAACATGAACTGCCATGATTTTGAGACGTGCCGATTTTATTTTTAAATTTATTTTGTTGGTTGGGATTGCTATTTTGTGGATGTGGTAATTGTTGGCTCTTTGGATACGACCACGATAATTACCTCGATTATAATTGTTGTTCCATTTGAAGGAATGGTTGCGACCATTATTATGTTTTTTTATCTAAATGGCTACGTCCACGACCTCGTCCCCATTTACGTCCAGAATTTTTAGTATCATTATTGTTAACAACATTAGCTTCTGGAAATGCAAGTGATCCCGTGGGACGAGCTTCATGATTTTTCATTAATAGCTCATTGTTTTTTTTCTGCTACGAGGAGAAAAGAGTTTAGATCATAATATTCTTTAAACTTTTGCAATCAATATTGTTGTTGCAAGTTTATATTCGATGCATGGAATGTGGAGAAAGTTTTCTCCAACATATCTTCCTCCGTAACCTTTTGCCCACAAAATCTAAGTGTTGAACATATTCTGAATAAAGCAGATGTGTACTCATTTACTTTTCTAAAATCTTGGAACCTGAGATTGTTCCATTCATCTCTAGCAGTAGGAAGCAAAACTTCCTTTTGATGATCAAATATGCTTTGTAAATCTTTCCACAACATGTGTGGGTCATCACAATTTGAGTATTCAAATTGTAACATTTTGTTAATATGTTTGTGGAGGAAGACATCAGCTTTTGCTTTGTCTTGCTTTGAGCATTTATTTCCTTCTCGTAGTGTTTCACGAATTGATTTTAAGTGCGTTTTTACATGTGTCGTCCATGGCATATAATTTTCTCCAGTAATTTCAAGAGCTGGAAATTCAATTTTTGCAATGTTTGACATTTTGTTGCTAAACATAATAGAGCAAATAATAAGATAAATATTAGAATCCATATATATCAATAAGCATTGAGATACAATATAGTGGTAGAGCTATAAACAAATATATAAACAATAAAAGATTAAATTATTCAGGTGGGACTTCACAAAGTGGGATAATAACTAAAATGAGCATTATGGTGGCTAATAATAAAGCTAGGTGAATCATCTTTGAAAACTGTCTTGGATGAATTTGAGAAAATTAAACAATCTGTTTGTTGTAAGAGAAAAGAGATTGTCAATTTATAGTAAAAAATTATGTCCGTTTACAAACGGTCATGTTACCGTTGTGTGAGTGTGTTTGAAAATTACTTTTGTAAAAGGGAAAAAAAAGTAATTTAGACATGAATTATAAGATCAAGACGTAAGAATAAAATTTAGTATGCACAAAAAATAAGAAAGGATAAAAATGTTAGCATGCATAAACATTAGCATAAGAATAAAATGTCAGTATGAATAAATAAACGTTAGTAAACATAATTAAAAGTTAGTTGACATAAAATAAAGATTAGTCGCATAAATAAAAGTTAGATGCATAAATAAAAGTTAGATTGACATAGAAATAAAATGTTAGCTGCATAAATAAAAGTTAGTGTGCATAAATAAAGTGTTAGATTGTTAGTAGTCCCATAGTTATCAAATGTCTTTAATAAGATGTCCTATATACTTATTTCATTTGTCATAATACTTGTCTTCTCAATGTATATTATGAACTCTTATTAATGAGTGTTTACCTTGCTTATGATAGATGTCTTGTTGGGATTCAGTGGTGATCAGTTTGACTTTTGTAAAAACGGGTTTTGACAGAGAAATTAATTAATTCAGTTAATTAATAAATACGCAGCGGAAAATAAAATCATAACCTATTTAACAACACTGACAAACCGAACATGATCTGGTTATGAACACACAAACACAAAAAAAAACAATTAATCTACTGATGAGATTAATTATACCTTAGTGGTTAATGATTAACCGGTTGAGACACCGAGGTACAACGAGCCGATGCTAGATCACGAACTGACAACACGAGAGACGAGTAGCGCCGGGGCTGGCCGGAAACGGGACAGCAACGGGGCAGGGTCCGGCTTAGGCTGGTTTGGAGGTTCCGGAAACGCAAAAAGGAATTAACCGTGAGGTCACAGCCGCCAAAGAGCCGAAGGCTCCTACCTCGTTTGTTGTGCCCTTCCAAATTCCTAAATGCTGTCCCCTGCGGCGGCTTAGGACTTGTTATCTCTCAAACATATTTTAGGTTTATTATATATAATAATAATAATAAACCCTACTAATTGTTTTCGGGCCCAAGTCCAATACGAGATGCAAAAGGCCGAACCCATTTAATTGTTTTAATTAAAGATTAAATCAATATATATAATTATTATTTATAAACTAGTATAAATAATAACTCCCGTCTAACAAATATATATAAAATATATCGTCTCGCTAACAGTTCGTAATTACCAGTTAAGCAGGTTAAGTGGATTTAATGTTCGTTGCCCTAGGTGTAACTCTTACGGGTCATAGCTCGGCTAGCCGCGTTGTCCATCGGGTCGGTCCATAAAATCCAACAATCTCCCACTTGGACGATCCACGATAAATCAACGCAAACAGTCAGCGGTGCTCTAGCTGCACATGGCTGTCCCTAACAAGGTATGACGCTTGAAAGTCATTAACCAAATATCTCGGTGTTAGTAACAGCTAACTAAAGCAAGACAATAGACTTATGGCAATAGTTGTCATTCATCCTTTCCGTATAAGACATCAATTGAATCAATGAGACATGGATTTAGTTCATTCTCATATGGCGTTCAATTATTATTGTTCTCGATCAAGAATTAAAGTGGTCCAATCAAACACACAGTAAGTTTGGGTACGGCCTTACACTTTACTAGTTTGAATCAACGAGGGCGCCACGATGCTTATCTGTTACATATAATGCAAGAGAACATAATCCCTTATTGACTACATACAACTCCCACTGAACTTCAGAACTATTCCTAATCAAGGTCTTTATGACTGGCAGTTACGCGACATCGTTTGACAGTGATTAAAGAATGGTTCTTGGTAAACGGCAGTTCTAGTACGTATCTCAGGTTAGAGGATACTAATGAGTATACCAATAGTAAAACATCTTATGACAAAGATCCATGAAGATGATTTGATGCGAGTTACATCCAACGTCATTCAAAATGAGGCCTGTGAAGTTCGGAGTTAACTCCTTGAGCCGAAGTTCAGAAAAGTCTTAATTCAGAGACGTTCCCACGAGTCTGACCAACTACGGATAATTAAGAATACAAGATTCATGGATTAAACGTATTAAAATCGAACATAGTTATAAGAGTTCATAATTGCATTTAAATCAGTAAACCAAAAGAATTCAAAAGTACAACTGTTTAAATGTTCACACATTCAAAATACTAAATCAAAACATATCGCTAGCAAATCTAAGACCAATAGCATCTCTGTGAAGATCATGTTTGTCCTGAGTCATGGGCTTAGTAAACGGGTCCGCTAGGTTTTGATCTGTGTCTACTTTGCTTATCACGACGTCTCCACGTTCCACAATTTCCCGTATATAGTGGAACTTCCTTTGAATGTGCTTGGCTTTGTGATGAGATCTGGGCTCTTTGGCTTGAGCTATAGCACCTATTTTATCACAAAGTATCTCGATTGGTTGGCGAATACTCGGAACCACATCGAGGTCAGTAATGAATTTCTTCATCCAAGCAGCTTCCTTAGCAGCATCTGATGCGGCTTGATAAGTGGCCAAAGTTTCATGTATTAAAGGGTGTAATATGTTATATTTATGCAATTTGATATGTGGAATACAAAGGTTTTGTGTAGTCATGCATGTGCAGGTGTTGGAAGCTTACAATGTGATCTTTGAAGATATTACGAGAGAGTCGGAAGAGACACGGAGAAAACGGGGCAAAAATGCAGTTCCAGCGTAAGCCTACGCCTACTGGCGTAAGCCTACGCCACCAGCGTAAGCTTACGCCCTTACAGCGTAGGCCTACGCCTAATTGATTTCTTCACATCAGCTTCCAGAGTCCCGGCGTAAGCCTACGCCCTCCCAGCGTAAGCTTACGCTGGGTGCGTTTCAGACGCGGGTTTTGGGCGAAACAGCCGATTTTCAATGGTTTAATTAGGTTTTTCTTCCCCAAATTCGAATCCATCTTTTACACCATAGTTCTTGGGCGATTTTGGAGTTCTTGGAGGCTAAAGAACACGATTCTAACATCCGATTGAAAGATTGAAGATGATTTCCACCAACATGAGCGGCTAATCCACCGGTAATCATTCCCGGGTGGATTGTTTGTAAGTTTTAGGGTTTTATCATGTGCTAGCTTTGAGAAACAATTCTTGTAATCGTTTGGTTTGAAACACTTGAATCTTTGTGTTTAGTATGGTTATGAACTCATGGGAGTCGATAAATTCTTGCACCATTGACCCCGTTAGATGATAATTGCTATGAACTTTGATTTATGTTGAATCTATTGATTAATCTAATTCTATATTGCATACATTTGTCTCGATTTCATTCGTGAATATTGTTTTACACTATTTGCCGATGATGTATGAATGTTGATGTTCTTGGTTAGATTTGGTTAATTAGATTTGGATAACCATTCGATTGTTTGAACTCAAATGTTGGTGTGATAATCCCTAATTACTTGTGAACTTGAAACCCGGGTGTGATACCCTTTTTAATTATTGTTTACAACTTAAACCGTTTTGTTTGGTACTTGATTTGTTTGTTGAGTTTATAAAGTTTTCACTTAAATCATTGATTGTGTTTGGTCAGAAAGACCCGTTGTAACTTCATAATTTGCATTGTTAATTGAAGTTGAGCACCGACCACAAACTCTTCGTGGTTCGACACCCTTCTTACCCTAACTAGTTTAAGGTGATTAGGACACTCTATTTCTTTATCTTTGACCGGTCCCTTCGACACCGATCAAATTTTGGCGCCGTTGCCGGGGAGTGTGTGCGCTTGGTGTTTTATTTTAATTGACTCGTTACTATTTGTTACTTGTTTTGTTTGGTTAATCTTCTTCTATTTTTGTGTTACGCGTGGTGTTTGTTTGTGTGTGCAGGTGACAGATTAGTGCATGCGTACCCGTTCATCTGGGAGAAATTCACCACTTGTGTTTGAACCGGAAATTGAGAGGATAGCAAGGCAAAACCGAATCCAACAACAAAATTTAGAACCTATTTCATCGGAACCATCATCCATGGATGGTCGAAGCAGTCATTCTGGATCTAGCATGAGAAACCGTGGCCCAACTCCAAACAAAGGCCCTATCCCTAACCGCCCACCAACTCCACCTCACCGAACCTCAACCCAAACCCCACCTATACCTATCAATAACAACCAACCCCGTGGGTCGGGTCCAGTTCAACAAAACCGACCCGTTAACATCCGTACCAATCCCACATACCAAGGAAGAAGGGGACCACAACAAAATCAAACCCCTCCCGGAAACAATGAGAACGAGGGTTGGGAGGATGACGATGGTGAGTACTTTGGGTATGATGATAATGAAGATGTTGGGAATGGTGAAGGGTTTGGAGATTATGAGTATGAAGATGGTGAGAGGAGCCAATATGGAGAGTATAACGAGGGGCAAGGCTTTGGAGAGGAAGAAGAGGTGAATTATGTTCACCAAAGGGTGAGACAACCAATGGGTCGAACAGTTCGACCAGAGAGATTTGGGTATCCTCCTAGACAGGAAGGGAGGAGAGCTACTGGGGGCTACAATAATGAAAACCGAAGACAACCGCTAGCCCCTATGGGTGGAGTTAATGGTCGTTTTCGACCGGCTATTTCGGAGAATGCTTCTCCAATTGTTCCACCAATTCCAGGAATGAGGAGGTTCAAGTCAAGACCGAATTACATCAACGTCCTTCCCCATTTTCATGGTATGGTCACCGAAGAACCATACACCCATTTAGCCGAGTTTGCTGCTATCTGTAGCACAATTGGGGATGAGAATTTTGATCAAAGCGAAGTCAAACTTAGACTTTTCCAGTTTTCCCTAAAAGATTGAGCAAAGCAATGGTTCATCACATTGCCGGCCAATAGCATCCACACATGGGATGAAATGCAACAAGTCTTTTTGGATGAGTACTATTCGGTTGCGAAGACAGATGACTCCCGAATTGAGATTCGGACCTTTCAACAACAAACGGGTGAGCCGTTACATGAAGCTTTTACACGCTTCAAGGAGTTGTTGAGGAAATGCCCCCACCATCAAATTGAGTTGTGGGAATTGGTAAAATGTTTTGTGGATGGTTTGACTCAAGAGGAGAGGAAGTACTTGAAGTCCACAAGTAATGGGACATTGTTGTCTAATCCCGAAGAAGATGATTGGGATTTCTTAGAAAGAATGAGCCAAAGTTCTAAAGCTGAGGCATCGGCTAGCCGAAGAGCCAAACACGCAGTTTCTAAGTCCGTCCCGGATTATGATACAAAAGAAAGGTTAGCATCTATGGAGAGAGAACTGGCATTGTTGAGGAAAGGCGAAAAGAAAGAAGTAGCGGGAGTAAAAGCTCGATTCGACATTTGTGAAGATTGTGGAGATATAGGCCACAAAACAATGGAGTGCCCATTTCAAGAAGGGAGGCAAGAAGAGGTGAATCAAGTATATGGTGAGAGGAAACAATATGACATGAACTCAAACACCTATCATCCGGGGTTGAGAAACCATCCTAACTTCAAGTATGGGAACGCCGCAAACCAAATGAACCCCAACTTTCAAGGTGTGAATCAAAACACCTCATCAACCTCATATCAATCGCGTCAACAAGGGAACTACAATTCAGGTGGTTATCAAAGGGGTTCCTATAACAATAACCGGAACACAAATTACCCCCCAAGGAATTACAATCAAGATCACCAACAACAAAATGGGTCATCAGGGGGAGATGATGCGGTTAACTCAAAGTTGGATGCACTATTAGAAATGATGAAAGAATCAAAGAAGGAGAATGAAGTGAGGGACAAGTCGTTTGTGGCATTGGAAAGACAAGTGGGTCAAATGGCCGAAGAAATATCTTTGCTAAAGCAAGGTGGAGGGAGGCTACCGAGTAACACTACATTAAACCCGCAACATCAAGGATCGAGTTCAACCAATGCAAATGTAAGTAAAGTTACGGTTCTTCGTAATGGTAAGGTTATCGATAATAAAGTCGAGTCTCCACCACAATTGGTTGAAGGGGTGGTGGAGGATGTTATTGAGGGTGAGGAAAGTGAAGGCGAAGTGGAATTTGTTAATGATAAAAAACCAATTACTCAAAATCTTGAAAAAAATAAACCGGTTTTTAGAGATGAGTCACCTATTGCTAAAGGAAAGGATATGACGGGTGGTTCCGTTCCTTACCCGGAGGCATTAGTTGAACCATTTAAAGCAAAAATGGTAAATAAAAGAGGACCACAATAAGAAGAAATGTGGGAGATGTTTAGACAGGTCAAAATTAACATACCCCTTTTGGATGCCATTAAACAAATTCCAGCTTACGCGAAGTACTTGAAAGAATTGTGTACACAAAAGCGGAATCATAAATTCCCAAAGAAACTTGATGTAACCGCTAATGTGAATGCCATTCTATCGGGTGCTCTTCCACCTAAACTACAAGATCCGGGGGCGCCTATTATATCTATTCAAGTAGGTGATTTCAAAATAAAAAGGGCACTCCTAGATCTTGGAGCTAGTGTTAGTATTCTTCCGGGGAGCCTTTATGACCAATATGATTTTGGCCCTCTTAGGAAGGCCGACACTACCGTGGTTTTGACCGATTTAACCCCTAAGCTCCCCCGAGGAATATTGACTGATGTTATTGTGAAGGTGGAAGATTTTTATTTCCCAGTGGATTTTCTAGTGTTGGATTATGTCTCTTCCGACAGAACAACACAACCTACGGTTATCCTTGGTCGGCCATTTCTGGCAACCGCAAATGCCCAAATTAATTGCCGAAATGGAACGGTTGACATGACATTTGGGAACCGAAAGTTGAGATTAAATGTTTTTTCACATATATCTAACTCTCTGGTCAACGATGAATGCTTTATGGCGGACATTGTTGACGGGTACATCCCTCTTTGCGATATTATTGTAAACGAGGATAGCACCACAGAGACATGCTTTTCATGTGACAGATTACAGGTTGAGACAAGCAGGGAACTCAAAGAAGAAGAAAAGAGGGTTGAAGCAATGGCAATTAAGGATGGGAGACCACCATGGACTCACCAAGTGGAAAGCTTGCCCGAACACATTGACACAAAGTTGAAGCCATCTTTGGAGCAACCCCCAAAGGTCGAATTGAAGGATTTGCCAAAGAACCTCAAGTATGCTTTTGTAGGAGAAAACGACACTCTCCCGGTGATCATTGCATCAAATTTGAAAAAGGAACAAGAGGAGGCTTTGATGAAGGTGTTAGCCACCCATAAGGCGGAAATTGGGTGGAGTATTGCGGATTTGAAGGGTATTAGTCCCTCGATTGTTATGCACAGGATTGTCACGGATCAAGTTATTACACCATCCCATGATGCACAAAGGCGGTTAAATCCAAATATGCGGGAAGTCGTAAAGAAGGAAGTTCTCAAATGGTTGGACGCCGGTATTGTTTACCCAATTTCTGATAGTACATGGGTGAGTCCAACACAAACCGTGCCCAAAAAGGCGGGCATTCAAGTCGTCAAGAACGACTCAGGTGAGGAAGTAGCCACTCGGCCGGTAACCGGGTGGCGGATTTGTATTGATTACAGGAAATTAAATGCAGCTACTTCAAAAGATCATTTCCCATTACCGTTCATTGATCAAATTGTGGAAAAACTCGCAGGTCAGAAATATTACTGTTTTCTTGATGGTTATTCGGGTTACAACCAAATTGCTATACATCCCGAGGATCAACATAAGACAACATTTACTTGTCCATATGGTACTTTCGCATTTAGGCGAATGCCATTTGGACTATGTAATGCCCCCGTCACCTTTCAAAGGTGTATGATGAGTATCTTTTCAGATATAGGAGTCTTTGGAGATTTTTATGGATGATTTTTCCATTTTTGGTACATCTTTTGATTCATGTTTAAACCAATTGGAAAAAGTTTTAAAAAGGTGTGTTGAAACCAATTTGGTCTTGAGTTGGGAAAAGAGTCATTTTATGGTCCAAGAAGGAATAGTTTTGGGTCATGTGATTTCGAGTCGTGGGATTGAGGTAGACCATGCGAAAGTTCAAGTTATATCTACTTTACCTCATCCCACGAATGTTAAAGGCATTAGATCATTTTTGGGGCATGCGGGGTTTTATAGGAGGTTTATTAAGGGTTTTAGCTCAATAACGAAACCATTATGTAACTTACTTTTAAAAGATGCACCGTTTGTTTTTGATGATGAATGTATCCATGCTTTTAACATTTTGAAACAAAAATTGGTGGAGGCCCCAATCTTACAATCGCCAAATTGGTCACTTCCTTTTGAAATCATGTGTGATGCTAGTGACTATGCGGTTGGGGCCGTGTTGGGACAACGGGTTGAGAAGAAACCCGTTGCCATATATTATGCAAGTAAAACTCTTTCGGATGCTCAATTGAATTATACTACAACCGAAAAAGAATTACTCGCAGTAGTATATGCGTTAGACAAGTTTAGGTCCTATATATGGGGAAGCAAAATTATTATCTATTTTGATCACAGTGCTGTCAGGTACCTCATGGAGAAAAAGGATGCTAAACCAAGACTCATAAGGTGGATCTTGTTGTTGCAAGAATTTGACGTGGAGATCCGTGATAAAAAAGGGAGTGAGAATGTAGTAGCCGATCACTTATCAAGGATCATGGTTGATGATGAAGAATCCACGACAGTGATAAATGAATCATTCCCTGATGAGCATATAATGTCTGTTTCATCTGTACCATGGTTTGCTAATATTGTAAATTTTTTGGCAAATTGTGCAATCCCGAGTCATTGGGTAAAGAAGAAGAAAGCCCACTTTCTATCCCAAGTAAAGCAATACATTTGGGAAGAACCGGAGTTATTTAAAGTGGGAGCGGATCAAATGATTAGACGATGTGTGCCAAATGAAGAAATTCCAAGTGTGCTAGCACATGTGCACTCTTATGCATGTGGAGGCCATTTCAGTGGCCAAAAGACAGGACACAAAATTCTTGCATGTGGTCTTTTCTGGCCAACTTTGTTTAAGGATGCATTTGAGTTTGCGAAACATTGCGTCAAATGTCAACAGTTAGGGAGCATCTCCAAAAGAGACGAAATGCCCATGAAACCGATTCTCGTCCTTGACATCTTTGATGTTTGGGGAATTGATTTCATGGGACCCTTCCCAAACTCGTTTGGCAATTTGTATATCTTGGTGGCGGTCGACTATGTATCTAAATGGGTCGAGGCGATAGCCACTAAGACGAACGATCATACCGTTGTGTGTAACTTTGTCCAAACAAATATTTTCTCAAGATTTGGTATCCCCCGTGTCATTATAAGTGATGGGGGATCTCATTTCAAAAACTTTAAATTTGGCAAATTACTAAAACGGTATGGCGTGGATCATAGAATAGCAACTCCTTACCACCCCCAAACAAGCGGACAAGTGGAAGTGTCTAATAGGCAAATAAAAGATATTTTATAAAAAACCGTCCGGGCGGACCGAAAAGATTGGTCAACCAAATTGACTGATGCTTTATGGGCTTACCGAACGGCTTATAAAACCCCTATTGGCACGACCCCATACGGTTGGTTTATGGAAAAGATTGTCATTTACCGGTAGAGTTAGCTCACCGGGCATTTTGGACTATCAAACAAGTTAATGTGGATTATGATGTTGCAGGAAAAGAAAGGAAGTTGAGTCTAAATGAACTGGAAGAATTGAGAAGTGAGGCATATGATTGTGCATCCGCTTACAAGGACAAAATGAAGGCGGTTCATGATGCCAAGCTTCGGAAGAAGGAGTTTGAAGTGGGCCAAAGAGTTTGGCTTTATAATTCAAGGTTGAAGTTCTTTCCAGGAAAATTGAAAAGTAAGTGGACGGGACCATTTGTGATCACACGAGTTGGCAACTATGGAGATATAGAGATTGAAGATTTTGAGGATCACTTGAGGCAAGTTGTGAATGGTCACCGATTGAAGCCATATCTCGAACTCAACGAGATTAATGGGCCAACAAACCAAGCAGAAGCATTCTTATTGAGCTTGGTGAAGAACGAGCATGAGTAATACCATGAAGAAGTGTCGGGCTGAGGACAATAAACTTAGCGCTAACCGGGAGGCAACCCGGCTTATTTATGTTTTATTATTTTTCTTCGTTTAGCTAATTTTTGTTGAAATTATGTGCAAGAATCAAAGGAAGGCGTGAAGTATGAGGCTACAGCGGATGTCGGTATTTCAGGGACGAAACACATTCAAGTTGGGAGCTGAAAAAAGATCAAAAGCAGGTCAGCGTAACGCTACGCTGTATCAGCGTAAGCCTACGCAGAAGGCAAAGTTCAAACAGAAGCATCAGACCTTCAGCGTAAGGATACGCCATATCAGCGTAAGGCTACGCCACTGAACTCAGCGTAAGGCTACGCTGGTTCAGCGTAAGGCTACGCCGGGTCATTTTTCAAACAGAAGCGTCAGAGGCTCAGCGTAAGGCTACGCCCCTTCAGCGTAAGCTTACGCTGGATCGAGATTTCACACAAAAAGTAGCAGGTAAGTCCGAAAAAAAAAAAAAAAATCTTAAAAACGTTTTTCTCTCATTCTCTCCTCATTATCACCTACCTCTTATCTCTCTACTCTATCTTCTTCTCTAAAAATCTCCCTTTACCTTCATCTTCTTCCACTCCTTAATCTACCATCTATTGATAAAAATCAAAAATTGGTTGAGGGTTTTTGCATAACTTTGTAAGAGGAGTAAACCCTACCAAGCGGAATTCAACGAATCAACCATACCCGAGAGACCCGAAATTCTAGGGTTTCGAAATTTTTGGGGCTTTTGTGTGAAGTGGACGGAATAGTCATCACTCTTTGATATTTAAGCGTCTAAACCCAAAAGGTACGTTTGTATTACAATTCTTGGTTGTTTGAAGGTATATTGTCGAATAAGAATTGATGTTACCTTGTAGTTGTGTTGTTGGGTACTTTGGGAAGGATGGTTTAAGTTAGAATTAGAAGATTGATGATGACATTGTTGAAGCATTGGAAATAATTGTGTTAGTGATGAATTGAATAGAACTTGATTAAAATTTTGGGAGAAATTTTGAAATTTTAAAACAACATGTAAACTTGTTTTGATGAAAATAACAGAAATTTTGTTTTCACATGATAAAGAGTTAATATGGAGTGAATTCAATTAGCATTATTAATGAAGAATTGTTAAAAGTTTGATTCTTGGTGAATTCTTTGATTTATGTGTGCTTGTTGAAATTGTAGGAACAATGGTCAGAACGAAAGAGTCTCACAAGGGTAAAGAAAAAGCGGGTGAGTCCTCATCACGGAGTAGATCAAAGAGGGCACGAAACACTATTGTTCTGCGCGAAAGAAGTGAAGAAGAGAGTGTCCATGAATCTGAAGAGGAACTTGGACCCACAATTTGGAAGAAACCAGTGAGATTGTCATCTTTCCCTTATCCACAGCAGAAAGATTTATACATGGACAAAGTGAAAAGCCCGGCTGGTGGATTTGAATCGTTATTTACTTGTGAAAAGCAGATCTACGAGCCAGATTTCGAGAGGTATGGAGTGGTTAACTGTTTTCGACGGCTTGGTTGGGAAGAGAGCCTTGCTTTCCACTATGATGGAATTGATGATGTGTATGGTGAAGCAATTCTTGAGTGGATGGCGACCCTTCAACGAATTAAAGGAGATAACCCGCCCCAAACGACAATTTTGAGGGGTACAGTGAATGGGAAGCAAGCAGACTTGTCATTTCAAACTATTGACAAGATTGCCCACTTTGACTCAGGAGCAGAAAATAATGAACCTTATGAATATGTAGCTGATGATAAGTTGAAGGCTCACGTGATCCAGGAAACAATGTGGGAAAACATTATCAGAGCCCTCTTTGTGGTGGATGAAGGTTGTGATGTGTTCCTATTGATATTGAGAAGAGATATGCTGAAGCCACTTCCCAAATTGCTGTTGGTATTTGTGACATTGAACGTGGTCCCAAGAACGGGGGATAAGACAAAGGTGCGCTTTTATGAAGTTATGGTTTTACATGCACTATTGACGGGTTCCCCAGTTATGTCATCTAAACACTTGGATTATGTGGAATATTTGGGAGTCACGGGAGGAAAGAGAGAGGATGGTCATCCCTCATTTTCGGTTGTTGTCAAAGTTCCTCAAATGGGTAAAGGTTTTGCCACGAAGACCGGCGGTATTAAAAATAAAACATAAACCTTATACCTTAAGGTCCTTGCAGCAAGGAAGTTGGAGATATGAGTTGACAGCAAGAACTCATGTGTTGACTGATACCACCACTGCGAGGTTCTTGGAGGAATTAAGAAGTGATGTGTCGGAAGAAGAAGAAATGAACCTGGAAGATGAAGAAGTTGATCCCACAGGACCAACTATGGGGACAAGTGGTGCAGGTTATGGGTTTGAGCACGGGTTTAGGTATAGTGCTGATTATAGTCAATCTTTCACGGAACTAATAGAGCAGGCTCGCCCGGCAAGTTATCCTAATTGGGAGGAGGCCTCGCGTTTAATGTTTGATAGGCAAACGCAGAATCTGGAGGAAGATAGGAGGTATAGAAGGGGGATGATGTGGAGACAAGAGGAGGAAATTAACAGAAATTTTAGGGACAATGAAGAAGTGCGCCACTACAATGATTACCATCAGGGCGTACCTTATTCTTCACATCCAGCCCCTACTGAATGGGAGTCTTTGAATCCGTACGACATGGGTGACACATACCAGCGCTACCCACAAAGTCATCATTCTGAGTGGGTGGCGCCATACCCGACACCGGATACAAGTGGGCAAGGCTCGAGTGGAACGGCTCAAGGAGGTCTGAATAACATGAGAGATATGACTCAATCTTTATATGAGTAAGTTTTTGGTCAACCTTTACAGCAGGAGCCATATGATGCTAGGCCGGAGGCATACTGGCCTTACAAGCCAGGCAATGATGATGCAGATGATGATGAGGAGGAAGATGAAGATGAAGATGAGGATGAGGAACAAAACAGTGAGGACAGCTTTGCCTGATTTTGGGCATTTCGAACAGGTCCACATACTTTTACCTTTTTCTTGCATATATATAAAAAAAAATATATATATATATATATATTTTTGTTTTGGTGTGCTTTGTGTGTTTTAGGTTATTTTGATATTTTGTTTTGCTTTTGTTTTGGCAAGAACTTGGGTGATGCTTGGGTTGGTGCTTATGGTTATGGGAATCTTTGAGTTGGATATTGAGAGTTTCTGGGTATTGGTTATTTTTGCACCCACTAACCGCACTTTTACATTTCATAACTATTTACATTGGGACAATGTAAGGTTCAAGTGTGGGGATGTGGAAAATCTTGGAAACCATACAAATTTTTTTGAAAATTGTTTTACAAAATGTTTGATAGAGGTCTTTGGTCATGGTTAATTCATTAAGTTACTCGATTAAGTTTTTCCAACAAATAAAAATATATATATATATATATTTATATATATAATAAATTGGAAATGTTGGAATTGGGAGTAACAAAGTAGAAGGTGACAGTTTGCATGCACATGTCGGTAACCTATTTTCCATCGTTTCTGTGAGAATTTGAGCCAAATTGATATATATATATTCTCTTATTTGAGTGTTTAGCCACTTTGTTTCATATTTTAGAACTTGCATATTGTTAATACATGTTGAAACTTTGAACCAATTGATTGTGCAAAAATGATAAAGGCATTAGGAGAAACCTTTTTATTTTTATGCCTTTACCCGTTAATATCCACTAGATACCCATTCTGAGCCTATACCTTTTCTTTTGACAAAACCCACAACATTCACCCATTCACCTTTTAGCCTTTTATTTTAAACCCGTGAGTTGGAATTCAATTAACTTAGATTGGTGTAGTTGCATTGAAAAAAAAAAAAAATAGTATTGGGTCAACATGTGCCCAAAGGTCTTGAATATTAGTGGAGCTACAATAAAAGATGTTATTGGGTCAGTTTAACTCAAGTTTCATTTGATAGTTCGAAGAAATAAGAAATTTAGTGTTGATGGGTCATTTATACCCATGGTAGAATTTTGAAGGTTTAAGAGTTGATTTGTAACGTTATTAGTTGAATTCCACTCACCTTTAGCCACTTTAAAAATCCTTATCCATACCCGTAACCCTAGCCTACATTACAACCCTTAAAAGACCTTTTGATTTGTGCGTTTTAGTTGTGTTAGTAGGTGGAGATGTGATCAATATGCAAGCATATAATAATGTGATTCATTGTTTGGTTTCGAGTGAAAAATACTAGCACATCATCGCTAGTCCATATATGAAGCCGAGTGGAGTGATTGAGTGTGAGGGGTGTGTGCATGCAAAGCCATAACTAGATATGAGTTAAGCACGTTCCAATATTTTCCTTTTGTTAAAAATTTATTGATGGTTTGTTGGATTGTAAAGCTGTTGAGAGTTTAATTTTTATGAATTTTGCATGACCTTGGACTTTAACTTATGTTTAGTGAAAACAATTATTTAAGAATTTGTAATGAGAATTTAAAAGCAAATGACTTTGCTTGAGGGCAAGCAAAACTCAAGTGTGGGGATATGATAAGTGGCCAAAGTTTCATGTATTAAAGGGTGTAATATGTTATATATATGCAATTTGATATGTGGAATACAAAGGTTTTGTGTAGTCATGCATGTGCAGGTGTTGGAAGCTTACAATGTGATCTTTGAAGATATTACGAGAGAGTCGGAAGAGACACGGAGAAAACGGGGCAAAAATGCAGTTTCAGCGTAAGCCTAAGCCACCAGCGTAAGCTTACGCCCTTACAGCGTAGGCCTACGCCTAATTGATTTCTTCACAGCAGCTTCCAGAGTCCCGGCGTAAGCCTACGCCCTCCCAGCGTAAGCTTACGCTGGGTGCGTTTCAGACGCGGGTTTTGGGCGAAACAGCCGATTTTCAATGGTTTAATTAGGTTTTTCTTCCCCAAATTCGAATCCATCTTTTACACCATAGTTCTTGGGCGATTTTGGAGTTCTTGGAGGCTAAAGAACACGATTCTAACATCCGATTGAAAGATTGAAGATGATTTCCACCACCATGAGCGGCTAATCCACCGGTAATCATTCCCGGGTGGATTGTTTGTAAGTTTTAGGGTTTTATCATGTGCTAGCTTTGAGAAACAATTCTTGTAATCGTTTGGTTTGAAACACTTGAATCTTTGTGTTTAGTATGGTTATGAACTCATGGGAGTCGATAAATTCTTGCACCATTGACCCCGTTAGATGATAATTGCTATGAACTTTGATTTATGTTGAATCTATTGATTAATCTAATTCTATATTGCATACATTTGTCTCGATTTCATTCGTGAATATTGTTTTACACTATTTGCCGATGATGTATGAATGTTGATGTTCTTGGTTAGATTTGGTTAATTAGATTTGGATAACCATTCGATTGTTTGAACTCAAATGTTGGTGTGATAATCCCTAATTACTTGTGAACTTGAAACCCGGGTGTGATACCCTTTTTAATTATTGTTTACAACTTAAACCGTTTTGTTTGGTACTTGATTTGTTTGTTGAGTTTATAAAGTTTTCACTTAAATCATTGATTGTGTTTGGTCAGAAAGACCCGTTGTAACTTCATAATTTGCATTGTTAATTGAAGTTGAGCACCGACCACAAACTCTTCGTGGTTCGACACCCTTCTTACCCTAACTAGTTTAAGGACACCCTTCTTACCCTAACTAGTTTAAGGTGATTAGGACACTCTATTTCTTTATCTTTGACCGGTCCCTTCGACACCGATCACGGCTATATACTCACATTCGGTGGTTGAATCCGCCACTACACTCTGCTTGGAGCTTTTCCATGAGACAGCTCCTCCATTAAGAGTGAATACGAAACCTGACTGTGAGCGAGAGTCATCTCGGTCAGTTTGAAAGCTAGCATCAGTGTAACACCGTACAGTGAGCTCCTCTTTCACTCCTCCAAATATTAAAAACATGTCTTTGGTCATTCTTAAGTACCTCAGGATGTTCTTGACTGCAGTCTAATGGGCAATGCCAGGACTTTGCTGGAAACGGCTGGTCATGCTTAAAGCATACGAGACGTCAGGTCTAGTGCACAACATAGCATACATGATAGAACCAATCGATGAGGCATATGGAATTGCTTCCATTTCCTTAATTTCAATGTCCGTGGAAGGAGATTGTGATTTGTTTAACACAGTGCCTTTAGTCATCGGGACACCTCCTTTCTTGGAGTTTTCCATCTCAAAGCGTGTCATCATTTTATCTATGTAAGTACTCTGACTTAGCCCTAGAAGCCGCTTAGACCTATCCCTGTAGATCTTGATTCCTGGAATGTAAGCAGCTTCTCCAAGATCCTTGATTGCAAAACAAGATCCTAACCATTGTTTGACTTTGTCAAGCACAGGGATGTTGTTTCCAATGATCAGTATATCATCCACATACAAGATGAGAAATGATACAGTGCTCCCACTAGCCTTTCTGTAAACACAAGGCTCATCTTCATTCTTGACAAAACCAAATTCTTTGATTTTCTGATCAAAATGAAGATTCCAGCTTCGAGATGCCTGTTTAAGTCCATAAATGGACTTATTCAGTTTGCAGACCCTACTAGGATACTTTGCATCAACAAAACCGTCAGGCTGAACCATATAGACATCTTCAGAGAGATGTCCATTAAGAAAAGCGGTTTTGACATCCATTTGCCATATCTCGTAATCATGGTACGTGGCTATGGCAAGCAGTATCCTGATCGATTTGATCATAGCAACGGGTGAGAAAGTTTCATCATAGTCAATACCTTGAGTTTGAGTGAAACCCTTTGCAACTAGCCGTGCTTTATAGGTTTGTACATTACCATGCATGTCGGTTTTCCTTTTGAAAATCCATTTGCTTCCTATTGCCCGAGAAACGGGGGGTAGTTCAATCAAGTCCCAGACCCGATTATCTCGCATAGATTGCATCTCGGCGTTCATGGCTTCAAGCCATTTGTCGGATTCAGGATCTGAGATAGCAGATTTATAGTTTGTAGGTTCGTCATTTGACTCAGCTACTAACAGGACTTTAGAAGCTTCAAGATGCCATAGGTATCTATTAGGTTCTTTACGAGACCTGCTACTTCTGCGAACGCTTGTGTTTATGTCTGATTCATCAGCAACAACTTCTTGTTGATCAGACGCTCCGACTTCTTCAGCGGTTGTTTGTGTTTCTCGAATTTCTTCAAGATCCATAATATTATTTCCGGTTACTCGATTTAGAATATCTTCCTCGAGAAAGCGTCCTTTCCTTTTTATGGAAACAATGTTTGCATCAGGATGATAGAAATAATATCCGCTTTTGTTGTAGTAACCGACGAAAACAACTTTTTCGCCTCTGGGATCGAGCTTGTCATCAGAATCACTGGTAACATATGCATCACATCCCCATACTCTAAGGTAAGACAAATTGGGTTTAGACTCGTGCCATATCTCATATGGGGTTTTGTCTACCTTCTTATTCGGTGCCAGATTTACAAGGCGGGCGGCGGTCATAAGAGCATAACTCCAGAAGGAGTGAGGCAAGTTAGTTCTACACATCATCGATTGAACCATATTAAGTAGGGTTCGATTTATCCTTCGCTTACACCATTAAGTTGGGGTGTGCCAGGAGGAGTGGGCAGAGAAATAATTTCGTGCTCCTTCAGATGATTAAGAAATTCTAAGCTGAGATACTCGCCACCTCGATTTGATCGAAGTGTCTTAATAGATTTATCGAGTTGTTTCTCTACTTCGTTTTGAAACTCTTTGAAATTTTCAAATGTTTCATGCTTGTGTTTCATAAGATAGACATAAGCATATCGACTATAATCGTCAATAAATGAAACGAGGTATTTTTCATGATTTCTAGACATGGTTCTGAAAGGGCCACACACATCAGTGTGTATAAGGCCTAGCAGATCCTTGGCTCGTTCACCAACATGGGTGAAGGGGTCCTTTGTGAGTTTGCCAGCTAAACAAGACTCGCAATTGTTAAATGAGTCCTGTCCGGTAGGTTCAAGAATTCCCTCGGATTGGAGTCTTTTAATGCGTGCCTTGCTTATGTGGCCAAGTCGACAATGCCATAGAAAAGTATCATTAATGCCAGATTTGATACGTTTAGAAAGATTATATATGCTATTGTCAGTTTGAACGTCAATCTCATAAATATCGTTTTGAGGTTTAGCCTCAAAGTAAAAGATATCATTTAAGTAGGCAGAAATAGCAATACCATTAAAAACGTACTTAAATCCTTGTTCAAACAATAAAGAAATTGAAATAATGTTTCTGGTTAAACCAGGTGCAAACAAACAATTGTTCAAAACAACCACAAGGCCATAAGGAAATGAGAGATGATATGTTCCAGTTGCAAGAACTGGTACTCTTTTCCCATCACTAACGATTAGTTCCATGTCGCCTTGTTTCAGCTTCCTCCAACTTTTAGGCTCCTGCAAGACATTAATGATGTGGTATCCACATCCAGTATCAAATACCCATGTGTTGCTAGAAACAGTAAAAATTTTAATAACATAAATGAGAATACCTGAAGAGGTGCCCTCACCACTGGCCCTTTTCAACTTCAGCTTGGCTAGATATTCAGGACAATTACGTTTCCAGTGTCCCATTTTGTTGCATTCAAAGCATTGGCGCTCCTCAGGAGGGGGTGCTTTTGAATCTTTCTTGTTATTGTTGATGGCAGGCTTGGCAGCAACATTAACCTTCTTCTTGCCTTTGATATTATAACCTCTTTTCTTGGGGTTAGGTTTTTTAACACCAGCAGATCTGACCATCAGAACTTGATTTTTCTTTCCTTAGATATTCATCTCGGCCGTTTTGAGCATAACATGTAGCTCGGCCACTGTCTTCTCCAAGCCATTCATGTTGAAATTCATTACGAATTGAGCATAGGAGCTTGGGAGAGAGTTTAAGATGAAATCAGTAGCCATGTCATCCTTCATGGGATATCCAAGTTTGTTCATCTGGTCGATGTACCCTTTCATCTTAAGTACATGAGTACTAACAGGCGTGCCCTCTTGCATCGTGCAACGAATGAGCTGAGACATGGTTTCATAGCATTATTGTCGGGCTTGTTTCAGGAACATGCCCTTAAGTTGCTCAATCATGTCAAAGGCACTCAAGTCCTCCATGCTCTTTTGGAGCTCACGGGACATGCAGGCTAGCATAAGGCAGGCCACCTCAGTGGCATCATCTCTTTGTTTTTCCTAGACCTTACGAGCGGCAGCCGTGTTACTATCGGGTGCCTCAGGGACTGGTGCATCGAGAACATAGAGCTTCTTGGCCATCTTGAGAACTATTCTCAGATTGCACTGCCACAAGAGAAAGTTGGTGTTATCCAGCTTTTCATTCTCAAGGATAGACTTGAGAGCGAAAGAGTTATTAGTATTATTATTTTCAGTAGACATCTGTCAAGATAAACAAAGAAAATAAATTAGTATAAAGAAAGTGAAAAATCCTTATGGGTTCCAATTTTAGTGATTTCTAGGATGTCATAGACCATTGGTTTTAAATATGGGTTCCAATTTTAGTGTTTACCGAATATGGTCAAACACAACGAATGATTAAATCATACGTGTGTTGTAAAAGCCAGTTTTACTATTTAAAGTCATGACAAATTTGATGAACTCTTTAATCTCTCAGGACACTTAATTTTAAATAACCTGTTAAAACTAAGTTTGTCGCGACTTAAATAACCAGTTAAAGTTAATAGTTGAAAACTATTAAGTTATAAGTTTTGAAATTAAATTTAGTTTAAATTGCAAAACTTTAGCGGTTATTTATTTTATAAAAACAAGCCGGATGTTATTTTTTATAAAATTATACAAGTTGTAAAATTAGAACTTGTGGTGACAGATTGTGACATTTTAAAACTCCTTTTAAAACGTTTGGTGTTTGGTTGGTTTATAATAATTTTAAGTTATAAAAAAAATTAAAAGCAACCATAAAGCAAATAAATATATAAATCTTATTGGGCCAAGTTTGTTTGATCTTGCTAGAGCCAGTTAGCAAGACCAAACGGGTCACGGGGTCCACAAAATTAAAACAAGCACAAGGATGAACTTTCGTGCATCTAGTCGTCTCGGATGACTCCCACTGACTCCATGATTCCTGTTGCGTCTTCAGATTTGTCTTCGGATTTTTATTACATTACATAAAATAAAAAAAAGCCTATTCTATTACAACTTTGAGCCATCAAAAGTGGGCCAAAACCATAAAACCAAAAACTGAATAATAAACACAAACAACTCAATCACATGGGTCGGGCCAGATTTACATATTCAACACAATCACATGGGCAATAAATTTGGTCAAATAAAAATTTAAAATTGACCAAATTAATAAATAAAAATGCCCCAAAAACAGATCAGATCAGAAACTTCAAGATAGTTAAAGTTTGTGATTAATCTAACCGGTGAAACTAGACCGGTTTCGATTTGCATGTTATAACCCAGGCTCTGATACCACTGTTGGGATTCAGTGGTGATCAGTTTGACTTTTGTAAAAACGGGTTTTGACAGAGAAATTAATTAATTCAGTTAATTAATAAATACGCAGCGAAAAATAAAATCATAACCTATTTAACAGCACTGACAAACCGAACAGGATCCGGTTATGAACACGCAAACACAAAAAAAACAATTAATCTACTGATGAGATTAATTATACCTTAGTGATTAATGATTAACCGGTTGAGACACCGAGGTACAACGAGCCGATGCTAGATCACGAAACCGGTTGAGACACCGAGCCGATGCTAGATCACAAACTGACAACACAAGAGACGAGTAGCGCCGGGGCTGGCCGGAAACGGGACAGCAGCGGGGCAGGGTCCGGCTTAGGCTGGTTTGGAGGTTCCGGAAACGCAAAAAGGAATTAACCGTGAGGTCACAGCCGCCAAAGAGCCGAAGGCTCCTACCTCGTTTGTTGTGCCCTTCCAAATTCCTAATTGACTTGTTATCTCTCAAACATATTTTAGGTTTATTATATATAATAATAATAATAATAATAATAATAATAAACCCTACTAATTGTTTCCGGGCCCATAGTTTAATACGAGATGCAAAAACTCGAACTCATTTAATTGTTTTAATTAAAGATTAAAACAATATATATAATTATTATTTATAAACTAGTATAAATAATAATTCCCGTCTAACAAATATATATAAAATATATCGTCTCGCTAACAGTTCGTAATTACCAGTTAAGCAGGTTAAGTGGATTTAATGTTCGTTGCCCTAGGTGTAATTCTTACGGGTCATAGCTCGGTCAGCCGCGTTGTCCATCGGGTCGGTCCATAAAATCCAACATGTCTTTGTGCTTTTATGATCTTCTTGATTTAGATATAAGAACTCTCGTGCTGATAACGTGTTATAATATAACTAGAATTACTTCAAGATTAATGTATAACATAAGAGATTTAGAGTGGATAAGAATAAGAAGTAGAGAAATGCATAGACTTTTATAAAAGTGTATACAAGAGGTGCACTTTCTTATGCACTTTGAGGTGATATTTATACTACAAAAGTTACTACATGGTAAACCAATAAACAAGATAAACTATTTGAAGTACATATAGGTATGAAGCTAGGTTGAAAAATGTGTTCATCCATATCTTTTAATATTTCATAACAGTTTTGATATATTATGTTTTTAAAAACTTTGAATACAACATAATGATATATATTAATATTTCTATATTTTGCTGTAAATTTTAATAAAACGAAGTTATATAAGTTTTATAAGACAAAATTATCAGTTCTTTATAGCATTGTGGTTAAAATTCAAGTAAAAATATACATATCGCAACAACATATTTCATACTATATATTAAAATTTACAAAAAAAATAAATAAACACTAAAGTACACGGATGGTCTACATGTTTTGTCAAAAATTTTGGATTTTGGCCCTAAATTTTTAAAAATACATGGATGGTCCATGTGGTTTGCACTTTGTAACACATTTAGTCTACAACCAACAAATCTAAAAGTTTTAGAAGTTCCAAGTTAGAGACTAAACGTGTTGCAAACTGCAAACCACATGGACCATACATGTACTTTTGGCAAAGTTTGGGGACTAAATGCGTTAGAAAATGCAAACTCCATGGACCATTCCTGTACTTTGGGAAAGCTAAGGACTAAATCCAAAATTTTGATAAAACACAGGAACTATCCGTACACTTTACTCATAAATAAATTTATATTTCAAATAGAAACAAGAAGTAAAAGTTTCCCATCAATACGCGGTTGGCATTATGTCGGGGAAGGGTTCTTTTAGATTCTAATGAGAGCCCACTTTGCCTTCAATACGCGGAGTCTTCCGATAATCTCTTCACTTCATGCTACTTCGCTTCTATGACTTGGGGTTTCATTAGCAACTAGTGTAAAATCCCTCAAATATTTGTGTTCTCGGTTTGAGATGTTTTGAGGATGTGTAACATTGCCTATCTGGCTTCCAGTAAGAGTAAAACTCTCCAAGTGGTAATCCTCACTGCAATTTGGTGCTTATGGAAGTTAAGAAATGAGGTTGTTTTTGGGAGGAAAAAAGCGTCCATCAGTTGGCTATTCGAAGAGATCAAAAGCACCAGCTATTTATGGGCGAAGGGCAGAGCCGGTATCGGACCTATCGAGTGGGCTCATGTGTGAGTTCAAAATTTAATCTTCTGTTTGTTTTTCTTTCCCGGTTTGTATTGTGCTGGCTAGTTTCTTCTAGCTCGCCTTTGTTCTTTTCTTCTTCATTATAAAATTTCCGCCTTTCAAAAAAAAAAAAAAAATTTCCCTGCAAAATTATCAAAAAGATGTCAACCGTATTTTTCTCTCAATTAGAGGTTTATGTTTCTCCGAACCAGTCCCTTAACTTTAGTAATTTGTAAATTTCGACCCGAAATTTTAGCTACACCCTTTTAACTCAACACAACATTCCAATTACCACACTTTTTTTTTCATAATTCATAACAAACCAAAAGAATATAATCATCCACATTACGTTACACAACAAATCATGACACCCTCAACATGTTTCTTCCTATTGTTACCGCTCTACGTCACAACGTACGCGAGGATCCACCCGTTGATACACGACCCGTTCCAAGACCAACCCCGAACCGGACTCATCAATCCCGAGGTGGTTGCAAAGGCATGTGAACCATCTTCCGAGAAGCCATTATGTGTTTCGGTCCTAAAGTCTCAAACCATTAGTGACGTGAACGACTTGAAACAAGCGGCCTTCGTGGCCATCCAAACGGCGTCACTTGAGGCCGTGACGACATCCGAGATGATAACGGCGGCACGAAAGAGGGAGGAGAATAAAGATGTGGTGGAGGATGGAATAGAGGAGGAGACGCTAGCGGATTGTGCCATGAACTACATTAGCCTAGTGGAAATTTTGGCAGATGCCGCAAGTGCGTTGATGACGGGGCCAGAAACCGACGTGGTGGTTGAGGTAAAGGCGGCGATGACGACGGCGGAGACGTGTGAGAAGAGTATTGCCGGAGGGAGGAAGAGTCGTATGGTAGAGGAAGTGGCTAAAAAGAATGAAAATGTTAGGAAGTTATGCTCAAACGCTTTAGGCGTTTATAACGTCTATGCAACGGGGCATTGAATTTTTTTACTACGCGTAATTTGTAAATATGAGTAATTTATTTGAGGAAGATTTAATTGCCATTTATTTTTAAAAACTTAATTATATTAGTGGTGCTTTATGGTATAGGTGGAGATACATGTGGATAGCTAGGGGTATGTACGAGATGGTTCGATTTGATTCAACTTTTGACCCCAATCAAATCGTAACCGAAACGTTCAGTTATTAAACAACCTTAACCGATTGTTTTTTTAGTTAATTAGTTTTTACCTCGGTTATGGGTTATTATCGGATAACCTTAACACGATGTTGTAATACCTCAAATCCAGCTCTATGACAATGCCCCGTATGACTAAGGTGGAAGGGGTGGAATCCCTTGAACTCTAAATTGTCTAAAGATTAGTCAATCAAAACACGTCATGATGTACTATTCAAAATTTACAATTCTCACCGCTCATGGTACAAGTCCATGAAGCATCCTAGCCTTTAACAAGTTTTATTCATATAATATACAACTTGCAGTTCAAACAAGTACCCTATCCGCACAACGCAGGTTCGAAACCCGACAAGTCCCCCCCTCCAAATCGTTATGCTGGCGTCATTGTTATTATTTTTTTAAAAGTTTATTGTTTTCCTTTTTTTTTTCCTTAACTTATTTTCTGTATATTTTGATTTATTTCATGATTTAGCTTATCTTTTCTTTATATAAAGTTTTAAGAACGTTAATTTTTTTCAAGCTTTAACACGCTACAACGCGCCGGATTTAACACTACGAGTTAAAACGCCACAACTTGGAAAAAAAATATGTCTAAACTAAACTCAATGACGCCGCAACGCGCGGTCGACGTGCTTATTTCTACCTACGTTTTGGTTCGATCGTAACCGAATCGCCACAACGCGTCATCACCTCTTGTCCTCTTATTTCACATTTTGTGTTGTTTCTTTTTCTTTATGTTTATTATATAAAATAATGGAAATCTCGTAAATATTGTGTATTATTGATTAACTACTTATATAAGTACAATAAAGATTACAAAGAAATCCTAATTAAATCGTTAGGGAGAAGTTCATTTTAGAACACTTAAATATTACGAGAACAAGGGGAAAATATCTAAATCGTTTATTTTTTTGATCCATGGTAAAAAAAATTTAAAATTTTATACTTTTTACATACAAATATGTATGTTTATATACATAAAAAACCATCAAACTAGTTTTTTTCATATATTTTTATAAATTTAAAAGTTTCTTACACATGTGTAGGTAAAAAAACCTACACATGGTGTAGGTAAAAAAACATACACATGAATTACACATGTGTAGGTATGTATATAAACGAGATTTGTTCATATTTTTTTGTTTGAATTTCATGAAAAATAAATAAACATTACATTTATATAATTTTATTATATTTTAAAACTTTTTAGGATTGAAAAAGTGAATAATTCGTTTTGTGCTGCGTGTTCTCGTAATATTTAGTGTTCTGAATTGAACCATCCCCTAAATCATTAGAGATATTACAATAAACCCTAACTAATACATTATCCTCAATGCTCATCGACAATCTATAAGTGGGATGAATTGAACGTTCAAACTAGAATTGAAAAAAAGAACATTTTGGTATAAGAACATACACTCTCTAAAAAGGAAAAAAGCATAAAACATTAAAAAAAAGTAAGAAAACTTTATGACGTCAAACCGTTACGACAGATCTAAGGCCATAACAATAGTGCAAAAGGCATAGTGGCAGAGCTTGGTTATAAGAGCTACGACTGTGACTGCATAATGCCGCCGACAATTGAATTGAAAATAAAAAATACATAATATACAGAGAGAGAGAGATTTACGTATAATGTCTCTCCGTGATAGGAACGAGTGGGTGAAAAATAGAAAGAAAGCCATTACATATATATAGTGATTCATACCTAATCATGTTGCCCGATTCAGTTATGAAAACTTGCTATGGACAAATAACCACTTTTATAGAGTACTAGGTTAAAATCTCGTGTATTACACGGGTTAAATAAATAAAATGTTATAAATTTAGTAATAAAAATTTTATATTTTTAAAAACCCATGTAATACATTGGTTGAATAAACCAGTATATTACATCGGTTTAATAAAATATAACGTAATTTGTTAACAAACACATTTGTCAAAATATGTTTTTAAAAAATGTAATTTGTCGTGACAGTTATAAGGTTTGTTATAAAACATTTTTTTCAAGTGAGTATTAACTTTTTAATTTAATTGATAAATGTTAGTTCATTTGATTGATGGTATAATAACTATTTATAATTAAATAATAAGTTTCTGTAATCAGATTTATTAATATAAAGATTATTATTTAATATGAGAGAGAAATAGAAAATCTAATATTTAATAGGAGAGAGATGCGGGAAAATAAATGTGAGGAGTAACCAGAGAGTGACACGTGTCCTGGAGATATTTTCATTTATTAGAGTAGTAATATTATTAAAAGATGGAAATGTATTTAATATGAGAGAGAGGCGGGAAAAAAATGATAAGGATGAATATGGATGCGACATGTGGCAAGAAAAACCTTTATTTATTAGATAGTATAGATTTGAGACATGTCTACATCTAAATACCATAGTTAATAACACGTAACCAAATGTATGCTATATTTAACAAGCACCACTAGTTAAGGTTTTAAAATATAAATTATAAATAAACTAGAGACCAAAATCTTAAATTAAAATGTACATATATAATTATATAAACAAACTTACATACTAATGAAGATTAAATTGTTCATCAATGAATTAAGTTAATGATATTTACAACTTATGAGTGATAAAATCAATAACAAAAATCATTTTCCACTTGCATAGACATTATAAACACTCAAAGCATTTGAGCATAACTTCCTAACATTTTCATTCTTCTTGGCTACTTCCTCTACCATAGGACTCTTCCTCCCCCCAGCAATACTCTTCTCACACGTTTCCGCCGCCGTCACCGCCTCCGTTACCTTATCCTTCACATTCACATTGGTTCCCGGTCCAGCCGACAACGCACCCGAGGCATTCGCTAGAATTTCCACGAGGTAAATGTAGCTCATGGCACAATCCGCCAACGTCTCCTCCTCTATCCCATCCTCCACTACCTCTTTATTCTCTTCCCTCTTTCGTGCCGCCTTTATCATCTCTGACGTGGTCACTGCCTCACCTGACGCTGCCTGGATCGCCACCACGGCTGCCTGTTTCAAGTCGTTCACGTCACTAGCTTGAGACTTGAGAACCGAAACACATAATGCCTTCTCGGCAGACGGTTCACATGCCTTTGCAACCACGTCGGGACTCACGACTCCGGTTTGCGCTTGGTGCATTAGAGGGTGAATCCTGGCGTAGGTTGGGACATAGAGTGACAACATTATGATGAAACATGTTGAGGGCGTCATGATTTGTTGTCTAACCTAATGTGGATGATTATATTATTTTGGTTTCCTATGAATTGTGAAAAAATATTATGGGAATTGGAAAGTGGTGAGGAGTTATAAGGATGTAGCTAAAGTTTCGGGGCGAAATTTACAAATTACTAAAGATAAGGGACTGGTTCGGAGAAACATACGCCTCTCATTGCGAGAAACATATGAGGTCATTTATTTTGCACCAATGTAATTACCAAACACATTTTTATTTATTTTTTTATATTTTATTTTTTATATTTGATGTTTAATTTTGTTTTTCTTTCATATTTTTAATAGACAAATGTTTATAAAAAAAATTGATACACGTTTATGATTTTTTAAAAAATTGATATCCAGTATAACTTGTTTTTTTACAAAGTCTACATGTTATCAATCAGATAGGGGTGAAAAAAACCGAATTAATCGAACCGAACCCAAATTAATCGACCCATACTAACAACCGATGGTTTGGTTTTGTATTTTTGAAAACCGAAAAAACTAAACCGAACTTAACCAAACATATATATATAAACTTTTATAATATATTGTGTGCATACATATATGTGTTACACATATTTGCATTAATAGTCGGTTAAGATTTATATTTGTCATCGAATTTATGGATTATAATGTTTTTTTTAATGTTAAGTATTTTATAAGAAAGTAATAAATTATGAAGCCTAAAAATTTTAGACAAAAATGTATAATAATCAATTAATCATTAATTAACAACAAAACATTTATGCCAAAAAATTCAAGTCCAATTAGTTAAAGCGAAAAATCGAAACTGAACCGAACCCATTGTAAAAAACTATTCCAAAAAATTCAAGTCCAATTGGCTAACTCATTTGTTAATTTAACTAACTCAAACCAAACATGATCAAATCAGCTCTAAATCTAATGATCCTATTGTCACGAACCAAATATTCGATGATCGTTTTGCTATGTTTGTACTTGAACGCTTGGGTTTGCTGGCTAGTCCGGACTTCATCGGGGACGGCCACAGTGGGATAGACGACGTGAACATGCCTAGGTGTGTTGGTACACCAAAAGCATCACTGGTCGCGAGCTGTTGCCGCTCGCCTGATGAGTCCAAGGCAGGACGAAACCAGTAGACCCTATCATAAGCGGGACGGATTGGCTGACCCTAACCCAGGGCGCCATACAGGGCCTCGAGAGATGACCCCTTGACAAAGTGGTATCAGAGCAGGTCGACTCTCGGATACTTTGAAACGTGACTTATCCCAGATGTGCATTTACCGGCTGAGTATGATTATGCAACAGTGGTGGGAGAAGGCCAAATGGGGAGCGCTTCGGCGATGGTCTTTGTACGCCGCGAGTATGGGATCGTGAACGCCGCCCTAGTCTAGTTAACATTGAAGCCCGTCATGATCAAGTTCAGCAACTGCGGTCTAGCAGAGCCGCAAAATGAAGATGGAAGTCTGCTACAACATCTAGGTCCCCATACCGGAAACTAGGCGAACATCGGCGCCACTTAAACTAATCTGATGCACTAAACTGAACGGTCAAGACGGAGATCTTTGTTGCTGAACTACCGGGTGTCCTTCTTACCAAAGTGAATCATGCTCAATCATAAGGGTCAAGCATTGTCCTACGGTTGCAAGCAAGTATGGGATTGCGGGCATGCACGAGGACGTGCATAGTGGTGGGAGAGTGTCACGGACCAAATATGCGATGATCGTTTTGCTATGTTTGTACTTGAACGCTTGGGTTTGCTGGCTAGTCCGGACTTCATCGGGGACGGCCACAGTGGGATAGACGACGTGAACATGCCTAGGTGTGTTGGTACACCGAAAGCATCACTGGTCGCGAGCTGTTGCCGCTCGCCTGATGAGTCTAAGGCAGGACGAAACCAGTAAACCCTATCATGAGCGGGACGGATTGGCTGGCCCTGGGGCAACCAGGGCGCCACACGGGGCCTCGAGAGATGACCCCGTGACACTATGCTCATAATAGCAACCATGAATCCATGATCTATACCATATGCAATCAGAATCAAGTGTTCTTCCACTATAATTAAACCAAAATTAAAGGCTGTTTGATGTTAGTTTGTGAAGTTTTCAAATAAATGAAACAGAAACTCAAAATGGATAACCATTGATGATGTTTTATTTGTCTATAACTTGTATGGATGATCATAACATTACATGAATCCTCCTAGAATGCCACTTTGAAGGCTAAACAAGAAACTAGAAATCATCTCACTCATATTTAACCAAGTATGTAGCGCGGTTCCGGTAGCCTAACAAGATCAAAAAGAACAACAAACTACCAACAAGACTAAGTTCTAGGAAAGGCAGCTCAGAGTACCAATGACAAAGGCACCATACTGATATCAACACAGACCATATCATCAGTTTAAGATTCCATGATTCACTTGCAAATGCTTGTTTTTCGCCTAAAAGAGTCTGAATTTCCGCCATTTTTTCTGCAGTCTTGTGGTTACTGATCTTTGCCTCTGGTGACAGTTCCTCACTGTCTTCATCTTCTTTGAAAGATTGAACATGTGGGACTTCTTTCTTGATCAATTCATGTTCTGTTTCTTTGGGTGTCTGATCGTCAACTTTGGCTGCTTCGATCAACTGATCCTGTCGCATTTCAACTACATTGTCTTTATTGTCTTCATTGAACAATTCGTCTTCTATGGTCACATGTTCTTCGACGTTTTGTGCTGTTTCTTTGTCGTTCTGTTCTTTATTCCTCAATTCACTCGCTGGCGTGCTTTCTTTTACCGTTTCTTCCTCTTTTTCCTCTTTATTCGTCAATTGGCTTGGCGGGTTGTTTGTCTGATCATCAACTTTGGCTGCTTCAATCAATAATTCATCTTCAACTGTCACATCTTCTTCGACGTTTTGTGCTGTTTCTTTGCCTTTCTCTTCTTTATGCATCAATCCGCTCGGTGGGGTGTCTTGTTTTGCTGTTGTTTGATCATCAACAGCTTCCTTGAGTCTGTTCATGACACATTCAACCACAAATGTTTCACAAACTTGATGTGTTTCTTGCGCGTTTGGTGCAACTTCAATCGGAATCAAACTTGTTGCATAAATGGCTTCCTTTTCCATTACTACTTCATGGGCAATTTCGTCATTACAGTCCTTTTCAGTTTCTTCAAAAAATTGAACTTGAAGATTGTCTTCTACTTCAAGCTGATTCACACAAGCAGCTTCCATTGCTTCATTCATGGATACTGTATCTTGATGATCTTCTCCTTCTTCATCTCCATTTTCTGATGCTTCTGAGACAATATCTTCTTCTACTGACGTGACACCTTCGTCATTAACTAATGAATTTGCATCAACATGTTCATTATTTTCCTTATCAATCAGCATCAAGTGTTTCTGTTCTTCATCTGTCTCTAAACATGAATCTTCTTGGATCTCAGCCGCCATGACCACTTGTTCCTCACTGTCCAAATCTATCTTTTCACAACTATTATCAAGTTCTTCACTTTCAAAAGCCGAATCATCATGAACAGATGTATTTTCTTCATCTTCGACGACTGCTGAAACGACTATGTCTTCGTTACTATCTCCAGCGCGCACATAATTGTGCTTTTCGTCCTAAGATTAAACAAAATCAAGCGAAGAACAAACAATGAATCCAGAATCCAAATTAAAATAGTCAAATTGGATTTTAATAATCCAAACAATTAGTATTGGCCGATAATAATCCATACTGACAATTTGACCAATGACATTTATAACTTTCACTTTCGCTGCCAAGTGCAATCATAAGAGCATAATCATCAAAGATTTACACTTGATTTCGCACAGAGTGATAATTATGAACGAAATAGAAACTTACCAACAAATTAAGTTATTATAAATAAAGTGAAAATTAGGAGTGTCATTGTTCAAACTATCGATATGGATCAGTATCGATCAACTTATAATAGTTTGTGAATTATTAAAATTCAATTAGCCATTAAAATATATAAAGTCATGAATCATATCACAAACAATTAAATTAAGCATACCAGAGTCAAACTTTGAATGCTTTGAGTCTGGATCTCCTTCCTGCTGGTTACCTCATCACTGCTTTATATTAAAAAAATAATAAAAAATATATATATCTAATCAGTTTTACATTTTATTTTTATCCAAATTTGTTGGAATAATTAAAAAAATTAAGAAAATAATCTGCATTCACAAAAACCTTAAATTCTGTACTTCCAAAGGCAAAGAGTCAGCACAACAATCTTTATCAGTCATCATAAGTTCCAACTTATTTGGAACATCAACAGACAGTGTCTCCGGTGACGGTGACATGCTGTTCTTCTCATTTTCCGATGTTGACGGACGACTCCTTGTTTTGAACACTAAAGCTGACACAATAGTTGCAGTGACCAAAGCTCCACCGACCAACACAATACCTCCTATTCCAAACTTGCCGGCGCCGGCGCCGGCGCCGATATTTATTGCCACCGGCAAGGTTTTGATGTTCTTCTTCTTGTCATGTGTACGAGGATTCTCCATCCGGGATTGTCGGTGTGAGGTGAATCTTGTTGGGAATCTTGGAAGTGGTGGTATTTGATGTTGTTGTAGGTGTTTGTTGGGTTAGATATGTGGTTGTGGGTGTGAGAGAGAGGTGCTATGAAAGGAAAAGAGAAATGCTTTTAGTAGACACGACAAAAAGTTAAATTTATTTCTTGGATCTTGTTTGAGGACAAAAATAGTGTACTTGTTTAAATGATATTTATGAATAAAAAAATAAACCCACCCAACTACCTAACAAAAATAAAAATAATAATAAAGTTAAAAGAAATATTTAGGTTATGGGTTCATGACGTGTGAAACAGCCTATTGCATAAAGTATAGGGTAATGTTACGTATATAAGATCATAAAACGCTCCAATCCCTGCATAAATACCGGAGCCTAGCACAAGGAACGCTCTTTTATACGAATTTAATAGAATGTTTAACGTCCTTTAGTGAAAATAATCAAACATGTCACACTCATGTAGTAGATTGAAATTAAATTCGTGATATTTAAAAAATCATCAAAACCATAAGAGTAAAATATACATATGGTCCATGTGGTTTACTAAAAATTTGGATTTGGTCTCTAGTTTTTCAAAAGTACATGGATGGTCATTGTGGTTTGTAATTTGTAACACATTTAGTCCCTAGCCAACAAATCTAAAAGTTTTAGCAAGTCCAAGTTAAGAGACTGAATGCGTTACAAAGTGCAAACCACATGGATCATACATGTACTTTTGTAAAAGTTTGGTGACTAAATGTGTTACAAAGTGCAAACCCAATGGATCATCCGTATACTTTTTGAAAGTTAGGAAACAAATCCACAATTTTGATAAACAAAAGGGACCATCCGTATACTTTACTCCAACTAGGGGTGTAAACGAGCCGAGCCCGAGCTCGACTAGGCTCGAGCTCGGCTTGTTTAACTTACTGTGAGCTCGAGCTCGGCTCGATTCAAGCTCTAATTTTGAAGCTCGGGCTCGGCTCGTTGGTAGTTTTATAAGCTCTCGGATCGGGCTCGGCTCGTTTATTATATATTAATTAATTTATATATATTTATAATTAATTTTATATAAATTTTATTATAGTTTTCATATATAACATAATACATATTATTTAATTATTTTTATCTTAATTTTATATTTACTAATTATTATTATTTTATAAATATATTTAAATATATTAAAAACATTATATAAATAAAAGGCTCGTTAAGGCTTGCGAGCCGGCTCGAGCTCGATAAGTGAGGCTCGGGCTCGGGCTTGTTTATTAAACAAACTTATTCTTAGGCTTGAGCTCGTTTAAGCTCGGCTCGTTTCGAGTTTTTAGCGAGCCAATCTCAAGTAGCTCGCGAGCGGCTTGGCTCGTTTACACCCCTAACTCCAACCGATAATATGAACTTACAATGTTAACCATGAGTAATTAACTCGACATTTAAATCTCTCTTTTCATATAATTGTCCAATTTTTACCGAAAGTACAATTTTTAGTCAACTTGTTTTATTTATTTTCACTTATTTAATTTCGAATATCTACTTTATGTGTATCTTCTTTTTTAGTATTCACTTTATTTTTATGCGTATATTTAATTTCTTAGATATAAACTGGTTTTATATAATTGAAGACATCTATAATAATGATACAATGATACGTGAAATAAATTAAATATACGAAATAGTTTCACATATGTTACGATAATGAAGGTATAGTTTATCTATATAAAGGTTTGAATATGGCCGAAATTTGTATTACTTAGTGATTTAAATTAAAGTAGAAAATAATAGAGCAATTATCTCAAATATCCAAATAAAATGCATTGTACCCGTATATACATACTTGTAGGTAATATAAGATGCCAACAAAAAGACTATTAATCAAACTTTTAAGTATTTAAAAGAAAAAAAAAGTATTTGGAAGTCAAAGTAATTGGGTTGGAAAATAAGAATTGTTTATTAGAAATGACAAACGCGTGGAAGATGATTAAATTATGAAAATTTAAAAAGAGGCATTGGTCATTGAGGGGAGGCTGATTATTTATTTTCTCTTTTCTTTTCTTCTATAATATGCATATCTTCAAATTTAATAGCGTTAAATACGGTTTTAGTCAATGTAGTTTGATCAAAATAATCATTTTAGTCTAAAAGTTTAAATTTGATCTTTTTAATCCAATAGTTTTATTTTTGTATCGATTACAGTTCGGTCCACTAACGTAATCCAAATTTTTCTGTTAACTTTTTTGAAAAGACCATTAGCAAATTTGTGTGTTAAACTTTTCCTTCATTTGGGTTAAGCTGACATAAGGCCGACTAGTCCAGCATGCATGCATCCATGGTTCGAGCGGCTAAAGGGAACATGTACATGTGGCAAAATCCGATTGACTAGCAAGCAGACCCGCACTTTTTTCATGGAATTCAGGGGCGACTAGTCATCAACACGCTTAGCCAGCGCATCCGATGTGTCGTGTTGCCATTGGTCCACTTCAATCGATGTCTATTAAACTGTTGGCTAAAAGTCAACATCTATTTTGGTGATTTCCTTAGTAAAACTGATAAATGGTTGAGTGATTAACTCCGTGTTCCGTGAATCGAATGAGACATGTTTGAACATATCTCAAAAGCATTTTTTTTATGAACCGTTCTTTTTTTAGGTTGGATCCTATCTAGAACCCTTTATTTTTTTAGCTGATCCTCCCTCCTACTCGTATCTCCTGCTAGAAATGGTATGTTGTTATCATGTGTTGACATATGTGGCTTATGCAATTCCGTCACTCACGATTTGTGATAGTGTAACCCTCTTAACCATCGTGGGTTCCACTTCCGCACATGATATTTATTTTATAACTTAAAATCTTACTAACAAGCATCCGTATTTATTAGTATAAAGATATATTGATAATTTATAGACTAGCCTTTAAGCATAGTCAAGGGCGGCGGATATAAGGGGCCCGAGGGGACCCCAACCCCCTCGATTTTTCGCTCAGAAGTGTTAATATATACGTATTCGGTCGATTTTTTGCTCAGTAGTATTAATTTATATGTATTCGGCCGAAAATTTTATAGTTCCGGCCCCCCTATAAGAAAAAAAATTCCCGGCCCCCCCTACGAAAATTTTCAAGCTCCGCCACTGAGCATAGTATTGAACGAATAAGCATGGTTGTTTTTTATTTATTTTTTTAGATGAAATATTGAACAAATAAACATGAACTTATGATCCAACAAAGTTTATGTGAACTCATAAAAAAACAAAAAACAAAACAAAACGATGAAATAAATCAATAAGACAAAACAATGAATTGCTTTAATAAAAATAACAAAATGGTGTTTGGATGATGGGATTGATGATGCTAGTAACCTTCCTTGGGTAAAGACTCATGACCCGGGTTGTATATGAAAGGGCCAACCGACGACAAACAGTATCCGTCGTTGTTGAGGTGACAAGAAAATATGGCACGAGCACCGGTAATTCCTCCGTTAGTATCTTCTGGAACCTTGCAGCTCGGCCATGGTGAGTTTTTGAGGAAAGCCTTGCACTCGGTTATCTCCCATGTATTGTCTTTTAGGAGCTTTGATGATGCTACCTTGGCCAAGAAGTAACCCTTTTCGTCTGCCGGGCAACTTGAGAATGATACTGATTTTGATCCGTATCCGTTCTTGTTCACGGCCAAACAAGTAACTTTCGTTGTCGCTCCTGTTTTCATAAAAGAAAAGAACATCAAGTTTTTGTTTCAAATTGAACTTTTATGGTAGTTTCGTCATCTAAAAAGTTTTAATCCTAATGAGCTAAGCTCAAACTTTAGAAATGGAGTTCTAAACGAGCCTAGCTTGAGCTCAAACTCTCTTAAATTAAATGAGAAGGGGTTGAGCTCAACTGACTCGTTATACCCCTATCACGTATAAAAATAACACAATTTAATTTATTGTAAACTAGTATCACATAGTCATACCTTGGAGTGGGATAAGTTTGGAACCGTATTTGCAATAAATAAGGCCTTGAACGGCTACGTTCTTCGGGTGCTTTGGCACATTGGGTAGCAACGACTTTTCAGGCTTTGGTATCACGGGCTTTGTTGGTAATTTAGGATAGCTCTTTTCATAGGCGCCATGTTCCTCTTTCGGTATCACGGGCTTTGCTGGTAATTTAGGATCACTCTTTTCGTAGGTGCCATGTTCCTCTTTTGGTATCACGGGTTTTGTTGGTAACTTAGGACCGCTCTTTTCGTAGGTGCCATGTTCTTCTTTTTGTATCACGGGCTTTGTTGGTAATTTAGGATCACTCTTTTCGTAGGAACCATGTCCCCCTTTTGGTATCACAGGTTTTGTTGGTAACTTAGGAATGTTCTTTTCGTAGGATCCATGTTCCTCTTTTGGTATCACGGGTATTGTTGGTAACTTAGGATTGGTCTTTTCATAGGCTACATGTTCCCCTTTTGGCATCGTCGGCTTTGTTGGCATCTTAGGAATGGTTTTCTCATAGGCTGCATGTTCTCTTGGCGTAACAGGATTCTGTGACACATACTGTGACTTTCCATAACCACTATCCGCTGAAGCAGAAGCAAGCAGCGCGATCACCGACAACAAAAGCGAAACCGAAGCAAACCTTGCGGTATTTGCCTCCATCTTATTGGTTTTGTTTGGATTTTTCAAAATGAGAATTATGTTTGAGGTGTGTGATAAGATCTACATTGTCACCCTATTTATAGATATATCATTTATAATTTATAATAACATAATAACTTATTTTAGAAATAGTGGTTGATTACTTGTTAGCACGATGATAAATTTACTAATCACTAATGGTCATAACGAGGTCTCCCAAATCCTAGATACTCTTATATGGGCCATAGAGGCCCCATAGTAGGCCCATTGGGTTTTGGGCTTTTGTACCTTCTCTTATACATTGTTTTAAGGCCCAAACATAAAAATATCAAAGCCCATATTCTAAACCCATTTAGCAATAAGAAACGATATAAAAGGTTTTCACTCCGCACACAAACCCTAGGAGGCTCGGATCGAGACGAAGATGGTGTCACTGAAGCTACAGAAGAGGCTTGCCGCCAGCGTTCTCAAGTGCGGCAGAGGCAAGGTGTGGCTGGATCCTAATGAAGGAAATGAGATTTCCATGGCGAATTCACGTAATTTCAACTTTCCTATTTTGTTATCGTTTTTGTTTTCGATTCGTTATCATCTTCGGTGATGATTACTGGTATGCAGATGCTTTACAGTGTACTTGAACATCCGATTGTGATTATTGCGTGTTTCTCTGTATTTAGTTTATCGATCCGATCCGCTCAGTTTGTATGTTGCAGTCTATTTGAAATTTGAATTTTAAACCTGAAAACGAATAAGAACAGGTGTGATTTTACCAGATTCTGATTACTTATTGCATAACATGAGAATTTAAATATGAAATTAGAACCTAAAATCATGTATTTTAGTGATAAAGTTGGATATTGTTTGGTATGTATTTCAAATGTGACAGTGGAGCCTGTGGCAAGAAGTTAACTAGGTATAGTTAGTTATTGTTAGGGCTGTAAACGAGCCGAGCCGAGCCGGGCCAGGCTTGGCTCGAGCTCGAGCTCGAAATTAAACGAGTCAGCTCGGCTCGGCTTGGTTTTTTTTCCGAGCTGAAAAGTTGAGCTCGGGCTCGGCTCGTAAAAAGCTCGAGCCAGCTCGTTTTTTTTTTTACATATTAATATATATATATAAACAACAAAAAAAATATTTTATTCTCGGTTTGAAGTTGATTGTCTTCAAAAAAACTAAATAGATGGAAGGGACAATATATAAAATACAAAAAAAAACATAGATAACCCAAAACTTACAAAGTAGAGAGTAAATACAATTGTAGATAAAGTAAAATTTTAGTCCAAAACTCAGAGTTCTTGAAAACAAATTAACTTAAAAAATTAAAACATCATATTTCAAATATAACACATATATAACATATATATATATATATATATATATATATATTAGTTATTTAGACGAGCCGAGCCACGAGCCGAGCCCGAGCCGAGCCAACCCTAGCTCGAGCTCGGCTCGTTTAGAATTTGAGCCAGCTCGGCTCGGCTTGTTTAAAACCGAGCTTTTTCCGAGCTTTTTTCGAGCGAGCCACGAGCCGCGGGCTTTTTGAACAGCCCTAGTTATTGTATGGACTGTTTTTAGGTGCACCAATACTTAGCTTGTTGTATTTGGCAAGAAGTTTATAGTTTTGGTTGACTTTGGTTAGGGAATTTTGAACTTTAATCCAACTCTTTTTTAATGATCACATGAAATTTATCCTGTATTGACTGTGTATATGCTTCTACAAAAATAAACTAATTGATGTCAAGACTCTAAAATAAACCAAGTTTGATCATTGATGACAATACATTCAGTTGTTTCTATCTTTATATTGTTCAGGAATGCACGTGTGTTTGCTTGATTTAACTAATTTTATTCATCTTTTTTTTGTTTTTTTCTTCATGGTGACTTCAGGTCAAAACATTCGCAAGCTGGTTAAAGATGGCTTTATTATCAGGAAGCCTACCAAGATTCATTCGCGATCCCGTGCTCGTCGCATGAAGGAAGCAAAAAGGAAGGGGCGTCACTCTGGATATGGTAAAAACAATCCAAATTCTAGCCAAAAGAACCTCTGTTTAACTGTCTTTAAAGAAAATATATTTCTTATGTGCTCTATGTTGGGTATTTGTCAATTCTACTAATCTAAATATGATGTTATATTGAACTTCAGGTAAACGTAAGGGTACCCGGGAGGCAAGATTGCCAACTAAGATACTTTGGATGAGGAGAATGAGAGTGTTGAGGCGGTTGCTTCGCAAGTACCGAGAGGCAAAGAAGATTGACAAGCATATGTACCATGACATGTACATGAAGGTGAAGGGTAATGTCTTTAAGAACAAGCGTGTGCTCATGGAAAGCATTCACAAATCCAAGGCTGAGAAGGCTCGTGAGAAGACACTATCTGACCAATTTGAGGCCAAGCGAGCAAAGAACAAGGCTAGCAGGGAAAGGAAGTTGGCACGAAGAGAGGAGCGTTTGGCTCAGGTTTGTTGCTGTTCTATACTCTGTTTGTGCCCAATGCATAATCTAAATAACTGCATTTGTCATTATGTTTGTATTTTATAATTTTATGCAGGGCCCACAAGAGAGAGCACCACCAGCAGCAGCCCCAGTGGCGGAGCCGCCTGCACAGTGAGTGCTGATGTTTATTATTTATGTTCTTCTACTAGGTTGGCTCATGGATGGTTGGTTTTGTAACATAGTTATATATGTGTTTTTGTCAGGGCACCAAAGAAAACTAAGAAGTGAGGACTTTATGTCAGAGACGAAGAATATGTTGATGTTTTTATTTGCGGTGCGGTTTAGTTTTTTGATCATCTGTTTGTCATCGTCGTTATTTTATAAAACAATTTTATTTAGATGGCCTGCTTTTGTCATACTCTTGATTAATGTTGATTATACTACTTGTAGAACTTGCAGTAATTTTCCTTTTCAACTTTGTGGTACTGTGGTTAAGCCAAACCTTTGTTTGCTTGTTAGCATGTGGTTTAGCCATATAGCCGAACCCAAAACTGGCTGCGGTTAATTAGTGGTTAGGTTAGAAAACAAAAAAAAGCAAAAAAAAATACCCTGTTTTGGCAGTTCACATCATTTCAGATTTTAAATCAACTTTTTTTCGTTAATTCATGACGGAAATAGGTTTACGCTACTGTATGCCGTGATGCCATCCTGTACGAACAAAAGTAAATATATAAGCTGAAAGAGATTTAACATAACAAGTTTCTGTGGTGTAGTGGTTATCACGTTTGCTTTACACGCAAAAGGTCTCCGGTTCGATCCCGGGCAGGAACATTTTTATAAAATCGTTTTAATTACTATTTAACATTTCTTCTCTCTTTCTTTTTGGTGTATACTATTTAGAAAACAAACTGTATTCAATTTTGCTGCCCACCATTTTCTTAAAAGATATATAACATACTAGGTTAGAATCCCGTGTATTACACGGGTTGAATAAATGTAATGTTAAATACGTAGTAATAAAAAGTTTATGTTTTTAAAACCCGTGTAATACATGAGTTGAATAAACCTGTGTATTACGTGGGTTGAATAAAATATAATGTAATCTATTAACACATATACTCATCAAAATGGAACAATATGAATATGTAAATACATGATTAAAAGTTTTTTATTTGAATCTTAGCTGGCTATAAAATTGTTTTCAGTTTGTAGAGTTCATAAAAATATGATTGAACAAAATAATTGATAATAAACACAATTTTAATTTAAAAAATGTGTAGATAAAAATTGAAACAAATAATTAATTAGTTGCCGAAAATAGCGAAGTTGATTATTAATAGGAGAGAGAAGCGGGAAAAAGAGAATGAGGAGGTTAGAATTGTGATAATCAATGTTTTCAGAACCGGACCAGACCTCTTACCGGTTCACTGGTCGGACCGGTCTAACCGGATTTAATAACCTGATAACATAATAATTAATTTAATAATTTAACAATATGAAATATAAAAAACAAATCATGTATTTATACCATCTTTAATATATATACACACACATATATATAAATAAGTGTGTAACAATGAATAATAAATGCATTCTTACATCTATTAATCGAATATATATTTTTTTAAGGTTGAACTTTTATTTTGATATTTGATATAAGCTGTTATATGTGTATATATATATTAAATAATCTAAAATCTAGCATCAAATTCAACATAGCTTGACTGGCAAAACAACAATTGAATTTTCTTGTAAGTCACAGGTCACGTGTTCGATCCTTACATCAGAGAAAAAGTTTTATCATTAAGTTTCGGTTCTAAGTCATTTCTATCCCACATCGCTCAATAGTTGTAAAACAAAACCTTTTTTCATCCTTATAAAGCAAAGTTGTTTCTTGTCTCGCTTGAAAGACAAAACCAAACTATCTTTCAACCTCTATAAATGAAAGAGTAAAAAAAAAAAATTCAAATACCCAACCGGTCCAACCGCACCTGATACCTGGTTTCCGGTTCAACCGCCGGTTCCCGGCCCAACCGGCCCGGTCGTTGCAGGCCCGTTTCAACTCATATAAACGGACCGCCTGGGTCTCCGGTCCCTGGTCCAACCGGCAGGTCCATGTTTTTTAAAACATTGGTGATAAGTGTCCTCATATTTTACTTGTTTATTATGTAGTATAGATTATGGCATGTTTGTTTGCATATTTCACATCTTCGAATATGGGGTTCATCGAGAGGTGAATACCCATCTCGTTATGTATTCTTTGTGTAGTCCCATATCTTGTAATTTGAAATGTTTTAAGGGATATTATTAAATCATCTAACTCGGGCCCATCGAATAATCACGCAGGGAAGCAATGAGAAACTCCCACGAAATTGTCGTTGATAGGTTTGAGCAGGGATGTTCAAAACCGGATATCCGAAATTTCGGATACGGATTCGGATATCCGAAATCTAAAAAATAAATTGTAAAAGCTAAATATTCAATCCATTTTGTGTTTTACCAACCGAATTCAACCTAAATTGTATCTCTTTTAGCTTTTCACCAATGAAAATAACAAAGGCAATCATGGAAGATAAATATTCAATCAATTTTGCAGTGACTTTTACAAACCATTTGAACCGATTCAATTTTGTAGTCATTTTGGAGGCTAAAGATTTAATCAAGGAGAGTAAAGTTATATTTGACTTTTACAAACCATTTGAACCGATTTAATCACAAAGAGTAAGATTATATCTGAGAGGAACTATGGGTTTCTTCCTACTCCAAACAGAAACTGCACATTTCTTCCGACTCCGTTAGTCGCCTTTGATATCTTACCGAGTTCGGAGTTGAAGTTGGGCAGAGGCGGTCGCCGGTCAGAACTCAGGTGGCAAGCGGCAGGCAGCGGTGGTCTCCGGTCGGAACCTAGGGACGAGCGTGAGTTCCGTGTTGGAGTTGGGACTGGAGCATGGCAATGTAAACCAATTAGGGTTTTTTGGTTTACATGTATATATATTTAAAAATAATAAATAAATAAAAATAAAATATTTCGGATTCGGATATCCGAAATATTCCAATATTTCTATCCGAATCTGAATCCGAAATTTCGGATGTCCGAGTTTTCGGATAATTCGGATTCGGATTTTCAGATAGTTCGAATTCGGTTTCGAATTCAGATATTTTTTAACACCCCTAGGTTTTTGAGTACTTTGTACTTCACATGCAAATCTTTGTCTTTGCCACTTTCGTCTAGATTATTCATTGGATGAATGTTTACCGTTTGACTTTTGTCTATCATAACTTTATGTTACATCGATTTGCAATATTACAACCTAATAAATTGCTCAAAAAACCAAAAGAGTTTCCATCGACAATTGCATAAGTTGTCGAAAGTATTGAAATATAATTCCTTAATTCATGTGGGTTAAAGTCTAAGGGGCGTATTGTAATTAGTAGAAACTAAGTTTATTATGTACTTTATGTATATGTAAAGTCTAGGGGCTAGAGTGTCAAGAACCAATTATGGTAACCTACAAACATCACGTATCAGATATACGTGATCCATGAATCGACGTCTCCAACCATCGTAACCCTAGTATGAAATGTTCCTTAAGAAATCGATGGATATAAATAGGATTCATTGATCAGTTTATAAATCAAGAATTCTCATTCAATAAAAAATACAGTTTGTGTTATTGTTTGATTTATCGTTGTGTTTTAAGACATCTTTGGCAATAGAAAGTATGTATTCATTTGTGTTACTGGTTGGCGAAGTGGAAATGCTTCAATAGGTGGTCCAAAAACCAAAATTTAATTGCACGAGGTTGAGAATGTGAACAGGCTCTAAGCTTTGATAAAGAAAAATATATCTCTATTTAAACAAACAGTTTCTGTGGTGTAGTGGTTATCACGTTTGCTTTACACGCAAAAGGTCTCCGGTTCGATCCCGGGCAGGAACTTTTTTCATACTAAATATTTTTGAAGAGGACCAATCAACATTTTTTTTCTCATTCTTTTTAGACTAAATTACAGAAAGCAACCTTTAAGTATATACTAAGTTACACCCGCAGGCCTTTATCTTCACTAATTACGCTAGACACCCTTTATCTAAATGGTTTGTATCAAGTTATAACCTTTAAACTAACAGAGGTTAGATTTTTCAATTAGTTTTGTTTGTTTGTTCCTACCCGTTTTCGCTTCCAGATCCACACACATTCGATAGAAACTTTGATTAATGTTTAAATGTTTTTGCTGATAATTTGACTTAAAAGCAAGAAGATAAGATTGAAGACAGTAGTATTGATTAGCATTATTCATGTTTAAAATTAGTTGTCATCACACAAAACGTGATTACGGTAAAAAAATATGAAAAAACGTGATAACGTAAAAATAATTACGTAAAAACGTGATTACGTAAAAAAAGCACGCATGAAGTGTTATTATTTTTAAAAAAATTGACATTTATGCCCTTTTTTATCTAGACGACGCGTTATTTTTTTCAAAGTAATTACGTTTATGCCACCGCGTTATCCCCAACCTTAGATCATATTAATCGGACGGTTGGAGGCCCTTCGTACGATTTAGGCCCTTTGTACGATAACCGTCCCCTATATATATATATATATATTAATTTGTTAATATAAGAATGAAGGGTAAATTAGTCATTTACATGTCATTTAACTGAAAAATCTAACGTCGGTTACTCTAAAGGTTATAACTCGATACAAACCATATAGATAAGGGTGTCCAGTGTAATTAGTGAAGATTAAGGTCTGCGGATGTAATTTAATATATACCTAAAGGTTGTTTTCTGTAATTTAGTCTTCTTTTTGTGGTGTATATTATCTAAAAAAAAAGCTGTATTCAATTTGGCTGCCCACCGTTTTCTTAAATATACATATTAACTAGGAATTTTACCCGCCGCAACAGCGGCGTCAAAACGTAGATAACTCGAATTCATAATTTCGAATAAAAACGTATTATATTTGATTCGACTCGTTTACGATTTTTTTTATGTTGAAACGTGGACCAAATGGATACGTAAACCGACTCATTTCCGAACACGTCGAAACGTTGGCCACGTGGAAGCATACATAAAAATAAGCACGAACACGTATTATATTTGACCCGACTCGTTTCTGATATAAAATTACGTCTAAACATAGATACATGACGGGAAACGAAACTTATACATCTGATGAGGTTACATTAACGTGGCTAAACACAAAAAAACGTCGTTAAGTAGATAAAAAAAAGAAGTTGTAGGACTCGATCCTGGGACACGCCACTAACCAAAGAACTTGCATAACCCACACTAACCACCACACCAAGCCATATTTTATTTTTAATTTGGCAAAGTAAATATAAAATACAAAGTGGAAGAAGTGTTGATGGTCTCCCATTGACTATCGACACTTTCTTTTAAGGGTTTAGTAATATTTTCATATAACTATTAAAGTAATATATTTTTTTTTCTTAAAAGTATTGTATCGGGGGTTCAAAACCCGGGGTTTAATGCCCTTGATTGCAATAAGTTTCAAGATTAAAAAAAAAGTAAACTAGACTTACAAATCAGGGTTCTTTTTTTTACGTTTTTCAGCTAATTGTGATTATTGCTCGTCATTGTGTCTAATGTCATGTCATTGTGTCAAATATTTTTCATCATTTGTCTAATGTCAAATATTTTTCTAATGTCAAATGTTTTTCAAATGTCAGGTCATTGTGACAAATATTTTCCATTACCTTGTTATACATAATACATAAAAAAAGTGAGAAAAATAACACGAAATTATCTAAAACATAAAACATAATGATGAATACATATAACACAATGATGAAAATATTTGACACATAACCTGACATTAGACATAATGACTAAACCTGACATTAGACACAACATAATGACCAATATGCCCTCTTTTCAAAAACAAAAAAAGAACACATGTCAAGCCTATAATCCTTCTCACATTTTTTATTTTTAAAACACTTTTTACAAAATCCTAACCCATTTATAGATAAGTCACGTACCTATTGGCTTGCAAACTTGTTTACCTATTGGCTTGCAAACTTGTTTACGTATGGAGTTATTAACTATTAAAAAGATATTACCAAATCTTAATTTGCTTATGGAGTTCAATTATGTTAGGATTATGTATGGTGGGTCTACGGTTCATAAGTGTATGATACGATTCTAGACCCGTACCAGACCCGTCTAATGCTAAAAACTAGGACCGTGAACCCGTACCATAATTAACTTATATAATATACATGCGAATTTGGTCTTTGTTGAAGATATATACAAAAATTTCCTAACAGGTTATTTTTTTCATTCTTTGAATCTCTGATTTTTATCTGTTTAAATACTCATATACATGAGAAATAATTCAATATGAAAGTGAACATCCATGATTATAAAGAATATCCAGTATATCTTCAGTATATACGAACCAATTTTCTAACAAATTAAAGTAGAAAGTTGAACGTAGATTGGAAGTTGATGATGGTACGGCTGTATACAATTCCACCAAATTCTTCAAGTTTTTTTTATGTTTCAAATAACAATTCATGTTTTGTTGGCTTCTGAGTGGTTCTCAAGTCACGCCATCAAACCCTCTTTCCTCCCTCATTTCCGTATTATTATTGTAATTATAATAATAATATTCAGTGACAACAAAATATTAATAATATTATTATTTTTTTGAACGACTAATTTGGATCACTGACGGATCACTGGAGTATCATCATGTACCTGACTTTTAAGCTTTGACTTTTCTTTCTTTGACCTCTCGAGCTTCGTGCCTTCTTATCAATGACCCGTAAACTCCACTTCTTAGCACACTTACCCTGTAACACATCAAATTACAAATACCACGTAAAACTGACTCGATAAACAAAACTAAACCAATAAAACGTACAAAAACTGACACTTATACACAGGATATTTAACCCTACATTAGTACCACCCGATCATATTCCACACCAAGTCAGCAATTCAGGAGGAAACCCAATTTTTCTGAAAAAATCCCCTTGTGAGATTCGAACCTAGGACCATATGGTCATTGAGCCTTATCCCACAACCAAGATGCCATTGGGCTATTATGCTTTTGACAATATTATTATTCTAACACCAAGTCACAAATTCAGGAGGAAACCTAGTTTTTTAAGGAAAATCCTATTGTAAGATTCGAACCCAGGACCATATGGTCACTCAGTTTTATTCCACCACCGGGCTATTATGCCTTTGACAATATTATTATGGTAAACACGTATAGCAATTATTGGTGAGAAGGAAAAAAATAGTTAAAAGAGAGAAAGAGGGAAGAAGATTGAAAATGCATGTATTTTTACTAACAATAATAAAATAAGAAAATGATTGGTTAATAAAACAAATTAAACCAAAGTCTTCGTATCCAGTGTGTTTCTTTTTTTTTTTTGAACGGCGAACATTGAATGTTGTGACGTCACACCCCCGTCACATGGAAGAGTCTCGTTCAACTCCGACTAATATGTTGTCTTAACCGGTGTGTTGCTAGAGGGAGGACAACCTTCATTCACTGTTTTCACACCATAAACATTGTAACTAATTAAAAAAATTAAAATATAATAATCTAATAAGAAACAAACATCAACAGATGGATATTTGGTAATAAAAAAAAGCCTGGATGGCGGTGGCCAGCGTACAGCCGTATTCCCGACCACCCCATTCATCTCTTAACTTTTCAATTAACATTTCAAACAATGACGTATCTATCTATCTGATTTAACATTAAAATATAAACGAAGTTAGTTAAGTAGATGAAAATAACTAGATTTTAAAAAGTTAGGGACAAAAAACTATTCATTTTTTTTAATAAAAATGACTAAAATGATCAAACCACAGTAGCAAAATGACACTCTACTCTTTTAATAATTAGAAATGATAAATGTACATGAACTTAATTTCAAAAACTTTTACGAGTTTGGGTTTACCTTAAAATTATAAAATTATTAGAAATGTATCAGGATATATTATCTTACAAGTAAGTTTTTGCGGTGAGTTTGAGATCAGATTTAGGATAATAGGCATTTCAACAGGTATTTTTTACCACATAAGATCTTAAACCGGTGTACATGTGAACCCTATAAATATTGAGTAATGGTACGAGATATAATATTATATACCAATACCATTATTCTCTCTCCTATATATATATATATAGACTCCTTATTGAGTTTTTTCCATCAACAACACAAATTAACAACCACATACATTCTTTCCAACAAAAACATGCAGATTATGAAAACCAGATCAAGATCGGAGGTGAGCCGGAGAGCGTGGCATATACTCCGGTTAGCCTTGTTATGGGCGCGAAAAGGTGGAGTCTTTGTTGTAAAGAAAAGGCTAATGCATGATCTATCTCATTTTGTCAAGAGCCATGGTCAATCTAAAAAGGGCCATGGTGCACTCCAATATGGTGACCGGCAGCTATCTTTTGATGCAACACCTATAATCCATGTCCGGATGCACCGGCCCAACTCAATGCGCTTCCGATTGCCTCACATCCCTTGCATCAACCCGCAAGTTGATTGTTCGGATATCTTTGAGTTTGATGATGAGAGTGATATTCGATACTCGTGTTGTGAAGCAAGAAAGAGTTTCTTGATTGCTAATGGTGATGAATGTGAATTAGATGATGAATGTTATGAAGAAGTTTGTGAGGAACAAGAAATGGGAATTGATGTAAAGGCTGAAGAGTTTATAGCCAACTTTTATGAACAACTTAAGCTTCAAAAGCAACTCAACACAAAAAGAATAATAAGCAACTAATTAATGGCTTCTGCAGGCACAATTTTGGCACTTTGTTTGTTCTATCTTGCATGAATTTATTTATTTTTTGTAAGGGGAGTTGGGGATTGTTGTAAATACCATGGGCTTCAATCCAGATTTATAATAAAAGACCATCACTTACATTGAGATTGTTCTGGTTATTATTAATTATGGTTACAAAAGGCAACAAACCAGATGAAATTTATTTCAAATAAGATGATATGCTTTAAAAAATAAATGATTTGGTAAAAATGTTAAGAATGTAACTACATAAACCACTAAAAAGTTGATTATGTTTGTAAGAGGAACCCTAAGAGACCTCAAATTTGATGGATTGAACTTTGAAGTTTAAGAAGTGTTCTAAACATCATTTTAAGGTGTCCCAAGATGTTTAACATATTTTTTTTAAATGGGCTCAATTTTTGGTGGAGCTTCACATCGGAGCCGACTACAAAAAGTTTTGAAATGGGGGCTCATCGTCATTACCAGTGGCGAGTTTCTTGTTATTGTAGGCATGTCAGTTGCCATCATACCTTAGTTTGACCTCGCCATTGCCAATGACGAAGGTAGGACAAAGCTTGCAATTGGTACCACCGATTTTAAGTCACGCTCAAAAAAGGTTGAAGAATCTTGCCATTCCAAATGGAAATTGGTCAATGTTTTTGTTTAAAAACAAATAAATGATAAAAAATCATTTAAATTTAAAAAAAAAAAAGAATGTAATTTGAGGTTTAAAAAAGAGTAGGTTATGGCTGGGATTCGTCTGCAAAGTTGACCAAGACCAAGAACCTCGCCTGTGGGAATGGCGAGGTTCTCGTAGGTAAAGACAAAAACAATTATACCCACCGGCTTACTTTTGCAGTTGACAAGACAATAGCAGTTTCTTGCCATTGTGAATGGTGAGCTTCTAGGGCCTAAAAGACCAAAAAATTATGATACCTCGCCGGTGAGCTCTTGGCATGTGAAACCGCTCGTGGACTAGCTTTCCTTGCCACTGTGAATGGCGAGCTTCGTCAAACCTAGCCATTGCCAATGGCGAGGTCAAAGGATTATGCACCACCTAGCTGACAAACTAATGACATGGCTAGAAATGAGAAACTCGCCATTCCCACCGACGATGAGCCCCCATGTGAAACATCCTACAAGGCAGGCCTATGTGAAGCTTCTATAAAAAAAACAAGCCCTTTTATGAATTTTTTTTTTTTGCCTAACAGGCATCATTGAGCGAGTAATTCACCGATTAAATTTATGAAACTTCAATGTTTCAAAAACGCACAAATAGAACCAAAACAATTCTTTAAATGCAAATAGCAGAAGTTCAAAAACCACAAAATCATGTTCACTTCCCAAGAAAAAACATCAGCAAAAGTAACCTAACCAAAAGACATGCCCATTCAAATTCAAATTTCACACTTCCAGTATATATTGTTGCACCAGTCCATGCATCCATATCAATTCTATCTATGCAGGTTCCTCTTCCCGCGCCTAAAGTTAAAGATTCCCTAACTGCAAAACCTTGTTTCACCTAATGTCAATAAACACGTCAAATTTATACGTACGTGTCAATTTAGGGTTGTTAAATGGGTTGTGTTCGTGGGTCGAACCTGACACGAACTTGAAAACTATATATATAAATGCAATTGTGTGAGTCACTATTTTTTTGCGAGAACACGTAGAACAATCGTAAACCATTTAATTTTTTGATCAACGGTTCATATTTTTCAAAATTTGTGTTTCTTATATACAAATACATATGTTATGTATTTAAAAAACCATCAAACTAATATGTTCATATGTTTTTTTTTAATTTTGTACCGTTTACATACATATTCCTACACATGTGTAAGTTATATACATAAAGTTCATTTTTTTAATGGAAGATGAGTGAGAAACAATGAACATTATATTCATACCATTTTCTTTTATTTTAAAATATTTTAAATTTGGAAAAAAAGAATGGTTTACTTTGTTCTACGTATTCTCGTAATATATAGTGTTCAACATAGATCCTGCCCCTGTCTATAATATACGTGTGTGTGTATTTATATAATTTGACACGAACCCACCAGGTCAACCAGAACATGACCCATTAGCTAAATGTATTTGCAGGGTTCAACTCGAAACTAACCCAAACCCATTTAGACTAAACCCAAACATGCAATTTCATGTTAGATTAATGTCATGTCAGAAACTCAAACCCCTATACCATAGGAACAGCCTATTAACAAGTGTTACTTGTGTAAAAATTATAGTACCTGACATTAAAAGAGTTTGGGATGATTAAATAGATCCATTCTGATGTGTCTTCACATATGCTTCCAACTTCCCTGTTGCTGCTAATATAAGACCTGCAGTCAAACATAGTTTAAGTTTCATACAAAAGTTTGTGTGGAAACAGAAAGAATCGCGTTATATAACATGCAGAAAAATTTAATCGTAAAATTCAAAATGGACTGCAAATACCTAAAAACGGGGCTGAAGGCTTTCCAGGCCGCGATTTATACTCGGGATGAAACTGTACCCCCAAATAAAATGGATGTCTTGGAAGTTCTAAAATCTGCATGAAATAAGAAGAAAAGAATTAGTAGATTCCAATAATAATAATATTTAGTAATAGCAACAATTTTACTAAGAGTACACTCACAGATGGTTACTTTTTCTAAGCAAGAAGCTTAAGAATTTGAAAGTATGTCATTTGCTAAATAATTTTTTTAGCATGAAAGTTTGACAAAAAAAGGCCATATTACGAATTTCACGGAACAGCATGATAAATGTGAAAGGTTTAAATAACATGTGTAATTGCCGAGGGAGGATCGTGAGTACATAGTACATCACACGGTTAACATACCTAAATATATAAAATTACAACTTTAATCCTCCAAAAACTATAAAGTACGGTAAAGATTAAGTTTCTATCATAAAACAAACCTCCATCCGTTGACCACTTTCATCCTTCCCCACGAATCTTAAGCCAGTTTTTTCTAAATCCCCAACAACCTCAGGATTCACCTTCATGACAAATTGACAATGAAAAACTCAATAGAACATGTGATCATAAAATAATCAACCACAAAGCCACAATACCACATTCCTTTATAAAGGCTAACCTAGGGGTGTGAGCTTCTGACACACGAAACAAACCTAACACGAAATTTGCGGGTTTGGATTTAGTCTAAACGGGGTTTGGTCAGTTTTGGCAAACCCACGAACACGTTTAGCTAAACGAGTCCTGTTGTCAACCTGATGGGTTTGCGGTTTGACCTGTTTAACCCATTTATTTATTTTTAAATGTGTTTTATGTAATAACTTAAATTATTTGGGTATTTTTATACCAAAATTTAAAAGTTTAAAATTAAATTGGTATAGTTTAAACATAACTGCTTCAAAAAAAAAATAATATGCAAATTTAGATTTTAAAGTATTAATATGCAAAAAAGGACAAATATTTTTTTTCCGGGTTATCAGGTCATTTTCGTGTCAACCCGTGAATACACGCCGTGTTGGGTTCGTGTAAAATTTTGGGGTCGTGTTAGGTTTGATCCGCCAACCCAAAAACACAACCCGTTTAGTAGTCCTAGACTAACCTCATAACGATGTCGATGTCGCTCATCCACATACTCTGGATTTTGATACCTGGCAAGAAAAAATGAACATGATAACCAAAGAGTATTCCCCAGATATTATAAATAGAGCCGAAAGAGGTGTGGCATCATGGTGTTCTTAGTCTTTATGAATTTAAGTGGTTAAGATCAGAATTTCATACAGTTTTGCAGTGATACAATCGGACGTCTGCAGTAAGGTTCTTCGAGAGCCAAGTCTCATTGTGTTTCCCATGTGTGTTCTTGAACCCTAAATGTAAATGCATAAGAATTAAAACAATATTGATAATATCCCATTTAAATCTCAAAGCAAAAGCTTGTGTAGATATAAGAAAGCAGAAATACCTCTGGCATGAATATTACAACAGGATTGGGTGCAAGCTCATCAAACTCGGTACTATTTGCCCCTTTCCAGCCCAAAATCTAGATAAATTTGGTTAAGTTAAGAATATATATTATTAACAAAACTAATAGATAATAAGAAATAACTTACCGATCTAGAAATCTCAATAACAGATATCTGCATGCCTAAGCAAATTCCAAGATACGGAACTTTATTCTCTCGGGCATACTTAGCAGCTAGTATCATTCCTGCCACACCGCGATCTCCAAATCCACCAGGAACCAAAACACATGCACAATTCTGGACATATTAATAGTTAGTTTCACAAAATAATAACTCATATGGAGACATATCATTATATGCATACCACCACAAATAGACTCAAATATGTTAAGTTGGGTACAGAAAGAAATGATAACTTATAGACAGAAATGGCATGGAGATGGTTGATGTATGAAACTTACCCTTAGAGTCTCCCAGGCCTTCGTATGAGCTTCCGGTGTCTGCAAAAGAATATTTAGATAAGAAGTTAATACTTGAATAATATTGGATTAAATTATAGTGCTCCATACCAATTTGGCACTTTCATCTTCAAGATCAGAGGCTGCAATCCATTCAATGGAGGGTTTTAATGACAACGCAGTGCACGCATGAAGAAGGGCCTGCATTAGTGTTAGGTCAACGGTTAAAACTCTATAAAGCAAGGATGTATGTATTTAATTTAAAAGCAAGAATTTCATTGATAAAGCCCGAACAGGAGAAATCCCAAAAGACTAGTCTGGTGGGTGAGGGAGCCCATTTGTTGCCCATACGACCAATGTGGGAAAGTCCCATACCTTGTAATGGTTTCAGCCCGTAACATTCATATTTGTTGATTGCAGTAATGTGACATCATGTGGTAATGATTGCTAATGGGTAAATAGGTAAATTTGGATTTTAACCTTACTTTGTAGAAAAGTGTTGCATTTTTTTTAACAGCTCAAAATAAAAGATTCACTTGTTTTGGATGGGAATAATTGTTAATAGTGATATATGAATAAAATAACAAGATTAATTAGGCGTAAAGAAATTAATTACTAATGGAAATACTAAAATAATCTTAACAATGAATGAAAACTAGATTACTGCAAAACAAATCACATCATTTACAACCAGACTAAACTCGTAAAGTGTGATTAACAAACAAAATAATTTTTTTTTCTTTCCTACCCTTGTGTTCCCAATCACGCGATTATATATACTAGACTTGATAGTAAATATCAGATTCAGCATTAGCAGTATATGTGAATTACACATCTCTGTGGGAATTTCTAAAGAAAACCAAATAAAGACATCCTATAAGTATTTCATAGAAGACATAACACGCTTATTTTGAAACTGTGCATGGAGTTAAAATACACTAATTGTACCTTAACAACAGACAAATAAGAGTCTGTTAGGCCAACATATTTCCCCACCATTGCAATCTTGACCTGCGTAGAGTAATCTTTCTTCAGACACTAAATGAAATGCTGTAAAGTGTAAAGGGTAGAGAATGTTGGGATAAAAACTTACAGAATTGGTGAGGTTATCAAAAGTTTCTGCCCTAGTAGTCCACTCTTGTAAATTTGGAGGTATCGCTACACTGAAATACAATATTATCAGATTTCCTGCAGCCCTTAATAATCAAAATTTATTCTTTTCAAAGAGTATGCATTCTAGTAGGATGCAAAATAATAGCATATTTCATTCCCTTATGCAGTGAAAATAATGTACATATGATATAGAAGCTCACCAGAGTAGTGCTAGCTGTTTCAGGATTGCCTCATGAGCATTTTGGTTCTGGAACAAAGTCATTGAAAATTTAGAGGTGATGTGAAAGATCTCAAAGGGTTACAAAAAAAGGCAACAGTTTATGTACCCGAAGTAAAAGAGGGACGTGCCAAATGTTTGGAACATCATGTATATTGAGAATGCTAGCAACCTGTTTACCACATAAATCAGGAAACAAAGAAACACAAAAACAAGTATAGCCGATACTATAAATTACCATATGGTGAAAACAATAACTTACAGGCACATGGCAAAATTGTGAGAGTTTCTGCTTTGTGGTTTCCAACAACGGCTGCAAGGTAACCATGACAGCTATTTAATACTTAATTCAGTTATGATATCCATGATTATATCAACTCTTGATAGCCAATTGTGTTGGAAAAAAAGTGAGTCAAAAGAACAGCATACCTGAGCAGACCGACATACTAAAAAGTGAGGGGTCAGGCCTAATGCTCGCAGTTCCCGAACACTGTGTTGTGTAGGTTTTGTTTTCTGAAATAACAAGCATCAAAGTAAACTACATGAGTAGCATTTAATCATAAGAATATAACATTTTCCCGTTTTTTCAAACATGCTAAAGCCAACTCGGAAGCTGTTGGGTATTACCTGTTCCCCAACAACACCAAGCACAGGTACAAGGCTAACATGAATAAGGCAGAAATTATCTGGTCCTGTAGAAAGAACAGAAAACAAACATAACCACAATCATTTATAATTTTATAATTTTGAAAGCGCAAAGCACATAATTTAAACTGGGGGATTTAAATGACTTTCTGGCAAGCATAAAGACTCAGAATTGAAGTTGGTGGCGGTTAATGTGGGCCTCTGGCATTAAAGATAACTGTTCTTTAACAACCACCTGATTCTATTCTATGATTATAACATATCCAGGTAAGTAAGCAATTAGATTAAGAAGATGCATAGCCTAATGAGTCTTAATGAACATACAAGAATCATAATTAAATTTTACCTTTTGAGAAAAATAACTGCCTCAAAGCCTCTATGAAGGGCATAGACTCAATGTCACCTAAGAAGGATTACAAAGGTATTAATTATTAAATAATCATTAAAATTAACGAAGAATGCAGAAATTATGTTTCATAAAGTAGTACCAACTGTCCCTCCCAATTCTATCACACACACATCTGCTGGGCCCACTTTGCCATCCACAGGAATAGCAGCAACCGACTCAATCAAATCCATAATAGCATCTGTTATGTGTGGGATTACCTAAAAGACGCTTAAAAATGCAGAGCATAAGTAAGTAATAACCAGTCTCCCCTTGTTGAAAAGAAACAATTTAGTTTATGCACATATACTTGCCTGAACTGTTTTTCCAAGATAATCTCCTTTTCGTTCCTTTTCAAGAACAGACTGAAAAAATGAGAACAAATCACTGAATAAGTACCTTTGCTGGATAAACACAGTTATACATTTATACAAACAAACATCAACTTTGGCACCTGATAGATCTTTCCGGTTGTTATGTTGTTATCCCTGGTAAGCCTCACATCTAAGAACCGTTCATAGTTACCCAAATCCAGATCAACCTATCAAGATTGTATACAAAGATATATCGTTCATAAACAATACTTTTAAAAGCTAGTCATACCATATACAAACTACTCATCCACAAGGTGTGTCCCCGGTTATTTGTTAAAGCTCAAAATGCAATCAAAGATATAAGTTAGGGTCCTACTATAGATACACTAGGTGACATCATCATACAGGCCGTATAGATGAGAAAAAAAAGGTTATAAGACCCGTATAGCATATATCAGTGGTGTACGCTGTCACATAAGTCGCTTATGTGTCAGTCAGAAAGCTATACATCCCGTATAGCTTTCTATCATACATTCATACGGCCCATGTAATAGGAAAACACAACTCATACGGCCAGTTAAGGGAAAAACACAACTCATACGGCCAGTTAAGAGAAAAACACAACTCATACGGCCTGTATAAGAGAAAAACACAACTCATAAGACACATATAGTATTTGGTGTCTGAATAGTAGGGGCCTAGTGTCTGTATACCCTCCTCCATAAGTTAATTGGTCAAATGGTGAAAGATATAAGATAAAAATATAAACCAAAAGCACAGTTTCTTTAGTTAATCCATATGAGTTGGAACATTTGCAGTGATAGATGAAACAAATATTAGTACAGACACAACAGTCGCACACCATTCTTGAAGTAGTTATGTTTAGTTGTTCTGTGAGTTGTGAATGAATTTGTGTAATGATTTAAAGGTGAAGAAATAGCACCTCTCCACCATCGTCGAGAACAAAAACCTCTCCATGTTCAAATGGAGACATAGTGCCAGCATCAGTGTTCAAGTATGGATCTGCAATCACCAAAGAACATAAAAAAATCTTAGTTGTGTGTAAAGCCCCTTAACTAGAATGATAAATTCATATACAACATCCAATTGCAAGCATCAAAATCAAATCAATAGTCATCAAAACAAAAGTAAAGGGTAGGTGTGGAGTAATGAAGATAACAGCAAATATCAGCAATGATCACTATGTCAAGATTTTGCAACATGCAAGATGAGGAATTTATCCAAGAGTTGGCAGACTCTTATTTGGACCACTTGAACAAGCGAAGACACAGGGCATCCAAACAGGCATAACTTGGCCAAAGAGTAGAGTTACAAGGCCCATAACCAGTGGACGGAAAGGTCTCGACAAGCCAGATCATGTGGCAAACAGCCTACGGCGGTTTGGCCCAGCTGTCAGACCCGAATTCCACCAATTCGGGTTCCAAACTTTACAATCTTTGATCATTTCCTTTTTTTAGCCTAAAACACGTAAATCATTGATTTACATAACTTAAGCGTCTAATTATAGTCTTAATTTCAATATTTAATTTATGATTTCTAATATTAAAAATTTGAAAAACATGCATTCATGTATAAGGGCAAACATTATATAACAACTTAAACTTTTTTTCTTGAAAATTATTTCTATTTATTTATTCGTGCTTCGGCTCTGCGTCAATGCATGAACAAATATTTAAAGGAAACCCACTCTTCTAGTTGCTCTGGTTTGATACAGTTAACAATTTACGCCAGAAATATGAAAAAATCATATCAATCTGGAAGATGATAAGCAACATCTTTTTTCTGTTTCTAAAACTCTAAAAGGCACTCTTTTATAAAACAAAAAGGTGTGCAGACAAATGTATGATAAGTTGATAAAGGTTGTGAAGAAATCAAAAGCAAAACAAACCGATTTTGATAGAGGTGACGCGGAGGCCAGACGCCTTGAGAACGACGCCAATGCTGCTGGCGGTGACGCCCTTGCCGAGACCGCTTACCACCCCTCCGGTCACCAAGACATACTTCATTTGTTGTTTCGGGTGTCTGCCAAGTGTTTGTGAAAATGCCCCACTGGTGGGGAAATGTAGGTTGGCGGTGTGAATTGAGTTGAGTTGAAGACAAAGAATGGCAGGGAAGCAGGGAACAATTTAACCCTGGGTGGAGTGAATCCGACCTTATAAATAGACTACTTTAGTGTTCTATGCTATCAAATATGATATAATAAGATGTAATGTAATCTGATATAATAAAATAATATATATAATATGATATAATAAAGTATAATTAGATATCTATACTAATAAATAAAAGGTTTTAACAGGACACGTCTCACTTTCTGATGCATCCTTAAGATATTTTTCTCGACTCTCTCTCCTATTAAATAAGTATATTAAAAAAATATGTATTTTTAAATACTTAATATAAATCTAATTATGAATACTTATTATTTATTTATATAAAGTTATTCTATCATTAACCAAATGAATTTAATATGAATTAACATTTATCAATTACATAAAAAAAATAATACATAGTTAACAAAAATGTTTTAAAAATTAACTTAACAAAATCTATAACCATCAAGTCAAAATATATTTTTTAAGACATATTTTAACAAATGTATGTGTTAACATATTACATTTTGTTTTATTAAATTCGTGTAATACACAAGTTTTTAAAGAAAATATTTTTTTTGTTACTAAGTATATAACATTACATTTATTAAACCCGTGTAATACACGGGATTCTAACATAGTAATAAAATATAATATGATATGATAATATTATATGAGGGTTTTTTTAAACCATTTTTTACAGAGTTTATTATCAAACTAAAAAAAATTAGTAAAATGTACATTAACTTTTGAATCTTTCCAAATTTTTAAATTTAAAACGAACCAATAGGATTCTAACACGTAAGTTAAAACCAATTTGGAGGCTTAAGAAAAGCCGACCACGTGTCAATCAAGATTTAAAAGTCAATATATATTTTGCCAATATTTCTTGATCAAAATATTCATTTTGACAATTTTCTCTTTTTTATATCTTGGGAACCTTTTTCTTATGGAGAAATTCTGAAATGCACTTTTGAAAAGTAAAATAGTCTGTTTTATATCTTCTTTACTTTTCAACCATTTTAAAATATACTTGTACAGTCCGGCGAAAATGTCGTAAAGAATGACAAAAAAGTGTGAAAACGTCATAGTATTTAACAATAATCTTAACAGATTGATTTGGGAATTTTATTTATTTATTTTTCACAAAATGAGTTGCAGAGCTTATTAGGAGAAGAGTTCCGTTTTGGAATTTCATGTAAAAAATGGTTGGTTGGAGTTGCTGGATGCGCACCGGAAAGTCACGGCGAGGGAAGTGGGTTGGAGGTTGGGTTTCCTTTTTTTCATTTTTAATATGTAAAACAAAATAAAAAGTAATGTTTTACTCTATTTTGCTAAATACTTTCTAAACAACACCATAATGATAAATATTTTTTTTAAAACACCATTTTAGAAAAAAAACTCGTATTTAACGATAATATGATGACATGTCAGAAAAAAAAAATATTAAAAATAAATAAATCATACTTTGGAAGTCCGAGTTTGATTTAAAAATAATAAAATAAAAATAAAAATGTGAAATCGTAGTTATCAACTATGATTTTTTTTATTAATTTAAAAAATGGGTGATGGTGGAAACTAGGGGTGTTCATTGGTTCAGTTTTCGATTTGTTCGGTTTATTCTATTTTGAGTATTTTTTTGTTCTAACCGCAAACCTAACCTAACCCAACTGAAAATGTGTCTAACCTAACCTAATTCAATTTGATTCGGTTTCGTGTTTTTTTTTTCTGGACAATAACACATACTTTTAACATATTCTAAAACCAAGAGTATATAACCATAACAAAAAGTACCAAACCAGAAAATAATCTTAAATATAAATGCAAAGTTCAAAGTTCAAACATAAATAAAGAAACTAAAGTTTTTTTCAATTAGTCTTAGCCACCACAAATAAACTTGGGTTTTTTCAACTCGTATTTCACTCGATCGGTGTCTTTCTTATCTCTACAAGTAGTAAGAACAAATAAAGAAGTGGGCTTTTGGGCTTGAGAGTTGAGCTAAAAATATTGGGCTAAAACTATAAATTTACATTTAATTATTTATATTTATTCGGTTAAAACGGTTAACCGAACAAACCAAATAAATTGAATTACAAAACTGTCTAACTGTTAACCTAACCGCAAACTGAATTGCGGATTTGGTTCGGTTTTTTCGGATACGAATACGATTCGGTTTTCGGTTTTTTTTTGCACACCCCTAGTGAAAACGCCTTTGGAAGTTCAAAGACAAAAAGGTGTACTTTTTATTAATTTAATATTAGTAATTAGTTTTATAAATATTTGTTATTCTTTTATAACTTTTAAAATGCAATGTTTATTAAATTCCGAATATACCGTTGTCACATGCCTATTTTTATCTACATTTTCGTATAAATTTTATTCAAAACCGAGTTGGATAAGCCTCATGCCCCACAAGCATGAGGTATTGGGTTCTTGTCTCTCCACAGGGCCATCTACCCAGATTAGGCCGCGATTTACCTTTTTCTAAACCGTTAGTAGGGTATTGGCCGGGGCCCAGGGTTTACTGCTTAAGCGAGTTCCCCCGGCTATAGAAAAAAACCGAGATGGGAATAAGTCAAAACGGTGGATCATTTATTTGGTGAGTGTGATATTGCTATTACGACTTGGATTGTGATCAAAAGGTGGATGCAAATTGATCTTCCTACTTCGCTAAAGCCGACGTGTATTATTACTTGTTTAGAGCCAACCGGATAGCAAAAGTCCAAAAAAGAGTTGATTGGTGTGCTATTATTTTGATCTTGTTGTGAGTGATTTGGAGATTCCGGAATGATATGATTCATGATTGAGATAATAGTTCAAAGAAAGATAGTATTTTGATTGGATTGTTATTTTATCACTTTTACGGTTTTCTAATAGAAAACGCAAGCCAAACATTAGTTGGGTCGAGTGGCTACAAAATCCACTCATGTTTTTGTAATTGTTGGTTTTTCCCCGTCTAGTTTCATATGGGTGAGGGCATATATATCATATCGTCGGCCGTTAAAAAAAACTAAAAAATAATTAAAAACTTAATATGTCACGGTTAATTTTAAATCAGGTTTCTAGTTCACTTGGGCTAAACGTCTGAACCCAATTAAAGTTCAACCAAACACAATAAGACATAAGTAATACAAACGAATTATTGCATATGCCAGCAAATATAGTAGTAGTAGCCCAAACATCATACAATGGGCTTTGGTTTGGAATATTTGGCACCCCCTCACCCATTCAACTTCAGGTATATAAGACCCTTTTTGTCTTGCACTCGCATCCACGTCACCCGCACCCTCAAATACAACAAAATCGAACCAGACCGGACCGTCGAGTACAGTGTAGGGTGTGGGTCGGCTACAAGGCGAATAATGGTTGGAACTTGGAAGCATATATGTTTCACTTTCACAAATCACTAACTTTTCAGGTGCCTTTATTAGGAATGGCCCATATATTATGGGCAGTAGTGTTGGATGGTTAACAATCACATATCAATCAAGTTTAAAAATGTAATGTTCACATCACAATGGCCCAAGGTGGCCTTCTTTTTTGAATTTCGTTCTATAGAGTCTAGGATATACTTTTAACACCAAAATTAATTCCCAAGTGGTCCTATGTCGTAGTTGAGCCATGGGGTTCATTTCAAAACCTATTGATTTGAGTTCCTCGTGGTTATAAGTATTAGAAGTGGATTGATGTGACATTACGCAAGTGTTTCATTGATGTTTTTTTATATAAGTAATTATGGTATTCTTAATTTGTTGAAGATGTGAACAAAGTGTTGGGATTTGTATACAGGGTTTAAAAAATTTGACAAGGGAAGGGATAAATGCATGCGGCGATTTCTAAATCTTAAACCTCTCACCAATGATCCATTTGCAAGAATTTAAGAAACCAAAACAATCAGAGGGTGTTTATAGTTTACAACCTCTGTAACGTGTGTTGGACGAGTTGTAGTAGTGGAAGAAGGAACCGAGTGCTTCCTGTTAGGAAATATGTCTTGCGAGAAAATTGGGGCCGACGGTTGATATAATCAACGATACCAAAAAAATACCCTATTTTGCATACAACTTCGTCTTTAACAAAATTTATACCTGGGCGCTAAGAAAAAAAAATTAAACACAACCACACATTATTTTTTTCTAAAAAATTAATAAACAAAAATTATTAAAGAAAAATCCTATTATATATACTACATGGGATAAACTCGAAACTCTAGAAACTTAAGAGAGTCAAAGTAATATTTTACAAATTAAAGGGTGAGTTCTGAACTTTTACAAAGTTAATTGAGGGGTTACAAGTGATCTTTAGATAGAATTTTCTTTATAAAATATATAACAACTAGGGAGAATTTCCGCTCTCCACATCGGAGTAGTAACACGCGGTAATGGTGATAAAACGGGCGTGTTAAGGTTTATAATGTAAAAATTAAATTATGAAAGAAAAACCAAAAATATAAGCTTAATAAAATCTTAGGAAAATCGAATAATTTTTTTTAAATACTAAAAAATAATCCCACACCCAAGGTTCAAACCCGGGTGAGTGGGGTGTGAGTGAGTGAACTCTAAGCAGTCGGCTTAACCACCAAGCCAAAGTCAATTCTGCGTTTAATTCCTAACTAAAAATGTTTTATGCAAAAAAACAAATACGTTTAAAAAAAATAATTAAAAACACGCACTCATAAGCGGTTGGGTTTGTCACAGCACCGAAATGGTAACGTTGCTCGCTATAACATACGACACAAAAAATACTACCGATATCGGATAAGATAATACCACAACACCGCAAACGTTGTTGTTCGATCATAAGTGATTGGGTTTGTCATGGCACCGAAACGGCAACGTCGCTCAATGTGGCGTACAACACAAACAAAATAATTGATTTTGAATACAACTCTATTTTTTTACACTGGAACATGAACAAAAAAAGCGCGTTTGTCAATATTTTAAAAAAATGTAACGAACGAAAGTTATCAAAGAAAAACTAAATTATTATAAAATAGAACGGGTTAAAAACGTATATTAGATATATACTATAGGGGCTGGAAACAAAAAAAAAACTACTCATTGACTGTCACGTGAACCACTCATTGTCCAACACATGGACCACTGATGTGAAATCACTATTCACATGTTATTAAATTGTGTCACACCCCAACCGACGGCGGAATACGTCGGGGCGGGACATGTAGACTGTTCAATAGCACATGGTCAAACTAAAGTTTCATATATTAATTGAATACAAATTTTTATAACACTTGTTCAACAAAACATGTACAATTATACAAAAGGAAAAATAAGGTACACTATAAATGTTCGATTCATTATTTAACTAAATCCTCAATCCTATGTGTAGCAGCTTGTAAATGATCTCAAGAGTTAGTACCTGAAACATGATAAAATGAGAGGGTCAACTATAAATAGTTGGTGAGCATACATAGGTTTTGACTCTAAATAGCATCAAAGGGTCGTGTGTAAACAAATCCATACAAGTCATGATTAATAAGGCAATTATGGGGAGCAACTATTGTGTAACCAAAAGTACAATCAAACCTTTGTAACTAGCATGCAAAATTGTGTTGTCGGTAACAATCACCCCAATCTGGGTGGGTTTGTCAGACTCAATAGATCTATCATTGTTAACCGTCGGCTTGATCGGTTAATGATTGTACATGTAATTGCAAATAAGTAGTTAACACACCTAGCACTCAAACATAAAGCTCAAATTGCACACAAATTGTAAAGTGGATTTGTATTGTGTAGTTTATGTAAATCATTGTAAGTTGTGATCATGTTTCACCCCAAAATGTAAAAACAGTGAAAAATGGGCTATGTAAAACTCACCTGATTCAAGGGTGTAGCTAGTATGTGAAACTAGGTAGCAAAGTGGTCCTTGGAACTCACCACGTTAACCTAGTGTGTAATGTATATTGAATTAATTAGTGTGTATAATAGTCTAGGTCTAAGTATAGGATGGAATTGGACGTGTGTACGACGAGTTGTGTTTGTGAATTTGTATTTAAAACGGGTGTTGTATAAATTAAAAGATTTAAAATAAATAGTTTAAAAATGATTGAAATAAATGTTGATTTGGAATAACTAAATAAATTAATTAATTATTACTTATTTATTTAGTTAGAAAATAGTGTGGAAATTATATTTAAATATAAATTAAATAAATAATTTTTTCACATCATTTATTTACTTATAAAAATGTGTAAAATAATATTTATGTGTAAAAATATACATTTAAATGTTTTAGTATTTTAATAAATTTATTTATTCATTTATCATAAAAACAAGTATTTGTTTATTTCTAAAATACAGTTATAAACTTTATAAGTTTGGATAAAAAAAAAGGATATATTTTATGAAGTCACTATTTTATTGGGAAATTTATTTACTTTAAATAAATAAATAAAATTAAACTTTGTTTTTTTAAAAATAATTAATATACAATTTTTAAACAAAGAAATTTGAAATAAATTGAGTTTATATCAAAAATTGGCGATTCCAGTTACATTCTGTTCTAAATGTTTCAAGGTTTATAAAAATATTTTTTATAAAATTTTTCGAGTTGTAAAAGTCGCTCAAAAAAATAAAACAGGGCCACCCGGCTCGAACCCGGGTGGTTCCTGTGTGAGACTTGTTGTTTACCGCTGGACCAGAGGTGCTATTCGCGAATTAATCTCGGTCCATTAGCTATTAACACGGAAGAGGAGAACCGGTTTCGGTCGGGCCACGCGCAAAAAGGAAACATCCGGCCGCTGTGGCTTGTGGGTTTCGAACCCACGCCACCTGGTTCGGCGGTGCAGTGGCTTACCGGCCGGACCAGGTGGTTTCGCTGGTATGTAATGAAACGAAAAACATAAATACGCAAAAAACATAATCCCAACCCCAAATCGAATCGTATAAACCCTAGTTTTCCAATTGGGTTTGATACCCTCTGCCATTACGAATTGGCAGAGGGCTTTCGAATGGCATGACGAGACGAATCGAATGACATAATACTTACGTGTTTTGGTTGTGTAACAAGTGTGGACGAGTACGACTTTGGTTCGACTGTTCTTGAGGATCGATCGGGCTCCAGACGTGCAATGAGGTGCGAATGAAGTTTCAGGGAGTTCGTATGTGGGTATGAGAATGCGTATGAATGGTTTAATTTGATAAATATTATCTCAAACTCTCAATTTGATTTTAAAATTTGGACCGTGATAATCGCGAGGTTAGTTAGGCATAATTCGACGAATTGGAGTTGGATTAGGTCTGGATAATGGTCCAGGTACACTCGCGATCGACTGGAGCTCAATTTCGGGAATTCAATTTGGTTTAAACCCTCTTGATTTTGATAAATTTTATCTCGGTTTGACTAAAAAGTCAACTGAGTTCAAAATTCGAATTTGTATGTTTAATGGGTCTGGATTGGATCAAGTCGTTGTTTATGCGTGAGATGGAACTCACTGGACTCAATTGGACTCGTTTCCGGGCTTGGATTGCACGAATTCGGCCCTGTTTGACTTTTGAAAGTCAAACGGGTTAATTTCATGTGTTCTTGGGTTGTTTGACTTTGAGAAGTACAAATTGAACTATTTTTCTTGATTTGTGGTCAACATTGAGTCAAATTCCAAGATAGTTTATATATATATATATATATTTTTATAAAAATTTTGATTATTTTTAATCATTTTATAAAAATGAATTGTGTATTTTTATATATAAATGCGGAATATATAAACAAGATCGAAACGCAAAATGTCATTATTGAAAAAGAAAAATACAATACTCGGAGAATAGTGAACGTTACAGTCTCCCCTTGTTAAGGAAATTTCGTCCCGAAATTTAATTAGTGGAGGTTACTGAACCGAAAAGAGGTGAGGGTTTGGATTCTCAACATGTTATGACGGTTGGTTCAAGGAGTATAACTGGTGGCAAGATTTAGGATTTTGATACTCGAGGTCAGGTATGAATGTTGACGATGAATTAAGTTTTGCAATGAACTGTTGAATGGTATTTTGAATCCTAAAGGTGAGATGCATTACTTGGAATAGATTTGATGGGAACTTGATAATTAGGTTTTGTTTAAGATGTAGTCTAACATGTTCAAGAATTGTCAATATTTCACAGTCATTGGTCTAGGTCAAAACTTCACGTGACACGAACAACGCTACTTCTGATAATATGACAGAACACTTATATATAGGAAGTACCATCGGCGTATCCACCATGCCCTTGTCATATCACATCAGTTTCGTTGTTACATATCATGATAAGTTTTAGGTCACAACACACGACAAAATTCACTATGTTTTCCATGCGCTGATTCTTATAATTCCGTGTGCACCCGTAATTACTCGAATTATCACATGGTCCTTATAGATCCTTCCGTTGTGTGTGGGTAAAAAGGGGGTACAATTCATCTAGTCCATATCTATTGTTTTCACATGTGAGTTGCTAATAAGTAACTATGTCCCTAGATAAGACAGTTTAGGTCGCAACTAAAGAGAAATAAGGCAGTATAACCTAAAGTTACATAGTTTACTCGTGTTTGGACAAGAATACGTCAAACACCGAGTTGTTTTAAAGCGTTTCAGCTTCCTCGCGTTTGAACAAGAATACGTCAAACACCGAGTAGCTTCAATGAGTTATGGTTTTCAAGTTTGGTGAACAAAGTGTATGCCCATGCTTCATGTATAATGTGCTCAATCATTTGTAACAATTGTAAGTAGACTTAGTTTCGCGGATATTGTAACACACAAGTCTCATATATGATCTAACGGCACGTAGCTAGTAATCAAATAGGTGTAACGTAAACAACTTGGCATCATGTATCTTGTAAAATCAACTAAACTTGTATTGTAAGTAATGCAGCATCATGTGTATTGCACGCCACAAATTCCACGTATGGTGTTAACAACTTAGTACCACGTATTTGTAAACCAACAATCTTTCATGTATAATGTCAGAAATGTAATATTGTGTATCTTGTAACCAAATGAGTTACATGTTCAACGTGGACAATCAAGTATTATGTATCAAACAACGATTTTTTTATGTATTGTGTGATTATTTTAGTATGTGTATATCACAAACGACTACGTTTCATGTATTGCATAATCAATCCACTAGAACGTGTATTGCAAGTAATCAAATTTTACGTATCATGTAATCGGTGTAGTATTGGGTATATTGCAAGTAACTGAGTTTCATGTATAGTGTGATCGTGTTGTGTGTATTGTGAGTGTGCATACGTATATTATTGAATTCCGAGTGTGATGTGTACTAACGAGTTTTGTATGTGGTTAAGTGTTGCGGAGAAGTGTGTTGTTTGGTGTTCGTGAAAAAAGTGGTAGTTAGTGTCTGTGTGGTATGGATCGTTTCTTGAAGCGGCAAGTGAAAGGTAACGAGGAGGTTCTGAAAACACTAAGGGAAATGTGTTTACCAATAATTGATCTTTGTTTGAAAATAGGAAATTGTAAATCGTTCTTGGTCGTAGATATATAAAGTAATGAAAACTTTTGAGTTAAATAATCTAATAAATAGATAACTTATAGGAAAATCTTTTAATTTAAAATTTTAATTATTAATAAGAGAATATTTTTAAGTGGAACCATTGGCTAAACAAGTAGTCGCATATTATTTAGCCAAGTTTAGAAATATTTACTTTAATGCAGAAAAATCATAATTATTTATCAATTTGAAATAATATTTTTATAAAATTGATTGTACTAACTTTCCTTATCGGATGAAAAGTTTTGTGGAAAATTTATATTTTTGATACTATCTAAAAGTTTGGTAAACGTTTTGTTTAAACAAGATAACGAGGTTTTGCTTAAGTCACATAATAGTATGATTTGTTTATGAAGGAGATTATTGGTAGTGTACTAAATCGTATTTGAATGAAGATGTTGATACTAATTTTTTTTTTCTGATAGAAAAATTCATATTCCATGGGTCAAATCAACAATTAAAACCTTAGAGTTGAAACATATGAAATCGATTAAAGGCTGAAATGTTAAACATTATTCAAAACATAGGGAAATGGTCCTTAAATCGAAAATTTAAAGATAATAAATAGAAATCTTCGATTAACGTCTCTGGTAGTTTTCCACTAGGAAGAAGATAATCGCCAAGATGAGTACCGCTATGGTCATTCGGGTAGCCGACCTGGATTCAGCTCTAGCTGTCTCCGTGCGATGCTCCAGTATTTCTTTTTCGAGGATGGAGATTAACTCCTTTTGGTATCCCAATTGGTTTGTTAGGCTATCAATTCTTTGTCCTTGCAAGTCGTGCATTATCCCTTGCTCTATCATTTGCCGCTCAAATTCTGAAGTTCTTACATAATGATGAAGGTCATTGGTTGGAATTCCCATAACACCAGGGGGTGCCATGGTATGCCTTACCCAAGGGTTAGGAAGGTACGGGTCGGGCATTAGGTATGGATCTCTTAGTGGAGGTGGTAACTGATTGTGGGGATGAGGTGTCTGATACTGGTTTCTGGGTGCGGGTGATCCAGGTGGTTGAAGTCTCGGGCCAGCGTTCCTAATCCAGTTCGCCCTTACATCAAACCTTGGCCTAGCAGTTGGGGGTGTTGGTGATCGATATACTGGTGTCTCAGTGTCTTCTTCCCAATCAGATTCTGTTCCAGGATGGTATACCGGGGAGGGAGGAGGGTAGGAGTCCATGTCTAGCAGGAAACAATAAAAAGGTTGTAAGTGATAATGAAATATTGCGGGTTAGACATAGGAGTGCTTATAGGTTTTAGAGTTTGACTAGTCATAACACCGAACCTTCACGATAGTATTTTAGAAATACACTTGACCTATAAGTAATGTATCCCTGAGGATAATTCCCAGGAAAGAGGGGTGGGTCAATTAGACACACTTAAGTACCCTATCTTTCCTTAGCCAGAATTCCTCATAGGTCTACACACTCTCCCAGCCATCATGTATTAATAATACCATTGTTGGGCTCATGGTCATGATGAGGATTGTTGTGGACTGGGCTTTGAGGCCCAAAAGTGAGGTTTATTTATTGTAGTGGGCTTATTCTTCTTGGAGGGTGAATGGGCTTCTTGTTTATTATTAATGGACATTAGGCCCAATTAGGTCCGATAGTTTAAGTCTTTGTTCACAAGAGGTGGTGATATTTTGTGTGTGAGATTAAAGGTGCATGAAGAACTAAGTAGGTATGAGTGTGTGTGGAAAACTTAAGATAACACTTTAAATAAATCAAATAGGTAGAAATGAATGGGGGGCAAAAGTTGGCAGGTAATGTGACACATAGACTATTAAGTAATGTATCATATGATGTAATTATTTAGCATAACATGTAAAATTATTCACCTAAGAAATAATCATATAGCATGTAATAGCATGGCATAGTATGGGTGTCCTACGGTTATAGTCTAGGTCAAGAGTGTCTAATAACCTAATTCCCTATAACCAAGGCTCTGATACCAATCTGTCACACCCCAACCGACGGCGGAATACGTCGGGGCGGGACATGTAGACTGTTCAATAGCACATGGTCAAACTAAAGTTTCATATATTAATTGAATCCAAATTTTTATAACACTTGTTCAACAAAACATGTACAATTATACAAAAGGAAAAATAAGGTACATTATAAATGTTCGATTCATTATTTAACTAAATCCTCAATCCTATGTGTAGCATCTTGTAAATGATCTCAAGAGTTAGTACCTGAAACATGATAAAATGAGAGGGTCAACTATAAATAGTTGGTGAGCATACATAGGTTTTGACCCTAAATAGCATCAAAGTGTCGTGTGTAAACAAATCCATACAAGTCATGATTAATAAGGCAATTATGGGGAGCAACTATTGTGTAACCAAAAGTACAATCAAACCTTTGTAACTAGCATGCAAAATTGTGTTGTCGGTAACAATCACCCCAATCTGGGTGGGTTTGTCAGACTCAATAGATCTATCATTGTTAACCGTCGGCTTGATCGGTTAATGATTGTACATGTAATTGCAAATAAGTAGTTAACACACCTAGCACTCAAACATAAAGCTCAAATTGCACACAAATTGTAAAGTGGATTTGTATTGTGTAGTTTATGTAAATCATTGTAAGTTGTGATCATGTTTCACCCCAAAATGTAAAAACAGTGAAAAATGGGCTATGTAAAACTCACCTGATTCAAGGGTGTAGCTAGTATGTGAAAATAGGTAGCAAAGTGGTCCTTGGAACTCACCACGTTAACCTAGTGTGTAATGTATATTGAATTAATTAGTGTGTATAATAGTCTAGGTCTAAGTATAGGATGGAATTAGACGTGTGTACGACGAGTTGTGTTTGTGAATTTGTATTTAAAACGGGTGTTGTATAAATTAAAAGATTTAAAATAAATAGTTTAAAAATGATTGAAATAAATGTTGATTTGGAATAACTAAATAAATTAATTAATTATTACTTATTTATTTAGTTAGAAAATAGTGTGAAAATTATATTTAAATATAAATTAAATAAATAATTTTTTCACATCATTTATTTACTTATAAAAATGTGTAAAATAATATTTATGTGTAAAAATATACATTTAAATGTTTTAGTATTTTAATAAATTTATTTATTCATTTATCATAAAAACAAGTATTTGTTTATTTCTAAAATACAGTTATAAACTTTATAAGTTTGGATAAAAAAAAGGATATATTTTATGAAGTCACTATTTTATTGGGAAATTTATTTACTTTAAATAAATAAATAAAATTAAACTTTGTTTTTTTTAATATAATTAATATACAATTTTTAAACAAAGAAATTTGAAATAAATTGAGTTTATATCGAAAATTGGCGATTCCAGTTACATTCTGTTCTAAATGTTTCAAGGTTTATAAAAATATTTTTTATAAAATTTTTCGAGTTGTAAAAGTCGCTCAAAAAAATAAAACAGGGCCACCCGGCTCGAACCCGGGTGGTTCCTGTGTGAGACTTGTTGTTTACCGCTGGACCAGAGGTGCTATTCGTGAATTAATCTCGGTCCATTAGCTATTAACACGGAAGAGGAGAACCGGTTTCGGTCGGGCCACGCGCAAAAAGGAAACATCCGGCCGCTGTGGCTTGTGGGTTTCGAACCCACGCCACCTGGTTCGGCGGTGCAGTGGCTTACCGGCCGGACCAGGTGGTTTCGCTGGTATGTAATGAAACGAAAAACATAAATACGCAAAAAACATAATCCCAACCCCAAATCGAATCGTATAAACCCTAGTTTTCCAATTGGGTTTGATACCCTCTGCCATTACGAATTGGCAGAGGGCTTTCGAATGGCATGACGAGACGAATCGAATGACATAATACTTACGTGTTTTGGTTGTGTAACAAGTGTGGACGAGTACGACTTTGGTTCGACTGTTCTTGAGGATCGATCGGGCTCCAGACGTGCAATGAGGTGCGAATGAAGTTTCAGGGAGTTCGTATGTGGGTATGAGAATGCGTATGAATGGTTTAATTTGATAAATATTATCTCAAACTCTCAATTTGATTTTAAAATTTGGACCGTGATAATCGCGAGGTTAGTTAGGCATAATTCGACGAATTGGAGTTGGATTAGGTCTGGATAATGGTCCAGGTACACTCGCGATCGACTGGAGCTCAATTTCGGGAATTCAATTTGGTTTAAACCCTCTTGATTTTGATAAATTTTATCTCGGTTTGACTAAAAAGTCAACTGAGTTCAAAATTCGAATTTGTATGTTTAATGGGTCTGGATTGGATCAAGTCGTTGTTTATGCGTGAGATGGAACTCACTGGACTCAATTGGACTCGTTTCCGGGCTTGGATTGCACGAATTTGGCCCTGTTTGACTTTTAAAAGTCAAACGGGTCAATTTCATGTGTTCTTGGGTTGTTTGACTTTGAGAAGTACAAATTGAACTATTTTTCTTGATTTGTGGTCAACATTGAGTCAAATTCCAAGATAGTTTATATATATATATATATATATATATATATATATATATATATATATATATATATATTTTTATAAAAATTTTGATTATTTTTAATCATTTTATAAAAATGAATTGTGTATTTATATATATAAATGCGGAATAGATAAACAAGATCGAAACGTAAAATGTCATTATTGAAAAAGAAAAATACAATACTCGGAGAATAGTGAACGTTACAAATTGTATGTATATAAATACTCCCTTTATTTTGTGGGGAAAGGTAAGATACATCATCGTTTACAAAGGAAATTACCATGAGTATAAAATGCGTATTACATGAACGTAAAGATTCAAACATGTATATGCAACTATAAGAATCAAGTAAATATGCAATAAATCTGATTAATAATGGTAAAAAAATATAGGGGTAACTTTATAAAAGAGTAATGAAGTTTCAAAAGTGTTCCAATTAGGTCACTCAAGTTTAAAAAATGTTATAATTAAGTCACTCAACTTTCATTTTTTATTTAAATTATATATTTTAACATGTTTTTTTAGTATGTTCTTTTTTTGTTTCAATTAGAAATAACTTTTTTTTTATGCTAATGTGGAATGGTGACGTGAATTTTAGATTATTTTTTTATTTTTTAGTATAATTAACATGTTTTTTAATATTTTTTTAATAAAATTACATATATTGAAAATCCCGAACCACACATCTTCTCCTCTATAAGTTTCTTGACACATTTCATGTTTCGATGATGACTTGATTTGAAGGTTTAGTGACGCAATTTTGACAAAAAAAATGTATGAGTGACCTAATTGGAACACTTTTGAAATTTCATTACTATTTTATTTAGTTTTCCCAAAAATATACCGTTTGCAAGCATGCAAAAGTTCGAAGTTTTTAGATAATCCAAACCAAAATTTGCACTCCCTACACATGTATTAGTTGAAGTTAAATACAATCAAAGAAGCTTATCAAGATATTGGCTCTTTTTAAACATCTTTATCTTTATGGTTTGTTCACCTATCTATGCGGGACAACTCTTTTTTTTCGGTTAATTAAAAACAAGTTTAAAAAGTTTAATACGCAATATGATATAAAGTACTATTTTGTTAGCTAAAAACAAGTTTAACACGCAAATGATGAAAGCTCATATGAATTTCTTCTTTCAAATTTCGCATTCTGATGATATATAAATGTATCTATATTTTCAAATATCTATAACTACGATTGTCTAGGAGAATACCGTTTATAGAAAAACAACATCACAATACAAAGGGAAATAAATATAATAAATAAAACTAGTCTACATACGCGTTAAAAGAATATATAAATGTCATAGTAGGATCCTATCTTGTATAAGAAACAACCAAATTATATCTAGGGTGTCTATATACAATAAATATAAAAGTATAACAAAAATAAAAAATAAAATAAATTTAAAAATAATATAATATCTTTTTAAAAAGGTATTGCCAGAATTTTGTAGGAACTTTCCGACAATTTCTGATAAAAAAAATGTTGTTGGTTATATATCGTAGGAATATTGTCGTTAAAATTAAGGTTCTTTCATGGTTGGAATTTTTTCACCGGTCGGAATTTCGGACTAACTTTTTTCCCCCAAATATTTTGGTAAGAAAATTTGCCTTTTTCGGATAGTGAATAGACAAACTAACTTTTTAACCTCTAATCAATTACAAGTGGTCGACTATTCAACCATGTTACTAACTTATACTTAAAAGTTAAAACTAAAATAATGAGGAATCAATTGGACAAAAATACATATGGTGATCAACCAACTTTTTCTAACGATAAACTCACACACATTCTAAATCTACACCACCACTTGTTGACGTCGAGACAACCTACTAATCTCACAAATCTAAATTTAAAAAAAACAAACAAACCCTAAGATAGAAGCCATGTAATCATTGCATCTTGCTTCTCCACATCCACATCCACCCCTACTTGTGTTGGACTCTCCCATGGCCATGACATAATATCATCTTCTTCCTCACCACCACCTAACCCTACCATAATATTACCATCTTCAAAATCCCATTCCCAGTTCCAGTCAACCTGGTTTACTTGGTTACTATCATTCGTTGATGAACTTGTAGAATTTAAATTATTACACACCCCATTTGGGTCCATCAACAGACCTTCAAAATTCTCTCTATCTCCACCGGAAGTAGAAGAATCCGGCATCAATTCCCCACCTCCATCGGTGGAAAGACTAGGGGTCATGTTACTTTGATTCTCCAAGGGTTTCTTCCGAGGTTTCTTGATCTTCCCAGCGGGAACAGTAGAGCCGGAGGGAGAAACTTTTCGGCTCAAATGTGAGTTCCAGTAGTTCTTTATTTCGTTGTCTGTTCGTCCCGCCAAGTGGCTCGCTATCAACGACCACCTGCAACAAAAAGTTAAATGCAATTACTCCCAGTGTTTTTTTTTCGCTATAAGGCCTCTGAAGGATCAAACCTTCTCTAGGTAAACATATTGCCGTTAAAAGAAAATATATATACATGTGGCTTTTACTCATTCTCCGACGTAAACATTTTCTATTTTTTTTTTCAAAATATAAAGTTTATTAATTACTAACTGATAAACAAATAATTAAATAAACACCTGTTACCGAGCGAAGCTTGCAGCTTAATGACGATATCTTCTTCTTCAGCAGATATGTTCCCTCTCTTTACATCTGATCTTAAGTAGTTTATCCATCTTAGCCTGCAACTTTTCCCACACCTCAACAATCCTACAAACATGAAATTCCAATTAATCACTAACTAATTATTTGATTAATGACAATTTTTTTTATTAAATATCATATAGTTAATATAATTATGGTCTCGTTATCCAGACACCACCCCCATTTTATTCGTACAAGAGCCTCAATACGGGCCGTATTACCCTTTTTTCGCCTCAAATTGCTTGGTCCTGATACAAAGTATGAAGACATAATACGGACAGTATGGATGTCTAGACATGCCTGATGTGACAAGTCTAGAACGCTGCCGGTTTGACTAAGCGTAATACGGCTCGTATTAGGTAATACGCCCGTGTGTGTATATATAATATCAAATGTTAATCTAACTAATTACCAGCATTTTTAGGCAATGATCTCCAAGAACCTTCACCATGTTCTTGAATGTAATCCGAGAGTATCTTGTCTTCTTCGGCGGTCCAGCGGCCTCTTCTCAACCCGATTTTCTCACAGCATGGAGCTCTTCCCATGTTTAAAGAAACCCTAAATTTGTATGTATATATATTTTTATAAAATTTGCATGCATAAAGATTAAGTAGCTAGTTAGAGTATATTTATATTTTGTGAACGTACAACTGGTTGCATTTATAAACGAGAGATTATCGATCGGGGGGCAGGAAGAGTGTGTGGTAAAAATGTTTTCCACGTCACGTGTGTGCTAGAAATGAGTATCGTGGCTTCTCCTCCATCGAATAGTATTTCCCACCTTTTGTTATTATTGGCCAAATTTTCATTAATAAATGTATTATACTCATTGAGCTATTGATTCGAGTTTGACTTTAATCTAAATTACTTTGACTCGTTTAGTTTGGTACTTTAGTGATTGCATTTCACCAAATAGAAGTAGAGTATATGTGTATATATTAAGATCCACACTCTTTTTTCTAATATTGTTTCTGTCTTTTCATAAATATAGCGTTTCTATGAATATCATTAATTGTTAATTTATTATTCAACTACCGTAATGACGCACAACTCAACCACACCACACCACACCACACACTTATACACTTTTTTGAGAGTTTTCTTTTATTATTATTCAAGACATTTTAAATTTATCGGGTAAGGGTATGTGTAGTGGGAGCGTGGGCGTGATCCACTTGGCCCCTTCATGGGCGTGGAACACCGCCCCCATAGGCGTGAAAGGGGGCGTGGGTAGAATCACTGAGGAAGGAGCTAACCACACCAAGTTCTATCCAATCACAAGCATACAACTTATTATTCATTTTTTTTTCTTTTTAATTAAATATTATGTTTAAGATTTAATTATTTAAAATTAAATGTGGGGCGTGAAACCATTACGCACATTAGTGATTCTGGACAGTGATTGCTCCTTTGCTGATTTGACGCTGACGTGAAACCACTACGGATGGTCTAATATTAAAATCTTAAAAATTGAATATAAGTCAAATTAGACGGCTAACATAAGAACTCAACTAATGATACCCATGATTTATTTACAATTAAAAACGAAACTAAATAAAAGGTGAAAATTAAAAGGTCAATTTTGACATTTTGGGTAAATATGGATAGATTATGGTGAAAAGCTGACATAAAGGATTTATTTTTTATTATATATTTTAGTGATGACATAAATTGAATGAGGTCTACTTATGCTTGATAAAATAAAAACAACACACCCTTTAATTCAAGTTAGCTTTTATTTTTTAATGTAAATGTTGGGAAAAGGAAGTTATAGGAATAGGAGAATGATGTTAAAGTTAGGAAATTGAATTGAGTCATACTACATGATTGACGGTTGTCTTTCTCTGTCTTTTTTTTAACGGAGAAAATATATATAAAATCTCAAAACTAAGCCGACAACTTCCAGCCTGCAAGTTACAACATGAATTAGAAATACAAACTACAAGCTTAGACCTTAAACTTACACCAGCTAATCCAATTGATGGATTTAAAACCAACCCATTCTTTGCCTACATGAAACCAACACTCTTTAGGTTTTCGAAAAGACATTGAATGGACGTCGCCCCCCCCCCCCCAGTGAAGTTTACTGCATTTCTTAATTTCCATAGACACCAAATTGGCGACGGAATAATGAGGAGAAAAACATTCTTCCTATTATACTCCAGAGAAGAAACAAGTGGCAGTCCAAGAATGTCTCGTACCGAAAACACGAAAATAGGTGGGACCGAACACCAGTTGCTAATATACCCCCAAAGCATAATAGCAGGAAGTAAAGAGATGTTTAGTGGATTCCGACACCTTCAAACATAACGGGCAAACTACCGTGTCAATAGGGATTTTCCTCCGCATAAGAGCCAACTGGGTTGGAATACGATCTCGCTTCGCGTGCCAAGCGAAAATCTTAACTTTGAGAGGTACCCTTTTATGCCAAGTAATTGTAAAGTTGCCCCGCCGATCCAAACTTGATCCCAGAAGCTGTCGCATAGACCTAACAGTGAACAAGCCCTACGGATCCCCCTTCCATATAAATCTGTCAACCAAACTTTTCATCAATTTATATCTGATAGTTATAAATATGCCACTTATGTTATAGTTTGATTTATTTATCTCGTGTTTTATAAAAGAAAATGAATTAAGGGTGTAAATAAGTAAAGTTGAGTTAGAGTCCAACTAAGTACAAGTTTATTTAGTTTAATGTAAAGGAGTTTGATTTGAAACTAGCCCCGTTCGGCGGAAGGGCTCTATGTGGCTTGGATGTCGATGACAAGCGACTATGTGCCTTGGTGTACTAGCAAGGCGGACCAATAGCGCCCATGCCAAGGATAGTTGTCCAAGGGTTGAAAGAAAGCAATAAACCAGTCAGCTAGCTGAAGTTAGAAAGTTCAGAAGTAGCTATGCTGCTCAAATTCTCATCAAGCTTATACAATTATATTATATTGTATGATATTATATTGCATTGCATTCCATTATATTTAACTAATCGTATCGTATTATAACCAAATGTAACTCATTCATATGTAATATTAAGGTTCATTCACACTCAATATAGCCGCATTAGACATGTATAAGTGATTACAACATAAAACAACTCATTACAAGTCGATACGAGTTAGTAAAACACAATGAGACTTCGATACCCAATGGACAATATGATCTATTAAAACCCAATTTCGACCAATTCATACCTAATATCATCCATTAATTACGAGAAGGATAAAGATTGCTCTTTAATCGGACATGTCGAGTAATGTGCTCGGTGATTGGTGTTGGCGGCGACCAATCCGTGGAGGGGTAGAAGCTAATCAATTCTCAGAATTTTCCCTCCTTTTGCAAGGGGTTACTCTTTCTTTGGAGCAGGATTTGTGGGTTTTTAGGCTCTAGGAAGACGTTTCTTTTACGATTAAAGAGGTTCAGAGATGGATCGACGGGTGTATTCTTCCGACGAGGACTTGTAGCACTATTTAGAGTTACTTTATTTCTAGGAAGGTTAACATTTTAGCTTGGGGAGTGTTAATGGATAGGATCCCGACACGATCTAATCTTGATAAGAGAGGTTTGGATACGAGTTTTGTTTCATGTCTCTTGTGTGGTAAAGATCGAAACTTCAAATCATGTTCTTGGAGATTGTGGTATAGCAGGTGAGTTGTGGAAGTCCATTTCGAAATGGTTGGATATCTTTTTTCCTTACTCGAAACATCCGGATGTTCTTATTAAATGGACTGAATCAGTGAGAGATAAGATGGTTACCCCTCAAATTTTTTTACGTTACCTCTGAGCAAAAATTACGTTACCTCTTAAATTTTTTTAAAAGCTTAACACTTCATAAAAAGTTCAAAATTTTATAAAAAAACCTAATACTTTATAAAAAGTCCCCACATTTTATTAAAGGTTTTGAGATGTTGGGTTTTAATAAAATATTTTGGCTTTAGCCAGCCCAAATGTTTTATTAAAACTCAATACCTCAAAGTCTCAATTCTCAAACCCAAATTACCCAAGCGGCCGGCCAAGAAGAAAAACAGAGAGCGGGAACTGTGAGACTGTGAGAGTTAGAGACCACCACTCGACTAGCCGCTCGACCTGAGCTGAGACCACCGCCCGGCGCCGCCAAACCTCAGTCCTCCACATTTGCAGTTCGCCTTGCCAGTCGCATGTTACCGTAAAAAAATTGTTTACATGAAAGTACAGTAAAAAAAATTTGTTTCATTTACATGAAAGTACGGTCAAAAAAATTTTCGTTACCCTTGAATTTTTGTTCTAGATCCGTCATTGCTTGTGGGAATCTGAGTCATGTGTCCATGTATGCCTAACACCATGGAACTTGTGATAGGTGATTGTGCGGCCAGACAATATATAAAAAAAAACAGTATAAGGCTATGTGTAGTGGTTCAAACATCTGACGTCCCTTTCTGATTAGTCCACGTAGAATTCGACGGTGAGAGCTTCTCCCATGTAGAATTATTTAATGATATTTTCTCTTCAAGTAAATAAATTCAAAGTGTAATTATAAATATTTATTAAATTTCATTCCATAAAGTAGTTATAAAATCATTCGTCAAATACTTATGTACGAAATATATCATGTTGGCGAAGGTATTTTATTTACTAGATAAATAGAATGAAAATATTAGTTTAATATATAATTAATATACAAAACTGGTTTTAATAAAAATATTAGTTTAATAAATCATACCAATCATTCGTCAAAACTGGTTTTATATATTAAAAAGCTAGGTTATATACCCATGTATTACATGTGCTTGTTTAATAGAAAAATGAAAGTAAAATAAATAAAATTATTTGTTTACTTAATTAAGTAATAATTACAATTACAATTTTATTTTATTTTTTCTAAAAAATCTTTTAACATAATTAGATTTCAAAATTTAAGCTTACTTCAAATAGGAAAAATATTGTAATGACATGTGACATTTTTTGGAATCGTTTATTTGAATAAGGATATTACTTATTTTAAAAATAAATTAAATAGTTAAAAGGAATTAAATCGGGAATATATTTCTGAATATTCCGGATAGACAACTAAAATTAGAAAACCCAATGTTTTAAAAACCATTTTTTAAAAAAGGAATTAAGTGAAATAATGACTTGCTTTTCTTGGAAGAACTTAATTAGAAAACCCAATGTTTTAAAAACTGTTTTTTAAACTGTATCGGGTTGGTCTAATAAATGGTTCAACCGATTGTACCAAGTTATACCGGACGGTTCAACCGAGTTGATTAGTTAACTCTATAATTTCATAAAAAAACGACTTCAACTAGAAAAATGATACAAAACTACATGATTCAATAATAAAAAATTATTCAAAAGTTCATCCATAATCATAAAATTATCTAAAAGCATCCAATTTTCCGATAAAGTTTTTTTTTAAATAAGTAAAATTGCTATATGCCTTTGAAGTGTTGAATTCACTAAGTTCATACTCGCTTAAAAGATGAAATTCACTATCATCGTCATTCGCATCAACAAGAGCATAACTATTTTCGTTTCTTATAATATTCAATAAAAAGTTTTTAATCGGGCCGCTAAAACTAATTTTTTTTTGGTTTAAACCTAAAATTTTACATTGACTTAAAACCGACACAACGGTCTAACCTGGTATTACCGATAATACCGGCTGTTTAGGTTACAAACCGTTTTTCTAATTTACCAGACTCAAATTTACCGGGCTAATGACTGAGATCCGGTTCAACCGGTAGTATTACCGGTCGACTAGAACCGGTTTTTAAAACATTGAGAAAACCTCATGGAATACGAGGAGAATGTATAGCGATTAATTAATTATTAGGCTTACGTTTTAATGCAAAGCTATAATATAATATTTTCAATGATCAAACTTATTTATAATAAGATATTTTTGCAACATATTAATATTTGAATGATGTATCTGGACTCGGACTCACATATTAGGTTGGGTTCTTGTGGGACAATCACTCTCTGGGCCTTTTGGGCTTAACCCAGTTGGGAGAGACTTCTTTTCTCTGGGCTGTTGGCGGCGGTGATCTCCAAGTTAAAAAATAACCAAATAAAGAAAACTAGTTTTTTTTTTCCGCGCTTCACGGCGGGATTTTGGTCTTTTTTTCCCACGTAATATAGATCGTTAAAAATTATAGAAGCGCATACCGATACTCGTTCCGATAATACCAATATCAGCAATAACGTTATTTTCGGCTCTTAGAAAGCATAAAAGCGAATACCAATACCGGCTTCAATAATAACCATACCGGCAACGATGTTATTCGCTCATAATCTGTTCGATTCCTCACAGTACCTCAATGGTAACGACGTCCTCCATAGCATACGATACAAAATAAAAACTGTATTTTAAATACAACTCCGTTTAAAAAAAAACGTTATATTGGAACGTTGACAAAAGAAAAAACTAAAGACAGCCAGACAATCCGTTTAAAAAAAAGTTAATAAGCGAAAATTATTAAAAAAAAACGAGTTAAAAACGTATATTATAAATGGTATGAGGGGTGTAAAATAAAAATTAGAAAAAATTAAAAAAAATCAAAGTTACTATTCATTTGATTTTCCTTCAAATATAGATATAGATATAATAAACATATTTTAGACTTTATTATCGGGTCTCCAACCAAGGACGTTAATCTTCAATGGCAATCATTTATTCCACTTAAAAACATCATTCATTGAGGTATTATTTTGCTTCTAAACCGATTTAGCCATAAACCCATTTTGGACATCGCCTAGCCAAATCCATTTGTCTATAGCATCTTAATTGACATATTGTTTAGTAAGGCTTTGCATTGAATAACCTCTACTAATCCATCCCCGGTTTAGAGCGTTCTTTTTCATCTCCAAACTCATTCCATATTAGATCCGGCACAAGTATAACATCAGTTGGCGGCAGTGGCGGATCCAGGATTTTTACTCAGCGGGTGTAAAAAAAAGGGTAAAAATAAATTTCATATAATAAAAAAATGGTAAAAATAAACGATAAAAATCAATACACTTTGAAGAGGTGAAACACTGTTCTCTGTTTACAAGTGCTTTAATGTTTGACTTCTTACACCACATGGTGTGTTTTAAAACCCATCATCAGCTACTGCACTACGATGCAGAGCATTAGATTATTAGTTTCTATGAGCTTTGATATTTTTTTAATTTACTTTGGGTGCCTTATAAGAGGTTTTTAATAAAACTTGGAGGTGTTTAAAAATATTATAACCAAATTAACACTAGAAATAAAAACTTGAGGGGATGCCTTTGCCACCCCTAAAGTCTTCATGCATCCGCCAATAGTTGGCGGTGCAAGATTTATAACTTTCTAAGATAAACAAGTGGCACAAGTATAACATATGTCGACGGCAAAAGAGTAATTATACATTTTAATTTTTGCATGTCGGTATGTAGAGTAGTTTTATTACTTTTTTTATTTGATCATTTTTTAAGCATCATAGAAAATAACAATTTTTCTCCCCCCCCCCTCTTTTAACCATTATTTTGTTAAAATTCTTTTAATCCTTATTTATTTATTTATTTATGATTCTTTTTAACGATTTTGTAGTGTTGCGTCGTGCTTATTTTTATCAACGTTTAGGCGTGATTTTTTAACGGTTTCGTCGAAGATGTGTAACTATTTCGTGATTAACAATTATTCTTTTAACCTTTTGTTTTGTTAAAATTCTTTTCATTTTTTAGTTCTTTTTTTTATGAACTTTCCGTTCCTTTGTCATGCTTAATTTTATCAGCGTTTAAATGTTATTTTTTTTAAAGAGTTCGTTATTATTAAGTGTTAGTTTTTTTAAAGGCATTATTAAGTGTTAGTTTATTTACAGATAAATGCGCTACCGCGGCATCGCGCGGGGTGTCACAACTAGTTACTTAAAACATTAACAAAGTATTTTAAAAAGTAATATAAAATGATAACAAAATCTTTTTATAGATTAGATAAATAAAATTGCTATTAGTAGAAAAATAAACGTTACTCGGTATAAACTAAAAACAATCGATGCCTAGCTTCTTGTTTGCTTAACGTGTGGCTACGTGGCGCAACACTATTGGTTTAGACACGTGGAAGCTCTCTCTCATTGGTTAGATTTTGTCACGTCCACGTCGCAAATAGCCAAGTTTAAAGTATAAACTCCCGTCTTTGCGGCGGCCGGAGATTTTGATTCCATCGCAGTGTGATCGTCTCCGTCCGATCTTCACGCTGCTTGCGATTCTACAATCACTCCGTTTCAGAGTACGCACATCAGTAGCCCTAATTTCTGAATCTGGATCCTAGATTTCGATTGGATCGGGTTTAACCTCCCTCCAATCTCATTAATGGCGCATTGCAGATCGAAATTCTTCGTCGTCGTCTGTTTATCGATCTTATTGATCGCTAATGCTGCGTAAGTATCGATCTCTTCTTCAATTTCATCTTTATTGTTGTTTATATGTACTTGTGGTTGATTCTTCTATTTGATTGATTGCTACAGGAAAAGTTATTATGATATACTTCAAGTTCAGAAGGGCGCGTCAGACGATCAGATTAAACGGTCCTATAGAAAGCTCGCCTTGAAATATCATCCCGATAAGAATCAAGGAAATGAGGATGCTAACAAAAAATTTGCTGAAATTAATAACGGTACATGATTTGTTTATACATTTCGCGTTGTAAGATGTGAATTGTATGTTTCGTATTTCCAGTTGATGTAGAACTAAACGTTTTGTGTGTTGCTTGTTTTCAGCTTATGAAGTGTTGTCAGACAGTGAGAAGAGGAAGATTTACGATCGGTATGGTGAAGAAGGCCTCAAACAACATGCTGCTGGTGGCGGAGGGGGCGGGGGGATGGATATTCAAGATATATTTAAATCGTAAGATTTTGAATTCAGGCCTCAATATATGTTTCAATTTTCTGATTCTTGTTGGTTCTTGGTAGTGTAGATATAGTGATATGCATTATTTTATATATCGAATTGTATGCTGATAATAACATTAAAGTCTTTTGTAGGTCACTGAAATTTTTTAGGTTAATCATGTAATTGATACACATTTGTCGTCTCAGATGCAAATTGCATAGAATTCCCCTGATGTCAGCTAGTTTTAGTCTTATGGTGGTTCCTAGGTTGGCGGGTTAACATTAAGGAAAATTACAGATTGGTGTGTGCCTTGTTTTAAAGGATTGCTTTATCCTGTAGAGTAGGATTTTTGTTTGGTGAACTAGAAGCTTAGAAGATGTATTTTGAATTTACCCGTAGAGCTTTATTTGCATTCAAAACTAGTCATATGACTCTGTTATGACTTATGAACTGAGGAGTTGCTTATCTTGAATTTACCTATTGTAGTCTCTTTATTCAAGCAACTATCTTCTGCCTTGAGTATCCTTCTGTGTGTTGAATATAAGAACTTACTATTACCCTTGTTAATAATCTCTTGGCTATCTCCATGGTGACACTTGTTATTTGTCACCTACTAGAGGAATATTTGCCAAACTGGTCAAGTAGGATCCTGTAATCATTTTCTTGGGAAATTTTTGAACTTTTTTTTTGTAGGGTTTTCTAACTATACCCCTAAGGGCTTGGTTAAGATGTAACTTTTCATTACCACTATGAGGTGGTTGGTTGTACAAAATAATTTCGTCTAATCATAATCATCTGTTAGTTATGATCCCCCCCCCCTCCTCCTCTATAGTGATTTTAAAAATAATGTGGCAGTTGGAAGTTGCACTCTTAACCATAGCCCTTGGGGCTATGATTAGCAAAACTTCAATTTTTTTTGAACTTTTATTGTGACATGTTTTGTTTCTTTTAAGTTGTAACAATAGCTTCATTATGGCCCATTACTGCATCACAAGACATCTAGTTGGTTGTGACATTTCACTTTCTTTATAAGGCAGAACTGCCTGGCTGTCTATTAGCAGAATGAACGTTATCACTGCTACAGAAAACCATCTTAAATATTTTTCCACTGCAGTTCAAATTTGGAATATCTCATATTAGTTGCAATGTTCCCTTTTATCGGCAGAGTTTAAATGAAGTGTTTTATTTGTCTGTGGTCATCATTACATAATATTTGCGGCATTGATTTTGGTCCACAAAATTCCCCAACCTATCATCATTGAAGAGTATGTTAGGCATGCACCGGCATTCTAATAAACTATGCCCTCAGTTAGGGGCTGTTTGTGATTGCAGTTCTAATAAGCAGTCCCATGATGTCAACTAGACCTATACTTATGGTGGTTCCCAGATAGTAAGGTTAACAACATTAAGGAAAATCATAGGTTGGTGTATGCCTTGTTTCAGAAGAACACTTTTTGTTTGGTGAACTAGAAGCTTAGAAGATGTATTTTTAAGATAGATGAGTACTCGTAGAACATTATTCACATTCAAAACTAGTGATAGGACTCTGTTATGAACTGAGGAATTGCTTATCTTGAATTTACCTATTTTAGTCCATTTATTCAAGCAACTATCTTCTACCTTGAGTATCCTTCTGTGTTTAGCATATAAGAACTTACTATCTCTTGGCTATTTCCATTGTGACGCTTTGTTATTTGTTGCCTAATTAGAGGGATATTTGCCAAACTAGTCAAGTAAGTATGATCTTGTTATCATTTTCCTGGGAAGTTTTTAACTTTTTTCTGTAGGGTTTCTAACTATAGCCTTTAAGGGCTTGGTTAAGAGGTTTCATTACCACTACAAGGTGATTAGTTGTAAGAAATTGTTTCATCTAATCAAAATCATATGGTAGTTATGTTATCCTCTTTTTGGTGATTTTATTCAATCAAAATAATGTGGCTGTTGGAAGGTGCACTCTTAACTATAGCCCTTGGGGCTATGATTAGCAAAACTTATTTTTATTATTTTACTTTTATTGCGGCATGTTTTCTTTCTGTTAAGTTGTAACAAGAGCTTCATTATGGTCTATAAGTCATAACTGCTTCACAAGACATCTAGTTGGTTGTGACATTTCAGCTTCTTTGTATGGCAGAACTGCCTGGTAGTTGATTAGCAGAATGAATGTTATCACTGCTAAGCAAAACTATTTGTTCCCAAAAAATGTTATTCACTGCAGTTCAGATTTGGAATAGCCCATATTAGTTGCAAACTTTCCTTTTTATTTGCGGAGTTATATCTCATATTAGTTGCAATGTTTCCTTTTATTGGCAGGGTTATATCTCATTTTAGTTGCCATGTTTCCTTTTATTGGCAGAGTTTCACTAAAGTGTTATATTTGTCCATTGCCATCATTACATAATGTTTATGGCATTGATTTTGCTGCACAATTTTCCACAATTCTATCATCATTGAAGAGTATTTTAGGGTTGTAATCGTCATTTAATAAACTGTGTGCTCAGTTAGACGGTGTTTGGAATTGCTGATAATTTTTGAAATAATCAGACAAGCAATTTAAAATAAGCAACTACCACTGCTAATTCTACTGTTCTACTCACAAATAATCATATAAGCATTTTAGATCCGAAACACCCTCAAAACTGCTTATCTGCAATATCAAAATATTATAATCAGATAAGCTGTTCTATATGGATATTGTAATTTTATGGGACAAAGGGAGAACAAGTAATACTATAAGATTGTCTGGGAGACCAAAAAACACAGAAGTGCATATTCAACCATGAGCATGGTTCCTTAACTAGGATAGATTAAGACATCCAGTTCCTACATTGCTTGCAAAGAAACAGTGCTATTTAACTGTTTCTAGGAAATTCACTTCATAAGTATTAAGTACATATGTTTCTGTAGTCTTTAGAGTTCACTAAAAAATTGTTTTGTTCATATAGTTTGTCTATACTTATTATTTTTTGAAGGTACTTGTCAGAATCTTTTGGTAGTATGTAAGTCGTTTAAGAGATGCATCTTGCACACTGCTTTGGAAAATAGCTTTTCATGGCACATGATATTTTTTTGCTAACTTCATGCTACATTTATTCATTTAGGACATACAGATGCTTTTTCAGTCGTATTAAAAAAACTAAAATCGTTGCTGATTTTTCATCTTGCAGGTTTTTTGGTGGTGGAGGAGACCAAGAAGAGGAGGAGCGAGTGGCAAAAGGTGATGATGTTATTGTTGACTTGGATGCCACATTGGAGGATTTGTACATGGGAGGAACATTAAAGGTATGAAAACTTCATTGGCTAGATTACAAAACCAAACAGGACTGTATAATATCAAATCGGGTACAGGCTAGTTTTTCTCTTGTTCTTGTTGCCCGTATTTTTCTAAAATTATGGTTGAATTGAATCAGGTTTGGAGGGAGAAGAACATTTTAAAAGCTGCTCCAGGAAAAAGACGCTGCAACTGTCGGAACGAGGTTTATCACAGACAAATTGGTCCCGGGATGTTCCAACAGATGACAGAGCAGGTATCTGTCATATGAATTCTTATGAAAACAATCATTAAATATTAGTATGATTGTATTTGTACAGTTAGTTATACACTTATGCATATGTTTTTCTTATGTTCCTTCAGGTATGTGAGCAGTGCCCTAATGTGAAGTATGAAAGGGAAGGGAACTTTATCACTGTGGATATCGAGAAAGGAATGCAAGATGGACAAGTAAGCTGTTATAACGTTGCTTTGTGCTTAAAATAATTTACCAGTATCTAAATAAAACATTTTATGGTTATAAATTTGATATTGAAAATGGTTCTAACCCTCACAGGAAGTGGTCTTTTATGAGGAAGGTGAACCGATTATAGATGGTGAAGCTGGAGATTTGAAGGTTTGTTTGTTATTATTAATTGATAAATTTTATAGTAAATCTGTTATCTTATCTTATTGGTGTGATGGTTAATCTCGATTTTTGTTCAGTTCCGCATTCGTACAGCACCACATGACAGGTTTAGGAGGGAAGGCAATAACCTTCATGCAACTGCCACAATTACTTTGGTAAATTTTTTTTTACTCTAGTAATTACCTCTTGTGAATACATGTTGGTGGCATATAATTAGTGACATATATTGCCTTGTGTGTATTACCATGCTTTTTTAGGCTCAAGCACTTGTTGGGTTTGAGAAGACCATTACACACCTTGATGATCATCTAGTGAATATTGGCACAAAGGTAATTTTGTCTCAACAATAATCTATAAGAACCTTAGTATTATATACACACACCATATACTTATTATATATATATATATATATATATATATATATATATATATATATATATATATATATATATATCCCTGGTGATTTTTTAACTCATGGCTGTGGTCTCCCTCTGTTATGCCACTTTCACTTCATTAATCGTGACCATCCCCTCTTTTCATCTTCTCCATGATCAAAGGCCAAAAAATGGTTTTTCGTTCCTAATTATTTAATATTTCTCTGTTTTACTCTCTCGTGTTATATATATTGGGGCATGTTAAAACGATAAACATTAAATAATCAGAAATAATTTTTTGGTCTTTGATCACGGAGTGGACAAAAATGAGGGGATGGTCAGGAAGATATAATAAAAGGAGATCTTAATCGTATTCTGATGTCTAAAAAGTGAATCCCTTGATATACACACACATGCTCGCGTCGATACACACATTATATTTAATCTGGTTGGTTCAAATGCATAATTCAGGGAATTACAAAACCGAAGGAGGTGAGGAAGTTTAAAGGCGAAGGGATGCCATTGCATTTTAGCAATAAGAAGGGTGATTTGTATGTGACTTTTGAAGTTCTTTTCCCTACATCATTAACAGATGAACAGAAGACCAAGATTAAAGCCATTCTTGGTTAGTAGTAGCAGTATAATATATCCACACTTTCCAATTGTAAAATCACAAGGCTCCCTCAGATTCCTTATTTAGATCGGCCCATAGATCTTTCTTTATTTTGCAGTACTAGTCACTGTACTTTTTCTTGTAAGCAACCGTCGCTAAATTTTGAAAATTTGACCCGTCCAGGTAGTATTGCAACGTGTTTTCATAGGTAAAATGCCGAATTGACATGTTTATTAGCCAAGTTGGAACAAAAATTGCCGTAGAACATCAATTCATACGCTGATGTTTATCAACTGTTGTGACACCGTGTATGATTTGTTTGTGTTGATCTGCATTTTTAGTTACTTAACGGTGTGTTGTTTTGTGTATGTATTTGATTTAGAATAAATCACAAAAATAATCATTTTTTAGTGCCTTATTATATCATCGTGGTCATGTCGGAACAATTTCAAAAAAATAGGCAAATAGCTATGAGATTACTCATGTAGTCACTTATTAGAATTTTTTCCGATCAAAGATTTATGTATGTAATGAAAGATTCTTCAAGATAGTTTTGATACTTAGGCTATCTCATAATGCGGTTATTTTCTCTGACGAATGTGATTTTATGAATCTAATCTTTAAAATCAACTTGATACACACCTAGACTTCACTGACACAAACATTAAGGTGTACTAGATAATATGTCGTATTTGACGTCATCAATGTTATTAGAACCGGTCTAGACGACGTATTCAACCACACCTATGTCACTGGTTCAGTCAGGTGGAAATATACTGGACTAAATAAGCGAGCCGGTTACTTGCAAACAGCAAAACCAGCAAACCTAGGTGGCTAGGTTTATTTCAGCCAATAAACCAAACAATAGAATAGTACTATAGCTCACAACATGCATTGTAGGGGATACCCCCTACGACCCTATTAGGCCCTGTCCAGGTTAGGGCCTAGTACTATGCTCATTAACACCTTAGCGGCCTAGCCATATATCTCCTTATATAAGAAGGCTTCTCCATTAGGCTCGTTATATGTTTGCATATTACTCTCATATTCTCTATCCCTTTCTTATACACTCTCATATTCGTATACATGATGACGAATCTTATGCTGATTGAGCGTTGGAGGGTGGTCCAAAGGCTTCGGCCTTGGACCCCTTCTAACAAGTTTTTCATGGTGTTTTACGGCCTTGATACTGGACATGAACAAGAGTGGGCAGAGAAGATGAAGTATGACTGGTTTAGCTCCTCCATTGCAGTGGCGATCCTAATAGCCCTCTCGGTAAACCCATGTAGCAACATACACAATAGAGGAGAGGACTGCACCACATCACGACTCTAACCGCATGACGACCCTAAAACTTGTTTACAATGGCCCCAGCAGCTTCCTACTTTCTTGTTCCTTTGTAAGGGGATATGTGGGATGAGAAAATAAAACTAGTTTTGAACACTATTATCTTTTATATACATATAATATAGTGTAACTAAAATTTTTATTTGTTTTTTAAACCTCTCTCATATAATTTCTAAGTTACTATTCTATTCAAATATAGAGATTAGAACAAATTCTTTTGTAATTTGTATATCTTTTAAGTTTAAACTAAACGCAATCTAGTTTTTATTTCTGTTCAACCGGTCCAACCGTTGAACTAATAGATCAATCGGTTCAATGACCAGTCCTCCAACTTTCAAAACATCGAAGACCATATCATTTGTAAATCTCATTCATTTACTTTTTACATATGTACATGATACAAATAACACAAAACACAAAATGAACACAAATATCACCCATCATTAACTAAATATTCCCATTTTGAGTCAAAATTCACACACGCGACTTGCGTATACTCATATTAATAGAAAATTTGGTCGGCCAGAGCCTAATTCTTCCGTTCTACAATAGCCCTGGCCATGTATTCTTATAGGCAGTTTAGCCTGCTTCTACTTCTACTACCAGTTAGACAAAATACTGATTTAGGTAGCCTCTTAATGGAATATTTAGTACTAAGGGGCTGTTTGGTAGCCTCTTAATTAAGAGGCTTACCTCTCAATTGATCAGAGGTAAGGGTGTTTGTTTCACTGAAAACCCACCTCTTAATGGTTCAGCTATAAAACCATTCAGAACTCTTAATGGTTCAACACTTAATGGTTTATATTTTGCTAAACAGCCCCTAACATATCACCAAAACCTCGAAAAACAATCGTTCCATACATCCCTTATTAGAGCATATATGGAATTCCCCGGTCAATAACCGGGGATCGACCACAAGTACAATCTTTTGCAAGGGAAGGTGTTGGAACCAAATAACAAAAGTTCTTGGAATACATTTAATTCGAAAATGCCTTTTTTATATACTCTATACTCCAGCTTCTAACAACAAACCAGGAAAACCAAATACTATAACATGTCCTTAAATGAATCATATCCAAAAATGGATGAATCAGTGATTTTATACTCTAACCTTCTTTGACACGACAGCAGGCCCCTCGCCATCGTCGTCATCGTCGTCTTCAGATGATATTTCATCTGGGACATCATTCGGGACGTTATGCTTGGTAATAAACTCCTTCAATATGTTCATACTTTCCCCCTTCACAAAAACCAGTTGTTCTGAAAGAGTCCCCTTGCAAGCTTCTATCGAATGTGTCTCGGATCCAAGACAAAGTGTTGCTTTAACCACTGGACTCAAACATGGTTCGTCTTCCATAGTCAACAAGGCTTCCAGATGAACAATTGATCACTGGATTTTGAAACAATAAACAAATTCAAAAATTACACAAATCTTCTTTGTTGTATAAAAATTGATCCACGATATGAAAATTAGGGACGTTGATAAACCGTCGAAACCCAATTCTGTTACTGGACCCAACCCGACCGTTTATCAACTTCGATAGCGTATGGATGGCAATTGGTCGGGTATGAGAAAGGGTACTGGTAATACCAGCCCATATCCGCTTTGTCCGTTACTTAATATTCATCAAGTTCGTGGATATAAAGCAGTGTTGTAAAAATTGCTACGCGCTAGTCGGACGATGGGACACCGACTAGCAAAATTACAAGGGTAAAACCGATTAGCGATTAATCACGATTTTTACAACACTGGTATCAAGATACCCGTTTGTGATCTTATGTGGTTAATATTACCCATTAGAATGGCCATCATTCAAAATACGATCTTAAACTCACCTTAAAAACAGACTAGAAATTTAAAATATTCAACTAGATTTCTAACAATTTTATAATCAAGATTTTCTCTGCGTTCAGGAGAATCATTGTTAAGATGTTGGATAAAATAGGGTCTCTTCGACAGCTAACAGGAACTCTGATTTAAGGTAAGATATATGTATATATATTTCTCTAACATAGCATAAGGGTGTTGGGGGCGGGATACCCGCGAATGATCGAGTATGTGAGAGGGGACCGGGTAAGTGGGGGTACACCGCCCCCAATGAATCGAGTAGAGGCGGGTTAAATAGCCGAGTAGTATGGAACGAGTATATTTACTCGGATGAAGCCACCCTCTCTCCACTCTTTCTCTAGTGGACCCACCACTCCCACTCACACCATTTCTATTTATTTATTTTTTATTTTTTAAAAAGTGGGTGAGTAAATGAGTAGGTGTTTTTAATGAAATCTGGGTAAATGAGTAGTTTTGAGGTGGCAAAATTCTATTGGGTAGTTTTGGTGAGTAAATGAGTAATGGGGTTAATGGCCCCCAACACGCTAAGGGTGTGTGAGAGAGATAATAAAGCATTTCCTAAAACCCTAGGGTTTTGAGAAACTAACATCATCATCATCATCGATGAAGCCACCCTCTCTCCACTCTTTCTCTAGTGTACCCACCACTCCCACTCACACCATTTCTATTTATTTATTTTTTATTTTTTAAAAAGTGGGTGAGTAAATGAGTAGGTGTTTTCAATGAAATCTGGGTAAATGAGTAGTTTTGAGGTGGCAAAATTCTATTGGGTAGTTTTGGTGAGTAAATGAGTAATGGGGTTAATGGCCCCCAACACGCTAAGGGTGTGTGAGAGAGATAATAAAGCATTTCCTAAAACCCTAGGGTTTTGAGAAACTAACATCATCATCATCATCATCGATGAAGCCACCCTCTCTCCACTCTTTCTCTAGTGGACCCACCACTTCCACTCACACCATTTCTATTTATTTATTTTTTATTTTTTAAAAAGTGGGTGAGTAAATGAGTAGGTGTTTTCAATGAAATCTGGGTAAATGAGTAGTTTTGAGGTGGTAAAATTCTATTGGGTAGTTTTGATGAGTAAATGAGTAATGGGGTTAATGGCCCCCAACACGCTAAGGGTGTGTGAGAGAGATAATAAAGCATTTCCTAAAACCCTAGGGTTTTGAGAAACTAACACCACCACCACCACCACCACCACCACCACCACCACCACCACCACCACCACCACCACCACGACGACGACGACTTCTTCCTTTCAGCTGCTTCATTTTGGGGGCTTCACACACACACAATTATAAGGAAACTAAAAATTACAAAAATGGTCCTCCGACTATTGTTAAGTTTGCGGTTCTTGTCTAGAAGTTCTATTTATTAAATTCACAGTCCAAAAGGTTTACTTAGTTGTTGCAACGGTATAAATTAATTTGTGTGTATAAGAGCATTCACAACCCGTTTGGTATAATCATGTGAGTGAATTTTGTATATTTTAAGGAGTGGTTTAAAGTGGTTGTGAGTAGAGCAGAGAGAAAAGATATAAGGTTTTTGTAAATATAAGGATAAAAGTAGTGGTTTTTAGTATAATTATAAGGATAAGGATAAAGAGAAAGAAAAAGTAGAAAAAGTAATGTTTTTTAGTGTAATTATAAGGATAATGATACAGAATACAAAGAACGGGCTGAGAATGCTCAATGGAGACACAGCCAACATATGTTTTCAGTTTGCTCTTGCTGGTCTTTAGAACGGGCTTGCTAGGGTGGCTAGGCCCAATCGAATGGGCCGCAATATTTAAGGTAACTCCATACCTGTATGCATTAAATTTTATCAAAGTGTATAAATAAATATAACTTAGGAGCATTATTTGTGGAGATGTAACTTCAAAAAACCAATTTTGGATCCACTCCTAAAACCCTAAATCGGCATCGTTCTTCAGAGGAATAGAGATTCATTTAGGTTAAGCAAAGAGGCGAGGAGGCAGGGGCGGATCCAGGAATTTTTTTCAGGGGGTTCACTGTTTTTAGATGATCCAATTTCATAGGGCCGGACATAAAAATTTTCGGTTCGGTTCGATTGGTCGGGTCGGGTCGGGTCGGGCAGGGGCGGCTCAACCATTTTTGGAGGCCTAAAGCAAAGAAAAAAACATGAAAATTATGCTTCAAATGTTCACAAAATCAACTAATTTGTATTTAAGAGTCATCTACTCATTTGTTTCTATCAATTTTTTACCTCTAATCATATGAATGCTCAAAAACACACATTTAGTTCAAGAAAGAGTTCTTAGTTTTATAGCTTCACAACCGGATCAAGCGAGCAGCAGTGGGCGCCGTCGTAAGGGGGTTCACCCTATAATATTTTAGGGGGTTCACCCTAGTTTTTTTACCTACCGTTACACTAAAATTTCAAAACTCGGGGGGTTCCTGTGCACCCCCCCTCGCTTCACTACATCCGCCCCTGCGAGGAGGGAATATATGTGGCCGAGAAAGACGTGTGCGGGTGTCCTCCAACCGCCCAAATCCCCCAATAGTCAAGAAGAACTGTTCACACAATTTCAAATGTATGAGTTATAATCGTTGTTACAATTTTTTTTTCAATATCAATATCCACTCTGTCCTACAAGATTTAAGGTAAGAAATTAAAGTTGTTTAATTTCATGTTCTTCATCTCTAGTTTCTACGATTCTTACAATTGGATCACTGGTTAAGGTTTCATGTCTTAAAATTTGATTAAGACTTCCGTTACGTTTTGGGCTTTGACAAATTTTGAAAAGCTAAAACTATATGGGAAATCCCAACAAGAGGATCCCGCTTGGCTTTGACATGCACACTTTAGGGCATATTAACTTCGAATCAATGAGGATTCTCACCACAAAAGGGATGGTATGTGGTATTCCTGTTATTAATCATTCTACTAATGTATGTGATGCTTGTTTAGTAGGAAAACAAACTCGACAACAATTCCCAGATCAAGTAAAGTTTAGAGCCTTAAAGCCACTTGATCACAAAATAAGCTATTTAATAAAGGGAAGTGATCTCCACATCACAAAATTTACTTCATAGTCCTCATCTTTTTTCTTGTTTTTTGGGTGTCCAATTGATAACATCCTAAAACACAAATCATGTTCCTCAAAATTGTTTGGGACAAATTCATGGGTCCCAAACAAGAGTTGAAAGTGCCCAAAAAGATTCTTATTTAACGAAGGACTTGAACTAAAAAAAATGTTTATTGCGACACATGTTTATGAATTACCTGAGATCAGATATTTTTGTTCAGATTTGCTTGATATTGTTAGAACACATCCAATGTGACTTCGTCAATTTTGGAATGAAGTCTAAATACTTAACCGCCTAAGTAACATGTGAAGGTTTCAACTTAGAATATAGAGTAAATTTCGTTTTTGGCCCCTGAGGTTTGGCCTGATTAACCTTTTCAATCCAAAAAGGAATCTTTTAACATATAAACCCCTATGGTTTGCATTTTGTAACGGTTTTGGTCCATTTGACTAACTCTGTTATATTTTTCAGTTGAGTAGAAGGGTAATTCACTCATTTTAAATATGAGGGACTATTTGTATAAATCATTAAGATAACTTGATGTTTAGGGATTGTTTTTGTAATTTATTTAAAATAATAAAAATATAAATTATGAGTGGCTATTTTAGTAAATTTTTTATAATATATATAACCATAAATCTAAATATCTTTAATGAAGGTCTATTAAATCTCGAGTTTGGCTCATGAGTTGTTTTTATATATAAATTTTATAAATATATATCTTTGTTCGTGAGATTTATGTGCATTGGTTAATCGTCGTTTGATCCTTGTTTTTGTAATGATTCTTTTAAAATTGAATAAACAGTACAAAGTGTTTTAAGAGATTTAGTTGAATATTTTACGGTACAAAATATTTGTTTGAAATTGAATATATTAAATACAGTACAAAATATTTTAAGCGATTTAGTTGAACATTTTACAAGTTTTAAGCGATTAATCGATTTAGATTTACATATTTAGTTAAATATATAAAACACAATACTAAATTTTATAAATATAATAAATATATATTTATATAATTTACTTATAAAAATAATTATAAGTATTTATATATATATATATATATACATATATATTAATTAATAAATAATAAACGCGTCGAGCCTGAGCCAAGCTTGAGTTTGAAAAACTACTCACGATCCAAACTTGAGATCTATTTAGACCTTCATTAAAAATATTTAGATTTGGGGATATTAAATATAAATAAATATATATATATATATATAATAAATACAAAAATAGCTCCTCATAATTTAAATTTTTATTATTTTAAGTAAATTGAAAAAACAATCTCTAAACATCAAGTTACCTTAATAATTTACACAAATAGTCCCTCATATTTAAAATGACTGAATTACACCTCTAGTTAACTAAAAAATCTAACAGAGTTAGTCAAATGGACCAAAACCGTTACAACATGTAAACCACAGGTGTTTATATGTTAAAAGATTCTTTTTTTAATTGAAAAGGTTAAACAGGCCAAACCTCAGGGGCTAAAATGAAATTTACTCTAGAATATATTTGTTTTGATTAGATCTATAGAGAGAAGCTTGTAGCTGATATAATCAGCTTTAGGGCCGGCCCATTAGTGTTATTGGGTCAATCAAGGGCTTGAGGCCACTCAAAAATTAGGGCCCCTGATTTCAAAATTTTTTTTATATATAACTCGAATTTGAGCCTCTGGATCTAGAAAACAGCCTTTTTTTCAAAATTGGATATAGGGCTTTATACATATCAAGTTTTACAATTATAGTGACTGAAAGGAGGAATCACTCGACTACTAATAACAGTGATGAAAGGTTACGAAAACGTAAAGCTCTCTAGAGTGATACAACATACAAGGTATTGACAAAACATATACAAAGAATTATGTTTATATTTTTATTTTGGCTTTTAATGGGTTTTAAAATTTTAGAATTACGTTGTAAATCACACATAAGAAAACATCATTTTTTTTTCTTATCGGAACATGGGCCTACTGAAAACAAAATGTCAAACACTACCATTTCTTATCGGAACATGGGCCTCTCCCATGCCTACCAAACCCAATTTTTTTTCTTCCTCTCGTCTTTATCACTTTTTATCTTTTTTTACTTCTAACTAGCATTTTTAATCTTTTAATTATATTTTATTTAATATCACAGAAAATTATTAAGAGGTCTTAAAAAGTATTAAGTATTTCATGCTATAGTATATTTCTATTTTATTTAAAGGAACTCAAGAAACCAGTCATTTAATTAAACTTGTTTACTTAATTCATTTTTTTAAGAAAACATTAAATTAAATGATTAAATCTAATCAAAGTAGGCCAGAGTCTCAAAACTACTAAACTTTGTACATGTTATATTGTTATGGAAAGTTTGCAAGAATGTATATATTGGAATTAATCAGACAAAGACGTGTTAGCATATGACACGGAAGTCTTGAAATTTTACGTCAATTGTGTAAACCAGTGACATAGTGGCATACAAACATATGTCATAGAAGCGTGAAGTTTTGCAATAGTATATACAAGTAGGGCTGTAAACGAACCGAATCAAACCGAACGAAGTTTTGTTCGTGTTCGTTCGTTTAGCATTTAACTTGTTCATGAACGGTTCACGAACACGAACCGAACGAGATTTCATGTTCGTGTTCGTTCATTAAGGAATTGGACTTGTTCACGAACGAAACCAAACGAAGCCTTGTTTGAGACTTTTGATGTCAACCCTAATGTCTTCCAAAATGAACATTTAATAATATCATTTTAATATCAAGTTTTATGTACATCTATCGAACTTTTCATTCGGGATGGTGACTTAGAGAATACACCCATGGGTGGGACTTAAGTGATGAATAGTGGATAATTAAGTTAGTAGTACGTGTTTCCCTTCGGGATGGCGACTTGAAGGATACACCCATGCTCTGAAGCTTATGAACTTCATTGTTTAAGAACTACAGCCTACGTGTCATATATCGTGTTCCAGCGTGGTTGAAACACCACTGAGTTAGGTTCATTCATAAAATAATAATAAAAGCTCAAAAACATGCATCCACCGATCCATAATTTTCAAAAACTTGTAAATTAGTGTTTATAGTGGTGGGAAATCTATAAGGTTTAACCCGTACCTAAACATGACCTTGAGATGGAATTAGACTAAGTTGTAGCTTCCTGAGTGTAAGACCCATAGACAAATTATTGCTTGGTAATGAATAGGATAGTAGATCACATAATCGGGGGCTCAATAGATCGGTGGTTGGGTTTAGTCGGATAGAAATACCAATTGTTATAGTCAGTGCGTGATTATGTTTAAATGATTAAATGAATGAGAATGTGAAGGCAGGTTCCAATTATGATTCCATTGCATAATTCTTTTTCGGGACGCAAAAGAGTAAGTGTGGGAATCTGATGTAAGGTCAAATGTCCCTTGTTTAAGTGTTGGTTTTGTATAGTTTTATGCGTTTACTTTGTTTATAAAGTCGGTTTTACGTGGGTATTTGTACTTGAGTGTGTTACAGGTATTGAGTGCTAAATGAGTGAATAACGAGGCATAAATGAGAAGTCACGAAAGTACAGGGGTCAAAAGTGTAAAATACCAAAGTTTCCTGAAAATTAGACTCTTCGCGGTACGCGAAGAGTGGGAGTAGAACTTTCGCGGTACGCGAGGAAATGGAAAAGGTCGCTCGACTGTTTTGTCCTTCGCGCCACGCGAAGGACAGGCCTAGGATCTTCGCGACACGCGAAGGCTTGCCGGATCAGGAAAAAAGCCGTAATTTCGTTAAATTAGATTTCAGCCCCCATTCCGACCTATTCTTCTTCCAGCCGATTTCAGAGAAGGAGAGGGGCGATTTCCAGAGTTCCAAGCCATTCCAGGTCAAGGATTGAAGTTATGCTTGTGTGCCTGACAAGCATGCGTGGCTAAGTTGCGTGTGGCTTCCTCCCAACAGATGGTTCGTTTAGGTTTCTTGTTTTATTCAGTTGTTTGTATGTTTGGATCTTGTTAGCTTCTAACAATAGCTTGATAGATTGATGTATTGGTTGAGTTAAACAGTTTATTTGAATGCTTTGAGTTTATTTGCTTTACAACTTGTGTTTAGTTGGTGACAAAACCTTGTAGCCAGGTTGGGTGACTGAAGTGAGTAACTTGGTGTTCATAAATTGGGTATTTGAATTGTGTTAGCTGTGACGTGTTAGTCGTATAGGTTGTTGACAACAGCTTATCTTCAATTACTAATTCAACTGATTTTTCAACACTATGTCTATGTGGTGTCCATTGAATGACTGAGTATTACATAAGTCTAGAACCTGAAGTTTGGGAGGGAGTTACATCTTTGTTTGATCTGTGTGTTTTCATTCTAGTTTATCAACTAAGCAATTTCACTAACCACTGATTCCTTATGGATACGATACTCTTCTTACCTTTACTAGTTAAGTGTTTAAGGATTGTTTTTAACCGATCGAACGACATCGATCAACGTGCACCATCCTTGGCGATGCGATCAGTCTACGGCGTCTCCATATTTATTGTGATTAATGATTAATGGTAGGAGGCGATAATTTATTAGTAGATGGCTAGGTGTATGTGCCCACACCTCCATCTCACGTTATTGTACATTATCGACATTGTTTCACTAAACCGTTACACTGCTTTGGTTCATTGTTATCGTTCACTGTTGAAACAAGTTAGTTGTATGTTTTGTATATTTTTTTATCTTGAAGTTTCGTATGAAACAAGTAGGTTGTATGTTTTTTTTTATCTTGAAATTTCGTGTGAGACAAGCAGGTTGCATGATTATGATATCCGTAACACTACAAGAATTCTTATCTGATACGACGAGATAAAGTCGTCGAAATATGTGGGGTCTGTACTGACGACATGTCGTTGGCATAGCCCTACATATTTATTATTTTTATTTTTCACTTATAATAAAACATATAAAGATTATTGGGTTTTACCCTATACCAACGACATGTCTCGATGACACTCTACCGACGACATTTTTCACTTTTAGCGTCGAACTAATAACAGCGAAGCCTTTGCCGACGACAAGTCGTCGCAATCGGCTATCCCGATCACAAATACCTTGATGTCATCGGGAAAAGTCCGATGTATCCGAGAACTTTTGTTATAGTGTAATCGCTTGTTGTAATAGTTCTTTTTCATAAGTTCATTGCTTTAATTAGGTGCATATCACCATGATGTTCATGGACATAAGTATTTAACAACAAAAAAAGTTAGTTACACAAGACTCAATTTTATTTAATTCATTAATCAACTAAAAATAACACACAGCTTGTTTTTATTGATTGAAAAACGCAATATAATAATAAAAAAATATAAAGTAAAAAGGTGGAGAAATGAGAAGGAAGAGCTCCATGCAGGTGTAGGAATCGAGGATCCATAGAAAACCTCGCTGGAACCTCCAATGCAAACACTTGCAAACACCATCACTGTCTTCTTTCCACCAACACACATCACCAAAAACACACACTTCCCTCCAACTCAACCACTCCCACCACCACATTCTCCGCCTCCGCCCCACCACACCACCCCACCTGCTACCACTACACATCTAATTCACATGACTATGATTTATATATAACAACACACATCTATTAATATTCTGAATCTGAAATAGCAGTCTTGTAGTTAGTGGGCTCAGTCTGTTTCAATGCACGAATTCTACTAGATCTGCGGACGCTCGGTGTTACAACTGATACCTCGACCAAATACGAGAAGTTGAAATGGCCAGAAAGAGGTCAGCTTCCGATATGGAGCTCCAAACGGGTACCGGAGACTACAACTACAAACTGTTACGTCCACCACAGGCGTCGAATCCGCTCGACATTGGTGGATTACCGTCGTCTTCTACGGCTGCTCGAAGTGATAACATCATTGTCAATAATCTTGTAGCTGGTAATATGAACAGTACTGTTGGGCTAACCACTCCACTATGACGTTACCGTCATCATTGAAGGCGGCTCATCTGATGTCATTATCAACCACCACCTGCTCAACTAACTACATGGATTCTCGTCCTCCGTTATGCGTGTTTTCCGGGCTTCCGTTGTTTCCTCCGGTCACCGGAGTGGTACCGGAGGGATCTCAGCCGCCACTAAGTAACAGCACCATCATGCCTGGTGACGATTCCACGTCAGCGGCGGCGTGGATCGATGGGATAATTAAAGACTTGATCAACTCTTCAACAGATGTATCAATACCTAATCTAATCAACAACGTGAGAGAAATTATTCACCCTTGTAACCCTAGCTTAGCCGCCCTCCTTGAACACCGGCTTTGCTCGTTGACGGATCCTCCTCCGCCGCACCTAGTAGATCAGCAACGGGATAGTTATAATTCTAGGGTTTATATGAAAGGAAAAGAGGTGCTGATGAGTAATCATCAGCGTCCAGATTGGAGTGGTGATGACTACATCACCACCACTACAAAACAAATAAATATCACTGACGGACAACGGACGCAGCAAACACTGCCTAAATTAGATCAAAACACGGTAACCGCGGCCTCACAGGCCGTGTCTATCGTGTTAAGGGAAAAGAAGAGAGAGGAGGTCCGCCAGCAGATACGAGATGAGCAAGGCTTACACCTTCTCACCTTACTTTTACAATGCGCTGAGTTAGTTTCTACTAACAACGTCGAAGAAGCGAAAAAGATGCTACTCGAAATCTCCGAGCTCTCAACGCCATACGGCACCGCGGCTCAACGTGTCGCAACCTACTTCTCTGAAGCCATGTCCGCCAGACTGATGACCTCTTATCTCGGAATATACACCACACTTCCTCCCATAGTAACCGTTTCTCAAACCCTAATAAAGATGACGTCAGCCTTCCAAGTGTTCAACGGCATTAGTCCGTTCGTTAAGTTTTCGCATTTCACCGCGAATCAAGCGATACAGGAAGCGTTCGAGAGGGAAGATAGGGTGCACATTATCGATCTCGATATCATGCAAGGGTTGCAATGGCCTGGTTTTTTTCATATATTGGCGTCTAGACCCGGTGGGCCGCCGTTTGTGCGGCTCACCGGGTTGGGGAAATCGTTGGACGCCCTTGAGGACACTGGAAAACGGTTGTCGGATTTTGCGGAGAAACTTGGACTCCCGTTTGAGTTCTCCGCGGTTACTGATAAAGTTGGGGATTTGAAACCGGAGAGATTGAATGTGAGCAAGAGGGAAGCCGTTTCTGTTCATTGGTTGCAGCATTCTCTGTATGATGTTACCGGTTCCGATAGCAATACTTTATGGTTCCTCAAGAGGTATGTTTTTGATTAACTGAATCGTTAATGATTGTCACCTTCTTGTAAATCCCTATAGAATTAAAGATAACTTAATTACTAAATACAGGAGATGTGTGTACCATGCTATGTTTATAATTCAAATTTAGGGATGATTATGTTTATTTTGGTTTAGTTGAGGTGTTTATTATAAGATCAGAGTTTATTTATATCATTAGCTGTTATGAATTATAAGAATTGTGATTGATAATTGACTCCGCGAGAGCTGGTTTCGGATTCATCCCGGTTGGATTCAATCCCATCCTAGTGCCATCATTATTTGTTCATATTGTTTCATGATGGCGACTAGGGTTGCCTGGAGGTTAGAAATCGCCTTGTCATGATCCTTGAGAGCCTTGTCTACGTCTTGATTACGAGTGTTCGTCATGGTAGCTGTAGCGATCCGATTAAGATCGCATGGAGAAAGCTCTGATACCCTTGATATGGTTAGAACAAAAAAAAAGAGAATACTATAAAGTAGGAAGGAAATTATAACAAATCTTATAATTCATTAAAAGGAAACCTAATGAATAAATAAATCCCAATCTTTCAATGAACATCCCCAACTAATTAAACCAAAATAAACATAATAAGACCCTAAATTTAATAATAATATTAATAATAAATACCGTAACACATTGTTTGGCTTATCTATAATGATGTTATGTCATTACAAATTCTGCCATTTGCGTCATAAAGAGGTGTTCGTTTCAGAATAAATAATACGTTGTAGACGGTGAGAACCGCATAATGCATTTATACCTATTGCTTTGTAAGCACCTTCATTTCTCTCTCCCATTGCTACTTATTATGTTTTATGCGCGACATACAAATGTATTATGAAGTTTTAACATATTATTGGTTCTGAAACGAATCTGTCCCTTGAGTCATACTAATCTATGTATATTTCAGTTTGATAAAATTCTGAATGTAAGAATCTTCTCCTTTTTTTGTGTGTCTCAGATTGGCCCCAAAGGTGGTGACAGTGGTAGAGCAAGATCTTAGCCATGCAGGATCATTTCTGGGAAGATTTGTGGAGGCAATTCACTACTACTCGGCATTGTTCGACTCACTGGGATCGAGCTACGGGGAAGAGAGTGAAGAAAGGCACGTGGTAGAACAACAACTACTATCAAAGGAAATACGCAACGTGTTGGCCATAGGGGGGCCGTCAAGGACCGGGGAAGTGAAGTTTAGTAACTGGAGGGAGAAGCTGGAACAATGCGGGTTCAAGAGCATATCTTTGGCGGGAAATGCAGCTGCACAAGCATCACTTCTGTTAGGGATGTTCCCTTCCAATGGGTACACTTTGGTGGAGGATAAGGGTACCCTTAAGCTTGGATGGAAAGACCTTTGTTTGCTTACTGCCTCTGCTTGGAGACCTTAATATATAGGTCCAGATCATGATCCAAGGTTCAAATATCAAAAAAAAAAAAAAACATGTCAAGTGATCGGAAACCGACTAGTTATCAATGGTGAAAAAATCGGTAATTGGTTTCGTCAATAGGAAAAAAACAAGTGCAACAAGTTTTGAAGGATGAGGACTCCAAGTTTTATGAAAAATGGTTCTTAATCGTCTGTCTAGTTCATAATCTGTTAATTTTGGCTGCTACAATATGTCATTCTGTCATCTTCTTTCTTTTCATGGTTGTATATACGAATATATGGGGCGGTTATTTTTTTAAAAAGGTTAAGATTCTGAAAAGAGTGAAAAGTCATCAGGACTCAACACGTGTACCATAAGGCGAGGGTTAAATGCGTTTGACATTTAAGAAAGTAGGTTGATATTTTATAACATTAAAATTAACAAAAAAACAGAATATATTTTACTAAATCCATGGTTTATATCAGCTCTAACGGCACATTTTGTGGCAATGACACATATCACATTGTTCCCAGTTCTTCTCCTTCGGGTTCCACAACTGGCGGTATACAGTCCACCTTGTATCGAAGGGCCTGTTTCATATGTTACATTTGGTTAGTTTAAAAAACGATATAAATCATTAACCGTTTGAGCAATGGAAACATTAAAATCTTTAAATACACGTGTCAACCTTTCTGAAGAATGTTGAAAATGAATTATCCCAAATGAGTTTGTACTTGCCAGGCAAGATTGTGCAGAAGTTACCCTGCAAATTAACTAAACATGTGAGTCTCTGAAATCCTTCAAATGTTCAAAAAAATAATTTGAAACCTACAACAAGGAAATTACTTACTAGGTCAGAATCATACCTCCGGTAAGGCAAGATCAGCTGTGTAACATGTAATACATCAAGAAACGAAATAGAAAAGAAAAACGTTTGAAATCTCGATACTTTCATAACTGAACTTACTGTTTTTCGTCCCAAAGAATCTGTATACTCTATGCTGAATCCAATGTCCTGGGAAAATAAGGTAGAATATTGAACAATGTGAGATCCAATACCGCGCTTTGTTAAATGATATAGGTATGAAGTGTTCACATATGTTCTTATGATGATCAATGATACATCATGTGTTATTCGAGTTTATTTTCAGTCAGACTGAATGATAACAAGATTTGAATAGTATCATGGCTCTCTACAAAAAAAATATAACATAAATCACTTTCAACCATAAAATTCTGGAAATATAGGAGATGTGTGTACCATGCTAATTTTCCCTTGTGCTATGGAAAAATCCCAAGCAATGTATGAATTTACCGAATCGACCTCCAGTGAGACCTAGAGGAAAAACACATTACAGAAGTTATGATTTGTGAACTTTTATAAACAAAATATTATGGCAAGAATCAGATCTTAGGAAAGAAACATAGCTAAATTTACTACATGGTGCGTATAGCTAGAGGTGTTAAACGGGTCAGGTTGGCAGTTCAAACCCGAAAATCATGTAAGACACATGAACCTGAAAATGATGTGTATTCGTGGGTTGATACGAAAACAACGTATTAAGCCCAAAAAAAGTATTGTCTTGTTTTTTTTGCATATTAGTACTCTAAACTTACAAATTTATAACCAAAAATACAAATGAGTATAAAACAATTACATTTACACTATAAAACATGATACCCGCTTCTTTTATAACTTTTAAAATTTGGCATAAAATATCCAATCAAATCAAGCTAAGACATAAACACATTTTGTTAAATATGAAAATAAACAAGTTAAATGGGTCAACTAGTGAACCCGACAAGATGACCCGAACCAAACCCATTTAGCTAAACGTGCCCGTGGGTTCGACCCAAGCTTACCCAAACCCGCGAATTTCATGTTAGGTTCGTCTCGTGTTAGAAATTCACACCCCTATATATTTTTTAATGCTTAATAGCAACCGAATTTACCAAAAAAGCATTTCATATTGGCCTCACGAATCAGATATTAGAAAAACACATGGATTCTTCTCATTTATCGAAATACCTCATAAGTTGTCCCAGCAGGAACACTTGCTTCTCTATAGTCATCATTTTTACTGTAGAAATTATAATATCAGGTAACGAATACAAAACCGAGTATTATTCTAACAAATCACGGCCAAAGTTATGTACTTACTTCGCTTCTATTGCACCGGCTTCCTCTGCTGTCACAAAGAAAGGAGAATTTGCAAAAACTTCCCTATCAAACATATAACAACTAGTTCATCATCTACCAATATGCTAAATGTCATACAATTAACACAAACTTCATACCTATGAAATTTTAATAAAAAAAATATATTGCCAAAAACATAACCATTAGTTGTGGGAAGCGGAATCAGTACCCGATGAATTTGAGGAATCTTTCCAACTCAGATGTATAGACATTAACTGCTTCTTCTAACATAGATAATTGTTGCTTCTGTCTGCTTAGTTGAGATAATCAAAACCAACCATATAACAAAAATGAAGTCAGATCACTGGCAAACACAGATCTAAATAGTGAGTAACTTTTTTTATTTGTTATATATGTATCTGATATTCGAGTGACACTGTATTTTTTCGGATGATGACACTGTATTTTTTCGGATGATGACACTGTGTATTTTCGGACTATGACATGGTAAGCCCAAAAGAAAGAGAAATGAGGGGGTTTTGAAATTGTTTTAGCCTTTTAGCATGAGTTGAATTGGGGCATTGTTTATGCGATTACCATCGCGTGTATTTCTGTATCCTAAGGTGTACATTACTATTGGAATTTGGATAAATTTTGGTTAAATTCAGTGACCCGACCAGATAAAGAACTCCTCAAAAGAATCTTTAAAAGAATAGTCATGCTCACAATTTAACATCTTCAAAGCGCCACCATGACAAAGAGAGAAAAAGGTGAATGTTAAGCACCAATTTTGTAAGGGCATAGATAGGTGGTCCATAGCGAAGCCTCTGTTCCTCCATCGGCCTAAAAATATAAAGTAACTAAGCTCACCCAAAATAAGAAATGAATTTGGCCAAATTAGATTTATAGTCATATTTTTGGAGAAAAGAAAATACCCTTGATCATCATTTATTTGGCGAACGAAATCCAGTAGAACCTGCGGGACACCTACTAAGTACTTCACAACTGTCTTATAGACACCTGCAGCAGAACCAAGCTGAGCTAACTGTCGTCTCCTGGACACATATATTATATATTTGATTAGAAAAGCTCCTTTTATATAGTAAGTTGATACGGGCAGAATCATCTATCGAGATTTGAAAAGGCCAATTGGTAATTAAGTGATACGGAGCTGATACAAAAATGGGTAGAGTCATATCCGGATAAAAGCAAGTAGCTAGAAAAGGGTCCAATTTAAAACCGGCATAACATTTGATCCGTCTGGAGTTACGGGACCCAATAAATATGGATGAAAATGGAAAATCGAGCCGGATGTTGTAACAAACCATCATAAGCGGTTTGCCCGACTATTTGACGGATTTTCCAAAAAATTTAGCAATTTTGATTGATTCCATTTTGATTTTAAAAATGCGTGAATCGTAAACTTATTAATTCACACGTTTATTTAGTCACTTATCTAGACCGTCAATTTTGAAGATTTAGCAATACGTGTCAAAATTAGAATTTCCTATAAAAAGGCTGTGATGTAATGACTTTATTCATTAAGTAATCTATCAAATTTCACTTAAAGAGTACTATCTTTTATCTTTTATGCTTCCACTCTGCGTCATTAACCATAAGTAGTGTCATAAATGTAATATTACCATACTCACTTATATATTAATACAAAAACACAGTAAATAGTCAAAACCAAGTCAATAATATATTTCTAACAGATCTTCCATATGCACATGAGAATCAAAGAACCAGGTGTCTTACCGTTCCATTTGTTGTTGCCATAGTAGAGCATAACGATCGCGTATGCTTCCACCAGAACTTATTAAAGCATCCACTTGAGCTTTCTTATTCTTCTCTGACCGCTGTCTTTGTTTTCTAATTAACGCACCTCGAAAGTCTTGGGGCATATAGGTCATAACTGCAAATGTATCAACAATTATAATCATTTTTATGAATACGAAAAACATCAAGAATCAGCATGAATGAATGTTTCCTCTTATTAAATTATAAACCTGTGTTGAACACGTGTTCTGAACTCGTGGACTGAAAGGATTCCACGATCTTCAATAAGTGCGCACATTTTTCTCTTAGCTGTTTAAGAAGGCGAGCAAGTTCAACATCTTCAGGTGTAGACTGTTGTTGAAGCTGCTCACAATAAAAGAAAATAAGAAAACTAACATTTAAAAACATCTTAAAAGCAGATAACTAATCTTTTTGCACTATAATTCAAAGGAATTTGCTTCTGACCAATTTTGGCCAATGAGAGTTTTCGAGCAAGAAAATAATTTCTTCAATCTGCTCTCGATTTTTCCACATGTTCTCATCAATTTTATGCGGTGGCTGCGACTCCACTTCTTCTAGCAAATATCTTTCTCCTGAAACATATAAATGTCAATTTTATCACAACACATTTGTAGTTAACCGTCTATCGGGTTGCTGGTGTCCACGGGGCTCCCATGCCCCATATGCAGTATCTTCCCTATACCGGTTCTCGAGTGCAAGGCGCTCCAAGGCATTCAGGTCCCAAAAGCCAAGGCGCTCTGAGGTGCGCACATCACATCCTCGTCTTTTTATCACGTAAACATTTCATAATTTCTTCATCCTTTGGTTGTTTTTACATATAAGCCTTCTACAGACCCTAATTTTGACCAGTTTTGACCCTGAAGTACATAAGGCGCAGCCTCAAGCTCCTAATGTGTTTTCCTGAGCGCCTCGCGCTACCGGTTTTGATTTCTGAATACATTATCTATTGAAATAGTTGAATTGATTTTGGTGGATCAAGATGTTGTCATTGTGACCGACTGACAGCACAATTATGAGGATCCTAGATTTACCCTAATTATATGTGACTGCTTGCCTACTTATTAATTGAATGTGTAATTGTTTATAAACCCTAAGATTACATCACTCCCACACACACATATCTACTGTGTAAGCTACAAACATATAAATATTCCTTCAGAATCACTGTCAACTTCAAGTTGCAAAAATAAAAAAGCAATTTCCCTAATTCAGGTGAATTGAGATCAACAATTACGCAATTAAAGCAATTGAAATCATAACAGGTTAGGTTAATGAATGACCTTGAGGGAGCGGAAGTGTAGCGTCTTGCAGATCGGCGGAGAAGCTGTGAAGCTGTTCCGAAAGGAGAGGCACGTCATCCGAAATTGGGGCAAACTGGTGCTTATCATAGTATGAAGAAAGGAAAGCCCTGGTTATGGGAACCAGACTGGCTTTCGATCTCATTTTGATCTATCAGATGAGGATTCAGACCGGTGATTGAGTTGTTCGAAAAAAGAAGAAACACCGGTGGAATTGTTGGTTGATGATCGTCATAAAAGTAATCAGAGAAAGAAGGAGGAAGAGAATATGCTAATTTAGGTAGAAGAAGATTCTTGTTGCTAGCGGTGGAACTAGCGGGAAGGTTTACCGTTATCATTCAGCACTTCTTTCCATCCATATATGTTGCTTTCGATTTATCGCTTTCAAAATCAAGTTGTTGACCCAATACTTTTAGGGAAAAATACATAAATGGAATTTTTTTAATCAAAAAGTTATTAAAAATGGACATTCAAATTTAGCCTTTTAATTCATGAACATTACTCTTGTGAGCCGGCTAAAACCAGCTAAGCTAGCATGCTCATATTTCCGTGCCAACATTCCTTTTAACAGTGTACGAACCAACCGGATTGCGACACGTGACCGACTAAGCCTTAAAAAAAGCGGAGGCTAAACCGTCTAATAAGCTTGCTATAGCCGTCAAACATTTTTTTAAGGCTTAGCCGATAATCAAAAAGACTTAGTCGACAAAAGTAAATGCTTAACCAGCAAAAACCACGGTCTTAAAAAATAATATTTTAAGGTTTAGTCGGCAAACTTAAAAGGTGTTACTAAAAATGGACACTCTCGACACACATGTAAAATCCCTATTTGTTGGTCAAATGTCTATTTTTGTATTTTTCCCATACTTTTATGACTCGAGTCAAGTCCCGCCACCATTTAAGTCAACTCTTTTTCTATAAAACAAATATAATTATATCTCATGATTAAATCATATATACAATTATTGCTCAAATGCTCAAATTCATTGGGGGTAGTAGTAAAAAATTTAGGGGATCGCTCGAGATTAAATCATATATGTTTAAAAAAATATTTTGTAGGTACGTCAAGGACCACACTCTCCACCCTTCTTTGTGCTTTACTAAAATTTTGGATTTGGTCCCTAGTTTTTTCAAAAGTACATGGATGGTCCATGTGGTTTACACTTTGTAACGCATTTAGAACCCAATCAACAAATGTAAAAGTTTTAGAAGGTCCAAGTTAAAGACTAAATGTGTTACAAAGTGCAAACCACAGGGACCATACATGTACTTTTGGAAAAGTTTGACTAAATGTGTTACAAAGTGCAAACCTCATAGACCATCCATGTACTTTTAAAAAGTTATAGACCAAATCCAAAATTTTGTTACACTGCACAAGGACCATCCGTGTATTTTACTCTAAAAATAAATTAAGTTCAAAAAAGAAAAAGACAATATCGGGAATAAATGTCTCACGTCTTTTGTGTACTTGCTTCTAATAATATCATGTTTGATACATATATACACATACATTTATATAAGAGGAATTCAAATTATTTATGTAACACCTTAACCTAGAATAGCTATGGTAGGTAACTATTAAAGAATTCAGAAATCTAAAAGTTATTTCATAAATGCTTAAATTGTTAAAATATATCCAAAGAATTTTACAAGGCATACATATGAAGTGTCTAGGGTGTGACGACGTATAAGTTCATTAAACAAAAGGCTTAGACATACTTTTTGTTAAAATATATCCCAAGAATTGTATTGGTACAAAGATATTTTTAAACTCTCTAGCACTATTTCAGTAACCATGAAGAAAAAGTATGTCTTTTCTGAAAACCTATATGTTTTTGGCTTTCCAAATAACGGAATAAGCTATGGCACACCGGATTTTGGTATGTCGCTTCGCTTCGGGTCCGACATACCTTCAAGCAAAAGAACAAAGATCAGACATGTTAGTCAGGGATGAGTGCAAAAGACCACTCCAATCCTGACTCCAACTCCAAACCGCAGCGGAGAAGTCACAACCAAAAAAGATGTGATCAACATCTTCCTTAACCAACTCGAAGATAAGGCAGTTTGTGAAAGGAATTGACCAGCCAGCGGAATATTTGATGTTGTTAGATATCCTTTTGTGAAAAATATTTATTAATTTATGTATTTAAATAAGTCATTAAATGTGGAATTAATTACGACGATAAAAAGTTCATTTGAGTTCCTAGCTCCTGTTAACATTTTCCATTAACATGTTTCCAAAACTTGTAAAAAAGAAGTAGAAATGCTTTAGTCAAATAAAGTCTTTTAATTAAGGTTCTTTTTTAATGATAAATAACTTAAATTATTATACAAAGAAAATTATTGTTAAAAGTAGGGTTATTGGATTTTAATAATCTCACATTTTATCAATTGACAATAATAATCCCAACGGAGACTATTTCTACCATCAGTCCCTACTTTCAAACTATTTTTTTACATTGGACCCCCTGTTAAATAAAATTAACGCCGTTAGATTTTATATGACGTGGACATCTGCAAACCGCCGGGAAGTCGAGCCAAGCTAGCAGTGGTCTTGTGGTGGGTTTTGAAATTGGCTCTCGTGGTGTGTAACTGGTCTCGTTTGTCCGACAAGTCCAAACATAGACAACGGTGGTGTTTAACGAGACTAGTTAAACACCACCAGAGCCAATTTCAAAGCCACCACGAGACTACTGTTAGATATCCTTTTTTGTTAAAATATATCCCAAGAATTGGTTTGCAGATGTCCACGTCATATAAAATCTAACGGCGTTAAGTCTTTTTAATGGGGGGTCTAATGTAAGAAAATAGTTTGAAAGTAGTGACTGGTGGTAAGAATATTCTCAGTTGTAATTATTATTGGCCAATTGGTAAAAAATGTGAGATTATTTTAATTAAACTATAAACCCGTCAATATAAGATTACTAGGTTATTACCCGTGTACTACACGGTTGATGAAAAGAAACATATATCATTCATAAATATCAAGCAAATTTATAAATAAAATAGTAATTTACTTTACATAGGGAAAAAATGCGATCTAATTCATGGGTTGAATAATGAGAACGATATAATTCATAAATTTGTAAATAACTCTTATAACTGAAATTACATATAATAATGAAAAATAAAATTACAATTATAATTCACAAATATGTAACACGATTACACTTGGTGTCATAACACCATCTTCCTATAACGCGTGAATGTAAATGAAGCCTCAATAAGCTACACATAATATGATATTTCTAAAAGTCAATAAATTTATATAAACATGGTGACTTACTACATTTAGAATATCAGGAACCCTGGACTCCTTCATTGTATCTGTAGCATTACGCATGAGCGCCTGCAAATGGTTTAACAGGTAGCATTTGTTTAAAGGGGAGAAAAAGGAATTTTTACAATTCTGAAGTTGTCAACACGCGTCCGTCTTGTTTGGTTCCAAAACATAAAAGAAAAATGTAGTCAAATGGGCATTTATGTAGTATATAAACCACTGCAAATTTCATTTGGAATAAGAAAAGTGCAGCCAATTTGTTTAATAGTCAAGACTACCACTACAAAATTCATTTATATTTTATGCTAGTCAAATGGTTTAAGCCAAATGAACCTGTATTACATTGATAAATTTGGTAAACTACATGAACCTTAATTGTCTTAATTGAGTGCATAAAAATTGACTGAATAAAAATCACAATAATCAAATAATTAGTTTTAGAACAAAACAAAATACAGGCTAAAACATCAACTAATATTTGTTGTAGTTCATTAGGATTAACCAAGGCATGTAAAGATAAGGCTGTCAAAATCTTTGCTAAACTACTTTCATAGCATTAGCCTTCTCTTGTAGACCGTGAATGGTTAATAAAACTGCACCATGGCCAATAGATTTGTATAAAAAGTTATCCAAATGAATCTACTGTACCATGGTCAACAAAACTGCATAAAAACTTACCCAAATATCTGCACAAAAGCTGACCCAAATGACTCAATTGACTGAATAAAAACACAGTAAAAACTGTATGAAAACTTAACCAACTGACCTAGTAAAAACAGCATAAAATCATACCCAAATGACTCAATTGACCACATAAAAACACAGTAAAAACTGCATAAAAACTTACCCGATTGATCCGGTAATAACTACATAAAAACTTAGTCAATTGACTGCATAAAAACACAGTAAAAACTGCATAAAAACATAACCAATTGACTCAATAAAAACGACATAAAAACTTACCCAATTGACTCAATTGACTGCATAAAAGCACAATAAAAACTGCATTAAAACTTAAGCAATTGGCTGCATACAATCTTACCCAATTGAAGGCATCAAATCTTACCCAAATGACTCAATTGATTGCATAAAAATATAGTAAAACCTGCATAATAACTTGCCCTATTGACCCAGTAAAAACTAAATGACTCAATTGATTGCATAAAAACATAGTAAAAATTGCATAATCGGGGTTTAGTTAAGCATCATCAGAGAACCTACCTCCAGACAGCACACCAATTTTGTATTTTAAATTATTTCCGGTAAAATATCTTTCGGGTATTTAAGATAAATCGTCATGTTTAACGCGAATTGTAATATATGTCATACCATTTATACGAAAACATATTTGTGCAAATAGATTTTCTTTCTGTTTTTGTGCAAATGAAGGAAGCATTCACCGTACCGTTATTTATTTCAGCAAACTTCTCGTAGGCCCCCTTGTTTTTGTTCTTATCAGGATGATATTGAAGAGAGAGCCTACAAAAGCATAACGAGAGAACATTAAATTTTCTAAAGCTAGTAGAGACTGATATAGCATTCTAAAAATATCTTTCTCCAACTATGAAAAAACCTCCAACTTTTTTCATCATTATAATACGAAACAAAAAATATATCATTTGGTGAAAAGAACATACTTGTGGAAAGCTTTCTGAATTTGCCTCGGACTTGCATCCTTTTCGACTCCTAGTACCTGTTATTTCATTCAAGAAGCATCATTATTAGATATGATGTAACAAACATCTAGAATCAGACACATATTAACTCATGAAATTTGTTTTCCTCTATATAGCCCAAATCTATTTGAAAGAACTTCAAGATTGACTCAATTGATTGCATAAAAACATTGTAAAAACCATTTACATATGAATTGGTTTATTAGGGTTAGTTTCATCTCCAACGGGCCAAAAGTCGCCCAAAGTTAATTTTAATTCGTAGAATCTCCTAAATAATTTAATTCAAAAAGTATATTATTATTAAAATAATATAGTTCTTGTAATCATATCTTCGATTCCCCAATCAGAGAAAACTTTGTAAAAGGTTCAATTACAGGCCAATTTCATATATACACCTCTTAAACTTGGAAATATCGTGTATTAGCCAAAACATGCTTTAAGAAGGGTGTATATAAAAATCCCTCTAAAACATAAAAAGCATAAAACAAACTTTCAAGCATTATGAAGTGTAGAGAATTTATTGTACATTGTCCATTACTGGATCCACGGGCTCCTCGTCATCCTCTTGTCTTGCTTAACGTCTCATTTCTCCATTGTTCTTGAAAATATACAAAAAGGATCAAGATTTTGAAATATAGAAACATACCCAGTAAGATCTGGAAAACCCAGATAGGAAATGATGATTCAAATAGGTAATGGGTTGAAACAACGTCAGCTAGAATTAGATGAGATTCTAATTCTCAGTATATTAGTCCTTGTCAATAACCGACTTTCATAAGTTTCACATGCCAGGAACTGTTTGTAGCAGTAAGATTTCACATGCCAGAAATATCTCAGGTCATTTTTTTTCATAGACCAAATAACAACACATATCTAACCCATTAAGAGTTTACAAAATTACAAAAATAATTATCATTTTCTCAAATTGCTAAAGGGAAAACGAAATTAGGGTTACCAGCATTATGCTTTAATCCTAAAAGGGGGAACCTATTAGGGTTTTAGAAATTGAATGAAGGAGAAACAAAGAGCTTACAATGGGGTCTTGAAAGAATCCGAGTAACAGACCTAATAAACAAAGCCCGTTAAACTTCAACAAATCATCACACATACATTCAAATATGTACATACACAACACAACAAAACACGAGCGATTATATGAGATTGGATACGAATATACACAGAACTTATAAGCCAAATCAAAATTACCGTACGAATAGAAGAATGAGAGGAGGGAGTTGAAGCAGTGACCGATTGAGAAGCAGACAGGGTGGAGTCGGATTTCGCAGAGGTGCAAGTATGTGGTGGTGGTGGTAGTGGCGTCGATCATGTTTAAGACTGGTGAAATTAGGGTTTGCTATCTTTTCAGAGAACGATAGAAGTAGAACGGGTTAAAACAAAAAATGGGTCGGACTTAAAGGTCCGCGTGTCCCAAAATAAGATGAAAATAGTTTAGGCGGGAAAACCAATTCCAAATGCTCTTGAAATGTGCCGTGTGGCAATAAAAACCTTGATTTATTAGAGTAGATGTAATCAGTGGATTGAAAAATGATTAATTAGACATGGAAATTTTGTATTAAACATGTATCAATGCTTACATTTGAGAAAATTGTTGATTTTAGATAAACTAAATAATTTGGCAAAAGTGGATAAAGCAAAAAAGAACCTTACTTGGATTTGACAAAGGTAAGTACATAAAGTTTACAAAATGGGTCACACATCAAAATGAGATTTTATAAATTTTATAAATCGGTAAAAGTGTTTGGAAGTATATTTAAATAATCAAAGTAGCCAAAATGCTATTTCAAGTGATTTGGTGAAAGATGAACAATTTTTTTTATCAATTACATGTTTTCTATGAAATGTTAAATAATCAAAGCCCTCCATACACGGACACCTAACCAGGTTCTTTTGATACTCAAACTCTATGCGACTCGTATAGGTCTTTACAAGGTACAATACAGCCGTATTGGCATTTATGGACACAATACGGCCGTATTGGTGACCGGATGTGTTTGACGTGACATGTCTGGTTGCTGTCAGTTTGACTTTTAGACAATACGACTCATATTGGGGCTATACGAGTCATATAGAGAGTGTCAAAAGAACCTCTTGGTTGTACCAATAATAGCCCCTAATGAAAGTACTTGTGAAATTTAGAAAGCCATTTAAAACACACAACAGAACTCAAAACAGGACCTACATCATCATACCATACCATCAACATGTACAAGCATCATCTCAAGTACCAATCAGTAAACAAACAAACACACACTGAAAAGAAAATTTACAAACTACTTGCATGTTATAATATTTCACATTTGTTTCTCATCTGACCCGACAAGCGGTAGCAGGTCCAGGAGAACTCGGGTTTGCGGATCTGCACCCGGCACCCGCCCCGACTGTTTGAACAAACTTGTGATGCATCTGATAAGCCGGGTTACCCATGATCAGGGGTCGACCCACGCCAATTAAAGAAGATGCTAACGAGACTTCATTTGAACTACTGCTGCTGCTTTGTAACGGCTCTAAGGTCTCCACCACATCACTCATTAACGGTCTTGCTTTTGGATTCTGGCTTAAACAGTAGTATGCTAAGCTGCAAGCTTTTTGGGCTCCCCGGACTGAATATTCGCTTTCTAATCTCGGGTCAATGATTTGGAGTAATTTCCTTTTGTCATTCAGTTTGGGTCGGGCCCAGTCCACTAAGCTCTGTTCTTTGCTTGGTCTCGTTTTGTCCACCGACTTCTTTCCTGTTAATAACTCTAGAAGGACAACTCCAAAGCTGTATACATCACTCCTCGCGGTAAGATGTCCTGCTCAGTCATCACAATCTTTAGGATCAATAGATAAGTCTACATCAATCCATTCTAAGATATTATAATTTACAAACGCGTGATTATTCATTTTTCACGATTTTTTTTTGTTAACTGTAGTTCCTCAAGTTTCATAACATATTTGTCAACCTTGTTTATCAAAATTTGAGGCATGCTCAATAAGTAGGGCCGCTAAACGGGCCATGGGTTAACACGCACACAACCAGTTTTACTAAATGTGTTCGCGGGTTCGACCCAAAAGTGACCTGAACACGTTTAGACTAAACCCAAACCCACGAATTTCATGTTGTGTCAGAACTTCACACCCCTACTCAATAGTGCCGCCTTAACATTATGACCTGTTATTTATATAACACAACCCGATCGACCCATTTCCACATCAATGGGTCGATTTTACTTATTTAAAACTAACCGGTTCGACCATGTCACTTCTACTCTCATAAAAAATTGACTAAAAAGAGGGGGCAAGTCTGGAAGATCCACATGCAAATAGACCATAAACTCTTAACCGAGCTTTTTAGTTATTTAATACACAAATTGAGCTCTTCATTTAACTTCTGGTGTTTAAATAGCAAAAACTTAGGAATTCTAATTCATTCATAAACATCAAGAATAACAACTGCCACATCATATCAATATGCTCATTTTTTATCGAAAGACTCGGGAACCGCAACTAAGGTGGTTAACGTTTTCTGCTACCCATTTGTATTAAGAACTAATGTAAATTGAAAGATATTCTATGATTCTATCCCCTTGTGGTATTAAGCACCACAATGAATTCATCAAGTGTATGTTTAACTTAAACAGTTGAACCATTAATATTGTCATTTCCTTACAAAGTTAAGATTCACATCAATTTTGAGACTGAAAAGTTTGTTTGACATCAAAATTCCAAACTGGGTATCTTTTTTTAACGGGTCAGGACATTTCATCTTTCATGGCACTAAAAGGGTTCTCAATATCTCGTTCTCTCTATTTTTCATGACGCATTTATTAAATACAGTCAATACAGGTAATATCCTCTTTAAATGGAGATGAATGGAAATGGTAATCAGATTTTCTAATATCCAATGACAGCATCAAATATCAGTTACTAGCATTCCATTATTAATCTGGATTTGAATGTATTTTACTATTTAGTTAGTTTTTCACAGACAATCTGATATAAAAAATTCTCACGTTAATTGATGAGCTGAAGCAATTACAAGATGAAGAAATCCATACCAGTCATAACATATTCAGGAGCAGCATAGCCATATGTACCCATAACCCTTGTTGACACATGGGTCTCGTCACCTTGTGGGCCAGCTTTTGCAAGACCAAAATCAGATAGCTTAGCTGTATAATCCTGCAGGTTCACAGTTCTTATTACCAATCAAGCTACTATTCTGATATTTGAAATACAAAAGAAAGGACTAGAGAAATGAGGAAAAAAATACATAATTCTGGAAGCCACTTACTGAGTCCAACAATATGTTAGAAGTCTTGAAGTCCCTATATATTACAGGTCGTTCAGCATTGTGAAGGAAGGCAAGGCCTTTTGCTGCCCCTAGAGCAATCATCATTCTTGTTGACCATGATAATGGTGCACTTGTTTCTGAGTACCTCAATAAAGCACCCCAATTAAGTTAAGAAAATAGAAAACTATGCAAGAAGAAGCCAAAGGTTACTATTTATCTAGCATAATTTGGCACGCTTTTAACCATTAACAATGTCAACAAGAACAATTAAAGCATTTGAACATAACTGACTCATCAGTACTAGAACAACATAGAAGATAGATAAGTCATACCAATATACTATTTATTATCTTCACATTGCTCTTAAACCTCTTGTAACCACATAGTCATACACAAAAAGAACACGTGTTACGTGTAAAAGAAAAGGCATATAAACTAGGGGCTAAGCAATCGCATCATGATGAGGGCAATGAGTAAGTAAAACTGATGGCGGTATAATGGGAAAACAATAAAAGTTACAGTAAGGCACGGCACGATCACAAAAAGGGATGCATGTAATCGTAATGACTTTAATTTATTGACATTTATGCCACGTCTTTTATGTTCTTTTTCTTTTGGGAAGTGGGAGTGAGCAAGATAAAAAAGTAAACCCGAGACAACAAAGGAAGCCTCCCAACAAGATACAGGAGCAGCATATTTTTTTAAGAGTTTTCAATATATGGATAATAGTGGTAATTGGTAAATTGGTAATGAACTAATGATGATAATAAATAACCATAGAAAATAATATGCTCCCCCAGTACCAAAAAATGCAAAACTTTTCATTTTCCAACTAAGTTCAACTTTCTATTTTTGATAAGATATTTGTCCAAATCAACGGATTTGCCGAACATCAACCTTTACAACATATGGGTGGGGTTTGATGTGTTAGGTATACGCAGCGGAACACAATCACACACACACTAAAAAGCAATAAAGAGAACACAAGAATTATAGTGGTTCGGTCGGTAGACCTACATCCACTTTGCAACTAGGGATCTTATTATATTTCAGTGCACACCTTTTACAATTACATAGACACGACTTAAATAGAGAACAATTAGGTTAAATGACTTAGGGAACAAGAAACCCAAATAGTAGGCCCGCTTAGAAACTAAGCCGGCCCTACTAGCCAACTTAACCCTAATAGGCCTAAAGGCCTTCGAACCCAACAATCTCCCACTCGAAGGCCTTGCGATAAACACCAAGTGCGCCAACGAGTACACAACAGTCCATGTCTTCAGTAAACAGTAATCGGTAACAGGAACAGAAGTCTTCAGGTACAGCTCTCAATGAACAAACGAACTTCAATCCACACGTCCCATTTTCACCTAGTTGCAGTCGGCCCAAACACATCAGTAACCTGATGGGCCAGTTGAAGCCCCAGATGGCTTCAACCCAGTCTCAAAAGACTCCGTCTTTACATCCTCAATCCCAACTGATTCCCATAGACTCGAATCATCAGATACAGGAATCCTCAGAGGAACACTCCCCACTAGCAGAATCATAACAGGAGAGATTTCATTCGGAACTTTAGTCTTCCGAACCCAACGTCGATTTCCAGACTGTGTCGGAACTCCCCTCGTGCTCCCACTGTCACCAAAATCCCGTACACGTTCAGACCTCCGAATACGCTCAACCGAATTTCCTGAAGTCCCAGAGTCCCTTTCTGCAAACTTGACTCGTTTAACTGTCGAATCGGCGAGCCCGACTTTAGTGTTCGTCTTAATAGGGGTGGTCACTTCCCCAGACGGAACAGGTACCATGTATAGCGACCCCTTCTTGAATCCCCTAGCTATCACGAGATTATTCTTCAGAACCTTCCACTTACCACCGCCAAACTTCACGTCTAAACCCTGTTCATCCAATTGCCCAACGGAGATCAACTTCGTTTCAAGCTTTGGAATAATTCTGACGTCATTCAAGGTCCAAGTAGTACCCAAAGCAGTAATCAGATCCAAATCTCCCAAGCCATTCACCTCAAGAACATCACCATTTCCCAGCCTAACCTTCCCAAAATCGCCTACTTTAACATTCCGCATGCCATCATTGCTATGGGTAGCATGGAATGATGCACCGGAATCCATGACCCAAGATTCCACCCTGCTTTCAACACACAGTATCAACGCATCATCGTCCGATACATTTCCAGCAGTGTTCAATCCACTAGAATTCTTCTTCGGACATTGACTCCTGAAATGTCCCTTCTCATTACAATCCCAACAACGCACACTAGGACGAGCCCTAGACGAGCTCCTGCTCTGATCCTTGCTGCTCCCACTATTCCTACTATTATCCCTTCCCCTGCCAACATGTAACATCTCAGAAGAAGAGCCTGCAGTATTCCTACGGCGAACATCTTCACCCAATACCAAGTCACGCATCTTTTCAAATGTTAAACCATCAGGCCCTACAGAGTTGGTGACAGCTGTCACTGTTCCAGACCAACTGTCAGGCAGTGAAGATAGCAAAATTACAGCCTTGGTCTCATTATCAAACTTCGTTCCAGCAGATGATATTCTAGCCAACAGTGAGTTCAGATTGTTAATGTGCTCGGTCACTGAACTTCCCTCTTTCATTCTCATTGTGAACAGTTCTCTCATCAGGAACACTTTGTTGGATGCAGACGGCTTCTCATACATGTTCGAGAGAGCCAACATCATACCACGAGCCGTGGTTTCAGACATGATGTTAAAAGCAACGCTCCTCGATAACGCCAGTATGATAGCCCCTCTAGCCTTTTTGTCCTTGGCATTCCACAAAGTTTCCTCAGCTTTTTCCATCTTCTCAGGTTTCTCTTCAAGTACCACATCTAAATCCTTTTGCCCTAGTAATGCCTCTATTTGCATTTTCCACCAACTAAAGTCAGACCCGTTGAACTTTTCAATCACCAATTTCCCGTCTTCGCCCATAGTGTCAAACGAAAAATTAAAAGATCAAAGTAACCAAGTTCTAAAGTTGATAAAAAAAAACCTGTCAATCGATTAAAAAAAATCGATAGAATAGACCAGCAGTAGCAATCGATCAGCAACACCAGTCGATCAGCAACAGAAATCGGCGGCTGCGATTCTAGGGCTGTACCCTAATCGCGGCGGTGACGGCGGCCCAAAGGGTGGGAACCCTAATCGGCGGCGACGGTGGCTTGGCAGAGAAAACGACTCAGGGTTACCAGAAACCCTAATCGCGAACGTGATGTATGATTAAATTTCTGATACACGATCTTTAAATAACCTCCAAAAACAGAAAACTGTAGGTAGGAAGATCGAACAGAAAACTGAGAGCCTAAGCTCTGATACCACTTGTTAGGTATACGCAGCGGAACACAATCACACACACTAAAAAGCAATAAAGAGAACACGAGAATTATAGTGGTTCGGTCGGTAGACCTACATCCACTTTGCAACTAGGGATCTTATTATATTTCAGTGCACACCTTTTACAATTACATAGACACGACTTAAATAGAGAACAATTAGGTTAAATGACTTAGGGAACAAGAAACCCAAATAGTAGGCCCGCTTAGAAACTAAGCCGGCCCTACTAGCCAACTTAACCCTAATAGGCCTAAAGGCCTTCGAACCCAACATGATGTTGGTCAACACATCTTTAAAATATTAAGGTGCTTTTAGGAATTTCATAGCAATCAAAGGCTCTCCTTAAAGTATGAGCTAAGTCAAATGTTGAAATTGTAATGCAACTTAGCCATAAATAGCGACAAGAGAACGACACAACAGGTAGCGGAAGATGAACTAAAAAGGATTAGATAACCAGCAGTGGTGTCAGAAGACAGAAAAGCTTTCGATAGCAACGATAGAGCTAGAAGATAAAAAAATTAAAACAAGGAATACAGTGCTTGATGATAAAAAGATAAAACAAGGGCAATAGTGCTCGACAACAAAATTAAATGGTCATGACAGTGCTTAATGACATAAGATGAAAAATAAAGTATCCAATTGATGACATAAAATTTGGTTACCCAATGTGGCTTTCATATATTGAGGTGCGATTTTACAGTCACCTGCAATATGAAGTTCTTTTTGTAGACAAAAGCATTAGTCCACATTAATTTAAGCTAAGAAAATGGCCCTTTCTTCAAAGGTCAATGCTTTATCTCAAATGTATACAAAGTAAACAACTATCCCCACTAACTAAGATCCATATTTCCATATAAAGAAAGCTTTCAACTAAGCTAAAATCAGTTTAGCGTGCCATACTTGTGGATGGAGCACATAAATGATAAAATCATACCCACATTTAAAATCATAGTCTACAAGATAATACATTAGAACTTGCTGTAACATTACGAAGTGACTTGTACTACAACTAGAGCATGAGGTGGGGTGGTGGTGAAGCAGAAATGAAATGTTAGAACTGAAAGAAAGACTGAACAGGTCAGATATAATTGAAGATTTTGACTCTTGCCATTGTGATAGTTACTAAATACTAATAGTTCAAATATTGATAGCAAGAAAAGCGTGTTACGATCACAGTACGTATTCAAGTTCTTATTGCAACTACCATAGCCGAAGATGCTATTTACTAATCATCCAGTACCAAAAGCTAGAAGGAAAGGAGGAACAGTGTTAACGTTAACTAGTATGAATCAAAAGGATCTTTATGCAAAAGTTTAAATTCATGGAAGGAGGGTGTGCATACTTCGAAAGAGATGATTTTCGAGGCTTCCACGAAACATAAATTCATAAACAAGCAATCTGTGATCATCTTCACAGCAATATCCAATCAATTTCACCAAATTGGGATGCCTGAGCTGACCAAGGAAATTTACTTCTGTCTGCCACATGAAACACCATAACTCACATTAACTAAAACCGCCGTTCCCTTCGCATATACAGAACCATCCAGATTAATACACAACAGCAAACACAAAGATAGAGAAACTCACAAGCCATTCTCTGTGACCTTGAAGCCCCTCCTTGTTTAAAACCTTAACAGCAACCGGCAGAGATTTAAGACCAACCCTAACATTCTCATCAATATAGCCCTTGTAAACAGTCCCAAAACCCCCCTCTCCAAGAATATAATCAGACCTAAAGCTCTTAGTAATGGTTTCAAGCTCAAACAACGTGAAGGCAATCACATGAGTATATAACAGCGAGTTATTTCTCAAATCCTCAATAACATTCACATTATTACGAGGCGTTGAAGGATCACTCAGATCCGAAATCGACCGACTATGCTTCTTCTCCAAACCCTGATTTTTACCAGATATCACCTGTAGCTGATTGACTGTCCAATAATCGATTGCAACATGTTATTAATAGAAAATGCACATCGAATTGACTTGAAATCGAAGCAAATAAAAGCACGATGATTCAATTTTACGAAACGATTGAATTATTGATGAAAAAGTTACCTAGATCTGGAAATCAAATTGAAAAGTAAACACGTAGCAAATAAAGTAAAACAAAAGTATAAAACCTTGATGAGCATCTGAAACGACAGCAGATTCTTCGCGAGTGCCGCAATTACCCATACTGTTCGAATGCAGAAGATGTGGATGATCGAATCGCACAGTATCTCATTCTTAGCCGGAGCTCCCTGCCGTCCCCTCCGCCGCCGATGCCGGACCTACTTCTGCTAGGGTTTCAACGGTGGTTTTGTTGTGTAGCGGAAGGTAATTTGCAGATGTGATTCCCGAGAAGAAACAAGCTGTCGGCCGGTCTCAGTCGCCACACTGACTCCAAAGTCACTCGCTTCCACCGGCTTCCTTCGTTATCATCGTCAAATTACATCTACTACCCCTTCTTTTTTCCGTACTATCTTTCTACCGGGGGGGGGGGGGTGGGTGGGTTTTTTATAAGAGTAATTGAAAAGTAAACATTTTTAGATGACGAGTGGTTCGTAATAGAATTCTTACTATGGATGAATTGCATAAAAGGTGAATTTAGACAAATTCTCTTCTACGCCTAATTTGTGGATATGAGTCGGAATCGGTAGATCATATACTTCTATTGTGTGATTTCGTAAAGGAGGTGTGGTTACAGATCACGGAATGGTGTAAAATCTCTCAAATTTCATGCAGAACGGTGGAAGAGCTATTATCAATGACCAACCGGATACCAAAGCAAATTCCACACAAGAAGGCGTTATATGCAATAATGTTACGTAATTGGTTTATTTGACGAGGTAAGAACGATAAAAGATTCAATAATGTAACACATTTGATTTCTAAAGTAACGGAGGAGATAGTTACATTTGGGCTAAACATAGAGCAAAAAAAATCATTCTTTAGAGTGAGAATGGTGGTGCAATTTTATCTTCTCAATTTTCCCCTTTTCACAAGGTCCTTTTTGTATCACTCGCTCTAGCTCCTTGCTCTGTCTTTAATAAAATTGTTTGCTCGTCGTTAAAAAAAACATAAAAAAGTAAACAGTTATGAGTTTTGTAAGTTTTTCAAAAAGAAAATTAATTTAAAAAACTTTTAGCCCATTCATAATTAAATAAACAACTCATTTTAATTAAATAAACAGCCCACTAAAAACAACAAATCCACATCTAAGTAAGACCACCAAAAATTTTTAACCCATTATGTAAACCCACATCTAATAAGCCCACACATTTTTACCCTAACCAAGGTTTGTTTTTCTTTTTAAGTTATTTAGGTTGATCTTATTCGGGTTTGAAGTTGTGAAGCATAATGTATAACCTAACTTTAACTATTAAGTTGGAAAGTCACGCAGGCATAACTTCTTTTACGTTTGATTTAGAAGATAATTAATCATACGACAAAAACCTATCCGAGATACCTAACGATCCTTAACCGAATAGGGACGTGAACTAAGATATTATCTAGTTATAAACTCAAATTCATAAATTTAACCAAATATCACATTTGTTAATGATTCAGAGACCAATAACTGATAAATTAAGTAATTAAATTTGATAAAAGTGAATCGTCTTTTAAAACCAACAAAAACATATAAACCTAATATAATCATCACAAGACATTCGATCAAACAAAGATTTATATCCGAGAACGGTAGAGAATTAGGTTAAATACAAATTACTAACACAATCCCTAGTAATAGACACTTAATTACTTGTTACTTGTTACAATGTTAGTAACTAGGGGGAAACCTGTGCTTCGCGACGGTGTAGTAAATCACGGTAATGGTTATAAAAACGTGAGAGTTAAGACTTGTAATGTTAAGGTAAAAATACATATAAATAACAAAAATATAAAGTTAATAAAAACTGGGGAAAACTAATTAAAAACACCAATAACAAACACAAAAAAGAAAAACTAAAAAAAAACCTAACCAAGGTTTGAACCTTGGTGGGTGAAGTAAAATGCACGTGGCTACAACCACCAGACCAAATGAAATTTTGTGTTAAATTTCTGACGAAAATTAATTAATAGACAAACAAAATGGGATAAACCTAAAAAAAATCAAGCCAAATAAAGAGAAGATTACCCACTTTAAACCAATAGAAATGATTTACTATTCACATCTTAGTGTTTTGTATCTTTATATAATAATTGTTACCTAATTGCACAATACCTAACTCACCCCGGCTTAGATCTCGCCAGCCTCATCCGTCCCACTGCTAACCCGTTACACCCGTCCAAGTAGAGGTGCACAAAAGAACCGGAACCGGAACCGATCCGATGGATTATCCGAAACCGGATCCGGCTAGAACCGGTTTTTTTAGAACCGGTCCGGATATTTTGAGAACCGCCGGTTCCGGGACCGGTTCTGGGTTTTTTTAAGGACCGGATAAAAATCGGATATTTTGGAACCGGTTTTTTTCGGACATTTTGGAACCGGTTCTAGCCGTTGGGGTTAAAAAAAACGGCTATATAGCCGTTTTTTTTTGTTTTTTTTTTGTTTTAAGGATTGAAATTTAGTATAAATAGGTATTGGGTGTATGGGTTAGTTCACCACAACATTCTAGCTCTCAAAACTCAAAAACGCTCTCAAAACGCTCACTTTAAGCAAAAAAAAACGCTCTCATGGTTTCCGCTTCTGCAAACACTCAAAATTCGGTTGGTGGTTCTACTAGTGATGTTACGGTTGTGTCAATACTACCAAGAAATATGGGCTTATTTCGATTTATGCGAAATGTCGAACGGTTCGCAAAAGGCTCGTTGCAAACGTTGTGGTAGACTTTTGGGTGCGACGGGAAATAGCAGTTTGAGGAAACATATTGCTAGCCACGCAAGAAACACTCAAGAAGGTGAAGATCAAACTCAAATTGGTAGGGATGGAGGAGTTTGGCAATACAATGTCGAGAGGGTTCGTGAGAGAATGGCACATTTCGTCATTCAAGAAGGCTTGCCTTTTGATCATTTTGATAATCCGCGCTTGACGAGGATGATACAAGAGACGCTTCAACCGAGTTACACAAATGTAAGTCGTTCTACTTTGAGAAGAGATTGTTTAAAAATGTGGAAAAGAGCTAAAAAAGAATTAATTTTAGGTTTTGAAAATTTAAATACCGGCATTAACTTAACAACGGACGTTTGGTCCGCTCTACATGGTTTACCCGAATCGTACCTTTGTGTTACCGCACATTGGGTTCAACTGGAGTCGTGGCAAATGATGAAGCGTACGATTGCGTTTGATTATTTTGGATATCCACATACCGGTGAAAACTTATTTTATATTTTAGACTCGGTAATTCAAACTTATAAAATTTGTAAGGCCCCAAACCCGGGAGGCCTCACTCGTTGGATTTACTCATTCACAAACAGTTCTTAAACATGAGTATCAAATAATGCAGCGGAATCATTCATTCAACATAACTAAAAACTTGTTCATACATGCGGAAGCGTACATTGTCAATTACATAAACTTAACATAAACAACTCATAACGGGATGCCAGTCTTCATGATCGACCGGGTAACTCTTCTCGCTTGCCAAGCATCACCGTCCATCGTCCATACCTGCCTTAACCTGAATGTGCATACTAAAAAGGTCAGCTACGCTGGTGAGTTCTAGCATTTCATAAAAACTTTAACATCAACATTTGCCAAAAACGTATCATTCATTTAGTAAAAACCTTTCACAAAAGCAGGTAATAATTTAACATCTTTAAAAAAAAGGTTTCGTACCCATATCATCATCAACATCATAATCATAAACACCGTTAAACGGATCGTTCATTAAAACTTTTAACATTCATTTAAGTCATACATTATTATCTAAATCTGTGTTACCCTTCGTTCCGTCATTTAGTATGGTATTGCCCCTAAGGCTTAACTGCACGAAGACCGACAATACCATACATTCCGTCAATTCCCTTATGGTATTGCCCCTAAGGCTTAACTGCACGAAGACCGACAATACCATACATTCCGTCAATTCCCTTATGGTATTGCCCCTAAGGCTTAACTGCACGAAGACCGACAATACCATACATTCCGTCAATTCCCTTTTGGTATTGCCCCCAAGGCTAACTGCGCGAGGACCGACAATACCCATTCAGTTGCCCTTATGGCTCTCATGTCCATAAACCGACAACTTCCATCGACGGTTATGACTCTCAGCCATAACATCGTCGGATCATAATTTAACCTTATATGGGGTCACGTTAACCCCTGAGTAACCGTCGTTACTCCCTTTTACCAGTTGTACAACATCATAACCATTGGCATGCCACAAAGACATGCCCCTGTTGTTCTTGTGGCAACTATGGCTCGCTGTCCATAATCTACCACAAGGCTGGGAATCTCATTCCCAGACTTCATTCGTCAATTCCATTCATTCGACAGATTAGATTTGTAATGACTTCTTTAAAACCTTTACCTCTTTCTCTTCTCATTAAACATTTCCTCAATTAAACCGTTCATAAAGCATTCGTAACCCTTTTTGGCAAAAACATTTCAAAACCTTTCCTTTCGTAAACATCGTTTCAACATTTCAAAACCTTTCCTTTCGTTAAACATCATTTCGTTAATCATTTCGTAAGTATGCACACCAGCCCAAAAACATTAACAAAACATTTAAAAGAGGGCTCTAGAACTCACCTTATAAGCTAGTCTCGGTTGTCCTAAACAAAGGTCCAACAACGTCACTTCCGATCTGAATTGATTAATTAAATACACATCAGACCTAAATCCCGACTCTAACGGTTTACTCGTTCTGTTACAGGTGAATACACTGACTTCACTTACTGATGCAGACCTATCGAAACTACTTAGTTTCGACAGGTGCAGGCCCATCGAAACTTCTAGTTTCGATACCTGCAGGCCCCTCGAAACTTCTAGTTTCGACACCTGCAGGCCGCTCGAAACTTCTAGTTTCGACACCTGCAGGCCGCTCGAAACTCTAGTTTCGATACCTGCAGAACTCAGCTATCTTCCCCGTGAAAAACCCTAACTTTCGCAATGCAGGTCCGACCTGGTCAAGATCCGGACTTTTTACATTCAAAACGTGTATTTTCCCTTCGTGATTCCAGATTTATAACCCTTTCCTCATTTGGTTTATAAAAACCCGTCATTTTCCCGAAAATACCCGAAAACCCAAAAACGAACAAAAACTCAGATTTGGTTCGGGTGTTACCTGATTTCGAGATTCTGATCCGGAGGTTTTGCTCACGAGCTCAGTAGCAACAAGCTCCTTCAATCTCGGGTCGATCCGCCAACTTTCTCTCTCTACGGTTTCTCTCTCTAGATTCTTGCAAATGAGAGAAATGGTGTGTGTGTTGGCTATTTAAAGGGAGGAAACCCCCCCTTCCTTCAAGTTTGCCGGCCCAACCGGCCCGGCCCGTTACGTCTCGTTCTTTTATCCCGTTCGTCCCGGTTCAACCCGTTATTTAAAATCCTCATTTATTTTGGGATGTTACAAAATTCAACCAAAAATATTTTCATAGTCGATGTGTTGCACACATCATTAACTTGGTTGTGCAAGACGGTCTAAACGTCCAAGAAATAAGAGACGTAAAAGAAAATTTTAAAGTGATATTACGTGAAGTTTTTAGCACAAGCAAAAAAAGATATATAAACTATAGAAACTTGTGCCAACAAACGGATTCCATCTTTTTAGGTCCGAATTGGGACGTACCTACTAGATGGAACTCGACTTGGAAAATGTTTGAATCGGCCTTGAGGCAAAGAATTATTTTAAAACATTTCCATGATGAACTTGTACAAAAGAAACGTTGTTTACAAAAATTTGATAATATAAGTTGGGATATGATCGAGAAACTAACTAATTTGCTTGAGGTTTTTAAAAATGCAACTACATGTTTATCGAGAGTTTATTATCCCACGTCTTCGCTAATACTTCAACAATTATACTTAATATGTAATAAATTAAAAGAGTTTGAATATCACGGCCCTATTTTTGAAAAAATGGTAAAACCTATGAAAGCTAAATTTAAAAAATATTTTTCAGAAATGCCGGCCGTTGTTACATGTTCGGCCACCTTAAACCCAACGATTAATGTAACCGGTGTTGAAACATTAATTGGATCAATATCGGATGATTTAAATATGTTTGAGGAAGACCCAAATTTTGAATCAAATGCAATAAGGGATTTCAATTCGGCTTTTAATAATATGTTTGATTATTATTTACGCAAATATGGTGGAAGTGGTGATCCATCAAACATACGTGAATCAATGGGTTCGGGTTCAACTTCTAGTAGTTCAAGGAACCCGATGCTAAATTTATTTAACACTTTAAGAAACGAAAATACTAAACGAGCTCGTGGAACCACACCAAGTAGAGAGCTTGAGAGATATCAAGCAACCGACTTTATTTCTACTCTAAGATCCGAAGAGTTTGAAAACTTTGATATCTTGAGTTGGTGGCAAGGAAGGGAATCCCAATATCCCGTTCTAGCCGCAATGGCCCGTGACCTACTAACCGTCCAAGCTTTCACGGTAGCTTCGGAATCCGCTTTTTCTCTTAGTGGCAGGGTTTTATCTATTCGAAGAACGAGGCTTACACCGGAATCTATGGAGATGTGTATTTGCTTGAAGGACCATTTGGATGCCGCCGAACGTGTACAACATGTTGCAAAACTAGAAGGCGAGCTTGACGTTGAACAAGAAATACATGAATTCGAAGTAGAACATGGGGCGGCGACTCCACTTTCGGACGAAGAACAAGCTTACGATGAAGCCCAACGTATCTCAAGCGAAGAAGAATGAAAACCGATGTTACAAAGACTACGACGAAGAATATTGAAAACATAATAAATAATTAATGCTTTGTGATTCAATTATGTTTTTTGTATTTTTTTTGTACGAACTATTGTTAAATAACTTTAAAAAATCTACAAAATAAATAAAACATGTATTTTATAGTGTATCTTTGTTAATTTAAATTTTTTTTTTCCGGAACCGGTGGAACCGGTTTTTTTTATCGGTCCGGTTCTAAATATCCGATCCGGTCCCAATAGGTTCCAAGTCTCAACACCCGAAACCGGATCCGATCCGGAACCGGTTCTAATGGATCCGGTTCTTGACCAACGTTGACGGAACCGGTCCGGATCCGAACCGGGTTCGGATCCGGTTCCGAAAAAAAAACCGGTTTGTGCACCTCTACGTCCAAGTGGTTATGGGATCTCGACTCTTCAGGTTCGTTCTCTGTTCGAAGTCTGAAAAAGGCCATTCAGTTAGCTGTATATATGGATTTGGGCTCAGATTTCCAGTGGAACAGCTGGTCCCCGATCAAAGTTAACTTCCTATGTTGGCGCCTTTCCTTGGACAGACTTCCAACCTTCACTACCCTATCTCGGAGGAATGTTCAGATCCCCAACACTTGTGTTTTATGTGTTGAAATCGAAGAGACCTTGGACCATCTTTTTGTGTCCTGCCATTTCTCACAAATGATTTGGGACTTCGTTTCCAACTAATGCAGGTTATCATCTCCCTTCCTCTTTGAAGCAAAAGACCTAGTGAACTATCATCTTTATGCTCGGGGTTCGTCGAAATGGAAAAAAACCATATATATGGTTATCCAAACTGCTATTTGGTGTCTATGAAGAAACCGTAATACATTGATTTATGACCACAAACCTACTAGCGTTGCAAAAGTTACTGGTGACATAAAAGCCCTTAGTTATCTTTGGCTCAAGACCCGCTCCAAAGTTCAAGCTATTACATGGGATCAATGGTGTAATTTTGATATAATTAGTTTGGGGGTTTAATTTTATTTAATTATATTATGGTGAATGTATTGCACTATAATTTGACTAACTACTATTAGCGTATTGGTAATAAAATTCTTTGTTTACCTTTGAAAAAAAGTTGTTACCTAATTGTTATTTGATTTAAATATTTAGATTAAAAGAATATAGAAAGATATTTTAAAAAAATGATCAAACCTTGACTTGGATTATCTTCATTGGGATAATTTCGAACGAAAACCATATTACTCTTATCACCATAATAAAATAAATGAAACTATGACATATTTGAATATTTGATTAAGGGTCTGTGTCGTATACCAACTCAATTCATATCGAGAAATATATCATGAAAGGAAAAGAAAAGATAAAAATTTGTTGAATGAAATCTCGTTGGTTAATTTAACCAAGATACAATTGCAAAAGTTTACGGTTCACAATTTTAATTCATTTTTGATAGATCTCAACTCTTTATGTGAAAAACATGACGTTGAAATGGTACCATAAACGACGATTACATTAACAAAAAAAAGATGAAAAATGACTAACTTCACAAATCGCTACTATTATGAGTTTGATTGTTTCAATACGGTGTTAGATATGAAAATCTAAAATTTGGAAATCATTTTAATATGGTAACATCCGAATTACTTATGTATATGGGTAGTTTGAGTCCGTGTGATAATTTTCGTGAACTTGATATATCAAAGATACTAAGGTTAATCGGGATGTATCCATATGATTATGATGATAGTGATAAAAGAAGAGTTAAGCTTAAACTCCTCAACTACAATGATAATTTGAAAGCGCATGAAAGACTTGTCAACTTGAATGTTTATATTACTAGTGGAAACAAAGAAACATCTTTCATTTACAACAATGTATCGTTTATTGAAGTTATCATTAGTTTAGCTAGTCACAACGATAAGTATTGATAAATATTTTTCTTCAATGAGTACATGAAGTTAGACTTGCGTAATCAAATTTGGGATAAATATGTGAACAATTGTTGCATTGGTTATACCGAAAAAAAGTTACTTAGAAATGTTTGTCTCGTAATTGATCATTTTCAAAAGATGAAAATTGGTAAAGAACAATTATAAATGATATTGTGTTTTATTATGTATTTTCTTATAAGGTATTTTTACTATGTATTTCATAAATGGATTTGATACTAAATTTTTATTATATGACCCGTCCCTGCTCAAACTGATCCAAACCAAAAAATCGTATAATCCAACGATAGATATCCGAACACCAAATAGAACATTGGTTTCAGGACCGGCCCACCTTGTTCTCAAAGTAGGCTAGGGCTTTGCCCCCAAATATGCTTCTACTTTACTGGTAAGTAATCTATGGTGTGATAGTGTGATTGTAGTGACCTCGGCCCTAGACCCAGTACTTGCAGTTTCAATAAAATACGTAGCTACATATAAATTTTTTAACTTAAATTAATTATTTTCATCGACATTCTTTAAAATTATTTGTTTCAAATCCCACACTTCCAGAAGTCACATAAGTATTTAGCAATTAGTTATGTTATACATAATAATATTAAGTTATTAACCAACATTAAAAAAAAATTAATGTTTGAAAAGGATAGAAAATATAGTGAAATTGACTTTCTAAAATTTTAAATGACTATAAAGGTTAGAAAAATATACTGAACTTATCATATATCATATTTTTACAGTTCTCAATTTTGAAAAAAAAAATAATAACAAAAACGTTTTAAATGAATTTTAGAGAATACTTAGGTGTAGTCACTTAAACTATATAATCCTATTTAACTCTAACAGGTTTGGTGATTTTAATGGAAAAAAAAACATAAGTCTCTAGATACCTTTTAGCGTCCTCATACCTAATAATATTGGGCGGAGAAATATTCATGGCTTTCTCGTCTAATTTATCTACTGCAAATATGATACAATCATATTTTGTCTATTTAGAAAAGGGCCTGAATTCTAACTTCGCTTTGGACCCTTAAAATGGTTGAGCCGGAAGAACCTTGACGGCGATTTGATCAAGTATGTTGAACGATTCACGAGGACGTGATTCGGGATCCCGCAATCACCGGTATTTTGTTATGGGAAGTATCCAGTTGTCAACGAGGGGGTTGGGTCAAGTGCACGTCACGTGTGAGGGACGTGGGTCGTGGGGGTTCAGTTAACCAACCCATATTTCCTTATTTAGTTCATCTCCCCTTTCATTTAATTCAACTTCCTTATTCCGTTATGCTTCTTCCTTTATTTTATAAAATATTTTTTTTATTAAATCGTTAAATTAAATTATTATTGATTCATTTTAGATGTTTAGAATTTTTATTCTAATTTCTTTTTTCATTTTTAACCTTTTATATTTTTATTCAAGTTAGAACAACCGGTATGGGCGTGGAAGACGTGAAAAACCACCTCCTTCACATATGAAAGTAGGGCCATCCAAAATGCTGCTCGAAACTCGCTCGAACTCGTTCGAAAAATGCTTGAAAATATGCTTGCTCGGATTCTGCTAGGTTTGTAATCGAGCCGATCGGCTCGGTTCGGTTTGTAAACGAACCGAGCACGAGCAAAGGTATGCTCGCTCGTTGCTCGTTCGGTTTGGCTCGAATTAATTTTTAATATATATATATATATATATATAATATTTTATACATTTATAAATAACTCTTTTGTCCCAATCCAACATGGAACTTTCTATAGTGAGTTAAAAGTAGCCCAACTTAAAATCTAAAAAAAAACTTTTTTAGTAATTACGTTCTTCACTACTCCACCATGAGAGCCCTCTCATCAATTCAAGTCTCAAATCATCTTTGTCTAAAATCCCTAACCCTTATCGGACGCTACCCTCACAGGCAGCCTTTTTAACTATGCGATTCAAGTATTAAATCATCTCTCCCTCTTAGTCAGCCAATCATCATTTGCGGCTCAAGATCAACGACGCCGAGCGACGAGCAGCTTTCGCGGCTTTGCAATTCAAAGGGCACACTAGACAGTAGGGTTGTCCAAATCGATTGCTGCTTGCTCGAATTTTGCTCGGAAAATTAATGCTCGTTCGATTTTCCGCTCGGTTGTAAACGAGTCGATCGGCTCGGTTCGGTTTGTAAACGAACCGAGCACGGGCAAAGGTCCGCTCTGTTCGATTCGGTTCGTGAACAGTCCTATATGAAAGAGACGTGAAAGGCATCCCCATGAGAATTCTAACGCCATGGAAAGTAGGAACTAGTCGTTACATGTAGCCGTTGATGGTAGAAGTAGCCGTTAAAAAATAAATAAATAAATTTACTATACCATTATATATATTGGGGGAGGTTAAAATAAAAGGTCTAATTTGGCTAAAAAGCCTAAGAAGTAATCTCATCCATTCAATCGGATGATCAAGTGTACAGATTTAAGTGTTATGTTTTGGTGTTGTTTTATAGTAAAACAACACAATAATTGTTATGTTTGGTGTTATTTTATGATAAAGCAATACAGTTAATTGTGCTATTTTATAATGTTGCATTATTAATTGTGTTGTTTTACTATAAACCAACATATTTATGTAAAGTAGCACAATTTCACTAAGTGTTGATTTTGTTTTTACAGTAAAATATAGTAATAATATACTCGAATTAAAGGTAAAAAACGTTTGGTTTTATGGTGTACTTTTTAAAAAAAATATAAGCTCGTATGAAAAAGTTATGTATGTTTAAAAAAAAAAGGGAGATTTGAAACAAAGTCAACAATTGTGGGTTTTCTAAGAATGCCCTCCACCCCTTATTTTCCTACACTTAAATCCATACCCTTGATCATCCAATTGAATGGATGAGATTGCTTCTTAGCCAAGTAGCACTTTTTAGGGGAACCATTCCTGATATATATATATATATATAGGGGTATGTTCTTTTGAGAACCAACAATATGTTAAGAACCGTGAGAACCGCATTAACTCTTGCTCTATTTATAATATAAATGGACTAGAATTAATGTACATTGCAATATGTTTAAGGTTTAGTTTTAAAAGGGCTCGAATTTATAGTCGTTTTTTTAAATGCATATATGCACTCACACTATATGCACAAATGAATGCATATATGCATATTTTTATACTTTTCATAAAAAAAATTCAGGAGAGAGGAGATAAACTCAAACTAAGAGTGGGAAGAGATAAATAAAACATTGTTGCAGAATTTTACTTTTTTCACTAAAGCGATATGTACACGTTTTGTGCGGTTCTCACGGTTCTCAACATATGGTTGGTTCTCAAAAGAACATGCCCCTATATATATATATACACACATACACATATTAACTCATTTACAAATACAAACATCATTTTAAACAAATTTCCAAAGACATTTACTAAAATGTTGTCATTTTCATCTTCATCTGACACCGGCGATGAAATCGATTTCCGTGCTTTCTTAACCTCCACGCAAATGTGGTGGGAAGAAGCTCAAGCGATGCAACCGAGAACCCGAAGAGCGATACTCAACCGTGATCACAAGGTGGCTAACACTCTTCTACTGAATGACTATTTCATGGTGTCGTGCACGTATCACGGCTATTCATCAAATGGGGTATGGAACCGCTAGCGATTTGTTCGACGAGTACTTGAAGATGTCCGAACGAACTATTAGATCTTGCATTTACAAAAATTGTACATGTATAATTCAATTGTACCGTAAGAAATATTTACGAAAACCTTCGGTAAGTGACATTCAACAATTATATGCAGTACATGTAGCTAAACACGGCTTTCCCGGGATGCTCGGTAGTATTGATTGCACACGTTGGGAGTGGCGGAACTGCCCCAATGCGTGGCGAGGTCAGTTTTCACGTGGTGGTCATTCTCATCCATCTATCATGCTTGAAGTTGTGGCTTCTAATGACTTATGGTATTGGCATGGTTTTTTTTTGTGTTGCTGGTTCCAACAACGATATTAATGTTCTAGATCAAGCGTGTGTATCTGACGATATGATAAATGGAGCTGCACCAGACTCATCTTTCGAACTCAGAGGGTCACATTACAAGCGTAGATATTATCTTGCTGATAGGATATATCCCGAATATGCTACAATCGTGGAGTCTCTTACGTGTTCCGAAGGTATTAACCGTACAACATATAAAGCAGCAAGAAAAGACGTCGAACAAGCGTTCGGACGCTTGTAGAATAAGTGGCATATCGTGTCAAGGCACTCACGAGTTTGGTCACAAAATAAAACGCGAAACATAATGTATGCTTACGTAATTTTACATAAAATGATTTTAGATGACGAATGGTTAACAATTTGTGAATACAATCCAAGTGAAGAGGATCCACCGTTCGTAGAACTAAATGAAGATGAAATGCGAGCAAACCATCAGGATATACGCAACAGAGAAATCCATAACCATCTAAAGACGGACTTGACTGAGTATATTTTCGATCGTTCACTACAGTAATTTTAATTTACGTATTTTTTTTATTTGATTTATGTATTTTGTCAAAATTTATTTTATGATTAATATTTAATTAAAATCAATAATTTAAATAAACATTTAATTTTCACATGACTCACTTTCACATGGTTATACCCCATACCATGTGAAAGTAATATGAAAACTCCATGTAGTGAGCTGACGTCTACGTGATATGCATTTTATTTTCACATAAGGATGTTTTCACATGGGTATACCCCATGAATTTAGATAACTAAACTCTTTTTTTTTAACGGTGAAGTCGGACTCAGTGGCAATCCTATACATAGTCAAGATATGTCCATATCTAAGTGGGGATTTCAACCGTCCATCGTTAGTTTGACCCGCTCGAGGATGGTGCCAACCCGTTCCAGGAGGAAATCGACTAGCTCGTAAAACCCCCTGACTTGCCTATGCTTGGAGAGCTCATTGGCAACCCCTGTTAATGGTAGCAAGATTTTTGTGCTGAAGTGAGATTTGAACTTGTGACCTTGAGGTCAGAGAGCTCTTATCCACACCAGCTGATGCCACTAAACCAGAAGGCCATAGGCAACTAAACTCTTATTTAAATACTTACATTTAGAGCATTCTCATAACCTTTCTTATCCACATCTCTATAGTTACACTAAAAATCAATACATTTTCTCTCTTATTTTCAATTAAATAATACTTTTTTATATCTTTATCGTTACCTCTTCTCTGTTCTCCACTGACAACCACTTTCAAATTAATATAGGTGAACAGTGTTTTTACAAAAATTAATATAGGTGAACAGTGTTTTCATAAAAAAATAATTAGAGGTGAACAATGTTTTCACAAAAATTAATAGAGGTGAACAATGTTCTCTCCTACACTCACAACCACTTTAAAACACTCTTTAAATTATGCAGAACCTATTCACAAACATATACAGAACCTACTGGGAATGCTCTTACCATAACGAGAAGAGGTGAAGCATAATGTACAAACATATAAAGCTTGAAAATTTTAAAAATATTTTATTAAATTAAAGTGTCATTTTAAACCCTATAAACTTACTTTTTAACCCCCTAAAATTTAACTATAAGTACACTTTAAACCCTATACATATGTATTTATTTTTCCTCATTATTAGGTAGCACATTATCTTTTATATATATATATATACACACACAAGGGCGAAGGTTAGAAGGGGTCAGGGGTGGCCCCGACCCCCTGTTTTTCTTTTAGTAGTGTAATTTTTTGTTCGAAAATTTTTATACGTATTGAGCGGGCCCTTCTGATTTTTTTTCTAAAAAGTTCTAGCCCCCGTTGATTTTTTATCTCTAAAAATTTCAGCTCAATATTCTATTCAGATTGATTCGATAAGTTATCAGTACGAAATTTAAAAAAAAATATTATGCATTTAAAAAATAAAAATGTAAGTTTAGGGGGAAATAAAAAGTTCAAATAAATTCACCTCTAAAATTGTTTTTCCCTCTTTTGTTCAATCTAAACATCCAGACCTAGCCCCAAAGGACAAATTGTCATCCTCGCTGAAGCCTGAACAGACCCTCTCGGCTCGCCACCCCTGCTTGTTGCTCGCCACCGATAGTCCACTACACAAGCCCCTGTTCTGATGTTCGGTTGTTCATAGTTCACACATCCAATTCTTGATTTCTTGGTAAGGTACTAACTTAGAAGTTAGAATTGTTACTTATGGAATGTGGATTATGATTCATTGATTTGATAATTTGAAGTATGATTTATGGATTGTTAGTTTATTACTGACTTAGAATTGTTAAGACTTAAGTATTAGTGTTAGAAACTTATAAATTATTTGATAATTTGATTTATGATTTATGAATTAGGATTATTGATTATGAATTAGAAACTTATACAATCCTATTGTTTTTTTTTTGTCAGACATATCATGAGAAAGTTGAAAAGTTTGACTATTAGTCAAAAATATTAAAGGTCGTAAAAATATTTGGGAGTATCCGATTCATTTAAGAGAACAATTTGGGAGTATCCGATTCATAATCGATGACTTCAAAAATATTAAGGGGGCGTTTGGTTCGCAGAATATTTTTGAAAGGAATTGAAAATGGAATTAGAATTGGAATTTAAATGGAATGATTTGCAAATTCCTTTGATGTTTGGTTGGTTAATTTATGATTGGAATTGGATTGTAAAAAAATTAAAATGACAAACTTGCCCTTAATACCCTCCCCCTTCAATCGTCCCTCATCCAACTCCTTTCAATCCCGTGACCGCCAAATCAGCCTACCTCCCCCATGGCTACCAGTCTTCCTGATATTCAATTGTTTGGTGTCTTCATCTTTTTGCTTGAATCGTAAATCAAGGATAAGGATAAGTCCGATGCATGTTAATCGATTAAAGCATAAATCAAGGATGAGTAACCATCAAAGAATTATTCTAAATAAAACTTCAAATTACACTTCAATTGTTTGAAACAAAATTGATTTGTCACATTATTCGATTAACTGTTTATCACAATTGATATTTATAATTGGTGGATTTGTTGGTTTGTCACAATTGATATTTATAAAAAACGATGTTTCCGAAAAAAAAAAAACCAAAACCGGTTTATCATAATCAATGTTTTTGATGGAGTTTATTTTATGGATTGGGATGCTTTTTGGATGATTAGTTCGATCAACAGTGGGTGATTTTTTTTACGTATAATAGACTAGGTTAAAACCTATGTATTACATGGGTTGAATAAATAAAACTTGTATAAAACATCAGTTTTTATGAAGATTTGTAAATTATAAAAAATGTGACATAGTTATTTAAAAAAAAAATGTTTTATAACAAGAAATGAAAAAACTATTCAAGTTATAAATTTTTTTTATAAACAAACCTAATTTAAATAAAAAAATGTTTTATAAAAGTAATTATAGAAAAATAATTATTATTTAATAGGAGAAAGTGGCGGGAAACAAAAACTATAAAAAATTTAAAAATTTGTGTAATTAATAGGAGAGAGAGGCGGAGAAAAAATATTGAGGATGAATGTGTTAGTGACAAATGTCTCTCCAAAACCTTTATTTATTATATAGTATAGATTGGAAGATTTTTGCCATTTAAAGTGATAAAGAAACATGGTTGATGAAGAGGAAATAGATTTTCTTGTGATAAAAAGAGGATAATGATGAGCTTTTTGGTAATCTTTTAACATTCATGTTTACAATTCCTTCACACACGAGTAAAAGAAAGTTAAAATCCATGATTGAAGGAAAGTTTTTTATTTCCAATTCCTTTAATAACCAACCAAATACAATTTTAGATGGAATGTTTTCCATTTCCAATTTCAATTCCAATGAATTCTATGAACCAAACGGACCCTAAAGGTTGTTGGGCTGAGTTGTAATTCTTCTTTCAGGTACTTATCATTTTTCTCTCGTATCATCATAGATAATTAGATATTTAGAGTTATTTATTGTTGATTTGTTTGACCCGACCCAAATTGAATCGCCAACCCGAAACATAGTGATAGGAAAAAATTTTTGGGTCTTGTGACTTTCGCAACCCTCTCCCCCCCCCCCCCCACTCTCCTTACTTGTTTTTTCTAGCTCCGCTACTGTGCATATATAACTTTTAGTGAAAGATGGTGGTGATGATTATGTATAAGTATGGATTGGGAAGAAGAATAACCACAAAATTTGGGTACTCACCTTTTATGTATGCGTACGCATCTTCTTCAACGCTCTATTTGAACATGGTTTACATGTTGATGTTGCACCGACCTCCTCCTCATCCTGGCCCATTGTCCAGTCAACTGTTCATCCCGTCTTACCACTACAACTTCACGTGCTATATTAACACGGTTATAATGTCTCATCTAGATCATTTTGACTTGACTGTTCTTAATCACAAGTTGGAATTCTAATTTCATTACCAATTATTGCTAATTTTTTTTATAAAATAATTACATCATCACGTAAAGACGCACTTATCTCTTAGAGTGACTTGAACTAAACTTTTTAGTTGTTCAACCGCTTTAAGACCACCCACGATAGGGGTGTTCATCGGTTTGGTTAACAGTTTGTTCGGTTTATGCTATTTTGATTTTTTAATCGTTATCTGAACCGAACCGTATTGGAAATGATCCTAACCGAACCGTTTAAAAAAAGTATAACCGAATAAACCTAACCGCATTGAAAGTGTGTCTAACCAAATAAAACGAATTAAAGAAAAATATATCCAATAACCGAACCAAAAACCGAATTCACAATTCAGTTTAGTTTTTTTTAGTTATAGATACAATTCGGTTTTTTTCACACCCCTAACCCACGATCGGAGTGAAGGACAAAGGTGGTATTTGTCATGGAGACATAGGACCACCACCGCATTTGAATGCATTTTGTTTAAAATTTAAAAGCTAAGGTGAAACGACGTGACATTATTATAAAGAAAGTTATATCCATAACAAAGCTATTTTATCACTATACCAAAAACATTTTCAAAACAACATCATTTTGATAGTGTTGCATTGAGTGGATTTCAACATCAGGATGCATGTCAATGCTATGAAGACCAAACCAAAAATAACTTCCTATTCAAAGATAAGTGATTGTATATTTACATTGTTATACTATGTGTATATTTAGTTTTTTATTTACTTTTAGTGCCATTATTTACTTTTATTCACACAATCTTTTTATCTAGAAACTTAATAAATTACTTTAAAAGTTGATATTTTATTATGACATACTAAAAAGAAATATGAATATTTAATTTGGGAATGAAGTTAAAGTAAAACAAAATATTATATTAATTTTTACTTTATTAAAATTAAAATAATGAACAGATATTTTATGTTTGGAATTTTATAATCAGAAACCTATATCACATGCAAGATTCCAGTTTTATATCGTGAAAAAGAAAAACAATATCAAATATCAGTTTGTTTTTTTCCATCACCAAAAACTAACAAAATCTCAAAAGACCAAAATATTCCGTCAGGAAAAGATTTGGCCTTCCAGAAGTAGAAGTGGGCAATCTAATAATGATCTTACGTCACATTCATTCAATATTGGATCCCTCATGCTCATGCCGAATTTATTTCACTTAAATTAATAATTTTAATTACTTTCTTTATAAGTTGTTCAAATGTGAGTTTAGTTTATAAAGGATAAATAATTTCAAAAAAGACAATTTAATAGGAAAAATATTGAAACTCATAGTTTTGTAGATATGATAAATAGGGTTGTAGTTCGTGAACCGTTTAGCGAACCGTTCGTGAACCGTTCAGTGGGAAGTTCGTTTACGTTCGTTCGTTTAATAAATGAACGAACATGAACAAGGAATTCCGTCCGATTAACTAAATGAACGAACATGAATAAAGGTCTCGTTCGTTCAATTGTGTTCGTGAACGTTCGTTTATTTACGTTCGTTCGTTTATGTTTGTTTACGTTCGTGTTCGTTTGTTTATGTTATTCCTTACAGACTTTTGTATATTTCTATTTTATTTTATCTAAACCTATTATATTCTTTAATTTGTATTTTATTTTTTACCCTAACAATTAACTAAATAAAGTAAGTTCGATAGATGTACATAAAACTTGATATTAAATGATCTTATTAAATGTTTATTTTGGAAGACATTAGGGTTGTTATCAAAAGTCTCAAACAAGGTTTCGTTCGGTTTCGTTCGTGAACCGTTCGTGAACAAGTCCATTCCCTTAATGAATGAACACGAACATGAAATTTCGTTCGGTTCGTGTTCGTGAACCGTTCATGAACAAGTTAAATGCTAAACGAACGAACACGAACAAGGCTTCGTTCGGTTCGGTTCGTTTACAGTCCTAATGATAAACCATGTTAGAGAGAAATTATCACTATAGTTAGAAATTACGTGACACAATGACATATCAACTTTACGTTGTGTATTTCATGAAACATCTGTTTAAATTTTCATCGTATGTGAACCTAGTCTCACATATCACATTTTTCATAATATATGATCAAGAAAATGAATATTTTATTAATTTCATAACCCATCTAAACACATAACAGAGAGAACAGTATGTATCGATGACGTTACTCCAAGCATATCATAGTTATTTACAGTGGTGGATCCAGAAGTATTTGTGAGCGAGGGCATAAAGTGTGTCTGGTCAAAATAAGTCGGTTCAAAATGAGTCAGGTATAAACAATTAATGCTTATTTACTTAAAAATATCCATACCTATTTACTTAATGATATTATAAATTATTCATACTTATTTACTTAAACGTGTACATATAATTGATTAAACACAATAATATGTCACAAATAGAGAAAAAAAACTCTCGTAAACCACAAATAAGAAAAAAAAAGTACCTATAAAGTATAAACCAAAAGTAAAAATACTAAAAAACACTTATAAATCAATTGACTAATCAATAATAAAACATATTAGTTATCTATTAGTTATCTACAAAATGTACTTTATTATGATTAATATCTAATATTTAGATATTTAATTATAGGATTATTTAAAAATCAAATCAAATCAAAGTAAAAAGTTTAATTTGTAATTTTAATTGTATTAAAATGTTTAATAAGAAATGTGTATTTATTTTTTAAATTACCCAACTACACTTTTGAGTTTTTCTTGCCACTTTCTTCATCGTCCTCTCTCTTTTATCTTTTTTTCTCTAGCTAAAGCGTCCATGGCTTTTCTACAGAAAATTACTCTATTCACTTAAAATTATCATCAACCTATTTGGTTTCTCTCTCTCTCTCTCTCTCTCTTCGTGTGTTGGAAATTGGATGTTGGGTGCCTTTTAGCATATTTGAGAAGGGGCCTACTACGAGATATCGAAAATTTCCAACCCGTCGCTGATCATTTACAAATCGCAAGATCAATTGTCATTTATGGTTGGTTCATAAGGTCAATCATGTGACTGGTCAGTAACACGACTAATGCCACTTCTTAGCCACCAGTTTCTATGGCATAAATTCGTCTTGTTTGTTCCTTGCTTTAAAATAATCAAGTTTTATTGTCCCTTTTAAACATTTTTAAAGTTGCGCCTCTAAGGTTTAGGGCCACTTAATGTCGTTACATTGCATTGAACAAAGATCAATGCAAACTAGATAAGAATTGGCTAACAACTCATTCCGACTACCATTCATGTAAAATGTTCATATCAAATACTTAGATAGTTAGTTAAAATCCGATGTGTAATTACAACAAACTTAACATATGATGGAAAGAATAGGTTATGTACTAAGCTTGTACATAAGTTTCACCATAAAAAAAACGTTTTCACCACAAGAAAAATGTGACGGTGGAATGAGACGCACAATAAGCAATTTACTAGGCGTGTGTACAAAATGAGTCGTCATAACACGTGGACATAACACGTTAATATAGATGATATTTAAAGAGATCAGAAAAGAGACGCGGTGTGAATATATTAAACAATGATAATTATACAAATTTGATGATATGATGGTCAAATGATAGCTTATAGATATAAAAAAAATGACAGGTTACCTATTATATATATGTCATATCTTACGTAACATGATAACATTTAAAAGTTTTATATATCAATATAATAATAGAATTTTGTTTCGTGAATTAGAAAAAAAAAGTCAGATACATTTCCTTTTATGTGATTAACTCTTTAGTAATACACTAGGTTATATACTCGCTAGGTTAGAATCCCGTGTATTATACGGGTTGTATATTGAAAACGATATAACTTATAAATTTGTAAATACATCATAACTTGTCAGACTATTATGATCGTCTCCAGATATATCAAGTGAAAATGTGTGTATATAACAAATTAGTATTTTTCTTTAATTAGTTATATTTTGATTTTCTATTATATATTCTTATTTAATATAATTAGTATTTTTCTTTAATAATATATTTATAGTATAATTATTATTTAATAAGATACAAGCGTATTTATTAGGAGAGAGAGACGAGAAAACCAATATGAGAAGACACGAGAAAGTGACAAGTGTCAATCTTAAACCTTTATTTATTAGTATATGTGTTACATTGAGTTTGTTTAATAGAAAAATGAAAATACAATAATGTGTAGGGAAAATTAGATTTCAAATTTTATATTAGAATTCAAATTAAGTAATAATTAGAATTTAAATCTTATATTATTTTTTTTGAAAAAAATACAACATTAACATAGTTAGATATTAAAATTCAAAGTTACTTAAAATAGAAAAAATTATAATATTTTAATAAAAAAAAGTATGATTTGCCCCATGGCATTAAATATAACTGTTTATTAAAAGTAGGATGTCCATGATTAAAAGAGGTGGTTTATGAATCACGTCCTTGTCTTCACAGTTATACATACACATTACAAGTATTTTTTTGTAGATTTATGACTTTTTCATTCATAAATATTTTAGGCATTAGGCTATCGGGACAACTCCGTAGAAAGGGCTCGTGGAGCTGATGTGGCTGGCTGGTGTGGTGGCGTGGAACACCACATCCATCCTGCGTGGACCACGCCGTGGAGGAGGGCCCGTGAAGATTTGCACGGCGTTGTGGAGGGAATGTAGTCGTTGGGTGCGGGTGGGGCCTTATTCAACGGATAGTTTTAAAAAAAATTGATTTATTTATTTATTTTTAAACTATAAATATGACCATCATTTTTATAAAAACCTTCAACAACCAATCTACAATTTTCTCTTATTCTCTTCACATATTTTAGCAAAAATATGGACCCGAACCATCCCAACCAATCGAACACCAATCCGTTTTGGATGCCTCCGCCGCCTCCCGTTCAATACTTTCAGTTTTTAATGTAATGTTTTTAATTATTTTAAATGTAATGTTTTTTTAGTTTTTTACGTAATGTTTTTAAATGTAAAGTTTTTTTTTATATAAGTTGTTTTCATAAATTTAATTAAAATAAAAAAAGAAAATGACGTGACAATGTGGAGGGTGTGGAAAAGCTGTGGAATCTAATGTGGCGCTAACGTGGAGGTGTGGAAATTGTGGGTAGTACCCTTAGCCTCATGGTTGCTGAAGTCGCTAAGCGCTGCCAGGTCGGTCGACTGGAGAGTTGCAAGTACTTGGCCTAGGTGAGGAGTACTCGGACACGGTAAATAACAAAGAAACTAATTTTTGGGAAGTTATATATATGTCAAAAATCGTAAGTTTACTAATATTTATAACAAAATACGTAAATATCAATATAAATAAAATGATATATGTTCAAATATTAAAGTATATCAAAAACTGATATTCATTCTTTAATATTAAAGACAAATTAATCATTTAATTCTCGTTTTTCAATGTATCTTCATGAAGAAATAACGAAAATCTAACAAGAATCGGTGAAATACAGCGAAAATCTGAGTTGATCGAGTTGGACCGAGTTGGACCGATTCCGAGTAATGTTGACTGAGTTGAAGAAAAGCGCCTCGACACCCTACCGAGTACTCTCAGAGTAGGTTGAGTTTTACAACACTGCTTACCTTACACAAATTTTGTGAAACAATACCTGACCATGATAACCTTCAATGTTATCGATTATGTTATGAACTAATAGACCATGGCTGTTTTAAGTGGACGGTTAAAATCGTTGAAGACAAATGAAAAACTGTTGATATACACCATCTTCCTTTGTTGGATAACCAGTTTCATAAGACTGCGTCCACCGATTACTGAAGTTATGTTTGGTTAGCAGGTATTAATGGGGGAATTTAATGGAATTGAAATTTAAATTTCCTCTTTTACCTGTTTAGTTGGCTAAAAGAAGCAACTGGAATTAAATCCAGCCAAATCTTTCAACTGATGGAATTCAAAATCCTCCAACATTTAAAAAAAAACCTCATGAATGTTTATAATTTACGTAATAACCATAGCCGTTTTTTATTTTATTTAAGATATTTGAGTTTGAATCTTTGTTTTATATTTTGTTAAATTTAAAGGGTAATTTTGTCATTTTAGGTATTTTTATATTCTACTTCGATGAACAATTATATGAGTCAAACACATTATGAATTTTCAAATAAATCCTTTAAAATCTAATTTCAAACATTCTATGAATCAAACGTCCCCCTCAAATTCGTTGATTCTTTCGTTCGGTTTAGTTTTCAAAACATTAACCTAAACTCTTAACCATACTTGCTTAACAATTTTTATGACTACCAATAGGCATTTATCTCTTTTTATTTAGTATGTCATAAAGGGCATAGGATGGGAAGGTGTAGCCATTGGCCATTGGAGCCATGGAAGGGATTCCACATTGGCCGAATAAGACCAAATAAATATAAATTAAATAACTTTAAAACTAAATAATTATTGACATAACATATATGGAGTCGTATAATCCAGAAATATTAATATTAATATTAAAAGTAAGCACAAAAGTCAAGAATCATCAACATTCACATATTAAAATACTTCTTAACTTGATAATGACTAATAATATTATAATTATAAAGCTTATTTAAAGATTAACGTCTTAGAAACTTTAATTCACTATGTGTGAACTACCAACCATTGATGACAAACATGTGATGTGGTTGGGATGGTTTAGTCGCGTGCCTCCCCTCCCTTTAGACCCGGGTTCAAATCCAAAAATATTATAATTAAAAGTAAACACAAAAGTCAACAACCACAAACATTCATCAATCAAAGACTACTTTTTAACTTAACAATGACTAATGATATTATAATTATAAATTATAAAGCTTGTTTAAAGATCAACGTCTCAGGAACAATAATTCACTATGAGTGGACAACCAACCATTGGTGACAAATGTGTGATCCGGTTGGGATGGTTTAGTCGCTTGCCTCCCCTCCCTTTAGACCCGGGTTCGAATCCCTGGGCATCCCCCTACCAACTTTTTGTTGACCATTTTTCTTTTCTCACTTTATCTAATAGTTTTTTAACTGTTTTGCGTTTAATTAAAACCGCGTCTGGTTTAGTTTATTTTCCCTTTTTTGATGACTTGTGTTTTTCGAGCACGTATTTTGACGTTTTATGCCTTAGAACTGTTCTTTTAACTGTTTTAAACTATTTTTTTTGTTTTGCATGGGACACTTAGGTTCTTTGTATATGCGTTTTGATATTTGGAATTGTGGCGAAATTCACGCCGGTATTGAGACAATATGATCATGCCGCTACGCCCAGGCTTGCAATCAACTAGTTAGAATCATGTCTAAGGCGACCCGTAGTGGTCCAACGCATTGGGCGTGATTTTAACTAACGTGGCAACATCTTTGGGGCGTGAGGGGCAAGGGCGTGGTTCAGACCACGACCGTTGGAGCAAATTTATGTATGTGGTTGGGGCGTGATTTTATTTGCGTATGTGAAGAATGGACGTGGAACTACTACAAATGACCTAATAATAAAATTGAAATATGTAATAAAATTATAAAAATAATTTTATTTAAATTAATGTTCTAAATGTTATGTTAATTAGTTAGGTTGATTTATTAAATATAGGTTAGTTACACAATATTAATACCTTATTTATATCAACATATACGTAAACACATAAATGTTTGGAAAGAAAATGGGACATCATTCTCCGGTATGGGACGGCACCGACCTTCCTTTGTCATTGTTGTCTCATCCAACCAACAACTATCTATATCTACATATTAATTGAAATTCACTAAAGAAACTCGCGTTCTGAAAGGTTTCCAATAAAATTTAGTCACCGCGGGATCTAGAGATGGCAATGAAACTCGAATTCGATGGAAAAACCCGAAACCCGAAATATTTGGGATGGATATTAGGTCGGGTAATAGGGTATGCGACCAGGTTTGTGATTATTTTTGAAATTTTTCGCGGGTATAGGATATGGTGATATACCCGTTTAATCGCCCCGATTACCCTATAACATATACCCGGCATAGTTTTCTTTCTTTTTTATTTATTCTAAGTATATATACCGTATTTATTTTTAATTTATATACCCGGCGGGTTTCAGGTCGAGTATACCCAACGGGTATTTATGTACAAACTAACTGGTTTACCCGAAACCCGTGGGTATACCCGACACCTGACGGGTAATTACCTGATAGAAACCCGACGGGTTTTGGGCCGGGTATGGGACAAGCTTTTATAACCGGGTAAGGGGTTGAGATTATCTAAACCCGTCCCAAACCCGACCCATTGTCATCCCTAGGGATCATTCGAAACTTTCCAAAACCCGACTTGCGTTTGACGTAATTTCGATCCAATCCTCTAACTTTTTATGTGCAAACTCTTTGTTTAGCTTGTACAGGCCCAGATCTAATGTTTGCATGTCGATTTACACATAAAGATTTGTAACAAGTTTCTCGAAAATTCAAGTGCGCTAGAAATATGAATTTTTGAAAATCAACTATTTATAAAGAAAAAAAAACAATATGAGAATTAAATACAAGTAAGCTTGAGAGATCACGAAAAACAAAAGGTATATTTACATAAAAGACATAATTACTCTTTAAAATGATGAATGATTCTGAATTTCATTGAAATATAGAGGGATTTTTAATTCTATTAGTTGAGCGACATGTTTGAAATTAATTCTAATTTAAAATTCATCATCTTAGCTAATCAAACATATGAAGAAATAGAATTTAAATTTCAATTTCGTTAAAATTTCAAGAATTCATGCCAACCAAACACACTTAAAATATTCATAAACTTATAACCGATGCTAATCTTATAAATACATCTTTTATAAACTAAAATAAGTTTTACAAAATAGGTTAAAGGATAAAGGTTAAACTAAATAATAATATCCCACTTAAAAGACGTTTTAACCATAGAAATAAAAAACTATATTATTAGTAAAATATTAAAAAAATAAAATTAATTTAAACAAATCACCAATAAAAAATAGGTCGTCTTGGTGAGACTATAAGACCCCCCTTCCCCCTTCGTCTTCTACCTACCCTAACCACCTGCAACCTCAATAAAATCCTTCAATCCTCTCTGTGAACAATACACAGAGCCATGACAAAGGTATACCCTAATGCTGTAGTTCCATACACCCAGCCACCGCTCTCCGCTGCTACACATAGTCCTCTGGTACTCACCGTGTGGAAGAAGTCTCTGCTCTTCAACTGTCATGGCTTTACCGTCTTCGATTCCAACGGCAATCTCGTATTTCGAGTCGATAACTACGCCGCCGGATCTAAGGAGGAGATCGTCCTAATGGAAACCGCCGGCCGCTCTCTTCTCACCATCCGCCGCAAGGTATGTCCAGTTTTTTTAGTTGTGTTCACGTATTGTTTATGAATCTATCTTATTCAATGTTTTCTTATTATCTGCTCATGATTTGATAAATGATAATTAATCCGGCAGAGGCTGAGTTTATTGGACAATTGGCTGGTGTACGACGGCGAAACGACGGTGAATACTCGATTCACGGTGACGAAACACGTGAATCTCCTCAACACGAAGTCGTTGGCTCACGTGAGCGTTACAATTGCAGGATCCAAAACGAAGAAGGTGATTTACGAGATCGAAGGATCGTACACGCAGAGATGCTGCGGTGTTTACGATGATAAGCGGCGGCGCGTGGCTGAAATTAAGCGGAAAGAGGCGGTCGAAGGTGCGACGTTCGGCGGAGATGTATTCCGTCTGTTCGTACATCCGGAGATTGATTCAACGGTTGCGATGGCACTAGTCGTCGTCATCGATCAGATGTTCTCCTAACGCGTAGGTCTTAACTCGTTCGCAAATTCAAATGAAAAGAGATCTGATTTCAATTAATCAGATCCACTAACAGGCTTTTGGATGCTTCATCCCAATTGTTATGAATTGGTACGAATCAAATGAGAACTTTTGAAGCATTCTGTTTTATTCTTTTGAAATTTCTTGGATTTAGGGCTTGATTTTTTCGTTTTTGTATAAAAGATCAACCTCAGATGGGAGGAACTTTATGTATCATCATCATCATCACCATTTTCATCTATATAGTTTGATTTTGTATTATATGATTGTGTTTATTTTCATCTTTTTGTTCATTGATAATTGATTGTTTGGGGGATTTGTGTATGTAATTCTATTTGATTTATTATTTTTGTTGATATTATGAAGGGGGGTTATTAATGGTTTACCCAAAAGGTCCTTTTGACATCCTGTATGCTCTACACCACTCGTATAGCCTAATACGAGTCGTATTGTGCAAAAAGTTAAAATAACAGCGACCAGACATGTCATATCAGACACATTCGTTCACCAATACAGTCGTATTGTGACTCATATACGACTGGTATAGAACTATACGAGTCGTATAGAGTTTGGGTGTCCAAAGAATCTGATTGGGTGCCGTATATCCTAGGGCATTATGAATCTTAACTAAATTTATATTAGTTTAGAAAAAAAAGTTGTTAAACGACTTTTATAAAGATAATTAAATTGATAGTATATCTTATCTTAAAGATAACTAGTCTATATGCCCGTGTGACACACGTGTTGAGAAAATAATAATAAAACATGCAAGCAATTTAAATAAATCATACATAAAAGATTGAAAAAAACTACAATAGTTATTACAAATTTCTAAATATTTCTTTATATACAACATTTGATCTTGTATTTGAAAGATTACCATTACTATCTAGCATAACTTTTAGGTTAGTAACCCGTGTATTACACGTGAAGAATACATAAAATAAATAAATAAATGTGAAGAAAAACTATGTACATAATTCATAAATCTCCAAAAATATAATATAAAATGAATACTGTGTTACAATGGTAGAATACATAAGACAATGAGAAATAAGTATCAACTTTAAATTATCTACTAAACATGACAGTCACTACAAAAAGGAACACATTGCAGCCAACTGTTTTGAACCTGTCAATGTGTTTGTAGAATAAAAAAGCTTTACTCACATTGTTATTCAATGAGAGAGAAACAAGTTACACTTTTTTTTTCTGGATAAGACTTGGCCAAAGAGAGAAAAGAACAGATTTGGTAGCTTAACATTCAAATATATCATACATTGAAGTCGGATCTCTAACTTGGGTTATTTCTTTAACTTATAAATGACATAAGACGACCCTATTTGCAAATAGGAGACCACATTAAAAAGGAAATAAGATATAAATGCCCAAGAATATATTCAAGGAGCACCAGTAAAACACATTAAAAAAACTGCAAAAATAAAAATAAAAATTGAAAAGACGCACAAAAAAACAACAGGATTCTGTAGAAAAAAAAACTTTTGATGGAAAAAAAAACAGCAAAAATGTGCATTAAAACATATAGATCCAAATCCAAGAGTCCAACATACTATAAGTGCAATCATCTTCCCCTAATATCCGTACAAATAATGCTCAACCCCAAAGAGCCCAAAAACTTTTATTTAAAGTCTAAAAAAATAATAAGTCTCGTTTTAAAGTTCTAGAAAGTCAACAAAAGTCAAGTTGTCTTGTAAATTTAACTTCGTTTGTGAAGTTTATGAAATAGGCTTTTGAACCTGAAAAAATTAAATCCTATAAAAAAAGGGTTCATTTTGTATTCAAGATATTATCAAAACATGTAATATTTAGTGCTTAAAATAAAATTATGGGGCTCCATAATCTATAAAAAACCAGAGATAAAAGCACAAACCTTAACTTTCACTGGAGTTTCTTTAGAACCAGCAACATTCATGGCAACCATACTACATCAACATGGAAAAACATAAGTTTCATTGCATCTTTCACAGATAAAAGATGATAAAGATAATGTTTTGGAACCTCACATGGAGTCAAGTGGGTTTACTGTGTGTTTAAGTGAAGATTACAAAGAAATAAATAAAAAAAAAGTTAATAATCAAATAATCAATCAACCCATTTCAAAATTTTAAATAAACTAATAAAAAATAACTATTTGTCTAAAGCTTTATGTAGTCAAAGACCAAGTAATCTGAGCAAAATTTAGCTTAGTAACAGAGAATGACATACCATAAGAAACATTACAATTCACCAACTGCAATTAATATGTTTGTCAGGTTCTTCAGGATTGTGACCATTGCAACATTTATGTACTTCAAGCTGAAAAAAATTCACCAGAAGACACCAAAAACATAGGATTAGAACATTGGTTATCAACGTAAGCGTTGATTAATTCAAAGTTCAAACACACGTAATTAAAAAGTTATTGAAATAAAAAAACATATAATAAACAAAAAATAATTCTAACATAATATAGTGAGCAGTTGGTTCAATGTTTGTTCCCGTTCATCATTGCTGGCAATTTGAAACTCACCATCACGACTCTTAGCTACATCATCAATCTGACAATAAAAAAACATATTAGAGTAATATAACATTATAACCGAGCATTTTATATATGGATAAAGCTACAAATCCAACCTCGTCTGTAAATATGATTGACGGTGCTTCCTTCTTTGCCTTTGAAAAGAGACCTCTAACACGCGATGCTCCCATGCCTACATAAAGTTCTACAAACTCACTTACAAAACAACTAACGAACGGTACTTCAGCTTTCCCAGCTACCGCCTTTACCAAAAGTGTCTTACCTGTCCCAGGAAGACCAACATGTAAGATACCCAAATCCATCAGGCACAATAAATATCGATGACGCATAGATGGTCAGGTTACAAAAATGACTAAATATCAATGTAAAAAAACCCTTTGTGAATGCATCATGGTAGCAATAGCACCATAATTAGGTTCAGCATGTTGCATACACATTTGGTCAATATCATTCCGCAACTCATCCCACTCTACAAAGGAAAATAGAAATTAAACTAATTTTGTCTCTCTTTTCATAAAAATGTTCAAGAATTATGGAACATGGAAGACCAGATCACATAACATGCTCCAAAACCTCAATTCGAGAAAGCAAAGAGCAACCATCAAATTTCTCATCCATGGTTACAAATTTCTTTAACACAAGTACACAAAATCAAAATAAAATAAGAGTAAAGTGCCATTTTCGTCCCTGTGGTTTGGTCATTTTAACCATTTTCATCCAAAAAGTTTTTTTTTAGCTTTTTCATCCCTAACTTTTCAAAATCTATCCATTTTCATCCAGTTGACTAACCCCGTTAAATTATTACCGTTAAACCAGGGCATTTTAGTCCTTTCAAAACTCCTTTTTTATTCTTATTTATTATTTCCTTCTTCCCCTCCCCATTGCAGTCTCTTGATAAGAATTTCAGCTACAATAAGAATTCTGTAACGCCATATATTCACCCAAACACTCCAAAAACCAACACCTATTTAGGGTTTTGAAAAGGGATGGGGAGGGGAAAAAGGAAATAATAAAAGAGAATAAAAAAGGAATTTTGAAAAGACGAAAATGTCCCCGGTTTAACGGTAATAATTTAACGGGGTTAGTCAATTGGATGAAAATGGATAGATTTTGAAAGGTCAGGGTTGAAAAAGCTAAAAAAAAACTTTTTGGATGAAATTGGCTAAAATGACCAAACCACAGGGATGAAAATGACACTTTACTCATAAAATAATTATCATTCAACGACCATAATTACAAATCCTAATATAAACTCATAGTTGATATCCTATACAGGCTTCAAGCAAGTATTCAAGTCAAACAGTTATAGAAGTACACATCAAAGAGACTCTAAATAATCACGTCGGCTTTGCTATGAAGAAAAGAGCAACAAGTGGATTTATCTATTCCCATATCCCATATATGAAGGTTCTATCTATTTGCTTCAAGTTTAGTAAAAGCCCTTAATACCAATCCCAAGATGAGTATTGCAGATTGCATAATGTGTGGGCTTCAAGTTTAGTATAAGCTAATTTCACCCCAACCCCTATTTTGTCATCGGTTAACAAAAATACTTCATGTTCAACTGACACAGCTATCAAAGAACCAAAAATCTGATGCTAAATTTTCTTAGTACATGTAGCTAAATGCATCACATCTTTCTTTAATTAATTTAGCTTAACTGAGGAAGTTTTTTTTTCCCAAATTTGGAATGACTTTTTCAATCAAACATGAAAATTATAAGGGACATGCCTCTGTCTCAACAACCCTATATTGTATTTGCTCTTCATTTTCCTAACCCCCAGCAGATGCCATGTAAATAAACCTCATTGAAGATTAAATTACAAACTACCTTGTTACTTACAACATATTCAGCTTAAATACAATAACAGGAAGGTTTAAAACCCGTTTAATAAAATCGAAAAGCAAGAACAGAGAATAAGTATGAAATAAAATCATATATAAACAAATTTGGTAAAAGCAAGAACTTACAATTCTGAGATAAACAACATATATGTAATAACCCAAACAGATTTGGTAAAAGTTGACTGGTATCTATTGCTTGCAAACTCATAGCTTGGATTCTAAAATTTCAAAGCAGTGGAAGAATGGGTTGAAAGATTTTGAATACATGGGTGATATTTATAACCGTTTGATTATAAGAAAAGAGACAATCAGTTTATTTTAGGTAACCTGATAGTCAAAATAAGGGGTAATCAGTGTTTGATAGAGACTGCATATATGTTTGGTGAAAAGGGTTTATATACAACATTAGAGACTTGTTTTTGTCTTCTATAGTTGACATAAAGATCCGTGTAAAAAGTAAAACACTTTTTTCTGAATTTTTTACTATATTTTCAAGTTTTACTTTAAAAAAGACAACCAAAAACTGATATTGGTTTTAGGTATCCTGAATTTAACCACAAGAGAATGAACAAACAACATACTTAAACCCCTAAACAAATAATTATATGAAACACCTATTCAAGCATTTAAGCATAATAAATTGTAAGATTATAAATTAACAAATACAGATCGTTGGATTATAACTTGACTAAAAACATAGAACTCAAACCCAAAATCACTAAAATCAAAAAAATTGGAACATACCTGTTAGAATCAACTTAAAATCAGTTGAAACCCTAAATTCAAGAAGCGCTTTGAATCAGCATAGAAAGGATACGCAGTAAACAATTGAGAAAGAAAATCAGCACATCAACACATACAAATCGTCGGAGGTTCTTGTTGTTGCATAAATAAATAGAGAGCTCAAACCCAAAAACAGAAAAATCGAAATGATGCAACATACCTGTTAGAATCGATTTTGAGGAGGACAAAGGCTGCCCTCGTAGCAGCTAAGAGATACGGAGGAAAAGGAAGCAGAAGAAAAGAAATAGGGCTTCAATCGGGTATGGATGCAGGGGTAGCCGATGGTGGTTGTGGTGGCTAGGTGGTTTAGGGTTCTTCACTTTAGGGTAGAAGATGATGGCAAGTCTAGGGTTTGAAAATGTCTGGAGCGTGGTTTGGGAATGTAGAAGATGAAAGAGAATAAGAGATTGGTTTGAAATTTGAAATCGGGTAAAAAAGGAAAATGGGGTTCACCCATATGCATATGCAACATAACCTAAAATCATGTTAAGTGTCAAACTATATATGAAAACTTGTCATGGCTGTCCGCAACGCTAACAGCCATCCATACCATAAACAGTCCTAGTCAGCATGTCACATCAGTTTTTCTCTTATTCTTTCCACAAACTCATTTTACCCCCAATACTACCATACCCATCCATCCCACAAACAACCTCATTATTTCCACATCATCTTTTTTTATTTTCATTTATCTATTTAAATTACTATTAAATAACTTAAATTAATTAATAAATAATTAAATAAGTAAATTATTAAACAAAAATTAAAATTACATTAAATTAAATAAAAACAACAACAACCTAAAACAATAAAATCAAACAAGAGTACAAAGTTAATAAACTAAAAATACAATAATACAATAATACATAAATTAAAAAATAAATAAAATAAACCTAAAAATTGAAACTACTAATTGCGTCGAGCCATGTTATATTTCTCTCTGATCTCGTTACACAAAGTTTCATGTTCTGCTCTTTGGTATTGATCCATATGGCTTGTGTCGATGAAAAGTATTTTCTTTTCTTCTACCATAATTTTTCTCTGTTCCAACTCATAGAACTTATCAATTTTTTGATCGAACTGCTCGATCGCCAGCTTCTTCACACGGTTTGTCTCGGCTAGTTCTTCAACAAGGCTTAACTTCTTTGCCTCGTAATCATATAAAGACATGTCCTTACCCTTTGCTTTGGTCTTGTCCCTCCCCATTGATTTGGCCTTGTCCCTCCCCATTGGATGACTTGGGGGTTCCTGTTCTGCTTGAATATCATCGTCGTCATCATCAAGTGATATTCCAAATTCTGGAGTATTCGTGCTTCCTGTATACTCCACTGTGCTATTTGATTTTTGTCTTTTGGGGGCTTGATGGCCATGTACTTTGCTAGAGCTATCGTGCTTTGGACAATCTTTTATAACCCTCCACACATGTTCATATGCGAAGGCAATAGAACTCTTATTAGAGGGATAATTGGTGTAATCAAGTTTGGCCTCATTAATATATTGGTCATCTGACCAACCGCTTTTGTGACGAGACTTTGCTTGCAAATATAACTCATTAAACTTGCTTACCTTCGTTTTAATGTGGTGCCATTGACTTCTTAGATTGTGAGCAATTCTTGGAACTTTCGGTCCCTCGTTATTGTAGTAGTCTGCAATCCTTCCCCAATATTCGGCGTTGTTCTGGTTGTTTCCAACTATTGGGTCTTCAGAAATGAAGATGTAACCCTTTGTTAACAAGACTTCGTCACTTGGGGGACACTTGATACGATTACTCTTTTCTTGTTCATCAGCAGGTGCTGTTTCTTTTGTGCTAATTTTGGTTTTCCCTTTCTTCTTTCGGGAAATTTTGATTGGTGATGATTGAGATTCATCAACAGGTGTCGATTGTTGTGATAGTGCTTGTTGCATTTGCATTTGGTATTGCCACTGTAAAAACTGTTGATATTGATGAAGTTGCGGCTGTGATGGTTGTTGAAATTGTGAGAATCCACCAACTGGTTGTTGGAATTGTGAGAATCCACCAGCTGGTTGTTGGAAGTGTGGGAATCCACCAGCTGGTTGTTGGAATTGTGAGAATCCACCGGCTGGTTGTTGAAATTGTTGAAATGGTGAGGGTGTAGGTTGTCGGTTTGGGCTTTCTTCATTGTTGCTATCGTTTAGTAGCTGAGAGAACGAAAACGGGTGATTTGGATCCATGGAATTGAGTGAACGAAAACGTTTAATTGTTGGAAGAATTGTTTGAGATAGTTGGGTGTGAAAATGGTTTAGGTGTTTAGATGTATTTATAGTATTAAAAACTAGCCGTTAGGAAAAATACAAAAAAAAAACTAGCCTTTAGGAAAAATACAAAAAAAACTAGCCGTTAGGAAAAAAAAAAAAAAAAAACTAGCCGTTAGGTTTTAATTAAGTTTTAAATAAGGTTTAATTAGTTTTTAAATTATAATTTAAATTAACAATAATACCGTTTGAAAAAAGAAAAACAAAGAAAAAAATAAATAATATAGTGGGGTGAGGGCCCACCAGCTTCCCACAAATGAAGCCCTTGGGGGCGGGCAGCTTGTCACGGGCGACGAGCCCTCAACGCAAGCCCATTGGATAGGCGGGCCACGTGGACTATGGGCGGCGTGAGTAAATCGGCGTTGGAGGCCGCCTCATAAGTGTCAAGAACCTTTCTTCTTTATAATATATATAAATATATAAATTAAAAAAATGTAACATCCCGAGTTTTAGAGCACGAGAGAATTCGCGAGGAATTAAAACTTAAATAAAAAGAAAGGAAGCGGGCTTGGGCCGGGGTGAATGGCCCGAAAGGGGAAGGGTTTGGGCCCTTATAGGCCTCAAGAACAACCCAAAAGCCCATTTCCATCCTCATTTCCGGATTTTAGAGAGAGAGGAGAGAGAGAGTCTAGAGAGAGAAAGTTCCGGTTTTCGGATTAAAGCTTCAAGGATCATTAGCAAGAGCCTCTTGAGTGTTTAGCAACGAAAAGGAAGTGATTACAGGTAACCGATTCTCCTAGATCTGAGTTTTAGTTCGTTTTTGGGTTTTTCGGGTTTTGGGTGAAAAGGTTATGTTTAATCGGATGAAACTGATAGATAAGCATAGATTAGAGTTCCTTAATGGAAAACGAACGTTTTGAATGCAAACAGGTTCAGGATCTTGAAGTGATCAGACCCGAATGTGAAAGTTAGGGTTTTTCGCCAAGAACAGGTCGTGCGCACTTGCTAAGTGCGCACAGAGCAGGTCCTGCGCACTTGCTAAGTGCGCAGGAAGAGGAACCTGCGCACTTGCTAAGTGCGCAGGAAGAGGGACCTGCGCACTTGCTAAGTGCGCAGGAAGGGAAGTCTGCGCACTTGCTAAGTGCGCAGGAAGCAGTGTCTGCGCACTTGCTAAGTGCGCAGGCATCAGGACTGATTAAGTAAAGTCAGTATGTTAGAGTGGTTAAACCGTTTAGCGTCGAGTTAAGTCTGATAAGTGTCAAATTGTTATGATTGTTCCAGTAGACCGTTGCAGCTTAGATACCAGGTGAGTTCTAATCCCCTTTTTGCCTTCTTTAGGGGTGGTATGCATACTTAGTGTAAAGTGTTTATTATATTTTATATATTATAAACTGAAGAGAAAAGCTATGTTTTAGTGAAAGGTTTAAAAGAGGCAAAAGTATGTTTCAGTAAAGTAAGATATATCATTTGGCAAGCGTTTACTATATTTTTATATACATAAACAAAGGCATGATATATGTGCTAGTATGTTTTCAGTAAAGTAAGATATATCATTTGGCAAACGTTTACTATATTTTTATATACATAAACAAAGGCATGATATATATGATAAGCTATGTTTCAGAAAGTAAGATGTATTTTATGATAAGCTATGTTTCAGAAAGTAAGATGTATTTTATGATAAGCTATGTTTCAGTAAAAGCAAAGATATATCATTTGGCAAGCGTTTACTATATTTTTATATACATAAACAAAGGCATGATATATGTTAAGTTATGAACAAGATTTACAGAAAGATTTATGAACAGTAAAGTGAACAGTTTTCCTTCGGGAATATGTACCAGCTATAAAGGTCCTTGGGACAGATGTTACTTGTACAAGATGTCAGACATGGGTTCTACCCATTAGTAAGAACCTTTGGGTTCGTTAACGGTTGTACAACTGGGATGAGTGACGGCGGTTGCTCGGGAGGTCCACGCAACCTCCCCTTAGCGGTAATGTCGGTTCATGGACGTTAGCCATGGGGGCATTGACCAGGTACTCGTCGGTTCATGGACGTTAGCCATGGGGGCGGTACAGTAGTGACAAGGAATTGACGGTTAAGCGGTAATGTCGGTTCATGGACGTTAGCCATGGGGGCATTGACCAGGTACTCGTCGGTTCATGGTCGTTGACCATGGGGGCGGTACAGTAGTGACAAGGAATTGACGGATAAGCGGTATTGTCGGTTCATGATCGTTGATCATGGGGGCATTGACCAGGTACTTGTCGGTTCATGGATGTAAGCCATGAGGGCAGTACAGTAAAGAGGAATTGACGGTTTATTATACGTTTTAAACTGTTTAAAAAGTAAAGTATGTAAAGTTTAGCCATATGGGCAGTATATATATATGTTTTAGTAAATCTTTTGTATAATTGATTTAAAGTAAACGTTAGAACTCACTCAGCGTTGCTGATTTTTAGTATGCATATCAGTTAAGTGCAGGTTAGTTGATGGATGTGGATGCTTGGTTTAGAGAGAAGAGTTACCCGAAGATCAGTGTCTGGCATCCCGTTTATGTTTTATGTTATGTTTCTTTTGATTATGTTGATTAAGACAAGTTTCAGTTGTAATTGACTAGTTATGTTTAGACATGTATGTTTCCGCTGCGTATGTTGAGATTTTAAAACGTTTCCACTGTGTTAATGAATGTCTTATGTTTAAAAGTGCTATGTGTTGATGAGTAAATCCAATGAGTGAGGTCTCCCGGGATTGGGGCCTCACAAAAAATTAAGTAAAAGAAACATTATGTTTGATACCTTGATAAGTTTTTAGGTATATTAAGAAACATTTTGTTGAACAGGTTCAAGCTTCATTCCATCTTGTTTTAAACTTTTAGCATCCATCATTTTTAATTTTTCATGTTAAATAGAAAACTAATGACCGTTTGGTTGGATGAAATTCATTGGAATTTAATGAAATTAGAATTTAAATTTCATTCCTTAGTATGTTTGGTTAACTATGAGATAGATTTGGAATTGGAATTAATTTCATCCAAATCCTCACTTGATGGAAATTCAAAATCCTTCAATCATAAGAATTTTTTAAATACTACATATAACCACGTCACGTCCTTTACCACCTGCTGTCGTGCTAATCTACATTGCCGCCCACCATCGCCCTCAACCCCCCGCCCCCTACCGCCGCCTGCCATTATCACCCCCACCCCCCGTCCCCACCCCCGGTCCACGTCCCCACCCCCCACCACCTCCACCGCACCCCGCCGCCCCCACCCCCACCCCAATCAAATCCCATAATAAAAGTACCAACCAAACTTATTTTGGAATTTTAAAGGAATCCTTTAAATTCAAATTCAAATTCCTATTCCAATTCAAATTCCTATTCCAATTCCAATAAATTTTGCGAACCAAATTTATCTAGGTAATATCAACATCATGTTACTTACAAAAGAAATGCTCATGACTTATACTTATACCTTTGGCAAAATTTATACTTATTTTTAAATTTTTATTATTAACAAGTTGCTCATAACTTATCTAGGTAATATCAACATCATGTTACTTACAAAAGAAATGCTCGTGACTAGTTTCTTTTTATACGCGGCCTCTTTATGAAAATCATGAATTCGATGCTAAAATTTCCTTTTCATGATAGTCACATGATAGCATGGTCGATTCACCTCGGTATTCTTTCGCCAATGATTCTTTAGCACAAAGCTAATATCGAATGAGTTCACAAAGATTTGTACCTTACTCAATCCTTCTTATTGCTCTTTAAGATTATATAACGTGATACGATTCGATTATGATATTCAATCACCGTCAATGTGGATAATGGCCTTTAATAATGGGATAAAGGACCAAAAAAATGGTATTGCACTTTTAGGGTTTGGTACCAAAGAAGATGTAACATTAGCCATGACATATATAAAAACTATAGATCCTAAAGTAGTGCCTACTTGTTCTTCATGTCTTTTCTCAATCATATTATCCCCATCTCTGATTTAATCATCGACCATCATATTCATGGGGTTTACTTATCACCGATTAAGGGGATACCTCACTTTAAACAAGTGGTGACACTCGCACGTAACATTAAATTATCGTGTTCACTAATGTCAACAAAGATCAACCGTGACAAAACTTCACGCATGTGGCCTAGGGGCATGTGCAAATCATCATCCTATTGCGCATATAGTTCCCCCTAAAATACACACATGAATCAAACAAACGTGTAATTTACATAAATACTTATTTCTGTTTCAGGTAAAACTTAACTACTTACGTTACAAATCAAAGTTTTTCAAAATTAACGCGTAGACTAATAGACTATGAATCGTTGATAATAAACTTGAACTAGATGGATGCACATTTCGTGCTTTCAATCTAACCATTTTATAGACCACTTTTGTAAGAGAAATAAAACCAAGGGCTACTTTTAAACAACATTTCATACTTTAGGGACTTCCCAAGCACTATAAAACACTTGTGATTACTAGAGGTTCAATTCCATGCACTCATTTGGTTCCTCATTTCTCATTCGGTTACACAGAGATACAAACCGAACGCAATCATGACCGGCACCGGAACGGAATGGAAACTCGCCGATCACCCGAAACTACCGAAAGGGAAGATCATCGCCGTCGTCGTCTTGGACGGTTGGGGTGAAGCCTCTCCCGATGAATACAATTGCATCCATGTGGCCGAAACACCAACGATGGATTCTCTCAAAAACGTACCATCTATATATCTCATATTGATAGATTAATGTATCATGATTGCCGGTTATCGTTCTTAATTGTTTCTTACATTTGATATTATTTCATTATGATTCCATCTGATTTTTAATAACCTTTGATTTTGATCTTTTGTTGATATAGATCCATTATTGAAAATGATAATTTGATGTATTTGAAAAAAAAAACCTAAATCGTCTAGTTTTTTGATTGATAGTTCATCTTTTTAAATTTTTATACTTCTTACAAACAAATGCTTATGATTATGTAAATAAAAACCATCAAACTAATTTCTTCATGTGTTTTTAAATTTTAATCTATTACATGAATTACACATGTGTAGGTTATATACCAAACCAAACGTACCCAGTATAATCCCACACATAGCTAACGCTATTAGTAGGGTCTGGGGAGGGTGTGATGAGGGCAAACCTTACCCCTATCCCAAGGGATAGAGAGGCTGCTCCCGTTTAGACCCCCGACTCCATGGGAAAGAAAAAAATAAAAATATAAATAAAATTAATGAGTAATAAAGTAAAATAAATTTAACAGTAATCTAACAATTAGCAGTGTATGACTAGAGTATATTAGTCACAAGAAACACAACACACCTACAAGAAACAAGACATACGCAAAATCTTTGCTAAACAACTCTACTCTCCCACACAACCGGTCACTCATCCTAAAACCCTAATACGACGTCTCCATGAAATCCTATCATTGATCATGTCCTCTGAGAGGTGTAAATCTAGCAAATCAAGCCTAATCCTCTCATCCCACGTTAATTTCGGTCTCCCCCTGCTCCTTTTCCCCTCTACAACGAGAGTTTCCACCGTTCTCACTGGATCTGTGCTCTGTCTCCTCTTGACATGTCCAAACCATCTCAATCTTCCTTCTCTTATCTTATCTGAGATACATGTGACTCCCAATCTCTTCCGAACAACTTCATTTCTTATTCGGTCCTTTCTTGTGTGTCCACACATCCACCTCAACATCCTCATCTCAGCTACATTCATTTTTCGAGCTTGTGTCTTCTTGATGGCCCAACAATCGGTTCCATATAGCATCGCTGGGCGAACTGCTACCCTATAAAATTTATCCTTTAACCCTATTGGGAACCTCTTTGTTGCACAAAACACCTGAGGCCGCTCTCCATTTACACCAACCAGCCTGCACCCGATGGACTACATCATTGTCGATGTCCCCGTTACTCTGGATGACAGATCCTAGATACTTGAACTTCAGTGTCTTAAGGACAACCCCACCTTCAATAGAAATCTGGGTCTCCTCGTCGACGTTTGCACCACTAAAGTTGCAGTGAAGGTACTCGATTTTAGATCGGCTTATCTTCAAACCTTTGTGCTCTAAGACTGTTCTCCATTCCTCTAGTCTGTTGTTCAATGTCTCTTTACTTTCTGCAATCAACACGATATCATCAGCAAAAAGCATGCACCATGGAATTGCATCTTGAATCGACTTTGACAACTCATCCAAAACTACTGCAAAGAGAAAGGGGCTTAGTGCCGACCCCTGGTGAACTCCCACTTCCACCGGAAAAAAGTCTGTATCCCCCACGGGTGCTCGGACGCATGTCTTAGCCTCATGATACATATCCCTAATTGCCTCAATATATTTACTAGGGATCCCTCTTCCCTCCAGACTTTCCCAGATCAATTTTCTAGGCACACTATCGTACGCCTTTTCAAGATCGATGAACACCATATGTAAATCATGTTTCTTCTCTCTGTACTTTTCCATTAATCTTCTTAAAATGTGTATCGCCTCCGTAGTGGACCGGCCTGGCATGAACCCAAATTGGTTTGCTGTAACCTGGGTTTGTCGTCTAATCCTTGTATCTATAACTCTTTCCCATAATTTCATTGTATGACATATGAGCTTAATCCCCCTGTAGTTAGCACAACATTGAGCATCTCCTTTGTTTTTATATAGGGGTACTAAGACACTACGCCTCCACTGATCTGGCATCTTCCCGGTTTTGAAGATATTGTTGAACAGTCTTGTCAACCACTGAACGCCTTCCTCTCCCATACACTTCCACGCTTCAATGGGTATGTTGTCTGGACCGACTGCCTTAGCTCTTCCCATCTTCTTAAGAGCACTCCTCACTTCTTCCTGTGTGATATTTCGACAATAACAATTATTTCGTTGACTGGATTGAGTAGTGGGATTCTCCGTTATGGCTAGACTTGGTCTACAACTGTTGAAAAGGGTGTAGAAATAGTTTTGCCATCTCAGCTTGATGTCTCGTCCCTTTACCAAAACTCTTCCATCATCTTCCTTGATAAACTTCACGACCCCAAGATCTTGTCTCCTACGCTCCCTATTTTTGGCAATCTTAAACATATGATGCTCCCCTTCCTTGGTGTCTAGTTTTCTATACATCGTTTCATAGGCAAAATTCTTTGCCTCACTCACTGCCTTTTTAGCTTCCCTCTTTGCCTGTCTATAGTTCTCCCGTAGTGTCATTATCTCCTCTCCATTACTGCACTGCAACATCTCTTTAAAGCGTTGTTGCTTGTCCTTTATCTTGCTCCGCACCTCCTCATTCCACCACCAAGACTCCTGATGTCCTCTTGTTGCTCCCAATGTGACTCCGAGGGTTTCCTTTGCTGCCTGCGTAACAGTGGTTGCCATAGCAACCCACATCTGGTTTGTGTCGCCATCCTTAGTATTTATGTTCATCGCCATGACTTTATCTTTAAACAAATTGATGTTTTCGTCCTTCAAATTCCCCCATCTGATCCTTGGTTTATTTTTCTTCTCCTCTCCGCCACCCTTTTTCTCAAGGTAAAATCGGCCACCAACAGACGATGTTGGGTCGCTACTGACTCTCCTGGAATTACCTTGCAATCCTTCCACCAATTGCGATCCCCTTGTCTCATCAGGAAATAGTCGATCTGCGTGTTGCGCCCCCCGCTACTAAAAGTAATCAAATGTGATTCCCTCTTTATAAAGAACGTGTTTATAATACCAAGATCATGCGCAAGCGCAAAGTCAAGAAGCTCCCTACCATTATCGTTTCTAACACCATAACCAAAACCTCCATGAACCATCGGAAAACCATCACTCTCCTTACCAATGTGACCATTAAAATCACCTCCTAAGCATATTTTCTCCTGTCTAGGTAATGACCTCATTACCCCGTCTAAACTACCCCAAAAATCCCTCCTTTCTTGGTCTCCTAGACCTACATGTGGTGCATAAGCGCTAACAATTGCCACAACTTCCTCACCAAGTACTACTCTCAACACCATGATCCTATCATTATATCTTTTCACTTCCACCACATTACCGTGCAGTTCTTTAGCAACTAGAAAACCCACCCCATTTTTTGTTCCATCGCAACCAGAATGCAACAGTTTGTAGCCATTACACTCACCCCCCCTTTGACCCTTCCACCTAGTCTCCTGAAGGCAAGCTACCTGAATCCTATGTTTTCTAAGCACGTCTACTAACTCTAACAACTTACTAGTTAGGCTTCCTACATTCCAAGATGCCAAACGTAACCTATACCCCTTATGGTTAGCACTAGATGCACCCCTCTCCCCTGAACATGATCTCAAGGAGACATTATTCCACCTACCGTCTATGTTTGAAATAATACACAAGATGTATTTATTTTTATTTTAACCACAGTTAAGCAAATAGAATATTTATTTTTATTTTAACCACAGTTAAGCAAATAGAATAGACAAATTGCTCATTAATCAAACAGATGCAACACGTATATGCAACAGTCAAAACAAAAAACAGGGTATGTCTCTCCCTGTGAATCAAGAACAATTGCTGGTCCTCCTAACCCAGACCAAGAATGCCTAAGCATGCAATTCGTGTAACAAGAAGGTAAAACGGACAGAAATAAAGGAGTTGGAACGAACTAACCCAATTGCGCCCAAGTTAGGGTACTCCTTCCTATTCCACCTTGGTATCACCGTCAGTAGAACTAGGGTTTTAGACCGCAGGTCTCCTCCTAGTCTTGAATCGGACTCGCAGCGGTGGCGATAATCGCGGTGCGGCGGGGCTGATTTCAGACGACGGTGCAGCGGTGAGGATGATTTAGTTGATCTTTACTCCTTAAAATGGTTAGAATATGCTTCTTCTTTACTTCAATGAACCCAAAAGTGAAAACCCCCAAAAATCTAGGGTTCGTCACTGAATCCTATTGAACGATGAAGGGTTGCGATGATAGGATCCTACCGGCGATAGATCTAATTGAACGATGAAGGGATTTGATTATAGGATCCAACAGCCGATAGATCTTCAAGGGGGAGAATAGGAGCTGATGAAGGGAGGAAGCGCAAATTAGGGTTTTTAATGTGTAGGTTATATACACGTTCATAATTTTTTTTTTGTGGAATTTCAGGAGAAACGAGTAAACATTGCATTTGTATTATTTTCTTTTATTTTAAAAGTTTTAAGATTGAAAAAATAAATGATTTATTTTGATCTATGTAGTGTCGCAATATTTTGTGTTCTACATGATCTGGTATATGTTGTCTATAGAGTGCTCCTGATCGTTGGAGATTGGTGAAGGCTCACGGTAAGGCTGTTGGGCTTCCGACCGATGATGACATGGGAAACAGTGAAGTCGGGCATAATGCTCTCGGAGCAGGACGAATTTTTGCTCAAGGGTGATTTCTCTAATTCCATTTTTATCATTGATTTTCGATAACTTGATGTTTGGTGAAGATGACAATTTTAATTTTAATTTCAAACTAAAAATTGCTAAATGATGAAATGTTGCATCTGTTATTAAAGGGTATGAGAAATTAAAAGATTGATCATCAAATAACAAACAAACGTATCCAGTATAGTCTGTTTGTTGGATATTTACTTCTATGTTTAACTGACATTATCAAATACTAACAAAATTCTATTTGTTCTACTAGTGCAAAACTTGTAGATCTTGCTCTTGCCTCTGGAAAAATATATGAAGATGAAGGTTTCAATTACATCAAGGAATCTTTTGCAAACAACACCTTGCATCTTATTGGATTGATGAGTGATGGGGACGTGCACTCTCGCCTTGACCAGTTACAGGTAAGTAGGTTTCATCATTTTAACTTGACCATCAAAGATCAATTTACATTTTATTGGTTTGCAGTTGCTGCTAAAAGGTGCTAGTGAACGGGGTGCCAAGAGGATACGCGTTCATGTACTTACTGATGGACGCGATGTTGTGGATGGCTCGAGTGTTGGTTTTGCAGAAACACTTGAAAAGGATCTTGCAGAGCTGCGTGGTAAAGGCGTTGATGCACAGGTTGCTTCTGGTGGCGGCCGCATGTATGTCACCTTGGACCGTTATGAGGTAACTTCACATGTTTATAAAAAAAGTTTTTACGAGAAAACTACAAAAGTTTTTATTGAACTGAAAGGGTTAAACTAGTCACTTAGAAATAAAATGAGTGAAATGCCCCTATACTTAACTGAAAAAAGTTAACAGAGTTAGTGTCAAGGACTGAAATGGTTACAAAAATGCAACATCAAGGGCTGATATGTTAAAAGATTCCTTTTTGGACTTAAAGGGTTAAACAAGTCAAATCATAGGGGCCAAAAGCGTAATTTACTCTGGAGAAAAATCAAATATTGGAATGACGACAAAAGAAAAATTAAACAAAACTGTGTATTTAGATTTTAAATAACAGTTAAATATTACAAGTTGTTAGATAAAAAAAACTCGCACAATTGCTTTATATGATGTGTGATGTGCTGAACAATGCTGTGTATACAAATCCTAGTATAAAAATGTGAATAAGTTGAACTCTTGATGTTACATTTGCAGAACGATTGGGAAGTTGTGAAACGCGGTTGGGATGCACAAGTTCTTGGTGAAGCTCCACACAAATTCACGAGTGTCGTTGAGGCGATCAAGAAGCTGAGGGAAGCTCCTAATGCTAATGACCAATACTTACCACCATTTGTGATTGTTGATGAGAGTGGGAAGCCTGTGGGTACCATAAATGATGGTGATGCTGTTGTCACATTCAACTTCAGAGCTGATCGTATGACGATGCTTGCACAAGCTCTCGAATATGAAAAGTTTGATAAATTTGAGAGAGTGAGGTTTCCCAAAATCCGGTATGCTGGAATGCTTCAGTATGATGGGGAGTTGAAGCTTCCAAATCATTACCTTGTTTCTCCTCCATTGATAGAGAGGACTTCTGGTGAATATCTAGCCAAGAATGGTGTCAGCACCTTTGCTTGCAGGTTAGATTATGTTTCTTTACGCTTTCTTGCAGCGAAAAAAAAAATATCTTTGATTGTTGCAGATGTGTATAAGAATAAAGTCTGTCACACGCGTAATAGTATAAAAAATCCACAGTTATAAGAGTGTTAAAGTAATCATCTTTTTAGTACTTATAAATGCAAAATAAAGTTTACACTTATAATTGTATAGAGAAAACAGTTAAAAGATTATGGAAATGTAATGAATTTCTATAAAAAAGTGTGACAAATTTCTCCTTGAAATGTAAAATTAACTAATTTGTTGTAGTGTATAAAAAACCTTAGAACCAACTTTTTTTCCCTGTTTAACAGTGAAACAGTTAAATTTGGTCATGTTACATTCTTCTGGAACGGGAACGCTCAGGATATTTTAATTCTGAGTTAGAGAAATATGTGGAAATTGCAAGTGATAGTGGAATTACCTTCAATGTCCAACCAAAGATGAAGGCTTTGGAGATTGGTGAGAAGGCACGAGACGCCATCCTCAGTCGCAAATATGACCAGGTAAACCATGGTACTCTTATGCTTGGAAAAGACAGAATCTGATACGCCATCCTCAGATTGGGTAACGGGTCAAAACTGGTAATTTTCTGTATGCATTGAGTTGACCTGAATCACTTTTTATGCTAACTTATAATTTTTAAAAAATAATTAGTTTTCAATATGATTGCAAAATGTTATATTATATAAATACTAAGAAAATATTTAGCATAAAATGATTAAGAAGGTTTTATTCATCAAAAATACACTTTGGGACGACTTTCAACATGTTTGACCCATTTGGACCTTTTAAGATAACTTTTTATTTTTTATTTTTTTTATTTTACCTGTTTGAACCATTAAGAGATGGAACATTAACTGAACTGACCGATGCATAAGTTAGTTGGCCGAATTTTCCATTTCTAATTTCCAATATTGTGTTTTCATATGGTTGAAGGTAAGAGTGAATATACCAAATGGTGACATGGTTGGGCATACTGGTGACATTGAGGCTACAGTTGTGGCCTGCAAGGCTGCTGATCAAGCTGTTAAGGTAATAAACTATGTTACCACTAAAATTCAATGTTATTCAACTTTTGACCATGTTGACTTTTTATCCCAGCATTGAGCCTGAAAACCAAATTACCTTAGATAAGCTTTGTTATCCAAAACAGAAACCATACCAAAGTTGGTTACTTTTTTAAAGAATTTAGCTATTTGAAATATTGAACAGTCTAAAAAAGGCGGTTTTGTGGTGACAGATGATCCTTGATGCAATAACAGAAGTGGGTGGAATATATGTGGTGACCGCAGATCATGGTAATGCAGAAGACATGGTGAAGAGAAACAAGAAGGGTGAGCCTCTTGTTGACAAGGATGGCAAAGTTCAGATCCAAACCTCTCACACTCTTCAACCGGTAAGCCGCATATCATGTTCAAATATTGTTAGTAAAACTTAAAAAAATTGTGTTTATGTTTCAACATGTTGTATGTTGGATAAGAGGTAAGTGTGGCACAGTGGTAAGAGTCTGATTCCTCTCTAACAGAATCACGCTTCCTACCATAACCTCTTGAAGGCCATCTGCCATTATGCTAGATGTAAACGGTGTTTTACCTGATCCTATTGATTAGTATGGTATTTGGTTCTCATGGTCACCCACAAAACACTTCTTTGTTTATATTTAAACTTTATTAGTAAGTAATGTGTAGTAATATCATTGCAACAGGAGTGATACATTTTGTCCGTGTTAGACCCACACAATATATTAGCTTAGTCATTTGAGCTGTTACAGATAAAACATAATCCAAATTGACTATTTTTTATATAAATGTATCAAAATCATCACCTCTAATAATGGAATGGTGTTGATTTAGGTGCCAGTTGCAATTGGAGGTCCTGGACTAGCAGGAGGTGTGAAATACCGCAAGGATGTACCTGATGGTGGACTGGCAAATGTAGCTGCAACAGTGATGAATCTACATGGGTTTGTGGCTCCTAATGACTACGAGACAACACTTATCGAAGTTGTTGATTAAGTCGAACGATGGGTGAAGATCCACGGCTTTCGTTATCATGTATTTTCATCTCATTGATGAGGTTTAATTCATGGATATGAGTTTGTAGGAATTCAAATAAATTTTAGGTGGGAAATAATACACCTTTTTTGTTTTATTGGCATGGTTTCATGACTGAAGTGGTAACCCTTCAATAAAAGAAAGACAATTTTTTTGCTTCTTTTTGTTTTTTGAAATGAAAAATTATAAGTATTCTAATATTCAAGTAGTCATTAAAATTATATGTCAAAATAATAATGTATATCATGTGTTATTTTGTAGAGTAAGTCAAATAGGCATATGTCAAAAGTGACATGAAATCATAAGGTGTATGTCATGTTCTTGAGTCATAGTTAAGGTGTACACCCAAATTGGCTTTTCCGTCAAAAAAGTATATATATTGTTAACAAAAATTAAAATATGTTTGTAATAATGTTTGAAGACTAGAACGAGTTAGATTATATGATTGAAATCGTTAAACAAATTTTGAAAATAGTTATATGAGTTTTTATGAAAAATCGTCATGAAATATGCATGTTTAAAATGACTACACCATGTTCGGAATCAAAACTAGACCCTGACCCCCCATGTCTTGGTCATTAGGCACGGAAGTGACCATGCCATGGTTGATTGTTGACCACGTGACAGCACCATGGTCATGAGCATTTAAACATATGTGATGATCGATGGGTTTCGTGTTATAGCGTAATTATAAGTGCTATAGTGTGAACTCAAAGTCATCAGTCTCTACACATTATAACATATGGAATATAATGTTTTATAGGTGTAGTTTAAGAAGTGTCGTACGAGCTCTTATCAATCAAGCTTGAAAATTGAGGTGATGAACATCAAATGTAATTTTACAAAGTTATCATAGCTTGTGATTATGGTGATATCATAGAAAGTTGCTGGTGTTATTGTTGTGAGAATTGACATGTCATGTAATACAATGAGACTAGGGGTGTAACAAGTAGAGACGAGCTCTTCATCTAAGCTCGAGATCGGCTTGTTAATAGTTATTCAAACTTGAGCTAGATTCGGCTCTACTCGTTTATCATCTATTAAATATTTAATTATTATACATACACACATCTATAATCATTATTTTAAATATATAACAAAGTACATCATGTACCATACATGTATTTAATTATTTTATCATAATTTTACATATAATAAATTTATTACGTAATTATTCTAATACTCTTAAATAACAATGTAATCATGTGTCACCAACAAAAGCTATAATGTTAGATTAAATATTTTGTTTTCAACTTTATAATCAATTGTTTGTTAGGATGGAGTGGTTTGTTCTCCATTATTTAAACTTAGTGTCTTAGGTTAGGTTTGAGGTTCGCATGTTGCCTTTTATGTATTTCTTTTCTATTGTTTTACTTCCATTTTTGTTTAATGTTTTTCTTTTCAATTTTTTTTTTCCTTTTTTTTTCAATAACCTTCTTTTTATTTATTTTTTTCTAAGATTTTTTTTCTTGAGCGTCGTAGTTTAATGTTATGTTAGGTACTCTTTACGCGACACCGTACTACGCATAATATTTTTTTCTAGTTATACTGAACTGCGCAACTTCATACTTAATCACGTTTATGCCACCGCCGGGCTTAGTTTATATCCTTAAAAACTAATGTCGGTAGTCAATCTCAAGCCACCGAGAAAAGCTGAATAATGGTCCCTTCAATTTCTTAATTTTTAGAATGTCTCCCTCAACTTTATAAATTCTCAAATATACCTCTCAAGTTTATAAAATTTCAAGTTTACCCTTGGCATATTTCTAAACTCTACCCTTTAAATTTCTAAATTCTCAAGTTTATTCCTCAAATTTGTTTTCTTTTTTCTTTTATGTTTTTTTATATTCGTTTGTAAAAAAATATTTTTTTTTCTATTTTTATTTTGTTTTTACTTCATTACTAACATCTTTAATAAAATTTGGTGCTTAAATGTTAACTCTTATTCGCGCAACAAATTATCATTTTTTCAATCTCCAGGACCAAGTGGTTACAACTTCATACGTTTCTTTTATGTACTTAGTCACGTTAACGTCGTCGCCGTCGTCGCAACGCGCGTAACGAGGTTCGCAAACCCGCCGCATCGCATGGGCTTTATTTATGAAGTTAAACATGTTAATATCATCGTACGGTCCCGCCGCAATACGCGGATGATATTTTCTAGTTACATACTAATTACATATTGTTCATGTGTAAGGTAACTCGAATGTCAATGGAATGGCATGGATTGTAGCTAAAAGTGCGGATATATAGGTTAAATTTATAAAGTGACGAATTATGGATTATAATTGTTAGGTAAATATGAAATGAAAGTATTAAATTTTTAACAGATGTATAATATTAGAGGTCCCTTCAATCCATAACTATTTAAGTGGAGAACTACGAAAAAAGTTTTTTTTCATATATTAAAAACATTATTTATTTAATTTTTATAAAACGTTTTAATTTTTAAAATTTTTCAAAAACATTTTATTATTTTTTTATAAAACGTTTGTTTATTTTTCCTAAATACGCTTTTTATTCTTTGTACAGAGAATGTTTTTTCTAAATTTTCAAAAATGTTTTTTTTAACTTTTTATAAAACATTTTTTTAAAGGCTTTTTAAACCCATTTTAAAAATAAATCGTTTTAAAGATAAAGATTTTTGAAGAGGAAATATGAGACGTAACTATATCCTAACGGCTAACGTTAAACTTCTACTAGAGAGCCCAAAAACCCCAAAAATTAAAGAATTTAAATCGGAAGAAGAGAGAGGGAAAATAACTTATTTCCACTGCCGTTACGAATTCAATATTTCAATTTCATCTTAATTTCAAAACCTAAACCTAATTCCCCAATCCGCCATGGATGACAAGTACGAGAAACTGGAGAAAGTAGGCGAAGGCACGTACGGAAAAGTCTACAAGGCCAAAGACAAACTCACCGGCGAACTCGTCGCCCTGAAGAAAACTCGTCTGGAGATGGACGAAGAAGGAATCCCGCGGACCGCCGTGCGTGAGATCTCCCTCCTTCAGAAGCTCTCGAACTCAATCTACATGGTCCGTCTAATCGGCGTTCAACACATCCACCACAACGGCAAACCCTTACTGTACCTCGTGTTCGAGTATCTGGACACAGATCTGAAGAAATTCATTGATTCTCATCGCAAGGGACCTAATCCCTCCCCCCTTCCTGATTCTCAGATCCAGAGGTTTATGTTTCAGTTGTGTAAAGGTGTTGCTCACTGCCATGGACACGCTGTTCTTCACCGCGATCTGAAACCGCAAAACCTGTTGATTGATAAACAAAGGGGATTCTGAAGATTGCAGATCTAGGTCTTGGAAGGACTTTTACTCTTCCTGTTAAGAGTTATACTCATGAGGTTATGATCTCTTTCTTCTTCTCTTGGTTTTAAAAAGCTAGTAGCGCACAAAAGTGTCTAGATTTAAGGTGCAAAGCGCAAAGAGTTTTATTACAAAAGTGTCGTAATTTATTATATAAAATTTCTTATAGGTTTCTAGCATTATTATATTAGAGACAAATAAGTTTTATATATGGTTTAATATTTAAATAACCTATATGTATAACTTAAAATGTTTCTTGTTCAACATTGTGATCAGCCCGGTCCTAAAGTGCACCTTAGACCTACGCCTTATGCTGTTATTTTGCGTGAGAAGCGTGCCTCACCTGTGCTATATGTACAACTTTTCGTACGCGATGTGCAATTTTATCAAATAAAGTTTGAATATATGTCTCATATTTTATAACATTATTTACCGAAATTTAAACACAAACAAGCTCTATATATTGTTTAATAGTTAAATAACATGTATGTATAACCTGAAAAGCCTATTATACATCCTTAAAGCACAAATCCGGCCCCGGTACGAAGCGCTTTTAAGACCTGCGCCTTATGCTGATTTTTTGCTTGAAAAGCGCGCTTCCCTACGCTTTATATGTACCATTCGCCTTACACAAAAGAGATGGGGTTGCGCCTCAGGTTGTCTTGTGTCCAGGAGTGCTTTTTTAAACCACTTTGTTCTTCATCAATTTCATTGATGTTGATTTGGGGAATGGAAATGATGGTTTGATTTGCAGATTGTGACACTTTGGTATAGAGCTCCAGAGGTTTTGTTGGGATCAACTCATTACTCTACTGGTGTTGACATGTGGTCCGTTGGCTGTATCTTCGGTTTGTGTTTCTTAATCTTTCTCCCTTTTGTTTTGTTTACGTCTGTAAGTGAAGATCATCAAGATTTGTTTATTGATTCTATGTTGTTTAGTGTCACTAATGTGGATTGTAATTTTCCACAGCTGAAATGTCAAGAAGACAAGCTTTGTTTCCCGGTGATTCCGAGTTTCAACAACTGCTTCATATATTCAGGTTATTTATTTATTTATAATCTAACAATATTCAACTAGACAATATAAAGGGGTGTCTTCATGGGGATATCTTTGCACAGTCACCTTTTAGTAGCTGAAGGGTTAACCGGAATGTTCCATGGTTTACTCATAAAAACTAGACGAGGTCAATCATGTCGGGTTGGCGGCCTAGATCACTGGACCTAAACATGACCTATATATTTATTAGTGTCAAAAACATCAACCCAACCTTGACACACTTAAAATCATGTAAATCGAACATGTCCTGTTTAATCCATCTATCTAAACGAATCAAATGTGATGTAAAAATTTTGTAAACGTGTTAAACGGGTTGGAGGGTTGCAATCATAGGGTGAATGGGTTGTAAACGGGCTAGTGGGTTGAATTGTATGATTGAATGGGTTGATGGGGCGACCTGTTTATTTCAATGGGTTAAACAAGTCACCTGACTCAGATATAACAAACCCACGAAGCTTCTTATATTTGTGTAATGTTTTGAAAGTGTCGCCCCTAAACTAGACCAACTGATGAGTAGAATCTCAATGGTTTATTTGTTGTTTTCGCAATGCTGACATGATATATAATGGTTTGACCAACGGTCCAATACATGAACTGGCAGGTTGCTCGGGCACCAACTGAACAGCAGTGGCCGGGGGTGACCTCTCTAAAGGATTGGCATGTCTACCCGAGGTGGGAACCAAAGAATTTGGCACATGTGGTTCCATCGTTGGGACCTGATGGGATTGACCTTCTATCGGTATTTATCATAAACATAATGCTTTTGGTATTATAACATTTAGATTTGATGACATACTGATACGGGTCGATATGATGATTTGTTGTTTCAGAAAATGATGAAATACAACCCGGGTGAACGGATTTCAGCTAAAGCTGCTATGGAGCATCCTTATTTTGATAGCCTTGACAAATCACAGTTCTAAAGCACCCCTTCACCTTCTGTTTGGTTGACAGATTTCATCATCACCTTGGTGATTTTACTTGCATTTTACAATCTATATAACAATTTCAGTTTTTTCTGTGTGCGCGCCTGTCATCTAACATCGCGATGACAAGTTTTTGTCGCTTCATCGTTCTTGTTGGTTAAGACACTATGTTTGGTACCTATGAAAAATCCTGCTGACCTGTTCATATGACTATGAAACACCTTGATGTTTGATCATTTATGTTTAGTTTGTATGATTTGATGAACAACACAAAGAGTGAAAGAACTATGGATTTTCATGATCAATTAAACTTGGGAAGATATTAAAGTTGACAACATAAGTAGGTTGGGTGATGGTGCATTTTCAATATATCAATTAACTAAATAACAGTGATAGTTACATGTCACGCTCTTACAAGTAAGGAAGCCAGTAAGTAAAACATGAGTTGTAACATTTTCTTTTATTTTTGTTTTTGAAAATGAAGAGAGAGAGAATACTAGAACTTTCAGAGAACGAACATATACTAGGTCATGTTCTTCTGCTGTTAGAGGTTGCAATCGACGCAAACATCTATCTTTTTTTTTTGGAAATGACGAGAGAAGAGAGTGAGAACGAAGACTAGACCTTCCAACTCCGGTGTTCAACAAACATATACAAGATCGTCTTTTTCCATTGTTAGAGATTGCAATTGACGCAAACATCTTTAGTTGTAGAGGGAGAATTAAGAGATAAAGAGACTAACGAGAAAAATAATTAATTGTCTTAAATGAACAAGTAGTAAAAGCATACTTGCATCTTTCCAATAATCCAAAATGGATCCAACTGTATTTCGGTTAAATTGTAATTTGTAACTACTATTAACCACAGGTGTTGGTGGCGAAGGCCACCGACTCCTCCCCCTGAACTTTAGTTAAATGACAAAACTCACTCCAAAGTTTGTAAAATTACGAGTTTCCCCCTGTTGCATATATAATCTGATTTTTTCTTAATAATTTTTGCGTTTGTTTGTTTATTTTTTTTCTTGACATCCCGGCGTAATTTTTTTTTAAAACGGAGAGCATATTTTTAAGGTATTGTGGGTTATCTCGACCGATGGTGATGTGCTGGTACCATGAAAAATGAGACCGACACCGACTGAAAAACATCGGTACGGTTTTCTATATGTCATTTAACTATGTTTCGATCTCCACAGCCGACTCGCCGTAACTACATACGCTTAGTTTATATATTTAGCTACAATTCTTTTTGGAGTGTTTAGTTTCGCACTTTGGTTGCGGCTGTTGATTGAAATCGATTGAAACTCGCAAATTGCACGTCGTCCAAAATGCTCAGTCGAATGTTGAATGCCAATTGCCGTTTTTTTTGCTTTTTTTTAGAATTAGGTTTAATATAACTTAAAATTGATAATTAGGTTAATGGATATGGATTAAAAGAGTAATGGTTATAATATAGAGTTAATTAAACTTTGTTATTGGCCTTTTTAAAATAGATCTAACTTAACCTTTTTAGAGCCTACTTAATTTTTTTTAAATAAACTACTAATTATTAAACAATTTTCTATTAAAGTTCAAATTTTATACATTCTTTTTTTCAAGCTTTGGGATCAAATACATTTTTTTAAATCATTGATGTCAATCTTAAAAAAATAATGAGATCGGTTGACATTTGCGTAACATGCCCTCAAATCTAGGGTACCTCCGCCGCTGATTATATGTATCAAAATTTATATTCTTTTAAAACATGTGTTTGAGTGTACATGTAATTTACTAAAATTGTGAGGGTATATATATAGTCAAAGAGACATAATAAAGACAGAATGAAAATGAAATCATTTGTCATATCAGGAATCCCACCCTTAAAGAAGTATTTCTTGCAAAGGGACCAATAGATGAACGTGGTATCACCCGTAGACATTAGGCCTGGCATGTCGTGTATACACATACACGATAAGATACGAACACGAAATATGTATAAACGAACACGACACGATAACTTATCGTGTACTTTTTCTCAAACACGAACCTGTTTATACCTGCTTAACACGATAAGACCTGTTTAGAAATACATGTTTAGGGATTTAATTGATTAAATATTAAACTATTAAATCAGGCCTACATATAATATCATATTTTAATATTTTTATTTAAAAAAAATCTTAACAGTTACTTAACAGGTAAACATGTATTTTACCTGTTTAGACACGAAAATTAACAGGTATATTCGTGTCTATCTTTTTAGGACACGAAACACGATAAGACCATTTACGATATCTGTTAAGATCGTGTAGATTCGTGCCATGTATTCATGTACGTGTCTTAAACTGTGAACCCTAGTAGACATCCAACAATGGAAGCTTGTTACGACACAACATCTTTATTAAAGATCCTTTAGTTTGACCAGGTCAAGAGATTCACCTAAATTTTGTATACTATTTATTATAGGTAGGATCTTGACAAGGAGTACTCAGGAGTAGAATTTTGTAAATACCCTTTAGAGGTCTTGATGTTAGTTTTTTAATTTTATTTTTATTTTTATTTATTATAGGTGACAATTATGTTAGGTTGATGGTCTAGTAGATTTTGGTTTGATAGGTTGAATATGTGAACTTAAACACGATCTATACATCTATTTGTATTAAAGACACCAACTCTAACCCGAATATACTTAAAATCATGACGTGTTACGAGTCGACCGTTTTGATGTTCATTTACGAATCTATACTCTATAATAAATAAAGGTTTTATAAGACAAATGTTCTTGTCTTTCTCTTCTATTAATTGCATAAATTTTCTTTAATTGTTTTTTAATATTTTTTTTGTTTTTTGTCTTTCTCTCCTATTAAATAATAATAAGAATTTCTATAATTCTCTTTATTAAACGTTTTTATTTAAAAACTATAGGTTTGTTCAAAAAACATTTTTAGAAATTAAACATTTTTTCATTCTTTTTATAAAACATTTTTAAAAAAGTAATTATATGATGTTTCTAAAATTTGTATTACAAAATTATGTAATATGCCATAAACGTGTAATATATAAATATTTATTATTAAGTATATAATATTACATTTATTCAACCCGTGTAATACACGGGGTTTCTAACCTAGTATTAGTAATACATGGCGACTCAAATGAACTTTTTTTTAATTGTTTTTGTTGTTTATCTCTTATTTTCAACTAATAAACTTTGGTGTATATATTTAACTCAAGATTAGAGAAACAATTGAAAATAGTTTGATATTTTTAATTAATTATAATAAAACCACATTTTAATAGGTAGGCGACGGTTGACGATTTTTTAAAGTTTGTTTTCGTTTTTTTTAATTTGTCAAACTTTCATTTTTCTCAATATTTGTGTTCACATCTCCAAGACTTTTTCATGATTTTCGAATATAATGTCGCGGTTTATTTTTAAATACGTTTTGATGTTTAGAACCATGTCGCACGTAACACTATTTGGTCAGTTAATTTATTTTTTTATTTTTCACCTCTTTGGCGGTTCCTTGGTGTTTTAGGTAGTTTTTTGTTTTTTTCTAATATTACTTGATTAGATATTTGGCTAGGAATATATGGATTTTCTTGAACTCAAGAAAGAATAAAAGAGATTAAAATCTCGTCATACAATTGAATGAAGAATATAAGGAAGATCGAAGGTACAAAATGGGAAGTGGGTTCATAATCCTCTTATAAGTTTTGGATAGGGGTAGTTCTCCAATTGACAGGGAGATCAATGTATTTGATTGATATAATAGTTTAGTAGAATTTGGTGCCATTGTTTCGCCTATTGTATTAATTGATGTCTGTAACTAGATTTCTTTGAGTAATTTCATTCTTGCCGTTCCAAAAAAAATTAATTAGATATTTAATGTCTTTTTAGCTTTTTTTTTAAATTTTTTCCTACTATTATTTAACTATTTTTTTTAATATAACTAGGTGGGCGACAACTTTATCTTTTCGTTAAATGATTATTTAAAGTTTAACGACGTAACTTTTTCGTAATTTCCTAATATACCATCATGACATGATTTTTTTATATACGTTTCAATATTCATAACCGAGCCGTCAGTCCGTCATGACGATATCTAAAAAAACATAAACCATTAAGAACAACAAGAACTTTTATTTCAAACAAAAATCATCGTTCAAGAATTAAAATACATATTTAATAAAAAAAAACAAAATCGAGTATTCGTGGGAAATAAAATAACCGTCATTCAGTCTAATTTGTTCTTGTAGTGACAATTCTGATTCGGAATACTTCTACTTCCGATATCAATATTCACATCACAATCTGTGGTAGATGTAACATGAATATGGAAGAACACCACACGAACATTAGCTTTGATTTTAGTATAAGTTGAAAACCCTAACTTACCTCCAATAATATCGCTGTAGATCTCGGAATCGGTAACCAGCCGATCGGCGAAAATAGTGAGCGTCAGATTCAAATCCTCCGTACCGTCGGCGCCAATTTTTCCGGCGGGAATAGGAACGTCACCAACTTCTCTCCCTTTGTACCGGAGACTGGTGGAGCTGTTCCGGTACTTCACACTGACCTTGTTAGGGTTCTTAATGGAGATACTGAGCGCGAGCGAGAGGTTTAACGAAACCCTAAGTGGAAGGGGAGTGACGGAGACGTCGAAATCCTGAAGCGCGACGGAATTGACGGTTAGAACGGGCTTTTTGGCTTTGAAGACGGTGAGGGATAAAATGAGGAGGATTAAAGTGATGGTGAGGATGACTCCGGTTACGGATGAGCAGATGATGATGCATCTCCGGCGGTTGTGTTTCCGGGAGTGATTGTCGTCGGCGACGGATCTGAGAGGTTGTTCTTCTTTCTTTTCGATATCCATTAACTGAATATTGAAAGAGAAGCGTATGTGTTAATGTTAGTGAGGAAATTGGGGAAGGAGTATTAAATGATGATTGAAAACTTGGAGTGGGTTTACTGTTTGGAGTATGACCGTAAACGAACCGAACGCTCAGCGAACAGTTTGTGAATCGTTTGATGGGAAGTTCGTTTACGTTCGTTCGTTTAATAAATGAATGAACATGAACAAGAAATTCCGTCCGATTAACTAAATGAACAAACATGAACAGAGGTATCGTTCGTTCAATTGTGTCTATGGACGTTCGGTAACGTGTTCGTTTACGTTTGTGTTCGTTCATGTGTCATTTGTTTATATTGTTCATTAAATATTTTTGTATATTTGTATTTTATTTTATCTAAACTTTATATATTTTTTAATTTTTATTTTATTTTTATCCTAAAGTTAACTAAGTAAAGTAAGTTCGATACAAGTACAAAAAACTTGATATTAAAATGATCTTATTAAATGTTTATTTCGAAAGACATTAGAGTTCACATCAAAAGTCTCAAACTAACCCTCGTTCGTGAACAAATCCATTTCCTTAATGAACGAACATGGACATGAAATTTCGTTCGGTTAGTGTTCGTGAACCGTTCATGAACAAGTTAAATGTTCAACGAACGAACACGAACAAGACTTCGTTCGGTTCATTTACAACCGTAGTTTGGAGAGTAGATTCTATGAATATATATATATATATATATATATATATAAATATATAAATTTACGTGAAACTAGCTAAGCCGTTGATGAATTTTTGGAGATTGACTTGTTAAAAGCTTTCGTCGAGTCAGTTTAAATGCTCGAGCTTATATTATTTTGAATTGTACACTCACACACGTTTTAAATCTACTTTTAATTTACACTATTTGTCTACGACGGGATTAGAACCAGAACCTCTTAAAAATATGACACCATGCTACACACATGAATACTTTAAGCCAAATGTCCCTTGGTAGCTCGAGTCTATATCGAATCTAATTTAATAAAGAAGTTGAGTCCAAACTACCGGGCTAGAACGCGGTTATTATTTATATAATTTTTATTATCTATGAAATTATGATATACAAGTGAATTATATATATTATATATAAATATTATATTATGTTTATATGAAAGTAATATATAAATATTTGTAAACACTAAATAATCAAAGAGCCAAGTTCGGGCCAAAATATACTCACAAGTTGAGTTTGGGCCCTCTTAAATTAATTAGCCGAGCTTGACTCAGCTCATTTGCACCCTAGCGGTCAACACTCAACCAAGTTTTTAAGTAGAGAATCATGGCAACATGACAAACGCTTGTATGTAATGAATGAAAAATAACTACATATATTGAGATAGAAAAAGGAGCGGTTAAAAACCATCTTGTATATTACACTAGCTTAAAACTCGAGTCTACAAATAGGATGGAAAATATTAGTATATAAAATCCTTAAATTTTTATGTATATATTTTACAGATGTAAAATGTATTACATATACTAAAAATATAAAATAAAATTCAAAATATATAAAAATTAATATATAAGTGTGTTTATAAAATACGTTAATTGCTATTTGATGAAATTTGACTTTCATTTAATATTTGTCTGAAAATAAAAGTTATATAATGTAACGAACCAAAATCCGGGTTTCGTTTTCAAATAAATAAATATTTCTAATTAATATTATGGTGAAAATAATATTTTAGAAATAAGTGGAAACAAGTGGGTTTCAAGTTAGTAATGGGGTTATATTAGTTTTTAACTAATTTTGAAATGAAAATGGGTGATATGGAAGTTGAGGGACTGAAAGTGTAAAATGGCAAATCTGCCATATTTGACTAAAAGAAGTCAAAATTCAGATTTCTCTCATTTGTGTGTGGGTTGATGCTCTCAAGAGAAAAAAAGGGAGAAAAAGGTGTTGAAGTCAAAATCGTGCAATTGAAGCTTGGATTGTGAAGGTGTTGGCTTGCACATCATCCTTCTAACATCAAGTAAGTGTTAATCATTCTTTTGATTTCACCATTGATGTGTTAATTGGTGGGTTTTGTAGAAATCCGAAATTTATGTTGCATGTTGATAATTAGTGTTAGATTATTGATAATCTAACTAAACTAAAGTTAAAGAATGATGATTAACATCTTAGAACCCTTTGATTTTGATTATGAGAAGTTAGGGTTCATATGGTGAAAATTGGGGGTGTTTGGATCATAATGCTAGAATGTTGAATTAATGAAGATTAAGTGTTTTTAAGATGTTAGACACTTGAACAAACACCAAATTAACTTAATGATAATTTTTGAAAGAAGAATTAGTGTTAAGATTAAGTTAACGAAACTCAAGTAGGTGAGTTTGTGGTGAAAGAGGGTGTTTGGTTATGAGGATAACCCAAACGGGTCAATTTGGGTTGGAATTGGGGAAATTGAGTTGTGAACTCAATTGTAATGAAATTTTGGTATATGTTAGATTACTAAACTAGGTGTGTATGTTTAGGTAATCAAATTGTGGGTCTAGAAGGCGGAGCGGGATCTTCTAACCCGAAAGGTAAGTGCTTTTGCACTTACTTAGTTATGATGATAAATGAGTTTTATGCAATGTTGTATGTATAATGTGTAAAGTTGCATAATTTGTTATGTGGTATGAATGAGCATAAAATTGTATGCATAATTGAAGGAATGTAGTTATAGTATTTATACCATAATTGATAGATCGGTTATGGAGTTATGATCTCGTATCCTTTGGGATATGAAGTTATGGCCTACGTGCCATGATGGAAATGGATCATGTGTTGATCATAAATGAAACGGAATTATGAATGATGAAAGTAACTTGTGGGTGATATACAAGTGTATGAAATCCTTAATTGACCAAATGGGTGTTAACGGGTCAAATGGGTGGAAGGTGTGAAAACAAGTTGTGAATTTTGTGGATTATGTGTTATGTGATTGTGTGCATACTTGTGATATGATAAATTGTGAATGATTTAGTATGTACAATGAATGAATGTAGTTATAGTGTTAAGCTATAATGGAAATGGATCATGTATTGATCATAAATTAAACGGGGATAAATGAGTTTTATGCAAGGTTGTATGTATAATGTGTAAAGTTGCATAATTAGTTATGTGGTATGAATGAGCATGAAATTGTATGCATAATTGAAGGAATGTAGTTATAGTATTTATACTATAATGGATATGTTGATATGGAGTTATGGTCTATGAACCATAATGGATAGAATGGATATGGAGTTATGGTCTATGAACCATAATGGATATGGAGTTATGGTCTATGAACCATAATGGATAGAATGGATATGGAGTTATGGTCTATGAACCATAATGGATAGAATGGATATGGAGTTATGGTCTAAGTACCATAATGGATAGATTGGTTATGGAGTTATGATCTCGTATCCTTTGGGATATGAAGTTATGGCCTACGTGCCATAATGGAAATGGAAAAGTGATAATGAAATGATGGAAGTAACTTGTAGGTGATATACAAGTGTATGAAATCTTTAATTGACCAAATGGGTGTTAACGGGTCAAACGGGTGTTAACGGGTCAAATGGGTGAAAGGTGTGAAAACAAGTTGTAATTACTTGTTTGTTATGTTTAACACATTACAATGGTAATATGTTGATGAATTGTTAATGTATGGAACCCTAATAGACCAAATAGATGCAAACGGGTCAAATGGGTGAAAAGGGTGACAACAAGTTGTAAATACTTGTTGGTTATGTTTATCTCATTACTAATGGTGATATGTTTATATGGTTGTAGGAAAGGCTCCGAAGTAGTCCAAGTCAAGTCCAAGTCAAGTCCAAGGCGTGAAGGGTTCTCGTATGCATTTTGGTAATTTGGGGATTTTTGGGGAAAACCCCGTAGATGGATGTAAATTTGATACACAAATGATGTTTTAGTGTATTTACTTGTTGTTGATGTGTTTTTGGTCAAAACCCAAGTGTTGGGAATTTTTAGTGTATTGAAAAATGGAAAAAGTTGGAAAAATGGTTAAGTGCTGAAACCTGCAGAAAAACTGAAACTTTCTGTGAAAAAGGTCCCCTCGCGGGCCGCGACTGGGGTGGCACGTATGAGTCGCGGTACGCGACAGAAAAAAAAAAGAAAAAAAAAAAAAAAATTCCTGGGTTTAAGTCTTCCGCGCGTTAAAGTTTTGTTGTTTTTAAAAAGTGGTGTGTTTCATATAATTAGATTTTAAAGTTTTCTTATAATAAAAGATAATTTAAAATAAATGTGTTTTATTAGTATAACTAGTATTTTATTAAAAAAATATGTTATTATTAAAAGATATAGGTTTATTTAATAAGAATGAATATGGAGGTGATACGTAGAATGAAAAAATATTTATTTATTATATAGTATAAATATAAATTAAGAATTAAGTAATAACTAGTAGGGAACCCGCGCGATGCGACGGAGATCCCGTATAAATTACAAACATACATTTACGAGTTAAAAAGCTATTGTTGTATTTTTACATAGTTTTATGGAACCTAATATTTTTACATGGTTTTATGGAACCAATATTTTTACCCAATAACTAACTATGGTGAGAACCCAATATTTTTACAAATATTAAATGAGGTTACCATTTACTCTTACATTTATTTATGACAACCTAATAATTAATTATGAGTAAAAGTCTTAATTTTAAGGGTATAATGATAATTAAACACTTTTCATTCATTGTTAATATGTTCATTATGTAAAAAAAATTGTCTTAAGTGTTTTAATTTTTTTATTAAATAATAACCTTATCTTCTAATCCTTATTCTAATAAATGATTCAAAAAATACCACTTGTAATCACTATATTTTTTTTTCATTATTATATTTTATTTTTTCCTATTTTAAGTAAGTATAAATTTTGAAATTTAATTATTTTAATGTTTTTATTTTAAGAAAGAATAATATAAAGTTTGAATTCTAATTATTACTTAATTAAGAAAACAAAGGATTTTATTTTTTGTTTTACACATTATTTTAAATTTTTTTTACACATTATTGTAGTTTTATTTTTTATTAAGCATCCCCGTGTAATACATGGGTATATAACCTAATATGTATTATATATATGTATTATATAATAGTATAGATATAGATATGTATAAGCGTTTATGTATTTCTATGGTTTAACACAAATTTAATTTCGTATTGAACATCCCTCAAAATATAAAACGTGTGTTACGTGTAAGATGTAAAATATTTTATTTTACCCTTTTTGTTTTCTATAGAGTCAAAATGGGATTGCCACATTTAATAATATATTAAGTGAACATGGGGCATGCTCCGATCCTAGCTACTTTTCAAACGTATTCACTTGTATGGAGAATCATATTTGAGAATTTTAAGATTTTGATACGCATTCCTATATAGAATATAGGTTACCATTGCCTGGTGATCTTCTATTTTTTGTTGTATTTTATTTCCTCATCTATGTAACGTTTTGCTAGTTGCTGGCTAGCTGTGTTTATTGGATTTCTGTTTTAAAAAAAAAAGCTATACCCAATTAAAATTATTGTTTTACAAAATTCATAATACACCGTTATGACGTGTTTATCTGTCTCCGTTTGAATATGAATTTTATTCAAAACTAACTTAGGTCAAATATAATTTATTTTACCAATATAACGTAATGTTTTTTAAAATTCTAAAAATATTGTTGTGACGTGCCTATGCTCCCTATATTTTAATATAAATTATATTTAAAACCTAGCCACACTTAGCACTAGTTTGAAGAAAAACAACATTTTTAAAGGTAATGTTGATTAGAAAATTAGGAGATAATAATATTTCTTTTTGATGATATAATGATACTTTTTTTTGTTTTTTTTAATTAAAAACCTTTGCCTTTATCTTTATAAAGTAAAAAAGCAAAAGAATACGTCTAACAACAATTATTAGATGTCTCATTTGTGGTTGTAATAAATAATATTCATATATTTTCTTTTATCGTATAAATAAACTCAGCAACATAAAATTATTAAAAATAGAAGCTTATATAAAAAATTTATCGGAACAAGTCATTGTTGGCTAGAACTGGATGTTTATAGGAGCTAAATAGCTCGATTCAAATCAACACGAGTTGAATTACAAGCAAGCTAAATTAGAAACTAATTACACACTACAAGTTAAATACATAGCCTTAAATTACACTATGGGTGAATTCCGTACTATAAAAATGTATACTTCATTATTAACAATTAATATCAACTAAGATTTATATTAAAGTTTTCTGTTTGATAAATGATTCTTAAAATGTCCTAGGTGGTCGAGGATTTTGTTTGTTGAAAACTGAAAAGGTAAGGTAGCACACCCGGCCCATGACAAAGCCCAAACAAGCATAAAGGCTCGAGATGGGCATATGGATTCGATTCCACATCAAATGGTATAACATGACCACCAATAGGAGGAGAGAGATGATAATAAATCCAGGTAAAATAGTGTGCCACACAAGCAATCATGATGGTGACATGCGAATACATGCATCATGTGAGGGGCATAAATAAGAGAAAAAAGCTCTCTCTTTTTCGCTCTCTCTACTCACCTTAACCTTGATCGGAATACAATTAATTATTCTCACGCCGGAGTCGGGTCACGGGGACTCTCCCCTCCCTATGATGAGGCTGTATTTTTAGTCTTGCAGATCGGAATAGGTCACCGGCTAGATCCCTAGAAGTCTGAATCCATGTGGAAACCGGCCCTTTTACCCTAAGTGGAAGGTTTTGTTTCTTCATTAGAGCCATCCATGAGACTCGAACCCACGGCCACGTGGTCAAAACATGTACTTGTTACAACATGTTGTGAGTAGTTCCTGACAATTCTTTTCTTCTTTTTCTTGAACAAATCGTAGCAAATTTGTAGTTTTTATGTTGGTCAACGTGTTGCAAGTATTTTAATTTTGGTATACTGTTCAGAAAGTCAAACAAACCATAAATAAATTAAATTAAAACTTAAAATGCATGATGTTTACCTAAACTTTTAGAAATTATAATTTGTTAAAATTATAAGCTAAAAGAAATTAGCTCAAATGATAATAATTATTACAAAATCGAACACACCCAAGAGTCAGGACCATAGATATTAAAAAAAATATTATCATTAATAAAAAAATATTATAATTAATAAAAAAAATAGAATAATAACCATTAAAAAAATCTGAAACCAAAAAAGGGTCGTAATTGGTGTTTACTATCATTTGATGTTTACTCACTCAGCAACAATGGGAATGCGTTGTTGGGTTATGGATTTTGAATTCATGGGCTCCTGATTTGGGCCTTGGAACTGGGCCGTTGATAGGAACAAAAGCGGAAGTTATGAGGTATGAGCCCATTTTTTGTTAACTATCAACAAGATTCCTAACAAAAGTAGGTTTCACACCAAAACCAAACTAAGTTATATTCTTGTGTCTTTTACATGCTTTCTGTTTTTATCGTTTATGCGTGTATGTGTGTTTGTTTCCACTGCATGCATACCTAGAGGTGCACAAACCGGTTTTTTTTCGGAACCGGATCCGGATCAGATCCGGACCGGTTCCGTCAACGATGGTCAACAACCGGATCCAATGGAAACGGTTCCGGAAAAGATCCGGTTAAGAGAGTGGAGACTTGGAACCTATTGGGACCGGACCGGATTTATGGAACCGGACCGGACAAAAAAAACCGGTTCCACCCGATTTTTTTTTTAAAAACAAAATTTAAAAAAATAACAAAAATACACTATAAAATACATGTTTTATTTATTTTGTAGCTTTTTTTAAGTGATTTAACAATAGTTCGTAAAAAAAAATACAAAAAACATAATTGAATCACAAAATATATATTATTTATTATGTTTTCAATCTTCTTCGTCGTAGTCTTTGTAACATCGGTTTTCATTCTTCTTCGCTTGAGATGCGTTGGACTTCATCATAAGCTTGTTCTTTGTCCGAAAGTGGATTCGCCGCCCCTTGTTCTACTTCGAATTCATGTATTTCTTGTTCAATGTCAAGCTCGCCTTCTAGTTTTGCAACATGTTGTACACGTTCGGCGGCATCCAAATGGTCCTTCAAGCAAATACACATCTCCATAGTTTCCGGTGTAAGCCTCGTTCTTCGAATAGATAAAACCCTGCCACTAAGAGAAAAAGCAGATTCCGAAGCTACCGTAGAAGCTTGGACGGTTAGTAGGTCACAGGTCATTGCGGCTAAAACGGGATATTGAGTTTCCCTTCCTTGCCACCAACTTAAGATATCAAAGTTTTCAAACTCTTCGGATCTTAGAGTTGAAATAAAGTCGGTTGCTTGATATCTCCCAAGCTCGCTACTTGGTGTGGTTCCACGAGCTCGTTTAGTATTTTCGTTTCTTAAAATGTTAAATAAATTTAGCATCGGGTTCCTTAAACTACTAGAACTTGAACCCGAACCCATTGATTCACGTATGTTTGATGGATCACCACTTCCACCATATTTGCGTAAATAATAATCAAACATATTATTAAAAGCCGAATTGAAATCCCTTATTGCCTTTAATTCAAAATTTGGGTCTTCCTCGAACATATTTAAATCATCCGATATTGATCCAATTAATGTTTCAACACCGGTTACATTAATCGTTGGGTTTAACGCGGCCGAACATGTAACAACGGCCGGCATTTCCGAAAAATATTTTTTAAATTTAGCTTTCATAGGTTTTACCATTTTTTCAAAAATAGGGCCATGATATTCAAACTTTTTTAATTTATTACATATTAAATATAATTGTTGAAGTATTAGCGAAGATGTGGGATAATAAACTCCCGATAAACATGTAGTTGCATTTTTAAAAACCTCAAGCAAATTAGTTAGTTTCTCGATCATATCCCAACTTATATTATCAAATTTTTGTGAACAACGTTTCTTTTGTACTAGTTCATCATGAAAATGTTTTAAAGTAACTCTTTGCCTTAAGGCCGATTCAAACATTTTCCATGTCGAGTTCCATCTAGTAGGTACGTCCCAATTCGGACCTAAAAAGATGGAATCCGTTTGTTGACACAAGTTTCTATAGTTTATATATCTTTTTTTGCTTGTGCTAAAAACTTCACGTAACATAACTTTAAAATTTTCTTTTACGTCTCTTATTTCTTGGACGTTTAGACCGTCTTGCACAACCAAGTTAATGATGATTGCAACACATCGACTATGAAAAAAAACACCGTTACAAGGCGGTTCATATTTTATTTTTAGTTTTTCCACCGCGTTTGTGTTATTTGAAGCGTTATCAAAAGATATTGAAAATATTTTTGGTTGAATTTTATAAGTTTGAATTACCGAGTCTAAAATATAAAATAAGTTTTCGCCGGTATGTGGATATCCAAAATAATCAAACGCAATCGTACGCTTCATCATTTGCCACGACTCCGGTTGAACCCAATGTGCGGTAACGCAAAGGTACGATTCGGGTAAACCATGTGGAGCGGACCAAACGTCCGTTGTTAAGTTAATGCCGGTATTTAAATTTTCAAAACCTAAAATTAATTCTTTTTTAGCTCTTTTCCACATTTTTAAACAATCTCTTCTCAAAGTAGAACGACTTACATTTGTGTAACTCGGTTGAGGCGTCTCTTGTATCATCCTCGTCAAGCGCGGATTATCAAAGTGATCAAAAGACAATCCTTCTTGAATGACGAAATGTGCCATTCTCTCACGAACCCTCTCGACATTGTATTGCCAAACTCCTCCATCCCTACCAATTTGAGTTTGATCTTCACCTTGAGTGTGTTTTACGTGACTAGCAATATGTTTCCTCAAAGTGCTATTTCCCGCCGCACCCAAAATTCTACCACAACGTTTGCAACGAGCCTTTTGCGAACCGTTCGACATTTCACATAAATCGAAATAAGCCCATATCTCTTGGTTTCGAGAGCAAGGAAGTATTGACACCACCGTGACATCGCTAGTAGAACCACCAACCGAATTTTTAGTGCTTGCGGAAGCGGAAGCCATGAGAGCGTTTTTTTTTTTGCGTAAAGTGAACGTTTTTTTGCGTTTTGAGAGCGTGTTTGAGTTTTGAGAGCTAGAATGTTGTGGGGAACTAACCCATACACCCAATACCTATTTATACTAAGTTTCAAGCCTTAAAAACAAAAAAAAAACAAAAAAACGGCTATATAGCCGTTTTTTTTTTCTTCCAACGGCTATAACCGGTTCCAAATTGTCCGGAAAAAACCGGTTCCATTTTGTCCGATTTTTGTCCGATCCGTCAAAAAAATCAGAACCGGTTCTGGATCCGCCGGTTCTCACAAAATCCAATCCGGTCCCAAAAAAACCGGTTCTAGACGGATCCGGTTTCGGATAATCCATCAGATCGGATTCGGTTCCGGTTCTTTTGAGCACCTCTACTTGCATACCTACTCTGATTCCTAACATGCTTTTGTATCAACAAGATTTCTCATTTTTATAGACGCACTTATAATTGTGATGAAACATATTCTAAAGTATCTTCGAGTATGAGTTCTCATTGTGTCTATTTAGCACTCGGCCAACAATGCGTTACATGCTTATGCAGATACTGACTAGATCAAATATCCGTATAATAATCAGTCAGTCTACTTACACGGTATTGTGTATGTTTATCCAAGCTTATAAGTTAAAGTTTGAAGAAGCAATGAACCAAGGCTAAGGAGACAACCATGGCTTAACAAGTACCACATGACCATGCATGTCTCATTTCACAAGACATAATGTTTACATTTGGTACATTGCTTGGATAATTCAGTGCTCAATCTAATATCATACCAATCCTATAAACACCAGAGTAAATATACAAAAACAAGCATACAATCAAACAACAAAAAATGTTAACTCCGACAAAAGAAATATAAAACAATTTTCTGCAATCGGTTTAAGAATTATGAGATCAGTAGTACAATACCACATCCATACAGACAACATGCCCAGCTTAACCAGCACACATATTTATCAGAATCAGTTGTTACTAAACAAAATTACTAACTCTAGAACCGAAATAAGGTTAGCCTTTGATTACCACTACAAATTACCCATTTTAGCTTGCTTAGAGAAGATAATATTATGTTTATACTTCAAAACCAAATTCAAGCTTTCTGCACAAACTGAGATCAATGTACCTTGATTTCTTGACAGGCTTCAAAGGAGCGTCAGGGCACGTCTCGGCAATACCAGTAAGACGAGGGGCAAAAGGAGGTGTCGTGAATGAGTCAGGACTTGAAGAATCAACGGCTGAGATCTCACCAAGGATACCCTCTGCCTGTTTGGCTATAATGCATTCCAAAAGGGAGTCATAAACAGCCTCCAATAACATATCATCATCAGCATCATCCTCAAGGGCGCTTTCAGAAACATGTTTACAATCATTTTTTGTCATAACTGAGTTAAAACTAAGTTTCCTTTCAACATAACTACGCGATTCTTGAAGATACTTCATGCTACGAGGAGCTAGCAATAAGTTGTCCGGACCAGGGGCAAACGGGTCAAAAACTGCGGCTTTTGGTGTCCTCGGGCTGTCAATGTCGTCATCATTTTCAGTCAAACAGAAGCCTGTTGATGGAGGTGAAGATGACATCAACTCTGAACTCTCTTTGTTGGATTCCGGAGTTATAGGCCTCAAAGCAATTCCACCCTTATCAACTGCTGGTGACAACGACAGATGAAGGATCTCATCGGTTTCCATGTCAGCAGAATGCGCATCCATTTTGTCGATAACTTTACAAGAAACATTTCCTGTGACCCCCAATTGATCCACACTGACCTTATTATCCATTATTTTGCAAAAAAAAACAACTCAAAAACTCACTCCTGCAATTTGTAAAAAGATGCAAAATTGATCAGCCATAAACCCTAGTTATCGATATTACAAATAATTTCGTATGCAAGTAATCTAAACCACCAAATGTCTAGCATATGCCCAAATATGTCGGGTTAAACTCCAGCAATTTATTAAAATTTGACAAAATTGATCAGCCGTAAACCCTAGTTATTGATATTACAACTAATTTTACAACTAAATACGCAAATCCACCAAATGCATAGCATACGCCCAAATGTGTGTGGTTAAACCCTAGCTGGAGAACAAAATACAAATAAACCCTAACTAAACTAAATCACGATTAGCGAATCAAATTAGGGTTTCAAATCCTTCTTATGGAAACGAGAATAAGGGCGAAACACGGTAGTACGTTCTCGCTTACGAATCATGCACACACACAATAGAAATAAAATCAACTTTATACCAAAAAAGTAGTCCGTACAAAGGGAAAAAAATAAGGTAACAGAGAATCGGAATCGTAGCAGTGAAATTGACTGTTAAAAAAGATGAAAAACTAAAAAGTGAGCAGAAAAAATCAACAATTTGAAGATCTAGCGACATAATCTCCCCGTTTTCGAAGATGAAGAACATTGATACATGTAAAATTTGAGAGATAGAGAGAGAGAGAGATACCTGTGTAAGATGTTGAATCGGCGGCGAAGAAATCGGAAAATGGAACGAAAATGGTGGTTGTTGGCCGGCCGGCGTGAAGAGGTGGCGGAAATGGAATGGTCGCCCGCTCGTGCAGAGTCTGATTGGTTTGACCAGCTGATGAATCTGGGCAGTTTACTTGTGTTTTGCCACCGACATATTTCTTTTATTATTTTTCTTTAAAGCGTCATAAATGTAGATACCTTTCAAATATTAAATGTATCATTTACCATTTATTTTCTTTCTTAAAAATTCTTAATGAAAAAACATATAGCAATTCGTACCTAACTTTTTATTCTTTATAAATGTTAGCTAGGTTTTTAAACTCGTATGTTTCACGGGAAAGATTTAAAATTTGTAATGCTCTATTTTGACGACCTGCATATTATTATTTTTAAACGTTAAGCAACATAAAATGATTTAAAAAAAGAGTAAAGTAAAAAAATCATAATTATTATTATTTTTTTCTTTTTTTTTAAAGATAAATTTCTTAAGCTTCTCGTAACTTGAACCCAGTACCTTGGTGTTAAAAGGTTTTGCTCTTACCATTAGGCCATCTCCCAAATGGTATAAAGTTGAGCAACCATTTTTTTTGTTATTTTAACTAAAAATATAATTATATTTTAAGTGGGACTAGTTTAGGCTATCTCTACAAGATATTACTATAGTTAATAAAGGATTAGAAAATTCAACATGTGATGGATCATGTTTTAAAGATTTTCCTAATGAACTTTAGCACTTCTTCTTGGTCAATGCATATTCTTTTCCAACGATGACACCTTATGATAAGAAATTAATTAATTGACTACAAAAATGTGGTTCGTGAACATGTGTAAAATGCATTTAAACTTTCCAATTATGAATTGAAGTTGTTTTTTAAGACAAATTTGTTTATTCCTATGAGAGTGTGATTTGAACCCATGACTTCTTCAATTCTTAGTGTTTCTAGAGGATTTTCGTCTATCAATGGGCCACTAACCCCATTGGTTAATTGAAGTTGTAGTTTGAAGTTTTCAAATAATAATATATTTAATAAACACTTAGGCAAGTAAGTTCCATCCAACCATTGTTTTTTTTTTACATTATCATGTTGCTGTGCTTGGTTAGAATATTAGTTATTCAAATTTTGATATCATTTTTAGAAATTATGTCTCCTAAAGAGCTATTCGGTAGTCAAAAACGAAAAAAAGAAAACTAGATGAAGAAATGAAAAAGTCTTAAACGGGAGTTTTAGAAAAGTTTATCCATAAAAAACATGTTGAAGAGCATTGAAGAGAAAAAAACATGTTGAGTCTAATCTAAATGATGAATATGTTGAGTATAATCCTGTTGATATATTTAATCGAAGAAGGTTGGATGAACTTAATTCTGACGAGATCAAACTTTTGACGGAGAAAGTTCCTAAAAGAGATACTAATGTTATCAATTGTCCCAAGGATAAATTTGGTAGACACTTTTCAACATCTATGTATGCTAGGACTCTATCAAATGTGAAGAAATGTGATAGAGAATGGCTAGTATATATGAAAGAGCTAGACAAAGTTTTTTGTTTATGTTGTAAAGTGTTTAGCAAAGACATTCGAAAGGTAACCTGGGTGGTAAAGGTTATGTGGATTGAAAACATTCTAGCAACCGACTTAAAGAACACCGAGTTACATTGGATCATTTCACATATATGACTAATGGGGTTGATATACGTCAAAGATTGAAGATTAATAAAACAATTGATAAATTTCAATACAACTAGTTCAAGAAAGAAAAAGATCACTAGAAACAAGTCATGTTGAGAATTATTGCACTAGTGAAGTATCTTACTAAACATAATTTAGCATTCTGCGGATCAACGAGAAGCTATATCAAAAGAGTAATGGAAACTTTTTGGGTGCCATTGAAATGTTGGCAGAATATGACCCGTTATTAAAGAGCAATGTTACAATAAAACTTAACGGATTGACAATTATAGTTATCGAGAACGAAATATTAGACGATATGGACTATGAAAACTTGATCAATCAATTTGCTATAAAAATGCTAGGAGATCTGCACGATTCTTCAGTTAACTTTTACAATATGTGATTCTAAAAACTGTAATTTTAGAATTAAAATATTAATTTAACGATTCATCAGTCTTACATGGAAGTTTCCACATTAAAGGTCCGTGTTATAGTTCTATCACGACACTCACTAATGTTGATAACCACACTCATTCTTTTTATCCAGTAATAGGTAACAATAACATCATTCTTGCCATATAGTATTGGCGGATCACAACCCTGGAAGGACTTGTGGTTACCTCCGCGAAACGGTTTAACATCCTAGTTGTCGCTATCAGTCTCTTCAACACTTCTATCACTTCCTCTTTCTCTGCCTCTTGGGTCCTCTTTCATTTCCTTTCCAATTTCTTTCATAGCCTCGGATAGGGCTGCCGGAAAAGTGGCTTCCAAGATTGAAGCAACTTACACGACTATAGTTACCCTAACTGTAGGATCCAAGGTTGGCCTTTCATCATACCATGCACTGTGGTTGGTTTACGTTGTGCTCTTTCTCATTTTCCCTGACTATGATGGATTCAGATTCGTTGAGTGAGTGTTCAATTTCCTCTTTCTGTCAATTGATCGGTGGTCTACCTTTGCGACCCGTATGGCCTCACCTCTTTCCTCTAGTAATTAATATTTCTATCCGCGAACAAGGAATACTCATGTCATCATGATAGGTAGTTATTTAGAACACCTTGAGTAAGGTAAATTGCTAATTACAAAGATTGGTATGAAATTACTACATTACTTTACTACTCAGGTTTTGAACATTTCCCATCAGGGGTAACATTGCATCCAAGTCTCGATTTATGCTTTAAGGCACATACTATTTATACTTGTTCTAAGGCATGTATTGTCTACATTCTATACTAAGGCATTTATTGTCTATGTTCTACGTTAGGACATTGACGACCTTCTTTCTACTATCATTACATGGCTGAGCTACTCTGATTGACATTCCTTTCTCTGTCCCATTCTCAATTTAAGTTCAGACATTATCACAAATGTCTGAATCTCTCAAACTATGGCTATGATACAAACTTGAAACGCCCCAAACCCGGTACATCTCATAGTTGACGTAAAACATGCATTTCATAGTTCTTAAACTGGAAATCAGAATCTATTACAACGGAAATCTTGTTTAAAACATTTAAAATCCACAAGGAATTAAAAATTTAACCACAATCGTTCATAAAACTATCATAACAAGGGAATGTCAGTCTTCATAGTAGAGCAACCCATCGATCCATGTTATCAAAGCCCTCATAACTTCTTTGTTATTTCTTTTCTCTAACCTGATATGAATACTAAAAGTCAGATATACTAAGTGAGTTCTATCTTTGCTTTCATAATCATAAACCTTACTTTTCTTTAGTTTTCATTTATATTATATATATATATATATATATATATTATATACGTTTGAAAACTCTTTCACTTACTTTCAAAACTATCACTTTCATTAATTATCGTCAATCTGTTACTTTACATTCCTGTCAAACTGTCACTTTACTTTCTTTATTAATGTAACTTTATAAACTATAATGTTATTTCATTAATACTGACATACATATCTAGGCCATTATCTTTATGACAAGGCCCTTTGTGATTGCACAAAGCAAGACTCCTTTCAACTGTCAGTGCTTGCACTAAGCAAGACTTCTATAACTGCTTGGAACGAATCCAAGAATCATGTCAATGCTTGGACGAGCCAAGACTCATGTCAATGCTTGTATGAATCCAAGACTCATGTCAATGCTTGGATGAATCCAAGACTCTTGTCAATGCTAGGACGAATCCAAGACTCTTGTTAATGCTTGGGCATATCCAAGAATCCTGTCAATGCTTGGAACGAATCCAAGACTCCTGTCAGTGCTTGGACAAAATCCAAGGCTCCTATCAATGTTAGGGGTGCAAACCAACACTTATGTCAGTTCTTGCAAGGCTTCTATCAGTGCTCGCACAAAGCAAGACTTCGATCAGTGCTCGCACAAAGCAAGAATTCTATCAGTGCTTGCACGAAGCAAGACTTCTATCACTATCACTATCAGTAACAGTACCATTACACTTTCATTCATACGTATCATTCAAACTATACATATAAGCAAACAATTCAATTAACACGTATTATCACATAAGAATATACCACGACATTTGTCACTATCATTCAGTATTATTATTACACTGCTTTGTTTATAAGGTTATCCTTATCTTTCTATCATTTCAGTCATAAAACATTTGTTATTAAAAACTGTCAGTGTATTTCTTTATTTTTCGTTTAACAAATGTTTTCTATCAAAGTATGCAAATCAACCAAAACTTATAAAACGAGCAATTGAAACTCACAAGTTCTACTATCACTATCCAGTTGTTGAACTGTCAAGCTATGTAGAGTGCTATGTGGTCTGTATGAAAACATGTGAAATGTATTAACTTTTAGCTAGTGTCAACATGTGATATGTATGAAATCAACATGTGAAATCTATCAACTTTTAGCAAACGTGATAAAATCATATTTGCAGAAGAGATAATATAAATCTGACAGAGAAGATGAATACGAGGAAGAAGTAGCTCAAGCCTATATCAAAGCTCCTATACCATAATATAAATGAGTCATGTGAAAATCTATATATTGGTGGCTTGCTAAAAACAAGTAATATAACCATTTCATGTGATCACAATTCTAACAAACTATATATAAATGAATACACTAGCCTGTAATACAGGAACATTTTTATACTAATAAATAAAGGTTTAAGATGGACATTTGTCACTTACTCATTATTTCTCACATTGATTTTCTCGCCTCTCTCTCCTAGTAAATAGGGAATTAAAAAAAATTTAATTATTTTTTTGATTACATTTAATCAAAACTACGTAGTTTTGATTGTTTTCGCATATAAGTTACATGCTTAATAGCATCATATTCACTTTCCCCTTATATTAAATAAGAATATATAATAGGAAATCAAAATATAACTAATTAAAAAAAATATTAATTTGTTATATACACACATTTCACTTGATATATGTCAAAACGATCATAATATTCTGACAAGTTAGGACGTATTTACAAATTTATGAGTTTTATCTTTTTTAATATACAAATCTCGTGTAATACACGGGATTCTAACATAATAACTGAATAAATAAACTATCTAACCAAGGGCGAAGCTTAGTGAGGGCCACCGATTTTTTGCTCATAAGTGTTAATTTATACGTATTTGGCCAAAAATTTCATAGGTATTAAGTTCCGGCCCCCCGATAGGAAAAAAAATCTTGCCCCCTGCGTTTTTCTACAAGTTTCGCCACCACCTTCAATAAACATTAAAGATTTATTACAGCAAAGTATAAGCTCTAAAATTTACTTGTCTTATAGCTTACTTTCATTTTCAGTTTATTACAACCTTTTGTTTATTTAATGGTTTTTACGCATCAGACGACATAACGGAATTCATCCACGCTGTTAAACATCGGCACCAAAAAGAAACGAATTACTATTTTGGACGAAAAATGCAAAATGTATCTAGTATAGGGGTCTTTTTGTAACTTAATGTTTATGAAAAAACCCATACAGCTACTTCTTAAATCCAAATTTGGAGAGTTCGTTAGAACGACGTGATCGTGTGTTTTTCATGATCTGAAAGCCTCTCAATCTCCGATCACTGGATTGCCGTTCTGGTTCCCGGCGGTGCTTCTACCGGTGGCCTACGACCACGCTTTTGCTTTATCAATTCTCTCGTTGCCTGTGTGTATCATATAATTAAATATGGCGTACCGTAGACGACAGGGGCTTTCTAGGTCTTCGACGTTCAAGGAAGGGGTTCGCTATCCGCCGGACCAAGACGACGCCACCACGTCTTCCGCCGGTCTGCCGCACACGGCGTCCGATTCTCGTCTCGACTCGTTTCGTACAGCCGGTGCCTTGCACGCCTCTTTTAAAAACCGATCCAAGGTCTTCCGTTACGTTAATTTCCGATTATTCTGTTAGAATTCAGGCGTGTTTGGTATGTATGAATATAAACGTGCCTTCAATCGCATTAAACGAAGGCATTACAACATAATTAGATGATAATGTGGAACCAGAACGGTTAATTTACTAATCATTTATGGATTCAAAGTCCGACTGATGAAACCTAAATCTGGAAATTAATACTTGAAATTAGCTCCTGATTGGTGCTCCTTTGAATGTTAAGGATGTGATAAGCTAGTGGAATTTTTTGCTTTTCTAGTGGACTTAAGGAAACTAGGTGAAATTTGAATTTAGAATGGTTTCTAGGTAATCTGCTTCTTGAGATAGCGGATTCAAGATATTTCGCCCCTTGAGATAGCGGATTCAAGGTATTCGTAATGTTAAATACCGTGCATAAAGTAGTCAGAACTCTTGAATCCGCTATCTCAAGGAGCGGATTACCTAATTTCACCTAGAAACCAAAACAATTTTCCTGAGTCCACTAGAAAAGCAAAAAAAAAAATCTAAGCTAGTAGCATTCTTGTTTCTGCTAATTAGGTAGGTTACTGGAAAACAGGGTTCTGCTACCTATGATTATGGTTCAATGAGGAGTTCAAATGAACGAGGAGGATTTTGGGGCGTTTTGGCAAGGAAAGCTAAAGCCATTCTCGAAGATGAAATTCCTCAACAATCAAAATCTCCCAGCAGTTTGAAGCCAGAAACAATTAGTGTCTCAACACATAATCAGGTGATTATCGATTTTTGCAATATAGTAGCGCAAGTAAGGAACAGTTTCTGCAGTTTCTTGTATATATGATTGATACCACTTTGTTATTATGGCATTTTTCATATGATACATACAGTAACTACTTAGATAACAATTGCTACGTAATGTGCTTTGAAATTCCATAGAAGTGCACAGGCATTCAAGTTCAGAAACATAATGAATCCTATGAGGATTTGAAGAAAATGGGCGGTCCAACATTAAGGATCGGATTGGACAGACTCGCACCATCAACATCAATTAGTTTCTCAACAAGCAACCAGGTGATTATCAATGTTTGCAATACAGTAGTAAGAGTAAAGAGCAGTTTCTTGTATGTTTGATGATACCACTTCGTTATTATACATTTTTGGTATGATACATACAGTAACCACTTAGATAACAATTGCTACTTAATATACTTTGAAATTCCATAGAAGTGCACTGGCATTCAGGTTCCGAATCAAAATGAATCCTCTAAAGATTTGAAGAAAATGGACCGCCCAAAAATAAGGATCGGATTGGACAGACTCACACCTTCACTTAATCAAATTGGTGACACCATTAGCAATTCTCAGGAGGTAAATGCTGTCTATTGATGCTAATGTTTGAAAGAATATAGGTTACTGTACTCTACTCCACCTTTAGCTAATTAAACTAATTGCAAGTTTTAGTTAGCTGATTGGTCCCACATACTAAATAAATCATCAATGCTGGATTGAATCATATGTATGAGAAATGATGATCTTTATGAAATTTGTTAGGGAATACAAAATTTATGGTGTAATATCATTCAAGCTAGGTTTAGTTTTTCTAATAATGTAAAATCAAATAATATAAGAAAAGCATTGTTTAGCATTAGACTCTAGAACAGACATGAAAAATTGTAACTACAGCTTTGACTTAGACAACTATAAAGAAACTGTTTGAAGATGCATCTGTTAATATTAAAGCCATGGAAACAGCACTGAATTTTTCTTACATTTTTAAAATGCAGAACAGGAGAAGAGCAACGAAGAATGAAGAAAAGAGTCAGGAACCTAGAATGCAAGCTGCTCAACCACAGAGGAACCCAGAATCTCAACTTCAGGCTTCTCGCGACGTAAGGTTTGCAAATATGTGATCGTTTGTATGTGGTTGATGTATTAGAGTTTAGGGATAAAAACATGAAATAATAATCAAGTTTTAATATTGTTACGATAAAGTCATTCAATTTTTTTTCTAACAACAAAAATACTCAAGTTTCGATACTATTCTAATCTTGTGAAATATGTTGATTTTTTTTTTAAATTAGGTGACCTAAATGGAAGATCTATAAATCTTGGTTACTATTTAGCGCTTATTCTTTTAAGTTGACTTAAATGGAATTATGAAACTTGGTTATTATTTAGTGAATTTTTTTCTTTCCAGTCACCTATTTTAGGTTAAACTTGAAAAAATTTAATCATTAGATTTTTTTTTGAACGGCAACGTTAGATATTCTAGGATAATTGGGCTTTCCCTGGGCAACACCTAGAACATCTAGGGCAGCCCACCACAGGAGGAACCCCCCAACTGGGTAAACCCCTTGACCTGGCAACAGACCCCTTTTTTGTTATTGCCAGGATTCGAACCCAAAACCTCAACTATGGCCATTATGAGAAATCTTGGGGCTACTATTGCACCAAATGACCAACGGTAACCAGGTTTCATATATCTTTCATTTAGGTCACTTAGTTTAAAAAATAAAATAAAAGAGTAAACTCCTGTTTTAGTCCCTGTGGTTTGAGCCAATTCCCTATTTTAGTCCATTAGTTTTAATTTCTCCTTTTTAGTCACTGTGGTTTCATTTTGTCTCCATTAAACCCACACCTCTAACATCGTTTGTTTTTTTCTGTTAACAATTTGTTAAAAGACAAAAATACTCTTTTTATTAAAAAAAATAACAAAAAAAAAAATAACAAAAGACATCTTCTCCATCAAAACCCTAAAATTTACATAAACCTCCATTGTCACCACTCACCACCACCGACAAAAAATCCGACCACCGCCTCGTTTTTCCGGCTAGGCCACCAACACACCACCTCCGTTCACTACACCGCCACCTAAACAAGATCTGGTCAAACACCGCAACCTAAATGAGATCTGACCACCACCATTCTTTACTCTTTCTCTACCAGCATCAAGAGTTCCAGATCTGAAATTCGAGGAGGTGGATGAAACAGGCACGGATTCGAAAACGGCGGTGACGTTGACGATGATGGTGGTGGGTTTAGAACTGCTATTCTAATCTCCTTCTCCACCCACCAAAACCCTAATTAAACCCCAACAGATCAAGTCTAGAACTGCTATTGCTCCGGTAGCCGATGTGAACGCATCATTCCAACCGACGCTTGTGGGTGTGACATCGATTACGAGATCACCTTCTCCGCCCTCTGGTGACGTTGACGGTGATGGTGATGGTGATGGTGATGGTGGTGGGTTTAGTATACAAAAGTTTGAAACCGGGGGTTTGGGCGTTGGTGCTGGCGATGACTGCTGCACAGAGGATGATGGAGACGGCGGGTTTGGTTGGATGGAGACGAGTGCCGATTTGTTTGATTTCTTCTTTGTATTTGTTTGATTTTAATCAATTGTAACCCATTTCTCTACAAGTCTTGATTCAATTGCAACTCGGGTAGATTTATTAAACTGGAAAAAAGTGCAGATTTGGGGGAGGGGTTGGGTGTGGCCGGGGGTTTCAGGCGGTGGTGGGGTGTGGTGGTGACAGTGGAGGTGGAGTGAAGCTATCTTCCGAGTATATAAAATGAGTTTATAAAATATTACACAAATGATCCTTCAACTATTGATCATGTTAATAACTTACATAATAAGGTTAAGGGTATTTTCGTTTTTTCACCTTAACTTAATAGAATAATTTTCACCTTAACTTAGGGGGTGTTTGGGATTACTTTTCAAAATAACTTATTGACTTATTACCTTTTGAAATAAGGTAATAAGTTATAAGTTTGTTTGGACAATTCAAAATAAGTTGAAAAATGTGAGATGAAGAAGTTGAAATCCAAAAGTTAAAAATTCTTACTTTTGAAAATAAGTAAAAAGTAGCTTTCAAAAGTAATCCCAAACACCCCCTTAATAGAATAAATGGATGAAGGTTAGTGGGTTAGCTAAAAATGAGACAAAAATGAAACCAGATTGACTAAAAAAGAGAAATTAAAACTAATAGACTAAAATAGGAAATTGGCCCAAACCACAGGGACTAAAATAGGAGTTTACTCAAAATAAAATTTACAAAAAAATTCACAAGATTGGAATGAAACAATATTGAAACTTGAGTGATTTTTATTAGAAAAAAATGTGAGTGACTTTAATGGAACACTAAATAAACTTGATTATTGTCGGGCAAAATATTTTCTAACATTTATGAATGTGGAAATCACATTCCTAGCTAAGAAGATTCTTTAAACAAAGGGAAACTTTATATAAGGGATCAGAGCCGTCTTAAGTTTTTTGGAGCCCAAATTGGGGCCTTATTTTTAAAATTTTTTGCTGTCACTTCTAATATTCCTATATCATCTATCTGTAAATTATAGACCGCAAACCCTACAGTTAACGATCAAAAGCCCAATTACTTACATATAAACTTTCTTTTAGAATTTTGTGGGCCTAGGAAGTTGGGGTCATTTGACTCCCCCTTGAGCTGCCCCTACTTTAGATGATATGTTTGCACTTGTCTGAAAATGATGTTTGGTCTTTCGTGAAAGGAGCACAGCGGATGCAATCATGTTTGTACACTCACTGATGTGGATTTGGTTGATAGGTGGCGATTGCAACAGCCGCTAAGGTGAAACAACTTATGCGTGAGCTGAAAACTGTGAAGGCAGAATTAGCATCTGCAGAAGACCGATGTTGTCTGCTAGAAGAAGAAAATAAATTGCTTCTAGGTGCTCATGGAAAAAGAGACCACCCTGCAGATGATGACATGGTATTTTTTTTTTAACAGCAACACCTAGATATTCTAGGATAATTGGGTTTCTCCGGGGCAACACGTAGAATATCCAGGACAGCCCACCACAGGAGGAACCCCCAACTGGGTAAACCCCCTGACCTGGCCATAGACCCTTTTTTGCTGTGACCAGGATTCAAACCCAAGACCTCTACTATGGGAAGTCTTGGGGCTACCATTACACCAGATGGCCAACGGCTGATGACATGATATTAATACCGTCTTTAATTCATAGCAAAAATATTAAACCTTTGTTGTTGATCTCATGCCTAACATATGCATCATTATTTTACACTGCAATATTACAATGTGATTACAACAAATATCCTTATAAATAGACGATTTGGGTTGTGTTTTATCTTAAACTGGTTGGGTGGGTTCAAACTGCCAAAAGCTGAATCGCCAAAAATTACCTTTTTACATTTAGATTATCATTGTAAGAATAACATGTGTAATCATAATTAACGTTTGTTTCCACCTGTACTAAAAAATGACCCATTTCAACCTCAACCCATTTTGTCCCGTTACCTAACGGGCCTGAAATGTCCATCTTACGAACTCTAATATAACAAATGTTTGGGTAACTTTTGATCAGATACGGGTTCAGCTAGAGACGCTATTAGAAGAGAAGGGGCGTTTGGCACATGAGAATTCAGTGCATGCACATGAGAATAGGTACTTGAGGGAAATAGTTGATTTCCACCAACTAACCATGCAAGATTTGATGTATGAGGATGATGAGGGCGTTATAGAGGTTACGCTACCCATAACACCCTCGGACGCCTCCCAAAATATGATAGAGCGCATTATGGAGGCTACACTACCCAAAACACCCCCGGAAGCCTCTCAAAATACGGTGGAGGGCTCATCCTCTAGTCCTAGCAGGTCAGCGTAGCTTCACCAATCACCACTAGGGTGCTAAATGGGTTGTGTTCGTGTGTTGACGGGTTAAACCCGACACAAACCCGGAAATCATGTTAGACACATGAACCCAAACATGACACGCTTATTCGTGGGTTGACACAAACACGGCGTGTTTAACCTGAAAAGATATTATTTTATTTTATTGCATATTAGTACTCTATTATTACAAAGTTACAATAAAACAAATACATTTAAACTATAGAACCAAACGGCCGTATCTCCTTTATCATTTAGATTTTGGCATAAAATACCCAATCAGTTTAAGTTCCGACATAAAACATATATTTTTTTTAAAAGGTATAAAAAACCTGAACATGGCCCGTTTAGCTAAACATGTACCTGAATACGTGAATTCCATGTTAGGTTAGTATCATGAAACAATTTGTATATGTTTTGTTGCTCTGTGTTGCATTAACATGAATATTGATTCTTTCATGATATTTATTTATTCTTTTTCTAAGTAAGTTTTGTGTTTTCATATAGGTATCTTGATGATGAAGAATAACATATAAAGTATCTAATCTGCATGGTTTCTTTTTGCATCCTCTTTCATCTAACTCGGTTACTTTTACCACCATAAGAGCCCACATTCCGCAAATAGCACATCAAAACCCCATTGTGAAAGGTTGTTAATCAGCAAGTGCTGTGGGATTTCGTTGATACAACTTACTTTGGTGGTTGTAACACATCACAACTATATAACCAAATATTGTAATAGGCATGTGCGTCGAACTAATTTCGTGACGACAAAATACAATAACGCGTTTTCATAACTAGGGGTGTTCATCGTTTGTTTTGACAGTTTTTAGGTAAGACCTTTTAGTAACAACTAGAATATTAGCCCCATGCTCTGCGGTGTTGAGAGACGGATCGGAACTTAAACGGTTGAGGCGGTGACATTAACATTGTTAAACACAAAAGAAAATGTGGTTAACTACATAGAAGAAACGTATGAAGTTACGACATCTTGGTTGTGGAAAGTGAAACATAGATAAAAGACAGTTATATAACGTAACCGGTGTTTTTCAGTCGATGTCGGTCTCATTCTTCACGGTACCAGCACGTTACCGTTAGTCGATATAACCCACGACACCTAAAAAGTACCCTACATTAAATACGGCTCCGTTTTTAACGAGATTTATACTGATACGTCAAGAAAAACTTAATTAACGAAGGTAAGTTATTGAAGAAAAATCAGATTATATATACTAAATGATATAAACGCGATACTTTAGAAACTCAAGTGGGTTAAAGTATTAGTGTACAAAGTTAGTGATCAATTTTGTCATTTCCTTAAAGTTGGAGAAAAGTAGTTGGTGGAAAGATATACTCAACACTATACATAATATAATTTTTAAATTCTCTAAACCAAAACCAAAACATTTCACGTAGACTTATTATAATAAAAAAAGATTACAGAAAATACAAAAGTTCAAATATAGACAATAGACGGATACAGCAAAGCACCGAAGAAAATAAAATCCTAGGAAAATGGTGCATCATTCATGATAGATTTTGTCAAAACATAGAATTAAAAACCTACAAGCCAAATTAGAAAATTAGATAGTTAAAAGGCTATTGTACACATTAGAGGCCTGACAAACTGGGCGGGTCGGGCGGGTTCGGGTTACGGGTCAGAATGAGTTCGGGTCAGAACAGGTTAGGGTCAAAACGGGTTGTTTTAAAAAAAATGATATTTTGGTTATGGTCAGAACGGGTTCGGGTCAAAACGGGTTAAATAATTATGTTTTGGTTCTAGTCAGAATAGGTTGTTTTAAATAAAGGTGGCACCCGAAAACTAAATTCTGAGCTTTTTGGACCTGTTATTTAAGGTTATGGGTTATTTTGAGTCACATATACAGATACTGATGGGTCTGGGCGAATTTAAAACTAGAAAGTGGAAACGGGTCAGGATGTAAAGAGAAGAAATCCAACGGGTCGTAATGGGCAACCAAAGAAAAAGGGAAGCTGCTCTTAACAAATTAAAATGTCTCATTAGAGCGTATAGGTTAACGTCCACCAAGATTGACTAGTCTATACGCCATTTATATAACTAATAAAATCATAATCTTTTGGGACAGTAAACATTAAAAATTAATTCTTTTTTCTTTCATCTCGTCCGGGAATAAATAAATAATTTAAAATAAAAAAGGCCAAAATAAATACCATTCTCTTTAACTCACCCTAAAACAAGAACAAAATCACCTATCAAAACCCCATTCTTAATGATGTGTCATGAGATAAATATATAAAAATATAATAAATATATTTTTAAGTTGATTTCACAATATCGGTTTTAAATTTATAAATTAAAATGATAATTACGTTAACTTAAAACACACACAATAGGTAAGTGTACCTATCGCAGCGTAATATAGTTAGGTAAGAACCAAGTATCGAACCAATGGACACGGTCGAGTTCTAATACTCAACTTTTGTTATCGTTTAGCCGGATTAATTAGCGAGTGAGTTTTGTGTGCTTGTGAAGCAGAAAAGTAAATGACGGTAAAGTAAATAACATAAAAGTAAAAATGTACGTGAAGTGTGTAATAGAAATGTAACTAGCAGAATAGTAAATAATAGAAAAGTAAATAAGGCGAAAATGATCAGATTACGGAATGTATTGCTTCGGGATTCGAATCAGCTTGGTACGTGATAATATTAAGTTAACTAATTCAGTGGCATGACTACTACAAACTTGTGACCCGGGTCACCGCTAGAGCCTCGTCCTCACTACATTTGATTTGCAAATTATATTCTTTAAAAAGTGGTAGTGCCTCCCATAGGTGATTATATTTTGCTCACCGGGAGGCGGTTTAACAATAGGACCAAAGAAAAAGACGTACTGTTCCCAACATGAGTTCACCAATTCTTAGTCGCATAATAATCTCGTATAAAGACGTACGATCTTAGAAGTATAGACAAAGCCTTGGCTTATCAATCTCTGCTCGTATAAAGACGTACGAGTTTCAAAGGAAGTTTGATTAAAAAAGGTTTTACGATCTTACACTTTAAAAACAAGACACTCACAAATATAAAGACGGATTTAGACAATAATAAAAGCCCATCAAAAAATGGTTTTTGAGAATGAATTAGTTAAAGACATAAACATACCACTTCATTAAAAGTTTAAACATTAACATGCACCAAACATCATCTTCACCCTAGCAATACAAAGAAGTTTTAGCCACGAATGGCCATAAACGACTAGCGTAATGATGAGTTTCATAGGCTCCCCAATTGTGGAACAAGGAGGAAGAACCCCTCTACTCTCTACTCTAACTACGAGAATGCTCTCTTCTTGAGTGTTCTTTTGGTCTGGATTGGTGTGTGGAATGAAGAACTCAAGCCTCCTATTTATAGGCCTCAAAATGTGCATTACACGACCGTGCAATGGGTTGCACGGTCGTGTAAAGGCCTAGGGAATCAAACAGGGTACAGAGGACACGGTACTGAGCCGTGGGAAGCAAGAGACATCAATTCATGACCGTGCATTGGGATGCACGGCCGTGCATCCCCCTGCTTTCTCCCAGTTTTGTCTTTTAGCTGCCTTGTTGACTTTTGTTGACTTCTTGGGGGTCAATGCTCGGGAATGAATCTTCTAGAAGCTTGAATTCTTGGAGTTTTTGATAAGATTTAGCTTGATTTATATTTTCAACACCGAATAATCTACAATTACAAAATATAAGTGTTTTAAGCATAAATTGCAAGATTATTATTCAATTAGTACCATAATATGGGATTATTACGTATGTAAAATATGTATAAATGATGGCATATCACTTACATAAATGATTCTGTTTTGGTTCCAATTTGAAGTCCAAGAGGGTGTACTTACTTGAAGCGAAGTTGATGCAGCTTGGAAGACGAACGGGGAGCACGAAGAAGATGATGAAATGGTATCTTGGAAGACGAACGGCAGAAACCCTAATGCAGAGTCGATGTAGCTTGGATGTCAGGTCGTAAATCAAGGTAGCGGAAGTGACAATATCTGGGGCGAGATTCGTGCGACGGGGGTGGTTAGAATTGGAAGATGACATGGTTTTGGTTGTGGTAGTCGTCGGATTTCTGGGCGGAAAAGAGGGAGCCAGGGAGAGAGATCGACTGAGATGCAAAGGTAATGTAGAACAAAAAGTGGTCCGTACTCCATCGTTTTTAGAACCTCACTCCCCTCCTGCCCATTCATTCTGACCCATAGCTGCTTCTTTTTGTTTTCAAATTGGCCCATTCAGACCCCGCGGAATCAACCCATAGGCTTGTATTAAAAGTCCAAATAGACCCATTGTAATTGTTTGGGCTAAAATTGCCAGGCCTACATTAGATCGTCAAAAAATTTCGCATCATCTTTCATCAAATCATGAAAATACAACGGTCTACGATAACACTCAAACAAATCAATACAGTATACATGTGTAATGACTGGCAAAATTTTATCCTCCAGCTAATTTATCGCCCACTTTTGCCACTGGCTAGGATTTAGCCCTCGCTTTTAGCCGGCAACTAGGATTTAGCCCTTGCTTTTAGCTGCCGACTAGGATTTAGCCCACACTTTACACGTGTTTTATTTCGATTGATTGTTATCGTGGACCCCATTGTACATTTCAAGGTTTTTATATCGACTAAGTTCTAGCCTCCTTAGCCCGTGATGCTTATTTGTTGAATCATGATTGGTAGGTTTTGATATGTCTATTTTTGCATAGGTAAAAGTTCAATGTTTATTCTAGTAATTTTGTTGATCAAAATGACTATTTTTGTGATCTTACCTTAAAAATAAGCATGTAAAATGGAATAATATACTAGTAGTTACGGTGTTAATCATGTTGGGATATATATATATATATATATATATGTGTGTGTGTGTGTGTGTGTGTGTCTATATTCGTGTAAAAACATAATGTAAGACCCCAACCCGGGCATCCTACAGTTGGTTCTCATAACGGGTCATTTTCATTAAAAATGTGTTTATTGTAATTCAAACTACATCGGAAGTCTTTCAAAACTCATTTATTACCATTTAACGTTATTATGCTTACCTTACAAATGCCTTCACACCAATCCGAGTAACACCGCCTCCAAGCCAAGATACGTCAACTCTACGCTTACCTGCAAAACAATCTAACGTACATACAAAGTCAGCTACGCTGAGTGAGTTCTAAAAGTTTAGTTTGAACATAAACCATCACATTACATTCATTAGCTTAATTCACTCCGGACCCTTCGGTCCTTACAAAATAATCTTATGATTTATTAACGAATAGTTAACCCCCTGACATCCCACGACATCCCTTAACCGTTCATCACCCGAGACTCATCATGTACTACCAATAATAATAATAATAATAACCTTACGGTCACATCGACATAGACTCAACATACTATGCTAACAACTCGTACCCAAGAATACGCATTAACTCGACTCTGGGTTAACACAACCTACCCTAGACATTAACATATCCGGCTTTAGCCAAGGCTCCCACAATTAACTGACACGACTCTTATACACGTCACATCACAAGTCCTGACTCAACGGTCAGTCTAACTCCACATATCATATTACTATCATCAACACATCACATTAACGCTATCTCACCCACAATAAATATAACTCATTACTAGCATGCAAATTAACACATATATACGCATGCAAACACATACCTTATCATTGCACCCTCGTCGGGGTTACCCACGTCAGGGCGTTCGACGCACTCCGAGCTCATCATTACCCTGCTAAATAAATGTCACCTTTGGTGACTTCCCGAAGGACCTCATCCTTCACAAAGCCCGTTTGCCATGTCATACGGACAACGATGCAAACACGTCACACAAATATAAACACATAATATCACACATCATATACACGACGCGTTATCTACACCTGTACCTCACACATTACCCTAGAACAATATACACCCCACATGAAATCATAAGCATTTATCTTAAAACCCGACTCTCCTCGATCTACCCTTATCATATCACATATTAATAACTCATACCCTTAGCTCACATGTTTCTATGAACACACCATAGACCCTACGACTTCTTAATAGTCATTTTATACTCAAAACATATCGGGTTAGAACCCGAAACCCTTAACACGATTAATTGTATTAATATCTCATGAAAGTATGTACGATAGCCCCAAAACAGTAAAACGTTTAAAAGAGGGGGATTAGAAACTCACCGTTTATACTGAGTCGCAGTCCTTGCTATGCAACTCGTCCATCCACGCTCGATCCCACACCTGACAAACGCGTGATCACATGATCAGGACACATTCTAAACATACGTTGCACAAATATCAATAATAGACGCTAACGCTTGGTCCTGGCTACTTGCCCTCCCGATTTACCGAACCCTTAGCTCCTCAGCTCGCACGTCGGATTGTCCTTGACTTGCTTAGAAACCGAGTTCCCGATCCGGTTTCTAAACATGCATGTATGCACGTGAGTGTGCATGCATTAACATGTACACCTCCTAATCTGGTGCCAATCCGTTCCCACACTCATTCTGTTAATATCGTGAACCACCACTTCTGGTGCTCTCCGCCGCAAATCTCTCGCCGGGTTCCATCGTCGCATTCCGTCACCTCACACCACCATCATCCATCTTGCTGAGTAACAGTTCTAATCGGTCGAGCACCACCCTCGTAGCGCCACCATCGGCTTCCACCGTGAGCCGCTAGATAGGTCATTGCTGAGCATCACCTCCTAGCACCACAACCTGCATCATTGGACAAACCTTACCCCCCCACTGTTACCAACATGGAAGTCGCCATGCCCCTCGCCACCACTCCTGTTCCTCGCGGTCGCCAAGGCCACCGGCCAAACTCGTAGGCAGCTGCACCTTCGTTGCGTTCCCTGGTCGCCGGGACTGTTGACACCTTCCTATTCCTCGTCGTTGGCCATTGAAGCACACCACCACCGAGGCTGCCGGCGTCCATCCCCTCTGTCGCTCCACCCTAGCCTCTCTCTCTCTCTCTCTCTCTCTCTTCGGCAACTGCTCGCCACACCAAACCGGGTCATCATTGTGATTCCGCTCGCCGACAGTTGCCTCCACACTCCTCCACCAAGTCACTGCCACCACTCGCTACACCCGTAACCTTTACCGTCATCACCATTGTCGACACCGACGATAACCAAAACCCTAGTCTAAAAAGCTCCATGCTAAACCGAACATAAAATACGTAAAAGAATGAGAACAGGGGTTACCTTGTCGTGATACGGACTTCGCACGGTTGAAACACCACATCGAGCTCTTCAAATCTTCGGCATCCTCTTCTCTCCCGGTTCTCCTTACTGCCATATGCAAACAAGCCCATCCATCGACCGATCATGACCTAGGGTTTCCATTAAGTAGTTTTTAAACCTCCAAAAGTTTCATTCGGGTCCCTACACTCTCGTACTCGCGCGCTTCGGTCTTGAACCTTCTTTAAATGTCTAATTGAGTCATCCCCGGTAGTTAAACGCACCCCGCATGAAAACCTTTACTATTCCTCTTAAATAACAAGGGTTTGGGTTGCTCGCTAACCCGTACCGTTAACACGTGAATTTACGAGATGTTACACATAAACTCTAACCCGTATACACTTAAATCCATGTCGTGTTTGTGTTATGTTTCTGATTGACATCTTTAACTTTTATTTGTGAATATGAGTAATAGTGACTTGGTAATAATTTAAATAACAAATGACTTCACTTCAAATTAATGAACTTACTTTTGTAATCGATGTTTCTTTTATTTTTTTTTTGTTCCTTATCTCTCATTCCCAATTAACAAACATGAGTTTAAGAGATACAGAGAAGATTAACATGACTCACTGTAATGACCAGAGATTTAGCTATTCAAAGACTAGAGAGTTGAGCCACCTCAACATGCCACCAACAATTTCATCAATTGTAACGATACAGATAAAATTAGCATGACCCATTGTAATACCCTAGGCAAATCCCACATCGATCGTGGCTAGGAAAGATTCTTGGTTCATAAGACATGTCTCGTCCCAAATATCATCAACGCATTTTTGGTGCATTGGTTGTGGATGAGAGGATAAAAAACAGTTAAGCGAGCTTGGGTGGGAGTAATCCAGTGATGGGTGACCCCTGTGAAGTTTTCACTCGGGCAACAAAAAACAAGTCTGTGAGCTCCTAGTGGGCAAAACAGAAAATATCGATAGTATGAGAGTCCATATGTTACAAATGTTATGAAAGCCACTCCTTTTTCGTTCGGGATGGTGGGGCGACCCTTATCTAGGATGGTGAGTCCCCGGGGGTGTCCATGAGAACACCTTAGGCAAATCACACATCCCTGATTGTGATGGTGGGGGCAAACCTCATCGAGAACGATGAATCCATAATGGGGGTTGTAATTGTAATGACACATACAAGATTAATATGACTCATTCTAACACCATAGGCAAATCCAACATCGGTCATTGATAGGAGAGATTCTTGGTTCATAAGACATACCCCGCCCTAAATACTAGACGCATTTGTTGTGGATGAGAAGAGAACCACGGTTAAGCTTGCTAGGATGGGAGACCCCGTGGAACGTTTTCCCTCGGGCAACCAAAAACATGCTCACGAGCTCCTAGTGGACAAAGCGGACAATATTGGTGGTATGATGGACCGTATGTTAAATCAACAATGCAGCAAGGTTAGTTTCCTTTTTTGTTATTGTTTAACCTTATAAAATTAGATGTATTTACGCTTGTTTAAACTTCATAAAATGTTAAAATTATATATTTAAACTTGATTTATGTGAAACTTATTGTTGCTTTTTATTTAAGCTTGTTTAGACTTGAATCCTTGAACCTTGATTAAAACTTGGAATTTGAAGGATTATTGATTTTAGGGTTTATGTGAAACTTGAATGTTTAGTGAATGGTTATTAATTTAAGCTCTTCTTAGTCTTAATTTCTTGTTGAAACTTGAATTATAGGGATTATGGAATAGTTTTTTGAAAAAAAGTCATTAAACTTTAATTCCTCATGTTCAAATAGTAATCCCGTAAAAAACATAATTGAATGATCTTCTATGGGATCTTCTGAACAGAAACCAATGTCATCTTATCAACCTAATCAAAAAGACGAAATTAGACATATATTTGCTTAGAGGTCCATGTCAACCAGGCTATGATTTTCCACATCAAGAGTTTAGTGGTAACTCAAGACGTTTTTAACCTGAGTGGTTTCGTCCCGACCCGATTAAATGGGTTAAAAGGGCTGTGTTAACCTAAAACTTAATTATTTCAGTGTCGTGCCTGTATAATTATACAGACGCATATACCCCCTGTTCTAAAATACTTTTGGCAATGTACTTCATTCCTCTTTCACTTGTGAAGGTTTAGTTTGGTTCTAATTTGACCATGAATCAAAGTGAATTTAGCGTGTACCAGTTCGGTTCTTCAATTTTATGACACCATCCGAGTTCGTAAATGAGAATCAAAGTAGGGTCAAACAAATTTCTAAGCATAATGAGAATTGGTCCTTGCCATTCATTCCACAAGGGTGTGACAATGACACTAGCCCCATATCAAAACCTACACATATGTCTTCAATGCAGTGGATATTTGAAATACATACACGACAACACAGATTCGAGTATTGTAATCTGAATATTCTGAAAGTCGTATAATCACTTTCAGATTATAACAATTCGATGGTTCTCTCGAATTTTCTAACCGGATAAAACTCAGAAATTTAGAAGATGAATATGTGTGTGAATGACTTCGTGAACCAGAGATTGAATGACCAAATACAAACGCACTTAAAATCTGAAATTGATTTTAATACTGAAATTTTAATAAATATTGCGCCAATTTTAATACCGAAATTTAATACACCTCAACCCTAGCCTGAGGCTCTGCCCTTTAGAACCCCCATTTCCTAAGGGGGTGTTTGGGATTACTTATTAAGCCTACTTATTGACTTATTACTTTTTGTAATAAGTCAATAAGTTATAAGGGGGGTGCGAGTGGTAGGCGGGTAGTAGGGAACACCGCCGCATCCTAGGCAGGTTCGGCGGGTAAGTTTCAACGGGTTCTTTCAGCGGGTATAAGTACCAATTCAAAATGAGAATTGAAGCCGTTGATAGTTACCGTTGAACAGCAATATAGCCGTTTAAAATTAAAATAAAATAATTAATTAATTTATCCCCTATAAATACATAAATCCAATATTCTCAATCCACAAAAAATGCATACCATCTCCTCTATTATTTATATAAAATTACTATGGATTCCAAAAAGGTTTCAAAACCGGGAGGCGATTCTAGCCTCAAAAAAGTGTCCAAACCGAAAGGCGGTTCTAGCCAACAACCAACAAGCCAAGAATCGTATACTCCATACCCCGTTTTTCCCCAACAACCGTATCCTCAACAACTGTATCCTCAATACACATATCCCTTACAAGATCAAACAAGTTTTGATCCTTTTGCACCTCGATACCACAACTTACCATTTCGTAAACCCACCCGTCAAGAAGAACGTTCACTTCCCATCTTTGATGATAGTGGCGATTACAATGTTCACGAGGATCCTAGCTTAGAATATAATCGAAGAAATTATATATATCCAAATATCGAAGATGAGGAAGAAGATGAAGGTGAAAAAGAAGATGAGGAGATGGAGGTTGAAGTTGACGAAGAAAAAGATGAGGCGGTTGAAGTTGATGAAGAAACCGTCAAAAAAGGTAAATTCATAAACCGTGCGCCCCGTCAACTGTGGACTCTCACACAAACTGAAGCTTTGTGTAAGGCTTGGTGCCATATTTTCGATGACCCGACGATCGAAAATCAACAAAAGCGAGATAATTTTTGGGAGCGGATACTCGAGCATTACAATAATCTAGTTGGAGGAGCACCCGAATTAGACACCAACTTAATTCAAAGTGGACTTCTTTGAATACAATCATGTGTCACTTCAACGGATGTTGGATTCAAGCGGTATGTATTTTTTTTGTACGTTTATTTATTGTTAATATTTTTTAAATTAATATATTTTTTTGTAATACTTTGTAGGATCGTCTACGTGCTAGTGGGGGCCAACGATTTGGATGTAATGAAGAAAGCGTTAAGTGACTAAAAAAAATATAAAAAAACTTTTAGCGAAGTCAAATGTTGGGAGATTGTACGAGTTCATGACAAATGGATCCGTCTACCTTTGATGGGTGAGGAGTTTGATACTCAATCCGATCATAAAAGAAAGTTGGGGGACACGGGTTCGAACGACGAACATTTCACTAGTTGGGCACCCGACCTAAACGAAGACGCGACACCATCAAGACCAACACGGAAACCAAAGAAGTCGTCCGAGTCGTCAACCAAAGGAAGTGTGGCTGAACAACTTACACACTTTGTGAATATATGGGAGGATGTGGTGAATAAATTCGTTGATTCAAGAAAGGGAAAAGACGACGACATACGGTCTTTGGTGAATGAGCAACGAGAGACTGTCAAGTCTGAACGTATGGACCAGGAATTTAAAATTTTTTCGGAACCGCACGACCATCTAACTGGATTGTTGTTGGAAATAATCTTGAAACGGAAAAGAGAAATAGCCGCAAAGTATGATTGGGCATGTGATTTTTAATTTTATAGGTGTTCTTTTTAAGTTGTTTTTATTAATTGTCTTTTTTTATTTATTGTCTTTTAATTTATTATGTATTTTTAATTAATTAATTAAAGTTTTAGTTTATTAATTTGATTTGTTTTAAAAAAAGATTTAAATAAGAGGGTTGGAGGGTACCACTGTGTCACACCCCCGGATTTATCTACTTAATAAATAAATACAGGTTGCAACGATTGGTTCATTACACGATAGCGGAAGCTGTAATAGTGATTTCTAAGACTTGATTACATATACCAATACTAAAACTAAGTAATACTATGATCTAAGTTCTTCTAGATCAACGATAGACTTGAGACTTGATATTCTACGTCCTTCTAGCCTTTAGGAATTGATCCAACATAGCTAGCCTATTCCAACCGTGCCATGGCTAAAAGTTACCTGAGAAATATACTTGAAAATGTCAACACAAAGGTTGGTGAGTTCACAGAGTTAGTTATATTAGTGCTTATAGTTTTTCTCGAAAACATGTTCATGACTTTACCGTCATAAAACTAAGTAGTTTTCATTTGAAAACATTACCATGACTTAACCGTCATAAAATATGTAGTTATCCTTTGAAAATATTATCATGACTTAACCGTCATAAATTCAATGTTTAAACCTGATCACTTTAACCTGATCAGAACCCTTTGTTTAAATTCAATTGTTCGTAAATGGTTCCATTTGCATGTGATAATCAGAATAAGTAAAGTGTGACCCATTTGTAAACTAGCTAGGAATACAAATAATATGTTCATACATGAGGCGTAACCAAACCATGACATGTGTGAGCCCCTAATAATCGTTATCAGGTTCTATGCGGCCATAAATCCTCCAGATTGTGGTTAGCGCGACTAACCATGACCGGGAGACGTCACTCTCCATAGTACTATCCATAGGACCCTAGGCTACAGTTAATGGTTACTACGTTGTTCCAGGGGACTTTAGCGGCCTCCAATTGTTGTTCTCATCTCATGTAAACATAAAAGTCGTGCCTTATTCTCTTGTTATCCCATAAAATAGTTGTAAGTATGTTTCTACCCCAAATCGTTGAGTGTTGTTCATCCGAACAATCGTTGTGTGTTGTTCATTCGAACAATCGTTGTGTGTTGTTCATTCGAACAATCGTTGTGTGTTGTTCGTACGAACAATCGTTGAGTGTACTTGTGTCTAGCTGTTTAGTTGAGCAAGTTTTCTCCCCGTTTGTTTTAAAACAATTTAAAAACAAGTAGTAAAAGTAGGGCCGGGATACTTACAAGAAGTTAAACCAAAATGTTCATATTGTCAAACATATAAGCAATGAAATTCATATTTTCAAAATATAACAAGTAAGTATATTTCTCCCCCGATGTTTACAAAACAGTAAAGAGTAAAAAGGGGGCCGTGAACTCACCTTGAGTTTGTGTATACTTGTAATGATACTTTTTGTAGTCAAACTTGACTATTCGTACCCTAGATACCAAAGGGTAAATTGTGTTAAGACCGAACGTCTTATATTGCAAATTGTTCACCGACTTTGTAAATCTGGTTGCTTTTGTTTAAAATATCCTCTTAGTTGTTCAATACTTGTTTTGTTATAAAACAGATCTTAGTTACTGCCCAAAGGGGACTGACATAGGTATCGAAACTTCATAGTTTCGATTGGGCAATTGAGTGTCGAAACTTCCTAGTTTCGATGGTGTAGTTTGATGTCGAAACTTCCTAGTTTCGATTGAGTAGTCAGTTATCGAAACAACCTAGTTTCGATTGAGTATTTGAGTGTCGAAACAACCTAGTTTCGATTGAGTAAAAGGTATCGAAACTACCTAGTTTCGATTGATCAACAGGTATCGAAACTCCTAGTTTCGATTGAGTTAACTGGTATCGAAACTCCTAGTTTCAATTACTGGACTTCTGTTTGACAGAATCAGTCCTGCATATTTATGTTTAAAAACTTGAATTTGACACACTTTTCTTGTTATCTTACTTGCGATTGAGCATTTTGTATGCTTAGATACGGTTTTAAAGAAAATAAAGTAGATAGTATTGAGTTTTTACCTTAAAACCGAGATGAAGATGATGAAAGAAAACAGAGAATGATCTTGAGCTCCTTAGCTTGATTCTTGAGAAAAACACTTGGATGTTTCGTATAACACCCAAAAGATAGATAACTTTGAGCTTGAAAATGGATGAACTCTTGAAAATATGATGAGGATGAAGGCGTTGATGTCGCTGCCGTAAAGAGAGAACATATTCGGTGGAGTGTGTGTTTGGAAATGGTAAGTATATGTAAATCTTGGGAATAGATGGGGGAATGGCTTCTCTGAATTTCGGCCGAAAAGTCAAGCAAGTGGGTTGGGGTTAAATAAATCAAACCATTTGATTTAAGTGTAAATTTAACCACTAGTGTTCGTATTTAGTCGAGTTATCCTGGTACGTGAACCGGTAACTCCTAGAATTACCAAAATATGAAATGAGACCATGTACGGTTTTTGTTAGGCCTTTATGTCCTTGTTTGTGAAATTAAGTAAATCACAAAAACAATTATAATGTAAACTTGTTTATAACATGTACGGATATTGACCTGAATTGTCGGGTGTCACATTCTCCCCATGTTAAAAGAATTTCGTCCCGAAATTCAATTTGTGTCCTCTTGAACTGGTGTATCCTTAAACAAGGATGGGTATTTTGTTTTCATTTGATCCTCTCGTTCAAATGGTTCAACGTACCTAGGGTTAAGCTTGCCACGGTTGCCAAATCTTACAACCCCTTTCCAATGTGAGACCTTCAACATGATTTTGCCTTCCACCTGGAATTCTAAAGGTCTCCGTCTGTCATCCGTGTAACTATTTTGTCTGTCACGGGCGGCTTTCAGACGATCCTTGATTTTGAAAATCTTGTCCGTGGTCTCTTGAATAACTTCAGGACCGGTTAAATGCTTGTCACCAACTTCTGCCCAACATAGTGGTGAACGACATTTTCGACCATACAAAGCCTCAAACGGAGCGGCTTTGATACTGGTGTGGTAACTATTATTGTATGAAAACTCAGCTAGCGGCAAATGAGTATCCCAATTTCCACCGAAGTCAATTGCACACGCACGGAGCATATTCTCTAATGTTTGAATGGTCCTTTCACTTTGACCATCTGTTTGAGGGTGATATGCCGTGCTCATGTCAAGACGTGTGCCTATGGCTTCTTGTAATGATTTCCAGATTCTAGACACGAATCTGCTGTCTCTATCAGAGATAATAGAAATTGGCACTCCATACCTAGCCACAATTTCCTTGATATAAAGCCTTGCAAGTTTCTCGGTTTTATCCGTCTCTTTGATGGGTAGAAAATGAGCTGATTTCGTCAAACGATCGACAATTACCCATATAGTGTCATACCCGCTCGACGTCTTGGGTAACTTTGTAATGAAATCCATGGAAATCTGTTCCCATTTCCATTGAGGTATCTCGGGTTGTTGTAACAATCCCGACGGTTTCTGATGTTCTGCCTTTACTTTTGAACATGTCAGGCATTTACCGACATAAATAGCAATTTCTCCTTTCATGTTCGGCCACCAGTAGAGTTCTTTCAGATCCTTATACATTTTATCCGAACCTGGATGAATGGAGTACCTGAACTTGTGGGCTTCGTCCATAACCAACTCCCGTAAGTTACCAAAACATAGCACCCAAATTCTATTTGCAAAGTATAAAGTATCATCTGATTTTGGCTCTAACTGTCTGATCATTCCTCGCGAAGCTTCACTCTGAATGTTTTCTTCCTTAATTGCCTCTTGTTGTGCCATCTGGATTTGAGTCGTGAGACTCGTATGAATTGTCAATCCTAGGGCACGAACACGGAGTGTTTTAACCCATTCCTTACGACTCATGGCATCTGCTACAACGTTTGCCTTACCAGGGCGATACTTGGTATCACAGTCGTAATCATTCAGTAGTTCTACTCAACGACGTTGCCTCATGTTGAGTTCTTTCTGATTAAAGATGTGCTGGAGACTCTTGTGGTCTGTAAGGATAGTACATTTTGTACCGTATAAGTAATGTCTCCAAATCTCGAGTGCAAACACGACAGCACCCAATTCCAGATCGTGAGTCGTATAATTTTTCTCATGTACTTTTAGCTGTCTGGATGCATATGCTATGACTTTTTCTTTCTGCATCAATACACATCGCAGACTTTGGTGTGATGCGTCGCGGTACACGATGAAATTGTTAGTTCCTTTGGGAAGGGAAAGGATTGGTGCACTACAAAGCTTCTGCTTCAACAATTGAAACGCTGATTCTTGTTTATTAAACTTTTTGTCCTTCTGAGTTAACGTGGTCAAAGGCAAGGCTATCTTTGAAAAATTCTCGATAAATCGCCTGTAATGTCCTGCCAAGCCCAGAAATTGACGCACCTCAGTCGGAGTTCTTGGTGCTTCCCAGTTTTTTGATAGCTTCAATCTTGGTTGGGTCTACGTGAATACCCTTCTTTTTGATGACGTGTCCGAGAAAGTGAACCTCTCGGATCCAAGACTCCCACTTAGAGAATTTGGCATAGAGCTTCTCATTCCAGAGTAGTTCCAAGATTAATTTCAAATGATGTTCCTGTTCCCCCTTGGTTCGTGAATATATTAATATGTCATCGATAAATACAATCACCAATTTATCCAAGTATGGCTTGGACACGCGGTTCATTAGATCCATGAAAACGGCCGATGCATTAATCAAGCCAAATGGCATAACTAGGAACTCGTAGTAACCGTAACGAGTCCTAGACATCGCTTTTGGTATATCTTCTTCCTAAATTTTCAGTTGATGATACCCTGATCATAGATCAATTTTTGAATAGAAACTGGAACCTTGAAGTTGATCAAACAAATCGTCTATTCGAGGAAGAGGATACCGGTTTTTGATTGTCAGCTTGTTCAACTCCCGATAAGTAATGCACATTCAAAAGGTTTCATCATTTTTCTTTACAAACAGGACCGGGACTCTCTATGGTGAGAAACTCGGTCTTATGAAAGAATTACTCGACGAGGTGTCCCAGTTTTTATTGTATATTGGGTAGAAATGAAAAAGTATGAAAATGAAACTTTATGTTTGTCCCTCTTATGCTTTCCAAAAGCATTTTCCCGGACTAAGACTTTTCTCTTATTTCAGGTTTCATGTTTTCTAGGATTTTCCTCTCCATGTGCCTTCATGGAGCTAGGAATTGATGTTCCTTGGGAGTTCTTATTTGCGAACTTCGAGTCTAATCACTACTTTACCCCTTTGCTTGCACTACTTTTCGAGGCATACTAGCCTTTGGGTTGTAGCGTCTTGATATGTAAACTCATGTCTCGACTACCATACCTTCAAAGTATGTAAGCCATACGAAGTTCGATGTTTGTTTGGAATATTCATATTCTGTCTATTGTGAGGAAATGAATAGTGATACTGTGAGAATGGTCTCATCGAATTAGTGCTTTCCCCAAAATGGGCTTTGGGCTTGTCCACCCATTAAGTTGGCTGAGATGTTTTAGGAGTTTCACAATTTCCATTTTGTAGTCATTCAGTGTATCTGCACTTCCTTAGGGTTTGAATGGTACTTTGGTGACATACCATTACGTATTCCACTCATTCAGGTTATAGTCTCAAAATCCTTAGCACAAGGATAAACTTGAGGTAATGAGTGTTGAACGTCGAGACTTTTGTATTCTAACTGAGTATACTCCAAGAGATCATTTCTTAACAATAGATGCTCTAGAGCTTCCCAATTATAGAAAACTAGGAGTGAAAGATGCAATCACACCTCTTTTCTAGGCTAAATCTGGGATCCATCCAACAAGATGAACTTTGGGGAAGTGCGAGTATAAAAGAGTAATAAATTATTCTTCTCAACTCTTTGTGGACAGTGGCTTGTTGTGAATAGTTCGAGCTTACGTCCTTTATGCATATCATGAGCTAATGAGATTAGCATGAAATTCCGCATTTGGGACTCCTTTAAGAGTTTTGCATGTCGTTTTCCGGCTAGTGCGACAATAGTCGTTAGTCCACACTTAGGTTTCTTTGGCATTCGCTTGAGCATCAACCCCGGCTTATCCATTGCAGAGAGAATAGTCAGACTTAAAGGTATATTGAATGCCAATGGTTGCGAGAGCAGTCCTGTTTGACCGATATTCTGAAATGTCAGACTAGCTACTCGTCTCACATAGAGCTTCCACAATACCTCATAGGTACTATGTGTATGCGGGTCAGAAATATTTTCTGCCCCATTACCGGAGTTAGTGCCTGGCACTCCTGACGAAAATTTCAAGTATATGTGAGACTAAATTGTACGATGGATCTTGAGATTATGCTATGATCTCCCACAATAATTGTGCAATTATTGTAAGCGTGGGTTGTGGTAATGCTCAATTTAAAGCTATCTTGACCAGTAGAATCTCAAAGAATGAATGTGCGAATTCCTTTGCAGTTCAGGATTCACTAAGAATTGGTTGAATTCAATTTGAATTTCTCTCGTTTCTCCAAAACTAGGAGAATGTTTTGTGAGCACCTAATTGAGAAATCTGATTTGATAGGATTCAATCCTTAATCAAGTGATTGAGAACATGGGTTGATCATCAGCTTAGACAGTAAGACTCACTAAAGTTCCCATGCACTGCAAATTATGATTACGTGTGCACCCGTAATGATAATTTTCCTTGCCTGATCCCTATAGTGTTTCTTCTATCCCTAGCTTTTAATCAAAAGGGATTTGAAATAATAATTAGATTGCGTTTGCACATTTGTACAGGAGTGTGTATTGTTTTATCGGATTACTCTTAATTATGTGTACCAATACTCATGACTCTGCCGAATATGGCTGTTGTCGGATGAGGCTAATGGTAGAGAGGCACCACCAGTGTCTCTTAAAATAAAATGTGTATGGTGAAATTCAGGCACTATGTGTTGGGTAGAGATCCTCAAATGAGTGTCGAGCAACTCCTGCTCCAAGTCTGTATATATGCATGGATCCACATGATCCTGATGTATGTCTGGGTCTCCTGACCCTTGGAGTTCTCTCCCATTTAGTCCTGCTTATTCACCTTGAATTCCCTTCTGTCTGGGCAATCATGCCTTACCATATAAAATGGCGAGAGTCTAGGTATCCGATTCGACAACTTATGAAGGAGAGTATTTATACCGCAAATACGTTAGAAAGATAGTTGCCTCCACGGCTAGAATAGTTGTCGGTGTGGTGCAGGTATGGGTGCAGATTTTGGTACGGGTTCAGTCTGTTGTGATACCAAGATCGGTAACTGACGGTCGTTGTCGTCGTAGTCCAAGCTCAGCTCGTAACTCGATCTTCTAAGGTTGCAGTATACTGAGTACCCGTTATTCTTGACTCGTAATCCGAATAGTAACATGTTATATGTGTTTATTATTTTCACATTGTTGTATGTGTTTAAGTGTTCATTACATTTGTTATGTAATTGTATTAGTGTAGCTAATGGTACTCTAGTGTAACTCCATACACTAATAGTCTACACAAATTGTTCGGCAACGGTTGGAATTCCTATGCTCAAGTCTTGGGTGATTTTAGTGTGATGCAAGTCTTAGAAATCTTGGTCCCTAAATGAGTCCGGTTAGAGCCTAGGTATCACTAAGGAAACCTAATTCGCTAAAACCATTGCTCTGATACCAATCTGTCACACCCCCGGATTTATCTACTTAATAAATAAATACAGGTTGCAACGATTGGTTCATTACACGATAGCGGAAGCTGTAATAGTGATTTCTAAGACTTGATTACATATACCATTACTAAAACTAAGTAATACTATGATCTAAGTTCTTCTAGATCAACGATAGACTTGAGACTTGATATTCTACGTCCTTCCAGCCTTTAGGAATTGATCTAATATAGCTAGCCTATTCCAACCGTGCCATGGCTAAAAGTTACCTGAGAAATATACTTGAAAATGTCAACACAAAGGTTGGTGAGTTCACAGAGTTAGTTATATTAGTGCTTATAGTTTTTCTCGAAAACATGTTCATGACTTTACCGTCATAAAACTAAGTAGTTTTCATTTGAAAACATTACCATGACTTAACCGTCATAAAATATGTAGTTATCCTTTGAAAATATTATCATGACTTAACCGTCATAAATTCAATGTTTAAACCTGATCACTTTAACCTGATCAGAACCCTTTGTTTAAATTCAAATGTTCGTAAATGGTTCCAGTTGCATGTGATAATCAGAATAAGTAAAGTGTGACCCATTTGTAAACTAGCTAGGAATACAAATAATATGTTCATACATGAGGCGTAACCAAACCATGACATGTGTGAGCCCCTAATAATCGTTATCAGGTTCTATGCGGCCATAAATCCTCCAGATTGTGGTTAGCGCGACTAACCATGACCGGGAGACGTCACTCTCCATAGTACTATCCATAGGACCCTAGGCTACAGTTAATGGTTACTACGTTGTTCCAGGGGACTTTAGCGGCCTCCAATTGTTGTTCTCATCTCATGTAAACATAAAAGTCGTGCCTTATTCTCTTGTTATCCCATAAAATAGTTGTAAGTATGTTTCTACCCCAAATCGTTGAGTGTTGTTCATCCGAACAATCGTTGTGTGTTGTTCATTCGAACAATCGTTGTGTGTTGTTCATTCGAACAATCGTTGTGTGTTGTTCGTACGAACAATCGTTGAGTGTACTTGTGTCTAGCTGTTTAGTTGAGCAAGTTTTCTCCCCGTTTGTTTTAAAACAATTTAAAAACAAGTAGTAAAAGTAGGGCCGGGATACTTACAAGAAGTTAAACCAAAATGTTCATATTGTCAAACATATAAGCAATGAAATTCATATTTTCAAAATATAACAAGTAAGTATATTTCTCCCCCGATGTTTACAAAACAGTAAAGAGTAAAAAGGGGGCCGTGAACTCACCTTGAGTTTGTGTATACTTGTAATGATACTTTTTGTAGTCAAACTTGACTATTCGTACCCTAGATACCAAAGGGTAAATTGTGTTAAGACCGAACGTCTTATATTGCAAATTGTTCACCGACTTTGTAAATCTGGTTGCTTTTGTTTAAAATATCCTCTTAGTTGTTCAATACTTGTTTTGTTATAAAACAGATCTTAGTTACTGCCCAAAGGGGACTGACACAGGTATCGAAACTTCATAGTTTTGATTGGGCAATTGAGTGTCGAAACTTCCTAGTTTCGATGGTGTAGTTTGATGTCGAAACTTCCTAGTTTCGATTGAGTAGTCAGTTATCGAAACAACCTAGTTTCGATTGAGTATTTGAGTGTCGAAACAACCTAGTTTCTATTGAGTAAAAGGTATCGAAACTACCTAGTTTCGATTGATCAACAGGTATCGAAACTCCTAGTTTCGATTGAGTTAACTGGTATCGAAACTCCTAGTTTCAATTACTGGACTTCTGTTTGACAGAATCAGTCCTGCATATTTATGTTTAAAAACTTGAATTTGACACACTTTTCTTGTTATCTTACTTGCGATTGAGCATTTTGTATGCTTAGATACGGTTTTAAAGAAAATAAAGTAGATAGTATTGAGTTTTTACCTTAAAACCGAGATGAAGATGATGAAAGAAAACAGAGAATGATCTTGAGCTCCTTAGCTTGATTCTTGAGAAAAACACTTGGATGTTTCGTATAACACCCAAAAGATAGATAACTTTGAGCTTGAAAATGGATGAACTCTTGAAAATATGATGAGGATGAAGGCGTTGATGTCGCTGCCGTAAAGAGAGAAAATATTCGGTGGAGTGTGTGTTTGGAAATGGTAAGTATATGTAAATCTTGGGAATAGATGGGGGAATGGCTTCTCTGAATTTCGGCCAAAAAGTCAAGCAAGTGGGTTGGGGTTAAATAAATCAAACCATTTGATTTAAGTGTAAATTTAACCACTAGTGTTCGTATTTAGTCGAGTTATCCTGGTACGTGAACCGGTAACTCCTAGAATTACCAAAATATGAAATGAGACCATGTACGGTTTTTGTTAGGCCTTTATGTCCTTGTTTGTGAAATTAAGTAAATCACAAAAACAATTATAATGTAAACTTGTTTATAACATGTACGGATATTGACCTGAATTGTCGGGTGTCACACACTGCCACCTAAGAGGGTAGTTTTTCAAAATGAGGTGGCATCTTGTGATTGGTGGATTTGGGAGGGTACTATGAAGTGGGAGGGTAATGTCGAGTATGAAGGATTTTAGGGTCAGCTGGCCCTAGAGTCTGTCAGGTTAAGGGGTTTCGGGCTGGGGCCTATATGGGCTTAACTTGTTGGTTAAGCTATTAACCCTAGACTAGTCTCTATATATATGATGTAATAGTCTTGTAATTCTTTGAGCACCTAAATATAATAGACACCCTAGTTGCAGCAAATGGATGTAGGTCATACCGACCGAACCACTATAAATCTCTCGTGTCGTTTATTAGCTTTAGTGTGTGTTTGCGTGTGTTGTGTTTGTGTGATACCCTAACAATTGGTATCAGAGCTTGGCTCTTGATCGTGTCACACTCACAACCGCTGCCCGGGGTGCTAGGGTTTCATCGTGAACAGTACCGCCGTGAACAGTAGCGCGCTGCTACAGTACCCGCGCGTGAACAGTACCGTGCTACAGTGTTTTTTTGGCCTGCTACAGTGTTTTCGACTGCTACAATGTTTTCGCTGCTACAGTGCTTTCTGAATGCTACAGTACCGCCTTGAACAAAAAAAATCGTTTTTAATTAGGGTTCCGCCGTTGAGTCTCAGCCGTCGAAATCCCTGCTGTCCATCACCTTCTCTGTCGCTGACAGATTTGATTTCTGTCCCGTTTCCGCTGCTGCTGCCGCTGTTGTTGACCTGGTCAACCGCAGCCGTCAAACCCTAAATCCGGTAAACTTTTTTATCGGTGTTCTTACTCGTTTATTACTGATTTTTGTTGAGATTGGTTGAATAAACAGTGTCCAATAGAACAGTCAACAAGTTCAGGCCGCCGCCACTGCTGTGTTTGTTCACTGTTCCTGGTCTCGACTCGATCAGTTCTACTCGGTAAGTTTTGTTTCAATGGCAGAAGAAGGTAAGGTAAAGAAAGTGACGTTTGATGGACAAGATTATGGATTATGGAGAATGCAAATTGAAGACATGCTCTATCAGAAGAGCTTACATCTTTCGATAATTGGTTTGACAGCAAAACCAGAGAAGATGTCTGAAGCCGACTGGAATCTCCTAGACAGACAAGCCTTGGGAGTAGTAAAGTTGTCTTTGTCAAGGAACGTGGCCTACAACATAGTAAAAAAAAAAACCACTTCTGGTTTGTCAAAAGCCCTGGCTGGCATGTATGAGAAGCCCTCTGCCGTTAATAAGGTATTTCTCATCAGGCAATTGGTTAACACCAAGTTGAGAGAAGGTTCGTCTGTTTCTGCCCATATTAATTATTTCAATTCTATTTTAACTTGGTTAGAATATGTTGATATTAACTTTGAGGATGAGGTACAAGCTCTCCTTCTATTGTCTTCTTTTTCCGAAAGCTGGTCAGGTATTGTTACAGCTATCAGTAGTTCATCTGGAACTACCAAACTCACATTCAAGGGGATGCGAGATTTGATTCTAAATGAAGACGTGCGTAGGAAAAACGCTAGAGAATCTTCCAGTTCTATTCTACATAATGAAGGAAGGGGGAGAAGACCTGAAAGGGGCAATAACAGGGGTAGGTCCAAGTCCAGAAAGAGAGGTCAGTCAAAACCAAGGGCTAACATTGAATGTTGGAATTGCAAAGAAAAGGGTCATTTTTGGAGCCAGTGTCCTAAACCAGCCGTTGCTAAAAAAATAAAGAGGTGAACAACGTAACAGCCGATGAAGAAGAAGAAGAAGTAGAAGATGATGCTCTTATTTGTTGCGTTGAAAACACTCTCGAGTCCTGGATCATGGATTCAGGAGCTTCTTTTCACGCCATCCCTTGCCCAGAGCTTGTGAAGAATCTATGAACAGGTAACTTTGGTAAAGTTCGTTTGGCTAATGATAAGACACTTGACATTGCAGGGATTGGTGATGTTGATCTAAAAATCACACTCGGAACCACTTGGACATTGAAAGATGTCAGAGTAATTCCCAACTTGAAGAGGAAATTAATTTCAGTTGGTCAGCTTGATGACCAAGGTCACGGGGTTTTCTTCGGGGATGGTCAATGGAAGGTTATCAAGGGCAATCTCGTGATTACACGTAGAAAGAAGAGGGGGACACTGTACATGGTGGAGGTACATGCCGACGGTGTTAATGCCATGACTTCAGGTCCAAGTCCATCTAATTTATGGCACCAGCGACTCGGACATATGAGGGATAAAGGATTGAAAATGTTGGCCGAGAAAGGGAAGTTTCCAGATTTAAAGAAAGTTGAAACCGGATTCTGCGAACCATGCGTTCTCGGTAAACAGAAGAAAGTCACATTCTTGAAGACAACTCAGGCACCAAAAGCTCAGAAACTGGAGCTTATTCATTCGGATGTTTATGGACCTACTTCAGTCCAATCGGTAGGAGGATCTTCCTACTATGTGACATTCATTGATGACGCAACGCGAAAAGGTATGGGTTTATTTCCTCAAAAATAAATTTGAAGTTTTTGATACCTTTAAGAAGTGGAAAATTGCTGTTGAAAATGAAACTGATTTAAAGGTTAAATGTCTGAAGTCGGACAATGGTGGGGAATACATCAGCAAAGAATTCACTGATTATTGTGCCGATCAGGGAATCAAGATGATCAAGACAGTCCCACGAACTCCTCAGCAAAATGGAGTTGCAGAACAGATGAACATAACACTTAATGAAAGGGCGAGGAGCATGAGGTTAAACGCAGGGCTCCCCAAAATGTTCTGGGCCGATGCAGTTAACACTGCGGCTTATCTAATTAATCGTGGACCGTCTGTTCCTTTGGGTTTCAAAATACCAGAGGAAGTGTGGAAAGGAAAGGAGGTTAGTCTCAAACATCTGAAGGTATTTGGTTGTTCTGTTTACCGTTTATTGAGCAACAATGATAAATTGGATCCAAAGGCCAAGAAGTGTACGTTCATTGGCTACGGATTAGACGAGATGGGTTACCGACTTTGGGATTCTGAAAGTAGGAAGGTAATCAGAAGTAAAAATGTCACGTTCAATGAAGCAGAGTTATACAAAGACAAGAATGCAACAAAACCAGAAGTTCAGAAAGAATACATCGTTGTTGATACTGAGACAAAGAATACAGGAGACACTGAAACTCCAGCAGATATTCAAGACAGTGGGAGCTCAGAGGTTGATACTCAAGATGATTCAACCGATAGTGACAGTTCTGAAGAAGAAATTGAAGAACCTTCACCAGCTCCCGCTCCCGTTCCTCCTGAGATTCAGTGGGTCAGGAGATCTACTAGAGTTGCTGCACCTCCTGAGAGATATTCTCCATCTGCTAATTTTATGTTGCTAACAGATAACGGAGAACCTCGGTGCTACACAGCAGCCATTCGTCTGAAAGATTCATTGCAGTGGGAGATAGCAATGAAGGATGAAATGAAATCTTTAGAGAAGAACAGAACGTGGGAGCTGACAAAGCTTCCCTCCGGTAAAAAGGTATTGCACAACAAATGGGTGTACAGGGTCAAAGATGAACACGATGGTTCTAAGCGTTACAAAACTAGATTGGTAGTTAAGGGGTTTCAACAGAAACCAAGAGTTGATTACAATGAAATCTTCTCTCTGGCTGTGAAGATGACTACTATCAGGTTGGTCCTAAGTATTGTTGCTGCTGAGAGTCTTCATCTAGAGCAGCTAGATGTGAAGATAACTTTTTTACACGGGGATCTGAATGAAGATATTTGCATGGCTCAACCTGAAGGGTTTCAGGTTAAAGGAAAAGAAAACATGGTCTGTAGACTAAAGAAGAGTTTGTATGGGCTAAAACAAGCTCCGAGGCAATGGTACTTGAAGTTTGACAACTTCATGGGTAGATCCGGATACAAGAGATGTGAGATGGATCATTGTTGTTACATCAAGAAGTTCGAAAAGTCCTACATCATCCTCCTTCTATATGTGGATGATATGTTAATTGCAGGTTCTGACATGATAGAGATAAAGAAAATGAAGAAGCAAATGTCAGAAGAATTTGAAATGAAAGATCTGGGTGCTGCCAAACAGATACTCGGAATGAGTATCTTCAGGAACAAAGACGGATCTCTGACACTATTTCAAGAAAAGTACATTAGGAAAGTGTTAGAGAAATTCAAGATGAAAGATGCCAAGTCCCGAAGCACTCCACTAGGGAGTCAGTTCAAGCTTTCAAAAGACCAGTCACCAAAAACTGAAGAAGACATAGCCGAAATGGCTAAGGTTCCTGACGCATCAGCTGTTGGAAGTCTTATGTACGCCATGGTGTGCACTAGGCCAAACATAGCACATGCCGTAGGGGTAGTCAGTCGTTATATGTCTAATCCAAGAAAAGAACACTGGGAGGCAGTCAAATAACTGTTAAGATATTTGAAAGGCACTATGAAGATGGGGTTACGGTTCGCAGGCAAAGATATTGTTCAAAGGGGGCTATACAGATGCAGACCTTGGGGATGCAAGGATTCTTATAAAAGCACAACCGAGTTTTTTTTCAGTGGGAGGAACTGCAGTTAGTTGGATGTCCAGATTACAGAAGAGCGTTGCTCTTTCAACTACTGAAGCTGAGTATATGGCTTGTGCTGAAGCCAGTAAAGAGTTGATTTGGTTGAAGAATTTTCTGGAAGAACTTGGGAAGAAACAGCCAGATAGTTCATTGTTTTGTGATAATCAAAGCGCTATTCATTTGGGTAAGAATCATGTGTTTCATGGAAAAACGAAACACATCATCAGAGGTTTGATCAGTGATGGTACATTGAAGCTTGAAAAGATTAAAGGAACGGAGAATCCCGCATATATGCTTACTAAGGTGGTGACCTTAGAGAAGTTGAAGCTATGTATAGCTTCAACTGGCCTTCAGGAATAATGATGAGAAGGCGATGCAGCTAGAGGTAGAGAAGTTACAAGACTACAGAGAAGACGGAGACAGTTTGAAGTTTATCAAAGCCTCCAAGTGGGAGATTGTCGAGTATGAAGGCTTTTAGGGTCAGCCGGCCCTAGAGTCTGTCAGGTTACGGGTTTCGGGCTGGGGCCCATATGGGCTTAACTTGTTGGTTAAGTTATTAACCCTAGACTAGTCTCTATATATATGATGTAATAGTCTTGTAATTCATTGAGCACCTAAATATAATAAACACCCTAGTTGCAGCAAGTGGATGTAGGTCATACCGACCGAACCACTATAAATCTCTCGTGTCGTTTATTAGTTTTAGTGTGTGTTTGCGTGTGTTGTGTTTGTGTGATACCCTAACATGTACCACTCCCACTCCCCTAAGTGTGTTTGGGTATGGTAAATAGACTTTTCAAAATAACTTTTAGAAAATGGATAATAAGTTGTTTTGGAGAAGTTACAATTTTTAACTTTTCATTTCTCCTTATTACTTTTAGGGAGTAATTTTTCATTAATAAGTCAAGCCAAACACTTGTTAAAAACATAACTTATTGACTTTCCCCACCACATAAGTTAATCCAAACACTTTTTTAAAAACTTGTTTTCAAAAAATAATAAATTAATAAATACTTTTGACAAAAAGAAATTTTGGGTAATAAGTAATCCCAAACACCCCCGGTATCAATTATGTTTCTAAATACTCCAAATCATAATAAAGTGAATCTAATTATGGATTTGGGAATTAATTTTCGGTCGTTTAGTGTGTGCTGAGATGATGTATAAATAATTTGGCCGTCAAAATCAAAAACAACAAGTCTGGGACCACGGCCACGTCTCAAACAATATTCAAATCATCCTTCTCACCAAACCCCCGTCCCAGTGCTTTCTTTAGGCTTTTTAATCACCAATCACTGCACTACGCCCACCCTCTCCATTCACTGCCGCTGTATCCGCCGGCCGGCCGGCAATCCATCATTCCGGCGATCCCAGCCATTCAACTCCTTAAAGGTTTCCAGTATACGTCAAATTTCAGTATACGTCATTTAACTAAAGAAAGTTTGCACGTTTTAATTTTTTTCAATAAATCAGGTCATGTGCAAGGCACATGAGGGCAAATATGTCCTTTCACATATCCAGGGACTATACGTGTAATTACCAATTGAACCTCACTTTTCTTCTGAACCCTAAATCTACCAATAACACAATATTTGACATCCAAAAGAAACCTGCATCAAATCCTCTCCAATCCCTATGATTTAGCAATCAAAATCATTCTAAATTAGTTCCGATCTATTTTCGATCACAGGGAGACGAAGAATAATTCTAGTTAATTGGAAATAACTACCAAATTAAAACATGTTAAACAGAGATCATATATTACCATGGAAGAAAATTGATCTGGAATTGCAAGATATTAAATCATTTCCGGATGTAATTCTCTAAAATTACACCATTGTCTAGTTGGGTAACATCTTTAGTAAACATATATAATTCAAGCTCCTTAAATTTTCACTTCAAAAGGAACAATATCATATATATCTAAACTTGCCCCAAATTTACTTCAACTTAAAACTATCGGATAAAAACATGTAATTTTTCAAAGTTAAAGCAAAAAGTGAAATATGAGGATAAGGAGGGTAATTAACTCAAGTATATATAAATAGCCCATGTGTGACGTTGCTAGTTTTAATTTTATATTGTTTGGAAAAGTTATCATTCTTTTCCTACTTTAACTACCAACTTATTTTTATGTCACGTGTCGTCTCCATATTAATTCTTATCATTTTTTTTGTCTCTTTCTCTTATTAAATACACATCTATTTTTAAATAATAACATATTTTTAAAGAAAAAATTAATTATACTAATAAAACACATTTATTTTAAATTATCTCTTATTATAAGAAATTTCGAAATCTAATTGTATAATTTTTATTTTCAACTAAATAGTAAATGAAAGTCAAATTACATTAAATAGAAATTAATTTATTTTTGAAACCCAAATATATATTAATTTTTACATATTTTGAATTTTGTTTTTTATGCTTAATATATGTACATATTTTACACCTGTAAAATATATATACATAAAGATTTAAAAAATTTATTTATTAGTATTCTTCATCTCATGTGTATTACACGGGTTCTGAGCTAGTTATAAGTATATAAAGAGTCAAAACATCACAGGGAAGGGTGGAGTTGAGTCGGGGATGGAGCGATGGTTAACCGGCGTTACAAGTTTCCAACGAAGGACAATCCTTCTAGTTTTGAAAATGAAAAGAAAAAATCTATAACTTCTACCAAACCATAAGGATGATTTATGTGATTAACCGATGATAAAATAACCAATATACATCCTTAGAAGAGTTTAACATGTTATAAGCTTGTTAATCGGGTTAGAGTTTGAAATTGATGAATCGAAATATAATGTAATGACCCTTATATTTATTCGTGTCAAATAAATCAACTCTAAACCTTAACTCGGACACATGTAAAACCATGTCGTCTGCACACGACCAATTTAAACTTGTGTATCTAAACACTAGGTTATACACCCATGTATTTTATGAGGTTGTTTAATATAAAAAATGAAAGTACAATAATGTGTAAAAAAATTTAAAATAATGTGTAAAACAAGAAATTTAATTCTTTATTTCCTTAATTAAGTAATAATTAGAATTCAAATTTTATATTATCTTTTTTAAAAAATAAAAACATTAACATAATTAAAATTTAAAATTCAAATTTACTTCAAATAGAAAAAATTAGAAGATTTTTGTGATAAAAAACATGATGATAACATGTGACATTATTTGGAATCATTTATTAGAATAATGATGTGAACATGTTGGCAAGTTAAAACGTGTTACCAGACCGGATTGTAATAAAGTTGTAAATGAGTTGAACATCTTGACCAGTAAATGGGTTTGTACACAAACAAGTTGATGGGTTAAACACATCTATACATTCTAATAAATAAAGGTTTTGGAATGCCACATGTTATTCTCATGTTCATCCTTATAATTTTTTTCCGTCTCTCTCTCCTATTAATGATACAAGTTTATATAAAAAAAATTATAATTTTTGTTTCCCGCCTCTCTCTCTCCTATTAAATAATAATAATTGGGGGGGGGGGGGAATTCCACGGTCCTCCCAACCGCCTAGGTGATCCCACCTAGCAAGCCGCAACCCAGCAAGCAAGCAAGCTTGGGGGTGAATCCCCTACCAAAGGGGCATTGGGTTGAAAGCCAGTTTTGAACCCGCCACCTTTGGGTTATAATGGGGGCTGGTGGCCACTGGGCTGACACCCAATGGTTAAATAATAATAATTTCTATAACTATTTTTATAAAACATTTTTAATTAAAAAAATAGCTTTGTTCATAAAACATTTTTATAATTTGAACATTTCTTTCATTCTTTTCATAAAACATTTTTAAAAAACAACTATATAACGTTTCTAAAATTTGTATTAAAAAATTATGTAATATGTCATAAATACGTAATATTACATCTTCATTACTGAGTATATATAACACTGCATTTATTCAACTTATATAATATACATGGTTTCTAACATATATCTATACTATATAATAAATAAAGGTTTTGGTTGTATGTTTTTCCGCCTCTCTCTTCTATTTAATGATTATATTAAACTAATAAAATTTTTAAATATTTAATATTTATAGATACTTATTAACCAAATAAAGTTAATATAAATTAATATTTATCAATTACAAAAAAAGATTAATACCCAGTTGAAAAAAATATTTTATAAATTAACTTAACGTAATTTATAATAGACATGTCAAAGTATATTTTTTAAAAACATATTTTGGAGAATGTATGTGTTAACATATTACATTTTATTCAACACGCATAATAAACGAGTTTATTCAACCCGCGTAATAACAAGTTTTAAAGAAATATAATAACTATTTCTAAGTATATAACATTTTATTCAAATTACTCGTGTATTACACGAGATTCTAATATAGTAAATTATATATATATTTTTAAAGTTTTATTTGTGTTATCCATACCTACTTGTTGATGTTTTTTCAAAACTTCCACGTGGCATCTTTTAAAACCGATTCAATATATAAACAAAAATAGATAAAAAAAAGGATGATCATCTCGTACCAAAATTTCAAAATTAGTCGTGTACAATATACCCTAATTAGGTCACGATTTGTGATTTATCAGGGGCAACAAATTTCAATCGTTGCCTGAAATAGGTATCTCCTTCCACCGATCCAATCATACAAGATTTTGCTCATTCCATCGCTATTTCTAGGTTTAATTCTCTTCTCAATGCACGCCAATTGCGATATAATCGGTATCATTTCAGCTAATTTTCAAGTTAATTGGTTGATTCGTATGCTCGTACATTGCTTTTTCTTACTTTAAACCTCTGAATTTGTGTATGTTCTGATGATGTAGTTTAAACTCTTCTTTATTATTGTTCTATGATGCTTTTTAACTGCAAATTCCAATTTAGCACTGTTGTTAACCCTAAATCAACAATTTCCCCTTGATTTCTCCATTTGCATTGAGAATGAGTGAATAATTTGTGATTTACACCATAGATTATTTGAACTGCTGAGTTTAGAGATTCATTATGTTTTTTTAGGGCTATTAAGGCTGTGCTAATCGTTTTCGTTTGGTTTGCAGGGTAAACAGATTGCAGTTACTTTATCAAACATCTAGATGGGACTTTGCTTTTCTTCGGTGAGTTTTTATTGTAAGAAAGGATTAGATGTTTGTATCTGCATATTGTGTAAGTAGTTGCTATGTTAAATGAACAAAGAAAAGTTTAAGAGATGACACGTCTATGTTGAATGGTTGGAGGTTAGTCAATGATGATTTGTTTTTGAGATCATTCAAGATCAAATATCGTGTCTCAGAAAATCAAATGTGATGGGTGGTACAGGGTAATCTTCTTTGTCGTTAATGTGTATAACTTCCTCTAGTTATACTTGTTCACCTCCATGTAGTTTTATGGAGTTAAAACGAAAGCTTTGTTTCTTATATAAATAACTCGATTAAAAGACAAGTCCACTTTGTGCATCTTTTTGGCCTTTGGTTAGTGTATCTTATCACATTTGTTATTTTCAACTTACGTAGATAGGTGCACTTTAAGGTTTTTTGTTTGTATGGTCAGAAACGAAGAGAAATTCCATTAGGTTTCCCTCTATTTAAAAGCAGTAACTTCGTAGAATTTCACAAGCTACTATAGATAGGATTTCCTTTGTCAAATATCTTGTAAGGTTAAACATGAAGGCTAGATGTGAAAAGTGAACTTTTCATGCATTTTATAAATTTATCTTCTCTCTTCTGAACTGAAGAGGGAATTTCATGTAACCTTAGCCCAAGTATTATGTATTTGAAAGAGTAATAATCAAAATATTAGAGAACTCCAAGATTTTCATTTTCTTGATCACTTTAAGTTTGAGCAGAGAGTCAACTGTCCATGGTACTATGGTAGAGGTGGCAAAATGGGTGGACTAGGTAACGAGTCAGAATGGGTTCAACCGTTCGAGTCGAAACATGTAGGTTTTTATCACGAGCCAGGTTGGGTTGACCCACAAACATTTTTTTGTCCGTTGTCTTTTAATATTTTACAAATAGTTAATATGTCAAAATTTGAGTACAAATATTATATTAGTATAAATATTATCTAAATATTTAAAGTAAAAGATTTAGGAGGTTCTGTGCATTAAAATTGTACTTTGGGTGATCATCTATCCATTTGAACCATAAGTGTTTCCTTTCTAGGTAATAATCCATCGACTTGTTTGTGTCAAAACGTAACCCAAATTGACCCATTCTTAAGCGAATGGGCTAAAACTGCCACCTTTTGTCCATGACATGAATTGGTTGCAATTTGCAAACCCTTTCCGTTTCCATGTCATTTTGGAAATCTTTTTTGTATGTCCAACTTGAAAGCTTAAATAATTGTAAGTTTTCTTTCAACCATGATGTGCTGCTGAAACAGATTAGGCACGTGTTGTGTTCTCATGTTTATATGTATGTTTCTGCAACTGCTACTTATGTCTGAAGTATAGCTTTGCTGTCAAAACAGTTCGTCAAGAACTTCATAGTACATAAGAGACTTATGTTTATTGGTAATTATAAGTATCCTGAATATTATAGGCGGACATTTCAACCCTTTTATATGAAAACGAGTCGAACGGGTCAAACATAAAAAAATAGCTAAAAACGGAACTGGTAAAATGGGTTGAACAGGTAAAAGCCGTCTAATGTGTTTTCAAATGCTTACAACGTCTAAGATGTGGACCCACAAAAAGAAGAATGCAGGAATTGTATAGTACAAATAAAAAACAACCTTAGTTTTTGGATTGACCTTGCAATTTGATGCTTGTAGTCTTCTGCTGATGAAGATGAACCTGCCAAAAATCCTCACTTCGTGGGCGGTAAGGTCACCTGCGTCACTACCAAGGATGCTTGGAACCAAAAGCTCTCAGAAGCGAAAACGCAAGGCAAAATAGTAAGTCATCAAACTATATTATTTAATTTAATTACTCTTTTATTTTTGTTTTTTTAATGTAGAAGCTGGGTCCCACTTGTTTTAATTTTTACCTTAATATTAGTTTTTATTATTAGCAGGGGTATTTTGGTCAATTTATAAAAATTTAACAGAAAACTTAACATGCATCCATTCCAGGTACCATCCGTGTTACAAGTAAGTGAATAGTAGGGACCAAATCCATAATTTCTGATACTTGGATACTAAATCCATATTCCGTGTAGTTAATTCTAAAATATTTATATATTTTGTGCAATTAACAGGTGATTGCCAACTTCAGTGCATCTTGGTGCGGTCCATGCAAATCAGTTTCACCATACTACATTGAGCTTTCTGAAAAGCATCTTTCTCTTATGTTTCTGACCGTAGACGTCGATGAACTAACGGTAATTAAGTTGCACCATTTATTTTACATTTATGTCGCGTATCAACTAGTCATTAATTATAGCCAAAAATGTAAATTTTGATGCAGGAGTTGAGCACACAATGGGATGTAAAAGCTACTCCAACATTCTTCTTCCTTAGAGATGGGCAACAAATTGATAAAGTTGTGGGAGCCAACAAGGCCGAACTGCAGGAAAAGATAACCGCCATAGCCGGTTCACAAGTCCCCGGTGATCAAAAGCAACCGTAATCTGGTCAATGGAAAACAAGATTGTTGATATTGTTTTTTTTATATTTGAGTATGGTTATGTTTCATGGTTGATGGTACATACATGTCAACAGAAACAATATATTGCTTTGTTCACTTCATTCTCAAATATTGAGTAGTTGGGTTGTAATAGCTAGCTTTGGGGAGTCCTACTTTGTTGTACTAATGACATGTTGTTAGTTAATGTGTAAACTTTAATAAAATCCATAATAAACATGTTCTGAGCAATTAATAAATCTTGTAGTTTAATCCCAACCGTTTAAATGGCGGGGTCATGACAAAAATGACCCGCTCCCACATCCTCCTGTCTCAAAATGCCTTAAATCTAATCTATAGCATTTTGTTGATTCTATAGACACGGTTTGGGTCCCGTGAACCGGTTTCAAACTCGGCCCCATTTGAAAGTAATACCGGTTTGAGTCAAACAGGTCTGGACCGGTTCAACCCGCCGGTTTAGGATTAGGTTTGGAGTTCCTTTTATTTTCTGGACCTCGGTTTCGAACCTGACGCGAGTCGGTCCTATAGTCAAACCGGTGCGTAACCTGACCCGAGTAGGTTTAGCAGGTCCAAATAGAGGTGCTCAAAAGAACCGGATCCAAATTCGATCCAATAGATTATCCGAAACCGGATCCGGCTAGAACCGGATTTTTTGGAACCGGCCCGGATTTTTTCAGAACCGGCGGATCCAGAACCGGTTTAGGAGTTGTTGACGGACCGGACAAAAATCGGACATTTTGGAACCGGTTTTTTTCGGACATTTTGGAACCGGTTAAAACCGGTTCTAGCCGTTAGAGGGTTAAAAAAACTGCTATATAGCTGTTTATGGCCTTTTTTTGTATTTTTTTGGGTTGTTTGAGGATAGAAACTAAGTATAAATAGGTATTGGGGTATGAGTTAGTTCACCACAACATCCTAGCTCTCAAAACTCAAAAACGCTCTCAAAACGCAAAAAAACGCTCACTTTAACGTAAAAAAACGCTCTCATGGCTTCCGCTTCTGCTTCCGCAAGCACTCAAAATTCGGTTGGTGGTTCTACTAGCGAAGCCACGTGGTGAGAGTATTTCCTTGCTCCCGAAACCAAGAGATATGGGCTTGTTTCGATTTATGCGAAATGTCGAACGGTTCGCAAAAGGCTCGTTGCAAACGTTGTGGTAAAATTCTAGGTGCTGCGGGAAATAGCACTTTGAGGAAACATATTGATAGTCACGCAAAACACACTCAAGGTGAAGATCAAACTCAAATTGGTAGGGATTAAGGAGTTTGACAATACAATGTCGAGAGGGTTCGTGAAAGAATGACACATTTCGTCATTCAAGAAGGGTTGCCTTTTGATCACTTTGATAACCCGCGCCTGACGAGGATGATACAAGAGACGTTTCAACCGAGCTACACCAATGTAAGTCGTTCTACTTTGAGAAGAGATTGTTTAAAAATGTGGAAAAGAGAAAAAAAAATTAATCTTAGGTTTTGAAAATTTAAATATCGGCATTAACTTAACCACGGACGTTTGGTCCGCTCCACATGTTTTACCCGAATCGTATCTTTGCGTTACCGCACATTGGGTTCAACCCGAGTCGTGACAAATGATGAAGCGTACGATTGCGTTTGATTATTTTTTATATCCACATACCGGCGAAAACTTATTTTATATTTTAGACTCGGTAATTCAAACTTATAAAATTCAACCAAAAATATTTTCAATATCTTTTGATAACGCTTCAAACAACACAAACGGGGTGGAAAAATTAAAAATAAAATATGAACCGCGTTGTAACGATGTTTTCTTTCATATTCGATGTGTTGCACACATCATTAACTTGGTTGTGCAAGACGGTCTAAACGTCCAAGAAATAAGAGACGTGAAAGAAAATTTTAAAGTAATGTTACGAGAAGTTTTTAGCACAAGCAAAAAAAGATATATGAAGTATAGAAATTTGTGTCAAAAAACGGATTCCATCTTTTTAGGTCCGAATTGGGACGTACCTACTAGATGAAACTCGACATGGAAAATGTTTGAATCGGCCTTAAGACAAAGAGTTACTTTAAAACATTTTCATGATGAACTTGTGCAAAAGAAACGTTGTTCCAAAAAAATTGATAATATAAGTTGGGATACGAACGAGAAACTAACTAATTTGCTTGAGATTTTTAAAAATGCAACTACATGTTTATTGAGAGTTCATTATCCCACGTATTCGCTAGTACTTTAATAATTATATTTAATATGTAATAAATTAAAAGAGTTTGAATATCACGGCCCAATTTTTGCAACAATGGTAATACCTATGAAAGTTAAATTTAAAAAATATTTTTCGAAAATGCCGGCCGTCGTTACATGTTCGGCCGCCTTAAACCCAACGATTAATGTAACCGGTGTTGAAACATTAATTGGATCAATATCGGACGACTTAAATATGCACGAGGAAGACCCAAATTTTGAATCAAAGGCAATAAGGGATTTCAATTCGGCTTTTAATAATATGTTTTATTATTATTTACGCAAATATGGTGGAAGTGGTGATCCATCAAATATACGTGAATCAATGGCTTCGGGTTCAAGTTCTAGTAGTTAAAGGAACCCGATGTTAAATTTATTTAATATTTTAAGAAACGAAAATACTAAACGAGCTCGTGGAAGCACACCAAGTAGCGAGCTTGGGAGATATCAAGCTACCGATTTTATTTCAACTCTAAGATCCGAAGAGTTTGAAAACTTTGATATCTTGAGTTGGTGGCAAGGAAGGGAAACCCAATATCCTGTTCTAGCCGCAATGGCCCGTGACCTACTAACCGTCCAAGTTTCAACGGTAGCTTCGGAATCTGTTTTTTCTCTTAGTGGCAGGGTTTTGTCTATTCGAAGAACGAGACTTACACCGGAATCTATGGAGATGTGTATTTGCTTGAAGGACCATTTGGATGCCGCCGAACGTGTACAACATGTTGCAAAACTAGAAGGTGAGCTTGACATTGAACAAGAAATACACGAGTTCGAAGTAGAACAAGGGGCGGCGATTCCACTTTCAGACGAAGAACAAGCTTATGATGAAGCCTAACATATCTCAGGCGAAGAAGATTGAAAACCTAAGTTACGAAGACTAAGACGAGTAGACGACGAATAATGAGTCACAATAAATAATATATATTTTGTGATTCCATTATGTTTTTTGTAATTTTTTTGTACGAACTATTGTTAAATCACTTTAAAAAAATACAAAAAATAAATAAAATATGTATTTTATAGTGTATCTTTGTTAATTTTTTTTAATTTTTTTAATTTAAAAAAAAATAAAAAATCCGGTGGAACCGGTTTTTTTTGTCCGGTCCGGTCCCAATAGGTTCCAACTATCCATGCCCAAAACCGGATCTGATCCGGAACCGGTTCCAACGTGTCCGTTCGTTGACCAGCGTTGACGGATCCGGTCCGGATCCGAATCCGAAAAAAACCAATTTGTACACCTCTAGGTCCAAACCGGTTTTAAACATTTTAAAGAAAACTAGCCGTTATGTGACTTTTTTTTTCGAAAGGCAATATAGCCGTTAGACTTTTATGTGACCGTTAATAGAATGTTTTTTTTTTACTATTTTCTGAGTTTTTTTACCATTAAGGAAAAATGTTTAAGAGTTAAACTGTCACAGTAATCTATACTAATAAATAAATGTCTAATGTGAACACTTGTCATTTACTCGTGCCTCCTGATGGGCGAGTTTTATGTCGTTCAGTTTAGCATCTATATTTGTACTTTTATTTGGTTTTGGTCAAGAACAATGGTACTTCAAGCATGTTTATGAATTTCAGGTCTAAACACGTTAAAGGACATGTTTTGGAAGTATTTGGAGCATCGCTTGGAAGGTTATGCGCGGACACGGATCAAGACGGAAGAAAAACGCCAAGGAATCCACTGGGGGCGTCTAGGACACCGATCAATGTCCACGTAGTTTCCTTTTGGCGTCAAACAGCGTAAATTGGCGTCCTAGAGCTAAAACAAAGATGTGAGAAATTAAGGTGGCGTCCTAGACGCCGAGTGTAATCAATTTGGGCGAAAATTTAGGAAACAGTCAAATCTTGTGAGTTATTATAGGGGTTTCATCCCCAATTCGAAAAGATCTTCTCTTGGACGATTTTTGGGAGATTTGGGAGAGTTTTTGAAGAGTTCTATCATCATCTACAAGCACGGAATCATTGGAATCAACACTTTTGAAGATCAAATCAACAACATGAGTGGCTAATTCATCCAAGATCATCCCCGGGTGGATGGTTGTAAGTTTTCTAGGGTTTTACATTACACTTTTGGTTTGAAACATTAACATGGTTAATCATTCGATTGAGTTTACATGCTTTGATTGTTAGTATTGTCATGAACTTGTGCTTGTTGAGTTTTTCTTGCATCGTTGACATTATGAGATGATGATTGCTATTGATTTCAATTCATGTTAGGGTTTGTTTTGTATTCTTGATTCATAAAGCATACATTTGTCTAAAATACATATAGTGAAGGTTTTCTTGCACCAATTACATATGTTAGACGAGCGTTAATGCCTCCAATTGAGTAATCATATTAACAAATCTTCGATATCGTTGTGTTTCATTGAAATTCAAACCATTTGTGTGAAAGTATCCTAGTTGCTTGCAAATCCGAAAACCCGGGTGTGGTCTTTTCTCATAATATTGTTTATAAATTAATTATAATCACCATGTTTGCTAAATTGCTAGTCATTGTCTTAGTATTAACTCAAGTTATAAGTCATTGTTCCGTTCTAAGTACAAATCAATTGAACACCATCATTGGTTCACCAATTTCTCAACTTTAAAGAATCTAGAAATCCTTCTTAAAAGAATAATCAACTGAGTTACACACCGACCACAAGTTGTTCGTGGTTCGACACTTTTCTTGCCCTAACTAGTTTATGGCACTAAGGACACTCTCTTAACTTATTTTTGATCGGTACCTTCGACGACGATCACCTCCTCACATTGGTTTTCCCGTCTCTCTCTCGTAATAAATGCGCATCTATCTTATTAAATAATAATGTTATTATAAATATATTATTAAAGAATAATACTAATTATATTAAATAAGAATATATAATAGGAAATCAAAATATAACTAATTAAAGAAAAATAATAATTTGTTATATACACACACATTTCCACTTGATATATCTCGAGATAATCATAATAGTCTGACAAGTTAAGACGCATTACAAATTTATAAATTTTATATTTTTTTAATATACAATGTCGTGTAATACACGGGATTTCAACCTAGTAAATAATAAAAGTAACATATTGTTAATCAGTTTATATAAATAATGGCATATTCTCTTAATAATATTTTTTATAAATCTTTTTAATGTCACATTTGCAAATTTTGTCTCTCTCAAACTTCTTTAAATGTTTGCCCACGAGGCCACGAAAAGTAGAAAAGTTTTTGAAATACATTTTTTTTTTCAGAATCCATAAGCTAATATTCATTCATTTTAGAGAATCTAATCCTGTGCCTGAAACAAAAATATTAATTAAATTGGACAGTTTTCAGTTAAGAATATTTATTATTTAATATGCCTGATTCGTTTATTTCAATATTTGCATTTTTCGAGACAGTTTCAGTAATTTATTTTTTTATCAATTATCAACTTAAACACTTTTTATCATGTAAGGAGTAATAACTTTTTTTCAAAATTTTATTAACACATACAGGTGCAGTGAAAATATCAGCCAAGGACCTTTTACATAGAATCAAAGACAATTAAATTATACTTACCAAATATTGAAACTAATCTAATTTCTTTAAAAAAAAATTGAGACTAAACCTACTTTTGAGCCATAAGAAACCTAACATTTTAATATTCTCGATTAAATCTTCCACCTTAGGCACTGTGCTTGAGAACTGAACTTCATTTCTTTCTTTCCAAATGCACTAACATAAAATGAGAATGATCAATTTGAAGACTTATTTATATACCTTGTCCGAGAAAGCCGTCTCTTGAAGCATTAAGAGATCTCGAACAAAGAATGCGTAAACCGGGTTACACTTACACCAAAAGCTAATGTGTTGCCAAACCACCATGGTAACATAGAAGGACGTAAGAAGATGGTCAGCCGTTTTCGACAACTCACCATATTGTATCCTGATCTACGTCTTGTTTCCGTTTAAAAACATTTCGCCGTTTAAAAAACAATTAAACCATTAGTATTTTCTCATAAATTTATAAAAAAAAATTGAAATAAAATAAGAGAAATTGGTATGATCGAGATAGCCGTTAAGTCCCACTTTGGTACTTTCAAATTCAAAATCCATCATTCCATCCATTTAACACCTTTATTTCCTATTTTAACCCACACTCCACTTATCCACACTCACCACATAATAATGCTATCAGTTCAATCTCCGGTCACCGGAACCCATCTAATCCGGCAAAAATCCGGCCGCCGGCCTCTCCAACCAATCAGATCCACAACAAACGCACCACCTCTACCGAACCAAATCATCTACCACAACTCAAATCTCGAATATTCCGACAAGGAGAATCCGAAACAGAACAATAAACCAGATCTTACTTCCAATCCAGATCAAAACCGTTGTTCAATTTCCAAAAATGATGCAGATCCGGTGCCAATCGAGCAGTTTGAAGTCTCCCTGGCTGACGAGCTGTGCGCGATCCGTCAAAAGATGGAGAGATTGCGGTCAGACAAAGAGAAGACGGAGAAGATGCTGAGAGAGAGGGAAGTAATGATGGAGATTGTTCATAGATGCGAGATTCAAAAGGCGCTTGAGATTGAAGTTGATCGGCTTTATCGATTGAATCAGCTCAGATCCTTATGCGATGTAAGTATAAAAAATAACTAAAATATCTTCAGAAATATTTAAAAATCGAATTGAAATTTCAGATTGGTAACTAGGGTTTCATTTTTTTTTTTACCGTTTTAGAGGATGGTGACGAGTAGATCGTTGAGAGAAAATGAGCGGGATAAGATCAAACCAGATAGATCACAGGCGAGTAACTAATGAGAAATTGATTTGAACAACTATAATCGATCAATTGATCGATTCTAAGAAAACTCGAATTCTTGGTTTGTTGATGGGATGAAAAGAAGAAGGTGGGTATAATTACTTGTTGTATTCATGAATTTGAATTCAGATTTACAGGACATTTGGGTTGAATGTGATCATAAGGTATCTGATTTGATTCTCTGTGGATGTTAATGGCAATTTGTATGTTTGAGGCATTCTTGTAAAACTAATTACAACAATGAGTCCAAGTTGAGGTTTGTGAGTGTTGTAATGTAATTAGTTTTGACGTATATGAAGGTGTTCTAACCAACCTATTAGAACAGTGTGTTTAATTTTGAGGAAATCACCAAAATAGCCTTGTGGACCACAATTTTTGCTCAAATAATGGTGGAAGGGGCACCCGCGTTGCCGACGTACAGCTCAAGGGGCTTGCACGGCACCACCGTTGTCACCCCCACTACGTCACCCCACGGTTATGATTCACGACTTTGGAACGTAGTGTGAATATGAACGTTAATGTTACCGTTGAAAGGTAATATGCATTTAAAAAAACTCACTATAAATACAACCATTTAACACATAATTATCACACAATCAAAATTATACTATGAAACTCTACTCCAATACACTCTCATTATACTCAAACACTTTTATTTTAAAAAATGAAATGCAGTCTCATTATTCCCTCATCCGATTTGAGTAGTTTCAAATCTGACGGGATAGAACTTTTTACCTCTCCTCCAACAAGCCGAAAACGAGATTGAAGGTATATAAAGCTTCATGGGGCTTCAAATGAGGTGTCACACTCTCATTGGAGGGTGTGGAGATTCATGGCATGGGTGTCCCCTCCACCCTAAGCATTGGTGCATTTTTTAAAATGGGCAATCCGAAACAACCAATAAGAGGACAAAATAAGCAGGAACGACACTTTCATAGCCCACACATCAATAACCCGACACCTTCACAGCTCACATGCCGATAATCCGACACCTTCACAACCCACACACCAATTTGGCTCCTTCACAGCCCACACTCCATAAATTCGGCTCCTTCATAACCCAGATGATAATCCGGGTCCTCCACGTCCCGCTTAAAAGTCAATGCCTATTTTGTTAATTTTTTTAGACTACTTGCCTATTCTCAAGATTATACCTTTAACTTTTTGTGTTTGATTCAATGTTGTAGTTCATTTTATTATACATGTATATAACAGTGCGTCTAATCCACTACAACGGTGTGTCTAACTTGTTTGATTTAGTATTGTATTTAGTTTTGTTGCACAGATATATAACAAAGTGTTTAAGCCATGTGGGACAACTTTGCATGTTGATTCACTGTTTATGTAACGGTGCTTCTAATCCACAAGAATGGTAGGGGTGAACAAACCTTAACCGTTAATCGAAATTAAACGATAATCGAGCCGTCACCGAACCGAATTAACCGATAACCAAAATTAACTTACGGTTATGGTTCTTTGATTAACCGATCAAGCGGTTATGGTTATGGTCAAGGGTGTCTCATAACTTAACGTTAACCGAACTGAACCGATACAACCCTATGCATAAGATATATGCACAAAATATAAATTATTTCCCCTATTCACTATGGTTATGGTTAGGGTGCAAAAATATATATTCACAAATATATGCACAAATTTTTCTATCAATTTTCAAAGAAATTTGTAGATAACTAATACATTAATTATGAATTTAGTTCTAGAAAAAAAAATAATTTACTAACATAATCCAAGTCTTTTACTAAAAAAATTGTGATTTACTAACATAAAAAATAATATTACTAACCCAAGTCTTTTACTAAAAAATAATATTACTAACATAACCCAAGTCTTTTACTAAATTAATCGAAACCGACTCATAACCGACGGTTAACCGACCAAGTGGTTATTATTATGGTTATGGAAGAGGGCATAACCGACCAAGCGGTTATGGTTATGAAAGAGACCAAAACCGACCTATAACCAACTTTGCATACCCATATAAAATAGTATGTCCAACGAACTACATATGCTTAATTCGTTTTATGCATAAGTCTATAAGATACGTCTAATCCATTACAAGAGTGCGTCCAACTACGTGGGTCTCACGCACATACTCAAAGTAGTTTATCAATTCTTTTTGCTTAATTTTTTGCTTAAGCACTCAAAAAAGATAAGAGTTTTGCAATTCGAACAAAACAACATCAAATTATATACAAATTTTGCAACTTTATTAGGAAAAAAAATACAATCACTTTATGTGAAAACATAAATAGTATAATAATTCATGTAATTTTTAATGATTATGATTGAAAATATTCAAAATTTTCAACATAGAAACATCGTAAATCAGAAAATCTGGAATACAAAAATCAGCCATATTGTCAAGAGAAAATGAGTCGATGTCATCATCGACACCATGGTGATGATAAGGATAATTGCAATCATCCTCATGTGTCCATACTGGCGAACAGAGGTGAGGATAATGGAAGAAATGAAAAAAAAAACATTGAATTATTTATTATATTGCTTTGTGTTAAGGAGTGAAAATATTTATGTTACTTAATTTGCTTTTTAAGTATAAAAATATAGGAGATAAATGTGTTTATGTTCCTTAAAAAAATACTTTTACATGATAATCTTGTGTGCTTTATATCAAAATCTTAGCAAAAAGAAGTTTTACATTTTTCCTGGTTATATATAACAATTTATCATCTGAAATTGGTTATAACAATATATTATCTGAAATTGATAACACCACCTTGTGAAATCGGTTTCGATTGATTTTGTGATGTCATAGGCCATGCCATTGTACACGTATAATGTTTATCTGAGCCATGATTCATACACAAATTAAGCATTTTATATAATTTGATATGACTTCTTTTTTTTACCCATAATGATCTTACATCATTAAATTAGTCAAATCAGTTTTTTTTTTAATTTAAGTTAACTAATTTTTATTTTTTACTCTCAATTTTACTCATTATTAATTGGTGTCTTTGTTTTTTATTTTACTCTAATTTTGTATATAACCTTAATGTAATTTTTTTTAAATTCAAGTTAACTATTATTCTTTTTTTTTAATTTAAGTTAACTATTTTTTTAAATTTGTATGTAAATCTCAAAAGAAAATTAATAACAACAATAAAAATTTCACTAACAAATAAAAAATAAATTTTAAATAAGAAAATAAACAATCAAATTTATTAATAAATAAAAAATTAATTTACAACTAAATATTTAGCAGGTTTTGCTACCCAATCTTTATAAAGCTTTTGATGTGATTTAAATACGTTTTCTCACTCAGCTGCATTTCTTTCATTACTTAGTATCCATAAGTTGTGTGTGAAACCCATTGAAAACTCTCCTTACATTTCTACCATTACATAATGATTTATATTCACCAGTGCAATTGTGATTATCTTTTTATCTGGGAACTGGTCAGGGCATCTCCAAAGCGGAAACAATGTCAAACCGTTATTACCTTTTTTAGATATGAAATGAAAAATTACGTTAAACTTGTTCGCAATCAAAAACCCCGTCTCTGGCATAATCATCCAGTATTTTCATGGAGCAAAACTAGGCCCCGATCACTCTAAGGATGAAAAACCTCATTGTATTCGTCCTGGAAAGCCTTTTGTAATGTTTTTCAAACTGTACCATCTCATCAATTAGTAGCCTCCGGATTAATTGTCATTCATCTTCACCGTTTGCCCGAGACCCACAATTTCCATCACCTAACACATCTTTTATATCTTTCACATATGGTTGAAAGACTGTTGGAATTTGATCAATATATTTGTGATAGTCCTGTGATTTTTTATTAGTAACATTGTGTTGGGTTAACCCCAGGAAATCGTAGACGGGCGGACTTGAAGGCCCGACGCTTGAAGGGTTGGTTAAATAAGTTTGTTCGCCACTATATTCGTTCAACTCGAAGAAATCATATCCTGTTGCACCTGAAGCGTTGGTGAAATAAGGTTGTTCAGCAGTATTCTCGTTCAACCCGAATAAATCATATGACGGTGCGGTTGAAGGGTTGGAGAAATAACTTTGCCCGACGACATTTTGATTCATTAACGGACTCGGTTTACTAGGCACCTGGTAGTTCTGAGTCTTGTCGTTATGAGTAATCTTGTTCCTTTCCCAATGTGCAGTAATAATTACTAGGCTCTAACGTCTTTAAACAGTATTGTGCCATAATGAGCAGAAAATGTCTCATACCACACATTTTGGCCCACCCCAAATATTCATGTTTCCACCCAGTATCCAAACCACCTAAAATGCTTATTTTTACCATATATAAACTTATTTTACCACATATAAACTTTAATAATGGTCTATCTGAGCCGATTTTTAGGAGGTTTTGACCGGTTTCAGCTTATAGAGTTACAAATCTGTTTTGTTTTTAGTTCGGGTCGATTTCTAAACCAGTTCCGGTTCACAAACCGGTTTTTTTTTCACAATATATATCCGTTTATCCAGTGACGGAATTAGAACTTTTTTACTACGGGGTCATAATAAAAAAAAATCTATAGTCAACATGAAAAAAAGTTGTCGATTTACATAAGAAAAACTTATCTAGTGAAATATTTTTCTAAAGACTAAAAAAGTTTTTTTAGTTATATATATTCGTAAATTTAAAAAAAATGATTAAATATTTTCAGAAAATAACTTTTGTTTTTTTATTTGAAGAAAAATTTATTACGGATTTAAAAGCTATTGATGTGGAATGATGTATAGTGGGGTCCATATGTGGAATGATATCTAACAGCGCTTCTTGTTTGTCCACACATGAATGATTAGAGAGAGAATATGTGTAAAAAAGAAAAATTAATATGGTGTATTAAATTCATATCCCAATGTTTATATAAGGGGACATATATTGGTACTCCACTACTCAATCAAATACGAGATACGCTACGGACCATATTGGGCTATACGGTACACAATACGACCCGTATTATGTCTGGATGTGACTAATGTGACATGTTCAGAAACTGTCGGCTTTGATGCACATTTTTCTAGAAACTGTCGACTTTGACTTTTGTGGTTGTTTTATGATTTGGATAGGATTATGCTTAGAAACTTATTCTGAGTTAAATATATACAAGGAATTAGATCCAAACTGGGCTTAGTATCCAGGTCTGGTGAAGGTAGTTGATGATGTAAGCAAGTCAAAGGGTAACAAGCATGAGGCTTGACAAATAACATAACTCTGAAGTTTCTCATAATATAAGTTGCTTCCGGGTCTTTGAAGGGTACATACACGATTCTAAATTATGCGTAACAAAACTCTTTTACAGCGAATTAACTCTAGAATCTAAAACTACAACTGAAACTCGGGCAGACGTGATTGATCATATATTTTCTGGAAAAAAAACAAACCTGTTAAGGAGCCCGTTCATGCAACTCAGACACGACTCACGTACTGCCCGGTCCTTGTATCCACAATAATTTCTTGACCTCTGTCTACAAACAAAGGGACACTCACCACAGCACCTGTTTCTACAGTGGCTGGTTTTGATCCACCTGCCCAAAATAACCATCCATTTCAAGTTACCAACGGTCCCGATTTATATCCCTTGGGATAGGGGTAAGATTTGTCCTTATCCCACCCTCCCCCCCGGACCCCACTTTAGTGTGGGATTTTACTGGGTATGTTTGTTTGTAACTGTCCCGGTTTCGCCCGGTTGCAACAGTTTCAATCTTGGGATGTGCAATCACCCAGGGTGTTTAGATGTGGGTTTTAAAAGTGGTTATGTGCTATTAATAATCAATAATCAAATAATTAGCTTTAAAAAATTGGGTGGTGGAAAATAGGTTTTGGAAGTGTTTCTACTGGTTGAATTTGTGGCATTTTTAATTGAAATTAATATAGAAAATATGACAAAAAGTAATATTTTTATGAAATACAAAATATAGATGATTGTGAAATGGAATAGAAGTATTTCAAAATATGTTAAAAAGGGTTGGTAATTATAGAATTTTATTTTACCCTTGGAAAATATTTTTTTCCGACCCGTATGAACCGCATCATCCAAAACCAAAACGCTCATTATCAGAAGCAGTGTGACAGTGCCTATCCAAAAGTTAAGAACTGATTATTACGATTTCAAATCGCAATAATCAAGTTCCAAAACGCAAATCCAAGCACCCCAAAATTAAAATTTCCACTTTTGGGGGAAGCTTTCAAATAAAAACTATATATGTGTTCCTTGTCATCATTAAAACCAGTAAACCACCAATACTACTGTTTCTAGTTCACAAAAGATCCCCTTTTCTGCCTTCACTTGAAGGGTATTTTAGACACTTGATTAATAGGATACCGGTGTAATAACTTTTATGTTTATATTACCTTGAGCCGTGTCACCTTTCAAACCAGGATCAACCTCGACCACTTTCACCTTAACCTGTATCGGGAGCTCAAAATCGATAACCTTTCCCTTCCAAAATAGCAAAATGCAGTCCATGCCTTCTTTTAGCCATTTCGTCTTGTCTCCCATATCTGACTCGTTAAGACGAACCTCCTCGTATGAAGTCTACAATATAACTTCAAGTGATCAAAAGAAAGAATCGTGTGGACAAAAATCAATAGTATTAACGGTTTTCATTGATACTTAAAAAATTATCATATATGAGAGAACATAAAGATACCAAATCCATGAAAACAAACTGTGGACCATCTTTGTATGTGAATTGTTTTGTCTCCTTGGAGATCTCAGCTTGTTCAATCTGACATGATAATCAAAACTAAATTAGGGTAAGAAGGTAAGTCTTGACTTTTGAGGTCAAATAAGCCGTTTTTTGACCTCAAAATGACAGATTCTTTTAAGTTTTGAGAAAAAATCTTCCCAAGTAGATTAACAACTACAACAAATATTTCACATGGAAATTTTGTTTCTTATTGAATTTGTAATGATATTCACATCAATTTTGGAATTAAAATGTAGCCCTTTGACTTCCAAGAGTCAAAAATTTATGTATACCTTGCTTCCAGCTCTGAAAGTTTTCTCAACAGAGTTTCCTGTGACATAATTCCGTAGCGTGGTCCTTACATAAGCCGCCCCTTTACCCGGCTTCACATGAAGAAACTCTGAATACCAAGCAAGAAAATAAAATTAAAAAAAAAACTAACCAAGTTTTACAAATGCTTCAATTTGGTCACTGAACTTCAAAGTGTGTTTCATATTGGTCACTATAATAAAAAGGACCAGAATACCCCTAAAAATCATTCTAGTAGTCCATGTGAATGATATAACTATCATCAGAAAAGATAGCAGTAGGATTTCGAAGTTAAAATACCTCCTACAGTCTCAAATCATATTACAGATTTAGGACATCTTATTTACATACTCGGGATAGAAGTGTTCTGATCTCCACAAGAAATTGTTCTGTCTCAACATAAGCATGTTCTTAATATGCTTATTAACGGTAGCATGTTAGGGTGGAAATTTCCTTAATTGTAGACAACCCGATGGTCACTACATGAAAGTTTCCTATAGAAGTAAACTAGACTAATTGGGAAGTTCAACCACCTGACACTTACTCGCCCCTATGTATCTTTTTCAACTAAATTCTTTGAGTCAATTCATGTCTGCAGGTCCATAAACTGTAACTCTCCATGTTTTGAGGTACCTCAAAGCTACACAAGGCTAAGGAATACTCAATCAAGCCCGCTATCGAGTAGGTGTATATACTTAAGGGCGAGATGTAAGGATATATGGCTTCACAGATACAGATTGTTCTAGTTGTATTTCCAACACAGGAACTCTGGCCTACGAGATGTTGTGTATTTGCCATCCGTGATCTGGTTTCCTAGAAAACAAGAAGAAGCAACACACGACACATTGTTTCCCAATTAGGCCCTAAGTCTGAATTAAGAGCCATGTCAAGATAGGTTACATGCATAATGTGACAGGCCAAATATTTGATCGTATCTACTTGGAAACCTGCTTTAATGTATGGTTCCTCGTCAATCCTGGATATTTGGAGTGCCTCCATGATTAACTAAAGGTGTGGTCAGAAGTGCTCGCGCTTCTAGAGTTCTCGTACCCCACTCGTTAGGAGTTGGGAATGCCCTGATGAGTCCATGACCGGACGAAACCAAAGATCCACGATCATAAGCGGAATGGAAAGGCTCGTCCTTGAGGATGCCAGAAGGCTCCCGCGGGACGGGTTTGTGACAATAATGAGGATTCTTAGAGAATTGCTTGTGATTACTCGATGACTTGATGTGTTTTATTTCGATAGCCAATAAATCCATCCATATAACCAAGAATCAAGTCTTCCATGCTTGGTTTAAAAATGCGAGCCTGAGACGCGAGTTGCTCACGAAATCGCATCAGGGTCAAAAAGGCGTGCCTCATGTGGTTTTTGGTCAAAACTAGGGTCTGTATGAGGTTTATATGTAATGAAGAAATTATGAAAGGTTTACTTGATGAATACGTTGATATGTAAAACAGACGAGAGAAATGCAACTTCTGCTTGTAATTAACGTGCCTCACTCCTCGATTTTTGGGACCAAAACGCCTCAGAGCGCTTCGAGCTCTTTTAAATCAAGCTTCCATAATAGGAGCAAACACGTTAAATTTGTATGGGAACACTTGCATTCATAAAGCCTATAACACAAACATCTTTATTCAAAATCCAAACAAATCTTTAACCCCTTTCTAGTCCTAATAACAACTCGAGTGATCCCAATTCCAATTTCAAGTAACAAAAACAGCTCAATAACTCTTCCGAACTGGTAAGATGCCAGATCAGTGGAGAAGTATCGTAGTCACGCTATATAAGAACAAAGGAGACACCCAGTGTTGTGGGAACTATAGAGGAATTAAGCCGCTAAGTCATACTATGAAGTTATGGGAAAGAGTTATCGACACTAGACTTGTGATATTACTTGCACCTCTATAAGGACATGGTTGAGGATAGGACTTCGTGAAGGCGTAGGATTAAGGTTAAGGACTTTTAGGGCAGGGCTTATCATTAGCTTAGGGATTTAGTTCTTAATATACTTGTGATGTTACCTTCTTGGCTACATGTATATTTGGTATTACATGTATTAATGTATTATCCTCACTTTTCACCACTTGCATGTTTTCATCGGTTACCGTTCTTGGTTGCTTACTAATTATGTTTAACTAGTTTACTCATTAATCTTGTTGTTTAATGTTTAGATGTGATTCTAATATACCACGAACAGAGGTATGATTTGCCTGCATCTCACCCTCGTCAGATCGTACCAATAACATTAAGACATAAATAAAACTACAACCATCAATTGGAATTTGGGAAGTACCTATAACCTTCCAAGGAGTTCCATCTACCTCAATGTTGGAACCCACCTTGATATCATTACTAGAAAATGCATAAATTCCTGCAATTAATATCCAGAAATTAGCCTTTATCAGTATTTCCGATTGAAAAGTAAATTAATTTTTTTAAAACCCTAATTCACAGATATTGATAGGAAGAAATTATTGTACTTGGAAATGTAGAACGGCGAGGAGTAAACTTGAGTGGAAGAAAGAATTTCTTTGAAGAAAATGAAAGTGAAGAATGTGCAGGAATTAGTGGAGCACCGGATGAGAAAGACGACAACTTGAATGCCATTAAAGTCGTCATGATGTTGGGATTATTGTGTGTGTTGTTTTTTCACCATCATCGATGGAGGTCCAAAACCTTTAACTCGTTGGATAAGGGGTTCTCGTTTCCTTTGGTTTATAGTTTCATCTTTTTAATGTTGAGGACCCTGTAATTTTAGAAGTTGCAATTCTGACCTTCGCTTTGTGCGAAATTATTTGAACTCAAATTAAAATCTCGAAGTATTTGTTTCGTATGTGATGATGGAATAAATATCCTCTATATTTATACTATATAATAAATAAAGATTTCTCAATTATACGTGTCGTCTCTATATTCACTCTTATAAATTTTTTTCCACCTCCCTCTCTTAATAAATACCTTTCCATATTTTCAATTACAATATATTTTTAAACAAATTATTAATTATACTAATAAAACATATTTATTTTAAATTTTATCTCATATTATAAGAAACTTTGAAATGTAATTACTTACCTTATATTTTCAAACAAATAGTAATGAAAGTCAAATTACAATGGATAGTATTTACTATATTTTTGAAACTCAATTATATTTATTTCTACACATTTTTTATTTTATTTTCTATTGATAGTATATTTAATACACTTTTCCACCTATAACATATATATATATATATAAAGATTTAAAAATTTTATATATTGATATTTTTTCACCCTGTGTAGTACACAGGTTCTAAGCTAGTATACTAATAAATAAAGTTTAAGATGGACACGTGTCACTTCCTCGTGCCTCATCACATTTGTTTTTTACCTCTCTCCTAATAAATGCGTCTCTATCTTATTAAATAATAATGATATTATAAATATATTATTAAAGAAGAAGTACTAATTATATTAAATAAGAATATATAATAGGAAATCAAAATATAATTAGTTAAAGAAAAATATTAATTTGTTATATGCACACATTTCCACTTGATATATCTCGAGACGATCATAATAGTCTGACAAGCTAGGACGTATTTATAAATTTATAAGTTTTATCTTTTATAATAGATAATCTCGTGAAATACACGGGATTCTAACCTAGTAAAGGAATAAAATAGACGAGTGAATGAAATGGACAAGAAAAATAAATGGATCATTATCATTCTTTTGTCATGTTTAGTTATCCTATAGGAATAAAATAAATCATAACTTCATGTTGTTTGGTAGACAAGAAAATATATTATTAGAAATAAAATATATTAAACTAATAAATTTATAATATGGTTCGGGTCATAGGACATGTCATGGTTCGGGTCATGGGTTGGGTCGTGGGTCGGGTCATGCTTCAGGTCATGGGTCCGAGCATGGGTTGGTCGTGGGTCAGGTCACGAGTCGGGTCATGGTCGGTCCATGGTTTGGGTCATGGTCCGGAACATATGGTATGTCCTTGGTTCGGGTCGTAGGTTCGGTCATGGTTTGGTCATTAATTAAACAAAATCATTTCATTTTTTAAGGAATGAAAATAAAACACTAATCCCCCATGAATTAAAATCATTATAAAAGAAATAATCACATTCCTTGTGTAATGGTCCATTCCATTACTATGTGATTACCAAACATGTTTTGTTTCATTCCAATGTAATGACTCATTTCATTCCACCATCCATTAATGCATACCAAACACTACATAAGGGTGAAGGGTATGTCACGTCAGCTCCACCTTAGATTTTGCATCTATTCCCAAATCTTCTACAATACATCTTTAACATTGTGTTCCCGAGTCCTTTTTAAAGAGGTAAGTGAAAGAAAGTGCAAAGAAACTAAAAAATATTTGTGTTTCTAAGTTTTAAAACGGAAGTATTTGAAAAAGGGAGAAAAAGAAGATTTTTAATAATATTTCCTTCCAAAATGACGGATTTGGAGAAAGTAATCAAATACAAATCTAAGATTTTGTCGTTTCTCTCCTTAATTTCATTTCCTTTTTTTTCATTTTATAAACTTGGGAATACGTCGTAAATTGGGTGGGGATGCTTATCAATCACCCTAAACCATTTTTAAATTAATTAAATATAAATAATCCACCTCTAAACAATAAATAAATATAAAATTAATGAAAAAAATATAATTGTATATTAAGATTTCATTTATTAAAAAATTGCATGATAATACCATAAACAAACATCTCATATATACCATTGGAATATAACCATTGAAATATAACCTTGAACACATTACAAATTACGTTATTTAAGTATTATATAAGTTTCAGTATACATCATTTAACTAAGGAAATTATGGAAAACGTCATTTATGTTTAAAAACTTGCACGTTACGTTCTTTGGCCTAACGACCGTTAAGTCTGGTCACGTGTCATGCACATGAGGGTATTTTGGGAATTTTACACATAAAATGATTATTCTTATAGTTTGTTTCTATGAATGAGAGTTTACAAAAATAGTATTTTTACGGTAAAAAGACCAAAATACCATGATGTGCCTTGCACATGACCTTACTTAACGGTCGTTGGGCTAAAGGACGTAACATGCAATGTTTTTTAAACGTAAAGGATGTTTCCTGTAACTTTCTTAGTTAACGGACGTAAACTGAAATTTAGATAATACTTAAAGAACGTAATGTGTAATTTGCTCTATAACCTTTAAAATATAGTCATTGAAACAAAGCTGTTTACGAACCCAAAATACTTTATTTTTAATATAACTCAGTTTTCATTAAAATTCGTATCAAAATGTTGACAAAGAAAACAAAGACAACTATGTGTTTAGATTTTTTTTAAGTTAACAACCATAGTTTACATGAACGTATTTTTTAAACAATCCTTACAAAATCTAAATATGAAAAAAAACTCTTCAACAAGCTAATAGGTCAACGAGTTTATTAAATTTTTTTATATTTTTTAGAACAGCATGTTAGTTAGGATATCGCTAACCCCTCATAGTTCAGAGTTCAAGTCCTGCCATAAAGGATGCTTCTGAAATTATGAAGTACACATTGTGAGAATTGAACCTGGGACCTCAACAGGAGGAAAGCCTTAAGACAAAACCCCCTGACCACCAGACCTAATGACACGAGTTTATTAAATAGGTTGTGTTGCTCATGCCTTCCCGCCTTACTATGTCAAAGAGCCAAAAATGCACTCAATGAAGGCCACGATCAATAGTTCAAATAGTTACCTCATTTATTAAACACTAGCTATAACCAAGTGTGTTACACGAGTTGAAACGTTAAGACTATATTGATAAATATCATAACAACTCTTTTTATACAAATTAAATATTGTATTTGTAACCTTTTTATTTTGTTATATGTTAATATTATATGGGTGAGAGTAATTAAAACATCAGAAAATACATGAAAATTCATTTAATAAGTTGTATACTTTTTAGAATACATTAAATTACATGTCAAATGAAACATTACAATGATTATTTACAAATTTAAAAATACTTTATTGTATGTAACATTTGACGTGGCCGTTAAAAAAAATGTAACATTTGACGTGGTATGGGTAATTTTTTCATGTTTACAAAAGATTAATAGTTTGAGTCCATCTTTACTTTTAACGCTTGATAATGCAACACAATACTGATCATGAATAAACACTGGATCTTTCAATACAAACCAACATTTGAAAGTGATTGCCCTAAAGTTTTATTCATGGTCATTGCAAAAATACAATAATTATATATATTTTTTTTGTGAAGTTTTGATGAAATTATTTTGTCTGAATATATTAACCCAATTATAAGGATAAAACTGTGATGATCAATGTTGCTTCAAAATATAATATTCGCTTCTATAACGCGATTACCTTGTGTGATTTGACCTAAATACTTGTTACATTACCTAAACCATTTTTTCATCAATATTTATTAATAGCATAACTGGAACACCGACATTTAAAACTAATTTATGGTTTGACAAACCTGATAATGTAAATCTATTTAGAAAATCAGGAGATTATAAACTTTCATCAAATTCATCATCAAGATATCCTGATTAACAGATACTATTTGTACTTGTATGCGAAAAATCTCTATAAAATTTTAATACTAAATCTCTCATTAAAAAAATGATAAAAAGACACAAATAAAATTTAAATTTCAATAATATACCGTCTTTTAAATTTAAAATTGAAAACTCCAAATTTTAAAAATTTCACTCCTTAATATTTCGATACGATTAAATTTAAAATTCCAAAATTAAATACGAAAAATTCAAAACTAATAAATTAGAATTGAAACTTGTAAACATGTTTTTTGAAAAGAAATCTCGTCATTTAAAAAAATTAAAGTTTAAAGTATATTATACTGTTAAAAATAAATATTTGCAAGTTTCTTAATTTTATTAAAAACTAAGTATTAAAATTTATAAATCAAAATAAAAAAATATTTATAAATATCAAATTTAATTAAAAAACTACTAATTAAATATTAGTAAACTTTATTCTAACACATATTTATCTAAAATACAAACGTAATATTTTCAAATTATATATGTAAAATTAAAAAAAATCTTGTTTTATGATGATAAAATAAAAAACTTTTTAATAATAAAAGTTTTAAAACTCGTTTTTTTATTCTGTTGTTTTTTAATTCTTGATTTTTTTTAAATATTAACTTGTAATGATAATTTAAAAAAAAAAATGTGAGTCAGTGGTAATAATGATAAAAATGTTTATTTATGTAATTAAAAAAAAAGACTAAATATGAAAGTATTAAATGAAGGATATAAATATGATTTTGGAAGGGGAAAAGTTATAAGATGTAATATGGTGATGCCAAGTGATAAAATCGTTTAATTTTTTATTAGAAGAGAGATGTCATGTTGATATGATTTTTCTTTAACTTTCACTTTTTTTTTCCTTTGTTTTACTAATATAGTTTAATATATTAACTTTAACAAGTCAAATAAGTTAAATTTAACGAGCAAAACAAGTTAAATTAGATAAGAAGCTTAAGTTGAAATTAGTAAAATATGTAAAAGTTGTTGAGTTTACAAAATCTACTAAATTATTATATTAATTTTGTCCATTATTTATCATCAAAATTATGAATGACTTTTCTGGAAAAAAATAACACTGAGAGTTTATTTTAAAAAAAGTTATCACATTTTATGTCATTTCCACCGATAGAAATTAACCTTTTTGTAACCTTTTTGTGTTATTTTTATGCGAATGACTATTTACCCTTACCCTTTAAAAAACCAAAATGTGTAATTTTCACTAATATTTTATCTTCTTTCCTTTTGTTTTTATTTTACATAATTTACTTTTTTTTTTGTTTTTCATCATTTTTATTTTATAAACTTATATTAAGTATTATTAATTAATTATTATTGTATTTTTAAACAAATTTAACCCGATAGTTTTTTAGTAGTTTGTTATTCAATCGGATAATTAGAATTAATTTATAAAACATATAATAAAATAGATAAAAGGTGGTGTTTTGTCAACCCAACCTATAATACAATACAACTGTTCAACTCTACATCATTTATCCATTTATATGTTAAGATACAACTCTTATATCACGTCACATTTCATGCGAGAATTATTATTATTATTTAAAATATACTTTAACATTGTTATATATTCGATGATTAGCAAACCAAACGCCATTACTAAGGGTGTTGGGGGCCATTAACCCCAATACCCATTTACTCACCAAAACTGTCCAATAGAATTCTGTCACCTTAAAACTACTCATTTACTCAGATTTCATTGGAAACACCCTACTCATTTACTCACCGACTTTTTTTTTATAATTAAACATTTAAATAATCAAAAACATACTTTTTTATTAATTAAAAAATCAAAATACAAATAAAAATAACAAAATACAATAATAAAGTTACAAATAAAAAAAAAACAAAAAATTAAACATAATCGTCTTCTCATTTTTAGCAACTTCACGATCACGATTTACACATTTTTCTTTGATATTGTCGTATCCTCAAGCTCACTAGCCGCAACTTTGGACAAAAATTCAATGCCGAAGATAATCAAAAACACTAGAATCGGATAATCCCGAAGGCAAACCAAAAATGCTAGAATCGGATGAAGACATTTTGTTATGCGTTCTAAAAAAATTAGAGAGGAGAGTGATTTGTGAGTGATTTGTTTAAAGAGGAGAGTGAGATATATATATATATATATATATATATAGATAATTTTTTTTTAATCACCCAACCCAACCCACCCCCACCAACGGCTAGTCTCAAGTTCACAATCGAGTAAATATACTCGTTCCCAACTACTCGTCCATTTTACCCGCCCCTACTCGAGTTATTGGGGGCGGTGTTCCACTTTACCCGAATACCCAATTCCCTACTCGGTTTCATCTGAGTTGACCGCCCCCAACACCCTAAAAGTATACTACAAATTCAAATCAGCAATGATACCAATTCATATCCCATTGTTACACGTAATCATTCCAATCCGGATATACTTGATTTATATGAAAAAAAACACTTAAATTTCGCTTATTTGTAAATTAATACAACAATCGACGTGTTTGATCTTTTAAAACATTTACAAAATTATTATATTTTTTATATAATTATTTTATAATTTTACAATAAAAAAAATATATTAAAAAATATTGTACTTATTTCACTTTTAAATTCAATCTACTTTGAAAAAAAATATTAGAACCAAGAACTAGAGGTGCTCAAAAGAACCGGAACCGAATCCGATCCGATGGATTATCCGAAACCGGATCCATCTAGAACCGGTTTTTTTGGGACCGGACCGGATTTTGTGAGAACCGGCGGATCCAGAACCGGTTCTGGTTTTTTTTTACGGACCGGATAAAAATCGGACAAAATGGAACCGGTTTTTTCTGACAATTTGGAACCGGTTCGGAACCGGTTATAGCCGTTGGAAGAAAAAAACGGCTATATAGCCGTTTTTTTGTTTTTGTTTTGTTTTCAAGGCTTGAAACTTAGTATAAATAGGTATTGAGTGTATGGGTTAGTTCACCACAACATTCTAGCTCTCAAAACTCAAAAACACTCTCAAAACGCAAAAAAAAATGCTCACTTTACGCAAAAAAAAAACGCTCTCATGGCTTCCGCTTCCGCAAGCACTCAAAATTCGGTTGGTGGTTCTACTAGCGATGTCACGGTGGTGTCAATACTTTCTTGCTCCCGAAACCAAGAGATATGGGCTTATTTCGATTTATGTGAAATGTCGAACGGTTTGCAAAAGGCTCGTTGCAAACGTTGTGGTAGAATTTTGGGTGCGGCGGGAAATAGCACTTTGAGGAAACATATTGCTAGTCACGCAAAACACACTCAAGGTGAAGATCAAACTCAAATTAGTAGGGATGAAGGAGTTTAGCAATACAATGTCGAGAGGGTTCGTGAGAGAATGACACATTTCGTCATTCAAGAAGGATTGTCTTTTGATCACTTTGATAATCCGCGCTTGACGAGGATGATACAAGAGACGCTTCAACCGAGTTACACAAATGTAAGTCGTTCTACTTTGAGAAGAGATTGTTTAAAAATGTGGAAAAAAGCTAAAAAAGAATTAATTTTAGGTTTTGAAAATTTAAATACCGGCATTAACTTAACAACGGACGTTTGGTCCGCTCCACATGGTTTACCCGAATCGTACCTTTGCGTTACCGCACATTGGGTTCAACCGGAGTCGTGGCAAATGATGAAGCGTACGATTGCGTTTGATTATTTTGGATATCCATATACCGGCGAAAACTTATTTTATATTTTAGACTCGCTAATTCAAACTTATAAAATTCAACCAAAAATATTTTCAATATCTTTTGATAACGCTTCAAATAACACAAACGCGGTGGAAAAATTAAAAATAAAATATGAACCGCCTTGTAACGGTGTTTTTTTTCATAGTCGATGTGTTGCACACATCATTAACTTGGTTGTGCAAGACGGTTTAAACGTCCAAGAAATAAGAGACGTAAAAGAAAATTTTTGATGTTACGTGAAATTTTTAGCACAAGCAAAAAAAGATATATAAACTATAGAAACTTGTGCCAACAAACGGATTCCATCTTTTTAGGTCCGAATTGGGACGTACCTACTAGATGGAACTCGACATGGAAAATGTTTGAATCGGCCTTAAGGCAAAGAGTTACTTTAAAACATTTCCATGATGAACTTGTACAAAAGAAACGTTGTTCACAAAAATTTGATAATATAAGTTGGGATATGATCGAGAAACTAACTAATTTGCTTGAGGTTTTTAAAAATGCAACTACATGTTTATCGGGAGTTTATTATCCCACATCTTCGCTAATACTTCAACAATTATACTTAATATGTAATAAATTAAAAGAGTTTGAATATCACGGCCCTATTTTTGAAAAAAATGGTAAAACCTATGAAAGCTAAATTTAAAAAATATTTTTCGGAAATGCCGGCCGTTGTTACATGTTCGGCCGCCTTAAACCCAACGATTAATGTAACCGGTGTTGAAACATTAATTAGATCAATACCGGATGATTTAAATATGTTCGAGGAAGACCCAAATTTTGAATCAAAGGCAATAAGGGATTTCAATTCGGCTTTTAATAATATGTTTGATTATTATTTACGCAAATATGGTGGAAGTGGTGATCCATCAAACATACGTGAATCAATGGGTTCAGGTTCAAGTTCTAGTAGTTCAAGGAACCCGATGCTAAATTTATTTAACACTTTAAGAAACGAAATACTAAACCAAGTAGTGAGCTTGAGAGATATCAAGCAACCGACTTTATTTCAACTCTAAGATCCGAAGAGTTTGAAAACTTTGATATATTGAGTTGGTGGCAAGGAAGGGAATCCCAATATCCCGTTCTAGCCGCAATGGCCCGTGACCTACTAACCGTCCAAGCTTCTACGGTAGCTTCGAAATCTGCTTTTTCTCTTAGTGGCAGGGTTTTATCTATTCGAAGAACGAGGCTTACACCGGAATCTTTGGAGATGTGTATTTGCTTGAAGGACCATTTGAATGCCGCCGAACGTGTACATAATGTTGCAAAACTAGAAGGCGAGCTTGACATTGAACAAGAAATACATGAATTCGAAGTAGAACAAGGGGCGGCGAATCCACTTTCGGACGAAGAACAAGCTTATGATGAAGCCCAACGTATCTCAAGCGAAGAAGAATGAAAACCGATGTTACGAAGACTACGACGAAGAAGATTGAAAACATAATAAATAATATATATTTTATGATTCAATTATGTTTTTTGTACTTTTTTACGAACTATTGTTAAATCACTAAAAAAAGCTACAAAATAAATAAAACATGTATTTTATAGTGTATTTTTGTTAATTTTTAAAATTTTAAAAAAAAAAAAAAAAAATCCGGTGGAACCGGTTTTTTTTGTCCGGTCCGGTTCCATAAATCCGGTCCGGTCCCAATAGGTTCCAAGTCTCCACTTTCTTAACCGGATCTGATCCAGAACCGGTTCTATTGGATCCGGTTGTTGACCATCGTTGACGGAACCGGTCCGGATCCGGTTCCCAAAAAAAACGGGTTTGTGCACCTCTACCAAGAACTATTCACTTGTTTAATTGATGTAAAGTAGATATAGTGAAGTAAAATTACACTTTGTATAAATAAATCTAGACGTTGGTATGGAGTGTCTGGGATTGTATTTTATGTTTCTTTAAGAGAAAAGACCGATAATCATTTTTAATGGTTCATCAACACTATTTTTTATTTTTATTTTTCTTATTATAATTATAATAATAAATTATTATTATCATTATCATCGTTTTTATGAAAAAATTCTCTCAACATAATTGTGACATATAAAAATCCATACACATGTAAAAAAAAAAAAAAGTCACTCAATCCAATCTTATTATATTAGAGTGTTTACACTTTTATAATACATGTAATTGTGTAAAAAGTATTTAAAATAACGACTCGTTACATTTTAAATTTGTCAAAACTTAATTAAGTTATGCTCAACTAGTTTACACAAAAGATTTATATAATCTTTATTGTGACAAATTTAAGCGCTAACAAGTACACATTACAAAAAAGTGTAAAAATTTAATATATCAGAATTACGTTGAGTGACCTTTTCGTGTTTTTAAACAAATGTCGTGATTTTTATAATGCTAAAATTATGTTAAAGGACTTTTTCATTAAAAATAAGAAGTATTTTCTATCTTTTTATTTTAATTTTAAATTTAATTTATAAACTAAAAACACTTGGTATTAAAACATATCACAAAAATGGATGGAGAAAAAACCAAGCACCAATTGTGTAGTTGAAATTTTCCGCTCAGAAATCATACGCAGAAAGAAAGCAAGTGAAAGGAAAGTGGTTGCGTTTGTTTGCTGTACCTTCAAGCATCGTCGTGCATGCAATTACTCTCTCTTTCTTCATCTTTCATCCTCCCCAACCGCCGGCGAACCACTAATCCGGCCACCACCACCAAAACTCACAACAAACAACCATCCGAACCAGTTTCTTCACTCGCAAATCATACTGCGACGATGTAATGTTATTTTGACCATCATTTCTTGTTAATATATACGAATATGTTTAATTTGTTTCCGATTGGTTCGTATTTTCAAAATTCTGTTATGTTTGTTAGTGATTAGTTGACCAGCTTTTCCTATTGGTGTGGATTTGAATTTCTAGGGTTAGGGTTTTCTCGAATTGATTTGTGGATGGGGTCTGAAGTGTGCATGAATGGATTATGCGGGGCATCATTAGCAGCAGCTGGTGATTGTAGAAAAGGTTGGACTCTGCGATCTGGTGGTTTTGCAGAGCTTTGTGATAAGTGCGGGTAATCTGAAATCTATTTAATTTCTTCTGTGAAAGTTGCATAGTAACATGATTCATGATCTTATCTATGCACCACTAGTCATGTTCATCACTCATCATAGCATGAGAATTTTGAATCAAATCAATGCCGATTTGGTCTAGAAAGGCAGGTTTTGATGGGTGGAAGAATTGATTAAATACCTCTTAACAAATCAAACTTAAGAAAACTAAAAACTGGTGGATCACAATTAAAATCTTTTTTGTTGTTTCAGCCAGGGGTGTAAACTAGCCTAGCCGTTCGTGAGCTACTCCAGATTGGCTCGTTAAAAACTCGAATATAGCCGAGCTTAAACGAGCTTGAGCTTATATTGGGGTTGGGAGTCGGCCCTGAGCTTCAGTTATCAAGCTCGAGCAGGCTCGCGAGCCTAAACGAGCTTTTTATTTATATAATTTTTATTTAATATATATTTATATAATAATAATAATTATTATTATATATAAAATTATGATAAAATAATTAAATAATATGTATTATGTTATATATAAAAATTGTAATTATAAAAATATATAAATAAAATAATAAAATAATTAATAAATAGTGAACGAGCCCGAGCAAAGCTGAAGTTTGAGAAACTACTCGGCTGAGCTTTAGTAATAAAGCTCTAAACGAGCCAAGCTCAAGCTTTGGAAATAAAGCTCGAGCTGGAGTTCTCTTAAGTTAAACAGCCTCGACTCATTTACACCGCTTGATTTAGCTCATTTATGTTTGAGAGTTTGATTTTTCTTCTAATAGTTTTTTAACATTTAAAGTTGTGCATTGTTTCAGTACTGCATATGAGCAACAAGATTTCTGTGAACTGTTCCACCTAGATGATACTGGGTGGAGGGAGTGCACTTCTTGTGGCAAGGTAAGCTTTAATTTAGTTACCTCCATAGGTGGTTTTTCCTATGGGGTGGGCGGTTTGAGTGACGGGTTGGGTTGGCCCGTAACACTTTTTGTCAAAAACAATTTTAATGATTAACGTGTTAATATGATTCCAGAGACTATATAGTTGCAATGCTTATCTACTTTGTTGCGTAAAGCGGTTTAGGAGGTTTTCCTTTTTAACTAGTTTCTGCCTGTTAGGGATAAAACATAATCAAATTGACCCATTCTTTAGTAAACGGGTCGAAAATGGCACGTGTAGTTTTTCCTTATTCACTTGTCGTTGCTGGCTGCTGTAGTTGGGTTTAACTAATTTGTTTTGGTTATGCAGCGACTCCATTGTGGATGTATTGCATCCAATGCTTTCCTGGAATTACTTGACAATGGTGGTGTAACTTGTGTCAGCTGCTTGGGCAATAATCCTGTAAGATCTTGCGTTGACTTTGACTTTTCATTGGAGATTCTATATTGTGACCGGGAGTTTCAAGTATTTGACGTTTTACTAATTCACATGCAGAAGACAAGAGAGGAGAAGCCCAAAGATGCTGTCATTTCAGTGAAAAATAATGTTGGAGAATCACGAGCATCCTGTATTGATAATCATGTAAACACTGGCAACTTCAGTAAGATAGATTTGACTAAATTAAACGGTGAAGCTGCTGATGATGGTGAAAGAGTATTGCTTCCGTCTGACAATCATGATGCATCTAGATCTAACACGAAACCACTCGAAAAAAATGTTTGCCCTTCAGGAGAAAACGGACATAAAGATGTTTATGGATCACTTGTGCAAACAAACCTAACAATTGGGTTGGATGGTTCTCCAGCAAAGCCAGTTTTTATTCCTAGTAATAAAGCTGTTGAACAACAGGAATTGAAGTCAACATTATCTTACTTCCAACAAGGGATTTGGTCTCGTCATATTTTGCCCAAATCCATCCTCCCTCAAGGATTTAATAATGCAAATGCTGATGTCAGCTCACAGATACGCGTGGCAAGACCACCAGTTGAGGGGAGGGTCAAAAACCAGTTGCTTCCTCGTTATTGGCCCAGGATTACAGAACAAGAATTGCAACAAATATCTGGAGAGTATCCATGCTTACAAATGCATTATCTATTTCATCAGGGTTAATTACATAAAAAGCTAACCAATTTTGGTTACTTTTTTTATAACTTTTTGCTATTAAACCATATCTTTATTGTAATTTAGTGTATTACATTGCAACCATTTCTTTAATTTTGGCGTGTTAGCTCAAATGCCACCATTGTTCCATTATTCGAAAAGGTTCTCAGTGCCAGTGATGCTGGTCGAATTGGTCGCTTAGTTCTCCCAAAAGCATGCGCTGAAGTAAACAAGCTGCACATTATTATCTTCTATAAACTTTAGTAAATTATCTTTTATAAGTGAAGTTTTATTACTTTGCAGGCATATTTTCCACCCATATCTCAACCTGAGGGGCTCCCTTTGAGAATTCAGGACGTGAAGGGCAAAGAATGGCTGTTTCAGTTTAGATTTTGGCCAAATAATAACAGCCGGATGTATGTTTTAGAGGGTGTTACCCCATGCATACAGTCCATGCAGTTACAGGCTGGCGATACTGGTACTTCTTATATTACATATAAACTAATATTTCTGGATTTTATTATTTTCATCATCTTGTTTCTTATTTTTAAATATCTGTCCAGTGACATTCAGCCGAATAGAACCTGAAGGAAAGCTTCTTATGGGCTTCCGGAAGGCCTCAACTAATACATCTGTACAGGTATCTCGCCTTTGAATCTGTTGCCAATGACACCTTTTTAAGAATTGTATAATTAACGATAACTAAGGGTGTAAAAAGTCTTCTAGTATAAAGGAGGGGTAATTAAGTACTTTAGTTTTCTTGTAGTTAATTACTTTTCTTGCAACTAGTATATGAAACTTCCGATAATCATAATCATAACGATAATCATGATCACCTTCTTCAAACACTCGATTTTGATGACTCTAGCATTTTGCAGTTGCTGAAGGGAAGTACATATATAAATGAGTTGCCAAGAAATGTGAATTTGCTTAATGGAGATGTTGGTTGGCCCACAAATGAGCAACTTGGAATCAAGTTAATGGCTGGTGCATTTCCACCATCAATGCTGGCTCCCGAGAAAAAAAGAAGTCGAAATATTGGGTTGAAAAGTAAACGGTTGCTCATTGAAAGTCAAGATTCTCTGGAGCTAATACATACATGGGAAGACTTACAGGATATGCTCTTCCCATCCCCTCTTTTGAAGCCAATCGTTGTTACAGTAGAGGATAATGAGCTTGAAGAATACGAAGCAAGTAATCTGTATTGGTCATATCTAGTGGTGGCAAGATGGGCGGCTTGGGTCAAAACAAAACCTGTCATTTTATAGTACCATTTGAAACGCTCCCAATCGGGTTGACCCACAAACACCTTTCTTTGTCATTTTATAGAGTTTTTTTTATTACAAACGCGCTGAGTACAAAAACAATATCATTATGATAATAATGTAAAATCTTTGAATAAAAATAATTTAGGAGGTTGTATGCATTCATTAGTAAAAAACTTAAGGCGAATTTCAACCCGTTTGACCATTCCCTTTTTAGCTAAGTTTTTTGATTTAACCATTTTGAGAAAAACACAACCCAGATTGACCCATTCATAAGTAAATGGGTCAAAACTACCACCTCTAGAGCCGTATCTAAATCTAATGCAACGATTTGCTAACTAAATCTACTGACTTTTTTGTAGGAACCTCCTGTATTCGGGAAGGGGAGTATATTTACAATTTGTTCATCCTGGTAAGGACTTCTTTTGCAATCACAGTCCATGTAATCTACTGATTTTTTGGTAGTGTGGTACTATAATTATTAAATTTGGAAAGCTTGATGTTTTAGGGAGCAAGAACACTGGGCTCAGTGTGATAATTGTTCCAAATGGCGAAGGTTACCTGCTGATTTTCTTCTCCCTCCTAGATGGACATGCCAAGATAACGTATGGGACCAACACAGGTTCGTCCTAGGAAGTATGAGGATAATTCTTTTGATTAATGTAGACATGATTATGTCTAATTGAATAAAAGGGTAACCAACTTTGGTCAAGCTTCACTTTTAGGTAATCATCCTTTTTTTAGGCCGGAGAAAAACCATCAAATTTCAAAATCTTGATTCATAGTAACCAACTTTTAAAAGTTTTGATTTAATGTAATCTGATTGGTCAAAGATGATCGCGTGACAGCTGACTTTTTGGTAATTTTTTACAATTTCGATTTTTTTTATGTGGGTCCTCATAACCGGTTATCATAGGTAAATTACCTTAAACCAAAAGTCTTTAAACATTGATGGTTTTTTCTTGCATAAAATAAGACGGTTGGGTAACCGGAAATCGGACCCAAGTTGGTTACCTTTTTTTATTCAATTAGCCCATATAAGTGTTACTCATCAAATGTGTGTGTTTAGGGCTGCTTGTCTTGCATCTGATGAACTTAGCCCTAGAGAACTTGAGAACCTTCTTAGACTCGCAAAAGGTAAGATGCTCTTAAAATTTGTTAATATTTTTTAGTTTCTGATCATGCTTGTTAATACAAATATCTCACCACATTAGCAAGGACATATGGTGAAATGGGAGTAAAAGTCTACTATATCAGGTTAAAGGAAGGGGTAAACACGTAACTTTGTTTTACCCCGTAGATAATCAGCTTTGGTGCAACCGGTATGAAAGATTATCTAAGACTAATATTTGACCTTTATATGATCACATAACCATTAACCAGAAGCAGAGTCCATTCATCCAAACATTAAAAACCGACCATTATGGCTTTAAGCAGCAACAATCAGTTGCATATAGCACACCCAAACACCCTCTAATTTTAATAATGTATAAAGCTATGTGCAAGTCTGCAGATACCCGTTAGTTAAGTCAGTTATTCTTTTTCTTGATCAGATTTTCACGGGGGGAAGAATTGTGCGAGTCAAAAGCCAGGACAACAGATGGGAAATAATATCACAGATATCCAAACAGCTTCCATAGCCATTGGGACTGAACCATCAGTTGCAATGACCACCAAGCATCCGAGGCACCGGCCTGGCTGCTCATGTATCGTCTGCATTCAACCTCCAAGTGGTAAAGGAAAACACAAGCCAACTTGCACTTGTAATGTATGCATGACAGTCAAACGCCGGTTCAAAACATTAATGCTGCGCAAGAAGAAAAGACAATCCGAGCATGAAGCAAGTATCCAAGTCAACAAGTCAAGTTTATTAGGAAGTGAAAGTAGCAGCAAGGGACATTTGGACTTGAATATCCATCCCCGTGTAAGCATGATGAGTCTTCTTCAAGCTGCAAATCTGCCATTGGAGACGTATTTGAAGCAGAATGATCTTACGAGCTTAATCTTTGAGCAACAAGCTAGCTCGGGTTCACAAGCATTGCCTCAAGAAACCGGAGACACCGAAGGTGGATATGAAGAGGATAAAGCAGGTGATGATGGTGAGCTACAAGGGCCTGACAATTGTCAAGACGCGTATTTGTGAATTTTTTATGAGGTTTTAACCCCGTCTCGAATGTGCATACTGTTCACCTACAATGGAATTGATTTTGGTTTTGTGATTATCTGGATTGGTATAAGTGTCATGTATATTGCGCGATATGTAAATGAGTTCAAACAGAATAAGACACTGACTTAACTCGTTGAATGAGCGTTTCTTACCCGAAATATGGTACTTGTTGCTTTAGTGTTTTATGCTTGATAAAAAGTTAAAAACCAGATTTTGATTTATTACAACAATTAAAGTTTCAGGAGAGAAATGTGCTTTTGACAAGGGCATGGTTGATATCCATGACTTGTCTATGAATCTACTGTGAGACTTATGTCAACTTTGGACTTGGTAACTCTCATTCTAACATTTAGACTCACCTCTTGCATTTCAAAAGAAAAAAAACACGGAGCTATCTATTGAATATTAGTTTTATTATTATGTGCTCATGAGACCACAAATCCTAGAAACCTAATGGGGCCGTGGGCTCAAAATAATAAACCTAATATCCAATACTATCAGACATTCTTAAGTGATCATTCATCGTAAACATATTCAAAATCAAATCTAAAATCTCATGCTACGAAAGGTGATTACTTTATAATGAGGACATGTTGGTAATCCCTGTAAAAATAATTTAGGGAAAGTATTAGTGAATACTATCATCTTAAACATACATATATGAAAACAGTGATCCCTATTTATTTTAGTGAGAAAATAACAAACAAGACCGACTTTATGTGGGTCTTGAAGTCAAACTTCCTTTTGTCAAAATAGTAGATGAAAATATATTTCTAAGAAGACTTTTCAAAGTCTTGAATATATAAATAAATAATAAATAAACAAAAACAGAAAAAAAATACTCATATTGTAAAAAACAAAAAGTTAAATGTGGCTGCTGGGATTCGAGCCCAGGTCTCCACGGCCACAACGTGGAATTCTTACCACTAAACTACAGCCACATTGGTGTTCTTGCTTTGCCTAGTTTGTATAAAACATCTTTCCAAAGTTTATATAAATGAGGTTCTCCGGTAGCCGGAGTTAGGGCAAACCATCGTATATCACATGCTTCGAGTTCGATAGCAAAGGGAGGTTTTTTGTGCCCAATTTTCAAAATGACGAGCAATTACAGGTTCAACACTATGATCACCACTGCTAGCGTCCTGTTAGCATTATCATTGTTTACGATGATTTCAGATTCTGTAGCTTATAGGCCCGGAGACATCGTTCCGATTAGCAAAATGGGCCAATATCACTCTGTATGTACCTATTTCTTCCTGATTTTGTACTCAATTGAAGATCTTATTTGTTTCGGTTGTTGTATGTATTTGATTTAACAGTCACGAACGGTTTGGCATGATATGATTGGTCGCCACTGCCCGATCTTCGGTGTAAATCGTGAGGTATTTTCGTTCAGTTGAATCGGTTTCACTTCATTTAGTATTAGAATTCACGTTACTTATTTGAAACTGAATGATCTGCTAGGTATTGGTTCCTATATCTAAACCAACTGGATTCACCGGAGCTGATCCGTACAAAATGTGAGACTCCTTTCTGTAATTCTGTCAGTTGTTCTAATTTCGTATTCTTGATTTGTTTGTGCAAGATGCTATGACCTAAGGATGATTGAATCAGTGATAATAATAAACTTGTTATAATATAGGGTTGAAAAGGTGCTTATATTACCAAATACCTACAATAGACATGGCTGTTGGTTTGGTGTTATATTGCTGCTTATGCTAGCTGAAACATAGTTATTATTTTGGAAAACTGAAGGTGGTTATTTGTAGCAGACACTGTATCCTAACCTTCAAAAGTTGTTTTGTGAGAGATTATGTGCAATTTTGGAAAGTGAAGAACAAATAATAGATTTTCAGATGGAAGTATGAAACATGACATCCGCTTAAGTAGCAATGTTTCGTGTAATTCTCAAACCAGACGATCAATCTATGTCAGTTGATAAGCTGGATATTACATTATTACTATTCCACAATAGACTGAGGCAGCCTCCTTTTTCTTGCCCTTGCATGATGCAAAAATGCCTTCACAATCATATGGTAACAAATAGTTGACCTTTAAATTGAAATGACATCCAACATGACCTATCATCAACCCTTTTAAACATGTAGTTATTAAGGTCTATAAAACAAACATCGTCCTGGCAAGCTCTTATGATAATATGATATCATAAAGTATACAGCATGAGATCTCATAACTAAGGTTACTAGGCCTAGCCATTTGAGAGAATTCAACTTTCTTTCCCAATTGAACTCTTATACCTTTCTAGAGCATTGATAATCAATTTGTCAATTTGACAAAACAGGGTAAATGGTGTATTGTTACACCATGATTTAAATAACCAGCCCCAAATGAACCATCATCAATATCATTTCTTTGACTTAAGACTATGTCATCTGACTTTACATTAAAACATGGTTTCTTGTCCAACTATATGTACACGTGAGATATAGTTTAGTTTTTTTGTTTTATGTGAGGCAACCGCTTTACTCTTTTTTCTTTTCTTTTTTGTTGTTTGGTGTACTACAAGGGGTTTCTATATAGAACAAGTTTTCATCATTTTTCGTATTATTGATTTATGTGTTTCTCATAACACTATATGTTGTCAAAATGTTGGTCCAGTTGTTTTCTTTATTTGTATGCTTTAGGTCCTTTTTGTTCACATCAGTTATTGTTTATCTTCAATTTGGTCGAATAATTCAGCATTGTAGCATTCAGTTTCTGAAAAAGCTTCTATCTGATCTAACCTTGGGAATGAATAAATGCAGATCATTTCAAGTTGGAAAAGAGAAGTATTATATTCCATGGCTACTTGTTGTAAATCGTAAGAGCTCTGAGGTCCCAATGATTGATGTGCATTTGGTAAGTTTCTTCTAGAAGGAAAACATCCTTAGCACTTCAACCATCTATAACATGTGATTGACAGTATAATAAATGATACATTGATCATTTGTTTTTTAATGTTTGTTTTTATGTGACCATGGGGTTTTCCTTTACATCTCATACAGAGGTACTCAGGAAGTGATTTTCTTGGTGTCACTGCTAAGGTTGTAGACATGCCACATCATTGTAAGTCACCTTCTCTTTTACTTCATCTTGTTATCAAATAGTATTATTCAGAGACCAAACAAGTGTGAAAAATGGAATTTTAAATTTTTAATGTCATAGCTTAAGCCTATTTACTTGTTAGGCATTGATAAGTTACATTTTGATCCCCTTAAGCATTATATTCTACACTTTTGTCTAGAAATAAACTACTAACTAACACTAAAGAAAAAAGAAAATCTAAACTATTCTCCCTCAAGCATTACTCTGGAAGAATTCATTTGATTCTGTTACACCTTATAACAGTTGACAGTTGATGCTCGAGGAGAAAAAAATTATGTCATATTCTTAACTAGCGGGGTTGATTTTAAAGAGCAAGTAAAAAATAATGGGACTTGCGTTGTGTAGGTTTTGGATTGGGCTAAAATTATTCAGTCCATAGTCCATACAGTAACATATGGCCAACATGGCATGATGTAATGCAAAAAGTCAATCCACTCGATTGGCACATGGGTGTACTTGGTAAAAGAAAGCCGAATATTAGCTGAATTTTTCATATTTCTTAAATGGTGATTGGCTAATAGCATGCTTTTCTTTTAGGCTGTTAACCCTTACTTTTAAGTAGAGGTGTCATTTTCGACACATTTACTTATGAGTAGTTCGGTTAGGTTAGTTTTATCTCTAACAAGTCAAACGGATAAACTCAAAAGATTTAGCATCAAACCGAGTTGGAAGTTGCCGTAAGTGTATTACTAATGCATACAACCTACTATTATACTAATTTGTTTATTTAGTATATTAGATTATTATTGACATGATATAATTTGTAATTGTATTTAACAGATGAATTACTTATAAAAAGGTTAAGGTTTTGGACAAAATGTTGTTTTAAGTCAACCTAACCCAACCCTCACTGAAAAAAATCCGCCAATTTGATTCAAATCCATTTTAACCCATTACCCATCCCGCTGTACAAGATGTTCATAGATGATCACTTTTTTAATCAGCTTCACTTCCCTTTTTGAACCCAATCAAGTGAAGTTCAACTTCTTTATTACCTTAATTACTTTTAAAGGTCAATCTCTACAAAAGTTTGACTGTTTCTTACATGAGCTGCTCTGAAAACATGACACGTGTCCATGTAACTTGGTATGTCTTAAAGTCATAAACACGTTACCTATCTTGAAGTTTTATGTCCAAATTTGACACTGAATATCTTATCATTAACTTGTACCATCTACTTGTGCTGAAGTTTTATGTCCATTTTTGAAATTTTAACGGTTGAATGGACAAATTTACATCGATTTGCACTGGCAGATGTGGAGCTTCATCCTGACATTCGCAAGCAATTTTGGGATGCACAAACATGGCCAAAACATGTGCTAGTTCGATACACATGGTTAGTCATTGTTTTTGTTTTTCATTTACCCATGTATTATTTCGGTTTGTGGTCCATCAAGTTGAAGAACTAGCATTTGTTATGCAAAATTAGAGGTGCAATTTCCACACATTGACTTTTGAATGGGCTGATTTTATTTCCAAATGGGTCAAATCAAGAAATTAAACCAGAAGAATGGGTCAAATGGTTGGAAAGCTCCCCAAATTTACTTAAGGATTATTGGATTTTAATAATCCCATCTTTTACCAATTGGCCAATAATAATCCCAACTGAGAATATTCTTACCACTAGTCCCTACTTTCAAACTATTTTTTTACATTGGACCCTCCGTTAAATAAACTTAACGCCGTTAGAGTTTATATGACGTGGACATCTGCAAACCGCCGGAAAGTCGAGCGAAGCTAGCAGTGGTCTCGTGTTGGCTTTTGAAATTGGATTTGGTGGTGTTTAACTGGTCTCGTTAAACACCACCGTTTTCTCTGTATGGACTTTCCGGACAAACGAGACCCGTTAAACACCACCAGAGCCAATTTCAAAAGCTACCACGAGACCACTTCTAGCTTGGCTCGACTTTCCGGCGGTTTGCAGATGTCCACGTCATATAAACTCTAACGGCGTTAAGTTTTTTTAACGGGGGGTCCAATGTAAAAAAATAGTTTGAAAGTAGGGACCGGTGGTAATAATATTTTCAGTTGGGATTATTATTGGCCAATTGGTAAAAGGTGGGATTATTAAAATCCAATAATCCTTTACTTAAAAGATATTATTGTTGTAATAATATTGTTTTAAGAAAATTCAAAAGTAGACAAAAAGTGTTTGGGGGTCAACTCCGACCAACCCGACCCGTCTTCGACCCGTTACCAACCCACCTATTTTTCCTAAGTTCTTGTACTAATAAATGATTGTTTTTAGGGAGGAACAATCAGAAATAGATGTTACTTCTGGCTTCTATGTTCTCTTTGGATCAGGTAAATATACTTTCGGATCACATACTTGAGTAAAAAAATAGGGAAAACACCACAGAATAGTAACCAAGTTTCAAAAGTGTTCCAATTAGGTCACTCACCATAGTATGCCCGAGGGTGTATACTGTGTAAAATGTGTATTGAGTGACCTAATTGGAACACTTTTGAAACTTGGTTACTATTCTACAAAGTTACCCCAAAAAAATACTACTACTGCAAAACGGAAAGAAAAGACCCGTATTGCATAAGGGTCTTCCTTTTGACCTTTAGGAAAAACTTCAACTATTTTTATGTTTATTTTTTAAAATCGTTAGTTTATCTTAGTACTCTTGCTTATGAACAGGGCTTCTTATGTCATTTGTTCTTTCTATATACGTTCTGCAATCGTCACGAGATAAAATAGAAAGGTAAAACTTCCATTTTCTTCATCTTTGCATTACATTCATTTCCATGCTTCATTTCTACATTCACTAGTATAATGGAATCATTAGTTATACTTTCAACAAGGCAAAATCAGTGTGTTGAATGGTTGTGTGCCCGGCCGTTCAAAGACTTTATTCGTCCATTGTTTTGAATATTCTTAATAAAAAACTTCGTTGTTTCAAAAAGTAATTTAATTGTTTAAAAAAACTTCATCTTTATGTGGTTTTGATTCCAGGTTTGTTAGAGAGACGGTAGCCGAAAGTAGCATGCCTGGGGGTGTTGCAAAAGTCGAATGAGTCCGAAATAGAATCATTGTTAAGTCATTATCTGCTTGTTCCCTTGATTATGAGTTTATGTGTATAGGTATCAACCTGGAAGAACACACAAAACTGGAGATCCTTTGTATCACATTAGGCTATTGAAACACATGTTTATACTTGTTGAAATGATCTACCAACACTTTCAGCCCAAACAAAGTGAAGCAAGTTTTGGAACAATTTATTATGTTTATGAATACTTTTTAACCCGCGTGTTGATAAACTGTTGAAACTGGCGAACCGCCCAAATCGAAATAAGTGGCCTGTTTCAACCGGTTTGAAGTTTAAACGATTCGGTTCACGGTGTAGTCTTGGTGGTTTGCCAATTTAACCGTGTGGCCGAAGGTTTGAAACCTGGCCCGTTTAACCTTTATTTTTTGTTTATTATTTTTGAAATATGCGGTTCTATATAATTATTATACTTGTGAACATTCATTTTTAATCTTCTAATACAAACTAAGATTTGAAAAAAAAACGGTTCAAATGGTAAAAACCGCTTTTAGGATTTTGAAAACAAAATCACATGAAAAAAATAAATAAATAAACAAATCAAAGCGCTACTAAGAATTAAGAAATGCCTCATATTCATCAGAGCATCTTACAAATTTTAACATTTATCCGATATCGACCGAAGAACATTAATACCAGTGTCGATCTTTTTGGAAGCAGTGCAGGTATTTTTTTATTTAGGTTTTCACTAGTTGTAAAACACTTATCGGTATCTTTTTGATGCAGTGGGGGCCGGCCCGAGTGGTAGCCTAGTTCATGACCCGGTTTACAGCATCTCCGGCCCAGTGGAAGACCTGGGTTAACACCAATCGGACCTAACTTGGGAAGCAAGCTGAAATCTTTATTTTTATTATTTAATTAATGTTTGGTATTTAATTTAGATTATATTTGGATTCGTTTTCTATCTCCTACTTTGGTGGCTTACGGTTTTCTCTATATTGTTTTGTTTTCTTATTATTGAACTCAGTTTTTGATTGAATTTGAATGATAAGAACTTTGTACTTGGAACATTTGGTTCGAATTTATTGTCTTTAATTAGCTAATTGTTCTTGAGCCATTTGATTGCTTCCGTCACTGCATCACCGCGGAGAGTCCACCACAAATTTGAAGTCACCTACAACTACTATAAGCCTGACACAATATATTATTTGAAATCTTTTTTTCCTTAAGATCCCTCACTGATCCATCGTTGATTACCACGGGTTACTGACAACAACTATAAAATTGTATCTAATTTCTTTATATGAATTTTCTTATTCCTGTCTGTAATCACCAACGAAACAACAATCATAGTTTAAAAATGTTCTTTTCGACTCTTTTTAGATTTTGATCTATCTCTGTGTTATTACCGACGAATTCTCAATGGATATTGGAAAAAAAATATTTCTTTTAGACATTGATCTATCTGACGTTGTTCCATCAACAATCGTCAGTGTTAAATATTTTTTTCGGCGCTGAAAGCCAGTTTTCTAATAATGAAAGATGGATACATTGATTTATTAAATGACCGAGGTAATCGAATGTTAGGCGTGGGTAAGTTGTGCCATGTCACTAGATGTTGAACACATCTTTTTTTTTTTACCAGAAAAATACATGTATTTCATATAAAAATGTTTTGCTCGTCTTTCTTGTTATGTGAACTCACAGCTCACTATAAATTTTACACCTTACACTCGGGATTTGCAAAGCTAAGATGCGGTTAGAAGGCGTAAGAAATGGAATAAAACTTTGGTATAATATGTACATGATGTTTAAACTGATATAAGACTGATATAACGTTTTCATAAAGTACTTAGTATTCTATAGTTTAAACTTGAAGATGTTTATCCTATATATTTATTTACAAACAACTTAATTGTTTAAAGATTATATATTTTTTTATTTCGGATCGATGTTGCTTTCTCCAAATACTAATTTAGGTATTGGATGATATTTGCACGAAAAAAATCCGGGTTGTTATCTATAATGTTAGGTGTTATATCAAAGTTTAGCATTGCTACGTTTCAAGATTTCCTATGATCTCATGCTTAAGAAATCTACAACAAAAAATGAGAAAAAGTATACAATTACTAGAAACAAAAAGAAAACGGTACAAATTAATGAGAAAAGAATAAAATTTCACAAACTTATATTTAAAAGGGATTCTAGTATATTTAAGTTCTATATTCACGGGGAAGGATAATAAGAAAACTAAATGTTTATGAGAAAATTAAAAAACTACTTATTTAAGGTAAAAAAATAAAAAAAATCATAACTCAAAAAATAAATCAAAAATTAAAAAACTGCTTCGGAGACCTTGTTTCCCACGTCGTCCTCGTTCAAAAAAAAAAAAAAAACTCGAAAAGTAGTGGGTTTAGGTTAGGTTTTTGGAGGGGTGGGGTGGAGGGTTTAGGTTTTTTTTTTTTTTTTGGGGGGGGGGGGAGGGGAGGGGGTAGGTGGGGTGGGGTTAGGTTTTTGGGTGGGGGTGAGGTGGGGGTTTAGGTTTTTGGGGATGAGTTAGGCTTTTTGGTTTAGTTTTTGGGTTTAGTTTAGGTTTTTGTAAAGGTGTGGTGAGGGGTTTAGGTTTTTGGGGGGTGGGTGAGGGGATGGGTGGGGTGGGTTTAGGTTTTGGGGTGGGGGTGGGGTGGGGGGTTTAGGTTTTGAGGTGGGGGTGGGGTGGGGGGGTTTAGGTTTTGGGGTGGGGGTGGGGTGGGGTGGGGGGTTTAGATTTTTTTGGGTGAGTTGAGTTTTTGGGTGTACTACACATATGCAGTAGGAGTTTTTTGGTTTTCTCATGAAAATGAGTTTTCTAGTGAACTCACCCCCTATATTCACAAGGTACAAATATGTATAGATGTAAATATAGATTTTTTTTGAACGGCAACACCTAGATATTCTAGGATAATTGGGTTTCCCCGGGGCAACAACTAGAACATCCAGGGCAGCCCACCACAGGAGGAACCCCCAACTGGGTAAACCCCCTGACCTGGCCACAAACTCTTTTTTTGCTGTGGCCAAGATTCGAACCCAAGACCTCTACTATGAAAAGTCTTAAGGCTACCATTACACCAGATGATCAACAACATGTAAATATAGATAGTAACTATTTTTTAGTATTTAGATTATATTTTAATGGATAGTTGAGATTTCTCTCTCTTATTTTTTATTCTATCTAGCTCGAGTCTTTTTTCTTTTGTTAGGTATGTGATAAAGGCTCCATAAAGGGTGACATTAGGGTGTAGTAAAGGAAAATTATCTACGTACATCAGGGTTTGATAAAGGCTAAAAAGTGATTCATTTAACTACTTATAAATATTTAGTGGTTGTTATTTGCACAAATGTCAGGTTTGATTGCTAAATTTTTCTATAGGTACCGACTTATAAATGTATAAAATAAAAACTTGTTTTTAATTCTAGTTTATTTATATAAGCAAATGTTTTTGCACCACTCCTAACAAGACACGGCACATTATCTCATGGCTACATTATTTGATAGTTTTTTTAAAAAAGATTTTCTTAAACCCTTACCTCCTTCGGAAGCGGGCGAGTCTCGTACATGTCTTACATTATTTGATAGCTGATTGCTAGAAATTAGAACTTTTTATTAAACATAAAGTGTAATTATGTATTTTCTGCATTTAAATATATCTAAAATATAAAGAAAATAAAAAACAATAAGTACCACCCACCTTAAAATTATAGACATACAAACCCCGTTTGACACCTTCGATCGTCTTTACCATTTCAAGTCTTCGATGCCAACGTATCTTGTCATCGTATGTCGTTGACTATCATCTTTCACAACCTCCATCCTTCTTTTACCTGACGAACAACGAACACATATACTAATTTAGGTATTGGATGATATTTGAAGGAAAAAAAAATCCGGGTTGCTATCTATAATGTTAATAAAACATATATGTTTTACGATGTTGTTACATATAGTATGATTTAAAAGTACACGACAATACTAAATCATAGAATATTTTGTGTTATGATCCCTTATCTAATTACACAACAACAATTTCAAGTTACGAATACAAGAGTACCGTCATATAGTACTTTTAATGGTTTACCCGCGATTCAATATATTGTACACCATTTAGCTTTTATCATTAAACAAGTTTCACATATCTTGTGATCTTTACATTCAACCTAACACAATATTTAAAGTTAAACCATTAGCAAGTATAATTACATAAACTAACATATTGGCTAGAAATATCTTCAACTCACGATTCTTGCATAATTAGCTTGAATAGTATCAAACAAGGAACACATGCATTGTTTAAAAAAACAATTTTGATCCATCACAATGTCGCATAGAAGATTTATAGTTATTTTACGTACATCCGACCTCTGCACAAATACGAAAGTTAAGTCAAGTATCGGGTACGCTCTTTTTTTATCATCCTGAATACTTACTTTAGTTTTTTCTTTAACTCTCTTCGACTCACTATATTACAAACTAGGTTAAAATCCCGTGTATTACACGGGTTAAATAAGTAAAAAAATAAGTAAAATGTTATATATTTAGTAATAAAAATTTATATTTTTAAAAACTCGTGTAATACACGGGTTGAATAAACCATTATATTACATCGGTTGAATAAAATATAATGTAATTTGTTAACAAAAACATTTGTCAAAATATGTTTTAAAAAAAATATAATTTGTCGTGACAGTTATAAGGTCTGTTAAGTTAGTTTTTAAAACATTTTTTTTCAACTGAGTATTAATTTTTTAATTTAATTGATAAATGTTAGTTAATATTAATTTCATTTGATTGATAATATAATAACTATTTATAATTAAATAATAAGTATTCGTAATTAGATTTATTAATATAAAGATTATTATTTAATAGAAGTGAGAAATAGAAAATCTAATATTTAATAGAAGAGAGACAAGAAAATAAATATAAGGAGTAACCAGAAAGTGACACGTGTGCTGAAGAAATTTTTATTTATTAGATTAGTAAGATATAAGTATACAATAATTTACTTATATTTTTATTAATATATTACAAACTATAACTTAAAGTGTTATATTCCATAAATAAAAAAGAAAGTACATTAAATGTTGTCGTCCTTAGTGGGACTAGAATGTTCCATTAGTGTCTTCTTTTTAAAGAAGGGAGTCTCATTTTTGAACTGCACATGTCATAACTGTTACGTATAGTGTTAAATGTGACGTTTAGGGCATCAAATATCACGTATAGGGTAATTCGTCACCTTATTCACCAGACTTTGGAATCAGCGCGCTAGAAAATGTCGGGATATGTTGGTGGGTTTTTTTTAGGGTTGAGTTGGGTTTTAGGGTTTTGATGGTGTATATGTCACATATAGGACTAAATGTCACCCCTTACTTATTTTTTTTAAATTATATATGTATGTTTTTATCACGTTAAGAGATTGAAAAAATCGGTAGTTATAGTTTTTAAAATCTGGTCACCTTCATTATCGGTTTGTGATGTAAAAAGTGAATAACAACTTATTTTTTCTTCTTTTGGTTTTTTGTTTTTATCACGTTAGGAGTTTGTAAATATCGGTAGTTATAGTTTTTAAAATCCGGTTACCTCGATTATCGGTTTGAGATGTAAAAAATGAATAACGATTTTTTTTTCTTTTGGTTTTATCACGTTAAGAGTTTGTAAAAATCGGTAGTTACAATTTTTAAAATCCGGTCACGTCTTTTTTATTATAAAACTAGCTTTTGTTTTAATTTTCGGTTTAAGATGTAAAACTAAGAGTTTTTTTCGCGTGTTAAACTACTCGTAAATAAAATCACATATATAAACATCATATACAACCATTATAAACAACCAAACAAACACAACAAAACCATCATAAATAAAACTGTATACATAAATACAATGATTCTGTACACATAAAACAAAAGTACAAAACTATCTATCTACCCCTCCATCTCGTCATCACCAACCGCACCGGACCCACCCGCACCGGACCCATCCGCACCGTACCCACCCGCCGGAACCACCCGCACCGGACATGCTAGCACCGTCGTCGCCCAACGGCCGGGGTGGTGGTCTCAACAACGGCCTACCGGCGGCACGATAGTCCGCGACCGTGTGGTCGATGATCTACTGCAGCATCTCCTCGGTGCGCGAAACCCGGGCCTGAGTATCCCGAATCATATCCAGTGTGGCGGCAGGCAACCGCACGGCATGGTACACGCGCGGAGGATGCTATGGCGGCACCGGATCGGTCACCGGATGGACCGGCGGCTGAACCGGCTGGACCGGCGACTGAACCAGCTCATTCCCTCCGCCGGGCACCTCCTGAAGCTGCTCAAGCTGAACCTCTTGCGCAACCAGTGGGTTAGGGTCCACCAACGACTCGGGCACCCAGGCGTCCAAAACATCATATCTCCTCACCAAACGCCACTGCCCGTCCGGGAACTTCTGGGCGATCCTCATCCCGGTCGCCGTGGCTCGGCCCGCCACGCCCGGGAAAACCGGAGGCATAGGTAGCCCTGCCAGGCCTCTGGCAATCTGCAACACGATGTTGCCGCCGACAAACGCCCCTCGTGCCTGCCTGAGATGGTAACCGACAAAGTAATCTACCAGACCACGAGCGAGGTGGCAGGGTGTGTGTGTGAGCAGACACCGAAGATAGAAGATGTCTATGCCGGTGACCCTATCGGTGCTCCTGTCACGTCAAGCGATGGATGTGGCGATTAGCCGGTGCATGTAACGATAAAGAGGGTCTCGTATGTGAGAGACCCTGCTATCGGCCCCAAACGCATGGTCACCAATCGCAGGCCACCAGACCCGGTGTGCATCATCTGGCCCCATATAGATAACCGTGGTGTAGATCGGCTCCTGAGTCTCCTGCTCAGTATAGAGGTTGCTGACAACAGCAAACCGTCTAAGGGACATACGATGCCAAACCCCGAACATGCAGAAAGTAACCTCCGCCTCTACCCGTTCCTCCGCAATATCAGTCTCGTCGAGTTCTGGCAATCCCGGCTCACGCGGCCGGAACACAAATGTAGAGTACACATCAATGGTAATCTCTCGGTGTGAGGGCCAACCTATAGTAAATAGACTCTCCCATGGACCATCATCTCCAATAATCGTTGTGGCCCTCGCTAGCTCGCCAAACTCATCAAACCACTCCCGTGACAAAACGGTGTTGGGCTCCACCGTCCTCCGTCTAAGAGTCGTAAACCGCTGGTGTGCCGTCGAACCCGCCTCAAAAAGAAGGTGCGGGTTGTCATCAATCCCTAAAATAAACTCCTGCTCATTATCGGAACCAGACACATCTGCGCATAAATCCGTATTTATAATTAATTAAAATGTTTGTTAAACTAATGTTTAAGGTTTAGGTTTACGGTTTAAAGTTTAGGTTTATTATTATTATTATTACACACATACATACACACATACATACACATATACAACACATACACATATACTACACATATACACACAAACATACATACACATATACAACACACATATACACACACAAACATACACATATACAACACATACATACACGTACATACATATATACAACACACATATATACACATATACCACCGTAAACCACCGTAACCCGTCATAAACCTACACTAGATTTAAGCTCACCGTTCGACCTATCCGTGACCTTTGGGTGTGTACGGTTCGCGTTTCATTACCGTTTATGTGCACCTACATACATATATTACATACATACAGGCATGCATACATACATACATACATGCATTCATACATACATGCATACATACGTACATACATACATATAGTCATATTACATACTTACAGGCATACATACATACATGCATCCATACGTACATACATACATACATACATACATACATACATGCATACATACATACATATATACATACATACAGTCATATTACATACATACAGACATACATACATACATACATACATATAGTCATATTACATACATACAGGCATTCATACATACATGAATACAAACATACATACATACAGGCATACATACATACATGAATACATACATGCATACATACATACATACATACAGGCATACATACATACAGACATACATACATACATACATACATACATACATACATACATACAAGCATGCATACGTACATACATACATGCATTCATACATACATGCATGCATGCATACATACATGCATCCATACGTACATACATACATATAGTCATATTACTTACTTACATGCATACATACATACATGCATACATACATACATACATACGACATGCATACATACATACATGCATTCATACATACATGTATGTATGTATGCCTCTATGTATGTATGTATGTACGTATATTCATCAGCTTCTCTTGATGTCACGATTCTGTTCATTAGCCTCTCTTGATGTCACGATTCTGTTCATCAACCTCTATTGATGTTGCTACAGTTCCTAAACCTATGGCTGTAATCGATGATGAGAATATGGTTGTGTATGAGTATATGTATGTATACGAATGTATTTGAAGACGATTTGAGATCAATATGTGTATGTAGGTCCACATAAAGGTAATGACAAGTGACCCGTACACATCAAAAGGTGACGGATAGGTCGAAAGGTGAGCTAAAATTCAAAAGTTGAGCTCGAAACGGTGACGTATAGAACTAACTGTCACGTAAAAATCGCGGATATACGTGACCGTTAGCCTGTAAATGGCACCTAATAATAATAATAAATAATAACGGTGACCGCGAGACGCAAACGTGACTGTTTGATGATATACGTTACTGTTAGGGCCAAACGTGATGGGTTGGTAATACACGTCACCATGAATCCCAACGATGGTAAACGGTCACGTGTAGCCCCAAACGTGATAGTTTGGAAATACACGTGACCGTTAGAGCCAAACGTGACGGCGATGTTTATTACGATGACAGACATTTCTAGCAAATGTGAAATACGCGTGACCGTTAGAGCCAAACGTGATGGCGATGTTTATTACGGTGACAGAAATACACGTGACCGTTAGAGCCAAACGTGATGGCGATGTTTATTACGGTGACAGACATCTCTGGCAAATGTGAAATACACGTGACCGTTAGAGCCAAACGTGACGGCGATGTTTATTACGGTGACAGACATCTCTAGCAAATGTGAATCCCAATAAAGGTGAACGGTCATGTGTAGGCCAATATGTGACCGTTATGTGCATCCCAAAAAAGGTAACCGGTCACGGGTAGGTCCATACATGACGGTTGCATCCGTTACATATAGACTTCACTACGCAGAGAGCCAGCATAATCTACACGGGTATACTCTCTCTCGTATGCTTCACTACACAGGACCGTCGGAGAAGAACACCATCGCCAGAGAAGAAGACCACCGCCCTACCCACACTTTCTAACTGTAAACATCCTCAAACAAATCTCAATGGATCCACCTCTTGGCGGTGCAAACCACACCGGTATGTCTTCTTCTGATCCGTACTTGAAATACATACCCTTACAATTATTTATCAAGGCTTATTTATCAACGTTTTCTTCCGGTCACATTCACGGTTAATTTCTTTGTTAAGTCTCAAAAATTTCCAATGGAGACTTCATCATATCTGAGCTCATTTTCTTTATTTTAAAAGTTATTTACTTTATTGTATTTAAACATCAAGGAAACATCGTGTTTGACATTTTGTGTTTACCAGTAGCATGATGGAAGTTGTATGGGTAAAATGGTTGTCCGTGAGGATTTAATGGACGTCGATTCTCCTTTATTAGTAAAATAATAGAACTAATAATGGAGCATCGACTCCGATTAAATCTTCACGCACAACCGTTTTACCCATCCAACTTCTATCATGCTACTGGTCAAACATTAAAATGTCAAACACCATGTTTCCTTTATGTTTGAATACAATAAAGTCAATAATTTTTAAAATAAAAAAGATGTGGTCAGATATGATGGAGTCTCCATCGGAATTTTTTGAGACTCAACATTGGAACCAACAGTGAATGTGAACGGAATAAAAACGTTGATAATAAGCGTAATAATTGTAATGGTGTGGATTTCGAGTACGGATCAGAAGAAGATATGCCGGTGTGGTTTGCAGCGGCAACAGCCGGCTCCGGTGTTATTTGTTCCGGGATGTTCATATGTCACGTATAGGGCGATCCGTCACCCTTATACGTTCGTATATACATGCATATGTCACGTATAGGGCGACCTGTCACCCTTATACGTTCGTATATACATACATGCATGTAACCGTCACGTGTATGGAGAAACGTCAGCGTTATGCATGCATGTAATATGTGACGTATAGGGTGAACTGTCACCCTTATACGTTCGTACATGCATGCAATATGTCACGTTTTCGGGTTGAGTTGGGTTTCAGGGTTTTGGTGGTGTATATGTCACGTATAGCGCGAACCGTCACCCCTTCTTTTTTTTAAATATGTATGTGTTGACACTTTTGATATATGATATGTTTATACTTAAAATATTATACATTGTAAGATTTTATAGCCACTACAAAGATACATTAATACATAGGCTATGCTGATATAGTAATAGTGGGGACGGGCTGGTGGCCTCGTAGCCTATCCATCATTGTAACATATTGGTTTATACGATCCTAGTACATAACTTGCCATTCCAGTGCGTTTGTAAATGCATATCTCAGCCAATAGAATATCACGTTCTGCACTGGGTAATCCCTAACCAATTTTAGGGTGATAAAGTGATCGCGGTTAACAACGGCTAGTGCTACAACTGGATACTCAAACCACGGTTCTGGTCGTGTTCTCACCGGGAAAAAAGACTGGCTGCCAAATAAGCCTATAAGATGTACAACACAATTGAATGTTTGAGCAATTATGAGTCCATGGGCGGGAAAGCTCAGCCAACGATTCTCGGGTGCGGGTTCAACCGTGTCAAACCAATCTAAGCTGTTACGAACACTGTCATAGAATCCAGGCATCTCGCGGTTCAAATTGGGCCACCAATATGAAATGTTATTGTCCATTTCCGTCAGCATTTTTCGCCTAGCCCACGCCCACTCATTTTGGTCCCTTCCTAAAGCCACATCGATCCCCCAAAAACTGCAGTTACCATCTGGCCGCACATCTTTTACTTTTGAAACGTACTGGTGAATCCATTGGGGGAGGCTATCCTTAAACCGAATAATTTTCAACACGTGGTTAGGTTTCAACATTAAAAGAAACCCTAGGTCAGCTCATGTCTGCTGTACCTTTGAAGCAGCCTTTAACCGATTAGGACGGTTGTTGGGCGTCTTAAACTGTGACTGGGGGGTATAGGAGCTGTGCCTCGCCGGTTCAAGCATAGTTTGTTCTATCATAGTATACGAGCTGTGTCTCGCGGTGTCAGGCGTAGTTTTCTGTGACTTCTTGGCGTCCGATTTTCTCTGTTACTGATTAAGATTTGGACGACCACGAGGGTCCTGACGTACCTCAGGCTCTTTCTTTTTTGTTTTGCCTGTAAACACACTTTCATACATTTTTTTAAACAAACTTCTTTTTACGTAGGGGTTGGGTGACGACATAACCTTTTGTTTCACGTTGTGAAACTTCTTTTCATAGTCGGGTTCTGGCGCCTGGGCGTACGCCGACTTGAAATCAAGCTTCCTCCAGTGTGCGTCTACCGCTTCGGGTAGAATAGGTGTGTCTGGATTAAAATAGTTAGTGAACAATAGGGAATTATATGACAACGGTAAAAAAATGTATTTCAAGTATAGATAACCTTGGTTGATGTGTTCCTCCAAACGACAAGCACATGGCAAGCCCATGGACGTGGACAACTGGTGTCCACACGTACCTCCTGTATCCAACATCCTTTCCATTATCGTCATCTCTTTTTCAAGAAGTTCAAGACACCTAATAGACACCTTATAATGTAATCCGAAAAACACTTGCAGTCGATGGACCTTTAATATCTTAATATGGGACTCCTCGAAGGTTTTGGAGATTTCAATCTCCTAGCCCCGTACAACTTTACTGACATATCCGACAAGTGTGTGAAACGTATTGTTGGTCCCTGTAAGATAACTCTTAAAGTTGGCATGTTGGCCCTCGACTCTATTAGTTGTATGTTCACCAAAGTTGAGGCGGTCGTACATCCAACAAGAAACAAAATTTTGTTTGTACGGACCCAACCAACTATTACAAATATATTCCCAGACCTCTGAAACAAAGAAAAAAGAAAAATTATGAAATGAAAAAAATAGATTTTTATAGAAATATTAAGTATGAAAATCTTACCCTGTTTACCGTCTTCATTTAATTTTTCCTCCATCTTCCTGTAATTATAATCGTACAACGTGTCAATGGGAGACTCACATATAACCTTCCACCAGTATGAAAAATATTTCCAAATGTTGACTTTGAAAAGTCCTTTCCATCTTCTGGTGATATTCTCCATGATGTGCCACCTACATAGGTTTTTAGAAGCACCTGGGAAGACTATGTAACATGAACTCATCAGGGCTAGGTCCCTGTCTGTGACAATGACGCGTGGCTCCCCACACCCATCGAGCATATATTTGATCCGCTTAAGGACCCATGTGAAGTTGTCCTGTCGTTCCCTCGATATAAATGCGTGCGCAATACAAAACGACTTCGATATCGACGTCACACCAATAAAATGAACAAAAGGAACGTCGTACATGTTGGTTTTGTACGTCGTGTCTACCAACATCAATTGTGGGAAGGCGCGCCACATTTTATAGGAGGTGGGATGACAAAAGAAAATATCTTCCACGACATTAGTGGAGGGATTCTCTCGGGTGTGATACACGAACTCTTCAGATTGCAGTAAGTTTTCAAGTTCCTGCATTGGTGTCAGGCCTATTTTACTTTCGGCCCTAATCTTCGTTGTGGCGTTGTATATGTCCTGAACAACACATCTGCTACCGGGAAACTCTTCCCGTACGGCTGCAAGAATGTGACGTGCACGCACGTGCTGCAGGTGTAACCTCTCAACCAGATCAATTTCCCCGGCGGACATCTTCCTAAGCTGCGCGTGGCCCTCCTCAAATACAACAGGATCGTGGTTGTGTGTCTCGTCTGTCACGTCCAACCTCCAACTATTACTCTTTCCGATGTACCTCCCTACGAGCTTAAAGGGACATGATTTTTTTATGCTCCCAGTACGCCTGACTGTGCCCCTGCATTTAGGTTCCCCACCACGATTGCATCCGAGTTCCACATCTTTTTTCCTTGACCAACTGACCACAATGACGCACCCATGCTCGTGTCCTCTCTTCTTAGCCCAATCCACCAAATCCTAACGAGAATTAAAATACTAAAATAGTTACAAGGTCAGACTTAAAACGTAGTACATAAAACAAATAAATAAACAATTTAAACGAACGAAAGAGTTGTTGTCATACTTTGTCTGTTTTATATGAAACTGTCGCCTTGCGTATGCGATCATCGTCCAATGCATTCTCCCTATCCCTATCGTTTCCTTTCAAATGAACGGAAGACTCACTGTCATCTGTGTCATTCCTATGGAAACTATCCGACACGTGTGTAGGTTCTGGTTGTGACCGGTACGAGAAATGTTCATAATCCGGTTCTGGTTGTGACCGGCATGACAGATGTACGTAATCCGGTTCTGGTTGTGACTGGCACGAGAGATGTACGTAATCCGGTTCTGGTTGTGACCGGTATGAGAGATGTCCGTAATCCGGTTCTGGTTGTGGCCGGTACGACCATTGACCGTAATCCGTCGGTCCAAATAGTGACATGTACGCCTCTTGAATGTAATTCGGTAATGGTTGTTGCTGCGACGAATCTTGACCGTATGTATTCAACGGGTTGGTTCCCCCCCACCCCCACGAAGGGTGACTCCCGAATACGAAATACTCCTGAAAACGTAATGGCCGGTTAGATACCCGACGTAAAATAAAAACTTGCACACCACTAAGTTTACCCGTCCCAGTAGAACCCTTAATAAAATAAAGACGTGTTAAACCTGGTTCAGATCTTCGAATGTTGGCTCCTCATTCAAATCTGGAAGCTTCGACATCTGATAAGGATCTCCCGAACTCGACATCGGTGACAGGCGTGAAACAAATATTACATGGGTGTCCCAACAACAAATAACCACAACCAAGAACTTAAACACGCTCTTTCGTCTATACTTTCTGTTCTTTATAATTATGGTGAAAATGGTAGTGTCGGGTTTGTGTATGATGGTGGGTTTAGTGTGATGAAAGTGAGTGGTGAGAGTTGTAGATTGTGTGTTTAGTGTGTGAGTGAGTGGTGAGAGTTGTCTTAATATAAGCTGAATCTGCAACCTAACCGTCACGTATAGGTCCAACGGTGACGGTTAGGTTAGGTGTCCGACAACACTGTCAACGCTAACTTTCTGTCAAAACAACCTCGTACACAACCGTCACGTATTGGCCTATACGTGACCGTTAGGGTTCCTTTTTGCAGTCTGCACAACCTCGTATCATCAGTGTCCTTTTTATTCCCGGACTCACGAGAGACATACCGTCACGTTTAGGTCGAATCGTGACCGTTTGGGTCACAACCGTCACTTTTAGACATATACGTGACGGTTAGGTTAGGTGTGAAAAAAAAACATCGATGTCCCCAGCACAACCCTTAAATAATGCACCTACCATTTGCTGACTTACAATAAAAGCATTAATTGTATAAATTTTCATATAACTGTATTCGGTGTTTAGAAGTAAATAAATAAAGGTACAAATAATTTACTCCTGCATTAAAGTCAAATCTCATCTACCATCTAATTTTATTTACACAAAAATATACATGAATCAAGAAAAAACTAGAGCTTGAAAGTAAACAAATTAATGTAATTCAACCAGCCAATAGTACAACATTAATTTCTCAACACAAATAATATAAATTAAAACTTTATTAAAATATTAAAACTAACCAATATGGCAATATGTATATTATATATAGATACAAAACAAGAAGATATCCACGGTAATTACTTCTTATCGGGCCTTTTTGGTGTTTTTCCAACACATGTCCATTCATGAGTTTTTTTTTTTTATTTTGCATTTTCATTGTCTTTTAGGTGTGTTATTTTAATTTCCTATATCAGAGATGTTGGCTTTTGGACTTTTGAGGCACGACATTTAACCCTTAGTCACTCGGGTTCGATCCTCGGGTGGCATAGTTTTTTTTTTCTTAATCCACTTTTTTTTAGTTTATTTTGTTTTCTTTCGTACGTTTTAACGTCTTGATTGATCATGTAATACGTGCCCTGCCGCGTAGCGCGAGTATCAAAACTAGTTCTTATTATTTGAGAGTTTCTTAATCCTTTTTATTTTAATTTCATATGTTTAAATATAAAACTTCCTTTACTTAATTTAACAAAAGTATTTACCAACTACAAGTAAAATATATAGCCAGATTTAGGATTAGATTCAAATAACAAGGCTTTTAAATCTGAAGATGGTGAGAGGAATTTATGGTCATTAGATATATTTTTAATAGTTTTGATCAAATTATGAGAGAAAAAGTTAAAGGAAAGGTATTTTGTTGGTTTTATCCTCTTCTTGCAATTTAACATGTTTATTTTTCCTAGCGTTATTTGCTGGTTTTATAATATTTCAGCCATTCTAAAAAAACACATTTTATTAATAGCTTAGCCCAGTGACAAGGGTGTATGTTCAAGACTTCATTAAAATAAGGAGGTTTTGGGTTCAAGTCCCACTTGTGACAAAAAAAAATGAGTCTCCAAGTTAGGCCAGTGGGTTTTCTCACATATGATAAGTTTCCTCCTGATAGGGATGGAGATAATCGGGTGGGTCAGTGGCCCGTCAGTGATCTAAATTGCCGTTAAAAAATATATTAGTACTAAAATATGATTTTTTATGATATGAACTTCAATACATTAGTTTTTTTTTCTTTTTAATAAAGGACAATGCCCGAATAATATAAATAAAAAATAAGAGATGATTACAACCCTAAAGGCATACCCCCAAAGCACCTAACATGGAACCCGAAACACTTGTTGAACTAAGGTAACAAATGAAGCAACACACCAACTTGAATAGCATATTCGACTCTTTTTATTATAAAAACTTTGAAACTACTACAAGTGAATTGACTAAATGGTACATTGTGAAACAATAAAATGAAACAATTGAACCCTATTTTTTTATAAAAATTCAAAACTTGCTATTTTTGTATTAATGTGAAACTCAGCTACCAACACATTTTATATACATGGAAGAAAAATGTAGATGAAAGTGTAATACTTCAAAATGTACTATTTCAGATTCTATTTAATTCCTTTGCATCAATGGAATTTGAAAAGAAACGATATCAATGCATGAGTTTACGATGTCGGAGACACTTTTTGGACCAATCCACATATAGAGATAAGTGAGAAACACAGTAAATGTACACCATGGAGTGAAAAACGATATTTTTGTTGTACCAATAAATTCTAGTCGGAATATGACGCCTCATGGATTTCTCTTGTAGTTAACTAGTAACATTGCCATTGTGGTGGTGGCCCAATGGTAAAAGCAAAGCCTCTTAACACCAAGGTCCTAGGTTTAAATACCAAAAAGCTCAAGAAATTTGTCTTTAAAAAAAAATTAACTAGTAACATTACATTTGGGTTGGTGACCCAATAGTAAACAAAATCCTTTAAAAACATCAAAGTTAAGAAGGTTATGGATTCAATTTCCACTTTTAACATGAATTAAAAAATTTGTCTTCAAGAAGAAAAAGTTAACTACTAACACTTTCATATCAAAATACCTAGTTTGTTAAGGGTGTAACTATGCGAACCCAAGCTGGACTTAATTTTTTTTTTTGAAAGACAACTTTTTCTAAACTCATACTTCCTTCGGGAGCAGTCCGGGAGATTTCTATAAGTCATGTATGTCTTTTTCTATGAGTTGTAATCGCATGGACTCAAACCCGAGACCCCCTCGAGAAGTCGAACCCGAGACCCCCTCAAGAAGAAATCAAAATGTGAAAAATTCCTTGACCACAAGGGCTCGACTTAATTAGCTCAAATTCAAACCGGCCAGTTCAAAGCTTTATTCATAAAACATTAATTTGTCTGGTGAGTAGTTTTCTAAACTCGAGTTCGACTCGTTTATTATTTAATTATTTTATTTGTATATATATTTATAATTATTTTTATATAAATTTATAATTATAATTTGCATTATTTAGTTATTTTTATTAAAATGTACATACATATAGTTGTTATGTAAAAATATATTTATTATATTAAATTAAAATTAGATAAGTAAGAAATATTTGTTTAGTCTCGCGAGCCTTGTCTAGCTTGATATGTGAAGCTTGAACTCAGACTCGTTTATTAAATGAGCTTCAATACAATATCGAACTCGTTTAACCTTGACTCAATTTAAGATTCTAAAGATACGATCTCTAGTAGCTCATAAGCGGCTCGAGTTGTTTACACCCTTAATTTTTGTTTTTTAGTTGAATCAGGAATGCACAAGTATATGATATTTGTTGGAAAAATTAGTGAAAATGTGATTTTCACTAATTCTTGACACAAATAATTAAATGTAATTGTGATAAATACTAAGATAGTTACTTAGTTATAAAACACATGATAATTTACTAGTAGTTCACAAATACACAAGCTCTTTCTTGCAATCTCTTGACTATTGTACCATGGAAAATAAACGAGATCTCCTGGGAGACTCAAAATCTATTTTAAGGGATCAAAGTTGAACATGAATCCTTAGCAACCCGTCTCTTTCTTGTTATTTATTTTATTCTTGTATTTTGCTTTATTTCAGTTGTAAAAGTACTCTAATTTACCTTTTTTTTTGTTTATATATTGTAATTAGTTATTAAAAGTGTTTTATTTTAATTTTATGAACGGCCTTCCTACAATAGAAACCCTTTTATGCTAGTAGCTCTAATAGACAACTAACCCTTTCTTCTTACTTTTGGTCGTCTGAAGATTTTTCTACTTAAATCTAATTTTTAGCATTAAAAATTTCCCATTAAGGTAACTTTATTGAGATAATTGAACTTATGTGAGCAACATTAATCACACTTTCAATGAGGTTTTCCTCATCGCCACCTCCAAAGAGGTCTAACGACCTAATACGGAGAGAGTTTTTGTAGTCTGGGTTTATGCTGATGTGTTGTGTCTATAATGAGGTTTTCCTCATCGCCACCTCCAAAGAGGTCTAACGACCTAATACGGAGAGAGTTTTTGTAGTCCGGGTTTATGCTGATGTGTTGTGTGTATAATTATAAGATGTGATCTATTGTGATTAACGCATTTGAGTTAGGTTGTGACTTATGCTCTTACTTTGTGAAAGTGCAATGATAGTGGTGTTTACATCTTGGGGTTTCGATGCTAAATTAGAGAAAGATTTTGTGTATGCATGGGACATTTGCACGTCATAATGATTGATTTTCTTCATAAGATTTAATTACACTGATGATCCCTATGGTAATGTCATGTTTTACGCTTTTGGTATCAAAGTTTTTGAAACTTTCATTGTTCACTCAAATATAACAGGTTTGGTCCTTAGAGCACTACTAGAAATCTGACTATCACTGATGCAACGAATCCCACAAAAATCCAGAATTTTTTTTTAAAAAGTATAATTATGTGTCGGTAATCCTTCAGAGATAAGCGATGGATCGATGAAGAATTGTCTTTCTAAACCAGTAAAAAAAGACTCACCGATCGATTACCAAGGGCCACTGATGCGAGGAAGATTTCGGATGAGATTTGGGCAGAGTGTTTTCTTGTTGTTAGTGAGAATTTGGGCAGAGTGAAATCTGATAAGATTTGTGCGTAGGCTTTCAAGCATTTGTTAGTGGGAATCATTTTGCGATGGATTTTTTTGTAAGAATAAGTGACTTAAATGGTAACTAAACCTCAATGTTTTTTATTTAATTTTTTGTTCGACACTTGTAAATACTTTTGGTTTTACTCGTCTCCCTGAGCCATATTGTTTTTCACAAGTATCACACGAACCTCTTTCTTTGGTGGCAACTAATTAGAACTAGTTGTCTTGCGATTAATATCGACCACTCGTATCCTAAAGAGGTCGGTAACGTAGGTTGCTTTCCCACATGTGGTGTTTGATCCCCTATTAGTTTATGTGGAAAACCCGTGTGTGTTGGTCCCCAACTTCTACAAATGTGTACATGGTTTGTGAAATGGGTTTTCACATGTGTGCATGGTTTCTTATGTTTTCTAAAGAAGCTCGTATTTGGAAACCTATAGTGTAGAAGAATGTATGTTCATTTCGACGTTATATGGAAGTGGTGTTCGATTAATAAGGGGACGGTTGGACTCGAAATTAAATGTGCCCATAATGGATTTGCATGGTCTCATATTTGTTCAGTAAATATGTACATCATTGGCATTAGGGGTGTAAACTAGCCGAGCCGAATTCGAGCTCGTTTAGGCTCGGGCTTGGGTCGTTTAACTTAAAACATAATACACAACTCCATAACAGCAAAATGACTTGTTATGACCGAATGTAACTTTTTGCAATGGAAGATAACTCATAACACATGACAAGACCCATTAAATCCATCCGTGTACTAACCATCATAAACACGTCTTTAACATAGAAATGACTTGTTATGACCTCAAGGGAATTTTTGTAACAAAAAAACTACTCATTAACACGTGATAAACCTATTAGTGTACTAATCATCATACCCATGTCTTTAACACCAAAATGACTTGTTATGACCTAATGTAACTTTGTGTAGCGTAAAACAATTCACTAATACATTAAGGCCATCAATATACTTAATAATCATATGCACGTCTTTGACACCAAAATGATTTGTTATTATTTAATGTGATTTTGTGTAACAAACACGAACTCACTAACACATGAGAAAGCTCATTAGTGTACTAATCATCATACACATGTCTTTAACACCAAAATGATTTGTTTTTGACATAATGTGACTTTGTGTAACCTCAAACAACACACTAATACATGAAGAAGCCCATTAGTGTGCTAATCATCATAAACACATGTTTAACACCAAAATCACTTGTTACGAATTAATGTGACTTTAAGCAACCAAAAACAACTCACTAACAAATTACAAGACCCATTAAGGACCATTAGTGTGCTAATCATCGTACACATGTCTTTACAACCAAAATAACTTGATACCATATAATGTGACTTTGTGTAAACTAAAATAATCTACTAAAACATTGAAAGGCCCATTAGTGTAATAATAATCATGCACATGTCTTTTAACATATGATAAGGCATATCGTTGGTAATTCCATCGATAGTTTTGTAAATTGCGAGGGATCCACCTTCGATAATTCTTAGGTCAATTTAGATCTAGTAGCCGCTCAAACTCACTGCCTCTCAATCCCAAATTCATTTCCCTTTCCCTTTCCTTTTCGAAACTCTCACACTTTTGACCACCACCAACAATTAGAACCACCATCATAACACCACTCAATCCATCGCACCACCATCAACCACTCAAACCACCATTGCACAATCGTTCGACCCACCAACACTCTCACACTCATGCATTGGTCCTATCCCATTACCCCTTCACATGACTGAACCCTAAATCGGCCACAACTGTTCACCATTAGGGAAAAATACGAAAATGGACATTTGACCAAGAAAATACTCAAAAATGAATATCCTTATTTAGCCTACTGTTTCATGGACATTGTTTTTGCGAAAAGGCTAAAGACGGCTAAGCTATCCGGCTAAAATTTCCGTGCCAACATTTCATTTTTGAGAATACGAACCAATAATATGGCGACACGTGGCAGGCTTAGCCGTCTATATAATCATTTTTAGCCGTCTAATGCATTTAGCCGTCTAAATAAACAGTTATAGCAGTCTATTAGATGGCTTAGCCTAAAAAAAACTCGGAGGCTAAGCCGTCTAATAGACGGCTAAATGCATTAGACGGCTAAAACTGTTTATTTAGACGGCTAAATGCATTAGACGACTAAAACTGTTTATTTAGACGGCTAGACGGCTAAATGCATTAGACGGCTAAGCCTGCCACGTGTCACATGCTTATTGGCTCGTACTCTGACAAATGGAATGTTGGCACGGAATTTTTAGCCGGCTAGCTTAGCCGTCTTTAGACTTTTCGCAAGAACAATGTCCATGAAACAGTAGGCTAAATAAGGATGTCCATTTTGAGTATTTTCTTGGTCAAATGTCCATTTTCGTATTTTTCCCTCACCATTACTACACACAACCACTAGGACCACAACTGCTCTAACACTAGACAATTAATCTTCTTTTTGTTTTCTTTTAGTTTAGCTTCACAATATTACGATTATATTGTTGTTTAATTTAGGGCTGGTACGTTTTCTTTGTGTATTCTTGTTATATTATTGAACATATGACATTGAAATGGTACGTTTTCTTTGTGTATTCTTGTTATATTGTTAAACATAGAAGTGAAGATTAATAATGTTGATAGCAATCAAGACATATTAATTGTGACCATGGAAAACTAACCATAAATAAGTTAAAACTTAACAGGATTTGTGGAAATTAGTATATCTTATATGATCGTTAGGGTGTTAGGGATACAACCCTAAGTACCAAAGTCCCCTAATGGCTAAAGAGTGTAGTTCAAAAGAGTGTATACCATGTCTTGGTTTATTCATTTTGATAACAGTTTATCTAAGATTAAATATTAAAGAATAGGGTCTCTTTTATTTCACAAGTCTCAACACCCAATCCCCCAAGTTACGTTGCCTTGTATAGAACACATTTTCAGTCTCGCTCAAACCATAAAAAACTAGGACCAACATGCACAGATGGTAATATCGAGAGAGTGAACAAAGAGATTAATTGTGTCAAATACGAAAGCTAAGCCACGACTTTTACATGCGAGGTCTACATGAGCAGTGGCGGATCCAGGAATTTTTTCCGGGGGTTCACCCTCTAATTTTTAAGGGGTTCGCCCCAGTTTTTTTACCAACGGTTCTATAAAAATTTCGAAACCCGGAACCCCCCCTCGTGTACGTAAGTCCGCCCCTGTACATAAGGATGTGCCGGCACTCATTAATGAGCCGTTTTAACTAATTTTTTAACCGCAAATCTACCTTACTTCTACTCTTAAATTATATTAAATAATTCATCTCATGTTTGGGTTTGAACTTAGAACCTCTCATCTAAAAGGCAAAAGTCTCTATCAAGTGTGCTAATTATCGTAGATCTATTCATGGTGAAATAGTGGTTCACGGGTACATTTTTTATTTTTTGATTAATTTATGTTTAGTTGTTTATTATATTTAAAAATTGTTTAATTATTTTAGTATTTACTGAATTACTTCAATTATCAACAATTCAAATGAAATTAATTTAGCTAGACTCTAGTTACCAGCGCGATGACGCGAGGAAAATCATTATATACGTTACATATAAAAAAACAGTGGCCCTATACACCAAGTGCGCCGACACTTATAATTAATCATATGAATTATTTAATGTTAAATAAAAATTCCATTTAAGAATGTGTTAACTACTATGTTGTTCGTAGTGGTTTTTTGCATCAGATATTATTATTCAAATTAAAAAAAAAAATATGAGTTCATTTATTTTTTGAATATATTTTTTGTATATAAAAAAATGGTATGTTTGTAATAATTAGCCTTCTATCAGTTTTCAAAAGTCTTTATAAAGACCCCAACCCTAACATCCCAACCCACACCATCAGAAAACCAAAACCTCACACACACACTAAACACACACTCTAAACACACACTCTAACTAGGAGTCATGGCAGTTGTTGTGAAGATGGCGTTGGCGGTACTCATGTGCTTCATGGTGGCAAGTGCACCGTACACCGTGGATGGGGGGGTGACATGCCAGTTGGTGGTGAGTAGCCTAACACCGTGTGCCGCCTACCTGACGAGAGGAGGTCCGGTGCCACCGTCATGCTGCAGTGGCATAAACTCATTGTACAGGGCTGCAGCAACCACCACAGACCGTCAGACGGCTTGCAAGTGCATGGAACAAGCTGCCGGAATCAGCCTTAACGCCGCCAGCAGCCTCCCCGGGAAATGTGGTGTCAACATCCCCTACAAGATCAGCCCTACTACTGACTGCTCAAAGTAAATTTTAAAAACTTGATAAAAAAACAATGTTATATATATAAATATATATAAATTATTAGGAGAAAAAAAAACTTAAATCCTATAATAGTTTGTATTTTTTTTAGTTTTTAACCATCAAACTGATTTCTTCGTATATATTTTTTTAAATTCTTTTTTGAATATCGATAGAAAAGATAAATGAAAACTGCATTTCAACATTTTTTTATATTTTAAAAACTTTTAAAGTTAAAAGAATGAATACTTTATTTTCTTTACGTGTTCTCTCTCACGATATTTAATATCGCGCAAAGAACCATTCCCTAACCTATAATAACTATCGATTAGTCTTTTGATCGAGTGGTAGCCCCATAACTTTTCAAATGAAAGATCAAGGGTTCGAGTCTCGTTTGAGACAAAAATGTTACAGGTTGAGACGGATGGTTTTCCCAGTTGTTAGTTTCCTCGTACTGGTTTGAGGTCGGACCATGTTTCTGTTATTCGGGCGAGAGGATGATCCGTTTGCCCGGGTGTCCAGACCTTTGCTGTTTAAAAAAATTAATAAAAAAACTTATAATAACTAGTTAAAAAATATATTTGTATTGGTACGGTATAGTTAATGAAGGCATCAATGTACCTTCGTTCCAAAAGCTTTTGTTACCTTACGAATTTAGTAAAAAAATTAAACTAAAGAATAAATATATTCATATAATCTATAAAACTTAATACTCTGATTTAAAATATGTTACAGGGTGCAATGAGGATACGAATGTGGATATGATTAAGGCAGGACGTAGAAGCACTAGTATAACATCGAATAAAGATGGAGATCGGCGATCTAGTAGTCTTTTCTTGATCTCTTGTTAGCTAGTTATCATGTACTTTCGGGATACCGATGTAGTTGTAGCGTGTGTTTGTTTTCTGTTCGTGTTTGTTGTCGTGTGCTTGCTTTAGTTTTCGTCGTTAATGAATCTCTACTATTTCGATCTCGTTATATTACTTGCAAATGTTTGTTTGGTTGGTTCATGACATTCATAAAAATACCTATCATAGATTTGAAGCACCATCTCAAACATGACTTTTAAAATTGTTACTTATTTTAGAAATCATCATATGGGCTTTGTTTTGTATTATTAACCAGTAAAGAACTCGCGCTGCGCGGCGAGGACTATTTGCATTCAACATGTAGAATCATAGAGTTGCATTATATTTGCATACTGAGTTGGTCTTGTTAGGCTCTAGTGCGCTAATAGTTACTACACAACACTTGTTAGCATAAAGTTTTATTTTTACAGATCTGAAGTTTGGTTTTCCCGCGCTTCACGGCGGGATATAGCACATAAAACAAAAGAAAATAGAAAATTGCTTCCTACTTGGTCCAAATCTGAACACCATGTGCCTAATTACAGTATTTTTCCAAAATAACATTACCATTCAGCTTCTAGAATAATACCACTACTCACCATATAACTTTGTCAGGAGGGAAAAAATAATCCAGTTCATGCTATTGTTTCTAAGGTTCTACCCGACATACACATCATCGTATGAAGACTAAACCTGCATTATTCATCATATCAAGACTAAACCTCGCAAAAAAGGTTGGTGGCATTTGGTCATAGTGGGTTTGGGTCATAATTGGCTCGGGTTGAAACAAATCAAAATTAAGAATACCTTGAAATGTCAACAACAACACAACATAACCCAACTTTAAACATTGTTTTTGATTGAGTATATACAAATTGCAATTTGACCAATGTAATTTGATCCTTGCAATTTAACATGTTAGCCTACGACCTGCAATCGGACCCGTTACTACCTGTCACCAACGAAAGTCAAGCTGCACCGCCACCCAACCACCTACAAACTGACCTGTTATCACCTATCACCAACAACAATATGACCCATTAACAAAAGGGAAAAATACGAAAATGGACATTTGACCAAAAATATACTAAAAAATGGACATCCTTATTTAGCTACTGTCTCATGGACATTGGTCACGACAGCCGGATAAAATTTTCGTGCCAAAATTCCATTTGTCGGAGTACGAACCAATAATATGGTGACACGTGGCAGGCCTAGCCGTCTAAATAAACAGTTATAGCCGTCTAAATAAACAGTTATAGCCGTCTATTAGACGGCTTAGCCTCCGAAAACATTTTTTGAAAATTTTCGGAGGCTTAGCCGTCTAATAGACGGCTATAACTGTTTATTTAGACGGCTAAATGCATTAGACGGCTAAAACTGTTTATTTAGACGGCTAAGCCTGCCACGTGTCACATGCTTATTGGCTCGTACTCTGACAAATGGAATGTTGGCACGGAAATTTTAGCCGGCTAGCTTAGCCGTCTTTAGCCTTTTCGCAAGAACAATGTTCATGAAATAAAAGGCTAAATAAGTATGTCCATTTTTGAATATTTTCTTGGTCAAATGTCCATTTTCGTATTTTCCCTTAACAAAAACATGGGAGCTACAATATTACCCGTTAACCAGAAAAGGCGAGATGTCATATGTCCAATTAAAAATTAAATGGTTCGTTACCAAGAAACACAATATGAAAAAAAAAACTATGTGTGTTTAAAAGTATATGTATACAACCAAAAAAATCTTAATCTGTTATAGGGTTGCTTAGTTATAGACTTGCAGACATTAGCTTGTTCTAGGGTTAATTAGTTGTTTAATTCATAAAAATTGTTACATATTATTAATGAATTGCAGATTTGCAAACTGTTTGTTTTTTCAGACTGCGATCCAAAACAGAGTTTTTTTTCTTGTTATTTTTTGTAATCTTCTCCTATTTTCCCCAAGTCTTTGTTAAGTTGAATGTTTTCCAGATGCGGGTGTTGCAAAAATTTGCGGTTCTGTTCTTTTTCTACAAACAAATAAGAAAACAACAATTTGATAGGCTCAATTTTAGGAAAGAAACTTTAGAGAGAGAATACCCAAAATCAAGCTAACCAATTTGGTTGCTTCTAACTGAATATAACGAACTCAGAGTTACAGTTACAAGTATTGACAAAACAAGTCCCTCAACTTTGACAGAATTACAAAATGAACCCTCAACTATTTACACATATCAATGCCCCACCCTTATTAAGAATCCTTGACCACAAGGATACAACAACAATTTACAAAGTAAAATCAGGAAAACGAAGTAAAAACTCATGTCTGTTTTCCCATGTAGCTTCCAGAACTGATTGACCCATCCATTGAACTAACACTTGTGCAACTCCTTTCCTGCCTTGTCTGATAAAACGATGATCCAAGACTTTAGCAGGTTGTAAAGTGAACCGAGGATTTTTAGGAATAGGTGTAATAGAAGCTGGGCCCTTGTGCCTGCCTGCTTCAACAAGGACACATGAAGTACTGGATGCAACTTGGCATCAGGAGGCAAGTCTAGCTTATAAGCAGCTTCACTAATCCTTTGAACCACCAAATAAGGCCCATAATACCTTGGAGAAAATTTGTTATAACCCACCATGCGCAAAGAAGACTGAATGTAAGGCCACAGCTTAAGATAAACCCATGAACCTTCCTTGAAAACTCTATCAGAACGATGTTTATTGGCCTGCTGCCTCGACCTATTTGGGGCCATATGTAAGGTTTGCCTGAGAATAGTAATAGCTTCTTCTTTAGAACACATCTCACCATCTAAAGCTTCCACATTAGTGTCTCTATGTACATAAGGCACATGAATAGGAGGTGGAAATCCATATAGAGCTTGAAAGGGAGTTGATTTGAGAGAAGAATGATAGTTAGTATTATACCACCATTCAGCCAAGGATAACCAATTGACCCATGAAGTAGCATAGTGCAGGACCATACACCTGAGATAAGTTTCTAAACACCTGTTAACCACTTCAGTTTGCCATGAGTCTATGGGTGGTAAGCAGTTGACATAGCCAATGAGATTCCCTGCAGCCTAGTAAATTCTTGCCAAAAATTATTGAGAAAAATAGAGTCTTGTCAGAGACAATTGTGGATGGCCAACCATGTAATTTATACACATTATCCATGAAAACCTGAGCTACATCAGGAGCAGTAGCATGCTGAGTAAGCACCATAAAATGAGCATACTTAGTCAATCTATCCACCACCATAAAGATCACATTTTTACCCTTGGATTTAGGCAATCCAGTAATAAAATCCACACTAATATCAGAGAAAACACAAGTAGGAATAGGTAAGGGCTGGATCAGTCCAGGAGAAGCTACAGTTTCATACTTGGCCTGCTGACAAACATGACATTGTCTCACCACTTCTCTAACAGTTTTGTTTTGGCCTTTCCAATAGAACATACTCTTGAGTCTTTGTAAAGTGGCATGAAAGCCAGAATGACCACACAAAGAAGAATCATAACACTGGTGAATAATGTCCAGTCTAAGGCCATCATCATTGCCCACTACCAATTTACCCTTTCTTTTAAGTAACCCTTGCACCAAATGGAAGTGGCCACAAGTGTCACTAGACTGCAATTTAGACAAAATAGGTTGCAATTGCACATCAGTGGTCCAAGAAGTTTTTATTCTAGCAAGTAAAAGAGGTTCAAAGGTTGAGATGGACAGTTCAAATAATGCAGAACTTTGCAGTCTAGATAAGGCATCTGCATCCACATTCTCTACACCCTTCTTGTATTGGATCTCAAAATCATAATGCATCAATTTCACCATCCAAGAGTGCTGTAGTGGTGTAGTAATTTTTTGTTCCAATAAGTGTTTAAGACTCTTCTGATCAGTTTTGATAATGAAATGTCCAGCGATCAAGTAATAATGCCACTTTTTAATTGCCAACAAGATAGCTAATAGTTCCTTGTCATAAACAGAGAAAACCTGCTGTCTAGGAGATAAAGCCCTGCTAATAAAAGCCAAGGGATGGTGATTCTGCATTAGTACAGCCCCAATACCCATAGCAGAAGCATCGGTCTCCACTATAAAAGTTTGAGTAAGATCAGGCAGGGCTAAGACAGGAGCAGAACTTAAGGCATATTTCAATTGTTGAAAAGCCATTTGTGCAGAGTCAGACCATTTAAACCTATTCTTCTTGAGAAGTTCAGTTAAAGGTTTAGCAATAACCCCATAAGATTGAATAAATCTTCTGTAATACCTAGATAAACCCAAGAATCCTCTTAACTGTTTAAGAGTTGTAGGAATAGGCCATTGAACTACAACTTCAATTTTGGAAGGATCAGCAGAAACCCCAGCCTTAGTGATGATATGTCCCAAGTATTTGTTGACCCCCAAAACTACATTTAGACCATTTGGCATACAATTGTTGGAGTCTCATAGTTTCTAAAACTTCTTGAAGATGAATTAAATGCTGTGGCAAATCATTACTGTACACCAGTATGTCATCAAAGAAAACCAAACAAACTTCCTTAAACAATGTTTAAAAGTATGATTCATGAGAGCTTGGAAAGTAGCAGGAGCATTAGTCAACCCAAATGGCATGACTAGAAATTCAAACAGCCCCTGATGTGTCCTAAAAGTAGTCTTAGAAATGTCAGGTTCATACATCCTAATTTGATGGTAACCAGACCTTAAATCTAGTTTAGAAAACACAGTAGCAACCCCCAATTCTTCTAACAACTCATCAATAAGGGGTATAGGGAACCTGTTCTTCAATGTGGCTTCATTCAATTGTCTATAATCAACACACATCCTCCAAGTACCATCTTTCTTCTTAACCAACACCACAGGAGCAGCAAAAGGACTCTTGCTGTTTCTAATCACCCTTGAATCCAACAATTCCTGAGTCATCTTCTCAATCACATCCTTATGCAAAGATTGATATCTATAAGACTTGAGATTAATGGTTTGTCTTTCCTTATTAAGAACTATCTTATGGTCATAAGGTCTGGAAGGAGGAAGAGATGTGGGAACTTGGAAAACATCTTCATAAGAATCCAATAATTTCTGTAAGGAATCACTACTGATGGGGTCACCCACAGTAGAACCAAAAGAATTATGAGTCTCACTAGACTCAATAGACAGTAATTGTAACCCAAACATCTAGGATGGAACCACTTCAGAAGAGTTATTCAAAAGAGAAGCCATTTTTCAGTTGAACATAAACTCATACCATTAGAGTCAGTCCCTTTCAATGTATGCACCTTTCCTTGTAAAGTAAATTTCATAGTTAACTTGGCAAAGTTCCAATTAATGTAACCCAATAATGCCAACCATTGTACCCCCAAAACCATGTCATAGTTTTCAAGTGGAATAAGCAACACATCAGCACTAAACCAAACACCCCGTATCATCCATTTAAAATCAGTGCACTTATGACTACAGTCGAATTGATTGCCATTAGCCACAATCACTTTCATGGGAGTGACAGTTTGTAAGGCACACTGCAGTTTAGTTGCTAAAGAGGCATTAATGAAATTATGAGTTGACCCTGAGTCAATCAAAATATGTAGTTTCCTAGTACCCATAGACCCAGTAATCTTCATAGTAGAGTAAGAAGGTATACCAGTCAATGCATGGATTGAAATGTGTGGATCAGGCAGCACCCCATTAGGAACTGGATCAACATCAATACTAGGTTCATCCTCAAAAATCAACTCAATGTTAAACAGTTGCCTATTCTTGCATTTATGAGAAGGAGTAAATTTCTCCTTACACCAGAAACATTCCCCTCTTTCTCTCTTTTCAGCCATTTCTTTAGTAGATAATCTTCTAGTATTCCTCACAGGTTGAGCATTAAGTGGAGTAGGTAGTAAAGGTAGACCATTAGCATTCATTGTAGGTGGTGGTTTAAGGCCAGTTACATCAAATTTAAAGGTAGAACTAGGAGTGAAATTATAAGGGCCTTTCTTATTAGAAGCAGAACCAAATAATGTGGCATGCACAAATTCTTGCTGTTTAGCACAAGCATATGCTTCCCTTAATGTTTTAGGCTTAAAGGTCTTGACTAAGCATCTTATTTCTAGTTTGAGGCCACCAACAAACAAACTAGTAGCATATTCTTGACAGATGATTACCTTATTCAAGAGAGCATCAAAGGCATCACAGTAATCTTGAAGTGTACCAGTCTGATGCAAATTCTTCAACTCTTCCATAGCATCCTCAAGCAGATGTACAGAAAAACGAGCAATAGCAGATCTCACATATTCATCCCAACTAATATCTTCAATAGTCAAGTTATTGCTACGAAGATAACCTTGATGCCATTGCAAAGCCTTCCCATCCAAATTAATCACAACAAATTGTACCTTCATATGATCAGGAGTATGATCCACATTAAAGAAATGATTGCATTTGTACACCCAACCTTCTACATCTTCACCATTAAACTTTGGAAAATCTAATCTTCCCAACCGAACCAAACGGTTATCTCGAGCATCTCCTGCGCCTACATCCGGTCATCGATGATGCGCATTGCCCATTGTAGCCAGCCGATCCAAAACAGCTTGAATTTTTAATTGCATTTGCACCATTACCGAACCATTTTCTTCGATATTCATCGCCATCGTCTGAACATTTGCTGAAATTGCATGCGTATTAGCTTCTAATCCTTGAACATTCAAATCAATTCGATCAATTGACATTGCATTATCGCGAATTGCCTTTTCCATTTCTTGTTGTCTGGTCATCGTCGCCGCCGTCATGAATTCGTCAATTCAGGTCACCGAAGCTCGAATCGATTAAGCTCTGATACCAATGATAGGCTCAATTTTAGGAAAGAAACTTTAGAGAGAGAATACCCAAAATCAAGCTAACCAATTTGGTTGCTTCTAACTGAATATAACGACCTCAGAGTTACAGTTACATGTATTGACAAAACAAGTCCCTCAACTTTGACAGAATGACAAAATGAACCCTCAATTATTTACACATATCACAATTGTAGTAAACAAAAATGTATTGCTTTGAAAAGTCCTAAGCTAAAAGTATAGAGGGTAAATATGTATTTCTATGATACAGAAACAAAATCTTGTAACAAATCAAAAGAAAATTGAGTTCTAGACTTACTAAATCAAAAGCAAATCGAAAAAATAATTTGGTTTTGGTTTAAAACTGAACGTAAAATTGAATATGTAATTCAATTCAGTTTTAAACGGTCAAAAAGCTACAATGAGTCACTAAACCGTTAAAGTAATTAGAAACCCTACTTACCGCAAATCATAACCAGCTGATGTGTAGGTGTTTGTTGGGTGTTTATGATGCTTAACTATACGTTTTTATGTCTGATTTAGCATGGAACGCGTTTACTTTGCATGAGTTTATGATTTGTAGGTGTTTGGATGCTAAGTACGTGTTTTGGAAGCATTAGAGAGGAAGTAGAGGGTTTGGATCGGAAACTATGCAAAAGATGGAGGCTGATGTGGAAGTTCTGGAAGCTGAATCTTGAAACAGACATATCTCGAGCTTGAAAATGAGTTACGAGACCCATAATATATGAATCTTGGGTAGCTCGAGAAGCCGAATCCAAATATTTGGTTAAAAAATACAATAGGGGCGTAAGCTTACGCCCTAGGAGTGTAAGCTTACGCCGGTAACATTTTCTGAACAGAAGCTTCAGCTCGACGGAGTAAGCTTACGCCCCCCAGCGTAAGCTTACGCTGGTTACGTTTCAGACGCGGATTTTTAGTGAAACAGCCGATTTTCAGTGTTTAATTGGGGGTTTCTTCCCCAAATTCGAAATCATCTTTTTGACATCAGCTCTTGGGCGATTTTGGGAGTTCTGGGAGGCTAAGGAACATGATTCTAACATCCACTTGAAGATTGAAGATGATCTCCATCACCATGAGCGGCTAATTCACTTGTGGCTTCCTCCAGTCGGACGGTTCATATAGGTGTCATGTTTTGATTCAGTTTATTTATGTTTTTGGATCTATTTAGCTTGTGACAATAACTGAGTAAATTGATGTATTAGTTATTTTAAACAGTTTATTTGAGTGCTTTGAGTTTGCTTGCTTTACGATATTGTTCGGTTGATGACAAAACCTAGTAGCAGGGTTGGGTGACTAAAGGGTGCAACTTGGCATTCATAAATTGGGTGATTGAATTATACTGGTTTGTGACGGAACTGGTTGTATAGGTTGCTGACAACAGCCTGTCTTCAATTACTATTTTAACTGATTTTCCAACACTATGTCTATGTGGTGTCCAATTAAATAACTGAGTTTTGCATAAACCTAGAATCTGAAGTTTGGAGGAGGTTGCATTTTTATTTGATCTGTGTTTTCATTCTAATTATCAAACTAAGCAATTTCACTAACCACTGATTCCTCGTGGATACGATACTCTTCTTACCCTTACTATTGCTTTAGTTTATTGTCTTTAGTTGATTTTAATTCTTATCAAACACCCAAAAAGATTTTCTTTACTTCTGTTTTTATTTTTTGTTTATTTTGTTTATTTCTTTGTTCAGAGCTACTCGGTTGTGCTACGTGTGCAGGTTGACATGGACAGTAATTATTATGGTGACCAAGACTACTATGAACCTTGCAACAACTGTGGCATCACTGGCCACTGGGCACAAGATTGCCCAAGATACAATCAATGTGGTGGTGGTCCTGAGTACCCAAACTATCAGGACGATTACAACCAAGACTACCACCCAAGCAGGCCACCTGATCAAGTCAACCATCATTCTGAACTGGATGCCATCCAGTCAAACATGAAGGAGATGGCCAAGATGATACAAGCAGTGGTGCAGCAACAGGAGAGCCAGGACAAAGCTCATCAAGCTTTGGTAGATCTAGTTGCCAACCTAACTGGGATTGTCGGGTCACTCATCAAGGAAGTAGGTAAGCCTCGCTGTTCACATCAAACCACAACCAGTGCATACCTCAATGATGTAAGTTTCTATTCTTCATTTGAATATCCTGCTCGTGAACAGACTCCACCACCGGTTGTAGAAAGAGTGGTGGAGCATAGTGAATCTGAGGCCGACCCTAATCAGGATTTTATTTCACAGATCAATTTGAAAACTGAAAATGTGAATAAACCTGTAAAAATCCCGTTTCCAGATGCTCTAATCAAACCGTTTTTAAAAGAAAAAGATCCAACACAGGATGAACGATGGGAAAAGTTTGAGAAGCGTAAAATTAACTCATTATTTTTAAATACGCTTAAACAAGATCCTGATAATGTTGAATGTCTAAAAGGTTTGAGTACCCGAAACCGACGGCACAAATGTCCCGAGCAAGTAAAATTAAGTGTCAGTGTGAATGCCGTGTTTAAGGGTACCCTTCCCCCGAAACTCCAAGATCCAGGGGCACCTATTATTTCAATTCAAATAGGTGAAATTACATTGAATAGAGCATTACTGGATCTTGGAGCATCTGTGAGCATAATTCCAGGGAGTCTGTATGATCAGCATGAATTTGGTCCATTACAGAGAGTTAACACCACCGTGGTGTTGGCTGATCAGACTCCCGCACATTCTCGGGGGATTGTAAAGGATGTGATTGTGAAAGTAGGAGAGTTTTATTACCCAGTGGATTTCTTGGTGTTGGATTGTGTGAAGAACACATAACCAACTATAATTTTGGGTAGACCATTCTTGGCCACTGCTCAGGCAAATATTAATTGTGCTGAGGGAATGATAAGGATGAGGTTTGGGGCTCAGAAAATGAGTCTTAAAATATTTCTAAACTTGCCAAACCCGAAAGCTAACAAGTGTGGATCACCTGAAAAGGTGAATCACACAGTCGAGAATGCTTGTTTTGTGAATGACAGGTTAGCTGAGCAGAAGGATGGTGAAACGCCAGACAGTGGAAGAACTAAACGGGTCAGAAAGAGAAGGCGGAAAGGGAAGAAACCGAGTTCATGATGTAGATCAAGAACTCTTTTCTTTGTTTATGAAGGCTTGGAGAAAATTTGATGATGAGAGGAACTTGAGTGCGGGGAAGGAGGACTGAAAGCATCCCACCCGACCACCATGACCTAAGTAAGGTACACTGCGTCTGGCTGAGGACGTTAAACTTAGCACTCTTAGGAGGTAGCCTAAGGTATGTTTTACATTCATGTCTAGTTAAATGAACTTTACGGGTGTGTTCAATAGAAACCCTCACGAGACTCAACTCGTCCACTCGGGCTACCGAGGGGTTTAAAAGGCTTGATGCATATGCTAAATGCATTCGTGATTCCTACGAAAGTGAGTTAGGACTTTGTTTGATTTATTTATTTTTTGTGTTTTTGTGTGCGAGCCGGCCAAGTGTGGGGAAGTTTCATGGGTTTTCAAGTCAGTTTGATGCTCTTAGGTTGGTTCGAGTTTAACTTTGCAGGTTTAGATTGATCCTCCCGTACTCAATCTCCATTCGAGTGGTGATGTTCGAGCTTCGTATTCATGTAAAAGGCAACCCAATAGCAGATTTTGAATACGATCGCGAAAGAAATGCTATACGATCGTGTGAGGTTGGATTGAAGACAGTTACAGTTCGAAACCAACTAAGTCCTTTCCAATTCTCTGTATAGTTTTGTTTATTTATTTATTTAATTTTTTATATATGTGCATAATCTCTCATCTTACATTGAGGACAATGTAGTGTTTAAGTGTGGGGAGGGGAGACCGAGTCTGTATTTTGAGTCATAAAACTGAGTCTGTATTTTGAGTCATAAAAAATAATATCCATAAAAATTAAAAAAAAAAAAAATTCAAAAATGTCATTGAATTAGAATTTTTGCAAATAAATGGAAAATGATAGGTAGAATTGGAAACTGCTTGTGAATTGAAATAAAAAAAATAAATAAAAAAATAAAGAATAGAAAGTGCGTCTGATTTGTAATGTTTTGGTAGGCCCAACCGACTTAAGAGCTTAAACATCCTGATAATGTATCTAGGCTTAAATGAATAATTAATTCAGAATATCTTGTGGGTTCTCATCTTAGGGGTGTCGGTAAGGTCGAAACTGTCAACATAGGGTGATAGGTACCTTTATAAACAAAAATTTATAAGTTTTTAAAATTATTTGGCACACCGCTTTATTTTTATGAAAATAAATCCGAAAGTTGGTGGCGCCCGCATTCCATAATCCATGTTTCGCCTACGTGTTTCCCTTCGGGATGGTGACTTGGAGGATACACCCATGGGCGAGACTTAGGTGATCAATAAGTTTGGATGACTAAGTTAGGTTTATGTGTTTCCCTTCGGGATGGCGACTTGAAGGATACACCCCTATTCCGAAGCTTATGAATTTCATTGCTTAAGAACTGCAGCCTACGTGTCATATATCGTGTTCCAGCGTGATTGAAACACCACTGGGTTAGGTTCATTCATAAAATAATAATAAAAGCTAAAAACATGCACCCATCGATCCATAATTCCATAATTTTCAAAAACATATAAATTGGTGTTTATAATGGTGGGAAATCTATAAGGTTTAACCCAGGCCTAAACATGACCTTGAGATAGAATTAGGCTAAGTCGTAGTTTTCTGAGTATGAGACCCATAGATAGATTTTTGGCTTGGTAATAGATAGAATAATAGATCACATAATCGGGTTCTCGACAGTCGGTGGTTGGGTTTAGTCGGATAGAAATATCAATTGTTACAGTTAGCGCGTGATTATATTTGAAATGATTAAATGAATGAGAGTGTGAAAAGAAGGTTCCCAATTATGATTCCATTGCAAATATTTTTCGGGACGAAAAAAGATAAGTGTGGGGATGTGATGTGTAGGTGTTTGTTAGGTGTTTATGATGCTTAACTATACGTTTTTATGTGTGATTTAGCATGGAACACGTTTACTTTGCATGCGTTTATGATTTGTAGGTGTTTGGATGCTAAGTACGTGTTTTGGAAGCATTAGAGAGGAAGTAGAGGGTTTGGATCGGAAACTATGCAAAAGATGGAGGCTGATGTGAAAGTTCTGGAAGCTGAATCTTGAAACAGACATATCTCGAGCTAGAAAATGAGTTACGAGACCCATAATATATGAATCTTGGGTAGCTCGAGAAGCCGAATCCAAATATTTGGTTAAAAAAATACACTAGGGGCGTAAGCTTACGCCCTAGGAGCGTAAGCTTATGATCGCGGTGTCAAGGTCAATCAAAAACATTTATAAAAACTACTACTTATCTACCTTAGACTGTAGACAGGGAAGTAGGGTTGTCGAATCCACAGGGAATCAGTGGAAGGTTCAATTGTTTAGATTAACACATTAGAATAAAAACACACAAATTAAATAAAGATGTAACCTCCTCCAAACTTCAGGTTCTAGGTTTCACATAAAATTCAATTGTTCAATTGGACACCACATAGACATAGTGTTGGAAAATTAGTTGAAACAGTAATTGAAGACAGATTCTTTGTCAGAAAACCTATACAACTAGTTTCGTCACAAACCAGTATAATTCAATCACCCAATTTATGAATGCCAAGTTACCCCCTTTAGTCACCCAACCCTGCTACTAGGTTTTGTCATCAACCGAACAAGATCGTAAAGCAAGCAAACTCAAAGCATAATCATAAACTGTTTAAATCAACTAATACATCAATCTCTCAAGTTATTGTCAGAAACTAACAAGATCCAAACATGAATAAACTGAATCAAATACAAAAACCTATACGAACCGTCCGCTTGGAGGAAGCCACAAGTGAATCACCCGCTCATGGTGAGGGAGATCATCTTCAATCTTCAAGTCGGTGTGTGAATCCTCTCAAAATCGCCTAAAAGTGTGGTGTAAAAGATGGATCTCGATCTGGGGAAGAAACCCCCAATAAAACCTAAAAATCGGCTGTTTCCCCGAAGTTCCGCGTCTGAGACGCACCCAGCATAGGCTTACGCTGGGAGGGCGTAGGCTTACGCCGGACCTCTGATGCGGCTGTGAAGAAAATGCTCAGGCGTAGGCTTGCGCTGATGTGGCGTAAGCTTACGCTGGTGGCGTAGGCTTACGCCAGCCTGTATTTTGCCCCGTTTTCTCCGTGTCTCTTCCGACTCTTGCATCTCTCGCCTAATATCTTCCAAACTCATACTTTAAGCGTTCAAAACCTGCACATGCACAGCTACACAAAACCTTTGTATTCCACATATTAATTTGCATAAATATAACATATTGCACCTTTTAATACATGAAACTTTGGCCACTTATCATATCCCCACACTTACTCTTTTGCGTCCCGAAAAAGAATTATGCAATGGAATCATAATTGAAACCTGCTCTCATAATCTCATACAATTAAAACATAATCACGCATTGACTGTAACAATTGGTATTTCTATCCGACTAAACCCAACCACCGATCTATTGAGCCCCCGATTATGTGATCTACTATCCTATTTATTAACAAGCAACAGTTTCTCTATGGATCTCACATTCAGGAAGCTACAACTTAGTCTAATCCCATCTCAAAGTCATGTTTAGGCACGGGTTAAACCTTATAGATTTCCCACCACTATAAACACTAATTTACGAGTTTTTGAAAATTATGGGAATATGGATCGATGGATGCATGTTTTTGAGCTTTTTATATTATTTTATGAACGAACCTAACCCAGTGGTGTTTCAATCACGCTGGAACACGATATATGACACGTAGGCTGCAGTTCTTAAGCCATGAAGTACATAAGCTTCGGAGCATGGGTGTATTCTTCAAGTCACCATCTCGAAGGGAAACACGTACTCCTAACTTAGTCATCCAATATTGATCACTTAAGTCCCGCCCATGGGTGTATCCTTCAAGTCACCATCCCGAAGGGAAACACGTAGGCTGAACTCAAGCTCTCAATTTTGTTTAATTAAGCTCATGCAAGATGGATTATGGATTGCGGGCGTCACCAATTTTCGGATTTATTTTCATAAAAAGAAAGTGTTGTGCCAAGTAATTTTTAAAAAATTATAAATTTTTGCTTATAGTGGTACCTATCACCCTATGATGACAGTTTCAACCTTGCCGAAGCCCCTAAGATAAGAACCGACAAGACATCCTGAATTGATTGTCAATTAACCCTAGATACAATATCAGGATATTTAAGCTCTTTAGATCGGTTGGGCCTACCAAAACATTACAAATCAAACGCGTTTTCTATTTATTATTGTTTTTAATCACAAAAACATAGTTTTCAATTATATCTATCATTTTCCATTTAGTTACAAAAATTCTGATCCAAGGACATTTTTGAAGATTTTTAAATTTTTATGTATTTTTCAATTTTTATATATATATACTTTTTTTTTCTATACACACTCAGTCTCCCATCCCCTCACTTAAACTCTACATTGTTCCCAATGTAGGATGAGAGACGATGAAAATAAATATGCAAAAATAAAACTATATACAGAATTGGAAAGCACGCACACTCACTTGACAACCCATGAAAATTCCTCACACTTGGCCGGCTCACACACAAAACAAAGAAAACAAAGAAATGATTTCCTAACTCACTTTCGTAGGAATCACGGATGCATTTAGCATATGCATCAAGCCTTTTAAACCCCTTGGTAGCCCGAGTGGACGAGTTGAGTCTCGTTTTGGGTTTCTATTGAACACACCCGCAAAGTTCATTTAACTAGACATGAATGTAAAACATACCTTAGGCTACCTCCTAAGAGTGCTAAGTTTAACGTCCTCCGCCAGACGCAGTGTACCTTGCTTGCATCATGGTGGTCGGGTGGGATGTTTGCAGTCCTCCTTCCCTGCACTTAATTTCCTCTCATCATCATATGTTCTCCAAGCCTTCATAAACAGAGAAAAAAAATTCTTGATCTACATCATGAACTCGCGGTTTCTTCCCTTTCCGCTTTCTCTTTCTGACCCTTTTCTTCCCATTGTCTGGAGTCTCACCATTCTTCATCTCAGCTGACCTGTCAAACACAACACAAGCATTCTCGACTGTGTGATTCACCTTTTCAGGTGATCCACATTTGTTAGCTTTCGGGGCTGGCAAGTTTGAAAATATTTTAAGACTCACTTTCTGAGCCCCAAACCTCATCCTTATCATTCCCTCAGCACAATTAATATTTGCCTGAGCAGTGGCCAAGAATGGTCTACCCAAAATGATAGTTGGTTCTGTGTTCTTCACACAATCCAACACCAAGAAATCCACTGGGTAATAACACTCTCCTACCTTCACAATCACATCCTTTGCAATCCCCCGAGGATGTGCGGGAGTCTGATCAGCCAACACCACGGTGGTGTTAACTCTCTATAATGGACCAAAATCGTGCTGATCATACAGACTCCCTGGAATTATGCTTACAGATGCTCCAAGATCCAGTAATGCTCTATTCAATGTAATTTCACCTATTTGAATTGAAATAATAGGTGCCCCTGGATCTTGGAGTTTCGGGGGAAGGGTACCCGTAAACCCGGCATTCACACTGACACTCAATTTCACTTGCTCGGGACATTTATGCCGTCGTTTTCGGGTACTCAAACCTTTTAGACATTCAACATTATCAGGATCTTGTTTAAGCGTATTTAGAAATAATGAGTTAATTTTACGCTTCTCAAACTTTTCCCATCGTTCATCCTGTGTTGGATCTTTTTCTTTTAAAAACGATTTGATTAGAGCATCTGGAAACGGGATTTTTACAGGTTTATTCACATTTTCAATTTTCAAATTATTCTGTGAAATAAAATCCTGATTAGGGTCGGACTCAGATTCACTATGCTCCACCACTCTTTCTACAACCGGTGGTGGAGTCTGTTCAACATCAGAAAAATCAGATGAGGGTTGAAGACTTACGTCATTTAGGTGTGCACTGTTTGTGGTTTCAGCACAGGAGGACTGATGTGAACAGCGAGGCTTACCTACTTCCTTGATGAGTGACCCGACAATCCCAGATAGGTTGGAAACAAGATCTATCAAAGCTTGATGAGCTTTTGCCTGGCTCTCCTGTTGCTGCATTACTGCATGTACCACTTTGGACATCTCCTTCATATATGACCGGATGACATCCAGTTCAAATTGATAGTTGTCTTGTTCAGGTGGTCCGCTCGAGTGGTAGTCTTGGTTGTAATCGTCCTGATAGTTTGGGTACTCAGGACCACCACCACATTGATTGTATCTTGGGCAATCTTGTGCCCAGTGGCCAGTGATGCCACAGTTACTGCATGGCTCATAGTAATACTGGTTATCATGATAATTTCTGTTGATGCTGACCTGCACATGTAGCACACCCAAGCAATTCTGATCGAAGAAATAAACAAAATAAAAAAAAATAAAAACAAAAGTAAAGAATATATTTTTGGGTGTTTGATAAGAAGTTTGATAAGAATTAAAATCAACTAAAGACAATAAACTAAAGCAATAGAACTAAGCGCACCGATTCCCCGGCAGCGGCGCCATTTTGATCGCGGTGTCAAGGTCAATCAAAAACATTTATAAAAACTACTACTTATCTACCTTAGACTGTAGACAGGGAAGTAGGGTTGTCGAATCCACAGGGAATCAGTGGAAAGTTCAATTGTTTAGATTAACACATTGAAATAAAAACACACAAATTAAATAAAGATGTAACCTCCTCCAAACTTCAGGTTCTAGGTTTCACATAAAATTCAATTGTTCAATTGGACACCACATAGACATAGTGTTGGAAAATTAGTTGAAACAGTAATTGAAGACAGATTCTTTGTCAGAAAACCTATACAACTAGTTTCGTCACAAACCAGTATAATTCAATCACCCAATTTATGAATGCCAAGTTACCCCCCTTTAGTCACCCAACCCTGCTACTAGGTTTTGTCATCAACCGAACAAGATCGTAAAGCAAGCAAACTCAAAGCATAATCATAAACTGTTTAAATCAACTAATACATCAATCTCTCAAGTTATTGTCAGAAACTAACAAGATCCAAACATGAATAAACTGAATCAAATACAAAAACCTATACGAACCGTCCGCCTGGAGGAAGCCACAAGTGAATCACCCGCTCATGGTGAGGGAGATCATCTTCAATCTTCAAGTCGGTGTGTGAATCCTCTCAAAATCGCCTAAAAGTGTGGTGTAAAAGATGGATCTCGATCTGGGGAAGAAACCCCCAATAAAACCTAAAAATCGGCTGTTTCCCCGAAGTTCCGCGTCTGAGACGCACCCAGCGTAGGCTTACGCTGGGAGGGCGTAGGCTTACGCCGGACCTCTGATGCGGCTGTGAAGAAAATGCTCAGGCGTAGGCTTACGCTGATGTGGCGTAAGCTTACGCTGGTGGCGTAGGCTTATGCTGGCCTGTATTTTGCCCCGTTTTCTCCGTGTCTCTTCCGAATCTTGCATCTCTCGCCTAATATCTTCCAAACTCATACTTTAAGCGTCCAAAACCTGCACATGCACAGCTACACAAAACCTTTGTATTCCACATATTAATTTGCATAAATATAACATATTGCACCTTTTAATACATGAAACTTTGGCCACTTATCAGCTTACGCCGGTTACATTTTCTGAACAGAAGCTTCAGCTCGACGGAGTAAGCTTACGCCCCCAGCGTAAGCTTACGCTGGTTACGTTTCAGACGCGAATTTTTAGTGAAACAGCCGATTTTCAGTGTTTAATTGGGGGGTTTCTTCCCCAAATTCAAAATCATCTTTTTGACATCAGCTCTTGGGCGATTTTGGGAGTTCTGGGAGGCTAAGGAACACGATTCTAACATCCACTTGAAGATTGAAGATGATCTCCATCACCATGAGCGGCTAATTCACTTGTGGCTTCCTCCAGGCGGACGGTTCATATAGGTGTCATGTTTTGATTCAGTTTATTTATGTTTTTGGATCTATTTAGCTTGTGACAATAACTGAGTAGATTGATGTATTAGTTATTTTAAACAGTTTATTTGAGTGCTTTGAGTTTGCTTGCTTTACGATCTTGTTCGGTTGATGACAAAACCTAGTAGCAGGGTTGGGTGACTAAAGGGTGCAACTTGGCATTCATAAATTGGGTGATTGAATTATACTGGTTTGTGACGGAACTGGTTGTATAGGTTGCTGACAACAGCCTGTCTTCAATTACTATTTTAACTGATTTTCCAACACTATGTCTATGTGGTGTCCAATTAAATAACTGAGTTTTGCATAAACCTAGAATCTGAAGTTTGGAGGAGGTTGCATTTTTATTTGATCTGTGTTTTCATTCTAATTATCAAACTAAGCAATTTCACTAACCACTGATTCCTCGTGGATACGATACTCTTCTTACCCTTACTAGTTAAGTGTTTAAGGATTGTTTTTGACCGACCTAACGACACCGATCACCAGCCATTTTAGAATTCTTTTGTAGCGTAGCCATTAGTGATTAAAAAAAGAAAAAAAATGGAAAAACAAACAATCGAATACCTCACCCATTCGTAGCCGCGCAAACCCTAAACCCTGCAACATCATCGTCTTCTTTCAAGTTAGGGCTTCACTCTCTCGTGAGAGCAGTTTCCTCTGCGTATCTTCATGAAAATAAAGGCAAAACCATCATGTTCGAGTCTATAATTGCAAGGCGGTGGTGAAAACGTGCAAGATAAGAAGAAAAGTCGTGGCTACCACTGAAAGAAAATGGGTAAAGTTACGTGGGCCAGTAAGAAGATAATACTGTTCACAGCCTATGTAAATGTATGTTTTTATAATTAAGTTAATTAAATATACGTCTATATTCACTACAACAGTATCCCCTATAGCGACGAATTGTCGTCGGGATAGGGTATACCGACGATAAGTCATCGGGTTAGATGTCGTCGGGATTGCCTCGTACCAATAGCCCAAGATTGTCGTCGGTATAGGTGTCGTCAGTATAGGGTCTATTTAAATAATTCAAAAATAAAATCTATAGCGACGACATGTCGTCGGTATAGAGTCCAGCCCTGTACGGATGACATGTCGTCGGCATAGGGTCAACCTATACTGACGACATGTCGTCGGTATAGGGTTTTTTTATTTTTTTAATAATTTTTTAAAAAGGCCGTCGTCGGTATAGGTCTTTTATGTTTTTCTTATACTTTTTAATTTTTAATATTTTTCTAGAAATATTAAATTTCTAAAAAAAAAAACTTGCAAATCATTAAATATAGACCATTCAAACATTCAAATCCGATAAAAACTAATATCCGAAACATAAACCAAACATCCAAATTGTTCGACACACAAACTTGTTCGACAAATCAAACATAAACTTGTTCGACACACAAATATGCAAATTGTTCAAGACAAACACCAACAACAAAGGCAAAGACTCAACAACTCCAAGCTAATTATCGTCGCTACTAGTTCGGCGCTCCCACATTCGACGCATTTCATCCATTTTTCGTTGCATTTCAAGCATTTGTTGATTATGCATACAACGTTCTTCCTCTCGTTGTTGATTTTGCAGTCGTTGTTCTACCTCTCGTTAGGCTTCGCGTTGTTGTTGTTCTTGGAATTGTTGTTGAAGACTAGCCACATGCTCATCAACGTCTTGCCAATGTGGTTGTGGAGGGGGGTACTGAACACATCCGGTGTGGATTACTCACCACACGACCAACACCACGGATATGGCCACGTCGATGACCCAATGCAAGCTCCATGCATGCAAACTCATCGACAGCGGATGAGTCACCACCAGACTCAGCAGAGGATCTTGTATACTTCTCCTGGATTCGGTCCTGCATTAAACAAAGTAATAAACAATCACTTGACTATTTTACTAAAATTCGACAGCATAACTGCTGTAAAATGAATAAACAACCTTTTAAACTATAAGTCATAGACGACCGAATTTCACAAATTACAATCAACCAACACTAATAACAACAAATACTAATAATACTAGCAAACATATTCAACAATTGGCCTCGAGTTGTATGTTTTAAGTCTATTAAAGTGTGTTTGGGTCATTTTGACCCGTTTAAAGTTACAGTTGGATGTTCTAAGTCTATTAAAGTGTGTTTGGGTCATTTTGACCCGTTTAAGTTAAAGTTGGATGTTTTAAGTCTATTAAAGTGTGTTTGGGTCATTTTGACCCGTTTAAAGTCAAACTTGAATGTTCTAACAACAAAATCATTTTACATACATAATCTATTGATGCAAAATCATTGGCCCAACCCGTCCCTTCTTTATAATGGGTCGATCTGAACACGTCAATAGGGCCGGTCCCCTGTGAAAAACAAAAATAATATCACTAAGAATTAATAAGCATGTTTGTATAATAATAACAACTGTATTTCATATCTCCATGTGTCGGCATTGGCGTATGATTTGTTGCCATGGAAACTTCGGTAACGTTGTTGTGCTCGTTTTTGTTTGTTCTTCTCCGATCGGTTTCTATAGCTCGCATTTAAAAACAGCTGATTAATCAAAATATCCCAAGTTTCTTGATCAACATCTCCCTTGCGGTCTTTATAAGCTCTCTGACACTCGGTGGAGATTCCGAGTTCAACGCATCGCCACTTGTCAGTGTTTCTCTAGGCGTCTATATTAAAATAATCCTACAAGTGGAAAGTAATTAGAAAAAATCTAATAGTTATGAAATTGTAAGTAATTATAAAACATATATACTTACTAGTAGAGTGAGATATATGACCCGTTTCTTCTCATTTGGAACCTTGGCCCAGTTAGGATAATATGGCGGAACAACCTTTTCAACCTCCAAGGAGATAGCACGGATAAAATCAGAAGCGTTCGGACCCACGAACTTGTACCCACCAAATTACATAAACTAATCATACATCTAAACCAAATTAATAATTCCAAATTACATAAACTAATCATAAATTAATAATTTCATTATACATACAAATATACATACTCATACATACAAACATACATACTCATACATGCATACACATACATAACACATACATACTAAATCATAAAAGTCTAAGATCTAAACCAAATTTCATCAAAAATTAGTAATTGAAATGAGTATTTATCTTCACAAATCTAGAAAATCCAAGTAATGGTGAAATTCCTCAAAACCTAACCAAAATAAACAATCAAAACTTCAAAATCTTGAACATTAAGCTAAAATACGAAATAGGGATGTTACCTCACATTAAAACCCGAGAGTTCTTGTGAAAAATGCTCTCAAAAAGCCTAAAAACCTCAAAATCGTCGGAGAGAATCGTTTGGGAGAGTTTTGGGGGTTTTTGGGTGGAAATGAGGGTTTGCCGTCTGTTTTCCCTATTTGTTCGCGCTGCAGCCTATCGCGACGACATGTCGTCGCTATAGGTCCACGTGTCGTCGGTACATGATGCATATGCCGACGACATGTCGTCGGTATAGGGTTTAGAGGGATGTTGACCAGTCAATAAAGGAAAAACCCTATACCGATGACATGTCGTCGGCATAGGGTATTCCAGCTTTTTTTAATTAAAAAAAATTACCGACAAAACAATTAATACATTAAAAAAGCAAAAACAAAATAAAAATTACCCTATACCAACATGTTTTCCCCAAAATTTCATTGGGCGCCTTTTTTCCCTCCAGTCTGGCCCAACTATGTACCGACGACATGTCGTCGGTATAGGGTCTCCCGGACAAAAAATTGGTTTTGACCTATACCGACGACGTCGGTATATGGTGACCTATGTCGACGACTACTGTCGTCGGTATAGGAGGCATCGGCACATAGTGATATTGTTGTAGTGATTTGTCATATATGCGTGTGATTTAATAAACACTGTTTGTTGATAACTTTTTACCAACATAGACAATGATATGTACCGTCTTATGAAACACGTCACATGGCCCTCACATGTAACCTTTTTTCAAAAGAAAATGAATTTAATGCTTAGTATAAATATGTCGACTCTATTAATTTCCGCGAAGAAAAAAAATGGTTTATGTTTGTCCCGTTAAAAAAGGGGTAACTTTACATAATAGTAATCAAGTTTGTCAAGTGTTCCATTTAAGTCACTATTTAGTAATTATTATTTTCCAATTCGACTTAAATATAACAATTTTGAAACTTGTTTATTATTTGGTGAATTTTTTTTCTTCCTTATTACCTCATATTTTAAATTAATTGGAATAAAATTTTCACTTATTGGTAACTAATATTCACACATATTTCATTTGCCTCGTTCAATTTTAAAAAAATTAAATATTTATAAAAATATTAAATAGGATTGGAACACTTGGTGAAAGTTGAATGAGTTTAAAAAGACAAAAAAACTTTGAGTGACTTAAATGAAACACCTGGGAAAATTGGTTACTATTTGATGAAGTTTTCCCGTTAAAAACCGGGCTTCTAATCTATACTATATAATAAATAAAGGTTTTGTATGCCACGTGTCGCCACCATATTCAATCTCATCATTCTTTTCCCGCATCCCTCTCTTATTAAATGCACTCATATCTTTTAATAAATTACTAATTATACTAATAAAACACATTTAATTTAAATTATCCTTTATTATAAAAAACTTTGAAAACTAATTATGTAATTTTTATTTTCAATCAAATAGTAAATGAAAGTCAAATTACATTAAATAGTAATTGACGTATTTTCGAAATCCAATTATACATTTTTTTACATATTTTCAAATTTTTTTATATTCTTAATATATGTATAGTAATAAATTTTTACACATGTAAAATACATAAATAAAATTTAAAAAATTCATGTATTAATATTTTTCACCCCGTGTGTATTACACGGGGTCCAAGCTAGTAAGGAAATAGAACCTATCTTCTTTTAAAAAAAGCTAGACTCTATTTGAAACTTAAATAGTGAGGAAATAGAACCTATCTTCTTTTAAAAAAAGCTAGACTCTATTTGAAACTTAAATAGTACATTTTGTAGTTAGATAGTACAAAACCCTAAATTTTAAGTTTGTGACATTATTTATGCTATATATTTCATTTATTGTATTCTTTAAAAAATCATAGCCAATTATGATCAAGGTATGTTCTATACCTATAAACATGTTCAATCACGATACATATTATTGAAAATGAAATAAATTTGTCAATGCTTATTATATGAAGTTATGAATTGAAAAAACGAACACCATAACAATTTTTTATCTTAACATCACACCAAACATAAGGGAACGAAAATTATGCTTGATAATATTAGATTACGTTTGTCTTAGAGATACTAAAGTTAAATAAATATTTGTGTACAGATTGTAAATTGTTATTTACTTTGGTCTCTACTTTCAAGTTACATCTTTAATGTATAAAAATCACACTAGTCATCCTTTACGTTTCTTTTTCATTTCAATTTTCATCATTTACCAATAACTCTATTAGTTTTATAAGTTAATTCATGACATGTGTAAAACATATGAGGGTATTTTAGTCCTTTACCCTTTGTATTAAATAAAATACACACCTTAACCCTGTGTCAGCGCAGATCGATTTCCTCTCTTCTCCGATCCAAAGCACAGTAACTGGAATGCACGATCGATTTCATCCCTTCTCCGATCCTTCACCCTTCTCCCATCGATTTCAAGAATCGATCTCATCCACACTGTCGTTGATTCATCCCGTCTGATTTCCATTCATTCATATAAGTAGCTATTGGTGACCCATATATAAAAGTGGGATGTTATTTGTGAATACCATAAATCAATTTAGGATACTTGTTAAACTTTAGTGTTTGCTGGATTCCTAGTACATCGGGCCATAGGGGTTATGAGTAGTTGAAAGTTATATCTGGATAATCTTGCTTTATTGTATATTCACAAATAAGTTTGCATATTAATTTTCTATTGGATAATCTTGCTTTATTGTAAAAAAGGTGTATACAGTAAGCGATCATCAAGAGCTTTCTGGGATAAACATTGACGGGTCATTCCAAAATGGATCCAGGTAGCTATGGTCCTTGATAAAAGACTAGAATGCCTTCACATGTTTTGCACATGTCATAAGTTAACTAAAAAATTAACATGGTTAGTGGTAAATGATGGAAATTGAAATAAAAAGGAAACGTAAAGGATGACTAATGTGATTTTTAAACATTAATTAATGTAACCTGAAATTTAAGACAAGCTTAAAGGATGTATTATGTAATTTTGTCAATATATTATAACTTAATAAACTATCACCAAAAAGGGGAAATTAAAAGGCAATGCGCGAATTCAATGCATTTGTTCCGGTCATCATTTTCTAAAAATAAATCAGTAAACGTAAACATGCATGACACTTATAAGTTGCATGCATATTACATCTTCTTCTCTTTCTCTTCCATTTAGATCACACATTCCCACCACAAACTCTCAACCATGGCCCTCGCCCGGATCAAGAACCGCCTGGCGTCATCGTCGGTGCCGGCTCCACCACCCTGCTCTCCGGTGCCAAACTCCGCCAGAGGCAACCACGGTGAACAAGCGTTCAGCACTTATCTGGATAAGATGAAACACATGCCTGATCTAAGTCTTCCTGATTATGTTAACCGATCGATGATTGCGGATGTTGAATATAGATCGATTAAAAGCATGGATAGAAATTCGATTAGGGAGATGATGAGATCCATCACAAAGTATGGTGTTTTTAGGGTTAGTGGGCACGGGATATCGACCGAGGAGTTGCATCAAGCGTTCGCAGAGGCTGATTTCTGCTTTGGATTGTTGGCGGACCGGTGGAGTCGGGATGGAGGTCGGGAGGAGTTTCAATGGTCGCGATCCGCCATTGAGGGGGCGGAACGCAGACGAGATGTGGCTCGAGAGGAGAGATTCCGCAAGTTTAGGTAATTTTAATGTATCATACCATATCATATATACCAACTATTATCAAATGTGTCTAGTTAATCAAGTATTACTAGTTCAAACCTCATTTGGAACAATTAATGTTGTAAATGAATCTCGGTCGATTCACTATAAATACCAAAGAAATAAGATTTGAGTTATCTTTGGTAGTATTAACCGATATATATGATACGATAAATGTATATATTTATATGACATGTTTAATTAAGAACCATCATTTTGGCGAGAACCAAAAGAACCATACATTTCTACACAAATATAAGGATGCATATATGCATTTGTGCATATATAAAGTAAGGATGCATGTATTCATTTGTGTAATAATGTATGGTTCTTTTGGTTCTCGCCAAAATGATGGTTCTCAATTGAACATGTCCTTATATTTATATGGTGTTATCTTTGCTAGAGATTAACTTCAGCCGTTAACTATAGGGCTTACTGTTGTATTCTCTCTGTTTATGTATGGTGTTTATAAACACTTTTATGGTATTAGAGCCTACCTTAACATAAACCTTAGACGATGTTGTCACTCGTGATGCAAACGGTCTATTTGTATCACAATCACAATATGCAAATAATATACTACATCGCGCCTCAATGACCTCATCCAAGCCATGCACGACTCCATGGATACGTCCGCTAAATTCATCGCCACCCTCTTCTTCCTGATGATACAATTTATCGAAGGCTTGCCGACGCACTACAGTACTCAATTTGCCTTTTTATACAATTTGCCTTTTTATACATGGTCCTCGAGAACCTCACTTTGTCTTCTTGAAACGCATCCTGATGTATATTCAGGGAACCACTGACTATGGTCTCCGTATTACCGCCTCACCATGTCACACACACGGCTTATTTAGACGCCGACTGGGGGATGCCCCGATTCCCAACACTCAGCATCCGGCTATTGTGTGTACTTGGGGGACAATTTGATCTCTTGTTCTATAAACGACAGCCATCCATATCCCACTCAAGCACCGATGCCTAATACAAAGGGATCGCCAATGTCATAGCCAAGATTAGTTGGTTTCACAATCTGCTTCTTGAGCTACATGTTCCACTTCGCAAAACCACTATTGTTTATTGTGACAACGTCTCAGCAGACTACCTTTCATGAAATCCGGTTCATCACCAATGAACAAAACATGTAGAGATTGATAACCACTTCGTCTGAGAGAAATTTCGCATTGGGCACGTTCACGTTCTACATGTTCCCTCTTAATCACAGTATGTAGACATTTTTACCAAAGGTTTTCCTCGACACTTATTTAAGACGTTCCGATCCAGTTTGGGCGTTCGCCCTGCTCTCGCTCCAACCATGGGGAATATTAGCCGATATATACGATACATTATTTGTATATATTTAGATTGAGTTATCTATGGTAGAGATTAAGTTCAGGCCTTAATTATAGGGCTTATTGATGTATTCTCCCCCTTTATATAGGTGTTCACCATTCACTAGAAGTTAATTATTCCAAATACCATAAACACATTTAAAATGTACTTGTTACAAGTTTAAAGTCTTGTTATATATCCCATTTACAGCCAAAAAATGGAGAATCTTGCAAGCAAACTTGAAGCAATTGCAGATGATGCTGCTAAGATTGTAGGAAGCCATGGAAGCAGGCAATCACGACAGAAAATCATGGAAAACGAAACAAGAATGACATTGTTCAAGCACAATAACTCGGCTCTTCAACCTCACACCCCACGCTCGTCCCAAACTCCACGCGTTGAAGCGAAAAAGGACACGTGTGTGTTTGCTCTAAGCCTCCATCTCCCTACCGAACAAGGCGATTTCTGCCTCTTGTCTGATGAAGGACCATTGTCGTTTAGAACCGGCCCCGACACTATTGTGTTCACCCTTGGAGAACAACTACAGGTAATTTTGATCTACATTTACAAATTTGTAGTATTAAACCTACCTTTTTAAAAATCTTTTAATTGGTTTAAAAAAAATGAAGGAATGGAGCTGTGGAGAGTTCAAAGGTGCAACTGGGGAGATAAACATAGAGCCAGAAATTCAAGATGATCATGAACAAGGAGCATACTCAGTGGAGCTTAAATGTTCACCTTCCATTCTGAATCATGCTGTTGATAGAATCAACACCATTTCAATAACTGATCAGATCTTTGCTGTACTTGTTCTTCTTCTGCTATTCTCCTTACTTTCCTTTTTAATTTTTTAGATTTATCTATTTCACATCAAAATATTTCTACTTTAAATTAATAGACTTTGGTTGATCATTTTATTTTTTAAATTTATAAACTACTTAACTACTATAACAATATATTTGTTGAGTTGAACCAAAATCAAAACCAACATCTAACAAGTTGGTAACAATCTTGGTTTTAAATCGCGCCATGCGCTCTGATGCGTTTGGTCATAAAATCCGATGCATAACAAGTTGTAAAATATATTATGTAATCATTATATCAACCAAAAACATCAATGTAATACTCTAACTATTAAATATAAAACATATTATGTTATTATATTATCAAACTAGAAAACATCAATGGAACAGAAAACACGTATCATCAAACATTAAAAAAAAATTATCAAACACAAAACAAGTCTAATACTCTAATTCAAAGAGAAACCCATTTTCAAATGAAAAATCCGACCCTAATAGAAAAATACAAAATTTTCCAAATTCCACGCAATATAACGCATCTTGTGAAGACCGCATTATGCGAAATCGGTGCATTATTAGTGCATCATGTAAACGCAGGGGCTATGAATGGCGCAACAGGCGCATCACACATTATGCGCACAATTAAAAACCAAGGTAACAATAGATACAATCCTTTAAAGCAAACTAAAAGACTTATTAAGGAGCATGGTTGGAAGCACACAATATCTAAGATCAAGGAAGCAAGATCCTTAAACTCTAGACTTAGCACATTACTAAATAATGAAATACTATAAGATATTCGAAAGAAGTGCAAACAAGGTAGATTAGAAGTTTCTTACAGTTATTATCTTTGTAGAACATTCAATAATTCACTTTTCTTGCTTCACCAAATATAATATCATCTGATGTGTGTGCTCTTTACCGTCTGTTTTCTGAAATTTAAGTTCTTTTGATAGTAAATTCCTTCTCCATATCTTCTTTGAAACTTGGATCATCTTTCCCACAAATTAAATATGTTGCACAAAACAGTATCCAGATCGAGTGGCAAACAAAAATCTTGAATAGTTTTCAATGCTTACGTTACGACCCACAAAAAGTTCCATATTATCTGTTGTTATCAAATAGAAGATAAGGATTTCCCATTAATACCAAGCACCAACAACAAGCCACCACCGCCCAGAAGCATCAAGATCAACTAAGAATGAGGACTATATGCTACAACGATCAGGTCATCGTGTTCAATGATTCAACTCCTGAGAAGGTTAAAGAAATCATGGAATTAGCTAGACAAGTGGCTACCGAGAACCCTCAAAACCAGACAATACTTCAAGAACACTGTTTTTTAGGTTCTGATCTTCATATGAATGGAGTACAAGAGATCAAAGAACTGAATTTCAATTAAAAAAACCCTTCCAATCAAGAGTTGGCCCGGATACACACAATGCTAGCCGAAATCACTAATAAAATGGCCAAACTACACTATGCCGCGGTCCAAAAGTATCAACTATTACAAACTGAAACAGAATAAACTGGCTCTAATACCATGTCAAATTTGTTGTTGTTTATTATAGATTTATTATTATTTGAAGATGTTTACAAACTGAAACAAAACAAAGAATACAGATTTAACTTCTAAATTCTCGCATAAATTCTAAACTATTAGAACAACTGGAATAAAACAACACAACTCTAATGGCTTCTCCAAAGCATACTAACCTGATAATTTGTGCCAGAATTTATTTTTGTGTAAAATGAAAAGCCCCTTTTGAAGAGACTGGAACTGTTTTTTATATAAACCAAGGATGTTCAACATTTCAGTCCTCCATCTTCTTTTGGTTAGACAACTACAGTCCTCCATCTTTCAGCTCATTTGCAACGGTTCCCAAGTTTTATTCATTAAATCCCGCCATCAACATATTCATGTAAAACAACTTTTACAATTTAATCATTTGAACTAATTAATGTTTACAACTTGATTGTTATTTTTAACACCCACCATGTTATTAAATAAAGTTTATAAGAGCAAGCTGTGTACTTGCGTGAGTGGGTCTTGTGAGAGAGGTGTAGCGTCCCGTATCCACACCGAGAGATGATGGACAGAGGTTGCCCATTTCTAGTATCCCCGGAGGAATACCTACGTCACGTCTCGCCCTTAATCCCGTCACAAGGGACCCCGAAGGGATCCTCCATGGCTATACGGGTAAGCTCCGTCATCTTCTTGGGTCTTGATCAGGGCTGCATCCACGGGAAAAGCTTGTTAGAGGGCCCGGGGCGGTTGCCCCCGAGGGCACTCCGACGCTCAAGTCAGTATCATCATCCAGATATACATATATGTGTGTCTCCATATATTAGGGAGATATATAAGGGAGAGGAGAGTATGGTGAAAATGGGGGAGAAGAACCTGCTATGGTAGTGGTGATGTTTCCATATTTATATGAGGCGCTGTGGGCTTTTACCCTAATGGGCCTTTTTAGGATGGGCCTGGCTTCTTTAGGCTGGTATCTGGGTTATTGAAGGGGGTAGTCCCTACAAGTCCCCCCAGTCCTTTGTGCTTGTTATTTATGATAAGGATAAAGGACTCAATCTGTCCATGCTATGTCGATTTCTAGTTGTGTTTGATCTCTAGTCTTTTGGGCCTCACCGTTGGCCTGCTGATGGGGGATAGACCTACAAGTCCCTCCCGGTCTAGCATTATGCAACGCAAGCTACATTATCCCAGACTCCTCAGTCTGTCATCATCGGGTGCCATATGGGGCTGCAATACTAAGTCCCTCGAATCTATCGCTGTTGCTTCACAACCATTAATAGCCTTTTTCCGGAACGTGGTGATTTGTATAGGTTAAGTAACGCTTGGCCTGACCTTGATCTATGTTTTGTCCTAGATGGACCATTGTTTTTATGTCTCTTGATTTAAATGCTTTTAGGTTTCCTACTTTTGTCATGGGTATCCAAACCATCTTTTTCTTCTATCTTCATCGTGAGAGTGTATACAGGGCCTCTCACAACACCTACGAATCCCTGTATCACCTTTATCTAGAAGGTGATAAGGTGAATCTGACTGAGGTAATTCTTGAGGACCACCCATATGCGCACCGAACAATCTTTTTTGTATAGAAACGATTATGCATATAGACCCATAGGGGGAGGGGATGAGTTTACCTCCTCCGAGTTCAGTCACCCCTTCCTCCAAGTCCGTGAGGTGTCAGATGATTCGTTTTCTTTTTCTTAAAGGGTCCCATATCTATGAACTTATGACATAGTAGGAGACGCCTTATTTTCCTCAAAGTCTTTCTGAGTAATGGTATTTTCACATGCTTGGTAAATATATTCTGAATGGAGAATTTCAGTTCAGCTCCTTCTGGAAGGAGAACATCAGTTCAGCTCCTTCTGGAAAAAGAATATCAGTTCAGCTCCTTCTGTAAGGAGGAGAATATCATTTCAGCTCCTTCTGGAAGGGAGTATCAGTTCAAGTTCTTCTGGAAGGAAAATATCATTTCAGCTCCTTCTGGAAGGCCTTTCTTCTCAGATAGAGACGTGTTTCCACTTGACATTTCACTTTGCCCCTACCTCATCGGATGGGAGTAGAGTTGTGTTTCTTCTTGAAAGTTTGTTTCTCCACCATCTCATGGGATGGGAGTTATCACTTTGTTTTTTTCTTGAAAGTTTGTTTCTTCACCATCTTATCAGATGGGAGTAGAGTTTTTTTCCTTCTTGAAAGTTTGTCTCTCCACCATCTCACAGGATGAGAGTTATCACTTTGTTTTTTCTTGAAGGTTTGTTTCTTCACCATCTTATCATATGGGAGTAGAGTTGTTTTCCTTCTTGAAAGTTTGCTCCTCCACCATATCTTGGGATGGGAGTTGTCTCCGTCATCACACGATATGGGAGTTTTTTGATCCATTATCTGTCTTTAAAGATAGGGTTTTGTAGGTCTCCACCACCCCATCGGGGTGGGAGTAATCTCCACCATCACACGAGATGGGAGTTTTTGATCCACTATCTTTATAGATAGGATTTTGTAGGTCTCCACCACCCCATCGGGGTGGGAGTAATCTCCACCATCACACGAGATGAGAGTTTTTTGATCCACTATCTTTAGAGATAGGATTTTGTAGGTCTCCACCACCCCATAAGGGTGGGAGTAATCTCCACCATCACATGAGATGGGAGTTTTTGATCCACTATCTTTATAGATAGGATTTTATAGGTCTCCACCACCCCATAAGGGTGGGAGTAATCTCCACCAGCACACGAGATGGGAGTTTTTGATCCACTATCTTTATAGATAGGATTTTATAGGTCTCCACCACCCCATCGGGGTGGGAGTAATCTCCACCATCACACGAGATGGGAGTTTTTTAATCCACTATCTTTAGAGATAGGATTTTGTAGGTCTCCACCACCCCATAAGGGTGGGAGTAATCTCCACCATCACACGAGATGGGAGTAAAATGATTATCTTCTTCCAGATGGGGCTCTTTTGTAAGAGGTTTATACATCCCTTATAGTCGATGCTTTGCAAATATGCATTCTTCAAGTTAGGAGAACACTGTTATAACAAGCCACTGATCCTGCAAAACACTGTTAGTAGTATTTGTATTTATGAAGCGAGACATCAAAGTACTTTAATAGGTTGTGCACCATTTCTCCTTCCACCCGAGGGGGATCTTTGGTCTGTCCCTGGGATCCCAACACTTTTATGGAGTTGAACATTAGTAGCCATATACCATGTTAGCCTCCTAGTTCAATGTTGCTAAATCATATAAGCAATATTTAACTTGCAATAAATCATTAATCTAATAAAATAGTCAATGTAAAGATGAGTGATCGAATCTACTGTTTATATCATTGATGGAAGCCGATTTGTACATCATGAAGATGTCCGGTCATAGCCAAAGCTGAACATTCGAGTAATGCGTTCATTCTTCTCTCATTCTTGGTGTGTCGTAGTCGTCGAGCTTTTAAGAAGCATATCACTCTTGCATGGGTTTGTAAGCAATGAGGCTATGCCATATCTGCCTTTCAGTTCAGTGCATATTTTTTACCTTGTTGCTTTCAAGATCAATGCTGATATCCTTTGAATTCAAGTTTATGCTTGCCCATGTATTAAATTCATTTTTAAGTGAGACATGTCCTTCATAGGTCTTGTTCGCTTGGTCTCATTTCCTTGGTTCATCTTCTATGGAGTTCTTTGAGTTCCTTCAGATGACTAGCTTCCTACCTTTCACTCCTTATAGGCCTTGTCCTTTCTTGCTATTCCCTTATGTTGGGAGATTTGGTCAAGGGTTTCTGGGTAGCTGGTCCCTTCCTATAGGCTCTTGACGGGGCTTTAACTTTTTCACTTCTTGATTAGTAGGCCCTGTAGTCAACGGTTGTGATGCCTTCTTGTATTTTCCTCATAGGTGTGCATTCTAAGCGTAGGTTTCTTCATGTCTAGGATGATGGTTCTGAATACTTGTATATTCTAAATTGGTACTTATGACTTTGCTTTTTATGTGAGGTGGTTCATCTCAGCTTCATCTTTTGGCCATGTTTTTTGTGTCTTTTGAGATCTTGATCGGGGCTACCGGGGGCTCGGGATGGGTTTTGAGTATTACAGTCCGCCCGTCAAAGTCCAATGTGTTTGATGGGTATAACCGTCAGCTGAAAAGCACGAGCGTGCGACATCAACGCCGTCTACAATATTCCATCGATTTATGGTTGCGTTGTGTGCGTCCATCTGGGCTTTTAATGGTGACCATCATTTGGCCATTAACTTTGTATCTGTTTCTGAAGCTGACTGGTACATATCTTAATGCCTGGTGGCTACTCCTTTTGACCTAAAAAGTTCATGGGGACTCGCGACTCCTTGATCAGTTTCCTTGCTTTCATCCTAATGTATAGTTGTAGGAACGACTCCCACCGATTAATTTGCTGACCTGTCATTAGGCTTTGATAGCAATTAGATATTTCTGATGAACATGTCACCTGGGGTTGGAGCTTCTCTTTTCATTCAGATCAGCCGTAGTGAGTAGAGGCAACCCTTTTTCATCAACCTTATACATTTCGAGCCCTGCATATCTACCAAACATCACAACTTCTAATACCAACACCATTTATACTGACGGTTTCCAAAATGAAGTTATTATTCTCAGTATACATATATATATGTATATATATATATATATTAGAGGTGAGTTTATTGAGATAGGCTTTGCCCGAACTTCTTCTGCTTATGGCAAACTCTTGATTACCAATAGATCATGGGGTCGATGTGGAGGTCCCTATACTTCTAAAAACGATCCATTATGCTCTTTTGGGCCACTCTTCATTCGATCATTCCCATAGGTTGTTCATTATCCCTCCGTCAACCCGTAATTAGAGGCGGCATATAAGTCAACCAACTCTTTCTGACCTAACATTTTGACCACTCGGTCCTCTTTGTTCCTTTGATTCGGGGGATCGCTGTGGCTTTAGGAAGGGGCCAAAATGAGTAGGCGTGGATTAGGCAAAAAATGCTGACGGAAATGGACAGTAACATTTCGTATTGGTGTCCCAATTTGAACCGCGAGATGCCTAGATTCTATGACACTGTTCGTAACAGCTTAGATTGGTTTGACACGGTTGAACCCGCACCCGAGAATCGTTGGCTGAGCTTTCCCGCCCATTGACTCATAATTGCTCAAACATTCAATTGTGTTGTACATATTATAGGCTTATTTGGCAGTCAGTCTTTTTTCCCGGTGAGAACACGACTAGAACCGTGGTTTGAGTATCTAGTTGTAGCACTAGTCGCTGTTAACCGCGATCACTTTATCACCCTAAAATTGGTTGGGGATTACCCAGTGCCTAATGTGATATTCTATTGGCCGAGATATCAATTTACAAACGCACTAGAATGGCAAGTTATGTACCAGGATCGTATAAACCAATACGTTACAATGATGGATCGCCTACGAGGCCACCAGCCCGTCCCCAGTATTACTATATCAGGATAGCCTATGTATTAATGTATCTTTGTAGTGGCTATAAAATCTTACAACGTATAATATTTTAAGTATAAACTCATTATATATCAAAAGTGTCAACACATACATATAAAATAAAAAAAAGGAAGGGGTGACGGTTTGCCCTATACGTGACATATACACCACCAAAACCCTAAAACCCAACTCAACCATACCCACCAACACGACATATTACATGCACAAACGTATAAGGGTGACAGTTCGCCCTATACGTCACATATTACATGCATGCATGCATAACAGTGACGGATCGCCCTATACGTGACGGTTACATGCATGTATGTATATACGAAGGTATAAGGGTGGCAGTTCGCCCTATACATCACATATTACATGCATGCATGCATAACGGTGACGGATCGCCCTATACGTGACGGTTACATGCATGTATGTATATACGAAGGTATAAGGGTGACGGATCGCCCTATACGTGACATATGTATGTATATACGAACGTGTAAGGGTGACGGATCGCCCTATACGTGACCTATTGAACATCCTCGAACAAATATCACCGGAGACGGCTGTTGCCGCCGCAAACCACACCGATATATCTTCTTCTGATCCGTACTCGAAATCCACACCCTTACAATTATTACGCTTATTATCAACGTTTTCTTCCGTTCACATTCACGGTTGGTTCTATTGTTGAGTCTCGAAAAATTCCGATGGTGACTCCATCATATCTGACCAACACTTTTTTATTTTTTAAAATTTATTGACTTTATTGTATTCAAACATAAAGGAAACATGGTGTTTGACATTTTAGTGTTTGACCAGTAGCATGATGGAAGTTGGATGGGTAAAACGGTTGTGCGTGAAGATTTAATCGACGTCGATGCTCCATTATTAGTTCTAATATTTTACTAATAATGGAGCATCGACGTCCACTAAATCCTCATGCACAACCGTTTTACCCATACAACTTCTATCATGCTACTGGTAAAACACTAAAATGTCAAACATCATGTTTCCTTGATGTTTGAATACAATAAAGTAATAACTTTTAATATAGAAAAGATGTGGTCAGATATGATGGAGTCTCCATGGGAAATTTTTGAGACTTAACAAAGAAACCAACCGTGAATATGACCGGAAGAAAACGTTGATAAATAATAAGTAGTGATAAATAAGTGTAAGGGTATGGATTTCAAGTACGGATTAGAAGAAGACATACCGGTGTGGTTTGCACCGCCAAGAGGTGGCTCCCGTGAGATTTGTTCGAGGATGTTCACAGTTGGAAAGTGAGGGTAGGGCGGTGGTCTTCTTCTCCGACGATGGTGTTCTTCTCCGGTGGTCCTGTGTAGTGAAGCATACGGAGTTATGCTGGCACTCTACGTAGTGAAGTGTATATGTAACGGATGCAACCGTCACATATGGACCTACCCGTGAACGCTACCCCCTTATTGGGATTCACATAACAGTCACGTATGGGCCTAAACATGACCGTTTACCTTTACTGGGATTCACATTTGCCATAGATGTCTGTCACCGTAATAAACATCACCGTCACGTTTGGCCCTAACGGTGACGTTTATTACCAAACTATCACGTTTGGGGCTACACGTGACCGTTTACCTTCATTGGGATTCACGGTGACGTGTATTACCAAACTATCACGTTTGGTTGTAACGGTAACGTATATTACCAAAAGTCACGTTTGGGTCTCGCGGTGACTGTTATTATTATTATTTATTATTATTATTATTATTAGGTGTCGTTTACAGGCTAACGTTCAAGTATATCCGCGATTTTTACATGACAGTTAGGTCTATACGTCACCGTTTCGAGCTCACCATTTGAATTTTAGCTCACCTTTCGACCTACCCGTCACCTTTTGATGTGTACATGTCGCATTTCATTACCGTTTATGTGGACCTACATACACATATTGATCTCAAATCGTCTTCAAATACGTTCGTACACAACCATATTCTCATCATCGAAGCTTCAAATAAGGTCTATTTAAATACGTACATGCATGCATACATACATATAGTCATATTACATGCATACATGCATACATATATATAGTCATATTACATACATACATGCATACATACATACATACATGCATCCATACATACATACATACATACATATAGTCATATTACATACATACATCATGCATGCATGTATGTATGTATGTATGTATGCATGTATGTATATATGTATGTATGTATGTGTGCACGCATGCATGTATGTATATATGCATGTATGTATGTAATATGACTATATGTATGTATGTATGTACGTATGGATGCATGTATGTATGTAATATGACTACATGTATGTATGCATGCATGCATGTATGTAATATGACTATATGTATGTATGTATGTATGCCTGTATGTATGTAATATGACTATATGTATGTATGTATGTACGTATGTATGCATGTATGTATGCATGCATGTATGTATGTATGAATAGATGTATGTATGTATGCATGCATGTATGTATATACGTATGTATGTATGTACGTATGCATCCATAATATGTGTATGTAGGTGCACATAAATGGTAAATGTATGGATGTATGTATGTATGTATGTATGCATTCATGTATGTATGTATGCATGCATGCATGTATGCAATATGTGTATGTAGGTGCATATAAACGGTAATGAAACGCGACTCGTACACATCCAAAGGTCACGGATAGGACCAAAGGTTAGCTATTATACGTGATGGTTAGGTCTATACGTCACGTAAAAATCTCCATAATACGTGACGGTTAGCCTGTAAACGGCACCCAAATAATAATAATAATAATAAAGGTCACGATTAGGTCTATATGTCACGTTTGGGCCCATAAGTTATATATAGTTGGAGAATAACCGTCACCCTAAGGCTTTTCGTCCATTGTTGGTTCATAACCGTCACATTGAATTGCTCAAACATTCAATTGTGTTGTACATATTATAGGCTTATTTGGCAGTCAGTCTTTTTTCCCGGTGAGAACACGACTAGAACCGTGGTTTGAGTATCTAGTTGTAGCACTAGTCGCTGTTAACCGCGATCACTTTATCACCCTAAAATTGGTTGGGGATTACCCAGTGCCGAATGTGATATTCTATTGGCCGAGATATCAATTTACAAACGCACTAGAATGGCAAGTTATGTACCAGGATCGTATAAACCAATACGTTACAATGATGGATCGCCTACGAGGCCACCAGCCCGTCCCCAGTATTACTATATCAGGATAGCCTATGTATTAATGTATCTTTGTAGTGGCTATAAAATCTTACAACGTATAATATTTTAAGTATAAACTCATTATATATCAAAAGTGTCAACACATACATATAAAATAAAAAAAAGGAAGGGGTGACGGTTTGCCCTATACGTGACATATACACCACCAAAACCCTAAAACCCAACTCAACCATACCCACCAACACGACATATTACATGCACAAACGTATAAGGGTGACAATTCGCCCTATACGTCACATATTACATGCATGCATGCATAACAGTGACGGATCGCCCTATACGTGACGGTTACATGCATGTATGTATATACGAAGGTATAAGGGTGGCAGTTCGCCCTATACATCACATATTACATGCATGCATGCATAACGGTGACGGATCGCTCTATACGTGACGGTTACATGCATGTATGTATATACGAAGGTATAAGGGTGACGGATCGCCCTATACGTGACATATGTATGTATATACGAACGTATAAGGGTGACGGATCGCCCTATACATGACCTATTGAACATCCTCGAACAAATATCACCGATATATCTTCTTCTGATCCGTACTCGAAATCCACACCCTTACAATTATTACGCTTATTATCAACGTTTTCTTCCGTTCACATTCACGGTTGGTTCCATTGTTGAGTCTCGAAAAATTCCGATGGAGACTCCATTATATCTGACCAACACTTTTTTGTTTTAAAAGTTATTGACTTTATTGTATTCAAACATAAAGGAAACATGGTGTTTGACATTTTAGTGTTTGACCAGTAGCATGATGGAAGTTGGATGGGTAAAACGGTTGTGCGTGAAGATTTAATCGACGTCGATGCTCCATTATTAGTTCTATTATTTTACTAATAATGGAGCGTTGACGTCCATTAAATCCTCATGCACAACCGTTTTACCCATACAACTTCTATCATGCTACTGGTAAAACACTAAAATGTCAAACACCATGTTTCCTTGATGTTTGAATACAATAAAGTAAATAACTTTTAAAATAGAAAAGATGTGGTCAGATATGATGGAGACCCCATGGGAAATTTTTGAGACTTAACAAAGAAACCAACCGTGAATATGACCGGAAGAAAACGTTGATAAATAAGCATTGATAAATAATTGTAAGGGTATGGATTTCAAGTACGGATCAGAAGAAGACATACCGGTGTGGTTTGCACCGCCAAGAGGTGGCTCCTGTGAGATTTGTTCGAGGATGTTCACAGTTGGAAAGTGAGGGCAGGGCGATGGTCTTCTTCTCCGGCGATGGTGTTCTTCTCCGGCGGTCCTGTGTAGTGAAGCATATAATAGTTATGCTGGCTCTCTACATAGTGAAGTCTATATGTAACGGATGCAACCGTCACATATGGACCTACCCGTGAACGCTACCCCTTTATTGGGATTCACGTAACGGTCACGTAACGGTCACGTAACGGTCACGTATGGGCCTAAACATGACCGTTTACCTTTATTGGGATTCACATTTGCCAGAGATGTCTGTCACCGTAATAAACATCACCGTCATGTTTGGCCCTAACGGTGACGTGTATTGCCAAACTATCACATTTGGGGCTACACGTGACCGTTTACCTTCATTGGGATTCACGGTGACGTGTATTACCAAACTATCACGTTTGGCCGTAACGGGAACATATATTACCAAAAGTCACGTTTGGGTCTCGCGGTGACCGTTATTATTTATTATTATTATTATTATTATTGATATTAGGTGCCGTTTACAGGCTAACGATCACGTATATCCGCGATTTTTACGTGACAGTTAGGTCTATACGTCACCGTTTCGAGCTCACCTTTCGACCTATCTGTCACCTTTTGATGTGTACGGGTCGCATTTCATTACCATTTATGTGGACCTACATACACATATTGATCTCAAATCGTCTTCAAATACGTTCGTGTACATACATATACTCATACACAACCATATTCTCATCATCGAAGCTTCAAATAAGGTCTATTTAAATACGTACATGCATGCATACATACATACATATAGTCATATTACATGCATACATGCATACATACATACATATAGTCATATTACATACATACATGCATGCAAACATACATACATATAGTCATATTACATACATACATGCATCCATACGTACATACATACATACATATAGTCATATTACATACATACAGGCATACATATATACATGCATGCATGCATACATACATACATGCATGCATGTATGTATGTATGTATGTATGTATGTATGTATGTATGTATGTATGTATGTATGCATGCATGCATGTATGTATGTATGTATGCATGTACGTATATATGTATGTATGTGTGCATGCATGCATGTATGTATGTATGCCGTATGTATGTAATATGACTCTATGTATGTATGTATGTATGTATGTATGTATGTACGTATGGATGCATGTATGTATGTAAGATGACTATATGTATGTATGTATGCATGCATGTATGTATGTAATATGACTATATGTATGTATGTATGTATGTATGTAATATGACTATATGTATGTATGTATGTACGTATGGATGCATGTATGTATGCATGCATGTAATATGACTATATGTATGTATGTATGTACGTATGGATGCATGTATGTATGCATGCATGTACGTATGCATCCATAATATGTGTATGTAGGTGCACATAAACGGTAAATGTATGGATGTATGTATGCATTCATGTATGTATGTATGCATGCATGTATGTAATATGTGTATGTAGGTGCACATAAACGGTAATGAAACGCGACCCGTACACATCCAAAGGTCACGGATACGTCCAAAGGTGAGCTATTATACGTGACGGTTAGGTTTATACGTCACGTAAAAATCTCCATAATATGTGACGGTTAGCTTGTAAACGGCACCCAAATAATAATAATAATAATAAAGGTCACGGTTAGGTCTATACATCACGTTTGGGCCCATATGTTATATATAGTTGGAGAATAACCGTCACCCTAAGGCTTTTCGTACATTGTTGGTTCATAACCGTCACATTTGGACCTAGTTGTGATGGTTGTAACTATTTTTTTGGTTCATAACCGTCACGTTTCGACCTAGATGTGACGGTAGATATTATTCGGGTGACACAAACCTGGCAAAATGTGTATCCCAATAAAGAGGTCGTGGTCACGTTTCGGTCCATACGTGACGTTTAGGTCCATACGTTATATATAGTTCAAATTGACGGTGTCTTTATTTGGTGAGACAAGAGGGAGGTGTTTATTTGGTGAGACAACAGGAGTGATTCAATGAAAATGAGGTGAGACAACGGTGGCTTGAGGTGAGACGTTTAGGTCTATACGTTATATCTTATTGTAGTTCCGTTTCTTGGTCGAAAAAAGCATAAAGACATGCTTGTTGGAAATTGTGGCTTGAGGTAAAAGTAATGTAAATACATTTAGATACATACACGATGAATACGTGTATGCCTGGCTCCCTGTATGCCATTTTCAGAGCCTATCGATATCTCCGGCAGCCTCCGTAGATGGCGTATGGGGAGCCAAGCATATGTCCCATCGTGTACGTTCTATTTCTCCTTTTTACATGTATGCTTATCAAAGTAATGTAAATACATTTAGATACATACATACACGATGAATACGTGTATGGGTCACGTGCACCTAACCGTCACCGTGTGTTGATATTAACACAACACAAATCCTAGCCCGGGTCACGCGCACCTAACCGTCACCGTGTGTTGATATTAACACAACCCGCACCTAACCGTCACCGCTAGGCCCAAACGTGACGGTTTTAGATATTTTGTGACATAAACGTCACGTATGGACCCAAACGTGACAGTAATAGGTGACAGACATCTCTGGCAAATATGAATCCCAATAAAGGTGAACGGTCACGTTTGGTCCCATACGTGACCGTTATGGGAATCCCAATAAAGGGATACCTGTCACGGGTAGACCCATACGTGACTGTTGATTCGTATCCGTAACATATAGACCTCACTACCACAGAACTGTCACTACGATTAACCACACGTCACCGCTTCCTCCCACTACCACCGTAACCACCGTCCACCGCTACCACCGTCTTCCTCACACCACCGTCTTCCGGCATCACCTTCATCGTCTTTCTCACCGTCCACCGCTACCACCGTCTCTCTCACACACCACCGCAACCACCGGAGACGATTACCGCAACCAAGTAAGTAATTTTATGATTTTCAACTGATTAATAACTTAGATTTGTATATGTGTATGTATGTTTGTGTGTATATGTGTGGTATATGTGTGTATATGTGTTGTATATGTGTATGTATGTGTGTAATAATAATAATAATAATAAAACTAAACCGTAAAGCTTATACCGTAAACCTAAACCTTTTAACAAACATTTTAATTAATTACAAATAAGGATTTATGCGCAGATATGTATAGTTCCGAGGATGACCAGGAGGGATTTATTTTAGGGATTGACGACTACCCGCACCTTCAGTTTGATGCGGGTACACCGGCACACCGACTGTTTACGGCTCTTAGATGGAGGATGGTGGAGCCCAACACCGTTTTGTCACGGGAGTGGTTAGCTGAGGTTGGCGAGCATGATCGTGCGATGGCGATTATTGGAGATGATAGCCCGTGGGATACTCTATTTACCATGGGTTGGCCTGCACACCAAGAGCTTACTCTCGAGGTGTACTCTACATTTGTGTTCCGGCCGCGTGAGCCGGGATCGCCAGAGCTGGGCGAGACTGACATTGCTGAGGGACGGCTGGAGGAGGAGGTTACTTTCCGCATGTTCGGGTAACTGCATCGTATGTCCCTTAGACGGTTTGCTGTTGTCAGCAGCCTCTATTCCGAGGAGGATACTCGGCAGCCGATCTACACCATGGCTATCTACATGGGGGCAGATGACGCAAACCGGGTCTGGTGGCCTGCGATTGGTGACCATGCGTTTTGGGCCGATAGCAGGGTCTCTCACATACGAGACCCTCTTTATCGTTACATACACCGGCTGATCGCCACGTCCATCTCTGGACGTGGCAGGGGCACCGATAGGGTCACCTCCATAGACCTCTTCTATCTTCGGTGTCTACTCACACACACACACCCTGCCACCTCGCTCGTGGTCTGGCGAATTACTTTGCCGGTTACTATCTGAGGCAGTCACGGGGGGCGTTGGTCGGCGGCAACATCGTGTCGCATATCGCCAGAGGCCTGGGATACGCTCATATGATGGCAGGCCCCCATATGGCTGGGGTTCCCCCGCGCGTGGCGGGCCGAGCCACGATGACCGAGATGAGGATCTCCCGGAATTTCCCGGACGGCCAGTGACTTTTGGTGAGGAGATACGATGTTTTGAAGCCCTGGGTGCCCGAGCCGTTGGTGGACCCCGACCCACTGGGTGCGCACGAGGTCCAGCTTTAGCAGGTTGAGGAGCTGGCCGGCGGGGGGATGAGCCGGTTCAGTCGGCGGTCAATCCGGTGGCTGAGCCTGTGCCGCCGCAGCATCCTCCGCGCATGTACCATGTCGTACGGTTGCCTGCCGCCACATTGGATATGATTCGGGATACTCAGGCCCGGGGCAACCGCAACAAGGAGATGCTGCAGTGGATCATCGACCACACGGTCGCGGAGTATGGGGCCGCCGGTAGGGCGTTGTTGAGACCACCACCCCGGCGGTTGGGCGGCGACGGTGGTAGCACGTCCGGTGCGGGTGGGTCCGATGCAGATGGTGATGACGAGATGGAGGGGTAGATATATTGTTTAGAGAGAGTTGTACTTTTGTTTTATATGTACAAACTCATTGTATTTATGTATGCAGTTTTATTTATGATGGTTGTGTTTGTTTGGTTGTTTGTAATGGTTGTATATGATGTTTATATATGTAATTTATTTACGAGTAGTTTAACACGCGAAAAAAACTTCTACTTTTACATCTCAAACCGAAAATCAAAACAAAAACTAGTTGTATAAAAAAAAGACGTGACTGGATTTTAAAAACTATAACTACCGATTTTTACAAACTCTTAACGTGATAAAAATAAAAAAATCAAAAGATAAGTCATTATTTAATTTTTATATCTCAAACCGATAGTCGAGGTGACCCAATTTTAAAAACTATAACTACCGTTTTTTACAAACTCTTAACGTGACAAAAAAATAAGTCGTTATTCACTTTTACATCTCAAACCGATAATCGAGGTGACCAGATTTTAAAAACTACAACTACCGATTTTTACAAACTCTTAACGTGATAAAAACAAAAAAAACTAAATTAAAAAAAATAGTAAGGGGTGACGGATTGCACTATATGTCATATATACACCACCAAAACCTTAAAACTCAACTCAACCCTAAAAAAAACCCACCAACATTCCGACATTCTCTGGCGTGCTGATTCCAAAGTCTGGTGGATAAGGGTGACGGATTGCCCTATACATGACATTTGGTGACCTAAACGTCATATTTAGCCATATACGTGACGTTTAGGTTAGGTGTAGTCAAAAAGTAGACGGTGTCTCTAAAATTCCTCTCGTTTTATCCTTTTGTACTTAATGCATTCAATTACAGCCTGTATTTAATGCTTCCATGCATTCACATACATGTGCTTGATGCTTCCATACATACGTGTACCGCGTATCTTCATCATTTCATCTTTCTAAGCAACTGTCATAAGCTAGTGGAGAAGTAATTGTGGACTTTTATCTTAAGGCATATGGCTATGGGTCAATTTGACAAGAAAATATAACTAGTCAAGCTAGTAGATAGTGTGTTTTCAGGTGAAAAGATGTCCATCTTTATCCTAAGGGATGTTAGACACTAGCTCCTAAAAGTGAGAGTATCCATCTTTTTTATTATTATTATTCCCATCTTTTTTACTTTTTTTAAGATTCAAAATCTCTTTACTGACATATTTTAAAAAGGTCATCTCTTTTTATTTGTCATGGGGCTGTCAAAGAGGTTGGGGTGTAGTGGTTGAGGTGAGGTCTGAAGTCTCAAGGGACCCGGGTTCAATCTCTGCCATAACCATTAATTTCTGCAACATCGTAAATGAGGCCTTTTAGGTTGATGCACCAGGGTTTTACCCACGCCAATCCAGGGTTCGAGCCTCGGCTCTCCCTCAAGCCCGGTAGGGGCCATATTGGGTGGGGTTTTTCCTTAAAAGCTCTCCAACTCTGACGCCAAGTGTGCCCGGTAAAAACAACATGTTGACCGGAGTTGGACGAGTGTCTCCCATATAACGGGGGGTGCGACGTCACAACATTCAATGTTCGCCTTTCAAAAAAAACTTTATGGTGGCTGATTTAGGAGGTGCTCCCTTCCCGATGCACCTTTTTATTTGTGTATAGTCTCCCGATGCTTTCTTACAAGCCTTCTATTCTGACAGGACTAGAAAACTCAGAAGTTGTCTCCAATGTGATTTTTTTTAACTGCCAACAAACATAGAATTGCTTAGGTACTTCGTACGGGATGACCCATTGGCAAAAGGCCACCGCCACCTGGCCCAACCCAGCTATACGGAGCCCTTAAGCGCCCCAAGTTATCTTCAGTTCCGGGAAAACCCACCCGCCCGAAAGCCCACTGGTGGTATAAACCGGACGCCCTCGGGATCGAACCGGAGATCACAAAGATCCAGGTCTTCCTTTATTGAGCCACCATGCCCCTTCCCAAAGTGATACCAGTGGGGATAGAATATGAGTCTTTTTTAGAAAATCCAGGCTTCCTACCACTACACCACATTAAAAGTTGCAGTCTCCTATGTGATTTACTCTTTATGACAATAGTTTTACCACGGATGCCAGGCTATTATCCTTTGGTTTTGCTAGGTTCTTCCATGGGTCAATTCTCTAAGAGTAATACAATATACAATACAAGATGTAAATCAATGTTTTGATTTTTGCTTCTAGTCCCCATCCGACTTTTTCCTAGGGGGAGTAATCAACAAATAGTTGAACACTAACCATGCCCTTTGCATTTTTATCTTTTCCGTAATTTGAAATATACTAAACACAGTCTACTATACAACTTGGGTTCTACCATAAGCAGTAGATTGCACATTTTCATAAAATGCACGAGACTTTACATAGGATACTAAACACATTTGATACAGTAAACACCCGCCTAATGTGCCTGTATTTTTAATCTTGCATCTATTTTGACAATAGCACGTAGTGTTTGTAGACGAATGTAATATATTTCATGTTCGCCTACTTGTACAAGGCCTTTCAGCAGGTTATAGTGGAGGAAGTTCGAAATTTAGAACCTGTAACCAGGGAGACGCAGGTCAGCACGGGTATTATAGGCAAGATACCGAAGATCGCAGAACCTGGTCCGCCACGCGGAGGGGCCGGATCTGTTAACCGGCGGTGGCCGTCCTTTTCTTGACCCCTTCTCTGACGTTCCTTCCTTCCCATTGCCTACAATCCAGTTGCTTTTCTTTCTTTCTTTTAAATGTGTTTTTCAGTGGCGTAGGAGTTCTTCAGACTCTGTTTGGACATAAGGTCCCACGGATAACGCCAATGTAGCGTCCCGTATCCACACCGAGGGGTGATGGACAGAGGTTGCCCGTTTCTAGTATCCCCGGAGGAGTACCTATGTCACGTCTCGCCCTTAATCCCATCACGAGGGACCCCGAAGGGATCCTCCATGGATGTACGGGTCAGCTCCATCATCTTCTTGGGTCTTGATCAGGGCTGCATCCACAGAAAAAGCTCGTTAGAGAGTTGCCCCCGATGGCACTCCGACACTCAAGTCAGTATCATCATCCAGATATACATATATGTGTGTCTCCATATATTAGGGAGATATATAAGGGAGAAGAGAGTATAGTGAAAATGGGGGAGAAGAACCTGCTATGGTAGTGGTGATGTTTTCATATTTATATGAGGCGTTGTGGGCTTTTACCCTAATGGGTCTTTTCAGGATGGGCTTGGCTTCTTTGGGCTGGTATCTGGGTTATTGAAGGGGGTAGTCCCTACAAGAGGTTTACAGCGTGATGGGTTATGCAACACCACCCCCCTTGAAGGCGTGATTGGGGGGGGGGTTGGGGGGTTGAGAGATTCACGTGAAGATCTTCACGGGTGGAGGTGGAGCATCCTTCAACGCCTTGTACTTGACTTTGACCTAAGGATTTTCCTTTAAACCCTCAAAATACCAAAACGTATATGAGAATCCTTCAACGCCTTGTACTTGACTTTTACCTACATCGGAGCTTTGCCTACAAAATGACATGACCATTTCACCGTTAGTAATGATAATAAACATAACAAACAAGTATTTATTACTTGTTTCCACCCATTTGACCCGTTTACACCCATTTAGTCATTTAAGGTTCATAACACTTGCATTTCCACTACAAGTTTCATTTCTTTCATTTAACATTCATAACCACCATTTCATATCCATTATGGCTCTTAGGCCATAACCTCATATCCATTATAATAACTTAGATCATAACCTCTTATCCATTATGGTATTTTTAACCGTAACCTCATATCCATTATAATTCATAGATCATAACCTCATATCCATTATGATTCTTAGATCATAACCTCATATCCATTATGATTCTTAGATCATAACCTCATTCATACATATCCATTATAGTTTAGCACTATAACCACATTCGTTCATTTCCCATTTCCGTTATAGTAATTTAACTATAACTACATTCGTTCACATAACCATTATAGTTTTACCACTATAACCACATACATTCAACTACACATATCCATTATAGTATATTTACTATAACTACATTCATACTTATCACATACTAGTTCATGCCATCATCATACATATTTAATTCAACACATTGTATGCATACCTACACATTTTACACCATTTATCGTCATTACTAAGTAAGTGCAAAGGTACTTACCTTTCGAGTTAGAAGATCTCGCACCAACTTCTAGCTTCACAATTTGATTACCTAAACATATACACCTAGTTTAGTAATCTAACATACATACATCATCACATTGCAATTGAGTCCACTACCCAATTTTCATTTTCCAACCCAAACTGACCCGTTTGGGTTATTCTCATAACCAAACACCATCTTTCAACACAAACTCACCTACTTGAGTTTTCTTTCCAATACCTTGACACTAATTTCTCATTCAATAACTTTTATTAGGTCAATTTGGTGTTTGCTCAAGTGTCTATTACCACCTAAACACTTAATCTTTACTAATTCATCATTCTAGCATCATGATCCAAACACCCCCAATTCCACCATATGAACCCTAAATTTTAAAAATTATAATCAAAGGGTTCTAGGATGTTAATCACTACTCTTTACCTTTAGTTTAGCTGGATTATCTACAATCTAATACTAATTCACCACATGCATACTCGATTTCCGGATTTCTTCAAAACCCACCAAAAATCACATTCAAAGTGAAATCAAATGAAGGAAATCACTTACTTGATGTTAGAAGGATGATGTGCAAGCCAACACCTTCACGATTTCAAGCTCAAATGCACGATTTTGGCTTCCAATTCGATTTCTCTTCTTTTCTCCTCTTGAACATAAACGACCTCAACAACACAAATGAGGTTATTTTGACTTTTGCTAGTCAATATGGCAGATTGCCATATTACCACTTTAGTCCTTCAACTTTCATTTTACCCATTTCATCCCAAAACTAGTTAAAACTAGTATAAACCCACAACAAACTTGAAACTCACTTGTTTCAACTTATTTCAAAAATATTATTTTCATCATAATATTTTATTATTTATTTGAAAACGAAAGCCGGATTTTGGTTCGTTACAAAATATGTGCAAAAGTTTCAAAAAAATGACGTCTAGTGTAATTATTGAAGCCAGATGACATAGCCTGTAATTTTATATAAAATTAAAGGACATATTTTGTAATTTACTCTAAATAAAAGTAACAAAATAAATAGAGTAAATTACACAGATTATCCTTTAATAATAATAGAAATTACACTATCTGTCCTTTAATTTTAATAAATACACCACAAGTTCTTTTTTTACATATTTTTGCACACCCTATATCTTTTCCACTAACTGGTGTTATCTTTTTCAGTTAGTTTAAAAAAATTACCAAACTACCCTTAACAATAAAATATAAAATTGTAAACACACATACACACTCAACCCTAAATTCTCATTCTCCACCTTCCACCCATAGCCAGACCACCTCCATAACCACCTCCCCCTTCAACCTTCGCCAACTCCGGCCACCACCCAAACCGCGTCCTCCTATAACCTCCAACTCCAACCACCACCCAATTTGGGTGTTACCCTATCCATCATCATCCTAACCCTAGCCCTCCTAATCATCTACCTGTTGAACGAAAAATCAGGGGATGGTGGTGGTGGTCAATAAGTTGCAGTGTTTGCATGTTAAATATACCTGTTGGAAATTCACCAGCAAGCCCACAATTTCTCAACCCCGGTGATGTTAAAAAGGAGGAATTACCAAGCTATCCGGTATTTCAGAATCTATTTTGACTTATGAGAGAAAGAGTTCTCTAAGAGTCTCACTTGAATTTTGAACTATATCTTGGAAGTCGGAACCTTGATCCCACGACGCCATCCACCTAGATCCTGGAAATCGGAATTTTGACTTCAGAATCTATTTTGACTTCCGACGACGCCATCTACTACGGTTTGTATTACAACTCATCCGCCCTACACGCCTCAATTTATACAATTTCCTTATTCATGACTCGCTGGAGATCTGGCTCAACCGCCACGCCCAAATCACAGCTTCAATGTTGACCAAATTATTAACCACAAAATCATGGGAATGTACCCCATGTGAGAATCAGAGACTAAATGAGCAATTTTGATCAATTCTTTATGACAAAAAAGGTTGAATTCAAGATTTTCCGTATGAGAATGGGGTTATTCTTGCGAGCAAAGTAACCCACATGTTTCAGTTAGTGTCGACCTCGCCGGAGAGACATCGGAGTATACGCAGAAAGCCTTTTCTTTTGGGTTTATGGGTAGGTGTGAAGAGGTGAGCTATGGTACTGACCAAGTCAAAGCCACATATGTAGAAGAAGATGGTAATTTTATATTTTATACGTAAGGGTAGTTCAGTAATTTCATTTAAAACTAACTGAAAAAGATAACATCAGTTAGTGAAAAGTACATAAAGTGTGCAAAATGATGTAAGAAAATGACTTGCTGTGTACTTATTGAAGTCAAAGGACAAAGAGTATAACTTCTAGTATAATTAAAGGACAATCTTTGTAATTTACTCAAATAAATAAAACCTTTCGACTTTTCATTCATTCTCAGCCTTCAGCCTCCGTAAAGATCCTCATGCCACCATCTCATTCACCCCCTCAGGCCATCAAGTAGGTGGTGTTACATACAACATCACGCCGTTAGCCATGCTCACGAGACCCTCTCATACGTGTATACTACATGCTCTAAAGACAACCAGATTTACTTCGCCAATTCAAGGTTCCAAATTTTATGCATCAATCATCATAATATAGAATAAACTTGAAATTCAATTACATTAATAGAGGTCAGTTCTATTTTAAATAAACATCCTATAATATATAAGGGGAGGGTTACAGAGAAAACCACATATTTAGACGAAAATCGAGAAAATCATTAAAAAATCAGTTTTAACCAATCGTATAATAATATTTTTTTACTTTATTTTTATTTATTTATAAGAGTATCAATGCAATATTACATATTTTTACCAAAACATCATTTAAATATTGGTTTACGTATACGTAACACATAGCGTTACGTATACATAAACAGAAAACAAAAAAATCGCGGTTATGTATACGTAAAACACAATACGTAAAGTGCTATTTTGGTAAATTGTGTAATATTATATTAATAAACTTACAAATAAATTAAAAATATATATATATAAATTATTTGATTGGTTTTTTTGTGGTTTTCTCGGTTTTCGCCTAACTTTGTTGTTTTCTCTTGATACTTCTCCTAATATATAAATAGTTAAATATATCTAATATAAAAATTTTAAGTACAATTAAATTTTACAGTCCGGTCCGGTTTTATACGGTCGTTTTTCGGTATAAACCGCAAACCAAACCGTTCACTACGGTTTAGAATTTTTGAAATCGACCAACCGAAAGTTATAGAAAACACTGACCACGAAACGAAACCGATGGACGGTTTGGACAGTTTCACGGTTTGAAACCGAACCGTGAACACTCCTAATTCGAGATTAGAAAGGTGTTATTTTCCTTGTTATATTTCTTGTATTTATTTAACAAACAACTTTTGATTATTAAAGATGAACAATCTACACGCCTTTATCGTTTTCAAGTTCCTCTTTCTAACTCTAATTACCATTTCAACTTCCAAAACAGAAATGAATTATTTGGCCATTAGTTTAAACTATAAACATGTTTACAATTGACATTGGCACCATCGCCAAATTTCATGTCGAAACTGATATTAGAAAAAACAAAACAAACCAAACTACGCAATGTAATTACATAATCCCCGAAAAGAATCAGATGAAAAATAATCTACCCCCTTAACACCACTCCCGTCGTAGTTGTCGAACCCGAATTCGTGGTTGTATACGCGGCGGTGGCATTTCCATACAACCCCGCCGCCCATCTCCGAAGAATCCTTAGTAGCGTTGCCGCCTTTCTCCGCCCTCGCCCCGTTCCCATCCCCATTACTTCCCAAATCACTCTCTCGATCCCCGGGATCGCGGCTAACTCAGACACAATCTCCAAACCCCCTTTTTGGCATATATTTACAAGTGTCGCCGCGGCACTCTCTTGTGCTCTCTCGGTCCCCTCCCTCAATATCGTAACAAGTTTCCTAATCACGTGAAACGCGGCCGTGATGGCCGCTAACCCGCCTTTCTTCACCACCGCCTCAAGAACCGTCACGCCTTCTTCGGGCAACCCGTCCATTACTTCACTCGCCATCTCCACCACCCCCACCTCAAGCAGCTTCCCAACCGTCTCCCTGTCCCCCGCCAAATTCAAAATCGCCACCAACGCATCACGTTTTGAACTAATTGGTCCATCTTTAGCCAACTCCATCAAACCCTTAATCACACGCGTCTTTCGGCCTAGCTTTTTTCGATACGCGTGAACCCCGGTTAGACTAAATATCGTAGCAGCTGCATTTCCTTTCGCCTCCCAAGTGGCGCCCGTTCGCAACACCTCGATAACACCGTTCAACACTCCGTCTGTTTCCACTATCTTTGTCTTGTTTCCTTCAAGGATAGATAAGTTTAAGATCGTCGTGACCGCGTTAACTTGTAGGCTCGGATGCTCCGAGCCTAAAAACTTAACCAACAGAGGCAAACCATCAGCCTCGGCAATGCAGGCTCGGCTATTCGAGTCTGTCTTGGCCAATGCCCGAAGCTCGGAGACAAAACGATTCGCCATTTCTAACGATTGCGCTGCCCTCGCCTTTTCGATCAAAAACGACACCGTCATCTTCGTTGCTTCTATTAACGTTTTGTTTGTGGTAACGCCGTTAACGTTTTCTTTTATCTCCGTTGATTCAAACGGAATCCGGTGTTCGCGGCACCACATTACTATCAAGTTACGCAATGCATAATTGGGGATCATTTCCGTGTGGTCCAGAGTCTGACCTGTTTTTGGACACGTGGTGTGACCTGATTCGATCCAGAGGTGTATAGATGCCCGATCATATGTCTGGCCGGTGGATACAACCACCGGCTCTCGCATTAGGTCTAGCGATATCGGACACCGGAAATCCGACGGAATTGTTATGTCCATAGAGTTTGACTTTTTCCGGCGAGGAATTATTCCCGGCGACGATTCTCCGTACAACACGCACTTTGCGTAACGTACAAGTCCGATTAACGATACGATTTCCGCCTTTGACTTCTCGTCGCCTTGATTCCTAACTTTTTCTTCCAAAATCTGGATCTCGTCCGTGCAGCTCGCGGAATCGTTCATCTGTAATCTCGTGAATATCTCTTTCAGTTTTGATTGTTGAGGAACGATCTCGCTTTTGATTCTATCTAATTTTTGGAGTACATCGGCTCTGAGATTAATATCCTTTTCATCAACGGAAGCGACTGTCTTCGAGCACTGTTTTCGGATCAAATTGACGATTTCTTCAACATCCTGGCTGAGAATCACCTCTTTGACCGGAAATATATCAATCAGAGTAGATAGATCAACCGTGAGCTCAAGAAATTTGTTCGCGACTGATTGCTGCTGAATCAGAAGCCACAATTTGCTTCCGTTACAACAATCTTCAATCAACGTCTTCACGCTCTGCAAAACAATAAACAGCTCCTCGAAGCACAACACCGCCGACGCCGGAAAACACGTCACATCCGGATCCGTAACCAAATCCTCAAGCAGCAACGTCAACAGCTTCGTTTTACGAATAATCGAATTCGAATTCCGATTCAGAACAAAAGGAATCGGATTCAAACACGAAGTTTCTCTCGATCGAAGCAATAGCGATCGTAGAAGCCTCTCCTCTGAACTCATCGACGACGTACGCTTCTTTTTTGGCGGCAAAATTTCCGGTGAAACTGCCATAGATAATGAACAGGAAAACCGAAATCGAAACAAAAAAAATTTTAAAAATAACTCAACGATTTGCAGCCGATAATAGATCGAAAACCTGAATTTTGCGTTGAATTCAAGACGCCAGTGATCGAATCTTTGAATTTAATTCGAAAAATACTCAGAAACTTATTGCAGTTGTTGTAGGTGATAGCTGTTATGCTTTTTTGATAACTTTATTCTTCTTTTATTTATTCATAATCATAAAATTTATATTATGGGGTCATCTCAGCTGGAAAATGGCTGTTTGACGGAGTATTTTATTGCGTATAATTTATTTATTTATTTAATAATATTTTAATATAAATGAGGTGGTTGAGAAGTTGAACTCGAACAATTAGAAATTGGTGTTCGGTACACCAAAACAAAACAAAGAAGAAATCATGGTGGCGGTCGTTGCGGTGGTGGGTGTGGGGTTTGACAGCCGTCAGCCGCCGGCAGGGTAACAAGAATTGAGGACTTTTTCTTTTTTTAATTTTAAAATTGGATGCAAATGTTGGTTAACGGCGCCGATTTGACTAAATTGTGGGTTCATTACCCTTGGGAATTTGGATATGGTCAAGTTTAGTACCTTGGTGAATCATACAATGCAACTTGTTCAATCATAAATAGTTGACTTTTATGTGGATTACATAATTCAAATCATCATCGGAAAAATCATCCATTCATTGTTAGGGTTTAAGAAAATATCTATTACTTCCATTTTTATTTAGACCATATCATAATTAAATGATGAGGATCATGTCAGTTTCTACCTCTATGATACAAAGTTATCTGGATTTGACACATATTATGATTCCGGTACACTTTTAATGTGAACTAGTTTTTAACTCTCGCCTAGTCGTTATTGTTTTGACTCGTTTGTACGGATAAAACTTAAATCGAATCGTAGACTCGTTATAGTGTATGATACGAAAAAAACACCCGAATTTGAATACAACTCCGTTTTCAATAAAATTTAAAGCAGAACGTTCGCAATTTTAAAATGTAAGTAAAACGTAAGTGCAACGATAAAAATAATATTAATCAGAGAGAAACATAAAACTAAATAATAAAAATTAATGGATCGGGTCGTCGAAAACCATAAAAGCGAATGCTGATACGGTTTTCGATAATATCAATACCGAAAATGATGTTGTTCGCTCATAACGGGTTAGACTCGTCACGGTACGACAACGGTAACGGCTGTCGCTATAGGTAACGATAAAAAAACCTTAGATTTTGAATACAACTCCGTCTAAAAAAAATTATATCGGAACGTTGACAAAAAGAAACTAAAAAATTACATCTTTATCAATTAACATGAGTCGCAAGTTCACGGCACCAAAGCTAAAGTTTTTCTTGATTTGAAATCTTCATGAATATCATCATGCTCCCGATGGGACGGTTAGTTAAGGAAATTAGCTTGGTGAGTTTTTATTAATCAAAATATGGTTTTAGTGATCTTTTTGAATTACAAGATGATATTGAAGATGTATGGAAATGCGAATCATACTGTAGTGATTGCCATGATTCAGATGATTGAGATCGATCGGTTTCAGCCACATCACTTAGTGTATAAATTGGTTATTGAGAAAGATCACTCAGTTAACGATTGGTTAGCCGTCGATTCGAAGCATGGACCAGTTCAATCCGACTTCAGTTAATTAATCAAATCAAGTTTTAGGCCAAATAAAATGCAACATACATGTTAATTTTGTAAGACGATATTTAATATATGTCTCTTATAATCATTTATTTTATTATTAAATGATCAAACATAATTATTTATTTATTTAATAACGTATGTCTATTAATTAGTTGATGGGCCTAATTACTCTTAATGGGCCACTAATGGGTTTCTCCTTGGGTGTACATATAAATAGAGAGTTAATTAAAGGGAATAGACTAATCTTCAATCTTCTATTCTATCACTACTAAATCGTCCATCTCTCTCTTATAACTGTGAGTCTCAAGAACTCACCTAATACCATTCTAATCGTACACCTTAAACGGGAACCCGATCCAGATCAGATATCATGACGTCTTCCCTATCGTCGGTGAACTTAGCAGATATGTTTGTATTGTTGTTTTTCATTATTTAGTTACAAAAACTGATCAACAAATTTATAAAGAAGAATGAAGGAAATAAACGATATAAAAAATTTGTTGGATTGATTATAGTTGCTCTTTTATTTCATTGTGTTAACAGTTTAATGCAGCAGAAGTATTAAATACAATTAAACCTTAAAACAATCAATCAAGAAAATGCAAAACTTTATTGATGAATGATTGTTAATAATTTTACGAATTACAAATAAATAAAACTCTTGATCATTATCTTCAAGCTAATTCCCATTCCATCTAATTCATGTATATATGTAACAAAACCATCTTCGCTACAGCAAAACAGGAATATCTTGTCGATAACTGTTATGGATCATACTTTCAGTGACGAAGCTTGAAGAAAAACGCATAGAGGATCGGGATTTTTTTTTTCTATCAGGGGGTCGAAACTTAAATACTTGCTGAAATTCAGCAAACCTCTCAACTAATTAATGACTCTGGTTTACATTTTAAAATTTGAAAATGATTATTAAATTTACATTTGATATTGATTTTCATAAGTTATGTACACTTGATCATAGTACACACAAAAAGTTGGAAAAAGTTATATATAACATTAGGCCATACGTTGTACCATCGTGAGAGGGGTGTGACTACGCCACTTAGAGCGATCAAAGTGTGAACAGTGCTCCATCCTAGCATGAGAGGGGGCATGATCGTGGTTGCGTTAGTGTGGTAACGGTGTGGAAAACATGAATCGAGCCGTTGGGCTTGTTGACCAACACAAAAAGAGTCGATGGTTCGTAAACAAATAAATAAAAATTATTTTTTTAAAATATTATAAATACCACTTAAACTTTATTCAATTTCATCATCTTCTTCTTCTTCTAAAATCTATGATTCCAATTTTTTACAATTTCAATCTTTTTCTACTATAGTCTTCTAGGGAAGGGATCAAGAGAAAACTACAAAGTTAGGCGAAAACCGAGAAAACCACTAAAGCAATGTGTAATACAATGGGTTACGTATACGTAACCGCAATTTTTTAGTTTTCTTTTTACGTATACGTAACAGTATGGGCTACGTATACATAAGCCAATATTTAAATGATATTTTGGTAAAAATATGTAATATTACATTGATACTCTTATAAAAAAATAAAAAATAAATATTATTATATTATTGGTTAAAATTGGTTTTTAGTGTTTTTCTCGGTTTTAGCCTAACTATGTGGTTTTCTCTGGAACCCTCCCTTAGTCTTCTAATACCAACATGAACCCGAACAACCCATTCTTCAACCTAATCTACTCATTCTTTAAAAACCGTCCACAATTTAACCCAAACGACCAAAACCAAAACCCTTTTGACCATAATATTTGTTACCGCCCCCAAATGGAACTAAACTTAGCCCAACAAATGTATATTTTTTTCCAATTGGGCTAACGCTAACAAACTCCACCCACACCCGATCCCAATTTCGTTCCCAAAACACAACTCGATCCCAGTTTTGTTGTCGAAACACAAGGTCAAGCATAAAACGTAAACATAAAATAACCAGATCCCGATTTCATCCAAATGGATGGACTTACTTCTAAAGGTTGGAAAATTTGAGGCGATATATAACAAGAGCATTAACAACCGACGTAGCGGTACAAGTAACACGAATATTTTTAGTGATTCATGTGATGGGTATAAGATTGAGATGGGTGTGGCATTTACCCTCGTAAAACCTTGGGAGGTCTTGAAAAAATGTACGAAGTCGGTTAACGTCTCGTTGATGGGACAATCAACAAAACGCACAAAAATATCATTCGACAACGAATATGCTAGCCAACCTAGTTCGGATGGCCGTAGTCATATTGACCTAAACAACACAGATGATGAATTAGAAGCCCATGATTTAGAATCGATTTGCCTGTCGGGGCGAACAACAAACGAAAACAGGCAACATACTCTATAGAGCCCGACTACAAACAAACTTTGGATTGTATATCAGAGAGGATGCACCCGGTTTAATGACTTAACAAAGGTAAAGATTCGGCTGAAGAGAGAAAAACAAAAGAACTCAGATATGAAATTGCTTTCTAGTAACATCGAGAATATGACGGTTCCGATCGGGAAAACAAACCATATAATAGAAACAAATATGGAATGTAATAATTTAGGAACTTCTTTAGTGATTTTATTATGTTTTTTTTATTTCAGGTTTGTAATGTTTAAGAAAAATAATATTAATTTTTATGTTTTTATTATATTTTTGTAATGGTTAAAAAATTAATATTAATATTAATATAGTTTTATAACATTGATTAGCTAATAGTTACAAAAATGGCTGACGCTCCGTAACCATAACACATGTTTAGTGAGTTTGAATAACTCCTTTTAGCTTACACTCACTAAACATAACACATAGCATTATATCTTTAACACCACATATTAAGAAAAATTAAGCAAAGTCTGTAAGCATTTGACACGTTTCTGATATTTATGATGATTTTCATCCGACGAATCATCACTCCACATTAGTATTAAATAACTTTGTACCCGTCTGTTGGTCAGGTATTTTAATGTAATCAACTGAAAACCGATTCACACATTTAAAAATTGTAACATAGCTCACAAAAAAACAAACAATTGAGAAAGAAGTTTTTGTGAATGTATAAAGTAATTACAGAATATATTTAACTTATAATAATCATATTCAACGTACGTCAACCACCTCTTCATCCTACATAATCGAGAACCTACCTTCGACACCCAAGAGCATGCCGTATCAACTATTTGTACTTGTTTCCTACTCAAAGTCAACATCTCATTTACTACCGCTTCAAACGCAGGTCGTCGCTTCTGGTTACCTTTTTTTTAACGGCAAACTTTTTTTTATTATATTTGTTTTGTGTCTTGGATGAGGCTAGAACCCGCAACCACTTGGTTGTGTGACTCTTGACTCTCCTCTTACCACTACATCACAACCCCCCAATGACGATGACTTGAAGTCGTCGCTAAAAACAAAGTTTCTTGTAGTGTATATAACTAAACTTTGTTAAGCAACTATATAACTACGGATTAATTTAGTTTAGGGTTAAATTGAACGCCACTAATTTTATTTTCTGTTGGTTCTCATCAGGGATGGTTGAATACTACAAGTTGGTAAAGCTAAGGCTTGCTTACCTTGAATTCCCAAATCTTTAAAGAGTAATTGAATATGATATGTTATTGCTCTTGATGTTGAGGTTTATTTTTACAATGAGCTAATTGGCTTTCCTAAATACAGTTATATGAAGGTGGGTTATTTTGAAAGGGTCTTAATCTTATTGTTGAAAATTTTGAAAGTGTCTTAACACAAACTTGCTTTCATATATCCTTGGACAAAGTAATGTTCAGGTAAATAATGGTAATGATGTCGTTGATATTGACATTAAAATTAAAATTCAAGAAACTTCACAGTTTAGTTACATTTTATTAAAAAGATATATATTTTGGATGATGAACATTAAACTAATGTCATGATAACTCATAACAAAAGAAATATTCATTTCATATTTGGTAATCCACAACAATAAATACGAAATATACTGCATGCATGCGAACTGTACCTATATAGTATAAATAAGTCGATATTTGTTTGGATATTCATTGAGTTCACACATAAACATACATATTTTATGATCGGTATAGAAAATGAATTTTGATGAATACAGGAGGATATCAAAAAAACTTTCAACCGTTGATACAAGCCAAATTGGAATAGTTGTTTTGCCAAAGAAAAGCAACATTGTAGACCATTTAATGGAATATATGGATGATCGTGTAAAATCAAGAGTCGATGGAGGACATGATCTTGAAGTTTTTTTGCACAATGACGCGGATGGAAGCATTTACAATGTACAATTTGGGTGCGAACGAGGGGAATATCTTTTCAAAAATTTCTATCCAATTATCAGAGATTACGGATTAACCAAAGGTGATTTGGTTATGTTTGATCCTCTTTTTGGTAGAATTAGAGCCGGTGACCAAATAATTATGAGATTCATCTTCGTCTATTTAGATACTAAAAAGAAAACAAAGAGTTAGACGAAAATCAAGAAAACCAACTTCTGATAAAAAAATTTGGATCGATTTTGGTAGAGTTATTTGTAAGTCAACATATAAAAATAAGAGTTCATCTAGTTGTGAAATCAAGACATAACATAGATTTAAACTCTATCTATTTTCTCTTATATGCAAGCTTTAACCTATGAAATTCTAGTGATGAGTTATTACCTCCCATATCTAAATGTGCCACACATATGTTGAATTCAACCGTTAACTTCTTTGAAATCATTTCCAACAAGTAAATAGAGTATAGTGCCAATACATTTCATGAGATATTTTTTTTGAAGATTTATTATAGGGTTTTATCCAACTGAGAAATATGAGTGAACCATCGAATTGTTTTAATCTGAAAGTGATACATATGACTATCAGAAAATCCAGAATTTGATATGTAAAACTTACACACATTGATGTATTGGCCAAGTAATCAGATTAGTTGTTAGAGACGAATTAAAGAGTCTAATGATTCTACTGAGCGTTTGTATGTGACAACTTATATCATGCTCAACAAGCTAGTTAAGTTGATTCAACATCAACTTCAGGTCAAGTTCCTAACAATACAAGCAGAGTTAGCTTGGCTATAATATGTTTTAATCTTCGATCTAAGCACGAAGTTGAACTTGTATTTGCTAATATTATCTTTTTGAGCTTGCTGGTGGATCAAGAGTTGCCTCTTTTTTTTTATTATACAAGCTTGATGTGTTAACAATTATACATGTTATTGTCTCCATTTTTGAACGTTTTTGTGGCAACTTCATGTGATTTTCTACAGAATCATTTTATTATTGAATTCATTGGTTTGGATGGTATTTGAAGACTAACGAAGAGCGGAAATATAACGAACCAACTTTTGGGTTTATAATATAATATGTTAAGCATATTGTAAGGGTTTAAATAAACAAAAAAAGAGAGATAGAGGTTTGTTGCAAATAAGGAGTTTTACAAGTTTGGGTGAAATTGGTCAAATATGAAATTGAAGGGGCTGTTTTGTAACTTTATAAATATCTGGATCAAATGGGGAGGGGGTGGCACAAGCTGTCACACCCCAACCGACGTCGGATTATACGTTGGGGCGGACGCGATTGTTCAAGAAGCACAAGGTTGACTATTAAAGTTTAAATATTTTATTAATGACTTTCAAAAGTTCAATACAAGAAATGAAAACGAACATAACAAGAATACAAGTTTAATTTAATAAGTAATCTAAGTCCAAAGCATCATATGTGATTCACAAACAATCCTCATTCTAGTGTACCTGAAACATGTTGAGTAAACTGTCAACTAAAAATAGTTGGTGAGATACGAAGGTTTAACATAGTTTTAGTAAAGTCTTTTAAAAGTTTTACAATTCACTATGTCATGCATACCATAGTATAAGTGTGAGAACAAACATGTTAAACATTGTGTAGATCAATCCTCCAACCAAGTTTAGGCATAACCCGAAGGTTACCCTTAAAAGTTTAAAGTTTAAATTCAGTAACTGTAACACCCAAAATAAAAAGAAAAGAAAAATTCAAAATTTCACTCCCTCGCGGTACGCGAGGGAGATTTTGACAAAACCTCGCGGTACGCGAGGGGACTGCTTATACGCCAGATTTACACCTTCTCGCGGTACGCGAGAAGATTCCCAACCAAGCCTCGCGGTACGCGAGGGAATAGTACACGCGTCAGGGCCAGAAAACACGTGTCATTCACCCTTGCCACCAGCCGCCACGTGTCATGCTGACTCAGCACCGTTCGTGACACCTCATCCTCTCGCGGTCCGCGAGAGATTTCCTTGGCCAGTCTCGCGGTACGCGAGAGACCGGAATTCCAGCCTATAAAAGGCCGTCAACGGGATTGAAATCTCTACACAATTTCCAAACATTCCTTATACACAAACCCGATCTCTCAAAACTCTACGACGCTCCAAGCCGCCGTCCAACCTTCCAACGAAACCCTGCTCAAGCCGTAGTTCTGTCCAAATCCCGCAAAGTAGGTATCGTTAAAACTATTCATATATATATAGCCGCAATTATATATATATTCTCTCATATATATTCTCGTTAATCGTGTCTTCCCTAGGAAGAAACGTGTCGAGGTTCTGCTCAAATTCCGAAGCCTACAACCCTACCAGCCATCAAAATCAAGGTGAACACGTTTAACGCTTTTCAAACGATAAAACCATTTTATTTACGAAAACGGCATGAAACAAATTAAATGCTTTAATCATAAGGGTAATCTACGTGATAGCATTCAGGCCATAAGCATACGTAGATTTGATCAAATGGTATACATGTGACGGGTGAAAGTCCGGTCCGTGGCTGGGTACAGATCATGTAATGGGAAATCATAAGACTAAGGATGGGTTTCCCTAGCAGATTATACGAGGGACGAGTTCCTGAGTATCATGTAAGACTAAGAACAAGGTTCTTAGCATCATCACCCTGGGAATAGGCTATCAGTCTGAGACATAGAGCTCAGCCAGTTGACCCCATGGCAGTTAACCCAGTGTATGTAGGTGGTATATACTTCAGGTGAAATAGACTGCTGAATGTGTAGATTTACCATACAAAAACGTGCTTAAAGGATTTAATTTGGTTTATGTTAGAAATCATTTTCGTGTCAGTTAAATGTGATTCACCGGCTTTATGCTGATGTTCATTTTCAAAACGTTTTTCACAGGTAGTGAAAGAAATCATTAAATTCAGGGTGGTGCAGTAAAGTCAAGATCTTTAGGCATATTTAAATCCCTGTGGCAGACTAATACAAGACCAAATGTTGGAACGGACGTAGATCCTAGACATTTTAAATGGCTTGTATTATGTAAATTAATTCAGCAGATGTACATTATATAATAGACTTTTGAATGTCTATTATCATGAAATGAAAAGGGACGTGGATCCCAAGTTTTGACAAATGTATAGAATTAACCCTTGAGGTTATTTACATTACATTTCATTACAAAAAGGCATCAAGTAAAAACAAAGACTTCCGCTGTCCAAATTTATGGGACCTCATTCAGATACCAGCATTATCTCGCGACGCCCGGGCAGGGGTAGCCCGGGGTTGTGACAGGTTGGTATCAGAGCCACATTTAAGGGTTTTAGCAAAATTAGATACTTGTATGATAGTATCTTAGCTTTAACCAATAGTTGTGCCTACTAAACGAACGGTAGGAAGATGCCTTTAACATAACCAATAAATTGCAAGATGTCAGATCCATACTATTATCCTTATAATTACCCAAACTACTTCCCTGGAGAATCATCTAATCAAGTAATACCAAGATATGACGATTATATCCACTATCTACCGACCCCGGAGAATTGGAACAGAATGGTCGCAGAACAAGTGGAGCAGACTCAAGCAAGGCTTGAACCTCTGAGGGAAGAATCAGAGTATTCAGTGGAAATGGAAGATTCAAGAGAATCTTTACGTTCTGTTATGACATCTATGCCACTACCTCAATCGTTAGACATAGTATACCCTACCGGAACAATTCAAGAACATCCACCCAGTCCAAGTGAAGAAACTCCACATTCGATTTCTGAATCCGACAAGGCTGCCGTTTGTGAAGGCAGTGGTGGAAAGTATTTCTTTGATCCTATTCCAGAACATCCCGTTTTCAAGGAACCTTTCTTCTATGTAGATCCCTCCGATGGACGTCAGTATGCAACCGACGGAAAAGTCGTGTGGTCTGTTAACTCAGCATATCACGATCTTAGGATGGGACACAGGGAACCACCTCCTTGTTATGGATACCATGATGAACTGCCAAAATCAATTGATGAACACCTTGATCGTGCTCTTAGGGAAGCTGACGATCTACGTGCTGAGCTGTTCTTCACCAGACAAGTTGTATTCCAGAACGAACAAACTATATTTGACTACGAACTAGCCCAGGAAGACAGGAAGTACGTAGAACAATGGGTGGCAGATCAGTTGATCCAGAAGGGTGCTATGACCGAGACCATGGGGAGGTTCTATCAGGATGGTGGGTACCAATGATCGAGAGTATACTACCAAATTTTTTGAATATGCCCGTTTGGCACCTCACCTGGCTAAACCCGAGTCGGTTCTCATAACTCGATATATTTATGGCTTAGTTCCAGAGATCCGTGATTTAGTGAAGGTTGTCTCACCAAAAACCATTGAGTCCACCGTAGAATTGACCGGTACCATGACGGCTGGACTAATCAGAAATATAGAGGAAAAGAAGAAAGTCGAATCCTCTATAAAATCAAAACCCGAGGCCAAAAGATTTAGCAAGAACTTTGGGCAAAAGGGGTTACCATTTAACAATCCACCATGCAAAACATGCGGACGCAGGCATAGTGGAAAGTGTGTTTTTGAAACTCCATTCTGTAATCATTGCAAGGTCTCAGGTCACACTACTGAGAATTGCTTCAAGAGAAAGGGAATGATTACTTGTTTCAATTGTGGAGAGCTGGGGCACATCAGCACTAATTGCCCTAAGTTTGCAAGGACCAGAGGAGCTGGAGGATCAGGAGTTAAGATAACTCCAGAAACCAAAAAGACCGTACGAGCTTTTGTCATGAATGCTAACCAAGCTGAGAGAACGCCGGACGTAATTACCGGTACGTTTCTTCTTAATAATGTTTATGCTAAGGTCTTATTTGACTCAGGTGCGAACCGGAGTTTTATAGATTATAATTTTTGTAATCTATTAAACGAACCATTAAGTCCCTTAGCTGAAACATATGAAGTAGAAACAGCGAACGGTGATTTGATAAAAATATCCCAATCACTGAACAATTGTTACATTACATTGGCTGGTTTCACTATCCCAGTACAATTGTTACCAATGTCAATAACTGGCTTTGACATTGTTTTGGGGATGGATTGGTTATCCAATAACCAAGCCGAAATCCTTTGTAATCAACAAGTTGTAAAACTCGTTACACCAACAAACAAAACTCTAACTATCCAAGGTGATAAACCCACAAAACCTATCCAGATAATCTCCATACTTAAAGTAACCAAGTGCTTAAGAAAAGGATATCTGGCATGTCTGGTATCAATTACTGCCTTGGAAAAGGAGAAGAAGATAGAATCAGTACATGTAGTATCTGAATTTCCAGACGTTTTTCCTGAAGAACTGCCTGGATTACCACCAGAACGAGAGGTAGAATTTCGAATCAACCTTGTACCTGGTGCAACTCCAATTGCCAAATCCCCGTACAGACTGGCACCCACAGAAATGGCAGAACTCAAGAAACAATTGGATGAACTTCTTGAGAAAGGTTTTATACAACCAAGTTCTTCACCCTGGGGAGCTCCAATTCTCTTTGTTAAGAAGAAAGACGGATCAATGCGCATGTGTATTGATTATCGGGAACTGAATAAAGTTACCATCAAAAACCGATACCCGCTTCCACGGATTGACGATTTATTCGATCAACTCCAAGGAGCTTGTCATTTTTCAAAGATCGATCTTCGTTCAGGTTATCATCAGTTGAAAATGCATGATAACGATATCTCGAAAACTGCATTTCGAACACGGTATGGACATTTCGAGTTCACGGTTATGCCATTTGGACTTACAAATGCTCCTGCCGCATTCATGGACATGATGAATCGTGTCTGCAAACCTTACTTGGATAAGTTTGTCATAGTTTTTATTGATGACATACTTATTTATTCCAAAACCCAAGTTGAACACGAAACTCATCTTCGAACCATACTTGAACTTCTTCGAAAAGAGAAATTATATGCTAAGTTTTCCAAATGCGGATTTTGGTTAACAGAAGTACAATTTCTTGGTCATGTCATCAATATGAACGGAATTCAAGTAGATCCTTCAAAAATTGAAGCTATATCCAAATGGGAAATTCCCAAGTCACCCACCGAAATTCGTAGTTTTCTGGGATTAGCGGGATATTACCGCCGGTTCATTCAAAATTTTTCTCGTATAGCAATCCCACTCACATCCCTAACTCGGAAATCTGTAAAATACGAATGGGGACCCAAACAATCTGAATCTTTTGAAACTTTAAAACAAAAACTGACAAACGCACCTATTCTATCTTTACCAGATGGTATTGAAGACTTCGTAGTTTACTGCGACGCCTCACATACTGGTTTAGGTTGCGTATTAATGCAACGCAAGAAAGTCATTGCTTATGCATCTCGTCAGTTGAAAATTCATGAGAAAAACTACTCAACCCACGATCTAGAGTTGGGCGCTATAATCTTTGCTTTGAAATTATGGCGACACTATCTCTATGGGGTTAAGTTCACAATCTACACTGATCATAAAAGTCTCAAGTACATATTTAGCCAGAAGGAGTTAAATATGAGACAAAGAAGATGGATGGAAATCCTGAATGATTATGATTGTGAAATTTGTTATCATGAAGGAAAGGCAAATGTAGTAGCAGATGCCTTGAGCCGAAAAGAAAATGTCAAGCCAAAGAGAGTACGTTCTCTCAGACTTGAACTACAAATTGATCTTGTAAGTCAGTTAAAAGAGGCACAAGAGTTAGCTTTGAAGGAAGGTAACTTTGAAAAAGAAGGAATGAAAGGAATGCTTGACTTACTGATCAAAGGTGAAGATAATATCCTTCGCATGAATAAACGTATTTGGGTACCAGTTACAGGTGATCTTCGAGAGCGAATCCTCGAAGAAGCACACAAGTCCAAATACACCATGCACCCAGGAAGTGATAAAATGTACAAGAACCTCAAAGAAAGTTACTGGTGGATTGGTATGAAAAAGAACATTGCTATCTACATAGCAAAATGTTTGACTTGTTCCAAAGTCAAAACCGAACACCAAAAGCCAGCTGGATTATTGCAACAGTTAGAATTACCAGTTTGGAAATGGGAATTGATAACTATGGACTTTATTACCAAACTTCCTCGAACCACTCGTGGAAATAATGCAATCTGGGTTATCATTGACCGTTTAACCAAATCAGCTCACTTTCTATCTATCAAGGACACCATGAGTATGGACAAAATGGCGCAAATTTACGTTAATGAAATTGTAACATTACATGGTGTGCCTCTATCCATAGTGTCAGATAGAGATAGTCGCTTCACATCTCGATTCTGGCAAAGTTTTCAAACAGCTCTAGGAACTCGATTGAATCTTAGCACTGCTTATCATCCACAAACTGATGGGCAGAGCGAAAGAACCATACAAACCCTAGAAGATATGCTCCGAGCTTGTGTGATAGACTTTGGAGGTAATTGGGATGATCATTTACCTCTAATGGAATTCTCATACAACAATAGTTATCACACAAGTATTCAGGCCGCACCATTTGAAGCATTGTACGGACGAAAATGTCGAACGCCTGTATGTTGGTCAGATATCGGAGAAAATCAGTTATCAGGACCAGAGATAGTCCAAGAAACCACTGATAAAGTATTACAAATACGTGAACGTTTAAAAGCGGCTCGAGATCGACAGAAAAGTTATGCAGATAAACGAAGAAAGCCGTTAGAATTCCAATTCGGTGACAAGGTGTTATTAAAAGTTTCACCTTGGAAAGGTGTTATTCGTTTCGGAAAGAAAGGAAAGTTAAGTCCACGTTTTGTTGGACCTTTCAAAATCATTAAACAAATCGGACCTGTTGCCTATCAGCTTGAACTACCAGTAGAGATGGGTGGGGTACACGATGTATTCCATGTATCAAACCTACGTAAGTGTTTAGCTGATGAATCCTTGCTTATGCCTTTACAAGATGTGGAAGTAAATGAAAAGCTCAAATTCATTGAACGACCGTTACAAATTGAAGACCGACAAATCAAAAAGCTTAAACGAAAGCAATTGGCGTTAGTCAAAATAAGATGGGACTCCAGGCGTGGCCCAGAATATACTTGGGAACTTGAGTCAGAAATGCGCAAAAAGTATCCACATCTCTTTCAATGAATCTCGAGGACGAGATTATTCTAAAGGAGGGGAGGATGTAACACCCAAAATAAAAAGAAAAGAAAAATTCAAAATTTCACTCCCTCGCGGTACGCGAGGGAGATTTTGACAAAACCTCGCGGTACGCGAGGGGACTGCTTATACGCCAGATTTACACCTTCTCGCGGTACGCGAGAAGATTCCCAACCAAGCCTCGCGGTACGCGAGGGAATAGTACACGCGTCAGGGCCAGAAAACACGTGTCATTCACCCTTGCCACCAGCCGCCACGTGTCATGCTGACTCAGCACCGTTCGTGACACCTCATCCTCTCGCGGTCCGCGAGAGATTTCCTTGGCCAGTCTCGCGGTACGCGAGAGACCGGAATTCCAGCCTATAAAAGGCCGTCAACGGGATTGAAATCTCTACACAATTTCCAAACATTCCTTATACACAAACCCGATCTCTCAAAACTCTACGACGCTCCAAGCCGCCGTCCAACCTTCCAACGAAACCCTGCTCAAGCCGTAGTTCTGTCCAAATCCCGCAAAGTAGGTATCGTTAAAACTATTCATATATATATAGCCGCAATTATATATATATTCTCTCATATATATTCTCGTTAATCGTGTCTTCCCTAGGAAGAAACGTGTCGAGGTTCTGCTCAAATTCCGAAGCCTACAACCCTACCAGCCATCAAAATCAAGGTGAACACGTTTAACGCTTTTCAAACGATAAAACCATTTTATTTACGAAAACGGCATGAAACAAATTAAATGCTTTAATCATAAGGGTAATCTACGTGATAGCATTCAGGCCATAAGCATACGTAGATTTGATCAAATGGTATACATGTGACGGGTGAAAGTCCGGTCCGTGGCTGGGTACAGATCATGTAATGGGAAATCATAAGACTAAGGATGGGTTTCCCTAGCAGATTATACGAGGGACGAGTTCCTGAGTATCATGTAAGACTAAGAACAAGGTTCTTAGCATCATCACCCTGGGAATAGGCTATCAGTCTGAGACATAGAGCTCAGCCAGTTGACCCCATGGCAGTTAACCCAGTGTATGTAGGTGGTATATACTTCAGGTGAAATAGACTGCTGAATGTGTAGATTTACCATACAAAAACGTGCTTAAAGGCTTTAATTTGGTTTATGTTAGAAATCATTTTCGTGTCAGTTAAATGTGATTCACCGGCTTTATGCTGATGTTCATTTTCAAAACGTTTTTCACAGGTAGTGAAAGAAATCATTAAATTCAGGGTGGTGCAGTAAAGACAAGATCTTTAGGCATATTTAAATCCATGTGGCAGACTAATACAAGACCAAATGTTGGAACGGACGTAGATCCTAGACATTTTAAATGGCTTGTATTATGTAAATTAATTCAGCAGATGTACATTATATAATAGACTTTTGAATGTCTATTATCATGAAATGAAAAGGGACGTGGATCCCAAGTTTTGACAAATGTATAGAATTAACCCTTGAGGTTATTTACATTACATTTCATTACAAAAAGGCATCAAGTAAAAACAAAGACTTCCGCTGTCCAAATTTATGGGACCTCATTCAGATACCAGCATTATCTCGCGACGCCCGGGCAGGGGTAGCCCGGGGTTGTGACAGTAACAATCACCATGGGCTCCCCCCCTCGAAGGGTCAATCAATCTAGGTGGATTGGTCAAATACAATAGATCTATCATTGTTACTATATGCTTGATCAAAGTTAATGGATATACTAGTATTTAGTTTAATTTAAGCATGCACGTCTCAAGCATAATAACACAAGAATAAGCATGCAGGCATAGTTGTACAAGAATTGTATAAGTTTGGAAGTTTGATACATGTTCCACCCCAAGTTTATAAATAAAGTAAAACGAAAAGGGGCTAAGTATACTCACTTGGATGATGAAGAGTGTCCAACAAAGATTAAGTATAGCAAGACTTTGAGAGAGAATATCCTCTCAATAAGCCTAAGAACATAAGTCTAAAGTTTCAAGTTTGATCCTATAAGTCTATGACAAATATCTAGGATTTTAAGATTAACTAGGGTTCCAAATGGGAGATGGGAAATGTTTGTGTTTAAAAATCAAAGTTCAAATAAAGGTTGTGAATGAATGACACAAGACTTGAATATCAAAGTTTAATAAGTTTATAGTGTAGAATGATTATTAATTAAAATAATTAATTAAAAACTTTACAATTATAAATTACACAAGATAGGTAACAATAATCTAAAATAGTTTTCTAGGTATTTTTAATGGAAGTTGTAATATTAGTTAAATGAAAGGATAAATAATTATTAAAGATTAATATTAATTATTTAAAGAATAATTAATTATAAAGAACTAATCTTAATTATTTAAAGCACAAATGATGAATAAGGGTTGGTAATAATTATTTAGGGAATAAATAATTATTAAGGATATATAATTATCTAAAATAAATCAATATAAATCTTTCAAGATTTAATTAAGTATCAAGTATTTGTTTACAAATTAACTTGTATTTCAATAATGTTTAAAATATGATTATGAGTTTAAATAAATACATGTAATTATAAGTTTATAAAATGTTAAATAGTATTTCTTATAAAGTTTATATTCTAACTATAAGTGTATAAATGTTTTTAAAGCTTTAAATGAAACCACAAGTTTTAAAGTCTTAAGTAAAGTTTCCTTTAAGTTTATAAGTATTTAAATAAAGTTTATAAGTTTATAAATGTTTTAAAGTTTAACTAAATAAGTTTCTGTCTATATTAAATATAAGTTTTATAAATGTATAAGTTTATATTTTTTATTAGAATAAAATTTCTGTTTCTGTTTTATAAAAAATTATAAGTTTATAATTTCTAATTTCAAATAAACAATGTATAGTTATTTTCTTGTTTTATTTAAATAAGCCTCGAGTTAAATAAATATATTTTTATAAGAAATACACAAGTTTATAAGTTTTTTTTTTAAATTAATATGTAAGTTTTGTAAATCTATTTTCGAATTTTATAATATTTATATCAATTTCTGTTTTAATTCATTTTTTTAGAGTTTAAAACAGAAATAATTCAGAAAATAATGCTAAATTAAAGTTTCAAAATTTATAAAATATTTCTGTTTAGAATATAAGTTTTACAAAGTTTAAAGTATTTTTTATAGAGTTTAAGTACTTAAATCTATTTTTAAAGAATTAAACTTTTATAAGTTTTAATCAAGTTTAATTAAATAATATGTTTCTAGAATATAAAAGTGTGAATAAAAATCAGATTTAAGTTCATAAATGTTTAGCAGATTTTATAAAAATATTTACAAGATTTAAAATTGTTTAAAAAGGCTAAAAAAATAAAAAGGGCAAAACTCGGGTTGGCCGGATCGAACCCAGGCCACCCGAGTCACACACACATGCATCTAATCACCCGGCTACGGGCCTCGCTGATGATTTATACGGAAAAGAAAATCTATAAACATGTTCCCAAATCAACCCAGATTCCCTTATGAACCCTAGATCGAAATACGACTTGATAATCCCTCTGTCATTGGAAATTGACAGGGAGCTTTCGATTATGGAACGAAAACGAAGATAATGGCCTTTCGAATTACCTGAAACAATGCCGAAAAGAGGGAGAACGGGTTCAGAGTTCTGGGTCGGCTGTCCAAGAGTTTAATTGGCAATTGTAGGTACAAATCGAAGGAATTGAGGGTTTAGATAGTTCAAGAGTGATGTCGTTATGGTATAACAACTAGTATTTATAACTAATTTCATCATTAATTGTCAAATTAGATGGGAAGATTTACGGGTGTAAACAACGGACTTAAACTTGAACCCACGCGGTGTTAAACCCGAAATTGCGCATTGAATTTCCTTGGGTTACGGTTGCATGCGAGAATGGAAGCCCGAGGTTCATTGAATTTGGCCGATTACGGGTTTTTTGATAATTCGAAGGTGAAACCGGCTTGGGAGGGGGTCGAACCTGGGACTGATTTCAGTTTCGGAAGTTTAGGTAAATTACACTTTTGGTCTCTGAGGTTTGTAAGCTTTATCATTTTATGTTAAAACATGGGTTTTTAGTTTAAAGCAACTTTTCGATAAATGACAGTTTTAGTCCCTGGACTTTATAAAATAAATAATATGATTTAATTCTTATAAAATCCTACTAAGTTCTATAAGTTTTATATCTTGATTATTTTATAATTTTATAAAATAATTCCTAAGATTTATAGTTTAAAATTTTAAGTATTTAAAATAAGTTTATTAATTATATTATTTATATAATTATAACTTACGATGTTTTAAGAATTTTACCACATTTTATTTATAAGATATATATTTCTCTAAGTCTCATATATGTATATATATATATATCTCAAATATTATCAATTAAATCAATATTTATTATTTAAGAAAATAATTTTAATAAAAATTTCAAGCTTTGAATAAATAATACGTGCAAAAGTTTAGGAAAAACTAGGTCGGAAAGTACTGGATATTACACAAGCCACACACATGTGTGTGTGTTTTGTGTCTTGCAAGAGAAAGGAGGAAGAGGTGAATGGCGGGAGATCAAAAAACAAAGCATTGCATGTGAAGTTAGAAGATTTTGGTGTATCTATCATGTTCTAAACATCAAGTAAGCATCTCCTTCATCTCTTGATTCACTATTGTTGGTGTTCTTGGGGAAAATTCGAGTTAGGGGCTGAATTAGGTTAATTGATTGGTTAATTACTTGATTAAAGTAATAACCTAGGTTGATTAAAGGTAAAGGGTGGTAGATAATATCATCTAAACATCCAATTTAATGATTCAAGAATTGGGGTTCTTGAGGGTGAATTGGAGGTTTACATCTAATGATGTTTAAATGATGAATTGACGGTTGGAAAATGTCTATGGAGTTAAAGGACACATTTTTATATAAGAAACATCATCTAATATCATGATTTGAAATTTAGGGTTCTTATTAGAACAAAATAACTTTGGTGTATTTATTGTAATAGTTTATTTGTTATGTATCTCTTTACAATATATAAATACAAGTTCCTTCCACTAGTGAGGTAGGTTTTGTATGATGTTTAGAAGGTGTAGGAGTATTGTGGTAAGTCTATAAACACTAAACATACTAGAAACCACAATCATTTTGGTAAATCAACAACCTTGGGGAATTGGGTGAACTTGGATCAATATTAACGGGTTAAAATGGGTTGAAAGGTTGTATTTGGGTGATGGAGGTTTGGTTAAGGTTATGTTAACAAAATTAAGTTTGGGGTGTTGATATTTAGATCATGGTTGTGTCTTAAATCTCAATTTGGTATGTGGATTGAGATCAAAGGATTGCTAATTGCAAATGGATTGTTAGGTGATCAAGGTATTAAAGGAGTTAGCACTTAGCATTGAAGACCAAGTGGAATCGTCTCTAGCTAAAGATAAGTGTTGAAGACCAAGTGGAATCGTCTCTAGCTAAAGATAAGTGCTTTGCACTTACTTAGTAATGATTGGTGGTAGTAAATACACCTACTTGATATACATGTTGATTTTGTTGATTACCATATGTGCAAGTTATGTATGTTGATTTGGTGAAATTGCATGTGGTGTATGCATGCAAAGGGTGGGTGCTTAAGGTGCTTGAGATATGAACCTCACAATGTCGTATGGTAATTATAGTCATAGAATTACTTATGAGTTCTATGACATCATTTTTATGTCTATGTTGAATTTACGGGTGGGGTGAAAAAGGTGTAACTGAAGTCGTTGAATTTCACAAGTATAAATGGTGGATTGGGGTATTAAAATCCCATATGTAGATAAATATCGGAAGGGTGAATAGAGGTCGTGTGTGTACACTTGTATGTGTGTGTTAATGTAAGACCCCAACCCGGGCATCCTACAGTTGGTTCTCATAACGGATCATTCACATTTAAAACGCATTTATTATTAACTCAATTACAGCGGAAGTCTTTCTAAATTATTTTATTGTTATTTAATGATATTAAATTACCTCACGAATGCCTACACACCAGTCCAAGTACACCGCTCCCAATCCAAGATATGTCAACACTACGCTTACATGCAAACCAATCTAACATACACACAAAGTTAGCTACACTAAGTGAGTTCTAATAGTTTAATTTGAACAGAAACCATCACGTCACATTTGTTAATTTATTCCACTCAGGACCCTCCAGTCCTTATAAAATAGTTTTATGATTCATTAAGGAATAGTTAACCACCTGTTATCCCACGACATCACATAACTGTTCATCACCCGAGGCTCAACTCGTACTACCAAAAATAATAATAATAACATACCATATCGTTGACATAGACTTAACTTACTATACTAACAACTCATACCCAAGAGCAAGTATTAACTCGACACTTGGTTAACACAACATACTCAAGACATTAACACACCCGGCCTTAACCAAGGCTCTCACAATTAACTGACACGGCACTTATACACTTCACGTCACAAATCCTGACTCAACGATCAGTCTAACTCTACATACCGCAATAATAACATCTACACGTCACACTAGTATTACCGCATTAATATCACCACATGCATAATCAATATAACTCAACGTTTACATGCAATACTACACATATATAAATACCCACTTAAAGACATACATCGTCACTACACCCTCGTCAAGGCGATCGATGCACCCTGTGCTCATCATTAACATGCTAAATAAATGTCACCGTTGGCGACTTTCGGAAGAATCACATCCTTCACAAATCCCGTTTGCCATGTCATATAGACAACGATGCAAATACATCACACAATTATAAAGCACATAATATTACACAACATATACACGACTCGTTAACTACACATGCACCTCACATATAACATTAGAATAACATATATCCCACACGAAATCATAAGAATTTAGCTTAAGGTCCGACTTTCCCCGATTAGTCCCTTAACACATCACACATTTAAAAACCCATACCCTTAGCTCACATATTTCCACGAACACAACCTAGACCCTATGACTCCTTAACAATTATTCTATATTCAGAACGCATTGGGTTAGTACTCGAAAACCCTTAACACAACTAAACATATTAACACCTCTTGACCGTATGTACGATAGCCCCAAAACTGTAAAATATTTAAAAGAGGGGGATTAGAAACTCACAGTTTAAAAGAAGGGGATTAGCTCTGCAGCTCGACGGTCTACGCTCGAATCCTAAATCTATCAGACGTACGATCACCCAATCAGAATACGTTTTACACATTCGTCGTCTAAAACATAAACACATATAAATCCCATCTTCGCCTAGCCAGCTCGTCCTTTCTTTCCACGAAACTCTAGCTACACGGGTTTACATATATCGTTGCTCCGGAACCTGACAGGATTCATGTATCCGAACCCGAGCTCCCATGCAAGCACACGTACATGCACACACATGCAAACCCCAGTCGCCACGAACCCGCACCCGGATTCATCCACGCACCACTATCGGCACCATCTCGTTCGTCGTAGACCACCCCTGTGATCATCCGGCCGTCACCATGGTCACCCCATGCCCCGTCGTCGTCCCCGTGGGCTTCTATCATCACCATCGTCCTCGTTGATCCCCACCGTTGAACACCTTACACCATTGTTGCGCCTTATTGCCAAAACAGCCCGCAACCGCCGTCCTCCGCCGTCGTGCCATCGGCAGACGCCGACAGCCATCACCGCCCTCGCCACAGCCTGTTCCAGTTGCTTCCCACCATCGGCTCCGCCTTTGCCGAGCATCACCACCCTAGTGCACCACCGCTGGTCTCATTCGCCCTCATCTTTCCCGTCGGCCACCATACAACTCGGTAGCCTCCGCGTTCATCGTCGCCGACCACCACGTCTTCTTCCCTGTCCTCGTTGTCGGCCGTGAACCACATTTCAAACCCTAGTCTGGTCTTTTAATCATGCATGCAATTAAAAATAAACAAAGAGAAGCGGGACGAGTATTACCTTGGTTTCGTGCGAGTCTTTCCCGCTACGAGTCATCGTGAACCTGAATTCCGGCTTTCTGGCCGTCGCACACCACCAGGAGCCGCCCCGCTCTCTTTCTCTCTCTGGCTTCCTTTCTTCCTCGCTGTCGTCAACTCCCCCTAGACCGATTATGGTCTAGGGTTTGCACCCATGTGATGTTCTAAACCACAAGGTTTTTACATTCGGGCCCTCGAGTTTCCTTGTTGCATGCCTTCACTCCTTAATCGTTCCTCATTTGGATAACCGGGTCCTTGTGATATCGAAAAATAGGGTTTTACATTGGCAAACCTTGTTACTATCTTAATTATAGATGGTTCAGGCCACCCGTTAGCTCTAAAATTCTTTCATGGATTCTCGGGATGTTACAGTTAAGAGTCGGTGTTTGAAGTCTTTAAAATTCACTTGTGTTATTTGGTGATTGAAGTCTAAGAACCTCACCCGGGAGTTAATTGAGGTTATGAACTTCACATGGGAGTTATTATGATCACATAAAGGAGTTTGAAGTCTAAGAGCCACACATGCTAGTTATTTGAGGTGATGAACTTCACAAGTTGTTTTTTGGTATTTGAAGTCTAAAAACCTCACACTGAAGTTATTTGAGGTCTTGAGCTTCACATAGTCATTTGTGGTGTTTGAGGTCTTTAGAACCTCACAAAGATGTATGGTCGGATTAGTGAGAGGAAAACCAAACCAAGGTGACATACATAGGTGTTATATGTATGTAATAGGTGATTTTGGAGTGTATAAGAGCGTGGAGTTTCAAAACGATCCCGTGGAGGTTTAAAACGCCTCTGTAGTAAAGAGTGCTGGAAAAACTTACTGTCCAACGCCTTTAAAACGCTGCCAAAACGCCACCGGCCTTTGGAGTTCAAAAACGTTGTCGTGGAGTTCTAGAATGTTGTTTTATAGGTTTTATGTGTTATTGGCCATTCTTCTTGGGTGTTACCCTTCAGGGCTTGGGGGATATTGTATGTCATTGCTAATGGTTTTTATAGTGTTTTCTTGTAGCGAAACTGAGACAACTTCGCTTTACGTTAGTTTCACATGGTTTGGTTCATCTCCTTCACCGAAACCCTAGATCTGCATGTTGAGATGAAACCAACCAAGTTCGCACCTTTTTATGTTTAGAATGCTCGTATACTAGCCTAGAGTCTAAATATAAGGTTTGTTTCCCTTTTCAAACGTACAAACCTGACTTTTGATTCAAATACCTATAAAACCCACCAAAGAATAAAACTCAAATTTGGATAGGTTTCTTACCTCAAAACGACCCTCTCCTTCGGTAGATCTTCACCGAGCAGTGGAGATAGATGGAGGAACGATCTTTGGCTAAAACTGAGACTTTCTTTCTCTATGGTTTCTCTCTCTAGAACTCTTGGATGGAAAAATGAGGCTAGGTTTTTAAGCCCATTTCCCTTCCCTATTCTTGGCCCAATTCCCAAACCCGTTAGGCCAACGAGTTCTATTTTATTCTTTACGTTTTTTTCCATCGAACCCCATTTTTATTATCCGTTTGTTATTTCGGGATGTTACACCAACGTCGATATTTGTTTTTATTTTCTTCGATTGATGTAAAACACATGTAGTTTTTTTTATTTATAGAACATCTTTCTCTCAGACATCACTTGAATCACACTTCTCAAACACACACAAATCTGATTGAAACAAAACAAGAACATGAATTGATTGCACCAAATAAAACGCGTATTTCCAAACAAAGATACAAGGCGACTCGATTGTTATGAATTTACAGACTCGATATATATACATACTAAAACGACAGAACTGTTGCGACAATCCATCCCTGGCGGAAACCGTCACCTGCAACCGCTCCATTTGCACAACCGCATATGCTCCGTTAAAGCCCTTGCGACTGTTTTTTCCTTTGTGCAGATCTCCGACAACATAGTAACCCTTTGATGGGTTTGACAAATAAAACACTGACTTATGCTTTTCTTTTTACAGCTCATTAGTAACAACCTAATAATACACAGACTTGGACATTTAAACTAAACAGACCTGGGCCTTCAGTTCTAGTAGCCCAAAATAAATACAGATTTAGTATGACCCAATAAAATAACTAAATTAATAAAACATTATAAGATCAAAACATTAATAAACGAATATTATTTGGGTTTTATTTTTATGGTTTTTTATTCTCGGTCGTTTCACACGGTTTTATCTTTTCATAATTTTTTTATTCGTCTCACAACGTGTCTTTCTTGGGTTTTATTTGCCATGATATCTTTGTTGGTTGTTTTTTGTTCAATGTTTTTATGTCAAACCTTAAAACCTAGCACACAAACAACATATCGCAAGCATACTCGATAAATATTTTAAAATTAAACTTCAAAAATTACAAATTATGTCCTTTATAAATATATAAAATTGCATTGTGTGTCCTTACACTTCAATAATTACACTGGATGTCATTTTTTTAATAATTTTGCGCGCTTTCTGTCCTTTACACTAACTTGTGTTATCCTTTTAGTTAGTTTTAAATAAAATTATCAAACTACACTTACTAATAAAATACAAAGTTCTTTTAACTATAAATGATTTGACCCGTATATATTCCTCTTCTTCTACGTATGTTTCTACAGGGTTGACTTGGTCAATACCCATCATCCTCTCTACACCTGCAAGATTCACCCACCTTTTCACATCCATCCATAAACCCAAAACAAAAGCCTTTCCGCTCATACTCCGACGTCCCTCCCGCGAGCTCGACACTAATTAAAACCTGTTTGTAACTTTGCTCGAAAGAATAACCCCATTCTCATAAGGGTAACTTAACTTTTGTATTAAATTTGGATTCCCTGTGCATTAGTTTGAAAGAAATTAATTCAAATTTGAAACTTTTGTGTTTAGAATTGATATGAATTCGGAACATTGTAGGAAGTTTTGATGACCACCAATCCTAGGAAGGCAAATCTTGAATTCACAATTCCTTTTTTTCATAAAGAATTGGTCAAAATTGCTCATTTTGTCTCCTGATTCCCACATTATAATTTGGTCAACATTGTTGTCGTGAACCCTTGTTGCTAGAAACAGAAAAGGTAAGCCTTGTTGCCGTGAACCCTTCGTTTGAAAACTTGGTTAATTATAGAGCGAGAAGCAAGAGCAGCGGCGGCGGTGTGTAATGACCGTTCTTCCCTTCGATTTTCCGGTTATCTGAGAAACCATCTGAACCCAATCATCACATTTGCTTCTGTTCGCAAATCTGAAATAACAGGATTTGGTTTGGCCAGTGATAAAGTTCATAAAAACGACCATTCACCACACACTCAACCCTAGACTCCCATCACCGGATTTTTCTTCTTTCTTAATGAATTTTATCCGTCGCTACTTCACTCTTCTAGTTGGTGAAGATGATTAGGAGGGCTAGGTTTAGGACGATGATGGGCTGGAATTTTTGGTGGTCGTTGGATGTGAATGTTTTGATATAAAAATATAAGTAAATATATTTTTAGGATTATTTCACGTGATCAGGTTTTAAATTTATAAAATGATAATTACGTTAACTTAAAACACATACAATAGGCAAGTGTACCTATCGCAGCGTAACATAGTTTAGGTAAGAACCAAGTATCGAACCAATGGACACGGTCGAGTTTCATACTCAACTTTTGTTATCGTTTAGTCGGATTAATTAGTGAGTGGGTTTTGTGTGCTTGTGAAGCAGAAAAGTAAATGACGGTAAAGTAAATAACATAAAAGTAAAAATGTGCGTGAAGTGTGTAACAGAAATGTAACTAGCAGAATTGTAAATAGCAGGAAAGTAAATAAGGCGAAAATGATCAGATTACATATAGTATTGATTCGGGATTCAAATCAGCTTGGTACGTGATAATGTTAAGTTGACTAATTCAGTGGTATGATTACTACAAACTTGTGTCCCGGGTCATCGCTAGAGCCACGTCCTCACTACATTTGATTCACAAATTACGTTCTTTAAATTAAAATAGTAGTGCCTCACGTTAGGGACAACATTTACCCTCAACCCATCAAATAGTCATCTCCGGGTTGGTTTAAGACATCGGACTTAAAAATGCTTTATATTAAAGTTAAATAGGTGATTATATTTTTGGGACTACATGAGTTGGTGTAACAATGGGACCAAGTATAAAGACATACTGTTCACAACATGAGTTCATAAATTCTTGGTCACATAATAATCTAGTATAAAGATGTACAATCTTAGAAGTATAGATCAATCATTGGCTTATCAATCTCTGCTTGTATAAAGACGTACGAGTTTTAAAGGAAGTTTGATTAAAAATGGTTTTACAATCTTACTCTTTAAAATCAAGACACTCACAAATATAAAGACGAATTTAGAATATAATAAAAGCCCACCGAAAGATGGTTTTTAAGAACGAATTAGTTAAAGACATAAACATACCACGAAATTAATACGTAAAACATTAACATGCACCAAGCATCATCTTCACCCTAGCAATACAAATAAGTTTTAGCCACGAATGGCCATAACGACTAGCGTAATGATGAGTTTCGTAGGCTCCCCTATTGTGGAACAAGGAGGAAGAGCCCCTCTACTTTCTACTCTCTACTCTAACTACGAGAATGCTCTCTTCTTGAGTGTTCTTTAGGTCTGAATTGGTGTGTGGAATGAAGAACTCAAGCCTACTATTTATAGGCCTCAAAATGTGCAATGCACGACTGTGCAATGGGTTGCACGGTCGTGCAAAGGCCTAGGGAATCAAACAGAGTACAGGGGACACTGTACTGGTCCGTGGAGGAGAAGAAAGGCAATGCAAGGCCGTGCATCCCTCCTTTTTCTTCTAGGTTTGTCTTTTAGCTGCTTGTTTGACTTTTGTTGACCAATTTTAACTTCTTGGTGGTCAATGCTCGGAAATGAATCTTTTAAAAGCTTGAATTCTTGGTGTTCTTGATAAGATTTAGCTTGATTTATATTTCCAACACCGAATAACCTGCATTTACAAAATATAAGTGTTTTAAGCATAAATTACAAGATTATTATTCAATTAGTACCATAATGTGGGATTATTACGTATGTAAAATATGTATAAATAATGGCATATCATGGTTACAGAAGGAGGTGGTTTGGGTAGTTGCCGGAGTTGGTGGAGGATGCACGAGAGAAGAGATGGTTTTGGTGGTGGTCTAGGGGCTGGTTGAAGGGGGAGATGGTAATCTAGGTTGAGTGTGTGTAAGGTTTATTTTAATGTTCTTTATAATTTTATATTTTTTTAGTAAGGATAGTTTGATAATTTTATTTAAAACTAACTGAAAAAAATAACTCCATTTGCTGGAAAGGACAGAAAGCATACAAAAGTTTTAAAAAAAGAACAACAAATATAATTATTGAAGTCTAAAGACACACCATACAATTTTATATATTTATAAATAACATAACTTGTAATTTACTCCCAATAATTTTAAAAATTACTACGCAATTTATGGGAGAAGGGCATTTTCCCCTTCTATTGTTGCAGCTGCTACATATATTGATCCCCTGAAACCCTAACGCTTTCACAAAATCCCCATCTCTCTGTTTCACCACGGGTACCAGTTTGCCAACGGCTATTCGCAGCCGTAATCGTCCCTCACCTGTCGGCGCTGAGAAGCCACTGTTTCACGTCTGTTCGATCTCACTCCAATCCCGGTCGGTTTCCGTTCGGTTTTCGTTCGTGTATCTAGGTAACTATTGAACCCCTCTGATGTTATATACATTATTCATTGCATATGCGACTTAAAATTAGTCAGATTTGGTAATCGTTTGGTGAATCGGACATAAAAGTCGTACGTTCTTATGAGCACGAATTATTTTTTGACGTTGGATCATATTGTCATAATTCAAATCAAGTTAGTTTATAAGACTATTTTCAAACGTCTTGTTGTGTTATTTTGCTTTAATGATAGTCTTGTAAACTAATTTGATTTACCTTATGAAATATGATCCGGCTCTACAATGCAATTTGTGCTCATAAGAAGAGAAAAACTGAGATGTATGTCTTTCGTTTAATTAATAGAATGTGTTTAGCCAACGATGTCTAACTAACTTGTCATTGTTTTTGTCTAGAATCCATATTACATAATTCGGTTCTTGACCGATAACCGATATCTCAAAATATCGGTTATCCGTCAAGGACCGATATAAAAGTTTATGCGGTGAGATATCGGTAACTTTTATATCACGCATAAACTTTTATATATATATATATATATATATATATATATATATATATATATATATGTACACACATATATAATATTAATGGTCAAATCAAAAGTCAAAACTAAAAAGTGTCAATATTTTATATTAGAAACATGATCTAGCAGGTGTGCAAAGTGTGAACGTGTGTGTATTAGAGAGTTAGGGCATTTACTTCAATGGTTTTGGCTATGGGTACAAGGCATTGGGTCAACATTTTTAAAGATGATTAGGCTTTGGGGCAAAAAAATGTTAAAAAATAGCCAAGATTAGTAAACCGAGAAACTCGGGGAGACAACCGATATTATGGAATCAAAATCTCGGCGATATATCGGTAAATATCACCGATAATATCAGCACCGATATTTTGCATAGGACCGATAACCGATATATCGCAAGTTCTTTTAAATTGATTTATTTATTTGAATTTTTGGTATACAAATGCATGATCTATTATAACAATCCTGTGAACATAAATGTTTACAATTGTAGTCTGTGTTTGATTCATAATTCTGTCTATATTACAATCTGTTTTGAGATAGTAATTTAATGTGAATGACTATTACACTATCACACATCAAAAAAAGAGTTTTAACACAATGTCCCAAATTGTTGCTGTGAACAATGCAATGAGGAGTGGAATTGGAGAGACGAAACTGAAGCTAATGGTCATGATGTTAGGAGAAGATGGAATTGGAAATGAAGCTCAAGTAGATAGAGAAGAAAATCATATGGTAACAACCTTAAACTACCATTTTAGAGGGAGTTAATTTTAATATTGATGACAATCGGATGGTATTACATTTCGAGAGTAAAATGATTTCACTCGTGAGTGGTGAAAAGATTCTTTCAAGGACAAGGAATAACTTATTAGAGCTATCAAACTCTATAGTATTAAGGCATATAAACATTTTGAGATAGTTTAATTACGACTAACGCTTGGTGATAGATGTAAGTTACATGTATGATTAAGTTGCAAATGGGAACTTTGTTCAAATAAATGTTAATGTAACGGATCTTTTCAAATTACAGAGTATATTGGTTCATATACTTGTTTACATTGTAAGATTATTCAAGACCGTTCAAACCTAAATGCAAGTTTGTTCTCCTAAGAAATCCAACACCTTAAAAAAACAACTTTTTATTAGTGTTACTGCCTTGAGAACCAAAATAATTGCTAAATTAGGTTTTACTTTTTCATACAAGAAGGTTCATATAAAAACAAAAGGCAATTGAACATGTATTTAGGTATTGGGAAGAATGTTATATTGTTTTATCTAAATTTCAAGATGTACTATAAATGTTCAATCTAGGGACTATAGTTGAAAGGTGGTGCATTTCAAGATGTATTGATGTAGCTCACGTAGAATTCAGATGTGTTTTTTTGTCGGTTGCTATGATTTAGAAATGTCGGCATCTGATTTGCTATTGTTGAAATAAACCTTATGATAATTGACATTGGTTTCTTTCTCGTGTCAAGAAACATGTGGTGTTTCTTTCTCGTGTGGTGAAAGATTGTGAAAACCACACGGCTCCAACTAAGGAGATCCATACTCATTAACTGTTGGACGATGTGGGCTAAGTTCCCAACTCGAGCATATCGGTTGGATGATGGGCCGGGTTCGAGCATATGGATCATGGGTCATAATTAATTAAGGAATACAATTAGAGATAAATCAAATGAGTTGTATTTGATTTATGATAGGTAGTTTAATTAGTAGATAAACATGTGGGTTTATAATCTAATTAGGAGTCCTTATTCTTTTCTAATTGTAATCAAGTCTTTCTCTATATAACCAACCGAGTTAGGGTTTTGTGGTTATGAGAGTTTTGATCTAGTTTTGAGTTTATTTTCTGGATCAATAATATTGGAGAGTTTATTCCAAACATTGTGTGATTTGTGTTGCTAATTCAATTTCGTGAATTGGTATCAGAGCGTGTTCTCAGATCCGAGACCTGCTCCTAGTAACACAAGCATCTGTTGAAGACCAGCGAGCAGGCCAATTTTGACCTGCAAAACTGAGTAATCGACAAATCAGAAATCCACCACCGATCTCGAGCAAGGAGATTGGAACCTGATCAGACGGACTGGATCAGGGTTCGCCGGGCAAAACCCCACTCACGTACCGGCGACGGAAGACGAAAGAAGGTAATTAATAAAGTAGTCTAAACCGAGTCAGGGTTTGCTACGTGTAATTGGAGTTTTTGTGTTAGTTTTCTTGCTAAACACGCATCACAGAGGTCACGAAATTGAATTAGCAACACAAATCACACAATGTTTGGAATAAACTCTCCAATATTATTGATCCAGAAAATATTAACTACATTTAGGATCCCAATATGACGATCAAATATCAGACATATCCTTTCATAATCTTTCGCCACATGTTTCTTGACATGAGAAAGAAACCAATGTCAACTAATGTAAGATTCATTTTCAACAATAGCAAATGCATGTGACATTATTTGATTGTTACTATCAACTTTCATTTGCAATCATCATCTACCTTTATACTTGCATAGAATTGGATGGCATCAATGCTAATCCCAAATCGAGAAGGCTTAAATCCCATGATAGGAGCAACTGTCCAAATAACATGGCTGAATTCCATGAAATCTGCACTAGTTGTCTTGAAATGCACCATTCAACTATAGCCTTTAGATTGAACATGTGTAGTGCATTTAGAAACTCAGGTAAAACAATATAAGATACTTCCCAATTCCCAAAGACATGTCTTCTGTTCTCATATCCAAACCTTCTTGTATGAAGGGTATAACCTAAGTTATCAATTATTTCGACTCTCAAAACCTTTTATTATGTGTTGGATTTTTTTGAATGATTACGCTTGCATCTAGGTTTGGAAGGTATTGAGTAATCTTATAATGTAAACAAGTATGTGAAGGTTATACTTTTGTTTACAAGAAATCCATTACGTTTACTTGCATGAAGTTGTCATTTGCGACCGGATTGTAAATGTAACTACATTTTATGCATCATGTAGTTGGCCGTGATTCAACCACCTCAAAGTTTTTATTATAGAGCTTGTTAGTTTTAATAAGTTCTATCTTGCATTGCAAGAATCTTTTCCCCGACTCACGAGTGAAATCACTCTCAGAATGTGTTACCATCAAATTGTCATCAATAGTCTTACATTAGTTTCATGTAAATCGGTGCAAGTTGAATGTATTTAAAAGTTACCATATGATTTTACATCTCTGTGTGCTTGAGTTCCATCCATATCTTTCACATCAACATTGTTCACAAACAACAATTTCAGATATTGTGTTGAAATCATCATTTTAAATCATGTGTGATACTCCATTGATTCATTTTGTATGACAAAGGTAGATAGGGGTGTTCATTTTTTGGTTTGAAAACGAGAACTGGACCAAAATAAAAAAAAGAACCAAATTCAGTTTGGTATGAAACCGAAACTGAATAACCAATTTGGTTTTTGGTTATGCAACTTTTGAACTCTATATAACCAAATAATCTATATATTTTAGTTAGCCCTCTCCCGCAACAATCGTTTGATTAAATCGATTTGTTGATTTCTCAAAACCTAAATCGAATAGGTGAACTATATCTAGGGGTGTGCAAAGTCGGTTATGGCCTCTTCCATAACCGATTGGTCGGTTATGACAGGGTCAGTTAATCATTAGTTATGTGTTAGTTTCGGTTAATTAACCAATATAATTAGCTTGTGCTTTTAAACCAAAATATAAACTAATAAATTTTTGCTTTGTTATAGTGAGTAGAAGTTGTGTTTGGGTTAAAACTTATTTGAAAGAGGAACAACTGTTCCTCAGCTTTTAAAACATGTTCGGTTATGGTTAGGTTTGGTTATGGCGGTTAACTTCCTCACCCCTAACTATATCACTATAGAAGCTATTGCATAATTGGAACCGGCGATTTCATAAATTTTGGTAACTTCTTTTTATGATCCGGCTAGAGCAAGTGTGGTCACTTGAATAGATAGAGAGAGAGGTAGGGGTGTTCACAGTCCGGTTTTGATGGTTTCTAAGTCAAATCGTGAGTCACATCGTTGGTAACAGTTTTTGATCATCGAAAAGCGAAACCGAATCATTTAAAATTTAAGCCGAACCAAACCCAACATATTAACGGTTTAGTTACAATTTGGTTTTACGGTTTGAACTAATCACATCACAAATGAAACATCATTTGGAAAAAAACACTTTTAATCAGACATTAATCTTACTTCTTCAAAAGAGGTGCACTATATAGTCTAATGGATGTACATATATTTTTAAAATAATTATTCTTCATCGGTTACTATAATCACAGTTAAATTTTAAGGTCAAGTCTAAGCATAGAATTTTTTTTTTAACGGCAGATCTACCCTTTTTTAGTTCTAAATTACACTAAATAATTCACCTCATGTCTGGGTTTGAACCCAGGACCTCCCATCTAAGAGGCAAGAGTCTCTATCAAGTGAGCTAGTCCCACATTGGTCCAAGTCTAAGCATAGATCAGATAGTAATTTATAACAAAAAAAGAAGGTTGATGGCACCAATAAACCATACGAAATAGGTAGATCATATAATGTGACTGAATCAACAAACTGAAGTGGCCTGCCCGTTCCATTTAAATTAACAAAGCATAACCCAATTAGATTGTGGCTTGTCTATCTAACCCAGTTTTATTTTATCATCTAAAACTTAATATATAGAGTAAATTACACTTTTTGTCGTTTAAGTATATATATCAAACTTCAGATATTGTCCTTAAACTAAGAAAATAATAAAAATCAGCATTTATGTTTAATTTTTGTAACTGTTTACGTCATTTGGTCTGACGGGGTTAGATTTTTAGGTAAAGTTCTATCATGTGCAAGACATATGAGGGTAGTTTAGTCATTATAACCTTTTAGGGACCATTTATGTACTTAACTTAAAGTATTGGATTCATCATTTTTATAAAAACTTCGGTATATATACCAAATTCCAGATATTTTCTTTAAACTTGGAAAATAACAAACATCATTCATTATGTTTAAATTTTGTAACAGTTTACGTCCTTTGCTCTAACGCGGGCTAGATTTTATGGGTTAAGTTTTGTCATGTGCAAGACACTTAAGGGCAATTTAGTTTTTTTTTCTTGTTTTTTAAGGTAGTTTTTAAAAAAATGGTGGATCCAAATCTTTAAGTTAAGTACAGAAATGGTCCCAGAAAAGTTATAATGACTAAAATACACTCATGTGCATTGCACATAACATAATTTAGTCCCAAAATCTAACCATCGTTAGACGAAAGGGCGTAAACTGTTATAAAATTTAAACATAAAAGAAAAGTGTAATTTACTCTAATATATATGTATATATAGGGGATGGTAGTAGAAAGACGACGAGGTCAGAAGTGGAAAGACGACGGTCGGAGGAGCCTCCCCGTGCCTCCACATGTGCGATTGATGGAGCCGACTCCGGAAAGTGGCGGCGCGTCCGTGATCGAAAAATTTCACGGTAGCCTAACACGTCCAAGGAATTCAAGGGGTGGGTGGTGAGAGATGGTGGCTCGGCAACGATCTTATGTTGACCGGAAGAGAAGATTAGGGCAGAAAAACGGAAAAAAAATTTAGGGTAGAAAACTTAATGGTTTGATTCCATGTTAGGGTTTAGGAAATCCTTCAATAACGGTACTTGTATTGAGCACCAATATATATATATATGAGTACAGCACATGGTAGAAAAAAAACTAATTACACAATGGTCTTTATACGATACATAATCTATATTGTATAATAAATAAATGTTTTTTTGTGTCACGTGTCGCCTCCATATTCATTATCACAATTTTTTTTCCGCATCTCTCTCTTATTTAATGCATTTATATCTTTTAATAATAATATATATTTAAATAAAATACTAATTATACTAATAAAACACATTTATTTTAAATTGTCTCTTATTATAAGAAAAATTAAAATTTAACTATATAACTTTTATTTCAATCAAATAGTAATGAAAGTCAAATTATATTAAATAGTAATTAACGTATTTTCGAAACCCATTTATATATTAATTTTTACATATTTTGAGTTTGATTATATTATTAGCATATGTAATATATTTTTACAAATGTAAAATATATGCATAAAAAATTAAAAATTTTATATATTGATATTTTTCACCTCGTGAATACACACGGGATTTAAACTGGTGTTTTAATACACCAAACAACTTATGTAATTAATTTTACAATTTTAATTATGACATGTTAGTCTTGCGTCTTTTCAACCAGGTTTTTAGCGTGATTTCAACAATCAATAAATCATGCTTGATTAACGCTTTGAGGTCATTTTAGTCTTGCGTCTTTATGCAAGAGGCTGTTTCGCACGACTTGCACCCATGACCTCAAGGTTACAAAACAACAACATTGCGAGTTGTGCCAAGGCTCACCCTCTTTGTTAGCAACATAAAAATATGTAAAAATATGTAATTAGATGTGTTAAAAGGATATTTATGTCAATTTGTTTTTATGGAGTAAAAGAAAAGTAACCATCAACCCATGTAACCGCATATTTCACAACAATTCTAAAGTAAAAATCCTTATAAACGTAATAGAATTAATCATTAGAAAATGAAAGGCGAACCAAAAGAAGCAACCAAAAATGAATACATATCGAACAAAAAATAAATCTTATTTTAAATCATTGTCACTTAATTTCATATCCACTCGTTATTATTTCTATTTTGATAGTGGAAGTGGATGACTAGGTTTTAATGGTGAGCATGATTATTACTTGATGTTGCATTATTATTCTTCAATATTGCTTTATTATCTCAGATATGATGATTAACTATTTTATATTAATTTTACGTGATCATATTCATATGGCTGCGTAATTATTATTAAATGTAATAGTTAAGTGTTTGTTTTAAATATGATTCATGATTATTTTTGAATGCTCGCGTGATTAGTAACATTATAATGTACGTACGCAGTGTGAATATATTTGTTATGATTATCGATTACTTTGACAATTTATAACCTTAAAGATCCTTGTAGACAAGTCATGATTCCAAATCCTAATAATAATAATGATAACCTAAATACATGGAAACTGCGATTCTAGATATGAGGATTATGTGTGATTTTATCTCCTACAACATCGTAGAAAAATGTAAATATCGATGATGATTTCCAGACGTCACAAAATAAGAATAAACCATTCAAATCAACCGCTAATTAATAAAGATAAACTACTATCCATACTACCCTTTGTTCACTATATCAATATCAAAATGAGAAATAGATCGACCATGGTCTTCTGGTCTAGTGGTATCAGCTGATGTGGATAAGAGCTCTGTGACCCTAAGGTCACAAGTTTAAATCTCACTTCAGCATGAAAATCTTCCTGCCAGTTGCCAATGAGCTCTCCTGGTAGGGCCGTCAATTTTTGACACGGACATGTTAACACGACACGACACGTAATTAACATTTCTCATGTTTGACCTTAACATGTTTCGTGTGTTAAACAGGTCAACATGTTAGGGACATGTTAAATTCATGTCTAAACATTTTAAAGACATGTTAACATGTTAAGATCCATTAGGGACATGTTACGTGCTACAAAAGGTCTAGTGATACTCAAACTTCTACGATAACCAACATGGGATTTCGGTCTATATTATCCATGAACATAGACAAAATACCAACAAGGTTAGAATATTGGTTATCATAACCTTTGTCCACTATACGAACATCAAAATCAGTATGAGACACGTACCGAGTAACTTGTGTTACGCTCTACAAAAGGTCTAGTGATGCTCAGACTTCTATATTAACCAACATGGGATCTCGGTCTCTATAATCCATACACATAGACAATATATGGGCTAGGCTATGTATAATGATTTCACTAAAAAGTGAAAAACGTCATGTCACGTCGCTGTCACGTAGGGGGTATGTAGAAGTACTAAACAAAAACACTAAAGTGTAAAGGCTTCATTATTACCATTAATTTAATTTTTTTTAACCAAGCCTAACTCTAGCCTTACGTTCGTGATTTGCCCCCACGCTAGTGCCCTTCATGCTCCAATAACGCCCCTAGCGACAGGTGTTTCACCCTCAAATGAACTGACATGGCAATAGGTGTGAACCCAAAACACATTAACACATGGTTATTAGTGAACTATGACCATAAAATAGCAATCATAATGTAAAGATAACATCTTTCAAGATTCATGAAGTTTTTTGGATACGTGTGGAAAATTACAATAATTGAAACGAATTAATTTATACAAGTTGTAGATCATATGGTAGGCCAATTTAGGATACGATCCAATCACATTAGAAAAAGTGTTAAAACTTAAAAAGGTGTTTGAAAAGCTAAAAGTAAATACGGACGATCGATGACTTTTCAAACTTAATATATACTTGTTATATTCAACACAAATTTGGGTGAAAAAATCTATAGTATATAATAAATAAAGGTTTTTTCATGCCATGTGTCATCATCATATTTATTTTCATCATTTTTTTTTCACTTCTCTTTCTTATTAAATGCACCTCCATATTTTAATAATAATATATATTTAAAGAAAATATTAATTATACTAATAAAATACATTTATTTTAAATTATCCCTTATGAAACTTTAAAATCTAATTATGTAACTTTTATTTTCAATCAAATAATAAATTAAAATCAAATTACATTAAATAGTATTTAATGTATTTTTGAAACTCAATTATATATTAGTTTTTACATATTTTGAGTTTTGTTTTTTATCCTTAGTATATGATACATTTTTATACCTGTAATATATATACATAAAGATTTAAAAGTTTTATTTATTAATATTTTTCACCCCGTGTGTATACACGGGATCTAAACTAGTAAGAGTATAAAAACATGTATACAAATTGATGTAAAAACATGTATACAAATTGATTTAATAGATACGACATGTTACGTAATTGATGTAAGAACATGTCGTATTTACAGATGAATATAAATAAACATGATTAAATACACTTACGTACAGGGTACTCTACACCTAATGTATTCATCGGTCAACTCAATGTATTTTACTTTAATTACGAAAATTTCAAACATGTATTGTATTCAAGTAAATTCAACGGTGATAAAAATGATCCTCAAATTTAAAAATAAGTCTCTTTCATTTAGCGACCATCATTTAGACCTCACTTTGTATATACATTTGTGATATAATAAAAGAAAATTTATGGTAAATAATTGAACCCAAATAATTGAGAAAGGCCATGTTTTTTATTTAATTTCCCTCACCGCCGCAATTCATGATTTCCCTTTATTCCTTTCGGTAATAATAATGTTATTTTTCATTTTATATATTAAAGAAATTATTTTCACATCCTAACAATATTTTAACAGATTGAAATTAAAAAAAAAACATACGTATGTTTCTTTTCTGCCCCCAAACTCGTGATCATCCTCTCATTCTGATGCAATTATTAGTATCAAAGATTCAGGGGCGCAGGTTAGTTGGGGCCAGAGTGCGTCCCGGTCCACCCCGATTTTTCGCTCCGAAGTGTTATATACATATTCGGTAGAAATTTTTATAGGTATTAAGTTCCGGCCTACTCACATATCTTTCCCAAAGTTTAGGGGGGGTTTTTTGTAAAACCATTTTAAAAAAAAATTATCCCCACCGTCGGTTCTTTAAAACTTTTCTATCATTTTGGGCCACCGATTCTTTAAAACTTTTCTATCATTTTGGGCTTGGGACTTTAGGGAATTGGCCCAAATGATTTGGATGAGCCTAATTGGGTTTGTTTACCTTCAATGAAAAGGCCAAATCATATTGAATCTTCGGACGAACAGCAGAGCAGCCGACGCCTTGCCTTAGGGCTGAAGAAGACGCGACGACGAGCAGCGCACGAGAGGGAGCAACCGACTGGACCAGGACCTGGACGAGCGTCGAGCACAACGAGGAAAGGTAATCTTTTGTTCTCATATTGAATCGTTTGTTCTTGTAATCTTGTATTGAATGTGGTTTGCGAAAACTAGGGTTTATAATTGTGAAATTGGGTATTACTAGTGATTTAAACTTTAGTTGTATCCTTTGGGGTGATTATTGTTCAAGAATTCTAAATTAGGGTTTATAATTTAGATGCTCAATTGAATAAAACTTGATATGAGAGGGGAATGGAATGGAACGGATTACAGGCACTTGTTCTTAATGATTGTCCTTATGCATATTACGTTCACTGCTTTGCTCACAAGTTAATTACTTGTTTATTGTACTACTTGTTAATTACATGTTACAACTTTGCTCACAGGTTAATTACATGTTACAACTTGCCTTGGTTTGTGCTTCAAAGGAAGTTATTCCAGTACACCAATTCTTTGCAAACTTAGTATTTATAATTAATGTGGTGTGTGCTTCTAGGAAGCGCCATGATGAGTTGCAAAAGGCAAAGGAAGATGAGGTTAAAAAGTTATTGGAATTGGGTGAAATCAAATTGGGAAAAGGATTGAATCAAGTTGGATCATTAAATAAAGTCGGTGATACACGTTGGGGTTCTCACTTTAAATCCGTTTGTAGTTTGAGTAACATGTTTGCTGTCACCCTTGTTGTTCTTCAAGGAATAATTGAAGACACATCTCATACTACTTATGCTCAACGTGCTGATGCTGATACATGTTATAGTAAGTTTCAATCATTTGAGTTTGTGTTTATTCTTCACTTGATAAAGAAAGTAATGGGAAGAACCGATACACTTTGTCAAGCATTACAAAAGAAATCCCAAGATATTCTTAATGTCATGGAGTTAGTTTCAGCAACAAAGGTTAGTCTAAATGATTTTAGAAACAATGGATGAGATTCTTTACTTGCAAAAGTTACTTTTTTTGTACAAAGCATCAAATAGAACTGCCGGATATGACTACTCCATATACTTCTACTCGGTATCGGCCTCGTAAAAAAGATCTTCATGTTACATTTGAACATTATTACCGAGTAGATTTGTTTACATCAACATTGGACAAACAATTACATGAGTTGGATAGTTGATTCAATGAACAAGCAATATAGTTGTTATCTCTTAGTTCTAGTTTAGCTTTAAAAAAGATTAATGTTGATGAGATTGTTCTTCTTGTTGAGAAATATTATCCTGAAGATTTTACGGAGCATGAGATGATTCATTTACGATCTCAATTAGAAACTTTTAAAGTTGAAGTGACAAAGAATACCAAGTTACGTAGTGTATCGACTCTTTCTGATTTATGCAAAACTCTTGTACAAACTCAGAAACGTGAGATGTATTACTTGGTTGATAGAGTGGTTCGGCTAATCTTGACCCTTCCAGTTTCGACTGCAACAACAGAAAAAGGATTTTCATCAATGAAAATACTCAAGAATCGCCTTCGCAATAAGATGTAAGATGAGTACCTAGTGAATAGCTTGGTGATTTACATTGAAAGAGAAAATTGCTGAAAAGTTTGATTCGGATTCCATAATCGATGAATTCAAAGTTCTTAAAGGTCGGCGAACTCAACTGTAATTCTTTTTTCAGGTACACAATCTTTTTTTTAAGTCTTTCATCTTTGTTTAATTGTTAGTTAAAAAATATCTAGTTTTTTTATGTGTAAGAAGGGTCGTTTGTTAGATATTTAAAGTTTATATTGTTTGACCCGAACCGAATGGAATCGTTGACCCGAATATATAAGCCGAAACATAGCAATAGGAATAAAAAATTAGAACTCCACCTAGACCCCTCAAACGAAATCATTCAAGCTTTGTCATTACAAAGATTAATAAAAATTAATTTAATATTTAGTTATCTTTTGTCTTTTCAATATTTAGTAACATTTAGACGCAACTACACATTTGGCATGAAAGTTGAGGATGATTGATACTATTAATTATTTGTTGCATTCATGTGGCTATGATAACCCGAAAATATCCTAATGGATTATGGGTATGTTAGTAATTTCACACTTTCATACATTATTCATATCCACATGAATTGAATGCAACATTGCAACGATAATTTAAAAAAACAATATTCCTTGAATATACAAAAAGATTCAAGAGACTGCATGCAACAATAATTCATAATAAAATAATATTTCTAATAATATTATCCATTAGCCACATGTTCTTGTCACAAATAAATAATATGTGACACGTTATGGTGTCTGTCAACAAAATAGACCGTGCATTGAAAATCTTGGTGACCTATCATCACACAATTAAAGGTGTGAACCTAACTTTTAAATAAATTTCATGCAAAAAAGAGTAGATAGCATTGTGTAACGGAGTATGAATAATATATACTATCCACTAAAGAACATGTATAGTGTCATTGCTAATATTATATAGGATATTGATATTCTTTTTAATTGTATTGTGGTAGGGATCATCAAATATTGCTCACTAATTAATAATTATTTATAATAATTAGTTTAGCCTAGTGACAAATGTGCATATCCAAAGCTTTATTAAAATAAGTAGGTATTGGGTTCAAGTCTCACATGTAACAAAAAAAGGGTTCGGGTTGGGCCAGAAGCTTTTATCACCTATGATGAGTTTCCTCTTGAGAGTGGTGGAGATGATCGGGTGGACCAGTGACCTGTCATTGATCCAAATTGTTGTTAAAAATATAATAATAATAATAATAATAATCATTTTTACTAATTCTCAATTTTGGTAGCATCGTCAATCACAAATACAATATAAGCGGAATCTTGTGCCGTGCATCAACTATACTCTTAACATTACTTTGAATTTGGCCTTAGTTTTTTTTTTCTAAACTATTTGACTAAGAATTGGCATCTTAGAAAGTATCCAATATTTTGAGGTAAGGCTTTTAAATTAAAAATTAACTCTAAATACCCAAATGATTAAGTCTCATATCAAAATGACAATATTTAGTTTTTAAGACCCCAAACATGTTGGAAGTGATTTACTTATAGAAATTCTTTAAATTATTTTTGTTTACTTTCATTTTGTAAAAGGGAAACTGAATATACATCATTTTAGATTTAACCAAACACCATCCGACACATATATGAGTCATATAGGGTCTATACGACTCATATAGAGTACAACTTTCAGACAAGGCTACAGGAATTATCACATCCCTCGGATCAATTTTTTATACGAGTCGTATAGCATCTATACGACCCGCATGTCAACCCGCTATACGAATCGTATATAGGCTATACGACTCGTATAACTTTCTTCCTTGTACGTTTTTTTCCGTTTTACGTGTCAGATAAGATTTTCTCGTAATGCATGCCGAATATTTGATACGACATAAGATTCTATCAATTATTTGATACGACACAAGGCTTGCTAAGATGGGTATGTTCTAGTGCTCAGATGGGAGATCATATAGGGAACATATGTATGGGATTTCGAGAATTAAGCCTGGATGATCTGAGAGTCGTGATTTTATTTTCAGATCAAAACAATTTAGTGGTTCTACTAAATTTAATTATCGGATAAATCTCAGATTTGAGACAAGAATTGAAATATGAAAATTGTATAGGATTTGATTTAACCAGAGAAAAACATTCTGACCAAAATTGGGGAATTCGAATGTTTCATGATCTGGCTCTAACTGTCATTTGGAAGTTATCATTTGAATTTCAAATTCTTTATTTAAAATTGAGCTAATTTATTAAATATATTTTATATTGGTATAATCCAAAAATTCAAAAATTTTTGAATATCAATAATTTTGAACCCCGCTTCCGGAGGCGGCGCCCCTAGGCCCCTGTCAAAGGGGCGACACCCCCTTGGAATCCCCGTTGCTTAGGGCTACGCCACTAAATTTCAATTAGGTTCCTAAAATCATAATAAACTCAAATAAGTGTACATTACGCACCTCCTGATTTATTTGATGATTATTATGATTCATATTTGACACATGTTAATCCAATTACACTAAAATATCCAATAACATATGCTCTGAAGTTATTTCCATATGAGAGCATGCGGATCTTCAAGAATTATCCCTTAAGTCTTATTGCCATTCTAATAACATATCTAGGACAAAATTTTAGGAATATCCCTAGTAAATTAAGCCTATAGGTTTTATGCACGTCTTCAAGCCTTTTTTTAGCATGACCTAACGATGACAAAATATTTTCCCTTATTTAATCTTTATGTGATTAGATTTCCTATAATTTTGGGCAAGCTCTAGATACACGATTAGGCCCCTTTGGTATAGCGTGGTATGGTGTTCGCTACAACGTACTTGATTTATTATTTCAGAAAATGTCTTTATTCCATGCCTTAGGAACTTGAAGTTGAGGGGATAGGTAATGGTCGAAAAACTCTTTAATTCCATTTTACATTTATACAACGCATGGATTATTGCTTTACATGTGTCACCTCCTAATGGCTAGTGTCAGTAACACCAACTTCGTGTCCTTCTAAATTGACGCTCTTTCCCTCGTTATAAACTTTACCCCCTCCCTTCTTTTCATAAACTTTCATTGATTGTTCGGCATTTGGTTGGAGACTTGTGCGACTTCTTGCTTTCCATTCTGAGATTCCTTGTTTGCTTATTTGTTCGAATAAGGTTCTTCATAACACAACATAGGATTAGCTCAATCGCACTCACTTGGCACCATGAATATTAGTTTTTTAGGTTACTTGTAGAGCCTTGGGTAGGGATCACAATGTTGAAGTTCTCTAAAAGTAAGTCAATTCTATCCTGTTTGGACACCTACATGTCAACGATACATCCTCGTGGATAGAGCACCTACCAACTACCAGAATTGTCTTGTGACGGAGTGAGGTGGCGTTTCGTGACTCCCACGACGGTCTTAGATTAATCATCAGTCTTAAAATATGACTACATACAACTTAACCTAGGCAATAATCAATCATTTAAAATAAATAGTTAACATAAATGAAATAAACATGCTAGTAAGTTGTTAAAAAGAATCTAATAAAAATCTAAGAATTTTTCTATTACATACATGTCAAATTCTAAATATTAATACACTCATTTATAAGTGTCATAGACTTATTTCATCGACAAAACCTCCCCTTAACTTTGTAAGTTAGCAAAACTTACATCTTAGGTCCGTTTGGCTCGTAGAATGTTTTCAACGGAATTGGGATTTGAATTAATTACTTTGAATATTCATGTCTGTTTGGTTTGTAAATTTAACAAAGGAATTGGAATGTTTAAGAAACTGAATTACTAAACTAACCTTAAAACAAATCATCACCCTTCACTGTCGCTCCCAACCCTAAATTTTCCTTTCCCGTTGACAGATGATGGTCTCCTTCGGTCATCATCGTCACAACCCCATTTCAAGTCAATAACACATGGAACACCGATCGTCTCCTCGTCACAACCGATGAACCACAACTGAATCCCTCATCGCAGCCAAAGCCATCAACGAACTCAGGAACGGGACATGCTTAATATGGTCTTTGGTTCCTCAGAAAATTGTTGCTGAATATGGAACCTAAAAAGAAAATAAGACGAAAAGAATTGGATATATTTATGGATCAGGTTGGTTTCAATTTAAGGTTGATTTAGATGAAACATCAATTCAGATTGATTTATGGGATTTTATAATTTTTTGGTGATTTACTTGCGATTTTCATGTGGATTTGATCTTTTTATTTTTTAGAGGAATCATTTTTGGCCTTAGTAATTACTAGGTTATAAACCCCGTGTATTACACGGGTTGAATAAATTTAATTTTATATATTTATTAATAAATATTTACATATTACATAGTTATGGCATATTACATAGTTTTTTAATAAAAATTTTAGAAACGTCATATAGTTACTTTTTAAAAATGTTCAATTTCTAAAAATGTTTTATGAACAAACCTATATTTTTTTAAATCAAAAACATTTTATAGAAATAATTATAGAAATCTTTATTAACGAAAAACAAAAAAATTATTAAAAAAACAATTAAGGAAAATTTGTGCAATTAATATGGGAGAGAGACGGAAAAATTTGTCTAACCAAAACGTTTATTTATTATAAAGTATAGATTAATATTTTTCTTTAGTTAGTTATATTTTGATTTCCTATTATATATTTTTATTTAATTGTAACAAACCAAAATCAGGGTTTCGTTTTCAAATAAATAAAATATTCAAATAAATAAAATATTTAATAAATATTATGGTGAAAATAATATATTAGAAATAAGTTGAAACTAGTGAGTTTCAAGTTAGTAATGAGGTTATACTAGTTTTGGAGTGAAATGGGTGAAATGAAATTGGAAGGGCTAAAGGTGTAAGTATGGCAAAATCTGCCATATTGATTTATTGAAGTCAAAATTGAACTCATTTTGAGTTCAAGATCGTTCAAAACAAGGAGAAAAAAGGAGAAAATCAGGCTTTGAGCTAAATCTTGCATTTGAAGCTTGGATTGTGAAGGTTTTGGCTCACACATCACCTTCCTAACATCAAGTAAGTGATAATCTTCCATTTGATTTCACCATGAATGTGTTAGTTGATGGGTTTTGTAGAAATACAAAAATTTTGTATGCATGTGATAAATTGGTGTTAGATTGTGGATAATCTAGCTAAACTAAAGGTAAAGAGTGGTGATTAACATCCTAGAACCCTTTGATTTTGATTATGAGAAGTTAGGGTTCATATGGTGAAAATTGGGGGTGTTTGGATCATGATGCTAGAATGTTGAATTAGTGTTGATTAAGTGTTATTGTGGTATTAAACACATGAACGAACACCAAATTAACCTAGTAAAAGTTAGTGAATGAGAAATTAGTGTCAAGGTATTGGAAAGAAAACTCAAGTAGGTGAGTTTGTATTCAAAGAGGGTGTTTGGTTATGGGGATTACCCAAACGGGTCAGTTTGGGTTGAAAATTAAATTGGGTTGTGGACTCAATTGTAATATGATTGTGATGAATGTTAGATTACTAAACTAGGTGTATATGTTTAGGTAATCAAATTATGAACCGAGGAGGAGGCACGGATCTTCCAACTCAAAAGGTAAGTGTCTTTACACTTACTTAGTAATGTTGATAAATGGGTGGCATATGTACGCATACTATAAGTTGAAATGAATGTCTATGGTTATTGCTTGAATGTAGTATGTGTGGAATTGTATTAAATTCACTTATGTGGTAAATAGTCAAACTAATATGTGAATGTGATGAATTTGGTGTAATTGACTTATGTGGTAAATAGTCAAACTAATATGAAAATGTGGTGAATTTGGTGTGATTGACTTATGTGGTATATAGTCAAACAAAATGTGATAATTTGAGGAAATAGTGTATTGAAGTGTGGAATACTTCAAAAGGGTGAACTTGGAGAATAAATACTCCAAGTACGGGTAAGACGAGTTGTGGTACTCGCACCAAGAGGTTGTAAACCCAATAAGAAGTGTGGAATGCTTCAAAGGGTGGACTTGGAGATTAAATACTCCAAGTACGAGTAAGACGAGTTTTGGTACTCGCACCAAGAGGTTGTAAACCCAATAAGAAGTGTGGAATACTTCAAATGGTGGACTTGGGGTCAAATACTCCAAGTACGGGTCAAATGGGTGAATGGTGGTGGTATATGAATGAAAAATGAAAAAGAATGAAACTTGTAGTGGAATTGCAAGAGTTAAGAACCTTATTTGACTAAATGGGTGCAAACGGGTTAAATGGGTGAATGGGTGGAAACAAGTTGTAAATACTTGTTTGATATGTTTATCGTCATTACTAACAGTGATACGATTGTGTGGTTATTTAGGGAAAGCTCCGATGTAGGTCAAAGTCAAGTCCAAAGCGTGGAGGGTTCTCGTATGCATTTTGGGTGTTGTTGGGATTTAAAGGAAAATTCATAAATGTAGTGTAATTTGACACATGATCTATGTTTTGGTGTTTATATATGTGGTATATATGTTCTGAAACCAAAACCCAAGTGTAGGAAAATTTTGGTGTCAAGTTGAATTGAAAAATGGTGAAAAATTGGCTAAGTGTTGGAGCTGGGCAAACTGAGTAAACTTTCTGTTTACTCAAGTCCCCCGTGGTACGCGAGAGCCAGGGAGGCTTCTCTCGCGGTACGCGAGAGATCTGAGACCTGGCTCTCGGTCAGGAATATCTGAGCTCCCTCGCGGTACGCGAGGGGAGTTGTTCAAAATCTCGTGGTACGCGAGAAAGTTAAAAAACAAATTCTAGGTTAAAAGCTTTCGCGTGCGTTTAAATGTTTTATAAATTGGTTTTCCAATTAAGGGTGTTACATTAATATAATTAGTATTCTTCTTTAATAGTATATTTATAATATAATTATTATTTAATAAGATAGATGCACATTTATTAGGAAAGAGAGACGGAAAAATCAATGTAAGGAAGCATGAGGAATTGACAAGTGTCCACCTTAGACCTTTATTTATTAGTATAGACCAGGTTAAAGCCCATGTTTTACATGAGTTAAATAAATACAACTTGTTATAAAATAGTATTTTCTATGAATATTTGTATGTTTGGTGTTAAATAAATACAACTTGAAATTTTCTTATGATTTAGTAATTTTTAATAAAATATTAGAATATATGTTAGATATTTAATTATTTAACATTATCATTATTTAATAGGAGAGAAAGGCAAAAAATAAAACTCTAGATCTAATCAGAAGTCAACACGTAGTAAGTTTAATTATTTATTTAGTATAATATTAGGTTAGAAACCTTGTATATTATACATGGTGAATAAATACATTGTTATATATACTTCATAAAAAAGATCTAACATTACATATTTTTGACATATTACATAATTTTTTAATACAAATTTTAGAAACATTATATAGTTATTTTTTTAAAATATTTTATAAAAAGAATAAAAGAAATGTTCAAACTATAAAAATGTTTTATGAACAAAACTATTTTTTTAATTAAAAAATGTATTGTAAAAATAGTTATAAAAATCATTATTATTTAATAGGAGAGAGGGGGAGGAAACAAAAATTATAATTTTTTTATAGAAACTTGTATCATTAAATAGGAGAGAGAAACGAAAAAAAAATGTTAAGAACGAACATGGAATGACATGTGGCACCGCAAAACCTTTATTTATTAGTATACTAGCTTAGACCCCGTGTAATACACACGGGGTGAAAAATATTAATACATAAATTTCTTAAATTTTATTTATGTATTTTACAGGTATAAAAATGTATTACTATACATATATTAAGGATAGAAAACAAAATTCAAAATATGTAAAAAAATAACATATAGTTTCAAAAATACGTCAATTACTATTTAATTTAATTTGACTTTCATTTACTATTGGATTGAAAATAAAAATTATATAATTAGGTTTCAAAGTTTTTTATAATAAAAGATAATTTAAAATAAATGTGTTTTATTAGTGTAATTAGTAATTTAGTAAAAGATATGGGTGCAATTAATAAGAGAGAGAGGCGGAAAAAAATTATGAGATTGAATATGGTGGTGACACGTGGCATGCAAAAACCTTTATTTATTAGTATACTAGTTTATATCCCGTGTATACACACGGGTGAAAAATATCAATAAATAAAATTTTTAAATCTTTATGAGTATATTTTACACGTGTAAAAATGTATCATATACTAATGATAGAAAACAAAACTCAAAATATGCAAAAACTAATATATAATTAAGTTTTAAAAATAAATTAAATACTATTTAATGTAATTTGTTTTTCATTTATTATTTGATTGAAAATAAAAGCTAAATATTTAGATTTTTAAAGTTTCATAAAGAATAATTTAAAATAAATATGTTTTATTAGTATAATTAATATTTTCTTTAAATATATATTGTTGTTAAAAATATGAGGTGCGTTTAATAAGAGAGAGAAGCGAGAAAAAAATAATGAGAATGAATATGGAGGCGACACGTGTAATGAAAAACCTTTATTTATTATATAATATAGATATAGATATGTTTCAAGGGAAAAAGGTGAGCATATTATGGTCAATTTTAAACATTTTATTGGAATGTTTGTAATTCCATCAATAATGGGGATGTAAACCTATAAACTATTCAAACTTTGATATTTTACAAGTTTTTACCCTGATAAACTAATTTTCTAGTTAACAATCAAAAGTTGGAACAATCTCGATGTATATTTAGGGGGTGTTTGGATTTACTTTTCAAACTACTTATTAACTTATTACCTTTTTTTAAAAAGATAATAAATTAAAAGTTTGTTTAAATAATTGATGAAAAAGTTAGTTTTAAAAGGATGAAAAAGTTGTTTTTAAGAAGTTAGTAATTTTTACTTTTAGAAGAAGTCAAAAGTTGCTTTTGATAAGTAATTCCAAACACCCCCTTGAAAAAATAAGGATAAGAATCAGAAGGGCAATCATGTCATGTAAAAATGACTCTGGCGATAGTAGTGATAGTAATTGTGGGGGTAACACCAATAAATACCATACAATGGTCCTCCTCCACAAGCATCAATCCCTTTTGTCTAATCTACAATCATCATCCACACCAATCTGAAAAAGAAAAAAAAATCTCTTTTTTTATGATATATTTTACGAGATGCCGAATTTAGAATACGCCGGCGACGAATTGCCGTCTCCGGAGGAGAAAACGCTGTTCAGGAAATACGAGGTCGGTCGGCTCCTTGGCTACGGTGCCTTCGCTAAGGTCTACCGTGCACGTGATGTGCACACGGACCAAAACGTAGCCATTAAAGCCATCAACAAACAGAGGATTCTTAAAGGAGGACTTGCGGCGAATGTTAAACGCGAGATCTCTATCATGCGCCGGTTGCGCCATCCTAATATCGTGCGCCTATCAGAAGTTCTCGCCAACAAGAAGAAGATATATTTTGTTTTGGAATTCGCGAAAGGAGGGGAGTTGTTTGCGAAAGTGGCGAAATCACGGTTCAGTGAACATCTCAGTCGCCGGTATTTTCAACAGTTGATCTCCGTCATCGGTTACTGCCACTCGCGCGGAGTGTTTCACCGTGATTTGAAGCCGGAAAACCTACTTTTAGACGAGAATTGGAACTTGAAAGTAACCGATTTCGGATTATCAGCTCTGACGGAACAGACCGGACACGACGGACTCCTGCACACGCTCTGCGGAACGCCTGCTTACGTGGCGCCGGAGATTTTAGCGAAGAAAGGCTACGACGGTGCGAAGGTTGATATCTGGTCATGCGGCATCATTCTGTTCGTCCTCAACGCAGGTTACCTTCCGTTCAACGATCCGAATCTGATGGTGATGTATCGGAAAATATACACCGGCGAGTTTAGAGTTCCGCGGTGGACGTCGCCGGATCTCAAACGCCTTTTATCGCGTCTACTTGACACAAATCCTCAAACGAGAATCACCGTCAACGAAATCATCTCCGATCCGTGGTTCAAAATCGGTTACAAAGAGGTCGGATTTCATCACGATTATCTTGAATTAAAAGACGACAACGCCGGATCCGGCAGTACGACGTCCACCGGCGATAATTTGAAGGTGATGAACGCGTTCGATATAATCACCTTCTCTTCCGGCTACAATCTCTCCGGTTTGTTCGACGATCGAGAGGAAGGAGAACGGTTTTTGTCAAAGAATTCGCCGGAGAAAATAATCGAGACGGTGGTGACGGTGGCGGAGGGGGAGAGGTTGACGGTGGTTACTAGAAAGGAGTGGTGTGTGAAGGTTGTTGGAGGGCATAATAGTATTTTAGAAATGACAGTGGAGTTGAAACGTTTAACTGATGAGCTGGTGGTGGTGGAAGTCAGAATCAGAGAAAGTGAGGTGGGACCCAGTGATCGGATATATACAGACAAAATTAGACCGGGTTTAAGTGAGTTGGTATATAAAACCGGACCGGCCGGTTGCCCGTGAGGCGTACAATTATTGGCACATGCGTCTACTCCATTCCTTCACAGGCCACGTTGTTTTGTCACATGTAACAAATGGACAAAATTTTTTATTTAAAATAGATCCTTAAAAATTGAAGAATAAAATAGTTTGATGTAAATATTTCGGTTTTTATATTTACGTTTTGAATTAAAATCTCTCCTCTAATAAAAAAACTAAATGATTTTGTTAATTGAAATCACCATATTCAATATCATAACATTTTCGTCCAAAATCACATTTATATCCTACATTTAATAGTTTCACATTTATCCTTTTTTATTTTAAAAATTACATAAATAAACATTTTCAACATTATTACCATTGCTCATATTTTTTATAAAATTATTATCAAAAGTTAATATTTAAAAAAAAATCAAGAATTAAAAAACAATAGATTTAAAAAAATAAGTTTTTAAAGTTTTATTATAAAAAAATGATTTTTTAAATTTTATTATAAAAAACAATTTGCTTTTGAAAAGAAAAAGGTTAAGGTTGCGGGTGATGACCTGGAATCTGGATCGACTTCACAAAGACCATCACGATTTTTTTAATTTTACATATAAATTTAAAAATACTACGTTTGTATTTAAATAAATATTTGTAAAAATAAAGTTTACAAATATTAAATTAGTAGTTTTTAATTATATTTGATATTTATAAACAATTTTGTTTATTTGACTTATAAATTTTAATACTTAGTTTTCAATAAAATTACGAAACTTACAAATATTTATTTTTAAAAGTGTATTATATTTGAAAATTAATTTTTTTTAAATGAAGAGATCTTTTTTCTTTCAAAAAACATGTTTACAACTTCCAGTTCTCATTTATTAGTTTTAAGTTTTTCATATTTAATTTTGAAATTTTAAATTTAATTGTGTCGAAATAGTAATGAGTTAAATTTTATAAATTTGGAGTTTTAAATTTAGAATTTAAAACACGATGTATTGTTGAAATTTAAATTTTATTTGTATCTTTTTTATTATTTTTTTTAACAAAAGATTTAGTATTAAAAGTTTAGCGAGATTTTTCGCATAGAGGTACAAATAGTAACCATCAATCAGAGCATCTTGATGATGATTTTGAGAAAAAGTTTATAATCTCCTGGTTTTCTAAATAGACTTATATTATCAGGTTTGTCAAACCATAAATTAGTTTTAAATGTTGTTGTTTCAGTTGTGCTATTAATAAATATTGATGAAAAAAATGGTTTAGATAATGTAACAAGTCTTTAGGTCAAATCACAAGGTAATCGCGTTATAGGAGCGAAGATTATATTTTAAAGCAACATTGATTATCACATTTTATCCATATAATTGGGTTAACATATCCAGACAAAATAATTTCATTAAAATTTCAAAGAAAAAAATATACAATCGTTGTATCTTTGCAATAACCATAAATAAAAGTTTACGGCAGTCACTTTCAAATGTTGGTTAGTATTGAAAGATACAATGTTTATTAATAATCAGTTGTATGTTGCATTATTAAGAGTTAAAAGTAGAGATGCACTCAATGTATTAATTTTTGGTAAACATGAAAAATAACCAATACCACGTCAAATGTTACATACAATGAATATTTTTTAAATTTGTAAATAATCATTGTAATGTTTCATTTGACATGTAATTTAATGCACAACTTATTAAATGAATTTTCATGTATTTTTTAATGTTTTAATTACTTTCATCCATATAATCTTAACATGTAACAAAATGAAAAGGTTACAAATACAATATCAAATTTGTATAATAAGAGTTATTAATATATTTATCAATATAATATTAACGTTTCACTCCATGTAACACACGGGGTTAAAGCTAGTATATAATAAATTATTAACATATTTATTAATGTATAGGTTTAATAATGACCACGTTGGTATTAATAGTCCCGTATTTTTTAGCAAAAAAAATATTAATTTGTATTTGATTAAGACGTTTTAAAGAAAAAAGGCAAAATTTTAATCATTTCTTTTGTTTGATACTTTATGAATGGTATAGAGTAGTTCACGGTTCTTTTCAACCTTTTGTTTTATTCGAACCAAACTACTTTAGTTTGTGTCCATGAAACCAAATTTTTATACACTTTTACTGTTTTTATTTGTTCTACAAGTGAAAGGGTAATTCATGTGAAGAAACACAACCCGGTCAGAAAGTTGGTATCCTGATCCTGCTTCCAATTTGAAGAAAGTCCCAGCGGTGATGCAGGTTACGAATTACTTCAATCCTGTAAAACAGAAGACACCGTTAGCCTCACCATAGGTAAGGTGTTAGGGTTTGAGAAATCCCTTAATAAGGGTTATTTGTATTGAATACTGTACATATAAAACAGACTGTTAGCCGCATCAATGTATATATGAATATAGTACATGGTATAAATTAACTAATTACATAATGTTCCATATACTAAACATAATGTTATAATACATCAAACGGCTTATGTAACTTATCTAACATACCCTTGCAGTTTGAGCGGAGGGAACCAGAACGTTAAGACTGGATCTGAAGTCTAAAAACAGCTCTGGAGCGCGGGGATCTCTATCCGGTATTACCATCTTAGTAATAGCCCCGCCAACGATGTTGCTGAAGCAGCTTGGCTTCGTAATCTCTTTCTTGAGTTACATTGTCCTGTGTCTCGTGCCACACTTGTGTTATGTGATAATGGCAATGTCGTATATTTAGCGTCCAATCCTTTAAAGCATCAAAGAACCAAACATGTGGAAATCGATTTACACTTACTTTGTAAGGGAACGTGTGGCCATTGGCCAGGTTCGTGTGTTGCATGTTCCCTCTGATTACCAGTTTGCTGATATATTTACTAATGGTTTACCATCACAGCTGATCGCTCCATACTTGCCTTCGCAATTCGCAGGGCCGACTCAGAGGGGGGTGCAGGTTGGGCCATTGCGCCGGGGCATGTTTACAAGTGTGGAATAATTTTAAAAAAGTATATATATTATAAAAGAAATTAAATAACTTATAAAATCTGAAAAAATTTATAAAATTTTGGGGTAAAAATTAATTTTTTTTAAATAACTTATAAATTCTGAAAAAAGTTTATTAAATTTCAGGGCAAAAATTATTTTTTTTAAATAACTTGTAAAATCTGAATTTTTTTATAAAAAATGGTGTGACAATCCGGACTTTTAGGGTTAACCCCGTTAACCAAACCCAATTAAATTTAACCTATTTAACTCGACCTTAAACACAAGGGACCAATTATGTCAATACCTAATCTTAAACTACAGGGACCAATTCTGTAATTAGCCTAAAGTCAAGCTTGTTGACTCTGTAAAGTCAAAATCAATTTGATTTTGATTCTGTTGACTTTTAAAAAGTCAAACTCGCAAGCAATTGAGCAAATTTGAATTCTATAACTGAAATTCGTTCGGTTTCGTAACTGAAAACACACGTTGTATCATAAACGACCATCATTGATACTTTAATCGCAACAATTATCCGAATTCAAACCCAATTATAATAATTAACTTGTAACTGTCGAACCCGTAACTAAAATCACTCGAATTCGATCAATTCGGTTATCACTCTCGCAAATCAGTCACTGCGCACCCCAATCGGATCCCTCTAGAGCATTTCTACACGTCAATTCCACCGGAGACGAAGCCGTTGTAACCGGAGATCGAAGCCGTCGAAGTCGGAACCCCGCCTAGTCGAACACCATCAATTCTAACGCTATTCTGGTAATTAAAACTCCCCACACCTTCGTTTTTACTCTCATACTGAAAGCCCTATGTTAATTAGGGCTTACAACAACGATTTTAACATGAACCCGGATCTAGGGTTCATGCGATTATGGTTTAGTCGATCATCACCATAGACACTGTTCAAATCCAATTAACCTATACCATTTGATTTGTAATCTCTTACTTTATGAAAACCCTATATCAATTTAATCTTACAACATAAATTCGATCGAAATCAAGAACCTAGGGTTCACATACGTTCTGTTTAATCGAAACCCTATTTACACTCGATCAAAACGAAATTAAATTATACCATTAGACTCGTCATCATCTGTATAATGAAAGCCCTATGGTAATTTGATACTACAACATCGAATTGAACATGATTCCGACTCTAGGGTTCGTTCGTATTCGAATTTGTGGGTTTTGATCTTAGACACAACGTAAATGAAACTAAACCACATCCATAGATTCGAAATGTCCTAATTAACAAAAGCCCTATGGTTTCAATCCTTGATATCATCGAATTTGATAAAATTTAAATCTGTGTTCATAAAACTACGGTTCGGATTTTTAAACGAGCAATTAACGACTTTAAACTTGTTGTTTTTGAAATTAACTACACCCATGGTTTGAAATCAATTGAGTAACAAAACCCCTATACTAGCTTGTTCAATCGCGGTCGGGTCGGGGGGATTTGGGATGGATTTGAGTTCGGTTTCGTATGGAGAAGAACCACATAAGCAGTGTATAATTAAAACCATTTTGGATCGGTCATGTGTGCGATTCCATAGCGGGCTGAGTTGGTTAAAGTGTTAGGCTGTTGGGGAGGAGACCTGGGTTCGAGTCTTAGAACCCATGTTTTATTTTTAAACCACTTTTAAACATTATTTTGGAAATAAAACTAATTTCTATATTATTTTAATACTATATTAATGCATTTTGAACCCGGAAATCATCCGTATGCTCGTGTTTGGTTTATAACCCGTTTTTAATGTTTCTCCACATTTAAATAATATATTATATTATTTTCAAACCACAACTACGAATAAAATAACATATTTATATTATTTTCAAACTATAACTCCAATTTAAAATAATATATTTATATATTATTTTCGTCACGTTAATAAACTTTATGTAACATTTCAAACTTATAAATAATATAATTATTTATATTGTTTACCCACATATATGTTCTCGAATAAAAATAATTATTTATTATTTTATCACGAAATTTATTATGGTGTTATTTCCCTAAACTTAGAAATAACATATTAGTTATATTATTTTCTGAGACCAACTATAATTGATGCAAACGCTTGAATATATTTATTATATATTATTATTATTATTTGAATCACTCGACGCGAAACGTACTTTATTTTATTAAGCATATTAAGGAACCTTTATTCCCGTGGACACGTACGTCTACTAGTTAACCATTAGAGCGTTTTAGGACGTTCAATCTTCCGTGCCGTCGTCACAAATCCCATTGCATCCCTAATTGTTATGTGTATAATTCTAGGGCATACGTAAGCCGTTGCAGGCTAACACTTGTGGTTTCAATCTCATTCTTGTGTGAATCTACCTACGTAACTCAGGTGAGTTTTCACGGGGCTTTTTTTACTTTTTAATTTGGGGGAGAAAAATGCCACAACTATTTTAGATTTTATAATTCATATGTTATCACTGTTAAAGCTAAGCGTAACACACTATCACTAAAAGTCCTCACACACATCGAACCGTTAATATGGATCTTAGCGATGTAATATTTAGTAGTACTACTGGGTTTGACAAATCCCACCCGCATTAGTCGCGCTAACTCGATTGGAGGTCGAACGGGTGAAATGTTAGTCTACTCGCATTTGCCAGATTTGATAAACCTGGCGGGAGGCAAATAAACACAAACAGTCAGCTTCGGTTGCGAGCGTTTTAGTAAGACATGAACATAGGTTAGCTACCTATAAATACACATAGTGAATTTACAATAATTTGGTAAATGCTTTATTACTATATTGAAACCTGTGAACTCACCAACCTTGTGTTGACACTTTTCTTACATGTTTTCTCAGGACGATAAGCTAAGGCACAGATGTACGATTAGGACATGCATGGAGTCCTAATATCAATTTCTTCTTAAACAAGACATTTAAACTATTTTATTTATGTTATTTTGTACTAGACTTTGGGCGTGTTTGCTTTGAACATTTACTTTTTATTTATCGCTTCCGTATTTACTCTGAACTTTTATAATATTTTCATTTGAGGCCCATATAGTGTCGTTTGATGTAACTAATGACTAAGATCCTGGTTTGTCACGCACCAAACGTAAAACTTTGTTAGTGAAATTTGGGGGTGTGACAAATGGGGGCATTTTTATTATGTCGAGCCGGATACTTAATTTTTCGGGGACGATCCTAGCTGTTCGGACCACCACCTCTCGGTGGTCAGCCGTATCCTGGTGGTCCGTCGGCCTCGCCATTCGCAACGTTCGGTTCTGATCAGCCCTCACCTTATCGAATTCCACCACCTCAGTACACGAATTTAGTTTCAATCTTCAGCTCCATGTCTCTCTAGCCACCTGCTCAGGACCACAACTACTACATTGACACTGGGCAAGCAATCACACTCAATTTAATCGAGGGAATCTACATTCTATTATACCTTGTGATAAATCTAAGACATAGTGGTTGGTAATTGTGCTTTACTTCCAATTTTGCATATTGGTTACTCTTTCTTTCTATTTTCACGTAACAAGTTGACACTAAATGACATTTTTGTTTCTGATCAAATGGTTAAAAGTTTCATCTCTGTCGGAAAACAGCGACGGTGAAAAAAAAATAAGGGGGAGCGAAAGAAGCCTACACCGACGATTTAGACTTGAAAAAGAGAAAATCCGTCAAGAGGAGATGAGATCGAAAATGGTGGCTATAGGCCTGATCCTGTGTTAAGGTTTGAGAAATCTTTCAATGAGGGTTTTTTGTATTGAGCACCAATATATATAGGAGTACATTACATGGTGAAAATTAACTAATTACATAATGGACCTTATACTAAACATAATGTTATAATACTCCAAACGGCTTATGTAACTTATCTAACAGGAGGGTTGTTCCCGGTGACCACCCTCCGGCATGAGGATAAGAATTGGTTCGTCAAAGATAATTTGTCAAGTATAAAAGTTCTTAGGGTTGGTAGTACATACCTGACTCTGCTGAGTTCATCAGTATTTATAGTATCTTCTTGCTGCCACTTTCACGTATGAGGTGGGCCATTTGTGAAGTTATAACAAAATATGATGTTGACATTTCTCATTCTATTGGTGATCACGATGTCACGCTTTTCGTAGGTATGCTACCTAAGCATGATGGTTAGGTATCCCCTTTTTGTCGCCTTTTTCTTTATTTGTTACCTGGATCATTACTATGGAGTCTGGCCCGGGTTTGCCAGTTTTTGATATCATATCTCTTCAAGTCCCCCGGCCAAGCATTTGTAAGTGCTTGCTTAGAGATATGCTTGACTTAAATCATCTAAGATGTTTCTGTTAACTGTTGATAATGTATATTGTGTGCTTACTTCCTTCTTGATATATATATATATATCTATCTATCGCGTATCGGTTCCTTTGATGATGACAATTCGTGATGCACTTAATGCGATGTGCCCCCTTAGGCCTAAGATGAAGAATATGACGTCTGACATTCGTCACTGTTTCTAACGTGATATCATCACCATTTGTTGCTGCTGAATTACAGGGGATGTTGAAACGCTGATGTTGACAGTTGCATGAGATAATGGGCCGTCATTTTGGAGATGGTGGGATACGTGGCGCTGTGCTATTGGGTGTTTTTCTGAAGCCCTAATCTCCTGCTTCTTCTACATTAAATGTGATTGACGTACCCCCATGATATATATTTTCCCTCGATCTTGTCTCTTTATTCTTCTTCTTGTTTGTCGTCTCCTCTACCCAATGTTTTCTTCAAACCTAAACCTTTGTGTTTGTAATTTTAAGGGCTTATGACGTAACTACAGGAATACGTCTCGTGTTGAAGTTATCCCTATTCATTGGTCGCGTAAAGATTTTAAAAAAATATGTAAAACGTATGGCATTCCAGCTGTCGGGTAAAGATTTTGAAAAAATTATTTAAAAAGTGTGACATTCCAGCTGCCTCAGAACCTGAATTTCTCAAGAAAGGGTATACTAATACTGATAATAATGATGGGAAGATTGCTCTATATACTATTTTTTTACCTCTTGCAACTTCCGTCTTCCCTTGAGCACTTTTTGTGTGTGATCCCTTCAGTTTTATGGAGTGCATATTTCTCAGATGCACCTTATGAGTTTGTGTTGTCTCTATCATTTTTATTTTTGTTGTCCCTGTTGAGCCAACCACCTCATCTTTCAACACATTCTATAAGATGTACGTTAAGTGTGGTAACTAGTACTCCTTCCAAAGTTGCTCGGGTGTGAAACCTCACGCAGGGAAAGCGCCGTCTAGTTTCAGGAACTGGAAAGAAAAGTTCTTTTATATCAAGGAAAGCGTTATTCTTGTGGAGATGTCCTAACATCGAGATAAAGATCCAATTCTTGGTTTGTACTTCACATCTTAAAACACTAATCATTCTGATTTTTTTTATATATATAATCATATCTTGCTATATAAATTAGGACGATTACAATAAAGTGCCAGGTAAACGTCACCAAGTTGCGTCGCAACCCCCTTTTGAATAGCAAAATCGATCAACTAAAAACAAAGCTTTGAGTCTTAGGAGATGAAAAATTACTATGCATGACCCGATGAATCCTTTTCAGGAATTCCACAGCCTCGGGGCCATGAAACCAAATGTATCAAAAGCAAAAGGGATAAAAACGTGTTGATTCTCTACACAAGTTTTCTCGTGTTTAGCAACTTTCCTGATTCCGCCTTCAACGCAGCCTAACCCGCAACAAACCCATTGTACTTGAGTCTCACAAGAGGGGACACTGCTGTAAGGTCCACACAAGCGTGTGCCCCCGCCCACCCAAACACAAGAATATCAACTGGTCGTAAAGTAGACCTCCCTTTAAGCGGATATGTTAAAAAGTTCACGTGTGTCTCTTTTTTAGCAGAGATTCCTGATCGCTTAAGAACATCACATAGGAAATCCCTAATCAAATCATGCCTTTATTTAAAACCGGGAAGCTCCTTGCAATGGACCGCATGCTCGCCAAAAGATCCAAACAAACCTTGTAGCAGATTGGGCATGATGCGTGTAAACTATATATATATATATATATATATATATATATATATATATATATATATAAGTACTTTTCACACAATTAGAGTTTTAAAAGGGTTTTCATCATAGACTAATCACACACACATCGGGCAAGTGTACCCGTCGGATAGCAATATAGTAAAGGTAAGAACCGGATATCAATCCGTGGATACGGTGCAAGGCGATAATGAACCGGAACTAAAATTCAATCAAGTAAGGGTAAAATATGTTTAAGTTGATTTTTGATTAAACTAATATGCACGAATGTAAAACTAAACTAACAACACAAGTCAAACAATCAAGGAAGGAATATCACTTCGGTCTCGAATCCATTTAGTAGACATCCAACAACAACTACAAATACATGACACGTACATGATACATATGTTGACTAAATTCTCGTCAAAGACATCTAATCAAATGACTCTTCAGAAAGCTAGAATGAATTACACAAACCAACCACCTAGAATCATACAATAAAGCTCATGTGCTATGAATACGTCAATATTTAATAAAGATTGAACTAGCTTCCTGTCAAGGTTGGCTAATTCAACAACTAGTTGGAACGATTACACGAATCAACACATAACCCACCTCAAGTTGATTAAAGTAAACAAAAACATGCACTTCCTCAACATACAATGTTCATATCAAGATTACATAAACTAGAAGATTGCGTCAACAAGTCCTAGATAAACATAATACTAAGCATGATACATCATAACAAACACTTTGTCTTTCAAACACATGAACATTCAAGAGTTTTCAACCATAAACAAGACTTCATCCACCATTCCTATTCAAAAGCCATAAACTAGCATACATACACTAATCAATGAATACATGCATAAACCATGGGTTTTCCAACATACATAGCCTACAAATATACAAGTCTTGCAAACAATCTCAACTCCCAAATACATATCATTGAATAATAATCATGCCATTTTCATAACATTAACATAAACTATGCCAAAAATCCATAAATGTTGTCAAACGTTACTAAACTTCATCTAAACCAAAGTGATGTCAAGAGTTAGCTCATGGTGAGCATGAAAACAAGAATAAAGCAAGGAAAAGTTACAAGACTCATGAAGAAATGTAAGAATCAAACCAATTCTTCCAAGCTAGATGATGATGATGATGTATGGTGATCCTCTTGATGTTGTAGTCCTTCATAGAAGCTTGAAATGTGGCTAGAAACAAGGAAATTCGGAGCACAAAACAGCGCTCAGGGCTCCAACTCTCCAGACTTCATTCTGTAGATAACTTCTGATATTTATACGGATGAGGAGGCACGACCGTGCCACATTTTGGCGTGGTCGTGTGACAGGAGTTTTGACCGATCTGCTTCTTTTATTGGCTCTCTTTCTTCGAGGAAGTATGGATGTCAGACTTACAGGTTTACACGCGACCGTGGGGAAGCAAAAGCATGATTGTCCTCGGTTTCTAATACCGGCACGGTTGTGCGACTTCCTAGAGCGGTCGTGCCAAGGCTGGCGCGATTGTGTCAACATGGGGCACGACCATGTCTGGCCTGGCGCGGCCGTGCCAATGCTGGGCGCGGTCGTTTCTCCAACTCAGAAAACCTAATTTTCCTTGAAAACTCTTGGAATCTCCTCCTTTATCTACTTAGCTCCACAAAAACCTACAAAACTAAAAATGAATCAATTCAGTTTCTAAAGTCGGGAAATCACCTGGAATTGATCGTGAAATGAGTGAAGTTTTGTGCCAAAAAAATGTGTAAATCCTAACACATTAGGGCATGACTCATCAGTCAGAACTAAAGAGATCATTACTCGACACTTAAGGATAACCCGGTACTCCACAACCGACATATGGTGGCTCGGTCCTTCAATGGGGATGACCGTCAGGAAATCCTGTGCCCGGGGAGCACATAGACATTCAAACACCGCTTTTTAACGAGGGATCGATCAAACTTCACTCCCAAACCTTGTACAATTCTACTAAATAGGGCACTCGCTAAAGCATGTTGGGCTTTAGGGGGGCGCTGTCCTTATTAGAGAAACCGCTAAGATCGAAATTGGGAAGGGAAATGCGCAAGCGATCTATCGCACACCCATAATCAAAGTCCAAACTATCAATACCACAGACCCGAAGAATGTGGTCCTGCAAACTCCAAGATTGTGCTCTCGAGGTCACAAAAGCATAAGCAGATACATCCTCAGCTGAACATAAACCCAAACCCTGAAAACGGGTCGGAAGTGATGCCAACCTCCATTGAAAATTCCCAAAAAAGGACCCTCACAAAATATGATATCCTCGATTGCCCCTCGAAGGCCCTTCTCAAAAATAGAAACAACTTCCCCCACATACATAGGTCGGCACGTTCTGAGACCGAACAACATCTTTGCAACTCCCATACACGAGCGAAGCAAAAGGAGCTCGCATTGAGGATCCCACAGACGTGGGAGACATCTCATCAGTTCCACCGCACAAGATGCCACCAAACTACCGATGAACACCGCATCCTGACTAACGACTCCCCCGTGGAGTTTCACACCCAGCACCGGCCTTCCAATCCCATTAAGGAACAATCCATCTTGCACCTTCACCCCGTTGCACGACGGCCAAAGTAATTATGTTTTCTTGACCCTCAGACCTGATAATAGCTAATGCCTTAGCCACATCTTTAGCGTCTCCGATAATCGTACCATCATCGAGGTACCAAGCATGGAAGAGAAGCTTGCAACATTCCCTGATCCGGTGAACGAGCGGGTGCAAAACTAAGGCAAAAAGAAGAGGTCCCAAAGGGTCTCCCTGCTGAACCACAGTGGTGGGCCAAATTTTAATCATCATCCACATATAACCGAGTCGGTTGCCCATATAAAAAATCCACCCATAGTGAAATGGACTTTGGGGCCGGACCTCATGCAGTAGGGCAGTCCTATCCACCAAGTTGAAGGCATTCTATTTATCCTTTCTATTTTTATTCATTCTTTTATCAAAAACTTATTTTTTGAAGTTTATCATTAAATTGAATCCGTAATAAACCGCTAAACATCGACTTCCATCCAAAAATTAATTTTTTTAACGGAAGTCGATGTTCAACAGTTCATTGCGGATTCTTGGAACTCTTTGGTTTCTAATTTTTCTCCAAATACGTTTATTCAATTGAAGGATAAACTTAAAAAAAAGTTTTTGATAAAAGAATGGAATAAAAATAATTAGCTTATGTCTAAACAAGATTGGGCGATGGTTAGAAATAGTCATGTCTAAAGCAATAACCTCCACTGTTGGAAAAACTCCACTAACTCTTCAGAAATAAGAAACCGATGTAATTTACTCATTTTTGTCACATTGCTCCCAACACGGGTAAATTGATATCCACCCATAGTGACAATAAAAAGGCCAACTAAGTAAATATAATATAGTAAACATGCCCGGATTCATTTACTTGAACCTGGGAATCTCGTTCCAAACCACTTGTTTTCCATCATCACGTTAACCATAAAACAATTCAAATGAAGAAACACCCATTCCCCTTCCACTATGACCAATTTATCAGTGCATGTAAATATGTAATAGACTTTTTTACAAACACTGAATTATCCCAAATAGATAGGTGGGCCTTAAAGCAACTGGTAAGTTTACTACTTTGTGGCCTTGAACCACCTGCTTTCACAAATTTGCCTTAGTCACATACTCGCTCCATCCTGTCAAACCTCGTGATCGGTTTATTTTATGTACTCATATTTACATGTTATTTAATTGTTAAATCCTTATTTTAATAAATGATTCCAAAGAATGCCACTTGTTATCACCATATTTTTTCACATCAAAATCTTCTAATTTTTCCTATTTTAAATAACTTTGAATTTTAAAATTTAACTATGTTAATGTTTTTATTTTTTAAAAAAGATAATATAAAATTTGAATTCTAAATATTACTTAATTAAAGAAACAAATAATTTTATTTCTTGTTTTATACATTAATTTAATTTTTTTACAAATTATTGTACTTTTATTTTTATATTAAACAACCCCATATAATACATGGTTATATAACCTAATGCATTAATATTATCATAATATATTACTTTTATCCTTATTTTTTTTATATTTTGTAGTTTAAGGACCAAGGATTTAAACCAACACAATGGAGCTAAAATCTAAATGGAGTCTCACGTGGAATTTTTGGCTATCAAGTCAGAGGGAACAAATCAAGCAGACTAAATTGGTGGGTTAGAAACAAAATCAGTTGGTTGATTTGCCACTGATCGAGAATGGGCAAAGGGATAGTGGGCCGATTGATTTGGGCAGCCCACACAAGAGAGAAAATAATAAATTTGGTTAAATTTATTATAATTTGGTTAGTCTAGTCATAATTTTAAATTAATAATTTTATGGTGACGGTATTTATTTTTTTATTATGATTAAAATGGGGTGTAGGGTTTGTGTTAGGTATTGTATATAATCTGGTTTTCTACCTCTTTTGGAGATGAATTTTTTTTAATCCAACTTTCTTGTGATGATTATGCTAGATTTATGTGTTTGTATATTCTTTGAAGAATGATTTACTTCATTGATTTTAATTAAGCAATTTGTCAGTTATTGGTCTTTGAATCATTAACAATCGTGAAGTTTGTTTGAGTTTATGAATTTAACTTGGTAATTGTTTGGATAGCATTTTAGCTCGTGTCCCTATTCGATTTAGGATCGTTAGTTAACTGTGTCAGATTCTTTGTCTTATGATTACACTTCAAGTTATATTTAAAAGAGGTTATGTTTATGTAACTTTCTAATTTGGTAGTTAAAGTTTGGTTATACATTATGTTTCAAACTTGAAACCCTGGTAAGACCATCTTTTAATCGGTTACAATCCAGTTTAATTCAAGTTTATGCTTTTCACATTAAGTGTCTTTTAATCAACTAACCAATTCTCAAAGTTTAGTTTAGTTAAGTTAATTAGGTATAGTATAAATATTCAAACGAAACCTATAATATTAACAACACGCTCCTCGTGATATGATACCCTAGTTATCTAGGTTAATTAGGTTTTTGCATGACTTTGAGACGATCATCACCTTGTTGCGCCAGCGAAGATGTGATATTAATCTATTCAGATGATTCAAAGATTCCAAACCAACTACATAAGATCATTTGCCTTAAGGAACCTCACGAACGCAAACTTGTTCCCCATTCTCGTGAGTTTCCTACCGATGTAAACATCTGAAACAATTCCCTATTCCCACCATACTTTCGTATCAGTTTCTCATCCGGTTGTGGGGGGAAATTGATAGGAAAACCGAGAATGATAAATCTTCAACTTTTCTATAACTAGGGTTTGTCCCCCGAATGCCTCAATTACCTTAACCGCGAACATAATTACGATTGGGAGCAATTGGCCTGGACGAATTCTAGAACATTCAGGTCCAATCACTGAATGTTGTTGTTCAAATCACCATGTAGAAAAACCCTAATCGTATAAACGACTATCATGACTAGAGATGTAAACATGTCGAATCACTCGAATACTACTTAAGATTAGGTCATTAATATTATAATCGAGCGGAGTTTTAACGAGATCATCTTTGTACCTAAATTGTAGTTTATTTACTAAATGATCTTTGTAGGATCGGTAAATACAAGATGGTTCTATTCCAGTTGAGATTGACGGAAACAATGACAACTTAAGCAAAGTAAACAAGTAGACAAGAAGAATACTGATAAATGCAATTTTGTATTAAGCTTCAAGTGTTACAAGATTACAGAGAAAACCCTTTTGCTTGTCAAAACTGAAAGTACAATGAATCTAAGTACTACTTATATAGTAACTTAGAATCAAGACAGACCCTTGATTCTAAGGATCAGATCTAACACAGACCGTTGATCTTGTATTGAAGCTATTCTACATATACAGACAATAATAATAACTACAAAGGTTAACTTTACTCAAACGTCTTCTTAGGCATCATTGCTTGCATGCTTGGAGAAGAGCGTTGTAATGCTTTATTGTCTGCACCAGTAACTTTCTTTCTGCATGGAGTGTGTCAGTGGTGTAGCCGAAAGTTGTCAGTGGTAATGGTTGCTTTTGCTTTTGCAAGGCTGGTCAGCTGCAACGTTTGATCTTCAATGGATGAATAACTATCAGCAGCAGAGTTGTTGATCAGCAGCAAGATATAACCATCCAAAGATGCTGATGATTTGCCTATCAGCAACATCAAGTGTTGATGCTGCTAAGAAGCCTATCCGCAGCAACTCTGGTCTTCAACAGATAAGACTATCCGCAGCAGATTTGTTCTTCAACAGAAGAACAAGTATCCGCTGCAGATAAGCTTATCCGCAGCAGTTTGTTGGTCAGCAGCAAACTCTGAGATCAGCAGCATTTGTACTTAGAGAATTTTGTAGCCATCAGTCTTTATTTCTACAAACTCCCCCTAGACTGATGCTACCAAAACTCTCTTACTGCTTTTGTTGCTGAAGCTTTTGCATGTGGCTGACAATTCTTTCAACCTCATATCCTCTCTGGTCCTTGCTGAGATTGTTAAGAGGAAGCTCAGATAGAGTCTTGATGTCTTTGCTGGCCATTTTGAAGATAGCTTTGCTTGAACATCTCATCTTCTGTCCTTTAACATTTGTCAATGTGAACTCATCCTTTTCAGCATTGTAGGACTAGCTGATGAATGGAGAGTGAGATTGGAGAGGTTTGACATCAAGGATTTCATCTCTGCTGGGGTTGAAGTGATGTTTGATTGCCAGCAGCAGATGTCTCCCACCTTCATTCATGGGCTCATTGACTTCACCCAGCTCCATCATTCTTCTTAGATCAGAATCTGGAAGCTGTAGTACCTCATCAACAGATGTATAAATTGATCTTTTAACTTCTGTCCTTCCCCTGAAAACTTCAAACCATTGGTCTTGAGAGCTGTATGACCATCTGATTATTTCTCTTGAATCTTCTGGTTTGGAAGTAGGTTTGTTTTTCTTTTTGGGAGGTTGTTGATGAGTAGGAGCTGGGTGTGAGGATTTGGACTTTGAGGGTGAAGAGGAGGGAGATCTAGGATGGAGAATGGAAGGTTGTTGGATTGAGGAAGTGTTGGGTGAGGAAGAAGGCTTGGGTTTCTTTGTTTTCCTTTCTTCTTCTTGAATGATTACCCTTTTCTTGGAGCCTTTCTTCCCCAGTCTTTCTTCCTCATCCTTCTTGACTTTAAGGTAGAGTGCTTGTAGGTTCATGAAGTTCATGGGACCTAGCCTCTTTCCACTCTCTCATCTAGCCTTAAGGAAGTCAATCATGATCTTCCTTTCTTCATGGGATCTTTGGTTAAAGGAAATGGTCTTCTTGGACTTTTGTTTGGCTTTTTCTTCTTCTTCTTCAGCCTTTTTCTGGTTTGCCAATTGACCCTGCTGACCCATGAAGGCTCTGTAGATTTCTTTATTTGATAGTTCTCAAGGTAGTCTACATCCTCACCTTGAGAAATCAGAGCCTTTACCCATTCCTCTCTCATTTTTTTGGCTAGTTCAGAATCAGTTATTCTGAACTTAGCCTCTTTCTTCTTCTTCTTCTGTATCTCTTCTTCTCTGTCGAATTGTTCCTGCAGTTGAAGATCAAGAGCTTCATCTTCTTCAATTTGATAAACTGCAGGAATTTTTACTTTCAGATCATCCAGCTGTTTTGCATACAGCTGGATTTGTTGTTCTCTGAGGAGAATGGTTGTGAGTCTGTCTTAAGCTTTCTTTAGTTCAGCCATCTCCTCTTCTTCTCTTCTTCTTCTTTTATCCTCCTTTTCTTTCTTCTCCTTCTCAATTCTTTCTTCATCTTCTTTGGTCATTTGTCCTTTTCCCTTATCTTTGTTGGATGCCTCTGCTTCAGCTTCATGGACCACAACAGTAGGTGTGGTAGATGCTGTTGAGATCTCAGCTTTAGCTTCATTGGCATATTGGGGAATGGACAAGGGAAAGAAACTTTCTTCATCTTCTTTCCATTCCGTACCTGTCACTTCTTTCCATTCCGTACCTGTCACTTCTTTCCATGCTTCTTTCATCTTTTCCTCGTCTCTTCTCTTTGATTCTTCTTCCGTGTTCAGTCTAACTGTTTGAGAAGAGAAAAAGGATAGGTCCGAGTCAGATCCAGATTCCTCCTTATAAAGAGAAGCCTTGATGATTTTGATCATTTCTTGACTTTCTAAGGAGTTGTCATTGAAGATGAGTGATCTGAGCTCAAAGACTTTGTGCAGGAAAGCTGAAGGTAGGAGCAAGATCTCTTTGATGTTGATTGAGAGAGAAGATCCATTGCTCAGGAAGAAGGTGAAATCATGGGAGTCAGTGCTTATCCATCCTTTCACTTCTACATCCCTGACGATTATGTTGTACAGGAATCTTCTCCAGCAGATAACCTCTTCTTCGGTTAAAGTACTGCTCATGATTATGTCAAGTCTTATCGGAGCCAGTCTTTGTTCTGCTGCTGATGAAGATTCAGGATAAGCCGCCCTGTTTGCTTCTTTTAATAGTCTTTCAAACCAGGGCATGTTATCCTCCATTAAGTCATAGAACCTGCTGATTGCAAGTTCTGCTGAGAGATCTGATGAAGTGTTGATGCATTCTGTCAGATACAGATTGAGAACTTGGAGTGCATTGAGAGAGTTCCAGTTTAGCTCTTCTACTCTGCTAAACTCCCATCCAATCCAGAATCTCTCAGCTATTCCATCATACCCCCAAGCTAGAATGGAGTCAAATTCTAGCTTCTTTGAAATTAAGAAGAGTTGGGGGTAGATGAATGACTTATTATGGCTGCAGCTTCAGGAAGAATGCTGAATGATGGAGGTGTGTCTTCATGGAGAGTTTCTTCTTGTAGCACCTCATCAACAGCTCGGACGACTAACTTCCAATCCTCATTGACATCTTCCTCTTCATCTACTGAGTCTGGCAAGTCATGGATTTGAACAAAAGTAGGTTTGTATAGGGAACTTTGAAACACAGCCTGCTCTTGTATCTATTCTTCGAGGCTGTCAGCATCATCTTCCTTAGTAACCACCTCCCCCTTTTTGGTTGCATCAGTGAAAAGGGATATATCTGTTTGAGTTCCCACTGATACAAGAGAGGGAGTAGGCACAGTTGGGCATTGATGGGCTTTATGCATAGAGACTTGGTGTCTTAGTTTGGACACTTTAGCCTCTAGCATTGCCATCCAGGCCGTCAATTCCAAGTTATGGAGTTTCAGTCTGTCCTCATCCACAGTTGTGGAATCCTTGGAGCTAGATGGGGCCTTAGGCCTAGCCTCTGCATTCCCATCACCCTGTTTTTCTTGGCGCCTGGGATTCCTCTCAATGAAGAGTGTTTCACAGGAAACATCCTCACTGGGAGTTGTCATGGTTAGAGTCTTAGCTATGTTATCACTGTCCTCTTGGGCAGTTGATATACCAGGAGTAGTGATAGCCCTTTCCACATTCACTCTATCAATACTACTAGAGTGAACCTTCTTGGGTGATGAACCTGGGTTGGGTGTGCCAGCAGCCAAGTCAATCAATACCTCCGATATAGTGGTTGTTGGAGAAGGTATATCATCTTGACCAAGTGCCTCTGCATTTAGGTTCAGAGAAGAGAAATAATGGAATGGCTCAGGGGGTTGCTCTAGGGATCCGGGATGTGATCCTGATCCTAATAGAGAGGCTTCCAAGGAAGTCTCTCTAGTGTTGTGGCTATCCCTTTTGGTATTCTCATCAGAATGTTGGGATTCTGAATGAGGGCTTAGAGGTTGGGTTTGGGCCTTTGAGACAAGAAGAGAAGGAGTCTTCTTGCTCCTTTTTCTGGTGTATGTCATAGCAACTGGGGCCCTTTGTTCCAGTTGAATGATAACATCCAAAACAGATGTAAGTACTTTTTGTACCTGTGCATCCTTAGTAGTATGCACAGGGGTTTGAATGGTGGAAGCAGATTGTTGTTCGGGATGTGATGTGGAGGGTGTGGGATCAGTATCAGCTGGGATTGCTGAACTGTCACCCGGGGTACTTTGTATGTTCAGCATTGTAGATAACAATGGAACATTGACCCCTAAGAACTTTTTGAAAACAGTTCTCATACTTTGAAAAATATTATTTTTATGTCCCAACATGATGTAGATTCTTGCAGGTTTTGAAAGTTCTTTTAATTCCTGGTTGAAAACCTCCTGTAAGAATCTTGGGTACATGAAAAATTATTGCTTTGCACCCTCTTGAAGGTTATATCTCAAACCCTCAAAGATGAGGTGTGCAAAGTTGAAACCTAGGTGAGTAATCATACCATGGAAAGAAGAGGCAAGTGCGGAGCTCACTTGATGCCATCCACTTCTCTTCTGAGATATGCATTGGAGAAGAGTGTGGCAAAGATACTTCCATGGAGGGCCCATCAGCGCCTTCTCTATTGTATACTCATTTTGATTTCCAGTGTACCCTATGGATACAAAGGTCCTCATGTACTCGTCCTTTGAGTATGAGATGGCTGCTCCCTCATCTTGAAGCTTAAGATGTTTTCGAAGGGTAGCTTCAGAGATGATGATGTCCTTGCCGTCTACCTTGGCTTTTATTTGGGGAATCCCCTGTTCGGTAGAGTAGACGGCAGTATTCTAGAAATCCTCAATATGAGGGATATATATGGTAGGGTTGGTTGTGAGGGAAAAATGGAATTTTGATCGGCATAGGAAGTCGATCATATCCTCGAATCCTTCGGATTTCTTTCCCTTGGTTAAGTATGCTGTAAGGTTATGGTACGGGGAGAACTTATCGTCAGGGTTATTGATGTCTACCATTGTTATTTGATTTTGGAGGGATGGTTTGAAGGTTTAAGAATATGGAAGGCTTTGGATGTTTTAAGGATGGAAGGCTTTGAATGTGGTGGTGACTTGAGAGAAAGTTGGGTTTAGGGTGAAATTGAATGTGAAGAGGTGGTAAGGAAGTTTGATTTGTTCATATAACGGCAGAGGAGGGAAAAAGCAAAATGACTTGTACAGTACAAACTCATTCACCTTTTACTGTTACAGCTGTAATACACCGAGGCAGTCATGGTAAAGACTGACGTTAATTTTTACAGCGGGTAAAAGTTAATTTGGACTTAAATTTGCCCATCAGCAGCAAACTTGGTTGCTGTGGATGAATAAGCCTGTCCGCTGCAAGCTTGGTTGCTGCGGAAGGTTAAGTCTGTCAGTAACGAACTCAATTGCTGCTGATGGATTCAGTGATCTGCAGCAAGGATGTCGCTGCTGACAGCCTTAAAGCTATCCGCAGGAAACTTGTTCCTGCTGATGACTTAAAGCAGTCGGTGGCAAATCCTTTGCTGCTGAAGATTAAACCTGTCAGCAGCTGAAGGGCAAAAATGCTGCTGACTTATAACTTTTATTTACAACAAAAGACAAAACACATTTTAAAATAGAATTTTAGAGATAGATTTTAATCAAAGTTCATCATACCAATGGATTCAACTAAATATCTAAATCTAGCTTCATCAAAAGGTTTTGTAAACAAGTCAGCATATTGCTCATTTGTATGAACTTTGGTTAAAATAATCCTCTTTTTCTTAGCTTGATCTCTTTTGAAATGATACCTGATGTCAATGTGCTTTGTCTTGGAGTGCTGCACTGGATTGTTTGTGATTGATATAGCACTCATGTTGTCAATGTGAATTGGAGTTGCCATGAAAGTCATCCCATAATTCAACATTTGATTTTGTATCCAGATGACTTGTGCACAGCAACTTGAAGCTGCAATGTATTCTGCTTCAGTTGTAGAAGTTGAAACACATGTTTGCTTCTTGCACTATCATGAAATCAGTCTTCCTCCCAGAAACTAACATCCCCCTGATGTGGACTTTTTGTCCAAGTTGCATCCCAGTAATCACTGTCAGTGTATGCATACAAATTGAACTTGTCATCTTTAGAGTACCAAAGCCCAAGTCTTGGGGCTCCTTTTAGGTATCTAATAATTCTCTTGACAGCTTGAAGATGTGAAACCTTTGGAGCTGCTTGAAATCTTGCACAGAGACATACTACAAACATAATATCTGGCCTTGAGGCAGTGAGATACATGAGAGACCCTATCATTGCACGGTACTGATGTTGATCAGTGTCTTGGCCATTTTTATCTAGAGTCAGCTGATGGTGCACTTGCATAGGGGTTCTTGCAGCAGAGCAGTCAGCCATCTTGAATCTTTCCAAAATGTTTTTTATATATTTGGATTGGCTGATGAAGATTCTATTTGGGACTTGTTTGACTTGTAGACCCAAGAAGAAATTTAGTTCACCCATTGAACTCATTTCAAACTTTAAGTGCATCAGAATCTCAAAGTCTTTGCACAGCCTTTTTTTTGTTGATCCAAAGATGATATCATCAACATAGATTTGAACTAGTAAAATTTCTCCCCCTTCATCTTTGATAAATAAGGTCTGGTCAATAGCACCCCTTCTGAAGTTGTTGCTTAATAGATATCCTGACAAAGTTTCATACCAGACTCTTGGTGCTTGATGTATGCCATACAGAGCTTTGTCAAGTTTAAACACTTGAGTAGGATGTGCAGGATCTACAAATCCCGGAGGCTGTTTGACGTATACTTCCTCACCAATCTTTCCATACAGAAAGGCACTCTTTACATCTATTTGATAGACAGTGAAATTCTTGGATGCAGCATATGCCAGGAAGATTCTGATGGCCTCCAGCCTGGCAACAGGAGCAAAGACTTCATCATAGTCAATTCCTTCTTCCTGAGTGTAGCCTTGAGCCACAAGTCTGGCTTTGTTTTTTACTACAATGCCTCTCTCATCTTGCTTGTTCCTGAAAACCCATCGTGTGCCAATAGCATATTGACCTGGTGGAAGATCAACAAGTTTCCAGACATCCTGCCTTTTGAATTGCAGTAACTCTTCCTACATTGCCTCAATCCAGCTGCTGTGTTTGAGTGCCTCATCTATCTTCTTGGGTTCCACCTGAGATAGAAAACATGAAAACAAGCATATATTGGCCTCGTGAGATTTGCTTCTTGTGAGAACTCCTTGATGGACTTGGCCAATAATATTTTCTTGAGGATGTTCTTTGTGGATCCTCTGTGCTGGTACCACCTCCAGCTGTATCCCTTTCCCCAGATTGCTTTGATTTTGATTAGGGGTCTCGTCATTCATGGTGGAAGAGTCTTTAATATCAGCAGCCACATCAATATTTTTAGCAATAGCATCAACAGTATCTACAGCATTTACCGAAGAGTCTTCATCTAAATTTTCAGTTTCAGACAGGCTGCTGCTGGTGACATTTGAGAGTCTTGTTTCGGCTTCGCTTGCTTCAATTTCTTCCACAACTGATGGAGGATCAATGGATGGTCTTCGCAGACGGATAGAAGGTTTGGGAAAATCCAGTCTGTAGTTAGTGGATGAAGTGGAGGCAGGTGTTTGTGTAGAGTTTGACTCCATATTTGAGAACGTGAGAGGCTCAAATATTTGGGAGAAGGAGTCTATGTCAAAGAGCCAGTTTGGGCCTTTTCCCTACTCACAGACGATGTTGTAACATTTCTGGTTTTTTTTTACCATGTAAACGTTTCGATGCAATAAACGAGTATTTCAATTTCAATTCGTGTGCAACAACCGTAAACGCAATTACACATACTATACATTATGTTACAATAACAACTGAAAACGCCATTATCTCACAAGCCCCGAGGACCAAAACTGACAAAACTCAAAAACTACAAAACTAGGCAAGCACGGTCGCGCCTGCAGACCTAAGCACGGTCGTGCCTAATACAGACACGGTCGCGCTGCTGAAACCACGTGACTCTGCAGAAGTCAGATCACAGCCATACTCGACGATTTCGCAAAATTTAAAGAATGGACAAAGCCGGTTTTCGCGCGTCAGACCATACTTGACTGAATACAACCTGCAACACGCATCAATTACACTCCAATTTACAGATTTGTTTAATCCCATACCCACCACAATCATGACTAGCGAATTCGTCGATATAGAGCCAGTTGCACGCTTCCTACACCCTCATATGCATCCACACAATCACCCAGAACTCTCACTCGACACTCATACAACCTCTGTTGTCCGATTGATCGCCGAGAAGCAAAGCCGTCGACCCGTAGCCGACTGCATTAAATTGCCCTATTATAACAAGTAAGTAATACACCACTAGCTTCGTATCACCCCCTACTACGAAAGCCCTATGCTAATTCGTAGTAGAAACACTCAAATCGGCCAGATTTTTGAACGAGAAAACGAAACTGCACTTTTAGTCACTTAAACACGAAATAAATCCAATTAAACCTTATAGATAGCTTCGTAATCATCCACTAAATGAAAGCCCTAAGAATCCAGAAGTGTTTAATATAAGAATCGAGCGAATTGAGTCTGGAAAAGACCCGACACGGTCGCGCTCATCACTGAGCGCGGTCGTGCCTGACCAAGCACAGTCTTGATCCGAGTAAGGCCCGGTCGTGCTTACCGAGCAAACAAGTCCTGACCAAAAACAAACACTAGGCGCGGTCGTGCCGGACACGAGCACGGTCGTGCTCCATGACCAGAACCTCTGTAGCCTTCTGACTCGACCACGGGCGCGCTCCAGACCACCACGGTCACGCCCGGAGGCGAGCGCAGTCGTGCCGTTGATGAGCACGGTCGTGCTCAGTCAGAACTGAATCTTTACAGTTTCTCAGATTTGATGATTTTTATAAAACTTATGTTATAAACTTAACTGTTTAAACAGAATCTCACCATTATTAAGCACAACAATTATTTTCATCGATTAAATTGTTTTAAACCGATTCTTACCATTTGAAAATACATTTTCATTTAAAATTTCTAAATTTATAAAAAGTTATAACAAGATTTTATAAAACACTTTATTATGAAAAAGACTTTTATAAACCAATTGTATAAATCCTAGTTACATCAAATAAAACTTATATAAATATAAACTACTTTATATTTTGTGACGTTTTCTAAAATAAGTAGATAAAACGAATTCGTTTGTTTATATTACATTCAATTAAATATATATACCACACTACCTTATATTTTAAATACATAACTAAACGATACAATTCATTAGTGCAAATCCTTACGCTTGCAATACACTGAAACACTATAGTTACTTTAAACCTTATACACCGCATTAATACACGTCATACATTTACTCGATAGGTCAAGCTCCGTGACCCACAAACACTTAACATTTACTTGGTTGTGCAATCTACACTCTCCAACACATGTGAGTCTACATAACCCCACTTTTACTCTTTTTCACCTTTGGGGTGGACATGATTTACATTAAACAAATTGCAACTCTTTCATAGTACAATTCTTACTTGATTACATGAATTATTTGTGCAATATGCTTGAATGCTATGAGTTATTACTATACATACATGACACAACTCGTGCAATCATTAACTCTGTACAAGCCAACGGTAAACGAGGATAGTACTATTGAGTCTGACAAACCCACCCGGGTAGGGTGTTTGTTACCGACTTTACATTAGGGTAACCTGCGTGTTATGCCTCAGTCACAAGGTTTGATTGTGCACCTAGTATAACTATAGATTCTCCATATTTGTCTTATATACCATGTGAATCAAGGAATTGTATAAACAGTTTTGAACTCTTATTTGGGTGTCAAAACTTATGTATGCTCACCAACTTTTTAGTTGACCCTTGTTTTTAAATCATGTTTCAGGTGCTAACAATTGAGATGATTACAAGTTGCTTCCACCTAGTTTGAGGACCTAGTTAAAAGGCTCTAAAATAAACATTGTTATGTATTTTGTTATGTTTCGTGTACTTGTTGGATTGTTGTTTGATTTCAATGAAAACTGCATGTTTAATTATTTCAACCTTAGCAAACCATGAGCTATGAACAGTCTGCACGCTTCACGCCCCGACGTTTCCGCCGCCGGTTGGGGTGTGACAGATGTGTTCTCTACATTCCACATTTGCTGATTCTTTCACAATTTTTGTTCTTGAATTGAATACTATGTAGGCCTTTGATTGAGAGGAATAGCCTATAAAATATCCTTCATCAGATTTGGCACCAAACTTAGGAAGAACCCCATGTATGATGAGAATGGTGCATGGACACCCAAAGGGCTTTAGAAACCTAATGTAGGGAACTCTTTGAAACCAAAGTTCATAAGGTGTCTTGTTGAGGGGCTTGACGATGAGAACTCTATTTTGCACATAGCAGGCTGTGCTAACTGCTTCTGCCCAGAATGTGAGAGGAAGTTTTGAGTCAGCCAACATAGATCTTGCTGACTCAATTAGAGTTCTGTTTCTCCTTTCCGCAACTCCATTTTGTTGAGGAGTTCTTGGAGCACTGTATTGTCTTTCTATCCTCTTGCTTTCACAGAAACAGTTTAAAGTGTGGTTTTTGAACTCTGTGCTCTGATCACACCTTATGATCTTCACATTTTGATTGCTTTGATTCTCTACCCTAAGAATGTAGGATTTGAGAATTTCAGCAGTTTCATCTTTAGTTCTCAAGAAGTATACCCATGAGAATCTGGTGTAGTCATCGGTTATCACCAGACAGTATGACTTCTTGCCCATTGACATGACATTTGTAGGACCAAAGAGATCCATGTGCAGCAGCTGTAGTGGAGTGTCATTTGTATTAAAGGTCTTGGGCTTGTGAGAACTCTTGTGTTGCTTCCCCTTTAAGCAAGCAATGCAGTGGTCTTCTAGTTGGAATTCTTTGTCAGGAAGCCCTCTGACAAGATTGTCCTTTACCAGTTTGTTAATGGTTTTGATATTAACATGACTTAATCTCCTGTGCCAGAGAGCTGATTCATCAACTGAGGCTTTTGACAGAAAACAGGAAACACTCCCAGATGGAGTGACTTCATTCATGTCTAGTACATAGAGATTCTCTTTTCTCTGAGCAGTTAATAAAATCTTTTCTGGAGGAGGTATGGATAAGCCTGGAGACAGTACGAAGCATTCTTTATATGTGAAGTGCATCCAATGCTTTTGGTCACAGACCTGGGAAACACTCATGAGATTGAAGTCCAATTCTTTGACATAGTTGACCTTATCAATGCTCATTCTTTAGTTGGACACAGTTCCTTGTCCAGTAATGGATCCTCCCTTTGAGTCACTTCCAAAGGCAACATATCCTCCATTGAAATGTCTGAAGTTGGAGAGGATGGATCTGTTTCCTGTCATGTGCTTGGAACAGCCACTGTCTACCACCCAGGTGTTATTCTTGTGACCTGGCAGTCCCTGCACATGATAGAGATCTAGTTAGTGAGAGGAGTCCAAGAGATTGCATCCTTGAAGAAAAGGGTTCTTGGAATGTTAGATTCATCATGTGTGCATTTAATGGAACCAATGATAAGTCTTGGAGTGATAGAAATTGGGATCTTGGCTTTCCATTGTTGAGGAGATGGTCTTCCTGTTCTCTTTTCTCTGTCAGCAGCTGATTTTGATTTGACTGCTGATGGCTGTTTTTCAGCAGCAGCAGATTTTGCTGCTGGGGATTTTGGCTTATCAGCAACAGATTTTGTTGTTGCTGATGGCTTTGGCAAATCAACAGCTGCTGATTTAAGCTTATCAGCAGCAGATGTTGTTGCTGCTGATGGTTTTACTTGAGCAGCAGCAGATTTGGTTGCTGCTGAAAGCTTGTCTTTAGGTTGCTTGTGCTTCACTTGATTACCAACATTTTTTTCTGGCTGTTGATGGTTTAACAACCGCTGTATGTTGATCCATCTTTACCTTTCGTATTTGAGGGGCTTGATGAAGGATCTGGTTGAAAGGGTTAAATTGACAATTTTCAGCAAAGTGGTCTGATTCACCACAGATGATGCACGTCTGTTGAGATTTTGACAACTGCTCCCTTGGTGGAGAAAGAGAGTTTCTGAATTGAGTTGTCTTTGAATCAAACCTTCTTACCTGTTCTTCTTTGTCTTCTCAAAAGCACGTTGCCTGAGGTTTCCTTGCTGCTAAAGGTAGTAGAAGCAGGTGCTGGCAGTGTGGTTATATTTTCCACAGACAAAGCATGATTTTGCCAGTTTTTCCCTTGAAAGATAAACATAATCCTTTCTTTTGAAAAGATCTTTGAAGTTCCATGGGTGAGCTTTGTTGTGCTCAAAAGTAGCTACTTCCAATGTATTTTGAACACATGGAACTCTTTCTCCAGACTTATGGCATATATCAAACACCTTTCTTTGAGGCTTTGAGGTTGAAGACTGCCCCTTTTCAGCATTTAGCTTTCTTCCTTCTGGAGGATAGCTAATTTTGATTTGGTTGAAAGGTATAGGAACTAGAGCGGCTGGTAAAGGAACAGGAGTACTTGTTTGAATGACTTCAAGAACAGGCTTTGGTACTTGTACTGGTGATGAGATCTCCTCAGTTTTAGTGGACTCTGAGCAAGATGACTCAGATTCTGATGAGGTAGTGTATTCTTGCACCAGTGGTTCATATGTTGAAGGATCAAGATCTCGGTTGGCCTTTTCAAGATTTGAGAGATTGAAGCTTGGTTCATAGATGACAACGTAGTCAGCAGGAGGTGCAACGGCTTGGTATTGTTCACCATGATACCCCAGACCAGTTTTTACCTTTTCATGAATTTGAGCATCTAAAAGTCTTTGCAGATTTTTAGATGCAAATTCATATTTATCAGCATGAACTTTTTGTTCTGCCAATTCTGCTATGGTAGCTTTTAGTCTAGCCAGTAGATCATCAATCTGAGTTTCAAGATTGCTTTGTTCATGTTTTAGTAATGAAATCTCTTTCTTTAGGCAGTTAATTTTTTCTTTATAACTGTTTTCTACCTTTATGAATTCAGATTTCATATGATGAAACTCTTCATTTTGGTCTATAAGGTTTTGATTATGCTTTCTGTAGCCTAACACCTTATCAATACAAGCTTGGGAACAGAGATGTTCATATACCTGAGGCGGTATCTCAGTTGTGTCTGCCATGAGTGCTTGGTTGTTGGCAGGCAGCTCTTCATACTGGAAGCTCCAGTCGAAGTCAAAAGTTCCAACAGTTGCACAGGCTGTAGTTTGAACTGGAGGAGTAGCTTGTTGCTGTTGTTGTCTGGGTTGGGCTTGTTGAGCTTGTCTTGATTGAGGAGTAGCTGGATTGGCTCTTGGTGCCTTGCATTCTTTAGCAAAGTGACCCAGTTGGTTACAGTTGTAACATCTTAGTTTGCTTTTATCCAATCCAACTCTGGTGTTGGAGTTGTTGCTTGGAATGGGTCTTCCGGGTTCTAGAGTAGAACCTTTTTGCTCTTATAGAGAGCATGGCATACGAGTGCTGTATGTCCATTTCTTCTAAGTCATCTGGATGGAAGCATTCCAGATCCTCCTTGATAAAGGACATGTTGCTTGAGTTTTCAGAAACAAAAGCAGCAGAGGTTGAGGTTTGAGGAGGAGCTTCTAGGAGAAATGGTGAGGTGTTTGTTTGAGTGGTTGGAGTTTGTGAATGGGTGACAATGGGAGGATAGTAGTTGCTGGAACTAGGACTTGAGTGGTCAGAGTGGAGGGCGGAGGTAGTGGTGGATATTGAGGCATTTTGATAGCTTGAGCTTCGTTCTTTTGCCTGAATCATCTCTAGCTCATAGGTTTTCAGCATACCAAAGAGCTCAGTCATTTGGAGAGTCTTTAGATTTTCAGTTCTTCTAATGGACACTGTGTAGAGTGTCCAGCAGCTAGGTAAAGACCTGATGAATTTTTTTAGAATATCTTCATTCTCCATCTTCACCTTTGAGCACTACAGCTCACCTACAAGATAAGTAAATCTGTTATATAAAATAGTTAGGGACTCACCTTCCTTCCAGACGAAGTTTTTGTACTGCTGCTTCAGGATGTCCCTTATGTTTTCTTTGACTTCCTCTAAGCCAGCAAACATCTTCTCAAGAGCCTCCCATTTAGCAGTTTTGTAACCTCTGAAGTTGTGAAAAACTTCATTTGGTAAGCACATTTGAATGGCTTCCAAGGCTTTGAAGTCTACCTCCATTTTCTTGATATCTTCATCAGAGTACTTGGAGGGTTCTTTGGGAACCAGTGCACCTCCGGAATCAGCAGAGGATACCATGGGTATGTATGGTCCATCTTTAATGGATTTCCACATCCCATATTCCTGATAACAGAAGAAGCTTTCCATTCTGTTATTCCACATATCGTAATCTTCACCAGACACCAGTCTTGGTGGTCTGTTGATGCTTCCAATATCTTCAAATCCATTGTTTTGAGCCATTTCTGTCTTTTAGACAATGAGTGACTTTTAGCAAAGAGATAGATAAGAATAGAACCAGAGAATGATTAAACAAATGTGAGTTTGTTTAATCTGTAAGCCAAAGCTCTGATACCACTTGTAGGATCGGTAAATACAAGATAGTTCTATTCTAGTTGAGATTGGCGGAAACAATGACAACTTAAGCAAAGTAAATAAGTAGACAAGAAGAATACTGATAAATGCAATTTTGTATTAAGCTTCAAGTGTTACAAGATTACAGAGAAAACCCTTTTGCTTGTCAAAACTGAAAGTACAATGAATCTAAGTACTACTTATATAGTAACTTAGAATCAAGACAGACCCTTGATTCTAAGGATCAGATCTAACACAGACCGTTGATCTTGTATTGAAGCTATTCTACATATACAGACAATAATAATAACTACAAAGGTTAACTTTACTCAAACGTCTTCTTAGGCATCATTGCTTGCATGCTTGGAGAAGAGCGTTGTAGTGCTTTATTGTCTGCACCAGTGACTTTCTTTCTGCATGGAGTGTGTCAGTGGTGTAGCCGAAAGTTGTCAGTGGTAATGGTTGCTTTTGCTTTTGCAAGGCTGGTCAGCTGCAACGTTTGATCTTCAATGGATGAATAACTATCAGCAGCAGAGTTGTTGATCAGCAGCAAGATATAACCATCCAAATCTGCTGATGATTTGCCTATCAGCAACATCAAGTGTTGATGCTGCTAAGAAGCCTATCCGCAGCAACTCTGGTCTTCAACAGATAAGACTATCCGCAGCAGATTTGTTCTTCAACGGAAGAACAAGTATCCGCTGCAGATAAGCTTATCCGCAGCAGTTTGTTGGTCAGCAGCAAACTCTGAGATCAGCAGCATTTGTACTTAGAGAATTTTGTAGCCATCAGTCTTTATTTCTACAAGCTTTGATACAAAACTTGACTAGGCTCGTACATCTAAATGAGTCTATTATTTTGTATGACCCAAACCCCGGCATCCTACAATTGGTTCTCATAAACGGGTCATTCTCGTTTAAAACACATTTATTATTAATCGAACTACCGCGGAAGTCTTTCTAAAAACATTAATTACTATCGTCATTAATTTTATCTCACGAATGTTTGCATACCGATCCGAGTAGCACCGCTCCCAAGCCAAGATACGTTGACTCCAAAGCCCACATGCATCACAATCTAACGTACATACAAAGTCAGCTATGCTGAGTGAGTTCTAATAGTTTAATTTAATTAAAAGCTAACTCGTCACAAAATTTATTAAAGTTTACTCAAGACCCTCCGATCTTATAAAATAGATTCATAACAAATTAACAAATAGATAACCCCTGTTATCATACGATATCACAATCAGTTCACCACCCAATACTTATCCCATTTTAATAATCATGCAGTCTTATCGACATAGATCGAACTTACTACGCTAATAACTCATACTCTAGTACACGTATTAACTCGACACTTGGTTAACACAAAAAATCTCTATACATTGAATTACTCAGCTTTGACTAAGGCTCTTACAAATCAACTGACACGACAGTTGTAAACACCACATCAATATCCAAACACAACGGTCAATCTAACTCTACTCGGTTCATAAATATCATTTACACCTCGCATTAATATCATTGCACGCATAATAAATATAACTCAACACTTGTATGCAATTTAACACATATATACATACACGCAAACACATACCTCATATCTTCACCCTCGTCAGGGTTACCCTCGTTAGGGCGTTCGACACACCCCGAGCTCATCATTAACTTGCTAAGTATCGTCACCATTGCGAAGGACCTCGTCCTTCACAAATACCGTTTGTTGTGTCATAAAGATGACTACGCAAACACATCACCTGATGTGCCACAAGGACAACGACACAAAACGCACAACACAAATAGTGATATATAATATCACACTATACTTATATAACTCGTTAACTACACTTGCACCTCACACATAGCACTAGAACAATACATATATCCCACATGAAATCATAAGCATTTAGCTTAAGGCCCGACTCTCCCCGATCAACCCTTAACATGTCACATATTAATAACTCTCGACTCTAGCTCACATAGTTCCCATAAACCCCATTGACCCTCCGACTCATTTATAAAGGTTTTAGTGCATAAACACACCGGGTTAGAACCCAAAACTCTTATCTTATTTAATGTAGTAAACGCTTCATGCAAGTAGAAACTCACCGATTACGAGGTAACCCCAAACCTTTGCTCTGCAACTCGTCCGTGCACGCTCGAATCCCAATCCTAACAAACGCGTGATCACATAATCAGAACATGCTCTAAACATACGTTGCATAACGTATACATAATTAAACCCTAATACTTGGTCTTGACTACTCGCCCTTCTGATTCATCGAACCCTTATTTCCTGAGCTCGTACATCGGTTCGTTCGTGACCCGCTTGGAAACCCAATACCTGAACCAGTTCCTGAACATGCATGCACGCACGTTGCTTTGTCGTGCAAACCCTAATCGGGTGTAACCCATCCCATGATCTTTCCCGTGAACCACCACCATCGTACATCACCACCGTCGCACCTCACCACCGTGAACCACCACTAAGCTTCACCATCCAGTAGCACACTCGCTTCCCCGTCACCTTTCTGCTTCATAACACCCTAATCGGTTCCCCTTTCTCGTCGAAACACCACTACCACCTTCACCCCGTCGTCCGCTGCCATGGAGCACCACCACAGCCGACTCTCCCGTCACCGGCACCACCCACGCCGCCGTCTATGCCTCCGGTGTCCTCCGAAGTTGCTACCACCTTTACCCGACACCCTCTCTTTCCTTCGAGTCTCCTTCTCGGCCGTCAGCGTCCACCCTGCTCCGGTCAACACCGTTACGCGTCACCATCACCAACACCGTCAGCCACCGCCATAACTTCCACTCTCCCTTTGTCGCTCACGACCGAGTAACAATTCAAAACCCTAGTCGGGTTTCTCTATTATGCATGCAAACAAACACACGTATAACGTAAACGAATAATATCTTAGCTTCGTATGGAGTTCCTTCGTTCGAGACCACCATTGTCAGCCCCTCTTGAACACCAGCGTCGCTCCCCTTTCGTCCACTGCTGCCGTCGATGCAAGCCTAGGCCGAATGGCATATGGTTTGCCCAAAGAGGGTTTTTAAACCTCTTAACGTTTCATATCGGGTCCCTCCTAAACTCCTTTGGCACGTTTCCAACTTGAACCTTTAAAATAACGGCTAACTGGGTCCTTTAACCTTATACACCAAGCACCACGTGAAACCGTTATAGTCAAATTTGTAAAGAAAATAAGGCCAGGCTCCCTCATTGACCCGACCCATTCAGATAGATAAGTATTCGGGATGTTACATATTTATATAATAGTAATATTTTTTTTATTAAATATAAGAAATATATATTTATATATTACATAACAAATAATAAATATTGTTAATTATTACTAAATAATATATATAATGCGTAGGTGTGTAAACTAATCGACCGGGCTCGAGCTCGGTTTGTGAGAAATATCTCAGGCTCGAGCTCGACTCGTTTATTATATGTGTATTATTTTATTTAATACATATGTGATTTATTTTATATACGTTTATAACTATAATTTATTTTTTATATATAACATATTTTATTTAGTTATTTTTATTATGTAATATCAAATTATTATATTATAATAAAAATCATTATACTTATATAAATAATAAGTTTGTTTAGGCTTGCGAATCTAGTCGAGCTTGATATATTTAACTTGGGTTCAAACTCTTAATCAACACAGCTCTCGTTTCCACCCTTAATTATGTTATACAAACAAATTGCAATAACAAATACTTATAATAGTTAACAAATAAAAAACGACTCAATAAACAGAAATTAATAAACAAAAAAATTTTAAGACCCATGTCAATTTTGGATTTGAAAAATTATTTAAAAGTCGAGTTCGAGCTTTAAACATATAGCTTGAATCCAGTCAAGATTAATCTCTCTTAAGTTAAACTTGTCGATCTCAAGCCAAGCTTAGGCTCGACTCCACTCATCTACTCGACTCCACTCATTTACACCCCTAATTTATATAATTTATGTTGTAAACTTATTTTAAAAAAAACTTTTTATAAATTTTCACATAATTACATGAAAATCGTGTTCTCATTTTTCAAAACGGTAGTTGGCATTTAATAATTCGATTAACATGGAAAACCCATATTTGTATATCATCAAGTTCGGTTGTAAAATCAAATTTTGATTTTTAAGATCGTAATATTCAATAATCTATACTATATAATAAATAAAGATTTGAATTGGACATTTGACATTTTCATGTTCACCCTCACCACTTTTTCCCGCCTCTCTCTTCTATTAATTAGACAATCTTTTTTTTATTTTTTTTTTGTTTTTCGTCTCTCTCTTATTAAATAATTATTATTTCTATAATTATTTTTAAAAAGTTTTTTTATTTAAAAAATATGTTTGTTCATAAAATCTATACTATATAATAAATAAAAGTTTAAATGGCATGTGTCGTCATCATATTAATTCTAATCACTTTTTCTGCCTCTCTCTTTTCTTAAATGCACATCTATATTTTAATAATAATATATATTTAAAAAATATTAATTATGCTTATAAAACACATTTATTTTAAAGGTTTTTTGGATTTTAATAATATCACATTTAACCAGTTGGTCAATAATAATCTCACCTGGGTTTATTCCCTCCACCAGTCCTTACTTTTAAACTATTTTTTTTCAATGGACCCCCGTTAAGTTCGTCCTAACGTCATTTATTTTCATCTGACGTGGATGGCTGACTAGATAATTAGGTGGGTCCACTTTAAAACATTTTAACCATTTTGTTAGTTTTAACCCTTTTAATCATTTTTACACTTTTCACCATTTTGACAAATTTTCACTTTTACCCTTTTAAAAGCTCACGCCACCACACAGTCCCATACCACTCCGGCCACCATCAGATTCCGATAACCGTCACCCAACCATCTTTGTTTTTACAACCTGCTCGAGATCCCGACCAACCCAATGCCAACAAGTTCGCCGTTTTTGAAAAATTAGGGTTTAAAATTGAAACCCATATGAATTTTCCGGTGATAAGACGCAGAAGAAGATGAACGGGTCGGTTTCTGATGACATATTTGCAACAGTAGCCGATGAACATGGTGAATATGGGTCTTCGGTTTCTAAAACTACATAGGTGAAGATGGGTTTGGAAGATGATGGTTTCACACTAGCTTGGTTTGTTCTTGGTGGTGTTTTAGATCTCGCAGCCGGTATTCTCTCCAAGTATCGTTTTTCGGCGAGGGAAGATGAGGGGTTTGCCGGAGATGGGCATACGGTGGATATAGGACGAAGAAGATGATGAACGGGTCGGTTTCCTTAGCGATGCAGGCATGATTAGGGGGGTGAGGGGTACCAGAAGTAGAGTCGAAGCGGGGTGGTGTTGGTCGCCGGTGTTCAAAGTTCCCGATCTGAAGCTAGGGCCGGAGAAGATAACCCACTTGTAGGGGTCAAAGAGGTTAAAAGGATTAAATTTGAAAAAAATAAAATAAAAGGTTTAAAGGATTAAAAGTGACAAAAATGTTAAAAGATTTTAAAGTGGACCCACCTAATTATCTAGTAAGCCATCCACATCAGATGAAAATAAACGACGTTGGGACGAACTTAACGGGGGTCCATTGAAAAAAAATAGTTCAAAAGTAAGGACCGGTGGAGGGAATAAACCCAGGTAGGATTATTATCGACCAACTGCTTAAATGTGAGATTATTAAAATCCAATAAACCAATTTTAAATTATCCCTTATTATAAGAAAACTTTGAAATATAATTATGTAACTTTTAATTTCAATCAAATAGTAATGAAAGTCAAATACATTAAATATAAATAACATATTTTAGAAACTCAATTATATATTAATTTTTAAATATTTTAAATTTTGTTTTTTATCATTCGTATATGTAATACATTTTTACACATAAAAATATATATAAATAAAAAATTTATATATTAATATTTTTCATCCAGTGTGTAGACACGGGGAACTAAGCTAGTAAAATATAATATATGATCGAGGAAAATATTTAATTATTCAAAGAATAAAATAATGGAATATTCACCATGCGATCCTTGGTGTTTGACCTCTAATATATTCTATTTTGCATTATTAGTTTAAGTTTATTGTTTTTGATTTTCAATAATCTTGCTTAAACATAATGTACTTATGAACAAAAGTATGTTGTCAAACAAAACCCACCAACTAACACGTTTACAGTCAGTGGCGGATCCAGAAGTTTTTGTAAGCGGGTGCACAAAGTATCAAAGCGAGTTTGGTCAAAACAAATCGGGTAAAAACAAATATTTATTTACATAACGATATAATAAAAATATTTATACATATTTACTTAAAGATATTATAAAACTATATACTTATTACTTAAACGTGTACAGATAAATGATTAAACACAAGAATATGACACAATAAGAAAAAAACACTTATAAACCATAAATAAGAATTAAAAAAATGTAATTATAAACCAAAAGTAAAAAATACAAAAAAACTCATAAATCAATTAAATAATCTATACTATATAATAAATAAAGGTTTTTGTATGCCACGTGTTGTGATAACCGCGGATTTTCAGATCCTTACCGTTTTTGGCTTTTTGTACGTTTATACTTTTATACTTTAAGAATTTATATTTTATGTGTTTTTAGAAGTTCTAGGAGCATTGCCTTAGACGAACACTAAGGTCACAACTAGAAAACCCAGTTAAGTGCATACACCGCGTATACCACAATCGCGTTAAATAAACCGACAAAAATTATACCTCAAATATAAATTTTATATTTTTATTTATATTTAGGACGATGATAAACTATTTATTATTTTATTACTAACCTCTCTGGTGAATCTTGTACACTAATGATCATTGATGGTTCGCGCCTTTATTTATTTACTTATTTATTTTTGTTTCGAGTCCTAAAAATATTTAAACGGACGTTTTTTATTTTATATTAGTGACACCCGTCATAAATTAGTAATCGTAGTAATTTTTAAAAGTTTCGGGTGTAAAAATTTATTCGAATTTTATACCGCGTTTTTAACCGTTTAACGAGGTTTTACCCACTATTAATAAAATCACCATCCTTTCAACACCCCTTCCCTATAAATACCAACCCCCAAACCCCTCAATTTCCTTTGTTTGGCCGTAGGCCACACCCCAAACACACACAATTGTTTTTTTTTAATTTTATTTTATTATTATTATTATTACTTTCTTTTCTTTTTTCAAATTCTCAAGATCAATCTCTAAATCCTTGTGTGTTGAGTTTGATTCCACGGAATCAAAGGCTATCTAAAGGTAGTTTGATGATAAAAATCTCATTTTTAAGTTCATGCATTTCAAGTTTTGATTTTGTTGATTATCAAAAACACTCATTTGAATCTTGTGTTTTCTTAAGTTTTTATGGTAAGATCTTTATAATAAAGATTTAGTTAGTGTTTTTGAACAATGATTCATGGATGTTTTGATTTTGACACCTCCATGATGAGTAAAAATGGCTGATTTTCTGGAAATTTTTTAAGAAAAACTCAAGAACACAAAGTGATATTTATGGTGTTTATCTTTAGATTCAAGTGGATTTTGATTTGTTATTATTGTTGTTGGGAACCATCTTTGATTGTAGGTTGTTATAACAAGGATTCCAGAGATTTTAAGCATATATAACATCATCATCTTCCTTCCATCTTGAGGTATAACACATTTTTATGAAATCATTCAAATAATGGACCCAAGAACATGCATGTTCTTGGTGACGAATTTTCAAATTAGGATTTGGCTTCCAAACTTATTTTTACTGGATTTGGTATAAAATAATATTAGGATCTGGAGAGTTTTAGCTCCCAACTCTTAAAACTCTATTTACTAGATTTAATGAAAGTTTAATGCAAGGAAATTAGGAAAAATACTTTTGAGTTTTGGAAAAATCTAAATATTGGTCAGTGGTTATTATTTGGTATAAAATGACTCATGTCCAAATTTCGTGAAAATTGGAGTTGTATAAGTGGGTGTTTGGTATTTATAAAGATTAAACAAATGAAATTGGGATCATATACTTCTGGATAAATTTTGAACTTGAAACTTTTAATGGAATCTTATATGGACCTAAAACTAACCTGGTACAAATTTGGTAAAGTTTTGGCAAGTTTAACTATTTTTTCCGAATTTGTTAAATGTTAATAATATTATATTCATAATAAATAATCTGGATAATAAAAAATATGAAAATTGGTCAGAAATTATCTTTCAAATATATGAACAATTGGTAAAAGTTTCAAGCATTACTTTTGTGTCCAAATATGGTTTTGGAATTACGAACCATTAAATCTTTATAAAATGACATTTTGGGAAATTTTTATATAAAATTTAATTTATAAACTTTTTTTATAAGTTTTGGACAGAAGTTTATGACTCGTTAAAAACTAAAATTTGGACTTTTAATTTGGAAGCTAAAATCACACTAAAACCCTAATTTCGGACAAATCGGTTTTTCAAATCATAAACCGGACTTTACGCGTGTAACCGCGTTTTTGATTAAACGAAACCGTGACTTAAGATTTTGTTATATATAACTTTATAACTAATGATGTTCGTTATTAAAATCTAAAACTTAAGGTTTTAAGGTCACGAATTTATATAAAAGCCAGTTTTACAATTTTAACAGTCCGTACGCGTATGCACGGGTTTTGGGTATGCAACCGACTGCATAGCCACTTTTGTTCTGTTGACTTATTCACACACATTAGGTGTCCTAAATGCGTGTTTTGTGTCTACTTGGTTAGTAGGACTCGGTTAGTACATCATAGTTGCGGTTTCTTCGGTTAACCGTACTTTTTGCATTACCGCGCTCATGTGAGTTTCGCGGCCCCACTATTCATTTTTTTACTGTTTTACGGGGGAAAAGATGTTTCACACACTACACGTTGTTACCTGGGTTTACTTATGAATGTAATAAGTCCCCACTTTAACGCAATCAATTAGCTTAGATAGCCGATGAGAATTATGTATAGTACTATTTGGGTTGACACCTCCGTCCAGGGTTGGTCGCGCCAACCAGATTTGTAGGGTCATTTGGGCGCATAATTAGTAATAGTAGGTGTTCACATTTGACACCTGGATACAGGGGCAACAACTAGTCTGACGGTTTTGATTGTGGCTCAGGGTAATTAAATCTTAACACGTGTACGTGATCATCTGCGGATGATTACTATTACATTTTGAAATTTATTTACTTACCTTTTCTTATCTAGACGTAAAACCTGCGTACTCACCAACTATTTTTATAGTTGACCCGTTTTCGAAACATGTTTTTCAGGTAAATCTGCGGATGTTTTTTGTTTACCCAGTTATTTTTGTGTATTAATAATGTTTAGTTGGTATTTTAACAAAAAAAAACCTTCGTGTAGTGGTCGTTGCCCCTTTTCTGTGTCCTCGCAACACCCTACCCACCTGCCACCTGGGTTCGAACCATAGGGGGTGGGGATTCTTTTTTTTTCCTTTTTTTATTTTTTGTGTTTTAAATGCTTTTCTTTTCTTTTTTTCAGTTTTTATTAACCTTATATTTTTGCTATTTTTACGTGATTTTAATTTTATATTTCAAACCTTAACGCTCCATTTTTGTAACAATTATCACGAGTTATTGCACCGCCGCGGAGTGTGGGTTTTCCACCTACTTGTTAAGAAAATTGTACGAGATAAATAAAGATATTTTTTTAATTTATAAAAACAATACAATATGATGGTTTAATCAAAAAATTACAATAAAATATATACAATGCATATTACATAAGGGGAAGTATCAAGAGAAAACCACTAAGTTAGGCGAAAACCAAGAAGACCACTAAAATAATGAGTAATACTATGGGCTACGTATACGTAACCGCATTTTTTTTGTTTGTATACGTAACACTATGAGTTACGTATACGTAAGCCAATATTTAAATGATTTTTTGGTAAAAATGTATAATATTACATTGATACTCTTATAAAAAAATTAAAAATAAATAAAATAAAATAAAAAATAAATATTATTATATTATTGGTTAAAATTGATTTTTTAATGGTTTTCTCGGTTTTCGCCTAACTATTTGGTTTTCTCTGGAACCTTCCCCTATTACATAAATATAAAAAACATAACTAAGTATTTGCAGCTGCAAAAATTAAATAGAAATAAGATAAGTCAGAATTGGTCTAGGCCCATGATTAACACGATTCAATGTTTTAAAAACGGGCTTTCAAACTTTATCGGGTTGGACTCAGAAATATTTCAATCGGTTGTACCGGGTTAACCAGTTTGACTAATTAACCCTATAATTTCATAAAAATACAACTTCAACTTAAAAAATAATCTAAAAGTACATGATTCCATAGTAAAAAATAACCCAAAAGTTAATCGATAATAAAAAAAATCCAAAATCACTCAAAGTTTTTTTTAAATAAAAGTTTTCCAACAAAGTTTTTTTTTAAATAAAAGTGTGCAATTGCTTTATTTCATTGAAGTGTTGAATGTATCAAGTTCACGATCGCTTAAAAGATTAAACATGAACTGATCAATCGATGAAACAGATCAATTAACTATTTTTAAAGAAGAACTGATCAATCGATGTTTAGGTTACACAAATTTTAACGGCAAGCAAAACTACAGAAGGATGATGGCTTTAACTGGGCTGCTAAGTTTTTGAAAAGGAACCGAGCAATTAAATTTTTTTTTCTAAACTGGGCCTTAAGAAACTGAGCAATTAATTTTAACGGTAAGCAGAAAGATTATGGTTACACAATTTTTTTTCTAAACTGACTGCTAATTTAGAAAAGGAACTGAACAAATTTTTTTGTTTTAAAGTTCAAACCTAAAACAAGTACAACGGTATAACCCGATATTACTAGTAATACCGGCGGTACAATTTACAAACCGTTCTTATAATTTACCGGGCTAGTGACCGAAACCTGGTTCAACCGGTATTACCGGCCGGTTTGAACCGGTATTTAAAACATTGACACGATTCCTGTAAAACAGTTTTCATGTCTATACGTTTTTGTCATCCAAGGCAAGGTATAACAATACGAGAGAGAGAAAAAATGAGACATGGTACTTGTTACATTTTTATGAAGTTTTTCTTTTAAAATAAGATAAAGTGGAGAACGATGGCTCGTGTATCTAAAATGAATCAAAAAGTTCATTTTTATAGCTAAAACCGAAAAAAGTGCTCAACGTATTATTTTGACCATTAAGTCTCTTGAGGACTTAAACATTAGTCTCCTCGTTAAATGGTGGTGACGGTTCAAGGTTAAAGGTGTTAGGTTGTGGAGGCGGGTGATTAATGCAATTCATTGTAAAAATTCCTCTTGGGAATTAATTCCTTGCAATAAATCTTACCCGAGGGTGTGGAAAAATATTGCTTGCCTAAATTAGTCCTTAGAGAAATCGAACATCACCTTGTCTTACTCGACTTTAGATAATGTGGAAAGCATAAGGTTTTGGGTTGATCATTTGATTTGTGTGACTCCGTTGATGCTTTCCTTCCCGACCCTTTTTAGGATTGAAGCTGACAAATATTGCCTCGACCAGGACCGATTTCGAATGTCGGGTACTTCTCTAACTTTTACTTGGTTTTGGATAAGAGATGTATTGCTTCCTTGTGAACTGCAGGAATTGGATTCATGCTATTTGGCTTTAAAAATTTACAAATGTGTGCCCGGAGAGACAAGTGGTCAGCATGCAGGATGGTATATTCTCGGTCAAATCAATCAGAGCCTCATTAGCCATTCAGAGAACGCTTTCCCGTGTCCGGTTTTTAAATAGGATGCTTGGTTGCCGTTGAAGATTAATATATTTGGGTGGAGATTGGCGGCGGACAGGATTCCGACAAGGGTGGTGTCACACCCCGCCGAAGGCGGAAACACGGAGGTGAGACGAGAGCGGTGCATCGAACACTTAGGCGCAAGAGAATGCTAACGGGTACATCGCAATTTACAAAAGAACCATTACTAAACCCAAAATTAAAAGAAGTCATACAACATCCGAAATTCAAACAATAAAAGAAGCGTCTTATAAACAACCAAAGTCATAGGTACTAAGTTTGTTACAACGTGAAACCACAAAATCTAAACAAAAGCGTGCCCCCATGAACCTTATCTTTATTTCTGTTTACCTGAAAGCATGTTTCAAAAACGAGTCAACTATATAAATAGTTGGTGAGTATCGCAGGTTTTACGACTCTATAAAAGTTTATAAAAATCCAAAGTCAGTACACATGTATTAGACAACATATTACCATGAGCCGTAATCAAAGCCTAGACAAAATAAAAATAAAGTACCCCATACGGAAGTCTTATGCCAACAACCGCCTAAAAAAAATAATTGGCTAACTTTGCGCCTACGTGACCTTACAAGTCTGGTTGGCGCGACCAAACCATGAGCAGGGGTGTCAACCCAAGTAGTACTACTCAAAATTCCCAACGGCTACGCTCAGCTAATTGATTACAACAAAAAAATTTGGGGACTTTAATGCATAAATATAAAAATAACTCATGTAATCAATGTATCATGTAACATGTGACTAAATAAAAAAAATGAAACAGCTTTCCCCCAAAAACAGTAAAACAGTAAGTAAAAAGGGGCCGTAAAAACTCACCTGAGAGTGAAACGCGAAAAAGTGCGGTAAAACAGTGAAACAACCAACGATGGTATCCTAACCAAGTCCTACTAATAAGTAGACACAAAAAGTATTTAGGAAACCTAATATGTGTGGCTAAGTCAACAAAAGTCAAAAGTGGCTATGCAGTCAATTGTATAGCCAAAACCCGTGCACGTGCGTACGAACCGTTAAGAATTGTAAAACCGGATTTTATATAAATTAATAACCTTAAAACTTTAAGTTTTATATTTTAATAAATAACATCAGTAGTTAAAAAGTCATATTTTAAAAATTCGGGAAAAATAGTTAAACACATTAAAACTTTACCAAATTTTTACCATAATAGTTTTAAGTCAATATAAGATCCCATATAACGTTTCAAGTCCTGATTTTATCCAGAAGTATACAAACCCTAAATCATCCATTTAAACTTTATAAATACTAAACGTATACTTAAACAACTCAAATTTTCATAAATTTTGGATAGGAGTCTTAGTTCATCATATAATAATTACTGTCCAATTTTCATAATTTTTCAATACACAGAAGTATTTTTCCCAAATTTTCATGTATTAAACTTGTGTGAATTTTAATAAATAATCTATAAAGAATTAGATACCCAAATTTTCCAGATATTCATTTTAGAACATATTCTACTGATTAAAACCACTTTTGGGTGCTGGATCAATAATTTTTAAAAATCCACCAAAAACATGTTTGTTCTTTATCATTTAAGCTAAACTACAAGTTTGATTAAGGATTATACCTTCCAAATTCAACAAATGAAGATGAAATTTGATGCTATGCTACTGAGTTTTCCTTGATTTATAACCTACAATCACAATGTGGTTCAATTCCAAGATCAAAAATCAACAAAATGCTCTTTTTATTCAAGAAGATGCAAGTATGAACACCCAAGTGTTCATACACTTTGATCATCAATTCTTGCAAGATTTTCACTAGATAACTCATTGTGGATGATTACAACTAGTTTTTATCCACAAATCCTTGTTAAAATCACAAGATTCAAGCTAAAAACTCTTTAAAACAACAAAACTTGAAAATCAAAGTGAGTGTGTGTAGTGTGTGTGTTCTTGGTGTTCTTGAGAACACATGCAAGATCAAAATAGAAAATTTAAAGTGTTAAAACACATGTTTATACCTTCAAATCACTAGAACAAAGCTCATCAATCCATTGGAACTAAGAATCAAAGCTTGGAATTGGTTGTTTATGAGCTTAGAAGGAGATTTGGAGTGTTTGGTTGCAAAAAGGGGGGGGGGGGTTACGGCTGGAAGAAGGAGAAGGGAAGGGGAAAATGGGGTGGGGGGGGTGAGAGTGAATTCTAGGTTTAAAAGATCATTTTTATAAAAAAAAAATACCCACTTTTTATAAAAATTACACCCCTAAACACTAAAAATAAGCATTTTTATCAAACATAAAAATTAAGTATCTAAAATAATGAATTTTGAAAATTTTTAAAACATAAAAACTCAAAAATTTTCAAAAAATTATACCGGGTAAACAACAGGTTTTTAACGGAAGAACCACCTGTGATCGTTAGTTAGATCAAGAATCACAAAAGTTAGCACATATAATGTTATAAAATATCATTCTTAACTAAAATATAAATATAAAAATTATTTTTGAGAATTTAATTTTTACCATTTATTTAACGCGTTCGCAGTATACACAGTGTATGCACTTAACCAGGTTTTCTAGTTCGGACCTTAGTGTTTGTCTAAGTAAAAGTTCCTATAATCCATAGAAACACTTAATAATATATAAAATCATAAAATTTAAAAATATAAACGTATAAAAGTTGAGACACGGTAAGGACCTGAAAAACTGCAGTTGTCATAGGTGACACTCAAAAGAAGGAATATTCATATCCCATCATCGGCTTGTGTTTTTGTGGGGAGTTGGATGAGTCGGTGGAACACGTTTTCACGGCTTGCTACATTGCTACAATCATATGGCAAAAAAATCTCTTCGCGGTGCAAGCTTCCACCAATTTACACATTCACGTTAAAGGATTTGCTTAATGACAAAGTAGGTGGTGAGCTGCAAGTGACTAAGCAATGTCTAGTTAACATGGTTATTCTTCTTGCTTGTTAGACGCTTTGAAAGGCTAGGAATAAATTCATCTTCGAAAATCAACCGGTTCTCATTTTGAATATCATTGAAGAAATAAAAATAGTGGGGTTTCTTTGGGTAAAGAGTAGGGCTAAGCTGAACGATTTGGATTGAAAAAATTGGTGTTCCTTTAATTTCTAGTCGTAGGTTAGGAGTTGGTTCGGTTCTTATCTTATTGTTTGGGACCTGGTCTTCTTTGTTTGCTTTTTCTTGTTTTGCTCCTTTTTTTTGCTCTCTGTTTTAGTTGCTAACTTCTAGATAGTTGTTTCAATTAAATTTTGCCTTTAAAAAAATGTTTTTTTACATAAAATTAAACTGATTAATAACAATCAAAGAAATAAATGTTACTAAGACTCTCGAAAACCAAGATTTGCCACCGACAATTACCGTGAAATAACAATTCAACCCCTCTAACTTTGTAACTTTGTGTTATGATAAAATTGACTGCTCAACTTTGTAAAATATCACTTTAACCTCTTAAGATTTTAAAGTTTTAAATTTACCCCCTGTAAAATGTCAACTTGGTGTATCGTGGGTTATATTGTTTGATTTTATCTATGTTTCGATTTCCACAACCGCGTCGTCATAACTTCATATGTTTCTTTTATGTACTTAACGACGTTTCTTTTGGTGATTAGCCACGTTAATGTCACCGCCTCAACCGTTTAAGTTTCTGTAAATTTTGTTAACAACGGAGTGGTATTCAAAATAGGTGGAATTGCATATATCCCCCTATTTTCAACCTTAATTACATATATACCCAACCCAAAATATAAATTACATATATCCCCATATTTTATAAAATTAGTCTTTTAACTTTACAAGAAAACACGAATATTTTTATTCCATTGATTCCAACCATAACCTTGTGATTCCCACTATCGATATTGTTATCTAACTATCTTTTATCTATGTTTTGACCTACACAACCGAGTCGTCGTAATTTCATATGTTTCATATATACCCAACCAAAAATTTAAATTACATATTTCTCCCTCTTTTATAAAATTAGTCTTTTAATATTACAGGAAAACACGAATATTCTTATTCTATTAATCCCAACCATAACCTTCTGATTCCCACTATCGAATGATTCCAACATCCAACGTCACTTTTGATCGATTCCATCATCAAGTTAGGTATATTTGTAGTTATGAAGAGGATATATGTAAATAAAATTTTAGCTGGGTATATATGTAAACAATGAAGTTTTTAGGAGGATATATGCAATTGCCCTTTCAACATAAATTACTTTTTAGGTATCGTGGGTTTTATCAACTTACAACGGTGAAGAATGAGACCGAGGTCAAGTGGAAAAAAAATCGACGTTGTTATCTAACTATCTTTAATCTATGTTTTGACCTACACAACTGAGTCGTCGAAATTTCATATGTTTTTTTAGCCACGTTAATATAACTATCTCAACCGTTTAAAGTCCGCCTCCCGTCGTGGAGCACGGAGAAAAATTTATTTAACAACGTTTCTTTTTGTGTTTAACCACATTAATGTCACCGCATCAATCGTTTAAGTTACGGTTCCCGCCGCGATGTGCGGGGTACAATTTCTAGTTTTCTTTAATAATAATAGTTACTACAACTCAAAGTGGCAAACATAAAATATAACTAGTCACCACAATACGCAACGTCAATGTGGGACTAGCTCACTTGATATACACTCTTGTCTATTAGATGGAAGGTTCTGGATTCAAACTCAGGCATGAAATAAGTTATTTGATTTAATTTAAAAGTAAAAGTATGATAGATTTGTCGTTCACCAGAGTAAAAGTAGGATAAATTTGTGATTCACCTAAAAACAATGCAATGCGCAACAGGTCACCCAAACTGAAGTAATTTGACGTTGCCTAGATTTGTTTTAATGGAAAAAATGCTTTCTAGTTTTTAAGAAGTATTTTAGATATTTTTTTTTTGCCACAAAAACATTGTTCCCAAAACTAGGGGTGTTCAAAAAAATCTGATTCTGAAACCGAACTTGAATTATCCGGAATTCCGAATCCAAAAATTTGGTTATGTAACTTGAATCATCAGTATTACCAGTAATAGCAGGTTAGACTGTACCGTTTTTATGCCAAAGTAAAATTTTAGGTTTAAATAAAAAAAAATAAAGTTTTAGCGGCCCGGTAGTGATGAGGATTGCGATGATAGTGAATTTCATTTTTTAAATGATCGTGAACTTGATGTATTCAACAATCCAATGGCATAAAACATCTGTACGTTTTTATTTAAAAAACTTTTTTGGAAAATTGAGTGCTTTTGGATTATTTTATTATCGATTAACTTTTGAATTATTTTTTATCACGGAATCATGTACTTTTCGATTATTTTTTATCATGAAATTATGTACTTTTAAATTATTTTTTGAGTTGAAGTTATATTTTTTATGAAATTATAGGGTTAATTAATCAACCCGGTTTAACCACCTGATACAAACCGATACAACTGGTTGCACTATTTCTAAACCCAACATAATACGGTTTAAAAACCGGTTTTTAAAACATTGCATTTAAGTGTGCAATCAAATCATGGTTAAAGTTCTTGATATGTATACATATTCATTGTAATTTACTTTATAAAAACGGTATTATATTGTCGTCGTGTATTGTTTTAAAAATGTACGACTACGTGCTTAATCATAGTAATAAAAAACTTTATAAATTAAATGTGAATCTAAAGTAATTTATAACGACCAACAAAATATTCAACAACGTATACCTCTTTCCGTAAAGTTGACGACTTATAAATTTGGACTAAATTATAATTTTTGTTCTTTATGTTTGTTAAAATTATGAAATGAGTTTTTTAAAATTTTGACTAAAATTATTTTTTAGACGTAAAAAAACTAAAATGCCCTCATGTACATTACACATAAGTGACATTCCATAACTTTAAAAGAGCCGTTTCATAATTTAACAAACATAATATACAAAAATTGTAATTTACTCATAAATTTGTCTTACATTGTCTGCCAACAATAGTAACTTATATATTCAGCATTATTTGTTTTAAAGTTATATTTTTTTCGTTTTAGTAAAAAAAAGGAAAAAATAGCCAAATAGGTTGTGGTGATGCTTGAAGTCTCAAGGGACCCGGATTCAATCCCTGTCACCACCATTAATTTCTAAGACATGTAAATGAGGCCTAGTTCTTAGGCTGATGCACCAGGTTTTTACCCACGCCGATCCAGGGTACGAGCCTCGGCTCTCACTCAAGCCCGGAAGGGGCCGTATTTGGTGGGATTTTTCCTTGGATGCTCTCCAACTCTGACGCCAAGTTGGCCCGGTTAAAACAACATATTGGCCGAAGTTGGACGAGGCTCTCCCATATGACGGGGGGGTGCGACGTCACAACATTCAATGTTCACCGTTCAAAAAAAAAGTAAAAAGGTAATAAAAACCGTAACCAACATGAATAATAGGGTTATGTTAAACGTGTTTGCTAGAAAACAATATGTTATTAATTATATGATAATACTTTTACTGTTTTTACGAATAGGCCCATGAAACGTATGTTGTCAGCATCCGATTATTAAAGACATTATGGGTCTGTTTGGTATAAGGTAATAGAATGGATGAGGGAATGAAATGAACGAGATAATGGAATGGACAAAAAAATGAAATGAACCATTCCATTCCATTGTCTTGTTTGGTTACCATGAGAGAATTAAATAAATCATTACTTTATATTGTTTGGTAGGCTAGAAAAGACGAAGGAAGGTGGTGGTGGGTGATGGGTGGGGGTGGCCGTGGTAGAAGGTGGTGGTGGTGGTGGGAGGTGACGGTGGGTGGTGGTGGTGGGAGGTGACGGTGGGTAGCGGTGGGTGGTGGTGACGATGGTGGTGGCGGCGAGAGATGGCAGTGGGTGGTGGAGGCGGCGACAGCGGCAGTGGTGGTGGTGGGTGATGGAGGCGGTGGTGGGAGGTGGTGGTGGGTTGTGGTTAGTGGTGGTGGATGGTGGTGGTAGAAGGGTGTGGTGATGATGAAGGTGAAAGAAGGGATGTAATGAAAAAAAACAAGCGAGATGGATGGAATGAATTCGAAGGATTTAAAATGAATGACATTTCTTTTGAAATGGGTGATTCCATTTAATCGTACAAACAAACACCATTTTTTTATTCTCTCGTAATCGTTCATTACATTCAGGGGCGAAGGATATAAGGGCCCCCGCCTTTTTTTCCGTTAGTAGTGTAACTTTTCACGTTTTCGTCCAAAAAGTTTAATACGTATTGAGCCGGGCCCCTGATTTTTCTCGTTGGAAATTTTCTTGGCCCCCTCTTATTTTTTATCACTAAAAAATTTAGTTCAATGCTCTATTCAGATTGATTCGATAAGTTATTAGTACGAAATAAAAAAAAAATAAAAAATTAAGCATTTAAAAAATAAAAGTGTTAGTTTTGGGGGAGGGGGTGGGAATGAAAATTTCAAATAAATCACCTTAAAATTCTTGGCCCCCTTTCCTTTTCGTTGATCATGCCCGCTTCCTCCAAACACACCGAAATCTCAAATCTGAAATCCCCCTCTACTTCGCGCCCTCGTCGCTGCTCGTCGCTCGCCACCGGCCCACCGCTTCAGTCTTCACTCCTTCACACACCCAATTCTTGGTAAAGTACTGACTTAGAAATTAGAATTGTTACTTATTGATTATGATTAACTGATTTGATAATTTCAAGTATGATTTATGGATTGTTACTAACTTAGAATTGTTAGGTATTAGCGTTAGAAACTTATGGATTATGATTAACTGATTTGATAATTTGATTTATGATTTATGGATTATGATTTATGAATTAGGATTATTGATAATGAACAAAAGAAAAGTTGCTTAATACAATTCTATTGTTTTTTTTTTGTTAAACATATCATGAGAAATATGAAAAGTTTAACTATTAATTCTTTTTTCAAAAGAAATGATGATGAACAAGAGAGTAAACGTCGGACTGAGTTGTAATTCTTGTTCCAGGTACTTACCATTTTTCTCTCGAATTATCATAGATAATTAGATATTTAGACTCATTTATTGTTGATTTGTTTGACCTGAACCGAATTGAATCGTTAACCCGAACATATAACTCGAAACATAGTGATAGGAAAAAAAATTAGGTCTCGTGACTTCCGGCCTCCGCTATTGTTTTTTTCAAGCTTTGCCACTGATTACATTCCACCTCTCATACTTACATACCAAACACTACCTATGTATTATCATTATACGGTTGGTAGCTAAAGGCGTAAAAGTCACCTTCCATCCATCTTAATCTATAACATCAAACACATTTTTAAGTTTATATAATAGACAGTTATACGAAAAATATTAATAAACATGAATATATCTGGAATTTGATTCTTTCTAGATTTGACAAACGACTTTACAAAATCATATCACGCTTGCAAAAGTTTTAAGTTCCTTATGAGAATAGGTTGTACTAGCCGACGACCAGGGGTGAACATTAAGTTGATTGAAGCCAAAAAAATAAAATCTATACTATATAATAAATAAAGGTTTTTCAATGTCACGTGTCGCCTCCACATTCATTATCGTCATTTTTTTACCGCCTCTCTCTCTTATTAAATGCAATTCTATCTTTTAACAATAATATATATTTAAAGAAAATATTAATTATACTAATAAAACACATTTATTTTAAATTATTACTTATGAAACTTTGAAATCTAATTATATAACTTTTATTTTTAATAAAATAATAAATGAAAATCAAATTACATTAAATAGTAATTAATGTATAGGATAATACCCAATTATATATTAGTTTTACATATTTTGAGTTTTGTTTTCTATCCTTCGTATATGATACACTAGTTTAGATCCCGTATTTACACACGGAGTGAAAAATATCAATACTTAAAATTCTTTATATATATATTTTACAGGTGTAAAAGTATCTTACATATACTAAGGATAGAAACAAACTCAAAATATGTAAAAATTAATATATAATTGGGTTTCGAAAATACGTTAATTACTATTTAATTTAATTTGACTTTCATTTACTATTTGACTGAAATAAAAGTTATATAATTAAATTTCAAAGTTTTTTATAATAAGGGATAATTCAAAATAAATGTGTTTTATTAGTATAATTAGTATTTTCTTTAAATATATATTATTATTATTAAAAGATATAAGTGCATTAAATAAGAGAGAGATGCGAGAAAACTTGGTAAGTATGAATATGGAGGCGACACGTGTCACTTAAAAACCTATATTTATTATATAGTATAGATTTTTACACCTTTAAAATATACATATAAAGATTTAAAATTTTTATTTATTAATATTTTTTAACCCGTGTGTACACGTCATCTAAACTAGTTTTTAAATAACTGTTGGTTCAGTGCTGAATTTTTCCGCCTAAATATTTTCTAATTATCTATTTTAATTTATTTAAAAAATACTCATAAATTGATTAAATATTATTTAAACGTTTCCTTATTTCTTATGATTTTAAATTTTAAATATTAAATGTATAATAACTTTTGGTTAACCAATAACTTTATTTTTCAAATAAACTATTTATAATTAAATTTAACTAATTCATTATAATTTATAAAATTTCAAAGTGTTAATTTTTTATTTTTTACAATATTATGAAGGCAATTTGGTTTTTAATAATTCAAATTATTACTCATTGGCAAATAATAATCTGAACTAACAGTTTGGCTGATAATAATCTCAACTTTCACTTTTGTTGTCAGTGATAGTCCTAGTAGCATAATCATCATATATTTCTACCTAAACAACACTCGATTTCGATTGTATGTTTTTCTTCATTTCCTTTAAGATCGTCATTTTTAGCAAAAATAAGTGTAAATTGAATATAAATCTATGATGATTATACTACGGGAACCGCCATTAACAACAAAAGTGAAAGTTGAGATTATCACCAGCCAAACTGTTAGTTTGGATTATTATTATTTGTCAATGAGTCATAGTTTATATTATTAAAAACCAATTTTCCTATTATGAATTGTTACTGTATAAGTGTTTTATTTATGTTAAAAACAATTACATTTGCTTAAACATACACATATTTAACTAATTCATTATAATTATTACGAAAATCCAAAATCAGAATTCGTCAACACGTAACACATAAAGTTAGTCATTTATTATAATAAGAATTTATTATTTTTTTAATGATTTAACCCGTGTAATATACGTATACGGGAGTTTAACCTACTATCATATCATTATTCTAATAAATGATTCCAAATAATGTCACTTGTCATCACCATATTTTTCTCATTAAAATCTTTTAATTTTTCCTATTTTAAATAGGTTTGAATTTTGAAATTTAATTATTTTAATGTTTTTATTTTTTCAAAAAATAATATAAAAATTAAATTCTAATTATTAATTAATTAAGAAAACAAAGAATTATATTTTATACATAATTATACTTTTATTTTTTTATCAAATAACTTCATGTAATAAATAGGTTTACATGGGTATATAAGCTAGCTAATCTATACTATATAATAAATAAAGGTTTTTCATGCCACATATTACATTCACATTCATTCTCATCATTTTTTTCCCGCCTTTCTCTCTTATTAAATACACTTCCATCTTTTAATAATCTCTGTTATTAAATACACTTCTATTTTTTTAATAATAATATATTTTTAAAGAAATATTAATCTATATATTATATTAATAAATAAATCTACTGACATATTTTGACGAGTTTATGTGTCAACAGATTATATTGTATTCCACGGGTTTGTTCAATCCGTATAAAACACGAGTTTTTAAAAAATATTTTTTTATTATTTAATATATAATATTATATTTATTCAACCCGTATAATATACGGGATTTTAAGCTAGTATCATTTATAGACATGATATATTGACCACAAACAAAAAGTATAGAACGCACCTAAACACGTTGTGAATAATTCAACCAATAGAAAACGAGTGAAAGGCCAAAATTTGAGAATAAATCTCCAAACTTTATCAAAAGACAATAAAAAACGATAAAATATTTTAAAATATTAAATTAAAAGACTAGGATTCTTCCTATATATAAACCCCATCTGCGTCTATTCGCCATTTATTAAATTCTGTATCTCCATCTCTGTCTATTGAGCTGTTCATATCTACCCCCCATAGCTGTCCTCAAGCTCCAATTTAAGGTGATTTATGACAGATTAACACTTCATATTTTCTTGATTTTATCAAACTCCGTAAATCTTTGTTTTCATCAGATCATAAAACTGCTTCAGTAATTGAGTTTCTGCTATTTGCCCACCAACTGTTCGCCACCAACTGTTCGACAAAACGCCTAGCTGAAAACCCCCTCCAGATCTCCTCATTTTCACCCCAAAATGGATATCAAATCTGGGATTTTGATGCATCGATACGAGATAGGAAAGCTTCTGGGTCACGGCAATTTCGCCAAAGTGTACCACGGTCGTAATCTTGTGACAGGAATGAGTGTTGCAATCAAAATCATAGACAAAAACAAGGTTTTGAAAGCCGAGATGATGACTCACATCAAGCGCGAGATCTTGGTCATGAGACTAGTAAAACACCCGAACATTGTGCACTTGCACGAGGTCTTGGCTAGCAAGACCAAGATTTACTTCATATTGGAGTATGTGAAAGGGGGTGAGCTTTTTGACAGGTTAACTAAAGGGAAACTGAAAGAAGATTCTGCAAGAACTTATTTCCAGCAGCTCATTTCCGCTGTCGGTTTCTGCCACAGCCGACGCGTGTACCACCGCGATTTGAAGCCCGAGAATCTGTTGTTGGATGATGAAGGGAATTTGAAGGTTTCAGATTTCGGGTTGAGTGCATTGGCTGAAACCAAGAGGCAGGATGGGTTGCTGCATACATGTTGTGGGTCACCCGCGTATGTTGCGCCCGAGATTATTGATCAGAGAGGGTATGATGGGGCGAAAGCCGATATATGGTCGTGTGGGGTGGTGTTGTTTGTGCTTTTGGCGGGTTTTCTTCCGTTTCATGATTCGAATTTGATAGAAATGTATAGGAAGATTGCGGGTGGGAGATTCAGGTATCCAAAGTCATTCCCTGTCGAGGCTAAAAGTTTGGTGTCGAAGATGTTGGATCCCAACCCGATGACCCGGATTTCCATTGTGGATATAGTTGAAAACCCGTGGTTCAGAACGGGTTTGGGTTGTGAACGTTCTGAACCGGTAATGGGAGAAAGAATGGTGTCTGGTGATTTGGAAGAGACGGGTTATTGTAACGCGTTTGATATCATTTCGTTGTCACGCGGGTTGAACTTGTCGGGGTTGTTTAACGACAGCGGTGAAGATGAGAAGGAAGTGAGGTTGTTGTTGAAACAGCCAGCATGTGCAATTTTTACAAAACTGGAAGAAATTGGCAAGATTTTGAAGATGAAAGTGGTGAAGAACAATGGAGTGTTGGTCAAAATGGAAGGTTTGACTTCAGGGAAGAATGGTGATTTAGTTATTGATTTTGAAGTTTTGGAGATACTACATGATGTTCACCTTGTTGAGGCTGGGCTAGTCGGAGGTGACAGACTCGAGTTCCGGGAGGTCATGAGTGAACATATTAGACCGGCTCTGAAGAGCGGAGTTTGAATAAGTTATGAGACGGTTATTGGAACACCAGCCCCGAAAGTGTACACCATCATAGAGGCCATATGCTTTGATGAAAAATGACCCTACCGACAGTAAAACTTTGTCAATGGTCACATCAGTCATTTTAACGTCAATCAATCACATAATACAAGCCGTATAATTTGACGAACACCACCAAATACGGGCCATATAAAAACACCATAAGGATTGTATAACAATTTTCATCATATATACATCATACAGGCGGTATGACCTCTGTTTATATACTCTTGAGTCATGAAGACTTGTATAATAGAAGCTTATAATTTTTTTTAATGGTAAAATAATGATATTTGGCACTATTTTTTCTCTCTTTTTTATGTTTATTTTATTTTTTTGACTGATTTCGTGGTTAGAAATATAATTAGATTTTTTTTTGGAGTTTGAAGGTGAAATGGGAAAATAATTTTATGAGGACACGCTCATGAAACACGTTTATTTATTTAACTTTTAATTATTAATTATGATATTGACTTTGAGGGAGACGTGTATGGTTTGGATGAATCATGGCTTTAAGTTCATACGGGTTTGGGTCCATGTAGTAAAATATCAGCTGTGACTAAACATTATACAATACACACGTTTTCGGTGGTCCAGTGGCTTGTAAAATCACATATAAATATCAAACAATAAAAATATTTATTAAATAAACTTATTAGTTAGAATTGAAATATATATTAGTTTTAAACTTATTTGTTAATTGTTAATATATCATCTGTTGAAATGAATTGTACCCTTGAGTTTTCCTTGTGCTACTTTCTCGTGAACAGAGTGAAAGTCAATTTCAATGTGTTTTGTTTGGGCATAAAAGACCGGATTAGTTGCAAGGTAGGTTGCACTAAGGTTGTCACACCAGAGAGTAGGAGTAGACATTGTGTCTATCCCAAATTTTCTAAGCCAAGTTAATTCTACAACTGTATCTGCCTAAGCTTTGTATTTCGACTTAATGGATGACCTGGAATTGATTTTCTGTTTTCGTGCGCTCTAGGAGATAAGAATAGAACCAAAGTAGATAGCAAATCCCCCATGGACCGACGCTCATCCGGGCACCCAACCTAATAAACATTAAAGAAGGATTGAATATTGGAGGTTTGGAGAGTGGAACTAGAATCATGCAAAATGAGTAGACCATGATTAATGGTGCCGTTTAGATATATGAGGATTCGTTTGATCGTAGGCCAGTGATTGTCTGACAAGGCATGCATATACTAGCACAATTTGTTGACTGCAAACGCAATGTCCGGCCTTGAGAGAGTAATATAATGTAGTGCGCCAACAAGTTATCCATACCGGGGTGGTTTAAAGAAGAGGAGACTGTCCCTAAGAGATAAGACTTAGGAGGTGTTCATTGGAGAGGAGAGTGGCTTAGAATCCCAAAGACCAGCGCGTTGAAGCACGTCGGCAATATATTTTCGTTGAGACAACATAATATCTCTCCATTGGCTTTCAGCACCCAGAAAGTAATCAAGATCGACAAGATCTTTTAGTGCAAAAGCATGACTTAGTAGTCTGATGAGTGTATCGACAACTTTGGTGTTGTTACCAGTGAAGATTATGTAATCAACATAAACGAGGATTACAGGATTGTGTGCCCAGACTTGCATGTAAATATAGAAGGATCAGTTTTGGATCCTTTAAAGCCAAAATTGTGAAGAGCTTGGGACAAGCAATGAAACCATGCACTTGGAGCATGTTTGAAGCCATATAAAGATTTGTGAAGTAAGCACACATGATCCAGATTGTTAGGAACAACGAAGCCCTGTAGCTGTCGAAGATAGATCGTCTCCTTAAGGTCACCATGTAAAAAGGCATTGTGAACATCCAATTGATGAAGCGGCCATTGTTATATAATGATAGGGTGCGAAAGCACACGTCTTTATTCCTTTGTTTTAATGTGTTCTAAGTAGTTTTATATTAGTTTTGAGTCAATTTTATGTACATTTGAGTCGTTGGTCTTATTTGTAGGAGCTCGGGAATATTAATGAAGAATACGTGAAGAAAACGAGCGAAGAAACGAAGCCCGGAAAAGTCCAAAGATCAAAAGACAATTTTCTGAAATTTAGGTCTCTCGCGGTACGCGAGAGACGAGTGTAATAATTCTCGCGGTACGCGGGAAACTCCAGGAATCCGCCCGACTATTTTGGTCCTCGCGGTACGCGAGGATCCAGTCAACATTCTCTCGCGGTACGCGAGAGGGCCGTTTTCCGCAAAACCCTAATTTTCTAAATTAAAAAGATTTAAACGGCCATTATGAGAGAGTTCGATTCTAAGCCGTTCCAGGGAAGAAAAGAGGCGATTTTGGGAGTTTGGAAGAAGATTGAAGCTTAAAGATTAAAGCTTTGGATTCCGGGTTCGTAGTTATACGTTCTAGGTTTTAAAGACTTGATTTTTATCTTTGATTTTATGTGTTGAACCTATGGATCTTGCTATTTGCTTCTGTGTAGATGTTTTTAGTATGATTCTAGGCTAGATCCTTGATCTACCTAGGTCAATATGATGATTATGTGTTAAAGTTTCGATTTTTATTCGGTTTTTGGATTTGAATGTTGGATTTATGATTTAGTAAAGGTTTGAGTTTGTTTATGTGTGATGTTAGTGCATGTTTAATTCTGATTATGTGGTTGATTATGCTTTTCTGTGTTGATTGTGGTTGTCTGCCAGTTTGATCTTCGTTTCTGGTTCATAGACTTTAGGGTTTGTGAGTTAGAGTGGTGTCTAGACGTAGTAGCCATAGAAAACCTAGTTAATTACTGATTAGAAGTGAATGTGTGTCCTAGTTCAATACCCGAGAGGTGAGAATTAGTCGTTTAGTCTTCGTCATTAGGAATCCGAGTGTCAGCTGTCTGAGAGGAAGTTGGTATTAGGTGTCTAGTGATAGTTGCTATCCGAATCATAGTATCCATTCTAGAACTACCCCATGCATTCCTTGAGTGTATGGTAAGCGGTGAGACTGAGAGGTAATCCGTTTATTAGGGTACTTGTCATAGTAGGAAATACCCGAGAGGTGATCCGATCATCTGGTGAGTTAATATCCTTAGGTTGTCTTCTGGTCACATCCCGAGACCGAGAGTGATCGGGAATCCACTAGATATTTTTTAGGTGTTATATCTTTAGAAACCCAGATCCAACCTAGTTCCAAAACCGATAGAAGTTGAGCTTTACACATAGGATTCCGACCTAGGTAGTGACTTCTCCATTCTTGATTTCATCTTTAGTTTACTCTTGATAGCTTGAATTGTCCTTAGTTTATTGCATTCTTAGTTAATCTTTAGTGTAGTAAACCCCCCAATCAATTAATCATATTAAGTCCTAGTTAGAGTCTAATTTAGTTATTCAGTGTCTTTTGGGTTCGATATCCGGACTTCGTTAGGCTATATTGCATTGATCGGTACACTTGCCGGTTGTGTGGTCTAGTTTTAGGTCGAGTCTAGGTTTTATAAATTTAAAGCTAGAGAGTCTAGATTAGGTTTTATTTGATAGTTTTTATAGACCGTCTGGACGACATCAAGTTTTTGGCGCCGTTGCCGGGGACACTTGGCAATAGCAATATTAGCTTTGACTAGTTCTTTGTTTGATTTTTGGTTTATTTGAGTCTTTTGTTTTCTTTTGAGTCTTGTGTGCTACTTGTGAGTCTTTATTCTGTTTCCTTCTTAGAGTCTTTCTGTTTATGCCCAATACTCGTTTGCAAGGATCACCATCTTTTGCAGCTTTTCAAGAGCCCGAACGAGAGCTTCACGAGCGCACCCGCGACTTTCGGGAGCGTTTAGAGGAGCTGGTTAAACCAAAGGTACGTCCTACTAGCCGAGTTCCATTTCCTACTATGGGCGACGCTGATCCTCCAGCGAGGCGTACAATACACCAGAGGGCCAGTGAGGGGGTCACGGGCGCGAGATCTTCGATCACACGCCCCACTATACCGAACACCAATTCTTGGCAGATCCCATCACATGTCATGAGTACGATCACTCATGCCACTCAATTCCATGGCCTCGAGGATGAGGATGCACCCGGACATTTGTCCCGCTTCGCGCGGATATGTGATACATTTAATATCACGGGTGTATCTAAGGACGCAATCTACTTGCGTCTCTTTCCATTCTCCCTTTCTGGGCGTGCATCTACTTGGCTCGACACTCTTCCCGACAATTCTATCACCACATGGGAGGATCTCGAAGCCAAGTTCTTCAAGAAATACTTTCCACCTTCCAGGGCCGCTCGCCTTCGGGACCAGATCCATTCGTTCCGGATGGATCCCGACGAGCCTTACCACATCGCCTGGGAGCGGTTCAACGCGCTGTTGAGCCGATGTCCCCAGCACGGTCTCCCTGACTGGGCACTAGTGGAGAAGTTCTATAATGGCCTCACCTTCGAGACGCAGCAAATGTTCAACACAGCTGCAGGAGGCCATATCATGGATAGACTCGAGCCTGAGGAGTGCGAGGATATGTTCGAGAGCTTCGCTCAAGCCGAGCAGCAGCACCCACGTTCTGTTAGGGATTCCATCCCTACTGCTAGGTCACACGCCTCTTCTCCTAGAGGTGTGCATCAGGTCACTCCTGATACTAGCGTGGCTGCTGCCCTCGCCTCGATGGCGAATGAGATAAACAAGCTCAAGCTCAGTGCTTTGAGGTGTCAGGTGTGCAGGGGAGGACACGACACCCGAGATTGCCCGGTAAATAATCAAGAGCATGTGAGCTATGCTGGCAACCAATACCAGAACCGAAATTACAACAATTCTAATACTTTTGGTTCGGGATGGAGATCTGGATTCACTGGTCGTCAGCAACAGTATGGAGGAGCAGAAGAAGGAGCGCGTTCTGGGAGCACTGTTGGGTCACGAAGGATTGAGGAGATGATGGAGACTCAGACACAGTTGCTTGCCCAGCTGGTGCAGAATAACAAGGATGCTCGGCTAAGACTGGATAGCCATGACACTTTGATGAAGAATCAGCAATCGGCGTTCCAGGATTTGCAACGCACGGTAGGAGACATTGCTAGGAGCATACATGATAGACAAGGAAGCCCTTCTACGGGCCCGAACGCTTCAGTGATGGCCGTGTCTATAGAGAGTGTGGAGAGTAAAGTGGTTGAAGAGGTTGACCCCCACTCTAAGGAGCATAATATTCCCTCAGTGGAGGAGGTGAACAAGATTGACTGGGAAGCTCGATTTGCTGAGATCGATGCTAGGATGCTAAAAGAGACCGAGTCGAATGCTGTTTCGACGAGGAGCATGATAGAGAAGGAGGATGAGAGCCCACCGGTAGTAGTAGAAGAAGAGCCGGTGGAGGAGGAGATAGTGGTTGAGGTGCCTACCAAGAAGGCACAGGAGAAGAAGAAGGGGGTGGAGATGAAGTCCCCCGAGATTGACTTGAGTCGTATTCCTTATCCCGCACGTGTGTTGCCACATAAACACGCTAAGGAATACGGTCACTTCCTTGATATGTTCAAACAACTCAAGGTCAATCTCCCGTTTGTAGAGGTCCTCCAGCATATGCCCAAATATGCCAAGTTCTTAAAAGGCCTTCTTTCCAACAAGAAGAAACTTGAGGAGGTCTCTGGAGTCTCACTTGGTGAGCAATGCTCGGCAGTGGTGCAAAATCATTTGCCAGAAAAGTTGTCTGATTCGGGTCGATTCACGATCCCGTGCTTGTTGGGCAACCTACCATTACACCACGCGTTGGCCGACCTAGGTGCTAGCATCAATTTGATGCCCTATTCATTGTACAAGCAGCTGGACCTAGGTGAACCACAACCAACGCGCATGAGCATTTCCTTGGCTGACCGCTCAGTCAAGTATCCACGGGGAATAGTGGAAAATCTATTAGTGAAAGTGGGCAATTTTGTTTTCCCCATGGATTTTGTGATTCTAGATATGGAGGTGGATGACAAGGTCCCACTCATCTTAGGGCGCCCGTTCCTACGGACCGCAAAGGCGATGATTGATGTCTTTGACGGGAAGCTCACACTTCGTGTGGGGGATGAGGTCCTTACATTCAATGCTGTAGAGTCCGGGAAGGATGTTGGCGAGCACAGCCATTCCGTGTGCATGCTCGACTCTTTCATAGACCACCATTGGGACTCCGATCCGATGTTAGAAGTTGGTGAACCCGCCCCGAATATAGAAGAACCATCTGAGTGGGCGTTGGAGTTAGAAAGGTTGTTAGGGGAGCCGGATGATTACAGTGATGATGAGATGCCCGATGATGTACTGAACATAATGGCTGAATTTGAAGATGTCATGGGCAAAACCCCAAGTGTGGGGAAGTTAGTAGATATCGTGGAGGATCCCTATGATGATCCTGGTGAGAGTGAAGAAGCCATACCGCTGAAAATATCTATTCCTGAACCTTCACATGTCTTCACCCTTGTTTGTGCTGAGGGGAGAATTGAAAAACCGACCCCAAATTCTAATCCCCCTAGATCTAGGCCACCACGCAAGAGAACCCGCGAGTCGAGAGAGGTAGAGTTGAAGATGGAGCAAACCCCAAGTGTGGGGATATGTAAAGATGACAGTACACTCGGGTATTTGAACAATGTTATCTTCGGTCCGGGTAGGTTTAAGTTGTGGTGGAAGGACTGGATTGCTACATGTGATATGAGTTTAATGTTTGAGAGTAGTAGTTGTTTGCTAGAGGTATGGAGGACCCGGAGGCCGCGCAGGATGAAGGCGGTACCGGTTAGGATCAAGGAGAAGCCCCCTGATAGGCTTGCTTGAGTCATGAGCAAGTGCCCGGGATGTAGAGTTTGTATGATTTCATTGGGTTGAGTCCGTGTCTTTTTCTTTGTTTTTCGGTTTGTGTTTTGTTTTTGTCAAGTTTTGCAGGAATCCATGCTTGATTCGGTAAGGAAAATCGTCGGGAATGAAGCCCCAGGTATGGTTACATGTGTTTTTATGCTTGGGACAAGGTTTTAAGGAAGTGGGTGAAAATTTTTTCTTAAATGGCAAAAAATTTTTTTTTTCTAAGTACAAAATGAAAAAAAAACTTCAAAACTTTCTGTTAACGACACCCTTCCGCGGTACGCGAAGAACGAGAGGAAGATCTCTCGCGGTACGCGAGAGACAAAAGTCTCGGCCGGCCTAACTTTTTGGCCTTCGCGGTACGCGAAGAATATCCCCTTCGACTTACGCGGTACGCGAGGGACTGCTGGTGTCACCCTATTTCCTTTGTTTCCCATGGTTTCCCGTACCCGTTTCTGTTCCCGTTTTCACTCACCACCACTATTCATCACCTACCTTCGTACCACCACTACCATGAAGCATCACCTTTAACCACCATCATCCATCACATTAATTCACCCACCTACCACCATCCGACCACCGTGACCATGGGAAACTAGAAACCGTTTATGACCGATGTTCGAACTTGCTGTGGTATTCATGTCTTTGTGTTTGCCACATGTCGAGTATGTTTTCTCTGCATCTATCTATCTTGAGTCTTTTAGTTTTCTTGAGTCTGTCTAGTCTCTATATTTTATTTGAGTCAGTTTAATGCTGTGGGTTTGTATGAGGTTTATTTTGCAGGTTTTATCATTCTGTCCGTACTCAATCTCCATTCGGGCGGGTTTGATGATTACCATTACTATCTTGTAAAGGAAACCCAACAGCTGATGTGTAACCGCGACCGAAATGCTATACGGTGCACACAAGGAAGAACGAAGCTGCATACTAGATTGCATCTACATTACCAGCTAAGTCGCTTCCTGTTTTTTTTTTTTTTTTTTTTTTTTTTTTTTTTTTTTAGTTGTGTTTTGCTTCACATTGAGGACAATGTGTCTTTCAAGTGTGGGGATGTGAGTGTCTAGTTTGTTTAGTTTGTGTCTTTAAAAATTCAAAAATACAAAAAAAAAATTGAAAAATTTGAAAAATGTTCTTGAAAATAATTGCATATATTTGGAAAATGATAGTAGAACTGGATCTATTTATGAGTTTAAAAGATTAAATAATTGAAAACGTGTCTAATTAGTGATGTTTTGGTAGACCCAGCTAACTAGTAGAGCTTAAATATCCTGTTTGTGTTATTTAGGATTAATCACGGAATAAAATCATGATATCTTGTGGGTATTCATCTTAGAGTAATGGTAATACTGAAACTGTCAATATAGGGTGATAGGTACCACGATTAAGTTAAAATTTAAAGGTTTTTGAAATTTTTTATGGCACACCATTCTCTTTTTATGAGAATAAATCCGAGTTTCGGTGGCGCCCGCATTCCATAATCCATGTTATTCCATAATTTATGAGCTATACTGAGTTTTGCTTATGTGTTACCCTTTGGGATAGCGACTTGGAGGATACACCCCTAAGTAAGATTTATGTGCTTCATTGATAGAATGTAGTCTATGTGTTACCCTCCGGGATAGTGACTTGGTTGAAACGCCTCTAGACGAAAGTTCTTTTGCTTATTATGCTCATTATCATCCATTCATTCATGATTTCATCTGATTTCTAAAAACCTGTAAATAGTAGTTTAACGTGGTAGGGTAAATCTATATGGTTTAATCCGTGCCTAAACATGACCTTGAGACGGGATTAGGTAGAGCTGTAACTTCTAAGTGTGAGTCACATAGATTGATTGATATGTTGTATAAAATGGATTTAGAACACGTAACGGGGGCTTGAAAGTTAGTGCTTGGGTTTAATCGGACAGAAATACTAATTGTTGCTTTTTAACACGTGAGTATGTTTTGAAAATTGAAATTTATGTTTGTTGAGTTAGATGCCAGTTATGATTCCATTTGCAGATTTTTCGAGGACGAAAAAAGGTTAAGTGTGAGGATATTTGATAGGGTGCGAAAGCACACGTCTTTATTCCTTTGTTTTAATGTGTTCTAAGTAGTTTTATATTAGTTTTGAGTCAATTTTATGTACATTTGAGTCGTTGGTCTTATTTGTAGGAGCTCGGGAATATTAATGAAGAATACGTGAAGAAAACGAGCGAAGAAACGAAGCCCGGAAAAGTCCAAAGATCAAAAGACAATTTTCTGAAATTTAGGTCTCTCGCGGTACGCGAGAGACGAGTGTAATAATTCTCGCGGTACGCGGGAAACTCCAGGAATCCGCCCGACTATTTTGGTCCTCGCGGTACGCGAGGATCCAGTCAACATTCTCTCGCGGTACGCGAGAGGGCCGTTTTCCGCAAAACCCTAATTTTCTAAATTAAAAAGATTTAAACGGCCATTATGAGAGAGTTCGATTCTAAGCCGTTCCAGGGAAGAAAAGAGGCGATTTTGGGAGTTTGGAAGAAGATTGAAGCTTAAAGATTAAAGCTTTGGATTCCGGGTTCGTAGTTATACGTTCTAGGTTTTAAAGACTTGATTTTTATCTTTGATTTTATGTGTTGAACCTATGGATCTTGCTATTTGCTTCTGTGTAGATGTTCTTAGTATGATTCTAGGCTAGATCCTTGATCTACCTAGGTCAATATGATGATTATGTGTTAAAGTTTTGATTTTTATTCGGTTTTTGGATTTGAATGTTGGATTTATGATTTAGTAAAGGTTTGAGTTTGTTTATGTGTGATGTTAGTGCATGTTTAATTCTGATTATGTGGTTGATTATGCTTTTCTGTGTTGATTGTGGTTGTCTGCCAGTTTGATCTTCGTTTCTGGTTCATAGACTTTAGGGTTTGTGAGTTAGAGTGGTGTCTAGACGTAGTAGCCATAGAAAACCTAGTTAATTACTGATTAGAAGTGAATGTGTGTCCTAGTTCAATACCCGAGAGGTGAGAATTAGTCGTTTAGTCTTCGTCATTAGGAATCCGAGTGTCAGCTGTCTGAGAGGAAGTTGGTATTAGGTGTCTAGTGATAGTTGCTATCCGAATCATAGTATCCATTCTAGAACTACCCCATGCATTCCTTGAGTGTATGGTAAGCGGTGAGACTGAGAGGTAATCCGTTTATTAGGGTACTTGTCATAGTAGGAAATACCCGAGAGGTGATCCGATCATCTGGTGAGTTAATATCCTTAGGTTGTCTTCTGGTCACATCCCGAGACCGAGAGTGATCGGGAATCCACTAGATATCTTTTAGGTGTTATATCTTTAGAAACCCAGATCCAACCTAGTTCCAAAACCGATAGAAGTTGAGCTTTACACATAGGATTCCGACCTAGGTAGTGACTTCTCCATTCTTGATTTCATCTTTAGTTTACTCTTGATAGCTTGAATTGTCCTTAGTTTATTGCATTCTTAGTTAATCTTTAGTGTAGTAAACCCCCCAATCAATTAATCATATTAAGTCCTAGTTAGAGTCTAATTTAGTTATTCAGTGTCTTTTGGGTTCGATATCCGGACTTCGTTAGGCTATATTGCATTGATCGGTACACTTGCCGGTTGTGTGGTCTAGTTTTAGGTCGAGTCTAGGTTTTATAAATTTAAAGCTAGAGAGTCTAGATTAGGTTTTATTTGATAGTTTTTATAGACCGTCTGGACGACATCATATAACAACAAGAAAAAAGAACCACTTTAATGGTGGTAGATTTTATAAGTGGACTGAAAGTTTCATGAAAGTCAACCCACGGTTGTTATCGAAATCCCTTTGCCACAAGGCGAGCCTTGTATATAAAAGCAAGCAAACATAATCATAACAAAGCATTTTCATACAAGGTGGTGATCTAAATGTCTCAAAAGTATGGTCAAACATGACCATTCACCAACCGGGGTCCTAATTGTTCATGCAACCATTATCTAGGTCAAAATAATGGGTGGCATTAAAGTCACGAGAATAAGCCTTAGTTTGTCTTAAAAACACAACCACAATTGTTTTTGAGTTAACCATACAAGAATTTAAGATGAGGGAGATGGAGACGGGGATTGGGAACAATTTGGAGAGTCATCACCTTCATCATTTCACGAAGTTATACATTTTCTTTAGGAGCAAATTGTTTCTTTTGATTGACCTTGAGTTTTCTTCAATCTTGGACTTCAATTCTTCATATTGCTCAGCCGAGTGTAACATCTCGAAAATAGTAAATAAGTAAATAATAATACGATGGAGATTTATACGACATAAAACGAAATAAGAACGGATGGACTTGGGCTCGACTCCAACGGGCCGAGGGAAGCCCAGGTATAAAAGGGGCAAGACAGCCCACTAACTCATTTCACCCTCACTTGCACCATCTTAGAGAGAGAAAGGGAGCCCGGGTCTAGAGAGAGAAAGTCGACGGATCGTCACGAGATTTAAGGAGCACGTTACTACTGAGATCGTGAGCAAAACCTCCGGATCAGAATTCCAATCCAGGTAATGATTCGATCATAATATGAGTTCTTGTTCATTTTTGGGGTTTCTCGAGTTTTAGCTAAATAGGTGATGTTTTTACGGATGAAACTTGAAAATAAGCTTAGAAATAGAATCTAGAATGAAAACCGCACGTTTTGATCAAAGAAAATTGTAAGATTAGCATGATCGGATTAACATGCAAGAATTCCGAAATTTTGGTCCAAGAACCAGGTACTGCGTACTTACCAAGTGCGCAGGAAGGAATCCCTGCGTACTTACTAAGTGCGCAGGCAGCAGTCCCTGCGTACTTACCAAGTACGCAGGAGGAAGACTCCTGCGCACTTACCAAGTGCGCATGAGCAAGTCCCTGCGCACTTACTAAGCGCGCAGGCAGCAGACAGCAGGCCACAGGTTGGTTAAGTAAAGTCAGTAAGTTTAGAATGATCAAACCATTAGAGTCAGGGTTGGGTCTAATGTGTATTTAACTACCTAATCCAGATCGGAAGTGACGCTGTTGGGCCTTTGTTTAGGACAACCTAGAGTAGCTCGTCAGGTGAGTTCTATGTGCCCCCTTCTATGTATGTGCAAATGATTTATAAATGTTTTGGGGCTGAAGTGTATACACTAAATGGATAAATGCTATAAGTGACAATGTGATCATACGTACATATATGAATATATAAATACTTATATATGTGAAAATGAATTATGAATAAAGAATGAAGCGTATGATATAAAGAAAGAATGAAAGAAGGATATAACGTAAAAGAATGAAATCTTGCTTTATATTATATATATTGCATGTTATGAATGAATGTAAACGTTATAAACCCTTCTGTGACAACGGCTACTTCGGTAGACGGACGACCACGTGACTATTTTGCAACCGGGACGAAAACGTTCCTACGTAAGATAGGACGTATGAAAAGGTAAAAATGGACGGTCGAAGCAATTGCCTTAACTAATGTAGAACGGTTGCATACATAATGGTCGCGTGGGAAACGGATGCCCTAGGGCAGACGGATTTAATGTTATGACGGACTACGACGGTAGGACGGTTAAGAGCGGACGGACAAAAGTTGCCGGACGGATTTAATGTTATGACGGACGGTTTTCTAGAGCCGGACGGTTATGAGAAGGGCTACGACGGTAGCTCTGACTGCGATGTCTTCGTGACATTCGCGACAAGTATGATGGGTTGATCTCCCTTAAGATTGTGGCCAATATGTGTTCTCCCAAAGAAAGTATGTATGTACATATGTATATACCCTCAATGAATGTTATGTGAGAACAGTAAAGTAAAGAATATTTAAAAGTATGAATATACATGTATACATTATATTCAGGATAAGATAAATATTATGTATGATTGTCTTTAAACTAGAACTCACCAGCGTTAGCTGACTTCTAGTATACATTTCAGGTAACAAAGGAAAGGGTCGTGCGAAGGCGTGATGGTTACCCGACACAAGACTGACATCCCACTTTTGTTGTTAAGAATATGTTATGTTTTTATTTGTAAAGACTTCCGCTGTTTTGATTATGTAATTGAATGACGAATGTTTTAATTTAAGTTCAGTATTTATGACTATGTTTATGAGTAAATCCAACAAGTGAGGTCGCCCGGTTTAGGGGCCTTACACCGAGATTCTTGGAGAGTCATCACCTTCATCATTTCTTCCTCTTCCTATTCTGATGAAACGTAATATCTAGGTCGTTTGAAGGAGCTGGGAAGATTTGGCATTCGTTTAAGGGTGGAGGAATCAAGAGAAGAAATTTTGGGAATAACAAGGTTATGTGATGGAAGTTGAAGAAGGATAAAGAGACGATTGAGAAGATGGCCATATGGTAGAAAACAGTGACGAAGTTTCAAGAAAAACGCAAGGGGAGGAGGGGGATTTTTTTTCCTACCTGGCCACCTCACTAAGCTTCCCCCATGGTAGGAATCTTCTTGAGGAACGAAGAACACCACTCATTTGTTTGATAATGAAATACCCCATGTTGAACTTTTGCTCGGTTTTGAGAGCAAAAATCATTTCAGCCATACAAGCATGAATTTTTCTATGATTTCCTCCTTTCATGTACACATTCCAAGACAGAATTTTGGCCCATACTTCACATTCCGACAAAAGGTGATATCCATATAATTTGGTGGTTGAACGATCTACGCTAGGAAGACAAGTTTTTGAAACAATTGACTGAATACCTAGAGGTTTCATGTTTTGCGATGCTATATGAGGGCAGGAGGCCAACTCCAGTTTTGATTATACATGGATAGGGACACCATGTTACATGAGTGGATCTATGTGGTAGATTTTTAGCATTGTGCTTAGGACCTCAAATTAAAAAAAAATACATATATTTATACATACGGTTTAATCTAGGTTTTTGTTTTGAGACTAACAATATCTAATCCTACTTTAACAAAAAGATTTTGAGCCCAATTTTTTTCTTCATATATGTATAGTCCAATCCTACCTTAACGAACCGTTTTTGTCCCACTCAAAAAATTCTTAGATCTGTCACTATTTATAACCATGACAATTAAAAAAAGACCTAGGAGTTTTACTTCACCTTAGACCCCTAAAATAGTTAAGCCTGGGCTACCATGTCATGTTCTTTATCAAATCAAAATTCTAACATAAAATTCACGAATGTAGATGAGGTATATATGAGCCACAAACGAATTCCACGAACCAAACGTCCCCTAAAAATTCCATACCTTTGTTACTTTTAACGTATACATTCTGTATATACCTTTCTTTTCATCTTCATCCACAACATCTCCAGCGTACCACCGTCACCAACAGTCATTGCCTCCTCTGTCGCCACTATTACCATCGCCGACCTCCCTCTGCCTGCCCCCGCCTCGGATCTAGACTTTGGAACTGACTGTAAAATCTAGAACGATTTAACGTGTTTGTGATGCACCAAACTAAAACTTGTGTTAAGGTTTCGAGATTGATTTAATGAAAACAACAAACATTAAAATACAAGCTCATTAATTTCCTTTGTACAGAAATGTATGGGGAAGGTTCAAATGCTAACCAACTTTTTATGTGATAACCGTGCTAACCACTATAAAACAATCACATATTTTATAAATTATTTTTTCTTTTAATTGTTAAAATAGTATTTAAGTATCTTGAATAAATATTTTGAACGTAAATACGGAAATGATGAGTTTTACGTATACGTACCAAATAATGTTACATATACGTGACACATAGTGTTTACATATATGTAAATTATAATGATAATTGATACATATACGTAACACTACGTTTTAAAGTGGTTATCGTGGTTATCACATAAAAATTGGTTAGCATTTGAACCTCACCCAATGTATGTATACGTGCTTGTATGTGCATATATACTAATGGGGATAACGGTATATATGCGTATATATGTACTAATGGATTAACCATAATCCATATTTACTTATGTCAACCAATGACAAATGATATTTAGAGAATAACCATACACAACCAATTTTTACAGGTAATAAAATAGGAGTCAAGTAAGATAGTTTTTAGCTTAAAAAACAAACAAATTTAAGAAACAAATCCTAGAGTTATATAGAATCCAGAACACATATAAACTTCCTAATCGGTGCTGCTCGAAAGGCGAGAACTTGCAGTGTGTTTCTTCGTCTTCTTGCTCGGCTTTGCCACTAGAAACGAAATCCGACCAAACCCAAACTTCTTTCTCTTCCCCGAAAGCCGTTTACCACCTTTGCAGCCATCACCACCACCACCACCGCTGCCATTAGTAGGTTTATGCAGCATTTGTGCCAAAGAAACCTTCCTTTTCATGTCACTTTTCTCATAATACTCTTCTGTCAAAAGCAGCTTCCGGCTTAAAATCTGCCCAATCGACATCGTGGGTGCCAAAATAGGACCAGCCAGAATAGGACCCGCCACATTGCTTCCTAAACGGGCCCCGTTTACATCCAACAAACGAGTATTGCTCCTGGATGAAGAGTTCTTGAATTTGGTCGAGTTTTGACCCGTTGACTTTCTTCTTTGACCATGATCCGACCGCCATTTTCTAAGAGATGCTTCTGCTTTTAACTTGTCAATGTTAGCAGCTTCTGCTTTACTCAAAGCTTCTTCTAGAACCCTCTTACTGTGTTTCACTTCTTTTGTTGCTTCCTCTACCCTATTCAAGATCTCTGACTTATGTAACTCGGGTTCGTTGATTTTGACCACCGATTCGTTGACCTTTTTAGTCAAAGCTTCATCAGCCTCTTGGGCTTTCAGTTTCAAACAAGAATATTGTTCAAATGAAAGATTTACCCCTTCCCCTTCTGATAAAGTTTGACTTTCTGATATTGACTTCATCTCAAATCGCGCAAGCGCTTCACTCGCTCTAGCCGCTTCCTTCAACTTTCTTGCAGCAATTAGACGGATTTCGGCTGTTTTTATCTTTCTTTTAGTTTCTTTGATCTGATTCACTGATCTTAAAACTTCAGATTTTGCCACCTCCCCTACCTTCTTGAACTGTTCTGTTTCAGAAGTCAACCTATGGAGCTCCCTTGGAAAGTCAACCTCTTCTTCAAAGGTCAAAACTTTTGAAGAATTCAAAGATAATCTCCTACGGGTTTTCTCAAGTTCGAATCTTTCTTTCTCGATCATCTTGTTGTATGTTTCCACAGTCGCTCTAATGTCAGCAAGATCATTTGTGGTTCTTGTTAAGTTTAGTTTAGCTTGCTTCAATTCCATCAAGATCAAACCTGGACCAGCTGGTTCTGTTTCAAGGGCGTTTTCGTCATTTCCATCTCCTAGTTCTTTCAATTGACCGTTGACTTTAGCTGATTCTTTCTGTAGTTTGACTTTTAGTTCTTCAACAATAGTTTTTGTTGCTTCAAGTTCTTTCAAAACTTCAAGTGTTTCCCTTTCTTTCAGCATCAGATCTTCTGCTAACTGCAGAGCCTGTTCTTCGGCTTTTGCCGCATCAAACTCTTCTTCAGTGCCATTCTGCAATTGCATGAACAAAATGTTGAACACATAATCAAATTCAAAAGTCAAAACGTTGTCTTATAGTTTGACTTGTAGGTCAACAATATTGGGTTCCAAATTCAAGTACATATCTTTTAGTTTGACTTATTGATGAGAAACTTATCCAAGAGTTGGTCAGTTGGCAGACTCTTATTTGGACCAGTGGGACAAGGGAATCACCGGAGAGAGAGCCCAAACTTCAAATGGGCACAACTTAGGCTAGGAGTGGAGTTACAGGGCCCATAACCAGTGGACGAAAAGTCCGAGCCAGATCATGTGACAAACAGCCTATGGCGGTTTGGCCCAGCTGTCAGATCCTAACTCCGCCAATTAGGGTTCCAATTAATTTTCCCCAAATTTTGCAATCCTTTATCATTTCCTTTTTTAGCCTAAAACACGTTAATCTTTATTTGCAAGATTTATGTGTCTAATTATAGTCTTAATTTCAGTATTTAATTTATGATTTGTAATTTTTAAAATTCAGCTAACCTGTCAAACTTAGAATTCTGCACTTACCTAATAATTTGATTATTTAGAAATTTATCTATTTTTTTTTCTTGAGAACAAACAAGAACCAAAGCTTCAATCTTTTTGGCTCAACTACCAATTTTCAGACCCAAAATACTAAATTCAAGAAATATACATACACATGAACATATATACATACATACATACAGAGATATATATAGAGAGAGAAGTACCTCAGAAGCAAGAGTGTGTTTAGAATGCGGTTTCCAGAACCCGATTCCACCGAATCGGGTCACGGCCTCCTTCACGGATTCAAACGGCGCTGACGTGTCGACTTCGCCTCTAACACCACCGCCATTGTTGTGTTTCGGGTCGGAACCCGTTTGAAGGAATTCAGGCCCGACATCGAGGGGTTCCATGGGGCGAACTGAAATGAAACAAAAAAGGCGTAGATTTGAGTGGGGATTGTTAGGATCTGAGATGAAATTACAAAGGCTTAAATATAGATCGAAAATGAGAAGTGAGAGTGAAGAAAGGAGAGATGAGAGTGTAACGTTATTGTGGGGTTTTATCTTGGCTAAAGTGCGCTAACGGCTCCATTTCCCCCACAACCAAAACCAAAAACAGCTTTTTGGTTTTCATTGTGTTTTTTTAACCAGTGGGGGTCGTTATCGGTTAAACTCGTTTGCGTAGATAAAATTTACGTCGAAACACAGACTCGCTATACGATACCCAAAAAAATACTCGAATTCCAATACAACTCCGTTTTCAATAAAATTTTGACTCAAACATTGACAAAAAAAACTAAAGAAAACCGCGAATTCCGTTTTAAAAAAAAACTTAACGAACGAAAGTTATCACAGAAAAACATATTAATACAAAACTAAACATGTTAAAAACGTATATTGTATATAGTATAATATGTTTAAATGAAAAATAAATAAAAAAACAAATTACAATAAAACTCATTACAGGCTCTAAAAATAACCAAAAGGGAAGGTTGGGAATCCAACCCATAATGAATTTGTTTTCATGTGCACACTCAACCAACTCCATCAAACTCATTTTTGTTCATTCCATTGAAACAGACTGTATATAAATACAAGTTTAACTGCAATAAAAATATATAATAAAGCTGCGCAAAAGCTGCTTGTACGTGTTGCTTCAATGCTGGTACGGTTGCACTGTGGCCACCGATCAACATCTTTAAAGGTTAGGTAAATTGTGTCTATGCCTTATAGTTTATGCTTATTGTATTAAAATTAAAAAAAATAGCAAAAAATAAAATGAAATGAAAAAAAGATCGTTTTAAAGAAAAAATAAACCGTGTAAAAATTTTATTTTGGTGTTATCAATAATTTAAATTGAAAATAGTTAAATTTGTTTAGCTAAATATTTAACAGATTAAACGACAAGTTGTTAAGATTAGTTTAAGTAAAAAAATAATAAGTTAAATTAAAAAGTAAAAAATCATCAAAAATTTAAATAAGTAAAAAAGAAAGAAAAGAAATTGCATGAGATACGGATAGGCGAAAGCGAAAGTAACAAAAACCACTTATTCTATCCAGCCCAGTAACCCCATGCTATGTGACAAAAGGCATCAATCAAGAATTAGAACTGTACTTCTGTTGTTGAAATGTTTTAGTTTCAATGTTAAAAACTTTTTTTTTAAAGGCAAAATAAATTCACAAAACCCCCCGGCAATGGGAAGGCAACCAACAGAACCACAACATACCAACAATTACATTAAAGGAAATTTATACTGATTAATCGAAGACATGGATTTATTCTTAGCCCAACTAGAAAACCACAAAAATCCGAAAGATTTATTGTTTTGAATGATAACTTGATGTGTTGTTGCGTGAAGTTAATTATATATTTTTATATATAGTTTTACGAGATTAGGTTTTAAATTTATAAAATGATAAATACTCAAACTAAACACAGACACAATAGACAAGTCTACCTATCGTATCGTAATATAGTTTAGGTAAGAATCAAGATGTTGTGAGTTCTAGTGCCGTCGTTGACAAGTTGTGTAGATTAGGAGTAGCAGGGGCGGACCTACCCTATAGGTCAACTTTTACGCGTAGTGTAAAAAATATTTTTTTTACGATTTTATGTATCCGGTTACCTAATACGTTACATCTGAGTAAAAAATTACGTTACCTCTCAATTTTTTTTAAAAGCTCAACACTTCATAAAAAGTCCAAAATTTTATAAAAAAATAAAGTCCACACATTTTATTAAAGTTTTTAAGGTATTGGGTTTTTAATAAAACATTTGGGAGCCCAAATGTTTTATTAAAAACCCAATACCTCAAATTCTCAATTCTCAAACCCAACTTACCCAAACGGCCGACCATGAAGAAAGACAGAGAGCGGGAAATGTGTGAGTCAGAGACCGACCACTCAACCAGTCGCTCGACCTGAGCTGAGACCACCGCCCGGCGCCGCTTCCGCCAAACCCCAGTTGCATGTTACCGTAAAAAAAATTTGACCTTAAAAGTACGGTCAATTTTTTTGTGTGCTTAATTTACATGAAAATACGGTAAAAAAAATTTTGTTTCATTTACAAGAAAGTACTGTCAAATCTTTTTTTCATTTATATGAAAGTACAGTAAAAAAAATTTGTTACCCCTGAACTTTTATTCTAGATCCGCCACTAAGGAGTAGACTTAGAGTGTGTGAGTTTGTCATTAAAAAATTGTAAAAACACATATATACAAGTACGATGCTTAAGCATGTATGACTAAATTTTTAAACGTGCTATTATAAGTTCAATGTTATCTTTAAACCTTAAAAGCATATAAATAAAATAATATAAATGTTTTTTAAATGTATATATATATATATATATATATAGAGTTGTGTTCCTATCAAAACTCACATTTCATGAGAAAACCTAAAACTCTCATCCAATGGTTGTTTTTATCTCAAACACACAAGATGTTGTCATATGTCTATCTTATTATTTTATTTAAAAAGGGTAAAAGAGTCATTTTAACCATCCTGCACTTTGCTTTTTTTATAAAAAAAAACTCCCCCCTACTTTTTAGATCTTTAATAACTTTTTTATACTATGTTATTTTTTTTATAAAAATTACACTATTAAACTAGTCTCATTTTTCTTTTTAATTCCGTTATAGTCTTGACAACTTTTTTTTATATATATATTTTTTAAAACGAACGAGATTACATCAATGTAACAAATACACCAAAATTAACATTTACACTAATCAAACTAGTTACATTGGTTTAATACTCTAATTACATTTTAAAAAAACCAGGCATTTAATGTAACGAAACATTTTCTATGTAACAGATCCTTACATTGGTGTAATACTCTAGTTACATTGATGTAATCTCGTTCGTTTTTAAAAAAATAAAACAAATTTGTCTAGACTATAACGGGATTAAAGAGAAAAATGAGACTAGTTTAATGGTGTAATTTTTATAAAAAAATAACATAGTATAAAAAAGTTATTAAGGATATAAAAAGTAGGGGGAAGTTTTTTTTATAAAAAAAATAAGGAAAGTGGGGTGTGACAATCTGGACTTTTAGAGTTAACTCCGTTAGCTTAATTTCGTTATCTCTTAACCCTGTTAATTCTGTTAGAAACAACAAGGACTAATTATTTAAACTAAAACTGCAGAGACTGGTCGTGTAATTAACCTAAATCTAATATGTTGACTTTAAAAGTCAAACTTGAATGAATTAGTTCCTGTTGACTTTTAGAAGTCATACCATTCATGTTCTTGATCCAAATCTGCATGCTTAACCCAAATTCGTTTGAAATTATAATCGCAAAACACATTAAATGACATAAACGACAATCATTGAAGCAATTAACATGTTATTAATTCGGATTTAAACCCAATTATGGGTATTCAAGGCATAACTGTCGAAACCGTAGCTAAACCCCTCAATTCGATCATTTGGTATGATAATTTTGCAATCAAACCCTCTGCGCTCCTCATTCGAACCTCTGTCAAGCTTTTGCACATTCCATTTTTCCCGTAGAAGTAGCCGGAGACCACGCATCGGAGCCGCGACTGAGGTTTAGTCGATTACTATCAATTCGAGTATTATTCTGGTAATTGCGTACCTGTTTACCTTCGTTTTAACCTGTTAACCATTAGCCCTATGCTAATTAGGGTTCATATCATTGAATTAATCACAAACAAGATCTAGGGTTCATCGCGTAAGTGGTTTAATCGAACCCTGATCTAGACTCAACCTTAATCAAATTAATTAACATGTTTAGGTTCGAAATCATTCAATCAATGAAAGCCCCAAGAATCCAAAGTTTAATTTTATCAGATTTATCCAATTTGATTTCGTGTTCATAACCTAGGGTTTCTAATGTTCGATCATGAATTAAACAGTCCTGTACTTGATGTTTTTACAATTAAATACACCTGTAGAGCCGTAATACATCAACTATCAAAACCCCTAATATTCTGTTGCAAATCGCGGTCGAATTCAGAAGATTCAGGGATGGTTCTTGATTCGGATCGCGATGGGGGAAGAACACTTAGACACTGAGAATTAAAACGTGTTTGATCTGAGTCTTGTACGCGATCACCCTAGCGGGTGGACTGGTTAAGGCGTATGACTGATGGTGGAGAGACCCGGGATCGAGTCTCTCTGCCCCCATTTTTATTTTGAACCACTTTTTGTATAATATTTTTAGATAAAAATAAACCCTATATTATTATATTAATATATTAACATGTTTTAAAACCCGGAAACACCCGAAGGCTTGAGATTGATTTTATAAAACATTTTTTAGAATTTTAGTGATATTAAAAATAATATATTAATTATATTATTTCATAAAATTATTATTTAATTTATGAAAACACACAAACAAATGTGTTTATATTAATGTTCGGGCTTAGTTTTATAACCGTTTTAATATTATTTCCCACTATTAAAAATAATATATTTATATATTATTTTAGTCGCATTAACGAGCGTTGTGTAACACTTCGAATTTATAAATAATATAATTAGTTATATTATTGCCCTCGTATATGTTCTCAATAAAAATAATATAGTTATTATTTTTGCCACATAAATGATTATCATATTAATTCTACGAGTTTAAAAATAATTTGATAATTTATATTATTTTTCTAGACCATTATTGATGGTACAAACGCACGAATATATTTATTATATATTATTATTGTAATTAGAATCATTCGACGCGAAACGTATTTATTTTAATAAACATATTAAGGAACCTTTATTCCTGTGGACACGTTCGTCTACTCTTTGATCATTAGAGCGTTTTAGAACGTTCAACCTTCTGTGTCATCGTTACAAATCTCATTGTATCCCTAATTGTTACGTGTATAATTCTAGGGCATACGTAAGCCGTTGCAGACTAACACTTGTGGTTCCAATCTCATTCTTGTGTGAATCTACCTACGCAACTCAGGTGAGTTTCACGGCACCTTTTACTGTTTTAAATTGGGGGATAAAACATGACACAAACTATTTTAGATTACTGTAATTCATATGTTATCATTGTTGAGGCTAAGCGTAACACACTATCACTGAAAGTCCTCACATATTTCGAACCGTTAATATGGATCTTAGCGAGGTAATTTTTAGTAGTACTACTGGGTTTGACAAGCCCCACCCGCGTTAGTCGCGCTAACTAGATTGGAGGTCGGACGGGTGAAATGTTAGCCTACTCACATTTGTCAGAGTTGATAAACCTGGCAGGAGGCATACAAACATAAACAGTCAGCTTCGGTTGCGAGCGCTTTAGTAAGACATGAACATAGGTTAGCTACCTATAGATACACATATTGAATGTACATAATCTGGTAAACGCTTTCATTATGATATTGAAACTTGTGAACTCACCAACCTAATGTTGACACGTTTTCTTACATGTTTTCTCAGGACGTTAAGCAGGTGCATGCTAGGGCATGCATGGTGTCTAATTGTTATATCCATCCCTTGTCAACTATCTACATTTATTATGTTTCCTATTATTACAATCAGACTTCATCGCGTTTGTTTTACGCATTTACTTTCTTATTTAAATGTTTACGCATTAACTCTAAACTTTTATAATATTTCATTTATGTCCCATATAGTGTCGTTTGATGTAACTAATGACTGAGATCCTGGTTTGTCAGGCACCAAACGGTAAAACTCCGTTAGTGAAATTCGGGGGTGTGACATGGGGGATGATTAAAATGTCTCTTTTACCCTTTTCAATTAAAATAATAAGGTAGACACATGACAACATCTTATGTGTTTGAGATAAAAGTAACCATTGGATGAGAGTTTTAAAGTTTTCTCATGAAATGTGGGTTTTGATAGGAATACAACCCTATATATATATATATATAAGGTTAGGTTGTAGTAAAAAGGGTTTTAAAAATAAGAAGGGTAAGAAGAATTATGGGCTTGACATGTGTTATTTTATTGTTTTTAAGGGGAAGGCATAATCGTCATTGTGTAATATACCAGGTCATTTTATATTACACAATGATCAGACCTGATATTACACAATGAGCAAATTACACAATTAACAGACATTACATTATACAATGACCTGACATATTTGAGCGAATTACACAATAATGAGCAAATTACACAATGACCAGACCTGACGTTACACAATGACCAAACCTGATATTACACAATGACCTCATATTACACAATGAACTGATATTCACAATGACCTGATATTACACAATGACCATACCCGATATTGCACAACGAACTGATTTTACACAATGACCAGACCTGATATTACACAATGAACTGATATTACACATTGAGCAAACTACAGAATGACCAGACCTTACATTACACAATGACCTGACATATTTGAGCGAATTACACAATAATGAGCAATTTACACAATGACCAGACCTGACATTACACAATGACCAGACCTGATATTATACAATGACCTCATATTACACAATGACCAGACCTGATATTACACAATGAACTGATATTACACAATGACCTGATATTACACAATGACCAGACTTGATATTACAAAATGAACTGATATTACACAATGACCAGACCTTACATTACACAATGACCTGACATATTTGAGCGAATTACACAATAATGAGCAAATTACACAATGACCAGACCTAACATTACACAATGACCAGACCTAATATTACACAATGAACTGATATTACACAATGACCTAATATTACACAATGAACTGATATTACACAATGACCTGATATTACACAATGAACTGATATTACACAATGAGCAAATTACACAATGACCTGATATTAAACAATGAACTGATATTACACAATGACCAGACCTTACATTACACAATGACCTGACATATTACACGATGACCAGACCTGATATTACACAATGACCTGATATTACACAATGACCTGATATTACACAATGACCTGATATTACATAATGACCTGATTATAAAGACCAAACCTATTACACAATGACTTGACCTATTACACAATGACTTGACCTATTACACAATGACCTGGCGTATTACAGAATGACCTGACATATTACTCAATGAGCTGGAAAACATCGTTTTTATGATGTAACTTTTTAAAAAAAATAATGTCGTATGTAAAAGTTATGAACGTTTAAAAAAGGGGGGAACTTGATAAAAAGTCAACAAAAGTGGTTAAGACTAAAATACCCTGCAACAACTTTTTCTCCTACAATTTAATCTCAAACATTAAATTTTTCTACAATTTGATCTAATGGCCATAAATCCTTCTCACCCTTTTTAGATTTAGAATCCTTTTTACCTGAACATTTTCCTATATATATATGTATATTTACACACACGCACACATATATATACACCAAAATGCTCATAATTTTAACTGAAATATTTAACGTAGTTAGTGTTAGGGAGTAAAATGACAACAAAATGATAACCTTAAGAAGTGTTTTAACCATTTCAAAGTATTAAAGTAAAAAGGTTAAAATAGTGAAACCACATAAATCAAAAACGAACTTTACTCTAAAATAAATTACGAAATTTAGTCTAAAAATATTGACAGCGTGTGCCGTGCATGTTTGGCCGAAAGCTACGTTTCACCGGCCCACCGTTGGTACCAGAATGGCAGAATTGGTTGGTTTGGCCCAATAATAAGATTCTAACAAATATCCTTAATTTTATATTTAATGCAACTTTTTTTGTAATATGGATTTTCCATAAAAAATTATAGTATTTCAGATATGGTTTTAATTTCCAACTACTTTAACTTATTTTTCTTTTAACATCTAATCTACTCATAAATCTATATCATTTTTTATTGCTGGACTCTAACCCTCGACCTCTGAGGAGGGACACCATTTTACTCCAACGAATTTACCTAATCCGCAAACCCTTGTTTAGGAGCACTAAGGTGTTTATAAAAGGTGTTACTCCTTAAATAGTTGAGTGTTCATGTCACATGTTGGACAAAAAGAATGTAGATCTAAGAATGAGTTTCAGAGTGTGTGAGTTAGCTTTTGAAAGAAAAAAAAAATCTGATTTACATAAAATAAGATGTCATTTCTAAAAGATCAAATATGCCTTTTAAAACCAGGGTGTAAACAAATTGGAATTTTTTTTATAAAGAGTGTCTAGACTCATTTACGAATTACTTGTAATTTAAATTTTATATATCAAATAGTTGTAGTTTTATTTATTTTTAATCAACACATTATACTTTTTTTTTTAATTTTCTTTTACCTTTTCCCTTCAATTAACCTATTGTATTTTATAAAAACTTTTTTTAATTAACCCGTTATACTTGATGTCAAATAAAATTAAAAACATGAAACAAGAAACATAAAAAAAATCTAAGTATATATCAAGACTTGGCACGCTTGTTTTAATATTTCAAAGAACCTTATATCGCAACGTCGGCGTCCAATCAAAGGACATCCACGTATTTTCCAACTAAGCCCCTTAGTTTTAGAAATTTTACAACTCAGTGTCTTAGTTTTATAAAATTTGCAACACAACCCCTCCATTTTCTAAGGTTTCTGATTTACCTCTTTTTAAAGTTTTCAACTTTACCCCTCAAATTTCCAAACTTTCAAGTTTACTCCTGTAATATACTTTTAATATACGCGTTTAACTCGTTACTTTTTACTGATAAGATTTTTATGCTATAACTTTTGTTTGTTAGTTTTTTCTTACAAAAAGCTAATTTGCGTATGTGTTTAATTTTTTTTTCTTGCAATTTATCTATTTTCCGATATTTATGACTGAGTCGTGGTAACTTCATACGTTTTCTATTATGTTTAGTCACGTTATTGTTGTCTCCATAATGCATGTAACGAGGTTCGCAAACCTGTCATATCGTGTGGGTTTTAAATATGTACTTAAACACGTTATTATCATCGTACGGTCCCGCCACAACGCACGGGGTCACACTTTCTTGTTAAATATAAATTTGACGTTTTGAATTTTGTATTAAATATAATATCTAGGACTAGGCATTTTCGCAATTAATTTCAAATTAAACTTTATTGCTATGCTTATTATAATTAAAAAATCAGAGATGACTAAATAAAACAAAAAACAATGCAGGCACGTAGCATCAAGCAATCGGATATTTAACATAAACCATAACTATTATTGAAAAACACAGGTTACTTTCAATAACATTTTATGAAATGGCCTTTCACATAACTTTTTTTTATTATTTTCCTTACATTTTTTTATTTAATTTATGTTTAGAAAAATAAACCAACAACGTAAGATGCAAAAAAACCAACAACGTAAGATGCAAAATAAACCAACAACGTAAATTACGATATTTTTTTCTTTATAATTATTTAAATTATATTAAAAGTTTTTTTTCAACGGCGACATGATATTAAAAAAACCCGACTAAGGTAGTCGGGACGGGACCCAACAAAGATTACATCATTATTCATTAAAATTTTTGGCTTTTACTCACTGTCCATTCATTTCTTATCATTTTGAGTAACTGTGGTTAAATATTTCTGTTACGTTAAGAGCATTATAGTTTTTTAGTCATAAAGGACTATTTTTGTAAATGCTAAAGTTTCTTTTTCTTCTTTTTTTTTCTTTTATTCTTTTTTTATTCTTTTTATCACTTTTATTCTATGGATTTTGTTTAAAATTTTATTAATTAATTAACCAACTTATTTATATTATAAAGATATATTTTTATATATATTTATATTTAATTTATTTATTTTCGTTTGTTTGAATAAGTAATATACTTTTCAGAATACAATACTCGGGATCAATACACATACACAGGCGAAAACTGTGTATATAGTGGTGTATACATTCAAACTAACCAAATAAACAAGTGGTGTGAAACAACAAACATGTATAGAAGAGAAAATTATAGAAACTATAAGAACTAACGCAAGAAATAACTTCAAATGCTTCTTTATTGCTAAAACTGCTTGAGAGTGAAAATTAGGGTTACAAGCCACACCCCCCTAAATCTCATACAAACTATTCTATTTATACTAAAAACATGCACTCGCAACCAATGAACATGATAACTCATTTGTAAGTACTACTTATGATTGGGTTACTTACAATCGTAACCATGGTTGCAATCGCAACATACTTACGATTGAAGTAAACTTACGATTGAGTATCTCCAATCGTAAGCACACTTTCGATTGACACAAGACTTAAACAAATATACAAAAACACAAAACAAGAAATTACATTGGACAAGTAACTTATCAAAAGCTTAGACCATACAATCTCCCCCTAAGCTTTTGATCCAGTGTCTTCAACTTCTTGGGATGAATGGCTTCACATGCAATGGTACTATCCGTTGGAATGCCTTTGCATCAACTTCAAATTCTCCAAAGATCTTGATAGGATTCTGAAACAGTAGTTCCAAATCCTCAGGTTGAAATTTCATAACTCCATGGGTTCGAAGATGTAGATGTATTCTTTTCCTTGACATTCTATCACTACATTGCTAGTCTTCTCATCATTGAACCACCTCACAAAGCCCTCAAGCTATACATGAACCGATTTTGGCAGAGGTACGATCCTGACAGTGGTAGATGGATTGTATCTTAACCGAATCATAGGCTTTGAGTGTAAGAATGGATTCTAGTCTTGGACTTTCAGTACCTTGGTTTAATAGGCTTCAGAGTGGTGAAGTTTGCATCACACAAGTTCTTGAGAAATCTTTCAAAATTACTGGCCTCACTGACATTTCCAGGATTTTGGAGAGGTGCTTAAAGCCCTCAGATCATATTTAGGAAGTGTGATGAAGTCATAAGGTGTTTAAAGTGTTGGACACCACCTCTACATCTTTTCACAATATACAACTTCGTTTCAGCATCATACTTAGTAGATTGTTTCAACTCACGATATTCAGCTTTCCATTCATAGGATTGAATAATTTATGCTTTGCTCCGGTTGGTTTCCTGAACCAAGTCTATCTTTCCTCCCTAGAGATCGAGAGATATCTCTTGGGGTGCTGGCGACACGAGTTTTACATGTAATTTTAGTTCTAGGGATAAGGGATTGAAAGGCTGCCAGTTTAGTTTTTTCGTCTTGCTCTCTTCTGACTCAAAAAAATCTTCGAAGATTTGGCTAGACTCATTTGTATAGACGGTCTTGTTTGTTGGTTCTTCATGAAGGAATTCAATTCACCAATGTCTTTTGTTGAGCAACAAGTTGAGTCTTCAGTTCACCCACTCCAATATTTAGAGATTCAATCACTTTGTCCTTCTCGACCATCTGTTGCTTCAAGGTTCGAACCTCAAGACTTAGCTTCTTTAATCTTGGTTGAGATGTCAAAGCTTCTTTTTAAATTGTTTCTTATGGAGATGGTTGAGGAGAGGGTGATGATTATGGTGTTGGTGTTGGTGATGGTGATGGTGATGGTGATGGATGAGGTGGGGATGATGGTTGAGGTGAGTGTGATGGTTTAGGTAAGGATGTAGGTGATGATGATGATGGTTGTGGTGAGGTTGATGGTTCTCTAATGCTTATTCCTTTAGTGGTTCTTGATCTCTTAAGAGGATGCTCCGGGGAGCAATCAGAATCACTATCACTTACTTGTATCTTTGAGGAAGATGATGTAGGAGGACCACCAAGCTTACTTTTTCTTTCAGGTTTTGATTAGGGTCATCGAATTCTGTTTCTTCCACGTCAGATCATGTAATTCCTTCATCCAGGGTGCCTTCACTTTCAGAGTCAACCAAGGGTTATGCTTGGTGAAACTCATCTTGATGCATATGTACATCATGTTCTATTTCAAAGTCTAAAAGGATCAAGTGGATCCTCGTGAAATGGAGCTTCAAAAAATTGTTCTTATCCTTGAGTATGATCCTGTTGCTCATGAATTTGCTGCTCCGGGGCTTGTTGCTCAGGAGCTTAAATATTCTAAACATCCTCTTCTTCTTCATCAAACTCATCTTGAACTAGTTCAGGATTAATGTCTGGTATTTTTAGTTCAGCTTCACCAATGTTGTTTCCGAATAAAGGCACTATTTCACCACTCCATTTGCTCTTCTTGTGCTTGCTTTTCATAAAAGCAAAAACTGGATTCTTCATGTGGTCCAGCACAAGTGTGTTACTAGCCTGTGGAAACAATGCGTTAATCTTGGAGAAGTTGTAATTTCTTCCTTTAATCAGTCCTAAGGCAGCGGATGCCATAGAGGCATTGGTAGAGTCATATCTTCCCTTTCTGATTGAGATGTAGTGGATGAACACATTGACAATGTATCTCCAGTTATTAAATAACAAGGTCTTGATTACTTGTCCACTCTTAAAATCATCTACATGCCCCATTATTCTTAAACTTTTCTTTATGACGTAGTTGTTGTATTAAATGGGATAGTTAGGCTGGTCTTGAAAACCCAACACATCCCTGACTACTTCTTATGTGATAACTATGTTCTGACCTCCAGTTGTAGCTTGAAGATGTTCTTCTACATGGCTATTAACTTGAACATTTCAAAGTGGGCATTGTTCTAAAACTCCCTAATTGTGTTTTCAGAGATGACTGGATTGGTAGAGATTGCCTGGTGAATCTAGGAGTTAGTTAGGAAGTCAATCAATTGAATGAAGTCTGCTACTTTGGGGTCATCGTTATTTAAATAAGCATATGAACTAATTACACGGATGGTCCATGTGGTTTGACCAAATTATGGTTTTCGTCCTTAGGATTGAAAAATTACGGATTTGGTCCAACATAATTTGATTTTGTTACATCAACGGTCCCTGGAATGGATAGAGATTAACTTTTTTAGTTAAGTGGCTGTGAAATGATCAAAATACCCGTAATGTTAAAAACAAACATGTAAAAGGTGAGACCACTTCCAATAAAATAACATAAAAAAACCAAACACCCCAGACACTCACCCCGGACAGTCCTTCTTCGTTGAGAACCATCGGCATGGCCAAACCCTCTCCGACGAGTCTCGCAGCCTTTCATTAAATTGGGCATCGATCTCCATCGCCTTTATTTCCTCCATCATCATACACTCTTCAATCGACTATTTTAGAGTGATTGGGGTTGTGTCTTTGTGGGAGAGAGGGTTCCGCAGCCGAAGGACAGAAGGGTAAGGGTTGTGGAGGATGCTACGACGGTGATCGATTGGAGCAACAGAGCATATATGTGGTTGATTGGAGCAACGGAGATTAGTGGAGATAGGCAAATAGATCACGATTTGGAACAACGTAGGTCTGTGGTTGATTCAATTGGAGCAACAGAGCATACATGTTCTTGTTCCTTTTGCTTTGATCTGTAAATTGGTGCCTATCCTGCACCTACATTACCTCCATCATTGGTTGACTAATATTTAGTCTTTCCCATAGGAGTGATTGGTGTATATCTGCCTCATGGGACTTGATGACGAGTACTCTGTCATAAGAACCCAAATATTAGCCACAAACCCCACGCCTATCATCTTGTGGTGGAGGATGAACAACAACGGGCGAGAAGAAAGACGAGTTCAGAGGCTGCTGCCTTCCAAGCCCACATTCCAAAACGAGATGGAAATACGTGGTCACAAAGTAGCAAATCAATCCAAAGGGATGTGAAAATCAAACCAGGAGACCGAAAGAAACATTATTTTCCCTTGCTATTCTCTATAGTGTGTGTGTAAATATATACATATAGATGAACTGATTTAAATGTAAATCTTGATTTTCCAAAACCATGATTCTTGAATTATGAACAACTGAATTAGATTAGATGAAAAAGAAGCATAGTTATGGTGGTCTGGTGGTTTTATACTATCACCGGAAAAACGATGGTTGGTGGAGCTGATTACCCAAAAAAATGAGGATGATCAGAAACTTTGCTGTCGTGAAGAAGAAGAAATGGTGGGGGAGAAGATTAGTGTCCATGTGGAGGAGGTTATTGGTATAATTTATTTTATTTTTTGTTTATTTTTATGAAGGGTATTTTTATCATTTCACACACTTAACTGAAAATTTTAACCTCCATCCATGTCAGGGACCATGGGTGTAACAAAATCAAAATTTCTTAGACCAAATCCATAATTTTTCAATCTTAGAGACGAAAACCGTATTTTGGTCAAACCGCAGGGACCATCCGTGTAATTAGTTCTAAGCATATATATGGTGCTCGTTTACAAATAAGAGTGCCCTATCTACAAAAAAACAAACACAAGATATTTATTAGTGAGAAATTTCAACACTTAGAAAAAATCTGAGAAACAGCTATTGCAAGTACACTTGCAATCGCAAACCATATTTACGATTGAAGTAACTCAATTGTAACTATCATACTTACGATTGGATCAACAGTTATGGTTGATGTACTTTTGATTGAAGAAATTTGAATTTTGAAAACAGCTAAGTACACGCCAATCGTAACCATGAACTTACGTTAGAAGCCCCTAATCATAACAACTACTTATGACCGTAAGTAGTTATCTTCCTCATCAGGTTGCGATAAGGGCAACAACAGTGCACCATAAAAAGCAGAAAAAGAGGATAAAAGTTGTACTAAAACTACTAAAAACACCTTATAAGAAGAAAAAGGTTAGTATATGCAAAGAAAAACCCTTCTAAATATCCATACTAAACCTATGTTTTTGAAATAATGTTGAAAGCACCATATGAGACTATGTACATGTTCGCGACATTAAGATGATACAAAATGTGAATGAAAGAATGCCAAAAACACCTTAATTAATGTCTGTAAGAGAAGGTGAAATCTGTAGATATAAAGACTGATAGCTACAAAATTCTCTAAGTACAACTGCTGCGGACTCCACAATTTTACTACTGACCAACAAGCTACTGCGGATAAGGTTAGTTACTGCGGATAAGGTTAGTTACTGCGGATAGTTGTTCTCCTGTTGATGAACAACTATGTTGCGGATAGCCTTATCTGCTGAAGATTAGAGTTGTTGCTGATAGGCTTCTCAGCAGCATCAAACACTTGATGCTGCTGATAGACAAATCATCAGCAGCTTTGACTTTGCTACTGACACCTCTGCTACAACACTGACACATCTATCAACAAAAGAAATATTATTGGTGCAGATGATTAAATACAAACCACTTCTGAAGTCTCATGCAAAGATTTCTAAGAAGACTTTTGACCTGAATACAACTGTTTGCTGCAGTTTGTCTTTTAGTTGCTTACCAATAGTAGTATAGCTTGTAACTGTCCAAGATCAACGGTCTGTGTTTGATCTAATCCTTAAAATCAAGAGTCTGTCTTGATTCTAAGTTCTATTATATGTATTGTATCTTACATTTGTATAAGTGTGCTTCCTGAGAGTTTTCTCTGTAATCTTGTAAACATTGAAGATCAATACAATTTGCATTTATCAGTATTCTCTTTGTTTATCTGTTTACATTGCATAGTTGTGATTGTTTCCGCCAATCTCAACTAAAATAGAACCATCTTGTAATCACCGATCCTACAAAATCTCAAAAAGCAGAGAAATAAACAAGTGACAATTCAAACATACGATAAGAGGATATAATATGTTTCAAACGACACCTATCGTAACTCTATTTATAATCTCAATTGTACTTGCGATTGACCTAGACACTTACTATTGACTAAAAACTTATGATAATAAAATGATACTTATGGTAGCATATATGTACATGCGATTGAAATTTTTGTCAACAAAAGTAAATGAAAATAAAATTAAAAATAAAAATAAAATTTAAAATAACAAAAGTTTTTTCAAGTCAAAAAGGAAAATTATTTTTTGAATTTTTTTTTGACTAAAACCAACTAAATAATAAAATATTTTTTAACTATTCATATTTTCAAAAACTAGACATATACACATAGTCAGAAATAACTGAGAAATCATCTTTTTTTAGAAAAGATCCAACGTAATATCATATTCAAACTAAACACTTTAAGATTTTTCCCTTTTCAATCAATTCCTGTGAATCATCAATAATGGTTGATATTTGTGCAAGGGTAAATCCAACCATTTGTTATACAATATTTCTTGTGATATTATGGTACCATTTAAGAATAAAAATTGTGTACCCTGCATTTTGAAAATAAAATGGTTTTTAAACCTATATATCCTCAAGATATACCTGATATCATAATACTACACCTTAGCAGTTTACCAACGTACCACAGCGTCAAGAAATATTCAGCACCAAAGAGAAAATAAGAATCCAAGTGGATTAGAAGAAAGAATCACAAGATTCAAAAATAAACATATCCAAGTGGATACGAAAATGTATGAACACTCTAGGTCTTTGCGCAAACAAAACAAAAGAGGTCATAAAATTATCCAAACAGATAGAAAAGGATTGGACACTCGAGATCTCTGCGTAAACAAAACAGACGATACCAAATGACCCAAGTGGATAGTGATTGCAGATATTTTTCACTAAGTCTTTTGACTCTCCTAGATTCGAATGCTCGGAATGATTAAGATAATCTGTTTGTCTGACTTTCAAAAAAATTGGATTCTATATCTTAAAAAACCAAAAATATTTTGCCCTTGCTCTTATTGTTTGAAACTTTTGTAAAAAGATTTTGTTCTTTTGTTTTGACTTGTTGATAGGGAAGATTGTCAAAAAGATTTTTCTTTTGATGTACACTTTCTCTCTTGTTAGCGGGTATCTACAATCAAATCTTTTGGTGGAGAAAGAATAGTATTAGATTAAATCAGAAAAAGAGTTGAGGTTAAGAGCATTTAGAGCAGGTTTTTTATATTTATGTGAGTGAGTTCCCTAGATTTTAGGAGGTGATTTAAAGTGGTTGTAAGTGGAGAAAAAAGATAAAATGTATAAGTTTTCTGTATATTTGGGAGAAACACTGTTCACCTGCATAAATTTTATAATATTTTTTGAAAGTGGTTATGAGTGGAGGAGAGAAAAAGTAATGATAAAGGTACAAAAAGTATTATATAATTGAAAAATAAAGAGAAGAGATAATGATTTTAGTGTAATTATGGGGATAGGGATAAGGATCCTACTGTGAATGCTCTGTAACCGAGAAGCAAATTGCAGATATTTTAATCTTTATGGGTGAAAAACTAAAATGCCCGTATGTGTAGTGCACACGAGGTGACTTAACTGAAAATTTTAACATCCGTCAGTAGAAATGATAAAATTCATAAACACTTTTTAAAATAAAAACAATGAGTAAAAGTAAAAATTGTAAATGACCAACCACAATTTAAACAAATATAAAAGAACAAAAAATGTAATTTTATCTTATTATAATAAGGATTACCCCCTACAAAATTGTAATTGTGCCGTGTGTTTATATATGACACCTGTTAAACATTAAAGCCAAAATATTCAACGAAATCATTTAACTCGTTACATTGTCAAATGATATTTATTTCGCACTTCTCTCTTAATAGATATCTTCCTGTTTTCTAAAGATATTGAAAAAAACACACACAAAATTAGTTAATTAATTAAGTAATTAAAATTTAAGAATAAAAAATCTATCGTAACCACTAAATAAAAATTAATAATAACAATTTAAAATTTAATTAGACCTTATCATTATGATAGGGAAATAAAAGCTGAAAACAAACTATTAAAACGGTTAGAAACTCTTAAAAGAGTCTCCTAAGGGTATTATAAAAAGGATTATTTTATTTTAATAATCCCACCTTTTACCAATTGACCGATAATAATCCCAACTGAGAATATTCTTACCACCGGTCCCTACTTTCAAACTATTTTTTTACATTGGACTCCTCGTTAAAAAAACTTAACGCCGTTAGAGTTTATATGACGTGGACATCTGCAAACCGCCGGAAAGTCGAGCCAAGCTAGCAATGGTCTCGTGTTGGCTTTTGAAATTGGCTTTGGTGGTGTTTAACTGGTCTCGTTAAACACCACCGTTTTCTCTGTTTGGACTTTCCGGACCCACGAGACCAGTTAAACACCACCAGAGCCAATTTCAAAAGCCACCATGAGACCACTGCTAGCTTGGCTCGACTTTCCGGCGGTTTGCAGATGTCCACGTCATATAAACTCTAACGGCGTTAAGTTTTTTTAACGGGGGGTCCAATGTAAAAAAATAGTTTGAAAGTAGGGACCAGTGGTAAGAATATTCTCAGTTGAGATTATTATCGGCCAATTGGTAAAAGGTGGGATTATTAAAATCCAATAATCCTTATAAAAAAAGTTAAATTCTTTTGAAGTGGATTATCTTTTTATAATAACCTAACATAGAAAGATGGACATTTATTTGAGAAGATGGGTTTCAACCGTAATGCTGGACATTTATTTGAGAAGACTAGGGTGCAACTGTAAACCGCAAACCAACATGCTAACTAATTTGTCATTGGGGTTGGTGGCCTAGTGATAAAGGAAAATCCTTTAGGAACACTAAGGTTTAAGCAGATCATGAGTTCAAGTCTCACTCGTAACTTTCAAAAATAAAACAAAAAGCATGCCAACTAATAAATATACAAATAGAAAAAAATCATCTCCACATATAAAGGAAGTAAAGAATTAATAAACCGCTATAATAACATTGTTCACTAATTTAGTTATCAAAATCTAAATGCGAATATGCATTGATTATAGACTTAACAAAGTCACTATAAAGATCATTACCGAGAATCAGTGACTTATTTGATCAACTACAAGGATCAAATTACTTCTCAAAAATAAATTTGTAGAATATGTTGTGTAAAAGTTAGTGTCAAATACCTCCGGCAACTGATAAATCAGTCCTGGATACTACTTATTTGAGACTGATAAATCAATCCCTAAGATTTTAGTCCCTAATAGTCACTTTTCTTGTAGTGAGTGTGGGATGAGGATATACCTAAAGCTGTTTTCGAAACAAGATATGGATATTTCAAATTTTTAGTAATGCCATTCGGTTTGATGAACTTACTAGCAGTATTCATGGATCTCTCGAATCGGGTGTGCAAACCTTACGTGGACAAATTCGTAATAGTCTTCATCGATGATGTCCTTATATATTCAAGGAGTTAAGAACATGAGCATCATCTCATAGCAATTCTTGAATTGCTAAAGAATGAGAAATTGTACGCCGAACTCTCAAAATGTGAGTTTTGACTAAAAGAAGCGCAATTCCTAGGTCACGTTATACATGAACAAGGTATACAAGTTGACCCTGTAAAAATTGAAATAATGAAATGGGGACACCTAAGACTCCTAGTGAGATTTGAAGATTCCATTTCAAATGAATCCCTTACATTCCATTTCAAATTCCATTTTTAATTTCAATACCAACGAATTTAATGAATCAAACGCCCCCTTAGTTTCTTTTATACATGGTAAAATCCAAGTGGATTAGTTCGTGCTTGTAAATTGATATACATATGATATAATTTTAAGTTATCTTAGTTTTGAAAACAGTTACTTAAGTTCAATTTTAATAGGCTAGGTAGTTTTTTTTTATGGGTGGGCACTTACCAAAAAAGAAGAAGAGACAAACATAGTTTTGGCAAAGTTTCCATTTAGTTTCGAAAACTCATTTTTTAATTAGATTCTTGTGATTAAAAAATAAAATCAATGGAGGGTTGAGATGGCGCATTGTTCTCTATTTTTCTCTATTAGTCTTCAATGAAACTTGTCTCTCACACATAACCATCGAAAGACTAGTGATTGCTATTGCCTTTATATTGAAAGACAACTTAAAATGAATAATAACTTTTTTTTAAAATTTTTGTTTGACCCTCATATTTTGTATAATATACGTTTTTAATTCGTTTCATTTAATTTGTATAATATACGTTTTTAACCCGTTTCATTTACTTTGTAGAATATACGTTTTTAACCCGTTTCATTTACTTTGTAGAATATACGTTTTTAACCCGTTTCATTTCTAAATGGTAGAAATAGAGTTTTTATTTTGTATCGTAGGTTATAACGAACGTCGGGTTATGAGCGAGCCAGGTTATGAGCGAATAACACTGTTGCCGGTATTGGTATTATCAGAGCCGATATTGGAATTGGTATGCTTTCGACTAACACCATTGCTGGTTTTGGTATTACCGGAACGAGTATCGGTATGCGTTTCTACGATTTTTGACGATCTGCATTACGCGAAAAAAAAAAGACCAAACTCCCGCCGCGAAGCACGGAGGGAAAAAAACTAGACGCCGCCGCAACGCGAGGTGGGTAAAATTCCTAGTTTTATGTTAAAATTCCATCGCTAATACTTAATTGGATGAGTTTGTTAGAATGAAGAAAAAATTAAAAATATATTCCTATAAAAAATGAAAAGGATAAAAAAAATATAACATGTGTGTTATTATCTCCCTCTTTGTCAAGCTTTTTATCATGATAACTTCCTTTTAAAATTTTCATTTGATAACTTCCTTTTAATCTTTTAAACTTGATGCAGCATATACGGAATGGCCTAGGCACCCCGTAGCCCATGAAAATTTTCAAGGAAAACACATCATGAATTTAAATCAAACAGTATAAATTTACTTTTGTGTATTGATTATGTGGACATCAGGGGCATCATAAAATAATAATAATAAAAAACTATTCACTTTTGACTTTATAGTTTTTAAAATGGGATATTTACCAAACTAGCCATTTGACCAATCCTATTTACCAAAACAGCCTTTGACTTTTTTTTTACCAAAATAGCCAACCAATCAGGTCGTGCCATTTGTCAAAATGGCGAAAATATTTTCGCCAACAGCGAAAATTTGAGCCAAATTTTCGCTAAAAATTTGATTTTTCGCCAAAAAAAAGTCAGAATTTATAGAATTTTCGCCATTTTGAAAAATGGCGAAAATATCCCATATTTTTTCGCCATTTATTATTAAATTATAATTTAATTTTTAATATTAAAATATTATTATTTTTTTAATTTTTTAAATTTTCGCCTTTTTTACTATTTAAATTTTTTTCAACTATTATTTTTTTCAATTTTTGTAAAATAATAAAGTATAATTTTTATTTAAAAAACGAATTTTAATAAAATATTATTTTTTTAAAAAATATTTATACATCTCCCTACCCTTCATTTTTTCACCACTTATCAAACAAACTTCATCAAATATTTATATCCCTTCATACCATTGATTTTTTCTCCACTTATCTAACAAACTTCATCAAATATTTATATCCCTCCCTACCATTCATTTCTTTCACATTCCATCTACTTAAACATTTTCTTCACTTATCCACTTTATAAAATTCATCATTTTATCCATCAACTTACAACATATTTTTAAGTAATGTCTTGTAATATTATTTTATGTATCAGTGGAAAATGGGATTTTGTTAACGGTGTTGAGGAGTATGTTCCTTTAAAAAAAAATGTTTGCGACGTGTTTTTTGTGTTCCTAGTAATATTAGTTACGTGGGTTTGAAAAATCTTATTTGTGAAAAATGTGGTTTTAGCAATGAAATTCGTTTTTCTTATAAAATGTCTACTTACACACATCCAATTGATCTATTGGATGATCATGATGTTTTATTTTTTTTAAATGTTGTTTTAAATCAACCAAATGAATTGTTGTCTTTGTACGTTACTGAAGAATCTGGTGTGGGTAGTAGTTCAGCTGTTCCGTCTAATGAAACTCCTGTTGATTTTAAAGTTCCAGTGTCTTCTTCGGAGTCTAATGTTGTAGCTAACGTTTTTTGGTCTATGTCCGAGTCATTGTTTGATCGTACAACAAACGAAGTAAAAGTTCTTAACTCACACTCTTCACATATTTCTGAGGGTCGTATTTTTAAAAACAAAGAAGAATTAAAACTCGAACTGGGTAAAATTTGCATTACTGAATGTTTTGAATATAAAGTTGACAGATTTTCGAAAACCCGATTTGAGGCTTCATGTCTAAATGATGGTTGTGAGTGGCGTATAAGGGCGTATATGATTGAAAACACCGACGTTTTCCAAGTGAGATACTTTAAAGATCAACACACATGTTCAAGGACTCAGACGTATCCTCATATACGTCAAGCCAATAAAAAGGTCTTGGGTAACTTGATAAAAGATCAATTCAAAGATAGCGGGAGGATATACCGGCCGAATGATATCGTTACAGATATTAAAGAGAAATACAAAATTGATATATCTTACTCTCAAGGTTGGAGAGCAAAATCTTTTGCGCTTGAACTATTGACCGGTTCCCCTGAGGATTCGTTTGCTAGGCTCCCAGTTTACTGTCATAATTTGAAAAAGACGAACCCGGGTACAGTTACCCACACATTAACGGACGCAGCCGGAAGATTTGAAATGTTTTTTATTGCCCTTGGTGTGGCGGTAAGTGAATTTTTTAAATTATTATATTTTAAAAAAATATTTTTCATTGTTTTAAAAGTTCTAATAAAAATATTTTTATATACAGATTCGAAGTTTCATCGGTTATTTACGACCGTTGGTAATTATTGATGGAGCACATTTAAAAGGAAAGTTTTTAGGCACTATGTTTCTAGCGGTCGGCATGGATGGAAACAATCAAATCCTTCCGATCGCATACGGTGTTGGTAAAACTGAAAGTGGTGAATCATGGTCGTGGTTTTTGTCAAGACTTAAGGATTGTATTGGCGAAAATCCAAATTTGGCGATCATATCAGATAGGGCTGCATCAATTGCTCAGGCAATTAGGGACGTTTTTCCCCATGCTTATCATGGTCTCTGCTGTCGGCATCTTATGATGAACTTAAACACAAAGGCAAGGTCCAAAAAAACATTTGAATGTTTATGGTGGAAAACTTGTAAAGCTTACAGAGTTTCCGAGTTTAATGAGGGTATGCGGCTAATATGTGCTGCAGGTCCAAATATTTAAAATACTCTTGTTAATATTGGTTTTGAAAAATGGGCTAGAGCACACAGCTCTGGACAACGCTATAATGTTATGACATCTAACAGTGCAGAGTCAATTAACGCCTTGTCGGTTAATGCCCGAAAACTACCAATAATTAAACTTATTGAATTTTTTCGTGAAAGCTTACAGAACTGGTACTATACTCGTCGACAGGTTGGAGGTAATAATTTATTTAAATCATTTGTTAGTTACTAATTTATTTTTATTTTATTTTTTTAACATATTTGTTAGTTACTAATTTATGTTTATTTTTTTTAATAGCTAACAATCAACACCCACTTACCAAGTACGGTCAGGGTAAAATTAGTAAAAGAATTTCAAAAAGTGGGTCATGGAGAGTTAGTGGTATTGATCAAAACAAGTTTGAGGTTGATGACGGAGGGAAAAAAGGTGTAGTCGATTTGGGTAATAGAACTTGTACATGTAATCAGTGGCAACTCTCTGGTTTACCTTGTGGTCACGTAATTTGTGTTTCGAGATATCTAAATCAAACAGATTGTAGTCATTGGGCTTTGAATTGGTTTTCAACAGAGTTTTATCGTGGGACGTATCAAGAGATAGTAAATCCTCTTCCTGATCAAACAGAATGGGAGATTCCACAAGACTATTTTCCAATTCAACCACCACTCATGAATAAAAGACAGGCCGGTCGACCACGTGAAAATAGACGTATACCATCAGTTGGAGAGGTTGTAACACCGCCGTTTTGCACCCGATGTCGTAATGAAGGGCATACTTGTGTTAGTTGTAATCAGCCCAATCCATCACAACTATTATCTAGAGGGAGAGCTGGAGGACACAACCCTCAAACCCAACCAAATGTTTATGTCGATCCTGAAAATTTTAATGATTATATCATCGATACAACAGGCCAGGGATCACAAAAAATTGACTTTGATCTAAATGATCCTTAGTGACAAAAACTATGTTATGTTGTATTATTATTATTGAAAATGTTGTTAAATTTTATTATTAAGATTGTGTTATGTTATGTTACTAAACACATTTTCTCTATCTTTGGAGTCATAAAATTATATTTTACAAGTTAAAATAATACTTTTTGTTTTCTTGTCCCCGTAATATCACATGAGGTCTACTCAACGAACCTAACCGTGTTCCAAACGGAGTTTATACAGGGGAGTTATCAGCGCTTAAAGTTGGTTGTTTGACATTAAAACTCAAGATAATTCTACTTTTCAAAACACATTTTCTCTATCTTAGGAGTCATAAAATTATATTTTAGAAGTTAAAATAATACTTTTTGTTTTCTTGTCCCCGTAATATCACGTGAGGTCTACTCAACGAACCTACCCGTGTTCCAAACGGAGTTTATACAGGGGAGTTATCAGCGCTTAAAGTTGGTTGTTTGACATTAAAACTCAAGATAATTCTACTTTTCAAAACACATTTTCTCTATCTTAGGAGTCATAAAATTATATTTTAGAATTTAAAATAATACTTTTTGTTTTCTTGTCCCCGTAATATCACGTGAGGTCTACTCAACGAACCTACCCGTGTTCCAAACGGAGTTTATATAGGGGAGTTATCAGCGCTAAAATTTGGTTGTTTCACATTTTTTGTTTTCTTGTCCCCCGTAAATTATTTGACATGCATCCCTATAAATACAACAACACAAATGACTATTTCTTTCACAACACTATTGAGAATATAACATGTCTTCTAACGTAAGAGACATCACCAACAGTAGAAGTAGAAGAAACACAAGACGTTTGAATGAGTCATTTTCAAATGATCCGATCATAGCCGACAACATTCCGTCACCGGTTGAGAACCATTATTTCCAGACAGGTTTGAACTGCTCAAGAAATGTTTTCCAATTCTTCTACAACGGAGATTCAGAATGGTGCAGGGTTCGTTGTATGGGCGTTACTGTACTTAACAGAGATTTTTGGGGTACCCTCTTAGGGTATTCTGGAAACGGTTATATAGAGTCAATTGTAAGTTTTTAATACATATATTTGTCGTATATACGTTTTTTGTAATTTAATTAATGGAAAATTTTAAATTACAGCATGTTCGTGCTTGGACAAACAGACTTATGTTTTGGAGGTTAGATGAAATACAAAGGACAGATGCCTTACACCAATCAACCGATCATTGGACTATCTTACCGTCAGAATTTTATCACCTAGTTTATGATGGGTCGGTTGATGCCCTCCAATATGGAAATGGGACAAACAGACTATATCCCCCATTATGGGAGGTTGATACGGTAAATTAATATTTATTTATTTAATTGACACTATTGAACAACAATAAGTTAATTGTTTTTATTATTTACAGGTATACTTACCGATAACAGATGACGACATAAATTGGTATCTTTTTCAGATTAATATGGAGAGACTAGAGATTCATGTATTTTTTCCATATGAATGTCGTCCAAACACCTGCAGTGATTCATGGTGCATTCATCGTCATGTCCACCAAATTTATGTGCAATTTGTGGATAGCTTTATATGGTTTCTACAACGTATATCATATTTTGAACAATCGGAGCAACAAATATTTCTTGAAAACGAACCCCTTGAATTACCAATGTCAGGTCAAAGTGTATGGCCTCCAAATGGTGGTCATATTGGTCCAGATTCTGGGGTGGTAATTTGTATGTTATTGCGTAGATTGGTAATAAATAGGTCATTGTCGTGGCAAGAAATGAATATACAAGATGCTTGTATGAGATATAGACGATATATGGCTGATGAATTATATGCTATGCGAATATTGCAGTAAGAAATAAATATTTCTATTTATGTTATTATATTATTATTCCTTGTAGTAAGAAAAAATAATTTCAAATATCATCTATAATACCAACTATCATTCACCAATAACTCTCATTAAACATCTAAGTATCATTCAACACATAATGGGTGATGATCAATATAATTCTCAACCAATTCGTAAACCGTCAAGCTGGATACTTGATAAATGGAGGCGCCCAAAGAACACCAAGGGATCTTCATCATCCGAGCAACAGAACCCAGCTGTTGCTCGACCAGATAACTTTCAGCGTCCACGAAATATATGGGCAATTCCAGACGATGAGTCTCATAATTGGTCAGAAACTATTCTTGATTTCTACAATCACGGGGACAAACCGTTTTGTTATTCCGCTGTTTTCTTTAGAGAGGCAAAGCTTGACAAAAGTTTTTGGGGTAGTCTTTTAGGGTTTCGTAACAACGGTTATCTCTTACCAGAAGTAAAAAACAATTTAAATTTTATTATAACTTATTTTTTTTGGAAAATATTATTTTTCTAATATGATTATTTTTTACAGCACTTAGAAGGCTGGGTTGGAAGATTGATGAAATGGAGAAATAGGGAACTCGCCAGTGGGGTATCCTCCGAAATGCGGTGGACAATATTACCACCGCAGTTTTATAATTTTCTGTTAGACTCACCTAACAAAAACGTAATTTCTTATGCTAATGAAAAATTAAACTGTTTTACCCTATTTTGGGAGGTAGACTATGTCTATTTTCCTATACCAATCCAAAATCAGGAATGGTTATTTGTTCGAGTTGATATGAGGACATTAAATATGGTATCTTATTGGAGTGAAAACGTCTCTGGTGATACATATTTACGGTTAATTCACCCGAAACTAATGAAAATCTCAGTATATTTCACAGCTTTATTGGTTAACATTGGTTATTGGAAAAAGACTGGATACTCTGAAATGGTTATGTCGTACGAAGTTAATGAAGCATTTGTTCAGTCACATGAAGACTTGGTTGGTAATGAAGGGGTGTTTGTTTGTATGCTAATGGAACATCTAGTAACCGGTAAACCATTGAATATAAATGGCGAATTTAAACAGAAATGTAAGTTTTACCGACGGTTTACGGCAGATCAGTTTTATTTCTGGCGTTGTTTGCCACGTTAGGGTTATTTCTTGTGATGTTGTCAACTTATGTTTTAATATTATGTTTATTTCTTGTGATGTTGTCAAGTTATGTTAAAAAATATTTTGTTTTAATGAAATTATTGTCTTAATGTTTACCCATGTACACAACAGTAGATTTTATTTTTAATTTATTAAAAAAACATGCCTATATTAAGAAGGCTGAATCATGTTCCAAACCATCATTTCCAAACCATTATATGCTATACTATGAACCATCATACTACCCATGGCCTTATACTTGTTTTTTTTTCATATATAAAACACACACACACTACTAAAAAACCTCCAGATTTATTTACTTGTTTACTTTAGACTTCGTTGGAATCGGTGTACTCGGAAATATAATAAAACTGCAGACTTCGTTGAAGGGTAGTTGAAGCTGGGATATGCTTCCAAGTAACTGGGGTTCGCCCCCATGAAGCTGTGGATCCCCCCCATGAAGCTGCGGATCACCACCCAGAAGCTGTGGTTCCCATCCATGTAGCTGCGGATCCCCCCCTAAAGTTGACGTTCTCCCCCTAAAAGATGAGGTTTCCCCCTAGTAGTTGAGGTTCTATCGTATTATGTTAACTTTTGTAATGTAATCGTCAACAGACTAAATATATTAATTTTATCTGTTTTTTAAATTATTTTGTCCTTGAATTACAAATTTATGAGAAGAATTTTGTCTTTGAATTACAAACATAAGATTAAAACGTAATTAAACGTAGGATTAAAACTTAATTAAACCTAAAATTACAAAACTAACAATACATTATAACATAATAAAATAAAACATAAATAAAATTACATGAAAATATTATTCCGAGTCAGTGGAGTAATCGGAGTCATCTGAACAGGAGTAGCCAAATTCTTCACGTCGTTGTTGACGTCGAAATTGCCTTACCCTAAATTTAAAATCCCAATCCTCATCAAAATCTGGTGAAGAATTGGTTGTTTCTTGAGGGTTTGTAGGTTGGACAGGTACTGGAATTGGATGATTTGTTCGTTGCATTGGACTTTGGTTATGTTGTTGCACAACAAGAGGAGTGTTATGTTGTTGAGCGGTTGGACGAGGGTTATGTTCTTCATCATTTTGACGAGGGTTATGTTGTTCATCATTTGGACGAGGGTTATGTTCTTCATCATTTTGATGAGGGTTATGTTCTTCATCATTTGGACGAGGGTTATGTTCTTCATCATTTTGATGAGGGTTATGTTCTTCATCATTTGGACGAGGGTTATGTTCTTGAATATTTATGTTAATAGTAAAGTGAATGTGAATGTGGTTATGATCCGCCATGACCACCAAATGGAACCACAAGATGTATATTTATAACCTAAAATACAAGCATAAAAAAAATAAAACATAATAATATTAAAATCAAACAAATGTTACATTTAACTATTTTTTTTAACAACAAACTCTTTGGTTATATTATTATAACATAATATTGCTATTTGTTTGCGAAATTCTGCTGCAGTTTCTTGAGTGTCCTCCTGTGGATTTAAGACGCGTCCATTGATTAACCGTTCCATAAAAATACACACCCAAACACCACAATCTCCGGACCCGGGGCTTTGTTGAGGCACGTTAGGTGGTATTACCCTCTTCAATGGCATCAGTCGTTCAGTCATATTGCGATTATGGAAAAATTGGGTGTATCATAACCAATTAGGAATAAGAAACTGCAAACGCTCCAACAATGTATCGGTCTCTTCAACATAAATGTTTTGCAAACTGTAGAAAAAATAATGTCAATTTTTTATTATTAAGTAATAAAACTTAATTAAAAATATTTAAGATTATAACCTGTTATATACTGTTATAGTCCATGTTGATGTGTTCACATGTGTTAGGAACCAATGTGATTTTTCTACATTCACTGGAATGTAAAACTACAAACATAGAGAAAAATATATTTAACAATTTGTTAATAATAATAATATTATTATTAAATAAAATTCATTACATCATCAACAGTCCAACTGGCAGGATATGGAGAGTATGTTCCATCCCCTAATGAGAAACACTTCTCGCCTCTTAATAAATGATAATGAAATTCAGTAGATAAAATTGACCAACGTGAATCTACCGGTCTACAATTGTACAAGTAAGTCTCCCAAGCCAGAAGATGCTGTTAGTAAATGAATTTTAAATAAATTAATAAATTAATAAAGCTAAAATTATTTTATTATATAAAAGAAATTGCTTACGTTCGACTCTAGCCAGCCATCAGACCCATCTAAAACCAATAAACTCTTCCAAAAGCACGGCTCAATAATGGATGGTATAGTAAGAGAAGTTTCACAACACTTTCCAGTTTTATAAAAACTCCTAATATTTTTAATAATTGCGCTTTTTCCTTTCTTTAAATTAGGAGTCGATTCAATGATCCCGAACGGTGAAAGCAAAACAGCAGATGTCTTGCATATCCTTTTTTCCCGGTTTAGACCAAAAGACTGTAAAATAATTAATTATAACAATATGTAAAAATACAAAAAAGCTGAAATTATTAAAATCATAAATATCTTACCTTTTCTTCATGAATATTTATATGGTCAGCCTTAAATCAAAAAAATTACAGCAAAGTTAGCAAAGATATAAATATTTAAAATAAAGAAAATACGCTTACATAAGGTGGTGTTGTGTAGACGTCATCATTTCTATTTGACGTTGATTCAGCATGATCATTTTTACTATAATTTTTATCTACCAGCGTCTCTACCTTCTATAAGATAAAATAATATTTAATTAAAAACAATTTATATAAGGAAAAAATTTAATGAGATTAGATGGAAAAGAATATACATGTAAACGGTCCAAAATGTTCCTGATAACGTCATTCGATGACGATTGATTTTCTTTAAAATATTTTGATGTATCATCATCTACACCATCACCCAAAATGATAAAACTCTCTTTCCAGTATTGTTGTTGTTCTTCTAATTGTGTAGGAGAAATTACTATCGGCTCGTAGCCAGTCTGATAAATTTAACAACAAAAATATAAATGTTAAGAATATAACATTACATAAAATATAATTTAAAGTAAATGATAACTAACAAAATGAGAACGCTCTAATATTGCAATTGGTTGTTCCCATGTGAGTCTGCTAGATTTTTTCCATCCAAGGCAACGGGGTAAAAAACCGTCCCTATCAATTAACATCCCAATCTTCGGAAATATCTCAAATATCCACATCTATAAAAATAAAACTAATTAACTTAATATAATATAAAATGAAAGTAAATAATGCATTATATAAAAATAAACAAATACTAACCTTAAATGCCCATACAAATCCCTTGGTGCTATATGTTAGCTTTAGTTTTCGATCGTCTCTGTTATTTTTAAAAAGGGCATTATGAATATGTGGGTACGTGTATTTCCAAATATAAGAACCCCATGGATAATCGTTCCATGCCCCTAGATTATTAACCAATTTTAAAAGAAACGGATCCAACAAATTTTTAGGTTCTAACCCTTTGAATCCGACCTCAACCAATAATAACAAACAAACCCGAACAGCATCCATCTCTTCTAAAGTTAGCAAATCATTTTTAAAAATATATAACAAATCTTCTGACTTAACTTTGTGACTACCAAATAACCTTTCTTTAAAAAAAGGAGGACTTTGGTAATTTATGTGAGGTTTAAATTCACCAAATTTAAAACCAGTAATCAAACAAAATTCTCTAGGACCAAAAGTTAAAGTGCGGCCACCGATTGAAAAGTTTATGCCAACTTCTGGATTATCAGTTAATATTTGAGTTTGAAATATTAAATGAATTAATGATGCTTCACTGTTAAGAGATTCACATTTTAACCAATATCCAAAACATGTGTTACTAAAAATAATGAGTGCAGTTGAATATTTTTTTAACTTTTCACGAATTTCTTTAACAATTTTCATATTACATCTAATAGCCACCTGGGCGGCATAATAATGTTCCTGTATAAATAAACAAATATATATACAATTACTTAAATGAGATTTTATCAAATATTAAATATAAAGAAAAATAACTGTTAATAATAAAAGGGAACTTATATTAACATTCATTTTTAATGAAACTGCGAGGAGAGAAGACTGGCGAAAATGAAAGTGGCGAAAATTTGGAGTGAATGACGAAAATTTGGCGTGAATGGCGTGAATGGCTTGAATGACGAATTTATACTATAAATGGCGAAAATACGTCAAATCCTAACGCTAGATTCCCTGAATTTTCGCTTTAAATTTTCGCCATATTCTCTGAATTTTCGCCATTTTTGGTCAAATTTTCGCCACTTTTGGTCAAATCCGGTCAGAGTTGAAATTTTCGCCAGTTTTCAAAGATTCTCTGAATTTTCATCATTTTTCTGAAATTTTCGCCACTTTTTTCAAATTTTCGCCACTTTTTCAAGATTTTCTGAATTTTCGCCACTTTTTTCAAGATTCTCTGAATTTTCGCCATTTTTTTCAAATTTTCGCCACTTTTTTCAAAATTTCGCCATTTTTCAAAATTTCGCCATTTTTCAAAAATTTCGCCATTTTCTATAAAATTTCGCCATTTTTCAAAAATTCACCACTTTTCAAAAATTTTGACATTTTCAAAATTTTCGCCAGACCCAATCGCCATTCGGTACCACAAAATTTGAAAAAAAAAAAAAAAAAAATTGGCGAAAATTTGCGGTGAAATTTTATGGCAATTTTTCGCCAATTTGGCTATTTTGGTAAAAAAAAAAGTCAAAGGTTGTTTTGGTAAATGGGATTGGTCAAATGGCTAGTTTGGTAATTTTCCCTTTTAAAATTGAACTTGAGTTTTAAATAATATTTTTAAACGTTTAAAGTATATATATATGTATTTATTTTGTTTTGGTTAACCTTGTTGAGTGTATTTTTAAACTTTTAATTTTATTTATTTAATTATTTAACTAAGTTAAAAGATTATTAAAAATATTAAATGTTTATTTTTGTTAATTATTTAATTATTATTGAAAGTTTTTTAAAAAGAAAAGTGACATCGAAGTGCTAATCCATCTAATAATAATATCTGTTCTATCTCTACTTCTTATATGCCTAAGTTAGTTGATTTAAATAATCTTTCTTATTATCTCGTTAAGAGGATAAAAAATTTGATTATCACACAAATAAAGAGTGAAACACGAATATTTAAAATCGTTTCATGTTTTTATATCATTTATTATTTATGGCCCGACCCATTTTCGACATGATCCGTATTTTGCAACCTATAACTAAAATTCCTGAATCCGCCATGTACAAGTAAATTTAAATAAAAACCATCAAATACGTATAAACTAAACTAGAAGGGTGCATGCACGGTACGTCGGAGAACACAGACACTGCTAAAACGCTTGAACAATTAATTGGTAAAGTATCGTAAAATTTAAAGGTTTAATAAAATTTTATAAAATAAAGTAAATATGAAATCATATTATAGAAAATCGATATTAACAATTTAGTTAAACACGAAATTGATTGTTTAAAACAATCCCGTCATCCTCATATGTATTATAATATAATATAGATATATTAATTTTTAGAAATGAAAAATCATAATTCATATATGAAAAATAAATAACTGTGCCTGTCTAATTTATGACCAATAGGACAACCTAGTTTTCTGATTTGAATATATACATGCCCTCATTATTCATAACATGCATGTATACTTCAACTTCCACCCACTCTCTCTCTCTCTCTCTCTCTCTCTCTCTCTCTCTCTTCATCTACTTCTCAACTCAAAGCCTTAAACTGAAAGATGCTGAACATTGGTAGCCCTGATTTTTCACAAAAGCCCCTGAAGATCAAACAAGATGACAAATTCTTCTCCAAACTTCTATCCAAGGAGAATTCAGCAGCAAATCCTTCCTTCAGAGTCTACTATGGTAATGTTTCCGGTTCAGTCCCTTTCACTTGGGAAATTCAACCAGGTACCCCTAAACATAAATTTTCTGACAATTCAGTCCCTCCACTTACCCCCCCTCCATCTTACTACTCCTCAAATCTTGATCATGATCAAACCAAACCCACAAAGAGAAAATACTACCCAAGATCCAAATTCCTCTACAACCTCTTGTTGAATATCAACGTGATCAAGAAAGGACACGTGGCATCATCCTCGCCCTCCTCTCTATCATCATCCTCATGGTCATCTTCAATTAGTACGGTTCATTCTTCCAAAGGGTATAGGTCAAAGCGACGTCGTTTTGATGATGGAAATATGTACGGTGGTGGATCTAGATCATATACGGTTGTGATGATGAAGAAAGCTTTCTTGTCGATTGTGGGCCGTAGATCTCCGTAAAGACATGAGTACTAAAATTACCACGCAAAAAGATTTGGAGGGTTTGGATCCTTCCTGTCTATTTCTTTTTTATTTCCTTAAAATAATTAGTGCATATATAAAGTACATGTGATGATGCATAGTATACAAGTACACATTTGAGGTCAGAAAAGGTTTTCTATAGCTTGTTAATTAATTGGTAGGTGTTTGTGTAGTGACCTCTACACTACAACAAATTGGAATTTAGTTACCTTTCAAGATAAATGTAAATCTTGTTTGCAACTCTATTATTATAAGTAGTATCGTTTGTAATATTACTACTCTAATAAATGAAAATCTATTCAGGACATGTGTCACTCTCTGGTTACTCCTCATTTTTATTTTTTCGCCTCTCTCTCCTGTTAAATATTAGATTTTCTATTTATCTTTCCTATTAAATAATAATATTTATATTAATAAATCTAATTATGAATACTTATTATTTAATTATAAATAGTTATTATATCATCAATCAAATGAACTTATACATTTATCAATTAAATTAAAAAATTAATACTCAGTTAAAAAAAAATATTTTAAAAAATAACTTAACAGACCTTATAATTGTCAATACAAATTACATTTTTTAAAAACATATTTTGACAAATGTGTTTGTTAACAACTTACATTATATTTTATTCAACCGATGTAATATACTGGTTTATTCAACACGTGTATTACACGGGTTTTTAAAAATATAAAATTTTTATTACTAAATATATAAAATTTTATTTATTTAACCTAGTTTATAATAAAGACATTAGTATGAGTCACACAATATCATATCAAGATTATTTGTTTCAAATCTTGGATGCGTATCTTTTTGCATTGCTAGGGTTGTATCCATCTAATTTAACTATTTAAAACTGATTTTAATATATAATATACTAGGTTAGAATCTCGTGTATTATACGGACTAAATAAATATAATGTTATATAATTAATAATAAAAATTATGTTTTTAAAAACTCGTGTATTACACAAGTTGAATAAAATATAATTTAGTCTCTTAACACATACACTCGTCAAAATATGTCTACTTTAACGTGACAGTTTTAAGTTGTATTAAGTTAATTTTTAAACATTTTTTTAAACTTGGTATTATTTTTTTTATGTAATTGATAAATGGTAATACATATTAAATTTATTTGTTTAATGATATAATAAGAATCCATAATTAAATAAAAAGTATCCATATCTAGATTGTTATTAAATATTTAAAAATATATTTCTTTTATTATAGTATTTAATAGGAGAGATAGTCGAGAAAATGATTATAATAATGCACCAGAAGGTGACACGTGTCCTATAATTTTACTCTTTTATTAAGTAGTATAGATATAGATTGTCTTTTGAGTTATTACGGAAATAAAAAAAAAACATTTGAAATCTTTTGATATAAAATTAAGACATGTATTGTAAAACAGACAAATCTAATAACTTTACAATTGATAGGATTTTATTGGGTGTGTTGTTGTATTGTAAAACAGATAAACGAGCTAATGGGTGTTTCAATTAATATATAGAAGTAAACTTAGTTTGTAAATAAAGTGAGATAAAGTAATTGCAATTTTAATTAGAAACCAATCTAATGAAAGTTAGTTAGAAAACCAACTCTCGCATATTCTTAGTTATATTCCACGGTCCATGCGGACTTGAACCCAGCCTTGACCAGGGGAGGGTGCATCATTTAACATACCAAGATAGCATTGAGCTAGATAACTTTGGTTAATGAAAGTTAATTAATAAATGATACTTTTTAAATGTGAAATAGATTTTGTAAAAAGTTATGGACTTGAATTTTATAAAAGCAAATATGTGACATTATAATTGTCATTTAATACCAAAAAAACGTATGTTTATTGCAAAAAAAAAGAAAGTTTATCATCTCTTTTGAATCGCCCTAATTCAATTTCATTATCGAAAGTAAGTGGCATGGTCCTGGTCTATTATTTTTTTTAAAGGTGAACATTGAATGTTGTGACGTCCCCATTACATGGGAGAGCCTCGTCCAACTCCGGCCAATATGTTGTCTTAACCGGGCCCATTTGGCGTCAGAGTTGGAGAGCTTTCAAGGAAAAACTCCACCCAATACGGCCCCTTCCGGGCTTGAGGGAGAGCCGAGGCTCGAACCCTGGATCGACGTGGGTAAAACCCTGATGCATCAGCTTAAAAGGCCTCATTTGCGATGCCGCAGAAATTAATGGTGATGACAGGGATTGAAGCCTCGTCCCTTAGTCTATTATAAGTTGCAATTTTAAATGAAATCATATAAGAAAGTAACGTATTTCACCAAATATAATCTGGATTAAAAAACAAGATTTAATATTTAATTTCCGTGTGTTATAGACATAGAACTCCATTTTTTTTAAAACGGAACTCTTAATACCAACAACTGGCATAAGATCTATATTATCTATAATAAATAAATATTTTTTAATGGCACGTGCCGTTTTCATATTCTAACTCATCATTTTTTTCTGACTCACTCTCTTATCAAATACACCTATATCTTTTAATAATAATATATTTTTAAAGAAAATACTAATTATACTAATAAAACACATTTATTTTAAGTTATCTCTTATTTTAAAAAATATTGTAATCTAATTATGTAACTTTTATTTTCAATTAAATAGTAAATGAAAGTCAAATTACATTAAATAGTAATTAATGTATTTTCGAAACCCATATTAATTTTTACATATTTTGAATTTTGTTTTCTATCCTTAGTATATGTAATACATTTTTACACCGGTAAAATATATTTACATAAATGTTTAATAATTTTATGTATTAATATTTTTCACCCCGTGTGTAGTACACAGATAAAACCTGCTTTATAACCACGATCTATGTGATTTACAAACTTGAAGACGAGGGGTTGGAAGGAGGTTGAGTTTGTTTCTTTCCTCTAGGAGCTATTCTTACAAACATAAGAGAATAAGGGGATGTTTGGTAGACTCTTAATAATTCCATTAAGAGGTTACTTCTGAATCGGTAAAAGGTAAGAGGCGTTTGTTTCGCTGACATCACACCTCTTAATGGTTCAGCTGAAAAACCATGTTGAACCATTCAGACCTCTTAATGGTTCAGCACTTGCCAAACAGACCCTACGTACGTGAACTTTTAAGGCTTATGTGTGTCTATATGATTTTGTATGTCCATATGATGATCAAAATGTAAAGTAGTAAAACACGGGTTTGCTCCTACATTGTTCCATTCTTCTTCTCCACTGATTACTCGAAGTTTTGCTGAAGAAAGGAGTTGATTTGAGGTAAAGATCTAATCTAAATCTATGTTTTAGGATTTTTTTTTACGTGTTTTTAAGCCTAAAAACCATAGAATTAGCTTCATGGGAAGAAATCAAACAGTTTGGACGTAAAAAGTTAGGATTTTGGATTGAAAACGACGGTTTTGGCCAAGAACCGTATGAATGGTCCGAATAGTTGTCGAAGGGACCGAAATGCATTTTCGACCAAAAAGGTTTTCGGTCTAAATGAGGAACATTGCGTTCCGCTTGAAATGCTAATCGGACGAAATAGTTTTCGAAGCGAAACAATTTTCAAAAGAAAGACATTTTGGACGAAAAGGTTTTCGGACGAAATGGATTTCGACTGAAAGGGATTTCGGTCAAAAATAGATTTTGGACGTAAAGGTTTTCGACCAAGTAAGATTTCGGACGAGACGTTTTTGTTGTATCGTGAAGTTAACATGTTTCGTTTATGACCGCTCAAACAGAATGCCTAGCACCGTTTTGAGGCATAACTTTGGATGAATTAACTAAGAAAGTCAGGTGAGTTTCTAGACGCCCCTTTTAAAAGCTTTACAATGATTTCAGACTAATGTGCATATTATATGAAATAGATGTTTACGAAACGATGTTTACAAATGAATGTTTACGAAATGATGTACAAACTGATGTTTATGAAATGTTACAAACAAAAGTTTATGAAATGAATGTCCATGAAATAAACGATTATGAAATGATGTTTTTGAATGTACGAATGTAATAAATGATACTTTGAAGAAAGAAGTAGATGTTTTAGAAGGGTATAATATGAATGAATCTGCCATGATCTTCTTCGGGAATGGAAGCGAAGCTATGTTACGAAAGGAAGCAAAAAATGTTACGAATGGTAATACCTTAATAGGGCCTTTGTGGCTAGGCAACTGTTGTACAACTAGTGATGCTCATATACTCTTCGGGGTTACTTGTTGGACGTACGTGTGATGCTCCTATACTTTTCGGGGTTACTTGTTGGAAGTGTGATGCTCGTATACTCTTCGGGGCTACTTGCTGGAAGTGTGATGCTCGTATACTCTCCGGGGCTACTTGTTGGAAGTTTGATGCTTGTATATTCTTCAGAATTACTTGCTAGAAGTTGGAACTGACAATAGAAAGGGAATGCCGGTTATGAGAAGGTGCGGATTCGACGTATTCGCTATGAGTAAATGGTGTATGGTTACGTTTATATTTTGATATACTTACGAACGATTTCACTAAATGCGTATGTTATGTTTAAAGGTTTTCGACGTTAATGATTTATGTAAAACTAGAACTCACTCAGGTAGCTGACTTTAGTATACACATTCAGGTTAAGTGTAGGAATAAGGATTCTTGGCTAGCGATGAGGAGTTACTTGGTCATCACTGAAGTTCATGCGTCCCTTTTATGATATGCTTTTACATATATGCTTATATAATGACAATGTTTTAATTGACCCGTTGAAAGTATTATGTAATGAATTATGTTTCCGCTGCATGAATGAAGTTTTAAGTTTAAAAACTATCTATAAATGAGTAAATCCAACGCGTGAGATCTCACGGGTTTGAAGCCTTACACAACAAAGTACATACCCCAATTGTGCTTTTTCTATCTATAATTAAAGCATCCTCGAAAATCAGATTTGGAGAAAAGCATGACATCCAAACCTACTATTATTGGATACTATAGATCCAAGTTTGTAGTGCCTTTTATATATTTAAAGATTCATTTTACTACTTTATAGTGATAGATTTTGGGATTTTCTTAAAACCTATCACATCGATAAACATAAATGTAATATTGGAATGACTTGCCATTAGACTAAGCAACCATTCCTTAATATTTAGTACTATCAAAAAGCTTACCTGTTTCATCAATTTTGAGATGTATGTTAGTAGCCATGAGAGTGTCCATATGTTTAATATTTTCAAAATCAAAATTCCCAAGTATATCTTTAATACATTTCGACTGATTTATGAATATATGATCTTCATATTGTTTTGTTTGAAGTCCTAAGAAGAATGTAAGCTCTCTTATCATACTCATTTCAAATTCTTCATGCATATTATAAGTAAATTCATAAAATATCATGTCATCGACATAAATTTGTACAAATATGATGTGGTTATCCTTTTTCTTTACAAATGATGCATATCCACCTTTAGTGCTATCAAGAACTCTAACCTTCCGCTAGATGTCAGTCACCACGTAGACAAGGTGAAGAGACTTGGGGGTTAGTTGAAATGAGTTGCCTTTGTCGGCCATGGAATTGTAATTGATGGTCCGATCGGTACGCAAAGAAAAACGGCGACCGAATCGTGTGAAGATGAAGAAATCGGCGGCGACTAGGTTAGGGTATAGAGCAAAGCTCGGATACCATGTAAAGTGTTGAATGATTCGCTTCTTCTCATTGATTTGATACAGTATAAATAAGAGGGGAAATACATGAAATAAGAAAAGATACAACAATCATTCATTTATTCCTAAACTAGGTTAAAGCCCATGTTTTACATGGGTTGAATAAATACAACTTGTTATAAAATAATATTTTCTATCAATATTTGTACGTTGGATTTTATTAGTAATCTGTGAAATAAGAAATAATGAAGATTTAATAATTATAAATAACAAATATTGAAAATTTAATTATAAAATTGTATTTTAAAATAAGATATAGTTAAAGTTTTATCATGTTTTAGTTATTTAACATCATCATTATTTAATACGAGAGAAAAGACGAAAAACAAAAATCTAGATTTCATCATAATTCGACATGTAGCAACTATAGTTATTCATTTATTATAATAAGGTTAGAAACCCTGTATATACATGGTGAATAAATATAGTGTTATATATATTTAGTAATAAAGATCTATATTACATATTTATGACATATTACATAATTTTTTAATATAATTTTTAGAAACGTTATATAGTTATTTTTTAAGAATGTTTTATAGAAAGAATGAAAGAAATGTTCAAATTATAAAAATGTTTTATGAATAAATATATTATTTTTAATTAAAAAATATTTTATAAAAATAGTTATAGAAATCATTATTAATTAATAGGAGAGAGAGGCGGGAAACAAATATTATATTTTTTTTATAGAAACTTGTATCATTAATAGGAAAGAGAAGCGGAAAAAAAATGTTGATGAATATGGGAATGTCATGTGGCCATTCCCATATTTATTAGTATGTATAGATATATGCTAATCTATATTTATACAAAATATACATGCTAATAGTAGTGGACATGAATTATGAGTTGGCTCATTTGTGAATGTGTAAACAATATTTTGAGAGAGTGTTTATGATACTTTTTGCTCTTGTTTGATTGATACATCATCACCTATTGAAAATGATTACAATTAATAAAAGTAAATCAAATTTAACTAAATTAGTTAGTCAACTAATGTGGATCAAGCTTTAAGCATATCATCTTTAACAGGATTGATGTAATGAAGTTGGTTTTTTATCGAATCACAAGATGATTGTTTAGTTTGTGTTAGAATACTCATTGTTACTCAAGTGATGTTTAGGTCGAGAATCGCGATACGATCGAAGAGTTAGTTAACTTAAATGCTGTTGTTTACATGTTATTTATTACACATCATATTTATCACTACAAGTATTTGGGATAAACGTTACAAGTTTATTAATTTCACCAAAATAATAATATTTATAATATTATTCATAGTCCGGCTATTTAAGGCGGTCGAAATATGTAATTGTCGAGAAGTTACTTTTTATACGTGATCATATAGAATTATATATTATTAGTTATAAAATTACATATTTTATGTTCGATACATAGAACCAACAACCACTACAATAGACAAACCAGATGATTGTTCATTAGTTTGTGTTAAATTACTCACTTTTACACAAGTATGTTTAGGTTGAGAGATGAAGAGAGATTTTAGAAGAATTTTAAAAATAAGAGTATTTTATTATATTTCTTACTAGTTTATATCCCGTGTCTACACATGGGGTGAAAATATCAATACATAAAATCTTTAAATGTTTATGTATATATTTTACATGTGTAAAATATATTACATATACTAAGGATGGAAAACAAATCTATACTATATAATAAATAAAAGTTTTTGCATGCCACGTGTCGCCTCCATATTCATTCTTATCATTTTTTTCCCGCCTCTCTCTCATATTTAATGCACTTCTATTAATAATAATATATATTTAAAGAAAAAAATACTAATTATACTAATAAAACATATTTATTTTAAATTCTCTCTTATCATAAGAAACTTTAAAATTTAATTATATAACTTTATTTTTAATCAAATAGTAAATAAAAATCAAATTATATTAAAAAATAGTAATTAATGTATTTTCGAAACCCAATCGTATATTATTTTTTACATAATTTGAATTTGTTTTCTATTCTTACTATATGCAATAAATTTTCACATGTAAAATATATATACATAAATATTTAAAATTTTTATGTATTGATATATTTCATCCCGTGTGTAGACACGGGATCTAAATTAGTTCAAAATATGTAAAAGTTAATATATAATAGAGTTTTGAAAATATATAAATTACTATTTAATGTAAGTAGACTTTCATTTACTATTTGATTGGAAAAAAAAGTTATATAATTAAATTTCAAAATTTTCTTATAATAATGAATAATTTAAAATAAATGTGTTTTTTTTGGTATAACTAATATTTTCTTTAAATATATATTATTAAAAGGTAGAAAGGCATTAAATAAGAGAGAGAGGCGAGAAAAAAATAGTGAGAATGAATATGGAGCCCGTAAAACCTTTATTTATTATATAGTATAGATAAGTGTTATTATTTTAGTAAATATCTCAAGTTACAATCAAAGTATAAGACTAAAATAGACAAACCAGCGAGTTACGTAACATATATGTTTGTGGAGCCTGTACCATTTAGTTAGAAAATAGACAACATGAGTTATTAAAGTTTGGAATGATTATATTCAATATATAGTATCTCGTTTTAAAATAACCACCGTAATTTAATTAATGAAGAAACATAGATTTGAGTGTCGGGCTTTGGGTATATGTTCTAACAGTCAAGAGAAAGACGGCCTCATCTCGGTTCTTCCATGGCGTTGGTTTGTTCCTCTCTGGTCGTCGGGTTAGCTGCAACCACACGAGAAAACTACGTTAGGCTCCGTGTACACTCCGACGTTAAAGTCAAGTCGGGGCCTCAAGACAAGTGTGTAAAATATAGTGTGAGCTAAAGAGATAAAGAACTCACTGATTGTGGTGTAGACTCTTCTATTTATAGGGGTGAGAGGAGCTAACCCTAGTGGGCTTAAGCTTCCTCTTGAACCAGATGAGAGTGGACCTCTTTTGGGTTGTTTAGAGACAAACCTCCACAATTACCGAACCTAATTAAAATCAAATTATTACAATGAGCTAGACATATCGAAAGTATATAATTATATTTACAAAAGAATGTTAATAATACCTTCAATTTCTTTTATTTATATGCTTTAGCAACGAGATATTAACTGTATTATGTTAAAACCAAAAAGAATTGGGTTATTTCGACACTCAAAATCGTTGCAAATGATGGATTAGTGACGGTAAAGCACAACTTTGTTTTTAGAAGCATCAACCAATTAGATATGTTTAATCGGCTCTTTCTTATTATATTTATATACGAGGACAATAATTCAATATGTTTGGATTATTAAATTAGAGATCTAGCCTTGAATAAAACAAGTCTCACATAGTCACATCCATTATTTAATGCAAAGAAGAAGATTGTTAAAAGTTGCTTTCGTATTGTTAAATTGGACTCATTTGCATCTTCTTTTATTGTGTTCTTTTGTTGCTATTAATGATTGTGAAGATGATGGAGGGAAACTTCTCCTTGCCATTCACATATTTAAAGCTTCGTTTCTGTCGGTGGAACTTCAATAAGTTGTCATGAAGAAGCACAATAAAAAAATGGTCCAACATATCATGATCTAACATGTGCCAATAATTTATATTTTAACATTTTTTAATTGACTAATCAATAATTCATGATAATGATAATTTCAGCCGATTAGATTAATTAAAACAGGACGGCCCTACCTGTTTGGATATCTAAATTAAAATTAGTTTTTTAGCCACAATGACGGTTTAAGATTTTTACATAGTGAAAGTTTAAATTTGGGTTTTCTAAGATCAGATGTCTTACCACTACGTCATCTTGCGATGACATTAAAATCAATATTAATACGTGTGATATATTTTTTTTCTAGAAATACGATAACATCTGATATTTAAACAAGTCACACTTTAATTTCACTGCTCTTATTTGTTAAATCATCAGGACCGGTCCCGAGAATCCTTAAAACGTTTTGAGCCCGGGACATGTAAAAAAAAACGGGCCCTATGATATAAACTCAATAATCATATTTAAAAAAACATAATACGGGCTTATATGTATAGAATTTTTTTTAAAATTCGGCTTATATATAGATTTTTTTTTAAATTAGGCTTATGTATAGATTTTTTTTATTTATTGGTTTTCGGTTCAGATTCTTTTCTTACATATAGATTTAAAAAAAAAACAAATATATATAGTATAAAAAAATTAAAAATTTCAGACCCAAGTGTAAACATCATTAAAAAATTTCATTGATAATAATAGCAAAATTAAATGTTCTATAATGAAATTGGTATATGTTATACTAGTTTAGAAACCCGTGTATTACACGGGTTAAATAAATAATAGAATTATTAATCTAATTATCTAAAATAATAGAGTTGATTAAAATTGATAAATACTTTTAGTGGGCCTTTTTATAATTTCTAAGTGGGTTAATAACATAAATAGATAACACAAGTAGTGACCTTTTTTGATTTATAAGTGGGTTAATAGGATAAATGAATAATATAAGTTGTGCCTTTTATAAAAATATATATTTATATAAAAATATATAAATTTTTTAAAAATTACGAGCCCTCTTAGGGGACCGGGCCCCGGACGGTCGGTCCCCCCTAAGGGCCGCCCCTGTAAATCATTTAACATTGTTAATTGATTTTTGAGAAACCCTAATTTTCATTAGGGATTTTCTTTTGATATCATACAATCAAAGAAATCAAACTACGAATAAATGATAGTACTAACGAAAGTTATAAAGTTACATGAAAGAAAGGAAAATGAAAGTTTTGAAAGTAAAGGAAAAGTATGGTTTTTGAAAGTATACATGATATGTATAATGAAAGATAATTAATGAACATGTAAAGTTTAAAACCATGAAATTAAAGATAGAACTTCATTCGTCTGTAGCCCTACAGCCAATTCGAGCTATGGGTCAAATTTCAGCAACTTCCTACTATCTTCTTTCGTCTGCAGCCCTGCAGCTAGAGCTGTAAATGAACCGAACTGAACTGAACGAAGCCTTGTTCGTGTTCGTTCGTTAAGCATTGAACTTGTTCACGAACGGTTCATGAACACTAACCGAACGAAATTTCATGTTCGTGTTCGTTCATTAAGGAAATGGTTTGTTCATGAACGTTACCGAATGAAGCGTTGTTTAGGACTTTTGATGTCAATCATAATGCTTACATGATTTAGGATTGAGGGAAGCTTACATTAATTAGTATTGAGAACTTAGAAGCCCTAATCGAGTGATAGTGGATAGGGAAATGACGCATAAATGAGAATATGGTTTCCTACTTTACTTAGTTAATTGTTAGGGTAATAAAAAAAGTTAAAAATTAAAGAATATAAAATGTTTAGATAAAATAAAACAACAATATACAAAAATCTTAATGAACATCTTTAACAAATGAAAATGAACAAACATAAACAAACGTAAATGAACGAACATTCACGAATAGCTTACTGAACGTTCACGAACACAATTGAACGAACGAGACCTCTGTTCATGTTCGTTCATTTAGTTAATCGAACGAAATTTCTTGTTCATGTTCGTTCATTTATTAAACGAACGAACGTAATCGAACTTCCCGTCGAACGGTTCATGAACTGTTCGCTGAACGTTCAGTTCGTTTACAGCCCTACATGCAGCCACATGGGTTGCTCCCCTTTCTCGGAAAAAAAAAACGACTCTTAAACCGACTTTATTTTTCCCCAAGCTCGGATACCAATTGTTGGAGATTAGGCCCAAAAACACGAACACATAATTTGATCTCAACAAATATCGACCATTTTATTAATATTAAAAACAAAAAACTTCACTTTACAATGTCCCCTTAATCCTCTATTTATACTAAAACTAAACTAATCATAACCCAACTCAAAATCAATTAAATAATCAAATAAATAAACAAACTCACTCATAGTTTTATACGAACTCAACCAAACAATTAGAAAATTAATATTAATAATTATATTTAAACAAGATTAATCCTTCATCCAATAACCACCGTCCATTTAAGGTGTTAAGTCATGTCATATGCCTCTTACATGAGAGGTATTAATATCGTTTTCTCTTTATGTCTTTTTTACCTTTTTTTTATGTAGTACAACAAGGAGCAAGTACCTTAGCTTTGACTCCAACAATGTCAACCATCAATGCATGATTTTCATGAATGGTTTCTTCAGCATGTTGACTCCAATCAAAGTAGCTATCATTCACTGAAACTAGAGCAGTTGAAGAAGTCTGACCTTGAGTCTATTGACTTTGAGATTTTCCTTGTGACTGGTGTGGATGTTGATTCTAAGAATAACCTTGTTAAGATTGAGTATTGTTATTCTGATTGTAGCTTTGATTCTTGTTTCGTTGATAACTAGGCTTGTTATACCCCTAACCAGTTGATTTAGGTTCTTTACATTCCCTGGCAAAGTGACCAGGTTCATGACAGTTATAACATCTTCCTATGACTTATCAAATCCAACTCTTGCCTTTGGATGATCAGACAAACTATTCCTTCCTATTTTTAAAGAACCTCTTTGCACGAACAACAATAATTGCCTCTGCCATTTCAAATCCATATATTCTAGGTTATCAGGATAAACTTTATCAAAGTCTTCCTGATGTATTGGATTCCCCCATCCGATGTACTCATACTTAGGCAAATCTTTCAAGTTTCATTACATTGGACAGATAACTTGTTGTCTGATGTAACTACACTTAGGCAAATTTCTGAGTATTTGATACATATGACCACCAAAATATGTTCATCCGGTGTAATTGTAGTTATATCGGACATCTATTTTACGCATCTGATATATCTGTACTTGGCACAAAAACGTACATCAGATAGCCAATACTTACTAGACTTGGATAATCTTCTTAAGTCTTGATATATATGTATCAACCTACACAATCTTGGTTCCAACAAATCTTTTAAAAGATGACAATACACTATAAATTCTACAACGCCAGTTCCATCGTAGGTTAGTTTCCTTTCCACAATTTAATTTAAAATTTTGAAACCATTCATTGTCAAAACAAAATTTCTTAATTTTAGGACCCACAACAGGTCCGACAAGCGAATGAATAGTGGAAATAACAACAATAACAAATAAATGAATTGATGCAATAACAGATAAATCAACTACTTGCTTCAATGACCAACAAACAATCCGCACCGTCGAGTCATGGAAGTGATTAGGTAGTTTGATTTAATTTGTATATATGAAATGTATTTGAACAAATTTCTAGACATTTTATATATTATATGTTATGGTATTAGAATTGAACCGAGTGTGCATTAAACTTTATAGTTTTGTTATTTAAATCAGCCGTCGAAAAACCTAGAAAAGTTAATTTTTTTTAAATGCATTACCTGTAGTGAAGGCATGTCGTCACCATATGTACAAAGAAAAAAATAAACCATAAACCCTATAGTGACAACCTTTCTTCGCCATAGGTCTAACTTGTTTAAATAAAGATTTTTTTATTTGTAAAAACATTTGACGATGACCATGTTGCGAAGACATGTCGTCGCTATACGGAGAGCTATGGCGACGACTTTTGCAACCAATGGCGACAACAAGTCGTCTGGACACTCTGTGGCAACGACATTTGGCATCTATAGCGACGATTTATGTCGTCGCCATAGCCTCAATTATTTGTAGTGTTAGATGATTTTTGCCTCGGATCGACTTGTTTACAATTACCAGTACTGCATATCCTAAGATAGAAGAGTTTTTTTTTTTTGGAAAGTGCAGAGCCCAAACAAATTTTTATTTCAAACAAATCAAATTACATACAAAGGCAACCTTTAATCTAAGATAAAGACCCAAGACTAAATTGTTCCAAAAAAATTTTGAAGTACACTTTTTACCCAAACTAAAGTGACAAAGAACATGAAACATACCACTAAAAACCCCTCTAGCCTAAAGGCGGTTGAGAAAGAAAATCCAATGCAAAACACATTCCAATTGGGGTCCAAAATAAGCCCAACATCTATCAAATCCTAAGTATAGATTCATCCCATAATACTTCTTAAAATCCAAATTTTGTTTAGAAATTGGGCCCAACTGGCCCAATAACCTCCTAATCCAACCCATAAGGTCTTCTTTAGGATGGTCCGTGGCACACGTGAATCGTATCCCATCTCATTAGTCCAACCGTCAACAAGGGCTGTTGCGAAGTTATTGGTACCGAAAGACCCGCCTTTAAAATTAGGTTTACACGTGTCAATCTCGTTCCCTAACCAACACAAAAGATACATCTCCTCCATAACGGGTTCATAACCATCTAACCGTCTTATGCACTTCCAATAATGAGGGGCCGCTAATCCATTCAACAGCAGATGCGTTTCATCTCTATGGGCCCAATTACTTGTTCATAAAACACATAATTCCAACCAAGTATTCCTAATCATAGATCTCTAACTCAATAACCACTCAGTCTACTTCTGCTCCCCCTGTTATACCAGAGCCTATTGTTAGTGTAAGACACGATTTTATTATGTGATTTTTATAATCATTTATCTAATTATTAAATGATCAATTGTTTATTTATTTATTTATTAACCTATGACTAGTAATTAGTTGATAGGCCTAATTACTCTTAATGTGCCATTAATGGGTTTCCCCTTGGGTGTACAATATATATAAAGAGATAATTAGAGGGAATTGACTAATGAATCAATTACCACTAACACCAAATTCGTCACTCTCTCTTCCATAACCGTGAGTTCTTACGAACTCACCTTAGCCATCCTAACCGTACACCCTAAACGGGAACCCGATCTTCCTAGCGGATCATGACGTTTTTCCACTCTGCGGTTAGCTCATCAGGTATGTATTATATTATTGTTTTCCCTTATCATGTCACAAGAACTGATCAACATGTGGTATCAGAGCAGATGTTGATTAATCAGTTCTTGTTTCATTCCCTAAACTGGAATTAAAATTAGAGAACAAAGTTTTGATTAAAACCGTATGAAAATCGTCCTAATCATGTTTAACGATTTTCTATTTTGTTAATATATTATGTTTTTGATCTCCTAAAACCGAGATCTATAAGATTTTTGAAATCTATTAAAATAATGTTTTAAGATTTCGATTCCAGACTTAAATCTGATAATATTGAACAACAGTTTCATCTAATGTTCTTGAAACTATTCTTCGTGTTCATTATTAGTTTCGATGAAAATCCCCTTAATTTGGGATAAGTTATGTTTTGATTGTGTTTTTCATAAAATCTTGTAACTTTATCTCCAAGATTTCGAATTAAAATATTAATTTCATTATTTTAAATAAAGAAACTTGGATATACTTAACAATTAAAGATTTTTTGAAATTGTAACATCCCGAAAATCTACGCATTTATTATTTGAGCCAGCGGGTAACCTAAGTCTCTTGTAAATGAGACGGTTGATGAAGGTTTCACGTAAAACTTGATTTATCAAATTTAAAGTACTTGGATAGTCGTTATTGCAAAAGTTTGAGACCATTAATGTATAAAGTGTTGAATTATGTCTAGGTCGAGTAGTGTGTTGCCTTAAACCATTAATGCTAACCGTAGAGGTACGACTGTGTGAATTTCGTGTGAATACGTGATGACATGTGGCAGGAGCTACCGTTATAGAAGGTAGAGTTCAAGAGTTTATGTGTTCATAAATGGTGAGGTCCTAGTGTATACGTAGAAATGTACTCAGGTATAGTAAATTGTGTGCACTTTGTGCGAGCTAGAAGGTGCGGTTATTAGTACTCATGTAGAACATGGTATGATCTTTAGTTATGATGCGTATGTGTGTCCTTGTAGTACACGCTTAATCATGCATAGGACGAATGGTCGGTGAGTTCATGTATAGTTATCCTATCTATATGATTTTCTCAGCGGTGATACATCGATGCGGTACGCAGAGTTTCAACTTTATTCGAGACGATCAGCGAGGTGCTCCTAAGAGATACCTATACATATATCTCAAGAATCCGAAGCACTGAGCCCAGGAGTACAGTGGTGGGAGATAACGAAGGCGTTACGTAAACGTTTGATCGGAACTAATTATGACGAGGTCAAGGTGACGATACTAGAGATTTCGGCACGGAGTGGACAAAGTGACAATAGATTCTCCATGGGATACTTTCCATTGGAGGAATTTTGGCAATATAAAATATAAGGAGAGTAGATGCGTTCTCTATGAACGAGACGATGGATAGCTGAGGCACCCGCTGGAGGATACTTAATGTTCGTACCTGAGGGGTGAGATGCGATCAGGGAAGACATGGCAGTAATAGAGCAACGACGAGGTGTTTAGAGCGAGGGAAGGGTAAGTGCATGTTTACACATAAGTGATTGTAAAGGAAATGTTTACGCTAGTAGGCATGTGACAAAGTTATAAGGAGCAAGCTCTTGCGGAGCATCAAAGGAGATAATGTTAGGATTTTAAAACAAACAGGATTGATTAAGCAGAGTCATCAGAGGACGGTGATCGAAGGCTAATGATAAGCGGCATGTGCTTACCAAGGAGATGCAACGAGCACAAGGTAAGGTAGTAAGAAGGTGTCGTAGTAGCGAATCCTAGATGAGATCAGCGAAGCTTGGCATAAGCTCTTAGTGATCACATGAGAGGGATAGATGTCTATCATCTGTGAGAAAGACTGTGGTGCCTGAGTTTTGGAGAAGTCACCACTAGATAACAATTAGACTGAGAGACGAGAAGGACGGTGAAGGATCCAAAAATGGGAAGCAAGGAACCCTACCAGGAGATGAACGTCGGAGTAAGCGGGGTCACTTGAAATTATAAAAGTAGTGATGACATGAATAATATGAGGGGATCAAGAAGTGCAATAAGTGACAATGAACGCCTGAGGAATGGTGGCTAGGAAGTCGAGTAATAAGGGGATGTATAAGTGATCCTACAAGTCCCAAAGTTGAAAGCGGGCAATAAGGAAACCATTTCGAACACCAAGAGGGTGGTCGAAATGCAAGCAAGTGATAGAACGGGGAAATGTGAAGACGAATTCTTAACTCTAGAAGGAGCTGGTGCACAGATGGGAAGGAAAGGATAAGTAGTGTGAGTTTGTTTCGACTCGAATCCTCTTTTAAGGTGGGTAGACTTGTAACATCCTGAAAATCTATGCATTTATTATTTGAGCTAGCGGGTAACCTAAGTCTCTTGTAAATGAGACGGTTGATGAAGGTTTCATGTAAAACTTGATTTATCAAAGTTAAAGTACTTGGATAGTCGTTATTGCAAAACTTTGAATTCAGAAACGCATGAAATATGACAGGAGGGGATCGAATGTAAATGCGAGGGTTTATAAACAACATGTTGGAAAACCCTAGTTCACATATTTACCTGGGGGGGGTGGTTTCAGCTGAGAAGACGAGAGGGAAAGGATCCGGCGTCGAAGGGAGGAGGCTACGACGGCTATAGCGGTGACAAACAGAGGAGCTTCGTTGTACGTGAAGGTAAGCTTCATTCTCAGTTATTCTTTCCTTTGTGTTGTTTATGGTTTGCGCATGAATTACCGGCTAGGATTGAGGGTTTCTCGGTGGTAAATGACGATGGGATGAGGGGGAGGAAGATGACGTAGGTGGCCGGCAGGGAAGTGTCGGTGATGTGTGACGATAGCAGAGGCAGGAAGGACGACGGGTGGGGGACGTGATGGCTGGAGTAGGTGGCCACAGCCACTGTCGGTGTAAGCCGTAATGGCCGGCAGCTGCTGGTGCTCGATGTGGCGGTTTAATGGCGTGTGTAGGGCTGTAATATCAGGAGAGTGGTGAGCCGATGGCGTAACAGCCGTGAATGACGGTCGCGTGGTGGTTCAATGCGGCCGGGGGGGGGCACGGTCCAGGAGAGTTGCCGATGAGGAGGACAAGGGCGGCGAGGGGAATGGTCACGACGGGGTTACCCGGTGGTGGCACATGGAAGTGACGCAGGGTGCTAGCAATCGGTTGGAGGTGCATGGTGGAGCAAAACGAAGATGTCGAGGATGGTGGGTTACGAGTGGATTTGCATGAGTGTTCATGCACACATACATGCATGGGAGTTGTGGTTTCATGGAGAACGGTTGACGAGCGTTGCAAGATATTATATTGTTATATGTTATTCGACGTACGGTTTCTAAGCAGGACAAGGACGACCCGGACCACCTGTAACTATAGTCGAGAGTTGCGAAGCTGGGGTAACGAGTAGTTGAGACCGAGAGTTAGAATTTAATTATTTATACGATATGCAACGTGTGCTTATAGCACGTTCTGATTTTGTGACAACGCGCTTCACAGGTTGGTGATCCGAGCGTATACGGGCGAGTTGACGGTCTAGGACAGAGGGTCATCATACCTAGTGAGTTTCTAATCCCCCTCTTTTAAACGTTTTACTGTTTTCGGGCTAACATTACATACATTCACGTGGTGTTAATATAATAAATCATGTTAAGGGTTTTGGGTTCTAAGCCGCTATGTTTTTAGTATAAATTGATTATTTAGAGTCGTAGGGTCAATGGTGTGATAAGGGTGGATCGGGGAGAGTCGGGCTTTAGGCTAGATGGCTATGATTTTATGTGTGAGTTAAGGATATGGGTTAATAATGCGTGGCGTGTTAAGGGTCGAACGGGAATGGTCGTGCCCTGCACTAAATGCTAATGAATTCGTAACATTAAATATGTTGTTCTAGGGTTATGCGTGAGATGCGTGTGTAGTTAATGAGTTATGTATATAATGTGTGATATTACATGTTTATATTTATGTGTCGGATTTGCTTCGTTGTCCTTATGGCACGGCTAACGGGATCGTGGAGGACGGGGTGCTTCGGGAAGTCACCAAAGGTGACGATTATTTAACAGGTTATTGATGAGCTCGGGGTGTGTTGATCACCCTGACGAGGGTGCAGCGATGAGGTAAGTGTTTGCATGCGTATATATATATATATATATATATATATATATATATATATATATATATATATATATATATATATATATATATATATGTGTGTGTGTGTGTGTTAATGTGCATGCTAGTGGTTAGTTATATTTACTATGTATGAGTTTGTGTTATTGTGACGTGTTGAATTGTGACGTGTAGAGTTAGACTGATCGTTGAGTCAGGACTCCTGACGTGACGTGTATAAGAGTCATGTCAGTTATTTGCGAGAGCCTTGGTTAAGGCCGGATGCGTTAGTGTTCTAGGGTAGGTTGTGTTAACCTAAAGTCGGGTAAATGTGTAATCGTGGATGCGAGATGTTAGCATAGCATGTAGAGCATATGCTGTTATGAATGAAAGGTTGTATTATTGTATGATGGGAGTACGGGTTGAGTCTCGGGTAATGAATGGTTACGGGATGTCATGGAGTGACAAGGGATTAGTCATTCGTTAATAAAGCGTAATTGTATTTTATAAGGACCGGAGGGTCCTGGGTAAGTTAAACCGAAGAACTCGGTGTGATGGTTTTTATTTAAATTAAACTATTAGAACTCACTTAGCGTAGCTGACTTTGTGTGTACGTTAGATTGTTTGCAGGTAAGCGGTGTATTGACGTATCTTGGCTTAAGAGCGGTGTTACTCGGATCGGTGTGCAGGCATTCGTAAGGTAAACCTAATAACATTAAATGGTTATAAATGTTTTTAGAAAGACTTCCGCTGTAGTTTGAGTTGTAATAAATGCGTATTTATTGAAAATGACACGTTATGAGAACCAACTGTAGGATGCCCGGGCTGGGGTCTTACAGAAATCAAAATACAATCAAATCTCTTAAATATCGCACTGCTTTATCAGGTTCACCTTTACATTTTAAGTCTCGTGTTTCATTATTCACGGGTATAGTTCATGGGTTTTAGCATTCACGTTTTCACTTCTCGGATTAATATTCATGGTTTTAATTCATGGTTTAAGCTTTCACGGGTAAAATTCACGGGTCTTAATGTTCAACGGTATAAGTTCACGGTTTTGAGTTTACGGCTTAAGTTTACGGTTTAATTTCACGGGCTTTACATTTCACGGTTTGTGGAAAATGAACCGTGAACCTTCTAGGAGTCGTGAACCTTTTGTTGAGCCGTGAACCCTTAATGAATTATGAATCCTTACCCTGGAAAATTTATCAGTTGACTCATAATTTAGTAACTCCACATAAATATCATGTCGAAGACTTATTGTGATAAGTCAACTACCATTACTTCTCGAACAGTAACAGTTCGAGCGAAGCTGCATTAATGTTCGATACGAAATTATTGTTCACTTATGAATTATGAACAAGTTGAGGAAACTAAATCTTTGTATCGAATACATTCATGATATGCAAAACATTATTAACTTAAATAACACCTAAAGTTTCATTTATGCCCAAAGGTGATGTGTCACGCTCGTAAAGTTATTTAAGTCTAATTAAGCACTAGTTCGCCTAAAATAATTATATGTTTCTACTTCTGCTCAAAGGTGATGTGTCACATTTGGTTTCCGCGATATGTGCATTCTAAACAAATGTTTCACTTCTGCCCAAAGGCGATGTGTTACATTCTTACTGCACATACTCACTATTAAATTGTTCCTAATGCTAAACAAATGTTTCACTTCTGCTCAAAGGTGATGTGTTACATTGTTTAAGTAGAACCTAATTAATCTATTAGTTTGGTGTTATAATAGAATTGATCACATCTTCATAATATAATTGTTCTTAAGTAGAACCTTATTTAATTTATTATTTATGTCTGCCTTAGATAGTTACCCCATAGATCACTCTAATTTCTTCTTTAGCTATTTGTACCTTACTTTCACTATAGTTACTAAGATGAGTTTTGCTTGATTAAGAGTTTCCATAATTTTTGCTCTTATTGAGTCTTGATTATCCCTTAAGACATGACACTCCTGCTGCTCTTTCTGATAAAAGTACTACAGAAGAAAACTATAGCATAAGAAATATGATAAGTCAAACACAATGTATCTTATGGTAATCAAGAACTCCCTTTTCATGATTGCTATCAGGGGAGCTATTCCAGATTCTGAAATTCCTAAGACTAATCTATTATCTGTGGAAATAAAAGAATCAAAATAATTCCTAAGATGCATGCAAACTTTCTAATTCTAAATAAAAGGTTAAGTGGCATCCGTGAACACATCATAATATACACTGACATGACCCATAAAACTAAGGGCTTATACATGGAAATCAGTGAAATTTTTTTCAGTGCGTACATAATAATTTTTCCACCAATAAGATTAGTTGCCTTAAAAAAATCAAATATAACACTCAGAAGTACCAAAGGAAAATGAGTGTATTGATAGCAACATACTTATAGGAAAATAAACGCCTAAAACTGGAAAACCGGATGTTATTCACCTCACTACCACTAAACCTAAAAAGATTATAGTTCTAAGGTCCGGAAACAAAATACAAGTACTACTTCCAACTCTAAGTCCTCCAAAGAGAAGTCTCACTACAAAACTATGTCATTATACTAGGCATAAGCAATGAGATAATCCATAAGCCAAGGACTAGCTGGCTAAGATAAAGTAGTCACTAATTAATGATATTTTTGAGTCCGATAATATTAATATTCCAATCAACACATGATACGTTTAGTCTAATTCTATACGTTTCCTTATCAGAATTTAACTAATAAGATGAGAAGTTAGTGGTGGATTTAAATATTAAGGCTACATCGAACCATGAAATAATTGATCTTTGTATTAGGCGTTATGATACATCACATATTCTGAAGAATACTCAGAATTTAGTATCAATAAAAAAGCTATACTTTGATAGTTATAAGGTTTGCATGACTAAAACAAAGTCACCATTAACTTAAACTCTCATATTATTGGTTATAATTATCTAGATAGAAACCTTTATGACATAGAACTAGCTGATACAATAAACTTTCACAACTTTTGTTATCATGAAAATAAAAATTTAACAAAAGATAAATGAGACATATACGCTTCATCCATTAAAAATTTGTGAAAAATCATGACCAGGTCAATGCATGATGAATTGTTACCAAGTTTTATTCTCAGTGATTTTAAATCATGTGTTAAACGCCCTAAATATCAAATGGCTAAGGGAATAACTGGGGTCCACCAAAAGTTATCCCAAATGAAATATTCGGACAAAATTTATCATTTAGAAGATTATTTACTTGTATCTAATCTGTTTCCTATGACCCAAAACTTTAAAGATATCAATTCATATACACTTGATAGAATTCCTTCTAAATTTGCTTCCAAAATTTCAAGAAATTTTGGACGATAAGGAAATCAAGTCTAAAATATATGAAAGGTTCCCACGTCACGCGCATCGTTGAAACTTGTCATGAGTAGTTCCTAGAGACTCTCAGAGATCAGTGGAAGCACCGAGTGTCCTAATTATAGCTTGTAAAAGTTGCAAGAGGTGGGGGAGTAACATCTTGATCTTACCTTAAATTACACCTCTTGCACACGACACTTCTCTCCATCATAACTTGTATCATTAGAATCTAATACTACTCCTAACAAAGTCTCATAGATGCTATTGTGTAGGCAAACCTAGATTTCTTACCAAAACTAAAGTAATCATCAACAAGAGAAACCAACATAAACATCACTAAGTTATTTCTCTATTAGAATCTATTGGTCTTTAAATGTTATATACAATGTTGACCCTACGCATGTTGAATTACTTAAAATTTCTAAGCTCAATGGGAGTAGTAAAAGTCCTTATCATGACTTGCTAGGAGTACAAGAGGCGGGGGGAAAGACTCGTTAAATTTAACTCTGATTCCACCTCTTGTACACCATCTGCATCAACTCCTACACACTTAGAAACTAACGTTTCTCCTATTATATATGAAAATGAAAGCATCTAACCAAGAGCTAATCTATAAACTTGAAAATCCTAATAAACCTAATAATCAACTCAGGAGGTCATCTAGGTCCAAAAGGCCTACTAACTTTGATGATTATGTATCCTACCTTACTGGATTTGAAATGGACGCTGGAAAGTTTACTGATCCTACTTCTTCTAATTAAACCAGTAGCATCAATCAATCTTCTAAATGGAATAAAGCTATTATTAGCAAGCCTGATTCCATGAATTAGAATAATATTTGGGATTTGGTTGAATTACCTAAAGGGTGTTCATAACTAAACTAAATCCAAATGGAAATACACTATTGATTGCTAAAGGTTATTTATACTCAAGAAGGAATAAATTATCAAAGAACCTTCTTATCTGTTTTACAAAAGGTTTATTTAAAGATCATTACTGTTCTAGTAACTTACAATAACTTAAAACTATATTAGATGGACATTAAAATAACTTTCCCTAACACTGACCTACATGTTCATAAAATAATCTGAAAGTTCTAAACTGAAGGTTAAGAACACTCATACTGTAAGTCAATGAAATCCATGTCTGGGTTGACTAAAATCGTGATGCAACTCTCTTCATCAAGAACTAAGTAAATTTGTACACCTACCTCAAGATGAGTGGGAGCAACTAATGTGATAAGGTGTTTTGATAGGCTTTTGCTGTGTTGATGTTGTAATAATCACAAAAATAAGATGTTTATTTATTTTAAAATTGTTATTTTTTAAAGAATAAACAGAGATAAATGACAAAAACTAAGCACTAATTTTTTCAAGATAACATGTTTTAACATGGTTAACCAGTGGAAGTAATTTATTGGTTGTTAATTTACTGAAAGTAACTGCTTTTGGAATAACTTTTCAATTCTTTTAACTATCTACGACAAGCTATAATTCCATTTTCATTTCCAGACTAAACACAAGTGAGCAATTTCTATGCACATCCCTATTTCCAGCTAAATTTCCGTTAATGATAAGGTTAAAAACTGGGTCAAACTATTTTCTAAGTTTTATGAGGTTGAGGTGGAAGCTTTAGAGAAAATAGTAGAGCAGAAGCAAAGGTTAATTTGTAAATAACATAATAGTTAATACCATATTTATGCATTTTAATTTTAGTTCTAAATGTTTTTTTGTTTGTTTTGTTAAATACATCTTTAAGACGATTTCCCTTTGGATTGATTATTTTCATATTCATGATTTGCCTTCTAGGAATAATAATTTTTTTTAAAATGAGTACACTAGACGTTGAACAGAACTCGCTTTTAAAGATGGTAAGTAAAAATAAATTTCTAAGTTTGTGAAAAAGACGGTTCAGGTTAGATTGCCCGCCGCTTTGCGCGGGGCAACCCACTTGTACTTTTTTAAACTGAAAGGTGTGATTAGAGCAAACCATATAGTCTATTTGTATAATTATCTTCATTATGAATGGTAACCTAGAAGATCTCTAAATATTATAATCCTTTAGCCCTTGATGTTAACCTCAGTTAGTATTTAACGAAAAGTTAACTACATGTTTTTTTGTTAACCTCTCTAAATGTTTTTTTGTTTGTTTTGTTAAATACATCTTTAAGACGATTTCCCTTTGGATTGATTATTTTCATATTCATGATTTGCCTTCTAGGAATAATAATTTTTTTTAAAATGAGTACACTAGACGTTGAACAGAACTCGCTTTTAAAGATGGTAAGTAAAAATAAATTTCTAAGTTTGTGAAAAAGACGGTTCAGGTTAGATTGCCCGCCGCTTTGCGCGGGGCAACCCACTTGTACTTTTTTAAACTGAAAGGTGTGATTAGAGCAAACCATATAGTCTATTTGTATAATTATCTTCATTATGAATGGTAACCTAGAAGATCTCTAAATATTATAATCCTTTAGCCCTTGATGTTAACCTCAGTTAGTATTTAACGAAAAGTTAACCCATGTATCATCAACGTGAATTACGATTGCAAACTTAATCTTGAAAATTAGTAATATCAGTCAAAATTAGTAAAAATCAATAGAAAACTAGTGATTTTTACTATTTTTTATGAACTTTTTCTCATTTTTACAAACTTTTACTGATCAAACCATAGGGGCCATTTATTTCTTTAATTCTTTTAGAACTTTAAAATTTCATATTTACCTATTTTTATTTTATTTATTAATTATTATTGGTACTTTATTTATTATTATTTTTGTTCATAACCTTTTACTATGACAATTATAGATTTTTTTATTAGATTCTACGTTAACAAGCGACTTAAAAACCCTTGATTCGTATATTTATTAGAAAGTATTTGCTTTTATATTAACTAGCTTAAATCCCGTGTACTACACACGAGGTGAAAAATATCAATACATAAAATTCTTAAATATTTATATATATATATATATTTTACATGTGTAAAAATGTATCATATAGAAAACAAAATTCAAAATATGTAAAAATTAATATATAGTTGGGTTTCGAAAATACGCTAGGTACTATTTAATGTATTTTGATTTTCATTTATTATTTGATTGAAAATAAAGTTACATAATTAGATTTCAAAGTTTCTTATAATAAGGGGTAACGTGTTTTATTAGTATAATTTATATTTTCTTATAAAATATATTATTATTAAAAGATGAAGGTGCATTTAACAAGAGAGAGACGGAAAAAAATGTTGAGAATGAATATGAAGATGGCACGTGGCATAAAAAAAACTTTTATTTATTGTATAGTATAGATTTGTGGCTTTATCATAAATTTAATTTAATTTATTTATTTTTTGACCCTACGACCCGTTGGTGACCCAAGTAATATGTTTTATTGTTTAGTTGTATTCATACTACCATGCTAGACAAGCAAGTTACATTACTTTCTACATATAGTAATCATACAAGTTTGAGTGCAAATAAAGTTTCTAATTATGGTAGGTAGTTAGCACGTTTCAGTTTTCATCAAGAATTGTTTCTAACATGCTTATATAATCTATATAACACGTAATCATTCAACATATATCAACATACATGCTTAGTTTCTAGCTTGACACGTCACATAACGATAAAGTTACTAACTTTGGAAAGTTGTCCTATAACGCATGAGTTCTACCATTTGTCAAGTCAAATCACCTTAGGTAATCACCATAAGAATCATACTATCTTTAAATACTAGCATGCAAGCCTATTGCTCAATATTGACACATTCGGTTCAATAAAGTTTCCATATTTGGAAAGTGTACTAACATGTACGTTTTCTAGGTTTCGTTACGTTACAACATGTCATTCAACTCTAATAAACGTGCAAATAGCATTACATCTCATTATGCACATCAAGATCACATATTGTTCATGTTCATATCATAACACGTTCACATTAGACAACCTATGTCTAAATATGCAGCTTCTCGTCTAAGTTGTATCTAACTATGTTTATTCATCATAACAACATACTAGTGCCATTTAAAATCAACATACAACTAAAAGCATATAAACCAATTTACAAAATCCATAAAGTTTCTATTTTTAATAAGGTTCGGTTTATCATGCGGGTTTTTGTCAAGTTACAATTCTAATAGCTTTCATATGCATAACTAAGCATACTAACATCATTCAAATCAATTTACTATGTGCTAGCATCACTATCAAAATCAAGTTTTCAATAAAGTTTCTACTAATAGTAACTTCATGATTTCTAGCTCGATTTTTATGATTTCAACGAATCAAATACATTACTACGTAATAACTAGTGATACCACATCATTACATAACGATCGTGTCTTGTTTAACAAAATTATTGTTTGGATAGACTCGGGTCTGTAATAAACAGTATAAACTCAGAAAAATCGCAACAATGGATAGAAAGATTACTTGTATGTGTTGTCACGTGTTAGAATCCTTCACCGAATGATAATACCAATCTTGTTTCGTTCATAACTCAACCATCCAAACTCCGTTTCGCGCGATCTACATATCCACGTGTTCGTCTCGTCACACTCGACCTTAGAAAATTATCGGTGCCGGCAGCCGCCCCACCGCTGCTGCTAGAACGCAGATCTGTCTTTTAGCACCTTCGGTTTTGCGTGTCAAATACTCGAGTAGCTTGAAACCAACCCAAACGAACTCCGTTTTAAGCGAATAATATGTCCACGCGACCGTCTCGCCAAACCCTTTCAGAATATCAGATCGCCGCCACCGGAATCCGCCGCTACAGTTGCCGGAAAAATGAAACAGTGGCTAGATTTGCGCGGCTCGTAACCTTATCAAACGAACTCGGTTTTGAGCCCATAATATATCCAAGCGACCGTGTCGTCAAGCTCTACCACCCTGTACCATCGCTACCACCGGCCACCGCCGAAGCTATCGTCGGAGACGTGAATAGTGTCCGGAAAATCAAAGAGAGGGGAGGGAGGGGGATTGCGACGGCTAATGGGATGGAATGGGAGTTAGGGTTTTCAAGTTTGTTATTTAAATGGTAGCCATGGGTTGTAGGATGCCCCATGGATGATCCATGGGGATCCATGGGTCTTTTTGATGAAAGTTTGGGTTTTAACAATAATTACCCTAAACTTTAATTTTAATAAATGTTTCACTTTTATATTTATTTGTCTCATAATTAACTTCCGTTAATTATATGTGGTTTTCACGAAAGTTCGTTAATTTATCAAATAAATCATATAACACATACGTAATTCATATAACACATAAATATAGATTATTTATGTTAGTTTTACAGTTCAAGATTATTATTTTGTTTGTTCACCAACATTCGGGTCTTGACTCGTGTGTTTCGATAATTCTCTGAATTATCTCTACGTGAATGTTCGTGTAATAACTGACACACATAATTAACCTTAACTATGTGTAATGCATGAATGTACGTTCTAAATAACAGATTTTGACGGAATTAACAGAGTTTATGTTAACGGGTTTAACTTGAAAATACAGGGTGTCACAAAACCACAGTGGCCAAAAGCGAAATTTACTCTTATTATTATTTGAGTAAATTACACACTAATAGATATATTAAAGTTAAAGGTATTTTTAACCACCTGAGTCCCAAATGGTATTTTGGTCATTTTAGATAAAAAAATTAACTATGAAGTCTAACGACATTAGCCATCTGGACTCAGATGGAGTTAAAAATGAAAAGTCAGGGTTTAGACCAAGGTTTTGAAATATAAGGGACTCAATTAGTAAAAGAGACAAACGTCAGTGACCCAAATAATAGTTTACTCTATTTGATATGTTAGGCTTGTCGTGTTGGCTTAGTTACATACTCTTTTATAGCATAATGGTAATAACTAAAATATGTGATATTTAGATTAAGATTAATTCACATTAATAATAAAGCGATTACAATAAAGTGTCAGGTAAACGGACAACAAGCTCCGCCACAACCCCTTTTGGATAGCAAAACCGATTCTACTAAAAACAAAATTTTGGGTTTTAGAAGCCGAAAAATTACTATGCACGACCCTCTAGAACTGTTTAGAAATTCCACAGTCTCCGGTCTAGGAAACCAAATGTATCAAAAGCAAAGAGGATAAACACATGTGGATTCTCTAAACAAGATTCCAGTGATATTTTAGGAAAAAATAAGAGTAAAAAATAGTTAGATAAATATGAAACTTTAATTTTTAAGAAAATTAAGGATAGAATTAATTTAGAATTTCGATGCAAATTAAGAGCACAAATGGCTCAATTGTAGTATAGTTGATAACAATGATCATGTTGCTTGTGTTGACCCCCCGTATTAGCTTGCGGTTGCAACTTCAAAGTACTTGCAAAGAAAATGCATGCCAGCATCATTGAACAATAAGGCCCACAGTTGAATTTTCATCTAGAAAGATGAGTATATTCTTTTCATATTAATCTTTATCGACAATTAATCAGTGATTTTTGTTACACGTACGATCTTTTATAAAAGTAATAATAATTAAACTACATTTCCTCAAGTCATTAAGATATGGTGTATACATATGTCTAGGGTGTAAATGCAATATTATATTGAATTTATTTGGTTTTAACATCAGTTGCTAGTGCTCATGTTCATCATGAAGGAGTAAGCTCATTTTCCCCACTAAAGCTAGGAAGTTCCTTTTCCCACATGATATTATATTTACGTAGCTTAGTGTCACGGAGCCATCTCTTGAGGCTCCGTGTGGTGCCCTGGGTTGCCCTAATGCCCCAAGGTCAGCCAATCCATCCCGTTTATGATCAGGGTCTTCTGGTTTTGTACTGCCTTGGACTCACCAAGCGAGCGACAACAGCTCGCGACCAGTGATGCATTCGGTGTGAAAGCACACCTAGGCATGTTCACGTCGTCTGTCCCACTGAGGCCGTCCCCGATGAAGTACAAACATAGCAAAACGATCTTCGAATATTTGTTCCGTGACATTAGGATCACTTGTTGTATTTTTAGAGTTGGTTGCTCTTGGCTCCTGTCATGATATATCTTGTATTAAGATTCATTCATAGAAATTCAAAATGCACACACATACATACATTTCCTTCACAATTATGGCAGTTTCCGGCCTAACTTCCGGTCATTTATGAAGATCGAATGCTGTTCTTCATCATTTCCTTTCTGTTTTCTTATTCAACAATTATTTGGATCAGATTCCATTCAACAACTTTCTTTCAGAAATTTGTAGATCAAAGTGGCAGCAACAATAACAAGGAGATCAGAAATCGATCAGTTCACGTGGATTTTGCAGGCCCTTCTGATCTATTGAATTCAAGAACAAGAAATTGACAAAAATTGAAATTTGATTATCAACAGATCGTACAAATAATTACAGACTCGATTTGAATGTTTTATAACCCTAAATTGGAAACGACGGGACTTCACCTAATCGTCGCATCGCTTGACCGGTTTAATTTTTTTCACATATTACACGTGGACCCCTTTGACTTAAACAAATTATATAAACGACTCAAAACCATAACCTTAAACTAGTTACATCTTGACCTAGCATTTAGTACCGATTACCGGTACCGTACCGATAAATTCGGTACCGATATTGGTACCCACTATCCCATAAATTCGGTACCTGTATTTTTGGTACCGGTACGGTATGGGTACCGAAAAAGATGAAAATTTTGTAACGAATACCGGTACCGTACCGATACCAGTACCCACTTTTCCCTAAATTCGGTACCGGTACCGGTTCGGTACCAATCTCATCCCTATCTTGACCCATAAACTTTAACTAACTTGGATTAGGACAATTAGACTAACAATCACCCCTGTAATTGTTAATCCAAGTTTTGATTCTTCGTTCTTCAAATGACTCAATTGCCTCCATCATCATTACACTCTGGCTTCCTCCCTTTCCGGTAAGCGCCACCTTCTTTGTCTTTAAGAACTTTGTCTTTATCACGAGCTAAATCTTCCATGCCTTCATCTTGAACTTATACCGGTTCGACTCTTCTTTTACGTGGTTCGGTTCCTGACAGTCTGAGGCATAGTCGCCCAAATTATTGCAATTAAAGCATCTAACCTTGCTTAAGTCGAAGGCTGAGTTGTTTTGGTTTCTTAGGTAACTTCTTTTTCTATCATAATTATCATAACTTTTCCTGAAGTTATCTTGAGATGTATTTTGTTCTTCTTGTTTGAAACTTTCCTTTATCCCAATTTCCTTGAGATGCATTAAACTTACCGTGCCCATGTCTGCCAAAACACTTTCCTTGTTTGAACTTGTTATCATGACACGAGTACAACAGTTTCTCTTGATTTTCTTCTAGAACACCTTTCTTGAAATTAATTCTCTCATCATGTCTTTAACCATGCAATAGTTGCAACCAAGGTAGTATTGTGTAAATCAACAGATTGCTCAATGGATGCTACCATTTAATGAATCTTTATGGTACGGAGTTTAGAAGTTTCCGCATTAAGGTTGGTTGATCGAATGTAGATCCACATGTAGCGGCTCTAGTGACAATGTTTGTCATTCTTGCAGTGAAAAAAATTATCGTCTCGTCTTCTCTCATCTGTAATTTTTCAAACTCGGACTTAACTGACGGTAATCGTGCCTCTTGCTCTTCATCTACTCCAACGAATATGGTTTCAACCAACTATCTAAGTTGTTTTTCTTAACCGGGGAAACTCTAACAACCAAATTTTCAACTCATAGTAATAACTTCTAAAACCAACAATGATTCTAACTGGAATCAATAAATAATTCAGTCTCTAATCTAATATAATTTACTATAAATTATAGTAATTCTAAAAATGAAATTCCAAAGTAACGTAAAGATAAGAATTTTGTGAATCTTTTCTGAGATTCTGAAGTTTGATTGATGCAATTCTCGGGCTCTGGATTTCTAATCCTTAATCCATTCGAGTTTTTACTTTAATCTTCAAATTTTGGATGAAAAATGAACCGCTTTCTTCATTTTCTATTCTGTCTTTGAACAGCCAAAAGACCAAATTTTGTCCCTGTGTTCCTTTTTTTTGCACAAACAGTAACCAAAAACAAAAATTTCCTTCCTTTTGCCTCACGAATAATAACAAAAGAACAAACAAAAAAAACTTGTTTTGTTCTCCATGGAATTTTGAACAGCAACAAGAACAAAACCAAGAATTAGTTTTTTTTTTTTTTTTCTAGTCTACGAGCAGCAATGAGGCAGAACGAATGCCTTTGTTTTTTTTAATTCCAAACACAATCAGAAAAAATATTCTTATCAAACAACTGACTTTTGGCCCTTTTCTGACTTCGAACAGGGGCTCCAAACACACAAAAAATTTGCCTTCAGTCTTAGTTTTCTGAATCGATTTGTATTTCTGAAATCGATTTATGATTGGTTCCAAGGCTCCAAACACACAAAAAGGCTACACACAACTCTCCCTGATTTGCATTTACAATGTCACCAACAATTTATGGGTATTAAAAACCCATGATTGAACCGTTCTTAATAATAACCAATAATCTCTTTGGTAATGTTGGTGGATCCATTCCCTGTCCAGACCGCATGTTACCATCTAGATCCGAGGTAACAGTTGCACCACAACCAAACCCAAGTTATCTTGCTTGGCTCTCGATGCAAACGTTCGCATGATCATTATCTCCATAGTTTCTGAGGCCTCATTCTCACATATTCAAGGCACCATAACTCGTTAACTTTGGGATTCACTTGCACGTGCATATGCTCCACACACCGTCTCTCGGGAGTATATACTTAAGACACAACTTCTTAAGCTTCAGATGAAGGGGGATGGGACACCTCTTGTTTATTTAAGTCATGCACATGAGTATGCATCTGCAGTCAACACTTGCCAACATTAGTGAACCGGTCAAAGACAAAGATCCGGTTGTTTTTGTTATCTCCGGTCTATATGAGGAATACAATGGCCTCAAATCAACTATTCTTGACTGCTCTTTTCATTTGACATTCAATGAGCTTTATAGTCTTCTCAGTGACCATGACTACATGGTTACAAAGCTTTTACAGCCAGGTACTGCATTTGTTTTTACTGCCACTACAGGTACATCTTCTGGATCAACCTCTACTATCCAATTTCAACCACCACAACAACTGTTGGCTCTTCAGCAAATGACAGCTCAACATGGCTTCCAACTTTTGCCCAACACTGCCATAAAATGTCGTGGTTGCTTTTTACATCTATCGTCTACCCTACACTCGTGGAAACAACAACAAAGGATGTCGTGGTCCCTCACGTCGTGGTAACAACAGGGGACGCGGTCGCAGTCAATTCTCTTGGGCATCCTCTCATATTATAGCTTATGGCTCCTGCAATCGTTGTGGCAATGGGCATATTCTAAGTGATTGTCCAAGCTGTGACCCATCTACACTGCATGCTAACCTAATAGCTAATTTTGAAGATACCCGCTCCAACTTTGGAGATGCACACTCTACTGCTGATACAGGAGCCAACAACCATGTAACGCATAATTTATCAAGTTTTGGTAGTTCAGAGGCCTACTATGGTAATGAATCACTCCATATTGGTAATGGTAAGGAATTTCCTATTCTTCATAGCAGTTCTTCTAAATTCTCTTTTCCAAACAAAACTCTTTCAATATCTCACGTTTTTCATGTTCCCGAAATTAAGAAAAATATTAATTCTGTTAAAAAATTCTGCTAACAATGTCTTCTTTGATTTTCACTCTCTTTATTTTGTCATGAAAGACGAGTTTACACACACTACTCTATTCACCGCCCCTAGTGAACAAGGTCTCTACTCCCTTCGTCTTCCTCAACTTCAGTCTATTCATAAGTTCGCCTTCTCTGCTACTCGGACTTTATCCACAGTTTAGCATCGAAGGCTTGTTCATCCAAATCAACGTCTTTTTCATTTTATGCTTTTCAGTTTTCTCTTCCTATTACTACAAACATTTTTATAGTTTCCTGTACCGGTTAAAATTGTATTTACCAATTTCTACTTTTCATAGTTCAAATAACTTTCCTGACTTGGTTTATTGTGATGTTTGGGATCGCGTCGATATATTATCTTTTGATAGACATTGTTATTTTATGCTATATGTTTATCATTTTTCTGGTTATATGTTGATTTTTCCTCTAACCAACAAATCTGATGGTTATCCAACTTTCAAAAACTTTGACTCCATGGTTGAAAGACAATTTAACTCCAAACTTATAAGGGTTCAAACTATTAGTGTGGTGAATTTCGTCACCTCGCATCCTTCTTCACATCTCTTGGCATTGTATGCATGTTATCCTGCCCCACATACTAGTGCACAAAAAGGTATTGTTGAATGATGGCATTGGAAAATCCACAACGTACAAACAACTGACCAAAGCTGGCACCCAACCCGACGGTCGATGTCGCGGTCGATCGCCAGTGGGCCGGTCTTGGGCATTTTCTGCTTTGTCTTGTGCCTACAAATTGGTGTGTTGTCCAACCTTTACACTCACCCCTTTTACTCTAAACACTTTCAAATACATATCTAATAGATCTCTCTCACTCTAATTCCCTTCATCTTTTTATATCAATTGAAGAGATATCAAAGATCAAGATCATGAGCTAAAAAAGTGTTGTTCTACAACTTCCATCGGTCTTATTATTGTGTTGTAACTTTGTGGTGATTACTACCTTTTTAGTGATAAGTTTGTAAAAGGTATCACTAACTTGGATTAGTGAATGCAGAAGGTGATCACTATCTTTGATTAGTGAAAACGTAAAAGGTGATCACTACCTTGGATTGGTGAAACGAAGAAGGTGATCATTTTTTTTGGAATAGTGAAACGTTTGTAAGGTGATCATTACCTTTGGATTTTTGAGACGTTGATGTACCAATGATCTCTACCGTTCTAGAGAAACATTTAGTGGATCAACTCTTGATTAGAGAATCATGGAGAGGACGTAGAGCTCATTAGTTAACATCCACTTGAACCTCTACAATTTGTAAGGTGATCATTACCTTTGGATTTTGAGACGTTGATGTACCAATGATCTCTATCGTTCTAGAGAAACATTTAGTGGATCAACTCTTGATTAGAGAATCATGGAGAGGACGTAGAGCTCATTAGTTAACATCCACTTGAACCTCTACAATTTGATTGGGGAAACGTACAATATCTCACATTCACTTGGCAGAATCACTAAGCTATGTAATAGTTTCACTGCATCATTTAATTTTTAATCATTAACTGCCTATTTAAATAAAAAACAAATGCTAATAGCAATTTATTGATAGTATGGTAAAATTGCTTGATCGATCTTATTCACAAATATCATCGCAATATATAGAGTACAATGGGCCTAAACTATATTTGGTAAATATATCATAATTGACTTCCAAATCTTTATCAAAATATACAAGATATCGCTAATACACCCCTACAGTCGAAACGGGAATAGGGAGAATGTTGAGACTGGATCTAAAGTCCTCAAATAGAACACAAGAACGGCCCTTTGTGAACATGTCAGCGAGCTGGAAGCGTGAGGGAATGTAGAACACCCGAACTTGGCCTCGAGCTACCTTCTCTCAAATGAAATGGATGTCGATCTCAATGTGCTTTGTCCATTGGTGCTAAACCGGGTTTGTGATAAATAAACCATGCCTACATTGTCACAATAAACTAGTGTTGCTTTGCACGGCGGTTGATGAAGCTTGCCTAATAAGTTGCATACCCAACAAGTTTCAGACACAACGTTTGCAACACTCCTATATTTCGCTTTAGCACCAGAACGGGATAAGGTAGGATGTCTTTTGGAAGACAAGGAGAGAATATCGTCTCCCATGTAAACACAGTAACCCGGTGTGGATCGTCGGGCATCTGGGCAGGCAGCCCAATCAGCATCAGTATATGAGATAAGGGAATGAGTATCTGATCGATGAATGGTTAACCTGTAAGTGGTGGTACCTTGAATATAGCGCAAAATGCGTCTAAGGGCATTCATATGAGTGGTTCGGGGTGCATACATACCTGTTGAACCGCATAACTAATGTCCGGTCTCGTGAATGTGAGATACTGTAGAGCTCCACATAGTTGGCGATATTCAGTGGCAGAAGCAAGTGGAGTGCCGTTAGTTTAACTCATTTGATGATTAGTATCAACCCCGTCACCACAGGGTTACAAGTAGCCATACCTGCTCGATGAAGAATCTCAGTAGCATATTTATGTTGCCTGATAAATAAAGAATCTCAGTAGCATATTTATGTTGCCTGATAAATAAAGATTGATTTGGACAGCGAGTAACAACCACACCAAGAAAATAACTAATAGGGCCAAGATCCGTCATGGCAAATTTATTTGCCAAGAGAGCCATAAATGTACGTCGGAGTGCATCTCTAGAAGTAATCAATTCAACATAAAGCAAAATATAGGTTGTATCGGGTCCATGTCGATAGACAAAGAGAGAGTTGTCATAGTGGCTATGATGAAACCCCATGCGAGAAGCATATTCGGCAAAGCGTTAATACCAGGACCCCGGTGCCTGTTTTAGGCCGTAGCGAGATTTCTTCAATAAACACACGTGGTCGGGAAATCGTGCATCTCGGAACCTCATGGGTTTGATGCATATAGACTGTCTCATTAAGATTCCCGTGGAGAAACACATTCTTTACGTCTAACTGATGTATAGACCAAGCTTTCGAAATGACAATGCTAATAACGGTTTGAATGGTCGTCAGCTTTACTACGGGGCTGAATGTTTCTCCACAATAAACACCTACCTCCTGAGATCACCTATCACATACCAGTCGGGCTTTATATAGTTCCAAAGAGCTATATAATCGTTTCTTGTGACAAAAAATCCCTATACTTCTCACAATATTCATGTGTAGATGTCTAGGTACAAAATCTCACGACTTATTATCAATAAGAGCACATAACTCATCAAGCATGGCGCTCTTCCAATCCGGGTTGGCTAAGGCTTCGGTTGGTTGCGTGGTAAAAGTGAAATGGAGGTAGAAGTTTTCCGATTAAAGAAAGGTTGTTTCAGTTTGGATATACCCGACTTCTAGTAGTAACTGTCTGGATAGGATGTGGAGGGGGGTTCGGAGCTGCAGAAGGTTCTGGAACAGAAGGTTGTGGTGGGGCGGAAGTTTTTGGGCGGCGAGAGTATGTCAAAATTGGAGGAATGAGGATAGCAGGTTGTGGGGAAGAGATAGGGGCTGCTTGGGTTGCGGTTGGTGGTGTCAGGGAGGGAGGACTAGGTTGTTAAGCGGGTGAGGAAGGGTGGCTGGTAGCACCCGAATGAACCTAGATGGAGGGATGGTGGTCTGAGGTGAAGACATCATATTAGACAATTAAATTTGTTATGTATTTGTATTAGTATTATATTAGAGGGATCTGGATGTAAATATATCCCTTATATATTCTCCCTTTGTAATCATTGATTCACATACAATAATACAATCTGATTACCAAGCTTGTCTCATCATAGCTGGGTGGATTGTTGTGTAAGTTTTGAAATGGGAATATCGTCGTCAAAAATGACATGTCGGGGTAAAGTTATCCGCCCGGTAGACAAGTCATAGCATTTATAGCAACGGTGATTAGTAGTGTATCGAAGAAAAACACAAGGGTATGAACGCTCTTGTAGTTTATGAATGGTGGTGGAGGGTATGAGCGAATAGCACACACAACTGAAACACACGAAGATGAATATATGAAGGATGACAATTGTAAAGCTTGAATGTGGGAGTGGAGAAAGAGAGGACTTGACTTGGAAGGATATTGAGCAAATATGTGGCAAGGTCTAATGCATGGTGCCAAATATTTTGAGGAACGGAAGAGGGGATAGAAGGGTGCGAAGGATGTTATTAATCGACCTTATTTTTCGTTCAGATTTTCCGTTTTGGGAAGAAGTGTATGGACACGAGAAACGAAGAACCATGCCATTAGTATCACAAAAATGTTTAAAAGAATGGTTGTCGTATTCTTTACCATTATCACATTGCAAAGATTTATTTGTCGTACCAAAATGAGTTTAAATGAATTTATGAAACTTAAGAAACGTTAGAAATACCTGTGATTTAGTTGCAAGTAGATATTTATGTCCACAAAAAATGTTAATCGTCTAAAAACCAAAGGTAATATCAGTGACCCCGCGCGCTTAGAACAAGAGAGGTCCATAAATCATTGTCGATAATATCAAATGGAAAATAAGTAACAGAAGTAGATGACATAAATGGTAATTTAGTATGTTTCCCCAAAATACAAGAATTGCAAACTGAAGAGTTGGTTATATTATGAGAAGAAAAAGATAGTTTTATTTAAATAAGATAAAATAGGAGATCACGGGTGTCCACGACGGTGATGCCAAAGATCTTAAGTGATGGCAGCAAAAGTAGACGGACTTGTGACTCGGGAAGAGTTGAAGGTGAGCGGATAAAGATCTCTCGTGCTGTTGCATCTAAGCAGAGGAGTTTAGGTCTGGAAATCCTTCACAGAAAAACCATATTTATCAAAGTCTATGAAATGTCATTGTCGGTTGTTCAGAAAGAAGATTTTTAATACCGTTAAGAACATGAAGAATGTTATATAAATGTAAGTGAGGGGATAGATTAGGAACGATTTGGTGACCGATATCGTGGATTGGTATTTGAGCGTCGTTAACTACAATGGTGTTCCGAAAAATAACCTTATGGACATAAGAGGAGAATTACCTAGATATTTTGACATGTGAGAAGTGTTGGAGATCAGGCCCAAGAACACGAACACAAAATTTGATCTCAACCAAGATCGACTCTTTTATTAATATTGAAAACCAAAACCATGCTTTACAATGTCCCATAACCCTATATTTATACTAAAAACTAAACTTGATCACCAAACTATTCTAATATGGTAAGAAAATAATCCTCCTAAATAAATAATGACTCACTCCTACCCTAATACGAACTCAACCAACCAATTAATAAATTAATATTAATAATTATTTTAATCAAGATTAATCATTCATTCTCTCCCTTAATCTTGATTTGTACCTTTAGATCTTGAATTCCCAGCAAGACCCGTAACTCTTCCACACCATCATGATAATTAAAATCAAGATCTTCAGTTTCTTATCAATAACCCGAATCACTCAGGTCTTTCACACCAACTTGAATCACTCAAGTTTAATCACATTCAGAACCTTTCTTCTACACAGGTATCACACCTTCATCTCCAATCTGAATCACTCAAATTCTTCACCCTGTTTCACACGGTCTTCAATCTTGTCTCACACAGAATCTTCGCTTCGTTTGAACCGCTCACAGGTTCTAATACTCAATCATCGGTATCACACCGTACCACCCTGAATCACACAGGTAAACACTTTGTAGATCCCTACACCCTTTCCAGATGACCGATCTTTCACTCAATCTGAATCGCTTAGATCGATAATTTACTTAGTTGACTCGCACAACCCTTCATTTGTTTGGCTGTCACAGCCGCTACTCACCACCGCCTGTCACCACCGGATAGACAACTAACACCACCGTCGCTTGGTCTCATCGATGACTACTGCTCAACACCACCCAACAGCCACGAGTTAGCTATTCCGGCTTTAATCGCATCACGTAAAGAACACACCACCCAATTGAAATACCATTCTTCAATTATAAATTTACCATTATGTCATCCAACAAATCTTCAATTTCTTCAATTACATCACATTTCCCATCCAATTATTATTGGACAAAAATATCTAGCCCACCGCTTTGGGTTTGACAACAAAATACCTCAACAATCCAAAAGTAATTTGATGACTTCAATGAAAAACTTGACAACTTTCAAAGCCTTTGAACACCTCACCAAAAACTTCCAAGGGGTTCTCGACGGTACTCTCGACGGCTGAAAAAAAAAACAGATGCTTTAACAAGTTTGACGCCTCAGGAAAAAAAAACTCGATGTAATCTCTTCATCTTTGTTTCCTTCCCTTTTCCTTCTTTGTTAAACGATAGCCGCCTCTTGTTCTCGATCACCATCACAAAAGAACCGTCACAGCGGCCAAATGCTGCTGCCTTCTCGACTCCACATTACGACTCTCAAAACCGTAGAACTTTAAATAAGCTCTGATACCAATTGTTGGAGATCAGACCCAAGAACACGAACACAAAATTTGATCTCAACCAAGATCGACTCTTTTATTAATATTGAAAACCAAAACCACGCTTTACAATGTCCCATAAACCCTATATTTATACTAAAAACTAAACTTGATCACTAAGCAATTCTAATATAGTAAGAAAATAATCCTCCTAAATTAATCTTAACCAAACTCAAACTTAATTAATTAATCAAATAAATAATGACTCACTCCTACTCTAATACGAACTCAACCAACCAATTAATAAATTAATATTAATAATTATTTTAATCAAGATTAATTTTTCAAGAAGTGGCACCACTACCAGTTCTAATGAGGAGGCCTTAGGGGCGTTAGAGACATAGTGTTGAAAGAATGTTCCAATTTAGTGGGAGTAAAGTTAGCTTTAGAGGCGACATATGATTGGGGCTGCTCTTAGGCCATGACTACCTTGGAATACAACAGATGATCATGGGTCGTGATGTGGCTTTGGTGGTGCTCAGTGACGGATCTAGGATATTTGGTCAGTGGGTGCACAAAATTAAGTTAATTCTAAAGCTAATAATAAGAGTTCTCTCATCCCACATTGCATGGTTTTTCTTTTCAAGCTAATAAAAAGAGTTCTCTCATCCTACATCGTCTTTTGAAAGATTCCAACCTTCTTCTTCCTACCCTTATAAAAGGGTATGATGAGTTTCCCAAAGACTTCCATCCCACATCGTTTGTTTGAAGAATCTAAACTTCTTCTCATCCTTATAAAATGGTGCCTGGTTAGTTTTTACAAGGGTGCCTACATGAAAAAGGGTACTCTTAGAAATTTAAAAGGGTGTCTAGTTAATTTTTTTCAATATAAAATTCATTTTTACACTTGTTGTTTTGATCTCAGCGGGTGCCTTTCCACCCTCTGAACCCTTACTAAATTCGCCCCTGGTGGTGCTGTGGGATACGATACGGGCACGACGCAGGGGAGGCCAATGTTGGGTAATTGGGCTGTTGTGAACCCAAGAATTATTTTGTTGAGAGACCCACGGATTTTGTTGTTGGGCCTATTGGGGAGGAGTCCATAGGTTGTACTGTTGAGGAGTCCAAGGAGGCGTACGAGGCAAATGAGGAGGACTAGTTTGTTGACGAGTAGTATACCCACCACGACCTCTATTGCCCCTGCCACGCCCTCTCACACGTCCTCACTGCTCTCTGTTGTAATCAGTGTGTAACATCCGGCCTCTCGTACCCACAATATTGTCCGCTTTGCCCCATAAGAGCACACAAATTTGTTTTTGGTTGCTCGGGTGAAAACTTCCCAGTGGTCACCTGTCCTGGATTACTCACACCCGAGCACGCTTAAATGTGGATTTCTCCTCTCATCCACTAATATTAAGCCCCAAAACACGTTATGGTATTTGAGGCGGGGCGTTGCTTATGAACCCATCATCTCTCCCGTGGACAGAACAGAACGATATGGGATTTGTCTAAGGTGTTACACAGTGGGTGGTTGTGATTGTTGGGGACGGTATTTGTTTGAGCATTAAGAGCAGTGCATGTGGCAGCGATTGAGTGGGCAACTTGTTCACTTTTTTTGGTTTCCTCCATAATCAGTCTTTAACGGGCTTCATAAAATTCAGCAGTGGCATGGTTTGCTGAATCATCATGGCAATGACTTCGTATGATTCAATTTGGCTTGCAATAAGTTGTAGAACAAGACGTTGATTCATGCCAGGTGCACCGACATTAGATAACCGGTCAGAAAACACTTTTAATGCTTGACAGTATGCTGAAGAGTTTGGATTGTTCTCCCCAAGTAGACTGTTCATTCATTATGATTATCTTGAAATATACTTTCAAGAGCATCCAGGTTTAAGGATGGTATGTATCAGGTCGTTGGATATTGTGTTGTAGATCAACTGAATGACAATAGCATCCAATCGATTTCATAGTTCAGCATCCACGGGTTTGAGAGGAGATGAAGAAGATATCGTGGTTTCAGGTATGGCTTTCGAGGTAAGATGATCCATGGCTTGAAAGGCACGACAGTTAATTTTGAATAATTCTGCCCAAGATGCATACTGTCCGCTCTCCATCTCGAGAGTGACCGGATTAAAATTCTGAATGTTTGTCACCATAAGAGCCAAATGAAGGTTCTTATAATCCATGAGGACAAAAAACAGAAAGAATAGAGAAGGGTGAAGGTTCTGACTAGATGATATTAGTGGACAGGAAGAAGATGGAAGTAAGCGACGGCTAGGGTTTTTAGGCAATCAGAGGTAACAACTTTGATACTATGATAGTATGCTAAAATTGCTTGATCGATCTTATTCACAAATATCATCGCAATATATAAAATACAATGAGCCTAAACTATATTTGGTAAATATATCACAACTGACTACCAAATCTTTATCTAAATATATAATCGCTTATATTTATTTAAAATAAAGATAATAAAATATAATTTTATTTAAATAAAAAAACAAATATATTAAAATATAAAAAATCAGCCGTCACATGGATGATTCCTCCAAATATGCTCCACCAAATCCCGGGTAGGCTTAGATGTGTTTCTCTGTAAGTTATCTTTTTCTTTGGACACATTCGACACGGATTGCTAATCATAGCCCATTTTTTCTTTAGAACTCTAAATGCATGTTCGATATCCTTCCGTGCCGATTCTTGTACTTTTTTTGAAAAGTTCTATTTTCTCACCAATTGGGCTATATATGCTTTGACAAACGTGGCACACTCTGGATATATACCATCAACAAGATAATGCCCGTGCTCGTACCGGACATCATTGACAATGAATGAAGAACCGGGTGCAACTCCGTTCATGTCGTCAAATATAGGCGATTGATCCAAAACATTGATATTTTTGTTTGCTCCCGCAACACCAAAGAATACATTTCAAATCCAAATATCATATGATTCCACGACTTCAAGTATTGACCTCGCCAAGCTGTCAGACAATTTTCCCATTCCCAATGTGTGCAATCGATGCTACAAAGCATCCCGGGAAAGCCATGTACGGCTTCATGCACCTCTTATATTTGTTGAATGTCACTAAAAGTCGGTCTCCTTAAATATCTCTTACTGCAGAGATTAATCAAACCTATAAACTTATAATAAGTAAATAATTATAATACATTTTTTTTGAACGACAACACCTAGAAGATATTCTAGGATAATTGAGTTTTCTCGGGGCAACACCTAGAACATTCCGGGCAGCCCACCCTAGGAGGAACCCCCTAACTGGGTAAACCCTTGACCTGGCCACATACCTTTTTTATTGTTATGGCCAGGATTCGAACCCAAGACCTCCACTATGGGAAGTCTTGGGGCTACCATTGCACCAATCTATACTATATAATAAAGGAAAACCATTGAGGACACGTGTCACTCTCTGGTTACTCCTCACCTTTATTTTCCCGCCTCTCTCTCCTATTAAATATTAATATTTATATTAATAAATCTAATTACGGAAACTTATTATTTAATTATAAATATTTATTATATCATCAATCAAATGAACTATTAAGAGTCTATCAAGCCCAAATGAGGAGATTGCTTCACATGAAAACCTGCAAACGACATGACCAATTAAGTAGAATTCGAGGAACTCAATACTTGATTATTTCGTTGAGAAAGTAACTACCAAGGATAACACGTTAGTACAAGATGTGAGTGCTACATATGTCAAAAGACCATGCGTGTAGAAACTGCTTATAATTAGAAATTGTCTATGCTTAACGCAAGAGCGATATGATGAGTGAACATGGACCTACGAAGAGAATAACCACACAACTATATTGTGACAATCCGACTTTTTAGGTTAACCCCGGTTAACTATTCCGTTAAGTTCCTTATTAAAAACTTAACCCCGTTAGTCAAATCTAACCCCAAGGACTATTTCTGTCATAAATCCAACTCAGAAATGCAGGGACTAGTCCTGCCAAGTCCCAATACATGAATTATTGACTCCTCAAAGTCAAAATTGTCAAAAATAAGTTCTGTTGACTTTTAGAAGTCAACATTGGGACTTTTGATTTCCAATTCGCGAATGTTAACTGAATTGAATCAAATTCTGTAATTGATTAACATCTAAATGCCTTAATCGATCATAATTGAGCCTTAATCACCTGCATTACATGCGAATTAATCAAAATGTGGCTATTCGTTATGTAACCGTCGACCATCAACCTAATCCCATCAAATTCATCATAATCTGGTGTTACTCCCGCGAATTGAAGCATCCCTCTCACTCGTCGAATCCTCCTGAAGTGCTTACGCAACCTGCATTGATCGGAGAAACAGTAGAACTCGTCGGAAAGCAATCTGTGCAGCCGACACCTGCATCTACTCGAACTCCATCAATCCGACACGCATTCTGGTAAATTCTTGACCCAATTGCTTCGTTTTCTTTCCGTAAAGGTAAGCCCCATGTTAATTCGGGCTTACATCATCAATTCGATCGAGTTCTTAATCCTAGGGTTCATCATCTGACTGATTTAGTCGAGCCCTAATCTAGACCCAATGAAAATGAAATTAACCTATGCAGAAAGATTCACAACACTGTTTTTATTGAAAGCCCTTTGCCAATTTCAAGTTTTAATATAAAAATCTCTGTAACCTGTAATTAGGGTTCATGTGAACTCTATCTGTCGAATTCAATTATAAACCGTTTTTAAATCAAATTAACCTACTCCATTAGATTCGCAATCGTCTGTAGAGTGAAAGCCCTATGAAACAACGGGCTTCCACTATCGAATTGATCATGAACCCGTAATTAGGGTTCATATGCGTTCTGATTTGGGGTTTTCGATCTTAGACTGAAAAGAAATGAAATTAATCTACGTAATCAGTTTCGAAATGTCCCGATTATCAAAAGCCCTATGGTTTTAATCAATTTCATTATCAAAATCTATCTGATCGATTCAAAGTTTTCCTCTTTACGTATTCGATCTGTTTTCAAGATTTGGACATCCAAAACCCGTTTGTTTTCGAAATTAAGAGTATGCCAAGGTTCGTAATCCTCTGAGCATCAAAACTTGTTTCTGTTTCACTGAAACCATCATCCAAATCGAGGGATATCGACCGGTTTCGATCGCGGGTCTTTAAGGGAGGAAAACCACATAGAGCCTGATGTTAAAACCATTCCAACCCGGTATCCTTCGCGATACCCTAGCGGGCGGAGATGGTTAAGGCTGTGTGCGTATGTGGGAGAGACCCGGGTTCGAGACCGGGCTCCCACATCCATTTTTAAAACATTTTTCTGGATTATTAAATTAATAAAAATCAAACCTTTTTAATATTGTATTATTATATAAATGGGTTTTAACCCGGAAAACAACCCGTAGGCTCGGGTTTGAAATATTAGTTTGTTTTTATAAATTATACCCACTTTTATAATTTATACATTGTTATTATTAATAAGTAAAAATAATATATTTATATTATTCTTAAGCCGTAAATTCGTGTAAAATAATATGTTTATATTATTCTCAAATTGTGACCCGCATTATTAAACAATATATATTTATATTATTTCAAATCATTTTATAACGCCGTGAATCAATCGAGACTAAATAATAATATAACTAATTATATTATCCACTCGTATATATATATATTACTATTTATGTCGTTCATCGCGTAAAGTAATTCCTAAACCCGTGGACACGTTCGTCCACTCTCGTTTATTAGAGCGGTTCTTTAAGACGTTCCTTCCGTGTCACAGTCACATTTCCCATTTTTCTTTCATCCCTAATTTATGTGTTTATAATTTTAGGGCATTCGTAAGTCTTTTGAGACTTACACACGTGGTTCCAACTTACCCTTTGTGTGATACTACCTTCAACGCCAAGCAGGTGAGTTTCACGGCCCCTTTTTACCTGTTTTACTATTGGGGGAGAAACATGCTTACACACAAACGTATTTTACTTGTTTTCCTGTTGAGGAAGAAACAAACATGAAACACCAATTATCATACTTTTACTTGTTTTCCCCGTGGGGGAGAAACAGGTACACAAACAAATATTATTTTTCCCGCCAGGGGAGAAAACATGACGCAACTATTTGATTATGGTACTTTATATGATATCACTGTTGAGACTAAGCGTAAATGCTATCACAGAAAGTCCTCATCTTATTTTGAACCGTTAATATGGATCTTAGCGAGGTAATGTTTAGTAGTACTACTGGGTTTGAAAAATCCCACCCGCGTTAGTCGCGCTAACTCGATTGGATATCGAACGGGTGAAATGTTAGCCTACTCACATGTGCCAGAGTTGATAGACCTGGCAGGAGGCATACAAACACAGTCAGCTTCGGTTGCGAGCGCTTTAGTAAAACATGAACATAGGTTAGCTACCTATAGATATGCATATTGAAAGTACATAATCTGGAAAACACACTCTTATTGTAAACTTGAAACCTGTGAACTCACCAACCTCGTGTTGACACTTTTTCTTACATGTTTCTCAGGTCGCTTTGGCACAGGTTGCGCACTTAGGACATGCATGGAGTCCTACTGTCATATCAATCATTTCAAATACTTTAAACAGTTTATTTAATTACATTAATCGACGCTTGTTGCGTGTAATTACTTTTGAATTCATATTAACGTTTACGCTTTCGCATTAACTCTGAACTTTTATGTTTAGACATTTCAAGTCTCATATAGTGTTGTTTGATGTAACTAATGACTGAGATCCTGGTGTGTCACCTTCCAAACGGTAAAACTCCGTTAGTTGAAATTGGGGGTGTGACAGATTGGTATCAGAGACATTGTTTATAGAGAACTAGGATTGTATACTAGACTATAATCGTACACATGCATTAGTTACACGGCACTGACACTCATACCTGATATATATAGCATCTATACATACATTGTAGTGCAGGTATGTAACACCATCCGTATCACCCTCAGTTGGCGAGGGACACAACATTTGCATTGCATCATCATTCCCAGTGGCGACACTCGGGGAATCACCAGAATATCATCCACTCCCGTTCGAGGGCAGCGAGACGGAGCCTTCGGAGGAGTCACTTACATCACCATCACCTGTTGGGTATGGTGGGCTTTCTCAGGTCCATGTTATGGACGACACTCAGCACTAACGCGTATCTCCTTGGGAATTGGGATCGTCGGAGGCGAGTCCCTACTGTATACACCAGCAACAATACGCCGAATGAAGGCAGACCGTTGCACGCATTATTTCCGAATCCATTGGCACGTAGATGTCATCACTTTACCGAGCCATGGGCTCGCGTCTTTGATCGATATTCTGTTGAGAATGGATCGAACACAAATCTGAGAACGCATTGTTCAATGCATACTTAAACCCTATCTTGACTCAGTTGAAAGGACGGCTACCTTGCTGCTTCCTATAACTTGTATTCATGAATTAGTTTCATTTCTCGAAGTCGCATTTCGTGTACATGTTTGCTTCATGCTCTCATCTACAATCCACTGGATTGGACTCTTGTATTGTGTTTCAACTCGAGTGAATACTTGGATCAAACGATTTCTTGACTACTCATCCTGATATGAGTTCTAATTGATCAACTTATAGTTGATGACTAAGCTTTTCGATGACTTATCATATCTGACAACACTCTGTACTCAGCAATACAAACTAAAGGACATTATAGCACAGGACGGGGAGAACTAGGGTGAACATGCAAAGCAAATTATCATTACGGGTGCACACGTAATAATAATTTGAGGTGCATGTAAGTCCTGGTGAAGCCTAGTGTGTGGATAAATGGTCCTAAGCAGTAATCTACAAACTTAAACTTCCACTATCAGAAGAAGTTCTTGTAACCTACTCAACGACTAGTTGGTATAGTTAAACTCGTTCAACAACTGATAGACGCGACTATCAAGTTGAAGGTGTTTACGAACACACTGGACTATCATTAATGAAATACATCATTTTATCTCACTCATGTAAGAGTCTTAGTGATCTTACGACTCTCATTCAAACTTAATCGATAGAACCACCTAGAGTGAAACCCTAGTAGAACCTCAGAGTAAAATCACCGACTCCAACTATGTACACAGAATTTGAGGAATTCTTTCTATGCTAACGCGTTATTCCTTACACTCCTACAATAGATCCCACTTGAACTTGTTACCTCATCCTGTGACTAATCCTTAGTCTAACTTTGAATTTTACTCCAGCATATTCAATCCTGTAAACGGATTTCTTTCTTCACGAAATGATCCCGTTGATCCAATGACATTAGGAAACGAAGATTTAACCTAACCAACCATCTGTTGAACGCAATTACTCAAACATACATCCTATCTCTTATGCTACTGGAATCTATATCTCATTATACTTTTCTTTCTTACATGTGAACCTATTCTCTTAGCCTATGCATTGACTGACACTTGCTTTATAAGCACGGGTCTCATTAGAAGCCTCAGTATGACTTCACAAACCCCATATTAGTGTGTAGTGCTCCAACTCTGTTAAAAGCCAAGTATACTATTAAGATAGCAGACGCTCAGAAAATCGAAACAACTCGCATTCTTACAGATGTAAACTAGTATTGGTTAGTCATAAACTTGACATTGACCTTCTGCTAGTTACACTTGGCAGTTTCGACCTTATTGTCGGTATGAATTGGTTATCCAAGAATCGACCTGAGGCCAACTGTTGTGACAAAAATATTTGCCTTCCTCTCCTTAGAGGGGAAATCCTTTTTGTCTAAGGCAAAAGGAGTGGTGCAGTCATAAGCATCATATCCTTCATGAAAGCGCAGAAATGTCTACTTAAAGGTCATACTGACATTCTGGCTCTCGTCGCCGAGCAGCCATATGAGGAGAAGAAGATTGACGACATACCGATCGTTCGTGATTATCCGGAATTATTTCTCGAAGATCTGCCTGGTCTTCCGCCGCATCGTCAAGTCGAATTCCAAATTGATCTAGCACCCGGAGCAACGCCTATTGCTCGGGCACCCTGTAGACTTGCACCTAGTGAATTTCTAGAACTATCCATACAATTACAAGATTTGTTGGATAAAGATTTCATCCGACCTAGTTCATCGCCATGGGGAGCTCCAGTCCTATTTGTCAACAAAGAAGGATGAGACTTTCCGCATGTGCATCGACTATCGTGAGCTGAACAAAGTAACGACCCATAATCGTTATCCTCTACCCCGCATAGATGATATATTTGATCAACTCCAAGGATCAAGCTTCTATTCCAAGATAGATCTTAGATCTGGTTACCATCAATTGAGAGTCCGAGATGAGGATATCTCTAAGACTTCTTTCAGGACAAGGTACAGCCACTATGAGTTTATGGTTATGCCTTTTGGATTAACCAACGCACCCGCGGTATTCATGGACCTCATGAACCGTGTGTGTAAACCCTACCTTGATCAGTTCGTCATCGTTTTCATTGATGATATCTTCATTTATTCCAAGAACAAGGAGGAACATCTACGTTTAATCCTAGAGTTACTTAAAAAGGAACAGCTGTATGCTAAGTTTTCCAAGTGTGAATTCTGGATCCGGGAAGTTCAATTCTTAGGACATGTGGTTAACGAGAAGAGAATACATGTTGATCCATCGAAGATTGAAGCCATCAAGAATTGGGCAGCACCGACGACTCCGACTGAGGTGCGACAACTTCTAGGATTGGCTGGCTGCTACCGTCAATTCATTGAGGAAATCTCAAAATATTGCTCAACCTCTCACTACTTTAACTCAAAAAGGGTAAACCCTATAACTGGAGCGAAACTCAAGAATCCGTATTTCAACTGTTGAAACAGAAACTCTGTAGTGCACCTATCCTAGTCTTGCCTGAAGGAACGGATGACTTCGTAGTGTATTACAATACCTCGATTCGAGGTCTTGGTTGTGTGTTGATGCAACGCGAAAAGGTTATCGCATACGCTTCACGTCAGTTAAAGGTTCACGAGAAAAACTACACCACTCATGACCTAGAGTTGGGAGCAGTAGTTTTTGCACTTAAGATATGGAGACATTACTTGTACGGTACCAAATGCACCATCTACACCGATCACAAGAGTCTTCAGCATATCTTTGAGCAGAAAGAGCTAAACATGAGACAGCGTCGTTGGGTCGAGCTCTTGAATGATTACGACTGCGCAATTCGATATCACCCGGGTAAGGCTAATGTTATAGCTGATGCCCTAAGTCGAAAGGGAACCAAACCCAAACGAGTTCGAGCATTACAGCTTACTATTCACCCCGGATTACCTGACAAAATCCGTAGTGCTCAACTTGAAGCTCTGAAAGAGGAAAACCTACCGCTAGAAGGTACACGCGGTATGGAAGCACAACTCGAGATCAAATCTGACGGCATTCGCTACTTCGCCGAACGAGTATGGGTTCCAATATTCGGAAACTTAAGGGAACTAGTCATGGATGAGGCTCATAAATCGTTACTCTATTCATCCAGGTTCCGACAAGATGTACCATGACCTAACGGTGCTATGTTGGTGACCAAAGATGAAGGCCGATATAGCCACCTATGTGAGCAAGTGCCTGACTTGCGCAAAGGTCAAGGTAGAATATCAAAAGCCTTCTGGTCTTCTACATCAACCAGAAATTCCTATGTGGAAATGGGAACAAATATCCATGGACTTCATCACCAAATTACCACGAACTCCTACCGGATGCGATACCATTTGGGTAATCATTGATCGTTTAACAAAATCCGCCCATTTCTTAGCCATCAAGGAAACCGATAAGATGGAAAGGCTTACTCGTATTTACTTAAAAGAAGTAGTATCTCGGCACGGGGTGCCTATCTCTATCATTTCGGATCGGATGCACGATTCACTTCTCGTTTCTGGCAGTCGTTACATAAGGCCTTAGGCACGCGTCTAGATATGAGCACAGCTTACCATCCTCAAACCGATGGTCAAACATAACGTACTATCCAAACTCTGGAGGACATGCTACGAGCTTGTATGACAGATTTCGGTAACAGTTGGGAAACTCACTTGCCTTTAGTGGAGTTCTCCTACAACAACAGCTATCACACTAACATCAAGGCAACTCCATTTGAAGCACTTTATGGACGGAAATGCCGTTCTCCCATTTGTTGGACCGAGGTTGGAGATAGCCAACTCACAGGTCCTGAACTTGTATTTGAAACTTTCGAAAAGATCGTCCAAATTAGAAACCGTATGGCAGCAGCTCGTGATCGTCAAAAGAAGCTATGCCGACAAGCGTCGTAAACCTTTGGGATTTCAAGTAGGTGACATGGTCTTACTCAAAGTCTCACCTTGGAAAGGTGTCATTCGTTTCGGGAAACAAGGTAAACTGAATCCTCGTTATGTTGGACCTTTCAAAATATTAAAGAGAATCGGACCAGTAGCGTATCAACAGGACTTACCTGAAGGACTGAGTGGTGTACACAACGTCTTTCACATCTCAAATTTGAAGAAATGTCTAGCTGACGAATCTCTCGCGGTTCCTCTTGAGGAACTACACATTGACGAACAACTGCGTTTCATCGAAGAACCCGTGGAAATCATGGATAGAGAAGTCAAATCGTTAAATCCCAGTAAAATCCCTATTGTTAGAGTCCGTTGGAACTCGAAACGCGGACCGGAATTCACTTGGGAGCGCGAAGATCAGATGATGCACAAATATCCTAATCTGTTCAAGCACTCCGCGTCAACCTCTTAAGGTACTATTTAATTTTCGGGACGAAAATTCTTTCAACTAGGGAATGATGTGAAACCTCAGAAATTTTTTTTTTATTTTTAATTTTCGGGACGAAAATTCTTTCAACTAGGGAATGATGTGACAATCCGACTTTTTAGGTTAACCCCGGTTAACTATTCCGTTAAGTTCCTTATTAAAAACTTAACCCCGTTAGTCAAATCTAACCCCAAGGACTATTTCTGTCATAAATCCAACTCAGAAATGCAGGGACTAGTCTTGCCAAGTCCCAATACATGAATTATTGACTCCTCAAAGTCAAAATTGTCAAAAATAAGTTCTGTTGACTTTTAGAAGTCAACATTGGGACTTTTGATTTCCAATTCGCGAATGTTAACTGAATTGAATCAAATTCTGTAATTGATTAACATCTAAATGCCTTAATCGATCATAATTGAGCCTTAATCACCTGCATTACATGCGAATTAATCAAAATGTGGCTATTCGTTATGTAACCGTCGACCATCAACCTAATCCCATCAAATTCATCATAATCTGGTGTTACTCCCGCGAATTGAAGCATCCCTCTCACTCGTCGAATCCTCCTGAAGTGCTTACGCAACCTGCATTGATCGGAGAAACAGTAGAACTCGCCGGAAAGCAATCTGTGCAGCCGACACCTGCATCTACTCGAACTCCATCAATCTGACACGCATTCTGGTAAATTCTTGACCCAATTGCTTCGTTTTCTTTCCGTAAAGGTAAGCCCCATGTTAATTCGGGCTTACATCATCAATTCGATCGAGTTCTTAATCCTAGGGTTCATCATCTGACTGATTTAGTCGAGCCCTAATCTAGACCCAATGAAAATGAAATTAACCTATGCAGAAAGATTCACAACACTGTTTTTATTGAAAGCCCTTTGCCAATTTCAAGTTTTAATATAAGAATCTCTGTAACCCGTAATTAGGGTTCATGTGAACTCTATCTGTCGAATTCAATTATAAACCGTTTTTAAATCAAATTAACCTACTCCATTAGATTCGCAATCGTCTGTAGAGTGAAAGCCCTATGAAACAACGGGCTTCCACTATCGAATTGATCATGAACCCGTAATTAGGGTTCATATGCGTTCTGATTTGGGGTTTTCGATCTTAGACTGAAAAGAAATGAAATTAATCTACGTAATCAGTTTCGAAATGTCCCGATTATCAAAAGCCCTATGGTTTTAATCAATTTCATTATCAAAATCTATCTGATCGATTCAAAGTTTTCCTCTTTACGTATTCGATCTGTTTTCAAGATTTGGACATCCAAAACCCGTTTGTTTTCGAAATTAAGAGTATGCCAAGGTTCGTAATCCTCTGAGCATCAAAACTTGTTTCTGTTTCACTCAAACCATCATCCAAATCGAGGGATATCGACCGGTTTCGATCGCGGGTCTTTAAGGGAGGAAAACCACATAGAGCCTGATGTTAAAACCATTCCAACCCGGTATCCTTCGCGATACCCTAGCGGGCGGAGATGGTTAAGGCTGTGTGCGTATGTGGGAGAGACCCGGGTTCGAGACCGGGCTCCCACATCCATTTTTAAAACATTTTTCTGGATTATTAAATTAATAAAAATCAAACCTTTTTAATATTGTATTATTATATAAATGGGTTTTAACCCGGAAAACAACCCGTAGGCTCGGGTTTGAAATATTAGTTTGTTTTTATAAATTATACCCACTTTTATAATTTATACATTGTTATTATTAATAAGTAAAAATAATATATTTATATTATTCTTAAGCCGTAAATTCGTGTAAAATAATATGTTTATATTATTCTCAAATTGTGACCCGCATTATTAAACAATATATATTTATATTATTTCAAATCATTTTATAACGCCGTGAATCAATCGAGACTAAATAATAATATAACTAATTATATTATCCACTCGTATATATATATATTACTATTTATGTCGTTCATCGCGTAAAGTAATTCCTAAACCCGTGGACACGTTCGTCCACTCTCGTTTATTAGAGCGGTTCTTTAAGACGTTCCTTCCGTGTCACAGTCACATTTCCCATTTTTCTTTCATCCCTAATTTATGTGTTTATAATTTTAGGGCATTCGTAAGTCTTTTGAGACTTACACACGTGGTTCCAACTTACCCTTTGTGTGATACTACCTTCAACGCCAAGCAGGTGAGTTTCACGGCCCCTTTTTACCTGTTTTACTATTGGGGGAGAAACATGCTTACACACAAACGTATTTTACTTGTTTTCCTGTTGAGGAAGAAACAAACATGAAACACCAATTATCATACTTTTACTTGTTTTCCCCGTGGGGGAGAAACAGGTACACAAACAAATATTATTTTTCCCGCCAGGGGAGAAAACATGACGCAACTATTTGATTATGGTACTTTATATGATATCACTGTTGAGACTAAGCGTAAATGCTATCACAGAAAGTCCTCATCTTATTTTGAACCGTTAATATGGATCTTAGCGAGGTAATGTTTAGTAGTACTACTGGGTTTGAAAAATCCCACCCGCGTTAGTCGCGCTAACTCGATTGGATATCGAACGGGTGAAATGTTAGCCTACTCACATGTGCCAGAGTTGATAGACCTGGCAGGAGGCATACAAACACAGTCAGCTTCGGTTGCGAGCGCTTTAGTAAAACATGAACATAGGTTAGCTACCTATAGATATGCATATTGAAAGTACATAATCTGGAAAACACACTCTTATTGTAAACTTGAAACCTGTGAACTCACCAACCTCGTGTTGACACTTTTTCTTACATGTTTCTCAGGTCGCTTTGGCACAGGTTGCGCACTTAGGACATGCATGGAGTCCTACTGTCATATCAATCATTTCAAATACTTTAAACAGTTTATTTAATTACATTAATCGACGCTTGTTGCGTGTAATTACTTTTGAATTCATATTAACGTTTACGCTTTCGCATTAACTCTGAACTTTTATGTTTAGACATTTCAAGTCTCATATAGTGTTGTTTGATGTAACTAATGACTGAGATCCTGGTGTGTCACCTTCCAAACGGTAAAACTCCGTTAGTTGAAATTGGGGGTGTGACAGATTGGTATCAGAGACATTGTTTATAGAGAACTAGGATTGTATACTAGACTATAATCGTACACATGCATTAGTTACACGGCACTGACACTCATACCTGATATATATAGCATCTATACATACATTGTAGTGCAGGTATGTAACACCATCCGTATCACCCTCAGTTGGCGAGGGACACAACATTTGCATTGCATCATCATTCCCAGTGGCGACACTCGGGGAATCACCAGAATATCATCCACTCCCGTTCGAGGGCAGCGAGACGGAGCCTTCGGAGGAGTCACTTACATCACCATCACCTGTTGGGTATGGTGGGCTTTCTCAGGTCCATGTTATGGACGACACTCAGCACTAACGCGTATCTCCTTGGGAATTGGGATCGTCGGAGGCGAGTCCCTACTGTATACACCAGCAACAATACGCCGAATGAAGGCAGACCGTTGCACGCATTATTTCCGAATCCATTGGCACGTAGATGTCATCACTTTACCGAGCCATGGGCTCGCGTCTTTGATCGATATTCTGTTGAGAATGGATCGAACACAAATCTGAGAACGCATTGTTCAATGCATACTTAAACCCTATCTTGACTCAGTTGAAAGGACGGCTACCTTGCTGCTTCCTATAACTTGTATTCATGAATTAGTTTCATTTCTCGAAGTCGCATTTCGTGTACATGTTTGCTTCATGCTCTCATCTACAATCCACTGGATTGGACTCTTGTATTGTGTTTCAACTCGAGTGAATACTTGGATCAAACGATTTCTTGACTACTCATCCTGATATGAGTTCTAATTGATCAACTTATAGTTGATGACTAAGCTTTTCGATGACTTATCATATCTGACAACACTCTGTACTCAGCAATACAAACTAAAGGACATTATAGCACAGGACGGGGAGAACTAGGGTGAACATGCAAAGCAAATTATCATTACGGGTGCACACGTAATAATAATTTGAGGTGCATGTAAGTCCTGGTGAAGCCTAGTGTGTGGATAAATGGTCCTAAGCAGTAATCTACAAACTTAAACTTCCACTATCAGAAGAAGTTCTTGTAACCTACTCAACGACTAGTTGGTATAGTTAAACTCGTTCAACAACTGATAGACGCGACTATCAAGTTGAAGGTGTTTACGAACACACTGGACTATCATTAATGAAATACATCATTTTATCTCACTCATGTAAGAGTCTTAGTGATCTTACGACTCTCATTCAAACTTAATCGATAGAACCACCTAGAGTGAAACCCTAGTAGAACCTCAGAGTAAAATCACCGACTCCAACTATGTACACAGAATTTGAGGAATTCTTTCTATGCTAACGCGTTATTCCTTACACTCCTACAATAGATCCCACTTGAACTTGTTACCTCATCCTGTGACTAATCCTTAGTCTAACTTTGAATTTTACTCCAGCATATTCAATCCTGTAAACGGATTTCTTTCTTCACGAAATGATCCCGTTGATCCAATGACATTAGGAAACGAAGATTTAACCTAACCAACCATCTGTTGAACGCAATTACTCAAACATACATCCTATCTCTTATGCTACTGGAATCTATATCTCATTATACTTTTCTTTCTTACATGTGAACCTATTCTCTTAGCCTATGCATTGACTGACACTTGCTTTATAAGCACGGGTCTCATTAGAAGCCTCAGTATGACTTCACAAACCCCATATTAGTGTGTAGTGCTCCAACTCTGTTAAAAGCCAAGTATACTATTGAGATAGCAGACGCTCAGAAAATCGAAACAACTCGCATTCTTACAGATGTAAACTAGTATTGGTTAGTCATAAACTTGACATTGACCTTCTGCTAGTTACACTTGGCAGTTTCGACCTTATTGTCGGTATGAATTGGTTATCCAAGAATCGACCTGAGGCCAACTGTTGTGACAAAAATATTTGCCTTCCTCTCCTTAGAGGGGAAATCCTTTTTGTCTAAGGCAAAAGGAGTGGTGCAGTCATAAGCATCATATCCTTCATGAAAGCGCAGAAATGTCTACTTAAAGGTCATACTGACATTCTGGCTCTCGTCGCCGAGCAGCCATATGAGGAGAAGAAGATTGACGACATACCGATCGTTCGTGATTATCCGGAATTATTTCCCGAAGATCTGCCTGGTCTTCCGCCGCATCGTCAAGTCGAATTCCAAATTGATCTAGCACCCGGAGCAACGCCTATTGCTCGGGCACCCTGTAGACTTGCACCTAGTGAATTTCTAGAACTATCCATACAACTACAAGATTTGTTGGATAAAGATTTCATCCGACCTAGTTCATCGCCATGGGGAGCTCCAGTCCTATTTGTCAACAAAGAAGGATGAGACTTTCCGCATGTGCATCGACTATCGTGAGCTGAACAAAGTAACGACCCATAATCGTTATCCTCTACCCCGCATAGATGATATATTTGATCAACTCCAAGGATCAAGCTTCTATTCCAAGATAGATCTTAGATCTGGTTACCATCAATTGAGAGTCCGAGATGAGGATATCTCTAAGACTGCTTTCAGGACAAGGTACAGCCACTATGAGTTTATGGTTATGCCTTTTGGATTAACCAACGCACCCGCGGTATTCATGGACCTCATGAACCGTGTGTGTAAACCCTACCTTGATCAGTTCGTCATCGTTTTCATTGATGATATCTTCATTTATTCCAAGAACAAGGAGGAACATCTACGTTTAATCCTAGAGTTACTTAAAAAGGAACAGCTGTATGCTAAGTTTTCCAAGTGTGAATTCTGGATCCGGGAAGTTCAATTCTTAGGACATGTGGTTAACGAGAAGAGAATACATGTGGATCCATCGAAGATTGAAGCCATCAAGAATTGGGCAGCACCGACGACTCCGACTGAGGTGCGACAACTTCTAGGATTGGCTGGCTGCTACCGTCAATTCATTGAGGAAATCTCAAAATATTGCTCAACCTCTCACTACTTTAACTCAAAAAGGGTAAACCCTATAACTGGAGCGAAACTCAAGAATCCGTATTTCAACTGTTGAAACAGAAACTCTGTAGTGCACCTATCCTAGTCTTGCCTGAAGGAACGGATGACTTCGTAGTGTATTACAATACCTCGATTCGAGGTCTTGGTTGTGTTTTGATGCAACGCGAAAAGGTTATCGCATACGCTTCACGTCAGTTAAAGGTTCACGAGAAAAACTACACCACTCATGACCTAGAGTTGGGAGCAGTAGTTTTTGCACTTAAGATATGGAGACATTACTTGTACGGTACCAAATGCACCATCTACACCGATCACAAGAGTCTTCAGCATATCTTTGAGCAGAAAGAGCTAAACATGAGACAGCGTCGTTGGGTCGAGCTCTTGAATGATTACGACTGCGCAATTCGATATCACCCGGGTAAGGCTAATGTTATAGCTGATGCCCTAAGTCGAAAGGGAACCAAACCCAAACGAGTTCGAGCATTACAGCTTACTATTCACCCCGGATTACCTGACAAAATCCGTAGTGCTCAACTTGAAGCTCTGAAAGAGGAAAACCTACCGCTAGAAGGTACACGCGGTATGGAAGCACAACTCGAGATCAAATCTGACGGCATTCGCTACTTCGCCGAACGAGTATGGGTTCCAATATTCGGAAACTTAAGGGAACTAGTCATGGATGAGGCTCATAAATCGTTACTCTATTCATCCAGGTTCCGACAAGATGTACCATGACCTAACGGTGCTATGTTGGTGACCAAAGATGAAGGCCGATATAGCCACCTATGTGAGCAAGTGCCTGACTTGCGCAAAGGTCAAGGTAGAATATCAAAAGCCTTCTGGTCTTCTACATCAACCAGAAATTCCTATGTGGAAATGGGAACAAATATCCATGGACTTCATCACCAAATTACCACGAACTCCTACCGGATGCGATACCATTTGGGTAATCATTGATCGTTTAACAAAATCCGCCCATTTCTTAGCCATCAAGGAAACCGATAAGATGGAAAGGCTTACTCGTATTTACTTAAAAGAAGTAGTATCTCGGCACGGGGTGCCTATCTCTATCATTTCGGATCGGATGCACGATTCACTTCTCGTTTCTGGCAGTCGTTACATAAGGCCTTAGGCACGCGTCTAGATATGAGCACAGCTTACCATCCTCAAACCGATGGTCAAACATAACGTACTATCCAAACTCTGGAGGACATGCTACGAGCTTGTATGACAGATTTCGGTAACAGTTGGGAAACTCACTTGCCTTTAGTGGAGTTCTCCTACAACAACAGCTATCACACTAACATCAAGGCAACTCCATTTGAAGCACTTTATGGACGGAAATGCCGTTCTCCCATTTGTTGGACCGAGGTTGGAGATAGCCAACTCACAGGTCCTGAACTTGTATTTGAAACTTTCGAAAAGATCGTCCAAATTAGAAACCGTATGGCAGCAGCTCGTGATCGTCAAAAGAAGCTATGCCGACAAGCGTCGTAAACCTTTGGGATTTCAAGTAGGTGACATGGTCTTACTCAAAGTCTCACCTTGGAAAGGTGTCATTCATTTCGGGAAACGAGGTAAACTGAATCCTCGTTATGTTGGACCTTTCAAAATATTAAAGAGAATCGGACCAGTAGCGTATCAACAGGACTTACCTGAAGGACTGAGTGGTGTACACAATGTCTTTCACATCTCAAATTTGAAGAAATGTCTAGCTGACGAATCTCTCGCGGTTCCTCTTGAGGAACTACACATTGACGAACAACTGCGTTTCATCGAAGAACCCGTGGAAATCATGGATAGAGAAGTCAAATCGTTAAATCCCAGTAAAATCCCTATTGTTAGAGTCCGTTGGAACTCGAAACGCGGACCGGAATTCACTTGGGAGCGCGAAGATCAGATGATGCACAAATATCCTAATCTGTTCAAGCACTCCGCGTCAACCTCTTAAGGTACTATTTAATTTTCGGGACGAAAATTCTTTCAACTAGGGAATGATGTGAAACCTCAGAAATTTTTTTTTTATTTTTAATTTTCGGGACGAAAATTCTTTCAACTAGGGAATGATGTGACAATCCGACTTTTTAGGTTAACCCCGGTTAACTATTCCGTTAAGTTCCTTATTAAAAACTTAACCCCGTTAGTCAAATCTAACCCCAAGGACTATTTCTGTCATAAATCCAACTCAGAAATGCAGGGACTAGTCCTGCCAAGTCCCAATACATGAATTATTGACTCCTCAAAGTCAAAATTGTCAAAAATAAGTTCTGTTGACTTTTAGAAGTCAACATTGGGACTTTTGATTTCCAATTCGCGAATGTTAACTGAATTGAATCAAATTCTGTAATTGATTAACATCTAAATGCCTTAATCGATCATAATTGAGCCTTAATCACCTGCATTACATGCGAATTAATCAAAATGTGGCTATTCGTTATGTAACCGTCGACCATCAACCTAATCCCATCAAATTCATCATAATCTGGTGTTACTCCCGCGAATTGAAGCATCCCTCTCACTCGTCGAATCCTCCTGAAGTGCTTACGCAACCTGCATTGATCGGAGAAACAGTAGAACTCGCTGGAAAGCAATCTGTGCAGCCGACACCTGCATCTACTCGAACTCCATCAATCCGACACGCATTCTGGTAAATTCTTGACCCAATTGCTTCGTTTTCTTTCCGTAAAGGTAAGCCCCATGTTAATTCGGGCTTACATCATCAATTCGATCGAGTTCTTAATCCTAGGGTTCATCATCTGACTGATTTAGTCGAGCCCTAATCTAGACCCAATGAAAATGAAATTAACCTATGCAGAAAGATTCACAACACTGTTTTTATTGAAAGCCCTTTGCCAATTTCAAGTTTTAATATAAGAATCTCTGTAACCCGTAATTAGGGTTCATGTGAACTCTATCTGTCGAATTCAATTATAAACCGTTTTTAAATCAAATTAACCTACTCCATTAGATTCGCAATCGTCTGTAGAGTGAAAGCCCTATGAAACAACGGGCTTCCACTATCGAATTGATCATGAACCCGTAATTAGGGTTCATATGCGTTCTGATTTGGGGTTTTCGATCTTAGACTGAAAAGAAATGAAATTAATCTACGTAATCAGTTTCGAAATGTCCCGATTATCAAAAGCCCTATGGTTTTAATCAATTTCATTATCAAAATCTATCTGATCGATTCAAAGTTTTCCTCTTTACGTATTCGATCTGTTTTCAAGATTTGGACATCCAAAACCCGTTTGTTTTCGAAATTAAGAGTATGCCAAGGTTCGTAATCCTCTGAGCATCAAAACTTGTTTCTGTTTCACTCAAACCATCATCCAAATCGAGGGATATCGACCGGTTTCGATCGCGGGTCTTTAAGGGAGGAAAACCACATAGAGCCTGATGTTAAAACCATTCCAACCCGGTATCCTTCGCGATACCCTAGCGGGCGGAGATGGTTAAGGCTGTGTGCGTATGTGGGAGAGACCCGGGTTCGAGACCGGGCTCCCACATCCATTTTTAAAACATTTTTCTGGATTATTAAATTAATAAAAATCAAACCTTTTTAATATTGTATTATTATATAAATGGGTTTTAACCCGGAAAACAACCCGTAGGCTCGGGTTTGAAATATTAGTTTGTTTTTATAAATTATACCCACTTTTATAATTTATACATTGTTATTATTAATAAGTAAAAATAATATATTTATATTATTCTTAAGCCGTAAATTCGTGTAAAATAATATGTTTATATTATTCTCAAATTGTGACCCGCATTATTAAACAATATATATTTATATTATTTCAAATCATTTTATAACGCCGTGAATCAATCGAGACTAAATAATAATATAACTAATTATATTATCCACTCGTATATATATATATATTACTATTTATGTCGTTCATCGCGTAAAGTAATTCCTAAACCCGTGGACACGTTCGTCCACTCTCGTTTATTAGAGCGGTTCTTTAAGACGTTCCTTCCGTGTCACAATCACATTTCCCATTTTTCTTTCATCCCTAATTTATGTGTTTATAATTTTAGGGCATTCGTAAGTCTTTTGAGACTTACACACGTGGTTCCAACTTACCCTTTGTGTGATACTACCTTCAACGCCAAGCAGGTGAGTTTCACGGCCCCTTTTTACCTGTTTTACTATTGGGGGAGAAACATGCTTACACACAAACGTATTTTACTTGTTTTCCTGTTGAGGAAGAAACAAACATGAAACACCAATTATCATACTTTTACTTGTTTTCCCCGTGGGGGAGAAACAGGTACACAAACAAATATTATTTTTCCCGCCAGGGGAGAAAACATGACGCAACTATTTGATTATGGTACTTTATATGATATCACTGTTGAGACTAAGCGTAACATGCTATCACAGAAAATCCTCATCTTATTTCGAACCGTTAATATGGATCTTAGCGAGGTAATGTTTAGTAGTACTACTGGGTTTGACAAATCCCACCCGCGTTAGTCACGCTAACTCGATTGGATATCGAACGGGTGAAATGTTAGCCTACTCACATGTGCCAGAGTTGATAGACCTGGCAGGAGGCATACAAACACAGTCAGCTTCGGTTGCGAGCGCTTTAGTAAAACATGAACATAGGTTAGCTACCTATAGATATGCATATTGAAAGTACATAATCTGGCAAACACACTCTTATTGTAAACTTAAAACCTGTGAACTCACCAACCTCGTGTTGACACTTTTCTTACATGTTTCTCAGGTCGCTTTGGCACAGGTTGCGCACTTAGGACATGCATGGAGTCCTACTGTCATATCAATCATTTCAAATACTTTAAACAGTTTATTTAATTACATTAATCGACGCTTGTTGCGTGTAATTACTTTTGATTTCATATTAACGTTTACGCTTCCGCATTAACTCTGAACTTTTATGTTTAGACATTTCAAGTCTCATATAGTGTTGTTTGATGTAACTAATGACTGAGATCCTGGTGTGTCACCTTCCAAACGGTAAAACTTCGTTAGTTGAAATTGGGGGTGTGACATATATGTCCAACAAAGATATGAGTACACGAATGAACGAATGACATCTCTCCATGCAGAAGACAACCCCTGATAAACTACCAAGAGTATTCACTGAGGAAAGAAGATTGATATACCAACGATAACAAATGACTGGAACCGCGAGTCAATTAGAGCGGGCATGCAAACCAAATGAAAACAGATCAAACCTAGGGTTTGGATGTTCAGAATAAATGTGAGCTTCAAGTTTTGATCAATGATGTGAAGTAAGGAATAAGTACCAACACTGACTTAAGACGAGTCAGAAAACACTTTATAATGATTAGTTAAGTCAATTGCACGTGAAGCTGCTGAAATTGAAAGGCCGATAAGGAACCCAATGGGACCAGAAAGGAAAGTAATGATCAAGTATCACCACACGTGTCATCTATACGTAATGAAACCTATGAACGAAATTTTAAAAGAATACCATACGGAAAATGTTAATGATCACAAAAAGCTAGAAAATGTATATGTTAGTCACAAGGGATGCCAATCCTTAAGACCATTCAATGATATAAAGAAAGAATAATGCGTATTAGACTAATGATGAGAAATGAGAAACCGTGATGAGAATGTGTTAAAGAAAGACAAGAAGGGAGTTACGTGTACAGGAATATGAATGTAAAGATTGTATACCTAGTGTTCCGTCTGAATGAATACCATCCATAAAAGTTTGAATATGATAGATTAATGCTTCACATGGTTCTTCTGGGAACGAAAGAATATGGTTCCTTCGGGAATGCAACGGAATGGTTCCTACGGGAACGAAATAATATGGTTCCTTCAAGAACGTAACGTAATGGTTCCTTCGGGAATGAAGCGATATGGTTACTTCGGGAACGTGATAGTCGGACTCATTCGGGAACGAAATGGTATTATTCATTCGGGAAACGGCATAGTATGGCCCTTCGTAGGCGAACACACCAAGGATAACTCATGAGGTACACGTAATAACAAAAGCGACTTAGAAGGAATGATAACAATTGTCTAGGGCACGGAGTAGACAATTTAAACAAGTTATCAAAATACAAAGTGACACTTCTAAGTGTTGAGAGGATTCCATGACTTGCTTAACATGTTAGATCCACACAAGCGTTTAGTGGATCCTAGCTAAGTCCACCCATGAGACACACTCAAGAGTAAAGTGGGTTAAACCATTCAACATAACCTTTGAGATGTTAGTTACAAAGAAGAAGAGGTAGTAGGGACATGTAAACCCTAATTACATGCAGTTCACATATGACATCAAATGTCCATCTCATTTTCACGAAGTAGAACGGGTGAGTTCAAAGGAACCTAAGAGACAAGCTAGTCATGAGAAACATAGCTTAATCGTGTATAAGAGGCACTGAATTTCGAGGACGAAATTCTTATAAGGAGGGTAGACTTGTAAGATCCCAAATTACATACCTAAATAGTTTAGGGTTAAAACGTTGTCACACCCCCAATTTCAACTAACGGAGTTTTACCGTTTGAGAAGTGACGAACCAGGATCTCAGACATTAGTTACTTTGAACGACTCTACATGGGACTCAAAATGAAAATATCATAATAATCAAAGTTTCAATGCGGAAGCGTAAAGAAAGTAAATGCGCAAAACACACGCGGCCAAAACAAAAGTCTAAAAGTCCAAAACGTCCAACCAAACCAAGTATAATACAAAATAATCCAAACAAGTATAAATAAGTCATAATCAAAATAGTTGAATCCCATGCATGCACTAATGTGCACCCGTGTCTTCTCTTAGCGACATGTGAAAACATGTAAGAAAATATGTCAACACGAGGTTGGTAAGTTCACAGGTTTTAATATATGTAAATAAGCGTTTACCAGATTTATGTTCATTCAATATGTATCTGTAGGTAGCTAACTTATGTTCATGTTCAGCTCAAGCGCTCGCAACCGAAGCTGACTGTTTGTTTATTTGTCTCCTACCAGGTCTATCAACACTGGCGGTGTGAGTAGGCTAACATTTCACCCGTTCGATCTCTAATCGAGTTAGCGCGACTAACGAGGTTGGAATTTGTCAAACCCAGTAGTACTACTAAATATTACCTTGCTAAGATCCATATTAACGGTTCGATATAAGATGAGGACTTTCTGTGATAGCTTTAACATTGATAACACACGAATTTACAAAATCTCAAAAATAGTTAATCATGTTTTCTCCCCCAAGTTAAAACAGTAAAAAGGGGCCGTGAAAACTCACCTGCGTTGCGTTGTAGGTAGTATCACATAAAGGATAAGTTGGAACCACGAGTGTAAGTCTCAAAAGACTTACGAATGCCCTAAAATTATAAACACATAAAGTAGGGACAAAAATGGGAATTGTGACAGCGACACTGAATGAGAAACGTCCTAACGAAACGCTCTAATATTCAAGAGTGGACGAAAGTGTCCACGGAGTTAGCAATTACTTTATGCGACGAATGACACAATTAATAATAAATATAACCGGGTGTTTTGTCATTCATAAAAATTAAGAAAATGATAATATATATACGAGTAAATAATATAACTAAATATATTATTATTTGGTCTCAATCGATACACGGTGTTATAAAATGATTCGAAATAATATAAATATGTATATTATTTAATATTACGGGTCACGGTTTGAAAATAATATAAACATATTATTTTATATGAATTTACGGTTTAAAAATAATATAAACATATTATTTTGTTTTTTGATAATAACAATAATATTTTATTTATAAAAGTGGGAATAATAAAAATATGTTAATAATTCAAACCCGAGTCTACGGGTTGTTTCCCGGGCTAAAACACATTTATATAATACTATAATAATATAGGGTTTGATTTTTAGTAATTAAATCTATTTAGAAAATTGTCTAAAAAGAGATGTGGGAGCCCGGACTAGAACCCGGGTCTTTCCCACGTACGCACACTGTCCTAACCAGTCCCGCCCGCTAGGGTATCGCGACTAAACCCGGGACGGATTGGTTTTAACACATAACCCACTGGGTCCATCTCCCCCTATCGTGACCGAACCCAAACTCCCCTCTTTAACCCCTGAAATCGATCGCGATGAATCATGGAATCATAGGGGTTTTATTCATTATGGTATTGCGAATCTGTAGATGGATTTAATTGCAAAATCAGTAGGTTTAGGCTCGTTTAATTTCTGTTTTAGGAACCGAAAACCCTAGGTTCTAACCATAATTCAAAATGATTAAATCTGATAATATAAGTTGTTGGATTTATAGGGCTTTCAAAAACTTGATCATTTCGAGTCTAACCATACCAATCAATTGGATTGAGATTGTGTTTAGGTTAGGGTTCGATTAAACCCGAATCGTATGAACCCTAGATTCTTGATCATAATCAATTCGATCATGTAAGCCCCAAAGAGTATAGGGCTTTTGATCTAGACGTCGAGGCGAGTCTGTGGGTATGATCAATTTCAGTTTTCATTATCAGATTGATGGGTTTCGATTAAATATGATACAATGAACCCTAGGTATAGGATTGTGATAAATCCGATAATGTGAGTCCCAATTGGATTAGGGCTTTCGATTTGAGTATTGAAACGAAGCTAAAGGTGAAAGCAATTACCAGAATAGATGATGGCTTGATGGAGATCGAGTAAAACAGTTCCGGCTTGTACAGGTTTGATCTCCGATGACTTCTGCTATGGTTTCGGTCGAATTGAGACGTGCAACAGCTTCAAATGTGTTCGTTTAGTGTATGCAGATGATTCGTTTGTGAAAATAATACAGAGTTTAGATGAATTTGAGAAGAAATCGACGGTTACGACATAACTATCCATTATTCTGTTTAATTATCGCATAATGATGCTTTTAATTACTCAATGATGGTTGTTTATGCTAATTAAATGTGTTAGCGGTTAAGATTTCAAAATAGAATGGGTTAAATGAGTGAATTCGGATCATGCTCAAATGTGTTGACTTTCAAAAGTCAACAGAAATCAAGAATGGGTTAAATACACTACTAGTCCCTCTAGTTTCCTATTCTTAACTTTGAATTTAGGCAGAATAGGTCCTTGAGGTTTGAACTAGGTTAAGAACTTGTTAGTTTGACTTATCAAAAGTCAACAAAATAGGTTTTGACCAATTACATTTCTAATCCTTCTAGTTTGAAGTTTTGATAAAGACATAATTAGTCCTTGAAGTTTGAGTTAGTTTAATTAGGTTAAACTTTAATTGGATTTGGTTAACGGAGTTAACCTGGAAAAGTCCGAATTGTCACATCATCCCCTAGTTGAAAGAATTTTCGTCTCGAAAATTAAAATAATTTTTTTTTCTGAGGTGTCACAAACGTAAACCTTGCAAAGCAAGGGGGGAAAATGGAAAGTTATTAAAACCTAAAAACCTATATGTTTTCTCCCGGCCGCCAACATGAATTCATTTTCTTCTTTTCATCCTCATCGAGCAACAACCAGACCACACCATTCTTTCCATTTCTAAACCCAAACCAAGCATAAACCTGCAATGGAGCTTCAATACAAGGAAGCCGGGGGGCATTTGTGGCCCGAGAACGTGGTAGGTCAGTGACGCGTGAAAAAAAGGTAAGGGCCAACTGCTGTGGTCCGGTAGACGGTGGCGTTGGGCGTTTAAGCTGCTGCTTTAACGTTTTAACTTCCCTATCCATAATTTCCTCGGGTTTTTTCGATGAAACGTAACTGTTCATCAATGTGTAGTTCCTCAAGAGGAACTGTGAGTGATTCATCAGCTAGACATTTCTTCAAATTTGATATGTGAAAGACATCGTCTACACCACTAAGTCCTTCCGGCAGGTCCAGTTGATACGCTACTAGCCCGATTCTCTTCATTATCTTGAATGGTTTAACATAACGAGGAGTAAGTTTGCCTCGTTTCCCGAAATGAATGACTCCCTTCCAAGGTGAGACTTTTAATAAGACCATATCCCCTACTTGAAATTCTAACGGTTTATGACGTTTATCGGCATAGCTCTTTTAACGATCACGGGCTGCTGCCATACGGTTTCTAATTTGAACGATTTTCTCAGAAGTTTTAAGTATGAGTTCAGGACCTGTAAGTTGACTATCCCCAACCTCGGCCCAACAAATAGGAGAACGACATTTCCGTCCATAAAGTGCTTTAAATGGAGCTGCCTTGATGCTAGTGTGATAACTGTTGTTGTAGGAGAACTCCACCAACGGTAGGTGAGACTCCCAAGTGTTACCGAAATCGATCACACAAGCTCGTAGCATGTCCTCCGGTGTTTGGATAGTACGTTCTGTTTGGCCATCCGTTTGAGGATGGTATGATGTGCTCATATCTAGACGCGTGCCTAAGGCTTTATGTAACGACTGCCAGAAACGAGAGGTGAATCATCTATCACGATCCGAAATGATAGAGATTGGCACTGTGCCGAGAGACTATTTCTTTCAAGTAAGTACGAGTAAGCTTATCCATTTTGTCGGTCTCTTTGATTGCTAAGAAGTGAGCGAACTTTGTTAATTGATCAACAATTACCCAAATGGTATCACATCCGGTAGGAGTTCGTGGTAATTTGGTGATGAAGTCCATGGATATTTGTTCCCATTTCCACATGGGAATTTCTGGTTGTTGGAGAAGACCAGAAGGCTTTTGGTATTCAACTTTGACCTTTGCGCATGTCAGACATTTTCTTACATAGATAGCTATATCGGCCTTCATATTTGGCCACCAATACAGTATCTTTAGATCATGGTACATTTTTTCGGAACCTGGATGAATAGAGTAACGAGATTTATGAGCCTCATCCATGACTAGTTCTCTTAAATTTTAGAATACTAGAATCCATATTCGCTCGTCGAAGTAGCGAATACCGTCAGATTTGACTTCGAGTTGTGCTTCCATACCGCGTGTACCTTCCAGTGATAGGTTTTCCTCTTTTAGGGCTTCGAGTTGAGCACTACGGATTTTGTCAGATAATCCGGGGTGAATAGTAAGCTGTAATGCTCGAACTCGTATGGGTTTCGTTTCCTTTCGACTAAGGGTATCAGCTACAACGTTAGCTTTACCCGGGTGGTACCGGATCGCACAGTCATAATCATTCAAGAGTTCGACCCAACGACACTGTCGCATGTTCAACTCTTTCTGCTCGAAGATGTGCTGAAGACTCTTATGATCGGTGTAGATGGTGCATTTGGTACCGTACAAGTAATGTCTCCATATCTTAAGTGCGAAAACTACAGCTCCCAACTCTAAGTCATGAGTGGTGTAGTTTTTCTCGTGAACCTTTAGTTGACGCGAAGCGTATGCGATCACCTTTTCGCGTTGCATTAAGACACAACCCAGACCCTGAATAGATGCATCACAATACACCACAAAATCATCGGTTCCTTCCGGAAGAGCTAGAATAGGTGCACTGCAAAGTTTCTGTTTAAGATGTTGGAATGCTGACTCTTGGTTATCGCCTCAGTTATAGGCTTTACCCTTTTGAGTTAAGGCAGTGAGAGGTTGTGAAAATTTTGAAAATCCTTCGATGAATCGACGGTAATAACCAGCCAATCCTAGAAATTGTCACACCTCAGTCGGAGTCGTCGGTGCTGCCCAATTCTTGATGGCTTCTATCTTTGATGGGTCGACATGTATTCCTTTCTCGTTAACCACATGCCCTAGAAACTGAACTTCCTGGATCCAGAGTTCACACTTGGAAAACTTAGAATACAGTTGCTCTTGCTTAAGTAATTCCAAAATTAGGCGTAGATGTTCCTCATGTTCTTCCTTGTTCTTGGAATAAATGAGGATGTCGTCGATGAAAACGATAACGAATTGGTCAAGGTAAGGCTTACACACACGGTTCATGAGGTCCATGAAAACCGCAGGTGCGTTGGTTAATCTGAAAGGCATGACCATAAACTCGTAATGGCCGTACCTTGTCCTGAATGCAGTCTTAGAAATATCCTCTTCTCGGACTCTTAACTGATGGTAGCCGGACCTAAGATCTATTTTGGAATAGAAACTTGATCCTTGGAGTTGATCAAAGAGGTCATCTATGCGAGGCAAAAGGTAGCGATTCTTGATTGTGACTTTATTCAGCTCACGGTAGTCAATACACATACGAAAAGTCCCGTCCTTCTTCTTGACAAATAGTACCGGAGCTCCCCACGGCGATGAACTAGGTCGAATGAAACCTTTATCCAACAAATCTTGCAATTGAGTGGACAACTCTTGTAATTCACTAGGTGCTAACCTATAAGGTGCCCAAACAATCGGTGCTGCTCCGGGTGCTAGATCGATTTGGAATTCAACTTGACGGTGCGGTGGCAGATCAGGCAGATCCTCGGGAAATACTTCCAAAAATTCACGAACGATGGGAATATCATCAATCTTCTTCTCTTCTGATGGCTGCACAGCAACGAGAGCCAAAATAGCCGTATGCCCCTTTCGAAGGCATTTTTGTGCTTTCATAAAAGATATGATGCCCATGACCGCACCAACTCTTTCGCCTTGAACGGAAAGGATTTCTCCATTCGGGAGAGGAATACGGACAATTTTCTCATGACAGATAATTTCAGCTTGGTTTTTAGATAACCAATCCATGCCGACAATTACATCAAAACTACCAAGTGTGACCGGCATAAGGTCGATATCAAGTATATGTTTAGCTAGCTCAAGCTTACATCCCTTAAGAATGTGAGTTGCTTCAATTATTTGGCCATCAGCTATATCTATTATATACTTAGCTTCTAGCAGAGTTGGAGTTCCTTTTATTATATCACTAAGTTTCTTAGATATAGAACTTCTATCAGCACCAGTGTCAAAAAGGACAGAAGCAAAGTAATTATTTAAGAGAAACTTATCGGTGACCACATTATGATCGTAATGAGCTTCTCCGGATCCTAGCACGAAGGCTCGTCCTTTCGCACCATTTCCTCCACCATTACCATTGTTACCCCCATTGTTGTTATTCTGGTTAGGGTTGTGCTTTCCATTACCCCCTTTCTTCAATTGAGGACAATTCTTCCGAATATGTCCTTCATTTCCACACTCAAAACAACCCTTTGTAAATCCAGGCTGTTGGAAAGGCTATTTGGCTTGCAATTCACCCCTACAATCCTTGGCAGCATGACCTATTTTGCCACACCGCTGACAACGATTGCAAAACCCGAAGTGATGGAAGTTGCACTTGTTACACTTCGGAGACTTTCCCGCGTAACCACCCTGGAGGTCGACTGGTTGGAGTTCTTAGCAGGCTCAAACCTACGCTGCTGCTGCGGTTGATTAAACTGGGGTTGGTTGGGCTGGGTCCTTTGGAGTGAGAGTTGGAGTGGTTATTGGAGTGGTGGTCAAACTTGTGTTTATGATTATCGGTGGATTTAGAGACCGAACCTCTTGGAGGTAGAGTCCCTTGAGTCACCGCCTGATCGGTTAACTTATGGGCAAGTCGGATAGTTTGTTGGATAGTGGCAGGATTGGATGAAGTAACCATGCTTTGTATTTGAGGCACTAGACCTCCAATGTAAAGCTCAATTCTCTTGTAATCAGGGGTCACCATATGCGGGCACATAGTAACAAGTTCATGTGAACGTGTGGTGTAGAGTTCAATTTCAGAACCCTCCATCTTTGTATTTGACGCACATTATTCCTCCTTCATCATTGATTTAAACTCCTCCCACGGGAGTCCATTTGCCATGGCCAGACCCAACATATGGACCTTACCATGTGAGAGTCGGGCCCTCTAAAGTTCCAGCGGCGAACTTTACCTGATTAGCCACGGGGCAGTTGCACATGGCAATCACTGATTCTACCTTCTCAAACCAACGAAGTAGTCCAACGGCTCCTTCAGTTCCACTAAAGGCGTGGGGCTTACAATCCATGAATGCCTTTAAGGTACAGGCTGGTTGCGGGTTTTGTGGACCTGGAGTTAGAAACAATATAGGATTGGAATTATAGGGTTTAGGAAGATGTTTTTAGAAGATGAATTGACACTATTAGTCAATAGCCAAAGTGTTACCTGCAGCATTTTGTGCTGCCAGAGCCTCCGCCACACTATTGTTTATTAGTGCCGCTAGCTCCGCTGCCGTCATGTTAATGGTACCTCGACCACCAGCACGACCTCCGCGTCCTCTCCCTGACATGATTCTTCACAATCATAAATGAAAAACAATGAGAAATATATCGCATATTAAACATTATTCAGGTATGAGTAAGAAGATACAACATCTAATATTTTGAAAATTAAATAAATTGTAAGGCTACAAAATAAATAACTCAAACATTAAACTTCTCATGCTTTTATTGAATGGGAACAACCTTACCCATCTAGGTTTGAAAAGAGAAATAACATAAGCAAAAACAGGCATGAAAAGGAAGATAGAATAGGAAGATCATCAAACATCTTCGTCATGGGAAGAAACATACGATTGTGCATCGTCCATCTCCACCGGTTCCTCTTCGGGTGGCTCATCCTCCAAGGGCTCCTCCTCGAAGGGCTCTTTCTCAAAGGGCTCCTCTTCAAAAGGCTCCTCTTCGCCATCAGAAAGTGGAATCTCCTCAGGAAACAGGGCTGCTTGTAGTTGGGCTTCCAAGTGAGTCACCCTCTCTTGAAGACCTTCAGCAGTGTGGTTTGCTACATGTAGCTGAGCTTCCATAGCAGCCAATCTCTCCAGAACTCCTTCCATATCATCGTCCATAGTGTCAGCCCTCGTCTCTAGATGTGCCACACGATCCACTAAAAGGTTATGGACATGGTCCGTTGCAGCTAGTTCGGTAGTTAAGAGTTCTATTCCTACTTTATTCTCCTCTATTTGAGGCCCATTCTTCAGAAGGTTAGGTATCTCCCCAGTAGCATCTTACACAATGCTCAATTCCTTCGACATGTAAGTTACGAAGGCTGCGAAAGCTTGTTCCATAGTGCATGGCAAGCTAGGTAGTAGGTATGATGAGGATGCAGAACCAAAGTAGGGTGATGAAACATCTCCCATTTCGATCCACCTTTGGATCATTTGTGGGTATACGTTCCAATTGAGAGTATAATCCATTGCTCGCGCGCTACTCAGTTCACCTTGGTCAACTGAATGGTCACTAGAACTAGTCCGGCACCTTTTGGGCTCCGGGGATGATAGGATAGGTGCCTTATGTCCTGGTGCCTTAGGTGATGGAGGTGGAGTTGACGACATGTTCGTGTAACAATATATATAAGTGCCAAACATCCAAATGACATGTAACTAACGTGTGAGGCTATAATCTAGTATGCAATCCTAGTTCTCTATAACCAATGGCTCTGATACCAATCTGTCACACCCCCAATTTCAACTAACGGAGTTTTACCGTTTGGGAAGCGACGAACCAGGATCTCAGACATTAGTTACTTTGAACGACTCTACATGGGACTCAAAATGAAAATATCATAATAATCAGAGTTTCAATGTGGAAGCGTAAAGAAAGTAAATACGCAAAACACACGCGCCCAAACCAAAAGTCCAAAACGTCCAACCAAACCAAGTACAATACAAAATAATCCAAACAAGTATAAATAAGTCATAATAAAAATAGTTGAATCCCATGCATGACCTAATGTGCACCTGTGTCTTATCTTAGCGACCTGAGAAAACATGTAAGAAAATATGTCAACACGAGGTTGGTGAGTTCACAGGTTTCAATATATGTAAATAAGCGTTTACCAGATTTATGTTCATTCAATATGTATCTGTAGGTAGCTAACCTATGTTCATGTTCAGCTCAAGCCCTTGTAACCGAAGCTGACTGTTTGTTTATTTGCCTCCTGCCAGGTCTATCAACACTGGTGGTGTGAGTAGGCTAACATTTCACCCGTTCGATCTCTAATCGAGTTAGCGCGACTAACACGGGTGAGATTAGTCAAACCCAGTAGTACTACTAAATATTACCTTACTAAGATCCATATTAACGGTTCGATATAAGATGAGGACTTTCTGTGATAGCATGTTACCCTTAGCTTTAACATTGATAACATACGAATTTACAAAATCTCAAAAATAGTTAATCATGTTTTCTCCCCCAAGTTAAAACAATAAAAAGGGGCCGTGAAAACTCACATGCGTTGCGTTGTAGGTAGTATCACACAGAGGATAAATTGGAACCACGAGTGTAAGTCTCAAAAGACATACGAATGCCCTAAAATTATAAACACATAAATTAGGGACAAAAATGGGAATTGTCACAGCGACACGGAATGAGAAACGTCCTAACGAAACGCTCTAATATTCAAGAGTGGACGAAAGTGTCCACGGAGTTAGGAATTACTTTATGCGACGAATGACACAATTAATAATAAATATAACCAGGTGTTTTGTCATTCATAAAAATTAAGAAAATGATAATATATATACGAGTAAATAATATAACTAAATATATTATTATTTGGTCTCAATCGATACACGGTGTTATAAAATGATTCGAAATAATATAAATATGTATATTATTTAATATTACGGGTCACGGTTTGAAAATAATATTAAATAATATAAACATAATATAAACATATTATTATTTTATATGAATTTACGGTTTAAAAATAATATAAACATATTATTTTGTTTTTTGATAATAACAATAATATTTTATTTATAAAAGTGGGAATAATAAAAATATGTTAATAATTCAAACCCGAGTCTACAGGTTATTTCCCGGGCTAAAACACATTTATATAATACTATAATAATATAGGGTTTGATTTTTAGTAATTAAATCTATTTAGAAAATTGTCTAAAAAGAGATGTGGGAGCCCGGACTAGAACCCGGGTCTCTCCCACGTACGCACACTGTCCTAACCAGTCCCGCCCGCTAGGGTATCGCGACTAAACCCGGGACGGATTGGTTTTAACACATAACCCACTGGGTCCATCTACCCCTATCATGACCGAACCCAAACTCCCCTCTTTAACCCTTGAAATCGATCGCGATGAATCATGGAATCATAGGGGTTTTATTCATTATGGTATTGCGAATCTGTAGATGGATTTAATTGCAAAATCAGTAGGTTTAGGCTCGTTTAATTTCTGTTTTAGGAACCGAAAACCCTAGGTTCTAACCATAATTCAAAATGATTAAATCTGATAATATAAGTTGTTGGATTTAATTTCTGCTTTTGATCTAGACGTCGAGGCGAGTCTGTGGGTATGATCAATTTCAGTTTTCATTATCGGATTGATGGGTTTCGATTAAATAGGATACATATGAACCCTAGGTATAGGATTGTGATAAATCCGATAATGTGAGTCCCAATTGGATTAGGGCTTTCGATTTGGGTATTGAAACGAAGCTAAAGGTGAAAGCCATTACCAGAATAGATGATGGCTTGATGGAGATCGAGTAAAACAGTTCCGGTTTGTACAGGTTTGATCTCCGATGACTTCTGCTATGGTTTCGGTCGAATTGAGACGTGCAACAGCTTCAAATGTGTTCGTTTAGTGTATGCAGATGATTCGTTTGTGAAAATAATATAGAGTTTAGACGAATTTGAGAAGAAATCGACGGTTACGACATAACTATCCATTATTCTGTTTAATTCTAGCATAATAATGCTTTTAATTACTCAATGATGGTTGTTTATGCTAATTAAATGTGTTAGCGGTTAAGATTTCAAAAGAGAATGGGTTAATCGAGTGAATTCGGATCATGCTCGAATGTGTTGACTTTCAAAAGTCAACAGAAATCAAGAATGGATTAAATACACTACTAGTCTCTCTAGTTTCCTGTTCTTAACTTTGAATTTAGGCAGAAAAGGTCCTTGAGGTTTGAACTAGGTTAAGAACTTGTTAGTTTGAGTTATTAAAAGTCAACAGAATAGGTTTTGACCAATTACATTTCTAATCCTTGTAGTTTGAAGTTTTGATAAAGACATAATTAGTCCTTGAAGTTTGAGTTAGTTTAATTAGGTTAAACTTTAACTGGATTTGGTTAACGGAGTTAACCTGGAAAAGTCCGAATTGTCACATCATCCCCTAGTTGAAAGAATTTTCGTCCCGAAAATTAAAATAAAATTTTTTTTCTGAGGTGTCACAAACGTAAACCTTGCAAAGCAAGAGGGGGCAAATGGAAAATTATTAAAACCTAAAAACCCATATGTTTTCTCCCGGCCGCCAACATGAATTCGTTTTCTTCTTTTCATCCTCATCGAGCAACAACCAGACCACACCATTCTTTCCATTTCTAAACCCAAACCAAGCATAAACCTGCAATGGAGCTTCAATACAAGGAAACCGGGAGGCATTTGTGGCCCGGGAACGTGTTAGGTCAGTGACGCGTGAAAAAAGGTAAGGGCCAACTGTTGGCGACGAACGACCCATTACGTGTCGGACGAATGTAAGATAAAAAGGGATGGCTGCATATATGGTTCGCATGGGAAACGGATGCCTTTGGACAGACGGGCGAATGACGGCCTACGACGGTTGTAAGTCATAACGGACGGACGAAAGTGTCGGACGGTTGTAAGAATAAAATGACGGACGGACACTAGTTTCCGGACGGTTGTAAGAATAGCGGGCCATGACGATGGACCGTAGCGTTTGTCTTTGTGACATACGCAAACAATGTTGGGCTGATCACCCTTATGTGTATGACCAATGAATGTTAATGAAAGAAAAGGGTGAATACATAATTATGTACTCGCATATGAATGATAAATGAAGACAAAATATGTGTAAAGGTGTATTTATATTTATATATATATATATATATACACTTAGCAAGAAATAATGTTTTATGCCTGATTGATTTAAACTAGAACTCACCAGCGTTAGCTGAATTTTAGTATGCACTTCAGGTAGCAAGAAGAAAGGTCGTGCGAAGGCGTGAAGGCTACCCGGCATGAGACTGACATCCCACTTTATTTTATGATTAAGACAATATTTATGTTTTAATGTTAAGACTTCCGCTGTTATGTACTCGATATGTTGAATGCTTCCATTATGTTTGAATGTTTTAATTAAAGTTCAGTATTGATGACTTTGTTTATAAGTAAATCCAACAAGTGAGGTTATCCAGGAAATAGGACCTTACAAAATCAAAGCTAAATAGTACTAGGTTTCATAGAATTATTTTTATATAATAAAAATGGTATTAAAACGGGTTTTAAAATAAATGGGTTTGCCCGGAGTCGAACCCGGGTCTGGGCTGGGAAACCCAAGTGCTTGAACCACTACACTAGGGGCTTCTCTTGATCTTAAACTATTTCGGATAATAGTTAAACACTGGTATAAAGGGATCCAGGTCTCAGGTTTAGTCAAAACAGGAAAAAGGAAACGTAGTGTGGGGATGGTTCGAACCCAGAACCTTGACCATGTAGGGACTAGAGTTTAACCAAGTGATCTGGTCATGATGCCTTGGTAGTAATCGGTTTAGCTTTGTTTATTAAACCCGTAAGAACTAACCTCCCCCCTTCCCTATCGTCCCGATTGCAAAAACCCAACCCTAGCCCACGGAATAAACTCGATTGTACTGAAATCAAATCCCCAAACTATGGGGCTTTAGATCCTTGGACTAAGGCGAAACTAAGGATATAAAATTTACCTGGTATGATTACGAAACGAAGGCGATCGACAGAAAGCAAACACTCGGTGTTCTTGGAGCTTGATAGACTTCTAGAGGTGCAATACGGTTCAATTAAGAGTTGGGAGAGTTTGAAATAGGGTTTGCGAAGGTGCAGGAGTGGGTTATTTTGATTGATTTCATCATAAGGGCCCGATTCGATTCTTACACGCGGATGACAGTTGGCACCATGAATTACGCGTGAATTCCATCGATTGATGATGAATTGAGTCATGCTGAAGGTCTGGATACATTCGAGACTATACTACGCGTGATTAGCGGGATTGAACATGTCTAATTTCCTGGATTTGAGGCTGCGAATGGCTCGGTTTGACTCTAGGAGTCAAACTTGTCCAAATGGATTTGAATTTGAAAATATGCCGCAAACTAATACGTCCAATGGGTTTAGAAACAGTTGAAAGTCGATCTAATATCTATGGCAAGTCCTTTGATTCCGATTTGATCGATTTTAGCCTTGAATTGTGAGGGATTTGGGGCTGTTGACTTTTGAAAAGTCAAAATAGGTCAAATGTTCTTGAATAGGGTCAAGTTGATATCAAAAGGTTCAAGACTCAATATTTTTATTTCTAATAAAAAAATGTATTTATAAAATTTAAAAAACTAATTATAATTAAAAAATGCCAAATATATATATATATATATATATATGTATATATAATTGCTAAACAAATCTTTTTGTGTGGTTTAATTAATATATCCAAATACATAAATATTTTGTATACCATTATTTATAACTAAATATTCATACATATATATGTATATAATATATATATATATATAAATATCAAACAGGAGTTATAGAAATGTAAACGCAAGGTTCTAAATTTTGAATAGATGCATTAAATTTAAAATGACAGTTTATGTGACAAAAGTGCTTGTACAGGTTTTAAATCAATGTTATTATTGGAAATCATTAAAATAAAATGAATACAGAAAATTTATGGTCTGAAAATCATGGATGTTACATAGGTACCATGTAATCTCTCAAGTTCACTAACTTTTCGGGTCCTAATATACTTAAGTTTGATTATCTTGTGACTTAAACCCCCGGCCACTTGGAGAGAGGAACACATTTCCAACACACCTTGGTTAAACACTATTTCATAACCATACGACCTCTTCTAATTATCTATCCCTCTAAACACGTTCTTAGCATGGATTTACACGTACACTTGTCATTATAGTACATGAAGAAATTTGATATGGTAAGGGCATACCTCAAAATGTTGAGAGCCTAATCCAATTTCAGTTAGTAGGATAACATTCTTTACTAGGATAGAGACATATTGTACAAATGTTAAAATAGAAAAGATCAATCTAAATCTTCATCATCATCTTCTTCATCTTCATCTTCCTCTTCATCTTCGTCTTCATCCTCCTCTTCTTCCTCCTTCTCACCATCAGTATCTTCATCATCATCTCTGATCTCCTTGTTGCTATGACCCTTCTTCTTTCCCTTAATTTTCTTTTTCTTGCGATCCTTGTTAACCTCATAAAGAATTACCATGAGTGCAACAATAAGCGCGTAATCAACATTTGGAGATACTGATATCCCATATGTGTCTTTATCGTTCTCAATGCATGAGTCAATTTGCTTATCGTGCATCTGCATTTTATTACACCTAACCATAGATTATTAATATATAAAGGCCAAATTGCAAAAAACCTTATTCAGAAATCTAATATTGATCTCATAATTATTTTAAAATACTAAAGCAATGACGAAACTTGAACAATTAAATTGGGGAACGCAAATACTACAGATAAAAAAACCATTTTTTGTTGATTTTTGGAACAGATTTGTGTTTTTGATTTGAATTAGAAGGGGCTCAAACACTATAAATAATATAAAATAAAACTAGTGGACTGAATTCAATAATTGTAAGCAAAAATATGGGTAAGACATTACAAGAAAAAACACTTTAGATGACACGTGTATTAAGACACATAAAGTGTGTGTATCTTTTATGTGTTATAATATTATTTAGGTGTCATAAAAAAATGCGTGTATCTTTTTATGACATCTTATAATTTCTTAAGTCCGCCCTTTTCTCCCGCCTTCTCAAAAATCCTAATAAGACCTAGGGTTTGTCAAAGCTTCCATCCTCATCAAAATGCACCTCTGCGTCTTCGAAACAAAATCTGATTATCACCTCTGTTTCTTCACAAAAATGCGATTAAGACCTAGAGTTCTTTGTTCTGCAACTCCTCCGCTTTCTGCTCGGCTCGATTTCTGCGTCTTCACGGTTCAGCTCGACTTGTTTTGCGACTAGACTCCTCCGATTTCTGCGCTCGTCGCCGCCGGTACTCCTCGCTAGACAGTCTCCTCTCAACGCCTATTCTCTTCGCCGCAGATATCTGCTACTCGGTTAATCATTCCTAAAGCTGCAAGCAAGAGTAAAAATCCAAAGAAGAGAACTCTGAAGGAACACGCTCGCAAATCATCACCGGAGGTATATTCAAAACGATTATGAACTTGTTTAGTTACTTTCAGCAACGTATGTGTGAGAAAATTTTGAATTGTAGTGTAATTTGTTTGTGTTAGTTAGGGGATTGTTTGCTAGTTGCCTTTTGATTTTCATTAATTTTTAGCTAATTAAACCTAATTTCATTATTTAGTTGATGCTTATGTTGCTCTGTGAACGATCAGTGTTCAGACGAAATTGTTAATCATATTCAAATATACATTTATACTTGCTTTTGTTGATATTCTTGTAAATTTAAAGAATAAACTGGGAATGTAGTATATATTTACATGTCAAGCACAACTTGTAGAAAGATCTGATATGCTGTCAGGGTAAATTTAATCATGCCAATCCTCAAGATGACGAGGAGGGAAAAGAGTTTGCAAATACACGAGTATGAGGCTTCATTATTTCATACGTTGTCATCTAAGGTGGGGAAGTAAAGATGAATACAACGATGCTGATGTTAATGAAGTGCGTGAAAATTGGTCGGGTTATGTGGCAAACTTCAATTTCCGATGAAACTTGTATATGACATATTTTGTATTAATATATTGTTAACTAGACTAAATGTTTATTAATATTTTATGAAATAGATTATTTTGGTATTTATGTGCTTTGTTTTGTATTAATTTACATTAATTATATATATATATTAATTGTCATTTAATCTGATTAATAGCATGGCTTTTTAAATTAATTTTTTTAAAACAATAAAAAAGATGACACATTTATGACAGAAAATGTCTGTCATCTTATTTATAACATGCCATCCTTGACACGCGTTACATGTCGTAAAGGCACGTCATAAAAAGATGAGACGCACACATACGTGTCATCTATTTTTCTTGACATGACCTTTCTTGACATGCGCTGGTGTGTCATTTAACCCCTTTTATGACACGCAATGCGTGTCTTCTAAGGTGTTTTTTCTAGTAGTGGGACCCTCTGGCCCCTTAAATGTTCCGCCCATGTGCTGAAGAATAAAGGGCCAACAGTATGTTACCTCTGCAAGGATAGTAGATCCATCATATGAGTAAACCGTGCAGGATCGTTTCTTCCAGTCTCCGACGACCTTATAATCACCAACAATTTCATCTTTGTTGTCTGAGAGGAACACACTGAGTTCAGTAACTCGTTGAATCAGGGACGTTTTTTTTGTACTGAAAATCAAATCTTTTGCACCTGTTCTATCTCTTCTGAAAGCTTGCCACCTTCTATGTATGCTTCGGTGCTACAAACATACAACACTACATATCAATCTTTCTGGATTGTCATGATTAACAAGATTATGTACAGTGTGTGAGATGAAAACATATAATAAGATCAAATAAATTTTGATACAAAATTAGTGCTGGAAATTGGATCGAGCACAACAACATAAACGCAAGGATTTGTGGTTAACTTTGATCACGACTCTTTTCTTTATAATTAAATCAAAAACCACACCTTGTACGGTTATATATTAACCCTACAATTTTTTTATACTTGAATCTAACTTGAAAAATAAGATAACCTATTTGACTCAAACTCAAGATATATATGTTACCTAATTAAATAAACTAAATATTTCAAACTTTGTCATTGGGAGGTAGAGGCAGAGTCTTTTAAAAACCTAAAGGTCATGAATTCAAGTTCCACTAAGTAAACAAATTTACCGTTAAAAAAAAATTCAAACCCTAAACATATTATCTTGACCCAAAATAACTCCAAACTTTTTCTCCGAGTTATCTCTAACAGGAACTATGCCAACAATTGATAACACACCAATTTGCCATGTCGGTTTACAACTATTCATCAAACGCGTTGTAATTGGTCCACATGGGCAGTTGAAATAAAGATGGCTGCATAGTGGTAGTGACTCACTCACTATAGGTGCTGACTCACGTATAAATATCTTTTTATTAATTTTTATTTTCTTTTTTGCTGCTCTCACTCACACACTACAATACAAGTAGAAATCCACACTTTTGTCTTTCTATTGTAATTCTATTCTTGAATACTTGAATGATATTATTATTTTTATTTAGGCAGCAAGTGTTTTAATTACTTAATTATATTATTATTATTTTTATTTAGACAACATGTGTTTTGACTATTTAGCATTTTAATTATATTAATATTTATAATTAGTTTTACATAATTTTTTTATAACTTTTAAAATATTATGTTTTTGAACACTTTGGATATATGGCTACAATGTGTTTTTTTATCTACGTTTCAATATAAATTTTATAAAAACAAAGTCGGTCTATGTTTCGACGTAAATTCTTTTTATGTGCTTAACCAACTTTCGAATAGCAGCCCGCAGCAACGCGCGGATTCGTGTTAACTAGTTATAAACAAAGATAAATTGTGTATTGTATGAAATGGATTTTCAAAAGGATTGAGGTTAAATTGGGAGGAGTATTATAAAAAAAATATCAATCCTTTTGAAAAATAACCTATTTAAAAAATTAATATATATATATATATATATATATATATATATATATATATATATATATTTGATTAAATGAGAAGAAGATGGTTGCCTAAAAAAGCACAAAACTACAAATGTTTACTAGGGTTACAATGTGAATCATTGAGGGCTTCTATAAATATTTAGATGTTGTCTGTACAATTCTATTAAAAAATACTAGCTAGACATATCATTTATAATCAAATTAACCTTTTTTCTGGAATGTTAAGATTGGAATTTCTGATGCATCAAGCAAGATATGTCGATCATGAAGGCTAAAGTTTTTATCTTTAATTATGAAGATCACATTCCCATTGACGTCCAGGACACAGCTGAGATTGCCGTCGGCGACGGTTAACGAGTTCCGGACAAAAGCTAGATCCACCTTGTAAGATGAAAAGAATCTTGGGTCTACCACCATCATCGTTGTTGTTCTTATGAAAACGACGGTGGAGCATGAAGCCAGGGCCTGCTGCGAATATACATGTTTATTAGCACTCGTGGTGGACCATTTTCATCTCTTTACATTTCTTTTTATATGTGTATACCTCAATTGGCAATTTGATTACATTAATGGGCTATAGATAAATGGTTAGTCTAGATATTCCCAAAAAATGCTCTCAAAAGAGGACGTTTAAAAGATATTTTGTTTCCTCATTATTTTTATAGTGATTGATAGTAAAAACTAGCGGTTTTGCACATGCGTTTCGACCAGTGGCGTACCTAGAAATATTTTTTATGAGTGGCGTCAAATTTTCGGTGTTCAGATGTTTATTAAAAGAGATTTTCTTTGTCGGGTCGGGTCATTGAAATTTTTTTTTTGCCAAAAGTCAGGTCACCAAGTTTTTTCGATGTTTGGATGTCGATAATCTAATATTCTAATAAATAATATAGCAAATAATCAAATAATAAAGTGAAATTTAGAGTAAAATTTCAAAAAATACTTCATTTGTTAGAGAAATAGTTCAACAAATAGCTAAATTAGGGTTATTTGGTCTTTTGGTACAAGATTCGGGAGAGTGGAGAGGCAACCTCTAACACACAACCTGACTCACGCAGACGGTAGTGACATGTGATTTTTAATTAAGTTTGGAGAGGGGGGCACTTCTCCGTCGATAGTCGTTGTTTCCGTTTCACTTAATCGCGTTCGATAAAGATGGGAAATGTTTGACAAGACCGGTTAATTGTTTAAAAGGGATTAGATAGCTTAGGGTAAACGTTATTTGGTTAAATGATTAGTGGCCTAGTGGGGTTAATTGTTTATAAAGGTTATTAATGGGTATGCCCAATTAACCAATTATGTTATAATAAGTTTATAAGGAATGAGTCATTTGAGAACTCTGAGAACTCCTATCAATGGTTTATAGTTTTTAAATTTTATAGTTTTTATATATTGTCGTGTATGTTTATGTACATAAAAAACAATCAAACTAATTTTTACATATGCTTTTACATTTTTAAATTTTTACCTACACATATAGGTAAAAATTTAAAAATGTAAAAGTATATGTAAAAATTAATTTGATTGTTTTTTATGTACATAAACACAGATGACAATATATAAAAAAATACAAAATTCAAAATATATAAACTATTGATAGGAGTTCTTAGAGTTCTCAAGATATTTAGAGTTCTCAAATGATCCTAACCCGTTATATATGTTAATTAGTTTATAATAATTAATACATTTATATTTGTAAACGTTAAAGTTTTATATTAATTTTTTGGATGTCGTTTTGGTCAAAGAAATTTAATAGGGGTCGGTGTCAAAATTTTATGAGGGTCACTCGATATTCGATCGTACATATAACAAATAAATTTTTTTCATGGGGTCGGCCAACCCCCATCCCCACCATATAGCTACGCCAATGGTTTCGACGTCTCAGTTTTGAATAAAATTTAAACTGAAACGCACATAGAAATAAGCAAATCGCAAATGTATATTAGGAATTAGAAAAAAACTTTATGTTTTTATGAAAAAATATATATGTGTATTATGTGACCCGTAAGTTTTGGCTGCATTTAAAAGTTTTTTTTAAAAAAAACAATTGATTTAAATGATTTTTAAACTATTTAAGAAAAAAACAACTCATGGCACGGGTGAACCCAGGTTAATTTGTGGCTGGGTTTGGATGTGCTACAAGGATTTGACTATGTCCGTCAAGGTCAATTGAGACAACTTATGTCGTCTTTATGAGCCAACTTTTTGCAGACGACATGTTATGGGATAGGTTTGTTTAAAATTTTGACTAGTCAAGGTGTATACCCACGACATGTCGTGAGGATAGGGTTGGCGGGGTGGAGAGAAAAGTTGCCGCCTGTATGAAAATCAAATCTGACAACATATCGTGGGGATATATTAAATTAATATTTTTTTTTCTTTTTTACGGTGTTAGATTTTAGTGTTGGAAGTTAAAAATCTGGACGGATATGTGCCGCCAACATGGCATCGAGATATGGGCGTTCAAAATTTTAACGAGTCACGACCCTAGGAGGGGTCATGCGCATGGACTATTTAACTAATGGAGGGGGAGGTCTTTACAAGGGGCTAGAAAACAATTTTATAAATACGGAATGTTTTAGCCCCTTGTAACTAATTAGTGGGCTGTCCTAGATGTTTCAGGTATTGCCTCGGGGAAACCCAATTATCCTAGAATATCTAGGTGTTGCCGTTCAAAAAAAAAATACGGAATAACAAAAACAATAATGTATTTCTGAAAGCTCTAGCAGAGTAATCACAAATATGGGAGACAAATGTCTAGTATTACATTAAAACATAAGAAATATTTTTATAAGCTGTCTCCAATTTAGATATAGTTATTGGTACTATTTTAGATTTTAATAACCTATTTAATGCTCAGGAAGAACATGAGTCATATAAATAATGTTTTACTAGTGCAAGAGAAGGCGGTCGTAAAACAGTCGCAAAACAGGGCCGTTGCAAATCATTCGCTACATTTGCAACTGTTTTTATTGTCTCAAAATATAGCAACGGAAGTAGATGGGCCGCAACATAGCAATTGCGACAAGCAATTTTTCCACCGCTTTTTCGGTCGTAAAACGGTCACAACAGATCAATTGCGACTGAAAATGCGGTCGCAATAACGAAGTTTTCTAGCAGCGTCATGAGCAACATTGTCGAAAGAGAAGCTGGTGAAGTTTTGCAAAGCAATGGGCTTGGTGAAAGCTAAAATCATGGGAAGGATGGAGATTATTCGAAAATTGAAATAATATATTTATTTGTCAATGAAATGAATAGTATCAAGTACAAGTTGTAATGCATCATTTACAAATCCTGCGTTTTTGCTCCTGATGCGTGTTCGAGAACCCACCATATAGGTATGGTCACTTTCCTTTCTTCCACTCTTCTCCATGCTTTTGCATCAAAGAAGCAGCCTTTGAGATCTTCATTTGACGCCGGTTTTCTATGCCGATGACTTTGGTCGGCTGTTTTCTGTGTCGATCGGTGAGCTGTCCCTCTCTCTCTCTCTTTTGTACTCTCTTGCCTTTATTGATCGCTGTTGCTGGGATCAGTGGAACCCTAGGTGACGGTGGTGTAGTGGTGGTCGTGATTTTTGGTTTTCTGCGCCGATCGGTGAGCTGTCCCTCTCTCTCTTTTGTACTATAGCTTTTGTGAGTTTTTTTTTCATATTTAGCAAACATTGTATGCGAATTATTTCTCTTTTTCTGTTACAACAGATGATTGGTGTTCAGTAGCTGCGAATTGTTCCTTTTTTTGTTACAACAGATGATTGGTGCTTAGTTGGGTTTGCAATTATTTGAACATTGTATTGATTCACTCTAGCTTCATGTGTTTTCTTCAATATTCAAGTATGGTTTTTTAGTGAGATTATATGAGCAAATGTTTGATATTGCAGATTGTATTTTGTTAGATTGCGTCTTACATTTATACAACTTGGATTTTGTTTGTAATAAGTCAGATTGCAGGTAGCACTTTGTTGTGGTAACGGGTCAGGCCGCAGACTCTACGGCAACATGTCGTTTAGTTTTTTAGAAGCTTATAATATACATAATGTTATATCGAAGAATTTTAAGATAATAACCTCATTGTTGCTTTTTGTTCATCTTTGAAAAATGTATAGCTGCTATGGAGGCTGCTGGTATGTATTACATTGTACATCATTAACGGGTCAGCTTCTTTTTCCTATTTTTTCCCCTAATTTATGTAATTTTTTTTGTTTTTTTTAGTTTGTTTTCTTTTTAAAAATACAAAATTTCTTTTATGTATAACATAGCTCGCGTTAATAACCAGCGAATGGATACGTAAAGGTCGTGGGGCGCATCTCTTCCCTAGCATCAAACACGGTACAAAACATTGCAACAACCACCCATCCCTTTCCCCTATTTTTTATAGCTTTCTTGGCAGTTTGTGTGTTTTTTTTAATTCACAATTTCTTCTTTAGCGTATAACTTGCGTTAATAACTAACAAGTGACTAGGTTAATGTCGTGGTGCGCCTCTTCTCCCTAGCATCAACCACGACCCGAAACACTGCAACAACCCCCTCCCCCCACCCCACCCCCTCCCCCCACCCCACCCCACCCCACCCCCTCCCCTCCAGATTCTCAACCTCTTTTCCAATTTATTTACTTTTCTTTTTTTAAACAGATTTTCCATGGGCCACTTTAGAAAACTTCAAAGTGTCAATTTCTGTTTTGAGAATAAGATTGGTTCAAGAAATTAAAGAAGATTATATGGAAGTATACACTAATTTGCAACACATGTTAGTCTAATACTATATGCATGTGTGTTTGTGTGTGAATTTGAACTAACATGTGCATCAAAGACTGATCATTCTTATGTGTCTTTTTTTTTCTTTCTATTATGTGGTTTCAGTTTTTAGGATTTTTAAGAAAATGGAGGAATTTGATTAAATGTTAATTTGATTTGTTTGAGGCGGTGGTCTAGGAACAAAGGGTGGTAGGGTTTTTTTTTTTTTTAATTTGTTAGTAAAATTTACAAATGGTTAGGTTTATAACTTTTAAAAGGTAAAATAGTCATTTCACTTGACTTTAAAAGTTAGAACCCCATAAATCACCAAGGGACCGTATCAATAAATATGGGTGTTAATAAACCGTTGAAGCCAACCGTCTTACCGAGTTTATGGTTAAAAAAAGGGAAAAATACACTAAAGATATAATATGATCGTTATAGTTGTTTTGCTAGGATTTTGGATTGGACTACTTATAATAAATTTTATATCGAATTGGATTGGATCACTACCAATGGCCTTCATTGTAACATCCTTGATTTTTCATGCTATTTATGTAACCTTTTAGTGATACTATTGATTCCTTATGTATTTCTGAAACTATTTCGATCTATGAAAACGTTAGCATAATTAAATTTCAATACATTGTGGTTCTATATATTGTCATTTACTATGGTGATTCTATGTGATTCAATGCTATATTATTTTATATTTTGCCGAATGTAGTAACTTGGATGCCTTAAACCCTAATCAAAAACTAAATTCTATGGAAAGTCTCTATCTTTATAAATCTAAATTCAAACTTAGAAGGCCTAAAATTTCACATTTGTAACTACAAAGTTTATCATGTAACATTTTATAAAATCTAATACTTAAAGACTATTAAATTAAATATTTAACTACTAATATGTTTATTTTAAAACAATTATAATATATATTTGAATATTAATATTTTCGTGAATTGGTACCTACATATGGATTTAAATATATTTATTTTTTTTAAACCAAATCTTAAATTAAACCTTTTAATAATCTAATTTAACTTTTGTAATTATCCTAACTTCTAACCAACTTACAACTCCTAAACTTATCCTAAATACTCATAGAATTCGTATAACCCTATCCTCCTTTTTGAAATTTTTTTTACTAAATATAATCTATTCTTTTATAAAATTCTAGTAATTATCTCTAACTAATTAATCCTATTTGCTAGTTATCCTTTTAGCCTCATAATCTAGCCCTAATATTGACCAAATACAACCCTTATCCTACCCTAGAATTTTCGAAAATCATAAGCCCAACTAACAAGTTCTATCAACTTGCAAATTTAATTCAAATCTTCCACCTTTAGCTCCTAGTTCAACTCTCATCTCTCACTATAAATAAATGTCATTCTCCTCTTGTTTCCCTACACCAATACACAAAATCCTAAGGCTAGGAGCTGTCAAATTCGTGGCTCTCATACCCTTTCCAAGCTTTTAAGTAAGTTATAAACTCTTTGTTCCTGTTTTTTTTATTTATGAATTTTTATACTCTTTTGTGGTTCTTCATGATTCTCTCATAAAAATCAAGCTTAGATCTGTGATCCCTAGCACTTATATGTTAAAATCACAGATCCAAACAAGATATAAACTAAAATCACGCATCAACGGTTTTCACCAAAACATAAAAAACTATAATGCTGAAATTTTGACAGATTCGTCACCCTATCTTTTCGGGGCCATAACTCCCTCAAAACAGAACTTTTTCAAGCGTTTCTTTTTTTGAAAATCAAGTTTAAGGTCTCACGGTCGAAACGCATACTCGCACGTCTTATGGTTCGTAGTTTAAGTCCCTCAAACAGCCCGCGCAAGATCGGTGCGCAAAGCTGTCAAAAGCCCCCTTTTTGCAAACTTTCATGATATTCATAATTTTTGTAAAAGATACGAATTTTATTATAAAATAAGTGATTTTAACATGTTATAAGTTATAAAAATACAGAAATTTATGATACTTATAAGTCTTTTAATCGCATTCAAATTTTTTTTATAAAAATCTAAGCTTTGATTTATTTTTACTCTCTATCCATTATTGAATCATGTTTGTATTCAAACTCTCTACTTTTTCAATTATAATCCTCTAATATTCAACTTATTCATTTTAATCCCAACTAAAATCATATTTACACTTTAGACACTTTCTAAAGTTACCAAATAAACCCTAAACTTGGTCTAGTATATCAATAGAGTAACCATCCAACCGGTATGTAGTTATCTGACAAGCAGAAAGTTCTGGCTAGGAAAGACGGGGTCTTGATCCAACCAACTCTTTCCTGGTAACGCTTCTGTTGGAGGTACTACTCTGGGACGATAACCACTCTAGTATACGACAACCACTTTCCTCTATTTACAATATCAACCTTTATCTATTCTAAACTTGAATTCTAAAACTAACTTGCACTATAACTTACTTAGGGTTTAATCCTTAAGGCATTCTCGTAACCAAGTTACTACCAGGACAAGATTCTACCCACCTACTTCAAGGTGAGATACATATCCCCTTTTACTTTTATCTTTGGGGTGGAAAACATGCTCGTATATCAAAGGTTGTTCAAACTATATCAAACTCAAATACTACCTTTTCAATCTCAATAACAACTTTCTATACTTGTAAACTTAAACGGTTTTATACACACTCTACAACCATTAACTTGGGATAAGCCAACGGGAGTAAGTCATAGATCTATGGGCCTGACATGCCGATCTAGTTCTTGAGTTGACGAGATACGATATTAACTTGAGACTAGATATACAGAAACTGCAAAACTTGTTATTCATGCTATATCAATTCTTTGGGAACCCAATCTTGTCATTAGGTTTGGTTGAATCGATGTATAAAAGTTTGTTTACTTGTTATTGAATCTTGTTTATGAATTGCAAAAATCTTCATTATCTATACTATGTAATTACTTAAACCTATGTTCTCACCGGCTTTATAGCTGACATATTTTAGCATGTTTTTCAGGTACTAATAACTAGGTTGCTGTTACAATCACGCTAGGACTTCGAGACTTGGCTCTAGGAGATTTAGTTATTATAAAGTTTAATAAAGACTATTTGTTATCTATTTTATTTGGTTGTGTGTTTTTAAAACAATGTAATGCAATTATTCGGTTAATTTAATAGTATTTCTTTTAATCATTGTGATGATTTCAATTCGTCACCCCTAGCGTAAATTCCGCCATCGGTGGGGGTGTGACATTCACAAACAAATCAGGAACTGTCCTATATTCGATCAAAGACACCTTTTTTTACTTCCTGCTTCAATATAACCACATACTACTTGAAACATTAGTTTTGGTTATGAATGATAGTTATGCTTTATTTGTAACATTGGACAAGCTTAGTGCAACTCTATGGGAAAGAAGTAATTCCAAGCCTTGATAGAGAGGCAATTGCACCCACCAAACAACCAACAGTTGTTGCGTTAACGTCTCTACGGGTTGGAACATATCAAGGTAAAAACATGTTAAAAAGGTACATTTACTAAACCTTAAAATTTCATATTTATGTCATTTTTTAACTTACTTTATTTTGGCCTTTTTTTTTTACTTTTTTTATGGTTTTGACAGAATTTTTAATTAAAGTGGTTACATCTTGATGCAGTTAGCTCCTATTGAGTTGAATGAATCCACATAATTGATTTTAAATGCCCACGACTTGTCTCAGGTAAGGAGGGAAGAATTGCTTCAATTTACTTAAATTGCAATTACTGGTAACTATTGACATGGCAAGGTAAGAGTCTATTATTGTTTGCAAGTGTTTTCATAAGACTTCTACATGATAATTTTTTATAAAGTTGTATAATTCTGTGATTTATTTCAGTTGCTTGTACTTTTCTGATTATAATTTTTTTAGTTTGAGTTCCTTCTTTTTAATGATCTACTGAATTACTTCTTATTAAGCTATAATTGTAGGTTCTTGGATATATATGTTCAAACCAATGACCTTGAGTTGTTGTTCCAACAACAGTAGGGGTTTCCACCTTTCAAATAACACCTTTGTTATTTTTAATTGTATGTCTGACTTGAAACTCCAAGTTATTATGACCATAAAAGCATTATGGTCTTGTGTCAGGCTCAGGGCGACTGCGATAATACTTGGTAGACCTGTATTCCATCATGCTAATGTGCACTTAGAAGGCGAAGAATGGTGTAGGGTTTAATAACCCAGGTTTATATCTCGTTGTGTGTGCGTTTTAGTTGTTTTGAGTTGTATATTTGTTCGGTTTTATGCGTGTTTGTGGTTGTGTCTACCTCCCAGGTTTTATGTGTTAAAAGAGCGGATTACGAAAGCAAAACAGTGAGACGCGAAGCACGAGGATCAAAAGGTCAAAAAGTCAACACATCTGGATTTTAGGTCTCTCACGGTACGCGAGAACCTTGGAGAAATCCCTCACGGTACGCGAGGGATAAGAGGAGAATACCCGGCTAGTTGTCCCCCGCGGTACGTGTGGGACTTGTCCATGACTTTCGCGGTACGCGAGGAAGCATAGGTACGCGCCCGACAAGTTTGTCCCTCGCGATACGCGAGGGACTTGGTTCGGATCTTCGCAGTACGCGGGGAGTGTTTTTACAGGAAAATTAACCTAAATCAGGTTTTTATCCTTAGCAGCCCCCATTCCGACCCATTTTCGATTCCAGCCGTTCCAGAGCTTCAAAAGGCTATTTCTACTATTTTTGGGTCGATTGTTCTTATAGTTTCATGATTGTAAGTCTGAATACATTAGTTTTGATTATTGTTATGAGCATGAGTAGCTAAATCTCTTTTAATCCTTTTTGGGTCTAGGGTTTGTTAACATTTGTAATTTCTTGAATGATTAGCTTTGGTTTGTAATCTTGATTGGCATGTTAAGCCATATGATTTCATTTATTGATTGAATGTTTTAAACTTCATTGATTGATTTCGAATTGTTGTTCAAGTCTCACTAGTCTCGGGTTTCTTTACGTCGGGGACAACTTGGGGGTCGGATTATAGTTGGTTTATCATTGATGGTTGTATGAGAATAAGTTTTATTTACAACAGGTTCTCATATTATCACTGAATTCAATTGAACCGTATGATTATGTCTATGTAATTGATTGCTAATTATCTTGAAGGAACTTGTGTTTGCATACCCGAACCCCGGAGAGGATTACCTCTCTCATTATTGTTTTAAACCAAATCCAAATCAGTTGTTATTGTTTTCTGTCTTTGAATATTGTAACAAAGTGACACTTTCCACATACTACTCGTGGATACGATACTCTACTTACCCTTACTAGTTAAGGTGTTTAAGGATTGTTTTTGACCGATCAAACGACATCGATTAAAATGGCGCCGCTGCCAGGGAGTTAGTGCACTTAGTGTTAATTTGTTATTGTTTGCTATATCTAACAAAAATCAAAAATCCTTATTTACTTTTATTGTCTTGTTATTTTTGTTTTGTTCTGTTCAGTTTTACACGGGTATTCTTGTTTGTGTTGTGCAGGTGATTTATCAGTTGTATGCATCATACAAGATACTCCAACAAATCCTCTTTATTGCTTTTTGATCCAGAAATTGAGAAGACTGTCAGGCAGAACAGATTTTTTCATAGAACTAGCAGGGTAGTGTCTTCTCCAACCAACATGGAAAATAAACCGGATCATGGGAAGCAATCTAATCTGCCTCCTGCAGGTCAGTTACCACCAGAACAGCAGGCCACCTCGGGCATGTTCTCATCATCTATTCCTCCACCTAGAACAGATGAGAACCTCAACCAATCCACTAGCCAAATCCCACCATTATCAAACTTTGGTCACTCCCTACCACAAGTAAGCCAACCCTTTAAGTTTAAACCCGAATTCCACTATTCTTCACCATATGTGAGGATAGTGATAGATCCCCTACCACCACCAACTTCACAACCCCCTATGACAAAGCCTTCCATATTCTATTCCACACCCCCACCGGGTTTTCATCCATACAATTCAGGTTAGATTATGAGGACGAGGCAGATGGGTTTGAAGATGAGTTTGGGGAGTATGAGGATGATACTCATGAGTTGGATAGAAAGGATAGACAGAGGCCATGACTACTTGTGTATAGGTGTAATATCCGTACTTTCCACATCATCGTTTATTTACATTTTATACCCTTGTACTTTCATTTTTGAATCCATTGTAACCCGAGACTTATGATCAATGAATTTATTGGATTTATTCAATTACATGTTTACAACATACATTACATTTATACATATGCAAGACAACATCATACGTTCAATATTACAAAATTATATATTACAAACACGCGTTTTACTTTTTTTACATTTATATTCTCGTTTCACGTCCATACACGCTCGGTTTATTATTATTATTATTATTAGTAGTAGTATTATTATCATTATTATCATTAGTACTATTATTATTATTATTTCATTTTTTTTCTTTTTAAAAAAAGAATCACCTCCCTTTCAACCACCAACTCCCAACTAACTCATTTAATACCTCAAACCCTAATCCACACTTATAAATACCCACTCACTTTCACTCCTCCACCCTTACATCCTCCAAATTTTCTCACAAATCTCTCCAAGTGCTCCATTTCTTCCAAGATTTTTTGGCAGAATTTTATAAGGTAAAAACCTTATTTTTCTTCAAGTTTCTTCCTTTTTTTTCTTAACAATTCTTCCTTCACCCGCTTGGATAAACCTCTAGGATCTTATCATTTGTTTACCTTGGTAAACATCTAAGATAAGTCACCATTTGAGCTCCAAGTTGTGGTCTTTCAACTAACATTTCTCCTTCTTCATGTTCTTGTTTGGATATTTTACATCTAGTTGTGGTAAAACCAAACCAAGCCTCCATCAAAATTCTATGATGGAAGCCTTGTGCTAAGGTATTTGGATGAAGTAGATGAACATAGGTTCATCTACCATAAGACATCCAATAGCCACGAGGTGTTCAAATCCTATACATAAATATTATAAATAAATCTAACAAGGTTTGTGGATTTCCCAACCGTTCTCTTGGCCACTTCAAGTGGTATATTACTAACTATACTAACTTTTGACCATCCGAATTCCTAACTAAGTTAGGGGTTTGTGTTTCGGTCCGCCGTCGGTGATGCATGACCAACTTGATACTATTATACATATATATTATTTATTATTTCTTCTCCACTGAACTTATGCCTACGTTACCTTTTAGGTTAACCGGCATTCCCAACTCTTCACCTTCCCGTTCATCCTTTCGTTACCACGCCAAACCGTGAGTTTCATACTTGCCCTTTTTACATTTTTGCACTTTGGGACTTGAAAACATGTACATATTCAAAACCCATACACTACAAGATTCACACTTTATTCAAACACAATTCATTAACATGCTCATGTGACAACAACTTGACTACATGCTTAAATACAACTTGTTAATACAATAGTTCATTAATTCTTGCAAAACCGCACTTAACAAGTGTAGCGCTATAGGATTGACATCCGTCGGCTTTTCGTTACCTTTATGGAGCCCCCGATCTTGTTATGTTATTTTTTTCGACTAGTATTCTTTTGATGCTAGGTATGCTATGTCAATAATAGGTTTGAACTATATCATTACAAATTGTATGAACATTAGTAAAGTATGTCTATGCATGTGAATTGTTGCTTTAAACATGATTATTATATGTATGAAACTTGTATGAACTCACCAACTTTATTGTTGATCAAATATTATTTTACATGTTTTCAGGAGATGTTTGATGCTACCATGGAAACGGAATCTAGGGACTTTGCCTTAGATATCAAATTTAAATATTTTTGTCTTTTGTTTATCAATGTATTTCCTTTAATTTAAACAATTGTATTTGAAATTCTTAGTTTAATGAAATCGGTTAAATTTATATTTCAACAATAGTGCCACGATGCCTTTGAACAATCCTACACGTCACGTTCGGTGATTCCGCCGCCGAATGGGTTGTGACAGATTGGTATCAGAGCCGTGGTTATAGGGAATTAGGAAAATTGCTTATTTGTCCTAGCCTATAACTAAGGACCCGTTTTAGACCATTCCTTATGACTCTTAATACGCTTGTTCTACCACCTTTGCTTCTTACTTATTCTTTGGACTAAATACACCGTCATGGATTTCAAGACATCAAGACACTCATATTTCACCAAAGAAACGAACTCACCAAAAGAGAGTAATTCCTCATTCGGTGATAAGTTTCACTCCGCCTAAGACTTAGAAATTTACCATCAAGTTAGGTGTGAAAACCTCACCTTGACGGTAAAAGAATTCCACTCACAAACGCTCTTGGGAAACCTTACCGTTAAAGTTAGGAGTGATTTCCTATCTCAAACGGTTAAGGCACCAACCCTATACAAAACGGAACGACACCACCAAACTAGGAGTGAAATCCACAATTTGGTGATTTGTTCCACTCTTAAAATTTTCAATCTCGCCAAAGTCTCGGCTTTGCCATTGACTAGGGACACGTAGTAACCGGAAGGGTAAAATACCGTTAACCGAATTACCGGCGAGAGTATTTTATCTATTAGGCCAAAACGTGTTTCCCGAACTCAATAGAAGGTTTGACCACTTGGGTTAGTCGACGTTTTCGTTAGTTCAAGAGCCGAGCTAACGAGACACTCCAACTTTTTACAAACAAGCCTCTCTTTTATATATAAACTATTTTCACTACTATTATTATACTAACTCGGTTCAATCTCGTGGACGCTCGCTTTTCGCTACTCGCCTTACTAACTTCAAAACGCTAATACATTCAAGAACCAATTAAATTTATGCTCTTTCATCGTCACATGTTTGTTATATACACTATTTCCATACATGATTCACATGACCAAACGTGCTATTACATGAAATTACTTGATTACTTGTGCCATACGTGAAATTTACATACTCATATGACAACAATTTTTATGCAAAACCATTGATCTAAGTCTCACAACCCCCTTTTGTAGATGTCTTCATCTCGCCACTCTGCTACCGCCAGGAACAACAAGAGGGACAAGCGTTTGGCCGCACTCGTGGCCAATCAAATGGCCTAAGTCATCCCTGGCCTCATCTAGAACCTCACCCCCAACGGATCGGTCGAATCCAACACCAAAACTCCCAACTCCCACGCCCAACACTACCGAACCTTCCTTGCTTGTCGTCCTGAATCTTTCACGGGACTCGAAGGTGCAACCAAGCTCCTTAGCTGGTTTACGAGCATGGAAAACACCTTCTCGGTAAGCGAGACCCCGGACCACCTCCGGACTCGCTACGCCGCTAGCCTCTTCAAAGATCAAGCTCTCGCTTGGTGGGATAGCGAGAAGGAGCTCGACGAGGAGATCGTCACCCTGTCTTGGAAGGAACTCAAAGCGTTTATGCGCGAGGAGTACTGCCCTCCCCACGAGTTGCAAGCACTCGAGGAGGAGTTTTTCACCCTCAAACAGGACAGCGGTGACAATGCTGCCTACAACCTCCGCTTCCAACAACTCTCCGTCCTTGCGCCTCGCCAAGTTGACACCATAGAGCGATCCGTGGCCAAGTACATATAAGGCCTCCCGTCCGTCATCAAGGACACGGTCGCCGCCGCCGAACCCACCAACCTCGCCAAGGCCATGCGCCTTGCGGCCGCTTTCTCCCGAAACCGTGTTCAGGATGGTACTTTAACCATTCGGGGCACCAAGAAGCACGCCACCCAAGCCACCGTTGAGCCCACCGAACCCAAAGTCACCGAACCAAAACCCGCCAAAACCCCTACTCACCAAAACAACAAAAAGCGCAAGTCCCAAGCCCGAAACTATGCGGTTGTCACCCCCGTTAACCAAGTGCCGATGAACCAAGACCCGACACCCCAAAAGAAACCGTATGGTGGATCTTACCCATTATGCAACACTTGCCAATACCACCACCCAAACAACCTCCCATGCCGAAAATGCACCTCATGTGGCAAATTCGGACACCTTGCCAACCTATCCCGCAACCCACAACAACCCCAAAACACCCAAGCTCCCCCACCAAACCGAAACCCACCGGCCATCACAAATGGTCGGGCTTGCTACCGTTGTGGTGATCCAAACCACATGAGCCCACAAAACCAAAACCAACACCACCACAACAACAACCCCATCAACAACAACAACCGCAACCAACCACCCAACCAAAACCAACCCACAAACCTAAGAGGCCGTGCTTACAACATCAATGCGGCGCAGGCACAAACTGATAACAACATGGTGAACGGTATGTTTCCTATCAATGGTCGGTATGCTTCTGTTTTATTTGATACCGGTGCGGATAAAAGTTTCGTATCGCTAGAATTTGAACTTATGTTAGCTAAGACCCGATCTAAGTTAGAGAACTCCTTCACTGTCGAAATCGTGGACGGAAAATCCACCTTTTGTGATACGATTATTCTCGATTGTACTCTCGGCCTTAATGGTCATCCCTTCTCGATCGATCTCATACCCATGCAATTGGGGAGTTTTGATGTGATAGTAGGCATGGATTGACTTGCCAAGAACCATGCCGAAGTCGTTTGCTTTGAGAAATTCATCCATATTCCCCTTCCATCCGGTCAAGTTTTGCAAATCCATGGCGAAAGGCCATCCGGTGGACTCAAACTCATGTCCTGCACCAAAGCCCAAAAATATTTACTAAAGAACTACGTGGCCTTTTTGGCCCAAGGAGTGAAAAAGAAAGAAAAGGGCAAAGGTGTAAAATACATTCCCATCATTTACGATTTCCCCGAAGTCTTTCCCGAGGACCTACCCGGTCTTCCTCCATCCCGTGAGGTCGAATTCCGAATTGATCTCATGCGCGGTACGACTCCGATTGCCAAAGCTCCTTACCGCCTTGCACCCTCCGAGATGTAAGAACTTGCCGGTCAACTTCAAGAGTTAGCCGACAAGAGTTTCATTCGTCCGAGTTCATCCCCATGGGGCGCTCCCGTTTTATTCGTTAAAAAGAAAGACGGATCGTTCCGCATGTGCATCGATTATCGTGAGCTTAACAAACTCACTATCAAGAATCGGTATCCTTTGCCTCGCATCGACGATCTTTTCGACCAACTCCAAGGTGCGTCTTGTTTTTCCCAGATCGATCTCCGTTCGGGATATCATCAACTTCGTGTTCATGAGGACGACATTCCCAAAACCGCATTTCAAACTTGATACGGACACTACGAATTTATGGTGATGCCTTTCGGGCTAACCAATGCACTCGCGGTTTTCATGGATCTCATGAACTGAGTGTGCAAACTGTATCTGGACAAATGCGTAATCGTCTTCGTTGATGACATTCTCGTCTATTCCAAATCCCGATCCGCCCACGAGGAACACCTTCGCTTAATATTGGTGTTACTAAGAAAAGAACAACTTTACGCCAAATTCTCCAAGTGTGAATTTTGGCTTAAGGAAGTCCAATTTTTGGGACACATTATTAGTGATAAGGGTATCCATGTGGATCCAGCCAAAATCGAAGCAGTCAAGAACTGGATTGCTCTGAAATCTGCTACCGAAGTCCGCTCATTCCTTGGTCTTGCGGGCTATTACCGTCGTTTCATCGCCAACTTTTCCAAGATCTCCGTTCCTCTCACCGCATTAACTCAAAAAGGGAAACCCTACGAGTGGGGCCCTAATGAAGAGGAAGCTTTCCAAACACTTAAGGATAAGCTTTGCAATGCTCCGATCCTTACTCTTCCCGACAGAAACGATGACTTCGTGGTGTATTGCGACGCCTCTAACATTGGTCTCGGTTGTGTTCTCATGCAACGAGGCAAGGTCATCGCTTACGCATCCCGTCAACTCAAGATCCATGAGAAGAATTACACGACTCATGATCTTGAACTCACCGCCGTCGTCTTTGCTCTCAAGCTTTGGAGACACTACCTTTACGGTACCAAATGCGTGGTCTTCACAGATCACAAGAGTCTCCAACATCTTCATTACCAAAAGGATCTAAACATGCGCCAACGCCGAGGGATTGAAACAATCAAAGATTACGAATGCGAAATTCGCTACCATCCCGGTAAAGCGAACGTCGTTTCCAATGCCCTCAGCCGAAAGCACCATGTGAAGTTCCTTTGTGCTCGTATGTAACCCGACATCCATGTCCGTATTTGTGAAGCCCAACATCTTTCGGTCACCGAAGGCGACATGTACAATGAAATGTCTTGTTGTGCCGAACTCCAACTCGAGACCAAACCCAACGGTTTACTTTATTTCATGAATCGTGTTTGGGTTCCCAATCGTTCCGATCTTCGTTCTTCCATCATGCATGAGGCTCACAAGTCTTGGTATTCGGTCCACCCTGGTACAGACAAAATGTACAGGGATCTGCGTTCTATCTACTGGTGGCCCGGTATGAAAAAGGATATCGCGCTCTATGTGTCGAAGTGTAATACTTACGCTAGAGTGAAAGCCGAGCACCAACGCCCATCCGGTTTGCTCGTGCAACCGGAGATTCCAGTTTGGAAATGGGAGAGCATTGCTATGGATTTTATTACCAAACTCCCATTGACATCCTCTCGTCATGATTCCGTTTGGGTTATCATCGATCGTCTCACCAAATCTGCTCACTTCATTCCCATCCGCGAGAGCTACCCCGTTGCAAGGCTAGCTCAAATCTACATCGCGAAAATAGTTAGTCGTCATGGTGTTCCTTTGGACATCATATCCGATCGTGACAGTCGTTTCACCTCCCGTTTTTGGGAATCCTTCAATGAAGCCATGAGTACTCAACTCAATCTTAGTACGGCTTACCACCCTTAGACGGATGGTCAGACTGAACGTACTATCCAAACTCTCAAGGATATGCTTCGATCGTGTGTCATTGATTTCGGTGGTAATTGGGACGTGCACTTGCCTTTGATCGAGTTCTCTTACAACAATAGTTATCATACCAGCATCGGCATGGCTCCATTTGAGGCACTTTATGGTCGAAAATGTCGGTCACCCGTTTGTTGGACCAAGATCGGCGAAACAAAAATTAACGGACCCGAGTTAATCCAAGAGACCACAGACAAGATCCTCAAAATTCGCGACAACCTACGTACCGCTCGAAGTCGACAAAAGAGTTACGCCGACCGAAAGCGCAACGCGGTTACTTTCGAAGTTGGAGATTTCGTTTTCCTTAAGGTTTCACCTTGGAAAGGAGTCTTTCGCTTCTGGAAACGAGGAAAACTATCCCAACGTTATGTTGGTCCTTTCAAGATTTTCGAGAAAGTCGGTTCTGTTGCATACAAACTTGATCTCCCTACCGAGCTTAGCAACATCCACTCCACCTTCCACGTCTCTAACTTGAGAAAGTGCTTATCAAATGAAGATCTCCAAGTTCCACTTGAAGACGTTCAGATCGACCCAACAATGCACTTTGTCGAGAAACCTGTTGAGATAATGGATCGTGAAGTCAAACAACTCAAGCGTAGTCGTATTCCAATCATTAAGGTACGTTGGGAAGGAAAACGTGGTGCAGAATTCACTTGGGAACGTGAAGACCAAATGAAAGCCAAGTACCCGCATCTTTTTTCAGAGTCTTCCTCATGAAAGAAATTTCGGGACGAAATTTTCTAAAGTCGGGGAGACTGTAATATCCGTACTTTCCACATCATCGTTTATTTACATTTTGTACCCTTGTACTTTCATTTTTGAATCCATTGTAACCCGAGACTTATGATCAATGAATTTATTGGATTTATTCAATTACATGTTTACAACATACATTACATTTATACATATGCAAGACAACATCATACGTGCAATATTACAAAATTATATATTACAAACACGCGTTTTACTTTTTTTACATTTATATTCTCGTTTCACGTCCGTACACGCTCGGTTTATTATTATTATTATTATTATTAGTATTATTATCATTATTATCATTAGTACTATTATTATTATTATTTCATTTTTTTTCTTTTTAAAAAAAGAATCACCTCCCTTTCAATCACCAACTCCCAACTAACTCATTTAATACCCCAAACCCTAATCCACACTTATAAATACCCACTCCTTTTCACTCCTCCACCCTTACATCCTCCAAATTCTCTCACAAATCTCTCCAAGTGCTCCATTTCTTCCAAGATTTTTTGGCAGAATTTTATAAGGTAAAAACCTTATTTTTCTTCAAGTTTCTTCCTTTTTTTTTTCTTAACAATTCTTCCTTCACCCGCTTGGATAACCTCTAGGATCTTATCATTTGTTTACCTTGGTAAACATCTAAGATAAGTCACCATTTGAGGTCCAAGTTATGGTCTTTCAACTAACATTTCTCCTTCTTCATGTTCTTGTTTGGATATTTTACATCTAGTTGTGGTAAAACCAAACCAAGCCTCCATCAAAATTCTATGATGGAAGCCTTGTGCTAAGGTATTTGGATGAAGTAGATGAACATAGGTTCATCTACCATAAGACATCCAATAGCCACGAGGTGTTCAAATCCTATACATAAATATTATAAATAAATCTAACAAGGTTTGTGGATTTCTCAACCTTTCTCTTGGCCACTTCAAGTGGTATATTACTAACTATACTAACTTTTGACCATCCGAATTCCTAACTAAGTTAGGGGTTTGTGTTTCGGTCCGCCGTCGGCGATGCATGACCAACTTGATACTATTATAAATATATATTATTTATTATTTCTTATCCACCGAACATGCCTACGTTACCTTTTAGGTTAACCGGCATTCCCGACTCTTCACCTTCTCGTTCATCCTTTCGTTACCACGCCAAACCGTGAGTTTCATACTTGCCCCTTTTACATTTTTGCACTTTGGGACTTGAAAACATGTACATATTCAAAACCCATACACTACAAGATTCACACTTTATTCAAACACAATTCATTAACATGCTCATGTGACAACAACTTGACTACATGCTTAAATACAACTTGTTAATACAATAGTTCATTAATTCTTGCAAAACCGCACCTAACAAGTGTAGCGCTATAGGATTGACACCCGTCGGCTTTTCGTTACCTTTATGGAGCCCCCGATCTTGTTATGTTATTTTTTTCGACTAGTATTCTTTGGATGCTAGGTATGCTATGTCAACAATAGGTTTGAACTATATCATTACAAATTGTATGAACATTAGTAAAGTATGTCTATGCATGTGAATTGTTGCTTTAAACATGATTATTATATGTATGAAACTTGTATGAACTCACCAACTTTATTGTTGATCAAATATTATTTTACATGTTTTCAGGAGATGTATGATGCTACCATGGAAACAGAATCTAGGGACTTTGCCTTAGATATCAAATTTAAATATTTTTGTCTTTTGTTTATCAATGTATTTCCTTTAGTTGAAACAATTGTATTTGAAATTCTTAGTTTAATGAAATCGGTTAAATTTATATTTCAACAATAGTGCCACGATGCCTTTGAACAATCCTACACGTCACGTTCGGTGATTCCGTCGCCGAATGGGTTGTGACAATAGGAGACAAGATACAGGTGTTCGGTTTGAAGGGCAGAATGAGCATCAGTTTGATCAGAGGTTGCCACAGCAACCACATTAGAGAGATATTCCTGCACCGATCCCACCACATCAACAGCCTATTAACAGGCAAAGACGACCTGGTCCTAGGAATGAAATTCCTCCTGTTGACCATCCGGGAGGCATTCCAAGGAGGCATGACAAGGGCCCAGTTAGGGGAAACTTCAGACCATCCATTGCTTATAATCCATCTCCAGTTGTTATCCCACAACAACATGGGAGATCATTTGAGGTTCGTTCTCAGGCAATTCAGAGTTTCCCCAAGTATCATGGTCGGGGAACAGAAGAGCCATACTTGCATCTGAGTGCCTATGATGCCATGTGCAACACCATTGGGGGACAGGGATTCACACCAGATGATGTGAAATTGGTGTTGTTTCAATTCACCCTAGAAGACAAGGCTCAACAGTGGTTCCACTATCTACCGTCTGCATCTATCTACACATGGGGTGATATGCAGCAACAGTTCTTAGATGAGTTCTACTCCAATCAGAGAACTAGTGATGCTAGGAAGAACATCAGAAATTTTCAACAACAATCTGGGGAACTGTTTCATGAAGCCTTCATTAGGTTCAAGATGTTGATTAAAAACTACTGTCACACACCCAAATTCCACAAACAGAGTTTTACCGTTTGGTACGTGACAAACCAGGATCTCAGTCATTAGTTACATCATACGACACTATATGGGACATAAATGAAATATCATAAAAGTTCAGAGTTAATGCGGAAGCGTTTAAATAAGAAAATAAATGCGCAAAACAAGCGCGCCCAAGTTTAGTTTAATAAAACAAGTAAATTGTTTTGAATGTTTTCATGAGGATGAAATGATAGTAGGGCTCCATGCATGTCCTAAGTGTGTAACCTGTGCCTTAGTGACCTGAGAAACATGTAAGAAAAAGTGTCAACGCAAGGTGGGTGAGTTCACAGTTTTACAAGTAATTAAACTGTTTGAGTGTTTGTAGGATCCACATACGTAAGTCACACCTATTGCTAGCTAGGCAATGTACAAGTTACTCTAAGCGTTCGCAACCGAAGCTGACTGTTTATGTTTGAGATGTCTTCCGCCATTACTAACATCAACAATGGCAAATGTTTAGGACAATTTACACCCGTTAGACTTCCAATCAAGTTAGCGCGACTAACTCGGGTGGGGTTTGTCAAACCCAGTAGTACTACTCAATTTTCCTCGATATACTCCATATATTAACGGTCCGAGTGTGTAAGGACTTTGCATGTTATGTATGCACTTAGGTACACAAGTGGTAGCAAAATACTATGTGATCCATGTCCGTTCATATGTATGTCTCTCCCCGGCGAGAAGACAAGTAAACGGATGTTTGTTGGTATACATATTTCCTCCCAACGGGAAACAAGTAAAATACTGTTTGTTTGTATGGATGTTTCTCCCCAACGGGAAAACAAGTAAAATGATGTTTGTGTATGCATGTTTCCCCCCCCCCCCCAACAGGAAAACAAGTAAAAAGGGGCCGTGAAACTCACCTGAGTTTGAGTATAAGTAGGTGGCACCACACAATGATGCAAGTACGTAACACAAGAGATTGCCTGTGAACTGCATATGTATGCCCTAGAATTAATAACACAACAATTAGGGATACAACGAGATTTGTGACGACGACACGGAAAGTTGAACGTCCTAAAACATTTTAAGGATCAACGAGTAATCAAACGTCCCCACGGGAAACAAGGATTTCTTAATTATTAAGATAAATGCGTTATGCGATGAACGTCTCTATTAACGAATAATAATATTTAATACATATATATATATATATATTCATATGTTTGTACCATTCAATAATGGTTTAGAAAAATAAAATAAGTTAATATATTAGAGAATATCACGATCATCAAATTTTGTGAAAAAAATAATAAAACTATTATTTTATTCGGATTATAATAACGTGAGAAATAATATAAATAAATATATTATTTTACTAGTTTGAAACGTTATACTACGTTTATAACCTTGTCGAAAATAATATATAAACATATTATTATTAATTGGAGTTACGGTTTGAAAATAATATAATTATATTATTTTATTCGAAGTTATAAGTTGAATAATAGTATAATATATTATTATAAAAGTATGAAACAATATTAGAAATGTGTTACAAAATCCAAACCCGAGCCTACGGGCGATTTTCCGGGTTAAAACATCTTAATATTTCAATATAATAATATAATAATTGATTTTATACTTAAAATAATGTTAAAAGTATGATTTAAAAAGAAAACAAGGGAGGAGGACTCGAACCCGGGTCTCCTCCCCAACAGCTATGTGTTTTAACCAACCCACCTGCTAGGACAATCGCAACAGGAACCGGTTCTGGTGCGTTTTAATCCTCAACACCCCTGCGTTCTTCTCTTAGATCACGAACCAAACCAAAACTCCCCCGTAAATCCACTGAATTCGGTTTCGATTGATCAAAATAATCTAGGGGTTTTGTTTTTAGGCGAATTTAATTGCAAAATGATCGAGTATAGGATCGTTAAATTCTCAGTTAGAAACCCGGGACCCTAGGGTATGAACACCAAATCGATTTGATCCATACTTGTAATAACAGTTGCCGAAATCATGGGGTTTTCAAAGAGTGATGTGTTGTGAAACTATTCATATACATTAATTGGATTTAAAACGTGTCTAGACCTGAATTCGATTAAACCCAATAGAGTATGAACCTAGAATTTGTTCTTCACCGATTCGATGTTATAAGTTTGAATCAGCAAAGGGCTTTCAATCTATACATTGAAACGATTCTGAGGATGTGATTAATTACCTTGGATGATACCGAATTGATGGAAATCTGTTAGACCATAGTTGCAGCTTCGAGGCGTTGGTCCCCGACGTTTCCTGTTACGTCTCCGGCGAAATTGATGGGTGCACATGACTCATAGGAACTCGATAAAGGTTTGAAGTGCGTTTTCTTGTATGATGATATGAGAATTTGATCGGTTTAGAGAGTATAAGAGACGAGTTCGGTGGTTACAACTTGAATGATTATAATGGGATTAATTTGTGATCAATGATGGTGTTAAATGGTACATTGATGATCGACTTTGCCATTATAATGAACTTCAGTTACGAATTTTGACAACCATGGATGGTTACGGTTTGAATTGGATCAAAATCATCAAAGTTTGACTTTATAAAGTCAGTAGATTGAGTTTTGACTAATTACACAGCTAGTCCATGCAGTTTAATTGCATATAAGTTTGAATTATGGCAGAAATAGTCCCTGGGGTTTGTAATAGAGTTAACGGGGTTGACCGAGATTTGCCGGGTGTTACATCATCCCCTAGTTGAAAGAATTTTCGTCTCGAAAATTAAAATAATAAATAAATAAAAAAAATTCTATGGTGTCACATCATCCCCTAGTTGAAAGAATTTTCGTCCCAAAAATTAGAATACTACCTTAAGAGTTTGACGTGGGGTGCTTGAACAGATGAGGATACTTGCGCATCATCTGATCCTAGCGTTCCCACGTGAATTCTGGTCCGCGTTTCGAGTTCCAACGAACTCTGACAACAGGGATTTTACCACGTTTGAGCGTTTTAACTTCCCTATCCCTTATTTCTACTAGTTCTACGATGAAACACAACTGTTCATCGGTTTGCAGTTCCTCCAAAGGAACAACGAGTGCCTCATCTGCTAGATATTTCTTCAAGTTCAAGATATGAAAAACGTTGTGTACACCACTAAGTCCTTCAGATAGATCCAGTTGATACGCTACTGGGCCAATTCTCTTCACTATCATGAATGGTCCAACATAACGACGGTTTAGTTTACCTTGCTTCTCAAAATGAATTACACCTTTCCAAGGTGAGAATTTTAATAAGACCATGTCGCCTATTTGAAACTCTAACGGTTTACGACGCTTATCGGCGTAGCTCTTTTGACGATTGCGAGTTGCCGCCCTACGGTTTCTAATTTGAATGATCTTTTTCGGAGTTTCGAGTACATGTTCAGGACCTGTAAGTTGGCTATCCCCAACTTCAGCCCAACAGATAGGTGGTAGGCATCTCTGCCTATATAATGCCTCAAATGGTGCTGCTTAACTGTTATTGTAGAAGAACTCCACTAAAGGCAAGTGAGTTTCCCAACTGTTACCGAAACTAATTACACAAGCCTGTAGCATGTCCTCAAGAGTTTGAATAGTACGTTTCGTTTAGCCATCTATTTAAGGATGGTATGCCTTGCTCATATCTAGACGCGTGCGCAAAGCGTTTTGTAAAGATTTCTAGAAACGTGAGGTGAATCGTGCGTCACGATCCGAGATAAATGAAATTGGCACCCCGTGCCGAGAGAAGACTTATTTAAGATAAACACGAGTGAGCTTTTCCATCTTATCAGTCTCTCTGATTGCTAGAAATTGAGCGGATTTAATCAAGAGATCTACCATCACCCATATGGTGTCGCATCCGCTAGAAGCTCGTGGTAGTTTAGTAATAAAATCCATGGAAATATTCTCCCATTTCCACATGGGAATCTCCAGTTGCTGGAGTAGACCGGAAGGTTTTTGATATTCTACTTTGACTTTTGCGCAAGTCGGGAACTTGCTCACATAGGTGGCTATATCGGTCTTCATCTTTGGCCACCAATACCGCACCTTTAGGTCATGGTACATCTTGTCGGCACAAGGATGAATAGAATAACGCGATTTGTAAAATTTATCCATTACAAGTTCCCTTAAGTTCCCATACTTTGGAACCAATATTCGCTCCGTGAAGTATCGAATGTCGTCTGATTTGACTTCAAGTTGCTCTTCCATACCGCGTGTGGACTCCAACGATAGGTTTTCCTCTTTCAGGGTTTCAAGTTGAGAACTACGGATCTGATCGGGTAGCCCAGGATGGATAGTGAGTTGAAATGTTCGAACTCGCCTGGGTTTAGTTCCTTTCCGGCTTAAGGCATCGGCTTCCACGTTAGCCTTGTCCGGATGATACTTGATGGCACAGTCATAGTCGTTCAAAAGTTCAATCCAACGACGTTGTCGGGTGTTCAACTCCTTCTGTTCGAATATGCTGAAGACTCTTGTGATCGGTGCAAATGGTGCACTTGGTACCGTCCAAGTAATGTCTCCAGATTTTCAAAGCAAACACTACAGCTCCCAATTCTAGGTCATGGGTAGTGTAGTTTTTCTCATAACTTACAATTGACGGGAACCATATGCGATAACCTTTTCGCGTTGCATCAACACACAACCAAGGCCTTGAATAGAGGCATCGCAATACACTTCAGGAATAGATAGGATAGGTGCACTGCAGAGTTTCTGTTTCAACAGTTGGAATGCGGATTCCTGTGTTTCGCTCCAGTTATAGGGTTTACCCCTTTTGAGTTAGAGTAGTGAGAGGTTGAACAATCTTTTGAGATTCCCTCGATGAATTGAAGGTAGCAGTCAGCCAATCCCTAAAATTGCCGCACCTCTGTTGGAGTCATCGGTGTTGTCCGATTCTTGATGGCTTCTACTTTAGACGGATCGACATGTATTCCTTTCTCGTTGACTACATGTCCTAGAAGTTGAATCTTCGCGAATCCAGAATTCGCACTTAGAGAATTTGGCATACAATTGCTCTTGTTTAAGTAATTCAAGGATTAAGCATAGGTGCTCCTCATGTCCTTCCTTGTTCTTAGAATAGATGAGGATGTCATCAATGAAAACGATGACGAACTAATCAAGGTAGGTTTACACACACGGTTCCTGAGATCTATGAACACTGCGGGTGCGTTGGTCAGTCCGAAAGGCATTACCCTAAACTCATAGTGGCCATACCTAGTTCTGAAGACAGTCTTAGAGATATCCTCATCTCGGACTCTCAGTTGATGGTAACCGGATCTAAGATCTATCTTGGAATAGAAGCTTGATTCGTTGGAGTTGATCAAACTGATCATCAATGCAGGGTAGAGGAAACGATTCCTGATCGTCACTTTGTTTAGCTCATAATAGTCGATGCACCTGCGGAAAGTCCTGTCATTCTTATTGACAAATAAGATTGGAGCTCCACATGGAGATGAGCTAGGTCGGACGGAACCTTTACCCAACAACTCTTACAGTTGAATGGATAGCTCCTACAATTTACTAGGTGCAAGTCTGTAAGGTACCCGATCAATCGGCGCTGCTCCGGGTCTAGGTCGATTTGAAATTCCACTTGACGACGCGGTGGTAGACCAGGAAAGTCTTCGGGAAATACTTCTGGATAGTCACGTACGATTGGGATGTCGTCAATCTTCTTCTCCTCAGATGGATGCTCGGCGACGAGAGCCAAAATGGCAGTATGACCTTTTCGAAAACACTTTTGTGCTTTCATAAAGGATATGATGCTAATGACTGCACCAATCCTTTCGCCTTGGACAGAAGGGTTCCTCCACTCGGGAGAGGAATGCGAACGATTTTCTTACAACAGACAATTTCGGCTTGGTTCTTAGATAACCAATCCATACAGATGATCACGTCAAAGCTGCTAAGTGTGACTGACATAATGTCAATGTTAAGTTTATGACTAACCAATCCTAGTTTACATCCTCTAAGAATGGGAGTTGCTTTGGTTATTTGACCGCCCACTATATCCTATAGTGTACATAATTTCTAATAAAGTTGGAGTACGACGCACTAATATGAAATTTGTGAGGTCATGTTGGGACTTCTAATGAGACCCGTGCTTATAATGTAAGCGTCGGTCAATGCAAAGGTCAAGGGAAGAGGTTCACATGTAGGAAAGAAAAATCTAATGAGATAGAGACTCCAGTAACATAAGGGATAGGATGTCTGTTTAAGTAGTCGCGTTCAACCGATGGTTGGTTGGATTAAATCCTGGTTTTCTAAAGTCATTGAAACAACGGGATCACTTTGCGGAGAAAGAAGTCCGTTTACAGAGTGGATATCCTGTGGTATAAATCAAATTAGACTAAGGATTAGTCACAGGATAAGTTAGTAGAGTTAAGGGAATTTATTGTTGGAGTGTAAGGAATAACATGTTATCTTAGAAAGGATTCCACAAATTGCACTTACATAGTTGGAGTCGATGAGTTTGCTATGAGATTCTATTAGAATTTCAATCAAGATGGTTTATGTGATCATGTTTAGATGAGCGTCTTAATTTCACTAAGACTCTTACATGAGTGAGATAAAAGGATGGATTCTATTGATGATAGCTCTGTGTGTCCGTAAACATTTTCATTCTGATAGTCGTGTCTATCAACTGTTGAACTGGTCTAACGATACCAACTAGTCGTTGAGTGGGTTATGAGAATTTCTACAGACAGGGGAACTTAAGTCTGTAAATCACTGATTAGGACCATTTATCCACACACCAGGTTTCACCAGGACTTACATGCACCTCAAATTACTATTACGTGTGCACCCGTAATGATAATTTGCTTTGCATGCTCACCCTAGTTCTCACTGTCCTGTGTCATAATGTGCTTTAGGTTGTATTTCCGAATACAGAGTATTCTCAGAGATGATAAGTTATTGAAAAGCTTAGTCATTAACCATGAGTTGATCAACTAGGACTCATATCAGGATGAGTAGTCAGGAATCATTTGATCCGAGTATTCACTTGAGTTGAAACACAATACAAGAGTCCAATCCAGCGGATTGTAGATGAGAGCATGAAACAAACATGTACATGAAATGCGACTTCGAGAAATGAAACTAATTCATGAATACGAGTTACAGGAAGCAGCGAAGTAGCCGTCCTTCCAACTGAGTCAGGATAGGGTCTGAGTATGCAATGAGCAATGCATTCTCAACTTTGTGGTCAATCTATCTTCAACAGAAAATCGACCAAAGACGCGAGCCCGTGGCTCGGGAAAATGATGACATCTACGTGTCATTGGATTCTGCAATAATGCATGGAACGGTCTTCCTTCACTCGGTGTATTGTTGATAGTGGGTACAGTAGGGACTCGCCTCCGACGATACCAATCTGTCACACCCCCAAATTCTACTAACGGAGTTTTTACCGTTTGGTGCGTAACAAACCAGGATCTCAGTCATTAGTTACATCAAACGACACTATATGGGACATAAATCAAATATCATAAAAGTTCAGAGTTAATGCGGAAGCGTTTAAATAAGAAAATAAATGCGCAAAACAAGCGCGCCCAAGTTTAGTTTAATAAAACAAGTAAATTGTTTTGAATGTTTGCATGACGATGAATTGATAGTAGGGCTTCATGCATGTCCTAAGTGTGTAACCTGTGCCTTAGCGACCTGAGAAAGATGTAAGAAAAAGTGTCAACACAAGGTTGGTGAGTTCACAAGTTTACAAGTAATTAAATTGTTTGAGTGTTTGCAGGATCCACATACGTAAGTCACACCTATTGCTAGCTAGGCAATGTACAAGTTACTCTAAGCGTTCGCAACCGAAGCTGATTGTTTATGTTTGAGATGCCTTCTGCCGTTGATAACATCAACAATGGCAAATGTTTAGGACAATTTACACCCGTTAGACCTCCAATCAAGTTAGCGCGACTAACCCGGGTGGGGTTTGTCAAACCCAGTAGTACTACTTAAATTTCCTCGCTATACTCCATATATTAACGGTCCGAGTGTGTAAGGACTTTGCATGTTATGTATGCACTTAGGTACACAAGTGGTAGCGAAATACTATGTGATCCATGTCCGTTCATATGTATGTCTATCCCCGGCGGGAAGAGAAGTAAATGGATGTCTGTTCGTATGCATGTTTCCTCCCAACGGGAAACATGTAAAATACTGTTTGTTTGTATGCATGTTCCTCCCCAACGGGAAAACAAGTAAAATGATGTTTGTGTATATGCATGTTTCTCCCCTAATAGGAAAACAGGTAAAAAGGGGCCATGAAACTCACCTGAGTTTGAGTATAAGTAGGTGGCACCACACAAGGATGCAAGTAGGTAATACAAGAGATTGCCTGTGAACTACATATGCATGCCCTAGAATTAAAAACACAACAATTAGGGATACAACGGGATTTGGACGACGACACGGAAAGTTGAACGTCCTAATACATTCTAAGGATCAACGAGTAGACGAACGTGTCCACGGGAAACAAGGATTTCTTAATTATTAAGATAAATGCGTTATGCGACGAACGTCTCTATTTTCGAATAATAATATTTAATACATATATATTCATATGTTTGTACCATTCAATAATTGTTTAGAAAAATAATATACGTTATTATATTAGTGAATATCACTAACATCAAATTTTGTGAAAAAATAATAAAACTATTATTTTATTCGGATTATAAAAACATGAGAAATAATATAAATAAATATATTATTCTACTAGTTTGAAACGTTATACTACGTTTATAACCGTGGCGAAAATAATATATAAATATATTATTATTAATTGGAGTTACGGTTTGAAAATTCGAAGTTATAAGTTGAATAATAGTATAATATATTATTATAAAAGTATGAAACAATATTAGAAATGTGTTACAAAATCCAAACCCGAGCCTACGGACGATTTTCTGGTTAAAACATCTTAATATTTCAATATAATAATATAATAATTGATTTTATACTTAAAATAATGTTAAAAGTATGATTTAAAAAGAAAACAAGGGAGGGGGGCTCAAACTCGGGTCTCCTCCCCAACAGCTATGCGTTTTAACCAACCCACCTGCTAGGACAATCGCATTAGGAATCGGTTCTGGTGCGTTTTAATCCTCAACACCCCTGCGTTCTTCTCTTAGATCGCGAACCGAACCAAAACTCCCCCCCTAAATCCATTGAATTCGGTTTCGATTGATCAAAATAATCTAGGGGTTTTGTTAATCAGTGTTTTGCGAATCTGTAGGCGAATTTAATTGCAAAATGATCGAGTATAGGATCGTTAAATTCTCAGTTAGAAACCCGGGACCCTAGGGTATGAACACCAAATCGATTTGATCCATACTCATAGGAACTCGATAAAGGTTTAAAGTGCGTTTGCTTGTAGGATGATACGAGAATTTGATCGATTTAGAGAGTATAATAGACGAGTTCGATGATTACAACTTGAATGATTATAATGGGATTAATTTGTGATCAATGATGGTGTTAAATGGTACATTGATGATCGACTTTGCCATTATAATGAAATTCAATTACGAATTTGGACAGCCATGGATGGTTACGGTTTGAATTGGATCAAAATCATCAAAGTTTGACTTTTCAAAAGTCAACAGAACACTCACATACTTGATTTTGACTTTATAAAGGCAATAGATTGAGTTTTGACTAATTACACAGCTAGTCCTTGCAGTTTAATTGCATATAAGTTTGAACCATGGCAGAAATAGTCCCTGGGGTTTGTAATAGAGTTAACGGGGTTGACCGAGATTTGCCGGGTGTCACAACTGCCTACACCATGGTTTGCAAATGTGGGATATGCTAAATGCCTTCCATGAGGGTTTGACAGATGATGATTCCCGAGACTTCAACTCTATTTCTAATGGAACCTTTGGTACTAATTATGAAGATGTGGAGTGAGATTACTTGGAGAGGATGGCAGTGACATCAAAAGGAAAGCCCAATCTTCGAGGCGGGCTAGACATTCGGTAGTTAGAGCAGTTGTCAGTCCTAGAGCCTAACAGGTTGGAGAAATTAGAAAAGCAGGTTGCCAACATGGGTATTGTGGGTCAACAGTATGAAGTATGTGACCAATGTGGTGAGTTAGGGCATAGTGGTGCTAATTGCATAGGTACGTATGAAGATGTGAATTATGTGCAAGGGGGTGGTAGGAACTATGATCTGAACTTCAATAAATACCATCCGGGCCTCAGAAATCATCCCAACTTTCGTTATGGGGATGCCTCAAATCAAGCTAACCCTAATTTTCAAGGTAGTGGTCAAAGAGCTCAACAACCATTCCCACCCTGAAACCAGAATTATAATCAAAGCAACAATCAAAGGGGATACCAAAAGAGGAATGAGCAGGGAGGATCATATGGATCCTTTAATGATAGAAGTGAGGATGTTGTGTTGGGTCTCTTGAAGTCTATCCAACAAGACTTGCAAAAGAAGAACCAAGCCGATGATGTGCATGATAAAGCCTTACAAGTCATGACTACTCAAATGGGGAAATTTGCCACTGAAATAGCTGAGTTGAAGAATAGTAGTGGCAAGCTTCCAAGTGATACGGTGACCAACCCATCTCATCACACTTCGGGGAACAGGAACATGAAGAACAGCCACATGGGCAAGGTTAGTACTCTTCTAAGTGGTAAGGTTTATAATAACAAGGTTGCACCTCCACCACCTTTTGTTGATGGTGTGGTGGAGGACATTGATGAGCATGAGGTTAGTGATGATGAACCCGAACCGATTCCGGTTACACGGGTTGCTTTTCCAAAAGAACCACATTTTCCTAAAACATCGTCTACTATTGATAGTGGGGGAGTGGTACCTCCAAGGTTGTCATTCCCTGCTTCTTTAGTGAATGCAGGTAAACAGGTGGTAGTCAAGAAGCGAGGTCCTCAACAAGAGGAAATCAGGGAGCTTTTCAAACAGGTAAAAATTAATATACCGCTTTTTGATGCAATTAAACAAATACCGGTCTATGCTAAGTATTTGAAAGACTTGTGCACTCAGAAAATGCATCACAAAATTTCTGAAAAGCTTGATCTGAATGCACGAGTTAGTGCAACTTTGACTGGTTCTCTTCCACCTAAACTCCAAAATACAGGAGCGCCCATAATTTCTATATAAGTGGGTGATTTCAAAATGAGCAAGGCGCTATTGGATCTTGGAGCAAGTGTGAGCATCCTTCATGGGACTTTGTATGACCAATATGACTTTGGTCCTCTACGTCGAGCCAATACCACTGTGGTGTTGGCGGATTTGACCCCTAAACTCCCAATAGGGATTGTTCGTGATGTGATAATGAAAGTAGATCAATTCTACTATCCGGTGAATTTCTTGGTTCTTGACTATGTGCAATCTGAAAAGGTCACTGAACCAACTGTCATTTTAGGTCGACCCTTCTTAGACACATCTCACTCTTTGATTGACTGTCACTTAGGCACAATTGATATGACATTTTGCAATAGAAGTGTCCATTTAAATATTTTTTCAAATGAATCTAACCCTCTGCCAAGTGATGAATGATTTATGGCAGACATCATTGAAGGATGATATCCTCATTTTGAGGATGAATCCACAGAGGAGTGTTTTGCTTGTGACAGGGTTGAACAAGAACTGGAGCTGGACTTGAAGGAGGAGGAAAAACTTGTTGAAGCTTTAGCTGTAGAGGATGGTAGACCTCCATGGACACATCAGGTGTAGAGTCTACCAATAGAGATTGACTTGGGATTACAACCATCACTTGTCAGCCCCCAAAGGTAGAGTTGAAAGACATCCCCAAAAACCTAAAGTATGCATTTTTGGGGGAGGGTGAGACTCTACCTGTCATCATTGCATCCAACTTGGATGAGGAACAGGAGGAAGCACTATTGAAGGTGCTCCAAGATTACAAGGCTACAATTAGTTGGACCATTGTTGATTTGAAGGGTGTCAGTCCCTCTATTGTGATGCACAAAATCATCACAGACAAAGATGCAAGACCTTCACGGGATACACAACGCCGTCTCAATCCAAACATGCGTGAGGTTGTCAAGAAGGAGGTCTTGAAGTGGTTGGATGGCCGGGATCATCTATCCCATTTCTGACAGTCCATGGGTGAGTCCAACCCAAACAGTGCCCAAGAAAGCAGGTATACCGGTAATAACAGGTGATGATGGTGAGCAAATTGCCAATCGGCCGGTAACCGGGTGGCGTGTGTGTATTGATTACATGAAACTGAATGCTGCCACATCAAAGGATCACTTTCCTTTGCCGTTTATTGATCAAATCATAGATAAGCTTTCAGATCAGAAATATTACTGCTTTCTAGATGGTTACTCAGGTTATAACCAAATAGCCATCCATCCCGATGATCAGGAAAAGACCACATTCACATGCCCTTATGGTACCTTTGCCTTTAGGCGGATGCCATTTAGGTTGTGCAACGCCCCAACCACCTTTCAAAGGTGTATGATGAGTATTTTCTCGGACATGGTCGGGGAGTCGCTTGAGGTCTTTATGGATGACTTTTCAGTTTTTGGCTCCTCGTTTGAATTGTGTTTAAATGAATTATCTAAAGTTTTACAACGACGTGTAGAAACTAATTTGGTCTTAAGTTGGGAAAAGAGCCATTTCATGATTCAAGAGGGTATTGTTTTGGGTCATGTTGTTTCAAGTTAGGGGATTGAGGTAGACAAAGCTAAAATTAGTATCATTTCAACATTACCTCCTCCGATGAATGTCAAGGGTGTGCGCTCTTTTCTAGGGCATGCCGGGTTTTACCGTAGGTTTATTAAGGGATTTAGTGTTATCACAAAACCTTTATGTAACTTACTTCTTAAAGATGTGCCTTTTGAATTCGATAAAGATTGTTTAAATGCTTCTCAAGTTTTAAAAGATCAATTGGTACAAGCCCCAATTTTGCAATCACCGGACTGTAATCTTCTTTTTGAAATAATGTGTGATGCTAGTGATTATGCAGTTGGGGCTGTGTTGGGTCAAAAGGTAGACAAAAGACCCGTTGTCATTTATTATGCAAGCAAGATCCTCTCTGGTGCTTAATTGAATTACACCATAACAGAGAAGGAGTTGCTTGCAGTTGTTTATGCTTTAGACAAATGCAAGTCTTATATTTGGGGTAGCAAAGTGATTGTTTATTCTGATCATGCAGCTGTCCGATATTTGATGGCAAAGAAGGATGCCAAGCCTAGGTTGATCAGGTCGGTCCTTTTATTGCAGGAATTTGATCTGGAGATACGGGACAAGAAGGGATGTGAAAATTTCATGGCTGACCATCTGTCACGGATCCAAAGGAAAGAGGAGGATGTCACTCCTGAGATAAATGAACAGTTCCTGATAAGTGTTTAATGTCTGTTACATCTTCTGATCCTTCGTATGCATGTGTTGCTAACTATTTAGTTACAGTTACTATTCCTGAAGACTGGACCAAGATGAAGAAGAACAAATTCCTGACAAAGGTCAACTAGTACATCTGGGATGACCTGGATTTGTTCAAGTTGGGAGCGAACCAACTCATCAGGTGTTGCATTCCTGAATCTGAAATCCCAGCAGTGTTGGAGCTTGCACACGCATCTGCGTGTGGTGGCCATTTTAGTGGCCAGAAAACAGGGCATAGAATCTTATCTTGCGGGTTATTTTGGCCCACTATCTTTAGAGATGCCTTTAAATTTCCTAGAACTTGTACAAATTTCCAAAAGATAGGTTATATCACAAAGCGGAATGAGATGCCCATGCAACCAATCTTAGTTGTTGACATTTTTGACGTTTGGGGGATTGATTTCATGGGCCCATTCCCAAATTCATTTGGCAATTTGTACATCTTGGTGGCCGTTGACTATGTGTCAAAATGGGTCGAAGCAATTGCCACCAAGACTAATGACCATAGCGTAGTTTGCAAATTTATGCAATCAAACATTTTTTTTTTCTAGATTTGGGCTTCCTCGTGTGATCATAAGTGATGGGGGATCCCACTTTAAGAATTTTCATTTTGGCAAACTTCTGAAACGCTATGGTGTAGACCACCAGATTGCCACACCTTACTATCCACAAACAAGTGGACAAGTGGAAGTGTCCAATAGGCAAATCAAAGAACTTTTGCAGAAAATAGTATGGTCTGACCGCAAGGATTGGTCAAACAAACTAAATGATACCTTGTGGGCATACGGTACTACTTACAAAACAACTATTGGCACTACTCCATACCGGTTGGTCTATGGCAAGTGATGTCACTTACCTGTGGAGTTGGCTCATCGAGCATTATGGGCTATTAAAAATGTTAATCTTGATTATGATGCTGCAGGTAAGCAAAGACAGTTGTGCTTGAGTGAGTTGGAAGAACTAAGGGATGACGCATATGAGAGTGCATTGGCCTACAAGGATAAGATGAAGAAGGTGCACGATGCAAATATCTGGTTGAAAACCTTTGCAATTGGGCAAAAGGTGTGGTTGTTCAAGTCAAGGTTGAAGCTCTTCCATGGTAAGTTGAAGAGCAAGTGGACAGGTCCTTACTTGGTGACCAAAGTGGGTCACTCGAGTGATATTGAGATAGAGGAATTTGAGGACCATTTGAGGCAAACAGTGAATGGCCATTGTTTGAAGCCATACTTAGAGCCCAATGACATCAATGGTCTGGACAAGCAAGAAGAAGTGTTATTCTTGGGCACTCAAGAAGAAGGAGACACGTGACTAATCTCAGGTACACCGCGTCTGGCTGAAGACGTTAAACTTAGCACTCTTATGAGTCAACCTAAGTTTTACATTTGTCTAGTTTTGTTTTAGTGTACGAACGTTGTGGGTGTGTCCCCTAGAAACCCTCACGAGACTAAACTCATTCACTCGGGCTATCGCGGGGTTTAAATGGCTTGATGCATACGCTAAATGCATCTGTGATGCCTACGAAAGCGAGTTAGGATTTTATTGCTTTGTTTCTTTGTTTTTGTGCATTTGACCAAGTGTGGGGAAGCCTTTGAAGTGTTTTGAGGCTCATCTATGTTCCATTGAGGGCAATGCACAAGTTCTTGGGGGGTAGGGAACCATTTGTAGAGTTTTGTAATTTTTGACGTTTTCGGTATGTTTGGTGTAGTTTTTCTAAGATTTTGTAGGTTTTCATGACGATTTTGGCAAGGGAAATGATGGGGAATCATGTTCCAGGTATGTAAGTACTTAAATAAAGTGTTGGAACAAGTTTTGGTGAAGAGTGAAAATTTTGAGTTTTAGATGTTGAAAATTTTTCTAAGGCAAAAACTCCAATTTTCAAGTTATCTTTCTGTCACCACAGGGCCCTCGCGGTACGTGAACATCCTGACCTCCCCTTCGCGGTACGCGAAAGACAAATGAGTCCAGGAGAAGTTTTTGTTCTTCGCGGTATGCGAGACATCCTCCCTCGTCTTTCGCGGTACGCGAGGACTTGGTCATCCGGTAGTGTTGCTTGTCCCTCGCGGTATGCGAAAATCCAGTCCCATTTTCTCGCGGTACGCGAAAAAAAATTGTTTATTTGTGTAGGTCCATTTTGGCTTTTCTTTTAATTGAGTCTTGTCTTTGAGTCGATATGATGTTTGTGGGTGTGTGCTTTGAGCTTAATTTTGCAGATTTGGAATTACTCACCCGTACTCAATCTATATTCGGGTGATGCATTCCGACTTCCGCTTGATTCTTGCACAAGGCTTCTCGTTTGCATCTGTGGAGCACGTTCGCGAATGAAATGCTATACGATCGCATCTCCAATTAAGTCCTTTGTTTTTGTATACGTCTTTTTCGTTTCCGTTTCTCTTCCTACATTGAGGGCAATGTAATGTTTAAGTGTGGGGAGGGAGACTGTCGTTTAAGTGTGCATAGAGTTTGCTTAGTTTAAAAATTGTGAAAAATCCATAAAAATTAAAAAAAATTCCAAAAAGGTCTTTGGATTAGAATTTGTTCAGTTACATGGAAAATGATAGGTACAATTGGAGTTATGCTTGCGTGTGATTAAATTGAATAATAAATAGAAAGCGCGTCTGATTTGTAATGTTTTGGTAGGCCAACCGATTTAAAGAGCTTAAATACCTGATAGTGTATCTAGGTTTAATTGATAATTAATTCAGGATGTCTTGTGGGTTCTCATCTTAAGGGTGTCAGCAAGGTCAAAACTGTCAATATAGGGTGATAGGTACCACTATAAGCAAAAGTTTATAAGTTTTTTTAAAATTACTTGGCACATCACTTTCTTTTATGAAAATAATCCGAAAGTTGATGGCGCCCGCATCCATTATCCATCTTGCATGAGCTTAATTAAATCAATTGAAAGCTTGATTTTCGTCTACGTGTTTCCCTTCGGGATGGTGACTTGGAGGATACACCCATGGGCGGGACTTAAGTGATCAATATTGGATGACTAAGTTAGGTTTATGTGTTTCCCTTTGGGATGGCGACTTGAAAGATACACCCCTATTCTGAAGCTTATGAATTTCATTGCATAAGAACTGCAACCTACGTGTCATATATCGTGTTCCAGCGTGATTGAAACACCACTGGGTTAGATTCATTCATAAAATAGTAATAAAAGCTCAAAAACATGCATCCATCGATCCATAATTCCATAATTTTCAAAAACTTGTAAATTGGTGTTTACAGTGGCGGGAAATCTATATGGTTTAACCCGTGCCTAAACATGAACTTGAGATGGGATTAGACTAAGTTGTAACTTCCTAAGTGTGGGACACATAGACAAACTGTTGCTTAGTAATGAATAGGATAATAGATCACAAATCGGGGGCTCAATAGATCGGTGGTTGGGTTTAGTCAGATAGAAATACCAATTGTTACAGTCAATGCGTGATTATGTTGTAATTGTTTGAGAATACGAGAGCATATTACAATTACGATTCCATTGCATAATTCTTTTTAGGGACGCAAAAGAGTAAAATGGAGGAATTTGATTAAATGTTAATTTGATTTGTTTGAGGCGGTGGTCTAGGAACAAAGGGTGGTAGGTTTTTTTTTTTTTTGTTAGTAAAATTTACAAATGGTTAGGTTTATAACTTTTAAAAAGGTAAAATAGTCATTTAACTTGACTTTAAAAGTTAGGACCTCATAAATCACCAAGGGACCGTATCAATAAATATGGGTGTTAATAAACCGTTGAAGCCAACCGTCTTACTGAGTTTATGGTTAAAAAAAGGAAAAAATACACTAAAGATATAATATGATCGCTATAGTTGTTTTGCTAGGATTTTGGATTGGACTACTTATAATAAACTTTATATCGAATTGGATTGGATCACTACCAATGGCCTTCACAAACAAATCAGGAACTGTCCTATATTCGATCAAAGACACCTTTTTTTACTTCCTGCTTCAATATAACCACATACTACTTGAAACATTAATTTTGGTTATGAATGATAGTTATGCTTTATTTGTAACATCGGACAAGCTCAGTGCAACTCTATGGGAAAGAAGTAATTCCAAGCCTTGATAGAGAGGCAATTGCACCCACCAAACAACCAACAATTTTTGCGTTAACGTCTCTACGGGTTGGAATATATCAAGGTAAAAACATGTTAAAAAGGTACATTTACTAAACCTTAAAATTTCATATTTATGCCATTTTTTAACTTACTTTATTTTGGCCTTTTTTTTACTTTTTTTTTATGGTTTTGACAGAATTTTTAATCAAAGTTGGTTACATCTTGATGCAGTTAGCCCCTATTGAGTTGAATGAGTCCACATAATTGATTTTAAATGCCCACGACTTGTCTCAGGTAAGGAGGGAAGAATTGCTTCAATTTACTTAAATTGCAATTACTGGTAACTATTGACATGACAAGGTAAGAGTCTATTATTGTTTGCAAGTGTTTTCATAAGACTTCTACATGATAATTTTTTATAAAGTTGCATAATTCTGTGATTTATTTCAGTTGCTTGTACTTTTCTGATTATAATTTTTTTTAGTGTGAGTTCCTTCTTTTTAATGATCTACTGGATTACTTCTTATTAAGCTATAATTGTAGGTTCTTGGATATATATATGTTCAAACCAATGACCTTGAGTTGTTGTTCCAACAACAGTAGGGTTTCCACCTTTCAAATAACACCTTTGTTATTTTTAATTGTATGTCTGACTTGAAACTCCAAGTTATTATGTGTGACATCTCAAAAAAATTGTATGATTTTTATTTCGTGTAATTCTACTTCGGCATAATGTACGAGTTCGTTTTACCTCATTTTAGTTAATATATCAATTCAATTCCCATTTCTATTTATAAAAATGTGAAAGTTATAAAATTTAAATGTTTAAATTGAATTTAATTGATTAATTATCAAAAAGAATTGTAATAAAAAGGCTTTGAACCCTTATTTTGTGTTAAACCCCCTCAAAAACACTTGAACCCCCTTGTGAAACCCCTTTACATTCTTTTGAACCCTGAACATCCATGAGCGAATTTTGACTTTTAAAAGTCAACCCATGTCAAAATCCACCTCAATCCCCATTAATCCGCGATTTAAAACGTTTCAATCCATCGTGAGAAGATATGAACGAAAGATTCGTTGATAGATTAGAAAACGGTTACCGAATCAAAGCAATTTAAAACCCGTAACCTTGATAACTCAAGCTTCAAAACCCCATAAATCTCGTTCTAAATCCAACCGCTAATGCGTTTATGGTGGAGCTACTCTCCCTATAAATACCCACGTAAGTTTCTAAACGTAGCTACCATAAAAAAATTCGTCTTTTTTTTTCTTTCTTTTCCTGTTCCGAGTGACGCAAAGTGCTCCCGATTCAAATCGTTGACGACGTGGGATCTCCTCTGCGTGACTTACGATTTCAGGTATCATCCCCTCCTAATCACATTTGCCTCTGACTTGTTTTGTAAACACAAATCGATTTTAGGGTTTGATGGGTTCTGGTTTCACGCTTGCATATTTGGGGAAGGAGATGAGTTTAATCAAGTTCTTATATTTTTGTTTCTGAATTTTAACTACATTGAGGCTAAGCCTTTGCACTTTCAGACCAATGGTCATGGGTTCTAAACCCATTGACCTCTTTTTTTGTTTGTTTTGGTTTTAAGCACTTACACATACATTCATATATACATGTATTAGTATGTTTTTGAACTAAATATTATTAAACCAATTCTTTTTTTTTTTGAATTTTCAATTTATCATATTATTATATATATTGTTTTATAAAAAAATAAATAAATAAAAGGCATTCTTTTTAAAAATAGTATAAATAAATGATGTATTTTTCTTTAAATAAACATAAAGGGATTTTGTATACTTTTTATTTTATAAAAGATTTTACGAGAAACCATTTAAAGTTATATTTTTATAACGTTATTTAAATAGGGAACTATTTATATTACTAAGTATTTTTAAAGATTTCGTTTTCTTCTTTAGAACGCAAGAATTATAAAATTTATTTTATAAACCCTCTAAAACTTGTTCAAACATTGTATTTACAAACTATATCTTTCTTAATTCCTTTTTACTTTTAGAATTATGTTTTAACTCTTTAATTCCTAATAAAACCCTCTAGTATTCAATTTATTTATTTCAATCCTTATTAAATGCACATTTTCATTTTATTCCTTATCTTTTCCCAAACTTACCGGACACATCCTAAACTCGGTTAAAGTGTACAAATAGAGTAAACTTCAAACTGGTATGTAGCTATCTGACAAATAGTAAGGTTCTGGCTAGGAAAGACGGGGTTCTGATCCGGCCAACTCTTTCCTGGGAACTTTGCTGTTGGAGGTACTACTCTAGTACGATAATCACTCTAGTATACGACAACTACTTTCCTCTAATTACAAAACAGCCCCTCATCTTTCCACGATTCTGTAAACTAACTCAAACTCGAACTTATTTAGGCATCTTCTAAACCAAGTTACTTCAGCAATCAAGATCAATCCCACCTGCTGCAAGGTGAGTTCATAGCCCCTTTTTGCTTTCTATTTTGGGGTGGAAAACATGCTCTTATATCAAAACTGAAATCAAGTCTTGAGTCAAAACTATACTTTGCATTCAATAACAAACTTCCAATTCTAGTAACATTAAACTGATTTATACATGTTGCAAATGTCATTTTTACTACAAAGTCTCTCTTATTTCTAAAACTACACAACCATTAACTTCGGGGAAGCCACGGGAGTACGTAAATAGATCTATTGGCCTGACTAACCCATTCAGTTCTCGGGTTGATGCATGCCAATCAATTCCGAGCGTCCTTCAAGTTGTGGATTCTGATCAACTTGGAAGGAGATGGGTGTTCAGAAACTGCATTCTTGACACTTATACTATAGTCTAACACCTATCGATCACTAGGGTTGGTTGTGAACTCATGTATTATAGTTTAAATTACTTGGAATTTGAAACTTGTTTATGATTGTTTCTGGTTATCTATTGTATTATATCTATCAAATCCTATGTTCTCACCAACTTTTTAGTTGACCTATTTTAGCATGTTTTTCAGGTAATGGAAACTAGTTTGCTGTCGTGCTCTCGCTAGGATCCAAGGATAAGGCTTAGTGGACCTAGCATAGATTTAAATTGAAAATGAAACTATTTGGTTATTTGCTTTATTTGAATTAAACTTGATGTAATGACTATCGGTTTTCAATAAATTCCTTAGTACTTTCTTTATTCCATGTGTAATGATTCAATTTCATCGCCCCTCGTGTTTCCGCCTTGGCGGGGGTGTGACATTATGACCATAAAAGCATTATGGTCATGTGTCAGGCTCAGGGCGACGGCGATAATACTTGGTAGACCTGTATTCCATCATGCTAATGTGCACTTAGAAGGTGAAGAATGATGTAGGGTTTAATAACCTAGGTTTATATCTCGTTGTGTGTGCGTTTTAGTTGTTTTGAGTTGTATATTTGTTCGGTTTTATGCGTGTTTGTGGTTGTGTCTACCTCCCAGGTTTTATGTGTTAAAAGAGCGGATTACGGAAGCGAAGTAGTGAGACGCGAAGCACGAGGATCAAAAGGTCAAAAAGTCAACACATCCAGATTTTAGGTCTCTCACGGTACGCGAGAACCTTGGAGAAATCCCTCACGGTACACGAGGAATAAGAGGATAATACCCGGCTGGTTGTCCCTCGCGGTACGCGAGGGACTTGTCATGACTTTCGCGGTACGCGAGGAAGCAAAGGGACGCGCCCGACTAGTTTGTCCCTCGCGTTACGTGAGGGACTTGGTTCAGATCTTCGCGGTACGCGGGGAGTGTTTTTACAGGAAAATTAACCTAAATCATGTTTTTATCCTTAGCAGCCCCCATTCCGACCCATTTTCGATTCCAGCCGTTCCAGAGCTTCAAGAGGCGATTTCTACTATTCTTGGGTCGATTGTTCTTAGAGTTTCATGATTGTAAGTCCTAATACATTAGTTTTGATTATTGTTATGAGCATGAGTAGCTAAATCTCTTTTAATCCTCTTTGGGTCTAGGGTTTGTTAACATTTGTAATTTCTTGAATGATTAGCTTTGGTTTGTAATCTTGATTGGCATGTTAAGCCATATGATTTCATTTATTGATTGAATGTTTTAAACTTCATTGGTTGATTTCGAATTGTTGTTCAAGTCTCAATAGTCTCGGGTTTCTTTACGTCGCGGACAACTTAGGGGTCGGATTATAGTTGGTTTATCATTGATGGTTGTATGAGAATAAGTTTTATTTACAACGGGTTCTCATATTATCACTGAATTCAATTGAACCGTATGATTATGTCTATGTAATTGCTTGCTAATTATCTTGAAGGAACTTGTGTTTGCATACCCGAACCCCGGAGAGGATTACCTCTCTCATTATTGTTTTAAACCCAAATCCAAATCAGTTGTTATTGTTTTATGTCTTTGAATATTGTAACAAAGTGACACTTTCCACATACTACTCGTGGATACGATACTCTACTTACCCTTACTAGTTAAGGTGTTTAAGGATTGTTTTTGACCGACCAAACTACATCGATCAAAGAATGGGTTTGTTCTTCGTTTATTTGCAAAAACGGGTCCTTTTTTTTAATTTGCAAAAATGGGACTTCTGCACTCGAAATGAGTATTAAAGATTGTGCGGCTTTTATTGTATAAAGTTTCAAAGACGTTAAACTTTTTGATAGTTTAGCGCGCCGCAACGCATGCGTGGTTTCAAAACTAGTTTAATTTATTATTAAGTGTTTGAGATAGATTTTAATGAGGATTACAAATCCTAGTTTGAGTAAATTAAGTTATGTATGGGTAGTATATATATAAACCCTATGGCCGGTGTCATAGTTTTAGTTTAGTTGTTTTTTGTTTCTTAATAAAACAAAAGAGTCGCATGTATTATGTACACTGGTGTGTCAAGATTGTGAATAGCAACTCCAGAATGAGTTTTCTATTTCTATAATTCATTTTTTGGTGTCAAAACAGGATATGTGATATAGTTCGGCTCTTATGATAGGAAAAAAAAAATTCCCGGCTCTCCATGCGTTTTTCTTCAAACTCCGCCATTGGTAGTCGGTAACTTGGGGCAGAAGTTGAAAGATGAGAATAAAGAAGGAAGTCGGTTTTATTCGTGGTTATCTGTTTATTTTGAGTCGGTTTAAGGGTGACTTGTTCATCAAAGTTCAGTTTTAGTATAACTACTAATTCAGTTTTCTTTTTTAATAAAAAGTCGACGGGGCAAGGGCAGATCTACATGGTCTCCAGCGGGTGTGAGGCACCCATTGAGATTCATGTAAGTAGTAGAAAATCTTCGGTTTCTTTATTCAGGCCCCCTTGCAAATACTTGAGAGGCACCCTCGACATCAAAAAATAGAGAGAAAGAGAGAAGAAAACAATTTTTTTTGTTGGAGAGATCAAAGGTTTAATGGTGAAATGTGGGTAAGATGAATTGAAAAGAGAGAGAATATGATGTCTTGGAATTAGAAATGAGGCAAAGTGTCGGTTAGCTCCACTCATTTCCAAATTTCAATGTTAAAGTTTCACATTAAACCATTTAATTGAATCAAAGTTACAAAGTAAACCTTTAAGTTTGATTTGAATTTTAAACAACTCTAAAGTTTAACAACTCTTTTTACTATATTAGTTATTAATTCTAATTTTTTTTTGAACGATAGGCATTAACCATAACTAATTAAACATATTAGATATTAATTAAGCAATGCATTAGCGATTATTTAAACTCCAACCCATTAGGATTACAACTTGACTGCGACGGGGTGTTGGGTGTTCTTCCTGTGTATTGATCGAAGCCAAATTGTGACTTTCGGATGTGTTGGGCTTTAAAACATATTGATTGTTAAATTGTGTGAACATGTAATTGTTTCAGAGTCATTCAATGTGTTGTATTTTTTAAGGAAAATAGCATCCGACATGTAATTGTTTTTATTATCTTTGTCAATCAATGTGAAGAAGTCAACTTATAGTAGTTGTGGTATCATCATCTCCAGCTGAGAACATGTTAACTGCACGTTACCATTTTATGGGTATGATGGAGGCTGCTTGCATTCTCATTTATCTGTAACCTATTGTTTATGCACTCTTTTCTACTTGATAAACAGAAACATATATGGCATCAACAATCACAAATTTAACTCACTTACAAGTCCCACTTAAAGACATAGTAAAGGCCACCAATAACTTTCATGATGATAACATCATCGGACATGGTGGATTTGGACCAGCATACAAAGGATGACTCTTGCGATCTGGGAAGTTGATGAAGATCGCTGCGCTAAGGTTAGATCGTAAGCATGGGGAAGGAGACGTCGAGTTCTGGACGGAAATTTCAGTGCTTTCTGATCTCAAGCATGCAAATCTAGTGTCTATTATTGGGTTTTGTGATGAGAAGATCATCATAACCACGTATGAGGCGAAAGGAAGTCTAAAGGAGCATCTAAACAGCCTGAACCTCACATGGACACAAAGATTGAAGATTTGTATAGGTGCGGCTCGTGCATTGAGCTACCTCCATTTTGACGAGGGACGTGGTTATCGTGTTATACATCGTAACATCAACAGCTCCACAATTTTATTAGACGAAAACTGGGAAGCCAAGTTATCTGGTTTTAAAGTTTCCATCAAACAAACGGTTAACCGAGTTGACCAGGTCATCCTTTCTGAACCTATTGGCACGATAGGGTATATAGATCCAGAAATTCAAAAGACGAGAGGTGTGACTCACAAGTCAGACATCTACGCATTCGGTGTCGTTTTAATTGAAATCTTGTGTTCGAGGAAAGCATTTATTCGGAACAAGGTTAATATGTTTCTAGCTCCATTGGCCAAATATCATTATGAAAATAAAACATTGTATGATATAATCCATCCTAGTCTATGGAATCAAATGTCCCGCAATCACTCGTGAAATACTCAAATTTAGCATATTCTTGCTTAAGCCAGGAGCGATCATACCGCCCAGATATGGACTATATTGTTGCTGAACTTGAGAAAACATTGGAACTTCAGCTGCGTCGTGAAAATTTTGTAAGCCAACTTTGTTTTCCTACATCTGTTACTTTATTTCCCATCGTTTTAATTTGTTTACTTTAAAGAATAGCACTTTTAGGAAGAAAAAAACACTAAAATTACCATAACAGTATTTGTTAATTTTTAACAAATTCATATTTGTAATTATTATATAAAATTTGTTGTTAGTTACAGTTAAAATCTATTTTAAATTACTAAATAAGAGTTGTTTATATATAAAAATTGCTTTATTAGCATTCTCTTCCGTCTTTTTATTCTCCCTAAACTCCCGTCAATTCGAACGTCTCTCGCCCGATCGTTCTCAATCAAATCACATTCCCCCGCTCATTCCTTCAGACCTCCGTTGCCGGTGTTTTGGTCAATCGGGTCAAAATCAAAAGGTAGCAAAACAAAGAAGGTGAATTCGGAGTCATGGGTGTGGGGTTTATAGTTGTGAAGATGGTAGTCAAGGGTAAATGGGTAATTTCATACATACTTAACAGAAAAAAGTTAACCTTATTAGTCTTTTGAAACACCCTACTTTTACCATATTAATTTATCAGAGTTTTATAGCGGAAAACGGTCCCAGATTTTTCAAAACCTTGTCACTATAATGACGAAGATATATTTTATTATAATATTATTTTTACATAAAAGATTACATCATTTAGCATAGGGATTCTTCAACTCTGATCAGCCACGTCCTCAAGAAGCCTTATTCCACATGCTTTTAACCTGCAGTGTTTGGAAAACGTTTTTGGATTAGCTTACGCTAAGTAAGTACACTGCATCGTTCATTTTATTATGAACCCTTTAGGTTCTTATTGTTCAAGTTTTCTCGGGCTCTCGAGCCCATGTGACCATCTTCGGACGTACCTCCGGCCATGCTTTTCGTATATTTTATGGGTGTGCTAACCCCCTCGCAACCATCACAGGCCGTACCTCTGGTCCGAGTTTTTCATTGGAGACCCGCTCCGTTGGCTGGACATCTCTTAGACCCGCCCCGTAGGCTGGACATCTCATTTCATTCATTCATTCATTTCTTATTGAGACTCGCCCCGTAGGCTGGACATCTCTTTTCATTCCTTTATTGAGACCCGCCCCATAGGTTGGACATCTCATTACATTGGGATCTTGAGTATCATAGACTCACAGCCTCTCAGTGTATTCCCAACCAGTCCTCACCTTAAAACTTCCTAACGGTTTCCCATGATGCACTAAAGTGGCTTATATATAGGAAGTATCAGCGGCGTATCCACCATCCCTTTAACACTTCATAAGTACTCCATTATTCCAATTTAATACTTAGACTCGTTTCCATCATACATTCATATTTACACATATAGCATGATCATCTATCATGCATTCACATATTCCCATTTAACACACATTTCATATTCGCACATATAGTATGATTTCTTGTCATACTTTCATCCCCGCTCTAATTCCTTATAAAGGTTTCTCCATGTTACGTTAAATAGGTTTATATATAGTAAGTACCAGCGGCGTATCCAACACCCCTTTAACGTCCCATGAATACTCTGTTACTTAGAATTAAGCTATCCCATTTAATTCTCATTTAACAGCATGATCTCTTCATGCTTTTAACTTAACTCTTGCTCTGATCCCTTACAAAGGTGTTTCGTCATGTTATGTTAAAGATGTTTATATATAGGAAGTACCAGCAGCGTATCCACCACCCCTTTAACATCTCATGATTACTCCTTTTCTTAAGATTATGCGTGTCACACCCCCAATTTCAACTAACGGAGTTTTACCGTTTGGGAAGTGACGAACCAGGATCTCAGACATTAGTTACTTTGAACGACTCTACATGGGACTCAAATGAAAATATTATACTAATCAGAGTTTCAATGAGGAAGCATAAAAAAAGTAAATGCGCAAAACACACGCGCCCAAAACAAAAGTCCAAAACGTCCAAAATGTCCAACCAAACCAAGTACAATACAAAATAATCCAAACAAGCATAAATAAGCCATAATCAAAATAGTTGAATCCCATGCATGCCCTAATGTGCACCTGTGTCTTATCTTAGCGACCTGAGAAAACATGTAAGAAATATGTCAACACGAGGTTGGTGAGTTCACATGTTTCAATATTTAAATAAGTGTTTACCAGATTTATGTTCATTCAGTATGTATCTATAGGTAGCTAACCTATGCTCATGTTTAACTCAAGCGCTCGCAACCGAAGCTGACTGTTTGTTTATTTGCCTCATGTCAGGTCTATCAACACTGGCGGTGTGAGTAGGCTAACATTTCACCCGTTCGATCTCTAATCGAGTTAGCGCGACTAACGCGGGTGGGATTTGTCAAACCCAGTAGTACTACTAAATATTACCTCGCTAAGATCCATATTAACGGTCCGATATAAGTTGAGGACTTTCTGTGATATCGTATTACGCTTAGCTTTAACATTGATAACATATGAATTTGCAAAATCTCAAAATAGTTTAAATCATGTTTTCTCCCCCAGATTAAAACAGTAAAAGGGGCCGTGAAAACTCACATGCGTTGCGTTGTAGGTAGTATCTCACAAAGGATAAGTTGGAACCACGTGTGTAAGTCTCAAACGACTTACGAATACTCTAAAATTATAAACACATAAATTAGGGATAAAAATGAGAATTATTGGGATATGTGACGACGACACAGAATGTTGAACGTCCTAAAAGAAACGCTCTAAAGATCAGAGAGTAGACGAACGTGTCCACGGGAATGAGAATTTTTAATATAATAATTAAGACTAAAGTATTATGCGTCGCACAATAATAACGAATAATATATAAATAAATAATTTCGTACGTTCGAATCGTTTACAAAAGTTAGAAAAATAATATAATTTAATATATTATTTTTAAGTTCATAGGTTTAACCAAATAATCATTTGTGGCAAAAATAATAAATATATTATTTTTATTCGAGCTAATAAAGAAGTAAATAATATACATAAATATATTATTTATAAATCTTAAACGTTTTCATAACGTTTATAATTGTGGCAAAAATAATATAAAAATATTATTTTTAATTGAGGTCATGATACTAAATAATACTAAAACATTATTTCATTTTAAGTTGTGGTTTGAAAATAATAAAAATATATTATTTTATGAGTGGAAATAGGTTATAATTTTAAAACCGAGCCTATGGGTAGTATACGAAGCTAAAACATCATAATATATTATTTTTAATAACATGGGGTAAGTTTTTATAAAAATAATAAAGTTGAAAAAGCTCCAAAAATAAAGATGCAGGAGACCGGACTCGAACCCGGGTCTCCTGCGTATGGGTCATAAGGTTTAACCAAGTCCGCCCGCTAGGGTATCGCGATGATATCCGGACTGGAATGTTTAAAACATACAAGTCCAGTGGTTTCTCCCCCCATATGCAATCAAGATCGAAACCCGTCCCAATACTCCCGATTTAGACTTCGATCGAAACCGAGGGCATAGGGGTTTTGTTATACTAAGGTTTGCGACATGTGGTAGTTTTTAATTACAAAATCAACCGGTTTATGCTTGTTTAATTTCTGATTCAAAAGTCGAACCCTAGAATAAGAACACGAATTCGAATCTGATCCAGTCCGATATTAAAACTCATTGAAATCATAGGGCTTTTACTCATATGAACATTTCGAATCTGTTCATAGGTTTTAATTTGATTGAGATGGTATCTAGGATCAAAAGCCCCAAAACATTTTTATAACGAACCCTAGTTTACGGATTATGATTAAATCGATGTTATATGATCAGATTCGTATAGGGTTTTCAAAGAATGGTTAATTGCGATGCTAATCATATGGATTAATTGAATTTAAACAGGTTTAAATGTAGAGTTCGATTAACCCGTGCTCGTGAAGAACCCTAGAATCGGTTCATGATTAATTCGATGTTATACATTCGAATTATCATAGGGCTTTCAGAGGATGGATGATGGCGAGTCTATCCATGAAGTTTAATTGAATTTATATTGTGTCTAGGGTATGGCTCGATTAAATCCGAATGTATATGAACCCTAAAATCAGTACATGATAAATTCGATAATGTAACCCCGAATTGATAAGGGGGTTTTGATCTAGACACTTAAACGAAACCAGAGATGTAAATGATTACCAGAATGATGCTCGATTTGATGGTGTTCGATTAAACAGACTCCGACTGTGAACGGCTTTAGCTCCAGCGACCCTAACTGCTATTTCCGATTGAATTGAGGTGTGATACAGGTTCTCTGAGGCTCGATTGAGATGTGCAGGTGTTCGATTAGCCAGAATGATGATCGAATTGCTCGAATTTGATGGATACGTGGTAATGGTCGACGGTTATGGTTTAATTACCCATAATTGGGTTTTAATTCGTTGTAATAACGATGATTGAAATTCTAATTGTGTTTGTTAATGGTGTTTAATGTGTTTCAGTTACTTATTCAAACGGAATCAGTTGTAATTCGTGAATTCAAGATCAAGAAAAAGGATTTGACTTTCTAAAGTCAACACAAAATCAAGAATAGGTAAATAACGGTTTCAGTCCCTGTGGTTTATTGTGTTGAAGTTTGGATTTAGGTAGAATTGGTCCCTCAAGTTTGGATGGTGTTAGAACTTGGTTAATTTGACTTCCAAAGTCAACAGAATTGGGATTTTGACTTTCTAAAAGTCAACAGTCAACTTTAAGGATATTACATAGCTAGTCCCTAGAGTTTAGGTTTGGATTATTGATAGAATTAGTCCCTGAAGTTTGAGTTAAGTTAACTAGGTTAACTTTAACTGGATTTTGTTAACGGAGTTAACTGAAAAAGTCCGGATTGTCACAATGCATTTCTCATCGTTTGTTTAATAGCATGACTTCCTCATGCTTTTATCTCATTCTTGTCTTAATTCCTCGTAAAGGCGTCTCTATGATGTATTAAAGAGGTTTATATATAGGGTTATCAGCGGCGTACCCACCACCCCTATAATACATCTTAGATATTCCTTTATTTAGAATTAAGCCTTTCTTTATTTAAATTTATCATATATTATAAACTGGGGTGATTATCCTTCCAGAATAGTACCTCCAACAGAGATGTTCCTAGAAAAGAGTGACAGGTCTAGGAGAGATTTATACACCACTATTTCCTTAGACAGAACATTCCGTTTATCAGATAACTACATACCGGTTGGAAGTTCTCCCATACGTTTACTATATTTTCATTACTGTTATTTAGTCTATACCCCTAAACATTCATAATGGTTTCACCACGAAGTACCAAGAGGTTTATATATAGGAAGTACCAGTGGCGTATCCACCACCCCTTGGATACGTCCTGACTACTCCATTATTCCTGTTTAGTGTTTAGATTAATTCGTTATTACCCCGTACCTTAGTTCCACACATAGCACATAACACATAATCACATCATTCATATAAACATTTATCTAAGGTATGGTCCAATGTACTTACGATAGTCTCGGGTCATTTCCTACGCTAGTTCCTCGATTAAACGTCTCTCCGGACCCGAACCGCACTCCTAGCGTACAGCTCTCGCACTTAAACGTGCCGCACCGGGTCTTCTAATCCTCCATATAGAGTGTGTGTGTTGTATGGTGTTTGTGTGTGATGTTTGTGTCAATTGAACGGATCTAACATCTATTTATAGGGTGTTTCGGGGTCCATGTCAGACCGATATGTCATCCCAAATCGGTCCGACTTCAGCTAAAGTCGGTGGCACGCGTCAAAACCTCTTTTTTTGCTTCTGCAGCACATATCGGACCGACGTCTAATCCATTTCGGTCCGACGTCCAGATGTCGGACCGCCGTGTAAACCATATCGGTCCGACGTGGGTGCTGAGTCATCAAAACACCTGTCAAAGCCTCCAGAATTGCTTCGCAACACATGTCGGACCGTTATGCTTATGGTATCGGTCCGACATCCCTTATTTTCATATTCTCCTTGTGAAACACCCCGTTTTCATATATTATGGCTCCCGTAACTCTTTTTCTAGCTCGAGATATGCTTATGTGAACTTTTGGGCTATTTTCGGGCGAATAGTCTTACAGTTTCGAACACGTTGGGTTCTTTGGCCATGTTTCTCAACCAACACGTGTCCCAACCTTTTGTTAGAAGTTTTTTGGGATGTTACAACTCCCCCCCCCCCTAATTTAGGTTTCGTCCTCGAAACCTGTTAGTCCTTAGGATAAGTCTTTCTCGTTCCTTCCTTGCTTTCCTAGGTCATCTTTAACCTGTTCGTGTGCCTTCAATTGAATTAATACTTGTTAGATCGCTTTGTGACGTAACTGCTTTTGTGTCTATAATCTTTAAAGGTTCTTTGACATAAGTCAGTTTCTCGTCAATCTCTTTCTTTTTCAAGGTACTTAAGCAGTCTTGTCTGCTATACACTTTTGTAGATTTGGAATATGTCTTGGTTCTTCAGGTAGCTTTATTTGGCAAGTCACTCTTCCAACTTGTTTAATGATCCTTAATGAATCGTGGACTGATCTTGTCACGTTTCTTACGTCGAATTAGACCCTTTCCAAAGAGACACAAAACATAATCTCCTTTTTGGAATTTTATTGGTCTGTATATCCTGCTTAATGGTTCTTGTAGTGACACTAATTCCTTTATTCTAGTAAATGTTAATTGGTAATGAGCCTTAGTCACTGGCTTAACTTCAGGAATTAAGTCGAATTCAAACTTTCTCTCAGATGGAACACCTGGAAGATCGTTCGGAATTCTTCTGGGGATTTGGAACCTGCTCCGGTTCTTTCCCTTTTTATCTTTACATTGGTCGTATGAGCCACGAAGGCACCTTGACCTTGTCTCACTTAGCTATATGTCTTAGCCATCGTACAATGCATAATCTAGTTTCACCTTTCGCTAATGACACTATCTTCCTTTCCTACAGACGTCGTGAATCGTAGAATCTTCTGATCGTATATAATCGTCATAGTATTCGAAGATAACTAGTCTCCTCTAACATTCATATCGAATTCTTGACGAGATAGTCTTCTCTTTCTATTAATAGTTGGCAATCTTAACATATTTTGGTTATTACGCGGTTTCTATCACTTACGTTTTTAATTTCTAATTTCCTAGCCAACTTACTTCATTGAAGTTTCTTGGGTCTTAATGAAAATAATAATCGAATAGCCCCCGTATTGAAGTAAACACAAGTAGGTAGGGATTTCAAGAGGAAGGTACCTGTTACGATGTCAGAGACATCTTTTGCTTCCTCAGTCGTGATTTAAAAAGTCATACCTCTTGGTTTCGGAGCCTCGATTCTTTTGATTTCATTGTCTGCTATCCTTGGCCCTTCACCAGCCTTCTGAGTCTGAGATCGTAGTTCAGGACATTCTCTGTTGAAATGTCCCAGCTTGTGGTTGTTCTTCAACCAGTGTCTGCTCAGTTCCATGCACACTAACCGCCGGTTCAGTGTGAACACTTCCTTCTTCACTATTCTCTTGGCGCGCAGGGATCCTGCCACGCCCACCATTTCGACCGCCGGTACGACCACCGGTACGGCCACCACGCCTTCCGTTTCCTCTTCTTGCCATTTTGTTCTATAAGAAAAGAATCCAATGTCATCACGCTAGTTAACAAATAAAATTCAATAAGTACTGTAAGATGTTAATATACACTGGCCATCTGCAATTAACCATTACACTACCTTTCGATTTCTATTTGACCACCTTTGTGATTCCATCAGAACACAAGTCCTTTCCTAACCCTTTCTAAGGCATACTACATACACATACTCTACTTTTCATACCTGATGTTGTGGCTCGAGTTACCTGTACTGGCATCCGCTTTCGGTGCCATTCAAAGTTTAAGTTCAGACACTGGGAGTGTCCGAATCTCTCAAACTATTGCTCTGATACCAACTTGTAAGGCCCCAAACCCGGGAGGCCTCACTTGTTGGATTTACTCATTCACAAACAGTTCTTAAACATGAATATCAAATAACGCAGCGGAAAATTTCATTCAAACATAACGTCATCATTGTTCATACATGCGGAAGCGTAAACATTGTTTAATACATAAATACATCATAACTAAACATAACGGGATGCCAGTCTTCAAAAGCAGTCGGGTAACTCTTCATCTCTAGCCAAGCATCACCGTCCATCCTCATAACCTGCCTTAACCTGAATGTGCACACTAAAAAGTCAGCTACGCTGGTGAGTTCTAGCATTTCATAAAGACTTTAACATCAACATTTGCCAAAAACATATCATTCATTCATTTAGTAAAACCTTTCACAAAAGCATGTAATAATCTAACATCTTTAAAAAGGTTTCGTACCCATATCATCATCAACATCATTATCATAAACACCGTTGAACGGACCGTTCGTTAAAACTTTTAACATTCATTTAAGTCATACATTATCGTTATCTAATTCTGTATCTTACTTTACGTGTCACAGTCTCCCCGAAGGAACCTTTGGTGTTGTGGGCAACCGCTACGTATCGCCGTCATTGCCACAACCATACACTACGTGGGGTCAACCGTTACGTATCGCCGTCATTGCCCAACCATTCACTACGTGGGGTCAACCGTTACGTATCGCCGTTATTGCCCAACCATTCACTACGTGGGGTCAACCGTTACGTATCGCCGTCATTGCCCAACACGCATCTTTCCTTTGGGAATCAACCGTTACGTATCGCCGTCATTGATTTCCCTTACCTTATTCACTTAGGATGATCGTCATCACCCAAGTAACCGTCGTTACTCCCTTACCAGTTGTACAACATCAAAACCATCGACAGGCCACCAAGACACTGCCCTGTTGTTCTTATGGTAACTATGGCTCGCTGTCCATAATCTACCACAAGGCTGGGAATCACATTCCCAGACTTCATTCGTCAATTCCATTCATTCGACATATTAGATTTGTAATGACTTCTTTAAACCTTTACCTCTTTCCCTTTTCATTAAAGATTTCCTCATTTAGACCGTTCATAAACATTCGTAAACCTTTTTTTAGCAAAAACACTTCATAACCTTTCCTTTCGTAAACATCGTTTCGTTAAAACATCATTTCGTTAAAACATCATTTCGTAAGTATGCACACCAGCCCAAAACATTTAACAAAACATTTAAAAGAGGGCTCTAGAACTCACCTGATACGCTAATATGGGTTGTCCTAAACGAAGGTCCAACAACGTCACTTCCGATCTGAATTGATTAGTTAAATACACATCAGACCAATCCCGACTCTAACGGTTTAACCATTCTAACATACTGACTTCACTTAACCAGTTCTGATGTCTGCGCACTTGGCAAGTGCGCAGACCCTGCTGCCTGCGCACTTAGCAAGTTCGCAGACCCTGTTGCCTGCGCACTTATCAAGTGCGCAGGTCCCTCCTCCTGCGCACTTATCAAATGCGCAGGTCCCTCCTCCTGCGCACTTAGCAAGTGCGCAGGACATGCTCCGTGCACACTTAGCAAGTGCGCACGACCTGTTCTTCACGAAAAACCCTAACTTTCGCATTCGGGTCTGATCATGTCAAGATCCCGAACCTGTTTGCATTCAAAACGTTCGTTTTCCATTAAGGAACTCAAATCCATGATTATCTTTCAGTTTCATCCGTTCAAACCTTACCTTTTCACCCAAAACCCGGAAAACCCAAAAACGAACTAAAACTCAGATTTAGGTCGGATTGTTACCTGAATCGAGTTTCTGATCCGGAGGTTCTTCTCACGAGTTATGGAGTAACACTTTGCTGAAATCTCGGGTCGATCCGCCAACTTTCTCTCTCTACGGTTTCTCTCTCTAGAAGGTGCAAATGAGAGAAAAGGGTGGTGAGCTTGGCTATTTATAGGGGAGGCTCCCTTTCCAGCCCGCCGGCCCATCCAACCCGACCCGACATGCGTCGTTCTTTTATTTCGTCATTTTAACTGTCGTTTTATTTATTATTTTTTTTTTGGGATGTTACAAGTCTACCCCCCTTACAATAGGTTTCGTCCCCGAAACCTATCATAAGTCAAATAGATGAGGGTACGACTCCCTCATTTCCTTCTCCGTTTCCCAAGTGGCTTCTGATCCCTTTCGATGTTTCCATTGGACTTTAACCAATTGGATAATCTTATTACGCAAACGCTTCTCCTTCTTATCTAAGATGGCCACGGGTTCTTCGATGTAATTAAGGCTGTTGTCGACCTCGATGTCAGTAAGTGGTACATGAGCTGATTCATCCGCAAAACACTTTAGCAAGTGTGATACATGGAAGTTAGGATGAATCCCACTTAACTCATCAGGCAACTCTAACCGATAAGCGACTTCACCAACCCGTGCCATTATCCTGAATGGTCTGACAAACCTCGGACTTAACTTTCCTCTCTTCCAGAATCGTATGATTCCCTTCCAGGGTGACACTTTCAACATTACACTGTCCCCAACATCAAACTCAATAGGCCTTCGTCGTTTATCCGCATAGGATTTCTGACGATCTTGTGCGGCCTTCATTCGTGCTTTGATTTGATCAAACCTTTCCGACGTTTCTTTTACGACTTCAAGACTTCCTAATTCCTTCTGTCCAATCTCACCCCAACAAACCGGGGTCCTGCATCTTCTCCCATACAACATTTCGTAAGGCGACATGCCTATCGTCGTGTGATGACTATTGTTGTAGGAGAATTCGACTAACGGCAGATGACTGTCCCAACTACCGCCAAAATCGATAATACAAGCACGAAGCATATCCTCCAATGTCTGGATGGTCCTTTCAGACTGACCGTCCGTTTGTGGGTGGTATGCCGTGCTAACATTAAGCCTCGTGCCCATCGCCTCGTGAAATCTTTTCCAGAACCTCGATGTGAATCGTGTGTCCCTGTCAGATACGATCGTCAAAGGCATCCCATGCCGTGCTATTATTTCGTTAATAAACACTTCCGCTAACCTCTCCGACGAGAACGTCTCGCGAATAGGTAGGAAATGAGCACTCTTCGTTAAACGGTCCACAATTACCCAAATAGTATCATGACCTTTAGCTGTGCGAGGTAGCTTGGTTATGAAGTCCATGGTAATGTGTTCCCACTTCCATTCCGGTATATCAAGTGGTTGAATCTTTCCATACTGTTTCTGGTGCTCGGCCTTTACTTGTGAGCAAGTCAAGCACTTGCTTACATACTTTGTCACTTCATGTTTCATTCCAGGCCACCAGTAGTCCTTCTTTAGGTCTTGGTACATTTTGTTGGTACCGGGATGGATAGAGTACCGAGATTTATGAGCCTCATCCAAAATTTTGGTTCTAAGCTCGCCACTCATAGGTATCCATACCCGCCCAAAACGTGTCCTAACACCATTCCAACTTGTCCCGTTGGCCAACCATCCTTTCCTTCTTTACGTTTTCTTCTTTAAGTGCCTCATCTTGAGCCTTTTCAATTTCTCTCATCACATCCGATGTTACCACCAACTGGCAAGCTTTCACTCTAATAGGAATAGGTACATCCTTTCGGCTTAGAGCGTCAGCCACCACGTTTGCCTTTCCAGGATGGTACATGATCTCACAGTCATAATCCTTCAGGAGTTCCAACCATCGTCTCTGCCTCATATTAAGCTCCTTTTGTTCGAAGAAGTACTTTAAACTTTTGTGGTCGGAGTAAATAGTAAACTTCACCCCGTAAAGGTAGTGCCTCCAGATTTTCAACGCGAATACGACAGCAGCAAGTTCCAAATCATGGGTTGGATAATTAGCTTCGTGAATCTTCAACTGTCGTTACGCATACGCGATCACTCTTCCGCGTTGCATCAACACGCATCCCAATCCCTGACCCGAAGCGTCAGAGTATACCACTAAGTCTTCATTGCCCTCGGGAAGGGCCAAGACTGGAGCTTGGGTTAGCCTCTTCTTCAATTCCTTAAACGCCTCATCTTGGGTCAAACCTCATTCATACTTAACCTCTTTCCGAGTCAACTTTGTCAACGGCGAAGCTATTTTCGAGAAATCCTGGAAGAATCTCCGATAGTAGCCTGCCAATCCCAAGAAACTACGGATTTCAGTTGGCGTCTTAGGAATATTCCACTCTCTTACCGTCACTATCTTCGCTGGGTCAACCATAATGTCGTTCGGGTTAATGACGTGACTTAGGAATTGGACTTCCCTAAGCCAGAACGCGCATTTGGAGAACTTAGCATACAACTTTTCCTTCTTCAGAGCTTCCAATACTTCCTTCAAGTGACACGCGTGATCACCCTCATTCTTGGAGTAGATGAGGATATCATCGATGAACACGATTACCGATCGGTCCAGCATCGGTCGACACACCTTATTCATTAAATCCATGAATGCTGTGGGGACGTTCGTCAATCCGAAAGACATTACGCGGAACTCGAAATGTCCATAACGCGTGCGAAATGTAGTTTTCGGTATGTCTTCCTCCCTTACCTTCAACTGATGGTACACGGACCGAAGGTCGATTTTCGAGAACCAACTTGCGCCCTGTAATTGATCGAACAGGTCATCGATCCTTGGTAAAGGGTACTTGTTCTTCACCATACGTTTGTTCAACTCACGATAATCAATACACATTCTCATCGAACCGTCTTTCTTCTTCACAAACAACACCGGAGCACCCCACGGCGAGATGCTCGGTTGGATAAATCCTTTCTCAAGTAACTCGTCTAGTTGTGCCATTAATTCTTTCATCTCCACTGGTGCTAGTCGATATGGAGCCTTAGCCACGGGCTGGGCATCTGGTACTAAGTCGATTCGAAATTCAATCTCTCTGTCGGGTGGTATCCCAGGAAAATCCTCTGGAAACACCTCCGGGTACTTGCGTACCACGGGTACATCGTCTAGCTCCTTCACTTCCTTACACTCGTCAATTACGTACACCAGATAAGCCTCGCATCCGCGCCTCAAGTAATCTGCTGCCTTAATCATCGAGATGACGTTTGGCATCGGGGCGTCACGATCTCTAAGAATCTCGACCTTGCTACCGTCCGGAGCCTTGAGTCGGATTATCTTTCGTTTACATATAATTTGTGCTTCATTGGCAGTTAGCCAATCCATACCTAACACGACATCAAACCCTCCCAAAACCATAACAAACAATCTGACAGGGAACCTATGACCTTCTATTTTTATTGTGGAGTTGTCAACTACATCGGTCACTCTCGCAGTCCTACCCTTAGCGGTTTCTACGCTAAAGGCCCTTTCTAGATTACTAACAGTGTACTTCACTCATTTACAGAAAGTCGCAGATATAAACCTCTTACTGGCACCCGAATCAAATAACACAGAAACAAAAGTGTTGTCAAGGATGAACGTACCTGACGCCACATCAGGGTCCTTCCTAGCCTGATCCTGCGTCAGTGCGTACGCCCGCGTCTTCGCACGAGATCCCTCTCCCTTCTTTTCCGGGCCCTTTCCCTTCCCGGTTCCCCCATCCTGGGCTTCGGGCAATCCCTACTCAGATGACCGAAATCCCCACAATTGTAGCACTTGTAGTGTTGTGTGCACTCACGGGCGTAGTGCCCGGTCTTGCCACATTTTAAACACAAGTTAGAACCCAGTCTACATTCACCTACATGTCTTACCCCACATTTCTTACAAACGGTCGGCTCATCCACCCCAGCCCTCTTATCACGAATCCCAAACATCTTTCCCCCAGATCGCTTGTTTGAGAAGCTCGGTCTTTTCTTTTGCTCTTTAACGGCAACAACATTCAGTGCCAGATCGTCAAATACCACGCCACTTAGCTCTACTGCCGAATCGTAGGTAGTAGGGGCGTTTGCCTTAAAATAGGTGCGGACCTGGTCCGGCAGCCCTTGAATATAGCAGGCAATCTTTCTCTCTTCAGTAGTGACAAGATGTGGCACCAGACGTGCCAGTTCATTGAATCGGGTTGTGTATTGCCGGTGCGTCATGTTCCCGGCCTTCAAACCCAGAAATTCTCTCTCTACCTTCTCAATCTCGTTCCTTGGGCAAAAATTCTTGATCACCAAGGTTTTCAAGTCAGCCCACATCATCGTATCCACAACCTCGCTCCCTTTTGCCCGACGTACACCTTCCCACCAATGGGATGCTTCTTCTCTCAAGGAGTTGGCAGCAAATTTCACCACTTGATTCGCCCGGCATTCGCTGAGGCGGATGGCAGCCTCCATACGGATTATCCAGTCAAACGTAGCTACCGTGTCTTTCTTTCCAGTCAGGACTGGTGGGTCACATGCTTTGAATGACTTATAGTCGCATCCGCGAGCAGGCGGCGCGCTGTCATTCTCGTTATTCTGGGCACCAGTTGCCGCGCTAGACCCACCTTCCCCACTAACCTTCTTCAATGCTTCAGCTAACAGACCTGGCAGAGAATTCTTCATCAACTCGGTGAACTCTCGAGCTATAGCTGCTCTCACTTCTGGTTCAAAAGTGAAAGGTTGTTCTTCAACCAGTGTCTGCTCAGTTCCATGCACACTAACCGCCGGTTCAGTGTGAACACTTCCTTCTTCCCTATTCTCTTGGCGCGCAGGGATCCTGCCACGCCCACCATTTCGACCACCGGTACGGCCACCACGCCTTCCGTTTCCTCTTCTTGCCATTTTGTTCTATAAGACAAGAATCCAATGTCATCACGCTAGTTAACAAATAAAATTCAATAAGTATTGTAAGATGTTAATATACACTGGCCATCTGCAATTAACCATTACACTACCTTTCGATTTCTATTTGACCACCTTTGTGATTCCATCAGAACACAAGTCCTTTCCTAACCCTTTCTAAGGCATACTACATACACATACTCTACTTTTCATACCTGATGTTGTGGCTCGAGTTACCCGTACTGGCATCCGCTTTCGGTCCCATTCAAAGTTTAAGTTCAGACACTGGGAGTGTCCGAATCTCTCAAACTATTGCTCTGATACCAACTTGTAAGGCCCCAAACCCGGGAGGCCTCACTTGTTGGATTTACTCATTCACAAACAATTCTTAAACATGAATATCAAATAACGCAGCGGAAAATTTCATTCGAACATAACGTCATCATTGTTCATACATGCGGAAGCGTAAACATTGTTTAATACATAAATACATCATGACTAAACATAACGGGATGTCAGTCTTCAAAAGCAGTCGGGTAACTCTTCATCTCTAGCCAAGCATCACCGTCCATCCTTATAACCTGCCTTAACCTGAATGTGCACACTAAAAAGTCAGCTACGCTGGTGAGTTCTAGCATTTCATAAAGACTTTAACATCAACATTTGCCAAAAACATATCATTCATTCATTTAGTAAAACCTTTCACAAAAGCATGTAATAATCTAACATCTTTAAAAAGGTTTCGTACCCATATCATCATCAACATCATTATCATAAACACCGTTGAACGGATCGTTCGTTAAAACTTTTAACATTCATTTAAGTCATACATTATCGTTATCTAATTATGTATCTTACTTTACGCGTCACAGTGTCCCCGAAGGAACCTTTGGTGTTGTGGGCAACCGCTACGTATCGCCGTCATTGCCACAACCATACACTACGTGGGGTCAACCGTTACGTATCGCCGTCATTGCCTAACCATTCACTACGTGGGGTCAACCGTTACGTATCGCCGTCATTGCCCAACCATTCATTACGTGGGGTCAACCGTTACGTATCGCCGTCATTGCCGAACACGCATCTTTCCTTTGGGAATCAACCGTTACGTATCGCCGTCATTGATTTCCCTTACCTTATTCACTTAGGATGATCGTCATCACCCAAGTAACCGTCGTTACTCCCTTACCAGTTGTACAACATCAAAACCATCGACAGGCCACCAAGACACTGCCTTGTTGTTTTTATGGTAACTATGGCTCGCTGTCCATAATCTACCACAAGGCTGGGAATCACATTCCCAGACTTCATTCGTCAATTCCATTCATTCGACATATTAGATTTGTAATGACTTCTTTAAACCTTTACCTCTTTCCCTTTTCATTAAACATTTCCTCATTTAGACCGTTCATAAACATTCGTAAACCTTTTTTTGGCAAAAACACTTCATAACCTTTCCTTTCGTAAACATCGTTTCGTTAAAACATCATTTCGTAAGTATGCACACCAGCCCAAAACATTTAACAAAACATTTAAAAGAGGGCTCTAGAACTCACCTGATACGCTAATATGGGTTGTCCTAAACGAAGGTCCAACAACGTCACTTCCGATCTGAATTGATTAGTTAAATACACATCAGACCAATCCCGACTCTAACGGTTTAACCATTCTAACATACTGACTTCACTTAACCAGTTCTGATGTCTGCGCACTTGGCAAGTGCGCAGACCCTTTTGCCTGCGCACTTAGCAAGTGCGCAGACCCTTTTGCCTGCGCACTTATCAAGTGCGCAGGTCCCTCCTCCTGCGCACTTATCAAATGCGCAGGTCCCTCCTCCTGCGCACTTAGCAAGTGCACAGTCCCTCCTCCGTGCGCACTTAGCAAGTGCACACGACCTGTTCTTCGCGAAAAACCCTAACTTTCGCATTCGGGTCTGATCATGTCAAGATCCCGAACCTGTTTGCATTCAAAACGTTCGTTTTCCATTAAGGAACTCAAATCCATGATTATCTTTCAGTTTCATCCGTTCAAACCTTACCTTTTCACCCAAAACCCGAAAAACCCAAAAACGAACTAAAACTCAGATTTAGGTCGGATTGTTACCTGAATCGAGTTTCTGATCCGGAGGTTCTTCTCACGAGTTATGGAGTAACTCTTTGCTGAAATCTCGGGTCGATCCGCCAAATTTCTCTCTCTACGGTTTCTCTCTCTAGAAGGTGCAAATGAGAGAAAAAGGTGGTGACCTTGGCTATTTATAGGGGAGGCTCCCCTTCCAGCCCGCCGGCCCATCCGACCCGACCCGACATGCCTCGTTCGTTTATTTCATCATTTTAACTGTCGTTTTATTTTATTTTATTTTTTTTTGGGATGTTACATCCCACTTTATCTCTTTGATCTTATCTCGACCCTTTTCTCTCTTTATTACGCGCCACCAATCGTCGGCTCTTTCTTTCAATTGGTTGGTGGCAAAGGTTACTTCGTCCTCCTTACTACAATGACAAGTATCGAAGGCTCTTTCTATTGAGGCAATCCACCTCTGACTTTCTAAGGATTAACATTTCCCTTAAACTCTAGTGGTTTGCAGGTCATAAAGTCCTTATATGTGCATGGAGTCGATCTAGAACTTCCATTCTCTCCGTTATAGGGTTTTTCTATATTTCTATGGTTTTCAAACCAATTTTCCAGTGAGCTTTGTAATTCAGCTTGCATAATTGGAAGGTTTGTATCAAAAGCCTTCCCTACTTCTAACGCAATATGTCTTCGAATATTCTCTGAAATTTGTTCTACTTCGTTCTCATTATGAGGTGGAGATGCAACTTTCCTATCACTCCCTTCGTCGCGTACTTCGTCGTTCTAACGTTCTTTCATCGTTGCTTATACACGAGTTTTGTTTCAATCGGTCGCTCATTTACCCTAAGTATATTCGAGGGTTTTTGTATTTACAGGCCTCATACTATTCTAACCCTAATTAAGCATTCTAGGGTTTTATGTAAGGCCCCTTCATACATTTACATATAGGCACATTTATTCAATCATACATCTTAAATAGGTATATGCACATTCATAGCTTACTATCTGCTGACATAAGTTATCATATGATGTTTGGGATGTCATGATGGTCCCATGCATTAACTCTTATACTGGCCAGGTATAAGGTAATGTATATTACCATCCTGATACTCCCAACTATCATATGGAGCTTATCTCATACAAAGTTCTACCCACGTATACTCACACATTTCTGTTTAAGCACTGGAATTTAAACATACCTGCTTTCTTGGACGGCTTCAGATTGAATCCCAATTTATATCACGAGCACTTATGGTTTGAGTTTAAGTACCCCTTCCGATACTTAAATCCCTCAAACCGTGCTCTGATACCAACTTGAAACACCCTACTTTTACTATATTAATTTATCAGAGTTTTATAGCGGAAAACGGTCACAGATTTTTCAAAACCTTGTCACTATAATGACGAAGGTGTATTTTATTATAATATTGTTTTTACATAAAAGATTACATCATGTAACATAGGGATTCTTCAACTCCGATCAGCCACGTCCTCAGGAAGCCTTATTCCACATGCTTTTAACCTACAATGTTTGGAAAACGTTTTTGGATTAGCTTACGCTAAGTAAGTACATCGCATCGTTTATTTTATTATGAACCCTTTAGGTTCTTATTGTTCAAGTTTTCTCGGGCTCTTGAGCCCACGTGACCATCTCTGGACGTACCTCCGGCCACGCTTTTCGTATATTTTATGGGTGTGCTAACCCCCTCACAACCATCACAGGCCGTAACTCCGGTCCGAGTTTTTCATTGGAGACCCGCCCCGTAGGCTGGTCATTTATGAGACCCGCCGCGTAGGCTAGACATCTCATCTCATTCATTCATTCATTTCTTATTGAGACCCGCCCCATAGGCTGGACATCTCTTTTCATTCCTTTATTGACACCCGCCCCGTAGGCTGGACATCTCATTACATTGGGATCTTGGGTATCATAGACTCACAGCCTCTCAATGTATTCCCAACCATTCCTCACCTTAAAACTTCCTAACGGTTTCCCCATGATGCATTAAAGAGGCTTATATATAGGAAGTACCAGCGACGTATCCACCACCCCTTTAACACTCCATGAGTACTTCGTCATTCCATTTTAATACTTAGACTCGTTTCTATCATACATTCATATTTACACATATAGCATGATCATCTATCATGCATTCACATATTCCCATTTAACACACATTTCATATTCACACATATAGTATGATTTCTTGTCATACTTTCATCCCCGCTCTAATTCCTTATAAAGGTTTCTCTATGTTACGTTAAAGAGGTTTATATATAGGAAGTACCAGGGGCGTATCCACCACCCCTTTAACGTCCCATAAATACTCTGTTACTTAGAATTAAGCTTTCCCATTTAATTCTCATTTAACAGCATGATCTCTTCATGTTTTTAACTTAACTCTTGCTCTAATCCCTTACAATGGATTCGTCATGTTATGTTAAAGAGGTTTATATATACGAAGTACCAACGGCGTATCCACCACCCCTTTAATATCGCATGATTACTCTTTTTCTTAAGATTATTTGTTTCTCATCGTTTGTTTAATAGCATGACTTCCTCATGCTTTTATCTCATTCTTGTCTTAATTCCTCGTAAAGGCGTCTCTATGATGTATTAAAGAGGTTTATATATAGGGTGTATCAGCGGCGTACCCACCACCCCTATAATACATCTTAGATATTCCTTTATTTAGAATTAAGCCTTCCTTTATTTATATTTATCATATATTATAAACTGGGGTGATTATCCTTCCAGAGTAGTACCTCCAACAGAGATGTTCCCAGGAATGAGTGACGGGTCTTGGAGAGATTTATACATCACTCTTTTCTTAGACAGAATATTCCATTTGTCAGATAACTACATACCGGTTGGAAGTTCTCCCGTACGTTTACTATATTTTCATTACTGTTATTTAGTCTATGCCCCTAAACATTTATAATGGTTTCACCACGAAGTACCAAAAGGTTTATATATAGTAAGTACCAGCGGCGTATCCACCACCCCTTGGATACGTCGTGACTACTCCATTATTCCTGTTTAGTGTTTAGATTAATTCGTCATTACCCCGTACCTTAGTTCCACACATAACACATAATCACATAATTCATATAAACATTTATCTAAGGTACGGGTCCAGTGTACTTACGATAGTCTCGGGTCGTTTCCTACATTAGTTCCTCGATTAAACGTCTCTCCAGATCCGAACCGCACTCGTAGCGTACACCTCTCGCACTTAAACGTGCCGCACCGGGTATTCTAATCCTCCTTAGAGAGTGTGTATTGTATGGTGTTTGTGTGTAATGTTTGTGTCAATTGAACGGCTCTAACATCTATTTATAGGGTGTTTGGGGGTCCATGTCTGACCGACATGTCATCCCAAGTCGGTCCGACTTCGGCTGAAGTCAATGACACGCGTCAAAACCTCTTTTTTTGCTTCTGCAGCACATATCGGATCGACATCTAATCCATTTCGGTCCGACGTCCAGATGTTGGACCGCCGTGTAAACCATATCGGTCCGACGTGGGTGTTGAGTCATCAAAACACCTGTCAAAGCCTCCCGAATTGCTTCAGCAACACATGTCGGACCGTTATGCTTAGGGTATCGGTCCGACATACCTTATTTTCATATTCTCCTCGTGAAACACCCCGTTTTCATATATTATGGCTCCCGTAACTCTTTTTCTAGCTCGAGATATGCTTATGTGAAGTTTTGGGCTCTTTCTGGGCGAATAGTCTTTTAGTTTCGAACCCGGTTGGGTTCTTTGGCCACGTTTCTCAACCGACACGTGTCCCAACCTTTTGTTAGAAGTTTTTTTGGGATGTTACATCTTTTGGACCAACATTGAAAAAGAATAAGTAGTTTGGGGACTGAACATGCAAAAAATATATCTTCAAGACCATATCCAGAATTTTTCTCAAATCACATGAACCATCCGAGTAATTTACTCAAAAAGAAATCAAAAAATAAATTTATAGAACTAAATCAAAGCACAACCCCATTAACATTATTTTCATCTTTTATTTTTATTAAAAACTAGTGAGGTTTACCCGCGCTATGCAACATGAATTCAGTTAGTATCGGTTGTAATGTTACTGTATCAGCACTCATTATAGCAAACCGAAAGAGAAAACTTAAAAAGTCATGACATTCCTAAAAGAATATTGAAACGTGTTTTACATCGACTGAAAATCAAAAAAATGATACTAGTATCAATAATACTGATGTTAATCAGTCGGTATCGGATCAGTGTTAAAAATTAAGGCTCGGTTTCTACAACCAGTGTACTAATATTCACCTCATGAAAAATATCATATCAAAACGTTGAAAAAAATTTACTTGGAAACGACAAACCTGGAAATAATTTAAAATTTGTAAGAGAAACTAAAAAACGTATATATCAATTAAAAGTTTTGTACTATCTTTAGACGTATTAATAATTTTATTTGAAATTAAAATATGTATATTGATCTCAGAATAAAAGGTATTTTTATTTTTAAATCAAAATAAAAATAATGAATAAAAGAATATGTATTTTTTTTTTAAATTAGTTAAAAGTAAGAGTAAACTGCAGTTTTCATTCCTGAGGTTTAATGGTTTTAACATGTTCAGTACACCCCTAACACTCTAAATCTATGACGTTATATTTTATAACACTTTTAGCCAACTAACTAACTCCGTTAAGTTTTTTCAGTTAATTTCTTGCTAAATGACCAAAATGTTAGACTAATCATGTAATGTAAGTTCGGGTAAAAAGTACCAACTTACAAAGTCTAAGGGAATTTTGAGTTAGTTTTTCCTCTAGTTTGATTCAAATAAGGATATAGGATGTGTAAAGGTTCTGTGCCAGATTTCTCTTTACAAAATACCCCTCTTCTTCCCGGCTCCATCCCTTCTGAAGCCTACGACGTCCTCAGCAATCCTCAGAAGCGTCAGATCTACGATCTCTACGGTGAAGAAGCTCTCAAATCCGGTCAAGTTCCTCCGCCGCCTCCGTCCTCATCCGGCCGCGGTTACTATGCCGGCCACCCCTACAACCAATAACAGTCACCAGCATCCCAACCCTAATTTTTGGTTTAACCCTAGGGACGCGGAGGATATTTACGCCCAATTTTTTGGAGGATCTGAAGCCGGTGGTGGCTCCGGGAGGAGTGTTGGGAGGGGTTTAAGGACGGGTATTTTAGGAATGCGAACGCTGGGGAGAGTTCGTCGGCGTAGAAGGCTCCTGCTGTGGAAAATTCGTTGTCCTGTAGCGTGGTGGATCTTTACAATGGTGCTAAGAAGAAGATTAAGATCTCTAGAACGATTCTCGATTCGTTTGGGTGCGTTTTCTTCTTATTATTATATACATCCAGATTTATGTATCTTTTCATGCATTTGTTGATGAATTGGCTTCCACTCTTTTTCTCTCCAAATCCATGATGTTAACTCTCTATCAAAATTTAAACTTTTTTTCTTTTTTATCGTTGTTGGAGTCTTTGAGTATCAGAAATAGTTTTGAAGGTCGTCTTTAACTTCTAAAGGATCAAGAAAATATTAACCACAAAATTTCATACTCATAAGTATTTTCCCTCTTGTCACATGCTTACAGGGAAAGAACTTGGAACATTTGAAGATCTGACTCGACGATATAGAATTAGCCACCCAAAATTTTTCAGTCGTACAGATTTGGATTTAGCGATTACATTTGTTTGTACAGAGCAGAACTCGACTGTTTTTATAAAGAAAAACCATCCTCCGTAGAAGGGAAGAGTAAAGTTGAACTACCCAAGAGACACAACACTGTAGTTATAAAACGTATGGTACCTATAGATAACGAGAAAGGAGAAGAACACCTTTTTAAGGAACTTGAAATGCTTACTAGTGTTAAGCATCACAACATAGTAACTCTAATAGGATTTTGTGTTGAAGGTTCTGAGATGATCATTGTCACTAAAAATGCGTCTAATGGATACCTTTATGAACAATTGGGAAACGATAAAGACATGCGTATTTTGACTTGGGAAAAACGCTTGAAAATTTGCATTGATGTTGCACATGCATTAAATTACCTCCACTTTGAGATGGAAGACAAAAAGGTGATAATACATGGTAATATCAAGAGCTACAACATTGGGTTGGACGAGCACTGGGGGGCAAACATTGATAAGTTTGAGAACGCAGAATTCCTGCCTCCAAATCAAGAAGGCGAAGTTCTTTATAAAAACCTAATTTTTTACTCGAAGTACTATGTAGATCCAGAATATTTGAAGACTGGTAAGTTAAATAGAGAGTCAGATGTTTATAGTTTTGGAGTAGTTTTGTTTGAAATACTATGTGGAAGGAGTGTCGATGACCCAATTTACCTTAAGGAGAGTGATGAAGGGTTGACACATGTTGCAAGACAAAGCTTTCGCACTAGAACACTAGAGGAGATAATAGATCCTATAATAAAGGGTGAAACTGATGAAATTAATCCTATTCTAGATAGAGGACCCAACAAGGATTTTTTTGACACATTTTTTTAAAATAGCATATAAGTGTGTGGCAGAAACTCAAGACCAACGTCCAACAATGAAAGTCGTCCTCAAAGAACTTAAGAAAGCATTATCTTTTCAAGTAAGTAAATGTTACAAAAACATAACAAACCTTTTGTGTTTTTATATTTTTAATCCCTAGAAGTAACCGACGTGCTTGATGATATTATAATAAAATTTATAATGCAAAAACTCATTCCATAGTATTTTTTATACGAAACACAGTCTTTTCCTTAAATGTTTAGGGTTTACGTTGAAAATTTTTCACTACCAAATAGTGTTCCAGTTAATGCAAAATCCTAGAAACTTCTCAATTTTATGTTATGTGTCCCTAGTTTTACAAAATATACGTAAATGTTGTGGATGAATATCACTTGAAGAAATATACGTAAATATTGTTATCAATGTATGTAATTTATTTGGTCTCTCATGGTTTACAGGAAAACAACAAGGACACCCTAAGAATATCACTTGAAGAAATAAAACAGTCGACAAAAAACTTCAATGAAGACAATTGCATTGGCGGAGGAGGATCCTTTGGGAAAGTTTATAAAGGAAAAGTTCCACAAGGTGATGGATTTAATACCATTGTTGCAAAGCGATTGGATACAAGGCTTGGTCAAGTGGAACACCACTTTTTGAATGAGCTTCAAATTCTTTTGGAGTATAAGGACGATCAGGTCATTAGTCTTGTAGGGTATTGTGACGAAAACGATGAAAAAGTTATTGTTTATGAGTATGCATCAGGATGTCTTGATAGGTATTTAAACGATGCCTCTCTTACATGGATAAAACGACTTAATATATGCATTGATGTTGCATGCGCTTTGGTTTTCCTACATGGAGGAGTTGGAAGACAAGCAAAGGTGATAATACATAGGGACATCAAAACTGCTAACATTCTACTAAATGATGATTGGAAAGCAAAACTTGCTGGTTTTGGGCTCTCCTTAATAAGTCCACTAAATCAGGATACAGACTATGTCATCGATTATGTGTGTGGCTCACCGGGATCCACTATACATAAAATCAGGTTTCTTAACTAAAGAATCTGACATTTATTCATTTGGTGTGGTGTTATTTGAGATATTGTGTGGGAGATCAACGTTTGCAATCTACAAACATGAGGGTCAGTTTCTACCGGAGTTCATTAGAAACAAATTTGAAGCAGGAAGGCATTATGAGATTATGTTTGAGCAAATGAAGGAACAAATCATGCCTAAATCACTTACTACATTTCAAGCAGTTGCCTATCAGTGCTTACATCATGAAAGAGAAAAACGACCAACAGCGAAAGACGTTTTAATGCAACTTAAGAAGGCATTAGAATTCCATGTAAGTGATCATAGTTTTACTATGGAAGTAGGATTCCTTTGACTTGTGTTCATTTAGCGACATAAAAATTTATTACAAGAAAATTCAGAAGATATATCAATAGAGGGATGTGAGAAGTTTTACTTGAACTAATTTTTTCTTTCATATTATTGTTTGAAGGTGGAGCGAGTACAATGCTCAAATGCGGACCAAGTTGCAAATAAACTTGAGAAATTGACATGCAAAATTCATGTAAGACCCCCTCTCTCTTTTTTCCACTTCATTAGTTTAAGAGGCAATTTGGTTATTATTAACTTTAGAAGAAAATGAAGTCTTACAAGAAAAGTTACAAGGATACCAATGAAATCTTACAAATATTATAAGAAGTTTTGAATAAGGAATAACAAAATATATGAACTCCACTAAAAATAATGTAAATAATAAATCTATACTATATAATAAATAAAGGTTTTTACATATCATGTGTTGTCTTCATATTTATTTTCATCAATTTTTTTCCCGCGTCTCTCTCTCCTATTAAATACATTTCTATATTTTAATAATAATATATTTTTAAAGAAAATACTAATTATATTAATAAAATACATTTATTTTAAATTATCTCTTATTATAAGAAACTTTGAAATATAATTATGTAACTTTTATTTCGAATCAAATAGTAACGGAAGTCAGATTGCATTAAATAGTAATTAACGTATTTTCGAAACCCGATTATATATTAATCAAATAGTAACGGAAGTCAGATTGTAATATATTTTTACACATGTAAAATATATATATATATATATATAAAATTAAGAATTTTATGTATTGATATTTTTCACCCCGTGTATAGACACGGGGTTCTAAGCTAGTAACTGAATATAGAAAATGATAGTGAATATGTATACGTAGAGAATCTTTTTTAATTCTCTATATTGTTTCTTGTTTTAGAACCAGATGAAGCATGCAAATAGTCGCTTTCTCTATTTTTTTTTCCTCTATAAATAAAGAGAAATTAGGTTTTAAAGACTCAAATGTGAATAGTCTAATACCTCTTTCTTTTCTTTCTATACCAAATAAACGACAAAGTTTCCAAAAGTAAATCTTAAAACAATATTTTTGTTTTCTCAAAAGTTTCTGGGATTGTTCAATAACACAACAATTTAGCTTAATGATGTTCTCATAAGGGTGAAAGGGGTGAGATTGGAGTTGGCTGAGTTGGCCGGGATACATCGTCCCCTTCAAACCGAGTTGGCCAAGTAGGGTGAATCGAGTTGGTTAATCAAGTAAAATTACTCGGACGAGGGAGAGAGAGAGGGAGGGAGAGAGAGAGAGAGAGAGAGAGAGAGCCGTTGAAGGCTGTTTTTATTTAAAAAAAAATTCCTATATATACCTACAAACATAATTTTCATCTCATTTATATATCTCTCATCTATATATTTATACTTCTAAAAAAAATGGAAGGGTCATAAAAAAAAAACAACAAAGTCTAGAAAATTTAAGCCAAAAGTTCAATCTCAACCGCCACCCGACCGAACCCAAGCCGCCCCCCGACGAACCCAACCACCTCCTCAACGACCACAACCAAAAAATTTAGATTTTTAATTTTTATTAGCTAGCTTTTATTTATTTTGTTAATTTTCTAGTTTTTAAAAAATTTTATTTCTAGGTTTTTTATTTTTAATTGTATTATGTTTATTTTAATTTAATGAAATTGCTTTTTTTTATTTAAATGTTTATTTTTGGTGAGTAAAATAAGTAGGGTGTTTCTAATGAAATCTGAGTAAATAAGTAAAATGAGTAGTTTTGAGGTGACAGAATTCTATTGAACAGTTTTTATGAGTAATTGAGTAAATGAGTAAGATGTCCCCTTCACCCTAACAAAATAAGCACAATATCTAACAAAGAGTACACTTCTAAAAAAAATGGAAGGGTCATAAAAAAAAACAACAAAGTCTAGAAAATTTAGGCCAAAAGTTCAATCTCAACCGCCACCCGACCAAACCCAAGCCGCCCCCCGACGAACCCAACCACCTCCTCAACGACCACAACCAAAAAATTTAGATTTTTAATTTTTATTAGCTAGCTTTTATTTATTTTGTTAATTTTCTAGTTTTTAAAAAAATTTATTTCTAGGTTTTTTATTTTTAATTGTATTATGTTTATTTTAATTTAATGAAATTGCTTTTTTTATTCAAATGTTTATTTTTGATGAGTAAAATAAGTAGGGTGTTTCTAATGAAATCTGAGTAAATGAGTAAAATGAGTAGTTTTGAGGTGACAGAATTCTATTGAATAGTTTTTATGAGTAATTGAGTAAATGAGTAAGATGTCCCCTTCACCCTAACAAAATAAGCACAATATCTAACAAAGAGAATAAAGTTAACGCTAAAGCTTTACATTTGATTTATGAATCATGAGTCATGACATTATATATGCTCTATGATTTCAATCGTCAAAAGATACTTCTCCAACTTCTCTTTTTCTATTTATTTATTATTTAATTATTTAATATCATCTAGTTACAAAAGGATAAGCATATATAATTCTCCTTTCTTATCTATAATCATCATAACTTGGTGTCACAACCTATTTCATTTAACTAATGACATGCATATTGGCAAATCTTTTATTAAGCCTATTATAAGCAACGGACAATTTAATTTATTAGACTTTACTAAAACAGAGGATTTAGATTCCTCTCAAATTATCTTTTAACCCATCTAACCATTCTTAGTTGAATTTGGTTCACCTGATTCAATTTTTATGTGTATTTGGGCCTTATTTACTTTTTTCGAATAACAAGTCTATCATACTCCTACTCCTAAATTAAATCATCTCATGTCTTGGTTTGAACCCATAACATCTCATTTAAAAGTCAAGCGCCTTTACTAATGGGCTGTTTGGTAAAATCTGAACCATTAAGTGCTGAATCATTAAGAGCTCTGAATAATTCAACATGATTTTATAGCTGAACCATTAAGAGGCTTGCAGAACCATTAAGAGGTAAGTTTTTAACGAAACAAACACCTTTACATCTAACCGATTCAGAGATAAGACTCTTAATGAAATCATTAAAAGATTATCAAACATCCCCTAAGTGTAGTATTCCCACGTTATATGTTATATAAGACCTTATTTACTTGGTGGCTAACTTTAAAAGGATTTGGGCTTGGAAAACGTATTGGGCTGACCCATTTGACAAGGCCCAACTTTGATGTCGTGATGAAAAAGGGCACACGAAACTAGGGGTGTTCTTCAGGTTTTATAATCGGGTTTCGGGTTATTCGGGTTTTTTGTTATAAGAATCCTACCCGTTTACCGACCCAAATAATATTCGGGTTAATCAGTTTCGGGTTATTCGGGTCGGGTTAATCGGTATTCGGGTTTCCAAGTACAAGTTACAAAGCATACTTTACAATTTAACTTAACATGATATTCATTAAATAATAAGCACAAAATGTCAAATAAAAACACTTTCAATATGATATTTCATTCAAACTCATGCACTAAACACATATATTAACTAAAAAACACCAAATAAAATAACAATAAAACCAAATTGTATCAACCAATCGTATAAATTAAAAAAAAATGTCAAATCGTATCAACCGATTAGGGTTGGCATAACATGTCAGACACGACACGATAAGACACGAAGACATGTTGTGTTCAACACGAACACGACACGATAACTAATCGTGTCACTTTTTCTAAACACGAACACGACCTGTTTAGAAACATGTCACCTGTTAAGGGACCTGTTTACAAACCTGTTTAAAAAAAGAATAAATATAACATATGTAATAAAAGAAAAAAATGCCAAAACTTAATAAAATTTTAAAAAGTCCAATCATAACATCCATTAACATAATAAATCCAAAATATTTTTAAAACAAAAACTAATAAATGCGAATTTAATTAATGGAATCGGCCTAAAATCTAGATGAAAATATGATGTGAAGTGTTAACATGTCCCTAAAGGGTCTTAACATGTTAACATGTCTTTAACTTGTTAAGACACGAATTTAACATGTCCTTAACGTGTCGACCTGTTTAAGACACGAAACTTGTTAAATTCAAACACGGGACATGTTAATTACGTGTCGTGTCTTGTCGTGTTAACATGTTCGTGTCAAAAATTGCCAGCCCTACAACCGATACAATGCTCACTCTTCGAATTGTCACCTTCATATCCCCTCGCCTGTTTCCAATCATATATTAAAACAATTCAAATAAAATAAGCATTAAAAATGGTTACATATATATTGATATAAGTTTATAAATAAATATTAATAATAAAACTACCTTTTTATTATTATTCGGGTTAACCCGATTAACATTTTTTTAACCCAATTACCAAACCGAATACTACATTCGGGTTCGGGTTCCTTCTTTAACGGGTTCGGGTTGTTCGGGTTTCATCTTAATCAGGTTCGGTTTCATTCGGGCCGGGTTCGATATTCGGGTTTCGGGTAAAAAGGACACCCCTACACGAAACACAGAGGGGAGGGGGGAAAAGCATAGGGGGTCAGGATACGAATATAAAGATTAAAGAGCACGTCAAAGTTAAATGCGAGCGTCACCTTTATTTTCTCAAGGGATCAACTAAATAGTAGGGACAAAATTTCTTCTATATTTCTTTTGAAATCTCATTCCGGTTGTTTTTCAGAAGTTGGAGCACTTGAAGATTCATCTCAGTGATATTAAATTAGCAACCAACAATTTTTCAGAGACGTCCAAAATTACAATTGGCACTTACTTTACTTGGTATAGAGGAGAACTCGGCCATTTCAATGAAGAAAATTCTTCCTTCGAAGAAGAGAATAATAAAGGCGAATTGTCCAAGAAACGCACCACTGTTGTTATAAAACGTACCCGTCATATAGATGAGGGGCAAGAAGAGGAACGGTTTTATAGAGAAATAGAAATGCTTAGTAGTGTTAAGCATCGTAACATAGTCACTCTACTTGGATTTTGTGTTGAAGGTTCTGAGATGATCCTAGTCATTGAGAATGTTTCTAATGGATACCTTTATGATTATTTGGGAAACGTCAATGACACGCGTCGTATTTTGACTTGGGAAAAGCGTTTGCAAATCTGTATTGATGTTGCACAAGCATTGAATTATCTTCACTTCGAGATGGAAGACCAAAATATGATAATAAACCGTTCCATAAATAGCTACAACATTGGGTTGGACGAGAATTGGGGGGCAAAGATTGATGAGTTTGGATCCTCGGTATTCCTGCCTCCGAATCAAGAAGAAGAAGCTCTCTATCTCAACCCGGTAGATGGCAAAAAGTACTATAAAGATCCAGAATTTGAGAAGACCGGCAAGATACAGAGAAAATCAGATGTATATAGTTTTGGAGTAGTTTTATTTGAAATTCTATGTGGAAGGATAGCTTATGACCCAATTTACACGAAAGAGAGTGACAAAGGGCTGGCCTCTATTGCAAGACGAAGCTTCTCTACAGGAACACTAGATGAGATGATAGATCATATACTAAAGGAAGAAACTGACGAAAACGGTTTTGTTCTAAATAGAGGACCCAACAAAGATTCTTTGCACACATTTATTGAAATTGCATTTCAGTGTGTTACAAAAACTCAAAACCGACGTCCAACAATGAAAGTCGTTCTTAAGGAGCTTGAGAAAGCCTTACGTTTTCAAGTAAGTTAATATTTAAAAAAAACAATTTTTTTGTAACTTCATATTATTAATCCCTAGATGTAATCAGTACGTGCTGAGTCACTATTATTTAAAACAAATGCAACATTTTTTAAAAGCATATTTTGTTACCATATATACCATAATTCATAATTTTTTTGCACATTATAAATCCTTAGGAAAACATGATTTTATATAAAAAAAAAACTCCTAATCGCTTTCCTAAAGGGTTTTTTTTCTTATATCGTATTCAACCTATCAAACTTTGAAAGTGCAAAAGGTTTTTCAAGTAAGTTCAATTTAAAACTTTTAGAAAACATACGTACAGTACATATTTAATGCATATAAACATCATATATATATCACCAAGTTATCAAATTCATCATCATTTAATAGTTTTTCATTATATTTTACAACTTTTCTCCACCTCATTACTAACTTTTTTCACCAATTTGTAGTCTTTCATTACTAATATGCATTTTAAAAGCTCATTATTTTCTATTAGCATTCACCAATTCGTTTATATGTTTATATCTTTCATTACTAATATGCATTTGAACTTCTCATTATTTTCTATTAGCATTCACCAATTTGTTTATATCTTTTTCAAGACCATTTAAATCATCAATTTTTATGTTAACAAGTTGTGTCAATATATGTATTTTGTTTTGTGTTTAACAGAAAAACAACAAGGACAACCCTAGAATTTCACTTGAAGACATAAATCAGGCCACACAAAACTTTCATAATGACAACTGTATTGGCAGAGGAGGATTTGGGAAAGTCTATAAAGGAAAGTTTCAAGATGGTGATGGATTTAAAACCATTATTGTCGCAAAGCGGTTGGATACAAGGCTTGGTCAAGGGGAACACCAATTCTTGAGTGAGCTTCAAATTCTTTTGGAGTATAAGCATGAGAATGTCATTGGTCTTGTAGGATATTGCGATGAAAAGGATGAAAAAATCATCGTTTACGAGTATGCATCCAAAGGAAGTCTTGATAGGTATTTAAACCAAGCTTCTCTTACATGGATGAAACGACTTAATATATGCATTGATATTGCAATCGCGTTGGATTTCCTCCATGGAGGAGTTGGAAAACAAGCAAAGGTGATACATAGGGACATTAAAACCGCAAACATTCTACTACATCATAATTGGAAAGCAAAACTTGCTGATTTTGGGCTTTCGTTAATAAGTTCAATAAATCAGAAAACAAATTATGTCATTGATCATGCTTGTGGCACACCGGGATACGTGGACCCGCTTTACAAAAAAACAGGATTTCTAACCATAGAGTCTGATATATATTCATTTGGTGTGGTTTTATTTGAGATTTTATATGGAAGATCAATATTTTCAATCCACAAACATGGGGGTGAGTTTCTATCGGGTTTCATTAAAAATGTATCTGAAGAAGGAAAGCATGATGAGATGGTGTTTGAGCAAATAAAGGAACAGATCGTGCCGGAATCATTGACTACATTTCAAGAGATTGCCTACCAATGTCTACATCATGAAAGAGAAAAACGACCGACAACAAAAGAAGTTTTATCGCAACTTAAGAAAGCATTGGAATTTCAAGTAAGTTAAAGTTATCATAATTTTACGAAATAAATCCATTAATATAAACCAAAACTTTAACTTGTGTTCATTTAATGACATATAAACCGTCATTACATTTTCAATATTCTGGTAAGGGTTTGTTTAAGTTAAGGAACATTAGTTAAAAATAGTTATTTCATAAAATTTATGCGTTAGAGGAGGAAGAAATGCGAGACTATAAAGATTGAAAGTCAAAATAAGAATGGATTCATCACATTTAATTTATTTTTCTCAAAGATGTTATACCTTTCTTTGTAATTACATGCAGATTTCAAGAGATGATTAAGCTTCAACCACACCAAGCATTTTGTCTCATGTTCAAAACAACAAGATGAAAGTCAATCGAACCGTAACAAAGAGCTCAAGGATGAAGGTTAAAGTGTGGAAACTGAACACGTATATAATGAGCTTAAAATGAGTGTGAATTTGAAACTTTTAATAAACAGATTAAAAAATGTAAGAATAAACATCTCAAAAAATACATGTAATATATGCCGTGTAATATTCAATCTTCAGTGATTTTAGTTTTGTCAACATTAAAAAAAAGGTATTGTTGTATTTGGCTCATGAAGAAGTTATAAGTGTTGATGGAGCACCCCTTCCTGATTGGTTAGGTACCTAGCGGGAACACCGTAGCAAGAGCAGCGGTATCGACATTTTTTACTGGCTCTCAGTTGTTATTCCCGGTCATCTCCTAACCTCCATCACCAGCCGTTAACTATTTTTTTTAAAGATTTTTAAAAAAATTTAAAAGTCTTATACATACCAATCATTTTCCTACATATATTCTACACAAAAATTCCCAGTCGTTTGAAACCCCCATAAAACATCTTGGGAATGTATAATAATCAACATGTATAACAATTTTATGCATTTTCTACCACCTATCATTATTAAGTAAGTGCAAAGCACTTGCATTTAGCTATTCTACTTAGTTTTCAAAGCTAGCTCCTTTAATACCTTGATCACCTAACAATCCAATTGCAATTAGCAACTTTATGATATCAATCCACACACCAAATTAGGATTTAAAACACACGTATGATCTAAAGATCAGCACCCCAACTTAATTTGGTTAACACAATCTTAAACAAACCTCCATTACCCAAATACAACCTTTTAACCCATTTTAACCTGTAAAAGGATCACCCAAGTTCATCCAACACTTTAATTAACAAATCAGCCATTTTAATTATGGTTTCTATTTGGTTTAGTGTTTATGGACACACCATAATATTCATACACCTTCCAAACATCATCCAAAATCCTCAATTTGAAAACCTCCAATTTTAGCCCTCAAGAATTGAACCCTAAATTTCAAATCATGAAATCGGGTGAGGTTTCTTACATAAAAATGTGTCTGTTAACATCATAAACACTTTTCAACCACCATTTCATACTTTAAACATCATTAGATTGAAAACCCTTAAATCGCCCTCAAGAACCCTAATTCTTGAATCACCAAATTAGGTGTTTAGATGATGTTATCTACCACTCATTACCTTCAATTAAGCTAGGTTTATACTTTAAACAAGTTATTACCCACTTAATTCAACCAAATAAGCTCTAACTCGTATTTCACCAAAAACCCACTAAGAACACCTCAAATGGTGGATTCAAAAGATGAAAGAGCACTTACTTGATGTTATGAAGGAGTTGTGCAAATCAAAAACCCTCAAATCAAGCATGCAGCCACTAGCTCTTTGATCTCTAACCATTTTTGTTTCTCCTTTCTCTTTCGAAGACACAAACACACACTTGTGTGTGTAATTTGCACAACCCATCCCCCATATTCCAGCCATTTCAGAACTTCCAGAAATATCCCCTTTCACACAAACTAGCTAAAACTCCACTTTTGCAACAAACCTTCAACTTTCATTTTATTTATTTACACCATTGTAATATGTTTAACATATTATATTATACACCCGAAAGTTGGTTCGTTACATGAGTATTCATGCGAATACTCGTGTTCTTGCATGCGAGTATTCGTACAAGTACTGTCACACCCCGATTTCAGGACACCCTGGGCGTGCGACCAAATTGGCACCTCCAATCTTATTTTATTTAGAAAATCAGAGTTAGTTTAGCAGCGGAAATACTTTTGGATCGAACTTGTAATAAATCTCAAACCGAGGGTTGATATTGTATATTTTTCAAATCCGGGGATAAATAAAATACCATTTCATTTCACTAGGGATTTAAATACCCTTTTTCTGTACAAAACCATGATCCACGACCATTTACATGTCACCTATGTCAGCAGGATAAAACTAGAGCCACAAGATAGTTGGCCTGTGCCTAGGGAGTTAACCATGTCCAATACCAAGCTGTACCAGTATTGGTATCTAAGGGTTTTACCTTCCGACACCTAACCCTGTGTACAAGGGAGTATCCATATTTAGGAAATCGTCATCCTAAATATCTCCTCTTGTTTCTTATTACTGCAGAGTTATCTCCATGTTATTAGCACCTAACCTTGTCAAAATATTTTATGTACACCTTTATCCCGAAGACTATCCCGTAGGACTAGCATTAGATAATCATTGATTACCTGAAAAACATTTGGAAAATAAAACGTCAGCACGAACGTTGGTGAACATGATTATCATGACCAGTTTCATTTGGCAAATACAGTATCAAAACACTTAACCATAATGCGGGTACAATCTACCATCCAGCAGAACTATTTCATCTGAGTGTACAACCACTGTATACACCAATAATTTCTGTAAAAGGACTGCTGGCATTACCAGACTTACTGCGATGTCCCTTAACTGAAACCCCATCTTACATCCAGTTACAGACAATTATCAACCCTAATATGGGAATTTCACCCATAAAGCGTGTATACCTTGATAAGTTTTACGTATACTTATGGCCTGAATGTCTTACGTAGACGCCCTTATGCATCAAACTTTTGAATACCAATATTGTCATTTCATAAACGTAAAACTTTCAAAGTTTTGAAAATAAAAAGACAAATAAACATATTCACCTTAATAGTAGCTTGATCTTATCTCATGGTAGTCCATATAAGCTTAGTGTAAACCTTAAATCAAGTTCTAATTTAAGTTAGAATCTTAACGCATGAACACGGAAATAATCAAAAGTGCGGAAATAAGAGAAAATCAGATATTTTACCAAAATGAGGGCACGGGAACCGAGGTAGCTGGTTGTGATGTCTCAAAATGAGTAGCCGAAGGCTGCTATTTATAGTTGCCCGATAGGACCCGTAGCGGACCATTAGCGAGGGTGGTAGCAGTCTGCTACCGCCCAAGGCTTGCGTCAGCCCTACAGGTCGTTTCCTGATTGGACCGATCCTCGGATTGCGGCTGACGGAGCATTACGGAGGGCGTGGCGGACCGCTATGGTGACACGTGTCAAAATCCTTCGCTGAGTCATCGGACACGTGGCATCACAAGAAATTGCGGCTGGATTGCGGCTAGCGACCGTTACCCAAGAGGTGGCAGTCCGCCACCCAACCCTATGGCCAATAGCGGACCGTTAAGGTATATGGTAGCGGTCCGTTACCGGTCAGCTTTTACAATTTTTCATTTTTTAACCTTTAAACTTTGGAGACTTGACAAAATCAACCCTTAGGGTTTCAAATTTGGCAAATGAGGACCTCGGATTTGGCCTGGTGTTACAAGTACCCGTGTGAATACCCAATTCTTTACTCATGCTAAAACCCTAGTTTCTGCATGAGACTTCTGCTCCGATTTATGCATCAAGCTTCAAACTTTTATTGTTCAAAACGTTTATTTAACATCCATGTTGCCAGTTCTAAAGTTTTTATGCGATATAACACGTAAATATCCTACCATTTTGGATAAAACCCCACTTTACCCTAAAACCTATTTCAAACTAAAAACATGAGTTTACGACTGATTATTACCTTCAATCATTTGTGGCTTCTTGTATCTTCTTCCTTTGTCGGTCCTCAACTGAAATGAAGCAAAAAAGAAATCTTGAAAATCCTCTCTCTCTCTCTCACACACACACACACACTGATAGGAGTCGGCCCTTCCATTGCGTCAGGTAACCATACATGAAGGGGAAATTGTGTAGATTTAGCAATCGCACATGAAAATAATAGAACAACGCACAAAGTAACAAATACAAAATTGACATTATTATTAGAAAATCAAGTTATTGAATATTTGGAATAAATCACAAAATTCGAAAACTCCCCGTTATCCAATAAAACCCTAAAATGCCTAATATTATGTATTTCGCCCAAAAGTTTTCTTATCCTGGTCATGGATAGATCACCCAGGTTCGGGTCCATAAGCAGTGACAATTGCCCTATGAAGACTCGCTTTCGCTACGGCTTCGGTGGGTTCCCTTAAAGAAGAGTTCGACCCAATGCTTTATTTCTCCCGCTTTCGTCCACTCAGCCATCTCTCCCAATTGAAAAAAGGAATTACTATGTTACATTACACATCAAGTATTGATTGTTTTTTGTAATGCCTATGATGCAATTGGAGCTTATCGGCAAAAAAACTAATCAATTTAGGTTGTCCTTTGTGGCTGCGGTGGCAACTAGATCAACGTGTTATTGCTGCAAGAGAAGCTCCTATCAAAATTCACTATGAATCTTTGGGGACCTATCATGAGATTTATGGACACTATTTGATGAACCAATCAAATAAATCCATTTCAGAGCGAAAAAAAAAATTATTTTTTCCTTAGTTTATTTGATCAAATAAAAAAGCACCAGAGATGACTTAGAACCAATCGTTCATTATCTAATGGATCTTTCCATTCCAAAAGAGTTTCATTTTAAAACGAAAGATGGAAGTCTTCTTTCGTTTCTCGACAGTGAAGTAAGACCAAGCTCATGAGCTTATTATCTCAGGTCGGAACAAGTTGAGAACCGACAAGAAATTCCATTAATCACCGATTGTATTCACATTACATTTGATGGTCAGAGGCGAATAATGCGATGGTCATCGGTTCGATTCCGATAATCGGCTTTTCGCAATTTATTTTATTCGATGTTTAATTTGAATTTTTGATCAGAGGTTGAATCGATCATTAGAAGAAGAATTAAGGCAAAAATTAGGATACATTCTAGGAAAAAAGATACTCTGGAGAAGTCGGAATATGAGAGCACTCATCTTGGGGTGGGCTCCGCTCTTGCAATTGGGTCATTGCGATGGCTCTATTTCATTATATTCCATCCACGTCCCGGTTCCATTCCCCTCCCTCCCACTAAATGAGGAAATGGGTGCGACAATAAGATTATAAGGGGGTATGGTTTTCCTTCTTTGCAAAATTTAACATCTAGTCCCTCAAACCTTTTATTTTGTTTCATTCCAGGTACGAATATAAGAGTCGAATTTTTTAAACCTAAAAACCGAACATATTAACACCCTCAAATCAACGGGTAATTGAAGTCAAATAAATTTTCTTTTGTAAAAAAAAAAGATAAAAGGACTTTTAGTGGTAAAAACAATGCTTAGGGGCTAAGTATGTAGCTTAAACAATAGTTGGTGGAAAAATCTGTAAGTCCCAATTTTAGCTTTTCGTTTTAGCACTCTATCTTGTTCGTCGCTCTGATAACTCTCGCCACCGGCCTCTGCCGCATGCCTCAAAATTTGAAGTAAAACAGCGTTCCAACCTTCACCGGCATCTTCCCTCCGGCTCCGGCGTGCCTCAAAGCCTTCATCTTGCTGTTCTGTCAGTAAATTTCTCAAATTCCATTTTTATAAATTAGTTTAATTTTGACCAAATTATGCAATGTACTATTACGTTATTTATGTTAGTTGAATCGTATGTGTGTGTGAAGTGTTTTGGTATATTGAAATTGGAACTGGAATCTGCTGTGTTCGTTTGGGAAGGTTAGGTTAACAGTCGGTTTAATTAGGTTAATTTTGTTTAAGGTAATAGCTCGCTTATTTGCAAGTTTAGGGTTTGGAATTAGTTTGAGGTGTTTGATTTGGGAAATGAGAAGGCACTTACATGTTTGAGATAGGTGAAATTAAGTAATGATAGCTTCTTTTTTATTTGGCGGATTGGATTTTAATAATTCAAACTATGACTCATTGGCAATAATAATCTATGCTGACAATTTGACCGGTGACAGTCCTAACTTTCACTCTTTCATTGTCAAGAGTAGCATAATTTTCATAAATTTACACTACATTTCCACTATATTTCGCTTGTGCGTTTCTTTATTTCGTTCATAATCAACAATGTGAGCGAAATCAAGTGTAAATTGAGTTTAAGTCTATGATGATTATGCTGTTGGGAATGGGATTGCTCTTGACAACGAAAGTGAAAGTTAGAACGGTCACCGGTCAAATCAATGGACCATAGTTTTGGATTATTAAAATCAAATTTGCCTTTTTTATTAAGAATATTAGGACAATTGGTGCTTTTATTTTTTAAATCAACATTTTTTCTAAGGATTTGAGATTTGTTGTTGAAGTTAACATCTTCAAGATTTATTATTTGCAGGTTTATTTGAACAAAGAATTTACAACACAACCTATTTATATTAAGCTCATGTTTTGTTTACAATAAGTAAGCAAGTTGATGAGATGAGTTACCTTCAAGTCACTGCAGTCCGGCCTTCTTTGCGGGTACCAGATCAATTTAACACGCTTCGTGGATCAGCTACACGATGCATTGCTCCAGTGAACATATTTAATCTTCATAATCTCCTAAAACCATCCATTGGTTCATCAAAGAGATGCACAGAATTGATGAAATGTAACGTGATACAAAAAACTAGTGCTTCTCGCTATCAACCATGCGCACCTGTGTGTTCATTTGGTGGCAAAGGAGAATCAAAAAACGATGAGGTATAATATCCACTCTTTATTTTATTTCATGTGCTTGTATGTATGTATGTATGTATGTATGTATGAAGTATATCCACAAAACTAGTTACATGCATGTCATCCATTTGGAAAAATAGAATGTGTATGGAAAATAGAATTTGTATTTTTATTGTTAAGGGGGTAATTTTGAATATGAATTACCGTAGATTGGCTTGAGATAAAATACATAAAACCTACAAATACCAATATATCTAATAGTTATAAAACTGTAGTATAGATGTCAAATGTCAATCATGCCCTGCTTCATTTTTAGGGTAGCATGTATTACCATTTGCAACTGATAGAGAACCTTGAATATACATTGATGACCTGTGGAAGTGTGGATATTGAAACATAGAACATAAATATTTATTAATCTTAAGGGAACGGTTACAAATTTACAATACTATGATGCGCACTCCATATGTTGTGATAAGTTAATAAAGTTCATGTCATATGATATAGACATGTTATAAGTTATAATTTTTTTTTCTTAACAGGCTTCCCCATGGAAATCTATTGAAAAAGCTATGAGTAGTTTTAAAAAGGAACCGTCTCTAGAGGATGTACTAAGGCAACAAATGGAGAGAGAAGATTATTATGATGGAGATCCTCCCAGTGGTGGTGGTGGCGGTGGTGGTGGTGGCGGGTTTGGTGGGACAGATGATGAAGGCTTTGCTGGGATCTTGGATGATATACTGCAAGTGACGTTGGCAATCCTTGCGCTTGTTGTTCTGGTAATCGGTTTCTCATCTGCTTCCATTTTTAAAACTGTTAAAAGGATTTTTTTTCTCTAAGAGTTCAATTACGGTCAACAGCATTAGGATTACATAATGTGGACGTGTTAAATAGGTTTATGTTTTGTTTCTAGTAGGTCAAACAATCTGATGCCCAAAAGAGTGTTTTTAATATTTGCTAAATCGCTTTAATCGGAAAATAAGATCATTATTGCTATACAATTTTTTTTAAATGGACAAAAGTGTTTTGGGCCTACCCGGCCTGTTTCAACCCGTATACCCATTTTATTTGAGGTCATTCTGACACGTTACTCAACTTGACCGTTTTGACACCAATAAGTATTACTAAACTCATGCTAGTTTAGTGGGGAAATGTTTGTTGCCCCTAAGAGTAAACCTTTTGTTCTAATCACTTTTTGCGCATGGTGATACATTTTGACCAATAGCTGGATCTGTTTTCCTTAATTCATTAGGCCTTAAGGAGTCATGACAATAACATATTTCAACAAGAAATCAAACAAGAATGTATTGATCAAATCACCTTTTTTCTGTCCTGAAAGCAAGTCGGTGCTAAAAAGTGGTCAGAACATGAGGTGTGGTTTTACTATATAGTGATGTTGTTCAGTTGGCCTTAGTATGCACTCCCTCTTTTCCTAGAGATGAAACATTGACTTGGGTGTATAGTTTAGTAAAAGTTACAAACGATTAAATAATACCTAGAATACCCTTTAACTAAATGAAGTTGAGGAAACGTATAAACCTCTTGTAGGGATTGCTATTCGCTAATGGTCAAATGAGTATATATACAAAAAAAAATTTATACAGAAAAAGAATCTTGTATTGTTTTTGGATAATCCAGAAAGGATCGCAATTTTATGTCGTAGGGTTGGATGACCTTCTAGAAGATTATGCCAAAGAATGTCATTCATGTTGTGGAACCTTAGGGGCTCACTCAGGGGTGGCAAAACAAGCGGGTCGTGCTAGTTGAGTATGGGTCAATATGGGCTATTGAGCTCAAATGGGTTTGCGTCAAAACATGACATCTTTACGTTTATATAAAAAACAGCATGGGTTGACCTGCTAACATTTTTTCCTAGAATGGCAAACACACCAATCTAATCCTACTCCCAAATCTACATCATTGTCCACCATGGGATTCGAACCCTCAAACTCATGGGAAGGGACACCACTATGTACACACCCGGATACCATTAGGCTACAAGCCCTATGGTACCAACCAACACTTCTTTTGTCCATTTTCATACTTTTATAAATATAATTTTTTTTAAATAATTATTAGTAATCTATTTATATATATATGCACACACACACACAACAACAACAACAGCAACAACAACAACCATACCCAATAGAATCCCACCAATAGCAAAGCTATAGGTAGGATCTGGGGAGGGTGGGATGTAGGCAAACCAAATCTCCATCCCAAAGGATAGAGAGGTTACTTCTAGGGAGACCTCGACTCCTAAAAACATGTCTGAGCATCAAAGATATATCAAAACCAAAGAGGTCATCACAAAAGATCTAATCAACAAACAAAAGCTACCAGTAACAAATGATGGTGAAAAAGCGAAAAAAGTAACATCACAAATATACTAAGCAAAGAATAAATAGGTAACAAGAATCGGCCAACAAAACTGTACCCTCCACCTAAAAGTCCTTAACCTTAATCCTACGCCTCCATGAAGTCCTATACTCGACCATGTCCTTAGAGAGGTGCAAGTCTAACAAATCCTGCCTAATCCGGTCATCCCAAGTCAGTTTCGTTCGGCCTCTTCCCCTCCTCCCCTCTACAGTGAGAGTTTCTATTGATTTAACCGGCGTCGTCATTCTTCTCCTCTTCACATGCCAAACCATCTCAATCTCCTATCCCTTATCTTATCTGATATACTAGTCACCCCTAATCGTTCCCAAAATCTCATTTTTTGTCCAGCCTTGTCTGTCCACACATCCACCTCAACATCCTCATCTCTGCTACTTCCAACTCTACGCGCCTACGTCTTCTTGATGGCTCAACAATCTGTCCTGTATAACATAGCTGGTCTAACTGCAACTCCATAAAGTTTTCCCTTCAATTTAGTTGGGAACCTCCTGTCGCACAATATGCCCGTGGTTGCTCTCCACCGACACCAACCTGCTTGGACGCGGTGGGCTACATCACTATGTATGTTCCCATCGTCCTGAACAACCGATCCTAAATACTTAAACCTAGTTACCTGCGGGACCACTTGGCCTTCGATGTTGATATGGCCATTCTCATCTTCATTTACACCGCTAAACTGCTTAAGTCACAAAAAAGGTGCTCGGTCTAAGGGCAACTAATCCTTAAACCTTTGCTCTCTAAAGTTGCTCGCCACTCCTTTAGACTTCGTTTATTCTCCACTAATACCACAACATCGTCAACAAAGAGCATGCACCACAAAACTTCTTGGATCGAATTTGTCAACTCGTCTAGGGCTATTGCAAAAAGAAACGGGCCCAATGCGGACCCTAGGTGGAGGTTTACCTCCACATAGAAGAAATCAGTATCCTCCACAGGCGCGCGAACACTAGTTTCAATCCTAGGCTCCTAGCATACATATCCTTAACTATCTTTATATACTTCCCACGGACCCCTATGGCCTCGAGACTATCCCAAATTAGTCGGTGTGGCACACTGTCGTACGCGTTTTAAAGATTAATAAATACTATATGTAGGTCTTGCTTCTTCTCCCTATTATTTTTCTTCAATCTCCATAGGTTGTGTATCGCCTCCGTAGAAGACCACCCTAGCATGAAACCAAACTGGTTTGTCGCAACCTGAGTTTCCCATCTAATTGTATCTTTCCCATAATTTCATTCTATGACTTAACAACTTGATCCCCCTAAAGTTCCATCAACATTGCGTGTCACCTTTGTTCTTATAGGGACTACAACACTACTCCTCCATTGCTCCGACATCTTACTAGTTTTGAGGATAATGTTGATTAGAGTGGTTAACCACCGAACTCCTTCCTCTCCCAGACATTTCCACACCTCAATGGGTATGTTGTCCGGGCCAATTGCTTTAGCCCTTCCCATCTTTCTAAGTGTTGTCCTCACTTCTTCCTCTGTGATACGACGACAATAGCAGTTATTTCGTTGTCCTCGTTTAGTATGAGTGTTCTCATTCTCTTCTTGGTAAGCCCTCCCGCTATTGAAAAGATTGTGGAAGTGTGTTTGCAATCTCAACTTGATGTCCTGCTCCTGGACTAAAATTCGTCCATCCTCGCCCTTGATAAAATTCACTACTCCTAGAACTTACCTTTCTACGCTCCCTAGCTTTGGCAATCTTGAACATAACATGTTCCCCCTCCTTTGTTTCCAATCTTTCATACATCCATGTATAAGTTGTGATCTTTGCCTCCGACACTTTCTCCTTTGCCTCCTAGGCCTCTTTGTATCTCTTCCTCAATCTGACTCGCTCCTCATTGTCTGGGCACCTCAAAAGCTCCCTAAAACTTCCTTGTTTAGCCCTTATTTTCTCTTGCACAACCTCATTTCACCACCAGGTCTCCTTATGTCCATCTATCTTTCCCATTGTGACCCCAAGAGTCTCCTTGGTCGCCATGGTATCTCACATCCGGTCTGTGTCCCAATCCAATGGGACCACTGCCTGCGATATGACCTTATCTCTGAACAGTGAAATCTTCTCGTCCTTCAAATTTCCCCATCGAAATCTAAGTCTGCTTTCCTTCTCCCCTTTATCAGCTTTTTTTAAGCCTATATGTGCCACCAGAAAATGGTGTTGAGCCACCACTGTCTCCCATGGTATAACCTTGCAGTCCTTCCACAATCGTCGATCTCCTTGCCTCATCAAGATATAGTTAGTTTGCGTGTTGCGGCCCCCGCTGCTAAAGGTGACCAAATGCTACTCTCTCTTCTTAAAGAACGAGTTTACAGTGCCCAGGTCGTGAGCCACCGCAAAGTCTAAAAGATCCCTACCGGTCCCATTCCTATCACTAAAATTGAAACCCCCATGAACGGGCTGAAAGGCATCACAATCCTTACCAATGTGCCCATTAAAATCCCCTCCTATACAAGTCCTATCCTCCCTAGTTATGGCTCCCACAATTGCGTCTAAGCAGTCCCAAAACTCTCTCCTCCTGATCGCAGTCCTGCTTGTGGTCCGTACATGCAGACCATTGCCACTACTTCCTCGCCTAGTACTAACCTCAACACCATAGTCCTATTGTTGTCTTATCACCTCCACCACATTATATTGCAGTTCTTTAGCTACCAGAAATCCCACCCCATTCTTAGCCCCATCAGACCTGAATACCACAATTTGTACCATTGCACTCGCCCTTCTATGCCCTTTCCACCTAGTCTCCTGAGGCACGCTATCTGTACCCTACGCCTTTTAAGCACATCTACCAACTCCAACAATTTACTACTTAGGGTTCCTACTTTTCAAGAAGCTAAACGCAAAATATACCCCCCCGTCTTTCATCTTACCTGCACCTCTTGTCCCCAAACATGACCTCAAGGAAAAATCACGCCTCCTACTGTCTATGGTTGCAAACTAATCACACAAGCACAAGTCCACAAGCACACATAAGTCCGTTGAACACCCAAGCACGCTAAGAGGAACAAGCCCAAGCACACAATCACCCAAAGGAAAACCGCTAACACATTTCAGACATGGAGAACGAACAATGCAAGACAACAATTAAATCACCAAGATACGGAAACCACGTGTTTGCTAAAAATAAATCAGAAAACTTACGGTGTGACTCGGCAAAAAATACCCGACGTTCAGCCCCAAAAAATGGGTAAAAACTTACAGTGAGAGCATGTAAGTTCTGCCCAAAAAACTCCGGCAGTTCATGGCGGCGCAGGTGCTGACGCATGGCCTTCCTCTGATGCGTGTTCCGTCGTCTGGTGGCGGAAGACCATGCCGATCTTCTGACCTTGTCGCTGGTGAGGTTATAACGATTTAGAAGGTTTTAATCATTTGAGTACACTTTATACAAATTTTGAAGCTTCCATGGTAGAAAAATTTTCATTTATCTATTTTACCTGTTGAAAAAGAATTATATGAATCGACCTCTTTAATTGACACCTCTAGGTTCACTTCAATCTTTTCTGTTAAAGTAAATTACAAATTTTGACTCGTCTTACTTGATGTTTTCAGTACATGTACATCATCGCGGGTGACCAGGTTACTCTCTTCATAAAAGATACCTTTAACTTTCTATTGGGAAGAAAAGGCCCTCGTCTTAGGACCATAATGTATGCGTTTGCTCAATTCTATCAAAAGTGCCGAGCCAAAGTCCCATACGACCCGTATTGGCTGGAAAAAGAAATAATCACCACTCCTACATGGTGGGATAGCCCTGAGAAGTATCGACGCATTCTTAAGATACTTGATCGCACCATTAAGTCATCTAAAAGTAAGTTATATAGTGATAGTGATGAAAACACCACTTCCACTGACAACGCGTATGAAGATTCAGACAATGATAATGACAGTGGCTACACCAACAAGGCCTATGATGATGATGACGACGAAGATGATGACGATGATGATGCCTATAATGTAGATGACGACGATGACTTCTAAAATAATTTCAAGTCATCCGCCTTTGACTCTGTGATCAACAAGAAAATGGCTTGTCGATGAATCTTGTTGTTTGCAAAATTCTTGCGAGAAAACGACTTTTTGTAGCCAATTTTTGGTACTGCTTGTAATCCTTTTGTAGCCATTTTTGGATTATTATGTTGTTCTAACGCTCCAGGTTTGGGTTATAATCAGAGATGCAAACTTGGTCCAATGGCCTGAACCTGTCTTGAAAGGGGTCATGAGAGGCCCGGAAAAAGGACCGGTTCGGTTAGTTCTGCTGGTCTTCAAACTGGCTCAATATATTGCATGCAATGAATGCTTCTTTCCTTCCTCTTTGGCCTATTCATGTTGCAACATTCATCTTCTTTTGCTATGATTTTGAATGGATCAGCTACTTGGTTTTCTGATATTAAATTCAAAAATAATATTAATAATTGTTATACTCTTATAATGTGGATGGGGGATCAAGTTAAATGAACCATTATGTATACTATAAAGTATGTTACATGAGTTCAATCTAAACATTTGTGTGTTGGTTTTTAGTCAAACTCGTGAACACTTTTAGCTAAACAGGTTGTGTTCGATCGCTCAGGCTGGATGGTTTCTAGGTTGACTCGTATATTTTTAAAGAATTTAGAAAAATATTTCTTTATGATATAACGATTAGGTATTTTTTTTTATCAAAATCTAAAACATTGAAGCTAAATGAAACATGGGTTTTTATACTTTAAATATAATAATTATTTTATACACATTTTTAGTTTTGATTGTGAAGACTACTAATATTCTAAAAAAATCAGGTTATATAGATTATTATATTCTTTTCAACCTATGAAAACTTGTGTTGTATTTAGCTTTATATGTTAAACACGGTTTTCAATTTTGTATCTTCTAATTCGTGTTAAAACTTTAGGCTCGTATCTGATTCAAATAACCTGGATAGATAGGGTAAGTAGGGTATCGTATACACGAGGAGCATGTGGTTAATATCATACATTTTATTTAATTGTAAAAAGTAAAACACAAAGATTGATTGATTTGAATTAAACTAGTGTTAAATGAAACTGCAATTAAACTAACAGCCAAAGAGGTTGTGCTGTAGTGGTTGAGGTAAGGCCTGAAGTCCCAAAAGACCCGGGTTCGATCCCTGCTACCACAATTAATTTTCGCGGCATCGCAAATGAGGCCTAGCTCTTAGGCTGATGCACCTGGGTTTTACCCACGCCGATCTAGGGTTCGAACATCGGCTTTCCCTCAAGCCCGGAATGGGCCGTATTGGGTGGGGTTTTTCCTTGAAAGCTCTCCAACTCTGATGCCAAGTGAGTTCGGTTAAGACAACATATTGGCCGGAGTTGGACGAGGCTCTTCCATGTGACGGGGGGTGCGACGTCACGACATTCAATGTTCGCCTTTCAAAAAGAATTTAAACTAACAAACATGAAACCAAAAGCAAACAAGACACGAAACAGGCAATCACAATAATGTTCGGGTTTGATAGCATCATTTATAATTCAACTTGATTAACCAAACTAATCAGCTACCGGTAATAATTTTGAGTCCATTAATCACCTTCACCAAAATAATTTAAGATTTTGGTTCTTGGCTTCCTGCCGTGAAAACCCAAGAAAACATTTCAATTCTTTTTTTTATATAATTCTTTATTCTTTTACTTCTAATTAACTATTTTGATTTAAAATAATTAACGCTAACAATAATATTATATAAAAGTGGCATATGAGAGTTGATCATTTCTGTTTTATTGTCTCAATTTTGATCAAGCGTGCCGTTTAAGTTCGTTTTCACCTTAAAAACACATCAAAATACCATATTTGACGATAATAACGATGTAATATAATACGTTTAAGGAGCAATAAGACGTATGTAACAGATGTCGATCACGTTTACAAGAGGTTGAGGATTCAAATCTTATGATGGATAGATTTAGAATTAGGATTAGAGGGTGTGTAAGTTAGTCGTTCTAAAAAACTATAATTTTATAACTATTACATATACATAAACACATACAACAAATAGCTTGTCTAATTTACAATATTTTTTTAATAAAATCTAATCAAAGTTATTTTTATGATAGTTTTCTTGTTCAAATTGTATAAGGCTATTAGTACTGTTAATTTTATAAGCTAAAACCACAAAATATAAGCTTATAAGATTACAAAAAAAGTTCAAAAACATAACAAAAACCTTTCTTAAAATCAGTTTTAATGCTTTGTACATAAAGAAAATAGGGTTGCAGAAGCGTTTAAGTCATTAGCCGGTGAAATCCGAGTATTGCTATCATGGATGAAACTAGAACGGTTTTAAGGCTTATAGTGGTATTCAAGTGTGTTAAATTGGTGTCCCTTGTAAAAGATTGAGGGTTCAAGTCCCATGGTGAACAGCGGTATTAAAATTTAAAACTATGAGTAGATTGGGTTGTTAAATAAAAGATAAAACGAATGTTTATTACCTTATCAATATATGTATCTCAAACCCTTTCAAACGCAATGTTTACTTCTACTAGATTGATTGCTCGTATATCACATGAGCATTAGCCAAAAAGTAATAATAATAAGACTACTGTCATTGATGACCTATGATGAACACGGGTCACCAATAAAACAAACTTTTATTCATAGAAAAACTAAAAAGAAAATCTCCCAATCAAACGACCTTTACTCAAGTGGTGTTGAGTTCTAGTCTCACCTGAAACATGAAATCTTACTACTCTAATAAATGAAAATCTATCCAGGACACGTGTCGTTTTTCTAGCCTATAGACCCGTTTTTTCCCTCCCCTTTTATTACTCTTACTAGCTTAGAACCTGTGTACTACACAGGGTGAAAAATATCAATACATAAAATTTCTTAAATCTTTATATATGTATCTTATAGGTGAAAAAATGTATTACATATATTAACAATAGAAAACAAAATCAAAAAATATGTAAAAATTAATATATAATTGAGTTTAAAAATACATTAAATATTATTCAATTTAATTTGACTTTCATTTACAATTTGATTAAAAACATAAGCTAAATAATTACATTTCAAAGTTTTCTATAATATGAGATAATTTAAAAATAAATATGTTTTATTAGTATAATTAATAATTTATTTAAAAATATTATTATTGAAATTATGATAATTTAAACATAAGCCAATCACCCTCGCTATTGTTCATCATCGCTAAAGTTCCATCGATCATCCACCGCAGAAGGTATGTAAGGGGGTGTTTGGGATTACTTTTGAAAACAACTTATTAACTTTTTCAAAAAGTTAATAAGTAGTTTTCAAAAGTAAGAATTTGTTACTTCTTGAAAACTCCTTTTTGTCTCTCATTTTTCTATCTCCTTCTAATTTTACCAAACAAACTTTTAACTTATTAACTTTTTAAAAAAGTTAATAAGTAGCTCAAAAAGTAATCTCAAACATGCCCTAATTCTTGATTTTCGTTTCTGATTTCTATCTAATCGTGTTTTGATTTTAAGATTTTTGATTTCTATTTCTGTTTTTTCTTCTTCGCCGCTTCCCTTTGCAAAATCATCTCAAAAGCTTCATCCGATTTGTATTTCTGATTCTATTTCTATTTCTTATTTGTCTTCATCCGATTTTTGATTTCTATTTCTGATTTCCAACTTCTTCCATTGCTTCAGATTTTTTCTTATCCATACCGTTAATCAAGGCAAAAGCTTCAGGAAATCCATCTCAAAAGGTTAGTTTTTTCTTATTTTCATTTAGATTTCTGAAAGATTTTGATGAGATTGATTCCTCTGTTCAATTACGGGTCATCAAGTCTTTTAGCACATTGATATCAAGTGAAAGATGAAGATGGAAATCTTACTGTGAGTACATTTTATCAAATGAGTTCTACATTGGGTTGTTTAGATGATTGTTTACATTATGCAAATCTTCAATTTTTTCTGTTATTTTTATTGATTATTTTTGGGGTTATTTTAATTGATTAGTTTTCCTGCGATTTAACGAATGGATCTAACCTATTTACAGTTTTCTTAACCTAAAATCGATTGGAAATATTGTTTGTAACTGATTTATAACCCTTGGACACTCAAATTGTTTATGATTTGATTTGAATCATGTTGTTCAATCATGGAATTGGAATCCATGATTGAGATCCATTTGTTAGAAGTGGAGTCAGCTCCTACAAAGAAAGCAGTGATCAATCCAAAATACAACCACATTTCATTTCAATGTTAAAACATAAAATTTTAAACTTTTTTATTTCCTCAAATACACATATCTGTAATTTGTGGAATTTAAATAGCATATTGATAATAAATGAACATATACATTGCTTCATGTTAGCACTAATTCCTTGATTGTTGGTGATCATTGTGTGGGGTAAGATGCTGCAACTTGATATCATATACCCCATTAGTAATGCATTAATTCTGATGGAAATACGAGTGTAAGTGTATTTGGTATTTATACATTGTTCTTTCAAATTGTTTTAATTTTATTTTTAGTTACCTTCTGCCTGCAATAGAACTTGCATATCTTAACATGTACATTTAACAAACAGGTATATGGCACATTGTTTTTTGCTTGAAATGATGTTTCATATTATGTGCCTATCACAAGCACATGATATTTGGGTCAAATGATTTATGAAGTTTTATGCATTATAAACACAGTTTGGGCAACCTTTTGCCAAATTTAATCTGCTTCCTTCCAGATTAATGAAGATGATTCTTTTCTTATATTTGCTAAAAGAGGGTTTATGGGAACACTTGAGTAATGAAGAAGCTATGGACATGGTTCACAATCTTCCACGATCTGTAAGCCGTTGTTTTTTGATTGAAATATGTTACAATCAGAGTTTTAATTTTACAGATGGGAGACGCTAAATGCTTGCCACTGGTGTAACAATTGCTCCTTGGTTACTTTTGTCATACCAAAGGTCAAATGCATGCATGTACCTTTCCCTGCTGATTAATGATTATTTCAATATATAGTGGCAAAATGGGCAGGTTGGGCAAGTTAGGTAAATGGTCAAAACGGGTTCGGGTCTAAACGAGTATTTTATACACTGAAAACCGGTCAGGTTATTTTGTCCAAGAATTTTAAGTTCTTATGTAACCTTTTGATATTACTTAGGAGGTTTATCATCAAAAATAAAATTTGGGGACTTTCAACATGTTGACCCGTTACCTTTTTTGCTACTTTTTTTATACCATTTAGAGCTGAAACATAATCAAAATCAGCCTACTATTCATGACTTGGTTGAAATTGCCACCTCTACCTAAAGTAATAGATGCCATATAATTAATTTTACCTGTTAATATTTTCAGGTTTATATTTCCTTTATAGCCTTGATAAAGTTTGACTTTCATGTTGTCTGTTTGATTAACTCATTAATAATCATGACTTTCTAAGAGTAAACTTTTGATATGACTCAGTTGCTGCAGAAAACGTGAAGGGATTTTTACCTCAAGTCACTTTGAAGACGCTTCAAAAGTGGGTTAAGGTAAGTTTATTTCCAGTTACTATCCATGCATGAAATACTTGATAACCGTGAAATGAAATCTTCCAAAACAAACTATTTCTTAATTTTCATTTTTAAAAAAAATTAAATTTTGAAGTATATTTAGCAATTTGACAGATTTTAATAAACCAATTTATGACACTATAAATGCCTTTCCATTTTCTACATTATTTTAGTTAGTTGCTTCTTTCCTGAGTATTTTTAGGTCTTGACAATATTGCCCTTGAGTTATTGGAGAAAATGTTGACTCTTGATCCCTCATAGGTATATATGTACTTTGTAATCTGGATATTAGATTTTCAGTTCGGTTTCTTGATGCTTGATTAGTGACCTGACTTTCTTTTCTCACATTATCTCCTTTTAATTTTTATTTTTTTAAATATTTTTTAAAGAGAAAATGCTGAATATTACTGTTTTTGTATTTTGGTTTGAAACAGAATTTTTGGTATGATCGTTACTGTTTTGGTTTGAAACAGATGTTTTTTGTATTTTGACAGAAACTATGTTGGTATGATTATTACTGCTTTGGTTTAATTGCAAGGGTAGTTTGGAGATTATTTAAATATATGGTGATGTTGCAATTTTGGGTGAAATCATGTTGTGGTCAAAATGGGTGGACATTATATCATTTTGGTGGTTCTGCAAAATGGGTGGATTATGCATATTTTAAAATGGGTGCATTTTAGAGTTTTCCAGTTTTACTCTTTAACTCTTAAATATGCATTGATTGCACATTTCATAACTTTTGTTGTTTTATTGGTGGACAATATAAAACGTCATGGTTATTTATTTCTGTTTCTAATTATATTTTCATATTAAATAGATTAAAGCCTTGATTTAAGTTATAACTTAACTTTTGTTAGAAAGAGCTTTATCACCCACTCAAACCATGTATACCATAGACTGTAAATATATTTGCTCATAAACTGCATGACACTTTTGTAACTTAACTTTTTGAAGGATCTAAATTATATGCTAATAATTACACTGAAAAACTGAAGTTCACGTCTTGACAAATTGTGGTTATATTCTTTGCAGACAAACTTGTGCCGAGGTGACGTATATATTCAGATTTATCAATTGCTCAAGCTTTTGGTGGGGTGAGGATGTCTTCTTGACATATGTAGTACATTGGTTTATTGAACATACATAGATTTTTACATGGACTTTTGATTATTCATTTAGTGAATAGATCGGGTTGATTAACAGGTCAATTCGATTAACTTAAAGGATTTAACTAAATGGGTCAGATTGGTTGAACATGTTAGAGAGTACAGTGTATGTTACTCTATATATATGAACATGACAACTTATATATAATTTAATTTAAAACTGAATAGATAAAGTAAGCTTCTATTTGTTGAGAAACTGTTACTCCAGTTTTAGCATATTGTATTAGTGGAAATTTGGACTCATGAGTATAAGTTTGGTATGAGATCTGTTTATACGTTTAATCAAACCGTGTAGTAAACGTCTTTGTAACATCTTTTTTCTTTAATCAGCCCGTGTAGTACACGGGTTTGTAAGCTAGTGGAGTAATAAAAAATTAGCAGTTCAAAAAAAAACGTTGGCAACCTTGAGAGTGTAGCAAACTTTGGTCACCAAAATTTTTTCTTAATTATGTAGGATACATGACAACATATAATTGCATGGTTAGATCATTTTTAGTAAAATTCTAAGACACATGACAATATATTAGAATTATTTTATAAAACTTATTACCTAAAAAATTTAACATGATCTGATTTATAAAAATAGTAAAATTCGTAATATTTTTCTCTATTTATAGAGTATAATATTGGCATACTCCTATATTCACTTCCGATTCTCTTTTTCATATTTCTAGTTTTCTACCATAGATCATTTATATCAAAAAAAAAATTATCAGGAAATTTATTTGTTTTGAAATTAAATAATTACTTTTTATATTTCTAATAGTTTTTAATAGAATAATAAATAATTCTAAGTTATATTTATTTAATAAAAACTTGGTTTTGGTTGGGTTGGTAATGGGGTGAAAACGGGTTTAGCTGGGTTGTGTAGGTGGAAAAGAGAAATTAGCTTTTTAATAAATAGTTGAGTTTAATTACTCTGGGAGTACTTTAAAAGGAGCGAACAAGGAACGTGATAGCTAGGCAAGGGGTCGGGTTGAACACTTCAAGCCCATAAGGTTTAGTGAAAAGCTCAAAGAGTCGTGATAGTAACATAAATAACCTAACATTGTGAGTACTTGAGATCATGAAACTAAAAGTGTCTACAATGTGAAATACACAGCCGTTAGTGGACTAAGTTAGCACGAGATGGAGGAGAAAGGCAACTAACGGTTCGTGATACCATGGGGACGGAAGCCTATGACGGTAGAAGAGGGGAGAATGTGAGAGGGGGTTGAGAGAGGAGAAAGTTCATGGAGTTTTTACATACTGTACTGACGTAAATGAGAGAAACGACATCTTTTAGTAGATGCTCTAAAGTTAAAACCATCATGAACTAATTGACTTATCACTAACATAGACTCATAACTCATTGTTCATATATAATAACTTTAAATCGTACAAAAGTGGTGTAATATATGTAAAATAATATTATACTTTCATATAAAATTCTGACACACCTCTTTAATGGCCATTAAAACAAACTTAAATATTGCATAATTTATCCATAAAAATCTCAAGTTTTATGATTTATTATTTATAAGACTCGTATATCTTTTGAATTAGAAAACAATGAAAAAAAAATAGCATTTTTATATGGGCGATCCCCTTTCAGAGGCGTAGGAGAAGGACGCTACCTAAATGCCTTCATTGTGACTATTTACTATTTAGCATTCCTATGATAACACACACATACAAACCGCAAATCAATGCAGTTTCAAGATCCAAATCTTTATATATTTTTTTTGGGGAAGCATACACCAAGATACTCTTAGAATATAAATGTTATGTAAATCGGACCCAATTATCCCATCAATCCAGATCGAACACTCAACCTGGGAGGAAACTCACAACTAAGAAAACCTCCCGGGTTCTACCCAAATAATTGCTTAATGTGAGACTCGAACCTAAGACCTCCATTATAGGAAGTCTTGATACTACCGTTATATCAAATGGCCAACGGTCAAATCTTTATATTATACATATAATAAAATATACCAAAAACGGTGAAAAGAAATTAAAAATATTATATATTTATGATTTTATACCAAATAATAAAAACATATAAAATGATAACCACTTCGCAGAGCTCGTAAAACGAGTTGTTTTTGTGTTAAACAGGTCGTATTTGACACGACATGCTTAACCTGATTATTGGACCCGAACAAAACACATTTATATAGTTAAAAGTATATATTCAAAATGTTTAAGATAATAGATTACATAAAAACGAGTATTTTATCATTTTATTTATACATTTCGGTTGATAAGGTTATGGTGAACCAATTTGATTTCATGCCATGGCGGTCCATCAAGGAGGCAATACACATCCTAATGAGATTGATGGAAAAGTATAGGGAGAAGAAGCAAGATATGCATATGATGTTCATTGATCTTGAAAAAGCGTACGATAGTGTAACACGTAGACTCATTTGGGATAGTTTAGAGGACAGAGGGGTCCCCGGGAAATACATAGGATAACTAAAGATATGTATGCTAGGACTGAAACAAGCGTTCGTGCGCCTGTGGGGATACTAATTTCTTCCCGATAGAGGTAGACCTACATCAAGGGTCCGCTTTGAGCCGTTTTCTTTTTGTGATAGTCCTGAATGAGTTGTCAAAGTCGATCCAATAGACTATCCAGTGGTGCATGCTCTTTGCTGATGATATTGTGCTAGTTGCGGAGAGTAAACAGAGTATGAAAGGGAGGCTAGAGGAGTGGAGAGCAAAATTTTAAGGATTAGTCGCTCTAAGAATGAGTACATTTATTGTAACTTTAGTGGTGTGAACGAAGTTGAGGACGTCCAGATCGCCATCGAGGGTTGAGTAGTCCCGCAGGTAACCAAGTTTAAGTACTTAGGATCATATGTACAGGGCGATGGGGACATAAATAGTGAAATAACACACCGCGTCCGGGCAGGCAGGTGTTGGTGGAGAGTAGCCACAAGCATTTTTTGCGACAAGAGGTTCTCAATAAAATAAAGGGGGTTTTATAGGGTTGCAGGTAGACATACTATGTTTTACAGAACATATTGTTGGGTCATCAAGAAGACACAAGCACGTAAGCTAGAGGTAGCTGAGATGAGGATGTTGAGGTGGATTTGTGGGCAGACAAGGTTGGACCGGATAAGAAATGAGGTATTTAGGGAACGGTTAGGGGTGGCTAGTATACCGCATAAGATAAGGGATAGGGGATTGAGATGGTTTGGGCATGTGAAGAGGATACCGATAGTGGAAACCATCACTGTAGAGGGCAGAAGGGGTAGAGGTGGATCCAAACTTGGGATGAACCTCCCATAGGACATGGTTGATGATAGGACTTCGTGGAGGCATATGATTAAGGTTAAGGACTTCTACGGGGTACATATTTGTCTTAGCCTTCTCTTAAGGGTTTACTTTTACTGAGACTTGTGGTGATCTATGCATGTCATTCATTTATCTTGGCTTCGTGTATCTTTGATGTTATTTATACTATTTACACTTTTTGCACCCCTTATATTTTAACACCATTTAGTGTTTTGTTATTAATAGTTTATTAATGCTATATTTTTTGGGTTTCATACGAGTTTCTGAAATTTATAAATTAGTTATACAGTTTACAAAAGTTTTCACATGTGATTGAAATTTATTCGCATGAAACAATAATTTGTTCTACAAACACAACCTAATACCCTTAATATACTTAATTGAAGAATTAACTGTTAAGCATCACACGGATCCCCCCCCCCCATAATTCCATAGTATATTCAAACTTTTGTAATTGATTTTGTATCCCTAATTTCCTGTAATTAGCTGGTAATTAGTTTTTCTTTTATAAGTTCAATTACTGTATATTTATTCCAAGAGTGTAAATGAGAAAAGTAATTCATTTGTCAAACCTTTATATGGTATCAGCCAGCTGCTAGCCGGCCCTACCCCCTTCCCTACCTGCGCCCCTCACTTCCGGCCAACTCCTTCCCTAAAAATGTCTACTGACAGCAATACCATCTCCTCTACAGTGTCCTCCATTCTTCTTCACCCACCCTCCATCACTCTTGTCACCTTCCCTACATCATTAAAACTCACATCCACCAATTATCTAGGCTGGAAAACTCAGATTGAAGCTCTCCTCCATGGCCTCGATCTATACAAATACATCGATGGCACTCATCTTGCTCCCTCCCCGTCCATTGATACCACTGGAACCTCCACCCCACATGTTGATTACACTACATGGTTTCGCCAAGATCGCCTCTTGTTCGGTGCTCTTGTTGGCAGCCTCTCCCCCTCTATTGTACCACTCATTCACAACGCCAAATCCTCTCTTGACGCTTGGAAGATTCTATCCAACACCTACGCATCCACCTCCCGTGGCCACATCAAACAACTCCAACACCGGTTGAAACAATCATCAAAAAATCCAGACCAAACCATCACCGATTATATGCAATCGGTCAAAACTCTTGTAGATGAACTTGCAATTCTTGGCAAGATCATAGATGCGGAGGATGTCACTGATATTATTCTCCATGGCCTGGACCAAACAGCCTACAAATCCACCATTGATGCGATCCATGCTAGAGATTCTCCGATACCGTTTCATGAACTTCATGAAAAACTTATAAACCAAGAATTATCGTTGCTTCAAACTCATCAACATGCTGCCACCATCCATCAGCCCGCTACTGCCTTTACTGCCCACACCCGCCACTCGCACAAACCATGGACTCCTAAGCCACACAACAACACCCATGGCCTTTTACCCACTCCTACTTCTACAGCCACAACCCGCCCTTTCTTGGGCACGTGCCAATTTTGCTTCACCAAAGGACATTCTTTGACATCCTGTCATGCATTCAAGAGAACCCACCCACAAGTTATGCTACCATCTCTTCCTAGGCAGGGCTCCTACAACAGACCACAAGCTCACATGATGCAAGTCTCCTCCAACAAAAGCCTTCCCTCCCAACCTTGGCTGTTTGATAGCGGTGCATCACATCACATAACAAATGATCTCAACACATTATCTCTTCACGCTCCTTACGACGGTACCGAAGAATTAGTCATTGGTGATGGTTCGTCACTTCCAATCACTCATATTGGCTCAATAACTCTATATTTTTCTAATACACCTCTGATTTTAAAAAATGTTCTTTGTGTTCCTTTACTTTCCAGAAATATTATCTCCATTTCTCGCTTATGCCTTGATAATCCTATACTAATTGAGTTTTTCTGTCTTGACTTTGTTATTAAGGACTTCCACTCCCGCCTCCCTCTTCTTCAAGGAACAAGTAGCCGTGGCATATATGTACTTCGGCCATCCTATCCGTCGGTTTTCCATCTGCAAGCAAACAATTCATCACTTTGGCATCACCGCCTCGGACATCCACATTTACAAGTTTTACAATATTTGTCGTCTTTAGTTTCTTCAATTTCTCATTCAAATAAATCTTGTAATTCTTGTTGCATCAATAAAAGTCATAAACTTCCCTTTCATACTTCAACTATCACTTCAAATGCACCCTTACAACTCTTATTCTCTGATGTTTGGTCTTCACCCGTTACCTCATTCGACGGCTTCAAATACTATATTATTTTTGTCGATCACTTCACAAAATACATTTGGATTTATCCACTCAAAAATAAATCGGATTCTCTAACAGTTTTCATCAGGTTCCAAAACCTTGTTGAAAATTATTTCAACACTAAAATAAAACAGTTGTTCTCCGACAACGGTGGGGAGTACATTAAACTCACTTCCCATCTCGCCTCTTGTGGCATTTCCCATCTCACGTCTCCGCCACACACCCCCGAACACAACGGGTATGCTGAACGTCGTCACCGTCACATAGTCGAAACGGGCCTAACACTTCTTTCTCACGCTAAAATGCCACTTAAATTTGGCCTTTTGCATTCACCACCGCGACCTACCTCATAAACCGGTTACCTACCGTCACCCTCCAAAATGACTCCCCCTTCCACCGTTTATTCAACAAACCTCCTAACTATGAGAAACTCCGTAGCTTTGGGTGTCTTTCTTACCCATGGCTTCGACCCTACTCCAATCACAAATTACAATCCCGCTCCAAACCATGTATTTTTGTTGGTTATTCTCCTTCTCAAAGTGCCTACTACCTTCTTGAACCACTCACCAACAAAGTCTACACCTCCCGTCACGTAAAATTCATTGAGCACGAATTTCCTTATGAACCGTTAACCAAACTAAAAACCTCACCGTCCCCACACCCCGACTCTTGGCTACCAATTACTATACCCATACTCAACCCTCCATCACCATCTCCCTCTCATACCCCACAACCAACCGATCCACCTCTCATCACATATCAACGCCACAACTCCCCTCTGCCTATCACACATACTACTTCCCCCTCATCAGACCACACATACTCCAATTCCCCACCTCCAACCCCTACATCTCCTGACCCCACCTCCAACAATACTACCTCACATTCCCCATCCACTACTGCCCCTGCTCCCTCTCCCCCTAACACCACTGCCCATGCTCCATCCACTACTGCCCCTACTCCCTCTCCCCCTCACACTCGGCGAACAGCACACCCAAACCCAAAATACAACAACTCCGACTTTATTCTCTATAATGCCACTACTCAATCCTTTTCAGAACCTTCAACCATCACTCAAGCCCTTAAACAATCCCAATGGCGTCAAGCCATGCAACACGAGTTTGACGCTCTTCAACGAAACCACACTTGGTCCCTTGTACCCTCTGATTTTGCACCAAATCTTGTTGGTTGTAAATGGGTTTACCGAACAAAGTTCAAAACTGATGGTTCCGTGGACCGCCTCAAAGCCCGCCTTGTTTCTAAAGGCTTCCATCAACGCCCCGGTTTAGACTACTGCGAGACCTTTAGTCCCGTTGTTAAACCCGCCTCCCTTCGACTAATTCTCGCTCTAGCTACTTCCAATAATTGGTGTCTACGTCAACTAGACATTAATAATGCCTTTCTTCAAGGCAATCTCACCGAATCTGTTTACATGTCTCAACCCCCCGGTTTTGTCGATCCTCTATTCCCTAATCACGTTTGTAAACTACACAAAGCTATCTATGGTCTTCGGCAAGCCTCCCGAGCTTGGTACGAGGAACTTAAATCATACCTTTCATCAGCTCAATTCACACCAACCATCTCTGATTCATCCCTGTTCGTCAACAAAACCACCACCTCTCCTATTTATCTCATCGTCTACGTTGATGATATTATCATCACGGGTCCGGATCTTACTCTCGTCAACAACTTCATCGAGTCGTTTTCAACTCGCTTTTCCCTTAAAGACCTCGGCAACCTGTCATACTTCCTAGGTGTCGAGGTACTACCTCATCCCTCTGGCCTATTCCTTACACAAACTAAATACATTCTTGATATCCTAACACGGGCAAATATGATTGATTGTAAGCCGGCATCCACACCTATGTCCTCTTCGGTTCCTATCACTAAACTTGATGGTGACCAGCTGCCTTCCCCAACAGAATACCGGGCCTTTGTAGGTGCCCTACAATATCTAGCATTAACCAGACCGGATGTTGCATTCACAGTCAACAAACTTTCCCAGTTCATGCACTCTCCAACCGATCAACATTGGATTGCATTAAAGCGATTACTACGGTACTTGCATGGCACAATACATCACGGTCTATTTTTTAAACACAACTCTCCACTGCAACTTCATGCTTTCACTGACGCGGATTGGGCGGGTGATAAACATACATATCGGAGCACAACAGGGTATCTAGTCTATCTTGGAGCAAACCCGGTCTCTTGGCAATCAAAACGCCAACCAACTCTAGCTCGATCTTCCACTGAGGCTGAATTTAGAGCTGTTGCTTCCACAACTACTGAACTTCAATGGCTGATTTCCTTACTTTCAGAACTTGGATACAAATCTGCAGCTACACCAGTCATTTATTGTGACAATCTGAGTGCCACACATTACTCGGCTAATCCGGTCTTTCATTCAAGAATGAAGCACCTCGCACTCGACTTCCATTTTGTGCGCGAAAAAGTTCAAGATGGCACCATTCGTGTCACACACATAGCTGGGGATGATCAACTTGCAGACGCTCTCACGAAACCTCTGCTCAAACATCGCTACAATTATCTCTTACCCAAGATTGGTCTTCTCTCCCGGTCGTCCATCTTGCGGGGGCATGTTAAGCATCACACGGATCCCCCCCCATAATTCCATAGTATATTCAAACTTTTGTAATTGATTTTGTATCCCTAATTTCCTGTAATTAGCTGGTAATTAGTTTTCCTTTTATAAGTTCAATTACTGTATATTTATTCCAAGAGTGTAAATGAGAAAAGTAATTCATTTGTCAAACCTTTATATTAACTACATGGAAATTCCTTTGGTATAGCCATATTCGTAGTTTTGGTGTGGTGGTTTGAGAAAGAGACCCCGTAGGAAAATGGAGGGGAAGAGAGATAAATCGAGTGAGAGAGCTAGGGAGAGAGAGATAGATAAAAAAAAGTAGTCTGAAGTTGTAGGTGTCGTTAGAGAAGATGGTTAGAAGTTACAAGGTGGTCGGGCTTTAAAGTGAAGGGGATGAGTGTTGGTGGGTCCCATGATTCTAAAGAGAATTTATTTTTAACTTTTTTTGTTTTTTTAACCTAAGACTATTTTGGCCATTTCTTGATAATTTGATATAAAATTTAACATTCATCCATTTTAGGATATAATAGTGTTACGTTTATGTAAACTATTGGTCTAAATGTGTAACTAATGAAATTCGAGGCCAAAACCACACTATGTCATACCATAGGGACCATACAGGTAATTAATTCTTATTTTAATACAAAGTATTTATATCTAAAAATACTTTAATTGATTTATGTGATTCACATATAAAATCTCATTAGGATCTTCACTTGTGAAGAGAAATAACAAAAGAGTATACATCTATTATGTTTTAAACTTTCTCATATTCGAAGCTACTTTTTACCCGTATAAATATAAAAATGTCGGATATTAGACAGCCTAGCTCATTTAAGCTATGTTTTTGACGCTTTTAAAAATCTAAAAAAACATAACTTCTAACCCCTTGTATGTTAATTTGTTATTCCTCATATGTAGTACAAACTTAAAACTCGATTTTTTTCTCATTAAATAGCTTAACAAAATTATGAGTTCAAGGAACAACGACGCAAACGTTGACACAAACATTATATTGTACAATGACAACTAAAGATCCTTCAGAAAACAAAATTGTTGTACTTTGGACAGATGCAAATAATTGGTTGCCATATGTTTAGTTGAAGTATACACATGAAAGTAACAAATATGTGATAGCTTATGTGGTACTTGTCTTCAAAACTTATACTAGTTGTGTGGACATATGAAGCATTCATGTCCTACATTTTTACAAGTTAATAAATAGAAGTAATGTCGTTATTGGTTTTAATAATTTTTTAAAATCAAATCATGATTCAGAGTTTAAAAACAAAACACTATAAATATAGCAAAGTGTTGTAAAGATTACTAGTGGTTCAATTTAATTTGGAAAGTAGAAATATGTGACATAATATTGGAAGTTGGGATGCTTAATTAAAAGGATCTAAGACCTTTTGAGTAGTGGGAAATCCAAAATAGGTATAAATATGTATGTTAGTGAAGAAAATTGATAAAGGTTAACAAGTGGAAGAAACTTATTAATAAGTGACGGTGTGATAATACCATTGGTTATACTAAAATTACATTAAAATTCTAAAAAGCTGGAGAAACCATTAGAACACGACACGTTTACCATAGGACAGTGGCAAATGCGTCTGACGAAAGTAAATTTCTAGCAGCAAAAATACATAGGTTAGATGCTTCGTGTATTGAGCGGTCGTGTAATTTAGACGCGGCGTAATTATAGGTCTTCCTGCATCTTTTTATGCATAATACATCATTAAAAAAAATAAATATAGCAATAGTATATTCAAAATATATAATAAAGTACATCTATATTATATTTTCTTTTAAAAGTAATGAAACATATAAAATTTATTTGCGCTAAAAATGGTGGGAGTAGATGTAAAATCAACGATGATGGCTATTTCTTTATGCACTCAACAATAACTAACTACTGTTTAATTACAAAATTGGCACAGCCTCATCTTAGCCATTTTTGGCTTAATCAATGGTCAAGATACAGTTCACTATGAGGTCCCTTTGTTATTTCGCACGTGACAAAGTATGAAAGGTCCTTATGTTACTAGTTGTCGCTGTGGTGGCGAAGACGACGACGGTGGTGGTGGTGGCGGCGAGATGACAAGTGACGACAATATGATATGGTAGTGGTGGAGGCAATGTAGGTGGTGTCAACGTCGTCGGTGGTAGGGAAAATGGTAAGGGTGGTGGAAGTGGCGTCGGTGGTGGTAGTGACGGCAGCAATGGAGATCGCGGAGATGGTGGTGGCAGTGACGGTGGGGGTGTCGATGATGACTAGTAAGGGATGGAGACTGGTAATGGTCGTTCGTGACGAGTAAAAAGGACGGAGACCGGTAAGTATAGTTTTACTATTCTAAAATTTGTGCATATCACATAGCTTATAGCTAACCGATGAAGTAAATTCCCAACGAGATTAAACTGTTTTCCAGGGAATGACTTCGAATGCAGGGAGTCGAACAGTTATTTGGAGAAGATGATAGGGAAACGCTAATGGCAAGTCAAACAAACTGTTAGTCTCACTACAAGGAAGGGTCTCTCATGTGACCCGACTCTGACGAGAGAATCAGTAATAGATTTATTTAGTGTAGTAAAGGGAAAGTATATGAATATTCTAGCCGTAGGAGAATTTTTTTTGGGTGATATTTATGCATTTCGAAGTCCTGTGTCATTCTACCACGTGTCAAGTGGTACCACCCGTGTTAGGGATTTGTTAAGTTAGTTATTCATGTGGTCCCTACTTGATTCGTCGTGTCTATCGTCACGGTACTGAGCCGCTCGTGCGCCCTATATTTGGGCTATTGTGGTTCTATCCGAATCTAAACCGGTGCTACGACCGGAGTGATGTACTCAAACTGCTTCTCATAACCGCTACGGACCGATGCTATGACCGATCCAGGGTGTTGTGCTTAAGCTACTTCTCTGAGCCGCTCCGGACCGATGTTAGGCCCTAATCCGGAGTGTTGACGTGGGTTTGTGGGATATTACTCCTTCAAGATTTACAGTGTGTTATGTACGTCAATGAAAATTATAATGTTAACATTGATACGTTATTTTTATTCTATATTGAGAAAACTAGGACACACTTTTTTGTTAGACTATTTTGGATTTTGGATAAGTAATATATAAGAATTTGATTAACATTGGTTTTAGTCTATGATATTTGAACTTTAAAAAGTAGTCGAAAATTGAAGGGTGATGCACAAAAGCTTCAAGTAATCTTCTAATTAATAATATCTTAATTCAAAAGTAATTCTTAATTCAACATAAAAAAATTCACTCTATTACTAAACAATATAATAATATTGTTTAAAGTTTTATAGAAAAAATAATGTGTTGTTTATAGCTTGATTTCCTGTGTGGGGTCCTGTGTGGGGTCCTGTGTGGAATGGTATAGAAGTTTCCTTTTTGTAGGAATCTTGGAACAAGACAAAAACTAATTTGAAATCCTTAATCTAACACATTATATGATAGATTTATGGAGACACATGGCTTAAAATAATATGAACTAAATTAAAATATCAATCTTTAAAAACATTTAAATTTAGGTTGAAAATAAATCAATAATAACCACCTTTTATAAATGTTTAGTTTACATAAAATATTTTCAATAGCTATAAACAAATTTAGTATGATGAAAAAATGTTAAAGCTAAAGTAGGTTTTCCATAGTTAATTTTTTTTAATAACTTTAATTAAACTTATTGTAAAGGAAAATAGTTAGCACCATTGAGATTATTAAATACTAGCTTTAACCCTGTGTGTTACACGGGGTGAAACGTTAAGATTATAATATCTTAACAATATTTTTATACAAATATGATATTGTATTTGTAACATTTCATTTTGTTACACGTTAAGATTATATGGATGAGAGTAATCACAACAACAAAAAAATACATGGAAATACATTTCATAAGTTGTGTACTTTTTACAATACATTAAATTACATGTCAAATGAAACCTTATAATGATTATTTACAAATTTGAAAATACTTCGTTGTATGCAATATTTGACGTGGTATTGATAATTTTTCTATGTTTACCAAAGATTAATAGTTTGAGTCTATCTCTACTTTTAACTCTTGATAATGCAACATGCAGCTGATCATTAGTAAACATTGAATCTTTTAATACAAACCAACATTTGAAAGTGGTTGTCCTAAACTTTTATTCATGGTCATTGCAAAACATATAACAATTGTATATTTTCTTATTTGAAGTTTTGATAAAAAAAAATTTGTCTGAATATATTAACCCAATTATAGGGATAAAATTGTGATAACCAATGTTGCTTCCAAATATAATATTCTCTTCTATAACGCAAATACCTAATGATTTGACCTGAAGTCTTGTTACATTACCTAAACCATTTTTTCATCAATATTTATTAATAGCATTATTAGAACATACACATTTAAAACTCATTTATGGTTTAACAAACTTGATAGTATAAGTCCATTTAGAAAATCAGGAGATTATAAACTTTCATCAAAATCACCATCAAGATGCTCTGATTGACGGATACTATTTGTACTTGTATGCGAAAAATCTCGCTAAACTTTTAATACTAAATCTCTAATTAAAAAAATAATAAAAAAGATACAAATAAAATTTAAATTTCAACAATATATCGTCTTTTAAATTCAAAATTTAAAATTTTCACTCCTTAATATTTCGACACAATTAAATGTAAAATTCCAAAATTACATATGAAAAAAATAAAACTAATAAATAAGAATTGAAACTTGTAAACATATTTTTTGAAAAAAACAATTCTCGTCATTTAAAAAAATAAAGTTTAAAATATAATACACTTTTTAAAATAAATATTTGCAAGTTTCATAATTTTATTAAAAACTAAGTATTAATATTTATAAATTAAAATAAAAAATTTATTTATAAATAACAAATTTAATTAAAAAAACTACTAATTAAATATTAGTAAACTTTATATTAACACTTATTTATTGAAAATACAAACGTGGTATTTTAAAATTTTGTTTGTAAAATTAAAATAATCTTGTTTTTTTATAATAAATTTTAAAAAATCGTTTTTTTAGTAATAAAACTTTAAAAACTGGATTTTTTAAAATCTCCTATTTTTTAATTATTGGTTTTTTTAAATATTCACTTTTGATGATAATTTAAAAAAAATGTCAGCTAGTGGTAATAATGATAAATTGATTTGTTAAATGTTTATTTATTGTAATTTTATTAAAAAAAAGGTTAAATATAGAAATATTAAATTGAGGATATAAATGTGATTTTGGAGGGGAAAATTTTATGAGATTTAATTTAGGATAATTCAAATCAACATGAATTCAAATCGAATTCAAATTCGCTTGAACTTTAAATTCAGTTTCAAATTTTTCAAATTCAAATAATCGAAAATTAATCCTATAAACACTCTGGATGAATTTTTTGCTAAAATGGGTTATAGGAGATTGTGTAATCACATTTGGGGCTGTTCTCTCTAATTTTATACATTTGTGGTTGTCGCTATTTGGATGGGCGACAGCTTCCTTATATTCTCACTCCAATCATTTGATGTGTCTGGTCAGTCAGTGAACCCAAAGCGAATGGCAGCAGCTTTCTTAATTGAATGCAAAAGCTGTCGACATTCAAAATGGCAGCAGCTTTTGGTGCGTTGTCTAGTCAAACAGAAAGCTGAGATGGAGGTGTGACTGGAAGCTGTCGTCATTCCAAAGGGCGACAACTTTGGGTTCACTGACTGACCAGACACATCAAATGATTGGAGTGAGAATTTGGGGAAGCTGTCGCTCATCCAAAAGGCGACAACCCCAAATGTATAAACTTAAAGAGAACAACCATAAATGTGATTACACAATCTCATATAGTCCATTTTAGCAAAAAAATTCGACTCTTGGATAAAATACTATAATATCAAAATTTAATATTTGTCAAAATCCACTATGTGAACCATCTTACATCCTCACTTTTTGTTTCTGTTTTCATAAAATAATCAAATTTTAGTTTATACCGACTAATAAAGTGATAATATGGAAATTAATTTCCTATATAATAATAATAATAATAAAAAAAGGGATATATTACTAATAGGAGGCGTTGACATCGTTAAATGTCGGGGCCACTCGTCATGTTATCTCTGCAAAACCCTTCTTCATCACCATCTGCATCATCTTTGTCATCTCCGTCCATCCAAAACACGTCAAATATATTTCCAAATTCCTCATGAATCTCCCATGCAAACACCTTTCTGCAATCAACTATTCCTATCCTCATTTCATCATCACCAATCAAAATCACTCAATCCTCATCGGAGCTAATCACACCTCCGCCCGTTTCTGCTCCTGCTAGTCTTCTATTCTCTTCCCGGACTTAATTCAATTCATTCAAAATTTTAAATATTTTCAGTTTCTGATGGAACTAGCCGCCGGTAAATCCGGCATCCTCCGGAATGTTGTGCTCCGGTTCCTATTTTTCTCCCTCATTGTCGTCGTCGTAAGGTTTGCTTACGTCATTACAATCCGAGGCGAATCATGCACCGCTGGCGACGATTTCTGTTTCTTCTCTTCCTCCTCCACATCGCCGGAAAATCAAAACCTAGTAACCGCCACCGGCGGACACCTCGATTCATCCTCCTCCGTCACTCTCAACCCTACCGCCGCCGCATCACCGGATTTCAACAAACACGTGTTTTTCTACACCACCGTGTTTCAAAACCTCATCGCCGACGGCTTCCTGTCAACAAATTCCAAATCTCTCTGCGTCGGTACACCGGCCGGTGACGACGTGTACGCTTTAAAACAAATCAACATCAACGATTCCGTCGGACTCACCGGACTACCTCACCGGCATCCTTTCAACAACAACACATTCGATTTCATCTTCTCCGGCAACGGAGCATTAGACAGATCTACAAAACCATCACAATCCGCATCCGAAATCGTACGGACGCTTAAACCAGAACGATACGTCGTCGTTCACACGTCCTCCAAAGATCCGTACAGTTTCAATTCATTCATCCGTTTATTCAAACCCTGCACCTTCATACGTTCCCGCCAAATCGACGGATTTGTTGAAATCACAATGAAAAAACAGATCCAACAAACAGATGAAAATTCAACCAATCAATGCTCAATTGAAGGAAAACAAGAGTTAGTTAAGAAAATTGAGCCTCTGATTGAATCAGAGCCACTGAAACCATGGATCACATTGAAGAAAAACTTGATAAACGTGAAATATCTTCCTTCAATGGCGGACATCAGTTACAAACAGAATTATGTTTACATAGACGTTGGTGCACGCAGCTATGGGTCCAGTATTGTTAGCTGGTTTAAAAAACAGTACCCGAAACAGAACAAATCATTCGATATTTACGCGATTGAAGCCGATAAGCATTTTCACAATCAGTACAAATCAAAGAAAGGTGTGACATTGTTGCCGTACGCTGCGTGGGTGAAAAACGAGAGCTTAATCTTCGAAATCAATCAAACGACGATTAGGGATAATGATAATGGGAACGAAAGGGGGATGGGTCGAATTCGACGTGGGGAATCTAGGAAATCGGGTTCTGGTGATGTTGTACAAGGGTTTGATTTTGCTGAGTGGTTGAAGAAGACGGCGAGTGAGAATGATTTTGTGGTGGTGAAGATGGATGTTGAAGGGGCCGAGTTTGAGTTGATTCCTAAGTTGGTTGAGACGGGGGCGATTTGTTTGATTGATGAAATGTTTATTGAATGTCATTATAACCGGTGGCAGAAGTGTTGCCCGGGCGTGAGGAGTCCCAAATACGAGAAGACCTACGTGCAATGTTTGGATTTGTTTATGTCGTTGAGACGACGGGGAGTTCTTGTTCATCAATGGTGGTGATCGGTGATTAATGTTGTAGTTTTAGTCTGTTTTAGATTCCTGCAAATGGAAGTAATTTGTTTCATATTTGTATCCTTTGTTCTTTAATCTAATGGTGTAAGCCTAGATTGGGAGGTCATTTTTATGCCCTTTAGGAGGTCTAAGATTTGTGTGTTTGGTATACATTTGTTCTTGTTGAGAAGACTCACAATTTGATTTACTTTATTATTTGGTAACTTTGTAATAAAAGGGACCATACACAATGACACAATCCAAGTCTTGAAAGTGTGGAGGTGACAATGACATTTGTGTGAAAGAGATGTAAGGATGGAGGGAAAACATTATCTATGTTATTAAGAGGGTGTAACATCGAAATTGATCTTAGAATTATTTTATATTATAAGATAATGACAAGTTTTTTATTCGAATTGTTTTGACATGATTTTATTTTTATTATTATTAAAATTGGATGAACATAGAAAAGTTAATTTCGTCTTTCGTCCTTGGGGTTTGCAAACCCTAACCATTCAAGTACCAATGGTTAATTTGTCTTAAATCATGGCCTCGTGTTTCAAAGTCATAAACGTTTTCGTCCATTTTTCAAATGACGTCTACTTCTGCAACATACGAACATGGTGATTTGTTCCCGTGGATCTCAAACATCAATCCGCACTTCTTGGACCTCAGCAAATCTGGGCCGTCGTTTTCATTGTTATGCTAAAACGGTAACTCTTAATTTGTGGGGTTATTTTAACAAACTTCATCTAATCACATGAACAAGGTGCAAATTGCGGCTTTGTGAGTTGGGTCGACCCTCCACTTTGTGCAAGGGCTATGAAAATCATACTTTGTAATGGAAATGGAAATGGTATTTATGGTTTACAGATTTTGTCTAACATGTTTAAAGGTCACTATGTAATGGAAATGCAAATGTTATATATGGTTTACAAATAGTTTGCCTAACAAGCAGGCTGCAAATAACCAATACATATGGGTCAACAAAAATGCTGCAAATGGTATTTAATTTACAACAAGGCTGCAAATGGTATTTAACTAATACAGATGGTTGCAAATAACCAATACATAGATCATTTAACCAAAAGACATTACATACCATACCATATAGCCAAAATTACATTGTTCAACAGCCAAAATATAAACCATAGACCATTACATACTGTAAACTGGTATTGTATAAATGAAAGTTGTGAAAATACAAGAGAAGGGACTCTCACTCCTCTATATATAGAGAAAGAAACTACAAACCCTAGAAACCTGAACAGGTCCGTGGGGCTTATTACTAATAAACCCTATTAACTAAAATACTTATAATAATATTCAACACATAAAGACAACAATGTTCAAAGGTTCAAAAGATAACAAGGTTCAAAAGATTAGCAAACCACACCATGGTTGAAAAGACAACAATGTTCAAAACTACACTTCATGGCTTAAAAATGTAATATTATCCCTAATTAGTTGTTAAATAGTTCGAATCCTTTGTAATTAAATATACTAATGATCAATGAAAGGGGGTTATCTTTTGAGCCAATTCTATTAGTGATATCCTTAACCTACACCCAATTCTAGCTTCCTAAACAAAGTTTTAATTTGCTTGATGAGTTGAATTACAGTGTACATGACAACATAGAACAACTCATTAAGCCTGATAAATGGTAGCTAATGGTACACATCACATGTTTAAAGGCAATGACATTCGAAATGTGGGTCAATAAACCTCACACATGTTTGAAGAAAATGACCTTCAAAACTACTGGTTGTTCTATACCATTTCCCAACACAATCCTACTAACAAGTAATGAAAGTAAATTCTGATCAAAATCAGTTTTCCAAAATCTGCAATGAGCATAACCTAACTGTAATCTATACCTTTCAACAAGGTTATGGCTCCTTTGTCCTAAACTCAACTTCTAACTTTTACCTCCTGATGTACAAGCAACTATAGCACGATTGAGTTAATCTTTCCACAACAATTACAACCAGCAGTGACATATCTCTTTTAGAAGTAAATTGACTATACACTAAATCCTCTCAGTTTCCGACTATTTTTTGGCTTTTTTCATCTTGCAGAAAGGGCATTCGTAATCGCCTATGGATTCAGCCATTGTGGGTGTTACTGCCACACACTTGCCATGATACCATAACATACAGACGTCACACGCTATCCAGAACTCATCCCCACTGTACCTTCCACCACACCTGCCACATAGTGACCCCCTAGATTGGTCGTCAATCACCACATGATTCTCTTCTGCTATCTGTTGAGTGCTTTTACTGCTTCCATCACTTGATCTCTGCAAAATGACAACATTTTCCTCCTAAATCGTTTACTTCAAATAATTATATAACTAAGGTAATAATTCTACTTTTTGTGATCATATTTAACACGCTAACTACTTAAAAAATGTCAAAAAGATTCAGACAGAAAGCGTTTTGGGTCAACCCACCCGACCCGTTTCGACCCATACCAAAGTTAATCATTTGAAGGGTCAAAGATTATTTTTAAAAGAAACAAACATGAGAAATAGGTATTATCTTTCTACCATGACTTTTGTTATCATATTTGACACTAATTATTTTTAAAAAGTCAACTAATAATCAAAAAGTTTTCCTGGTCTATCCATATTGATCAGGACCCGCTTTAACCCGTTACCCATCATGCCTGACCCGCCTATTTTGTCACCTATAGTACAGATTGAATAAACACAGAGGCACTGTGAATTAACACATTGAATTTTTCTTACCTTTATGCCTATGGAGCTCGTGGATTTGCTTCCGCTAGCTTCACCAGGCTTGTCTTCTTTTCTAGGCCTGTTTTCTACAGGTTTCCATTTTCTTACAACTTCATACACATCAGGGAGATTGTTAATCAAGCTAAACAAACGCCTCCTGTAATAAAAAAGAATATGAGAATATGAGTCCAACTTAAAATTACAGGCCCGTAAAAAAAGGAAAATGAGAATCAAACTTGGAACCCAAAAGAATCATGTACTACAAAACATGAATAGCAAATATCTACCACCCAAAGGCAAGCATCAGCAATTACAATAATACTACTAAGGTATATTATTTAATTTTATAAATGAAGAACATCAGGATTCGGAGAGCACCATGTTGGATGAAGACCTAAAAATTGACAAGAGGATGATGAGGACTTTCAATGAGTATGATTGAAAATTATGCATGATTATTTCAGACAACATTTACTTAAGAGAACAATGAACAAATGCTAATGCATGAGTGACATATGCACTTTTATGGAGAAGTATCAGAATCTTGATATGGCATAAGGAGTTACATACTTAGGTGTATGACGAGGTATCTATAGTCATGGTTAAACATTCAAGAAACCATTTGAGTTTGAATGCAACATGGAGTCACAATCAACACATGAACTCCACACATTAGTCAGTCATATAAAAACATATCAAGAAATAAAGGAAGAATCTAACAGAAAGAATATGGGCTCAATGTAGCAATTAAATCTGGTCCTGAATACCAGATTTAATTGGTCCTGAATACCAAAGTTCTTACAAAATGTGATAAGACATCACTTCATAGATATACTCAAATCTCGGTTCATTTGGACTTTTAATGAGGTTTCAAGCTAAATACAATTTCTAGTGTGAACTGGGTAGAATTAAGAACAAGAAAAGAAAATGACGGGTCAAAATGTGTGATAAAATATAGAATTTTTGTAAGACTATATCAACACAAGTTGTGTTTTACCTAATCTCATTGGTTAGCAAGGTATAGTCCCATGAGTTTTCCAGTAATGGGTTCTCACACTTAACCAAAAAAAAAAATAAAGACTATATCAGCACGGTATGTTTCTACTTATGAGTTTTTGGGATAATTTACTAATACTGGATGAACCAATTCATTTGTTCTAGAATGTCTATGTTTGATTTATTATTTTTGTTGATGCTGCTATTGTTTATCAGGGTCTGGACATGCGAATGTCAAACCAACTTACCTGTTGTCTTCATCGTTAGTACTATTTGGTTTTGCTCATCTCCCTTCCGTTCACAGCCCTGAATTAGAATAAATTACCATTGTTGAGTTGCTATGATTATTACTTTTAGTCATTTGATACATTTTTCTAAACTGGCCCAACCTATGTTTTGTGAGAACCCGTTTGACCCGAACCGAATTAAGACCCGGTATCTGACCCGCCCATTTTTGCCAAGCTTACTAACGATAGATATAAGGAATAAAATGAGGGGAACAACAAATGTTTGAAAGCATGTATATACCAGCAATACAGCACAGAACAGAGCAGAAGATATCATGTAGATAGAAGTCATAAAATAGCGAGAACCAATAATGAATGTCAAAAGATAGTAAGAACCTTTCACTTGCATTTAGTTGTCCAACCGCTGCACAAAAGAAAGCCACAGCCATTAACCAAGAGTCACTGTGGACTGCAACCAGGAACAGCCAATCTCTTCTGCTCATGCTATCTCTTGCAAAGTTGATTCCAAGAGTTGGCTCAGGAAGCTCTGGTGGGACTGTTTCTGATGGAGGACTCACTTCCCAATTTTCATTTGGATATCCAAATAGACATAGGTTGTCTTTTTCTGAAAAAACCATAAGCTAAAACTTCTCAAATCTTGCCAAGAAACATGAACTTTTAATAATTTTAATGGAATAATCTAACTACATTAAATTTAATTTCAATATCCATTCATATATTTGATTACAAATAAATAAATAAACAAATTTATAGTAGAATGTATGCATATGTGCAGGCAATTTTAAACCCAACTTTCATTTGGATATCTAAATAAACATAGGTTGTATTTACCTGAAAGTACGAATTAAAACTTCTCAAATTTTGCCAAGAACTATGAAATTCTAATCATTTCAACAAAATCCCTCACAAATTTGGATTAGAATTCTAACATAACCAATATAAAATAATTTGTGGTTTCGTTTCTTGATCAATTTCTAATGTTGATTACAGGAAGATAAACAAATTTAAAGTAGAATGTAATCAATGTATCCATATGTGCAGGCAATTTGAAACCCAATTTCAATAGAAGAATCTAACTACATTAAACTTAGTTTCAAGATCCATTCTAACATAACCAATATAACATAATTTGTGATTTTCTTTCTTAATCTCATATCCAAATAAACATCTCGAATTTTGCCAAGAACTATGAATTCTAATAATTTCAATAAAAAAAAACCCTAACTCCATTGTACTTAATTCCAAAATCCACTCAGAAATTTAGGTTAGAATTCTAACATAACCAACATAACAATATAACATAATTTCTAATGTTGATTATAGACAGATAAACGAAATTAAAGTAGAATGTGATCAATTTTAAACCTAATAACAGAAATTGAAGAACAAAATGTTGGAATTGGAAATTAATTTTAAACCTAATAACAGAAATTGAAGAACAAAATGTTGGAATTGGAAATTACCTGGATCACAAAGTCCATGCAATTCATCAACATCTGAGTAAATTTAACAAACAAAGAAGATCGTCAGTAAATTGGTACAGAATTGCGAAGTTTTGCAGGTGTTAAAGGTTAGGGTTAGGGTTACGAATTGAAGTACCATGAGTTAACGCACGAATCAATCCGTTACGACGGCCGCTGTAATCTGTGAAGATGTCTTCTACAGTACGAGGAGTACCAGCGAGCGTAAAACTAGAAACTGCTGCCATGCGAAACAAGAAAAGAGAGAGTAATTTGAATTGAAAGTGTACGGACTGTGTGTGCGTGTTTTTGTGATGATGATGATGATCTGGATTTATAGTTTGAGGGGAGATATAACGGCAAAACTGAAACGGCGAGAAATGGAGGGAAGGAGAATATGGATTTTTGTCTTTCTTGAATAAAGAATTTTATTTTATTTAAATTATTATAGTTTTATAAATAATTAAATATATATTGTAATTTTTGATAACTTTTATTAAACCATGTTAGTTGTGGCTTATTATTTTATTAATCATGTTAAGTGAATTGTGTCAATAGTGTGTTAAGCATGTCATTTTATTCGTGTTATTGCACTGATTATATCTCATCGTGTTAACAAGTTGTGTCGTGTCGTGTCATATATGTTATTGAATCACTTACTTTTAATCGTGTTAAACATGTCGTGTAACACGTTTATTAAACATGCTCGTGTTAGTGTCTGAGAAAATGACACACTTAGTTAAACTTGTCGTATTTGAGTTCACTAGTCATGTTACATGTAGTGTGTGTCTGGTTCTTCGTTTAGTTAGTCAATCTAACCATGTGAGAACAGTTGGCCACCACCAGGTAGCGGCGCGATCACTACCATCTTCTTCAGTATAAAAGGTGTCAGATCTCACATTCATCGCCGTTGATGTAAACCCAATTTGTCCTTTCTCCTTAGCTAGGAGTCATGTCATGCTTAAAAGGAGTCCAAATCTCACTCTTCGCACCAGACGACCCCAACCTCGACCACTCAAAACCGTCGTTCATCTTTTTTTGCCACTCATGGATCATCAAGTTCGTTTGTTATTCTTTAACTCTTTTATCTTTGTTTCGTCTTTTTTTTTGGGCTCTTAACATATGCCTAACTTATAAGTTCAAAGTCTAGTATCGTCTAGATCATTTCATGTACCATATCATACATATGTTCATCATGACACGGCAACATAATTATCATGACAAAACAAAATGAAATCATAGCAAAACAAAAATGATATCAACATCATATTAGATATTACCTTATAGCTTTGTCCAACAAATAATAACCCTTGTAGCCATATGAATCACAATTAGCTTGCAACAATAAAATAACATTTTCAATAACATCTTACCTTAACACTATTAATAATTAGGGACAAAATGAGTCACTTAAAACGGATTAAAATAATTACAAATGTCCCCGCATAAGTCGACTGTGAGGCCTAAACAGAGGAGAAACTTAATATGGGTCAAAGAGGGGCCATGCCCACTTTTTTACTTAAAAGTATTAATTTCGGCATACTAGGTTTATTTCATATATTAGTTATAGTGTTTTGGCCCTTCTTAATCCAGATCAAAAGGTCAAATCTGTTCCACAAATCCACTAAAACATTTGATTTTTTTATGTGGTATTTTCGGCCCCTCCAATTTAATGGTTCAACTTCCACCACTGGGCCTAAATTCCATAATTTAGAAATCTCAATTCAAATTTTCCCCTAGTTATAAATTCTTTGTGAAATTAGGAGAGTTCATTGTATATGTTCTTGGAAATATTTTATCATCCAAACGATACTTTTCTATGCCTTGAAAACATTGAGAATGAGAACTATAATGTTTAATCACTAAAGTCTAAAATTAAGATAATTAAAAGAATTACTGTAAAAATTTATTCAAATCAAGAAAGTTGTAAACACATAGTGCACGATCTTAATTCTTATGCATGTGATCCAAAACTGATTTAACAACTAGTCAAGATGGGGCCCTATTCATGGTCAACTAAAATTCCTTTTGCAAGTCAAATAGACCAATACTTAAACGTAACATTTAACTTATCGTAGCAGCGGAGGTTACCGGTGATAGGGTGTTTAATGGTTCGGTTTTTTTTATTTTTAATATATTTTAGGTCAATCCGTTAATTGAACAGAACTATATTGAGAATTTGTCTAACCGAACCAAATTCAGCTAATAAACTGAATTCAAAAAAATGTATAAACCAAATCCAATATATATAGTTATCACTTATTCGTTTTATTTGTCTAAACAAATTCAAAAAAATGTATATCCATTTACCGAACTGAAAACTGAATTCACAATTCGGTTCAGATTTTTCGGTTACGGATACAGTTCGGTTTTCAGATTTTTTTCACACCTTTAAGCGGCGAGTAGCGTCCATTGGTATGTCGAACTTGATATTGGCGGTTGTGACGGACTTACGTTGGTTTCAGGTCGAACTTGGTAGTAGAGCTTTTTAAATAAAAAATAAAAAAACATTTTTATCATCTTTTTTTATAAAAAGTGTTAGTATGGCTATTTTTTTAAAGACGTTTTATAAATAAAAAATACTAGTTAGAACTTTTTTTCTTTTTTAAATACATCCTAATTTGTTTTAGAGAAAATGTTTTTTAAATACAAAAACCCTTTTTAGATATATTGATTTTTCGAGTCTGGTAAAACCAATGTTTCAAAAACCGGCTTTTAAATTGTATCGGATTAGACTCAGAAATCGTTCAACCGGTTGTATCGGGTTGTACCGGGTGGTTCAACCGGGTTGACTATTAAACCTATAATTTCTTAAAAATACAACTCTAGCTAAAAAAAATAATCCAAAATAGATGATTACATGATAAAAATTAATCCAAAATTTAATCCATAATCAAAAGATAATCAAAAGATAATCCAAAAGCACTCAATTTTTCAATAAAGTTTTTTTAAATAAAAGTGCATAATTGTTTTATGTCATTAGAGTGTTAAATGTATTAATGTCATGATTGCTTAAAATATAAAAATTCATCATTATCGTCATCCTCATCAACAAGAGCATAACTATATTCATTTCCTACAATATTAAATAAGAAGTTTTATCTCTTAAATGTTTTTAACGGCAAGCAGAAGGATGATGGTTAAACATAGTTTTTACATGGGCCGCTATTTTCCGAAGAGAAGCATTTTTTTCTAAATTTGGATGTAGGTAAGGTAATTGATCAACAAGTCTTTTGTTTGTGATTTTGTGTGTATCCTGGCAAACAATTTTTTTTAAAGTTTAAACATAAAATTTTACTTGTAACTAAAACCGGTACAACGGTATAACCCGGTATTACCGGTAATGGTTCAACTAACATACCGGTTTTTCAATTTACCAGGCTCAAACTTACCGGGCTAGTGATCGAGACCCGGTTCAACCGGTATTATCGGCCGGTTTAAACCGGTTTTTATAACATTGGGTAAAACGATAAACTTTAACGTAATTTTTTTTCCAGTATGAAAAGTAAAACAGAGATAGATATAGTCTGCCCCTTTATTTATTAAAGGGAAATTACCAAAATAGACATTTGACCAAGTAATTTTTATAAAATAGACTTTGACTTTTAGTCTACTAATTCATAGACGTTCTCTTTGAATAGACGGCTAAAGCTGGCTAATTAGCCGACCTAAATTTCAGTGCGACACGTGGCTTAGCCGCCGGCTAAGAGCCTTATAGCGGTCGGCTAAACCTTATAACTGCGGCTAAGCCGGCGTCCGGGCTCACGACTAAGGCTAAGCCTTTTAACGCCCGGCTAAGTGTAGAAACCCACCGGCTAAGGCTAAATAGTCAAGACGGGCCGGCTATTTTTAGCCGTGAAAATTACCATGTGTCGAGCTTTCATTGGACCAAAACTCTTATGTGCATTGAATTAGTTGGCTTTAACCGTCTGTTCAGAGAGAACGTCTATGAATTCGTAGACTAAATGTCAAACTCTATTTAAAAAAAATAGATTAGTCAAATGTCTATTTTAATAGTTTTACTATTTAAAATTACAATATTACATAGATGATATATCCCCCTTAAAAACTTCATTAATTGCATATTTATCTAATTTAAAATCAAAATTCATATGTACCCTTATAAACTAAATTTAATTGTATATTTACCCAATCCAAAAACCAAAATTACATATATTCCATCCCTTGATAAAAAAAGTATCAAATTTATCCAGTTTATTTTATTTTATAAAAATTAAAATTATAGAATGACTATTTTACCCTTGTTTTTACTAAAATTTTAAAATTTCTACGTTTTTTCATTATCTTCTTTCGTCTATGTTTAATATAATATTCTTTGTCACGAGTTTTGAAGTAACAATCATAAAGAAAACGAGTGACTAACATCAAAATGAAAAACAAAAGTCAATATTTTAATCCATTACGCTATAAAAAATCATGTAACAATCTCCAAAATGAAATAAAAAAACAATTGTCAAAGTTTTGACCCATTACGATATCCAAAAATCAATAGCTCGACTTTGCTTAGTTACTTTCACGAGCTTTTGTAGTGTCTCCGTCCCTTTTATTTTTTGATGGTTGATGTTGATTCAAAACTTGAGGCGTCGGATTAAAACCTTCAAAGAAAGTCATTAGTGAAGTATATAAAAAAAACAAAACAAAATTGTAAAAGAGACAAACAAAAAAAACTAGTTAAAAATGGGTAAATAATAAAATTTGGAAAAAAATTAAAGTTTTAGTAAAAATAAATCAAAATGGGTAAATATGATAGTTTTTCATGAAGTAATGAAATATATAAAATTTTAGTTCTAGAGTTGGGTAAATATAAAATTAAAATTTAGTTTACAAAAGGATATATGCATTGTTGGTTTTAGCTTAGATAAATATGTAATTAATTAAGTTTACAAAAAGACATATGCAATTATCCCTATTTAAAATGCTCAAAAAACTTAGAAATAAATAAATAAATTAGTAACTGAAATTATTAAAAGGAGCTTGACATGTGTGAATAAATGATTTTTTTATTATTAAGTTTTGAACATTTATAAATAAGTTATAACTAAGATAAAAGTGTATTTGTAATCAGAAAACAAAAACAAAAAATAGGTTTACTAATAATTTAGTTTTATAAAAAAAATAGTTTTTTGTAACAGCCCGAGTTTTAGAGCGCGAAAGAATTCACGAGAATTAAAAACTTAAATAAGAAAAGAAGTGAAGCGGGCTTGGGCCGGGGTGTATGGGCCGAAAGGGGCAGTGGTCGGGCCCTTATAAGCCTCAAAATCAGCCCAAAACCCTCACTCCCAACCTCATTTCCGGATTTCTACAGAGAGAAAGTGAGAGAGAGTCTAGAGAGAGAAAGTCTCGGTTTTCGAATCTAAGCTCATAGGACCGTAGGCATACGTATTTGGAACGATTAGCTGTGAAGAAGAAGCGTTTACAGGTAACCGATTCTCCTAGATCTGAGTTTTTGTTCGTTTTTTGGTTTTTCGGGTTTTGGAGGAAAAGGTAACGTTTTTACGGATTAAACTGAAGGAAAACATAGATTTAAGTTCCTTAATGAAAAGCAAACGTTTTGAATGTAAAAGTTCAGGATCTTGACGTGATCAGACCCGGATGCCAAAGTTAGGGTTTTTGCGATGAAGCAGTTCGTGCGTACTTATCAAGTACGCATGAAGCAGATACTGCGTATTTACCAAGTACGCAAGAAGAGGATCCTGCGTACTTATCAAGTACGCATGAAGCAGGTACTGCGTATTTATCAAGTACGCATGAAGTAAAGCCTGCGTATTTATCAAGTACGCATGAAGTAAAGCCTGCGTACTTATCAAGTACGCATGAAGCAAAGCCTGCGTACTTATCAAGTACGCAAGAACAAGGCTCTGCGCACTTTCCAAGTGCGCAAGCATCAGGTCTATGGGTATATATATATATATATATATATATATATATATATATATATATATATATATATATAGCTGGATTAGTGAAGTCGGTATGTTCGCCTAGCAAGAAATAGTGAGAACATTTAGCGTCGAGTTAAGTATGATACGTGTCTATTGTTATGATTGTTCAGGTTGTGTTAGATCCAGTAGACCATTGCAGCTAAGATACCAGGTGAGTTCTAATCCCCTTTTTTCCTTCTTTAGGGGTGGTGTGCATACTTAGTGTAAAACATTTATTATATTTTATATATTATAAACTGAAAGGAAAAGCTATGTTTTAGTGAAAAGTTTAAAAGAGGCAAAAGTACATTTTAGTAAAGTATGATTATATTATTGGCAAGCGTTTATTATATTTTTATATATATAAACAAAGGCATAATATAAGTGCTAGTATGTTTTCAGTAAAGCAAGATATATTATTTGGCAAGCGTTTATTATATTTTTATATACATAAACAAAGGCATAATATAAGTGTTAGTATGTTTTCAGTAAAGCAAGATATATTATTTAGCAAGCGTTTACTATCTTTATTATATATAAACAAAGGCATAATATATGTGTTAGTATTTTCAAGTAAGCAAGATATATTATTTGGCAAACGTTTACTATATTTATATTACATAAACAAAGGCATGATATATGTGTTAAGATATATTTCAGTAAAAGAAAAGGTATTTATGGCAAGCGTTTACTATATTTTTATATACATAAACAAAGGCATAATACATGTTAAGTTATGAACAAGATTTACAGAAAGTTTTATGAACAGTAGAGTGAACAGTTTTCCTTTGGGAATGTGTACCAGCTATAAAGGTCCTTGGGACAGATGTTACTTGTACAAGATGTCAGATATGGGTTCTACCCATTAGTAAGAACCTTTGGGTTCGCTAACGGTTGTACAACTGGGATGAGTGACGGCGGTTGCTCGGGAGGTCCACGCAACCTCCCCGTAGTGTTAAGCGGTATTGTCGGTTCATGGTCGTTGATCATGGGGGCATTGACCAGGGTATTGTCGGTTCATGGTCGTTGATCATGGGGGCGGTACAGTAGTGACAAGGAATTGACGGATAAGCGGTATTGTCGGTTCATGGTCGTTGATCATGGGGGCATTGACCAGGTACTCGTCGGTTCATGGTCGTTGACCATGGGGGCGGTACAGTAGTGACAAGGAATTGACGGATAAGCGGTATTGTCGGTTCATGGTCGTTGATCATGGGGGCATTGACCAGGTACTTGTCGGTTCATGGATGTAAGCCATGAGGGCAGTACAGTAAAGAGGAATTGACGGTTTATTATACGTTTTAAACTGTTTGAAAAGTAAAGTGTGTTAAGTTTAGCCTTATTGGCAATATATATGTTTTAGTAAATCTTTTTTATAATTGATTTAAAGTAAGCGTTAGAACTCACTCAGCGTTGCTGATTTTTAGTATGCACATCAGTTAAGTGTAGGTGGCAGTAGATGGAAGTCGATGCTTGGCTTGGCGAGAAAAGTTACCCGAAGATCAGCATCTGGCATCTTGTTTTATGTTTCTTTTGATTATGTTAATTAAGACTAGTTTCAGTTGTATTTGACAAGTTATGTTTAGACATGTACGTTTCCGCTGTGTATGTTGAAGTTTTAAATCGTTTCCGCTGTATTAATGAATGTCTTATGTTTAAAGTGCTATGTGTTGATGAGTAAATCCAATAAGCGAGGCCTCCCGGGTTTGGGGCCTTACATTTTTACAAAAGAAAAACATAAAAAATGAAATTTTAATATAGTTGTGTATATGATCATTATAATAAAATTTAATTCTAGACAAGTGTATCCGTCGTAGAGTAATATAGTTTATGTAAGAAGCAATTATCAAATTCAAAGAACACAATATCTTTTAATACTCAATCATAATTATTGTTTAGTCTAACAAAAAGTGGGGTTTCGGTTGAGACAACGAATCGAGATAGTCGAGTGTTTGAGAGAAAATCAATTCAAACGCATATCATTTGGGATTCAGAATTCACTTGCTGTCAATCTAGTGTTGTCATTAAATAAAGGTGCGGTTAATATATTAGGAAAAACTCCTTGACGGGTTTACTGTTCTAACAACCGTTGGAGTGCTAACGGGCTCCCGCAAATGTTAGTCACCCCCTCTAGTTGTTATTCCAACTAGATTATATAGTTGAATTGGCTCCCATCGGAGTTATCAAGCCGTATGACATTTTGGAAAGTTAGAATACACAACCACCACCAAGCCACGCTTTGAATGGACGAAATTAACTAATTATGTTCTTGGAAAAGGTAGGAAGGGGTACAAACCTCGACCACATCGTTTTATAAGGTTACTTTCGTTGTGACCTCATAACTCAGGAGTTAATATATACCTAGATTATAAAATGTTTTAATTAAATATTTCCTCTTTCTCAAGCTTGAACACCACGTCTCTAGATAAGAGTCTAATGCGAGCCAACACAAAAGAAAGAAATACCGGTGCAATCGTAAGGTCAGTCAAGACTCGAAACTTTTGTTGAATACCAAACCCCCAAACGATTCAGTGTGTTAAATCTATACTAACCGGCCCTCGGTAGCACCAAGTTTTGTATAAAGACGTACAAGATTGAATAGATGTTTAAGCAAGATGTCTTGCTTAGCCCATACACATAATTTAAGACTTTTAAAATAATTGGAAATTAACTACTCTTGCATTTTTAAAGCAATTTATAAATAAGATTCTTAAGAAAACATAAACACAACTTTTCATTAATTAAAATATACGATTACACCAAGATTCACCATTCACCCATACTACTACCTAAGAAGGTCATAGATATGAATACACAAATATTTGATGATATAAATCTCATGAAATAATCCAATGATTCAAAACAAAGCCAAAGTGTTGTAATTATGATCGCCCTTAATCTTAGATAATATGACTAACTCTCTCTTTTGGTACTCTACTCTATTATGGGAGAGACCTTGAAAGATTTCTCCGCAAGTGTTTGTTGTTGCCTCCTTCAATGAAGAGCTCAAGAGCTCAATTTTTAGTTCAAATCATAATAATAACATAACAAAATTAAAAAAAAAACAAATGTATTTAAAAACTTCTAAAAACCGGCCAAGACCTTTTTTAAATATATTTAAAAACTTAATTTTTCTATAACTTAAAAACTTCAAAGTTATTAAAACTGCATTTTTTTTAAAAATCATTTAGAAACTAACTTAGAATTATAAAAACTTAATTTAAAATATATATATATATATTCAAGACTTAAAGTTATTAAAACTTAAACTTTTAATCTTTTAATAAAGTAGAATTAAGTTATTAAAAGTCAAAAGCGTATATAGAATACGCGGTTTCAGATGGATTAATATGTGGCTAGACAGAAGTCTTCCGCCTTCGTCGACTTAAAAGCATTTTGTTCCACGGAGACGATCAGGTTCCGATCATCGGAGGTGAGTTCTTATGACTTCAATCAAACATGCTGATGCAAATATTGTTATGATTTAAGCACCGTTATGTATGTATACTAGTTCGATCTTTCCGATTATAGGGGCAACTCTGCTAGTGTAGTTTGCATGTTGGTTTTTACAATCCGTGTTTTAGAATTCCCCTTATTTGTTGAGCTCGGAACACAAAAATCATGCAAAAGTGCTAAGATTTTAGTAAGATGAGCTTTTAGAAATGAAAGGGGTAATATCGTATATACCACTAGTGTAAATATCATATATAAATATTATATATATTCTCTATTTAAATAATAATTTGTTACTTTATGACCGTTATACCCTTATCCATTATATGATTTTTTATAACCTAATTTTTTAGTTTTATCCGATACGTACTTGTTCTCCTATTCTTGATGTAAGGCATCGATTCAATAGGATTGATTGCGATAAAGTTACAAAATGCTAATACTATAAAAGAAAATTGGTAAATTTATAAAAAAAATGAGAAAATTCAAAATAGTATTTTGAGAAAACTATTGTTTCAGGTTCCGATCATCGGAGGTGAGTTCTTATGACTTTGATCAAACATGCTGATGCAAATATTGTTATGATTTAAGCACCATTATGTATGTACTAGTTCGATCTTTCCGATAATTATAGCATTAGTACGTACTAGTTTTTACAATCCGTATTTTAGAGTTCCCCATATTTGTTGAGCTCGGAACACCAAAATCATGCAAAAGTGCTAAGATTTTAGTAACATGAGCTTTTAGAAATTAAATAATTAAATAGTTTTGAGAAACATATTTGATTGATCACCGTGTCTTTTTCTTTGTTAAAACGATTTCAGGTGTGATAGGTTGTCCGTATTTTCCGTAATTTTAATTTTAGAGTATGAGAAAATGAAATTTTGATGATAGTTTGAAGAATTGGTACAACTGAATTCACTAATAGCATCCGTTAACAATCAGTCAAATCAGTTAATTGTGAATGTTTGCTCTGTGTTTCATGACAGTTGGAGAAAAGAGGAGTTTCACTGCCAATCCAGATCAGTACCGAAGTTTTAAAATACTTTTGACATATTCATTCCTCAGAACCTGATATAGTGTTCGGATTGGTAGTATGGATAGCCATGTTGTAGATAAGCAATCAATGTTTGATGTTGTAGAGCCTTGCAGTGTCGATTCAAGTCATACCAGGAGAACACAGCAATCAATGCCTGTTGGTAAGCCTAGCAGTTTCTTTAAAAGTCATACCTGGAGAAAACAAAGTCATACCTGGAGAAAACAGCAATCAATGCCTGTTTGTGAACTGCAATCAATTCCTGTTAATGAAATGTCTAAACAAAAATCTATCAGATATAACTCAAATGTAGAGGAACAAGAAGCTGTGGTGGGCTTTGATAATGAAGTAGAAATACTACTTGACCAACTCACTGGACCTTCTATAAAGCAGTTCCAGATTATCTCAATTGCAGGAATGGCTGGGCTTGGAAAGACGACTTTGGCTAGAAAACTATACAGCCATGAATTGATTAAGTATATGTTCGACTTTCGAGCGTGGACTTGTGTTTCGCAAGTATATCTAAAGAAGAATTTGTTAGTCAGCATACTACGCTCTTTTATCAATGATCTTACAGATGACCTCTACGAAATGAGCGAACAACAGTTGGGGGAAAGGTTATACAGAAAATTAAAGGGTCGTAAATATTTGGTGGTCTTGGATGATATCTGGGATTGTAGGATCTGGAATGAACTGAAAATGTATTTTCCAGATGACAAAACTGGAAGCCGAGTTCTCATTACTAGCCGTGACATTGACTTGAGTTTACATGTACAGTCAGCAAGACCTGCCCACGTTTTACGTCTCCGTACTGAAGTTCAAAGTTGGAACATATTTGAGAAGAAGGTGTTTAGAACCGGAAGATGCCCTGGTAGATTGTGGAATTCAGGATTGGTGATAAATAAGAAATGTCAAGGTTTGCCTCTTGCAATTGTTATAGCTGCTGGTCTACTGAAAAATAATCTTTCAATCACCTGGTGGGAGCAAATTGCTGCAAGTCTACGATCATTCATGGTTAGTGATCCAAGACAATACATAGACTCACTGGCTTTAAGCTACAACCATATGCCTCCTCACTTAAGACCGTGTTTTCTCTTTTTTGGAGCATTTCCTGAGGACTACGAAGTACCGGTAACAAAGATGATTTGGCTATGGATTGCTCAAGGATTCATCCATGAAACCGGAAGCAGGATGTTGGAGGATATCGCACAGGATTTCTTGATGGAGTTAATCAAGAGAAGTCTGTTGATGACTCACAGGATAAAGGTTGACGGCCAAGTTAAAACATGTCGCATCCATGACTTATTGCATGATTTTTGCTTGAGAAAAGCCGAGGAAGTAAAATTCCTGTCAAACAATTATAGGTATGAGAAATTTCTGCATAAAAAATATATTTAAGAATATTACTAACCAAAATTTGCAGGTATGGCATGGTCTCGTCAATGATGTGCTTTCCATTGGAGCTGGGAAATTTTTTTCAAGAGGGAGGATCCATTCGTATTGACACATACAAATTCCTTAGGATTTTAGATGTAGAGTCGGTCCTTATCTCTTTATTCCCTTTAGGTGCTGTACATATGGTTAATCTGAGATACCTAGCCATTCAAGCACGTGACGGAAGTCCCCATTCATCCATATCAAACCTTGTAAACCTACAAATGATCGTAATATCCTCAAGGAAGAATATTGTTGTACCAAAAACCATATGGAATATGCTAAATCTCAGGCACCTCTATATAAAATCCGGGATAAACCTTATGGAGGATCCTCTTTTTCTCCAAGTGCCAGCCCTAGATCCTTATCCTAGTGTGTTGGCTCGCTTTCAAACCTTATCCCAAGTAAGTCCCCGATCTTGCCACAACATATTTTCAAGGACTCCCAACCTTAGGAAGCTTGGGTTTTGTGGACCCTTAATATCAGTGCTAGGTGATCTAGAATTTCCAAGTTTAGGCTCTTTGGTTCATCTTCAAAAACTGAAGTTACTGAATACATTTCCATACCCAGAAGCAACAAGGTCGTGCAATCCTATTTTGTTTCCTGGAAATCTTAAGAAATTGACATTATCAAATATTGGCATGGATTGGGAAGAGATGTGGACCTTCTCCTTGCTACCAAACCTTGAGATTTTGAAATTAAAACTTCAAGCTTGCATTGGAGAAAGATGGGAGGCAGGGGATGCAGAGTTCCGGCAACTCAAGGTCTTGAAATTGCATGATCTGGACATAAAGCAATGGGTTTGTTTGAGGGACAATTTCCCAAGACTACAGCGTTTGGTGGTTCAACGTTGTTTAAAACTCGACAACATTCCAGCAGCTCTTGGGAAGATTTATACATTGGAGGTGATCGAGGTAAATGGATGCAGCTTTTCAACATATAGTTCTGCAATGGAAATTCAGAAAGAGCAAGAGAGTGAAGGAAACTGTTTCTTGAAGGTCAATGGAAAACAAAATTCTTAAGGAACTAATATTATGAGATTATGAAATTTAAATCTTCTCATGTAACACTCTTTGTGCGTCTAAGTTTTAAGGTCAAAGAAGTGTATGTTTTATCTGTCTCATTGCTTTCTCTAGAAAATAAAAGAAATTTGTAAACATTATACAATTATAAAACGTTATGTTTGAACTACATTTGATTATTTCCGAGTGATATATATCTTTTTTTAACGGAATGGGTAAATTGATGAACTTTGAAGCTCTCTAGTAACAAGATTTGAACCCACATGTTGCCCAAGATCACAATGAACACAATTGAACAATGACACCAAATATTGACTTTGATAATACACAAATCTTTAACATTGATACAGACTTGTTCATGGGTATATATAACCCTATTTTGAACCATCGTGACTTTTCTAAACTTTGGGTTTAGACACCCCTAACCTTTGACTTCTAAATATTTACATAAATGACTCAAGTTATAACTTTACAATATTTACATAATGACCCATAAACTTTGACCCACATGAATAAATAAATTAACATCCAACACCACATCCAACATGTTGTAGGAATATGTGCGGGTTGAGCAATAGGCCTCTGAAAATCTAAGTTTGTAGAAGTTCCAACAAGTTGATCAAGTAATATTTCTACATCTTCATCAAAGCCCACCACAGCTTCTTCTTCCGCTACATCCGAGTTATATATGATGTTACAGAGTTGTTCACAAATCCAATCTTCCTTTTAAATCACTACCCCAAACTTCACTAACCCGCCTCATCATAAAAGCCCGACTATCCCCGACATGCCTATACCAAGCTTCGTTAGCCACCAGGCCTTCCATTTGTTTCAGTAAAGCTAGCCAGCACTTCCTCATTTTCATAGCCTACCATCATGTCTCTGGGGTGATTGTAAAATCCAACATGCACAATACACAAGTATAGATGAATTAAAGATTATAATATTTGCAACAACATGTTAATTGGAATCATATGAACTCACCTCCGGTAATGATGATGGTGTTGGGAATAATCTTGATTGGTTCACTGCATACGGGTCAGCGGGTCGGATCTGAACCGGGTCAGCAGGTTAATGGGTCAAACGGGTAAAGACTTGGTCTAGGTTGACCAAGTTTCAAGGAAGTGCACATGTGAATGTGGGAACAAGTGAACGTTGGAGTAGTCCTAAAAATCAGCAAGTAATGGGTTTTAATTAACATGTGTTATTTTGTTTTGCTCGTTATAAATAGGCAAATTGGTTTTTAATAATCCAATCTATGACTCATTGGCTGATAATAATCCAAACTAACAGTTTGGCTAGTAATAATCTCAACATTCACTTTTGTTGTCAATGGCAGTCCCCGCAGCATAATAATCATAAATTTACACTCGACTTACATTTATTTTCGCTCAAAATTACGATTTTAAATGAAATGGAGAAACATACAAGTGAAATCGGGTGAGAATCGAGTGTATATTGAGTGTAAATATATGATGATTATGCTACTATAACTGCCATTAACAAGAAAAGTGAAAGTTTAGATTATCACCAGCCAAACTGTTAGTTTGAATTATTATTAACCAATGAGTCATAGTTTGGATTATTAAAAACCAATTTGCCTTATAAATATGAGTAGTGTTTTCTTTTTTTTAAGACATGTAATTGTTGTTCTTGATTTTGAGATATAAACCAGAAAATCGTCCCAAATCTTCTCTTGTTTGTGTGTGTAGTGTGTGGGCCTGGACCAACAAAATGTGACAATTTGATATAATTGACTTATGTGGTATATAGTCAAACAAAATGTGACAATTTGGTATAATTAACTTATGTGGTGTATAGTCAAACAAAATAGAGTGAACAAGGGGTAATTGAAGTCTTTAAACTTCACTTGTATAAATGGTGGATTGGAGTCTTTGAATCCCACATGTTGATATATAACTAAGGGTTATAAAAGATTAATAGAGGTCGTGTGTGTACACTTGTATGTGTGTTAAGAGTCAGAGTTTGAAGTCTAAGAACCTAACAGGTAGTTAATTGAGTTCATGAACTTCAATTATGTCGTTGTCGCTTGAAGTCTTTGAACTTCATTAATGTTGTTGTTGCTTGAAGTCTAAGAACCTCAAACGAAATTTATTTGAGGTCATGAAATTGACAATGTCGTTTTGTGGCGTTTGACGTCTTTAAAAACCTTATATAAAGGAGTTTGAAGGCTAAGAAACTCACACGGTAGTTATTTGCGGTAAAAAACTTCACAGGTCGTTTTGTAGGAATTGAAGTTAAATGACCCCAAGACCCGTCATCACATGAGACTCATTATAATTCTCCCATTTAGCTAGTTTTATTATTTAGATTTGTAAAAAACAAATATTGTATTTAATTTTATTATAAATAAACTTTATTATTTACGTTTTATATGTTTATGATTTTATGTTCTAGAACTTACAATTTTATTTTTAATTTACAAATTTAATTTGTATTTAAATTTCACAATATAATGATACTTGTATTTGCAGGAAATAAAATTTTTAATTTTTTTCTATTAGAAAGATAATTACAGACTGATTACCGATAACGAATCTATCGGTAATTTTCAAAATTCAATCGGTAATCCGTCGGTAACGAGTCAAACTGTGGCCGAAGAAAAGCTAATTCGTCTGGGTATGTATCAAGATGCTTCATTGGTTTTTTTATGTATTAATGTAAATATTTGAGTGTTTCTAGCATGCATATACATTCACACGTTTTATCTTTTTCTTTTTATGCAAATACACAAATATATAAAGAAGAGAGGACGAGATAAATAAGAAAGAAGATGACTTTATTCAGCAAACATCTAACACACGGTGAACTAAAAACAACTCAAACGAACTCTCAACGGCACAAGCCACCAGCCGGCCCTCGATCTAACACGGTTTGGTGCAGAAACAGCGGCGTCGAAAACCACTGCACTTTCCACCAAGAAACCCCTCAGATTGGCACACATGACCACAGTTGGTGTCGCTAAGGCACGCCTCCTTGAACTTGTGGTTCGACGACTGGCACATCCTCCCTTCCACCACCTTCAGACCACCCATTTCTGTATACACAATACACGTTAACACCGATAAATTCAAAGGCATATCCAACAATTATCCCAAAGATTCACAGTAAAATTAATAATATTCGTGTACAAAATCAACATGTAACAAAAGTTATATTTTTTAGAGGCTTGAGATGGACTACCATGGGTCATTAGACACATGACAGCAAGCAACCATGTTAGAAACAACTTCATGGAAGGCTTCATCTTCACAGAGATAGAGATGATGGTAGATAGCATGAGCATATATGGAGGTGTTTATATAGAGTTTATTGCGTGAATGATGTGTTCATTCTTTAATTATTATTATTGCTATTAATAGAAAGTTGCAAGAATAGTGTTTTACAAGTCCTTAAAGCACATGAAGGTACAAATGCTTGATGCGTGTGGTTAAAATCCAATTATATTATTGTAATATGGTTATTTTTATCTATGTTTCAACATGAATGTTATACAAAGCTGAGCCAAGTCAAATATAGTATAGTTTTATTTCATTTATTTTTAACTTCGCTTTGTTATTCCTTAACGCTCATTTTCCCAATAATGTAATGTTTTCTTAAATTCCAAAAATACCCGTGGAATTTGTGATCCTAATATAAGTTAGAAAACACTTCTATACTCCTTAACGTTCATTTTCACAATGACGTACTTTTTTCTTAAATTTCGCATATACCGTTAGAAGTTGCGGTTCAAGAATGAACTATAAAAATCCGTCATTTATCTACATTTCAATATTTAAAACTGAGCCGTCGCAATGCATGATTTTAAGCAACTAGTTTTAAAATAAAAAAAAACTAGCTAGAATCTCCTTTAATACAACAAAAAAAGTGTTTGTTAGAAAAAACCCTGTAGAAATGTTTTTTTCGACAAAGTCCCAACTAATTTTTCAACGAATTAGCGACAAAAGTCTTTCGTCGGTAATTTCCGACAATATTCCGACGATTATAGTAAATAAATAAGTTAACTTATTTAATAAATTTGTCGGAAAATTGTATGAAATCGTATAGTTACTTTTTTGTTTTTGTTTTGTCGGAAATTTGTCACTAACTTGTGGGAAATTTCTTTTGTTGGTAATTTGTCGGAAAATTTTGTAGGAAATATATATGTTTTCTAGTAGTGAAATGACCGAACCCGTCATCACATGAGAGTTGTTCTAATTCTCCCATTTAGCTAGTTTCATCTTTTAGATTGGTATAAAAACAAATATTTAGTTAATTTTATCATAAATATTTTTTTATTTACGGTTTATATGTTTATTTATTTTAAATTCCAGAATTTATAATTTGTTTTTAAATTACAATTTTAATTTTTATTTAACTTTCACAAAATAATGATATGTAGAAAATAAAAATTTTAATTTTTTTATTAGAAAGATAATTATAGACGGATTACCGATGGCGGTTCTGTCGGTAATATTTCACAGGTCAATCAGTAATCAGTCGATAATGAGTCAAACTGTGGGCGGAGAAAAGGTAATCTACCGGCGTACGTGTTAGAATGCTTCATTGGTTTTTGTACGTATTTATGTAAATATATGAGTGTTTCCGACATACATTCACACGTTTTATCTTTTTCTTTTTATGCGTAGACACAAATATATATAGAGAGGATGACATACATAAGAAAGAAGGTGACTTTATTGAGCAAACATCTAACACACATTGAACTAAAAACAACTTAAACCACACAAGCCGTCAGCCAACCATAAGTAGATCGATCTAACACGGTTTAGTGCAGAAACATCGGCGTCGAAAACCAATGCACTTTCCACGAGGAAACCCCTCAGATCGGCACACATGACCACAGTTGGTATCGCTAAAGCACGCCCCCTTGAACTTGTGGCTCATCGACCGGCATATCCTCCCTTCCACCAACTTCGGACCACCTATATATGTATACACAAACACGTTAACACTGATAAATTCAAACGCATACCGAGCAATATTCCGTGAGATTCATAACTAAACTTAATATTATTCATGTTTTCGATCATAACTAAAATTAATAATATTCATGTAAAAAATCAACATGTTCATAACAAAAGTTATGTTTTTAAGAGGTTTGAGGTGGATTACCATTGATCATTAGACACATGAGAGCAAGCAACAGTGTCGCAAACAGCTTCATGGAAGGCTTCATCTTCACCTAGAGAGAGATGATGATGGTAGATAGCATAGCATATATGGAGGTGTTTATATAGAGTTTATTGCGTGAAGGATGTGCTCGTTCTTTAATTATTATTATTGCTATTAATAGAAAGTTGCAAGAATAGTGTTTACAAGTCCTTAAAGCACATGAAGTTACAAATGCTTGATGCTTGTTGTTAAAATCCGATTATGTCATTGGAATATGTTTACTTTTATCTAAATTTCAACATAAATATTATTAAAAATCACGGCGAGTCAAATATAATATACACTACTAGAAAAGTAAAAATATTCCTACAAAAATTCTGACGAGAGAAGTTTCCCACAACTTAGTGACGACTTTCCAACGACTATATAATACAAAATACCTCAAATATTATAAATTTTGTTTGTCGCGATTCCGTCGCTAATTATAAGGCGTTTCTGACAACTTAGTGACAACTATTCCATTTAATTATGAATAAATAAAATTTATTAATTTAATAAAAGTAAAGAAAAATGTTATACATTCTTTATTAAAGTTATTAATAAACATAATTTATTAATTTAATAAAAAAATTGAAATTTTGTCGGATTTTTGTCGGAAATGTTTAACGTTTTCAACGATTTTCCGACAAAACTTAAAATTATTAATTTATATTTTTATTTAATTAAAGATATCTGCTTTTTAAAAAAAAACAATAATAAGGAAAGTATTCTTGTCCAGCTCCATGAGATGCTTTGCAGGGTTTGAAAGAATAATCCATCAGATGCTTAGGGCTAAATTTCACTGTCCCGTTATTTCCCTCTTTTCTTCCTCTTTTCTCTCCGTTCGTACAAATCACACACAAATGGTGGAAGTAGCTCCAGTGAGACTTGTACATCAATATACTCATCCTCATCATAATCGTATCTCTTACCCCCGGTTTCTAGGGTTTTTACCCTCTCGGTTCGCTTAATTTCAGTCGAATTAGGGTTGACGATGAAAGGAGTTAATCGGTACCGGTGATTTTGTGTTATCCAAGCTTAACTGAGAAGTTGTTGTGAAAGAATTAAGTTATAACTAAGGTATCGATTGAACCAATCCACCTAATTTGTTGTTTATAAGTTGCAGTTGAATCAATGTGTTCTAACGTTTTGATTAGTCGTGAATATGTGATTTAGGGTTAGTATTTAGGGACTCATACTTTAGATTTGTTAATCAGCTAATATTCCTTGACATCGCATGCATAATGTTTATTTAATCATATGATTATGATCTTCATTGATTTTGTGATGAATAGAAAACTGAAATTGGATTCTATAGTGTTTAACTAGCTTTATTTGAGAGCAATTTAAACATTTGACAGATACTCCTATTTAACTATAGTGTGTTCTGTCAAATGTTTAACTTATGCACACAAGGTGCTCGATGAAAGGCTTGTCCTCGAACTGTTGTGGTATGTTCTTAATGTATGATGTATCACTATATCTAAAACGTGTATGGACCATCCTTGGGTTTGATTGGGCAAGTCAAGAAGGCTCATGACATGGGGGGTTTAGAAATTTTTGTTGCTCACATCTATAAACTGCAATTGTTCTTAAGTTGAATATCATATATAAATAGTTATTCATCTTAATAAAACTATATTAACCACTTAACCATGTGTGTTTGTGTTAAGCTGCTATGCTTTAACATTTGCAAAAATGGATCCATACATTGCACTTCTGCAGATCATTATAGTGTAACCATATTTCTCTTCATGGTCTTTTCACCATAAGGTTTCCCGAAAGTGTTTTGGCTAGTTATGAATTTGAAGTTTTGGCTTAGTTTAGCTTGGACATTGATCTGCGGTAAAACAGTAACAGAAAACAGACTGCTGTAATTTGTCCTGTTTGCAGTTTATTGATGTTATGGTTTTTTGGTCTAATCTTGTTTAGTAAAGTGTATTTGGCATCACAATTGTGTTTTTGATATTATCTTTTAAGTGATGGCACAGGTGCATTGGCTATCTTTTTAAAGAAGTTGTATCAGGTAGACATTACAACTTCGGACTATGATGATCAGGAGATTGAAGATAACATTGCTCATAATTACAGGGTTAATGGAGTAACTCATGTGCTTCCTCATATCAAACGTTAGTTCTCTTATACATTAATTAATGGATTTGATATAGATCTCCTAACTTCTGTCAATTAATTAATGTATGATCTATGTACTTTATTTGAGCTTTCATTCTAAGGGTATAACATCATTGATCTTGTCCAAGAAGCACAAATCAGGTTGTTAAAACCAGGGGAAGTGCTCTACAAACTGCAGAATTTTGATGAAAAACAACTTACCAATGAGCCTGTCCAAAAGCCACCCAGTAATGTTTATTCGTTTATTTTGGTTTGGTGTTTATTTTGTCGAAAAGATGTGTCTATTACAGTAGTTTGCTGATATATTTGTTATCTTGTTGATTGAATGCTTAACAAGAGGGTCCTTTGATTTTTCCGTAAACATGGTCATAGATGGAGGAGAAAAAAGGATGGAAGAACTGTTGGGGAAGCACATGAACATCTGAAGGTTTTTTCATTTTCCTTTTAAAAGCATGGTTATTGTTCTTTTGACTAGAACTCAAATATAGATTTAGTTGGCATTAGGATCTTTCTCAACCACTAATCTCATAGAATTTAACTTTGTTGAAGTTTCTGCAGTATGCTAGATCCTTTCTCAGAAATAATACACTTGATATTATCTTAAGAACCACATGAAATATATGTTTGACCATGTGTTCAGTAAGCTAGCAACCAAAAATAAGGAAACAATAAATAAAAATAGATTTTTAAGATACGAAGAAAAATCATAAAACTAACATCATCATCGTGGTTTCATGTTTCATGTTCTTTCTCTCCAAGGGTATATATTTATACACTAGGTTAAAATCGTGTGTATTACACGGGTTAAATAAATAAAATGTTATATATTTAGTAATAAAAATTTTATATTTTTAAAAACCCGTGTAATACACGGGTTGAATAAACCAGTATATTACATCGGTTGAATAAAATATAATGTAATTTGTTAACAAACACATTTGTCAAAATATGTTTTTAAATAATGTAATTTGTCGTGACAGTTATAAGGTCTGATAAGTTAGTTTTTAAAACATTTTTTTTAACCGAGTATTAATTTTTTAATTTAATTGATAAATGTTAGTTCATATTAAGTTCATTTGATTGATGATATAATAACTGTTTATAATTAAATAATAAGTATTCGCAATTAGATTTATTAATATAAAGATTATTATTTAATAGAAGAGATAAATAGAAAATCTAATATTTAATAGGAGAGAGAGTCGGGAAAATAAAGATGAGTAACCAGAGAGTGACACGTGTCCTGAATAGATTTTCATTTATTATAGTAGTAAGATATACTAGGTTAAAGCCCATGTTTTACATGTGTTAAATAAATACAACTTGTTATAAAATAGTATTTTCTATGAATATTTGTATGTTTGGTGTTATTAGTTATTTGTGAAATAATAAATAATTGAATTTTTCTTATGATATAATAATTTTTAATAAAATATTAGAATATATGTTAGATATTTAATTATTTAACATCATCATTATTTAATAGTAGAGAAAAACGAAAAATAAAAATTTAGATTTCATCAGAAGTTGACACGTAGTAAATATAGTTATTCATTTAGTATAATATAGGTTAGAGTCCTTGTATATTATATAGGGTGAATAAATACAGTGTTATATATACTTAGTGTTTTAGTAATAAAGATCTAATATTACATATTTTTGACATATTACATAATTTTTTAATACAAATTTTAAAAACATTATATAGTTATTTTTTAAAAATGTTTTATAAAAAGAATAAAAGAAATGTTCAAACTATAAAAATGTTTTATGAACAAAACTATTTTTTTTAATTAAAAAATGTTTTATAAAAATAGTTATAAAAATCATTATTATTTAATAGGAAACAAAAATTACAGATTTTTTTATAGAAACTTGTATCATTAAATAGGAGAGAGAAGCGGGAAAAAAATGGTTAAGAATAAACATGAGAATAACATGTGACATCCAAAACCTTTATTTATTAGGATGTATAGATTATTCTATTTCATGTCACCTTAGCATCACGTCACCATCATTTTCTCTTTCTTCTCTTTCAATGAAAGAGGTACTCATCACCATTCAATCCTTTTTATTTTCTAAATTCTTTTTAGAACAATTAATATTTACTAATTATACATACATTCATTTCAATAGCATGTTAACAGTGTTTTACAAATGGTTTTGCAGCTTGTACAACTCTACTGCACAATGGCATTTTAGTGATTTATGTGAAGTCCAAGGTTTTTTAATCCATCCGGGTGCCTCCTCGGTCCTCTCTTCTTCGTTTTCAAGATTTTCCTCTTTTCTCTCTTGCTTTTGAAAAAATTTATGTCAAGTTCAATGTCAGTATCTTACACTACAAATTCTATGATTTAGTAAGGGGATGAGGGACGTACCCTCCCGACCAAAGTACCCTTCCAAATTAGACCAATTAATAACTAAAATTCTATTTTATAATAAATATAATAATAATAATAATAATATATGAATTAGTTAAAAGAAACTTCTAAATAATTTTAAGTTTAGTAATGTTAAATAATAATATATGAATTAGTTAAAAAAAACTTCTTAATAATTTTAAGGTTAGTAACGTTAAATGTTAAACTAAATAATATATGAATAAACATGTATATATCTTGACCAAGTCAAGATAATGAACAGGGCCGGCCCTGGGGTAGGCCAAGCCGGGCCGCCGGACAGGGCCCGTTTATTTCGGGGGCCTAAAATTTTTACGGGGCCTGTATATATATATATGTTTTTTATAAAATTTTAAATACCGGTTTTATATATTGGGTCCTTTTTATAAAACTTAAAAAATTATTGGGCCCTTTTTATACTGGTTGGGCCCTTTTAATCTTTATACTGGTTGAACTCTCTTTTATAATGGTTGGACCCTTTTGTTTATTCCATTACCATCGAGTCATTTAAAAAAAAATTATATGTTTATTGGTTGGGCCCTCTTTAAACTTATAATAGATTTTTTATTGTTTTTGTTTATTACATACTATATTTTTTCTATGTTTATTGTTATAACGTTAATCGTCGTTTAAAAAAAATGTAATTTATATATTTTGTTCGTTGGGGCCTTTTTTTTCCGGCTCGGCCGAGGCACTTAAATCCTCAGGACCGGCCCTGATAATGAACCAGAGTATGCTGCATTAAATGCATTAAGGCTTACCTGCTTGAAGTTTCAACGGGTTCTAGTACCCGCTAGCAGCCTCCAAACATACCCGCCGAATCTTACCCGTTTGAAGCCGCTTCGCTTGCGACGGTGTACCCGCAACCCGCCACCTTACCCACTGTCCACTGCCAGTCCCCAAAGATATTTTTGTTTTATGTTTCAAAGATTAAGACTTGAAAAACATCATCTTGCTGATATGCTTCATTTTTAAAACATGGATGCTTCAAAAGTTAACCCACAATAGCGTCAACAATTGCAGGTAAGTTTTCATTCAACTGCAATATGATTTAACTGACTTTCTTTGATTAGGGTTAATCTTTTATTTTGACCTCTTAAAGTTTAGGGATTTTTTAGTGTTACTTTTACATGGATCATCATGGCTGTCACATTAGTCAGCTAGGCTTTGCAATTCATGTTTCGTGTTTCATTTGGCACAATCAACCTTTTGTTAATTTATACACGTACACGTACACCTCTAATAACATAAATGTTAATGTGCTTCTTAGTTCATGGTTCAGTTGCTATATTTGTCTATCGGGAATTAGGATTTTGGCAAACTTAGAGGGTTTAAAATCAATGTATATGCAAATAGATTAATTGTACTCTAATTTTCGGTTTCTTGCTATCTCTTTTGTATATTTTTGTAGATTCGTACTGAAACTTTGACGATTTTGTTCTTAGATATGCACAGAGAAGAAAACCATACTCTCTGTTGAAGATATAGTTGCTTTGCTGGGAAATTAGATATAGTTTTTTTTTTTAACCTTGACCAAAATTTATCTAGTGTAGCCTAGTTGGTTAATGTTTGTGCCAACATAAGCTTCACTCAACTCATCGACCTGGGTTCAAAGCTTGGACTGTGGTTATTTTTTTACAATTGGTTGTTATTTTTTAATGCATTTTTTTTCGTACGTTTTGTTTTAATGTGCAAAACATGACCCGACGAGTAGCGAGACAATTTTTTTGTTTCTTGTTTTTAGTTTTCTTTTTCCTAGGTTTTTTTGTTTTTCAATTTGTTTATAGGTTTATTTTTTTTGTTTTTTTAGTATGCGAGAACACTTCATATTTTTTTTATTTTTACATTACAAATTTTAACACTCCCGTTTTATCAATATTATCACGAGTTACGACACCGCAGCGAAGCGCGGAGTGTTCTACTAGTTTTAAAACAATTACCTACTAACTAAAAATAAAAAATAAATACAAGATTGATTAAAAAAATTCATTTATAATAAAAAAAATACATAATAGATATTAAAAAAAATACCACTAATAACTATTTTTCTTGCATTTTTTTGCCTTCAAGACTTCGACCACGTCCACCCCGACTAGATGATCGGTGTTATTCATAAGGATTTTTTAAATTGTCCCTATCGTTTTTCCTGTGCTTCAATTAGACCTCTTCATAAGTGCGTTAAATTGATCCAACCTAGCAACTATCAAGGCCACGTTCTCATCCATTGCCGTGCTTGACTGTTTCCCTTTATTCCTCCCAATCGGGCATTCTGGTCCTGACGGATCTTGCACGGTATCCGAAGAGTTGAGGCCAACATTAGATGTCCATCTGATGCACTTGTTACATACTCATTCGACTCTCGTCCGTTTTGAAGCTCTATTTTCGTTAACCATTTCGGGAACTGTAGTCCACTTTGGAGAGTTTTGAAGTACATCCCAAGCCGAAAGGTGAGTAAACGTTGCATGATTTTTCAATCGGTATTTATCAGCGTCAATTTTTAAAATATCAGTTTCATTAGCTCCACTTCTTAGATGATTATTGAGGTTGTTGCAAATGTTGTTAAATTTTGACACCTTTCGGTTTAAATCCATTGTGTTGCCTTTGTTGATTTTATTGTTGGTTCCACCAGAAAACGTCAATTGCGAAGGTTGAAAAAACGTGTTTGAATCAAAATGCGGGTTATACAAAATCAAACTCAAGTAAGAATATAACATAAGATTGATGAAGTCAAACACAAAATCGAAAAAGTCAATTACATGTACGATGAAGTCGATCAACAAGTTAAATACAAAATCGACAGTTAATTACAAAATCGGCAGTCTAAATACAAAAGCGACAGTCAATTAGAAGATCAAAAAAAGACGGATACAAGATCGACAGAGTCGATATATAAGATTAGTACGAGATTAACAAGACAAATACAAGAAACAACATTAATGACAAATAGAAAATGCTAAGAATAAACAATGATCATTAAACTAGTTTTACATAACAGAAGAGTTTATAAAACCACAATTTTTATAAAACAAATTAGATGAATTTTATAAAACATAATCATAAGGTGAGTAGAAAGAACTTTGTTTCAAGATACTTTAAGGTCAGTAGAAAACTCCAATGCTGTGTTTGGTACATGAGTAAGAATGGGGAACTCCCACAAATATAGCATTGCATTCTGAAACCAAATATTTGGAATGTTAAATACATATCCAACACCAAAAATGCAAAACAAAATCTATCTCCAGTAATAAGCCATAACAACTTACAATAAAATCCCTTCAAAAAATAAACACTCTAAAATAACTTTAAAAAAAGAAGATACACGAAACGATTGCTTACTTTTTCAGGAAGACGTCAACAGTCGCTTGATCCCAGTTTTCTGTTCTGAAGTAAGTCTTGTAGGGAACTTGATGTTGAATTTGACCCTTAAGTTGCCCTTTTTGGTGGGTTCTTTAGGTATAGGCATCCCTTCACCTTTAACTACTTCTTCATAAGTTGGACTGATTACAGAGGTAACAGGAATCGTTAAGCTTCGGCCATCAAGTGTTGTGACTTGGGCAGTGTAGCCTGTTAAAGCTTCTGCTAGAGATATCTTTTGGGTGGCAACAAGATCATTGCCATCCCTCTTGAAAACAGTGTGTGGTTTCTCATCAATAATGAAAATAAGATCGGAAGGAATTACACCTCGTTGTTCGTTTCCTTTTTCTGGAAATGTTATTTTTGTACCCTTTTTCCACCCGGGTTTGATCTCTATTGTGAGGATTTCTTCCACTGTTGTTGGTCTCCTACAGTCACAATTACACGAGCATGATGAGAAATCAGTGTGATTAAAAGCAACTGTTTCTTTCATCAGTCATGTGATTAGAGGGGGGTAATTTAGTTTCAACCCATTGTATAAAAGTATTGGTGAATTTAGAAAATATTGTTGAAAGTTAGGAAAGCATGTTTATTACCATTACTATTCAGATCAAAAATAAATAAAGTACAACGATGGGTGTGTGGGCCAATGTAATATAAACCTAGTTATAGAAATACAATAAGATGACATAAATAGCCCTATTGTTCATTTGAATGAATCGCCCATAAATGAAATATCCCTAAAGTCAATGATTACTTTGTAGCTAATTGCCCACAAATGAAATATCCCTAAAGTCAATGATTATTTTGTGGCTAATTCTCTCCAAACATGTCCTCATGAGAAAGTGGTTTTGAGCCATCTTTTAGAAGTTTGTATTTTTAGAAACTTTGGTGCTTGTGCATGAACTATTACGTGTTTACTCATGATTTGTTACTTTACATATTTTCTTATAGTAAAACATGATGGACATGTGTTTGGATGAATGTTGCTAAGCTCACGACCTTTAGCCTTAAATATCAAACATGAACTACAATGCATACCATATATACTGAAGAAAGGGGAAAAATCAGCAAACTTAATGTTCCGCATACCGAAAGCTCAGTATATCATTAACAAAATGACATTTACATATCCAAAACTCAAGATAACATGTTTAAAAACCCATGTGAATATGTGATGCATGCAAGGTTACTCTGACGGTTGGTTTTAAGAAACTAGAAAATGTTGAGTAAAAATGCAGGTTATTATACTTTATACGATATAAAGCATGAGGCTGCAACTCCATAGATGGTAATAAGCAAATATGGATATAAAAAAAGAACATAGTCAAATATTCTTTTTGCTTAGTAAAGAGTAACTACATGAACAGCAAGGGCCAATATTGAAAAGGGTATCAGGCTACAAATAGTAGCAATATCTATGACATTAATTTGACTAAAATAAACAAGCAAAATCATCGTCTTGTAAGCAGATAAATAAGGAAGTATGCAGGGACCACCTAAATTCATAACAAAACTAACATATGCAAATATGGCTCAGGTTATCTTCTTATGTAGGATTTAGAGATTTTTTAACCTAAGTACGCATTACTGTTACAAAAGAAGTAATTCAGATACGTATCAACATTACATTTATCTTTTAGTTTTCTTTACACTGCCAAAAAATTAAAGAAGGAAATTTTAGGGTAAGTAAATACTTGAAATAAACTTTTTGCCATCTATACTCGCACAACACCGGAAGAGCATCTATGTGGTTCTGAAACACACATGCAACAGTCAATAAGGATTTCCAAGACGTTAAAAAGATGATAACTAGACCATAATATTGATAGCCTCTCAATTCAAACACCCTATTAAAATATTTAATATCCTACAGCTGATTAATACTCCATTTAACAAGTTAAAATACTAGTACTTCATAGATGGGACTTATTCTAAAAGTATGGACAATACTTCACAAAATAGCAGCATAATTTCTCTTCATTTTTAAATCGGTCAGAGGATTTTAAAATTTGTTTAAAGAACCACTGTATTTTTTTTAACTTATTTTTTACCAGAAAACATATAAAACTCCTTATGTGACTATATGGTTTTTATTACAGTATCCTATAATTTGATGGGTTTTATAATGATTTTGAAAATTGAATGGTGTTTATAACACATATTTAGAAGTTCCACAAATTGAAGACTTTTAAAGCCTAGTGACCAAATCAGAAACGAAGTAAAAAAGTGTTGCTTTGTGAGACTTTACAAGATAGGAAGAAAAGTTAATCGCATGATATTAAATTTGGAAGCTTTATGCAAATTTCATCGTATCTAACGGTTGCTCCAAAGTCAGCGATAAATTGATTTCAGATCCTACTAAGATTGAAGCAAAAAAGCTTATTATTCAACATGAACGTAAATCTAAGGTTTCATGAATTTCATGGTTCCAGGGGCATTAGAAGTAAAAATGAGCACCAAAAACATACATTTTATAAACATATCACGCGCGAATAGTCTAGGGCAAAACTAATCACTTTAAACAAATTCATAAAACTGCCTAATATGTCAAGAAACATGCAACTGATTGCATTCAATGCACAAGCAACTTCCAAACATAAAGAAAATTAATCAAAGATCACAACCAAATCTTACCCAGTAGCATCAGTGGCATCCCTCGAGATCTTCATCTTCTTCGTCGTCCCCTTATACAGATCCTCCAAGCTACACGGCAATGTCCGCTCAATTGCAGCCGCTTTCCTAGGCGGCATACTCGTCGACCCTTCACCACCTCCAGCTCCTCTAAACTGAGAAAATATAGCATCACCAAACATGCTCCTTGGAAACTGCCCACCCGGACCTGCACGAGACCCTCCCATATCCCCCATCCCTCCAAACGGGCTCGAGAACCCAAAAAATTCCGAGAATATGTCATCCGCGTTGCGAGGATTAAACCTAAATGACGCTGGACCACCGTCACTCGACATACCGAAGAATCCCCCGGCACCTGGTGGCGGAACCTGCCCCTTCAGCCCCTCCTCACCATACTGATCATAAATTGCCCTCTTTTGCGGATCACTTAAAACCTACATAAAATCAAAACCCTAACCAAATTAATCACTCAATTTCAAAAGTTAACAAATCTCATAAACCAAAATAAAATCAGAACCCTAACCTAATCAATCAATCAATCAATTTCAAAGTCAAAAGTTAAAACCCTAGCACAACAAATCACATGAGCAATTGAACAGTATTCACCGATTCATTCAAACACACAACCGATCTGAACCGATCAATCAAATCCGATACGGAAATTAAAACACGGAGACGTAAAATTAAACAGTTAATGAAATCGGCATTCGATAGACGTACATCGTAGGCTTCGGATATGGTTTTGAATTTGGCTTCGGCATCCTTTTTGTTGTTAGGGTTCTTATCGGGGTGCCATTTCATGGCGAGTTTTCGATAGGCTTTTTTCAAGTCGTCGTCTTTAGCGCTGCGATCGACCTGAAGAACCTTGTAGTAATCCACACCCATGGCTGACTGCAGCAAGTGATTGTTTGTTGATGGAGGTTGGTTGGAGATTTTATTTATGGGTGGTGTTTCAATGTTTTGAAACCCGGACCGTGTGTGGTCCGGTTACATATGTTGAACTGTTCCTGCAGTAAACCGGTGGTCGGACCGAAAACCGGATAGTTGGACCGGGCGAACCGCTTGACTTATTTTTTTTTTATAATCTTTTTCAGGTCTCTTGGCTTCGTATTTCGTAGATAATTGTTAGTTTAAAATTATTGGAATTGACTTGTTGGTGGTTTTTGAAAGGATTAATGGTTGTTTGGATTGATATATTTTTATAATATTTATGAAGTCGTCTGGTTCTTAAATCCGGTCCGACCAGTGGACCGGTAAGGAGACCGGTTCAACGTCCGGTCCAATTCTGAAAACATATAAGTTGATTTCGAGAAACTTCTTTCAACATAATGCCGCAGTGATCGTTGGGTGAGTTTAGCAACCGTCTTGGAATTTGGGCTTTCAAGGCCCATAGTTTCCCAACTTTTCTTTTCATAAAACTAGTTTTTTTTTCAGTTTGATCATTTTTTCTCGCGCAATACAGATCGTCAAAAACCGTAGAAGTGGATACCGATGCTCGTTTCGATAATATTGAAACCAAATATTACTTTTGGCTCGTCGAAAGCATAAAAGCGAACACCAATATCGGCTCCGATAATACCAATACCGACAACGGTGTTATTCACTCATAATCTGGCGTCCGCTATAGCCTACGATACAAAACAAAAACTCTATTTAACTCCGTTTTTTTTAAATCAATACCAATACTGGCACAAAAAAAAACTAAAGACAACCGCATACTCCGTTTTAAAAAAAAATAAGCGAAAGTTATTACAGAAAAAAGAAATCATTAGAAAATGAAACGGGTTAAAAACGTATATTATAGAAAGTATGAGGGTGGAAAAAAATATTGGACAAAAATAAAAAAAAAAATAAAAAAAAAGTTACTGTTTAATTTGAAAGGTCTTTTAATATAAGGATAATATATATTTTAAGTAACTTTTTTTAACGGCCAACTGGGTAAATTTATTGTCGAAAGGTCACCCACGTCTGTGAATGCAGACTGCGTTGGTGACCTGACCCGCCCACCAATCTAGGGGAAACCCAACCCCCGAAGGCCCACTTTGAAAAAACATCTGGTCCATCTGAGCATATTGCACCAACTGAGTCTTGAACACATAACCTCCACACCGAAAGACCATGAGTGTGGCTCCTCCCAAACCAATTAATACGGGCTCATTGGCATTTTAAGTACTCTTTGTGAATATAAAAGTACTCTTTGTGAATATAAAAGCAGCCACGTTAGCTTTCTCATCCAAGTAATTTACTAATTTAACTAAAAAGTATATTTATTTTTAAAAAAAATCAAAAACTTAAATGCCTCTCACATCTTAATTCTTATATATATCTCTTTTCAATTAAATAATAATTTTTATTATCTTTTTTATTATTATTTTTCTTTCTTCCATTCATAAAAATATAAAACAAATAAATATAGAATATGAATAGTGAGTCTCTATATTTGGGAAACTCCTAAATTTTTCATTCAAATTTTAAGGATGTGACATGGGGATGATGGTCTTGATGTGAAACAAGAAATCCCTAAGTTTTAGAGATGGGATCGGAATATGAAATCAAATGTGAATGCTTTATATTTCACATCTCATCCTTATAATTTAACTAAAAATCAACATTTTCTAAATTTATCTATTATTTTCTAAAAACTTTCACATCTCATTCCTTATCTCTATCTCCATATTCTTTTTTTTATTATGCATTTTTCTTTCTTTCAGTTACCATCTTATTTATTTTTATCGAAGTTTTGATATAAAATTTATAAAATTTTGAGTCATATTCTATAAATATTTTTATAAACCGAAAACGACTTAGTTTTTATAAAATTTATACCGAAACAACAAGTGTATATTTGAATTTATATAAAACAATATATACATATATAAAATAATAGTTTAAAATGAAAAACAAAAAAAAATAATAAAATAATAAACTTTAGGGGTGAACAATATAGCCCTAAATTTAGGGGTTACTTTAGTAAACTTTAAAATTTGGGGGATAAGAGATGTGATGTGGAGTGTAAAAACAAGTTTTATTTTTACATTTGCCTTAAATTTTAGAGATGAGAAGCAATTTGGTTCCCCTAATGTGAACGCTCTAAAAGCATTAATAATAGCATCTCTATCTCTATCTCCATCTCTATAATTTAACTAAATATCATCTTTCATTAAATTTAGTCTAACCTCTCGTATCTCATTCTCTATCTCAATCACAAACGCTTATTTTTATTTTTTCTCTTTCTTTATATTTAGAGAATGGATCTCTATATGTAGATAATCTCTGTTTACAAAACTTTAAAATTTAAAGATGAAAATATGATGGATGTGTAAAATAGAAGTGATCTCTAAATAATGAAGATGGAGATAAAGACTCTGTTGTGAATACTATAAAGGGAAAAATACCAAAATGGACATTTTGTCCATCTAAATAAAAAAGCGGAGTCTAAGCCTTTTGAATTAAAATGCTTAGTCGGTAAAAACTAAAGGCTTAGTACCGACTAAATGTCCATTTTGGTATTTTTAGAAAACTATGTCCATTTTAGTATTTTTCCCTACTATAAATCCAACTAGAAAACTTGATATTTCATTGGAATTTCAATGAAATAATGGGTTATGATTTTTTATTTGATATGTAATTTTTATTTGTATTATGTATATAACTTAAAATTATAGCATATATTTTTTATTAATTCGAATCGAATCAACTCGAATTCAAATCGAAATTCAAATTTAACATGACTTCGAATTTCAAATTGAATCATTTTTTTTCTTTTCTGAATTGAGCTTTAAAATTCGAATTACTCTATTCAATTAACTCGAGTAACTCAAACATTGATTCATTGAACACCCCTAGTTTGAACCGCGAAGATCACTCGAAAAAAACTTGGTTAAAAAGAAGCCCGGTTGTAAATAAACCGAGCCGTGCCCGAGCCAGGGTAGGCTCCGCTCGTGGCTAGCTCGATAAATGGCTCATTGGCTTGCTCGTTTAAAACGATAATATTAATAATAATAAATAAATAACATATAAAAAAGTTGGAAAAACATAAATAATACATATAATATTTTAAATATCTCCCGGTGTCTCTCAATCTTAAAAATATAATAATAATAATACATTTTTTTTACAACCTTAATACTATTTTATTTAGTGTTTATTTAGTTCTAACAATGTTTTTTTTTCATATATATCAAAATGTCCAAAAAAATACAAAAATAAAAATGTTTATATATTTTTTAAATTATCACATTGGCTCGAGCTTTACAAGACTCTTTAGACTCATATTTATACTAAAAAGTTTATCAACTTGCACAACTAGATTAAAGTTCTAAAAATTTTACAAGTCGCCAAATCTTATCATTCTAGATTTGCTAAATCTCTTTATTTTATCTATTCCTTTGTTTTAATTTATCAGTAAAACAATCACTGCCTAATCTTAGTTGGTACACATTCTTCGTATCAATGTTGATTCTTCTTCCTCATATTTAGTCAAATTAACAGCTTCTTCTTTTTGTTCCCACTTTGAACATTCAGACATGTTGTGTATTTTCTCAGTGATGATCAGTTATATTAGTTATTAAAACGGTTGATAAGTAATTATAGATTAATAATAACTATTTAGTAATTATTAAAACGCAGCGGAACGAAACCGATCCAACAGAAAATTGAAACCCTACAGGATCTGGGTTACGAAACATACGAACACGGAATAAATATTTAATTTAACTACCAATGAGATTAGTTATACCTTAGTGGTTAATGATTAACCGATCGAGACACCAAGGTACAACAAACCTATGCTAGATCACGAACCGAATCGCAAGAGACGGGAAGCGCCGGGGCTGGCCGGAAACGGGACAGCAACGGGGTAGGGTCCGACTTGGGCTGGTTTGGTGGTTGCCGGAAACGCCGAAGGGTCGTTTGGTGTTTTGCGGCTGCCAACACTAAAGGAAAAAAGATAACAATTTGCTTCTTGTTGTGTTGACCGACGGAGCCAAAAAGAAATCGTTTTTCTTTTGCGGCTGTTACCAATTGTGTGGTTATCTCGAATTAGGATTATTATTATATATACATATATATATATATATATATAATTATAAACCCTATTAATTGTTTCATGGCCCAAAGTTCAATACGAGATAAAAAGCCCGAACCCATTTAATTGTTTTAATGAAAGATTAAAACAATATATATAATTATTATTTATAAACTAGTATAAATAATAATTCCCGTCTAACGAATATATATAAAATATATCGTCTCGCTAACAGTTCGTAATTACCAGTTAAGCGGGTTAAGTGGATTTAATGTTCGTTGCCCAAGGTGTAACTCTTACGGGTCACAACTCAGTTAGTAGCGTTAAATAATCGTGACCGGACATATAATTCCAACAGTCTCCCACTTGGACGGTCTTCGATTAAGTTCCTTAACGCAGACAGCCAGCGGTGTTCTAGCTACACATGGTTGCCCCTAACAAGGTATGACACTTTAAAGTCATTAACCAAAACATCTTGCTATTAGTAATCTTTTACTATCGCAAGACAATAGACTTATGGTAATAATCGTCATTTATCCTTTCTGTAAAAGACATCAATTGAATCAATGAGACATGGATTAGATTCATTCTCATATAACGTTCAATCATTATTGTTCTCGTTCCAGATTCATAGTGGTCCAATCAAACACACAGTCAGTTTGGGTAAGGCCTTACACTTCACCAGTTTGAATCACGAGGGCGCCACGACGTCTAACTGTTACATGTCATGTAAGAGTACAGAATCCCTTATCGACTACATACAACTCCCACTGAAATTCAGATCTGTTCCTAACCAATGCCTTTATGACTGGCAGTTACGCGACAGCGGTTGACGGTGATTAAAGAACAGTCCTTGGTAAACGAAAGTTCTAGTATGTATCTCAGGTCAGAGGATACTAAATGAGTATACCAATATCAAAACATCTTATGAATAAAATCCATGAAGATGATTTGAAACGAGTTACATCCAACGTCATCCAAGATGAGGTCTGTGAAGTTGGAAGTCAACTACTTGAGTCCAAGTTCAGAATAGTCTTAATTCAGAGTCATTCCCACGATTCTGATCGACTACGGATAATTAAGAATACAAGATTCATGGATTAAACGTATTAAAATCAAACACAGTTATAAGATTCAAATTTGCATTTAACTAGTAAATTAAACTGAATTCAAAAAGTATAACTGTTTAATGTTTGTACATCCAAATACTAAATGTAACGAACCAAAATCCGGGTTTCGTTTTAAATAAATTAATATTTCTAATTAATATTATGGTGAAAATAATATTTTAGAAATAAGTGGGAAACAAGTGGGTTTCAAGTTTGTAATAGGGTTTTGGTTAGTTTTAACTAACTATGAGATTAATGGATGAAATGGAAGTTGAAGGACTAAATGTGTAAAATGGCCAAAAATCTGCCATTTGACTTGGTGAAGTCAAAATTGGCTTCATTTGCACAATTGAAGTCGTTCTTGAGCAAGAGAGGAAAAAGAGAAAAGTGTGTTGAAGCCATTTTCGTACAATTGAAGCTTGATTAGTGAAGGTTTTGGCTCACACAACACCTTCATAACATCAAGTAAGTGATTCTCTTCCTCTTGATTTCACCATGAATGTGTTCTTGGTGGGTTTTGGGTGAAATCCGAAATTATGTATGCATGTGATGAAATGGTGTTAGATTATTGATAATCTAGCTAAACTAGGTTAAAGAATGATGATTAACATCCTAGAACCCTTTGATTTTGGTTATGAGAAGTTAGGGTTCATATGGTGGAAATTGGGGGTGTTTGGATCATGATGCTAAAATGATGAATTAATGAAGATTAAGTGTTTTTAAGATGTTAGACACTTGAACAAACACCAAATTAACTTAATAATAATTTTTGAAAGAAAAATTAGTGTTAAGATTAAGATAATGAAACTCAAGTGGGTGAGTTTGTGGTGAAAGAGGGTGTTTGGTTATGAGGATAACCCAAACGGGTCAATTTGGGTTGGAAATGTGGAATTGAGTTGTGAACTCAATTGTAGTGGAATTTTGATGTATGATAGATTACTAAACTAGGTGAATTTGTTTAGGTGATCAAATTGCAAAGCTAGAAGGTGTTGCGGGATCTTCTAACTCAAAAGGTAAGTGCTTTGCACTTACTTAGTAATGATAGGTGGTGGTGTTGATCATGTTTGAATTTCATGATTGGTTATACAAATATCTTATATGTGTTTATTGGTATGTGGATGAATTTAGTTAATAAACCTATATGGTGTAAAAATTGACTTGTGTGGTAAAAGCCAAGTTTGTATGCATAATGTAGTTGACTATGTGGCATATGGTCAAACTAAAATGTAGAATATGTTGAATTGGTGTAAATGACTATGTGGTAAATAGTTAAGCTAAAATGTGGTATGTGATAAAGTATAGTAATTGACTTATGTGGTGTAAAGTCAAACTAAATGTGGTAATTTGAGGAAAGTGGCTTATGTGGAAAATAAGTCAACCATTGTGGAAGAATGGTGAAGTCGGTGTAAATTGACTTATGCGGAATATAAGTCTAACCATTGTGGAATAATGGTGAGATTGGCGTATATGGACTTATGTGGTATATAAGTCAAACCATTGTGGAATAATGGTGAATGTGGTGTAATTGATTTATGTGGTATATAAGTCAAGTGTAAGGGACCTTAGTTGACCAATTGGGTGTGAACGGGTCAAATGGGTTAAATAGGTGAAAAGGGTGAAAACAAGTTGTAAATACTTGTTTGATATGTTTATATCATTACTAACGGTGAAATATTATTGTGGTATTGCAGGGAAAGCTCCGAGGTAGGTCTATGTCAATGTTCAAGGGTGAAGGATTCTCGTATGAAATTTTTGTGTTTTTGAGGATTTATGTAAAATCCTTGTAAAGTGGTGTGTTTGACACTTGATTTATGTTTTGGTGAATATGTAATGTCATATGTTTGTTTTTGGTAAAAACCCATGTGTTGGGAAGGTTTGGTGTCAAACATTTTGGTAAAAGTTGTAAAAAGATGGAAATTTGGTTAAGTGTGAAAACTGCTGAAAAACTGCAGAAACTTTCTGTGAAAAAGGGCTTCTCGCGGGCCGCGACTTGGTGGAACGTATGAGTTGCGGTACGCGACAGATAAAAAATAAAAAAAAATAAAAAAATTCCTGGGTTTAAGTCTTCCGCGCGTTAAAGTTTTGTGCTTTTAAAAGTGGTGTGTTTCAACTTGGTATCAGAACAATGGTTTGAGGGATTTGGTGTTGTGGCACCAAACTCAAACCGGATGCTCTTGATATGGGGGAAAATGATACGAGAATCCATGAAGGACTTGACTAAGACTCGGAGCTTGCGGAAATGAAAGGTTAGTAATGATTTGATAAAATGATAATATATATATATGGTGTATGTATATATGTACGATGAATGTTGTTAAGGTGTTATGTGTGCCGAAACTTGTTTTGTGACTTGTTATATGGAGATGGTAATTACAATTGGGCATGGCGTACTATTAAACATGTCTGGCCAATATGTTTAATAAGACGAAATGTGCAAGGGACTTTATGATAACCATATAACAATGAACATTTGCAAGGATTAGGTGAAGGTGGTTATATATGTATGTATGTATATACGTAGGTATATATATACTTAATACATATAATAGTGAATGTGTAATGGATACTTAGGGTATTGAAAGTGAAAGGGTATTAAGGTGATTGTGGTTCATTTTCTCAGTTAAGAGATGACGGACGAGGATGACCACCACGAAAATGTTGATGTGAACGAAGAACCGTTGGATCCAAGGATCCAAGATATGATAAAGGAAGAAGTGGCCAAGGCGTTTGAGCAAGCCACAAATCTCTTGATGGAGGAAATGAGGGGAACTATTAAGCTCTCTCTTGAAGAGGTCATGAAAGAGAAAGATAAGGAACCCCGAGGTTGTACTCTCAAGGATTTCATGGTGATGAAACCGAAGGAATACGACGGTCAAGTGGACCCGATTCTGAGCCACAGGTGGATTGTGGATATGGAGTCTAATTTTGAGACTACTAAATGTAAGCCCGAGGATAGGGTGATGTTCAGTGTGCCTTTGTTGACTGGGAGGGCAAAGGAATGGCTATTGAATCTCCGTATAGAGAGAGGTGTTTCTGGGGTGACCTCCATGTCTTGGGAGGAATTTAAAGCGGCTTTTCTGAAGTATCATTGCCCGCAAGCCGCGGTTGATAGAATGACTGAGGAGTTTCTCCTCATGAGGCAAAAGAATGAGTCAATAGATGAGTTGGCTGGAGCTTTCTTTGATCGCGCCAAATTCTGTCCGGACGTGGTGTCGACCGAGAAGGCGAAGATTGACAGATTTTATGCTATGTTGACTGTGGAATTCAGAGATAGCATATCTCCATCTTCTTTTACCACACTTGTGGATTTGATAAATAGGTGTCGGGAAAGAGAAGTGGAGTTGAGGAGGCAAGAAGCTAGAGGCGAGAAGAGGAAGCGTGAAATCGTTGAACAAGTGGTGAAAAAGATAAAGGGCGGGAGCCCTAGCAAGAAGCCGTTTAACAAGTTCTCTTCTCGGGCGTGCAAAAATTGTGGAAAAGAGCATTTCGGGGATTGTAAGAAAGGATCCTTGAATTGCTATAAATGTGGAAAGCCGGGGCACATGGCTAATCAATGTACAAGCCAAATTCAGTTGTGCTATAACTGTTACAAGCCCGGGCACAATAGGGTGGATTGTCCCGAGTTGAAGCAAGGTAGAAGCGATAAGAAGATAGAGATGCCAAGACCTAAGGGTAGAGCTTTCCACATCTCAGCGGAGGAAGCAAAGAATGACTCGGAAGTGGTGACAGGTACATTCAAGATTAACTCTTTACCTGCACTAGTTCTTTTTGATTCGGGGGCTAGTCGTTCGTTTGTGTCTTTGAAATTTGTTAAGCATTCTTCGTTTCTAAGTAGCAAGTTAGATGAACCTTTGGAAATCGAGGCGGCCAATGATAAGAGCTTCCTAGTGTTTGATGTTTATAGGAATTGCAAATTAAAGGCGGGGGGTGAAACGTTCCATATCGATTTAATTCCTATGTCTATGGGGGAATTTGATGTGATAGTGGGGATGGATTGGTTAGCAAGGAACAAAGCGAATATTCTATGTGGGCCTAAAGCGATACGACTCGATTCCCCATCGGGCGAGTCCATTTACATAGAAGGTGAGAAGAAAGGTAATGTAAGAATGTGCTCTTATGTAAAGGCAACCAAGTTCATGGCGCGTGGGTGCAAGGCGTTCATGGCTTGTGTTGCGGATGTGAATGAAAGAGTAAAGGAGATTCGCGATGTTCCGGTTGTGAATCAGTTTGAAGATGTGTTTCCTGATGAGTTACCGGGGGTTCCTCCAGAGAGGGAAGTAGAGTTCGGGATTGATTTGATACCGGGTGCTAAACCGGTAGCTAAAGCGCCTTATAGATTGGCATCGCCAGAAATGAAAGAGTTGATGGAACAATTGCAAGAGTTTTTTGATAAAGGTTTCATACGCCCAAGTGTTTCACCTTGGGGTGCGCCCGTTCTCTTCGTCAAAAAGAAGGACGGAAGCATGAGGATGTGTATGGATTATCGGGAATTAAATAAGTTGACAGTGAAGAATAGGTACCCATTGCCTAGGATTGATGATCTTTTCGACCAACTGCAAGGGGCGTCGTGGTTTTCAAAGATTGATTTGAAATCCGGGTACCATCAGTTGAACGTAAAGGAAGAGGATGTTCATAAGACAGCTTTTCGCACTCGTTACTGTCACTATGAGTTTACGGTTATGCCATTCGGTTTAACCAATGCACCCGCGGTTTTCATGGATCTCATGAACCGGGTGTGTAGACCGTTCCTCGACCGTTCGATCATTGTGTTTATTGACGATCTTCTCATTTATTCGAGGAGCGAGGGTGATCACGCTTGTCATTTGCGTGAGATTCTTGAAGTACTTCAAAGAGAAAAGCTTTATGCTAAATTCTCCAAATGTGCATTCTGGTTGTGCGAGATCCAGTTCTTGGGTCATGTGATTAATGGGAAAGGGATTACAGTCGACCCATCCAAGATAGTGGCAGTTAAAGAATGGTCATCACCGAAGACACATTCGGAGATTAGAAGTTTCTTGGGGTTAGCGGGTTATTATCGGAGGTTCATCGAAAACTTCTCTCGGATTGCTTTGCCGATGACGAAGTTGACTCGTAAAGAGACAAAGTTTGTTTGGAGTCCCGAGCAAGAATCTGCCTTTCAACTCTTGAAAGAAAAGTTGACTAAGGCGCTTGTTTTATCCTTGCCGGACGGGACCGAGGATTTTGTTGTTTATTCGGATGCCTCGCATTCGGGGTTGGGGTGTGTTTTGATGCAAAGGGGGAAAGTGATTGCCTATGCATCTAGGCAATTAAAGACTCACGAGGTGAATTACCCAACCCATGATTTAGAGCTTGCAGCCGTGGTTTTCGCGCTTAAGATTTGGAGGCATTATTTGTATGGTGCTAAGTGTACGATCTACACGGATCACAAAAGTCTCAAATATTTCTTTGACCAAAAGGACCTCAATATGAGGCAAAGGCGGTGGCTTGAATTGGTTAAGGATTATGATTGTGAGATACTTTATCATCCGGGTAAAGCAAATGTTGTGGCGGATGCGCTTAGTAGAAAGTCAAGTCATTCACCTATCAAGGTGAAGTCATTCAAGATGACAATTTCATCATCTCTTATTGATGAAATCCGGGAGGCTCAAGTGTTAGCACTTGGTGGTGACTTGAAGAAAGAGCGGATGGTTGCTTATGTTGATAAGCTTGGTGAAAATAGCATGGGTTTGAAGACATGCTTTGATAGAATTTGGATACCTAGGTTGTCAAGTGTTTTGACAACTATTCTTGACGAGGCGCATAAATCCAAATATTCTATCCATCCGGGGGCCACGAAGATGTTTTATGATTTGAGGTGTCATTTTTGGTGGCCGGGTATGAGGCGTGATGTTGTTAAGTATGTTGAGAGGTGTCTCACGTGCTTAAGAGTAAAGGCGGAGCACCAAAAGCCGTATGGAAAGCTTCAACCGCTTGAAATACCGCTTTGGAAATGGGAAAATATAACCATGGATTTGATCACTAAACTACCAAAGACTCGAAAGGGTTATGATGCGATATGGGTAGTAGTGGATCGGTTGACGAAGAGTGCACATTTCCTTCCTATAAAGGAAACGTATTCTTCGGATAGATTGGCGGAAATGTATGTGAAAAAAATTGTGTCACGCCATGGTGTGCCGGTGTCGATTATATCGGATCGTGATACGAGATTTACTTCTCGTTTTTGGAAGAAATTCCATGAGGATATGGGGACTAGATTAAATCTTAGCACCGCTTATCATCCACAAACGGATGGTCAAAGCGAGCGAACGATTCAAACGCTCGAGGATATGTTGCGAGCGTGTGCCTTGGATTTTGGAGGTAGTTGGGACGACCATTTACCGTTGGCGGAATTCTCTTACAACAATAGTTACCATTCTAGTATTGGTATGCCGCCTTTTTAGGCATTGTATGGGAGAAAGTGTCGAACACCCGTGTGTTGGGGTGAGATTGGTCAACGGGAGATTGGTAGTGTCGAAGTGGTCAAGGAAACTAATGATAGTATTGACCAAATTAGAGTACGCTTGAAGGCGGCTCAAGATCGCCAAAAGTCTTATGCGGATAATAGGAAGCGGGCGATTGAGTTCCAAGTGGGGGACTTTGTGCTTTTAAAAGTCTCTCCTTGGAAAGGGGTGATACGGTTTAGGAAACGGGGGAAGTTAAGTCCTCGTTTCATCGGGCCGTTTAAGGTGATAGCAAAGGTGGGTACGGTAGCTTATCGTTTGGAGCTACCGGAGGGACTAAGTAGACTTCATAACACATTTCATGTGTCTCATTTGCGGAAGTGTTTGGCGGATGAATCTACTTTTGTTCCTTTGGACGATATCGAATTAGATGAAAAGTTGAATTATGTTGTGGAACTGGTGGCAATCTTGGATAGAAAAGTGAAGCGTTTGCGCAATAAAGAGATTAGCCAAGTTTTAGTGAGGTGGAAACATAGAAAGGGAGCGAAAATGACTTGGGAAACCGAGGAAGAAATGCTCAAATATTATCCGAACCTTTTTATGTAAAGTCGGGTTTCGGGGACGAAACCCAAATAAGGGGAGGTGATTTGTAACGAACCAAAATCCGGGTTTCGTTTTAAATAAATTAATATTTCTAATTAATATTATGGTGAAAATAATATTTTAGAAATAAGTGGGAAACAAGTGGGTTTCAAGTTTGTAATAGGGTTTTGGTTAGTTTTAACTAACTATGAGATTAATGGATGAAATGGAAGTTGAAGGACTAAATGTGTAAAATGGCCAAAAATCTGCCATTTGACTTGGTGAAGTCAAAATTGGCTTCATTTGCACAATTGAAGTCGTTCTTGAGCAAGAGAGGAAAAAGAGAAAAGTGTGTTGAAGCCATTTTCGTACAATTGAAGCTTGATTAGTGAAGGTTTTGGCTCACACAACACCTTCATAACATCAAGTAAGTGATTCTCTTCCTCTTGATTTCACCATGAATGTGTTCTTGGTGGGTTTTGGGTGAAATCCGAAATTATGTATGCATGTGATGAAATGGTGTTAGATTATTGATAATCTAGCTAAACTAGGTTAAAGAATGATGATTAACATCCTAGAACCCTTTGATTTTGGTTATGAGAAGTTAGGGTTCATATGGTGGAAATTGGGGGTGTTTGGATCATGATGCTAAAATGATGAATTAATGAAGATTAAGTGTTTTTAAGATGTTAGACACTTGAACAAACACCAAATTAACTTAATAATAATTTTTGAAAGAAAAATTAGTGTTAAGATTAAGATAATGAAACTCAAGTGGGTGAGTTTGTGGTGAAAGAGGGTGTTTGGTTATGAGGATAACCCAAACGGGTCAATTTGGGTTGGAAATGTGGAATTGAGTTGTGAACTCAATTGTAGTGGAATTTTGATGTATGATAGATTACTAAACTAGGTGAATTTGTTTAGGTGATCAAATTGCAAAGCTAGAAGGTGTTGCGGGATCTTCTAACTCAAAAGGTAAGTGCTTTGCACTTACTTAGTAATGATAGGTGGTGGTGTTGATCATGTTTGAATTTCATGATTGGTTATACAAATATCTTATATGTGTTTATTGGTATGTGGATGAATTTAGTTAATAAACCTATATGGTGTAAAAATTGACTTGTGTGGTAAAAGCCAAGTTTGTATGCATAATGTAGTTGACTATGTGGCATATGGTCAAACTAAAATGTAGAATATGTTGAATTGGTGTAAATGACTATGTGGTAAATAGTTAAGCTAAAATGTGGTATGTGATAAAGTATAGTAATTGACTTATGTGGTGTAAAGTCAAACTAAATGTGGTAATTTGAGGAAAGTGGCTTATGTGGAAAATAAGTCAACCATTGTGGAAGAATGGTGAAGTCGGTGTAAATTGACTTATGCGGAATATAAGTCTAACCATTGTGGAATAATGGTGAGATTGGCGTATATGGACTTATGTGGTATATAAGTCAAACCATTGTGGAATAATGGTGAATGTGGTGTAATTGACTTATGTGGTATATAAGTCAAGTGTAAGGGACCTTAGTTGACCAATTGGGTGTGAACGGGTCAAATGGGTTAAATAGGTGAAAAGGGTGAAAACAAGTTGTAAATACTTGTTTGATATGTTTATATCATTACTAACGGTGAAATATTATTGTGGTATTGCAGGGAAAGCTCCGAGGTAGGTCTATGTCAATGTTCAAGGGTGAAGGATTCTCGTATGAAATTTTTGTGTTTTTGAGGATTTATGTAAAATCCTTGTAAAGTGGTGTGTTTGACACTTGATTTATGTTTTGGTGAATATGTAATGTCATATGTTTGTTTTTGGTAAAAACCCATGTGTTGGGAAGGTTTGGTGTCAAACATTTTGGTAAAAGTTGTAAAAAGATGGAAATTTGGTTAAGTGTGAAAACTGCTGAAAAACTGCAGAAACTTTCTGTGAAAAAGGGCTTCTCGCGGGCCGCGACTTGGTGGAACGTATGAGTCGCGGTACACGACAGGTAAAAAAAAAAAAAAAAATTTCTTGGGTTTAAGTCTTCCGTGCGTTAAAGTTTTGTGCTTTTAAAAGTGGTGTGTTTCACTAAATCAAAACATATCGCTAGCAAAACTAAGACCGATAACATTTTTGTGCTGATCATGCTTCTCCTGAGTCATCGGCTTAGTGAACGGGTCCGCTAGGTTTTGATCTGTGTCTACTTTGCTTATCACGATGTCACAACGTTCCACAATTTCCCGTATACAGTGGAACTTTCTGTGACAATTCGACTTTTTAGGTTAACCCCGTTAACTATTCCGTTAAGTTTCTTATTAAAAACTTAACCCCGTTAATCAAATCTAACCCCAAGGACTATTTCGGTCACAATATAAACTCAAAACTGCAAGGACTAATTGTGTAATTATACCAAATTGAATTGTTGACTCCCCAAAGTCAAAATCAAATCAATTCAACCCTGTTTGACTTTTTGAAGTCAAACTCGTAACAAATTCAATCAAAAATCAAATTCACAAATCGATTTGTTGAAATTGAAACCGTTATCGCTCGATTAATGCCATTAACGATCTTAAACATCATTTAAAACATCCATCATTAGCAAATTAAACAGGTTAATGACGAATTATTTTGTAACCGTCGACCCACATCAAACATTCATTGAATTCGACGAACCCTCGTATTACTTTCATAAATTAAACCCTCTCACACCTTTATCGAATCTGTTTGAGCCTGTTGCAAGCATCAATTCGTCCAGAATCATAGCAGAGGGAGTCGGAGATCAAACCAGTTCAAGTCGAAACTATTTTAGTCGAGGATCATCAATTCGAACTCTAATCCGATAATTGTCTAAACCCACACTGTCGTTTCTGCCTAATAATTGAAAGCCCTATGCCAATTAGGGCTTACAACATCAATTATATCAAGAACCCGATTCTAGGGTTCATACAAATACGGTTTGATCGAATCCTAATCTAAACACAATCTTAATTCAATTCATTGGTATGGTTAGAATCGCAAACAGTAACTCTTTGAAAGCCCTATGTCTAATTGGGATTACATTATCGAATGGATCATGAACCATAACCTAGGGTTCATATAAAACCGGTATAATCGAACCCTGCTTTAGACTCAGTATAAATCCAATTAAAATGTATCATTAACTTCGTAATTGTCTACTCAATGAAAGACCTATATCATTTTAATCACAGAACATCGAATTGTTCATGATCCAGATCCTAGGGTTTGTTCATACAATAATTTGGGGGTTTTGATTCTAGAATCAGTCTTAATCTAATTAAACTATTCATACACATTCGCAAGCCGTTAATGAGTAAAAACCCCATAAATCCAATTGTTTTCATCATCGAACTCGATCAAATCAGAACCGTGTTCATAAGCTAGGGTTCGACCCATTTTCTGTAATTTAACGGCCTTAAACACGATGTTTTTGAAATTAAACTCACCCATAGATTCGCAAATCCTCGTTGAACAAAACCCCTATATTCCTATGTTTAATCGAAGTCGAAATCGTGGGTATTGGGACAGTTTCGAACCGGTATGTGTATGGGAGGGAAACCCACTGGACTTGGGTGTTAAAACTATTTGAAACTGATGATGTTCGCGATAGCCTAGCGGCCGGGACTGGTTAGATTCGCAAATCCTCGTTGAACAAAACTATTTGAAACTGATGTGTGTAGGAGAGACCCGGGTTCGAGACCGGGCTCCTACAATTATTTTTAAACATTTTTCTGTTAATATTTAATTAATAAAAATCAAACCCTATAATATTATATTATCATATAAATGTGTTTTAGCCCGGGAAACAACCCGTGGGCTCGGGTTTGAATTTTGTAACAAATTGTGTTTTCACTTTTAAAAAAAAAATATATCGTGTTCATATTATTTTTCAAACCGTAATCTCGTATAAAATAATATAATAATATTATTTTCAACCCGTATTCGATGTTAATAAAATAATATATAAATTATATTATTTGCCCAACCTTTGTAAACGACTCAAACGCATTAAAATAATTATTTAATTATTATCCGTTATCAACATTCGACGCGTAACACGAATTTCCTAAAATCATTACAATAAGATATATATATATATATATATATATATATATATATATAAAACTCCGTCGACACGTTCGTTTATTTTTAAATCCTTAGAATGCGTTAGGCATTTTAGTCTTCCGTGTCGTTGTCACAATTCCCATTTTGTCCCTAATTTATGTGTTTATAATTTTAGGACATTCGTAGGTCTTTTGAGACTTACACTCGTGGTTCCAATTTACTTCTAGTGTGAAACTATCTTCAACGCCAAGCAGGTGAGTTTTCACGGCCCCTTTTTACTGTTTTAACTTGGGGGAGAAAACATGCTTAAACTGATTTTTAGATTTTGTATTTCATATGCTATCAATGTTAAAGCTAAGTGTAACATGCTATCACAGAAAGTCTTCATCTTATCTCGAACCGTTAATATGGATCTTAGCGAGGTAATGTTTAGTAGTACTACTGGGTTTGACAAATCCCACCCGCGTTAGTCGCGCTAACTCGATTGGATATCGAACGGGTGAAATGTTAGCCTACTCACACGGCCAGTGCTGATAGACCTGGAAGGAGGAAATAAACAAACAGTCAGTTTCGGTTGCGAGCACTTGAGCTAAAACATGAACATAGGTTAGCTACCTATAGATACATATTGAATGATCATAAATCTGGTAAACGCTTACTTATTTATTTGAAACCTGTGAACTCACCAACCTCGTGTTGACACTTTTTCTTACATGTTTTCTCAGGGCGCTAAGCTAAGACACAGGTGCACGTTAGGGCATGCATGGGATTCAACTGCTTTGTTTTGTGTCTATTTATGTTTGGTTGAATTATTTTATTGTACTTTGTTTGGTTTGGACGTTTGGACTTTTGAGACTTTTGGAATTTGGTTTTGGGCGCGTGTATTTTGCGCATTTACTTTCTTTACGCTTCCGCATTGATACTCTGATTTAAAAGATATTTTCATTTTGAGTCCCATGTAGAGTCGTTCAAAGTAACTAATGTCTGAGATCCTGGTTCGTCACTTACCAAACGGTAAAACTCCGTTAGTTGAAATTGGGGGTGTGACACTTTCTGAGAATGTGCTTGGCTTTGTGATGAGATCTGGGCTCTTTGGCTTGAGCAATAGCGCCTGTGTTATCACAAAATAGCTCGATTGGTTTTCGAATACTTGGAACCACATCGAGGTCGGTAATGAATTTCTTCATCCAAGCAGCTTCCTTAGCAGCATCTGATGCGGCTATATACTCAGATTCGGTGGTTAAATCCGCCACTACACTCTGCTTGGAGCTTTTCCATGAGATAGCTCTTCCGTTTAGAGTGAATACGAATCCTGATTGTGAGCGAGAGTCATCTCGGTCAGTTTGGAAGCTGGCGTCAGTGTAACATCTTACAGTGAGCTCTTCTTCCACTCCTCCAAATATTAAGAACATGTCTTTGGTCCTTCTTAAGTACCTCAGGATGTTCTTGACTGCAGTCCAATGGGCAATGCCAGGACTTTGCTGGAAACGACTAGTCATGCTTAAAGCATACGAGATGTCAGGTCTAGTGCACAACATAGCATACATGATAGAACCAATTGCCGAAGCATATGGAATTGCTTCCATATGCTTGGTTTCAATGTCCGTTAAAGGAGATTGCGATTTGTTCAGCACGGTGCCTTTAGTCATAGGAGCACCTCCTTTCTTGGAGTTTTCCATATGAAAGCGCGCCATGACTTTGTCTATGTATGTGCCTTGACTAAGCCCTAGAAGCCGCTTAGATCTATCCCTATAGATCTTGATTCCTAGAATGTAAGCTGCTTCTCCAAGATCTTTCATTGCAAAACAAGTTCCCAACCAGTGTTTAACATCGTTAAGCATAGGGATGTTGTTTCCAATGATAAGTATATCATCCACATACAAGATGAGGAATGATATAGTGCTCCCACTAGCCTTTCTGTAAACACAAGGCTCGTCTTCATTTTTTACTAAGCCAAACTCTTTAATATTTTGGTCAAAACGAAGATTCCAGCTTCGAGATGCCTGTTTGAGTCCATAAATAGACTTATTCAGTTTACACATCCTATTAGGATATTTTGGATCAACAAAACCATCAGGCTGTACCATATAGACATCTTCAGAGAGATGTCCATTAAGAAAAGCAATTTTGACATCCATTTACCATATCTCGTAGTCATAGTACGCGACTATGGCAAGCAATATCCTGATCGATTTGATCATAGCAACGGGCGAGAAGGTTTCATCATAGTCAATGCCTTGAGTCTGAGTAAAACCTTTCGCAACTAGCCGTGCTTTATAGGTGTGTACTTTACCATGCATGTCGGTTTTTCTCTTGAAAATCCATTTGCTCCCTACTGCCCGAGATTCGGGGGGTAGCTCAACCAAGTCCCAGACTTGATTATCACGCATAGATTGCATCTCGGCGTTCATGGCTTCTAGCCATTTTGCAGATTCTGGATCTGAAATAGCAGATTTGTAGTTAGTAGGTTCGTCATTAGACTCGGCTACTAATAGGACCTCGGTACCCTCAAGATGCCATAGGTATTTGTCAGGTTCTTTGCGAGTCCTTACACTTCTGCGAACGCTTGTATTTATGTCTGATTCATCAGCAACAACTTCTTGTTGTTCAGACGCTCCGACTTCGTCAGCGGTTGTTTGTGGTTCTCGAATTTCTTCAAGATCCACTATATTATCTCCAGTTCCTCGTTCAAGAATTTCTTTCTCGAGAAAGTGTGCCTTCCTTTTGATGGAAATAACATTTGCATCAGGATGGTAGAAATAATATCCGCTTCTGTTATAGTATCCAACGAAAACGACCTTTTCGCCTCTAGGATCAAGCTTGTCATCAGAATCGCTGGTGACATATGCATCACATCCCCATACTCTAAGGTAAGATAGATTGGGTTTAGACCCATGCCATATCTCATATGGAGTCTTGTTTACCTTCTTAGTCGGTGCCAGATTGACAATGCGGACGGCGGTCATAAGAGCATAACTCCAGAAGGAGTGAGGCAAGTTTGTTTTACACATCATCGATCGAACCATATTAAGTAGGGTTCGATTTCTCCTCTCGCTCACGCCATTAAGTTGGGGTGTGCCAGGTGGAGTAGGTTGTGAAACTATTCCACGCTCCTTGAGATGATTTATGAACTCTGTGCTGAGATATTCAACACCTCGATCTGAACAAAGTGTCTTTATCGTTTTTTTCCGAGTTGGTTTTCCACTTCGTTTTGAAACTCTTTGAACTTTTCAAAAGTTTCATGCTTGTGTTTCATAAGATAGACATAAGCATATCGACTATAATCGTCGATGAATGAAACGAAGTATCTTTCATGATTTCTAGACATGGTTCTGAAAGGGCCACATACATCAGTGTGTATGAGTCCTAGCAGATCCTTGGCTCGTTCACCAACGCCGGTGAAGGATCCTTTAGTGAGTTTGCCAGCTAAGCAAGACTTGCAGTCTTCAAAGGATTCTTGTCCGGTGGATTCAAGGATCCCTTCGGATTGGAGCCTTTTCATGCGGGCCTTGCTTATGTGACCAAGTCTACAATGCCATAGAAATGTATCATTAATGCTAGATTTGATACGTTTAGAAAGATTGTATATGTTATTATTAGTTTGAACATCAACCTCATAAATTCCATTTTGAGGTTTAGCCTCAAAATAGAAAATATCATTTAAGTAAGTAGAAATATTAATTCCATTAAAAACGTACTTAAAACCTTGTTCAAACAATAAGGAAACTGAAATAATGTTTCTGGTTAAACCAGGTGCAAACAAACAGTTATTTAAGATAACTACAAGGCCAGAAGGACATGAAAGGTGAAATGTTCCAGTTGCAAGAACTGGTACTCTCTTCCCATCACGAACGATGAGTTCCATGTCGCCTTGTTTAAGCTTCTTCCACTTTTCAGGCTCGTGCAATACATTAACGATGTGATAAGCACATCCGGTATCAAATACCCATGTGTCGCTAGAGACGGTGAAAAGTTCAATAACATAGATAGAAATACCTAAAGAGGTGCCTTCACCATTGGCTCTCTTCGATCTCAGCTTAGCTAGATATTCAGGGCGGTTATGTTTCCAGTGCCCCATATTGTTGCATTCAAAACACTGACGCTCCTCGGGAGGAGGTGTTTTTGCAACTTGCTTGTTTTTGTTGGTGGCATTCTTGGCAGCAACAATAACTTGCTTCTTACCTTTGCTGTTATAACCCATTTTCTTGGTTTTGGGTTTATTAACACCAGCAGATTTGACCATCAACTCTTGATTAGTCTCACTTGATATGCCCATCTCGGTCGTTTCCTGCATGCCGTGCAGTTCGGGCATAGTCTTCATCCATGTGTTCATGTTTAAGTTCATTATGAAGTTGTCATAAGAACTAGGGAGAGAGTTTAAGATGAGGTTGATGTCATTCGGTTTTTCATTCTCAAGCAAAGACTTGAGAGAGAAGGAGGAGTGAGATTCTTTTTCAGTAGACATTTGTTAAATAAGCAAATTAAATGTTAATTAGTATTTTGGATGTAATAAATTCTTATATTAATGACCAATGGCAAGAATAGAATAAGAATAGAGAATCTGGTTATATCAATTAGTAATGGCGGCTGTGGCACGCAACATTAGTAAGTGATTTAGGCAGACTGACAATAATTGCCAATTGTGAAAAAATGCACAATTCTCGAGTATGAGGCCGCTAAGACAACTCTTGTCTATTCATTGATACGTTTAGCCTCATCTATGCCCACTTTTGATCTCCATAGAGCTGGGGCATGTACTAGAGAGAAGTAATAGTCGCCCTAGTACAGGTACATGTGGAAGGGCCGGATGTGTCAACGAAACCCTTGCACCTTGGAGGGATAGGTTACGCACCAAGTGCGGTGCTGTGGCTCTAAACACTGGTGTTTCACTTTATGCCCCAAGTGTTCCTTATAGTAAGATGGCATAGACTAAAGATTTTAAATATGAGATTTAATTTTAGTGTTTACCGAATAGGGTCAAACACAACGAATGATAAATTATACGTGTGTTATAAAAGCCAGTTTTACTATATATTAGATCGTGACAACGTGATGAACCATTTCATCTCTCAGGACACTTAATTTTAAATAACCTATTAAAACTAAGTTTGTCGCGATGTAATTAATCAATTAAAAGTTAATAGTTTAAATGAACTATTAAGTTATTCGTTTTGAAAATTTAAAATTAATTTAAATTGCAAAACTTTATTGGTTATCATTTATTTTAAAAACAACCTGTTTGTTTTAATATAAAGTATCCACAAGTTGTAAAAAAAAATTTAGAACTTGTTATTTATTTGATTGTGAAAATTTTGGTATTTGGTTGGTACGTTATAACATTTATAAGATAAAAGCAACCACAATAGCAAACACAAAAATATGTAAATCATATGGCCAAGGAAAAAGTGTTTGATCTTGCTAGAGCCTAATAGCAAGACCAAACTAGGTCACGGGGTCACAACACACAAACAACCACAAGAATGAACTTCGTGCATGCATCTAGCTGTTCCGTGTGACTCTCACTAAATCCAAGATCCTGTCTCCGTCTTCTGTTTTGTCTTCGGGTCTTTATCTTTACAATATTTATACAGAATACACAAAAAAATAAAACCCTAAGCTATTACAACTTTGAGCCATCAAAGTGGGCCAAAACATAAAAGCTAATCTATTACAATTTTGAGCCATCAAATGGGCCAAACCATAAAACCAAAAACAGAAAACAAACACAAGACAGGGTGAGGCCAGATTTACATATTTAATACAATCAAATAACTGGGCAATCCTTTTGGTCAATAAAATAAATAAAAACTTTGACCAAAATAAATAAATAAAAATTGCCCTAAAAAAATCTAGATCAGAAACTTTAAACAAATTAAAGTTTGTGATCTATAACCGGTTAAAATACCGGATCCGATTCGTATGTTGTAACCAAGGCTCTAATACAACTGTTGTGTATTTTCTCAGTGATGATCAGTTATATTAGTTATCAAAACGGTTGATAAGTAATTATAGATTAATAATAACTATTTAGTAATTATTAAAACGCAGCGGAACGAAACCGATCCAACAGAAAATTAAAACCCGACAGGATCTGGGTTACGAAACATACCAACACGGAATAAATATTTAATTTAACTACCAATGAGATTAATTATACCTTAGTGGTTAATGATTAACCGATCGAGACATTAAAGTACAACGAACCGATGCTAGATCACGAACCGAATCGCAAGAGACGGGAAGCGCCGGGGCTGGCCGGAAACGGGACAGCAACGGGGTAGGGTCCGACTTGGGCTGGTTTGGTGGTTGCCGGAAACGCCGAAGGGTCGTTTGGTGTTTTGCGGCTGCCAACACTAAAGGAAAAAAGATAACATTTTGCTTCTTGTTGTGTTGACCGACGGAGCCAAAAAGAAATCGTTTTTCTTTTGCGGCTGTTAACAATTGTGTGGTTATCTCGAATTAGGATTATTATTATATATACATATATATATATATATATATATAATTATAAACCCTATTAATTGTTTCATGACCCAAAGTTCAATACGAGATAAAAAGCCCGAACCCATTTAATTGTTTTAATGAAAGATTAAAACAATATATATAATTATTATTTATAAACTAGTATAAATAATAATTCCCGTCTAACGAATATATATAAAATATATCGTCTCGCTAACAGTTCGTAATTACCAGTTAAGCGGGTTAAGTGGATTTAATGTTCGTTGCCCAAGGTGTAACTCTTACGGGTCACAACTCAATTAGTAGCGTTAAATAATCATGACCGGACATATAATTCCAACAAGACACATAATGTGACTCTTGTCTCGTTAAAACCGACCATCTCCTCGACCTCTCCCGGACACTTTACCTCTAACTCGGCCACGTCCTAGATCTTCTCGGTCTGAACACCCACAACCACATTGATCACATTTGTGTTCCTTGCCTTTTTCTTTCCCGTCTGTTTTGGTGAACATAACTTACCATAAGCATCTCCTTCTTTAGTAGGCCATTTGACACATTCTTCATAAGCTTTCAACCTTCCAACGACTTCATCGAATAACATTGTATTCAAATCATAGCATTGTTCGATTGATGCTACAATTTGAAGAAAGTTTCTTACCAAAGTCTCCTCTCCAAAGGTTGTCGATCCAAGACCCTCTGCGTTTGATACTAACATGTTTAGCTTGCTTACAAAGACATCAACCGATTCAACCTCCTTCATGTGCAAGCCTTCGAATTCTTTCCTCAATGTTTGAAGTCTAGCTGTTCTTACCCAATCGACCCCCATAAACCTTGTTTTCAATGCATCCCATACCTACTTGGCTTCAGTGTAATTTTCCATCTACATAACAAGATCTTCGGGTATGGCTTGAAAAAAAAACGCTAAGGCCAACTTAGAATTTTTTGGATCCACTTCAGCCCATGCTCTTGGTTCAACCGCTTCCCACATTCCATAAGCATCTAGTATAGTTCGAACTTTCACAACCCAGATTGGATAGTTCGTTTGAGTTAAGATCGAACATTGATAACTCATTGATGTTACTTCTTCCACTTGTACAATTGCTTCTTCTTTTGCCATGTCTTTTTTGTTTTGTTCAAGGTTTATCTGTTCGTTTTCTATCAACAACTTTTATCCTCCTTCGATCAAACCACTGCTGCTCCAATTCTTTCTGTGCCATAAAGCCTCCTGATGTTAACCACCAAACAAACAAAGCTAAGCCACCTGCTACATGTTTCCAGAGCTTGCTAAGCGAAGAACCCAACCACCTGCTATTTCGCTTCTCCTGCGCTGCTCTAGTTGGACTACTTCTGCCAAAAGAACAAGCTACTTGCTATACCGTTCTTATCCTAGGCAAGGAAGATTGGAAGAGGGAGACCTGTTGTGGTCGGACCTGCTCTGATACCAAATGTTGGCTCAGCCCCTTGATGATCGGATAATCCCAGCAGAAAATAAGAACAGGAACAAAGACACACAGTTATTTGTGGAATCCCTCCCACAACCCCCTTTTGATATATCAATGAAAGCGCACTTTTACAAGACTCTTTAGACTCCTATTTATACTAAAAACTTAACCAACTTTATCAACTTATACAACTAGACTAAATTTCGTAAAGCTTATCTTTCTAGATTTGCTAAATCTCTTTATTTTATATATTCCTTCCTTTTAATTTTAATTTATCAAGATTAGTCTAGGAAAAGATAAGTTGTTTCTTTATTCCAAGGAAAAGGTTGTTGTCTCTCTAGATCTCCGAATGTTACAGTTTTGAAGAAGAATTCAAATAAAAGATAGTAGCCTCTTCACAACTGGTACATTCATTAGTTCTAGCCTTCTAGGAAATCATATTGTAGAAGACTTAATGGTGTGTTACAATGTGCTTTAGATCTGAATTACGAGTGTTCTAGAATTCACATTTGGAATATTTTCTCATTAAGCTTGTAAAAGATTTATATTAATCAGCTACAGTCTTTAAAAGCAATTTAGTTTGTTATACATTTAAACTAGAAAAGTGTATTCAACCCTACACATAAAATCAGACATAACAATTGTTAACTGGGATGGAAACAAGATATGAGAGTTATTCTATTACCAGAAATCTTTACAAGAACACGCGCCATTTTTGAAGCAATGAAAGCGATTTCTATCCCTTACCACTATCTCCCTGTCAACAATTTCTGATATCAGCTTCAAAGCAGCATGGCAATCTTCACAAACCCGTAGATTCTTCATGACCCTAATCGGTGTTCCATTTGCTGTACTGATCAAACCAAACACGATCGCTAACTTTTCACTATGTCTAAATAAAAATCTAACCTTTTCGCTCTCTTCTATGTCAAGAAGAACAACAGAAGTGTTGGGTACATACCCTTTTATCCTCATTTCTTCTAATAACTCCTCCCATCTTTCTTGTATTGCTTCGGTTTGAGGATGAGTCTCATCGCCTGCCACAAACTCATGGACCACACTGTTTACTGAAATTGAACTCGACCCGGGTGTCTTCTTCACCCCATTCTCTCTCATCAACTTTCTCACCCTTGCAGCATCTTCCCACCTCTTAGCTTCTGCATAAATGTTGGATAAAACAATATAGTATCCATCATTAAGCGGATCTAATTCAAGAAGATGTTTAATTGCTTCCTCTGCCAATTCAATGTTCTTGTGAACCCTGCAGCCGCCAAGAAGCGTGCCCCACACCACCCCGTTTGGCTTAATATGCATATTCTTTATAAACTCACGGGCTTCTTTGAGTAACCCGGCCCTGCTTAACAGATCAACCATACAACCATAGTGCTCGATTTGGGGAACTATGCCATAATCTCTACTCATGCTGGCAAAATATTCACGACCAGCGTTTACCATCCCCATGTGGCTGCAAGCATGTAAGAGCCCGATAAATGTTACCTCATTAGGTTTGATTTGTGACTGAATCATCTTGGAAAACAATGTTAAAGCTTCCTCGCCTTTCCCATTGGTTGCTAGCCCCTGGATCATAGCTGACCATGATACAACCGTTCGATTCTCCATCTCCTCAAAAACACCACAAGCTGCTTCCAGACATCCACATTTAATGTACATATCTAACAAAGTGTTGCAGACACGGACATTTCGTTTAAATCCACTTCGGTTTGAAAACTCGTGAATCTTTTTTCCCAAATCAAGTGCACAAAGATCTGCACACGCTGCAAGAACAGCCACCACCGTGACCTCGTTAGGACACAATCTTTCCTCTTCCATCCTAGTAAACAGTTCAATCGCGTCTTTCGGTCTTCCACCACGAACAAACCCCATGATCATCGAAGTCCATGACCGCACATTTCTCTCCGGCATCGTGGCAAACAACCCATACGCCTCGTCCACATCCCCCCTTTTCACCAAATGTTTAATCATTATGTTCCATGTAACCACATCTCGGTCAGGCATTTTATCAAACAGCTGGCGTGCATTGTCAACCTCCCCGGAAACCACATACAAATGCACCAAACTGTTTTGCAAAAACAAATTGGATTGAAACCCTAGTTTTTCAATAAACCCATGAACAATCCTCCCACCTAAACCATCAGAAAGTTTTGTACAGGCTTTAATCAGGAAGGTTAAAGTAAAGGCATTTAAACAAACACCGTATGTGCATAACCGGTTAAATAAACGAACAGCGTCATTAGGCGAATCACTCTCGGAGAAATCTTTCAAACAAGAATTCCATATATCAGTCTCGTGATTGGCAGTGAGCTGGATGATTTTTCTAGCGTAGGGGAAGCTGGGAGTGAGGGCGCAAACGGACGCCACGTGGGAAGGTCGGAGGGCGGATGTGGGTGTGTTGGTTTTGATGATTTGGGCGTGAATTTGTTTGAGCTCGAATGGTGATTTGAAGGTGTAAAGAAGAGTGTTTTCTAGGGTTTCTGGTGTGGGTTTACGAGAATTCGGTTGGTGGGTTTCAGGAACAGTTGATGAAGAAGTTAAGAGAAGTGCACATCGAGACATTTGAGTTTCGGTTTGAATCGTTAAAAGTTATCCGAGACTGATACATTCTCTGCAACTCATCTTTTCTTTTGTGGGGAGAAAAGGCTATACACTATAAAAATCTATTTAGTTGAAATACCTAAATGAAGTTAAATAAAGATAATACTTTAATTAGGTTACAATTTGTTGATAGAATGAAGATAATGCCGACCGACGATTACATATCGACATTGTATTTGAGTTCCGTTGGATGAAAATTTTTACGGAGTTTGTCAGTTGGATGAAAATTGCTAGATTTTGAAAAGTTAGATATGGAAAAGCTATAAAAAAAGTATTTTGATGAAAGTGGCTAAAATGGTCAAAGCACAAGAACAAAAATAGCACTTTGCTCTTTTAATAAAAACCATACGCGATTGTATTTGACTGCAACTCAACCGTCTTGTTAATCGTAAACTTGTGATCGGTAAGCTAATGGAATTCAGTCTGTCTTCTTCGTACAACTCATCGTGAGCCCAGAAATGTCAACAGACAATACCATTAAGTTGGTCCAAAGGTTAGTCCAGAAACAAATTACCAACTTCTATTAGGAGGACTTCACATCATATGGAAAAAGCAAAAGAAAATACAACTCTTTATCTGGTCCTGTAAACGATTATGACTTTGCATAAACATTGTTTTACATGTCATATTGAGTTCATGTCCATACTTTCAGATTTACATGTCATATTTGGTTTTAAATACCCCAAACAAAAACAGCAGCCCATTTAAACTAGTTTGGGCCAAGATGCTAAACACCACAAACAATTCCTCTCGCGATACCTGTATACCCGTAACCGTATCTTTACTAAACGGGTCGGTTCGCGGTTCTGATATATTAAGTTTCTGGGTTCCGGTTTGGGCCGATTCCTGACGGGTTGGACCCGATAATCGGTCCTAGTATAGATTATGTAGCAGCATGTGTCGTCTCCATATTCATTCTTATCATTTTTTTCTCGCATGTCTATCCTATTAAATGACATTTATCTTTTCATAATGATATATTTTAAAGAAAACACTAATTATACTAATAAAACACATTTATTTTAAATTATCCCTTATTATAAGAAACTTTGAAATTTAATTATGTAACTTTTATTTTTATCAAATAGTAAACGAAAGTCAAATTACATTAAATAGTAATTACCATATTTTCGAAATCCAATTATATATTAATTTTTACATATTTTAAATTTTGTTTTCATCTTTAATATATGTAATACTTTTTTATACATGTAAAATATATACATAAAGACTTAAAAGTTTTATATATTGATATTTTCTACCCCGTGTATATTACACGGTTGTAAGCTAGTTAAAAAATAAATTTAAAGCAAGAAAAAAAGGTTTTCTATAGAAAATAGAAATCACATATTCACCGGTCCATATGATAATGGGCCTCTAAACACCCACCCCAGATTCAACAGCATATGCTCAGAGCCCAACATAACCTCCAACCCTGACTCCGGCGAACAACCGTCGCCTGCATCTGCCTGAACTGAAGGTACGCCGTATGATCTCTCTTTCTCCTCATTTCATTTCTGTGTATCCTTAGGGTTTATTTGCCTTCATAGAAACATTATGAGGGCTCTTTTCGAAAAGAAAACTATGAAGCTGCAATCCCCCTTTTTTATATGTAATGAATTTTCATTTCCTGTTTGTATTAACCTCGATATCATTCGTTATGTATTGGTTTATGTCATCTATGCCATGGGTTTTAGGTCTGTATGTCATATTTGTCACATAAAACAAGAATGCACACCAACTGTTTGCATATATTCCTTAACCATGTGATCCTGTTTAGAAACTTTAGGGTATATGTAACTGTAAAATGTGTGTGGTCGAGTCAAATACGTTACATTTTGCGTACTAAATATGACTGTTTTTGACACTAATGTATGAAATGTTATTAGATGATGGTAAATTAGGGGGTAGGGAGAATCTTGTTGACCTAATTCAATACTATTGTAATTTGTAATGGTGGGATTGTAAGTAGGTAGTTTAAACATGTAGTTTGCAGAAAGGTTACCATCTAGTTACAGTGTACTAAATGTTTAGATTTTTTGTTGTGTTAGAGATTTGAACGATGAGCTCCTCAAGCTTAAGAACCATGCTGGCTCAAGCAGCGGTTAGAGGAGTAGCAGAGGCAAGGGCAACAATTTTTGGTCATGTGCTTAATCCAACTGGTCAAAGATCTGCGCATAAGATTTTACGCAAGAGTTTCATTGGTGAAAAAGTTGTGTCATGGTATCCAAATGATATCCAAAGAGAGGACCCTACTGTTGTGGCACGCAAAGAACAAGAGTAATCTCCCCTCCAACTATTCTTTCTCACTCCCTCCCTCTCTTTAGACTGATCTTCAGAATCTATATTTACATGTAGAGGTGGCAGATGGGTCGATTAGGGTTATGTTTTATCTCAGTAGGGTAGAATGGTTCAAAAAGTAAATAAATAAAAAGAAATGTGTCAAATGGGCTGACCTTATGATTAATTCATGCAACCTCCTAAATTGTTTTACTAAAAAGTTTTGATTATTATTATTATTGTAATAATATAGATGTATATTCATATACAACGTATTAATTATTTATATAAAAATAAAAAAAATGGAAGTTTTACCCATTAACCCAACCTGATCCATTTTGAATTGTCACAAAAAGTTACCCTTTCCAACCTGGACCTGTTCGACTCATTACCTGACCCACCCTACATGCTCATCTTGCCACATGTAGTCACATGCATATGTTTCTCTTTAAACTTGACATGACATACCATCTTCTCTTTTCTAAAGCTGCTACATAGGAAAGAAATTTCTAGTGTATACTCACCTTAAGTCAATTTACATAAAAATACATGTTTTCCATCTTTGAATGGCACATTTTCTTTTTTGCTCGAGTCAATTGTGGTAACTGCTTTATGTTGTTATTGATGAATGACTGTGGATATCCATTTTCATCCTTACTGAAATACTGAATGTTAAATGGCTGAATTATCTATGAACTGATACACAAATATTAGCCTATCACACCTTTCATTTTCTCCGCTTGACTAAACCTGTAACAATAATGATATGTATGCCCTACTTGTGAAACCTCTTTTAGGAGAAAATTTGCCTTTGTAGTTATGTTTGTAAGTTGAATACTTACTAGTCGCCTGACATGTTTGAAGATACTAAGAAGCACTTTAGTGAGCACTTTGTCATTTTAGAAAACTACACTCCTTGTGTAATATATTTTTTAAAATTTGTTTTATAAATATTCGAACGAGTTAGTCATCTCAGTGCGTACAACTAATGCAACAATTCATTTCCTTTACTTCATTTTATGGAGAAAAGGAAACATCTTTCGTATTTGCCTCTTTCTCCTGGAACTATATACATGCATCTGCTAGTCTCCATTAGTCTCTTTTTCTCTCTAAATATATCACTTATCATCTCTTTGTGTTTTTCTCTTTCTGTGTTTGCATATAACTACCCAAACAGTAACAAGAAGTTAGTGTTGGTTAAAGGGAAAGGAACAAAGATTGGCAACTATTTGCAGAATAAACCATCACTAACCATTGTACCTTAGAAAAAAGCAAATGGATTAAGATATCTAGTTGATTAAAATTGCTTTCCTACAACTTTAAAGACACAAAGATGCTAATAGATGTTTATACCTTAATAAACATACTAATCCTAATCATAATCCTTGTCCATAAAAAGGAATACATATTTAGTACATAAAACATCAATAATACTTATCTATAAAAATTAATTATAATAATAATGTGCATGCACTTAATATTTATGGATGAGGCTTTTAACATATAGGAAGTGTAGAGGCTTGAGAGAAGGGATGTCCATGAGAATATTTAGGTGACTCAAAAGTTAAGTATTGAGGCTATGTTCAAGGAGGATCATAAAAGGGGGATGACTAAGCACCCTAAATCTTAATGTGCATGTCTTGGTATCCTTCGTGCCTCTTTCGGTGAAAAAAGCCTACTCACTTCCCCCCCCCCAAGTCCCATACTGCAACAACTGTAGACAGAGCTATGTTCCTTCATATGATGCGTATTAGGAATCTTGGGTAGAGTAGGTTGTAATAACTTCTTTTTGCCATCGAAGGCTATAGTCTACTCTTTTATTAAACAGAGATGGGATAGACATGTCTTAAAGATTGTTATTAATTATAATATGATATGCTCATATACTTTCTACATGCAACTTGTGTAGTAGGTATCTTCCTAGAGTCAAATTGATAGGATCCACATCGGTCAGCCTAGTGTCTTTCTGTAGTCCTTCATACTTTGAGAATGAGGATTCTTTTCTGAAAGGTGCAAAGCTTGATTCTTTGGTTGTAGTTCTTTGTTTTTTGCTTCCAGTATTAGTTGGGTTGGCTCCCTTGCTTCATCATGGAGGCTAAAACCTGACTCGTTGGTTGTAGCTTATTTCAATTCTCTTTATGAGTCCATCAATTATGATGAGATGACAAGAAACTTCATTGATTGGAAGGTTTATGTGAACCATCCCAATTGGTCTATTCCCACATTGTAATATTCAGTTGTGGTTGGAGACATGAATTTGAATTCTACTGGAAATTCATTCAAATGTTTGTCTAATGACATAACTTGATTGCAACTCTGATGAGCTTTTATTTTCCTCCTTTTTCCTTCTTGTCAGGCGTTACTATAGAGGTCTGACTAGTACTTGAGGCAATGCCTCTCTTCTAGGCAATGCTCTCTAGATTCTGCTTGTCCATGTCAGTTACAATAATTTATATTAATAAAAGGAATCTCTAGTAAAATGTGAGGAATAGAACTCACATAATAAATAAATGAGAATTCTTTTTTCCCCGTCATGCTAAGCTTGTGGTCTCAGGTGACAGTGTTGGATACACCAAATGTCCAAATATTTTAGTGTAAGTGGTGTGAAGCTCATAGAGTCTGAAGTTTATTGGTTATACACATCCATATGGTGCTCATGAATGATTTCATGCCATTTAATTAAATCTCATTGCAGATTATATAGTTAAAGATTCATAACTTGTGTGCCTTCTAAAATGTTCTTGTGACTTCTTGGCATATACCTTTTAGTATAAAAAAATTGTGCCTCGGGCGCACCTAGGTGTAAGGCGTGCCCTCCAACCATGAGTCTTGCACTTCCGACGGTGTGAGGCGACGGGCGTACATTAGGTGCAAGTAAAAAAGGTTTGAGGCGCAGGCATGGGGCGTGCCTCTTGTACATGGGCGGATTTTGTGCTTTAGGAGGTTGTACATATAGCTTTTTAGTTTTTACCTAGAGGTTATCTATATATTAAATCATATGTAAAAGTTATGTGTATCTAAATTTTAGGTATGTGATGATAGAAATCCATGGGAAATACAAAAAAAATTATTACACAAATACCTTGCGCCTTGCGTACATGGTGCGCGCACCTTTGCCTCTCACCTTAGCTCAAGGGACCTATAGCCTCGGTGCGCCTTGATCTTTCTAAAACCATGTTTTAGACAGATGTCACACCTTAAAGAGTGAAGGCCTTTGTTTGTTGTAGAGTCAGCTAGAGGTGGTAAAATGAGTGGGTCGTGTAAGGGGTCAATTATCTATTTACAAATTTTATAAATAGTTAATGTATTAAATATGTTTACAAGAACTATATTTATAAAACAATTATCTATTTTTTTAATAGAATGATTTAGAAGGTTTATTCATTCCAATGCCCTTTAGACGACTTTTAACCTGTCTGTCAAATTTTGCAGGCGCTTATCCAAACTTGAAATGCTGAAGCGTCGTGGTAAGGGACCGCCTAAGAAAGGACATGGAAAACGAGCTGCAAAACGTAATAAATAGAAATCAGCACCTAGCTATACTTAAAGTTGTTGTATTTGGATTTTTTTTCATCTTGGAGCTTGTTCAAAAGCTATTGTATTTGAATAACTCATTTGCTCTTTGCCTAATGATTCTATGGTTATAAGTGATGTTAAGGATGAGAATAATATGAAGGTGGGTTGATTGTTTAAGTACAAATAACACGCTTGTTAACCGTCATTGGGCATTCTACATCCTTGCTCGTTTTCTTGATCGGCTAACAGGTATTCCTCCTTTTGGAATGTCGGTTTTTAATACAGGTAACATGGTTGATCGTTTGTTGTAATGAGAGTGGCATCATACCAGTTGGACATTTTATATGATCAACAAAAACTACACTTAACTGCATTCCAATGTCTGTTTCTGAGATGAACCATATGTCGAGATACAATGCTCAACACATGGTATGCTACTAATGGAAGTAACACGCAGGGGTGATTAAAAACCATTGAAACCGATCAAAACAGAAGCAAGTCTCTCGGTTTGAGATCCAAATGGTTTGGTTTTCATGGTTAATGGTTTAACGGTTTGAAACTCTGAACCTGTGTGTAAGCCAAACGCCCAAACCGACCGTTTGACATTTTATTTTTTTGTTTATTTCTTTTTATTTTTTAACTATGTAGTTATGTATGTGTATTTTAATCATTTATCATCTTTATCATTTAAAATATTTTAATACAAACTAATGACTTTAAAAAGAAAAAAAAAAGCGGTTTAAACGGAACTGTTAAATTGCAAAATCAGTAACGTGGCGAGTCTACGAGCCCACCTAGCCGGTTTGGTTTGTCGTCTCTAGAAACCGTAGTTAACGTTTGTCAATGTCGACTGAATGAAGTTACTGTTGTGGTTTAAACGTGCAATCATGATCCCATACATGTCATTCATCCCACTGAACTACACCGGTGTGTTTGTATCACTGGATTAAGATGTATAGGTAGTTGTCTAATTACTAATACAACATTTACAAAGGTTCGGTGGGGTACTATTCATCCTTGGTGTTCTGATTGGTCCGGCTCCATCCTGTTTTCCTTTTTCAGCATTGAGCCGCATGAAGCCCAATTTCCGCGTTGAATGAATTCAATTGAACTCTTACTTTTTATCTTTTACGCATAATATTTTTATAGGTTCGTAAAATATTATTAGGTTTAATATTATTTTATCTACAAAATTAACTTTTAAGGAATTATGTTTTTTTCATATAACTTTAAAAATATAATGTTTTTAAATGATTCGAGTATATTGTTGTGAAATAATTATTTTCATCTACGTTTCAATATATGTTTCGTTCGAAACCGAACCGGTCAAATATAACATATTTTTAAATTATTTTTACTATGAGGTAATTTTTTTTTATATTCCGAATATACCGTTGCAACGCGGTAGTTTCTACATAGTAACATATTTTTAAATTATTTTCACCACAAGATAAATGTTTTTTTTTAATTCCGCATATACCGTTGCAACGCGGTAGTTTCTATGTATGTGTCGATATGGATTTTATTCAAGACCGGACCCCACATCATGAGGCCAAAAACCATGGCTGAAATTTGATATATATTTTTTTCTCATGACCGCTTAATGTTTTTTTAGATTGAGAATATACCGATGCAATGTGTTTATTTTTGCCTACATTTATTATATATATATACTAGTTTATAACCCGTGTAGTACACACGGTATGAAAAATATCAAAACATAATATTCTTAAATATTCATGTATATATTTTAAATGTGTAAAAATGTATTACATATACTAAGGATAGAAAACAAAATTCAATATATGTAAAAATTAATATATAATTGGGTTTTGAAAATACGTTAACTACTATTTAATGTAATTTGATTTTCATTTACTATTTGATTGAAAATAAAAGTTATTTAATTAGATTTAAAAATTTCTTATAATAAAAGATAGTTTAAAATAAATGTGTTTTATTACTATAATTAGTATTTTCTTTAAATATTTTTTTTAAATTAGTAAAAGATATATATGTGTATTTAATAAGAGAGAGAGGCGGGAAAAAAATGATAACAATGAATATGGAGGCGACACGTGTAATGGAAAAACCTTTATTTATTATATATAGTATATATATATATATATATAGGGGAAAGTTCCACTAATAAGTGGTTTTTTGCTAAGAAATCCTAAGAAGTGGGTCAAACGAACTCCGAAACCCGGACCCAAAAACCTAAACCCCCTCCACTCGCACCCCCAAAAACTTAAACCCCCCTCCAACCCCACCCCGAAAAGCCTAAATCCACCACCCCCACCCCCCCCCCCCAAAAAAAAAACCTAAACCCACCCCCCCAAAAAAACCTAAACACTAAAACCTAAACCCTAAGGCTAAAATCCTAAAATTCAACGCTAAAATCTAAACCCTAAAAGCTAAGATGATAGAGTTCGACGATACGGTTCCAACGCCGCTTGAATGAGCTCAATCAGAGTTTGTTTGATATCGTTTCTTAATGTTTTTGTCATTTCTTAGATTTATTTGCGAAAAACAACTTATTATTTGAACCTCCCCCTATATATATAGGGGAGGGTTCCAGAGAAAACCACATAGTTAGGCGAAAACCGAGAAAACCATTAAAAAAACCAATTTTAACCAATCATATAATAATATATCTTTTTTATTATTTATTATTTTTATTTATATATAAGAGTACTAATGTAATATTATACATTTTTACCAAAAAATCATTTAAATATAGGCTTACGTATACGTAAACAGAAAATAAAAAAATTGCGGTTACGTATACGTAAACCATAGTATTACACATTGTTTTAGTGGTTTTCTTGGTTTTTGCCTAACTTTGTGGTTTTCTCTTGATCCTTCCCCTATATATATATATATATGTATGTGTGTATTATTTAAAATCAAGCCGCTGCAACGACGGCCAAAATCTACTAGTTTTGAACAAAGTTGAAGCTGGGTGTCTAAAAAATGTTTTGGCTTCTCCTACATATAAATAAACCGAAGTTCAAAGTATTAAAAAAATTATAAGCAAGAATCCAAAATGCATAACCAAAAGCATCAATTAAACTCTAATTCAAATCATTTCTATCAACTAGACCCAATGTTTGTAACTTCAAACAAAAAAACAGATTAAAATCAACCATACATATAATCCAAACAAAAAACTCAATACAATCAGCCATAAAGATAGCATGAGAATATAGCCTATAAGGTGCGCCATAATTAAGATGAAATTTTCAAGAAACGATTGAGATCACATCACTAAAGAATAAAACATTCTTAAAAAAGGTAAAAACTTTATACATTATTATGATGATGATGATGATGATGATGATGATAAGAGTTATTTGATGCCTAAAATCAAAGATTAACATATAAGGAATAAGAAATTAAAGACTCATGCCCCAGAAATTCTGAGGTTGAATGTTACATTGGCGAACAATGGACTCTTATCATCATAGTCCTCCGATTTGAATGATTATCGATTCCATTGGTTTGAAGCTGAATTACGAATTGCAAATTGTGTATCTCTTGAGACTTCCCGTCCTGACATGCTTATTTTTCCCAATCTTTTAAAGTTACCCATCTTGAACCCGTAAAAATACTAGCTAACCCATATTAACCCGTATATTTATAATTAAAGTCCAAGTCATCCTGAGTTAAAGTAAATGGGTTGAGGTCATCAAGTCTACCATGCGCTATTGATTATTTATATAAAAGTATGACTCACACCATATAGAGAAATGTTTGTATCTGTTTGGGCCTGTACATTTCTTAACTTTGAAAATCACACAACAAATAAAGTAGAGAGCCACCACACGAAGTTAAGATTACACTTGGACGCGTCATTATCAGATTTCGTGACATTGGGGTTATTTATTCATCAAGTGACCGAGTCACAAGATACATTTGTCAAAACAAGTATTGAGAAGAGTAAAATTGTTAGTCGACATCAGTTTAACAATTTCAAGAATTGGTTGATTTATCACCATGCATATCTTTGGGTGGTTGACAATTCAAAAGAGTGTCGATAAGTGGTAAGATTAGTCATTTGAGGAAGTTAAAGGAGATTATCGCACCATGGACTACAGTTAATGAACATGCTACGCGGAAAACAACTCGTGGGCGTCCATCCATCAAAAGAACTCGTGTTGATATACCTCCACAACTCAAGAAGCCTGTAAACATAGTTGTTCGTCAACAACAATAAAATCGAGCAAGATCAAATAAGTAGTTACATCCACCATATGCATTATAATTCAATTGTTGACGATGTAATATTATAATTATTTACGGTGTAAGAACATGCTACACCTAATTTAGTTAATATTATAACAATTTATATTTTCTTATGAATATTCTTTTACATTCATATAAATAAACACATATTTCTAAACCAAAAAATATATATATTATTTTGGTACATTTCAATTTTAATAAAATTTACATCAATAAACCGATCGCCAACGATATATTCAAAATCATATATAGCAGTATATATTAAAATTATAAAAGAAAAATAAAACTATATTTTAAATAATTATATTTATAATAATAATATCATTTCATTGTCAAATCAAGTCTTGATGCACTTAGTAATTTTCATGATGCAAATAAAATCACCTGTAAATTAATATATCTACCATAACTTATTCAAGAACATCAAAAGCATAATTTAGAAAAAAAATCAAATCAAGTCTTGATGCACTTAGTAATTTACATGGACTAAATATATAACAATAAAGAAGTTGAAGGTCCTATAATGTAGTTTTCTAAAGTTTAATATCAACTTTTATAAACATCTACAAACTACATGGACTAAAAATGCAAAATCACTCAAACATTCCCCTTAACTTACACCGTCTCCATCTTTTTCCCTCAAAACCAAATGATCTCCAAATATTTCCCCTCATTCGGCTTCAACTTCACAAGTTTATCGATCCAAATTCTCGCCATTTTATCTAATTTATCGTTTGGATTCAGATTCAACTCCTCTGTAAGTTCTCTGCAATTGCTACCTTCAATTTGTTTTGCATGTTCTCCAATTGCGTTCAAAGTTTTGAAACCCTAGCCCCCAAATAGCATGAACTTTTTGTAATTTATGTATGTTTGATACTGCTGTTTGATCGTGTGGAATTGGTAAGCATGGCTCATTGTATTTGGTTGTGTCTGGTGGTCTGATTTTGATTGTATTTGTGATTACGAACCTCGTGTTTTATAGATAGCTGTTATAGATTTGGATAACCTTTTTTGGATGATTGATTGAAGTTTTTTCTGGTGGAAATCAGTGATGGAACCTGAATCTCTAGGTTCTAGGGTTGGATAGGATTTTGTTTTTCATATTAGTAAGAAAACTCATGTTTTCCTTCACAAAAAAATATATATAAATAATAATAGTAATAATAATTAGGTGTTCCTCCTCAAAATGTTGGAATTGAAATTTTTACATATATTGTAAAAATTTGTGTTTTCATCTAAAAGATCACGTTTTCGCAAAATAAATCACCTTTTTTACACAGCAAATTTCAGCGAATTTTGATGGTTTGGCCCACACTTGGTTCCGCCATTGTTGGAAATTGATGTGCCTTTATTAAGGATATGCATGAATGGGAATGCAAATATACCATTTAGGAAATGATGTCGGTTATGGCAATATTTGCTCCATTCTGCGGCTTATTTTTGTTTGTGATTCATTATATGGTTTGTTCATTTTTTCTGTCATCAACTGATTCTTTTTAGGGTTTGATTTTGCAGGAGCAGTATGAGTGGTACGCCTAATAAGAGGGTGCATGAGGATAGTGGAGGTCATTCCTCCCTTTCAAGGTATTCCCATCCTCAGGATGATTCTGGAACATACGCCGGCATGGGGGGTGCAAACTCCAAGCTACCAAATCCATCAGCTCCCAGTGATTACCATGCTGCTGCCATTGATATTGGACAGGATGCCCGCATGCCAAAAATCCCCCGTACTGAACTGGATAGTAGAAGACTAGTGTTGCCTCCAATGTACCGGATGCAACCATCATCCTTGAATGACTCTCAATCTGATCATGCTGTCAACCCTGAGGACAGGGTTGATTTAAGAGATTCTAGGGATAATAACATTAGAGATCTGAAGGTTGAGAGCCGTGATGTGAAGGCAGAATCAAAAGAGTTGTATCAAGGTCCTAAAAGTGATAAAGATGTTAGGTATGCGAGCAGAGGGGATGATCATAAAGACACAAAGTACGAGAGAGATGCTTATTCTGATTATAGAAATGAAGTGAAGACAGATAAGGAGGCCTACAATCCTAGTAACGTGAACTGGAAGGAATCAAAAGAACACCACAGGACATGGAAGTATCCTGATACATCTAGTGCAAACATGGATTCATGGCATGCATCTCGCAGTAATGTCCATGGACAGGTGGAGATTGCAAAAGAAAGCTTGAACACAGAAGAGAAGGATTATAACACTGAAGCACATGAGACGGTATCTGAGAACAAGGGTGATTTGAAAGGCGATGACATGCTCAAAGAGAGGGATAGGAAAAGGAAAGATGCGAAACACAGGGACTGGGGAGAAAATAACAAAGAGAGAACTGAAGGTCGGCATAACGAGATGAAAGATCCAACAAAGGAAGAAAGAGTAAGTGAGAAGTGGGAGAAGGATAGAAAAGATGTATTACTCAAGGACAAGGATAAAGTGAAAGATCATTCTAAGAGGGATTCATGGATTGTAAATGAGAAAGAGGGTCTGCAGCAGCATGAGAAGGAAGATGTGGATGTATCATCATCTAGAGCTCTAGATCTGGGAAAACAGAAAAGTACGGATAACTGGAAGGACTTAGATAAAGAATCTAAAGAAAGGAAGATTGAGAAAGATGCTGATATTGAAGGGGACAGATCTGAAAGACGAAACAAAGGTTTTGATAAAGACTCGGATGATGGGGGTGCTGATGTGGAAGGGAGTGCTGACAGAGAGAGAGAAGCTTTTAATTATGGTGTTCAGCAGAAGAAAAGGATGCTTCGGCCTAGAGGCAGTCCACAGGTTGCAAATCGAGATCCTCGCTTTAGATCTCGTCTTCAAGACAACGACGGGTATGCTCATTTATATCACTTGGTTGATCGATTCTTTTTAAGTAGTGTTATTGATAATTGACTACTTGATATTTGATTTCCCACTTTAATAGCTGCAATCCTGATTACTTGTTAACTATGTCATTCATATCTAGATTAAGCCTATGTGCTTTCTCTTTTGATGATTTTGCTATAATTGACATGATATTTAATGCTATTGTTTTAACTTATAAGTGCTTGAATTTCATTTAATACCGTATCACCTTAGTTTCATACGTGTGTGAACACAAAGATATGCATTAATTAGATCTTGACCGGCTTTTTGCAATTGCTTTGGAGTTCATTTTTCATTGACCTTCTAATATAAATACTTTGAGTTTGATAATCTGTAGTGTCCAACTCCAAACCAATTGACTATAGTAGATTTGTCCCAAGTTCAATATAGTTATTGGACCGGTAGTCTCAACATTTTATAATTCATGAGTGACCATCCTGTTTGAAAATCAGTGTAATGGGCCCTTATTGCATACAGTAGTGGTCGTTGGTCGTTAATTATAATTTATGTATATTTTATTGTTTCAGACACCTTCAAATTTATGTAAAATTTATTTCTATTTATATTATTTCCAGCTTAAGACATCTGCTGAAATATGTTCTATTCTAAATTTTTGCAGGTCTACAGGTAAGCAGATTATCTTTTTGAACCATTTATCAGGATGTTTTATGCTGGTTGGTGATAACTTGAATCTATCCCTGGTGCACATATTTCTTTTCTGAATTCGTGCTTCATAATATTTCGTTTGCTTTCACATTTTGTCATGGTTTTGTTTATTCTTCTCTATGGTTCTGGTAGTAAATAGTCATCTTATCTGACAGCTCTTTTTTTTCTATGTTAGTAATCAAATCTTTGTTGATGTACAAAACAATACATCTTCTAGTGATTAGTAACTTCTAACTCTAAGGAGGCGCGCTTGAGGGAGGCGGTAGGATTTCAAACGGTGTGAAGTGGCTGATTTCGCCTGACGGAGCGCCTTTGCTAGAGGCGTTGTTTCAGGCGCTGTTTGTATATGGTGGCATTCTTCTATGTCTTCAGAACAAACTAAGAGGATAAAAAGAATAGGAGAGGAAGAATGTTAGACAATATATTTAGGATATGTTTTTACTTTCAATAAGTTGAGGGTACTCAAGTGTATTTCTGTTTTCTATTAATACCTTCCTATTGTAATCATATCAATTCAATCAATAAACAAAACCTTTCATAAGTCATTATACGGCCTTAAACAGGCCCCGAGGGCCTGGTTTCAGCGCCTCTCTACTACACTACATAATTTCGGTTTTCAGGCTCCAAAACAGACCCGTCGTTGTTCATTCTGCAGTCTCAAGGCACCCTCGTCTATGTTCTTGTGTACGTTGACGACATCATTGTTACCGGGAATAATGCCTTAGCCATTGATGGTGTTATTAAGTTAAGTCAATCATTTGTTGTTAAAGATCTGGGTAACCTCCATTATTTTTTAGGAATTGAAATTGTTCCTCATGGCCAAAACATTATTCTCTCTCAGCGCAAGTACATATGTGACCTCATCAGCCGTGCTGGTCTCTCGGATTGTAAGTCAGTTCCGTCTCCTATGAGCACTTCACAGCCTTTATCGCTTGCTGACAGTCCCCTCCTTGCTGATCCCACCAAGTATCGTCACACCGTTGGTGCACTACAATATGTTTGCCTCTCCCGACCAGACATTACCTATGCTGTTAACAAAGTTTGTCAGTTTATGCAGGCTCCAACAGACAATCACTGGTCCGCTGTCAAAAGGATATTGCGTTATCTTAAAGGCACTTCTCACTTTGGCCTATTCATCCGGCATGACTCTGGTTCCTCTCTTCATGCCTTCAATGATGCTAGATAGCGTGACACTATTCAGGCCTTTTCTGATGCGGACTGGGCCGGCTGCCCGGATAACCGCCGATCCACGGGGGGGCTTGCCATCTATCTTGGATCTAATCTTATTTCATGGAATGCACGCAAACAACGGACGGTTTCTAGGTCCTCCACAGAATCTGAGTATAAAGCTCTTGCTGACACCGTTGTTGAACTAACATGGCTTGAGGCTCTTCTCAACGAACTTGGTATCAACACCAAAGTTTCACCCACACTTTGGTGTGACAACCTAGGGGCCACGTATCTGCCCGCTAACCCTGTCTTTCACGCTCGTACCAAGCATATTGAAGTTGACTTTCTTTTCGTCAGGGAAAAGGTTGCTCAAGGCAAGCTAAAGGTTCAGTTTATCTCCACGGCTGACCAAGTTGTTGATGTGTTCACCAAACCATTACCGACCCAGAGGTTTCTTCTACTAAGGTCCAAGTTGCAGGTCGTTCCCCGCCCTCAACTTGCGGGGGGATGTTAGACAATATATTTAGGATATGTTTTTACTTTCATAAGTTGAGGGTACTCAAGTGTATTTCTGTTTTCTATTAATACCTTCCTATTGTAATCATATCAATTCAATCAATAAACAAAACCTTTCATCGGCTTATCTAAGAACGACAAGAGAAGAGAGATAAGTAGGGTTCGTTCATAGATATTAGAAAGAGAGGCCCCGGGGGGGGGGGGGGTCAGTGTATATAAGAAGAGTAGGAGGGGAGAGATTGAGTGTGCTGGTGTATATAAGAAGAGAGGGGGAGAGGTTGAGTGTGTAGACAGAAAAAGAAAAGAAATAATCTGTGCCAGTTGGAATTGCTTACACAATGTTTTTTGGGTTGCATTTAGAGCTAATCTTCTTTGGCTGTCCATAAAGCTTTTTTGTGTATTTAGTTTATTATCTTATTGTTGGTGTTTAGAAATTAACAACATAGAAATTTTTATCTTAAATTAATTTGTAAGTATTTTGTGAGTATCGGGTGCCTAATGTATGTGAGGCTGGCGCCTTTGCCTCACGCATCGCATTCGAGGACCCTAAACGCCTCAGAAAACCTAACACCTTTTAAAACCAAGATACTCTGATTCAGACAATAATTTACTTTCTATTAATGGTCGTTAATTATTAAAATGGATCGAGGCGCTAGGAAAAACGCCTCGCTTCTGTGAGGCGCTGAAGATACATAAAACGCCCCGAGGCGGCGCCTCAGGCTCGGAGCGCGACGCGCCGCTTTATGTATTTTGGTTTTTTTTTCCCACTGTTTTGTTATGAATTTGAGTTCCAATTACAGTTCCTCTTTGCTTAAATCAGTTTTTTAAGTTGTTTTTTGTTATAGCATAATGGTTTCTGGTTCAAACCGATCGCTAACTTGGGATCCACATCAACTGATCCGTCTAGAAAATATGGAACTCAAGATCCTAACAATAGGACAAATATTTCTTGTTAGTTTTGCGGGAAATTACTCAAAGGAGGAGTTTTTAGACTGAAACAACATTTAGTGGGAGGTTTTAAGAATGTTACTAATTTTTTAATTATTTTTTTTAGTTTAGCGCCTCGCATACGTGAAGCCCTCGCCTCGCGCTTGAGGCGTGCCGCCTCGCATTTTGGGACCGAAACGCTTCGTCTCGCCTCACGCTTTTTTAAACCAAGGGCCCATTACTAAATCTTAATAAAAAGAACAATAAACTTTGATTATTAAAACGACAACTGGAATTAGCATGTTAACAGAATATATCTTTTTATTTTTTATTGATTCTTTTTGTTCCACAAGATTTACCTTTCTCATCAATAAGTTATATTTTAGAATTGGTGGGGCTTGAAGTTGGATTCTCTCGTCACCTGAGAGCTCAAACCCACTTCCCAGGATAACATTCCTCTTTTTTGGTTTGAGGAATTCATGTGGTCACACAAGAGTTGAAGCCAGTGAGAATCGAACTCGTGGCAACCGGCAAGTCCTTGGATTCTGTGCTTTATTCCCCATGTCATCCTACCATTTAGCAATCCTTGCGGGTTTAAACTATACGACTTGAAGAAAATGAATTAGTAATAGCTCATTGATTGAGAATAAATCTCTAGCATCTGTTGTTTGGGTATGGGTGAGTAAATGTCTTTGGAGCATACATTTATTTTCTCTTAATTTACGCTCTCAATTAATAGTTTTTGGACCTCCATAATCTAGTAGATGGTTTCAAAGGAGTAACTGAAAATTAATCATATAACCTGTTTTTTTTCCAGCATACACCTATTTTAGGAATCCATGGTTCATGGTAACGTACTTGAAACCAACATGAACTAGCATCACCTCTGTTGATTTTGCTGCAAAAATCTTCCAAATGTGGAAATGTTTTTTGTTAGCAATATTAAGTGGTCAGCATTATGTAGTTTATCTAATATTCATCCATCTCCCATAGGGGTTATTCCTTGATTGTACTAGACTGTAATTTCTTATTATTTCGTTACTCATAGTTAAGGTGCGACTTATTTCCTTGGGTTAACATATATTGCCTTTTCACCAGTAATCCAGAAACCGACCTTAAAATTTAAAGCCTAGTTTTGGTTGTCTTCCTTTGTAATTCTTTTATTGCTTTTAAGTTTTTCGTCTAATGGTGATATATGAAGAGGTACCCCGGTTTTCATTACTTGTTACTATTTAATGGTTGGGAGAAATTAGTAGAGAACTGTTTTGGTAGATATCCAAACACAAAATGTTTTTTTTTAAATATATTAGATGGATATGTTGGAATTATCATTATGTACCTTACAGAGTTTTGTCTATTGAACATGGGTATGTTCCTTCAGTTTGATGGACATTGCTCCAATGGTAGGGGTTCAACCTTGGGAGTTTTTTGGTTGTGGGTTCGATTCTTGCATTTGAAGCTTCCCTTACTTTAGTAAGAAGAAAGTTGGATTGCATCAGTAGTTGATCTGCTATATCATAACTTCTCTTATGGCTTGACACTTTGACACATTAAATGCAGGGAAAAGTGATGTGTCAACAGTTGTATACAGAGTTGGTGAATGCATGCAAGAATTGTTAAATCTGTGGAAGGAATATAAATCATCCAACGTATCTGATAAAATATCCGAGGGCTCGAAAACTTTTCCTACTCTTGAAATTCGTATACCCGCTGAGCATGTTACTGCTACAAATCGCCAAGTAAGATAGCTTCCAGTGTTATCCACGCGTTGTTCCTTACACATATTTAATTTTGAACTTTTTGTCTTGATGTTTTGTTGTATGTTGCTTGTGCAGGTTAAAGGTGGGCAGTTATGGGGCACAGACATATACACTCATGATTCTGATCTTGTTGCAGGTATACCTTTTTTGTATGCATAGTCATGTATTTCTGGACTTTATGCCACTTTTAGATAAAAAGGTTTACAATTTTTATGGGAAATTGTAACTTATGCCATTTTTCTTGGTTCTGTTATCCAGTTCTAATGCACACGGGCTACTGTCGCCCAACTGCATCGCCTCCTCCACCTGCTATTCAGGAGTTAAGGGCTACTGTCAGAGTCCTCCCTCCACAAGACTGTATGTTTATACGCAGTTGACATTCTTTATATTATTTTCATGTTTTTTCATATATCTTTGGTAAATATGTAGGTTATGTTTCTACATTGCGAAATAATGTTCGTTCTCGTGCATGGGGGGCGGCTATTGGTTGTGGTTGCAGTTTTCGTGTAGAGAGATGCCACATTGTCAAGGTGAGAAACATTTTTTTTAACAAATATCGTTACATATTTTATTAATTCTCTTTCAACTTTCTTGGAAATTACAGCACATACAGAAAAAAAGGATTGATTTATTGTGTGATTGTGAATTCTGTTACAGGATTTTACCACATTTTATTTGTTTCTTTTCAGAAAGCTGGTGGGACAATTGATCTTGAACCTTGTCTTACACATACATCAACTGTGGAACCTACTCTTGCTCCTGTGGTTGTGGAACGCACAATGACTACTAGAGCTGCAGCTTCGGTATCGTATCTTTCTTCATTTTATTCAACTTATACATAAGGATTCATTAATTGTTCATTTACTTGTATGCTATATTTGTTCTGTACATATAATAACAGTACACCAAAATATCTCTGGCTTTTCACTTAAATTTTTTTCAACAACTAAATATTTCACACAAAGCCTCAAGTTAAATATGAGGAACCCTCCATTTATAATGATAATAATTTACATATTGTAGGATATTTTTTGTTTCATATGTTTTCATGTATATAATATTAGAATTTGTCATTTTGTCATCTCAATACACATCTTGTTCTTGCACTGATGCATTCATATAACTTGTCCTAGCCCTGAGTTATTTTTGGTCTTCTTCAACTTCACAAAGCAATTATTTTTTGCCTACCTACCTCAATTATTTGTTTATAAAATAGTATACTGCTTATATTGATATTTTTTTATTCATAGAATGCGCTTCGCCAACAAAGATTTGTGCGTGAAGTTACATTGCAGTACAACCTTTGCAATGAACCTTGGTATGTCCTCTGTATTCACAAAGGCTGCCTTTTCCTTTTCTCCTTTTATTTGTGTTTTACATATTTGGTAGATCCTTATTTTTCTGCATATCATGATCTCATCCACTAGGGGTGTTCATAAACCGTTGAAAGCGGCTGAAACACAGTAAATATGCCGGTTCAGGCTGTTCGGAAAACCTATTTTGACGGTTTGGCCAGCGGTTTGGAACTTGGAACCAGTCGTTTAACCTATATTTTATTATTAATACTAGCTTAGATCCCGTGTATACACACGGGGTGAAAAATATCAATAAATAATTTTTTTAAATTTTTATGTGTATATTTTACAGGTATAAAAATGTATCATATACTAAGAATAGAAAACAAAACTCAAAATATGTAAAAACTAATATATAATTGGGTTTTGAAAATACATTAAGTACTATTTAATATTTGATTTTTATTTATTATTTGATTGAAAATAAAAGCTATATAATTAGATTTCAAAGTTTAATAAGGGATAATTTAAAATAAATGTGTTTTATTAGTATAATTAATATTTTCTTTAAAATATATATTATTGTTAAAAGATGGATGTTCATTTAATAAGAGAGAGGCGGGAAAAAAATGATAAGAATAAACCTTTATTTATTATATAGTATAAATTTATAATTAAATAATAAGTATTCGTAATTAGATTTATTAATATAAAGATTATTATTTAATAGGAGAGAGAAATAGAAAATCTAATATTTAATAGAAGAGAGAGGCGGGAAAATAAATATGAGGAGTAACCAGAGAGTGACACGTGTCCTGGACAGATTTTCATTTATTAGAGTAGTAAGATGTTTTCATTTTTGGAACATGCAGTTAGGCGTGTGTATAATATTCACTAAAAAAAGACCGGTTCTAACATCTTTATCATCTCAAATAATATAATATACACCAAGGGTTTTTCAAAAAAAAACTGGTTCTAACCATCTTTATCATTTTAATTTTAAATAAATTAATATACACCAAGGGTTTTTCTAAAAAGACCGCTTCTAACCGCCAAAAGAACCCTTTTGGCCGGTCCAGCCGATCGAACCCATCCAGCCAACTTGGTTTCCCGATTTTGATGACGGGTTGGAACTTGTAACTGGCGGTTTAACCTGATATTATTATTATTATTTTTTTTTCATTTTGGAATATTTAGTTAGGTATATGTATAATATTCATAAATCATTTTTATCATTTTAAATATAATATACACTAATGTTTTTTAAAAAAAAAGACCTATTCTAACCGCCAAAACCAAACCGTTTTGTCCAGTCTTGCCATCCAAACTCATCCAGCCGTTTTGGTTTTGCCATTTTCTGTCCATTTAGCGATTCGGCCGAAAGTTTTCTTTACGAACCGGACCGTGAACACCATACATCAATTACTCATTCCTCAAGTGCTTACAAGTTATGTTTGATTGTTATTTATGCAACCAATCTTACAGTTTTTTTTTTTTTTTGTTTGTTTGTGTGTATGAAGGATCAAGTATAGTATAAGTGCCATTGCAGACAAAGGTCTGAAGAAGCCTCTATTTACCTCTGCAAGATTGAAAAAGGGTGAAGTTTTGTACTTGGAGAGCCCTACACGCAGGTACCGTGCCAGAATTATGTTATGCTGCAACTTTTTACTGAAAAAAATATGTCCTCTAAATAACTAGTTATTTTGCACGCGTGTGAAGGTACGAGCTTTGTTTTAATGGAGAGAAGATGGTGAAAGCAGGAAATGAAGAGGATACAAACAGTGTGGATGGCGATAACAACAGTAATAATTATTATAACATGACAGATGTATTCAGATGGTCTTTGTGTAAGAAACCTCTTCCTCAAATGGTTATGCGCTCCATCGGCATTCCATTGCCACCTGAGCATCTGCAGGTAATCTTTCATTCCATTTCATTTGATTTGATTCGATTCTATTCCGGGTTTGAGTAATTCTGAAGAAATGGGGTGTTTGGACAGGTGTTGGAGGAGAATCTTGATTGGGAGGATATCCAATGGTCACAGACTGGTGTTTGGATATCTGAAAAGGAGTATCCTCTCTCCAGGGTCCATTTTCTATCCCCTGTTTAAAACCATCATCACATCAACTTATGTTTACAAATAAGACAATGTTTGATTTTAGATTATGAAAAACATATGTGCATGTTTGTTGGATGAATTTGGAATTTATCCACATCCAATAATTTTTATATCTTCTGGTGAAGGATTTTTATCTGTTTTGTTTTTCACGAGTCAAAATGACAATTTTTTGGGTATATTTATAGGTTATGTTTCTATGATACAAATTTTTACCTCTGTAGACTAGTCATGAAAATAGTGAAATTATAACGTGTATTATTAAAAAATATTTACAAGTAGTGAGATGTTATTGATTATTTAATATTGTTACATGTATCAACCGCGTTTTATATTTAGTCACTAAGGTGAATAATAATAACTACAGTCTATGCAAAAAGAAGACGTAAACATAAAGATACATAAGTACTATGACTAATAATCGGCTGTGTGTAATGAGGGGTGATTGTAAGAGAGGGGGGGGGGTGTTGGAACCACGTGGCCTGTGAGTGTCTGTAGAACACCAGCCTTGGGGCATGAGGTGGCTTAGTGATTAGATTTAAAGGGTGGGGGGTATGAATAGTGAAACTATTACACATTTTAGTGATTGTGTTTTGTGACTACCCTTCTGATGTAAGACGTGACGGGGAGTTACACTTTTTATTGAAACCACTGCCTAATCAAACCAAAAAGTAGTGAAACCTAAATCACGCCCCATACGCAAATCGAATGATAATTCTTAACAATAATCGCTTGGTAGCAACATTCAATTCTTCTATCATAAAAATAGAAACTATAGCGGAATACATACAACGAAATAACACATTAGCTAAAAATAGCTAAAAACTAAATGAGTACATAAATTGTTTAGAGAAACAAGTTCACAACACAAATATAAAAAGATACCGGCTGATCAAATGTTGTGATCCTTTGAACTAAGCAAAATCTTTATACTTGAAGTAATTATCCATCGCGGTATATGAACTTAAAAAATATCTATATGAATGATCCGAGTCTACATTACACTTGTAACAAACTATATAGCTTTCCAAAAACATTATTACAATCAACAACTAAACATGAAAAAAAAACTAAAAACTAAACTTACAAAATGATCGCGGTTGAGCTTTCTTGAGTCACCAGAGAGCCTTCAAAAATTGCGCTACAAGTGGAATTGCAATGTTCTTTCTCTCTATATATAATCAAGTCTGAATCTGTTGTTTTCCTGATACAAATTCCTTCTCGATTGTACTGAACATGATCATCATGCGGTCTTGCAGGTTTCCATGTATGTTCTTGATGATCTTTTTATTATGTTTGGTGCTTTTCAACCATGCAATCCCAAAATACACCACAACTTTACAACCCATGGATCTCGAACCTTGATCCTCGATTTGATACTTTGTATGAAGCTGCAACGATTATGTCAAAAAACGACAATCACACTTCCATCCAAAACACATAATGTTGCATTTATAAATAAAATGCAGGGTCATGCATGCATACATACAGTGAAATAGTCGCCTAGTGGGACACCATGAAGAGTTGTGACTTCTTCTACAAGCCAACCGTTTTTGTCTGTAAGACGAGATTTTTGCTGACTTGAGGTGACCTCGCCTCCATAACGAGAAACACTAATGTCAAACTTGTAATAAGTTTGTCTTTGATAAACATCAGGCTTTTCAAACTCCCAAGGGCTTGTTGAGTAATTGACACAATGGGCCCTGTCCATCGCTATTCGCTCCAATGCACTCCCGCTGAACAACTCCATCACAAAACTTGCCTGAAAATTTGAATAATCCCACATCAGCAAACCACAGTTTCACATCTGTTCCACTAAAGTCACTCAAAGTTTTTTTTTGTTTCTCTAAAGTCACTCAACTTTATTAGGTGTTCCAATCTTGTATTTTTTTATAAATATTTTTTTTTAAATTAAGTGACCTAAATGGAACATATATGAATCTTGGTTACTATTTAGTGATTATTTTTTTGACAAATTTAACTTCAAATAGAAGGTAATAGTGAAGAAAAAAATAACTAAATAATAACCAAGTTTCATAATTGTCCAATTCAATTAAAAATTAAAAAGACAATCACTAAATAGTAACAAATATGGATATACATTCTATTTAGGTCACTTAACTTAAAAAAAAATAATAAATAATTATAAAAAAGTTTCATAAGATTTGAACACCTGATGAAAGTTGAGCAGCGACTTTAGAGAGCCAAGAACATTAGGTGACTTTAGTGAAACAAATGGGAAACTTATTGGGTGATTTTTTTATATATATGTATGTGTGTATGTATGTATCTATGTGTGAATATCAAAACTCACAGGAACTGAAAGAACAGAGGAGTATACAACAAACATGCTGACATCCTCAGACCCTAGATAAGATCCATTCTCTTCATTCTGGAGACTTTTGTTTTCAGAGTCATCATCACTTTTGATGGATGAGGATTCTTCTTCAAGCATCCGTAGGCCATTTTCGTCAGATTCTTCAGACGCTATTTCTTCCTTTTGTTCAGGACTTAAGGATCTAGCCTTCCACAAAGCCATGATTGTCCTATTTTTCAACATATAATGTACACATTTTTAGTCAAAAAATTGCTCAAAATTTGAATATTCATTTTTTTTTGTAAGCACCCTAGTTTCATAATGTAACTTCAGTTTTATATTATAAAGGTTGGTTTCATTGCTAATCTTGAGTGTCATGCAAAAGGTGACACTAATATTTTCAAATACTAAAACACAAAGTGAAAGTCAGATTTAAAAAATTACCTATGTGCAACACTAAAAGACACAAATGACTGAAAATGGAACTTGAGCCTGCCTTCTGCATCTTGTGTCTTCGCCCCATGCTTCGCATCCAAGCCTTTGCCTGGATGTAATGTTATGACCACAATTGGACTGCCCATTGATGCCAATGTAGGAGGAACCACTTGAATTTCTTCTATATCTTCCCACAAAAGATAGAAGTTTGTCTTGTGTCCAAATAGATCTCCATGAAACCCTAGTATCCTTGCAGACAGAAACAAACGACCCTGCGAACTAATAAACCGTTAGTTTCCATTTTAGTTGGTGTTAATTATAAGGGGTAACTTTGTAGAATAGTAACCAAGTTTCAAAAGTGTTCCAATTAGGTCACTCAATACGCATTTTACATGGTATACACCCTCGGGTATACTAGGGTGAGTGATCTAATTGGAACATTTTTGAAACTTGGTTACTATCCTGTGGTGTTTTCCCTAATTATAATTATTAGATTACTAGTATTGCATAATTGTGGTTTATTTTGTATTTAGCCCATGGGCCCAAGATAGTTTTTTTATCTAGTTGTATATATTGAGGGTTCCCGTCCATAGTAATACATTCAGATATTTTCCCATTTACTTTTACAGCTGGGAAATAAAAAAGAACCCAAGAAAACAAACACAATTCTCACCTGAAGGGGCATTCTGCGCTTCAAATGACAAGTAAAATCATTAATCAAAAATTCCTCTGGTGGAAGCTTAAAGAGCTTCTGAAAAGCCGAATTTGTTTGAGGTGACCGTAACTTTATCTAAAATAAGAAAAAAAAATGTTGATAGGAAATAGTAAGCAAATCAAGTTATCAAACAAGAACTATGAAGTCACAAACAAAGACCTAAAAGAAACTGGTGATCATTACCTTTTTTCCAACCTCCTTTTCCATCTTGGTCAGATATTCTTTAATAATATTGCTACCTCGCGTATTATTCAAAAATATCCTTAAATGCAATTTAGACTGACAGGCTTGGGCTAACTTCCCTTGAAGTGGAACCCATACATCACCTAAATCAGATATATTACTTTTTACAAAATTAATCTTTGTATGTCCCAGAGATACGGCTTTATCGAAAGGTCCATCAAAATCATAAACTTCAACATCCAGAGTAGAAGGTGGGTCGTCCATAGCATCAAATTCAAATATTTCTGCAATTTGTCACCATTTAACAACACATTCACTTACAAAGATAACATGTGATTGCAATAAGAAGATATTAGACTCACCATTCCAACGAGGATCGCATTTTTGAAACTTAATTGAACTGGTTCTTGTTTTCCCATTGCAAGTAAAGACCACACATGGATCAGATAATCCACTTGAATCAACTGTTGGTAAATTGCTTCCCTCAACCAATGCAACGGTTAGCAACCATCCATCCCCTGTCGCTTTTATTCCATGATCACTTCCTGCAATTATTGTTAAATGCTAAGTCAAAATGTCATCTAACACATAAAAGAGTTATCTTGTTACTTTTATTCTAGTGAAATATTAATGGGCACTTTTTATACCTTTTTGCGCTCGCGCTTGCATGAATCTTGATATTAAATGCATAACTCGTTCACCTTGAAGAACCAACACTCCGCACACAACAACTTCCCCAATCGAATCTGGCAAGTCCAACCCGCCAAATTCAAGCCCTTGAATGGTACTAGGCATGGCTAAAAAGATGTGCACAAGCACATACAATCCCGTTAAAAAGGTGGAAATCACAGTGAAATTAGCAAAGTATTGAACAGCAAGCTTCCAGTCTGACTGTTTCTCCACATGTAAAGAAGCCAGCGCCTGTTCTTTTTCTGAACCAACTTCTTTTACATCAACCGCCTTCAGTTTTTCAGATAATAAACTTGCTACTTGCTCAAAACTCTCCTTCACGCCTTGGCGGGCCCCACTTTCTATCATACCTTTCATCATTGTATTATGTAAGAAATTCATTCGCCATGAGAACACCAAATGTGAGCATACATCTCCTGATGGAAGCTCGGGCCCAGGAGATATGGATGTTAGAATTTCAACACGGTAATTGCTTGCGTATGGAGCTTCGGGCGTGTTCACACTTGCTAATACCGAAAAACATTTACCATTGGCTTTTAAATATGTTTGATCTTCAATAGCTTTTATTGATTTAATTAGCCTAGATGGTGCTTTAACATAGGTTAACACTCTTTTCAAACTCCCACTTTCAGTGTCGAATTTCCATGATCCCACTTGAAGATCAGTGCTTCCTTGAATCTCTGCCATCTGTTTCAGATAGTTTGATTCAGATGAAAAGAGAAAAGAGTTCAATTCAGATGGTGAAATCGCGTACATCTGATCTAACATTATTCCTCCATGCAAATTAGCAGGCATTTCATTGCCTTCATCTTTCTCATTCATTTTCTTCATAAGTTCTTCAAAATTTGAAGATGATTGTTCTTCACTTTTGTTTTCAGATACCTCAGATTCAACGGTTTGAGGCACCTCTGGTAACTCGGTGATTTTATTAGTGGCTGCTGGTGGTAGTAATTCATTGTTTCGGTTAAAAATATGAGAAATTAGACTTGAAAGTTTTTCTTTGTTTGATTTTTCCTCCTTAATAGGGCCAATTGCTTCCTCTGACTTCATTGGATGTGACACTATTGAACCTGTGGAAGATCCTGCAGCTGCAGGTGACACTGTTCCATTTTCAACTAGTGATTGCAAGTCTGTTTGAGGGCTATTTTGTGAGAAGCATATTGTAAGAAGAATTTCACCTGGCAACAAACACACACTCAGATGAATCTTATGTTTGCAATAATAAGTTTTTGATATTTGGTCAAAAAACCAGCTGCAGATAATTAGTTTTGTAGTAGTTGCAACTAAGTTAGTTATCAAATGTTCAAATAACATTACCTGATTACCCATTTACCCCTTATTTTAACCAAATTTCAATGACCTTTACTCCCATCTCACAAGTCAAAAGTCTTGTCTCCTTTTTTTTTTACAAAAGTGTCCATTGTGGTCACTTTATGCATTAATTTCTTAAATAATTATAATTTTCTACACTCAAAACACCTTACCATCTCAGTATTATAACTTCAAACAACAAAAACACATCCAAACACGATCCCAATCGCTCATTTTATTTGCACCTAATTATCTCATCATTCAAAATCACATAATCACTTTCAAAATGGATATCACACATATATAGGGCGTGCTCAATACAGAACCAATTTTAAGCAGGGAACTACAAGGACCACATAAGCATTTGTTCTACTGCATGAAAGATAATCACGTGTAGTGGGAAATAAAAAGAGAAGTGGTTAAAAGACCATCTTATGTATCACATTTAAAGCAATAGGTATAAGTGCTTATGTGGTTCTCGCAGTTCTCTACTTAAAACTGGTTCAAGTGTTTATATTGTTCTCACACTTCACTACTTCAAATTGGTTCAACATCCCTCGCATATATATGCTTGTTTTTACGTTTTAGGACCTTATATAGTAGCACATAGAGAGGCCACAAACACACAAAGCAAGAAACACAACAACCTTCATTAAAACCAAGATTCATAACACAATGCAATCAAAGGCCTAGAAAATGACAAGTGAACAACTAACAAACAAAAAAACAAACATACCCAGTATTATCCCACTCATAGCAGGACTATTTGTAGGGTTTGGGAAGGGTGGAATGAGGGCAAACCTTTCCTCTATCCCAGGGAATAGAGAGGTTGCTCCCACAGAGACCCGGCTCCAAAAACCATTCTTTTCACGTGTCCAGTATAGTAATCCAGATAACATAAACTACAACAGCTAAAAGAGATAAAAGAAAGATTACCACAATCTTTAATCTTGGATTTCTTCTTGGGCTGCAAAGGGTACCAAACAGTACCTAAAGATTTATCAACCTTATCAAAAACACTAGAAATAGGAATCTCAACATTGCCAACAAAATCATCATTAAAGTATTTATCTTCATTCAACACAGAAACAACAAGTTGTTCCTTCAAATCTTCAACCTTGAAACTAAACTCATCACACCAAGAAGGGTTCAAACATTTTTTCACCACTTTGGTCTTGAACCTTTGGTGCCCTAGTTTCAATTTAACATAAGGATCAATGGACCCATTTGGGTCCATTGCAGGCATGTTTTTGGCTTCTATCACACGCACTAACAGCTTCATATCCAATCAGCAATAATCAAATATTCAAGAAAAGATAAATGTGATTGATATGAATCATGAAAGTGAGTAATGGAATGAATGAATGATCAAAAACCCATGAATTGGATGAAAGATTGAAGAAATCAAGTCGATAAATTGGGAGAAAATATGAACAACAACGTGAATATTGATCAGAGAGGGTTGAGGAGGAACAAGGGGGTGCTTGAATCTTGAATAAAATAATTTTGCTTTTTCTGGAATGAATTGTTATTATTATTTTTGAATTTATTTAATTCAAATACCGATTTAAATAAAGACCATGCTTCCTCGCTTATCATGCAAATATTCTGGTCAAACCAAATCATGGTTTTTGAAACAAATATAAATAGTATAAAATGCTAAAACCTATATATTAATATATTTAAATAAGGAGTAAATTACAAATTATGTCCTTTACGTTTATATAAAATTACAGGTTATGTCCTTTGCCTTTAAAAATTACACCGGATGTCCTTTTTTTGAAACCTTTGCACACTTTGAGTCCTTTCTACTAACTGTTGTTATCTTTTTCTGTTAAGTTAATATGCACATGAGGATAAATTTGTCATTTTACCCATAGAAGGACTATTTGTGTAATTTTGTTTAAATAACAAAAAAAAATTAAAAGTCATCTTTCCCAAACCCTAATCTATTCTCCTGCCTCCCCAAACCACCTCCCACCTGAAAAAAGTGCACCTTCTCCCTCCCTCCAGTTCTCTTCTCACCCCCAACACACCTCCCACCACCGTCAAACCCCTTACCCCCTCTGACGAGAAACCAAAACATGAGCCGAAGAAAACTATGACTGCATATCGCCAGACCGCCAACAAACCTCAAGCTCCAAAAAGGATGGATCCAAAACGACCTCAACGCCGCCTCCGGCCAACAAATCGATGGCGTTCTGGACCGATGTAGACGGCAAGGAATCCGGCCAACGGTGATGCAGCGTCGTTCGTGTTTCGGATTTGGAGTCGAGAGTGAGGGTTACGATGTAGACGGCCAGGGATCCGACCACAGAGATGCAAGGGATCCGGCCGACGGGATGCAAGGGATATGGCCGACACTACCAGTGGTGGTTACGATGACAGTGGGCCTCCAATCCCTTCTTCACCTACTTATCATCGCCTTTCCCGGTTTTCATTGGATTTCTTCAAGAAACCATGTTGGTTTATGGGTTTAGATCGATAATATCAAATCAAATGGGGAGAATTCGATTTGAGTCGATGTTGAACAGGTTGCTCTGGAATAGTTTGAATATTATCATCATTTGCTTCAAAATCAAGTTTGCAAGGTGGATTTTCATCCAATTTGATTAATTGGGGGCAGTATGGATATAATCAATTGAGGGCAGTGGTGGTTTGTGGTTCAATTTCATCTAGTTTGATTTTGCTCATATGAGTCGGATGGATCATTAAAAACTTGAAATTGTTTGTTTCTGGCTATGGTGGTTCAAGGTAGTGGATTTGTACTTGACCGTTGGACGTCATCAGATTGGTCGGAGGAAATTGCTGGTACAGAGAGTAGAGAGAGAGAGTAAAGTGGGAGAGATGGTGTGTGTAGAGGGGGTTTTAATTATTTTTTTTTATTTCTTTTATTTTTTATGTTTGAATAAATTACATAAATGGCTCTTGTGTATGTAAAAACACGAATGTATCCTCATTTGCATAGCACATGATTTGACTTAACAGAAAAAGATAACACCAGTTAGTAGAAAGGACTTAGAGTGTGCAAAGGTTTCAAACAAAGGACATCCAGTGTAATTTTTGAAGGCAAAGGACATAACATGCAATTTTATATAAACGTAAAGGACATAATTTGTAATTTACTCTTAAATAAGTTAATTACACACATGGTCCCTTTTGTTGGAGTAAACTAACATGATTTGATACTAACTTTTAAAACTTGAAAGTTTAGGGTCTGGGGTTTCGATTTTATATTATGTTTATTTCGTTAGTTAATACATAATGTTGTTGTTTTATCACATACCAAAAACTTGCAACTTTTCAAAGTTAGTACAAAATGTGGTTATTTTACCCATGGACTATCCATGTATTTAACTCTGAGATGTTCGGGCACCCTGAATTTTAGCATCAACAGTTTTTTTAAATGATAACATTAAAGCAAAAGTACTTTAAATACAATTTTAAACAAACTTAGCATTCAAAATGATTTACGCATAATTTAATTTGAAATACATGTTTGTAGAATCACAACTAAGATATGGTTGGCGTGTCTATTTTATAAAAAACCAGGTTATAGCACATTAATGGTTAAATGGTTACGACATTTGAAATAAGTACATAATCTTAATGCCTTAGTAATAAATGTAGAGTATTATGTTGATATCTAAAACTATAGATACCCAACATACCCTTTATAACTTGATGGCATAACAAAGAAAGGTATGATTGAGCCAATTTTGCTACATTATACTATTAAGAGATGTTGTGTATATATGAACTATCTCTAAGGGTGTAATATTCATCAACAATTTGTTGAAGATGGATACAATAAAAGACATGCACAATTTAGTGTTGAAAGAGTCATATTAGGAGATTTGTATTGTCTAACCCTCACATATGATTTACGAACTTCACGATATCCATATGAAGATGTTCTTGACTTACCACGTGACAAGAGAATGGTGTCTGAGTGGCTTACTAGTAGAATGATGTGTTAGCTACACATTTGTTTGACACACACATGTGTCCAATCCAACCAACATGCCTACCAGAATTCGCAATGTTTGTCCATTATGGGAACATTGATAACACAACCTTCCTAGTGGTTTGGACCTACCAATACCGCGGGGTTGTAACATCATTATGTTGACTGTCATTGATATTCACGTGTTCTAGTCATATACTAAGTCAAGAACGTCTAAACGTTATCCACACCTTAATAAGTTAGTGGTTGATGTTAATAAAATAATAAAACATTGGTAACATATAGTACTTGATTATACCACATATTTCATGTCAGAGGAAGCAAATGGCGGGGAAGACCGGAAATATGCACTTTACTACGAGATTAATACTTTGTCAAGATAGGTTGTTTCAAAACATCTAGTAACGTGTTTAGTTTGAATATTCCCCACCCCTTGTTATGCTTTTTTAAAGACACATATAATACAATCAAACACTATAGGATGCTAAGATTGAATTATGTTATTAACACCAACCACTAACTTATTAAAGCCATGATGTCGTGCATACGTTCTTGGATTACCACACGACAAAAATGTTTGACCATCAATAACATGTTGAATGTAATGATATCACTATACGTTTACTGCTTTGAAACCATATAAAATGTTTGACCATGATGTCGTGCATACGTTCTTGGATTACCACACGAATTTTTGGTGAGTTAAAGATCGAGATTCGAGTACCGTATAAAATTATAAGGCTAAGGGGTGTACTCCACTTGCTGCTTCCCTCCACAATGTGTCACGTTAGCGCTACATCACGCTTCATTCCACTCCAACGCTCCACTCCATCTAGGGAATAATCCACTCTGCTTCTCTACTTTTTTCTAAATAAATCAATAAAAATTATTATGTTAAAAAGATAAATATAAAAAAATATAAATACAAAAAACTAAAATTAATACTACCTAAAAAATTACCAACTAAAATTAGTTAAAAACATTCATTCATAATTAAAAATATAAACGCAAAATAAAAAATATATATTAAATTTTGAGTATTCATCGTCTTCGGCAGTCAAAATATGTAAATATATTTCACCAAATTTACCGGCCCAAGCACGTGTCAAAGTCATTTACAAGACCAAAAAAATATTAGTTCAAAAACAACTCCGTTTCAATAAAATTTATACCGGGATATTCGAATTTTTTTAATACAAACCTGTGTATTTAGATTTTTCGAAAAAGTTAACATATACAAGTTATTACCCAAAAATCAATTGAGATACTTAACTCAATAACCTAATTAAATGACAGGGAAGAGTGGTGAGCTGCGTGCTGCGTGTTGCAAACTCACGTTGTACGTAAAAACTAAATTTTAAATTTTACGAAATAAAAAACGTATTCTGAATTTTAAATGAAATATAAAAAACTTAACGCAAACCCACGTGTTACAACGAAATAGTTAGTAATACTTAAAAAAACTTTATAAAAAAACGGAACCGTAACAAAGTCGTTAAGAACAGTTAAGCGTTAAAAAATTAGAAAAATAAAGCAAAACCATTTTAAATAAAAGTAAATTGTTAAAAAATGCATAACGACGTTGTACATAAGGGATTAGATAACTTTTACATTATCACGTGTCCCTCCGTTTTAAGCGAAACTTATATTAAAACATAAAAAAACTAAACATATCATGACATTGCATTCGAAATTTTATAAATTAGAAAATATTAAATATTAGAATCAAAAAAAGAAAAAAGAAAAGTCCATTAACAACATAACATATGCCATGATATTATTGGCAAAAAGAAATTCATATAATGAAATTTAAAACAAATAAAAGTTTAAACAGATATTAGAAAAAAAAAAGCTTGGACCCATAAACGAAAATATTCTAGAAAATCAAATGTTGCTTGAATAAAATATTGTCTAAAACACTGTAGAAGTCATTTTGTTTTAGTATAGGTTAATAATGGGTCAATTAAAAACGTGACATGTCTAAAGAGATGGTGAGTCACTCCAAAGAAGCTTCGTCACACCTTCATCAGAAGAGAGAGACTTAAAAAAGCATTGACGATCGCAAAGCTTCAATCTTTCTTTCAACTAACATTTTAATCTTTCTTTCCAAAACTATCCCATTTTATTGACCATTTTGGTGTGTAATTACCAAACTCACCTAAATCCAAATGGGTCTTGCTTCTCATCAAGCAATTAATCAGTTCAAAGATTTAATGGACAAAGGTTTGTTTTTTTGTTTGTTTATATAGTTTTCAAATTTCTTCTGATCTTGTTCTTAATGACCTACTAATTTTGACATTTTTGAAATTGTGGGCAGTTGAAGAGCCTCTTAAAAGAACATTCAAGGTTTTCAAGCTTTTTCCTTTATTACCCTTTTAGATCTGTATATCTAATATTGAAATCCAGTCTTAGATGTTTGTAGATTGCTGTAGTTTGACTTTTTTTTAGAAGAAAGTCTTTCTAGTTTCTTTCTTTCTGTATGATTTCCTCATGTGTGTGCAAATGCTACTTGTTAAAGATTTTGTTCAAAAGTCAAGATCTTTGATTTCAGAGTTGGGTTTGGATTGGTGACCCAATTGGACACTTTAATTAGGTGCTAGGTAGTCAAAGGCTCAAGGTGAGCTTGTCGCTTAGGCGCAAGGTGCTTAAAAAGCGAGGGCCCGAGTCAAGCAGGGCGCATGCCGGGTTTAGGCTGGTTCATGACAATTTTTAGATGTTTCGGACCAGTTTTTGCAGAATTTGGTTGGAATTTACGCATGTGAACCTTGACGGATTCAAGGCGTTATTGTTATGCCGGGCTGCACCTAGGAGAGAGCCTTTGACTACATAGAGTTGATAGTCAAAGGTTCAAGGCGCAAAGGTTGAGCCTGCTGCCTAGGCACAAGGCACTTAAAAAGCGAGGGTCTGAGTCAAGCAAGGCGCATATCAGGGTATCTTTAGCTGTTTTAGCTAGTTTAGGCTGGTTCCAGACCAGTTTTAGATGTATCAGACCAGTTTTAGCTGTTTCGGACCGGTTTTTGCATAATTTGCCTCTGTGCGCCTTGATGGACGCAAGGCGTTCCTTTGATTACATAGATTAGGTGTCAAAGGCGGATTGATTCTAAACCTTCTCTATGTTGATAATGAATCTCCTGTTTGTGGTGTCTTCTGTTTTGGGCTTTAAGTAATTTGAGTGAATAACTAACCAAACATTCGTCAGAATGTTCATCAGGGAAATGTAATTGATACTTTGGAGAAATTTTTAAAAGCAAGGGAGGGGAATGTTCCCAAAGCCCACAAGATGGTTCACTCCTTACACTTAATCTCATGATAGAACTGAAATAATATAATTTTTTTCCTCTTATTATGTCTGATATTTTTTGCAAATTACAGTTGGTAGATAGCTTACAATTGAGGCTGCAAAATGAGATAGATGACATACTAGCTGTAAGTGTCTTTAAACGGTCAACAAAACTTAAAATCGTTTAATCTGCAAACAGTAAAGATTTGTTTGGATTTGTGGTTTGGAACTGATTATCTTATTATTATGATATGAAGCCACAATAACCGATTTTAAGGCGTGCATCCAAACACCCCCTATTTTATGTAACAATGTAGTGACCAGTGAGTTCTCTTATGCAGAAACCCATACTTCCCACTAACCTCTACAGAGAGTTTGCGATTCACAGCTGATAGGATTATCTGGTTACACAAAACAGGTTACATTTATTCATTGTTTTCCGTCTCCATTTGGAAACTTTTCATTGTTCTCACTTATTTCTATTTGTGACAGGGCCTTCCGGTTTTTGCTATTGGTGTGGGCCTCAGCACGTTTGACAAAGCATCTGTAAGACTTTGTTAAACCGAGTTGTGAAGTGACTAGATTGTATTAATTTGAAATCTAATGATATATTTAATCTAATTGATAATTTGCAGATCCATTATTATGTGCAATCACACATTCAAATCAATGAGTATCGTGATCGTGTGATTCTGGTGAGAAGAATATTAAATGATTTCTTATATATTACTCTATTTTTAAGATGCTATTTATACTGCTGAATTCTGGGGGTGTCAGTCGTGTCGGGTTGGCGGGTTGAGTACTTGAATCATTGAACCCGAACACGACCCATATATCTATTCGTGTTAAAGACATCAACCCTAACTCAGACATACTTAAAATTGTGTAACCTGACCCATTTAACTCATTTATCTGAATGAGTCAAATGGGTTGATGGGTTGTAATCAAGTTATAAACTTGTTAAATGGGTTGGTGAGTTGTAATAAACGGGTTAAATGGGTTGGCGGGTCGACCTGTTTAATTAAACGGGTTTGAACAGGTCAACCCGAACATGACTCGTTTATTAAACGGGTTAGATATGACAACCCAAAACCTGGTTATCTTCGATTCGTGTTTCGGGTCATGTCAGAATTTGTTAATTCTACTGAATCCATTGTAGCCGGAAGCAACTAAAAGGAATGGAAGATATATTGGCAAGTGCGTGAAGGTTTTAGATATGAGTGGCCTAAAGCTTTCAGCATTGAACCAGATAAAGGTACATGTTAATACATGTATTCTTAAGTTAAGCGAATATTCACCACTAACCCCAAAACAAAAATTTTACCTTTTGGAAACTGTTTAATGAGCATTGATGTTTTCTACTGCAGTTGCTGACAACAATCTCTACTGTTGATGATCTCAACTACCCGGAGTAGTCAATCACATACTATATAGTAAATGTCCCATACATATTCTCTGCATGTTGGAAGGTCGGCTCCCGTATCTACATTTGAACTTCAAAAAAAATATTTTTGTTTGTGAAACCGCTGTTGCAGGAGGAGCGAACAAAGTTAAAAATACAAGTGTTGCAAGGTGGAGGTCGTGACGAGCTGTTGAAGGTAAGTTGGTTTACCATAACTAATCACAAGTTTTGAGCAACCGAAAGTACCACACGTAACATTTAAACACATGGCGGGGCTGATGTGGAATGCCATGTGGAATGATGACTTTGACAAATCACCAATCTTGGTTTTAAAAGGTTGTAGGAGGATTATATTGACAAATCACCAGTCTGGGGCTTGAGGCGCTCTTCTTGGTCAAAATTGGTTAAAATTAGGGGCTGTAGGAGGATTATATGTAAAACCAACCAAAGGGATGAAGAAATTATGAAAAGTTTACTTGATAAAAAGACTGATATGTAAAACTAATGACTGAGGCGCGACTTTTGGTTGTAAATAAAGCCTGTTTAGTTGTACATTGAGCATGCCTCGTGTATACGATGCGCACGCCCACGCCTAGGCTTTTGGGACCTAAATGCCTCGGAGCGCCTTGCACTTTTTTAAACCAAGTCACCAACGTTGCTAGTTGTTACCTAAATAACATGTTTAAAAAAAAAATAGTTTAATGACCTCAAAAGTTTAAAACCACAATTGAAACAAAGTGAATGTTGGTTTCAATTTGCCTTCGAGTAGTAAAGGGCTAATGTTTGGTGCTATATATGTTTTGTGCAGATAATGGACTACTCTTCCCTCCCTCATTTTTGCCGAAGAGATGGGTCAGGGTCAGGGTCAGGATGAGTGTTGCGTACATGGTCATGGTCAGGTTCAGGGTCAGGGCCAGGGCCAGGGCCAGGGTCATCTAGATATTCAGACGATGATTGCTTCTCACTGGACCATCCATTTCATCAAGAACTTTACAACTACATGAAGCAGCAATCAGGGACTCTTGAACGAAAAGAACCAGCAAAGCAAGGTTCGGTGCATGTGGAAGTGCCATTGGGAGGCCATGAGGATGCAGACTTGCAGAGAACGTTGGAATCCGAGTTGAAGAAGCTTTGAATCCAAAAGACTCTCACTGATTAAGTAAAGATCTTTACACATAACCATGAAGATCTGTAATTACTGATTAGTAGTATGTGGTGTGGTTAGTCATTCACAGCTCAAGTTATGTGGATGTATTTGTAGTGCACCTATATGTATCATGTATCATTTACTCCCCTGTTAGACGCGATTGCTTGGAACATTGTAACATTGTAATAGCCTTTTGCGCATGCATCGGCTTTGGTTCTCTAATATATAAATCAAGTCTAGTTTTTTTTTAAAGTGATTTAGTTATGATATGCATATAATTGAATCTTTATATCTTATAGTATCTGAGCAGATCCTGGTTTCCTGGCATAACCTCATAAAGGTCACCTATCCAGTGCAAGCTAACATGATGGGACATAGAACAAAACATAATCATCTGCAATCATTCTGGAAATCCAAACACAGATACAAACAAAATAAAGTCTAGTTAAACCAATTTGTTAGCTCAAACTGCTGTTTCTGACCACAGATCTTCCCTTATTCTATCTGGTACCACTACTTGCAGTATCCTTCCCTTAGAAAACCGGGCAACCCGTGACATTAATCCCGGGAGCCGTGGGGCATTTTGCCAAAGGACAGTGATCGGGCTTCGCACCCCACCACTTCAAGTCAACACCCTCGTTTTGCAGGGCGAAGAACAGCAGCACCCCCATGAAAGCCGTCCCTGCATCAAGCGCAGCTGACAACACGTAATTGTACTTCTGCCACCACTGTTTCCGGTACTTAAACACAAAGTAGTTAAAGATCATTCCCGTGACAAGCCAGCTGGCGATATTTGTTGGGGTTGCTGGCGGCATTCCAGCAAAACCGTACGATATAACGGGTATGTTAATCAATGGAATCCATTTCTTTTCTGGGAAAATCTTGCTCATTATCCATACGGGAACTGGTAAAAACGCTCCTATCAGAAACAGCCATACAAGGTTTCTGTACAAACCTCCAGGTCCAAAGAGTCTTTGTGGTCCAATGAGTCCCCATATAACAGAAGCATCAAATGTGACCTTGAACTTGGGGCATGTCCACGGGCTCTCGGGATGAAGCCCGTCGATATCACATATGTTTTCGATGTTCTCCAGCATCCACCACGAGACTGCTAGATTTACTGTCCCAGAAACTAGAGTTCCAACCAGCTGAGAATATACATATATATGCATTAGATTACTAACTATGATAATCTAGTTGGTAGTTGGTTAGCAGTAACAGAACAAACAAACCTGTGCTGTGAACATGCATCTAGGTGGGATCTTCATGTAGTGGCCTAGCTTAAGATCAGATAAGAAAGAAAGAGCATGAACTGTGCTGATTCGTCCGTAGATCTTGAAAAGCAAGTTAGCGATTGGCTTTCCGGGCAACATGTACCCGAATATGAACTGGGCTATGATGTCGTATCCTGGTTGCTGCATCACAATGCCAATAAAACTAGAAGTTAAGAACTTTATTGTTATCTGATTTCTTATCTCAGTTAACCGTGTTTTTTTCTACAGGTATCGAGTTGGGCTGGCGGGTTTAATCGTTGAAACTGAACACGACTCATATGTTTATTTGTGTCAAAGACGTCAACCCTAACCAGGAACCAGACACGCTTAAAATCGAGTAACCCGAACACGACCTGTTTAACCCATTTATCTAAATGGGTCAAACGGGTTGACGTGTTGTGATCAAGTTGTTGACGTGCTAAAGGGGTTGGATGGTTCTAATAAATTGGTTAAATGGGTTGACCTGTTTAATTAAACGGGTTAAATATTTAGCGGTACCTGGTTGGTAGTAGCTTGAATGACACCGATGGGGAGTGTAACGATGAAAGCCAGTGCAAAAGCAAAGAGAAAACCCCACCACGGAAGCTGCACGTCTTCTTTATATGCAAAACACATGACCAGGGATAACGCGATGCTCCCGATCAATAACACGAGATACCACCATTGTGGCACTTGTTTATAACTCTTCATCAGTTTCGCATGAATGTCGAGTTTCATGTTCTTCACTGCAGATCTACTCTGCCTCCATATATCCCTACATGATCAAAATTCAGTAAAAAAACAATAAAGAGTTAATCTAGTTATGATATGTATAGGGGCATGTTCGTTTTAGAACAAATAATATGTTGAGAACAGACAAAAGTGTAATAGGTACAGACACAATATGTGATTCTAGTGGTTCTCAGCATACTATTGGTGACATATTCTTTTTAAAGTTTTTAAAAGTTTGTTACCCTTTAGTGGAAAAAGAAAGTGGATGCCTTACCCGCCGTGAAATAGGGCAACATGGGTGAGGGTTGCGGTGAACCTTGCGAATCCTGATCCAATGGAAAGTGCAAACAAAGGACTCAAATAGAGTTTGCCATAACTCTCGTATGCGGCGACATTTAAGTCATACTGTGGGGTCAAAACTCGAGTGGTGTCATACTCGTGACCCGTTCTGGTGAACAGCTTGTTGGAGAAAATTGGGAATTTTCGCGCATCAAATGTGTCGTATTTCCAGTAACAAAGAGGAACAATTATGTAAATGAACATGATAAATCCTACTCCAACATTGACAATGGAAGTCCAAGGTGTGACTAATGGGCTACCATGGTAGGCTGAAATCCCGGCCCAATCCAGGGTGAATGCACCCACACCTAAACCATGGTAGCCCGACCCAATTTGCTGGGCAGTTATGCTGTTTGGCCACGCCCAGCAAACCCATGAGAAGAAAGTCAAGATTGGAAAAAGATAGCCCGGGAGCGCGTAGTAGGCAAAACTTAGAACCAAGAAGATCATGAAAAACCTCATTCTTGTCATGCCTTGTGCTTTAATTTCCTTTTCATGCAATGCTCTGAAATTAAAATAAGTTTCCCAGTGTTAGTGTATCTTTCAACTATCGACTCAGTGAGTCAAATGTTGATGACTCGATGGCTGATTCGACCCGGTGATTACTATTGGATTTCATTTTCATCTTTATTCTGTCACAAGTGACATACACAAGAAAAAATCTTTGCTTTATGACTTTTTCATAAAGAGTTCAAAATTCCCTTGATTTGATGATGAAAAAGAATATTTGACACAGAAATGTATTCATCTTTTCAATTATTCCAAAAGGGTCACCCCATATAATTTATAAATATAATCATGAAAATAAATAAATAAATAGAGAGAGAGAGACCACACAAACAGACCTAAAGAGAGAAACTTGTGCAAGGTTTGAAGGCCACCACATCTCCACTGGATCAACCAGATACCTTCTCAACATCCCTGCCCATCCATACCCCAATATCTGCCATAGAAAACACCAAAAACAACAATTGAGGGGTGTTTGGATATGTTCATTGGAATCATATGCACACTAACAAAAAAGTAAACACATAGTATAAATTCTCATCAACTTCAATTCGTTTTCATTCTCGATACAGAGCTGATCCAGAAGTTAGCAGACTCAAACTTAAACCAGCCGGATAGAAACAAACCAAGTAGAAAAGGACTAAATCAGAAATGTTGTTGTGTATTAAAAATAAAAAAATGATTACAATAAAGTGGTATGTAAACGTGCAACAAGCTGCGCCGCAACCCCTTTTGGATAGCAAACCTAATACTACTAAAAGGACCCAACTTAAAAAAGAGCATAACCTAAGCTACGTTTAGAGTTACAAGACCCATAAGTAACTAACGAAAACGTCTCGACAGGCCGGATCTCATGCTCCCAACCGTCAGACCGAATTCCGTCATCTAAATCCCCAATTTCAGTAAAAAATTCTTTTCTTCAAATTTATAATTTAAATTTACTTCCATTTTGTATAAAAACGCGCGAATCTTCGATTTTTACCACCACACAATTATTTAAAAAAAACAAATTTATTTGATTCAATAAAAAAACATTCAATAACCGAAAATACCAAAATGAACATTATCTAGCAAAAAATCACCAAAATTGACATTTAGTCGTTACTACGCCAGCTAAGCCTCTGCTTTTTTTCGGGCTAAACCGACATGTTTTCCTGTTAGCAAGCTAAACGTCCATTTTGATATTTTTCCCTAAATAATTTCTCTATAAAACAACTTCAAACAAAATATAATATAATTATTAAAAAAAAAGTACAAAAAACATGCCTGAGTAGTCAACACAATAATCAAAGCACACAAGAAGCTCAAGCTCTGTCGATAATAAGCTTTCATAACCGTAATAGCTCCGATGGAGTACGCATCACCACCACCACTCGACACACCACAATTAGCAAAAACCGTGATTATCACGTGCTCTTTCATATTAAACGGACCCGGGTTCAAACTAAAACTCCGACCCAACAACTTATACTCCGTCGTCGGCAACGTCGCCGCCATGAATTTTCCGATCGGCAAAACTGCAATTTGCATCAGAATCGCCGAGATGACTAACGGTTGGGTTCGGTAGATGAAGAAAGTGTTTAGGAATATTAAAAGTACGCATGATCCCACACCCAGTGTCCATGCTCGGAATGTCATTACCGGAAGTGATGTGTCGTCGGTTTCCGGCACCACCAACGCCACCTCCTCCACGGTGCACTCGGCGGTGGTTTGTTTCTCGCCGGTGTCATTTTTGGTGGACATTGTTGTGTTGTTGTTTACTGACACTGGTTTCACTTGGTTTGAGATTTGGTTCTGTAATCTGAAAACCTCACGGACCTGTGTTTTTATAGGGGAGAGAGAGAAAGAGAAAGGTGATAATTACGAAAATACCATCACAATTGGATATTTTAGATATTCTTTTTTTTTATATATAAATTTTATTAGATGTAATTAATTAATGTAGAAAACTCACTCTAATATTAAGTTTTTTTTTTGTTTTTTTTTTATCTATTTTCAATAAAGTTATTTACATTCTGCTGGTAAAGTAATGTATTTTTTCACTAAATGGTTCTGAGTTTAAATTTTACATAAGATAGATGTAATAATTTTAGAAGTAAAACATGTGTATAGTAGAAAGTGTGTATTCATGTAAGTTTTTTGCTTTTCGCTAAAGTCACATGACTTTTATGTGGTATTTTAATATTGTGAATTTGTTTTATGAATATTGAAAATTTTAAGTTAAGCTGTCTAAATGAAACATGTATAAACATTGATTACTATTTAATATTTTTTTTTTATAAATTTAGCTTGAAGTAGAAGGTAATAGTAAAAAAACTCACTAAATAATAACAAAGTTTCATAATTGTTTAATTTAAGTTAAATTAGAAAAATATAATCTCTAAATTGTAATCCTAATTTATATATTTTTCATTTAGATCACTTGATTTAAAAAAAAAAGTTTAATATTTATAATAAATATTTTATAAAATTGGGACATCTAATAAAGTTTCAGTGACTTTATAAAGACAAAAAAATAAACTTTGTCTAACTTTAGGGGAACATATATGAAAATTGGTTAATATCAAATGATTTTTTATTTTATAATTTCTTAAAAATTAGACCGGTTAGGTCAAGAACCAACTATTTTATCGGTTTGATTCCGAAGCTACGAGTCCTTAAGAATTGAATTGCTCATACCTTTTTTTTTATTATATCAGTTGGTCAGACCGGTTTGTAAAAAAACTTATTTCATTTTTTTTAACTTTTATGTTTAGAAAGATTAATATTTAAACTGTTTTTCTATTCTCATAGTTTTTTTTTATGTTATGCATGTTATTTTAATTTTTATGTTGATTATTGGCGAAATAAATGAGTAAAATTGTATATAAAATTGATATTTTTTATGGCAAAGGTCAACGCAGTAAACATGGTACGGAATTTAATGAATAGATAAAGAGTAAAGTGAATTGAGTCGGTATATCACACGTCTAAGTGTCAAACACACACTCAGGCACAAATTTTGTAAAAAAGGGCATCCTATGTGTCCATATGGGACCCATACTTTTCATTCCACGTGTGATTCTTCTGACAGCTCTACTGACACGTATGTCACGCATGTGTGATTGCTTCATGTCGCACGTGTAAGGTGCAAACTAAATCAAGAGCAAAAGGAGTTAATTCATATCATATTTTGTAAGCAACCTAATAAATATGTGATCCAGAAATAAGACAGAAAATAATAAATATTCGTATTAATTACTTTAAATTGATTAGTTGATTAAAATCTTATAAATAATTCTATAAAAAATAAATTAGATTTTAATACAAATAAATATACATGTATAGGGCTGCAAACAAAATGAACGAACATGAATAATTCATGAACTGTTTATGAACGCAAACAAACACAAGGAACCCCATGCACAGAAACAAACACAAATTCTTTTGAAAATAAAATCATCATTTTTATATTAAATTAATATTACAAAAAATCCACCAAACATAAATATGAATTGTTTAAAAATTGACATATTTATCTCCACATACTTGATATAATTATCATAAACATAATTAACAAATATTTTTAATTGATAAAATACAAAATTTAAAAACATTTAAAGACCGAACGAACATGAACGAACACAAACAAACTAACATAAATGAACACATTACTGCATGCTCACTAACATAATTGAACAAACGCGATCGTTGATCATGTTTGCTCATTTAACTAAATTGCGAACGAAATTTCTTGTTGTTCATTTATTAAACGGAAAAACATAAACGAACTTCCATCTGAACGAATCACGAACCGTTCGCTAAACGTTCAAATCGTTTGCGACATTACATATGTATATATATAAAATAACTATTTATAATCTAAAGATGTTAGTAAATTTTCCTCACTAAAAATATGAATTTATCCCTCTTAATATAATTCAGTTTTTTTAAGATGTAAAAATGTAGATTTGAATATAACGTTACATTCATAATGTTCTATAAAGCTTGAAAGTACATACCATATTGGTATACACAGTTCTCAACACAAATTCGGTCATGTTCATCAACTTTGTAACCATCAATTGTGAAAGGTATCTCCTCCACCAAATTTTGTTTCTAAAAAAAAATTATTACTAGACACATGTTTGATGTAGAATATGATAGAATAATTCACTACGTTGATGTGGAATGTGACAAATTAAATCATTTAGAAACCATAAGAACAACCATAATGGTAGGATGATGATGGTCCATATTGTGACATAGAAAATGCTATGAGTCTATGACCTAGATCGATACAAGTACAAATATGAAATACCCTTGTATATTAGGTTTTGACATGTGATGCTAATCTTCATCCACAAGAGAAAATAAAAAGAAAAGAAGAGATTTCATGCCACGCGATTTGAAGTAAACTCTAACACATTGATATTCTATTTACTGAGATTGAACCGCTTGATAGTCATGATTTTTGAGCCGCTTCATAGCATTGTTATGTGTACCGAGTTGGTGAAGAAGCATGGCTACGTGCATGGTGCATGTTTTTTTTCTTAATTAGCACATGTTTTTAATTCATGTCTTTCATTTTAGTATTATCGTGGGTGCTGCAAGTAAAGGAGAGAAGTGGGATGCCATTCTCACCCCATATTCTAGGTAGTTACTAAGAAATGATGTTTGTTTTGTAACCCTTTAAGCAGTGGCGAAGTTTGACGAAAAACGCAGAGGGGGCCGCGACGGAATCCTATAATTTTTCTTTTCTATCAAGGGGCCGGAACTTAATACCTATAAAATTTTCGACCAAATACATATAAATTAACACTACTGAACGAAAAATCAGGGGGACCGAGGCACCCTCGGGCCCTCACTAAGCTTCCCCCTGCCTTTAAGTAGGGAGTTTTTATTTTGGAATAGATATGTAGAAAATTGGCTCTGATCTTCCTCATTTTCTCTCTTGATTTCCCTCTATTTGCTTGGCCATTTGATTTCCTGTTTGACACACACCACATTGCGTACTACATGAAACGCTTGCATAAATTCCATCGCACGTGGAACTCCTCTCGCATATAATCTTTTTGTAATAGAGTCATCAATAAAACATATGTTTTCATGATGAAATACAATTCATACGCAAATAAATGTCGATTATTTTAGGTAATTTTCGCATATTTGGTTACTATTTAATGTATGAAGTTTAGATAAATCTGAAATCAATTTCAAAACACATTATATAGAGAAAGTCATGAGAAAGGGGAGGGAGAGAGAGAAATCTTTGTTATGGGTCCGTTTTTTCTATCTATGACGATGATCCAACATGTTGTTTCATGATATGCAGTTACGATACGCTATCAACCTATCTAAAGGAGATATCACTACTAGTCATAACATGCAAGAAAATGGTGGCATGCATGACCAGTTTAGTCTCCAATTCATCATGCTCATGGATAACTTACATGGTCCCTTGAGTCGAAGTCACCTAAACGTGTTCAAATCAGGTGCCCAAATTTTATCAACTTATTGAAAGGTGAAAGCATGATTGGTGTCTTGCCAAAACCGCATGTACTTATGACACCTAGTGGTAAAGGGTGTGGCCTTCATCCATTTTGTGCTTCTTTATGAAGGGTTGGTTGGGTAAATATACCCACTTAATGCCTTTGACAACTTTACAGAGACAATAGAGATGGTGGGGGAGAGGTGACCACTATGTTGCCTTATATTGCACTTTGTAACCATGAATGCAAACTAAAAACAAACCAATCCAACCACAAGCATATTCTAACAACTTTTACGCTAAACATTTTATTTAACGTATTAATGCAGTGACTGATTTTAACATGATAATGCAACATTTGTAGCCTATAATACTTGTTTTATATTACACTTCTTTTTATAGAGAGATATGTTGCGGGAAAAGACCGCATATAACCACTTTAGTAGGAATTTATATCTCGTCAAAATAGACTGGCATAAAGACCTAGTAAAGTCTTTACTTAGGGTCTTTTGCCACCAACGCCTCTTTCTTTTGGCAAAACATGTAATACACTCAAGCCCCTTAATGCTACCAAGGTCGCATTATTTTGTTAAAACCGTTTGCTAAATCAATAAGGTGAAAACAACTAAGAGACGCTATAAACCTAACATGAGGAGAGGATGTTTGGACTTTAACATGTGACATTTCAAAAATTTTCGTTGCGGAATTTATCGTGTAAATATTAACATTTTATATTTAATCAAATTATTACAAATGGGTATATTGGCAAATTTCAATTTATGTACTTTTAATTTTAAAAATATTTGAAGGTTATAAACTATATAAATTATGTTATTAAATTAAATAATTTATATAAATCAATGGTTTTCAATTTTATTTACCATTCAATGAGATTGATCTTAAATAAAAACATAACTTTTATGAAATTTTATATGCTTAAGTTTTATTTGGTTTTTATACAAATAAGTATTTTTTTTGTTATGAAACTAATTTAATTAGAATTTTATAAGTTTTAAAAACTAATATAAAATTTTATACAAAAAAAATTCTACATTTAAAAAGTTGCATATTTAATAAAACAACATATTTTAATAAGATTTATAACTTTTATAAAGATTATTATTTATAAAATAATAATAAAATAAGTTTATAAAAACATTTTTAAATTAATTTGATTTAAAAAGAAATTTAAATTAATTTATTCATTTAAAAGTTCAGGGGTTGTATTGTAATAAATCGAACTCAAAGGTTTTAACAGAAAATAACTGTAGGGTCTGTTTCTGGACAATTTAAACTTCAGGGACCCATCCGTATTTATTTTAAGGGTTAATTTAATATAAAGACAAACCCCAGGGACCAAAGTTGCCAACTCCCCATTCGCATTCCCGGTCACCCCCTTCGATTGTCCGGCGGTCCGAGGCTTTCTCCGGCGAACACCCCGACAGGGCTGTTCCCTGCACCTCGACGCCCGACAAAAGCGTCGCTGACTTCGCCTCTCCCACGCAAACCAGAGCCCTTGACCAATTTGTCGTTTAAACATACGAAAAGTATGATCCTGTTTGTGGCCGAAAGTTCACGCCGCGTAATTGACTCCGACAGTAGACCTCCACGCCTGAAAAAGGGCTCGACAGCTTCGTCTCGTCCAGACGAGTATCGGGGCAGGCTCAATTGCTTGTCTCATTGTCGGAATCAAGCTCGACTATAAGAAACCACTACCGGTCCTTCTCGGGCTCCATTCTCTCTCGACTCTCACTCTCACTCCAAATTGAGAATTCCATCACTCTCTTCGTCCCTGAAAGAAGTTGTGACCAAGAATTCAGAAGCTAATCCCACCCAGAAGTCTAGTTCCCGTTTTGGACATTTTCGGTTCAAAAGTCTCTGCCGACCAAGCCCTTCGCGACTAGGTTCGAGTCTCGATTCGATTCCTGTACCTTCTGTTATCATCAGGTAACCTATTCCAGTCGAAATCTAGACAATCGCTCGAGGATTACTGGGCAAACCAAGTGTCCTCGGACACGGTTTGCCGGTTACCGAGAACCAGCGACCAGTATGGTTAGTGTGGTTATCAATTAAACGACACCCACATAACCAGCGATGGGCAGTAGCCCGGCTGGTTATGCGTGTGTGTGTTTGTATCACAGGTCGCGGGTTCGATCCGGGTGGCCTACGGCCCAACCCCATTTTGCTCCTGTTGTCTTTTTTTTTATTTTATTTAATTTTCTTAATTTATTTTAATATCATTTTTATACACTAAAGACTAAAACGAGTCGGTTTGATCGTTCGTTTATTTTGAAACCAATTAAACAATCTTTTTAATCCATAAACTATTCCATTTTTATAAATCTTGTAATATTATTTAAATACATTTTTATATATAAATATCTTATATTTTTATAAATCTCGTAATATTATTTAAATACATTTTTATATATAAAATATCTCATATTTTTATAAATCTTGTAATACTTTTATAAACTTACTTAAATACACTTTTATATATAAAATGTCCTATATTTTTATAACTCTTGTAACATTTTTATAAACTTAATAAAATACATCTAATATATATAAAATGTCTCATCTTTTTATAAACCTAGCTACATTTTCAATAAACTCGTTTAAATAAATCTTAAATATCAACATAATTGGTTAAATAAAGACTTATCTTTTTATTTATTATTATTGTTTAAATACATTAAACATAATGATTAATTATTTAAAAATGTAATATTTTATAAGTCAAAGTTTTACAAAACCGTATTCATTTTCTACCACATTTTATACAAATAAACATTAAGGATATTATTATAAAACATATACTCATTTAAATACGAATACGCACATACATATAACATACAATAATACCCATTTATCTACATAGGGTTTCATTTTGCTTAGACTTCAACATACTTATCACCTACACGCGTGGACAAATACCCGCTTGCAAGGTGAGTTACATATCCCCTATTTACATTTTTATACATTTTGGGGTGAAACGTAATCTGTGCTTACTTACATACAATTCAACTTGTGTTTACATGCGTAGATTATTGTGCTTTTGTGCTTGATCACTTGTTATGCTATGAATACTTTTAGGATGGTATAAATTATGTGTAACCCACATAGTCTTGATTCCATGCCTATCACTTTTAGGGTAGCGGTATGCTATGCCTATCACGTTAAACCTATATGCTTATATACAAAATTACATGCTTACAATTGGTATACATATAGTGAAATCTCCACATTATGCCATATCATACCATGTCAAACTATGAATTGTATAAACGTTTTTAACTAAACTTTTATCTTATTTAAACATATGTAAACTCACCAACTCTCGTAGTTGACACTTGTTTTGGATTACGTTTCAGGTGAAGATATGTGATTGTGTGACTATGTGTTGAAGGTGCTACACATAAGGCTTTTGGACCTAGTAAAAAAATAATTATGTGTAATATTCTAGAATAGGGTGTTGTAACTTGAATTGTATTTGGATATTTGATATTTAAATCTTATTAATGAATTATGCAACCTTAGTAGATCATGTGCTTATGAACAATCATTTCATTGTCCGCCTCGATGATTCCGCCATCGGTCGGGGTGTGACATAACATAACATGTAGCGTATAATGTTGGTAGTGTTTGTTTAAAAATATAGTTAAAGATGGAATTATAATTATAACAAAATTAGCTTATGATGGAAAGATTTTGTGATATAATTTGTTTAAAAATGTAGTTAAAGTTTTGTAATTATTTATTTATGTCTCTCACACACACACACATATAGGGTTAGGTTAAGTTGCAAACTCAAATGAGTTGTGGAAACCCCGAAAACCCTATATAGGCCCTTGATTAGATTTTGATCAATGGCTGAGATAACATTAACCCACTTACCATATGACTTTAGATTAATTTAATAATTAATGGTACAAAAAGGGTAGTTTAGACTTTTTCTTTGTGACTGACAATCTGCATTGGAGAGCGTCCTTCTACCATGCAGCCATCAATCAAATCGTTTCCTATTCTCATTGTACCCCTAAAAATTTAAATTTCATTTTCTTTTTCGAAAAAATGGCGGTTCCAAATTGAACGAAGCTGTTGTTTACTCTACATATTAGGGTTTCGAGAAAGTAAAAGGCATAATTCGTACTTCGACTAAAATTGGAGAAGAACATCAGATTGGGGGGGATTCAAAGCGATCGGTCGGCGTTAAATTTACTACATCATCATGCGTTTGAGTAAATTGATGGTTTCCCTAATTTTATGTAAGTTAAATCTATACAATCTCTCGTATTAAACAAATAAATTTGTGATTGCAGAGAAGAGTAGTGATCAAAAAGATAAAAAAGCTGTAAACAGGTATGCAAATACAGAAGACGATCCAATAGAAGTTGAATCGGAGGTCAAAACAATGGAAAAACAAGTGAAAAATAAAATGGAAAAACAAGGGAAAAAGAAAAAAAGATGCTTAGGTAAGTTTAATTTTATTTATAAATATTATTAATAAAAGTTACATATGTAACAGATGTAAAAAAATATTGTATAATCGATTCTGTTGCTAAATATAGGGGCTAAATCAGAGGAAAAAATGACTAAAAAATCAAAGAAAATCAGAATTACAGGTTTTATTACTATCTTATAATGCTAATTTAATACTTTATTGATACAAATGAAAACATTTTCTCTTTGTTAGGAAATATACATTATGAGTTTAGTATTTTTGGGACATATACTAAACCAATAATGTTGGGACATATACATTGTTAGACTATTTTTTAATGTGTTTTTCATTATATAGCCTGTTATATGGATGTTACATTTAATTAGAATGTAGTTAGACATAATCTGTGTCATTAAGATTAATAGTTGGGCTTTGATTTTTGTTTATGCTATAAAACAGATATCTTTGAAGATGAACTTGAAACACCACTGATATCTTTGAAGAAAAGAAAGAATGGTTAGATACATTTGACAATTTTGTATATATTTGTTGTAGTAATTGATTAATTAAAGTTTAATTTTTAAAATACAGTGTTTGAAGAAACTGATAATGACAGACCAGTGAAATGTGGAAAGAAAATAAAGAAATCTGAATTAGGGAATCATCAGATGGTGGTGAAAAAACAGAGGAAGAATAAAAAAGGATGAAAAGAAAATTAAGCAAGAAAAAAAAGATAGGTTAATTTCTTAATTTATAAACAAATAATATTAAGAATTTTGCTAGATTTACATAACTCTTTATTTTTTGTAGCAGGAAAGGTTTTGATAAAGATAGAATCATCTAGTAAGAATAAAGGCGTAAGGCTCAGGAAAAAGGATTTCATATTGATCTCTGAAAGTAAATCTAGAGATCTGGAAAAGATAAAAAAAAGTAAAAAGGTGAGAGTTGGGGATATAAAAGAGATCTTGCAACAAAGTTCTAGTTTAGAGTTGACAAAAAGGAAAAATAAGGTGAAAAGCGAGTCAACCAAAGTAAAATGGCTAACTTTACAAACTAGGTCATCACCAAACCAGCTATGTAAGTGCATTTCAATTTTGAAAGACAAGCAAAAAGCCGCTGTAAGAAAAATGGGGGAAACTTCTAACCTTTAAAGTGGATGGCATACCATCTAAATTAGCTCACTACGTGGTAGATAAATTCAAGGCTAGAAAGATGGAAATCAGGACTCCTAGTGGGGATATTAAGGTTGATACAGATTCGATTCATAGTCTTTTAGGGGTGCCAAAAGGAGGTATAAAAATGTATTCAATTACACCGTTAGAAGTCTTAGATGACAAGGTTAAAGAATGGAGAGATCAGTATGAGGGTCGTTTTATGGCACCATCTGAAATAGTTAGACATATTGAGAGTTCAAGGGATGAGGATAGTTTCGAATTTAGGATGAACTTTGTGATGTTATTTGTCATGGTAATGATACAATGTTTAAAACAAGGGAGGCTAAAAGAAGAAATTTTGAAATATATTACAGTCGAAACAGATTTCAGAAACATTGACTGGTGTGATTATATCATAGAGAACTTGAAGGTGTGTAAGATTGGGTGGAATAGATTTGATAACAGCTCACCATTTAATGGGCCGCTCACTGTTCTAACGGTATGTAACTTATCTTTTAAATTGTTTATGGAAATATTACAATTCTGAAAATTTATATTTACAGAACGTTACATATTAATACAGAATGTAACAACAAAAATATTAACAGATTTTTTTAGATTAGTTTTTCGAATAGGAACAGAGTGTTTTTACTTTATGTTAATATAATGACAAAAGTAGTCTGCAAATTTGTTATATAATGTAACATTATAATGTTACATGTTGTTACATTATTTAAAAATAGGTTAAACTAATGTACATTGGTGCAGATATTATATGTGGATAGTGTGGAGTGCCGGAAGATGAAGGTTGACTATACGATAAATCAAATAACGTTCTGGACAATGGATAGGATGAGGATAAGAAAGAGGTTGGAAATTAAAGGGAAAGGATTTAGTAAAGGTAGGTTCAAGGGGTTGACGATATCTGTTAATAATCAGACAATAGGAGAAAGGGAAGATATTTCATTAGAATTCCAGGTAATGAAAATTATGATAAATTAAATGTTTTTTTCTTTCTGATAAGATAATAATTAACATTACATTTTAATAGGAGGAGTATATCAGTGTGTTAAAGAAATTGGATGATTTTGAGGAAAAGAAAAAGGAGATTGAAAATGATCTATCTGAGATTTATAAAAAAAATATAGAAAGATCAAAGGTGGTAAGTTTAATAGAAAGGAATGAATTGATTTTGCAAGTTAAACCCGTATAGCCACAAGACAATAGTTTGGAGGAAACTAATTCCAAAATAATTGAATTGTTAAAAAAAAGTAATGAAGAAATTGTAGATCAAGAAATTGTGTTGAAGAAATACATGGTAATTTCAATACAAATTTTGAAATATATTAACTCCATTTTATAGATATTGATACTTATTACAAACGAATTTGAAGATACAGGTGTTAATGATAATGAAATGGAAGATAACAACATAGATATTTTAGTGGAATTGGAAGTTGATGATAATATTGATGTTAATCAAGTCTTTCAGAATGAAGCAACTGAAATACGTATTCAATATATATTTTTACATTTTCCATCCACTAAATTAATGTAATACACAATGTAACATTAATGTAACTGATGTACCTAATGTTATTCAAGTATTGGGTTACTTGTGTGACAATAATGTAATAAACTTAATGTAATATTGGGGTTAAATTTAAAACATGTTATGGAAACACAAGTAAGATTACATAGGTTAATTTCAATACGTATTTTGAAATATATTTACTCCATTTTATAGATATTGATACTTATTACAAACCAATTTCAAGATGCAGGTGTTAATGATAATGAAATGGAAAATAAGAACATAGATATTTCAGTGGACTTGGAAGCTGATGATAATGTTGATGTTAACTGATGTTATTCAAGTAGTTTCGGGTGACCGGAAGTTTCGGTTAACTCAAGAAGTTTCGATAGCCATAGAACAGATAAAATATAAACACTATTCACAAGATATTTACACTTATCTTCTTGGAAAAGATCCAATTCAATCAGATGTAGTCCTACGTGTTGGATTCCTATTCATACGCCAAGTGACCGTCAAAGTAACGACATTTACCACCGATGACCCCGTATGTTTTGCTTACGCAAAGATCTCGGGTGTTCATCTTTTTCCCATCCATTTGGATGATTTGACCCTGTCTGTTTTGCTTACGCAAAGATCTCGGGTGCAACATTTTCCTATCTGCTTGGATAATTTTACGACTTCTTCTGTTTTGCTTACGCAAAGATATAGAATGTTCATACCTTTTTAATATCTACTTGGATATTTTTCATTTTAAATCTTCTAATCCACTTAGGGTTCTTATTTTTATTTTGGTGGTATTTTGAAATTATTAAGATGGTACCTTGGTTAATCAGAAAGAGATGATAGGATGAATATGGGTATTTCTTGAGGATTGATAGGTTTTCAAAACCATTTTATTTCAATGTGGGGTACACCTTGTATCAAGTTTAAATACTACCTTATAATCACATGAAACCTATGTACAAACAAATGTTCGGGTTTACTTTGCACAAATATCAGCTATCTTCAGGGACTCACGGTAGTTGATTGCAAAAGGAAGTGTTTCAAGAGACTGGCCAGATCTGATCTCATGTTGGATCTTTTCCAAGAAGATAAGTGTAAATATCTTGTGAATAGTGTTTATGTTTTATCTGTTCTATGGCTATCGAAACTTCTTGAGTTAACCGAAACTTCCAGTCACCCGAAACTACAAATTCACCTGAAACTTCCAACTACCCGAAACTACCTAGTCAGCCGAAACTTCTTTTGCCTATCGAAACTAGTAGTTTCGACAGGGGCATTTTGGTCTTTTACCACATGAAAAAATTAAATGTCTTCATAATCCGATTTCTTCGTCGTCAAGCCTCACTTTACCGTCTCCGATCATTATTCACCTTCTCTCTCACACACAAAAACCTCTAAAACCCTCTGTCTAAGCTTGCAAAATCAGTGTCTGTTACCTGATTCCCCCGTCGTCTCCATCATCGTCATCATCAGGTAAAGATTCTGTTAAGGTTTTTTGTTTGGAATGTCAGGTGATCAAACCTAGGGTTTGAGATGGATAATTTTCATGACTAACACTTCACATTTATGGCCGATCATTGTTTAATATCTGTTAATAGACTCACCATTGTTAATATCTTACATCTGTTTGTACATATTTGCATATTTTTCCTTGAATCATCGGTAAGATGAAGTTTCAACATTCACATGCTTCTTTTGCTCGTTCTTTTATCTTTTTAATCAATTTCATGTTTATAAGAGTCTGTAAATGTCTTTGAGTTTTTGTTTCTGTGTGATTAAGGGTTTGGGCATCGAAACTAAGTAGTTTCGATAAAAGGGGTGTTTTTATTTTAAAATTTGTTTTTCAAAATTTAAACAGGTTTTCAATCGAAACTAGTAGTTTCGATACCCAAATTTGCCCTAGTCTCTTTGCCCGAAACTATATAGTTTCGGTTGACCTTTTCTGAAATTTTCTAAGTATTGACCGAAACTTGTTGTTTCGATCGAAACTATTTCGGTAAGGCCTTTTCTAAAATCTTCTGAGTGTTGACCGAAACTTGTTGTTTCGACCGAAATTAGTTGTTTTGATAGGGCTTGTTTCAGAAAATGTCTAAGTGTTGGTTCAAATAGTTCCGATCATGTTTTTCTCTGAAAATTTACTAAGTATCAAGCTTGATTAATCTTGTGTGCTTGCAGATATGGATCTCTTATTTGTGAAGAGGCCCAATGCCTGTGCCTTCCTTGATGCTAATGATCCGAAGAATGCCGAGTTTGTTCCGGTCCTAACCTTCCTGGCAAACTCCAACATCAATTTTGCAATAGGTCACAACATCCCAGTCTTTGAAACAACTATCAGACAATTCTGGGAAACTGCAGAGATTATAAATGTTGAAAATGTGGAGCACATCAGGGCAGTTGCTCATGACCAAGAAATTCTTATCTCTGAAGCTACTATTAGAGAGGTATTGCACTTTAATGATGACCCATCAGCACCAATAGAATTCCCAAGCTTCTATGTTAAGGAGTGCTTTAGAAGAATGTGACATCCTAACGAGTTCAAAAGTGGTCACATCGTAAAGAATTCCTTGCCAACACTGGAGATATATAGTGCATGTGTTCATTCATTGCTTATCAATCAGAAAGGGTGGCTTTGACTCAGCAAATAGCACAGTTGCTTCTGCTATTCTGGGTCTGATCAAGGGTAGGAACTACAATTTTTCTGGTCTAGTGTTTAGACAATTAAAGGATAACCTGACAGGAGCTGTAAAGGAGAAATTTCTGGTTTACCCAAGATTCCTTCAGATCATCATAAATCATCTCCATCCAAATCTTCAACAGGGAGGAAATATCTTAGTCTTTGATCATATGGGAGCAAAGACTCTGAGCTACATGAGGAGCAAAAACAAGAGAACAAATAGAGTCATTACTGATATCCCATTATTTAGACATGTAATTGGTGAGGAAGAGGAATTTGTATAAGATATTGATCCCGATCTACCTGTTGAAAAATATGATGAATTAGCTGAGGAAGAAGAAGTGGAGGTAGATCAAGATGAAGGTTACCAGCAAGAAGCTGAAGATGTTGAAGATATTGAAATTCCCATTGTTCAAGAAGAAGAACAACTTGTTGATGAGCATGTGCAAGAGGCTGTCTTTGTTGATGAAGTACAGATTTATGTTGAGCCAGTGATTAATGTTGAAGCTGGTATTCAAGGAGATGATGAGGAGGTTGCAGAGTCAAGTGGGACTCTAGATGCAGGAATATATGGGTTAGACTACTACAAGTCAGACTCCGATGCTCAAACTGAACTCCTTGCATCATCCTCCAAGAGACAAGCTGACTCAGACTCCGATTATAAGCTTGAAGAGTCCAAGGCGAAAAAGATTAAGACTGGGTTTGAAGATGTATCATCTTCCTCTGATTCAATTCTTGATACACCACAACCTCCACCTCCACCATCACCACAACCAACACCACAACCCACACCACCTCCATCTCCACAACAAGCACCCATTCCTACACCACCACCATCACCTCATCATTTACACATTCCCACACCACCTCCATGTAAGGCCCCAAACCCGGGAGGCCTCACTTATTGGATTTACTCATTCACAAACAGTTCTTAAACATGAATATCAAATAACGCAGCGGAAAATTTCATTTAAACACAACTTAATCGTTGTTCATACATGCGGAAGCGTAAACATAGTTTAAAACATATTTACATCATAACTAAACATAACGGGATGCCAGTCTTCATGATCAGCCGGGTAACTCTTCTCGTTTGCCAAGCATCACCGTCCATCCTCATAACCTACCTTAACCTGAATGTGCACACTTAAAAACTTCAGCTACGCTGGTGAGTTCTAGTTTTCGTTCGTTTTAAGAAATGGTTCATCATTCAAACATTCAATAGGGTTTAACATTCGTATAAGAAAACAGGGCCTTTCATTCGTAAACCTTCGCATATTTAAACACAATCATTTGTTTAAAACATTAACATTCATTTAAGTCATACATTATTATCTAAATCTGTATCGTTACGCGTCTCTATGTCCCCGTAGGAACCTTTAATGTTGTGGGCAACCGTTACGTATCGCCGTCATTGCCACAACCATACACTACGTGGGGTCAACCGTTACGTATCGCCGTCATTGCCCAACCCTTCAATGCGTGGGGTCAACCGTTACGTATCGCCGTCATTGATTTCCCATTACCTCGTTCACTTAGGATGATCGTCATCACCTGAGTAACCGTCGTTACTCCCTTTAACAGTTGTACAACATCAAAACCATTGACATGCCACAGAGACATTGCCCATGTTGTTCTTGTGGTAACTATGGCTCGCTGTCCATAATCTACCACAAGGCTGGGAATCACATTCCCAGACTTCATTCGTCAATTCCATTCATTCGACAGATTAGATTTGTAATGACTTCTTTAAAACCTTTGCCCCTTTTTGTTTTCTTTTCATAAAACCTTTCCTTCACTTTCAAAACCCTTTACCTTTTCATTAAACCATTTCTTTATAACATTCGCTCGTAAACTTTCTTTCCATAAACCCTTCGTTCCAAATCATTTCCTTTCGTAAACGTAGTTTCATAAACATCATTTTATAAAACAACATTTCATACGTGTACACACCAGCCCGAAAACATTATATAAAAACATTTAAAAGAGGGCTTCTAGAACTCACCTTATACGCTAGTCTCGGTTGTCCTAATCAAGGGTCCAACCACGTCACTTCCGATCTGAATTGAGTAGTTACATACACATCAGACCATTACCGACTCTAACGGTTTAACCATTCTAACATACTGACTTCACTTCATCAGTTCTGATGTCTGCGCACTTAGCAAGTGCGCAGACCCTACCTCCTGCGCACTTAGCAAGTGCGCAGGACCCTCCTCCTGCGCACTTAGCAAGTGCGCAGGTTCCTCCTCCTGCGCACTTAGCAAGTGCGCAGGACCTGCTCCGTGCGCACTTAGCAAGTGCGCACGACCTGTTCTTCGTGAAAAACCCTAACTTTCGCATTCGGTCTGATCATGTCACGATCCCGAACCCCTTTGCATTCAAAACGTTCGTTTTCCCTTAGGGATCTCAAATCTATGATTATTTATCAGGTTCATCCGTTCAAACCTTGCCTTTTCACCCAAAACCCGAAAAACCCAAAAACGAACTAAAAACTCAGATTTAGGTCGGATCGTTACCTGAATCGAGCTTCTGATCCGGAGGTTCTTCTCACGAGTGCAAGAGACACGAGCGGGTGCAATCTTGTGCGATTTCGACACTTTCTCTCTCTACGGTTTTCTCTCTCTAGAATTGCAAATGAGAGAAACATGTGGTGACCCTGGCTATTTATAGGGGAGACCTCCCCAAGCCCGGTTCGCGACTGACTAGGCCCGACTTCGGCCCGCTTGAACTCGTTAACTTTATTTCTCGACATTTTGGGATGTTACAAGTCTACCCCCCTTATAATAGGTTTCGTCCCCGAAACCTATCACAAGTCAAATAATTGAGGGTACGACTCCCTCATCTCCGCCTCCGTTTCCCATGTAGCCTCCGATCCCTTTCGGTGCCTCCATTGGACTTTAACCAATTGGATCACTTTGTTACGCAAACGCTTCTCCTTTCGGTCCAGGATAGCCACAGGTTCTTCGATGTAATTAAGGCTGTTGTCGACCTCGATGTCAGTAAGTGGTACGTGAGCCGATTCATCCGTCAAACACTTTCGCAAGTGCGATACATGGAAAGTAGGATGAATCCCACTTAACTCATCAGGCAACTCCAACCTATAAGCGACTTCCCCAACCCGTGCCATTATCTTGAATGGTCCGACAAACCTCGGACTTAACTTTCCTCTCTTTCTGAATCGTATGATTCCCTTCCATGGTGACACTTTCAGCATTACCCTGTCCCCAACATCAAACTCAATAGGCCTTCGTCGCTTATCCGCATAGGATTTCTGACGATCTTGTGCGGCCTTCATTCGAGCTTTGATTTGATCAAACCTTTCTGATGTTTCTTTTATAACTTCAAGACTTCCCAATTCCTTTTGTCCAATCTCACCCCAACAAACCGGGGTCCTACATCTTCTCCCATACAACATTTCGTAAGGCAGCATGCCTATCGTCGTGTGATGACTATTGTTGTAGGAGAACTCGGCTAACGGCAGATGGCTGTCCCAACTGCCACCGAAGTCGATAATACAAGCACGGAGCATATCTTCCAACGTCTGAATGGTCCTTTCGGACTGACCATCCGTTTGCGGGTGGTATGCTGTGCTGATATTAAGCCTCGTACCCATCGCCTCGTGAAATCTTTTCCAGAACCTCGATGTAAATCGTGTGTCCCGGTCAGATACAATCGTCAAAGGCATCCCATGCCGTGCTACTACTTCGTTAATAAATACCTCCGCTAACCTTTCCGACGAGAACTTCTCGCGAATAGGTAGGAAATGAGCACTCTTCGTTAAACGGTCCACGATTACCCAAATGGCGTCATGACCTTTAGCTGTGCGAGGTAGCTTAGTTATCAAGTCCATGGTAATGTGTTCCCACTTCCATTCCGGTATATCAAGTGGTTGAATCTTTCCATACGGTTTCTGGTGCTCGGCCTTTACTTGCGAGCAAGTCAAACACTTGCTTACATACTTCGTCACGTCACGTTTCATTCCAGGCCACCAGTATTCCCTCCTCAGATCTTGGTACATTTTATTGGTACCGGGATGGATAGAGTAACGAGACTTATGAGCCTCATCCAAGATTTTGCTCCTAAGTTCGCCACCCATAGGTATCCATATCCGTCCATAACGCGTTCTAACACCAAGGGTGTTATATTCCAACTTGTCCTGTTGGCCAACCATCCTTTCCTTCTTTATGTTTTCTTCTTTAAGCGCCTCATCTTGAGCCTTTTCGATTTCTCTCATCACATCCGATGTTACCACCAACTGGCAAGCTTTCACTCTAATAGGAGTAAGCACATCCTTTCGGCTTAGAGCGTCAGCCACCACATTTGCTTTTCCAGGATGGTACAAGATCTCACAGTCATAATCCTTCAGGAGTTCCAACCATCGTCTTTGCCTCATATTAAGCTCCTTTTGTTCGAAGAAGTACTTCAAACTTTTGTGGTCGGAGTAAATAGTAAACTTCACCCCGTATAGGTAGTGTCTCCAGATTTTCAATGCAAATACGACAGCAGCAAGTTCCAAATCATGAGTCGGATAGTTGACTTCGTGAACTTTCAACTGCCGCGACGCATATGCAATCACTCTACCGCGTTGCATCAACACACACCCTAATCCCTGACCCGACACGTCAGAGTATACCACCAGGTCTTCACTGCCCTCAGGAAGGGCCAAGACTGGAGCTTGGGTTAGCTTCTCTTTCAATTCCTTAAACGCTTCATCCTGGGTCGAACCCCAATCGTACTTTACCTCCTTCCGAGTCAACTTTGTCAATGGCGAAGCTATTTTCGAGAAATCCTGGATGAATCTTCGATAGTAGCCTGCCAATCCCAAGAAACTGCGGATTTCAGTTGGCGTCTTAGGAGTGTCCCATTCACTTACCGTTACTATCTTTGCTGGGTCAACCATAATGCCGTTCGGGCCAATGACGTGACCTAGGAATTGGACTTCCCTAAGCCAGAACGCGCATTTGGAGAACTTAGCATACAACTTCTCCTTCTTTAGAGCTTCCAACACTTCCTTCAAATGACACGCGTGATCACCCTCATTCTTGGAGTAGATAAGGATATCATCGATGAACACGATTACCGATCGATCCAGCATCGGTCGACACACCCTATTCATTAAATCCATGAACGCTGCGGGGGCGTTCGTCAATCCGAAAGACATCACGCGGAACTCGAAATGTCCATAACGCGTGCGAAATGCAGTTTTCGGTATGTCTTCTTCCCTCACCTTCAACTGATGGTACCCGGACCGAAGGTCGATTTTCGAAAACCAACTTGCGCCTTGCAACTGGTCGAACAGGTCATCGATCCTTGGTAAAGGGTACATGTTCTTCACCGTTCGTTTATTCAACTCGCGATAATCGATACACATTCTCATCGAACCATCTTTCTTCTTTACAAACAACACCGGAGCACCCCACGGCGAGATGCTCGGTTGGATAAATCCTTTCTCAAGTAACTCGTCTAGTTGGACCATAAGTTCCTTCATTTCCACTGGTGCTAGTCGATATGGAGCCTTAGCCACGGGCTGGGCATCTGGTACTAAGTCAATTCAGAACTCAATTTCTCTATCGCGTGGTATCCCAGGCAAATCCTCTGGAAACACCTCCGGGTACTCGTGCCACGGGTACATCGTCTAGTTCCTTCACCTCCTTACACTTGTCAATTACACATACCAGATAAGCCTCGCATCCGCGCCTCAAATAATTCGTTGCCTTAATCATTGAGATGACATTTGGCATCGAGGCGTCACGATCTCCAAAGACTTCGACTTTGCTACCATCCGGAGCCTTGAGTTGGATTATCTTTCGTTTACATATAATTTGTGCTTCATTGGCAGTTAGCCAATCCATACCTAACACGACATCAAACCCTCCCAAAACCATAACAAACAATCTGACAGGGAACCTATGTCCTTTTATTTTTATTGTGGATTTGTCAACTACATCGGTCACTCTCGCAGTTCTACCCTCTGCGGTTTCTACGCTAAAGGCCCTTTCTAACTTACTGGCAGCGTACTTCATTCTCTTACAAAAAGACGCAGATATAAAACTCTTACCGGCACCCGAATCAAATAACACAGAAACAAGAGTGTTGTCAAGGACGAATGTACCTGACGCCACATCGGGATCCGCCCTGGCTTGTTCTTGCGTCAGTGCGTACGCTCGAGTCTTTGCACGAGATCCCTCTCCCTTCTTTTCCGGGCCCTTTCCTTTCCCGGTTTCCCCCATCCTGGGCTTCGGGCAGTCCCTACTCATATGACCATTTTCCCCACAATTGTAGCATTTGTAACCTTGCGGGCATTCTCGAGAGTAGTGCCCGATCTTGCCACACTTATAGCACAAGCTAGATCCCAGTCTGCATTCACCTACATGCTCCCTTCCACACTTCTTACAAACAGTCGGCTCACCCACCCGAGCCCTCTTATCACGAGACCCAAACATCTTTCCCCCAGTTCGCTTGTTTGAGAAGCTAGGTCTCTTCTTTTGCTCTTCAACGGCAACAACATTCAGTGCCAGATCGTCAAACACCACGCCGCTTAGCTCTACTGCCGAATCATAGGTAGTAGGGGCGTTTGCCTTAACATAGGTGCGGACCTGGTCCGGCAACCCTTGAATATAACAGGCAATCTTTCTCTCTTCAGTAGTGACAAGGTGTGGCACCAGACGTGCCAGTTCATTAAATCGGGTTGTGTATTGCCGGTGCGTCATGTTCCCGGCCTTCAAACCCAGAAATTCCCTCTCTACCTTTTCAATCTCGTTCCTTGGGCATAAATTCTTGATTACCAAAGTTTTCAAGTCAGCCCACATCATCGCATCCACAATCTCGCTCCCTTTAGCTTGACGTACACCTTCCCACCAGTGGGATGCTTCCTCCCTCAAGGAGTTAGCAGCAAACTTCACTACTTGATTAGCTCGACACTCGCTCAGATGGATGGCGGCTTCCATACGTATTACCCAATCAAAAGTAGCTACCGCGTCCTTCTTCCCAGTCAGGATCGGTGGATCACATGCCTTAAAGGACTTATAATCACATCCGCGAGCAGGCGGTGCATTGTCAGTCTCATTATTTTGGGCACCAATTGCCGCACTAGACCCACCTTCCCCACTAACTTTCTTCAATGCTTCAGCCAACAGACCTGGCAGAGAATTCTTCATCAATTCTGTGAATTCTCGAGCTATAGCTGCTCTCACTTCTGGTTCAAAAGTGAAAGGTTGTTCTTCAACCTGTGTCTGCTAGGCTTCATGCACACTAACCGCCGATTCAGTGTGAACACTTCCTTCTTCACTATACTCTTGGCGCGCAGGGATCCTGCCACGCCCACCATTACGACCGCCGGTACGACCACCGGTACGGCCACCATGCCTTCCGTTCCCTCTTCTCGCCATTTCGTTCTATAGGACAAGAAATCCAATGTCATCACGCTAGTTAACAAATAAAATTCAATAAGTATTGTAAGATGTTAATATACACTGGCCATCTGTAATTAACCATTACACTACCTTTCGATTTCTATTTGACCACCTTTGTGATTCCATCAGAACACAAGTCCTTACCTAACCCTTTCTAAGGCATACTATATACGTAAATATATACTACCTTCATACCTGATGCTGTGGCTCGAGTTACCCGTACTGGCATCCGCTTTCGGTCCCATTCAAAGTTTAAGTTCAGACACTGAGAGTGTCCGAATCTCTCAAACTATTGCTCTGATACCAACTTGTAAGGCCCCAAACCCGGGAGGCCTCACTTATTGGATTTACTCATTCACAAACAGTTCTTAAACATGAATATCAAATAACGCAGCGGAAAATTTCATTTAAACACAACTTAATCGTTGTTCATACATGCGGAAGCGTAAACATAGTTTAAAACATATTTACATCATAACTAAACATAACGGGATGCCAGTCTTCATGATCAGCCGGGTAACTCTTCTCGTTTGCCAAGCATCACCGTCCATCCTCATAACCTACCTTAACCTGAATGTGCACACTTAAAAACGTCAGCTACGCTGGTGAGTTCTAGTTTTCGTTCGTTTTAAGAAATGGTTCATCATTCAAACATTCAATAGGGTTTAACATTCGTATAAGAAAACAGGGCCTTTCATTCGTAAACCTTCGCATATTTAAACACAATCATTTGTTTAAAACATTAACATTCATTTAAGTCATACATTATTATCTAAATCTGTATCGTTACGCGTCTCTATGTCCCCGTAGGAACCTTTAATGTTGTGGGCAACCGTTACGTATCGCCGTCATTGCCACAACCATACACTACGTGGGGTCAACCGTTACGTATCGCCGTCATTGCCCAACCCTTCAATCCGTGGGGTCAACCGTTACGTATCGCCGTCATTGCCCAACACGCATCTTTCCTTTGGAAATCAACCGTTACGTATCGCCGTCATTGATTTCCCATTACCTCGTTCACTTAGGATGATCGTCATCACCCGAGTAACCGTCGTTACTCCCTTTACCAGTTGTACAACATCAAAACCATTGACATGCCACAGAGACATTGCCCATGTTGTTCTTGTGGTAACTATGGCTCGCTGTCCATAATCTACCACAAGGCTGGGAATCACATTCCCAGACTTCATTCGTCAATTCCATTAATTCGACAGATTAGATTTGTAATGACTTCTTTAAAACCTTTGCCCCTTTTTGTTTTCTTTTCATAAAACCTTTCCTTCACTTTCAAAACCCTTTACCTTTTCATTAAACCATTTCTTTATAACATTCGCTCGTAAACTTTCTTTCCATAAACCCTTCGTTCCAAATCATTTCCTTTCGTAAACGTAGTTTCATAAACATCATTTTATAAAACAACATTTCATACGTGTACACACCAGCTCGAAAACATTATATAAAAACAATTAAAAGAGGGCTTCTAGAACTCACCTTATACGCTAGTCTCGGTTGTCCTAATCAAGGGTCCAACCACGTCACTTCCGATCTGAATTGAGTAGTTACATACACATCAGACCATTACCGACTCTAACGGTTTAACCATTCTAACATACTGACTTCACTTCATCAGTTCTGATGTCTGCGCACTTAGCAAGTGCGCAGACTCTGCTGCCTGCGCACTTAGCAAGTGCGCAGACCCTACCTCCTGCGCACTTAGCAAGTGCGCAGGTCCCTCCTCCTGCGCACTTAGCAAGTGCGCAGGTTCCTCCTCTTGCGCACTTAGCAAGTGCGCAGGACCTGCTCCGTGCGCACTTAGCAAGTGCGCACGACCTGTTCTTCGCGAAAAACCCTAACTTTCGCATTCGGTCTGATCATGTCACGATCCCGAACCCCTTTGCATTCAAAACGTTCGTTTTCCCTTAGGGATCTCAAATCTATGATTATTTATCAGGTTCATCCGTTCAAACCTTGCCTTTTCACCCAAAACCCGAAAAACCCAAAAACGAACTAAAAACTCAGATTTAGGTCGGATCGTTACCTGAATCGAGCTTCTGATCTGGAGGTTCTTCTCACGAGTGCAAGAGACACGAGCGGGTGCAATCTTGTGCGATTCTGACACTTTCTCTCTCTACGGTTTTCTCTCTCTAGAATTGCAAATGAGAGAAACATGTGGTGACCCTGGCTATTTATAGGGGAGACCTCCCCAAGCCCGGTTCGCGACTGACCCGGCCCGACTTCGGCCCGCTTGAACTCGTTAACTTTATTTCTTGACATTTTGGGATGTTACACTCCATCTCCACAACATGTCCACATTCCTACTCCTCCTAGATAACCATCTCATGAACCAACTTCATCAGTGCCAAGAGTCAAAACCTTAAGCCTTGAAGTGAAGAACTAATGGATCATGTTAAAGAGAAGGAAACAGTAATTAAAAGTTTAAGAACTAAGCTGGATGAGTGCAAATAAGAGGTCAAAGACCTGAAGCTGGAAGTTGGGGGGTTACATACCCAGCTTGAAGTCCAGCAAACTCAACTGGAAACACAACAAAAGCTCATCTCAATGCATCAAGAAGAATTCAAAGCCTTAGCTGAAGTTGTTGAGTTGTTAAAAGCTTCACTGTTAAAGCATGTTCACCAACAAGCAACCACCTCCACAGCTCAGGGGGAGACCACTTCGGGTGTGGAACCCTCTTCCACTGCCTTGGTCACAAATCCTGAATCGGCTTTGACCATCTTCTCCGAACCTGCCACTAAGCCAAAGGAAGCAGTGGAGGTTAAAATTGAAGAGCAAGAGTTCGACCTTCCTTCTGCAAGTGAAAGAAGAGAATCTAGGAAGAGAGGGAAGGGAACTCAGACTGAGATTGAAATAGTGATTCAGGATGAAGAGGATGTGGCATCTGACGATTAGCTCTCCTAGATGAAATAGACAACTTTGGCTACAATGATCTACATCCAGAAATCCTACCTACTGAAGAGCTAGAGACTGAAAGAGTCTGATACTTTACAGAAGAAGGAGATGAAGTTCAAGCTATGTCTGATGAGGACCAAGATGAAGAAGATGTCCAGGTGAACATCGTAAAGCCTGTTATTCCTAATGAACCAACTCCAACAGCATCTGAAGCCACTCAAGCTCCAACTCAACCTCCTATTGATCCTAACTACCCAAACCCGAAGAAACCATGGTTGGGAAAGATTGTACCAGAGGAGAGCGCACAAACATATGAGTGGATAGCTGAGCATCAGGAGTTGAAGAGGCCTCCTGTTGGATGGAAGTATGATGCAGAAAGGAAGTTGTTCATCATTAGAAGATATAGGGGAGGAGTTCAGCACTTTAAGAATATGAATGACTTCCAAACTCTCCCTTTCTATGACCTAAGAGATCTGGCCAAGCTTCCCCTTCAAAATTCAGGGAATGTGATGATGGCTTCAGACTTTGAACACTTCCTGCACACCTAGGTGAACTGTGACTTCAAGGGGATGAAGCCTAGAAAGACCAAGAAGAAAATTTCAAAGACTTGGTTTCATCCCAAAACCAAAAAGCCTTATGTCTTCTTAAGGTACAAACCAACACAAACTCACAAAACCATCACTCTTCCCAAATCAGTGCCTGTCCAACTCCAAACTTTCAAGAAATGGTACTACAATCCAAATATTGGAAGTGCCATGATAGAGTGTGAAGGCAAGGAAGATATGGTGATCTTCGAACCAATGGAGTTGCTGAAGTTCTAACCTAAGGATCTGGAGGTGCTTTTCAAGAATCATATTCAGGCCTACAGTGATGAAGATGAGGCGGATGCTAAGGCATATCAACGGGTTATGACCCTACATGCCAAGCCTTACATCCAGAAGCCTACTGAAGGACCAGCTACTTAGTGAAGGGCTGAAGACATTAATGCAACAACTTAGGGGAAATTGTAGAGTCATGTAATTCTATTAAGCTGTGTCATTATTGTGTTTTGAACAATGTTAGTTTAGTTTCTTTATTTGTAATTTCAGTATTGTAACTTTCTGTTTTGTCTAAGTCTGGGCCATCGAAACTACCTAGTTTCGATTGAGGTTTGTTAAATCGAAACTACTAGTTTCGATAGATAGTATTTTTTTGACAGGTTGACTATTCACTTGTAAATGCTCAACCGAAACTACTAGTTTTGGTGAGCATAGTTTTGATGCCTATCAACTTACTATAAATAGCCTAGTTTGACCTCTTCTTTGCACTCATCCAGCTCAGTTCTTAAATTTATGAAGATTTCTGCGGTTTGCTTGTCGGTTTTGACTTCAACGATTTGAATATGTTTCTTTTCAACACAATCACGGATAAAATGATGTTTGATCTCGATGTGTTTGGTTTTATAATGCTGAACTGGGTTTTTAGTGATATGGGGAATGTCAGTGTTATCACAAAGAATGGGTGTCTCATGGAATATGATCCCATAGTCAAGCATCTGATGGTGTATCCATCTGACTTGGGAACAACAAAGGGTTGTATTCGGCTTCAGCGGTGGATTGGAAAATAATGGATTGTTTCTTACATTGCCATGAGACAAGGCGGTTTCCAAGGAACTGACAACCTCCAGAAGTGGATTTACGGTCTAAGTTGCATCCCCCGTAGTCTGAATCTGAATAAGCCACAAGATCAAACAAATCATTTTTAGGATACCAAAGACCCAATTTTGGTTTGTACTTTAAATATCTCAAAATACGTTTGACAGAAGATAAATGAGAGAGTTTAGGATTAGCTTGAAAACGTGCATACAAGCACACTGCAAACATGATGTCGGGTCTGCTGGCAGTGAGATACATGAGAGATCCTATCATAGAGCGATAGAGGTGCTGATCAACACTTTCACCATCCAAATCGGGAGACAGATAATGTCGAACTTCCACGGGAGTTTTGACTGGATGGGAATCAACCATTTTGAACTTGGTCAGGATTTCTTTCACATATTTCTCTTGATAAATGAGAATTCCTGACTCGGACCGAACAACTTGCAATCTCAAAAAGAACTTCATTTCTCCCATATAGCTCGTTTCAAACATAGAACGCATCACTACTTCGAATTCTTTGCACAAACGATGATTTATGGATCCAAAGATGATATCGTCCACATAAATTTGCACCATGATTGTATCCTTTCCATACTTTCGTTTAAACAGAGTTTGGTCAATCGCTCCTCGTGTGAAACCATTTTCACACAGATGCTTTGATAATGTTTCATATCACGCACGAAGTGCTTGGTAAGACCGTACAATGCCTTGTCTAACGTGTATATACGGTCTGTAAAGTTAGGATCAATGAAACCTGGTGGCTGCTTGACATAAACTTCCTCTTGAACTTTTCCATACATAAATGCGCTTTTGACATCCATTTGATGAACAGTGAAGTCCATATAGGCTGCATAGGCGAGAAACATTCTGATGGCTTCCAAGTGAGCCACTGGTGCAAAAACTTCCTCAAAGTCAATCCATTCTTCTTGATAGAAACCTTGAACAACCAAACGAGCTTTGTTCCGAACCACAATTCCTCCTTCATCCTATTTGTTGCGAAATACCCAACGAGTGCCGGTAGGAACTTTGTTCTTGGGAAGATCCACCAGATTCCACACATTTAGTTTTGAGAATTGTTGCAACTCTTCTTGTATTGCTTCCACCCAGTTGTTCTCAAGCAAAGCTGCTTTGATGTTCTTAGGTTCTGCTTGAGATAGAAAACACGAGAACATGTTGTTGTCTAATGCATCACAAGCACTTCGGGTACGAACACCCACATTGAGCGGACCAATGATGTTGTTAGTGGGATGATTCTTGTGAATTCTCAATTGAGGAATCTCATATTCTTCCAAGAGTTCATTCAGATTTGTGATATTTTCAGTAGGAGGATCAGCTTCATTAACAATAGAATCTTCAGAAGTTGATTGTGGGGCAACATCCACTATTGGAATGGTGTTGTTTTCAACAGTTTCACTTGTTGCACGAGAACCGGAAGAGTCCATATTGGATTCAGCATCAGCAGGCACAGAGATTTCATTTTGAGTGGATGAAGAAGAACTTTGATCATTTATGTTCCCTAAATTGTTCACAGAAAAGTAAGGATTAGCAGGAGTTAAATCATTTGAAAGCACAGGAAGATTAAATGACTTAAACAATGATTCGACATCAAAAAGCCAATCAGGACCGTCCCCAACGTCCGTATGATTGCTTTCATGCCAATTGATATCAATGGACACCAGCACCATCCGTCTTTACTTGTTGTAAACACGAAAAGCTCGTTGATTGGATGAATAGCCCACAAAATAGGATTCATCGGCTTTGGCTTCCAACTTGTTTAGCTGATCTGAAGTATTCAGCATCGTGCATACACACCCAAACTTTCTGAAGAAATCAATAACTGTCTTTCGCTTGTACATGATTTCATAGGGTGTTTTGTTGCAGCTTTTGGTGATGAGAACCCGATTTTGCACAAAACATGCAGTGTTGATCGCCTCAGCCTAAAAGGTCACGGGAAGCTTGGAATCAACAATCATTGTGCTTGCAGCTTCAATCAGCGTGCGGTTTCTTCTTTTAGCTACACCGTTTTGTTGAGGAGTACGCGGTGCACTGAATTGTCTAGAAATTCCTTTGCTTTCACAGAAGGAATCAAGAGTGGCATTCTTGAATTCTGTTCCAAGATCACTGCGGATAGTCTTCACACTCATATTAAATAGGTTCTCAATTTGAAGCAGATATGTCTTCAGAATCTCTGGCGTCTCATTTTTCTTATCCAGGAAGAACACCCAAGTAAACCGAGAGAAGTCATCGGTTACCACCAAAAAGTAGGATTTTCGTCCAAGACTCATGACACTCACAGGACCGAAGAGATCCATGTGAAGTAATTGGAGAGGGGAGTCAATGGAATTTGTGGTTTTGGGCTTATGAGAAGATTTGTGCTGTTTTCCCTTGGAACAGGAGATACAGTGTTCCACAGGAGAAAAATCTTTAAAATGCAATCCAGTGATAAGGTTTCCTCGGCCAGGCGGTTCATGGTTTTAAAGTTTATGTGTCCCAACCTCTTATGCCACAGAAATGATTTATCTTCAGAAGCCTTTGAAAGAAAGCACGATTCAATTCCCGATTGATTGTTCATATCCAAGCTATAGGTGTTGTATCTTCTGGGAGCACGCATGAGAATGAGTTCTTCTGGAATCACCACTCCAGGCTTCAAGATCAGGCATTCTTTTGAATTAAACAGGGCACATAAATCCTTATCACAAATCTGAGAAACACTCATCATATTGTACTTCAATTGGGGAACGAAGTTAACATGTTCCAAACTATTTACACCATTCGATACTGTTCCTTGTCCTTCAATCTTTCCTCCCCTTGGATCGCCAGCAAACGCTACGTAATCTCCATCCATTGGATGATAATCTTGCAGCAAGTTAAAATGACCGGTCATGTGTCTTGAACATCCACTATCTACATGCTAAATGTTATCTCCGGTTCTTCTTGGTTGACCCTATACACAACGAACCATTTAGACATTTTGACCAATACCATTGCTATCAAGAAGTTTCTTGTCAAGATAGGACATCACATGGGAATCATAATCAGAATCCTCCTTAGATGAAGCATGGTCATCATATAGAACATTATTTTTAATTTTCCAAGTTCTTTTCAAATAATTTTTAGCATTCTTAATTCTTTTACGCGTAGATTTTCTACTGTGAGAAGACTTAGACGACACATTTGAATTTAATGAAATTTTGGGAGACGATTCTTCATTACAATTGATTGTTGTCAATTTATAACTTTTTGAAACATGATTTGAAGCACCACAACTAAAACAAACTTTTTCATAAGACATCTTAGCCTGATAATTGTCATCACAAGATGAAGATGATTGTGATGTTGAGGCATCTGAACATGATACGATTCTCTCTTCAATAACTTTGTCATGAAGACGTTCTTCCTTTAATCTGAAAAATTCCATGTTGCTCATGGTTTCACGTGGTACATCATTCACAATAATTCCTGCACTTTTAAACTTGGTAACACATGGCACAACATTCAAAGATTTAGGAATAAAAGGTAAATCATTTTTAAATTTAGAAATATCACATCCCAATCCCATATGCTCAACAGGCATAGAATCAAAATACAAGTTTTCAACGTGTTCACAAATATTTGGTTTTGACACTGACATATTATTACATTCATCCGACTCAAGTTCATTTAAAACATTTCTAAAACTAGTACTCTCATCACAATCATCTTCTGAAGTTACACAATTCGACTCTACACATGAAAAAAAACTGTCAGAATCTGAGGATGTAATTTAGTCATTAGCAGATAAAGTACACACAAAAGGAGTAAGAACATGAGCAACATGCATGTCAGCAAATCTACCTGATTTAGAATAAGGTGATGGATGAGAATTATAACCGAGACCCTCTGTGCCTTTTTTATTAAATTGTTTATCAATTATTTCAAATAAAATTCTCTTATCCATATCCATGTGGTCAACTTTTAATTTAGCCTTTTCTGCCTTTTGGACTCTTTCACTCAAAATTTTATTATTAATGGTTTGAGTATTAAGTTGCACAATTAAAGAACGGTTTTCTCCAGAAATGTCATGAATTTTCTTTAAGTACAATTTCTCATTTTTGGCCACAGAGTCATACATCACCTTAATGTGATCTCGTTCGTCAATTAAAGCTTGATTGATGAATCTGTATTTCTGAATTTCATTTAAACAGTATCTAGCACTAGAAAGTTTAGAAATAACCTTAGCAGGTACAGCAGTGAGATCCTTAGCTGACTCAATCATGACACATTTGCCTTTGTCCTCCACATCTGCCATCAAGGCTTTGTCAGCAGCTTCCTCGGCTTGTTCTCCCCAATGATAGTGTCCATCAGCTTGACAAACAAGAGTTGTGGAATTTGAAGATGTGCTGGTCTTGGAAGGATTATCATCTTGCTTTCCAGAGGAAGTCTTCTTCTCATGTTGATTCTTAGAGGAAGGCTCTTTGCAGTTTCTTGCAAAATGACCCAGCTGGTCACAATTGTACCACCTCACCTTCTTGAAGTCAAATCCAAGAGTCTTTCCCTGCTTGAATCTATCCATACCCGTCCTTTTGATGAATATCTTGGCCCTTAGAGTCAGCATGGAAAAGAAATGCAATGTAATGATGAATAAAATATGAACAGGATTGTGGAACTAGGGAAGGCCCGAAAAGTCATAGTGGATGCGGAGCTACCCAATAAAGGTACAAGTAAGTTAACTTTTAATGTTACATAAAAATTAATATTAATTATGAATATAATAACATAAATAAGTATACTTACAATCAGTTTGAATATGTTACACTGTGTAAACAGATAATGAAGGAGGGAAGACTCCTGAGAAAAGTAAAGAGTGTAAACATATTGAAGATGCACCAAGTTATAGCTTGGGGTTAACCCAAGATGGTCTGATTCTAACTGCGAAGAACAAGAAAATACAGGTAATCGGTTTTACATTAACTAATAGTAGTTAAGTTTCTGATTACATAAAGTAATGAACACAAAATGTAAAAAACAGGACAAAATGTTGAAGCAGGGAACATTGATTTTGATAAGGTTCCTGAAGTGTCAAAAACAGTATACATACAAAATGAAGTTGAAGAAATCAATCAACAAACAGATAAGGGAACTAGTAAGTTAACATATTATATATATACTCAAAGTTACATTGTTGTTACATTACATACATAATAAGTTTAGAAAAATATGTGAATGCAGGGGAGAGGGATGTGGATGCGGTTGAATCAAGGAACACAACTGTGGATGCAAATAAAGTCATAACAAGTAAGAGTATATCAGTTACAGGTTGTCTCCCTTATTAAAAAAATATTATAAAGTAACAATCGAATAAACAGATGAAGAAGCAGAGAATATGGATGTGGATATGAATCAAAAGATGCATGAAAATGAAAAACAAGAAAATGCAGCAACAAGTAAATTGAGTAAGTATTATTTTGTTTCATTGTGTATACAGTTATTATAAATAATATGAAATTTAATGTTATTTTTAATTGCCTATGGAAAACAGATGAAGAGGGAGTGAAGAATGTTGATGATAACGATGCCCCAAATTATAGTCTTGGTTTAACACAAGATGAACTAATTCTAACGGCAGATGGTCAAATTAATAAAGGTCAGAGAATTTTAATGTTACATATTAGAGGTATAACATTTTTTAACATATGGGAGGTTACAAATTTTTTATATGTAAAATATTAGATAAGGAAGGGGATGACAAAGTACAAAAAAGAAAATGAAACGGATATACCATTGGATGTGGAGCCATTGGATGTGGAGCTTATTAGTCAATATTTTTGTAGTAATGTGGTTGAATCCAACAAAGAAAAAAGAAAACAGTGGGAGTGGGAACCAGTGACTCAATATACGTGTAAGATTAATTGTTTATTAATAGTTACACAGAAGTTACGTTGTTATTACAAGTAGTTTACAAATAAATAATAAGTATTTGTTTTTCTACAAAAACATCTTTAGGTGAAAATTCAATAGGAATGGCTGATGTTTTGAACAAAAAGGAAACAGGCAAGTGAATGTATATTCTTGTATTAGTATTAAAGTTTAAAAATTGGATTTTCATTCTTAATTACATTATTGTTACATTGAAATAGGAGCGAGTGGAATAAGTCAAGAAAATGTGATTGCAATGTTAGAAGCCACAAGGAAAAAACCATTCAGAGAGAAAGGAGTTGCAGATGTTAATAAGTCACCTTTTTTAATAAGGGGTGTAGATCTAAATAAAACTTTGACTAAAGAAGAACAACTTATTTGGAAGTTTGTTTTCAAAGGTGAATTTGCATCAACATGCCTTCTAGATGAAAGTGGTAGACAAAATGAAGACAACAAGTATGGGTAACTTATTAAACCTATAACTATCCATTACTAATATATGTTGTTACAATTTTTTAATTTATGTAATAACAATGTAAAATTAATGTAACTGATGTAACAAATAAATTGGATTTTGCATAGCAGTATGGATGTAGTGTTCACAAGTGTGAATAACTTGGAATTGACATTGTCAATGGTTCGAAGCTTAAATCCAGGAGAGAGAGTATATAACAGTATTATAGATGCTTGGGTGAAAGTTTTAAACTATGAAGAGAAATTCAGATCACCACGTTCACCATACAGATTGTTTGTCGGAACAAATGTGATTGTAAGTTTCTTAAAAACTACTTTTAAATAAGTAAATATGTTATTAAATAGTTGGGTGTTATTAATATGTTATTAAATAGTTGGGTGTTATTGTTGTAATATGCAGGTTTCTTGGATGCTAAACAAGGCCGACTCAAGTACGGACGAACGTTATGAAAAGTTCAGAAGAAATATGTATGGAGGGATTTCTAGGAATAAAATGATGAATGAAATGAAATAATTTAATATCATTCTATTCCCTATACTTGAACATGGTCACTATTACCTGGTAAATTTTGAATTGAAGAATGGAGCCATAACAGTGATTGACAACTTTCACGAATCAATCGCTCTGGTGGGGCTAAAGGATAGTGACGACTACTTCTTAAAGGACTCTACATACAAGATTGTAAGAATTTTATTTAAAAAAAATGTTTGTGGAGTACCTAGAAAGACACGGTCATCCAAAAGATTTGTTTGTGGAGTACCTAGAAAGACACCGTCATCTAAAAGCATATGAGATAAAAAATGCCAAAATAAAAAAGATTGATATTCCATGGGCAACCAAACAGAACGAGGTTGACTGTGGGGTTTTTGTCATGCGGCAAACGGAGAAGTATATGGGGATAAACGAACCATTCATATGTGGGTTGAACTCAATTGGAATGAAAAAGAAAGGTCAATTAAATGCATCGAGGAAGAAGCATGTTGCTCATATTCTACAATCATCGGCTAATCTTTTGAAAGAAAAACTCCAGGCTGGAGCTCAAAGGAAGTAAAAGAGGGAAGAACGTGACATGAATGTTACATTGTTTTGGATTAATTTTGGTTTAGTCAGATTTTTATTTTGGATAATTTTATACAGTTTTGAAATGTCATAGACAATCTTCATCTTTTGGAAGTACTTACATTTAATATCTATTCTATTTAGTTATACAGTGTAACATTTTGGTTATATTGTTGTGATATTATGAAATTAATATTATTGACAAGAAAAAAGAAAAAAACGATAATAATATTATAAAAAAATAATATGTATTTGGGATAAAATGGGTGAGTTCGGTTTCTTGGAAAAGGTACATAGGGAAAGCAACATAAGTTTAAAAAGGACAATGATAAGATATAAAGTACAATAATAGATAAGACATAAATGTAATCTAGTTTTAATAAAAGTACAAAAGTTACCAAACTAGTTGAACTAGTAGAACTAAACTTGTAACTAGGGACTTTAACATATTCAAACTAAAAACCTAAAATAAAAAATAAAAATAAAAAAAGAAAACAAACTACATGTTGATCTATGGTCTTTCACATAGCTTCAGAAATCACCAAAACCAAACAATGAAGAAAAAAACCCAACTTATAAATAAGTAAAGTTTCAACATCCAAATTTGATTTCCAAGGTCTTTGGACAAAGCTTCATGCTTATTCTTGTTTCTTATAAGCCCGGGAACAATATGAGTGACTCTGACACACAAAGGAGGATCGATCCATGCAACAAAACCACAACCGGAAACCTAATTTACATGTTAGAGGTTTTATTAGGTAGAAAAACTGAAAAAAAGATAAAATAGTTATATAAAGAAAATATAGGAGGAAATTACATTACGAACACAGCAATAGAAACGTCTTCCAGGGTTTGATGATGTCCATGAAGTACGAATATATGTGGGAGAACCACAAGAACACAAAACAATCTGATGTTATAGGTCCATGTTAATTAAGCAGTTTTGAATAAGATGTATGAAGAAGGATGATAGATATATGGATATTTATAAGAGAGGGGAAGGTAGGTGGACAATTAATATTTACATTGTAAATTTAAAAAGTAAGATATCTATTGGGGTTAGGGATTTTAATATATTTAGAATTATGGAGGGGGATAAAAACGGACACATATTATATTTTATTTCATGTAACATATGTGTAACATCTATTGACAAAATTTGTTCTTAATTTTAATAATTTTTTTTTTGATTTGAATATATAAATAAAACACGACTCCCAAAATTTAATAATGTAACAATTATGTAACGTCAAATGAAATGAGAGCAACTGCATATTTGAGAAACTATTATTTCTTTAAAATAACAAAATACAGAGATGAAATTCATAGATAACAAAATACATCGATGAAACATAAAACAAGGATTGAAAATCCATACATAACTATCTATTACTAATCAGAAAATCCACTGAACTCGTCTTCAAAAGGATTGTAATCAGAATCTGTGCTCATTTCGTCCTCCCATGGATTATGATTAGCCCAACTGATAAGAGTACCAATGGATTCAACAGAATCAACTGATTTAGAATCTTGGTCTGGTGGTGGTGGTGGGGGGTAACGTATGGGAACAAGTAGTTTGTTGGATGAGTTGGAGTGGAATGTTGGGAAAAGTCGTAGTTTAAAACCCAGTTATCATCAAAAGGACCAAAATAAAAAAAATCATGGGGGAGAATGGTCTTCAGAGATGATACTTTTTTGAACAGCAATAACATCTTTAACATCGATGGGAGGGAGATCTTCATGTACTGTGCCTTCCAACTTTAAGGGTGATGGGATTTCCAACTTTAGTGGTTTCTTATCAAGAGGTTCATGTTTCACATGAAGATTTTGGGAGGTTGGGGGGATTTCAATTTTCACATTTCCCGGTAGTGACTTGATTGCGATTTCAGATTGATTACTTGATTCTTCAGTTTTAACAAGCTTGAAATACTTTCTATGGGGGTTAGACATTATGATGTAGAACAAAAAGTGGGAGAAAAGGAGAATGAAATAAAATTACAACTTAGACAACTAAATAATAAGAAAAAAACCAATAAATAAAATGATTAAAAGAAAAGAATCCTTTAGAGGTGAGTAGGTGTGGGTTAGGTGAAAAGAAATGATGTCAATAGGTTTATAGATGAAGAGCCTAGGGGCTTAGAGTATAAAACAAGGACAAAAGTTTGATGTGAAATGATGGGGTTGACGATGTGTTAGGTGGGAAAGGACTTAATCATTAATTGAATGGGGAAAATGTTTACAAGTTAGAGGCACATAAAACAATGTAATATAAAGTCATTTAACATTTAATTTTTAAAACTAATTAATATTAAAAAATAAGAGAATAATTAATGTTCACTATTTTTTACCCCCCCCCCCCTACGATTTTAAAAAAATATAAAGTATAAAACAGGAAAATAATATTTGTTGATAAACTACAGTACATAATATAATTTGACCCTGGACGACCAAATTGTAACAAAATAAAATGTAAAAATGGAGTTTGTTCTGTTAAATATCGTAACGAAAGATAGCAAATTTACTTGTACAAACATTAATACTATAACAAATAAAAAAGGACATAGGAAATAGCATTCAAAGTTAGTTACCGCTTGTAACAAACATAACAAAAGGAATTTTCTTCTGTTACATAGTGTAACACAAAATAAACCAAAATTATAAAAACATTCAAAAGTCTTGTTCTGCAACAAGTTGAGGGGGTTGTTAAGAGTCTTGTTCTGCAACAAGTTGAGGGTCTTAATCTGGAACAGGTTGAGGGTCTTTGTTCTTCTCCTTGTAGTTTCTTGAATCATGATTTGTTACATATTTGTTACATGTTCTGCACAGCCTTGCAGACTTTGGTGGCTTCTCAACAAAGTTCTCACCAGGATTTAAAATGCGTCGAGTTTTACCACAACCTTTGTCCCGAATAGATTGAGGATTGGCAATAGACACGTCAACATCTATAGATTGTCCAAGTAAATCTGCAATAATAGAGGCTCTGGTTTCTAAAGACTTGTCAACTTTGATTAACACTTAATCTTTTAAACCTCTAATATGCTCAGCAAATAAGGTAAGACCTTCAGTACCACACCTTAAAACATCAACATAATACAAAAACGAGATCTAAAATCTCATTTCTCAGAAGACATGCAGGATTAGTATCAACGCCATATCGATTTTCAATAGAAAAAATACGCTTTGGTAGAACATTTCTCCGCCAACGGGTAGAAATATATTGAACAGGGATTTTCTCAACTTTGTTGACTCGAAAAACACAAAAAATGTGACTGCAAAGATACCCAATACGAATGAAACCCACACAAGAACATGACACTGAATGGTCAACTAAGTTGTATCTAACCTGTTGGAAAAAAAGAAGATTTATAATTGGAAAAAATCCCAAAATATAGAAATTGTTGTAAAAAAATACCTTGAAAGTGTTCGTGACGTCATTTCTTTTATCGAGATGTATAACATGATAAACAGTCCCACAATCCACAACCTCAGAATTAGATATGTAACAATTAAACTTACCCTTCAAAATCTCTTTTCTAATTTCCAGATAAATTGTCTTCGAGAATAAATCAACGACATCCTTTTCGATAGCTAAACCCGTACTATCCACAAATGATGATGAAAAGGTCTTAAATTCTGTCATTCTCTGATTATACCTTTGGTTATCAAGATGAGTATCAAAGCACAACATAAACTGAACCAGAGTGTTAGCACTGGTAGAATTCACTTTAAAGGAAGCATTGGAACTTTCACAACGGGGAGTAGTTTTCATCAAACAACACATGGGGATTTCCCTAAAAAAAGCTGGAACCCAACGATCTCTAATCGCATACATATCATACAACCATGCATTATCTACCGATGAAAATTTAACGATGAGTTCTTGCCATCTACTTTCGAACCTTTCTGGTGTGATATACATATTCCAGACTAGACAGTGAATGCATGACTTAATGTTTGTGTTTTTTAGCAAATCGCCAGAAACCTGACAAACAAACAAAAAATTAATTTTGTCTAAAATGATATATAGATGTAAAAAATCATACCTTTAATGGAAATTTATTCATTATATGCCACATGCAAAGCCTATGTCGGGAATCAGAAAACAACTGCAGGATGGCTTGCCTCATTGACGGATCTTGATCCGTTAAAACTAAATTTGGTTGCTTCGAATGAGCTCTTAAAAAAGCATCAAGTAACCATTTATAAGAATCGATGGTCTCACTGTTTAAAAGTCCAGCCCCAAATGTAACACATTTCTTGTGATGGTCAACCCAGTAAAAGGTACAAAAATCATATTGTACCTGTTAAAAAATCTCAATATTAATTGTATGTTACGTATGTAACAAATATTTTAAGCATATAAAAATGAGTGGTTACTAATGTAACAAATTTAAAAATAATATCTCAAAACTTAATTGTTACATATGTAACAAGGTTTTAATATACTGATCAAGGTAAAATGCTTAAAAAGGGTTACATATGTGATGTGTTGCAAAGCACACATGTATTTCCGCCATGTTTCGAGTCGTTTTTATTAATTTTCTATTCGTTTTGAGTCGTTTTTGTATACAATTGAGTCTTTATTATGTTTACAGGAGCTCGTGATGATTACAAGTGAAAACCCGAAGAAACCGAGCACGAGAATGAAGCCCGAAGATCAAAAGTGAAAAAAATGGGAAAGTTCAAGTCTTCGCGGCAGAAGGAAATGTTTCACGGTACGCAAAGATCCCAGAATCCGGGCATGACTATTTTGGTTCTCGCGATACGCGAGAAACCATGCACCGTCTCTCGTAGTACGCGAGAGACCCGTATTCCTATAAAAAAACCCTAATTATTATTTTAATAGTTTTGTAATCCCATAATCAAGAGAGTTCGTATTCTAGTCGTCCAGAGAAGAGTTGAAGGCAATTTTGGAAGTTGGGAGAAGAATTGAAGCTAAAGATTAAAACTTTGGACTCCGAGTTTGTTAGATTAACTTGTTCGGTTTTCCAAGATTGAATCTTTGTGTTTGTTTTTCTGTGATTGAACCCATGATTATGTTTCTACTTCTGTGTTTGGTTGTTTTAGACATGATTCTAAGCTAAACTCATATGCTGCCTAGGTCAATTGATGAATGCTTGTTAAAGTCTTGATTTTTACTGGTTTTGGATTCATATGATGATTTTATGATTTTGTAAAAGATTCTAGTTTGATAATTATGATGAATATGAATGCTTGAATCTGATTGTGTGATTGATTATTGATTTCTTGCGTTGATTGTGGTTGTCTGCCAGTTCGATTAGCGTATCGTGATAATAGATCTTAGGGTTTGTGATTTCGGTGGTTTACTAGACGTAGTGAGCATAGGGACTGTATTTGATTGCTTATTTGAATTGAGTGTTCTTCCTAGTTCAATACATGAGAGGTGAGAATTAGTCGGTTAGTCTTCGTCATTAGGAATCCGAGTGTCAACTGTCTGAGAAGAAGTTGATTTAGGTGTCTAGTGATTGTTGCTATTCTGAATCATAGTAGTTATCTTAGGATTACCCCGTGCATTCCTTGAGTGTATGGTGGATAGTGAGACAGAGAGGTAATCTGTCCATTAGGGTACTTGATCATAGTTAGAAATACCAGAGAAGTGATCCAACCATCTAGTAAGTTTAGTACACTTTAGGTAGCTTAGTTGGTGACACCTTGAGAATGATTAGGGATCCACTAGGTTGTCTTTAGCAGTTATCTTTAGAATCCCAGATTCATCATAGTTCCAGAACCGGTAGAAGTTATACTTTGCATATAGGATTCCGACCTAGGTGGTATTCTTCCTATTCCTGGTATTTTCCTTAGTTCTTGTCTTGATAACTAGAGTCGTCCTTAGTTTATTGCATTATTTAGTGATAACCTTTAGTGCAGTAAACCCCAAACCAAATCATCTTTAGTCCGAGTCAGAGTCTAGTTTGCTATAGTAGTGTCTCTAGGGTTCGATACTCGGTTTACGTTTAAGCTGTGCTACACTCGATATGTTCAATTGTCTGTCAGTGCGGTTTAGTTAGAGGGTTTTCCTTTTATTACTTAGGAGTCTATGTTAGGTTTAGTAGTTATTTTTATAGACCGTATGGACGACATCAATATGTAACTAAGAAAAAAATAGAGGATAACGTGTATAACCAAATGTATGAATCAGAAGAAATTAAATATTTAAAATAAACACTTACTTGTTGGTGTGATAGGTAGCATCAAAAGCTATAACATCACCAAATTCATGGTATGTTAACTTGGATATCTCATCCGCCCAAAAAACATATTTCAACTCACCTTTTTCAACAGTGAAGTCAAAGAAAAATTCAGGGAGATTCTCAAACCGATCAGACAAACGATCAATAAATAACTGTGAGTCTCGTTCACCGATAAAAAGTCTAATAGATTGACTAAAATTTTTGAAATCAGTGGGAGTAGCACGAACATTATGATGACCACCCTTCATGGAAACTTGCAACCTATGGCATATAGTGGGACCAACTATATTCAAACTCATTTGAGGAATAAACTGTTGGGATGAAAAAGGTAACTTACGAGCGGCCTTGGTAAGATCACGATTAGATGTATTAACAAATTCATGATTGTGTTCCTCATAAAACTTTAAGACCTCAAACTTGGAAAATTCATTAGAAACATGAATTGTAATGTGGGCTTGACAATCACTTACTGTGAAAGAACTTTGCCTAATATACATTGAACTTTCATCCAAAGTATCAAACTTACGTTTAGGCTGAGGCTTACCAGTTTTGTTACATCTAAGGTATTTGTGGGTTACCTCGCCCTTCCATTTCTTAGTTTGGCCTTTACGAACAGAGAAACCCGAAACATGAGCATATTTCTCATACATGTTAAGAACATCAATCCAAGAATCGAATACATTACCTATAACAGGTTTGAATTCTTCAGGAATATTTGGACACCAATAAGTGGTTCCATTGGGAGAATGGAAAACATAAGTATCATATGTGGGTATGTAACCTAATGAAAGGAACAAATAAGAAAATCATGTAAAAATATATAAAAAAATAAATGATAGTAGAACATAAATATAAATGGAACTAGACAAAAATAATTACATTTAATTAGAGAATGAATATTGGCATCACAAGAAGAAGAATCATTTATTGGTGTTGTGTGGGGGGTGGGGGGAGGGGAAGCATTGATGGGGAAGAAGACATTAATGAATAGGGGGTGGGGGAAACATTAATGGGTGTTGTGGACCGAAATTTGTAGAATTAGAGGATTCACTTATTAATGGAAGCTTGAGAAGTAATGGAGAAAAGTGAATGATTAAAAAGTGAGGATGAAGGAGAGGGAAAATAGAAATTAAATAGGAGAGAAGTGAATTGATTAGAATGAAAGAGATAAAGAATAGTAAATAAAGAGGATGAAAGGTTCTTAATAATCTCCATGATGGTACAACAAAGATTGATTAGTGGTTTGTTAAAAGGTGGTATTGTAAAGATGATATTGATAAAAAAACAAGAATAAAAATAAATACATAAAATCGTGGGATGGGTTGAAAAGATTGAGGTAATAAATGAGGAAAGAGAGTATGTAATGTGGGAGAATAAAAAATAATAAAAAAGTCATGGGTAGAGGAAATTACCTATATACCCTTAAGAGATTAAAATATAAATTGGTGGGATGGATGAGATGGCTCAATATAAACCACATAGTGGGTTTCTAAAGTTTTCACAACTCATGTGAGATTCCACCCAATATATACTATATATATATATATAGGGTTAGGATAGAATGGAAACCCATATGAGTTGTGAAAACCATTGAAAACTCTACTTTTTTTTATTATTTATTTATTTTTAAAATAGGGTAGTTTTGTTACATATTTTCGTCACTTTAAAAAAAAAAAATCAAAAAAGCGCTGAAGGATTTTTTTTTTAAAAAAGATATAAAAATTGTAAAAAAAAAATACCGTTATGACGTTGTTACATATGTAACAACTGAAAAACGGGATTTTTTTTACAATTGTTACATCTTTTTTTTTAAATTCCTTCGGCGCTTTTTTGATTTTTTTTATAAAAAGTGACGAAAATATATAACAAAACTACCCTATTTTAAAAAAAAATAAAGTTGTTACATAGAATTTTTATAGAGTTTTCATGAGTTTTAACAACTTATATGGGTTTTCACCCTATATATGTATAGGAAAAAGATCTTGTGTAAACCTCTTTTTATTATGTAAACCAAAAAACCAATTCTTGACCATTCATTTAGTTTCATAATATTATAATTAGTGATCTAGATTAAATATGATTTTTTTTTGTAAATTTGTGACTAATAATGGTTCAAGGGTGAGATGGTAATTTGACTTTTTTTTCTTTATTCTCACAACCAAATATTAGTTATTACATTAAATCATTATTAATAACTTAAATAAGTATTTGTGTAAAACTATAAATTTGTTACCTATTTAAAATTTTATTTATTATAAAGTTAAAATTATTTAAAATTTTATTTATTATAAATTTAAAATAATATTTTATTTAAGATAATGAGAAATATTAAATGTTATTTAAAATTTCATATACTAAATGTATAAGTAATTGATCACAGTTCCCTGCTGGTAATGTAATGAAACGAACCGATAACGGTGTCGTCATTATAGGAACCAGTAACATTATTTTTTTTTGTTTTCTAGAGATGTAAAACACTTGTCGATATCCATTTGGGTATGTAACGACTTTATTTTTAACTTTTCTTTTTCGTTTGCTATGCGAGTGCCGGTTCCGTAATGACACAAACCAATAACAACCCACCGCGTAACATGGAGGAATCCCACTAGTTAATTATTAAATTTGTCGTTATATATAAAATTAAATAGTTAAATATGTGACTAAATATAAAACTAAAAAATAAATTTATAATATCCATCGTCAACAGTTAAGCATATTGCTACTTTCATTGACATATTTAAAACAAAAAAAAAATGGTTTTATTTTTTTGCTAAATATTTAATTAAAAAATTAGAAGATAAACTAGTGCATATGTTGTTACTTTTTTAATAATTAAATCTATTGTTACTTTCATTGACATATTTAAAAACAAAAGAAAAATAGTTATATTTGTCGTTAAATGTTTTATTAAAATATTTAAAGGATAAACTAATACATATGTCGCTAGTTTTTTTTAATAAAAAATAAATTATTTTAATTTCAAAACTCTAATCTTTTGATGTGTAGTTTTTTATTACAAGCGAAATCGTTTTAATTGTAAAACGAGTTATTTGTATATGTTGCACACCTATAGGTTACAAAATTTTACTTATATGTAATAACATGAGATTACATATATGTAATATGATAATACGTGTATGTAGTATGTTACTACATATATGTAATATACACTGTTACATATATGTTCTTATTATATATGTATGTGATTGTATATTACATACTAGGTTAAAATCCCGTGTATTACACGGGTTAAATAAATAAAATTTATATTTTAAAAACCCGTGTAATACACGGGTTGAATAAACCAATATATATTACATCGGTTGAATAAAATATAATGTAATTTGTTAACAAACACATTTGTCAAAATATGTTTTTAAAAAATGTAATTTGTCGTGATAGTTATAAGGTCTGTTAAGTTAGTTTTTAAAATATTTTTTTTCAACTGAGTATTAATTTTTTAATTTAATTGATAAATGTTAGTTCATATTAAGTTCATTTGATTGATGATATAATAACTATTTATAATTAAATAATAGGTATTCGTAATTAGATTTATTAATATAAACATTATTATTTAATAGAAGAGAGAAATATAAAATCTAATATTTAATATGAGAGAGAGGCGGGAAAATAAAGATGAGGAGTAACCAGAGAATGATACGTGTCCTGAAGAGATTTTCATTTATTACAATAGTAAGATATGTAACTGTTTTCATTTATTGTAAATGTCAATCTTTTACATTTATTTTATAATAAAACAAATTGTTGTTTAATACACATTGCTATTATCTAACTATAGTATTTAAAAAAAGACATTAAAAAAATTATAGCAAGACTATACTTAACTGTTTCTTACATATATGTTATAATAGACGTTAAAAAAATTGTATAGCAAAAGTATAATAAAATTAAAGATAGAAGAATGCTCTATTTAATGGTGTAATTTAAAAAAAAAAGAACAATGTATAAAAAGTTATTAATGTTCTAAAAATGAAGAGATTTTGAATAAATATATTAACATCTATATCACATATATAATAACAGGCGTTAAAAAGATAAGATTGTATAAAAAATTATTAACGTAATAAAAAATGAGGGGATATTTTCAAAAAAAAAGATGAAAATTTGAGTAGGTGGAATCTTTTATTAAAAAATAGGTGAAGTATGCAATTACCATATGTAATTGTTATATTTTGATATATGTAATTTTTACATATTAGATAGTATGAACAAAAACATTGTACAATAAGTTATTAGTATTATAAAAAACAAAGGAATATTTTTTAAAAACATGGAATATTGAAAAGTTAAATTTATGTTTATATTACATATATGTAATTGTTCCTTACATGCATGTAGCAATAAACGTTACAAAAAAATTAATAATTTATATAACAAGACTATACTCGAATTAAAGATAAAAAACGCTCTATTTAATGGTATAATTTTTATAAAAAATAATATTGTGTAAAAAGTTATTAATATTCAAAAAATAAGAGGGAAAATTGATTAGATAGAATATTTAAATATTAAAAAATGATGGGAATGTCACATTTACTAAAATACCCTTTTAATAATAGAAAATAAATATGATGTGTCTTTTTCTTATTGGGTTAATTGGTTTATACATGAAATGGTGGTTTACAATTGATCATCACCCTATATATATATATATATATATATATATATATATATATATATATAGGGGATGGTTCCCTTAAAAAGTGCTACTTGGCTAAGAAACTTAAGAAGCAATCTCATCCATTCAATTGAATGATCAAGGGTATGGATTTAAGTGTAGGAAAATAAAGGTGGAGGGCATTTTTAGAAAACCCACAATTATTGATTTTTTTCAAATCCCCCTCCCCCTTTTTAAACGTACATTACTTTTTCATACGACCTAATTTTTTTTTAAAAATTACACCATAAAATCGAGCATTTTTTTACCTTTAATTCGAGTATAGTATTGCTATATTTTACTGTAAAACAAAATCGACACTTAGTGAAATTGTGTTACTTTACGTAAATGTGCTGGTTTATAGTAAAACAGCACAATTAACCGTGCTGCATTGTAAAACAACACAATTAACTGTGCTGCTTTATCATAAATCAACACCAAACATAACAATTAATTGTGTTGTTTACTATAAAACAACACCAAAAGAACACGGTTAATTGTGTAACTTCCTTTTCTTAGCTAACCAAACACAAACAAAACCAGTACAACAAAACTAGTATATCAAACCTACACAAAACAATATTTTGATGCATAAGCCTTTTGTTGCCTACCACTGAACCATTTTTTTTTGTGTATAGATGCTTTAAATTTTTATTTTTAAAGAATTCTACCAAATTAGGCACATTAGAATTGACTAAAAGTAGCACACATTAAAGAAACCAGTACATTTAAGTAAATTGTGTTGTTTTACCAGAAACCAGCAAATTTTTAATGTGCTAAATTGTGTTTTTTACCAGAAACCAGCACATTTACGGGAAACCAGCACATTTACGTAAAATAACACAATTTCATTAAGTGTCGTTTTTGTTTTTGCAAAAAAAAATATAGCAATACTATACTCAAATTAAAAATAAAAAAACGCTCGATTTTATGGTGTAATTTTTTTTTAAAATAATGTCTTATGAAAAAGTTATGAACGTTTAAAAAAAGTGGGGGAAGTTGAAAAAAGTCAACAAAAGTTACTATTAATTAAATATCATCGCACCCTTATTTTTCATACACTTAAATCTATACACTTGATTATCCAATTGAATGTATGAGATTATTTCTCATGCTTTTTAGTCAAATTATACTTTTTATTTGAAACTCCTTCTATCTATATATATATATATATATATATATATATATTCTAAAAAGTATTTTCCTAAATATTTTACATAAACGCGAAGGAATAATAATGAAAGGATAAGATGGTTGTCATTGTCCAAATAGTGGCCCCTTGGTGAGTGTTTGGACATTTTTCGTGTGCCATATATAAATTAGAATTAATTACACGGATGACCTTGTGGTTTACCTACATTTCACTTTTGACCCTTATAAATCAGAAACTACAAGTTTGACTCAATATAGTTTGCACGATTATAACACCCATGGCCCATAAGTTGGATGTCAGTTATCTTTTAAGGTTAATTTTTTTTAAAATGACTTATATACCCTTTTATAAATTAAAACTAAAAAACAATATAAATACCACCCACCCCTACCCCACCCCACCCCATCCCACCCATCTCTCTTTAAGGGGTGTTTGGGATTACTTTTCAAAACAACTTATTTACTTATCATCTTTTGAAATAAGGTAATAAGTTATAAGTTTGTTTGGTAAATTCAAAATAAGATGAAAGATGTGAGAAGGAGAAGTCAAAATCCAAAAGTAAAAAATTCTTACTTTTGGAAATGACTTTTTGAAAATTCAAAAGTAGCTCCAATAAGTAATCCCAAACACCCCCTAAACCCACCTCTAATTGATCCAATCCTCCTTCTCCTTCATCTGAACAATCGACCGTCCGATCGAATTGATCCAATCCTCCTTCTCCTTCTCGGAATCGGCGATGAAGTACATGGTGTCGGATCTTTTGGATAACTCGAAAGCGAACTATTTGTTGATGACGTCTGCGGCTCCTTTGACGGTGAGGCAGGTAGCGACTGGTACGAGCCACGTGGCCTTGATCCGCGAGTGACGATGGCCTCCTTGAACCAGAAGAGTTTGCCTTGTTTGGGAACGAACCAGCGCTGGCGCCAGGTCTTGGTCTATGATGGTATGTGTAATTTTTTTTGGTATGTGTAATTTTTCTTGATCTATGATGGTATGTGTAATTTTTTTGATATGTGTAATTTTTCTACCGGAGGCGGTGGTGGTTGTCGCTGGAAATGGCGCCGATGGTAGTGGTGGAAGACAAATGTTGAAGAAGATGAAGTGGGTTTTGATTTAGGTTTGGTGGGTCTCACATGTAGCATTAGTTTAATTTATGATGTTTTTTTAATGTAAAGGGTATTTTAGACATTTTATACCTATTTAACGGTCAAAGATAACTGACATCTAACCCAGGGGTCATGGTGTTACAATCGTGCAAACTATTGGGTCAAACTTGTAGTTTCTGATTTTTAGGGGTTAAAAGTGAAATCTAGGTAAACCACAGGGACCATCCGTGTAATTAATTCTATAAATTATTAAAGTTGATTTAACTCTTTATCCACGATAGGTCTATAACACGTCTGTAAATTTCAACTCCTAATCCCCACTCATCAACGGCCAAAAATAAAAGTTCATGGCTATATTCGTTTTCTTAAATATCAAAGGATTTACTTTGTAACCGATGTATATCTAATAACCAATGTAATACACATGTTCAATAAATTTAATCTTATATATCTAGTAATAAAAATTTACATATTGCATATTTATGACATATTATATAGTTTTTAATACAAATTTTAGAAATGTTATATAGTTATTTTTAAAAAAATATTTTTAAAAAGAATGAAAGAAATGTTTAATTTATAAAAATGTTTTATGAACAAACATATTTTTTTGAAATAAAAAACGTTTTATAAAAATTATTATAGAAATCATCATTATCTAATAGGATAGAGATGCGGAAAACAAGAATTATAAAAACAATTAAAGAAATTTGTATAATTAATAAAAGAGAGATACGGGGAAAAAATATTAAAGATGCACAGAAAAATAAAAAGTGTCAACCAAAACCTTTATTTGTTAGAGATCATAAATTTGAACTGATTTTATAAATGGGACGAAGCTATCATTTTTTCAAAAAGTTTAAAATATAGAAAATAAAAGAAATATAAAATTAAATAACAAATTTTCAACTATAAACAAATATACGTGTCTACAATAACAACAAAAAAGTAAAAATCACATTTAAATGATGAAATTATTAAATAAATATTAAAAAGTACATGTGTCTAGAGTTCCACACTTTTTCAGCTTTCAATATATGCCTTTTCATAATTTTACATTTTTATGTGTTACCGATTCTCGTTCATGGGTGTAACTGTTCCGCGTCAGCACCATTTTTACAGGATTTGAGTAGTGGAGGGGCGGTAAACACCATTATGTGGGCGTCAAGGAGGGGCGTGAAGGGCTGGGAGTTAACCTGCTAACGCCTGAAGGAGCGGAGGTGGCTGGGCGTTAAGGGTTTGGTCGATGTGGCTCCGATGTGGTGGTGGTCACACCTTGGGCGTTAGACTACTACACATGGTCTTATTGTAAGTCCCTTCGTCAAGGCTCAACATCTTATTCATATTTACAACTTTAATTCCTGTCCTATCCCTTCTCGCCCTCTCTTCTTCTCCACTTGTAAGTCCTTTTTCCTCTTAGATTCGTTCGTCCTACTCACTCATGTTTACATCCGACAAGCGACGTTTTGACAAAAAAAAATGATATATTTTAACCATCAGCTATAAAATTGTCGATTCAACCCTAAAAAATCCGGTGGATGGAAACCAAACCGGTGAAAGAGACTAGTTTTAGTATAACCATGTTTGTATGCTACTTGAATAAAAGAGCTTAAAGCTAGTGTGTCACACAACGTTAAGTAGAAAGGACCTTACATGTTTACAAAATAATTGGATGTCTTTGTGTGTTATACAAAAGGCTGACATATCTCATGCTGAAATTGACAACTTCACGTGTTTGTAAATCATAATTCTAATTCGGTCTATATAGTAAACCATGTCAAAAAGGTGTTTTATCTTTGACACATTTATTGAATGAGTTAGTCATGCCGACTTGCTTACAAGTTACAACCCAATTAACATCTAAACATTAAGCAACGTGAAAGGTAACAAATAAATATTAGAATGAGAGAGTTTGAATATTTTGATTTTTGAAGGCACAATAAATACTAAAACATAAACATAAAGACATAAATAACCACAATAAAATACTTTAAGAAACTAAAATTGATTTTATATTTAAAACACAATAAAATAATTAAGATTTTTAAACGACATTTCATTCCCTTTAATTTGAATATGATATTGCTAAAAAAATTAATATGTTATGTGATTACAAGTATCTAGTTAAGTTTAATATATTATTAAAGATGTTTCAGCCTATGAACAATGGCCCGCCCACATTGCCACTTGAAATTGATGTGTATTATTACTTTGTTGGAGTTTCTTCTATTGTTTCTAAACTCTGTATTTATATTCAAATGCCACCTAGATGTGAAATTGATGTTTGTTATTAGTTTTTGTTATTATAGTTATTAATTACTAGCTTATAAACCCGTATACTACACGACCTGAATTAGAAAGATCAAAGTAACATTTAACGTAATTAGCTTGACTCAAAACATCGAATAATAATTGGTTTTTTTGGTACGATTTAATATAATAACAAGTTCGGGTAGGCAATGAAGCGAGAGATGATATAGTGATTATTTATTATAAGATATTTACTTATATTATGCATTTATATTTTGTTTTTAATTTATGTAATAGTGACACATCAACCCTCCATGATTGAATGTTTCATATATTCACTTGGTCCGATTTTAGGTGCCCACTAACCCATTTTGATTAATGATTGCAAGAATTGTATGAGAGTTTGAACCGTATGGTTAGGTATTATGTCATAAGTTTATTCTTAGCACTATCCATGTCATATATAACCAAAAGTACGAACTCAAAAAGATAGTAGAAAGGCTCTCATATTTTTACTTCGTTTTAATCAGTGACGGATCTAGAATAAAAGTTTATGGGTAATGATTTTTTTACCGTACTTTTATGTAAATGAAAAAAATTTGTTTACGGTACTTTCACGTAAACAATTTTTTTTACGGTAACATGTGACTAGCGAGGCGGAGGACTGGGGTTTGGCGGAGGCGGCGCCAGGCGGTGGTCTCAGCTCAGGTCGAGCGGTCGGTCGAGTGGTCGGTCTCTGACTCTCACAGTTTCCGCTCTCTTTATTTCTTCTTGGCTGGCCGCTTGGGTAAATTGGATTTGAGAATTGAGACTTTGATGTATTGGGTTTTAATAAAACATTTGGGCTGGCTAAAACTCAAATATTTTATTAAAACCCAATACCTCAAAACCTTTAATAAAATATGGGGACTTTTTATAAAGTATTAGGTTTTTTATAAAATTTTGGACTTTTTATGAAGTGTTAAGCTTTTAAAAAAAATTAAGGGGTAACGTAATTTTTGCTCAGGATAACGTAAAGCATAACCGTATACATAAAACCGTAAAAACAAATTTTGCATTGTGAGCAAAAGTTAAGGAGTAGCGGAGGCTAAGTAGGTCCACCCCTGACTTTAACTTCAAAATGATTGAGCCGTCCCGACAAATTCGTGCGCGTATCCCATTGTTTTGATTAACTTTCACAACTTTAGCTTAATATAATGATTAGTTTTTGCCGAATTATATATTTATTCGCGGGAATGATAACGTGATTGTCTTTGTATTAATTAAAATACAATGATCTGTTAACACGTACAAATATAATATAATTATTATATATTTTAAATAAGTTTGACGTGGTTTGTAAGCAAAAGAATTGAAAATGATATCCAATCATTGTCTATATTTGATCAAACGATCCTCTAGATTCAATACGACAAAAAAATGACAAGGATTGCTACATAACTTTGAACCAGTCGTATCTTAAATTTTATATTTAATTATTTTAATATATAAAAACCTGAAATTTAATAGGTATTATATTTTTTACACATGACCCACATACGATCATATCTTCAAATAATCAAAAGAGGTAATATAAAAAGATAACCGAAACATCTAAGTCGATATAGGGTAGCGTAGAGTAGGAACGAGTCGTACACTACAAGTCTTGTAACATGTCATCCCAAACGTCTCGTTCATGTCTAAATCTTGTGGTTTCTCCCCGCTAGTTAGCTTCCAATCGAAATGGTAAAGCAAAGAAGCTAGAGAAAGCTCGGTGTTCGCCATTCCCAAAGAAATTCCTGGACAAACTCTGCGGCCAGCGCCAAAAGGAATGTACTCGAAATCATGACCTCTGTAATCCTTGGTTTCATTCTGAAACCTGTCAGGATTAAACACGTTGGGATCCTTCCAGCTAGCAGGATCCCTGGCTATGGCCCAGTAGTTGATAACAACTCTAGTTTGTGAAGGGATGTCATATCCGTGGATCTTGCATCTTTCCATGGACTCTCGTGGGAGCAAAAGAGGAATCGGAGGGTGGATCCTTAGAGTCTCTTTGACTACCATTTTCATGTAACTCAGTTTTGTAACATCAGTCTCTTCTACAGTAGGGTTGACTTTTTCACCGATGACTTGTCTGACCTCGGTTTGTGCTTTTTCCATCACGCTTGGGTTTCTTAACATCTCCGCCATCGCCCACTCGACTATGTTCGATGAATTCTCACTCGCACCCGTGAACACATCCTACAGAGATGACCGTTAAAGACCAAAAACAAGAAGTTTTATTTTATAACGTAAAAGAACTCTTACCAAGAGGACTGACTTGATGTTGTCAGTCGTCAGTGGCTCGTCAAGGTCTCCTCCGGCTTCCTGAAGCCGGAGGAGAACATCAACCAGACACTCGCGTTGTGGCTTCTCGATCTTACGTTTGTCCACATGGCGTTCTATTCTCTTGTCCATGATGCTACTAAGCTCCACAAGACACTCTTCCATCCTTCTATTCATTCCGGTGAGTTTCGCAACAAAACCGAGTGACGGAAAGAAATCGCCAATCTGAAATCCAGCCGCCAAAGCGGTTCCTTCCCTAATCGCCAACCGAAACCTCAACTGATCATCAAACTTATCCCCAAACGTAATCCGAGTGATGATGTCATGATTCAAAGCAAAAAGCCTTTCAACCAAGTTTATCGGTTCCAAACTTTCACTAACCGATTCAACAAGCAATTTCACTTCTTCTTCTCGTATAAACCTAGTCGAATCCATGCTCTTCACCGTCGAGAGTTCAAGAACGCATATCTTCTTAAGTTGTCTCCAATACGACCCGTATGGAGCAAAGGCTATGTCACTATAGTTATATCCCAAGATTCTTGGAGCTACGAGCTTCGGGCGGTTAGAGAAGATATTGTCATGAGTCTTCATGATCTCTCTAGCTGCATCAGCTGATGACACAACAATTGTCGATATGAACCCGAGCTTTAGGTGCATGATGGGACCGTATTCAACAGCTAAGTCGTTGAGGGCTCGGTGTGGTGCAGGATGTAGAAGGCGGTTCATGTTACCAATCAGCGGAAGCTTTGGCGGACCAGGAGGGAGTACGAGGTTTTTGTTACTATGTTTCTTTACGAGGAAGAAGATGAAAACCAGGAACAGGGGAACGAGGAGAGACAGTTGAAGCATCTTTGAGTTGTAAAGGTTTGGAATGTGTTCCCCAAATGTTTGTCACGATATATAAACATTTGTTTATATTATACTTGTACATGGGGCGGCTAAAGGATGGGCATATTATTAGCAAAGAAAATAGGACTCGATCCATGAGCAAGTTAAGTATATTACTAGCGTTGGTCATTTGGTGCAATGCTAGTCCCAAGACTTCTTATAGTGGAGGTTTTGAGTTCGAATCATGGCAACAGCAAAAAAGGGTCTGTAGCCAGGTCAGGGGGTTTACCCAGTTGGAGGGTTCCTCCTGTGGTGGGCTGCCCTAGGTGTTGCCCCGGGGAAACCCAATTATCCTAGAATATCTAACGTTGCCGTTAAAAAAAGTATATTAGTTAGGATGTCCCGATTATATTAATAGTGGGCCATAGAATTAACATATAATTATTTAAGAAAAACTTAAAAATGATTTCTAAAATGTACTTACAATCTATTATTATTTATAACTAGATTGCTATACCCACGTTTCACGGCGGGTGTTTGGCCAATCGTTAATAAAATTTAAATAAAAACATAACGTAAGTACAACGGTAAAAATATTATTAATCAAAGATAAACATAAAACTAAATAATAAAAAAGGAAATAAACAAAATAAAAAAATTAATGGTTCGGGTCGTCGAAAAACATAAAAGAGAATAACGACACGGGTTCTGATAATATCAATACCGAAAATGATGTTGTTCACTCATAACAGGTTCGACTCGTCACCTTACAACGGTAACGGCGCTCGCTATAGGTAACGATAAAAAAACCTTAGATTTTGAATACAACTCCGTTTAAAAAAAATTATATCGGAACGTTGAAAAAAAAACAGTCGCGCCCTCCGTATTTTTTAAAAAGTTAACGAAATAAATTTATTAAAGGAAAACGAAACTAATAGAAAAAGAAACGGGCTAAAAGCGTATATTATATAGTATAACGGTTGAAAATGAAAATGTTGAAAAAGTTTAAAAAAAAAAATAATCTTAGTTTATAATTTATTATATTTATTTATCAAATGTATTAATAGTTCGTATTATATCAGAATAATATACAACTTATTAAGGTAATTTAGCTATAGATTATAAGCATAAAAGTCTAAAATCTAAGAGCACTGATGGTGTATTGTACGTTGTTAACACTACCGGCCACATACTATAAGACTGATTCATGATACCGAACAGATTAAAGGAGAGGTTCCTTGGTTCTTTGGAAAAATCAGAATATTTCTTATCAAATTCTTGCCATGCCTTCACATCAACCGGATGACGCATCATACCATCCGTTGAACGTCCAGTATTATGCTAGATCATATCTTTTGCCGTGAATCTGGAACTATACCTTCATCGAACCCGGAAGTTAAAGGAAGCTATCTCGACACCTTTTGTGGTACTTTCTTCCCCTTTGTGTTTTTGTAAACACATCTGCTCTCATTACAAGCGGGGCAGTTTTGCATGGAGTCATTCTTCTTCCAAAACAGAGCACAATCATTAATGAAAGCATGGATAGATGGATATCATAACCCAATTTTTCTCAGCTTCTTCTTAGCTTCATAATGAAAGCATGCAACTCTTGAAAACTCTAAAAGTTGGTCAAACGAAGTATTTATCTATTTTTTGATGACTTAAATATGCATTAATTTTGTTAGGAAGTTTAAGGAAGATATCTAACTACACCCGGGGTATAACTCGGTGTTGAGTTCGGCAAACAAAATGCATCAAATTCCGGGTCTAACTAGTTCTATCTTCATCTATATTTTCTTCTTGTGTATTTTGCTCCACCATAACATCAACAAGTGTGTCAAACATCTCATTATTTGCTGCTAGAGTACGTGTTTTGTACCCCAAAGTGTGTCTATAACCGAAACATTATGATATTCCTCACCGTGATAAATCCATGTTTGATATGATTGTACAAACCCACTGTCACATATGTGGGCCTTTATCGTAGTCAGAATCTGTCGATTCGAATTGACACAGTCTTTACACGGGCAATACGTTTTTCTTCACTATCAAGATGGTTCTTGGCAATCTCTATAAACTTGTCAAAAACTTTTAAGAAATGCGGATGATTCTGATTTTACACCTTAATCCAACTTTTATCAATTGTCATAATTGTTTCCTATCAATTAGTAGCATACCGAAGAGAAAAAATTTAAAGGTGGTGGATTATAACCCGTTTTTTGAATATTCTATCTCATAGGTATAAATTTTTAACAAGTTGACTATTTAAGAAAAAATCGACAACATTTTCCCTTAACTCCTCGAGTATGCGTATAAATCGCAAACCTGAAGGACTAAAAGATATAGCTGTCGTTTTTTTCTTAAATAGTTAACCCGTTAAAATGTATACATATCCTAAATGAGATAGAATATTAAAAAAACAGTACAAAAAAGGGGGACAATCCAAAATTTATCTCTATTAGATAAATTTCGGACAAGTATGTTCTAAATGGTTATCATATGTCGTGTTCAGGTTCACATGATGACCCGTTTTACATATTTCTTTTTTATTTTATTCCTAAAAGTATATTTTATATTATAGATTAAAAAAAATAAAAAGTTCAAACATGTCGTGTCTGGGTATATTATGCTAAATTAAAGTATTAATATGTGAAAAAAGAACTTTCAGTGCAAAACCGTCCGCGGATACGTGTGTCATGTTCAGGTTATATTTAAAGAAAACTAAATAAATAAATGTGTTAAATACAAACACATATACACATGCATCTATACTATATAATAAATAAAGGTTTTTCATACCACATGACACCACCACATTCATTCTCATAATTTTTTCTCCACCTCTCTCTCCTAATAAATACAATTCCATATTTTAATAATAATATATTTTTAAAGAAATATTAATCTATATATTATATTAAGAAATAAATCTCCTACATATTTTGACGAGTGTATGTGTTAACAGATTATACTATATTACACGGGTTTGTTCAACCCGTATAAAACACGACTTTTTAAAAAATAAATTTTTTATTACTTAATATATAATATTATATTTATTCAACACGTACAATACACGAGATTTTAACCTAGTATACCTATATACAAACAAATTTTGGTGTAGTCCAAAAATGTCACCTTTAATCGAGATGAAAATAATAATCGAACTGAAATGGAAAGCTATTAAAAGCCTAAATACTTCCCGAATAATCAAGAAAACCTACAATTTCATTACAAATTTATGAGATGTAAATCAAGAAATAACACAAGTTAAAAAACTAAATAAATAAACACATATATACATATAAATCTATACTATATAATAAATAAATGTTTTGATAAGACAAATTTTCTCGCCTCTCTCTTCTATTAGTTGCACAAACTTTCATTAATTATTTTTTAATAATTTTTTTGTTTTTCATGTCTCTATCCTATTAAATAATAATGATTTATATGATTTTTTTATAAAAAGTTTTTTATTTAAATAAATATAGGTTTGTTCATAAAACATTTTTAGTAATTGAATATTTTTTATTCTTTTTATAAAACATTTTTAAAAAGTAACTATAATTTTTAAAAAGTAACTATATGACGTTTTTCTAAAATTTGTCTTAAAAAATTATGTAATATATCATAAATATGTAATATGTAAATATTTATTATTAAGTATAGAATATTATATTTATTTAACCCGTGTAATACACGGGGTTTTTAACCTAGTAAAAAATATACAAATAGTTCAAACGGGCAAAAATAGAAAATGGCCAAGACAAGAGACTGATCTGAATGGATAGGGCTTGCTGAATCCCGACGACATGTACTTGTTGAGGTTGGTGACTGATCTTGCAAACCAATTTCATTTTAGCTTTTATTTAAGGGTTCTCATCTTTTTTGGTGGAAAACAATTTAACTATGGGCCTTACAAATTACATATTATGTGCTAGGTTCAATGATCTTGGCATATATCTTCTTTTGCAAGTCCTTTGAAAATTGTAACTTGCAAGCTAAATTACAAAAAAAAATATATAAAAAATGGGTCTATGACCACCAGCCAACATGAATAGTTTTATTGATCAATTATAATACAATTGCATTATTTGTGCTCATATCATAGAGGTCCCCACATCCTATTACTTAGTTTTATTTCAACTACTTTTAAAGTTGTACTACATGTAGTTCTAGTTGTAACTTGTGAAGATTCCTGACTTGAACCATTCAATGTGTTCATATAATTGCCAGAAAGACTTTCATGGGTCTTTCATAGTTCACACCACCAATAAAGGCTGTGTTTTCATCCAAGAAATCAAAGGGAAGTTTCATGTCACCTCCTCAAAGTTAGCTTATAAATGTTGGAACCAAGTTTGAATTCCTTTTGCCAGGTATGCACTTCCAAATTCTCTTTCTTTCTTGAATAATATTTTGTTATTTTCTGTTTTCATGTTAATGTTGAACTGCAATATTCTCTAATCTTGAATTATGTTTTGAAAAAACATTTTGTAATTTTAATACAGTGAATCCAAGTAGATCAAAATACATAGTTTTTTGTATTTTAGCATCTGATTTGAAGTAATTTGGTGTACTTAGAGAAAAGTATAGTCTTAAATCAAAAGAGTAATAAACTAGTGATTACTATATAATGGGTGTCGATTATGTTGGTTTATACACAGGACGGCTCAACATCGTTTGGGGTCTTAAGCGAAATTTTAATTGCCTTTTTCATTAGAAGTTTATATGAAATTTTAAGCGAAATGCAAGATTCTTAGAGAAGGTAGTGTGTATATTAATGACGAATTGACTGGCCGGACTTCGTCAATGAGACCAGACCTAGTCAGTCAGATCTCACCTTGATACATCCGGACCTAAATAACATGTTACATGACATATACATCATACAATAGAATTATCGCAAAGCGCATACCAAGCCGTCAATCAGAAGAACACCTTATGCTCCATAGGTTATGTAACGATCACTCACTACTAGAAAACAACTATATTTCCTACAAAAGTTTTTGACAAAAGAAATTTCTCACAACTTAGTGACAATGTTTCGATAAAACAAAAAAGTAACTATAAAATTTCCTACAATTTTCTGACAAAATTGCGACAAAAATATATTTGTCGCTATTCCGTCGCTAATTATAAGTTACTTCCAACGATCTACCGACAAGTTTCCCACAAATATAATTTTTATTTTTAAATTCTATTAATATATTTATTAAATAAGTTAACTTATAATCGTCAGAATATTGTCGAAAATTACCGACGAAAGGCCTTTGTCACTAATTCGTCGAAAAATTAGTCGGAACTTTGTCGGAAAATACTTATCCAACGAGCGTTTTTTTCCCAACAAACACTTTTTGTCGTAAACTTGTCGCTAACGGCCAATTCCGACAAATTTCCCACAAAATCTATTGTAAATTTTTCATTTTTTTGGTAGTGACTTATAGGAAAGTACGACATTGGAAATGCCCGAATTTGTAACTGTATGTCCTATTTTTTTCCTCTCTAACTAAGCACACACATATACAACATACAGTCTTGATTGTCTACACCAACCTAGCTGATGTATGGTCCAAATAAGTTATACTTACATAATTTTATAAAGAACAAATATTTTACCACTTAAAACTACAAGGTGTTCTCAAGCAGATATAACAATAAATAAACTCCACACTGAAAGAGGGAAGCATAACTTACAACTTTACAAGAGAAATGAAAACAAATAATGAATTCTACACAGGTACAAAGACGAAGACTAGCAACTAATATTGCGTGTTACTAAATCTATTGAGAAATTTCTTGATGACGAACCATGAGACGCATTTTCCAAGCCAATCAACCAGCCATGACAGCAAACCAACTAGAACACAACCAGCCCACAACTTCCAGTTCATTGTTATACCATAACCAAACATATCTTGTACTGCTACAAAACTGCAATGTATAACCACAAAAGCAGTTATAGCTACCCAAAACTTCTTATGCCGATAAATGTATCTGAAAAAATTCTTCTTTTGTGGCTCCCTTGCATTGAATAAATTAAAGAATTGACATATGATAAAGATGTTAGAAACCACTGCTTTCATGTACTCGTTTGAGCCCACGAACCGGGATCCTTTGGTTTGAATAATCACTAAACAGGTAACCTGATACGAAACCTGCAATACTATGTTTCTGGTCATTTGGGCAGTTATAAGTGCTGGAACCAAGCTTATTGGTTTATCTGCTGATGGCTTTGTTAGCAATGCAAAACCACCAAGAAAAAGCACTCCTAAATTGACCCATACAGTCTGAGCTATTGTTAAACAAGCATCACCCCAGGCTGCTGTCTGAATAAAGTTTATCAAAAAACTGCTGATGGTGGTTATTAGAACAGGCTGGAGAAAGCTTTGAATGTTGAGGTAGATGCATTTTCCGGAATCAACTATGCTGATTAGGTCTGAAAAACTCCCATCCCATATGATGATATCACTACTTTCTATTGCCTTTTTAGAGCTCTGTCTTCCCATAGCTATTCCTACGTCGGCTCCCATTAACACAGGGACTTCATCTGTTCTCCGTCCAAGAAACGCCACCTCGTCACCTTTTTCCCTCAAAGTCTCTACAACGAGTAACTTATCAGATGAAAACGCCTCACCTACAACACGAATCTTGTCCACGTTTTCAAGTCTCTCCTTATCTGTGTATTTCCTAAAATCGTCTCCTGTAAGCAGTAAAGATTGTTGATCATCATTGGTTGTAAGTCCATATTGAAGGGAGATTTCTTTCAAAACTGGTAACTTTTTGCTGGAGACGATTATAACTTCGATTCCACGTTCTCCGCATGCCTTCACTTCTGCTTTTGTAGCTTCCTTGTTCTTGTTTTTCAGGCCAAGTAAAGCTACCATGACCCAATCTTCTGTATGCTTACAAGCAACTGCAATTGTCTTCAATTTATGTATACACTCTATGTCATCATTAGTTTGATGAAAGTCTCTTCTTACTGTATCATTCATGGAAACTTGCTCCCCTTGAATATTGTAGTAATGTGTGCATTTACTTATAACTTCACTCACTGGTCCATTCAAATGCTGCATCTGTTTCATTCTTTCCTTGTTTAATCCCAATTTATATTTGTCCCCATGTAGATATGCATTCTCCTTTGATGTGCCAGTCCCATCACATAGTGCTTCAACAACATTGGGGGATAGTGTTCTACCCTCACTGATAAATTCTCCTCCAACAAAGAGCTTGTGAACTTCGGTATCATCGTCACTGAATTCGCCAAAACTGTCTGTGCAAGTTTTTGTAACTGATGCCATCCTTAAAACACCATGGGAATCGTGTTCAGTGGCTTTACCGGATAGCTTCTCGTCGTTCCAGTTTACAATTGCTAATGAAACAACAAAAGGTACCCCTTCTGTTAACCCAACGAGCGACACACTTAGTAACTTTGTTAGAGCTTTGGTTGTGTACTTTGATTCTTTAATAATCTTTCCAAAGGTATGTGAAAAACTACTAATCCCAGTTGGTTCAGACATTGATTCTGGTCGATAAGCATTCTCCTCGTCAAGTTCTCCAGCCAAATAGCGTAAAAATACTGATAATGATCCGAGTATAGTGAATGTGAGTGTTCAACATGTCATGATGGGTTTCTAATTTGAACGTCGTATTTGTATCTCATCTGGCTTTGCTCAACATCATATTTGTGGATGTAACAATCATCCAAGCATCCCCATTTATCACTCTTTCGCCATATGACAGAAATGGATTCTGTTCATTAGTTGTATAAGATTCAGATCCATAATCCAGTTCCAGATCTTCACCCTTTACAAACAAACCATTAGCTGGGACTTGACAACCATTCTTCAATAACACAAGATCTCCATATACGAGCTCTGACTTGCCAATATCTTTAGTTACACCTCCCCTTATCACATGGACTTCCCTCACACGCCCTTCTTCGGATTGTTTTTTTGGTAACTTCTTTCGAGCCCTTTGTTCTTTCCAGTACTTATGGATAGAAGCAAAGAAAACTTGAAGAACGATGCCTATGAATACAAGTGCTCCATCAGTCCAACCATCCTGTAAACCTCCTTCGTTGATCCCAATTACAATTATCAGGGCTACAATTAACAGAAGGAGGAGAACAGTTTTGTTCTTGACTTCTTCCCATACCAAATGAAGGAATGTATGTGTAGGGGAGAGTGCCTGTTGTCGGTGAAGAGCTTCTTCGTCGGATATTCCTTTGTCCAAATCTGTACCAAGTGCATCTTCAACTCTACCTAAACCTCCGAACTCACGAAGGGTGAGCAAATTCTTTTGCTGTACAATCTTTGAGATGTTTTCGATTTGGCTATGCTTTGTTGGTTGATCAACAGTTATGTGGTGTTCAGATGAAGCAGATAAACTATCGCTTGCTTCGGCAACTTCTGGTTTCTGCTAAATGTTTAAAAGAAAGTTACATATATACATGATTAATAAAGAAGTGATCCTAAGCCTACATACATTAGGGAAAATGAGCTTACTCCTTCAGTTGCACCCGAGCTGTCACGATGAGCATGAGCAGTAGGTACTGATGCTGCATGTGCTTTGAAGGCTTGGCAAGAACGGATGACACGCGTAAGTGTTCTTATCTGCTTCCATGAATGCAAACCGTTATCCGCTGTCTTAAGCAATGGGACAGTTTGATCTGTTTCCACATATTTGACAGTAACCTCTTCCATGTCTTCATGTCTAGTAGCCTTTACATAATGAAATCAATGCTTATGTTAACATATAGTCACACACACAAACTGATCTTGAATAAGAAGGCTAGGTTTTTCAGTGAAAGTATTGGAAATTAAACTATAGTAGTATTTGTATTAGTTTATGGGTCAAAATTGTAGTTAGAAGGGGCTAAATGTAGTTAGGTGCTAATTAATTAGGGTATAACCGTTGTTTCCAAACTCCGCGTTGGTTTGGAGGCGTCGATTAGTTAGGTGTATATACACATACTAGGTTAAAATCCCGTGTATTACACGGGTTAAATAAATAAAATGTTATATATTTAGTAATAAAAATTTTATATATTTAAAAACCCGTGTAATACACGGGTTGAATAAACCAGTATTTACATCGGTTGAATAAAATATAATACAATTTGTTAACAAACACATTTGTCAAAATATGTTTTTAAAAAATGTAATTTGTCATGACAATTATAAGGTCTGTTAAGTTAGTTTTTAAAACATTTTTTTTTTAACTGAGTATTAATTTTTTAATTTAATTGATAAATGTTAGTTCATATTAAGTTCATTTGATTGATAATATATAATAACTATTTATAATTAAATAATAAGTATTCGTAAATAGATTTATGAGTAAACTTCGTTTTTGGCCCTTGTGGTTTGGTCAAAATAACGGTTTTGACCCATTAGTTTCAATTTGACTTTTTTACTCCCTGTGGTTATCTAATTGTCTCAATTAGAACCCTGACACTAACTCAGTTAGTTTTTTCTGTTAAAAATCATGGTATTTTAGTCTTTTTATTGATAGGGACTAACTGTGTCATTTTTTTTAAATTAAGACAGGGATCATTTGTGTAAATTACACAAAATATAAGCATAACTATGTCTTCCCCAACCTGCGCCTTGCCACCGCATATGACCACCACCTGCTCCTCCTGTGACCACCACCACCACCGGTGAACTCCTATGACCAGCCTCCTCCTAGAACTTTAAATCCCCTCCCCTTTTCACGCACCAAAACCATCGGTGACCTGGACTCCCCCTGTAACGCATCTTCTTCACACCACCACCATCGAAGCCGTGGAAACCCGCCGCCGCCGCCAGACATTCACCACCACCACCCTTCACTGCCACCGGCACCACCCCACGCCATACCTCTGGCACCACCCCTTCCAACCAAATCTCTATCTAACGTGTGCTTATTGCTTGGGGTTTTGCGAGAGCACCACCGCTGCCGCTAGTCCTGCTCTCCCCTCATTTGGCATCGCCGGTCCGTCACAGACTTCAATCACCACCACCACCACCACCACCATCAAAGCCTGCAAAAATCCCTAATTGAACCTGCAAAAACCCTAGGTTTACACCCACACAGATTTTTCCCTAATTGATTATGCACCCCCCCCCCTCCTCATCGACATAAACACACAGATTTAGGGCTTTTTTTTAAGTGGTGGCAGGGGGAGGAGTAGGGAAAGTTGATGTTCTAGGAGTTTGGCTGGTGGTAAGGCTTTAGTGATGGCTAGTACCTGCAAAATAATAAAGCAAAAGGTAATTGGAGATTCAAACCTAAAGCAATAAATTCCAACCAAATCAAACAAAAGACTTGACAAGTTGAATAGCTAATTCAAGATTCACACATGAATTGCAACACTAGAAGAGGTTTTTTTTGTTTCAGATTTGGTGATATAAAAATTATCGTTAAAGATATGCTCATCTCCACTCAAACAGTGATAGAAGATTTGACTTGTTAGTTGTTTGGATAAAACACAAAGTATTAAAATCTGATTTTCCAAATGAAAAGGAACTCAAATGCTCAGTGTTTTGAAAACATACCAGTTCACACTAGTGGTTGTGGTGGTCAAAGGAGGACTTAAATATTTGGTTGGAATGAGACCCTCCATTAGCAGCTAGGGTAGAGGAGATTTGGTTCGAAGGGGGTGGTGTCGGTGGTGTGGGGGTGGCGGTCGCAGTGGAGGGTGGTGGTGGTGGAGAGATATATAGTGTTTTAATTTTTAGTATTTATTTTAGTAATTTACATAAATGGTCCATGTGTTAATTTAAAAAAATGACACAATTAGTCCCTATCAGTAAAAAGACAAAAATACCCTTATTTTTAACAGAAAAAACTAACTGAGTTAGTGTCATGGTTCTAATTGAGACAATTAGGTAACCATAGGGAGCAAAAAAGTCAAATTGAAACTATTAGACCAAAACCGTTATTTTGACCAAACCACAGGGGCAAAAACGAAGTTTACTCTAAATTTATTGATATAAAGATTATTATTTAATAGGAGAGAGAAATATAAAATCTAGTTAATAGAAGAGAGAGGCGGGAAAATAAAGATGATGAGTAACCAGAGAGTGGTATCCTGAAGAGATTTTCATTTATTAGAGTAGTAAGATGTAGCGATGTATGAACGAACGTGTGATAATAGAGATTAGATGTTCTAGTTGTGTTCTTCTTCAATTGATTGCCCTCTTGATTTTCATTTATTAAAATGGTATTTTTTTTAAGAATTAAAGTGATAACCGGTACATTTGACTAAAAAAATTGGAAAATGGTAGAACCGGTACTCCCAGTACCGGTTTCAGTTCATTTACACATTCCCAAACATTGGGTGTCAGCTGCATGCCAGAAGAACAGTGAAACCGATACTGCCAATACCGGTTTCAGTTCAGTTTACTTAACGTCCGCTTAACAGCACTGTTTGCAGTGTTAAATTTGTCCTTTACTGAAACCGGAGGTGCCAATACCGGTTTTGTATAGGAGACAGCCTAATTGTGGAACACGGAACCATTAGTAGATTTTTTTTAATTTACTTTTGTATTTTATATAAATATGTATTAATGTTTTTATAAATTTACATATTTGTGTGCTTTTTAAAATGACAAACACATGAAATTACCGACAGAACCTATTAAGATTCTAAGAAAAAAATTGTATTTTTTATGAAAAGTGCCCCGATTTTATAATTTGCTTTGGCCCCCTAAAAATGTTGAGCCGACCCTGTAGTCAACACTTGAACATCTATTCATAAGACTTTTATGGAACCCACGGGAATCATCTATGCATATCCATATCAAGAAATCAATAACCAATGAACAAAGGTAATTAAACACACACGAATTTTGGATTATCAGTGGTATACAATCTCTTTATGGTTGGATACATATATGGACATGAAACAAACTATCGTGACTTTTCATGAACCGATGCAACATTCTAAACATATTGTTTCTAGGTTACCTAAGAACAATTATTTCTAACAACTTTTGATGCTCATATTCATCGTCTGGTATTCATGATTCATATCCGAGATAAAGTTTATAGTTCAAGTTTTAAGTTTTAATTCGAGTTCAAGTTATCTTCTTGCATGTCTATGATCCAGTCATTGTTAGTTCCGGTCTTTGGGTGTTCATGAATATAGTAAGATCATTGCTCCAACTCTCCAACTTGATCATGATGAGTATCATAATCTTTTTTATAGAATAGGTTTTATTCATGTATATACAGACAAATAGTTATTTATCTAGTTTCCTTTTTTAGTTATGTTTTATATTATATCTTTGAGGAGTTGCCTAACAATTTGACTTCTAAAAAAATTATATTTTTTAATAATTTGAGATTCTATCTAAGTGAAAAGTATATTATTTATTATATTTTTAAAATGATATAATATATTCGGTGCGGGTATATAGGTATGTGATCCGTTTCAATAATATCATATCCGTCCGACGGTTTGGGACCAGATCAGAATAACCGTCCCGAATATTTAACCGGTATTCGGATTTGTCTACCATCCTTGGTGGATATGAAAATTATTAGATACTAATTTAGTAATCCATGTGTGTCAAAATTTAGGGGTGTTTTATGTAATTAGTTAAAGTTGTATTTAGATTAGATTATGTAAACTATGTAAATAGAAGGGTTAGATGTGTCAAACTAGAAACCCTATAACCTACAATCGAAGTATACATTGTTTGGCAGAAACAAGGCAACAATTGGGAATAAACAGATCTGTTCGATGTGTGTATGACGGTTAGAGAGCAAAGGACGCAATGGTTAGAAATTAGGTTATAAATAGAAGTGAATTGAGTCTGTAAATTCAACCTTTGTTCATATCAATAAAAGATTAGTTTGTTTATATTGATTGTTCAATTGTTCAAAAGAGGAGAAGACCAACAGTGACATCAGAGCCAAGGTTAGATTCAGAAGAAGAGAGACATACTGACGGAGAAGACGCCGTGAGACCGAGATCGGAGAGACCGATTAAGAGAAGGGTAGTGTGCCGTGTTAGAATCAGAGAAGGAAAAATCAATTTGGTTTGAATCGATTCAGACAGAGACAGTTTTTGATCAGGGAATAGATCAAGTTCAAGACGCGATTCGATTGAGTGAAGATCAAATCAGAAAAAATTAAAAAAGAAGGAGAAAGAGAACATACCAGAAAAGGAGAGACCACCGCCACCGCCGTTTGTGCACTCGCCGGAGGAGAGAACGCGAACCCAGTTGTTCGTCGTTGCTGACAAGACAAGTAGAAAACCCATTTTGCGAAGCCACCCTTTTTGTTGTTCGTAAACAGAATCAAAGAAGAAGGTGAGGTTGTCTTGTTCGTGAACCAAAATGGATAGCTTAAGGAGTTTAAAAGAAGCTACAAACAAATAGATAAAAGAACTGAAGTCAGAAAGAGCTCAGTTAGAGAAAGAGAGGCAAGAGATGTTTGCAAGTCAAAAACATCTAGAAGAAGAACAACTAAAAGAAAAGAAATGTCAGTATCATGGAAGGATGACATCAAAGGATACTGAATCAAGTTGCAAAAGAAAGTAACAAGAAGATAGTGGTGACTTACCATTTAAAGATGAACTAGTCAAAGCAAAGGAAGACAGACCAATCAAAGTTCAAGAAGATAAAATGATACAAGTGAAAGAAGATGAGTTACAAGATGAAGATGATCAAGAAAGATGCGCAGACTTAGAAGATATGGTTCGTGAGAAAAACAAAGTTGATGCTTTAAGTGATGAAGACAAAGTTAAAGCAGCTAACTCTAATCAAGTTGGAAGAAAGCCGAAGATTAGAGACGAATACCTACCGCAACATGCTTGTGACCAAGCTGGTTAGGAGCTTGAAGAAATAAAGATATAGGAGGCATGGATTAATAAATTAAAGGAGAGTATTGGATACTAATTTAGTAATCCATGTGTGTCAAAATTTAGGGGTGTTTTATGTAATTAGTTAAAGTTGTATTTAGATTAGATTATGTAAACTATGTAAATAGAAGGGTTAGATGTGTCAAACTAGAAACCCTATCACCTACAATCGAAGTATACGTTGTTTGGCAGAAACAAGGCAACGATTGGGAACAAACACATCTGTTCGATGTGTGTATGACGGTAAGAGAGCAAAGGACGCAATGGTTAGAAACTAGGTTATAAATTGAAGTAAATTGAGTCTGTAAATTCAACCTTTGTTCATATCAATAAAAGATTAGTTTGTTTATATTGATTGTTCAATTGTTCAAAAGAGGAGAAGAGCAACAAAAATGTGGTGGTGGCGTATATATATATAAATATATAATTAAAAAAATTTATATCCAATATGCAGGTAGGATTGTTTATGATACATATGATGTGCAGTACTGAGACCAGTGATATACCTTGTGATCATCTTGGTCAGGGCTGCTATCAATGCTTTTGGATGAAGAAACCCTGGAAACAGGTGGAGATCCGTTGCTAATGCCTTCAAGAAACATTTGCACAGACCGGACAACTACTATTGCTGTCTGTAATATTTTTGCACCGGAACCGCCACCATGGTTGTCCAGCTGTGGTGATGACAGCAGCTGCATTTCAAGGTCCCTATGATCATGACCATCCTCTTGCATCGTCACCAAGAATCCAACTACAAATACAGATTAATATAAGTTCGGTAAGTATAGAAAAGGGCCTCACCGTTTAAAAAATATGGGCTATGATGCAAGTTCTAACCTTTAAACGGTCGTTAACTGATGTTTGAAAACGGTGTTGGATTAGATTAACGTGTGATTTGAGAGGTTGTGTGTGTGTGAGAGAGAGAGAGAGATAGTGTGTATGTGTGTAAGAGAGAGAGAGAGACTTATGGGGTTGGGGAAATGGTTGGTTTTGTATTTATAGTAGAAGAAGGAGACCACACGCGGTTAAATTTAATGGAAATTAACATTAGAAATGCAAGGGTATCAAGTTGCAGAATCTATGAAATTCCAATTATCAATACACCAAATTTGGCATTTTTTTCCCTATTTGTGAGGAACTATAAAAAAACAAAATATGTCATGTTTATAAGACTATGGGCAATATAAGGGTGAGAGTGGAGGCGTGGTGCACCTCATCCAACACAGACGTGAAACACCGCGTCGGACACGAGTGAGTAGGGGGTGAGAGGTGCAGGGTGGCGGTGTTCACGGGGTGAGGGCACATTTTGGTCAAGAAAGAGTCGTCGCATGCGTGAGAGGCTGGTCACCTTCACCCCATCATTATACACACCTGAGGCTGAGGCTGAGGCTGAGGCTGAGGCTGAGGCTGAGGCTGGGTGAGAGAAGTCAGTGTCTACGTGTCGCCTACGTGACACAGGAAATCATTCATCCTCACCCTAGTATTACGAATAGTCTAACCTGGAGCGACTCAACATATTCTTTGGCGTAAAACGAACTTTAAAATTGAAGTCTTTTAGTGAAAGTTTTTTAAATTAATATATTAAAAGGTTTAAAATGTAATTTTATATAACGTCAAACCATATAATATAAATATTTAGACCGAATCTTCAGATTATACTAACTGCATAAATAAATATTAAATTATTTTGTTATCTATTCTCGTTTATCTTAAAAAAATAAAAAAAATGATGGATTATCAAATAAAACGAATGCTTTAATTGCTTGTATGTAGACTCGCCATACATGCTTGTAATATAAAGAGCATAATTTTATACATGTAAAATGTCACTACAACAGTATCACCCTATCCTGACGATTTTTTTCATACTACAGCGACGACTTGTCGTCGGGATAGCCTACACCGACGACATGTCGTCGGTATTGCCTCGTCCCAATAGCCAAGATCGTCGTCGGGATAGGTGTCGTCGGGATAGGTCAGCCTATAGCGACGACTTGTCGTCGCTATAGGGTTTAATTAAAATTTTCAAAAAGAAATTCTATACCGACGACATGTTCTCGGTATAGAGTCCAACCTTGTACCGATGACATGTCGTCGGTACAGGTTGACCCTATTCCGACGACATTTCGTCGGTATCGGGTTTTTTGTTTTTTTTAATAATTTTTGAAAAAGGCATAGGGTTTTTTGTTTTTTTTAATAATTTTTTAAAAAGGTCTATAGCGACGACATGTCGTCGGTATAGGGTTTTTTGTTTTTTTTAATAATTTTTAAAAAAGGCCTACAGCGACGACATGTCGTCGGTATAGGTCTTTTCTGTTTTTTTTTTATTTTTAATATTTTATCTAGAAATATTAAATTTCTAAAAACAAAAACCTACAAATCACTAAATATAAACCATTCAAACATTCAAATCACATAAAAACAAATATCCGAAACTTAACACAAACATCCAAATTGTTCGATATACAAACTTGTCCGACAAATCAAACATTCAAAACATAAACTTGTTCGACACACAAATATACAAATTACACACATGCATACATACATATACATACAAACACTAATTTACATAAACTAAATTATATAAAATAAGCACACATTTAAACCAAATGACCTAAACTAATCATAATTTAATAATTCCATCATACATACAAATATACATACTCATACATACAAACATACATACATAACACATACATATAAAATCATAAAAATCTTAGATCTAAACCAAATTTCATCACAAATTAGTAATTAAAACAAGTATTTACCTTCACAAAGCTAGAAATCCAAGAAATGATGAAATTCCTCCAAAACCTAACCAAAATAAACAAACAAAACTTCAAAATCTTGAAAAAGTAACTAAAATATGAAACCCGGATGTTGGCTCACCTTAAATCCCGAGAGTTTTTGTGAAAGTTGCTCCCAATAAATATCATCTTATATACCTACACATCACAATTACATACATAAATAAAAGCCCAATTACATAATTACAAACATATACATACAAACATACATACATAAATAAATGTCCAATTACATAATTACAAACATACATACACATATATACATTCATATTAACTAATCATCATAAACATAAATTACACACATACATACAAACTAATCATCCAAACTAATCATCATAAACACAAATTGCACATATACATACACATACATACAAACTAATCATTACAAACACAAATTACACACATACATACATATACATACAAACACTAATTTACATAAACTAAATTATATAAAATAAGCACACATCTAAACCAAATGACCTAAACTAATCATAATTTAATAATTCCATCATACATACAAATATACATACTCATACATACAAACATACATACATACACATACATAACACATACATACAAAATCATAAAAATCTTAGATCTAAACCAAATTTCATCACAAATTAGTAATTAAAACGAGTATTTACCTCCACAAAGCTAGAAATCCAAGAAATGATGAAATTCCTCCAAAACCTAACCAAAATAAACAAACAAAACTTCAAAATCTTGAAAAAAAGCTAAAATATGAAAACCGGATGTTACCTCACCTTAAATCCCGAGAGTTTTTGTGAAAGTTGCTCCCAAAAAGCCCAAAAACCGTGAAATCGTCGGAGAGAACAATTTGGTGGAGTTTTGGAGGATTTTGGGTGGAAATGAAGGTTTGATGTCTGTTTTCCCTATTTGTTCGCGCTGCACGCTATGCCGACGACATGTCGTCGGTATAGGGTTCGTAGGATGTTGACCAGTCAATAAAGGAAAAAACCCTATCCCGACGACATGTCGTCGCCATAGGGTTTTCTAGAATTTTTTTTAATTTAAAAAAAATTGACCGATGGAAATTGATTAAATAAAAAAAACAAAAAGAAAATCAAAATTAATCTATAGCGACGACATGTCGTCGCTATAGGTTTTCCCCAAAAATTAATTGGGCGCAAGCTTTCCCTCCGATCTGCCTCAACCCTATAGCGACGACATGTCGTCGCTATAGGGTGTCTCATTCAAAATTTTGGTTTTCACCTATCCCGACGACACGTCGTCGCCATATGATTTTCCAGAAATTTTTTTAATTTAAAAAAAAAAATTTGACCGACGGAAATTGATTAAATAAAAAAAAACAAAAAGAAAATCAAAATTAACCTATAGCGACGACATGTCATCGGTATAGGTTTTCCCCAAAAATTCATTGGGCGCCAGCTTTCCCTCCAATCTGCCTCAACCCTATAGCGACGACATGTCGTCGCTATAGGGTGTCCCATTGAAAATTTTGATTTTCACCTATCCCGACGACATGTCATCGACATAGGGTTTCCCAGAATTTTTTTTAATTTAAAAAAAAACTTGACCGACGGAAATTGATTAAATAAAACAATTCGGAGTTTTTGAGATTTTATTTTATACTTTCACATATTACATATATATATAACTTGGACCCTGAAACAAGAAAGAAGAACAAGTTTGACTTGAAAAAGTCAAAACCTATTTTCACTCTTCTATTTCCGTTGAATTCGCAATCAAAACTCAATTCTTTTGAATCATAAATATTCAAGATCGTGTATTAATTACGTATCTAGCCCCAATTTGATAGATTAGGATTGAAATCGTGAGATTTGGAACCCAATTTGGTATGTCATGTAAATGGGTATGAGATTGCTTAAATCACCGAAATCAAGCCCGTAATCCAGCAGATCTCGTCAATTTAAAGTTGTAAACGTGTTATAATCACCCTATATATAATCCCTATCATCTTACAACTCGAATTCCTCTCGGTTTGCAATTGGCGCAAGGGGGGCTATCGATCTGCGACGACTCAAGGACAACTCGGTTTCATTCTTTCCTTCGGAATCGATAGCAGGTACCCATTTACATCTGATGTCGCCAAGACGGTCTATATAAAAACTAGCAAAACCTAACCTAGACTCCTAAGTAATAAATGAAGTACCTTCGAACTAAACCGCACTGACATGCACGTATACCTATCGAGTGTAGCACAGCTTAACGGTAAACCGAGTATCGAACCCTAGAGACACTACGAATAACAAAACTAGACCCTGACTTGGACTAAAGAATGATTATTGGTTTGGGGGGTTTGACTACACTACTGATTAAACTAATGAATGCCGAAAACTAGAACGACTCAACTATCAAGATAAGAACTGAGGTGAAATCAAGAATTGGGAAGAATACTACCTAGGTCGGAATCCTACGTGCAAAGCACAACTTCTACCGGTTCTGGAAACTAAGATGGATCTGGTTTTCTAAGGATGACAACTAAAGACTACCTAGTGGATCCCTAATCACCCTCAGGGTGTCACCAATTAAGCTACCTAAAACGTACTAAACTCACCAGATAGTTGGGTCACCTCTTGGGTATTTCCAACAATAATAAAGTACCCACAGGACAGATTACCTCTCAGTCTCACTATCCACAACACATTCGAAGAATGCACGGGGTAATCTTTAATAACAACTATGATTTAACCTAGCAACAATCACTAGACACCTAATACTAACGTCATCTCAGACTGTTAACACTCGGATTTCTAATGATGAAGACTAGACAACTACTTCTCACCACTCGGGTATTGAACTAGGACACACATTCACTCTAATCAGCAATCCATCACAACTCCTATGGTCACTATCTCTAGCAAACCATACACAATCACAAACCCTAAGATCTATGACCTAGATACGCAAATCAAACTGACAGACAATCACAATCAACGCATGAACTTATAATCAATCACACAATCAGAATTAAACATGCTTATACATCATAATTAATATCCAAAGATCGTTTACAAAATCATTCAGCCATCAAATAGATCCAAAACCGGATAAAAATCTAAACTTTACGCATATTCATCAATTGACCTAGGCAGTACTATGGTTTTAGCCAATAATCACCATCCAAAACATCATAACATAAGTAAAAGACAAAGACATGTTATCAAACATAGCAATCAAAACGCAAAGATTCAAACTTGAAAACCTAGATCACCATTACAACGAACCCGAGATCCAAAAGCTTTGATCTTGCACTTGAATCGATCTTCTTGCTCCCAAAATCGCACTAGGCTCTCTTTCAAACGGCTGGAATGCGAACTTCTCAAATTATGGCATTAAAAATCTATTAAAAGTCGATTTTAGGGTTTTTAGCGATTAAGGGTTCTCTCGCGTACCGCGAGAGAATGGGCTGAGTTCCTCGCGTACCGCGAGGAACAAATTAGTCGGGGCCGGTATTGCTTTCCCTCGCGTATCGCGAGGCATTTGTCTGTCTCTCTCGCGTACCGCGAGGAATTGAATTTCAACAAATTCTTCTTTATTTCTCCCGGCTTTATTCTCTTGCTCGTTTTCTTCGGGATTTAGCTTCCTATTCCACACGAGCTCCTAAAAGTATACAATAGACTCAAATACAGACGGAAATTTAAAAAAAAATTGACCGACGAAAGTTGATTAAATAAAAAAAAACAAAAAGAAAATCAAATTAACCTATAGCGACGACATGTCGTCACTATAGGTTTTCCCCAAAAATTCATTGGGCGCCAGCTTTCCTCCGATCTGCCTCAACCCTATAGCGACGACATGTCGTCGCTATATGGTGTCCCATTCAAAATTTTGGTTTTCAGCTATCCCGACGACATGTCGTCGCCATAGGGTTTTCCAGAATTTTTTTTAATTTAAAAAATTCAAATTAACCTATAGCGACGACATGTCGTCGCTATAGGTTTTCCCCAAAAATTCATTGGGCGCCAGCTTTCCCTCCAATCTGCCTCAACCCTATAGCGACGACATGTCGTCGCTATAGGGTGTCCCATTCAAAATTTTGGTTTTCACCTATCCCGACGACATGTCGTCGTCATAGGGTTTTCCAGAATTTTTTTTAATTTAAAAAAAAAAATTTGACCGACGGAAATTGATTAAATAAAAAAAACATAAAGAAAATCAAAATTAACCTATAGCGACGACATGTCGTCGCCATAGGGTTTTCCAGATTTTTTTTTAATTTAAAAAAAATTTTTGACCGACAAAAATTGATTAAATAAAAAAAACAAATAGAAAATCAGAATTAACCTATAGTGACGACATGTCGTCGCTATAGATTTTCCCCAAAAATTCATTGGGCGCCAGCTTTCCCTCCAATCTGCCTCAACCCTATAGCGACGACATGTCGTCGCTATAGGGTGTCTCATTCAAAATTTTGGTTTTCACCTATACCGACGACATATCGTCGGTATAGGGTGACCTGTGCCGACGACAAATGTCATCGGTACAGGCGACGTCGGCACAGTGTCAATTCCTTGTAGTGTGTCCACACCGTAAAATTGTAAGTTTTGAACTTTCTTCACATTCACATGTTTATGTATGGAAATTTAGAAGGAATCGTTGTGGCATATTTTTTTTTACATTCAGCCTAATTAACGTATAAAAAATCGCTTTAAACCCTCAAACTTTTAGGGTTAATTTAAGCATATGCGATTAGGGTAAAATCTATTTTCTAGGGTTTTGAGGTAAAACCGGTTCGCTTTCTGCATAGTTTTATTTTCGTATTTTAATTTATTTAATTGTATGATATAAAAAAATAATGCCAAAAATGAGGTTTGCTTGTTAAATCTAAAAAAAGATCAAGTACATATGGTAGGGGTGTTCTTTAGGTTTTTTAATCAGGTTTCAGATCATTCGGTTCGGGTTATTCGGGTTTTTTGTTATAAGAATCCAACTCGTTTACCGACCCAAATAAGATTCGGGTTAATCAGTTTCTGGTTATTCGGGTCGGGTTAATCGGCATTCGGCACGTATCGACTCCACATTCATTTTCATTATTATTTTTTCGCCTCTCTCACTTATTAATACACATATTTGTTTTAATAATAATATATTTTTAAAGAAAATACTAATATATATCTATACTACTTAATAAACAATAGAATGACACATGTCACGTTTCTAAGCCTCCTCGATTTCATTTTTTCGCATCTCTCTCCTATTAATAATCAACTCTGCTATTTTAGGCAACAAAATTAATTATTTGTTTTAATTTTTATCTATACATTTTGAATTTAAAATTGTGTTTATGATCAATTCATTTGTTTAATCATATTTCTATGAATTCTACAAAGTGAAAACAATTTTATAGCAAGATAGGATTCAAATAAAAAAAATCATATATTTACATATTCACCTCGTTCCATTTTGACAAGTGTATATGTTAATTAGATTTCATTATATTTTATTCAACACGTGTAATGTACGGGTTTAAACCTGTGTATTACACAAGTTTTAAAAACATAAATTTTTTATTACTAAATATATAACATTACATTTATTAAACCCTTGTTTAATACACGGGATTCTAGCCTAGTGTATTATATAGTATAGATATATATTTGGTTCATTTAAAATGATAAATGAACACAAATGAATAAACGTAAAATATGTAAATATACATAATATTTCTTCACGTCTGATTGCCTAAGAACCTCTAGCGTTCACTTTAAATACATTAAAAATAAATAAATAAAGAGATAAGTGCTTTTTACGTCTCTATGGTTTAGGGCTAATTTCACATTGAGTCCCTAATTCAAAATAATAGAATTGGGAGCCTCTGAACTTGTCTTTCACTTAAAATCGGAGTCCCTCCATCCAAATTGAGTTAACAGCAGTTTAAAAATATATGAAATGACTCTTTTGCCCATGAAAAACAATAAAACTTTACATTTTTTTGCAATTGGAGTCCCCCCAAATTAACTCCATTTTTCATTATATCCATTTCTCCACATTACTAACATGCACCACCCCTAAACCACCACCACCACCACTCACCTGCACCACCCTCATTTGTATAGGAAACTTCTTTTTACAAACAATTCTTAATTTATTTCCACTCTTCTGTTACTTCTAAACTTATATTGCAATCGTCAACTCCCTTCCCCTTATAACACCGCTGCTCATAGAGACAATGCCCTTCACAGCCACCATCGCTCACTACCACCAGTGACCACAACAACCCCAGATCTGTCATCAATCTGTTCGGTCGGCAACAATCTGTTCGGAAGACCAGCGTCCGCTGCTTCGAATGTCATACCTTCGAGAGAGACCGAATTCGATCCGACATAAATCTTTTAAAGGGCGAATTCGATAACATCAACATTTAAGCAAACAATCAAAAATGAAATGCCGAATTAAAAAAAACTAACTTTGACTAAGAAGAACAGACACAGATCCGACCGGGAAACGTCGGTCATACCTTCGAGAGAGACCGAATTTGATCCCCTCCATGGTCATTCTACCTGCAACTCCTGCCATACTGTAACATCCCGGAAATTCATAAGTTTATAATTTCGGGTCAACGGATAACCCGAATCTCTAATAAACAACATTTATTAAATGACTTCATGAAGATCGTGGATTGGAGGAATTAAAAGGACCGAGTAGTCGTTTACGTCATAGTTCGAGATGGAAACGCATTAGACGATTTAGAGGGACCCGAATGTAATATTGGGGAGAGTTAAATTCTCCTTATGCGCAAACTGTAACGAAACAAAATCCGGGTTTCGTTTTCAAATAAATAAAATATTTCAATAAATATTATGGTGAAAATAATATTTTAGAAATAAGTTGAAACAAGTGGGTTTCAAGTTAGTAATGGGGTTATACTAGTTTTAACTAGTTTTGGAATGAAATAGGTGAAATGAAAGTTGAGGGGCTAAAGGTGTAATATGAAAAATCTGCCATTTTGACTAAAAGAAGTCAAAATTGAGCTTATGGCTCATATGTGTGGGTCGTTCATCTCAAGAGGAGAAAAGGAGAAATTGGGTTTGAAGCTTAAATCTTGCATTTGAAGCTTGGATTGTGAAGGTTTTGGCTCACACAACACCTTCATATCATCAAGTAAGTGATTTCCTTCTTTTGATTTCACTTTGAATGTGATACTTGGTGGGTTTTGGAGAAATCCAAAAATTTAGTATGCATGTGGTAAATTAGTGTTAGATTGTAGATAATCTAGCTAATCTAAAGGTAAAGAGAGGTGATTAACATCTTAGAACCCTTTGATTTTGATTTTGAAAAGTTAGGGTTCATATGGTGAAAATTGGGGGTGTTTGGATCATGATGCTAGAATGATGAATTAGTGAAGATTAAGTGTTTAGGTGGTAATAGACACTTGAACAAACACCAAATTGACCTAATAAAAGTTATTGAATGAGAAATTAGTGTCAAGGTATTGGAAAGAAAACTCAAGTAGGTGAGTTTGTATTGAAAGAGGGTGTTTGGTTATGGGAATAACCCAAACGGGTCAGTTTGGGTTAGAAATAGAAATTGAGTTGTGGACTCAATTGTAATGTGATTATAGAAGGTGGTGTGGGATCTTCTAACTTAAAAGGCAAGTGCCTTTGCACTTACTTAGTAATGTTGATAATTGGGTTATATATGTGTTATGATGCATACTATGTGTTGAAACGAATGTGTGTGATTATTAAATTAACTAGTATGTGGAAAAGTATGAATGTAGTTATAGTGATAAAACTATAATGGATATGTGTAAATGAATGAATGTGGTTATTGTGGAAATACCTTAATGGTTATGTGAATGAATGTAGTTATAGTTGAAATGCTATAATGGATGTGCAATGAATGAATCTAGTTATAGTGTAATACTATAATGGATATGTGTGAATGAGGTTATGATCTATGAATCATAATGGATATGAGGTTAGGATCTACGAATCATAATGGATATGAGGTTATGGTTAAAATAACATAATGGATATGAGGTTATGATCTAAGTATCATAATGGATATGAGGTTATGGCCTATGTGCCATAATGGATATGAAATGATGGAAATGAATGTTAAATGAAAGAAATGAAACTTGTAGTAGAAATGCAAGTGTTATGATTCATAATTGGCCAAATGGGTGCAAAGAGGTCAAACGGGTCAAATGGGTGAATGGGTGGAAACAAGTGATAAATACTTGTTTGTTATGTTTATCTTCATTACTAATGGTGAAATGTTCTTATGGTTATGTAGGAAAAGCTACGATGTAGGTTAAAGTCAAGTCCGAGGCATTGAAGGATTTTCGTACACATTTTGGTATTTTGGGGGTTTAAAAGAAAATCATTAGTTTGTTATGTAAATTGGTACAAAACTTGATGTTTTGGTGAATTTTGGTATTGTGTATATGATGTTTAAGTAATGGTCAAAATGCCCAAGTGTTGGGAGTTTTTGGTGTCAAGTGGTTTTGATGAAAAATGGCAAAATTTGACTAAGTGTTGGATCTGTGCAGCTGAGTAAACTTTCTGTTTACTCAGCCACCTCGCGGTACTCGAAGAATAGGGCAAGTTCTCTCACGGTACGCGAGAGACTTGTCTTCCGGTCAGGTGATTGGGCACTCCCTCGCGGTATGCGAAGGGAGGTGACAAAACCCTCGCGGTACGCGAGAGTATTAAAAAAATCTTGGGATAAAAGCTTCCGCGCGTTATATGTTTAATTAATCGGTTTTCCAATTAAGGGTGTTACACAAACCCTAGGTCACGTTGGACCTAAGGGGCGCTAGAGGCAGTCGCAAGAAAGGAGAGGGAGGTCGGACAGCGAGGGGTGGCCGGAGAAGGGCGGTTAACATAATTAGTCGTGTTAAGGGTTTCGGGTTCTAACCCATGCGTTTTGAATATAAAATGATTATTAAGGAGTCATAGGGTCTAAGGTGTGTCCATAGAAATATGTGAGCTACAGGTATGAGTTATTAATATGTGACGTGATAAGGGTGGATCGGGAAGTGTCGGGCCTTAAGCTAAATGCTTATGATTTCATGTGGGATATATATATATATATATATATATTGTTCTATGGTTATGTGCGGGGTGTATGTGTAGTAAACGAGTCATATACGTATAGTGCGATATTCTAGGTCACTATTTGTGTTGCGTGTTTTGTGTCGTGGTCCTTGTGGCACGACGAATGATGTGTTTGCATTGTCGTTCTTATGACACTGCAAATGGGAATTTCGAGGGATGAGGTCCTTCGGGAAGTCACCTATGATGACGTTTATTTAACAGGTTAGTGATGAGCTCAGGGTGTGTCGAATGCCCTTGCGAGGGTCTAGTGACCAGGTATGTGTTTCCGTGTAAATTTACATGAGTGTCAAATTGCATGCAAGTGTTGAGCTATATTTAATATGCATGTGATGATATTAATGTGGAATGTGACGTGTAGATAATATTATCGTGGTACGTAGAGTTAGATTTACTGTTGTGTCAGAATTGTGATGTGACGTGTACAACTGTCGTGCCAGTTGAAACGTACTAGTCTCGATTAAGGTCGAGTGAGTTGATGTTTAGGGTTTTGTAGGGATAACTAAGTGTCGAGTAAATTCGTGTTCTAGAGTATGAGTTATTAGTGTAGTAAGTCGACCTATGTCGACGAGAGAGTGGGATTATTATTATTATGGGACGGGTCTTGGGTAACGAACCATTAGGGATACCGCGGGATACAGGGGTGATCCATTTGTTAACGAATTGGAAAACTACTTTAAGGACCGTGGGTTCTGAGTAAAGTTCAAACGACTTTTGTGACAAATTAGCTTTTAATTAAATTTAACTATTAGAACTCACTCAGCGTAGCTGACTTTGTGTGTACGATAGATTGTTTTGCAGGTTAGATTAGTGTCGACGTATCTTGGCTTGGGAGCGGTACTACTCGGATTAGTGAAGGCATGCGTGAGGTAAACTTAATGACATTAAATAGTAATAAATGATTTTTGAAAGACTTCCGTTGTAGTTCAATTAATAATAAATGTGTTTCAAAGAGAATTACTCGTTATGAGAACCAACTGTAGGATGTCCGGGTTAGGGTCTTACACATACCTTCGAGAGAGATAAATTTGGTTTCAGTATCTTATGAGAGAGGTAGATATATCAAATAAATTCATCACTAGTTTTGTATACAACTATTGTCTCTCTCTCTTTGCAACTCATCCTTAGTTTCTCTCTTAACAATTTTCAGGGCGAGAGAGACGGTGGTGGTGGCGGACTGAATCGGTGGGTTGGGACGGGGGTGACGGTTTAGGGGGATGGTGGTGGTGGCGGCTGAGGGATGGTGGTTGTGTCTGACATCGATGGGGTTGGGTGGGGGTAGGTTAGAGAAGATATTATGAAGGGTTTAGATTGTTTTGGAGGTAGAAAATCTTGCCAATTTTTCTAGATAAGGGGAGGGGTTTTTGTTTTAGTTAAAAAGAAAAAAAAAATATTTTTTTTTTGTAAAATGACGATTATACCCCTGAAGTTAACACAAATTGACCCTAAGGGACGCTGATTTGAAGTGAAAAACAAGTTCAGGTAGGAGTGTGCAGACGTGTATACCCGACCCGTACGGGCATACCTGTACCCTTTTGATGACCAAATACATACTCGTGACCCGTATAGTAGTTAAAAGGGTCGGTTAAGGGTCCACGGGTAAGGGTTCACGGGTTTTGCGAAGATGGACCTATATAGTTAGAATTCAGAGTTAGCAATTTGAAATATCAAAATTGATATCTCTAATATTAAACTTTGAGTTTGACATGGTTTGCACTAATTCAATATCATATTTAAAGTGTCATGTAGTGTGGGTTTGTGGCTTTTTTAACATCATATTTATTATGAACATTTAAATGAAAAGTACAAAACCGAAACAACATCTGAAGAGATACAAACCCACTACAATAGAATTTTGTTTGAAATATAGTTGGATGAAAAAGAAACACCACAAACACCATCATAACTGATTGAAGTTGGCTTGCGAATTGGGATGGCTTTTATGATATGCAGTTTTAATCGTGGTTTGATTACGACTTTATAATTGTATTATGTCTAAAATTTTTCTTGATTCTCATAAATTTTAAATTTGGTAAGTTTAAAATATATATCATAGATTTACAAATAGATCGAGATCTGCCCCAAATATAAGGAATTTTGTTACTTTTTAAAAGTTGACGGGTTTAACGGGTATGCGATGTCTTTGGTTCGAGACCCGTATCCGTTTAAGGCTAAATCATAGACCCTTTAACCATACCCTAATTACTTTTACCGGTTCCTCATGTGTCGGTTCTTGCCGGGTTTGACGGGTAATACCCTTTAACTGCTCACCCCTAAGTTCAGGGGCTCCCAGTGCTATTAATTTGAATTAGGGACTCAAAGTGAAATTAGACCTAAACCACAGGGACGTAAAAAGGACTTAACTCATAAATAAATAACCAGATTTCCCAACGTTTCTCTCGGTGATTACTGTAAGGATCGCCAACAGATTTTAAGGATTAGATTTCGGATAAGATTTCATTCATGCATTTTCGTCATTGTCAGTGAGTTCGAATTTACGATGGATCAGTAGTAAATTTTTGGAGATAAGATTTCGGATGAAATTTCTTATTAGGCTTTTCATTCGTGGTCGGTTGAAACAAATTATCAACAGATTATCCGTTGGTAATCTATTGGGAATGTTTGTTATAAATGATAGGAACATGTTGCTTTTGAGCTAGTTGATTTGCAAGTAACACACAAATAGATTTGCAGAAGAATCGAACAAATTACTCAAATCAAAATAGACTACAACGAAGAACACATGAATTGAACATCGATAATGTGGTACAATTCATCCTTTTTCTGGATAATATTTAGCGGCCAAGAAGAGGGATGAAATAGCCTTGAAAATTAGGTTTAGACTAGCCCAACAATACACTATTCTAAGCCCAAGAAATAAAGACTGCTTAGCCCAAAAACTTCACACGAGCCCAGCTCCAAAAGGCTACAAGAAACGAAATAAAAAGACTAACATAAACAAGAACACATAATTGATTTGCAACGAGTTGATATTTTCAACATCCCCTTAATTCAAACGGCAAACACGTCAAACTTAGTTAATGTTTGACACATTACATCATGTTGATTAACAAGTAAACCTTTTGTAAAAACATATGTTAACTGATTTTTTGATTCAGTTGGAATAGTTTTAATTACCCGGGAAGTTGGTTTTTCTCTGAGGAAAAGACCGATTTTTAAATATTTTGTTCGGTCGTGGAAAACTGGGTTAGCTGCTATGGACATTATAGTTGTTTTATCATAATGTAGTTGAACTGGCAAAGTAAAAGAAATATTTAGTTCCTTTAGAATGTTCATAAGCCACATTGTTTCACATGTAGCCGAGCACATCGTCCAGATTCATCAGTGGATCTTGAAACTGTCCCCTACTTTTTGTTTTTCAGACACCTAAGAATTACCCAAAATATGTAAAAACCAGTTATTGATCGTCTAGATTGTAAACACCTTGCAGCTGATTTTGAATTGATTGACCTAATCGATAATATTAGGTGAAATATTTAAAAAATAAGGGGGAAAGTTGATTAGGTGAAATATTTAAATATTAAAAAATGTTGGGAATGTCACATTTACTAAAATACCCTTTTAATAATAGAAAATAAATATGATGCGTCTTTCTTATTGGGTTAATTGGTTTATACATAAAATGGTGGTTTACAATTGATCCTCACCCTATATATATATATATATATATATATATATATATATATATATATATATATATATATATATAGGGGATGTTTCCCTAAGAAGTGCTACTTGGCTAAGAAGCCTAAGAAGCAATCCTATCCATTCAATTGGATGATCAAGGGTATGTATTTAAGTGTAGGAAAATAAAGGGTGGAGGGTATTCTTGGAAAACCCACAATTGTTGATTTTTTTCAAATCCCCCCCTTTTTAAACGTACATTACTTTTTCATACGACCTTATTTTTTAAAAAAATTACATCATAAAATCGAGCGTTTTTTTACCTTTAATTCGAGTATAGTATTGTTATATTTTACTGTAAAACAAAATCGACACTTAGTGAAATTGTGCTACTTTACGTAAATGTGCTGGTTTATAGTAAAACAACACAATCAACTGTGCTGCATTGTAAAACAACACAATTAACTGTGTTGCTTTATCATAAAACAACATTAAACATAACAATTAATTGTGTTGTTTACTATAAAACAACACCAAAAGAACACGGTTAATTGTGTAACTTCCTTTTCTTAGCCAACTAAACACAAACAAAACCAGTACAACAAAACTAGTATATCAAACCAACACAAAACAAAACCAGCACAAAACAATTTTTGTTGCCTACCACTGAACCGTTTTTTATAGATGCTTTAAATTTTTATTTTTAAAGAATGCTACCAAATTAGGCACATTAAAATTGACTAAAAGTAGTACACATTAAAGAAACCAATACATTTAAGTAAATTGTGTTGTTTTACCAGAAACCAACACATTTACGGGAAACCAGCACATTTACGTAAAGTAGCACAATTTCATTAAGTGTCGTTTTTGTTTTTACAAAAAAAATATAGCAATACTATACTCAAATTAAAGATAAAAAATGTTCGATTTTATGGTGTAATTTTTTTTTAAAATAATGTCCTATGAAAAAGTTATGAACGTTTAAAAAAAAGTGGGAGAATTTGAAAAAAAAAGTTAACAAAAGTGACTATTACTTAAATACTCTCCCACACTTTATTTTTAATACACTTAAATCTCTACCCTTAATCATCTAATTGAATGAATGAGATTATTTTTTAGACTTCTTAGCCAAATTATACTTCTTATTTGAACCTCCTCTATATATATCTATGCATACTAATAAATAAAGGTTTTGAGAGGGACACTTGTCACTTCCTCATGCATTCTCACATTTAGTTTTCCTACCTCTCTCTCCTAATAAATACACATATATCTTATTAAATAATAATGATATTATAAATATATTATTAAAGAAAAATACTAATTATATTAAATAAGACTATATATATATATATATATATATATATATATATATATATATAATAGGAAATCAAAATATAACTAATTAAAGAAAAATATTAATTTGTTATGTACACACATTTCCACTGATATATCTCGAGATGATCATAATAGTCTGATAAGTTAGACGATCATAAATAGCCTGACAAGTTAGGACGTATTTTACAAATTTATAAGTTATATCAGTTTCAATATACAACTCGTGTAATACACGGGATTCTAACATAGTATATATATATATATTCTAAAAAGTATTTTCCTAAATATTTTACATAAACGCAAGGAATAATAAAGAAAGGATAAGATGGTTGTCATTGTCCATTGTCATTGTCCAAATAGTAGGCAGGCCTTGGTGAGTGTTTGGACATTTTTCGTGTGCCATGTATAAATTATTAAAGTTGATTTAACTCTTTATCCACGATAGGTCTATAACACGTCTGTAAATTTCAACTCCTAATCCCCACTCATCAACGGCCAAAAATAAAAGTTCATGGCTATATTCGTTTTCTTAAATATCAAAGGATTTACTTTGTAACCAATGTATATCTAATAACCAATAATAAATTTAATATTATATATCTAGTAATAAAAATTTACATATTGCATATTTATGACATATTATATAGTTTTTAATACAAATTTTAGAAATGTTATATAGTTATTTTTAAAAAATATTTTAAAAAGAATGAAAGAAATGTTTAGTTTATAAAATTTTTTTATGAACAAACATATTTTTTTGAAATAAAAAACGTTTTATAAAAATTATTATAGAAATCATCATTATCTAATAGGATAGAGATGCGGAAAACACGAATTATAAAAAAGAATTAAAGAAATTTGTATAATTAATAAAAGAGAGATACGGAAAAAAAATATTGAAGATGCACAGAAAAATAACAAGTGTCTACCAAAACCTTTACTTGTTAGAGATCATAAATTTGAACTGATTTTATAAACGGGACGAAGCTATCATTTTTTCAAAAAGTTTAAAATATAGAAAATAAAAGAAATATAAAATTAAATAACAAATTTTCAACTATAAACAAATATACGTGTCTACAATAACAACAAAAAAGTAAAAATCACATTTAAATGATGAAATTATTAAATAAATATTAAAAAGTACACGTGTCTAGAGTTCCACACTTTTTCAGCTTTCAATATATGCCTTTTCATAATTTTACATTTCTATGTGTTACCGATTCTCGTTCATGGGTGTAACTGTTCCGCGTCAGCACCATTTTTACAGGATTTCATGTCACCTCCTCAAAGTTAGCTTATAAATGTTGGAACCAAGTTTGAATTCCTTTTGCCAGGTATGCACTTCCAAATTCTCTTTCTTTCTTGAATAATATTTTGTTATTTTCTGTTTTCATGTTAATGTTGAACTGCAATATTTTCTAATCTTGAATTATGTTTTGAAAAAACATTTTGTAATTTTAATACAGTGAATCCAAGTAGATCAAAATACATAGTTTTTTGTATTTTAGCATCTGATTTGAAGTAATTTGGTGTATTTAGAGAAAAGTATAGTCTTAAACCAAAAGAGTAATAAACTAGTGATTACTATATAATGGGTGTCGATTATGTTGGTTTATACACAGGACGGCTCAACATGGTTTGGGGTCTTAAGCGAAATTTTAATTGCCGTTTTCATTAGAAGTTTATATGAAATTTTAAGCGAAATGCAAGATTCTTAGAGAAGGTAGTGTGTATATTGATGACGAATTGACTGGCCGGACTTCATCAATGAGACCAGACCTAGTCAGTCAGATCTCACCTTGATACATCCGGACCTAAATAACATGTTACATGACATATACATCATACAATAGAATTATCGCAAAGCGCATACCAAGCCGTCAATTAGAAGAACACCTTATGCTATAGGTTATGTAACGATCACTAGAAAACAACTATATTTGCTACAAAAGTTTTTTATAAAAGAAATTTCTCACAACTTAGCGACAATGTTTCGATAAAACAAAAACAAAAAAGTAACTATAAAATTTCCTACAATTTTCTGACAAAATTGCGACAAAAATATATTTGTCGCTAATTATAAGTTACTTCCAACGATCTACCGACAAGTTTCCCACAAATATAATTTTTATTTTTAAATTCTATTAATATATTTATTAAATAAGTTAACTTATAATCGTCAGAATATTGTCGAAAATTACCGACAAAAGGCCTTTGTCACTAATTCGTCGAAAAATTAGTCGGAACTTTGTCGGAAAATACATATCCAACGAGCGTTTTTTTTCTAACAAACACTTTTTGTCGTAAACTTGTCGCTAACGGACAATTCCGACAAATTTCCCACAAAATGTATTGTAAATTTTTCATTTTTTTGGTAGTGACTTATAGAAAAGTACGACATTGGAAATGTCCGAATTTGTAACTGTATGTCCTATTTTTTTCCTCTCTAACTAAGCACACACATATACAACATACAGTCTTGATTGTCTACACCAACCTAGCTGATGTATGGTCCAAATAAGTTATACTTACATAATTTTATAAAGAACAAATATTTTACCACTTAAAACTACAAGGTGTTCTCAAGCAGATATAACAATAAATAAACTCCACACTGAAAGAGGGAAGCATAACTTACAACTTTACAAGAGAAATGAAAACAAATAATGAATTCTACACAGGTACAAAGACGAAGACTAGCAACTAATATCGCGTGTTACTAAATCTATTGAGAAATTTCTTGATGACGAACCATAAGACGCATTTTCCAAGCCAATCAACCAGCCATGACAGCAAACCAACTAGAACACAACCAGCCCACAACTTCCAGTTCATTGTTATACCATAACCAAACATATCTTGTACCGCTACAAAACTGCAATGTATAACCACAAAAGCAGTTATAGCTACCCAAAACTTCTTATGCCGATAAATGTTTCCGAAAAAATTCTTCTTTTGTGGCTCCCTTGCATTGAATGAATTAAAGAATTGACATATGATAAAGATGTTAGAAACCACTGCTTTCATGTACTCGTTTGAGCCCACGAACCGGGATCCTTTGGTTTGAATAATCACTAAACAGGTAACCTGATACGAAACCTGCAATACTATGTTTCTGGTCATTTGGGCAGTTATAAGTGCTGGAACCAAGCTTATTGGTTTATCTGCTGATGGCTTTGTTAGCAATGCAAAACCACCAAGAAAAAGCACTCCTAAATTGACCCATACAGTCTGAGCTATTGTTAAACAAGCATCACCCCAGGCTGCTGTCTGAATAAAGTTTATCAAAAAACTGCTGATGGTGGTTATTAGAACAGGCTGGAGAAAGCTTTGAATGTTGAGGTAGATGCATTTTCCGGAATCAACCATGCTGATTAGGTCTGAAAAACTCCCATCCCATATGATGATATCACTACTTTCTATTGCCTTTTTAGAGCTCTGTCTTCCCATAGCTATTCCTACGTCGGCTCCCATTAACACAGGGACTTCATCTGTTCTTCGTCCAAGAAACGCCACCACGTCACCTTTTTCCCTCAAAGTCTCTACAACGAGTAACTTATCAGATGAAAACGCCTCACCTACAACACGAATCTTGTCCACGTTTTCAAGTCTCTCCTTATCTGTGTATTTCCTAAAATCGTCTCCTGTAAGCAGTAAAGATTGTTGATCATCATTGGTTGTAAGTCCATATTGAAGGGCGATTTCTTTCAAAACTGGTAACTTTTTGCTGGAGACGATTATAACTTCGATTCCACGTTCTCCGCTTGCCTTCACTTCTGCTTTTGTAGCTTCCTTGTTCTTGTTTTTCAGGCCAAGTAAAGCTACCATGACCCAATCTTCTGTATGCTTACAAGCAACTGCAATTGTCTTCAATTTATGTATACACTCTATGTCATCATTAGTTTGATGAAAGTCTCTTCTTACTGTATCATTCATGGAAACTTGCTCCCCTTGAATATTGTAGTAATGTGTGCATTTACTTATAACTTCACTCACTGGTCCATTCAAATGCTGCATCTGTTTCATTCTTTCCTTGTTTAATCCCAATTTATATTTGTCCCCATGTAGATATGCATTCTCCTTTGATGTGCCAGTCCCATCACATAGTGCTTCAACAACATTGGGGGATAGTGTTCTACCCTCACTGATAAATTCTCCTCCAACAAAGAGCTTGTGAACTTCGGTATCATCGTCACTGAATTCGCCAAAACTGTCTGTGCAAGTTTTTGTAACTGATGCCATCCTTAAAACACCATGGGAATCGTGTTCAGTGGCTTTACCGGATAGCTTCTCGTCGTTCCAGTATACAATTGCTAATGAAACAACAAAAGGTACCCCTTCTGTTAACCCAACGAGCGACACACTTAGTAACTTTGTTAGAGCTTTGGTTGTGTACTTTGATTCTTTAATAATCTTTCCAAAGGTATGTGAAAAACTACTAATCCCAGTTGGTTCAGACATTGATTCTGGTCGATAAGCATTCTCGTCGTCAAGTTCTCCAGCCAAATAGCGTAAAAATAACACAAGAATGATGAAAATACTGATAACGATCCGAGTATAGTGAATGTGAGTGTTCAACATGTCAAGATGGGTTTCTAATTTGAACGTCGTATTTGTATCGCATCTGGCTTTGCTCAACATCATATTTGTGGATGTAACAATCATCCAAGCATCCCCATTTATCACTCTTTCGCCATATGACAGAAATGGATTCTGTTCATTAGTTGTATAAGATTCAGATCCATAATCCAGTTCCAGATCTTCACCCTTTACAAACAAACCATTAACTGGGACTTGACAACCATTCTTCAATAACACAAGATCTCCATATACGAGCTCTGACTTGCCAATATCTTTAGTTACACCTCCCCTTATCACATGGACTTCCCTCACACGCCCTTCTTCGGATTGTTTTTTTGGTAACTTCTTTCGAGCCCTTTGTTCTTTCCAGTACTTATGGATAGAAGCAAAGAAAACTTGAAGAACGACGCCTATGAATACAAGTGCTCCATCAGTCCAACCATCCTGTAAACCTCCTTCGTTGATCCCAATTACAATTATCAGGGCTACAATTAACAGAAGGAGGAGAACAGTTTTGTTCTTGACTTCTTCCCATACCAAATGAAGAAATGTATGTGTAGGGGAGAGTTCCTGTTGTCGGTGAAGAGCTTCTTCGTCGGATATTCCTTTGTCCAAATCTGTACCAAGTGCATCTTCAACTCCACCTAAACCTCCGAACTCACGAAGGGTGAGCAAATTCTTTTGCTGTACAATCTTTGAGATGTTTTCGATTTGGCTATGCTTTGTTGGTTGATCAACAGTTATGTGGTGTTCAGATGAATCAGATAAACTATCGCTTGCTTCGGCAACTTCTGGTTTCTGCTAAATGTTTAAAAGAAAGTTACATATATACATGATTAATAAAGAAGTGATCCTAAGCCTACATACATTAGGGAAAATGAGCTTACTCCTTCAATTGCACCCGAGCTGTCACGATGAGCATGAGCAGTAGGTACTGATGCTGCATGTGCTTTGAAGGCTTGGCAAGAACGGATGACACGCGTAAGTGTTCTTATCTGCTTCCATGAATGCAAACCGTTATCCGCTGTCTTAAGCAATGGGACAGTTTGATCTGTTTCCACATATTTGACAGTAACCTCTTCCATGTCTTCATGTCTAGTAGCCTTTACGTAATGAAATCAATGCTTATGTTAACATATAGTCACACACACAAACTGATCTTGAATAAGAAGGCTAGGTTTTTCAGTGAAAGTATTGGAAATTAAACTATAGTAGTATTTGTATTAGTTTATGGGTCAAAGTTGTAGTTAGAAGGGGCTAAATGTAGTTAGGTGCTAATTAATTAGGGTATAACCGTTGTTTCCAAACTCCTCGTTGGTTTGGAGGCGTCGATTAGTTAGGTGTATATACACATACTAGGTTAAAATCCCGTGTATTACACGGGTTAAATAAATAAAATGTTATATATTTAGTAATAAAAATTTTATATATTTAAAAACCCGTGTAATACACGGGTTGAATAAACCAGTATATTACATCGGTTGAATAAAATATAATACAATTTGTTAACAAACACATTTGTCAAAATATGTTTTTAAAAAATGTAATTTGTCATGACAATTATAAGGCCTGTTAAGTTAGTTTTTAAAACATTTTTTTCAACTGAGTATTAATTTTTTAATTTAATTGATAAATGTTAGTTCATATTAAGTTCATTTGATTGATAATATATAATAACTATTTATAATTAAATAATAAGTATTCGTAATTAGATTTATGAGTAAACTTCGTTTTTGGCCCTTGTGGTTTGGTCAAAATAACGGTTTTGATCCATTAGTTTCAATTTGACTTTTTTGCTCCCTGTGGTTATCTAATTGTCTCAATTAGAACCCTGACACTAACTCAGTTAGTTTTTTCTGTTAAAAATCATGGTATTTTAGTCTTTTTATTGATAGGGACTAACTGTGTCATTTTTTTTAAATTAAGACAGGATCATTTGTGTAAATTACACAAAATATAAGCATAACTATGTCTTCCCCTGCGCCTTACCACCGCATATGACCACCACCAGCTCCTCCTGTGACCACCACCACCACCGGTGAACTCCCATGACCAGCCTCCTCCTAGAACTTTAAATCCCCTCCCCTTTTCACGCACCAAAACCATCGGTGACCTGGACTCCCCTGTAACGCATCTTCTTCACACCACCACCATCGAAGCCGTGGAAACCCGCCGCCGCCGCCAGACATTCACCACCACCACCCTTCACTGCCACCGGCACCACCCCACGCCATACCTCTGGCACCACCCCTTCCAACCAAATCTCTATCTAATGTGTGCTTATTGCTTGGGGTTTTGCGAGAGCACCACCGCCGCCGCTAGTCCTGCTCTCCCCTCATTTGGCATCGCCGGTCCGTCACAGACTTCAATCACCACCACCACCATCAAAGCCTGTAAAAATCCCTAATTGAACCTGCAAAAACCCTAGGTTTACACCCACACAGATTTTTCCCTAATTGATTATGCAACCCCCCCCCCCCCCCCCTCATCGACATAAACACACAGATTTAGGGCTTTTTTTAAGTGGTGGCTGGTGGTGGTAGGGGGAGGAGTAGGGAAAGTTGATGTTCTAGTAGTTTGGCTGGTGGTAAGGCTTTAGTGATGGCTAGTACCTGCAAAATAATAAAGCAAAACGTAATTGGAGATTCAAACCTAAAGCAATAAATTCCAACCAAATCAAACAAAGACTTGACAAGTTGAATAGCTAATTCAAGATTCACACATGAATTGCAACACTAGAAGAGGTTTTTTTTGTTTCAGATTTGGTGATATAAAAATTATCGTTAAAGATATGCTCATCTCCACTCAAACAGTGATAGAAGATTTGACTTGTTAGTTGTTTGGATAAAACACAAAGTATTAAAATCTGATTTTCCAAATGAAAAGGAACTCAAATGCTCAGTGTTTTGAAAACATACCAGTTCACACTAGTGGTTGTGGTGGTCAAAGGAGGACTTAAATATTTGGTTGGAATGAGACCCTCCATTAGCAGCTAGGGTAGAGGAGATTTGGTTCGAAGGGGGTGGTGTCGGAGTTATGGGGGTGGTGTTGGTGGTGTGGGGGTGGCGGTGGCAGTGGAGGGTGGTGGTGGTGGAGAGATATATATTGTGTTTTAATTTTTAGTATTTATTTTAGTAATTTACATAAATGGTCCATGTGTTAATTTAAAAAAAATCCCTATCAGTAAAAAGATAAAAATACCCTTATTTTTAACAGAAAAAACTAAATGAGTTAGTGTAATGGTTCTAATTGAGACAATTAGGTAACCACAGGGAGCAAAAAAGTCAAATTGAAACTATTAGACCAAAACCGTTATTTTGACCAAACCACAGGGGCCAAAAACGAAGTTTACTCTAGATTTATTGATATAAAGATTATTATTTAATAGGAGAGAGAGATATAAAATCTAATTAATAGAAGAGAGAGACGGGAAAATAAAGATGAGTAACCAGAGAGTGGCATGTATCCTAAAGAGATTTTCATTTATTAGAGTAGTAAGATGTAGCGATGTATGAACGAACGTGTGATAATAGAGATTAGATGTTCTAGTTGTGTTCTTCTTCAATTGATTGCCTCTTGATTTTCATTTATTAAAATGGTTTTTTATTAAGAATTAAAGTGATAACCGGTACATTTGACTAAAAAAATTGGAAAATGGTAGAACCGGTACTCCCAGTACCGGTTTCAGTTCATTTACACATTCCCAAACATTGGGTGTCAGCTGCATGCCAGAAGAACAGTGAAACCGATACTGCCAATACCGGTTTCAGTTCAGTTTACTTAACGTCCGCTTAACAGCACTGTTTGCAGTGTTAAATTTGTCCTTTACTAAAATCAGAGGTGCCAATACCGGTTTTGTATAGGAGACAGCCTAATTGTGGAACACGGAACCATTAGTAGATTTTTTTTTAATTTACTTTTGTATTTTATATAAATATGTATGTGTTTTTATAAATTTACATATTTGTGTGCTTTTTAAAATGACAAACACATGAAATTACCGACAGAACCTATTAAGATTCTAAGAAAAAAATTGTATTTTTTTATGAAAAGTTCCCCGATTTTATAATTCGCTTTGGGCCCCTAAAAATGTTGAGCCGACCGTGTAGTCAACACTCGAACATCTATTCATAAGACTTTTATGGAACCCACGGGAATCATCTATACATATCCATATCAAGAAATCAATAACCAATGAACAAAGGTAATTAAACACACACGAATTTTGGATTATCAGTGGTATACAATCTCTTTATGGTTGGATACATATATGGACATGAAACAAACTATCGTGACTTTTCATGAACCGATGCAACATTCTAAACATATTGTTTCTAGGTTACCTAAGAACAATTATTTCTAACAACTTTTGATGCTCATATTCATCGTCTGGTATTCATGATTCATATCCGAGATAAAGTTTATAGTTCAAGTTTTAAGTTTTAATTCGAGTTCAAGTTATCTTCTTGCATGTCTATGATCCAGTCATTGTTAGTTCCGGTCTTTGGGTGTTCATGAATATAGTAAGATCATTGCTCCAACTCTCCAACTTGATCATGATGAGTATCATAATCTTTTTTATAGAATAGGTTTTATTCATGTATATACAGACAAATAGTTATTTATCTAGTTTCCTTTTTTAGTTATGTTTTATATTATATCTTTGAGGAGTTGCCTAACAATTTGACTTCTAAAAAAATTATATTTTTTAATAATTTGAGATTCTATCTAAGTGAAAAGTATATTATTTATTATATTTTTAAAATGATATAATATATTCGGTGCGGGTATATAGGTATGTGATCCGTTTCAATAATATCATATCCGTCCGACGGTTTGGGACCAGATCAGAATAACCGTCCCGAATATTTAACCGGTATTCGGATTTGTCTACCATCCTTGGTGGATATGAAAATTATTAGATACTAATTTAGTAATCCATGTGTGTCAAAATTTAGGGGTGTTTTATGTAATTAGTTAAAGTTGTATTTAGATTAGATTATGTAAACTATGTAAATAGAAGGGTTAGATGTGTCAAACTAGAAACCCTATAACCTATAATCGAAGTATACATTGTTTGGCAGAAACAAGGCAACGATTGGGAATAAACAGATCTGTTCGATGTGTGTATGACGGTTAGAGAGCAAAGGACGCAATGGTTAGAAATTAGGTTATAAATAGAAGTAAATTGAGTATGTAAATTCAACCTTTGTTCATATCAATAAAAGATTAGTTTGTTTATATTGATTGTTCAATTGTTCAAAAGAGGAGAAGACCAACAGTGACATCAGAACCAAGGTTAGATTCAGAAGAAGAGAGACATACTGACGGAGAACGCCGTGAGACCGAGATCGGAGAGACCGATTAAGAGAAGGGTAGCGTGCCGTGTTAGAATCAGAGAAGGAAAAATCGATTTGGTTTGAATCGATTCAGACAGAGACAGTTTTTTATCAGGGAATAGATCAAGTTCTAGACGCGATTCTATTGAGTGAAGATCAAATCAGAAAAAATTAAAAAAGAAGGAGAAAGAGAACATACCAGAAAAGGAGAGACCGCCACCGCCGTTTGTGCACTCGCCGGAGGAGAGAACGCGAACTCAGTTGTTCGTCGTTGCTGACAAGACAAGTAGAAAACCCATTTTGCGAAGCCACCCTTTTTGTTGTTCGTAAACAGAATTAAAGAAGAAGGTGAGGTTGTCTTGTTCGTGAACCAAAATGGATAGCTTAAGGAGTTTAAAAGAAGCTACAAACAAATAGATAAAAGAACTGAAGTCAGAAAGAGCTCAGTTAGAGAAAGAGAGGCAAGAGATGCTTGCAAGTCAAAAACATCTAGAAGAAGAACAACTAAAAGAAAAGAAATGTCAGAAACATGGAAGGATGACATCAAAGGATACTGAATCAAGTTGCAAAAGAAAGAAACAAGAAGATAGTAGTGACTTACCATTTAAAGATGAACTAGTCAAAGCAAAGGAAGACAGACCAATCAAAGTTCAAGAAGATAAAATGATACAAGTGAAAGAAGATGAGTTACAAGATGAAGATGATCAAGAAAGATGCGCAGACTTAGAAGATATGGTTCGTGAGAAAAACAAAGTTGATGCTTTAAGTGATGAAGACAAAGTTAAAGCAGCTAACTCTAATCAAGTTGGAAGAAAGCCGAAGATTAGAGACGAATACCTACCGCAACATGCTTGTGACCAAGCTGGTTAGGAGCTTGAAGAAATAAAGATATAGGAGGCATGGATTAATAAATTAAAGGAGAGTATTGGATACTAATTTAGTAATCCATGTGTGTCAAAATTTAGGGGTGTTTTATGTAATTAGTTAAAGTTGTATTTAGATTAGATTATGTAAACTATGTAAATAGAAGGGTTAGATGTGTCAAACTAGAAACCCTATCACCTACAATCGAAGTATACGTTGTTTGGCAGAAACAAGGCAACGATTGGGAACAAACACATCTGTTCGATGTGTGTATGACGGTAAGAGAGCAAAGGACGCAATGGTTAGAAACTAGGTTATAAATTGAAGTAAATTGAGTCTGTAAATTCAACCTTTGTTCATATCAATAAAAGATTAGTTTGTTTATATTGATTGTTCAATTGTTCAAAAGAGGAGAAGAGCAACAAAAATGTGGTGGTGGCGTATATATATATATAAATATATAATTAAAAAAATTTATATCCAATATGCAGGTAGGATTGTTTATGATACATATGATGTGCAGTACTGAGACCAGTGATATACCTTGTGATCATCTTGGTCAGGGCTGCTATCAATGCTTTTGGATGAAGAAACCCTGGAAACAGGTGGAGATCCGTTGCTAATGCCTTCAAGAAACATTTGCACAGACCGGACAACAACTATTGCTGTCTGTAATATTTTTGCACCGGAACCGCCACCATGGTTGTCCAGCTGTGGTGATGACAGCAGCTGCATTTCAAGGTCCCTATGATCATGACCATCCTCTTGCATCGTCACCAAGAATCCAACTACAAATACAGATTAATATAAGTTCGGTAAGTATAGAAAAGGGCCTCACCGTTTAAAAAATATGGGCTATGATGCAAGTTCTAACCTTTAAACGGTCGTTAACTGATGTTTGAAAACGGTGTTGGATTAGATTAACGTGTGATTTGAGAGGTTGTGTGTGTGTGAGAGAGAGAGAGAGAGATAGTGTGTATGTGTGTAAGAGAGAGAGAGACTTATGGGGTTGGGGAAATGGTTGGTTTTGTATTTATAGTAGAAGAAGGAGACCACACGCGGTTAAATTTAATGGAAATTAACATTAGAAATGCAAGGGTATCAAGTTGCAGAATTTATGAAATTCCAATTATCAATACACCAAATTTGGCATTTTTTTTCCCTATTTGTGAGGAACTATAAAAAAACAAAATATGTCATGTTTATAAGACTATGGGTAATATAAGGGTGAGAGTGGAGGCGTGGTGCACCTCATCCAACACAGACGTGAAACACCGCGTCGGACACGAGTGAGTAGGGTGTGAGAGGTGCAGGGTGGCGGTGTTCACGGGGTGAGGGCACATTTTGGTCAAGAAAGAGTCGTCGCATGCGTGAGAGGCTGGTCACCTTCACCCCACCATTATACACACCTGGGTGAGGGTGAGGCTGAGGCTGAGGCTGGGTGAGAGAAGTCAGTGTCTACGTGTCGCCTACGTGACACAGGAAATCCTTCATCCTCACCCTGTTATTACGAATAGTCTAACCTGGAGCGACTCAACATATTCTTTGGCGTAAAACGAACTTTAAAATTGAAGTCTTTTAGTGAAAGTTTTTTAAATTATTATATTAAAAGGTTTAAAATGTAATTTTATATAACGTCAAACCATATAATATAAATATTTAGACCGAATCTTCAGATTATACTAACTGCATAAATAAATATTAAATTATTTTGTTATCTATTCTCGTTTATCTTAAAAAAATGATGGATTATCAAATAAAACGAATGCTTTAATTGCTTGTATGTAGACTCGCCATACATGCTTGTAATATAAAGAGCATAATTTTATACATGTAAAATGTCACTACAACAGTATCACCTTATCCTGACGATTTTTTTTCATCCTATAGCGACGACTTGTCGTCGGGATAGCCTACACCGACGACATGTCGTCGGTATAGATGTCGTCAGTATTGCCTCGTCCCAATAGCCAAGATTGTCGTCGGGATAGGTGCTGTCGCGATAGGTCAGCCTATAGCGACGACTTGTCGTCGCTATAGGGTTTAATTAAAAATTTCAAAAAGAAATTCTATACCGACGACATGTCCTCGGTATAGAGTCCAACCTTGAACCGACGACATGTCGTCGGTACAGGTTGACACTATTCCGACGACATTTCGTCGGTTTAGGGTTTTTTGTTTTTTTTAATAATTTTTGAAAAAGGCCTATAGCGACGACATGTCGTCGGTATAGGGTTTTTTGTTTTTTTAATAATTTTTTAAAAAGGCCTATAGCGACGACATGTCGTCGGTATAGGGTTTTTTGTTTTTTTAATAATTTTTGAAAAAGGTCTATAGCGATGGCATGTCGTCGGTATAGGGTTTTTTGTTTTTTTTTAATAATTTTAAAAAAAGGCCTATAGCGACGACATGTCATCGGTATAGGTCTTTACTGTTTTTTTTATTTTTAATATTTTATCCAGAAATATTAAATTTCTAAAAACAAAAACCTACAAATCACTAAATATAAACCATTCAAACATTCAAATCAGATAAAAACAAATATCCCAAACATAACACAAACATCCAAATTGTTCGATACACAAACTTGTCCGACAAATCAAACATTCAAAACATAAACTTGTTCGACACACAAGTATACAAATTACACACATACATATACATACAAACACTAATTTACATAAACTAAATTATATAAAATAAGTACACATCTAAACCAAATGACCTAAACTAATCATAATTTAATAATTCAATCATACATACAAATATACATACTCATACATACAAACATACATACATAACACATACATACAAAATCATAAAAATCTTAGATCTAAACCAAATTTCATCACAAATTAGTAATTAAAACAAGTATTTACCTTCACAAAGCTAGAAATCCAAGAAATGATGAAATTCCTCCAAAACCTAACCAAAATAAACAAACAAAACTTCAAAATCTTGAAAAGTAGCTAAAATATGAAACCCGGATGTTAGCTCACCTTAAATCCCGAGAGTTTTTGTGAAAGTTGCTCCAAATAAATACCATCTTATATACCTACACATCACAATTAAATACATAAATAAAAGCCCAATTACATAATTACAAACATATACATACAAACATACATAAATAAATGTCCAATTACATAATTACAAACATACATACACATATATACATTCATATTAACTAATCATCATAAACACAAATTACACACACACATACAAACTAATCATCCAAACTAATCATCATAAACTCAAATTGCACATATACATACACATACATACAAACTAATCATTACAAACACAAATTACACACATACATACATATACATACAAACACTAATTTACATAAACTAAATTATATAAAATAAGCACACATCTAAACCAAATGACCTAAACTAATCATAATTTAATAATTCCATCATACATACAAATATACATACTCATACATACAAACATACATACATACACATACATAACACATACATACAAAATCATAAAAATCTTAGATCTAAACCAAATTTCATCACAAATTAGTAATTAAAACGAGTATTTACATTCACAAAGCTAGAAATCCAAGAAATGATGAAATTCCTTCAAAACCTAACCAAAATAAACAAACAAAACTTCAAAATCTTGAAAAAAAAGCTAAAATATGAAGCCCGGATGTTACCTCACCTTAAATCCCGAGAGTTTTTATGAAAGTTGCTCCCAAAAACCGTGAAATCGCCGGAGAGAACAATTTGGGGGAGTTTTGGAGGATTTTGGGTGGAAATGAAGGTTTGACGTCTGTTTTCCCTATTTGTTCGCGCTGCACGCTATGGCGACGACATGTCGTCGGCATAGGCCCAAATGTCGTCGGCACAGGTACCATATGCCGACGACATGTCGTCGGTATAGGGTTCGTAGGATGTTGACCAGTCAATAAAGGAAAAAACCCTATCCCGACCACATGTCGTCGCCATAGGGTTTTCCAGAATTTTTTTTAATTTAAAAAAAAATTGACCGGCGGAAATTGATTAAATAAAAAAAACAAAAAGAAAATCAAAATTAACCTATAGCGACGACATGTCGTCGCTATAGGTTTTCCGCAAAAATTAATTGGGCGCAAGCTTTCCCTCCAATCTGCCTCAACCCTATAGCGACGACATGTCGTCGCTATAGGGTGTCCCATTCAAAATTTTGGTTTTCACCTATCCCGACGACATGTCGTCGCCATATGGTTTTCCAGAAATTTTTTTAATTTTAAAAAAAAATTTGACCGACGGAAATTGATTAAATAAAAAAAACAAAAAGAAAATCAAAATTAACCTATAGCGACGACATGTCGTCGGTATAGGTTTTCCCCAAAAATTCATTGGGCGCCAGCTTTCCCTCCAATCTGCCTCAACCCTATAGCGACGACATGTCGTCGCTATAGGGTGTCCCATTGAAAATTTTGGTTTTCACCTATCCCGACGACATGTCGTCGCCATAGGGTTTCCCATAATTTTTTTTAATTTAAAAAAAAAAATTTGACCGACGGAAATTGATTAAATAAAACAATTCGGAGTTTTTGAGATTTTATTTTATACTTTCACATATTACATATATATATATATAACTTGGACCCTGAAACAAGAAAGAAGAACAAGTTTGACTTGAAAAAGTCAAAACCCATTTTCACTCTTCTATTTCCGTTGAATTCGCAATCAAAACTCAATTCTTTTGAATCCTAAATATTCAAGATCGTGTATTAATTACATATCAAGCCCCAATTTGATAGATTAGGATCGAAATCGTGAGATTTGGAACCCAATTTGGTATGTCACGTAAATGGGTATGAGATTGCTTAAATCACCGAAATTAAGCCCGTAATCCAGTAGATCTAGTCAATTTAAAGTTGTAAACGTGTTATAATCACCCTATATATAATCCCTATCATCTTACAACTCGAAAGCACCTCCAAATTCATTTTTTTCTTCCTCTCGGTTTGCAATTGGCGCAAGGGGGGCTCTCGATCTGCGACGACTCAAGGACAACTCGGTTTCATTCTTTCCTTCGGAATCGATAGCAGGTACCCATTTACATTTGATGTCGCCCAGACGGTCTATATAAAAACTAACAAAACCTAACCTAGACTCCTAAGTAATAAATGAAGTACCTTCGAACTAAACCGCACTGACATGCAAGTATACCTATCGAGTGTAGCACAGCTTAACGGTAAACCGAGTATCGAACCCTAGAGACACTACGAATAACAAAACTAGACTCTGACTTGGACTAAAGAATGATTATTGGTTTGGGGGGTTTGACTACACTACTGATTAAACTAATGAATGCCGAAAACTAGAACGACTTAACTATCAAGATAACAACTGAGGTGAAATCAAGAATTGGGAAGAATACTACCTAGGTCAGAATCCTACGTGCAAAGCACAACTTCTACCAGTTCTGGAAACTAAGATGGATCTGGTTTTCTAAGGATGACAACTAAAGACTACCTAGTGGATCCCTAATCACCCTCATGGTGTCACCAATTAAGCTACCTAAAGCGTACTAAACTCACCAGATAGTTGGGTCACATCTCGGGTATTTCCAACAATGATAAAGTACCCACAGGACAGATTACCTCTCAGTCTCACTGTCCACAACACATTCGAAGAATGCATGGGGTAATCTTTAATAACAACTATGATTTAACCTAGCAACAATCACTAGACACCTAATACTAACGTCATCTCAGACTGTTAACACTCGGATTTCTAATGATGAAGACTAGACAACTACTTCTCACCACTCGGGTATTGAACTAGGACACACATTCACTCTAATCAGCAATCCATCACAACTCCTATGGTCACTATCTCTAGCAAACCATACACAATCACAAACCCTAAGATCTATGACCTAGATACGCAAATCAAAATGACAGACAATCACAATCAACGCATAGAGTTATAATCAATCACACAATCATAATTAAACATGCTTATACATCATAATTAATATCCAAAGATCGTTTACAAAATCATTCAGCCATCAAATAGATCCAAAACCGGATAAAAATCTAAACTTTACACATATTCATCAATTGACCTAGGCAGTACTATGGTTTTAGCCAATAATCATCATCCAAAACATCATAACATAAGTAAATGACAAAGACATGGTATCAAACATAGCAATCAAAACGCAAAGATTCAAACTTGAAAACCTAGATCACCATTACAACGAACCCGAGATCCAAAAGCTTTGATCTTGCACTTGAATCGATCTTCTTGCTCCCAAAATCGCACTAGGCTCTCTTTCAAACGGCTGGAATGCGAACTTCTCAAATTATGGCATTAAAAATCTATTAAAAGTCGATTTTAGGGTTTTTCGTGATTTAGGGTTCTCTCGCGTACCGCGAGAGACTGGGCTGAGTTCCTCGCGTACCGCGAGGAACAAATTAGTCGGGGCCGGTATTGCTTTCCCTCGCGTATCGCGAGGCATTTGTCTGTCTCTCTCGCGTATCGCGAGGAATTGAATTTCAACAAATTCTTCTTTATTTCTCCCGACTTTATTCTCTTGCTCGTTTTCTTCGGGATTTAGCTTCCTATTCCACACGAGCTCCTAAAAGTATACAATAGACTCAAATACAGACGGAAATTTAAAAAAAAAAATTGACCGACGAAAATTGATTAAATAAAAAAAACAAAAAGAAAATCAAATTAACCTATAGCGACGACATGTCGTCACTATAGGTTTTCCACAAAAATTCATTGGGCGCCAGCTTTCCCTCCAATCTGCCTCAACCCTATAGCGACGACATGTGCAAAATTTTGGTTTTCAGCTATCCCGACGACATGTCGTCGCCATAGGGTTTTGCAGAATTTTTTTTAATTTAAAAAATTCAAATTAACCTATAGCGACGACATGTCGTAGCTATAGGTTTTCCCCAAAAATTCATTGGGCGCCAGCTTTCTCTCCAATCTGCCTCAACCCTATAGCGACGACATGTCGTCGCTATAGGGTGTCCCATTCAAAATTTTGCTTTTCACCTATCCCGACGACATGTCGTCGCCATAGGGTTTTCCAGAAATTTTTTTAATTTAAAAAAAAAAATTTGACCGACAGAAATTGATTAAATAAAAAAAACAAAAAGAAAATCAAAATTAACCTATAGCGACGACATGTCGTCGCCATAGGGTTTTCCAGAATTTTTTTTAATTTAAAAAAAAATTTTGACCGACAAAAATTGATTAAATAAAAAAAACAAATAGAAAATCAAAATTAACCTATAGTGACAACATGTCGTCGCTATAGGTTTTCCCCAAAAATTCATTGGGCGCCAGCTTTCCCTCCGGTCTGCCTCAACCCTATAGCGACGACATGTCGTCGCTATAGGGTGTCTCATTCAAAATTTTGGTTTTCACCTATACCGACGACATGTCATCGGCACAGGCGACGTCGGCACATGGTCATTTCCCACACCGTAAAATTGTAAGTTTTGAACTTTCTTCACATTCACATGTTTATGTATGGAAATTTAGAAGGAATCGTTGTGGCATATTTTTTTTTTACATTCAGCCTAATTAACGTATAAAAAAATCGCTTTAAACCCTCAAACTTTTAGGGTTAATTTAAGCATATGCGATTAGGGTAAAATCTATTTTCTAGGGTTTTGAGGTAAAACCGGTTCGCTTTCTGCATAGTTTTATTTTCGTATTTTAATTTATTTAATTGTATGATATAAAAAAATAATGCCAAAAATGAGGTTTGCTTGTTAAATCTAAAAAAAGATCAAGTACATATGGTAGGGGTGTTCTTTGGGTTTTTTAATCAGGTTTCAGATCATTCGGTTCTGGTTATTCGGGTTTTTTGTTATAAGAATCCAACTCGTTTACCGACCCAAATAAGATTCGGGTTAATCCGTTTCGGGTTATTCGGTTTCGGGTTTATTCGGGTCGGGTTAATCGGCATTCGGCACGTATCAACTCCACGTTCATTTTCATTATTATTTTTTCGCCTCTCTCACTTATTAATACACATCTTTGTTTTAATAATAATATATTTTTAAAGAAAATACTAATATATATCTATACTACTTAATAAACAATAGAATGACACATGTCACATTTCTAAGCCTCCTCGATTTCATTTTTTCGCATCTCTCTCCTTTTAATAATCAACTCTGCTATTTTAGGCAACAAAATTAATTATTTGTTTTAATTTTTATCTATACATTTTGAATTTAAAATTGTATTTATGATCAATTCATTTGTTTAATCATATTTCTATGAATTCTACAAAGTAAAAACAATTTTATAGCAAGATATGACTCAAATAAAAAAATCATATATTTACATATTCACCTCGTTCCATTTTGACAAGTGTATATATTAATTAGATTTCATTATATTTTATTCAACCCGTGTAATGCACGGGTTTAAACCTGTGTATTACACAAGTTTTAAAAACATAAATTTTTTATTACTAAATATATAACATTACATTTATTCAACCCTTGTTTAATACACGGGATTCTAGCCTAGTTTATTATATAGTATAGATATATATTTGGTTCATTTAAAATGATAAATGAACACAAATGAATAAACGTAAAATATGTAAATATACATAATATTTCTTCACGTCTGATTGCCTAAGAACCTCTAGCGTTCACTTTAAATACATTAAAAATAAATAAATAAAGAGATAAGTGCTTTTTACGTCTCTATGGTTTAGGGCTAATTTCACATTGAGTCCCTAATTCAAAATAATATAACTGGGAGCCTCTGAACTTGTCTTTCACTTAAATCGGAGTCCCTCCATCCAAATTGAGTTAACAACAGTTTAAAAATATATGAAATGACTCTTTTGCCCATGAAAAACAATAAAACTTTACATTTTTTTGCAATTGGAGTCCCCCAAATTAACTCCATTTTTCATTAGATCCATTTCTCCACATTACTAACATGCACCACCCCTAAACCACCACCACCACCACTACTCACCTGCACCACCCTCATTTGTATAGGAAACTTCATTTTACAAACAATTCTTAATTTGTTTCCACTCTTCTGTTACTTCTAAACTTATATTGCAACAGTCAACTCCCTTCCCCTTCTAACACCGCTGCTCATAGAGACAATGCCCTTCACAGCCACCATCGCTCACTACCACCAGTGACCACAACAACCCCGGATCTGGCATCAATCTGTTCGGAAGACCAGCGTCCGCTGCTTCGAATGTCATACCTTCGAGAGAGACCGAATTCGATCCGACATAAATCTTTTAAAGGGCGAATCCGATAAAATCAACATTTAAGCAAACAATCAAAAATTAAATGCCGAATTAAAAAAAACTAACTTTGACTAAGAAGAACAGACACAGATCCGACCGGGAAACGTCGGTCATACCTTCGAGAGAGACCGAATTTGATCCCCTCCATGGTCATTCTACCTGCAACTCCTGCCATACTGTAACATCCCGGAAATTCATAAGTTTATAATTTCGGGTCAACGGATAACCCGAATCTCTAATAAACAACATTTATTAAATGACTTCATGGAGATCGTGGATTGGAGGAATTAAAAGGACCGAGTAGTCGTTTACGTCATAGTTCGAGATGGAAACGCATTAGACGATTTAGAGGGACCCGAATGTAATATTGGGGAGAGTTAAATTCTCCTTATGCGCAAACTGTAACGAAACAAAATCCGGGTTTCGTTTTCAAATAAATAAAATATTTCAATAAATATTATGGTGAAAATAATATTTTAGAAATAAGTTGAAACAAGTGGGTTTCAAGTTAGTAATGGGGTTATACTAGTTTTAACTAGTTTTGGAATGAAATGGGTGAAATGAAAGTTGAGGGGCTAAAGATGTAATATGAAAAATCTGCCATTTTGACTAAAAGAAGTCAAAATTGAGCTTATGGCTCATATGTATGGGTCGTTCATCTCAAGAGGAGAAAAGGAGAAATCGGGTTTGAAGCTTAAATCTTGCATTTGAAGCTTGGATTGTGAATGTTTTGGCTCACACAACACCTTCATATCATCAAGTAAGTGATTTCCTTCCTTTCATTTCACTTTGAATGTGATACTTGGTGGGTTTTGAAGAAATCCAAAAATTTAGTATGCATATGGTAAATTAGTGTTAGATTGTAGATAATCTAGCTAATCTAAAGGTAAAGAGAGGTGATTAACATCCTAAAACCCTTTGATTTTGATTTTGATTTTGAAAAGTTAGGGTTCATATGGTGAAAATTGGGGGTGTTTGGATCATGATGCTAGAATGATGAATTAGTGAAGATTAAGTGTTTAGGTGGTAATAGACACTTGAACAAACACCAAATTGACCTAATAAAAGTTATTGAATGAGAAATTAGTGTCAAGGTATTGGAAAGAAAACTCAAGTAGGTGAGTTTATATTGAAAGAGGGTGTTTGGTTATGGGAATAACCCAAACGGGTCAGTTTGGGTTAGAAATAGAAATTGAGTTGTGGACTCAATTGTAATGTGATTATGTATGTATGATAGATTACTAAACTAGGTGTATATGTTTAGGTAATCAAATTGCAAAGCTAGAAGGTGGTGTAGGATCTTCTAACTTAAAAGGTAAGTGCCTTTGCACTTACTTAGTAATGTTGATAATTGGGTTATATATGTGTTATGATGCATACTATGTGTTGAAACGAATGTGTGTGATTATTAAATTAACTAGTATGTGGAAAAGTATGAATGTAGTTATAGTGATAAAACTATAATGGATATGTGTAAATGAATAAATGTGGTTATTGTGGAAATACCTTAATGGTTATGTGAATGAATGTAGTTATAGTTGAAATGCTATAATGGATGTGCAATGAATGAATGTAGTTATAGTGTAATACTATAATGGATATGTGTGAATGATGTTATGATCTATGAATTATAATGGATATGAGGTTATGATCTACGAATCATAATGGATATGAGGTTATGGTTAAAATATCATAATGGATATGAGGTTATGATCTAAGTATCATAATGGATATGAGGTTATGGCCTATGTGCCATAAAGGATATGAAATGATGGAAATGAATGTTAAATGAAAGAAATGAAACTTGTAGTAGAAATGCAAGTGTTATGATTCATAATTGGCCAAATGGGTGCAAAGGGGTCAAACGGGTCAAATGGGTGAATGGGTGGAAACAAGTGATAAATACTTGTTTGTTATGTTTATCTTCATTACTAATGGTGAAATGTTCTTGTGGTTATGTAGGAAAAGCTCCGATGTAGGTCAAGGTCAAGTCCGAGGCGTTGAAGGATTTTCGTACACATTTTGGTATTTTGGGGGTTTAAAAGAAAATCATTAGTTTGTTATGTAAATTGGTACAAAACTTGATGTTTTGGTGAATTTTGGTATTGTGTATATGATGTTTAAGTAATGGTCAAAATACCCAAGTGTTGGGAGTTTTTGGTGTCAAGTGGTTTTGATGAAAAATGGCAAAATTTGACTAAGTGTTGGATCTGTGCAGCGCTGTTACGCAGCCACCTCGCGGTACGCGAAGAATAGGGCAAGGTCTCTCACTGTACGCGAGAGACTTGTCTTCCGGTCAGGTGATTTGGCACTCCCTCGCGGTACGCGAAAGGAGGTGACAAAACCCTCGCGGTACGCGAGAGTATTAAAAAAAATCTTGGGATAAAAGCTTCCGCGCGTTATATGTTTAATTAATTGGTTTTCCAATTAAGGGTGTTACACAAACCCTAGGTCACGTTGGACCTAAGGGGCGCTAGAGGCAGTCGCAAGAAAGGAGAGGGAGGTCGGACAGCGAGGGGTGGCCGGAGAAGGGCGGTTAACATAATTAGTCGTGTTAAGGGTTTCGGGTTCTAACCCATGCGTTTTGAATATAAAATGATTATTAAGGAGTCATAGGGTCTAAGGTGTGTCCATAGAAATATGTGAGCTACAGGTATGAGTTATTAATATGTGCCGTGATAAGGGTGGATCGGGAAGTGTCGGGCCTTAAGCTAAATGCTTATGATTTCTTGTGGGATATATATATATATATATATATATATTTTTCTAGGGTTATGTGCGGGGTGTATGTGTAGTAAACGAGTCATATACGTATAGTGCGATATTCTAGGTCACTATTTGTGTTGCGTGTTTTGTGTCGTGGTCCTTGTGGCACGACGAATGATGTGTTTGCATAGTCGTTCTTATGACGCTGCAAACGGGAATTTCGAGGGATGAGGTCCTTTGGGAAGTCACCTATGATGACGTTTATTTAACAGGTTAGTGATGAGCTCAGGGTGTGTCGAATGCCCTTGCGAGGGTCTAGTGGCCAGGTATGTGTTTTCGTGTAAATTTACATGAGTGTCAAATTGCATGCAAGTGTTGAGCTATATTTAATATGCATGTGATGATATTAATGTGGTAATGTTAATGTGACGTGTAGATAATATTATCGTGGTACGTAGAGTTAGATTTACTGTTGTGTCAGAATTGTGATGTGACGTGTACAACTGTCGTGTCAGTTGAAACGTACTAGTCTCGATTAAGGTCGAGTGAGTTGATGTTTAGGGTTTTGTGGGGATAACTAAGTGTCGAGTAAATTCGTGTTCTAGAGTATGAGTTATTAGTGTAGTAAGTCGACCTATGTCGACGAGAGAGTGGGATTATTATTATTATGGGACGGGTCTTGGGTAACGAACCATTAGGGATACCGCGGGATACAGGGGTGATCCATTTGTTAATGAATTGGAAAACTACTTTAAGGACCGTGGGTTCTGAGTAAAGTTCAAACGACTTTTGTGACAAATTAGCTTTTAATTAAATTTAACTATTAGAACTCACTCAGCGTAGCTGACTTTGTGTGTACGATAGATTGTTTTGTAGGTTAGATTAGTGTCGACGTATCTTGGCTTGGGAGCGGTACTACTCGGATTAGTGAAGGCATGCGTGAGGTAAACTTAATGACATTAAATAGTAATAAATGATTTTTGAAAGACTTCCGTTGTAGTTCAATTAATAATAAATGTGTTTCAAAGAGAATTACCCGTTATGAGAACCAACTGTAGGATGTCCGGGTTAGGGTCTTACACATACCTTCGAGAGAGATAAATTTGGTTTCAGTATCTTATGAGAGAGGTAGATATATCAAATAAAATCATCACTAGTTTTGTATACAACTATTGTCTCTCTCTTTGCAACTCATCCTTAGTTTCTCTCTTAACAATTTTCAGGGCGAGAGAGACGGTGGTGGTGGCGGACTGAATCGGTGGTGAATCGGTGGGTTGGGACGGGGGTGACGGTTTTGGGGAATGGTGGTGGTGGCGACTGAGGGATGGTGGTTGTGTCTGACATCGATGGGGTTGGGTGGGGGTAGGTTAGAGAAGATATTATGAAAGGGTTAGATTGTTTTGGAGGTAGAAAATCTTGCCAATTTTTCTAGATAAGGGGAGGGGTTTTTGTTTTAGTTAAAAAGAAAAAAAAAATATTTTTTTTTTGTAAAATGACGATTATACCCCTGAAGTTAACACAAATTGACCCTAAGGGACGCTGATTTGAAGTGAAAAACAAGTTCAGGTAGGAGTGTGCAGACGTGTATACCCAACCCGTACGGGTATACCTGTACCCTTTTGATGACCAAATACATACTCGTGACCCGTATAGTAGTTAAAAGGGTCGGTTAAGGGTCCACGGGTAAGGGTTCACGGGTTTTGCGAAGATGGACCTATATAGTTAGAATTCAGAGTTAGCAATTTGAAATATCAAAATTCATATCTCTAATATTAAACTTTGAGTTTGACATGGTTTGCACTAATTCAACATCATATTTAAAGTGTCATGTAGTGTGGGTTTGTGGCTTTTTTAACATCATATTTATTATGAACATTTAAATGAAAAGTACAAAACCGAAACAACATCTCAAGAGATACGAACCCACTACAATAGAATTTTGTTTGAAATATAGTTGGATGAAAAAGAAACACCACAAACACCATCATAACTGATTGAAGTTGGCTTGCGAATTGGGATGACTTTTATGATATGCAGTTTTAACCGTGGTTTATTACGACTTTATAATTGTATTATGTCTAAAAATTTTCTTGATTCTCATAAATTTTAAATTTGGTAAGTTTAAAATATATATCATAGATTTACAAATAGATCGAGATCTGCCCCAAATATAAGGAATTTTGTTACTTTTTAAAAGTTGACGGGTTTAACGGGTATGCGATGTCTTTGGTTCGAGACCCGTATCCATTTAAGGCTAAATCATAGACCCTTTAACCATACAATACCCTTTAACTGCTCACCCCTAAGTTCAGGGGCTCCCAGTGCTATTAATTTGAATTAGGGACTCAAAGTGAAATTAGACCTAAACCATAGGGACGTAAAAAGGACTTAACTCATAAATAAATAACCAGATTTCCCAGCGTTTCTCTCGGTGATTACCGTAAGGATCGCCAACAGATTTTAAGGATTAGATTTCGGATAAGATTTCATTCATGCATTTTCGTCATTGTCAGTGAGTTCGAATTTACGATGGATCAGTAGTAAATTTTTGGAGATAAGATTTCGGATGAAATTTCTTATTAGGCTTTTCATTCGTGGTCGGTTGAAACAAATTATCAACAGATTATCCGTTGGTAATCTATTGGGAATGTTTGTTATAAATGATAGGAACATGTTGCTTTTGAGCTAGTTGATTTGCAAGTAACACACAAATAGATTTGCAGAAGAATCGAACAAATTACTCAAATCAAAATAGACTACAACGAAGAACACATGAATTGAACATCGATAATGTGGTACAATTCATCCTTTTTCTGGATAATATTTAGCGGCCAAGAAGAGGGATGAAATAGCCTTGAAAATTAGGTTTAGACTAGCCCAACAATACACTATTCTAAGCCCAAGAAATAAAGACTGCTTAGCCCAAAAACTTCACACGAGCCCAGCTCCAAAAGGCTACAAGAAACGAAATAAAAAGACTAACATAAACAAGAACACATAATTGATTTGCAACGAGTTGATATTTTCAACATCCCCTTAATTCAAACGGCAAACACGTCAAACTTATTTAATGTTTGACACATTACATCATGTTGATTAACAAGTAAACCTTTTGTAAAAACATATGTTAACTGATTTTTTGATTCAGTTGGAATAGTTTTAATTACCCGGGAAGTTGGTTTTTCTCTGAGGAAAAGACCGATTTTTAAATATTTTGTTCGGTCGTGGAAAACTGAGTTAGCTGCTATGGACATTGTAGTTGTTTTATCATAATGTAGTTGAACTGGCAAAGTAAAAGAAATATTTAGTTCCTTTAGAATGTTCATAAGCCACATTGTTTCACATGTAGCCGAGCACATCGTCCAGATTCATCAGTGGATCTTGAAACTGTCCCTACTTTTTGTTTTTCAGACACCTAATAATTACCCAAAATATGTAAAAACCAGTTATTGATCGTCTAGATTGTAAACACCTTGCAGCTGATTTTGAATTGATTGACCTAATCGATAATATTAGGTGAAATATTTAAAAAATAAGGGGGAAAGTTGATTAGGTGAAATATTTAAATATTAAAAAATGATGGGAATGTCACATTTACTAAAATACCCTTTTAATAATAGAAAATAAATATGATGTGTCTTTTTCTTATTGGGTTAATTGGTTTATACATGAAATGGTGGTTTACAATTGATCCTCACCCTATATATATATAGGGGATGTTTCCCTAAGAAGTGCTACTTGGCTAAGAAGCAATCCCATCCATTCAATTGGATGATCAAGGGTATGTATTTAAGTGTAGGAAAATAAAGGGTGGAGGGTATTCTTGGAAAACCCACAATTGTTGCTTTTTTTCAAATCCCCCCCTTTTTAAACGTACATTACTTTTTCATACGACCTTATTTTTTTTTAAAAATTACATCATAAAATCGAGCGTTTTTTTACCTTTAATTCGAGTATAGTATTGTTATATTTTACTGTAAAACAAAATCGACACTTAGTGAAATTGTGCTACTTTACGTAAATGTGCTGGTTTATAGTAAAACAACACAATTAACTGTGCTGCATTGTAAAACAAAACAATTAACTGTGTTGCTTTATCATAAAACAACATTAAACATAACAATTTATTGTGTTGTTTACTATAAAACAACACCAAAAGAACACGGTTAATTGTGTAACTTCCTTTTCTTAGCCAACCAAACACAAACAAAACCAGTACAACAAAACTAGTATATCAAACCAACATAAAACAAAACCAGCACAAAACAACATTTTGATGCATAAGCTTTTTGTTGCCTACCACTGAACCGTTTTTTATAGATGCTTTAAATTTTTATTTTTAAAGAATGCTACCAAATTAGACACATTAAAATTGACTAAAAGTAGTACACATTAAAGAAACCAATACATTTAAGTAAATTGTGTTGTTTTACCAGAAACCAACACATTTACGAGAAACCAGCACATTTACGTAAAGTAGCACAATTTCATTAAGTGTCGTTTTTGTTTTTGTAAAAAAAATATAGCAATACTATACTCAAATTAAAGATAAAAAAACGTTCGATTTTATGGTGTAATTTTTTTAAAAATAATGTCCTATGAAAAAGTTATGAACGTTTAAAAAAAAGTGGGAGAATTTGAAAAAAAAAAGTCAACAAAAGTGACTATTACTTAAATACTTTCTCACCCTTTATTTTTAATACACTTAAATCTCTACTCTTAATCATTTAATTGAATGAATGAGATTATTTTTCAGACTTCTTAGCCAAATTATACTTCTTATTTGAACCTCCTATATATATATATATATATATTCTAAAAAGTATTTTCCTAAATATTTTACATAAACGCAAGGAATAATAATGAAAGGATAAGATGGTTGTCATTGTCCAAATAGTAGGCAGGCCTTGGTGAGTGTTTGGACATTTTTCGTGTGCCATATATAAATTATTAAAGTTGATTTAACTCTTTATCCACGATAGGTCTATAACACGTCTGTAAATTTCAACTCCTAATCCCCACTCATCAACGGCCAAAAATAAAAGTTCATGGCTATATTCGTTTTCTTAAATATCAAAGGATTTACTTTGTAATCAATGTATATCTAATAACCAATAATAAATTTAATATTATATATCTAGTAATAAAAATTTACATATTGCATATTTATGACATATTATATAGTTTTTAATACAAATTTTAGAAATGTTATATAGTTATTTTTAAAAAATGTTTTTAAAAAGAATGAAAGAAATGTTTAATTTATAAAAATGTTTTATGAACAAACATATTTTTTTGAAATAAAAAATGTCTTATAAAAATTATTATAGAAATCATCATTATCTAATAGGATAGAGATGCGGAAAACAAGAATTATAAAAACAATTAAAGAAATTTATATAATTAATAAAAGGGAGATACGGGAAAAAAATATTGAAGATGCACAGAAAAATAACAAGTGTCTACCAAAACCTTTACTTATTAGAGATCATAAATTTGAACTGATTTTATAAACGGGACGAAGCTATCATTTTTTCAAAAAGTTTAAAATATAGAAAATAAAAGAAATATAAAATTAAATAACAAATTTTCAACTATAAACAAATATACGTGTCTACTTTAAATAACAACAAAAAAGTAAAAATCACATTTAAATGATGAAATTATTAAATAAATATTAAAAAGTACATGTGTCTAGAGTTCCACACTTTTTCAACTTTCAATATATGCCTTTTCATAATTTTACATTTTTATGTGTTACCGATTCACGTTCATGGGTGTAATTGTTCCGCGTCAGCACCATTTTTACAGGACTTGAGTAGTGGAGGGGCGTTAAACACCATTATGTGGGCGTCAAGGAGGGGCGTGAAGGGCTGGGAGTTAACCTGCTAACGCCTGAAGGAGCGGAGGGGGTTAGGCGTTAAGGGTTTGGTCGATGTGGCTCTGATGTGGTGGTGGTCACACCTTGGGCGTTAGACTACTACACATGGTCTTATTGTAAGTCCTTCATCAAGGCTCAACATATACTTATTCATATTTACAACTTTAATTCCTGTCCTATGCTTTCTCGCCCTCTCTTCTTCTCCACTTGTAAGTCCTTTTTCCTCTTAGATTCGTTCGTCCTACTCACTCATGTTTACATCCGACAAGCGACGTTTTGACAAAAAAAAATGATATATTTTAACCATCAGCTATAAAATTGTCGTCGGTGGATGGAAACCAAACCGGTGAAAGAGACTAGTTTTAGTATAACCATGTTTGTATGCTACTTGAATAAAAGAGTTTAAAGCTAGTGTGTCACACAACGTTAAGTAGAAAGGACCTTACATGTTTACAAAATAATTGGATGTCTTTGTGTGTTATACAAAAGGCTGACATATCTCATGCAGAAATTGACAACTTCACGTGTTTGTAAATCATAATTCTAACTCGGTCTATATAGTAAACCATGTCAAAAAGGTGTTTTATCTTTGACACATTTATTGAATGAGTTAGTCATGCCGACTTGCTTACAAGTTACAACCCAATTAACATCTAAATATTAAGCAACGTGAAAGGTAACAAATAAATATTAGAATGAGAGAGTTCGAATATTTTGATTTTTGAAGGCACAATAAATACTAAAACATAAACATAAAGACATAAATAACCACAATAAAATACTTTAAGAAACTTTGATTTTATATTTAAAACACAATAAAATAATTAAGATTTTTAAACGGCATTTCATTCCCTTTAATTTGAATATGGTATTACTAAAAAAATTAACATGTTATGTGATTACAAGTATCTTTGTTCCCGCCGTATCACACGGGCACCCTTCTAGTTAAGTTTAATATAGTATTAAAGATGTTTCAGCCTATGAACAATGGCCCGCCCACATTGCCACTTGAAATTGATGTGTATTATTACTTTGTTGGAGTTTCTTCTATTGTTTCTAAACTTTGTATTTATATTCAAATGATGTGAAATTGATGTTTGTTATTAGTTTTTGTCATTATAGTTATTAATTACTAGCTTATAAACCCGTATACTACATTACCTGAACTAGAAAGATCAAACTAACATTTAATGTAATTAGCTTGACCCAAAACATCGAATAATAATTGGTTTTTTTGGTACGATTTAATATAATAACAAGTTCGGGTAGGCAATGAAGCGAGAGATGATATAGTGATTATTTATTATAAGATATTTACTTATATTATGCACTAGGTTAGGATCCCGTGTATGACATAGGGTAAATAAATATAATCTTATATACTTAGTAATAAAAAAATTATGTTTTTAAAACCCCGTGTATTACACAAGTTGAATAGAATTTTACGTGACAATTATAAATTATTTTTAAGTTCATTTTTAAAACATTTAGCTGAGTATTAACTTTTTTATGTAACTGATAAATATTAATTCACATTAAATTTTAGAAACCGGTGTATTACCCGTGTTAAATAATGCAATATTATATATACTTACTAATAAAGATTTACATATTACATATTAATGAAAAACGTTTTATAAAAAAATTATAGAAGTTATTATTATTTAATAGGAGAGAAAAAAAATAATTAAAGAAAGTGGTATAATTAATAGGAGAGAGAGGCGGGAAAAAAATGTTAAGGATGAATATGAGAATGACATGTGACACCTAAAAACCTTTATTAACCTTTATTTATTAGTATGTATAGATTTATATTTTATTTTTAATTTATGTAATAGTGACACATCAACCGTCTATGATTGAATGTTTCATATATTCACTTGGTCCGATTTTAGGTGCCCACTAACCCATTTTGATTAATGATTGCAAGAATTGTATGAGAGTTTAAACCGTATGGTTAGGTATTATGTCCTAAGTTTATTCTTAGCACTATCCATGTCATATATAACCAAACGTACGAACTCAAAAAGATAGTAGAAAGGCCCTCATATTTTTACTTTGTTTTAACCGGCGGCGGATCTAGAACAAAAGTTTATGGGTAACGATATTTTTTATCGTACTTTCATGTAAATGAAACAATTTTTTTTACGGTACTTTCATGTAAACAATTTTTTTTATGGTAACATGCGACTAGCGAGGCGGACTGCAGAGGCGGATGACTGGGGTTTGGCGGAGGCGGTGCCGGGCGGTGGTCTCAGCTCAGGTCGAGCGGCTGGTCGAGTGGTCGGTCTCTGACTCTCACAGTCTCACAGTTTTTGCTCTCTGTATTTCTTCTTGGCTGGCCGCTTGAGTAAATTGGGTTTGAGAATTGAGACTTTGATGTATTGGGTTTTAATAAAACATTTGGGCTGGCTAAAGCCCAAATGCCCAAATATTTTATTAAAACCCAATACATCAAAACCTTTAATAAATTGTGGAGAGTTTTTATAAAATATTAGGTTTTTTATAAAATTTTAAACTTTTTATGAAGTGTTAAGCTTTTAAAAAAATTTGAGGGGTAACGTAATTTTTGCTCAGGGTAACGTAAAGAGTAACCGTATACATAAAACCGTAAAAAAAATATTTGCATTGCGAGCAAAAGTTAAGGGGTAGCGGAGGCTAGTTAGGTCCACCCCTGACTTTAACTTCACAATGATTTAGCCGTACTAACAAATTCGTGCGCGTATCCCATTGTTTTGATTAACTTTCACAACTTTAGCTTAATATGACATTGGAGTGGAATGATTAGTTTTTGCCGAATTATATATTTATTCGCGGGAATGATAACGTGGTTGTCTTTGTATTAATTAAAATTCAATGATCTGTTAACACGTATATTTTAAATAAGTTTGACGTGGTTTGTAAGCAAAAGAATTGAAAATGATATCCAATCATTGTCTATATTTGACCAAAACGATCCTCTAGATTCAATATGACAAAAAAATGACAAGGATTGCTACATAACTTTGAACCAGTCGTATCTTAAATTTTATATTTAATTATTTTAATATATAAAAACCTGAAATTTAATAGGTATTATATTTTTTACACGTGACCAACATACGATCATCAAATCTTCAAATAATCAAAAGACGTAATATAAAAAGATAACCGAAACATCTAAGTCGATATAGGGTAGCGTAGAGTAGGAACGAGTCGTAGACTACAAGTCTTGTAACATGTCATCCCAAACGTCTCGTTCATGTCTAAATCTTGTGGTTTCTCCCCGCTAGCTAGCTTCCAATCGAAATGATAAAGCAAAGAAGCTAGAGAAAGCTCGGTGTTCGCCATTCCCAAAGAAATTCCTGGACAAACTCTGCGACCAGCGCCAAAAGGAATGTACTCGAAATCATGACCTCTGTAATCCTTGGTTTCATTCTGAAACCTATCAGGATTAAACACGTTGGGATCCTTCCAGCTAGCAGGATCCCTGGCTATGGCCCAGTAGTTGATAACAACTCTAGTTTGTGAAGGGATGTCATACCCGTTGATCTTGCATCTTTCCATAGACTCTCGTGGGAGCAAAAGAGGAACCGGAGGGTGGAACCTTAGAGTCTCTTTGACTACCATTTTCATGTAACTCATTTTTGTAACATCAGTCTCTTCTACAGTAGGGTTGACTTTTTCACCGATTACTTGTCTGACCTCGGTTTGTGCTTTTTCCATCACGCTTGGGTTTCTTAACATCTCCGCCATCGCCCACTCGACTATGTTCGATGAATTCTCACTCGCACCCGTGAACACATCCTACAGAGATGACCGTTAAAGACCAAAAACAAGAAGTTTTATTTTATAACGTAAAAGAACTCTTACCAAGAGGACTGACTTGATGTTGTCAGTCGTCAGTGGCTCGTCAAGGTCTCCTCCGGCTTCCTGAAGCCGGAGGAGAACATCAACCAGACACTCACGTTGTGGCTTCTCGATCTTACGTCTGTCCACATGGCGTTCTATTCTCTTGTCCATGATGCTACTAAGCTCCACAAGACACTCTTCCATCCTTCTATTCATTCCGGTGAGTTTCGCAACAAAACCGAGTGACGGAAAGAAATCGCCAATCTGAAATCCAGCCGCCAAAGCGGTTCCTTCCCTAATCGCCAACCGAAACCTCAACTCATCATCAAACTTATCCCCAAACGTAATCCGAGTGATGATGTCATGATTCAAAGCAAAAAGCCTTTCAACAAAGTTTATCGGTTCCAAACTTTCACTAACCGATTCAACAAGCAATTTCACTTCTTCTTCTCGTATAAACCTAGTCGAATCCATGCTCTTCACCGTCGAGAGTTCAAGAACGCATATCTTCTTAAGTTGTCTCCAATACGACCCGTATGGAGCAAAGGCTATGTCACTATAGTTATATCCCAAGATTCTTGGAGCCACGAGCTTCGGGCGGTTAGAGAAGATATTGTCATGAGTCTTCATGATCTCTCTAGCTGCATCAGCTGATGACACAACAATTGTCGATATGAACCCGAGCTTTAGGTGCATGATGGGACCGTATTCAACAGCTAAGTCGTTGAGGGCTCGGTGTGGTGCAGGATGTAGAAGGCGGTTCATGTTACCGATTAGCGGAAGCTTTGGCGGACCAGGAGGGAGTACGAGGTTTTTGTTACTATGTTTCTTTACGAGGAAGAAGATGAAAACTAGGAACAGGGGAACGAGGAGAGACAGTTGAAGCATGTTTGAGTTGTAAAGGTTTGGAATGTGTTCCCCAAATGTTTGTCACGATATATAAACATTTGTTTATATTATACTTGTACATGGGGCGGCTAAAGGATGGGCATATTATTAGCAAAGAAAATAGGACTCGACCCATGTGCAAGTTAAGTATATTAGTTAGGATGTCCCGATTATATTAATAGTGGGCCATAGAATTAACATATAATTATTTAAGAAAACTTAAAAATGATTTCTAAAATGTATTTACAATCTATTATTATTTATAACTAGATTGTTACACCCGCGCTTCGCGGCGGGTGTTTGGCCAATCGTTAATATATTTAAATAAAAACGTAAGTACAACGGTAAAAATATTATTAATCAAAGATAAACATAAAACTAAATAATAAAAAAGGAAATAAACAAAATAAAAAAATTAATGGTTCGGGTCGTCGAAAAACATAAAAGAGAATAACGACACGGGTTCTGATAATATCAATATAGAAAATGATGTTGTTCACTCATAACAGGTTCGGCTCGTCACCTTACAACGGTAACGGCGCTCGCTATAGGTAACGATAAAAAAACCTTAGATTTTGAATACAACTCCGTTTAAAAAAATATATTATATCGGAACGTTGAAAAAAAAACAGTCGCGCCCTCCGTATTTTTAAAAAAGTTAACGAACGAAATTTATTAAAGGAAAACGAAATTAATAGAAAAAAAAGGGGCTAAAAGCGTATATTATATAGTATAACGGTTGAAAATGAAAATGTTGAAAAAGTTTTAAAAAAAAATAATCTTAGTTTATAATTTCTTATATTTATTTATCAAATGTATTTAATAGTTCGTATTATATCAGAATAATATACAATTTATTAAGGTAATTTAGTTATAGATTATAAGCATAAAAGTCTGAAATCTAAGAGCACTGATGGTGTATTGTACGTTGTTAACACTATCGGCCACATACTATAAGACTGATTCATGTTGCCGAACAGATTAAAGGAGAGGTTCCTTGGTTCTTTGGAAAAATCAGAATATTTCTTATCAAATTCTTGCCATGCCTTCACATCAACTGGATGACGTATCATATCATCCGTTGAACGTACAGTATTATGCTAGATCATATCTTTTGCCGTGAATCTGGAACTATACCTTCATCGAAGCCGGAAGTTAAAGGAAGCTATCTCAACACCTTTTTGTGGTACGTTCTTCCCCTTTGTGTTTTTGTAAACCCATCTGCTCTCATTACAAACGGGGCAGTTTTGCATGGAGTCATTCTTCTTCCAAAACAGAGCACAGTCATTAATGAAAGCACGGATAAATGGATATCATAACCCAATCTTTCTCAGCTTCTTCTTAGCTTCATAATGAAAGCATGCAACTCCTGGAAACTCTAAAAGTTGGTCAAACGAAGTATTTATCTATTTTTTGACGAATTAAATATGCATAAATTTTGTTAGGAAGTTTAAGGAAGATATCCAACTACACCCGGGGTATAACTCGGTGTTGAGTTCGGCAAACAAAATGCATCAAATTCCGGGTCTAACTAGTTCTATCTTCATTTATATTTTCTTCTTGTGTATTTTGCTCCACCATAACATCATCAAGTGCGTCAAACATCTCATTATTTGCTGCTAGAGTACGTGTTTTGTACCCCAAAGTGTGTCTATAACCGAAACATTAGGATATTCCTCACAGTGATAAATCCATGTTTGATATGATTGTACAAACCCACGGTCACATATGTGGGCCTTTATCGTAGTCAGAATCTGTCAATTCGAATTGACACAGTCTTTACACGGGCAATACGTTTTTCTTCACTATCAAGATGGTTCTTGGCCATCTCTATAAACTTGTCAAGAACTTTTAAGAAATGCGGATGATTCTGATTTTACACCTTAATCCAACTTTTATCAATTGTCATAATTGTTTCCTATCAATTAGTAGCATAGCGAAGAGAGAAAATTTAAAGGTGGTGGATTATAACCCGTTTTTTGAATATTCTATCTCATAGGTATAAATTTTAACAAGTTGACTATTTAAGAAAAAATCGACAACATTTTCCCTTCACTCCTCGAGTATGCGTACAAATCGCAAACCTGAAGGACTAGAAGATATAGCTGCCGTTTTTTCTTAAATAGTTAACCCGTTAAAATGTATACATATCCTAAATGAGATAGAATATTCAAAAAGCAGTACAAAAAAGGGGGACAATCCAAAATTTATCTCTATTAGATAAATTTCGGACAAGTATGTTCTAAATGGTTATCATATGTCGTGTTCAGGTTCACATGATGACCCGTTTTACCTATTTCTTTTTTATTTTATTCCTAAAAGTATATTTTATATTATAGATTAAAAAAAATAAAAAGTTCAAACAGGTCGTGTTCGGGTATCTTATGCTAAATTAAAGTGTTAATATGTGGAAAAAAAAACTTTCAGTGCAAAACCGCCCATGAATACGTGTCATGTTCAGGTTATATTTAAAGAAAACTAAATAAATAAATGTGTTAAATACAAACACATATACACATACATATACCTATATACAAACAACTTTTGGTGTAGTCGAAAAATGTCACCTTTAATCGAGATGAAAATAATAATCGAACTGAAATAGAAAGCTAATAAAAGCCTAAATACTTCCCGAATAATCAAGAAAACCTACAATTGCATTACAAATTTATGAGATGTAAATCATGAAATAACACAAGTTAAAAAACTAAATAAATAAACACATATACATATAAATCTATACTATATAATAAATAAAGATTTTGATAAGACAAATTTTCTCGTCTCTCTCTTCTATTAGTTGCACAAACTTTCTTTAATTATTTTTTAATATTTTTTTTGTTTTTCATGTCTCTCTCCTATTAAATAATAATGATTTATATGATTTTTTTATAAAAAGTTTTTTATTTAAATAAATATAGGTTTGTTCATAAAACATTTTTTGAAATTGAATATTTTTTATTCTTTTTATAAAACATTTTTAAAAAGTAACTATATGACGTTTTTCTAAAATTTGTCTTAAAAAATTATGTAATATACCATAAATATGTAATATGTAATATGTAAATATTTATTATTAGTAAAAAATATACAAACAGTTCAAACGGGCAAAAATAGAAATGGCCAAGACAAGAGACTGATCTGAATGGATAGGGCTTGCTGAATCCCGACGACATGTACTTGTTGAGGTTGGTGACTGATCTTGCAAACCAATTTCATTTTAGCTTTTATTTAAGGGTTCTCATCTTTTTTGGTGGAAAACAATTTAACTATGGGCCTTACAAATTACATATTATGTGCTAGGTTCAATGATCTTGGCATATATCTTCTTTTGCAAGTCCTTTGAAAATTGTAACTTGCAAGCTAAATTACAAAAAAAAATATATAAAAAATGGGTCTATGACCACCAGCCAACATGAATAGTTTTATTGATCAATTATAATACAATTGCATTATTTGTGCTCATATCATAGAGGTCCCCACATCCTATTACTTAGTTTTATTTCAACTACTTTTAAAGTTGTACTACATGTAGTTCTAGTTGTAACTTGTGAAGATTCCTGACTTGAACCATTCAATGTGTTCATATAATTGCCAGAAAGACTTTCATGGGTCTTTCATAGTTCACACCACCAATAAAGGCTGTGTTTTCATCCAAGAAATCAAAGGGAAGTTTCATGTCACCTCCTCAAAGTTAGCTTATAAATGTTGGAACCAAGTTTGAATTCCTTTTGCCAGGTATGCACTTCCAAATTCTCTTTCTTTCTTGAATAATATTTTGTTATTTTCTGTTTTCATGTTAATGTTGAACTGCAATATTTTCTAATCTTGAATTATGTTTTGAAAAAACATTTTGTAATTTTAATACAGTGAATCCAAGTAGATCAAAATACATAGTTTTTTGTATTTTAGCATCTGATTTGAAGTAATTTGGTGTATTTAGAGAAAAGTATAGTCTTAAACCAAAAGAGTAATAAACTAGTGATTACTATATAATGGGTGTCGATTATGTTGGTTTATACACAGGACGGCTCAACATGGTTTGGGGTCTTAAGCGAAATTTTAATTGCCGTTTTCATTAGAAGTTTATATGAAATTTTAAGCGAAATGCAAGATTCTTAGAGAAGGTAGTGTGTATATTGATGACGAATTGACTGGCCGGACTTCATCAATGAGACCAGACCTAGTCAGTCAGATCTCACCTTGATACATCCGGACCTAAATAACATGTTACATGACATATACATCATACAATAGAATTATCGCAAAGCGCATACCAAGCCGTCAATTAGAAGAACACCTTATGCTATAGGTTATGTAACGATCACTCACTACTAGAAAACAACTATATTTGCTACAAAAGTTTTTGATAAAAGAAATTTCTCACAACTTAGCGACAATGTTTCGATAAAACAAAAACAAAAAAGTAACTATAAAATTTCCTACAATTTTCTGACAAAATTGCGACAAAAATATATTTGTCGCTAATTATAAGTTACTTCCAACGATCTACCGACAAGTTTCCCACAAATATAATTTTTATTTTTAAATTCTATTAATATATTTATTAAATAAGTTAACTTATAATCGTCAGAATATTGTCGAAAATTACCGACAAAAGGCCTTTGTCACTAATTCGTCGAAAAATTAGTCGGAACTTTGTCGGAAAATACATATCCAACGAGCGTTTTTTTTCTAACAAACACTTTTTGTCGTAAACTTGTCGCTAACGGACAATTCCGACAAATTTCCCACAAAATGTATTGTAAATTTTTCATTTTTTTGGTAGTGACTTATAGAAAAGTACGACATTGGAAATGTCCGAATTTGTAACTGTATGTCCTATTTTTTTCCTCTCTAACTAAGCACACACATATACAACATACAGTCTTGATTGTCTACACCAACCTAGCTGATGTATGGTCCAAATAAGTTATACTTACATAATTTTATAAAGAACAAATATTTTACCACTTAAAACTACAAGGTGTTCTCAAGCAGATATAACAATAAATAAACTCCACACTGAAAGAGGGAAGCATAACTTACAACTTTACAAGAGAAATGAAAACAAATAATGAATTCTACACAGGTACAAAGACGAAGACTAGCAACTAATATCGCGTGTTACTAAATCTATTGAGAAATTTCTTGATGACGAACCATAAGACGCATTTTCCAAGCCAATCAACCAGCCATGACAGCAAACCAACTAGAACACAACCAGCCCACAACTTCCAGTTCATTGTTATACCATAACCAAACATATCTTGTACCGCTACAAAACTGCAATGTATAACCACAAAAGCAGTTATAGCTACCCAAAACTTCTTATGCCGATAAATGTATCCGAAAAAATTCTTCTTTTGTGGCTCCCTTGCATTGAATGAATTAAAGAATTGACATATGATAAAGATGTTAGAAACCACTGCTTTCATGTACTCGTTTGAGCCCACGAACCGGGATCCTTTGGTTTGAATAATCACTAAACAGGTAACCTGATACGAAACCTGCAATACTATGTTTCTGGTCATTTGGGCAGTTATAAGTGCTGGAACCAAGCTTATTGGTTTATCTGCTGATGGCTTTGTTAGCAATGCAAAACCACCAAGAAAAAGCACTCCTAAATTGACCCATACAGTCTGAGCTATTGTTAAACAAGCATCACCCCAGGCTGCTGTCTGAATAAAGTTTATCAAAAAACTGCTGATGGTGGTTATTAGAACAGGCTGGAGAAAGCTTTGAATGTTGAGGTAGATGCATTTTCCGGAATCAACCATGCTGATTAGGTCTGAAAAACTCCCATCCCATATGATGATATCACTACTTTCTATTGCCTTTTTAGAGCTCTGTCTTCCCATAGCTATTCCTACGTCGGCTCCCATTAACACAGGGACTTCATCTGTTCTTCGTCCAAGAAACGCCACCACGTCACCTTTTTCCCTCAAAGTCTCTACAACGAGTAACTTATCAGATGAAAACGCCTCACCTACAACACGAATCTTGTCCACGTTTTCAAGTCTCTCCTTATCTGTGTATTTCCTAAAATCGTCTCCTGTAAGCAGTAAAGATTGTTGATCATCATTGGTTGTAAGTCCATATTGAAGGGCGATTTCTTTCAAAACTGGTAACTTTTTGCTGGAGACGATTATAACTTCGATTCCACGTTCTCCGCTTGCCTTCACTTCTGCTTTTGTAGCTTCCTTGTTCTTGTTTTTCAGGCCAAGTAAAGCTACCATGACCCAATCTTCTGTATGCTTACAAGCAACTGCAATTGTCTTCAATTTATGTATACACTCTATGTCATCATTAGTTTGATGAAAGTCTCTTCTTACTGTATCATTCATGGAAACTTGCTCCCCTTGAATATTGTAGTAATGTGTGCATTTACTTATAACTTCACTCACTGGTCCATTCAAATGCTGCATCTGTTTCATTCTTTCCTTGTTTAATCCCAATTTATATTTGTCCCCATGTAGATATGCATTCTCCTTTGATGTGCCAGTCCCATCACATAGTGCTTCAACAACATTGGGGGATAGTGTTCTACCCTCACTGATAAATTCTCCTCCAACAAAGAGCTTGTGAACTTCGGTATCATCGTCACTGAATTCGCCAAAACTGTCTGTGCAAGTTTTTGTAACTGATGCCATCCTTAAAACACCATGGGAATCGTGTTCAGTGGCTTTACCGGATAGCTTCTCGTCGTTCCAGTATACAATTGCTAATGAAACAACAAAAGGTACCCCTTCTGTTAACCCAACGAGCGACACACTTAGTAACTTTGTTAGAGCTTTGGTTGTGTACTTTGATTCTTTAATAATCTTTCCAAAGGTATGTGAAAAACTACTAATCCCAGTTGGTTCAGACATTGATTCTGGTCGATAAGCATTCTCGTCGTCAAGTTCTCCAGCCAAATAGCGTAAAAATAACACAAGAATGATGAAAATACTGATAACGATCCGAGTATAGTGAATGTGAGTGTTCAACATGTCAAGATGGGTTTCTAATTTGAACGTCGTATTTGTATCGCATCTGGCTTTGCTCAACATCATATTTGTGGATGTAACAATCATCCAAGCATCCCCATTTATCACTCTTTCGCCATATGACAGAAATGGATTCTGTTCATTAGTTGTATAAGATTCAGATCCATAATCCAGTTCCAGATCTTCACCCTTTACAAACAAACCATTAACTGGGACTTGACAACCATTCTTCAATAACACAAGATCTCCATATACGAGCTCTGACTCGCCAATATCTTTAGTTACACCTCCCCTTATCACATGGACTTCCCTCACACGCCCTTCTTCGGATTGTTTTTTTGGTAACTTCTTTCGAGCCCTTTGTTCTTTCCAGTACTTATGGATAGAAGCAAAGAAAACTTGAAGAACGACGCCTATGGATACAAGTGCTCCATCAGTCCAACCATCCTGTAAACCTCCTTCGTTGATCCCAATTACAATTATCAGGGCTACAATTAACAGAAGGAGGAGAACAGTTTTGTTCTTGACTTCTTCCCATACCAAATGAAGAAATGTATGTGTAGGGGAGAGTTCCTGTTGTCGGTGAAGAGCTTCTTCGTCGGATATTCCTTTGTCCAAATCTGTACCAAGTGCATCTTCAACTCCACCTAAACCTCCGAACTCACGAAGGGTGAGCAAATTCTTTTGCTGTACAATCTTTGAGATGTTTTCGATTTGGCTATGCTTTGTTGGTTGATCAACAGTTATGTGGTGTTCAGATGAAACAGATAAACTATCGCTTGCTTCGGCAACTTCTGGTTTCTGCTAAATGTTTAAAAGAAAGTTACATATATACATGATTAATAAAGAAGTGATCCTAAGCCTACATACATTAGGGAAAATGAGCTTACTCCTTCAATTGCACCCGAGCTGTCACGATGAGCATGAGCAGTAGGTACTGATGCTGCATGTGCTTTGAAGGCTTGGCAAGAACGGATGACACGCGTAAGTGTTCTTATCTGCTTCCATGAATGCAAACCGTTATCCGCTGTCTTAAGCAATGGGACAGTTTGATCTGTTTCCACATATTTGACAGTAACCTCTTCCATGTCTTCATGTCTAGTAGCCTTTACGTAATGAAATCAATGCTTATGTTAACATATAGTCACACACACAAACTGATCTTGAATAAGAAGGCTAGGTTTTTCAGTGAAAGTATTGGAAATTAAACTATAGTAGTATTTGTATTAGTTTATGGGTCAAAGTTGTAGTTAGAAGGGGCTAAATGTAGTTAGGTGCTAATTAATTAGGGTATAACCGTTGTTTCCAAACTCCTCGTTGGTTTGGAGGCGTCGATTAGTTAGGTGTATATACACATACTAGGTTAAAATCCCGTGTATTACACGGGTTAAATAAATAAAATGTTATATATTTAGTAATAAAAATTTTATATATTTAAAAACCCGTGTAATACACGGGTTGAATAAACCAGTATATTACATCGGTTGAATAAAATATAATACAATTTGTTAACAAACACATTTGTCAAAATATGTTTTTAAAAAATGTAATTTGTCATGACAATTATAAGGCCTGTTAAGTTAGTTTTTAAAACATTTTTTTCAACTGAGTATTAATTTTTTAATTTAATTGATAAATGTTAGTTCATATTAAGTTCATTTGATTGATAATATATAATAACTATTTATAATTAAATAATAAGTATTCGTAATTAGATTTATGAGTAAACTTCGTTTTTGGCCCTTGTGGTTTGGTCAAAATAACGGTTTTGATCCATTAGTTTCAATTTGACTTTTTTGCTCCCTGTGGTTATCTAATTGTCTCAATTAGAACCCTGACACTAACTCAGTTAGTTTTTTCTGTTAAAAATCATGGTATTTTAGTCTTTTTATTGATAGGGACTAACTGTGTCATTTTTTTTAAATTAAGACAGGATCATTTGTGTAAATTACACAAAATATAAGCATAACTATGTCTTCCCCTGCGCCTTACCACCGCATATGACCACCACCAGCTCCTACTGTGACCACCACCACCACCGGTGAACTCCCATGACCAGCCTCCTCCTAGAACTTTAAATCCCCTCCCCTTTTCACGCACCAAAACCATCGGTGACCTGGACTCCCCTGTAACGCATCTTCTTCACACCACCACCATCGAAGCCGTGGAAACCCGCCGCCGCCGCCAGACATTCACCACCACCACCCTTCACTGCCACCGGCACCACCCCACGCCATACCTCTGGCACCACCCCTTCCAACCAAATCTCTATCTAACGTGTGCTTATTGCTTGGGGTTTTGCGAGAGCACCACCGCCGCCGCTAGTCCTGCTCTCCCCTCATTTGGCATCGCCGGTCCGTCACAGACTTCAATCACCACCACCACCATCAAAGCCTGTAAAAATCCCTAATTGAACCTGCAAAAACCCTAGGTTTACACCCACACAGATTTTTCCCTAATTGATTATGCAACCCCCCCCCCCCCCCTCATCGACATAAACACACAGATTTAGGGCTTTTTTTAAGTGGTGGCTGGTGGTGGTAGGGGGAGGAGTAGGGAAAGTTGATGTTCTAGTAGTTTGGCTGGTGGTAAGGCTTTAGTGATGGCTAGTACCTGCAAAATAATAAAGCAAAAGGTAATTGGAGATTCAAACCTAAAGCAATAAATTCCAACCAAATCAAACAAAAGACTTGACAAGTTGAATAGCTAATTCAAGATTCACACATGAATTGCAACACTAGAAGAGGTTTTTTTTGTTTCAGATTTGGTGATATAAAAATTATCGTTAAAGATATGCTCATCTCCACTCAAACAGTGATAGAAGATTTGACTTGTTAGTTGTTTGGATAAAACACAAAGTATTAAAATCTGATTTTCCAAATGAAAAGGAACTCAAATGCTCAGTGTTTTGAAAACATACCAGTTCACACTAGTGGTTGTGGTGGTCAAAGGAGGACTTAAATATTTGGTTGGAATGAGACCCTCCATTAGCAGCTAGGGTAGAGGAGATTTGGTTCGAAGGGGGTGGTGTCGGAGTTATGGGGGTGGTGTTGGTGGTGTGGGGGTGGCGGTGGCAGTGGAGGGTGGCGGTGGCAGTGGAGGGTGGTGGTGGTGGAGAGATATATATTGTGGAGAGATATATATTGTGTTTTAATTTTTAGTATTTATTTTAGTAATTTACATAAATGGTCCATGTGTTAATTTAAAAAAAATGACACAATTAGTCCCTATCAGTAAAAAGACAAAAATACCCTTATTTTTAACAGAAAAAACTAAATGAGTTAGTGTCATGGTTCTAATTGAGACAATTAAGTAACCACAGGGAGCAAAAAAGTCAAATTGAAACTATTAGACCAAAACCGTTATTTTGACCAAACCACAGGGGCCAAAAACGAAGTTTACTCTAGATTTATTGATATAAAGATTATTATTTAATAGGAGAGAGAGATATAAAATCTAATTAATAGAAGAGAGAAACGGGAAAATAAAGATGAGTAACCAGAGAGTGGCATGTATCCTAAAGAGATTTTCATTTATTAGAGTAGTAAGATGTAGCGATGTATGAACGAACGTGTGATAATAGAGATTAGATGTTCTAGTTGTGTTCTTCTTCAATTGATTGCCTCTTGATTTTCATTTATTAAAATGGTTTTTTATTAAGAATTAAAGTGATAACCGGTACATTTGACTAAAAAAATTGGAAAATGGTAGAACCGGTACTCCCAGTACCGGTTTCAGTTCATTTACACATTCCCAAACATTGGGTGTCAGCTGCATGCCAGAAGAACAGTGAAACCGATACTGCCAATACCGGTTTCAGTTCAGTTTACTTAACGTCCGCTTAACAGCACTGTTTGCAGTGTTAAATTTGTCCTTTACTAAAATCAGAGGTGCCAATACCGGTTTTGTATAGGAGACAGCCTAATTGTGGAACACGGAACCATTAGTAGATTTTTTTTTAATTTACTTTTGTATTTTATATAAATATGTATGTGTTTTTATAAATTTACATATTTGTGTGCTTTTTAAAATGACAAACACATGAAATTACCGACAGAACCTATTAAGATTCTAAGAAAAAAATTGTATTTTTTTATGAAAAGTTCCCCGATTTTATAATTCGCTTTGGGCCCCTAAAAATGTTGAGCCGACCGTGTAGTCAACACTCGAACATCTATTCATAAGACTTTTATGGAACCCACGGGAATCATCTATGCATATCCATATCAAGAAATCAATAACCAATGAACAAAGGTAATTAAACACACACGAATTTTGGATTATCAGTGGTATACAATCTCTTTATGGTTGGATACATATATGGACATGAAACAAACTATCGTGACTTTTCATGAACCGATGCAACATTCTAAACATATTGTTTCTAGGTTACCTAAGAACAATTATTTCTAACAACTTTTGATGCTCATATTCATCGTCTGGTATTCATGATTCATATCCGAGATAAAGTTTATAGTTCAAGTTTTAAGTTTTAATTCGAGTTCAAGTTATCTTCTTGCATGTCTATGATCCAGTCATTGTTAGTTCCGGTCTTTGGGTGTTCATGAATATAGTAAGATCATTGCTCCAACTCTCCAACTTGATCATGATGAGTATCATAATCTTTTTTATAGAATAGGTTTTATTCATGTATATACAGACAAATAGTTATTTATCTAGTTTCCTTTTTTAGTTATGTTTTATATTATATCTTTGAGGAGTTGCCTAACAATTTGACTTCTAAAAAAATTATATTTTTTAATAATTTGAGATTCTATCTAAGTGAAAAGTATATTATTTATTATATTTTTAAAATGATATAATATATTCGGTGCGGGTATATAGGTATGTGATCCGTTTCAATAATATCATATCCGTCCGACGGTTTGGGACCAGATCAGAATAACCGTCCCGAATATTTAACCGGTATTCGGATTTGTCTACCATCCTTGGTGGATATGAAAATTATTAGATACTAATTTAGTAATCCATGTGTGTCAAAATTTAGGGGTGTTTTATGTAATTAGTTAAAGTTGTATTTAGATTAGATTATGTAAACTATGTAAATAGAAGGGTTAGATGTGTCAAACTAGAAACCCTATAACCTATAATCGAAGTATACATTGTTTGGCAGAAACAAGGCAACGATTGGGAATAAACAGATCTGTTCGATGTGTGTATGACGGTTAGAGAGCAAAGGACGCAATGGTTAGAAATTAGGTTATAAATAGAAGTAAATTGAGTATGTAAATTCAACCTTTGTTCATATCAATAAAAGATTAGTTTGTTTATATTGATTGTTCAATTGTTCAAAAGAGGAGAAGACCAACAGTGACATCAGAACCAAGGTTAGATTCAGAAGAAGAGAGACATACTGACGGAGAACGCCGTGAGACCGAGATCGGAGAGACCGATTAAGAGAAGGGTAGCGTGCCGTGTTAGAATCAGAGAAGGAAAAATCGATTTGGTTTGAATCGATTCAGACAGAGACAGTTTTTTATCAGGGAATAGATCAAGTTCTAGACGCGATTCTATTGAGTGAAGATCAAATCAGAAAAAATTAAAAAAGAAGGAGAAAGAGAACATACCAGAAAAGGAGAGACCGCCACCGCCGTTTGTGCACTCGCCGGAGGAGAGAACGCGAACTCAGTTGTTCGTCGTTGCTGACAAGACAAGTAGAAAACCCATTTTGCGAAGCCACCCTTTTTGTTGTTCGTAAACAGAATTAAAGAAGAAGGTGAGGTTGTCTTGTTCGTGAACCAAAATGGATAGCTTAAGGAGTTTAAAAGAAGCTACAAACAAATAGATAAAAGAACTGAAGTCAGAAAGAGCTCAGTTAGAGAAAGAGAGGCAAGAGATGCTTGCAAGTCAAAAACATCTAGAAGAAGAACAACTAAAAGAAAAGAAATGTCAGAAACATGGAAGGATGACATCAAAGGATACTGAATCAAGTTGCAAAAGAAAGAAACAAGAAGATAGTAGTGACTTACCATTTAAAGATGAACTAGTCAAAGCAAAGGAAGACAGACCAATCAAAGTTCAAGAAGATAAAATGATACAAGTGAAAGAAGATGAGTTACAAGATGAAGATGATCAAGAAAGATGCGCAGACTTAGAAGATATGGTTCGTGAGAAAAACAAAGTTGATGCTTTAAGTGATGAAGACAAAGTTAAAGCAGCTAACTCTAATCAAGTTGGAAGAAAGCCGAAGATTAGAGACGAATACCTACCGCAACATGCTTGTGACCAAGCTGGTTAGGAGCTTGAAGAAATAAAGATATAGGAGGCATGGATTAATAAATTAAAGGAGAGTATTGGATACTAATTTAGTAATCCATGTGTGTCAAAATTTAGGGGTGTTTTATGTAATTAGTTAAAGTTGTATTTAGATTAGATTATGTAAACTATGTAAATAGAAGGGTTAGATGTGTCAAACTAGAAACCCTATCACCTACAATCGAAGTATACGTTGTTTGGCAGAAACAAGGCAACGATTGGGAACAAACACATCTGTTCGATGTGTGTATGACGGTAAGAGAGCAAAGGACGCAATGGTTAGAAACTAGGTTATAAATTGAAGTAAATTGAGTCTGTAAATTCAACCTTTGTTCATATCAATAAAAGATTAGTTTGTTTATATTGATTGTTCAATTGTTCAAAAGAGGAGAAGAGCAACAAAAATGTGGTGGTGGCGTATATATATATATAAATATATAATTAAAAAAATTTATATCCAATATGCAGGTAGGATTGTTTATGATACATATGATGTGCAGTACTGAGACCAGTGATATACCTTGTGATCATCTTGGTCAGGGCTGCTATCAATGCTTTTGGATGAAGAAACCCTGGAAACAGGTGGAGATCCGTTGCTAATGCCTTCAAGAAACATTTGCACAGACCGGACAACTACTATTGCTGTCTGTAATATTTTTGCACCGGAACCGCCACCATGGTTGTCCAGCTGTGGTGATGACAGCAGCTGCATTTCAAGGTCCCTATGATCATGACCATCCTCTTGCATCGTCACCAAGAATCCAACTACAAATACAGATTAATATAAGTTCGGTAAGTATAGAAAAGGGCCTCACCGTTTAAAAAATATGGGCTATGATGCAAGTTCTAACCTTTAAACGGTCGTTAACTGATGTTTGAAAACGGTGTTGGATTAGATTAACGTGTGATTTGAGAGGTTGTGTGTGTGAGAGAGAGAGAGAGAGAGATAGTGTGTATGTGTGTAAGAGAGAGAGAGACTTATGGGGTTGGGGAAATGGTTGGTTTTGTATTTATAGTAGAAGAAGGAGACCACACGCGGTTAAATTTAATGGAAATTAACATTAGAAATGCAAGGGTATCAAGTTGCAGAATTTATGAAATTCCAATTATCAATACACCAAATTTGGCATTTTTTTTCCCTATTTGTGAGGAACTATAAAAAAACAAAATATGTCATGTTTATAAGACTATGGGTAATATAAGGGTGAGAGTGGAGGCGTGGTGCACCTCATCCAACACAGACGTGAAACACCGCGTCGGACACGAGTGAGTAGGGGGTGAGAGGTGCAGGGTGGCGGTGTTCACGGGGTGAGGGCACATTTTGGTCAAGAAAGAGTCGTCGCATGCGTGAGAGGCTGGTCACCTTCACCCCACCATTATACACACCTGGGTGAGGGTGAGGCTGAGGCTGAGGCTGGGTGAGAGAAGTCAGTGTCTACGTGTCGCCTACGTGACACAGGAAATCCTTCATCCTCACCCTGTTATTACGAATAGTCTAACCTGGAGCGACTCAACATATTCTTTGGCGTAAAACGAACTTTAAAATTGAAGTCTTTTAGTGAAAGTTTTTTAAATTATTATATTAAAAGGTTTAAAATGTAATTTTATATAACGTCAAACCATATAATATAAATATTTAGACCGAATCTTCAGATTATACTAACTGCATAAATAAATATTAAATTATTTTGTTATCTATTCTCGTTTATCTTAAAAAAATGAGGAATTATCAAATAAAACGAATGCTTTAATTGCTTGTATGTAGACTCGCCATACATGCTTGTAATATAAAGAGCATAATTTTATACATGTAAAATGTCACTACAACAGTATCACCTTATCCTGACGATTTTTTTTCATCCTATAGCGACGACTTGTCGTCGGGATAGCCTACACCGACGACATGTCGTCGGTATAGATGTCGTCAGTATTGCCTCGTCCCAATAGCCAAGATTGTCGTCGGGATAGGTGCTGTCGCGATAGGTCAGCCTATAGCGACGACTTGTCGTCGCTATAGGGTTTAATTAAAAATTTCAAAAAGAAATTCTATACCGACGACATGTCCTCGGTATAGAGTCCAACCTTGAACCGACGACATGTCGTCGGTACAGGTTGACACTATTCCGACGACATTTCGTCGGTTTAGGGTTTTTTGTTTTTTTTAATAATTTTTGAAAAAGGCCTATAGCGACGACATGTCGTCGGTATAGGGTTTTTTGTTTTTTTAATAATTTTTTAAAAAGGCCTATAGCGACGACATGTCGTCGGTATAGGGTTTTTTGTTTTTTTAATAATTTTTGAAAAAGGTCTATAGCGATGGCATGTCGTCGGTATAGGGTTTTTTGTTTTTTTTTAATAATTTTAAAAAAAGGCCTATAGCGACGACATGTCATCGGTATAGGTCTTTACTGTTTTTTTTATTTTTAATATTTTATCCAGAAATATTAAATTTCTAAAAACAAAAACCTACAAATCACTAAATATAAACCATTCAAACATTCAAATCAGATAAAAACAAATATCCCAAACATAACACAAACATCCAAATTGTTCGATACACAAACTTGTCCGACAAATCAAACATTCAAAACATAAACTTGTTCGACACACAAGTATACAAATTACACACATACATATACATACAAACACTAATTTACATAAACTAAATTATATAAAATAAGTACACATCTAAACCAAATGACCTAAACTAATCATAATTTAATAATTCAATCATACATACAAATATACATACTCATACATACAAACATACATACATAACACATACATACAAAATCATAAAAATCTTAGATCTAAACCAAATTTCATCACAAATTAGTAATTAAAACAAGTATTTACCTTCACAAAGCTAGAAATCCAAGAAATGATGAAATTCCTCCAAAACCTAACCAAAATAAACAAACAAAACTTCAAAATCTTGAAAAGTAGCTAAAATATGAAACCCGGATGTTAGCTCACCTTAAATCCCGAGAGTTTTTGTGAAAGTTGCTCCAAATAAATACCATCTTATATACCTACACATCACAATTAAATACATAAATAAAAGCCCAATTACATAATTACAAACATATACATACAAACATACATAAATAAATGTCCAATTACATAATTACAAACATACATACACATATATACATTCATATTAACTAATCATCATAAACACAAATTACACACACACATACAAACTAATCATCCAAACTAATCATCATAAACTCAAATTGCACATATACATACACATACATACAAACTAATCATTACAAACACAAATTACACACATACATACATATACATACAAACACTAATTTACATAAACTAAATTATATAAAATAAGCACACATCTAAACCAAATGACCTAAACTAATCATAATTTAATAATTCCATCATACATACAAATATACATACTCATACATACAAACATACATACATACACATACATAACACATACATACAAAATCATAAAAATCTTAGATCTAAACCAAATTTCATCACAAATTAGTAATTAAAACGAGTATTTACCTCCACAAAGCTAGAAATCCAAGAAATGATGAAATTCCTTCAAAACCTAACCAAAATAAACAAACAAAACTTCAAAATCTTGAAAAAAAAGCTAAAATATGAAGCCCGGATGTTACCTCACCTTAAATCCCGAGAGTTTTTATGAAAGTTGCTCCCAAAAACCGTGAAATCGCCGGAGAGAACAATTTGGGGGAGTTTTGGAGGATTTTGGGTGGAAATGAAGGTTTGACGTCTGTTTTCCCTATTTGTTCGCGCTGCACGCTATGGCGACGACATGTCGTCGGCATAGGCCCAAATGTCGTCGGCACAGGTACCATATGCCGACGACATGTCGTCGGTATAGGGTTCGTAGGATGTTGACCAGTCAATAAAGGAAAAAACCCTATCCCGACCACATGTCGTCGCCATAGGGTTTTCCAGAATTTTTTTTAATTTAAAAAAAAATTGACCGGCGGAAATTGATTAAATAAAAAAAACAAAAAGAAAATCAAAATTAACCTATAGCGACGACATGTCGTCGCTATAGGTTTTCCGCAAAAATTAATTGGGCGCAAGCTTTCCCTCCAATCTGCCTCAACCCTATAGCGACGACATGTCGTCGCTATAGGGTGTCCCATTCAAAATTTTGGTTTTCACCTATCCCGACGACATGTCGTCGCCATATGGTTTTCCAGAAATTTTTTTAATTTTAAAAAAAAATTTGACCGACGGAAATTGATTAAATAAAAAAAACAAAAAGAAAATCAAAATTAACCTATAGCGACGACATGTCGTCGGTATAGGTTTTCCCCAAAAATTCATTGGGCGCCAGCTTTCCCTCCAATCTGCCTCAACCCTATAGCGACGACATGTCGTCGCTATAGGGTGTCCCATTGAAAATTTTGGTTTTCACCTATCCCGACGACATGTCGTCGCCATAGGGTTTCCCATAATTTTTTTTAATTTAAAAAAAAAATTTGACCGACGGAAATTGATTAAATAAAACAATTCGGAGTTTTTGAGATTTTATTTTATACTTTCACATATTACATATATATATATATAACTTGGACCCTGAAACAAGAAAGAAGAACAAGTTTGACTTGAAAAAGTCAAAACCCATTTTCACTCTTCTATTTCCGTTGAATTCGCAATCAAAACTCAATTCTTTTGAATCCTAAATATTCAAGATCGTGTATTAATTACATATCAAGCCCCAATTTGATAGATTAGGATCGAAATCGTGAGATTTGGAACCCAATTTGGTATGTCACGTAAATGGGTATGAGATTGCTTAAATCACCGAAATTAAGCCCGTAATCCAGTAGATCTAGTCAATTTAAAGTTGTAAACGTGTTATAATCACCCTATATATAATCCCTATCATCTTACAACTCGAAAGCACCTCCAAATTCATTTTTTTCTTCCTCTCGGTTTGCAATTGGCGCAAGGGGGGCTCTCGATCTGCGACGACTCAAGGACAACTCGGTTTCATTCTTTCCTTCGGAATCGATAGCAGGTACCCATTTACATTTGATGTCGCCCAGACGGTCTATATAAAAACTAACAAAACCTAACCTAGACTCCTAAGTAATAAATGAAGTACCTTCGAACTAAACCGCACTGACATGCAAGTATACCTATCGAGTGTAGCACAGCTTAACGGTAAACCGAGTATCGAACCCTAGAGACACTACGAATAACAAAACTAGACTCTGACTTGGACTAAAGAATGATTATTGGTTTGGGGGGTTTGACTACACTACTGATTAAACTAATGAATGCCGAAAACTAGAACGACTTAACTATCAAGATAACAACTGAGGTGAAATCAAGAATTGGGAAGAATACTACCTAGGTCAGAATCCTACGTGCAAAGCACAACTTCTACCAGTTCTGGAAACTAAGATGGATCTGGTTTTCTAAGGATGACAACTAAAGACTACCTAGTGGATCCCTAATCACCCTCATGGTGTCACCAATTAAGCTACCTAAAGCGTACTAAACTCACCAGATAGTTGGGTCACATCTCGGGTATTTCCAACAATGATAAAGTACCCACAGGACAGATTACCTCTCAGTCTCACTGTCCACAACACATTCGAAGAATGCATGGGGTAATCTTTAATAACAACTATGATTTAACCTAGCAACAATCACTAGACACCTAATACTAACGTCATCTCAGACTGTTAACACTCGGATTTCTAATGATGAAGACTAGACAACTACTTCTCACCACTCGGGTATTGAACTAGGACACACATTCACTCTAATCAGCAATCCATCACAACTCCTATGGTCACTATCTCTAGCAAACCATACACAATCACAAACCCTAAGATCTATGACCTAGATACGCAAATCAAAATGACAGACAATCACAATCAACGCATAGAGTTATAATCAATCACACAATCATAATTAAACATGCTTATACATCATAATTAATATCCAAAGATCGTTTACAAAATCATTCAGCCATCAAATAGATCCAAAACCGGATAAAAATCTAAACTTTACACATATTCATCAATTGACCTAGGCAGTACTATGGTTTTAGCCAATAATCATCATCCAAAACATCATAACATAAGTAAATGACAAAGACATGGTATCAAACATAGCAATCAAAACGCAAAGATTCAAACTTGAAAACCTAGATCACCATTACAACGAACCCGAGATCCAAAAGCTTTGATCTTGCACTTGAATCGATCTTCTTGCTCCCAAAATCGCACTAGGCTCTCTTTCAAACGGCTGGAATGCGAACTTCTCAAATTATGGCATTAAAAATCTATTAAAAGTCGATTTTAGGGTTTTTCGTGATTTAGGGTTCTCTCGCGTACCGCGAGAGACTGGGCTGAGTTCCTCGCGTACCGCGAGGAACAAATTAGTCGGGGCCGGTATTGCTTTCCCTCGCGTATCGCGAGGCATTTGTCTGTCTCTCTCGCGTATCGCGAGGAATTGAATTTCAACAAATTCTTCTTTATTTCTCCCGACTTTATTCTCTTGCTCGTTTTCTTCGGGATTTAGCTTCCTATTCCACACGAGCTCCTAAAAGTATACAATAGACTCAAATACAGACGGAAATTTAAAAAAAAAAATTGACCGACGAAAATTGATTAAATAAAAAAAACAAAAAGAAAATCAAATTAACCTATAGCGACGACATGTCGTCACTATAGGTTTTCCACAAAAATTCATTGGGCGCCAGCTTTCCCTCCAATCTGCCTCAACCCTATAGCGACGACATGTGCAAAATTTTGGTTTTCAGCTATCCCGACGACATGTCGTCGCCATAGGGTTTTGCAGAATTTTTTTTAATTTAAAAAATTCAAATTAACCAATAGCGACGACATGTCGTAGCTATAGGTTTTCCCCAAAAATTCATTGGGCGCCAGCTTTCCCTCCAATCTGCCTCAACCCTATAGCGACGACATGTCGTCGCTATAGGGTGTCCCATTCAAAATTTTGCTTTTCACCTATCCCGACGACATGTCGTCGCCATAGGGTTTTCCAGAAATTTTTTTAATTTAAAAAAAAAAATTTGACCGACGGAAATTGATTAAATAAAAAAAACAAAAAGAAAATCAAAATTAACCTATAGCGACGACATGTCGTCGCCATAGGGTTTTCCAGAATTTTTTTTAATTTAAAAAAAAAATTTGACCGACAAAAATTGATTAAATAAAAAAAACAAATAGAAAATCAAAATTAACCTATAGTGACAACATGTCGTCGCTATAGGTTTTCCCCAAAAATTCATTGGGCGCCAGCTTTCCCTCCGGTCTGCCTCAACCCTATAGCGACGATATGTCGTCGCTATAGGGTGTCTCATTCAAAATTTTGGTTTTCACCTATACCGACGACATGTCATCGGTACAGGCGACGTCGGCACATGGTCACTTCCCACACCGTAAAATTGTAAGTTTTGAACTTTCTTCACATTCACATGTTTATGTATGGAAATTTAGAAGGAATCGTTGTGGCATATTTTTTTTTTACATTCAGCCTAATTAACGTATAAAAAAATCGCTTTAAACCCTCAAACTTTTAGGGTTAATTTAAGCATATGCGATTAGGGTAAAATCTATTTTCTAGGGTTTTGAGGTAAAACCGGTTCGCTTTCTGCATAGTTTTATTTTCGTATTTTAATTTATTTAATTGTATGATATAAAAAAATAATGCCAAAAATGAGGTTTGCTTGTTAAATCTAAAAAAAGATCAAGTACATATGGTAGGGGTGTTCTTTGGGTTTTTTAATCAGGTTTCAGATCATTCGGTTCTGGTTATTCGGGTTTTTTGTTATAAGAATCCAACTCGTTTACCGACCCAAATAAGATTCGGGTTAATCCGTTTCGGGTTATTCGGTTTCGGGTTTATTCGGGTCGGGTTAATCGGCATTCGGCACGTATCAACTCCACGTTCATTTTCATTATTATTTTTTCGCCTCTCTCACTTATTAATACACATCTTTGTTTTAATAATAATATATTTTTAAAGAAAATACTAATATATATCTATACTACTTAATAAACAATAGAATGACACATGTCACATTTCTAAGCCTCCTCGATTTCATTTTTTCGCATCTCTCTCCTTTTAATAATCAACTCTGCTATTTTAGGCAACAAAATTAATTATTTGTTTTAATTTTTATCTATACATTTTGAATTTAAAATTGTGTTTATGATCAATTCATTTGTTTAATCATATTTCTATGAATTCTACAAAGTAAAAACAATTTTATAGCAAGATATGACTCAAATAAAAAAATCATATATTTACATATTCACCTCGTTCCATTTTGACAAGTGTATATATTAATTAGATTTCATTATATTTTATTCAACCCGTGTAATGCACGGGTTTAAACCTGTGTATTACACAAGTTTTAAAAACATAAATTTTTTATTACTAAATATATAACATTACATTTATTCAACCCTTGTTTAATACACGGGATTCTAGCCTAGTTTATTATATAGTATAGATATATATTTGGTTCATTTAAAATGATAAATGAACACAAATGAATAAACGTAAAATATGTAAATATACATAATATTTCTTCACGTCTGATTGCCTAAGAACCTCTAGCGTTCACTTTAAATACATTAAAAATAAATAAATAAAGAGATAAGTGCTTTTTACGTCTCTATGGTTTAGGGCTAATTTCACATTGAGTCCCTAATTCAAAATAATATAACTGGGAGCCTCTGAACTTGTCTTTCACTTAAATCGGAGTCCCTCCATCCAAATTGAGTTAACAACAGTTTAAAAATATATGAAATGACTCTTTTGCCCATGAAAAACAATAAAACTTTACATTTTTTTGCAATTGGAGTCCCCCAAATTAACTCCATTTTTCATTAGATCCATTTCTCCACATTACTAACATGCACCACCCCTAAACCACCACCACCACCACTACTCACCTGCACCACCCTCATTTGTATAGGAAACTTCATTTTACAAACAATTCTTAATTTATTTCCACTCTTCTGTTACTTCTAAACTTATATTGCAACAGTCAACTCCCTTCCCCTTCTAACACCGCTGCTCATAGAGACAATGCCCTTCACAGCCACCATCGCTCACTACCACCAGTGACCACAACAACCCCGGATCTGGCATCAATCTGTTCGGAAGACCAGCGTCCGCTGCTTCGAATGTCATACCTTCGAGAGAGACCGAATTCGATCCGACATAAATCTTTTAAAGGGCGAATCCGATAAAATCAACATTTAAGCAAACAATCAAAAATTAAATGCCGAATTAAAAAAAACTAACTTTGACTAAGAAGAACAGACACAGATCCGACCGGGAAACGTCGGTCATACCTTCGAGAGAGACCGAATTTGATCCCCTCCATGGTCATTCTACCTGCAACTCCTGCCATACTGTAACATCCCGGAAATTCATAAGTTTATAATTTCGGGTCAACGGATAACCCGAATCTCTAATAAACAACATTTATTAAATGACTTCATGGAGATCGTGGATTGGAGGAATTAAAAGGACCGAGTAGTCGTTTACGTCATAGTTCGAGATGGAAACGCATTAGACGATTTAGAGGGACCCGAATGTAATATTGGGGAGAGTTAAATTCTCCTTATGCGCAAACTGTAACGAAACAAAATCCGGGTTTCGTTTTCAAATAAATAAAATATTTCAATAAATATTATGGTGAAAATAATATTTTAAAAATAAGTTGAAACAAGTGGGTTTCAAGTTAGTAATAGGGTTATACTAGTTTTAACTAGTTTTGGAATGAAATGGGTGAAATGAAAGTTGAGGGGCTAAAGATGTAATATGAAAAATCTGCCATTTTGACTAAAAGAAGTCAAAATTGAGCTTATGGCTCATATGTATGGGTCGTTCATCTCAAGAGGAGAAAAGGAGAAATCGGGTTTGAAGCTTAAATCTTGCATTTGAAGCTTGGATTGTGAATGTTTTGGCTCACACAACACCTTCATATCATCAAGTAAGTGATTTCCTTCCTTTGATTTCACTTTGAATGTGATACTTGGTGGGTTTTGGAGAAATCCAAAAATTTAGTATGCATATGGTAAATTAGTGTTAGATTGTAGATAATCTAGCTAATCTAAAGGTAAAGAGAGGTGATTAACATCCTAAAACCCTTTGATTTTGATTTTGATTTTGAAAAGTTAGGGTTCATATGGTGAAAATTGGGGGTGTTTGGATCATGATGCTAGAATGATGAATTAGTGAAGATTAAGTGTTTAGGTGGTAATAGACACTTGAACAAACACCAAATTGACCTAATAAAAGTTATTGAATGAGAAATTAGTGTCAAGGTATTGGAAAGAAAACTCAAGTAGGTGAGTTTATATTGAAAGAGGGTGTTTGGTTATGGGAATAACCCAAACGGGTCAGTTTGGGTTAGAAATAGAAATTGAGTTGTGGACTCAATTGTAATGTGATTATGTATGTATGATAGATTACTAAACTAGGTGTATATGTTTAGGTAATCAAATTGCAAAGCTAGAAGGTGGTGTAGGATCTTCTAACTTAAAAGGTAAGTGCCTTTGCACTTACTTAGTAATGTTGATAATTGGGTTATATATGTGTTATGATGCATACTATGTGTTGAAACGAATGTGTGTGATTATTAAATTAACTAGTATGTGGAAAAGTATGAATGTAGTTATAGTGATAAAACTATAATGGATATGTGTAAATGAATAAATGTGGTTATTGTGGAAATACCTTAATGGTTATGTGAATGAATGTAGTTATAGTTGAAATGCTATAATGGATGTGCAATGAATGAATGTAGTTATAGTGTAATACTATAATGGATATGTGTGAATGATGTTATGATCTATGAATTATAATGGATATGAGGTTATGATCTACGAATCATAATGGATATGAGGTTATGGTTAAAATATCATAATGGATATGAGGTTATGATCTAAGTATCATAATGGATATGAGGTTATGGCCTATGTGCCATAAAGGATATGAAATGATGGAAATGAATGTTAAATGAAAGAAATGAAACTTGTAGTAGAAATGCAAGTGTTATGATTCATAATTGGCCAAATGGGTGCAAAGGGGTCAAACGGGTCAAATGGGTGAATGGGTGGAAACAAGTGATAAATACTTGTTTGTTATGTTTATCTTCATTACTAATGGTGAAATGTTCTTGTGGTTATGTAGGAAAAGCTCCGATGTAGGTCAAGGTCAAGTCCGAGGCGTTGAAGGATTTTCGTACACATTTTGGTATTTTGGGGGTTTAAAAGAAAATCATTAGTTTGTTATGTAAATTGGTACAAAACTTGATGTTTTGGTGAATTTTGGTATTGTGTATATGATGTTTAAGTAATGGTCAAAATACCCAAGTGTTGGGAGTTTTTGGTGTCAAGTGGTTTTGATGAAAAATGGCAAAATTTGACTAAGTGTTGGATCTGTGCAGCGCTGTTACGCAGCCACCTCGCGGTACGCGAAGAATAGGGCAAGGTCTCTCACTGTACGCGAGAGACTTGTCTTCCGGTCAGGTGATTTGGCACTCCCTCGCGGTACGCGAAAGGAGGTGACAAAACCCTCGCGGTACGCGAGAGTATTAAAAAAAATCTTGGGATAAAAGCTTCCGCGCGTTATATGTTTAATTAATTGGTTTTCCAATTAAGGGTGTTACACAAACCCTAGGTCACGTTGGACCTAAGGGGCGCTAGAGGCAGTCGCAAGAAAGGAGAGGGAGGTCGGACAGCGAGGGGTGGCCGGAGAAGGGCGGTTAACATAATTAGTCGTGTTAAGGGTTTCGGGTTCTAACCCATGCGTTTTGAATATAAAATGATTATTAAGGAGTCATAGGGTCTAAGGTGTGTCCATAGAAATATGTGAGCTACAGGTATGAGTTATTAATATGTGCCGTGATAAGGGTGGATCGGGAAGTGTCGGGCCTTAAGCTAAATGCTTATGATTTCTTGTGGGATATATATATATATATATATATATATATATATATATTTTTCTAGGGTTATGTGCGGGGTGTATGTGTAGTAAACGAGTCATATACGTATAGTGCGATATTCTAGGTCACTATTTGTGTTGCGTGTTTTGTGTCGTGGTCCTTGTGGCACGACGAATGATGTGTTTGCATAGTCGTTCTTATGACACTGCAAACGGGAATTTCGAGGGATGAGGTCCTTCGGGAAGTCACCTATGATGACGTTTATTTAACAGGTTAGTGATGAGCTCAGGGTGTGTCGAATGCCCTTGCGAGGGTCTAGTGGCCAGGTATGTGTTTTCGTGTAAATTTACATGAGTGTCAAATTGCATGCAAGTGTTGAGCTATATTTAATATGCATGTGATGATATTAATGTGGTAATGTTAATGTGACGTGTAGATAATATTATCGTGGTACGTAGAGTTAGATTTACTGTTGTGTCAGAATTGTGATGTGACGTGTACAACTGTCGTGTCAGTTGAAACGTACTAGTCTCGATTAAGGTCGAGTGAGTTGATGTTTAGGGTTTTGTGGGGATAACTAAGTGTCGAGTAAATTCGTGTTCTAGAGTATGAGTTATTAGTGTAGTAAGTCGACCTATGTCGACGAGAGAGTGGGATTATTATTATTATGGGACGGGTCTTGGGTAACGAACCATTAGGGATACCGCGGGATACAGGGGTGATCCATTTGTTAATGAATTGGAAAACTACTTTAAGGACCGTGGGTTCTGAGTAAAGTTCAAACGACTTTTGTGACAAATTAGCTTTTAATTAAATTTAACTATTAGAACTCACTCAGCGTAGCTGACTTTGTGTGTACGATAGATTGTTTTGTAGGTTAGATTAGTGTCGACGTATCTTGGCTTGGGAGCGGTACTACTCGGATTAGTGAAGGCATGCGTGAGGTAAACTTAATGACATTAAATAGTAATAAATGATTTTTGAAAGACTTCCGTTGTAGTTCAATTAATAATAAATGTGTTTCAAAGAGAATTACCCGTTATGAGAACCAACTGTAGGATGTCCGGGTTAGGGTCTTACACATACCTTCGAGAGAGATAAATTTGGTTTCAGTATCTTATGAGAGAGGTAGATATATCAAATAAAATCATCACTAGTTTTGTATACAACTATTGTCTCTCTCTTTGCAACTCATCCTTAGTTTCTCTCTTAACAATTTTCAGGGCGAGAGAGACGGTGGTGGTGGCGGACTGAATCGGTGGTGAATCGGTGGGTTGGGACGGGGGTGACGGTTTTGGGGAATGGTGGTGGTGGCGACTGAGGGATGGTGGTTGTGTCTGACATCGATGGGGTTGGGTGGGGGTAGGTTAGAGAAGATATTATGAAAGGGTTAGATTGTTTTGGAGGTAGAAAATCTTGCCAATTTTTCTAGATAAGGGGAGGGGTTTTTGTTTTAGTTAAAAAGAAAAAAAAATATTTTTTTTTGTAAAATGACGATTATACCCTTGAAGTTAACACAAATTGACCCTAAGGGACGCTGATTTGAAGTGAAAAACAAGTTCAGGTAGGAGTGTGCAGACGTGTATACCCAACCCGTACGGGTATACCTGTACCCTTTTGATGACCAAATACATACTCGTGACCCGTATAGTAGTTAAAAGGGTCGGTTAAGGGTCCACGGGTAAGGGTTCACGGGTTTTGCGAAGATGGACCTATATAGTTAGAATTCAGAGTTAGCAATTTGAAATATCAAAATTCATATCTCTAATATTAAACTTTGAGTTTGACATGGTTTGCACTAATTCAACATCATATTTAAAGTGTCATGTAGTGTGGGTTTGTGGCTTTTTTAACATCATATTTATTATGAACATTTAAATGAAAAGTACAAAACCGAAACAACATCTCAAGAGATACGAACCCACTACAATAGAATTTTGTTTGAAATATAGTTGGATGAAAAAGAAACACCACAAACACCATCATAACTGATTGAAGTTGGCTTGCGAATTGGGATGGCTTTTATGATATGCAGTTTTAACCGTGGTTTATTACGACTTTATAATTGTATTATGTCTAAAAATTTTCTTGATTCTCATAAATTTTAAATTTGGTAAGTTTAAAATATATATCATAGATTTACAAATAGATCGAGATCTGCCCCAAATATAAGGAATTTTGTTACTTTTTAAAAGTTGACGGGTTTAACGGGTATGCGATGTCTTTGGTTCGAGACCCGTATCCATTTAAGGCTAAATCATAGACCCTTTAACCATACAATACCCTTTAACTGCTCACCCCTAAGTTCAGGGGCTCCCAGTGCTATTAATTTGAATTAGGGACTCAAAGTGAAATTAGACCTAAACCATAGGGACGTAAAAAGGACTTAACTCATAAATAAATAACCAGATTTCCCAGCGTTTCTCTCGGTGATTACCGTAAGGATCGCCAACAGATTTTAAGGATTAGATTTCGGATAAGATTTCATTCATGCATTTTCGTCATTGTCAGTGAGTTCGAATTTACGATGGATCAGTAGTAAATTTTTGGAGATAAGATTTCGGATGAAATTTCTTATTAGGCTTTTCATTCGTGGTCGGTTGAAACAAATTATCAACAGATTATCCGTTGGTAATCTATTGGGAATGTTTGTTATAAATGATAGGAACATGTTGCTTTTGAGCTAGTTGATTTGCAAGTAACACACAAATAGATTTGCAGAAGAATCGAACAAATTACTCAAATCAAAATAGACTACAACGAAGAACACATGAATTGAACATCGATAATGTGGTACAATTCATCCTTTTTCTGGATAATATTTAGCGGCCAAGAAGAGGGATGAAATAGCCTTGAAAATTAGGTTTAGACTAGCCCAACAATACACTATTCTAAGCCCAAGAAATAAAGACTGCTTAGCCCAAAAACTTCACACGAGCCCAGCTCCAAAAGGCTACAAGAAACGAAATAAAAAGACTAACATAAACAAGAACACATAATTGATTTGCAACGAGTTGATATTTTCAACATCCCCTTAATTCAAACGGCAAACACGTCAAACTTATTTAATGTTTGACACATTACATCATGTTGATTAACAAGTAAACCTTTTGTAAAAACATATGTTAACTGATTTTTTGATTCAGTTGGAATAGTTTTAATTACCCGGGAAGTTGGTTTTTCTCTGAGGAAAAGACCGATTTTTAAATATTTTGTTCGGTCGTGGAAAACTGAGTTAGCTGCTATGGACATTGTAGTTGTTTTATCATAATGTAGTTGAACTGGCAAAGTAAAAGAAATATTTAGTTCCTTTAGAATGTTCATAAGCCACATTGTTTCACATGTAGCCGAGCACATCGTCCAGATTCATCAGTGGATCTTGAAACTGTCCCTACTTTTTGTTTTTCAGACACCTAATAATTACCCAAAATATGTAAAAACCAGTTATTGATCGTCTAGATTGTAAACACCTTGTAGCTGATTTTGAATTGATTGACCTAATCGATAATATTAGGTGAAATATTTAAAAAATAAGGGGGAAAGTTGATTAGGTGAAATATTTAAATATTAAAAAATGATGGGAATGTCACATTTACTAAAATACCCTTTTAATAATAGAAAATAAATATGATGTGTCTTTTTCTTATTGGGTTAATTGGTTTATACATGAAATGGTGGTTTACAATTGATCCTCACCCTATATATATATAGGGGATGTTTCCCTAAGAAGTGCTACTTGGCTAAGAAGTAATCCCATCCATTCAATTGGATGATCAAGGGTATGTATTTAAGTGTAGGAAAATAAAGGGTAGAGGGTATTCTTGGAAAACCCACAATTGTTGCTTTTTTTCAAATCCCCCCCTTTTTAAACGTACATTACTTTTTCATACGACCTTATTTTTTTTTAAAAATTACATCATAAAATCGAGCGTTTTTTTACCTTTAATTCGAGTATAGTATTGTTATATTTTACTGTAAAACAAAATCGACACTTAGTGAAATTGTGCTACTTTACGTAAATGTGCTGGTTTATAGTAAAACAACACAATTAACTGTGCTGCATTGTAAAACAACACAATTAACTGTGTTGCTTTATCATAAAACAACATTAAACATAACAATTTATTGTGTTGTTTACTATAAAACAACACCAAAAGAACACGGTTAATTGTGTAACTTCCTTTTCTTAGCCAACTAAACACAAACAAAACCAGTACAACAAAACTAGTATATCAAACCAACATAAAACAAAACCAGCACAAAACAACATTTTGATGCATAAGCTTTTTGTTGCCTACCACTGAACCGTTTTTTATAGATGCTTTAAATTTTTATTTTTAAAGAATGCTACCAAATTAGACACATTAAAATTGACTAAAAGTAGTACACATTAAAGAAACCAATACATTTAAGTAAATTGTGTTGTTTTACCAGAAACCAACACATTTACGGGAAACCAGCACATTTACGTAAAGTAGCACAATTTCATTAAGTGTCGTTTTTGTTTTTGTAAAAAAAATATAGCAATACTATACTCAAATTAAAGATAAAAAAACGTTCGATTTTATGGTGTAATTTTTTTAAAAATAATGTCCTATGAAAAAGTTATGAACGTTTAAAAAAAAGTGGGAGAATTTGAAAAAAAAAAGTTAACAAAAGTGACTATTACTTAAATACTTTCTCACCCTTTATTTTTAATACACTTAAATCTCTACTCTTAATCATTTAATTGAATGAGATTATTTTTCAGACTTCTTAGCCAAATTATACTTCTTATTTGAACCTCCTATATATATATATATATATATATATATATATATATATATATATATATATATATATTCTAAAAAGTATTTTCCTAAATATTTTACATAAACGCAAGGAATAATAATGAAAGGATAAGATGGTTGTCATTGTCCAAATAGTAGGCAGGCCTTGGTGAGTGTTTGGACATTTTTCGTGTGCCATATATAAATTATTAAAGTTGATTTAACTCTTTATCCACGATAGGTCTATAACACGTCTGTAAATTTCAACTCCTAATCCCCACTCATCAACGGCCAAAAATAAAAGTTCATGGCTATATTCGTTTTCTTAAATATCAAAGGATTTACTTTGTAATCAATGTATATCTAATAACCAATAATAAATTTAATATTATATATCTAGTAATAAAAATTTACATATTGCATATTTATGACATATTATATAGTTTTTAATACAAATTTTAGAAATGTTATATAGTTATTTTTAAAAAATGTTTTTAAAAAGAATGAAAGAAATGTTTAATTTATAAAAATGTTTTATGAACAAACATATTTTTTTGAAATAAAAAATGTCTTATAAAAATTATTATAGAAATCATCATTATCTAATAAGATAGAGATGCGGAAAACAAGAATTATAAAAACAATTAAAGAAATTTATATAATTAATAAAAGGGAGATACGGGAAAAAAATATTGAAGATGCACAGAAAAATAACAAGTGTCTACCAAAACCTTTACTTGTTAGAGATCATAAATTTGAACTGATTTTATAAACGGGACGAAGCTATCATTTTTTCAAAAAGTTTAAAATATAGAAAATAAAAGAAATATAAAATTAAATAACAAATTTTCAACTATAAACAAATATACGTGTCTACTTTAAATAACAACAAAAAAGTAAAAATCACATTTAAATGATGAAATTATTAAATAAATATTAAAAAGTACTGTGTCTAGAGTTCCACACTTTTTCAACTTTCAATATATGCCTTTTCATAATTTTACATTTTTATGTGTTACCGATTCACGTTCATGGGTGTAATTGTTCCGCGTCAGCACCATTTTTACAGGACTTGAGTAGTGGAGGGGCGTTAAACACCATTATGTGGGCGTCAAGGAGGGGCGTGAAGGGCTGGGAGTTAACCTGCTAACGCCTGAAGGAGCGGAGGGGGTTGGGCGTTAAGGGTTTGGTCGATGTGGCTCTGATGTGGTGGTGGTCACACCTTGGGCGTTAGACTACTACACATGGTCTTATTGTAAGTCCCTTCATCAAGGCTCAACATATACTTATTCATATTTACAACTTTAATTCCTGTCCTATGCTTTCTCGCCCTCTCTTCTTCTCCACTTGTAAGTCCTTTTTCCTCTTAGATTCGTTCGTCCTACTCACTCATGTTTACATCCGACAAGCGACGTTTTGACAAAAAAAATGATATATTTTAACCATCAGCTATAAAATTGTCGTCGGTGGATGGAAACCAAACCGGTGAAAGAGACTAGTTTTAGTATAACCATGTTTGTATGCTACTTGAATAAAAGAGTTTAAAGCTAGTGTGTCACACAACGTTAAGTAGAAAGGACCTTACATGTTTACAAAATAATTGGATGTCTTTGTGTGTTATACAAAAGGCTGACATATCTCATGCAGAAATTGACAACTTCACGTGTTTGTAAATCATAATTCTAACTCGGTCTATATAGTAAACCATGTCAAAAAGGTGTTTTATCTTTGACACATTTATTGAATGAGTTAGTCATGCCGACTTGCTTACAAGTTACAACCCAATTAACATCTAAATATTAAGCAACGTGAAAGGTAACAAATAAATATTAGAATGAGAGAGTTCGAATATTTTGATTTTTGAAGGCACAATAAATACTAAAACATAAACATAAAGACATAAATAACCACAATAAAATACTTTAAGAAACTTTGATTTTATATTTAAAACACAATAAAATAATTAAGATTTTTAAACGGCATTTCATTCCCTTTAATTTGAATATGGTATTACTAAAAAAATTAACATGTTATGTGATTACAAGTATCTTTGTTCCCGCCGTATCACACGGGCACCCTTCTAGTTAAGTTTAATATAGTATTGAAGATGTTTCAGCCTATGAACAATGGCCCGCCCACATTGCCACTTGAAATTGATGTGTATTATTACTTTGTTGGAGTTTCTTCTATTGTTTCTAAACTTTGTATTTATATTCAAATGATGTGAAATTGATGTTTGTTATTAGTTTTTGTCATTATAGTTATTAATTACTAGCTTATAAACCCGTATACTACATTACCTGAACTAGAAAGATCAAACTAACATTTAATGTAATTAGCTTGACCCAAAACATCGAATAATAATTGGTTTTTTTGGTACGATTTAATATAATAACAAGTTCGGGTAGGCAATGAAGCGAGAGATGATATAGTGATTATTTATTATAAGATATTTACTTATATTATGCACTAGGTTAGGATCCCGTGTATGACATAGGGTAAATAAATATAATCTTATATACTTAGTAATAAAAAAATTATGTTTTTAAAACCCCGTGTATTACACAAGTTGAATAGAATTTTACGTGACAATTATAAATTATTTTTAAGTTCATTTTTAAAACATTTAGCTGAGTATTAACTTTTTTATGTAACTGATAAATATTAATTCACATTAAATTTTAGAAACCGGTGTATTACCCGTGTTAAATAATGCAATATTATATATACTTACTAATAAAGATTTACATATTACATATTAATGAAAAACGTTTTATAAAAAAATTATAGAAGTTATTATTATTTAATAGGAGAGAAAAAAAATAATTAAAGAAAGTGGTATAATTAATAGGAGAGAGAGGCGGGAAAAAAATGTTAAAGATGAATATGAGAATGACATGTGACACCTAAAAACCTTTATTAACCTTTATTTATTAGTATGTATAGATTTATATTTTATTTTTAATTTATGTAATAGTGACACATCAACCGTCTATGATTGAATGTTTCATATATTCACTTGGTCCGATTTTAGGTGCCCACTAACCCATTTTGATTAATGATTGCAAGAATTGTATGAGAGTTTGAACCGTATGGTTAGGTATTATGTCCTAAGTTTATTCTTAGCACTATCCATGTCATATATAACCAAACGTACGAACTCAAAAAGATAGTAGAAAGGCCCTCATATTTTTACTTTGTTTTAACCGGCGGCGGATCTAGAACAAAAGTTTATGGGTAACGATATTTTTTATCGTACTTTCATGTAAATGAAACAATTTTTTTTACGGTACTTTCATGTAAACAATTTTTTTTATGGTAACATGCGACTAGCGAGGCGGACTGCAGAGGCGGAGGACTGGGGTTTGGCGGAGGCGGTGCCGGGCGGTGGTCTCAGCTCAGGTCGAGCGGCTGGTCGAGTGGTCGGTCTCTGACTCTCACAGTCTCACAGTTTTTGCTCTCTGTATTTCTTCTTGGCTGGCCGCTTGAGTAAATTGGGTTTGAGAATTGAGACTTTGATGTATTAGGTTTTAATAAAACATTTGGGCTGGCTAAAGCCCAAATGCCCAAATATTTTATTAAAACCCAATACATCAAAACCTTTAATAAATTGTGGAGACTTTTTATAAAATATTAGGTTTTTTATAAAATTTTAAACTTTTTATGAAGTGTTAAGCTTTTAAAAAAATTTGAGGGGTAACGTATTTTTTGCTCAGGGTAACGTAAAGAGTAACCGTATACATAAAACCGTAAAAAAAATATTTGCATTGCGAGCAAAAGTTAAGGGGTAGCGGAGGCTAGTTAGGTCCACCCCTGACTTTAACTTCAAAATGATTTAGCCGTACTAACAAATTCGTGCGCGTATCCCATTGTTTTGATTAACTTTCACAACTTTAGCTTAATATGACATTGGAGTGGAATGATTAGTTTTTGCCGAATTATATATTTATTCGCGGGAATGATAACGTGGTTGTCTTTGTATTAATTAAAATACAATGATCTGTTAACACGTATATTTTAAATAAGTTTGACGTGGTTTGTAAGCAAAAGAATTGAAAATGATATCCAATCATTGTCTATATTTGACCAAAACGATCCTCTAGATTCAATATGACAAAAAAATGACAAGGATTGCTACATAACTTTGAACCAGTCGTATCTTAAATTTTATATTTAATTATTTTAATATATAAAAACCTGAAATTTAATAGGTATTATATTTTTTACACGTGACCAACATACGATCATCAAATCTTCAAATAATCAAAAGACGTAATATAAAAAGATAACCGAAACATCTAAGTCGATATAGGGTAGCGTAGAGTAGGAACGAGTCGTAGACTACAAGTCTTGTAACATGTCATCCCAAACGTCTCGTTCATGTCTAAATCTTGTGGTTTCTCCCCGCTAGCTAGCTTCCAATCGAAATGATAAAGCAAAGAAGCTAGAGAAAGCTCGGTGTTCGCCATTCCCAAAGAAATTCCTGGACAAACTCTGCGACCAGCGCCAAAAGGAATGTACTCGAAATCATGACCTCTGTAATCCTTGGTTTCATTCTGAAACCTATCAGGATTAAACACGTTGGGATCCTTCCAGCTAGCAGGATCCCTGGCTATGGCCCAGTAGTTGATAACAACTCTAGTTTGTGAAGGGATGTCATACCCGTTGATCTTGCATCTTTCCATAGACTCTCGTGGGAGCAAAAGAGGAACCGGAGGGTGGAACCTTAGAGTCTCTTTGACTACCATTTTCATGTAACTCATTTTTGTAACATCAGTCTCTTCTACAGTAGGGTTGACTTTTTCACCGATTACTTGTCTGACCTCGGTTTGTGCTTTTTCCATCACGCTTGGGTTTCTTAACATCTCCGCCATCGCCCACTCGACTATGTTCGATGAATTCTCACTCGCACCCGTGAACACATCCTACAGAGATGACCGTTAAAGACCAAAAACAAGAAGTTTTATTTTATAACGTAAAAGAACTCTTACCAAGAGGACTGACTTGATGTTGTCAGTCGTCAGTGGCTCGTCAAGGTCTCCTCCGGCTTCCTGAAGCCGGAGGAGAACATCAACCAGACACTCACGTTGTGGCTTCTCGATCTTACGTCTGTCCACATGGCGTTCTATTCTCTTGTCCATGATGCTACTAAGCTCCACAAGACACTCTTCCATCCTTCTATTCATTCCGGTGAGTTTCGCAACAAAACCGAGTGACGGAAAGAAATCGCCAATCTGAAATCCAGCCGCCAAAGCGGTTCCTTCCCTAATCGCCAACCGAAACCTCAACTCATCATCAAACTTATCCCCAAACGTAATCCAAGTGATGATGTCATGATTCAAAGCAAAAAGCCTTTCAACAAAGTTTATCGGTTCCAAACTTTCACTAACCGATTCAACAAGCAATTTCACTTCTTCTTCTCGTATAAACCTAGTCGAATCCATGCTCTTCACCGTCGAGAGTTCAAGAACGCATATCTTCTTAAGTTGTCTCCAATACGACCCGTATGGAGCAAAGGCTATGTCACTATAGTTATATCCCAAGATTCTTGGAGCCACGAGCTTCGGGCGGTTAGAGAAGATATTGTCATGAGTCTTCATGATCTCTCTAGCTGCATCAGCTGATGACACAACAATTGTCGATATGAACCCGAGCTTTAGGTGCATGATGGGACCGTATTCAACAGCTAAGTCGTTGAGGGCTCGGTGTGGTGCAGGATGTAGAAGGCGGTTCATGTTACCGATTAGCGGAAGCTTTGGCGGACCAGGAGGGAGTACGAGGTTTTTGTTACTATGTTTCTTTACGAGGAAGAAGATGAAAACTAGGAACAGGGGAACGAGGAGAGACAGTTGAAGCATGTTTGAGTTGTAAAGGTTTGGAATGTGTTCCCCAAATGTTTGTCACGATATATAAACATTTGTTTATATTATACTTGTACATGGGGCGGCTAAAGGATGGGCATATTATTAGCAAAGAAAATAGGACTCGACCCATGTGCAAGTTAAGTATATTAGTTAGGATGTCCCGATTATATTAATAGTGGGCCATAGAATTAACATATAATTATTTAAGAAAACTTAAAAATGATTTCTAAAATGTATTTACAATCTATTATTATTTATAACTAGATTGTTACACCCGCGCTTCGCGGCGGGTGTTTGGCCAATCGTTAATATATTTAAATAAAAACGTAAGTACAACGGTAAAAATATTATTAATCAAAGATAAACATAAAACTAAATAATAAAAAAGGAAATAAACAAAATAAAAAAATTAATGGTTCGGGTCGTCGAAAAACATAAAAGAGAATAACGACACGGGTTCTGATAATATCAATATAGAAAATGATGTTGTTCACTCATAACAGGTTCGGCTCGTCACCTTACAACGGTAACGGCGCTCGCTATAGGTAACGATAAAAAAACCTTAGATTTTGAATACAACTCCGTTTAAAAAAATATATTATATCGGAACGTTGAAAAAAAAACAGTCGCGCCCTCCGTATTTTTAAAAAAGTTAACGAACGAAATTTATTAAAGGAAAACGAAATTAATAGAAAAAAAAGGGGCTAAAAGCGTATATTATATAGTATAACGGTTGAAAATGAAAATGTTGAAAAAGTTTTAAAAAAAAATAATCTTAGTTTATAATTTCTTATATTTATTTATCAAATGTATTTAATAGTTCGTATTATATCAGAATAATATACAATTTATTAAGGTAATTTAGTTATAGATTATAAGCATAAAAGTCTGAAATCTAAGAGCACTGATGGTGTATTGTACGTTGTTAACACTATCGGCCACATACTATAAGACTGATTCATGTTGCCGAACAGATTAAAGGAGAGGTTCCTTGGTTCTTTGGAAAAATCAGAATATTTCTTATCAAATTCTTGCCATGCCTTCACATCAACTGGATGACGTATCATATCATCCGTTGAACGTACAGTATTATGCTAGATCATATCTTTTGCCGTGAATCTGGAACTATACCTTCATCGAAGCCGGAAGTTAAAGGAAGCTATCTCAACACCTTTTTGTGGTACGTTCTTCCCCTTTGTGTTTTTGTAAACCCATCTGCTCTCATTACAAACGGGGCAGTTTTGCATGGAGTCATTCTTCTTCCAAAACAGAGCACAGTCATTAATGAAAGCACGGATAAATGGATATCATAACCCAATTTTTCTCAGCTTCTTCTTAGCTTCATAATGAAAGCATGCAACTCCTGGAAACTCTAAAAGTTGGTCAAACGAAGTATTTATCTATTTTTTGACGAATTAAATATGCATAAATTTTGTTAGGAAGTTTAAGGAAGATATCCAACTACACCCGGGGTATAACTCGGTGTTGAGTTCGGCAAACAAAATGCATCAAATTCCGGGTCTAACTAGTTCTATCTTCATTTATATTTTCTTCTTGTGTATTTTGCTCCACCATAACATCATCAAGTGCGTCAAACATCTCATTATTTGCTGCTAGAGTACGTGTTTTGTACCCCAAAGTGTGTCTATAACCGAAACATTAGGATATTCCTCACAGTGATAAATCCATGTTTGATATGATTGTACAAACCCACGGTCACATATGTGGGCCTTTATCGTAGTCAGAATCTGTCAATTCGAATTGACACAGTCTTTACACGGGCAATACGTTTTTCTTCACTATCAAGATGGTTCTTGGCCATCTCTATAAACTTGTCAAGAACTTTTAAGAAATGCGGATGATTCTGATTTTACACCTTAATCCAACTTTTATCAATTGTCATAATTGTTTCCTATCAATTAGTAGCATAGCGAAGAGAGAAAATTTAAAGGTGGTGGATTATAACCCGTTTTTTGAATATTCTATCTCATAGGTATAAATTTTAACAAGTTGACTATTTAAGAAAAAATCGACAACATTTTCCCTTCACTCCTCGAGTATGCGTACAAATCGCAAACCTGAAGGACTAGAAGATATAGCTGCCGTTTTTTCTTAAATAGTTAACCCGTTAAAATGTATACATATCCTAAATGAGATAGAATATTCAAAAAGCAGTACAAAAAAGGGGGACAATCCAAAATTTATCTCTATTAGATAAATTTCGGACAAGTATGTTCTAAATGGTTATCATATGTCGTGTTCAGGTTCACATGATGACCCGTTTTACCTATTTCTTTTTTATTTTATTCCTAAAAGTATATTTTATATTATAGATTAAAAAAAATAAAAAGTTCAAACAGGTCGTGTTCGGGTATCTTATGCTAAATTAAAGTGTTAATATGTGGAAAAAAAAACTTTCAGTGCAAAACCGCCCATGAATACGTGTCATGTTCAGGTTATATTTAAAGAAAACTAAATAAATAAATGTGTTAAATACAAACACATATACACATACATATACCTATATACAAACAACTTTTGGTGTAGTCGAAAAATGTCACCTTTAATCGAGATGAAAATAATAATCGAACTGAAATAGAAAGCTAATAAAAGCCTAAATACTTCCCGAATAATCAAGAAAACCTACAATTGCATTACAAATTTATGAGATGTAAATCATGAAATAACACAAGTTAAAAAACTAAATAAATAAACACATATACATATAAATCTATACTATATAATAAATAAAGATTTTGATAAGACAAATTTTCTCGTCTCTCTCTTCTATTAGTTGCACAAACTTTCTTTAATTATTTTTTAATATTTTTTTTGTTTTTCATGTCTCTCTCCTATTAAATAATAATGATTTATATGATTTTTTTATAAAAAGTTTTTTATTTAAATAAATATAGGTTTGTTCATAAAACATTTTTTGAAATTGAATATTTTTTATTCTTTTTATAAAACATTTTTAAAAAGTAACTATATGACGTTTTTCTAAAATTTTTCTTAAAAAATTATGTAATATACCATAAATATGTAATATGTAATATGTAAATATTTATTATTAGTAAAAAATATACAAACAGTTCAAACGGGCAAAAATAGAAATGGCCAAGACAAGAGACTGATCTGAATGGATAGGGCTTGCTGAATCCCGACGACATGTACTTGTTGAGGTTGGTGACTGATCTTGCAAACCAATTTCATTTTAGCTTTTATTTAAGGGTTCTCATCTTTTTTGGTGGAAAACAATTTAACTATGGGCCTTACAAATTACATATTATGTGCTAGGTTCAATGATCTTGGCATATATCTTCTTTTGCAAGTCCTTTGAAAATTGTAACTTGCAAGCTAAATTACAAAAAAAAATATATAAAAAATGGGTCTATGACCACCAGCCAACATGAATAGTTTTATTGATCAATTATAATACAATTGCATTATTTGTGCTCATATCATAGAGGTCCCCACATCCTATTACTTAGTTTTATTTCAACTACTTTTAAAGTTGTACTACATGTAGTTCTAGTTGTAACTTGTGAAGATTCCTGACTTGAACCATTCAATGTGTTCATATAATTGCCAGAAAGACTTTCATGGGTCTTTCATAGTTCACACCACCAATAAAGGCTGTGTTTTCATCCAAGAAATCAAAGGGAAGTTTCATGTCACCTCCTCAAAGTTAGCTTATAAATGTTGGAACCAAGTTTGAATTCCTTTTGCCAGGTATGCACTTCCAAATTCTCTTTCTTTCTTGAATAATATTTTGTTATTTTCTGTTTTCATGTTAATGTTGAACTGCAATATTTTCTAATCTTGAATTATGTTTTGAAAAAACATTTTGTAATTTTAATACAGTGAATCCAAGTAGATCAAAATACATAGTTTTTTGTATTTTAGCATCTGATTTGAAGTAATTTGGTGTATTTAGAGAAAAGTATAGTCTTAAACCAAAAGAGTAATAAACTAGTGATTACTATATAATGGGTGTCGATTATGTTGGTTTATACACAGGACGGCTCAACATGGTTTGGGGTCTTAAGCGAAATTTTAATTGCCGTTTTCATTAGAAGTTTATATGAAATTTTAAGCGAAATGCAAGATTCTTAGAGAAGGTAGTGTGTATATTGATGACGAATTGACTGGCCGGACTTCATCAATGAGACCAGACCTAGTCAGTCAGATCTCACCTTGATACATCCGGACCTAAATAACATGTTACATGACATATACATCATACAATAGAATTATCGCAAAGCGCATACCAAGCCGTCAATTAGAAGAACACCTTATGCTATAGGTTATGTAACGATCACTCACTACTAGAAAACAACTATATTTGCTACAAAAGTTTTTGATAAAAGAAATTTCTCACAACTTAGCGACAATGTTTCGATAAAACAAAAACAAAAAAGTAACTATAAAATTTCCTACAATTTTCTGACAAAATTGCGACAAAAATATATTTGTCGCTAATTATAAGTTACTTCCAACGATCTACCGACAAGTTTCCCACAAATATAATTTTTATTTTTAAATTCTATTAATATATTTATTAAATAAGTTAACTTATAATCGTCAGAATATTGTCGAAAATTACCGACAAAAGGCCTTTGTCACTAATTCGTCGAAAAATTAGTCGGAACTTTGTCGGAAAATACATATCCAACGAGCGTTTTTTTTCTAACAAACACTTTTTGTCGTAAACTTGTCGCTAACGGACAATTCCGACAAATTTCCCACAAAATGTATTGTAAATTTTTCATTTTTTTGGTAGTGACTTATAGAAAAGTACGACATTGGAAATGTCCGAATTTGTAACTGTATGTCCTATTTTTTTCCTCTCTAACTAAGCACACACATATACAACATACAGTCTTGATTGTCTACACCAACCTAGCTGATGTATGGTCCAAATAAGTTATACTTACATAATTTTATAAAGAACAAATATTTTACCACTTAAAACTACAAGGTGTTCTCAAGCAGATATAACAATAAATAAACTCCACACTGAAAGAGGGAAGCATAACTTACAACTTTACAAGAGAAATGAAAACAAATAATGAATTCTACACAGGTACAAAGACGAAGACTAGCAACTAATATCGCGTGTTACTAAATCTATTGAGAAATTTCTTGATGACGAACCATAAGACGCATTTTCCAAGCCAATCAACCAGCCATGACAGCAAACCAACTAGAACACAACCAGCCCACAACTTCCAGTTCATTGTTATACCATAACCAAACATATCTTGTACCGCTACAAAACTGCAATGTATAACCACAAAAGCAGTTATAGCTACCCAAAACTTCTTATGCCGATAAATGTATCCGAAAAAATTCTTCTTTTGTGGCTCCCTTGCATTGAATGAATTAAAGAATTGACATATGATAAAGATGTTAGAAACCACTGCTTTCATGTACTCGTTTGAGCCCACGAACCGGGATCCTTTGGTTTGAATAATCACTAAACAGGTAACCTGATACGAAACCTGCAATACTATGTTTCTGGTCATTTGGGCAGTTATAAGTGCTGGAACCAAGCTTATTGGTTTATCTGCTGATGGCTTTGTTAGCAATGCAAAACCACCAAGAAAAAGCACTCCTAAATTGACCCATACAGTCTGAGCTATTGTTAAACAAGCATCACCCCAGGCTGCTGTCTGAATAAAGTTTATCAAAAAACTGCTGATGGTGGTTATTAGAACAGGCTGGAGAAAGCTTTGAATGTTGAGGTAGATGCATTTTCCGGAATCAACCATGCTGATTAGGTCTGAAAAACTCCCATCCCATATGATGATATCACTACTTTCTATTGCCTTTTTAGAGCTCTGTCTTCCCATAGCTATTCCTACGTCGGCTCCCATTAACACAGGGACTTCATCTGTTCTTCGTCCAAGAAACGCCACCACGTCACATTTTTCCCTCAAAGTCTCTACAACGAGTAACTTATCAGATGAAAACGCCTCACCTACAACACGAATCTTGTCCACGTTTTCAAGTCTCTCCTTATCTGTGTATTTCCTAAAATCGTCTCCTGTAAGCAGTAAAGATTGTTGATCATCATTGGTTGTAAGTCCATATTGAAGGGCGATTTCTTTCAAAACTGGTAACTTTTTGCTGGAGACGATTATAACTTCGATTCCACGTTCTCCGCTTGCCTTCACTTCTGCTTTTGTAGCTTCCTTGTTCTTGTTTTTCAGGCCAAGTAAAGCTACCATGACCCAATCTTCTGTATGCTTACAAGCAACTGCAATTGTCTTCAATTTATGTATACACTCTATGTCATCATTAGTTTGATGAAAGTCTCTTCTTACTGTATCATTCATGGAAACTTGCTCCCCTTGAATATTGTAGTAATGTGTGCATTTACTTATAACTTCACTCACTGGTCCATTCAAATGCTGCATCTGTTTCATTCTTTCCTTGTTTAATCCCAATTTATATTTGTCCCCATGTAGATATGCATTCTCCTTTGATGTGCCAGTCCCATCACATAGTGCTTCAACAACATTGGGGGATAGTGTTCTACCCTCACTGATAAATTCTCCTCCAACAAAGAGCTTGTGAACTTCGGTATCATCGTCACTGAATTCGCCAAAACTGTCTGTGCAAGTTTTTGTAACTGATGCCATCCTTAAAACACCATGGGAATCGTGTTCAGTGGCTTTACCGGATAGCTTCTCGTCGTTCCAGTATACAATTGCTAATGAAACAACAAAAGGTACCCCTTCTGTTAACCCAACGAGCGACACACTTAGTAACTTTGTTAGAGCTTTGGTTGTGTACTTTGATTCTTTAATAATCTTTCCAAAGGTATGTGAAAAACTACTAATCCCAGTTGGTTCAGACATTGATTCTGGTCGATAAGCATTCTCGTCGTCAAGTTCTCCAGCCAAATAGCGTAAAAATAACACAAGAATGATGAAAATACTGATAACGATCCGAGTATAGTGAATGTGAGTGTTCAACATGTCAAGATGGGTTTCTAATTTGAACGTCGTATTTGTATCGCATCTGGCTTTGCTCAACATCATATTTGTGGATGTAACAATCATCCAAGCATCCCCATTTATCACTCTTTCGCCATATGACAGAAATGGATTCTGTTCATTAGTTGTATAAGATTCAGATCCATAATCCAGTTCCAGATCTTCACCCTTTACAAACAAACCATTAACTGGGACTTGACAACCATTCTTCAATAACACAAGATCTCCATATACGAGCTCTGACTCGCCAATATCTTTAGTTACACCTCCCCTTATCACATGGACTTCCCTCACACGCCCTTCTTCGGATTGTTTTTTTGGTAACTTCTTTCGAGCCCTTTGTTCTTTCCAGTACTTATGGATAGAAGCAAAGAAAACTTGAAGAACGACGCCTATGAATACAAGTGCTCCATCAGTCCAACCATCCTGTAAACCTCCTTCGTTGATCCCAATTACAATTATCAGGGCTACAATTAACAGAAGGAGGAGAACAGTTTTGTTCTTGACTTCTTCCCATACCAAATGAAGAAATGTATGTGTAGGGGAGAGTTCCTGTTGTCGGTGAAGAGCTTCTTCGTCGGATATTCCTTTGTCCAAATCTGTACCAAGTGCATCTTCAACTCCACCTAAACCTCCGAACTCACGAAGGGTGAGCAAATTCTTTTGCTGTACAATCTTTGAGATGTTTTCGATTTGGCTATGCTTTGTTGGTTGATCAACAGTTATGTGGTGTTCAGATGAAACAGATAAACTATCGCTTGCTTCGGCAACTTCTGGTTTCTGCTAAATGTTTAAAAGAAAGTTACATATATACATGATTAATAAAGAAGTGATCCTAAGCCTACATACATTAGGGAAAATGAGCTTACTCCTTCAATTGCACCCGAGCTGTCACGATGAGCATGAGCAGTAGGTACTGATGCTGCATGTGCTTTGAAGGCTTGGCAAGAACGGATGACACGCGTAAGTGTTCTTATCTGCTTCCATGAATGCAAACCGTTATCCGCTGTCTTAAGCAATGGGACAGTTTGATCTGTTTCCACATATTTGACAGTAACCTCTTCCATGTCTTCATGTCTAGTAGCCTTTACGTAATGAAATCAATGCTTATGTTAACATATAGTCACACACACAAACTGATCTTGAATAAGAAGGCTAGGTTTTTCAGTGAAAGTATTGGAAATTAAACTATAGTAGTATTTGTATTAGTTTATGGGTCAAAGTTGTAGTTAGAAGGGGCTAAATGTAGTTAGGTGCTAATTAATTAGGGTATAACCGTTGTTTCCAAACTCCGCGTTGGTTTGGAGGCGTCGATTAGTTAGGTGTATATACACATACTAGGTTAAAATCCCGTGTATTACACGGGTTAAATAAATAAAATGTTATATATTTAGTAATAAAAATTTTATATATTTAAAAACCCGTGTAATACACGGGTTGAATAAACCGGTATATTACATCGGTTGAATAAAATATAATACAATTTGTTAACAAACACATTTGTCAAAATATGTTTTTAAAAAATGTAATTTGTTATGACAATTATAAGGTCTGTTAAGTTAGTTTTTAAAACATTTTTTTCAACTAAGTATTAATTTTTTAATTTAATTGATAAATGTTAGTTCATATTAAGTTCATTTGATTGATAATATATAATAACTATTTATATTTAAATAATAAGTATTCGTAATTAGATTTATGAGTAAACTTCGTTTTTGGCCCTTGTGGTTTGGTCAAAATAACGGTTTTGATCCATTAGTTTCAATTTGACTTTTTTGCTCCCTGTGGTTATCTAATTATCTCAATTAGAACCCTGACACTAACTCAGTTAGTTTTTTCTGTTAAAAATCATGGTATTTTAGTCTTTTTATTGATAGGGACTAACTGTGTCATTTTTTTTAAATTAAGACAGGGATCATTTGTGTAAATTACACAAAATATAAGCATAACTATGTCTTCCCCTGCGCCTTGCCACCGCATATGACCACCACCAGCTCCTCCTGTGACCACCACCACCACCGGTGAACTCCTATGACCAGCCTCCTCCTAGAACTTTAAATCCCCTCCCCTTTTCACGCACCAAAACCATCGGTGACCTGGACTCCCCTGTAACGCATCTTCTTCACACCACCACCATCGAAGCCGTGGAAACCCGCCGCCGCCGCCAGACATTCACCACCACCACCCTTCACTGCCACCGGCACCGCCCCACGCCATACCTCTGGCACCACCCCTTCCAACCAAATCTCTATCTAACGTGTGCTTATTGCTTGGGGTTTTGCGAGAGCACCACCGCCGCCGCTAGTCCTGCTCTCCCCTCATTTGGCATCGCCGGTCCGTCACAGACTTCAATCACCCCCACCACCACAACCACCACCACCACCATCAAAGCCTGTAAAAATCCCTAATTGAACCTGCAAAAACCCTAGGTTTACACCCACACAGATTTTTCCCTAATTGATTATGCAACCCCCCCCCCCCCCTCATCGACATAAACACACAGATTTAGGGCTTTTTTTTAAGTGGTGGCTGGTGGTGGTAGGGGGAGGAGTAGGGAAAGTTGATGTTCTAGTAGTTTGGCTGGTGGTAAGGCTTTAGTGATGGCTAGTACCTGCAAAATAATAAAGCAAAAGGTAATTGGAGATTCAAACCTAAAGCAATAAATTCCAACCAAATCAAACAAAAGACTTGACAAGTTGAATAGCTAATTCAAGATTCACACATGAATTGCAACACTAGAAGAGGTTTTTTTTGTTTCAGATTTGGTGATATAAAAATTATCGTTAAAGATATGCTCATCTCCACTCAAACAGTGATAGAAGATTTGACTTGTTAGTTGTTAGGATAAAACACAAAGTATTAAAATCTGATTTTCCAAATGAAAAGGAACTCAAATGCTCAGTGTTTTGAAAACATACCAGTTCACACTAGTGGTTGTGGTGGTCAAAGGAGGACTTAAATATTTGGTTGGAATGAGACCCTCCATTAGCAGCTAGGGTAGAGGAGATTTGGTTCGAAGGGGGTGGTGTCGGAGTTATGGGGGTGGTGTTGGTGGTGTGGGGGTGGCGGTGGCAGTGGAGGGTGGTGGTGGTGGAGAGATATATAGTGTTTTAATTTTTAGTATTTATTTTAGTAATTTACATAAATGGTCCATGTGTTAATTTAAAAAAAATGACACAATTAGTCCCTATCAGTAAAAAGACAAAAATACCCTTATTTTTAACAGAAAAAACTAAATGAGTTAGTGTCATGGTTCTAATTGAGACAATTAGGTAACCACAGGGAGCAAAAAAGTCAAATTGAAACTATTAGACCAAAACCGTTATTTTGATCAAACCACAGGGGCCAAAAACGAAGTTTACTCTAGATTTATTGATATAAAGATTATTATTTAATAGGAGAGAGAAATATAAAATCTAATTAATAGAAGAGAGAGACGGGAAAATAAAGATGAGTAACCAGAGAGTGGCATGTATCCTAAAGAGATTTTCATTTATTAGAGTAGTAAGATGTAGCGATGTATGAACGAACGTGTGATAATAGAGATTAGATGTTCTAGTTGTGTTCTTCTTCAATTGATTGCCTCTTGATTTTCATTTATTAAAATGGTTTTTTTTTAAGAATTAAAGTGATAACCGGTACATTTGACTAAAAAAATTGGAAAATGGTAGAACCGGTACTCCCGGTACCGGTTTCAGTTCATTTACACATTCCCAAACATTGGGTGTCAGCTGCATGCCAGAAGAACAGTGAAACCGATACTGCCAATACCGGTTTCAGTTCAGTTTACTTAACGTCCGCTTAACAGCACTGTTTGCAGTGTTAAATTTGTCCTTTACTAAAATCAGAGGTGCCAATACCGGTTTTGTATAGGAGACAGCCTAATTGTGGAACACGGAACCATTAGTAGATTTTTTTTTAATTTACTTTTGTATTTTATATAAATATGTATGTGTTTTTTATAAATTTACATATTTGTGTGCTTTTTAAAATGACAAACACATGAAATTACCGACAGAACCTATTAAGATTCTAAGAAAAAAATTGTATTTTTTTATGAAAAGTTCCCCGATTTTATAATTCGCTTTGGGCCCCTAAAAATGTTGAGCCGACCGTGTAGTCAACACTCGAACATCTATTCATAAGACTTTTATGGAACCCACGGGAATCATCTATGCATATCCATATCAAGAAATCAATAACCAATGAACAAAGGTAATTAAACACACGAATTTTGGATTATCAGTGGTATACAATATGTTTATGGTTGGATACATATATGGACATGAAACAAACTATCGTGACTTTTCATGAACCGATGCAACATTCTAAACATATTGTTTCTAGGTTACCTAAGAACAATTATTTCTAAGTTACCTAAGAACAAAAGATCATTGCTCCAACTCTCCAACTTGATCATGATGAGTATCATAATCTTTTTTATAGAATAGGTTTTATTCATGTATATACAGACAAATAGTTATTTATCTAGTTTCCTTTTTTAGTTATGTTTTATATTATATCTTTGAGGAGTTGCCTAACAATTTGACTTCTAAAAAATTTATATTTTTTAATAATTTGAGATTCTATCTAAGTGAAAAGTATATTATTTATTATATTTTTAAAATGATATAATATATTAATATATTCGGTGAGGGTATATAGGTATGTGATCCGTTTCAATAATATCATATCCGTCCGACGGTTTGGGACCAGATCAGAATAACCGTCCCGAATATTTAACCGGTATTCGGATTTGTCTACCATCCTTGGTGGATATGAAAATTATTAGATACTAATTTAGTAATCCATGTGTGTCAAAATTTAGGGGTGTTTTATGTAATTAGTTAAAGTTGTATTTAGATTAGATTATGTAAACTATGTAAATAGAAGGGTTAGATGTGTCAAACTAGAAACCCTATAACCTATAATCGAAGTATACATTGTTTGGCAGAAACAAGGCAACGATTGGGAATAAACAGATCTGTTCGATGTGTGTATGACGGTTAGAGAGCAAAGGACGCAATGGTTAGAAATTAGGTTATAAATAGAAGTAAAATGAGTATGTAAATTCAACCTTTGTTCATATCAATAAAAGATTAGTTTGTTTATATTGATTGTTCAATTGTTCAAAAGAGGAGAAGACCAACAGTGACATCAGAACCAAGGTTAGTTTCAGAAGAAGAGATACATATTGACGGAGAAGACGTCGTGAGACCGAGATCGGAGAGACCGATTAAGAGAAGGGTAGTGTGCCGTGTTAGAATCAGAGAAGGAAAAATCGATTTGGTTTGAATCGATTCAGACAGAGACAGTTTTTGATCGGGGAATAGATCAAGTTCAAGACGCGATTCGATTGAGTGAAGATCAAATAAAAAAAAATTAAAAAAGAAGGAGAAAGAGAACATACTAGAAAAGGAGAGACCACCGCCACCGCCGTTTGTGCACTCGCCGGAGGAGAGAACGCGAACCCAGTTGTTCGTCGTTGCTGACAAGACAAGTAGAAAACCCATTTTGCAAAGCCACCCTTTTTGTTGTTCGTAAACAGAATCAAAGAAGAAGGTGAGGTTGTCTTGTTCGTGAACCAAAATGGATAGCTTAAGGAGTTTAAAAGAAGCTACAAACAAATAGATAAAAGAACTGAAGTCAGAAAGAGCTCAGTTAAAGAAAGAGAGGCAAGAGATGCTTGCAAGTCAAAAACATCTAGAAAAAGAACAACTAAAAGAAAATAAATGTCAGAAACATGGAAGGATGACATCAAAGGATACTGAATCAAGTTGCAAAAGAAAGAAACAAGAAGATAGTGGTGACTTACCATTTAAAGATGAACTAATCAAAGCAAAGGAAGACAGACCAATCAAAGTTCAAGAAGATAAAATGATACAAGTGAAAGAAGATGAGTTACAAGATGAAGATGATCAAGAAAGATGCGCAGACTTAGAAGATACGGTTCGTGAGAAAAACAAAGTTGATGCTTTAAGTGATGAAGACAAAGTTAAAGCAGCTAACTCTAATCAAGTTGGAAGAAAGCCGAAGATTAGAGACGAATACCTACCGCAACATGCTCGTGACCAAGCTGGTTAGGAGCTTGAAGAAATAAAGATATAGGAGGCATGGATTAATAAATTAAGGGAGAGTATTGGATACTAATTTAGTAATCCATGTGTGTCAAAATTTAGGGGTGTTTTATGTAATTAGTTAAAGTTGTATTTAGATTAGATTATGTAAACTATGTAAATAGAAGGGTTAGATGTGTCAAACTAGAAACCCTATCACCTACAATCGAAGTATACGTTGTTTGGCAGAAACAAGGCAACGATTGGGAACAAACACATCTGTTCGATGTGTGTTTGACGGTAAGAGAGCAAAGGACGCAATGGTTAGAAACTAGGTTATAAATTGAAGTAAATTGAGTCTGTAAATTCAACCTTTGTTCATATCAATAAAAGATTAGTTTGTTTATATTGATTGTTCAATTGTTCAAAAGAGGAGAAGAGCAACAAAAATGTGGTGGTGGCGTATATATATATAAATATATAATTAAAAAAATTTATATCCAATATGCAGGTAGGATTGTTTATGATACATATGATGTGCAGTACTGAGACCAGTGATATACCTTGTGATCATCTTGGTCAGGGCTGCTATCAATGCTTTTGGATGAAGAAACCCTGGAAACAGGTGGAGATCCGTTGCTAATGCCTTCAAGAAACATTTGCACAGACAGGACAACTACTATTGCTGTCTGTAATATTTGTTTTGCACCGGAACCGCCACCATGGTTGTCCAGCTGTGGTGATGACAGCAGCTGCATTTCAAGGTCCCTATGATCATGACCATCCTCTTGCATCGTCACCAAGAATCCAACTACAAATACAGATTAATATAAGTTCGGTAAGTATAGAAAAGGGCCTCACCGTTTAAAAAATATGGGCTATGATGCAAGTTCTAACCTTTAAACGGTCGTTAACTGACGTTTGAAAACGGTGTTGGATTAGATTAACGTGTGATTTGAGAGGTTGTGTGTGAGAGAGAGAGAGAGAGAGATAGTGTGTATGTGTGTAAGAGAGAGAGAGAGACTTATGGGGTTGGGGAAATGGTTGGTTTTGTATTTATAGTAGAAGAAGGAGACCACACGCGGTTAAATTTAATGGAAATTAACATTAGAAATGCAAGGGTATCAAGTTGCAGAATCTATGAAATTCCAATTATCAATACACCAAATTTGGCATTTTTTTTCCCTATTTGTGAGGAACTATAAAAAAACAAAATATGTCATGTTTATAAGACTATGGGTAATATAAGGGTGAGAGTGGAGGCGTGGTGCACCTCATCCAACACAGACGTGAAACACCGCGCCGGACACGAGTGAGTAGGGGGTGAGAGGTGCAGGGTGGCGGTGTTCACGGGGTGAGGGCACATTTTGGTCAAGAAAGAGTCGTCGCATGCGTGAGAGTCGTCGCATGCGTGAGAGGCATCTTCACCCCACCATTATACACACCTGGGTGAGGGTGAGGCTGAGGCTGAGGCTGAGGCTGGGTGAGAGAAGTCAGTGTCTACGTGTCGCCTACGTGACACAGGAAATCCTTCATCCTCACCCTGGTATTACGAATAGTCTAACCTGGAGCGACTCAACATATTCTTTGGCGTAAAACGAACTTTAAAATTGAAGTCTTTTAGTGAAAGTTTTTTAAATTAATATATTAAAAGGTTTAAAATGTAATTTTATATAACGTCAAATCATATAATATAAATATTTAGACCGAATCTTCAGATTATACTAACTGCATAAATAAATATTAAATTATTTTGTTATCTATTCTCGTTTATCTTAAAAAAATAAAAAAAATGATGGATTATCAAATAAAACGAATGCTTTAATTGCTTGTATGTAGACTCGCCATACATGCTTGTAATATAAAGAGCATAATTTTATACATGTAAAATGTTACTACAACAGTATCACCCTATCCTGACGATTTTTTTTCATCCTATAGCGACGACTTGTCGTCGGGATAGCCTACACCGATGACATGTCGTCGGTATAGATGTCGTCGGTATTGCCTCGTCCCAATAGCCAAGATTGTCGTCGGGATAGGTGTCCTCGCTATAGGTCAGCCTATAGTGACGACTTGTCGTCGCTATAGGGTTTAATTAAAATTTTCAAAAAGAAATTCTATACCGACGACATGTCCTCGGTATAGAGTCCAACCTTGTACCGACGACATCAGGTTGACCCTATTCCGACGACATTTCGTCGGTATAGGGTTTTTTGTTTTTTTTAATAATTTTTGAAAAAGGCCTATAGCGACGACATGTCGTCGGTATAGAGTTTTTTTGTTTTTTTAATAATTTGTTAAAAAGGCCTATATGTCGTCGGTATAGGGTTTTTTGTTTTTTTTAATAATTTTTGAAAAGGTCTATAGCGATGACATGTCGTCGGTATAGGGTTTTTTGTTTTTTTTTTAATAATTTTTAAAAAAGGCCTATAGCGACGACATTTCATCGGTATAGGTCTTTTCTGTTTTTTTTTTATTTTTAATATTTTATCCAGAAATATTAAATTTCTAAAAACAAAAACCTACAAATCACTAAATATAAACCATTCAAACATTCAAATCAGATAAAAACAAATATCCGAAACATAACACAAACATCCAAATTGTTCAATACACAAACTTGTCCGACAAATCAAACATTCAAAACATAAACTTGTTCGACACACAAATATACAAATTACACACATACATACATACATACATATACATACAAACACTAATTTACATAAACTAAATTATATAAAATAAGCACACATCTAAACCAAATGACCTAAACTAATCATAATTTAATAATTCCATCATACATACAAATATACATACTCATACATACAAACATACATACATACACATACATAACACATACATACAAAATCATAAAAATCTTAGATCTAAACCAAATTTCATCACAAATTAATAATTAAAACGAGTATTTACCTCCACAAAGCTAAAAACCCAAGAAATGATGAAATTCCTTCAAAACCTAACCAAAATAAACAAACAAAACTTCAAAATCTTGAAAAAGTAGCTAAAATATGAAACCTGGATGTTAGCTCACCTTAAATCCCGAGAGTTTTTGTGAAAGTTGCTCCCAATAAATACCATCTTATATACCTACACATCACAATTACATACATAAATAAAAGCCCAATTACATAATTACAAACATATACATACAAACATACATACATAAATAAATGTCCAATTACATAATTACAAACATACATACACATATATACATTCATATTAACTAATCATCATAAACACAAATTACACACATACATACAAACTAATCATCCAAACTAATCATCATAAACACAAATTGCACATATACATACACATACATACAAACTAATCATTACAAACACAAATTACACACATACATACATATACATACAAACACTAATTTACATAAACTAAATTATATAAAATAAGCACACATCTAAACCAAATGACCTAAACTAATCATAATTTAATAATTCCATCATACATACAAATATACATACTCATACATACAAACATACATACATACACATACATAACACATACATACAAAATCATAAAAATCTTAGATCTAAACCAAATTTCATCACAAATTAGTAATTAAAACGAGTATTTACCTCCACAAAGCTAGAAACCCAAGAAATGATGAAATTCCTTCAAAACCTAACCAAAATAAACAAACAAAACTTCAAAATCTTGAAAAAAAAAGCTAAAATATGAAGCACGGATGTTACCTCACCTTAAATCCCGAGAGTTTTTGTGAAAATTGCTCCCAAAAAGCCCAAAAACCGTGAAATCGCCGGAGAGAACAATTTGGGGGAGTTTTGGAGGATTTTGGGTGGAAATGAAGGTTTGACGTCTGTTTTCCCGATTTGTTCACGCTGCACGCTATGGCGACGACATGTCGTCGGCATAGGCCCAAATGTCGTCGGCACAGGTACCATATGCCGACGACATGTCGTCGGTATAGGGTTCGTAGGATGTTGACCAGTCAATAAAGGAAAAAACCCTATCCCGACGACATGTCGTCGCCATAGGGTTTTCCAGAATTTTTTTTAATTTTAAAAAAAATTGACCGACGGAAATTGATTAAATAAAAAAACAAAAAGAAAATCAAAATTAACCTATAGCGACGACATGTCGTCGCTTTAGGTTTTCCCCAAAAATTAATTGGGCGCAAGCTTTCCCTCCAATCTGCCTCAACCCTATCCCATTCAAAATTTTGGTTTTCACCTATCCCGACGACATGTTGTCGCCATATGGTTTTCCAGAAATTTTTTTAATTTAAAAAAAAAAAATTTGACCGACGGAAATTGATTAAATAAAAAAAACAAAAAAAATCAAAATTAACCTATAGCGACGACATGTCGTCGGTATAGGTTTTCCTCAAAAATTCATCGAGCGCCAGCTTTCCCTCCAATCTGCCTCAACCCTATAGCGACGACATGTCGTCGCTATAGGGTGTCCCATTGAAAATTTTGGTTTTCACCTATCCCGACGACATGTCGTCGCCATAGGGTTTCCCAAAATTTTTTTTAATTTAAAAAAAAAATTTGACCGACGGAAATTGATTAAATAAAACAATTCGGAGTTTTTGAGATTTTATTTTATACTTTCACATATTACATATATATATATATAACTTGGACCCTGAAACAAGAAAGAAAAACAAGTTTGACTTGAAAAAGTCAAAACCCATTTTCACTCTTCTATTTCCGTTGAATTCGCAATCAAAACTCAATTCTTTTGAATCCTAAATATTCAAGATCGTGTATTAATTACATATCAAGCCCCAATTTGATAGATTAGGATCGAAATCGTGAGATTTGGAACCCAATTTGGTATGTCACGTAAATGGGTATGAGATTGCTTAAATCACCGAAATTAAGCCTGTAATCCAGCAGATCTCGTCAATTTAAAGTTGTAAACGTGTTATAATCACCCTATATATAATCCCTATCATCTTACAACTCGAAAGCACCTCCAAATTCATTTTTTTCTTCCTCTCGGTTTGCAATTGGCGCAAGGGGGGCTCTCGATCTACGACGACTCAAGGACAACTCGGTTTCATTCTTTCCTTCGGAATCGATAGCAGGTACCCATTTACATCTGATGTCGCCCAGACGGTCTATATAAAAACTAACAAAACCTAACCTAGACTCCTAAATAATAAATGAAGTACCTTCGAACTAAACCGCACTGACATGCAAGTATACCTATCGAGTGTAGCACAGCTTAACGGTAAACCGAGTATCGAACCCTAGAGACACTACGAATAACAAAACTAGACTCTGACTTGGACTAAAGAATGATTATTGGTTTGGGGGGTTTGACTACACTACTGATTAAACTAATGAATGCCGAAAACTAGAACGACTCAACTATCAAGATAACAACTGAGGTGAAATCAAGAATTGGGAAGAATACTACCTAGGTCGGAATCCTACGTGCAAAGCACAACTTCTACCGGTTCTTGAAACTAAGATGGATCTGGTTTTCTAAGGATGACAACTAAAGACTACCTAATGGATCCCTAATCACCCTCAGGGTGTCACCAATTAAGCTACCTAAAGCGTACTAAACTCACCAGATAGTTGGGTCACCTCTCGAGTATTTCCAACAATGATAAAGTACCCACAGGACAGATTACCTCTCAGTCTCACTGTCCACAACACATTCGAAGAATGCACGGGGTAATCTTTAATAACAACTATGATTTAACCTAGCAACAATCACTAGACACCTAATACTAACGTCATCTCAGACTGTTAACACTCGGATTTCTAATGATGAAGACTAGACAACTACTTCTCACCACTCGGGTATTGAACTAGGACACACATTCACTCTAATCAGCAATCCATCACAACTCCTATGGTCACTATCTCTAGCAAACCATACACAATCACAAACCCTAAGATCTATGACCTAGATACGCAAATCAAACTGACAGACAATCACAATCAACGCATGGAGTTATAATCAATCACACAATCAGAATTAAACATGCTTATACATCATAATTAATATCCAAAGATCGTTTACAAAATCATTCAGCCATCAAATAGATCCAAAACCGCATGGTGTAATGCACGGGTTTAAACCTGTGTATTACACAAGTTTTAAAAACATAAATTTTTTATTACTAAGTATATAACATTACATTTATTCAACCCTTGTTTAATACACGGGATTCTAGCCTAGTTTATTATATAGTATAGATATAGATTTGGTTCATTTAAAATGATAAATGAACACAAATGAATAAACATAAAATATGTAAATATACATAATATTTCTTCACGTCTGATTGCCTAAGAACCTCTAGCGTTCACTTTAAATACATTAAAAATAAATAAATAAAGAGATAAGTGCTTTTTACGTCTCTATGGTTTAGGGCTAATTTCACATTGAGTCCCTAATTCAAAATAATAGAACTGGGAGCCTCTGAACTTGTCTTTCACTTAAAATCGGAGTCCCTCCGTCCAAATTGAGTTAACAGCAGTTTAAAAATATATGAAATGACACTTTTGCCCATGAAAAACAATAAAATTTTACATTTTTTTGCAATTGGAGTCCCCCCAAATTAACTCCATTTTTCATTAGATCCATTTCTCCACATTACTAACATGCACCACCCCTAAACCACCACCACCACTACTACTCACCTGCACCACCCTCATTTGTATAGGAAACTTCATTTTACAAACAATTCTTAATTTATTTCCACTCTTCTGTTACTTCTAAACTTATATTGCAACAGTCAACTCCCTTCCCCTTCTAACACCGCTGCTCATAGAGACAATGCCCTTCACAGCCACCATCGCTCACTACCACCAGTGACCACAACAACCCCAGATCTGGCATCAATCTGTTTGGTCGGCAACAATCTGTTCAGAAGCCCAGCGTCCGCTGCTTCGAATGTCATACCTTCGAGAGAGACCGAATTCGATCCGACATAAATCTTTTAAAGGGCGAATTCGATAACATTAACATTTAAGCAAACAATCAAAAATTAAATGCCGAATTAAAAAAAACTAACTTTGACTAAGAAGAACAGACACAGATCCGACCGGGAAACGGCGGTCATACCTTCGAGAGAGACCGAATTTGATCCCCTCCATGGTCATTCTACCTGCAACTCCTGCCATACTGTAACATCCCGGAAATTCATAAGTTTATAATTTCGGGTCAACGGATAACCCGAATCTCTAATAAACAACATTTATTAAATGACTTCATGAAGATCGTGGATTGGAGGAATTAAAAGGACCGAGTAGTCGTTTACGTCATAGTTCGAGATGGAAACACATTAGACGATTTAGAGGGACCCGAATGTAATATTGGGGAGAGTTAAATTCTCCTTATGCGCAAACTGTAACGAAACAAAATCCGGGTTTCGTTTTCAAATAAATAAAATATTTCAATAAATATTATGGTGAAAATAATATTTTAGAAATAAGTTGAAACAAGTGGGTTTCAAGTTAGTAATGGGGTTATACTAGTTTTAACTAGTTTTGGAATGAAATGGGTGAAATAAAAGTTGAGGGGCTAAAGGTGTAATATGAAAAATCTGCCATTTTGACTAAAAGAAGTCAAAATTGAGCTTATGACTCATATGTGTGGGTCGTTCATCTCAAGAGGAGAAAAGGAGAAATCGGGTTTGAAGCTTAAATCTTGCATTTGAAGCTTGGATTGTGAAGGTTTTGGCTCACACAACACCTTCATATCATCAAGTAAGTGATTTCCTTCCTTTGATTTCACTTTGAATGTGATACTTGGTGGGTTTTGGAGAAATCCAAAAATTTAGTATGCATGTGGTAAATTAGTGTTAGATTGTAGATAATCTAGCTAATCTAAAGGTAAAGAGAGGTGATTAACATCCTAGAACCCTTTGATTTTGATTTTGAAAAGTTAGGGTTCATATGGTGAAAATTGGGGGTGTTTGGATCATGATGCTAGAATGATGAATTAGTGAAGATTAAGTGTTTAGGTGGTAATAGACACTTGAACAAACACCAAATTGACCTAATAAAAGTTATTGAATGAGAAATTAGTGTCAAGGTATTGGAAAGAAAACTCAAGTAGGTGAGTTTGTATTGAAAGAGGGTGTTTGGTTATGGGAATAACCCAAACGGGTCAGTTTGGGTTAGAAATAGAAATTGAGTTGTGGACTCAATTGTAATGTGATTATGTATGTATGATAGATTACTAAACTAGGTGTATATGTTTAGGTAATCAAATTGCAAAGCTAGAAGGTGGTGTAGGATCTTCTAACTTAAAAGGTAAGTGCCTTTGCACTTACTTAGTAATGTTGATAATTGGGTTATATATGTGTTATGATGCATACTATGTGTTGAAACGAATGTGTGTGATTATTAAATTAACTAGTATGTGGAAAAGTATGAATGTAGTTATAGTGATAAAACTATAATGGATATGTGTAAATGAATGAATGTGGTTATTGTGGAAATACCTTAATGGTTATGTGAATGAATGTAGTTATAGTTGAAATGCTATAATGGATGTGCAATGAATGAATGTAGTTATAGTGTAATACTATAATGGATATGTGTGAATGATGTTATGATCTATGAATCATAATGGATATGAGCTTATGATCTACGAATCATAATGGATATGAGGTTATGGTTAAAATATCATAATGGATATGAGGTTATGATCTAAGTATCATAATGGATGGCCTATGTGCCATAATGGATATGAAATGATGGAAATGAATGTAAAATGAAAGAAATGAAACTTGTAGTAGAAATGCAAGTGTTATGATTCATAATTGGCCAAATGGGTGCAAAGGGGTCAAACGGGTCAAATGGGTGAATGGGTGGAAACAACTGATAAATACTTGTTTGTTATGTTTATCTTCATTACTAATGGTGAAATGTTCTTGTGGTTATGTAGGAAAAGCTCCGATGCAGGTCAAGGTCAAGTCCGAGGCGTTGAAGGATTTTCGTACACATTTTGGTATTTTGGGGGTTTAAAAGAAAATCATTAGTTTGTTATGTAAATTGGTACAAAACTTGATGTTTTGGTGAATTTTGGTATTGTGTATATGATGTTTAAGTAATGGTCAAAATACCCAAGTGTTGGGAGTTTTTGGTGTCAAGTGGTTTTGATGAAAAATGGCAAAATTTGACTAAGTGTTGGATCTGTGCAGCGCTGTTTACTCAGCCACCTCGCGGTACGCGAAGAATAGGGCAAGGTCTCTCACGGTACGCGAGAGACTTGTCTTCCGGTCAGGTGATTTGGCACTCCCTCGTGGTACGCGAAGGGAGGTGACAAAACCCTCGCGGTACACGAGAGTATTAAAAAAAATCTTGGGATAAAAGCTTCCGCGCGTTATATGTTTAATTAATTGGTTTTCTAATTAAGGGTGTTACACAAACCCTAGGTCACGTTGGACCTAAGGGGCGCTAGAGGCAGTCGCAAGAAAGGAGAGGGAGGTCGGACAGCGAGGGGTGGCCGGAGAAGGGCGGTTAACATAATTAGTCGTGTTAAGGGTTTCGGGTTCTAACCCATGCGTTTTGAATATAAAATGATTATTAAGGAGTCATAGGGTCTAAGGTGTGTCCATAGAAATATGTGAACTACAGGTATGAGTTATTAATATGTGACGTGATAAGGGTGGATCGGGAAGTGTCGAGCCTTAAGCTAAATGCTTATGATTTCATGTGGGATATATATATATATATATATATATATATATATATATTGTTCTAGGGTTATGTGCGGGGTGTATGTGTAGTAAACGAGTCATATACGTATAGTGCGATATTCTAGGTCACTATTTGTGTTGCGTGTTTTGTGTCGTGGTCCTTGTGGCACGACGAATGATGTGTTTGCATAGTCGTTCTTATGACACTGCAAACGGGAATTTAGAGGGATGAGGTTCTTCGGGAAGTCACCTATGATGACGTTTATTTAACAGGTTAGTGATGAGCTCAGGGTGTGTCGAATGCCCTTGCGAGGGTCTAGTGACCAGGTATGTGTTTTCGTGTAAATTTACATGAGTGTCAAATTGCATGCAAGTGTTGAGCTATATTTAATATGCATGTGATGATATTAATGTGGTAATGTTAATGTGACGTGTAGATAATATTATCATGGTACGTAGAGTTAGATTTACTGTTGTGTCAGAATTGTGATGTGACGTGTACAACTGTCGTGTCAGTTGAAACGTACTAGTCTCGATTAAGGTCGAGTGAGTTGATGTTTAGGGTTTTGTGGGGATAACTAAGTGTCGAGTAAATTCGTGTTCTAGAGTATGAGTTATTAGTGTAGTAAGTCGACCTATGTCGACGAGAGAGTGGGATTATTATTATTATGGGACGGGTCTTGGGTAACGAACCATTAGGGATACCGCGGGATACAGGGGTGATCCATTTGTTAACGAATTGGAAAACTACTTTAAGGACCGTGGGTTCTGAGTAAAGTTCAAACGACTTTTGTGACAAATTAGCTTTTAATTAAATTTAACTATTAGAACTCACTCAGCGTAGCTGACTTTGTGTGTACGATAGATTGTTTTGCAGGTTAGATTAGTGTCGACGTATCTTGGCTTGGGAGCGGTACTACTCGGATTAGTGAAGGCATGCGTGAGGTAAACTTAATGACATTAAATAGTAATAAATGATTTTTGAAAGACTTCCGTTGTAGTTCAATTAATAATAAATGTGTTTCAAAGAGAATTACCCGTTATGAGAACCAACTGTAGGATGTCCGGGTTAGGGTCTTGCACATACCTTCGAGAGAGATAAATTTGGTTTCAGTATCTTATGAGAGAGGTAGACATATCAAATAAAATCATCACTAGTTTTGTATACAACTATTGTCTCTCTCTCTTTGCAACTCATCCTTAGTTTCTCTCTTAACAATTTTCAGGGCGAGAGAGACGGTGGTGGTGGCGGACTGAATCGGTGGTGAATCGGTGGGTTGGGACGGGGGTGACGGTTTTGGGGAATGGTGGTGGTGGCGACTGAGGGATGGTGGTTGTGTCTGACATCGATGAGGTTGGGTGGGGGTAGGTTAGAGAAGATATTATGAAGGGGTTAGATTGTTTTGGAGGTAGAAAATCTTGCCAATTTTTCTAGATAAGGGGAGGGGTTTTTGTTTTAGTTAAAAAGAAAAAAAAAATTTGTAAAATGACGATTATACCCTTGAAGTTAACACAAATTGACCCTAAGGGACGCTGATTTGAAGTGAAAAACAAGTTCAGGTAGGAGTGTGCAGACGTGTATACCCGACCCGTACAGGTATACATGTACCCTTTTGATGACCAAATACATACTCGTGACCCGTATAGTAGTTAAAAGGGTCGGTTAAGGGTCCACGGGTAAGGGTTCACGGGTTTTGCGAAGATGGACCTATATAGTTAGAATTCAGAGTTAGCAATTTGAAATATCAAAATTCATATCTCTAATATTAAACTTTGAGTTTGACATGGTTTGCACTAATTCAACATCATATTTAAAGTGTCATGTAGTGTGGGTTTGTGGCTTTTTTTAACATCATATTTATTATGAACATTTAAATGAAAAGTACAAAATCGAAACAACATCTGAAGAGATACGAACCCACTACAATAGAATTTTGTTTGAAATATAGTTGGATGAAAAAGAAACACCACAAACACCATCATAACTGATTGAAGTTGGCTTGCGAATTGGGATGGCTTTTATGATATGTAGTTTTAACCGTGGTTTGATTACGACTTTATAATTGTATTATGTCTAAAATTTTTCTTGATTCTCATAAATTTTAAATTTGGTAAGTTTAAAATATATATCATAGATTTACAAATAGATCGAGATCTGCCCCAAATATAAGGAATTTTGTTACTTTTTAAAAGTTGACGGGTTTAACGGGTATGCGATGTCTTTGGTTCGAGACCCGTATCCGTTTAAGGCTAAATCATAGACCCTTTAACCATACCCTAATTACGTTTAACGGTTCCTCATGTGTCGGTTCTTGTCGGGTTTGACGGGTAATACCCTTTAACTGCTCACCCCTAAGTTCAGGGGCTCCTAGTGCTATTAATTTGAATTAGGGACTCAAAGTGAAATTAAACCTAAACCACAGGGACGTAAAAAGGACTTAACTCATAAATAAATAACCAGATTTCCCAGCATTTCTCTCGATGATTACCGTAAGGATCGCCAACAGATTTTAAGGATTAGATTTCGGATAAGATTTCATTCATGCATTTTCGTCATTGTTAGTGAGTTCGAATTTACGATGGATCAGTAGTAAATTTTTGGAGATAAGATTTCGGATGAAATTTCTTATTAGGCTTTTCATTCGTGGTCGGTTGAAACAAATTATCCGTTGGTAATCTATTGGGAATGTTTGTTATAAATGATAGGAACATGTTGCTTTTGAGCTAGTTGATTTGCAAGTAACACACAAATAGATTTGCAGAAGAATCGAACAAATTACTCAAATCAAAATAGACTACAACGAAGAACACATGAATTGAACATCGATAATGTGGTACAATTCATCCTTTTTCTGGATAATATTTAGCGGCCAAGAAGAGGGATGAAATAGCCTTGAAAATTAGGTTTAGACTAGCCCAACAATACACTATTCTAAGCCCAAGAAATAAAGACTGCTTAGCCCAAAAACTTCACACGAGCCCAGCTCCAAAAGGCTACAAGAAACGAAATAAAAAGACTAACATAAACAAGAACACATAATTGATTTGCAACGAGTTGATATTTTCAACATCCCCTTAATTCAAACGGCAAACACGTCAAACTTATTTAATGTTTGACACACTACATCATGTTGATTAACAAGTAAACCTTTTGTAAAAACATATGTTAACTGATTTTTTTATTCAGTTGGAATAGTTTTAATTACCCGGGAAGTTGGTTTTTCTCTGAGGAAAAGACCGATTTTTAAATATTTTGTTCGGTCGTGGAAAACTGAGTTAGCTGCTATGGACATTGTAGTTGTTTTATCATAATGTAGTTGAACTGGCAAAGTAAAAGAAATATTTAGTTCCTTTAGAATGTTCATAAGTCACATTGTTTCACACAGTGGCAGATCTAGGAATTTTTTTCGGGGGTTCACTGTTTTTAGATGCTCCGGTTTCACAGGGCTAGACATAAAAAATTCAGTTCGGTTCGGTTTGATTGTTCGGGTCGGTGCTTGATTGTCTATTGTTAGATTTTAGATAAACTGTTCCGGGTCGGGTCAGATCAATCACATAATAAAAACGCAAAGCACTTCGAGGTGTTTAGTCCCGAAAAATAAGCTAACATAATTGATTTACACGTAATTTAAAAATGTTAGAAACACTAATTGCTATAGATAACGAATTTGATGAATCCTTAATATTTAGTTAGTCTTTTTATTAAAATATCCCACTAAAAATACATCAAAAAGATGAAAAATATTTCCAAGTTATATATAAAATTACATGTAAAAAATCAACTAAAGAAGCATGTGTTATCACCTATCAATCACCCTTCAAGTTCTCTGACACGCTACAATTTCTCATTTTAATATAAATTAAAATATCCTACTAAGCTACTTACTCAGGTTCATCAGTGGATCTTGAAACTGTCCCTTACTTTTTGTTTTACAGACACCTAAGAATTACCCAAAATATGTAAAAACCAGTAATTGATCGTCTAGATTGTAAACACTTTCCCCAGTCCGAGTCTGCGTAGACAGTAAGTTTAAAAGGCGTACATTTTCAAAACATAATGCCCTTACCTAGAGCCTTTTTTAGATCAATTATATAACTAGGAACCATATAAAACAGTTTTCATACTTTAATGGTTGATTGGGATCTTCCTCTATTATGTCTTTTTTACTCCATCAATCGTGATCGTGACAAAAAAAAATTCATTCTCATTTGAACTCACCCATATGTGTGAGTGTGTGCATATTATAAAACTTACAAAAGCCATATAGCAAACATTTCATGCATAAGGTACAACCTCTTATGCAGGTATTTCATCTCTCTGACGCACACTTTTCTCTCATCTCACACCACATGTGTCTCTCTCTATCATGTTACCGGCGACAATTGTCGGCCACCATTGGAACACCCACCATCACTTACCAGCTAATCCACCCTCGCCCTTTTCTACTTGCCCAAACCCTTCTTTCTCGCTCCTCCTCCTCCATCGTCGTCATACCCACCGCCACCTCCATCGATTTCGTCCATTTTTTGTTTCTCCGACGTAACGTGGAAGATGTGAAGAAGTTCAAATCAGGGCCGGTGTTGGGGCATATCTATCAGCTACTTCAAGCAAATTGCTTCCATATGTTTATCTAGGCTTTCATCAATTTATTCGTTTATGATCTAAACAATTTGATATTGCAACACCTAATTGGCTACTTTTAATCATCTAAAATTTCCAATTTTGTATATTTGAATAGTTCAATAAATTGCCTCATAAATGAAGATTTTTTCTTGCATAAGCTACAATGATCAATTAACCCTAATGTTCCATTACTTATTTTTAGAATCAATGCACTACTACAAATTCAACAACACTCAGTCTCCAGACAAATAGTGTTTGTGGGTATAATCAACTCACTACTCATGGTTCTCTGACTTTAAAATTTGTCTCTCTTTGGTTGACTTAAAGATGAACCACATCAAGTGATGTTATGTGCAACCATCAAACTTTTCACTTCTTTTCAGGGACCATGAGTTTATAAGAAACTGTTGATAAGTTTGGTGGTTACATATGGCTTTTATTCTCTTAGAAATTAACATTTTTTCTTGAAATTTTCTTTTATTTTTACAGTTTTTTAAGTAGATAATAACATTTGGACGAGGGGGGTTAACGAATATGGACGTTCCCGAGTCCCCGACTCGAGTTCAAGAAATCAACTTTTTTTTCCTTGGTTTGTTTTTTAGTTTTTTCTAAGACTTTGATTTATTTCATCGTTTAGCTTTCTTTTTTTGAAATAAAGTTTCGAAGTTGTTGAACGACAGTGTTGGTACGCGTGGCGGCCGCAACACGCCGGGGTACATTAGTAGTTTACTTTATCTATAAATTTCTGAAGTCATGTATTCTTTGTGGAAAAAGTTCGTATAGATTACATCTTGCAGAAAATTTACAGCATTACTATTCTGTTGCACATTTAAATAGTTGTGTTCACATGTTTGCATTCAAGTGTCTGCAACTAGTTAAACCTTTGTGTCTTTTACAGTTTCCAATGTCCAAATGATTCTTTTCACTGCTAGCACCAAACCGAAAACGAACCGCATCCGTAACGAAAAAAAAAACGAACCGAATTGTGAATTCGGTTTTCGGTTCGGATACTAACCGTATCCGGATTGCGAATTCGGTTTTCTGTTATCAGATATACCTTTTTTTAATTCGGTTTGTTCGGTTAGGCATATTTCCAATACGGTTCGGTTTATTCAGATACATATTTTTTTAAATCGGTTTATTCCGTTGAATTAGGTTCAGTTAACGGATAAGGGTTAAAAAAACAAAACTGAACAAACAGTTAACCGAACCGATTAACACCTCTATTAGAAACTTTTGCATAGCAGTTGGTAACTTTTGGGTGGTTTAGTTCAAATACTAATACTTAGTTCAGAGAGTGCTTCTTTAACTATTTGGTTTCTAGGGGAAGGATTATTGAAAAACTCTTTGTTCGTGAGAAAACCGACCCAAACGAACTCCGAATGAACTCATTTTGGCGGCGTTGGAACCGGCTTGGCGTTTAGGTTTTTGGGGGTGAGTGGGGGGTTTAGGTTATTGGGGGGTGGGTGGGGTAGGTTTTTGGAGTGGGGTTTAGCTTTAGGCTTTAGATCGAGTTTGACGACGCTAGAATGAATTCAATTGGAGTTCGTTTGGGTCGGTTTCATGAGTTTTCTCCCGAAGAGGAGTTTTCTCATGAACTCAACCCTTGGTTTCTATTCCTGTTTAGTTTGTGGTCCATTAATATAACAAATATTTTAGCATATAAGTTCATGAAATTTGATGACTCTCACCATATTTTCTTAACAAATTAACATGTGATTAACAAGGTACTCATTTCATAACTAAATGAAGCTGAATTAGTTAAAAAAAATATTTGCAACAGAAAATAAGAGAATGATATGTGAATTGACTTTGAAGAACAACAATTTACCCTTTACAGTTTCTCAATACAAAACAAATTTTCCAAGGGCAAAAGGGAAAAATCGCAAACCTTTAAAGAGCAGAGAACAATTTCAAGTTGCAGTAGCCCTTCAACTGTCGAATCTGAAGAATATCAACATAAAATAACAAAATTCAAACTAATTAGTATCAAATTTGATATAAATTATACACAGAAAGTATGAAGCCTGTCTGAAACACAAACCTACTCATAATCTTCGGTGATTCTTCAACTGAATTGAGCGATATCAGCGTTCTTTGCCTTCATACACTTCAAATCAATCGCTGTTTCTTGAATAGAACTAACCGTGTTGCATTATTATTCATATTACTTTGTGGACTTCAATTGACATACCAAAAAGCCAAGCATCATAAATGAGCCAACCAAGTCTTTCATAAGTTGGATCAATCAAATCATGGATCGATTTCATCTTGATTCAAAGCTCCATTTACAGCAGTATATATAACACAATTTCCCAACAACAACGTTGCATAACAAGATTCTGTAACTCTCACAATTCCGTTCCAAATGCACAAATCTATCTATAAATAATCAACCTCTTTAACAAAACTGGATATCAATATATACCATGTTACATCATTAGGTACAAAAGCAACACCTCTATTTAGAAGCAAATATGCATCATCAAACATGCTTTCTTTACAATACGAAAATATCAAAGTATTATAAGTGATCACATCAGGATTCATACCTTTAAACTGCAAGTTCTCAAACAAATTCATGGCTTCTTGAACATTACCCATCTTGCATAACCCATTAATCAAACTATTATAAGTTACAATATCAGGAATCATCCCTAAATTCACCATGTCCTTCAAGAAATCAAACGCTCGTTGTACTTTACCAATTTTGCAAAATCCATTGATCAAAAGATTGCACGAAATGGTACTAGGGTTCACACCCTTCTCCACCATCTCCCCAAACAACCCCCATGCTTTTTCAACGGATCCATCTCTACATAACGCCTTTATTAAACCGTTATATGTGATTTCATCAAGCGGGCATCCTCTAAATAACATGTCGTTCACAAGCTTAAAAGCTTCATGAATGGCACCTTGTTTTAGAAAAGAATGGATCAAAGTATTGTAAGTAACAGTATCCGGAACGACACCCTCTAACACCATATCTTGGAACATTCTCAAAGCACTTTCCATGTCATCAACATCACACAGCCCAAAGATTAACGAATTGAAAGTGTAATTGTCGGGTTTACATCCTTGGTCACGCATGTCATGAAACAAGTTTAGAGCTTCAGAGATGTTTTGGACTTTACATAACGCGTGTATGATGGAATTGTATCCCACTGTGTTTAAATGAATCCCCTTCTCAGACATTTCACGCATGACCTTACCGGCTTCCTCTAATCTCTGTTTCTTGCAAAACCCATCAATCAAGATTGTGTAAGTAACCGTGTTAGGCTCACAACCTTTTAATGTCATTTCTTTAATCAACTCACGAGCTGAAACCAAACGCCCGTCTTTGCATAGACCACGAATGAGAGTATTGTAGGTATGAATATCAGGCTGGCACCCATTTCTAAACATGTTATCACTAACAACAGCTTTACCTTCATCAAACATCCCTTTTATCACAAACCCATCAATTAACATGTTAAACATGAAGCTATTAGGTTCAGGAACTTTGCTAAGCAAAGCCCTAGCTTCCTCAACTTGTCCTGTTCGACACAACCCATGAATCAAAAACCCATAAGTTAGATCATTAGGTTTGAACCCACGAAGAAGCATTCGATCAACCAACTTTGCAGCCTCATGGATCCGTTTCGCCCTACAAAGCCCATGAATAACATCATTAAAAGTCTCAACATCAGGAGTACACCCCATCAAATTCATCTGCTCAAAAAGATTCAATGCATCATCAACCCTATCAAACTTGCACAACGCGTGCATCAGCGTCTGGTAAACTACCGCATTCGGGACACACCCATGCCTCGTCATGTCTTTTAAAAGCTTACACGCAGAATCAACCTCGTTAACAGAACAAAGCGCTTTAATCACAATCGCGAAACTAAAAACATCCGGACCAATGCCTCTCTGAAGCATTTCATAGAACACATTGTGTGCAACTTTCGCACACCTCCTTCAACCAACACATCCAACACCGTGTTATACGATTTACAACTCGGTTGACAAACAAACACAGACCTCATTTCCAACAGCAACCGGATAGCTTGACCCGGTAACCCAGCTCTCTGGTAATGCCTCATGATCATAACAAATAGGGTTTCTTGAAAAACTATATGTTCATCTTTCATCTGCATTAACAATCTATCAATGGTTTTAAACTCTCCAACCGCCAAGCATAATACACATCGAAAGTATGACAATAACCTTTCTGTGTTTTCGCCCAATCGAATAACTCGAGTGAAGTTGATGCATCAAGTGGAAGATTGAGCAGTTTTTGAAGCTGAAAGGGGGTGATTCTGTTGAGTGATTTGCTGAGCTGTTCGATGTCGAAATGTTTTAGTAACCCCACCCAGTCTGTTTCAGAATCTGAACGGGTTTCGTTAACGGGATTTCTGGGATCGTTGGCGTTTGAAGTGCAGAATGGATTTAGGGTTTTGTTTGGGAATTTTAGGGTTTTGAGGAGGTGGGTTGGTGAAAGAGTTGATCTTTTCAGCATAGCTTTAAGAATTGAGAAGGAAATTGGTGAAAAGGGGTCGATTGAATCGACCGAGTGATTGAATTGGAAGAATTAAGAAGGTTTTATGCAATCGTAATTGAAACCATTTGATTTGAGGGGAGTTCGGTGAGAAGAAATACAGAGTAGCTCAAACATCAGTGCAAATTCAACATTAGTCTCACTCCCACGATCTTGAACTAGAATGCGCTGTTTTTTTTCACTCTGAAAACCAAAAACCAAGCGAAAAAACGTGTTCCTTTTACTCTCATTTCTGACTTTCTGCTACACAATCACCTAAAGGCTTGGTATAAATATAAGTTGTGTATGGGTTGAGTATCCAAGCTAAAAACAAAACAAAAAAACGAACGAGAACACGCAAAAAATACTATCGTTTTACTCTCTCTTCTTCTACAAATGGCAAATAACGATGTTGGGCCATCTGTAACGGTGGTAAAAGTTATTCCTACGAATAGAAACCCAGATGTTTGGCAAGCTGTGCGGGAAAAAAATTCAAAGGATACAAACTCAACCTTACGAAAACACATAGACAAGTACCGCAAGTTTGTATGACGAGATGAAGGTTTCAAACAATGAGTAGTGCTAGCCTGCTAAGGGTCATGTAATAATAACCGGGTCCGAACCCATTTTATTTATTTAAGTGTGTCTTATTAATATTTTTTGTCGATACATAACTTGAAAACAATGCAAAATTAATTGTCGATTAAAATCTCTTAAACTGCTAACTTACCAAACGGCTTTCTATGAACTAGTGCACATTCAGCACAAGATTATTCGACAACATTATGGTCATTATTTGGATCTTCCAAGACGTTCATATGTCTTCTGTAGATTGTGTGAAACCTCTTAACCATCAGGATTTTTATTTTTTAGTTTTAGTTCATGAAATTTTTAGTTTAAATAATTTTATATTTATTTTAAATTGTATTATATTATTTTAAATAATACGAAATATAAAAAATAATATTATTATAAAAAGATAATCTATACTAATAAATAAAGGTTTAAGTTGGACACTTGTCACTTCCTCATGCTTTCTCACATTGGTTTTCCCGCATCTCTCTCCTAATAAATGCGCATGTATCTTATTAAATAATAATAATGATATTATAAATATATTATTAAAAAAATACTAATTATATTAAATAAGAATATATATATATCTATATCTATACTATCTAATAAATAAAGGTTTTTCTTGCCACATGTCACCTCCATATTCACCCTTATCATTTATTTCTCGCATCTCTCTTCTATTAAATACATTTTCATCTTTTAATAATAATATATTAAAAAATACTAATTATACTAATAAAATACATTTATTTAAATTATCTTTTATCATAAAAAACTTTAAAATCTAATTATTTAACTTTTATTTTCAATCAAGTAGTAATGAAAGTCAAATTATATTAAATAATAATTAACGTATTTTCAAAACTCAATTATATATTAATTTTTACATATTTTAAATTTTGTTTTTTATCCTTAGTATATGTAATACATTTTTACATCTGTAAAAAATATATATAAAATTTTTAGAATTGTATGTATGATATTTTTCACCCCGTGTGTAACACACGGGGTCTAAGCTAGTATATATATATAACTAGGTTAGAAACCCGGTGTATTACAAGGGTTAAATAAATGCAACGTTATATATATACTTAATAATAAAGATTTACATATTATGAACGCACCTATTTTTTTTAAATAAAAATATTTTATAAAAAGAATTATATAAATCATTATTATTTAATAGGAGAGTGATGCGGGAAACAAAAAATTATAAAAAAACAATTAAAGAAAATTCGTATAATTAATAGGAGAGAGAGGCGGGGAAAAAACGATGAGGATGCATAGGAGAGTGACAAGTGTTCCAAAATATTATAGAGTATAGATAGGAAATCAAAATATAACTAATTAAAGAAAAAATATTAATTTGTTATATACACACATTTCCACTTGATATATCTCGAGACGATCATAATAGTCTGACAAGTTAGACGATCATAATAGTCTGACAAGTTATGACGTATTTACAAATTTATAAGTTATATCGTTTTCAATATACAACCCGTGTAATGCACGGGATTCTAACCTAGTTTGGTATATAAAGTAATGTAAAAGTAGGTGATAATGTGAAAATATGGGGTGTCTGAAAGATGATGTCGTGATGAAGTAAAAAATAGGTGTTTTTAAATGATTAGTGAAAATCTTATTGGCAGTTGATGTGGCGCTTTTGGTTGAGTTTTTCTCATCCGCCATTGGAGGCGCTCTTTATACATTATTATTAAACTATATGTTAGGATCTTATGTATTACACGGATTGAATAAATGTAATGTTATATAGTTGATAACAAAAAAAAGTTATGTATTTAAAAACATGTGTGTTACAAAGGTCGAATAAAATATAATGAAATCTATTAACACATACCATCGTCAAAATAGGTCCTTAAAAATGTATTTTTACGTGACGGTTATAAATTTTGTTAATTTAAATTTAGAAACATTTTTTTTAACTAGGTATACCCATATAATACACGGGTTTATTAAAATATAATACATACACTCTTCAAAATTAGTTCTTAACTATTTTTATGTAATTGATAAATATTAATTTATATTAAATTTATTAAATTAATAATATAATAACTACACACAATTAAATAATAGATATTCATGATGAAAAATATATTAAATATTTAAAAATATATTTTTTATATCATTACTCATTCTTTTAAGGCTCATGGGGAGCAGTTAAAAACAGGGTTTTACAACATGAACAACCGGCTTTGCGTGCTTCTTCTGCCTTTATGTATTTGGCCCGCTTCTTTTCCCTTTTCACCCAAATTAGGGTTTCCCCTTCACCATCATTCCAGATGGTCGTTGTCGTCGTCCTAGCGATCGTGTACAGGTATGCTTTTTCTGGCTTTTATGTATGTCATCCTAGGTGGCGGTGGTGTGGTGGTGGTGCCGCTGTGGTAGCGGTCGCGTTTGGTTGCCTTCGACGGAACTTCATGCTGGTATGGTGATGGTGTTTGAGCCCGATGGTAGTGATGGTGACGACGACGTTTCTCGGGGACCATAGTCGCTCAAACGGCGATGAAAAAAATCCAACTTCCCAAGAATGACGATCCACATTCCTTTCCATGTCGTATGCCAAAATCAAAATCAAAATCACAAATCAAAATCAATATTATTACACTCCAAAACCAAAATCGAGCTAGATATTGCAGGTTCGTTGAATCGCTGGTTGAAATTTGGAAACCAGAATCGAGTTCCATTTTCCGGTTTGGTTCTACAGGTTTGATTCCTAAATCAAAATTGTTGGTGTTTGTTCTAGGTTCAAATCGATATCTCGAAAGAAATTCGCATGTACCAAATTGAATCCATCTCATAACGTTCTGCTTGACTAGCCCCTTTTGTTTTTGATTAATTGGTTTCTCTTTTGGCTGTTCGTGTGGGTAACGAGTATTTGACAACCACTACTGTTGGTTGTTCTTCAATTCTCATGCTTCACTGTTTCTGTTTTAAGTTACAGATGTTAATCTCTTTTTTTAATGGATTATGGGATCTTAGGGAATGGTTATAAGATGTTTGATGAATGTCCTCCTAAAATATTTAGTTGTAATGAAAGGAACTTCACCTTATTTATTTTTATTCTAGATGGACGACAAGATTCGTATTGAATATTTATGTACAATCTTTCTTTGGTATTTGATATAGGTAACCGATAGTTTAGATTAAGGTAATGTATCGTTACAGGCTTGAATTTGCAGCCCCTTCGAATTCCCAAATCGTTGATCCCGTTAGGTTTTTCTTGCTATTGTTTTATTTCTATTCTTTTTATGCATTTGGTATATGTTCAATAATTATTAATTGTTTACTGTTTGTGATTTTAGTGATTGAAATATTGGGAAGCTTTGTGAATGAGCCAACTTGCATTTTCTGGAACCATGACAAAAGGTATTCAACTCAGAGGCGGTTCACTCACCTTAGCTGCACTCCCAGACAACGAATTCACAATTTCTGCACTTCTACAAGAACATACTCATGACTTGCCTGTAAGAACAACCAACATTTACACTCTTTTTTATCCCTGATGCACAGATTTATAGTCACTTTCTACCTTAGTACAAGAAACCTAGATACATGTAAGTGTCACATCCACTTACTGCCTAGCTAAACACATAAGCTAATATATAACCATGAGCAGGTACCGTCTTGTGACAACAACTGCTGACAATTAAGGTAGCTTAACCACAACCCTGTTTTGAGAAGGATTGTTCTATATTGGTTGTCGATGAAGGTTACAAAGTCGACGTAACAGTGCCGACACCTGATACAGACGCTTTACCATGTTAGTACTTCATATTTCACGACCATGAAAATCTTGATGTGTTCTGTGGAAACAACCAACAAGTCATATGTTATCTACAATAATACCCCCCTCAAAACAGCTCTTCTCTATTAATTTTAACAGACTTTTCTGTTCATTATTTTAGTGATTTATTGCAAGGACTGGAAGACAAACCAACAAAAGATGGCTGCCCTTTTCTGCACCTAACACTAATGGATTCAAGGTGAATATTGGCGCAACGCAAAACCGTGCATAAACGTTTTTAAACAGGTAAAAACATTTTTCTTTTTTATTAATTGCACATGTAATTTAAACACAGTTTATTTAGAAATAAGACCATAGAGCTGAGGTGAGGCAGTGTCAAGCGTAAACCCACCTTAAGCATTTCACCAGGATTTGTTGTGTTTGATTGTCTGTTTGGCAGCCACTGCTGATACAGTTTTGCTCTCTCTTTTTTTTCTTTACTATTTAAAGGGCGAACACACATTCTTCCTTTTCTGTTTATATGCTTCTAAATCACAGTTCCATACTGTTTACTTTACATGCTTTTAAACAATTTATTATACCTTTACTTTTTAGCAAATGAATAAACACTCTTAAGTTAAAAAAAAGCATCACTTTTTAGCAATTTATTATTTCCCATTTTAGTTTTGATTATAAAATTCTTACATTTTAAGATAAATATAGAAGAATGCATAATTTAGAAGCTCCTTTGTATCTAAGATTAATGTCAGGCATTTATTTGTTCTTTCAGGCTTGGATTGCACCTCTTCTTTCAAGATCTAATTTGCTTATTACTAGGGACATAAAATGGGCCAACCTCCCACAAGTGGTATTTTCCATATCCATTTTCTCTTTTAACTCTTGATGTGCTAAAATTAAAACATGTGTTTGCGTATAATATTTTTAATTTCAGCCTGTGTAAATGGCCGCCATCCGCATTTCCTCGATCATACATTTTGATATAGAAACGTAAGATACAAACTGCAACTGTTCTATACGCATATAAATGTCAATGTTCAAGAAAGGTGTCTCAACCACTATTTGGTGGATAATAACTCAAAGAGGGACCAACCCCAATTTCACTATTCCTCAAGAACTCTTATCCCTAATTACATTCCCTTATACCATACTTCAACAAAAAGGCATTTATTGAGTGAATAGTAACACTCCTCTATGACCAAATCCAAAGATGATATTTGTGTACGTCTTTAACACTTGTATGGTTTCTGTTTCTCCCCAAAAGGTTTATAATTTTTAACAAGTTCGTATATTTGGGTTTTTTTACAATGGATTTTGTTTGAACAAAGAGGCTGTGATGATTACTTCTATTAAAAAATTGTGAAAATCCGCATCTTGGCGAGGCAATCCGGATGGTAATATGAAAGGAACAAGTGTTTCTATCACGTTGCAACCGATTTATTTGCAGACCTGGTGGATTTATGTTTCTTTGTCCAATTGTTAGATCTGAGCCTTATAAATTGTTGTTGTTCCTGATATGGCTAGAAATCTGTTTACATCAGAACTCGGTAAAATACGTTCTTAGATTTTTATTATTTGGTCTTAAGAAACACCTTTTTTTAATACTTGGTGTTATTTGTATATAAGATGGCAGTGGTATAATTTGAATTCAATTAGTATTCCACATTAGTTGTTTTCTCTACCTTTAACATGGTGTTTGCCTGTTTGGTTCAAGATTGGGTGTTTGGGAATTTTGCAACCAGGTATGCTTTCAATTGCGTTTTTCAATCAGGTTTTCATTTCAGGATGTTATTCCGTGCGTTGGAGGTCCTCCTGTTCCAAACAACCAGGTATGCTTTCTTCCTGATGGCTAATAAAGACCCTAGGGTTTTTAGTTGAGTTTCCCTTCTATGGTCCTAGATTGAACAGCTGATGTGAGTGCGAGGTTTTGTAGTTAGTGTTTTTATTTTGATTGATATGAAAAACATGACAGGTTGAATTTTGTTTATAAATCGAAAACCCGTATCTTGAAGCATCGATTACAAACACACAAACAGATGCTGTTGCATGGGGTGTTATGAGATTAATCATTTTCTCTCACTTTCGTTTGATTCCGATTGTTGTTATTGTCTATCGTTCCAAAATGAATTGGATTTTGATTTTAATTATGATTATGATGTGAATGTTGACGCTATTTTATTTGCATTGCCTTTGATTTTGGATTAGCTTTTCAACTGGTTTAGGAGCAAAGAAATTAATCGTGGCTGTTTGTGTACAACCGACTACTCAGGTAATGGAATCCTTCTTTTTGTTGAATGAAGTTCATTTCTGAACACTTTTTGGGTTCTTGGTTTTTCAATTAGTTTGGTTTATTGGGTGAAGCTTATGATAGGTGTGGTGAAGTTTGTGCAGAATATGGTAAAACATTTTATTTAGGTTGGTAAAAACGGATAAACGATCGGGTAAGTTTTATTGAATGAGAGACATGTCAGTTTTATTAAAACGGATAAACGATCTTTTTTTATTAAGCGGGTTGCACATGTTAGTTTTATTAAACGTGTCAAATGGGTCTTTTTTTTAAACAGGTAAAACGGGTCGGTGTGATAGGAAATAAGGATTACCTAATAGGTAAGAAGGAAGTGACTTATATAGGTGGCTAATAAAGTTTGATGAAGAGACAAACATGGAAGTGGTTTAAGGTTTGTATGTCCATGCCTTGAGACTTCTTTTTATGAATTCGAGTATTCTAACATCGGATTTGGTTAAGTATGTTTACGCGCGTTGGCTCGAAATTAGGGCGAATTATTTGGCACCGCCTTTGCAGAGCTTGACGAATGTTTGTATTATGCTGTTTTTTGTACAATCGGTGGATCGGTTGCTGTTAGTGCTTGGATGTTTCATATTGCATTCCGACTGAAACGGGTCAAAAGACGATATAAATAACAAACAATTTTGAACGAGTTTAAAACTAAATATGTAATTCCAAATCTACATCAAATTAGAAACTGAAACGAGATTGACAGATGTATGGATCCCTCCATTGGCAATGTCAATCATCATGAAAGGCCAAGTACTAACAAAAAATAAACCAAATTAAACATCAAATAAATTAATTAAACAAAATTATTTACAAAAATTCAAATTGTGAAAACAAAAACTATAGCCTTTTACTCTTTGTGCTTATACAAGGGTTTTAATCCTCTCATGAATGCTTTTTAATACATCTTTTTACAACAGTTAGCATAAATGCGGGTTGTCGGGTTCTATATCATTTAAAAATATGCAGGTCTAATGGTATTATCTTACCATTTATTTCTCCTTTGCAGCACACATCCTTTGGAGGGAATGACTCAATTCAATGGCTCATGGGTAAGAAAGTAATTTGTTTTTAGGTTTTGTTGACAAAACTTATCAAGGGAACATAATATCCCCATGGGTCTCCCATTCTGCAAATCTATCTGAAAACCCGCCTACACTCGGGCTTCTACCATCCTGCACCCAAGTTAAAAATAATAACAATATTATTATAAAACACAAATATAAATTAATAAATAACAGCAATTCGGTATACTTGTGTAATATGTAATAGATTAACAAATCATTTATGTTTTATATAATTTGGTTGTCTTTAGGTCTATCAGCAATCTATTTCAGCAGTGTGCATTCAAGACTAGCCTCGAGAAAGGATGCTTGTACAAGTTCTTGATGATTCAGATGATACAACTGTTCAGGCTCTTACCAAGGTAGAGGTAAACAGGTGGCAACATAGAGGTGTGCATATAGTATTCAGAAACCGACTTATTCGAACTGGCTACAAGGCGGGGAATCTAAAATCTGCTATGAGTTGTGATTATGTAAATGATTACGAGTTTGTAGCAATTTTTTATGCACACTTTCAACCAGTACCAGATTTCCTAAAGAAAACCATTCTTCATTTTAAGGTAACTTTTGCTTTGACTAAAATACAGTTTTTCGCTATTATAGTCTCAAATGTTTGTACATGCAATAAACACATTTGAAAGGGCGCATATATGATTGTATATAGTAAAGTAAGATTTTTTTTGTTTCTAATAGTGGTGGCAAGACCCGTGGGTTGGCAGTGGGTCAAAACAAGTTATTTTTATTACAATAATAAATAAATTATTTATTGAATAACAAGATTCAGGAGGTTGTATGATTTGAAAAACGAATTTGGGTGACTTTCAATTTGTTTGATGCTTCAAGCTAATTATGTAGTATATCTTTTTAGTTCTGAATTTTTTGAAGTTCTGCAGTGTATTTTTTTTATTCTGCAGTGTATCCTTATTAATTCTGCACTGTTTTTTTATTTTAAATTCTGCAGTGTATTCGAGTGTATTAATAGTTTAGATTGTCTGTTTGTTGACTGGTTTGTGTGATCCCTCGATTTTTGGTGGAAAAGTTGTAATTTAGAAAGCTTCAAAACTTATCATTTGGATTCTTTGCTTCAGGTTGTGAATTGGATTACATTTTGCATTCATTTGGCTCTGATCAATAGTTCTTTTCATCAGTTGTAAACATCAGGTAATGCATCAATACTACTCCGCAACTGATTGTATATGAATGCAACTGATTGGTTTTACCACTTCTTCAGAGGTTGATGTCGTGCTTTAAACCCCTCTTCTTACTCATGGTCAAGAGGTATAAAGGCATTCTCGGTTTTTTTTATGTAATTTTGATCATGTATAATTAGTGGCTAATTAAGAAAATCTATGATACTCATGTAAACAACCTAACTTAACTTATGTAAACAAGTTAACTTATGTAGACACGTTAATGTTAATGCGTCACAGCATGCGAGTCGCGGTTAAGCGTGCCGCAACGCGCGCGGGGTAAATACTAATTAATTAAAAAGAGTGACAGAAAAAACATGCTAAAAATGCTTTAAAAAATACACAGGTTATTTAATAGGATAAAGTAATGTTTATCCTATTAAGTTTCTATATTTTTACGTTTTATAAATAAACCAAAAGTTGGATATCTATCCTATCTTATTCAAATATGATATATGATGAATTTTTTTTCAAAACAACGTAATACTTTTTAAAATTCATAATATACCATACTGACATAATTATTTCTAACTACGTTTCAGCTTGATGTTCTCAACCAAGTCGTCGCCGTCGCAACGCGCGGTATATCAACATTGTAGACGGAGAGGAGCTTTTGACGCTCAGTAGAGATGGTATCTATACAAGCTCGGATACAATGTAAAAGTAAGGGCCAAACCACAACTGTTTGATTTGGAAGCCTTTACTGCAGTAACATTAAACTAAAAAAGTTGAGGCTGCAGACTATGCAGTAGAGGTGCACAAACCGGTTTTTTTTCGGAACCGGATCCCCCGGATCCGGACCAGTTCCATCAACGTTGGTCAAGAACCGGATCCATTAGAACCGGTTCCGGATCGGATCCGGTTCCGGGTGTGGAGACTTGGAACCTATTGGGACCGGATCGGATATTTAGAACCGGACCGGATAAAAAAAAACCGGTTCCGGAAAAAAAATTTTTAAAAATTAACAAAAATACACTATAAAATACATGTTTTATTTATTTTGTAGATTTTTTAAAGTTATTTAACAATAGTTCGTACAAAAAAAAAACAAAAAACATAATTGAATCACAAATTATTTATTATGTTTTCAATATTCTTCGTCGTAGTCTTTGTAACATCGGTTTTCATTCTTCTTCGCTTGAGATACGTTGGGTTTCATCGTAAGCTTGTTCTTCGTCCGAAAGTGAAGTCGCCGCCCCATGTTCTACTTCGAATTCATGTATTTCTTGTTCAACGTCAAGCTCGCCTTCTAGTTTTGCAACATGTTGTACACGTTCGGCGGCATCCAAATGGTCCTTCAAGCAAATACACATCTCCATAGATTCCGGTGTAAGCCTTGTTCTTCGAATAGATAAAACCCTGCCACTAAGAGAAAAAGCGGATTCCGAAGCTACCGTGGAAGCTTGGACGGTTAGTAGGTCACGGGCCATTGCGGCTAGAACGGGATATTGGGATTCCCTTCCTTGCCACCAACTCAAGATATCAAACTCTTCGGATCTTAGAGTAGAAATAAAGTCGGTTGCTTGATATCTCCCAAGCTCGGTACTTGGTGTGGTTCCACGAGCTCGTTTAGTATTTTCGTTTCTTAAAGTGTTAAATAAATTTAGCATCGGGTTCCTTGAACTACTAGAAGTTAAACCCGAACCCATTAATTCACGTATGTTTGATGGATCACCACTTCCACCATATTTGCGTAAATAATAATCAAACATATTATTAAAAGCCGAATTGAAATCCCTTATTGCATTTGATTCAAAATTTGGGTCTTCCTCGAACATATTTAAATCATCCGATATTGATCCAATTAATGTTTCAACACCGGTTACATTAATCGTTGGGTTTAAGGCGGCCGAACATGTAACAACGGCCGACATTTCTGAAAAATATTTTTTAAATTTAGCTTTCATAGGTTTTACCATTTTTTTCAAAAATAGGGCCGTGATATTCAAACTCTTTTAATTTATTACATATTAAGTATAATTGTTGAAGTATTAGCGAAGACGTCGGATAATAAACTCCCGATAAACATGTAGTTGCATTTTTAAAAACCTCAAGCAAATTAGTTAGTTTCTCGATCATATCCCAACTTATATTATCAAATTTTTGTAAACAACGTTTCTTTTGTACAAGTTCATCATGGAAATGTTTTAAAGTAATTCTTTGTCTTAAGGCCGATTCAAACATTTTTCAAGTCGAGTTTTATCTAGTAGGTACGTCCCAATTCGGACCTAAAAAGATGGAATCCGTTTGTTGGCACAAGTTTCTATAGTTTATATATCTTTTTTTTGCTTGTGCTAAAAACTTCACGTAACATCACTTTAAAATTTTCTTTTACGTCTCTTATTTCTTGGACGTTTAGACCGTCTTGCACAACCAAGTTAATGATGTGTGCAACACATCGACTATGAAAAAAACACCGTTACAAGGCGGTTCATATTTTATTTTTAATTTTTCGACCGCGTTTGTGTTATTTGAAGCGTTATCAAAAGATACTGAAAATATTTTTGGTTGAATTTTATAAGTTTGAATTACCGAGTCTAAAATATAAAATAAGTTTTCACCGGTATGTGGATATCCAAAATAATCAAACGCATTCGTACGCTTCATCATTTGCCACGACTCCGGTTGAACCCATTGTGCGGTAACGCAAAGGTACGATTCGGGTAAACCATGTGGAGCGGACCAAACGTCCGTTGTTAAGTTAATGCCGGTATTTAAATTTTCAAAACCTAAAATTAATTCTTTTTTAGCTCTTTTCCACATTTTTAAACAATCTCTTCTCAAAGTAGAACGACTTACATTTGTGTAACTCGGTTGAAGCGTCTCTTGTATCATCCTCGTCAAGTGCGGATTATCAAAATGATCAAAAGGCAAGCCTTCTTGAATGACGAAATGTGCCATTCTCTCACAAACCCTCTCGACATTGTATTGCCAAACTCCTCCATCCCTACCAATTTGAGTTTGATCTTCACCTTCTCGAGTGTGTCTTGCGTGACTAGCAATATGTTTCCTCAAACTGCTATTTCCCGCCGCACCCAAAAGTCTACCACAACGTTTGCAACGAGTCTTTTGCGAACCGTTCGACATTTCGCATAAATCGAAATAATTTCTTGGTTTCGGGAGCAAGGAAGTATTGACACAACCGTAACATCGCTAGTATAACCACCAACCGAATTTTGAGTGCTTGCGGAAGCGGAAGCCATGAGAGCGTTTTTTTTTTTTTTGCTTAAAGTGAGCGTTTTTTTGCGTTTTGATAGCGTTTTTGAGTTTTGAGAGCTAGAATGTTGTGGTGAACTAACTCATACACCCAATACCTATTTATATTAAATTTCAATCCTTAAAAACAAAAAAAAAACAAAAAAACGGGCATAAACGGCTATATAGCCGGGTTTTTTTAACCCCAACGGCTAGAACTGGTTCGGAACCGGTTCCAAAATGTCCGAAAAAAACCGGTTCCAAAATATCCGATTTTTATCCGGTCCGTCAAAAAACCCAGAACCGGTCCCGGAACCGGCGGTTCTCAAAATATCCGGACCGGTTCTAAAAAAACCGGTTCTAGCCGGATCCGGTTTCGGATAATCCATCGGATCGGTTCCGGTTCTTTTGTGCACCTCTACTGTGCAGTGCCCGGTCACCCATTGCCGAAGTTTTATTTGCTTTTTTACTCGAGACACATTTTAACCCAACCCATATTTTCCCCTACTGAAATTTCCTGGATCTGTCACTGTCACTCCATCTACACGGCCTTGATTATGGGCTTATCCCCACTTCAGAGTTCGGATGCCCTTATTTTGGACCTATTTATGACTTTCAGGCCAGCCCAGGCTTAGGGTAGTGCTTCTAGGGCAGGACTCTTCTGAACCAGGTCTAGGGTATATCATGCTTTCAGGCAGGGCTCTTCGGGCCCGGGTCTGGGATTATCATGCTTTCAGGCAGGGCTCTTCTGGGCCGATCCTGGGACAAATCACGCTTTCATGTCTGACAAGAAAACATCACAGAATCATACGCATACACCCTAAACTTTGAGCTAAAATCATTTTTTGCATAAACTCCATTACTTACAGAATAATAAGGCATCCCTACAAAAGGGTGGTGAATCTCGATTCTAATGTTCAACACAAACCCATAGTTTTAATGCTTATAAAACGGGATGTGAAGACTTACTACAACGAGCCACACCGAACTGCGTGTGTTTGAAGAACAGTTCTTGCAGCCTCTTTGACCACTTGACCACTAGCATAGTGATGTCTGCAAACTGGCATGTATACATCTGCACCAGCAACAAGTTCTCTCTTTGTTTCCTCGGTCTTCCTTAACGTAAAAGAAGCGGGGTTTCCACACACCTCACATCTCGCCTTTAACTTAGTTACAGACTCTGCAATTGGTATTAAATCAAGCACTCCGAAGCTCCTTCTACAAACCGTACGTATTATGTTCAATTATCAAATCAGAATATAATGTATGGCTGCAACAAAAGTTTTACATGAAACATCACAATGTTGACCCATTTACTCATAAATAGTCTATTTGGATCGTGTTTTATCTCAAATGGATCATGTGGAAACAGGTCAAACAGGTTGAATGTTGCCCGTAGTCTATTTTTGTTCAGACAAGTTACAAAATTGTTTTGTTAAAGAACTTAAATTATTACCATTGTAATCATAATAAAAAAAATGGACAACAAAGTGTTAGCGTGCCAACCCAACTGAAACCGACCTGAACCATACTAAAAAGTAAAAAGGACCCTTTTCCACTAAACTATATTGCCACCTCTTCACAAGACGCTTACAGAACGTTTTTTCTCTGGGTGAAAACTCTAAAAAAAATCTTTTCAGAAGAATATATAAACAGGACCTATAAACTGGAAAAGTTAAATTGGAGGCTTTTGAGTGTTACCTCAGATAGTCACCATCCAAACCAGCAACAATTACAGTTTTACCATCATGGTCAGCAGCTTTCATGCAGAAATCATAGAGGTCTTCAAAAAACTGAGCTTCATCAATTCCAATCACCTCTAGCTGTTACCACCACACAGCAGCCATATGAAAGAAACAATCACTGAACAAGCTATACATCAAGCAAAATATGCATACGACAATTGTATTTTAATCTCCCACCAGGAAATGGGGCCCACAACATATATATTAGAGATGGCAAAATACGTAGGTCAAACCAGTTGGTAACAGGTCAAACGAGTAAGTTTTTAGTTTGGGTTGGGTTGACCTGCGTAGACATCTGTGTCCTCGTTTTTTGGCTTTTTTAATAGAAGAATATTATTGTAAATATTATTAAAAACTATATTATACAGTAATAATCTTATATTTTGTTAATACACCCATTTTAAATGGTTGTATACGTTTAAATAAACTTTGGGCAACTTTTAACCAGTTTGTCCCGTTTTATTTTTTGCTACAATTTTTAAAAAAATTTACCCATGTCACCCTTCAGAGATAAAAGGTTACCCAAATGAAGCCATTTACAAGTGAATGGGTCGAAAATGTAGTCACTAATAAAAATGAATGCAGTACACCTGATTTTTTGCTGGATAAAACTCTTAAAACAGAAAAAGTTTAAGCGTAGTTGAAGCCGTATTCTAGTGTTTACCAAATTTAACTCTCAGAAAATAAGTTTCACACTGAAGTTACCTGCTGATAAGCTTCAATACCAATTATTTCTTTGAATGAAGATAAAGCTGCCAGTGGCCAACATGGTAACTTCTCCCCATCATGTGTCACAATGGAATCCAATCCATATCTTGTATCCTTGCTAGACTTTATAATAGCAACATTTCTGTGTGAAATACATATTAAATAAAAGATGTATCACTGCCCACAACATAAAATATACACAGATAAAAAAAGTAACATATATACCATGCAAAGTGCCTTGTAAGAAAGTGATAAACTGGCTTATTACCCAGAAAAAAATCACTAATTCTCTGCATTAATTCTCAACCAAAACAAGAAAAAATTGCAGATGCACATCTAGCTACAGAACATAATTAAAAACATGAAAGAGTATGACATTTTAGTTGATGTTTCTTAAAAGGAATCACCACTGGTAAAACTATAGAAAGAGCAGTAGCCCATGAAAACTGAGGTTCAACAAATGTGCATAGACCAAAAATATCTTGTTGTAGACTATATTAAGTAGAGATTGGCAATCTCGACCCATTTACTAATAAATGGGTCAATTTATGTTATGTTTTGTACTTAACGGGTCTAATAGGTAAAATCAAAAAAAAAATATTAGCTTAAATGGAAACAGGTCAACAAGTTGAAAGTAGGCCAAAGCGTGCATGTTAAGGCATACAACCTCCAATCATTTTATTCAATAAACTAAATAATTATTTAAACTAAGTATTATTGTAATCATATATGACATAATACTTATTTATTTAAAAAAAGGTGTTTTGGGTCAAAACAGCCACACCTGTACCAAAGTTACGGGTATAAACTCGTACTCATCACCCAATCCATTGATTTTACCACCTCTAATACTAACCATTTGATTGGCATTCAAATCTCTAGAAATGCCACTTAGCACCAACCACCATTTAACATCAAATCCATCATCATTTATCAGTTCCATATCAAATATGAGCCATGTCCCTAATGCCTTGATTAACACCGGTTCACCCATAGCAACTGATGAGGGAAGATTGAACGCATTTCACCCATGTGAAGTAACTAGTTATTTGCTAGCAACTGTGAAATCATGAAAATAACCTGCGTCCTTTAGAATACAATTCATATCCTTGATCACCTCATATATCTGTTTAGTTTGTTCATGCATGTTGTGTCCCTTAAAGAAAAAGTGGACCTTTTTTTGAACCTCAATCATACTATAACCAGGCTCCTTTTTCATCCCCAGTTCCTTTAACCCACTTCTAATCTCAGCAACATTACTCCACTGATCAAAACTGGCAAAAGCATTAGATAAAACGACATATTTACCAACGTTATCAGTTTCCAACTCAAAATAATGTTTAGCAGCAATTTTCATCATATCCATGTTTCCATAAATCTTACAAGCCTGAAGAAGAGCACCCCATATCACCGGATGATGTTTACACGGTGCGTTTTTTACGAACTCGTAAGCTTCGTCTAGCTTTCCTGAACGTCCTAAAATGTCCACCAATGCTGCATAATGTTTTTCTCCAGGCTGAATCCCATAATCTTTTTTCATTGAACAGAAGTAATCCCAACCCTCTTTAATCAAACCTCCATGACTACAAGCAAAAAGAACAGCAAGAAAAGTAACATTGTTTGGTCTAAATCCTTCATCTATCATTCTATGGAAACATTCCAGTACCTCTTTGACTCTACCATGTTGACCATATCCAGATATCAAGGAAGTCCACGTAATGACATTTTTATCAGATGACTTGATAAATACTAAATGTCCATCATATGAACAGCTACATTTGAAATACATATCAATTAGAGCACTATTCACAACAACATTTCCACTTATATGGTTTTTTATCATAACAGCATGTGCTTGTTTACCCTTCTCTAACATTGCCAGGGTGGCACATGCCCTAAACACCGAGGCAAAAGTGAACTGATCGGGTGTTAAACCACTTCGTCTCATCTCATCATACAGATTTAATCCCATTTCTTCAAGACCCTTTTGCACATATCCTGCAATCATGGCATTCCATGAAATCACGTTTGGCATGACTAATTTATTGAAAATAATATGAGCCGTAACTAGATCTCCTGATTTTGCATACAATATTAACAACTTGATCTTCAAATACATGTTGGGAACAAAACCAGCCATGACCATTTGTGAATGGATTCTTCTGCCAAGCTGATAACTCTTTTTGAATATGCAATCTTGCAAAAGAAGAGAATAAGTCTCTGAGTTCACCTGGTGTCCTGTATGGCATAATAACTGAATTGCGTCTACCAATCTTCCTGAAAAACATAGACTCTTCAATGTTTCATCTGTGCTGGTGATGGCGTTAGGAACCCTAGCCTGAAATCTGGGAATATCTTACCAGTGATAATTGGATTCAGCTATTGGAACGAAAAGTAAGAAGTAAAATTTCCATCAACCACTTAGATTAAGTGAAAATAATGAAGGAATATTCCAGCTTTTTATGTTAAAAAAACTTCTGGTGTAGAAGTTGTTTTGATTTAAGTGAACATCAACTTAACATCATTATATGAGACATTATTTAAACAAACAAACAAACGAACCCAGTAAAATCCCACTCATAGCATATGCTATTAGTAGGATCTGGGAAGGGTAAGACGGGGGCAAGCCTTTCCTCTATCTCGAGAGACAGAGAGGCATATGCGACATTATTTGTATATTTAAGATAAAAATGGTATCTTTTTGTCTACTATTATAGCCATTAGGCCTAATTAGATAAAACTCAAGTGAGGAAGTTATTTGCCTACTTTGTTTCTTCACAAGCCTAAGCATTTATAACTAGTAATGTTTCTCAAATCCTTCAAAACTGAAAATGGTCACCCAAAAGTTCTTAACCAAATTTAAGAGCTTATGAAGACCATGAATGACTTTACACTAACAACAAAACGGACAATCATGTTATGAAATGCAGTGGCAACACCTAAAGCCACGTCCTTGCAAACAATAAAAATATGCTAGAGCACTTGGTTTGCATCTGGAATGCAATCTTAATCAATGCCACCCCATAAACATTTTGGTAGGTTTATGCTCCAACTTGATTCTTAAAATCCTCCAGTTTCATAAGAACTTGCATGTGAATGGTGACCACAAACCTAACTCTAAGGACCCTCCCTGCTTCCAAAACATGCTAATTGCTAAGACTTTTTAGAATAGCCTGAGACTATTTTTGGGTTTATAGGCATGTACATAAAATACATGCAAGCAAGAAAGGTACTATGATTGTAATAGTATCATAATGCACATATCAAACTAATTAGTACTTTCCAAAAATGGGTACCAACAAAGCATTGGTAAATGCCACTAATTATCCATAAAATGGCCTAACCCATTCAGTGCATTATTAAATTGTAAATTACGTGTCAATGATTTAACAGGGAAGCGAAAATAGCACGTGTTGTCATATACTCGTATTTTACCCTCTATTTACCATAATGAAGTTTGTAGACAAATTAGAGTCTTGATAGAAGAACTGGAATCACTTAAATAAGGTTCGTTCAATAATCCTACCCTAACTAGAAGAGTAAGATATGGTACCTGGTCTTAGTTTTGCCTCAAAACAACACATATAGTTAATTTCAATCTATCATTAATAAGAGAAGATTAAGTACTAGTAAAAAGACCTATCCTCCTTTCATAAAGCATAAATCAGTGGATAATGATGTCACCTACACTCAATTCAAGTAAGTTATTTTACTTAACATATAAACGTGTTCTCTATGTTAATCACATGCTAGTACACATGACATGCAGTCATCATCAGATACTAACAAGTGTCATTTTGAACATTCTTCGAATCAACTCGCACAATCATACATGAACGTAATATCCAAGGGCTAAAAACTTTGGTCTCAAACACACGATGTTGATTGTATAGCCTCACGAGTTTCTGTACGGGCAGGGGCGGACCTACATACGTGGGAGGGGGTTCACCGGAACCCCCCGAGTTTCGAAATTTTTATAGAACGGTAGGTAAAAAACTGGGGTGAACCCCATAAAGAATTATAGAGTGAACCCCCTTACAAAGTTTAACAACAGGTGTAGTGGTTTAGGCATTGCTTTATAACTTGGAGGTGGTGGGTTCGAATCTCATCACTGGCATATTTTTAAACCTTTTTTTTTACCTTATTGCGTATGGTACTGGCCCTGTTTGACTATTTCTGGTAATCTGGTTTCTTTTTTGGGCTGGGCCTGGTATAACACTAAAAGCCTGAATTTTGGTGCTTATTTGCTGCTCAATTAAATTTCTTTTATTGAGTTTTTTTTTATGATTTTGTTGTTGGGTGTTTGTACTAATAGCTCCTGAAAGAGGGTGTTTTGGGCAATTTTGGCTCATGGATTCCCATTTTTGGTTTTAAGTTTTCAAATTTTTTCTTCACTTTATGCCTCTAAAATGGTTGAGCCGTCCCTGCCCGACCCGACCCGAACAATCGAACCGAACCGAACCGAATTTTTTTATGTTCGGCCCTATGAAATTGGAGCATCTTAAAACAGTGAACCCCCTGGAATAAATTCTTGGATCCGCCACTGTGTACGGGACATGTAAAACCAATGTTTTGCTATCCCGTCCTCGAGAATGTCTTCGACCATGGGCATGGTAATTCAACAATAACACCACCTAACTAACAAACATGCTATCATCACAGAACTACCTAATTTTTACAAGTTTTCATATCAATCATGTTACCCCTTCATGTGACAATAGTCAGTCTTTCACACGCAATGCATAATATCCACATAACTAAACCATATATGAACTAACTTAGCGAATAATCTGAGCTACAAACCTGCCATTGGAGCTTTCAGATTTAATCCGGCGAAGCAAAGTGGTGGTTTTTCCGGCGAACATGGGGCCCACAATAACGTGAATTTCACCATCCGTTTGGTAACGATGGCCATTTCCATCTGTGCTCGGAGAAGCGTAAGAAAACGAAGACGAGCGTAATCTATGAGAACGTTGTCCACAGAGAAAATTAGGGTTTCTAACAGATACGAAATTAGAAACGGAAGATAGTGAAATAAAAGGAAGATTTGGGAAGAAGATCGAAGAAGGTGATCTTGATGGAAAGACCAGTAATTTCATCATTAGGTTAGAAGCAGCAGAGCCGAAATCTGACGTAATTGTAGAGTAAACGAGGGTTTAGGGTTTTGTGGATGTTGCCGCCGGAAACGGAGAGACGTTAAAATATCAATTCTAAATCAATTTCATATTAATGTGGTAGCCGCATTATGGTTCAATCTTTAAAACTGATCTGGCTCAAATTAGTACATTTATTTTATTTAATTAGATACGTTAGTGTCATTGTCACAACACGTGTGACTAAGTTTGCAAACGCGTCCTTACCCACGTTAGTGTCATCGTACGGCTTCATCGCAGGGTAGGTTTCTTAATGTTTAAACTATGGTTGTTGTCACAAGTTTACACATCCCTTGTTGCATGTATAAAGTGGTTCCTTTTTTATATAAGGTATTAAATGTTATCAATGCTCTAACCGCAACGTGTGAGTTTACGTATTGATTTTAAATTTTTTATACAAAGTTTCTAAGACGTTGATTGAATTTGTGGTTTAACGAGCCACAACATGTAAACGTTTTGTTTTTTTACTTTATTCTGATTTCTTTCATGAATTTGGCAAATGTTGACATAACACGAACGTGTGATAACCGGGTCATGTTGACGTCGCAACATGCGAGGCGAGTAGCAACACGTAGGGAATCGACATACGTCGTCGCCGCAACGCGCGGGTCTTCACACACACTAGTTAAAATTATTAAGGGGGAATACTCGTTACTAATATTAAAATATTGTAGAGTTAATTACACGGATGGTCCCTATGGTTTGCACAAATTACAAGTTTGGTTCTCAAGTTTGAAAAACCACATTAAGAGTCAACAAGTTTGCCTAAACGTTACACCGGTGGTTCCTTGTTAAAAAATATATATTTACAATTCAATGGCTGTCATATTTGTTTTATCTTCTTAATTTGATTTATTTCCTTTTTTGTTGTTTAGGTGTTTTTTGGGCTAATCAACGAAGCCTTTGTTGATTTTTTGTGTATGGTCTGAAAAGCCCAAGATGGATCCTCTAGACATTCATTTTTAGCCCTGAGCAAAGTCAAAGCTCCTCCTGGTGGCGGCTGCATTAGGGTTCCTAAATGCAATCTCTCCAACATGGAAACTCCTCCCTAATTGATTCTCTCTCAGCCGCTCTCATGTCTTCCTCCCTGCTGTCATGCCGTGTATCTCGCTCCTTCCTCTTTTGTGCAAGCTAATTGCGGTGTTGATGTATCCGTTGTGCTCTCTGTTATTTATGGAGGTGCGCTCCCTATCGAAGATATACAAGAATAAGAAGAAAAATTCAATCTCTGTATTCTCAATCTTTAAACCATTCGGTTCTTATTTTTCTGGTTAATTACTCTTTGGTTGTAATCGAAACCTTTTGGTTCGAGTTTCTGTTTAAGTAATTTTTAGTTCTAATACCATTTTTGACATGGTATCAGAGCCCTTTGACTCTTGATTCTGAAGTCTGACAGATTGGAGTGCTCGAATCTGGTTATCTCCGATTAGAGAAAAAAAAACCTAATCTGTTCTGTTTCTTTTCTCTTTCTGGTTGGTGAATCTTCTGTCTTCCGCTGCTATTAACCTCGTGAACCTGCTACTTGGTTGAAGAAAATTGCTTGTTGTTAGGGGTTCTAAAAAACCCTAACTCTTTCTGCTAAAAAAAAAACGAATTTGAAGAACCAGCACGAACATCTGGTGTATGTGATCTGAGAGTCAACAAACTTCCATTCGAATCTCTGTAACTCTAAGTGAAGGTTACAAGGTTCGGATCCAGCTTGGAATACCCTAACTTGGGCGGATACCTCTGTGAGATTGTTCCATTCCTTCTTTTTTATTTTATTGCCGTGCATCATCAGTGTGTTTTTTTTTTGCTTCTGTTCTCTGTGGCATATTCTTGTTCTTATTCACTGCTTATATTGTTTGCATCACTTGTGTGTATTACTTTCTGTTATTGAATGTTTGCATTATTGACCTTGGTTAAACCTTGATCTGCCATCTTGAATGGTGTGAAAACCTGGCTCTGGCTTTGGTCAAATTTGTGTGCGAGTGTTTGCGTGCTATCATACCTACTTGTAATCTGATTGTTATTAGTTACTTTTGTCACACCCCAACCGACGGCGGAAAACGTCGGGGCGTGAAGCTGTGCAGACTGTTCATAGCTCATGGTTGCTAAAGTTTGAATAATTTAAACATTCATTTTCATTACACATAGCAAGTTCATACCATACAAGAACCAAATGTAGCGATTACAAAATACAGATAGTTTAGATTAATTGCTAGGTCCAAATCCTATATGTAGCAGCTTGTAATACTTCAAACATTGTCACCTGAAACATGGTTAAAAACAAAGTCAACTAAAAAGTTGGTGAGAATACATAGGTTTTCATGTCATGTAATAGAATATAGTGTCGTGTGCATACAATTAATACAAACATGGCAATTAAGGCATTTATGGAGAGATACCATCGTGTGACCTGGTAGTACAATCAAACCTTTGTAACTAGCATGCAAAAACAAACACGTGTTGGCAGTAACAGTCACCCTACCTGGGTGGGTTTGTCAGACTCAATAGATCTATCACTGTTTACTGTAGGCTATAAAATAGTTAATGATTGCACGTGAATAGCAAACTGCGTGTTGGTCTACACACCTAGTACTCAAGCACAAAGCTCAAAATTGTAACACATGATTGTAGGGTGGAATTGTATATTGTGTAGTTTGTAAACATAGTAAATAGAACGCATGTTCCACCCCAAAAGTTTGTAAATAGAGTAAAAGAGGGGCTATGTAACTCACTTGTGTTGGGTAGTGTAGTTTGCACAGATCAACAAAAATACCAAGCGTGTTGTAGGTCGCTACGTTTGACCTATTGGATAAATGTATAACGCGTGTCATTGTTTGTGTTATTTTTATGTCGAAAAATGGATTTGTATGTTTAGGGTTTGTTTGAAATAAATAAATAAATAATTTTATTTATCTATTTAGTACATTTTAAATAGTAGTGATATATATATTCTTTAAAATGTAAATTTAAACAACTGATATATATTTATATTTATTTAAATATAAAATTTAAATAAATAATATTTGTTTAAGTCAAAATATATATTTGTATAAATGGTTTTATAAACTCACGATTTCATCGGTTTCGAACTATCGGGAATTAATCGTTTTAAATCTCTAAATCAAGGATTTGGTTTATAAATGATTCCCGGGTCTTGGGATTTTATAAAATATTTTTTATAATTACATTTTGAAATTTTTTTAGCTAAAATATGTTAAATAGACTTTAAAACAGAAAAATAATTGATTCTGGTCAAGGAGCACGACCGTGCTCAAGTAGGGCACGACCGCGCTCGTTGCCGGGCGTGACCGTGGTGGTCTAAAACGCGCCCGTGGTCGAGTCAGAAGGTACTTCATAGGTTCTGGACATAGAGCACGACCGTGCTCGTATCTGGCACGACCGCGTCTAGTGTTTGTTTTTTATCAAGACTTGTTTGCTCGGTAAGCACGACCGGGCCACACCTGGGGCACGATTGTGCTTGGTCAGGCACGACCGCGCTCAGGGATGAGCGCGACCGTGTCGGGCCTTTTTCAGACACAATTCGATCGATTCTTATATTAATAGCTTCTGGATTCTTAGGGCTTTCACTTAGTGGATGATTACGAATGTTTCTACATAGTTTAATTGTATTTATATCTTGTCTAGAGTGTAGTTCGAGTAAAATTTATGTTTCGGCTTTTTGGTTCAAAATCGGATCGATTTGAGTGTTTCTACTACGAATTGATATAGGGCTTTCGTAGTAGAGGTAGATACAAAGCTGAAGACGTGTTACTTACTTGCTGAAAGTGGGCAATCGAATGCGGTCGGCTACGGGTCGAGCGGCTTCGTTTCTTGGCGATCAATCGGACGACAGAGGTGTTGTGAGCGTCGAGTGAGAGTTCTGAGAGATTGAGTGGGTGTATATGAGGGTGTAGGAAGCCTGCAACTTGCTCTCAATTGTTTAATTCGCGAGACTTGGTTGTGGTGGGTATGGGATTAAACAAATGTGCAAATTGGAGGACAATTTTGGCGTGTTGCAGGTTGAATTCAGTCGAGTAAGGTCTGACGCGTGAAAACCGATTTTTCTCTATTTTAAATTTCGAGAATTCAGAGGGTATGGTATGGTTTGACTTCTGCAGAGTCAAGTGGGTTCATCAGCGCGACCGTGCTTAGGTCTGCAGGCGCGACCGTGCCTAGTCCTAGGCGCGACCGTGCTTGCCTAGTTTTGTAGTTTTTGAGTTTTGTCAGATTTGGTCCTCGGGGCTTGTGAGATAATGGTTTTTTTGTTTAATTTGTTATTGTAATAGAATAGTTTGTATATGTAACTGCATCGTAGTTTGTTTGTACATGAATCGAAACTGAAATGTGTTTGTTTATTGAAATCAAACGATTACATGATGAAAATCAGAAATGTTACAGTCTCCCCTTGTTGAGGGGATTTCGTCCCGAAATTCAACTAGTTGAGGTTGCAGAATTTGTGAATAGGTGAGGATACTTGAGTTTCATTTGGTCTTCGCGTTCCCAAGTAAACTCAGGACCGCGTTTTGAATCCCAACGGACTTTGACTATAGGGATGCGGCTGCGCTTGAGTTGCTTGATTTCACGATCCATGATTTCCACTGGTTTCTCGACGAAATGCATCGTTTCATCAATGCGCACGTCGTCAAGAGGTATGTGGAGTTTCTCATCAGCAAGACATTTCTTCAGGTTGGACACGTGGAAGGTTGGATGAACATTGTTGAGTGCTGGAGGTATCTCAAGTTTGTAAGCCACTTTCCCGATTCTTTCAAGGATCTTGAACGGACCTACGTAACGAGGTGCTAGCTTGCCTTTCTTTCCAAAGCGGATCACACCCTTCCAAGGGGATACCTTGAGAAGCACAAGGTCACCCACTTGGAATTCCAAGGGTTTTCGTCGCTTGTCGGCATAGCTCTTTTGTCGACTTCTCGCTACTCGGATGTTGTCACGGATTTGAAGGATTTTGTCGGATGTTTCCTGAATTAACTCGGGACCGGTGATTTGTGCTTCACCAATCTCGTTCCAACAGATGGGAGAACGGCATTTGCGACCATAAAGAGCTTCGAATGGAGCCATGTTGATGCTGGTGTGGTAGCTGTTATTGTAGGAGAATTCAATAAGTGATAAGTGTGAATCCCAATTGCCACCAAAGTCTATGACACAGGCTCTCAGCATGTCTTCGAGGGTTTGGATTGTTCGTTCAGTCTGGCCATCAGTTTGGGGATGGTAGGCTGTGCTTAAATCCAATCGTGTGCCAAGTGCCTTTTACAGAGATTGCCAAAATCTGGAAGTGAAACGAGCATCTCTGTCGGAGATTATGTTCAAAGGTATACCGTGTCGACTCACAATTTCGTTAATATAGATTCGGGCCAATTTCTCAACCCGATAGTCTTCACGGATGGGCAGGAAGTGTGCGGACTTTGTGATACGGTCAATGATTACCCAAATGCTATCATAGCCGTTTGAAGTACGGGGGAGTTTAGTAATGAAGTCCATGGCTAGATTTTCCCATTTCCACACGGGGATTTCCGGTTGTTCAAGTAAACCGGAAGGACGTTGATGCTCGGCTTTAACTTTAGAGCAGGTTAGACATTTAGCAACATAGAGTGCAATGTCTTTCTTCATACCAGGCCACCAATATTGTGGTCGAAGATTGTGATACATTTTATCCGCACCGGGATGAATAGAATACCGAGACTTGTGTGCTTCAGTCATGAGGAATTCCCGGAGATCATTGCGATTGGGAACCCAAATACGATCCAAGAAATAAAGCAAACCATTGTTTTTAGTCTCTAGTTGGAATTCAGCACCGCACGACATTTCCTCATACATATTGCCCTCGGTAGTCGAGACGTGTTGAGCTTCTAGAATACGGGTTTGAATGTCGGAATGAATCTTGACACTTTGGAGCATGACGCGTTCTTTACGGCTCAGCGCATCGGCTACAACATTAGCCTTGCCGGGATGATAACGAATCTCGCAATCGTAATCATTGAGGAGTTCAACCCAACGTCGTTGCCTCATGTTGAGTTCTTTTTTATTGAAGATGTGTTGGAGGCTTTTGTGGTCGGTAAATACCACACATTTCGTGCCATATAGATAATGTCTCCAAATCTTCAAGGCAAATATGACTGCACCTAGCTCCAGATCGTGCGTCGTATAGTTCTTTTCATGGATCTTGAGTTGCCTTGATGCATAAGCGATTACCTTGCCTCGTTGCATGAGAACACAACCAAGGCCTAGGTTAGAGGCATCACAGTAGACGACTAGGTCATCGTTTCCTTCGGGAAGAGTCAGAATAGGAGCATCACATAACTTCTGTTTAAGAGTTTGGAAAGCTTCTTCTTGTTTCGGCCCCCATTCATAAGGTTTACCTTTATGTGTCAAGGCGGTGAGGGGAACAGCAATCTTGGAGAAATTGGAAATGAATCTTCGGTAATAACCCGCTAAACCAAGGAACGAACGAACCTCGGTAGGGGTTTGAGGATCACTCCAGTTCTTGACAGCTTCGATCTTGGCAGGGTCGACATGTATTCCCTTTTTATTGACAACATGACCCAAAAATTGAACCTCCTTTAGCCAGAATTCACATTTGGATAACTTGGCGTATAATTGTTCGGTTCTCAGGAGATCCAAAATCAGTCTAAGGTGATGTTCATGTTCTTCCTCAGTCTTGGAATAGATCAAGATGTCATCGATGAAAACGATCACGAATTTGTCAAGGTATGGTTTGCACATGCGGTTCATGAGATCCATATAGACAGCAGGTGCATTGGTCAACCCAAAAGGCATAACCGTGAACTCGTAATGACCATATCTTGTTCGGAAGGCGGTCTTTGGAATATCTTCTTCTCGGACACGCAGTTGGTGATAACCAGATCGAAGATCAATCTTCGAGAAACAAGTAGAACCTTGGAGTTGATCGAAGAGGTCGTCAATCCTAGGTAACGGGTAGCGGTTTTCGATTGTAAGCTTGTTGAGCTCTCGATAGTCAATACACATGCGGAATGAACCATCCTTCTTTTTAACAAACAAGACCGGTGCACCCCACGGTGAATGACTTGGCCGTATGAAACCTTTGTCAGCGAGTTCTTGAAGTTGACTTGCAAGTTCTTGCAATTCGGAAGGTGCAAGCCGGTATGGAGCTTTAGCCACAGGGTTTGCTCCGGGTATAAGATCGATTCGAAACTTTACTTCCCGAACAGGTGGAAGACCGGGTAAGTCGTCGGGAAAGACTTCGGGAAACTCCCGAATGACGGGAATATCTTCTATTCTTCTCTCCTTGTCTTCTTTTTGAATCACATGAGCTAGGAAAACCATGCACTTCTTTCGAATGTATTTCTGGGCAGTTATGCATGACATCAGTTTGAGTCCTTTGCAAGGTTTCTCGCCAAAGACTTTTAATATGTCTCCCGGTGGAAAAGGTACTCGGATGTACTTTTCAAAGCACATGACCTCGGCATGGTTTTTAGATAACCAATCCATGCCGATGATGACGTCAAAGCTTCCCAACGGCATTGGTATAAGGTTGACTGGAAACATGTGACCATTGAGTTCTAGTGAGCAGTCATGAATGATGGAGTCAATAGTGATGGAGTTTCCATCCGCTACTTCAACGGTGAAGGTTTTCTCGAGTTTGGATCGTGTTTTTGCAAGTAAAGGTTCAAAGTTAAGTGACACAAAACTCTTATCGGCCCCGGTATCAAATAGTATAGATGCAAATTGTTTATTTACAAGAAACGTACCGTTGACCACATGATCGTTGGCTTGAGCTTCATTGGCGTTGATATTGAAAGCACGTCCATGAGCTCCGCCCTGATTATTGTTCACAAGTTTTGGACATTGGTTTCGGAAGTGGTTCGGGTTGCCACATTCAAAGCAAGCCCGTCCATTTGCATTGATTGGAACCACTTGATTAGCTCCGGGTTGATTAACCGGGTTGGCTTGAGTAGTAAGTGCCTTTTGTCGGCTGATATTGGTCGTATGGCCAAGTTTCCCACAATGATTGCAAATGCGACATGGGATAGTTTGTGAGTGATGATAGTTGCAGTTGTTGCAGAGTGGGTAGGTACCTCCATAAGCTTTCTTGGCTGGATTTTGAACCAAGGGTGCAACTTGATTAATTGGGGCGGCCGGAGTGACTACTGCAAAGTTTTTCGCCTTTCTCTTCCTGGTGTTTCGATACTGTTCGTTTTGAACTTCTTTGACATGAGTAGGAGGAGTTGTGGTGTCAGAAACTTTCTTGGCCCCCTTTTTGGTAAGAGTACCTGCTTTAACGTGATTATCGGTCAGTGTGGCAGCTAGACGAATAGCATCTTCTAGGTTTGCAGGATTTCTTCCCAGAACAGTGTCCTGGATTTGTCTCGGTAGACCACCGATATATTTTTCAATACACCTCGATAAAGGTGTAACCATGTGAGGTACCAGCATGCTCAGTTCGTGAAAACGGTTGGTGTATGCTAAGCTTTCGCCACTATCTTGGGTAAGATCCCAAAATTCCGCTTCCAGTTTCTTCATCTCATTTCGAGGACAGAATTCCTCGGTCATGATCCTTTTCAGCTCATCCCATGGCAGAGCCATTGCTACTTCTACTCCCCTTGTTCTCTTTTCCCCATTCCACCAGGTTAGTGCCCGTTTTTGAAAGACACTAGTGGCATGGCGAACACGCAGATTGTCCGGACAGTCACTATTGAGGAAGGTGCCCTCAATATTTTCGAACCATTGAAGGAGTCCCGTGGCTCCTTCGGTACCATAAAATTTCAGGGGATTGCAAGAGTTGAAATGCTTGAAGGTACATTGTGGCGGGTTGGCACCACCGCCACTACCAGTATTAGCACTACCACTGGCGTTCCCATTGTTGTTGTTATTGGCTTGAGTTAGTTGAGTTACTAGCTGAGTGAGGAGAGCAGCAAGGTCGGTATTATTGTTGTTGTTGGCATTGCCGGTATTGGTGTTGGTGCTATTGTTGGCGTTGTCGGTGTTGTTGCGGTTGATGTTACGACGATGAGGCATTCTATAAAAAGAGAATGATACAAAAATGTTGTGAGAATTTATAAAAATCCGTTGAAATTTAGGATAGGAGGAAAAATAACATATTTATTTCATAGTTCGGATTGTTTTCAAGTAATCACATTTCTACTTGAACACAATGACATATTAAGGTTAATTAGACTTATATAATTTTCAAGGATACGTGCTTTAGCCTATAGGTAAACACTCATCCCGGGAATTCCCAGGAAAGCATACGGATCCCTCGGTTGATTGGGATTTATATGAAATGCTTTCCTAGACAGAAAACCCAGAATACAGGTGTCACCCTTCCAGATTGCACATGTCCTTTAATAATTAACAGAGTCTAAAACCTTAACGGGTATATACAAATATTTTTGATAGACTAATGTCTACGAGTATGAGTTTTTCCACAAGTTATGGCGATGATGACATAGAAGCAGTTAAGGAGGATATGCGGCTTAGGATACGGGTATGGATACGATTTATTTAATTTATTATTTACGCATGCTTATTAAGTCATGTAGTCTAAACATTTTAAGTATCAAATAACTAACACATAAAGCATGTGACATATAGCAAATAGCACGTATCACATAAAACATGTAACATGACATTGTTGGGTGTCCTAAAGTTATAGTCTAGGTCAATGGTGTCTAATAACCTAATTCCCTATAACCAAGGCTCTGATACCAATCTGTCACACCCCAACCGACGGCGGAAAACGTCGGGGCGTGAAGCTGTGCAGACTGTTCATAGCTCATGGTTGCTAAAGTTTGAATAATTTAAACATTCATTTTCATTACACATAGCAAGTTCATACCATACAAGAACCAAATGTAGCGATTACAAAATACAGATAGTTTAGATTAATTGCTAGGTCCAAATCCTATATGTAGCAGCTTGTAATACTTCAAACATTGTCACCTGAAACATGGTTAAAAACAAAGTCAACTAAAAAGTTGGTGAGAATACATAGGTTTTCATGTCATGTAATAGAATATAGTGTCGTGTGCATACAATTCATACAAACATGGCAATTAAGGCATTTATGGAGAGATACCATCGTGTGACCTGGTAGTAGAATCAAACCTTTGTAACTAGCATGCAAAAACAAACGCGTGTTGGCAGTAACAGTCACCCTACCTGGGTGGGTTTGTCAGACTCAATAGATCTATCACTGTTTACTGTAGGCTATAAAATAGTTAATGATTGCACGTGAATAGCAAACTGCGTGTTGGTCTACACACCTAGTACTCAAGCACAAAGCTCAAAATTGTAACACATGATTGTAGGGTGGAATTGTATATTGTGTAGTTTGTAAACATAGTAAATAGAACGCATGTTCCACCCCAAAAGTTTGTAAATAGAGTAAAAGAGGGGCTATGTAACTCACTTGTGTTGGGTAGTGTAGTTTGCACAGATCAACAAAAATACCAAGCGTGTTGTAGGTCGCTACGTTTGACCTATTGGATAAATGTATAACGCGTGTCATTGTTTGTGTTATTTTTATGTCAAAAAATGGATTTGTATGTTTAGGGTTTGTTTGAAATAAATAAATAAATAATTTTATTTATCTATTTAGTACATTTTAAATAGTAGTGATATATATATTCTTTAAAATGTAAATTTAAACAACTGATATATATTTATATTTATTTAAATATAAAATTTAAATAAATAATATCTGTTTAAGTCAAAATATATATTTGTATAAATGGTTTTATAAACTCACGATTTCATCGGTTTCGAACTATCGGGAATTAATCGTTTTAAATCTCTAAATCAAGGATTTGGTTTATAAATGATTCCCGGGTCTTGGGATTTTATAAAATAATTTTTATAATTACATTTTGAAATTTTTTTAGCTAAAATATGTTAAATAGACTTTAAAACAGAAAAATAATTGATTCTGGTCAAGGAGCACGACCGCGCTCGTTGCCGGGCGTGACCGTGGTGGTCTGAAACGCGCCCGTGGTCGAGTCAGAAGGTACTTCATAGGTTCTGGACATAGAGCACGACCGTGCTCGTATCTGGCACGACCGCGTCTAGTGTTTGTTTTTTATCAAGACTTGTTTGCTCGGTAAGCACGACCGGGCCACACCTGGGGCACGATTGTGCTTGGTCAGGCACGACCGCGCTCAGGGATGAGCGCGACCGTGTCGGGCCTTTTTCAGACACAATTCGATCGATTCTTATATTAATAGCTTCTGGATTCTTAGGGCTTTCACTTAGTGGATGATTACGAATGTTTCTACATAGTTTAATTGTATTTATATCTTGTCTAGAGTGTAGTTCGAGTAAAATTTATGTTTCGGCTTTTTGGTTCAAAATCGGATCGATTTGAGTGTTTCTACTACGAATTGATATAGGGCTTTCGTAGTAGAGGTAGATACAAAGCTGAAGACGTGTTACTTACTTGCTGAAAGTGGGCAATCGAATGCGGTCGGCTACGGGTCGAGCGGCTTCGTTTCTTGGCGATCAATCGGACGACAGAGGTGTTGTGAGCGTCGAGTGAGAGTTCTGAGAGATTGAGTGGGTGTATATGAGGGTGTAGGAAGCCTGCAACTTGCTCTCAATTGTTTAATTCGCGAGACTTGGTTGTGGTGGGTATGGGATTAAACAAATGTGCAAATTGGAGGACAATTTAGGCGTGTTGCAGGTTGAATTCAGTCGAGTAAGGTCTGACGCGTGAAAACCGGTTTTTCTCTATTTTAAATTTCGCGAATTCAGAGGGTATGGTATGGTTTGACTTCTGCAGAGTCAAGTGGGTTCATCAGCGCGACCGTGCCTACTTTAGGCGCGACCGTGCTTAGGTCTGCAGGCGCGACCGTGGCTAGTCCTAGGCGCGACCGTGCTTGCCTAGTTTTGTAGTTTTTGAGTTTTGTCAGATTTGGTCCTCGGGGCTTGTGAGATAATGGTTTTTTTTGTTTAATTTGTTATTGTAATAGAATAGTTTGTATATGTAACTGCATCGTAGTTGGTTTGTACATGAATCGAAACTGAAATGTGTTTGTTTATTGAAATCAAACGATTAAATGATGAAAATCAGAAATGTTACAACTTTGTTTTTGGGAAAATGAGTGAATCTGATTCTGGTGTTATTATTGAAACTTTAATAAGTAAACTTGATACTAGTAATCCTCTGTATCTTCATGCTAGTGACTCCAGTAATCTTACCATTGTGAGCATAAAACTTAAAGGATCTGAAAATTACACTATATGGTCTAATGCTATGAAACTTACCTTACAAGTCAAAAATAAAATGGGATTTATAGATGGGTCTTGTAAACGGTCGAATGATAATGATGTTCTAGCTAGACAATGGGATAGATGTAATTCTGTTGTGCTTACATGGATTCTTAATTATGTTACTGATGGACTGTACATGGGTCAAGTCTACTCCAAGCTGGCTTCTGAAGTTTGGCAAGATTTAAAAGAAACCTATGATAAAATTGACGGTTCTGTTATTTTTAATTTATATCAAAAAATAAACTCTTTGAATCAAAACCGGGAAACTGTGGCTGATTATTATCATAAACTTAACATTATGTGGAAACAATTTGATCAAATGGTTCAATTACCTTCTTGTACTTGCCAAGCTTCAAAAGAGTTCAACAACTTTAATAATTTGATAAAGCTTATGCAATTTTTGATGGGTATTGATGATGAGTACCAACAAGTTAGGACAAACCTCTTAACAAGTGATCTGCTTCCTACTATTAAAACCGCTTTTTCTACTATATCAAGAGAAGAATCACATAGAAACTCAAAAATCTCTTCAAAAACTCAAACACATAACTTTGGATTTGTGGCTAGAACACCTCAAACCTTTGATAATAAGAAAAAATTCAATAAAGGTCCTAATCCCAACTTGAAGTGTACTCATTGTAATAAGATTGGTTATACAGTTGATAGATGTTTTGAAATTGTTGGCTATCCACCAAATCCTAAACCTAGAGGTAATCCGGGAAGTAAATTCTCAAATTTTAATAGTCATGTGCCTCCTAAATCTGACCCTGGCCCGTCTCCTTCTTCTACTTCCACACTAACCCCTGAACAAGTGTCTAAGTTGCTAGGTCTATTAAATGAAAAAGCTGGAGAAAGTTCACACAACACCAATATGGGAGGTAATTATTTCTGTGCAAATGTGTTTAGTAAACGAATTTTTGGTTTCTCTGGAAATGTTTCTGATTCAAAAGGACATAATTGGGTTGTTGACTCTGGTGCTAACCAACACATGGTTAGTTCTGAAAAAGGCATTTTTGACAAGATTGATGTTTCTGAATATAACATTAAAATTAAACACCCAAATGGCACTAATGCAACGGTTACTAAAATTGGAAATTTTAAACTTAGTGATAGAGTCATTCTATATGATGTTTTTGTTATGCCAGAGTATCATGTGAACCTTATGTCCTTCTATAAACTTGCTAGAGATAACAAACTAAAAGTTACATTTGATGAAACAAATTGCTATATCCAGGATTCTCTCAAAAGCAACACTCTAGTGACTGGTAATCAAGTTGATGGACTTTATTTCTGTGGTAATGCCACTGAACCATTAACAGTCTGTTTTAATAGTTATGATTCTATGAACCTATGGCACTCTAGGTTAGGGCATCCGTCTACTCCTGTTCTTGATATCCTAAAAGATACCCTAAATATAAAAAATATTAAAACTGATTACCCGTGTGAAATTTGTCATAAAGCCAAACAACATAGGGATCCCTTCCCATTAAGTGACCACAAATCTACCTCAATAGGAGAACTTGTCCACTTAGATGTGTGGGGTCCATATAGGGTCCAAAGTAAAGAGGGCTATAGGTTCTTCCTAACTATTGTGGATGATTTTTCACGCGCTGTATGGGTCTTCTTATTAAAACACAAAGATGAGGATTTTGAAAATATTGAAACCTTTTTTAATCTAATAAAAAATCAATTTCAAAAAACCATTAAAGTGTTTAGAAGCGATAATGGCACAGAATTTGTGAACAGTAAAATGACAAACTTTCTTAATTCAAATGGAATTATTCATCAAACTACATGTCCCTACACTCCACAACAAAATGGAATAGTGGAAAGAAAACATAGACACATATTAAATGTTGCTAGGTCCTTACTTTTCCAAGGGGGTCTTCCCCTTCAATTCTGGTCTGAATGTATCCTAACTGCCACTTATCTTGTTAACAGGACACCCTCCTCAGTTCTAGATGGTAAGTCTCCATACGAGTTGGTTCATAATTGTAAACCCTCTCTTAATCATCTTCGTAACTTCGGATGTCTCTGTTTTAGCACCATCTTAAATAACACAAATAAATTTGAAAGTCGAGCTGAAAAATGTGTTTTTTTGGGATACTCTAATCAAAAAAGGGGTTTTAAACTATGGAGTATTGACAATAAGCAAATAGTATTTTCAAGAGATGTAAAATTTTATGAAAATATTTTTCCGTTCAAAGAAAATAAAGATTTATGCAAAAATGACCTTATTTCAAATCCAAACTTAAATACTTTAAACTTTTTTAATCTTTATGAAACCTAAGAGTATGGAGATGAAAGACCCGATGATGATGGGAGGGTTACGAACCCGATGATGATGGGAGGGTTACGAGTGACTATACTGGAAATGATCAGCAAAATCCAGAGTTAAATAGAACCGAGGGTAATGCTAGTGGACAGCAACCCAATAGTTTGAGTCAAAGCTCTGGAGGAACTGACACGTCCAGTATCGCTAATGAAGAAGTCACACCCTCTGAGGGCAGGGATGAACCCACTATAACTAGGAGATCTACTAGAAATGTGTCCGTTCCAAAAAAGTTACAAGATTATGTGGTAGAAGGAAAAGTCAAATACGGCCTTGAAAAAGTAGTAAACTACTCGAGACTATCCACTGAAAACCTATGTTTCTCATCTGCATTAAACAAAAGCATTGAACCTAGAACCTATAATGAGGCTTCCATAGACCCCAATTGGGTCCGGGCTATGAATGAAGAAATGGAAGCCTTATTTAGAAATAACACCTGGGAATTAGTTGAGCTACCCTTCGGTAGAAAACCGGTAGGTTGTAAATGGGTCTATAAAATAAAATATAAATCCATCGGTGAAATAGAACGATATAAAGCTAGGTTAGTTGCTAAGGGATATAGTCAAAAAGAAGGAATTGATTTTGATGAGACGTTTTCTCCTGTTGCAAAAATGGTTACAATAAGATGTATTATCAGCATTGATGTTCAAAAAAATTGGCATCTTTACCATCTCGACATTAATAATGCTTTCTTATATGGTGAATTAAATGAAGATGTTTATATGTGTCCTCCAGAGGGATATTAATCCAAAAATGAAACAAAAGTATGCAAATTAATTAAATCTTTATATGGTTTGAAACAAGCTCCTCGTATGTGGAATGAAAAGCTTGTCAGTATCTTGTATGATATAAGGTTTGAACAAAGTAAGTGTGACTATTCTTTGTTTACTAAATCCTCCGGATCTGTGTTTCTTGCTCTTCTTGTTTATGTTGATGATATTATCTTAACCGGAAACGATTTAAATGAGATAAACAAAGTAAAAAATCTTTTAAAATCTAAATTTATGATCAAAGATCTGGGTGAGCTAAAATATTTCTTAGGCATTGAAGTTATTAAATCCGAGTCTGGTATTTGTTTATCTCAAAGAAAATACTGTATTGAATTGTTAGCCGAGTATAGTCTCACAGGATGTAAACCTGTTGCTACTCCCATTGAGCTTAATTATAATCTTGTTAAATCGTGCAAAGATAGTGAGACTCTCCCCGATATAACTGGATATCAAAGATTAATCGGGAAATTAATTTATTTATCTCATACCAGACCTGATATATCATACTCTGTTCAATACTTAAGTCAGTTTATGCATAAACCGTCTAAGTGTCATTTACAAATTGCTCTTCGATTATTAAGATACCTCAAGAATTCTCCAGGTAAAGGCATTCTCTTCTCAAAAGGTACGGATTTTAATCTTACTGCCTACTCCGACTCTGATTGGGGTAAGTGTGTCGGATCTGGAAGATCTGTCACGGGCTATTGTATCTTTCTAGGCAATAGCCTTATCTCTTGGAAAAGTAAAAAACAGGGAACCATGTCACGATCATCTGCTGAAGCAGAATATCGTGCCATGTGTTCTACAACATGTGAAGTTTTGTGGCTTATGAACATTCTAAAAGAATTAAAAATTGAAATCACACTTCCCGTCCCCTTAATGTGTGATAACAATGCTGTCATTTCTATTTCTGCAAATCCTGTCTTTCATGATAGGACAAAACATTTTGAAATTGATCTATTTTTCCTTAGAGAAAAAATTACTTCAGGAGCTATAAAAGTTTTCTCGACAAATTCAAAAGACCAACTAGCAGATATTCTAACTAAAGGGTTGTTGGTAAATCAACATGATCTTTTATGCAAGTCCTTAAACATGTATGATATGTTTGCCATTTGAATTGAGGAGGGATGTTAAAAAATATATATTTATATATTTACAATTCAATGGCTGTCCTATTTTGTTTTATCTTCTTAATTTGATTTATTTCCTTTTTTGTTGTTTAGGTGTTTTTTGGGCTAATCAACGAAGCCTTTGTTGATTTTTTGTGTATGGTCTGAAAAGCCCAAGATGGATCCTCTAGACATTCATTTTTAGCCCTGAGCAAAGTCAAAGCTCCTCCTGGTGGCGGCTGCATTAGGGTTCCTAAATGCAATCTCTCCAACATGGAAATTCCTCCCTAATTGATTCTTTCTCTGCCGCTCTCGTGTCTTCCTCCCTGCTGTCATGCCGTGTATCTCGCTCCTTCCTCTTTTGTGCAAGCTAATTGCGGTGTTGATGTATCCGTTGTGCTCTCTGCTATTTATGGAGGTGCGCTCCCTATCGAAGATATACAAGAATAAAAAGAAAAATTCAATCTCTGTATTCTCAATCTTTAAACCATTCGGTTCTTATTTTTCTGGTTAATTACTCTTTGGTTGTAATCGAAACCTTTTGGTTCGAGTTTCCGTTTAAGTAATTTTTAGTTCTAATACCATTTTTGACATTCCTAGAGTGGATGCTCGTTAAGTTTCAGTTAAATGGGTGTGAAATAACCAAATGAAGACTTTCCTTAAAGTAAAAAAGCTCAATTTTGTAGGAAAAAAGGCATTGTGTGTGGTTTTGATCAAAGACAAACGACTATAAATTGTTTCTCAAGAAATGGGTGTTGCATGTCCCAAGATCAATGTGAGGTCGAAGGTGGAACTTTTGTGGGATACAAACGGGAAATATTAGTCTCATCCATTTTGTCTTTAAATACCAAATTTTAGACTTATCTCTTGCAACACAAAAACAGTTATTCAACTTGTCTCTTACATTCTTACATATATTCCAAGTATTTCAAAGCAAGATCAAGAGAAGAGCTTTCAAGCTACATCAACTTACTTACTTCCAATCATTGTTCTTGGTGATCATTGTGAGACGTTTTGTAAGGTGATGACTACCTAGTTCTAGTGAGACATTCTTGTATGATGATCACTACCATTAGTGAAACGCTTGTACATTGGTGATCTCTACCATATTAGATAGATGCTTTAGTGGAGAAACTCTAGATTTGTGAAACAAGGAGAGGACGGGACGTAGAGTGGATTAGTTAACATTCATTTGTACCTGTATAAATCGGTTTTGTCTTTTCATTCCTTACACTTTTTACTTTCTACAAAAATTATAAACTCGAGTGTTCTTCCATAAACAAGCAAATGCTAAATAAATTTTTAAGAAACCTATTCTCCCCCTCTAGTTTTCTATAAAATTAAGTTGCTTACTATTGTTGATTCTTACTAACAATTGATGGAGTCAATGCTGATGGATGGAGAGCTTCATAGTGATGAACAATTACCAAGTGTTTTGCTATTGATGAACAAGATGATGATGATGATGATTATGGATTACATCATTGCTGATGTAAAGTGAATGGTGCTCATAACGAAGTTCTAACCGCTCGAGAACAACTTCATGCTGACAAAGACTTAACTGTTGTTTTCGTCTCTGAGGTTTGATGGCCTTAACAGGTTCAGTGCACCCCTAACACTCTGAGTCCCTGACCTCCTGGATGAACTGCAGTTTACTCAAGAAAAAATTACTATGATGGTAACTTGCTACCGTTGAAGGCAAAGCCATTGTTGGTTAAATTCCTATTATTAAAGAAGTGGATATTAATGTAGAATCTTAACGTTGATGAAGATCTAAACTAAAGATTCAATGAAGATTACAATCTAAAGTAAAGATTCAATGAACATAACATGACCCAACATAACATTTTAGGACTTAATATGACATGCTAAAGTCCATCATGCCCTATGAGGAGTTATCATGACTCTCAATATCCAATGTTGTCCGGTAAATATGCATGACTATAACTCATTATATCCTAACGTGACTCTTTACAACCTAATATGACATGTTAAGACATGTCATGCCCTATTAAGAGTTATCATGACTCTTAAGACCCATCATACACTATATCACCCATCACAACTCATCATATCTTAATGTGACTGTTTACAACATGATATGAACCATTACTTCCCAATATGACATGTTACAACCATATATGATCTATTAAGACCCAGTTTGTCGAGTCGTATTTTAATAATCATATTCATGCATAGTTAATCGATGTAGAAAATAGTCACTTTGCCTAACATAATTAATTATGGTGAGACATTTTTATACTTCGTCAAATATAGTCATTCTACATGAGACCTTATATATATAAAACAATATTGCAATTAGTTATACAAAATAATATTGTTTTATTATAACTATTAACTAACTAACAATTATTAGTTAAAAGTCTTTATATTTATAACTAACTATTTACTTGTTTTTAATTTGTTAAGAACTAGTTTTTCCCTCGCGCTATGCGGCGGGAGTTTAGTTGTTATGTGTTCGTATCGTTTACATGAATACAACTTACGTCGAAACACAGAGTCATATAAATTACGATACGAAAGAAAACCCCGATTTTGAATACAACTACATTTTCAAACGTTGAAAATAAACTTTTTAAACCCACGACCTCCAATATTATTGAGTCAACGAAAAAACTAATATTCAAACACTTCAACCATTAAAAAAAAGGTTCAGCTTTATGTTAGATATTTAGTGAATTTGTAATCTATGAAAAATTAATAGGAAAAAATAGTACTATATTAAATATTTGTTTATTTTATTAACAATTAATCCAGCTTAATAGTGGATGTAGAGGTATACATCTAGACCTCTTTTGTGGACCTCAATTCCAATTAATCAGAACTATAAATTTTGACCCCGCGCGTTGCGGCGGGGCTATATGGTAATATTAACGTGTTTAATTGTATAATTAAAGCCAACGCGATGTTGGGGATTTGCGAAGCTCGTTACCGGCGTTGCGACGACGACAATAGCGTGACTAAATACATAAAGAAACGTATGAAGTTGCCAATAATCGGTCTTCCGCGCGATGCGGTGCGTTTGCGAACCTCGTTACGTGCGTTGCTGCGATGACAATAACGTGACTAATTACATAAAAAAAACGTATGAAGTTACCGCTGCACGGTTATGGAGATTGAAAAATAGATAGATTGCGGCGCGAATAGTAGTTAACATTGAAAAAATTAATTTGTATAAGCGAATATAAAAAAAGTAAGAAAAAAAACGAATTTTGAGGGGTAGAGTTGACACTAACGTGCTTAAGTACATAAAAAAACGTACGAATTTAATGCGAATTAGTTTTGGACATAAAAAATTATTATGGTTCGCACGTTACAGACTACTAATTTAAAAAAAAATATTAATCAAAAGAAAATAAATAAGAAATGTAAAAAAGAAAAAGAAAAAAAAAACCCAAAAAAATTATTTGTTTGGCGCTGCGTCCCAACACTGACTTAAAGAAGCAACACAACCTGCTTAACCACTACATCAAAGGTTGTTGGTGAATAAAAGATATAATATCAAATAGAAAACAGATAATAGAATGGTTTCTTGGTACCTACCTTACCATTTAAGGTTCTTGGTAATTAAGTCTCATTTGAAGTCCACATGACCAGATCTTCATCAAGGTTCTATTGTTTTCAAGTCTTTCCAAACCCACCCTCTCTACACCGTTCTCCTCTTTGTCACCCACCGCCACCACCACACCGCCTGCAACCAACACCATCACAGTCGTCCCCATCTTCTTCCACCACCAACTGCCACCTGTAACTCGAAAAAAAAAATTCCATTGATGATCCCTCAGATCAAAGTTGCCACAGCCTGTAGGTTTTCGGCCAGCAACCATTATCATATTTGGTAGAATTTAGCATATCATTCATGGTAAAACATGATCCATCAAAGTCAAACTTAACCAATCATAATTTTTTTTAAGTTAGTCATTAACAAACACTCAAAAACCAATGTCGATGCCTAATCCCAAGCCACCGACGAAGGTCTCCTAATTGCCATCTCAATTTGCATAATTTACACCAAGTCATTGTAGCAAAAATTAAATAAAAGTCATTGTAGGCTTTTTTTTTTTTAAAGACTTGCCACCTCCTCCTATTGATGTCAGTACAAAAATAAATTTCGTATGATCTCTTAGTTTTTTTTATTATTTATAAAAAAACGTTTTTTTTATAAATTGGTTTTCTAATTTAAATTTTGAATTATTTTATAAAAACGTTTTCTTCAAAAACTATAAGTTTTTTTTTTGTATTTAGTCACGTTATTCACTGCCTCAGCTGTTTAAAATCCGCTTCCCGCCGTAGAGCGTCGTGTGCTAATGTCACCAAATTTAACGACGCTAATGTCACAGTCGCAACACGTATAACGAGATTCATAAACGCGCGGACTTAATGTTATAGTTAACCACGTTAATTTCACTGTACGACCCCGCCGCAACGCATGAGTCATAATTTATAGTTCATACTCAAACATGAACATGACTGAAGTTGGTCAACCCATATAAATGTCAAAGTTAGACCACATTAGTCATGACTCATAACCAATCTTTATATAAAAAAATTTTCTACTTTCATGAAAAAATAATCTTTTATTTTTATAATTTTATATTTAACCAATTTTTAATTCCCAAAAATACATACTTTCTCTAAAGATCGACTCTGATTTTGATTCTTGCAACCTTCCCACCCTTCTCATGCTCTACTCTTTGAGTGATATTTTACTGGATATGTTTGGTTATCATTATATGCTACATGTTGTGATAAATTTTATATTGAAATATAGATAAAAATAAACATGTCTTCTCAATGTATTCAAATATACATAATAAAAAATTACGGTGTGAATAGAATGAGCCTTTTATTTTAATACGAAAATAACACACGGCTATGTATTTCCTCTCTCGCGTTGTTCTTGTAATTTATGGTTTTATTCTTCGTTACCGGCATTTTAACAACTCTGTAAACATAAAGCACTCAGTTCTGTAACTTCCAAGATCAAGCATGATACACATATGTCAACATTGTGGTTCAAACGACTCGATGATCTTCAAATCGTTCACTGTCAATGTTCCCGAACGATCAACATCAAGATTCTTGAAACCTTCAACCACAATGGCAATATCTTCATTGCTCACTTTCCCCATCTCTCTCAACTTATACACAATATATTCTGCAGCACTGCAAAAAAAAAACATAGAACCACATAGAAATGTGATGATCAACATCAAGATTTGAAACTAAAAAGTGAAGTTTGTGGTTGAAATGTACCTAACAACTTTGTCATCATCAAGATCAGCTTTTTCAAGATCTTGGATTGTCAGTTTCCTGTTAAGCACCCAATGTGCAAGCGTGCATCGTCTGTTTTCAGTCCAAAGTTCAACCAAATACACAAAAAGTTGTGCTAAAGAGACTGTAGTAATCAAGATCCAAAAAACAGCAAACAAACGCCCTCCTCGGGTCGAGAAGCTCTTATCCCCATACCCCAGAGTCGTGATCGTTGCACATACGCAATAAAAGGCTTCAAAGTAGCTTAATTTCTCAACAAGTGACAAGAATAAAGTTCCAAGAGTCATGAGGAAGATAATAAGTGTAAGAACAGTAAGAAACTTGTACTTGGCTTTATTTGTTTCAGCTTCTTTGAGTATGTCGTTTGGACCGTATGTTTCACGCGCGTGTATTGCTTTTACAAGCAAGATTTCTTGTCTTTCAACAATGTAATCTGCTGCTTTGCTAAGAACAAAGCCACCAAGAGCCAAGCCTGTAAACACAAAGATACAAGCTAAAGATTTTGCCAATTTGGTTTCTGGTCCTACATCACCATATCCTGCAGCTGTCATTGTGATCACACAGAAATAAACCGCATCCAGGATCTTGTTGGTTTTCTTGCCACTGATTTGATCTTGAATCAGGGAAAAACAGACAGTGCCCATGGTCAAGTATGCAGCCAGGATAACCGACATTTGTTTCAAACAAAATTGGTTTGTGGAGATCGATGGCGGGTAGATAAGAGGTTGGTCTTTGTATATTTTTCCTTTTTTGAGTAACGGGTCCTTCGTGTTATGATCTGCCATTGTGTGATCAAGATCGTGTAAGACCCGTACTTGGTCTTCGATACGTTATTAAACAGGGAAATAGTTTGAAGGAAGATGATGCTTTTGTACCAATGAGGTGTTTTACTATATGACAAAGGTTGGAACATGTGATTTGAGGACAAAACATGGAACATATACAAGGTTAATAGTTTGTTACATGTTAGTGATCATATATAACTATATTCACAAAGTTTTTAATGGGAAATTGGGTATCCAATTCTTTAAGGAGTTGTCCCAGTCACAATAAAATTTTGGACAAATTTTTAAATACTTCCAACAAATCGTCTTATCTTGATCGCGTATCTATAGATCATAGTTGTCAAAGGCGACCTAGTCGCTCAGGAGAGGCGTGGCGCAGGATAAACTCCTCGTGGCAAACCAGGCGCTATGGTAAGATTCCAATCAAACTCCGACCAAATCCTATAAAATTTCGGCCAAACTGGTTCGAAACATCCAAAAATGTCCTGGAACCGGCCTAAACTAGCCCTAAACAAACCTAAAACATGTCTAAAACTCTTAAAAATGGTACGTTTATGCTATCGCCTTGCTCATCTCGGGCCCTCGCTTTTTAAGCGACTTACGCTTAGGCCCAAGGCTCACCCAATGTACCTTGAGTGCGCCTCGCGCCTTCGACAACTATGTCGCATACGATACACAAGTAATCATATGTTCCACCAACTCATAAACTTCCACCAAATAGTAGATGAGAACTTTATTAATCCATTCTGATATACTCCATATTGACACTCCATGTCTACCAAACCCGAATGAAGTGAGCATTCATCAAACAGTCATAGACAAAAGATCAAAATCAGAGGTTTTGTTGAATGTATTTTAAAAAAATAGTCCAAAACCTCAAGATGTTCACAGGTGTGCCCAAAATGCAGGAATCGAATCGCGATATTGAAATAATACCAAGATAAACACATGGATACAAAAGAACAAGATCAAAAACTATGGTATTTTGCTATCAGCATTGAACAACAAAACACAAATATAATCAACCAAGTCTATGATTACAATCACCATCATCATCATTATCAAACTGTGGCTAATAATTAAGTTCATAACTAAAATCAGTGATACCAACCATGGCAGAAACCACTTGAGAAACAATGTAGAACCCACCTCCAAGAATTGTCAGAACAAGAATGGCTGAAATGGGATTCTTCAACAACTCATAAAGAGGCTGAAAAACTGCATACAAAACACCACTACTCACAGTCAAAGCGTAAAGCCCATATCTTCTCATATTATCCCAAAAATCCTCCATCAATGGACCTTCTGGCCCAAAAGCTAATGCCATTTGGTGGTCATCAGAACCCATAAGCAGCACCATAAACCCTAGAGTGACAGCCCCCACCATCAAACACCTTGAATTATCATCAAAACCAATAAATTTCTCTACTTTTGTTGATAGGCAAAATGGGTGTGATTCTTTAGCCCCAAATAGTTTCTCTGTTGGGTTTGATTTGATGGTTTTGGGTGTGATTTTGACTCTTTCTGAGTCAAAAAACATGGGTTTGTTCAAAAGCTTGGTTCTTGGAGGGGTTTTGGTGATTTTTGTTTTGGGGGAGATTGGATTGAAGTGAGTTGGGATGTAGAATTGAGATCTTAGAGTGAAGGTCTTCATGGTGGTTATAATTTTATTTTATTTTATTTTATTTTATTTTATTTTTTCTGGTTTTTGAGAAAGGTGTGTGCAGGGAAGATTGGAAGATGGGAAGATATATGGCAGTGAGTGGTGGTTAATGGTTATAAGCTGATCTCCATTAGATTTTGATATATAATTTTGGCCACAGAACTTTCTTATTTTGTGAATTGGCCCATGAATTATTTTTAAAACAAGAATTTTAAAACTATGTCATAGAATTTCGATTGACGTTTATAATCAGTCATATAAAGGAATCGATGAATTGAACGTTCAGTGAAACGTTCAACGGAAGTTTGTTTATGTTCGTTCATTTAACAAACGAATACATATAAACACATGTTCCGTTCGTTCATTTACGTTTGTTTATATTTGTTCACTTATGTTCGTCTATTTATGTTTGTTTAAATACTAGGTTATAATCTCGTGTATTACATAGGTTGATAAAATATAATATTATATATTTAATAATACAAAATTTATATCTTTAAAAACCTGTGTAGTATACGGGACGAATAAAATTTTAAAATATTTATGTACATTTTATAAGTGGAAAATGTATTATCTATACTATATAATAAATAAATGTTTTGAGATGACACTTGTCACTCTCCTATGCATTCTCATCCTTTTTTTCCCGCTTCTCTCTCCTATTAATTATACACAATTTTTTTAATTGTTTTTTTATAATTTTTTGTTTCCCGCTTCTCTCTCCTATTAAATAATAATGATTTATATAATTATTTTTATAAAATATTTTTTATTTAAAAAAATAGGTTTGTTTATAAAACATTTTTAAAAATTGAATATTTCGTTCATTCTTTTTATAAAATAATTTTAAAAAATAACTATATAACGTTTCTAAAATTGTATTAAAAAGCTTTGTAATATGTCATAAATATGTAATATGTGAATTTTTATTACTAAGTGTATAACATTTCATTTATTCAACTCGTGTAATACACGGGGTTTCTAACCTAGTATTATATATACAAATGATTTTTTTAAGTTTAAAAATATGTAAAAATTAATATATAATTGTGTTTATAAAATACATTAATTTCTATCAAATATAATCTGACTTGCATTAACTATTTGGTTAAAAAAGTTACAGAATTAAATTTTAGAGTTTCTTAAAATAATAGATAATTTAAAATAAATGTGTTTTATTACTATAATTAATATTTTCTTTAAAAATAAAACATTACTAAAAAAGAGATGTGTAATTAATAAGAGAAACATGCGGGAAAAAATGATTAGAAAAAATATGAAGGCAACACGTGGCATAAGATATTTTTATTATTAGAGTAGTAAGATTCATTCAAATTTATTTATTGTTAATATTAATTTAAAATCAATTTAGTTTCATATTTTAATATCGTAAGTCTAGTTTAATATCAATTTGATATCTTTCTTTAGTCCAGAAATGTTGGATATAATTATGATAATATTTTAAGATTTAATTTAAATATTCACATTTTTTTAATTGATGTTTGTTTTCGTTCGTGAAACGTTCGTTTAGAATATTAATGAACGAACATGAACACATTCATTTTCTTAATGAACGAACACAAACAAGAAAATATGTTAGTTTAAGTGTTCGTTCATTTATTCGGTTAAAGTTAAACAAACGAACACGAACAAGCCCCGTTCATGTTCGTTCGATTCGTTTACAAACCTATTTAAAATTTAGAAACCATTAAATAATTAAAAGTTAAATGAATTAATTTTTTTAATATTAGATCTTAAGATATTATCTTAATGACTCTTCCCCTCTGTGAATCTGTTGATATCTTTTTGTCCCTTTTATAATTTTTATGTCTCTTCTCCTCCATAAATTCAATCTTTTCTTTATTTGAATTTGTGACATTCTATGTTCCAATTTTATTTTGAAGTTGGTATTTACTATCATTTACCTTTTTATGGATATGAATAAAATGAAATTAAATTGATATTAACAAAATATTTTTACTTATAAGATGACTAGGTTAGATTCCCGTGTATTACACGGGCTGAATAAATGCAATTTTATATACTTAGTAATAAATATTTACATAGTATGTGTAGCTTAGAACCCGTGTAATATACACGGGATGAAAAGTATTAATACATAAAATTCTTAAAATTTTTATTTATGTATTTTACATGTGTAAAAATGTATTACATATACCAAAGATAGAAACAAAATTCAAAAAATGTAGAAACTAATATATAATTGAGTTTCAAAAATACATTAATTAGTATTTAATGTAATTTAAAATAAAAGTTACATAATTAGATTTCAAATTTCTTATAATAAAGGATAATTTAAAATAAATGTGTTTTATTAATATAATTAGTATTTTAGTTAAATATATATTATTATTAAAAGATATATGGGTATTTAATAAGAGGGAGGCGGGAAAAAATTGACGAGAGTGAATATGGAGACGACACGTGGCAAGAAAAACCTTTATTTATTATATAGTATAGATATAGATTAAACATTTAATCTAACAAAAGAGATATAATGATAAAGGTTTTATTATACGTTAACTATATTATAAAATACGACCTATAATAGAAAAATAATAATTATTTTTAAATGGTTCGAAATAACAAAAATAATTTGTGAAATATTATTTTCAATAGATATGAAATAACGATCAAAGGGCTTCTAGTCTAACAATATCAAGATATCTAGTAAAGATATTACTTTTTAAATAGTTGAAGGTTCTAACCCTATGATGATATTGGTGTAGATTTAGAAATATGAGTTACCCATTCTTAAAAGAGAAAAAGAAAGTGTAGTAGATAACGAGCCTACATGTAAATATTGGGTTTATATATACTGACAGAGGTGTACAAATTGGCTTTTAGGCTCAAATGGTTCGAGTTTGGTCAATAAAAGACAAAACCGGTTTGAACGGATGAGGGGGGTTGACTGGTTTAAAACCAGGTTGAACTAGTTTTTATGAGGTTTTGACTGGTTCGATTCAGGTTAAACCGGTTTCAATCTATATGGTTACAAACCGGTTTCAAACCACTAGTTGAAACTCAAACCGGTTTCAGAATCAATTCAAGTTGGTTTCTAAACCGGTTTGGATTCCCAAATCCACACCGGTTTATTGTGCATCTCTATATACTGGAAAGTGTGATACATGCCTTGCATCTTAGCATGTTAAAACAACTCCTTCCAAACTTCTAAAATGTCATTTTCTTTGAATATAAGTTTTCAATTAGATAACACACATTGCTTTTAAACATAATTTGAGTTGGGTTTTCATGGCCGGGTTCGATGAATTTTAGCAAAAGATACTAGGCCAACCCGCTAATTACAGTTTAGTGAAACAACAAAGAAACCAGCCAACCCGCTAATTACAGTTTAATGAAGCGACAAACACCATTTTGTGTAGACCGACCAATTTTGGCGGTTTGAATCAATTTTTTTTGTATTTTAAAATTATTAGTTTGTACTAAAAAGTTCAAAAATAATAAAAGATGGTCATGAATATAATACATATACATAACTACATTATCTAAAAATCTAAAAATGAAAAGGTAAATAAATTGGAAAGGGTTAAACGACCAGTTCGGTTTCAAACCGTTAAACTATTGAAACCAAACTGTAAAAATCAAACGAGGTGATTTGTTTTGCTTTAAGAAATTAGTCGACTTTAACAATTTATGAACTCTCTAATTCGATGAAATATGATATTTTACAATAGTACATATGCTCCTATCAATAAAAACAAGGAGAAAAATCCAATCTTGGAAGAAAAAAAAAGAAATATACTAAATATAGGTAGTTTCATTGATCCCAATTTAGCATCCAACAAGAGTATTTTTCCCACCAAACATTTCAAAATTCAAACAATCAAATCAACAACAAAACCCTAACATGGCTATGGAAGAAAAGACCACATACCTTACCAAAAAAAACTATAACTTTTCTGGGATTGACATACAAAAGTTTAAAAAACCAAAAAAAAAAATCAATTCTTTTCTTCGTTTCCAGTAATCTTGATGTCACCATAAGTAATGACACCAGCTGTATATCTGCAATCCAAGATTCACAACTCATATGAACTCACAGTTCAGAAAGCCTACTTTATAAACCAAATCATGTAACGTGTAATATATAACAAGCGCTTCGATTAAATCTAACCAAATGTACGGTGTTCTAAAAACCGATGTACCTCTTTTTAACGGGGCGTGTTCAATAAAATCACAAAATCCTTTAATCTTTTACTTCATCTTCGTAAGTTTTCATATCTCCATATATCAATCTTTCTATGCAGCGATTCCTGAAATCAGATATAAAAGCACAATAAGAGATGGAAAGCGTTTTACCATTTATTTGTTTTCTTTCCTTGTTTATTATTCTACTTTTTTTTCAATAAGCCATGTTTGGATATGAACTTTTTTTGGTAACCATGAGAAATCATTACCGAAAAACTCATGGACCCCGTCAAGACCCTGCTAATCAACAAGATCATGTAAATCATAGCTTGTGTTGGGCAAATAGCCTACAAGAGGTTATGACAGACCAGTGAAAGCAGGATTCGAACTTAAGAAACCTGCTAGAGGGGAATCAGGCGCTTACCACTATGCTAGCCCTTGAAGGTTAAATGGTGAATGAAGAATGTTGTTTGTTTTATAAGTTGAATGACTGGAAATTACCATTTTAGTCTTGTGTCCAGAATAAGTTTGAATGCAAAATGATTTTTAATAACTGTATAGAAACATATAAAAACACAACTTGCATCTTCAACTATTTTAGAGAGACTAAATATTGATGAAATAATATGCTTGTTTTTTATATTTCCAAACTAAAATATATATTTCATTTAGTAGATACACATCCAGGCATCCACATATACTCTGCGATATCAAACATAAAAAGGAACGTACCTCTGTTTGATCTATCCGTGACACTATAACCGACATAACCCACTGAGTTTTTGGGTATACCATCCGAAGCTCCACTTCCAAGACTATATCCAAACAAATCAGGTACTTCCAGCTCAGGAGATGATGCCCGCCAAGTGGGGTCTGCATAAAACGAACCACCACCACCAGCGCTGCCGCCACGACCACCAAACATGGTATCACCACCAACTTCACCATCATCAATCACACCATATGAATAAGCCGGGTCAATGCTATTCACATTGCTCCTCCTATACCCAATAGTACTCTCTTCATTTCCATACCTAAGATTACTGCCAATGAAGCTTGCACTACCACCACCAATGCCGCCACCTTGACCACCATTGGAATCACCCCAAATCGCTCCAATCCGGCCAGACCCATTTCCAGTAGCCAAAATGTTGGTAGTAGTGAAATTTTGGCTCCCATTCCCCCACATGTTATGATTAGTAGAATTCAAAACCGAAGAGTTTCCAACACCAAATGGATCAGCATGCCTATCTGAAGCTACATTATACATAGGATCGTTTACAAGCGCATATCCAATATTGGAGCTATAATTACCATTTCCACCATATTTTATACCTAAAATTGAATCAGAATTTAAACCCATATTATAACTAGATGGACTAAACGGTGGATAACCAGATCTACCAACAGAAACCGGGCTATATCTACCATCCATTCTTGGTCCATAACTTGGACTATTATACCCCTGGCTTAAACCATAGTTAAGAAAACTACTAGTTCTACTTAAACCATAGTTAAATCCACTATTCTGGTTCCTGTTAGGACCAGGAGAAGACTCTTTTGGAACCGCACGTTTTACTTCCACCATTTTACCATTGAGTTCATGGAAAGTTCGGAGCAGTGCTTTATCAACAGATTCCTCTGAATCATAAGTAATGAATCCAAAACCTCTAGGCCTTTGTGTGTTGTGATCATACATCACCACCACATCGGTTATTGTCCCGAATTGGTCAAAATAGTTCTTGAAATCGCTTTCAGTAACCGAGGATGCCAACCCTCCAACAAAAATCTTTTTTGTGCGAACGGGACCCGGTGAACCGTTACTGCTGCCACTGCTCCTGTTAAGGGTCTGTTGATCATCCCTTGGAACAGCCTTCTTTGCTTCTACTTATGAATCAAAATGCAAACAAATCAACCTATTTATAAAGTAAATCAAAATGCAAACAAATCAACCACTGCTCCTGTTAAGGGTCTGTTGATCATCCCTTGGAACAGCCTTCTTTTGTACGTGAGGCAGTGAATCTATGTACGACCAAAATAACCTTTAGTTACAACCAAAAGTTGCGTCTCTCTCATCTGTTTACATATCAACCTGTTTATAAAGTAAACCTTCATACTTTCTTCATCCTTTTGGTTGTTTTTGCTTATAAACCTCCTACACACCCTAATTTTGACCCAAAACTACATGAGGCGCGCCTTTTGACCTTGACGTATTTTTCTAAACGCCCCTTTTAAACCAAGCACACGTGTGAAAATCACTAAACAAAAGCTTGGCGATAAACACACGTACAATCGAATAAGCTTTATTTACAACCATAAGTTGAGTCTCTCTCATCTGTTTTACATACTAACCTATTTATCAAGTAAACTTGCTTATAGTTTCTTCATCCCTTTGGTTGTTTTTACAAATAAACATCATAGACACCCAAATTTTGACCAACTTTGACTCAGATACATGAGGCGCGCTTTGAAACTAAGCACGCGTTGTGAAAATCAATAAACAAAAACTTGGCAAAAAGCACATGTACAATCAAACAAGCTTTATTTACAACCATAAGTTGTCTCTCTCTCATCGGTTTTACATATTAATCTATTTATCAAGTAAACTTTTTATAATTTCTTCATCTCTTTGGTTGTTTTCACATATAAACATGACCCAAATTATGCCCAATTTTGACCCAGAGCTACATGAGGCGCACCTTTTCGACCTTGATGCATTTTCCTGAACGCCTGGCGCACTATTTTAACCCAACTACACGTGTGGAAATCAAGAAACAAAAACTTGGGTATGAACACACAAACATCACGACGGATAACACAAAAAACTTACTGTTCTACCATCTATCATATGCTTTTCTTTCACAACTCTTTCAGCAACAGCCGGGTCAGAGAACACAACAAAACAAAACCAAACCCACGAGCACGACCCGTGGTCCTATCCTTCATTATTACAGCTTCAATTACTTCACCAAAAGTTTGAAAATACTCTTTTAAACGTTCTTCATTTGTGTCCCATGAAATCCCACCAATGAACAGCTTCCCATTCTCCATTTCCATTCTACACAACCAAAATTTCAAAAAATAAAAAATCATCAACTAAACTAGACGAAATTCAGACAGAATCCAAACTCACAGATCTCATCAGAACCATATACAATAAATAAACAAACATAAACACAAGTCAAATTCAGTCAGGACTTTTATCAAACACCTTATCTGCATAACCATCACGTCCCAAATTAACTAAAAACAAATTACAAAAAGTTCCCAATTTTGACAAGAAAATATTACCAGAAACTCAGTCGGATTGTTTGTAGATTCAATCAAAAAGCATCGGATCTTCCCCAGATCGATGCTCGATCAAGCAGAACTCCTGCAACAAGAAAATAAAGTGTGAATTGGTATGAAACATGAACAACCCATGATTATGTTAATCATAATTTTACCAATTAAGAAGGAAAGAAAGATGATTTGATTGTAATGGCGATTGTGGAAGAAAGATCTGTGGTGTTATAGATTGCAGAGAGAGTGAAAGATGACGGTTTAGCTACCCTCAAATGTGGAGACCATGGGAAGGAAGGAAGGGGTGACTGCAAAGTTTTAAATTACTCCATCTCACAACATTTTCCAACTATTTCTACTGTAGAATGTTTTTTTTTTTAAGAAAATTGGAATGTTTTTGTTTTTATTTTTATTTTCATAAAATAATGACATTCTTGGAATACGATACAAAAATAATTAAGTTTTTTATTGATTATTATAACTAGCTTATAACTCGATGTCTACACACGGGGTTAAAAATATCAATACATATTTTTTTATTTTTTTTATGTATATATATTTTAGACGTGTAAAAATGTATTACATATGCGACCGATAGAAAACAAAATTCAAAATATGTAAAAATTAATATATAATTAGGTTTCGAAAATACATTAATTACTATTTAATTCAATTTGACTTAATTACTATTTGATTCAAAATAAAGTTAAATAATTATGTTTCAAAATTTTAAAATAAGGGATAATTTAAAATAAATGTGTTTTATTAGTATAATTATTATTTTCTTTAAAGATATATATTATTATTAATTATTAAAATATAAAGGTGTATTTAATAAGAGAGAGAGTCGGGAAAAAATGAATACGGAGGCGACACATGGCACGTAAAAACCTTTATTTATTATTTAGTATAGACTTGTTTGTTAAATAAGTTAATCTAAACATGACATGTTTAATAAACGAGCTAGCCCGTACATGAAATGTTTATTAAATAGGTTCACTGATTAATTCGTTTAAGTAAGTTTAAAGGTTTATTATATAGTTTCTATTTATATTATTAGGGGTTATTTAAAATGTGTTAAAAGTAAAAAAGAAAAAAAAAACACTCTATCAACTCTTTATTTTTGTCTAACTTTGTTTACTTCTCATTTCTCAAGACTTTTCATACGGTTCGTATATTTTGCAGGCGGACGTATCTGATGTTTGACTTCGTTCTCGTATTTGTCAAGGGTCCGAGGATGGATTGGATCGTTTCATGATCTGATGTACCGTGTACGCATCCTTATGTATGAGGTTGTTAAATATGAAAGTATTAAATGAAGGATATAAATGTTTCAAAAAAAATGTTTCAAAAAATGATTAATTGATTTGGCAAAATATTTATTTATGTAATGTTTCAAAAAAAATGTTAAATATGAAAGTATAAAATGAAGGATATAAATGTGATTTTAGGAGAAAAAATTTGAGAGATTTAATGTGGTGATGTCAAGTGACAAAAACATTTAGTCTTTTATTAGAAGTGAGATAATTTGTCATGGGAAGGGATAGTGCCAGGTGTCCAATTTTATTTTTTTTACTTTTTCATTTTTAACCATTATAGTATATCTAATATACGTTTTTAGCCAGTTTCATTTTCTATTAATTTTGTTTTTCTTTAATAACTTTCGTTCGTGAACTTTTTTCAAAATACGGGGTGCGTCGCTATTTGTAGTTTTTTTTGTCAACGCTTCGATATATTTTTTTTTAAACGGAGTTGTATTCAAAATCGAGTTTTTTAATCGTTGCCTATAGCGAATGTCGTTACCATTGTGGTACGTTGATGAGCCGAACCTATTATGAGCGAAGAACATTATTGTCGGTATTGGTATTATCGGAACCCGTATCACGGTATTCTTCTTATGGTTTTCAATGACCCGAACCGGTAATTTTTAATTTGTTTTTTCCCTTCTTTATTATTTAGTTTTATGTTTCCTTTCTATTAACGTTATTTTTACCGTTGTGCCTACTCGTTTAACTTTCATTAACGATGGGCCCGACCCTGTTTTTCTATGATAACTTTCATTCGTCGGGTTTTTTTAAATAATGGAATGCGCCGGTTTCTTGAAAACAAATTCAACATTCTGGTTAAAATTTTATTGAAGACGAAGTTGTATTCAAATTCGAGTGTTTTTTTTGTATCGTATGTTATAACGAGTCTACGATTCGATGTAAGTTTTGCCCACACAAACGAGTCAAATCAATAACGAGTAAGCTCCCGCCGCGAAACACGGAGGTAAAAACTAGTTAAAATTACTTTAAAGTCATCGGTATATGTTTTTAGTTTTATTTATAATAAATATGTAAAAAGAAAAAAAAATCTAATGCCAAACCAAAAGTGTATAAATTATTTGGAAACAAATAATATTAATGTACTTTTATGTAAAAGAAACATTTTTTTTTCATTTTCTAACTTTGTGTCTCTAATAAAATAGTTTAATAATAGTAACAAACATTTTTTTACAATATTTGTTTATTTTTTACTAGGTTAGAAACCCTTGTATTTTTTTTTAACGGCAAATCTAATCTACTCATACTAAAAAATTATATCAAATAATCTTACTACTCTAATAAATGGAAATCTCTTCAAAGTACGTGTCAATCTCTGGTTACTCCTCACCTTTATTTTCCCGCCTCTCTCTCCTATTAAATATTAGATTTTCTATTTCTCTCTCCTACTAAATAATAATTTTTATATTAATAAATCTAATTACGGATAGTTATTATTTAATTATAAATAGTTATTATATCATCAATCAAATTAACTTAATATGAACTAACATTTATCAATTAAATAAAAAACTAATACTCAGTTGAAAAAAAATGTTTTAAAAACTAATTTAACAGACCTTATAACTGTCACGACAAATTACATTTTTTAAAAACATATTTTGACAAATGTGTTTTGAAATACGCGAAGAACTAGATGAACTCCTTAGTGAGAGTGGGGCTGTACAGCCAGCTGGAAACATGGATGATTAAGAATCAATTCATATGTAAAGGTAAATCATATGTTAGTATAGAACATGCATGCAATCCAAAAAAGATTAAGAATAAAAAAATAAAGAACTACAGGGATAACACAAATGGCATATCACATATGCAAATGTATTAAGATAAACATACTGGAATCAATCTGCTTCATAAAAAAATTCAGATTCCCGCACCATCCTCCCATAATAATGTATCATGTTGCAAGTCTATTATAAATGTTAGTATGAACTTATTGACATGCATGTCACAAAATTTAATTAGCACAATGCTTGGCACTGAATATTACACTTAGATGTTGTAAACTTGATTGAGTTACTGATCAAATTTGCAAATGTTTGTATAACTCTACCCGAGTCTACACGAACTACTTTTGACAGATCATCTGATGACATCAAATAAACAACAAAACATATATTTATTCATTGATTTAATGAATCCATCTTCCATATTCTCTTTTAGGATTAGATTTGATAATACTGGTTGGCTTTCATATTCCAGTTCTTGCATTGCACAGAAAACATTTATGAATTCATCTTTATACAGAAACTGAAAAAAAACCCTAATATCGATATGTGGAAGACGCTGTAACGATTTTGAATAACATATTGGTTCGAAACGAAGGTGTCTGACTATCTAATCAAGCAACAACGAATGACGTGTAAGAATACAGAAAAACAAGATTACGAATTGTTTTTTGGGGATTTTTGTCACACCCCAACCGACGGCGGAATCATCGGGGCGGGACATGTAGACTGTTCATATCACATGGTTGACTAAATTGTAATATGTTAAATCCATTTCCATTCAACAAACATGAATCAAATTCAAAGTACATAAAGAAATACAATTTGTTTTTGAATTAAGATTAACTAGGTCCAAAGCCTATGTGTAGCATGTCTTGATCAAACTCATATGAAAGCACCTGAAACATGAATAAAATAAGGTCAACTAAAAAGTTGGTGAGTATAACACAGGTTTGTATATAGGTATCATATAATTTATAAACCAAATCCTTTACATAACATGATAAATAAGGCGTTTATGGGGAGCAACCATTGTGTAACCAAGTACAATCAAACCTTTGTAACTAGCATGCAAAAAAATTGTGTTGTCGGTTTCAATCACCGCGCATCCTGGGTGGGTTTGTCAGACTCAATAGATCTATCATTGAAAACCGTCGGCTTGAAAAGTTAATGATTGCACATAATCGCATACAAGAGGTTAGCACACCTAGCCCTCGGGCATAAAGCTCAAATTGCACACATGAATGTAAATAGGATTTGTACTTGTGTTGTTTGTGTAAATGTAAACATGTAAGTTGAATAGTGTTCATGTTTCACCCCAAAAATGTAAAATAGTAAAAGGGGTTGTGAATACTCACTTGATTCGAAGGCGTAGCTAACACGAGATACTAGAAAGTAATGTGATCCTTGTATCGCACAACGTTAACCTAGAGTGTAATGTATATTGCATTAATAATGCATAATAGTCTAAGTCTAAGGTTGAATTGGATAAAGTTAGTGATTGGTACTTGGAAGTATTGTATAAAACGGAAGATTTGAAATGAATATTTTTACAACATTTTGAATAAGGTTTGAGTTTGGAATAATTAAATAAGTAAATTAATTAATTATTGTTTATGAGAATAATGTAAGTATTAGATGTAATTAAGTATAACTAAATAATTTTTTTTGTTTAATTATAAATCAAATAAGTAATTATTACCTTATTCATCTATTTATAAAATGTAACTTAGACATTAAAATATGATTTAAGTGTAGGGTTTATAATTTAAAAGTTGAAACTTTAATTAAATAATTTTCATATATTTTAAGATTAAATACTTGATCTTTTTAAATAAAGATAATACGCATTTTTATAAATTCAACTATTTCTATTTTGAAAATTAACTTGAAATACTATTTGTTTAAAAACATAGAAATTTTAAGGATTCTGTGAACACACACGACCGTGCCTAGACAGGGCACGATCGTGCTCGGGCCACGGGCGCGACCGCGTTAGTCAGGGCGCGACTGTGTTGATCAACAGAGGACATAGTTAGACAAATCACTAGGCACGACCGTGCCTTGTACAGGCACGACCGTGTCTATGCTTCAGGGGCACGACCAAGTCTAGCCAACGAGCTTGACTGGGTCTGAGCAGGAGGCACGACCGCGCTGGAAGTCGGCACGACCGCGTCTCCCGAGGCACGACCGCGCTAGATGATTAGCGCGACCGTGTCTCTTTCAAAACAGAAACGAATTGATTGATCCTTATATTTAAGGTGATGGAATGTTTAGGGCTTTCATTCACAAGGTTATTACGAGTCTTTTGGTATAGGTTAATTGTGTTTAAAACATGTATAAAGTCGGATTTGATTAAACCATTTTTAATAAGAAAAGGATTCTGGTTTTGGATGATTTCTGTAATGAAAAGCCAAATTAATATGGGGCTTTTGATATATGGACTGAAGTGAATGAGAGGAATGTTTCAATTACCCAAAACAGTAGAGAATTGATAGAGATCGGTAGAAGGAAAATCCGGCGTCGACGACTTGACTTCCGGCGACTTCTGCTGGGATTCCGAGTGCTTCAATGGCTTCGGGTGTTCCAGAGAGGATTGTATATCGTATAGAGATGGATTGTTCGGGAGTTTTTCGAATTGTAGAGAGGATTTGTGGTCTTGGGAGATAATTCTTTGAGGCTGAACGATTTCAGGATTAATTGGTAGTAAAGGGAATGATTGGTAGTATTATTTTCTTGGTTAATGAGAATAAAACGTAAGACGGTTTTGAATTCAAACGATCGGGTGATTAAAGTCATAATTACATTTCAACTGGTACGCAGGCACGACCGTGCCAAGATAGGCGCGACCGTGCTTAGGCACCGGGCGCGATCGTTCCAGGACCAGTCGCGCGATCGTGCCAAGACGAAGCACGACCGTGCTAATTAGGGTTTCTTGACATTTTTCAACTTTAGTCCTTGACTTTTTAAGTTTGATAAGTTTGAATTAAATAATTACTTGTATAGTGTTTAAATGTATATAATCGAGTAAAACTTGCGAATTTGTATTGAATCATTGCATATAATTTAAGTCGAGAAAATAACACAAAACAGTGCACGAGTATTGAGTTTGAAATGCGTTACATTGAATTGAAATACGAATACTAGAATCAGAAATGTTACAGTCTCCCCATGTTAAGGGAATTTCATCCCGAAATTTAACTAATGGAGGCTGCAAAATCGAGAAGGAGGAAGGAGTTTTTGATGTTCGGTGAATTTTGATTGTTGGATCCCAGGGGGGTAACGGTTGACTTTGTTTAGGCCTGATACTCAAAGTTGTTTATGAAAGGGGGATAATGGATTTTGTTTTGAAATGAATTTAAGAAAAATATTTGACGAATAATAAATTGAATTTTAAACGTGAGATGTATTACTTGAAATGGATTTGGAGGGATCTTGAAATTTAGAGTTTGTGTAAGATGTAGTCTAATGTGTTCAAAATTGTTAGTGGGTAAGAGGTTTCATAAACATTGGTCTGGGTCAAAACTTCACGTGATACGAACAACGCTACTTTCGGTAATATGATAGGACACTTATATACAGGAAGTACCATCGGCGTATCCACCATGCCCTTGTCATGTCACATCAGTTTCGTTGTTACACATCATGATAAGTTTTAGGTCACAACACACGACAAAATTTCTCTATAGTTTCCATGCGCTGATTTTTATAATTCCGTGTGCACCCGTAATTATTCAAATCATCGTATGGTCCGTATAGATCGTTTTCGTTGTGTGCGGGTAAGGGGGGCACAATTTCACTATGATCACGTCTATTGTTTACACATAAAAAGTCGCTAACAAGTAACTAAGTCCCTAATCAGGTCAGTTTGCAACTAAAGAGTAGTAAAGTAGTAACACTTAAAGTTTCTTTGGTTGCTCGTGTTTGAACAAGAATACGTCAAACCCCGAGTCGTTTCAATGTATTATGGTCTTCAACTTTGGTGTACAAAGTGCATGACCATGTCTTGTGTAGAATGTAATCAATCCATTGCAATAATTGTAGGCAAATTTTTGTTTCGAGTATATAGTAAGCACACAAGTCTCATGTATGATCTAGTGTCACGTAGTTTGTAATCAAATAAGTCTCATATATAGCGTAAATAATTAAGCGTCTTGTATTTTGTAAGTCAATGAACTCTTATGTGTAATGTAAACAACATAGTATTTTGTGTATAGTAGGAAATGAATTTCATGTAGGGTGTTGGTAACTTAGCATCATGTATATTGTACAATGCGCACAGCTTAGTGTAATGTACTTCGTAACCAAATAAGTTTCATGTATAGTGTGGTCAATCTAGAATTTTGTATCAATGAAGCAATTCTTATGTTTCATGTATATTGCAAACAACTAAGTTTCGTGTATCATGTGCTAAAGCCAGTAGCATTGTGTATTGCAAATAAACGTGTTTCGTGCATTACATAATCAATCGAGTAAATTGTGATTTGTAGGCAAACTAGTTTCATGTATCATGTAATTTGTGTAACATTGGATATATTGAGAATAATTGAGTTTTATGTACCATAAGATTGCATTGAATATATTGTGAATGTGAGTATTGAACTTCGCGTGCGATGTGTACTAACGGGTTTTACATGTGTTCGAGTGCTGCGGACAAACGTGTTGTTTGGCGTTCCTGCATAATGTGGTAGTTAGGTTCAAGTCCTCAAATCTCATTGAGGTTGGTGGGAAAGGTTAACGTTTACGCGGTATGGATCGTCTTTTGAAGCGTCAAGTGAAAGGTAACGAGGAGGTTTTGGAAATATTCGGGAATTTGTGTTTACAATTACGGGTCTTTGTTTGAACATAGAAAGTAGGAAATTCGTTCTTGATTGTAGATATATAAAGTAGTGAAATCATTGAACCGCATATTTTAAATGAATATGCAATTTATGGGAAAAGTATTTTTTTTATTTACTTTCAACTATTAATAAAAGAATATTTTTAAGTGGAACCATTGGCTAAACAAGTAGTCTATAATTTAGCCAAAGTTTAGAAATATTTACTTTAATGAAGAAAAATCATAGTTATTTATCAATTTGAAATAATATTTTTATAAAATTGGTTGTATTAACTTTCTTTATCAGGTGAAAAAGTTTTATGGAAAATTTATGTTTTTGACATTATTTAAAAATTTGATAAACATTTTGATTAAACAAGAAAATGAGGTTTTGTTTAAATCACAAAATAGGATGATTTATTTAATGAAAAAGATTGTCGGTAATGTACTAAACCATGTTGAATGAAAGAAGTGACATTTGGGAAAATTTGATGGGAATATAACAGGTGTAATTTACGCCCCACGGGTCAAATCAATGAACAATAACTGTAGAGTTGAAATATATGGAATTGATTAAATGTTGAAATGTTAAACATTATTAAAAACATAGGGAAATGGTTCTCAATTCGAAAATTTAAAGGAAATCAGTAGAAGCTTCTTCTAACGTCTCTGGTAGCTTTCCACTAGGAAGAAGATAATCGCCAAGATAAGCACCGCTATGGTCACTCGAGTAGTAGATCTGGCTTCAGTCCTGGCGGTCTCCGTGCGATGTTCTTGTATTTCTTTTTCGAGGATGGAGATTAACTCCTTTTGATATCCTAATTGGTTTGCTAGGCTATCCATTATTTGTCTTTGTAAGTCGTGTATCACTCCCTGCTCTATCCTTTGTCTCTCAAATTCTGAATTCCTTACATATTGATGGAAGTCATGGGTTGGAATCCCCATAACACCAGTGGGTGCCATAGTATGCCTTACCCAAAGGTTAGGATGGTACGAATCGGGCATTAGATATGGGTCTCTTAGTGGGGTGGTAATTGCTTGTGGGGGTGAGGTGTCTGATACGGGTTTCTGGGCGCGACTGATCCAGGTGTTCGAACTCTTAGGCCGGTGTTCCTAATCCAATCTACCCTTACATCAAACCTTGATCTAGCAGCTGCGGGTGTTGGTGATTGATGTACGGGTGATCCGGTGTCTTCTTCCCAATCAGACTCTTCTTCGGGACGGCATACCGGGGAGGTAGGAGAGTAGGAGTCCATACTTAGCAGGAAAACAATGGAAAGGTTGTAAGCGATAATAAAATACTGAGTGTCAAATGTGGGAGTTCTCATAGGTTTAGAGTTTGACTAGTCATAACGCCGAACCTTCACAATGGTATTTTAGAAATACACTTGACCTATAAGCAATGCATCCCTGAAGAGAATTCCCAGGAAAGAGGGGTGGGTCGCTAAGACACACTTAAGTACCCTATCTTTCCTTAGCCAGAATTCCTCGTGGGCTTACACGCTCTTCCAGCCATCATGTATTAATAATACTATTGTTGGGCTCATGGTTATGATGAGAATTGTTATGAACTGGGCTTTGAGGCCCAAAAGTAGGGTGTACGCATTTCAGTGGGCTTTCTTCTTCTTGGAGGATAGATGGGCTTCTTAGTTTACTATTGGTGGACATTAGGCCCAATAGTTTAAGTCTTTGTTCATAAAGGGTGATGGCATCATGTATGTGAGTCCAAATGTGTATGAATAATTTAGTGTGTATGTGTGTGTGTTAAACTTAGGATAGTACTTTAAATAAATCTAATAGGTAGAAGTAAATAGTAGGAAAAGTTGGCAAGTAACGTGTCACATTGACTATTGAGTGTTGTATCCTATGATGTAATTATGTAGTATATCATGTAAGAATATTCACATAAAAATATAATCATATAGCATGTAGATAGTAATGAGTGTAAGCACAAAAGTTATCAAGTAGTGTGACACATAAGTCATTATGTATTGTATCATGTAGTGTAAATACCTATGATAGTATGTAAAAATAATCACACAGAAATTGATAATGTAACATGTAGTAGTATGGCATTGTATGGGTGTCCTAAAGTTATAGTCTAGGTCAAGAGTGTCTAATAACCTAGTTCCCTATAAACAAGGCTCTGATACCAATCTGTCACACCCCAACCGACGGCGGAATCATCGGGGCGGGACATGTAGACTGTTCATATGTAACATCCCAAAATGTCAAAAAAAAAAAAATAAGGTTAGCGAGTTCAAGCGGGCCGAAGTCGGGCCGGGTCAGTCGCGAACCTGGCTTGGGGAGGTCTCCCCTATAAATAGTCCAAGGCACTCATTCTTCTGCTCTTTGACACTCTAGAGAGAGAAAACCGTAGAGAGAGAAAGTGTCGGAATCGCACAAGATTGTACCAGAACGTGTCTCTTGCACTCGTGAAGGAAACCTCCAGATTAGAAGCTCGATTCAGGTAACGATCCGACCTAAATCTGAGTTTTTGTTCGTTTTCGGGTTTTGGGTGAAAGTAGGACGTTTTTCCGGATGAAACTTAAGAATAAGCTTAGGTTTAGTATCTACAATGAAAAACGGTTGTTTTGAGCAAAGAAAGTTGAAGTTTTGACATAACCGAGCCCAAATCCACGAATTTCGGGACTTTTGGGGAAGATGACTGATGTTGCAGGCGAACTTAGCAAGTTCGCCTGTCAAGTTCGCTTGGTGGAGGCGAACTTATCAAGTTCGCCTGATTATGTTCGCTTGGCAAGTTCGCTTGGCCAAGGTAAGCGAACTTATCAAGTTCGCTTGAGTTAAGTTCGCCTGGCCACAAGGTAGGCGAACTTATTATGTTCGCCTGGGTTAAGTTCGCTTGGCCACAGGGTAAGCGAACTTATTAAGTTCGCTTATAAGTTTGCCTAAGCCAGGGGAGGCGAACTTAGCATTAAGTTCGCCTATACCAGCTGAGTAGGGTGTGAATCGAGGTTAGGTCTGATATATGTGTTTTGTAACCAATTCAGATCGGAAGTGACGTGGTTGGGCCCTTGATTAGGACAACCGAGACTAGCGTATAAGGTGAGTTCTAGAAGCCCTCTTTTAAATATTTTTATATAATGTTTTCGGGCTGGTGTGTACACGTATGAAATGTTGTTTTATAAAATGATGTTTATGAAACTAGGTTTACGAAAGGAAATGATTTGGAACGAAGGGTTTATGGAAAGAAAGTTTATGAACGGAATGTTTACGAACGAAAGTTATAAAGAAATGGTTTAATGAAAAGGTAAAAGGGTTTTGAAAGTGAAGGAAAGGTTTTATGAAAAGAAAACAAAAAGGGGCAAAGGTTTTAAAGAAGTCATTACAAATCTAATATGTCGAATGAATAGAATTGATGAATGAAGTCTGGGAACAAGATTCCCAGCCTTGTGGTAGATTATGGACAGCGAGCCATAGTTGCCATAAGAACAACAGGGGTAGTGTCTTAGTGGCCTGCCAATGGTTTTGATGTTGTACAACTGGTAAGGGAGTAACGACGGTTACTCGGGTGATGACGATCATCCTAAGGGAAAGGGTAATGGGAAATTAATGACGGCGATACGTAACGGTTGATTCCCAAAGGAAAGATGCGTGTTGGGCAATGACGGCGATACGTAACGGTTGACCCCACGTAACGAATGGTTGTGGCAATGACGGCGATACGTAGCGGTTGCCCACAACATTAAAGGTTCCTCCGGGGACATAGAGACGCGTAACGATACAGATTTTAGATAGTAATGTATGACTTAAATGAATGTTAATGTTTTACACAAATGATCCGTTCAATGTGTTTAAATATGCGAAGGTTTATGAATGAAAGGCCCTGTTTTCTTATACGAATGTTAAACCCTAATGAATGTTTGAATGATGAACCATTTCTTAAATCGAACGAAAACTAGAACTCACCAGCGTAGCTGACGTTTTTAAGTGTACACATTCAGGTTAAGGCATGTTATGAGGATGGACGGTGATGCTTGGCTAGAGATGAAGAGTTATCCGACTGCTTTTGAAGACTGGCATCCCGTTATGTTTAGTTATGATGTAATTATGTTTTAATCAATGTTTACGCTTCCGCATGTATGAACAACGATTAACTTATGTTTAAATGAAATTTTCCGCTGCGTTATCTGATATTCATGTTTAAGAACTGCTTGTGAATGAGTAAATCCAACAAGTGAGGCCTCCCGGGTTTGGGGCCTTACAAGTTGGTATCAGAGTAATAGTTTGAGAGATTCGGACACTCCTAGTGTTTGAACTTAAACTTTGAATGGGACCGAAAGCGGATGCCAGTACGGGTAACTCGAGCCAAAGCATCAGGTATGAAAAGTAGAGTATGTGTATGTAGTATGCCTTAGAAAGGGGTAGGTAAGGGCTTGTGTTCTGATGGAATCACAAAGGTGGTCAAATAGAAATCGAAAGGTAGTGTAATGGTTAATTGTAGATGGCCAGTGTATATTAACATCTTACAGTACTTATTGAATTTTATTTGTTAACTAGCGTGATGACATTGGATTTCTTGTCTTATAGAATGAAATGGCGAGGAGAGGAAACGGAAGGCGTGGTGGCCGTACCGGTGGTCGTACCGGCGGTCGAAATGGTGGGCGTGGCAGGATCCCTGCGCGCCAAGAGTATAGTGAAGAAGGAAGTGTTCACACTGAACCGGCGGTTAGTGTGCATGAAGCTGAGCAGACACAGGTTGAAGAACAACCTTTCACTTTTGAACCAGAAGTGAGGGCAGCCATAGCTCGAGAATTTACAGAGTTGATGAAGACTTCCCTGCCAGGTCTGTTGGCAGAAGCATTGAAGCAGGTCAATGCGGTGGGTGGGTCTAGCGCGGCAGTTGGTGCTCAGAACAATGAGACCGATAATGCACCGCCTGCTCGCGGATGTGATTATAAGTCCTTTAAGGCATGTGACCCGCCGGTCCTGACTGGGAAGAAGGACGCGGTGGCTACTTTTGATTGGGTAATACGTATGGAAGCCGCCATCCGTCTGAGCGAGTGTCGAGCTAATCAAGTAGTGAAGTTTGCGGCTAACTCCTTGAGGGAGGAAGCATCTCATTGGTGGGAAGGTATACATCAGACAAAGGGGAGCGAGATTGTGGATGCAATGATGTAGGCTGACTTGAAAACTTTAGTGATCAAGAATTTCCGCCCGAGGAACGAGATTGAGAAGGTAGAGAGGGAATTTCTGGGTTTGAAGGCCGGGAGCATGACGCACCGGCAGTACACAACCCGATTCAATGAACTGGCACGTCTGGTGCCACACCTTGTCACTACTGAAGAGAGAAAGATTGCCTGTTGTATTCAAGGGTTGCCGGACCAGGTCCGCACCTATGTTAAGGCAAACGCCCCTACTACCTATGATTCGGTAGTAGAGCTAAGCGGCGTGGTGTTTGACGATCTGGCACTGAATGTTGTTGCCGTTGAAGAGCAAAAGAAGAGACCGAGCTTCTCAAATAAGCGAACTGGGGGAAAGATGTTTGGGTCTCGTGATAAGAGGGCTCGGGTGGGTGAGCCGACTGTTTTTAAGAAGTGTGGAAGGGAGCATGTAGGTGAATGCAGACTGGGATCTAGCTTGTGCTTTAAGTGTGGCAAGACCGGGCACTACTCTCGAGAATGCCCGCAAGGTTACAAATGCTACAATTGTGGAGAAAATGGTCATATGAGTAGGGACTGCCTGAAGCCCAGGATGGGGGAAACCGGGAAGGGAAAGGGCCCGGAAAAGAAGGGAGAGGGATCTCGTGTAAAGACTCGTGCGTATGCACTGACTCAAGAACAAGCCAGGGCGGATCCCGATGTGGCGTCAGGTACATTCATCCTTGACAACACTTTGGTTTCTGTGTTATTTGATTCGGGTGCTAGTAAGAGTTTTATATCTGCGAGTTTTTGTAAGCGAGTGAAGTACACAGTTAGTAAGCTAGAAAGGGCTTTTAGCGTAGAAACCGCTGAGGGTAGAACTGCAAGAGTAACCGATGTAGTTAACAACTCCACGATAAAGATAGAAGGTCATAGATTCTCTGTCAGATTGTTCGTTATGGTTTTGGGAGGGTTCGATGTTGTGTTGGGTATGGATTGGCTAACTGCCAATGAAGCGCAAATTATATGTAAACGAAAGATAATCCAACTCAAGGCTCCGGATGGTAGCAAAGTCGAAGTCTTTGGAGATCGTGACGCCCCGATGCCAAACGTCATCTCAATGATTAAGGCAACAAATTACTTGAGGCGCGGATGCGAGGCTTATCTGGTGTATGTGATTGACAAGTGTAAGGAAGTGAAGGAACTAGACGATGTACCCATGGTACGCGAGTACCCGGAGGTGTTTCCAGAGGATTTGCCTGGGATACCACCCGATAGAGAAATTGAGTTCCGAATTGACTTAGTACCAGATGCCCAGCCCGTGGCTAAGGCTCCATATCGACTAGCACCAGTGGAAATGAAGGAACTTATGGTTCAACTAGACGAGTTACTTGAGAAAGGATTTATCCAACCGAGCATCTCGCCGTGGGGTGCTCCGGTGTTGTTCGTAAAGAAGAAAGACGGTTCGATGAGAATGTGTATTGATTATCGCGAGTTGAACAAACGTACCGTGAAGAACAAGTACCCGTTACCAAGGATCGACGACCTGTTCGATCAATTACAAGGCGCAAGTTGGTTCTCAAAGATCGACCTTCGATCCGGGTACCATCAGTTGAAGGTGAGGGAAGAAGACATACCGAAAACGGCATTTCGCACACGTTATGGACACTTTGAGTTCCGCGTAATGTCTTTTGGATTGACGAACGCCCCTGCAGCGTTCATGGATTTGATGAATAGAGTTTGTAGACCAATGCTGGATCGGTCGGTAATCGTGTTTATCGATGATATCCTCATCTATTCCAAGAATGAGGGTGATCACGCATGTCACTTAAAGGAGGTGTTGGAGGCTCTGAAGAAAGAAAAGTTGTATTCTAAGTTCTCCAAATGCGCGTTCTGGCTTAGGGAAGTCCAATTCCTAGGTCACGTCATTGGCCCGAAAAGGCATTATGGTTGACCCAGCCAAGATAGTAACGGTAAGTGAATGGGACATTCCTAAGACGCCAACTGAAATCCGCAGTTTCTTGGGATTGGCGGGCTACTATCGGAGATTCATCCAGGATTTCTCGAAAATAGCTTCGCCATTAACAAAGTTGACTCGGAAGGAGGTAAAGTACGAATGGGGTTCGACCCAGGATGAGGCGTTTAAGGAATTGAAAGAGAAGCTAACCCAAGCTCTAGTCTTGGCCCTTCCTGAGGGCAGTGAAGACCTGGTGGTATACTCTGACGCGTCGGGTCAGGGATTAGGGTGTGTGTTGATGCAACGCGGTAGAGTGATTGCATATGCGTCGCGGCAGTTGAAAGTTCACGAAGTCAACTATCCGACTCATGATTTGGAACTTGCTGCTGTCGTATTTGCATTGAAAATCTGGAGACACTACCTGTACGGGGTGAAGTTTACTATTTACTCCGACCACAAAAGTTTGAAGTACTTCTTCGAACAAAAGGAGCTTAATATGAGGCAGAGACGATGGTTGGAACTCCTGAAGGATTATGACTGTGAGATCTTGTACCATCCTGGAAAGGCAAATGTGGTGGCTAACGCTTTAAGCCGAAAGGATATGCCTACTCCTATTAGAGTGAAAGCTTGCCAATTGGTGGTAACATCGGATGTGATGAGAGAAATCGAAAAGGCTCAAGATGAGGCGCTTAAAGAAGAAAACATAAAGAAGGAAAGGATGGTTGGCCAACAGGACAAGTTGGAATATAACACCCTTGGTGTTAGAACACGTTATGGACGGGTATGGATACCTATGGGTGGCGAGCTTAGAACCAAAATCTTGGATGAGGCTCATAAGTCTCATTACTCTATCCATCCTGGTACCAACAAAATGTACCAAGACCTAAAGAAGGACTACTGGTGGCCTGGAATGAAATGTGATGTGACGAAGTATGTAAGCAAGTGCTTGACTTGCTCGCAAGTAAAGGCCGAACACCAGAAACCGTATGGAAAGATTCAACCACTTGATATACCAAAATGGAAGTGGGAACACATTACCATGGACTTCATAACCAAGCTACCCCGCACAGCTAAAGGTCATGACACCATTTGGGTAATTGTGGACCGATTAACGAAGAGTGCTCATTTCCTACCTATTCGCGAGACGTTCTCGTCGGAAAGGTTAGCAGAAGTATTTATCAACGAAGTAGTAGCACGGCATGGGATGCCTTTGATGATCGTATCTGACCGGGACACACGATTCACATCGAGGTTCTGGAAAAGATTTCACGAGGCGATGGGTACGAGGCTTAATATCAGCACAGCATACCACCCGCAAACGGATGGTCAGTCCGAAAGGACTATTCAGACATTGGAGGATATGCTCCGTGCTTGTATTATTGACTTCGGTGGAAGTTGGGACAGCCATCTGCCGTTAGCTGAATTCTCCTACAACAATAGTCATCACACGACGATAGGCATGCCGCCTTACGAAATGTTGTATGGTAGAAGATGCAGGACCTCGGTTTGTTGGGGTGAGATTGGACAGAAGGAATTAGGAAGTCTTGAAGTCATAAAAGAAACGTCGGAAAGGTTTGATCAAATCAAAGCTCGAATGAAGGCCGCACAAGATCGTCAGAAATCCTATGCGGATAAACGACGAAGGCCTATTGAGTTTGATGTTGGGGACAGGGTAATGTTGAAAGTGTCTCCTTGGAAGGGAATCATTCGATTCAGGAAAAGAGGAAAGTTAAGTCCGAGGTTTGTCGGACCTTTTAGGATAGCGGCACGGGTTGGTGAAGTCGCTTATCGGTTGGAGTTGCCTGATGAGTTAAGTGGGATTCATCCTACCTGTATCACACTTGCGAAAGTGTTTGGCGGACGAATCGGCTCACGTACCACTTACTGACATCGAGGTTGACAACAGCCTTAATTACATTGAAGAACCCGTGGCTATCTTAGACCGAAAGGAGAAGCGTTTGCGTAACAAAGTGATCCAATTGGTTAAAGTCCAATGGAGGCACCGAAAGGGATCGGAGGCTACATGGGAAACGGAGGCGGAAATGAGAGAGTCGTACCCTCAATTATTTGACTTGTGATAGGTTTCGGGGACGAAACCTATTATAAAGGGGGTAGACTTGTAACATCCCAAAATGTCGAAAAAAAAAAAATAAGGTTAGCGAGTTCAAGCGGGCCGAAGTCAGGCCGGGTCAGTCGCGAACCGGGCTTGGGGAGGTCTCCCCTATAAATAGTCCAAGGCACTCATTCTTCTGCTCTTTGACACTCTAGAGAGAGAAAACCGTAGAGAGAGAAAGTGTCAGAATCGCACAAGATTGTACCAGAACGTGTCTCTTGCACTCGTGAAGGAAACCTCCAGATTAGAAGCTCGATTCAGGTAACGATTCGACCTAAATCTGAGTTTTTGTTCGTTTTCGGGTTTTTCGGGTTTTGGGTGAAAGTAGGACGTTTTTCCGGATGAAACTTAAGAATAAGCTTAGGTTTAGTATCTACAATGAAAAACGGTTGTTTTGAGTAAAGAAAGTTGAAGTTTTGACATAACCGAGCCCAAATCCACGAATTTCGGGACTTTTGGGGAAGATGACTGATGTTGCAGGCGAACTTAGCAAGTTCGCCTGTCAAGTTCGCTTGGTGGAGGCGAACTTATCAAGTTCGCCTGATTATGTTCGCTTGGCAAGTTCGCTTGGCCAAGGTAAGCGAACTTATCAAGTTCGCTTGAGTTAAGTTCGCCTGGCCACAAGGTAGGCGAACTTATTATGTTCGCCTTGGTTAAGTTCGCTTGGCCACAGGGTAAGCGAACTTATTAAGTTCGCTTATAAGTTTGCCTAAGCCAGGGGAGGCGAACTTAGCATTAAGTTCGCCTATACCAGTTGAGTAGGGTGTGAATCGAGGTTAGGTCTGATATATGTGTTTTGTAACCAATTCAGATCGGAAGTGACGTGGTTGGGCCCTTGATTAGGACAACCGAGACTAGCGTATAAGGTGAGTTCTAGAAGCCCTCTTTTAAATATTTTTATATAATGTTTTCGGGCTGGTGTGTACACGTATGAAATGTTGTTTTATAAAATGATGTTTATGAAACTAGGTTTACGAAAGGAAATGATTTGGAACGAAGGGTTTATGGAAAGAAAGTTTATGAACGGAATGTTTACGAACGAAAGTTATAAAGAAATGGTTTAATGAAAAGGTAAAAGGGTTTTGAAAGTGAAGGAAAGGTTTTATGAAAAGAAAACAAAAAGGGGCAAAGGTTTTAAAGAAGTCATTACAAATCTAATATGTCGAATGAATGGAATTGACGAATGAAGTCTGGGAACAAGATTCCCAGCCTTGTGGTAGATTATGGACAGCGAGCCATAGTTGCCATAAGAACAACAGGGGTAGTGTCTTAGTGGCCTGCCAATGGTTTTGATGTTGTACAACTGGTAAGGGAGTAACGACGGTTACTCGGGTGATGACGATCATCCTAAGGGAAAGGGTAATGGGAAATTAATGACGGCGATACGTAACGGTTGATTCCCAAAGGAAAGATGCGTGTTGGGCAATGACGGCGATACGTAACGGTTGACCCCACGTAACGAATGGTTGTGGCAATGACGGCGATACGTAGCGGTTGCCCACAACATTAAAGGTTCCTCCGGGGACATAGAGACGCGTAACGATACAGATTTTAGATAGTAATGTATGACTTAAATGAATGTTAATGTTTTACACAAATGATCCGTTCAATGTGTTTAAATATGCGAAGGTTTATGAATGAAAGGCCCTGTTTTCTTATACGAATGTTAAACCCTAATGAATGTTTGAATGATGAACCATTTCTTAAATCGAACGAAAACTAGAACTCACCAGCGTAGCTGACGTTTTTAAGTGTACACATTCAGGTTAAGGCATGTTATGAGGATGGACGGTGATGCTTGGCTAGAGATGAAGAGTTATCCGACTGCTTTTGAAGACTGGCATCCCGTTATGTTTAGTTATGATGTAATTATGTTTTAATCAATGTTTACGCTTCCGCATGTATGAACAACGATTAACTTATGTTTAAATGAAATTTTCCGCTGCGTTATCTGATATTCATGTTTAAGAACTGCTTGTGAATGAGTAAATCCAACAAGTGAGGCCTCCCGGGTTTGGGGCCTTACATCATAGCACATGGTTGACTAAATTGTAATATGTTAAATCCATTTCCATTCAACAAACATGAATCAAATTCAAAGTACATAATGAAATACAATTTATTTTTGAATTAAGATTAACTAGGTCCAAAGCCTATGTGTAGCATGTCTTGATCAAACTCATATGAAAGCACCTGAAACATGAATAAAATAAGGTCAACTAAAAAGTTGGTGAGTATAACACAGGTTTGTATATAGGTAGCATTTAATTTATAAACCAAATCCTTTACATAACATGATAAATAAGGCGTTTATGGGGAGCAGCCATTGTGTAACCAAGTACAATCAAACCTTTGTAACTAGCATGCAAAAAAATTGTGTTGTCGGTTTCAATCACCGCGCATCCTGGGTGGGTTTGTCAGACTCAATAGATCTATCATTGAAAACCGTCGGCTTGAAAAGTTAATGATTGCACATAATCGCATACAAGAGGTTAGCACACCTAGCCCTCGGGCATAAAGCTCAAATTGCACATATGAATGTAAATAGGATTTGTACTTGTGTTGTTTGTGTAAATGTAAACATGTAAGTTGAATAGTGTTCATGTTTCACCCCAAAAATGTAAAATAGTAAAAGGGGTTGTGAATACTCACTTGATTCGAAGGCGTAGCTAACACGAGATACTAGAAAGTAATGTGATCCTTGTATCGCACAACGTTAACCTAGAGTGTAATGTATATTGCATTAATAATGCATAATAGTCTAAGTCTAAGGTTGAATTGGATAAAGTTAGTGATTGGTACTTGGAAGTATTGTATAAAACGGAAGATTTGAAATGAATATTTTTACAACATTTTGAATAAGGTTTGAGTTTGGAATAATTAAATAAGTAAATTAATTAATTATTGTTTATGAGAATAATGTAAGTATTAGATGTAATTAAGTATAACTAAATAATTTTTTTTGTTTAATTATAAATCAAATAAGTAATTATTACCTTATTCATCTATTTATAAAATGTAACTTAGACATTAAAATATGATTTAAGTGTAGGGTTTATAATTTAAAAGTTGAAACTTTAATTAAATAATTTTCATATATTTTAAGATTAAATACTTGATCTTTTTAAATAAAGATAATACGCATTTTTATAAATTTAACTATTTTTATTTTGAAAATTAACTTGAAATACTATTTGTTTAAAAATATAGAAATTTTAAGGATTCTGTGAACACACACGACCGTGCCTAGACAAGGCACGATCGTGCTCGGGCCACGAGCGCGACCGCGTTAGTCAGGGCGCGACTGTGTTGATCAACAGAGGACATAGTTAGACAAATCACTAGGCACGACCGTGCATTGTACAGACACGACCGTGTCTATGCTTCAGGGGCACGACCAAGTCTAGCCAACGAGCATGACTGGGTCTGAGCAGGAGGCATGACCGCGCTGGAAGTCGGCACGACCGCGTCTCCCGAGGCATGACCGCGCTAGATGATTAGCGCGACCGTGTCTCTTTCAAAACAGAAACGAATTGATTGATCCTTATATTTAAGGTGATGGAATGTTTAGGGCTTTCATTCACAAGGTTATTACGAGTCTTTTGGTATAGGTTAATTGTGTTTAAAACATGTTTAAAGTCGGATTTGATTAAACCATTTTTAATAAGAAAAGGATTCTGGTTTTGGATGATTTCTGTAATGAAAAGCCAAATTAATATGGGGCTTTTGATATATGGACTGAAGTGATTGAGAGGAATGTTTCAATTACCCAAAACAGTAGAGAATTGATAGAGATCGGTAGAAGGAAGTTCCGGCGTCGACGGCTTGACTTCCGGCGACTTCTGCTGGGATTCCGAGTGCTTCTATGGCTTCGGGTGTTCCAGAGAGGATTGTATATCGTATAGAGATGGATTGTTCAGGAGTTTTTCGGATTGTAAAGAGGATTTGTGGTCTTGGGAGATAATTCTTTGAGGCTGAACGATTTCAGGATTAATTGGTAGTAAAGGGAATGATTGGTAGTATTATTTTCTTGGTTAATGAGAATAAAACGTAAGACGGTTTTGAATTTAAACGATCGGGTGATTAAAGTCATAATTACGTTTCAACTGGTACGCAGGCGCGACCGTGCTTAGGCACCGGGCGCGATCGTTCCAGGACCAGTCGCGCGATCGTGCCGAGGCACTTGGCGCGACCGTGCCAAGACGAAGCACGACCGTGCTAATTAGGGTTTCTTGACATTTTTCAACTTTAGTCCTTGACTTTTTAGGTTTGATAAGTTTGAATTAAATAATTACTTGTATAGTGTTTAAATGTATATAATCGAGTAAAACTTGCGAATTTGTATTGAATCATTGCATATAATTTAAGTCGAGAAAATAACACAAAACAGTGCACGAGTATTGAGTTTGAAATGCGTTACATTGAATTGAAATGCGAATACTAGAATCAGAAATGTTACAATTTTCACATAACATATCGGTTAATATGCGAAGGATTATGTAACTGTCTTAGAATCACGGTTAAACCCACGGTCACCACGCCAACCAAACCGTCACGCCCCTCTCACCATTGTTCTTGGCCTCTGCCCTCTTGCACTACAAATGAAACCAAAATCTCGATTAAAAAGCTATTTAGGATTGCCTCAATGTTGCTAGATTAGAATTAATTATTGTTGCATATGCAAGTAAATAAGTACATACAAATACTATTTTTCAGATTGTTTGAAAAAAACCCTACAAATACACATAGAAATTGCACCTTAAACCACTCCTTAACATGTGTATGTTATCAATTATACATTTAAGTCATAACAAATTACTGTAATTTAACAAATTTAACTCAAACTAAAGTCTAAGGCTCAACTTAAAAATTTAAAACTGTTATTCAAGGCAATCAATCAAGCCACCGATTATCAATGAGGTCTATGGAGTATGTATCTAATTTTTTAATGAAAGTAAGAATGAACCTGTATCAGGTGTGGTGTAAATTCTTCTTGTTCTCTAGTAACTCTCTAGCATAATGATTAGCTTCACTTTTTGCAGCCAAATACATTATCATTAAAAGCCTAAATTTGAATTCGTCACAAATCATTCGAATTATTGATCAGAGTTTGATAAGAGCATCAAATCATAATATAAAAACGAAAATTAAGAAGTTATCGACGCTAACTTTATCATAAATCCATACCAGAAGGTGAAATTCGAGAATAGCAGGTTTGAAATCAAACCCTAAGAATGAAATCGCAAATAACGAGTTGAATCATGAGGCTTACGCATCGGAGAAGCAGAACCAAAGAACGAAGGATCAAGTCCTAGAGAATCGGCGCATCGGAGAAGAGGAGCAGAATCTTGAGGCGGTAGAAAAAATTAGGGTTACAACGAATGTAAGGAACGGGTTTATTGACTTATATTACATCCAAAATTCAAGTATAGGGTCGGGTAAAGATCCGCGTCTCCTTATTAAATGGGTAAAAATCCTGAGAGTGATTGTGGTGATGTCAAGTGTCCCTAATTTTATTTGTTTATTATATAGGATAGATAGTAATTCAATAAGTTATTTTAAATGAATTGAGTAATCCCTATCCTAATAAAAACTATTTTTTTTACCACTTGTCATTACCATATTCATCTCACAACCCCCCCCCCCCCCTCTAAAAAAAAACCATATTTAATTCCACTATTCAATCTTTCCATATTTTGCTTAACTTTTTCATAAATAAACATTTTACCGAATTAATTCAACATTATTTCGATTAACTCAAATTTATTTTTAAATTATAATCAAAAGTGAATATTTAAAAAAAATCAAGAATTAAAAAATAGGAGATTTAAAAAAAGACTAATTTTGTATTTGAATATATATGGGTTAAAATAATGTTTATTAATATTTAATTAGTAGTTTTTTATTTAAGTTTAATATTTATAAATTAAACTTTTTATTTTGATTTTAAAATTTTAATAGTTAGTTTTTAGTTAAAATTAAGAAATTTATAAATATTTATTTTTAAAAGTGTATTATATTTTAAACTTAATTTTTTATTAAACGACAAGATTTTTTTTTCAAAAAAATATGTTTGGCTTCAATTCTAATTTATTATTTTTAACCTTTTTCATATTTAATTTTGTAATTTTAAATTTAAATTGTGTCGATATACAAAGGACTGCGATTTTTAAATTTAGGAGTTTAAATTTTTGAATTTAAAATACGATATATTGTTGAAGTTTAATTTTTATTTTATTTTAAATGAGAGATTAAATATTAAAGGATTAGCGAGATTTTCCGTATAAAATACGTGATTTTAAAAAAAGTAACTTAAGTTTGATACGTAAATTTAATTACAACTTAAGCATTTATAAATATGTTACAACATCAAGGTTAAAGTTTATACAAAAAGGCTGATAGAGTTCAGTTAACTAATAAAATGGAGAAATAACGTATGCAAGGAAAACGTTGACCAATTTAATTATTTTCGATTTCTTTGACTCACTACTGGCTTCAATCAGGTTCGCACCGTTTGTGCGCTATTTTTCGAACGGTTTTGGCTATTTTGTAGTTTCAGTAATTGAGGAAAAGAAACTCTATTATTTGTTGCATTTAGTGGGTGTTAAACATTGAAAAGTTACCAATATCACGTCAAATGTTGTATACAATGAAGTATTTTCAAATTTGTAAATCATCATTGTATGGTTTCATTCTACATGTAATTTTATATATTGTAAAATTACATCACTTATGAAATGTATTTTCATGTATTTTTTTATGTTTTTGATTACTATCATTCATATAATCTTAACATTTAACAAAATGAAAAAGTTAAATTTGTATAAAAAGATGTGTTAAGATAGTTGTTAATATAATGTTAACGTGTCACCCCATGTAACACATGGGATTAAAGCTATTATGTAATATATAAGATTTAGTAAGGGAAAATATGTAATTAAAATTAGGGGTTGGGTAAATATATCTGTACTATATAATAAATAAAGGTTTTTACATGGCACGTGTCGCATCCATGTTTATTCTCACTATTTTTTTCTCGCCTCTCTCTCTTATTTAATGCACTTCCATCTTTTAATAATAATATATATTTAAAGAAAATATTAATTATACTAATAAAGCACATTTATTTTAAACTAGCTTGAAAATTATCGATACGTAAAATTTTTAAATGTTTATGTGTTTATTTTACATGTGTAAAAATGTATTAAATATACCAATGTTTATTAAAAACAAAAATTAAAATATGTAAAAATTAATATATAATTGAGTTTCAAAAATATGTTAATTACTATTTAATTTAATTTGACTTTCATTGATATTTGATTGAAAATAAAATTTACATAATTAGATTTCAAAATTTCTTATAATAAGAGATAATTTAAAATAAATGTGTTTTATTACTATATATATATTTAAATATAATATTATTAAAATATGGAAACGTAATTAATAAGAGAGAGAAGCGGGAAAAAAGGATGAAAATGAATATGGAGACGACACGTGGCATGAAAAAACCTTTATTTATTAGATAGTATAGATTATCCATTATTTTAAGAAACTTTAAAATTTAATTATGTAACTTTTTTTTCAATCAAATAGTGAATAAAAGTCTACTTATATTAAATAATAATTAATGTATTTTTAAAACTCAATTATATATTAATTTGTACATATTTTGAATTTATTTCTATCCTTAGTATATGTAATATATTTTTACACCTATAAAATATATACATAAAATTATTTAAAAAAAATTATTTATTGATATTTTTCACCCCGTGTGTAAACACGGGATCTAAACTAGTACTATATAATAAATAAAGGTTTTGGTGAGACAAATTTTCCCGCCTCTCTCTCCTATTAATTGCACAAACTTTCTTTAATTATTTTTTGATAATTTTTTATTTTTCATCTATCTTCTATTAAATAATAATGACTTATTATTAAAAGTTTTTTATTTAAATAAATATAGGTTTGTTCATAAAACTTTTTTAGAATATGAACATTTTTTTATTCTTTTTATAAAACATTTTTAAAAAGTAACTATATTACGTTTCTAAAATTTGTCTTAAAAAAACTATGTAATAGACCATAAATATGTAATATGTAAATATTTATTATTAAGTATATAATATTGTATTTATTGAACTCGTGTAATACACGGGGTTTTTAACCTAGTATGTAATAAATAAACTTAGGAATGAGATATATGTAAATGACCCTAAATAAAATGTAGTTTATTCTTTCAGTACTAATTCTGGATGTTGATATTAAATATAATGTTGCAGCATTCAAAAAGTGAAAAATAAAATGGAGAATGCGGTGAACGTGGATCGAACACGTGACCTTCAGATCTTCAGTTTGACGCTCTCCCAACTGAGCTATCCCCGCTTGATGGTTAACTTTTGAAATAAAAAATAAAACTTGTATCTATTCTTGTTTTCAGCGTAATAAGATGTTATTTTAGGAAAATTTAACCTTCTTTACACCTTCACTTACCTGTCCTTGTATTCACCCTGTATAACAACCGACCTATATTATATACTATGTTAAAACCTATTTATTACATGAGTTAAATAAAGACAACTTGTTGTAAACCAGTAGATTCTATAAAGATTTGTACATTGGATGTTATTGGTAAAACAATTATTTTTTAAAAATATTTTATAAAAAGAATGAAAAAAATGTTCAATTTATAAAAATAGTTTATAAACAGACATGTTTTTTTTAAATAAAAAAACATCTTATAAAAATCGTTATTATTTAATAGGAGAAAGAGACAGGAAATAAAAAAGTTTAAAGAAATTTGTGTAATTAATAGGAAAGAGATGCGAAAAAAAATGTTAGTGAATATAAGAGTGACAAGCGTCAATCCAAAATCTTTATTTATTATATAACTAGCTTAGAACCTCGTGTCTACACACGAGGTGAAAAATATCAATAAATAAAATTCTTAATTTTTTATGTATATATATTTTACATGTATAAACATGTATTACATATACAATGACAGAAAACAAAATTCAAAATATGTAAACGTTAATATATAATTAGATTTCGAAAATGCGTTAATTACTATTTAATGCAATTTGACTTTCATTACTATTTGATTCAAAATAAAAGTTACACAATTATATTTCAAAGTTTTTTTTACAATAAAAGATAATTTAAAATAAATGTGTTTAGTAGTATAATTAGTATTTTATTTAAAAATATATTATTATTAAAATATAGATGTATATTTAATAAGAGATAGAGACGAGAAAAAAATGATGATGATGAATATGGAGACGACACGTGGCATGTAAAAACCTTTATTTATTGTATAGTATAAATTCAAATTGAAAATCGAGAATTTAGAAACAATTTAAAAATTAAATTAGTTTTATGAATTTATAAATTATTCATAAATGAATGAGTGAGATAATTTTAAAATTTGCAATAATAAATTAAATTTTTAAATATTTTTTCTATAAATATGTAAGTTATCTATAAATGATGAGTTTCCAAATAGGAAACAAGTACTATTACGTAAAATAGAAAGTCAAATTGGGTAAATGGAAAATGAGGGGGGAAATTTTTGTAAGGATAAATGTGAGAGCATTACGTGTCATTTTTTTTTACTCTTTTATTAGTATAGATAGATATAGATATAGATGTTCCATCAATCTTTTAAGAATATTATTCCTCAAAATGTTTCGTCTATAATTTAAATAATTTCTTAATTTTACAAAGACTTTGGTAGTACATACACGTGAAATGCACTATATTATAATGATAATAAAAATATGAAAATTTGATACAAATGAAAAATATAATTTTCCATATGTTTATATCATACACCGATCATAGATACTCCCATTGTTTTCAGAACCGGATCGGACATCAAACCGATCTTCTTACGAAGCCAAGTGACTTAAAAAAATAAGAAAAAAATAAAAAAAAATAGTCAAGCGGTTCGCCCGGTCCGACCACCCGGTTTCCGGTCAGACCACCGGTTCGTTGCAGGACCGGTTCAACATATGTAACCGGACCGGTTAGACCACCAGTTCCCGGTCCAACCGGCCGGTCCGGTCCGGGTTTCAAAACACTGGATATTGCAGTGGAGTTGTGTATCGCCATCCAAAATGCACATCAAAACTGTGCCAAAAGTTGAATAAATATTAAGAAGCAACCAGTGGCGGATCCAGAAATTTAAGTCAGCGGGTGCACAAAATAGGCTGGAGCAACAAATGTTCGCGACAAATATAAGTCGGGTCATCGATCAATTAACTTAGCATCAGTTGAAGATCTGTTTGACTCTAGCTTCTGGCTAGATGTTGTGTTTATATAAAATTTTCACCATTAAGGTGATCATACGTGTATGCAACTTGCGTTGCATATATTAATTGCACCAAATAAAAATTTTAAAATAAAATATAAAAAAAATGAACAGCGTCACCGAGTGCGACTGTTGGTTCTTGGTGTGAATTTTGTAATCAAAAGCAAAAAATTAAAATACATACAAGAATTGAATCAACCAGTGTTTTATGACTAGAGTGGATGTCCTAATGTTACTTTTTAGTTTTTATGATGGCTAAAGTAAAAAAAGATAATACGTAACTAAAGACTAAACTAAATACAATGATAATAAATAAGCTATCAAATGAAAAAAAAGAGTAAAGTGTCATTTTCGTCCCTGTGTTTTGGCCATTTTAGCTACTTTCACCCAAAAACTTTTTTTTCGCATTTCCGTCCCTGACGTTTCTAAATCTAGTCATTTTCATCAAACTGACTAACTCCGTTAAAATTTTAACGTTAAATCAGGGGCATTTTAGCCTTTTTCAAAAATTCTTCTTTTTAACTCTATTTTTAATCACTTTTATTTCCCCTCCTTTTCAAAGCTTTAAAAAAATAAAAAATTCTGAAAGTTTTTTTTGAAGATGACGATGGCTTGGAACTGGTTGAAGATCCCGTTGAATGACTCCGGGATAACAGAGTAATCAGACATAAACTCCGAGCGTACCGGAACTGCTGCTCCTCTTAAACCCCCAAAATGACTTGGAATTTTGTTATTTCAACTAATCGTCTTCCGCCGACAACGATCGTGACTTTTCGGTTTTCGGACGCGGTAGAGGCGTCGTCGGCGACCGTTTGTATGCCTCAGTTTTAGATTTAACTTGCGTCGGGAGGATTTTACCGTCGTATAAAAGCTCGTCCACCATGGACGCGTGGCGAGGTCGGAGTTCTCCTGAACACATAAATTGAAATCGACGATGAAATTGACCGAAGAAGCTGTTCCACAGGAACGGTGTCGGATTGAGAGAGATCTTACGAGAAGAAAATCCGAGGACCCGTCGTGATGCCACCGGAGTTATCAGAATAGAGATCTATCGCCATTTCAAAACAAGTTTTTGGTATATTGCGATTGATTTTTTAAAATGAGTATGATGTTATCCCGGAGTCATTGGACGGGATCTTCAACCAGTTCCAACCCATCGTCATCGTCATCTTCAAAAAAAGCTTTCAGAATTTTTTTTTTTTTAAGCTTTGAAAAGGAGGGGAAACAAAAGGGATTAAAAAAAGAGTTAAAAAGAAGAATTTTTAAAAAAGACTAAAATGCCCCTGATTTAACGTTAAAATTTTAACTGAGTTAGTTAGTTTGATGAAAATGGCTAGATTTAGAAACGTCAGAGACGGAAATGCTAAAAAAAATTTTTTTAAATGAAAGTGGCTAAAATGACCAAACCACATAAACGAAAATGACACTTTACTCTAACAAAAATCAAGTTAGTTTAAATTAAAACCAAATAAATAAAAACTACTTATACTTTGCAATTTGTCCAAAATATTTACTGCAACAAATTCAGAAAAAACATTCTTGAAACAAGAAAAAAGAAAAAGTTATTAATAATATATATTTTACTGTTTAGGTGGGCCACAACTACATCATCTTCTTTATTTCTTCTTCCCCGCATATCCCTTACCACATTTTTCACCATTAAAGTGCAGCTCCATTTTCCATCTAATCTCGTTGAAAAGAAACTAGACAACACAGAAGGGGCTAGCTTGTTAGATTTGGGTTTTGAAGAAGGTGCCTGAGTGAAATAAGTTTGGGTGCCTCATAAAATTTTGCCTATTTTTACACTAATATTTTTTTTTCTGAGCGGGTGCCTCACCACCCTCTGACATCTAAATAAATCCGCCCCTGGAAGCAACATAAGAGCCACTATTAATAGTTTATCTGAAACAATGTTATTTAAGTTTAAATTTATTCTGGATTTTGAATGTTTGAACAAGTCTTCCGTTGTAATAGATATTATACAAACTATGATATACCCGATGGGGGTGTTTCAGGCTAATTGCTAACATGTGACTGCCTTCTATAACTGAGCTAAACCGAATGTCTTGGGTCACGGAATTGCTTATGTATTTTATTTCTCACTAGTTCTTTAAGGGAACTCATTTTCTTTCTCATTTTCTTTTTTGACAAGCAAACAAGCTTGAACTTTTGATTTTTTCAGTACTCCGGACTTCGTACAACTATATACAAATTATAACAACGTTTCCTAGAAGGTTGTCATTTATATAATTTGACCAAAACCAGTTTTAATAAAGAAAAATTTACAAGATGAAAAAAAGCTAAATTTGGCTAAGTGGATGTAATAAAAATAGGTAAAGGCTCAACAAGGTTGACTAAGAGATAGTATTTAGGTAAGAGATTAAAAAAAAGGATATAAATGGGTTAATCTGAATACCTTAATCATTTTCATACAAAAAGACTATTTAGTATTTTGTCTCAAGCCCATAACCATAATAAGATGATTATATGACCACAAGCCTATATGGCGTAGGGATGTTGCTTTGTAAATTTGTCTAAGTAGATATGCTAAAAGTTCTATACTCCCCCAACTGAGCCGACCACACACTTTTAAATCTTCTGAATAATTTAAAATTCAAAATATACAAGTATACACAGTTACTCGTACAAGGTACAACCCAATAAATGCAATATATACCTTATAACTTGTTGAATGCAATGAAAGGCGGACAATGTATTGTGGAAGCATCATGATGTAACAATGTTTTTGTTTGGTCTAAAATATGTTTGAACTTTAGACACCCTTCCTTGAAATCTCTAGTTTTAGGTGTAAACTTCATCAAATATTCACACCTAAATGCTAGTTCCTCCATTGCCATTTTCTCCCTTCAACTGACAAACCCATGTCTTGAAGGGTGATAGTAGCCTCTCTACATGTAAAACGAAACGTTTGAGAACCCGAATGTCATAAACGTGATTAATCGAAAATGATCAACTTTTTGGTAACATCACCTATTCCGACTCGTCCTATGTAACATTACATTTTCTAGGATTAATTTCAGTAGACATAATACCAAAACTTTTGATCTTATTGAACATTTAACGTGCGTCATTTTTAATTCTTGAAATAACCAAACACATATGTATTACGTGTTTTAATTTTGGAATATAATTAGGTGTATGAATTTTCTAGTGAGCGAGTTACGTGCATATATAATGTGAATTACATTTCATATATATTTTTCTAATATATACTAAAAACATTCATGTGTTTTTAGTCTGACTCTTTTCTTATTTTTTTCGTAAATAAGAATGATTTTGATTCCAATAAATCAATAATCCAACCCATGAGTTTTGCTAGCTGTGCTTAGGATTTATTGCTCATAGAGTGACATTAACTTTTTTTACCGACAAACAAACGCTCTTTACTCTACCCAAAAAATGACCACACATGGATTATGTAGGATTTTAACCTACAATCATTTGATCGAGGAGTACACCACTTTACCACCAGAATGTCCCTTGTGGTTGTTGGATTCATGGACCAAAAGTCGGACTTGGAACAAACGTTTTGAAGGGCTATAAAACAAAATTGACATGGTTAAATGACTGAACACCTTGAGTTCACTGAGTTCTTATTTTCTCGGCCCACTTCACCGAATTGCTTTTGTTTCCAATTTTCAAGACCACAACCCTGACTAAATAGGTAAGAAAAAAAAGAAAACACTAATCGTCCCAATAGCTTTTCTAAATTGACCACTTTTTAAAAAAGTTTACCGAACTCTGTGTAACAATGTGTGATATAAAAATGTGTTAAATTAACTCAATTGGTAGAAAAATGTCATCTAAAAATTTGGGTATAGAAGAATCTTATAAAATATTGGCATAAAAATATCATAAAACTTATGAATAAATTTTATAATTTTTTTTTACCAAGAATGATTTAAAAATTACTATAAAGAATTAAAACAAAAAATACTATATATTACACAAAGGGAAAAAACGAAAATGGACATTTGACCAAGAAAATACTAAAAAATGGACATCCTTATTTAGCCAACTGTTTCATGGACATTGTTCTCTGAAAAGGCTAAAGTCGGCTAAGCTAGCCGGCTAACTTTTCTGTGCCAACATTCATTCGGTCAGAGTACGAACCAATACGCGTGCGACACATGACAGGCTTAGCCGGCTAATAGACGGCTAAGCCTCCAAAAATAGATTAGACGGCTATAGCCGGCTAAGCCTCCGAGAATTTGAAAAGCCACTGATGGCTTGAGCCAGCTACCATACGGCTCGGCTTGGAACTCGTTTAGCCGGCTTGTTTTTTTTTTAGCCTGTAAATATATATAAATTAGAGAGTCCTTCTGAACTGGTAAAATTTAGATATGGAAAATTTTCCTAACACTCATCCTGAGTACATTTTTGAAAAGAATTTTGTCGATGAACCGGGGAGTCCTTCTGTTGAAAATGTCGATGAACCGGAGAGTCCTTCTGTTGAACCGGAGAATAACGTTGGTAAAACTGAGAATCCTATTGCTGAAGAAACATTTAATCCTATTGATGTTGACGATACTCAGAATAACGTTGTTGATAACTCTGTGTCGAAACAACAAGAAACTGGTAGAGTTGACGATTTATACGATTATTACGAAGATTGGGCGGCGATGAATGAATTCAATGAAGTAAATGATGGAAGCAGTCATTTTACTCCTACTTGGGATCTATTTGAATACGATAGCACCGATTTAGACGCCCGTTGGAGTCCATAAAATTATTTTGTATTTTAATTATTTTTATTGTACACCTTTAGTTTATGTTTTTAATTGAAATTATGTTTTTAATTTTTTCTACCTTATAATTAAGATGTTATACAAGTATTTAACATAATACATAATGAAATACTAATAATTATCTAAACAATCGATACAACAAGAAAATTTTCCAAAATACAAAATAAAGTTACTCTAAGTTTCAGTAACGATTGTAGGCACACAACGGCAGGTATAAATTCTATCTGCCATGAATCGTCGATATTTTTCAACATTCTCTCAAAAATCTCCATCTAAATTTAACGGCTTCGTCAGAGTTAAATGTTTCATTACCATACAAACTATAACCTCCGAATTTTCAAGTAGGTAACGGTGATTGTTTTGAATGTATTTTTCACTGTTCGATATTGTGAACTGTTTCTCTGGTTTACCGCAAATGATGATATAATTTTGGTGGTATAATCATCCACCACACATTCTCTGGAGATTCTTGTTTCGTCACCTTAACATGTCTAATTCTCATAATTCTGGCGACTCATGCCTCTATATGCTGTAAAAAAAGTATTACTCAAAAAAATTATAATATAATTAATAAATAGAAAAAATAAAGTAATTTCTTACCAGTGGAGAAAAAGAACCATGTTGTTTAAGACCCAATAAACTGCCCCAAAATTCTTTACATAGTTTGGCGGTTGACTCCAGCAATGCTGAATAACAAAAACGGGAATCTCCGTTGTTATAAAATTCAATAACATTAGGGGACCAGCTGCCCGACTCAGTATACGGAAATAAACATTTAGGTTTTTCTATGATTTCGGGCTGCTCCTTGGACGCAGTCGATTTCCCAACACGCCTTTTCTGCAAACGTTGCCACCCAGTATTCGTCCATTTTGACGCCAACGCAGGAGCTTGTGACTGATATTCTCTTTCGTTTTCCATGATTCTATACAATTTGAAACCTAAAACTAAACTATTATAGTAGTAGAAATTTTAAAATACATAATTAATTAAAAAAAAATACCCAGCTAAACATCTAATAAGACGGCTATTAATACACATTTTATAGGCTAAACTTAAAAATGACGGTTAAAATTTGAATTTTTAAAAAATTAATTGAAAACTGTGTCAGCTGATTCCCGATGCACCTTTATTTGTCTTCCCAATGCTTAGACGGCTAAGCCCTCAAATTTCTTGTTTCTCTTCACAGTTAACGGCTAAGCTTAGCCGTTAAATCTAAACAGGCTATTAGTTCTCTCAAATCGATAGCGTAGCCAGATAAGCCGTACGCCACCGTCGTCTGTCACATTACCCGTCGATTTCTCAGCCATACTCCACCGTGCTCGTCGTCGTCGATTTCTCAGTCGTACTCCACCGTGCTCGTCGTCGTCGTAGATTTCTCAGCCATACTCCACCGTGCTCGTCGATTTATCAGCCGTACGCCACCGTCGTCGTCGATTTCGATCTCCTAGTATCATAATGGGTTCACCAGAAGAGTACATATAGGTTTGTTTGTAATTTATTATCGATTCTAGGGTTTGTTCGTTTAATTTAGGGATTGTATGAGTATTGGAATTTATTCTAGGTTTTGTTCGTTTAATTTATTATCGATTATAGGGTTTGATCATCAGAATTTACAATTTTGTTAATGGAAGGTTGATTTTGTAACTTAGCCTGCTCTTAAAATAGGGTTAGCCGGTTTAAATCTCTTTAATTGGATTTAGCCGGCTAATACAAGACGCTTAGTCTGCACTGAAAGCATGGTTAGCCGGCTAATTAAAGAGGCAAAATAGTTTGTATTTAGCCGGCTAATACAAGAGGCTTAACCTGCTCTGAAAACAGGGTTAGCCGGCTAATTAAAGAGGCAAAATTGTTTGGATTTAGCCGGCTAATTCAGGAGGCTTAGCCTGCTCCGAAATCATGGTTAGCCGACTAATTAAAGATTCAAAATAGTTTGGATTTAGCCGGCTAATACAAGAGGCTTAGCCTGCACTGAAAACAGGGTTAGCCGACTAATTAAAGAGGCAAAATAGTTTGGCTTTAGCCGGCTAATACAAGAGGCTGATCATGCTGTGAAAACAGGGTTAGCTGGCAAAATAGTTTATACTGATCACTTACAATTACATGTTAATGCAGGCTACTGTGAAAATGAGGTGTTCCCTAGGTGTGGTTTCCCTCATCTGAGAAAAGCTAACATCTAACCAAAGGGTTATTTGGGAGAACACCTGTTTTAATACATGGTTAGAAGCAAGATGCACCCTTGCCGACTCAGTAATGGTGCATTTAATGTTTCAACATGAGATCAAGTCAAAGCTGAACCCAAGAACGGAGGGGTTATTTTATGTTGTTGGTGGGGAGCCATTACGGTTTGGGCCACGAGAATTCTGTCTAATCAATGGCTTACGATTTGGCAAATGGGATGGGGAAGTTCCATCTTTAGAGTCAACGTTCAAGGATCGTGTATTTGGTGGAAGGAGAATGAAAATTGAACATTTAGAGCACCTTTACAATGAGGACTTATCACACATCATGGATGATGATATGGTGCGACTGTCTTTGTTGGTGGTGGTAGAGGTTGGGATGAAGAGTACCCAGAAAAAACTCATACATGGACGACTTTTTGGTATGTTTGGTAGATGATATCAATGAATGGAACGTTGTCGCCTTTTAATAAAGATATACAAATACGTACCTGCAAGTTGACGCCTTTATTCTCCGCCCACATAGTAAGCGTGTGTGGATTTTTAGCTATAACATTGTCGCCTGTTAATAAAGATATACAAATACGTAATATGAGGAACGTTTTCAATATATACACATACCTGCAAGTTGACGCCTTTTAAAATATCATTGCTGGACTGAATCACGAAAGAATTCAATTAGTTTGGTGATAGGCATCTCACGAGCAAATCGAGACAACGCGTTAACGGACTCGGCGCTGTTTGAAGTCATAATTCCATAGCGTTGACCAGGAAAGTGTGCTTGTGCCCATTTATGCAAACCAACTTCTAGTAACGTGTTACGGACATTAGGAACGGCTTCACAAAGGGCGTTAAATTGCTCTTCAAAATCAGACGTGGTAAAAGCTTTGCATGTCTTCCACCATAGGAGCTCGTTTTTCTTGGCCCTTGTAGATTTTAATCGTAAGGTCATCATTAAATGCCGACAACAAAGACCATGATGTGCATAGGGAAACACTGTCCTAATACCCAAGTCAGTAGAAGCTGCCCTATCAGATATGATCACCAAATCTGGATTGTCACCGATACACTCTCTAAGCTTTGATAAAAACCATGTCCAACAATCACCGGACTCTGATTTGCCAACACCATATGCCACATGCAAAATTTGATTATTCCCGTCCATACCGACCGCTAAGAACATTGTTCCTTTGAAACTACCTTTTAGATGTGTCCCGGTCGAATGTAATTCCTAAAACTATGAATCTGTAATAAAAAATAATAATACGGAATCAGTAACACATGAATTTTACATGGTCATTAATATATACAAAAAAATAAAGTTATATACTAACCACAACTCCAATAGCAACAAAACACATTTCAAACCGGCTCTCAACATCTGTTAAAATATGAGTCACAGTTCCTGGGTTTGCCCTTTTCAAATTATGGAAATAAGATGGAAGTTCAGAAAATGAATCATTAGAATTTCCCATCAACAAACCCAACGCCTATTCCTTGCCTCGCATAGCTTGTTGGTATGATAAACTAACTGGGAACCTTGAATTAATGTCTTTCATTATTTCTTTTCCTCTATACACCCGTCCGATATCCTTATGTTGATCTTTAATCAATTCACCAACTACCTGTTTATTTGCTTTTCTTAAACGAGGGTACGTCTGCGTTCGTGAACACGTGTGTTGGTCATTGAAATACCTCACATGAAACACACTAGACTCACCATAGCTATATGCCCTAATACGCCACTCACAATCAGGCGCAATACATGACGCATCAAACCTTTTCGGTTTAGATATATTAACTTTAAAATCAAAACACTCTTTAAGACATAGTTTTGAAAGCTCCAACTTTAAATGATCTTTATCTTTGAAATACATACCTACAGAAATATCACACGATTTATCACCTTGCACACCTTTTCTGTGTGAACCAAAATGACCGGGGGTTGGGTCAAATAGAAAATCTGCCTGGGATAATAGCTCAAATTAAGGCTTTTGTCTCTCTTTAATCAAAAAAAGATTACCCCCTGAAAATTTGGGCTCCGAATAAAACTCGTAATTATCTGACACATGATTATCTGCATCATAATTATCTGCTTCAACATTTAAATCAAACGGTAATTTAATTTTATCCTCTTTAGTTTTTGGTGTAGAGCTTGAGGTTGGCAATCTACTTGAACCAACTGACACACGAACTTTGTTAGACGAACCATTAGAAACCGGTTTCTTGTTTGATGAACCAACACCATCTTCTTGGACAACATACAACTTAAACATATCATGTGGATTATTTTCAACTATACTCAAGAAAAAAGAAATGTCACCATTGTCAAATATGTCGATTGGATCTGTAAATGTTGACATTTTATACGGTATTCTACTAATATTCTTAGAACCACAAACTTTTGAAAGCATACATAATAAAGAAAAGTAAGTAACATCAGTACATAACTTTAAACCACGCTTTGCACAATTCAACGAAACATATTCAACAGCACTCCTCAACAATATCCCATTTACTACCGCTATAGATTACAATGTTCACAAACATTTTGAATGTTGCTATAGAAGTTAGTCTTCAAACACTTTTAATGGTAAAATCTGCTATAGAAGTTAGTCTTCAAACCTGCCATAGCTTAATCAAAATGAAGAAATAAAAAAACAAAATGGCTAAAGTCTTCTAAGGAGCCGGCTAAACGAGTTCCAAGCCGATCAGTATGGTAGCCGCCTCAAGCCATCATTGCCTTTTCAAATTCTCGGAGGCTTAGCCTGCTCATAGCCGGCTATAGCCGTATAATCCATTTTCGGAGGCTTAGCCGGCTCATAGCCTGCTATAGCCGTCTAATCAATTTTCAGAGGCTAAGCCGAGCCGTATGGTAGCCGGCTCAAGCCATCAGTGGCTTTTCAAATTCTCGGAGGCTTAGCCGGCTATAACTGTCTAATCCATTTTCGGAGGCTTACCCGTCTATGCCATATGTCGTGCACGTATTGGTTCGTACTCTGACCGAAGGAATGTTGGCACGGAAAAATTAGCCGGCTTTAGCCTTTTCACAGGAACAATGTCTATGAAACAGAAGGCTAAATAAGGATGTCAACTTTTGACTATTTTCTTGGTACAACGTCAATTTTCTTATTTTTCCCTTACACAAAGAGGTTTATCGCCCAAAAAATAAGAATTCCGGTTTCGAATTCTTAAACGTTGATGGTGAAGGTCTGTTAGAACAAAGAATTCGATTTCCATGGCCCAAATTGTAAGCATAAGCCACCTAAATTCATCCAAAACCCTAGCAACCGGATCTTGTCTCACTCAATCAGATGCTCAATTAATCAATTTGACTCGCCGCCGCCGTCAACAGATAAGGCAGCATAGCTGGAGTTCTTTACAACGTGACCTAAAATCCAATGGAAAAATCTATTGCCTGTTCTCGGATAATCGTAGCAAGGTATTATGACTTTCTCAATTGTTCAATTTTACTGCATATGCTTTCTTTTGTTTCAATTTGACTGTTAGGTAGCAATCGTTTGTGATTATGGTTCAATTTGTGTTTGTGTGTTTTTTCGAGTAATATTGGGTTGAAATTGGTGTAGAGTCCTTGATTCAGTTGATTGTATAACAGAAAACATATCCCTGGACCCTTGTTATGAAAAAGGACAGTCTTATCGATACACCAGCCTCAACACGGCGTGTATTACCTTTTTCATCAAAAATAAGGGCCATATAACCTTTTTTCACTTATAATACTGGCCGTATGGACTCGACGTGACTGATGTGACATGTCTGGAATGTTGTCTGCTTGACTAAGCATGATATGGTCCGTATGAAGTGATAGGCGCAAGAATTATTGACTACAAACTTGGAATTTAGAACTGGAAAATCAAACTAGTAAATGAGGGAAGAACTGTTCATTAGTTAATCCAAGGTATGTATAGCAAGAATTGGGCAAAAGTAAGCTATTGAAGATATGCTCATCAAAATGAACATTTGGTATGAATTAATACTAGGAAATAAGGGAATCGTGTATGCTTTTACGAGGTGAAGAGCTGTTGCTACTAGAGCCTGTTATTCTTTAATTTTTTATTCTTCTGCATTCAGATTTTCGTTTGAAGGGGCCTGATGGTGGATGCTGGTCCTAGTCATATTTCTCTATAAGTGTGTTTCTCTAATTACTGTGCACATTCTGAGTGTTTAAAAATTAATCAACTTGTTTGATTTGTGAAGTGCTTAAAAGCAGGCGTGACTTTATCAATCAACTATCAAGCAAAGTCTAAACACCCTTATAAAAGTTGTCATTTTTTTAAGGCATTGTGATTCATTTTTGGAAACAATCACTGGCTCCCCAGGAAGATCGATTTAAGACTTCTGCTATTACGCTATTATTTGTTGGTGATCTTTCCGGTTCCAGGTTGGTTCTTACATTACCAAGTCTGTCAGTTATGTAAAGTGTAATCTATGAGGGAGATTAGTCAAGGTTGTTTTTTCCCCTCTTTCTAAATAGCTGGTGAAGTATTTGTCACCATTGTTCTCTGAAGCTCTTCTCTTGAGGTTATGCTCTCTGCTTCTACAGCTCCATACAAATTTCATGACGCAGCCATTCTATCTTATGGCTTATGAGGCATCATGATGCAATGGTGAATTTAGAGAGAGAATATGTACAAAGTAAAGGCAACTGCTTATATAGCTTTACACTAGCAAAAAGGATTAACAAACTCAAATGAACTTTTACACTTCTACTCTCTGACGTGGTAGCTTTTACACTTTAGACTCTTACATGTTATATTTTACCCTTGGCGGCTTGGCCTTTTCCTTTACATTCCCTGACAAGCTCAAAGCGGAAGGTATTTAACTTGCAACTTGGTCAATAATGTGTAATGTTGAGCCATAGTTACTACTGTCCTTTGTTACAGTCTTTGTTTGATCCTTTGTTTGATCAACATACTAGGGCTTAATAACTCAAGCCTTTGTTTGATCCCTAACATAGTTACAGTCCATCTCGTTATATTTAGTTCTGGCATGAAATAGACGGTTAGCTAAAGTATGAATTGCAATTTGGTTGTCACAATAAAGATCAATCGGACCTAAGTCTTTGAGATTTAGATCTTTAAGTAAGCTTACCACCTTAGTGGCTTCAAAACATGTGAAGGCCAGTAGTGTACTTAGCTTCAGCTCGTGATCTAGAAAGAGCACTCAGCTTCTTTGACTTCCAAGATGAGAGTCACCAAGTAAAATACTGTAGCCGATAAGCAGCTAGTCATTGAACAACTAGCCTAATCTGAATACAGTAGGGTAGATGAACAACAAAATTAGGCATGTCGAAAATACCCGATAACCAATTACCGACCTGTTTATGATTCGGGTAGATTGGATCGGTTAGATCGGGTTTCGGGGTTTAACTGTTTATGATTTGGTTGGGTTATAGGGTAGGAGTTTTTGGAAGTGTATTCCCAAATGCCCGAACTAGATTTAAGAAGCTCATGATGTAATGCAACCTTATCAGAGACTTATCTGGAATGGAAAGAGTTTCAAACAATTGAGTTGCTATCAAACCTTGAAGTTTTAAACTTGAATGTTAATGCGTGCAATGGTTAAAGATGGGAAACACGCGATATTGGATTTGCAAACATTAAAATTTTGAAATTACAAGATTTGGATTTTGGACATTATGTTGTGGGCATCTAGAACCAACAAATTATGCTGAATAGTTTTACCTAGACCTGATTTTAGGGGATGGACTTCAGAGTTCTATCGAGTTCGTGGAGTAACATATAATGCAATAGAAAGGTTCACAGTATGGCTACCTACCCTGTCATGCAGTTTTATCATCCCAAGATAGTAAGGGTATTGAATCAAATTACTAACTGACATGAGACAATTTTTCTCTGGTTGTTTATATATGTGCCCTGCCCTGTGACTACTGCTTTAGATTGGCAGACCGTGGCTTACTGCTTATGCGATTAATGAGTGATTTGGTTCTCTGGAAGCAAAAAAGTATGTTTATGAGTCTGCAGTATATGTAGTTTTTTAATGCATGGTGAGATGTGTCATGTGTAGTTACATGTGCGTTAAACATAAAAAAACAAGGATTATATCCAATCTGAAAACTAGAAGGCGCCGCAGTAACTCTTGCTACAACCTTTGTCGAGTTTGAAACTTGTCTCGAGCTAGTTTTATCTTTGTATGATGGAGTTGTTCTTGTAGACATGTAAGGAAGGTAATTAAGAAAGAAAAAGAGTTATTCTTTCTTTTATTCTAGTTTTAGGAGTCACGTTAGATGAAAGAAAAAAAAAGTTCTTTCTTGAATGAGATAAATAAATGCAGAATGAAAAAAAAAGTATTCCGTTAGGTTAGGGGGTATTCAACATTTTTATTTTCGTGTACCCATGGGTTGGTATTCCTTTATGTGAGTAGGTTTCACATGGCCTAACAAAATGGGAAAGGGAAACTAGAGTTAGATGGTGTAGATGAATAGGCAAAGATAATAACATCAGCGTTGTAAATTAGAGGTGGTATTACAACCCATTTACACATGAATGGGTCGATTCGTGTTATATTGAATCTCAAACATGTCAAATAGAAAGGGAACAAATCAAATGGGTTAAAAGTCTATGGAAGTGTATTTTTAATGCATAAAACCTTCTAAATCATATTATTTAAAGATCTAGATTGCCATTCTAGTCATATTGTTTCTATATTCTTGTTTAATGTATTAATTACTAGCTTAGATCCTGTGTATTACACACAGGGTGAAAAATATTAACACATAAAATTCTTAAATCTTTATGTGTATACTTTACAGGTGTCATATACTAAGGATAGAAAACAAAATTTAAAATATGTAAAAATTAATATATGATTGGGTTTCAAAAATATGTTAAGTACTATTTAATGTAATTTGATTGAATATAAAAGTTACATAATTAGATTTCAAAGTTTTTTATAATAAGGATAATTTAAAATAAATGCATTTTATTAGTATAATTAATATTTTCTTTAAAATATACTATTATAAAAAGATGGAAGTGCATTTAATAAGAGAGATAGGCGGGAAAAAAATGATGAGAATGAATATGGAGACGACACATGTCATGAAAAAACCTTTATTTATTATATAGTATAGATATAGATATAGATATATCAAAAGTTCACAATAAAAGAGCCAGGCCTGTACTAAAATTGCCTGTTAGCTAACCAACCATCTTGCAATCTCTATCTGAATTCATACTTTGCTCATCACTTGTTTCAGGATCAAGCCAAAAAAGCCCTAGAAAGTGCACTTGGTGGCAAGAAAACAGAGTTTGAGAAGTGGGACAAGGAAATAAAGAAGAGAGAGGAAGCAGGTGGAGGTGGTGGCGGAGGTGGAGGATGGTGGGGCAGATGGTTTGGTGGGTCAGATGGCGAGCATTTCTGGCACGAAGCACAGCAAGTCGGTCTTACCCTCTTAGCAATTGTTGTTGCGGTAAGTACATTATTCCTTCACCTCTTCGCTGTGTTCCCGAGTTTCATTTAAGGAGAGGAGAAATGATTCAGAAGGAGGTAGTAAAAATTAGTGTTCCAGAGTTTTTTTTATGGAGAGAAAGGAAGAGAAGAGAAGAGAAAGTGAGGAGTTTTAAGGCTAAAATCTATCCTTCCAAATTGGAAAGAAATGGAGAGAATAGGAAGGAAAGGAAAGGAAAAGAAGAGAGAAGTTTGAAAACTGATCAATAAGCAGGGGTGTCAATTGTGTCGGGTGGGCAGAAGCATCAACCCTAACATGAACACTTAAAATCGTGTAATCTGAACACGACCCGTGTAACCCATTTATCTAAATGACTCATGGGTTGGCGGGTTGTAATCAAGCTGTTAACAGGTCGTAGACGGGTTGACCTTATAAAATATATTTCTTGATTTTTTATTCCAACTTTAAACGGGTTAACGAGTGTAGTTTAATTAAACGGGTTAAACAAGTCCACCCAAAGACAACCCGTTTAACTAAACAGGTTAAACAAGTCAACCCAAAATCGACCTGTTTATTAAACAAGTTAGACATGCCAGCCCAAAACCTGATCATTTCTTGTCGTGTAAGAAACAAAACGCACATCTAATTTATGTATTTATTTGCATTGGCAGTTTCTGATACTTGCAAAAGGTGATGTCCTGTTCGCGGTTCTCCTCAATCCCTTGCTGTTCGCTTTACGAGGTCCAAGAAATGGATTTCGTTACATATCATCAAAAATCCGTAGACAGGTATCTCCATCCGCTTCTAACGCTCCTAAACAAGAATCATATGCTCGCAGTTCTGCCAAAGAATCAGTTGCTAGCAAATGGGCTTCATAGCTTTTGGGTTTGATGTTTTAAATTCACGAATGAAGTTTTGTATTATTTATAAGGGGATAGTTTTGCTTCTGCCGAGAATGGTTTAAAGTTATGAATTTATTTGTGGAAAACATTCAAGTCCTTAATGTTTGCTTCTTACAATCGTCAACTTCTTTACATGTGAGCCTCTCAAGTCACTTTGAGTTAAAGTAACTTGTACATCTTGCATATATACTTGTACATTGAGTTGGTGGTGGTTGTATCCATTGGAACAAAACCAGTATGAATGTTAAAATGGGCAGGTCGGCCAGGTTGTGTAACATGTCAATTGGGTTCAAGTCAAAACGGGCAGCTCTAAAAAAGATGGTGCAAATGGGATTGGGTCATAGCTTGTTTACGTGTTAGATTTGTTTTGTTTCTATGACGACCAGTGGCAATGATAGGCGACGGTTGAGACGTTACATTTAATCACTTATATCATCTTATGTTCATTTACGTTCCGCTATTTTTTATTCAGATTTGTTTGCTATATTCGCTCATCTAGGTTCATTTTGTTTGGTTTGTTAAATAACTTGATAAATAATACCCCCTCTTTTCAATTTAAAACATGACATTCCATGGCCTTTTAGTAAACTCAAATATATCAACGGGTAATATGCCAAATATAACACTTGCAAAGTTAAATGGGTTTAGATACCACCCACTCATGACCGTTGTTTGTCGCACGAATAAATATAAGAGGTCAACTCTTGAGATAGTTCTTTCTAAAACGACTCATTTCAACGCAAGCTAATTTATGTCCAAACCCATTTTGAATACTTTTTTAAGGGCTGTTTTGACCCAAACTTATGTTTAGTGGAACCCATTTTGATCCAAATCCAGTCTGATCAGAAACCCGCTTTTAATGTCAGGCCTATGGAAAATAAACATTTTGGTTCTCCGTAGTTAAAATATAAAAATAATCTTTCATCTGCAAATATCTTGAGTTACTGAAATTTCTCAAAAAAAAAATAAAAAATTAACTCATAAAACTTTCAAATCATATACTGTCTTCAGTATAATCCTTGAACTGTAATGCTAGCAAAAGAAGCTTCCAAATATAAAACAAGAACAATCAATCAACTGTTTCATTAAAATTCTAAACAAAACCATACTAGGATATTTTACACCAAACTACAAGTTGAAAAAACCCTAATATTTGTCAAATCATAATTCAAAAGCCATACTAAAGAAACCAAAAATTGGTCTTAAGAATAAGAAAATAACATGTTACCTTCTGTTTTTTGGGGTCCCGAAAGACGTTATCTACCTCGACTCGCATCTTACTGTGTCTTCGGTTTCTGGATCCTCACATAGGGAAGGATCCCGGCAAAATGGGCCACTTTCGGGCTCCATCCTCGTTGTTGGGCTCGGCAGAACATCAAGAAGGTATTTGCAAAGTAAGAATTGAGGCCCATGAAAACATGCCACAACGCGTGACCTTGCGGGTTGACGGGCCAATTGGAAATCTGGTTGCAGCGGAAGCGGTCAACTAACCAACACAAACTACCGAGCAAAAGGGTGGCAAGATAGAATTTTGCGAGCCTTTTTGCGGGTATATCTTGTGTGTATATGTAATATTTGTATACCCGAGGAATGCATAATAAGCACAACATCACGTAATGAACTTTGAACCCGATATCAAAACGGATCACTGAATGGATGACCGCAAAAGAGATACCATAGAGGAATAGGAATGTGGGCATGGTGCTACGGTAGTGCCAGTCGGGTGAATAGAGGATGTAGATGTAGAGGAGCATTTCCCATACCATTGGAGTTTCATCACTCTGTTGTTGCCTGCAACAAATAATTCTCATGGTCAACTTTTAATAGTAGAAAATAAGTCATTCTAGGGGTGTTCACGGTCCGGTTTGGCAGGTTTTGAAGAAAATTCTAGGCCGACTGCTAACTACGGTTTCAGGAAATAACAAAGCAAATCGGTTAGTTTTAGTGGTTTCACGGTTCAGTTTTGGCAGTTTAACGGGTTAAACAACATTTTTTTGTTTTTCAAAATCGTTAGTTGTATTAAAAGTTAACACATAGACATAACTACATATTCTCGCAATAGAAGTACAATAAATAAATCAGGTTCAACGACCGGTTCCAAGTTCCAAACCATTGGTATGACCTTTAACTTGGCAAAACCAAACCGTGAAACAAATTGTATAAATCCCAAACCGGCCGAAGAGGTTGACTTGCTTGGGTTTGGGTGATTTGGTCGGTTTCAACGGTTTATGAACACCCCTACCATAGAAGCACATAACATGAATAAGAACATACACATGCATAATCTTCAACTAGTATACGGGGCATTTTTGGTGTGGATTAAACCCCATATTATTATGAATCATGTTATTGTTCTCATATCTAAAGAGAGAAATCTTAAATTACGGGCACAAATCTTGTTACCAATGGCTTAATATGTATATAGCATCCAACAAAGCCAAAAAGGTATGCCAAAAGATTGGACTATAACAATCCTCCATGTCTAACTCACTACATTGTTTATCATGTTTTCTAGACAAGCAAGATGATTCAGAGCACCATATATCACATTCAAAATCATATAATTATGGGGAGATTAAGCTTATGCGTCATGTAACAAAGCTAGAGCGGGTCACAATTATCTCAATATGAATATATTTGATGTGCAAAAAACTCTCATACTGTAAAAGTTCAATTTTCCTACACCCCTGTGCTAAAATTTATCACAAAGGGCATAGGAAGAGTAAGACAACAAAAAATGTATGTCGAAAATTGTTTACTTACACATGTTGTAGTGTGGCATGATACATCATGCTTCCAATGGCAAGTGCCATATTTGATAAGTGTAGGACACTAAATCTCTTCTCAAAACGTTGTATCAATGAGCTTAGAAGGCCGATAAGTGCCAAAAGAATGCACGGGATATTTGAGATGGTGTTATAGAACTCAGCGACATATGAAGAGAATACATAATTCTTCTCACACCATTCATGGGATGATGTGACCGGGCCCCAAAAGCTTGATATACCATCTGCCATATAAATGTATATATTCTCACCAAGCAATATGTTGCTACTATATCATCACTTTTATAATTATTCTTTAACTATCAGAAGCATCAACTGATATACCTGCAGATAAATAAAAGTTTTGATATTTCAGCAGTCAAACCTTCGAAACCATCACCCAACAAAAAGTAAGTGTCTTTATGAAAAAACAAGTACCACTAATCTGAACTACATGAAATCAATCAACATTAATGATTACAACATATAAAAAAACATAAGAAGCACAACAACTTGTTTTAAAAAGTACTAGGCACTCCAATGTTGGACGTATTATGTGTGGAGGCTTTGGCCTTGTGGGCAGCCGGCCCTAATGGGTTGCTTAATCCGTAAGTTTGCTAATTACTTTATTTTAGCCGGTTCTAATTAGAGGTGTTAACCCTAATTCCCACTCTATAAATAGGACCCAATGTAATAATTCCTCATCACCTCATAATAAAATCATAAGCTAGTTGCAGCCCGTGGACGTAGGTCACACCGACCGAACCACATTAAATCTCATCTCCTTTTATTTTTTGTTTTGTGTATGCTTGTGTGTTTTTGGTATTGCTAGAGTACCGCCGCCGGTACAGTACCGCAGATCTTTCCAGAAGTTTTCAGGTCATCAGAATTTACTGTTGATCTTGCGGGTCAACTCTGGTCAACGTTGACCAGTCAACAACAGCTTTTGCTGTTTGGAATGTTGGTTCTATTCTACCGTAACAGCCATATAACCACCTAAAAGCCGAGACATTTAGGTCTCGAAAGCCAAGGCAAGAGCTTCATGTACGCCAGACGTTGCTCTATGTGCAGCCGAATAAGCTTTTATGTACAACCAAAAGTTGCATCTCTCTCATCTCTTTTACATATCAGCCTTCTTAACCAAATATATCTCTTTTCTACATACTAGCCTCCTTTAGACCCTAATTTTGACCCACACGTGCAAGTAGCGATGCCTCCGAATTCCGAAACATAAGGAACTTTTCCGGTCGCCTCGGGCGCGCTTTTTAAAACCAAGCACATCATGATCGTACACGCTTAAGGTTGACATACAGACAACAATAACTAATGATATTAAAGATAAGGTGTGGATCTTGAAGGCCACCAACCCAACACAAGCTGCATTTACCTGGTCCCACTTGTTAGCGGACCGCGAGTTTTCCGGTAAGAGGGTCTCATTGTTATCAAAAAAGACAAGGCCTTTGGATTTAGGAGCAAGAATGGGAAACTCATATTGACAAGATATTTACTTTTTTAAAGTCCACCAATAACACAGTAATCAACAAACTAATTCACAACCTAAAACAGTAAAACCCCATACAAATTGAGTAAAAATAAAACTAATTCAATTCAAAGTTAATTGATTTTGCATGATTCAACAAAAAATCCCAAATATAACGATGAAGAAGCACAATATTTTAGCCCTAATTGCGTAAATACAACATGATTCCAACAAACATTATCAAACCATTTCATGAATCAATCAGATCCAATCATACAAATTGCAATCGTAATTAATAAATAAACAATATTTAAGAGAAACCCCCAAATTGAAAAGAAGAACCCTAGATCAAACACATACGTGACGATTTAAAAAGCAAAGCAAACCGACCTGGATTAGCATTAGATCGCTGGTTCTTGGAGTGAGATGAAAATCGATCGTAATGGGGATGACAACTCTTTTTTGGGGAATTCAAGATGAGAACCATTTTTAATATATTTTTTTATATTTTATTTTTGTAAGTTTATTCTATTAGGTAAACCAAAGTATAAATTAATCAAAACTTACTAATAATCACTTAATCTATATCTATACTATCTAATAAATAAATAATTTTCTTACTACATGTCGCCTCCATATTCACCCTCATCATTTTTTTCCCGTCTCTCTCTCCTATTAAATACATTTTCATCTTCTAATAATAATAATATATTAAAAAAATACTAATTATACTAATAAAATACATTTATTTAAATTATTTTTTATCATAAAAAACTTTGAAATCTAATTATTTAACTTTTATTTTCAATCAAGTAGTAATGAAAGTCAAATTATATTAAATAATAATTAACATATTTTTAAAACTCAATTATATATTAATTTTTACATATTTTAAATTTTTTTTATCCTTAGTATATGTAATACATTTTTACACCTGTAAAAAATATATATAAAAATTTTAGAATTATATGTATGATATTTTTCACCCCGTGTGTAATACACGGGGTCTAAGCTAGTAAATTATTACATACATCATGAGTTAAACGGTCCCGGTCCCGGTCCGGCCCGGGTCGGTCCGGTCAAAGCCCAATACTCACCCCTAATCATGATCTATGTATAATATAGAGTTTATGTTGCAGAATATGCTGAATAATTCTTTTCTAATTGTAAATGTTTACATATTAATTTAGGTTATTAAATTAAAACTTTAACTCATAACGCGTTAGTGTGTTAATTGATGACTTTAAGTTCTTTTTTTATTTATTATAATTTGGTCTTTGAATCTTACAAGTTATTCTAAAACTCACCAGATGTGTTTTTTTTTTAAATTTGACTTATGAAAAGAAAAAACTTTAATTACACACGTACATGAGATTTTAGAGGAGTTTGTCATATTTTGCGACCATTTATTATTTATTTTTTAGAGCTTGTTTGAAGTCGTCGTTTATTCATATAAATGGTTAGAATTTTTCTTCTCTTATAGAAACTTGAGGCTTCATGCTTTAGATAAAACATTAAATACAAATGAAACAAACATGTATACGTTGATAACACATGACCAACGTTGCTAATAAGAGTTTTCTATTCTATATTTATTGAAAAGTTTTTATTTTAATAATATATGTTCAACTTTTACAATCTCCTTTAGTTGATAATGACAAAACTAGTTAAGTTATCACCATACTTAGATAAAACTAAATAAAAATACAAGTGATAATCACACGTATTGTGATACTTTTGATAATTTTTTTCATAAATAAATTACAATTAAAAGAATACATATATTACTTAAAAAAATATACATGAAATCAATATGTTCATGGAACATAGGACTTCGTGTCGTCGAGAGTCAAGGTGATACTTAACTACTAAGCTTAAAATCAACTCGTTCAACTTTAAAAAACTTAAGTTTATCTTATTTCAAGCTCTATGTATTAAATTCGAACTTTATATATATATATATATATATATATATATCTAAAACTCGAGCTTAACTCATAAGTAATTTTATAAACTAGAGTTTTGCTTGATTAATCAATTACTTTTTTAATCCAAATATATACATATATATGGGAGATTCAAATAAAAAGTGATATTTCGATAAAAAACCTAAGAAATGACAAAAACCTTAAAAAATGATATCAATTGAACCCCGATTGAGCTCATTCCAACGGCGTTGGAACCGTCTCATCGAACTCTATCATCTAAGTTTTTAGGGTTTATATTGTAGCATTGAATTTTATAGTTTTAGCCTTAGGGTTTAGGTTTTTTTTTGGGTGGGGGGTTTAGGTATTTGGGGATGGATGGGGGTGGGTTTAGGTTTTTAGGGGGGTGGGGTGAGGGTTTAGGTTTTTGAAGGGTGATGGTTTTAGGCTTTTCGGGGTGGGGTGGGGTTGGGGGGGTTAGGTTTTTGGGGGTGCAGGTGGAGGGGGTTTTGGTTTTTGGGGGCGGGTTAGGGTTTGATGAGACGGTTCCAACGCCGCTGGAATGAGCTCAACCGGAGTTCATTCGACCAATTTCATAGCATTTCTCAGCGAAAAACCACTTCTTAGTGGAACCTTCCCATATATATATGTGTGTGTTAAGTAAATTATAGAAATCATTCTTGAGGTTTGGTCCAAAAATCAATTTTCATCCAATTTGAAAACCGCCCAAATTTATGATTTTAACAGATTCTGTACAATTGGGTAAGAGTGACTAACGATTGTGTTAACCCACCCTCATGTGCACATCACGTGAGGGCAAAAATTATCATTTCACCACCAATTTTGAAGTTGTGCTTCCCACTCTTCTTCTCGAACTCCCTTCATGGTGATACTGACCGAAACCGTAGGCAGGCAAATGGTCTCAAGCTTAAATCGATCGAATCATGTTGGTCTGAACTTCGAAACCAAGCAGGAAATGTTGCACTTGGTTGTTCCTAGTTTGACGATCGCAACTATCAAACGATTGAAATCAGTCTATTTACAAACAGTCAACATCAGTAATATGTCAGATTGTCAGTCTATTTGCAAACTTGTCATGTTCTGAGATTTCAGGCTTAAAGTTTGTAGGCAATGTGAAAAAACCCACCCATAATAGACCTTATTCAAATATGTAATCTAAACAACCCATCTAATTTATCCATGGCTCTGCTACATAATAGAAGTAATCATTAAAACTGTTGTTGAAACATATTTGTTTGCAGCTAATAAAAGCACATTCAAGTTGTGTAGATATACAACATAGTCAAATTCTCCTATGACTAGAGTTTCATATTAGGCTTAAGATTATGAGTTAAATAGGATAACATGGAATATTATTTGTTACCTGGTGGCTTGAGAGTTGCTAGCTTTAACTAGTTGGTTACCACTTACCATAAGATTAATATCATGACCAATTATTTACCAAAAAACTTACACCATGGTAAGCATGATTACATACCAAAAAACTTACACCATGGTTACTATGAAGTAAATATATTTCCATACTACATATGTTACCACAAAAAACTAAGCCTATACTACCCCAACCTCAGGATCCACATCCACAACTCCATCAAACAAAGCAGCAACATCCTTATGAAACAACCACTCATCCAAGTTCCCTTCCACAACTCATCTTCATGAAAAGAATTAGCAATATCCTCATAACACAACAAGTCATCCACATTTCCTTCATCACCATCATGTCTTGTTCCAGATGCCCCAACATCAGGTGGACATTTTTGTATCACAATATCAATACTTAAACCCCATTTGGATATAATCAAACAACCTTTTCCAATAATTCTAATTACCTAAGGGACTTAGACCAATTCTAAATCTATTTATAGAATCCTAAAATGATAGATAAATACTCTATGACCTGTATAACATAAAGCCTCTACAATTTGTCCAACACATTTATATTGAAATTACTAGCTTCTACTATGTTAATATAACTAACATGACCATTTTCATACCTTCTCCCATTTAAATGCGCAAATTTTCCTTTATGGAATAACTGGATACTAAACATGTAGGTTCATTTGCTGTAATTATGTGAAATGTAACATAAATAGTTAAGGTTTATACAAAAAAACACCAACTTGTATGCTAATTTGATCTTCAAAAGCTGTGAAAATCATATTACTTACCATAGCACTCGTTAGGGTCCACGAAATCATTTGCTTCTATACTACGCACATTCCGCATATGATTAGCCATATGAACTTACGAAGAGATCCTCAATGTCGGAGTTGGGAAAACCTCAATGTCAGAGTTGGGAAAACCTCAATGTTGGAGTTGGAAATGGCAGGAGTATGGCTAAAGAGAGCCTCTCTGATGAAAACAAAGATGAATGGGAAGTTTGCGGGTATCGCCTAAGGTAGGGCATCAATTTTTTAGGATGAAAAAACCATATCACCGCTGACGTGATGGGCACGTGACGGTTACTTAACAGAACGTTATCAAATCGTTAGTGATTGGACGAAAACTGTTAACATCATAAATGTGGATGACTCAAAGTGTTACTTGTGTAATTTACTCTAATATGTATTAAGAGAGATTAGTTTTCGAATTTTATCATATCAAGGTGGTTACATTTAAGCTCGTTTTAGTTAACGGATTTCAACTAATTTTCAAAAAATATATTTTTATTACTTTGTGCAAACGTCTCTTCTCTCCAATTGCTACCACTATCATCTTTCTCCCGACGAAAAAAAATCGACAATCGACCATCCGACGTTTATCCACCGGCTGTTATTCTCCGTCAGCGTCATCGCCGGTACGATGTCTGTCCTTTCTCCGGTTTCCTCTTCTAATTTTCACATTAAAATCTCATTTATCAAATCATTTGTATATTTCAAATCCTGCACATTAATGCATTCTGACGTTAGGATTCAGATCTTCGTCTTTCTCGTTATCTATTTTCTCCACAGATTACGTAATTTAGCGAACCTATGGCGATTTTATTCAGCGTTTGATGATGATTATGTTTTTAATTTGTTGAATTGCTGTCTCGTTATCAATTTATCATTGATTAGTGATTGTTAGGGTTTGAATTCGTATATTAGGGCACGATTAATCATCTATCTATTTACATGATTTAGTTTCTGTAACTGGATTTAAAATTTTCGCATAACTGTCTATTTACATGGTTTGGGATCTATTGACTTTGATGCAGTCTTGTTCATTTTCTGTAAGAATTGCATATTGTTTATGTCAATATGGTGATCTTAATGCATAGTTCGTCCTATTTTTGTATTCTCTCTGGATACTTTATCTGTTGTTGCTGTCTAATCCTTATAAATCAATATCTTTAGGGGAATTCTGTGAGCACGCTACTAATATGCTAATCACACACCATTTTCACATCATATGGGCCATGTGGTGGTTATACGGAGTCGTATGGGGTGTTATATGGACACATTATATAGGCAATAATGTTATATGGGCTGTATGATAGGGGTGTTTGTACAAATCATACGGCTCGTAAGGTGTTATGTTGATATAGAAGCGACTAATGTGAAAGAGCACACCACTGACAAGGTTATATGGCCCGTATGACCTTTTATCGCCCTTGATACGGCCTGTGTGACCTTCTATCACCTTTTATTGTCCTTTATACAGCCCGCATGACCTTTTATACGGCCCGTGTGACCTTTTATCACCCTTTATACGTATGACCTTTTATTGCCGTTTATACTGCCTGTATGACGACAGGGGTGGTGTACATATAGTATCAGTGTAGCAACCCTTTTATGTGTCAATATCTTTAAATCTGATATACCTTGAGTTCTTTTGAAGATTGTTTGAAACTTAAAATAACCATTGGAATATGACTTTTCAAAGCTGAACATAAATCGACCTCATGTGTATTTGGAAAACATATTTGCAGGATAGTTTGATATGGAGTCAACTAGTCCCATGGATTCAGTTAAGCTATGGCCTCCTAGCCACAGCACAAGGCTAGTACTCATGGACCGTATTGTAAAAAACCTCACAACCCCATCCATTTTATCAAGAAAATACGGGCTTTTAAGTAAAGAAGAAGCAGAGGAAGATGCTAAACAAATTGAATCTGCAGCCTTTGTGGCTGCAACCCAACAATTTGAAAAAGAGCCTGAAAGTGATGGAGGATCTGCTGTCCAAGTTTATGCTAAAGAATCCAGTAAATTAATGGTAGAATTCATCAAAACCGGGCCCAGAACAAAAGAAGACCGAGAAACTATACCAGAATTAATTACACCATACCATGAACACGTTTTTGATCTTTCTGGAGGGCGTCGGGCCTTCATTGAAGCAGAAGAAGCTAGAGAGCTACTAAAACCGTTAAAAGAGCCTGGAAACAAATTCACAAAAATATGTTTTAGCAATAGAAGTTTTGGGTTACCTGCAGCCCATGTTGCTGCATCGGTTTTGTCATCTGTTAAAGATCAGTTGACCGAAGTTGACTTATCGGATATTGTTTCAAGGAGGCCCGAGCCTGAAGCTGTTCAAGTTATGAAGATGTTTTCATCTGCACTTGAGGGTTGTCAGCTGAACCATTTGAATCTATCAAATAATGCTTTGGGTGAAAAGGGGGTTCGGGCATTTGGGGGTCTTTTGAAGTCTCAAGGTAATCTTGTTGAATTGTGTTTTATGAATTCTGGGATCTCACAAGAAGCTGCAAAGGCGGTTTGTGAGTTGATTCCTTCGACTGGTAAACTTAAGATGCTTCATTTTCATCACAACATGAGTGGAGATGAAGGTGCAGTCGCCATTTCTCAACTCGTGAAAGGATCTCCAAATCTAGAGGATTTCAGGTAGACGGGTTGACCCACATTTTGTTTCATTTTGTTTTGGAATTCATACCACGAAATTGCATAAAAAAGGTAATATAGTTTCTGTTAGTTCCTATTATGGGGAGTATAGTATTTTCCCCTCTTATAAATGTATTCAACTTTCATATTTATTTGGCATAAATGATCAAAGTATCAAAAAATCTATTCAGTAGAATTTAATGAATTAAAATGTTTTGGAAGTTGAATCTTTTTTACTATTGAGAAAATATATTAGATTGTAGCATCAAATGTATCAGACTCTTAAACCTCTTATAATCATTTTATTCTAAAAGCTGTATTATCATTTTAATATTATAACTTCTATAATTATAATAAATTCAAACATAAATCAACAAAACCTGTTTTGACCCATAAAAGTTCTATAAAAAAAATAAAATGAATTAGCCTAATTTTGTGACTTTGTCTTCTAATTTCAGGTGTTCCTCCTCAAGGATTGGCTCAGCAGGGGGGATTGCACTAGCTGAAGCACTTAAAACATCTACCCTTTTGAAGAAACTCGACTTACGCGACAACATGTTTGGACCAAAACCGGGGGTTGCATTGAGTCACACTCTATCCACCGTTATAAATCTTACTGAAATCCACCTCAGTTACTTGAATTTGGAAAATGAAGGAACTATAGCCATTGCAAATGCTCTAAAAGAATCCATATCCACCCTAGAAATCATAGAGTTGGCTGGAAACAACATCACCTCAGAAGCAGCCAAAGCTTTAGCAGAATGCATAATTTCAAAGAAACACTCTTTAACCCGAATAAACTTATCTGAAAATGAAATCAAAGACGCGGGTGCTGTAGTGATCGGGAAGGCGCTTGAAGACGCGTTTGAGCGACTGTGTGTTGTTGATTTGAGCACGAATGGAATCAGAAAAGATGGAGCCATGGCATTGGCAAAAGCAGTTGTGGGTAAACCTGGGTTCAGGCTGCTGAACATTAACGGTAACTTTTTATCTTACAAAGGTGTTGAGGTTGTTAGAGAGATTTTTAAGAATTTCCCTCGTATGCTTGGACCGCTTGATGAGAACGATCCTCGTGAAGATGAAGATGGTGGTGACATTTGATGAACTTGAATCGAAGCTTAAGGAGATCGAAATGAAGCAGAAAGAATAAGGTTTGTGTTTCTAATATGATCATTTTCAGGACTTTTAGAACCATCAGGATATTGGTTTAACTGTAGGTGCCAAAAAACGGGCCGGGCAACGGTCAAATCAGTTTTAAGTTCGGGTCGAAACGAGTTGTTGTGTTAGTGAGGTGACACATTTTATTTATTTTTATTCTTTTCATAAAGTGTATTAAGATTCTGTAAGAAGAATATATTATTTAAATAATGGTTTAAATTTTAGTAAAACAATTGAAGTGGTAACGTTTCTAAATAATTTTCTGTTTTCGAACTAGCAAGATATCAACGTTATGTTATATGTGTCAATATTTTTATTATATTTATTTTATTTTAGTATTAGAGTAAATTACACTAATTGATATGGTATGTTCGTATAACATCTTTATTCCTATCTATTTTAGAAACACATAAAAAACCTAATTAAGAGGAATAATTTTCATCAAGATTTGCTTGTGATGATTCAGACTAAATGTCATAAAACTAAACCACAATATTAGATTTCACAAATAGGTTTCATTCAATGATTTCATAATCTCATGTGCAATCGGACTTCTTAACGCTTTCAGGTTTTATGGCAGAGTTACGGTTGCTTTTACGGTGTTATTTTTTTATTTTTGCTTTTACTTATTTATTTATTTTGATGTTTTGGTTTTAGGTTTCTCTTTTATTAACCTTTATCTTTATCGTTGTGTCTGCGTTTGTAATCGGGCTTCTTGATGCTACACTTTCGGGTTTTGTTACGGAGTGACACTCGTTTTTACGACGGGTACGCTTTAGGCTTCTACGTCAGAGTGACAATCGTTGCAACACTTTTTTTTTATCTGTGTTTTGATATTCGAGATCGACTCTGCTTTTTAATTTAGGATCATGGCGGATTTCCCGGTGTAACGCAAGAGCGGGAAACCTGCTAGTTGGATTTAAGATGTGACCATCATTAACTCATGGGGATTAATTTAAAACTACCAATTGAAACTATGAAAATTAAAGGGAAGTTACGGATTTTGATGAAAATGGTAGTGACTAGAATTGACATGGAGTTACGTTTTAGTTGTAATTTTAAATTTAGTGATATTTTTTTAAAAACTTTTTGGTTGTTTATAAAATATTTATTGGTAAGAACTCATAAGATAAAAACTATATGTAAACAAGTTTGAAAGAAACAAAAATTAACACATGAACGTAAGATGTATAGTATAGTGGCAGGGGCGGCTCAATATATTTTGGGGGCTAAAACGAACATATAAATTGTGGTCTTTTGTAAACGTTTTCTAAATATATAAAAATTAGTAAAATCTAATTTTAAAGAGGGTGTTAACACAAAAATTGATAGATTGTCACATATATTTTCATATTAAAATATAGATTGAAGTAGTTTTTTTTAAATTTTGGGTCCTAAAACGGTTGCTTTAGCTGCTTGTACTATAGAGCCACCCATGTATAGTGGTTCGAGTGGGTTTTATCTAGCCCACGTTACATCTACTCATTGGTATGCATCAAGAGTTTATCTTCACTAATAAATTCTCATTAGTTAAGGTACGAATCACTTTTACAAGTTTCTCTCTAATAAGGTGATGATTACCTTTTTCACCACAAGTTTATGTAATAATGGTAGATATCACCAATATAAATCTCACAATATTGGTTGGAGGTGAAGACTCATATATAACCACTTTAAGTGTTGAAAAGAATGATTTATGAATAACAATGCTTCTTTAGTATCGACCGTCTTCCTTCAGGTTATTTAGCTTTTGATGTTGTTTGACCGCACCAACTTGGCACGTTTGATCACTTCGACATTTTTTGTGGGGAATATAGGATATAAATATATGAATATTTTCAATAAAAATATTTTTATTGTAATAAAAATAGAGAGTGCATTTCACATTTAGTGACCATATATGTACCTAGTGGTGAATTCAGGAATTTTTTCTAAATTGTTCACTGTTTGTAGCTGCTCCAATTTCATGGATATAAAAAAAATTCGGGTCGGTTCAACGGTTCGGGGCGGATAATGTTCAGATGTTCACTGGTCGGACCGGTCAGAGATAAAAATGAGCTAAGTTAAAACATAAGCATATATTAAAATAACCAAAAATTAAACTCTTAAAGTAGTAAAATAATTTTTTTAGAACCGGATCGAAGAGTGAACAAGACGGCTCAAAGGTTCACTGATCGGACCGAATTCAAAAACTTGATAAAATAATAAATAATTTATTAACTTAAAAATAAAATAAAAAATACTGTAACAAACTTAAAATTTGAAAAATAGTATACCTAATTTAAAAACAAATAATTTAACCATTCGGTTGACAAAACCATTTTGTTAAGTTCGGTCTTATTAGATCCTCTCAAATATTAATCGAATATTTATTAATTGGTCTATGCAATGGTATGAAAATTCTATTAAAAATAATTATGTAAAACCATAAATCCTAAAATAATTAAAATCATAAATAAACTAAGTAATATGTAATAATTCGTTGAATAAAAATTCGATAATATAAATTTATTCAAAATAATAATCAACATAAAAACAACAAAATCCAAAATAAAAGAAACAATGTTATCATGAAGTAAAAAATTATTTTTAAAACTTTGTGTACTGTTTTTGTGAAGTAGAAAAGGATAAACAATAAAATATGTTTTTTTTTACATTTTTCCTCATATTAAACTTATTAATTACATATATTTCTAACCCCTAACTTTAATTAGATATTTCCCTAAATAACATAAAATTACCAATTGCCCTAATAAATATTTAGGAAGGGGATATATGTAAATAGTACTTTGATTGATTCATTAAAAGTAAAATGGTAATAAAACAAGTTAATTTAAATGAATTGGATAAATACGTAATATATAGGTTTCAGGAAGGGGTAATATGTAATTAAATTTTAGGGTTGAGTAAATCTATATCTATACTATATAATATTTAGGAAGGGGATATATGTAAATAATACTTTGATTGGTTCATTAAGGGTAAAATGATAATAAAACAAGTTAATTTAAATGAATTGGATAAATATGTAATATATATGTTTTAGGAAGGAGAAATATGTAATTAAATTTTAGGGTTGGATAAATCTATATCTATACTATATAATAAAGGAAAACCATGGGGGACACGTGACACTCTATGGTTACTCCTCATCTTTATTTTTCCGCCCATCTCTCCTATTAAATATTAATTATTCTGCTTCTCTCCTATTAAATAATAATATCAAATAAAAATCTTTATATTAATAAATAAAGTTCTATAAACCACTTTCTGGATCATTTGTATCATTTTTTCCCCGCCTCCCTTTCATATTGAATAATGATATTAAAAGAATTTATTTTTAGATTTTTAATATAAATCTAATTACGGATACTTATTATTTAATTATAAATAGTTCAACCGATGTAATATAACGGTTTATTCAACCCGTGTATTACACGTGTTTTTTTTAAATATAATTTTTTTATTACTAAGTATATATAAAATTTTATTTATTTAACCCGTGTAATAGACGAGATTTTAACCTAGTATGTAATAAAGAAACTTAGGAAGAGAATATATATAAATGCTCCCACAAAATATGGTTTAAAGTACTCTAGATCCAATAAATAAGGTGTTTTTCTAAAAAGGCAGTTGTCACCAATCATCAATTTATTTCTTCTTCTTCACATTTTACACAGAAATCACAGGAGCTTCATCCGCCATCACCCATGGCCGGAGAATCTTCATATGTCACACCCCGACCGACGGCGGATTATACGTTGGGGCGGACGCGATTGTTCAAAAGCACAATGTTGACTATTAAAGTTTAAATATTTCATTATTAATTTTCAAAGGTTCATTACAAAGAATAAGACATCATATAACAAGAATAGAATATTCATTTGATAAATAATTCTAGGTCCAAAGCATCATATGTGATTATAACAAGCCTCATGATAGTGTACCTAAAACATGTTGAGTAAACTGTCAACTAAAAATAGTTTGTGAGACACTAAGGTTTTATCATAGTTTAACAAAGTTTCAAAAAGTATTACAATTCACTATGGCACGCATCTATAGTATAAGTGTGAGAACAAAACATGTTAAACATTGTGCATATCAATCCTCCAACCAAGTTTAGGCATAACCCGAAGGCTACTCTTAAAAGTTTAAAGTTTAATTTCAGTAACAATCACCATGGGCTCCCCTCGAATGGTCAATCAAACTAGGTGGATTGGTCAAATACAATAGATCTATCATTGTTATCATAGGCTTGATCAAAGTTAATGGATATGCTAGTATTAAGTCTAATTTAAGCATGCAAGTCTCAATTATAACACAAGAATAAACATATAGTCATAGTTGTACAAGAATTGTATAAGTTTGGAAGTTTGTACATGTTTCACCCCAAGTTTATAAAGAATGTGAAACGAAAATGGGCTAAGTATACTCACATGGATTGATGAAAGAGTGTCCGACAAGATTAAATGTAGTAAGACTTTGAGGGAGAATATCATCACAACGAGCCTAAGAATACAAGTCTAAAATTCAAGTTTGATCCTATAAGTCTATGGTAAGGATCTAGGATTCTAAGATTGACTAGGGTTCCAAATGGGAGACGGGAATGATTTGTGTTATTTGTAAGATTAATTCAAGATTCTAATAAAGTTTTAAATGAATGACATAAGACTTGAAATATCAAAGTTTAATAAGTTTATAGTTTAGAATAATTATAAATAAAATAATTATTTAGAAAGTCTCACCATTATTAATTACACAAAACAGGTAATGATAATCTAAGATAGTTTTCTAAGTATTTATAAATAAATAATTTAAGTGTAAGACTAAATAATTATTAAAGATTTATAATAATAGTTAAGTAAACGACTAAATGATTATTTAAAGTTTAACACCAATTATTGAATGATAAATAGTTACTAAAAGTTTATATTAATTGGTTGAAGGATGAAAAATAACTATTTTAAGAATAACAATAATTATTAAATAACAAGTATTTAATGAATAAATAATGATTAATAATTTAATAATAACTATTTAAATAGTAAATAATTATTAAGGATTAAATAATTATCTACAAGAATAATTATTCAATATAAACCATTTAAGATTTATTAAAATAGTTAAGCTTTAAGCATTTGTTAAATTGTACATAAATAATGTTTTACAATGTGTTTATAAATTTAACTAAATTATTTGGAATCATAAGTTTAAACATACATGTTTAAATAGGAATTTATTTTAAAGTTTATTTTTCGATTATAAGCTTATAATTGTTTTTAAAGTTTAAATAAAAAGATTTCAAATAGTGCTTTCTTTAAGTTTATAACTATAAAGTTTACAAGTTTTTCAAATGTTTTAAAGTTTCTATTTCTATTTTATAAAGTTTAAGTTTATAAACATTGAGAAAAATAAAGTATAATTACTCTTCTTGTTTTATATCTATATAAACACAATTAAGTTTCTAGTTTTATTATAAGTTTTATAACATGTATAAATTTATAATTTATTAAAGTTTTTGCTTTTATACAGTTTATAAGTTTATTATAGTATATTTATTTTAAATAAAATAAATGGTCCTTGAATTAAATATGTACGAATTTTATAAAAATGTATAAGTTTCTGTTTTCTAGATAACTATGAAAGTTTTATAAACTTTTCTTATTTTTACAAATATTTATATAACTTTCCTATTTTAATAATAAAATAAAAGAAATTAAATGATTAATTTAAAGTTTTAAAACCAAGAAATCTGTTTATTTCCAAAAAAATATATAACAAATTAAATTCCAATTATTTTTCTGATTAAAGTGTAAGTTTTATAAAGTTTATAAGTATTTTTTTTATAGTTTTCAAGTGTTAAAACTATTTTTAAAGAATTTATTATTATAAGTTTTAACTAAATTAAAATATCTCAGAATATAGGAAAGTGTAAATAAAATCGCTTTTATGTTTATAAAAACTTTAAAGAATTTATAAAAATAATTATAAATGTTAAATCTGAGTGAAAAGCATAAAAAAATCAAATACTAAAAACTCAGGCCGACCGGATTCGAACCCGGGCCGCCTGAGTCCGGACACAAGCAAACAAACCACCCGACTACGGGCCTCGTTAAGTTTAAACACGAAAAAACAAATTGATAAACACGTTCCTGAATCACGCCTAATTCCCTTATGAACCTAGAAACCACAATCCAAAATACGATTTGATTAACCATCTGTCTTTGTAAATTGACAGATGGATTTTGATTAAGCAATGAAAACGAAGAAGATGACCATGAGAATTACCTGAAATGATGGCGATTAGAGGGAGAACGGGTTCGGGTTATAGTATCGGCTGCCCACGGATTCAAATGGCAATTGCAGGTACAATTAGATGGAATTGGATGCCCAGAGAGTTAGAGTGGTGTATCGTTGAGTTGTTTGGATTGCTATTTGTAATCGATTTCACCATTTAATGTTTGGACAGTTAGGAGGAATACGGTTGTGTAAAACGAGTTTAATTTCGAACCCACGTGAGACTAAAGTTGAAATCGAGCAATGGGATACCTCGGGTTATGGTCGCATGCTTGAGGCGAGACTCGAGGTGCATTCAATTCCGTCGGAAACGCGTTTCTGGGTGATTCGAGCTCAAAACCGGGCTTGGGGGGTTTCTAACCTGTGATCGGTTCCTGGTTCGGTAGTTTGGTTGAATTGCACTTAGGCCCCTGGAGTTTGAAGTGTTTATTATTTCAAGTATAAACTTAGGTTTTAGTTTAATGTAAGTTTCAAGGGTTGGCAGTTTTAGTCCTTAGACTTTTTAAAACAATTATATGTTTTAGTTTTATAATATTTAGCTATTATTTTATAATTCTATAAGATAATTTATAAGGTTTATTTGTTTATAAGCTTTAGTATTAAAAATAAGTTTATAAAACGCTTCGTTTATATAAACATAAACCTATAAAATTTTAAGTTTTTAACGACACGTGCAAGGGTATAGGTCGAAAAAATCCTGGATATTACATCATACAACACCACTCTCTCCTGTACTTCCGCCCATGGAGATAGGGGTTCACCCTAGTTTTTTTTTATATAATGTTCTATTATAATTTCAAAACTCGGGGGTTCCGGTAAACTCCCTCTGCCCTACCTAAGTCCGCCCCTGTATGTACCAACAAACTGTAATAATATATTTAGTGTTACTTTAACTTTATATGTACCAACAAGCATTTTAATGTTTGATGTTTTAAGATGCTTGTTGGTACGATTAAGATGTTGATACATATATGTAAGACGATTAAGATGCTTGTTGGTACATCTATGTAATCAAAATTAAGATGATTTTGATAAAAACATGTTATATAGCAATCACTTTAACTTTAAATACTTCTAAAGTATTCTATTACGATATTATTTTTATTTTTTTGGGAATTTTGATGTATTGTTTAGGAAAAGATTTGAATTATATTGTTGAGGGTTTATAAAATATAGGTGTTGAAATATTAAACATATCCAAACCTTAATATATTTAGTGTTATGAAAAATAAAAACATATCTTTTCCCTCAAATCAGATGTAAACATTATAAAATTGAAATTACATGTAATGTGAACAATTTGACTAGTTAAAAATATTAACCAAAATAAATATGAGTAAGGACTAAGGAGTAAGGACTATATCTACTTTACATGATTCCCACAAGACCAAAATCTCACACCCTAAATCCTAAAACCGGGTTTTTAGGCTAGATATTGGGCCTAACCAAAGCCTCGTGCCTTTGCCCAAGAACGTATTTGATGAACAAGGTTCAAACCTAACTGGGCCTTTCATTCGAATAACACAACCCAACTGCAACATACGGGCCTAACATAAAAGATGTTAAAGATGGACAAAAAATACCGATTTGGATTTCCGAACCGGTTTATAACCAGATCCATACCCCAAGAAAAAGCGGTTTGGCCCAAACTAGTTAGAACCTGACCCGGTTCGCCAGGCCATATACTAGTTCATTTTCTCGCGTTTCCAAACCGGTTACAACCCGGTCTAGACTGCTTTCAACCCGACCCAAACCGGTTTGTATAGGTTCGAATTTTTCCATCCCAAACCGGGTTGTGCCCCCTACCGGTTTCCACACAAACCACTTTTGTAATTCAAAAAAAAAATCAAAACAAACCGGTTTGTTAAAAAAACCCGGTTTGTCCACTTCTAAAAGAGGCCAGGGATTTTGGGCCAAGCTTAGGATTTTATAGTTTTATGTTTTATCATTTTGTTATTTTACACCAGTGTGACATTATTATGTTAATGTTTTGTGGTGTAGACATGAAAAATAAGCACATGCGATGAAATGTTACTTTAAATAACTATATGTTCTTTTCAAAGTCATAAGTAGAGATGCACAAATTGGGTATTCTTAAGAACTGGAACCGGTACATAGGGTCCGGTTCTTGATTGAAAAACCGGACCATATGTACCGGTTCCGTTTCTTACTGTTAATTGATAAGAAACTGTTAATTGGATTTCGAGATGATGAAGTTTGCACTGGGCTCTGAGAGCAGTTGATTAACTGCTTGATTTGATGCATAATGTAGAAAGCTAGTCTGATCCCTTAATGTTTGTTATTTTTGTTAGTTTGTTTTAACAAATAACAAACTTTTGTAATTTGTATTGCGATGAAGATGGAACTTGCATCCCAGCTCACTATGAGGCCTTAATATGTTCAATTGATTAAAGATATAATTGAGGTCTGCCTTTTTCAATTAAAAAGAACTTGTAACAATAAGAACATGTAACGTACCTTCTCTTTGTTTCTTGATACATAACTCCATCAGCTAATGATAAAACAAAACTAGTTTTAGAGAGAACCGGTTATGGAGACAACTGGTTTCGGGTATTTTTAGAACCGGTTTTAGACCCTACGGGTAGGGTCGGTTCCGGAAGACCGGTTTTCGGGAAGAACCGGTTCCGGTTCCGGTTTTTTTGTTCACCACTGACCATAAGCATAAAGCTTGTATTTTAATTTTTATATATAAATCAGGTCTGAATAAGAAAAAAATAAAATGTTATTGATTCATTTTTTCACTATTGACAACTGTATGATTGTTAATAAAAGTAGATTATCTTTAAATGATTGATTAAAAGCATTTACTTGACTAATCTTTTACATTTTTATTTAGGATTTAATTTGAATTTAGTTGTTAAATTTTAAAAGAAAAATATTTACTATATAAAAAATACATAAAAGCAACAACTTTTCTAAAGAATGGGTTGTTTTTAAATAATGGTATATTTATAAAAGCAAATTTGATGGCTGTTGTCACCAAAGAGGGACATATTCTTGTCTTTCGTAGGTATTAAAATACAGCAAAGGCTAGGGTTCTATTTTTATTCTATAATTTCTTATTTGTTTCTATTTTATTCTACAAAATATATTATCATCTTATGTATTACGGATGTTGAATAATTGTAATATTATATACTTACACTCGTTAAAATATATCTTAGAAAATAAAAAATTTATGTCTTTAAAAATCCGTGTATTACACGGGTTTGATAAAATATAATGTAATTTGTTAACACATACACTCGTCAAAATATATATTTAAAAAATGTACTTTGACGTGACAGTTATAAATTATGTTAAGTTAACTTTTTAAAATAATTTTTTTTTCAACTGTGTATTTTTTGTATAATTGATAAATAGTTCAAGTAAAAAGAGTTTTTAAAATAAAAAAAGTGAGAAGGATTTATGACAATTAGATCAAATTGTAAAAATGATTTAATGGTTGAGATCAAATCGTAGAAGAAAAAGTTGTTAAAATGATATTTAGTCATGACCATTTTTGTTGACTTTTTATCAAGTTCCCCATCTTTTTTTAAATGTACATAACTTTTACAGACGACATTATTTTTAAAAAAAATATTACATTATAAAAACGAGCGTTTTTTATCTTTAAAACGAGTATAGTGTCGTTATATACAAAATCGAAAAGATAAATAAATACGTTTTCCGACTCATTGTGTAATTGCTTATCATTGTGTCTAATGTTAGGTCTGGTCATATTGCCGATTGTGTCAAATATGTCAGGTCATTGTGTAATGTCATATCTGGTTATTTTGTCAAATATTTTTCATCATTGTGTTATATGTATTTATCATTGTGTTTTACATTTTAGATAATTTTGTGCTATTTGTGTCACTGTTTTTTATGTATTATATATAACACGGTGATAAAAAATATTTGACACAATTACCAGACTTGAAATTATACAATAATGTCATGTCTGGTCATTGTGTAATGTTAAAAATAACACGAAATTATCAAAAACGTAAAACATCATGAAGAAAATGAGCGTTTTTATCTTTAAAACGAGTACTGTGTCGTTATATACAAAAACGCAAAAAATACGTTTTCCAGCTCATTGTGTAATTTGCTCGTCATTGTGTCTGATGTCACGTATGGTCATATTGGTCATTATGTCAAATATGTCACGTCATTGTATAATGTTAGGTCTAGTTATTGTTTCAAATATTTTCCATCACTGTGTTATATATAATACATAAAAAACAGTGACAAAAATAACACGACATTATCTAAAACGTAAAATACAATGATAAATAAATATAACACAATAATGAAAAATATTTGACACAATGACCAGACCTTACATTACACAATGACCAGACCTGACATTACAAAATGACCTGCCATATATTTGACACAATGACCAATATAACTAGACCTGACTTTAGACACAATGACGAACAATCATTGTGTAATGTCAGGTCTGGTCACTGTGTCTAATGTTAGGTCATTGTATCAAATATTTTTTTATCACTATGTTATCTACTCTAATAAATGAAAATCTTTTCAGGACACGTGTTATTCTCTGGTTACTCCTCACTTTTATTTTTCCGCCTATCTCTCCTATTAAATATTAGATTATCTATTTCTCTCTCATATTAAATAATAATCTTTATATTAATAAATCTAATTACGGATAGTTATTATTTAATTATAAATATTTATTATATCATCAATCAAATGAACTTAATATGAACTAACATTTATAAATTAAATAAAAAAAATTAATACTCGGTTGAAAAAAAATGTTTTAAAAACTAACTTAACAGACCTTATAACTATCATGACAAATTACATTATATTTTATTCAACCGATGTAATATACTGGTTTATTCCACCCGTGTATTACACGGGTTTTTAAAAATATAAATTTTTTGTTACTAAATATATAACATTTTATTTATTTAACACGTGTAATACACGAGATTTTAACCTTGTATATAATACATAAAAAACAGTGACAAAAATAACATGAAATTATCTAAAACGTAAAACACAATGATAAATACATATAACACAATGATGAAAAATATTTGACTCAATGACCAGATCTTACATTACACAATAACCAGACCTGACATTACATAATAACCTGACATATTTGACACAATGACCAATATGCCCTCACTTCAAAAATAATAAAAGAACACATGTAAAGCCAGAATCCTTTATTACCCTTCTTATTTTTAAAAACTTTTTTTACCATAACCTAGGTTAATGACATAATAATTATAAAATAATAAATATTCATAATTTGATTTATATTAAATATTTAAAAATATTTTTTTAATATTATTATTTAATAGAAGAAAGAGACGAGAAAAGAATCATGAAAATGCACCACACGTGTCCTAATATGATTTTTAGTTATTAATATAAAGATTCTTATCTATCTATTTTATTCTCTTAATAGGTTAGAATCCCGTGTATTACACGGGTTGTATATTAAAAACGATATAACTTATAATTTGTAAATAGTCCTAACTTGTCAGACTATTATGATCATCTCGAGATATATCAAGTGGAAATGTGTTTATATAGCAAATTAGTATTTTTCTTTAATTAGTTATATTTTTATATCCTATTATATATATATATATTTATTTAATATAATTAGTATTTTTCTTTAATAATATATTTATAGTATCATTATTGTTTAATAAGATACATGTGTATTTATTAGGAGAGAGATGCGAGAAAATCAATGTGAGAAGGCATGAGAAAGTGGCAAGTGTCTAGCTTAAACCTTTATTTATTCGTATAGATTTCTTATTCATCTATTTGTGTTTAAACCATCAAATATTAATTATGTTCGGAAAATCAACATGTGTTTATCCCCTTTGCTTTTGATACGTTTGGTTTCCTAGCCCCGGAGGCTATGGGATTTCTGAACAAAGTTCAACGGGTCATGCATAGTAATTTTTCGGCCCCTAAGAACCAAAACTTTGTTTTTAGCAGAATCGGTTTTGCTATCTATAAGATGGTAGCGGCACAGCTTGTTGCCCGTTTACCTACCACTTTATTGTAATCGTCCTTCTTTAAATTGTATATTAATCCTTTTTGGGGTGTTTTCTTTTAATTATTTAAAATTGTTATATTGTGTTAATCAAATTGATTATCAATTTCATTCTGTTAATAGACACTATCTAAGGTTTGATTTAATCTGACATAATGAGTATTTTTTTTTTTTACTTTTGTGATAATAAGTCTCACAAAACTCAAACTAAACAAACAAAATTCTTTTACTTAATAAATTCTTTAAACAACTTAAACATTCAAAAAGAAAAAGAAAAAGGAAGCACGCTCCTCACTAGTGTGTCAATCTGATTGACTCAATCGTGTTGGGTTGACTTATTTACGGGTTTTGGGTTGACAGGTTGGTTGAATTGGTCAACTCCGAACATAACTCATTTTATATATTTGTGTCAAAAACATCATATCTAACCTGCATACCCTTAAAATTTTGTAACTGAACACAACTCGTTTAACCAATCTATCTGAACGTGTCAAACGGATTGACATGTAGTAATCAAATTCTAAACGTCTTAATCAGGTTATAATAAATGGGTTAAATAAGCCGTAAATGGGTTAACCTATTTAAGGGTTGTTTAACTTCGTGTCATGTTCGTGTTTTGGACTTTTATAAAATTGTCACACCTACCGCTCACCATCACCGATAGACACCGGCACCCCACTACTAAAGTATATTAAGGAACATAGACTTGTTGATTAGTCATAATTTGATTTTAATTACATGCTAGTTTGACTTTTGTTAGTACAAGAAAACATGGGACAATTTGTAGTGGGGTTACATCCCTTAAAAGGAAATAAATGTCGGCTCCTTTTGTTATTTTAGTATTAGAATTCATTCTTAATGCATATGATTAAGGTTCTTTGTTTATATTTTATATTAAAATAATATTAAATTATTCTCTTTATCTCATAAGAATTCTTTTTTACTTATTTTAAAAAAACTGCTTAAGCATCTAAAGTATCTAAATGTAACCAAGTAATCCAAATAATCACAACCATGAAGTCATTTAGATTCTTTATTTTATTTATAATATGAACGTACGATAAATAAGTATTTTTTACGTTACAACATGCGAGACGACTCGCAAGGCGTAGAAAATCAACATGTCGTCTCTCCTCCGGCAACGGACAGTTTGTACACGATAATAAGTGCGTGTCCATTAGTGATTGGGTTGGACTTTGCAATTTGCATGATCTTATGGGCCCATTTTTATTTTAAAATTCAAATTTCAAGGAATCTTCAAAATCGAATTATGCCTCGTTAAAATAACATCATTAAATATAACTATTAGCAGGGTGCGAGTGGAAGGCGGGTACCCAACGGGTAGTGAGCGGGTTCGAAGGGTAGTGGCCAGCGGGTTGTCTTAACGTCTATATATACCCGTTGGAAATGGGATTTTAACCCGTTGAATTGAAGTCAAGATAGCCGTTGAACGGCTATATAGTCGTTTAAAAAAAAATTTACACCTATAAATACATATCTAATCATTTTATTCATTTTACAAAAAAAATACATTCTTTCTAAATATAAACCATTTCTTTTGTATCCACTCAGCCAAAATATGAATCGTACGTTATACTACCGACCCGAATCATTGGACGAATCGCTCGACTTCGTGTTCAGCGGTGATAGTATGCAATTCGTATGTGATATCGCCCAAGCCGAAGAGTAAGACACAACTACATCTCCACGACGTATGTACACCGTGATCGTGAACATGCTCTAGAGATTTTATTTGACGAACTTGTCCGACAAGTATGTGCGGACAATATATGAGAGGCGATCACCAATACCTGACGATCATGTTAGAAGCGGTGGCTTCAAATGATTTATGGTTTTGGCATGCGTTTTGTGGTTCACCCGACTCTAACAACGACATAAATGTTCTCCAACAATCGTCACTTTTTACTAACGAGGAGCTTGGAACCGCACCTAAGTGTCCATTTGTAGTTAATGGTCGACTGTACAAACGTGGATACTATCTTACGGATGGAATATACCCTACTTGGACTACGTTTGTTAAATCGTTTCCATATCCAACAATCCATAAAGAAAAGGCATTCAAGAAGGTGCAAGAGTCGGCAACAAAAGATGTCAAGAGAGCTTTCGGTGTGTTAAAAGGGAAATGGGGTATACTTCGTCGACCAAACCGGCATTTAAAATTGGCGAAGATTAGGAACGAGGTATATACGTGCATGATATTGCACAATATGATATTAAAGGATGGCGGGAACACAATATCACCTGTCTACATACGAGATATTTTAATCGAACCAGTTATTGGCGATAACGTCCTTTTGGAATTGCACGATGTAGCTACACATATTAGTCTTCGATTTGATCACGTGGAACATATTGCGAGAAACACCCCATATTTGGACGAAGACGAAGAGTAGATGCATTTTTATTTATTGTCTTTTAATTTATTATGTATTTTTAATTAATTAATTAAAGTTTTAGTTTATTAATTTGATTTGTTTTATATTTTTTTATAAAAAAAAGGTTGGAGGGTACCACTCCCACCTAAGAGGATAGTTTAGGAAGGTAGTTTTTTAAAATAAGGTGGCATCTTGTGATTGATGGTTTTGAGAGGGTACCTTGAAGTGGGAGGATACCACTCCCACCCCCTTATATTAATAAGTATGTATTTACCGAGGATTGTTAATGTGGAGCTAGCCTCTTTGGTAAAGACACATTGTTCTTAGACTATGAGTAATGCTAGGGTGTGAGTGAGAGCACACACTGTGCCACGTAGTCGCCACGTAGACAGTGTTATAACTTACCCTCACCTTCACCCATGTGTGTAATGGTGGAGTAAAGGTAGCTGGTTTTGTAATAATTACATAATTAATTTTTTTAATTTAAGTAATTTATATATATTATTGATATTAAAAATAATGCTATTTAAATCACAAATAAATAAAAAACATAATTTAATTTAATAAATTGGATTGCAAACAACAAATAAATAAAAACCTAACGATAATTACAATTACTCCATAGATGCTCCATCAGATCAGTTCTAAGCTTTGTATAAGTTTCTGAACAACGGATTATTCGACGGTTTGCTTGTCTCTGTTCGTTTGTTATTTCTATATTAGTCGGCTCGTCCTCATCATAATCTATGCAGATAGCTTGCCCTTTATCTTCTATAATCATGTTATGTAATATCAGACAAACATACATTGCAATTTGAATTTTCTCTTTCGTCCACATACGTGTGGGATGGCTAATTATGTCATTTATTTTTTAGGACACCGAATGCCCGTTCGATATCTTTTCTCGCCGACTCTTGAGTTCTTTTAAAGTGCCATCTTTTTTCATCCATTTCTTACGGACAGATAAATGCTTTGACAATGGTAGCATATTCTGGGTAAATACCGTCACCCAAATAATAACCAACAATGTATTCATTGTCAGTAGCAATAAAAGAAGACCCAGGTGCAACGCTGTTCTCGATATCGTCGAAAACAGGCGACTGATCTAAAACATTTATATCATTGTTTGATCCTGCAACACCAAAGAATACATGACAAATCCTAAGATCCTTCGATCCAATGGCCTCGAGCATTAATATGGGCCGAGGATGGTCTCCACGTTGGTGTTGACGTCGCCACACAGTAGGGCAGTTATCCCACTCCCAATGCATGTAGTCGATGCTACCAAGCATCCCCGGAAGGTCATGGACAGACTCATGTGCGTCGTACAATTTCTGTATATCAACTTTCGTTGGTTTCCTTAAATATTTTTTCCCGTACAAGCTAATTATACCTACACATTACCCCAAGTAATTTATATTTTACCATACTAAATTAGTTTATATATAAGTTTAGAAATACCTTCACAAAAATGGAAAAGACTATCACGTACGCGAGTTGTCGAATTGCCGATGTTTTATCCGCCATCTTCAAATAGTCATCCATTGAGTTAGCTGCCTTCCCGTATGCGAGTTGTCGAATTGCCGACGTACACTTTTGTAAAGCAGTGAACTCAAGCCTCCTTCGGGCTTCATATTTTTGTTGGAGGTATTTGAACTCGCGTTCTAAATCCCCACAATTCGAAGGAATAACGAACGACTTATTCTAAACCAACGTTTAAAAGATTTCTCGTTATAATTTTAATTTTTCGTAAAATAATCTCTTACTGGAAGATCATTTGCAGCCGCACGATCCCAGTTGACTCGTACTCGTTTTGAAACTCTAGAAGATGATTCTTCGACTAGATGATTTATAAAAATCACCGACGCTTGAACCACACTCACCAAAAGCTCTTCACCATCCGATGAGTCGGTTGATGAATCCGATGATGAAGATATATACATTGAAACTTGAAACTAGTAGAGAGTATTTATAAATATATAGAGTGTAGGTTTTTAAAGAAGTGGTAATTGGTTTGTGTATATAGATAGTTTTAAAAAAAATATTTTAATTATAGCCCAACGGCTATATTTGACCTAGCCCAACGGCTAGTTTTGACCGAGTCCCGCTCTCATGCCGGTGAACACTACCACCCAGCCCCGTCCACGCCCGCCCTCGCCCCCACCCGACGCGGTGTTCCACGCCCGTGGTGGGTGAGGTGGCACCACACCCGGCCTCTCACGCTTGGGTTACACATAGTCTTAGAGGAGGCGTCTTAGGTTCAAACATGACAAATTGAGTAGTTTAGAATTATCGGTATAAAGTAGAGTATGAATACTAAGGGTGACAGTCGTATCAACTTGTCGAGATGAACTCTAACATGACATGTGTATTTATTCATTTGATAACATCACCTTAACCTGGACGCATATAAAATCATACAACCTTAACACAACTCATTTAACTAATTTATCTAAACGAGTAAAAAATGTTGGTTGTAAAAGGTTGACGGGTAGTAAATGGGTTGGCAAATTGTAACTGAGTTGACGGGTTGTAACAAATTATAAATAGGCTTGGCAATTCTTGGCCTGAAACATGACATGAAATAATCATGTTTTGGGTTTTCATATATAAAATGTTTAATAAATGGGTAGCGTTGAGTTGATATGTTTAACTAAATAGTATGTGTACGGATTGACAAGTTTAACCCGTTGAATTAAACTCGCCGACCCATCAAACCCGCCACACCGTTTACATCATGTATAACTCATTTATTACAATCCTCTAACCCGTTTATGACTTTATTATAACTTGTCAACCCATTTGACTTGTTTAGTAAATGGGTTAAATGGATCGTGTTTAGTTTACACGATTTTAAATATATCACTTTATGGTTAATATCTTTAACACAAATAAATATATAAGTTGTGTCCGTGTTCATATTCATATCGTGTTACATGTATTCACCACCGGTGTTAACAATCAAAAAGTGGTTTTCAAATATTTTATGGTTCTAATTTGAATCCGCAACTATATATATTATATCTTTAAAATTATGATTGATTTAGGTATTTCTTTTTAATGTTATCATATATCTTAGTTTATACTTTTAGGCACGCAATCATTTTTCAAGTTGCAATCTCTTCCTTCCCAATACAAAACCTTAGCATAAATAACTCTTATTCTATTAGTTTTCTGTTAGCAAGTGGGGGGCCTATTTGACATTTTGGTTAGGAGTTACATTCAATTCAATTCAATTACATTTTGTTTGATATTTTTTAAACTTTTAATACATTAAAACGTAAATTTTAAAGTTTGTTACACAATTCAAGTAGATAATAAGTTTGATACAATGCATTTGACTTGTTATGACAATGAAACTTTAATAAACCATGATTTTTATGGGAAAAAATGGCTATGTGATCTTGAAATAAATCAAATTATTCTTGTCATTATTTGTAGACAAGGCAATAAAAGGTAACAACGTTAACTGTTGGCACTCTATCTTTTCTAAAATGACATAAACGGTCCTTTAAAGTTTAGAAACAATTGCTTACTAAAATCTTTGTTAGCGGTATGCATGTCTATATCATAGTCGACACGACTTTGCAAAACCAGATCTCAACCGAACCATAGAACAAAAACCAATGATGAAGTTGTATTGTGTAAATCGTAAATAAGTATAGTATAACTATAGTTAGAAATAAAATATACATCTTAAACCACCTTTGAGAGGTAGTTAGAGACAAATCATTGTATTGCATAGGTGTGTTCATGTCTTTCAATATCTCATTTAAATAAAAAAGATAGATAAAATTTGTTAAATTTACGATTTATTCACATGTTTTACTTTTTAACTGATATATAAATTGTATTACATATTATAAGATTTTACTAATTATACATAAGCTTTATAAAATTTTGTATATATTTTCATAATACACAACTCTAATCATATATTAGTTTTTCTTATCATAACTCAGTTTCTATTATATTTTAAACCTTCCTAGTATATAGTTTATTACAAATAATTGAGTTTTGTAATATTAGTATAAAAGTTAGATCCCAACTAAACAAATATATGGTATGGTGTTTATTTATTTACAATATACTGAAAAGTAGTTAGTTTATTAAAACAAATGTAAACGTAAAAAGTAATACTCAAACAAAAAATTGTAGAGATCTATTTAGACAAACGGTCCGAAGACATTTGTTCATAGAAGTAATAATATTTAAAAGCTAACATGTCATTAGTAGGGAAGGCAAAATAACCCGTGCCCGACGGGTATACCTGAAACAAGAAACATTCGGGACTGGTATACCTGAAACCCGACGAGTACGGGGCAGGGTATGGGGTTAGGTGATACCCGACCCGATTACCCGAAACCATGTACCCGTTTACCCGAACCATATACCCGAATCATATACCCTAAATTTTTTAATTTTTGTTTTAATTTTCCCTTAACACATGCTTATTAATGCTTCATGTTATGAGGTTTATTATGTGGAATTTTTTTTTTTGAAATATGTATTTATAAATATAAAAAATAGAGTCATAGAAAAGTAAACAACACATACCCGACGGGTATTGGCCGATACCCGCAACATAACCCGATACCCGATGAGTAATTACTCGACACAAACCCGACGGGTAATGGGGCGGGTATGGGACATGATTTTACAACCGGGTATGGGTTTGGGATTATCGATACCCGGCCCGAACCCGACCCATTGCCATCCCTAGTCATTAGGGTATCAGGAATACCTTGTGAAAGGAGCGTGAAGGGGCTTGAAGAGCGTGACACCTCCCTCTTGATGGCGTGGAGGGGGTGGGTGGGCGTGAGGTTTTGGCAAAGGGCTTTGAAAAGCGTGAGACCCGCACTCTCGATGGCGTGGAGGGGATGGGTGGGCGTGAGGTTTTGGCGCGAGTCTACTCACGGGAGAAAGCCCTAAGCTGAGATATGGTGTGAGGTTTTGGCATTTGATTGGCTAAAATATGGTTTGAAGTTTTGATATTTGATTGACTAAGATATGGTGTGAGTGGGTGTGAGGGCGTGACACGCCATCCCCCTCTTATGTGAGACCTAAATGCCATTACATAAGAATAGTATTGATAAACTTTTTGAAATAACATCATATGCTTTTATAATTACTTTGTCGACCTAATTATATTCTAAACCAACATTCAACCATAGGTCTTGACCTTAGTGGATTTATGCACACATGAAAACAAATATGAAAAAGTTATTAAAAAGGCAGTCATTTGAGAGGAGTAATGCAAAGCAAAGTAATGACCAAGAAAATCACTAAGGGGATCTTGTCCCTCTCTATACTCACTTTTGCTTGTAAGAAAAGGTTGCATCAGTCATAATAATGCTTTTGTAACCCAACATAAAAACTTTTAATCACCAACTTTTATTTCTAAGTTTAATTTTTGCATTTGATATATATTTTAATTTTGAAAACACTTTATGAATATTCAATGCAATTTTATATTTCTATATAAATTTTATCAGTATGAGATATTTATCATAGATGTTAAACAATAAGCGGATGTTTTTCAACGTGATGTAATATATCATCAATTTGAATTTCACATAGTTTTGAGCCGTAGTTTAGTGCCAAAAATTGAATAAAATAACCAATTATAACAATGCATTTACATGTGTGCTAAACGTTATATATTAAAAGTTATACGTTATTTAAAGATAAAAGCTTGGTATTTTGCCGTCTCTAACTTCTTGCTAGTGTTTGATTTTTTAATATAATTTTTCCCGCCGTTCAAAAAAAAATTAAAGATAAAAGTTAGGTAAGAAAACAAAATGATGCATTAATATGTAAAATAAATAAGTAATAAAAATTTAAAAATAATAAAGGATTTTTTTTACCATGTCGAATAATGTATTAAAAGTATTATATATTTGTGAAATGAAAGAAATTAATTTTAAAGGTGAAATCAAATTGTTATAAACATGATGTTATAAACAGAAGATGCGTGGACGATTTGCGGATATCAAGATTATGTCTTTCAATTGGTTGAAAAATAGGGGAAATTATCAGGCTCCTATTTGGAAGAACTGGGTGTGCGACCCGCGGTACTCGGTTATGTAGTCGGGTTGGGCGGGGTCAGGGGCGAAGCTATGAATGTTTTTTCCGTTACTAGTGTTAATTTTTCCGTTTTCGTCCGAAATTTTTTTTACGTATAGAGCCGGCCCCTGCTTATTTTTTTCGGCCCCCGCTTCTTAGATTTTCAAGCTCCGCCACTGGGTGGGGTGGTCGTTTTTCCTCGCCCGGTGGGTCTTGTTTGCTTGGGTTATTATCTGTTGGTCGTCTCTCTTTTGGTGACTGTATTGGATTTTTTACTAGTCTTTCATTAGTTTTTTTTGAGTTATCTTATTGTTGCCATTTAAAATATATATATATATATATATAAATAGAATTACCGTTACACAAAACAGCCAATCAAATTTAAAGGCTTCACATTTATAGCCCTCAACTAATTTTCCCCTTTCCAAAGTGCCTCACAATTTCCAAGTTGTCATTTTTTAACTTGTTTTGATAGATTATGACAACTTATTCATGGCCTTTTTTTCCTTTTCTTTTTGGTTCTCTACTTTCCCAAAGGTGTTATTAGCACCATATTTCAATTCAAATAATTATTTTTAAAATTAGAATGTGTTCGTTGTTAAGAGAGACACAATTGAAATGATAAGAACATGTGTAATTTGTGTGGCACCCCTGTCCCGTCGCAATAGCACCCCTATACTGTCACAACACCACCCTCTAAACGTGATAAGGAACGTGATGGGTCAAATCTTAGTGGTGATCACGAGAATTGGCTTTTTAATTTTATTTTTTTCACCAATCATAATATTAAACCTCAGGTCAAGGGTTTATCCAGTTGAGGTTCCTCCTGTGATGGGCTGCCCTGAATATTTTAGGTGTTGCCCTGAAAAAACCTAATTATCCTAGAATATCTAGTTATTGTCGTTAAAAAAAAAAACCTCACATTCACACAACATCATTACATGCTTTTATAGTCATCACAATTTTTTCATCATCATTACACACCTATTACACATGACCTAAACATTAAAAATTTAATAATTATTTAAAAAAATATGAGTTATCTTTACTATGAGATGTCTATGTTCTAATGACATCGGTGATTGCCCCCACACAAGTGGTGTGAGTTTAAATCTATACAAATATATGTTAATTAAGTCATATTTGAGAGTAAAAAATGTTGTTAAAAAAATCTTTAGCGTTGAGATTTGTTTAATGGAGATTCTTTTAGACAATTTTGTAAGAGTAAATTACGATTTTGGCCCATGTGGTTTGGTATGTTTAATTTTTTTAGTTCAAAAAATAATCTTTTAACATATCAGCCCATGAGGTTGTGTTTTTTTAACCATTTCAGTCTAAAACACTAACTCTGTTAACTTGTTCTGTTAAGTATAGAGACGTTTTAATTATATTATTTTAAGTAAACTAGTTTAACCTTTTTAGTCAAATAAAAACCTTTTTTTAAGCTTTTTCATAACAACTTTTTTCTAATTTTTTAAAAACGTTTTCTTTTTTACCCTTTTAAAATAATTTGTTTAGTTTTTTTTTCATAAAAACGTCTTTTTTAACCTTTATTAAAAAAATTAAGAATATTTTTTAATTTTTAAAATTAAAAAAACATTTTTTTTCTTTATAAAAAAGACGTTTTTAAAATTGTTTTTTAGAAATATTTTAAAAATAGTTTTTTAGAAACTTTTTTTTTTCTAAAATAGTTTTTTAGAAACGTTTTTAAAATGTCAGCTGTCTTCTAACATTTTTTAACTTTCTTAAAAAAAATTTATAAAAAACTTTTTTAAAATAGTTAAAAAATATTTTATATAAAAGCTAAAAAACGCTTTTATACAAAAAATGAAACTTTTTTTTTAAATGTTTTTTATGTAAAAATTTTAAAAAGGTTAAAAAAACGTTTTTAAAAATGTTAAAAAAGAGGTTATTACGAAAAATCACTAAAAATGATTTTAAAAAAGTAAAAAAAAAACGTTTAAAACAGTAGACATTTTTTATGAAAAATTCTAAAAAAAAGTTTTTTATTGGATTGAAAAGATTAAACTAATTCATTTTAAATAAAATGATTAAAATGTCTTATACTTAACAGAAAAAATTAACAAGGTTAGTGTCTTGGACTGAAATGGTTACAAAAATAAAACCTTAGGGGCTGATATGTTAAAAGATTCTTTTTTGGACTAAAAGGGTTAAACAGACCAAACTACATAGGCCAAAAGCGAAATTTACTCATTTTGTAATTAATACACAAGTACGTCATGTTATATTTAATTCAATAGTTTTTTAACGAACCTTAATCTACAACACAATTAATTTACATAAATCCGTATATGACGGGGCTTGAACCCTTGACCTCCAGAGGAGCTTCATCTTAACTCCAAATGACTTTTACCATTAAATGTATGCGTGTTTAGTTACATTTACCGGTTAATACAAAAACTCTTTTGCAAATGGCCTTCTGGTCCAACGGCGTGGGGGTGACGGATTAGACCCTGGCCTCTTTGAGGTCATCTGTTCAATCCTGACTCTAGAGGGTTTTCCCACAATGGTGGGTTTCCTCATGAACTGGTGATATACATGGTGCGACTGATGTACAAGCTTTCCACTATGTGGGACGTGTCAATCGAGCTTTCACTCTTCAAAAAAAAATTACAAAAACTCATTCGCATTAGTTACAAAACTATCACTATTTCGAAATATCTTATCAAATAGATCCGATATGGTTACATGTTTTTAACTTGTAATCAAACTAGCAATCCCGGATTAGGGTGGACCACGGGTTGGGCTTCGAGTAGGATCCGGTAACACGGGAACACCGTCGTAAGTTCATTTTGTGGGTTGAAAATCGGGTTCATGAACCCGTGGATGAAGCTGTTGTGGGGTACTTTTGGGTTGTGAAGTGACACTACATGGTTGGTTAGTTTAAGGGGTTCATTCGGGAACACCGTCACAACTCATTTAGGTAATTTAGTGTTCATTCGGATAATATTAGGTGCCACTAAATTATTGGTTGGTTGAGAGGTAGTTTTGGGTTATGCTCTTTCCACCTTTATATCAAAGTATTAACTGTGTTGAATAGTTTGTATTATGCCAAACGACTAATAAATATTAAATTAATTATCAATGAAAGGTTATAATTTACAAAATTACATCTTGTTGATAACTTGATATTCATTTCAAAACCTCATTTCCACTAAAAACTCGTACATCGGTTTAAACAGTTTATACTGAACAGTATTTTCATCTTATTTTTCTAGTGACAATGAAAAATGTTATGTGAAATTCACGGACCCCATTACCCTGTTAACTAATGAAATAAATAAAATGCAACTTATGTTGTACTAGGAATGACTTGTAACGAGTATTGGTAACCGATTTCATACCCGATTGTATAATCATGTCTCGTACCCAGTCCTATAAATGTCGTCTATTCGATTACTCCATTACCTGTCAGGTATTGGTATGTACGTTAGTTTGTTAAAATTACCTTTGGGATTCCTAAATACATTTCTTATTACTACTTTTAGCTTTTATATTGTTTTATTACTCAACTAGGTTAAAATTCCGTGTATTACACGGGTTAAATAAATAAAATCTTATATATTTACTAATAAAAAATTTATATTTTTAAAAAATAAACCAGTATATTATATCGGTTTAATAAAATATAATTTGTTGTGATAGTTATAAGGTCTGTTAAGTTAGTTTTTAAAACATTTTTTTTCAACTGAGTATTAATTTTTTAATTTGGTGATAAATGTTAATTCATATTAAGTTCATTTGATTGATGATATAATAACTATTTATAATTAAATAATAAGTATTCGTAATTATATTTTTTTAATATAAAGATTATTATTTAATAGGAGAGAGAAACATAAATCTAATATTTAATAGGAGAGCGATGCGAAAAAATAAAGATGAGGGGTAACCAGAAAGTGACACGTGTCCTGAAGAGATTTTCATTTATTAGAGAAGTAAGATTAAATATAAATAAAAAACTAAAAAGTCAATCAATTAGTATTGACTCGATTACCCAAATACAAAGGAAAATAACAAATAAAATAAAATGTTTACGCATATCGTTCGGGTAAATGAACATTTATGTTTCGAGTAATCAGGTCGTGTATTACCTTATATTGTACCCGTCCCATAACCACAAAACTTTCAAATCTAATCTCATACATGTTCACATATTCAAATATCCGTCTCAAAATGTTTTGTGTTTTAAGTTTACTTATTGGATTCGAGTTCGTTTGCCATCTAAGATGACGTTCAGAGGTTAAAAACATGTTATTTTTCAGTCTTATCATTAGGTTGGAGGGAGTTTACTCGGGGTTCACTGTCGGGAAGAAAGCCACGTCGACAAGTTGCAAGATTGAGGAAGATGACACTCGGAAACAAGTCAGGATAACGATGCCAGAGATGATAAAAGTAGACGCAAGTTTGTGAAGCAAAGAGGAGAGATCGGAAACACTGTCCCCACCTCATCGATACCGCCTCAATAACCACTCCCTTCACCCATACAAATATGAATTAAAATTCAACTTTATACTTAAAAGTTAAAGAAAAAATTCAAACTTTTCTTCTCAAATGGAAGAATGGGTTGTTCCATTTGAAAATAAAATGTGTGGACAAGTAGACAAGTTGCATAAAATCAATAAATTAAAAAAAATAATAATAAAATTCCATTTGCATTAAAAAGTTGCCTTTTATCTCCCATTCTCACATCCCATTATCTTTTTGCACCTATAAATACAGCCTTCACCCATTCACCTCTCTTTTCATGCCATAACCACACCACCCTCAAAATCTTATCTAATTTCACCCAATTTGTTAAACCCTTTAAAGGGTTTAATTAATTTCAAGATTCTTGAATAAATTTTCTTGATTTCATCTTCCATGGCGTCTGCTGGTTGGAGTTTTCTCAAAGTTCTTGAAAACCCATCAAAAGATTCCAAGAATCTTGATGAAAACGACGGCGTTTACGTCCATCCAATGGTGAAACGCTCTGCATCTGCATTGAGTACCAAGAGTTTAGAAATGTGTACGGAGAGTCTAGGAAGTGAAACTGGTAGTGAAAGTGGTGATGAATTTTGTGCAATTTCGGTGGAGGAAAGAGAGAGATTGAGAGGGGTTCAAATTTCAAAGTGCCGGGATTTTGGCCGGAAAACTCGCCGGAGTGAGTTTCCGCCGCCGTTGACCTCCATCAGCGGCTCCGACGGTGGGGTGAAGGTGAGGCATCATAGGGAAGGTGGGAGGTTGGTTATAAAGGCTGAGAGCACTTATAACTGTGGTACAAGTTTTGAAGCGGAGCGTACAAATGGGAGACTTAAGCTTTCCATGTTGAGGGACTGTTCTGAAAATAATGAAAGTGAAGGGGTTGAAAAGGAAGAGTATGAAGAAGAGGAGGAGGAGGAGGGTGGTGGTGGTTGGCGGTGGGATATGGACGGAAACCGGTGGATAATGGCCGGAAAAGAGGAGGTGAAAATGGTAACAAGGTGTAAGGAGGGTGGAAATGGGAACAAAGTGTTTGCAAATTGGGGTTCATCTTGGGTGGCAATTTCATGAAAAAAAGTAAATTAATCATTGGGATTTAGAGAATTTTTATATTCTCGATTATTATTATTATTATTATTATTGTGATTGTGATTTTGATTTTAATGGTTTTTCTAATTATTTTTGATATCCTATTTTTAGGGTATTTCTAATAGAATGGTCGTTATTATGGTTATTGGCAACTACCCATATTTTTATTTAGTTTCTTTTTTATTATTATTATTATTATATGCGTGTGTATGTGTGTTAGATCTATACCGAACAATATATTTTACGAGAACACACTGTAAAATGAACTATTTGTTCTTTCAATATTAAAAATATTTAATTTATAAGAAAATAGCTGAAATATAATGTTAATTTATCTCTCTTAAAATAGATTTCATTTGTATATAGAGTTTATACATTTGTAGGTAAACGACTAAAAACATATATATATATATATATATATATATATATATATAAACATATTAGTTTAATAATTTTTTATTTAATATAAACGATTAAAAACATATATATATATATATATATATATATAAACATACTAGTTTAATAATTTTTTATTTATGTAACATGCGCATATATGTAAGAAGTAGAATATTTTAGAATATGAATTATTGATAAATCAATTTAGGTTTGTTTTTTGTTATAGTAATAATTAAATACTTTGTAATAAAGTTATAACCTTAGAAAGTCTAGGATGTCAACAGGGTCAAAGGAAAAAAAAGCAAATGCGTTCAAAAGAAAAAAAAAACTGTGTGCACCCACAAAAAGATTTTTAAAATAAAATATTTTTTTTAAAATATAACAAGATCATACTCATATACATGTTTAATTGGTTGGCTATTTCCATTATATCCTTCTCCCATTTTAAATACCATCCTTGTGGTATGGCGTGCTCCCTTTCATCAATTGTACAAATCAATGACACAGATTTCTTCGTACACTTTCTAAACTTTTTCTATTAACATCAATACAAAACATATCTATTGTGAATGAAAGTGTGAAACACGCAATTGAAGAGGGTATTATTTGTGAGTCATATACCCATTATCTCCATTCCTCTTCATAATGGCTATGGAGGCGTTCTCCGGGATCATGAAACAGGCTAGTACCATTGGTCTTTTTCATGGGCTGAGGTGTGGTTCTTCAGGGCCGGAGCTGGCCCACTTTATGTATGTCGACGATGTCATTTTTACCGGTGAGTGGTCCCAAGTAAACGTCGTTAATCTATGCAGAATTTTACGGCGCTTCTACTTAGTCTCCGATTTGGGTATTAATTTGGCAAAATGCAATCTGTTTGGGGTTTGTGTGGAATCTCTTGAACTAGAGCAGATGGCCTCCACTTTTGGGTGTAAAGCTGGGGTTTTCCCGTTTAATTATCTTGGCTTGCAAGTTGGTGCTAATATGAATTTGGTTAAGTCATGGAAACCGATAATTGATATATTCAAAAGGCGGTTATCTAATTGGAAAGCTAAACAGTTGTCAGTTGGGGATAGGGTAACAGTGATTAAATTGGTCCTGAACTCACTTCCGACTTTCTATTTCTCACTGTTTCGTGCCCCGGTCGGTGTCTTGGATGCGCTAGATAGGTTACAAAGGGTTCTCTTTTGGGGGTGGTTCAGATGAAAAAGCCAAGATTAATTGGGTTTCTTGGCAGAAAGTTGTATCTCTATTGAAATCTAGTGGATTGGGGCTTGGATCTCTCCGGGACGCAAATCTCGCGATGCTCACAAAATCGTGGTGGCGATTTAAGGAAGAGAAAAATGGGTTGTGGAGAAAGGTTATTTGGGCGATTCATCACAATTCAAGGTCGTGGAATTTTATCCTGGTGAAAATTACAATCCCGAGGCCGTGGAAACAAATTTTCAAGGTCTCAAGTGATCTAGCAAAGTTGGGTGTGGATTTGAAAAACTCGATTAGAGGTAATGTTGGATGTGGCACAGAAGTTATGTTTTGGTTGGATGTGTGGTTTGGCCATGAGCCTTTGTATTTAAGATTCCCGAATATATTTCTACTTGAAGTGTTCAAGGAATGTAGTATGGCGGCTCGTGTTCTCACTTGTACGGCTGGGGTGCGAGGGAATTGGGCGTGGTCTAGATCTCCAATGTCTTCGGATGAAAAACGGGAACTGGATCAATTGTCTGTGATGATTTGCTCGTTGGGTATGTCTTCGGCTAAGGATAAATGGTCGTGGGAATTGGACGGTTCTGGGCTTTTCTCAGTCAAGAGTATAAAGGTTAGAATTCAAGAATTGAATGGTGCGAGTTTTACTTATGTGATCTCATGGAATAAGGGTCTAAAGGTTTCTAAAAAGGTGCAAGAATTGAATGGTGCGAGTTTTACTTATGTGCAAAATCCCTTCTATATATGTTGTTTGTACCCGGGATCTTTTGGAGATACATAAGGGTCTAAAGGTTTCTAAAAAGGTGGCGAAGATAGTACATGCTATAATTCTAACTTCAATTTGGTGCTTGTGGAAAACAAGAAATGATGTGGTGTTTAACAACAAGTCTACTCCTCTTGCTATGATAATTGAAGATATAAAATCTTTGGGTTTCCTATGGATTACGAATCGCTATAAAATTAAAGCAGTCACTTGGGAGGATTGGGGAAAGTTTAATATTGTATAGCATGGTTGTAATAGCTTATGGGTGGGCGATTTTTTGGGGTTTCTATTGTTCTTTGGTTGGTTTTGGTTAGTAAGGATTCTCTTTTGGTGGTGCTGTTTTTGGGTTATCCTCGTTGTAACTCTATTCGCACTTTTATATTAAAGTTTTGTTGGTCATTAAAAAAAAGGTTTTAAATTAATTGAGTGGTATGTGGGTGTTTATGACGTAAATATCGGGTTGAATTTGGTTAAAGAAAAAAGGAAACACGATTAAAATTGACGAAACATGATTTCAAATCATGGCTGCCTTTTGGATTAAAAAAAAATATGTTCAATGAATCATATTTTTATTTTATCAAATAGTTAATTGATTAGCTAATTTAACAAACAAATAAATAAATAATAAATAAATAGACTCGTCTTTAAACATGTTCCATTCGATAGTCACAACAGACGGTACCACTTGCATGTGAGAAGAAGCTACAACGAAGTTTCCTAGATTTTAGTCGTTATCAAGTCATCTATCCGACCATTCCGTACATTTCATTTACATATGTTTTTAATGCTTTACCAATAAATAAATAAATATATGTACGAATAAAAATATATAGGTTTTTTTACCAAGTTAAAACGAGTATATTTACAAAAAAAAAAGGATTAAGATGATATTGATTCAAAAGAGAACTTCATTATTCTAAAAGAAAATATAGATAATATTCGAAGTCGTTTTTTAATAAACTAGATTACGGGTGTATAACCTTCAAAACGGTGGTGTAGTAGTGAGCGATTGAGTCTCTTTAACACATGTTTTAAGTTTGAATTTATTACGGTTAGAGATGTCTCATGTATGAATGTGTGTTTGAGATTAATATTTATGATTATTATAATTTTGAGTCTTAGATCAAGTGGTATACACACGTGAAGTAGTGCCGTGAGTGAGCCTCACGCCGTGAGGGGCTTTTGCACACAACAATGTGCCACGTATCTGACGGTTATCTTGATGATCGTCGTTCGACTACTGATTACTATGCTTTTCTTGGATCCAACATTATCGGTTGAAATTTCAAGAAACAACATATGTTGTCGGGTCCTGTAATTAGGTCGAGTATCAGACTCTTACTCATGCTACTTCTGAGATTCGGTGGATTATGTCACTGATGCATAAGGTATGATGATCACTAAGTTGTGCATCTACTATTTGGTATGACAACAATGTGCCTCGTATCTGACGGTTAATCTTGACTTTCATCAGCTCACCAACACATTTTGATATCAATCTACATTTTCTGGATTGGTCTCTTACAAGTCGTTATGTTGCTAACAACGGTTTACAGACATCATCACCAAAAGGGTTGTACTATACTGATTCTACCTATCTTACATATAACTTGTACATTAATATCACCCTTGATTAGCATAATTATATTTTTGTTTGAAGTTGTTTTTTTGTTAGTTGTATTTGATTAGGCTATGTGTAATGGAATAATTAAAAAGTGATTTACGTCCCGCTAGGGCTGGGGTGGGGGCAATTACTAACCAAAATCATTAAGGTCTGTAATGGTTTTACTGTCAACATTAAATTTTTAATCATTAACTAATTATTTACTACTTTTTAATAAAATACTAATATTTATTTAAAATAAAGACAATAAAATACAAATTTATTAAAAACACAAATAATCATACGTCACTTGGACGTGGATGATTCATCCAAATATGCTATGCCAAATCTCCGTGAATGCATAGATGGGTTTCATGTTGTGTATCACTTCATGAACGACTTGTTTCTCTTCGTATGTTAGTTGTAGAGGCGACGGTTGAGGGCTATCATCATAGTTTTAGCAAATTGCTATCTCATTCTCCTCTAATATCATGTTATGCAATATCAAACAAACATATATAACATTCCTTATTTTTTCTTTCGACCAAATCCGTGCCGAATTGTTAACCATAGCCCACTTTATCTTTAGAAATCCAAATGTCCGTTCAATATCCTCTCGTGCTAATTCTTGTGTATTTTTTAATATTATCCTCTTATCCCCTACCAGGCTTGTATATGCTTTGAAAAACGTGATGTATTCTAGATCAATACCATCGACAAGATAATACCCGTAATTATACTCTACATCATTGACATAAAATGAAGACTCATGTGCAATTCTGTCTATGATGTCTTCAAAGATAGACGATTGATCCAAAACATTAAAATCATTGTTTAATCATGCAACACCAAAGAACGTATGCCAAATCCAAAGATTATATAATACAACGACTTCAAGCATTAAGGTTGGGTGTTGATAATCGCCTCGCTGATGCTGACCTCGTCAAGCTGTGAAACAATTTGCCCACTCTCAATGTGTGCAATCGATGCTACCTAGCATTCCGAGAAAGTCGTGTACGGCTTCATGCACCTCGTATATTTTTGGATGTCACTCCACGTCGATCTCCTTAAATACATCTTTCCGTAGAGATTAATCACACCTTAAATAGTAATTATTAAAAATAAATAATAGTAGCAATAATACTTTCACAAAAACTATGGAGATTATCTTGCACGGATTTTTCTGACATTTTCAAATATTCATCCTATGAATCATGTGCAATGTCGTACGCTACTTGACGAATTGTTCACGTACATTTATGTAAAGTCGTAAATCCTAGTTTACATCTAGCGTCTTCCATTTGTTGACAAAAAAAGAAACTCTCTCTCGAAATCTCTAACTATTTGTAAGAAAAGTTACGACTCATGCGAAAACGACGTCGAAACGTATATTCATTGTACATGGGATTGCGAGCAAAATAGTCACGTTGTTAGCAGCTTCCTGATCCCCCATAACTTGGACTCGTCGGGTAACCCGTTATGAATTCTCCACTTCGCCAAGTAGTTCGTACCTCAAACGTATCGCCTCAACAATCAACGCATCTTCCTCGAACAAATCCGATAAGTCGGTTGAAAAATCTATTTTTTTGTTAAAGAATATAGACTGAGAAGATAGATTTCGGTGTTATTTATAGGTTAAAATTTTAAAATTTATTAATATGTATATTTTTTATGAATGTTTGAGCCTAAAGGCTCTCTACCAACGGCTATTTAAGCCTTCCCTCTTGCTCCACGCCCGTGAATCGCCTCACGCCATGAATCACGGACCACGTGTTCACTCTCTCAATGATGTAGCCATTACATATGGCCTTATAGTTTTTTTCATTCCATTTCATTTCTCTTTAATGGCTTTACACCCAATGAAAGTGGTAAACTTGTGAAGAATAAAGTTAGAAATTTAAAAAGAAAAAAAGATATAGATGATGAGGTGGGGTTGGGTACACTCGGAGTACAGAAACGTGGGAAGTGGCAGGGGTATAGGACCCATGATTGGAGCATGCACCGGTATCATAGCCGATGAAAAATCATCCAATTGCATACATTCCCTTTTAAGATTTTAAACATGCCATCATCGACTACGAGTACATGGTACAATATAGTCCTTACATTTCATCACCAAATCTTTTATTTAAAAAGCAAATGTTTCATGTTACTTTTTCTTAACAATTATTCAAATATTTGACAAAGTTTGTGAAAGGGAATTTAACATTCTTATTATATGTATTAAACTTATAAAATTCAATTTTTATTGTAATTAACTTTTAAAAACTTGTAATTGATGCAAAATGCATAAAATAGAATGCGTTCCATACCCAAATTTTGATTTGATCATTTAACATACAAGAAGACATGTTTCACGAGCTGGTTAAAAGTAATATTTACATATATAGTTGGAAAGTTGAATACATTTTCATACATTTTATCTGATAAAAATACTGAGGATGAATGTCACTTGTTTGTATTTTTGCATTATTGTATATATGTTTATGAGATGGAGTGATTGGGAACGGTGTAGGTGAATTAGAGAAGGAAGGAGTGGATAGCTTTGGAGTATTGTCTGCCACGGGTTTTCGAAGAAAATGGAGATGTCTAGATCATTCAACCACTAGATGGGGCCAATGTTGACACAAATCCTGACCGGATTGGGATCAAGCTTGATACGTCAATAAGATTTCAACGATCGATCCTCTAGTGTGACAATTAAATCTCCCCATTAGCTTGATAACCCTCTAACGTGACCTACAAGATGGAAACCGTGTTAAGGCCTCACGTGGAGGGGGATTCCCTGTAATAACTCTTTAGCGTGGGAATAAATATATGTTTATGGAGAATAAAGCTCAATATAGGATATGAAGTGCAGGTGTGTGTGTGTGTGTGTGTATTGAGTGAGAGCATGGGGGGATATTACCTCGTTCATCTACTATGTATAATATTTGGATTAGGGTTTTACCCTTGATGACTGCGTGAGGGTCGCGGGCTCCTTAAGGTGAAGGGGGCCATTAACTCATTTACTCATTAAAACTACCCAATAGAATTTTGCCACCTCAAAACTACTTATTTACTCAGATTTCATTGGAAACACCTTACTCATTTACTCACCAACTTTTTTTTATAAAAAAACATTTAAATATTAGAGATGTGTGTGATAGTGGTGGGGTCCACTAGAAGTGAGAGAGTAGAGAGAGAGTGAAATCACCGAGTATATTTACTCGTTCCATCTACTCGAGCCTCCCTACTCACGCTTACCCGATCCATTGGGGGCGGTGTTCCCTTTTTACCCGATGGCTCTCTCTCCTACTCGGCCATGCCCGAGTAGGGTGCCCCCAATACCCTTAGAGAGGGTCATGCGATTGTAACCATCGCTTCTTATTAGTGAGAATGGTATCTTTTTTCATAGGTTGTCACATGTCGCTAATGAAATTTGTAGTCCCTTCCTAACCAGGTCTGGTTGATACCACATTGGTGAATTTGGACTTTTTTTCTTCATTTCAAATATATGACAGTTTATGAAAGGAATCTAACATTGCTATTATATGCATTAAACTTTTAAAATTCAATTTTTATTGTAATTAATTTTAAAAAACTTGCAATTGATGAAAAATGCATAAAATTAACTACTCTATATTTAAAAAGAGTTTTTTTACATATTTCCTTCTCTTAACCTCTTTAATAATATATATACCCAATCATAAAAATCAATTACATATTACCCGATAGTTACACATTTACCTATTTACCCTTTATTGATTAATACACTAAATGAAGTGAGGTGGAGGACGGACTTTCGCTCGTCACGGAATTTATCGTTCCCTTTTTTTTCAGATCACAGCCCTAACCCTCATTTCATAATTCAGATCAACAATTGATTCATACTCCAATCAAAATGGATACATCGCCATGCATAAAGGAAGTCGTTAGATCGGCGTCAGTGGCGTTTGCCCCTGACGCGCCTTTTCTTGCCGCCGGAACTATGGCCGGAGCCGTAGATATGTCGTTTAGTTCGTCCGCAAATCTCGAAATCTTCCAACTTGATTTCCGATCTGACGATCGTAAGCTTCCGTTAGTCGGTGCTGTATCTAGTCCCGAGTCGTTTAATCGGCTGTCTTGGAGGAAATCCCCGTCGTCCGGCTCAGAAGAGTTCTCACTCGGTTCCGGTAGCTGGTGGCCTCGTCGATGGCAACATTGGTATTTGGAACCCTAGGCTAGTCATCAGGCACTGTACTGCTCATTATAGATTTCCACGGTTATTAAATTGAACTCTATCAATTATTTATTAATTTATTTTGTGTAATTTTATGACTTGGACAGTTATGAGAGTTCAAAATATTATTGTTTGGGATTATGACCAGAGATAAAACAGATACAACTTTAACGGGTTGGGTAAATTGATTTATTTAAGACTATGATATATGTAAATAGTATTTTAATGGGATCATTAAGGGTAAAATAGTAATTCAATAAGTTATTTTAAATGAATTAAGTAAATCTTACAACTCTAATAAATGAAAATCTCTTTAGGAGACGTGTTGTTCTCTGGTTACTCCTCATCTTTATTTTCTCGCCTCTCTCTTCTATTAAATATTAGATTTTATATTTCTCTCTCCTATTAAATAATAATATTTATATTAATAAATCTAATTATGAATACTTATTATTTAATTATAAATAATTATTATATCATCAATCAAATGGATTTAATATGAACTAACATTTATCAATTAAATTAAAAAATTAATACTTAGTTGAAAAAAAATATGTTAAAAACTAACTTAACAGACCTTATAACTGTCACGACAAATTACATTTTTTAAAAACATACTTTGACAAATTTATTTGTTAACAAATTACATTATATTTTATTCAATCGATGTAATATACTGGTTTATTCAACCCGTGTATTACACGAGTTTTTAAAAATATAAAATTTTTATTACTAAACATATAACATTTTATTTATTTAACCCGTGTAATACACGAGATTTTAACCTAGTATGTAATATATAAGCTTTAAAAAGGAGAAATATGTAATTAAAATTAAGATTTAAATAAATATATAATAAATAAACTTAGAAATAAGATATATATAAATGACTCATTTAAAAACGGCTTACACTCGCATGTAAACAATGACAACATCTTATTTGTGGCTTGGGGCGGCTAGTGTGATCTCCTTGGCAGAAAGATCATCTTATTTCATGTGTTGTTTGTTACTTTTATTATTTTTTTCATTCGGTTTCATTCTTAGGAATTGTGATGGGCTTTTACCTTATTTCTTTTTAAGGGGAAAGCTTAGTGAGGGTTTGGAGTAGTCCTGGCCTACTCTGATTTTTCACTCACAAGTGTTAATTATACGTATTCGGTCGAAAATTTTATAGGTACTAAGTTCCGGCCCTCCTGATAGGAAAAAAATCCCCAGTCCTTCTACGTTTTTCTTCAAGCTTCGTCAACATTTCTTTTCCTTTCACAACTACGTTGCTTTTCATTTCTTTTACTTAAAATCATACCTGAGATCTTCATAATAGCAAATTATCAATACTGTCAGTTATAAGTTTCTCCACTTTATAAATTTTAACTTTTGACACCTTTAATTTTTTAAGTTTCGAGATTACCCCCTTGTCTATACAATCTGATTTTTCATAATTAACTTTCGCGTTTGTTTATTTTTTTTGTTGACGTCCCCGTGTAATTTTTTTTAAAACGTAGTTGTATTCAAAATAGAGTATCTATTTTTAGGTATCATGGGTTATATCGACTGAAATAATGAAAAAGAAGACCGAAACCGACTAAAAACATTTGTACCGTTATTTAACTGTCTTTTATCTATGTTTCGACCTCTACAACCGACTCGCCGTAGTTCATACTTTTCTTTTTGTGCATACCCATATTAATGTGACTGCTTCAACCGTTTAAAATCCACCTCCATCCGCGGATCGTAGACGAAAATTTATTTAACTATTTATTTATTTATTTTTTTGGTTGATGTCCCGGTGTAATTTTTTAAAAAAACAGAGTCATATTCAAAATAGAGTATCTTTTTGATATCGTTGGTTATATCGACTAACAACCGAGAATAATGAGACCAACTGAAAACATTTGTACGATTATTTAACTATCTTTTATCTACGTTTCGACCTACACAGCCGACTTGCCGTAATTCATATGTTTATTTTTTTGTTTAACCACGTTAATGTGATGGTCTCAACCGTTTAAAGTCCGCCTGCCGCCGCGGAGCGTAGACCAAATTTATTTAACCACGTTTTTTTGTGCTAAACCATGTTAATGTCACCATCTTAATCGTTTAGGTTTGATTTCCGCCGCGACTCCAGCTGAGAAATTACCTGTCAAGAATTTAACATATCACAAGACATCTTTCACGGTTTGATTAAAATTAATATGTATGCACATATTGAATATATTTAGTAAAATTGAATACATTTTTATACACTTTATCCGTTAAACATGCTGAGGGTGAATGTCGTTTGTTTGTGTTTTGTATATTTAGTATTTATAAACTAAATAAAATGGGCGATTAAACGAGCAATTTGATCATTAACATATCACAAGACATGCTTCACGAGTTGGTTAAAATTAATATTGATGTAAATTGAATACATTTTCATACACTTTATCCGTTAAACATATTGAAGATGAATGTCACTTGTTTGTGTTTTTGTATATTTAGTATTTATAAACTAAATAAAACACGCAGTTAAACATGACATATAGGTGACGTAATTAAAAACGAACGAAACACATGTTGGCATGTATAAGTATCGGGTTCCTATCAGCGTCATGGACAATTTTGACAGGTAGCTTGTCTAGAGTATGTACCAAACACAATTTTATGATTAGAAATCTGCTAAACTGTGGCTTAAATATGACAAAGACAACATCGGTATTTATAGGATGTAGTTTGTTGGCGACTTTAGGAGGAAGGTAGGGTAAAATTCCTTATAAGAGAAACACCAAGTTTATTTAGTTTTCCATACATTCATTCATGTAGGAAAAACACATGTGTGAATCCCAAAGATCGATTAAATTTTTATGTTTTAGTTATGTTATTTTATAAAAAAGAAAAAATAAATTAACCACTTTGATAAATAACAAGAATGAGCTATGTAAGTTCTGTTTTGAAAACGTCCCGGAAACGAGACCAAATATCATCCTTATCCTTATATAGGTGAAGGACTAATGCAACAAAACATTGCAACTCATTCTGAAAGAGTACGTTAATCGGTGGTTATAACCATTGACAATTATATTAATGAGAAAACCTTAGGTAGAACTCTACCAACGGGAACTTTATAAGCATTTTTGTAATTATTATTTAAGTTATCAATCAAAATCATTTCTCTTCAATTTTTTCTCTCTTTTCAGTTTCATTCTCACTATCACAACATAAAAGAAGACCAAATGGGTAGCGATTAGGCGATGGTCTTTGTAGGCCACGAGTACGGGATCGTGATCTCCGCCCTAGTCCAATTAAATTGAAGTCCGTCTTGATCTAGTTCAGCAACCTACGGTTCAATAGTGTCGTAAACGGAAGATTGAGACTGCTACAACCTTCAGGTCCCAATACTGAAACTAGGCAAACATCTGCGCCACCTAAAATAATCTGATGTAATTATCTGAACTGAACAGGATGAAGATCTCCGTCGCTGAACTACCCGGTGTCCTTCTTATCAAAGTGAGTCATTTTCAATCTTTCGGGGTGGGCATTGTCTTTTGGCTGCAAGCAATTTATGGGATTGTGAGCATGCACGGGGACGTGCATGAAATGGTGGTGGGAGAGTGTCACAAACCAAATGTTCGAAGATCGTTTTGCTATGTTTGTACTTGAACACTTTGGTTTGCTGGCTAGTCCGGACTTCATCGGGCATGACCTCAGTGGCATAAACGACGTGAACATGCCTAAGTATGCTTGTACACTGAACGCATCACTGGTCGCGAGCTGTTGTTGTTCGTCTGATGAGTCCAAAGCAGGACGAAACCAATAGACCCTGATCATAAACGGGATGGATTGGTCCCAGGCAAGGGGCCAGGGGTGGGCCCCCTGTTTTTTCTATTAGTAGTGTAAGTTTTCGCGTTTTCATCCGAAAAGATTTATACGTATTGAGCTGGGGCCCTTTTGATATTTTATCCCTAAAAATTCCTTAGCCCCCTTTGATATTTTATCCCTAAATATTTCAGTTCAATGCTTTATTCAGATTGATTCGATAAGTTATCAGTACGAAACTAAAAAAAGAAAAAAAATCTTTGTGCATTTAAAAAATAAAAGTGTAAGTTTAGGGGAGAGAAATGAAAAGTTCAAATAAATTCACCCCTAGGTTTGTTTTTCCCTCTTTTGTTCGATCTAAACATCCCGACCTAGCCCCAAAGGCCAAATCGTCATCCTCGTCGACGCTCGCCGCCCCTGCTTGTTTCTTGCCACCGATCGCCGCCCCTGCTCGTTGCTCGCCACCGATAGTCCGCTACACAAGCCCCTCTTCTGTTGTTCGACTGTTCATAGTTCACACACCAAATTCTTGATTTCTTGGTGAGGTACTAACTTAGAAATTAGGATTGTTAGTTATGGAATATGGATTATGATTTATTGATATGATAATTTGAAGTATGATTTATGGATTGTTAGTTTGTTACTAACTTAAAATTGTTAAGACTTAAGTATTAGGATTAGAAACTTATAAATCATTTAATAATTTGATTACTAATTTAGAATATGGATTATTAATTATGAATTAGAAACTTATACAATCCTATTGTCTTTTTTTTTTTGGTTAGGCATATCATGGGTAAGTAGAAAATTTTAATTATTAGTTCTTTTTACAAAGGAATTGATGATCAACAAGAGAAAGAAATGATGATGAACAAAGTACATACCATAACCGATGAATTCAAAAGATATTAAAGGTCGTCGGGCTAAGTTGTAATTCTTTTTTCAGGTACTTACTATTTTTCTCTCGCATCATCATAGCTATTAGATATTTAGAGTTATTTATTGTTGATTTGTTTGACCTGGCCCGAATTGAATTGCCAACTCGAACATATAATCCGAAACATAATGATAGAAAAAAAAATATCTGAGTCTCGTGACTTTCGTCCCCTCCCCCCCTATTTTTTCAATCTCCACCACTGGTCCCAGGGCGCACATAAGGCCTCAAGAGATGACCCCTGACAATATGCTATAAAGTTTATTAAATGTTTGTGAAAGAAATGTTAAAACAAAAGTATTTTGTTATTTGGATATTTATACAAACGTATTCAAATCCAAATATGTCATAATTGTCGTACATGTTAAAATAGTTAATAGTTAACATCGCTTCCAACCTGAAATCATACGTCGTGTATTGATGAATCCTCACGTTTTATACGATTAGTATTATCGTACCAATATATGTATTTGGGAAGAATCATAAGAAAACTCAATGTTTATGAGAAAACCAAAAAACTACTTATTTAATGTAAAAAATAATAATAAAAAAATCATAACTCAAAAAATAAATCAAAAATTAAAAAACTGTTTTGGAGCCCTTGTTTCCCACGTCGTCCTCGTTTAAAAAAAAAACCCTCAAAAAGTAGTGGGTTTTAGCTTTTGGATTTAGCTTAGCTTTAATGTTAGGTTTTTGGAGGGGTGGGGTGGTGGTTTAGGTTTTTGGGTGGTGAGGGTTTATGTTTTTGAGGGGTGGGTGAGGGGGTAGGTGGGATGGGGTTAGGTTTTTGGGTGGGGGTGGGGGGATAGGTTTTTGGGTGGGGGTGGGGGGTTAGGTTTTTGGGTGGAGGTGGGTGGGGGGTTTAGTGTGAGGCCCCGATCCCGGGAGACCTCACTTATTGGATTTATTCATCAACACATAGCACTTTAAACATAAGACATACATTACACAGCGGAAACGATTTAAATCTCTACATATGCAGCGGAAAACATAACATGTCTAAACATAACTTGTCAAATACAACTGAAACTTGTCTTAATCAACATAATCAAAAGAAAACATAAACAGGATGCCAGATGCTGATCTTCGGGTAACTCTTCTTGCCAAGCCAAGCATCCACTTCCATCTACTGCCACCTACACTTAACTGATGTGCATACTAAAAATCAGCAACACTGAGTGAGTTCTAACGTTTACTTTAAATCAATTATACAAAAGATTTACTAAAACATATGTACTGCCAATAAGGCTAAGCTTAACACATTTTACTTTTAAAACATATATACTGCCGTTAAGGCTAGACTTAACACACTTTACTTTTCAAACAGTTTAAAACGTATAATAAACCGTCAATTCCTCTTTACTGTACTGCCCTCATGGCTTACATCCATGAACCGACAAGTACCTGGTCAATGCCCCCATGATCAACGACCATGAACCGACAATACCGCTTATCCGTCAATTCCTTGTCACTACTGTACCGCCCCCATGGCTTTCATCCATGAACCGACGAGTACCTGGTCAATGCCCCCATGATCAACGACCATGAACCGACAATACCCTGGTCAATGCCCCCATGGCTTACATCCATGAACCGACAATACCGCTTAACGCTAAGGGGAGGTTGCGTGGACCTCCCGAGCAACCGCCGTCACTCATACCAATTGTACAACTGTTAACGAACCCTAAGGTTCTTACTAATGGGTAGAACCCATATCTGACATCTTGTACAAGTAACATCTGTCCCAAGGACCTTTATAGCTGGTACATATTCCCGAAGGAAAACTGTTCACTTTACTGTTCATAAATCTTTCTGTAAATCTTGTTCATAACTTAACATATATCATGCCTTTGTTTATGTATATAAAAATATAGTAAACGCTTGCCAAATGATATATCTTTGCTTTTACTGAAATATATCTTAACACATATATCATGCCCTTGTTTATGTATATTAAAATATAGTAAACGCTTGCTAAATGATATATCTTTACTTTTACTGAAACATAGCTTATCATAAAATACATCTTACTTTCTGAAACATAGCTTATCATATATATCATGCCTTTGTTTATGTATATAAAATATAGTAAACGCTTGCCAAATGATATATCTTACTTTACTAAAAACATACTTGCACATATATCATGCCTTTGTTTATGTATATGAAAATATAGTAAACGCTTGCCAAATGATATATCTTACTTTACTGAAAACATACTTGCACATATATCATGCCTTTGTTTTTGTATATGAAAATATAGTAAACGCTTGCCAAATGATATATCTTACTTTACTGAAACATACTTGCACATATATCATGCCTTTGTTTATGTATATAAAAATATAGTAAACGCTTGCCAAATGATATATCTTACTTTACTAAAAACGTACTTTTGTCTCTTTTAAACCTTTCACTAAAACATAGCTTTTCTCTTCAGTTTATAATATATAAAATATAATAAACACTTTACACTAAGTATGCACACCACCCCTAAAGAAGGCAAAAAGGGGATTAGAACTCACCTGATAAGCAGTTCTGAAATACTCTTAGCTGGTTACTGCGCGTCACTAATGTCACCCACGATCTGTTATAATAAAGCCGTACTTGTAAGGTAGTGCTCCTAGATGACACTAGACATCTCTATGCTTAAACCTAGTAGTTTCGATGGATTTGCACCTATCGAAACTTGTAGTTTCGATGGAGTCTGAACATATCGAAACTTGTAGTTTCGATGGGTCTGCACATATCGAAACTATGTAGTTTCGATGGAGTCTGAACATATCGAAACTTGTAGTTTCGATGGGTCTGCACATATCGAAACTATGTAGTTTCGATGGAGTCTGAACATATCGAAACTAGGTAGTTTCGATGGGTCTGCACAGATTGTCTTTCCAAAAATCTGAAGCTTTTGCATGCGAGTCTGATCGAGTCAGTATCTCAACTTTTCTTAGATCAAAATGTTCGGTTTCCATTCTAGATGCTATACCTAAGCTCATTTTCAAGTTCCATCCGCAAAATCGTTGCCTTTTTATCCAAAACCCGAAAATCCCAAAAACGAACTAAAACTCAGATCTAAGAGAATAGGTTACCTGAAATCGCTTCTCCTTCACAGCTAAACGGTCCAGATACGTATGCCCACAGTCCTATGAGCTCGGATTTGAAAAACGGGACTTTCTCTCTCTAGACTCTCTCTCACCTTCTCTCTCTAGAAACGAAAATGATAGTGGAAATGAGAGCTTTTGGCTGATCTTGAGGCTTATAAGGGCCCGACCCTTGCCCCTTTCGGCCCATACACCCCGGCCCAAGCCCGCTTCCTTTCTTTTTATTTAAGTTTTAATTCCTCGTGAATTCTCTCGTGCTCTAAAACTCGGGATGTTACATTTAGGTTTTTGGAGGGGTGGGGTGGTGGTTTAGGTTTTTGGGTGGTGAGGGTTTAGGTTTTTGAGGGGGTAGGTGGGGTGGGGTTAGGTTTTTGGGTGGGGGTGGGGTGGGGTGGGGGTGGGGGTGGGGGTGGGGTGGGGGGTTAGGTTTTTGAGTGGGGGTTAGGTTTTTGGGTGGGGGTGGGGTGAGGGTTAGGTTTTTGGGTGGGGGTGGGTGGGGGGTTAGGTTTTTGGTAATGGGGTAGGCTTTTTTGTTTAGTTTTTGAGTTTAGTTTTTGGGTTTAGTTTAGGTTTTTAAGGGGTGGGTGGGTGGGTTTAGGTTTTTGGATGGGGATGGGGTGAGGGTTAGGTTTTTTTAGGATGAGTTGGGTTTTTGGAGGTACTACACATATGCAGTACGAGTTTTTTGATTTTCTCATAAAAATAAGTCTTGTAGTAAACTCACTCCTATATGTATATATATTCATACATATCATTGGTTAGAATTAAGATTCAGTTATAAAATAATAAGTTTAACAAACTTCGGTCCTTGTTACGAAGGACGGAAAATACCAATAGGTACGACCATTGTACATAAGCTTGATGGGAATATCAAAGGTTGGATTTTCATGTCTGCAAGTACAACCTAGTACTCAATTTATTTCACATTATTTATTCTTTTTTTCAAGGACAAAATTGACTATTTCAGTTGCTACGTGTCTTACTCCTGTTTATCAACCTTCACAAACCTATCTTCCATCTAATAAATAAAAATATTAAGATACACGTGTCATTTTCTGATTACTTTTCATCATTATTTTTTTGTCTCTCTTATTAAATATTAGTTTTTTATTTCTCTCTTCTATTAAATAATGAATATTAAATAATAATCATTGTATTAATAAATAAATATCATATAAACACGTGTCACTTTCTGATTCATTTTTATCATTTTTTCTCGGCTCTCTCTCCTATTGAATAATGATATTAAAAAAAATTTATTTTAGATTTTTAATATAAATCTAATTATAAATAGTTATATTTAATTATAATTAGTTATTATATCAATAATAAAGTAAATTTAATATGAATTAACATTTATCAATTAAATAAAAAAATTAATACTCAGTTGAAAAAAAATGTTTTAGAAACTAACTTAACAGAGCTTATAACTGTCACAACAAATTACCCTTTTTAAAAACATATTTTGACGAGTGTGTGTGTTAAAAAATTACATTATATTTTATTCCTTCGATATAATACACCGGTGTGGTCTATACATGCCTATACATGCCTTACAATATACTTTTATATAGTACTTATGTTAGTTTTGTTATTCGTAACATCGGTGTGGTCTATACATGCCTTACAGATCTCAATTAAATAATAACAAACACTCCAAATAAGAAAATACGAGTCATAAACATAGTAACTTAAGTTGATTATTAACTGCTATTTGAAATTGTAGGGTTCGGTTTATTTAAGTGTTGAAGTTGATACGTGCTTAGATAACCACCAGAAAATGTTGTTTCTCACTAAATTCAGGTTATCACAATATCATTTTTACTGGTTAAAACATTTAAATACATTCAATGTATTAATGTTTGTTAATCTTTTTTACCTCGGATAGTCGATTTGAATGCACCAAATTTTTTCACATGCGTAGATGCACTTTGAAGATAATTTATGCATTGTTTTGTATTATATGTTTAAGGGTCTATTGTTTTTTTTTCATTTTTAATCGATAGCTACTAAATCTGGTCTAAGTATAACATTCGATAACTCTTTTGATCCTTCATTCAATTTTAATTTTTTTTACATTTGAAGTGGTCAATACATAAGACCGACTCATTCACTACCATAACTACATTGGGGTTAATGGTGAGCTTTTAAAATTTGACAAATTAACCAATTAATATGTCATTATTATTTATTTTTCAAAGTGTTCAAATATGTGATATTAACATAACTGTTTTAAAATGATAATCCATCATTATTTATTAATTTTATGAGATATGAGATATGTTGTTTATTAAATAAATATAATTTTATGTATGGACTTTTATAAAAAAAATTTAGTGGTGGGTGCTGATTATACGGAGACTTAAAAACTGAGAGTATGGTTGCTTTGCTATGTGTGTATTTGAAAAACGGTCAAAGTAGTCGGATCTTATATCACTGAATTTAAGTTTTTTATTTTAGCGGTGTTTGTCGGATTTTAGAATTTTTCAAGATTGTCGTAAAGATCCCATCAGTTAATATAGAGGAAACAAAAACGAGGGTGTTAATATGTAATCACGTAACATGTTAATTTTTTTAAAATAAACTATAGCAATACCATACTAATATTAAAAAGAATAAAATGCCCGTTTTTATGATATAAATTTTTATAAAAAATATTACGATATGAAAAAGTTATAGCCGTTTAAAAATCGTGGGGGTAGTTATTTTAAAAATGTAATTATTGTTTAAATAACAAAAGGTTGAGTAAAGTTGAGGGGGTAAAGATGTAAGTATTATTTAAAAAGACATATTTACCCCTAGAAAGTAGTTACCAAATACATCAATTGTTATACTTTGAACAATTATATTTATACTACTTAAAATTTAAAAGGTCATTTTTTGGTATATTATAATATAGTACAGATAACATAAGTTTTTTTTTTGAACGACAACACCTAGATATCTTAGGATAATTGGGTTTCCTCGGGGCAACACCTAGAACATCCAGGGCAACCCACCACATGAGGAACCCCCAACTGGGTAAACCCCCTAACCTGATCACATACCCCTTTTTGTTGTTGCCATGATTCGAGCCCAAGAACTGCACTATGGGAAGTCTTAGGGCTTCCATTGCACCAAATGGCCAACGGTAGATAAGATAAGTAATACAAGGACGGGTCCATCTTTCCCTCATTTTCATCCTTGACATTCTCAATTCCACGTAGTGGCGCATCAGATTTTTTCATCTTTTCCTTTATGTTAAAATGTATTGTCCAATTTAATAGTAAACATAATATGCGTAACAAAATTCGCAAATCCGTCGCATCGCTCGGACTTAGTTTCTAGTTCATATTAATACTCAATTCTTTCTCAAACAAGCATACTAATTGTAAATACATTAAAGCCTAAGATAACAATATACTCAATAACTGTAGAACTCAACTTAAAACCCACAATGAAGTTAATATGTCTCCTACTTAATCTATATAAGGTGTTTTAACTTCTCATCATGCTGAATCCTACAATTCCTCCATTCTCTTTTATTAAAACAAGTTGGATTCTTACAAATTCCTTTAGTTATACAATTAAAGTAGATGTTGATGGCCTCTTGGCACCTAAAGTTTCCCCTCATCCAAGTGGTGCAAATTTAAATCCCACAAAATGAGTAATAAGTGGATTTTAGTAGTAGAATTTAGAAAAATTGTGCCTTAGCTGTTAAAAAAAAATTAACGCAGATACCTGAGGAGATGAAAGAGTTATTACACCTTGAGGGTTAACCATTATAACATTTTAAATCCTGAATCAATAAGTTAATGAGATAACTTTGAATCTCATATTGAAATGACACAAATGTTATTGGTAGTTTACAACTAACGACTCGTAAGGTGTTTTAACTTCTCATCTTCCGGTGTGTTGGATGAATTGTTATAAACCTTTTACTTGAGCTCATCACTCTTGTATCAATGTAACGGATGTCGATACCCTAACGGAATATGATCATTCGTGGAAGTATCTTATTCTTAAGGGGTGGGTGACGTCCCTAACATCCCTAACACTCTCACTTCCACGTAAACGTCACATCACTTTCCCCTAAGCAATCCCTAAACGAGGAAAATGGTTATCTTTCACATCCCTAGCCTTTTAAAAAAAATTATATTCGCCAATAAGAATTGAACAACTATGGAGAGATCATCGGCAAGATTATGCCTAGCATCCCATCCCACACCTATACTACAAAACCACACTCAATGGCCTTAGTTAATCACCTTGTCATTCGGTTCTTCTTTCTTTTCAACAAACAAACATACCCTAATTTCACCAAACATTCCCTAAATTGTGTTTTGTTTTAGTGAAAATAAGTGGCATATATAAAGATTAATATAAAATTAAATAACTCCACACGGGAGCCAAAATATTATTGCAACAAATAGAGGAAAAAGAAGCATATAAATATGGTCCTACTCATATCGCATCATTGCTATTGATTTGACCAATCTTGCTAAGAAGAATTTATTCACAAAAGTTTATGGAATTTCATATATTTGAAAAATAAGGCGCTCATAATATAACTTCTTATATTCTCTTTAATTACTCTTCGAACAATAAGTTAAAAGGTTAAACTATAGAAAAATAATAACATTAGATACTATTGTAATTAAAAAAGTTGTCCGATCAGAGGGCCAATGAATCGCATAATATCCTCTAGTACCGTCCATATGTTTGAGTGGTTTCTTTCAACATTCAGATAAGGCTCGCAAATGATTAAATCTATAACCGAGAATCCAATGAGTTTGATATATTCCTAGTCATAATAGACAAATGCATTACGTGGACCGAATTCGGTCGCTTTCCATTAAAGCTTGTTATACAATAACAACAGTGGCGAACCTATATGGTCCCGTCTTGCATGCCCAAAATTAAATTTAAAGTTTTATTAAATCCAAAAAAAAAGAATAATACATATTTAAGTTGAAATTCTTGGATCTTCAACAAATCAAGGCAGCGGTGTGCATAGATAAGAACTAAACCTAAAGTTGAACCTAAGCCACGTATTTCACACATACATGGAATAAACCCCAAGTGTTAGACAATAGGGATTCGTTTTATTTGATGGTGTGCATTCAAGACTCAATGGCAACAAGGTACATATGTATACACATACACACGCATATATTTCTAATATTAATTTTTCAAAATTACAATATATATAAATAGTGTGTTGTGTACACATGTAACATGACTGATCTTAAAAGCTTGTAAATAATCAAAATCATCATGTTTAAAGCATAATCTATATACATATATATATATATATAGGGGAGGGTTTCAGAGAAAACCACAAGTTAGGCGAAAACCGAGAAAACCATTAAAAAAATCAATTTTACCCAATCATATAATAATATTTTTTTTTGTTTTTGTTTTATTTTTATTTATTTATAAGAGTATCAATGTAATATTAAACATTTTTACCAAAAAACATTTTTACACATAGTATTACGTATACGTAAACATAAAACAAAAAAATTGTGTTTACGTATACGTAAATTAAAAAAATTATTTTTGGATACGTATACGTAAATAAAAAAAATTGCCTAAAATGATGTGGTTTTCTCAGTTTTCGCCTAACTTTGTGGTTTTCTCTTGATCCCTCCCCTATATATATACACACACACACATTATTTAATAAACAACTAAACTATGAACACGTGTCACTTTCTGATACATTCTCATTATATGTCCCGCATATCTCTCCTTTTAAATATAAACCTAATTATAAATACTTATTATTTAATTATGTGTAGTTCTTATATCATTAATCGAATGATTTAATATGAATTATTATTTATCAATTACATTAAAAAAATACCCAGTTGAAAAAAAAACATGTTTTTAACGGAATTTATAATTATCACATTATTTATTAAAGACATATTTTGACGAGTGTATGAGTTAACAAATTACATTATTTTTTTGTCAACTAGTGTACATCCCATCCCTCACCGATACTACAAAACCACACTCAATGACCTTTAATCGCCTTGTCATTCGGTTCTTCTTTCTTTTCAACAAACAAACATACCCTAATTTCGCCAAACATACCCTAAATTGTGTTTTGTTTTAGTGAAGATGAGTGGTATATATATAAAGATTAATATAAAATTAAATAACTCCACACGGGAGCCAAAATATTATTGCAACAAATAGAGGAAAAAGAAGCATATAAATATGGTCCTACTCATATCGCATCATTGCTATTGATTTGACCAATCTTGCTAAGAAGAATTTACTCACAAAAGTTTATGGAATTTCATATGTTTGAATAATAAGGCGCTCATAATATAACTTCTTATATTCTCTTTAATTACTCTACGAACAACAAGTTGAAAGGTTAAATTATAGAAAAATAATGACGTTAGATACTACTGTAATTAAAAAAGTTATCCGATTAGAGGGCCAATGAATCTCAGAATATCCTCTAGTACCGTCCATATATTGGATAACCGTCTACTGACTCGAGAATCCAATGAGTTTGATATATTCCTAGTCATAATAGACAAATGTGTTATGTGGACCGAATTATGTCGCTTTCCTTTATAGCTTGTTATACAGTAACAGCAGTGGCGAACCTAAATGGTCCAGTCTTCCATGTCCACGATTAATTTTAAAGTTTTATTAAATTTAATAAAAAATAATAATAAAAATTTAAGTTTGAAATTCTTGAATCCTTAACAAATCAAGCCAGCGGTGTGCATAGATAAGAACTAAACCTAAAGTTGAACTTAGGCCACGTATTTCACACATACATGGAATAAACCCCAAGTGTTAGACAATAGGGATTCGTTTTATTTGATTGTGTGCATTCAAGACTCAATGGCAACAAGGTACATATGTATACACATACACATATATTTATAATATTAGTTTTTCAAAATTACAATATATATAAATAGTGTGTTGTGTACACATGTAACATGGCTGATCTTAAAAGCTTGTAAATAATCAAAATCATCATGTTTAAAGCATAATCTATATATATATATATATACACTATTTAATAAACAATTAAACTAGGAACACGTGTCACTTTCAGATACATTCTCCTTATATTTCCCGCATATCTTTCCTTTTAAATATAAACCTAATTATAAATACTTATTATTTAATTATAGATATTTATTATATCATTAATCGAATATTTTTTAAAGACATATTTTGACGAGTGTATGTGTTAATATGTTACATTATATTTTTTTCAACTAGTATAATACACTTGTTTTTAAATATATAGTTTTTTTATATTCAACCTATATAATAGATATAATACACGGGTTCTAACTTCTAACCTAGTTGTTTATAAGTTTTGATGGTTAGGTGACAAATAATATTATAAAATGAAAGAATGATGAGAGTGAAGGGACAATGAAAAATAGATGCAAATTAAACCACCAAATTGTATATGTTCTTCATGATTCTTTGCATAATTATATTCTCCATGGATCCCAACATTTGGAATTGTGGTTCAAAATGTTGGCTTTGGTACTTGTGGTTTAAGTTGTTATCTATTAGGCTCGAACATAAGGAATATATAAAAGTTTATGCAATTTTTTATTTTGTTTACATGTCAAAAGTTTTTTTTTTCTTTTCGTATTCCCTATGATACGCATTACATACTGTCACACCCCCGTCAAGGCGGAAACACGAGGGGGCGACGAAATTGAATCATTACACATGATCAAAAGAAATTTACTATTAAAATCAAATAGTTATTACATCAGTATTTCCGAACAAATAAACCAAATAAAACAAACAGAACAAATAATTCTTCTTTTTATTAATTCTAGCTAAGTCCACTAAAGCATAGTCCTTGATCCTATCATGAGCTTGTCAACATCCTAGTTAGCTTCACCTGAAAAACATGCTAAAATAGGTCAACTAAAAAGTTTGTGAGAACATAGGATTTGATAGATATAATAATAGATAACCAGAAACAATCATAAACAAGTTTCAAATTCCAAGTAATTTAAACTATCATACATGAGTTCACAACCAACCCTAGTGATCGATAGCTCTCCCGTCCAACACCTTGTCAGGGTGTTAGACTATAGTATAAGTGTCAAGAATGCAGTTTCTGAACACCCAGCTCCTTCCAAGTTGATCAGAATCCACAACTTGAAGGACGCTCGGAATTGATTGGCATGCATCAACCCGAGAACTGAATGGGCTAGTCAGGCCAATAGATCTATTTACGTACTCTCGTTGCTTCCCCGAAGTTAATGGTTGTGTAGTTTTAGAAATAAGAGAGACTTTGTAGTAAAAATGACATTTGCAACATGTATAAATCAGTTTAATGTTACTAGAATTAGAAGTTTGTTATTGAATGCAAAGTATAGTTTTGACTCAAGACTTGGTTTCAGTTTTGATATAAGAGCATGTTTTCCACCCCAAAATAGAAAGCAAAAAGAGGCTATGAACTCACCTTGCAAGTGAAAGGGTTGAACTTGAACTTGTAGTAACTTGGATTGAATTCCTTAAGGATTGCTTAGAATGGAAGGATTTAAGCTAAAATCTTCCAAAAGATGAGAAGAACGACCTTTAGTAGCTAGAGAACCCTAGAGGATCGTTGAGGTGCGAATAATAAATGAGAAATAAGGGCTCTATTTATAGGGTGAGATTAGGGACTTATTAGCAAAATTAAATAGTTATTAGGATTAGAATTGTAATTAATTTGAATTAGTTGTTATCTTTTAATGGAATTTAATAAAAATAAAAGAAACCGAGATAGGTGGAACAAATGGGATTTCATGGAAAATTAAAAAAAGTTAAAGATAAGTTTGTTCTTAGTTGTTAATAGGATATGATTAGTTTAAAAATAATAATATATAAATAAGTAAATAATTTCAAAAATGGATGGGACAAATGGAACCTACGGTAAAAAAAAATAATATTTTTAATTGAAATAAAAATGTAAGATTTAAGTTTGTTAATTACGTATACATAAGTTTAGTCCTTAAAGTTACACTTTAGTTTAATAATGTTACAAACTTTAATAATTTAGGGTTAGATAGAATCTAGGGCATCGAAGGTTACTATAAGTAGCAAGTTCAAGAATGAACACAAGAATCAGATATAGTATCAAAATAGAATAAGCAAGTCGTTCTAAAGCGCAATAGAATACTCACTTTAGACAAGACTCAGAAGTTTGAAATGAAATGATATCACAGTGATATGAGGCATCATAAAGGTTCATAGCATTAGAAACTCAATAGGTTACAAGATAAAATCACAGGATCAAGCATAGAAATGAGGGATGTCACACATACATACATACATCTAAACGGAAAATATCACACAAGGAACTATTAAAAGATCTATACAAATAAGATAAGTAATACAAGGACGGAGTCCATCTGTCCCCTATTTCCATCCTTGACATTCTTAATTTCACGTAGCGTCACATTAGATTTTTTTTTAACGCTAAACATATAATCTTAGTTTTTTTTAATTTATATTTTTTGGGTTAGATCATGTAATAGCAGCAACCTTTGTTCTTACTTATTATCTTTAAATTTGTGTTGAGGAGTTCATAACGTTGTGTGAAATTGTCTTTCCTCTATTATTAGTTCTTGTTTGTTTTTATTCATATAATCAAATTCAATAATCTTACGCCTTCCCCTCCCTAAATAGGAGGTGTCCATCTTTCTCCACCTAAACCATTTTTAATTAAATTACATAAAATATAAAATTAATAAAAAGGAACATTTAATTAACTTTGAAAAGGTTATAAGATATGAAAAACATAAAAAATACAACTACCCGTCAATTAGAACTCCTATCTTCAACTTTGTGCTATTTTAAACTTGCGTGATAGCACTTCATTCAACATTGGTTAGATCAAATGATCATGAGGTGTTACTAAAAACTTCATATCTTCACTCTTTTGTTGTTCTTGTATGAGGCGCACCACATCCTCAGATTTTCGGGCATCAACTTCTTTCTCGTCCTTCTTGAATTGCAACCACTCTGGTTGAACTTATTTCTTGTCCTTGACGTCTTTTCTATTCAAATTGATATAGTCAGAAACCATTTGCATCAATTCTTGTTGGTCCCTTTGATGATGTTAATGTCGGTTTCTTCCCTTTTCGGTGTGGTCTAGGAAGAACTAAATTGGGTGGAAAACTCTCATCCTTGTTGTTGAGGTTAAATTGGGGGGAAAACCCGCATCCTTTTTTAAGAATGACTTTCAAATTCGGTATCCATGAGAGGAATGAGAATCTATTTCTTTTGATTTTTACCAATGTCTCATGCCGATATGTTAGTAAAGGGTTTGTTTGAATTAAGCATTTTATACTCTTTACGGGCCGCCTTCGTTATGTCATCTTGTAGTTGACCATTTCGACGTTTGGTCACCTTGTTGTTCTATATAGTGTCGACCTTGGACACATGTTCATATCCTTCCATTTTGAATTAACTTGCTGGACTGAAAGATCGCTTCCCACAATTTGTTCCGCATGTTTAAGGACTTGCTCCCAAAATGCATTGACTTTTTTTTATTACCAACTTTCGGGTCTTCGAAAATCCTGACCCAAGCCTTTGCCAGCGCCACTTCTTCGTCCTCGTTCCATGGATGTGGTTTCTTCCTAGTAGACGGTGGGGGTTGGGTTTTTTAGTCAGATTGTGTGGCAGGTTGGGTTTCATCACTCGAAAAGTTGGTTTGTTGACGAGGTAGATTTGGGTTGTGGAAATATAATGGGACGATATTAGGTTGTTCTTGTGGGAGACGAAATTCATTGTGCGAATGTTGGGTGGGAAATGATTGAAATTGTTGAGAAAATTAGGTGAATTGGGAAGGAAAATATGCACAACGTTGAAATTGTAAGAATAGTTGTGGGTTGGGTTGAGATTGTGGGTTGAGTTAAGGTTGGCTATGTAATGATCCGATTACATTTTTTGCTTTGTTTCGGCTCGAACCAGCTTCTTTTGCGTTACGAGACCTTGAATCCATTGAGACTTGAGGATGACTTGCAATTTGTGTGAAAAAAAACTAAGACTGATTTGAGATAGAAAAGGCTGAGAATAGTGTGAATAAAAATGAGAATTTTAGTTGATATTATAGTTTTAAAGTTTTAAATTAATTTTTTTAATCTAGCTGTTGGAGGTAAGGTAGCCGTTGGAAAACATGAGACTCAAATCGGTGAGCCGGTGTTCCTGGTGGCAGCACTCCATCCTGATGCTCATCCCGACCCGACCCGACCCGACCCTTTCTTATGTACTATCTCTTTCTTCAAATTTTCTTGGTTCTTCAATCTTTATCTTTACTTCTTGTAGATCAAACATTTATTTAGGTATATTCATTTAACATTGTTTAAGTGTTTTAGCGTTCGATTTTAATGTAAAGGATCATCCAAATTTAAAGACAAAGCTAATTAGGAGTTGGATTTGAGTAATGCCAATGCTTATTGTCGATGGGCGGCGGCGGCGGCGGCGGCGGTGGTGGTGGTGGTGGTGGTGTAAGGTAGGGTGGTTGACGGAGGCTTTGTTGTTGTTTAGTGTACATTGTACAATGCCTATGGAGGAAGTTAGTGAGGGTTAAGATAAACCGTGATGTTGGATATCACTATCATTGCTTTGCACGTAATGATTATTTTTCATAATATTAATAATAATATATTTATTTATATCATTTTTGTTGTTTAAACATTAACTAATAATATAAAATCAACTAAAATTAAAAAGAAAAAGATAAATAATAGTTCAATTTTTGTTTTGGCCACCAATGATAACTCGATTAAAAGTACAAAAGATTTTCGTAAATAGATGACTATAATCGTCAAACACTACTTAGCTAGTGTATTTTTACTTTTTTGCTTTATTATTGTTATTATTATTCGTATTATTACTATTACTAGTACTATTATTTATATTATTATTATTTCGTTTTTTCATTTTCATTGTTGTGTGTATTTTTATTTTTATTTTTTTTTTAACTTTTTTGCTTTATTATTATTAGAGCAAATTACAAACTACATCCTTTAAGTATTACCTACATTTTAGAGTACGTCATTTAACTAAGAAAATTACAAAAAACGTCATTTATGTTTAAAAAAACATTGCACGTTACGTTATCTAGACTAATGGGCGATAAATTTCACCGTTAAGTCAGGTCACGTGTCTTGCATATGAGGACGTTTTGGTCTTTTTACCTACAGCTTCAGGCACCTAGATCTGAGAATGGGTGGGGCTTTTACAAATTTAGGGTTTTAAATTTATTTTTGTGGGTAAAAAGACTAAACGCCCTCACATGCAAGACACATGACTTGACTTAACGGTGAAATTTAACGTCCGTTAGTCTAAAGGACGTAACATGCAAGTTTTTTAAACATAAATGACGTTTTCTGTAATTTCCTTAGTTAAAGGGTATATTATGAAATATGGATAATACTTAAAGGACGTAATTTGTAATTCGCTCTAATAATTATTATTTCGTTTTTCCATATTCAAACGATCAACACATTAAAAAAGTAAAAGTTTCTACTACTTTCTGTATAATTTTAATTACGACTGGATATAAATTTAGTTAAAAATAAGCCAGCTTAAAAAAAAATTCTTTAATAACTTTGGATATACTGTGTTTTATAAAACTTTTAATACACCGTTAAGAAATTTTATTTTTTCTTACGTTTCAATATTAATTTTATTCAAAATCAAAACACTGTACTGCGGGGACATAACCTACTAGTTTTAATTATATGCATGTATGTATATGTATTTATGTGTGTATTTATGTATAGAGTGAGCATTGGACAAAAGCTTTAGGAAAAGATTTTCCAAAAAAAAAGGAGGATCTAATACAATTGACTAATGATGCCCCCACCAAACAATATCAAAATGGGGACATGCCATTCATCCACTCAGCTTTTGGATTTTGCAAATCCAACCCTTCTGTCATCTTCTCATTATTTCATTCACCCCAAGACCCATAATACACACACATGCGACACAACTACACAAGAGAGATTCATTTAGACGATATATTACTAGGAATTTCACAGCGTGCGTTGGTGACGGCGGCATGATTTCGAGTATCAAAACGCATATATAAAAATACGTTACAACGGCTGTCACTATTTCAGAAAACCCTAAAACGTGTCCCATTGTAAAAGTAAGCGTCAGTCCGCCGTAAAACCCAAAAGCGTAGCGTCAAGTAAGCGCATCTATAATTAAAACACATTGTAACAGTTGTCACTCAATCTAAAACCTTAAAGGGTACCCCATCGTAAACGAACGTCACGCTCCGTAAAACTAACCTAAAAATGCAGCGTCAAGAAACCCAAATTCAAATGCAGACGCAACGATTAGAAATCCAAAACCAAAACATTAAAATTCCGGGAAAGAAAAAAATACAAATGTAAAAAAAATAAGAAAGAAGAAAAAAAAGGACAAGATAAAATAGGCACTATTCACCTCCATAATCTTTAAAAATAGTATATAATATATAACTTCATCTATTTTATATCATCAAAATTTACTTTAGTTTACTAATTTGACATTGAAATTACGGTAGCATACAACAATTAATTAAAAACATCATCAATGAACAAAAATATAAAGTATTATCTTAAAATTATTATGATGTTATGTAAAAAATGTATTTTTTTTATCGGGTAACATGGTAACAAAAATATAAAGTGGTCTTTTAAACTATCAACAATTAAATAAAAAACACTATCAACAATCTATAGAAGCCGTTCAAAAAAAAATCTATAGAAGAATCAATGGGTTTATTATACTAAAACTTTACTTTATTATTAAACTAGGTTAGAAACCCTGTGTATTAGACGAATTGAATAAATACAGTGTTATATATTTGGTAATAAAAATTTACATATTACGTATTTATGAAATATTACATAGTTTTTTAATACAAATTTTGGGAACATTATATAAATATTTTTTAAAAATGTTTTATAAAAAGAATGAAACAAATGTTCAAAACTAAAAATGTTTTATGAACAATCCTATTTTTTTTAAATGAAATTTTTTTTATTAAAATAAGTATAGAACTTCATTATTATTTTATAGGAGAGAGAAACGGGAAACAAAAAATTATAAAAAAACAATTAAAGAAAGTTTGTATAATTAATAGGAGAGAGAGGCGGGAAAAAAACATAAAGATGAATAAGAGAGTGACAAATGTCCCTCTAAAACCTTTATTTATTATATAGTATAGATGAAAATAACCTTCTATAACAAGTAGAATGATGATATAGACTTATACTTACTGTTTTAAATGTGATACGTAAAGCGAGTTTTAACTACCTCTCTTTCCTTCTTTCACTACATATAATTTGTCTTTCACGTATTATGTACAAGTAATTATATGATTTTTATAGTTTTTTATTTAAAATTGGTTCAGTGCGTCCATAATAATATATTTGCATATTTGTTATGCCAATTAGTAAGTAAAAGAGACGCCAATGTGAGATCAACCCACTTGATAGAGGTTTTTGCTTCTTAGATTTGAGATCTTGGATACAAACTAAGACATATGGTGAATTATTTGGTGTAATTTAAGAATAAGAGTATGATAATTTAAGAGTAAAAGTATGGTAGATTTGCCGTTATGAATAAGTAAGAAAGAGAGATAGAATGTTTGGGCCACATACCTAAGAAGATACCTTGTAGGGTGGATTAATTCGACAAAATCTTGTAGAGTTTTCTTGTGATGGTGACGAAATAAAAGCCAAGATCTTTCTCTGTTTCTCCTTAGATTCACCTTTAAATCTTCACCAATCTTATATTCCCTTACAACAGTTTAATTAGGGTTTATCTAGAGGTATTCAAAAACTTTTAAACGCAACCCAAGCTATCAAACCGAAACAAATCGATCGGGTATGAGATTTATACGATTAGGTTCACGAGTTACCATTTGAAAACCGGAAACATTCTATTTACGTTTTGAAACTAGAAGCGATTGTGTAAGTCGAACCAGTCATTTACTTTTATTATCATTATTATTAGTAGTATTATTATTTATTCCTTTGGAATTTTCGAGTCAGTTAGCAACCGATTCGAATTCAAATATGTGATTTTTTATTCGAATTATATATAAATTTATACTTTAAGTTGAATTCAAAAATTATTTTTTATTAAATGGAATCAACCTGAATTCAATTCGAATTCCGAATTTGATCCTATAATTCGAATCAGTTTTCTCAAATTTTATTTGAATTCAGCTTCAAAATTTTAAGATTAAAATATAGGATTTCATTAATTCGAGTAACTCGAAATTTGATTCGTTCTACTGTTTGATTCGTTCTACACCCTTGTTTAAAAGATAAAAAAGGAAAGTTTCAGTTTGTTAAACATATGTTAATATATACTTGGAGAAACAAACTCACTTAATTAACAATTACATAATTTGAACACCTCTTACTCGCTTTTTCATCATCTCTTTTTATATAATATTTTATGTGACATGAATATATCATTTAAAAATATAAAAAAATATTCATCTAATATTAATTAAAACAAAATCTATACCTATACTGTATATAAAGGAAAACTACGGGGAATATGTGTCACTCTCAAATTACTCCTCATCTTTATTTTCCTGACTCTCTCTCATATTAAATATTAATTTTTCTGTCTCTCTCATATCAAATAATAATTTTTATATTAATAAATAAAATTCTATGGACACGTGTCGCTTTCTGGTTCATTTGTATTACTTTTTTCTCGCCTCTGATGTATTGCAAAATACATGCATTTTACTATCAATTTTATTCCCACTTTGTGTTTGTTTTGCTTCGGTTTTCTTCCATAACTGCTTGTACTTAATATTTCTATATCTTATGGTTGTTAGGTCACAAAGGAAGCGGATATGATTGAAAACGAAGAAGAACGAGTTTCCGGTTCATGCGAGAGGGCTGTGGATGAAAAAAAGAAACTTTTTGGATATTTACCTATGTCGCGTAGCGCGACATATCTTGTAATGTCGTCGCGCTACGCGAGGATTGAAAAATGTCTGAATTGCCCTTTTAATGATTGTCCGACTGTTTTGTCTTTTCTGGGGTCCTCGCGCTACGCGAGGAGTATTCAAGATCCCGTCGCGCTATGCGACAGGTGGTTTTTTGCAGAAATTGTTTTAAAATCTAAAAATTAGAAACCCTAGAACAACACAGATTCAAGGAGCGGCTGCAGGCGAAAAGGAGAGACGAAAAAGGGCGATTTCAAAGGATACAAGGCAATGATTGAAGCTAGGGATCACTGGGATCGATTTCCTCGGGTGTTAATCATTCGGTTGTGTTTTTCCTTGTTTATCTTCAATTCCCATGTTTCTTTTGAGCTTTGAATTGATAAATACTGTGTTTATGAGTATTTTTGGCTAAACTCTTAGAACTACCTAGGTGTTGATGAATACATATGATTGACATTAGGTTTTATCCGGTTTTGGATGATTTGCATGTGATGAACTCATGATGTAACAAACTTGGTTTGGATTATTGGATGTTTTATGTGTGTCTATGATTGTTTATGGATTGATGATTTACTCCTCGTGTGCCTTGGTGAATGTCTTTCATGTAATAGGTGCATGCTAGATCAATTACTGTGTGTCTTTGATTAGTGGATGGTTAACTGCGTACGAGTTCACCATAGGGTAATCTTCTTGATATAGATAGTTTAGATGTGCAACCAATCTCGATAGCTGTGAGGTGAGAGATTGTCGGTTTGTCTAGGGTGTTAGATTGCTAGTTTAGAGGCTTTGTGAGAAGATCTTGCTTGTTTGTCTCATATCTGTGTTTACCGAATCCAATAGGAAAATCCTAGTTATCCCTTGCACTTAGGTGTATTGAGACTTTCGCGCTGTGAGGTAGATTGTCTAGCGGATACTTCTTGAGTAAATTGGAGGACCTGTGAGGGAAATCCATCCAACCGGTGGTTTAACGGCTTTTAGGTTTCTTGGTTGACAATCCTTGAGAAGGGTCGAGGGTGCTCTAGGTTTCCTTTGAGTTTAGTATTTTAAGATCCCAGTATCACGAAGCATGTGTAGGATTCGAGCCTAGGTAGTGTTCTTTCTCCGTCTGATTCTCGTTTCAACTTTCGTTTGCATTCGTAGTCTTCTCTTAAGTCCTTCTTTTAAGTTATTTTTAGTTTTTATTAGCAAACCCCCCTCTTTATTATTATTTTATTTAAGCAATTTTGTATGGATAAGTCTTTCAGTTTCTAGTTAGTGTTTTCTGTAGAGGTCCTTTGGGTTCGATATCCGGACTTACTTAGGCTTTACTACATTCGATAGGTTCACTTGCCTGTCGGTAGTTTAGTTCTTTAGAGAGTCTAGAGTATTACTTAGTGTTTTATTCAGGTTGTTTTTGAGTCATTTAATTCAAACTACTTTGTGCACATCAGCCTCTCTCTCTCTCTCTCGTAATGAATAATGATATTAAAAAAATTATTTTTAGATTTTTAATATAAATCTAATTACGGATACTTATTATTTAATTATAAATAGTTCAACCGATGTAATATACCGGTTTATTCAACCTGTGTATTACACGGGTTTTTAAAAATATAAATTTTTATTACTAAATATATAACATTTTATTTATTCAACCCGTGTAATACACTAGATGTTAACCTAGTAATACATATATAAGATTGGAATTTCAAAGTAAAAGTAGTAAAAGTAGGGCATTAACATGATGGTCCTAAAATGGAATATATAAGATTTGAACACCTCTTACTCTCTTTTTCATCATCTCTTTTTATATAATATTTTATGTGACATGAATATATCATTTAAAAATATAAAAAATATTCATGTAATATTAATTAAAACAAAATCTATACCTATACTGTATATAAAGGAAAACTAGGGGGATATGTGTCACTCTCAAATTACTCTTCATCTTTATTTTTCCGGCTCTCTCTCATATTAAAATTAGCTCTCTCATATTAAATATTAATTTTTCTGTTTCTCTCTCATATTAAATAAGAATATCAAATAATAACTTTTATATTAATAAATAAAATTCTATGGACACGTGTCGCTTTCTGGTTCATTTGTATTACTTTTTTCTCGCCTCTCTCTCTCTCGTAATGAATAATGATATTAAAAAAAAATTTAGATTTTTAATATAAATCTAATTACGGATACTTATTATTTAATTATAAATAGTTCAACCGATGTAATATACCGGTTTATTCAACCTGTGTACTACACGGGTTTTTAAAAATATAAATTTTTATTACTAAGTATATAACATTTTATTTATTCAACCCGTGTAATACATAGGATGTTAACACAGTAATACATATATAAGATTGGAATTTCAAAGTAAAAGTAGTAAAAGTAGGGCATTAACATGATGGTCCTAAAATGGAATATATAAGATTTGAACACCTCTTACTCTCTTTTTCATCATCTCTTTTTATATAATATTTTATGTGACATGAATATATCATTTACAAATATAAAAAATATTCATGTAATATTAATTAAAACAAAATCTATACCTATACTGTATATAAAGGAAAACTAGGGGGGATATGTGTCACTATCAAATTACTCTTCATCTTTATTTTCCCGGCTCTCTCTCATATTAAAATTAGCTCTCTCATATTAAATATTAATTTTTCTGTTTCTCTCTCATATTAAATAAGAATATCAAATAATAATTTTTATATTAATAAATAAAATTCTATGGACATGTGTCGCTTTCTGGTTCATTTGTATCACTTTTTTCTCGCTTCTCTCTCTCTCTCGTAATGAATAATGATATTAAAAAAATATATTTTTATATTTTTAATATAAATCTAATTACGGATACTTATTATTTAATTATAAATAGTTCAACCGATGTAATATACCGGTTTATTCAACCTGTGTATTACACGGGTTTTTAAAAATATAAATTTTTATTACTAAGTATATAACATTTTATTTATTCAACCCGTGTAATACACGTGATGTTAACCTAGTAAATATACATATATAAGATTGGAATTTCAAAGTAAAAGTAGGGCATTAACATGATGGTCCTAAAATGAATATATTGCAAGATTTACCTTCAGATTTTTAATACAATCACGAATGAAAGGAGTTGTCGAGTAATAAGAGCTTGCTGGCCCCGGTTCAACCTTCTTCCTAACGTGGCATATTTTAAAAACACATAAGATAAAAAGTTACCAATAATAATAATAAAAATAATAATAATAATAATTTGTTTTTATAATAATAGACTAAGAGTAACATTTAGTATATGGTTTATGCTAATATAAATCTAAATGACATGTATTTTATCTAATAGGGTTTGTTTTGTTGTTTAAATAAATATTTTCTTTAAATTCTTGTAATAAACTTAAAGGATTTATCCGAAAACACAAATTCGATTAAAATATTATATGTGAAGTTAAATACATAACTATAGACTTGAAATTCTCAATTAAAATTTGTCATGTAAATATTATAACAAAAATAAAAGTTTAAAATGATATAAAATTGCTATTACGCGTCTCATTCAAGATTTATTGTCATTTACCTTCTATAATTAGTATTTCAAAGTTAAAGTAGGCCATTAATATGATGGCCCCAAAATGGAATTAATTTTACCTTCAAAATTAATACTAAAAATAGGACTAGAATGAAGGGACTTGTCAAGTAACAAGAGCCTGCACTAAGAGGCCCCGTTCAACGACTTCTTCCTATTTAAAGAACACAAAAAATACCAAACAAATCCAATAATAATAATAACAATAACAAGGTAAGATAGATTTTAATAATCCAAAATTTAATATATTGGCCTCATAATAACTTGTACTAAAAAAGTAAAAATTTAATCGATGACACTTCAAGCTTTCACTTTCGTTGTTAAAGACAATCTCACTTCCATAATCATTATAGATTTACACTTGATTTCACTCACAGTGTTGATTATGAGTGAAATGAGGAAACAACCTTGTTTATAAGTGAAATTGAGTGTAAATCTCTTATAATGAGGGTATGATCGTCTTTGCAACAAAGTTGAAAGATAGAAATGTCATTATCAACTTACAAATATGAATCTTTGTCAACTAATAAGTTATAGTTTGAATTATTAAAATCTAATTTATCTTATTATTATTATTAATAAAAAGAAAAACAAAGAGCAACACAGGGTAAGGATGAGAATGAGATCTAGCAACATAAGAGCATTCACAGTTAGGGGGTGCAAAATATCTATATCCAAAATAAAAACCCAAAATTTCGAACCTGGATTATCTAAAAATTCGGATATCTGAATTATGCGATATGTTATATCTATATATTTATATACATATGTGTGTAGCGGAAGGATCATGAAAACACTCTTTGTTAGTGAGAAAACTTGAGAAAACCAACCCAAACGAACTCCGAATAAACTCATTTTGGTCATGTTGGAACCGGCTCGGTGTTTAGGTTTTTCGGGGTGGGGTGGGGGGTTTAGGTTTTTTTGGGGGTGGGGTGGGGGGTTAGGTTTTTGGGGGGTGGGGGTTTTAGGTTTTTGGGGGTGGGGTTTAGCTTTTATAGTTTATATTTTAGGGTTTAGTTTTAAAATTTAGATCAAGTTTGACGAGCCGGTTCTAACGTCGCTGAAATAAATCAATCGGAGTTCATTTGGGTCGGTTTTCGCAAGTTTTCTCACGAAGAAGAGTTTTCTCATGAACTCAACCCTATGTGTGTGTATATATATGTTTTTAGTTGTTTTTTTTTATTTTTAATTGTTTTTACGATTTAAAAAATATTATATTTGTATAACTTTCTGTCTTTATAATTGTTTCAGATATCCATTTATATCCGAATTTGAAACACCCTGGTTCACAGTAGATTGTAACCACTAGCATATATTCACCTCGCTTACTTTTGATATGTTCACAAACTTCGCTTTCGATACATGTTCACCTCTCTTTTACAACTAATTTTGAGTAATCATTCAAATAAAAAATTAAATTATAAAGTAAATTCTCTTTCCACAATTAATTTTGAGTGATCATTCAAATAAAAATTTAAATTATAAAGTAATTGTGGATATACGTAACTTGTAAAGATTTTAAATAAAAAGGAATCCAAACAATTAAAATATAAGTTAATAACTATAATTTTCTAAAAAAATATAAAAAATAGTTTAAAAAGTTAGAAACATAAGTAATAACATTTTATAAAATAAAAATGAGAATTTAAAAGGTTTTAGGGTGATGAATACTGAATCTCTAAATATAGGGATTCACTTTAGTTTCCCTAAAAGAAGGATATTGTATGGGGACGGGGAATGGGATGAGAATGCTCTAAGCTAATGATTCGATGATTCATATCCACAATTTCTTTTAAGGGTATTGTCATGTTTTAGTCGTATGGCGTCGAAGGAACTTTTTTTTTACCGAGTTCAAGTCAGATCATTGAAATTAAAGAAATTTCTATTATAGTACACCTCAGGGCAAAAAAAGTACATGCAATGATAAAAATAAAAAAAATAAAAAAATACACATAATGATAATCACATAATAATAATTGCATAAATAGTACGTTGATTCAACGATAAAAACTTAAAATTACTTTAAAATGCTCACTTTTCTTTCTTCTAACTTACCGTATACGGTCTCACTCGACTCTCAGATACAATTTACAAATATGTGCCCACCCCACTCTACCCTATCACTGCCTTAAATCACTCATCAGAGTGGAATCTTTGAAAGAGGCAGACAAATAATTGAGCAAAATGAAATCTTTTTGGGGTCAGCAACCATGATATGAACCAATCAGATATAGATACATATACCTATACAACTTACACTCCTATTGACTTCTCTCTTTATCATTCAATGATCAAAAAGCCTCTGAAAATCTGGCTGACAGTATCTTCACTTTTACCCTTTTTCTTCTCCAATTGCTGCAAAAATACAAAACAAGGTGATATGACATATTCTCCTTTGAGCCATCCCCAAACCTACCTTATTTTTTTTTGAACGGCAATCTGTCGAATAGAGTGATGCCCCCCCCTCCCCCCAAAACCCTGGCCAATATGTTGTCTAAACCCGGCCCACATGGCATCGAGGTTGGCGAGCGTTCAAGAAGAAAACCCCTTAGAGAACGACCCAGGCGGCTTGAGGGATAAAACCCCTCTACAAAGGTTAACTCAGGGGTCAATGACCAATTGAGCTAGACATCATTACTGGGATATAAGTGGGATATTACTGGGTATGTTTGTTTAATGTTTACCTAAAAGTATGGCGATTTGCATTTCTTTAATCTTCAGACGGGTCAAAACTGAGATGGTTGGTTTGTTGTTTTTCAAGATCGATAGGAAGTTGGATATTAGCAAAACCGAGTTCTAAATGAGAGATGATTAAAAAGATGCAAAGATAATTGTAAAGTTTGAAACTATTCTTTGTACAAATGTAATTTAAAAAGTATGAAGCAACCAACCACTTATTTTGGATCCTATAATACAGCAGCTTATGCTTTAATCTAACTTGCAGAGTGACTCTTCCTTGAAGCATAGGTACGGTATGCTGCCAATGCAATTACAGCTGCAGCAGCACCAACTGCAAATTTGTAGGTGATGTTATATTGTTAAATAATCACTAAAACTTGTAATTATAATTTATAGGACTTCATGGATCATTTTATTCAGATAATTAAATTATTGGTGCAATAATATAATTTTTTAATTATATTGACAAACCAACAATTTATAAAAATAAAAGATAATTGCATAAAATAGCAGCGTACTTTGAAAATTACAAGAAATAGAACATAGTTGCATCTACCTTTACCTATAACAACTAGGGGGTGTTCACGGTCTGGTTCAGCCGGTCTCGACAAAAAATATGGCGCTAACTACGGTTTTAGAAAATGACACCAAACCTGATGTTTTTAGCAGTTTGACGGTTCGAACCGATTTTTAAAATAATGACGGTTCATGAATCTATACTATTTAATAAATGAAGATTTTTTCATGCCACGTGTCGTCACCATATTCATTCTCATAATTTTTTTCCCGCTTCTCTCTTTTATTAAATACACCTCTATCTTTTATTTAATAATAATATACTTTAAAAGAAAATATTAATTATACTAATAAAACATATTTATTTAAATTATCCTTTATGATAAGAAACTTTAAAATCTAATTATGTAACTATTATTTTCAATCAAATAGTAATTGAAAGTTAAATTACATTAAATAGTATTTAACATATTTTACAAAACCCAATTATATATTAATTTTTACATATTTTGAATTTTGTTTTCTATCCCTAATATATGTGATACGTTTTTACATCTATAAAAAATATATATATATATATATATGGGAAGGTTCCACTAAGAAGTGGTTTTTCGCTAAGAAACACTAAGAAGTAGGTCAAACGAATTCCGATTGAGCTCATTCCAGCGGCGTTGGAACTGTCTCATCGAACTCTAATCCGGACCCAAAAACCTAAACCCCCCTCCACCCGCACCCCGAAAAACCTAAACCTCCCCTCCAACCCCACCCCAAAAAGCCTAAAACCACCACCCTCACCCCCCAAAAAAACCTAAACCATAAAATCTAAACCCTAAAAGCTAAACCCTAAGACTAAACCCCTAAAATTCAAACGTAAAATCTAAACCTTAAAATTTAAACCCTAAAAGCTAAGATGGTAGAGTTCGACGAGACGGTTCCAAAGCCGCTGAAATGAGCTCAATCGGAGTTCGTTTGATATCGTTTCTAAGCGTTTAGGTCATTTCTTAGATTTTTTAACGAAAACCTACTTCTTATTTGTTCCTCCCACTATATATATATATATAAAGATTTAAGAAATTTATGTATGATATTTTTTCACACCGTGTGTAATACACGGGGTCTAAGCTATACTACATATACATAAATGCATATTCCAAAAATGAAAAAAAAAGAAGATATAATAAAGTATAATAAATAAAGCTAAACGACCGGTTCCAAGTTTCAAACCACTGGCCGCATCGGTAAACCGCCAAAACCAAACTGTAAACTGAATTACATCAATCTCAAACTAGCCAAGCCAGCCGATTTGCTTCGGCTTGGACGGTTCAGTTGGTTTCAATTATTTATGAACACCCCTAACAATAGCAATGTAATTAAAGGTAAAAAAGAAACGTTTCTCATATTTTTCAAAGTATGTTGCTATTTAACACAATTATCCTTTAAAGTGTTAACAGGTAAACCTGGACCGTTTCAAAAACTACCCGTTTTGACTCGAACCCAACCGGCCATTTGACCATGTCTAGTATTGTGTGTTAAGTGAAAGTGAATTTTCAAATTTTACCAGAAGCAAGCACGAGGGAGCGGTTAACCATGCGACGATATTGCTTCATGTTTCTTCCATATTCGGTTTCAGGAACACTCAAATGACAACGTTCAGCTGCATTTACAATTCTCCAAAAAATATTATTCATCTCTCTTTTCTTTACACTGATGCGAATGGGTGCATCTATTTTCAGTTCCCGACAGATCTAGAGGAAAATGATGGAATGTAGTGAGTGTAATGTTCATAGTAAGAAATTTTCAAACAAGTACGTAAACAACAAAGTTAAATTTACCGCTTCTGAATCTCGGATTGCCATTGGGTAAGAATCCAAGTCATCCTTAGCAGCAACAAAGAGACATGGCACACCGTAACCAGTGTCTTCACCTCGCCTAGCTACATCCATAAGAAATTCTGATGCTCTTTTTAAGGAATATTCATCCGAACTGTAACAAATAAAAGCAGCCAATTAGATAACCAACACATTAATATTGATTAAAAATGAAGGATTGACATATTGATAAAAATGAAGGAGAATAACAGTTATGATTAGGTTCCCTTTAAAACCAAAAGAAATATCAGATTTTGTAGGATCAAATGGGCACTCAACAGACTGAAAACACCTAGCAGTCAACTGTATTAGTTCACCATTAATAATCAGAGGGCTTGAATCAAAGCAGATTGAAAATAAGTTTAGTTTTACCTCAGTGTAGAAGTGGCAATTTCAACCCAATTATATGGAATCGGGTCAATTTGGTAGTATTACATTAATAACGGGTCAAAATGAGCAAATTATTAGAAGTTAGCTAAATATGAAAACCTCAATGTAGTATTTCAGTAAGTTTAGTTTTACCTCAATGTGGTGGTGGCAATTTCAGCACAAATAGATGGAAACGGGTTGATTAGGTAGTATTTCACGACTAATGGATCAAAATAGGTAAAAGAATTTAGTTAAATATGAAACCTGTCAATTTGGGTTGTATAAATGACAAGTCACTTTATTTTAAAAAATATATATAGTTGTTATCAAAAGGTTAGTAATTCAGAAAACTGTGAAAAAAGGTTTTGATGGGTCAACAACCTAACCTGTCTTGTACTCCTGTTTTGACCAGCACATACTAGTTACCTGTTTTGACCTAAACCCATTTTGGCACGTTACCCAACCAGCCCGTTTTGCCAGCTCTACACAATAGATTAGTCATAGCCTCTCCAAGGACAATAATACATAGGTGCCAAATTACTCATCCGTACTTATAGCAGGGATTTTATTTTTTTGTTTTTATAATTACTATTTCTTCATAGGTGACGGAGTTTCAAGCAACTTATGTTTGAATTCACAACATAGTTTTGAAACCATAAACTTGTAGGTAATTTTCAAAGAGAAGTATGTAATTTCATCAATCCAATAGATTAACTGAAGTCATAACCAGAGGCTTTGCTTAAGGTAATTTGTTAGGTCGATGCAATAAATTCAATATGATAATTGTGATGTTAGAAACATGTTTTCTATTTTATATTTTTCTTGACTTTTTCAACATATATATGAAAAGACATCAAGTTTTTTAACATATAGCATGAATCTCACCTGTCATAAACGAAAACTGCTACATCACAGGCAGCCAAGGACTCCTTACTAGATAGAAACTGTTTGACATCATCTTCTAGGATTTCATGCAATATAAGAGTGTTCTTAGATCCCTATAAAAAGCACATGACCGAAATAGATAAACCAAAAGAGATGTTTAGTGTTTTATTATATATTAGCAGAAGCTATTAGTATACTTCCTCCTATTCTCTAGTGATATAGAAAAGTTGTAGAGGTGGTGATTTCGACCCATTTACTTATGAACGTGTTGAGTTTATCTTCGGGTCAAACAGATAAAATTACAAAAGTTGGCTAAAAAGGAAATGGGTCAAACGGGTTGAAAGTATGTTTCTAACGCATAAAATCTCCTAAATTATCTTATTTAAAAAATAGATTATTAGAATGAAATAAACACGTATTCTTATTCGACACAACATATATTTACAAAAAATGTAAGAGATTTAGACAAAAAGTGTTCTGACCCAACCTGGTACATTTCGGCTCATACAGAAAACTACCCGTTTTGACCTATTACCCGGTTATACCTACCAGCACATATTTCCACCTCAAAATTAACCAGAGCAGGTGCGCAGTAGTTTCAGAAAAGCAAAAGATGGAACTTTTAATACACTATTATCAAGTACACCTTTAAAAATCACAATTTTTAAGAACAAACACTCACCCGAAGCTGATCAACAGCATTGACTGTGTAAGACTGATAGCTAGTTACACCATGCGAGTTTTGGAAAGGCCTGCAAGTAAACATGCTTCATAAGGTATAACAGAAAAAAACTTTTTAAAGGAGTTTGTGGAGATAATAAACTTAATCTAGAACATTTAGCAAATTTATGAAATAGCAAAAGCTTTAGAGAAGCACCTTCCAACAAACGAACTTAGTAGGGCAGACTTGCCAGCATTTTTGGGTCCAAATACAAAGCATTGGAAAACATGTCTGTCTGATTGTTGTTTTTTAACATCTAAAGTTCTTTTCCTAGTAACACAGAGTGCTGTTGCAGGATTATTAGTATATCCCAGGTAAATCAGATAGGCCAAACTTTTTGCCGGATCGAGTAACGTCATCAAGGCCCACTGAAACCATGAATCTAGTGTCAGTAACCTCTAGCATATGCTTAGGCAAATAGACATGTTATATAATACAACACCTGAAAGCCAATATAATCTCCATCAAGCTCTTCAACCAAGAATAGTTGAGAAAGGTTGGGTAACAAAACGGGTAGTTTTATGGTGCAAGTCCGGGTGGGGTTTTGTTGACCCAAAACACTTTTGTCAAAAAGAAATTGAAGTTTTTAACGGTAACTGTCTGCCAAATATGATTACAAAGACTAGTATTTCAATAATTTTGAATAAACAATCTGGGAGGTTTTTATGCATTAAAATACACTTTGACCAACTTTTGCCCTAATTGACCCGTTTCCTTCTATACTTCTTTCTTAGTTTACCCATTTGAACCGTTACAAGTAAAATCATAACCTGAATGGGACTTACATTATTGAACATATACTGATCCAAGTTCTTACATTTAGATACTGCTATTGTCAGTGCAAAACCAACATCCACAGGTTAAATAACATATATGTATTTCTTGCACTAATTTACTGGCAACAACTCAACAAGATTAAAAAATAAAGCATCCAGTGTAAAACCAACTTCCACGGGTTAAATAACATATATGTAGACATTTCCTGAGTAATTTTCTTGCACTAATTTACTGATAGCAGTAAGTTAAAAAATAAAGCACCCAAATTAAGTTGAAATAATACATATATCTATACTCTTGTGTTCTGGACTAGTAGTATTTGGGATAATGTGTAACTTTTTTAACATCATAAATGAAAAAACAGTACGTTTCAGATTCATTAATTTACTACACAGTATAGCAATTGATCTTCTTTCTCATACAAATATAGGAATTAGTCTTTGTGTTATGGATGATTAGATGAATATGGCAAATTGGCAATTACTCTAGTTTAATAAAGTTTCATTTAAATACATGTATGGAAAAAGATCAAGGGATTGTGCACTGGCTTGTACTTAGTACACCGATTTAAGTTATGGATATGTGTGTATATGTTCAAACACACAAATGTCGATATAATAAATAACTATATTAATACTTAGTAAACCATTTAGGTATATTCAAATACTGCACCACCTTGTGGTATTAATAAAGATGTTATCACACACACCTGAGAGAGAAACCCAGAAAGTCTTATATCCCCAAATTCGGTTCTCTCCACACTGTTCTTGTAAGGAGCTTCATCCCAAGGACTGAAAGGAGAACATAGATTACGCAAGCATTAGATATTATTATATACCAAATCAGAATAAATGTTGAGATTATAATAAGTCAATTGAGTGAGTCACAACAAAAGTACTAATTGGAAATCCTTTAAATCAAACACTGAAATAGGAAGTGCTTGTAATTCATCTAGCATTTTGAAGATTCTACATATACAGCATAGACAACTTTACTTCAGAACTTCCAAAAAAGAAATAAGAACAGAAGATGGAAATGTCACTGATTCACTTACTAGTTTGGCTTACCTTGTTAGCATGTATATTCCTGTGCTATTTCGGTCAACTGAATGATACGCTTAAAGAAAAAAAAGCTTCACGGTAACCATGTATTTGGAGATCTTTTTATTCTTAACACATGAACCAATTAGAATCCCTATTTAAATTCTTTAGTTGTAATCTAGAGAGACCTGTTCGAAAACAACTGATGAATGCCACTAATTTCATATAGCTAATAATTACTAAAGGAAGAATTTCTTAAAAAAATATAATTGAGCAACTATAAGAACACGTAAGAAAAGGACGGAAGAAAATAATGCAAGTGCTATTTACAAAACTAAACAGTGACTTTTTTATTGTCGGATAAAACTAAAAGCCAAAGAGCTCATATTTGATACAGGTATATAGGATTACTTTAAAGAGATATCTTTATCGTGGAGGCTTCGGTTAAATCAATTAATTGCTGACAATTTTCAACATGATGTGGTCAGATAATATCAGTTGTATAAACATTTATATGCATTAGAAAAACTCATTGTGCATGTTATACATGAATCTATAACTCAGAATGAATAAAACATAACACATGGGTTTCAATTAGAATGAAAATAAGACAAAAACTCACCCTGTGCAGTACAACTAAAAGAAAAAAACAAGGTAAATCGGAAAAAACCACATGTAACAGATGCCATGAATGATTAAATCAATACAAATATGAAGTTGAAAACCAACCAACCTTTCTGGTGCAGTTGAAAACAGCTCATCAAGCTCAGAATCTTGTAGAGCTCCATCCTAGCACGTGTAAACATTTATATATGAAATATATGCATATCAGCTAAAAGTTTCAGAATGTAACTTCACTTCAAAGGAAATTAATAGAAACAAATAACTTTAAAAGCTTAAAAACAAGAGTTCACTACATTGGCATGAGTCACAGTAGATGAAGACAGTTAAATGCTTATATGTCATCCACAACACAATATTATCAAAAGAGAGTTTTGCTTTGCTTATGCTCCATTCAATTTGGAAAAGATAAAAACCTTTCTTCAAACGGAAGTGAAGGACAGAAACTAATTAGATAGGTTAAATTAAAAAAAAGTTTTAGAGATAGTTTGGGTATGACCTACAAACATGGTTTAAAAAAACGGTCAAGGCGTACGCCTCGAGGCGAGGCGGTAGAAAAACGAGTTTGAGGCGACGCCTCAAGGGGTGTTTTGGTACGTATGCCTCTAAAGGGCTGAGGCGGTCGAGGCGGGGCTGAGGCGGTAGAAATGGAAAAAATTGACTTTTGACTGGACTTTTGACCCATTTGAGCTGGGTATATCGTTCTATTAACGAAATACACAACTCAAATGGGTCAAAAGTCCATAATTCGCATCTGGTTCTCCTTAATTTGACCTATTTTCTCATTCTTCTCCTTAATTTGACCTAATTTCTCATTCTTCACCCACACATCACCTGGGAAAGGTTTGGAAGGGGTTGATATAGTCAACAAACAAGATACAAACTTTGTTTGATGTTTAGTATTTTATTTTTTGTAAGATATATAATTTTTATATTTATTTTTTGATTCCGCTTCGGGCTTACGCCTCGGTTCGGCTCGAGGCTTACCCCTCGTGAGGCGAAGGGAAAACGCCTCGAGGCGCGATTCCGTTCTTTTAAACTTTGCCTTCAAAGAGAAGCTAGTTTTCCTGAATATCTTCCCTTTAACCTACAGAATAAAACATGATTCTAGCAACAAGGAATGAATACTATCTAAGACAGGCATTACAGTTTGTATTGAGAAATGTGTAGTTATACACTGAAATACCCCGTACAAGCATGTACAAATCTCAAATACTAGTTGTTTCCTTTATTATTCATACAACTATTGCATTGCAGGAATTTATACATTCATGGGAAAAAAATATTCTTAAAGATCATCGTTGGAAAAAGTAACAGTTGTACTACGTGAATTTGGATCAGTGAAACAAGCAGTTATACTAAGACAGGCATTACAGTATTTATTGGGAAAATGTGTAATTATACACTGAGGTATGTCGTACAAGCACGTACAAATCTCAAATACTAGTTGTATCCTTTATTATTCATACAACTATTGCATTGTAGGAATTTATACATTCATGGGAAAAAATATTCTTAAAGATCATCAGTGGAAAAAGTAAAAGTTGTACTATGTGAAATTGGATCAGTGAAACAAGCTTAACCTCAGGATGAATAATGAATGAAGTGAAAGGACGAAAAGGCAACCACATTATTTCAAGTTTCCAACTAGGGAATGAAAACTTCAGTGCAAGTCTATGTTATCTAATTGAAGGGAATGATCACTGTTTTTAAGCTATTTTTACATACAGAAATAAAATCACTGAACATCAACTAAAGCAGTTATTAAGTAAAGACCCACAATGTAGTTAATAACCAATGAATAAGAACTAAGAATACAATGTGAGAGAAATACGTACATTGTTAGAATCGAACAAACTGAAAGTCCCCATAAGGAAGTCCAGAGCTTCACCAGTCAACTCAACACTCTACATGGACATAAGCCAATAAAATATTATTGCCAATATTAGATATTATATATGAACTAGAATATTAGCAAAACCGGTCATGTATACAAGATGTTTGATGACAAGGCATCACATTCCTTGAAAGCCCAATCCTGTATGCTTACATAATGGGCAGTTGTCACGGACGTGCAATATACATGTATTCAAAGTAATTATAGAGAAAGGGTAATGCGTGCATATGTATTGAATAAAAGAATAATCCACAGCCAACATAACATCTTGACAGTTCATTTCAGTTAGAAATCACTGTTATACGAGACTATCTAAAACTTACTTCTGGCTCTATTAAATTTATTTCCAATATCAGCAGAATAGATATTAAGTATACATATGGTTCTAAATACGCATTTTTGGGGTAGAGATTACAGAACACAATTTTATGATGGAAACACATTCACGTTTCCTTAAGAAGTTCAATATTTGCAAGTCACATTAAGAAGAAATAGGATTTCCCACAAATGTGGTAATCCATTATAACCCAAAATTGGCCATTGATCTCCTAGACAAGTTTTCTGGACTCATAAACCAAAAGTCTCGATAGATCATGTGAATGTCAGATAAAGAAAAAAGTAAAGCCAAACAATATCACAATTCTGAATATAAACAAACATTCCACTTGAGTTAATAGGAGCATAACCTGGTCAGGAGCTTTTTTAGATGGAACTGGAAGATTCTCCTTACGGAGTTCAATGTCATCATTGTAACCAAATTTACGCAAGACGGTCCATGTTGTCTCAAGGCGGCCTTTCTCAATAAATAGCGCATGAAGAAAAAGGAATCCTGTTAGGGTAAGCCCAAGGTCATTGACCCCTTCCGGAACCTTCTCCTGCACAACTCTCTTAACACCCACTATTTCAGCAGGTTGTAGAGGAGCATTGAAACACTTAACCTGTCATGAGAAACAGAAAAGTAGCGTTTTATGTCTACACAAAAGCACTATTACTCTTGATTGCCAGATCCCAATCACTAAAAAGAAAATTTAGACCTCATCATAAGAAGAAAGTATATAACTTAAGTATATAACTTTCTTATTATGCAAGATAGCAGAAGAGAATTACCTGAAATTCGTTCAACTCACTATCACTTAGCGCACCGTCCATATCATGATCACAAAGAATAAATATCCTTTTCAGCGCTCTTATACATCGGGGTTTCAAAGTTTGAGATTCTTGATCAAACAAGGGGGCTGTTGGATGAAGCACTGCTTTTTGTGCATAGTAAAACACCTCAGGTACCTACAGAACAAGGTAAAATAAGCTTGTTTATCTACTCATGAGAAAAATTAAGACTAATATGGCTAGTCTAAACATGACACAGAAAACAAAACTCGTGTGTTCTAATTTCTCCAAATGCATGAGAAAATGGTATAAGATATAACATATCACAAAACTGATCTTACTTTACTAGTACAACAAGCTCAATCTGGTGAGACGTTTTCACAAGAAATTCCACCAAAAGGAACACAAATACATGAGAGGCAAAATAGAAGGGTGTTACATTTTGTATTAGTATAACTATAGGATTATTGCCATTTGCTAAACAACAAAACATCAAAACACGTTGCCTAGTTTCGTAATTGTTATGTGAACAATACATGCTTTTACTTGGAAAATTTTCAAAAGAAGAAAGGGGAAATATAAGACTATAACTTCAGATTTCATGAAAGAGGGAGTAATTAATACCATATCTCACTAAGTAAAACATTTATATAGTAAAAAGAACACGTGAGTGAAGGGTGGTCATAACAATGACCTTGAATAATCTAATTATCTCTTTACACTAAGAATTACTATTGAACTTGAAAACTTGACAAAACGGAGAACTTTTATCATTGAATGAAGATAAACAAAATAACATACTAACCTGGACAAGGTTTGCTGCAGAACACTCTATACAAGTTTCAATTTCCCTAAACTGTTGCATTACTGGAGCCATCACCTGCTCTAGACTCACCGGATAGTGTTCATCACGCAGATCTAGCTTGCATCCAACCACAATCACTGGTGCCTTCACCTGTAGATGTATATAGAAAAAACATCAATGAAGTCTCACAATCTCCTTTCAAGTTTCAAACAATTAAAAGCATATATCTCATTTAATTTTTTACCTCCTGTTTTCCTGGTTTTTTCCCCTAGTCTTATTTAATTATATAATTGAATATGAATGAATACAATACCTTCAGACGACGAACTTCCGGAATCCAGAAAGTCTGAAGGCGATTAAGCGTTTCCGGTTTATCACAAGCATAAGTCAACACTACCGCATCAGCTCGCTTCAGTTCTTCCTCTAGCTTAGCTTTACCTTCCAAACTACATTAACAAATCCATATCAAAAACTAATAAACAACCGACTCATAATTTAATCAATCAATAAATCAAATAAATCGATCATTATTTATTAATAATACATAATCTAGACCTAGATGCCGTGTCGATGATCGTAACGGGAACGGCATCTGGATAGTAATCCGCAGGAAGACGAGTAGGCGGAAGAACCGGAGAAACGCTTTCCGGAAAATTCTCCGACGCAGCTGCCGCAATTAGGCTTGATTTACCGGTGCCGCGATCACCAACCACCACCACGCGAACCGTAGTCCGGCGACCTGGAATCGGCGCCCCTGCGACTGAACCGCCTGACATTTAACAACTACAAATGCAAAAAATCACATATAAGCCGCGTAAAATACTTCGTTCGGTGAGATCTGAACAATTAGCAATCACCTGTGAGAAAACGACGAATGGATAGGTGAATTTTGTAGGATTGATCTGCTTGTTGATCGACGGGGAGCTACGGAGACATTGGCATGACGGTGTAAATGATCGATTGTTTGTAGCGAGGAAGAAATGTTAATTGTGTTGATGGAGACACTTGTGAGGGTGTATGGAATGCGTGACTGAAGGATGTAAAAATGTGACAAATCACAAATCCCTTCAAATGGCGAAGTTGTTTGTGACTTGTGTTTGACACTACTGTATTAGACTACAGGAAAATGATAAACAACAAAAATATAATGAAAGTTAAATACGGTTTTAGTTCTAAATAATATTTTTAATTAAAAATATTAAACTTAATTTTTTAGTAGCGTAAATTATATAAATTGTCTTTTATGTTTATACTATTTTCCAGATATTGTCCTTTATCCTAAAAATTGTCAGAGACCGTCCTTTATGTTTATAAATATTGCACGTTACGTCATTTGGCACTAACTCAGTTAAATTTCTCAGTTAAGTTTAGTAATGTGTAAGCCACATTAGGATACTTTTATAATTTTACCAATTTAATTAAAAAATATGTTAATTAAAATATCTATAAACTCACTCACTCTTTCTCTCTCTTCTCTCTATCTCTTTCTGTCTCTCCCCTCTCTCTCATCTCCCCTCTCTCTCTCTCTCCCTCTCCATCCCTCTTCTATCTTTAAATAGGGAGAGAGAAGAAAAAAAATGAGAGAAAAAGAGGAGAGAGAAATGGGAGAAAGATAGAGATAGAGGTGTACTGTCAAACCGGGTCATCGGGTTCTAACCCGACCCGGTTCTACACTAAAATCGGTTTCAAGGTCCGAGACCCGATCTAACCCGTGAGTCTTTAGCCAGGTTCTGAAATTTTTTTTGGTGGCCGTTTACAAGCCCGACCCGGTTTTCAAACCGGTTTCTGACCGTTACACGGCTTTTTTTAACGGCTTTATAGTCGTTGTAACGGCTATATAGCCATTATTTTGGCTTTTTTTTTGTATTTTAGACCCCCTAAACTTGTATAAATAGGTGTAGGTTGTATTGGTTCAACCACACCATTTTAAAACGCTCTAATTTCTCAAAAACGCTCACACTCGAAAGTCAAAATTCTCAAAATGGAAAACGAATCTCAACAATCTAATATTGGTGGTGCTTCTCAAAGTGTTAATGCCCCCACAGTTGTACGGGTCATTCCTACAACAAAGAATCACAATGTTTGGCAACATTTCGATTTATGTGAAATGTCAAATGGTGGTCATAAGGCTCGATGCAAGTTGTGCGGACATTTATTTGGAAAAGACGCAAATACGAATTTGAAGAATCACATTGGAAAAAACTATTGTTCGGTGTTGAAGGCTCAAGCTTCACAAAGTCAAACAAGTATGACGAACCAATGTACTATTTTTGCGTATAATGTTGACTTGGTTCGGAAGAGGATGGTGCATTTTGTTATTCAAGAGGGTCTACATTACAAACACTTTGACAACGAGCGTTTGACTAAGCTTATTCAACAAACGCTTCAACCTCGCTACACTCATGTAAGTCGTGCTACTCTTAGACGAGATTGTATAAATATGTGGAAAAAAGCTACATTAGAAATAAAAACCGGTATTGATTTAACTTGTGATGTTTGGTCGGCTCCCCACAACTTGCCGGATTCTTACCTTTGTGTTACGGCTCATTGGATGAATCCGAAAAGTTGGCAAATGATGAAACGTACTATTGTGTTCGATATGTTTGGATACCCCCACACCGGTGACAATTTATTTTATATTTTAGACAAAGTTATAAGAACTTTTAAAATAGAAAATAAAGTTTTTTCAATATCGTTTGATAACGTCTCGAATAATACCGTCGCGGTAAACCAACTTATATTAAAATATAACCCGATTTGTGATGGTATTTTTTCATAGCCGATGTGTTGCACGTTTTTTTAAAATGCAAACTTGTTATATAAAAAAGCGCATCCCAGGTTAGCAAATAACTAACACATGGAAAAAACCAAAACAATTACATGTAAAGTAGAGGGTTTTTCAACCACTCGGTCCAAGAAACTTTAACTTTACTACTACGACTAGAACACCACAAATAAGAAATCGAAATAATGGAATCAAGAAACGTTTCTTTACTAACTCCATGACGCCCAAAGATCTCTTCATTCCGAGTTCTCCAAATAAACCACCATGTTGTGAAGAAAATTGCTTCAATAACGAGCTTCTTTGGTTTAGAAAAATTAGCTGTGTCTAATCACCAAATAATTGAAAGAGGACATCTGGAAACTGGAAGAGTAATATCAAGCCAACGACCAATACCATCCCAAGTTTTAGAAGCAACAGAACAAACTCCAAAAAGATGAGTTACATTTTCAACCGAAGTATAGCAAAATGGGCACATAATGGTCTGAATATCAAAACCTTTTCTACTTAAGTTCCAGAAAGTAGGCAAGCGATCCAAAAGAAGTCTCCAAACATGAATATTCACCTTCTTTGGGGTAATATTATTCCATCTCGTAGCATGAGGCCCATCTGGAAGGTAAGTACGATTAATATACTTTCTAACAACGTTCACGGAAAACTCATTCTCCAAATCCAAATTTCACACCCATTTATCCTCAGAATTACCCATATTAATAATCTCCAAAGCTGCCTCTAACTCACTAAGTTGAGAGGATTCCACCCCTCCCCTTAGGTCATGCCTCCAATCCCAAACCGAACGGGAAGAACTCAATCGCTCACTAATCTTTGCATCCTTTTGATTCTCCAGATTATACATTATAGGAAAACGGGAACATAAAGGCACATTATCCAACCACACCTCTTTCCAAAATAAGGTAGAAGCCCCATTTCCCACTTTTTTCTTTATCGACCCCAAAGGAATTAAGCCTTCATTATCCAACTCATAAACAATTTTAATAATCTTGGGCTATGTCCCATTGCCTTTAATCATACTTGACATCCCTGTATTATCAAGTTTGTCCCCGTATATATTCTTTAGAACCCTAACCCATAACGAATCAAGACAATTTACATATCTCCATATCCATTTATAAAGGAGAGACCGATTAACACTACACAAACTGCCAATACCTAGGCCCCCTTTATGTTTTTCAGCAAGAACCAAGTCCCATTTAACCCATGGTATTTTACGGTTCTCACCATCTCCCCCCAGAAGAATGTCGCTCTCATAGATTCCAACTTTTTCCTACCCGCCACAAGTAAATGAAAGAGAGACAAAAAATATAAGCCAATGGATCCGAGGACTGAAGTTATAAACACTGACCTCCCGCCAATTGATAGCATATTCTCTTTTCATTTGTTGAAAAATTTATAGGTATTAACCCCCCCCCTCCCCGTGTTTTTTCTTCAAGCTTCACTACTGAATGAAGAGATATTCAGAGTAAATCTTATTTCTTGTTTTATGGACGCCCACACTATAAATTATAAAATATGTTAAGTTTTAATCATGCAAAAAACTTGTAATGAAAAGTCTAGAATGCAAAACCTAGTAAATTAGTTTTTAAAAGTTAATAAAATAGTAAGTTTACATAGATTTAACAAACACCAAACCCAAATCTAATTTGTTGAGGTACTCTATAAGAGGTTTTAGAATCCACAAAAAACATCATAAAGAATGTTGCGAGCATTAAGGTGATGATGAGGTGATCCAAAGCATTTTCCTAACGATGATTTGGTTCCTATGGAAAGGAGTAACAAAAGGGTGTTCAATAGCAGGAAATTAGATGCTACAAAAGTGGTGGAAGAAATCCAAACTAATGCATTCTTATGGATTAAAATCAAGCAAACTTGAGTGGAATATATAGTGTAACTATTATTACTAAATAGTTTAAAGAACAACTCTTAGGAACAATGATTTACCAATTAAGAAGCAGAATGTACAAGTCTTTAATGCTGCTTATGTGGGATGTTGATACCTTCTACGCGTGTATTGGACTCGACACGCGTTTCTTTTACCTCCTTCATACTTTCCACCTCTTCAGGATTCTCTTCCAGCAGGGGAGAGAGACACATCACCATCTCAAAGAGAGAGAGAGAGAGCGACTCTCACCGAAAAGGGCATCGGTCTTCGCCTTCCCCACCGTCACCGTCCACTGGTGGAGGCCGACGGCTAGGGTTTCACTACTTTCCAATCGTTCTTGGTTCTTGGCAATGACAGTGGAGGTGGTGATCGACGGCTGCGACGATGCCGGTTGTTCAACGTCTTTGGTCATAATTGTTATGTTAGTCCTCGCTCTACTGCTCTTTACTAACTGGTGGGATTCCTCGACGCCATGAATTTGGTTGGTATCAGTTTGTTTTGTTACGACACTGCACTCTTAAATGGTGAATTAGATATAAAAAATAAAACATGTTAATTTTGCTAACTCCCAAACAACTCTTTATTATAACCGGAAAATATAACTCAAAAAATCGATTACAATAACTCTCTAACTTTCATAATGAAACACTAACCCGGTAACATATATTTATAGACTCACCCAAACCTGGTAAACAAGAAACCTAATAACCCTCGCTTGGTCATTAAGCAACCCAATAAAACCTAACACATGGGTTGAGCCCATTTCTTTGGGCAAGCAACAATTGAGCCAACACGCTTGCTATAGCAAGCAAAAGAGAAAACCTAAAAAATAAAGTCGTTATGTGACAATCCGAACTTTCCAGGTTAACTCCATTAACCTAATCCGGTTAAAGTTAACTTAATCAACTTAACTCAAATCCCAGGGACTATTTCTGCCATTCTCAAACCCTAATTCACTTAAAACTTCAAGGACTAGTTGTGTGAATAACCAAAACTCAATCTGTTGACTTTTCAGAGTCAAAATCGTGTATGATTAATCGAAATTAATCCATAACTCTCAAGAATGATTCAAATTCGTAACTGAAATGCGTGTAAATGGCATTGTCGTTCATCATAGAAGCATTATTGAGTGATAATGATTCTAATTAATCCTATTATCATTTACAAACCGAAACCGACGAACCTATCACTAGAACTCCTAAATTCGATCATTTGGTAAGGCATTTGTGAAATCAAACACTCCCAACACTCTAATCGCACCTCTCTAAGCATTATGCAAACATCAGTTTCACCGGAGAGGCGATGGAAGCCGCCGGGGACCAACCCGTCAGAATCGCGACCATAACCTAATCAATCTCTATCAATTGGAACTCAATTCAGGTAATCAATCACACCTACAGATTCGTTTTCATCCCTAGAACAAAAGCCCTAACTTAAATTGGTCATACAACATCGAATTTATCAAGAATCAATTCTAGGGTTCTTATCAAATACGGTTTAGTCGAACCCCACTCTAGACCCGATTACAATCCAATCAAATTACATGGGTAGTTTCTAAATCCTCTGTTTATTGAAAGCCCCATGTTTTCAATTCATAATTTTATAGAGTTTGATCAATTTGAATCTGTGTTTCAAACTAGGGTTTCAATTCTTAGAAGCGAAATTAAACTATCCTAAACTTGTTGATTTTGCAATTAAAACTCACCACGAGTTCGAAATGAAACGACTAACAAAACCCCTCAATCCTTATGTCTAATAGCAATCGAATTCGGTGATTTTGGAGTAGGATGGGATTCGAATCGCGATTGAGGGTAAGGGACTGGTGTCTGTGAATATTAAAACCATATGGTCCGGGTTTTGTTCACGAGTTGCATCCCAGATCAGATGGTTAGTTCATGTGGCTTGTTCACAGGAGACCCGGGTTCGAATCCGAGAATCATTTTATAATTAGTTGTATTTTTTCTTAAAACATTATTTAATATATAAATACACGCAAACAATAATTTTAAATCCGAGAATCATTTTATAACTCGTCTTAATTATTGGTCTCACGTTTTAAAATAATATAATTATTTATAGTCATTATTTAACCCAAACGAATACCCGAAACAATAATATATATTATTAACTTGTATTTTGGTGACGTATTATACGTGTCGTATTCACATTAAATGGTAAACTAAAAATCCTTGATTTCGATGACGCGTTTGTCTACTCGTTAATCATAAGTGCGTTTTAAAACGTTCAATCTTTCGGTGTCATCGTCACATACTCCTACGTGACCTAATTATCGTGATCATATTCTAGGGCATTCATAGACTGTTTGCTTGCAAACTATTTGTGGTTTTGTAGCATCCATGTGTGATGCTAATTACTACGCTCTGCACGCTCAGGTGAGTTTCACGGCCCCTTTTTACTTGTTTTACTATTGGGGGAGAAACATGCTTACACACAAACTTATTTTACTTGTTTTTCATGTTGAGGAGAAACAAACATGTATATATACTATCATACTTTTACTTGTTTTCCCCGTGGGGGAGAAACAGGTACGCAGACAAACATTATTTTACATGTTTTTCCCGTTGGGGGAGAAAACATGACACAACTATTTTAGATTATTGTAATTCATATGTTATTACTGTTGAGGCTAAGCGTGACACACTATCACAGAAAGTCCTCATCGTACATCGAACCGTTAATATGGATCTTAGCAAGGTAATGTTTAGTAGTACTATTGGGTTTGACAATCCCCACCCGCGTTAGTCGCGCTAACTCGATTGGAGGTCGAACGGGTGAAATGTTAGCCTACTCACATTTGCCAGGGTTGATAGACCTGGCAGGAGGCATACAAACACAAACAGTTGATCGATGTCGTTAGGTCGGTCAAAAACAATCCTTAAACACTTAACTAGTGTAACATTTCTGATTTTCATCATGTAATCGTTTGATTTCAATAAACAAACACATTTCAGTTTCGATTCGTGTACAAACAAACTACGATGCAGTTACATATACAAACTATTCTATTACAATAAATTAAACAAAAACGCAATTATCTCACAAGCCCCGAGGACCAAAACTGACAAAACTCAAAAACTACAAAACTAGGCAAGCACGGTCGCGCCTAGGACTAGGCACGGTCGCGCCTGCAGACCTAAGCACGGTCGCGCCTAAAGTAGGCACGGTCGCGCTGATGAACCCACTTGACTGCAGAAAGTCAAACCATACCATACCTTCTGAATTCGCGAAAATTAAAATAAAGAAAAGCCGGTCTTCGCGCGTCAGACCATACTCGACTGAAATTCGTCTAAAGCACGCATCAATTGTCGTCCAATTTGCACAATTAATTAATCCCATTCACACCACAACCGAGCCTCTCAAATTCGTCGATATAGAGTCAGTTGCACGCTTCCTACACCCTCATATACACCCACTCAATCTCTCAGAACTCTCACTCGACGCTCACAACACCTCTGTCGTCCGATTGATCGCCAAGAAACGAAGCCGCTCGACCCGTAGCCGACCGCATTCAATTGCCCACTTTCAACAAGTAAGTCAACACGTCTTCAGCTTTGTATCTACCTCTACTACGAAAGCCCTATGTCAATTCGTTGTAGAAACACTCAAATCGATCCGATTTTGAACCAAAAAGCCGAAACATAAATTTTACTCGAACTACACTCTAGACATGATATAAATACAATTAAACTATGTAGAAACATTCGTAATCATCCACTAAGTGAAAGCCCTAAGAATATAGAAGCTATTAATATAAGAATCGATCGAATTGTGTCTGAAAAAGGCCCGACACGGTCGCGCTCATCCTTGAGCGCGGTCGTGCCTGACCAAGCACAGTCGTGCCCCAGGTGTGGCCCGGTCGTGCTTACCGAGCAAACAAGTCTTGACCAAAAACAAACACTAGACGCGGTCGTGCCAGATACGAGCACGGTCGTGCTCTATGTCCAGACCCTCTGTAGTGACTTCTGACTCGACCACGGGCGCGCTCAGACCACCACGGTCACGCCCGGCAACGAGCGCGGTCGTGCCCTACTTGAGCACGGTCGTGCTCCTTGACCAGAAACTTTAATTTTATTATTTTCAAACTTAATTTAATATGTTTTTATTTAAACATTTCAAAACTTGTTTATAAAAATTTAAGTTATAAAATCCCAAAACCCGAGAATCATTTATATACCAAATCGCTGATTTAGAAATTTAAAACGATTAATTCCCGATAGTTTCAAAACCGATGAAATAGTGAATTTATATAATCATTTTTATTTATACAAATATATATATATATATATTGATTTAAACAAATATCGTTTAATTAAATTTTATTTAAATAAATATATATATATATATATCGCTACTAATTTATTATTCCAAAACCAACCCTAAACACACAAACCACCAACGAACCCACTTTGGACACAAAATAACACAAACAGTGACACGCGTTATACCCTCATTCAATAGGTCAAACGTAGCGACCTACAACACGCTTGGTATTTTTGTTGATCTGTGCAAACTACACGCCCCAACATAAGTGAGTTACATAGCCCCTCTTTTACTCTATTTACAAACTTTTGGGGTGGAACATGCGTTCTATTTACTATGTTTACAAACTACACAATATACAATTCCACCCTACAATCATGTGTTACAATTTTGAGCTTTGTGCTTGAGTACTAGGTGTGTAGACCAACACGCAGTTTGCTATTCACGTGCAATCATTAACTATTTTATAGCCTACAGTAAACAGTGATAGATCTATTGAGTCTGACAAACCCACCCAGGTAGGGTGACTGTTACTGCCAACACGCGTTTGTTTTGCATGCTAGTTACAAAGGTTTGATTGTACTACCAGGTCACACGATGGTATCTCTCCATAAATGCCTTAATTGCCATGTGTGTATGAATTGTATACACACAACACTATATTCTATTACATGACACGAAAACCTATGTATTCTCACCAACTTTTTAGTTGACTTTGTTTTTAACCATGTTTCAGGTGACAATGTTTGAAGTATTACAAGCTGCTACATATAGGATTTGGACCTAGCAATTAATCTAAACTATTTATATTTTGTAATCGCTACATTTGGTTCTTGTATGGTATGAACTTGCTACGTGTAATGAAAATGAATGTTTAAATTATTCAAACTTTAGCAACCATGAGCTATGAACAGTCTGCACAACTTCACGCCCCGACGTTTTCCGCCGTCGGTCGGGGTGTGACAGATTGGTATCAGAGCCTTGGTTATAGGGAATTAGGTTATTAGACACCATTGACCTAGACTATAACTTTAGGACACCCAACAATGCCATGCTACATGTTTTATGTGATACGTGCTATTTGCTATATTCACATGCCTTATGTGTTAGTTATTTGATACTTAAATTGTTTAGACTACAAGACTTAATAAGCATACGTAAATAATAAAATAAATCGTATCCATACCCGTATCCTAAGCCGCATATCCTCCTTAACTGCTTCTATGTCATCATCGCCATAACTTGTGGAAAAACTCATACTCGTGGACCTATGCCTATCAAAAATATTTTTCATACCCGTTAAGGTTTTAGACTCTGTTAATTATTAGAGGACACGTGCAATCTGGAAGGGTGACACCTGTATTCTGGGTTTTCTGTCTAGGAAAGCATTTCATATAAATCCCAATCAACCGAGGGATCCGTATGCTTTCCTGGGAATTCCCGGGATGAGTGTTTACCTATAGGCTAAAGCACGTCTCCTTGAAAATTATATAAGTCTAATTAACCTTAATATGTCATTGTGTTCAAGTAGAAATGTGATTACTTGAAAACAATCCGAACTATGAAATAAATGTGTTATTATTCCTCCTATCCTAAATTTCAACGGATTTTTATAAATTCTCACAACACTTTTGTATCATTCTCTTTTTATAGAATGCCTCCTCGTCGTAACATCAACCGCAACAACACCGACAACGCCAACGATAGCACCAACACCAATACCAGCAATGCCAACAACAACAATAATACCAACCTTGCTGCTCTCCTCACTCAGCTGGTAACTCAACTAACTCAAGCCAATAACAACAACAATGGGAACGCCAGTGGTAGTGCTAATACTGGTGGTGGCGGTGGTGCCAACCCGCCACAATGTACCTTCAAGCATTTCAACTCTTGCAATCCCCTGAAATTTTATGGTACCGAAGGAGCCACGGGACTCCTTCAATGGTTCGAAAGTATTGAGGGCACCTTCCTCAATAGTGACTGTCCGGACAATCTGCGTGTCCGCCATGCCACTAGTGTCTTCCAAAAACGGGCACTAACCTGGTGGAATGGGGAAAAGAGAACAAAGGGAGTAGAAGTAGCAATGGCTCTGCCATGGGATGAGCTGAAAAGGATCATGACCGAGGAATTCTGTCCTCGAAATGAGATGAAGAAACTGGAAGCGGAATTTTGGGATCTTACCCAAGATAGCGGTGAAAGCTTGGCGTACACTAACCGTTTCCACGAACTCAACATGCTGGTACCGCACATGGTTACACCTTTGTCTAGGTGTATTGAAAAATATATCGGTGGTCTACCGAGACAAATCCAGGACACTGTTCTGGGAAGAAATCCTGCAACCCTAGAAGATGCTATTCGTCTAGCTGCCACACTGACCGATAATCACGTTAAAGCAGGTACTCTTACCAAAAAGGGCGCCAAGAAAGTTTCTGACACCACAACTCCTCCTACTCATGTCAAAGAAGTTCAAAACGAACAGTATCGAAACACCAGGAAGAGAAAGGCGAAGAATTTTGCAATAGTCACTCCAGCCGCCCCAATTAATCAAGTTGCACCCTTGGCTCAAAATCCAGCCAAGAAAGCTTATGGAGGTACCTACCCACTCTGCAACAACTGCAACTATCATCACCCACAAACTGTCCCATGTCGCCTTTGCAATCATTGTGGGAAACTTGGCCATACGACCAATATTTGCCGACAAAAGGCACTTACTACTCAAGCCAACCCGGTTAATCAACCCGGAGCTAATCAAGTGGTTCCAATCAATGCAAATGGACGGGCATGCTATGAATGTGGCAACCCGAACCACTTCCGAAACCAATGTCCAAAACTTGTGAACAATAATCAGGGCGGAGCTCGTGGGCGTGCTTTCAACATCAACGCCAATGAAGCTCAAGCCAACGATCATGTGGTCAACGGTACGTTTCTTGTAAATAAACAATTTGCATCTATACTATTTGATACCGGAGCCGATAAGAGTTTTGTGTCACTTAACTTTGAACCTTTACTTGCAAAAACACGATCCAAACTCGACAAAACCTTCACCGTTGAAGTAGCGGATGGAAACTCCATCACTATTGACTCCATCATTCATGACTGCTCACTAGAACTCAATGGTCACACGTTTCCAGTCAACCTTATACCAATGCCATTGGGAAGCTTTGACGTCATCATCGGCATGGATTGGTTATCTAAAAACCATGCCGAGGTCATGTGCTTTGAAAAGTACATCCGAGTACCTCTTCCATCGGGAGACATATTGAAAGTCTTTGGCGAGAAACCTTGCAAAGGACTCAAACTAATGTCATGCATAACTGCCCAGAAATACATTCGAAAGAAGTGCATGGTTTTCCTAGCTCATGTGATTCAAAAAGAAGACAAGGAGAGAAGAATAGAAGATATTCCCATCATTCGGGAGTTTCCCGAAGTCTTTCCCGATGACTTACCCGGACTTCCACCTATTCGGGAAGTAAAGTTTCAAATCGATCTTATACCCGGAGCAAACCCTGTGGCTAAAGCTCCATACCGGCTTGCACCTTCCGAATTGCAAGAACTTGCAAGTCAACTTCAAGAACTCGCTGACAAAGGTTTCATACGGCCAAGTCATTCACCGTGGGGTGCACCAGTCTTGTTTGTTAAAAAGAAGGATGGTTCATTCCGCATGTGTATTGACTATCGAGAGCTCAACAAGCTTACAATCAAAAACCGCTACCCGTTACCTAGGATTGACGACCTCTTCGATCAACTCCAAGGTTCTACTTGTTTCTCGAAGATTGATCTTCGATCTGGTTATCACCAACTGCGTGTCCGAGAAGAAGATATTCCAAAGACCGCCTTCCGAACAAGATATGGTCATTACGAGTTCACGGTTATGCCTTTTGGGTTGACCAATGCACCTGCTGTCTTTATGGACCTCATGAACCGCATGTGCAAACCATACCTTGACAAATTCGTGATCGTTTTCATCGATGACATCTTGATCTATTCCAAGACTGAGGAAGAACATGAACAGCACCTTAGACTGGTTTTGGATCTCCTGAGAACCGAACAATTATACGCCAAGTTCTCCAAATGTGAATTTTGGCTAAAGGAGGTTCAATTTTTGGGTCATGTTGTCAATAAAAAGGGAATACATGTCGACCCTGCCAAGATCGAAGCTGTCAAGAATTGGAGTGCTCCTCAAACCCCTACTGAGGTTCGTTCGTTTCTTGGTTTAGCGGGTTATTACCGAAGGTTCATTTCTAATTTCTCCAAGATTGCTGTTCCCCTCACCGCCTTGACACATAAAGGTAAACCTTATGAATGGGGGCCAAAACAAGAAGAAGCTTTCCAAACTCTTAAACAGAAGTTATGTGATGCTCCTATTCTGACTCTTCCAGAAGGAAACGATGATCTAGTCGTCTACTGCGATGCCTCTAACCTAGGCCTTGGTTGTGTTCTCATGCAACGAGGCAAGGTAATCGCTTATGCATCAAGGCAACTCAAGATCCATGAAAAGAACTATACGACGCACGATCTGGAGCTAGGTGCAGTCATATTTGCCTTGAAGATTTGGAGACATTATCTATATGGCACGAAATGTGTGGTATTTACCGACCACAAAAGCCTCCAACACATCTTCAATCAAAAAGAACTCAACATGAGGCAACGACGTTGGGTTGAACTACTCAATGACTACGATTGCGAGATTCGTTATCATCCCGGTAAGGCTAATGTTGTAGCCGATGCGCTGAGCCGTAAAGAACGCCTCATGCTCCAAAGTGTCAAGATTCACTCCGACATTCAAACCCGTATTCTAGCAGCTCAACACGTCTCGATTACCGAGGGCAATATGTATGAGGAAATGTCGTGTGGTGCTGAATTCCAACTAGAGACTAAAAACAATGGCTTGCTTTATTTCTTGGATCGTATTTGGGTTCCCAACCGCAATGATCTCCGGGAATTCCTCATGACTGAAGCACACAAGTCTCGGTATTCTATCCATCCCGGTGCGGATAAAATGTATCACAATCTTCGACCACAATATTGGTGGCCTGGTATGAAGAAAGACATTGCACTCTATGTTGCAAAATGCCTAACCTGCTCTAAAGTCAAAGCCGAACATCAACGTCCTTCCGGTTTACTTGAACAACCGGAAATCCCCGTGTGGAAATGGGAAAATCTAGCCATGGACTTCATTACTAAACTCCCTCGTACTTCAAACGGCTATGATAGCATTTGGGTAATCATTGACCGTCTCACAAAGTCCGCACACTTCCTGCCCATCCGTGAAGACTATCGGGTTGAGAAATTGGCCCGAATCTATATTAACGAAATTGTGAGTCGACACGGTATACCTTTGAACATAATCTCCGACAGAGATGCTCGTTTCACTTCCAGATTTTGGCAATCTTTGCAAAAGGCACTTGGCACACGATTGGATTTAAGCACAGCCTACCATCCCCAAACTGATGGCCAGACTGAACGAACAATCCAAACCCTCGAAGACATGCTGAGAGCCTGTGTCATAGACTTTGGTGGCAATTGGGATTCACATCTAGCACTTATTGAATTCTCCTACAATAACAGCTACCACACCAGCATCAACATGGCTCCATTCGAAGCTCTTTATGGTCGCAAATGCCGTTCTCCTATCTGTTGGAACGAGATTGGTGAAGCATAAATCACCGGTCCCGAGTTAATTCAGGAAACATCCGACAAAATCCTTCAAATCCGTGACAACATCCGAGTAGCGAGAAGTCGACAAAAGAGCTATGCCGACAAGCGACGAAAACCCTTGGAATTCCAAGTGGGTGACCTTGTGCTTCTCAAAGTATCCCCTTGGAAGGGTGTGATCCGCTTTGGAAAGAAAGGCAAACTAGCACCTCGTTACGTAGGCCCGTTCAAGATCCTTGAAAGAATCGGGAAAGTGGCTTACAAACTTGAGCTACCTCCAGCACTCAACAATGTTCATCCAACCTTCCACGTGTCCAACCTGAAGAAATGTCTTGCTGATGAGAACCTCCACATACCTCTTGACGACGTGCGCATTGATGAAACGATGCACTTTGTCGAGAAACCGGTGGAAATCATGGACCGTGAGATCAAGCAACTCAAACGCAGCCGCATTCCTATAGTCAAAGTCCGTTGGGATTCTAAACGTGGTCCTGAGTTTACTTGGGAACGTGAAGACCAAATGAAACTCAAGTATCCTCACCTATTCACCAATTCTGCAGCCTCAACTAGTTGAATTTCGGGACGAAATCCCCTCAACAAGGGGAGACTGTAACATTTCTGATTTTCATCATGTAATCGTTTGATTTCAATAAACAAACACATTTCAGTTTCGATTCGTGTACAAACAAACTACGATGCAGTTACATATACAAACTATTCTATTACAATAAATTAAACACAAACGCAATTATCTCACAAGCCCCAAGGACCAAAACTGACAAAACTCAAAAACTACAAAACTAGGCAAGTACGGTCGCGCCTAGGACTAGGCACGGTCGCGCCTGCAGACCTAAGCACGGTCGCGCCTGCAGACCTAAGCACGGTCGCGCCTAAAGTAGGCACGGTCGCGCTGATGAACCCACTTGACTGCAGAAAGTCAAACCATACCATACCTTCTGAATTCGCGAAAATTAAAATAAAGAAAAGCCGGTCTTCGCGCGTTAGACCATACTCGACTGAAATTCGTCTAAAACACGCATCAATTGTCGTCCAATTTGCACAATTAATTAATCCCATTCACACCACAACCGAGCCTCTCAAATTCGTTGATATAGAGTCAGTTGCACGCTTCCTACACCCTCATATACACCCACTCAATCTCTCAGAACTCTCACTCGACGCTCACAACACCTCTGTCGTCCGATTGATCGCCAAGAAACGAAGCCGCTCGACCCGTAGCCGACCGCATTCAATTGCCCACTTTCAACAAGTAAGTAACACGTCTTCAGCTTTGTATCTACCTCTACTACGAAAGCCCTATGTCAATTCGTTGTAGAAACACTCAAATCGATCCGATTTTGAACCAAAAAGCCGAAACATAAATTTTACTCGAACTACACTCTAGACATGATATAAATACAATTAAACTATGTAGAAACATTCGTAATCATCCACTAAGTGAAAGCCCTAAGAATATAGAAGCTATTAATATAATAATCGATCGAATTGTGTCTGAAAAAGGCCCGACACGGTCGCGCTCATCCCTGAGCGCGGTCGTGCCTGACCAAGCACAGTCGTGCCCCAGGTGTGGCCCGGTCGTGCTTACCGAGCAAACAAGTCTTGACCAAAAACAAACACTAGACGCGGTCGTGCCAGATACGAGCACGGTCGTGCTCTATGTCCAGACCCTCTGTAGTGACTTCTGACTCGACCACGGGCGCGCTCAGACCACCACGGTCACGCCCGGCAACGAGCGCGGTCGTGCCCTACTTGAGCACGGTCGTGCTCCTTGACCAGAAACTTTAATTTTATTATTTTCAAACTTAATTTAATATGTTTTTATTTAAACATTTCAAAACTTGTTTATAAAAATTTAAGTTATAAAATCCCAAAACCCGGGAATCATTTATATACCAAATCGCTGATTTAGAAATTTAACACGATTAATTCCCGATAGTTTCAAAACCGATGAAATAGTGAATTTATATAATCATTTTTATTTATACAAATATATATATATATTGATTTAAACAAATATCGTTTAATTAAATTTTATTTAAATAAATATATATATATATATCGCTACTAATTTATTATTCCAAAACCAACCCTAAACACACAAACCACCAACGAACCCACTTTGGACACAAAATAACACAAACAGTGACACGCGTTATACCCTCATTCAATAGGTCAAACGTAGCGACCTACAACACGCTTGGTATTTTTGTTGATCTGTGCAAACTACACGCCCCAACACAAGTGAGTTACATAGCCCCTCTTTTACTCTATTTACAAACTTTTGGGGTGGAACATGCGTTCTATTTACTATGTTTACAAACTACACAATATACAATTCCACCCTACAATCATGTGTTACAATTTTGAGCTTTGTGCTTGAGTACTAGGTGTGTAGACCAACACGCAGTTTGCTATTCACGTGCAATCATTAACTATTTTATAGCCTACAGTAAACAGTGATAGATCTATCGAGTCTGACAAACCCACCCAGGTAGGGTGACTGTTACTGCCAACACGCGTTTGTTTTGCATGCTAGTTACAAAGGTTTGATTGTACTACCAGGTCACACGATGGTATCTCTCCATAAATGCCTTAATTGCCATGTTTGTATGAATTGTATACACACAACACTATATTCTATTACATGACACGAAAACCTATGTATTCTCACCAACTTTTTAGTTGACTTTGTTTTTAACCATGTTTCAGGTGACAATGTTTGAAGTATTACAAGCTGCTACATATAGGATTTGGACCTAGCAATTAATCTAAACTATTTATATTTTGTAATCGCTACATTTGGTTCTTGTATGGTATGAACTTGCTACGTGTAATGAAAATGAATGTTTAAATTATTCAAACTTTAGCAACCATGAGCTATGAACAGTCTGCACAGCTTCACGCCCCGACGTTTTCCGCCGTCGGTCGGGGTGTGACAACTAGTAAGGGTAAGAAGAGTATCGTATCCACGAGGAATCAGTGGTTAGTGAAATTGCTTAGTTTGATAATTAGAATGAAAACACAGATCAAATAAAAATGCAACCTCCTCCAAACTTCAGATTCTAGGTTTATGCAAAACTCAGTTATTTAATTGGACACCACATAGACATAGTGTTGGAAAATCAGTTAAAATAGTAATTGAAGACAGGCTGTTGTCAGCAACCTATACAACCAGTTCCGTCACAAACCAGTATAATTCAATCACCCAATTTATAAATGCCAAGTTACCCCCTTTAGTCACCCAACCCTGCTACTAGGTTTTGTCATTAACCGAACAAGATCGTAAAGCAAGCAAACTCAAAGCACTCAAATAAACTGTTTAAAATAACTAATACATCAATCTACTCAGTTATTGTCAGAAACTAAATAGATCCAAAAACATAAATAAACTGAATCAAAACATGAAACCTATATGAACCGTCCGCCTGGAGGAAGCCGCAAGTGAATTACCCGATCATGGTGATGGGGATCATCTTCAATCTTCAAGTGGATGTTAGAATCCCCCAAATCGCCCCAAGAACTAATGCTAAAAGATGGATCTCGAATTTGGGGAAGAAACCCCCACTTAAACTCTCAAAATCGGCAGTTTCCCGAAAATCCGCGTCAAAATAACGTAACCAGCGTAAGCTTACGCTGGTATGGCGTAAGCTTACGCCGAAACGCTGAAGCTGCTGTGAATGAACTGGTTAGGCGTAGGCCTACGCAGGGCGGCGTAAGCTTACGCTATGTGGCGTAGGCTTACGCTGGATCCTGGGTTTCTGCCCCGTTTCTTCCGTCTTCCATCCAACTCTTGCATATCTCGCATAATATCTTCTAAAATCATACATTAAGCTTCCAACACCTGCACATGCACATCTACACAAAACTTTTGTATTCCACATGTTAATTTACATAAATATAACATGTTACACCCTTTAATGCATAAAACTTTGGTCGCTTATCACATCCCCACACTTACTCTTTTGCGTCCCGAAAAAGAATTATGCAATGGAATCATAATTGAAACATCCTCTCATAGTCTCATACAATTAAAACATAATCACGCATTGACTGTAACAATTGGTATTTCTATCCGACTAAACCCAACCACCGATCTATTGAGCCCCCGATTCTGTGATCTACTATCCTATTTATTACCAAGCAACAGTTTCTCTATGGGTCTCACATTCAGGAAGCTACAACTTAGTCTAATCCCATCTCAAAGTCATGTTTAGGCACGGGTTAAACCTTATAGATTTCCCACCACTATAAACACTAATTTACGAGTTTTTGAAAATTATGGGATTATGGATTGATGGATGCATGTTTTTGAGCTTTTATTATTATTTTATGAATGAACCTAACCCAGTGGTGTTTCAATCACGCTGGAACACGATATATGACACGTAGGCTGCAGTTCTTAAGCCATGAAGTACATAAGCTTCGGAGCATGGGTGTATCCTTCAAGTCACCATCCCGAAGGGAAACACGTACTCGTAACTTAGTCATCCAATATTGATCACTTAAGTCCCGCCCATGGGTGTATCCTTCAAGTCACCATCCCGAAGGGAAACACGTAGGCTGAACTCAAGCTCTCAATTTTGTTTAATTAAGCTCATGCAAGATGGATTATGAATTGCGGGCGTCACCAATTTTCGGATTTATTTTCATAAAAAGAAAGTGGTGTGCCAAGTAATTTTAAAAACTTATAATTTTTTGCTTATAGTGGTACCTCACCCTATGATGACAGTTTCAACCTTGCCAAAACCCCTAAGATAAAAACCCACAAGACATCCTGAATTAATTGTCAATTAACCCTAGATACAATATCAGGATATTTAAGCTCTTTAGATCGGTTGGGCCTACCAAAACATTGCAAATCAAACGCGTTTTCTATTTATTATTCAATTTAATCACACAAGCATAGTTTTCAATTATATCTATCATTTTCCATTTAGTTACAAAAATTCTGATCCAAGGACATTTTTGAAAATTTTAAATTTTTATGGATTTTTCAATTTTTATGTATATATATATTTTTCTATACAAACTCAGTCTCCCATCCCCACACTTAAACTCTACATTGCCCCCAATGTAGGATGAGAGACGATGAAAATAAATATGCAAAAATAAAACTATATAAAGAATTGGAAAGTACTTAGCTGGTTGCAAGTTGTAACTGTTTTCAATCCAAACTCATACGATCGTATAGCATTTTCTTCGCGATCGCCATCAAAATCTGCTATTGGGTTGCCTTTTACATGAAAATCAAACTCGAACCATCACCACCCGAATGGAGACTGAGTACGGGTGGATCACTCCAAACCTGGAAAAATTAAACTCGAAACAAACCCAAAAGCATCAAACTGACTCAATGTATAACAACATAAAACTGACTCGATAAAAACAAAAAAAAACACACACCTCTAAAACTCTACAAACGGGCTAGCATTCATTTGAAAACACGCACACTCACTTGAAAACCCATGAACATTCCCCACACTTGGCCGGCTCACACACAAAACAAAGAAAACAAAGAAATAATTTCCTAACTCACTTTCGTAGGAATCACGGATGCATTTAGCACATACATCAAGCCATTTAAACCACTCGGTAGCCCGAGTGGACGAGTTTAGTCTCGTAAGGGTTTCTATTGAACACACCCGCAAAGTTCATTTAACTAGACATGAATGTAAAACATACCTTAGGCTACCTCCTAAGAGTTCTAAGTTTAACGTCCTCAGCCAGACGCAGTGTACCTTACTTAGGTCATGGTGGTCGGGTGGGATGTTTGCAGTCCTCCTTCCCCGCACTCAAGTTCCTCTCATCATCCAATTTTCTCCAAGCCTTCATAAACAAAGAAAAGAGTTCTTGATCTACATCATGAACTCGCAGTTTCTTCCCTTTCCGCCTCCTCTTTCTGACCCTCTTCTTCCCATTGTCTGGAGTCTCACCATTCTTCATCTCAGCTGACCTGTCAAACACAACACAAGCATTCTCGACTGTGTGATTCACCTTTTCAGGTGATCCACATTTGTTAGCTTTCGGGGTTGGCAAGTTTGAAAATATTTTAAGACTCATTTTCTGAGCCCCAAACCTCATCCTTACCGTTCCCTCAGCACAGTTAATATTTGCCTGAGCAGTGGCCAAGAACGGTCTACCCAAAATAATAGTTGGCTCTGTGTTCTTGACACAATCCAACACCAAGAAATCCACTGGGTAATAAAACTCTCCTACATTCACAATCACATCCTTTACAATCCCCCGAGGATGTGCGGGAGTCTGATCAGCCAACACCACGATGGTGTTAACTCTCTGTAATGGACCAAAATCGTGCTGATCATACAGACTCCCTGGAATTATGCTCACAGATGCTCCAAGATCCAGCAATGCTCTATCCAGTTTAATTTCACCTATATGTATAGAAATAATAGGTGTCCCTGGATCTTGGAGTTTTGGGGGAAAGATACCCGTAAACACAGCATTCACACTAGCACTTAGCTTTACCTGTTCGGGACATTTGTGCCGTCGTTTACGGGTACTCAAACCTTTCATGCACTCAACACTATCAGGATTTTCTTTAAGTTCTTTAAAAAATGGTAGATTAATTTTATGATTTTCAAATTTCTCCCATCTTTCATCTTGTGTTGGCTCCCGTTCACTTAACACTGGTGGGAACACTGGTGGGAACAAAGCCGAAGGGAATGGAATTTTCATAGATTTATTCACATTTTTATTTTTCAGATTATTTTGTGAAATTAAATCCTGATTAGGGTCGGCCTCAGATTCACTATGCTCCACCACTCTTTCTACAACCGGTGGTGGAGTCTGTTCACAAGCAGTATATTCAAATGAAGAATGAAAACTTACATCATTGAGGTGTGCACTGGTTGTGGTTTCAGAACAGGAGGACTGATGTGAACAACGAGGCTTACCTACTTCCTTGATGAGTGACCCGACAATCCCAGTTAGGTTGGCAACTAGATCTACCAAAGCTTGATGAGCTTTGTCCTGGCTCTCCTGTTGTTGCACCACTGCTTGTATCATCTTGGCCATCTCCTTCATGTTTGACTGGATGGCATCCAGTTCAGAATGATAGTTGTCTTGATCAGGTGGCCTGCTTGGGTGGTAGTCTTGGTTGTAATCGCCCTGATAGTTTGGGTACTCAGGACCACCACCATATTGATTGTATCTTGAGCAATCTTGTGCCCAGTGGCCGATGATGCCACAGTTGTTGCATGGTTCATAGTAGTCTTGGTCACCATAATAATTACTGTCCATGTCAATCTGCACACGTAGCACAACCGAGTAGCTCTGAACAAAGAAATAAACAAAATAAACAAAAAATAAAAACAGAAGTAAAGAAAATCTTTTTGGGTGTTTGATAAGAATTAAAATCAACTAAAGACAATAAACTAAAGCAATAGAACTAAGCGCACCGATTCCCCGGCAACGGCGCCATTTTGATCGATGTCGTTAGGTCGGTCAAAAACAATCCTTAAACACTTAACTAGTAAGGGTAAGAAGAGTATCGTATCCACGAGAAATCAGTGGTTAGTGAAATTGCTTAGTTTGATAATTAGAATGAAAACACAGATCAAATAAAAATGCAACCTCCTCCAAACTTCAGATTCTAGGTTTATGCAAAACTCAGTTATTTAATTGGACACCACATAGACATAGTGTTGGAAAATCAGTTAAAATAGTAATTGAAGACAGGCTGTTGTCAGCAACCTATACAACCAGTTCCGTCACAAACCAGTATAATTCAATCACCCAATTTATAAATGCCAAGTTACCCCCTTTAGTCACCCAACCCTGCTACTAGGTTTTGTCATTAACCGAACAAGATCGTAAAGCAAGCAAACTCAAAGCACTCAAATAAACTGTTTAAAATAACTAATACATCAATCTACTCAGTTATTGTTAGAAACTAAATAGATCCAAAAACATAAATAAACTGAATCAAAACATGAAACCTATATGAACCGTCCGCCTGGAGGAAGCCGCAAGTGAATTACCCGATCATGGTGATGGGGATCATCTTCAATCTTCAAGTGGATGTTAGAATCCCCCAAATCGCCCCAAGAACTAATGCTAAAAGATGGATCTCGAATTTGGGGAAGAAACCCCCACTTAAACTCTCAAAATCGGCAGTTTCCCGAAAATCCGCGTCAAAATAACGTAACCAGCGTAAGCTTACGCTGGTATGGCGTAAGCTTACGCCGAAACGCTGAAGCTGCTGTGAATGAACTGGTTAGGCGTAGGCCTACGCAGGGCGGCGTAAGCTTACGCTATGTGGCGTAGGCTTACGCTGGATCCTGGGTTTCTGCCCCGTTTCTTCCGTCTTCCATCCAACTCTTGCATATCTCGCATAATATCTTCTAAAATCATACATTAAGCTTCCAACACCTGCACATGCACATCTACACAAAACTTTTGTATTCCACATGTTAATTTACATAAATATAACATGTTACACCCTTTAATGCATAAAACTTTGGTCGCTTATCAACAGTCAGCTTCGGTTGCGAGCGCTTTAGTAAGACATGAACATAGGCTAGCTACCTATAGATATGCATAGTGAATGTACATAATCTGGCAAACACTCTCTTATTGCAAACTTGAAACCTGTGAACTCACCAACCTTGTGTTGACACTTTTTCTTACATGTTTCTCAGGTCGCTAAGGCACAGGTTGCACAATTAGGACATGCATGGAGTCCTACTGTCATATCATCCATTTCAAACATTTGAAACAGTTTACTTATTTACATTGATTGACGCCTATTGCGTGTAATTACTTTTGATTTCATATTAACGTTTACGCTTCCGCATTAACTCTGAACTTTTATGTTTTGACATTTCAAGTCCCATATAGTGTCGTTTGATGTAACTAATGACTGAGATCCTGGTGTGTCACCTTCCAAACGGTAAAACTCCGTTAGTTGAAATTGGGGGTGTGACACGTTATATGCCCAAAAAGATATCGACAAGTGTTTTACATCACCCCAAAAAAAGGGAACACTGGTACTGGTCCTGATAATGACGATGTCGTTACCGATGTTGTTCGACTGCTGTCGGTTAAGTGTTAAAATTTGTAACATTCAATTTTGACGACCTATGCACTCGTACTCACCCAACAAAAAAAGATCACATCGAAACGATTATAAAAAAACATGTGGAAACAACAAATCCTAATTTCTATAAAATATTATACTTTTAAAGTTTATAAAAGGAAAAAAACATAATTTTAAAACAATTTCGACATCTTGTACGTTCATGCATCGATTACTTGTATATTATAACAAAAACTCAATTCCGAATGAAATTTACATCGAAACATAGATAAAAATAGACACATTGCAACGGCGTACTTGAAGTTATGTAAAACATCATTTTTAAAGGTTGTAAGAGGATAAAACAAAATTTTAAAGCGATTTCGACGGGTTTGTACGTTCGTGCATCGATTACTTGTATATTATAATAAAAGCTCGGTTTTGAATGAAATTTATATCGAAACATACAAATAGACACATTGCAACGACATACTTGAAATTATGTAAAACATCATATTTTAAAGGTTGTAAGAGAAAAAAAACAAAAAAATTAAAGCAATTTCGACGGCTTGTACGTTCATGCATCGATCACTTGTATGTTATAACAAAAGCTTGGGTTTGAATGAAATTTATATCGAAACATACAAATAGACACATTGCAACGACATACTTGAAATTATGTAAAACATCATATTTTAAAGGTCGTAAGAGAAAAAAAACAAAAATTTAAAGCAATTTCGACGGCTTGTACATTCATGCATCGATCACTTGTATGTTATAACAAAAGCTTGAGTTTGAATGAAATTTATATCGATAATAGATAAAAATATACACGTCGCAATGACACATTCTAAATTCTGTAAAAATCATATTTTAAAAGTTATAAGAGAAACAAACAAAAAAACAAATATACCCAATAAAATCTCACATATAACATAACTATTGGATGGGTGTAGAGAAAATGAGTGAGGAGAAACCTTTACTCTATATCAAGAGATAAGATAGAGATGTTGATCTCATTGAACCCCATCTCCAAAACCTCATTTGCCATATATAAAACCATATAGCAAGAAATAGATAGCATAACTTTTAACCTCCTTTAAAAATTATAAAAAAAAAACAAAATACGTGGAAAATTAAAATATAATAAGTTTTAAATTAATATAAAAAAATCTTCATATCTATACATACATAGTAAAACTATACATAGTTATCCACACGACTTGCAATTTGTATGTATAATAATTTTGTTGTCAAAAAAATAAAAGAATAAACCTAATACGACAAAAATCACCCTTGGATTATATTTTAATTATTATAAAAAATAAAAAAACAAAATATCCAGGACAAGTTGCGACAAATCAGCCGTCCTTCTTCAGCTATCCAGTCACCACAATTGCCAGTTGCCATAAACACATGCTATTTACTCCAATACGTCTACTGGCTACTGCTACAAGCCCTAACAATTCCGATTTCAATCCACCACCACAGGTATGTTAGATTCAGGAAAAAAAAAAATATTAATCTGCTCGTTTTCGTGTTCGTTATTCAATTACGCTTAATCGCATAATCTGTAGGTTTTGTTTTCGCATTTGATTCCGGTTTCACTTTTTACGTTTGCCTGGCTTGAAAATTGAGATTTGATGACTTGTTGTTGAATGAAACCGATGAAAAGTTATGCTGAATTGTGAAATTTTACTATTTTTGTTCATTTGAAATTCAAATGTTCCCGGGATCCTTAATATGTTAATCTGCTGGTTTTCGTGCTTGTTATTCAATTAAGCTAAATCGCATAATCTGCAGGTTTTGTTTTCGCATTTGATTCGGTTCATTTGTCTGGCCTGAAAATTGAGATTTGATGACCTGTTGTTGAATGAAACCGATGAAAATCTCAGATGAAATTGTGAAGTTTTACTATTTTTATTGTGTTAATCTGCTGGTTTTCATTCTTGTTATTCAGTTTACGACAAATCGCATAATCTGCAGGTTTTGTTTTCGCATTTGGTTAGGTTTCATTTAATTGAGACGATGAAAATCTCTACTGAAATTGTGAAATTTTACTATTTCGTTGTGTAAATCTGCTGGTTTTCGTGTTTGTTATTCAATTGCTTAAATCGCATAATCTGAAGGTTTTGGTTTCGCGTTTGACTCTGGTTTCGCTTTGAAAGTTGAGATTTGATGACAATCTCTGCTAATTTATGAAATTTTACTATTTTTTGAACGATTCAGTGTGTATGAGTATGAGAAACCATCAACGAGACCAATACTACCTAATCAGGATCAGCGGAGTTGATTGTTGAAATTGCTTGGAAACAGCAAGGATCGTTGAACTGTTGAAGATATCTGGTTTGCTCTGAAGGTATAGTGAATCTCAAGAGCTTTATGAGCATTTTTTTGGTCCATTTGAGATATAATTTTGTTTTTATTTGATGTTGTATAGATTCTGTTGTTATGGCCATTGAAGATGAGACAGGAGCTCCATTGATAGCTCAAGATGAAAAGGGGAAAGAGAATAATTTCATGGTGTACATAAGTACATTTGTTGCAGTTTGTGGTTCTTTTGCATTTGGATCATGTGTAAGTGATGATGATTTCCGATTATCTTCTTCAAACGTGTGTTATTAAGAACTATGTTCAGATCATAGCAATGTTGTTGTTGATGCTAACCATGATTTGTTGGACTTTCACTTTTCAGGCAGGTTACTCGTCTCCTACTCAGTCTGCTATCAGGGAAGATCTAAATCTATCTCTAGCAGAGGTTAGTTTCAGCAACAAGCACATAATCCCCTACAGGTTTTGTATCTGTATTACATGATTTCTGGTTGCATAATCACATAACCAAACACATTTTGAAGAATTCAGATCACACAACAACATGAAATTGGAAATACTAAATAAATAAGTGTTGTTATAATTAATATGATGATAGAAACTAGTAACCAAACAAAACCAAACTATAACATGGACATGATTAGAAAAAGTAATTTATTGTTTGGTATGGAAAAAGAGCATTGCCAGCTTACCTAACACTCTCAAGACATGTGTCAAGTTGGGGTAGAAAATGTTCAATCTGCTTTCTGAGTTAAAATATGAAAAAGCAAACACTGTTAAGTTCTAAAAGCTTGTTGCATTCTAGATTTAGAGTCAGCACAATCTAATAGAGTACCAGTAATTAATTCAAAACTGTAATATATAAACATTTATATTTTTTCCATGGCTCATTATTAGAATTTTGTGCAATGATTTGTGAACCTCTATTGTATTTCTTCATAGTATTCATTGTTTGGGTCAATATTGACATTCGGGGCAATGATTGGTGCAATTGCAAGTGGACCCATGGCAGATTTATTCGGTCGCAAAGGGGTAAGTTAAGGATATTTTCCACATTGTCAACCATTGTTTTTGTACTACACTCTACTTCACTGCAAGTTCAAACAACCAAATCCTTCACTTGACAATGGAAACAGGCATTGAGAATATCAACTGCTTTCTGTACAGCCGGGTGGCTAGCAATTTACTTTGCTCAGGTACATAACTTTTTAGTCAGAGAGTTAACTAAGCAAGCATACTACTATTTGACATGGAATGATCAAACAATTTCTTTTTATTATAAAAGGGGTCTCTGCCTCTGGACATTGGAAGACTAGCAACAGGATTTGGAATGGGTGTCTTTTCCTATGTGGTATGTTAGTGTGCCCAAAATTCAAGTCCAAGTTGGTTAAACTTATGTGACTGTTTCTATTTACATGATGCATTTCTGAGTAGCCTGAGATATATATGTTTTGTATTGCAAGGTACCAGTGTTTATAGCTGAAATAGCACCCAAACAATTAAGAGGTGCATTAACAGCTGCAAATCAGGTTGCAATCATATTCATTTATGAATTTCATATACAAAATCTCTCGTACACATATCGTTCACTGAAAAACTCGTTATAAATTTCTCTGAGCTATTCCCTATTCTGCAGCTCATGATCTGTGCAGGAGTGTCCGTTGCCTTTATTATAGGAACAATGCTAACATGGAGGATCTTGGCTTTGACAGGTTTACCAATCTAACAAACCCATGTTTGTTTACTACTTTTTTTAATTAATTCAGGATGACATCTGGGAATATTCTTGTCCTCTAGTGGCAGTGTTATTAACAAAAAGGAAATATGGATACACCCTATAATGGCACATGATACTTATGCCTTGAAAAACAAGTAAAAGAAATCATCTACTTAAGCCTTGGTAGGTGACAAATTCTAGTGATTTGGTTGCAGGATTGATTCCTTGTGCTGTTCTATTAGTGGGGCTGTTTTTTGTTCCAGAATCTCCTAGATGGCTGGTAAGGTTTCGTGGAAAGTATGAAGTATCAAAATGTTGGTTATCTTCATGAAAAGCTTCTAGAAAGCATATTTGATTATTTTGCATGCATGCAGGCTAAGATAGGAAAACAAAAGGAGTTTGAAGCTGCCCTAAGAAAACTTAGAGGGAAGGATGCTGATTTATCTGAGGAGGCTGATGAAATCCAGGTTTACATTTCAAAGCTCTTAATCTTTATTTCTCAGTGCAAAAATTATATAAATTTTGTGGGTTATTAATGAGGTCTGGCAACTGTTGATAGGATTATATAGAAACACTACAAAAGCTCCCTAAAGCCAAACTATTCGATTTGTTTCAGAGAAGATATTTGCGATCAGTCACTGTAAGTTTATCTTCTTGACCCATTTTTTAATTGACAATTCTGACATTTGCATAGTTCTAGTATAATTTTTCCTTGTTTTTTCCGTTTCTATTCGGAAGATTGGAGTTGGACTAATGGTCTGCCAACAATTTGGAGGAATCAACGGAATCTGTTTCTATACAAGCAGCATTTTTGAGTCTGCAGGTTTAGATTTTGAAATTTACAATCCTTAACCCTTCCATCCATTAATATAGCAACCAATATAGTGCAGCTGTATGGAGTAGAGGTGACAGAACTGGGCAGGTTGGACCGGTTAGGTCACGGGTCAACATGGGTTTGGGTTGAAACTGGTTGTTTTTTAGCACAAGTCAAAACGGATTGGGTCGGGCTGTGATGGCCTGTGGGCATGTTTACATCCATTTTTATGAATATTTAATGTGTTTGTTATGATTACAAAAACTATGTTATTACGATGTTGATGATCTGTATTTTTGAAAGGGGACTATTTTAGAGGCTTTAAGAACTAAAATACACTGTGGGCGACTTTCAACCAATTTGACACATTTATTTTTTAGCTAATATATCTGACGTGACTTATTCATGTTAGGGACAAACTATAACCCAAATAATCCCATTCATAAGAAAATGTTGAATTATCACAATTACTATGGAACATGTTCATTAACATTGATGTATAACCATTCAGGATTTCCTGCTGATGTTGGAACAATAATCTATGCGATTCTTCAGGTGATATGAAAGTTCCATTAAAAGATTTTTTAGTCTAGAGCCCTCTTATCTAATTACTTGTTATGAAGTGTTTATTTATCCTTTTTATTTTTTGCAGGTCATCATTACTGCCTTAAATGCACTCTTCGTAGACAAAGCTGGTAGAAAGCCACTGTTACTGGTAAAGTTTAGTGTTCATGCCAACAAGGCAACAATCCATTATAATCTTTTTGTGGTTTTTCCTTGATTCTGAAGCTTCTTTTTAAATACAAGTTCATTTTCAAGGTTTCAGGCGCTGGATTAGTTATCGGTTGTTTACTAGCAGCAATTTCATTCTACTTGAAGGTAATCTTAACACATGTAACCTTTACATTTCCAATCCCTCCGTCCCAAAACAAACATAACATTTTACTTAACACATAGTTTAAGGGAATGTTCGACTAATTGACAATGACTATACATATCCAAAACTCCCTCTGGTGATGACAAAAGATAAACAAACAATCATACCCATCGAAAATCCCATTCCAACAGTAGGGTCTGGGGAGGGTGAGATGAGGGCAAACCTTATTACTATCCCATGTGATAAAGAGGCTACTCCTAGAGAGACCCTGACTCAGAAAAATCTCCTTTTCCCTTTTTTCTAAGAGAATATAGAAACTTACAAGGAAAAACATGTATTTTAACAAAAAAATTAGCAGCAAAAGATAAAAGAACAGGAAGGCATAAAAAAACCCTAAAACTAAAGGGACACCTTAGACTAAAAGCACACATAAAACTAAAGGCACACCTAAGACTAAAGGCAAACCTAGAAAGTAGCTAACACTGACCTACGACTAAAGTAAGCGAAGTACATGCCAAAATACGAAATCCCAGCTAATACTAAATCTATAAGCTCCCCTAGAAAGCCCTAACATTTATCCGGATTCTCCATGACAAAAGATAAATCTTGTGAACTAATAATAATGCTACTAGTAGTTTGTGTTGATTACTAATGGTTAGAGTCTAGAGGGTGGCAAGTTCAACCCATTTACTTGTGAATTGGTCGATTCGGGTAATGTTTTATCTCTATCTTGCAAAACAAGTAAAATCAAAACAAATTTAGCTCAAAAGGAAACGGGTTGAAAGTCGCCAATGTATTGTTAACGCATAAAACCTCCAAAATAATTTTATTCACAAATTATGATTATTATTGAAATGATATAGTTTTTGTTATCCTGTTTGACACCCAAATATTAAAAAAAAACAAAGTTGAACATGTTTTTGGACAAAAAGTGTTTTGGTTCAACCCAACCTGACATGGCCCATTTCAAACTATACAAAATTACCTGTTTTGACCCGTCACCAAACCCTCCCGAACTGCCAATCTTGGCATTTTGCCACATCTAGTTTGAGGTATTCTTGATTGGTATTTTGCATTAATTATTGGCTTTGAGCACTTGAAATATTTGTTATCTAACACTCCTTTTGTGCACCAGACTTACGAAATAGGACTAGAGGCAGCACCTGCGCTAGCTGTAACTGGCATTCTGGTAGTTATACACCATTTACAAAACCGAGCTATAATATACAAATCATTTAATTGTTTCCTGAATGCAGTTGTATATAGCTTCATTCTCAGCAGGAATGGGAGCAGTTCCATGGATTATAATGTCCGAGGTACTTACTTTAACATCAATACTATTTTCTCATTTAGGTACCCATCAGATTGTAGAATGACGGTCAAATGGGTTCGGGTCGTAATGAATACATATTTAGAATGGTTAAAAAGGGTCGAGCTGGATTTAGGCAACACCACCTTTTTGGTCTTTTTATAAATAATTTATATATTAACTATGATTACAAAAGTTATATTTAGATAACTATCCATTTTCTTCAATGAAACACTTGCTTTGGGCAACATTTAAACTGTTTCCTTTTTGGGTTAATTATTTAATTATACTAACTTGACCACTCAATAATAAATATTACCCACATCAACCCAATTTTCACGTAATTTTTTTTAATTGGAGGAATATTCCAACACCTCTTTGTCTTTTTTATAATTTATAAATAATTAATAAATTGACTAATGGTAACAGATATTATTATTATTAAAAAATCAAACCAATTATAACAAATAAAAAAAATTAAGAAGTTGTAAACATTTGATTATGTTTGGGCAACTTCTAAACCATTCGACCCGCTTTCTTTTTAGCTTAATGTTTTAGTTTTACCCATTTGACACCTCAACAATAAAATATAACCGAAATTGGCCTGTTTTCTCATTAATAGTTTAAAAACTTCACTCTCTAATTGGAGGAATATCCTGTATCCTAGATATTCCCTATTAACATCAAGGGTGCTGCTGGAAGCCTAGCAACACTTACAAACTGGTTTGGTGCATGGGCTGTATCTTTCACTTTCAATTTTCTCTTAAGCTGGAGTTCTTACGGTGAGTTTTTCAATTTCATAAATATTGAATGATTTCCAGTATTCTTAACATTTATCGGATTAACGACGTCTTATGTATGCTTTTCAGGCACTTTCCTTGTAAATGCAGCTATAAACCTAGCTGGCATTCTGTTTATTATCGTTATGGTTCCTGAAACAAAAGGAAGAACGCTGGAGCAGATACAAGCTGCCATTAATACTTGATCTACCAGAATTTATCACCATGGTATCTCTCCCACCGTCTCACATATGACTATACATATACATATACATACAGTAGCAGGCTTAAAAATCTATGAATTAGAGTTCGAATTTATAGTCAAAATGAGCCAGGCTGGGTTGTCCTGCTAACACTTTTTTGTCGGTGTCTATAAACAATAAATGTGTTAATTGTGATTGAAAAAACAATATTAGTACAATTATAATATAAATCTTTGAGTAAAATGATTTAGGAGGTTGCACGCATAAAAAGTAGACTTTGGAAGGCTTTCAAGCAGTTTGGCCCGTCTCATTTGACCCGCTCCCTTTCAGTTATAGTAGAATAGATAAAATAGCACCTAGATCAACTCATTCATAAGTAAACGTGTCTAAACTACCATGTTTAGAATTTACAAGTTCATTACAGTTTTGGTTTAGAAAGCCGCGTTTCTAAATATACGACTTTGTACTATATTTTTTGACACGTTAAAAGGTTGTGGTGATGGCAACTGCTATGCTTGCCTCCCATTGCTCATATGCCGAATTGTTAACCATGGTTCCGAGAAACGACAAACCAAACTGGCCGGGTTAGGTGAGTGGGCCGGATCGGACTGGTCGGTTTTAGCGGTTTGACGATTTGAACTGATTTTTTTTTTAATTTTTATTTCCAAATCAATACACAAACCCGAACCCGACACCAACCCAACATGAAAAAAACAGGTTTTGGGTTGGAGAGTACAACCCGTTTAAAAAAAAGGGTCGGGTCTGGGTTGACCTATTTAGAAAACAGGTCAGGTCCGGGTTGACCTGTTTAAAAAACAGGTTGACCCGATGACCCGTTTAGGTTTCAATTTTTTTATATATATATTTCCCTTTCTAGAAACGTTTGTTCAATTACTTTTGTATTTGGTGTTTACCGCAAAAGAAATTGATTTAAACCAAAACTTTTCTTTTTTCCTTTCAATAGATGATTATTCAATTATTTTTCGTTTTATCTTAAATGAATTAGATTTTGAATTTAGTAGTTCATGATTTTAATTTAGATAAATGGGTTAAACAGGTGAGGTTCGGGTTGACCCGAATTTAATGTATTCAGGTTAGGGTTGAAATTTTTGACACAAATAAGTATATGGGTTGGGTTAGGGTTGAAGAATTCAACCCGTCAACCCGAAACCCGTTAACCCGCCAACCCGATACGATTGACACCCCTAGTTTGTATTCAAAATTTTAAAATAATAAAGTTTGTTCATGAATATAATACATATTCATAACTACATGTTTCAAAAATAAATATATAAAAAAGCTCAACGGCTGGTTTGGCCCACTCCAAATCTGAAACCGTCACTTTCGTGGCTCAAAAGAACCGGTTTGGAACCGACCTGATCCGTAGGGTTGAATTGATTTGTAAACCTATACTGTGAAACCGGTTTGAAGTTTGAACCCTGTTCAACCCAAACAGAACCTATTAAGAACCGGTTTCAAAACGGTCAAAGCCTCTAAGAATCGGTTCCAACCCGAACCAGTTTGACCACAAACCGGTTTTAACTTATTTTTTACCCAAACCGAACCAGTTTGGGGGGAAAACCCGGATGGTGCACCTCTAGTCGAAAGTTGAACGGCCAACCCGCTAAAACCAAACCGTATAAATTTTGTGTTTCGGTTTCTAGTGGTTTAAGCAGGTTTTAACTGTTTATGAACACCTTAAGTTAACTAAGTATAAAGTTACTTTGTCATTGTAAGTAAATCTTATAAATTTACGGTTCCAGAATGTGAAGATTGCATGGTATAGCAAGAAATAGAGCATCGTTCAAGTGGTGTCTTCATACATTGTATTTTACTTGGTTTGTTTTCTAGCATTTATGCTTAGTTTATAAACACTGTAATTTTCATTTGTTGTTATGTGTTTTGAATCCTTGTATCATTCAACTTTATGTTATAATTTATGGGTAGCTACACAAATGTAGCCGCTAAAAACAATACTTGAAGGCCACAACAACAGCAAGCATATACGAAGTATTTAAATGAACCACTATGGAAAATCACATTTTGATGCACATCTGTTAGAAATTAACTCAAATTTCTTGTTTTAAATAAAATTTATATCAGAGAGTAGATAAAAAATGGTATATTCGAAATTTAAGAAAGCATTACGCCGCTGTGAAAATAAGCGTTAAGGAATGAGAAATCGAATCTTAAAAAAAAGTTAGAAATATATTATATTTGAGCCAACTCGGTTTAAAAGAAAATTTATATCAAAATGTAAATAAAAATAATCACGTCGCGGTAATTCGGAATTTAAAAATGTTCAAGAATTATAACTATTTATTAAATTTAGCATTTTCAAAATTATTTAGTTAAATAATAAAAGAATTAACAATATAAAAAAGTGTTTTGTTAAAAGGACCAAATTTATTTAAACTAGATGGGTGGTTTCCACGAGTTGCGTCGGGGATAATGCATGTGCAAAGCACGTTGCGGCTATGGCAAATCGATACCGAAGAAAAAGAAAACATTTTTTTTAACTAAACCTTTAACTTCTAAGATAAAAACCAAGGGCGACGATTGACTGATTTAAAAAAAGAACTTAAATGTGAACGCAAACGTTCGTGTAAAACCGCAAAAAAAAAAGAAGTTTAAACGTAGGTGTAGGCACAAACGTTCGTGTAACAACGTAAAAAAAATTCAAAGCAACGCTAAAAAGAAATTAAAATATAAAAATTTATTTTATTCAATTGAAATTTTAAAAATGGCACTTTAAAGAATTATACATCCTATTTATTATGTTCGATAATTAGTTATTCTCCAATTTTTAATCTTGCCTAATTTAATAATCATCTAATTATCGATTGCGTTTGAATATTTAGTTGTTACAAAATGAGACTAACTTAAAAATTACACAATTACAATAATCTATGTATTTATATAAAATATGATTTAAAAAAAAAGTGTGCTTATATAACAAAATGTTGGGCTTAAATATTCTTTTGGTTATGTGTGGCAGCCTAGGCCCCAGGAGAGTATTATGTGGGGGGTTTTGGGCTTAAATATTCGTTTGGACATATGTGTCATGTGTGTAGTGGCACAGGAGAGTATTATGAAAAAAAAAACATAAAAGTGGGGTGAAAGAGATGAAACCTGGTTTCGAACCCATGTCTCCTATGAAGAAGGTAGAGGTGTGCATATCAGTTAACCCGTTTCTGGGCTATCGGTTAATAACTGAACTGATTGTTGGTCAATGTGGTCACGACCGGTTATTTCAATAACCTGGTTACGGTTAGTTACCAATTTAGGGAGTCGAGAAACATAACCTATTAAACCAGTTAGGTTAATATGGACCAGTTAACTGCAAACAAATAAAATAACCTTTTGTTAAATAATAAAAAAAATCAAAAGAAAAAACTGAAAAAACACTAAATATATAAAATAAACTCAATAATTTATTTTTATTTATTTTTAAATTTTTATAATTAACAAAACAAAATATAGTTAAAAAAAGAGAGAATACATTTAATTTTTTATATATAATCATCATCTTCGTCGTCTTCGTTTAGTGTTTATTCGGTGGCTCTGGGGGTTTCGGTTGACGCTTGTGGTTGATCATGAGCAGGGTTGGTTTTCACCGTCTTGCAATGTTCCCCAAATGAGCACTCAAAGTGGAGTTGGGCGGGGTTTGAGAAACATGTGACAATTCTTGCATCAAGCCATTTCAGTAATATATGACGTTAAACATAAATCGAATTTTGAAAAAATATCGGGGTTTCTCTTTGTTGCCAGGATCATCATTACGTTTGCTTCACTTTCCATGTGAGTGTTTGATACTTGAGAGTTTTTGAGCGTTTTTTAAGTGTTTATGTGTTTTAGAGAGCTAGAGAAGTGTTGTGATCAAACCAATACACCCAATACCTATTTATACAAGCTCATATAGCCAAGTACACTAATTACCCCGTTTCATTCTTATCATTCCATGCATTCATATCTCTATAACAATTTGGCTGGTCACTTGTATGATTGTATCCCGCGTAACTCAAATAACTATTAATTATGTAAACTCCTTAGTTATATAAGACTGTGTACTGGGCCGGCGCTCGAACCCATGTCAGATTAGTGGGGCGCCAAATACCATTACAGTGGTGGCGTTAGGGGGGTGTTATGGGCGGGGGCACCATGAGTTTAACGGGTGTGAAGCGCTTAGGGTGTGGGGCCTACTCACAATCAACCAATCAAACCATTTACCCATATTTTTTTATAATTTTTTTTAAACAGTTGTGTTTTTAGTTAAACCATTACACACTTTTGAGAGTTTAGTTAGTGAGAGCCCACTGCCGATGTGACAGTGGCGTGACAGTCACTTTTTTCAATTTTTAGTTAAACCACTACATATGCAAGGCGTTTAGGTCCTAGAATCCGAGGCGCGAGGCGCACATATCACATATTCGAGGCGTTGCTCAATGTACAACAAAATAAGCTTTGTTTACAACTAGAAGTCGTGCCGCTCTAATATGTTTTACATAATAACCTTTTTATCAAGTAAACCTTTCATAATTCCCTTCGGTTGTTTTTACATATAAGCCTCCTATATACCCTAATCTTGAATCAATTTTGACCTAGAAGTACATGAGACGTCTTCTCTAGCCCTTGCTGCGTTTCTTGAACGCCTCACCCGCCTCAGACCCCTTTTAAAACCATGTTTAATCTTAAGATTAAATGACTAAAAACAATGATAAAATGACAAAAACGCCATTTGCAAACGTCACATGACAAATAAAATCCACTCCACAAGGCAAATGTATTCAAGAAACCTCCATATTTTCTTTAACATACAAAAACTAAAGAAACCCTCAATACTTACAATAAACTGCACAAACACATAAATCTTTACATGGTTAAGATCATTTCCAGCTTCCTCACCCTTAAACAAACACAAACCTCATTCCAACCAAAACAAAATTACACGCGATATACGTATAAATATATTTATATATAAACTTAACTATCTGTCTAAAGTTTGCAGTTTCCATACCCCTTTTGATGAATTAGAATTCATAATCTTCACAACTTTTTGTTTAGGATGTCTATGCCTCCTAACATACTGTTGTTGACCAGATTCGTCAACCTTCGTTACATCAACTTTGACTATATGATGGTCAGAAGTACCTTTTGATGACAAAACCGTATAGGAACCGGGAACAAATTTGTAGGGAGAATCAGGGGACACCAATATGTAATCTACCCTAGTGCCATATTTGCAAGTACCCTGCACGTCTGCGTTTAAATCATTAAAGTTGTTATTTTTAAGATTTGCAAAAGAAACAAGAATCATAATCTTTAGGAGAGAGAGATTAAAAATTCATACTTTGGCCTTTAGCAATAATCACTACAGATTCACATTCGCCAGCAGAGTCCTTAGCATCGGTGTACTGTTTGTCCTTTAAGTACTTCATCACTTCAACTTTTGGTGTCGGTTTTCCCATTTCTTCATAGTACTGAAAGAACACGAACAGGTTGATATGAACTTGTGTTTGATCTCAAACAGGTCAAATTGGAAAGCTTAAAACAAGAATGGGTCAAACGGGTTGAAAGTTGCTCCAAGTCTACTATTATTGTTTTTTTATAACCGTTTTGACCTATGACTGGAAACTCATGGGAGTCGTCAATACCCTGCTAACCAATTCAAGTCTAGAATCGGTAAAACACACGTTATTAGCTAACTCCCAAACAAGTTTATTAATATCAAGAAATCTCTCTCTAAAACTTGATTACAATGTTAAACCCTGTTTATATAGCTAACTTATACTCGTTAGACTATGTCACTAATTGCATATTTAATATTAAAATAAAACAACCTAAACCTACTCGAATAGGAAGCTTAATTCTAGATTATAGGATATAACCGACTTGTTATAACTCAACTCTAATACCACCAAACTTGTGGATTAAGTCACTTATCTCCACCGACTTGTGGGTTAAGGAAAATAGACGCCAACACCAATGATCTTCCTTCAAAAGGTTAAAGGCAGAAACCAGCTGAAGTGGATTCAAACTCGAGACTCTAATAGGATTGTTTTTGTGGTCATAAACAAAACATTAAATTATGCATTAAAACTTTTAAATATGTAAGAAAAAGTGTTTGTGTTTTGGATGGATTATTATGCACCTTAACAATGTCAGTCCATCTTTCGGGCGAGTAGTCTGTTTCATCAAGAGAGTTGATACCTCCGGCTAAGATGTGTGGTCTCTCACTAGATTCGATTATTGCATTTATTTGTTTCATTCGCCAATTCTCATCAAGATGATCAAGAAGGGTACAATGAAAATCAACTTCTCCGGTTTGGGGAACATCAATTGTGGCCTTTAAAACATTCCTACATTCATTTAAAAAAAAAAACCATTAAATTATGTTTCTTGATGTTGGTGCTATCTCAACAAAACACCTATAAGAAATTTGTGTATTAATATAAATGTTATCCTACTATAACTCTTAATTCTTACTCAAACAAATAAATCCCATACTTCAATATGGATGTCATTAGAGGTAGCATACTTATAAACGGGTTGATTTGGGTTGTGTTTTATTTTCAATGGGCCAAAATGGATTTCAGCTAAATAAGAAAGATGTCAGATGAGTTGAAAATCCCAAAACCATGTTTTTAGCGCATACAAAAAGTTGAATTACTATTGTATTCGTATTTATTAAATTTACTAAATTAGTACAGAAAAACCTGATCCGTACTAAAAGAAACTACATGTTTGACCCATTACCCAATCCAGCCCGACCCACCCACTTTGACCCAAACAAGCCAACTCCAGATGTAATCTCATGGCAGCTAGTCTTTCGCTAAATCAAAAGAAAACAATTAAAAAGAAACCAATTAAAAAAAGCTCATTTTTAGACTTATTGGTTGTTTAAACTGTTACCAAGTCACCATGTATTACTCATATTCGCAAATGAACATAAAGATTCGACCCGAAACACGACACAAGTGTGCCCGGGTCAGGATTGGCGTCTTTGACACCAATAAATATATGGGTCATGTTCGGGTTCAACTATTCAACCCACCAACCCGAAATCCTCCAACCCGTCACCTCAACCCGAATGACACCCCTAGATCAATTCAATCACAGTCTTTTAATCTCATAATATAATCTTAGTTCTTTCTTTCATTTACCAGGCCTTTTTTATTTAAAAAACTTAAATAGGAAGCATCAAACATCAAGCAAAAAAAACCTAAAAGATGCGTCCGGATCAACGTAAATTTAGCTATTTGTATCCACCCAAAGTATTTTTATTATTATTTCATAGATAGTTAAATACAGCAATCAGAAAAGACATAAATCAGTATCATCAAGAAGAGTGTAAACACTACAGACTCTTTATTTATGAGTTATCATACCAAACCCGTAACTAATTCTATCAAGAAATTCCATCCACGTAAAGAAAACCATGGAGTCATGGACCACAAGAAAAACTGTCATTACTAAAACTCTTCACACTGTGAGGAAAATAAATGGCATTCATACATAAATGGAAAATGACTGAATACTTGATACGTACAGATTCAAATATTTATAGTTTTAGTAGAAATGAAGAGGTAAAATCTGCAATCGCATACCCCCCCTCCCCCACTCCAAAAAAAAAATTGGTGGTAGTTGAGCCCTTTTTTACATACAGTTATTCCCAAACACGATACAAAACAACACTAATATTGAAGTTGTTATTTATGTTATATCGATTATTCAGTAGAAAATTACAAAAGTTAGTTGATGAAAGAAAGATTGGTGTCTAAATTTTGCAGGTAACAGCAGAAAACAACCCCCACCCCACCCCCGGTGCTAAGAAGTAAGAACCCTCCATCTAGGGGTGTAAACGAGCGAGCCACCTGTGAGCTACTCGAGTTCGGCTCACTAAAGCGCGAATTGAGCCAAGCTTAAACGAGCTTGAGCTTATATTGAGGCTCATTTAGTAAACAAGCTTGAGTTGAGCTTCACATATCAAGTTTGACTAGGCTCGCACGTATATCATTTTTATTTAACATTTTAAATATATATTTATATATATATATATATATATATAGGGGAGGGATCAAGAGAAAACCACAAAGTTAGGCGAAAACCGAGAAAACCACATCATTTCAGGCAATTTTTTTATTTACGTATACGTATCCAAAAACAATTTTTTTGATTTACGTATACGTAACCACAATTTGTTTGTTTTATGTTTACGTATACGTAACACTATGTGTAAAAATGTTTTTTGGTAAAAATGTTTAATATTACATTGATACTCTTATAAATAAATAAAAATAAAATAAAACAAAAAATAAATATTATTATATTATTGGGTAAAATTGGTTTTTTTAGTGGTTTTCTCGGTTTTCGCCTAACTTGTGGTTTTCTCTGGAACCCTCCCCTATATATATATATATATATATATATATATATATATATATATATATGTACATAGTTATTATTATTATATGTAAAAAATCATGATAAAAATAACTAAATAGTATATATTATGTTATATATACAGATTATGATTATAAATATATATAAAAATAATAAAAATATAGATAAAAAATAATAAACAAGTTCTCATATGTTAAACATGCTGAGATCGAGTCGGCTCATTTACACCCCTACTTCCATCCCACTTCACATGTTGTTATATGCTTATTAAGTTGGTCCCATCTTGAATTTAATAAGATGGTATTAAATTGAGGTGCCATACGAGCTAACTAACAAAATAAAAACGGGTTGGGTCACATCGGGTGGACCTCTAAACATATTTTTTTGGTCTATTTTCATAATTTCATAAATAATCAATACATTAAATATAGCTAGAACTGCTATTGTTATAACAATTATCTAATTTGTTTGAATAAAGCAATAAAGAATTATAGCTATTTTTTTTTCATTCTGCCTATTTGACACGAAACCACTGCAGTATAAGCTAAGTTAATTCATTTTCATGTAAATGGAATAAAATTGCCTACAAACACATGTTATCTGTTTGAAGAACTATATCTATGTGGAGGATCCATTTATGGCTTTTCAAAATTAGTAAACTTTTGTACTATAATGCCCTTTCCCTTAAGGAATTCTAACACCCTTTGCTTCTTTGAAAAAGAGGTGTCATGGGGCCCCTCAATAGAGCCCTTGATTCACCTCAAACATTCATCTTCTCATTATTATTTATAAAAAAAATTAATTATTGAATTGACAAGATCATAACTTTAAACAACATGATGCAAAGAAGAAAACATGCAATAATCAAAAGAAGCTTTCTTTGATTCAATGTATATATTAAAAGATATAATGTGAAATTCAATAATCAGAACCAATAAAAATAGCAAAAAAACGCACGCCCAAGACAAATAAACACATAATAGTAGAAAAAATAAAAAAGATATAAAATAGGCAACTAATACTCCTCCCCAAATATAATAAAAAGCTTAATATAGTTAGCAACTAAAATCATACAACTAATATCAAAATCTAAAAAAATCTTTTAAAATAATCCTATTAAAAAAACTAAGTTAGTATCACACTAATTCAAAAATGATTTAAATAATTAGATAATCCTAAGTAGGAGTAGATAACCAAACACTAAAAACTGATTATTCAGATAATTTTGTGTTTTATTCATAAGAAATACATCATCCAAACACCAAATTATTGAGCAAAAGGGTGAAACTCAAACCTGAAATCCGAATCATCAAAAATTTTCTGAACTTTAGATCGTTTAATCGGCCACTTTGACAGAACTGCATTACCATATTCTGGTGCCCAACTCTCAGCAAACACATAATTCATACCCAAAGCAGCAGCCAAATCAGACAATGGCTTCATATCCTTTTCTTCCTCAGCTTTTACATCCTGCAAAGCCAGTATATCTGCATCCAATTCTTTCAAAACCTCAAGAACAGTCTTCGTTGACCGGTAACTTCCCCTTTGACTTTCAACTTCTCTTGAAGAAAAACTGTTTTGAGATCCTAAAACACCCTTTCCTTTCAAAAGCTTGCTTATACCCTTAGAACCACTAGTTTTTAAACTCGGGTCGGATTCGGTTCCATCTATAACTAAGCTCAACTGCCCACTTCTCTTCAATGAGATCTCGTTATCCGGTAAGTTAATCGATACCCTAAGCTTTGACTTTGCAATTTTTTGCTGTTTTGATAGAGTTTCTGAACTACTCAAATGCAATGGTGATTGTTTCAATATGCTTTTGGGTCTTTCAACCATTGATTTTGATCTTGAATTAGTGTAAGAAACTGAGGAATCAGAGGCTACCTTTGTGTAATCGTGGTCATCTTTGCCAAGATCAAAGCTTGAAGCTTTTTTGGTCAACTCTGGGACTGCTGGTGCCATGGAGAATAAAGCAGCATTAAAAGTTGCAATTCGAATTGGGGTTTCTGATTTTGAAATACCCAAATGATTATTTGGGTGAATTGTGGCTGACCCATTTGGGTTTGATGAATCTTGACTTCTAGAGTTTGACTTTCCAAACCTTTTGATGATGACTTTGGGCTTTGCACGGCGGCGCACCGGCCACCGGAGCTTTGAGCAGAGTCGCCGGAGGCTTTTGTTGAAGACATTGAGCATTTTGTGAAGGAAGCTTCTTCACCCAAATCGAGGGTTTGATTCTTGATTTTGCAACTTGTGATCAAGAAAAGATGATTTTTTTAATTGGGAAATTTTTGTTGAAAATAATAGGAATTGAAGAAGTTATTTTGATGGGTGTTTTAGGGGTTTTGTGAATAGTTTTGTGGGGATTTTAGGAAGGTTTGATGTTTGTTTGTTATGTTTAGTAGTGACAAGTATTTAATAAAGGGATGAAACAAGGTTGGTCACATTTGTCAATAATTCAAAGGTACTCTATATGAACTTCTTTTATTGTTTTCATACTTTGCTAAATTTAGATTGTCTTTTTTTTTAAATTATTTTTGGATTTCTCCCTTGCATAACTTTCTTTTAAACGGTGACAATGATATTTTAAAAAATAAGTAAAGACGCTAAGAAGTCGATACAAAATACAATTGAAAGTCGAAGAAATGCAAGAAACTATATAAGAAACTTTATATATATTTAAGATACGCTTTTAATCTATCAAAATAAACTAAGTAAATAAGCAGACAATTTTGATAAAAATCATAATCGGTGGTTTCTATTTGGTATGAAAGAAACTAAATCGATCGATTTTAAATTTTTAAAAGAAATATATATCAAGTTTGAAACTTGACTTTTTTTTTTCAAAGTACATATGGATTTGTTCTTTTTCGAAGCATAAGGTAAAGGAGGATAGCGTAGAAGGAAAATTGAGGGCGTAGCTTACGCACAGCCGAAAATTTTTGTGGGATTGAGGTGGTTTTGGCGGCCTTTTGTAAACCCTAAGCCTAGGGTTTCGTATTCATTCACCCCTGGAGCAAAATTGGCGCACTTTGGACGAATCCTAACCATTAGGAAGCCTCTAAACGTCATTCTCTTGAAGATTATCATGCTCAGATCAAGAATTGAAGCTAGTTTAGTGAAGATGCAAGGCTAAATCCCCCGTGATCTTCCCCTTGTGTCGGGTTAATGGTAGCAGACATGTTTACTTTACTTTCTATGCATATTTGGTCACAATTCCTTTGTAAATCATATGATTCTTGGTATTGTGGGTTGACTTATTTGGTTTAAACACATCATTGGATTTTATCATTAGCTATCGGTTCGGGGTTATTTATTTGATCTTGTTAGTAGTTGTTTAGATAACATATCAGTTGTGTTCTTTTTCGGTTTCGTATCATCTGGTCAACAAAGTCAGATTAAGTAGTCTTTCCTCTACTTATCATTTAAGTCAGTTAGCTATTCATGTCTATATGGATTCCAAAGTGGTAGTAAGTAGGTTAAACAAATGCATCATAAATCTGAAACCCGGGTGTGATACGTTTTCCCAAATACTGTTTTCAAACCAACTTCAAGTTCACGTTTCTACTTTCAAATACATGCATGTAATCTAAGGTTTTCAACAACATTCAAACAATCCAAGTTTCAATTTTAGGTTTTAGCTAGTTAGTTAAATAATCAACCGTGATTCAATATTGTTCACATACTTCTCGTGGGATCGACACCCTGCTTGCCATAACTAGTTAAGGTCCTTAGGAACATAATTTTAACCTTTTATTTGATTGATACTTTGACAACGATCATAGTGTGTTACTATTTTTTTGAGAGAATTTTGTAAATGGCACTCACTATATTTGTGTATGTGAGTTAAGTATCATCACTATCTTGATATAGTGTGTGATTTGGTCGAAAATACTATCTTAATATAGTGTTGAGTTGTGAGGTGCTATAGTATCTTGACATAGTGTAATTTATGTGAGATTGTAAAGACCACTATTTTGACATAGTGAGTTGAAGAAAGTGATCACTACTTTTGTTTAATGAGACGTTGTACAAGGTGATCACTACTTTTGATTAGTGAGACGCTTGGTGTACCGGTGATCTCTTCCGTTCAAGAGAAATGTTTAGTGGAGAAACTCTCGATTGGAGAACTGGGAGAGGGCGTAGAGTGGATTATTTGACATCCACTTGAACCTCTATAAATTCGGTTACCTTTCTAACCCTTAAACTCTTTACATTATTTTTTATTCAAGTTTTAACAAGTGTTATTCCGTACAAGTTAGTTTTAATTAAGCAATTTAAAAAAAAACCCTATTCAACCCCCTAGCTTTCTACACATATAATTACCTTCACTAGTATGAGAAGTCTGGTGCTACTGCTACTCCATCGCCGGTTGAGACACCTGCACTTGTGGAGGTGGATATAGATGAATTTCTAAGTGGAACCCGTGTGAGGCACGGTCACTGGCGGAAAACTTTAAGAACTAGAATTTTAGAAACAAGAAACTGGGTCATATTCTATTACATGGATAGTCTGGTTTGACCGGTCTAGATTGTATTTTTTGTCCGCATGTTAGAAAATTCATAGGGTTGTAAATGAACCGAACGTTCAGTGAATTGTCCGTGAACCGTTCGATGAGAATTTCGCTTATGCTCATTAATTTAATAAACGAATGAACACGAACACCACTTTTTGTTCATTTGATTAAACAAAAGAACATGAACACATGTCGCGTTCGTTCATTTATGTTCGTTTATATTATTCATTTATGTCCGTTCAAATATTCATTCAAATTTATTTATTACTATTATTATTAATTTGATTTTCATTTATAACCCTTGAGCCCAATATAAAACTAGTTTAATATCTTTGTTTAGTTCTCAAATATTGAATATAAAGATGATGGTATTTTATACTTTAATTTGGATACTTACGTTCACTTTTAATTGTTAATTATTTATATGTATTTATATCCGTTTATGTTCATAAACCATTCGTTTAGAATATTAATGAACGAACACGAACACATTCATTTTCTTAACGAACAGACACAAACAAGAAAATGCGTTATTTAAGTGTTCGTGTTAGTTCATTTGTTCGGTTAAAGTCAAACGTTCAACACGAGCAAACCCTATTCGTATTCATTTGGTTCGTTTACAAGCCTAAAAATATATCTTGATTTGTAATTTCCTGGTTAGGGTTTAGAACTTATTTTTATACAATAACATATGTCAATTATATTTTTATATAATCGGCATTTAATATTTGGCCCCTTCAAGTACAAAGCCTACAATCATATAGTTGAATTGTATAAAAGAGTTGCAAGAAATAAAAATTAATAATACCAAATAAAATTGAAAATAATTTATTGGGAAAAGGTGGTTGGATGAGATTCGTCATGTTGTATATGTGTTGGATCGAGACAAAGAAATAGAAGATGCCAACTGCTCCCGCAAGAAGAAGAAATAAGAAGCCTAGAAAGTTGGATCAATTATTAGTTAAGTTTTAATTTATTAAACGAAATTATTGAAAATTGAGAAATCCAACAACTACATATTATACTGAAACTATTACATTAATCCTCGAAGTCTAAATTTATAATACTTTTGATCAATAACTTTTTATGTGAATGAATTACATTATACATTTTTTTAGATTATGTCTGATGGTTCTCGCGAGTAAAGGACGTGACTGACGTGACCGACGTGAGCGATGTGAAATATCGCGTCACCCGTGGGAGCGCGAGAGGGGTCACGGGCGTTGTCCTTGCTCTCTCTCCGTGACCCAATCAGAAAGCCCCGAGAGACATAACTCAAGTTGCTTTAGTTGGGAGCTTTGGTTTGTGAAAATTGATCATAAATTGTAATTTATTATTGATTACCCTTAGAATGAGATTATGAGAATAAGAACAAAGAAAACCTAATAAAATACAATCTCCTGATCATAAAAGAGATAGTTACCTTTCGATTATGATAAAAAATAATTACAATAACAAACTAGATAAAACTAAATTATCATTTTATCCCTTTTCAATTTGAAAACTAATAGTTTTGTATTAGGTTTTTTTAATCTTAAATGTCAGTTTTATATATTTTAATATGCCAGTAGAGTTATTTTTTTAATAAATAACTAGTAGGTTTTACCAGTGCGATGTCGTGGGAAAAACGTATATTACACATAAGACATGCCCTCGTGTAACCAAAACGTTGAATATGTAATTCCACGGTTACGAATAAAATTTATATCGAAATATGGATAAAAAATGCACGTCCCAACGGTATATTCGGAATTTCAAAAAACATTATTATCAAAATTTATAAAAGGAAAACAAAATTGTATTAAAAAAATATATTATACACGACCGACCTGGTTTTAAAAAAAATTATATCGAAACGTAGATAAAAATAAGTACATCACAACGGTGGTGGTGGTAAATAAGTAACTAATTATGTCACGTGCAGGGGCGAAGCTATTAGGGGCCAGGGAGGGCCCCGGCCCTTGCCGTTTTTTCCATTAGTAGTGTTAATTTTTCAGTTTTCGTCCGAAATTTTTTTTACGTATAGAGTCGGCCCCCACTTATTTTTTTCCCTAAAGAATTTTTGGCCCCCGCTTATTTTTTTCCCTAAAGAATTTTTGGCCCCCGCTTATTTTTCCCCCTAAAGAAGATTGATTCGATAAGTTATTGGGGGGGGGGGGGAATGAAAAAATTCGATAAAAAAATAGATTGTTCATTTTAAAAATAAAAGTGTAAGTTTAGGGGGTGGAAATGAAAAATTCAAAATTATTTTTAACCTAACTTAATTTTCCCTAAAAAAAACAATCGACCATACCTCCTCCATATCAGTTCGCCACTGCCCTGCCCCAAATCGTTGCTCGCCTAGTCGCCTCCATTCGCCGCCAGTCGCCGTCGCTACTCTCCACCACCGGTCGTCGCTGCTTGCTGCTCCGCTCACAGGTGTTGAATACTAGCTTAGCCCTAATTTTTTGATTTCTTGCATTCTTAAATCAAGCCCTAATTTCTTGATTTCTTTAGTTGTATTCTTGTTAAGTATTAGTATTCTTGTTGTATTCTTGTTAATTTCTTGATTATGAATGATTATTGATTTCTTGGATTTTTAAGGATTATTGATTAATGATGAGCAACAGATTGATTGATTATGATTATTGTTTTTATTGTTAGGCATATTATGGGAAAGTTGAAAACTCTAACTATTAGTTCTTTTTTCAAAATAATTGATGATGAACAAGAGGAAATAAATGATGATAAGCAAGTATGCAAACATCACAAAGCTTCAACAAGTGAGCCGTAAGAGCATGAAAATCAACAAGAAAATCATCCTAATTCTGAACCTCCACAACCACAGTCGATTAATTCAAAAATATTAAAGATCGTCGGGCTGAGTTGTAATTTTCTTCGAGGTACTTATCATTTTTCTCTCGCATTATAATAAATTATTTTATATTTAAAGTTATTTATTATTGATTTGTTTGGCCCGACCCGAACATATAACCCGAAACATAGCGATAGGAAAAAAATTTAGTGTCGTGACTTTCGGCCCCCGCTTCTTAGTTTTTCAAGCTCCGCCACTGGTCACGTGTCAATAATGAGACAATGTTTTTCCTTCTCAAACGAATAGAAGCTATCAAAGTGGGAAGTGAATTTGCTCTCTATTGGTGGAAGATCGTTACTTGTCTCTTTGGTGCTTGGTGTGTTGGGTATTTATTTTATGTCCCTATTTTGTATGCCTTCTAAAGTTAAAAAAACCTTAGAAAGTATGAGATCCAAGTTCTTTTGGGATGTTGATGAGTCTAATCGTGGGCTTCATTGGGTAACTTTTAATTTTTGTTTGGTTAGTTCTTTTAATTGGTAAAATGGATGGTTTAAATGGTTACTGAAGTTATTGGTTAATTGTTTAGAACTAGGGGAACCTCGCGCTCCGCGGGCCGCGGCGGTGAAGTAAATCGCGGCAATGATGACAAAACGTGGTGTTAATATTTGTTACGTAAAAGTCAAATTACGAAAAAAAAACAAAAATATAAGTTTAATAAAAGTTGGGGAAAATCAAATAATAAAAGAAAAACATTTAAAAACACAAAATAAAAAACCTCACCCCCGAGGTTCGAACCCGAGTGGGTGAGGTGGGGAAGAGTGATTAAGAGGCTGAACGTGAACCACGAGGACAGACCAGATTTGTATTAATATCTCCACCCAAAAACTATTAATCCAAGAAAAAAAAGTGGGTAAAAAAATATAAACAATAGAGAACCGTCTCGTGACAGAACCGCCCTAAAAGAACCAATCATAGAGCGTCATTGTAGACATCTTACTAAAATGAATGTTTGGATAATAAATTATTAACAATTTCGTGTACAAAAATAAATAAGAAAACGTTCTGTTTGTTTATGGACAATAGCATCTATTGATAAACAAACAAACAATATACAATTTATAGTATCAATTTTGTTTATAATAAATTAAAAATAATAAAAAGTTATAAAATCTGATTATACTAATAAACATTTATGGAGAAGATAGTATTAAAGAATTAAAAGAAATAAATATCATTTTAAGGAAATCAAAAAGAAAAGAAAAAAAAGAATCAAATATTGAAAGAAGAGTGAAAAGAAATGATGTAAGCCAAAAAAGAAGCATAAACCACTTATACCTTTAATGGTATAAAAGAGTTGTATGCTTATTAAAATGTATTTTATATAAATTGTTATTGGTTTAAATGTTTGTTAATGGGTTAGTTTAAAATTGGCTTATTTGTTTAATTATATAAAGACCTTCAACTAAGTTATTGATTACTCGACCTATGGTGCATAAACGAGGAAAAATAATTTGTGTTTCTTGAAAATTGGTCACGTGTGATCGCCCACCTAGCATCCAACAACAGTCAGGGTCGAGCCTGATTGGTAAGTACTCTCTATAACTATATATGTTCAACTTCAACATAACAAATTTGAGTTGAAGAAAGACAACTCTAAAGATTTATTTGAGTATTTTGTGAATTTAAACTCGACGTGTGTTCGAATTAAAACTCGACTCGATTGAGTGTAAATTTAACTAGCTTTAATTATCCGGTAAAAAATCACTTATTTACAATTATATGAGAGAAGTTGTCAATTTGTTGCAATTTTAACTTATTAATAGTTATTGTTCTTGTAATTTTTAAATAATTATATATCGAATACAAATTGTATTACTTTTGTAATTGAAATATAAGTGCTAGTAAGTTGAAAGTAACGTTTTTTTTTAATTTATTTTGTTTTGTTTTTTGAACCAAAGAAAAAAACAAAGGATTCTTGCATGCGAAGCCACGTCACCTAAAATACGGCGTACGCCTCTCCAATGTATTGTCACCGGGACTTTATCAACGACATTCAAATTAATTTTGTTGACTTTTGTAGTCAAATAAGTTGAAAAGTTAACTTTATTTGTTTTTTCAATCATAATTTTAGATTTTTATCGACTTAATTTTTTTTTTAACAGTAAAGACCCGGATATCCGGGATCACCCTGACAAACGGACCACTCTTCGGTAGATTCTATCATTTGGAGGTCGATTGGTGCATGGCTCGAGGTATCTCGTCCACTTTCTTTACTCCAGGTCACCTTTGTTTGTAGTTAGAGTCTTTACATATTCAGGAAAACAGAAAACAATTACTAGAGGCTATTGTGATGAGTACGTGGTGAGTTATGTTGAAGCCTAGAAATGATGATATCTTTCAAGAGAACTGTGTGAAGAAAGATCCCTTGTTTGATGATATTGTTCAGTTTTCGTACATGTGGTTTAACAAAAGGAAGAGCAAGGTTAAGATGAGGTGAGTCGAATGGATGAAAAACCCAATTTTATTCATGTAATCATCTTTGTTTGGTTGGTTAGGTTTTTCTAACCATTTTATATAAAAAAATTTCTTGCTATTAAAAAAACATGGAATTTACGAGTTTGGGTTTTGTTTAAACCAATCAGGGGTCAGGTTGAGTCAAACCTGCGAACATGTTTAGCTAAATAAATCATGTTTGACCCGTTTAGTTTTAGGGAAAATTACCAAAATGGATATTTGACTAGTCAAAGTTGTAAAAATGGACAAGGTTTTTTAGCCTTCTTGGGCATGGTCATTTAGGCTATTAGCCGGCTGAAGAAGGCTAGTTCAGCTGGCTTGGATTTCCGCGCCAAGTCAGCTTTTTTCAGAATTTCAACCAACCAGGAATTGACACGTGGAGGTGCATATTCCCAAGACGGCTAAAGCCCACTTCCAAGCAGGCTTAGCCGGCGAACTTTTTTTTACATGGCTCAGCTGGCTTGGTTCGAGATGGCTTCCCCAGCTTGGCTTAGCCGGTGTCGAAGGTGTTATTACACTACTTAGCCGGCTAAAGTGGACTAGTTAGCCTGCTTCGAGTTTTTCTCTCACTTATTTAAGTTAGTTTTCCAAATTTTTTCATTTTTTCTTAATTTCTCTTACAATTCTAGTTTTTTTGGCTGAAGTGGACTAGTTTCTAATCTCTTACAATTTTGAAGAAAATTTCAATGCACTTTGTGAAGTTGTTCATACTGTTCGCGATACGTTACTAGGTGTTAGTTTGCATAAATGGGTACAAGCACATTTTGTTGGTCAACGTTATGACATTATGACATCAAATACTGCTGAGTCTATTAACGCGTTATCACGTTATGCTCGACGGATGCCTATTACCAAACTAATCGAATTATTTCGTGAGTCGGTCCAACAATAGTATTTCAACAGGCGACACCAAACAAGTAAATAAGTTTATATTATAGCAGACTAAGTAATAACATATTGTATGCTAAGTTATCAGATATAGCAGGCTAATATATAATGCTAATGTTTCTAATTTTTGTATAGCAGACTAAGTAATAACATATTGTATGCTAAGTTATCAGATATAGCAAACTAATATATAATGCTAATGTTCTTAATTTTTGTATAGCAGTCTAAGTAATAACATATTGTAGGCTAATTTATCAGATATATCAAGCTAATATATAATGCTAATGTTTCTAATTTATTTTTTTTACTTGTAGCTAAAAATACAAATGATTTAAGTACTTAAAGTAAAATTTTGAAATTTGAAAAGTGAAAATGAAGTTTGAAAAACTCAAAGTAGGCTAGTAAGACTACTTCAGCCCGCTATCAAGTGTAATAACACCTTCGGGGTCGGTTAAGCCAAGCCTAGCCGAAGTAAACAAGCCAACAAGGAAGTCATCTCGAACCAAGCCGACTGAGCCATGTAAAAAAAATTCACCGACTAAGCCTGCTTAAAAGTGGGCTTTAGCCGCCTTGGGAATATGCACCTCCACGTGTCAATTCATGGTTGATTGAAATTCTGAAAAAAACTGACTTTGCACGAAAATCCAAGCCGGCTGAACCAGCCTTCTTCAGCCGGCAAATAGCCTAAATGACCATGCCCAAGAAGGCTAAAAAACCTTGTCCATTTTTATAACTTTGACTAGTTAAATGTCCATTTTGGTAATTTTCCCTTAGTGTTATATGTATTTTTTGATGTGATGTATGTCATGGTGTGGGCATTTTACGTCAAAATAAAAATATATAAGAGAAATTAGTCCAAACTTTTTTAGTTTAAACATAATTATTTTATATACATTCGTGTTTTGATTATAAATTTGTATTTTTAAAGTATTAATATATAAATAAATACATATTTTTTTGTTAAACGAGTCTTGTTTGTGTCAACCGACAAAAAATCATCTCGTGTTTGGGTTAACATGTTTGACACAATTTTTGAATTCGTGTCGTGTTTAGATTCATATCAAATTTTAGGGTTCAATTTCTTAACCAACACACATGATCCATTTAACACCTCTAAATTGCAAACAACCTTTTATGAGCAACACCTATGGAACTCCCAACACAAAAGAGGCAATTTTTTTTTATAAGTTGAGGAACCATGCTTTTAACTTCCACCATGATATAACTTTGGACTATGATGTAACAAAATCCAACTATAGTGCTTTGCTATTAGGATGAATTCGACTTCCATGAAATGATGTTCAATAAGATGAAGAAGTTGTTAATATCACCACATATGGTAAGGGAGTCGAGGCTCTTGCATTGTTGCTCTGATACTCAAGTCAGTAATTATAAACATTTAAAATAAAGTGAGAAATTTTTAGTATTGAATGAATATGTTGTACCTTTAGAGAGAAGACATGCTTTTTATATGTTTGCCATATAGCAACAATGTTTGTGTCCACAATTTTCGATGAGCTTCATTTGTCAAAAGGTGCGTTAGCAACCTCTAAAACAATTATGATAAAGATCCCAACTAACTGTTTTTAAGGGGTTTGATATAACCGTCATTGCTTAGAGGCTAAAATTCCACTAATCTTTTCGTAGTTCTAGACGACGAATCACAATATACTCACTCTTTTAAAAGGGTGCAAGTACATATCTATCTTAAGTGAACTTATTGGTCTTATGTCATCCTTACAAGTATGCAAGCTTAACCCTCCAAGCCTTCATAACGAGCACTTTCCCTTGAAAAGAGTATAATTAAGTACTATCATTAAGTAAGATCGTGAGTTTAAATGTCATTCATAGGCTAGAATATCTATTTGGAGCTAGTCATGATTATAACATGGCTCAAGTGTCAAGATACTCATGTGGGACATTTTATTGGGTTAACCATAGATTCCACCTCACGATGATTAAAACCCAAAAGACACTTATGTAAAGATTAAATTTTAGACGAGAGGTGATGTGAGAACATCTAAGAGTCGAATAAGGCTTTTTGCACGATCTCAATGATCAATCACTCATGAAAATTACACTATAACATATTACAACTAAAAGATCAATAATCCATCATCACATGCCAGTTCTTTTAGGAAAAATAATTTTCAAATTACTTCATGCACTACAACAATATCACCCTATACCGACGACTTTTTTTGACCCTATAGCGACGACTTGTCGTCGGGATAGCTTATGCCGACGACATATCGTCGGGATAGGTGTCGTCGGGATTGCTTCGTCCCAATAGCCCAAGATTGTCGTCGGTATAGCTGTCGTCGGTATAGGTCAGCCTATACCGACGACATGTCGTCGGTATAGGGTCTAATTAAATAATTCAAAAAGAAATTCTATACCGACGACATGTCGTCGGTATAGGTTCTAATTAAATAATTCAAAAAGAAATTCTATACCGACGACATGTCGTCGGTATAGGGTTTTTTTCATTTTTTTAAATAATTTTTAAAAAGACCTATCCCGACGACATGTCGTCGGTATAGGTTTTTTTCATTTTTTTTAATATTTTTTAAAAAAGTCCTATCCCGACGACATGTCGTCGGTATAGGTCTTTCTGTTTTTTTTTTAATTTTTTAATTTTTAATATTTTTCCAGAAATATTAAATTTCTTAAAACAAAAACCTGCAAATAATTATATATAAACCATTCAAACATTCAAATCCAATAAAAACTAATATCCGAAACGTAAAACAAGCATACAAATTGTTCGACCCACAAACTTGTCCGACAAATCAAACATTCAAAACACAAAAATATGTAAATTGTTCAAGACAACACCACACCAACTACAAAGGCTCAACAACTCCAAGCTAGTTATCATCGCTACTAGTTCGGCGCTCCCACATTTGACGCATTTGATCCATTTGTCGTTGCATTTCAAGCATTTGTTGATTATGCACACGACGTTCTTCCTCTAGTTGTTGATTTTGCAATCGTTGTTCTTCCTCTCGTTGGGCTTCGCGTTGTTGTTGTTCTTGGAATTGTTGTTGAAGACTAGCCACACGTTGATCAACGTCTTGCCAATGTGGTTGTGGAGGGGGAGTACCGAACACATCCGGTGTGGGATTACTCACCACACGACCAACACCCCGGATATGGCCACGCCGATGACCTAAGGCACGCTCCATGCATGCAAACTCATCAATAGTGGATGTGTCACCACCAGACTCAGCAGATGATATTGTATACTCCTCTTGTATTCGGTCCTGCATTAAACAATGTAATAAACAATCAGTTGACTATTTTACTAAAATTCGACAGCATAACTGCTGTAAAATGGATAACCAACCTTTTAAACTATAAGTAATAGACGACCCAAATTCACAAATTCCAATCAACCAACACTAATAACAACAAATACTAATAATACTAGCAAACATATTCAACAATTGGCCTCACAACAAATACTAATAATACTAGCAAACATATATTCAACAATTGGCCTCGAGTTGGATGTACTAAGTCTATTAAAGTGTGTTTGTGTCATTTTGACCCGTTTAAAGTTACAGTTGGATGTTCCAAGTATATTAAAGTGTGTTTGGGTCATTTTGACCCGTTTAAGTTAAAGTATTTTGTTTTAAGTCTATTAAATTGTGTTTGGGTCATTTTGACCCGTTAAAGTCAAACTTGGATGTTTTAACAAAAAAATAATTTCACTTACATAATCTGTTGATGCAAAATCATTGGCCCAGCCCGTCCCTTCTTTATAATGGGTCGATCTGAACACGTCAATAGGGCCGGTCCCCTGTGAAAAACAAAAATAATATCACTAAAAATTAATAAGCATGTTTGTATAATAATAACAACTGTATTTCATACCTCCATGTGTCGGCGTTGGGCGTATGATTTGCTGCCATGGAAACTTGGGTAGCGTTGTTTTGCTCGGTTTTGTTTGTTCTTCTCCGAGCGGTTTTTATAGCCCGCACTTAAAAACAGCTGATTAATCAAAATATCCCAAGTTTCTTGATCAACATCTTGTGGTGGATTACTCCTCGCCGCCTCCACATCATCGTATCCCCCATTCTCGTCGAAATGAACTTTCATCTCTCCCTTGCGGTCTTTATAGGCCCTTTGACACTCGGCGGTGATTCCGAGTTGAACGCCTTGCCACTTTTCAGTGTTTCTCCAGGCGTCCAGATTAAAATAATCCTACAAGTGGAAAGTAATTAGAAAAAATCTAATAGTTATGAAATTGTAAGTAATTATAAAACATCTATACTTACTAATAGAGTGGGATATACTGCCTGTTTCTTCTCATTTGGAACCTTAGCCCAGTTAGGATAATATGGCGGGATAACCTTCTCAACCTCCAAAGAGATAGCACGTATAAAATCAGTTGCATTAGGACCCACGAACTTGTAGCCACCGCCATGAAGTTCAACATCAATGTCAAGAGGCTTCCTCCCATTTTCCTCAAATTTCTTATATAATTTGAGGTTTTTTCCTTTAGAACGCCTCTTTTTTGAGGCACTACCTATATTGACACATGAAAGTTAGGCAATTATAAAGACATCTATTAAACACTAACAAGTAACTTACCACTCGCACAACCCGATTCTAAGTTGTACGGACCCCCATATCCATCGTCTCCACCATCACCACCGTGTGATTGCGCCATCGTTGCCATAATTTCTACACCAAAAATAATTAGTGAGCATAAATAATTAATAATTAACATAGACAAATATAAAGACATCTATTAAACACTAATACTACATTTTTAACATAGACAAATATAAAGACATCTATTAACATACATTCAATCAGAATCATCACTACAATAACGTGTGTCAACATCATCATCTTCTTCTTCTTCATCATTTATTTCATCTTCCTCATCTGAATTGTATGCATCTTCTTCATCTTCTACATCATCGTTAATAAAACTTTCATCAAGATCAATCGGGGCAACATGACTTGATTCACCACCCTCATTTAAAGTTGTACGCATTGGCAAGTAGCCTAAGTCGACAACCAAGTTACCAAAAAATGATTGAGTTTCCCGTGTAATAGATTGACTATCTGCATGGGGAATCGGGGCAATAGGACTTGATTCACCACCTTCGCATCCGGTGTCGACAACCAAAGTATAATCATTTGATTGAGTGTTGTGCAATATATCTATATCATTAACAACACTAGGATAATCCCAAAGCTTCCGATGGTGAACGTCCTCAACAACCCTCCATTGACCGGTGGTTCGAGAAGGGTCTCCTCAAGTATGCAGATAAACCGCAACCTCGAAGGAGTAAAGAGAAATAGCTACCAATTTTTTTCTTAAATGTCAACCCGTTAAAATGTATACATATCCTAAATAAGATAGAATATTCAAAAAGCAGTCCCAAAGGGGACAATCCAAAATTTATCTCTATCAGATAAATTTCGGACGGGTATATTCTAAAGGGTTATCCTAAATAAACATACTAGTGTACACAATATGAGACATGACATACATAAACAAAGACGTACATAAATGACATTACGGGTGTAAGCCTTTTTCTTATTTATTTTATAAAATTATAAAATATATATTTTTTTAATATATAAGTAATAGTATTTATAAAATTATGATAAACGAGCCGTTTACAGCCTAAATGAAATTAAAAATTAAATACACAAAGGCATAAAAGTCGGGATACATACCTTAAATAAATTCAATAAAACACAAATATGATGTTATTCACACCTCGTCAACCGTAATGAGTTCCGAACTTGCAACAAAATTAAATAAAGTTACATATACATACAAACATATATACATACATCCACAAATCATACAATTACATAAACATACATACAAATACATACAAACATACATACAAACATACATACACATATACATATATATTATATACAAACATACATAAATAAATGCCCAAATTCTCAAATTACATACATAAACACAATTCCATACATAAAAATACATACAAACACACATACACATATATACATACATATTATATACATACATAAATAAATGCCCAAATTCTCAAATTACATACATAAACACAATTCCATACATAAAAATACATACAAACACATATACACATATATACATACATATTATATACATACATAAATAAATGCCCAAATTCTCAAATTACATACATAATCACAATTCCATACATAAAAATACATACAAACACACATACACATATATACATACATATTATATACAAACATACATAAATGCCCAAATTCCCAAATTACATACACAAACACAATTCCATACATAAACATAATCAAAATTCATACAAACACACATACACAAATATATACCTACATATTATATACAAACATACATATATATACAAACATATATACATACATTCACAATTACATAAATACATAAACAATTATATACATACAAATCATACAATTACATAATCATACATACAAACATACATACACATATATACATACATATTATATACAAACATACATATATAAATGCCCAAATTCCCAAATTTCATCTAAACCTAATTTCACATCTAAACCTAATTTCATCATAAAATTTCATAAATATTTATAAAATCATTCATCTAAACCATATATACATACATACAAATAAACACAACAATATACATACAAACATACATCTAAACCTAATTTATAGAAAAATTACTAACCAAGTTTGCAAATTAGCTTCGAATAGCTTGAAATCCTCAAAAAATGGTCAAAGCTTCAAACACTAACAAAAATCAAAGAAATTAAGTAAAAACCCAAAAATGTTGATTTTTTGGTCAAAATTGAAACATAGATGTTAACTAACCTCAAAACCCGAGAGATTGGTGAAGATTGCTCCACAAAACACACCAAAAACGGGAAATCGCCAAAGAGAGAAGATGAGAGAGTTTTGGGGTTTTTTTCGTGGAAATGGGAAGCAGGAAGCTGTTTCTGGGTTTATTCTCGCTGAGACCTATACCGACGACATGTCGTCGGTATAGGCTCGAAAGTCGGCGCAATATGGTTTTGTCCCGACGACATGTCGTCGGTACAGGTTTGACCAGTTAATAAAGTTAAAAAGTCTATACCGACGACATGTCGTCGGTATAGAGTTTTCCCATAATTGTTTTTAATTTAAAAAAAAAAATTTTGACCGACGAATATTCATCAAATAAAAGAAAAACAAAAAGAAAATGGAAATTAACCTATACCGACGACATGTCGTCGGTATAGGCTCGAAAGTCGGCGCAATATGGTTTTGTCCCGACGACATGTCGTCGGTACAGGTTTGACCAGTTAATAAAGTTAAAAACTCTATACCGACGATATGTCGTCGGTATAGAGTTTTCCCATAATTGTTTTTAATTTAAAAAAAAAAATTTTGACCGACGAATATTTATCAAATAAAAGAAAAACAAAAAGAAAATGGAAATTAACCTATACCGACGACATGTCGTCGGCACAGGTTTTCCCCAATTTTTCATTGGGCGCCATGTTTTCCCTCCATCTGCCTCAACCCTGTGCCGACGACATGTCGTCGGTATAGGGTCTCCCCTATTAAATTTTGGGTTTGGCCTATCCCGACGACATGTCGTCGGTATAGGGTGACCTATCCCGACGACAAGTGTCGTCGGTATAGGGTCCGTCGGCACAGGGTCCTTTTCTTGTAGTGATGGTAATACCTTGAAATTCAAATTGTAATATTTTATTATGAATTACTCGTTGACCTTAGTGGTGGGTGGTGGCAACAATGGCAAACATCAATCTATGATGACGACAATGACAATCACCCACTATAACTTTCCCATATGAAGAAACACGGGTTTTATAGTGGGTCTTAGAGTTCTTCACTAAGCCTTAGGATGACACCATTTAACAACCGATGGAGGGTTAGAGTTCAACAAACTAGGGCTAGGGTTTCGTAATGAAGGGTGATGCTTGTGAAAGGAGGAGGAGATGCAACCATATATAGATGAGGGTTTGGGTATTCGGTTGTGCTAAGGTGGTAATGATCTTCTGACGTCGGTAACATGGTCTTCAATTGTGCAGGTAGAGAGAGAAAGAGAGATCGGTATGGTTAAAGAGAGAGATGAAGAAAACATGAGAGGTTGATTTAATGAGAGAATGAATAAACAGATAGGTAAAATACTCGTTATATTCTTTGTATTTTTTAGTATGTACTACACATTAAACCACAATCATTCTTAAATATTAAAATTTCAACTATATTTATTAAGTTATACACAAAATAGAACCTCAAACTTTATACCACTTTTAACTTAAATTCTTTTGACACTTTAAATTGGATTTAAAAGATTAAAAATCATTTTATCCTTGTAAATAGAAAGAAAGTAAGATGCTAGACGCACTACGTGAGTAAGTGGGACTAAAAGCCTGTCTAAAATGCATAATCGTGAATTTATTTTAAACTATATGTTTAAGAGTAAAAAATATAAATTGCATATAGTTTTCTTTAAAAAAATAAAATTTCAATAAATAGAAAGAAAATTATGAAAAACAAGAGTCGAGATTCTGTCACAGAAAGTTAGAAAGAATAATATGGTATCTTACTATCTTCTCTCATTATCAAACTCAATTATTCCCACCTCCATCCCTACACTTTAATCATAACTATAAAATAATTCTACAAAATAATTTGGATAACTTTATTGTCAAACTAAACTTTTTTAAATTGATTTTTGCTATTATTTTATTTCGAACTTATAAATGAAAATGAAAGGAGAAATTTAGTAGAGATTTATAAGAAAATTGAAAAAGATTCACTAAATTAGTGAGGGGAGTATTCATATATCGGTTACTATTTAATGATTTTTTATAAATTAACTTGAAATAGAAGGTAATAGTGAAAAAAAATATTCACTAAATAATAATTAAGTTTCATAATTGTTCAATTTAAATCAATATGAAAAAAATACTAAATAGTAACCAATATTTACATATGTTTCATTTGTCTCACTTAATTTTTTTTTAAGAACATTTAAAAAAAATAAAAGGTTGAAACACCTAAAGAAAAGTTGAGTGACTTTAAATGAATAAAATTTTTTTAGACTAAATTATATTTTTTATCCTTTATGTTTAACCAAATTATGTAATGAGTCCTTTAAACTTTTAACTTTCACTTATTGTACTTTATTTCAAAAGTTTCATCATTTCTTGTCCTTTAGTTTAATAGACGTTAAATTTTTCAGTTAAGTGCCCTCATATGTATTTGTCACAACCCATTCGGCGGCGGAATCACCGAACGTGACGTGTAGGATTGTTCAAAGGCATCGTGGCACTATTGTTGAAATATAAATTTAACCGATTTCATTAAACTAAGAATTTCAAATACAATTGTTTCAATTAAAGGAAATACATTGATAAACAAAAGACAAAAATATTTAAATTTGATATCTAAGGCAAAGTCCCTAGATTCCATTTCCATGGTAGCATCAAACATCTCCTGAAAACATGTAAAATAATATTTGATCAACAATAAAGTTGGTGAGTTCATACAAGTTTCATACATATAATAATCATGTTTAAAGCAACAATTCACATGCATAGACATACTTTACTAATGTTCATACAATTTGTAATGATATAGTTCAAACCTATTGTTGACATAGCATACCTAGCATCCAAAGAATACTAGTCGAATAAATAACATAACAAGATCGGGGGCTCCATAAAGGTAACGAAAAGCTGACGGGTGTCAATCCTATAGCGCTACACTTGTTAAGTGCGGTTTTGCAATAATTAATAAACTATTGTATTAACAAGTTGTATTTAAGCATGTAGTCAAGTTGTTGTCACATGAGCATGTTAATGAATTGTGTTTGAATAAAGTGTGAATCTTGTAGTGTATGTGTTTTGAATATGTACATGTTTTCAAGTCCCAAAGTGCAAAAATGTAAAAGGGGCAAGTATGAAACTCACGGTTTGGCGTGGTAACGAAAGGATGAACGGGAAGGTGAAGAGTCGGGAATGCCGGTTAACCTAAAAGGTAACGTAGGCATAAGTTCGGTGGAGAAGAAATAATAAATAATATATATGTATAATAGTATCAAGTTGGTCATGCATCGCCGACGGCGGACCGAAACACAAACCCCTAACTTAGTTAGGAATTCGGATGGTCAAAAGTTAGTATAGTTAGTAATATACCACTTGAAGTGGCCAAGAGAAAGGTTGGGAAATCCACAAACCTTGTTAGATTTATTTATAATATTTATGTATAGGATTTGAACACCTTGTGGCTATTGGATGTCTTATGGTAGATGAACCTATGTTCATCTACTTCATCCAAATACCTTAGCACAAGGCTTCCATCATAGAATTTTGATGGAGGCTTGGTTTGGTTTTACCACAACTAGATGTAAAATATCCAAACAAGAACATGAAAAAGAAGAAATGTTAGTTGAAAGACCACAACTTGGACCTCAAATGGTGACTTATCTTAGATGTTTACCAAGGTAAACAAATGATAAGATCCTAGAGGTTTATCCAAGAGGGTGAATGAAGAATTGTTAAGAAAAAAAAAGGAAGAAACTTGAAGAAAAATAAGGTTTTTACCTTATAAAATTCTGTCAAAAATCTTGGAAGAAATGGAGCACGTGGAGAGATTTGTGAGAGAATTTGGAGGGTGTAAGGGTGGAGGAGTGAAAGGGAGTGGGTATTTATAAGTGTGGATTAGGGTTTGGGGTATTAAATGAGTTAGTTGGGAGTTGGTGGTTAAAAGGGAGGTGATTCTTTTTTAAAAAGAAAAAAAATGAAATAATAATAATAATAGTACTAATGATAATAATGATAATAATACTACTAATAATAATAATAATAAACCGAGCGTGTATGGACGTGAAACGAGAATATAAATGTAAAAAAAGTGAAACGCGTGTTTGTAATATATAATTTTGTAATATTGTACGTATGATGTTGTCTTGCATATGTATAAATGTAATGTATGTTGTAAACATGTAATTGAATAAATCCAATAGATTCATTGATCATAAGTCTCGGGTTACAATGGATTCAAAAATAAAGTACAAGGGTACAAAATGTAAATAAACGATGATGTGGAAAGTACGGATATTACAGTCTCCCCGACTTTAGAAAATTTCGTCTCGAAATTTCTTTCATGATGAAGGCTCTGAAAAAAGATGCGGGTACTTGGCTTTCATTTGGTCTTCACGTTCCCAAGTGAATCCTGCACCACGTTTTCCTTCCCAACGTACCTTAATGATTGGAATACGACTACGCTTGAGTTGTTTGACTTCACGATCAATTATCTCAACAGGTTTCTCGACAAAGTGCATTGTTGGGTCGATCTGAACGTCTTCAAGTGGAACTTGGAGATCTTCATTTGATAAGCACTTTCTCAAGTTAGAGACGTGGAAGGTGGGGTGGATGTTGCTAAGCTCGGTAGGGAGATCAAGTTTGTATGCAACATAACCGACTTTCTCGAAAATCTTGAAAGGACCAACATAACGTGGGGATAGTTTTCCTCGCTTCCCGAAGCGAAAGACTCCTTTCTAAGGTGAAACCTTAAGGAAAACGAAATCTCCAACTTTGAAAGTAACCGCGTTGCGCTTTTGGTCGGCGTAACTCTTTTGTCGACTCCGAGCGGTACGTAGGTTGTCGCGAATTTTGAGGATCTTGTATGTGGTCTCTTGGATTAACTCGGGTCCGGTAATTTGTGTTTCGCCGATCTCGGTCCAACAAACGGGTGACCGACATTTTCGACCATAAAGTGCCTCAAATGGAGCCATGCCGATGCTGGTATGGTAACTATTGTTGTAAGAGAACTCGATCAAAGGCAAGTGCACGTCCCAATTACCACCGAAATCAATGACACACGATCGAAGCATATCCTCGAGAGTTTGGATAGTACGTTCAGTCTGACCATCCGTTTGAGGGTGGTAAGCCGTACTAAGATTGAGTTGAGTACTCATGGCTTCATTGAAGGATTCCCAAAAACGGGAGGTGAAACGTCTGTCACGATCGGATATGATGTCCAAAGGAACACCATGACGACTAACGATTTCCGCGATGTAGATTTGAGCTAGCCTTGCAACGGGGTAGCTCTCGCGGATGGGAATGAAGTGAGCAGATTTGGTGAGACGATCGATGATAACCCAAACGGAATCATGACGAGAGGATGTCAATGGGAGTTTGGTAATGAAATCCATAGCAATGCTCTCCCATTTCCAAACTGGAATCTCCGGTTGCATGAGCAAACCGGATGGACGTTGGTGCTTGGCTTTCACTCTAGCGCAAGTATTACACTTCGACACATAGAGCGCGATATCCTTTTTCATACCGGGCCATCAGTAGATAGATCGCAGATCCCTGTAAATTTTTTCTGTACCAGGGTGGACCGAATACCGAGACTTGTGAGCCTCATGCATGATGGAAGAACGAAGATCGGAACGATTGGGAACCCAAACACGATTCATGAAATAAAGTAAACCGTTGGGTTTGGTCTCGAGTTGGAGTTCGACACCACAAGACATTTCGTTGTACATGTCGCCTTCGGTGACCGAAAGATGTTGGGCTTCACAAATACGGACATGGATGTCGGGTTGCATACGAGCACAAAGAAACTTCACATGGTGCTTTCGGCTGATGGCATCGGCAACGACGTTCGCTTTACCGGGATGGTAGCGAATTTCGCATTCGTAATCTTTGATTGTTTCAATCCCTCGACGTTGGCGTATGTTTAGATCCTTTTGGTTATGAAGATGTTGGAGACTCTTGTGATCTGTGACGACCACGCATTTGGTACCGTAAAGGTAGTGTCTCCAAAGCTTGAGTGCAAAGACGACGGCGGTGAGTTCAAGATCATGAGTCGTGTAATTCTTCTCATGGATCTTGTGTTGACGGGATGCGTAAGCGATGACCTTGCCTCGTTGCATGAGAACACAACCGAGACCAATGTTAGAGGCGTCGCAATACACCACGAAGTCATCGTTTCCGTCGGGAAGAGTAAGGATCAGAGCATTGCAAAGCTTATCCTTAAGTGTTTGGAAAGCTTCCTCTTCATTAGGGCCCCACTCATAGGGTTTCCCTTTTTGAGTTAATGCGGTGAGAGGAACGGAGATCTTGGAAAAGTTGGCGATGAAACGACGGTAATAGCCCGCAAGACCAAGGAATGAGCGGACTTCGGTAGCAGATTTCGGAGCAATCCAGTTCTTGACTACTTCGATTTTGGCTGGATCCACATGGATACCCTTATCACTAATAATGTGTCCCAAAAATTGGACTTCCTTAAGCCAAAATTCACACTTGGAGAATTTGGCGTAAAGTTGTTCTTTTCTTAGTAACTCCAATATTAAGCGGTGGTGTTCCTCGTGGGTGGATCGGGATTTGGAATAGATGAGAATGGCATCAATGAAGACGATTACGCATTTGTCCAACTACGGTTTGCACACTCGGTTCATGAGATCCATGAAAACCGCGGGTGCATTGGTTAGCCCGAAAGGCATCACCATAAATTCGTAGTGTCCGTATCGGGTTCGAAATGCGGTTTTGGGAATGTCGTCCTCATGAACACGAAGTTGATGATATCCTGAACGGAGATCGATCTTGGAAAAACAAGACGCATCTTAGAGTTGGTCGAAAAGATCGTCGATGCGAGGCAAAGGATACCCATTCTTGATAGTGAGTTTGTTAAGCTCACGATAATCGATGCACATGCGGAACGATCCGTCTTTCTTTTTAACGAATAAAACGGGAGCGCCCCACGGGGATGAACTCGGACGAATGAAACCCTTGTCGGCTAACTCTTAAAGTTGACCGGCAAGTTCTTGCATCTCGGAGGGTGCAAGGCGGTAAGGAGCTTTGGCAATCGGAGTCGTACCGGGCATGAGATCAATTCGGAATTCGACCTCACGGGATGGAGGAAGACCGGGTAGGTCCTCGGGAAAGACTTCGGGGAAATCGCAAATGATGGGAATGTCTTTTACACCTTTGCCCTTTTCTTTCTTTTTCACTAGTTGGGCCAAAAAGGCCACGTAGTTCTTTAGTAAATATTTTTGGGCTTTGGTGCAGGACATGAGTTTGAGTCCACCGGATGGCCTTTCGCCATCGATTTGCAAAACTTGACCGGATGGAAGGGGAATACGGATGAATTTCTCAAAGCAAACGACTTCGGCATGGTTCTTGGCAAGCCAATCCATGCCTACTATGACATCAAAACTCCCCAATTGCATGGGTATGAGATCGATCGAGAAGGGATGACCATTAAGGTCGAGAGTACAATCGAGGATAATCGTGTCACAAAAGGTGGATTTTCCGTCCGCGATTTCGACAGTAAAGGAGTTCTCTAACTTAGATCGGGTCTTAGCTAACCTAAGTTCAAATTCTAGCGATACGAAACTTTTATCCGCACCGGTATCAAATAAAACAGAAGCATACCAACCATTGATAGGAAACATACCGTTCACCACGTCGTTATCAGTTTGCGCCTGCGCCGCATTGATGTTGTAAGCACGGCCTCTTGGGTTTGTGGGTTGGTTTTGGTTGGGTGGTTGGTTGCGGTTGTTGTTGGTGGTGGGGTTGTTGTTGTGGGGGTGTTGGTTTTGGTTTTGTGGGCATTGTGGGCTCATGTGGGTTTCGGTTTGGTGGGGGAGCTTGGGTGTTTTGGGGTTGTTGTGGGTTGCGGCATAGGTTGGCAAGGTGTCCGAATTTGCCACACGAGGTGCATTTTCGGCATGGGAGGTTGTTTGGGTGGTGGTATTGGCAAGTGTTGCATAATGGGTAAGATCCACCATACGGTTTCTTTTGGGGTGTCGGGTCTTGGTTCATCAGCACTTGGTTAACGGGGATGACAAACGCATAGTTCCGGGCTTGGGACTTGCGCTTTTTGTTGTTTTGGTGAGTAGGGGTTTTGGCGGGTTTTGGTTCGGTGACTTTGGGTTCGGTGGGCTCAACGGTGGCTTGGGTGGCGTGCTTCTTGGTGCCCCGAATGGTTAAAGTACCATCCTGAACACGGTTTCAGGAGAAAGCGGCTGCAAGGCGCATGGCCTTGGCGAGGTTGGTGGGTTCGGCGGCGGCGACCGTGTCCTTGATGACGGACGGGAGGCCTTGTATGTACTTGGCCACGGATCGCTCTATGGTGTCAACTTGGCGAGGCGCAAGGACGGAGAGTTGTTGGAAGCGGAGGTTGTAGGCAGCATTGTCACCGCTGTCCTGTTTGAGGGTGAAAAACTCCTCCTCGAGTGCTTGCAACTCGTGGGGAGGGCAGTACTCCTCGCGCATAAACGCTTTGAGTTCCTTCCAAGACAGGGTGACGATCTCCTCGTCGAGCTCCTTCTCGCTATCCCACCAAGCGAGAGCTTGCTCTTTGAAGAGGATAGCGGCGTAGCGAGTCCGGAGGTGGTCCGGGGTCTCGCTTACCGAGAAGGTGTTTTCCGTGCTCGCAAACCAGCTAAGGAGCTTGGTTGCACCTTCGAGTCCCGTGAAAGATTCGGGACGACAAGCAAGGAAGGTTCGGTAGTGTTGCGCGTGGGAGTTGGGATTTTCGGTGTTGGATTCGACCGATCCGTTGGGGGTGAGGTTCTGGATGAGGCCAAGGATGACTTGGGCCATTTGCTTGGCCACGAGTGCGGCCAAACGCTTGTCCCTCTTGTTATTCCTGGCGGTAGCAGAGTGGCGAGATGAAGACATCTACAAAAGGGGATTGTGAGACTTAGATAAATGGTTTTGCATAAAAATTGTTGTCATATGAGTATGTAAATTTCACGTATGGCACAAGTAATCAAGTAATTTCATGTAATAGTACGTTTGGTCATGTGAATCATGTATGGAAATAGTGTATATAACAAACATGTGACGATGAAAGAGCATAAATTTAATTGGTTCTCGAATGTATTAGCGTTTTGAAGTTAGTAAGGCGAGTAGCGAAAAGCGAGCGTCCACGAGATCGAACCAAGTTAGTATATTAATAGTAGTGAAAATAGTTTATATATAAAAGAGAGGCTTGTTTGTAAAAAGTTGGAGTGTCTCGTTAGCTCGGCTCTTGAACTAACGAAAACGTCGACTAACCCAAGTGGTCAAACCTTCTATTGAGTTCGGGAAACACGTTTTGGCCTAATAGATAAAATACTCTCGCTGGTAATTCGGTTAACGGTATTTTACCCTTCCGGTTACTACGTGTCCCTAGTCAATAGCAAAGCCGAGACTTTGGCGAGATTGAAAATTTTAAGAGTGGAACTAATCACCAAATTGTGGATTTCACTCCTAGTTTGGTGGTGTCGTTCCGTTTTGTATAGGGTTGGTGCCTTAACCGTTTGAGATAGGAAATCACTCCTAACTTTAACGGTAAGGTTTCCCAAAAGCGTTTGTGAGTGGAATTCTTTTACTGTCAAGGTGAGGTTTTCACACCTAACTTGATGGTAAATTCCTAAGTCTTAGGCGGAGTGAAACTTATCACCGAATGAGGAATTACCCTCTTTTGGTGAGTTCGTTTCTTTGGTGAAATATGAGTGTCTTGATGTCTTGAAATCCATGACGGTGTATTTAGTCCAAAGAATAAGTAAGAAGCAAAGGTGGTAGAACAAGCGTATTAAGAGTCATAAGAAATGGTCTAAAACGGGTCCTTAGTTATAGGCTAGGTCAAATAAGCAATTTCCCAAATTCCCTATAACCAAGGCTCTGATACCAATCTGCCACAACCCATTCGGCGGCGGAATCACCGAACGTGACGTGTAGGATTGTTCAAAGGCATCGTGGCACTATTGTTGAAATATAAATTTAACCGATTTCATTAAACTAAGAATTTCAAATACAATTGTTTCAATTAAAGGAAATACATTGATAAACAAAAGACAAAAATATTTAAATTTGATATCGAAGGCAAAGTCCCTAGATTCCATTTCCATGGTAGCATCAAACATCTCCTGAAAACATGTAAAATAATATTTGATCAACAATAAAGTTGGTGAGTTCATACAAGTTTCATACATATAATAATCATGTTTAAAGCAACAATTCACATGCATAGACATACTTTACTAATGTTCATACAATTTGTAATGATATAGTTCAAACCTATTGTTGACATAGCATACCTAGCATCCAAAGAATACTAGTCGAATAAATAACATAACAAGATCGGGGGCTCCATAAAGGTAACGAAAAGCCGACGGGTGTCAATCCTATAGCGCTACACTTGTTAAGTGCGGTTTTGCAATAATTAATGAACCATTGTATTAACAAGTTGTATTTAAGCATGTAGTCAAGTTGTTGTCACATGAGCATGTTAATGAATTGTGTTTGAATAAAGTGTGAATCTTGTAGTGTATGTGTTTTGAATATGTACATGTTTTCAAGTCCCAAAGTGCAAAAATGTAAAAGGGGCAAGTATGAAACTCACGGTTTGGCGTGGTAACGAAAGGATGAACGGGAAGGTGAAGAGTCGGGAATGCCGGTTAACCTAAAAGGTAACGTAGGCATAAGTTCGGTGGAGAAGAAATAATAAATAATATATATGTATAATAGTATCAAGTTGGTCATGCATCGCCGACGGCGGACCGAAACACAAACCCCTAACTTAGTTAGGAATTCGGATGGTCAAAAGTTAGTATAGTTAGTAATATACCACTTGAAGTGGCCAAGAGAAAGGTTGGGAAATCCACAAACCTTGTTAGATTTATTTATAATATTTATGTATAGGATTTAAACACCTTGTGGCTATTGGATGTCTTATGGTAGATGAACCTATGTTCATCTACTTCATCCAAATACCTTAGCACAAGGCTTCCATCATAGAATTTTGATGGAGGCTTGGTTTGGTTTTACCACAACTAGATGTAAAATATCCAAACAAGAACATGAAGAAGAAGAAATGTTAGTTGAAAGACCACAACTTGGACCTCAAATGGTGACTTATCTTAGATGTTTACCAAGGTAAACAAATGATAAGATCCTAGAGGTTTATCCAAGAGGGTGAAGGAAGAATTGTTAAGAAAAAAAAAGGAAGAAACTTGAAGAAAAATAAGGTTTTACCTTATAAAATTCTGCCAAAAATCTTGGAAGAAATGGAGCACTTGGAGAGATTTGTGAGAGAATTTGGAGGGTGTAAGGGTGGATGAGTGAAAGGGAGTGGGTATTTATAAGTGTGGATTAGGGTTTGGGGTATTAAATGAGTTAGTTGGGAGTTGGTGGTTAAAAGGGAGGTGATTCTTTTTTAAAAAGAAAAAAAATGAAATAATAATAATAATAGTACTAATGATAATAATGATAATAATACTACTAATAATAATAATAATAAACCGAGCGTGTATGGACGTGAAACGAGAATATAAATGTAAAAAAAGTGAAACGCGTGTTTGTAATATATAATTTTGTAATATTGCACGTATGATGTTGTCTTGCATATGTATAAATGTAATGTATGTTGTAAACATGTAATTGAATAAATCTAATAGATTCATTGATCATAAGTCTCGGGTTACAATGGATTCAAAAATGAAAGTACAAGGGTACAAAATGTAAATAAACGATGATGTGGAAAGTACGGATATTACAGTATTGCACATGAGGGAATTTTAGTCTTTTTACCCATAAAGGATCATTTTTGTAATTTAATTAGATTTAATAAATTTAATAAATTATTTTATTTATTAATATGTTTTAAATACAAGTTGATATAAAACAGTATTTTCTATGAAGATTTGTATGTTGGATGTTATTAGTCATATGTGAAATAAGAAATAATGAAGATTTAAAAATTATAAATAACAAATAATAAAGATTTAAGAATTATAAAATTGTATTTTAAAATAACATATAATTGAAGTTTTCTTATGATTTAGTAATTTTTAATAAAATATTAATATAAATTTTAGATATTTAATTATTTAATATCATCATTATTTAATAGGAGAGAAAGACGAAAAACAAAAATCTAGATTTCATCAAAAGTCGTCACGTAGCAAGTATAGTTATTTATTTATTATAGTATAGGTTAGAAACCTTGTATATTATACCGGGTGAATAAATGCATTGTTATATATACTTAGTAATAAAGATCTAATATTATATATTTATGACATATTACATAATTTTTTAATACAAATTTTAGAAACATTATATAGCTATTTTTTTAAAATGTTTTATAAAAAGAATGAAAAAAATGTTCAAATTAGAAAAATATTTTATGAACAAAACTATTTTTTTAATTAAAAAATGTTTTATAAAAATAGTTATATAAATCATTATTATTTAATATGAGAGAGAAGCGCGAAACAAAAATTAAATTTTTTTATGGAAACTTGTAGCATTAATATGAGAGAGAGACGGAAAAAAAAGTTGAGGATGAACATGAGAATGACATGTGGCACACCAAAATCTTTATTTATTAGTATATATAGATTTAGAAAGTTAAGGAGTATATTTAAAAATTTAGAAAGTTAAGGAGTATTATTTAAAAATAGAGAGGTTGAGGGTGGTTAGGAAACTTTGGTCGGTGGCTTTGGATTGGCCACCGATATTAGTAAATAAGGTTTAGTAAATTCTTAAATATTCACCATTTCTTATTTCATCAATGGTTGATTACATCCAACATACAAATTTTCATGAAAACTACTATATTTAACTCGTGTAATACATGAGTTTTTAACCTACTATATAATGTATAGTTAATAGTAAAAACCAAAACCTATAAATATAATCTATATCTAGGAAAAGGTTCAGGTAAAAAAGATTCTAAATCTAAGAAGGGTGAGAAAGATTTAGGCCAATTAGATCAAATTGTAAAAAAATTTAGTGGTTGTGAACAAATTGAAGGGTATTTTAGTCTTGGCCACTTTTGTTGACTTTTTATCAAGCCCCCCCCCCCTCATTTTTTTAAACGTTCATAACTTTTACATAGGACATTATTTTTTTTAAAAAAATTACACAATAAAAACGAGCGTTTTTATCTTTAAAACGAGTATAGTGTCGTTATATAAAAAACGAAAAAAATTACGTTTTCCAATTCATTGTGTAATATGTTAGATCATTGTGTAATATGTCAGATCATTGTGTAATATGTCAGATCATTGTGTAATACTTCAGGTCATTGTGTAATATATCAGATCATTGTGTAATACTTCAGGTCATTATGTAATAGGTCTGGTCATTGTGTAATATGTCAAGTCATTGTGTAATAGGTTTGATTATTTATAATTTGCTCATTGTGTAATATCAGTTCATTGCATAATATCAGGTCATTGTGTAATATCAGTTTATTATGTAATATCAGGTCTGGTCATTGTGTAACATGTTAGGTCATTGTGTAATGTAAGGTCTATTCATTGTGTAATATCAATTCATTGTTTAATATCAAGTAATTGTGTAATTTGCTCATTGTGTAATACGTCAGGTCATTGTGTAATAGGTCTGATCATTGTGTAATATGTCAGGTCATTGTGTAATAGGTCTGGTCATTGTGTAATATGTCAGGCCATTGTGTAATAGGTCTGGTCATTTATACATTGCTCATTGTGTAATATCAGTTCATTGTGTAATATCAGGTCATTGTGTAATATCAGTTCATTGTGTAATATCAGGTCTGGTCATTGTGTAATATGTCAGGTCATTGTGTAATGTAAGGTCTGGTCATTGTGTAATATCAGTTCATTGTTTAATATTGGATCATTATGTGATATCAGGTCATTGTGTAATATCAGGTCATTGTGTAATTTGCTCATTATGTAATTTCAGGTCATTATGTCACACCCCAACCGACGACGGATTATACGTCGGGGCGGACACGGTTGTTCAAAAGCACAAGGTTGACTAATAAAGTTGAGATATTCCATTAATAAATTTAAAGGTTCAACATAAGAGAAATAACATATTGTTCAACAATGAAAATGAAAACATAAGTTTAATTGTGATAGTCTTTCTAGGTCCAAGAATCCTACGTGTTCACAAGATAAGAATCAAACTTGGGCACCTGAAACATGTTAAGTAATCTGTCAACTAAAAATAGTTGGTGAGATACAAAGATTTTAACACCGTTTAACAAACTCTTTAAAAGTTTCACAATTCACTATGATTAATGCACTATGATTAATGCATCTAGGTATAAATGTGAGAACAAGTAAGTTAAACATTATGCACTTCAAACATCCAACCAAGTTTAGGCATAACCCGAGGGTTACCCTTAAAAGTTTAAAGTTTAAGTTTAGTAACAATCACCATAGGCTCCCCCCGAAGGGTCAATCAATCAAGGTGGACTGGTCAAATACAATAGATCTATTATTGTTACCATAGGCTCGGCCAAAGTTAATGAACATGCTAGTCTTAAGTTTAATTTAAGCATGCAAGTCTCAAAGCATGTAACACGTAGAGAGCATATAAGCATAGTTATGTTTGAATTGCATAAGTCTAAAAGTTTGAACATGTTCCACCCCAAATTTATAAATAAAAAACAAAACAAAAAGGGGCTAAGTATACTCACCTTGAGAAGGATGTAAGAGTAACCGACAAAGAATGAGTGTAGTAAAGCTTCGAGGAAATATATCCTCACCACAAGCCTAAATGATAAGTCTAAATTTTAAGGACTTGATTATAGAAGTCTATGACAAAGATCTATGATTTCAAGATTTAGGATTTGACTAGGGTTTCAAATGAAAGGCGAAAATGATTGTGTTATAAAGTTTAGATTTATAACAAGTTTTAGATATAAAGTTTGAAGTTCAAACAAATAGTTATTGTTTACATATGTTAAATAATAATTTTTAAATAGTTCTCCAAGTATAATATTTAAAATATTAATTGACTATAAAATAAACAAGAATTAAGGATAATAAATAACTATCTAGTAGGGTTGAATAATTATTTAAAATAAATAATAGCTATCTAAACGAATAATAATTATTATGGATTAGTAATAATAATTATCCAAATAAATGGTTATTAATGATAATTAACAATTTATTTAGATAATTATTGAAGTTACAAAATAATTATTTAAAAGAATTTTATAAATAAATGTTTTATATTTAAAAAAAAAGAAGAAGTATCAATTAAGTTTATTTAAAGTATGCAAGCATTCATTTTATAATTATTCTAAATAATATTTGGAAATTATTTGTAAGTTTAAATAAATAATGTATATTTATTTTCTGTTTACAAACTAAATAAATAAATAAGTTTTACGTTTTTAATTCTATAAATTTCATAAAACATACAAGTTTATAAGTTCCTAATTTCTAAAATTAAGGACATATGTTTTATAAATTTTTCTGATTTTATAACATTATATAAACTTTCTGTTTAATTAAACAAGTATTAAAGTTTAATCAAAAGATTTTATTACTATAGAAAATAAATTGTAAATTTAGTTTCCTGATTTTTACAAAATAGCTTCAGCTTATTTTATGAGTTTTATAAAAGTTTGGATTATTTTTATAGTTTCAAGGTATTTAATACTATAAGCTAAAGAAGTTTTAATTAATTAAAAATACATTCTGGAAATAAAAGCATGAATAGAATCCGGTTTTGAGTTTATATAAATATAATCGATTTTATAAAAATGAAAGCGAATATTAAAATTGATTAAAAATGCATAAAAAAAATAAAAGTTCAAAACTCAAGCCGGCCGGTTTGAACCCGGGCCGCCCGAGCCAACACACGCGCACACAACCACCCGACTACGGGCTTCGTTGTGTTTAAACCTGGAAAAAGAAATTTTTAAACACAATCCCAAACAGCCCCCAAATCCCGTATGAACCCTAGGTTTTCAAACCCAAAATTCGAATCGATTTACCATCTGTTAGAGAAATTAAACAGAGGGCTTTTGATCTATAAACGAAAACGAGTATGATGGCCACAAGAATTACCTGAATTCGTGACGAATTGAGGGAGAACGGGTTTTAACTTGGAGTCGGTCGTCTAAGGATTTCAACGAGAAATGCAGGTACGAATTGGTGCAATTGACAGTTGAAGAAGGGTAGGGGTGATGTCGTTGAGGTGTGTGAGTCGATATTTATAGCAGATTTCGTTAATTAATGCCCGAATGGTTGAGGGGTTTATAGTTGGCAATACGAATTCAATATCGAACCCACGCGATGCTTTAAAGTTGAAATTGGGCGTTGGAATACCTCGGGCTAGGGTCGCAAGCTGGAGGCAAAGCTCGAGGTGCATTCAATTCCGTCGTACACGCGTTTTTGAGTATTTCGAACTCAAAACCAGCCGAGGGAAGGCTCGAACTCGAGACTGATTTGGGTCTGGGGAGTTTGGGCGATTTGCACAATTGGTCCCTGAAGTTTGAAAGTTTTATCATTTGATGTTAAAAGATGAGTTTTAGTTAAAAACAAGTTCCAGATGTTGACAGTTTAGACCCTGGATTTAAAAAAAATGTTTTATTTTATAAAACCAAATGAGTCTTTATAAGTTTCATAATTTATAGGTTCATTAATTTACAAGTTTAGGTATTTTAATAAGTTTATTATTTATATTGTTTACACAATATAAACTTATAAAGTTTTAAGGGTTAAATCTATTTATTTTTTGTAGAATACATATATATATATATATATATATATATATATATATATATATTCTTTAATTACCCATATATTTAGGTATATATATATGTGTGTGTGTGTGTGTATCAAATATAAGTCTAATTATTTTATAAGAATCTCAAGTGCAAACATTTTGCGAAACGATACGTTCATAGAATTTTCAAATGGGCAAGTTACAATGGGGAATAGAATTAAAATACGAAAATGATACGTCGGAAAAATCCTGGATATTACACATTGTGTAATATCATTTCATTGTGTAATATCAGGTCTGGTCATTGTGTAATACCAGGTTTGGTCATTTTGTAAAGTTAGGTCTGATCATTGTGTAATTTGCTCATTATTGTGTAATTTGCTCATTGTATAATATCAGTTCATTGTGTAATATCAGGTCTGGTCATTGTGTAATATGAGTTCATTGTGTAATATCAGGTCTGGTCATTGTGTAATTTGCTCATTATTGTGTAATTCGCTTAAATATGTCAGGTCATTGTGTAATGTAAGATTTGTTCATTGTGTAATATGCTCATTTTGTCAAATATTTTTCATCATTGTGTTATATTTATTCATCATTGTGTTTTACGTTTTCCAGCTCATTGTGTAATTCGCTCAAATATATCACGTCGTTATGTAATGTCAGGTCTGGTTATTGTGTAATATGCTCATTTTGTCAAATATTTTTTATCATTGTGCTATATGTATTCATCATTGTGTTTTACGTTTTCCAACTCATTGTGTAATTTGCTCATTTGATCAAACATTCTTTATCATTGTGTTTTACGTATTCCAGCTCATTGTGTAATTCACTTAAATATGTCAGATCATTGTGTAATGTAAGGTCTGATCATTGTGTAATTTGCTCATTGTATAATATGCTCATTTTATCAAATATTTTTCATCATTGTGTTATATGTATTCATCATTGTGTTTTACGTTTTCCAGCTCATTGTGTAATTTGCTCATTATTGTGTAATTCGCTCAAATATGTCAGGTCATTGTGTAATGTAAGATCTGGTCATTGTGTAATATGCTCATTTTGTCAAATATTTTTCATCATTGTGTTATATGTATTCATCATTGTGTTTTACGTTTATAACTCATTGTGTAATTCGCTCATTATTGTGTAATTCGCTCAAATATGTCAAGTCATTGTGTAATATGCTCATTGTGTAATATCAGACCTTGTATTACACATTGACCATTATGCCCTCTCTTTAAAAACAATAAAATGACACTTGTCAAGCTTAGAATGCTTCTTACCCTTCTTATTTTTAAAACTCTTTTTACTATAACCTAACCCTCTATATCTATACTACTATATAAACATATTGGAATGACATGCTTGTAATTTACTAAAAAAATTAAGACACCTAACACAAATTATTGTGCATAATACCCAGATATAATCAGTGTTTAAGACAGTTCGGATTAGATTGCACTCTCCGAAAGAGTCTCGGTTATACCCGACACTTTGTGCGGGCAAACCCACTAGTAAACTTAATTTACATGCTTCTGTCACAAACTTAAGATTTTGAAAATGAAACTTTGTTTTCTTTTCAGTTACTATTTTCTTTAAACAGAAATAAAATACGAAAAATAAAAAATAATAAATACAAAAACAACAATAAATGTTTCGTCGACAGCAGGGTTCGAACCTGCGCGGGCGGAGCCCAACAGATTTCAAGTCTGTCTCCTTAACCACTCGGACATATCGACAATTTTGTCTCGTTTTCCGTTTATTCACCTTAATAGATAATCTTTTTAATTATGCGATATGAACATATTTTTATGGAAAAAGAAAATGAATATTTTATTTCTTTGTCTTTATTCAGAACGTCAATAATAGCTCAATGCATAAGTTATGAATTAAGAGAATAATTTAAAAGTATTATGTATATTAACTGGTAATTGTATCCGTGTTTCGTGAAAGGAGTGTGATCGTTTTTTCCCGTATTACGTGATAGAAGTTTGGTTGTTATCGGTTCGGTTCATCGAAATCCATAAAAACAAGCACCGATATCGGTTACGATAATGCCAAAAAATGGGCAACGATGTTGTTCGCTCTTAAGTAGTTGGATTTTTCACGGCTTTTTTAAAGTTCGTTTTTGTTTTATTTAATATTCATTTTTACAATGACGTAACTTTTTATGATTTTGAATATACTTACATTTGTGGGTATAATTCATGAAACGAGAACATCTTCACACATTAACAAAATGTTGTTGCCGGAAGAAAAAATAAAGCTCTTAAGAAAACGGTTAAATTTTTGTTATCTTGTCTTGGTTTAAGCAAAGAGTTAACATACATTTATACCCTAAACACGTCCTAAGTAAAATAACAACAACTAGTTTGAACTAGTGACAAATATGTATGTCCTTCATCCAAGTAGTATTGGGTTCTAGTCTTATTTAAAACATGGACTAAATTTAGAGTGGAGTAAAATAAGATTAGTTATTTAAAAAAAAGTAAAATAACAAACTAACCGTCTATGAGATTTGGTTTAACAAGAAACCAACTATATCATACATAAAAGTATATGGGGCTTAGGGGTGTTAATCATGTCAGGTTAGCGGGTTTACGGGTTGGCGGGTCGCGGGTTGGTGGGTTGAATTATGCAACCCAAACACGACCCATATTCTTATTCGTGTCAAAAAGTACAACCCTAACCTGGATACACTTAAAGTCGGGTTAACCCGAACCTGACCCGTTTAACCCATTTATCTAAATCAAAATCATAAATCACTAAATCCAAAATCTAATTCATTAAAGGTAAATCGAAAAATAACTGAATAGTCATATCTACAAAGCAAAAAGAGAAAATTTTTGGTATAAATTAATTATTTTATGGTAAACACTAAATGTAAAAGTAATTAAACAATCGTTTCTACAAAGGTGAAACTAAAAAAAATTGAAACCTAAACGGGTTAGCGTGTCAACCCATTTGTTAAACATGTCAACCCTAACCTGACCCGTTTTCAAAATGGATCAACCCTAACCCGACCCGTTTTTTAAACGGGTTGTATTGTCCAACCAAAAACCTTTTTTTTCATGTTGGGTTCCTGTCGGGTTCAGGTTCGTATCAGGAATTGACACCCCTAATGGGGCTACATACGAGTTGTAAGGTTATCTCAACCTAAAAAGAGATTTTTGTGGGAAGAGCTTTGACTATTTTTTTAGTGGGATATGCAGAATATTATAAAGATACATGTAGAGGTGCACAAACCGGGTTTTTGAATCGAACCGGTTTCAAACCGGCCCGAACCGGTTTAGTCAACACAATTATTAAACCGGTTTTGACTAAAACCGGTTCGGGTTAAACCGGTTTATCATATATAAAATCTCGAACCTGTTGAACCGGTTCAGTTCGGTTCTGGACCGGTTCGGGTTGGTGAACCGGTTTAAACCGGTTTTATTAAAAAAAAAATTTTAAAATAAATATTTAACAAATAAAAACATAAAGTTCAACGTTTATTCTTATTGTAGGAGTTCGGAAATCACAAAACATTACAAAATTAAACATTACAATTCGACAAAAAGAATAATATTTTTTTTTGAGTTTTTTTGTTTAATTTTCGTCGTCATTCTCGGAGTTACTAGTGGATCCTCGTAGTCTATCATCTTCGGCGAGTTCTTCATTTGTAAGTGGGCTCGCCAATCCTTGGTTGACCTCAGATTCGTGTATGAATTCTTCAACTTCAATTTCGTCTTCAAGCGAACTCCTATCTTGTCTCCTATCTACCGCATCCAAATGGTCTTTCAAGCAAATGCACATTTCCATTGCCGCGGGAGTGAGTCTAGTTCTTCGAATAGATAAAACCCTGCCACTAAGAGAAAAAACGGATTCCGAAGCTACCGTGGAAGCTTGGACGGTTAGTAAATCACGGGCCATGGCGGAAATGACCAGAAAAGTAGATTCGTTTCCTTTCCACCACGCCAAAATATCAAAGTCCTCAAAAACATCCGGACTCATAAATGATAAAAAGTTTGTTCCCGTATACCTTCCGAGTTCGCTACTCGGGGTGTATCCTCTAGCCCATTTAGTAAATTCATTTCTCATTTCGTTATACAAATTTAAGTTCACATTCCTCGAGCTACTACTTGATGCGCCCGCGCCCATCGTATCATGTGGGGTTTGTGTTGTACCATATTTATGTAAATAAATATCAAACAAATCTTGCAAACATTTGTTAAAATAAGTTTTTGTTGCGATTGAAAAATGAATATCTTCATCATTCAAATCCAAATCGTAAGTTATTTTATCAATTAAGGTTTCAACACCGTAAACATTAATTGTAGGGTTTATGCGGCGGCACAAGTTATAACCGGAGGCATTTCTTTAAAATATTTAACAAATTTTTCTTTCATCGGTTTTATCATTCTCATAAAAAGAGTATTTTTATTTTCAATTTCGGCTAATTTGTTACACATTAGAAATATTTGTTTAAGAGCCAAGGGACTTGTGGGGTAATAAACCCCGGATAAAAAAGTAGTGGCGGTTTTGAAAACTTCGAGCAATTCGGTTATATTTTCAAGAATGCCCCAACTCGTAGACGGAAAACTTTGAATTTTACGACGCGGTTTTGAGGAAAGCATATCATGAAAAATTGATAAAGTATCTTTTTGTGGTATAACACTATGAAACATTTTATAAGTTGAATTCCATCTTGATGGGAGGTCCCAATTGGGACCTAAGCAAATCAAACCCGTATCGTTACATAATCTAATATATTCATGGTATCTTTTTTACTACTACTAAAAACGTCTTTAAGCATGACTCGAAATGCATTACTTAATTCAATAACGGGTTCAACCGCAAGCCCGTCTTGCACGGCTAAGTTGATGATGTGTGCAATACATCGACTATGGAAAAAAGCGCCGCTGCAAATCGAATTATATTTTAATATTAATTTTTGAACCGCATTTGTATTATTTGAGGCATTATCAAAAGATATTGAAAATAATTTATTTTGTAATTTAAAATCGGTTATCACACCATTTAAAATGTGAAATAAATTTTGACCCGTGTGCGGATATTCAAACATCTCAAACGCGATTGTACGTTTCATCATTTGCCACGTATTGGGATCAACCCAATGAGCGGTAACGCAAATATATGAGTCGGGAATACCATGTGGAGCCGACTAAACGTTGGTGGTTAAGTTCACACCGGTTTTCAATTTTTCAAAACCTAAAATTAATTCTTTTTTTGCTTTTTTCCACATTTTTAGACAATCACGTCTAAGAGTACTACGACTTACTTGATGATAACGTGGTTGAATGGCTTCTTGAATCATCCTCGTCGTGAGCGGGTTGTCGAAGTGGTTGAACGGCAAACCTCTTTGAATAACTAATTTCGCCATTCTATCTCGAACAATATTTGGATCGAAGTTCCAAATTCCACCCTCGCTTGTCATAGATGCTTGACCCTCACCCGGAATTTTCTTCAAACTCGGGCAAGATTTTTCCATATGAGTTTTTAGAGTTGAGTTTGATTCCTTTTTAAAAAACCCACCACAATTTTTGCAACGAGCACGTTCCAACCCGTTAGACATCTCACATAGATCGTAGTTTGACCAAATTGCGGGGTTCCTCTTTGTTTGTAAGATTTTCACAATGCTAACTTCGGAAGAGGAAACACCAAAACTTGAAGAACTTGCCATAGCGTTTTTTGAGCGTTTTAGAGCGTTTTCGAGCGTTTTTTTACAAACGAGAGTGTAGAGAGCGGGTTTGAGAAGTGTGATTTAACCAAAACACCTCCTACCTATTTATAATGTGTTTGGGGGTTAAAATGGGTCAAAAAACGGTCAAAAATTGGTTCTAACGGCTATATAGCCGTTTTCCAACGGCTAGTTTTGAAATATTACCGTTAAACCGGTTCAAACCGGTTCATCAAACCGGTTTACAAAAAACCGGTTATAAACCGCTAATCATGCAAAATACTTAAACCGGTTATAAACTGGCGGTTCCTACCGGTTTGAAACCGGTTCACCATAAACCGGTTCTAGGGCGGTTCGGGTTTCGGTTCGGAACCGGTTTGGATTTCCAAACCGGTTTTTTTGTACACCTCTAGATACATGTTCTTATTGGATTAAATTCCGTTACTTGGGCTCAACCGTTTAAATTAAGATTCCCCTCCACTTATATTGAAGTTACTAGTTTAGAACGTGTGTAATATATTTGGGATAAATTTTTTAAATTCTTATATATATTTTATGTAAGGAAAAATGTAATACATATAGTAACAATAGCAAACAAAATAAAAAAATATGTAAAATTTAACATATAATTAAGTTTAAAAAATATATTAAATATTATTCAATATAATTTGACTTTCATTTACTATTTGATTGAAAACATAAGCTAGGTAATTACATTTCAAAATTTCTTATAATATGAGATAATTTAAAATAAATGTGTTTTATTAGTATAATTAATAATTTGTTTAAAAATATATTATTATTGAAAATATGGAAATGTATTTAATAAGAGAGAGATGCGAAATTTTTTTTTCTAAGAATGAATGTGGAGGCAACACGTGGCATTGAGAAACCTTTATTAATTATATAGTATAGATTTGATAGAAATAACCAGAAGTATAAATTCGGGTTAGTTTTCCTTTAGATGTCATAAGAAACTTACGTACGAAGAAACAAAACACCATTCTCGTCGTTCTCTATGAAGATCATCCAACGATCAAACTAACATCATAACGAGAACGATTACAAATCAATAAGTAAGTCTTAAGGGTCGGTTTGGTTGGTTAAGAGAGATAATTGAAATTGAAATTAATTACAACCAAATTCCTCAACTAATGGAATTCAAAATCTCTTTCCCCATTTTAATGGAATTAATCCCTCACATTTTAAAAAGTAATCTTGTCTTTTAGATATTTTTACATTACAATTCTATTAACAAATATGTTAACCAAACACATTATAGATTTCAAAGCAGTCCTTTAAATTCAAAATCCAACTCCAATTCAAATTCAAACTCAAATTCCAATTCCAACAAATTTCACGAACCAAACGCCCCCTTATTATTTTGTTGTCCGATTCCTCTTATAATTGATTGAATTGACAATCGATCCGCTCACGACGTTGTCCATCAACATGGAATAATCAACATGTAGTATCAAAGTAATCGATTAATTTTCTCAATTCAATCGGTTGAAATTGTATGTGTTTAAATTAAAGTTAATCGACTCGATTCATTCATATGTATAAAATGCATTGAATCTCAATTTGCATGGGTATAAAATGCACTAAATGTATTAAATACATTGAATTCTAGATTCATTCATATGCATTAAATAATTTTGTATTTTTTGATGATTTCCATGATCCACAATATTGTTTTTCGCCTGAATTGAATTACCGCGCCCCTTTGATTTCAATTTGGAAAAATGTTGGCCACAAATTGTTTTCTATGAATAATTGATGTGCAATAGTTCCATATTATAAGCTTTGTCCTTATCCTAGTACCATATTCAAAACATTAATTCCATGTTCATATTATGGTGGTACGTATGCACATTTAACTTAGTACACCGCAAACTTCACCAAGTGCGCAAGAATTTTCCTTAGTTCCAATCTATGTAATATTTTTATAAATGTTTAGATTTTTTAAAACTGAATGAGATAAATGAAACATATACGAATCTTGTTCACTATTTAGCAGCTATTTTTATTCTCATTCGACTTAAATATAACAATTTTGAAACATGTTTATCATATGATAATTTTTTTTCTACACTATTAACTCCTATTTTAAGTTAATTGGAATAAAAATTTCGCTTATTAATAGTTAATATTCATATATATTTTTTATTTGCCTCGTTCAATATAAAAAATTTAAACATTTATAAAAATATTACATATGATTTGAACAGTTAGTAAAAGTTGAGTTTTTTTAGAGTAACAAATTTTTTTTAAGTGATTTAAATAAAACACTTTGAAAACTTGGTTACTAAGTAAAATTTTCCTTCTAAATTATTCTACTTCTTATTCAATTCATTATGCATTCTTTCAATTCAAAGATCACAAGGGATCCCCACTTGAAAAAAATATAATTCATGATGAAATGAGTTTCATAATGGAAAACAACAATCTGGTCATGCATGTCCTCCTAGATTTTCTTGCATACCAATCGCGGAGAAAAAACGTAGCTAAGCGAAAGTGTTTAGTGAACAGATAGCAGGCATACAGTTAACTGATTACAAGTGTAAGATTAACAAATTACACCGATTAAGAAGTTTCATATTAACATATAATATATGAACAAATTAACACATTTCATATTAACATATTTACGTAAATACCTATCGAGCCAGATAACAAATAATAATAATAATAATAACAACAAAAGTAACCATAGTGTCGTAGGGATGTGGTTCCTAAGTATGAGGTGTGTGTGATGGGGCGTTGGCATACACTCACCATCTAATGCCTCCTAACAGATATGACTAAGTGCTTCTCTGAACAAACAAACATAACATATATAATGGATACATTATGGTCTAATTGATGTCGATGTGACATTTTTATGGAACCCCCATAGACGTAGTTGCTCGACTATCATATTCAAACTAACAGATTGTATAATACAATCATAAACAGGTAAACCTGAAGTAAACTATCTTCCGATAAGCACTTAGTCAGATATGTCTAATTAGTGATCATGCATAGTTACACAGAAAACTAACAACATATACGAAACTAATTTTCTAGCGTAAACCAAATAGTAAAATCACTAAACAGAACGTCATATATCAAATAAGATAGACATAGTAACTAATTATAGTTAGATGGATAAGATAATATAGAACACTTCTGAGTTTTCAAGTATAAGTAAAAAAAAAGTAAAAATCAAAACGCGTTCCAATATAATAAAAGGATTGGATATACTCACCTTAATAGTGACTTACCAATATGAATGTAATTGAATACACTCAAACGCCACAAATTCACACAATGTTGTTGTCATGTTTCATTGTGTCGATAGATCTCTTAGTTAAGTAGATTTCTAACGACTTTGAGTCGCCACAAATTCACCAATTATTACCGTACATTGATCTCAATGATTCTCCAAAAGATCGTAGTTATCATTAATGTTTGCATATTATTTAGTGAATCGTAGCTCCTTTCAAAGTTCATGAACTAATAATATTCTTTAGTATGGCATTTATGAATTGTTTACATATATTCATAATTTACATCATGATATACTCTAATTATATTTAATTGTTTGCTAAATAGATTCTTAACCTAAACCACATATTAGCATTTTATAAGACATTTGTAAAATCTGTATATTTTATTTAGGTAAAAACCATATTTATAAATTAAAAAATGCATATTATACACAAAAGAAATGTGTTGCAAATACATGTCACATTTTAACCCAATTGGGCCAGAAGGGTGTGTGGGCTGATCATTGGCCAGCAGTCCACATCAAGCTAGAGCCCAAAAGAAAAATTAAACAAAACTTGGAAATAAACAAATACCAGATTCTTTTAATATGTTTTTAATCTTATAAAACCCATTGGCTCTTTACCTGATTACATCTCCATTTTATTAAAAATCATTATTTTGAGTGAAAACAAGTGTAAATCGAGTGTGAATCTATGATTATTATGCTACTGGGATTGTCCTTGATAACAAAAACGAAAACAACTTGGAACCTATTATGTTACAAGTTAACATATGATGGGGAAGAAACATATAGTTTCTCATACAAAACCAATGACAAACCACGGGGACCTTTCGTGCAATTTACTCCTTATTTTTTTTAAATATAAGGGTATTTTAAACATTTAACAACTAAAGTTAACGGCCATCCATTTCGGGGGGTCATCTCTGTTACAAATGTGTAAACTATTAGGCTGAATGTGTATAAAACACATGGTCATTCGTGTAATTACTTCTACTATTTATTTGCCTCGAATATGCTTGTAAACGAACACGAACATCGGCGTTTTCGTGTTCATTTATTTAATTTTAACCGAACACATAATCGAACACATTTTTTTGTTCATATTCATTGGTTAAGAAAATGGAATGTTCGTGTTCGTTCGTTAAAAAGCTGAACGAACACAAATGAGTAAACATAAAACGAACACAAACGAATAAACAAACACAAACGAAAATAAATGAACATTAATTAATAATTTATCCAAAACACACATGTAAATTACTGGTTCAAATGTACATGATTCATACAAAAACAAATGAACACAAACAAACGAACATAAACGAAAGTTAATAAATGAACATAAATGAACATTCACGAACATAAATGAACGAACACAACATGTGTTCATGTTTGTTCATTTGATTAAATGAACAAAAGAATTTGTTCGTGTTCATTCGTTTATTAAATGAACGAGCGTAAACAAACTTTCCGTCAAACCGTTCCGGCCTAGCCTTGAAGATATCAACATCAAAATAATAGTCTATCTTATCTTACGAACTACATCCAGACTCCTCCAGAGTAATTCCTTACCGTTATAGGAATCCATGCCATTCTGGTAGAGCGGGAGAGAGAGATGCCGGAGCTTACGTTCATCGTCTGCTTCCTTACAGTTTCTCTCTTCATATCGGCCGCCTTCACCTCACAGAGTTCAGCTTACGGTCTGTTGCTTCTCTCTGCCAACTCAATTTCTGTTATTTGAAGTTAGGTTTAAGTTGCTTATGCTCGATTTTGTATCTAAAACTCATTAAGCCTCTCGTTTAGGTCGAATTTGTTTACAGTTTTCGATTGTTCGATACAGTAGTTTTATTTTATGGCGTTTTTGTTGCGTTTAATTTGCCCTGATTGACATTTGAAGTTTATGTTGTTCTTAACTGCGTTTGGATGATGAATATTGTGAATCAAAGATGATCGGCGATTTGAATTAGTGATATTCATTTTACATCCCTGTTAATGATGTTCACCAGGTAATGGTTATGCTATTTACCTTCTGATATGTAATCAAACCTTTACTAGCAGACATGTGATAGTGCCAATCTTGATCCAAACTGCCTATTGTTTGACCACATACATTGTGCTAGTTAGTAACCGTTGTTGGTCATACATGTATGGGTGGCAAAATTGGGGGGTGAGATAGGTTGGGTACGGGTCGAAGGAGGCAAATCTTTAGGAAGGGTCAAAACGGGTTAGGTTGACCTGTCAATGCGTTTTTGTCCATTTTATAAAGTTAATACGTTATATATGATATCCAAACTATTATAAAATTAATGATCCTTTCTTCCAATAATGCAAATTTGGAGGTAGTACCCTAGCAATCACTTGAGTATACTTTAGGAGTAGTTTAAACCGCTTGACTGTGGCTAACATTTATCTCCGTAAAATACAACCCAAATTGTCACTATTCACATATTTGGGTTGAGTTTTCTATCTTGGAGTGTAAACAAACCGAGTCAAGCCCGAGCTCGCCTAAGCTTGAGCTCAGCTTATTTGAGCTCTATGTCTAAAGCTCTAGCACTGCTCGTTAATAATGTTTCAAGCTCGGCTCGTTTATTATTTATTAAATATTTAATTATTTAATTTAATACATGCAAAATTATTTATATGTAACAAAATATATATTATTCAGTTGTTTTTATCATAATTTTATATATAGTAATATACATTAGGGGCATGTTCTTTTGAGAACCAACTATATGTTGAGAACCGAAAGAACCGCACAAAACGTGTACATATCGCTTTAGTGAAAAAAGTAAAATTCAACAACAATGTTTTATTTATCTCTTCCCACTCTTAGTTTGAGTTTATCTCCTCTCTCCTGAATTTTTTTAAGAAAAGTATAAAAATATGCATATATGCATTCATTTGTGCATATAGTGTGAGTGCATATATGCATTTAAAAAAACGACTATAAATTCGAGGTCTTTTAAAACCAAACCTTAAACATATTGAAATGTACATGAATTCTAGTCAATTTATATTATAAATAGAGGAAGAGTTAATGCGGTTCTCACGGTTCTTAACATATTGTTGGTTCTCAAAAGAACATTCCCCATATACATTATGTAAGTATTTATTTATTATAAAAAATTATGATATTTATATAAATGATAGAACATCAAGTTGGTATACCAATTTATAGGGCTGTAAACGAACCGAACCGAACCAAACGGAGCCTTGTTCGTGTTCGTTCGTTTAACATTTAACTTGTTCATGAACGCTTCACGAACACTAACGGAACGAAATTTCATGTTCGTGTTCGTTCATTAAGGAAATGGATTTGTTCACGAACGGAACCGTACGAAGCCTTGTTTGGGACTTTTGATGTCAACCATAATGTCTTCCGAAATAAACATTTAATAAGATCATTTTAATATCAAGTTTTATGTACATGTATCGAACTTACTTTACTTTGTAAATTGTTAGGGTAAAAAATGAAATAATAATTAAAGAATATAAAAAATTTATATAAAATAAAATAGAAGTATACAAAAATATTTAATGAACAACATAAACAAACAAACATGAATGTAAACGAACGTTCACGAACACAATTGAACGAACGAGACCTATGTTCACGTTCGTTCATTTAGTTAATCGGACGGAATTCCTTGTTCATGTTCGTTCATTTGTTAAACTAACGAACGTAAATGAACTTCCCTCCGAACGGTTCACGAACTGTTCGCTGAACGTTCGGTTTGTTTACAACCCTACCAATTGATTAAAGCTGTGAGCTTTTCACCAAGAGGTGAAGAGTTCAAAAGTCACAACCCTAAAAAAAATATTTTTGCCTGGGCCAAAAAAATAATAATAATAGGCTCGTTTAGGCTCACGAGGCTTGGTATGTGAAGCTCAGCTCTAGAGCTCGTTTCTGTTAGACTTATGTTCAATCTCTGCAAAAAGTAGACTATTACATATGAGCTTATTCAAGTCCTCTCTGCAGCTCTGGAACACCAATGAAGAAGAAGATTTGCAGGTTCTAGTTGTAATATCTCGTCCGCCAATCAAAATGTACATGATTACTTCCATCCTTTTTCTATGATACATTATCTTATCTCCATTTGAATCTTTCAATTTCTGTTTTCTTAATGTCTATTATCATGTACATGCATTTGGGACGCGGTTATGCAGATTCATGTACGATGAATGGCTGATGCCACACACTGAAATTCCCATATTATTGGGATGAACAATGGCACCAGACAACTGTAAAAGATGAGCTTTAACCTTCATTTTCGTAACATTACAAGGTTAGTACAAGTTGCAGTTAAACTGCTGATTCATGTTAAATATCTGAATACTCTAGTTTAAACATGTAGATCATAAAACCAATTGTTTCAGTTAATGTTGCCATCATGGTCACATCAAGTGATTTATATAAAAAGCGGGTCAAGGCGGATTGTATTGTTCTGATAGCAAGTCAATGGCTAAAAGGGACACTGCTCAAACAATTTAAAACTTTTTTGCCAAATAAAAAACATGTGTTTATGACTTTTGAAATAGCCTATCTAAAAAAAATTGGATGATTACTTTATCGTGTGATTGTATTTAATACATTAAATATGTTTTAAATTAAAAAAATATGATACAAGTGTTAGCAAGTTAATGCAACCCGTAGTGACCTGTTACCCAACCGTGATTAGAAAGGTTAAAAATTCAAATTTGTAACATGTTAGTGTACATTTCCTGTATATGTTTTGTTTAGTGCCATAGTATAAGTTATTCATGTTCTTCATCTGCAGCTTGTGTGATTAAACAGACAAAAAGAGACGTGTTCGAGAACCACTACGCAAGAACACACTGCATCGCAGAAGTTCGTTGTTTTTTGTTGGTTCGTACAAGTCGACTTCTTATGTTCACCGAGCCATTAAATTAGGTTCGAAATGTGCTCTTAGTCTTGTTTGCAGCCTAACGAAAGAGTTAAAAATCTGAAGTTTGTTTTCTTGTACAAATGTGTTGCGCTTAAATGCGTGAGTGTTGAAGTTTCTAACCGTCATATTTCACTCGATAATAACCAAATTTCTTCTTTGTTTGACTAAAGTCAATCACACTTTTTTTCTAATAACAAAAACTAGTTAGTTTCAATATTGTTCCACTCTTGTAAATTTTTTTTAAAACATTAAAAGTTTTTAAAACTAAGTGACATAATGGAACATATATGAATTTTGGTTACTTTATAGTGTTTTTCTTTCAAGTTTAACATAAAGCAGAAGGTAGTTGAGAAGGAAAAAAATTGTTAAATAATAATCAAGTTTTATAATTGTTTTATTTAAGTCAACTTTGAAAAAAAAATCACTTAATAGTAATTAAGTTTTCAGAGACGAAGGATAGTGATGGCTGATTTTTCGCTCACTGGTGTTAATTTATACGTATTTGGCCGATTTTTCGCTCACTAGTGTTAATTTATACGTATTCGGCCGAAAATTTTATAGTTCTATATATTTTTCGCTTATATATGTAGATTTTTTTTTATTTATTGGTTTTCGGTTCAGATTTACAAAATTGAGCTTATATATATAGATTTTTTTTATAAAAACACATATAATAGTAGTAGCAAAACTAAATGTTCTATAATTTAAATAGTAGTTATTAATTATGGTTTAAAATTATAAAATGATTGAACAATTTAATTGATGATGAACCAATTTTGAATTAAAAAATTTATGGATAAAAATGAAACGAATTATTAATCTAATTATTTAAAATAATGGAGTTTATTAAAATGTATAAATACTTTTAGTGGACCTTTTTTTAATTTCTAAGTGGGTTAATAAGATATATGGATAATACAAGTTGTTGGCCTTTTTTTAATTTCTAAGTGGGTTAATAGGATAAATGGATAATACAAGTTGGGCATTTTATAAATATATATAATATTTTAAAAACTACGGGGCCCTTAGGAGATTGGACCCCGGACGGTCGCCCCCCACCCCCCACCCCCCAAGGGCAGCCCATGGGTCAAAGTGTCAAACTTATATATAGATTTGATGATGAAAATTGTAGTAGATATATTTAAAAACAGTTGTTATATTGATTGTATGTTTGTCACTGTATTAACTTAGCGATTTGCCAAGTTTGTAGCAGTTGATCGTATGCTCTTAGATTTCACCAAGTAAAGTTACTAACCACAAAAGGTTAAGCAAGAAATTTTTCGAGACTAACCTAAGGGTTAACTAGAAATAACGCGCGTTTGGTATAGTGACCTTATGATCAGTTCAACAAAGTTTTTCTAAGTGTATAGCTATGAGCATTTGGGTCAACACGATGAAACTCTCGTGTATGTTACACTAATATTGGTGTCTAATGCAATACCTTTTTACACTAACTACTACAAAGTTAAAACATTTTAGTCAAAGTCGAATATCATATTGATACGTAGAATCTGATCCTTGGAATAGTCAAGAATAAGTTACGAGTCAACGTAAAAAGGCGTGCTCGAGAGTTCTTACATATATCTCATATATGTTTGGAAGATTTGAAGCCAGAAAAGTTCGTGTTGGAGACCAAGATCTCCTCACTAGAAAAAGGTGAAAAAATAGGACCCAAGTCGACGATTCATTCAAAGATATAGCATGTGTGTCACAAATAGGTCTTTTTGTTAGAGATTCAACTACAATATAGAAAAAATTAGCTCTTGTTCATAGTCCAAAGAATCACAAGAAGAAAATAATGCTTATTCTATCTACCATCGGAAAACTAGACCATATCTATTTTTAGATAGGCTCGACAGGAATAAACTCACTTATAGGGGTTGCCAATAATAGCTACAGGAAGAGGGAATCCAACTATCGCAATTCAATCACAGGGCTAAACAAGTCGTAGGGACTCTATTCATGGGCACATCTTCGGCTTAATAACCAAATCCTCGTTTTAGAGCTAGAGGTATGGTGTGTGAAAGGCAAAGTATAGTTGTAAGTTGGAGTTCCTCTAAGCACACAAGAAAGAGCGTTGACGCCTTGACAAGTAAGGACATCAGTATTGAGGTACGAATATGCTTCTCAACACTTTCTAATCCCTTTGCCCTAGATATTGTGTACCTTTAGATGAATAAATAAACTTCTACGAAAAAGGCTAGCTTAGGAAAGACAGAAGGAAAACAGAGGCAAGTGAAGTGTCTAAGGATTTCTCAACGGAATTATCTTATCTAATTTCACAAATATTTCAAAGGATTTCAATAATACAATTAGTAAACTAGACTATATAAGTATATAACATAATCTCTTTAGTATAAACTAGGTGGTGCGTACACTATAAACGTCTTAAAAGTGGTCATAGTCTATGAATAGTATGAGATCGTTGCATGTTCTCGATTTTTTTAATTATGATACTTTTTTGTTCCATAATCATTCTAATGTCTAATTGTTGGTTTGATTCTGCCAAGCCAACATTAGTTTTTTTAATTTTATATTAACATACAATTAACGATTAAAAAACGTACTGTCTTTTTTTGTCTCATGTTCTTAACTACTTTTATTCAAATTCACCGTTCTATCATATGAAGGGTACTAGAGGCACCATGCTGGTATCCCCATCGGGTACCACAAGGACACAACCACATGGCATTCGGGTAGTGGGTTTGGGTAGAGGGTGCGGGTATGTGAACCCGTTGCGGGTAGTTGAGTTTGTGTGTGGTGATTTTTCTTTTGAACCCGCAAAGGTAGAGTTTGTATGTGTGTGTAAAATTCAAGTTCAACACCACCCCCACTTTTTAAGGTAGTTGAAAGTAAACTGGGGTTGCATTGATGTGCACTTTTCTAACCGGCTGATATAGTGAAGGTACTTAAGGGTTCACGGGTAACACCCCTTGCACCCTAACACTCGAGACTAGTTACATTACTTTAAATCACAATCATCAACTTAAACACAAGGTACACAAAAAAAACCAGTTCCAGAAACGAAGCGTGACCGATTTTAAAACCGGTTTGACAAGAAACAATTAGGAACCTACTTGAACCACTAGTTTGATATTGGTTTGATAACTCCTTCCTTAAAACTAGTTAAACCCAAACCGATTAAAAACCGAACCGATCCGATCCGATCCTTTTTCACTTCCTAAACCGGATTTTACGAATCATGAAACCGAACCGATCTTTTGTGTTCTAATTTCGCCCATGATTTATTTTCTAACCATGAAACCAGATTCGTCCTCTGTAGACCCCCTAAAATCGTGATCAGTTCATCGTCAATGGATTTCTTCAGATCAATATTAGCCGATGATCCGGATCCTAAGACTCCTGATAATCACGAAGAATCGGAATCGGACGATCACCAAATCCAGTTGCCAAAACATCACGAAACCAAAGGCGATGAAGGCGACGATTCCACTTCGAACGTTAATTCGTCGGAAGACGGAAGCAGCAGTGTCGCCGGTGGCGGTTTATGGAGCTTCGGAGATCTGGTGAAAACTTTAACCACCAGATCCGAATCAGTATTCGAAACCTACCGTCGCGATCTGAAGGAATTCGGCAGCGGTTTGAGGAAAGAATCCGATCTGTTTCGTGAAGTTGCGAGTCGCGCGGTGAAGGAGTTGCCGGCTTCTATCGACGTCGGTACGTCGGCGATTGACGTAGTACTGAAATCGACGGCGGATATTATCGCACAAGGTAAGGAAGCTCTTCTTCAACCTCCTGATGTTGATGATAGTTATAGTGATCGTAGTGGTTTGGATTCGAGGCGGTACAGCCGATTTGATGCTCAATTGAATGCGATTAGGTTTGACTTGCGAACTTATTGTGAAGATCCTGAGGATTTGGAGGATTTTAGGAACTGGAAGTTAGGGTTTGTGGCTGAGGATAAGAAAGATGAAATTGAGAAATTAGTTGGAGATAAAATAGATAATGGAGATTTGGCGGGAATGTATTCAAAACTTGTTCCTAATGAGGTTGATGATGGAACATTTTGGTGTAGGTATTTCTATAAAGTGCATAAGCTTAAACAGCAAGAAGACATGAGAGCTAAGCTTGTGAACAGGTCATTGTCAGTAGATGATGAAGAAGAATTGAGTTGGGATGTTGATGATGATAATGAAGATGAAGTAGAAGAAGAACACCAACAAAACGCTGATCGGTTAAGATCAAATGCCTCAAAAAGCCAAGATTTAGACTATGAAATTAAAACTCAAAGTTCTAAGATTGTTGATGAAGATAAGGAAATGCAAACCAGTGTAGTTAGTGTTGATAAGAACAATGTAGAGGAACCCAAATCTGATGAAAATCTTGATTTGAAAGTGGACGCGAGTGAAGTTAAAGATGGTAATGTGGTGGTTGAATCGAACCAACCTTCAGTTCAGGAGGAGGAGGAAGAGGATCTTGAGTGGGATGAGATTGAAGATCTTGGGAACAATGATGACCGGATAGTCTTGCATGGTGGCACCCCGAACAAAGCCGACTTGCAGACGCGGTTGAGTACTGCTGTAGATGAGGAGGATTTGAGCTGGGATATTGAAGATGATGATGATGATGATGATGATGATGATGATGATGATGATGACAAGCCTGTAACAGCAGGTAATAAGTGATACATACATAACTATAGTTCAATCACTTAAGGTGCTTTGCATTGTGTTTACATGTTTTGATTATATAAACTTGTTGTAATTGTTTATAGTTCTTAGTTTATACCTCAAATTTATTTCCTGTCTTTGTAGAAAACAGGCATTCTTATGTTAATTATAATCAATTCTTGTTCATAATAATACATCTTCCATATGTTGCCACTATAGTCATCCTTTTATCAACTTGTTAATTTTGGAGTCCTAACATGTAAATTCAAGTAGACATATGACTCTTTTAAGGAAAAGTTAATCACACAATATGTTTATCATGGTCATAGTATACATTAGTTCATAGTAGTCAAAGGCTCAAGGCGCAAAGGGTGAGCATGTTGCCTAGATGCAAGGCGGCACACAATATTACATGAAGAATTATTTGTGTGAACATGTTAGGCCTAAACTAAATACAATAGACCATTGGTGCTAGAGCGCTTTTGCGCAACCAATTATCTAAAACTGCTATTGGTAGGTCTAGCAGGTTGATAAATTTGATATGGTTCCATCTCTCATTATATAGGGTGTGTTCGTGTTCAAATGATAACTAGTAAATACTTGGGAATCAAGGACTCCAACTTTTACTTTTGATGATGGAGGGGACGAGAAAGATATCATTGAGTAGAACTAGATGACACATAATCATCCTTTAAAACCCGAAGTTCTAGTATTAAAAACCAAATTTCGATACGAACCAGTTATTTTTAGTTATTAAAACAAAAGTTATAATAAGATATACTTCTGATTTTCTCTTAACCATAGTTGTCAATAGCGAATAGCGGTAAATAGCGACAAGCCACCTATATGCTACGTAGCAAATAGCGGTAAATAGCGGGCGTTATTTCACGTTTTGCGATACACTGCTAAAATTTTTTAGAAATATTTTATATTCAACTATTGTAGGATTTGTAGTAATTATAATCAATAATCATCTAAATCTTCATATATTAGGGTTATTAGCAACCCTATTTATATTAATCAAGTAAAAAATTAAAAAATAATTATAAAAAATGAAAAAAACGCTATTGGGTCACTATGTAGTCGCTACATGGAAATAGCGGTCACCTGCCGATTCGCTAGGTAGCGCGCTATAGCGCCCGCTACCAGCTCTATTGACAACTATGCTCTTAACACTAAGGCATTTTCCACAAATGGTAGTTTAAAGGGTGAAATTAAAAAAACAAAATACAGAAAAATAAGTCTAACAAAATGTACCAAGAAATAGGTTTAATCTAGCCTGGCTAGGTGTCAATCTGACCCAGATGCATCTTGCAATAGCTTAACTTCTAAAAAAAACCATTACTTTTTATATAATAAAGTGTGGTCGGTATGAACAGTGCCGGCCACGTGTCGCACTCTTCCACGTCTAAGATACAAGTAAAAAAGCAGTAGGTACAAGCAAAGGCAAAAATAATTTTCTTTTATTTTTTTTGGAAATGACGAGAGAGAAAAGAGTGAGAAAGAAGACCAAAACTTTCCGATTGCCATGTTCAACGAACATATACTAGGTAGTGTTCTTCCGCTGTTGGAGATTACAATCAATGCAAACGTCTCTTTTTTTAGGGTGAGAAGAGAGTGAGAAAGAAGACTAGAACCTTCCAACTCCCGTGTTCAACAAACATTAACTAGGTCGTGTTCCTCCGTCGTTAGAGATTGAAATCGACACAAACTTCTTTGGTTGTAGAAAGAGAACTAAGAGATCGGAGACTAGAGAGAGTGATAGAGAAAACGAATTGATTGTCTTGAATGAATAAGTGGTAAAAGCAGACTTGCATCTTTCTAATAATTCAAAATGGGATCTAGCCAATATTTCACTTAAATTTTTTTTATATAACAATTAATTAATTTACTTCTTATATAATTACATGTCCACGTCCAAGCTAAGTAAGAAGTAGTAGGTACAAGCATGAGCACCAACATTGTTTTTTGGATTTTAAGCTATTTTTGTATTTATATATAAATTGTGGGGAAGATTTAACAAACCACGGGCTTGGGCAAGAGCTTATAACATTGCCCCCTTTACACGCTCATCGCAGGTCGAATCCTAGCCACCCCCGGATTTCGGTTCAATGATTTCAGCTTCTAACATCATTGTTAAAAAATTAATTTAAAACAAATACTTCTTTTTTTTTTAATTTAAATCTTTATACTTAATTTTGGTTTTTTTTCTTAATAATTTAAATCTTTATACTTAATATTGAGCTATAACTTTTAAATGTTTTTTAAGTTCCAAATCTACCGTTGCAACATGATTATTTCTATCTACGTTGTTCATAACAGATTTTCAACTACATACGGCCCGCCATAACGTACGAGTATATTTTTACTAGTTATCATATAATACAACATGTTAATGCTCCTGTTTATTCGTTAAGCAATAAAATCAAGTATCTCATTAAGATCTAGGAACTATCAAAAAACATGTTTTAAGCTAAAAAAACCTTGATTTATTGTTCGAATTAAATCCAAACTCCAAGAACCTAACAATTATATATACTAAAACTAGCTTAGAACCTGTGTATTACACAGGGTGAAAAATATTAATATATAAGATTCTTAAATCTGTATATATATCCTATAGGTGGAAAATGTAATTAATATACTAACAATAAAAAACAAAATCCAAAAATATGTAAAAGTTAATGTATAATTGAGTTTTGAAAATAAATTAATTATTATTCAAAGTAATTTGACTATTATTTACTCTTTGAATGAAAACATAAGTTAGATAATTAGATTTCAAAGTTTTTATAAAATGAGATGATTTAAAATAAATGTGTTTTATTAGTATAATTAATAATTTGTTTACAAATATATTATTATTGGAAAGATGGATGTATATTTAATAAGAGAGAGATGCGAGAGAGAATTATAAGATTGAATATGAAGGCGACACGTGACATTGAGAAACCTTTAGTTATTATATAGTATAGATATAGATTAGCAACGTCGGCGATGACCTTACCAATCAGTTTTTACCTTGTATACTACGTTTTATATAAGTTTCGTGCGGGTTAGTTCACAAAAACCAAACCATCCCAGCTAGTTGGGATCCCACGCCCCCACAGAGGATGTCAGAGGTTAATACCCACCCCCATGCGGTTCTTCGTCCTTTTGTTACTTGAAAGGTTTTTTTTTTTGTAATGTACTTTTTTATTTAACGGTGAACACAATCACTACTTTACACCTACTCTACTCCTAAAACTCATTGGACTTGTCCTCTGTATTAATTGAAGTATTGAACCCAGAACTATTTAGTTGAAGAGTACAGTAACTTAACACCATAATCTCTCTTTGTGGACGAATTTATGTACTTGATTTGGATTTTTTTTATCTTTTGTGGTGTATTTAATTAGTGTTATCACACCCATTAAACATTTTTACTTGTTTGTATATTTAGGTTACATGGCTCAAGTTGAGATGTTACAGTTTGATCTCAAGCTTGAGTTTGAGTACAAGACAGAGATTGAATTGTATAGTAAAGCTCAAGATTTAATATATTCTTATCAAAGTTTTTGAGTTAACCAGACTGTGTTCGGGTTATACTAAAATTTAAAATTAGAACCGCTTAAAACTATAAATAAAGATTAAAAAAATTAATATATTTAACATAACCTCAACATGCTAACTATTTACGACACGTTTAACCTGTTTACGACTCATTTGCAGCTTGAATACAAACTCATTTACAATCCACCAACCCGTTTGACTCATTCAGACAAATGTGTTACATGAGTTTTGTGTTAGTAAGATCGATGTCTTTGACATGAACAAAAATGGATGTTATGTAGACTTGGTTTTAAAGCTATGCAAAATTTAAAACAAACACCTCCGGAGAAAAACAATGTAAAAGCAAATAATAATGATAATAATAAAAATAACATTTCACACTATTTAAAATTAGATGTTGTAAGTTGTAACAACTACCTCATACTCTATAACCACCAATACTAAAACAGTAAAGCCTATTTTCCTGCTTAAGCCGTAGTACAAATTAAAGAAAACTCATGTTTCACACCCCAAACAAACCACACCTCTTACAAGAGCCCACATTTCTCAAGCAACGCTAATGCCAGAATCAGAGGTACGATTCATTTTATGCCGTTCGGGAGAGGCAGGAACGGCTAGAAGCCGTCCCCTTTGAGCACGAGGAGGTAGATGTTTAGTTGGTTTCTTTGGCCCACTGTTCCATGGTAAGAAAACACCAGTCCCTCCATGTGTTAACCTTCTTGGGCTCATAACCATAGGAGAGACTGGTGCTAACATAAGAAGTTGGGGGGCTCGAATGGCTCCCCATTTGGGGAGAACGTCGTATCCAGTTGGTGTGATTAGTGGTGTTGGAAGGCCGGGCTGCCATACAGTCATGGCCCCAGCCATGGGATCTTTTGAAGGTGGATTTTTGTCGTATGTGTCTATTCGGACTTTGAAAAACGTGACACTGATTCGCTTAGTTTGAGATTGACACATGGCGTGGCGTGCCATGTCAGCACTGTTTCCCCTCATCACTAAGAGTGACCTGTTGAGTTGCAATACTTATTGTCATGTGATACAATTTACTTATTATTAAAGGTATATATATATAATTAAAACTGAAATAAAGATTAAGGCTGGCTTAATTACCCTTCCTTGAGATTTAGCATGAGTGGTCCTTTATAATTGCCATCGTTATCACAGACTAGACTGCGCCCGAAAGCCATTGTTGATTCAGATAAAACAAGCGCCGAGATGGGTTGCTCTAAATGAGGCGGTTTCAAGAATGGCTGTGAAAATTCTCCCTGCATACAAGTTACAGTTTGTAGATTCAGGTTCACAATGAACACACATATATAAAACAGGGTGGTTCAACAACATAACCAACTTTATGCAGATAACTGCAAGAACCGTGAGAACACTTGTGCATATTGTTTCAACTTTGTTACATAAGGTAGTTATGTAATAGCATAGCCATCCTTTTTTTTCTCTTTCATTAAATCCAGTATGCACTAGACACTTGTATCTATTTGCTTTAATTTTGATTCATAAGACAGTTATGTAGCTGCATAACCGCCTTTCTTTTTCATATGGTTTGCACTGCTTACAAGTGCTTATACGATTCTCACAGTTATCTACTTAAAATTGGTTTTGTATTGAGTGTGCATTTATATAATTATATATTTGTAAAATGATTTACGAGTTATTTAAAAGTAAGTTAAACTACCTCATCAAAGAAGTTTATGATGCAACTGTTGGGTCGTCTGTTTTCAGAAATTAAGTGAAGCTGAATTAGATGGTCAATGACACCCACAAGAGGAGCAGGAATCGGGTCAATATTGCCTGTAAGCATATATAACAAGGTCACAATTTCATATCACTGGATTCGAATCCGTAAATTTTTTAATATGAAAGTATTTGAGAGGTTGAATCTATCTTACTGTCTTGGGATTTATTTGTAGCTATAGCTTCATCTTTTATCTGTCCAAAAATAGGAGCTCCAAACTGAATAAGCTCTCTCTTGATTGCCTTTGACTGTTGGTTGTACATGATAAAAGTCTCACCTAATCATCATCCATAACCAAGAACAAGGATTATAAAATCATGTTACCAAAAATAAAATTTTATTTTCTAAATATGGAAATGAAACATTTGATAAGATATTATTAATCAAGTTGTATATTGCTATATTAATTTGAAAATTAATCAACTGCCAAACCTGTTCAATCCCTTACTATCTCAAAACTTCAGTCCGAAAAGGAATGAACAAGGTTAACTACAAAAGCATCACGAATCACAGGATCCACCTGAGAGTTCACCATTTTGGCCAGCAACTCGGAGATCAGTTACATAGTCGGTCAACTTAGTTAGCTCTGTCGTGTTGAGTATGTCCTCATACAACTTCAAGCCTCTCACGACGTTAACCTGCCATTCCACAATGTATGTTACGTAACGGTTAAATTTAAAAGGTAGTTGCATAAATCATTGGAATATATAGTAGTTAGAACATAATAATCCAAATGTTATAGAAAGAACCTACCATATGCCCTTTTACAGACTCCTTGGCTACAAACCCTTTCGTTATCTTCATTTCAGCACGTCGTGCCTCCCAATCTTCTTGGTTTGAGCATATTTCAATGCTTTCCACTGCCGAATGCATTTCGTTAGATCCTGGCGGTTCAAAGAGAGAAACTAAATTATCAACATAGAATATAATGATAACCATATGCAAGTTCCTTAAAGAAAATGAGTCCGGTCATGTGCAGACCAGAGACGTGGTTCATTGACCTTTACGGCCGGTCAAATTTTCTATTAATATGAGTATCTAACGTCACCTAGACAAGCTTCATTGACTCACATGTACATTAGTTGAAATGACATGTTCAAAAGATACATTTCTATCCAGGGCCGCTTCAGTCTTTTTGGGGGCCTAAAGCGGATTTTAAAATTGAGACCCTATTTGTATAAAAATATTCTTTTTTGTTTAGGATCCTAACACGTGGGAATATGTTAACACACATTTTTTTGCATACGAATTTTAAAAAGCAACGATCACACGCATTTTAGAATTGTAGTGAATTTTAAAGGAAAGAAAAACATTTCGGATATATTGATTATTTGCTTTACTTGTCAAAACCTGAAAACATAAACGCTGAAATGGGTCCCAAACTTTAACTTGTTATTTTTTTTTTTTAAGTCGAGCCACCCATGTTTCCATTCCATCACTAGATACGTACATGATAAAAAATATTTAACTTTCTATTTTTTTAAGTCGAGCCACCCGACAACTTTATTAGTCACAATCCTTGTATGCTAACATGACCACTTCTGACATCATTCCAGGATCTTTTTAGTATTTGGGAACAAAAAATCACCAAACGCCCAATGTGGGCGACCCCACCCAACCCACCGAGCACTACGGCACTAGCACTTTTCCACTAACATACTACGACAAGCCCACAATCCCACTACTGCAACTTATTCCTATAAAAATGCAGCATATTTTCATTTTTTTAATGTATGTGATGACCACTTATGGTTTAATGTAACATAGTTACATATTTTTACACCAACATAATTTAAAAAGTTAATGAAATTGTGCTGGCTCTAAAAGTATAAAATATTTAAAGTAGAATCCGAAGGCAATACAATGGCATATAAAGTTAAAATAAAAGATGCTTGTAGTTTATTTGAAAAAATAAATAAAGTTAAAATAATTAGCATTCTTGTTAATTGGACTGAAATGGCCAACATAGAGTTATAAGGGAATCCACGTCGCCCCAACGGTTAGAAGCCAATGACCAAATGTCAAAACCTCCATCAAGCTAACAATACTCCCATGGCAAATCATCTTTTAATTCAATGGTATCCTTATATCTTTTAGAGCATGTGATATACATGTGTGAGACGGTCTTGTGAGCATGGCTCACGGTGTGAGAGGATATGCAAAACCACCCCCTTGATGGTGTGAGAGGGTGGGTGAGACTCCACCGTGAGAATCTTCACGGGAAGGAGAGGGCATCAACCATTTTGGTGTGTTGTACCTTGTGTTTGTTGAATTGTACCATTTGTTTAATGCATTTAATTGTCACACCACCCTCACTCACTTGGGTATTTTCCTTGCCAAGTGAGGCCGGTGTGAGATTTGTTGAATTTGACGTGGCACCGTGTGACAACTACTTTTCCTCTCACTAAACCATCACTCACTTGGCCATACCACATGCTCTTATGACTTAGTGTATGTATTTTTGAATATTTAAAAAAGAAGAACAAAAAAGTTGACCTTTATTTTAAAAAGAGTGTCTGAGCCACGAGAAATGTGAGGCGATCAAGAAAACGCCTTAGGGCCTTGAGAGAGTGCATCATGCACATCTTGGTCAAATTTGGTCAAAGTTAGATGGGTAGGAGACTCATGTAAAAAAAAAAAGAAGGGAATAAGAGATTATAAATGAGTTACTTTATTAGAAAATTTGATATGTGAACAAGATGAGATAGGTGCAACTTTTAATTGTATGTAAACTTTATTTAGTTTTACATAGAGCAACTCTTAGTATAAGTGAAGCTCTCGTGCCTCGGCTTTAGGAACCTAAACGCTTCAAAAAGACTCGCGCTTTTTAAAATCAAGATCAAGACGAGACGGTGACGTCCAGTTATAACAGATCTGGGAATGTAGAGTAAGAGCACCTCCAACGGACGCGAGAGCGTCCATGAGCCACGTGGTGGATGGGGCAGATCCTTACCTCCGATGTTAAGGGGTCCGTCCCCATCCTTCAATGATTATGAATGGGGGAGAGTGGGAAAAAAGAATCTCCCACAGTGTTGTCTAAGGCTAAACGACACATATCGAGGAACACGCGTCTTGAGGAAACCGGGTTGCCGTGCCAGGTGAGAAGAGAGAACAGAGTGTGAATGCAGGTATTCTGTGCTAAGGAAGCTCTGCACCTAACTTTACTCAAAGTTTAGAAAGGCACTTTTGAGAAAATTGACCTCGAAACTCCCACCAATATCCTCGGGAAATTACCACAACAAGTAATTGAATTCTCGTATTTACTGATTCTCGTATTCGTCCAATCTCAGCTAAAGGTGCAGCAGAAAAAGAAGAAGATGCATCTTTGAAAAGTCAAACAAGTCAGTCAAATTAAAGGACGACGTTAAAAGCTTACCACCCACCCCTCCTTAGAAACGACGCATTGTCCCAACTCCCAATGCAACTAGAAGAAAGTTCACGGAAATGACTTCCCAAAAATTGAATAATTTACTAAAAATAAATTAGGAAAAATACTATCCTAAATAAATTACTAAAATAGACTCAGCCAGCTTAACCTATAAATTCTTTTTAAAACTGTCGGCTATGTATATTTTGGTAATTGACTTAGCCTAATGTATTTGTTGAATTTTGCTTTTGCAAGGTTACTTAATTAAAGGAAAATACCCAAAATGTCTTTATTACTTTTCTTGTCACTTAATTTGTCACGTTGACTTATTTTTTCCGGGAATGTCCCTATCCGACGGTGTTTGAAAAAAAATGACGGCATTTGGTATTTGAAAAGTCTTCCTACGGTGTTTGAAAAAATCCGACGGTATTTGGAATTTGAAAAGTTTTCCGACGGTGTTAGGAAAAAATCCGACGACGTTGGAAAAAAAAACTACCTCAACAATTTTCTAAAAAGGTAAAATAAAATCATTTTTGAAAAAAATTAATGATTTTGTATAAATACAAAGAGATCCTATCATAACATTTTGTAAAACAAATAAATTACCGTCGTATCCTCCGGTGTTTATAAACATACGGCTTTTTTTACACATGGCGGGATGTGGTTGGCTGAGAACAACATCGGACTACCATGTTATACCGTCAGTTTCAACGGTATATGAGGAAACATTTTTATAAAAGATTAGTCAAAAGGATACATTTATAAAAAGAAAAAGTAATAAGCACATTTGGAATTTTTCCTTAATTAAAATATATATATAAAGCTCCAAAAGAACCTGTAAAGTGTTCATTATGAAAATGATTTATGTATGTATGTGGTCATGAATTAAAAATTATATAAAATAACATGAGAACATGTATATGATTAGATAAAGGGGAAGAGATCTGAAATCTGTAAGTGTATGCAATTTCACATAATCAAATATGCAGAGTAAGAAATCAGACTGACAGACGATTCTATTTCCAGAGAAAATTTATTACGCAGCCCTAGATTATTAAAATAAACACATATAATCGAAAGAAGAAGGTTCGTTACCTGAATCTGTAATTCCGCTTTTTTGCGAATTAGCGTCTACGACCTCAACACCGCCGTGTAGATTGATTTTTATTGATTCCGGTACCACAATTTCACGTTTCGTTTCCGTCACCGGCGAAGAAACGTTTTCCTCAACGATCTTCTCAACGCCTCGTAACTTCACCTTCTCATCCGCCGCTTTCTGAAGCTCCTGAGTCACATCAGCGATTGAAAAGTACTTCTGCATCTGAAGAATCGGGATCCAATTCAACCGGCGTCGATGTATAGCCGAAAACACCGACTCATACTCGTTCCTTCCGCCTTCAAACCGAGACAAATGGCCGCATAAAGCATCGATAATCGCGTTAGCCGCAGCGAATTCACCTCGGAACCACGAGATTATCGCGTCCTTAGCGAGTGCCTCCGGCATCACCGCCGGAGGCTGTACAGCGGTCGCCGGTACTCGATCGGTCACTGAAGAAACGCCGGCTGCCGGCGCCATGTCAGCTCCTGTGTCAGATACACGTAAAATGAAAACCTAGCTTTCTATTCACGTTTCTTCTCCTTTCAACGAAACGACGGCGAATGACGGTCACTCTGTGATCGGAAGTTACGTGACGGAATAATTTTTGAATATTTAGATACAGAAAGATGGAGCCATGAGAGAGAGAATGGAATGTATACAGGGACGATATACATGTATGTATATATACACCTTGTATATATAGCGACTGGAAAATTTGGAGGAAAAAAAAATATTTTTTGGCAAGTCCGTCAGTTGGGACACTTTGCTGAGGTGTCAATATCTCATTTGTAACGATTGCCAGCGTGTAATTATTAATTTAGTATTCATGTTAAGCCATTTCGGACAAAAGGGTTAGGTTGCTAAATATTAATTAACTAAAGATTCGAATATAATATTTTACAAATAAAATAATACATTATCACACTTGAATGAATCTCGTGGTCACGAAGATCCAAAAAATATAGATTATTAGAAATAACCATTTTTTTATAACGGTTAATTTATTTACTGTTGTGGTTAGTCTTTGATTGAGTGATAGTCTCATAACTTTTTTTAAATAAGTGGTCATGATTCGAGTTTCATCTTAAGACAAAAATGTTCAAGGTTGTCAGGGGCATTGGCGGACCTACCTCTTTCGAGGTGGGTCGGCCGACCCCGATAATATTTTTTTTCTTTTTGTTATATATGTGCTATTTTTCCAACCGACCCTCATAAAATTTTGAGATCGACCCCCATAAATTTTGACGCTGACCGCCAAGAAAAAATAATTTATAATTTTAGATTTTATAAATAATACGATTGGCCATAAATTCATAACCTATTAAATTTTTTAAATAACTAAGCCAAACCTTTTAAGTCTTTAACCCAATAACCAACTAACAATTAAAAAAAAGCCCAGTAAATAATTTAAACCCATAAAAAACAAACCCAACCTAATACCCATTTTAAACCTAATAAAACTATTAGAAAAAATGGGTAACTTTACACGATAATAATCAAGTTTTCCAAATTTTCTAAGTTCTCCAAACTTCCAATTTCATCTTATCACCCTAACCAACGAGACGAAATTAGAAGTACTTACCTAACGAAAAGACCATGTCAACAAAAAAGTCATGATTTTCCCAAAAATAATGGTTGGTCACGAGACAATACGTTTTAATAGCGATTGGTTTGAAGCTTATGCAAGGTGGTTAGAGTATAATATTAAAGCCGATCGAGTATTTTGTTTGTATTGCTACATGTTTAAGAACCTATTTGGAAATCATAAAAATGCGTTTGTTACCGATAACTTTAATGGTTGGAATAAAAAAAATAGATTGGTTCGTCATGTGGGGGTGTAAATAGCGGACACAACAATGCACAAAAAAAGTGTGAAGATGATGTAATTGTTCGGTTTTAAAAAATGAAAACCCGTATAGAACAATTGTAGGGATATTGTGTTTTGATTATGCATTTCTAATGACGAACATCGTATTATTATTATTTATTTATAATTTTATTTGTTTTTATCGTTTTATTATGTGACCCGACCCGACCCAGACCAAAAAAATATATTGAACTATTACAATCGACCCCGAAAAACTCCGACCCCCATGAAAAAAAATTCTAGGTCCGCCGTTGGTCAGGGAGTTTTCTCAAGTCGTAAGCTTTCTCCTGGGATGTGGGGTGAGGACTTAGAGCCTGATTAAGGTAACAAATGTCCGCCAACCGATCAACTATCTGTTGTCCAACAAGAAAAAACCTAGGCCACCAACCTCTTTGATAATATGATATTAGAAATAAAGCAATCTATAAACATGTAAATTTAATATAAAGGAAATATTTAATTCAAGATCGTAAATATGATGGAAGTTTGAATAACTAATTTCAATCATTTATATCTTTCTAATTTAAAAGTTAAAATTCAAAAAATATAGTGTAATTATAGAATATTAAATGATTTGTTCTATGATTAATTAAAACGTTTCTACCGTCACTGTTATATGCATATCCAAAATATATCGGGTGTGGTGTAAACTATTTTTATTTAACTTTTATATTTAACCATTGATAATTATAGTTTTTATTAAGGAAATTTTGCTTTTACCTCATGTCGTTTGACATGTTTAACTATTTCAGTCTAAAACTGAATCTTTCAAGATATCAACTTCTTAGGTTGCATTTTTATAACTATTTCAGTCTCTGCACTAACTCTGTTAGCTTTTTCTGTTAAGTATATAGAGACATCTTAGTTATTTTATTTCTAATGTACTAGTTGATTTTAGTGCATTAAAAAGTTTTTTAAATGTTTTTTACTTATTTAAAAATAGTTTTTTTAGTTTTTTTTTTCAGAAATACGCCTTTTTTTAAACTTTTCTAAATATATTTTTTTTATTTTTTCATAAAAATGTTTTAAAAACAATTTCTTGGTTTTTTTTATAAAAACGCTTTTTAGCTTTTTCATAAAAACACATTTATAAAAAAACTAAAAAAATATGTTTTTAAAAACGCTTTTTATTAAAAAAAATTCAGAAACGTTAAAAAAGTTTTTAAAAATTTCAAAAATATACGCTTTTATGAAAAGAAAACTAAAAAACTGATTTTAAAAAAACATTTTAAAATAAGTAAAAAATATTTATCAAAAAACTAAAAAATCTTTTTATTTAACTGAAATGGTTAAACTAGTCCGTTAGTAATAAATTGACTAAAATACCCCTATACGTAACATAAAATGTTAATAGAGTTAATAGCAGTGGATGAAATAGTTACAAAAAAACAACATCAAGGATTGATATGTTAAAAGATTTGTTTTTGAATTGAAAGGGTTAAACAGGGCAAACCACATGAGCTAAAAGCGCAATTTACTCTTTTTTATTTAATCCAATTTAACTATGTGATTCCATGTAACCAAGTGGTTCCGCATGTAACCAATGTCAAGTGGTTCCTCGGGTAATCAAGTTTGAGTATTTAGGTTCATTTGTACAAGGGTGATGGGGACATATATAGCGATGTAGGTCGAGAACAGCCATGTGCATATTGTGTGACAGGTGGTTTCTAACTCAATTAAAGGGGAAATTTATGGGGCAGTAGTTACACCAATTATGTATACGGAACATATTGTTGTACCATCAAGAAGGCGCATGCACGTAAGCTATAGGTAGCGGAGATGAGTATGTTGAGGTGGATGAGTAGGCACATAATGCTAGATCATATAAAAAATGATGGTTCTCGAGAACAATTTTTTTTGGATAAGGGATGAGAGATCAAGACGATTTGAAAATATGAAGAAGAAATAGATGAGAACGCTTGTTAGATAAGTGGAAACCCTCAATGTATAAGGGATGAAAAGTAGAGTCATACCCAAACTGACTTGGGATGAGTGGTTTAGGCAGGTGATATGTATGTAATAAATTATACATATTTTGCATACCCAATTATCCCTATATTCATCACAATTATAGACAAAAAGATGGTAATTAGGGTTGTAAACGAACCGAATCGAACCGAACGAAGCATTGTTCGTGTTCGTTCGTTAAGCTTTGAACTTGTTCACGAACACTAAGCGAACGAAATTTCATGTTCGTGTTCGTTCATTAAGGAAATGGGTTTGTTCACGAACGTTACCAAACGAAGCGTTGTTTTGGACTTTTGACTTCAACCCTAATGCTTACATGATTTAGGATTGAGGGAAGCTTATATTATTTAAGATTGAGAACTTAGAAGCCCTAACCGAGTAATAATGGATAGGGAAATGACGCATAAATGAGAATATTGTTTCCTACTTTATTTAGTTAATTGTTAGGATAATAAAAAAATTTAAAAATTAAAGAATATAAAATGTTTAGATAAAATAAATCAGAAATATACAAAAATCTTAATAAGCATCTTAAACAAACGAAAATGAACAAACATAAACGAATGTAAATGAACGTTCATGAACAGATTACCGAACGTTCACGAACACAACTGAACGAACGAGACCCCTGTTCATGTTCATTCATTTAGTTAATCGAACGAAATTTCTTGTTCATGTTCGTACATTTATTAAACAAACGAACGTAAACGAACTTCCAGCCGAACGGTTCATGAGTTGTTCGTTGAACGTTCAGTTCGTTTACAACCCTAATGGTAATTGATACTTAATCTATTCAACTGTGTTACAACAGGATAATTACCCTTGGTTTGCAAAATGCATGAAGAAATTAATCAAAATCAAGGAGCATTCAACATCCGGAAGTAATTGAACGAGCCTTGAGCCAGAAAGTCAGATTAGGAAGTCAAAGTCAACAGGAAGCAAAAGTGGGCCAATGCTCGAATGCACGGTCATACAAGGGCCAATTTGGCTCCCTGTACTCCCTAAAGTTGTCAGATTCTCTCACGTGCAAGAAATTGGTGCTTTGCACGACCGTGCATTGTCCAATCTCAGTCTATAAATAGCAAGCTCATTCCAAGTATTTGGGTGTCCAGAATTGAGGGTTGTGAAGGTCCTAGTGCTCTGTTAGGACCGGAACTCTCTTAGTTTTGGTCAGTTATTATCTTTTCTTTGTTTTTTTCTAAGTTTTGTACTATGAAATGTTCTTTCTCATTCAAATAACAAGAGGCAACTTATACTCACTCTCCCTTGGTATTGGAACACTTTCACACATTGTCTAAGGGTTAGTGCAGTCACTTGTATGGTCATTCATGATTACTTCTCTTACGTTACTTGGGTTAGTTGAACTTTAAATAATTAATAAAGTATTTTTAGTATGTTATGTTCTTAAAGTCTTTCTTTTAATTTATCATAAAAATAAAAGAATGCGTGATCTTCAAACCAACTTAACAATCTTAAATCTGGTGAGTTACTTAAGCAAGACTTTTTGTTTGGGAAGCTTATTCGAGTTTGTACAGTTTATATACAAATCTTGGTGCTAACAAAGGCCCGGTTAGTATAGATTTAACTTTATGGGTTGATTAGAGGTTTGAGTATTCAACGAGTCGTTCGAGTCCTTGCTGGACCTTATGAAGGGTGTCGGTGTTTCTTTACTTCTCCTATGTTAGCTTGCAGAGAACTTCTAGCGGGAGCTATGAGACTTGATCTTGAGAATGAAAGTTATATTTATTTAATATATTATTATAAGAAGGATTGTTGGATTTTAATAATCCCACATTTTACCAATTGGGTAATAATAATCCCAATTGAGAATATTCTTACCACTGGTCCCTACTTTCAAACTATTTTGTTACATTGGACCCCCTGTTAAAAAAACTTAACGTCGTTAGGTTTTATATGACGTGGACATCTGCAAACCGCCGAAAAGTCGAGCTAAGCTAGAAGTGATCTCGTGGTGGGTTTTGAAATTGGCTCTCGGGGTGTTTTACTAGTCTCGTTTGTCCGGTAAGTTCAAACAGAGACAACGGTGGTGTTTAACGAGACCAGTTAAACACCACCCGAGCCAATTTTAAAAGTTACCACGAGACTACTGTTAGCTTGGCTCGACTCTCCAACGGTTTGTAGATGTCCACGTCATATAAAACCTAACGGCGTTAAGTTTTTTTAACCGGGGGTCCAATGTAAAAAAATAGTTTGAAAGTAGGGACTTGTGGTAAGAATATTCTCAGTTAGGATTATTACTGGCCAATTGGTAAAAGGTGAGATTATTAAAATCCAATAATCCTTATAAGAAAGACAACTATTTTAAGAATATAAAATGTTAGGTCCGGACGTTCATAAAGTAACTTTGGAGGATGTTGCGCATTCCGATTTTCCAAAAGAAGTTGCATGACATGACGTACGTCTGTCGATAGGATAATCTTCGTCCAAATAATAACTCACGGGACAACCGACAGACTTGAGACCCCGTTAGAATCCTGATAATTATTAGGAACAGTTGGTTGACCGTATCTATTGTTCCGTTACGAAATACTAACTTTCATATTAAAAGGGTTAGTAGTAGTAACTACGACTAACCTTACTAAAATAAAACGTTAAATAACAAGTGATAACAATCGAAGAAACATCTTAAATGAGAAAACATTCCTAACTATTTTTTTTTCCTTTTTTACCTTTTCATGTTTTAAACACTCCTTTTATTCTATTTTTGTTTTTCTAACAATCAAATTTAGATACGTTACAAATGAGAAATAACAAAACCTTTATTATAAGGGTGGATGGAGTAGTTAACAATAAGTTTATGGAACCTTTCCCTTTTACTCAATTAAATTGTGTCATATTATTTTTATCCTGTTAAACCCTCTCCAACCCTAAAAGGAGGGTGTGAAACCAATAAGCCCTAGATTTTTTATTAAAACAATATTTCATTAAAAAAAACACATCCCATTAAATGAAAATACAATTAATAAAAAGATACAATCAAGAAAAAATTATTAAAAGAGTACAATTAATAAAAAAAAAACTACTCGTCTTCGTCGTCCGTTAGATGGATGTCCAAGTTTGTGGCAACATGTGTCGTAAGATCAAACTTCAAATGAAAGTGTGTGATTTCATTCCACAATTCCATTATAATATTATCAGAAACAACTGGATTGGTAGGCGGATCCGCAATGTGAACCGGTGAGATTGCATTTCCGTCATCTTTTAATTTCATATTGTGTAATATGATACACGCGTACATCATGTTCTTCAACTTTTCTACCTTTATTTGACGTGTCAGTCATGCAATTATGGCCCATTTAGCCTTCAATACGCCGAATGCTCGTTCGACGTCTTTCCTTGCCCCCTCTTGCGTTTTCTTGAACTTTTTTGGTTCACATCGGTTGGATAAAAATATGATTTCACAAACGTGGACCAAGAAGGGTATATGCCATCAGCAAGATAGTAACCTTGCTTGTATTGATGGCCATTAACAAAAAATGGGCACCTAGGAGCGGTTCCATGCAACTCATTTGTGAACAATGGAGATTGATTGAGGACGTTCATGTCATTGTTCAACCCGGCAATACCAAAATATGCGTGCCAAAACCACAAATCATTATACACAACTGCTTCGAGTATGACAGTTGGGTACTCGTGATCACCTCGGTGATATTGACCCCTTAAACTAGTGGGACAATTTCTCCAAACCCAATGAGTACAATCGATGCTACCAAGCATTCTAGGAAGCCCGTGCTTATCACCGTGTGCTTGGTATAAAAGTGAAATATCTTGACTAGTTGGTGCACGTAAGTATTCATGACCATATAGAATAACAATAGCATTGCAAAAATACTCAAGACATTCCCTAGAAGTTCTTGTGGACATACATAAATGTTCGTCGTATAAATCGGGAATATTACCTGTTGCGAGTTGTTTTATGCCCGATGTGCATTTTTAAAGTGGAGTGAAACTTTGTTTCTTCTGTGCGTCTTGACTAACTTGAAAGTATTCAAAATTTGCGTTAATGTCGTCAACTATTTGTAAAAATAGTGTCTTCGACATGCGGAATCTATTTCTAAAAACGTCCTCGCTGAATTTCGGATTCTTAACAAAGTAATCTGTCATTAGAATTTCATATGCTTGGACACGATCATGTTCCACATGTCGACGAGTCGATCTCGCAGTGTCTTCAACCTCGGATGCTTGAACAACGAGGTTTAAAAATTCAAGATTACTCGAGTCGGATGACGACGAACTATTAGATAATTCTGGGATGTAAATAGCGCTTAAACATTTTGAATTTTGTGAGATTTGAGATATATTTGATTTTTTAAGAAGAGGTTATGGTAGGTGAAATATATTTGATGTTTTGAAGTTTTATTTATAGAAGAATTTTTTTTTTAATTGAAATCCCCCCCCCCAACGTTCAAATCCAACGGTAACATCCACGGCTTCCAACGGGTTAAAATACCCGTGCCATCCAACCCGTGACAAAACCGCAACCATTGCGGCGGTGTTACCCGTCTAGCTCGTGGAACCCGTGGCCAACCCGCTCGTCGACTCCGTCCACCCTGAGATCTACTACTCTACTAGAGAAGCGGAAATTCAGAAACCAGCTGTCGGAATTGGGTCGCTAATCCACGACCTAGAAAATTGGAGAAACCCTCCAAGTTGATAACTCTAATCAAATTCAATAACTCATAAAAAATAGAACCTGATTACAAAGTTTTAAACAATCCAAAACAAAAGATAAACAAAACCAACTAAAAGTCTACCATTTTCGGAAACGAAAACAAATAACTAAATACGGAAAAATAAAATACGGAAATTAAAATAGCTTAATCGGGTTTTTTTGGTCGGGTTTAATCATGCGCGCTATGCTCTTGCAACGGGTCGGGTTCCGGGTCTAACTCGACCTCCGGGTCTAACTCGACCTCAAATTCATCATATAAAATCACACGACTTAGCTTGATTAATATATTGCCAATGTGGGACTAGCTCACTTGGTAGAGGCTCTTGCCTCTTAGATTGGAAGTCCTGGGTTCAAATCCAGGCATGTGATAAAATATTTGATGTAATTTAGAAGTAGGAGTAAGATATATCTGTTGTTAAAAAAAAAAACTTGATTAACATATTCAATAATCAGCTTATCGTATCATATGATTATTAACTGATGTAAAAGTGAGATCAAACTTTTCAACAATTAACCACTCTTTTTTCCTTAATGTCATCTAGAAGCAAGAGGAACTAGCCTAAAGAGACATTTATTGACTTCTTTTTATTTATTTATTATTATTATTAGCTTATAACCTGTGTATTATATATGGTGAAAAAAATATAAAAAAATGAAATTCTCAATCTTTATATATTTACATATTACATATTTATGACATATTATAATGTTTTTTAATATAAATTCTAGAAAAAGTTATATAGTTATTTTTTTAAATGTTTTATAAGAAAAATGAAAGAAAATGTATAATTTCTAAAAATGTTTTATGAACAAACTTATTTTTTTTTCAAACTAAAAACGTTTTATAAAAAGAATTATATAAATTATTATCATTTAATAGGTGAGAGAAGTGGGAAACAAAAATTATAAAAACAATTAAATAAATTTATGTAATTAATAAGAAAGAGAGAGGCGAAAAAAATATTAAAAATGTATAAGAAAGTGACACATGTCGTATCAAAACTTTATTTATTATATAGTATAGATTATTATGACTGAATAAAGAAAAAATTAAATAGTAATTAGCAGTGTTATCAAACTCGGTCTAGGAGGCCGAGTATTTGGTAGAGTGTTGAGACGATTTTCTTAAACTCGGTCAACATTACTCGAAATCGGTCTAACTCGGGCCACCTTGGTTGAACTGGGGCAAGCTTGGTCAAGTCGGATTCTCGCTGTTTTTCACCGATTTTTGTTGGATTTTCGATATTTTTCACGGTGATATATTGGAAGATGAAAATTAAATGATTACTATGTTTATAGTATTAAAGAATGAATATAAAATTTTGAAATACTTTAGTAGTTGAATATGTATCCTTTTGATTTATATTGATATTCACGTAATAATAAATATTAGTAAACTTATAATATTTAACATATATAATCAGAGAGTGACATGTGTTCCCTAATTTAATAGGAGAGAGACAGGAAAATAAGAGTGAGAAGACACCAAAGTGTGACACGTGTCATTTTAGTTACTTATTTATTATAATAAAAATTTATAATACTATAAATTAAAAGAAAAATACGAAAGATATACATGGAAATAAATGATATATAGAGGTGTTCATTATTCGAATTGGACTTGAATAAAATAAATGTAATTCGAACTGAATTCTGGTTCTATCCAGACCGAATTTAGTTTTCAAATCGAATTCGAATCTGTGAATTTCGAACCAAAGTGACACATGTTGGAATCATATAATTGTTATTTTTTTTTATGAAAAAATACATATTTTTTTATGAAAATATACATATTTCTTTTTTTTCGCCATTTTTACTTTAATATCGAATGGAAACGTGCTCTAAGTTCGTTATATTAAAAAGTAAATTTAATAGCTCCTTACATTGGAATAAAATTCACTACATTTGGTGCCGTCTGTCTTAGAATATATATAGCATCTAAATTACAAATATTTATTGATAATTAAATTTTAAATATATGGCTAGTTTGCTTTAAAAAAAAGTACCATCGCCTAAAATAATAAAGTGAGTTAAAGTACTGTGTTGCACTTTATTTAATTTAGACAATAATTATTAAAAAGTATTAATTAAATAATATTAAAAAAGATTCACGTTTTAGTTTTGTATTTATCTTTTTTTCAAAAAGCCAATGACAAAAACAAAAAAGGTTGGTGGCTACGTCACGTAAATTGGGTGTCGAAAGTAAAATCATGACGGCGCGTTGACAGTGTCGTACGGCGGTAATCGACGGAATAAGATAGTGGAAGATGGGCCCGGTCGCCGGCAATATCATCTGGACCGTCGGAAAATATGGAAGGAACAGTCCACCACGTAACAAAGGCTGAAACTTCACTCCTATCGTTCTCTACTTTCGCCCTTTTTACTTTTCTTTTTATTTTTTTTTAATTTATTCTCTTATGTATTTTAAAAAATAACGAGAAATTTTGTCCCGCGCTTCGCGGCGGAAGACGGACATTAACGTGGCTAAGAAAAGAAAAACGTGGTTAAATATATAAAGAAACGTATGAAGTTACGGCGACTCGGTTGTGGAGATCGAAACACAGATAAAATATTGTTATATAACGCTGTCGATGTTTTTCAGTCGGTTTCAGTCTCATTCTTCACGGTAACATCACGTTACCGTTAGTCGATATAACCCACGATACCTAAAGAAAATACTATATTTTGAATACAACTCCGTTTTTAACAAAATTTATACTGAGATGCCAAGAAAAAAAAAGAACTAACAAACGAAAGTTATTGAGGAAAATATCATATTATATATATTATTAGAAGTAAAGGGGCCGGTTATCGTACAAAGTGTTTTAGCATACGAAGTCACCAGCATGCGACACATGTTCAGTGAGTGAGGGGTAAATGCGTCCGTGTTATAATCACGCATGATTTATAATAACGTATGACCATAATCACGCATGTTATAATCATGACCATAATCACGTAATCACGTCATCACGAATGTTATACACATGAACATAATCACGTAATCAACATTTAAAAAAATAGGTTTTATGGTGTAATTTTTTTTTTTAAATAATGTCGTATAAAAAAATAGGACATGATTAAAAAATAGATTTTTTTTATCTACAAAAAATAGATTTTTTTTATCTACAAAAAATACCCATTGTTTACGCACAGTACATCAACATTTAAAAAAATAGGTTTTTTTTTAAATAAAAGTATACCAAAGTATACACAAATTAAAGAGAATGAAATGATTGATTTTATGGTGTAATTTTTTTTAAAAATAATGTTATATAAAAAAGTTATGCGTGTTTTAAAAAACATGAGGGAACTTGTAAAAAGTCAACAAAGGTAGGCTATTTTAATTTTATCCTTTTCGAAATCTTTTCACACTTAAAACAATCACATTTAATCTTAAACATTATTTTCCTAGTTCAACGCTTCAAAATACTTGTTACGATTCTCACCAAAAAAACAATTTGCATTTAAAACTTCCTCTTGAAGTAAAATCTAAATTTTAAAAACTTGAAAGAGTTAAAGTAATATTTTATAAATTTTAGGAGTCATTTAACCATTTGCCAAAGTTGCGGGGAGAGTTTGCCATTTACCAAAGTGAGGGAGAGACTTCATCATTTATTATTTAGCAAAGACATTGCCTTTTAAGTTAATTTATAATTTTTTCTAGTGTTTTGAAGGTTTAACCGGATTGAACATGTATTTCTTTTTTCTATCGGTCGGATCGGACGGACTAATTTAAATACCCAAACAAAATTATAATTGGTTTAAAATATAAAAATATCAAATGTTAAAAATTTAAAAAGAATCTTAATTACATATAAATGATCTGATTTTTCATCCCCAAATGTAAATCATTGAAATCGATAGAACCGTATAAACCAGAACAAGCCATCCGGTTTGGTCAGTTTGTGATCCAAATGGTTCGATCAAGCTGTTTAATAATTCGGTCTGGATTGAAACTTGGAAACGAGAATGAAAATTGAACCGGTCATTTGAATGACGTTATTTACCTAGATATATTTTCATCATTAAAACTTTGTAGTACAAATTAATGATTTTAAATAATTCTTTTTTTAATAGGTTCGAACCGCTAAACCTGTAAAATCGGCTGGCCTGACCAACCCAACCAACTACGTTGGTTTGGTTTGTCGTTTCACGAAATAATAGTTATCTGTATGGCCAAAATCTTTTATTAAAATACTAGTTATATACCCATGTGAAACACACCACTTTTAAAAAAACAAAACTTTACCAACACTTAGATTTTTGACCAAAAACATCATGACAACATATGATTACATCAAAACATAACTTTTATGCCCAATTACACCACTTTACAAGGATTTTACGAAAATCCTCAAAATACCAAAAATGCATACGAGAACCCTCCAAGCTTGGACGTTGACCTTGACCTATTTCGGAGCTTTCCCTGCATAACCACATAAACTTATAACCATTAGTAATGAGATAAACACAACCAACAAGTATTTACAACTTGTTTTCATCCTTTTCACCCATTTGACCCGTTTGCCTCTATTTGGTCAATTATAGTTCCATACATTAGCATTTCGTCAACATATTACCATTGTAATGTGTTAAACATAACAAACAAGTGATTTCAACTTGTTTTCACACCTTTCACCCATTTGACCCGTTAACACCCATTTGGCCAATTAAGGATTTCATACACTTGTATATCACCTACAAGTTACTTTCATCATTTCATTATCACTTTTCCATTTCCATTATGGCACGTAGTCCATAACTTCATATCCCAAAGGATACGAGATCATAACTCCATAACTAATCTATCCATTATGGTACTTAGACCATAACTCCATATCCATTCTATCCATTACTCTTTCACGACCGGTACATCGTGAATCTCCTTTACTCTTTCATTCACATCCGCGACACAAGCCATGAACGCCTTGCACCCACGCGCCATGTACTTGGTCGCCTTCACATAAGTGCACAACCTTACTTTACCCTTTTTATCACCTTCTATGTAGATGGACTCTCCCGACGGGGAAACAAGTTGGATCGCCTTCGGTCCACATAAAATACTCGCCTTATTCTTTGACAACCAATCCATCCCCACAATAACATCAAAATCTCCCATAGCCATAGGAATCAAATCAATAAAGAAAGTTTCACCCCCCGCTCTCAACTTACAATCTCTAAAAATGTCAAAGACAAGGAAACTCTTATCATTAGCCGCTTCGATTTCTAAGGGTTCATCTAACTTGCTACTTACAAAAGAAGAATGCTTAACAAATTTCAAAGACACAAACGAACGACTAGCCCTCGAATCAAATAGAACTAGTGCAGGTAATGAGTTAATCTTGAATGTACCTGACACCACCTCCGAGTTGTTCTTTGCTTCCTCTGCAGATATGTGGAAAGCTCTACCCTTAGGCCTGGGTATCTCAACTTTTCTCTCGCTTCCACCTTGCTTCAAATCCGGGCAATCCGCCCTAAGGTGTCCTGGCTTGTAACAATTATAACATATACGAATCTGGCTTGGACACTGATTTGCCATATGCCCCGGCTTCCCACACTTGTAACAATTCGACGTTCCTTTCTTACAATCCCCATAGTGCTCCTTCCCACAAACTTTGCATCCACGAGAAGAGAACTTGGTATAAGGCTTCTTACTAGGGCTCCCGCCCTTTATCTTGCTCACCACTTGATCCACAATTTCCCTTTTCCTCTTCTCTCCTCTAGCTTCTTGCCTCTTCAACTCCACTTCCCTTTCCTGACACCTGTTTATCAAATCCACAAGCGTGGTGAAAGAAGATGGAGATATGCTATCTCTGAATTCCACAGTCAACATAGCATAAAATCTGTCAATCTTCGCCTTCTCGGTCGACACCACGTCCGGACAGAACTTGGCGCGATCAAAGAAAGCTCCAGCCAATTCATCTATTGACTCATTCTTTTGCCTCATGAGGAGAAACTCCTCAGTCATTCTATCAACTGCGGCTTGCGGGCAATGATACTTCAGAAAAGCCGCCTTAAACTCCTCCCAAGACATGGAGGTCACACCCAAAACACCCCTCTCCTTGCGGAGATTCAACAGCCACTCCTTTGCCCTTCCAGTCAACAAAGGCACACTGAACATCACCCTATCCTCGGGCTTACATTTAGTAGTCTCAAAATTAGACTCCATATCCACAACCCACCTGTGGCTCAGAATCGGGTCCACTTGCCCGTCATATTCCTTGGGCTTAATTACCATAAACTCTTTTAGGGTACAACCCTGTGGCACCCTTTCCTTCTCCTTTAACACGTCTTCGAGGGTAAGCTTGATAGCCCCTCTCATTTCTTCCATTAACAAGGTTGTGGCTTGCTCGAAGGCCTTAGCCACTTCCTCTTTTATCATATCTTGGATTCTTGGATCCAATGGTTCATTACTTGCATCTTCTGCCATCTCTAAACTGAGAAAATGAACCACAAACACCTTAATACCCTTTCACTTTCAATACCCTAGGTATCCATTACACATTCACTATTATATGTATTAACTATATTTATCTACCTATATACATACATACATATATAACCACCTTCACCTAATCCTTGCAAATGTTCATTGTTATATGGTTATCATAAAGTCCCTTGCACATTTCGTCTTATTAAACATATTGGCCAGACATTTAATAATATGCCATGCCCAATTGTAATTACCATCTCCATATAACAGGTCACAAAACAAGTTTCGGCACACATAACACCTTAACAACATTCATCATACATATATACATATATACATACACCATATATATATATTATCATTTTATCAAATCATTACTAACCTTTCATTTCCGCAAGCTCCGAGTCTTAGTCAAGTCCTTCTTGGATTCTCGTATCATTCCTCCATATCAAGAGCATCCGGTTTGAGTTTAGTGTCTCGCACACCAAATCCCTCAAACCTGGCTCTGATACCAAGTTGAAACACACCACTTTTAAAAAAACAAAACTTTACCAACACTTAGATTTTTGACCAAAAACATCATGACAACATATGATTACATCAAAACATAACTTTTATGCCCAATTACACCACTTTACAAGGATTTTACGAAAATCCTCAAAATACCAAAAATGCATACGAGAACCCTCCAAGCTTGGACGTTGACCTTGACCTATTTCGGAGCTTTCCCTGCATAACCACATAAACTTATAACCATTAGTAATGAGATAAACACAACCAACAAGTATTTACAACTTGTTTTCATCCTTTTCACCCATTTGACCCGTTTGCCTCTATTTGGTCAATTATAGTTCCATACATTAGCATTTCGTCAACATATTACCATTGTAATGTGTTAAACATAACAAACAAGTGATTTCAACTTGTTTTCACACCTTTCACCCATTTGACCCGTTAACACCCATTTGGCCAATTAAGGATTTCATACACTTGTATATCACCTACAAGTTACTTTCATCATTTCATTATCACTTTTCCATTTCCATTATGGCACGTAGTCCATAACTTCATATCCCAAAGGATACGAGATCATAACTCCATAACTAATCTATCCATTATGGTACTTAGACCATAACTCCATATCCATTCTATCCATTATGGTTCATAGACCATAACTCCATATCAACATATCCATTATAGTGTAAATACTATAACTACATTCCTTCAATTATACATACCATTTTATACTCATTCATACCACATAACAAATTATGCAACTTTACACATTATACATACAACATTGCATAAAACTCATTTATCATCAAAACTAAGTAAGTGCAAAAGCACTTACCTTTCGGGTTAGAAGATCCCGCACCGCTTTCAAGCTTTGCAATTTGATTACCTAAACACATCCGCCTAGTTTAGTAATCTAATATATACCAAAATTTCATTACAATTGAGTTCACAACTCAATTTCCCAATTCCAACCCAAATTGACCCGTTTGGGTTATCCTCATAACCAAACACCCTCTTTCAACACAAACTCACCTACTTGAGTTTCATTAACTTAATCTTAACACTAATTCTTCTTTCAAAAATTATTATTAAGTTAATTTGGTGTTTGTTCTAGTGTCTAACATCTTAAAAACACTTAATCTTCATTAATTCACCATTCTAGCTTATGACCCAAACACCCCCAATTTTCACCATATGAACCCTAACTTCTCATAATCAAAATCAAAGGGTTCTAGGATGTTAATCATCATTCTTTAACTTTAGTTTAGCTAGATTATCAATAATCTAACACCATTTCATCACATGCATACATAATTTCGGATTTCACCCAAAACCCACCAAGAACACATACATGGTGAAATCAAGAGGAAGAGAATCACTTACTTGATGTTAGGAAGGTATTGTGTGAGCCAAAACCTTCACTAATCAAGCTTCAATTACACGGAAATGGCTTCAACACACTTTTCTCTTTTCTTCCTCTTCTCTTGAACATAAACGACCTCAACCACAAATGAGGTTTATTTTAACTTTTGCTAGTCAATATGGCAGATTTTGCCATTTACACATTTGGCCCCTTAACTTCCATTTCACTCATTTCATTCTATAGTTAGTTAAAACTAACATAACTTCATTATTAACTTGAAACCCACTTATTTCAACTTATTTCATAAATATTATTTTCACCATAATATTTATTAAAATGCTTTATTTATTTGAAAACGAAACCCGGATTTTGGTTCGTTACAAATCACCACCCCTTATTTGGGTTTCGTCCCCGAAACCCGACTTCACATAAAAGGTTCGGATAATGTTTAAGCATTTCTTCCTCGGTTTCCCAAGTCATTTCCGCTCCCTTTCTATGTTTCCACCTCACCAAAACTTGGCTAATCTCTTTATTGCGCAAACGCTTCACTTTTCTATCCAAGATTGCCACCGGTTCTTCAACATAATTCAACTTTTCATCCAATTCGATATCGTCCAAAGGGACAAAAGTAGATTCATCCGCCAAACACTTCCGCAAATGAGACACATGAAATGTGTTATGAAGTCTACTTAGTCCCTCCGGTAGCTCCAAACGATAAGCTACCGTACCCACCTTTGCTATCACCTTAAACGGCCCGATGAAACGAGGACTTAACTTCCCCCGTTTCCTAAACCGTATCACCCCTTTCCAAGGAGAGACTTTCAAAAGCACAAAGTCTCCCACTTGAAACTCAATCGCCCGCTTCCTATTATCCGCATAAGACTTTTGGCGATCTTGAGCCGCCTTCAAGCGTGCTCTAATTTGGTCAATACTATCATTAGTTTCCTTGACCACTTCGACACTACCAAGCTCCCGTTGACCAATCTCACCCCAACACACGGGTGTTCGACACTTTCTCCCATACAATGCCTCAAAAGGCGGCATACCAATACTAGAATGGTAACTATTGTTGTAAGAGAATTCTGCCAACGGTAAATGGTCGTCCCAACTGCCTCCAAAATCCAAGGCACACGCTCGCAACATATCCTCGAGCGTTTGAATCGTACGCTCGCTTTGCCCATCCGTTTGTGGATGATAAGCGGTGCTGAGGTTCAACCTTGTCCCCATATCCTCATGGAATTTCTTCCAAAAACGAGAAGTGAATCTCGTATCACGATCCGATATAATCGACACTGGCACACCATGACGTGACACAATTTCCTTCACATACATTTCCGCCAATCTATCTGAAGAATATGTTTCCTTTATAGGAAGGAAATGTGCACTCTTCGTCAACCGATCCACTACTACCCATATCGCATCATAACCCTTTCGAGTTTTTGGTAGTTTAGTGATCAAATCCATGGTTATATTTTCCCATTTCCAAAGCGGTATTTCAAGCGGTTGAAGCTTTCCATATGGCTTTTGATGCTCCGCCTTAACCCTTAAGCATGTGAGACACTTCTCCACATACTTAACAATATCACGCCTCATACCCGGCCACCAAAAATGACACCTCAAATCATAAAACATCTTCGTGGCCCCCGGATGGATAGAATATTTGGATTTATGCGCCTCGTCAAGAATAGTTGTCAAGACACTTGACAACCTAGGTATCCAAATTCTATCAAAGCATGTCTTCAAACCCATGCTATTTTCACCAAACTTATCAACATAAGCAACCATCCGCTCTTTCTTCAAGTCACCACCAAGTGCTAACACTTGAGCCTCCCAGATTTCATCAATAAGAGATGATGAAATTGTCATCTTGAATGACTTCACCTTGATAGGTGAATGACTTGACTTTCTACTAAGCGCATCCGCCACAACATTCGCTTTACCCGGATGATAAAGTATCTCACAATCATAATCCTTAACCAATTCAAGCCACCGTCTTTGCCTCATATTGAGGTCCTTTTGATCAAAGAAATATTTGAGACTTTTGTGATCCGTGTAGATCGTACACTTAGCACCATACAAATAATGCCTCCAAATCTTGAGCGCGAAAACCACGGCTGCAAGCTCTAAATCATGGGTTGGGTAATTCACCTCGTGAGTCTTTAATTGCCTAGATGCATAGGCAATCACTTTCCCCCTTTGCATCAAAACACACCCCAACCCCGAATGCGAGGCATCCGAATAAACAACAAAATCCTCGGTCCCGTCCGGCAAGGATAAAACAGGCGCCTTAGTCAACTTTTCTTTCAAGAGTTGAAAGGCAGATTCTTGCTCGGGACTCCAAACAAACTTTGTCTCCTTACGAGTCAACTTCGTCATCTGCAAAGCAATCCGAGAGAAGTTTTCGATGAACCTCCGATAATAACCCGCTAACCCCAAGAAACTTCTAATCTCCGAAGGCGTCTTCGGTGATGACCATTCTTTAACCGCCATAATCTTGGATGGGTCAACGGTAATTCCTCTTTCATTAATCACATGACCCAAGAATTGGATCTCGCGCAACCAAAATGCACACTTGGAGAATTTAGCATAAAGCTTCTCCTTTTGCAAGACTTCAAGAATCTCACGCAAATGACAAGCGTGATCACCTTCGCTCCTTGAATAGATGAGAAGATCGTCAATAAACACAATGACCGAACGATCAAGGAACGGTCTACACACCCGGTTCATGAGATCCATGAAAACCGCAGGTGCGTTGGTCAAACCGAAAGGCATAACCGTAAACTCATAGTGACCGTAACGAGTGCGAAAAGCTGTCTTATGAACATCCTCTTCCTTCACTTTCAACTGATGATACCCGGACTTCAAGTCAATCTTAGAAAACCATGACGCCCCTTGCAATTGGTCGAAAAGATCGTCAATCCTAGGCAATGGGTACCTATTCTTCACTGTCAACTTGTTCAACTCCCGGTAATCCATACACATTCTCATGCTCCCATCCTTCTTTTTGACGAAGAGAACGGGCGCACCCCAAGGTGAAACACTTGGGCGTATGAAACACTTGTCAAGTAACTCTTGTAATTGCTCCATGAGTTCTTTCATTTCTGGCGGTGCCAATCTATAAGGCGCTTTAGCTACCGGTTTAGCACCCGGTATCAAATCAATCCCGAACTCTACTTCCCTCTCCGGAGGAATCCCCGGTAACTCGTCAGGAAACACATCTACAAATTGGTTCACGACCGGTACATCGTGAATCTCCTTTACTCTTTCATTCACATCCGCGACACAAGCCATGAACGCCTTGCACCCACGCGCCATGTACTTGGTCGCCTTCACATAAGTGCACAACCTTACTTTACCCTTTTTATCACCTTCTATGTAGATGGACTCTCCCGACGGGGAAACAAGTTGGATCGCCTTCGGTCCACATAAAATACTCGCCTTATTCTTTGACAACCAATCCATCCCCACAATAACATCAAAATCTCCCATAGCCATAGGAATCAAATCAATAAAGAAAGTTTCACCCCCCGCTCTCAACTTACAATCTCTAAAAATGTCAAAGACAAGGAAACTCTTATCATTAGCCGCTTCGATTTCTAAGGGTTCATCTAACTTGGTACTTACAAAAGAAGAATGCTTAACAAATTTCAAAGACACAAACGAACGACTAGCCCCCGAATCAAATAGAACTAGTGCAGGTAATGAGTTAATCTTGAATGTACCTGACACCACCTCCGAGTTGTTCTTTGCTTCCTCCGCAGATATGTGGAAAGCTCTACCCTTAGGCCTGGGTATCTCAACTTTTCTCTCGCTTCCACCTTGCTTCAAATCCGGGCAATCCGCCCTAAGGTGTCCTGGCTTGTAACAATTATAACATATACGAATCTGGCTTGGACACTGATTTGCCATATGCCCCGGCTTCCCACACTTGTAACAATTCGACGTTCCCTTCTTACAATCCCCATAGTGCTCCTTCCCACAAACTTTGCATCCTCGAGAAGAGAACTTGGTAAAAGGCTTCTTACTAGGGCTCCCGCCCTTTATCTTGCTCACCACTTGATCCACAATTTCCCTTTTCCTCTTCTCTCCTCTAGCTTCTTGCCTCTTCAACTCCACTTCCCTTTCCTGACACCTGTTTATCAAATCCACAAGCGTGGTGAAAGAAGATGGAGATATGCTATCTCTGAATTCCACAGTCAACATAGCATAAAATCTGTCAATCTTCGCCTTCTCGGTCGACACCACGTCCGGACAGAACTTGGCGCGATCAAAGAAAGCTCCAGCCAATTCATCTATTGACTCATTCTTTTGCCTCATGAGGAGAAACTCCTCAGTCATTCTATCAACTGCGGCTTGCGGGCAATGATACTTCAGAAAAGCCGCCTTAAACTCCTCCCAAGACATGGAGGTCACACCCAAAACACCCCTCTCCTTGCGGAGATTCAACAGCCACTCCTTTGCCCTTCCAGTCAACAAAGGCACACTGAACATCACCCTATCCTCGGGCTTACATTTAGTAGTCTCAAAATTAGACTCCATATCCACAACCCACCTGTGGCTCAGAATCGGGTCCACTTGCCCGTCATATTCCTTGGGCTTAATTACCATAAACTCTTTTAGGGTACAACCCTGTGGCACCCTTTCCTTCTCCTTTAACACATCTTCGAGGGTAAGCTTGATAGCCCCTCTCATTTCTTCCATTAACAAGGTTGTGGCTTGCTCGAAGGCCTTAGCCACTTCCTCTTTTATCATATCTTGGATTCTTGGATCCAATGGTTCATTACTTGCATCTTCTGCCATCTCTAAACTGAGAAAATGAACCACAAACACCTTAATACCCTTTCACTTTCAATACCCTAGGTATCCATTACACATTCACTATTATATGTATTATGTATATATTTATCTACCTATATACATACATACATATATAACCACCTTCACCTAATCCTTGCAAATGTTCATTGTTATATGGTTATCATAAAGTCCCTTGCACATTTCGTCTTATTAAACATATTGGCCAGACATGTTTAATAATATGCCATGCCCAATTGTAATTACCATCTCCATATAACAGGTCACAAAACAAGTTTCGGCACATATAACACCTTAACAACATTCATCATACATATATACATATATACATACACCATATATATATATTATCATTTTATCAAATCATTACTAACCTTTCATTTCCGCAAGCTCCGAGTCTTAGTCAAGTCCTTCTTGGATTCTCGTATCATTCCTCCATATCAAGAGCATCCGGTTTGAGTTTAGTGTCTCGCACACCAAATCCCTCAAACCTGGCTCTGATACCAAGTTGAAACACACCACTTTTAAAAAAACAAAACTTTACCAACACTTAGATTTTTGACCAAAAACATCATGACAACATATGATTACATCAAAACATAACTTTTATGCCCAATTACACCACTTTACAAGGATTTTACGAAAATCCTCAAAATACCAAAAATGCATACGAGAACCCTCCAAGCTTGGACGTTGACCTTGACCTATTTCGGAGCTTTCCCTGCATAACCACATAAACTTATAACCATTAGTAATGAGATAAACACAACCAACAAGTATTTACAACTTGTTTTCATCCTTTTCACCCATTTGACCCGTTTGCCTCTATTTGGTCAATTATAGTTCCATACATTAGCATTTCGTCAACATATTACCATTGTAATGTGTTAAACATAACAAACAAGTGATTTCAACTTGTTTTCACACCTTTCACCCATTTGACCCGTTAACACCCATTTGGCCAATTAAGGATTTCATACACTTGTATATCACCTACAAGTTACTTTCATCATTTCATTATCACTTTTCCATTTCCATTATGGCACGTAGTCCATAACTTCATATCCCAAAGGATACGAGATCATAACTCCATAACTAATCTATCCATTATGGTACTTAGACCATAACTCCATATCCATTCTATCCATTATGGTTCATAGACCATAACTCCATATCAACATATCCATTATAGTGTAAATACTATAACTACATTCCTTCAATTATACATACCATTTTATACTCATTCATACCACATAACAAATTATGCAACTTTACACATTATACATACAACATTGCATAAAACTCATTTATCATCAAAACTAAGTAAGTGCAAAAGCACTTACCTTTCGGGTTAGAAGATCCCGCACCGCTTTCAAGCTTTGCAATTTGATTACCTAAACACATCCGCCTAGTTTAGTAATCTAATATATACCAAAATTTCATTACAATTGAGTTCACAACTCAATTTCCCAATTCCAACCCAAATTGACCCGTTTGGGTTATCCTCATAACCAAACACCCTCTTTCAACACAAACTCACCTACTTGAGTTTCATTAACTTAATCTTAACACTAATTCTTCTTTCAAAAATTATTATTAAGTTAATTTGGTGTTTGTTCTAGTGTCTAACATCTTAAAAACACTTAATCTTCATTAATTCACCATTCTAGCTTATGACCCAAACACCCCCAATTTTCACCATATGAACCCTAACTTCTCATAATCAAAATCAAAGGGTTCTAGGATGTTAATCATCATTCTTTAACTTTAGTTTAGCTAGATTATCAATAATCTAACACCATTTCATCACATGCATACATAATTTCGGATTTCACCCAAAACCCACCAAGAACACATACATGGTGAAATCAAGAGGAAGAGAATCACTTACTTGATGTTAGGAAGGTATTGTGTGAGCCAAAACCTTCACTAATCAAGCTTCAATTACACGGAAATGGCTTCAACACACTTTTCTCTTTTCTTCCTCTTCTCTTGAACATAAACGACCTCAACCACAAATGAGGTTTATTTTGACTTTTGCTAGTCAATATGGCAGATTTTGCCATTTACACATTTGGCCCCTTAACTTCCATTTCACTCATTTCATTCTATAGTTAGTTAAAACTAACATAACTTCATTATTAACTTGAAACCCACTTATTTCAACTTATTTCATAAATATTATTTTCACCATAATATTTATTAAAATGCTTTATTTATTTGAAAACGAAACCCGGATTTTGGTTCGTTACACCATGTATTACATATGGTTATTTAAAAAAAAAGTACAACAATGTGTAAAAAAAATTAAAATAATGTTTAAAATAGGAAAAAAAATTCTTTGATTCCTTAACCAAGTAATAACTAGAATTCAAATTTTAAATTTTGGAACCATTTATTGGAACCATTTTTATCTTTTTTGAAAAATAAAACATTGACATAATTAAAATTTAAATTACTTAAAGTAGGAAAAATTAGAAGATTGGTAGATAAAAATGATGATAACACGTGTCATTTTTTGAAACCATTTATTAAAATAAGGATGTTAAACCGGATACTAAAAGTATGGAAATTCCTTCTATTTCTGGAACAAACCTTTTACTTAATTATTTAATTTAAGGAACTTTACATCCAAATTACGAGGAAGATGTAAATTTTCTTTTTCTGAACAACAAATCTACCAGTAAACAAAATATAATCAAAATTTTCATAAGAAAATAATTGCATAACCAACATATGATTCTAGGAAGTAATTTTGCCAATCTGAAATATTTTATAATTTTAAATTATATGTTTTATAATGATGAAATTGTAGTACTTAACAAACTAATAATATAGTTACTTATTTTTATTTTTATATTTGAAGCATATATGCACTTCTCTTTGGAATAAATTCATATGCTAAAGTGGCTAAAAATCAAACTTTCTTAGAAAGAATGTAAAGGAGAAGGTTCTTCTTTGTGATCAATAATGGCAAAAGCAATCCCTTTTGTGTTGAAGAAGAATATATAAAAAGAGTGATGAACAATTCAGTTATCCTCCAATGTTCTTCTCTTAGAGAATCCTAAATCATATGCATAGGCAGGACCATACATTTTAGAGGACATGTACGATTAGAAAAATGGACCCTTAAAATAAAAACTTACATATATAAACTAAACTAGCTTAGACCCCGTGTAATACATACGGGGTGGAAAATATCAATACATAATTTCTTAAATTTTATTTATGTATTTTACATGTGTAAAAATGTATTATTATACATGTACTGAGGATAGAAAACAAAATTCAAAATATGTAAAAAATAATATATAATTGGGTTTCGAAATTACGTCAATTACTATTTAATGTAATTTGATTTTCATTTACCATTTGATTGAAAATAAAAGTTACATAATTAGATTTCAAAGTTTTTTATAATAAAGAATAATCTAGCAGATTTTCAGGCTCTTACTGTTTCTTGACTTTTATACGTTTATATTTTTATATTTCAAGATTTTCTATTTTATGTGTTTCTAGGAATTCTATGAGCATTGCCTTAGACGAACACTAAGTTCTCATATAGAAAACCCGGTTAAGTGCATACACCGCGTATACCGTGTTCGCGTAAAATAAGACGGTAGAATTTAATACCTCGAAAATAATTTTTATATTTATATATATTAGTTAAGAATGATATTTTTTAATCTTATTTACGCTAACTTTTGTGATTTTGATTAAACTAACGATCACAGATGGTTCTTCCGTTAAATGCCCGGTATTTACCCGGTATAACTTTTTAGAATTTTTTGAGTTTTTATGTTTTAAAAATTTCTAAAATTCATAGTTTTGGATACTAGAATTTTATGTTTGAATAAAAATAAATATTAGAGTGTTTATGGGTGTAATTTTTATAAAAAGTGAATATATTTTATAAAAAATTATCTTTAAAGTGCAAGACTTATCCTCCACCGTCTACCATCATCAGTTCATCACCACCTTCTTCAACCAACAATAAGTTTTCTGTGAGAAAATGATTGAACCCAATAACCTGCAGTCCTGCACTTACTATTTTAAAGACCTTTCTAGTGTATTAAGTCATTAATAAACATATTTTTTTAGAACAGTGACTTTCAGAATGACTGGGTGGTTGCAGACCGACCCCGGTTCGAGAACCCACAAGGTTTCTCCATAAAGGGCATAACACCTGCTTAACGGGCCCAAACCGCGTCCTCGGAGGAACCATAACCCCTGATACCACTTGATACCAGTTGCGCCACCACAAGAGTCGAAACTCTCTGGCGTAACATAGGTTGGACAAAACCCTAAAAAGGCCTAATTCTTATCTTCATTGCCAATGCCGACTCCACCAAGTGGAGAGGGTGGTTGAATAACAAGTACTAGATTGATACATGATATATAATATACCATAATTACAAAAGGGTTTAGTTTTGTAATGTTTTATGTACTTCTTTAGAACCTTTGGTTAGATCAAAGTGCTCAGATTTGATCCTATTAATCTAGTATTACTATATTAGTGTTTTTCCACATATTAGATCAAAGTGCTCAGATATATCTGGACCTTTTATTTTAAACAACATATTAGGTAAAAGTGATTATGATATATGAATATTGATCAACATAATTAGATACGCATAATCAAGTATTGTGACTTATTTTCAGTGAATAATTTATGAAAATTTGTATTCGGGTACCAAACTGGTACCGGGTACCGAAATACTGGTACCGTACCGGTACAGGTATCGATTTTGTAAGGACCAAAAACATAATAGCCTGACGTAATCAAAAAAATCATCGAGTTGTTCAGAAGTTCGGAAGATGAAGATTGGTAGAAGCAAGAAAGTATGCGGCAGCATATTTCATCTGTAAGCATACTTCATGACCAACAACATACTTCATCTGACAACATACTTCGGGGCCAGCAACATACTTGAAGTATGCAGTCCCAGCAACATACTTGAAGTATGCAGCCGCATACTTGAAGTATGCGGTCCAGGCCCAGGCCCACCGAATACTTTCTGTTTTAGTATAAATAGATGTGTTTTTAACAGTATTCAGGTTGGACGAGAGAGACAGGTTAGACGAGTTGTTGAGCGATCTTGAATTATATTTTCAGTGGTTTTATGAATATACGAATCGTTTAACAGTTAATTGTGTCTTGTCCTCTTTGATTCTACCTACAAGTCACGTGTCGAGTCTGTTTCCGCCAGGTTCAACACGCTGTTAAATTCGTTGATTGAAGATCCTCAGGAATTCGGACCTTACAATTGATATCAGAGCCTTAGCGCTCATTCGTGAAGCTTACAACGGATTTATTTGAATCGTGAGGCATCAAAATTATTGTTTTTGTTTGAATAAACTGACTTGTTTGTTTTGGAAGAGTTTCTGGACAGATTCTCAGGTTTTGGATCTCCTTTCTATCGTTTTCGTTGAAGATTTGGGTAGTTTATTTGATCTTTTCTGCTATTAATTGGAGTTTTCGGTTAAAACATCATCTTGAAGTTCGCGGTTTCTGAAACATTAAAGTTTGCGGTTTCTAGAACTTTGAAAGTTTGCGGTCACTCAAGATTGCGGTCACTCAAATTTGCGGTATTCGAAGTTTGCGGTACTTCAAAGTTTGCGGTTTTTCAAAATTTGCGGTTTTTCAAAGTTTGCGGTTTTCAAAGTATCCGGTGCGAATACTTTTTGTTACTTATTTTTTCCACGTGAACTTGCAACATGAGAGAAAGTAGAAAGGAAATGCTAAAGCAAGAGTTTAATATATTCAATCATGTTAGTGGTGAAAAATTGGAGGTTCAGATTCACGTACCTGATGACGGAGATGAAGAATGTTGAAATAGAGTTGACAAAGGGTGAAATCAACAAAAGGCTACTTAACTCTTTACCAATAACCTGGAACTTCAATTGCACTGTCATCAAGAGAACCAAGGATATGTATAAAACATCATTGAGTGAGCTGATTTCTATTTTGTACTCTTATGATATGGATGATAAAAAGTGTCACCTTAATCATATAAGTTCAATGGATGTTTATGAAATTGTTGGAGCAAGTACATCTACTTCATGTGAATCAAAGGCACCAATGAGCCAGCAATACATGAGTGAGAAAGTTCAAGATTTGGAGGTGAAACAACATCATGCCTTCGTGGTTGACGTCACCGACACTGAGGTAATCAAAGATCTTTGCTCTGCTATTTGTATTAAGAAAGTCAATCGTTACAAACATGATAACGATATATTAAATCAAGAAATAACAAAGCTTAGATATTCCAATTCAGAACACAAACGATTAGAAAAGGTTTTCAAAGATACAATTAAAGCAAGCAAAAATGATTTTTCAAAACTTGAAATGGATTTTAGCAATAAGGAATGTCTTTATCGTAATGCATTAAAACGGATAGACGACCTTAGTTTAAAATTAAATGATGTTGTGACTCAATTGGCAAACACCAAACTAACAATCGAGAAAATTGAACACTCTCGATCAATGGTGTATGACATGATAGATTCCCAAGTCAGAAAGAAAGGGAATACATGGATTTGTTATCATGTTGTTGAACATCCGTTCAATAGAAACTTTACCTCAAGGCCCATTGATCAACATGAAGATGTTGAAACGGAATATGGTGTGGGCCTTAAGCCGGATCAACCTTCATCATCCAAGCAGTCAATGCTTGTGACTGCTAGTCCTGTATTAGAATGTGTGAACTTTACTAACCAATCTAATTCTTGTGCAACAACAGGATTAGTAGAGGGCATAGTGGAGGAATGTGGGAGTGATGATGAGGAGGATGGTCGCGTTTTTTAGTCTAAGTCTGCATCATTTAAAAACAAATCGTCTTGTTTTCAAAATGGTACTTTTTCAAAAGGGGATAAGTTGAAAGGGAGTTTGAAATCCACATTTGTTAAAAGTGGTACTTTAAAAAGGGAAGAAAAACAATTTTCCAACGGTAAAAATCATCAGTTTGTCAAAAATAAAAACCGTTCCGTTAATAGAGAAAGTAGCAAACCATCTACAAGTCAGTTAAATTCTAAACAGTTGCCTCAACGGTTTACCAAAAATAAATTTTATTCAAAATTTGATAATAATCATCATGTTTTTGAACAAAATGTTAAAAATTCTGATAGGAATTGTTTTAGATCGAATCACAGAAGTTGTGATAGATATGATGACCAAGTGTTTGATAGAAGGTTTTCTAGGAACTGTGAAAATGCAAGTTACTTCACAGGTTCTCCTCAACAGTCATCATCAAGATTCGACAGATCGGGATATGCTCCGTATGCTAGGAAGCGGACATGCTACACTTGTGGCAAAGATGGTCACATTGCAAGAAATTGCATACATCGTCCTTATGAGCCCTATTATTTGCAAAATCATAGGGACACACTAAGGGAAAAGCATTATTCTAAACCAATGAAGGTTGAAAACTTAAGGCAATGAAGAATAAGCATCCCAAAGTTAAGCCTTCTAATGGTGATTAGAATGCTGCTAAGAACAAACAAAAGGTTTTTCGTGAAAACAAGCAATGTAAAAAACCTAAACATGCAGAAAAACCTGACGTTGGTACTCCTCAAGCAACCAAAAAGTTTGTTAAACCAACACCAATTTGGAAAACTAAATCAAAAGCAATTGAATCATCAATTTTAGATAACGATAAGGATATGTGCTTACATGAATTATCTTACATTGATGCTTTATGCATACTCAAGACCATTATGGCTTGGGTACCTATGTCTAACTAATTTGCTTGAATCATGCAGAAACAACCAAGGATGACTGTCAAAAATCTATGATACGTTGATTGTGGTTGTTCCAGACACATAATGCGGGACATCTCCCTACGGCTTGATATCAAACACTTTAATGGAGGGTATGTTTCCTTTGCAAGAGATAAATGAGGTAAGATCAGAATGAAAGATACGATCACTAATGGTACTCTTTGCTTTGAGGATGACAATTATGTTTAAAATGTTTTTACAAAATCCTTTGATCTGACCAGATTCAAATTTCTGGTTCAGTGTTTGAAAATGTTTTGCTTTGATTAGCGAGTCACAAGTTCGGTCACCAATTTTTTTTTGTTTATTTTGTCTTTCTTAAGATATAATTTTGTTTTGTTTATTAGTTGTACAAAAGCAAAAGTTTTGAGAGAGAAAATTCAAAAAATACCAAAAATATTTAATGTTGTGTCTTGTGTCAAAAAAAAATGAGAACTCTATCTAATGGGAAATGATAGTTCATCATTTTAGAGTTCGGATCATCATATGTAAGGCCTGTAGTTGAAAAGATTAGGATCTTAGGGTGATATGTTGATAGGCTCTGCTAAAGCTGAAAGGACAGCAATATAGTGTTTCACTTAAATATAAAGATCATTGTTATAATGGGGAACATCTCATAGATCGGTAAAATAATTATTTCCTGTTAATAATTGAACACTTACACATAAAGGTTGATTAACTGTGGATGAACATACTATCTCTGAATTGCACAAACCGAGACCCTTCACAAAGGGGTTGCGAGCTGGCTTGATACAAGTCCGTATATATATATATATGTGTGTGTGCGTGTGTGTATAGAAAAAAGACATGCAATGACATACAATAGGTGAAAATACACTTAATGATAGTGCAAAAGCTACCCTGTAAAACAGAAATTTGAGCAAAAAAACACGCAATGTCAATGTCGTGCTATAGAAAAATTCAAAAGATATGCAAATTTCTTACATCAAAAAGATACATCTAAGGACGTACATATAAATATACTTGTAAAATATTTTTCTCTTTGAGAAAATGTGATTGGGAAGGAATCTCTTATCAAAGAATGTAAGTACGTAGTGCTATGACCCTGAACATTTACTGTTTCTGAATATGTAAGTCCGTCGTGCTATGTTTTTAATCAAATTTGTCAGAGATTTCCTGAACAGTCCATAGACCCGTGCTAGTTATGCTCTTTTAGTTATTATTTAGGTGCTCAAAATATCATGAGAAAGGGAAGGTTTAACCGATAAGTAGTGGGGTCCATTCAGTTAATAAAAAACTCATCTAATTCATATTGAAATAAATACAGGTTTTTGAGATGCGAGTGTGGAACCCACTAAGCCATTAATAATTATTACCCCAAAAACATGATAAATTCATTCACTGTTTGCTTGTCAATTAAAGTATAAAGGCTTGAGTTTAGAAGGATACTATATATTGACAATCACCAAGACCTATCTAATAAAAATGAATGGCTAATAAGTATGCTTTGGTATTCACTAGAATGATATGATCTCATAACAAAGTTTCTCTTAAAAAATGTGTTTCAGTAAGTGTTATGTATTGTAAAAAAGAACAAAAAGATTTTGTGTTGTTAACTTAGTTTGAGTCATTCTATTGTTTTTGTCTTACTTTTGTGTTTATTTTGTTTTTCATTAAATATTGACCGTTCTTGTTTGATTTAATAATCATGAAAGGGAGGTTTTTGTTAAAAATTTTTTTGGAAAGTTTTAAGGTTTTATGAGTTTCAGCATACTTGTATTTTGCGGATACTTGTATTTGAGTGAACTTCCAGTAGAAACAAGATAACATTCCTTATCCAATGGATCATGAAGAACAGATCAACACTGTTGCAACAGGTGTTAACACTACCAAAAAAGCACATTATCTTCAAAGAAGAAGATGTTGACTCTTCAGAAACCAAAAGTGACAGAGAGAAAGTATCAATCAACAAACATCATAAATCGATATTGCAAAAGAGAAAGGCTATTGGGAATCCTCCTCCTAACAACTATTCTCAACATAATGATGATTTTAATGATTCTGATTATGATCTTTGGGCGGATCAAAATCCAAAGAAAAGAAAGAAAGCAAGTGAACAAAACAACAACCTCAACAACTGTAAAGTCATTCGTGAAAGTTTTGGGAAAGACTTTGAAAAAGAAGTTATTGCAAGAGGTGGTGATCATTCAGTCAATTTAGAAATTTGAAGACTGTGACAATCCGGACTTTTCATGTTAACGCCGTTAACAATCCTCGTTAAATATCCTAACTGAAACTTAACCCCGTTAACTAAATCCAGTTAAATTTAACCTCATGGGCTAATTCTGTCAGTTTTGTATCTTAAACTGCAGGGACTGAATCTGCCAAGTCCTAAAACCCAATCAGTTGACTTCCCAAAGTCAAAATCAACCAATTTTGCTCTGGTTGACTTTTGGAAGTCAAAATCGTGACTTCTTGATTTCCAATTCGCGAATAATAACCGAAATTGATCAAATTCGAAACGGCTAACTGCGATTAAGACATTAACGAGCACCTTTAACACATTTAACACCAACATTGATTTGTAATCAAATCAAATCACGTCTAAACAAACCATAACCGTTAGAACCGTATCAAAACTCCTCTATTCGGCCATTTGGTCTAACACCTTCGAAATCAAACACTCTGCACGGTGTATATGAATTCCCTGGAAGCTGTTTCACATCCCAATTCGGCCGGAATCACGACATGAGGTACCGGATATCAAGAACCCGTCGCCGAATCTGAGTTTTAGTTGTGACCCATCAATTCGGTACCTACTCTAACAATTAATCTCATCATTAGATTCGTATTAATCTGTTAATCAATAGCCCTAACCTAATTGAGGTTCTCATCATCGAATTGACCGCGATCCGATTCTAGGGTTCTTGTTATTTTGGGTTTAATCGAACCCTAGTCTAGGCGTAACCATAATCCAATTAACTTATATAGTTAGCTTCGCAATTACCAAATCTCTTAAAGCCCTCTGTTAAGTCAATCTCATAACATCGAATTGTTCATAATCCGGAATCTAGGGTTCTTCATAAAATTGGTTTGGGGGTTTCAACCTTAAACGTTATCTCAATCAAATTAAATCATATCATTAGATTCGTAATGATCAAATGAGTAAAAGCCCCATCATTTCAAAGATTTCTAACATCAGAAATGTTCAAATTGAGTCCACGTTTTTAAATTAGGGTTCGGTTTCTAAAATGAGTATTAAACGGATTTAAACTTGTTATCATTGAAATTAAAACTACTCTCAAACTCGTTATGAACCGACTAACAAAACCCATTTGACATTTCAACTGTTCGCGACCGGATTTGATGGTTTGGAACAGGGTTCGATCGCGAATGGTTATGGGAGAGGGATTCACTAGAACTTATGATTATCGCGAATGGTTATGGGAGAGGGATTCACTAGAACTTATGAACCATTTCAGTCCTGTTTCGTTTGCGATTCCCTAGCGGGCTGTGGTGGTTAAGTCATTGTACTCATGCGCAGGAGACCCGGGTTCGAGTCCGGTCTCCTGCATTCTTTTTTGGGGGACTTTTTACTTATATTTATTTATTAAAAATCAAACCTCATATTATTATAATAATATATTAACTTGTTTTACTCCCGAAAACCACCCGTAGGTTCGGGTTTGATTTGTAAACCACATTTATTTAAATATAACCACTTTTAAAAATAATATGTTTATATTATCTTCAACCCGCAACTCCTACTGTTAAATATTATATATTTTTATCACCTCGTATAAGTTATCTTGTGTGACGTTTAAACTAAAAATAATATAATTGTTTATATTATTTACTCGCGTTTATTATACTCGGTTAAAAATAATATATTTATTATTTTTCCACACAAATGATTTTTTTTAATAGTACTACGAACCTAAAAATAATATATTAATTTATATTATTTTCCTAAACTTTTGTAAACGACTTTAACGTACGAATGTATTCATTCATTTATTATTCGTTATTAACGTACGACACGTAACGATTCGATCTTAATTATTATATTAGGATATGTACATATATATATATATATATATATATATATATAATTCCGTAGACACGTTCGTCTACTCTTAAATCCCTAGAATGCGTTAAGGCGTTTAATCTTCCGTATCGTCGTCACAAATCCCATCGTGTCCCTAATTTATGTGTTTATGATTCTAGGGCATACGTAGGCCGTGCAGGCTAACACTTGAGGTTCTAAATCTCATACTTGTGTGATACTACCTACTACGCAACGCAGGTGAGTTTCACGGCCCCTTTTTACCTGTTTTACTATTGGGGGAGAAACATGCTTACACACAAACGTATTTTACTTGTTTTCCTGTTGAGGAAGAAACAAACATGAAACATCAATTATCATACTTTTACTTGTTTTCCCCGTGGGGGAGAAACAGGTACGCAAGCAAATATTGTTTTTCCCGCCAGGGGAGAAAACATGACGCAACTATTTGATTATGGTACTTTATATGATATCACTGTTGAGACTAAGCGTAACATGCTATCACAGAAAGTCCTCATCTTATTTCGAACCGTTAATATGGATCTTAGCGAGGTAATGTTTAGTAGTACTACTGGGTTTGACAAATCCCACCCGCGTTAGTCGCGCTAACTCGATTGGATATCGAACGGGTGAAATGTTAGCCTACTCACATGTGCCAGAGTTGATAGACCTGGCAGGAGGCATACAAACACAGTCAGCTTCGGTTGCGAGCGCTTTAGTAAAACATGAACATAGGTTAGCTACCTGTAGATATGCATATTGAAAGTACATAATCTGGCAAACACACTCTTATTGTAAACTTGAAACCTGTGAACTCACCAACCTTGTGTTGACACTTTTTCTTACATGTTTCTCAGGTCGCTAAGGCACAGGTTGCACACTTAGGACATGCATGGAGTCCTACTGTCATATCATCCATTTCAAACATTTGAAACAGTTTACTTATTTACATTGATTGACGCCTATTGCGTGTAATTACTTTCGATTTCATATTAACGTTTACGCTTCCGCATTAACTCTGAACTTTTATGTTATGACATTTTAAGTCCCATGTAGTGTCGTTTGATGTAACTAATGACTGAGATCCTGGTGTGTCACTTTCCAAACGGTAAAACTCCGTTAGTGGAATTTGGGGGTGTGACAAAGACTGCTTTGAATGCATCAGCCTAGGGGGAGATTGTAAGGACCAAAAATATAATATGTTGACGCAATCAAAAAATCACCGAGTTGTTCAGAAATTCGAAAGATGAAGATTGGTAGAAGCAAGAAAGTATGCGGCTGCATACTTCATAGCCCAGTCACATACTTGAAGTATGCGGCCCCTGCAGCATATTTAATCTGACAGCATACTTCATGGCCAACAACATACTTCATCTGACAGCATACTTCAGGGCCAGCAACATACTTGAAGTATACGGTCCCAACAACATACTTGAAGTATGCGGTCCAGACCCGGGCCCACCGAATACTTTCTGTTTTAGTATAAATAGATGTGTTTGTAACAATATTCATGTTGGACGAGAGAGACAGGTTAAACGAGTTGTTAAGCGATCTTGTATTGTATTTTCAGTGGTTTTATGAATATACGAATCGTTTAACAGTTAATTGTGTCTCGTCCTCTTTGATTCTACCTACAAGTCACGTGTCGAGTCTGTTTCCGCCAGGTTCAACACGTTGTTGAATCCGTTGATTGAAGATCGTTAGGAATTCGAACCTTACCAATTTTATATTTTCGGTACCGGTAATGGTACATGTTTTTCAATAAAATTCGGTACCGGTATTTTCGGTACCGTATCGGTACCGATCTCATACCTAACAATCACTCATTGAGTATTTTCTTAGAATAGTTTTTTGAGTGGGGGTTGCGCCCCCCAACACGCTAAACCCATAAAACTAAATTAAAACTCAAGAACTAAAATTTAATTTCTCAAAATACAAAGCAACCATGGTAATATTACCACGGGTTTTTGTGAGTTTGATGTCATAACCCATGCCTAATACATATAAGGCTATAAAGTATATTAAAAATAAATAAATATACCTAGAAAGCACCCACCACCACACGCACAAAAAACGTTTTGTGAACTCCTTCGTCATGCTCACCAAACATATCCTGCACTTGTACTTCTCTAAAATGACCTAAGCGTTTAATTAATGCGAGAAAACTACTTCATATCTATACTATATAATAAATAAAGAGTTTTATTGACACGTGTCGCCACCACATTCATTTTTACTATTTTTTTTTCGCCTCTCACTCTCTCTTTTGTTTAATGCACTTCTATCTTTTAATAATATTATATATTTAAAGCAAATATTAATTATATAAATAAAACACATTTATGTTTAATTATCCCTTATTATAAGAAACTTTGAAATTTAATTATATAACTTTTATTTAAATAAATTTTTAATGAAAGTCAAATTACATTAAATACTAATTAACATATTTTCGAAACCCAATTATATATTAATTTTTACATATTTTGAGTTTGTTTTTATCATTAGTATATGTAATATATTTTTACACATGTAAAATATATACATAAAGATTTACAAATTTTATATATTGATATTTTTCACCCCGTGTATAAACACGAGATCTAAACTATTATATTTAATAAAATAATAATTAAAATCTATACTATATAATAAAGGAAAACAATAGGGGACACGTGTCACTCTCTGATTACTCCTCACATTTATTTTCCCGTCTCTCTCTCTCCTATTAAATATTAATTTTTCTGTTTTTCTCTCCTATTAAATAATAATCTTTATACTAATAAATAAATTTATATGGATACATGTCACTTTCTGTTTCATTTGTACGATTTTCCCCCGCATCTCTCATATTGAATAATAATATTAAAATAATTTATTTTTTGATTTTTAATATAAATTTAATTACGGATACTTATTATTTAATTATAAATAGTTATTATATGATCAATCAAATGAACTAACATTTATCAATTAATTTAAAAAACTAATACTCAGTTGAAAAAAATGTTTTAAAAACTAATTTAACAGACCTTATAACTGTCACGACAAATTACATTTTTTAAAAAACATATTTTGACGAGTGTGTTTGTTAACAAATTACATTATATTTTATTCAACTGAATTAATATACTGGTTTATTCAACCCGTGTATTACACGGGATTTTAAAATTATAAAATTTTTATTACTAAATATATAATATTTTATTTAGTCAACCCGTATAATACACGAGATTTTAACCTAGTAGTTAATAGAGTAAAGTGTCATTTTCTTATCCTTAGTTTAATCACTTTTATCACTTTCACCTAAAAAACTTTATTTTTCTCTTGTGTCTCATCACATGTATCAACCGTAATTCAAGAAGGGGAGCCGGAAATCAGAAAAACAGGATTAAGTTAAGATCGATTTTGAGGGTTGTTGACTGGGGCAAATACGATCGTAATTCAACAAGATGGTCGTCACAGGGACGATCGTAATTCAAGCAGATGATGGCCACATGGACGATTGTAATAGGGATTAGGGTTACGATTTAAGAGGATGTGGAAATAATTAAGAGTTTAAAATATTGATAAAATAAAGAAATATATAAAAATACCTAACTATATAAAAAAACCTAAATAACCTCACTTAACAATAAAGAAATATATAAAAAAACATAAATAACCCTCACTTAACATTAAAATATGGAACATTGTGGAGTGGTACAAGTGGTATGACTCATGTCTCACAAGTATGAGGTCTTGGGTTCTAGTCTCTTCACAAGGCCACCTACCCGAATTAGGTCACGATTTACCTTATTCTGACTGTTTAGTAGGGTATTGGTTGGGGCCCAGGGGTTTACCGAGTAAGCGGGTCCCCCCGGTTATAAAAACATTAAAATATGAATGAAGTTAACTGATTGGATAAAATTATAAAAGTAACTAAACCATATGAACGAAAATAACAGTTTACTCTACTTAATATAATAAAATCCACTATATTTTAACGTTAAGTGAAAAGCATTTGGGTCTTTTTATAAAGTAATAGAGTGGCAAAGAGACTAAACAATTAAATTTTGAGTAAGGTAGCTCATTAATAATGGAGGATTGCATGTATCTCTCTTTATACTTTCTTAATTACATATTTATCTAACATAAAACTAAAATTGTATTTATCCCCTTCCCTAAAAACAAAATTGCATACATCCCATTGTTTCAAATTTACCCATTTTGATTTATTTTATTAAAAATAAATTATAGAATGACTATATTACTCTTATTTTTACTAAAGATTTATAAATTTTAATTTCTATGTACTTTCCCAATTTTTGTTGTCCTTCATAAGTTTTTTTTTCTATTTTTTTATTATGTTTCGATAATGAGTTTTTTTAATTTCAAAAATAAAATGTATACCTTTTGTGCTTTTTTCATTGTTTTTTCGTCTATGTTTAGTATACTCTTCTTTATCGCTGGTTTTTGGAGTAATAATCATAAAAAAATATGAGTAACAATCATCTGAATGAATAACAAATGACAAAGTTTTAATCCATCGTGGTACCATAAAATCATGACATAAAACCATTACTAAAATCGACTTCACAGTTTCTAAAATACAAAAAACAAATATATTATGGTACCAAATAATCAATTGCTCGACTTTGATTAGTTACTTACACAAACTTTTGTAATATTTCCTCGTCCCCTTGTTGATGGTTAATGTTGAGATACCGGATTTGTGCATTTTTGTCATGGTATCCATACTCACAACAACGCCGACATTTATGATTTTTTTTACAGTACTATAAAAGCTAGTGATAAATAAGAGTAGAGTAAACAAAAAAGATAAAAATAATGAAAAAGCGCAAAATTTTTTTTTAATAAGAATGTAAAAGATATCTTTTTTTTGGAAATCTAAAAACCCATTATCGATACACAATAAAAAAACAGAAAAACAAAAAAAATGTAAAGATGACGAGAAAAAGTGTTAAAAATTGATAAATGTGAACATTTGGGAAATTTTAAAGTTTTATTAAAATAAGTATAAAATAGTCACTCTATAATTTATTTTTAATAAATAAATAAAAATTGGTAATTTATTATTTTTTATTAAGATATGGGATATATGCGATTTTAGTTTTTTGTCGGATAAATACGCAATTAAAAAGGTTTAGAAGGGTATATATATGCAATTGCCCCTGTTTATTAAAGTTGCTCGCACATTATTTTTAACAATAAAATTCACTCAAGTTTAATACTGAAATTTGATTATTATTTCATAATTTTATCCCGGAACAATTTATAAAATTTTAATAACCGAAATAAACCGTATGAAATTTATCATAGATCAAATGAAGTTCAAAATTACCATTATATATATTTACTAAAAGTATGTACCGTATGTAATTATTAACTTAAACGGTAATCAATAAACTCGTTAAACATGTAAATAGAAAAAGACATAATAGAGGAGGTATGATAAGATGTTTATCCTTAACCTAATAAATGGTTACAAGTTTTGACCCTATGTTTTCCCGCCCATAGAGTTTTAACCCATGTCAGGACACGCGGGTCTATACGCGGATCTTAACCCGTCCGATGATCCATATTCGGATCTAATATATCCTTTCTAACCCGTTCTTTTCATCCACTGAAACCCTAATTCTAAAATCGTCAAAATCGCCGCTACAACATGGTTCTCCTTCTCCGAATTGTCTCCGGTCTTTGACTTCATCCTTCAATCTTTGGTTCTCATTCACGATATTCACTCTCATATATACAATTTCCTGCCTAAACAATTTAGTCCCACAAACCTTCCACGCGGATCTTACCTTGACCCGCATAGATGAAAATCAAATCAGATTCAAACCCTAATCCATCAGTGGCTTCACCGATGCTCACCTTCCCATTCTCCCATTTTCAGAGCGACGCCACTGCCACCAACGCAAAGCACTAGGGTTACGACGGCGCAACGTTAGGATGATGACTTTGATTCAAACAAACGTTTTATATGCCTCATGTTTCGGCTAAGGTAAACCTCCAAACCCTAATCCTGTTTCCGGTTGTTTAAATGCTTGATAACGACCAATCTGTGTTGAAATGTTTCTCCCATTACTCTCATCTTTGTCTAACCCTAATTGAAATCAACAGAACATCGTTGCCCTTGTTTCTGCACAATTCGATTCCTTGATTTTTGCAAAGATTCCACTCGGTCCACTGTAAGTTCATTTGTAGTAGGTTTCTGAACTGATAGTTCATTCATTTCCAGGATGGAGATGGCTTTATTATTTTTTGTTTTCTTAGATTGTGTCTTTTCTTCTATTGTTTTTGTTCCTTCTACAAGTATCCGTGTTATTGTATTTATTCTTAAAATCATAAGTTTAAACCAGAGATGGGCCAATTGAATAACTAAATATGAGATCATAATCATCCTACTAGGAGCTGTTAGTAATTTAAAAGAAATACGTAAAGTTTGGTACAGTCATTTGTGTTAAACCAGAGGTAGGTATATTGGAGCAAATTTATTTAGGGTTTTTAGATTTTGAGGGTGATTAAAGATTAGGGTTTATCTTTTGTTTGATATAATTTGTATAATTTCATCTGTGAAAAGATGTTATCTGAATTGGATAGAAGGCCAATGATTGGTAGTGGTGGGGAGGGTTCATTTGGGGATGATTTGGAAGAGGTTTATGTTTTGCTCCGTGAGCAACAGTGAGAAGCCGATGATCGCGAAAAAGAGTTAAATATGTATAGGAGTGGTTCGGCACCGCCTACCTTTTGAGGGTTCGTTGAGTGCGGTTGGTGGTTTGTTTAACAGTACTATGGTCAAACCAATGGTTTGGCTTTTTCTGAATTTGATGGTGCCAAGCAATGGATTTATTTTTAAAGATGACTTAGGGCTGACCCTGATTATGTGTCTTACTATTATTCGAATGTGATTTCTGAGGCTGAGAAAGTTAAGGTGTATGCAGAGTGGGGCGGTGATGGATTGATCGGTTTGCTTGGTTTAGGATTAGGTAGGATTTGGTGACAACACTTTTTGGAAACTTGTCATAAGGGATAATGGGGGAAGATTTAAATCTGAACCAGTTTGACCAAAATGCTGATGATCAGAATGTTTTTTTTCTAATAATACTTTGATTGATCTTCGGGTAACTTGCAGTCCCACTATCAGCAGATAGATGGTGGTTAAAGTTCTTATTTGAACAACGGGTCAAGTGGGTATTCTATTAATTCACCACAAATGATGTCTGGTCAGCACGGAAACGTAAATTTGCTGCCACTTTTTGGAATTTCAAAATTATTCGCCTCATTATTTTAATAAATGAAAGGTTTCAGAAACCATTAATCTTGGTAAGTTTATCTTTGTTGCTCCAATAGAATTATAGAATTTTATCTACATTTAGATTTTGTTTTTTTAGACAATGTACATCTTTTGAAAATCACCAAAATCAACATTCTTTCCTTTTCTAGCCAATTATTGGGTCTCCATTTTAATTTTAAACTTATTATTTTTAATGTACAATTTTATTGATTAACGCTTTTATATTTACTTGCTTCTCAGGATCTTGAATGGTAACAAACTGCCGGAAGAGCTTTACTCAATTGGTATCCATGGTGAGCTATCGAGTATGTCATTAATCATAACTCACATGTTTTTGTTGCATTTTTTTCCTTATTTGCTTATTATAGTGATATTTTAGACACTTTCGTTGAATATGATTAAAAAAAAATATTTTGCAATAATAATCTAAATTTTTTTTATGAAGTGATTTGTTAGGTTATATGCTTTAGTAGTACTTTTTAGCTATTTTCGACCCGTTTTATTTTTTAACTATTTTTTTTGTATGCTTTGACAATACCTTTAGAGTGACAATACCAGTTTTTTTTTTTTTTAACTATATTAGTCATTTGACTTATTAGGTGTAAAAAACCACCGAAAATGATCTACTCAAGTAAATGGGTATCACGAACCTTTGGTGTTGCCTATAATAATCCTTTATTCAGCTGGCTGCATATCACAAAGTCAAACACAAAAGTCAAACTGTTACCTTTTCCTCTACAGCCGAAAAGGGATCTTAGTGACCCCGATAATGCTATTATTGGTGCTTTTGCAGGTGATTTTCTATTTTAAATGATTTCTTTGAAGATTAGTGTACATGATTTATTGGGAAGCAAGAACGCCACCTGGTTGCCAAAGTGGGCAAATTCAGTTTGATATGGAACTTCCGGCAGGTGAAGGACGAGTTGCCCGAATGCCAGAGAAACCAAGTGGGTCTTAAGAGTTGCTACTGTTACAAGATTGTCTCCAAAGTTGATAGCCGTTTCATGCAATCATGCATGAGAAATTTGTAGTCAGTGATTCACCAGAAGCTCCACGGGTGGTTATGCTTAATCGGTGGTCTTTGTTTACCTATTAATCTTCTTAACTGTTAATTCTGTTGAAAAATATCATGAAAAAAATTGATTGTACTTATGTTGTTAGCAACTATGTTGTTGTAATGGTCAAGGAGAATCTAAAATGCTTGTGTTTCATTTGAAGTTAAATTTAAATCATTATGTTCAATTTATAATTGTATCATTTTTTTTATTATTCAGTCCCGTGTAATACACGGGACTATAACCTAGTTTCTAATAAGCACATACTTCTCAACATGTGGTCGACTTTTATAACTTGTTATTATCATCTAATTTAATTATTTATTTCTTTAGTACGCAATACCTACTTTAGTGTGTATATATAACCCTTAGTTATATTTTAATTTGATAATAAAATATTAAAACCTTACCAGATGAAGAAAGGGCATATCATGTCTAATTAAATAACGGGTTCTTTTTTATTACCATTGACCTTCATTATATAAAGGGCATGGTTTACGATGTACAAATAAATAAAGCTTAAATCCATTTTACGACTAACTAGAGAGTTGGGATGTTTTCTTTTATTACATTAAAAAAATAACTAAAATAGTAATCAAGCTTTTTAAATTTTTTTATCAAAATCTTAAAAACTTTTTTGTTCCTCTAACGTCACGTAGTTTTCATTATGTGATCTAATCTTGTATAAATATTTTGTAAATATTATAATTGTTTTTAAATTAAGTAACCTAAATGGAAAATATATAAACTCTAAGTACTATTTAGTGATTATTATTTTTAAGTTAACTTGAATTAAGAGGTAACAATGAAGACATATAATTCACTAAATAAAAATCAAGTTTTATAATTTTCAATTTAAGGATAAAAAGTAATCATTGAATAGTAACTAAGGTTCATATATGTTCCATTTATGTTACTTAATTTTAATATTTATAAATAAATTTCATAAATTTGAAACATATGATGAAAATTGAGTGACTTTAAAAAAACAAAATTTTTTTGAATGATTTTAATGAAACACTTGAAAATTTGGTTAATATTGTGATTGTGCGATTTTTTTTCATTTAAGGTAAAATAAGTAGATATATATATATACGGGTTTGGTTATTATACAAAGAGTTTTGAGCGTGCAAAGGTACGAAGCCACTAGAATGCGACAGGTGTCCTTAGGGTGATGGGTAAATGCGTCTGCTTAATAATAATAACACAAATTATATAACAATAATGCATGTTTTATAATAACGCATGTTCTAAAATGATAATACTGCATGTTTTAAAATAATAATAACGTATGTTATACAAATAATCACGTATGTTATATGAATATTAACAATAACATATGTTCTATAATGATAATAACACATGTTTTAAAATGATAATAACACATGTTATACGAATAATCAGGCATGTTACAAAAATAATAACGCATATTGATAATCACACATGTTATACGTACGATACATTAACATTTTCTTAAAAAAAGTTGGTTTTTTATATTAAAAGTATAGCATGACTATACTCAAATTAAAGTATAAAATACTCGATTTTATGGTGTAATTGTTTAAACAAATAATGTCTTATAAAAAAGTTATTCAGGTTTTAAAACAATGAGGAAACTTGAAAAATGTCAACAATGGTAGGCTTTCCAATTTTACCATTCCAGACTTTTTTTTCACGCTTAAAAATAAGCTGACCATGCATAACCTTCATCTTAATCAATGTAATAATTGTAATTATGTTTGTTATATGCATCTGATGGCATGCAGTTTTTAAACATACACACAAAACATTAACTCAAATTTAGTCTCCCCCATAACTCATCTATGCAAATTCATACATCAAAGAGAGTAGATGCATTTAGTTATACTTTATCTAATTAAGCCAAATGCAATTAAAAAAGAATATCAACACATTTTTTCCAAATCATGAAGAGACTTTACTGATTATTTCCTACCCTTTTCCTTATCAATTTTCTCTTTTGTGACATTTTTATTTTCTACTAATAAAGAAATCTTGTGGAATGCTAAGATGATTAGAATCGTACCTCAGTAGTTATAGCTTTGAGTAACATCATATTATGTCTCTTTCTGAAATTGATTCCACAAAGTCTTGCATTGAACATAAGTTATCAATGTATTCGAGTCTTGAATCTGAGTGTAAATAAATTAACCGCCAACATTTTTATCTGAAGGATCATTTAAATAGATAAATATATACAAACTCTGATTTGATACATATTTTATACAATAGTAATAAGATACACAAATTCCAGCAAAGAATTAGGGTTTGTAAAACTCGAAATTAGGGGTTGAATCCTTTTGACATAACAAACAATAAAAAATCATAACTGATAACACATAAATTTAAAACAATCAACAATACATCATCAGTCACAAATACGGGTGAACATAAATTGGAGATAAATTAAGGATGAACCCAATTCCAGCTCATCTTAAAAATATGATAATCAGATAAATCATATTCAAAGTTATTGCCTTAATTTTAAATAGTTTTACCTCTTCGTAAATAACCAAAACATTAGGATCATAAGTCATTTCATCATAAAGTTTAGAGTCCAAAGCAATTTGCACCGTCATTTGTATCAAAGTTGAACGTTAATATACAAAACTTTATACAAACATGGGTAGACAGATAAAAAATTTCACTAATAGAATATGAACTTAAAGCATATTTTTAAAGAAATATGTTGTGGGGTCCGCTACATTAAATATCTCATTTACAAATGCTTATGATTTTTTCTTTTACTTAACACACGCATACCTGGAAGTACAGTGTCCGAAAGGAGATTGGTTTTTCACAACAGCAAAGAAAACGGCGGCGGCGTTTTTTGAAGTGAAAGCCTAAATCGACAAGAAATAGGAATTAGATCCTGTTATAAAAAAATCGCAGGATGTAAACAATAAATCGAAGATAGAACACGAATTAAACCTTAAGTCGGGTTACCTAGAAGAACAAAAAATCGGACCTTTCGTTGAGTAAAGTATCGAGGACAGCTGGATGGAGTAGTTCAAGTGTCGAGGATGGTACAACGGCTAAGGGCGTAAGGAAAGGATGGAGGAGATGATCGGTTTAGTCATGGAACCCTAGATGATGGAGACGATGGTGAAGTGACGTTTTGTTTGAAACTATGAAACCCTAAGTGGTAATACGATGTTATAAGATACGGATAACAAAATGGATCATAAAAGAAGCTTACAGACCCACGTGATGACCCGTTAAGTGAGAGAAACATTTAGGCGGGAAAAACACAAAATAGGTGATCTAGATGATTGACACGTGGCTTTACCAAAACTTTATTTATTAATATGTATACAGTAGAACCTCTATAATTTAATACTCGATAAATTAATAACCTCGATAAAATTAATAATTTGTCCGGTCCCAACTTGGGACCAGTATAAAATTGGACCCCAATCGATAAAATAATAAGATAATAATTTTTTTGAAATCCCAATATAAATATATTGGTTCCAGCGAAACTATAAATTAATAATTACTAAAATATTCCAAAATTCTAGGATTTTCTAGTAAAAAATGAATCTATAATCATTAGACATTTTATAGTGATCAATCTAGATCTATGTACATTGAACTTGACAAGTTCATTAATGTGTGAATGTACGTACATGAGAATTTTGAAGGTTCTTGTTTATGTTTTATTCAAATAGGTAAAGTGAACGGACATGGTAATTTTGAATGTCGATGCATTAATTTGAGAGTTGCTCATAAATATAGGCCTACTTTTTAAATTAATAATTTATTAATTTATCGATATAATAATATCTCGCTAAATTAATAAAATATCCCGGTCCCAACATTATTAATTTATAGAGGTTCTCCTGTAGATGGTTAATGGTTGTTTAAAAAAACCCACAAATAATATGTGAATTAATAAATACCATCTGAAAAATATTGAAAAGGGTATAATCATAAAAAATTATATGATTTATGGCTCTGATTATTTAATTCTCATATCTTATCTCCTCATTCTTGTTTCCCATGATAATTTTCTTACACATCTGTAGATAAAAAAAAAATAGTGAATATATACATCAGTAGATGTTTATAATCTATGAATATGTATAAAATTATGGATATATTAATTCAAGTATATTCACATAACAATAATGTATTTATTAGTTATTGAAAATTTTAGATAAATATACAAATAAATGAATAATTTTGATTGATTCTCGTAATTTTCATAGTAGATTATGAGAACCGTGTATATACATGTTGTTTTAACAGTGATACATTAACAATTATGTAACCCATGACCGTCTCTTTCAGGGTATCATTAAAGCAAGAAATATTTATGTGGTTAATATTTAAAATTACAAAAATAAACATGCCTAGAAAACATGAGTAAAAGTTTTTCTTTATTAGATAAAAAATATTTTACATATACCTATTTTTTTTCTTTACCCATTTTCATCAAAATTATAAAAAAGAAAAAAAAGTATGAATATATCATATTAGTGGCATGTATTTGGCTTTTTGGTATCCAAAGAAAGCGTTGACTTCATGCCCATTACGTGCCATCCATGACCGACCATTACGGTAATCTCTTACCTTATATTTTTAAATATATATAAAGTACGGCGAATGTTATAAAAAACTAACATACTTTCTGGTTTTCTTATAAAAGTCTCTCAACAATTTTATTCACATAAAAAACCAATACACTCTCTCTTTTTTCTCACAAAAGTCACTCAACAAACTGCATATAAAAAACTAACATATTTTCTTGTTTTTCTCACAAAAGTCAATCGACAACTATTTATCTTAGCAAATGAATCCGCAAAAGTAAAGCAAAGGAAATCGACCGACAAATTCAAGAGCAAATGAATCCTTTACCTTACTTCTGTCATTGGTTAGTAAGATTGCATCACACACACCACATCCAGGTTCGATACCCGACAGTGGTTGTTCAACCTATATATTTTTGCGTTTTCTTCCATCTGTTTTACAATTTTTTTAACTTTGCCGCAACGCGCGAGACTTATTTTTATTAATGTTTTGACGTAACTTTTTTATGGTTCAACGCCGCCTCCGTGACGTGCTTATTTCTAACTACGTTTCATTTCAATCGTAACCGAATTGTCACAACATACCACCCGCCGCAACGCGCGGGCCATAATTCTAGTATTATATAAATATGTAATTACTTTTAAACATGCATCATATAACAAATAACTCAAATTGAAACTAACACAATCCAACCACAATCACACACGTCTATAGATATAATTAACTCCCATACGCATTATCTTCTTAGAGTCCATTTTTTGTTTCGTGAATGTAGTGACATCTTTCGTAATCATGCATGCCTATCATTCAACCTCAATCAACTTTTAATTATCATTTGGCCTTATGCACTACATTTTCTATGCATCTACATGATTCATCCATTGAATCTACCGTTACATATGTCACAAATTTCTTTTCCAATAAACTAATATATTTCAACCCTAAACTTTGTATTGGCATAAAATAATTGTCAAACTAACAAGCTTTCACTATACCTGGTAAAACGGTTGGGCTGGACAGGGTAACGGGTCAGAACGGGCTCAGCTAGACAAATTGCTTTGGTTTAATCTTTTTCTTGATTTGTACTTGAATTTAGTAAGAATATACACTCGAAACACATATAAAATGATAAAATGTCAAATCAAACCAATAACACAAACAACTTTAGTTTCAAATAATAATATGCCCATTCAGCTTATTTTCATGGTGGTTTAACTTTTGATCAATGATCTCACTTAAATGATACAGATTTCCCATTAGCACCCATACTAGATGTAGCTCTAAACTTAAATTTCACCCTATCGATAAAATTCGACACCTTGTCATTAAAAGTATCACGCCTACTGACTGTTTTCGCAACACTTACATCAGAAGGAGCACTCATTTTCACCTTCGTACGCCGAATAAAACTATCGAATCTTGATTCACCAAAGGTCTTCTGCTCAACCAACTCTTTGCCACCGGTAAAATGGTCTTTCTTCGTGTTCTTCGAAGAAAAACGAACATTTTTAACAGACTTTGCATAGGGGGGAGGAACATACTCGATTGGGATCTCGTTAGCCACTGGTTGAGTGTAGGAAGCCCGAGCTTTAGATGACACCGAAGGATCTACATGACGGAATCTACCAAAGACGGGTTTACGTATCTTTGCGTAAGAACTCCTTAACGGGCTCTGGCCTGTTTGGTTTTTCGCCATATGATGATTGTTTGATTTATTAGAGGCTGCATAGCCATTTAAAAGGAGTGGCACATGAGATCTATCAAAAATGTCAAACAAAAGTTAGGCAACTCTTCATAAAGGCATCCAAGAACCATTCTAATCATAACACTTCAGTCCATCTCAAGATTTTTGTGGGCCCAAAGCATATAACAAAATCGGGCCCTTTTCGTAAATAAAAAAAATATTTGATCCTATGATTATCATCTTCGCGTATCTATAATTACATACCACAAACCCCATCATTAACAATCTCAAAGCCCAAATTACCTACATATATATTTAAAAAAAAAATTAAGAGTCCAGGAAATTCGGGGCTGAAAGCCTGAAAGTCCTTGTTTTATTTCACTCCCCATTGAGCCGCCTGTAGTACACTTCTAACTAGTTTAATTATTGATTATGGGTTGTATATCACTATCTTGTGTTGTTATCGCGTGTCGTGTTAAACTTGAAAGCGAAAACAACCTTTTCTTTATCTAGTTGTAGGTAGAATCAGATTCTTGAGTTGCCCACTTGGTAAACCAATCTTCTTAAGTTCTTGAACTAATGGGCTGGAATTGAAAATATCGGTACCGAGAATCGGAATTGGATTCCGGGAATGGCTTGCAAAATCTAAAGATGCAACAGAAGTTCTGGGAATCTTGTTGTTAAAGGTGAAAACTTTAAGTAATTTTAATCATTTTATTCTTCTAATATAAAGAGAAACAGTTGGTGATAATCATTTTGGTGAGATTAATGAAAAAAGAATAAGAAACCCGACAAAAGTCGATGGTTTTTAATTAAAGTTTTGTTTGGGATTCTTTATATTCAACGTGTTTATTTTTATGTCGTTACGTTTTTAAACAAGCAAAAAAGCGTGTGGTGTTTTTGTAATTATCTATCTTATTTAGGGTTGTTAACCTATCGCGAGTTCGTCTAGCGAGTTGGGCTTTTTTCCTCTAGCGAGTTCGTCACAGTTTGAACTCCGCTCGAAACTTGTACGAATCAAATTAATTATTCACTCAAGTTTTTATCGAGTTAATTCCGTGCAAGTTACTAGCCACAATTTAGTTGAATTATAATTCATATAATGGTACGCATTGTAGTCGCCCTAGTCAAAGCAGGCGAAAAGCGAAGATGGTAATACCTTTGTGAAGATATCAACATATTACAGGTTTATTGAAAGGTACAATTCGATTAAAATGCACTCTAGCAAGAGGCTAGAAGCCAAAGGAAACAACCATAATTACAAGAAACTAAAACAAGCGAGACTAGACCATTTAATAGTCATCTTTTTGTTCCTACCGCAAATTTAAAGTAGGGCTGACTAGCTAACTCGTGACTTGCTTCTTGGTCAAAAATATATTTTTAAAATTTTAAAACTTGAGCTAATTTGGCTAGAACTAGTCGGTTCATACAAATTTTCAAGCAGTCGTTCGAGTAACAAAAATTCCAAATTAAATATATATTTTGCTAAAGTAAATATAAGTAAAAAGCATATCCATGGAACCCAAATTTCATGTGTTGTCTAGGGTTTAGTCCGACTCATTGATTTTTGTTTCAAGAATCTTGTTCTTTATTTTCATGAAACTTGTACTTCACACACATATCATGTATATGATTTGTGTTTTTCTGTTTGAATAATTTGTGTAACTATGCTTGATGAATCATTGGGTTTTTGTTTGAAAATTATCTGATTATTAATGACTTCAATCTTTTTAGTAAAAAGTATCTCCTAAATCACCTCTTTAACAAAGCTTATTAAGAATATAGGTTACTATCAATTGATTTAGAATCAAGTAACTAATCATTACTTCTAAATACAATGACTAACATCATTGTGAAACTCCAAATCTTTTTAGTAAAAAGTATCTCCTAAATCACCTCTTTAACAAAGCTTATTAAGAATATAGGTTACTATCAATTGATTTAGAATCAAGTAACTAATCATTACTTCTAAATACAATGACTAACATCATTGTGAAACTCCAAATCTTGAAGCTTGGAATGTCAAATTTCAACTTTTTAGCTTATCCTTGAACTAAATTGTTTAGAATGGACATTAGAAGATTTTGCAACTAAAAAAAGTTGTGTTTTGCTGCGTTTAAGAGTATACGAAGTCTCTCAAATCCTTTTTCGAAGAGGCTATGTTTCGTGTGTTTACAACTAAGGTAACACCTTAGTTATATAGTTGAATCAATAAAAAAACCGCTCGCCATTAAACTCAAGTGTTAAACTGACAATTTAATCGGTTTTAAAGTTTATGTTTCAACTTCTCAGTAGTAGCAACTTGATATTGCCCGCCAATAAGAAATGCTCAGTCGCAATTTGGGCAAATAGCAACCGACCAACAGTCCTAACTGCTAGGGCGACATCCGTTGCCACATAGTACTTCTTGTGCTTGGACATAGCTTAAATAACATGCTAATTGAATTGTATATCATTACGAGGCCAACAGTCTCTTCTTTACACACATTGTTTATCCATATAATTTCAAGTTAGTTTCCTTACTAACATCTATGGATTTAAGCTTACACATGTACTAATGACTCTTGAAAAGTGTTGATCCATTTTTAAGTACACGATGTAGCACTTGTTGGAAGATAACAACCATAAACATTAAAATATTGGAATGAATTAACTTCTCTTTGAATCTAATGCTTAATACCATAGATTTTATTTGATTAGTTAAATTAAAGTTTGAGCAGGTCATGGGTTCAAGTCTCGCCCCTAATAGGAATTAAGAAAATTGCCTTTAAAAAAAGTTAAACTAAAGTTCACTTTGTGGGCTTGGAAGCCCATCACAAAGCCCGGCCCAACACATTTTTATTTCATTTCACACGTCGTCTAGTGATAGAGGAAAATCATTTAGAAACACCAATGTTTGAGGAGGTCGGACTCAAGTTCCACTCCCAACAAAATTTAAGAAATTTGCCTTTAAAAAAAATTAAATTAAAGTTCACTTTGTGGGCTTGGAAGCCCATCACAAAGCCCAGCCCATTTTAATTTCATTTCACACGCCAAAATAAAACCCTTGACGCTGCTACGGTCTAAAGTGATCGTAAAACCCCCAAAAAAACCCCCTTTTGATCTCTTCTGGTTTCCATCTCCTTCTTCCTCTACGTCCATCAATGGCGTCTGTTGCCTTCAGAAACTCTTCGAGGCGATTAATTCAACTATCTCCTCAATTACGCTCTGGTCTTCGAGGATCCGTTGTATCAATTTCTGGTCTCCCAACTATTGAATCGATTTCTGGAAATGACAACGCGGCGTCTTCTAATCCGTGGTGGAGGTCCATGGCCACTTTCACCAGAACGTAAGTTGTTTATACGGATTCATGTTTACATTTCGATTTCTTCGAAAATATATACAGTTAGGTTTTACGTTGATTGAATATGGATACCTGCTTTAATTTACACGAATAACGTACTTATTATCTGTTCGTTTCATTTGAGTCTGATTATTTGAACGATTAATCATCAGTCCGCTGATTTCATTTTGACTTTTGGTATCAGACCAGTTAGTTCGCAACTTCGAGATTAGTGCTTGATTTTAAAAGCGCGAGGCTCAATTTATGTATATAATTATTTTTAGTAATTCTCATAGGTTTCCATCATAAGTTGCCCAAAATTTAGACATAAATAAACATTATATGTGATTTAATATATAAATAACATATGTGTACAACGTAAAAAGCAATATGTACAACATCCTGATGCACAAAACCTTCCCCTATATGAAAGGCGCCCATCAAGTGCGCTTTCTATACACCCCTCGCCTTTTTGTAGTCTAAAGCGCAAAATCCTATGCACCTTAGGTTGCCTTGTGAGCACTTTTTTAAACCAAGGATTATTGTTGATGATACACGAAAAAAAGGAAGTATTAAGCTTTAGAAACGATAATAGAATTTGAAGAAGTTCCGCTGTTAACTTGGAACATTAGGAGACTAATATTTGAATGAAATAAGGAAATGAATGCACTAACTTTAATTACACGAATTGTTATGATTTGGTTAACAAAATGGCAAATGTAGAATGCAATGCAAAATTAATAAAATCGTCTTTGGATGAATATTTCTTATGGTGCATTTTATTTATGTCAGTAAACCTCATGTTAATGTTGGAACAATTGGACATGTTGATCATGGAAAGACAACATTGACTGCTGCAATCACAAAGGTTGGATTGCTTGATTCGGCTATTTAGTTATACTCTCTGCTATGAATGCTGTTTCTTTTCAAGAAAATATAATTTTGTTAAGTTATGAGCTCTCTTTAGGTGCTGGCGGATGAAGGGAAGGCCAAGGCTATAGCCTTTGATGAAATCGATAAGGCCCCTGAAGAAAAAAAGAGAGGAATCACAATTGCAACGGTTTAATATCCTGCTAGTTATCTCTATCTTTTTCCTACCCATAAGTAGTTTACCTACTAATCCTTGTCTCTCATTAAATTTTTTTCTTGGTTTGACTATGTACTTATGCAGGCTCATGTTGAATATGAAACTGCTAAAAGGCATTATGCTCATGTAGATTGTCCAGGACATGCTGATTATGTTAAAGTAAGATATGTTTTTATATACTGGTTTCATTGGTAAAAGATACAGATGTTTTTATGTTGCAAGTTATGGCATGAAGACTGGTTTCATTGGTAAAAGATACACTTGGTGTATTTTCTGAACTGAGAAGTTGCCTCATGAGGCAATGTAAATTTATACATAATTTGAATTAGTAATTCAAACACCAGTGTCTTACATTCGGTTAGAGTTTCTTGAGAAACTGGAAGGTTTGATAGCTTCTGGTATTCTTGTTTATATTTGAGTTATGCTTCCTACCAATAATATTCTCACATGTGTAAGCTGTATTATTAAAAATACTTGATGTACGTGATTTTGCTTGTTTAAACACGCTAAAAAACAATTATTGGAAATCTAAACTAGTAAACTTTACCAAATAACCCATCTGTTCTCTGCAATGCAAAAACTTAAGGTTTTTTTTCCACTCTTCTGTAAAATGCTTCCATGTAGAATACACTAAAGTTCAATAAATTTATGTCTGTTTTCACCCAGCTTTTTTTACCGCATTCTACTAATAGGCAGGCCTTGTTATTTTTTTTATAAAATCACCCTCTAGCCTACCTCCTTAGTTAAAAAAAAAACAAACAAGTTTTACGCTGACGGAATAAGTTCTCTGTGCTATGCAGAACTAAGATTTCCAATAATGGACTTGAGTGAGGATTAAGCGGATGAATAAGTGGTTCATTTTAATACATAAAACAGTTATGTTCTAGACTATATAGTATATGAGAAACTTATAACTGTAAGTTCGATAGTATTGTATTTTGAAAAAGAAAATACTTTTGACTTCATTTATTTCTTAATTTTATTGAAGGAATAGATGAACACAACCTGAGAGAAGACAACTTATCTCAGTTTAGCTTGTGAGTGCTTAACTTGATAGTTGAGAGTACTTAACACCCAGGTGTTTATTTAATGGCCTTAACTAATATAATCAATGTGACATAACTTTAACTGCCCTAATTGAGACTTGTTAGTCTGAAATTTTGTAACAGGGTTGACCACCTTGTTTTTTTAAGTTTGGTCCATACTCAGCAGGTTTTGTTGGTTTAGACTCTAGTCATGCTAAATCTTTCACATATATGGCTTTGTTAAGTTATTGAAGTTTCTGATGGATTTGCTATATATAGAACATGATCACCGGAGCTGCTCAAATGGATGGGGGAATTCTAGTTGTCTCTGCACCTGATGGACCCATGCCCCAAACAAAGGAACACATTCTTCTTGCACGACAGGTTTGTTTCAGTTTTCAGCTGGTTATACTTTGAATTTTAGATTGTGACAAATGATGGTTTTATAGATAATTAGCTACGATACAGATTCTGTTGTTTGAAATTGTGATATCAGATAATTACTTGTTTGAGTATCTAACAAATTTTGATATTTAAGTAACCAATGTTAAAAGGGCCGGAAGGACTTTTTTTACATTGTCAAGATCTTCATATTTAAATTGTGACAGTTTACTTTTTATCTAGTATCTACCGTTACTAGTATCCACTGTAATAATATTTTATTCATACAATAATTATTTAGAGTAAGATACATAGATGAAAAGCATATAATATAAGGTAAACAATTTTCTCCTAAATGATCAGTTTTCTACATGCAGCTGATTTAACAAAAATCCATCATTTGATCCCTAAATAATCAGTCAGAATCATTTCATCAGTTAATCCAAACACTAATAACTGATTATTGCAATTTGGTAATTATTTTTGTATCACACATCCAAAGATTCCCTTTGTCACATACGGAGCACATAAGTAGGTAATTCATGAACTTTAAATTACCCTTTTTTCTTTGTCTTATCTTTTTTATTATTTGAGGGTGCAATTGTTGAAGACTTGTGATTGTTGAAACATTCGGCACCCTCAGATGAAGAGGGATTGCCTTGCTAGATAGGATGGGCCTCTGAGGCCTGACCCATTTTGCATAACATAAATTTAAAAAACCTAAAATCAATATCTATGTCACTGTGCAGGTGGGTGTGCCATCGCTGGTCTGCTTTTTGAATAAAGTTGACGCGGTTGATGATCCTGAGTTACTAGAACTTGTTGAACTAGAGCTTCGAGGTAAAACTTAAACTTTGTCCCTTGTGTCCTTTTTTACTTTAGGGTTCTATTAGTTAATATATGACACTTATGATACATTTCATATGATCCGATATGTTTGTGATTAATGCAGAGCTTCTTAGCTTCTATAAGTTTCCAGGGGATGAAATTCCCATTGTACGAGGTTCAGCCTTGTCGGCGTTACAAGGCACCAATGATGAAATTGGAAAGAATGCCATACTTAAATTGATGGAAGCGGTAGATGATTACATACCTACACCTGAACGGCAAAAGGAGAAGGCATTTTTAATGCCGATTGAAGATGTTTTCTCAATCGCGGTATTTTCCACAATTTCAAAACTATACTTTTTTGAATCGCCGTATCATTTGTTTTTACTTATAATAACATAAAAAACCAGGACACATTTGTTTAAGTGACCATATAAATTGATTAAAGTTCTTAGCTATTGATGTTCTTTAGAGGTGGAAACATTGGTGGGTTTGGTAGGCTGAGTAATGTGTCTAAACAGGCTTCATTTTAGTGGGTAATCAATTGAGTCCAGTTGGGCTTAGTTGCCCAGAAACAATTTGTTCACTGATTTTAAGTTTTGTTAATAGTTACTGTGTCAAATATTGATCAAAAAAGCTTTGTTACATTAACAGTAATATGCATAGTTATTAATAAATATTATTTTAAGAGGTTTTATGTGTTAAAAGTACACTAATATTCTTTTTAGTTTGAATTTTACCTGTTTGACCCACGTAACCCGAATCAGTTGATATACCTCATGACATTTTTGTTCTTTTTCTTAAAGGGACGTGGCACTGTGGCCACTGGCCGTGTTGAACAAGGGACGATTAAAGTTGGTGAGGAAGTTGAGATTATGGGGTTGATGCAGGTAAAGTGTGGAATTTGTTGGATCTGGTTTGTTTGAATAATCATTACGTGTTAGTGGCTGCTTAGTATCGTTTTTTGTTTTACTTTTAGGGTTCGAAAAAAACTACAGTTACTGGTGTTGAGATGTTCAAGAAGAGTTTAGATCATGGAGAAGTAAGTGATTATTCTTTGACAATTTTAATTTCTTTCAAGCTTCCATGTGACATTGAATGTTTTTTTCCCTTTTTCTGCCAGGCTGGTGATAATGTGGGCCTTCTTTTACGGGGCATAAGTAGGACCGATATCCAGCGAGGACAGGTAACCAATATTCTTTAGCCAAAACGGAAACAGGTCAAATGGTTGAAAGTCACCCATCTCTTTTCTTACTGCTTACAGCCTTTTAAATCCGATTATTAAAAGAAACTAGATTAATTATATATTCTAACAGATTAACCAGTTATAAAGTTTTGACAAAAAAGTCTTCACGGGTCAGTCTGACCTGACCTGTTTCAAACTGTAGAGAGAGAGGTAGGGAGAGCGGAACGTTCAAACATAACCAATTTTAAGTTGAGAACCTGCGAGAACTGCATAAACACTTGTACCTATTGATGTTACTATGATACATAAGGTGGTTATTAACCGCATCTCTCTCTCTCTCTCTCTCTCTCTCTCTCTCTCTCTCCCTCCCTTTCACTATATCTGTAAAGCACTACGAATAAGTGCTTATTGCATGCAGATCTCGCAGTTCTCCGCTTAAAATTGGTTATGTATTGAAGCGTACCTACATATATGTATGTATGAATGTATTTTTATGTATGGGTGTGTGTGTATATGTATGTGCATCTTGATGTTGCTTTCTACGATGATCTTAAACAGGTGATTGCAAAGCCTGGTAGTGTAAAAACATACACCAAGTTTGAGGCAGAAATATATGTTCTTACAAAGGATGAAGGTGGGCGTCACACAGCCTTTTTCTCAAATTACAGACCTCAATTTTACTTGAGGACGGCTGATGTCACCGGGAAAGTAGAGTTACCTGAGAGCGTAAAAATGGTTATGCCTGGAGACAACGTGACTGCTGCGTTTGAACTTATTACCCCTGTTGTCCTTGAACCAGGTTTGTTACTTACCCATAAAATTTTATTCTCATGTCATCTTGATGGACATATAGGGCGTTCAGATGTGCATTTTGAAGTTGTTATGATTATAAATGAAATTAATAAATAAAATGACCAAAAACGGCGTTTTGTGGAAAACGAGAGATGTGTTAAATCGATTTAGGTTAAAATAATAGATAAATAGGTATTTTTCTTTATTCTTTGAAGTGGGGTAACAGGCCAAAAAGGGTCGGGTTGTGTCGACCCAACAACACTTTCGTTATTTTTTTAAGTTTTATAATCAGTTAATATACTAAATATTTTTAAATAACTATATTGCTAGAATAATATCTAATCTGTTTGAATAAATTGCCTTAAGAGGTCGATAACATTCAAATAACACTTTGGACAACTTTATACCTGTTGTATTTTTAGTTAATAACCTTTCGGTTCTAGCATCATTTCACGAAAGACGACGTTTTGGCTGTGGATTTATACAGATTAATGTTTGGTAAACAGGACAAAGATTCGCGCTCAGGGAAGGAGGCCGAACAGTCGGTGCAGGAGTAGTTTCAAAGGTGATAAGCTGATAACCAGGAAAATGTCTTCTATTTTATTTTTTGAATCTTATCCACTTGGAATAGGTAAGAAACATAATTTTGCAACATTTAATTGTCTGTTTTTATTCAACAGCAATTTAGGTATTCAACTACATAATTACATTGTTGTTAATTTGGGTTTACTTAGCAAGTCTTTTACAAGAATGTCCTCTACAACAAAGTGTCATATGGCTGCTATGCAATATAATTTATTGAACCAATTAAGAAACCTATTGGCGGTGGTAGGTAAGCACCTTACACCACCTGTCCAGCGTAAATTGTGGTTTGCCTGATCTGGTTGGTTAGCAGGGTATTGGCGGGTCCCGTGTAGGCCGGTAAACGATCTAAACGTTTAGTGAACTGTTCAACTTGAGGTTTGTTTATTTAATAAATGAACATGAACATGTCTCATTTTCGTTCGTTTATTTATGTTCACTCATTTACGTCTATGTATGTTTGATCATTTATGTTTGTTTAAATCTTCATTCAAATTTAATAAATATCAATATTAACTTAAATTCAATCTCGTTTAGTTTACATGCCTAGTCTTGTGGGTTTTCCGGTACGGATTTTATGGTTACCAAATCATTTTACGGAGTCTTAGGTTTAAGTAATATGTGGATAAATAATTGAAATAATAAAAATCAAAACGTAAAATAAAATCAATCTTTAGGATTGGAGACAGTGGAGTAGTGAGTAGTGGTAAACACCCGGCACATCGCGCAAACTATGATTTGCCTGATTTCGTTAATCAACGAGGTATTGAACCGCTCCTGTGAATTTTTTTGAGCAGGTTCTCTTTATTATTAAAAAAAATATGATTAAGCTTTAGGTTTAAGTTATAGTTATGTGTATAAATAATTAAAATAGCAAAAAGGTTCAGTGAGTCGTACATACTAATTTTTCGGCCCCTAAGACCCAAACCTTTATTTTTAGTAGGATCGGTTTTGTTATCTAAAAAAGGGTTACGACACAGCTTGTTGTCTGTTTATCTACCACTTTATTGTAATCATCATTATCGTTGTTAAGAATTGAATATAAGTATTGTCAACCACAAAAAAAAATCAAAGGTAAAATAAAATCAATCTTTATATTTTATTATTTATTATTAATATATGTTGGGAAAATTTTAAAATTTCATAAATAGTATACCCTATACATCACTTAAATTATTATCTAAAGTGATATTGAATTGACACACAATCCATTTATATATGAAAATCTATAAACCAAAACATTGGTTATAAAGATTCGGTTTTGATCCATAACTGAACCGACCCATGCTCAAGTAACCCGAATAACTTCCGAAAAAGATTGATTTTGAGTATAAATTTAGCATATGTGACAATGTCATTATATAATACAATAATTAGCAAATTTATTGTTTTCAATTACATGACCCAAATATTTATTTTTCTGCAAAATCTGATCAAAAACAGAGATCAACTCCAAACCAAATAACCAAAAGCATCAATTTCCCTATTTTACCCCCACAGATTTACACCATGATACATTTGCACATGAACTCTATTTCTTCTTCAAGCAAGCCTCAGCACCATCACTGCCATCAATGCTGCAGCTCTAAAGTATATTTCCTTCAAGCTTCTATTCAACTTCTTCATCATTTCTTCATCTTTCAAACCCTTTTTCTTGTTGGAGTTCCTGCTAATCATCACAATCGTATCTCGCAGTCTGTTCACGGCCCACGAGAGCCACACGAGCCCAAGCCCGAGGCCCGTGTTGAGGAGTTTTGATGAACAAAATGGCACTTTGCCACTAGCTACTTTACACACAACAGAAAAAAGAACCGCAATTCCCGTTCCTGCAATGCTGGCTGAGAACTGAGTTAGGAGACTCGGTAGCTCGGGGCCCGATTTCTTTAACACGGGAATTGCGGATTTCCCGTTTCGGTTTTTGTCGACTATTATTGATAAAAGGCTTTCACAGGCCTGAAAGTAGTTACTTCTGTGTTTGATTGTTGTAGTCTTGTGGCGGGATCCTTTCTTCTTTGTTGATGGCTTCGGTTTGACTTTCTCAGGACTGTGTTACATAATATTGTTATGTTAAGAGTGTAAAAATCATATCTTAGAAAGGCCATTTTGGTTGGCCCGTTTGTCTCGGGTTTAACAGGTTGAGAATGGAAGTCTTTATTTTTTAATGTTGTTTTTCTTTGTGGTATGCAAAATCGGTGGCAAAATGGACGGGTTAGGACGGGCCAAATTGACTGGTCAGCAGATGGTGGGCCCGTTTGTCGCGGGTTTAACAGGTTGAGAATAGACATACCTCTTCGGAGGAGCAAGGATCACAGTTTCAAGCTCCAATGCAGAACCATAATAGCTTGTTTCATCATAGTCAAGCCTGTTTATGACAACATAATTTCAATTTTCATGAATATATCAAGAAACGACAGAGGTGGAAATCTCGACCCGTTTACCCAAAACGGGCCATTTTGGGTTGAATTTTTATCTCCAATGGGTTGTTATCGCTTTTATATGTCTAAAGCTGCCTAAATCACTTTACCAAGAAGAGTTAGATTATTGTTTTATAAATAAGGTTTTATAATTTTTACAAATTAACTGTGCTTCATGTACAAAAAGCGGTGCGCCTCACGCTTTTTAAAACCAAGCCCGTTACCCGACCGGCCCGTTACCCGACCGGCCCATTTTGCCATTTATACGGGCATACCACACACGTACCTATTGAAGTGGGGTACCAACGACTTCCTCCAGTTAGTTGAGTTCTTTGACAAATAAAACTCAGCAACAATTGAAAGTATGTCCATCTCAGTTTTAGTGCCAGTGAATGACACGTGTCCATCTTCATGAATTGTAATTTCTGAATGTCGAACCAAATCACCAACAAAATCCACTAACGGATTCCGGGAATCAAGTTCTGGATTCTGATAAATAAGTTGAGAATCCATGTGAACAATATCGGGTAAAAACGGCTTGCAGTCAGTCTTCATGGTTTGAAGGCCCGGTAGATCAGAAAGTGATAATAGATCCAGTCCATCTTTTTCCACTTCAATTAAACCCGACATAGGAAACTTGAAGTTGAAATGTGTCGGGTTTGGGCAACAATCTGTAGAAAACAGCCATGAAATTATAAGATTATTGTTATAAAAATGATTAAGGGGTCTATGGTGTTTGAATGTGTTTATTTACAACCAGAAGTTGCGTCTCTCTTACATATTAAACTATTTATCAAGTAAACCTTTCATAATTTCTTCATACATTTGGTTGCTTTTACATATAAACCTCCTTTACACCCTAATTTTGACCAATTTTGACCCAAAACTACATGAGGCGCACCTTTTAAACCAAGATTCTAATAAAGTGGATGTAAGAGGTTTCTATACATTTTACTTACTTCGGATGACTTATACCCGTTAGACACATTCGCTTGGTTTTAAAAAAGCGAGAAGTGCACCGAGGCGACAGGGTCTAAAACAGAGGCGCAAAGCGCAAAAGTAGACCGCTTTTCGTACGTGAAGCTCAAGGTGTTTTTATATATTTTTTTTCATATATCCCATAGGTTTTTAGCATCCCCTACCCAAAATTTAGTAATAAATAAGCTTTATATATGATTTAATATATAAATTACCTACATGTACAACCTAAAAAGTCTATTGTACAGCATCCTGATGCACAATTGCGCTCTTTGTACATGAGGCGCGCGCCTCACCTGCACTTTTCGTACAACTCGCGCCTTGGCTACACAAAAGCGACCGGAGTTGCGCCTGGGGTAGCCTTGCGCCTCATGCGCGCTTTTTAAAACCAAGCCCATTTGGCCTGCTTCCTTTTTAGTTGACTCCTTTAGCTTCACCCATTTGACCCGTTAGAGTAAAACATAACCCAAATCGACCCACTTGTAGGTAAACTGATCAAAGTCACCACCTCTACTTTTGATGATGCTAAGTGTTGTAAAATTCCGATTATTATGAATGTAATGTAACAGATAAAATTAATGGTAAAAAGGTAATTTAACTCGACCATTTGATTTTGGTTTTGTTGAGCTAATATCAACCGATTATTCAAAAATGCTTACGTAACGTAACACCAAAACAATACCCAAACACTAGAAACTGACTATTAAGACTTAAAGTTGCAACACTCATATAATCAATTTCAAAATGCACCCCTAAACACCATAACAAAAGAGAGAGAGATTAGTGAACCTTGGATGTCGAAGAGTGCAGGCATTGTAATAGTCTGGTCAATCATGACAAATTGTTTGTTTCCAAATAACTCATTTATCGGCTTCCATGGCCCCACGCTTTGTTGCGGTCCCATATTGAGGGGACTTGAACGTATGACATCATCCCGTAAACCATGAATAGGCAAAAGATGTTGAGAGTCCTACAATAAAGAAATAACATTGAAGAATTCGAAATAGCACTAATGGTAAATATATACATTCAGACAACATATTTAGATCACTATTCAAATGGTTTGAATGGTCCAAAATTTAGATTTCAGATGTTAGCTCTTAATTGTCATATCTAACATCATATTTTAGATTTCAATACTCAATAGAAACAAACAACACCTAACTAACTCAAGACTACGATAATGTAACCGAGAAAGGTTAAATTTATAACCATCATAATCATGGAACATAAACACAAGAATAGCCCAATAGTATGCTGTAAGTGGCCAGAGTGTTCATTAAACGATTTGGAATCAATCGGATCTAATTCAGCAAGTTTGAATTCAAATACAAACATAAACTAGCAATGAATAAGACGTGTTGATTTCAAGTCTATAGGAACTCATATTTAACTTCTTAGTTGTGATGGGTATTTTGGAGTTAGGACTTAGGAATGAATGAGCACGCGCAATAGCATACAAGATGGATGTTCATAATAAAATACCCAAATTAGTGAATTATCTCACATAAACTACAACCCTAATTCATCAAATATAACAGCTTTACACAATAACAAGATCATTTATAGCTATAAGCATGTACACAATTCAATCAAAAACTCAAAACCAGTCAAATCAACACAACTAAAACAGTTGAATCAACATACCCAATTGAAAGACTTGAACTAAACAAACACCACCCCTACTATCCAGACACCACTGACATGTTATAAAAGCTCGTATGATGCGTTTTTATCGCATGTATGCCTGGTTGAGAGAAGGCTATACGGGCCCGTATGATGTGTTTTTATCGCATGTATGCCCGGTTATACAGACTGTGTGAGAGAAGGCTTTCTTGTAATCTATATGGCCGTATAGATGGTGGGGGTGGTGTATCTATATTAGATCCCAATTGAAATTCAAAACCAGTCAAATCAACACAACCAAAACAGTTGAATCAACATAACCAATTGAAAGACTTGAACTAAACGAACACCACTCCTACTATCCAGACACCACTGACATGTTATACAGCCCGTATGGCCGTATGATGTGTTTTTATCACATGTATGCCCGGTTATACAGACTATGTGAGAGAACGGGCCATATAACCCTTTCTCGTCATCGATACGGCCGTATAGATGGTGGGGTGATACACATAGTAGATCCCAATTGAAATTCAAAACCAGTCAAATCAATACAACCAAAACAGTTGAATCAACATACCCAATTGAAATCTTGAGAATAATCCAACAAAATCAAGAAATAAGAAAGGAAGAAAGATCACCTTGGGTAGTCTATTAAACCCTTGTTCTGGATGCAAGAAGAGGGTAGGAGGGTACCCATGAGAAGCCATTAGATACAGCTTCAACATGAGTAGCAAGAAGAAAAGATTATCGGATATGAAAAACTCAAATCTTGTGTTTGTGTGGGTCACAGATTCCTACATTTTTGTACTCTACTGCTAAAGATTTTCTGGAAAGATCATTGGAGTTTTGGTTGGTAAGGAAAAAAAGACGAACATTTATAAATTGGGATTTTTGTGACCAATTAAACTATAATATTTTATGTAAGGGGCAGAGATTTGTTGAGTTCATGTGGCATTCGAGTTGGACTTTGAATGAGGACAGAATTGGTGCAAGTTGTTGTTTGTCAACGACAAATGGGTAGATACTAGATACTATGTGTGGTTTGCATAGATAGTCCTCCTACTATGTTGCCATGTGTAGATTTAGTCCTTTGGAAAACAAAGGACACTAGCGAGTATTGTATATATAGGAGAAGGTTCCACTAACAAGTGGTTTTTCGCTAAAAAACGCTAAGAAGTGGGTCAATCGAACTCCGATTGAGCTCATTCCAGCGGCGTTGGAACCGTCTCATCGAACTCTAATCCAGACCCAAAAACCTAAACCCTCCTCCACCCGCACCCTCAAAAACCTAAACCCCCTCCAACCCCACCCCAAAAAGCCTAAAACCACCACCCCACTCCCAAAAACCTAAACCTCCCCACCTCACCCCCCCAAAAAAAAACCTAAACCCACCCCAATCACCCCCAAAAACCTAAACCCTCCACCCCAAAAAAACCTAAACCATAAAATCTAAACCCTAAAAGCTAAACCATAAGGCTAAAACCATAAAATTCAAACGTAAAATCTAAACCTTAAAAGCTAAACCCTAAAAGCTAAGATGGTAGAGTTCGCAAGACGGTTCCAACGCCGCTGAAATGAGCTCAATCGGAGTTCGTTTGATATCGTTTCTAAGCATTTTGGTCATTTCTTAGCGAAAACCTACTTCTTATTTGAACATCCCCTATATACACATACGATTACTTATATATAAGAGGACGATTTAGAACTTAACATATTATTAACGAAGAAAACACGGAAGAAGTGGATAGAGACCTAGGTTCACCATCATCAATAGATTGTCTCAAAGAGATTTCTAGACAATAGTTCTAATGTGCCGATAATTTCAAATGCAGTCATTTTTATGATGATATTGTGGCTGACAACTTTATGTTAAGAATTTGTCGTTTTTAATTATGTAGTTTTAGATTTCAATGTCCACAGTCATTTTTCTTGGACTTTTTAGCTCCAAAAATTTTTCTTAGACTTTTTAGCTCCAATAATGTTTGTATAGTAGTTTGATTTATGCTTTATATATAGAAGGCAGTTCTGTCGTTGTAAACACACCAAGAAATAATAATACTTGCAATAAAACTTTTGCTTTCATGGACTTCTAAATTTAAATATATTGTTTGTATGTTTGATCAGCAAAGTAAAATATTTTAAAACATTGATTAGACTGGGGATGAATAACTTGATGTATGAGGTTTAAAATAGTTAGTGTAATTTTGAAGAAGAAAATGAGTGATAGAAGATATGAATGTTTTGTGTCTTTTGAATAAAAAAGGATTCTGTGTTACTAGTTTTGAAAGGTTATAAGCTGGTTTCAAATCGTCAATCTTTGACAATATGTCTCTACAGTGGGAAAAAGTATAGCTATACACGAAGAGACGCGTATATGCACGATATCTCCAATTGTTTATTTCTTAATTAGTATAAAGGCAAACAGGTTTAAAATGTACGGCCAACAAAACCCACTGCAACGCGAGAGGCATTTTATTAGTTTCTTACAAGTATAAGGGTACTAAGGGCACAACCTTAAATACCCTAATATCTCCAACCAATGAGTGATAGCCACCTCATTTTTACCAAAAACCCAACTCTAAGTGGTAGAGGCACAACCTTAAATTCCTTAAGTCTTTTTTATTTTTATTTTTTTAAATTATAACTAATTATATATTTAAAACTGATTTCATTAATTCACAACAATAAAAATAAAAAGAACATAACAATAAATAAAAACAAGGAAAATACCTAAAATAAATTTAAAAAACAATCATTTTTATTAAAAAAAATACATAAGTATTTAATCAAACTACTCTTCATCCAACTGCATCATGCTTGCAATATGTTCCACAAGATCATATCAAAGTCTGAAATGTGAACTTGCATCGTACAACTCAGAAATGACATTATTGTCAACAACGGGATCGGTTGAATGATCTCTTATATAGACCGGTGATATTGCATTTCCATCATCTTTTATATCTTTTTATGATCATATTGTGCAGTAACATGCATGCATACACCACGTTCCTAATCTTGTCCGGCTTATAAGCCCGGACGATTCACTTAAGTATACCCCATTTAGCTTTTAAAACACTGAAAACTCGTTCAACATTTTTTCTTGCTGACTCTTGCACCTTTTTAAACTTCCTTTCCTTTGGATCAGTTGGATAGTTATAAAATAAGTGTTTTTTGAAAACATCATTTTTCTCACTCCTAATCTTTTTTTATTTTTTTGAACGCAGATCTATCCTACTTTTAAATTACACAAAATATTTTACCCCGTGTTTGGATTTGAACCCAGTACCTACTATCTAAAAGACAAGAGCCTCTATTAAGTGAGCTAGTCCCACATTGGCCTTTAATTAGTTATATTATGATTTTCTATTATATATTCTTATTTAATATATTTGGTATTCTTTTTTAATAATATATTTATAATATCATTAGTATTTAATAAGATAGATGCATATTTATCAAGAGAGACGGTAAAATCAATGTGAGAAGACATGACAAAATGACAAGTGTCTAGCTTAAACCTTTATTTATTAGTATAGATTTTACAATTTTCCTTTATAAAGTGATAAAAGTAATGATGATGCGTACTAACGTGCGCTCGTTGCAGAAACCCGACGTCTATTTAAACCCCACAATTACTTTCGATCAGATCATTCACATTTTCATAGCCATCATCGTATCTCATCGTTTCCCTTTTTCTTTCTCATCTAAAAAATTCAATAACCCAACCACTAGATTTCCCCAATAAAACGTATAAATTCTCCCCCAAACCCTCAATTCATCTCCACACCACCAGATCAGACACTATTCACCGCTCCGATTTCCCCAATTCCACCGGTTCTATCAAAACCCTAACGAAATTTTCCCAAATTTCTCAAATTCGGAGAAATTGGCGGGTGAATTGTCAAATTGGGGATGGGTAGAGTGTGTGTCGAACCATCTAGGCCGTCTTCATCGTCTCCGCCGTCTTCGGTGACGACATCGACGTCGATTACCGAAACGGTGAACGGGGAGCATGATTTTAGGATCTCGGGGTATTCGCTATCGAAGGGGATTGGGATTGGGAAGTTTGTAGCGTCTGATACGTTTACGGTGGGTGGGTATTCATGGGCGGTTTATTTTTACCCTGATGGGAAGAGCATGGAGGATAACGCCAGTTATGTTTCGCTGTTTATTGCGTTGGCTAGCGATGGATCTGATGTTCGAGCGCTTTTTGAGTTGACTTTGATTGACCAGAGTGGGAATGAGAGACATAAGGTTCATAGCCATTTTGGAAGAGCTTTGGAGAGTGGACCTTATACGCTTAAATACCGGGGTAGTATGTGGTGAGATAAACTCTGCATTGGTTGTTAAATGGTTGATTCTTGGTTGGTTTGATTTGGTAGATGTAATTAACTAAATATGATTGCTTATATGAATTATTATGTTTTATTTAGTCACCACCTTATAGGCTTACACCAGCGGTAGTAGTTCACTGTTATCATTTTTAGTGTTTTTTGACGATTGTTTCTTTGAGTCTCGTACTCTCGTAGCCACATTTTATGTTATTGTTTTAGTGGTTTAGTTTTTGGAAATATAGTTATCACATCAGTTATTTATAAAAAAGATCAAGAAATGGACCAAGAAGTGTTTGTGTGTCTACCTGACCTGACCCATTTTGGCCCGTACTAACTGCTAAAGAATAAATCATTTGACCCATACTCTACCATTTGACCTGTCCATTTTAGAGTTTAGATCTATAGATACTATGTTGATCAGTTGATGGATACGAGTATAGTTTTCTGTTTAACTTGGACCTAGTCTAAATATGATACTATGATAGTTTGTTTCTGAATTCAGGTCACAATTCCCTTAACATCCATCATCATATTTCTTGAAGTATAGCTTTTTACAGTTTCACAGTTGTAATCGGCTGTTTTTTGGGCACAATTTATTTTGGATTAATTTTTTGGGACTTTTGTCCATGGATTTAGAAAGTGTCTTCAATCCTCAGGAAGTTGCTGCTGTTTGAAAAAAATGATCTTGATTACTCTGTATCATGCTCCTCTTCAATGGGCGATCTGTCGAAACGAATTGGGTTGGGTTGATCTGCCAACACCTCGTTGTTTCTTTTTCGACTTTCACTGATAATTCTATATTATTTATGGTTGCAAAAATTATTGTGAAAGTAAGTTAAATAATGATCCTTTTCTTAAATAGAACCATTTACGGGGTTGTAAGCACTCGATGTCGGTGACTTCAAGACTCTTTTGGATTTCTTAAATAGACTACCCAAACTGTCATATTTTCATGTATGTTGGTTGAAATTTAAGTTCTTTTGCCGTGAACTATTCTGTCGTTAGATTATTTTGGATTCTTTAATCAAAACGGGACTTCTTTCTGATTATAGATTATTTTTCAGGGGTTACAAGCGGTTTTTCAAAAGATCTGCTTTAGAAACATCAGACTACTTAAAAGATGATTGCCTTCAAGTTCATTGCTGTGTTGGTGTAGTTAGGTCTCACACAGAGGGTCCTAAGTCCTACTCCATCCATGTTCCACCTTCGGATATTGGGCAGCATTTCGGGCAGCTTCTGGAATGTGGAAAGGGAACCGATGTTTCTTTTGAAGTAAATGGAGAAACATTTGCTGCCCATAAGTTGGTTCTAGCGGCTCGCTCACCTGTTTTTAGGGCTCAACTTTTTGGTCCAATGAAAGATCAAAATATCAAGCCTATCATAGTTGAAGACGTGGAAGCACCTGTTTTTAAGGTTCAATTCAAATATATTAACCATTCTGAAAGTCATAACATTGAAATAGATTGGTGCAATTGGATTTGAAAGTTTTCTTGTCCACTTTCTCTGGAGGGGTGGCCTTGGTTTAAAATGTGTGCATAATGCTGGATGCAGTGCTGAGAGCGCATCGCTGCGCTTGACGCGATGCAATTCCATGATGCGTGCTTGATGCGACGATGTGGCGCAATATGCGGTCTCTCACAATATGCACCGCATATTGCGCTGATGCGACACAATATGCAAAATGTAACTGGGTCGGACCTTTTCTTGCTGCTGTCTGATAACCTGAATATCTAATATTGTTAATTGATTCGCATGTTTGATAATTTGTTGTTTTTTGTTGGTTCGCATGTTCAATAACCTGTTGTTTGATATACTGCTATTATTTATAAGTTTGTTACAACCTATAAGTGTGTTTTTGTGTTCAAGTATGTTTTGTGAGTGTGTTATAAGTATGTTTAAGTATTAACAATATGAATATTGTGATGTATAATTAATTTTTTAGTAAGAACGCACCGCATACATGATGCACGTGCATTGGATTTGTGGACCAAAACGCATCAGAGCGCATTACGCATTTTAAAACCAAGGAGGTGTCAAAATTGGTGGATCAGATCTGGGTAACTGGTCAAAACAGTCATTTTTTGGTATGGTTAGAAACGGGGTGGCTTGGCTTGACTTGGAACACTTCTTGTCTATTTTTTTCTAATAAATAACTAGGGTGTCAAATATAATTTAAATATTTGAATAAAGTGATTTAGGAGGTTTTATGCATAAAAGTACACTGGTCAAAACAGTCATTTTTTGGTATGGTTAGAAACGGGGTGGGTTGGCTTGGCTTGACTTGGAACACTTCTTGTCTATTCTTTTCTAATAAATAACTAGGGTGTCAAATATAATTTAAATATTTGAATAAAGTGATTTAGGAGGTTTTATGCATAAAAGTACACTTTGCCCAACTTTGACATGCTCAACCCATTTGGCCCATATCCTTTTTAGTTTTTTTGTATTTTACCCGCTTGACCCGATAGAGATTACATAGCCTGAATTCACCTATTTGTAAGTAAATGTTCAAATTGCCACCTCTTATTTTTATTTGTGCACTCACTTGATGTTAAATTGTACATGTGGCAAATTGGGCAGATCTGGTGGGGCTGGGTAATAGGTTCGTGTGAAACCGGTTAATTTTTAGGGTTGGCCAAAATCTTCTAGCCCGTCCGTGGTGTGTTGACGTCAAAAATTTTCTCGTCTTCTTTTGAATTTAATAAATGGTTAATATATATCGTATATGATTAAGAACACTACCATTAAAATAATGATCCAAATTGCTGGGGGTGACTTTGAAACCGTTACCCTCTAGCTTATTGTTGACTTTTACTCGTGTAAACCATTTTCACAAATCGGTTTGCATTTCCTATCTCTAGTAAATTCATTCATGTAAACAAGTTTGCTCTGTGGAAAATCGTTAGCCTTCGATAAATGTCAATTGCTTCTGTTTCTAATTTATCTTTGACCTTGACATGAACATCATTTGGTTCCATGTTACTATCTAACATATATCGGTTTTTTCAGGCGTTACTTCATTTTATGTACTGGGACAAACTGCCCAATATGGAAGAGTTAACGGGCCTGAATACAAAATGGGCGTCAACATTAATGTATCAGCATCTGCTTGCAGCTGCTGATCGGTATGGTTTAGAGCGGCTTTTGATGCTATGCGAATCTAATCTTTGTGAAGATGTTGCTATTAATACCGTTGCAACAACATTAGCATTGGCTGAACATCACCATTGTCTTCAGTTAAAATCCGTGTGTCTTAAATTCGTTGCTTTGCCTGAAAATCTCAGAGGTAAAATCTTTCTATTTTATGATTTTATTACAGAAGTCAATCCACTAAAGAAACTTAAAAATGTTTTAAAAGTCTACATTAATGTTCATCATTATTTTGTAGAATTTTAAAATTTAAACCATATCTCCATCTAGAGACCTTCTAAAAACCATTGAATCCTATTGGATATTTATATTTAAACATACTTCAATGGTTATTTTAGGTTGCCATGGAATACTTGTCTTTTTTTTGGAAATGTTAACAAGTCATTTTCTTTTCAGCTATTTAAAGTAACCCAAGTTGACCAATTTATAAGTGTATGGTTGGAAATCACCACCTTAGTAAATACTGATATTTGTGTGTTACATACTTACATTTGAGAACGATGGGATTTGGTTAACGAGGCCATTAATGGTGCGCCCCAAAATAAATTGTTCGCCCCAACATAACCGATGCATTTATTGATGAGGCTTTTAGTAGGTGGCAAAAAGGGTGGGTAACTATAAGCGAGCCACAAATGGACCCAGCCACCACATTAGTTTTTTTTTATTTCATAAATAAATGAGTAAACTTTGGTTTTGCTCCCTGTGGTTTTATCATTTTAACCATTTTACTCCAATAGTTTGAAAATGACCATTTTGCTCCCTGTGGTTACAATTTTTACTCCATTTTGCTCACCGCCCCTAACTCCATCCATATTCACCGTTAAATGGAGGGGCATTTCTGTCTTTTTCCTTTCAATTCAACACTCAGTTTTGCTGCCTTTAACTAGGGAAAACCCTAGTTAAATAGGAATTGAAAGGAAAAAGACAGAAATGCCCCTCCATTTAACGGTGAATATGGATGGCGTTAGGGGCGGGGAGCAAAATGGAGTAAAAATTGTAACCACAGGGAGCAAAATGGTCATTTTTAAACTATTGGAGCAAAATGGTTAAAATGATGAAACCACGGGGAGCAAAACCAAAGTTTACTCAAAATAATTATATGTTACATATACACCTTATCTAAATAACATCTCATCATTCTGAATCAAGCAATTTAGGAGTTTGTGAACACTAGGGATGTTTGGATGCCATATGGTTTTAGCCAGTTTTTTAGATCGACCCGTTTGAACAGTTGGCAGTAACTTATAATCTGAATCGACCCATCTGCTGTTAAATGATAATAAACCTTTTCTTGCAACAATTGGATGATAAAATTACTTCATCACTGAATGTAAACTTTTGTTGTTCAACAGCTGTGATGCAGACTGACGGGTTTGATTACTTGAAAGAAAGTTGTCCAGATGTTTTGACTGAGCTTTTGGAACACGTGGCTCGAAACAACGAGCATTCTCTTGCCATATGCGCTCACCCAAATGCAATCATATTTGATGGAAGTGATGTTCATGGTAGAAGGGTGAAACCTAGATTGCAACTGTAGACATTGTTCTAGCTTTAGAAACTGTTAACTGATGTCGGGTTAACTAGTGCTCATGTATTTGTAAGAAAATTTTTAGACTCGTTTTGTTTGTTTTCCTGTGATTGTCGATTATACATATTTTGTACCCGAATCTACACCGTGGAGGGACTATTGCATCCATTATCCTGTCTAGTTTTCGTGTCATTCGTCACTAATTTCCGACTCCCTATTTTGGTGTGTTGCTCTATGCATAAGTATGTGGTATGGATATTACTAGTAACAAATTCAACTTGTTTATATGTAAATGGCTTGGTTTGGTTCATAAAGGATCATTTATTAAAAAAAAGTAATTTTAAGTAAAGAACTATGAGAATTGTATAAATACATGTATTTGTTGTTTAATTGTGAATCTGTAATATATAATACAACTATGTAATCGTATAACCGTTTTTGTTTCTTTTATAGTTTATCTAGCTAGCACTATGTACAAGTACATATGCTATATAGTTCTTGTGGTTATCTACACTTCAAATTGGTTGGGTATGTACTTAAAAAAGTCGAATGAATTAAGCTAAAAGATTTAATTGTAAAAGTTAAAATTGGTTGGGTATGTACTTGAAAGGGTCTAGTAGGTTAAGCTAAAAAGTTTAATTCTAAAAAGATAGTGGTTGAGCATCTATTAGAATGCATAAATCTTTTATATCGCTTTATTAAAATAGATGGATACTTGAATTAATGTTGATAATACTTTTAATTTTTATGCATATATAGAACACTAGCTTAAACCCCATGTTTACATACGGAGTGAAAAATATCAGTACATAAAATTAATTTTTATGTATATATTTTACAGGTGTAAAAATATATTACATATACTAAAAATAGAAAATAAAATTCAAAATACATAAAAGTTAATATATAATTGGGTTTAAAAAATACGTTAATTATAATTTAATTTGACTTTCCTTTATTATTTGATTAAAAATAAAAGTTAAATAATTATATTTTAGAATTTCTTATAATAAGGGATAATTTAAAATAAAAGATATGAATATATTTAATAAGAGACGAATAAAAATGATAAGAATAAATATAAAAGTGACACGTGTCATGAAAAACTTTATTTATTATATAGTATAGATATAAATATAGATATTGATATTGATATTGATATTGATGGTCTTCATATTAATATTTTTTTAAACAAAATGTAACATAATAACAGTTTTGCCACCTGCTAAAATCAACTGTTATTTTTAGGGCTATTTTGGCCAAGGGCTAGTTTCACTCGCAAAGACGAACCCTAGAAAAAATGGTAAAGGTTTTTCTTTTGATCTTCAACTTTCATGTGAATTTTATGATGAATTGACGTTCGCTGTTGCAGTTGTTCTTCTCGTACTTCAAGGATCTGGTTGGAAGAGAAGTCACCGTTGAACTAAAGAACGATTTAGCGATCAGAGGAACTCTTCATTCGGTCGATCAATATCTTAATATTAAACTCGAGAACACCAGAGTTGTTGATCAAGACAAGTTCCCTCACATGGTACGCCTCTTAATTTTGTTTTCGTTCGCGTTTTTTTAGGGATTTAGGTCATTTGAATTGAAATTGACTTTGATCTTCACACTCATAGGTGATTAGATTTGAGAATTGGATTATGTTCATCGTTTTTTCCTGTTAATTCTTCGAAATTGAACTTTTTAAACTCATATTGGGGTTCTATATTTGGGGAAATTGATAAAATTCGTCAAAATTAGGGTTTGCAGGCAGATATGTAAAACTGATCAAAAGGATGAAGACATTATAAATGTTTACTTGGTATGTAAAAGAGACGAGAGAGATACAACTTTTGGTTGTACATAAAGCTTATTAGGTTGTACATAGAGCAACGTCTCGTGTACATGAAGCTCTCGCCTCGTGCCTCAGCTTCCTAGACCTAAACGCCTCGTAGCGCCTCGCTTTTTTTAAACCAAGGCCAAGACAATTTCAAGTTATAGACTCATAATTACATTGGTGAAGGGTCATAAATTTTTTCTGATGCAGTTCTTGAAGCATTGCATACCTTTTGGCTAGGGGTGGCAACTTTGAACCCTTATGAACGGGATGATCCTCAATGCTTTATCTCTAACAAATCAAACAGGTAGAATAAAATATACAAGTGAAAATGAAACTGGAGTTTGAAGGTCACCCAAAGTGTTTTTCAATGCATGCTACCTACTAAATCCCCTTCCTTTTAGAAAATAGGTTAATGCACCATATTTAACGCACTGATTATTAACAGGAAAAATAATTGGACAAAAAGTGGTCAACCCGACCCGTTTTGAAGTGTACCAAAGCTACCCGTTTTGGCCCAAATCCTGTTTCAATTTGCAACCTCTAGTTTTGGCCCTAATTTAGCTGACTAGTTGTTATCTTTAGGCTCTAATTTACCATGATGGTGGAAAATGGAAATTGAATCGCAATGCAATAATTTTCAAGACAGTCCAACTCATATTCTCTGTTACATATAAATATTGAAGTGATTATGTATATAATAGCGGTTCTTATGTGTTTGATTTACACGTGTCTTGAGATTAATGGTTGTGTAACGGTTTACCTTTGGCGTCTGCTAATATTTGGTGAAATGGCAGCTTTCAGTGAGGAACTGTTTCATCAGAGGATCAGTAGTGCGATATGTGCAATTGCCGCCAGACGGAGTTGACATTGAGCTGCTCCATGATGCCACTAGAAGAGAAGCTCGCGGTGGTTAGAAATATGCATTGTATTTTTCTTGCCATTTAACTAGATTTTTGTTGCGCAACTCTGAATTTTGTTATTTGAATTCCATGTAAAGTTTCTGATTACTCTTTTGAAAGATCACTTTCTCCCCTGTTTAGGGACATGATATTTGTGTTTTCACCCAAGGAAAAATGATTGGAACTCACAACTCTATAGTTGACAATTTTGACCCGTTTACTTAAAATGAAAATGAAGCGATTGATTTAGGTAAACTTGGCATATGATGAAACGGGTTAAACTTTAACCCGTTAACTTGAAATGGAGAGATCGTTAACTTGAAATGGAGAAATTGATTTAGGTAAACTTCAAACTTTAGCTTGTAACAAAACCGGTATTGGTTTAACATATTGATAGCATGTAATGAAACCGGTATTTGTAACATATTGAAAGTGGCCCAAAGTGCGATCAAATTTGTACAAGCTTTTAGATTGCTTTACTAAAACAAACTAGGTTAGATAGCTGTGTATTAAATTTTAATAGATACTAGGTTAAAATCTTATGTATTACACGTATAAAATAAATAAAATGATATATACTTAGTAATAAAAATTTTATATTTTTAAAAACCCGTGTATTGAATAAACCGGTATATTACATCGGCTGAATAAAATATAATGTAATTTATTAATAAACAAACTTGTCAAAATATTTTCTTTATAAGTTCTGTTAAGTTAGTTTTTAAAACACTTTTTTTTAACTGATTTTTAATTTAATTGATAAATGTTAGTTCATATTAAGTTTATTTGATTGATAATATAATAACTATTTATAATTAAATAATAAGTATTCGTAATTAGATTTATATTAAAAATCTAAAAATAAATCATTTTAATATCATTACTCAATATGAGAGAGAGACGGGAAAAAATGATACAAATGAAACAGAAAGTGACACGTGTTCATATAATTTTATTTATTAATATAAAGAATATTATTTAATATTATTATTTAATAGGAGAGAAACAAAAAAATAATATTTAATAGGAGAGAGATGCGAGAAAATATAGGGGAAGAGTAAATAGAGAGTGACACGTGTCCCCCATGGTTTTTTTATTATATAGTATAGATATAGATATAAATTAGAATGATAGACATGTAATTTACTTTAAAAATTAAGACACATTGTATCTTTTTTATTGCCAAATATACACATTAACAAAGCATCAAACGTATACAATTACCTTGTAACCCTTGTATATAATATAAACCATATTTATTACCATTTAACTCATTCCATTAAATGTCAGGTAAAAGGTTATAGTTGGGTTTTTAACTATTTATATAATCTTTATCTTTACTACTATATCTATATCTATATCTATATCTGTATCTATACTCCTTTATAAAGGAGATGTTTTAAGACGCCAGAATCTCTCTATTTTAAGACGCCGGACGCTGACATCGCCGGAGACTCTTCATCTTTGCTAACCGCACACGCATTCAATCGCCGGACGCTGACATCGCCGGACACTCTTCATCTTTGCTTACCGCCGACGCATTCAATGCTATCCTTCGCCGGAGACGCTTCATCTATGCTAACCGCCCATTTAGGGGTTTCTTTTATTCTTCAGGTCTGGCACTCTCTCTCTCCCCCTCTCTTCCTCTTCCGTCGTTCTTCCTGATTATTGATGATTTGCAAACAAGTAAGAAGTCACGAAGTTATTTAGAGTTTTCTTTTATTCTTCAGGTCTGGCACTCTCTCTCTTCCTCTTCCGTCGTTCTTCTTGATTATTGATTTGATGATTTGCAAACAGGTAAGAAGTCACGAAGAAGTTTCAGTAGTTGAACCCTCTGCGCTCTCTTCTTCTAGGTTACGCATTTCACGTTTATTCCTAATCTCATATGTATTCTCAGTATTCGTTATTTACCTAATTTCGATTGCTGGCTACAATTTTTGATTAACTACAGATGAAACCCGCGTTTTTGGTTACTGGTGTTCCAGAATTTTTAGTAATGTAGTCGGATAATTCTGTGTTTTATACAATTAGATTCACTTATTTTAATTTGACCAGTTAGTAATCAGCAAAATTAATATTGTCAACCTGAATTAACTCCTGAATGCTGATTTTTATGCCAAATTAAAATCAAGATTTGAAAATCAAAGGCTTCAATTAAATGATGATGAAATAGGTAATGATCTTTTTCTGTTTTATTATACTTTTGAACACAGACATGTTATCTCATATCTCAGATGAAGGGGAAAGTGAATTAGACAGTGATAGTACTGTGGCCTGGGAAAGGGAGTATCTGCAAGGTGCTTTAATGGCAGAACGGGTCAAGAATAATGCAGGATTAATTATCATCCAAAAGCAAACAGCAGAGCAAACTTCATGCAGACGAAGTGAAGAGTAAATCATGTGTGGACATTTTTGAAGGCCATAAAAGCTATTTTTTATGCTAAATCTGCAACTAGGTATCAGGTAAATGGATTCAACTTGAACTACATACCTTCTGATCAATAAACTATCACTATGTTTCATTTGGTACTATAACACTCAGGTTTGAACCAACATAGTATATTATAGGAACTGTCAAGAAGAAAACAGTATAAGAGAGTCCTAGAGAAAATAACACCTGAAATCACATTGAATGTTTACCATCCATATAACCTCAGGCTATACCCATTGCACAATGTTCTACATACATACATACATACATACCGTCAACACCTGAAATAAAAAATGGATTTGGTGGTTATCATGGGTGCTTGACTGGTTTAAAAGATGATGTTATCATAAGTAGCCTATTTTATGGTGTTAAATCCGGATTTTTTTTTCTGTTTGTGTTGGGGATTTACAAATAGATTACACTTTTCTTTTAGGTATGATTAATAAATTATGATTTTATACTAAATGTTTTACAGCCTTTATAACTAACTACAAATACTATATTTTGCTTCATTTGCAGGGGCTTCAAAACTTGCATCAGATAATGAGGATGATGTCAGTGGTCATGGATCAGTTTCAGTGGTCATGAATCAGTTTCATCTGATAACCTCACTCTCTGGGCCTCTGATTTACCTGAGGATGGAGCTACTTCATACCCTCTCACATACAGACATGATTAGTTTCAGAATTCTCAATCAAAACTAAGGTCATTTGTTTTATTTAACTACACATAAACCATCAATTTATGAACTACATTGTAACAACCATAAATCTATTTATTTAATGCGTTTGTTCTATTTTTCTCATTTAAGATTTATTTGTGTTTCTGCTTTATGAAAGACTACACATGAAGTCTGAGACAAAAGCAAATATAAAAGCTATTTTAAGCAAAGACCTCAAGTAATTGGAATGATTTTTATGTCAGTATTAATAGAAAAATGTAATGGAAGAGCAGGAATGGGTTCTCTTAGTAGGAATGTCACTCGATGTTTAGTCCAGCAGCACTAAGTTTAGTTTTGATTTTTGTAAATTGTAGAGCTACTAGGGTGGTTGATGTCAGTCCTATCTTTGGTTTAATGTTAAATTGTATTGAGCCTTTGGGAGTTACTAATTTTGTCTTAAGAGGGAAGATGAAAAGGATAAGTTTGTGTTTTTGTAAATTGTGATAATATTCCATACTCTTTCAAATTAAATGTCATCTTTGACTCGGGATTTACATTGTTAAAACTACTATTTTTCTATGATTGTTTTTGTGCAGCTACCTCCGAGGAAGACTGCACTTGACCATTGTCTACAGCCGTTGACCACCATGTACCACCACCGTTGGTCTCAAGAAATATTGAAGTAGCGATATAACAAGTCCGGTGTTCCAATTATTTTTTGATCAACTCTTTGATTTTATGTTGTAAAATTATAGTAATTTATCTCTAAATCTTGGAATACATTTGACTTTACACATGTTTAATGAAAGAGGCCCAAAGCGCTCTAGGGCATTCCAATTCCGCGTTGTAAAATGAATTGTTCTTCAACTAGGGTTTGGAAAGTTACGAAAAAGGTAAAAGGAGATGAACTATGGAAGTGGGTTTCTATTTGTTGAGTATGGAAATAATGAAGATGGACTTTGTAGATGATAAGCTCAGGTGGTACAGATCTAAATTTTATTTATTAATCTAAACTCAAAACGAAACTGTGGTCGTGGGGATTCTTGTATGACAACTAGCACTGAAGCTGCAAAGGGTGGTGGCCATTCTTAATCTGCTCGCAACAAACTAAGGTTATGTCTGAACTATACGCATCATAATATCTGTATAATCTGTGTTACAATGTTAAATTACCTATATCTTTTCCATGGTAATATACATGCTTTTATGTGTGAATAGAAAGTTACTTCCAATACCATTTATAAGTTTACTGTTTGATTGTACTTAAAGACTTAACGTCAATCGACAAAACCTTGCTCATAACCCTGTCATGTCATGGCAAGTCAGTATTTAAATATTACTAACAAGCCCATGAAACAAACACACACACACATAAATGATAAAGCAGACAGCAGTAGCTAACACGTTTCCCTCTCCTCATGTTGTGTCAGTCATTGCAAACAACAGATAAAAAGCACTAAAATGCAACAAAATACTCCACAAAAAATAAGATAAAAAAAGCACTGAATTTAACAAAAATACTGTAAAAATGGCACTAAAAACTGCAAGAAAAGCACTAAAATGCAGCAAAAAACTAGAAAAAAAAACAGATAAAAAAAACTAAATGCAGCAACTAAAATGCAAAAACAGTACTATAAACTGCACTAAACCCTAAAATGCAGCTAAAAACTCTAAAAACAAAATAGCAAAAACAAAAACTGCAAAAAAAACACTAAAATGCAGCTTATGGTGTTGCTATTTTAGTTGGGGCATCATCTCCCTTTTTTTGGAGTAGATACATAACGGTAATGAATCATCACTTTTTTATGTAGATTTTTGACTTTATGAGGTCAAACTTATGTGTCTTCAAAGTTTGAAATTGATATGGGTCTTGTTTCAAATTTAATTACACTGTTTGTTCTAAGTGTTGTTTTGTCATAGTTTAGTTCAGTTTTTCCCCCATAGTCTGGGACAGTTTTGAAGTTCAAGGTGGTAAAGAGTCATCCGCTTGACTTAAAAGTCAACAGCGGTGACTCTATCTGATAACAGTTCAATTCTCTAAATTGATTTAGGTATTGGGTTATATTATTCTTGGTCTATTACTTTGGGGTCGCGCCAAATCAACTGATCTAGAGAGCAAAACAACTATAACTTCCTTTTACATGTTCATATCTTGTCTAATCTTGGTAATGAAAAACGTTTCAGTATACTTAGCTTTTGTTTGCTAAAAACTGATGCGTTGACCAATTCGAAGGTTTCTTGCATTAAAACTTGTTCAGAAACAATAGAGAACATGATATTTCTGCTAACAATATAGAACCTGTTATTTCTACTAAAAAATGCAGTAAAATAAATACTATAAAAATGTAGTAAAAAATGCAGAAAATTACTGAAAAAATGCAGTACCTATGAACTTCATTGATGTGCATACATATGGCTGTAATGAATGAATTGCAGCCATAGACATTTTGAACTTGCACAATGTAGCATACATTTTGAACCTCCATTCAACATATAGACTCCTGTTAAAAAAAAATAAAGAAATAAACAATTAAAACAATAATTCAAACAGGTTATTTGATCTAGATGAATTCAAATATCATTAAAAGTTTATATATAAGTAAAGATACCACCAAACAATATCACACAAATAGGATTTTTCTGTATAATCAAATTTAAATCATTTTCTCCTTGGGCTTACCATTCTCTTTGGCATAATCTTAATATTTTATGTGGACATCATTGCTGAGGAAAGGTATCCTACAACACTGTGTTTTATTTTCATTTGGTCTTTCTAGAATTTTTTTTATAATATTCGTGAATGTTATTTTTAGGCTGCATATGGTTTTCTCCTCTCCCAAGACATATATTGGTTGCTAGAGGATGCTTGTTGTCATGGAAATCTTCCACAAAATATTTGCTGCACTTTGTTAGGATTAGGTATGTACAAGGACATCACTTTCATATTAAACAAACATCAATGACTAAATTTTTTTGCTTGATTTTACCATATTGTTTTTGGGGTTAGGCTTTGTTTAAACCATTTTTACCAATAATTTGGTAGGAAAATATGAAGCAATGTCTTTGGATCATGGAAAAAAAAAAGATAATGTACATAGTACTGATTACAATCAGGATTTTTGAGGACCGAAATCAGAGGGCTCCTCTTCCAACATAAAGTATCTGAGACTCAAAGGTTTGTTAATTGGTATGTTTTTCAAAGAAATAAATGGGTTAAGTGGGTCGTAGGCGAGTTATCAGGTTGACCTTGTAAAATCTCTTAATATTTTATTCTAATTTTAAATGGGTTGACACTTTAATTAACCACGTTGACCCGAACACTACCTGTTTACTAAATGGGTTAGAAGTGAGTCGGTGACAACCCAAATTCGGACTGTTTTCGCAACTCGGAAATATATGAAATGTGTTGACATAATTGCAGGTTTGCTATTTAAAATGGGTCTAAATGGGTGAGCTTCACACAACCCTATCCGTCCGTTTTGCCAGGCTTATAGCACACAAAGTGTATAATGAAGCAGTAAAATCCAAAGGATTTTTACTTGTATGTTTTTCAGGTTCAAATGAAGGAAGCAATATGAAGACTGAATCGTGATCCAAGTTCACTCTACGGATCAAGTGACATTTTATTGATCCTTATTCTTTACGCATTTGCCCAAGCATATATATCGTATATGCAAGTACTAATACTGGCATTGTATGAACAATAATTAGAATATACAATGTATATTACAAACAACATTTCACATGTTATATTATCGATATAGTGTTATTTTCAATTCTTACCTAGCAGTAGTAAAAATACATAGTTTCAAGGATGAAACATACAAAAGGGAAGTCTCTTTTATATATTTAAATGATGTGGATATGAAACTTCAACTCAAACATCCAGTTATGTGGCATTGGCTTCTTAATAGCTATCATGTTTGGCATAGCCATTAGGTCTTAACCCTGGAGTTACTAATTTGATACACTAATAAGAAAACTAACAGACATACTATACAATACATCACAAGATGATTGAAAAACTAAATGATATCGCGTTGTAAATTGTCATCACCGCCGCAAATCAGGTGTTAAGATTTTTTTTAAAAATTCATTTAATTAAGCAAATATTTGCATAGATTTAATTCGTCGGGCCCGCACATCGTGCGGGTTCCCTACTAGTACTATATAATACATATTTGAAGGATATTGTTGTAATTACTCAAAAAACTAAGACACCTAGCACAATTTTTTTTAATAGTTTACAAATTAGCAATGCCTCAAATGTGTACAATTACATTCTAACACATGTTTATAATTAAAGCCTAATAATTACCCTTTAACCCATACACTTAATTCTCTCATTTACTAACTCATACACTTAATTCTCTCATTTACTCAAAAAATTAAGACACCTAACACAATTTTTTTTGCATAGTGTACAAATTAACAACGTCCCAATTGTTTACAATTACCTACTTACCATGTCTATAATTTATATTCAAATTTTGGGATTCTAATTATATTCAAATATCGGATTTTTTTTATAATTTGTGCTCTTATTGTTTCTTTATTAGTTGTTATTAAATAGAAAAAATCAATTAAAGTCGTTCAATTCTCCACGGCAACGCGCATGATACCTCTTATGTGTGGTCGTACCTCATATAAATATTTTATAAGTCACTTGCATGTGTGTTTGCAAATGATGTGTAATTTATAAAAAAATCGTCTAAATAAGCAAATATTTGCACATAATTAATTTGTCGGGGCCGCACATCGTGCAGGTTCCATACTAGTTATAATAAATAAGTAACTAAAAGGACACATGTCACTTTCTTGTGCCTCCTCATCTTTAATTTCCTACTCTTTCTCCTATGAAATAAGGATACACATGTCACTCTCTTATGTCTTCTTATTCTTATTTTTATGTTTTTCTCTCCTATTAAATAATAAAAGGATTATTGGATTTTAATAATCCCACATTTTACCAATTGGTTAATAATAATCCCAACTGAGAATATTTTTACCACCGGTCCTTACTTTCAAACTATTTTCTTACATTGGACCCCCCGTTAAAAAAAACTTAACGCCATTAAATTTTATATGGCGTGGACATCCGCAAACCGTCGGAAAATCGAGCCAAACTAGCAGTGGTCTCGTTGTGAGTTTTAAAATTGGCTCTAGTGGTGTCTAACTGGTTTCGTTTTTCTGGCAAGTCCAAACAGAGACAACGATTGTGTTTAACGAGACCGGTTAAACACCACCAGAGTAATTTCAAAACCCACCACAAGACCACTTTTAGCTTGACTTAACTTTTTGGCAGTTTGTAGATGTCCACGTCATATAAAATCTAACAGCGTTAAGTTTGTTTAACGGGGAGTCCAATGTAAGAAAATAGTTTGAAAGTAGGGACCGGTGGTAAGAATATTCTCACTTAAGATTATTATTGACCAATTGGTAAAATGTGAGACTATTAAAATAAAATAATCCATAATAATAATATTAAGAGAATATATTTTTTTGATATTTAATATAAAATTAATTTTGGATAGTTATTATATATATCACTGTTTATATAAATTTAATATTGAGTTTATTATGGATAGTTATAATTTTTTATGTTAGTTATCAATTTCGAAAAATAAATTTGTCTTATTAATAGTTATTATATAATCAACACAGTTTTTACATTTTAATCAACTCTATTATTTTAGACAACTAGATTAATATTTCGTTTCAATTTTTATCTATGAAATTTTTAATTCAAAATTTTGTTGATCGTTAAGTTATTCAATCCTTTTATAATTTCTAAATCATCATTACTAATTACTATTTAATTTATTTATTTGTTCAACTTGTTTAATACACGAGCTTTCTAACATAGTAAGTAATAAAACAATAATACTGAAAATAAAAAAAGGGAAAAAATCGTGAAAAGTTAGAATTGTGACAAGTGATCTTTAGGTATAGATATAAATTTATTTACTTATTTATTATAGATATAGATATAGGTGAAAGGGCATATTTGCCCTCATGTGCTTTGCACATGACCTGACTTAACGGAAAAAAATAACGCGTGTTAATCCAAATGGTGGAATGTGCAAGGTTTTTTAAACATAAATGACATATGTTGTAATTTCTTTAGTTAATAAACATATAATAAAATTTGATGAATACTTAAAAGACGTAATTTGTAAGCATAAAATGAAAAAAAATTAGATGAATAATTAAAAGACAGTAATTTGTAATTTGCTAACATAAAATGAATTTGCCAACTAAAGCCAGTTCATGAAGATACAAACACTTTACATAATTTGATAACTTAATTATGGCCACCAAAACTCTGCCTTTTTCTGTTTGTGTTTTTTCTCTCATTTTTCTTGGGAGAGATTAAACTAACCAAAAAAATAAATTAAAAGGACCCAAAGGCATTTACTTGAATATTCCTGTTTTCACAATTGCAATGCTTGATTTTGTGACATTTTCCTTATTTTTCTTTGATTTTGATGGTGGTGGAGTTCTCAATTATTAAACATAATAAAATAGAAAAATCAATTAACTTTACATATTGTCGTGATTTTTGTTTATTTGTCATGAACAAGAATAGAAAGAGTACAACTAGATCATTTATATCCACCATGAATTTTATATATATATATATATATATATATATATATATATTGTCTAAAATACATGTAGAAGCCTCTTATTACTAAAGGAGAGCTCACTATTTATAGTGTCATATTGGACTAATTCTAAATTTCTAATGGACCACTTCCAACCCGTGTTTGCCCTAAATTGGTTTACAAGCATTGGACATATTAGAAAGGTGCATCTTCAAGTCCCCAAGTCTAGCTTGACGTAGCATCAGATACGTTATGTTAGACTTATACAGTCTGTCGTCACCAATGCATAGCCCTGCATATGTCTGATTAGAAGGGTAGCTCTACAAGTCCCACGGTATAGCACGACACTGATCCATGCCTTCTAGTTTGGATGACTTGTTTATTCAAGTGACTTCATGTTATCGCATTCTTTCCTACGAGACCCAGATAAGGTGATTTGGCTAGGTATATGTAATGTTTTTAAGCCTCAAGTGATGCACGCCTTTGATGCGCTCCTAACACCTGGTTCAAATTATACACATGGGTTTTTTAGATATTTGTCGGACATGTGACATCGTCTTTTTGACTGACAGTCTTTTGGTGTCGGACTCATGTTCCGGTCCCTCTATTGTCGGACTCGTGGTCCACATCTTAAGTTTTGAACTTTTAATCCTTTTCATTTTGCCCGGCCTTTGAATGGACTTTTATGTTTTGTCGGGCACGTGGTCCGGTCTTTGAAATGAATTTACAGTTCAATCTTTTCATTTTGTCGGCCCTTTACCCTGTATTTTGTATTTTGCCAAGCACGGGTCCAGTCTTCGTATTGAACCTATAGTTCAATCTTTTCATTTTGTCGGGCCTTTTCCCGGTCTTTATATTGAACATATAGTTCAATCTTTTCATTTTGCAAGGCCTTTTCCAGGTCTTTTATGTTTTGCCGGACACGTGGTCTGGTCTTTGTATTGAACTTATAGTTCACTCTTTTCATTTTGTCGGGCCTTTGCCCGGTATTTTATGTTTTGTTGGACACGTGGTTCGTCTTTGTGTTGAGCTTATAGTTGTAACAACTGCCACAAAAATGTCCAAGATTTGACAAAAGGTAAACCTTAGGGACTATACGTGTAAAATACACCAAAGTTTAGGGTTGAAAAAGAAAGAAACTAAGAAGTTTAGTTAATTTCGGACCGACAAATCGACACCCATTTCATATCGGCCCGACATATACCGAACCAAAGCTGAAGTCAGTAAATATCGGACCGACAAATCAACATCCAAAATTCATATCGGTCCGACATAAGTTGCTAAGTCGGATGTCTGACCGACATCAATCCGTAACGGTCCGACAACCTCCTCTCAGCTGCAATTTGTGGTGCTGACACGTGTCCGATGACTCAGCCCTAATGGGTCTGGATGTCGGACCGACATGGCCGCCAAACATGATCGGTCCAATCCGGATAAGACATGTAGGGCTGACGCAATCGTAGTCAGATGTCGGACTGACATCCCTGACACCCCACACATGTCGGTCCGACACGAACCCAAATTTCAGCTTATAAATAGCAGATCGATTCTAGTCGATTTTCTTCATCCTCAAATGTAACGAACCAAAATCCGGGTTTCGTTTTCAAATAAATAAATATTTTAATAAATATTATGGTGAAAATAATATTTATGAAATAAGTTGAAACAAGTGGGTTTCAAATTAGTAATGGGGTTATGTTAGTTTTTAACTAATTATGGAGATAAATGGGCGAAATGAAAGTGAAAGGGCCAAAAGTGTAATATGGTAAAATCTGTCATATTTGACTCTTAGAGGTCAAAATTGACCTCACTTGTTGGTGGTGGGTCGTTCTTGAGCAAGAGAGAAAAAGGAGAAACAAGTTTGAAGCTTAAAACGTGCATTTGGAGCTTGATTTGTGGGGGTTTTGGCTTGCACATCACTCTCTTAACATCAAGTAAGTGATTCCCTTCCCTTGATTTCACTTTGAATGTGATATTTGGTGGGTTTTGAAGAAATCCAAAAATTTAGTATGCATGTGGTGAATTAGTGTTAGATTGTAGATAATCTAGCTAATCTAAAGGTAAAGAGAGGTGATTAACATCCTAGAACCCTTTGATTTTGATTTTGAAAAGTTAGGGTTCATATGGTGAAAATTGGGGGTGTTTAGATCATGATGCTAGAATGACGAATTAGTAAAGATTAAGTGTTTAGGTGGTAATAGACACTTGAACAAACACCAAATTAACCTAATAAAAGTTAGTGAATGAGAAATTAGTGTCAAGGTATTGGAAATAAAACTCAAGTAGGTGAGTTTGAATTGAAAGAGGGTATTTGGTTATGGGAATAACCCAAATGGGTCAGTTTGGGTTGGAAATGGAAATTGGGTTGTGGACTCAATTGTAATGTGATTATGTATGTATGTTAGATTACTAAACTAGGTGTATATGTTTAGGTAATCAAATTGTGAATCGAGAAGCTGATGCGGGATCTTCTAACCCAAAAGGTAAGTGCCTTTGCACTTACTTAGTAATGACGATAAATGGGTGGAATATATGATATGTATGCATACTATGTGTTGAAATGAATGTGTATGATTATGGCATGAACTAGTATGTGTAAAAGCATGAATGTAGTTATAGTGATAAAACTATAATGGAAATGTGTAAATGAATGAATGCGGTTATAGTGGTAATACCATAATGGTTATGTGAATGAATGTAGTTATAGTTAAAATACTATAATGGATATGTGAAACGAATGAAAGTAGTTATAGTGCAATACTATAATGGTTATGTGTGAATGAGGTTATGATCTAAGAATCATAATGGATATGAGGTTATGATATATGAATCATAATGGATATGAGGTTATGATCTATGAATCATAATGGATATAAGGTTATGATTAAATTACCATAATGGAAAAAAGGTTATGATCTAAGTATCATAATGGATATGAGGTTATGGCCTATGTAGGTCCCGGGAGCCTCGTCGCGCAACGGAGATAACACGGACCTGTTCTGTGATTTGTGTGGGAACCAAGAAACGAGACAGAGAAACATGAACAAAGACAAAAGATAATGAAACGATACGTAATCCATAACATAGAAGTCATCCCGTATTACAGACTACATACCGAAGGAGCACACATCTCTCATCTAATCTCACGGTCTAGGGGTCGGGAGAGCTTGTCCCGACCCGGACACCTCTCAACCTAGTTCCAGAGTTCCACCTACAAATGAAGACAAATCTTCTATTTATAGGGGCAGGAACACTACCTGCGTACTTGGCTAAGTACGCAGGGCATTGGTCATGCGTACTTGCAAAGTACGCAAGGCAAAAGCCTTGCGTACTTACTAAGTACGCAGGACCAACTGGTGAACAAGCTAAGTACGCAGGAACACCCTCCTGCGTACTAGCCTAGTACACCGATACATAGAATTTAATCTATAGTTACAAAAACATGCTTCTACATCCCTCTTAACTATAGCATCAAATTCTATCTATCACTAACACGGATATGCATCAGTTTACAAAGAATGTCCTAACAGACTCCCTCTAAACTAATGACATCAAGTGTCTTCTGGCGAGACTTGATCTTCTGGCATTCCACTTGAGATCTTCAAATCTTCAAACTTCAGTCTTTAGTTGCCGAGTGATACACACGACTTCGTCATAACTGTAGCTTTCATTGTAAACCGAACCAAGTGCTTCAATAGGAACCAACTAACCCAACACAACTCATTGTAGTTCATCCTCTCAGCAGAAGCAACCTCCACCCTGACTTAGAATTCCTCCCAATCAGCTGGCATATGATAGAGAGTTTGAGTTTCCAATAAACTGCATCAAACTAATCAGCTCCCATAGGAATTCCAGTAAGATAAACTTAAGTCTTCAACTAGATGTGTCCAACTCTATCCTGTATCTTTACGAGTCAACCAAATTCCCGGAGATGTTCATTTCCAATATCCCCTTTCAGTTTAAACTCCATCTGACTAGACCAGAAACAAGGGCATGTTTCCTATCCCATCGGCCAATGATAAAAGGTTCCATCTTCAACTAATAATCCAACGGATATCTAGCTTCATCCTAAAAACACTTGATAGAATCAAACATAAAATCATGCTCAGAAGTGATCACCTTATATCCAAAGTCCAACATTCTTCAATTAGATCTTCATTCCTGGTTCATACCTCCTAATCTGTATACATTCACCGCGATGAAGTTTCATAACTAGGTTGTCTATCTGGATTCCGCCCAGATCCCAAATGAGAAATCCCATCATAACTAAATCACATCAAATCTTGAACACATGCTTGACTAATGAGCACAAAAAATATAGTTTACACGAGAAATCACGGTTGATGATACATTTACTTGTCAAGTACGCATGACCAAACCCTGCGTACTTAGACAAGTGCGCAGGTAATGTTCCTTCCCCTGTAAATAGAAGACTTGTCTTCATTTGTAGGTGGAACTTCTGGAACTAGGTCGAGAGGTGTCCGGGTCGGGACGAGCTCTCCCGACCCCTGGACCGTGAGCTTAGATGAGAGATGTGTGCTCCTTCGATATGTAGTCTGTAATACGGCATGTCTTCTATGTTATGGATTACGTATCGTTTCATTATCTTTTGTCTTTGTTCGTGTTTCTCTGTCTCGTTTCTTGGTTCCCACACAAATCACAGAACAGGTCCGTGTTATCTCCGTTGCGCGACGAGGCTCCTGGGACCTACACTTCTGGTCAGGGGTTGGGATGCGTATTGATGCAATGCGGAAGAGTGATTGCGTATGCGTCACGACAGTTGAAAGTTCACGAAGTCAATTATCCGACTCATGACTTGGAACTTGCTACGGTCGTATTCGCATTAAAAATCTGGAGACACTCTCTTTATGGGGTGAAGTTTATCATTTACTCTTACCACAAAAGTTTGAAGTACTTCTTCGAACAAAAGGAGCTTAATATGAGGCAGAGACGATGGTTGGAGCTCTTGAAAGATTATGACTGTGAAATCATGTATCATCCCGGAAAGGCAAACGTGGTGGCTGACGCTCTGAGCCTAAAGGATGTGCCTGCTCCTATTAGAGTGAAAGCTTTTCGGTTGGTGGTAACATCAGATGTGATGAGGGAAATTGAAAAGGCTTAAGATGAGGCACTTAAAGATGAAAACATAAAGAAGGAAAGTATGGTTAGCCAACAGGACAAGTTGGAATGCGGATATGGATACCTGTGGGTGGCGAGCTTAGGACCAAGATTTTGGATGAGGCTCACAAGTCTCACTACTCTATCCATCCTGGTACCAACAAAATGTACCAAGATCTGAGGAAAGAATACTGGTGGCCTGGAATGAAATATGAAGTGACGAAATACGTAAGCAAGTGCTTGACTTGTTCACAAGTGAAGGCCGAATACCAGAAACCGTATGGGAAGATTCAACCACTTGAAATCCCGGAATGGAAGTGGGAACACATTACCATGGACTTCATAACCAAGCTACCTCGCACAGCTAGGGGTCATGACACCATTTGGGTAATTATGGACCGTTTGACGAAGAGTGCTCATTTCCTTCCTATTCGTGAGACGTTCTCGTCGGAAAAGTTAGCGGAAATATTTATTAATGAAGTAGTGGCACGGCATGGGATGCCTTTGACGATCGTATCCGACCGGGACACACGATTCACATCGAGGTTCTGGAAAAGATTTCACGAGGCAATGGGCACGAGACTTAATATCAGCACGACATACCACACGCAAACGGATGGTCAGTCTGAAAGGACCATTCAAACGCCGGAGGATATGCTCCGTGCTTGTATTATTGACTTCGGTGGTAGTTGGGACAGTCATCTGCCGTTAGCCGAATTCTCCTACAACAACAGTCATCACACGACGATAGGCATGCCGCCTTACGAAATGTTGTATGGGAGAAGATGCAGGACCCCGGTTTGTTGGGGTGAGATTGGACATAAAGAACTCGGAAGTCTTGAGGTCATGCGAGAAACCTCGAAAAGGTTTAATCAAATCAAGGCATGAATGAAGGCAGCGCAAGATCGTCAGAAATTCTATGCGAACAAACAAGGCCTATTCAATTTGATGTTGGGGACAGAGTAATGTTGAAAGTGTCACCATGGAAAGGAATCATATGATTCAGGAAGAGTGGAAAGTTAAGTCCGAGGTTTGTCGGATCATTCAGGATAATGGCGCAGATTGGTGAAGTCGCTTATCGGTTGGAATTACCTGATGAATTAAGTGGGATTCATACAACCTTCCATGTATCACACTTGCGAAAGTGTTTAGCGGATGAATCGGCTCACGTACCACTTATATACATCGAGGTCGACAACAGCCTTAACTACATTGAAGAACCCGAGGCCATCTTAGACAGGAAGGAGAAACGTTTACGCAACAAAGTGATCCAATTGGTTAAAGTCCAATGGAAGCACCGAAAGGGATCGGAGGCGACTTGGGAAACGGAGAGGAAATGAGGGAGTCGTACCCTCAACTATTTGACTTATGATAGGTTTCGGGAATGAAACATATTTTAAGGGGGTAGACTTGTAACATCCCAACACACACACACACACATATATATATATAAGACGGAAATAATAAATGAGTTTCCGCGCGTGAAAGAGGGAATGAATAAAGCCCATGGGCCGGGCCGAGCCGGCTGAGCATAGGGAGGGAGGGGGAGGCGAACTTGAGGGAGGTTTCTCCCTTAAATAGCCTAAACCTTCCTCATTTCTCTCATTTGCAACCTCTAGAGAGAGAAACAGTAGAGAGAGAAAGTTAACGGATCGACCCGAGATTGAAGGAGCGTGTTACTACTGAGCTTGTGAGCAAGGCCTCTAAATCAGAAGCTCGATTCAGGTAACAACTCGATCTAGATCTGAGGTTTTAGCTTATGTTGGGTTTTCGGGTTTTGGGTAAAAAGGTAACGTTTTTGCATATGAAACTTGAAAATAAACATAGATCTAGCATCTAGAAGGAAAAATAAACGTTTTGAACATAGAAAGTTGGGATCTTGACATGATCAGATTCGCATGCAAGAATTTAGGGTTCTTGGGGAAGAAGACAGCCCGACAGGCGAACTTATCAAGTTCGCCTGGCAAGGATTGGGGCGAACTTATCAAGTTCGCTTGGGGCATGAAGTAAGCGAACTTAGGGGGGCGAACTTACTAAGTTCTCTTGGCTTGAATCAGGCGAACTTAACCCAAGTTCGTCTGTATGTTCGCCTGATGGGTAAGAGGCGAACTTAGCCTAGAACAGAACGATTAACCCGTTAGAGTCGGGATTAGGTCTGATGTGTATTTAACTACTCAATCCAAATCGTACGTGACGTAGTTGGGTCTCGATTAGGACAACTAAGACTAGCTTATCATGTGAGTTCTAGAAGCCCTCTTTTAAATGTTTTAAATTATATTTTTAGGCTGGTGTGCATATGTGACTGTTTTATAAAACGATGTTTATGAATGATATATGTGACGTTTTATGAAACGAGGTTTATGAGCGATGTTTTGGAAGGAAAGGTTATGAAAGAAGTGTTTATAAAATATTTTGCCAAAAGAAGTTTACGAAGTGTTTACGAACGAATGAATGATTTTTAATAAAACGTACGAATGCTTTAATTGAAGTTTTGAAGTAAAAGAAGTGAATGTTTACGAAAGTAAAAAACAAACAAATCTGCCATTATTCATTAGGGAATGAAGGTTATGGGTATGGGATGTATGTTTTGGGCCTCTACCTTTTAGGGGCCTTTATGGTTGGCCAACTGTTGTACAACTGGGGTGATGACGGTCACCAAGGGGATTACCGTGATCCTTGAAGTTGGTACGATTTACCTTACGGGGTAGTCGTGCTTGAAGTTTGGTACGTGTCATCCTTGTGATGCCGTGCTTGAAGTTCGGTGTTGAATAGCCTAAGTGTCGGGCCCTAGGATTTCTCCGCCCGAAGGACAGTACGACGGTGATGGGCCTAGTGGTGGTGATCCTTAGGTTATTCTGCCAGTATGTGACGTTTGGATTCGACGGTTACTAGAAGGCGCATATTATGTGTTATGTTTAGACAATGTTTACACTTCCACATGTTGAACAATGTTATGTTTTAATGAAGTATTTCCGCTGCGTTATTTTGATATTCAAGTTTAAGAACCGTTTGTGAATGAGTAAATCCAACAAGTGAGGCCTCCCGGGTTTGGGGCCTTACAAGTTGGTATCAGAGCAATAGTTTGAGAGATTTGGACACTCCCAGTGTCTGAACTTAAACTGTTAATGGGACCGAAAACGGATGCCAGTACGGGTAACTCAAGCCACATCATCAGGTATGGAGGTAGTTAATATATTTTTGCAAATATAGTATACCTTAGAAGTGTTAGGTTAGGACTTAGGTTCTAATGAAATCACAAAGGTGGTCAAATGGAAATCGAGAGGTAGTGTAATGGTTAATTACAGATGGCCAGTGTATATTAACATCTTACAATACTTGCTGAATTCTATTTGTTAACTGGCGTGATAACGTTGCTAAAGTATTCCAGTTGCTAAAGTCTGATCCAGCATCCATCCATTGGCCGGAAGAGTTTTGGGATTGTGGGTGATATTCGGGAGAGTGAGGAAGTACAGCAAATGGGTCGTCATTATAGTATGGTGAACAGATGGGATTTTGTTATGAACCTAATGGATGATATTCCGAAGATTCTTGCTTAATAGGACGATTAGGATCGTAATATGGAATATTATTTCCTCCAGACATCTGCAATCTTATTATATTAGTATTTGTTTTATTCAAGACTTAGATACTAAAGCCAGTATCTTAATCTTAACTAAAGCTCTTACAAGGATGGTTATCTTTCTAGAGTAGTACCTCCAATAGTCATGTTCCCAGGTAAGAGCGACGAGTCTATGAGAGATTTATACACCGCTCTTTCCTTAGACAGAACACTTCCGTTTGTCAAATAACTACATACCGGTCAGAAGGTTATCTTGTTTTCTTATCTTAAAAGCATTATGGTTAAAGCTTACTTTTTTTTAAAAACATTAATGGTTGAAGCTTAGATAGTAGATCCAAGTATCTAATTCACTAAAACCTTTGGCAATGAAACCAACCTGTCACACCCCGCCTCAGGCACCTCCTGGACGTGTGCGAGCCTGATTGGTATCGTTGTCTCATTGATTTCAGAGTTTTTTTGTAAAACACATCGGAAGTTTAAAATGATCGTTTCATCATTCTTTCAACCTCAAGGGTTGTAACTGTAAATATCAAAACTCAGTGGGAAAACAAAAGCCTTGTATTTACTTTATAAACATAGGGTTTCAATACCATTCTCATTGATTACAAAACATTGTTTGAAATCAAATACGTGATGAGCCACTAGAAATAGTTTCAACACAGATCAGTTCCCTGGTCCTATCTCCTTTCTTTAGGATTTCCCTTTACACGAGGCCTAAGAATCCTACGTTCATTCCATCCTTTTTCCTGGGTCAGATCTCACGTCTGCTCGTATACCCCTCTCATCATAGTTTAATCATTACCTAGAAAACATTTTGAAAATAAAATGTCAGCGCGAACGCGGGTGAATACAATATCTTGACAAAAAAATTATTTTGGCACAAACAAGTATTAATTTTATAATCCCAACTTCATGTTCAATCTGCAGACTCAGCAGGCCCATCCTGTTCAATCGCACCACAGTATACACTGGCGTCATAGCTTATAACAGCGAGTAGGTCTACGCCTCCGGATTTGTTATAAGATAAGCACCAGCCGTAATCCGAGAATTTCACCCGAGACTCGTGTATCCCTTGCAAGTTTTACGTATACCTATGTCCTGAATGCTTGGTTCGTAGAAGAACGTTGAGCATTATTTCATTAACCTTTATTTGGCCATTTTCGTAAATAACATGTTTGACACAAGTTTTAAAAGAGATAAAGTATTCACCTTTTTAGTAGGGGAGAGCCTATAAAGTTGAAAGCTTATAAGCTAGATCCTTATCTTGATTTCTCTAGCGAAACCGCACTTCTAAGAGCGTTTATTCTTAAACTGAGCACTACAACGAGCGAGAGTTGGATCGGGATTGTCGGGAGTGGGCTAGGGATTACCTGGAACGAGTTTTGAGTGTAAAGGATGAGTTGAGATAACCCTTAATTGGAAAACCAATTAATTAAACATTTAACGCGCGGAAGGTTTTATCCCAAGAATTATTTTTTATAATCTTCGCGTGTCGCGAAGAACAAGACAGACTTCTTCGCGTGCCGCGAAGAGTCATAATTTAGCCAGGCCGGAAACCTGAACCTCCTCCCCATCTTCGTGTGGCGCGAAGTCACCCAGTAAACAGAAAGTTTAGTTTTTCTACCCAGTTCTATACTTAGTAAATTTTTCAACATTTTCACCAACACTACATGACACCAAAATCTCCCAACACTTGGGTTTTTGACCAAACTTTCAAACATAGTTTACACAACTTTTATAAACATCAAAACATCATTACAAAAATCATTTACACCACATTCATAAGGATTTTCCTTAAAATCCCTCAAAATACCAAAAATGCATACGAGAATTCCCCCAACGCCTCGGACTTGACTTGGACTTACATCGGAGCTTTTCCTACATAACCACATGAACATATCACCATTAGTAATGAAGATAAACATAACAAACAAGTATTTATTACTTGTTTTCACCCATTCACCCATTTGACCCGTTTGCACCCATTTGGTCATTTAAGGTACTTAACACTTAGTTTCATTCCTTTCATATAACATTCATATTTCACCATTTCATATCCATTATGGCACTTAGGCTGTAGAAGCATGTTTTTGTAACTATATATTAAATTCTATGTATCGGTGTACGTGGCTAGTACGCAGGAGGGTGTTCCTGAGTACTTAGCTTGCACACCAGTTTGGTCCTGCGTACTTATTAAGTACGTAAGGCTTTTGCCTTGCGTACTTATCAAGTACGCATGACCAAACCATGCGTACTTAAACAAGTGCGCAGGTAATGTTCCTTTTCCTATAAATAGAAGACTTGTCTTCATTTGTAGGTGGAACTTCTGGAACTAGGTCGAGAGGTGTCCGGGTGGGGACGAGCTCTCCCGACCCCTGGACCGTGAGCTTAGATGAGAGATGTGTGCTCCTTCGGTATGTAGTCTGTAATACGGGATGACTTCTATGTCATGGATCACGTATCGTTTCATTATCTTTTGTCTTTGTTCGTGTTTCTCTGTCTCGTTTCTTGGTTCCCACACAAATCACAGAACAAGTCCGTGTTATCTCCGCTGAGCGACGAGGCTCCCGGGACCTACAAGTGGTATCAGAGCCTCGGTGTTCGTTGATTTGTGTTCCAGTTTCGGGTTTTAGGGTTTTTGAGCATATCTGAGTTATAAAAGTTCGCTACTTTTTCTTGCAAAAATCCTCAAATCTGAGTTTGTTATCACTTCATTTGGTGTTTGGAAGGCTGAGGGTTTGTTAGATGATGATTTCTAAGATTTTGGAAGCATCAATTTCTCAGATCCATCACTTTTTGAGCATTCTCCTCAAGATCCATCAAGATCGCTGTTACTTTTTGATAAGTACTCAAACGCAGCAACACCCTTTATGTGCGTATTTACTAAGTATGCATGAACTAGCATCTGAGTTTTTTGGCGGGAAAACTCTCCTTGGCCAAATTTTGTAAGGATCATTTGTACGCGTGTTTCGGGCCATTTTTGAGAAGATAGTAATTTTGGTTTTTCCGGACCAGAATTTGTATACGATGTGGCTTGGCGATACACGGGCGAGATTTTTGTTGGATGATACCACTTGTCATACATTGTTTAAGTGTTCATACCTGAAAATGTGGGATACGAGTATCCATGATACTTATTTAATAGGGTATGAATGCTGAACTAATGGGAGCAATTGGGTCGTCATCGGCTAAAGGTCTCGTTCTATTAGTGAAGATGTGGCTGCTTTGGGTCTTTTGGAAAAAGAATCATCTTGTTTAGGTATTCAAACCTGAATATGTGGCTGCGAGTATCCGAGATACTTCTTTAATAGGGGATGGATACTGGAACAACTTGAACCTAAGGATTTGCTGTTTTGGATCTTTGCAAAGGAATAAAAGAATAAAATCCTGGAGTTGGCTAGTTGTGCTTTTTGAGGATTTGAGTGAAGTGGTAATGAAGCTGGTCATAGTTTACAGAGAAATGAGGGAGATAAAAATAGATGTATCATCAACCGTGATTTCTCGTGTAAACTATATTTTTCGTGCTCATTGGTCAATCCTGTGTTCAAGATTTGATGTGATTCAATTATGATGGGATTTCTCATTTGGGATCTGGGCGGAATCCAGATAGACAACCTAGTTATGGAACTTCACCGTGATGAACGTATACAGATTAGGAGGTGTAAACCAGGAATGAAGATCTAATTGAAGAATGTTGGACTTTGAATATAAGGTGATCACCGCTGAGCATGATTTTGTGTTTGATTCTATCAAGTATTTTCAGGATGAAGCTGTATATCCGTTGGATTATTAGTTGAAGATGGAACCTTTTATCATTGGCCGATGGGATAGGAAACATACCCTTGTTTCTGGTCTAGTCAGATGGAGCTTAAACTGAAAGGGGATATTAGAAATAAACATCTTCGGGAATTTGGTTAACTCATGAAGATACATGATAGAGTTGGACACATCTGGTTGAAGATTTAAGTTTATCTTACTGGAATTCCTATGGGAGCTGATTAGTTTGATGCAGGTTATTGGAAACTCAAACTCTCTATCATATGCGAGCTGATTGGGAGGAATTCTAAGTCAGGGTGGAGGTTGCTACTGCTGAGAGGATGAACTACAATGAGTTGTGTTGGGTTAGTTGGTTCCTATTGAAGCACTTGGTTCGGTCTACAATGAAAGCTACAGTTATGACGAAGTCATGTGTATCACTCGGCAACTGAAGACTGAAGTTTGAAGATTTGAAGATCTCAAGTGGAATGCCAGAAGATCAAGTCTCGCCAGAAGACACTTGATGTCATTAGTTTAGAGGGAGTCTGTTAGGACATTCTTTGTAAACTGATGCAAATCCGTGTTAGTGATAGTTAGAATTTGATGCTATAGTTAAGAGGGAGTTTGTAGAAGCATGTTTTTTGTAACTATAGATTAAATTCTATGTATCGGTGTACTAGGCTAGTACGCAGGAGGGTGTTCCTGCGTACTTAGCTTGTTCACCAGTTGGTCCTTGCGTACTTAGTAAGTACGCAAGGCTTTTGCCTTGCGTACTTTGCAAGTACGCATGACCAATGCCCTACGTACTTAGCCAAGTACGCAGGTAGTGTTCCTGCCCCTATAAATAGAAGACTTGTCTTCATTTGTAGGTGGAACTCTGGAACTAGGTTGAGAGGTGTCCGGGTCGGGACGAGCTATCCCGACCCCTAGACCGTGAGATTAGATGAGAGATGTGTGCTCCTTCAGTATGTAGTCTGTAATACGGGATGACTTCTATGTTATGGATTACGTATCGTTTCATTATCTTTTGTCTTTGTTCATGTTTCTCTGTCTCGTTTCTTGGTTCCCACACAAATCACAGAACAGGTCCGTGTTATCTCCGCTGCGCGACGAGGCTCCCGGGACCTACATAGGCCATAACCTCATATCTATTATGATACTTAGATCATAACCTCTTATCCATTATGGTAATTTAACCATAACCTTATATCCATTATGATTCATAGATCATAACCTCATATCCATTACGATTCATATATCATAACCTCATATCCATTATGATTCTTAGATCATAACCTCATTCACACATAACCATTATAGTATTGCACTATAACTACTTTCATTCGTTTCACATATCCATTATAGTATTTTAACTATAACTACATTCATTCACATAACCATTATGGTATTACCACTATAACCACATTCATTCATTTACACATTTCCATTATAGTTTTATCACTATAACTACATTCATGCTTTTACACATACTAGTTCATGCCATAATCATACACATTCATTTCAACACATAGTATGCATACATATCATATATTCCACCCATTTATCGTCATTACTAAGTAAGTGCAAAGGCACTTACCTTTTGGGTTAGAAGATCCCGCACCGGCTTCTCGATTCACAATTTGATTACCTAAACATATACACCTAGTTTAGTAATCTAACATACATACATAATCACATTACAATTGAGTCCACAACCCAATTTCCATTTCCAACCCAAACTGACCCATTTGGGTTATTCCCATAACCAAATACCATCCTTCAATTCAAACTCACCTACTTGAGTTTTCTTTCCAATACCTTGACACTAATTTCTCATTCACTAACTTTTATTAGGTCAATTTGGTGTTTGTTCAAGTGTTTGTTACCACCTAAACACTTAATCTTTACTAATTCATCATTCTAGCATCATGATCTAAACACCCCCAATTTTCACCATATGAACCCTAACTTTTCAAAATCAAAATCAAAGGGTTCTAGGATGTTAATCACCTCTCTTTACCTTTAGATTAGCTAGATTATCTACAATCTAACACTAATTCACCACATGCATACTAAATTTTTGGATTTCTTCAAAACCCACCAAATATCACATTCAAAGTGAAATCGGGGAAGGGAATCACTTACTTGATGTTAAGAGAGTGATGTGCAAGCCAAAACCCCCACAAATCAAGCTCCAAATGTACGTTTTAAACTTCAAATTTGTTTCTCCTTTTTCTCTCTTGCTCAAGAACGACCCACCACCAACAAGTGAGGTCAATTTTGACCTCTAAGAGTTAAATATGGTAGATTTTACCATATTACACTTTTGGCCCTTTCATTTTGATTTCGCCCATTTATCTCCATAATTAGTTAAAAACTAACATAACCCCATTACTAATTTGAAACCCACTTGTTTCAACTTATTTCATAAATATTATTTTCACCATAATATTTATTAAAATATTTATTTATTTGAAAACGAAACCCGGATTTTGGTTCGTTACATTTGAGGATGAAGAAAATCGACTGGGATCGATCTGCTATTTATAGGCTGAAATTTGGGTTCGTGTCAGGGATGTCAGTCCGACATGTTTGGGGTGTCAGGGATGTCAGTCCGACATCTGACTACGATTGCGTCATCCCTACATGTCTTATCCGGATTGGACCGATCATGTTTGGCGGCTATGTCGGACCGATATGTGGACCATGTCGGTCCGACATCCAAACCCATTAGGGCTGAGTCATCGGACACGTGTCAGCACCACAAATTGCAGCTGAGAAAAGGTTGTCGGACCGTTACGAATTGATGTCGGTCAGACATCCGACTTAACAACTTATGTCGGACCGATATGAATTTTGGATGTTGATTTGTCGGTTCGATATTTACTGACTTCAGCTTTGGTTCGGTATATGTCCGACCGATATGAAATGGGTGTCGATTTGTCGGTCCGACATTAACTAAACTTCTTAGTTTCTTTCTTTTTCAACCCTAAACTTTGGTGTATTTTACACATATAGTCCCTAAGGTTTACCTTTTGTCAAATCTTGGACATTTTTGTGGCAGTTGTTACAACTATAAGCTCAACACAAAGACCGAACCACGTGTCCGACAAAACATAAAAGACCGGGCAAAGGCCCGACAAAATGAAAAGAGTGAACTATAAGTTCAATACAAAGACCAGACCACGTGTCCGGCAAAACATAAAAGACCGGGAAAAGGCCCTGCAAAATGAAAAGATTGAACTATATGTTCAATATAAAGACCGGGAAAAGGCCCGACAAAATGAAAAGATTGAACTATAGGTTCAATACGAAGAATGGACCACGTGCTTGGCAAAATACAAAATACAGGGTAAAGGGCCGACAAAATGAAAAGATTGAACTGTAAATTCATTTCAAAGACCGGACCACGTGTCCGACAAAACATAAAAGTCCATTCAAAGGCCCGGCAAAATGAAAAGGATTAAAAGTTCAAAACTTAATATGTGGACCACGAGTCCGGCAATAGAGGGACCGGAACATGAGTCCGACACCAAAAGACTGGAACATGTATTCATCAGTCAAAAAGACGATGTCACATGTCCGACAAATATCTAAAAAACCCATGTGTATAATTTGAACCGGGTGTTAGGAGCGCATCAAAGGCGTGCGTCACTTGAGGCTTAAAAACATTACATATACCTAGCCAAATCACCTTATCTGGGTCTCGTAGGAAAGAATGCGATAACATGAAGTCACTTGAATAAACAAGTCATCCAAACTAGAAGGCATGGATCAGTCTCGTGCTATACCGTGGGACTTGTAGAGCTACCCTTCTAATCAGACCTATGCAGGGCTATGCATCAGTGACAACAGACTGTATAAGTCTAACATAACGTATCTGATGCTACGTCAAGCTAGACTTGGGGACTTGAAGATGCACCTTTCTAATATGTCCAATGCTTGTAAATCAATTTAGGGCAAACACGGGTTGGAAGTGGTCCATTAGAAATTTAGAATTAGCCCAATATGACACTATAAATAGTGAGCTCTTCTTTAGTAATAAGAGGCTTCTACATGTATTTTAGACAATATATATATATATAATTCATGGTGGATATAAATGATCTAGTTGTAGTCTTTCTATTCTTGTTCATGACAAATAAACAAAAATCAGGACAATATGTAAAGTTAATTGATTTTTTCTATTTTATTATGTTTAATAATTGAGAACTCCACCACCATCAAAATCAAAGAAAAATAAGGAAAATGCCACAAAATCAAGCATTACAATTGTGAAAACAGGAATATTCAAGTAAATGCCTTTGGGTCCTTTTAATTTATTTTTTTTGGTTAGTTTAATCTCTCCCAAGAAAAATGAGAGAAAAAACACAAACAGAAAAAGGCAGAGTTTTGGTGGCCATAATTAAGTTATCAAATTATGTAAAGTGTTTGTATCTTCATGAAGTGGCTTTAGTTGGAAAATTCATTTTATGTTAGCAAATTACAAATTACCGTCTTTTAATTATTCATCTAATTTTTTCATTTTATGCTTACAAATTACGTCTTTTAAGTATTCATCAAATTTTATTATATGTTTATTAACTAAAGAAATTACAACATATGTCATTTATGTTTAAAAAACCTTGCACATTCCACCATTTGGATTAACACGCGTTATTTTTTTCCGTTAAGTCAGGTCATGAGGGCAAATATGCCCTTTCACCAATATCTATATCTATAATAAATAAGTAAATAAATCTATATCTATACCTAAAGATCACTTGTCACAATTCTAACTTTTCAAGATTTTTTCCCTTTTTTTTATTTTCAGTATTATTGTTTTATTACTTACTATGTTAGAAAGCTCGTGTATTAAACAAATTAAACAAATAAATAAATTAAATAGTAATTAGTAATGATGATTTAGAAATTATAAAAGGATTGAATAACTTAACGATCAACAAAATTTTGAATTAAAAATTTCGTAGATAAAAATTGAAACGAAATATTAATCTAGTTGTCTAAAATAATAGAGTTGATTAAAATGTAAAAACTGTGTTAATTATATAATAACTATTAATAAGACAAATTTATTTTTCGAAATTGATAACTAACATAAAATATTTTAACTATCCATAATAAACTCAATATTAAATTTATATAAATAGTGATATATATAATAACTATCCAAAATTAATTTTATATTAAATATCAAAAAATATATTCTCTTAATATTATTATTATGGATTATTTTATTTTAATAGTCTCACATTTTACCAATTGGTCAATAATAATCTTAAGTGAGAATATTCTTACCACCGGTCCCTACATTCAAACTATTTTCTTACATTGGACTCCCCGTTAAACAAACTTAACGCTGTTAGATTTTATATGACGTGGACATCTACAAACTGCCAAGAAGTTAAGTCAAGCTAGAAGTGGTCTCGTGGTGGGTTTTGAAATTACTCTGGTGGTGTTTAACCGGTCTCGTTAAACACAATCGTTGTCTCTGTTTGGACTTGCCAGAAAAACGAAACCAGTTAGACACCACTAGAGCCAATTTTAAAACTCACGACGAGACCACTGCTAGTTTGGCTCGATTTTCCGACGGTTTGCGGATGTCCACGCTATATAAAATTTAATGGCGTTAAGTTTTTTTTAACGGGGGGTCCAATGTAAGAAAATAGTTTGAAAGTAAGGACCGGTGGTAAAAATATTCTCAGTTGGGATTATTATTAATCAATTGGTAAAATGTGGGATTATTAAAATCCAATAATCCTATTATTATTTAATAGGAGAGAAAAACATAAAAATAAGAATGAGGAGACATAAGAGAATGACACGTGTATCCTTATTTCATAGGAGAAAGAGTAGGAAATTAAAGATGAGGAGGCACAAGAAAGTGACATGTGTCCTTTTAGTTACTTATTTATTATAACTAGTATGGAACCTGCACGATGTGCGGCCCCGACAAATTAATTATGTGCAAATATTTGCTTATTTAAACGATTTTTTTATAAATTACACCTCATTTGCAAACACACATGCAAGTGACTTATAAAATATTTACATGAGGCATTGCTAATTTGTAAACTATTAAAAAAAAATTGTGCTAGGTGTCTTAGTTTTTTGAGTAATTACAACAATATCCTTCAAATATGTATTATATAGTACTAGTAGGGAACCCGTACGATGTGCGGGCCCGACGAATTAAATCTATGCAAATATTTGCTTAATTAAATGAATTTTAAAAAAAAATCATAACACCTGATTTGCGGCGGTGATGACAATTTACAACGCGATATCATTTAGTTTTTCAATCATCTCGTGATGTATTGTATAGTATGTCTGTTAGTTTTCTCATTAGTGTATCAAATTAGTAACTCCAGTGTTAAGACCTAATGGCTATGCCAAACATGATAGCTATTAAGAAGCCAATGCCACCATAACTGGATGTTTGAGTTGAAGTTTCATATCCACATCATTTAAATATATAAAAGAGACTTCCCTTTTGTATGTTTCATCCTTGAAACTATGTATTTTTACTACTGCTAGGTAAGAACTGAAAATAACACTATATCGATAATATAACATGTGAAATGTTGTTTGTAATATACATTGTATATTCTAATTATTGTTCATACAATGCCAGTATTAGTACTTGCATGTACGATATATATGCTTGGGCAAATGCGTAAAGAATAAGGATCAATAAAATGTCACTTGATCCGTAGAGTGAACTTGGATCACGATTCAGTCTTCATATTGCTTCCTTCATTTGAACCTGAAAAACATACAAGTAAAAATCCTTTGGATTTTACTGCTTCATTATACACTTGGTGTGCTATAAGCCTGGCAAAACGGACGGATAGGGTTGTGTGAAGCTCACCCATTTAGACCCATTTTAAATAGCAAACCTGCAATTATGTCAACACATTTCATATATTTCCGAGTTGCGAAAACAATCCGAATTTGGGTTGTCACCGACTCACTTCTAACCCATTTAGTAAACAGGTAGTGTTCGGGTCAACGTGGTTAATTAAAGTGTCAACCCATTTAAAATTAGAATAAAATATTAAGAGATTTTACAAGGTCAACCTGATAACTCGCCTACGACCCACTTAACCCATTTATTTCTTTGAAAAACATACCAATTAACAAACCTTTGAGTCTCAGATACTTTATGTTGGAAGAGGAGCCCTCTGATTTCGGTCCTCAAAAATCCTGATTGTAATCAGTACTATGTACATTATCTTTTTTTTTTCCATGATCCAAAGACATTGCTTCATATTTTCCTACCAAATTATTGGTAAAAATGGTTTAAACAAAGCCTAACCCCAAAAACAATATGGTAAAATCAAGCAAAAAAATTTAGTCATTGATGTTTGTTTAATATGAAAGTGATGTCCTTGTACATACCTAATCCTAACAAAGTGCAGCAAATATTTTGTGGAAGATTTCCATGACAACAAGCATCCTCTAGCAACCAATATATGTCTTGGGAGAGGAGAAAACCATATGCAGCCTAAAAATAACATTCACGAATATTATAAAAAAAATTCTAGAAAGACCAAATGAAAATAAAACACAGTGTTGTAGGATACCTTTCCTCAGCAATGATGTCCACATAAAATATTAAGATTATGCCAAAGAGAATGGTAAGCCCAAGGAGAAAATGATTTAAATTTGATTATACAGAAAAATCCTATTTGTGTGATATTGTTTGGTGGTATCTTTACTTATATATAAACTTTTAATGATATTTGAATTCATCTAGATCAAATAACCTGTTTGAATTATTGTTTTAATTGTTTATTTCTTTATTTTTTTTTAACAGGAGTCTATATGTTGAATGGAGGTTCAAAATGTATGCTACATTGTGCAAGTTCAAAATGTCTATGGCTGCAATTCATTCATTACAGCCATATGTATGCACATCAATGAAGTTCATAGGTACTGCATTTTTTCAGTAATTTTCTGCATTTTTTACTACATTTTTATAGTATTTATTTTACTGAATTTTTTAGTAGAAATAACAGGTTCTATATTGTTAGCAGAAATATCATGTTCTCTATTGTTTCTGAACAAGTTTTAATGCAAGAAACCTTCGAATTGGTCAACGCATCAGTTTTTAGCAAACAAAAGCTAAGTATACTGAAACGTTTTTCATTACCAAGATTAGACAAGATATGAACATGTAAAAGGAAGTTATAGTTGTTTTGCTCTCTAGATCAGTTGATTTGGCGCGACCCCAAAGTAATAGACCAAGAATAATATAACCCAATACCTAAATCAATTTAGAGAATTGAACTGTTATCAGATAGAGTCACCGCTGTTGACTTTTAAGTCAAGCGGATGACTCTTTACCACCTTGAACTTCAAAACTGTCCCAGACTATGGGGGAAAAACTGAACTAAACTATGACAAAACAACACTTAGAACAAACAGTGTAATTAAATTTGAAACAAGACCCATATCAATTTCAAACTTTGAAGAAACATAAGTTTGACCTCATAAAGTCAAAAATCTACATAAAAAAGTGACGATTCATTACCGTTATGTATCTACTCCAAAAAAAGGGAGATGATGCCCCAACTAAAATAGCAACACCATAAGCTGCATTTTAGTGTTGTTTTTTGCAGTTTTTGTTTTTGCTATTTTGTTTTTAGAGTTTTTAGCTGCATTTTAGGGTTTAGTGCAGTTTATAGTACTGTTTTTGCATTTTAGTTGCTGCATTTAGTTTTTTTTATCTGTTTTTTTTTTGTAGTTTTTTGCTGCATTTTAGTGCTTTTCTTGCAGTTTTTAGTGCCATTTTTACAGTATTTTTGTTAAATTCAGTGCTTTTTTTGATCTTATTTTTTGTGGAGTTTTTTGTTGCATTTTAGTGCTTTTTATCTGTTGTTTGCAATGACTGACACAACATGAGGAGAGGGAAACGTGTTAGCTACTGCTGTCTGCTTTATCATTTATGTGTGTGTGTGTTTGTTTCATGGGCTTGTTAGTAATATTTAAATACTGACTTGCCGTGACATGACAGGGTTATGAGCAAGGTTTTGTCGATTGACATTAAGTCTTTAAGTACAATCAAACAGTAAACTTATAAATGGTATTGGGAGTAACTTTCTATTCACACATAAAAGCATGTATATTACCATGGAAAAGATATAGGTAATTTCACATTGTAACACAGATTATACAGATATTATGATGCGTATAGTTCAGACATAACCTTAGTTTGTTGCGAGCAGATTAAGAATGGCCACCACCCTTTTCAGCTTCAGTGCTAGTTGTCATACAAGAATCCCCACGATCACAGTTTCGTTTTGAGTTTGGATTAATAAATAAAATTTAGATCTGTACCACCTGAGCTTATCATCTACAAAGTCCATCTTCATTATTTCCATACTCAACAAATAGAAACCCACTTCCATAGTTCATCTCCTTTTACCTTTTTCGTAACTTTCCAAACCCTAGTTGAAGAACAATTCATTTTACAACGCGGAATTGGAATGCCCTAGAGCGCTTTGGGCCTCTTTCATTAAACATGTGTAAAGTCAAATGTATTCCAAGATTTAGAGATAAATTACTATAATTTTACAACATAAAATCAAAGAGTTGATCAAAATATTTTTGGAACACCGGACTTGTTATATCGCTATTTCAATATTTCTTGAGACCAACGGTGGTGGTACATGGTGGTCAACGGCTGTAGACAATGGTCAAGTGCAGTCTTCCTCGGAGGTAGCTGCACAAAAACAATCATATAAAAATAGTAGTTTTAACAATGTAAATCCCGAGTCAAAGATGACATTTAATTTGAAAGAGTATGGAATATTATCACAATTTACAAAAACACAAACTTATCCTTTTCATCTTCCCTCTTAAGACAAAATTAGTAACTCCCAAAGGCTCAATACAATTTAACATTAAACCGAAGATAGGACTGACATCAACCACCCTAGTAGCTCTACAATTTACAAAAATCAAAACTAAACTTAGTGCTGCTGGACTAAACATCGAGTGACATTCCTACTAAGAGAACCCATTCCTGCTCTTCCATTACATTTTTCTATTAATACTGACATAAAAATCATTCCAATTACTTGAGGTCTTTGCTTAAAATAGCTTTTATATTTGCTTTTGTCTCAGACTTCATGTGTAGTCTTTCATAAAGCAGAAACACAAATAAATCTTAAATGAGAAAAATAGAACAAACACATTAAATAAATATATTTATGGTTGTTACAATGTAGTTCATAAATTGATGGTTTATGTGTAGTTAAATAAAACAAATGACCTTAGTTTTGATTGAGAATTCTGAACCTAATCATGTCTGTATGTGTGAGGGTATGAAGTAGCTCCATCCTCAGGTAAATCAGAGGCCCAGAGAGTGAGGTTATCAGATGAAACTGATCCATGACCACTGAAACTGAACCATGACCACTGACATCATCCTCATTATCTGATGCAAGTTTTGAAGCCCCTGCAAATGAAGCAAAATATAGTATTTGTAGTTAGTTAAAAGAAAAGTGTAATCTATTTGTAAATCCCCAACACAAACAGAAAAAAAAAATCCGGATTTAACACCATAAAATAGGCTACCTATGATAACATCATCTTTTAAACCAGTCAAGCACCCATGATAACCACCAAATCCATTTTTTATTTCAGGTGTTGACATGTATGTAGAACATTGTACAATGGGTATAGCCTGAGGTTATATGGATGGTAAACATTCAATGTGATTTCAGGTGTTATTTTCTCTAGGACTCTCTTATACTGTTTTCTTCTTGACAGTTCCTATAATATACTATGTTGGTTCAAACCTGAGTGTTATAGTACCAAATGAAACATAGTGATAGTTTATTGATCAGAAAGTATGTAGTTCAAGTTGAATCCATTTACCTGATACCTAGTTGCAGATTTAGCATAAAAAATAGCTTTTATGGCCTTCAAAAATGTCCACACATGATTTACTCTTCACTTCGTCTGCATGAAGTTTGCTCTGCTGTTTGCTTTTGGATGATAATTAATCCTGCATTATTCTTGACCCGTTCTGCCATTAAAACACCTTGCAAATACACCCTTTCCCAGGCCACAGTACTATCACTGTCTAATTCACTTTCCCCTTCATCTGAGATATGAGATAACATGTCTGTGTTCAAAAGTATAATAAAACAGAAGAAGATCATTACCTATTTCATCATCATTTAATTGAAGCCTTTGATTTTCAAATCTTGATTTTAATTTGGCATAAAAATCAGCATTCAGGACTTAATTCAGGTTGACAATATTAATTTTGCTGATTACTAACTGGTCAAATTAAAATAAGTGAATCTAATTGTATAAAACACAGAATTATCCGACTACATTACTAAAACTTATGGAACACCAGTAACCAAAAACGCGGGTTTCATCTGTAATTAATCAAAAATTGTATCCGGCAATCGAAATTAGGTAAATAACGAATACTGAGAATACATATGAGATTAGGAATAAACGTGAAATGCGTAACCTAGAGGAAGAGAGCGCAGATGGTTCAACTACTGAAACTTCTTCGTGACTTCTTACCTGTTTGCAAATCATCAAATCAATAATCAAGAAGAACGACGGAAGAGGAAGAGAGAGAGTGCCAGACCTGAAGAATAAAAGAAAACCCTAAATAACTTCGTGACTTCTTACTTGTTTGCAAATCATCAATAATCAGGAAGAACGACGGAAGAGGAAGAGAGGGGGAGAGAGAGAGTGTCAGACTTGAAGAATAAAAGAAACCCCTAAATGGGCGGTTAGCATAGATGAAGCGTCTCCGGCGAAGGATAGCATTGAATGCGTCGGCGGTAAGCAAAGATGAAGAGTGTCCGGCGATGTCAGCGTCCGGCGATTGAATGCGTGGGCGGTTAGCAAAGATGAAGAGTCTCCGGCGATGTAAGCGTCCGGCGTCTTAAAATAGAGAGATTCTGGCGTCTTAAAACATCTCCTTTATAAAGGAATATAGATATAGATAAAGATTATATAAATAGTTAAAAACCCGACCAATACCTTTTACCTGACCTTTAATGGAATGAGTTAAATGGTAATAAATATGATTTATATTATATACAGGGGTTACAAGGTAATCGTAGACATTTGATGTTTTGTTAATGTGTATATTAGGTAATAAAAAAGATACAATGTGTCTTAATTTTTGAAGTAAATTATATGTCTATCATTCTAATTTATATCTATATCTATACTATATAATAAAAAAACTATGGGGGACACGTGTCACTCTCTGTTTACCCTTCCCCTATATTTTCTCGCATCTCTCTCCTATTAAATATTATTTTTTTGTTTGTCTCTCCTATTAAATAATAATATTAAATAATAATCTTTATATTAATAAATAAAATTATATGGACACGTGTCACTTTCTGTTTCATTTGTATCATTTTTTCTCGTCTCTGTCTCATATTGAGTAATGATATTAAAATGATTTATTTTTAGATTTTTAATATAAATCTAATTACGAATACTTATTATTTAATTATAAATAGTTATTATATTATCAATCAAATGAACTTAATATACACTGACCATCTGTAATTATCCATTACACTACCTCTCGATTTCCTTTTGACCACCTTTGTGATTTCATCAGAACCCAAGTCCTAACCTAACACTTCTAAGGCATACTATATTTGCAAAAATATATTAACTACCTCCATACCTGATGATGTGGCTTGAGTTACCTGTACTTGCATCCGTTTTCGGTCTCATTAACAGTTTAAGTTCAGACACTGGGAGTGTCCAAATCTCTCAAACTATTGCTCTGATATCAACTTGTAAAGCCCCAAACCCGGGAGACCTCACTTGTTGGATTTACTCATTCACAAACGGTTCTTAAACTTAAATATCAAAATAACGCAGCGGAAATACTTCATTAAAACATAACATAACATTGTTCAACATGCGGAAGCGTAAACATTGTCTAAACATAACACATAACATAAACCATAAGTCAACGAACATATCGAATCTGCGTCTTCTAGTAACCGTCAAATTCAAACGTCACATACTGGCGGAATAACCTAAGGATCACCACCGCTAGGCCCATCACCGTCGTACTGTCCTTCGGGCGGATAAATCCTAGGGCCCGACACTTAGGCTTAGGGCTGTAAACGAACCGAACGTTCAGCGAACAGTTCGTGAACCGTTCGGCGGGAAGTTCGTTTATGTTCGTTCGTTTAGTAAATGAACGAACATGAACAAGAAATTTCGTTCGTTTAGTTAAATGAACGAACATGAACAGAGGTCTCGTTCGTTCGATTGTGTTCGTGAACGTTCGGTAATGTGTTCGTGAACGTTCGTTTATTTACGTTCGTTTGTGTTCGTTTACGTTCGTTTATTTATGTTCGTTCATGTTCGTTTGTTTATTTTATTTCATAACATAATTTTTTTTATATTTCTATTTTATTTTATATAAATATTTTACATTATATTATTCTTCAGTTTTAATTTTGGGAATTTAGAACTTTCAAACTTTTGTTTTGCGATTATTATGGTTATGAATTATGATTATTATGCTAGTATTTTGGGATGATTATATCTAACTTTCAAGTACTTATCTTTTGGTTGGTTAAATGTTTGGTAAACTTGATTTAATTATTGGATACCTGAATGTTTATGGTTAATTGCTATTTTTTTTATTTTCACATTAATAGTTGTTCGTTTGTGTTCGTTTGTGTTCGTTTATGTTCGTTTGCGTTCGTTTGTGTTTGTTAAGAAGCTTAATGAACGAACACGAACGAACACGAACAAATGCATTTCCTTATTGAACGAACACGAACATGAAAATTCGTTCGGTTACATGTTCACGAACCGTCCGTTTGTCCGGTAAATCCTTAACGAACGAACATGAACATGATCATGTCCGGTTCGGTTCGGTCCGTTTACACCCCTACTTAGGCTATTCAACACCGAACTTCAAGCACGGCATCACAAGGATGACACGTACCAAACTTCAAGCACGACTACCCCGTAAGGTAAATCGTACCAACTTCAAGGATCACGGTAATCCCCTTGGTGACCGTCATCACCCCAGTTGTACAACAGTTGGCCAACCACAAAGGCCCCTAAAAGGTAAAGGCCCATAACATACATCCCATACCCATAACCTTCATTCCCTAAGGAATAATGATAGATTCGTTCGTTTGTGACTTTCGTAAACATTCACTTCTTTTACTTCAAAACTTCAGTTAAAACATTCGTACGTTTTATTAAAAATCATTCATTCTTGGTTATCGCCCCAGTTATAGGCTTTAAAAATCATTCATTCATTCTTAGTTTCTCTTTCTTCAGAGCTTCCAATACCTCATTCAAGTGACATGCGTGATCACCGTCATTCTTGGAGTAAATGAGGATATCATCGATGAACACGATCACCGATCGATCCAACATCGGTCGACAGACCCTATTAATCAAATCCATGAACGTTGCGGGGGCGTTCGTCAATCCGAAAGACATTACGCGAAACTCAAAGTGTCCATAACGCGTGCGAAACACGGTTTTTGGTATGTCCTCTTCTCTCACCTTCAGCTGATGGTACCCGGATCGAAGGTCTATTTTCAAGAACCAACTTGCACCATGTAATTGATCAACACGGAAGATTGAACGTCCTAAAGAAACGCTCAAATGATTAAGAGTAGACTAACGTGTCCACGGAAATGAGAATTCTTAATTAATAAATACGATAAACACGATACACGATGAATGATAAAATAATATAAAATAAACATGCTCCAGCGTCATCGTCATTAAGTAGTGATCTAGAAAATAATATTATTATATTATTTTTAAACTCGTAGGGTTAATACGGTAATCATTTATGTGTCAAAAATTATAATTATATTATTTTTATTGAGAATATATAAACGAGGGTAATAATATAACTACTTATATTATTTATATATTCGAAGTCTTACACAACGCTCGTTAAAGCGACGAAAATAATATATAAATATATTATTTTTAAATTATGGAAAATAATATTAAAACAGTTACAAAACTAAACCCGGACATTAATATGAACACAATTGTTTGCATGTTTTTAAATAATAATTTTGTGAAATAATATAATCAATATATTATTTTTAATATTGCCAAAATTCTCTAAAATGTTTTATAAAATAGATCCCGAGCCTTCGGGTGTTTCCGGGTTTCAAAACAACGTTAACATATTAATATAATAATATAGGGTATTGATTTTATATTAAAATAATAATTAAAACAGTTTTTTTAAAAACAAAAGTGTGTGGAGAGACTCGAACCCGGATCTCTCCCACACACGCACACAGCATTAACCAGTTTCGCCCACTACGGTTTCGCGACTGGAAAGCTTCTGTAATTGTTTTAATGTTTCCAAACCCCATCCCCCTTTCCCTTTGCCGCGAACCGAACCCAAAGTCATCCCAAATTCGACCGATTTCGATTTCAATTAATCCTAATGTCATAGGGGTTTTGTTAATTGGGATATGGCGAATATGTGGATGCCTTTAATTTTGAACATAACAAGTTCACGATCGGTAATTGACCGATTGAAAACCGAAACCCTAGATTATAAACGTTTGATTAACTTGATTGATTCTGATAATGAAAACGTTTGGATTCATGGGGCTTTCAAAGTATAGATGATTGCGAGTCTGCCTATGTATTTTAACTGAATTAAAATCAAGGTTAGAGTGGAGCCCGACCAAACCGTATTCGTATGAACCCTAGGTACTGGTTCGCGATTAATTCGGTATTGTAAGTCTAAATTGGGTTAGGGCTTTCATTACAGGGATGTAAATGAATCTAAATGTGCGCTCAATTACCTGAATCGATGTCGTGTTGATGGGGTTCGACTAAACCACTGGTCCGACGACAGCGGCTTTGATCTACAGTCAAAGTGGCTTCTTCTCCGATCTGGCAGGAGGCAAATAAATAGTCAGCTTCGGTTGCGAGCGCTTTAGTAAGACATGAACATAGGCTAGCTACCTATAGATATGCATATTGAATGTACATAATCTGGTAAACACTCTCTTATTGTAAACTTGAAACCTGTGAACTCACCAACCTCGTGTTGACACTTTTTCTTACATGTTTCTCAGGTCGCTTTGGCACAGGTTGCACACTTAGGACATGCATGGAGTCCTATTGTCATATCATTCATTTCAAACATTTTAAACAGTTTACTTAATTATATTAATTAACGCTTATTGCGTGTAATTACTTTTGAATTCATTTTTAACGTTTACGCTTCCGCATTAACTCTGAACTTTTATGTTATGACATTTCATGTCCCATATAGTGTCGTTTAATATAACTAATGACTGAGATCCTGGTGTGTCACCTTCCAAATGGTAAAACTCCGTTAGTTGAAATTGGGGGTGTGACAGATTGGTATCAGAGCCATTGGTTATAGAGAACTAGGACTGCATACTAGACTATAACCTCACACATTAGTTACTCGGCACAGACACTCATACCTGATACACATAACACCCATACGTACATTGTAGTGCAGGTATGTAACACCATCCGTATCACCCTCAGTTGGTGAGGGACACATCATTCGTATTGCATCATCATTCCTAGTGGCGACACTCGGGGAAACACCAGAACATCATCCACTTCCGTCCAAGGGCAGTGAGACGGAGCCTTCGGAGGAGTCTCTCACACCATCTCCCGTTGGGTATGGTGGGCTTTCTCAGGTCCATGTTATGGACGACACTCAGCTAGCACATATCTCTTTGGGAGTAAGGATCATCGGAGGCGAGTCCCTACTGTACCCACTAGCAACAATACACCTGGTGAAGGCAGACCGTTACACGCATTATTGCAGAATCCATTGACACGTAGATGTTATCACATTTCCGAACCATGGGCTCGCTTCCTTGGTCAATATTCTGTTGAGAATAGATTGACCACAAAGTTGAGAACGCATATTCAAACCCTATCTTGACTCAGTTGAAAGGACGGTTACTTTGCTGTTTCTGTAACTTGTATTCATGAATTAGTTTCATTTCTCGAAGTCGCACTTCATGTACATGTTTGTTCCATGTTCTCATCTACAATCCGCTGGATTGGACTATCGTATTGTGTTTCAACTCGGGTGAATACTCGTATCAAACAATTCCCGACTACTCATACTGATATGAGTCCTAGTCGATCAACTTATGGTTGATGACTACTCCTTTCAATGACTTATCATATCTGACAACACTCTATACTCGGCAATACAAACTAAAGGACATGTTGACACAGGACAGGGAGAACTAGGGTGAGCATGCAAGGCAAATTACCATTACGGGTGCACACGTAATAGTAATTTGAGGTGCATGTAAGTCCTGGTGAAACCTAGTGTGTGGATAAATGGTCCAAATCTGTGATTTATAGACTGAAGTTTCCACCATCCGTAGAAATTCTTGTAACCTACTCAACGACTAGTTGGTATCGTTAAACCTGTTCAACGGTTGATAGACGCGACTATCGGGTTGAAGATGTTTACAGACACACTGAACTATCATCTATAGGATCCATCGTTTTATCTCACTCATGTAAGGGTCTTAGCGAAAATAAGACTCCCATCCAAACGTGATCACTGAAACCATCTTGATTGAAACTCTAATAGGATCTTAGGGCAAACCTATCGACTCCAAGAATGTCAGCGGAATTTGAAGAATCCTTTCTAAGCTAACACGTTATTCCTTACACTCCAAGAATAAATTTCATTTTACCCTATTACCTTATCCTGTGACTAATCCTCAGCCTAATTTGATTTATGCCCCAGGATATCCAACTCTGTAAGCGGACCTCCTTCTTCACAAAATGATCCCGTTGTTCCGATGACATTAAAAAACGGGGATTTAAACTAACCAACCATCAGTTGAACGCGATTACTTAAACATGCAACCTATTCCTTGTATTACTGGAATCTATATCTCATTAGATTTTTCTTTCCTACATGTGAACCTCTTCCCTTGACTTTTGCATTGACCGACGCTTACCCTATAAGCACGGGTCTCATTGGAAGTCTCACCATGACTTCACAAATTTCAAGTTGGTGCAGTCGTACTCCAACTCTGTTAGGAACTAAGTACACTATAGAAATAGTGGACGATCAATTAATCGAAGTAACACACATTCTTAGAGGGTGTAAGCTGGGATTGGTTAGTCATAAGCCTGACATAGACCTTGTGCCAGTCACACTCAGCAGTTTTGACATAATTGTTGGTAAGGATTGGTTATCTAAGAACCGAGCCAAAATCATTCGTCGTGAAAAAAAAATTGTTCGCCTCCCTCTCCCTAGTGGAGAAATTCTCTCCGTCCAAGACGAAAAGAGTGGTGCAGTCATGGGCGTCATATCCTTCATAAAAGCACAAAAGTTTTTGAGAAAGGGTCATACTTTATTTTGGGTTTCTGTCGTTGAACAACCATCCAAAGAGAAGAATATTGTCGATATTCTGATCGTACGTGACTTTCCTGAAGTATTTCCTGAAGACTTACCTCGTCTTCCGCCTCATCGTCAAGTAGATTTCCAAATTTATTTAGCACCTGGAGCAGCGCCTATTTCTCGGGCACCGTATAGACTTACACCGAGTGAATTACAACAATTATTTACACAACTGCCAGAGTTGTTAGATAAGGGATTTATCAGACCTAGCTTATCGCCATGGAGAGCTCCAGTCTTATTCGTCAGGAAGGAAGATGGAACTTTCCGTATGTGCATCGATTATCGTGAGCTGAACAAAGTGACGATCAAGAATCGTTATCTTCTACCCAGCATTGATGATCTATTTGATCAACTCCAAGAATCAAGCTTCTATTACAAGATAGATCTTAGATCTGGTTACCATCAACTGAGATTTCGAGACGAGGATATCTCTAAGATTGCATTCATAACTCGGTACAACCATTATGAGTTTCTGGTCATGCTACTCAGACTAACCAACGCACCCGCGGTGTTCATGGATCTCATGAACCGTGTGTGTGAACCCTACCTTGAATAATTCGTCATCATTCTCATCGATGACACCCTCATTTACCCAAAGAACATGAGGAACATTTGCGTTTAATCCCTGGGATTGCTAAAGAAAGAGCAATTGTATGCTAAATTCTCCAAATGCGAATTTTGGATTCGCGAAGTTCAATTCTTAGGACATGTAGTCGACGAGAAAGAAATACATGTCGACCCAGCTAAAGTAGAAGCAATCCAGAAATGGATGGCACCTACGACTCCGACAGAGGTGCGTCAATTTCTGGGATTGGTTGGCTACTACCACCAATTCATCGAAGGATTCTCGAAAATTTCTCAACCCCTCATTTCTCTAACTCAAAAGGGTAAACCGTATAACTAGAGCAATACTCAGGAATCAACATTCCAACTGCTGAAACAGAAGCTCTGTAATGCACCTATCCTACCTCTTCCAGAGGGAACGGATGACTTCGTAGTATGTTGCGATGCCTCCATTTAAGGTCTCGGTTATGTGTTAATGCAACGCGAGAAGGTTATCGCCTACGCTTCCCGACAATTGAAAATTCATGAGAAAAAAAAATTACTCAGCCTATGATTTGGAATTGAGAGAAGTAGTTTTTGTACTGAAAATCTGGAGACATTACTTGTACGGTACCAAGTGCACCATTTACACCAATCACAAGAGTCTTCAGCACATCTTCGAATAGAAAGAGTTGAACATGCGACAACATCGTTGGATCGAACTCTTGAATGGCTATGATTGTGCGATCAGATATCATCCGGGCAAGGCTAATGTGGTGGATGATGCCCTAAGTCGAAAGGAAACTAACCCAAACGAGTTCAAGCATTACAACTTACTATTCACACCGGATTACCTGATAAAATCCGTAGTGCTCAGCTCGAAGCCCTTGAAGAGGAAAACCTACTGCTGGAAGGTACACGCGGTATGGAAGCACAACTCGAGGTCAAATCTGACGGTATTCGTTACTTCGCCGAGCGAATATGGGTTCCAGTATTCGAAAACTTAAGGGGACTAGTCATAGATGAGGCTTATAAATCTCATTACTCTATTCATACAGGTTCCGACAAGATGTATCATGACCTAAAGGTGTTGTATTGGTGGCCAAAGATGAAGGCCGATATAGCTACCTATGTGAGCAAGTGCCTGATTTGCGCGAAGGTCAGAGTTGAATATCAAAAATCTTCTGGTCTTCTCCAGCAACCAGAGATTCCCATGTGGAAATGGGAACATATATCCATCGACTTTATCACAAATTTTCCATGAACTCCTACCGGATGTGATACCATTTGGGTAATAGTCGATCGTTTAACAAAGTCCGCTCACTTCTTAGCAATCAAGGAAACCGACAAAATGGATAAGCTTACTCGTATTTACTTGAAAGAAGTAGTCTCTCGGCACGGGGTGCCAATTTCTATTATCCCGGATCGTAACGCACGATTCACCTCATGTTTCTGGAAATCTTTACAAAAAGCTCTAGACACACGCCTGGACATGAGCAACATACCATCCTCAAACCGATGGCCAGACGGAACGTACTATTTAAAGTCTTGAGGATATTCTACGAGCTTGTGTGATTGATTTCGGTAACAGTTGGGAAACTCACTTGCCTTTAGTGGAGTTCTCCTACAATAACAGTTATCACACTAGCATCAAGGCAGCACCATTCGAGGCATTATACGTACGGAAATGCCGACCTCCTATTTGTTGGGCTGAAGTTGGGGATAGCCAACTTACGGATCCTGAAGTTGTATTTGAAACTTCTACGAAAATCATTCAAATTTGAAATAGTATGGCAGCAGTTCGTGATCGTCAAAAGAGCTATTCCGATAAGCGTCGGAAACCTATTGAATTTCAAGTAAGCGTTATGGTCCTTCTAAAAGTCTCACCTTGAAAGGTGTAATCCGTTTTGGTAAGCGAGGCAAGCTAAACCCTCGTTATGTTGGACCGTTCTAGATAGTGAAGAGAATTGGCCTAGTAGCGTATCAACTAGACCTACCTGAAGGACTTAGTGGTGTACACAACGCCTTTTACGTCTCAAACTTGAAGAAATGTCTAGCAGACGAGACACTCGTGGTTCCTCTTGAGGAACTACAAATCGATGAACAATTACGCTTCGTTGAAGAACCAGTAGAAATCATGGATAGGGAATTTAAATGCTCAAACTCAGTAAAATCCCTATTATCAGAGTTCGTTGGAAATCGAAATGTGAACATAAATTCAAGTGGGAGCGCGAGAATCAAAAGATGCGCAAGTATCCTCATCTGTTCAAGCACCCCACGTCAACCGCTTAAGGTACTGTTCTAATTTTCGGGACGAAAATTCTTTCAACTAGGAGATGATGTGACATCCGGAAATTTTTTTTTAATTCTAATTTTCGGGACGAAAATTCTTTCAACTAGGGGATGATGTGACACCCGACAAATTTCAGTTAACTCCGTTATCCCTCACGAACTCAGTTAACCCCGTTAACTCTATTACTAACCTCAAGGACTATTCCTGTCTATATCCAAACTCAATCACACCAAAACTTCAAGGACCAATGTTGTAATTGCACTAAACCCATTATGTTGACTTTGCTAAGTCAAAATTTAGAGTTTATAAACTTGTTGACTTTTAAAGTCAAACCTCTGTGTTCTTGGATCCAAATTCAAACCCATAACCGAAATCTGTCCAAATTCGTAACTGAAGAGAGTATTAATAGCATTTTCATTCATCATAGAGCATTATTGAGTGTTGATGAATCAAATTAATCTCAATTATGGGCATTCAAGCCATAACCGTCGACCCTCTCGCCTAACACCATCGAATTCGACCAATTTGATTATCATACTACAATCTAACTCTATGCGTACCCCAAACGAGTCCCACTGAACCTGTAGCACACATCAATTCAGCCGGAAAAAGAACTAGAGTCGACGGAGGCTAACTCGTCGAAGTCGGAACACGTTTTAGCCGACCCATATCAATTCGGTATCCATTAAGGTAACCAAACACATCCTCTGATTCGTTTCAACCTCTAGATCAAAAGCCCTAACATAATTGGGGCTTATATCATCGAATTTATCACGATCCAGTTCTAGGGTTTATGCGATTTCAGGATTAATCGAACTACGGGCTAGACTCAACCTCAATGCAATTAAACTATATGGGTAGTTTCTAAATCTTTTAATCTGTAAAAGCCCTATGATTTCAGTAGTAAACATTATCGAATTCGATCAATTTAATTTCGTGTTCTTAAACTAGGGTTTCGGAATTTCAAACGAGTAATTAACGACTTTAAACTCGTTGATTTTGCAATTAAACTCACCCACAGGACCGAAAACCTTCGATTAACAAAAGCCCCATACTTTTAATACCTATAGCGATCGTTTTGTTTGGATTCAGGAATGGAATCGGGGTCGGCTTCGAAGGGGGGGGATGAACACAGAAATGTTCATGAATAACATCATTCGGATCCTAGTTTTGTCGCGATCCCATATGCGGCTGAGTTGGTTGAAGCTTTGTACCTACACGCAGGAGACCCGGGTTCGAAACCGGTCTCCTGCAATTATTTTTGGGGACTTTTTCAATGATTTCCATTTTATAAAAACTAAACCCTATATTATTATATTATATATTAAAGTGTTTTAGCCAGGAAAATAACCCGTAGGCTCGGGTTTTGTTTTATAACCTATTTAATATTATTTTCTCTTTCTTAAAAATAATATGTTAATATTATTCTCAAACCGTGACTCCTAATAAAATAATATATTTATATTATTTTCAACCCGTGACACTAACTAAAAATAATATATATTCTTATATTATTTTTACCACGTTTATCATTTTTAATGTTTACGCTTCCACATTAACTCTGAACTTTTATGTTATGATATTTCAAGTCCCATATAGTGTCGTTTGATGTAACTAATGACTGAGATCCTGGTGTGTCACCTTCCAAATGGTAAAACTCCGTTAGTTGAAATTGGGGGTGTGACAAACTTCGTCAACGGCGAGGCTATTTTTGAGAAATCTTGAATGAACCTCCGATAGTAGCATGCCAAACCTAAGAAACTACGGATTTTCGTCGGCGTCTTAAGAATTTCCCAATCTCTTACTGTCGTTATCTTTGCTGGGTCTACCATAATGCCGTTCGGGTTAATGACGTGACCTAGGAACTGGACTTCCCTAAGCATACAATTTCTCTTTCTTCAGAGCTTCCAATACCTCCTTCCAGTGACATACGTGATCACCCTCATTCTTGGAGTAAATGAGGATATCATCAATGAAGACGATCACCGATCGATCCAACATCGGTCGACAGACCCTATTAATCAAATCCATGAACGCTGCGGGGGCGTTCGTCAATCCGAAAGACATTATGCGAAACTCGAAATGTCCATAACACGTGCGAAACGCGATTTTTGGTATGTCCTCTTCTCTCAACTTCAGCTGATGGTACCCGGATCGAAGGTCTATTTTCGAGAACCAACTTGCACCCTGTAATTGATCAAACAGGTCATCGATCCTTGGTAACGGGTACTTGTTCTTCACCGTACGTTTGTTCAACTCGCGATAATCAATGCGCAGTCTCATCGATCTGTCTTTCTTCTTTACAAACAACACTGGAGCACCCAAAGGCGAGATGCTTGGTTGTATAAATCCCTTGTCAAGTAATTCGTCTAATTGGGCCATAAGTTCTTTCATCTCCACTGGGGCTAGTCGATATGGAGTCTTAGCCACGGGCTGGGCATCTGGTACTAAGTCGATTCGGAACTCAATCTCTCTGTCGGGTGGTATCCCAAGAAAATCCACTGGAAACACCTCCGGGTACTCGCGTAGCACGGGTACATCATCTAGTTCCTTTGCTTCCTTGCACTTGTCAATCACGTACACTAGATAAGCCTCGCATCGGAATCTCAGATAATCTGCTGCCTTAATCATCGAGATAATATTAGGCATTGGGGCATCACGATCTCCAAGAATTTCGACCTCGCTAACATCCGGAGCCTTGAGTCGGATTATCTTCCGTTTGCATATAATTTACGCTTCGTTGGCAGTTAGCCAATCCATACCCAACACTACATCAAACCCATCCAAAACCATAACGAAAAGCCTGACGGGGAATCTATGGCCTTCTATTTTTATCGTGGAATTATCAACTAAATCAGTTACTCTCCCGGTTCTACCCTCAGTAGTTTCTAAACTAAAGGCCCTTTCTAGTTTACTAACAGCATATTTCACTTGTTTACAAAAAGTTGCATATATAAAACTCTTACTGGCACCCAAATCAAATAACACAGATACATATGTGTGGTCAAGAATGAACGTACCTGACGCCACATCGGGGTCCACCCTGGCCTGTTCCTACGTCAGCGCATACGCTCGAGTCTTCGCTCGGGGCCTCTCTTCTTTCTTCGCCGGGCCTTTTCCTTTCCCGGCCTCTCCCATCCTGGGCTTAGTGCATTCCCGGCTCATATGGCCACTCTCCCCATAGTTGTAGCATTTGAAGCCTTGCGGGCATTCACGGGAGTAGTGTCCGGTTTTGTCGCACTTAAAGCACATATTCGATCCCAATCGACATTCCCCGACATGTCTTCCCCCACACTTCCCACAGACAACTATCTCTCCTACCCTGGCCTGTTTGTCTCGGGCCCCAGTCAACTTCCCACCCAATTGCTTGGCAGGAAAACTCAGCTTCTTCTTGGGCTCGTCAACGGAAACGACATTCAGCGCCAGATCGTCAAATACCACGCCACTCAGTTCTACCGCTGAATCATAGGTAGTAGGGGCGTTTGCCTTAACATAGGTGCGGACCTGTTTTGGCAATCCCTGAATGTAGCAGAAAATTTTTTTCTCCTCAGTCATGACAAGATGTGGCACCAGACATGCCAGTTCATTGAATCGGGTAGTGTATTGCCGGTGCGTCATGCTCCCGGCCTTCAACCCCAGGAATTCCCTCTCCACCTTCTCGATCTCATTCCTTGGACATAAATTCTTGATCACCAAAGTCTTCAGATCATTCCAAATCATTGCGTCACCAAACTCATCTCCCTTGGCTTGACGCGCTCCTTCCCACCAATGAGATGCTTCCTCCCTCAAGGAGTTAGCGGCAAACTTCACAACCTGATTCGCTCGAAATTCGCTCAGACGAATGGCGGCTTCCATACGCATTACCCAGTCAAACGTAGCCACCGCGTCTTTCTTTCCAGTCAGGACCGGCGGGTCACATGCTTTAAAGGACTTATAGTCGCATCCGCGAACAGGCTGTGCGTTGTCAGTCTCGTTGTTCAAGGCACCGGTTGTCGTGTTAGACCCACCTTCCTCATTAGCTTTCTTCAATGCTTCTGCCAACAAGCCTGGCAGAGCAGTCTTCATCAACTCTGTGAATTCACGTGCTAGAGCTACTCTCACTTCCGGTTCAAAAGTGAAATGTTGTTCTTCAACCTGTGTCTGCTCAGTTCCAAGCACACTAACCGTCTGTTCAGTGTGGACACTTCCTTCTTCACTATACTCTTGGCACGCAGGGGTCCTACCACGCACACCATTTCGGCCTCCGTTACTACCGCCGGTACGGTCCCCACCACGCCTTCCGTTTCCTCTCCTTGCCATTTTGTTCTATAAGACAAGGAATGCAACGTTATCACGCTAGTTAACAAATAGAATTCAACAAGAATTGTTAGATGTTAATATACACTGGCCATCTGTAATTAACCATTACACTACCTCTCGATTTCCGTTTGACCACCTTTGTGATTTCATCAGAACCCAAGTCCTAACCTAACACTTCTAAGGCATACTATATTTGCAAAAATATATTAACTACCTCCATACCTCATGTTGTGGCTTGAGTTACTTGTACTGGCATCCGTTTTCGGTCCCATTCACAGTTTAAGTTCAGACACTAGGAGTGTCCAAATCTCTCAAACTATTGCTCTGATACCAACTTGTAAGGCCCCAAACCCGGGAGGCTCACTTGTTGGATTTACTCATTCACAAACGGTTCTTAAACTTAAATATCAAAATAACGCAACGTAAATACTTCATTAAAACATAACATAACATTGTTCAACATGCGGAAGCGTAAACATTGTCTAAACATAACACATAACATAAACAATAAGTCAACGAACATATCGAATCAACGCCTTCTAGTAACCGTCAAATCCAAACGTCACATACTGGCGGAATAACCTAAGGGTGGACTTTAGAGTCTTCTAGAAGAGCAAGTTTCGTACTCGACAAACCATGGTTTCAATATTCCTTTTAGACGTAGAGTGCTCACAAAACGGTTGGAGGTTGAGAAAAATGACGTGTCCTACTTAAATTATGGTAAACTTCAAACTTACTATAACCCTCATTAAATGGTTCATGGAAATTTATCTTCACTCTCTCAATAAAAGTAATATCGTAATCAATGTTAACTAGTGTAGAGTGGCAGATCAGCACGACTCTCGGACTTATGAAAGGAAGCTTTAGTTTGATTCTTGATGGGTCTTCGAAAGGGATTCCTACAAAACAAGACACTGTTAGCCTTGTCACGGGGGACCCAGGGTGTCTTCGTGACCAGCCTCCGACATGAGAGTGAGTGTTTGTTTATCGAAAGGGCCTTGTATTGGCACAGAGTATGTATTAGTGAGAAGTAAAGAAGTGAGACTGAATTGAATGACTAACCCTTTGGAGGATAGGTCTTCTTATACTTGAGTTCTCTTTGGTGCATTAAGTGCAGATCATTATGGTGTTCCTGAGTCTCCGACGTTGTCTAAAATACACAGAGTATTAACCAGTGGTCACGGGTGTTGCCAAGGGTGATCTCCTTTTCTCCGCAACCATGATGTAGTTTTGGGTTAGTTCGGATCAGGTTAATCGGTATTCGGGTTAGTTCGGTCAGGTTATATGTGTGTGTCACACAGGTGCGCACACAAACACACCCACACACAAACAACATATGTAATTAGGTATGTATATGCATAATTGTATATCATCATGTTCACAACGAAAACAAACTTTATTGAGGGCATGAAAAACACTATTTGGAATGAATATAACGATTTCATAAAGAACTCTTAAAGAGCATAACCGCTTCATGCATCGGTGAATCCAATTAGATGAGTAAATTAGTCCAATCACTAAAACAAAGACATAAACAATAACAAAGCATTGGAGTTTGTTGGACTGAAGAAAAAATAACGATTTCTTGGCATGAATATAAAGATTTCATAATGAATATAACGATTTCATACACCTAGATGTAGGGATGTTCATCGGTTCGGTTAACGGTTTGTTCGGTTTATTCGATTCGGTTTGTTCAGTTTTGATTTTTTTAACCCTTATCCGTTAACCGAACCAAACCGAATTGGAAACTTTTCTAACCGAACCGAATTCAATCGAATAAACCGATTTCAAACGGAAAGTATATCCGAATAAACCAAATAAATCGAATTCAGCCGAATAAACCGAACTGAATTGGAAATATGTCTAACCAAACAAACCGAATTAAAAAAAAAGGTATATCCGTTAACCGAACCGAAAACCAAATTCGCAATTCGGATACGGTTAATAACTGAACCGAAAACCGAATTCACATTTCGGTTTGGTTTTTTCGGTTACGGATACGATTCGGTTTTCTTCGGTTTTCGGTTTTTTTGCACACCCCTACCTAGATGTCTCGTATTTGTATATCTTGTATGAAGCCGCTGCAGCGCTAGAAACTCGATTTGTAATGGCAGTCAACCTCGTACGAAACCGTTGCAGAGAAGTTTTGATTATAGAACTAAACTCCACTACAGAACTTATAATGGCAGTCGACGTAAGTTTATTCGGTAAAACCTTTTATAAAATTATTTAGCGAACCAAATACCAAATGTCGGGTTCGGGTTCATCCTTAAATGGGTTCAGGTTCATCGGGTGGGTTCCATCTTATTCGGGTTCATTCGGCATGGGATCGGGTAAAAACGACACCCATAATTCAAATGATTTTTATCCGGTTTCCTGGACAGTACGCCCAAGTTAGAATTCTCATGTTGGGATCCCGTTACTTGAAAACGATACCGAACACATCTAAAAAATATCTTGAAATAAGAACTTAGGTATGAGTATCAATTTTGTTTTTAATAAAACCTAGTTTATAACAACTTCTATAAGTTCAAAGAACATAATAAATTAGATTACATACCATCACCACTAAGCTCTTAAAGAAAATAGTTAATTTCGTTTTGAGTCCCTAAGATCCTTAATCATCTCAGTACATATTCTTATAATTTTGCCATTCATGTCCTTAGATTCTATTTTTTTTTATTTTTAGCTCTTTGAGTCTTTTTGACCAACACCGTTTATTTTTGCTGTTAACTATCATTCTCGTGTCCCACAAATGAGAGTATTATTCTCCATTCACAATTCCCTCATTCAATATTTATCAAAAGAATCTCTATTATAATAAAAGACTAAATGGTTTTGACAAGTGTCATTACTATAATCCATCTCACAATTTTTTCCCTCCAAAATCATATTTACATACATTATTCAATCTTTAAATATTTAGCTTCATTTTTTTTGGAAAATTACATAAATAAACATTTAACAAAATCAATTCACCATTATTACCATTAAATCAAATTATTTTTTTAATTATCATCAAAACTGAATATTTTAAAAAATCAAGAATTAAAAAAATAGAAGATTTAAAAAAAAAACAAGTTTTAAAGTTGTATTATTAAAAAAATGAGTTTTTAAAATTTTATTATTAAAAAACAACATTTTTTTTTAATTTTACATATAAAATTTGAAAAATACTACTTTTGTATTTTAAATAAATATGTGTTATAATAAATTTTACTAATATTTAATTAGTAGTTTTTTAATTAAGTTTGATATTTATAAAAAAAAGAGTTAATTACATCGTTAGTCCCTGTGGTTTGTAAAAAGTAACAAGTATGGGTACTAAGGTTTTCAAGTTGCAAGTATGGGTACTATACTTTCAATTTTGTAACAGTATTGGGTATTAAGACTAACTGGTGTTAGTTTTTCTGTTACATCTAAGGGCAATTAAGTCATTTCACATTATGTGAGCTAGTTATGTAACTTTTCATATCTAATGGATTAGTTATGTAATTAACTCTAATTAATATTAAAAAACAAACAAACCAACCAACCCTCTCCCCCTTTGACCACCGGCCACCACCGCAACCTCCATTCCAAAAAAACTCGATTAATTCAAATCTTATATAAATATCACAATCGCTGCCAAATTCCAACCCTTTTCAAGGATTCACTCCTGCTCGATCAAATCGTTCTTCACTTGGAATTCGAGCGATCGATTGAAACGCTCTTCAGTTGGAACTGGACTGATTGATTCCAATGGAGCAATCTCATTCGAAAATCTATCAGGTAATAGCAAAACTCTTGGATGGAAAATCAAGAACCTAAATGTCGAAACCCAATAATCCCAATTTCGTCCATCAAATCTCTAATCCAAAACCTTACATCCATCCTGATCCACCACCAACTCCTGTTATCCAACGACAAGGGGGTATTTGGATCGTTAATCCGTGGAGCGGCGACGAAAGTTGGGCAGAAGAAAACAAATAAATTCGACGCGTGTGTGGGACGAAGTGGCGGTGGTAGCGGTGTTGCTTCAGACGTTCCTGATGATCTGTTCTTGGTGGCCGACCGGAGTGGCGGAGTGGAGTGGATCTGTTCTTGGTGTCTGACTGTAAAAGTACTCAGATGGTGCCGGCGGAGTGGGGCTGTTTGTTGGTGTCGGCCGGAAAAGTTAAGAGAGAAGATGTGGTGTGGTAGCATTGGCAATGACGGAGTTCATACGAGGTGGAGGTGGATGGCGGAGGTTTAAGAGAGAAGGAAAAGGGGAAATGGTGGTGGTCAGAGAAGGTGGCGGCTAGCGGACGGTGGTGGGGGTGGTGCCGTAGATGAAGGAGACGGTGGTGGGGCAGTTGCGTTTGGATGAACGAGACGATGGTGGGAAGTGTTTGTTTGCTTTTATATTAATTAGACTTAATTACGTAAATGGTCTCTCATATATGAAAACTTACATAATTAACCCACATATGTTAAATGACTTAATTGCCCTTCAACTTAACAAAAAAACTAACGGAAGTTAGTCTTAATACCCATTATTGTTACAAAATTGAAAGTATAGTACCCATACTTGCAACTTGAAAACCTTAGTACCCATACTTGTTACTTTTTACAAACCACAGGGACTAACGGTGTAATTAACTCTAAAAAAAATTATATTGATTTAAAAATTTTAATAGTTAGTTTTTTTATTTAAATTAAAAAAATTATAAACATTTATTTTTAAAAGTGTGTTATATTGTAAACTTTATTTTTTTTTAATGACGAGTTTTTTTTTCAAAAAAATATGTTTGGTTTCGGTCATAATTTATTAGTTTTAATTTTTTTCACATTTAATTTTGCAATTTTAAATATAAATTGTGTCGATATATTAAGAAGTGCGAATTTTGAATTTTGGAGTTTTTAAATTTTGAATTTAAAATACGATATATTGTTAAAATTTAAATGTTATTTGTATTTTTTGTTTTATTTTAAATGGGAGATTAAATATTAAAAGTTTAACGAGATTTTCCGCATAAAATGCGAGATTAAAAAAAATGATACATAATTTTAATTGCAACTTAAATATTTGTAAGTATGTTACAACATCAAGATTAAAGTTTCAACAAAAAGGCTAATAAAGTTTGAAGAAGCTAATAAAATGGAGAAACAACGTATGCAAGGAAATCGTTGACCAATTTGATTATCTTCGATTTCTTGGACTCTCTACCGGCTTCAATCAGGTTCACACCGTTTGTGACCTTTTTTTCGAATGGTTTTGGCTATTTTGTGTTTTCAATCATTGAGTAAAGAAACTCTATTATTTGTTACATTTAGTGGTGTTAAACATGGAAAAGTTACCAATACCACGTCAAATATTGTAAGTAAATCATCATTGCAAGGTTTCATTTGACATGTAATTTAATAAATTGCAAAAAAGTACACCACTTATGAAATTTATTTTCATGTATTTTTTTAAAGTTTTGATTACTTTAATCCATATAATCTTAACATTTAATAAAATAAAAAAAGTTACCAATACAATCCTTTTCACCCCATGCAACACATGTGGTTAAAGCTAGTAAATAATATATAAATACACCTTTCTATTTTCTCTCTCACTACACACACCTACATATATATACACTAGGTTAGAAACTCATATATTACATGGGTTGAATAAATTCAACAAGTTGTAAACTAGTCGTTTAAAAAATTGTATGTTGGATGTCATGAGTCATTGGTGAAATAAGAAGGGAAAACACCACATAATAGTAATCAAGTTTCTAAAGTGTTCCAATTAGGTCACTCACCATAGTATACCCGAGGGCGTATACCGTGTAAAATGCATATTGATTGACCTAATTGAAACACTTCTGAAACTTGGTTATTATTCTACAAAGTTACCCCAAATAAGAAATAATGAAGATTTAAGAATTATAAAATTATATTTTAAGATAAGATATATTTAAAATCTTCTTATGATTTAGAAAGTTTTAACTAGTTAGAATAAATTTAAGATATTTAGTTATTTAAAATCATTATTATTTAATAGGAGATAACATTATTTAATATGAGAGAGAGGCGACAAACAAAAATTTAAAATTCACCAGAAGTCGACACATAACGGATACATTATACACCCAGCCATTAACAGAACCTTGATTGTTCATCTTGTTCACGTGGAGAAGAAAAATGGTAATCAAGTTTACCGTTGAATTTAACAAAATTGAAATCCGGTTCAGATACAATGATGGTGGTGTTTCCGTTGCTCCCAAATGAACCGACGATGGTGGTTATCGCGATTTGCAGCAGGTTCAGGTAAGGGCGGACATGGTCTAGGCGAGGAACAACAGACGTTACGGGTGAGGGAGAAAGAGAGATTGTAATGGCCGGAGGAGTGGTGATGGTATTTTCCGGCGAGAGGGGGGAGGATTTTCATGGTGGCGGCCGACGGTGATGGAAGCAGTTAGTTAGTTAGGTGGTGGTTTTCTTGATTTAGGTTAAGTGGGTTTGAGATCCGGTTACCGCCGCGAAGAGTAAAAACTTTACAAAATGGATGGGTGGTTTTGCCATGTGACCAAGGTAGGGGGTGAATATGTTGTTGGCAACCTTTGTGTTTAAGAGTGATGGACGTCGTAACTTCATACATTTTTCATGTATTTTATTATGTTTCTTTTTGTGATTAGCCACGTTAATGACACAGTGTCAACCGTTTAAGATCCGCCTCCCGCCGCGGAGCGCGATGCAAAATTTATTTAACCACGTTTCTTTTTGTGATTAGTCACGTTAACGTCACCGTCTCAACCATTTAAGGTCCAGTTCCCGCCGCGGAACGCGAGGTCCGATTTCTAATTTACACAATATAGCAAAACATATATAATCTTAATAAATTATTTATTATATTTTTAAATATTATACAATATGCCATGTGTATCATTTTTTAATTTCCACATGTAATCCCAACACGAAAATCAACCATAAACTAAAATTAATAATTATTCACTTTTTGAAAAAAAGTCTAGTAACACGGGGCCCGAGATTCAAAACCGTCAGCATCTCAACTCCTCGAGGTCTATTTTTATAATATTTAATTTATGCGTGGTCAATTTGTAAATAATTTTTGATGCCGTCAATTTCAATATAAGTATCCGCCCCTTTGCACTGACTCTAGTGCAACTAATTCAAACAGCCCTTCTTCACTTCTTCTTCTTGTCCCCGATTATCAAAATCAAAATTCTTCCATGGAAGTCGGTAGAATCCGTTAGGGTTTGTACGAAGCTAACCATGGCGGTCACACTATCGCCGACGACGACGTCTGTTTGGGATGGAGTGATGGAAATGACGAAGTCTGCTCAGAGTAAGGGTACGGATCCTTCGATTTGGGCGGCTCAGCTGTCGTCTTCTCTCAATTCTGCCGGAATCTCCGTGCCGTCGACGGAGGTTGCTGAATTGCTCGTTTCTCATATCTGTTGGTCGAATAATGTGCCGATTGCTTGGAAGTTTTTAGAAAAAGCGCTCGCTCTTAGACTTGCTCCGCCAATGCTCGTTCTCGCTCTTCTTTCGAACAGGTTTTTGTATTCAGTTTGACTGTTTTTTGGTATGATTATCTGAAATATATGTTTAGTTAAGCCTTCTTAGGGGTGATGTGTAGAATGATATTGTAGTGTGAACAGTCCACTAGAACAGGGGAGTGGCACAAAATAATCTGGAATCAAGTATTTTAAGCAAAAGCTTTTGGAAAACTTTAACATAAAAAAATTGATGATCAATTAGAGCTAAAACTTGTAAGAAAACTGAAATTTAGTTGCGAATGTATTTTGAAAATGAATGAGTGTATTTATATGTAAGTAGTTTATAAATAAACATTGTCATGTTGTAGGATCAATTTAGTGATGGTTTTAATGCGAGTTTTTTTATTAGCTGGTATGTTTAGCATTGTGCTGTCCACAATTTTGTGTAGGATTATGTTGTATAATTTTTGTCTATTTGAAAGTATTTTCTTATAACTGACTGGAAGTTGTTAAATGGGTGTGTAGTGTAATCCCGAGTCGAAGAAGCCAACCTGCTGCATACAGGCTTTACCTGGAGCTTCTTAGAAGACTTGTTTTTCCATTGGCTTCTGAAGTTAATGGTCCCAACTATCTCCGGTAAGATTCTCACTCTGGAGCTGACACGTTTTGTTATATATAGAGAAGTTCATATGTTTGATGCACATTGTAGCTTCCATCTAGTGTTTTCTGAGATTTTATATGGTATATGGCATCAGTTAGGTTTGTTTGGACATAGATGCATTGACATATCTTAACAATGCAATTGCAGAATCATGAAAGCTATAGATGATGCTCTTCACCTCTCCCAGAGATTTGGCATTCTCTCTAGTGAACCTGGTATTCTTTTGGTTGAGTTTATCTTTGCGATAGTGTGGCAGTTGCTTGATGCATCGTTAGATGATGAAGGATTATTCGAACTTGTACCTGAAAAGATGTCTACTTGGCCAATCAAACCACAAGAAATGGAAATTGATGATCATAATATTGGAGCAAAGAAAATTGATTGCAATGACAGATTGTACAAAAGTAATACCACATTAGCAATCGAGATTATTGGAGAACTTTACCGAAATAAAGTAACTTCCAGGATCCTTTACTTGGCACGTCGAAATATGTGAGTGCGGAGGGTTTTTATATATTATCATGTTTATTTAGAGATCTGATGCTCCGTTTTATTTCCATCCGATTTGATCTCTTTCTATACATGGTCAACATCTGAAATTTTGCTAATTTCTCATTTTAGGCCTATGCACTGGGGATCTTTTATTTATAATTTAAGACTGCTGGCAGCAAAGTCAATATCTTTGAGAAGTTCCAAAAATATTACTCCTGAGGTTCTTTTGCAGTTAACATCTGATAACCGTGCACTAGCGTCACGGGAATGCAAAACAGTATCTTTGCAACAGTTTGATGCAGTAATGGCTTCAGGATCGCTTGTATCATCTGCAGGTCCATATCCTAATGCTAGTCATTCAGCAATTTGGCTACCAATTGATTTGTTCCTTGAAGATATTATGGAGGGAACAATTGTGGCTTCTACAAGTGCTGCTGAAACCCTTACTGGTACACTCAATTTTTGTTGTGAAGTTGTGATAGTGCTTAAGTTGTAAATTTTTACATAAAGAAATGTCATTTTTAAGGTTTTCTAAACAAAGTAGTTCTTATCATAGGTTTACTAAAAGCCCATCAAGCAATTACTCAGGCTTCCTGGCAGGATGCATTTCTTGGTTTATGGATTGCAGCTTTACGTCTTGTTCAAAGGGTAAAAACATGTATACAACTTCTCCAGATTAATGTTAAACATAGGCGGTGTACCTTTTATTTGATTGAAAATATGTTAATCCACACTTTGTTTTTCTTAGGAAGAGGGTGCGGTTGAGGGCCCGGTACCTCGTCCTGACACATGTTTATGCGTACTATTATGTATGACAACCCTTGCAATTGTCAATATTGTTGATGAAGAAGAGAGTGCTCTTATTGAGGAAAATGAGCATGGGAAAATGCATATGCGGAGTGAAACACAGGTGTTTGGAAACTGTCGTAAGAGCCTAGTTTCCAGCCTGCAACAATTGGGTGATTTTGAAGGCTTACTGACCCCACCATCATCTGTAACTTCTTTAGCAAATCAAGCAGCTGCTAAAGCTATGTTTTTTTTCTCGGGTCTAGGAGTCGGAAGTAGTTACCTAGATGGTGTAAGCTTGAATGACATGCCAGTCACTTGTTGTGAGTAGATCTCTTCCATCTTACTTGCATTTTCTTATATATTTTGATTTCTTAACCTTACATGTTTCTTCCTTAAAATGGTGCTCTTTAATAAACGGTATGATAAGTTATCTCCCGAATAAATCTTGATCCTAAAGACCAAAAGATTAAGTCGACACGATAAGCATTCACATCCGAGGATTATGTAGTAAACGAGAAACACAATTCGTAGAATAACTATTCGTTCCATTCATTGTGCTCTTTTTTACTTCAGTATGCCCTTTTTTTGCTAGTCAGTTTCAGCCCTGTGTTGGTGGGTCCTGATGGGATTTTTATGATCCATTTTTTGTTTAAATCCTCAAGCATCATTGGGCAGCTTTTCTACTAAAATCTTTCAGATTTGTTGTTAAATGATTCTTTCCTAGATCTTCCTGCTTTTCTACTTGAGGGTTTCTGGTTGTTTAAACACACATTTGTCAATCAACTACTTCATTAATGTTTTCAGCTGGTGATCTGAGACATCTGATTGTGGAAGCCTGTATTGCACGACATCTATTAGACACATCAGCATATCTATGGCCTGGATATGTCAAGGGACATACCAACCAATTACCGCCCTCCATTACTGGCCAGATGTCTGGCTGGTCATCATTGATGAAGGGGTCCCCTTTAACTCCTCCCCTGGTGCATGCTTTGGTTTCAACTCCAGCTTCAAGGTATGATGTATCGGTCCTTATAAGGTGTTAATTTCAGATCTAGACTCCTCTGTGGCAAAATAAAAAGAATAATCGGATAGATTTCACTCTGGGTGTTAATTTAAGGGGTTTCATGACTAATTCTTACTGCCCCAAATTTTCAGGAGATTCATTTTATACGAGTATGTTGATTAATTTATTGCATATCTACATTCTACAATCGAAATATGATTCTTATGAAAATCGTACCATTAAACTTTAAAATGTTACACAGGTTTCAATAAAGTAAATAATTACATAAAACCAGAACTAACAATTTAAATACAGAAATAACAATTCAGCTTGTACCAGGAAGGCGTAACAAGTTTCTGGTGTGTTTGGAGTACTATCACATCTCTGTCTAGAAAGTGGATTGTTGCTCTTTATCTTTTTAGATGTCAAAAGGGTGGATTAGTGACTTAGAATGTTCATTAGTATACATGTATTATCATTAGTATTTTTCAAATCAATCAATGTTATGGAAACTGAATTTAAGCTCTTTGATTTGATGGAAGCTTAGCTGAAATTGATAAACTATATGGAATTGCAACCGGTGGTTCAAATGCTGAGAAAATTTCTGCTGCTACTATTCTATGTGGAGCATCATTGACTCGCGGTTGGAATATACAAGTGAGTGTTGCTTAATATGAATTTTTTTGTTTAACCACCCCTCATCTTCTGCAAATATGAACCCTCTATTATTATTATTACTAATGTTGTTATTATTATATGTACTTATTATTTTTAATCTTTATTATCATATATATTGCGGCCTGTGTTCGCAGGAACATACTGGATTTTTCATCATTAAGCTGTTGTCGCCTCCGGTCCCCCCAGATTATTCTGGGACCGAGAGTCATTTGTTAGCTTGTGCTCCCCTTCTAAATGTTCTTCTCCTTGGGATATCATTCATAGACTGTATTCAGATTTTTTCATTGCATGGCTTGGTGAGTAAACTTCAACCTGTGTGCTCTTTCTATATATTTTTTCTTGTAAATAATGTGGCGAAGGTCAACAGATTTACAGGAAAACCTATTATTGGGTGCAAATGTTTGTGATGGATTATGTACTAGATTGATGTTCAATAATTTTGCTAGATGTTCAGACACCAGTCACACCATTGGATAGTGTTTTATTGCTTATTAGTACAATTTCACACTGAAAATTAGGGTGTTACCTTGACATATTATATTTAGAATATTCTATAAAAAGGTTGGGGGTGTCGAACAATATATGTTGACCTAATTTAATAATTAAATCTAGAGGCTATACCTAACATATATATCTCGTTTCTAGGTTCCACAGCTTGCCGGAGTGTTGATGCCCATATGTGAGGTTTTCGGATCATGTTCACCTGCGGTTTCATTGACTCATCCAAACGGGGAACATTTATGCCCTCTTGCTGTGTTCTCAAATGCATTTACTCTTTTGTTGAAATTATGGAGGTTTGATCAACCACCTTTTGAGCATGTGGGGGATATAGGCCTCGTAGGGTCTCAGCTAACACCTGAGTTTCTCTTGCTGGCACGCAATTCCCAATTGGCATCATGTGGAAATTCACTTGAAGCCCAAAAGAAAAGAAAGAGGGTTTTTAGGCAGTTTGATCTGTCATCTGCGGGTCCTGTGTTTTTGGATTCGTTTCCAAAACTGAAACTTTGGTACCGACAACATCAAGCATGTATTGCTTCAACCCTATCCGATCTCAAACCTGGAACATCCGTTTACCAGATCTTTGATGCACTCTTGAACATGATGTTTAGAAAAATCAATAGAGGTGGTCAAAGTTTGACTTCTTCAACATCTGGAACAAGCAATTCATCTGGTTCTGTAACTGATGACTATACTCTTCGCCTTAAACTTCCTGCTTGGGATATTCTGGAAGCTGTTCCATTTGCACTTGATGCTGCATTGACCGCCTGTGCCCATGGAAGATTGTCACCCCGTGAACTCACTACTGGTTAGTTTCCTATTTTAGGTGGCTGTTTCAACTCATTTACTAATGAATTGGTCGATTAGGGATACTGTTATCTTTAGTTGCTCTGATACCATGATAATTGGTATAATCGCTTGCCTTCTCATTGATCAATAATCCATGATAATTGGTATAATTGCTTGCACCTCTCTGAGGACATGATCAGTGATAGGGGTTCTTGAGACGTCGAATAAAGGTGAGGGATTTCTAGGGACGAGACGAGTATAGGTTGTGCCTTTGGGAAGTTGCATCGCTTGACTGCTAGTTCACTTAGGTTTCCTTTAGGTTGCCTTTAGTGTAGGTGGTAGGTTTGCCTTAGTTGCAGATAGGCCTCTAGTCTTACGGTTCCTTTAGTCTTATCTATAGCCTTAGGGACGGGTATGTTATAGTGGTCTTTCTATATGCTTGTGACACAGTTTTGTATGTCTTTTTTCCTTACCATGTTATTCTTGTATCTGTTATGACAATCTGTTTCTTGGTACATGTAGTTCTTATATGATGTCTGTATGCCTCACGACTTTAGATTTAGTGACTATTATGCCTGCTGCTCTCTATGGTACGAACTTCTATGTCGCGTTCTTATATATGCTTTTGATACTGGATGTCTACTATTTATTGCATGCATGTTTTGTATTTCTTCCGAGTCGAGGGTCTCTCTGGGTGCAGCCTCTCTACCCCTTGGGATAGAGTAAGGTTTGCCCTCATCTAACCCTCCCCGGACCCTACTTTTTGAGTGGGATTTATTGCTGGGTATGTTTGTTTGTACACATTATTCAAAATAGACATTACAACTTAGTGCACCAGGGCTGAACAATATAGATAACTGTATAAAAAGCATATTCATTTATCGTTTTATTATTTTTTGTGTGGAATAATCATCCATTTAGAACGCAATGTTATTACAAATATTTACTGAAGAACAGGAAGTCCATATTTTTCCTTCTTTTCATGGTAGTTTTTTAACAATAGAATAAGGCAAAGTTTATATGAATTCAACATGTTTGTTGGCTGTTCAAGTTAAAAAATTTAAGCATTATTCGGATGTCTTTCAGATTGTAGAATGATTGTGTGCATCAAGAACTTAGGAATGAAATTATCACTAGCAACTATGGTTTGTTGTACAATATTCTAATTATGATATTTTATTGATTTCAATTAATGGCGACGTTTACTTCAGGGCTGAAAGATCTTGCTGATTTTCTTCCTGCTTCCATGGTAACTATTGTAAGTTACCTTTCAGCTGAAACAACAAGAGGTCTCTGGAAGCCTGCATCTATGAATGGAACCGATTGGCCAAGTCCTGCTGCAAACTTGTCCATGGTGGAGCAAAATATAAATAAAATATTGGCTGCAACTGGAGTAGACGTTCCAAGTGTTTTCGCAGGTATGGCGTGCTTGGTTTAAAAAAGCGCTAGGCGAGGCGAGGCGTTTCGGTCCCAAAATCCGAGGCGCCACGCCTCAGGCGCGAGGCGAGGGCTTCACGTATGCGAGGCGCTAAGCTAAAAAAGTAATAAAAAATTTAGTAACATTCTTAAAACCTCCCAGTAAATGTTGTTTCAGTCTAAAAACTCCTCCTTTTGAGTAATTTTCACAAAACTTGCAAGAAAAACAACTTAAAAAACTGATTTAAGTAAAGAGGAACTAAAATTGGAACTCAAATTCATAAAAAAACAGTGAAAAAAAGGCAAAAATACATGAAGCGCGCCTCACCTCGCCTCCTCAGGGCGCTTCATGTATATGGGGCGCCTCACCCATTTGAGGCGTTTTGTTCAGCGCCTCACGCTTTATGCAGCGCCTCATGGCACTTTTTTAAACCAAGATGGCGTGTGTTGGACACTAATTGTCAAGTGTATATTACTGTTGCTACTGTACTTTTAGTAAATTGAAACCTTTTAATGTGTGTCTATTACCTTGAGAATGACTCCAATTAGAGGTGGCAAAATGTGCGGGTTGGACGGGTTAGGTGACTGGTCAAAATGGGTTGCTTGTAATGCTGGTCAAAGGGGTTCCCGTCTGGTCCGGTCAGGTTAATGTGTTAAATATGATTGCAAAATCTGTGTTATTACAATAAAATATAATTTTCTCGATATAAAACGAGTTAGGATGTTGTAACCATTAAAATCGCACCTGGCTGTTTCCTTTCTAGCTAGTTTTTTAAAATGACACAGTCGACCTGTTAATGATAAACCGTAACCCAAATTGGCCCATTCATAAGTAAACGAGTACTGATTGCCACCTCTAACGTCGACACTGATCGAGCTAAAAAGAAAAACCAGGCGAACATGTGTGGATGTGTTTTTCTGAACCTTTTTCTTTAATTATTTTTATGTCGTAATATTGAATATAAAGTATGACCTCTTGTTCTATCTGTAAACAATTTGAAAGCAGAAATGTGATTCATGTGCCTAGGCAGAACAAGTTTTTTTGGGTCGATACGGGCCAGGTCGGGTTGTGGATTGAGTCGATTGACCCCACAAACACTTTCGACCCGTTTCTAAAAGAACATATAATCACCGCCTTAAATATGATTACAAAAGTAAAGTTTTACAATAATAATTATAATCTAGTTCATTGAATAAAAACGATATAGAAGTTTATATGCCATGAATTTCACTTTGGGCGAATTTTGACCTGTTTTGACCCATTCGACTTGCTTTCATGTTTTCTGATTTTTTATTTTATTTTATCTGTTTGATCCGTTAGAGATGAAACTACCAAATGGGTTGAAATCACCAACTCTAATCTTGAAATTATGATATAAGATCAAAATTGTTCTGCACATTGATTGATATGTTTATCTTCTATCAAACATCTTTACTTGAAAAAACCCCTTTCTTTGCAGGTGGGACCTCTTCAGCTACCCTTCCTTTACCTCTTGCTGCTCTAGTGAGCCTTACAATAACCTACAAAGTCGATAGAATCACCGAGCCATTGCTGAACCTGGCTGGCCCGGCATTAAACACCCTCGGTGCATGCTGTCCATGGCCATGCATGCCCATTATAGTCGCTCTCTGGACCCAAAAGGCCAAACGCTGGACCGACTTTCTTGTTTTCTCCGCATCCCGAACCGTATTCCACCAGAATAATGATGCTGTTGTCCAGCTTCTGAGAGTTTGTTTCCAGTCGACTCTCGGCTTGAATTCTCCTTCTGTCATCACAAACTTCGGTGGAATCGGTAATGACAAACTTACTGATACTTTTATAGAAAGTCTGAAGCATGTATCTATACACACACATACATATATATAGGGTGAGGTTCATTACAAAACACTAAATCATTTCAAGAACTAAAAGAACAAGCCTAAAACGTTAAATTCTTTTAATGGTTCATATTTTTTAAATATTTTTACTCCTTACATACATGTGTATGTTATGTACATAAAAAACCATTGAACTAATTTGTTCATATGTTTTTTTTTCAATTTTTAGTTGTTTACCTACACATGTGTAAGTCATGTGTTGGTTCTATACATAAACGAAAATTGTTCATATTATATATATATATATATATATATATATATATGTATATATATATAGGGGTATATTCTTTTGAGAACCAACAATATGTTAAGAACCGTGAGAACTACATTAACTCTTGCTTTATTTATAATATAAATTAACTAGAATTCATGTACATTTTAATATGTTTAAGGTTTGGTTTTAAAATACCTCGAATTTATAGTCGTTTTTTTAAATGCATATATGCACTCACACTATATGTACAAATGAATGCATATATGCATATTTTTATACCTTTCTTAAAAAAATTCAGGAGAGAGGCGATAAACTCAAACTAAGAGTGGGAAGAGATAAATAAAACATTGTTGTTGAATTTTACTTTTTTCACTAAAGCGATATGTACACGTTTTGTGCGGTTTTTTCGGTTCTCAACATATGGTTGGTTCTCAAAAGAACATGCCCCTATATATATATATATATGTATATATATATATGTATACATATATATGTATGTATATTGAATTTTAGAAGAGATGAATAAGCATTGCATTCAACCATTTTTTTATATTTTAATAATTTTTAAGATTGGAAAAAAATGATCTAATTTGTTCTGCGTGTTCTCGTAATATAAGTGTTCTGCATAGATCTCTCCCCTGTATATATCATATTTAGAAATATTGACATAGAATCTGACCAGCTAGTAACTTTGGCAGGGAGCCTTCTAGGTCACGGATTTGGGTCTCACTGTGCAGGTGGGATCACCCCGGTAGCTCCTGGAATCCTCTACTTGCGAGTCCACCGTAGTGTTAGAGACCTCTTGTTCATGAGCGAAGAAATCGTCTCTCTATTAATGCAATCGGTCAAAGATATCACAACCACCAATATCCCAATCGAAAAAATAAAACAACCCAAAAGTGGAACAATTATAAGATATGGTGAGGTTTCTCTTTCTGCAATCATGACCCGTATCAAAGTAGCCGCTTCACTAGGGGCTTCACTCGTTTGGATGACTGGCGGGTTAAACCTAATTCAAACTTTAATCAAAGAAACCTTACCCTCATGGTTCATATCGGTCCACCGGTCAGACCTGAATAAAGATGATTCTGGAGGGATGATCGGTATGCTCATAGGCTACGCTCTTGCTTACTTCACTATTCTTTCGGGTGCATTCGCTTGGGGTGTCGATTCAGCATCATCAGCTTCTAAGAAACGCCCCATTATCCTTGGGGCCCACCTTAAGTTCATGGCGAGTGCACTGGACGGGAAGATTTCACTTGGTTGTAATAAAGCAACATGGAGGGCTTACGTGTCGGGTTTTGTGAGCTTAATGGTTTCGTGTAGCCCGAAGTGGGCCCGTGAGGTTGATGTGGAGGTTTTGAGGAGTTTGAGTAAGGGGCTAAGGAAGTGGGATGAGGAAGAATTAGCATTGGCATTGCTGGAAATTGGTGGGGTAGGTGCAATGGGTGTGGCTGCAGAGTTTATTATAGAAGCTTCAGGTTAGTATTCAGTTGGAGCTAGTTTGTACATAAGTACTTGTTAAAATGTGGACTCTATTATTTGATTGCTTAATTAGATTTTGACATGTTTTGATATAATAAAATCTCTCTAGTTCGGTTGTGAACCCGAGTCTGATCGAACCATGTTATGGTAAAATTTTCTCAACTGTTCTTGCACTTTGAGCTTACTTTTTGTTATTGTTATCGGGATTGTGGTGTTTGTGGTCAACGTGTTTCCCCGAACAAACTGCTTTTTGGGGTCCTTAAAGCGGTTTCACGCTCGCATTTTAAACAACTAGGGTTTTGTGCAAATCTTTTCCTAAAATACAATGAAGCAACATATTTAGTTTTTTTTTCAGCCGGTACGTTCCATGAAACCAACTGGCACTGGCTGTTCCTATTTTGCGCCCACAATGTGTCAATTTTGAACTTATCTGGAGCTTGACTTGTATGTCACAACGGTTTTTTTGTTATACTTTTGGCTAGTACGCAGTCAAGTTTTATTAACAAAAAGAAATAAAGAATACAAAACTAGGCTTTGATCAATATTGGGTGTCTGATAGAATCAAAAGAGACTCAGAGAAGAAGTTTAATCCAAATCAAGCGTAATCTCTGATTAACGATCATAACGACCTTATAACAACCAATCAGTTACAAGATTACAAAGTTACAAACTAACCCCTGAACTATTGGAATTGACAAAACTATTATTCTTATTTACAATTAAGTCCCTGGACTATTTAATACGTAACAAATCTTCCCCGTTAACAACATTCTTGACCTCAAGAATGGAAAATTGGAAATCGAAGCTGGAAGTCATCCAAATACTCCCAAGTAGCCTCAGACACAGGCAATGAATGCCAATGAACCAAAACTTGAGTTGCAGCTCGATGTCCTTTTTGAACGTATTGTCTATCCAAAATTGCTTGAGGTTGCAAGGTAAAACGGGGACCAGAAGGTAGAGGAGTGACCTTCGAAGGTGGACCCGGAGCAGCTTTCAACAGGGAAACATGAAAGACCGGATGAATGGCAGTTGTATCCGGAAGATCCAATTTGTAAGCCACATGGCCAATATGCTCAGTAATCAGATAAGGCCCATAGTAAGTAGGACCAAGTTTGTGACAGTGGTGTTGTTTGAGAGTTGATTGGACATAGGGTTGGAGCTTGACATACACCCAATTGCCAACTACAAACTGCCGTTCAGATCTCTTTTTATCAGCAAACTGTTTCATTCGATTTTTGGCCTTAGCTAGATTAGCTTTCAACTGAACCAACTTCAACTCCCTGGTTTTGAACCATTCCTCAAGAGAGTCAATCTTCGTATCATTGGGAATGTAGGGAATGTGAACTGGAGGTGGAATACCATAAAGGGCCTCAAAAGGTGTCATGCCAATAGCTGAATGATTAGAAATATTGTACCACCATTCTGCCAAAGTAATCCATTTAGACCACTGTAATGGTTCATCCATAACCATGCACCTCAAGTAAGACTCTAAACAACGATTTAAAACTTCAGTTTGACCATCAGACTGAGGATGGTAAGCTGAAGAGAATGCCAATGCAGTGCCTTGTAACTTCATGAAGTTTTGCCAAAACTGACTAAGGAAAATGGAATCCCTATCAGAGACAATAGTATTTGGGCATCCATGGAGCTTAAAGACATTATCAAAGAACAATTGAGCCACCTGAGCTGCAGCAAAAGGATGACACAAGGGAATAAAGTGTCCATACTTGGTAAATCTATCCACAACAACCAAAATAGAGTCTTTCCCATTGGACTTAGGAAGACCACCAATAAAGTCCATTGAAATGTCACTAAAGACAGATTTAGGAGTGGGTAAAGGCTGCAATAACCCTGGAGAAGCTACTCTTTCATATTTGGCTTTGTGACACACCACACAAGCTTTCACAAAATCCCTGACATCCTGATTGCATTTCTTCCAATAGAACATCAACTTGAGTCTATTAAGGGTAGGTAGATACCCTCAATGTCCTCCCATGGGTGAAGAATGACATAAGTGAAGGATGTCCAACCTCAGTTGAGGATCAAAACCAATGACCACCCTATTCTTCCTTTTTAAAATGGTACCATCCCAAGAGTATTGTTTAACAACAATACCAGCTTATAATTGAGAAATAAGGTTCAAAATGGTAGGATCAGATTGCCAAGTAGACTGAATTCTTGGCCAAAGACATGGGTCAATAGAACTTAAACCCATTTGAAAAAGAGCCAAACCTTCCACTCTTGACAAAGCATCAGCAGCAGAATTGTCTTTACCCAATTTGTAAACTATTTTATAGTCATAACCCAACATTTTAGCCAACCATTTCTGTTAGAGAGGAGTACTGATCTTCTGTTCTAACAGAAACTTCAAACTTTTTTGATCTGTCCTGATGATAAAGTGTTTAACCAAGAGATAATGATGCCAATTTTTTACTGCCATCAAAATAGCCAAAAGTTCCTTTTCATAGACTGACATAGCATGTTGCTTGACTGAGATACCATTGCTTAAGAAAGCAAGATGGTGACCCTCCTCCAAGGCCCTTGGAAGAAGCATCAGTCTCAATGATAAGGTTTTTGAAAAATCTGGCAAGGCTAATACAGGGGCAGTAGATAAAGCGAACTTCAACTGTTCAAAGTCTTGTTGAGACTCCTTTTGCCAATGGAAGTCATCTTTTTTTAATAAATTTGTCAATGGTCTAGCAATGCTACCAAAATTTTCAATGAATCTGCGGTAATACCCTGCTAAACCCAGAAACCCTCTCAGTTGTTTGACAGTAGCAGGTTTGGGCCATTGCAAAACAACTTCAATTTTTGATGGATCAGTATGTACTCCTTTTGTGATAACATGACCCAAATATTCTACATGAGAACTAGCAAAAGAACATTTGGACTTCTTTGCTAGTAAGGAATTAGACCTCAAGAGCTGCAGGACTTGAGATAGATCCAAAAGATGTTGTTCCATAGTAGAGCTATACACCAGAATATCATCAAAGAATACTAAAGCACATTTCCTTAAAAGTGGCTTAAATGTAGCATTCATTAAGGATTGAAATATGGCAGGAGCATTTGTTAATCCAAATGGCAACACTAGGAATTCAAAGCGGCCCTTATGGGTCCTGAAAGCTGTTTTATAGATGTCAGCCTCATGCATCTGCACTTGGTGATAGCCAGACCGTAGATCAAGTTTAGAAAAGACAGATGACCCTCCCAGTTCATCCAACAGTTCATCAATTAAGGGTATAGGGAAACTGTTTTTAATAGTAGCCTCATTGAGTCTCCTGTAATCTACACACATTCGCCAAGTTCCATCTTTTTTCTTGAGTAAAATAACAGGAGCTGTAAATGAGCTGGTACTTGTACGGATAATACCCATATCTAACAATTCCTGGGTCATGTTTTCAATTATATCCTTCTGGGCTGCAGGATACCTATAAGGTTTCTGTGTAATGGCAGTAACTCCTTATTTTAAGGATAATCTGATGATCACATTGTCTTTGTGGAGGTAATGAAGTAGGTAAAGCAAAGACATCTTCATAAGTAGCAAGAAGATTATCAATGGTAGAACAGGAATCTTAATTTGTGACCACTGGAGTGTGAGACATTCCTGAAGAACCAGGAGCATATAAGCTAAACAACTGAACATGGGATATAGAGTTGGTTTTAGCCAAGAGATTACGAGTTTCTTCACTAGAGCATAAACTAATCCCACTGTCCTTTGCTCCTTTTAGTTCAAAAGTCAAATCATTGACCCTAAATTTCATTGTTAGATCCTTAAAATTCCAAGTAATGTCATCTGAACTTTGCAACCATTGGATGCCTAATACCATGTCATAATTAGACAAATGAATGACCAAAACATCGGCCTTGAACCAATTACCCTACATGATCCAATGTAAGTTCTCACAACTTTTGTTGCATGTTATAAGATTCCCATCTGCAACAGTAATTTTAATAGCAGGAATAGAGACTGTAGGACACTGCATTTTGTGAGCAATCTTCTCATCTAAGAAATTATGAGTTGAACCTGAGTCAATGAGGATATGTAGTGTTTTAGTGCCAATAGCACCTGTTACCTTCATGGTAGAATATGAAGAAACCCCCATGATGGCATTCAAAGATATTTGAGGATATAACCCTTCAGTTTGCAAATCAGGAATAGGTGCAGAATCTGAATCATCCACATCTTCATCCCATACCTCAATGGAATATAGTTGTTTGTTTTTACACTTGTGTGTGGAAGTAAATTTTTCATTACAACCAAAACATTCCCCCTTAGCCCTTTTTTCCTCAATTTCTTTAGGAGTCAACCTTCTCAAAGGTCTAGCTTTAATAGGAGGTGCAGGAAGTAATGCTACATTGGCTACAGTACTAGTCCCCTTAGGAAAAGAATCATTAGCCTTATTAAAAGTAGGGCTGCTATTATGTGATCTATAGGATTGGCCCCAACTTTTATTGCATAACAAAGCTATGTTCTCATCTTGAATTCTAGCCAACATATATGCCTCAAGTAAATTTTTAGGTCGTAGTAATCTAAGAGGAAAACCTATTTCAGGTTTAACAACTCTTAAAAATAGACTGACAGCATATTCATCACAAATAGCTACCTTAGTGAGAGCTAGGTCAAATTCTTGACAAAGAGATAGTAATGAACCCGTTTGCCTCAAGGAAGTTAAAGCTCCCATAGCTTCTTGGCCAATAACCACCGCAAAGCGAGTAGGGATGAATCCTTTATACTCCGTCCAAGTAAGACCGTCAATCGATCCACCGCGAGATTGAACAAAGGATTGGTGCCACAATAAAGCTATGTCTTCCAAATGAACAATAGCATACTTGACCTTAATGTGCTATGTTGTTTCATCAATAGAGAAGAAGTGTTCTACTCTACAAAGCCAACCTTCAACGTTTACACCATTAAATTTTGGAAACTCCATTTTTGTTAATCGTGTGTTGGTGTTAGACAACCAATTGTTCCTGACTTCAGGACCGCCAGTGTTAGAACTAGAACCAGTCGTCTGATTAGGTCTCAAATTGCTGAGCAACTGTAAATTCTTAAGAATTTTCGTCATCTGAACGGAATTGTCGGTCATTTGAGTCTTCAAAGCTTCCAAATCAGAAGAATTCTTTGTCGTCGCCAATTTAATTGCCTCTAATTCCGTTAGATTCAAGCTCGTAGCTGCTTCCAACCGTAGCAGGGTGTTGTTGTGGTCTTGAATCTTCTGCTCCAAAGTCGCATTGCGTGTTGACATGATTACTCCTGTGAAGTACGACCAAGAGCGCCGAGAGTCGACGGCTCTGATACCACTTGATAGAATCAAAAGAGACTCAGAGAAGAAGTTTAATCCAAATCAAGCGTAATCTCTGATTAACGATCATAATGACCTTATAACAACCAATCAGTTACAAGATTACAAAGTTACAAACTAACCCCTGAACTATTGGAATTGACAAAACTACTATTCTTATTTACAATTAAGCCCCTGGACTATTTAATACGTAACAGTGTCACGTTATATACACTATCATGTTGCAACTAGCAAGAATTACAAAGTCATGATGAAACAATGGATTTGCAAGCTTTAACTACAAAACAATGGGTTTTTTAACGTGTGCATTAAGTTAGCCAGTATCAACTAGCTCGAGCTCATAGGCTACTAGACCGGGTCATAATCTTCAAACAGAACTATAAGTTAAAATGTACTTGACTTGTATTCAACTCTAGCCAGCATGTGTCCTGACGAGTTGGCTTATTTTTTTAGTTTTGATAAGTCTCAAATAATAAGTTACAAACAAACTTAAATTACACAAATTTTAAATAACAAGAGAAAATTAATCATATAAATGTATTTGAGTGAGAGCTACCTTTGGCTCGAAAGTTTATGTGAGCTGAAAAAAACACTTGATTGAAGGGGATGAATTAAGCAAGGGTTTTCGATCAAAACCCAAAATGGATGCACTTGATGGATCAAAAGATATAAAATTAGGTTTTTTTTTTCATAGAAAGTAGTGTATGTTTCAAGATTATGGTTACAAGTGGAGTAAAGAAGTGAATAAAAGAATTAGAAATTTGGGTACATATTTTTTTTATAACTAGTACCAACTTATTTTGGAGCCCTCTAAACTTTAGGGTTTTTTTTCATAGAAAGTAGTGTATGTTTCAAAATTATGGTTATAAGTAGAGTGAAGAAGTGAATAAAAGAATTAGAAATTTGGGTACATATATTAACATCAACATTTACGATTAACATTAACAATTAACAAAAAGTTTTAAATGACAATGACTTAAGAATAGTATAGTTTTATAGTTTCTCATTTTGGTCACATATTTTTGTTCTTTTGATAATGGTGTCTAAAATATTTTCATTTTGGTTTTTTTAACCACAAAACTTTTTTGTTGTTTTCTAAGAATAGTAGGGAACTTCAACCTTTTATGCTTTTTTGACCACAAAACTTTTTTTTTATAGATTTGCACACACTTCACCTTTTTTTATTTTTTTACACAACTTTTTTTATAGATTAATTTTTGACTTTTTTTCTTTTGACACAAAAGCTTTGTTTTTTATAGATTTGTCACAACTTTATATTTTGGCTCAAAGTTTTATTTTTTTACAGAATTTAATATAAAACTTCAATAGAGTAAAGGTTTTTTATAAAGTTATAACAAAAGTTTGTTGAGTATTTTTTTTATAATAGTTTTCGTTCATTATCTTTTTTTAAACAAAATACGTGGTTTTTTTTTTTAGCGATCCGAGTATTTTTTATATCGTATGCTAGAGGGAGTTTGTGTTTAGACATAAGTTTTATCCCCATCGACGAGCCGAACCGATAACTACCTAACTCCCGCTGCATAGCGCGGGAGAGAAAACTATTTTTTTTTAACAACAAAATTTTATTTTGAAGCCCTCTAAATTTTTTAACAACAAAATTTTATTTTGGAGCCCTCTAAACCACTCCTAACCTAACCTAACCAGGTTTGAACCTAGGTGGCCTTTGAAGAACGTTTAACTTTTATCACTTGGCTACCAACCCACGGATATAACTAGCGAAGAAAAAGCCATCGCAAAGATGTTTCGTCGCAGTTTTCGTCGCTTGTTTTGGATTGTTATTGGAAACTATAGCAAAATGTTTTAGTTTAGTATTTATAAATAACTAATACGTGGGTGCTCTAAAGTATAATGTTTCAAATTATGTATAGTGTTATAACCCTCATGTTTGCATGGATTCGTATCGTCGATAATGACGATTCTTTTCACTGCGCAAAGAGCTTAAATTGTTTGATTTGGACGAAAATGGCTCTTGAACACCTCAAATTGTTGTAACCGGCTTCTTCTTTTTTCCATTTTGTTTGACCCAGTCTCTCCCCATTTTCCTATCTTTTCACATGTAACAAATCACCTGGAAAATTTTGTCAAATCTTTTCAATTTCTATCATGCAACGACTGGATTAAATAAATCTCAACCATATTCGAATCTCATAAACCCTATGCTAAACAATACTCCTCTTGACATCTTTGTTTCCGGTAAGATCTTAGACCTGCAACGAACAAGGTAAACAAACTCATAAATCAACGCGAACATGCAATGTTGACCAACACGGCCGCATTGCACGAGTACCATATGAGATTAAGAGGTGTTTCAAGGCGTGGTCGGCTCATAGTTGTATTTAACAAATAGTTCTAACGGTCTTTCAACAAAAGGATGAAATGTATAACAGACACTAAACGTAACATATAACTCATGTAATCAATAAAGATTAAAAACGAAAGGTGCAATTTCCTATATACGTAAATGCATGAGAGAGAATTTCTAATGCTAGAATGGTTTGGCACTTTGGCCTGGCCAAATGAAGGTCTCGCCTGCTATACCACCACCTTAATGGCTAAATGAGTTGTTAGGATCATCTCAATCTAATGCCTACAATTGTTTAGCTAGAGTGTTCTACACAAATCTCTAAAAATTTACATGACTCAAAAATCTTATAAAGAAAATTATATACAAGTATAGATCATACTTTTTAGAAAAGTATGAAATAATCTAGAATGGATCCTATGCATACGTCCAATAAGCGCCAACTTAAGTGTTCAACAATTAAAAGATAACCCTAATTTTACGTTAAATATTTCTTTTGTTATATTTTTTTTTAAATCTCAATTTCTGGTAAATATTTCTTCGTAATTTCCACCCCTCAAATATTACACTTAAATTTCTCCAATTTTTTTCCTTATAAGGGTGAAGGGGGCACAACCCTCACCCAAAAACTACCCTATCAAAAATACTCAATGAAGGTGTATCACCTTACTTTTACTCAAATTCAACCCTAATACCTTTAAAGTGTTGGAGGAACAACCCTAATATCCTAAAGAATTTTTTTTCTTTTTTTGAATTAATTCTTTATTAAAACAAACTAAAACAAATAAAATTAATAAAAAAACTTCATCAATAAAAAATAATAATTAGAAAAATGAATAAAGGAAAAAAAAAGTGAATTTACTATAAATAAATAAATGAATAAAAGGAAAAATAAATAAATAAAGAGAAAGAAAAAAAGCAAATATCTCTATCTCCTCATCAAACCCGCACACTACACTACCACCGGCTTTACCAGCATCTAATCTGAAAAACAAAAAATACCAGCCGTGTCCAACGTTCCAATTCAACAAATGAGTCTCGGGTACATATACCCGCTATGCTACCTGACTCGTCGGCGGCGGTGTACCCGCTTTACCCGTGAAGCCGAACACGGGCGCCCCCTTCACCCTAATTGGTTTAAGGGATAATTATATGGATCAAAGTGCGTTAACCGTATAACAATGGGTTAGTTAGTTGCACACTTTTGGCATTGATAGTGAAAAATCTTTTACATCGACATGCGGGTAACAAGTCAAAATTATAGTTATTTATCTTGATATAGTTACAAAAATTTTCACCTTTTATCTAGACGGATAGTGCAGAAGTTATATTTTCTTTTTATCACAAATCTAAGTTTTTCAATACAGTGACATTAAAAGTACAGTTTTTATAACACACCCACTTTTATATTTCCTCTCCTTTATTAACGGTCACAATGTTAACCTTTTTGTTTAAACATTTCAAAAAGGTTAAATCTGTAAATAGAAAAATATCCTAAAAGGGAACATGTCAAATCCATCGTGAACCGGAAATCTTTCCATCAAAAATGGCTTTTTAGGGTGACGTTGATGCAAGATAGTAAGCTTTTTTTGGATAGTAGATGGTTGGCTAACATATTCCGGTTGTTGTATTGACTATCTTACCACCGAGCTCTCTTGTTGAGTGGTAGCCCTATGACTTTTTTAAATAGGAGGTTATGGGTTCGAGTCTCGCTTGGGACAAAAATTGTTTCAGGTTGAGCCAGAGGTTTTTCCCGGTTGTGGATTTCCTTCTGGGTGGTGTGGGGTGAGGTTTGAACCGGGGTGGTGACTATGTGCCCGGTTAAAATAACAAAGTCCTCTAACCGAGAAATCTTTCCCTCCATAGTTCAAAATAACTTGCAAACAAAAATGCGTCCGGTTGAAAATATCATGATAAAATTGATGAAAAACGCATGTTCGATGTAAAAGACTCGATAAAGATACCAAAAAGGAAGTCAAACGATCAACCCATCCAAAAATATTATGCATCCCCATCCGTCATCTAATCAACAAGCCATCATTGTCAAATAGCTCCCATCCATCATTGTCTAGAAACCCCTTAAGTTCATCAATACCATTTGCAATTTCTATGGGTGATGCATCTGACTTTGAACTTTTGTCAAGAATTCCATAAGAATAGCCCAATTCTGAACTCTTCTTCAGGGTTTCATATGTCTCTATCTCAGGCTCTAAAGGGGTCATGGTGCTTCTGAAAGATGAACTTGAAGAGCCTAAAGTTAATAATTTTGGGCTAGAAAAAAGTGATCCGGATAGCGGGATTCGTTTGTCAAACTTCTCTTTTAGCAGTAACACATCCTGGTATTTCACAGCAATCTCTCCTCTGCAAATATGTACACAACACTGACGGTTCACATTTGTTTTACTCGTATCATCTTTACTAGTAGAGGTGAAAACTATGACCCTTTTATGTATAAACTTGATACAAATTAATTCGAAAATCAGAGAATTGTTGTAATACAATTTTTATAATAAAAAGAAAAATAGGCCGGAAGCGTTTCAGGTTAACCAAGAACAACCCACTATGTTCTAACCTGCTTAAAAAATTCTTTCCCGTTTTGACCCGTTACCCAAGCCACTCATTTTGCCGCATCTAGCTAGAAAATTACTAATAACAAAAGTGAGACTTACTGTAAGATATCAACCGCATGGCCACGGTCCATAAGAAATTCTTGCAACTAAAATACCAGTTTAAATAAAAATCATAATCTGCAACCAAAAAACTATATTCAATGGTATTTGTATAACAAAGGGCTTTATGTCACATACCTTAGAATTTTCCTCTGCTTCTAGCTTCAGTTTCTTAGATTCCTCAACCACTTTTTCCATTTCATTTTCTTGGTACATAAGTGCCTCTCTAGCAGACCGTTCCCTTTCTAACTTTTCGTCGTCTGCTGATGCGATTTCTTCTAAAGCAGCAGCCATTCTAACCTCTAAAGCTCTACGCATCTAAATAAATAATGGAACAAATCCATCATATGAATATATGATAAACATGTATGTTAAGATATACACACAAATGACAAAAAAATACAAACTGTTATACGAAACACTGAAATAATGCATATGGAATAATTTCCATACTCTTGATTAGTTTATTCAAAAAGTAAATTTTTTGAAGTGAATATAATTTTGTTTATGTATTTCACACACTAAAAATTAAAAAAAATGGGCATCACAGAGTGAAAAAGTACTCTAGGTTCACTCAACCTATCCGTTCTCAGCCATACCAATGTAATTCTGGTTTTGACATGTAAAAGCACTATCCCAAACGCCCATTTGTCACCTCGAAACATAACAAACAAATAACTAAAACTAAACAAAAAAATAAGAAATCATACCCCGTCAAGAATTTCAAGCGATCTGTTTTTGTCATCTGACAAAGTAAACAAACGAAGCTGAAGCTCTCTCAATTCAGTGGCTAAGATGGCTTTCTCTGCATTCACTTCTCCAGCATGCTGATAGAATAACAAAAAGTAAGTATACCACAAGTTAAAAATGAAATCAAATTACAATAAACAAGAAACAACCATGTCATTTGCCTCTTTTGCCCTTAAAAGTGCATGCTTCACCTCATCCACCTTAGCAAGAATATCAGAACAACCCCGTGTGGCGTCCTCTTTTGCTTGTTCAGCAGCTTTTTCTTTTGATTCTACTGCTTTCATGAGATCTATAACTGAATCCATAGCCAACCCAAGGGTTTTCTGCACCGTACATAATTTGAAATATTATACTTTCGAGGACAGTCAATTAACTATTAACTAAACTAAAATAGTAATCTGTAGTTTCCAATAACAATCTTGTACAGAAAAAAATGATCTTGCAGTAAATATCAAGTTAACGTAATTATAGCACAATGAAAACAACATGCTACACGCAGCAAAAACAACAAATATCACTAGATAAAGTGCAATTACAAATCTACAAAAAAAAATCCAGACATTTATAGAAAAAGGTATGCAATATTAAACATCTGGATGACTTTTCACTCATTTGACAAGCTTTCATGCAAGCTATTTTTTACCCGTTTGACTGGTTAGAAATAACACATGATTCGATTAAATTAATTCATAAATAAACGGGTCTTCGCATCTAAAATAAACATATGAAACTAATAAAGTTGAAACATAATATGGACGGATACAAATTTACCTTGTTATTTTTAGATTCTTCAATAACTTCATCAAGATATCCGGTGCTACAAATTTGCTCTGATCTAGTAAGCATGGAACTCAAAGCCGACTCATCCTCTTGATCATGGTTATCAAGAGAAACATTTTCACAAATTAATATGGGTGAATCACTATCGGCACTAACACTAATGCTCTCTCCAAATATCTCCCCACAGTTAGCTTCAGTTTCAGTATTTGCATCATGATCAAAAGATATGGCAGTTGGTTCCAAATTTGCAGGCTCTACAACCGTGTGACAGTTAAGTTGACCAGAAAAACCAGAATATAAAGCTACAAAATAGATAGGTCAGATCATAATCCGAAGTCAAAAGAGTTACAGATAAAAAAAACTAAATAAAACTGATTATGTGATATTAAAGGATCAAAATCCGATGATGAGCTGTAATAGACTGCAGTATAAGAGATGTTGTTTGATTGTGGTTTTTCTGTTTGAAGTTGTAAAAATCAAATAGTCAGTTTTAGGAGTGTTCGGCAAATTCTGATTATTTGAGAAAATAAAAAGTTGAACAAAAACACTCTTAGATGTTATAATAACACAATATGGCATTTCAATTTATATCAGATTATCAACTAGAACATTTTTTATAGATAATATAAATAATTTTATAGTAACATTTTGTAACTTGTAATCACAACAATTACTTTTAATCATAATAGAACTAAAAATGAGGTAATAACATATGGGTGGAAATGATTTCTAAAAAGGTACCTTTTTACCTCTTTAAAATTTTAACCGCTTTTACTGCAATTAGTATGAAACTTAGTTTTTGAACCCTTAAAACTGAAATAACCAGAATCTAAATCATTATATCAAAACACTAGAAAGTGAATATTATAAATCCATATCATAATAATAAAAAACCAGTTTCATAACGCAAAGCCGAACACTCCTAAATCAAATAAACACAAGTAAAATATATATGGCAATACTACCTTCCGTTGCATCTGTTGAATGTTCAGCAATGCGTGGATTAACAACTACATGCCCCATAGTTGACTCAATTTGAACACTTTTGCCACCATCTAAAGCCAGCAAATCAAGAATGCACATCAAATACATTAGCTATATAAATCACAAATCTACAAAGACCCAAAAAGCAAAACAGACTTATACAAATAAGGGAAAATCATGAGAATAGGAAAGTTGACTAAATTTTTTTTATGAAATAGGCATCAACTTTTAAGTGGGTTGTGAAGGTGCCGGATTATCGGCGTCTGGGCTATGAAGGTGCCTGATTAATGGAGTGTGGGTTGTAAAGGAGCCTGATTGGCATTGACTTTTAAGTGGGTTGTGAAGGTACCAGATTTATGAAGGTGTTAGATTATGGGTGTGTGGGCTTTTAAGGTGCCGGATTATGGTTGTGTGGGCTGTAAAGGTGACGGATTGTGGGTGTATGGGCTGTAAAGGTGACGGATTGTGGGTGTATGGGCTATAAAGGTGCCAAATCATGGGTGTGTGGGCTATGAAGGAGTAAAAGTCAATGCCTATTTGAGCAAAAATTGTGGTCAACATTCCTATTCTCATGATTTTCCCTACAAATAAACTGTTAAAAAACCCTATTACCATCAAAGGAACCGAGTGAACTCTGACTATTACTTGACGATCCATTTGTAAGTGGTTGATCAGGGAAAGAAGGGATAATCTCAACAAGAACTACTTCCACAGCTGCATCAGCATCCTTATAGTGTTCTAAAGATACCGCTTTCAGTAAACGAGAATCAACCTGCACTATACATATCATCAATCATATAACCCGTAACTAAAATTGAAGTAATATAAATGTACAATAAGTATCTTCAGCCGGAAATGATAACAGAATGCATAGGTTGTTAGAAGAAGTTCTAACAATAATCAGTTCTGTTGTAAATGTAAGTATAATCATCACAAAATACATATAAAGATGAAGATTTCATTACAGAGCAATCATAATAAACACAAAAGCACATCCAATGACTGATTAACAAAAAACATACCTGTGGAAAAAGCTCTTTTAAGACATTATAAACTGACCCCATCACCAAATTCTGAAAAACAAAAGGTTCACTGCTGAATGTCTGATCTAATAAAAGGCAAAATAACGATCAAAATTTAGCTAAATTAATAAATTCAGCTTGAGAAATATAAGAGTAGTTGCATGTAATTTTCTATACAAACAAAAACCTTGATTGATCATATAAAGTTGAAGACACAACACACATATCTGAAGGTTTTGACAATTGAGAGTTACCTTCGATCGCGCAATTCTGTTGAGAATCAAACCCTAACAGATGGATGGAGGATTGTGCGAAGAAGGGCTTGTTTCGATGAGAATACGAGCGAAAGTATTTATAGGGTTCGGCTCTCGAGGATTGGAACTCAACAGACGGTCCCATTCATAACAAATTGTTTTTAAAATTTTATTTTAAAACATTATTTTATTTAAGGTAAATTTCGATTTTAGTCACCTTGATTTAAATATGGTTTTTCAGTTGAACCATTAAGAGGTGAGCTGTCAATGAAACAAACACATCTTACATCTGAACGGTTCAGATTAGCCTCTTAATAGAATTATTGAGAGGCTACAAAACAGTTCCTTAATTAAATTAACTATTTTTTAATAGCTTCAGTTTCACACTTATAGTTTTTATGGTTTATTAATTGTCTCAATCATCTACACTATTTTTTCTATTAAGTTTTTATGAAAAGATAAAAATATCTTTGTTAAAATTTCAAGTAAACTTAAGTAACTTTGTGGTTAGCTATCATCACTTTTTAACCATTAAGGATTTGGATTACTAATCAACCATGCATATAAACAAACTTATTTTTAACTAGTGTTAGTGTTTCACAGGTACTTTACTTAGTAATCGGTTACTTAACATTTCACACAAAACATGTCAATGATCAAAACTTGATTATTTCACCGCTTCACTTATAAAAGCAACTTGGTTACTTAAAATATATATTTCCAAATCTTTTATCAATTCACAAAATTTTTATATAAATCGTATGACGTGTGCCTTATTTTTGTAAATCCAGTGTACTCACATTTGTCAAATCCAAGAAAACTTCTTCAATCAAACATTTATACTTCCATTTGTGTCACTTTCTTCGATTTAACTACAATCAGTAGTCTTATTTGGACTATACTTATCAAAGCGAACAAGGTATCCACTATTAGTTCCATTCCATGATCAACGAAAGGTTACGATCCCCTTGTTTGTTTTGTTTTGCTTTATGATAAATTTGTTGGGTATTTTGTCAGTGGTGATCAGTTATATTAGTTATAAAAAACGGTTGATAAATAGTTATAGATTAATAATAATTATTTAGTAATTATTAATACGTAGCGGAACGAAACCGATTTCGTGTTGTATATAAAAAATTCAGTTATAACAATTATTAGATTATAATTATATATAGTAATTATAAACCCTAATAATTGTTTCCGGGCCCAAAATCTAACACGAGATGTAAAAGCCCGAACCTGTTTTAATGTTTTAATAAAAGATTAAAACAATATATAATTATTATTTATAAACCAGTATAAATAATAATTTCCGTCTAGTGAATATATATAAATATATATTGTCTCGCTAACAAATCGTAATTACCAGTTAAGCGGGTTAAATGGATTTAAATGTTTGTTACCTTAAGTGTAACTCTTACGGGTCACAACTCAGTTAGTAGCGTTAAATAATCGGGACCGGACATATATATTTCCAACAAAATTCACACGGTCAGAGGCGGAACTACAGGAGGGTCCGTTGACCCTCCGGTCAGCTAAATTCTTAGTTTACCGGAGTACTTCTAAAAAAAATATATAGTTGACCCTCTTGTTTTTCTTCTGTAGACCATTAAAGTTCAAAGGAAAAAAAACAGAGTGTTTCGATGTTTTTCGGCTTGCGAGGGTGGTCCGGCAGGCGGATAGTGGTGGTCCGGCGAGCTGTTACTTATGAATGGTGGAGTTGCAGAGAAGAAATAAAAAAGAAACGAAGATTCCCTCTATATGTATGTTTAATGGCTTAAATATTGAAATATGTGGGCTTTTAAAAAGAATGAACTTGGCCCAATTTTTAATATTAAAAACCTAATCTTTTTTATTGCTGAGTTTCTTTTCTAAAGAAAAACAAATCATATTTTTTGACGCCGTCTGTCGTTGGTGTCATTGAGAATCTCAAGAAAAGCTTTTTTCTGACAGTCCACCATCAATCTCATCTCATCATGAAGTAAGTCTTTTAAAGGTCGGGGCGAACATGAATCTGGTGAAAAATTGGAAGCCGGTGGTGGGCTTTTTTGGGATAGATTGTCAAACTGGAAAGCGAAAAGGTTGTCCTATGAGGGAAGAATTACTTTGGTGAAATCATTATTGAACTCATTGCCCACGTATTTCTTTTCCTTGTATAAGGCCCCGGACCAAGTCATTGGGGAATTGGATTTTTTGCGAAGAAGATTTTTGTGGGGGGGTTCGGAAGAGAAGGCGAAAGTGTGCTGGGTGGCATGGGATAAAGTAACCTCCCCGGTAGAATAGAGGGTTTGGGTTTGGGATCTTTAAGGGATGCAAACTAAGCTCTCCTAACAAAATGGTGGTGGAGATTCAAAGTAGAACATAACAGACTATGGTGAAATGTAATTTGATCTCTACATAGCAACTCAAGGTCATGGAGCTACATACCGATTAAAATCTCAAGGTCAGTGTGGAAACAAATATATGGTGTTTCATCCAGATTGTCGGTGAGAGGTATAGATATATCAAAGCTTATAAGGGGGATAGTGGGGGAGGGTAGTAGCATTTACTTCTGGAGGGATTGTTGGTTGTGATCTTCCCCTTTAGCCGAATTGTGTCCATCTTTATTTGCGCTTGAGAAACGGAAGGATTGTTGGGTGGCCAACCGGGTACGAGTCTTGGACGGAGAATTGGTGGTAACATGGGATTGGAACCGACCCCCAAATGCGAACGAGGAGACGGTGGACCTGGATAGGCTACTGGGCTCGTTGAATGCATTTAATTGGTTATCAGCGAGGGATAGATGGAAGTGGGAATTAGAACCATCCGGATGCTTCTCAGTGTCAAGTATCAAGACCAATCTGGCAAGGGTAAGTGGTAGTACCCCTAATTATAAGTTCATGTGGAACCCTTTGGTCCTAAAAAAGGTTAGCATTGTCGCTTGGAGAGCTGAGAAGGATAGACTCCCAACGGTGGATGCGTTGATTAGAAGGAACATCCCGGTCCAAGACACTTGGTGCGGATTTTGTGGGGATCATATGGACACAATGGAGCATGTGATATTATCTTGTGACTTTGCCCAAGATGTGTGGCAGGTGATTTCAATGTGGTGCAAAGCAATGCCCTTCTTTGCTGCGGACGTGCGGGACCTACTGGACTCGTGGAAGTCCGTCAGGGGGTTCTTCCATTCATAAAAAAGTGGTGCATGCAATAACGCTAATTACGATATGGAGTATCTGGAGATTGAGGAATTCGGTAAGGCTTGGAAATGGGGAGGTATCTTTGGTAAAAATTGTGGAGGAGATTAAGGTTCAGGTATATTTATGGGTTTGTAATCGGGCTCGGTCGGTGACCCTAACTTAAGACCAATGGAAGAGATTTGACACAATGACTCTTGGATGATTCTTCTTGTTTGGGGTGTTTAGAAGATTTGGTTTGCATTGTTTTGTTTTTACCTCTGTTAGTGTTTTTGTTTGTTTTGGGGTGTATTGGTTAGTGTCCAGTTAGTTTCTGGCTCGCTGTGATAATAAAATTTGGTGGTTTTGTTGGCCGTTAAAAAAAAAGTTTTGTTTTCCTTTCATTTATTATTATTAATTATTATTAGTTAGCAATACGATTCTTTTTATGCTATTTATTATTATTTTAATTAAGGATTACGTCTAAATTAAATTATGTATGATTATTTGCCATGTTTTATTTTATATTTTAAGATATTTAATCATTTTATGCTATGTTTATGTGTAGAAATGTATCTTTAGAAAGATATTTTAGTAAAAATCTCAAAGTAAGTGTTGGGACTTCATCAAATCCGTTAAATTCCAATGAAAATAATAATAAACGAAGCCGAGAGGAAATTGAATTGTCTGAAGATGAAATTGTTGGTGACCCGGCGTTACGTAAACCAATTAGTGATTATTCGATTAATATACGAGAAGAAGTGAGAAAACGGTATATAACGAAAGGCCCTTGTCAACCAAAAGGTTATGTTTTCCCTAAAAAGGAAATTGGTGGAAGTATGAGAAAATTTCAAGAAGCATGGTTTGACAAATTTTGTTGGTTAGAATATACTGTATCAAAATATGCCGCATTTTGTTTATGGTGTTATTTGTTCCCTACTCGTAATAAACATGGAGATGATGTTTTTATCAACCATGGTTTTAAAAACTAGAAAAAGGCGTTCGAAAACTTTCGTGACCATGAAGGAGGTCATAATAGTATACATAATCATGCAAGAGTTCAATTCGAGTCATTCAAAGATCAAAGGCATAATTTAAGTTATATGATGTCATGACAATGTAAGCAAGATGAGATTGACTATCGTATTCGGTTAACGGATGTTGTTGATGTGGTTCGATTCATTTTAAAACAAGGTTTGGCTTTTCGTGGGCATGATGAGGCTTTAACTTCCGGTAGTCGAGGTAATTTTCTTGAACTTGTCACATGGTATTGTGAGCATAATGATGAAGTAAATAAGGTGTTTAATTCAAATGCATCGGGAAATAATCAGTTGACCTTACCAAAAATTCAAAAGGAAACTGTTAATGCCTGTGCTACGGAGGTAAGAACATTATTGTAAATGAGGTTAAAGGGAAGTTCTTTTCTCTTTTGATTGATGAGTCTCGTGATTGTTCTATAAAGGAGCAAATGGCAGTGGTTTTGAGATACGTAGATGATGGTGGAGAAGTTATCGAAAGGTTTATCGGGGTAGTGCATGTTACCGACACTTGTGCATCATCTTTAAAAAGTGATATTGACAATTTATTTGCTAAAAATGGTTTAATAATGTCTAGAGTTAGAGGTCAAGGTTATGATGGGGCTTCTAATATGTGCGGTGAGCTAAATGAATTAAAACAAAAAAATTTAGATGAAAATAAGTATGTGTTTTATATTCATTGTTTTGCTCATCAGTTGCAGTTAGTCGTTGTGGCTACGTCATCTAAATATGCATCTGTGAGTACTTTTTTTTATTACCTTGCGATGATTGTGGATATTGTTGGAGCTTCATGTAAAAGGAAAGATTCTATTCGACAAAAACAATATGATGATTTCGTGAAACGTATAGAGATGGGTGAAATTTGTACAGAGAAAGGTAAAAACCAACAAATGAGCTCGAGCCGGTGACACTCGTTGGGGTTCCCATCTTAAAACAATACATCGACTTTTAAACATGTGGAAACCAGTGAGAGAAGTGCTCATTGCTTTGTCTAGAGAGGGCACTGATGGAAAAACTCAAGGCACTGCATTTAGTTTGGCTGAAAAAATGGAGAACTTTGAATTTGTGTTTGTCGATCATTTAATGTTGAACTTATTAAGAAAGACAAATGACCTGTCACAAGCCCTACAGTTAAAGAATCAAAATATTGGCAATACTGTCCGATTGATTGAAGATCTTAAATATGATCTAAAGAAATATAGGGATGATGGATGGGAGGAATTAATGAAAGAAGTCACTTCATTTTGTTCTAAAAATGAAATTCATATGCCTAACATGGAAGATGTCATTCTCGACCGAGTTAGACGAACAATCAATGATGAGCCACAAACATATCTCCACCGTTTTCGTGCTGATATTTTTTACCAGGTATATTATTTTTTTCCGTTTTAGTTAACAATATTTTACCTATAACGTTTTAGGTTAGAAAAAATAATCGCATTTTCTTCACAAGATTCTAGATTGTTGATCTTCTTTTAAACGAGATGAATGAACGGTTTACCAAGTCAAACTCGGAGTTACTTATATGTATAGCGTGCCTCGATCCTAGAGATTCATTTCAAAGTTTTGATCGTGAGAGGTTGTTACAACTTGCTGAATTATATTCAGAAGATTTTTGTGGCTCTGATCTAGGACAACTAAGGATACAACTCGACCGATACATTTCAACTGTTTAGGAAAGTATTCTCCATACTTTCAAACCATTGAAGAAGGCCAGTAGCACCTTCCGTCCCGAAGAATTTGGTGGGGTTGCAAGAATTGAAATGCTTGAATGTGCAGTACGGTGGGTTTGCACCATTCCCTTGCGTGTTAGACCCATCACTGTTGTTGTTAGCTTGGATCATTTGGCCTATTAGTTGAGTAAGTAGTGCAACAAGGTCAACGTTGGGATTGCTGGAGTTAGCATTAGCTGCGCGACGGGGAGGCATTCTATAAAATACCACGAGAAAAGACAAAATTTTATGAGACTTCGAGCAAAATAGGCATGCATGTGCTACAGTTGGTAGACTGTTCACAATAATGTAAGCAGGAACGCGAGATGACACTCATCATATCGCATGATAATGTATGTAAGTTCTGACTAAAAACTGATCACATAATTCATTCAAAATTTATAACACTAAAGGATAGGGGAAATAAGCCATGAAATCTATTCCTGGGAGGATATGATAACATAGATCATTATTCGCGCGATAGGAATGGCCGGGATTCGCATGCACTATAAATCGTTATTACGTGTGCACCCGTAGTAATGATTTGTTTTGCATGTTCGTCTAGTTCTTCCTACCTTGCTATAATGTCTCCAAATTTGAGTTTAAGTTCGGATTGTATCCTTGCGACTACATTGACTTATCAACGTTAATTAATTTCCCGAAACTTTCAAAGAGACATGCTTTAGCCTATAGGTAAACACTCACTTCAGGAATTCCCAGGAAAGCATACGGGTCCGTTTATTTGGATTTATACGAAATGCTTTCCTAGACAGAAAACCCAATGTACATGTGTCACCCTTCCAGATTGCACGTGTCTTTTACTGGTTTCAGGAAATTAAGTCGTTGACGAGATTTTCAAGATTTTAATAGATTTAAGAGTCTATGAATATAAAATGTGTAGGAATGTTGCAATTTATAAGGATTAGGAGAGAGTATGAAAAGGGATGAGTAGTGTATTTGTTTGCATAAGTTTGTTTGTCGAATGTGTATGTAAAGTATGTATCATGTATTTAAGCCTTGTATGTATGTGTATAAGTCTCATGTACCAAACTTGGGAAAATTCAAATATTACCTAACTACAAATAATTCACATAGCATTTAATCATTTAGCACATAGCACATAAAAGGGAGTCCTAGGGTTATAGTCTAGGTCATCGTGTCTAATAACCTAATTCCCTATAACCATGGCTCTGATACCAATCTGTCACACCCCGACCGATGGCGGAATCATCGAGGCGGACAATGAAATGATTGTTCATAAGCACATGATCTACTAAGGTTGCATAACTCATTAATGAGATTTAAATACCAAATATCCAAATACAATTCAAGTTACAACACCCTATTCTAGAATATTACACATAATTATTTTACTAGGTCCAAAAGCCTACTAGGTCCAAAAGCCTTATGTGTAGCACCTTCAACACATAGTCACAAAATCACATATCTTCACCTGAAACGTAATCCAAAACAAGTGTCAACTACGAGAGTTGGTGAGTTTACATATGTTTAAATAAGATAAAAGTTTAGTTAAAAACGTTTATACAATTCATAGTTTGACATGGTATGATATGGCATAATGTGGAGAATTCACTATATGTATACCAATTGTAAGCATGTAATTTTGTATATAAGCATAAAGGTTTAACGTGATAGGCATAGCATACCGCTACCCTAAAAGTGATAGGCATGGAATCAAGACTATGTGGGTTACACATAATTTAAACCATCCTAAAAGTATTCATAGCATAACAAGTGATCAAGCACAAAAGCACAATAATCTACACATGTAAACACAAGTTGAATTGTATGTAAGTAAGCACAGATTACGTTTCACCCCAAAATGTATAAAAATGTAAATAGGGGATATGTAACTCACCTTGCAGCGAGGGTTTTACTTCACGCGCGTTGGTGATATTTGTATTGTTGTTATATACGACGAAATCCTATGCAAATGAATATGTATCAAATATGAATTCGTGTACACGTATATTTGTTTAAATATAGGTGGGTTTGTAATTGAAATAACATTTGCGGGAAATTATATGTTTTGAAATCATTGTACAAATAAATATTAATTTTTGTAAGATTATGTATTTTTATAAAATTTCTAATTTAAATATTTAAACTTCTTGGAATATATATATTTTTAATAACACTTGCATTTTATAAATCATAATTTACCCATTTTGAATTTCATAAAAATATTATATTTTGAATAACGCGTATTTTTATTTATTTATAAAAATGATATTTTTGTTATTTTTCGTGAGTTTAAATAATTAAATAACTTATGTAAACGTCGGTTCTATTACTTTATAAATTTAACGGGTTTGAATATGTCCAAAAGTCAAGTTAAAATAAACGGCCGAGTTAATGGCCTCGAAATAATTTTTAGTGGGTTAAAGATATTTAAAAGTAGTTAAATGGGTTTTAAATTAATTATGTGAATATATAGTAAATAAAATAAGATTAAATAGTCAAATGGGTCGGACCGGGTCGGACCAGTCCCGAATCCGGGTTCATAGGATGAAACGGGTCCAGGGGTTCAAAACAGAAATTAAATAAAATAATAAAAAAAAGGGGGTTTGGATCGGAGCTCGCGAGAATCGAACACGGGACCTGATTGTTATCGGGGACGAGTGTGACCAGCCGGGCTATAAGCCCATCGCTGATCATTACTAATGCTTAAAATACATAACAAGTCCCTGTCCTTGATCCTGAGTTCTCGGCAACACAAGCCGGTGTTGCCGAGGACACTGATTTGCCGGAATCGCGATGATGTTGGCCTCGAATGTGATTGGGTTAGTTAACCGTAAGTGAAACGAGTATATAAGTATGAAATTTAGAGGTTAATACCAGATGGAGGTGGCCTGCGAAGTCGAGGACGAAGCCGAGAGACCCCAAAACTGGAAATGGACCTTGGGGTCGAATTGGAACTTCAAAAGGGCTGGGGAGCTTCTCCTGGATATCACGAACACCGCGGTAGCCTCAATTTAAGGAGGGAATAGACGGAGAGAGTGCCATTAACGGATGAAGGTCCAGGGTTGACTTTTAACTTGAATCATAATCCCGATAGTACACACGGCAATTGATAGCTTGGGTTCACACGCACCGACCAGACGAACATACGGGGCTAGGTTATAGCCGTGGAGGTACTGTGTGTCGGCCGAATTTTTATGGGTTTGACTTTAGGTTAGACAATGGCGTCTCGGGAATTCTGATGATATGAAGACAAATTGGTCGGGGAAACATGGTCGTGTGAGGGCGGCGAGTACAATGGTGCAGGTTTCGGGTGTTGAGGTGTAGAGGGACAGGGTTGTCGGGCTTCGCCGGAAAAGCGAATTATCCGCCGGACCAAGGAGCAGGGTGACCGGTAAAACGATTTGGGGTTTGGCAATTATAGTCCCTGGGGTTTGGTTTAATACAGAATAGCCCTTAAATTAAATACCGGATGGATCCCTGTAGTTTCATTTGACCAGAAACAGCCCCTCAACGATTTTAAATTTTAAATCCTTTTAGTCTGATTAATTACAATATAAACCCTGAACTTTTATTTAAATAAATTAATTTAAATTTCTTTTAAATCAAACTAATTTATAAATTTTTTTATAAACTTGTATTATTATTTTTATAAATAAAAGTTTTATAAAGGTTATTAATCCTATTAAAATATGTTTTTCTTTTATATATACAAATTTTTAAATGTGGAATTTTTTTTTGTATAAAATTTTATATTAGTTTTTAAAATTTATAAAATTTTTATTAAATTAATTTCATAACATAAAATACTTATTTGTATAAAAACCAAATAAAACTTAAGCATATAAAGTTTCATAAAACTTATGTTTTTATTTATGATCAATCTCATTGAATGGTAAATAAAATTGAAAACCATTGATTTATATAAATTATTTAATTTAATAACATAATTTATATAGTTTATAACCTTCAAATATTTTTTTTTAAAAAATTAAAAGTACATAAATTGAAATTTGCCAATACACCAATTTGTATAAATTTGATTAAATATAAAATGTTAATATTTACACGATAAATTCCGCAACGAAAATTTTTGAAATGTCACATTTATGGTTCTACCACTGCACACGGTGTTCCATGTAAGCCACCTCTCATGTTTATTTTACCAACCACAATCTTTTCCTCGATCTAAAACCATGAACATAATTTTAAACTCTCCAAAACTAACAACTAGTTTGTTAACTCTAGCCACCTTAAGCTAACACCATATTCAAGAACACACATAACATGAAATACAACTATATATTTTGTTAACCTCACATTTCCTATTTTGTTACGAAAGCTTAAGTACGATTAGGATGACCAACAATTATTGAAACTAGATACATCAACATCTTCAACATAGTTATCTCAATAGTCATATGCATATATCAATTTTGATAAGCTTTGGTATGGCTTTCATGATTCGTTCAAAACCTCCCGGTTTTCGTATGCTCGGCCTATTAGCTCGTAACCGAATATACGACATAAACAGTTCTTGATTTAAATCTCGCTTTTAAAACACCGCTCTAAATGGGGGTAATGTGCATTTTCTCAAACTTTGGAGGACCTAAATTGCTAATTCCTCAAAAAGTCAAAATCTATTCACACAAGAAGCATCCCCCGCACACGCCTGCATCGCATCACAGCATATTCCCCCCTTTCTGCTCATTTCTAGGGCTCAGATTCCCCCAATCTGCTCTATCGACCTTCAACAAGTTTCAGCTGACGAAATCACTCAATCTCCAATCATATCTCCCATCCATCAAATCACTTCAATCATGGCGACTCCTGATGTTTTCCTGCAGGGCAAACACGATCATTTCTCATCGTCATCTGCATTTGATCATACCAAAGGTACGCAAAATTTCCTCATCACAAGTTCGATTTAATTGATATTCTTTTGCTTTTGTCTGCAGGCGATGCTAAATCACGAGGATTTGAGCTCGAGAAAAAAATTGAATACCTCGAGAGCTTGAACGACAGAGTAATTTTGATTCATAGATTTATCTTTAATTTTCCGGTGTGAAAACTTGTGATCTTGTGTTGATTCGTAGAAGAAATTGCGAATGCTGTGATTGAATTGATATTTTGACCTACAAATCCTGTATATACTGACAACCTGGTTTTGAGCTGTTATAATTTCTAATCTACTTGCAAAACTATGATCTTGATGACTATCTATTGAATGTTTCGATCTACTGAGTTATTTCTGTAACCTTTTGAGGTTCTGTGCTAAAATTTGGTCTTCTTCATCATATTAACCGAGTAATCTGTGCCTGAAATGGAAGTTTAATGTTGTTGATGTTGTTCCAATTTAGTAAATTGCCACTTGATAGATACTTTTTAAATGTTATTGATCTTGTAACTTGCATAACTGAGGTTTCATGGTTATGAACTATTTGGGGGTTTACACCATCTTTAGTTAATTAGTTGTGATTTAGATTGTATGTAATCTTTAATTAGTTTTATGATCCGTGTTTCTGAAAACTATGTAGTTGACACTCATCAATTCTTTTCAGGTTAGCAACAGACGGGCACGTAGATGGATAAATGATCGCATACTGTTGGAGCTTGTACCTCGTTTGACTGGAGATGAAATTAGAGGGTTGTTTGCCCCACCACCTTGGGGTAAGGCTTATAAATATATGTATATGTGTGTATCTATTTCGTATTCTAAATGTAAGCACACACATTGCACATAATGATGAATGCTTTAATTTGAATCAGGTATTTTGTTATGCTATTTGAGGTAGTAAGAGTTGGTTTTTTTAGTGAATGTATCAATAGATAAGTGGATAAAAGCAAGGGAATATATTAAAGATTTGCATAAATAACCGTAGACCAAAGAATTGAAGATTTTTAATATCAGTTTTATAACATCACATGCAGTATTATTCAAAAGGGCAACAGCATACAACTAAAACATTTTTTATTTAGAACTTTTTAGGGTTTCCTTGTGACCTTGCTATTTATATACAATTTTATTTATGAGCAAACAGCATAGAGATTTATTGAACTTTACACCTATTGTTTTATTGTATGTATTGAACTTTAAATGTTACCTTTTGATGTAACCAACTTTTAAACTTACCTCCTGATGCAAAAGGGGGTAAAGTTGGATACATTTCCATGTAGATAGATTTGATAGTAGGTAAAAAAAGATAGATTTTAAAAGTTAATTACATCAGAAGGTAAGTTTTGAAAAGTTGGTTACCAAAAGGAAAGTTTTAAAGTCCAATACAAACAAATAGTAATGCGTGTTAAGTTAGTTACATTTGCATTTGATTTGCTCTTCTATTTTTCTTTCTTTGGTTGGCCAAGCAGTAAAATTAACCTCCATGCCATGCTCTTTGTTTGCTGACCTGGATACATGATACATCATTCATTTATGGTTCACTTTACAGGTGATGAGGCACAACCGTCACCATTTTGCATGACAAATGTTGGGGAGTGGGACAAATTTAGGAATATAGACATGGATAAAGAGGTTTTCCCCTTCTCTTGTTTCACAATCCTTCTTTCTGGGAATTTACTCTAGGAATTTTTTTTTTCTTACTCATGTTTGTACTTACACTGATGTCAATATCCTATTGTTCAATTTAACTCTGCCTCCTGTTTCCCACCCTTTAATATGGTAGGTGGTCGGCCTGAAAGAAGTGTATATCTTAGAAACGTGAATAAAATCTTACTCTGTTTATTTGCTCTTATTTAGCTTCTTTCTTTCTACTATGGACCTTGCCTCTCTTCATAATGTACAAGAGGTTGCATTTGACCCGTTTACCTATGCAATGGGTCGATTTGGGCCATGTTAATTTCAAAGGGATCAATTGGTCAAATGAATCGAATTAAAAAGTTTCACTAGAAATGGATTGGGTCGAAGGGGCCAAATGGCACCCAAGCTGAATTTTTAATGCATACAACCTTCTAAATTGTTTTATATAGTAAGTTAGCTTATTATAGTAAAAGGGAGTTTTTGTAGTCATATTTAACAGATTCATTATTTTTATAAAATTGACCAACAACATGAACCTGTTATGACTTACGTCTCATTACCCTACCCGCTCGACCCTCTCATTTTGCCACCACTAATGTAACGGTTTGTCCTGAAACGCATAAAAATGTTTCAGTCTTAATGTTTTTTTTCACTGTAGGCTGGCGCAATAGAGGCCCTTAAAGGTTCATCATCAAAGAAGAAAAGTCGTGTGGATGCTGATAAGATAGCTGCATTGACTGCATGGCACAGGGTTGACTGCAGAACTAGAGAGGCATTCCGCCAAAGCTTCCTTCCAGAACTTGTTAACGGTTTTGAGGTATTTTACAATACGCACCTCCATCCGGTTATACAAAAATGATCCTTATTCAATTATTATTTTTTGCTTGTAAAATGGTTTTGCTTGAAATGTCTAGATTTTTGTGTTGTTTTCTTTAAAGCAGATATGCAATTTTGACCCATTTAGGAAGCGGGTCAAATGGATAAACCTCCTCAATCATTTTAATAAAAAAATTAGGTTATTATCCAAGTAATATTAGTTTTGCAATCACATTGATGGTGTATGAAATGATTAAAAAGTTTGGAGGTGTTTCCGGTCAACCCAACTGATCCCGTCTCATTTTGCAATCCAACAAACCGACCCATTTCCTATCTCTTACCTTAAAATTTATGCTTTTCTTTATCGGCCCGTAACCTGGGAATGATGAACTGTTTCAGGAGAACATACGGGCCTTTGTCTCAGAGGCAACTAATGAGGAGGTTCTTGTGCTGTACGCCCAAGATCCTTTCCATAGGCTGTTACTTCATGGTGTTTGTGAGGTAAAATATAAATATGCTTCAAACTTTTTTTTATTAAATTTATTATCAGTACTACTGATCTTGATCTTCATTTTTTTCAATGTTGATATGAAAACTTAAATCGTCTTGTCTGCTTTTAGAACAATAACCCAAAGTAGGGGTGTAAATTTCTGACACGATATGACACAAAGCTAACACGAATTCGCGGGTTTGGGTTTAGTCTAAACAGGTTTGGGTCAGTTTCTGGACGGACCGCAAGCATGTTTATCTAAATAGGTCGTGTTCAAGTTGACCCATTTAACTTAAACATATTGAGTTTTTTATGCTAAAATCTATACTATATAATAAATAAAGGTTTCTCAATGCCACATGTCGTCTCCATATTCATCCTTATAAAATTTTTCCCGCCTCTCTCTCATAATAAATACACTTCCATATTTCAATAATAATATATTTTTAAACAAATTATTAATTATACGAATAAAACACATTTATTTTTAATTATCTCATATTATAAGAAAGTTTGAAATGTAATTACCAAGCTTATGTTTTCAATCAAATAGTAAATGAAAGTTAAATTACATTGAATAGTATTTTATGTATTTTTTAAACTAAAAAAAATATTAATTTTTACATATTTTTTGATTTTGTTTTCTATTGTTAGTGTACGTAATACATTTTTCCACATATAAGATACATATATACAAATTTAAGAATTTTATGTATTGATATTTTTCACCCTGTGTAGTACACAGGTTCTAAGCTAGTTTAAAATATAAAAGAGAAATGGGTTCATGTCGTGTTCGGGTTAAATGGGTCGTGTTTGTGTCAATCCATGAAAACTCGTGTCGTGTTTGGGTTCATTTATTTGACACGATTTTCGGGTTCAAGCCGCCAACCCGCGAACACGACCCCCAACCCAAACACCAGGGTATTTGGATTTGCTTGTATTACAACTAATTATCTAACGACGATTATTCAATATTCACTTTGTTACTTTGGAAATGCACATCCAAACACCCTCTAAATCCACTTTGGCATCGACAGTTCTACGACTTGGTGTCAACAACGGAGTCCGAGACCAAAGGTACAAAGGTGTTGAAGATGACCAAAATCAAGAAGAAAAAAGCGGGCAACAATGAGCTCCCGACCATCACACTTTGCGCGTTTCTGAAAATGGCAAAAGGTGGTTTTTGGTAGGCGGTTTAACTCAACGGCCCCTACCCGCGATTACAACCCGTGTAAATAATTAGCTTAAGTATTTACCAGCTAAAATATAACTGGATGTAAGCTTATTTCTGTTGTCTCTGCCCTTTGAATAATTTATTTCTAGCTGCAAATATGGTGAAAATGCCAAAGATTCTTTTATTTGATTTCGTTGGAAGTTTATTTCAAATGTTTGCTGAATAATGGTAGGTTTAATTATATGTTAAACATGTATTACTCATATGGTTGTAATTTATATGGAATAAATAAAATATTTTAACTTTTGTAATTGAGATTTATTGTTATTGTATTTGTTGTTCTTTTATTAAATGTTTTGATCATAATTCATCGGGATACATATTGAAAAACTGCCATAGAAAGATGGGTATTAGCCTATTTGGTATTAGGGATGAGATCGGTATCGAATCAGTACCGAATTTATGAAAAAGTAGGTACCGGTACTGAATTTATCGGTTCAGTACGGTACCGGTATTTGTTACAAAATGTTCATCTTTTTCTGTACCCGTACCGTACTGGTACCTAAAATACCGGTACCGAATTTATGGAAAAGTGGGTACCGGTACCAAATCTATCGGGTAAATGCTCTCTCATGCTCTTGCCTTTTAGATGGAAGGTCTGGATTTAAACCCAAATATAAGGTAAAATATTTGATGTAATGTAAGAGTACGATACGGTAGATTGTCGTTCAAAAAATAAAATAAAAAGATAAGTATTTATGGGCGGATGCGGTGTGGGGGTAGAGGTTTCATAAATCTAATAAATTATTTGTTAGGTGTCTTTTTGTTTTTCTTTTCTAAAATTCATGGGTTGTCTACAAGGGTCAGGTTGGTTTATGGTGGGTTTAGATCCAACTGACGAGTTCGTTAGTTATGTTTTATATTTAAAATAAAATACTTATGTTCTATTTTATGTCAAAATTTTAAACTTAAAAGTGAAGAAATCATGTTGTTTTATGTATGAACCCTGTAAATTTGTAAAGAGTATCAATATGTAAAATTCGGGCTTTGTTGTTTACATGTGTTTTTTTTATAAGCGTTTCAATGTCATTTGTTTTTGTCGGGGTTAACCCCAGTGTATATGTAGTCGAAAACGCACCTTACAAATTTTAACACTTAACAAGTACCGACTTAACAATATCGGTACCAGCGTCGGTATATCGGAATCGGTACGGAAGTATTTTTTGGTTTTCGCTAAACGTAAAACACTTGCCGATATCCTTTTATGTAACGAATTTATTTTTTTAGGTTCTCTCTTTCATTAGTTTTAGCGAATGCTGATTTCGTACCAGTAACGTAACAAACCTAACCTATACCAACTGAATTCCCACCGCTTAGCGCAGGGAAATTTCATTAGTTAAAAAACAACTTTCAATATTGCACGAATTTTTTTCTGAATGCAAGACAACAATCTACCCACCTTCTATTTGAATTTCTTTACAAGCTTCAACTCAGAATAACTCAACCTCATATTGCCTCTCAACTTAGGCTTCAACAATAGTTCAAAATTAGGATAAGCTTTCACTTCATCCATACATTTGGCTTTTCAACTAAAATGTGATGATTAAAGAGATGGGATTATGTTGGATCAAGAGTAAAGGAGTAGTTTTGATAGGTTAATGTTTGATGTTTTTATGACCCGCTTAAATTTTGGTGAAAGATGACGTGTTTCTAGCCACATCATTCATATCTCCATAGAAAGTTCTAGATAATACTAGCAAATTCTAGTCATGGAATCATTCCATGGATATTTTCATAGAAAATTCTAGATAATACTAGCAATATCATAATTACTTGTATAGAGTTTTGTAGATTTTTTTTAGCAAATATGATGCATATATAAAGAGGGAGGCTTGCCATTTGAGCTCTTCACCTCCCAAAATGTAGTCTTCACCTAAGCTCTCGAAGTGTAGTGTCTTCTTGTAACGAATAAAGATTTTTGTTTACTAGTCTTGTATTCTGTGACAATATCTTGATACTGAAATTTTTACGGATTAACTAAAACTAATAATGACGATTATATTGATATAGTAGAAAAACAAGAAACTAAATGAAATAACAGAAGTAGTGAAAAGTCATAACTTATTTCATCTACTACTCCATATCCTAACTCATTATTAATTTCAAAACCACTTCAACACGGTCAATTTATATTAATCTCAACCCCTTTTCACTTCCTGGTTATTGTCCCCGATTATTAAAGAAGATGTTATAGATTTGTCTTCACGCTTCAATTCCTAATCCCCAAGGACTGGTACTAAACTAACCATGATGGTGACACTATCACCGATGAAGACCACGACCGTCTGGGATGGAGTGATGGAAATGACCAAGTAAGGGTAAAGATATTTTGATTTGGGCGGCTCAGCTTGTGTTTGTCGGAATCTCCGTGCCATCGACGGAGGTTGCCAAATTTCTAGAAAAAGAGATCGTTCTAAGACTCGCTCCGCAGATGCTCATTCTCACTCTTCTTTCCAGGTTCTAAGACTCACTCCGCCGATCGTTCTAATAATGGTTAACAGATACAAATTTACCTCTACTTTTGATGAACTAGTAGTGGGATCTTATTCAACTGTGTAACTGGTGGTTTGACTAAACAATATACGAAGATTGCCTTCATAGTTGAATAAACTTCTTAATGCTGAATAAATGGAGCTTTGATTGTATTGTGAACAACCTGCACAATATTAATATCATCAGAATGTGCACATGGTTGTTTAAAAAAGTGTAAACATAAGCAGAAGTCTAAAGGACTTTTGAATAAAGCCAAGAATCACACCTCCTCAAGAATGCTGATAAATTCTTTTATCTCATGTGACACGGTAAACAAGCTCTCCTAACTCAATGGTTAAGATAGCTTTTTTGGCCTTCACATATCCAGCATGCTGATAAAAGAACCAAAAGATATTTATGATGACAAGTAATTATGAACCATTTTTTTAAGTACATAAAGAACAACCATGTTTGCTGCATCCTCTGCCCTTGCAAGATCACGTTTATTCTTAGTATTTTGGCAAGAATAGACGCCCAACCCCGTCTCGCGTTCTCTTTTTCTTCTACAACAGCTCTTTCTTTACACACTACAGCTTTTATCATATAAAAAATGAACCCAACGCCAATACGTTTAATTCAACATACAAAATTTAAAACATGAGTAGAAGGGATTTTTGATCGTCTACACGAAGTGGGGGGGTGAGAGATTATGTATCGGAGGTAATTTCAATGGCCATATTGGTGAGGATAGCGATGGTTTTCCATCGGTGGGTCACTGATTTAAAGAGAGAAAAAGGAAATTGATGAAACAATTTAGTAGGCGAATGCTATAGGTTGTCAACTTAAGGGTTTTGAAGATCATATCAAAAGAATGATTACTAGTGAATGTGAGCCAGATTGTTCCTAAACAACTTCTAAAGCACAAATTGAGAGTAAAAATGTAGTCCTAACATCATTTGACCCGTAGGATTCGAATCTGAACGTAGAAATCAAAGGAAAGAATTGTGGCAAACAATTGGACATAACGTTTGATAAAACAGGTTATTCATTCTTGAGATCCAAAGAATAACAAAAGCTTGATAAAACATATCTATTGGAAAAGCAGGTAGATGAATACGGCGTATGAAAAGCTTGAAGACCAAAACCGACGATAAGAGGGAGAAGGAGACGCAGGTGAAGGAGGCGCAAGTAAAATTTAAGGTTAGGAATGAATGAAGGAACGGGCCAGTAGGCCTAAATTAGATCCGATTTTGGTAAAGGGTCGGGTTATGACCCGCGCTTTTTAGTAAAATGGGTTAAATGAAAATGGGCGAAAAATATATGTGAGAGTGAATGTGGTGTCGACACATGGCACAATTTGTAATCATTTATCAAGTTAAGGATTGAATTATAAGAAATAACTTTGGCTAGAACGCTTTAGGCGAGAAAATATAAATTGATGGGCTACAGAATTGTCACGTGTCCCGTATAAATAAATAATAGATTATATATATATATAAAGAATTAGTTAAATTTAATTATAAATTATGTATTTAAAAAAGGAAGTTATTGGTCAACTAAAAGTTATCATACATTTAATATATAAAATTTAAAATCATAAGAAATATGAAAATCTTACAGGAAAACAAAGTTGATAGGAGACCATCAACCAGTGTTTTGAAGCCCGGACTACACCGGCCGGTCGGACCGGGAACCGGAGGCTTGGCCGGGCCGGTTAGGTATGTCGAAATGCTCATGTAGCGACCCAGTGGTCAGACCGGTTGGCTATTTATTATTATTACTAGCTTTAACCTCATGTGTTACACGGGTTAAAATATTAAGATTATATTGATAAATATTTTAAGAACTTTTTTATACAAATTTGATATTGTATTTGTAACTTTAATTTTGTTACATGTTAAGATTATATGGATTAGAGTAATCAAAACATCAAAAAGTATATGAAAATACATTTCATAATAGCATGACTGTTACATTGCCTAAACCATTTTTTTTAATATTTTTAATAGCATGACTGAAACACTGACACTTAAAACTAATTTATGGTTTGACAAACCTGGTAATGTAAGTCCATTTAGAAAATCAGGAGATTATAAACTTTCATCAAAATCATCATCAAGATGCTCTGATTGACGGATACTATTTGTACTTGTATGCGAAAAATCTCGCTAAATTTTTAATACTAAATCTCTCATTAAAAAATAATAATAAAAATATACAAATAAAATTTAAATTTTAACAATATATCGTCTTTTAAATTCAAAATTTAAAACTCTAAATTTTAAAAATTTCACTCCTTAATATTTTGACACAATTAAAATTAAAATTCTAAAATTAAAACAAATAAATTAGAATTGAAACTTGTAAACATATTTTTTTTATAAAAATCTGGTCATTTAAAAAATTAAAGTTTAAAATATATTACACTTTTAAAAATAAATGTTTGCAAGTTTCTTAATTTTATTAAAAAAGAAGTATTAAAATTTATAAATCAAAATGAAAAACTTATTTATAAATATCAAATTTAAAAACAAACTACTAATTAAATACCAGTAAACTTTATTCTAACATATATGTATTTAAAATTATCCTATTTTTTAATTCTTGATTTTTTTAAAATATTAAATTTTAATGATAATTTAAAAAAAAAGGGGAGTTAATGGTAATAATGATAAATTGATTTGATAAAATGTTTATTTATGTAATTTTTCAAATAAAAAATGCTAAATATGGAAGTATTAAATGGAGGATATAATAAATGTAGTTTTGGACGGAAAAAATTGTGAGAGTGAATTTGGTGATGTCAAGTGACAAAATCATTTAGGGTCTGTTTGGCATGAGGTAATGAAATAAATGAGGGAATGGAATGAACGAGGTAATGGAATGGATAAATGAATGAAATAGACCATTCCATTCCATTACCTTGTTTGGTTACCATCAGGGAATAGAATAAATCATTACTTTATGTTATTTGGTAGGCTAGAAAAGACGAAGGGGGTGGCGGTATTGGGTGGTGGTGGGTGACGGTGGGTGATGGCGGCGGCAGTGGGAGGTTATGGGTGGGGGGTGGCGGTGATAGGAGGTGGTGGTGGGTGGTGGTGGAGGTGGTAGGAGGTGGGTGTTGTTGGTGGTGGGTGGTGGAGGAGGCGAAAATGGTGGTGGTGGTGGTGGTAGTGGGAGGTGGCGGTGGGTAGTGGTGGGAGGTGGCGGTGGGTGGTGGTGACGGGGAGGTGGTGGGAGGTGGTATGTAGAGGTGGGTGGTGGCGGCGGTGGGATATGGGGGTGGGTGGTGGCGGCTAGAGATGGCGGTGGGTGGTGGAGGCGGCGACAGCGTTGGTGGTGGGTGGTGGAGGCGATCGTGGGAGGTGGCGGTGGTGGTGGATGGTGGGTGATGGTGGTGGTAGGAGGGTGTGGTGGTGATGAAGGGTGTAAGAGGGGATGGAATGAAAAAAAACAAGGGGGTGGATAGAATGAATTTGAGGGATTTAGAGAGAATGACATTCCTTGTGGAATGGGTGATTCCATTCCATCGTCCAACCAAATACCATTTTTTTATTCCCTCGTAATCGTCCATTCCGTTCCACCTCCCATTCATGCATACCAAACGCTAACTTAGTCTTTTATTAGAAGAGGGATTATTACTAGCTTTAACCCTGTGTGTTACACGGGGTGAAACGTTAAATCTATATTAATAAATATCTTAACAACTCTTTCATCAAAATCATCATCAAGATGCTCTGATTGACAGATATTATTTGTACTTGTATGCGAAAAATCTCGCTAAACTTTTAATATTAAATCACTCATTAAAAAAAATACAGATTTTTCTTTTAATTTCAACAATATATCGTCTTTTAAGTTAAAATTTTAAAACCTCAAATTTTAAAAATTTCACTCCTTAATATTTCAACACAATTAATTTCAAAATTTCAGAATTAAATATGAAAAAATTAAAACTAATAAATTAGAATTGAAACTTGTAAACATGTTTTTTGAAAAAAGTTCTCGTCATTTAAAAAAAATTAAGTTTAAATTATAATACACTTTTAAAAATAAATATTTGCAAGTTTCTTAATTTTATTAAAAACTAAGTATTAAAATTTATAAATCAAAATAAAAAGTTTATATATAAATATCAAACTTAATTAAAAGACTACTAAATAAGTATTAGTAAACATATATTTATTTAAAATATAATTTTTAAATTTTATATGCAAAATTAATAAAAATTCTTGTTTTTTGATAATAAATTTATTAAAAATTGTTTTTTAATAATAAAACTTTAAACACTCGTTTTTTTTAAATCTTTTGTTTTTTAATTCTTGATTTTTTAAAATGTTAACCTTTTGACAAATTTTAAAAAAATGTAAGCTAGTGGTAATAATGATAAATTGATTTGGTAAATTTTATTTATGTAATTTAAAAAAAAGGTTAAATATGAAAATATTAAATGTAGGATATATATATGTGGTTTTGGTGGGGAAAAAACTTGTGAAATTGAATGTGATGCCAACCGGTAAAACCATTTAGTTTTTTATTAGAAGAGAGATTATTTCTCTCTTTTAAGTCTGTTGGATTCGTACTTCATAGCTAATTGTTAGTTTAAGAGTATTAGAACTGACTTCTTGTAAATGGTTTTTGAAGGATTAATGGTTGTTCGGATTGATTTATTTTTATAATATTTATGATGTCGTCCGGTTCTTAACTTTGGTCCGGCCAGTGGACCGGTAAGGAGACCGGTTCAACGTCCGGTCCCGTTCTGAAAACATTGGCATCAACTGCAAGAGCATATACAAAAGATGACAACTACTTTATCTTCCAATCTTCTTGTAACAAAATGCTTCTATTTGTTCTGCTTAATATATTCATTAATTTCAGTAGTTCAATTCAGAATGAGACCGCAAATGAAATTACCAGTAACATCAAATAAATAACGGGGAATTAAACCCATAAAACATGACAACAACAAAGTAACAAGTTCACTACTAACCATTAATCTTCAAATGGGTAATGCTCATACCTAATAGAACAATCATTAAGCACTGCTCTGGCACCAATCCGATTGTTGCACGCGCTTAACATATTTACCTCTGCTGCATCAAGACAAGTTTTGCAATCTGTAACTGTAAGGTTTTGATTACAAGAAGCATGGCCATACGCGAAAGCGTTAGGGTAAGGAGAGATGTTTTGGTAGTTGTAACCTTGTTGAGAAGGTGTAACCTTTATTAGTTCATCAAGGACATATGCTAGACTTATGGTGAATGGATCACCTCTGGTATAAGTGACTGAATTACAAAGAACACTGATCGCGTTGGTGTTTGGTGCACTTTGTACAACTTTGCGTGTACCGAATAATCCGATTAGCAAACTAGTGATAATCAGCATCTTAATTGGGATGAAACCCATGTTTTATCTGATGATTTTGTTTCAGTTTCTTTGTGGTTTTGTCATCTGCAATGATATATAGAAATGGTCATATAGATGTATCTATTGGTTTCTCCAACTTTGACATGGTCCCTGTCTTCTTCTTCTTTTTTTTTTTTGTCTCTTATGCTTGTCTTTTGTGTAGAGCTGAATTCACCTTTGTTTTAAATTATTAAGACCTAATGAATGAATTATTGTCACTTTATGAGCAGGACCACTTCATTGAAAACAGGCTTTATGGCTATTCATAGTAACCAGATTACATTAGGTTGTAGATTTAGAAGATGTCATTTTTTTTTATGTCATTTCTTATCTTTATTGATGTAGAAAATTTAGCAGATTATATGTAACACTACAGAGAAGATTAGCATGGCTCATTGTAACACCCTAGGCAAATCCCACATTGGCCGTGGTCAGGAGAGATTCTTGGTTCATAAGACATATCCCGCCTCAAATATCATCAACGCGTTTTGGGTGCATTAGCATGGATGAGAAAAGAACTCTACCGTTAAGTGTGCTCATGTGGGAGTAATCCAGGGATGGGTGACCACTTGGAAAGTTTTCACCCGGGCAACCAAAAACAAATCTGTGAGCTTCTAGTGGACAAAGCGGATAATATTGGTGGTATGAGGGGCCGGATGTTACATTGTAACCTTCTAAATTCCTTAAAATTTTAATTCCATTTTGTATTTTAATTAGGCAAATTGGTTTTTAATAATCCAAAGTATGACTCATTGTGAAATAATAACCCGATCTAACAGTTTGGCTGGTGATAATCTCAACTTTCACTTTTGTTGTCAATGACAGTCCTAGTAGCATAATCATCATATATTTCCACCTAAATACCACTCGATTTCGCTTGTACGTTTCTTCATTTCATGTAAGATCGTCAATTTGAGCGAAAATAAGTGTAAATCTATGCTGATTATGCTACTGGGACTGTCATTGACAACAAAAGTGAAAGTTGAGATTATCATCAGTCAAACTGTTAGTTCGGATTATTATTAGCCAATGAGTCATAGTTTGTATTATTAAAAACCAATTTGCCTTTTAATTAAACTAGTTTGTTGGAAGTATTAATTGTATATGTTTTTTTTTTCTTTTTTTGGGGGAGGGGGGCGGGGGGGTGTTAAAAGTAAGGTATATAATGTGATTCATGATTACTATTCCTTGAAATTTTGATGAACATCCAAAGTACAATATGGGTGTCTATACTATTCACCATATGGCACCAGTCCAGCCTAAAAGTTCTGGATATTAATTATCAAGTAGTTATTTTTGGTTCATACAGTCTACAAGTATGTATGTGGACACTCACATCATCATACATGCAAAATTTGTAGGTAATAGTCTCTTTTAAGCTGTAAGTTAGGCTATTTGGATTGAAAACCAGCAACCTCTCCAAGTGCTTCCACTTCTTTTGCCAGGACTTCCACTTTATTAACAATCTCCATCAAAAGAAACAAGAAGTTTGCTATGGCTAGAGCTTCAACATTTGCAATCCCCTTTAGCTTTGATGAAGTTGAAAGTATGGTAAGTTCTTGTTTAATTGACTCCATTTCTGGCACTGTTATGACCTTTGCTTGACATCTTTTCATATTCATGATACTTTTTCCTAGCTCACGCATGGTTAGTCCCAGTGACAATCCAACACTTTTACATGGCTCTTCGATTGCATGATGTAACGGCGTTGAGGACTGAGTACAAGAAAGTAGCAACGTAAGTCGGTTAATTGAACTCTTGCTTAAAGTATATTTGAAGTCAAATTTGGGAGATTATGAACCTGTAATGGTGATTCAAGGCACTCATGCATTGACAAAATAGTTGAAGCCATTTGCCTCATGAGCTCTCCTATCTGTATGTATTTCTCCCAAGGGTAGTATAGTCCAAATCTTCCATGCCAGGGTTCCCACCTTGCGAAATTCGCCTAAGAATCAAATAGGATTTGAATATTTTGTCACACTATAATAGTATTTTTTGTGATAAAGATTGATGACTTAAAAAGCTTAAAACATTATGTATCCAATTGATAAGATGATGAATGTAGGTTACTTCATTATATAATGCTAGTAATAAATTGGAAACCTTCACTATGTTCTTGAATAACTGTTTCTAGATTATTTGATTTTCTTATCACACAAGAGTCAAACATCATATTCATCTCATTGTAAAAAAAGGAAATGACATGTCCAGATGATTTTTCCCTTTTCTATCAACCACATTTAAAACTATAAGTTGGAAGAAATTCTAAGGTCTTTTACACAATTAATTTGGTGTTTGATATGATATTCAAATCGTTGACTTTCTTTGGTTGAATTTACATAGGATCATGAAGTTAATAGAATAGTCTATAACTCGTTCGGGTAGATTCGAGTCAAGCTCGCAAACATGTTTCTCTACACGGGTCGGGTTTGGGTTAACCCCGGTTTGCAGGTTGACCCGTTTATTTTTTTATACGTGTTTTTATGTCATAATTTAAAATGGTTGGGCATCTTATGCGAAAGTTTAAAAAATAAAAGAGAATTTACATCAAATTTTATAACTTAAACTTAACTGTTTCACGTACATTTGTATTTTTAGAGTATTATTGTATTAATATGCAAAATATAGAAAAAATTTTTTTCAGGTTATACAGGTTGTGTTCATTCCAACCTGTGAATACTCGTGTTGTGTTCGGGTTACACGATTTCAGGTTCGTGTTAGGTTCAACCCGCCAACCCTAGAACACGACCCTTTTAGCACCCCTACTATGATATTTCATTATACTTTATACAATTAAGCAATTTTCATATGTTCAAGTGCATGTAAACATAAACCATAACTAGTATAGATGTTACCAATGATTCATCACTTGATTTGGAGTGCAATACTGACTTACAATCCCTGACATTAATTCTTGGCATGCTTTCTTTTTCACTGACTACACTAAAGTAGGCTTTCATGCAATCTGCAATTCACCATGTTTTCAGATAATAATACCATAATAATATTGAAAGATCACTTCATGTGGCTGTAACTACCTTCAATGCAGCAAGCTAGTTTGTCGAACTTAGAGGATGTCAAACGATGAAGTTCGTCACTAGCCCACATTGGAAATATGAGTAAACTAGTGAGTACACATACAGCGAAACCCATGCCAATTGTCGAGAGACGTTCACGGGCTATTCCAATAACTTCATAAGCACGCAAACCAGATACTGCTACTAGATTAAAAGTAAGGATGAATATCATGACACCGTAATCACATTTCCTTTTTATGCTTGGAATCAATCTACAGTATGTCGCTGCAGCACCTACACATCACAAAATATTCTTAACAAGCATATGTGGTGTATTTATGTACGTAGTCGAACGTTTTTTGGGGAACCACAAAAAATGGAGAAACGGGGAACCATGTGTTTCACATGTGAAAACTCATAATAAGCTCATTTTCACATGTGAAAAAACTCATTTTTACGTAATTTTTTCGGAGCTTTTGCATATAAGCGTATTTAGAAGTCGTTCTAATAAAAAAAATAAAAAAAGTTTAAAAAAATGTAATTTTTTTTGTAGACACTAATTTGTTTTGTTAGGACGGCTTCTTCATCTGTTTATATGCAAAACCTTCGAAGAAAATTACGTAAAAAATGAGTTTTCATATGTGAAAATGAGTTATTTATGAGTTTTTCACATGTGAAACACATGGTTCCCCCATTTTTTTTTGGTTCCCCAATGAATCTCCCTCTATGTATATATGTGCATGTTGTGTATAATAAGAGCAAGTCTAAAATTCCAAAACAGGATCGATGAAGAAATAAACTAACACTGTTTAGATTCTTCATATGCTCATAAGTTTTTTTTTTGTGTCTGTGTATATTTATTAATTATATAAGAAAAAGTTATCATGTTGCACTTGTTATGCTATGCTATCCATGACATTTTTGGTTAACAAAAAATATCTGTGTTAATATTTATCCTTACCAAAAACGAACACTGAAGTACCAATCACTACTGCATTTCCAACCTTTCCCAAGTTGTCTGCTAAAATTCCTGCCAAACACCCTAAGCCACCTCCGAGTATAGTTCCAAGTCCACGGAGTAACCCTTTGCTTAATGTGGCTCCTGCATATGTATCAAGTATCATAAATAGTTTTATAACTGATATACATACATATATATAAAATAAGAATTGACGACGAACCTGCAAAGAATTCAAAGACAACCACAACAGTCATGATAGCCCACATGGCATTTTCCCCAACTTGCTCAAAAAGTGGATCAAGGAGATAAAGAAGTGAAACTAAAACTAAAGCTATTCCAACCTTGATGCTATGAATGATTTTTTGCATATGTTGCTCACAATGTTTTTTCATAAGAAATGATAAACTATGAACACAAGATAGTTTCTTTTGTTTATTGTAGTTAGGAGATTTATTTTCATTGGAAATGTCTATTGTGGGTGCTCATGGTTAATTGTTTGTTATAAACACTTTTCCTTCTTTGGATGAACTATATCTTATTAAACTTATATACATGAAAATTTCCATCAAATATGAAACATAAGTGCCAAAGTCGATATCTGTCACGTGGCAACTCGCCCAGTCTAACCAATCACATTCATGAAATATATTCTTATTAGTAAGTGGATTCATTTGAGAACTTGATGAATTAAGTGGAACATGCTTGTCCTTTTTTCCTTTTTATCTTTTGAATATATGGAGGATGGTCTTTTCACAAGATGTTAGTGCAATATACCTATTATTTCAGCAAAGACAAAGTGATCTATGCTAATTGCTCAAGTACCAAGCATTTGATTTGATTTTGATTATGCTTTGATGAGTGAAAAGATAATGTCACCAAGTGTAGTTTGCAGGTCCATCGGTATGACTAATGCCGCACATTAGTTATTTAGCTCTGTGATTTTTATGGGATTCATGGTGATAATCTCATTTGGACATTTGGTATGTCATTTGTTTATGTGGTACATTATGTACAAGCATATGTTAATTTCGAGGTGTCAATGTTGACCTATTTACTTATGAATGGGTTGATTTGGGTTACGCTTTATCTCTAACAGGCCACAGTGTGTAATACATAGCTTATTATTTAGAAATGAACTAAATGGGTGGAACAAGTCAAAACTCAAAAGTCACCCAAAGTGTATTTTTGATGTGTAAAACCTCCTAAAATTATTTTATTCAAAACGTTAGATTATTATTAAAATAATATATATTCAGTAATCATATTTGTTTGTACTAATTATTTATGAAAATTTTAAAATTGGACGAAAACTCAACCTGTTTTGACCCGTACTAAAAATGACTAGTTGTACCCATTCGTCTTGCTATCTTTAATATACATAGACTTGCTTATTCATGTTTAATCCATCTACTTAGAGTACTAAAATCTTAAACAGCTTGGAAATTGTATGGGGAAACAAACTTGATAGGGTGCCTCAACTGCAAGGGCAATACAATTACTAAATTTATAACAGTTTGGAGAGTAATTTGAAGTAAATTTACATAAATCACGAGGGAATTCAACGCGATTCCAAAATGGCAAATAAAAAGATTTAATTTTCTTGACACGACGCAAACTGTAGTGCAGCATACCAAGTTGTCCCACTATCACTTGTCTGTACTGTAACATTGATTTGTTTCCTGAATTTTAATGCATTGTTACCAACATGTGGAACACTTGTGGTTAAAATATCAGATTGCAATACAATATATACAAAGAAGTTACTGAAATCTATAGTAATTCTTTGATATATTTCACCGGAAAACGACTAATAAATGTTTCTCATGCCTTAACTTTCAGCAGGAAATGGAATCCGAGTTGTTTAGCATTTCAAGTTGCCTCATTTCTATACAGTCTGGGATGTGCATGAGCTTGGAATTCTCATTATTATTTCAAGGTAAAATAATCATCTTTAAATTCGAGTCTCACGCTTGATTTGTTTTCTGTACTTTTAAGTTAAACGTAATGAGAAAATTGTCTGATATCAACTTGATTTACAGATTTCTCGGCGTTCATGTCGGGACAACAAAATTAAGTTACTAAATCTATTATCTTTTATATATAATAAATAAAAATACAACAATTGTATCTCTAGTAATTCTTGCCTTTTGATATAATTACTGATATTTTTTTAAAGCTTATGCATTGTTTATATCAAATATTAGACTAAAGGTAATGTGTTTAACTAGAGGGAAAATCCCATGTCATATTTGCTTCTCTCATCACCTTTCATGATCATTCTTTGACCCCACTAGTTAGTTGTCCTTTAATCGTTCATATTGTTGCTTATTGAAATATCTAAGCAATTAATATAATTGAGGCATTTTTATTATATTTTTTCCTGGGTTGTGTAACGGGTTAAAATGGGTTTGGGTCAAAATAGATGGTCTTTTAGTGCATGTGAAAACGGGTTAACCATTTTTATTAGATTTTGCTATGGATAAATAAGGCATTAAATACAACCAAACAAACTAAATTATGATAGTAACTGGAGAAATTTCATTTGAAAACATTACAAACTAAATACAACCAAACAAACTAAAAAACAACTTTTGACCCGTGGAAATGAATGTATGAGATTTAAGATATTCACATGTGAATATGTCAAAATTTATATAAATTTGAACCGATGGGTTTATAATTTAGGGTGTTTATGGTCTGGTTCTGCCTGTCTTGACGAAAATTTTGGGTTAAACCCTTAACTACGTTGTAGGAAACCAGAAACCAAACTGTCCAGGTAACCAACTGGTTTGGTAGTTTAAATTTTTGTTTTTCATAATTATTAGTTTGTACTAAAAATTTTAAAATAATAAAGATGGTTTATGGTTATAATGCATATCATAACTACATATCCGGAAATGAAAAATAAAAGGTCAAACGACCGGTTCCAAGTTTCGAACCAGACCAAACAGTAAAACCATCAACCCATGAAAGTTGAACCGTTTGTATTTCAAACCAGCCAAACCAGCCGACATGCTTTGGTTTGGACGGTTCAATTGGTTTGAACTGTTTTTGAACACCCTTAGTTCACATATAAATTATATGTGTTCTATCAACAACTTTTGAAGTGTTCTCAAGTGAATTCTAAATATTTTAATAAAACAATTTAGGAGGTTGTATATATTAAAAATGGTGATTTTAGACCGATTTAACTTGTTCCTTCTTCAGTTGATTTTTTTTATATGATCCATTTGATCGACTCGATCTGGTTAGGACATTGATCTCAGATTTTGTGACTGCATCAACTAATATTCGACCTAAAAAAACCCATCATACCATGCATACATCGAATGTTTAATTTTTCACGTTTTATAGTGTGAAAGAAAACTAGAAAAAAATTCTTCATGTATTAAATCTTAAACGAAATTAGATCATAGTATTTATGTATCATTCGATTGTATTCTTATCAAAATGATATTATTGGTGAACTAGTTTCTATTAGGGCCGTAAAGCATATAATGAACAAGGTTAGGGCTTGCTTGTTTTTTTCATATAAGTTTAACCATGAACATGAATATGAATATGAAGATCACTTGTGTTTGTTTGTTAAGAAAATAAATATGTTTTTGATTGTTTATGTTTATTCATTTAACATAAAATATGTAAATATGGTCTCTCAAAAAAACATTTAATCTATACTATATAATAAATAAAGTTTTCTCAATGACACGTGCCACATTCACATTCATTCTTAAAAAAAAATTCTCATCTCTCTCTTAATAAATACACTTCCATATTTTCAATAATAATATAATTTTAAACAAATTATTAATCTATATATATATATATATATATATATATCTATACCATATAATAAATAAAAGGTTTTTTGTGTCACGTGTCGATTCCATATTCATTCTCATAATTTTTTTCTCGCATCTCTCTCTTATTAAATATAGAGTTAAATACGGTTTTAGTCCCTGTGGTTTGACAAAAATAACCATTTTAGTCTAATAGTTTCACTTTTGTTTCAGTTACAGTCCGGTCCACTAACTCCATTCATTTTTTTCTGTTAACTTGTTTGAAAAGACTAAAATACCCCTCTCAATAAAAAAATAAAAATAAAAAAAAACAAAAAATAATATTTATACTCTCCCTCTTCTGGCCATTCCTCTCTCTGGCTGCTTCATTGCTTCATCTCTTTCAAGAATCTAGTTCTCTATCAAATCCTTGCCAAATCAACCAAAATTGAAGCACTAATCAGGCCAAATCCAAACCCTCTCCACCATCGATTCGCCTGAATCAAATTAGTAGCTGACAACATCCCGGTCTCCACCATTACAGCTTTGCCACCACAAAATAAACACCATCACACCTGTTCTTCTTGGCCAATCTCACAACCATCTTGTTCTAATTTTTGACCTAACAACATAACACCATCTTAAATCAACTTTGGGTGTGATTTTTGGCCAGCGATTTATGTGTGTGTTTGGTAGGTGAAATGGTTGCGGGTGGAAGGCGGTCCAATTTGGACTAGGGTTTTGATAGGGAAAATGAAGGGGCGAGAAATTGGGGGTTTGCAGGTGAGGTGGCAGAGTGTGGAGGTGGAGGTGGCGGAGGTGGCGGAGTGTGGAGGTGGAGGTGGAGGTGGCGGACGGAGGTGGAGGTTGTGGCCGGAGGTGAAGGTGGAATCGGTTAACTTCAACATTTGATTCGGAGGTCGTCAGAGATGGCGGAGTGTGGAGGTGGAGGTGGCAGCCGGAGGTGGAGGTGGTTGCCGGAGGTGGAGCTGAAGGTGGCGGTGAAGGTGGGGTTTGTTTTCTTGAGAGATGACTGTTGAGGAAGATAGGGTTTTAAAAAGGATAATTTATTTATTTATTAGTTAGAGGGGTATTATAGTCCTTTTAATAAAGTTAACAGAAAAAAATGAATGGAGTTAATGGACTGGACTGTAATTGAAACAAAAGTGAAACTATTGGACGAAAAAAACTAAATTTAAACTTATGGACTGAAATTGTTATTTTTGTCAAAACACAGAGACTAAAACCGTATTTAACTCTTAAATATACCTCCATCTTTTAATAATAGTAAATATTTGAAGAAAATATTAATCTATATCTATACTATATAATAAATAAAAGTTTTAAATGGACATTTGTCACTTTCTTATTCATTCTTCTTATTTTTTTTTCCGCCCCTCTCTCCTATTAATTATACAAACTTTCTTTAATTGTTTTTTATAATTTTTTGTTTCTCACCTATCTTTTCTATAATGAAGTTCTATAATTATTTTTATAAAACTTTTTTCATTTATAAAAAAAATAGGATTGTTCATAAAACATTTTAAGAAATTGAACATTTCTTTCATTCTTTTTAAAAAATAATTATATAACGTTTCTAAAATTTTTTTATTACCAAATGTATAACATTGTATTTATTTAACCCGTGTAATACACGGGGTTTCTAACCTAGTTATACTAATAAAACACACTTATTTTAAATTATCTTTTATTATAAGAAATTTTAAAATTCAATTATGTAACTTTTGTTTTCAATCAAATAGTAAATGAAAATTATATATTAATTTTTACATATTTTGAATTTTATTTTCTATCATTATTATATGTAATATATTTTTACATATGGTAAAACATATAAATAAAGATTTGAGAAATTTATGTATTGATATTTTTCATCCCGTATGTAGACACGGGCCTAAACTAGTTTGAAATATACATAATATTGTTTTCTATACATGTTTGTTCGTATTCATTTAGTTATATATAACTACTAGGTTAAAATCTCGTGTATTACACGGGTTGAATAAATAAAATGTTATATATTTAGTAATAAAAAAACTTATATTTTTAAACACTCGTGTAATACACGGTGTGTAATACACGGGTAGAATAAACCGGTGTATTACATCGGTTAAATAAAATATAATGTAATTGGTTAACACACACACATGTCAAAATATGTCATTAAAAATGTAATTTGTCGTGACAGTTATAATCTCTGTTAAGTTTAAAAAAAATTAGTTTTTAAAACATTTTTTTCAATTGAGTATTAATTTTTTATTTAATTGATAAATGTTTATTCAAGTTAAATTTATTTGATTGATGATATAATAACTATTTTATAATTAAATAATAAGCACATGTGATTAGATTTATATTAAAAATCTATAAATTAATTCGTTTGATATCATTATTCAATAGAAGAAAAAGATGAGAAAAAAATGAACCAGAAAATAACACGTGTCTATAGAATTTTTATTTATTAATATAAAGATTATTATTTAATATGAGAGTGAAGCGAAAAAAATAATATTTAATAAGAAAGAGATGCAGGAAGATAAGGGTGAGGAGTAAACAGAGAGTGACATGTGTCATCTTAGATTTTTATTTATTAGTATACTAGCTTAGATCCCGTGTACTACACACGGGGTGAAAAATGTCAATATATAAAACCCTTAAATCTTTATAGTAAGGATAGAAAACAAAATGCAAAATATGTAAAAATTAATATATAATTGAGTTTTGAAAATACGTTAAGTACTATTTAATGTAATTTGATTTTAATTTATTATTTGATTTAAAATAAAAGTTTCTTAATTAAATTTCAAAGTTTTAATAAGAGATAATTTAAAATAAATACGTTTTATTAGTGAAATTAATATTTTATTTAAATATATATTATTAGGTTAAAATCCCGTGTATTACACGGGTTGAATAAATAAAATATTATATACTTAGTATAATATTTTATATTTTAAAAAATCCGTGTAATACACGGGTTGAATAAACCAGTATATTACATTGGTTGAATATAATGTAATTTGTTAACAAACACACTCTTCAAAATATGTTTTTAAAAAATGTAATTTGTAGTGACAATTATAAGGTTTTTTAAGTTAGTTTTTAAAACATTTTTTTTTACTGAGTATTATTTTTTTTAATTAATTGATAAATGTTAGTTCATTTGAATCATGATATAATAACTATTTATACTTAAATAATAAGTATCTGTATTTAGATTTATATTAAAAAATCTAAAAATAAATTCTTTTAATGTCATTATTCAATATGAGAGAGAGAGCCAGGGAAAAAATGATACAAATGAACCAGAAAGTAGGGGTGTAAATGAGCCGAGCCGAGCCCGAGCTTGACTAGGCTCGAGCTTGGCTCGTTAATTTTGAAGCTCGGGCTCGGCTCGTTAGTAGTTTTATAAGCTCGAGCTCAGCTCGGGCTCGGCTCTTTTATTATATATTAATTAATTTATATATATTTATGATTATTTTTAGATAAATTTTATTATAGTTTTTATATATAACATAATACATATTATTTAATTATATTTATCTTAATTTTATATATACTAATTATTATTATTATTTTATAAATATATATTAAATATATTAAAACATTATATAAATAAAAGACTCGTTAAGGCTCGCGAGCCGGCTCGAGCTCGATAAGTGAAGCTCGGGCTCGGGCTCGGGCTCGTTTATTAAACAAGTTTATTCTTAGGCTCGGGCTCGTTTATTAAACAAATTTAAGCTCGGCTCATTTCGAATTTTTAGCGAGACGATCTCGAGTAGCTCGCGAGCGGCTTGGCTCGTTTACACCCCTACCAGAAAATGACATGTGTTCGTATAATTTTATTTATTAATATAAAAAATATTCTTTAATAGGAGAGAGAAACAAAAAAATTAATATTTAATACGAGAGAGAGACGAAAAAAAAAATATGAGAAGTAACCAGAGAGTGACACGTGTCCCCCATGATTTTCTTTTATTATATAGTATAGATATAAATATAAATATAAATATAGATATATTTTTTAAATATAAATCATTATTAAAAAAAAGAATTGCATTTAATAAGAGAGATAGACGGGAAAAAAATGGTGAGAAAAGATGTGGACACAACACATGGCATAAATGATTTTCATTTATTATATTGTATAGATTTTATTAAAATATTTAAGAAATTTATTACACAATTAAAGAATAGAAGAATTATCAAATGAAAAACATTTTTTCTTAAAATTAGTTAGGAAGAAATATAAATACTTAATTACAACAACTTAATGAATTAATAGAAAATTTTCACACAATAATAATAATTAAGTTTATCATCGATCTGTTTTATTAAAGACATTCAAAATTTTTGTCATTTTAAATCACTTAACTTTCATTAGATCTTTTAATCTTGTAAAAAAAATTATAAATGTTGAAAAAGTTTAGTATTAAGTAACATAAATGAAACATATATTTACCATTTAGTGATTATTTTTTCTAGTTGAATATGAATTGAACAATTATGAAACTTGCTTATTATTTACAAATTTTTCTATCTACATGAATTAGGAGTAATTAAAAAGGGATTTTTTTTACCAAAGGGGCTTTGTCCTGGTGATACTCCGGTCACTTACAAATGGAAAGTCGCCAGTTTGAATCCGAGTTATAGCAAAAGAGGGGTATGTTGTCATGTCAGGTGGTTTACCTAGTTGGAGGTTTCTTCTGAAGTAGACTACCCTGGATGTTCTATGTGTTGTCCCAGAAAAACCTAATTATCCTATCTAGAATATGTATGTGGTGGTGTTAAAAAAAATAGTGATTTTCTTAGACCATTTTCTTTAATGTTATTTGAAAATTTAAATAAACTCTAATTCAACCACAAGTCAGAGCTACTAAAGTCTAACCTCAGAAGTTTATGAAGCCTTAAAAGCTAGGCTATGCTCAACACTAAAATCATAATGAAATGTTCATTTGTGTTCCAAAGGGTAACCATCACTTCAAATTAGGTTTACATCCCAATCCCAATCCCAATCCCAATCCCAAAGCAGGATGTTTCATTTCAGGGTGCTGGATGGATTGTGCAATGGACACTTTATCATGAATATTGTTTTAAATTATTATGAATTGGTTTGGTTTAGTTTGGTTCGGTTCAGTTTAATGTTATCTTTAAATGGAATCGTAACTGAAGCTATTGGTTATTGATAATTTCTAACCGCTTGATTTTGTTTTCATGATAATACATCTTCTTACCTAAACTAGTAGATGTGAGAATGCATTCTTACCTTGTCGTCATCGGGAGAAAACATTGTCAATTTTACCTTGAAGTTGATGTCAATCAGTGTCAGTTATAAGCCAGTGTCCATTTTACAAAAAGGTTGGCTTTTCTTGTATCATGTTTTTATTACAGAACATGACTCGTATGACCTGTTTATTTGAGCATGTCAAATGGGTTGACATGTTATAAATGAAGTCATGGGTTGTAAATGTGGTAATGCGTTAAACGCGTTGACATTTTAATGTTTAATGGGTAGTATGACAAACTTTTTAATTTTAACATTAAAATCTGCTTGATGTTTTAACAAAATAAATAAATAGCATTATAACTATTAAAATCAAAGTCGGCTTCATGTGGTGCTATTAGTGAGATGAATTCTCGACAAGTAGTTGTTGGAGAAAAAAGCACTAGTAAAGAATTTTCAAGGTACAAAACTTAAAACTTTTTGTCGATTTTTCATTTCAATCCTTTTCAACGTATAAATTATAAAATCTTTTAGTTTTATACCCAATCTTGATATAAAATGTTTATATCAAAATAAAAATGTTAATTGTCAAAGTACCTTGGTGAGCTAAGATCATGATTTATATGATTTGTATTCTAAGTGAAATTTAAAATGTTTATCTCTGGATGGTATCAGTACTGGTACTGAAAATACCGATACCAAATTTCTGAAAAAACATGTACCGAATCTATATGTACGGTATCAAATGCTCATCTCTAAACGAAAGTATGAAACATCACTGTTGGGCTTATAAAGAAGGGAAGTGGGCCTGAATGTTGATGGGCCGTAGGAGTTATTGTGTCGGGCCGTCGGCAGCTTGCAAATCGGATGGATGTCTGAAATATTAATCCGTAAGAAACAAAATGAGAACAGGAGACATGGATGGGATAAAAGGCTTGAACCATGCCACAACATTTAATGATTTTAGTATTGAAAATCTATATTATATAATAAATAACGGTTTTCTAATGTAACGTATCGTTTTCATATTCATTTTCATTATTTTTTTCCCGTCTCTCTATTATTAAATACACCTCTATCTTTTAATAATAATATATTTAAAAAATACTAATAAAACACATTTATTTTAAATTATCTCTTATTATAAGAAACTTTAAAATCAATTATGTAACTTTTATTTTAAATCAAATTACATTAAATAGTAACAACGTATTTTCGAAACCTATTTATATATTAATTTTTACATATTTTGAATTTTGTTTACATTCTTATTATATGTAATGGGGAGGGTTCTCTAGAGAATACCACATAGTTAAGCGAAAACCAAGAAAACCACTAAAAAATCAATTTTAACCAATAATATAATAATATTTATTTTTTATTTTATTTTATTTTTATATTTTTATAAGAGTATCAATGTAATATTACACATTTTTACCAAAAAATAATTTAAATATTATAGTGTTATGTATACGTAAACAGAAAACAAAAAAATTGCGGTTACGTATACGTAACCCATAGATTACACATTGTTTTAGTGGTTTTCTTGGTTTTCGCTTAATTTTGTGGTTTTCTCTTGATCCTTCCTTATATGTAATATATTTTACACCTATAAAATATATATACATAAAGATTTAAGAATTTATGTACTGATATTTTTCACCACGTGTGTATTACACAGGTTCTAAGTTAGTGTATAATAGATGAGTGAAAATTAATTTGTCATGGTAGATACACATATGTATTTCACGTAGAATACAAATGTAAATATTTATTTGATAAGATTTTAGTGTGTTACGTGATCGAAAATCGATACACAGCCAAGAAATCGCATATCCCATGATAAGAAATGTAAAGTTATTCTTTTATTAGTATAAAAGTATAAAATGTCCTAAAAAAATTACTTGATTTTCTAAAAAAAAATTACAAATGTTTATAAGAAAATAGTTATTAACTATGTAACCAAACATTAAATTCTTTTTTTAGCTTTAAGTGTTAACATAAAATACACAACTAGTTTAATGATAAACATAAAACACCTCTTAAAAAGTTTAACTGTCATTTTCGTCCACGTGGTTTGCTCTCTTTTGTCACTTTCATCCAAAAGTTTCATTTTTCGCATATGGGTCCTTGTGGTTTCAAAATCCTGTCATTTTCATCCAAAACGTTAATTCCATCCAAAATTTATTTTAACTTTTTATTAAAAGACCAAAATACCCTTATTATTTATAAAAATAAAAACAAATCTAAATAAACCAATCCCCACCCCACCTTATTTGTTTGTTTTATATTTGTTTATTTATATATTTTTTTGTATTTGGTTTATTTATATTTGTTTTTATTTTTATAAAAAAAAATAAAGGTATTTTAGTCTTTTAATAAAAAATTAAAATACAATTTGGATGGAATTGTTGATTTGGATGAGAATGGCATGATTTTGAAACCATGAGGACCCATTTGCGAAAGAAATAACTTTTGTATGAAAGTGATAAAAGTGACCAAATCACAGGGATCAAAATGACAGTTTGGTTAACCCATGAATAGCCAGGTTGAAATGGAGAGTAAACGAGTCGTGCCGTTCATGAGCTACTCTAGATCCCTAAAAACTTGAATCGTGTTGAGCTTAAACGAGGTGAAGCCCGAGTTTGAGCTTATATTGAAGCTCGCTTAATAAACGAGCTCGTGCTTCACGTAACGAGTTTGGCTAGACTCGTGAACTTAACAAGGTTAAACGGTTCTATTACTTTTATAATTATTATTTAACATATTAAATATATATTTACATAATAATTATTATTGTTATATATGAACTTAATATAAACTAACATTTATCAATTAAATAAAAAAAATTAATGCTCAGTTGAAAAAAAAAATGTTTTAAAAACTAACTTAACAGACCTTATAATTTTTACGACAAATTACATTTTTTAAAAACATATTTTGACGAGTGTGTTTGTTAACAAATTACATTATATTTTATTCAGCCGATGTAATATACTGTTTTATTCAACCCGTGTATTACACGGGTTTTTAAAATATAAAATTTTTATTACTAAATATATAACATTTTATTTATTCAACCCGCGTAATACACGAGATTTTAACCTAGTTATGTTATATATAAAATACAAGGGTGAGGTTCAAATGATAACCATTATTTATTATTTATGTGATAACCATGATAACCACTCTCAAACATAGTGTTACGTATATGTAACAATTATTATTATGTTAATGTTACATATATGTAAACACTATGTGTCACGTATATGTAACTTTATTTGGTACGTATACGTAAGACTCTTCATTTCCGTATTTACGTTCAAAATATTTAATCAAGATACTTAAAAATTATTTTAACAATTAAAAGAAAAAATTATTTATAAATTATGTGATTGTTTAATAGTGGTTAGCACGGTTATTACATAAAAAGTTGGTTAGTAAAACTGTAAAAAAAAAATATATAAATTAATTATAAATGTATATAAATAAAATAGTTAAATAATTTAAAAATAATAAACGAGCCAATCCCGAGCCGTTCTCGAACTTAAAAAACCTATACACGAGCCGAGCTTGAGCTTTAGAAATAGAACTTTAAACGAGCTTAGCTCGAGCTTAGGCGAGTTTAGATTCAGCTTGCCTCATTTACACCGTAAGTTGAACCAAGATCAAACTATTTAGTTAAACATGTTTACAAGTTTGACCTGAAACTGGTCTGAACTATTTAAACAATACCTAGACACGTAAAATTTTATGAGGGTAGATGGTGTGGAAGTCGGGATGGGGTGTGGGGTGCCACGTACCGCAGGAACACTATCCTGCCACCTTCGATTCCGATAAAATTTCACCCCATTCTGGGTGGCCATACAGAACGTATAGCATGTGTAATGACTATATTACCGTTGGAAAATGTCGTTCAACAACTACTTTGAATAAAAAAAATAATTTAAACCCTATAAGTACCGAAAAACATGAATGAAAGATATAAACACGAAAATGTTTTATTTTTTAAAAGAGTTAATTAAACGGATGATCCATGTGGTTTGTACAAATTGCAAGTATCATCTCCAAGTTTGAACTACACTGAGAGAGAGTCCACAAGTTTATCAAACGTAATACCGATGGTCCCTGACTTGTATAACCGTTAACTTTTTCGTCAAACTTTTAAAATATGACCAAAATACCCTTGTGTTAAGAAAATAACAAAAAAATACAAGACTAAAATAGATGGGACCCGCTAAACACTCCATCCCTCTCTTCTTCATTCCTCCACACTCTGCTTCTTTTCCCTTTAGAATATGACCAAAATACCCTTGTATTGATTTTGTTTTTCTTTTCATAAAAATGGTTATTGATAATAAAAGGTAGCGTTAGGTTCATATGAGAACTCTTAATATTTTGAGAACTCGTCAAAAAACTAATGAAAATCATTTTTTTTTGTTTTTACTACCTATATTATTAAAATACAACATAAAACATGATTTATCTCTCCAATTAATACATCTCTTCTCTCTAAAATATTATTAAAAAAATATATATACATGTGTAAATGGTAAACACTTACACATGTGTAAGTGGTAAACTTACACATGTCGATATTTTTTTAATATATGAATACATTTAAATTTTAATATATAAATTCAATTTTTTATGTTGTATTCTAGTAATAAAGGTAGTAAAAATAAATAAAATGATTTTTATTGGTTTTTTGACGAGTTCTCGCGAGTTCTCAAAATATTTAGGAGTTCTCAAATGATCCAATCCCACAAAAGATAAGCCGTAAATAATGCAAGGATGTAGTTTAGGTAAAATTTAAATCAACGTGTCTTCTTAATAAATAAGTTATATCGTTTAAAACTAAATCAAGAAAATTATAGGAGATAAAAACTATCTTTATTTTAATAAATAAAAAATCTTATTGGACACGTGTTACTTTGTGTTACATTCTTCATATATTTTTCTCACATCTATCTCCTATCAAATAAAGATATTAAAAATATATGTTTTAAATATATTATATAAATCTAATTATGAATACTTATTATTTAATTATAGATAGTTATTATATCATTAAACAAATGAGTTTAATACGATTTAACATTATCAATTAAGTAAATAAAAAAATTAATACGCAGTTAAAAAAAAATGTTTCAAAAGTTAACCTAACATAATTTATAATGGTCAAAGTACATTTTTAAATATATATTTTGACGAGTGTGTCTGTTAACATATTACATTATATTTTATATAAACCATGTAATACATTAGTTTTTAAATATATAATTTTTTTTATAAAGCATATAACATTACGTTTTTTAAAACCGTATAACATACACGATTCTAACATAGTTTAAATATACAAAGAGAAAAGCTAAAAAAATAATAATAAAGGAGGGCGACGGAGAAGATTTGAATATCACCTTTGAGAGTTAGGTTTGTATCCATGTGAAGTCTCATTCATGCATATCTACATGTTCAAATAAAGAAAAAAACACTTTCGACATTTTAAAGAAAATAAAAATTATGCAAATCGCGTATCTTCAAATTCAATTTAGATTAAATCATCGACCCTCTGGTTTGTCAAAATTTCATCTTTCGTCATTAAGTTCTAAAATTACGGATTTAGTCCAAAAACTTATAAAAAAGTAGCAGATTTTGTCCCTAGCATGGATGGGAGTAAAAAAAAACTATGTTTGTGTATAAAATGACATTTCCCCCCTCTTTAAAAATAAAAATAACTATATAAAAGTGTTAAATATGGTTTTAGTCTTTATGGTTTGACTCAAATAACTATTTTAATTTAAAAGTTTAAATTTGACTTTTTTTAGTCCAACAGTTTTATATTCGTCTAAATTAAACCCATGCCACTAACATTATCCATTTTTTTGTGTTAAGTTTGTTTAAAAAGACTATAGAATAGAGAGAGTAAAGAAAGTCAAAGAGTAGGGGAGTTAGGTTTATTTTAATTTATTTAAATTTAAAAAATATATTAACTTTAACACAGGGGTATTTTAGATTTTTTATCAAAAGGTTAACACATATGGATTAAACGAAAATAAAACTATTAAACTAAAAAACTTAAATTTAAATTTTAGATTAAAAGTGTTATCTTAGTTACACCAAATGAACTAAAACCGTATTTACACCACTTTTGTTTTGACCCCTGTGGTTTAGACACTTTAACCATTTTGGTCTAAAAAAAATCTTTTATCAAATTAGGACCCGTGGTTTACAATTTATTATATTAGCCCCTGAGGCAAACGCTGCTCAAATCCTATGTTAAGTCATGGCACATGCCCCTCACATGAGGGGCATTTTCCTTCTTCATCTTCATTTAAAACCTTCTATCCACCTACAACCTCAATGAAATCCTTCAATTCTCTCCGTGAACAAGACACAGAGCCATGACAAAGGTATACCCTAATGTTGTTATTCCCTACACCCAGCCACCGCTCTCCGCTGCTATACATAGTCCTCTTGTACTCACCGTCAAGAAGAAGTCTCTACTCTTCAATTGTCATGGCTTTACCATCTTCGACTCTAACGGCTCACGTGAGCGTTACAATTGCAGGATCCAAAACGAAGAAGGTGATTGATATGACATCATTTATACATGTTTTGCATGCATAATAATCCTCATATGATGGTACTAATTGAATAATAACCTTGCAACTGACACTTAAAACATTTATGTTTTGTAATTGCAGGCTATTCGGTGTTTAAAATATAAATCGAGATTAAATCTATCAAAAACACCAAAAAAATCAAGTTTCTAGAAGAATCATTCCCGAGCTTTGACCCCCAAGAAGTCAAAATTGGACAACAAGAGTCAACCAACAGCTAAAAAACAAAACTAGGCAGCAGGGGATGGATGCACGGTCATGCATCCCAATGCACGGGCATGCATTGCCCTCTCTTGCTCCCCACGGCTCCCAGTACATCGCCACTCGTACCCTATGATTCCCTAGGTGTTTGCATGCCCGTGCAATCCAATGCACAGGCATGCATTGCTTAGTCTGAGACCTATAAATAGAAGGCTTGGGCTCTGCATTCCACACACCTCATGAACAAGCAACTAAGGCTGAGCATTTCGAGTAGACATGACTGGTTCGGGCATTACCGACCCGAATCCTGGTTTTATCAGATAAGTTGAACCGAATACCGGGCCAAGGGCTTCATTTCGGGAATCGGTGTTTGATCGGTTTCTGCATCTCGGGCAGCCGTCATCCCGAAGACCGACAATTGCTATGATGTTGTTCATCTTCTTCACCACAGGACTATTGGATCGTCCTTCTCCTCTTCCCCTTCACGCCAAACGACCGACGATTTCCCTTCGTTCATTGTGTTTCCGGTTCAGATTCAGATTTGGGTGGAGGAGATAATCAAATCGAAATTGGGGATTCAATCCAGTTCAAATCCAAAAGTGATCGATGATGATATTTATGGGATTTCAATGAAGGAGGTGGAAATTTCTTGGTCCACATCAAAATAATTTAACTATGCCGACAACCCATAAATTTATGAGTTTAATTTGACAAGGTACACATAGTATGATTGACTATGGAATTTATGATTGAATTATAGTTGCCTTATTATTATGCAGGTAATTAGGGATTGGAGTTGTAATTGGAACGTGGAAGGAAAGTAGAATATACAACATTTGGATCGGTATCACATTTCTCGGTTTCCCTAGGTTTATTCTCGGTACCGATCCCGATACCGTTTTTTATAATTATGCAGGTAATATAGGTTCTGAGAATCGGTTCGGTTTCGGTAATTTTCGATACGGTGTTCGGTATTTTTCGGGTAGACCCGATATGTGCTCACCCCTACAAGCAACACACTATCCAGAGAGAGAGAGTAGTTCGTATTTAGAGTAGAGATTAGAGAAGCTCTTCCTCTTTGTTCCGCAATAGGGGAGCCTACAAAACTCAGCGTGACGCTAACTAGTATGACCATTCGTGGCTAAACTTCTTGTATTGCTAGGGTGAATATGATTGTTTGGTGCATGTTAATGTTTGACGTATTAATTTAGCGTTATGTTTATGTCTTTGATTATTCGCTCTTAAAACCAGCATTTGATGGGCTTTTATTATTGTCTAAATCCGTCTTTTATATTTGTGAGTATCTTGATTTTAAAGTGTAAGATCGTAAAACCTTTTTAATTAAACTTCTTTTGAAGCTTGTACGTCTTTATACAAGCTGAGATTGATAAGCCAAGGTTTAGTCTACACTACTAAGGTTGTACGTCTTTCCCTATCATAGATCTAAAAACCCAAAATTAAAACTCGTTGGACGAACTAACCGTTCATCATCGTCATCATCTCCGTTACAGATAAACGCAAACTGAGAAACCTGGACATTGTTATGGGTTTTTTGCACCATATGAAATATATTTGTGTTCGATTATGAAGAAGAACAAGAAAACATGCAATAATAAGCTTCTGTTAATTTCAAAATAGCAGCAGCATTTTACTAATTAGTTTGAATTAAAAAAAACTGTGGTTTTTGTTCTGAGGATCCACATTAGGTGGGTTGGTCCCATGAGATTTTAGTTTTTATTTTTTTGACTTATTGATTTATTTGTTTTTAGTTGATTTTTGTTTTTGTATTTTAGTGAAAGGGAAAAAAAGTCATGTGATTTACTCTTCATTTTACTAAAAAAGAAACGTCAGAATATTAAATAGCTTTCTTTTTACAAGAGACAACCTATTTTAGTATTTTGGATACTTTTGTATAAATGAAGATAGAGGAAGAGTTTAAATAATAAGTAAATTTTTATGTGATAAAGTATAATAACCACTATTAAATAATTATATAATTTATAAATTATTTTTTTTTTAATTGTTAAAAAAGTATTTAGGTATCGTGAGCATATATCTTGAACATAAATACGGAAATGATAAGTTTTACATATATGTACTAAATAATGTTATATATACATGACACATGGTGTTTACGTATATGTAATAATAATAAAATGATAATTGTTATACATACGTAACAGTATGTTTGAGAGTAGCTTTCATGGTTATCACATAAATATTATTTATCATTTGAAACACATCAATGGAGATAAATCATATAAAAATTAATAATTACATAAATATAAATACTTTGTAATAAAAGTCCGGATACATGCCTTATATACATGAATTACTATTAATAAGATAAGGAGTTTATTACACGGATGACTCTTGTGGTATGCTCCGATTTCACTTTTGGCGCATAATTTTGGAATATTACATGATTGGACCATAACTTTGCAATTCATACCACAGCGGCCAATGGTGTTACAAACTGCAAAGTTACGGTCTAACCATATAGTTTCTCAAAGATAGGGATTAAAAGTGAAATATGAGCATACCATAGGGGCCATCCGAATAAATAAGTTTAAAGGATATTTTAATCATTTAAAAAAATTTAACAGTCAAAGTTAACCTCCATCCATTTTAGGGCCAATTGTAAAGTTATGGCCTAATAATTTAATTTCCAAAGTTATGAGCCAAAAGTAAAATCAGAGCATACCACAGAGGCCATTCGTGTAATTACCTAACCTTTAAAGCTACAGGTCAGTGGCTACTGGCCTTCGATTATGGGTTCAAACCTTGACCACGATAATATAAATAATAAAAAAAAGAGCTAAAAAAGATTGCCGTTTAAAAAAAAGTTAATTAGATTATTAATTTATACTTCCAAAAAAAAATTATGAATTTATACCTAGGAATGAGAAAGACGTATCATGTGTAAAAGGGAAAGGACAGCTTAAGAATGGATGGGTGAAAAGATCATACCTACCTCCACATTAATACAAAAAAAAAAAAATACATTTAAATTTTAAAAATATTAATGACAAGCAAACAAAATTTCACATAATTGGTATTGAGAGTACTCACACTTGGAAACAAAAAAACGAAATTTGACCCGCATCCATCATTTAAAACAGTAAATAGTTTGTTAGACCAACCAGTCAACTGCAAACCCCTTCTTCTTCTTCTCAACCTAGATCCATCTTCATTACCTTTATTACTATCAATTCACTAATTTTATACGCATATCCTGATGTGAGATTCTAAGATGTGATCGTTTCTCGATGCATCTTTCCTTTTGATACGTAATTTTGACGTGAAACTTGTAGATCTCACCGGAAAACCCTAATTTCTCAACAGTATATATTAGTTTCGAGGTTGAAGATCGAATGGCTGCCGTGTGTGATGGATTGAAAGTGATGTTGCAGTCTGCTGTACAATCCGTTCAATGGACGTATATCATTTTCTGGCAATTTTGTCCTAAAGGACGGTACGAAGAAGATCGTATATGATTTGTATTTTTTGGTTTTGTTTTATGATTTTGTGGTTGATTTAGTGTGTATTCAATGGTTAGGGTTTTAGTATGGGGAGATGGATACTACAATGGAGCGATCAAAACAAGGAAGACGGTGCAGCCGGTGGAAGTTAGCACGGAGGAGGCGGCGTTATGTAGAAGCGAGCAGCTTAGAGAGCTCTATGATTCGTTGGCTTCCGGTGAGCATCAGGTGACGGAGAACCAGCCAGTAACAGTACGGCGGTCATCGGTGGCATTGTCGCCGGAAGATCTGACGGAGTCCGAGTGGTTCTATCTCATGTGTGTCTCTTTCTCTTTTCCTCCTGGTGTCGGGTACGACGTCGTTCTAGCCATTAACTAACTGGTTTAAATTTATTTCATTCCAAAAATTGGCAGAATCACAGCTAGCTCGTTGGAGCAGATTTCTACATCTGATTTTAATTATTATTTCTGTTATTAAATTAAGTATGTCCGGGTGATGTCATCATTGTTAGCTTAATAAGTTGTTATGGGCTTTAGCCCAAACCCAGTTATCTTTCTATTTAATGTTGTTTTTTTTTATTTGTAAGCTAATCTTCATTTGTGTAATATAGAGACTCCATATTTTCTTTGTACATGTTTGTTATTTAACATGGTATCAGAGCCTACTCGATTCATGCTTGATTGAAGTTTTGTTGTTGTCGCTTCCGCTCCGTTGTTGATTTGTTCGTTGTTGAAGGGTAAAGGCTCTGCATCGGATTTCTCGGATTTGTGAGGTATCAAAGTCACGGATTTTGTTTTATTTGAATTGACTTGTGTTATTGGAAGAGCTTCTGGACAGATTGACAGGTTTTGGACCTTGTTTATGTCTGGTTTACGACGTTTGCGGTTTGTTTCACGGAGTTTGCGGTTTGGTTCTTCAAGTTTGCGGTTCTCCAAGTTTGCGTTTTCTCTAAGTTTGCGGTCCAAATTTTGCGGCCCGAAGTTTGCGGTCTGAGTCTGCGGTCCAAGTTTGCGGTTAGTGTTCGAACTTTGCGGTTTTCTTTGAAGTTTGCGATTTTTGAACTTTGCGGTATTCGAAGTTTGTGGTATTCTAAGTTTGCGGTTATTTTGCTGTGATTCGTTGTTTTGATAATATGACTGGGAAAGATGACTCTCTTCAATCTATTAGTACTCGTCTGGATGGTAAAAACTACACCTACTGGAGTTACGTAATGAAAAAATTTCTTCGAGGGAAAAATATGTGGGGTTATGTCACAGGTACTAAGGGAAAGCCTTCTAATAAGTCTAAGGCTATTGAATATGCCTTAGCTCTCGATACATGGGAAACGGATAACTCTAAAGTTATAACTTGGATCAACAACTCTGTAGGTCAGTCCATTGGTATTCAGCTGGCTAAATATGACACAGCTAAGGAAGTGTGGAATCATTTGGAAAAGCTGTATACTCAGTCTAACTTTGCTAAACAGTACCAGTTGGAGTTTGATATCCGTGCTCTTCAACAGAATGAGATGAACATTCAAGATTTCTATGGAGCTATGTCAGATTTATGGGATCAATTGGCACTTACGGAATCTGCAGCATTGAAGGGGTTTAAACCTTATATTGTTCGAAGGGAGGAACAACGTTTGGTATAATTTTTGATGGCATTACATTCAGATTTTGAAGGACCGCGTGGAACGATTCTTCATCGTTCCCCTCTTCCAACAGTTGAATCGATTGTTCACGAGTTGACTGCAGAGGAAACTCGGTTAAAATCTCAAGTTGATAAAGGTCCTAAAGTAACTACTACTCCAGCTGTGTTTGTCGTTCCCCATAATCAGCCTAGACAAGGTGCTAAAGTTGCATTTGATGAATGTGCATTCTGTAAAGGGAAAAATCATTGGAAGTCTCAATGTCCATTATTACTTAGCAGAAGGAATTCTACCTTGCAGAAGCCCCCACAACAAAACAGATCAGGTGGACAGTTTTCGTCTCACACGTCCACTTCTGCTGGTTAATCTGGTCCATCTTCATGGACATTTAAACCAACTCCGTTTACTGCTGCTGGTACACCACCATCTGTAGAAATGAACAAACCACCATCTGCTCTGGATCCGCAAGTATTTAAACAGTTCAGACAGTTCCTTGCCGCCAACCCTACTGCTATGTCTGCTGCGGGACTGTCTTTATCTGGTACCTCAGATATTTCATCATCATTATGGATTTTGGATTCTGGTGCCCCACATCATATGTCTCCCTATCTGTCTTCTTTTCTTTCCTTGTCTCCTGTTTCGCTTGTTTCTGTAATGTCTGCTAGTGCTACATCCATGTTGGTAGAGGGTGTTGGATCTGTGTCAGTGTCTCTCAATGATGTCTATTATATTATGAAGCTTGCCTTAAATCTTGCTTCAGCCAGTCAGTTGTGTAAGTCTGGCATTTGGGTTTTCTTTTGTGACACTGTTTGTGTTGTGCAGGATCAACATACTCAGAAGGTGATTGGGATCGGTTGTAGGGTGGGAGATTTATATGTCTTAGAAGAACTCAAAGTGCCTGCACCTGGTGTTGCTGCCTCTAGTGTTGATTTATCTTCTTTTCGTTTAAGTCATTTGCCGTGTGAATTTTATATTTGGCATTCTCGTTTGGGACATGTGTCCGCATCTCGTTTAAAATTTTTGGCTTCTTCGGGTGCTTTGGGTCAGTTGCAAACTTGTGACATTTCTGATTGTAGTGGTTGCAAACTTGCTAAATTTTCTGCTTTACCTTTTGATAAAAGTATTTCTCATTCTGTTGCACCATTTGATATTGTTCATTCTGATGTGTGGGGACCATCACCAGTATCCACTAAGGGCGGTTCACGTTATTATGTTTCCTTTATTGACGATTACACTCGTTTTACCTGGGTGTACCTTATGAAATCTAGATCTGATTTCTTTGACATTTATAAAACATTTAGGGCTTATGTTCAAACGCAGCATTCTGCTGTGATAAAGTGTTTCAGGTGTGACTTAGGGGGTGAATACACCTCTAATAATTTTACTCAGTTGCTTGCATCAGATGGTACCATACACCAATCGTCTTGTATTGACACTCCTCAACAGAATGGTGTTGCTGAAAGGAAACATCGCCATCTTATGGAAACCGCTCGTTCATTCCTTTTATCTGTTGAGGTACCTAGTGTCTTTTGGGGAGAAGCACTCATGACCGCGCAACATGTTATTAATAGGATCCTTACTTCTCACAATGATGGGATGTCTCCATTTGAAAGTCTTTTCGGTGAACGCCCAGATTATGGTGAGTTACGAGTTTTTGGATGTACTTGCTTTGTTTTCCGCCCTCATGTTGAACGAGACAGTTGACAAATAAGTCAGCATTATGTGTTTTCATAGGCTATGCCAGTGGTCACAAAGGATATGGCACGGGACAAAAAGGATATCGTTGTTTTGATCCTGTAAGTCAGAAGTTATATGTATCAAGACATCTTACATTTCTTGAACATATTCCATTCTATTCGATTCCAGCCAAGTCACATGATGTAATAAATTCGGATCTTCAGAACATTGATCCTTTTGCTTGCGACACTGATATCCCATCCTCTGATGTTCCCGATCCGTCTGTTGATCCTAATATGCCTGCTCCAGATACTTTTGTTGCACATGATGTGCATGTTCATGAACCTTCCACGTTATCTGGCACCAATGTTGATTCTCCTCCACCTCTAAGAAAGTCTACTCGTGCATGTAAGTCTACTCAACTACCAGATTTTGCATACTCTGCATATTCTGCTTCGTTTAGTTCCTTTATCGTGGGCATTCATCATCTGTCTGAACCAGAATCGTATAAAGAGGCTGTCTCTGACCCTCTATGACAAAATGATATGGCTAAAGAGTTCACTGCTCTTTATCAGACTCACACCTGGGATTTGGTTCCTCTACCACCAGGTAAACATAAGGTTGGTTGTCGTTGGGTGTATAAGATTAAGACAAATTCTGATGGCTCTGTTGAACGGTACAAGGCCAGACTTGTGGCAAAAGGATATTCGCAAATTTATGGTATGGATTATGAGGAGACCTTTGCCCATGTGGCAAAAATGACAACAGTTCGTACTTTAATTGTCGTTGCATCCGTTCGACAATGGAAGATCTGTCAAATGGATGTAAAAAATGCTTTTCTGAATGGTGATCTTCATGAGGAGGTTTACATGACACCACCCCTGGGAATAGCTCATCAGCCCGGTGAAGTTTGTCGGCTTTGGAAAGCTCTATATGGTCTCAAACAGGCCCCTCGTGCCTAGATTGAAAAATTCTCTACAATCACTTCCCTTGGCTTTCTTCCTATCAATCATGATTCGGCATTATTTTTTCGATGTACGAATGCTAGACGCATTCTCTTGTCTTTATATGTGGATGACATGATTATTACAGGCGATGATTATGATGACATTGAATCCTTGAAACGTGACTTGGCCCATCGTTTTGCTATGAAAGATTTGGGGTTATTACGGTATTTTTTGGGGATTGAGGTAGTTCAATCTAAAAAGGGATATTTTCTCGCTCAGACGAAGTACATTTCTGATCTGTTTCAACGTGCAAGATTTTCGGATAACAAAATTGCAGACACTCCACTTGAAACCAATGCACGTTACTCTCCCACTGATGGTGTTCTTCTATCTGATCCGAGCCTATATCGTACCATTGTAGGCAGTTTGGTTTATCTTACAGTTACTCGCCCTGATATCACTCATGCTGTTCATGTGGTTAGTAAGTTTGTTACCGCTCCTACTTCTGTTCACTGGGGAGCTGTTCTTCGTATTTTAAGGTATCTTCGTGGCACTCAGTTTCAAAGTCTTTTATTCCCTTCTACGTCTTCTCTGGAATTGCATGCCTATAGTGATGCTGATTGGGATAGTGGTCCTAATGATCGTAAATCCACTACAGGTTTCTGTATTTTCCTTGGTGATTCCTTAATCTCATGGAAAAGCAAGAAACAAGATGTTGTCTCTAGGTCCTCCATTGAGGCTGAATATCGTGCTATGGCTGTGGCTACATGTGGAATTGTTTGGTTACGATGGCTTCTGGCAGATATGGGAGTTGCTGTTTCCTCGCCTACCCCATTACATTGTGATAATCAAAGTGCTATGCAGATCGCCAAGAACTCCGTCTTTCATGAACGAACAAAGCATATTGAGATAGATTGTCATTTTACTCGTCACCATCTTCAGCTCGGGACCATCTCACTTCATTTTGTTCCGTCAGCCTTGCAGATTGCAGATATTTTCACTAAGGCTCAATCGGCATCTCGTTTTCGGTTTTTGTGTGACAAACTCTCAATGTTTATTGCTATTGCATTGTGAGTTTGAGGGAGGATGTTAGCTTAATAAGTTGTTATAGGCCCTGTTGTGGGCTTTAGCCCAAGCCCAATTATCTTTCTATTTAATGTTGCTTTTCTTCTTTATTTGTAAGCTAATCTTCATTTGTGTAATATAGAGACTCTATCTTTTCTCTGTACATGTTTGTTATTCAACAATCATTAGGGCCATATAGATGCAGAAAAATGTTTCATAGCATATTTAGTGTCACACGTTATAACATTAGTCGCTTTTGTGTCGGTTAGAAATTTATAACGCCTGAATAACTTTCTATCATACATATATAAGAAAAAAAACACAACTCATACGACGTGTATATTAATGTCTGAATAGTAGGAGGCTGGTGTCTGTATAGCCTCCCTTTAAATTAATACCATTACGTACCAGATCAACACTGTTATAACCACAATCATAATACTGATCAAAATCATCAATACAAATCAAGTGGATGTCATTGTGTCCAAAATTTGGGGTTGAATGCAGGGTATAAGAGTGATGATTATAGATTATGATTATATAATTGCAGATTAGTTGGAGATGCATATGCAAAGAAGCAACATCTATGGCTCACCGGTGCAAACGAAGCGGATAGTAAAGTTTTTACGAGAGTTATCCTTGCCAAGGTATGTAGTCATATATATCATCCCCAACACATTCACTTTCAAACACGTTTAAACGCGTCACATCAGCTGTAATATAAGATTTCTACTCATTTGAAACACACTCATTTCTTCTATAATGTTACGTCCACTTTCAATCACTGTTAAAACAAATTTAGAAAACTATATATTTTATAAAAATGTTGGTTGTGTGAGAGAGGGCACACCATCTCTCGTCCGCACCCATCCGGATTTCCGGATGAGTAACCAAACGTCCATTTCCAGACACCTCGTCTAATGGCGCCGTCCGCTTTCTAGCGATGAAGATGCTCTAACGGAATGAATTATATGTCAAGTTTTATGGATATTATATAATATAGAAAAACAAAAGCTAAGAAATATGTAAAAAATCTCAAAACGTTTTGCTTCATGATCTTCAAAATTGTCGGCATTTGTTTGGTGGTGGTAGGAAAATTCAAACTATTACCCGCAAGGTAAACAAGAAAGACGATTCAAAAAGTCATGAATGGGACCATGGCAATCTTTCTCTTGGGAGGGGGACCTCAATATGGGAGTGTCGGGTTGTGGCATGAGTGAAACATGAACGGTAACTAATTCACGTGAATGAGATTTGAGTCTTGTCTTTACATCATAGTATCATACTTCAATCATATATGAGTATCTTATTTTTGTACTCAACTATCACTACAAATATTTTTTTTCGTCCGTCTATAATAAGACTATCGCAATCCACACTCTACGCGGCCCTGCCACCTACACATCAGCCTGTCTAGAAGAATTTTTACGGGTACTTACCTCTCTCTTCCCCTTCTCGCAATTCTTCATTGGCGTCGTCCTTGGCTACAGATCCCTACCCTCCCTTTCTCATCTATGTCTCATCCATATCATACGGGCGTCCCACGGACTTCCTCCACATCGAAGTATTGAAGATGTTCTGAATGATACATGAATCAAATTTGAATATCTACTTTGTATTCACGTATTCTTAAAAATATATACTTTTATAACTCGTTTATTTACTATTATCGGAATATATAAAACAGTTATACATGAGTAAAGCTAGATCATGACTATGATTATGAAGGTAAATTTGGTATTACATGACAACAAAGATATATCACACCTATAAAAATGAACACTTTTATGATTTTTTTGTTATAAAATATATATATTGGTTAGAAACCCGGTGTATTATACAAGTAAAAATAAATGTAATGTTATATACTTAATAATAAAGATTTATATATATTACATATTTATAATATATTATATAGTTTTGTGATACAAATTTTGGAAACGGTATGTAGTTATTTTTAAAAATGTTTTATAAAAAGAATGAAAGAAATGTTCAATTTATAAAATATTTTATGAACAAACCTATTTTTTTTAAATAAAAAAATTTTATATATAAAATTATATAAATCACTATTATTTAATAGGAGAAAGAAGGGAAACAAAAAATTATAAAAACAATTTAAAAATTTTGTATAATTAATAAGAGAGAGAGAGGGAGAGTCGAGGAAAAAATACTGATGATGCACAGGAAAATGACAACTGTTCCACAAATATTTTTTTTATTAGAGAGTATATGTATGTATTCTTAAAAACTTATATAATATCATATTTATCTAATTATAATAATAATAAATATATTGACGTTTATACCAAATAGTGATTTGATTGTTGAATATTTGTCGTTTTTAAAACCTTTTATCGAATAAGTATGATACTGATGAAATTAAAAAAGTTATTATTATATAAAAATTGAATTTCAAATTTAACTTTTAGTTAATTCTTCAAAATGGGTGGTTAGTTTAGTGGCTTTCTTTAAACTTTGCTTACATTTACACACTCGATGAAACTGGAAGATAATTAAATAAGGACAAAAAAGTGTACTTAATTATTAAGATAAATAACCGCATATATAGTATTTATTTAAATAATTCATTTCGTTTAATTTATTTTAAAACAACTGCATAACAATAAAGTTTGTTGATTTTTGTTTTTTATATTTTACAAGTTTCCTCTTTCATTAAGTGAATAACTGGAAGATATAATGAAACTTGTGTTGTTTTACAACTTTACTCCCTAACATTTTGATCATGTCATTGAATGCTGCTTTCATGGATCTTGCACTAGAGTGCTTATATACAGGCAAGTCGATTTTGCTCCACGACTATTACAATACCGCTATATCTGCTCTCTTCATATTTCTACTTGTTGCTTAGCGTTCAATATGAATTTTGCAGACGGTGATATGCATCCCTCTACTAAATGGAGTCGTCGAGCTTGGAACAACCGACAAGGTTAGATATGGATATATAACCTCTTTGATATGGTAAAAAGTATAAGTTAACCAACTAGTAATAACGTTATAAATAATCAATTTATAAAAAGTTACCATAAAACTTAGACCATATTTAATTTACACGTCTGTAAAGTTATCATTATAACTTTCATATAATGTTATGTTACATCATGTTTTAAATATGCTTCATTTCTGAGAACAAAACCTGGCAATGCATTTGTCATTATGATACATTTTTTAACGGTCCTATTTTTTGTATTAATATTTTATAACTGAATTATTTGTTTTAAAAAGTATGTATTAAATATATTGCAAATAGAAATATTAAGTTATATTTTAAAATATTACATAATGTAAATTTATCATTCTATAAAAATATAAATATAATAAATAATATATAAATATATTTAATAATACCAGAAAAAACGTAATAAAATATAATAAGCTTATTATTAATAAGTTTATTGAATTTTCCCAGTTAACAAATTATATCACCAGTCCATGGTCTTGGTGATTGTCCTCGTAAAATTAGCGTGGGTTTAAATCTTATTAGGAAAATTTTGTGGTATTTATTAGCAAAATAATTGTTGTTAAAAAAACAAAATATATCACTAAATTTGAATGGGCCATGCAAAAATCGCAAAATATCTGAGGAAGGATGGAGCCTACAAAAACAAAGTCAAACAACCCGATTTTAATAGTGATGTCATTGTCACGTTTATTCTCGTATGCATTCTTGGCTTGGCTTGATTTTCTAAATACACGCGTTATGGTCCTGTTGATGCTGTTATATTATCAAAACTAATAATATGATTTTTTTTAATATAATTATTTATAAGACGGGGGAATTTAATCATAATTATATTCCAGCCGTAAATAGTTCAGTGACTTTTAATAATTTTTAGAGGTTCACTGGTTGGACCGGATTCAAGAACCGGATAACGCAATAAATAATATAAATATTCATAAAAATATATAGAAAAATATAAAAAATTTCAAATACTACATATACAACCATTTAAACAATTTTGAGTCAAGGACAAGTGTTGTAGGTCTGTGAGAATTTTAATTCTTTTGAATCTTCGTTTAACCTTCTGAGGGCTCGAGCTCGATTCGAGCTCTATATTTAAAGCTCGAGCTCGGCTCGTGAGTAGTGTTTCAAACTCGAGCTCGGCTCGTTTTTTATTTATTAATTAATTTATTTATATATTTATAATTATTTTTGTATATATTTTATTATATTTTTTTTTTATATGACATAATATCTATTATTTATTTATTTTATTATAATTTTATATGTATAATTATTATTTTATAAATATATATTTAATATATTAATTAAAAAAATTATAGAAACAATAGGCTCGTTTATTAAACAAGCTTATATTTAGGCTCGAGCTCGGGCTCGATTCGAGCTTTTAGCGAGCCGATCTAGAGTAGTTTGCTAGCCGGCTTGGCTCGTTTACACCCCTATTCCCAATCACACATTGCCACCTCACCCTCTTCCCCTCACCCAAGTGTTTCTTCTATGAATCCCCTCACGTCACACCCCCACTCACACTGTGAAGCCCCTCACGGTTCCAACCCGTAAAGGTATACCACATACTTTTACTAAGAACACGACCTGAAAAAAAAATTAAGAAATATAAAGTAGAAAAGTACATATAACATACATTGTAGATAATGAAAACAAAACATGAGGTACTAACACTAGTAACATAGTATTGGTATAAAAAAGTTTAAAAAAAAGTAGTTGATATTTGAAATTAACAATTAAACAAACACCAACGTGATGAACAGTAAAGTACAAGTGATGAACAGTAAAGTACAAGTGATACAACTTATGATACAAGCAAACAAAGGTGAAAGAAAACCATGATAAAATCAAAGATTAAAAAAGGGTTTCTCTAACCGTTTAGTGAGATAAAAGACGAGGAACCTATGGGCAGGAACTTTGTTGTGAAGAAGGCGACAACGGGGGGAAATTTACCCAGTGAATTTGGGGTGAGTTTATGGTACCTAGTTTAGTTGGGGGAAAAGAGGGAAGAACGCAAATCTTAATAAATCAAGGACATTAAGTTAACAAAAGAATTTGGTGCAGATATTTATATAAAGTATAAAAGGCAAGTAATTAATGATGATTTTTTCTTGAAGTTTTTTACTTTGGTCCCCTGAATTTTAACCAGTGTATATATGTTTTCTTTGGCCTCCTAAATTTTAATTAGTTTTTTTTAACCAATTTATACTATTAACCATGAACTGTAAAAAAAAATATTATAAAACCCTGAACTTTAATAAAGTTATTTTTATATGTATATTTTTTTTTCTTTTTCTTAGATTTATTTTATATATTTTTTTATTTTTACCTATGTTTTAACGATCAATTTTTCCACGAGTTTAATCCTTTGGTCTTGCCTTATAATTAACTAACAGTCTCCTGATCCACTCTTTGATACAAGACAAATTTAATTAATTTGATTTCTAATTAAACACATTATTTTTATTTAAGGTGGAAGAGACAACCGAATTCATTCAACATGTGAAACTTTTCTTCATGATAGGCAATGACAACCCAATCCTCCCACCACCTAAACCCACCCTTTCCGCTCATTCTTCCAACACCACCCTCTCCCCTCATCAAATGCCCAATACAATCAATCCTCCGGACAATACATATTCAATGGATGAAGATGGAGATGAAGAAGAAGATGATAACGACAAAGACGAAGATGTAGGAGATGATGACGTGGAAAATATAGTAGACGATGAACACGAAAACGGGCCCGACTTCCTGAAAGAAACATGTCATATTTCTAGTTTTCAAGAGCCTCATCAAAATGAAACTACCAATGATGGTTCCAATCACTTGGAGTCTCAATTTAACTTGTTAGCAACGAGCCTAGATGATTCATGTAGAGCTGAGTCAACTCCCGGATGGTCAGATAATTTTGAGTTACACAACCAGTCTAACATTCACTTACAGACATCAGGTATGATCGAGATGCTATTTTATTTTAATTTTATTCGTAATATGTTGGAATTAAAATTAGAGTATGCTAAAAATGATAAATTAATACTCTCTTGTTACTCAAAATGATATTATACTTCTGTTTTTCATAAAAAGAAATTATATTTTTTGTTAACTTTAGTTTTGGTTCACGGCTGTTCTATTTTAACAAAAGTAATTAAATTATGTTTTATAAAATAAACCATTTTTTAAGAGATCTTTTATTATAATTTTATTCTTCATAAAGTTGTATTATTTATATGTTAAATTTTATCTAAATAATCTATTGTATTTCTTAATGAAAAGATACCAAATTGTATTAAAACCAAGAAACTAGAATTTTCTATAGTAAAAGCATGTATATAGATTGCTCATCCGTTTAGAAGTTTAATTTAATAGATAATTAGAAACGCTAATTAAATTGATTGCTACATGTAGTGTATAGTAGTATCTCTTTTAAAGGACTAGAGATGACAAAATAATCATAATCCAAAACCCAAGACATGTAATGGACCGGTATGTGATCAGTTTTAAAAAATTCGTCGGTTTAGACAAATATGTTATCTGCCTGATTATTTAAAACCGTTAATCCTAACCCGGACACATTTAAAATCGTGTAACCAATTTATGTAATTGATCGATGGTTGTAAAGCAGTTTATATAAAATTTGTAAACGAGTTAAAATTGTTAGAAGTGTGTTAATGAGTTAGTAATGTAATAACTGAGTTCTAAGGTAGATGTTATAAGTATTTTTCTTTAAAAAAATTTAGAGAAAGGAAAGTTAAAAAGACAGGGAAAAATACCAATATAGACATAGTTCTCTAAAAAATACTAAAATGGATAATTTAGTATGTGTTAAACCGGCATAACCTTTAGTTTTTGTCGGCTAAGCCTTTGAATTTAAAAGGCTTAGCCTCCGCTTTTTAATTTAGATGAACAAAATGTCCGATACTAGGTATTTTTCCCTAAAAAGATAGGCTACCATAAAATCTTGGTTGTAATTTATTTATTTATTTATATATATCGAAACTAACAGAAACCTTTCCGACCAGAAGAATTAGCACCGGAGGACACTCGCTACTCCCACACAGTTTCAACTATCATCCATAACCAATTAACTCGATGGTCCGACTCGCACACAACATCACACCACAACTCAGTCTACTCCACCCAATCATCCTTCACCACGTGGACATCAAACCCTCATCACCGCCTTCCTTCCGGCACCGGCTCCACCTCCCAACGGATCCTAAAGTACATCCTCTTCACCGTCCCTTTCCTCCACTCCAACATCAAGACCGTCGTCGTCGACGGCGACGCCTCCGATTCCGTCGCATCTCGACTACGTAAAACGACGTCACATGAAGAGCTAAGCGCGAACCACGTCCTAGCAGAACGACGTCGTAGAGAGAAGCTAAACGAGCGGTTCATCACACTCAGAACACTGGTGCCGTTGGTGACTAAAATGGACAAGGCGTCGATCCTCGGTGATACGATCGAGTACGTGAAGCAGTTGCGTAAGAAGATTCAAGATCTGGAGGCGCGTTGTCGGTCGGATAACTCGAAAAGGAAGGTCCGAGTAGTGGAGCATGGAAGCGGTGGCGGAGGGAAGAAGGCGACGGTGGCTACGGTGCAAGTGGAGGTGTCGATAATCGAGAACGATGCATTGGTGGAGATGCAGTGTCAACACAGAGAAGGGTTGTTGTTGGATGTGATGAAGAGGTTACGGGAGCTTGGAGTAGAGATCACCACCGTTCAATCTTCTGTGGACGGTGGGATGTTTACGGCTGAGATGAGAGCTAAGGTAAAAACCTTGTTTGTTTGTTACTTTTCTTGTCACTCAATCTATCACTTTCTTTGAAAACTTGGCCTTGTATACCGTTAGAATAGCGGTATAAAATGGTCGTCCGACGTTGTATTCTGTCAACTACAGCTCGTCAAATGTTTAAATCGTCGGTATATGTATAAACATTAACGGATCCAACCGTACTTTTTATCAAAAATATTTTATTTTATTTTATTTTTTACAAAATTGTTAAGATAATTGTTTTTTCAAACACCGGTATAACACATCGGATTTTTCAAACACCACTGGAAGTTTCAAACCCCAAATACCGTCAGATTTTTCTCAAACACCATCGGACGACGGTGTTGAAGGAGACATTCTCGGAAAATAAAAGTTAACGGGATAGTTTGGTATTAAGGACATTTTGGGGATTTTTTCATACTTTTTTAAAACATTTATAATTAACTGATATAAATAATATATTAAATCAAGTGATTTTGATAGTTTTTATTTGGATTATTTTGTCAGGTGAAGGTGAGGAGGGGTAATAACGGAAAGAAAATTAGCATAACGCAAGTAAAGAAAGCTATTGATCAAATTATATCTCCTTTATAAATAGACTTTACTAGGTAGCAACTATAAAAAAAAAAAGTTATTTTGTAAAAAGAAACAAAATACTTTATTTATGGTTGCTACTTTAACCATAGACAATCTATAAATACTAGTTTATTCCTTTAAGGTTTTGGTATGTTATGAGAGTAAAAACTCCACAACTTTAATGTATGTGTTATATATTTGAAGATTCGTGCGCTTAAAGTAAAGAAGACAGATTCACATGTTTCATCTTCATGCTAGGACTAAAGCCTTATATATGAGGCCCACATTAGATGGCCCAATTCCAATAAGCTCAGTTTGAGTGAGCCCAAAATTTGTTTGACCAACTAAGGTTAGGGCCGAACACTCCTCTATGAAAATATAAAATGGGCACGAGTAGTGGTGCACAAAAAAACCGGTTTTTTTTTTTAACCCGGTCCAAACCGGAAAACCGGTTTGGGTTAAACCGGTTTGGACCAAACCGGTTCGGGTTGCTCAAAAACCGCCGGTTTGAAACCGGTTTGAGGATTTCTGAAGAAAATCGGGTTGGGACCGGTTTTGGCTAAACCGGGTTAGAAAACCGGTTTGAACCGGTTTTTTTTAAATGAATTAAATATCATTTATTAAATGAATTAAATAGCATTAAATAGCATTAGATATCATTAATAGCATTAAATAACATTTATTAAATGAGTTAAATAGCATTAAATATAATTAAATATCATTTATTAAATGAATTTATTTAATTAAATCGAAAATTAAAAATATAAATTTTTTTTTAAATAAAAACCGGTTTAAACCGGTTTTTTAACCCAAACCGGTTTAAACCTACCCGAATCGGTTTGACCGGTTTACATATTTCCATCTCCAAAACCGGTTTAACCCGAACCGGTTTGGGCTCAAACCGGTTTTGACTTTTCGTTGACCAAACCGGTTCGGGTCGGTTTGAACCGGTTTGGGGTTAAAAAACCGATTTGTGCACCACTAGGCACGAGGTGCACAAAACGGTTTTTTTAACCTGAACCGGTTCAAAATCAAACCGGTTTGGTCAACGAAAAGTCAAAACCGGCTTAAAACTGGTTTGAGATGGCCGTTGACAGGGTTCGACCGGTTTGAAACCGGTTTTTAAGCGGTTCGGTTCGGGTTAAACTGGTTTAAATGTATAGGTTTCAAACCGACGTTTGAATCGGTTTGAAACCGGTTTGGTCTAAACCGGTTCACAACCGGTTCGGGTATCGGTTTGAAACCGGTTTGGGTTTTCAAACCGATTTTTTTGTTCATCTCTACTCACCCATAACAACTCAAGAAGAGGTAGATTGTTCTCGAATCTCTCTCTATAAGAGCTCTATCTTTAATTACTCTAAACTTTTAAATACATATGATTATACAGAGGGCCGGTCTCGAGAATCCTCAAAACGTTTTGGGTCCGGGACACGTAAAAAACGGGCCCTATGATATAAACTCAATAAAAATATATAAAAAAAACATAATACGGGCTTATATATATATAGATTTTTTTTTAAATTAGGCTTATATATAGATTTTTTTATTTATTTATTGGTTTTCAGTTCAGATTTATAAACAATTGAGCTTATATATATAGACTTAAAAAAAACATATTTCTAAGTGGATTTTTTTTAATTTCTAAGTGGATTAATAGGATAAATAGATAATACAAGTTGGGTCTTTTATAAATATAATATATATATATATATATATATATAAATTTAAAAACTACAGGCCCCTTCGGAGACCGGGCCCCGGACGGTCGCCCCCCTCCTCCCATAAGGGCCGCCCCTGATTATATAACATGGCTTCCATGACTTGAGCGTAGGAGTGTCGACACCATATCAATGAGTTTCTAGATTGATGTTATTATTAGTTCAAAAATATATTGGAGTATAATAAGTTATAACCAAGTTGCTGCTTATCCTTTATAATCACGTCTTTAATGTAAAAAAAGATTTGTTTGGTTTGTTAGTTCTGAATGATAAATTTGAAGTTGCCAATTATGATTTATAATCACACCGTTGTCGTTGTCTTTGCTGTTATTGTCGTTGTTATTGTTGAGGAACAAAGTATTGGGCGTATATGGTCAAATAATGACATTTGACAGTACTGATAACGAGGTAAGATTTAAAGGGCTATACTTTCGGTAATGATTGCAATCAATGGATATTTTAAGAGTAAATTACACACATTGTCCTTTATTTATACTATAAATTACATTCTAGGCTACAAGAAACACAAAATGGGTTCAATTTTGACCCCCTTTTAGTCAAAATTGATTAATTATTGTTAGATGATGATGATGGTAGATGAAATTGATTCAATTTTGACACAAAATGGGTTCAATTATTGTTTATTTAAACTCATTAGTGTTTTCAAAAGATGAAATGATAATTTTGCCCTCACGTGAGGGGCACATGATGAGAGTTAACGATGAAAATGGATGGAGGTTAATGTAAAGGAAATAGCGTGTCCAAAAGTATATAAGAAAAGGACTTGTGGTGTACTTATTGAAGTCAAACGACATAGAATGTAATTTATAGTATAAATAAAGGACAATCTATGTAATTTACTCATATTTTAAATGTTAAACAGTTTATTACACAAATAACAATAAAGGAAGATGATTATTCGTGAAATAATTATCGACAAGGATGGGTGGTCAGAAAGAGTAATTATTTATGAAATAACTATAATCATTATTAATGTGATTAATAATATTGGGGCGAGAAATATGTTTTTGAACATATTTAAATTACAAAGTTACATGGTTTTATTTTAATTATATTATATATAATTGAAATAATTAAATTACTAATGGTTAGTCATTTAATCAATTAACTAAATTGTTAGTTAATTATTTCAGACAAAGCACCTAAAGAGTTGATGTGTTAAGTATGTTCTATAGTTGCTTCATTATTATTTACATGTGATTTACTTCATATCACTTTTGCTTGTTAAATGTAAGGGTGTAAATGAGATAATGATGCTCACGGGCTACTCGAGATTAGTTTACTAAAAACTCGAGCTTATATGAGCACGAGTTTATATTGGAGCTCATTTAATAAATAAGGTCAAACTTATATTAGAGCTCATTTGATAAACGAGCCGAGCTTTACAAATCGAGCATGATTAGGCTCGAGAGGCTAAACAAACTTAATAAATCATCCCTAGTTACACGCCTTCAGTATGAAAGTTCTATAAAAAGTGAAAGTATTGAAGAAAGATATTCCAAATAAATCATATAGAAATGAAAATGAAGTGTTTATGAGGATGGCCCGTATTCATGTTATTACTTATTAGGAATAACATTTTGACTTTGTTGTCAAACTTACAGTCAATATGGACCATTTGTTAGATAGATAAGATGGTACTATGGTAATACCAATTTTTTCTTTGAAATAAATTCTATCTGTTAAAAAAACATGTAAACAAAACTTTTATTTCCAAACCAAATGTTTTACATCTAAAAATAGAAATCTATCAAATGTGAATACAATGAAATACAGACTAAAGATAATCAACAAGACGATCTAAATAGAAAAAAGAATCTAACACTCAAATCTTAATACAAATAAATACAGACTAAAGATCATAAAAAGACAACCTAAACAGAAAAAAGAATCTAACACTCAAATACATCAAGAAGAAAAACCGATTCTATCAAAGAGATGAAGAAGATGAAACCCTAGATGGCGATAGAGACGTATGGAGAGAGAAAAAAAAGATATTGGAGAGTCTGTTAGGTTTTTTTGCACACTCTCTCTTCTTTATTTTATATGCTCCAACCAATAAAAAACAAACCCAATATAACCCACAACCCGCGTGTTACTTAGAGAGTAAACGGTTCGGGACCATCAACCGAATCTTGAACTTCAATCTTCTAGATATCAGCCTAGCTCCAATACATAATAAGCTCCAAGCCCACCAAAGATATGAAAAGAGTAAACGAACAAATTAATATAAAAAAATCATGTTTGATATTGAATTGGAACTAGACATACATTTTAACATCTCCTCAATTCAATATGCGTGACATTAGATATGTTTTGACCAAGTTTAATCTGCAACTCGTTCCTTAAAAAAAAACAAAATTGTTAACAAAGAACAAGTTGTCATATATATGATTTTTAGACTTTCATTTCCTTTAAATAGATAACAGGTTATCTGTATGGCACTCCTCAAACGACTTACAACAAACTTTAGAAGCCATCTTTAGATGAAGAATAAATGCAACTCAAACCTTCCAAACGACAAATATTAAAAAAGACAATAGCAAAACAAATTCAGAGAACTTGCCTAAACACTTGTAGGATGATGCCGATTAAATTTGAGAGCATGTGAAAAAGTTGAGAGTGTACGAATATTGAACCCGTCACTCTCTCTCATCTCTTATATATAGCCCGGATTTTCAACAGGTGCGTAGGGCCGGATGTGTAGGGCTTAAGTCCAGACGTGAACCCAAAGCCCGTACGTGAACCTCTTCAAAAACACTTTTGAGTGTTTACAATACTCAAACTAGGCCTGACAAACTTGGCGCGTAGGGCGCGTTCGGGTCACGGGTCATAACGGGTTCGGGTCAGACGAAGTTGTGGGGTGTGGCGGGGTGGGGGTGTGGCGGGTGGAATGAGTGGCGGCGGGTGGCGGCGTGGTGGGGTGTGCGGGTGGGGGTGGGTGGGGTAGGTGGCGGCGACCAGCGGTGGCGACGTGGCGGGGTGTGGCGGGTGGGGTGGGTGAGGTGGGTGGGGTAGGTGGCGGCGACAGGAGAGTGGCGACGTGGTTGGGTGTGGCAGGTGGGCTGGGTGAGGTGGGTGGGTGGGGTGGGGGTGGGTGGGTGGGGTAGGTGGCGACGAAAGGCGGTGGCGACGTGGGGGGTGGGTGGGGTGGGGGAGGCGACATGCGTTGGCGACGTGGAGGGGTGTGGCGGGTGGGGTGGGTGGTGGCGACAGGCGAAGGCGACGTGGTGGGGTGTGGCAGGTGGTTGGCGGCGGCAATCAGGCGATGGTGGCGTGGTGTGTGGGTGGGGGGATAGGGGTGGGGTGGGGTGGGGTAGGTGGCGGCGACGTGGTGGGGTGTGGCGGGTGGGGTGGGGTGCGGTGGGTGGGGGTGGGTGGCGACGGTGGTGGCGATCGGGCGGTGGCGATCGGGCGGGTGGCGGTGTGGTGGGCTGTGCGGATGGGGTGGGGTGGGTGTGCGGGTGGGGTGGGGTGTGGGCGGCGACAAGCGAAGGCGACGTGGTGGGGTGTGGCAGGTGGTTGGCGGCGATAGGCGGTGGCGGGTGGTTGGCGGAGAATGCGGGTGGCAGGCAGTGGTGGATCCAGGAATTTTTTTCAGGGGGTTCACTGTTTTTAAATGCTCCAATTTTAAAGGGTCGGACATAAAAAATTTCGGTTCGGTTCGATTATTCAGGTCGGGTAAGGTTCATCACATAATAAAAATACGATACAATAATAAAAAAAACATCGTCATTGGAAATTAAAAACACATAATATAGATAAAATGATCTTTACGAATTAAAAAAAACTACCTATAGTTGTTCCCTACAAATTTTCATCTTTTGAAATCGTTACATTACAACTTCGACTAAAACTTATTGAATGAACTCCTTTACGAATTAAAAAAGCTAACTATACAAAATAATTACATTTTCTAATTATTTTACTTGTTTTCGACCATTTTACTATTATTACTTTTAGTAATATTCAATGTTTCTAAAGAAAGTTTAAAACTTAGTTTAATATAGTAGAGTAAAGTACACGGATGGTACTTGTGGTTTACCAAAATTTTGAATTTATTCCCTAACTTTTCAAAAGTACATGGATGGTCTATGTGGTTTGCACTTTGTAACACATTTAGTCCACAGGCAACAAATCTAAAGGTTTTAGAAGGTCCAAGTTAGAGACTAAATGTGTTACAAAGTGCAAACCACAGGGACCATACATGTACTTTTGTCAAAGTTTGGGGACTAAATGCGTTACAAAGTCCAAATCCCATGGACCATCCGTGTACTTTTGAAAAGCTAGGGACCAAATCCAAAATTTTGGTAAGCCACAAGGACCATCCGTGTACTTTACTCAATGTAGTAAAAGAAAATATTTATATTTAAAAGAAGATATTATTTAGTAATATATATATTTTTTAAAAATAACAAAAACACTAAATAAAAAATATAAATAAGATAACAACGTATCATAATATAATAATTAAATTTTATAGGATAAAATATGTAAAATTAAAAAAATACAAAATTTCGTACTATACAAATTTTGAACAGTGAAATGATGGCTAGATAGTAGGTTTGCAGGGCCAATGTCATTACTCTCTTTCTCTTCTTTATCATTATTATTTTATGTTTTTACCTTTTTTTTCATTTAATCAAGATAGATTTATTGTCTCTCTCATTCTTTCTCTTCTTCTTGGAGATTCAACTTTCACAGCAGAAAAGAAGATAGGTCGCCGGCCGAAGAACTTCTATTTTATTTTTCTGTCTGTCTTCATTTCTTCCTCTCCTGTAGCCATTTTCTTCCTCTCCTGGGTTCACCCTATGTTTTTTAGGGGGGTTACCTTAGTTTTTTCATATACCTCTCTACTACAATTTCAAAACTCGGGGGGTTCCGGTGAACCCCCTCGACACTATGTAAATCCGCCCCTGGTGGCAGGTGGGGGTGGCGGGTGGGGTGGGCGCGGCAGGGGCAGGGTGACGACATGTGGGGTGCTGGGTGGGGTAGGTGCGCCGATGGCGGGTGGGGATGGGGTGACAACGTTAGAAGACCCGTACGCACTCTTTTTAAGTTTATAAAATTTTATAATATTTGATCATTTTGACATGTTGACTTATTTATGATGACCCAAATGAACCAACTGAACATTTGGGTGACCCAAATTGACCCGTTGACTTATTTAAGGTGACCCGTTGACTAATTTGTAGTCATCCAAATTGACCCATATACAATTGATTTTTTGCCCAAATGAACCGATTTTTTAATGAATGAATCAAGATTGTCATCCCTAACTCAAACCATTATGCAAATTATTTTGCTAAAAGTTACTAGAAATAACAATACATAACTAATTATGATAACTTTATACATTTATGAGACTTGAAAAAACATTGTTTTGATAAACAAGTCATGAACTTGTCGTTTCAACGTACTAAACATATTATGCATGTCATTAACGGTTGAACCCATTTAAACACGTTTTTAATCGGGTTATTAACGTATCAACACATACATAACCCTCATCCGTTTACCCTGTCAGTAACACGTTTAACTAGTATTAATCACACAAATAGGTTAAATTTATTAACCATTTACTTTTATTTTGGTTGGGGGTGGGGGCTTATTGTATATAATAAATGAATGTTAATGAAGAAAGTAGGAAAGTGACATCTTACCTAAAGTGTAAAAATAGCAAGAGCATTTCTGAATATGTTGTATTGATGGATTGTAGTGTATCTACTAGTGTTATGGCAGATAAATATTTGCATTCACATATAGATCAATGTTGGGCCCATTTAGGGGTATGGTGGGTTCTCTCTCCATTGAGTTAACTTCCAATTGATGCTTCTTGTGTTGGAAGGTCAATGGTAAAAGAGCAGTTTCGATAGGTTTATGTCTTTGTTTGCATGTGCATATTACTTTTGCTCCCACATGGGTTGAGCCTTTATGACTTGTACGATACAACTCGGTTCAAAACCATGAGAGAGGCCAAAAGATCATCTCCCTAAAATCCCTAATATTCAAAGATCATGTAGAATATTTAGCTTCTGGTGTAGTGGTTGAGGTGAGAACTGAAGTCTCAAGAGACCCGGGTTCAATCCATGTCACCACCATTAATTTCTTCGGCATCGCAAATAAGGCATTTTAGGCTGATGCACCAGGGTTTTACCCACGCCGATCCAGGGTTGGAGCCTCGGCTCTCCCTCAAGCCCGGAAGGGGCCGTATTGGGTGGGGTTTTTCCTTGAAAGCTCTCCAACTCTGACGCCAAGTGAGCCCGGTTAAGACAACATATTGACCGGAGTTGGACGAGGCTCTCCCATGTGACGGGGGAGTGCGACGTCACACATTCAATGTTCGCCTTTAAAAAAAATGTAGAATATTTAAACGGAGTCAAGATTATGAGTTCAAACATCACCCGATATAAAAAAAATCATCATTAAAAAATGTAGAATTTTGAAGAGTCCTAGGATAATAATTAATTAACTAATTGTTGGATAATCAAAACCTCTATTTTTAATTAGTATAATAATTAATTACTACTTAGTATTCAACGTTCATTATTGTTCACTTAAGTTTCTCATTTAGTGAATAGTAACTCGTAAACTTTTTTTTTATCGAGACCCTCTTAGATTTAATATCTTAAATATTAAATTGCTATATTTAGAAACTTACTTATAAAAATACAAATATACAATAATTAATAAATAAATTAATATTCAGACGATTTTATTATGTTTTTTCTTAAGAAAATTCTCAAATCTATACATACTAATAAATAAAGGTTTTGGATTGTCACATGTCACTCCCTCATGTCTCCTCATATTGGTTTTCCCGCCTCTCTCTCCTAATAAATGCACCTATATCTTATTAAATAATAATGATATTATAAATATATTATTAAAGAAGAATAATAATTATATTAAATAAGAATATATAGTAAGAATTCAAAATATAACTAATTAAAGAAAAATACTAATCTATACTCCCTAATAAATAAGGTTTTTGTAAAATGGTTTTCCCACCTAAAGTTTAATTATAATTTAAGATTTTAAACCTCTCACAAATAATAAATGCTTAACAAATATAATTGCTAAAATTATTTAATATCATTTTACTAGAACATAAAAACCTTTTGATTTGAAAATTTTGAACTTTGTATTATTTAAATTATAACAAAATCAATAAATTAACTCTCGCAAATTTACTATAATTAGATAATTAAATTGACAATTTTTAAAAAAAATTAACAACTTATCTTTGTTAAGCAAATAACAATTAATCAAAATCAACTTTCTAGAATCTAAAAAATTTACCTTATGTAATTTGGTTTTGTGAATGTAATTGTAATTTTATTTTTTTTTCACTATGTAAAGTAATTCTTATTTAGACACTTATAAATAATATATGTTTCTTGTCATTAACCGTGTAATACACGGGAACTAACCTATTATAAATAATATATGTTTCTTGTCATTAACCGTGTAATACACGGGAACTAACCTAGTATATATAATAGATCATGTATTTAGAATCTAGATAGTAGATCTAACAAAAATATATTTGATCAATTACTTATAAAAATTATATTTAGCTTTCTTTTCAATATAAAATTCAATCACTTGTCAAAAAAAATATAAAGAAGGAATTTTTAACATTGAAGTTTTCTAAAACATTTATATATAAATATTTACATTTATTCATAATTAAAACTTTTTAAATAAAGCATACATTAAATTTTGATATACTTAATTAAATATTATTGTTATTACTTAAAACATTTTAAATAATGCATATGAAAACGTATGATGATAAAATGCCCACCTCAAATGGCCCAACTATATGGCTAATAGGGCTCTCCTTAAGGGAGCCACACGGCTGACATGGAAGCAACAAAAGGAATGAAGGAAGGTTTTCATTAGCAGGTGAAGAGAGATCACCATTATTCGGTTACCTTGGGGCAAGAGAAATATGCTATGGAAGAAAATCTATAAATAACGGCCATTTCATAGAGATAGGGAATCGAACGATGAACAGGTGATTATTTCGAAAGAGAAATCACTAATCTCAAGGAGTGGCTCCGCGGAATTTACGGAGGAACTGTCGCGTCCGGATCTGATCTATCTACTCGGAAATTCATCCGGTGACTTCACGGTGCCAAAGAAGCCCCAAGAAGCATCAAACATTTCCGATATCAATAGTGTAAAACTTGAATATCCATACAAAAAAGTAGTGATTACGATTTTTCCATCTTTCATCTCGTTAAGTGATCTTCTAACTCTTCAGCATACATTAAATTTTGATATAGTTAATTACATAGTATAAAATTAACCAATCATGTTTTCTAACATAAAGTTAAAGTAAACTTCGTTTTTGCTCCCTATGGTTTGACCATTTTAACATGTTTACTCTAATAGTTTGAAAATAGTCATTTTGCTCTCTATGGTTACAGTTTTTACTCCAATTTGCTCCCCACTCCTAACTTCATCCAAAATTCCGGTTAAATGTTACCCACGTGCCCCTCACATTGTCTTGAATGGAAAAGATAGAAATACCCCTCATGTTAGGGGCACATGGGTAACATTTAACCGGAATTATGAATGGAGTTAGGGGGAGCTATTAGAGTTAAAATTGTAACCACATAGAGCAAAGTAGTCATTTTCAAATTATTGGAGCAAAATGGTCAAACCATAGGGAGTAAAAACAAAGTTTACTCTAAAATTAATAAACAATTATTTAAAAGTTAATCATATCACAAAAAAAATTCAAATAGAATGAACATTTACCGTTGGCCATTTGGTGTAATGGTAGCCCCAAGATTTCCCATAGTGAAGGTCTTGGGTTCGAATCCTGGTAACAGCAAAAAAGGGGTCTGTGACCAGGTCAGATGGTTTACCCAGTTGGGGGGTTACTCCTGTGGTGGGCTGCCCTAGATGTTCTTAGTGTTGCCCCGAGAAACCCAATTATCCTAGAATATATAGCGTTGCATTAAAAAAAATAGAATAAACATTTAATCAATTAGAAAAAGATACACAATAAGATATTTAATTAAGTGCTCTAATCAATTATAAAATTTAACTAAGATTTTGTGTAAGATAAGTAAAAAAATCATATCTTTTAAACTATAATTGAAGTGCTCTAATTTTTAAATTGGTTTAAGCATCTAAATGTGTTATGACGTCTCTCGTTTAGTGGTCGTTGACTGGTCTTGTTTAGGTTAAAAGAAACTCATTTAATGGCCATTGACCGGTCTTGTTAAGGCCTTAAAGAGGGGGGAGGGGCATACAATATGGCAACGTTTTCTAGTACAAAGGAGATTATGATAGTTTGTCACAAACGAGTCCTTTTTTCTTCTTATTTTTCGAAAGATAAATTTTATTCAAAAAACCAACCTCGTGCAAATCAGGATACGGGCTAACCCACAACGGAAGAACTATTCAAAACTACATAAATTTAAAATTAGATCAATCTTTCCAAGATAATGTAACACTCCTTGATCTATTCTTTAACCACAAAAACCCAGGGACTTGATATCATCAGAGATCTTCACTACACTTTCCGATTTATTTTCAAAAACCACCTCATTCCTCGCAATCCAAATGTACCAGCTAGAAACAAAAATAATCCTTTGCAACAATTTCTTACTTTCCTTTGATATAGAGTGATGATGTTGGATAAGATTCCGAGTAGAAAAAACAAATACCTGAGGAATGTTGCACCACGTACTTACCATTTGCTATATAATCGTTGCATAGTAACATGAAGTGAATAAATGTTTAGCCGTTTCCGGCCCTTCTCCACACAAAGGACAAATCATGGAAGGAACTTGAGTATTCCTTTTAACTAAAGCTTCTATGGTTGGCAACCTTTCCATCTCATCTCTTCACATTAACAAGTTAAATTTTATTGGCAACCAGTTATTCCACTCAATTGCACACAGATTGCTTGAGTCCCTACCCATATTGATTAATTTTTTTACCGACTTAACCGAGAATTCACCTGAGTTAGGGGTGTGCACGGTTTGGTTATTAGCTTTAACTGAAACAAAAGTCATCGGTTAATCTATTTTATTAACCGATCGCTTTTTGGTTAATTGGTTCGGTTTATTCGACTAGTTTGTTCTGTTAATTTTGGTTAATAACCAAAACCAAACTTCGGCTATAATTTTTACTTAGCAATACATGAAATGGAGGTATAAAGACATGAAATGGATATATAAATACACGAAATAGATGTATAAATACATAAAATGAAGGTATACAAGCTAGAAATATATGAAAATATGGATGGTTCGGTTAACCGAGGATACAACAAAAAAACCGATAACCGATCTTCGTTTAATTCAGTTTTCGGTTAACTTCGGTCCGGTTTCGTCAGTTAATGGTTCGGTTATTGCACACCCCTAACCCGAGTTATTCCCCTGCCAAATCCATATGTCTTTCCTTTCCGTGACCATAATTTGCTCTAGAACCAATCTGCACTGCTGCAGCTGGGATACCTCTAATACATATTAAGGTTGACGTGTCCATCTCCAATTCCATATCACATTTTGGCCTTGAAGTTTACAAGATTCTTTCACCTTGTTACTTTCCAAGGAGAACAAGTTTAGGAAGGCTTACATTCAATAAAGTCATCTAATAATGGACCAACAAAACTTGAAAGTAATAAATTCCTAAAAAAGGATCAAAGATTTTTGAATTTATACTTTTTATCAACTTGCCTTCTGGCCCTACCCTGGTAGCAGAGTTACATACATATTCTCCTAAACGTGATAGGTGATGTTAGAAGAATTTGTTGTTCTAATATTTTTTCAGGATTATGTTGTACTTTGCTTCTTTAATTAATAGGAGTTGATTCTCTTCTGTTTTGAGTTGTAATACCTTATCATTGTCAATGTTCCCGATGTTAAGGGTGTGTGGTGATACAATCAAAGGTTACTGTTAGAAACTTGACTCGTCTGGGAGCCTCTGAAAATGATCCTACTATGTCCACAACCCATTTCTGGAAGGCCATACATGTACTAAATCATTCTTAGGTATGAAGCTCATTGTGGTGAGTTTTTGATAGTTTTCGAACTTACGTAGCTCTTCTACGACCGATAACTTCATGCCCCACAAATAATATCGTTCATCGAGTATTATACGTAATCTCACAATCCCCATATGGATTTCTCTTAGCAGGCAATTTGCCTCTCTGAATGAACACATTGTATGAGTGGACCCAAAAATGACCTTATGTACTTTGAGCCATCATGAATTTGGTATTGCAGAGCTTTAATTTGGATACGTCGGGATTTCGCACTTCCTTTTAGGAGGGATCCCCTAACTAAGGGGTCTTTGGTACATCGAAATTCAATGGAATTCAACGGAATTGGAATTTGAGTTCCATTTCTTTGGGTGTTTGGTTGGATAAGATAAGGAATTGGAATTGAGATGAATTCCAATCAAAATCCTTTAATCATAGGAATTCAGAATTCATTGATTTCAAGGGAATGTTTACATCTTACAAAAATAACCCTAATCCACTTCCGGAAAAATTATCGTTGACAGTGTTAGCCCACCGTGGAAGAGACTAGGCCTGGCAAACTGGGCGAGTCAGGCGGGTTCGGGTCACGGGTCATAACGGGTTTGGGTCAAAACGGGTTAGGAGTAAATTTAGTCCGGGTCAAAACGGGTTTGGAGTAAATTTAGTCCGGGTCAAAATGGGTTCGACCAATACGGTGAGAGGTGGTGGGGGTGGGCAGGTGGCGGACTGGCCGTCGGGGGCGCGATGGGATGATGGGAAGTGCGGAGCGGTGGGCGGGTGGCGGCAGTGGCGGGTGGTTTGCGGCGATTGCGGGTGGAGGGAAGAAGTGGGGTTAGTAAAATAGTTTTTTTAAGATTTTTGATGTTTGCTGTATTTTTTTTAATTTTAAGGGTAGTTTTGTCTTTTTAGTTATTTTGACATTCTAATTCCGTTTACAAATAATCAATCAAACACATTTTGGAATTTCAAAGGAATCCTTTAATTTCCAATTCTAATTCTAATTTAAATTACAACGAATTACATGAAACAAACGCCCGTAAGTGTTCTTTTATTTAAGTCATTCATAAATATTATTGACCTCCATGGTGTAGACCGATGGTTCTCCAAACACCTCTCCATTTGCTTCCTTGGCCAAGTGGCTAAAACTGACTGTCGCTAGCTTTTTTAAAGCAACTACTTTGTTGTTTCGACTTTTAAGGATGTGAACTAGGGGTGTTATTTAGGGGCCGTTTGGTTCGCAGATTATTTTTAAAGGAATTGGAATGTTGAAAAGGAATTGGAATTTGAGAATTGGGATTAATTCCAATGAAATTTTTTATTATGTTTGGTTTGTAAAATTGACAATGGAATTGGAATGTAAAAAGTTTCAATTTACAAAATTACCCTTTCATATCTAAATGACACCTAGCCGTTTCATTGTCTCCTTCCTCGTATCTGCTTCATCGACCTAAAACTCAACCTGGATTTCATCATAACACTCTATTCTTATAACTCTTTGATTTAGGTGTCTTGATTTAGATGAACATTACTTCAGGAACAATGGTTTCGATTCGCTTGGAACTTATCTCACCTCTCCTTGCATGCGCTGTTGGGACATGTCTCAAACTTATGCACTATTGGAACCTATCGATTCATTTGGAACAATGACTTCGATATACATCGTTACCGATGAACATGATTGAAATTGGTTTATGTTGAATTGTTGATTTTGATACTTGAATTTGGATTCTGGAGCCTATCTCGATCTTAGTCACTATCGGGAATCTATCGATGCGCCTTTAATAATGGTTTCAATAACATCACTATTCTCTTGTGGGTTTCTTCTTGCCGTTAACACTTGACATTTTTTATGTTTGCTTTAGGTTTTATTTTGACACATGTCGGGCATTTGTTCCTTACGAGAATAGATGATGAATGTAATTGGATTACTTGAATTTAGTTGATGATTTTAGGTATAAGTGTTAACGGCAAGAAGAAGATGGGGGTTTTATGGTAATTTTTTAACATTCCAATGGAATGTATAGAATTCCTTCACACTAGTGATGGAAAGTTAGATTCCATTGATTGAGGAAAAGTTTTCAAATTCCAATTCCTTACCTAACTAACCAAACACGATTTTGAATGGAAAAAATTCTAATTCCAATTCTAATTCCAGAGAATTCCACGAACCAAACGGGTCCTTAGGTTTTTTAATCGGATTTCGGGTTATTCAGGTTTTTGTTATAGAAATTCTACCATTTACCGATCCAAATAAGTTTTAGATTAATCGGTTTCGAGTTTATACGGGTCAGGTTAATCGGTATTCATCAGATAATGAGCACAAAATGTTTAAAAAAAACATCCCCACTATGATATTTCATTCAAACTCATGCAACAATCAAATCGTATCAAACAACCAACATCATTTTCCAAAGCAATAAGTAAATCTTTAACTGAAACCTAAACTTTATAGTTGATATATACAGGAGGAAGACGGAAGCAACATGTGTATACATACATACAAACAACTAAACAAAACATGAATGGAAAACTAGACTTTCAGTTGATTATGTATGTATATGTCTAATTGACATTTTTTAACGTAAATTCAGGTTAACAACCCGTTAAACTTTTTTTAACCCAATTACCAAATCGAATACTATCTTCGGTTTTCATCTTTAATAGGTTCAGGTTATTCCGATTTCATCTTAATTCAATTCAGATAAAAACAACCTAACGTGAACGCCTTCACCATTTCCATGTGTTTTTCCCCCAAATATTATACCATTGAGGGATCTTTTCCATCGTATAACTCGATAATTGACTTGACACTAGTAATGGATCGACGTGGGCCAAGATTCTCTACCTTTAAACACAATTTCACAACAAAACAGAAAGACAAAAGAGTTCCTAAATTAATTTAAAGAAAGGACGAAAAACAAAAAATAAAAAAGGAAAGTAATTATTAAAGCTGCCACGACGTTACAATAAATAGGTTCCATAAATGTCACGTAGTATCGGTCCAGGTCACCGCCAAATTCCCTGAGCTGTCATCCCGAACCTCTCACGTAGGCTCGGACAACCGTTGGCTCATCCAAACCTAAAATTACTACTTAATTAAAATAATAATTAACTTAACCAAAAATCATCAAACAAACAAACAAATGTATCTCCTTCTTCAACAAGCCAATTACCCCTTTCTCCATTTGCTTTCTCCCCAAGCTATCATCATAATTTTCTCATAACTCACATGTTTTCTTCTTTAAAGCTATCACGGCTACATTTCCCCAACAGAAAGGCCGAATAATCACTCCCTTCACGGTAAAGTATCCTCAACCTCTTCGATTTGCTCTCATTTTCAATTATTTATATTCGTCTCGAGTGTACATCCTTTTTCTCACATCTTCATGCACTTTTATTAATTCGTGTTTTTGTTAATTTAATTATGGTGAACCGAATGCCGCATTTGGCGGTGATTCTGTTGTTGATGTGGTTACGAGTTTGTTACGCTATGTTGAATCCTGTCGATTTTTTGGCATTACAATCGATTAGAAAATCGCTTGAAGATATGCCGGGATCGAATTACTTTTCGTCATGGGATTTCACTTCCGATCCGTGTAATTTCGCCGGAGTTTACTGTGAAGGAGAGAGAGTTGTCGCGTTGAACCTCGGTGATCCACGCGCCGGAGCTCCGGGACTTTCCGGTCGTCTTCATCCGTCCATCGGAAAATTAACCGCTCTGGCGGAGTTTACCGTCGTTCCTGGAAGGATAATGGGCGCATTGCCAGTGACGTTGTCTCAGTTGAAGAATCTCCGGTTTCTAGCCGTTAGCCGGAACTTCATCTTCCATGAAATTCCGGCGACGTTGGGAGAGCTTCGGAAGTTGCGAACGCTTGATTTGAGTTATAATCAGCTCACCGGCGGTGTCCCCTGGGCAATCGGAAGGTTGCCGGCGTTAACGAATCTCATCCTCTGTCACAATCATCTCTCCGGTGCAATTCCCCCTTTCATTTCCAATACCCTAACCCGGCTAGACCTCAAACGTAACGACTTATCCGGTCCGATTGGACCGTACTTCCTCCCTCCTTCGTTACAATACCTTTCTCTATCCTGGAACCGGTTCTCCGGTCGTGTAGACCGGATTTTACCCCGCATGAACCGGTTGAACTACCTAGACCTAAGCATGAACCGGTTCACCGGTCCAATCCCGGGCTGCGTGTTTAACTTCCCGATCAATAACCTCCAACTCGAACGAAATCAGTTTTCCGGTCAGGTCCAGCCGAGAACCTCGGTTACGATCCAGACCGTTGATCTGAGCCACAACATGTTGTACGGACAAGTGTCTCCGCTTTTAGCGACAGTTCAGAATCTGTACCTGAACAATAACCGATTCACCGGTTCGGTTCCTAGGGTTTTTGTGGACCGGTTAATGGCTGGCAGCATAAAACTGTTGTACCTACAGCATAATTTTTTAACCGGGATGCCGATTAAACCGAGGTCTCTGATTCCGCTTAGCAGTTCGTTGTGTTTGCAGTACAATTGTATGGTCCCTCCGGTTCAGAGTCCGTGCCCGATTAGTGCGGGTACCCAGAAGACCCGACCCACTTCCCAATGCAATGAATGGAAAGGGTAAATTAGGTAATTACTCGTTTTTTTGCTACTTGATTAGCATTGGAAGTATAATTATTATACCAAGTATATTTTTTGGAGGGTGTTTTTAGATTCATTTAATTATTTTTTGTCAAAAAATTGGGAAAATGTGAGATTATAATCATGATCATAATATATTTCTTGTGTATAAATTTTTTATTCTATGAGCTTGGTGCATTTCTTGGAGATATTGTTGTTGAGAATATGTTCGGATTAACATTTTAACTCGTTTAACTAGGTAAGCAATCTTTGAATTATCCCATTTAATTTGTTTAATTAAATATGTTGATGTGTCAACTCGTTTAATATTATTAGAATAAGAAAGTAAAAAACATATATTTTACATGTTCAACTTGTCAGCCCGTTTATGACCAGTTTAACCAATTTATTACAACTCGTGTATAACATCCCATCCTGTTTATGCCACGTTTACATGTTACAACTTGATTATAGCCTATTTACAATGTGCTAACTTGTTTAGCCAAATGAGTTATCCGAATCATGTTTAGGTTATACAATTTTAAATGTCTTCTGTTAATAAATGATGTAACCATAAAATTTTAACCACGGAATATAATATAATCTTTATAATGTTATTGATATTTTGCACGAGTCGTGCTTAGGAAATTAATAATACATCTTCATTAGCTGTTAAAAAAAGCCATGTGGTATATTTTTGGATCATATAAATGTCTTATATGTGAAAATAATATGATTTTTTATCGTGTAATTATATTGTTATGAATATTTGTGGTGGCACGTGATGCGCGTGTCTACCTTTTCAGCTTTCATTCATATGCTTGGTGGTGGTGTTGAAGTGAAACGACACCATTGTCTTTACTCTATTGGTCTCTTTCTTTTTGGCAATACCATTTCTATTCTTTTTCTTTTCTCTTTTTCATATAAAATATATTTTTTATAGTTAAATAAAATGAATAAATATGTGGCAGTATTTACATGTGGCTTTGAGGATGTGCGATACAGGCCAACGTTTTAAAGGGGAGCCCGTTTTTTCCCTTGTGGTTTTTTTTCCCTTGTTTAGGTACTAAACGTTGATTAACATACATGAAAAAAAATTATAAATTTATTATTAATTACATATTTTTTCCCTTGTATAGTTCTTTTGCTGAAATGGTGCTTTTTGATGAAAGGACATCGTAGAGGGTGACCAAGTTGTTTATCTTAAGTTAAAATATATTTATTTCTTTAATCATTATTTTTTTAAAAACAAGAAAAGGAGATAGAGTACGACTCTGGCGATTGTGATTGGCGCCTGGTGATAATCGATACTAAAAACCACGATAATCGACCATCGATAAATTAAAAGGCTAAGGTTGGTTGCGATTAACGATTTTCCATACATAAAATTACCAGCTGATGTTCTAAAATATTTGAAATAATTCAATTGTTTTTCTAATGCATTAATTGATTGTTAACTATTCTAATAGTGGTAAAGATTATTCCATGCATAAAAATTACTATTGTTTGCTATTCATTTTATGTTTAGTATGTTGGTATTGAGGTTTTACTTCTAAAGTTTTATTAATTACACAACTAGCTTAGAACCTATGTCTACACACGGGGTGAAAAATATAAATACATAAATCTCTTAAATATTTATGTATATATTCGTAAAAATTCGTTAATTATCATTTAATCTAATTTGACTTTCATTACTATTTAATTGAAAATAAAAGTTACATAATTAGATTTTAAAGTTTTTATAATAATGGATAATTTAAAAAGAAATATGTTTTATATAATTAATACTCATTTTAAAAATATATATTATTATTAAAAAATAGAAATTTATTTAATAAGATAGACAAACGAGAAAAAATAATGAGAAATATGGAGACGATACGTTTCATGTAAAAACATTTACTTATTATATAGTATAAATTAGTTTAATAGTTTGCTGAAACTAACATCATTAGTCTTTGAAATGCATTGATATTAAGTGTTTATGATAAATACATGGAAAATTACTATTATATCCATCTGTTTCCTATTAATTTTATTAATAAAATAAATAAAGTAAAAGACAAAATCAAAAATCTATACCGATAAATATGTATATAAGGAGACACGTGTTACTTACTGGTGTCTTTTCAAGTTCTTACCCTTATTTTCTGTTTCTCTCTCGTATTAAATGATGGGACACGTGTCACTCTATAGTGGCTTCTCACCCTTATTTTCCGCTTCTTTCTCATATTAAATAATAACTAGGTTATGGACTCGTGTATTACACGGGTTGTAAAAATTAATTTTATACAAATCAAGTGTCGATTCATTTCAATAAGTTGTAATGCATCATAAATCAGTCATTTCAACTAAATTAACAAACATACAAAGCCGTCAATGCAATATGGGTAAGACATGCCGAAACACGTTATTCCTAATAAGGGTTGGGTGCAACTTACCTGTGTATTAAAAATAAAAACGTAAAAAAAAAAGATCCAACTACCTTGTCATGCTCACAAATAATATGAAAGAAAATTGATAGTTAATGAATATTTTCTTAAATTCTAGCAATGTATCATTGATTCAAAGTTTAGCAACGTTGTAAGAATTGGAAACGTATGGACAACGTGAAAAAAAAAGTAACAAATTATAAATTATGCATATTGTATGAAAGACAAAAAACAGAAAATAGGAAACAACCCGTAATAAAAATAGAACATAATTATTGTACCGTCAAAAAACTTGACTTTGACAAAATGAAGAACGATAACGATTTTGTTATCATTTGGAGTGTTTGAAATACAGACAAACATCTGCTCAAGATATTCATCCCACAAAGTAACATAAATCTGATGACTCTTAAAAAAATATTATACATTAATGCTTAATTATGATTAAAATTAAAGTTAAAAAGAACTTGTATTAAGAAAAAAAGAAGCAGTTGAAAATGATATAGGAAAAGTGAATGGTATAAGTATCTATAAATTATGTAAATTGTACTCTTATCTACAATCGCTTTGACAGGTTAATTTGTTATCCATATGGATTTTGTGTTAGGTTTTAAAATTAAATTAAAGCAAGTAACTTTTATTAGTTTAACTTGAAAATATTTTATGGAAACTTAAGTTGTTTAAAAATCCTTAAAACTACCTAATTGCTTGATTTCCGTATAATAAACCAATTTGATGGTTTGAATTGTGTGCTAGATTTTGATTGCCTATTATATGCTAATAACATATTAAATATCAATTAATGTTGCTTGCAAATGAACATGTGTTTGAAGGCTTTTGACATTCATAATTCAGGTCGACGAACCTCACACATGTTTCTAAAGCTTCGAAAATTGATGTCAAAGAACCTCACATATGCGTTTGAAGGTAATTGACCTTCATAATTGAGGTCAACGAACACACACGGTTGTTTACATCGGTTTTCAAGACTAACGCGTTATAATATAAAAAGTGAAGGACATGACACAACGGTTGTCCGTTGGTAATTTTGTTGTTAATTCAGCCTCTTTACTCATGTGCACCGTCTTACGAAGTAATCGGGCAAATACTCGATGAATAATAATTGTTTCAACATTATGAAAGAAAAATAAGAATAGTGTTGGCAATGGTCAAATGAGACATATCCTTTGCTTTTCCACACACTTTTGCTTTGTTTTCTTCTATTCTATATAGTAATTATGACCGACAACATTAAGAGACAAGAACCTGTCTTAAAAAAAGTAATGGAAACCTTACTCTATAAATGCATATCATTAAAAAATCGCACTTCTAAAGCACATAGTAACTTTAGGTACCATTAATTTATGTCAAAGTAAAAGGTTGAGAGGTGGGGTCCCACAAACTATGTGTAAATTTACTCATTATAAAAAATATTATACTCTGAACAATGTGTGTTCGTGAAGTTTGCGTGGTGAACAAAGGGAGGAGATGAGGGACGCGACAGTCGATCTGGAGGAAAGAGAGAAGAGAGGAATCCGTGAGGATGGGCAAAGTCGGACGGGTGCGCCAGAAGTAGAGATCGAAGGAGGGAGATCCATCCTCATCCATAGAAAATGAGGAGAGATGGGTTGGGTAAGGTGGCTACACTAAAAACTTTAAATTTATATCTATATATATACTATACTATCTAATAAATAAAGGTGTTTGTGAACACTTGTTACTCTTGTATGCATCCTTGACATTTTTTTCCGTCTATCTTTCCTATTAATTATACAAATTTTTTAATTGTTTTTATAATTTTTTGTTTTCTGTATCTCTCTCCTATTAAATGATAATGATTTCTATAATTATTTTTATAAAACATTTTTATATAAAAATAGGTTTGTTCATAAAATATTTTTATAAATTGAATATTTGTTTCTTTTTTCTATTAACTTTTTTAAAAAATAATCATATAACTTTTCTATAATTTGTATTAAAAAATTATATAATATATAAGTTTTTTTAATAAGTATATATAAACCAAGCACATGTAATATACGTGGTTTATAACCTAGCTGTTTAATAAAAGAACATTGGATATATATTCTGTCAGGGACATCTACGAGATTTCGGGTGCCCAGACAAGTACTAAAAAATAGGCCCTTAAATATAGTTTTTTTTTTTTTAAATCGATGATTGTTGTAATAAAAGTTATTTTCATCTTGGTTTATATTTAAATATTTTTTGAGGTTTTTATTTATGGGCATCTCAACAAAATTTTCAACTACTTATTTTGGTTTTAATTTAAAAAAAATTATTTATATACATACACATAATAGTTTTTTTAAAATTTGGGCCCCTCAAGAAAACAGGCCCCTGGCGACAGCCGATGCCAGCTTGTGCTCCGAGACACCCCTGTATTCTGTCTAATTGTTACAAAATTTCTAAAGTTTTTAATATGTAAACTCAAATTTTCTTCTGAAAACATCGATATATGAGTTCATCAGACATGTTAGCTTTGTTGTGTGTTTTTAATGTTGTGCCTTCCATGCATATAAATTGTATGCGATAAAAATACCGTCACTATAGTATGCTCATTGAGGTGCCTTCTTGACTAAGGAATTTGAGCCTGAGAGACCGTCTATAGTTGTTTGTCACAACGTGCCACCTGATACATTGTTTTCATCCTTATATTACGGATCCGGTAGTTCTGTTAGGCTTACGTACGTGGGCTTTAAATCGGTTTATTCGAGTAGACTCCCGAATTCGATTCGAATGGGTTGTGTGAATTTTATTCGAATCTGAATTCAATTTAATTTTTTTTAGATTCGAATAACCCGATTCGATTCGATTCGATTGGAATACCCCCAGAACTATTCGCAACAGGGGCGGACCTACCCTTGGGCTACCCCTCAACTTTTACGCGCAGTGCATTCTTTTTTTACGGTTTTATGTATCCGGTTACCCCTCAAATTTTTTTTAAAAGCTCAACACTTTATAAAAAGTCTAAAATTTTATAAAAAATCTAATACTTTATAAAAAAATCCCCACATTTATTAAAAACTTCCCTAACATTTTTTAAAACCTTTTTTTAACCAGATTTCGTATGGGCCTTCCGCAGCTCCTGGGCCTTTTAATAACCAATATTTGGATATAAAATGATGGGTCTTCAGCAGCTTCTTGTTTTGTTGGGATATTAACACTGTAACAGGTATAACAAAGAAAAAAAACACGATTAATGTATTAGGGAAAGAACTAAAGCAACAGGTCGCAGCCGACAGCCTCCTCCAATTCTGCTTTCCACCACTGCTCAGCGCTGCTCCCATGCTGCCATCGGCCACCGCAGCGCTGCCGCCAGTCTCTCCACCACAACCCACATGTTATACTTTTTATTCCCTCTTGTTTACTTGTTTGAAAAAGAAAATCTAGGGTTAATTTAGATGTTAATTTGAATGTTAATTTAGAATTTTAGATGTTGATTTATATTTTAGATGTTAATTTAAATTTGATTCCTACGTATTATTATGGATGTTAATTTCTAATGACGATTTTTTTATTATGTTATCGTATTTTTGTTATATGATAAACTTTACCTGACACGAACCATCGAACCGATCCGAATTTTTTTTTGTGTAATATTGGAGCATCTAAAAACAGTGATGTCACACCCCGCTCCAGGCATCCCCTGGACGTGTGCGAGCCCGATTGATATCGTTTGGTTACTTGATTTCAGAGTTTTTGTAAAACACAGCGGAAGTCTTTTTCAAAGGATCGTTTCATCATTTGTCTCAACCTCAAAGGTTGTAATTGTAAATACCAAACCTCAGTTGGAAAACAGAAAGTCTTGTATTTACTTTATAAACATAGGGTTTCAATACCCTTCTCATTTGATTACAAAACATAGTTTGAAATCAAATACAAGATAAGCCACGGGAAATAGTTCCAACACAGGGTTGATCAGTTCCCTGGTCTTATCTCCTTTCTTTTGGATTTCCCTTTACACGAGTCCTGAGAATCCAACTTGCATTCCATCCTTTACTGGGTCAGATCTCATGTCTGTCCGTATACCCTTCTCACCATATTTTATTCGTTACCTGGAAAACATTTTGAAAATAAAACGTCAACGCGAACGCTGGTGAATACAATATCTTGACATAAAATCATTTTGGCACAAACAAGTATTAATTTCATAATCACAACTTCATGTTCAATCTGCACACTCAGTAGGTCCGTCATGTTCTATCGCACCACAGTATACATTGGCAGTATGTCTTTATAACAACGGGAACTCCCCGTCTCTCGTTTGTTATAAAGGGAAGCACCAGCCGCAATATGGGAATTCCACCCGAGACCCGTGTATCCCTTGCAAGTTTTACGTATACCTATTTCCTGAATGCTTGTTCGTAGAATAACGTTGAGCATTATTCTATCAACCTTTATTTGACCATTTTCGCAAATAAAATATTTGACACAAGTTTTGAAAGAGATAAAGTATTCACCTTTTTGTTAGGAATGAGCCTCTAAAGTCAAAGCTTATAATGCTAGCTTCTTAGTCTCGTTTCTCTAGCGTTCCGACCTTTATATGAGCGTTCCTTCTTAAACTGAGTACTACGAGGAGCGGGAATAGAACCGGGATCGTCGGGGATCGTCTATGGAGGCTATGGAACGGGTTTGAGAGTGAAAAGGACGTTTTGGTGTGAAGTTTTTGAATGAATTCGATCAAGTATTTATAGGCTAGAAATTCGACCCGTAGCAAACCGTTATGCCTGGCGCAGCGGATCGCTACCGCTCATGCATGACGTCAGGCCTACACGTCCCTCTCTGATTGGACAGAACATAATATTGCGGCTAGCGGGCCGTTTCCCGGGGGTGTAGCGGGCCGTTACCCGGGGGTGTAGCGGTCCGCCACAAGTACGCGTGGCAAGTTCTGGGAATTTTTGCGGCTAGCGGACCGTTACCACCTTGCATGGCAGTCCGCCACGAGTACACGTGTCATAAAACACGACCATTAATCACTATACACGTGGCTTAACCGGATTGTTTGCTTAATCAACACGTAGCGGACCGTTAATCCTATGGTGGCGGTCCGCCACCCAACCAACACCTATAGCGGACCGTTATGGGTAGCCTTAGCGGTCCGCTAAGGTCTTAAGTTCCATATTTTTCAAATTAAACCCTGAACTTTAAGGTAATTACACTTATAGTCCCTATGGTTTTACCTTTTGTCAAATCTCGAACATTTTTGTGGCAGGTGTTACATCCTCCTCACCTTGTTTTAAACTCGTCCTCGAGTTTACTCAAACAGGTGTGGGTGTTTCCTTTTCATTTCAGATTCCAGTTCCCACGTGTACTCAGGTCCACGTCTGGAATTCCATTTCACTTTCACAATTATCAATTTCTTTCTTTTCAATCTCTTTTCCTGCATGTCCTCGACAGATTGGAGTTCAACATTTATGACCGTATAAGGCTTCAAAAGGAGCTGCATGTATACTCGTATGATAGCTATTGTTGTAAGAGAATTCTATTAGAGGTAGGTGGTCATCCCAACTTCCTCCAAGATCAATAACACAAGCTCTTAACATATCTTCAAGAGTTTGAATTGTTCTTTTGCTCTGCCCATCCGTCTAAGGATAGTAGGCGGTGCTAAGATTTAATTTTGTACCAAGAGCTTTCTGGAAACTTTGCCAGAATCGAGAAGTAAATCTACTATCTCTATTTGACACGATAGATAGTGTCACGCCGTGTAATGTTATGATTTCAATAACGTATAGCTGTGCCAGCTTATCCATACTGAATGTTTCTTTCATCGGGAAAAAATGAGTAGACTTGGTAAGCCTGTCAATGATAACCCAGATAGTATCATTCCCTCGACTCGTTCGGGGAAGTTTCGTGATAAAGTCCATAGTTATCATTTCCCATTTCTAGACTGGAATTTCAAGTTGCTGTAACAAACCCGATGGTTTCTGGTGTTCAGCCTTAATTTAAGAACAGGTCAGACACTTTGCAACATAGATAGCGATATGTTTCTTCATTCCTATCCACCAGTAATTGGCTTTTAGGTTTTTGTACATCTTATCGCTCCCTCGGTGCATTGTGTATTTAGATTTATGGGCTTTCTTAAGAATTTCTTCACGAGTATTCCCATAAATAGGAACCCGGATTCTCTTATTCATTCTAAGGATTCCATCATCTCCTTTGATCAACTGATCAATCATACCTCCCAATCCTTCCTTTTCAAGGTTGGGTTCTTGCAAAGCAAGTTTCTGAGATTCCTTAATACGAGTAATAAGATTGATTTGGAGATCGAGTCTTAAAGCACGGACTAGTTTAGGTTTCTCATGTTCCTTTCTGCTCAGAGCATTAGCTACGACATTGGCTTTTCCTTCATGATAACAGATTTCACAATCATAATCATTCAGGACTTCCATCCAATGTCTTTGCCTCATATTCAGTTCCTTCTGACTGAATATATAATATATACTTTAAGCTTTTATGATCAGTGAAAATTGTGAATTTGACTCCATATAGATAGTGTCTCCATAATTTCAGGGCAAAAATTATGGCACCCAGCTCTAAATCATGAGTCGTATAATTCTTTTCATGAATTTTCAATTGACGAGAAGCATAAGCAATAACTTTGCTTCCTTACATTAACACACAACCAAAGTCGGTGTGTGATGCATCACAGTAAACTGAGAAGTCTTCATTTCCATCTTGCAAAGCCAGTATGGGTGCTTTGAGTTGGTTTCTGTTTTAGAGTTTCAAAAGCTTCAGATTGTTTAGGACCCCATTCATAATTGACTGACTTGCGAGTCAAAGAGGTTAATGGTACTGCGATTCGAGAGAAATCTTGGATAAATCTCCGATAGTAACGAGCTAGACCAAGGAAACTACGGACTTCAGTTGGCGACTTTGGGATTTCCCATTTAGATATGGCTTTAATTTTGACAGGTTCAACTTGAATACCATGGGCATTAATAACATGACCAAGGAATTGAACTTCTAACAGCTAGAATTCACATTTTGAGAACTTAGCGTATAGCTTTTCTGTTCTCACGATTTCAAGTAAGATTTTCAAATAATTGGCATGATCTTCCTTACTTTTGGAATAGATGAGAATGTCGTTGATGAATACGATAACGAATTTTTCTAAGTAAGGTTTGCATACTCGATTCATCATATCCATAAATGTTGCTGGTGCATTAGTAAGTCCGAACGGCATTACCGTGAACTCATAATGTCCATATCGAGTTCTGAAAGCAGTTTTAGAAATATCTTCTTCCTGGACTTTCAATTGATGATAACCAGAGCGAAGATCAATCTTAGAAAAACAATGAGCTCCTTGGAGTTGATAAAAAAGATCATCAATTCGAGGGAGTGGATAACGATTCTTTATTGTAACTTTGTTTAGCTCACGATAGTCAATGCACATACGCATTGATCCGTCCTTTTTCTTAACAAATAAGACTGGAGCTCCCCAATGCGTTGAGCTTGGTCTTATAAATCCTTTCTTGAATAATTCGTCTAATTGCTTCTTTAATTCTGCCATCTCATTTGGAGCTAATCTGTATGGGGCTTTAGCAATAGGTGCTGTACCGGGTACAAGATTAATTTTGAACTCCACTTCTCTTTCAGGTGGAATTCCAGGCAGTTCACCAGGAAAAACATCAGAGAATTCAGCCACAACCGGCACATCTTCAATCTTTGTCTTAGTGTCGGTAGTTATAGAAACAATGTATGCTAAGCATCCTTTTCTTAAATACTTTGTGGCTTTTAGCATGGAAATTATTCCAACAGAGTTGGATAATTTATCACCATTGATCGTAAGAATATTGTCTTTCGGCAAACGAAGTTCTATTGCCTTTTTATCACATAGGATACGGGCTTGGTTAAAGGCTAACCAATCCATTCCTAAGACAATGTCAAAACCTACCAAAGTCATTGGCAACAATTTTGCAGGTATAACATGTTCTAATAATGTGATATGGCAATCGTTAAGGATTTCAGAGATTTGGACGAGGTCACCGTTGGCAGTCTCTACCACATATTTCTTGTCTAATTTAGCTAGAGTTTTATTTAACGGTCTACAGAATCTATGATCTTTAAAATTTTGGTTTGCACCAGAGTCAAATAAAACTCTAGCATAAATATCATCAACAAGAAATGTACCCGTAATGACATCGGGCATACCTGCTGCTTCGTGAGTGTTAAGAACGAATGCCGCGCATTCTTCTTTACTCCATCGACAGGTTTGGTACCTGTCCCGTCTGTTTTCTTTGATTTTGGACAATTGATTTAGATGTGACCAGCTTCGCCACATCCGAAGCAAGTAGCTGATTTCCTCCTGAAGCAATCTCCTGCTTTATGTCCGGACATTCTACAATAGTTGCAGAAAATTTTAGCACGACATTGTCCCAAGTGCCTCCTTCTGCATTTTGGACACTCAGGGATGGAAGAGTTGTTATTACGAGGAGTAAAATTTGATTTCTTGGATCCACTCGGGCCTTGCCCAGTTATCTCCTTCTTCTTTCCCTCTTCCTGATTCCTTATTAGGCTAGTAGTTAATGATGCTCCTAAGTCCATGGCATCATCCAGATTTTCACAATTCGCGACCTTCACCATGTCGCGGATTTCGCCAATCAAACGCCATATATAACGTTTGATCAGGTTTGACTCAGGGGTTGCAAGATGAGGAACAATTCTAGCATATTCCAGGAGTTTAGTGGCATACTCTTGATGATTCGTTCCTATCATTCTTAAAATTAAAAATTTCCCTTCAATCTGTTCCCGTTCGTTCTTGGGAACATACTTCTTTTCCACTCTTGCCCTAAAGGCATCCCAACCCATAGCATAGGTTGCTTCTCTGCCTTTGGCAGCAATGGTGTTGTTCCACCATTCTAAAGCCTGATAATAAATTTGAGGCATACAGAACTTTATCTTCCTCAGCACATTTGCTGATAGCTAGTACAGACTCGGTCTTCTCAATCCATCTCAGTGTGGCTATCCCACCTTCCTTTCCAGAGAAATTGTATAGCTTACAGTCTTGGAACATCTTATAGGTACAACCTACTATTTTCTTCTTCTTTTCTACATGACAGTAGTTATTACCCATACTCTCATCTTCAGAGGAGTTATGGCAATATTCTTCTCTTTCGGTGTTATTGGTTTTATGAGAAATAGAACCCTTTGGTTCTAGCGTAACATGTTTTGATTGGGTCACTGTTCGGGTTTGACGAGAATGAACAGATTGAGAAATTGAAGGTTGAACATATATCCTGTCAGCTTGTCTCTTTTCAAGTTCCGTAAAAATTATCGGAAGAGAATTCTTTATTCCTTCTGTGATCATCTTTTGAAGTTCTTTTCGGGATTCATTATTTTTAGCAGCATTATCCATCACTGCTTGCTTTTTCTTGCCCCTTGTATTTTGAAAAGGTCCAGTTTATTTTGACATTCTATCAAAAGAACAGGAATTGATGTAAAACATAGATTTTTATTGATAGAATATTTTACAAAGATAGTACATATTAAATATATTCAGAAATTTCTAAAGTTTTTTTCTTTTAGAGCTTGAACTAGTAGAGTATTCCGAGCTTCAACTTAAGCCTTTTCTCTTTCGAGTTCGGCTATTCGGTTTAACAGCATTTGCTCTCTCTCATTTCCTGAAGAATTATCATTTCTATGCGGAGCAGGAACAGGAATTGTTTCATAATATGGAACATACATGACCGGGGATTCAGAGTTATAGGACTGAAAATCAGAACTATTTGAGATAGGGTTATTGAAAGGATAAGCATTAGGGTTTTTAGAAGCATATTGATATTGGGGATCTTCAGAAGGATCTTCTTCAGATGACTGAATTTGACCAGATTGTGCCTCATTTCCTTGCACAGATTGGGCAGCAGCCAGTTACTAAAGTCTAATCCAACATCCATCCATTGGCTGGAAGAGTTTTGGGATTGTGGGTGATATTCGAAAGAGTTAGGGAGTATGGCAAACAGATAGTTATTATAGTAGGGCGAACAGATAGGATTCTACTGTGAGCCTAACAGATGATATTCCGGGGATTCTTGTTTAATAGGATGATTAGGATCGTAATACGGAATAGTATTTTCTCCAGACATCTGCAATCTTTATCATATTAGTACTTGTTTTACTTGTAACACTTAGATACTAAAGCCACTATCTTAATCTTAACTAAAGCTCTACAAGGATGGTTATCTTCCCAGATTAGTACCTCCAACAGTCATGTTCCCTGGTAAGAGCAACGGGCCTAAAAGAGATTTATACACCGCTCTTTCCTTAGACAGAACACTTTCGTTTGTCAGATAACTACATACCGGACAGAAGGTCACCTTATTTTCTTATCTTAAAAGCAACATGGTTAAAGCTTAGATACTAAATCCAAGTATCTGATTCGCTAAAACCTGTGGCTCTGATACCAACCTGTCACACCCCGCCCCAGGCACCCCCTGGACATGTGCGAGCCCGATTGGTATCGTTTGATTACTTGATTTCAGAGTTTTTGTAAAACACAGTGGAAGTCTTTTTCAAAGGATCGTTTCATCATTTGTCTAAACCTCAAAGGTTGTAATTGTAAAAACCAAAACTCAGTTGGAAAACAGAAAGTCTTGTATTTACTTTATAAACATAGGGTTTCAATACCCTTCTCATTTGATTACAAAACATAGTTTGAAATCAAATACATGATGAGCCACTGGAAATAGTTTCAACACATGGTTGATCAGTTCCCTGGTCCTATCTCCTTTCTTTTAGATTTCCCTTTACACGAGGCCTGAGAATCCTACGTGCATTCCATCCTTTACTGGGTCAGATCTCATGTCTGCCCGTATACCCTTCTCATCATATTTTATTCGTTACCCGGAAAACATTTTGAAAATAAAACGTCAGCGTGAACGCCGGTGAATACAATATCTTGACATAAAATCATTTTGACACAAACAAATATTAATTTCATAATCACAACTTCATGTTCAATCTACACACTCAGTAGGTCCGTCTTGTTCTATCGCACCACAATATACACCGGTAGTATGTCTTTATAACAATGGGAACTCCCCGTCCCTCGTTTGTTATAAAGGGAAGCTCCGGCAGCAATCCAGGAATTCCACCCGAGACCCGTGTATCCCTTGCAAGTTTTACGTATACCTATTTCCTGAATGCTTGTTCGTAGAATAACGTTGAGCATTATTCTATCAACCTTTATTTGACCATTTTCGCAAATAAAATATTTGACACAAGTTTTGAAAGAGATAAAGTATTCACCTTTTTGTTAGGAATGAGCCTCTAAAGTCAAAGCTTATAATGCTAGCTTCTTAGTCTCGTTTCTCTAGCGTTCCGACCTTTATATGAGCGTTCCTTCTTAAACTGAGTACTACGAGGAGCGGGAATAGAACCGGGATCGTCGGGGATCGTCTATGGAGGCTCTAGAACGGGTTTGAGAGTGAAAAGGACGTTTTGGTGTGAAGTTTTCGAATGAATTCGATCAAGTATTTATAGGCTTGAAATTCGACCCGTAGCGAACCATTATGCCTGCGCGTAGCGGTCCGCTACCGCCCATGCATGACGTCAGCCCTACACCTCCCTCTTTGATTGGACCGAACATAAGATTGCGGCTAGCGGACCGTTACCCGGGGGTGTAGCAGTCCGCCACCGATACACGTGGCAAGTTCTGGGAGTTTTGTGGCTTGCGGACCGTTACCAACTGGCGTGGCGGTCCGCCACGAGTACACGTGTCACAAAACACGACCATTAGTCACTATACACGTGGCTTAACCGAATTGTTTGCTTAATCAACACGTAGCGGACCGTTATTCCTATGGTGGCGGTCCGCCACCCAACCAACGCGTATAGCGGACCGTTATGGGTAGCCTTAGCAGTCCGCTAAGGTCTTAACTTCCATAATTTTCAAATTAAACCCTTAACTTTAAGGTAATTACACTTATAGTCCCTATGGTTTTACCTTTTGTCAAATATCGGATATTTTTATGGCAGGTGTTACAAGTGAACCCATTGAAAAAACTTACTGGATCCGCCACTGGTTTAATTTACGTGAAAGTACGGTTAAAAAAATTCCGTTACCTCTGAAATTTTATTATAGATGCGCCACTGATTCGCACCAGGGATACATCATTTCCTTCGAGTTCTCCTTTTCAATGCATCTGAAGGTCGTATTAAAAGCAGGGCCATACTTAGTCCTCAGCTTAAAAGAACGAAGGCATGAGCTTTTGGAAGTGTAATCAATTTGACTCATGTACTGTACCCTAAAGCCTGAATGCATTGGATGGTTGTACGTAATGGGCTTCAGTTGTGGGACTTTCGTTTCCTTTTTAAGGTCACATCATATCATTAATATTAGACGGGATTGTTAGAGCCGATGTTCCTTTTTGAAGGGCAGAATCTAAGTATAGTGTCGAACAAGTAGGTGTAACTGTTGAGTTCTGTGGTTGTGAACTCAATGGAGTCAGTTATAGTGATTCTGTTACTGTAAAAAATTATGCTAGACGCGCTCAATTGAGAGAATTTTTTGAATTAGATCGTGTTGAAGGTCACATCATATCATTAATATCATAAAAATATCATTTTTTTAACGAACAAAATATCCAAAATGTACTTATTATTTTTCTCGTCTTCCAATCTGTTTTTTTAAGTAATTTCTTTTGAAAATGTCCCTTCATATACCGTCAGAATCGATGGTATAACATGGTCGTCCGACGCTGTTCTCATCCAACTACAGCTCATCGCGTGTCCAAAGCGTCAGTATGTTTATAAACACCAGCGGATCCGACGCTTTTTTTACAAAATTGTTGAGGTAGGATCTCATTGTATTTATATAAAATAAATATTTTTTTTGAAAAAAGATTTTATTTATTTGTTTTTTTTACAAAATTATTGATTTTTTTCAAACGCCGTCGATTTATCAAACACCAAATACCGTTGATCTTTTTCAAACACCGTCGGACGACGGTGTTGAAGAGACACTCTTGAAAAAAAAAAATCAACGAGACATTTTGTGGAAAAGGTTTGTTAATAAGAACATTTTAAAGATTTTCTTTTTTTTTTAGTTATACTAAGTTAGTCATATAAATGTTAAACATTTTGTTGAGATGATATCTTTTTCTAACACCCTAAATTTATTCATAGAAAATATAAAAATCTAGTCACTGTCTTAATATCAGCATATTTTTTTAATTGGTCGAAATCATATAAATTACGTAGTTTTGGATGCCTTGTTACCCTTGGTTTTGCACTTTCTTAATTCCTTGTGTCGATATGCATACGATGGAATAAGCCCGACAAGCTTTTCTTTATTGATTACATTACTATACTATCTTTATTTAATTTAGTTTATGCTATTGTATATAATTTTTTTTTTCTAGAAGTATTTAAAAAATATTCTTTTGTTCGTATAAAGATGTTTTTAGATAGATAACAAAAAAAGTCTAAACAAATATCATGGTTTCATTAATTTTTTTACTACCAACCTTATTTTCACTAGTCTATAATTTCATTTGGCATATTTGACCCGTCGTTTTGATTTTGCACCCACTCATCAAAATTCATGGATCCGTCACTGAAAATAACTAGTTTTCTTAATGTTGTAACTTAAAAGATAATTTTCGTTTTAATCTTCTACTTAGACATTCTTTTTAGAGTAAACTCCGATTTTAGTCCTAGTGGTTTGGTCTAATTCTCGCTTTTAGTCCAATAGTTTTAATTTGCCTTTTTTAGTTACTGTGGTTTCCTTTTTGTCTCGATTAACTCCAAATGCCTAACACCGTTAAATTTTTCTGTTAAGTTTAATATGAAAAGACAAAATGCCCTTATGACCCACAACCATTATCTTTCTTCCTTATAAAACCAAAAAATCCACCTCTACCTAAAATCCATCTCTACCTAAAATCCATCTCATACCTCCTCCTCATTTTAATGCCAATGACGGTGAGCTTACATAATCCTAATCAAACCGAGCTTCCATAATCCTAATTCGGCCTCATGATCATCAACCGCATTCACATCTCTCTACCGATCTCCATAATCTATTCTCTTGCAAGTTTCAGCGTAACCGGTACTGCAAACATGCCACTGTAGAATCCTGACAGTTCCTACTGACTCCACTCAGACTCAAGAGTCAAGACATTACCTACAATCGATTGTGATGGAATGATTAACGTAGCGAAGGAGATATGCAGCAAATCAGATCATCGAAGAAGATGACTTTAAAATCAAACGAGGGCTCATTCGTAGATCGAAGGAGATATGCTGCAAAATCGAATTCTGGTCTAATATCATCAAGAAGCCATGGAGAATAATTATTTTTAAAATCATTGATTCTGGTCTAAGATAATCGATTTTGTGTTGGATTTGGGTTTCAGCAGATGATATGCCATCATTTATACATATTTTACATACATAATAATCCCACATTATGGTACTAATTAAATAATAATCTTGCAATTTATGCTTAAAACACTTATATTTTATAATTGCAAGTTATTCGGTGTTGAAAATATAAATCAAGCTAAATCCTATCAAAAACACCAAGAATTCAAGCTTCTAGAAGGTTCATTCCCGAGCATTGACCCCCAAGATGTCAAAATTGGTCAACAGGGCAACTAAAAGACAAAGTTGGGAGAAAAAGGAGGGATGCACGGCCGTGCATCCCAATGCACGGTCGTGCATTGTCCTCTCCTGCTCCCCACAACCTAGTACTGTGTCCTCTATACCCTGTTTGATTCCCTAGGCCTTTGCACGACCGTGCAACCCATTGAACGACCGTGCATTGCACATTTTGAGGCCTATAAATAGGAGGCTTGAGTTCTTCACTTGACACACCAATTCAGACCTAAAGAACACTCAAGAAGAGAGCATTCTCGTAGTTAGAGTAGAGAGTAGAGGAGCTCTTCCTCCTTGTTCCACAATAGGGGAGCCTACGAAACTCATCATTACGCTAGTTGTTATGGTCATTCGTGGCTAAAACTTCTTTGTATTGCTAGGGTGAAGATGATGTTTGGTGCATGTTAATGTTTAACGTATTAATGAAGTGGTATGTTTATGTCTTTAACTAATTCGTTCTCAAAAAAACTATCTTTTGATGAGCTTTTATTATTGTCTAAATCCGTCTTTGTGTTTGTGTGTGTCTTGATTTTAAAGAGCAATATCGTAAAACCCTTTTTAATCAAATTTCTTTGAAACTCGTACGTATTTATACGAGCAAAGATTGATAAGCCAAGGCTTGGTCTATATTTCTAAGATCGTACGTCTTTATACGAGATTATTATGCGACCAAGAATTGGTGAACTCATGTTGGGAACGCTACGTCTTTATACTTGGTCCCATTGTTATAGCGCCTCCCAGTGAGCAAAATTTAATCACCTATTTAACTTTAATATAAATCATTTTGAGTCTGATGTCTTAAACCAACCCGGAGATGACCATTCGATAGATTGAGGGTAAATGTTGTCCCTAACGGGAGGCACTACCACTTTTAAAGATTATAATTTGCAAATCAAATGTAGTGAGGACGAGGCTCTAGCGGTGACCCGGGTCACAAGTTTATAGTAGTCATACCACTGAATTAGTCAACTTAACATTATCACGTACCAAGCTGATTCGAATCCCGAAGCAATACATTCTGTAATCTGATCATTTTCGCCTTATTTATTTTTCTGCTATTTACTATTCTACTAGTTACATTTCTGTTACACACTTCACGCACATTTTTACTTTTATGTTATGTACTTTACCATCATTTACTTTTCTTCTTCACAAGCACACAAAACCCACTCACTAATTAATCCGGCTAAACGATAACAAAAGTTGAGTATTGGAACTCGACCGTGTGCATTGGTTCGATACTTGGTTCTTACCTAACTATATTACGCTGCGATAGGTACACTTTCCTATTGTGTGTGTTTTAAGTTAACGTAATTATCATTTTATAAATTTAAAACATGATCGTGTGAAATCATCCTAAAAATATATTTACTTATATTTTTATATACTTAATTTACAGACACATCAGCAGGTCCATTACAAAGGGAGATGACGGTAGGTTTAAGGTGGAGGTGGAGGGAGGTAGAGAGAGGTGGAGGTAGAGGGAGGTGGATTTTAGGGTTTTATGAAGAAGAAAGATATTGGTTGTGGGTTATAAGGGCATTTTTGTCTTTTCACATAAAACTTAGCAAAAAAAAATTAATGGTGTTAGACGTCTGGAGTTAATTAAGACAAAAAGAAAACTACAGTGACCAAAAAAAAGAAAAATTAAAACTATTGGACTAAAACTGAAAATTGGACCAAATCACAGGGACTAAAACCGGAGTTTACTCTTCTTTTTATAAGTGTATTACACGTAAATAGAAGAAAAAACATAAAGATGTGTATATAAAGGGGTAAATATTGTTGGAGCAATTGGATCAAAACAAACACACGAATACAGTGATTTTGTGGAACTCTCCATTACTCTTTGTTTTACAATAACCATACCATCTTTTTATATTAATCTAAACCCAAACCTATTCTAACTCAAACTTAATTAAACTAATTAAACAAATTAAATCATAATTAGACTCAAACTAGGAACCAATACTAAATAAACATAAACTCTAATTAATAAAATAAATCTTTTTTTTCTCTATTCAAGATTAAAGTCATCATTCTTCCCCACAATCTTGATATGGTCCACATCTAATATCACATTAACGCAGGTTTATGAACTTCTTGAGATAAGTTGACTTCCTCAAACTTTGGTTTTGGCTTTGGACATTCCCACGCGAAGTGACCAAATTCTTCAGACCGATAGCACTTGATCCGCGACTTGTCACGTCCCTTATTTGGCTCTCGACTTTCACAGTTACCACACTCACTATTATTCCCTTTACCTTTTCCGTCATTATGAGCGAACATTAGTTGACCATGAACATTTTCAATAGAGACTCTAGGCTTTAATCTCTATTCATAAGCCTTTAAATGACCCACCACCTCTTCAAACGATATTGACTCAATCTCTAAGTATTGCTCAACTGAAGCAATGATTGGCAAATACTTATCCGACATAGAATTTAAAAACTTTCTCACAAGTACCTCTTCATCTAGTGACGACCCAAGACTTATATTTTGACTGTATGCCACTTAACTTACCAACGAATTCATCTATTGAATACATCTCTTTCATCCTGATCATTCTAGCTCGCTTCTCAGCTTTTGCAAGCGAGACTTTTGGACTCGATCAACATCCAAATATCGAACCCGTATTGCCTCCCACACGTCCTTCGGGTTCGTATACTTTGCAACTTGAAGAAGAACATCTTCATATACATATTGGTATATCATCATCTTTTCCATAAACTTCCTTTTAAATTCTACCTCACCTCCTGTCAGGATCTATTGCCTCTCGCAGATCATGTGCAACCAAGATAGTCTCCATCATAATAGACCACGCAGTGTAATTTCTTGTCTTTAGCTTTGGGCACTGCAACGTCACTTTGGTTAGCTCACGAGCTTTAACTATCTCTCCCCATGGATTAGCCAATTTTCTTTTGACCTATCCAATCACAAAATAGTTCTTGGTGTTAATCAATCACCGATCACAACTTCACCTTGGCTACTAATCAATCTATCACAGATTGATAACCGCACTTTTTACCTATATCACATTGTACCCAGTGGCGTACCTAGCATGTTGGGATGGGGGGCAGCCGCCCTCCATATAAAAAAATTATTGTTATATACAAGATGAAATCCTGATCCCCCCCCCCTGCCCCGTAAAATTTTACAAACGCCCCCCATGAATTTTAAAACCGACCCCTAAGAAAAACCAAATTAGAAATTTATAAGTTTTCAAATATAAATAATTAATCTCAATTAAACACTAATATAATAGTTTATATAAAATAACAACTACTTAATTAAATTACATGTTTATGGTTTTAGTCTTAAGTCCAATCCTAATCCTAAATTTCATATTCAAGTTTTAACTCTTAAGCCCATTAGCCCACACTCAATCCCAACCCAATTCCAAAATTCAAATCTTAACCCACCCTAATTCTAATACTCGGATATTGTTTAGTCATTGAAAGAAAAAAAAGGCAATCGATTGAATGCTTGAAGTGATGCAGGCGAAGAGGCCGATTGAAGATTTACTGATTTTTGGTTGAAGAAGACGAAGGTTGGCTGTTTGGCATCCACGCAGGCAGACACACAGCACAAAGGCCAAAGCCCACAACCATCTGCACAGGTATTTGCAAATTGCAATTGGATTTTTATTTGGACTTTAGTTTAATTAATAATACTCTTTATATTTATTTGTTTTACTCTTAGGTATTCAACTTGCCACTTTGATGGTTTATTGGTTTGGTTTAACTAATTTTGATGGTTTATTTTGATGGTTTATTGGTTTACAAAAAATTACAAGTTTATGATTAAATATTGGAATAAGATTTAATGATTTCATTTGATTTATAGGAAATATGAGTCATATAATGGAACGATTCCTCAAAAGAAAAGTTGAATAATCATCTTCTAAAACTACTGAATATGTTGACATGGATGCTCTTCCTTCGGATCCTACTAATTGGAAACCAATTTCATCATTTCACCCTAATCAACGAGATGAAACTAGGAGGGCATACTTACTTAGAGGACCATGTCAACCAAGAGGTATAATATTCCCACAAAGAAAGGTCGGTATTGACTTAAGACGTTTTGGTGAAAGTTGGTATGATGTTTATCCGAGATGGTTAGAGTATAGTATAAAAAAGGACCGTGTATATTGCTTATGTTGCTATTTGTTTAAGGGGTACTTTGGAAATCACAAAGACACGTTTGTTACCGAGGGGTTTAATGGTTGGAAAAAACAAAATTGACTTGAGCGTCATGAGGGTGAGATTAATAGCTTGCACAACAAAGCTTTGAACAAGTGTGACAATTTACTTAAAGAAGAACAATCGATACGAGCTATCATTGATAAACGAAGTGATAAGCAAAGGTATGAATACCGACTTAGATTAGGTGTTTCTACTAGTCTTGCAAAAAAAATATTGAATCAAGGATTACCGTTTCGTGGTCATGATGAATCAAAAGATTCATCAAATAAAAGAAATTTCTTAGAATTTTTAGAATTATTGGGAGAAACAAATGAAGCCCTTGGTAAGGTTGAAGAATCGGGTGTCAATCTTGCTAGTGCCAAACAAGCGGACGGACTTCAATCGGACATGAAAACATATGACATTGTATTTTACTTAGACTTGATGTTGCATATTCTAGGCTTCACAAACACATTGTCTGAATGTCTTCAAAGAAAAGAGCAGGATCTGTTGAATACGATTTCATTGGTTTCTACTACCAAGCGCCTGCTTGAGAAGACTAGATTGGAGAGTTATAAAGAATTCATTAAGGAGGTTAACTCTTTTTGTGAAAAATATGAACTTCAAGTGGTAAACATGGATGATGAATACATTAACCCAAAGAAGCTAAGACAAAAAAAAAGTCACATATAGCCACTATTATGAGTACGATTGCTTCAACGCGGTTCTAGATATGCAAATCCAAGAGTTTGGGAACCGTTTTAATGAGGTAATGTCTGACTTACTTGTTTGTATGAATAGTTTGAGTCCTTGTGATAATTCCATGAGTTTGACATTACAAAAATACAAAGATTAGCCGAGATGTATCCTTATGATTTTGATGAAGATGATAAAAAAAAGATTTCCGGTTCAACTCGTGAATTACATTGATAATTTAAAAGGGGATACACGATTTGCCAACTTGAATGGTTTATCAAGTCTTGTAAAATTAATAGTTAAAACAAAGAAAGACCTTTCATTTAAATTGTTGTATCGTTTGTTGAGGCTAGCTCTCATATTACCCATAGCAACCGTAACAGTTGAAAGATGTTTTTCGGCAATGAAGTATGTGAAGCCCGATTTGCGTAATCGGATTGATGATGAAAATTTAAATGATAGTTGTATTTGTTATGTTGAAAAAGACTTACTTAAGAATGTCTCTCTAGATGATGTTATGGCTAGATTTCAAAAAATGAAAACCCGTAGAGAATAACTTTAGACATATTGTATTTTCATTATACATTTTGTAATGATGTTTGACATACTTTATTTTTATTATATGAAATTTAGTTTCCTTATCTTTTTTATATGACCCGGCCCGATTCGATCCAAATGGACCGAAAAAATTATTATATAGTGCCTAGTCAATCGACCCCAAAATTTTCCGACCCCCATGAAAAAAAATTCTGGATCCGCCACTGACCGTACCACTCTGTAGATCCATGCACCATTCGCAAGTGTTTGACCTTTTACTCAATCTGAATCGCTCAGATCAATATCTTCCTTGGTTGATTTGCACAACCCTTCGTTGCTTGGCTGTCACAGCAGCTACTCACCACCACTGGACACTGACCACTTGTCACCACCGGACAGACAACTAATAATCTAACACCACCGCCGCTTAAATATGTTGAACCGTTTGTTGTTTGCTCTCGGCCAGAAGGACCTTTGCTGCCTTAAAATCGATACCTGCTAGTTTCGAAAGGTTCTATTCTCAAAAGTAAGAGTAGCCGCACAAGTCAAACTTTGTTTAATATTCAAAAACCCAATTTACGATAACTCCATCCTTTTTTGCTTCCTAAAGAGGAGGAAAAGAACAAGAAACGAAGTCAACTTTTAGTCCCGATTGGTGCCGCGGAACAACAAAAACCGCCACCACAGGTCAGACTGACCTGCTGCTGTAAAAATAACCTGATTCAGAAACCCCACTTGGTTCAAATATGCGCCGATTGATAGCTCTGCCTCAAGCTACCGCCAATCACCACTTGCAATGCAATCGTCAAACCTGACTCTGATATCAATTGTTGGAGCAATTGGGTCAAAACAAACACACGATGATTTGGTGGAACTCCTCACGACTCTTTTTTATTAATTGAAAACTATAAATAATACAATAACCATACCATCTATTTATACTAATCTAAACCCAAACCTATTCTAACTCAAACTCAATTAAACTAGTTAAATAAATTAACTCCTAATTAGACTCAAAACTAAGAACCAATACTAGATAAACATAAACTCTAATTAATAAAACAAATCCTTTTTTTCTCTATTCAAGAGTAAAGTCATCAAATATAATAGTAACTGCATAGCTTTTCAACAACAATGGCACCATCATCTTGAGACAGTTTAATTATCTTTACTACATTGAACGTGGATTCAAATATCATACCTATGAATAAATAAGATATGAATTTTAGTTTTTTTTTCTCTAACGACCATCCAATAATGTAATAGTGACACAATCAATTGAAGGTGGTGATACCATTGATGGAATGGAGTTGAGTTCAACAGGATTTTTCTCAGTGAAGAAGGCAGGTTGTTTAGGAGGTGGCAATGGCACATCATTGCCCAACATTGATACCACTGAAGACATAGTTGGTCTATCTTCGGCATGATCTTGTACACATAACAAACCAATATGTATGGTTCGAAGTCCTTCAATGTCAACACATGAGTTGCATAAAGTTGAACTAAATAGCTCAAGAGACTTCCCTGCTTTAAAGAGTCTCCATGCCTGAATCATAAGTTCAACAAGGAAAAAACAGTATTTGAGTAATCTCACATAATTATTTATGAACAAGAGTATACTTCTTAATCATTTTATATATTACTTCCATAAATATTTTAAACTTTCAAATTAACACCAAATATTTACTTGAATATCTTGTTATCACAACTGATTATATGATTCTATATATGTACGTAATTCGGTACAATTGCATGTCCGCGTCATACAACAAACACGCAAACAAACCAGATTTGCCAAACTTACATGTCCAAGAAGATTATCATTGTGATTTTGATGAGAGAATCCTCTGTTTTTCTTCCCACTCACTATCTCTAGCAACATAACTCCAAAGCTGAACACATCTGATTTCGTTGAGAAATGCCCATTTGCTGCATACTCCGGAGATATGTAGCCCCTGTGTTGATTTGGGGCCTATAAGCTAATGTAATATTAAGAAATATGACATGATTCAAGTGTAAATAGTTTACAAATTCTTACAAAGTCCCAACAACTTTGTTAGTATTTGCTTCACTCTCATGTCCATGAAACCTTCTAGCCAGACCAAAGTCAGATATCTTGGGATTCATGTCAAGATCAAGCAAAATGTTGCCAGCTTTCAGATCTCTATGAATAATTCGAAGGCGTGAATCTTGATGCAGATAAAGAAGCCCTCGAGCAATTCCGTGGATAATGTGGAAGCGAGAAGGCCAATCAAGCATCAAACTTTTCACTTCATCTGCACAAAGATCATCAAAACATGAAATGTGCACACAGTAGTTACATGTTGAATTAAGAAATTATGATAAAGATCATGTGAAGAGATTCAGACCAAATATAAACGAATCGAGGCTTTTGTTGGGCATGTACTCATAAATTAACATGAATTCATCTCCTTGTATACAGTAGCCCAGAAGCTTTACAAGATTTCGATGTTGTAGTCTAGCAATACATCTTACTTCATTTTTGAACTCTTCAAACCCTTGGCTGGAAGTTTTTGACAGCCTCTTTACAGCAATTTCTCGTCCTTCCAACACACCCTAAAGATTATAGTCCGTAAGAGTAATGTCTATTTTATAGGTTAAAGATATAGAGTAATCCTCCATGACCAAATAGAAGAATCACGTAGAACAAAAAAATATAGTTTTAATAATTAGTAATAAATTTGAATAGAGACGAAGTAACTTTGGATCGAAACTTAGCTTGAATTTGGGTTTATTTTGGAGATCATACAAAGAATTTGTTGCATTTAATTGGGACATGAGTACTGCTTGGTTCTTATTTACACTTGATTTCACCTTAAACGACGTACACAAGATGGACATTAACGGCGGACTCATGAATTTTTTTTATTGGTTTCGGAAATTTTCGGTGTTCGGATTTCTATTAAAAGGGATTTTTCATCAGGTCGGGTCATTGAAACTTTTTTGCCGGATTACGTCGGGTAATCGGACTTTTTTCTACCGAGTTTAGTTAGGTCAACGAAATAGACCAAACATAAAACATTCATTTACTTAAATTAGTTTACATATTATCAATCAATAATTAACATGTATTAAAAAACAAAAAAAAAAAACAGTTTTTAAAATAACCTTGAGACTATGATTAATATATTCCTATTTAATTAACGTGTATTAAAAACAAAAAAACAGGGTAATTAAAGTTTTAAACAAATTTATTATTTTAGTATAAAAATAGAGGTGATAGGCTGAAATTGGATTGAAGGACCGGCCCAACTCTGTAAAAAAAAATATGTGGATTGAAAGAAACCCAAAAATATAAGCAAACACTAACTCCTCCTGACTCATTTCAACACCTTTGTCTTCATCTTCTTCATCAGGTCTTCTTCATCCTTTGTCTTCATCAGGTGAACTCTCTTTTTTTTAATTAAATACAAGTATATCCGTTCAACAGATATATTGCTTTGAAATTGGAGAGTTTTGGCATGATAAATCTCACGGGGGAATACCACGGCATGGTTTTTATATCGAGGGGGCGGTGTTCCACCAAGATCACGGCGTGATCTTGATCTCCACGTAGGATCACGCCAACGAATGTCTAGGTATACCGGATGGCCTTAGGGTAAAAGGTTATCGGGTTAAATGGTTAGTGGACTAGTGGGCTACTGGGCTTAAGTGTTTACAAAGATTAATGGGTAGATTCAATTAACTAACTAATTTATAATACATGTATATTTGTTAATTAGTTTATAACAATTAGTAAGTTTATATTTGTAAAATTTTAAATTAATTTTTTGGGTGTTATTTTGGTAAAAAAAACAAAAACTTCATGGGGGTTGATGTCAAAATTTATTGGAAACGGATTCAGGAGAGTTGAGGGGCAACACTTCGACAGAAGACATGCGACCTGACTCTCGTAGGCGGCAGTGGTAGGTGATTTCTGATTGGGTAGTGGAGGGCGGCACTTCTTAGTCAATAATCGTCTATTTCCGATTCACTGAATCACGTTCGATGGGGAGTGGGAGTGTTTGACAAGGCTCGTTAATTGTTTAGAAGGAACTAGATGGACTTAGGGTAAAATAATAGAGTTAAATGGTTAGTGAACTGGTAGGCTTAGTTGTTTATAAAGATTAATGAGTAGGTCCAATTAACTAATTAATTTATAAAAAACTTTCATCGGTGTCGGGCGACCCATCCCCATAAGGGTGGGTAAGCCAATGGATGGACATGTAACATAAGTTAATTACCTTGTAAACTGGACCAAAACCGCCTTGTCCAAGCTTATTGTTGATTGAGAAATTATTCGTAGAATTGGCAATTTTAGACAGGCTGAAAGATGGTAACTCTGCAGGTTCCTTCTGGCTTTCATTGGTATAATCTTCGTCAAGGGTTTGTGCTGGTTTACCTACAAAATCATATATCAATGTGCTTCAAGTTTGATTAAAGATTAGTATATAGTTGACCAACGTTCAAGTAAACCTCTTGTTGTTTACTGTTTGTAGAAGTATATTAATTCCTAACCTTTTCTGATCAGTATGCTGGATCGTTTCTTCTTTCTCCATGTATATAAAGCTACAATCAGGCATACCACAAGAAAACTAACAGAAGTTGACAAGACCACTTTGATTACTTTCTTGTTCATGGGCTTATAGCTCTGGGAATCTGCAGTGATTTTAATTTATCAACAAAACTTTTTTAGTAGGTTTAAGTAATTATCAATCATTTTCCCAATCAACTATCATGTATAATGATAACAAGATCTTGAAATTGGTGTTCCCCAATTGGAGCATAATAAATTAAATAGAGGAAAAAGTTGTCTATCATAGTAGAAACCAAATGAAGCCACCATTAAATCAGGGACGTCTTGAGATTTCAAGAGACAAATACTAAAAAATGGGCCCTTAAATATATTTTTTTCCAAAATATCGATGATAATTGTAATAACAATAAACAAAAAAGTGTTATTGTAGCGATAAACAAATACAAAACAAAGGTAAACAATAAACATAACCAAGTTAAACAAATCGAGAGACTCTCCTAGCAATTTTCGAAGCAAAGTTGTTGATCATATATTCACAATGGATATTATCTAATATATCGTTTCGATAGCTATCATTGTTAATCCGTTAAGTATCTCAACAAAATTAAGTTATTGGTTTAGACGAGTATGGTAATAGTTAAATAGTTGATAACAGGTTATAGGTTTATATTTAAATATTATTTTTTAGGTTTTTATTTATAGGCCTTTCAACAAAATTTTCATATACTTATTTTGGTTCTAATTATATAAAAAAAATTATTTATATGTATACACATTTTTTTTATAAATTTGGGCCCCAGCAACAATGGACCCCAAGCGACCGGCAATGCCAGTTTGGGCTCCGAGACACCCATGCATTAAATACGTACCTGTTAATCTAGACGCAGATATTTTTACATATAGATCTCTTCCTCCACTATTCTCTCTCATGTCTTCAAGATCACCAAACCATGCCAAGCATCCGCTATTGATATCTAAAGATGCATAAGCTGTACAAGAGCAGTTCCTTTTGCAGGCCATCTCACATTCTCCAATGGTCATGCTTACATTGTACCATGAATTAAGTCGTGTGTCTGGCAATTTCATACCTGAAATTTTATTAAAGGCCTCACCATAATTGCAATCTAATGACATTATCCGTCGACACCCACCTGACCAATCTAATATAAACCATTCTTGTGGCCGTTTTGTTTCAAAACCTTGTAAACAACTACACGCAGGAGAGTTGTTGTTGCTACAGGTTCCATAGGGGCCACAAAGTCCATAACGGACACAAATATCATTAGATGGTCTACTTTGCCAGATGATGTTTTCCTGGTCAATACTACTTTCATCCCTCACAACAAGATTCCCGGTATCCAAAAGCTGTGCCACCGGATAAACACGACTGGAATATGCCGACTTAGATTCCCAGATCACAGTATCACCACCACTTAGAACCAGTAATCTTCCATCACTACTGAGTTTGAACACACCAGAAGTATTGCGAATTGGATTTTCTTTGTTGGAAACCCACACAATTGTGCCAGTTGATATCCTCTTGTACCATATCCCCAAGTACCGATTATTTGAATTGTTAGGGCTGAAAAACCCAAGTTCAAAATTATCACCAGCTGATACTATGGTATCCCCATCTTTGAGGGTCTGGTTTGCTGCTATGGTGTCTACTGCAGCACAAATTGTCAGCAGAGAGACTAAAACACCTGCACATAATGAAACTTTGTTAAGCTTCTCCATAATTGTTTGTGTTCTTGGCCCTCTAATGAGTTAGTTATTCATTCATTTTCTCTCTAGACTTTATGATAAACTTGACTCAGTCATCAGTCAACTTTTGATTATTATGATATCGTGCCCACTTTTCTTTGACCACCTTTATGTATGGAACGACTTATTTATGGTGTTAGCCATATAATACCATCAGTGTCACGATCTCGATAAATTAAAATTTGAGTAATTACTATTTGTGATGTTGGTACATTTTAACTAGTTGAGTCTCTTATGTTTCAAAACCTTGATCTAAACCTTGACTTTTTATTTTTAACTCCATTTGAGTCTAGATGACTAAGAGCATTCACAACCCGTTTAGTATAATTATGTGAGTGAGTTTTGTATATTTTAAAGAGTGGTTTAAAGTGGTTGTGAGTGCAGGAGAGAGAAAAGATATAAGGTTTTTGTAAATATAAGGATAAAAGTAGTGGTTTTTAATATAATTATAAGGATAAGGAGAGAGAAAAGTAGAGATAAAAGTTAGAAAAAATAGTGTTTTTAGTATAATTGTTTTTTACTAAAAACAATTATCTGATTTTTGTACCTTTCAAGTGTTTCTCCACAATAGGGTAGTAAGCCTAACATACTTGATGGAACTATGATTATGCACAAAATTACAGTTTCACAAATATCCACTCAACACTGGGGTTTAATATATGGATAAGTTATGTCAAGTAGAACACTCAATGCTATAGTTATTGCTTGCATAATCATAGGTTTGTATAAAAATCAAATCTTTATCAACTGACATAAAATATGTGCATAAGATCAGATCGTCAAGACCAAATCCCCTCTTTAAGAATGTCAACTTCTTTTTGTCCTTGAAATACACATTACTATCAATCCCTTATGGATCGTTCGGCTGTTTCCTCCTAATACATCCACTTTGATCAGCTTTTGCATACTTTAAAGACTAAATTACAATTTTTGTCCTTTATGTTTCACAAAATTATGGAATGAGTCCTTTAAAGAAATGACTTTCAATGACCGTCCTTTATATGGAAAGTTGTCTCGCTTCTTGTCCTTTACCCTAACTGTCATCCACTATCTCAGTTAAGTCTTGACATGTGCCAAGCAAGTGAGGGCATAAAGGTAAATTCCGTTTTTCTTTTATCTTCTCTCTCAGATGTTTAATCTTTCTCTATCAGACAATGGTTTTCCTATACTACCGACCCATCTTTCTTCTTCCTTGTCTACCGGCGAAAGAATTTCCGACGAACATCGTTCACAGTCCATATTCCCTTAACAACTAAATCAAACTCACCTTTAATAAATATATACACACACAACAAACACCGCCACATGCGCATGTCCTTAACCGTCCATATCCCCTTAATAACTAGCGGAATAAATTGCAGTTTTCGTCCCTGTGGTTTGCCCCTATTAACATGTTCAGCCCAGTCTTAACACTTTAGGTCCCTGACGTTTGAATTCTTAACACTATGCGTCCCTGAGGCTAACGACAGTTAACTTTTCAGTTAGTTTTTGTGTGAAGTTACCAATATACCCCCTTTTGGTCAAACCATCTCCTGTTCTATCAAGATTTAATTGTGTTAGTTTATTTTCTGTTATGAGTGGATCTATCGTGAATATTCAGAAACGTATTCGGCGGATCCATTTCCAGCGACGACATCGGTATCCAGAGGCGGCCATACCACCGCAATTGCACCTGCGCTCTTCACAAATCCGGCCAAAACCATTGCTCTCACGCTCCCCTTCGTAAAGTCTCATATCCGATCAGACGATCCTGGAGCGAAGGTTGTCTGGTGGCGATGATGGCAGCCGCCACGGCGCCTTCCGCCGGTTCTTCTCCTTGTCGTCCTTCTTCACCGGCGCCGGCAGCTCCTGTTCCGGTGAGATTACCGCCGAAAGCTTCGAATCGTCAATTGAATATTTAGGCTTCTTCGCGTGTTCAAGGTGAAGATCTGTTAGGTTTTGTTCATGCTTGATTGGATAATTGGGGGAATAGCATAGCATACCAGATCAGATCGGAATCATGTGCATCCTTTGATCGTAATTGTGTTAGTTTATTTTCTGTTATGAGTGGATCTATCGTGTTTTTTGTGGGATTAATTGAGAAATTTATGAAATTAACATTTTTGAAGTTATTTATGTTTCCGATTGATCTTTGTAAAATACTAGTGAAGAATATTGGATTTGGAGCCATATGTCTAAATCTTGATAGATCTTCTCACGGTGATGGTCTTTTTCCAGCTAGTTTTAGGGCTTGAGAGGGGGAAGAAGATGTTTAGGAAGATAAAGAATGAAATGGTGAAGAACATGGAGTCAAAGGGTAAATAGGTAATTTCATATAAAAACTAACAGAAAACTTAACGCCTGTCAGGGACGCATAGAGAATTCAAACGTCAGATACCGAAAGTGTTAAGACCGGGATGAACACGGGCAATAGGAACGAAAACCGCAATTTACTCTAACCAGCGAGATCCTTTGCCATCAACAACCAAAACTCATCGTCTCTAGTCGATCGAGCCCTAATTTCGATCGAGCAGCCCTAATTTCAAGCTTTACACAAATCAGAATTAGGTATTCTGATCGAGGAACCCTAACTTCGATCTTCATCGCTTACTCGCGACACCCTAATTTCACAATGATTTCCTGATTTTGGATTATTGACCACAACCATTGTTGTTGGATTTCCTGATGTTGGCTTTCAAAAACTTCTGTTTGGATTTCCTGATTTTGTAATAAGATTCTTTGATTTATACTTTTCTCTGAACATTTTGGGGGTTTGTTGTGCGGTGAATTTTGACGTATTTCGCTAGCACAAGGTCTTGACCATTCCTGGTTTTGACGTATTTCTCTGAACATTATGTTATGAATCTTACTGGGTTATGAAATCTTCTAAATGGGTTTTGGAATCAAGTGGAGACCAAACCTTGACCATTGCCGGGACTAAATTTAACGGATGCAACAGTGGTGGTGGGATGTGGAGGGGTGGAAGATGAAGGGAGGATGTGGGTGGAGATGTAGTTGTCGGAGGTCCTCGTTGTTGGTTCAGATACGCAATCAAAAACACATCAGATTTGGGTGTGGTCTGGGATGAGAATGGTTGGTTAATCGACAAGGTATGAAGCGGCGAAGTTGTGCAGTGGTAGTGATGAAGCGTCGGAGTGATGCAGTGGCAGTGATGAAGCGGAGGTGGTGGTGGTGGGCAGTGGGTGGTGGAGTGCTCTGGTTACCATTGGAAGAAGAATAGGTTAAGTAGGGCTTGTGACAGAGATAAAGAAGGATTTAGGGATTACCTTTATCCCCTCACACCCCAATTTAACGGATAAAATGGATGACCGTTAGACTAAAGGATAAAAAATGAGATAACTTTTTAAATAAAGAATAATAAGTGAAAGTTATTTTTTTAAAGGAACCATTCCATAATTTCGTAAAACATAAAATACAAAAATTATAATTTAGTCCCAATTTTTCTCTTGATTTTGAGTGATTTCACTGGCTGAGCTTGAAAAAATAAGTAGCGGGGTCCGAAAGTCACGAGACACAAATTTTTTTTCCTATCGCTATGTTTCAGGTTACATGTTCGGGTCCGCGATTCAATTCGGGTCTGGTTAAACAAAATGTTTTTCCTATCGCTATGTTTCGTGTTATATGTAGAGGGATCAACACGGTCAAAATTTAAAATTACTTAGGTTTCTTAAAAACTTACCAACTACCCAATTCATAAAAAGAGCATAAGGATTCAAAATCTTTAATCAAAAGTCAACCTTGAAAAAGAAGTCATACATGTAAGAGTACATGGAATTAACTCGAACTTGATAACACCTAAAAAATAAAACCCTCAAAAATAAAACATTAAAAATCTTAATTGGGACAACAATAACCAAGAATTGGGTGTGTGAAGGAGTGAAACGATGGCAAGCGGGGCGGCGGCGAGAGGCACTGAAGCAGTGAATAGAGCATTGAACTGAAACTTTTTAAATGCACAAACTTTTTTTTTAATTTTGTACTGATAACTTATCGAATCTATCTGAATAGAGCATTGAACTGAAATTTTTAGGGATAAAAAATCAGAGGAGGCCAAGAACTCTTTAGGGAAAAAAATCAGGGGGCGGCTCAATACGTATAAAAATTTTTAGACGAAAACACGAAAATTTTCACTACTAACGAAAAAACAGGGGGCGGGCCCACCCCTGGCCCCTTCAATACTTCGCCCCTGGGTGATTTCTTCATATTTTTACAAACCAAGGATAATTATCCTGTTCTAACACAATTATATAGATTAAGTATCAATTCCCATCATTTTGTCTATAATTGTGATTATTATGGGGAGAATTGTGCATGTAAAATATGTATAAATGATGGCACATCAGTTATATACATAACTCTATATTTACACAAACTACCTCTAACATTACGTAATTACATTTGTGTTTAATATTCCCCTGCAAGCTAAGGCTGGGAAAGCACTTGTAGCTTGGAATGTAAATCGATGTGTTGGCCACAACTTTTGTTAAAAAAGTCTGCTTTTTGATCTTCAGTGGAAATGAATGGTACCTGAAGTTTGCACTGTGCAACTTTTTCACGAACAAAGTGAAAATCACCTTTAATGTGCTTTGTTCTTGCAAGAAAGACTGAATTAGCAGCGAGATAGGTTACACCAAGGTTGTCACACCAGAGGGTTGGAGCAGAAGTTTTGTTTACCCCAAGTTCTTTTAGTAACGCTTCTAACCATGTTAATTCGGCCATTGTGTTGGCCATGGCTTTGTATTCTGATTGATGACTGAGACACTGTCTTCTGTTTTCGTGCGATCCAGGAGATGAAGTTGGAACACATGTATATGGCGAATCCCCCATGGATTGACAGTCATCTGGCAGCCCAATCAGCAACTGAGGAGGCAGTAAGGGGCGAAGATCCTGTCAGTGAGCATCTGTGAATGTCTGAAGATGAGAGCTAATGTTGTGTCTAAAGAACATCCCATGATCAATTGTGTCCTTTAGATATCGAAGAATACGCTTAGCAGTAGACCAGTGGTTCTTAGAGAGAGCATGCATGTATTGGCACACTTTGTTTACAGCAAAGGTGATGTCAGGCCAGGACAACGTAATATATTGCAGAGCGCCAACCAGTTATCGGTATTTTACCGGATCGGGGAGAAGAGGATTGTCCCCCAGAGATAATGGTTGTGAGGTGCTCATTGGAGATGAAACTAGTTTACATTCAGTGAAGTCAGTGCGTTGTATAAGGTCATAGATGTACTTCTTTAGTGGGTGAAGAATGTTCTTGCCGTGAGGAATTATCATTCTGTTTTCTGTTAACACTATGTGTCACATATATGTAACACTCTTCATTTTCGTATTTTTGTTCAACATATATGTGATAAATTAGTTACAGAAAAACACATCCCATATTTTGCAAAACAAAGTCAGTTTCTTTATGTATTAACTACATCAAATTGGCAAAAAAAAAATCATGAAATAATAAGTGCAATTTAGAAATTGTACATCTTCTAGAAAGAGATCTAAACCCTCACCCCCCCCCCTCCCCGCATCGATAATTAGGGTTTAATACGTTAGAGGCCACACACGAAACCCCTAAAAATGGTGACTCGCGTTCTTCTTTGCACTCTTCAATCATCCGTCAATCAAAACCTAATCCCTCGTTCCTTCACCGGTTCTTATTTCCTACGATTCCGTCCTATCGTCATCATCGCCGCCGCTAATTTCCGTCAGTCCTCTCTTGCGGCGACAAATGTCTGTGCGTTCTCGACACCCCCGACCACATCTTCTCTGAACGATTCAAACCCTAATGTGAAGTCAAGATCTGGGGTGAGATTCGTGTGGAGAGGGTGGTCGGAACCGGAAGATGAGATGGTTTTGGTTGTGGTCTCGTCGATGCAACTTGGATGGGGTGGTCAGAACTGGTAGTCGTCGGATTGCTAGGCGAAAAAGAGGGAGTAGGGGAGAGAGATTGAATGAGATGTAAAGGGAATGAGAATGTCGGGTAAAGTTTTTACATGGCCCAACCCAGCTTGACCCGTCTCCTCCTTTTACATGGCCCAATTTGACCCCTCCTCTTTTTAAATGGCCTAGTTTGACCCAAAGACTTGTACTTAAGTGTCCAAAACAACCCAAATTAAAGTGTTTGGGTGAAGTTTGCTGGGCCTAGTGGCATGGTCTAAGTGATTATGTGGTATGGTTTCTTGAACGGGTCCTCCCAAAGAGCAAAATGCTTCCCACCTTGCAATAATTTTCAAATATTTAAAGTAGGCCTGACAATCCTAACCCATTTGCTATAAGTTGGGTTGATTTGGGCTTTAGTTGTAAAGATATGGGTGGATATGGATCAGCTACTATTATTAAGGGGGTTAAGATGAGCAAGTTTAAAAGTTGGGAAGAAAAAAGACGGGTCAGAATGGGTTGTTCTAAATTACCCAATGGGTCAGGATGGGTAATTAGGTTTACCTCAGAAAACCCCTTTCTCAACTCCTTATGTCTCACACATACAATATCATCTTGATCTACTCCTGTGAGCAATCCAAACACTACTCTTCTTCTCCACCATTGCGTAGCAATCAAAGCAGCACTCGTCGCCGCCATAGCTTCCGTTTTCCGATGAGGTTCTGAAATTTCCCGCCATCGACTTCCGTTTTCCGGTGAGGTTCTGAAATTTCTGATGAGGTTCTAATTATTGAAATATCATGTTATTATAAACTTATCGTCAATTGCATTTAAAATTGATGATTATCTATATAGTGATTGGTTTGAAATTCATGAATATGTTGAAGTGGGAACCACATAAGGGGTGTTCAAACTTTGAATTATTTAATTATTTTGTTTTTTTTATATTTTATATATATCCAAGATTATCTTCAATCAAAATATAAAGTAAATAAAAAATGGAAAAATGAAAAAAATAAAAATTTATGTAAAACAACCCGTAACAACCCGTTCTGACCAGAACCAAAATGTCATTTTTTTCTCAAACAACCCGTTCTGACCCGTAACCCTAACCCGTCCGACCCGCCCAGTTTGTCAGGCCTAATTTAAAGTATTTCAAAGCCATCCATACATAAATAAGACAAAAACGGAGAATAATGATAAAAAAAATCCAATCAAGATGAAACCAAACAACAAAAACCAATTTGGACCATTTAATGAGGTTAATTTGCGTCTTTTAAGTATTAGAAGCATTCTACTTATTGTCTAATTAAACAAGGAAACTGAAAATGCAGTTACATACATATGACTGCATTCTTTAGTTAAGTAGATTTAAATTTATATAATGCTTGATTCAAAAAGACCCAAAGACTTGTATTTAAGTGTCCAAAACAACCCAAATTAAAGTGTTTGGGTAAAGATTTATAAATTATAAACATGGAATACCTGGTGATCCAAGCTTTATCCTTCTGATTTTGGGCTTATCTTGGATGGAGAAAGCAGAGACAGAGTAAATATGAAGAGTTTACTTGTGTGTGTGTTTGATGTTTTTAGGAAGAAGCCGAGAGATAGAGAGAGAGAGAGAGAGAGATAGTAAATATGAAGGATAGAAGTGAGAGTGATGGGGGTAAAGATTTTCATAGGTTGTATTTCATCAAAATCTTGCTGCAAAATAAATCTAAAGTGAGGTTTGACTTACTAAAATGGTTGTACTTTTGCGAACTATGTTAAAAGTAAAATGGTTCAAATATATATATATATATATACACATATATATATATATATATATTTTGCAGTTTTCATCAAAATGGGTGTACTTGAGAAACAACAACCACCCTAAGGGTCTGCTTACTGTCATATTCAAGCATACAGCAACAACCAAGTACCCAGCTTTGCTTTTTAAGCAACAATTAACTGCTTATGTTCAAAAAATCTTCAAAGATGTTAAATGGTTTAAAGTCAACTTACATTTTATTAACGATTTTAGCAACCAAGTTGCAACCAATGGCTTGTTCAACCGGCAGCAGATCATTTTTTTGTTAATTTTTGAAAAGTTACTAACGTGGCATCTTATTTGACAGTTTAGTGTATATTTATAAGCCATGTGGCATCTGATTTGGGATTTAATAATTCTTAAAACAAACTTAAGGTGACTTAAAACATGTTTGACCAGTTTGACCCATTTAAACCATTACCATTTAAACATAAAATGTACATCATATCTAATTATGAAATATTATCAGATGACAATATGACAAATAAAAACCGCACCTGGAAATAAATATGCAGAGTTTTGTATGTTCCGTGCATCTCCAAAGAATTGAACAAATAGGCTTGTTGGTCCTGCACATTTACAAACAAACCACGATCAGTACCTAAAACATGCATGCAACCGTGTATAATTCACCTATGACCAATAATTGAACATTAAAGTTAGTTACATCAAGTTCTCAGTATAATTTGCATTTATATCTCAAATATTATTATTAAATGCCAAATCAGATGCTATGTGGCATAAATATATACACTAACATGACATATAAGATGCCACCTCAGCAATTTTGATAAATAAGCAAAAAATATCCGATACAATCGGTAAAAGAATGTAACTTGGTTGCTAAAATCGGTAATAGACTGCAAAAGTTGATGCTAAAATCAGAAGAAAAAAAATGTGAAGCTTGTTATTATTTCATGCATTTGACATTTGTAATATATAAAGCTTCCAAGATGAAAACTTAAGACAGAAAATTTAATAAATTATACTACTTTGTCATAGTGTTTACCATTTCTTTTTAAGCAACCATATTATATGAGTGTATGAACTGTTTTCAGACCTTTTTAATCAACCAAGATGACCGTTACCCAAATGACATGCTTCGTTCTTATATCTGTAAAAAAAATAGAACATCCATTACTAAATTTGACAGTTTTAAATTTCACTCCTAAATTAATCAAGTGATGAACTTAAACTGTTCATGTTAGTTTATGATATTGAATATATATGCAGTAAATAAGAGTGTAAAAAAAAGTTACTTTCTTACTTTCTTACCTTAGCTTCATAATCCATAAACACTTGTTTGGTTCTCAAATTTTAGTTTCCCATAGACATCTGCCCCAGATATTGCAGCATATGCTTCCTGGGAAATAGAACACACTCATCATGCATATTTTTCAGTTGAATGTGTTGGGATTCAGTAGTGATCAGTTTGACTTTTATAAAAACGGGTTTTGACAGAGAAATTAATTAATTCAGTTAATTAATAAATACGCAGCGGAAAATAAAATCATAACCTATTTAACAGCACTGACAAACCGAACAGGATCTGGTTATTAACACGCAAACACAAAAAAAACAATTAATCTAGGTTTTGTTGCGTCTGCTCCTCTTACACCGCTCTTAAAACCCGACAACGGGATCCGACCTATTGCAGTGGGTACTATATGGAGGCGGTTGGTGTCCAAGGTTGCTATGAAGGGTGTCGGTAAAGAGATGGCCAAGTACCTTAATGATTATCAGTTTGGGGTTGGTGTGTCGGGTGGCGCCGAGGCCATATTACATAGCGTTAACCGGGTATTGAATGAACGTCACGCGGATGGGTCTCTGGCCATGCTTACAGTAGATTTTTCTAATGCATTTAATCTGGTGGATAGATCAGCCTTACTTCGCGAGGTCCGGATGAGGTGCCCGTCTATTTCTTTGTGGGTAGAATTCCTATATGGGCAACCAGCTAGATTGTATCTTAGAGACGAGTACATTTGGTCCACCACCGGGGTTCAACAAGGAGACCCATTGGGACCACTTCTTTTCGCTCTTGTTTTGCACCCCCTTGTGCATCAAATTAGAGACAATTGCAAGCTTCTTCTTCATGCTTGGTATCTTGATGATGGGACTGTCATTGGAAATTCAGAAGAGGTGGCTAGAGTGTTAGACATTATTAAGGTGGTGGGTCCTACCTTGGGTCTTGAACTGAATATTAAGAAAACTGAGTTATTTTGGCCTTCATGTGATGGTAGCAAGTTTCATGATGGTTTATTCCCTATGGACATTGGGAGGCCGTTATCCGGGGTAAAACTTCTTGGGGGGGCCGTCAGCAGAGATGCAAATTTTATTAGTGGGTTAGCTAAGAAGAGAGCTACTAACGCTGTTAATTTGATGCGTCTTCTTCCAAAACTTCGTGACCCGCAGAGTGAGCTACTCTTGCTTCGATCTTGTATGGGTATTGCTAAACTTTTCTTTGGCTTGAGGACGTGCCAACCCGTACACATGGAGGAGGCAGCGCTGTTCTTTGACGAAGGATTGCGTGGGGCGATTGAGGACATAGTTGTTTGTGGAGGTCCTTTCTTTGGAGACTTCCAATGGCGACTTGCTTCCCTACCTATTAGGTTTGGGGGTTTGGGGTTGTATTCCGCTGTAGAGGCTTCATCTTATGCCTTTGTAGCCTCGAGGGCCCAATCTTGGGCGTTACAGGACCACATCTTACGAGACAGCGGCATATGTGGTATGGATTCTGATTATGATTGTGCTTTGGCTTGTCTTCGTGATACGATTCCAAGCTTTGACTTCAGCGGTTTCACTAATAAGGACACCGCCCCCCCTAAAGCACAACATGCATTGGCGAGTGCCCTTTTTAGTAAAATCGTCCGTGAAATGGAAGTCCAGTTTGAAATGACCGTTAGACAAAGAGCTGTTTTTGAGTGTCTACGAGCACCACATGCTCAAGATTACCTTCTCGCGATCCCTATAGATGGGCTAGGCCAACATATGTCTCCGGTGGAGTATCGTACTATCCTTAAGTATCGCCTCATGATTCCACTATACCCGGTTGACGAGTTATGCCCTGTTTGCCGTAAGGCGTGTTTAGACTCCTATGGGGAGCATGCGGTTCATTGTAGAGAGCTCCCGGGGTTCAAGTACCGACACGACTTGGTTAGGGATGTTCTTTTTGACATATTTAGGCGTGCCGGGGTTTCTACTAAGAAAGAGGCACCAGTGAATTTCTTGACGGACCCATTGGAAGGAAGATCAACACTTAGACCCGCTGACATTTTGGTCTTTGGGTGGATAGGTGGGAAACATGCGTGTGTAGATCTAACAGGGGTCTCCCCTCTGGTGGGCTTGGGAGTTAGTGCTTTCACGGTGAGTCAGGCTGCACTAAAAGCTGCTTCGAGCAAAGTGACCAAACACGAGAAAGCGTGTCTTGACAACCAACACGTGTTTATACCATTTGCTTTTGACACTTTTGGTTTCCTTGCACCAGAGGCCGTGGAGTTACTTAACCGAGTACAGCGGGTCATGCATAGTAATGTTATGACCCCAAGATCTGTAGATGTAGTTTTTAAAAGACTTGGTTTTGCTATTCAAAAAGGGTTGGCGGCGCAGCTTGTTGCCCGTTTGCCTTCTATCTCTATGTAATTTCCCTTTGGGAGTTGTGTTTTGTTTATAATTAATCTACTGATGAGATTAATTATACCTTAGTGATTAATAATTAACCTAGGTACAATGAACCGATGCTAGATCACGAACAAAAAACGTGGGAACGGGGCGGCGGCAGTTGCTTGAGGCTTACGTAAAATTGGCAAAGGCTTATGCCTTTGTTTGACAACAGCTTGGAAAAACAAAGAAGTCTTTTTGTTTCTTGATTGGTGTTGATCAAAAGAGCCAAAGAAAAAATAAAATATTTTCTTCCTTTTTGCTTTTTGCGGCTGGAATGATGGTATCCCTCAAACATATTATTAGGTTATTATTATATAATAATAATAATAAACCCTACTAATTGTTTCCGGGCCTATAGTCCAAAACGAGATGTAAAAGTCCGAACCCATTTAATTGTTTTAATGAAAGATTAAAACAATATATATACAATTATTATTTATAAACTAGTATAAATAATAATTCGCGTCTAACGAATATATATAAAATATATCGCTAACAGTTCGTAATTACCAGTTAAGTGGATTTAATGTTCGTTGCCCTAGGTGTAATTCTTACGGGTCATAGCTCGGTCAGCCGCGTTGTCCATCGGGTCGGTCCATAAAATCCAAAAATCTCCCACTTGGACGATCCACGATAAATCAACGCAAACAGTCAGCGGCGCTCTAGCTGCACATGGTTGTCCCTAACAAGGTATGACGCTTTAAATTCATTAACCAAATATCTCGGTGTTAGTAACAGCTAACTAAAGCAAGACAGTAGACTTATGGCAATAGTTGTCATTCATCCTTTCCGTATAAAACATCAATTGAATCAATGAGACATGGATTTAGTTCATTCTCATATGGAGTTCAATTATTATTGTTCTCGATCAAGAATCAAAGTGGTCCAATCAAACACACAGTAAGTTTGGGTAAGGCCTTACACTTCACCAGTTTGAATCAACGAGGGCGCCACGATGCCTATCTGTTACATATAATGTAAGAGTACAGGATCCCTTATTGACTACATACAACTCCCACTGAACTTCAGAACTATTCCTAATCAAAGTCTTTATGACTGGCAGTTACGCGACAGCGTTTGACAGTGATTAAAGAATGGTTCTTGGTAAACGGCAGTTCTAGTACGTATCTCAGGTCAGATGATACTAATGAGTATACCAATAGAAAAACATCTTATGACAAAGATCCATGAAGATGATTTGATGCGAGTTACATCCAACGTCATTCAAAATGAGGCATGTGAAGTTCGGAGTCAACTCCTCGAGCCGAAGTTCAAAAAAGTCTTAATTCAGAGATGTTCCCACGAGTCTGACCGACTACGGATAATTAAGAATACAAGATTCATGGATTAAACGTATTAAAATCGAACACGGTTATAAGAATTCAGAATTGCATTTAAATCAGTAAACCAAAAAGAATTCAAAAGTACAACTGTTTAATTGTTCACACATTCAAAATACTAAATCAAAACATATCACTAGCAAATCTAAGACCAATAGCAACTCTGTGAAAATCATGCTTGTCCTGAGACATGGGCTTAGTAAACGGGTCCGCTAGTTGATCTGTGTCTACTTTGCTTATCACGACGTCTCCATGTTCCACAATTTCTCGTATATAGTGGAACTTCCTTTGAATGTGTTTGGCTTTGTGATGAGATCTGGGCTCTTTGGCTTGAGCTATAGCACCTATGTTATCACAAAGTATCTCGATTGGTTGGCGAATACTCGGAACCACATCGAGGTCAGTAATGAATTTCTTCATCCAAGCAGCTTCCTTAGCAGCATCTGATGCGGCTATATACTCAGATTCGGTGGTTGAATCTGCCACTACACTCTGCTTGGAGCTTTTCCATGAGACAGCTCCTACATTAAGAGTGAATACGAAACCTGACTGTGAGCGAGAGTAATCTCGGTCAGTTTGAAAGCTAGCATCAGTGTAACACCGTACAGTGAGCTCCTCTTTCACTCCTCCAAATATTAAGAACATGTCTTTGGTCTTTCTCAAGTACCTCAGGATTCTCTTGACTGCAGTCCAATAGGCAATGCCAGGACTTTGATAGAAACGACTGGTCATGCTTAAAGTATACGAGACGTCAGGTGTAGTGCACAACATAGCATACATGATAGAACCAATCGCTGAGGCATATGGAATTGCTTCCATTTCCTTAATTTCAATGTCCGTGGAAGGAGATTGTGATTTGTTCAACACAGTGCCTTTAGTCATCGGAACACCTCCTTTCTTGGAGTTTTCCATCCTAAAGCGTGTCATCATTTTGTCTCTGACTTAGCCCTAGAAGCCGCTTAGATCTATCCATGTAGATCTTAATTCCTAGAATGTAAGCAGCTTCTCCAAGATCTTTCATTGCAAAACAAGATCCTAACCATTGTTTGACTTTGTCAAGCATAGGGATGTTGTTTCCAATGATCAGTATATCATCCACATACAAGATGAGAAATGATATAGTGCTCCCACTAGCCTTTCTGTAAACACAAGGCTCATCTTCATTCTTGACAAAACCAAATTCTTTGATTTTCTGATCAGAATGAAGATTCCAGCTTCGAGATGCATGTTTAAGTCCATAAATGGACTTATTCAGTTTACAGGCCCTACTAGGATACTTTGGATCAACAAAACCGTCAGGCTGAACCATATAGACATCTTCAGAGAGATGTCCATTAAGAAAAGCGGTTTTGACATCCATTTGCCATATCTCGTAATCATGGTACGCAGCTGTAGCAAGCAGTATCCTGATCGATTTGATCATAGCAACGGGTGAGAAAGTTTCATCATAGTCAATACCTTGAGTTTGAGTGAAACCCTTTGCAACTAGCCGTGCTTTATAGGTTTGTACATTACCATGCATGTCGGTTTTTCTTTTGAAAATCCATTTGCTCCCTATTGCCCGAGAACCGAGGGGTAGCTCAATTAAGTCCCATACCTGATTATCATGCATAGATTGCATCTCGGCGTTCATGGCTTCAAGCCATTTCTCGGATTCAGGATCTGAGATAGCAAATTTGTTGTTTGTAGGTTCGTCATTTGACTCAGCTACTAACAGGACTTTAGAAGCTTCAAGATGCCATACGTATCTATTAGGTTCTTTACGAGACTTGCTACTTCTACGAACGCTTGTGTTTATGTCTGATTCATCAGCAACAACTTCTTGTTGATCAGACGCTCCGACTTCCTCAGCGTGTTTCTCGAATTTCTTCAAGATCCATAATATTATTTCCGGTTCCTAGATTTAGAAGATCTTCCTTGAGAAAGCGTCCTTTTCTTTTGATGGAAACAATGTTTGCATCAGGATGATAGAAATAATATCCGCTTTTGTTGTAGTAACCGACGAAAACAACTTTTTCGCCTCTAGGATGGAGCTTGTCATCAGAATCGCTGGTGACATATGCATCATATCCCCATACTCTAAGGTAAGACAAATTGGGTCTAGACTCATGTCATATCTCATATGAGGTTTTGTCCACCTTCTTAGTCAGTGCCAGATTTACAAGGCGGGCGGCGGTCATAAGAGCATAACTCTAGAAGGAGTGAGGCAAGTTAGTTCTACACATCATCGATCGAACCATATTAAGTAGGGTTCTATTTCTCCTCTCGCTCACGCCATTAAGTTGGGGTGTGCCAGGAGGAGTTGCCAGATAAATAATTCTGTGCTCCTTCAGATGATTAAGAAATTCTAAGCTGAGATACTCGCCACCTCGATCTGATCGAAGTGTCTTGATATATTTATCGAGTTGTTTCTCTACTTCGTTTTGAAACTCTTTGAACTTTTCAAATGTTTCATGCTTGTGTTTCATAAGATAGACATAAGCATATCGACTATAATCGTCAATAAATGAAACGAAGTATCTTTCATGATTTCTAGACATGGTTCTGAAAGGGCCACACACATCAATGTGTATAAGGCCTAGCAGATCCTAGGGGTCCTTTGTGAATTTGCCAGCTAAACAAGACTCGCAATTATCAAATTAGTCATGTTCGGTAGGTTCAAGAATTCCTCGGATTGGAGTATTTTAATGCGTGCCTTGCTTATGTGGCCAAGTATACAATGCCATAGAAAAGTATCATTAATGCCAGATTTGATACGTTTAGAAAGATTATATATGTTATTGTCAGTTTGAACGTCAATCTCATAAATACTGTTTTGAGGTTTAGCCTCAAAATAAAATATATCATTTAAGTAGGCAGAAATAGCAATACCATTAAAAACGTACTTAAATCCTTGTTCAAACAATAAAGAAACTGAAATAATGTTTCTGGTTAAACCAGGTGCAAACAAACAATTGTTTAAAACAGCCACAAGGCCAGAATGATATGAGAGATGATATGTTCCAGTTGCAAGAACTGGTACTCTTTTCCCATCACCAATGATGAGCTCCATGTCGCCTTGTTTCAACTTCCTCTAACTTTTAGGCTTCTGCAAGACATTAATGATGTGGTATCCACATCCAGTATCAAATACCCATGTGTTGCTAGAAACAGTAAAAATTTCAATAACATAAGTGAGAATACCTGAAGAGGTGCCCTCACCACTGGCCCTCTGCATCTTCAGCTTGGCTAGATATTCAGGACAGTTACGTTTCCAGTGCCCCATTTTGTTGCATTCAAAGCATTGGCGCTCCTCAGGAGGGGGTGCTTTTGAAGCTTTCTTGTTATTGTTGGTGGCAGGCTTGGCAGCAACATTAACCTTCTTCTTCCCTTTGCTATTATAACCTCTTTTCTTGGGGTTAGGTTTTTAACACCAGCAGATCTGACCATCAGAACTTGATTTTTCTTTCCTTGGATATTCATCTCGGCCATTTTGAGCATACCATGTAGCTCGGCCACTGTCTTCTCCAAGCCATTCATGTTGAAATTCATTACGAATTAAGCATAGGAGCTTGGGAGAGAGTTTAAGATGAAATAAGTAGCCATGTCATCCTTCATGGGATATCCAAGTTTGTTCATCTGGTCGATGTACCCTTTCATCTTAAGTACATGAGCACTACAGGCGTGCCCTCTTGCATCGTGCAACGAATGAGCTGAGACATGGTTTCATAGCGTTCTTGTCGGGCTTATTTCAGGAACATGCCCTTAAGTTGCTCGATCATGTCAAAGGCACTCAGGTCCTCCATGCTCTTTTGGAGCTCACGGGACATGCAGGCTAGCATAAGGCAGGCCACCTCAGTGGCATCATCTCTTTGTTTTCCCAGACCTTACAAGCGGCAGCCGTGTTACCATCGGGTGCCTCAGGGACTGGTGCATCGAGAACATAGAGCTTCTTGGCCATCTTGAGAACTATTCTCAGATTGCACTGCCACGAGAGAAAGTTGGTGTTATCCAGATTTTCATTCTCAAGGATAGACTTGAGAGCGAAGGAGTTATTAGTATTATTATTTTCAGTAGACATCTGTCAAGATAAGCAAAGAAAATAAATTAGTATAAAGAAAATGAAAAGTCCTTATTAATTTATGACCCAATTACAGAAATTAGAATAAGGAGTGAGAATCTAGCTAAATCAGTCACTAATGGTAGCTGTGGTATACAACATTAGTAAGTGGGTAACTAGACTGACAATTAGTGTCAATTGTGGAAAGATGCACAACTCTCGTGTATGAGGCCGCTAAGACAAGACATGTCTATGCATTGATACGTTTAGCCTCATCTATGCCCACTTTTAATCTCTTGACAGCTAGGGCATGTAACAAGAGAGAAAAGTAATAGTCGTCCTAAAACAGGTACTTGTGGAAGGGCCGGATGTGTCAACGAAACCTTTGCGCCTTGGAAGGATAAACTACGCATCCAGTGCGGTGTTGTGGCTCCAAACACCGATGTTTTGTTTTATGCTCCAAGTGTTCCTTATAATATGATGGCATAGACCATTGGTTTTAAATATGGGTTCCAATTTTAGTGTTTACCGAGTAGGGTCAAGCACAACGAATGATTAAATCATACGTGTGTTGTAAAAGCCAGTTTTACTATTTAAAGTCATGACAAATTTGATGAACCCTTTCATCTCTCAGGACACTTAATTTTAAATAACCTATTAAAACTAAGTTTGTCGCGACTTGAATAACCAGTTAATAGTTGAAAACTACTAAGTTATAAGTTTTGAAATTAAATTTAGTTTAAATTGCAAAACTTTAGCGGTTATTTATTTTATAAAAACAAGCCAGTTGTTTTTATAAAATTCTACAAGTTGTAAAATTAGAACTTGTGGTGACAGATTGTGACATTTTAAAACTCCTTTTAAAACGTTTGGTGTTTGGTTGGTTTATTATAAAATTAAGTTATAAAAAAAGCAACCATAAAGCAAATAAATATGTAAATCTTTAGGGCCAAGTTTGTTTGATCTTACTAGAGCCAGTTAGCAAGACCAAACGGGTCACGGGGTTCACAAAATTAAAACAACCACAAGGATGGACTTCCGTGCATCTAGTCGTCTCGGATGACTCCCACTGAATCCAAGATTCCTGTTGCGTCTTCAGATTTGTCTTCGGGTTTTATTACATTACATAAAATTAAAAAAAAACCTATTCTATTACAACTTTGAGCCATCAAAAGTGGGCAAAAACCATAAAACCAAAAACTGAATAATAAACACAAACAACTCAATCACATGGGTCGGGCCAGATTTGCATATTCAACACAATCACATACGGGCAATATATCTGGTAAAATAAAATAAAAAATCGACCAAATTAATAAATAAATAAAATTGCCCCAAAAAAAACAGATCAGATCAGAAACTTCAAGATAGTTAAAGTTTGTGATTAATATAACCGGTGAAACCAGACCGGTTCCAATTTGCGTGTTATAACCCAGGCTCTGATACCACTGTTGGGATTCAGTGGTGATCAGTTTGACTTTTGTAAAAACGGGTTTTGACAGAGAAATTAATTAATTCAGTTAATTAATAAATACGCAGCGGAAAATAAAATCATAACCTATTTAACAGCACTAACAAACCGAACAGGATCTGGTTATGAACACGCAAACACAAAAAAAATAATTAATCTACTGATGAGATTAATTATACCTTAGTGGTTAATAATTAACGTAGGTACAATGAACCGATGCTAGATCACGAACCAAAAACATGGAAATGGGGCGACGCCGGTTGCTGGTGCTTCCGTAAAATTGGCAAAGGCTTATGCCTTTGTTTTGACAACAGCTTGGAAAAACAAAGAAGTCTTTTTGCTTCTTGATTGGTGTTGATCAAAAGAGCCAAAGAAAAAATAAAATATTTTCTTCCTTTTTGCTTTTTGCGGCTGGAATGATGGTATCCCTCAAACATATTATTAGGTTATTTTTATATAATAATAATAAACCCTACTAATTGTTTCCGGACCCATAGTCCAAAACGAGATGCAAAAGTCCAAACCCATTTAATTGTTTTAATGAAAGATTAAAACAATATATATATACAATTATTATTTATAAACTAGTATAAATAATAATTCGCGTCTAACGAATATATATAAAATATATCGTCTCGCTAACAGTTCGTAATTACGAGTTAAGCAGGTTAAGTGGATTTAATGTTCGTTACCCTATGTGTTACTCTTACGGGTCATAGCTCGGTCAGCCGCGTTGTCCATCGGGTCGGTTCATAAAATCCAACAAAATGATCAAATGAAATCCCCTTTTTTGCCATGATTATATAAAAAAAGGAAAACTGACCTTGAATCCTTTCATATTTGAATTTGTGACTTCTACCTCCTCAACCCCAACCCTTTTTCTGGAAGTACATCTCATAGCTGGTGTGATGAAACATCAAACGTCAGAAATCAAAAAAAATTATAAAATTTTTGTAAAAAATTTAAATTGTTACATATTTGTAACACCCTTAATTGGAACACCAATTAATAAAACATTTAAACGCGCGGAAGCATTTATCCCAATAATTTTTTTTAATTTTATTTTCCTTCGCGTGTCACGAAGGAACTGCCCACAAACTTCACGTACCGCGAAGAACTTCAAAAGTGTCGAACCAGGAAACTGATTCTTCGCGTGTCGCGAAGAACATTCACATGAACTTCGCGTACCACGAAAAACCCCAAAAGTGCCTGTTCGGGATCCTGGTTCTTCGCGTGTCGCGAAGAACCTGGTCAAGATCTTCGCGTGGCACGAGAAACCCAGTAAACAGAAAGTTTACTTTTCTGCCCAGTTCCATACTTAACCAAATTTTCAACATTTTTCAATCCTTCAACATGACACCAAAAATTCCCAACACTTGGGTATTTGACCAAAACATTCAAACATCATTTGCAAACATCAAAACACCATTTATAAACACCAAAACCCAAATTCAAGTATCAATTTACACAACACTTTAAGGATTTTCCTTTAAACCCCAAAAACACCAAAAATGCATACGAGAATCCTCCTTTCGCCAAATTGGACTTCACTCGGACTACATCGGATCTTTTCCTACATAACACCACATGTATCACCATTAGTAATGAAGATAAAAACATATCAACAAGTAATTACAACTTGTTTTCACCCATTCACCCATTTGACCCGTTTACACCTAATTTGTCATTAGGCTACAAATAACTTGCATTTCACCTTACAAGTTCCATTCCTTTCAATTGTCAATCATAATTAACACATTTTCATTTCCATTATGGCACGTAGGCCATAACCTCATTTCCATTATGATACTTAGATCATAACCTCATATCGCATTTCCATTATGGTATTTAGACAATATCCTCATTTCCATTATGGTAACTAAACCATAACCTCATTTCCATTATGGTATTTAAACCATAACCTCATATCTACATTTCCATTATGGTACTTAGACCATAACCTCATATACACATATCCATTATAGTATTACAACTATAACTACATTTATTCATTTACACATACTAGTTCATACACATACATACACATTATGCATACCACACTGCATACAAACACCATTTATCATCAATACTAAGTAAGTTCAAAAGCACTTACCTTTCGGGTTAAAAGATCCCGCACCACCTTCTTGATTCACAATTTGATTACTTGATGTTAGGAAGATGATGTGTGAGCCAACACCTTCAAAATCCAAGCTTCAATTGCATGATTTTGGCTTCAAATTCGCTTTCTCCCTTTTCTCTCTTGCTCAAGAACGACTCTTTCACCCAAATGAGACTAATTTTGACTTTCACTAGTTAATATGACAGATTTTTCCATTTTACACATTTAGCCCCTCAACTTCCATTTCACCCATTTTATTCCAAAATTAGTTAAAAAAAACTAATATAACCCTATTACTAACTTGAAACTCACTTGTTTCAACTTATTTCTAACATTTTATTTTCACCATAATATTTATTAGAATATTTATTTATTTATTTATAACGAAACCTGGATTTTGGTTCGTTACAAATCACCTCCCCTTATTCGGGTTTCGTCCCCGAAACCCGACTTTACATAAAAAGGTTCGGATAATATTTGAGCATTTCTTCCTCAGTTTCCCAAGTCATTTCCGCTCCCTTCTTATGTTTCCACCTCACCAAAACTTGGCTAGTCTTTTTATTGCGTAAACGCTTCACCTTTCTATCCAAGATTGCCACCGCTTCCTCAACATAATTCAACTTTTCATCCAATTCAATATCATCCAATGAGACAAAAATAGATTCATCCGCCAAACATTTTCGCAAATGAGACATATGAAACGTGTTATGAAGTCTACTTAGTCCCTCCGGTAGCTCCAAACGATAAGCTACCGCACCCACCCTTGCTATCACCTTAAACAGTCCGATGAAACGTGGACTTAACTTCCCCCGTTTCCTAAACCGTATCACCCATTTCCAAGGAGAGACTTTCAAAAGCACAAAGTCCCCCACTTGAAACTCAATCGCCCGCTTTCTATTATCCGCATAGAACTTTTGGCTATCTTGAGCCGCCTTCAAGCGTGCCCTTATTTGGTCAATACTACCAATAATTTCCTTGACCACCTCTTTGCTACCAAGTTCCCGTTGACCAATTTCCCCCCAACACACGGGTGTTCGACATTTCCTCCCATACAATGCCTCAAAAGGCGGCATACCAATACTAGAATGGTAGCTATTGTTGTACGAAAATTCCGCCAAAGGTAAATGGTCGTCCCAATTTCCCCCAAAATCCAATGCACACGATCGCAACATATCCTCGAGCTTTTGAATCGTTCGCTCGCTTTGACCATCCGTTTGTGGATGATAAGCGGTGCTAAGATTCAATCTAGTCCCCATATCCTCGTGAAATTTCTTCCAAAAACGAGAAGTAAATCTCGTATCACGATCCGATATAATCGTCACCGGTACACCATGACGTGACACTATTTCCTTCACATAGATTTCCGCCAATCTATCCGATGAATACGTTTCCTTTATAGGAAGGAAATGTGCATTCTTTGTCAACCGATCCACTACTACCCATATTGCATCATAACCCTTTCGAGTCTTTGGTAGTTTAGTAATCAAATCCATGGTTATGTTCTCCCATTTCCAAAGCGGTTGAAGCTTTCCAACGGATTTTGGTGCTCCGCCTTTACCCTTAAGCATGTGAGACATCTTTCCACATACTTAACAATATCACGCCTCATACCCGGCCACCAAAAATGACACCTCAAATCACAAAACATCTTTGTGGCCCCCTGATGGACAGAATACTTGGATTTATGTGCCTCATCTAAAATAGTTGTCAAAACACTTGACAACCTAGGAATCCAAATTCTATCAAAATATGTCTTTAACCCCGAGCTATTTTCCCCAAGCTTATCAACATAAGCAACCATCTGTTCCTTCTTCAAATCCCCACCAAGTGCTAACACTTGGGCCTCCCAGATTTCATCAATAAGAGATGATGAAATTGTCATCTTAAATGACTTCACATTGATAGGTGTATGGCTCGTCTTTCGACTAAGCGCATCCGCTACTACATTCGCTTTACCCGGATGATAAAGTATCTCACAATCATAGTCATTGACCAATTCAAGCCACCGTCTTTGTCTCATGTTGAGGTCCTTTTGGTCAAATAAATATTTGAGACTTTTGTGATCCGTGTAGATCGTACACTTAGCCCCATATAAATAATGTCTCCAAATCTTGAGCGCTAAAACCACGGCCACAAGCTCTAAATCATTGGTAGGGTAATTCACCTCGTGAGTCTTCAATTGTCTAGACGTATAGGCAATTACTTTCCCCCTTTGCATCAAAACACAACCCAACCCCGAATGCGAGGCATCCGAATACACCACAAAATCTTCAGTCCCGTCCGGCAAGGATAAAACAGGCGCCTTAGTCAACTTTTCTTTCAAGAGTTGAAAGGCAGATTCTTGCTCGGAACCCCAAACAAATTTAGTCTCCTTTCGCATTAACTTCGTCATCGGCAAGGCAATCCGAGAGAAGTTCTCTATAAATCGCCGATAGTAACCCACCAACCCCAAGAAACTTCTAATCTCCGAAGGCGTCTTCGGCGATGACCAATACTTTACCGCCACTATCTTGGATGGGTCGACTGTAATCCCTTTCTCATTAATCACATGACCCAAGAACTGGATTTCGCGCAACCAAAATGCGCACTTTGAAAATTTAGCATAAAGCTTCTCCCTTTGCAACACTTCAAGAATTTCACGAAGATGAAAGGCATGATCACTTTCACTCCGTGAATATATGAGAAGATCATCTATAAACACAATAACTGAACGATCGAGAAATGGTCTACACACCCGGTTCATAAGATCCATGAAAACCGCAGGTGCGTTGGTTAAACCGAATGGCATAACCGTAAACTCGTAGTGACCGTATCGAGTGTGAAAAGTTGTCTTATGGACGTCGTCTTCTTTCACTTTCAACTGATGGTACCCGGATCTCAAATCAATCTTAGAGAACCATGACGCCCCTTGCAATTGATCAAAAAGGTCGTCGATCCGAGGTAACGGGTACCTATTCTTCACCGTCAACTTATTCAACTCCCGATAATCCATACACATTATCATGCTCCCATCCTTCTTTTTAACGAAGAAAACGGGTGGACCCCAAGGCGAGACACTTGGGCGTATGAAACCTTTATCAAGCAGCTCTTGCAATTGCTCCATTAACTCTTTCATTTCCGGCGGTGCTAATCTATAAGGTGCTTTGGCCACCTGCTAAGTCGATCCCAAACTCTACTTCCCTTTCCGGTGGAACCCCCGATAACTCATCCGGAAACACATCCTCAAACTGATTCACAACCGGAACATCACGAATATCTTTCACTTTCTCAATCACATTCGCAACACAAGCCATGTATGCCTTGCACCAACGCACCATGTACTTTGTTGCCTTAACTTAAAAACACAACTTTACTTTACCTTTCTTTTCACCTTCTATGTAAATGAACTCACCCGATGGGGAATCGAGTTGTATCACCTTAGGTCCACATAGAATATTCTCTTTGTTCTTTGACAACCAATCCATCCCCACTATCACATCAAAATCCCCCATGAACATAGGAATTAAGTCTATTAGGAACGTTTCACCCCATGCCCTTAGCTTGCAATTCCTATAAATATCAAAAACTAGGAAACTCTTATCATTTGCCGCCTCTATTTCTAAGGGTTCATCTAACTTGCTACTTAGAAACGAAGAATGCTTAACAAATTTCAAAGACACAAATGAACGACTAGCCCCCGAATAAAAAAGAACTAGTGCAGGTAAAGAGTTAATCTTGAATGTACCTGACACCACTTCCGAGTTTGTCTTTGCCTCTTACTCCGAGATGTGGAAAGCTCTACACTTTGGCCTTAGCATTTCTATCTTCTTCTCGCCTCCACCTTGTTTCAACTCGGGACAATCCACCCTATTGTGCCCGGGCTTGTAACAGTTATAGCACAAATGAATTTGGCTTGTACATTGGCTAGCCATGTGCCTCGGCTTCCCACATTTATAACAATTCAAAGTTCCCTTCCTACATTCCCTGAAATGTTCCTTCCCACAAATCGTGCACCCAAGGGAAGAGAACTTGCTAACGGCTTCTTGCTAGGGCTCCCGCCCGTTATCTTCTTCATGACCTGATCCACGATTTCCCGTTCCCTCTTTTCCCCTCTAGATTCTTGCCTCCTCAACTCCGCCTCCCTTTCCCGGCCTGTTTATCAAATCTACAAGTGTGGTAAAAGAGGATAGAGATATGCTATCTCTGAACTCCACCGTCAGCATAGCATAAAATCTATCAATCTTCGCCTTTTCGGTCGACACCACGTCCGGACAGAACTTGGCGCGATCAAAGAAGGCCCCAACCAATTCATCTATTGACTCATTCTTTTGCCTCATGAGGAGGAACTCCTCAGCCGATTCACAATTTGATTACTTGATGTTAGGAAGATGATGTGTGAGCCAACACCTTCAAAATTCAAGCTTCAATTGCACGATTTTGGCTTCAAATTCGCTTTCTCTCTTTTCTCTCTTGCTCAAGAACGACTCTTTCACCCAAATGAGACTAATTTTGACTTTCACTAGTCAATATGGCAGATTTTGCCATTTTACACCTTTAGCCCCTCAACTTCCATTTCATCCATTTCATTCCAAAATTAGTTTAAAAAAAACTAATATAAACCCATTACTAACTTGAAACCCACTTGTTTCAACTTATTTCTAACATATTATTTTCACCATAATATTTTTTAGAATATTTATTTATTTATAACGAAACCCGGATTTTAGTTCGTTACAATTTTAAAGATGTCCATACCAGTTTTGTGATGACATGTTGAAAGGTAGGTTTGCTCTCCTTTGAACATCAATACACTGTAAATCAGAGATTAAATCACTAATTAAACATCAATACATTAACAGGATATTCCAAATACACAACAAAGTTAAAATAACCAGGAAAATGGCACACAAACATCTATGACCTTTCTAGAAAAAATGGCAGAGATATCTAGTGATGCAATTTCTGAATTTGCACACAAACATCTCTGAAATTCGTGTAATAGTTCTTCAGCAATTTCTGTTAGTGCTGCATTTGAAGGCTTTTGAAGTCCAGCTTGAGCGATTATAATTTCCTCAAATTGTTCGGTTGAATGCAATACCCACCCTGTAATATCCAGTATTTTTCGACATATCATTATCGTATTTTAATTCTATTCCCCATTGTAACCTATCCATTTGAAAACTCTATGAACGTATCGTTTCGCAAAATGTTTGCTCGTGTTACTAATTTAAACTTAAACCCTTATTAAGTTTGAAATTGCTTATAAAATAATTAGACTTATATTTAATACACATATATATATGCCTAAATATATGGGTAATTGAAGAAATATATATATATATATATATATATATATATATATATATATATGTATTCTACAAAAAAAATAAATAGATTAAACTTATTAAAATACCTAAACTTGTAAATTAATAAACCTATAAATTATGAAACTTATAAAAAAAACTCATTTGGTTTTATAAAATAAAACATTTTATTTATAAAGTCCATGGTCTAAACTGTCAACATCTGAAACTTGTTTCAACTAAAACTCATATCTTAACATGAAATAATAAAACTTTCAAACTTCACGGACCGATTGTGCAAATCGCCCAAACTCCCAGAACCCACACCCGGTCGCGAGTTTGATCCCCGCAACACCCGATTTCCACCCATTTTCACTTGAAATCGCGATTCCGACCAGGTTCGATGCACCTCGGGTTTCCATTCGTGCATGCGACCCAACCCCGATGCCCATCAATGCCGGATTTCAACCGTAACAAAGCGTGGGTGCGGGATTCGAATCCTTTCGGCGCAACCCCCACCTCCCTAACCGTCCGAGCATTTAATGACCAAATTGGTTATAAATAACCCCCGTACTATCTCAACGAAACCTCACTCGAACTCTCTCAACCTTCAATTCATCCTAATCGAACCTGCATTTGCCGATATGAAACTGTGACCGCCGACGTCAAACTCAAGCTCGATCTCCCTCATTTTGGTATCATCTCAAGTAATTCGAATGGCCAAAAGCCTCGTTTATGCCCAAGGATCGAAAGCCCCCTGTCGGTTTACAATGACAGAGGTGATTTCGATACGCATTTAGGGATTGAAATTCTAGGGTTCATACGGGATTTGGGGCTGGTTTGGGATTCTGTTTAACAATTTTATTTTCCAGATTATACACCAGCGAGGCCCGTAGCCGGGTGGTTTGTGCGTGTGTGTGTTGGCTCAGGCGGCCCGGGTTCGAATCCGGCCGGCCTGAGTTTTGGATTTTCATTTTTTTATGCCTTTTCAATAAATTCTGAAAATTTCCTTTATTTTTTATAAAATCGGTTATATTTTATAAACTCAAAACCGGATTTTATTTATACTTATTTTCCAGAAAATATTTTAATTAATTAAAACTTATTTAATCTATAATAATTAAATACCTAGAAACTATAAAAATAATCTAAACTTTTAAAATAAGTTGAGATTATTTTAAAAAATCACAAAAATATATTTACTATTTATTTTCTATGTAAATAAAATCTTTTGTTTAAACTTTAATACTTGTTTAATTAAACATAAAATTTATATAAATTATTAAAATCAGTAAAATGTATAAAACTTATACCCTTATTTTAGAAATCAGAAACTTATAAATTTATACATTTTATACAAATTTAAAAACTTAAAGGCTAATTATTTACTTAGTTAAAACAGAAAGAAAAAGGAATGCATTTTATTTGAACATTTATAAACTTATAAACCTTATAAAAGCTTTAAAACATTTATAAATTGTAATTAAAACATAAACTTGTACCTATACACTCGTAATTAATAAGAAACCATTTTTATAAACTTATATTAGTAATTTGTTCATTTAAACTTTTAAACAACATTCTAAATATTATTTAGAATAAATTACAAGTGGTTTTTGTAATAAATTCTTAAATGAGTAAATACTTTAGATAATTATTAGTTACCTTTATGTACTCTTTTAGATAATTATTACTTATGCTTAATAATTATTTAAGCAATTAGATAATTATATTTAATAGTTATTATTCCTTTAGATAAATGTTATTAACCCTACTAGATAATCATTTATTATCCTTAATGTTTGTTTACTTTATACTTAATTAATACTTTAAATATGATACTTGGAAAACTATTTAAAAATTATTATTTAAAAATATGTAGACAATAAATATTTTAAACTTCAAACTTAATAATAACTATCTAAGAGTTGTTATTTTATAAACATAATCATTCCCGCCTCCCATGTGAAACCCTATATAGTCTTGAGATCCTAGAACCTTGTCGTCGACTTTTATGATCAAATCCTTAAATTTTAGACTTATCATTTATGCTTGTTGTGAGGATATCTTTCCTCGAAACTTTACTACACTCATTCTTCGTCGGTCACTCTTACATCCTTCTCAAGGTGAGTATACTTAGCCCGTTTTTGTTTTGTTTTTGATTTATAAACTTGGGGTGGAACATGTTCAAACTTTTAGACTTATACAATTCAAACATAACTATGCTTATATGTTTTCTATGTGTTATATGCTTTTGAGACTTGCATGCTTAAATTAAACTTAAGACTAGCATGTTCGTTAACTTTGGTCGAGCCTATGGTAACAATAATAGATCTATTGTATTTGACCAATCCACCTTGATTGATTGACCCTTCGGGGGAGCCCATGGTGATTGTTACTAAACTTAAACTTTAAACTTTTAAGGGTAACGCTCGGGTTATGCCTAAACTTGGTTGGAGGTTTGAAATGCACAATGTTTAACTTGTTTGTTCTCAAATTTATGCTTAGATGCATTAATCATAGTGAATTGTAAAAATTTTAAAGACTTTGTTAAACGGTGTCAAAACCTTTGTATCTCACCAACTATTTTTAGTTGACAGTTTACTTAACATGTTTCATGTGCACAAGTTTGATGCTTATCTTGTGAACACGTAGGATGCTTGGACCTAGAAAGACTATCAAATTAAACTTATGTTTTCATTTTCATAGTTGAACGATATGTTATTTCTCTTTTGTTGAACCTTTAAATTTATTAATGGAAAATTTCAACTTTATTAGACAACCTTGTGCTTTTGAACAACCGCGTCCGCCCCGACGTATAATCCGTCGTCGGTTAGGGTGTGACACACCCTAACTGTTAATTGACAGAAAAAGGTAAAATAGAACAAACAAACATTCGATTCATGTGAATCCTAAAAGAACTTACCAAAATCCCCTTTCACGATAACAAGAAATATCGTAATCCTTCTACAAAGAACGAAGCATACAAACGATTTCAAATCTTCTAGGGTTTGCAGCGTGAGGTGACGGCCCCTCCTTCGCGACTCACCATCTCCGTCGGATCAGGCCAGCGATGATTCGCTTAAGATGAGAAGACGTTGTATCCCTAGATGTGATTTGCGATCCGACGAATATGAGGATGAGGGCGATGAAGGGAGCGCTAGCCCCTGCTAGGGTTTTTTGAGATGAGGGCGACGGATTTGAGGATGACGCCTCTGCTAGGGTTTTTTGAGAGCATCGGGAATTCAAAATTTGAACGATAGATCCGCGTGTATCCTCAAGGTTGCATGAATACCTTGTACTTTGTGTTACAAATATTGTAAAGTTCTTAATTTTAAGATATTTGGGTAAAAAGACCTTCTTGCCCTTCTAATATGTATATTATATATGGTATAGATATATATATAGGGAATGGTTTAAATACAAAGTGGTTTTAAAGTGAGAAGCGTAAGAAATATTTTGAAAGGACATTTTTTATACTTTTAATTTGAGTATACTTTTGCTATAGTTTTTTTTTTAAAATGACTTTTTTTAAAAGGTCGATATGCTATGCGTATACTATGCGTGATTATGGTCATGTGTATAACATGCGTGATTATGTGATTACGTGATTATGGTCATGATTATAACATGCGTGGTTACGTGATTACGTGATTATGGTCATGATTATAACATGCGTGATTACGTTATTATGGTCATACGTTATTATAAATCATGCGTGATTATAACGCGGACGCATTTACCCCTCGGCCACTGAACACGCGTCGCATGCTGGTGACTTCGTACGCTTCATACGTTAAAACACTTTGTACGATAACCGGCCCCTATATATATATATATATATATATATATATATATATATATATATATATATATATATATATATATATGAAAAGTATCAAATGTAAACCACTTTTAAATGTGTAAACCAAAAAAACAAATTCTGATAACACATTTATTTTCATCTTATTTCAATCCATTTTCCAAAACTCAAACACTCAATTCATTATAATAAACATATGGCCAGAATTTGGTTTTTTGGTTTACATATTTAAATGTGGTTTACATTTTATCATTTTTCCTATATATATATATATATATATATATATATATATATATATATATATATATATATATATATATAGGATTAGGTTCAGGTAAAAAGGATTCTAATTCTAAGAAGGGTGAGAATGATTTATCTTTAAAACGAATATAGTGTCCTTATAAAAAAATTACGTTTTTCAGCTCATTGTGTAATTAGTCAGATCATTGTGTAATACAAGTTCATTGTGTAATACGAGTTTATTGTGTAATACAAGTTCATTGTGTTATATGTATTTATCATTGTGTTTTACGTCTTCCAGATCATTGTGTAATTAGTCAGGTCATATTGTGTAATACAAGTTCATTGTGTCATACAAGTTCATTGTATAATACCACGTTTGGTCATTGTGTAATACTTGGTTATTGTGTAATTAGTCAGGTCATTGTGTAATACAAGTTTCTTGTGTAATACAAGTTTATTGTGTAATTAGTCAGGTCATTGTGTAATACAAGTAATTAGTCAGGTCATTGTGTAATACAAGTTCATTGTGTAATACCACGTCTGATCATTGTGTAATATCTGGTCATTGTGTAATTAGTCAGGTCATTGTGTAATACAAGTTCATTGTGTAATTAGTCAGGTCATTGTGTAATACAAGTTCATTGTGTAATTAGTCAGGTCATTGTGTAATACAAGTTCATTGTGTAATACCACGCATGTTCATTGTGTAATACCACGCATGTTCATTGTGTAATGACCTGGTATAATACACAATGACCATTATACCCTCCCTTTAAAAACAAAAAAAGGACACATGTCAAGCCTAGAATCCTTCTTATTTTTAAAACTCTTTTTATTATAACCTAACCATATATATATATAGGATAATTTGTAAACCACATTTTCATGTGTAAACCAATTAACCCAATAGGAAAAAGACACCTAATATTCATTTTATTTTATTAAAAGGGTACTTTGGTAATTACAACATTCTCCATACTTTTTTAATAATAAAGATTTCACTAATTCAATTTTTCCCCCATTTCTTTAAACATTCATAACTTTTTAATAAAAAATTACACCATTAAATAGAGCTTTTTTTATCTTTAATTCGAATATAGTCTTGCAAATTTTTTTTTGAACGTTAGTTATTACATGTATGTAACGAACAGTTACATACATGTAAATATAAACATAAATAGAGTTGGTTCAAGTTTACCCATTTTTTCAAAAAAAAAATTCTTTCTTTTTAGAAGATTAATAACTTTTTATCCAAAACAGGGATATAAATACGTTAATCTAACCTGTTCATAAAAAAAACCAAAATCATAATTTCGTTCATTTAAAAAACCAAAAAAAACTCATCACTTTATTTATTCAAAAACCAAATTAATTTATTTTTGTTAAAAAAAACCAGTAACTGTGTTAATCTTATTAGTTTTCTTTAAACTAACTTCACTCCATTTATTTTAACTTTAAAAAAACACCAATAACCGTGTTAATCATTTTTAACAAATTAATTTTTTAATTTATAGTTTTCTAATTAGTTTTCTTTAAAAAAAATTAAGATTTTCTAGTTAGAGATTTTTAGTTTTTTAGTTAGTGATTTTTAGTTTTCTAATTAGTAATTTTATTTCAGTTTTTAGTTAAAAACCACAATGGTGCTTTGTAGTTTTCTAATTAGTTTTTTTAATTATTTTTTAAACAAATTTGTTAATATAATTAGTTTTCTTTAAAAAAGTATATTTTTTAAAAAAACAAGCATTTTTATCCTTAATTCGGTTATAGTCTTGATAAAATAATTGGACGACTGTTATTACATATATCTAACAAACAATTACATTTATGCAATAACCTAGCACATATATGTAATAAGCTATTAGATATATATATGTAATAACATAGAATGTGTGTAGTTACACGTTCAAGACATACTTAATTTTAAGTAAAAATAACCGCATAATCAAGTAAACATAGTGATAGAAAAAACCACATATAGAATAGTTTATATTGCACATATTACATAGAAGTAATATCTTATATGTAATGAACAATTACATAATAATATGAACATATATGTAATTGTTCATATTATATAAAATAAAATAAAAATACATATATGTAATTTCATACTACACATATGTAATATCATATTACATATATGTAATATCTTATTGTTACATATATAGTATCACATTACATATATAATATTGTATTACATATATGTAATAGAACAAAATGTAACTTGCTATTACAAGTTTCCATATAAATTTTACATATGAATGTTAATTTACAACCAATTTTACAACACAATATAAAAAAAATCAAAATAATAAAAACGTCATTGAATAAAGTCGTTTATGTAATAAATGTTTACGTCATTCATATAATTCTCTATTTAAAGTTTATTTTGTATTGGATGAGCGTTATCTTCATTTGTATTTTTCTTTTTTAACAAAAATCTACATAGTCTGTTTAAAAGGTATTGAGATTTTAAATTATTACGTATAATGAACTTTAAATTTAAATAGTCAATCTGTAAAAAAACTAGATCAAAAATATAAATACAACAATAACTGATTTTGTGGTTTTGGGTTTTTGGATGAACAATATCATGTATATTCATATTACGTGTAAAAAAAAGCTAGTTTAAAAATATAAATAGAACAATAATTGATCTCGTGACACTGGAAGACGCCCCTGAAAAAACTATGTAATTCTCTATTTAAAAGGTATTGAGATTTTTAAATTATTACGTGTAACGAATTTTAAATTTAAATAACGAATCAGTAAAAAAAGTGGGATAAAAAATATAAATAGACCAACAACTGATCTCGTGGTTCAGGGTTTTTGGATAAATAATATCATTTATGTTTATATTACCTATACAACAATAAAAAGAATTATATAGCAAAATGATACTCGAATTAAAGATAATAAAGAGCTATATTTTATGTTGTATTTTTTTTAAATGATATTGTATAAAAAGCTATTTGTGTTCTAAAAAATAGGGGGAGTTTTTGAAAATATTGAAGGAACATTTGAACACTTACATTTATTTTTATATTACATATATGTAAGTGTTTGTTACATGCTAGGTTATAGACCCGTGTATTACACGGGGTTATGTACTAAAAAGAATGCAATAAATAAATCTGTAAATACTTCTTATATTAAATAATTACATATTAAATGTAATAATTAAAAATGATAACTATTACAATAACAATATACAAATATCTAGATACAGTTACAATGCACCGAAGAGAGGACATCATGCCGATAAAAGTTATAAATAGAGCGAACAAATAATGAATGTCAAAGATTCGTAAGAACCTTTCACTTGCATTCAGTTGTCCAACCGCTCCACAAAAGAAAGCCACAGCCATTAACCAAGAGTCACTGTGGACTGCAACCAGGAACAACCAATCTCTTCTGCTCTTGCAAAGTTGATTCCAAGAGTTGGCTCAGGAAGTTCTGGTGGGACTGTTTCTGATGGAGGACTCACTTCATCTTTAGGTCCATGAAACTGGACATAAAAATCTTGCATACCATCATTGATCATCTCCACTTTATAAGCAATAAATTGAGAAATCATGTTTCAAAATAACAGCATGAACACAAGAAATCATCAATGGAAACCCTAATGTTATTAGATTACATTCGCAAGTAAAATAAGACACCTTATTTTAAACTCTAAACCTTTAGGGTTTCGATTGCCGATTCAAATCATGAACACAATAAATCGCGTTTAAAAAGAAGAGATCAAATCAACATGACACCGGAACTGAAAAACACAAAGTACTTACGAAAATAGATTAGCAGGGACTGAAATAGAAAAAGAAGCCAACCTCCATGAACTTTCTGCACGAGATTTCAATCAATCAGTAAGGATTGAAATCGAAAACACTACTGACTTGTTCAATATTCAAAACATTTGTTTAATAGCACATTTGTTCAACAGGAAGGATGTGATAACTATACATACCTCTTGAATTTTAATCAACAAAAAGCAGACGATCGTGGATTTAAAAGGAAGGATGTGATGAAGCAGCCGCCCAAAACCTCGATGAATTAAGAAAAAAAGGGGGCCATGGAGGTGTCTGTATGGAACGATCGAAAGGGGATGAAAAGAGATGGATATAAGCTTTTTTTTAGGGTTTATGAGAAAGATGAGACGGGTTACCAAACAGAGATATGGGTTGGACCTAAGGTCCGCGCTATTCATAAATTGGGTTAACTCAGTTTTGGCGGGAAAACAGTACAGGCTATGGAAGTGACATGTGATAAAAATCGTAATCTTTTATTAGGTTAAATATTTAATAAAAAAAAGTTAAAAATAAATAAATAAAAAAACTTCGAGACTATAACCTAATTAAAGACTAAAAAAATCTCGTTTTTATGGTATATTTTGTTTAAAAAAATAACAATGTATAAAAAAGTTATTAAAGTCTAAAGAAAGAGTGGGAATTAGTTTTTAAAAATTGAATAGACAAACTGACTCTTATACCCCTTAAATAATCTTAGCCACTCATTTCTAAAAAAATAATCAGAATTAATCTCATCCACTAATTATTATAAGTTAAATTAAATTAGTAGCTCAAAATTAATTTTTTAGTTTACATAATAAAAATGGGTTTACACATGATCCTTTTTCTATATGTATATATATTTAACATTTACCTCAATTACTTAAATGGATTGAAGTAACATTACCCTATGAGGACTTTTAAAGATCAGTCCCAGTATACCTAGCCCGTAATCTATAAATAAGGAACTGTACCAAATGAAAATAACATTACGATTGTAAATCAGGCCCAAAAACCCCTACTCATTCGGGTGGCTGACCAAACGGGAATCGGGATTTCCCAAAACCGGCTCCTTAGTTTGAATGTGATATTTCGGGTTTTTATTCACGCTTTTTATATTATGTATCATGTAATCATTTTCTATTAAATGAAATGCAAGTGTTTTTATTTAATTTTGTATAAAATATATATTTTTTTATTTTATGGATTTAAAATAATTAAAATTTTATAATTTTTAAACTTATATAAAATTTTATATAAAAATCTAAACTAAAAGGTTCATATATAAATAAGATAACCCATTTAAATAAAATAATTAACTTTTATAAAAATATTTATAATAATAATAATATAAGTTTATAAAATATAATTGAAATTAAAAAGAAATTTAATTAATTATTTTTATAAAAGTTAAGGAGTTGTTTTGGAAATAATCAAACTAAAAGGTTTTAAGACAAAAATCTGTTAAGGGGCTGTTTCTGGACAAACTAAACCACAGGGACTAACGGGTAAAAATCCCAGGGACTAACTTAATACAAAAACAAACTACAAGGATCAAAATTGCCAACTCCCAATTCGCGTTTCCGGTCATCCCTTCCCTTGTCCGGCGGTCCGAGCTAATTTCCGGAGACCCCCTCGACACGCCTGTCCCCCGCACCTCGACAGCCGAAAATGGTCTCCCTGACCTCGTCGTCCCCATGCGAACAAAAGCCCCCGACCAATTTGTCTCCCCAACATTCGAAACGTCTGATTGTGTTTGTGGTCGAAAGCCCACGCCGCGCAATTGGCCCCGACAGTAGACCTCCACGCCTGCAAGATGGCTCGTTAGCTTCGTCTTGTCCAGACGAGTGTCTGGACATACTCAATTGCATGTTTTATTATAGGGATCGAGCTCGGCTATAAATAGCCATTTACGGACCTGCTCGAGCTCGCCACCCCTCTTTCACCCACTCTCACTCCAAATTGAGACCACCATTACGTTCGTTGCCTCTGTGTGAAGCTGTGACCAGAGTTTCAGAACCTAATTCATCCCGAAGCATAGTTAACCGATCTTGGCACTTTCGGACTATCGACCCTGCCGACCAGACCCTTCGCGACCAAGTAGGTACCTCAACTTCGTTTCTTTACCTTCTGTTATCATATGGAAAACTATTCCAATCGACAACCCGACCCCAAACCATCGATTACCGGGCAAACCCAATGTCTCGGACACTGGTTTGCCGGTTGCCGAGGACCAGCGACCAGTTTCGTGTATGTGCTTATCAATTAAACGATACACACATAACCAGCGATGGGCAGTAGCCCGGCTGGTTATGCCCATCGCTGGTTATGCGTGTGTGTGTTTGAGTCTTAGGTCGCGGGTTCGCTTCTGGTGGCCTCCGGCCCAACCCAATTTTTTTCTGTTTTAATGATATAATTTATTTTATTTATTTATTTTATCATATTTTAATATTATATCTATACAATAAAAACTATTACGGGTTGGGTGACTCGTTCGTTTATTTTCGAAACCATTAAATAACTTTTTACACATATTTAACCCATTGAATTTTTATAAAATAATAAACCCTATGTTTTATAAACTCGTTTAAATAATTTTAACTCACAAAAGAAAATATATAATAATAATAATAATAATAATAATAATAATAATATAAATAAACAAAATAGAGATTTTTATATAATATATCTACTTATTTAAAAATATAATATTTTAACAAGATTAAAAAAATATATTTTTTTGATGTTAAGTTTTACAAAATCATTATCATCTTTCTACAATATTTTATACAAATAAATTTTAAGAAATATTATTATAAACCTATACACGTTTAAATACAAATACATACATACAAAACCTATAATAATACATATTTATCCATATAGGGTTCCAACATGCTTAGGTTTCAACATCCTTATCACCTACACTCGTGGATTAAAATACCCGCTAGCCAGGTGAGTTACATAGCCCCTATTTTACATTTTTACATACTTTGGGGTGAAACATTATATGTGTTATACATGTGGATTATATGCTTGTTCATCATGAATTATCTTGGGTGTACATTATTTATTTTAAACACAAGAGAACCAACAGTAATATTAATAGATCTATTGTGCCTGACCAGCCCACCCATGTAAGGTGTTTATTACTGCATACTCGGATATAGCCGTGTGTTATATTCAAACATATTGGATATAGTGGATAACTATATTCAAACATACCGGGCCTAGCTGTTGTGCTATGCTTAAGCGCGTCAATCAAGGTTTGAATTGTGCTTAGATAAACATGAAGGATACAACCATATATGCTATGTTTAACAAGATGAACAATGAGTTGCAAAACGTTTTTATCAACTATTTATCGGGTCCACAAAACCTATGTACTCACCAACTTTATAGTTGACACTTGATTTAAATAATGTTTCAGGTTTGGATATGTGATTGCTTCCTGAAGATTCTACCACTTAAGAACTTATGGACCTAGTTAATAAAATCAACGTTTTGGAATAGACTAGGTTATTTGAATTGTATTGTACTTGAATATTTGTTGTCTTTAATTAAATTAATGAATTATGCAATATTTTAGCTATCATGTGCTTTTGAACAATCATTCCATTGTCCGCCTCGATGATTCCGCCATCTGTCGGGGTGTGACATTGAAGGTGCATCTTTACCCATAAACCATGTGAGATTCCCCTCAACAGGTGAAACCAATTGAACAGGCAACACATCAGAGTCTTCACCTGCTGCTTCTCTACAGGAACCACCTTCGTTTATCTCCTCCCTTAGATTCATCACTAGATAGTTGTTGGACATTCGACGGCTCCATCTGTGTTCCGTAAAAAAAGGAAAACATATCAAGTTTATAAATTTCTAAACTTTTAAGCAAAAAAATTATTATTTCATATCGTTGAATCTGTCGGCGGACCAGTTTTTATAAAAAATATTATTTTTCCTTTTTTCAGTTGAAATAAACGTTGCCCTTTTCTCAGCTTAATATTATTAACCTCCTTACTCCATGAAAACCATTAAACCTGTTAACATTTGGGATTTTGTAATTGTCTTCGGTATTCCCTTCTACCTCCCGATACCGATTTTTGTTAAAAATGGATACCGAATCCCATTATGTATATATGAAATCGGTTCGGGTACGGGATTTTTCCGGTCCGGGATTCGGTAAAAATCGGGTACACCCGATTTATGCTCAGCCAGCCCTACAAATAGTGGGACTATTAACATATGACAACATTACTGATTACACTTGTAAATCATGCCCAAATGATCTAGCCCATTATCTACAAATAGGGTAGCTGTTGTAGACTTTGATAAAAGACCATATCGTTACGGTTGTAAAGTGTTAATCCGTGTCAGATCAGGCCCAAAACAAATATTACACATCCAATCCAACATCTACTAATAAGGACCATGTACATGGGTCATCAGTCCTCTACATTGGTCAAATGATCTACAATTCATTTTATTTATATAAAGTAGGTTTCTAGATAGATCAATCATAAAAATTAAGGGTCATCAATTTAGTTATGGTCAATTTTTATACAAAACCTAAGTCGTTTAGCTAAATCGTTTAGTTTTGGTTCTAGGGTGGCTCATGTTAGGTAAAGCAAAGGGTTAGAGACTTCAATTTTTCAAATCTTTATCTATACTATATAATACATAAAGGTTTTAGTGTAACACTTGTCACTCTTTTATGCATCCTTAACATTTTTTTCTCGCATCTCTCCTATTAATTATACAAATTTCTTTAATTGTTTTTATAATTTTTTGTTTTCCGTCTCTCTCGTGTTAAATAATGATTTTTATAATTCTTTTTTAATTTAAAAAATAGGTTTGTTCATAAAACATTTTTTTATAAATTGAACATTTCTTTAATTCTTTTTATGAGACATTTTAAAAAATAACTATATAGCGTTTCTAGAATTTGTATTAAAAAACTATGTAATATATCATAAATATTTAATATGTAAATCTTTATTACTTAAATATATGGTTATAATCTTTGTTACTAAAATATTTATTACTAAAATATATAGTTATAATCTGTAAATCTTTGAATTAAAATTCTTAAATCTGTATATATATTTTACAGGTGTAAAGATATATTATATATACTAAAGATAGATAACAAAATTCAAAATATGTAAACATTAATATATAATTAGGTTTCGAAAATACGTTAATTACTATTTAATGTAATTTGACTTTCATTTACTATATGTCTGAAAAATAAAAGTTACATAATGAAATTTCAAAATTTTTTATAATAAGGGATAATTTATAGTAAATGTGCTTTATTAGTATGATTAATATTTTTTTAAATATATTATTATTAAAAGATAGAGGTGTATTTAGTAACAGAGAAAGACGGGAAAATATAATAAGAATGAAATATGGAGACGACATGTAAGGGTGAGTAGTTAACGGGTATTACCCGACAAACCCATCAAACTCGTTGGAACCGACCCGTGAGGAACTGTGAACGTTAACTAGGGTACGGTAAACGGGTCTATGATTTAGCCTCAAAATGGTAAGGTTAGGGTACGGGTCTAGAACTGAATACAACCCGTATACCCGTTAAACCCACCAGCTTTTAAAAAGTAACAAAATTTTAAAATATTTAGTGTAGATCAATATGTAAATATGTCGTATATTTTTTAAATTTACCAAATTTAAAAGATATGAGAATGAAGAATGTAAGGCCCCAAACCCGGGAGGCCTCACTTGTTAGATTTACTCATTCACAAATAGTTCTTAAACATGAATGTCAAATAACGCAGCGGAAAATTTCATTAAAACATAACGTCATCATTATTCATACATGCGGAAGTGTAAACATTGTTTAAAACGTAAATACATCATAACTAAAACATAACAGGATGTCAGTCTTCATAGTCAGCCGAGTAACTCCTCTCGCTAGCCAAGCATCACCGTCCGTCCTCATAACCTGCCTTAACCTGAATGTGCACACTAAAAAGTCAGCTACGCTGGTAAGTTCTAGTTTTCGTTCGATTTAAGAAATGGTTCATCATTCAAAACATTCATTAGGGTTTAACATCACGTATAAGAAAACAGGGTCTTTCATTCATAAACCTTCACACATTTAAACACATTGAACGGATCATTTGTTTAAAACATTTAACATTAATTTAAGTCATACATTACCATCTAAAATCTGTATCGTTACGCGTCTCTGTGTCCCCAAAGGAACCCTGCATGTCGTGGTCAACCGTTACGTATTACCGTCGTTGCCACAACATTCCGTCAATTCCCTTCCTGGTATTGCCCCCAAGGCTAACTGCACGAGGACCGACAATACCCATTCAGTTGCCCCTATGGCTCTCTTGTCCATAGACCGACAACTTCCATCGACGGTTATGACTCTCAGCCATAACATCGTTGGATCATAATTTAACCTCGCATAGGGTCACGTTAACCCCTGAGTAACCGTCGTTACTCCATACCAGTTGTACAACATCAAACCATTGGCAGGCCACTAAGACACTGCCCCCGTTGTTCTTATGGTAACTATGGCTCGCTGTCCATAATCTACCACAAGGCTGGGAATCTCATTCCCAGACTTCATTCGTCAATTCCCTTCATTCGACAGATTAGATTTGTAATGACTTCTTTAAAACTTTTGCCCTTTTTCTTTTCTTTTCATAAAACCTTTCATTCACTTTTGAAACCCTTTACCTTTACTTTAAACCATTTCTTTATAAACATTCGTTCGTAAACATTCCGTTCATAAAACTTTCTTTCCATAAACCGTTCTTTCCAAATCATTTCATTTCATAAACATAGTTTCATAAAACATCATTTCATATGTATGCATACCAGCCCGAAAACATTATATAAAACATTTAAAAGAGGGCTTCTAGAACTCACCTGATAAGAAGTTTCTGAAATACTCTTAGCTGGCTACTGGGCGTCACTAATGTCACTCACGATCTGCTATAATAAAGCCATACATGTAAGGTAGTGATCCTAGATGACACTAGACATCCCTATGCTTAAACTTAATTGTTTCGATAGATTTGCTTATACCGAAACTTGATAGTTTCGATGGATCTGCACATATCGAAACTAGGTAGTTTCGATGGGTCTGCACATATCGAAACTAGGTAGTTTCGATGGGTCTGCACATATCGAAACTAGGTAGTTTCGATGGAGTCTACACATATCGAAACTTGTAGTTTCGATGGACCTGCACATATCGAAACTTGTAGTTTCGATCGACCTGCACATATCGAAACTTGTAGTTTCGATAGACCTACACATATCGAAACTTGTAGTTTCGATGGACCTGCACATATCGAAACTAGTAGTTTCGATGGACCTGCACATATCGAAACTAGTAGTTTCGATGGGGTCTGCACAGATTGTCTTCCCAAAAATCCGAAGCTTTTGCATGCGAGTCTGATCGAGTCAGTATCTCAACTTTTCTTAGATCAAAACGTTCGGTTTTCATTCTAGATGCTATACCTAAGCTCATTTTTAAGTTCCATCCGCAAAATCGTTGCCTTTTTAGCCATTTATTAAATTTATTAGTACGTTAAGTACTAATTAATACGTTAAGTACTAATTAGATCAAATACGTTAAGTACTAATTAATGTATTTTGATTTTCATTTATTAAATTTCAAAGTTATTTATAATAAGGGATAATTTAAAATAAATGTGTTTTATTAGTATAACTAGGTTAGAAACCCGTATATTACACGGGTTAAATAAATACAATGTTCTATACTTAGTAATACAAATTTACATATTACATAGTTTTTTAATACAAATTTTAGAAACGTTATATAGTCATTTTTTAAAAATGTTTTACAATAATAATGAAAGAAATGTTTAATTTGTAAAAATGTTTAATGAACGAACCTATTTTTTTTAAATGAAAAAAGTTTTATAAAAATCATTATTATTTAATAGGAGAGAGAGCCGGGAAAAACAATTACAAAAAAAAAACAGTTAAAGAAAAGTTGTATAATTAATATGAGAGAGAGGCGGGAAAAAATGATGAGAATGCATAGGAGAGTAACAAGTGTCCTACGAAAACCTTTATTTATTATATAGTATAGATTAATATTTTCTTTAAAATATATTATTATTAAAATATGAATGTGCATTTAATAAGAGAGATAATCGGGAAAAAATAATGAGAATGAATATGGAGACGACTCGTGGCATTAAAAAATATTTAGTTATCATATAGTATAGATTTCTGTAAACCCAATTACAATTGTTCAAGACTTTGATTTCCGGTTCACAGAGACTTTGATTTCTTCGGAACTTAAATTTCTACTTTCGTCGAGACTTAGATTTATTAAGGTAAATATGTAATAAGTGATTTAGTTTTATAAATTTGTTGGTCGGTTTCTTAAGTTTTGTTAATTTGAATAAATTTCTAGTTTCGTCGAGACTTCGATTTATTAAGGTAAATTTGTAATAAGTGATTTAAATTTGTAAATTTGTTGGTCGGTTTTAGGGCTGACATATCGTGTATACACGTACATGATAAGACATGAAAACGAAATATGTATATACGAACACGACACGATAACTTATCGTGTACTTTTTCCCAAACACGAACATGTTTATAACTGCTTAACACGATAAGACTTGTTTAGAAACACATGTTTAGGGATTTAGTTGATTAAATATTAAATTATTAAATCAGGCCTACATATAATATCATATTTTAATATTTTTTATTTAAAAAAAATCTTAACAGGTAATAACAGATACTTAACAGGTAAACAGGTATTTTACCTGTTTAGACACGAAAATTAACAGGTAGATTCGTGTCTACCTGTTTAGGACACGAAACACGATAAGTCCATACACGATACCTGTTAAGATCGTGTAGGTTCGTGTCGTGTATTCGTGTACGTGTCTAAAATTGCCATTCCTAGTCGGTTTCTTAAGTTTTGTTAATTTGAATAAATTTATAGTTTTGTCGAGAATTCGATTTATTAAGGTAAATATGTAATAAGTGATTTAGTTCTGTAAATTTGTTGATCGGTTTCTTCAAGTTTTATTAATTTGAATAAATTTCTAGTTTCGTCAAGACTTCGATTTATTAAGGTAAATATGTAATAAGTGATTTAGTTTTGTAAATTTGTTGGTCGGTTTTAGTGTTAACATATCGTGTATACACATACACGATAAGACACGAATACGAAATATGTATACACGAACACGACAACTTATCGTGTACTTTTTCCCAAACACGAACACGAACCTGTTTATACCTGCTTAACATGATAAAACTTGTTTAGAAACACATGTTTAGGGATTTAGTTGATTAAATATTAAATTATTAAATCAGGCCTACATATAATATCATATTTTAATATTTTTTATTTAAAAAAAATCTTAACAGATAATAACAGATACTTAATAGGTAAAAAGGTATTTTACCTGTTTAGACACGAAAATTAACACGTAGATTCGTGTCTACCTGTTTAGGACACGAAACACGATAAGGCCATACACGATACCTGTTAAGATCGTGTAGGTTCGTGTCGTGTATTCGTGTACGTGTCTAAAATTGTCATCCCTAGTCGGTTTCTTAAGTTTTGTTAATTTGAATAAATTTATAGTTTCGTCGAGAATTCGATTTATTAAGGTAAATATGTAATAAGTGATTTAGTTCTGTAAATTTGTTGATCAGTTTCTTCAAGTTTTATTAATTTGAATAAATTTCTAGTTTCGTCGAGACTTCGATTTATTAAGGTAAATATGTAATAAGTGATTTAGTTTTGTAAATTTGTTGGTTGGTTTCTTCAAGTTTTATTAATTTGAATAAATTTCTTGTTTCGTCGAGACTTCGATTTATTAAGATAAATATGTAATAAGTATTATGAGATAATGGTTTGGACCTATAAATCTATAATCAATAAATTTAATTGGGGAATCAAGAAGTAATAGAGGCTGAAAAACGAAGATTAAAAGATGATTTATAATTAATTACAAGAAATGATTACGGAAAATTTATTTAAAAACTTTTTATCTAAGTTTTTTTAGAAAGGGCTCCAAAATAAAATCTCGTTTGAGGCCTCCATATAAGTTGAGCCACCCCTGTTTTGTTTCTAGAAGTCCTTTGGATTTATTTTACGATGGATCAGTTTTTTGGTTTGCGGTTTTAAACATTTTTGAACTTTCCGTTCTTGATTAGTTTTGTTGGCTTAACTTTAGTGGTTCGGTTTTGGCTTCACATTTCATTTGTCCCTAATTGTAGTGATTATCGACATGTTTGGATCAATGGTTTGATTAGTCTAACATAATAACAAGGAAACCCAATCAATATCCTTTTGTATCTTACGCAAGATTTAACATAATCTCCTAACCGGACAAATCTCATATTACATGTTTTTCTTCCTTTTTGTCTCAATGATAACATATAAACAAATAGAGAGAAATATAAATCCAAAACTAGATAATTAGATAAAAAGAAACCTTTAATGACTAACGAGTATCTTAATTGAATATTAACATAAAACACAATATGACATTTCAAAGATTTTTTTTTAAAGAAGGAAACAAGTCGTTAGGTCACTTTTGAGGTCTAGACAAATAAATTACCTGTCTAGTTTCTTGCTAGGTAGTGAATAGTTTTAGTAATATAGTTGATTGTTTAAAAGAAAATTTAACTACTGATATTTGTATGATAAATCTTGTAACTAGTTCATCAATTTGATATTTATTATTAATTAAATTTTAATTAAACACGTACAAGGATGGTAAACGAACCTAAACCCAACAGAATACCCCAAAATCTAAAACATTTAACCCGATTACGTAAAACATGCACACACGTTTACCCGAACTATACCCGTATACATTTCCTTTTATTTTACTTTCCTTTACCATTAGGTAATATGATAATATACTATTCTACCAATTTTTTTGTTCTTATCTTTATAAATTTTTCGGTGATAAATTTATATAAAAAGTAAAAATAGTAGAAAATGTACTTGAGTATCCAACAGGCATTATTTTTAATAAACTAACGATTAAACATAATACTCAACGGTTATTGAGTAGTTGAGTACGCGACGGATATATGACCAAGTATAGAACATGATTGTACAACTAGACATGAGACTGGGATTAGCATAAATCATCCTAAAAATATATATAACACAAAATCATGTATTTACTTCAATACAGTACGATAAATTAGGTGGGAATTTAAGAAATCAATAAAGCAAAGAATCATGTTTTTTTCAAAAGTTGACAAAATACTATATCTTTTTTCCTTGTCATGTATTAAAAAGTGCAATAAAAAAAGGGAAATGGTGCATTAATTTTTAATTATTTATTTGTTAGAAATAATTAATCAAATATGATGAGATGCTTCAAACGCAAAATGGGTTTCACATTCTCTTTACACGACTTTTGTTTCCCAATTATTAATAACAAAAGACGTCACTAAAGTTAAAAACTTAGTGGGTGTCGTATAATTTGCTATAATCATAAATGCAAAACATATTATAAATTTTAATTATTAATGTACTTTTAATTATTAAAATTTGGTTTAAATTGTTTGTATTTTTCAACTTTTAAAATAATAAGACAAATAGTGATTTGATTTTTATTGTCGTCATACTTGATGAGAGCAAAATAATTAACAGGTGTTTTTATCAAATACTTTGTTTTAATCAAGAATATATGATTTTCATCGTCGTCATGCTTGATGAGAGCAAAATTTACATGATATTGATCTTATTTAAAATTAAATATATGAATAATCTTATTGATTAACTAAAATTAGTTTTTATTAATTTTTATCATTTAATTAATTATAATATGCAGCCTTCAATTAAAATTTATTTAATTAAAAATGTTACTGATTACGTCTAATCTATTTTCAATATATTAAATAATTTTAAATATATGTACTAAAATGAACATAAACATATATATAAGTAGAGGTTACAAAACGGTTTTTAATCCGAACCGGTTTGGTTAACAATAAGTCAAAACCGGTTTCAAAGAGGACGTTGACCGGGTTTGAAACCAGTTTTTAAGGGGTTTTTGATCATTTGGTTCAGATTAAACCGGTTTCAATGTATAGGTTTCAAATCGACGACTTGAACCAGTTTGAAACCGGTTTGATCTAAACCGTTTCATGATCAATTCGGGTATAAGTTTGAAACCGGTTTATGTTTTCAAACCGGTTTTTTTTTGCATCTTTATAAAAATTATTTTTCAACATATTACGTCTATTCATTTATTTTCGAAATAATCTAATTAATAAAATATTGTTATCCCTTTCCTTTTCAAATAAAATTTATTAAAATAGAAGTAACATATATTGTTAAAAACTAATACTTTTTTATAGTTCTATTTTTATAAAAAAAACATGTTCAACCCTTATATTATTAGCTAGTTATATTACTTACTCCATATAAGAAAAAAAAAATAATGTATAGGTATATTAGTAATGTAAAACCAAGAATATACACATAAAACTATTTATTTTTAAAAGTTGAACATGCAAAATGTTTTAAAAGTTAAATAAATTTGACTAGATACATTGATTAAAAAAACAAGAAAAAGAACAAATAAAGAAAAGGAATGGTTGCGAGTACCAACTTTCATCCTAGTTGGGTCCATATATAATTGAACACATGATGATGGAAATTTTGGCACAAATGGGTGACTTTTGACCCGATTGGCACAACAAGACAAACAATGATCCTACTTGTTCAACCCCAAAAATAAGTTTTTAATCATATGCAATAAACTAATTATATTAACAATTTTTTTCAAAATATTAAAAGAGAAATGTTGAACGGTCCATACGACCCGGCCTATTTTGACTGAATTAAAAAAAAATCATTTCAATCTACTAATAACTTATAACCATGTATTTACAGATAATTATATATCAGCCAATGGATCACGAGAACTCGTTTTACACATTTAGATATTAATTTAAAAAATGGTATTGTTTTGTTTACATATAGATAAAAGGTGATTCATGTATTCAAATAAAAATCATTAAATATCATAAACTAAAGAAAATACTTTTTAGCATGAAATTAATAAAATAAAATAAAAGTTATAATCATGATTTATAAGATAAAAATTATATAAAAAACAATCATCCCAACCATTTATCAAAATATATCCAAGTAGAAAGGTTAAAATATAGAGTTAAATGAACAAAAGGTCCATGTTGTTTGATAAAGTTGCACGTTTGGTCCCCAGATTATAAAAATTATAAATTTAATCCAAACATTTGTGACATAGTTGTGTATTTAGCCTCTAACGTTAATATCAGTTAGTTTTTAATAGAAAATTAGCTCATGTGTCATCCACGTAACTTAGGATTGCAAACTTAACCCTATAAATAAGTTATAATCAATAAAAATAATTGATTTTACGGATTTTCATAAAAAAAATTTGCTGATTTTAAGTTATATTTAAGGTTAAGTTTGCAATCATAAGTCACATAGATGACACGTTGACTAACTTTCCGTTAAAAGTTAACTGTTGCTAACGTCATGGACTAAATGCGCAACTTATTCATAAATGTTTAGGCTAAGCTTTCAATTTTTAAAATATAAAAGCTAATCATACAATTTAATCAAATTACATAAGCCATTTATACTATTAACTCTAAAAAATATATTTACTTTTTAGTAACAGATAACAAATTTGATATATCCTAGGGTTATTACATAGTAACAAGTAACAAGCTTCCAAAACATCATTGTGGGCTGCACGTCACTTAAAATACATTGAAAATGATGGAATAACACCTCTCACTAGAATCCAAAATCATATCATCTTTTTCTTAAGAAAAAAACAAATTAACATACTATCACTTCTTAAATCATTTGATTCGTAATATAGAAACATACGAAAAAATAATTTATAAAATAATACTTTTTTGTTTAGTTGTAGTTTATCTTTGAATAAATAACAAACAAACAACTTTGAATTGATACGACCAAGGTTTGATTTCGATAGTGTTTGTTGAAATAAAATTCTTATTTAAGTCACATTTGATTTTAATAAAATAGTTTTTTTTTTTTAAATCTTGTAAATGAAAGCTACCGGATGACGGTCAAGAACACTCTTAAAGTATGTATTCACAAGTTATGAAGGAGTCATAACTTGAAAAAGCTTCAATGTTGTCACACAATTTATGGGGTCTCAATACATTAATGCTTCACAAACAACATAAGACTGAATGGATGAATAAAATCATAGTTAATCTCGAGTTAATTTATGTAAACTTATAGAGATTTTTTGACAATGAGTGTGTGATCATAAGATTGGATTCAATGGATTGAGAGAACATGATATATTGGGAAAGTTCACACAGATAAAAATCTAGTGAACTGAATATTTATATTATATTATAATGCATATAAGAATCTAACAATAGAAGCTCTGAGGTTCGAATCTGGTAATGTACACTTCATAAAATCTGGAACATCCTTTGGGTAGATTTTGATTTATGGGCTAGGAGGGGTTAGCGACATCCTAACCGACATGCCGTTCTAAAAAAAGTATAAGCATTACAAAAAAAATAATTTTACATAATTTTAAGAATTTAACTAATTACGGTTTATAAAACATATGGTACAGTTATTTAAAACATATTGTTTACTTTTAAACCAACTTCTTCCTACGGTTTTTAAATGGCTATAACTTATTCATATGTTCTATGTTATTTTTTTATAGTTCAGCACCATAAAAACGAGCATTTTATTCTTTTTAATTTTAGTATAGTATTGCTATAGTTTTTTATCTAAAAAAATTACATGTTTTTGATTAATAGCGTCTGTGTTACGCGCCGTATCGCGCGGACACCCCTCTAGTGTGTGTAAAAATATATATATCAACTATAACTTTTTAATACAACTTAAATCTATCTAATTAATTTAAATGAATTATTACATAAACTAATTATTTTCTTGCAATTTACCTTTTTGATACTTATAAAATAGCTGTTACAAAATGGATTATTGACATATATCAAAACTATTTGTTTGGAAAACCGAGATGCGGCCATAAAAATAAGCCGGAATACAAACATCATGTATTTTCTGTTCGATTGTTTCTATATTTTTTTTAAAAGCTTCGTTATAAACAACTAATTAAACAAGAGAAAAACAAAATACTTCAAATACACCGAACCTAAAATCATATTTTGTGTTTATTTTTTTATTGTAATTTATTCTACTTTTTTTTGTTGCATTTTTGCAACAAAAAAAAAAGTTCAACACTAAACCAGTTTTTAATCTATAATTATTTTTATTTTAATTAATAACAAATATTATTTTTCCAGCTATCAAAAACTAATATCTCGCAATAATAATGTAAACCAATATCTTATATAGTAGTTTCAAACCAAGCAAAAGAACTAATTTATTTACACATATAAATTGGAGTACATATAGAAGAAAAACTTAAAATTAATGATGAAATAACATCGATATCCATAATCTAAAATAAAGGTTTTGGTGAGACATTTATCACTCTTATATACATCCTTAACTTTTTTTCTCGTTTCTATTTTCTATTAATTATACAAATTTCTGTAATTGTTTTCATAACTTTTTTGTTGTAACATCCCAAAATAAATAGAAACCCAAATAAAGGAAACAAAGTGGGCTTGGCCAAAGTTTCGGCCCATGGGCCCGAAAAATGACAGAGAGCCTTCATAGCAGCAGCCATCAGCCTCTCCCTCATTCACCACACTTGTCACGCAAGTTTCTAGTGAGAGAAAGAGAGAGTGAGAGTTTGGGTCTAGAGAGAGAAAGCTCGGGATCAAGCTCAAAGTCTCGAGGATTGTTGCTCAACATCTCTGGAGCATAAAGAAACGAGAAGGAAGCTGTAACAGGTAATTATTATGCCTAAATCTGAGTTTTTGTAACTTTCGGGTTTCGGGTTAATAATCGAGTAAAGGTTTAGATTTTTACGTGTGAAACTGGAAACAAACCACGGGTTTGGGTTCATGGGGGAAAATGGAACATTTCGAACGTAAAAAGTTCATAGCTTGATCGATTAGAACAAAGGGACCAGATCTAGGGTTCTGTTTGGGGAAGAAGACTGCACAGTCGAAACTACTAGTTTCGATATGGACGCATCTATCGAAACTACCTAGTTTCGACAGGGGCAGACCCATCGAAACTACCATAGTTTCAATATAGACCCAAGACCTTAACTAAGAATTTATATAAGTCATACGACTCGAAACTACTTAGTTTCGATAAGAAGCAGTGACTCGAAACTACTTAGTTTCGATAAGAAGCAGTGACTCGAAACTACTTAGTTTCGATAAGAAGCAGTGACTCGAAACTACTTAGTTTCGATAAGAAGCAGTGACTCGAAACTACTTAGTTTCGATAAGAAGCAGTGACTCGAAACTACTTAGTTTCGATAAGAAGCCAGGGCTCGAAACTACATAGTTTCGATAAGGAGCCAGGACTCGAAACTACCTAGTTTCGATAATGAAACCATGACCCGAAACATCTGAGTCAAGCCTAGTAATGTCTAAGTGTCCCCTAGGAACACAGCCTTACGCCTATGACTTGATTATACAGATTGTGGGTGACCATAGTGACATTCAGGAACCGGCTAGGTGTAAACAGAAACGATTCATCTGGTGAGTTCTTATTGCCCTTTTTCCTAATGGTTTTGGGCTGGCATGCATACTGGTATAGTATTTTATAAAAATGTTATTTTTATAAAATGAAAGGCAAAGTATAGTATTTTATAAAAATGTTATTTTTATAAAATGAAAGGCAAAGTATAGTATTTTATAAAAATGTTATTTTTATAAAATGAAAGATAAAGAACAAAAGAGCATAGTATTATCTTTTAAACAAGTTTTTTTGAAAGATAACAATGAGCTAAAGAAAGAACGATAAAGGAGCCGTACTTCGGTACAGCTCGACAGTGACAGTGACAGTGACAAATACCATGTTATATGCTTATGTGTTAATATGTGTTATTTGTCTATATGAAAGTTATGTGATTGCATTTCTACTTGTGTATTAGTGTAATTGCATTGCATAGTAGTTGCATAGTAGAAAGTCCTGCAGGCATGTTAAAGTAGAAGTCTCACCCTGAGGTGTGAGCAATGCTAAAGGAGTCTTACACTTCGGTGTAAGCAATGCTAAAGGAGTCTTACACTTCGGTGTAAGCAATGCTAAAGGAGTCTTCACTTCGGTGTAAGCGAGAAAGTCTCACCCTGAGGTGTGAGCAATGCTAAAGGAGTCTTGCACTAACGTGCAAGCGAGAAAGAAAGTCCCACCCTGAGGTGTGGGCAGCGCTAAAGTAAAAGTCTTACCCTGAGGTGTAAGCAAGATAGGGATCTGGTCCTCGGACCACGATCCATATGTGATAGTTAAAGTATGATAAAGTCACTTGTCAAGTATAAGTGAAATGATAGACAGAGTACAGTGGGACACCCTAACGGGTTTCCTTAAAGATAAAGTTTTAATGACAGATAGTAACGTAACAGATTTATAATTGTAACGTTGTAAAGTTTTAAAGTAATAGTTAAAAGTTTATTTCAAAGAAAGTGAAAGTAAAGCTTATTTTATTTTAATAAAACTAAGCTACCAAAGACAAAGTTTACAGTTTAAAGTAAAGAGAGAACTCACCAGCGTTAGCTGACTTTTAGTATGCATGGCAGCTAAAAAGGGTAAAGCTAAAGAAAAATGAAAGAGCCATATGGGCTGGATAGCATGGACATCGGGCTGCGGTATTGAAGACTGACATTTCCAATCCTGATAGTTCATGTTATAGACAATATTTCATGTTTTAGTTTGATGAATGATTTGAATTAAAGACTTCCGCTGTAATAGATTCTGATTTCCGGTTTAAGAACTATGTTTGTTATGTTGTGTGCCAACTATGAGATGTACCCGTTTTGGGGCGTTTCATTTGTTTCTCTGCCTCTCTCCTATTATATAATAATGATTTTCTATAATTGTTTTTGTAAAATGTTTTTAATTTAAAAAATAGATTTTTTATAAAATATTTTTATAAATTGAATATTTCTTTAATTCTTTTAATAAAACATTTCCAAAAAATAGTTATCTAAAATTTGTATAAAAAACTATGTAATATCTCATAAATATGTAATATGTAAATATTTATTATTAACTATATAACATGCATTTATTCAACTCGTGTAATACACTGGGGTTTTAACCTACTTTTATAATAAAAATTATGTAATAACAATTGTAAATTGAAAAAAAAAAGTTAATATATTACTTGCTGATTTAGCTTCTATTATAATTTTTTATTTATATATTATTATGATTTATGTAGGTTAAATAAATACACATAAAATTTATAAATTGATAAGTTATCTCACAAAGCTGTAAACTAATATATAACTTATATTTTGTTTTGTAATTATATGTAAAAAAAGTAGATCGTAAAATAGTTTTTTTATGTTTTGTTATTATACTTCGTTGGGTTAGGTTATCATAAAAAGAGTTTTAAAAATAAGAAAGGTTTTGGACTTGACATGTGTACTTTTATTGTTTTTAAAAGGGGCATAATGGTAATTGCGTAATATGTCATGTCATTATGTAATATCAGGTTTGGTCATTGTGTAATGTCAGGTCTGATCTAGTCATTTTGTCAAATATTTTTTATAATTGTGTTATATGTATTAATCATTGTGTTTTACGTTTTAGATAATTTCTTGTTATTTTTGTCCTTGTTTTTTATGTATTATATATAAAATAGTGATGAAAAATATTTGACACAAAGACCTGACATTAGACATAATGACCAGACATGACATTACACAATGAAATAACACGAAATTATCTAAAACTTAAAACACAATGATGAATACATATAACACAATGATGAAAAATATTTGACAAAATGAGTAAATTACACAATAATGTCAGGTTTGGTCATTGTGTAATGTCAGGCCTGGCCATTGTGTCTAATGTCAGGTTATTGTGTCAAATATTTTTCATTACTATGTTATATATAATACATTAAAAAACAGTGACAAAAATAACACGAAATTATCTAAAACGTAAAACACAATGATGAAAAATATTTGTCACAATGACCAGACCTGATATTACACAATGACCAAACCTGATATTACACAATGATCAGACATGATATTACACAATGATCAGACCTGACATTACACAATGTTGAACAAATTACACAATGAGTTGGAAAGCGTTAAAAAAAAATTTGTATATAACGACACTATACTCGTTTTAAAGATAAAAAAATGCTCGTTTTATGGTTAATTTAAAAAAAAAATTCATATGTAAAAGTTATGAACTTTAAAAAAGGGGGGAGACTTGATAAAAATTCAACAAAAATGGTCATGACTAAAATACTATTTCAACAACTTTTTCTCTTACAATTTGATCTCAACCATTAAATTATTTCTACAATTTGATCTAATGACCGTAAATCTTTCTCACTCTTCTTATTTTAAAAACCCTTTTTATTTAAACCTAACACATATTTTTATATACAAAATATATCTTGATACATAAAAAAAATCACTCTTAGTTTTGTTTTGAATAAATTAAATATATATTTTTAATGATCTTGTTGTTTTAAAGAAAATACTATATATTCTATTATTTGTCCTAAAATATAAATCATATGAAATAAAAATATGAAAAATGACATTTGTAAATATTTATAATTGTTTATATTTTGTTATAATTACATATATGTGTAAGAGTTGTTTCTTAAATTTGTAAGGAAAAATAACAATATAATATTAAAAATAATGGAACCCTATTCCCCAAATTAAAATGACTTAAATGAAACTCCATTATTAATACATTCATTGAGCGATCCGGCGGAACACAACACACTAATATAGACACTAGTAAAGCATTTAAAGATGTAATTGATAAAATATTATATAAATTTGAAGGTTTCATAAAAATTTATATAATAAAGTAAATATGAAATGGCAAAAAATAAAAACAATTTTGACAATTTGGTTGAACAGAAAATTGATTGTTTAAATAATTTGATTTGAGTTACCTTTTTTGTTTTTTACTGGCGGGAGAAATATTATAAATCACATGTCATAAGTAGCAAGGAGCTAGAGATGCCAAAATAGAAAAGTTATACATGCTTAGAGTTGAAGTTTAAATAACACCATTGTGACCACTCCACTTTCACCGGAGAGGACCTATTTTTGACCCATAAGTAACTAAGCGGTTTAATTTCTTCAACAATCTTAGAGATCGGTAATTTCATGTTGAAAACTAATTCATTCCTGGCTCGCCATATTACCAAGCAAGTTGTCACAATCACTGCATTTACCGCCTTCCTCTTGAGCCTATTCTCCACGCCATAGTTGTGAAGTTGTAAAAGATTACTGCATTTATCGCCTTTGAAGAAGACGTACTTTTTTTATTTAATCACACAATTCATAAAAGACAATTTTATCCCCCATTCAACTCTTAAAAGTTAATGTAAAACACAACCTCGTCATTCTCAAATGTATTATAATATAGTACAGATATGTAACATAATAAATTTTATTAAATTCTAATAACATTTTTTTGTTTTATTAGCAACATTGTAACAATAGTAGTAGTAATAATAGTAATAGTAATAATAATAATAATAATAATAATAATAATAATAATAATAATAATATTTTGTAATAATAAGATTATGTGGCTGCTTGTGCTGTCTTTTAGTTTGCTTTTTCTAATTTAACTTTACAATGCTTTATCTTTATCTATTTGTATTTTCCTCCTCTTTAAAAATCCCCCTCAGAAATAGTTTGTAATTTTTATGTTTTTTAGTTTTCCTTTGTCTAATTATCAATGTAACACCCTAGTTCCACACGCCGGTTAGACATGACGATTAGTACAGAAACATGCAGCGGAAGCTAGAACAACAAGGTCATTCTATTGATAAAATAACTGTTTATAAACTCTTACGAAAAACTATTACATCGTACAACTAATTCATTTCAAGGAACTCAAAACAATAGGACAAACAAGCTCTTAAACGTGCTTATCGTTCTAATGCTCAACCTATAATGCCATACCTACAAGCCATCACCCAATAAACTGCATTTATTGAGCACCTAAGATGTGTGTCCAAAACAAAATAAAGGGTCAACTTAATATTTGTGAGTTCATAAACAAACATTTTTTTTTCAAAACCCGATTAAAAACAATCATCTTGAATAGATTATATCAAAGCTAAACAACAAGCATATCAATCATGCAATATTACAATCATATGTCCTAAACCGAAACAAATGATAAACCGACTTGTAAGGCCCAAACCCGGGAGGCATCACTCGTTGGATTTACTCATTCACAAACAGTTCTTAAACATGAGTATCAAATAACGCAGCGGAATAATTCATTCAACATAACTAAAAACTTGTTCATACATGCGGAAGCGTACATTGTCAATTACATAAACTTAACATAAACAACTCATAACGGGATGCCAGTCTTCATGATCGGCCGGGTAACTCTTCTCGCTTGCCAAGCATCACCGTCCATCGTCCATACCTGCCTTAACCTGAATGTGCATACTAAAAAGTCAGCTACGCTGGTGAGTTCTAGCATTTCATAAAAACTTTAACATCAACATTTGCCAAAAACGTATCATTCATTTAGTAAAACCTTTCACAAAAGCATGTAATAATCTAACATCTTTAAAAAGGTTTCGTACCCATATCATCATCAACATCATAATCATAAACACCGTTAAACGGATCGTTCATTAAAACTTTTAACATTCATTTAAGTCATACATTATTATCTAAATCTGTGTTACCCTTCGTCCCGTCATTTAGTATGGTATTGCCCCTAAGGCTTAACTGCACGAAGACCGACAATACCATACATTCCGTCAATTCCCTTATGGTATTGCCCCTAAGGCTTAACTGCACGAAGACCGACAATACCATACATTCCGTCAATTCCCTTTTGGTATTGCCCCCAAGGCTAACTGCGCGAGGACCGACAATACCCATTCAGTTGCCCTTATGGCTCTCATGTCCATAAACCGACAACTTCCATCGACGGTTATGACTCTCAGCCATAACATCGTCGGATCATAATTTAACCTTACATAGGGTCACGTTAACCCCTGAGTAACCGTCGTTACTCCCTTTACCAGTTGTACAACATCATAACCATTGACATGCCACAGAGACAATGCCCCTGTTGTTCTTGTGGCAACTATGGCTCGCTGTCCATAATCTACCACAAGGCTGGGAATCTCATTCCCAGACTTCATTCGTCAATTCCATTCATTCGACAGATTAGATTTGTAATGACTTCTTTAAAACCTTTACCTCTTTCTCTTCTCATTAAACATTTCCTCATTTAAACCGTTCATAAAGCATTCGTAACCCTTTTTGGCAAAAACATTTCAAAACCTTTCCTTTCGTAAACATCGTTTCAACATTTCAAAACCTTTCCTTTCGTTAAACATCATTTCGTTAAACATCATTTCATAAGTATGCACACCAGCCCAAAAACATTTAAAAGAGGGCTCTAGAACTCACCTGATACGCTAATATGGGTTGTCCTAAACGAAGGTCCGACAACGTCACTTCCGATCTGAATTGATTAGTTAAATACACATCAGACCAATCCCGACTCTAACGGCTTAACCATTCTAACATACTGACTTCACTAAATCAATTCTGATGTCTGCGCACTTAGCAAGTGCGCAAACTTCCCTTCCTGCGCACTTAGCAAGTGCGCAGGACCTGCTCTGTGCGCACTTAGCAAGTGCGCACGACCTGTTCTTGGCAAAAACCCTAACTTTCACATTCGGGTCTGATCGTGTCAAGATCCCGAACCTGTTGCATTCAAAACGTTCGTTTTCCATTAAGGAACTCAAATCCTTGATTATCTTTCAGTTTCATCCGTTCAAACCTTACCTTTTCACCCAAAACCCGAAAAACCCAAAAACGAACTAAAACTCAGATTTAGGTCGGATCGTTACCTGAATCGAGTTTCTGATCCGGAGGTTCTTCTCACGAGTTATGGAGTAACACTTTGTTGAAGTCTCGGGTCGATCCGCCAACTTTCTCTCTCTACGGTTTCTCTCTCTAAAAAGTTGCAAATGAGAGAAAAGGGGTGGCATAGGCTATTTATAGCCCGCTGACCCATCCGACCCGACCCGTCATGCCTCGTTCGTTTATTCCGTTATTATAACTGTCGTTTTATTTTTGGGATGTTACAAGTCTACCCCCCTTACAATAGGTTTCGTCCCCGAAACCTTATCATAAGTCAAATAGATGAGGGTACGACTCCCTCATTTCCTTCTCTGTTTCCCATGTGGCTCCCGATCCCTTTCGATGCTTCCATTGGACCTTAACCAATTGGATAACTTTATTACGTAAACGTTTCTCCTTCCGATCAAGGATGGCCACTGGTTCTTCGATGTAATTAAGGCTGTTGTCAACCTCGATGTCAGTAAGTGGTACGTGAGCCGATTCATCCGCCAAACACTTTCGCAAGTGTGATACATGGAAAGTAGGATGAATCCCACTTAACTCATCAGGAAACTCCAACCGATAAGCTACTTCCCCAACCCGTGCCATTATCTTGAATGGTCCGACAAACCTCGACTTAACTTTCCTCTCTTTCTAAATCGTATGATTCCCTTCCATGGTGACACTTTCAGCATTACTCTGTCACCAATATCAAACTCAATAGGCCTTCGTCGTTTATCCGCATAGGATTTCTGACGATCTTGTGCGGCCTTCATTCGCGCTTTGATCTGATCAAACCTTTCCGACGTCTCTCTTACGACTTCGAGACTTCCTAATTCCTTCTGTCCAATCTCACCCCAACAAACCGGGGTCCTACATCTTCTCCCATACAACATTTCGTAAGGCGGCATGCCTATTGTCGTGTGATGACTATTGTTGTAGGAGAATTCAGCTAACGACAGATGGCTGTCCCCACTGCCACCGAAGTCGATAATACAAGCACGGAGCATATCCTCCAATGTCTGAATGGTCCTTTCGGACTGACCATCCGTTTGCGGGTGGAATGCTGTGCTGATATTAAGCCTCGTGCCCATCACCTCGTGAAATCTTTTCCAGAACTTCGATGTGAATCGTGTGTCCCGGTCAGATACGATCGTCAATGGCATCCCATGCCGTGCTATTATTTCATTAATAAACACTTCCGCTAACCTCTCTGACGAGAACGTCTCGCGGATAGGCAGGAAATGAGCACTCTTCGTTAATCGGTCCACAATTACCCAAATGGTGTCATGACCTTTAGCTGTGCGAGGTAGCTTAGTTATGAAGTCCATGGTAATGTGTTCCCACTTCCACTCCGGTATATCAAGTGGTTGAATCTTTCCATACGGTTTCTGGTGCTCGGCCTTTACTTGCGAGCAAGTCAAGCACTTGCTTACATACTTCGTCACATCACGTTTCATTCCAGGCCACCAGTATTCCTTCCTCAGATCTTGATACATTTTATTGGTACCGGGATGGATAGAGTAACGAGACTTATGAGCCTCATCCAAGATCTTGGTTCTAAGCTCGCCACCCATAGGTATCCATACCCGTCCAAAACGTGTCCTAACACCAAGGGTGTTATATTCCAACTTGTCCTGTTGGCCAACCATCCTTTCCTTCTTTATGTTTTCTTCTTTAAGTGCCTCATCTTGAGCTCTTTCGATTTCTCTCATCACATCCGATGTTACCACCAACTGGTAAGCTTTCACTCTAATAGGAGTAGGCACATCCTTTCGGCTTAGAGTGTCAGCCACCACGTTTTCCTTTCCAGGATGGTACATGATCTCACAGTCATAATCCTTCAGGAGCTCCAACCATCGCCTCTGCCTCATATTAAGTTCCTTTTGTTCGAAGAAGTACTTCAAACTTTTGTGGTCAGAGTAAATAGTAAACTTCACCCCGTACAGGTAGTGCCTCCAGATTTTTAATGCAAATACGACAGCAGCAAGTTCCAAATCATGAGTCGGATAATTAGCTTCATGAACCTTCAACTGCCGTGACGCATACGCGATCACTCTCCCGCGTTGCATCAACACGCATCCCAATCCCTGACCCGAAGCGTCAGAGTACACCACTAGGTCTTCATTGCCCTCGGGGAGGGCCAAGACTGGAGCTTGGGTAACCCTCTTCTTCAATTCCTTAAACGCCTCATCCTGGGTCGAACCCCATTCGTACTTTACCTCCTTCCGAGTCAACTTCGTCAACGGTGAAGCTATTTTCGAGAAATCCTAGATGAATCTCCGATAGTAGCCCGCCAATCTCAAGAAACTACGGATTTCAGTTGGCGTCTTAGGAACATTCCATTCTCTTACCGTTACTATCTTTGCTGGGTCAACCATAATGTCGTTCGGGTTAATGACGTGACCTAGGAATTGGACTTCCCTAAGCCAGAACGCGTATTTGGAGAACTTAGCATACAACTTTTCCTTCTTCAGAGCTTCCAATACCTCCTTCAAGTGACACGCGTGATCACCCTCATTCTTGGAGTAGATGAGGATATCGTCAATGAATACGATTACTGATCGATCCAGCATTGGTCGACACACTCTATTCATCAAATCCATGAACGCTGCGGGGGCGTTCGTCAATCCAAAAGACATTACGCGGAACTCAAAGTGTCCATAACGTGTGCGAAATGCCGTTTTCGGTATGTCTTCTTCCCTCACCTTCAACTGATGGTACCCGGATCGAAGGTCGATCTTTGAGAACCAACTTGCGCCTTGTAATTGATCGAACAAGTCGTCGATCCTTGGTAATGGGTACTTGTTCTTCACGGTACGTTTGTTCAACTCGCGATAATCAATACACATTCTCATCGAACCGTCTTTCTTCTTTACGAACAACACCGGAGCACCCCAAGGTGAGATGCTTGGTTGGATAAATCCTTTCTCAAGTAACTCGTCTAGTTGTACCATAAGTTCTTTCATTTCCACTGGTGCTAGTCGATATGGAGCCTTAGCCACGGGCTGGGCATCTGGTACTAAGTCGATTCGGAACTCAATCTCTCTGTCGGGTGGTATCCCAGGCAAATCCTCTGGAAACACCTCCGGGTACTCGCGTACCACGGGTACATCGTCTAGTTCCTTCACTTCCTTACACTTGTCAATCACGTACACCAGATAAGCCTCGCATCCGCGCCTCAAGTAATCTGTTGCCTTAATCATCGAGATGACGTTTGGCATCGGGACGTCACGATCTCCAAAAACCTCGACTTTGCTACCATCCGGAGCCTTGAGTCGGATTATCTTTCGTTTACATATGATTTGTGCTTCGTTGGCAGTTAGCCAATCCATACCCAGCACGACATCAAACCCTCCCAAAACCATAACAAACAATCTGACAGGGAATCTATGACCTTCTATTTTTATCGTAGAGTTGTCAACTACCTTGGTCACTCTCGCAGTTCTACCCTCAGCGGTTTCTACGCTAAAGGCCCTTTCTAGTATACTGACAGCGTACTTCACTCTCTTACAAAAAGTCGCAGATATAAAACTCTTACTGGCACCCGAATCAAATAACACAGAAACAAGAGTGTTGTCAAGGACGAACGTACCTGACGCCACGTCGGGGTCCATTCTGGCCTGGTCTTGCGTCAGCGCGTATGCACGAGTCTTTGCACGAGATCCATCTCCCTTCTTTTCCGGGCCCTTTCCCTTCCCGGTTTCCCCCATCCTTGGCTTCGGGCAGTCCCTACTCAGATGACCGAAATCCCCACAGTTGTAGCACTTGTAGTGTTGTGTGCACTCACGGGCGTAGTGTCCGGTCTTGCCACACTTAAAGCACAGGTTAGATCCCAGTCTACATTCACCTACATGCTCCTTTCCACACTTCATACAAACAGTCGACTCATCCACCCGAGCCCTTTTATCGCGAGCCCCAAACACCTTTCCACCAGTTCGCTTGTTTGAGAAGCTCGGTCTCTTCTTTGGTTCCTCGATGGCGGCGACATTCAGTGCCAGATCATCAAATACTACGCCGCTCAGTTCTACTACCGAATCATAGGTAGTAGGGGCGTTTGCCTTAACATAGGTGCGGACCTGGTCCGGCAACCCATGAATATAGCAGGCAATCTTTCTCTCTTCAGTAGTGACAAGGTGTGGCACCAGACGTGCCAGTTCATTGAATCGGGTTGTATATTGCCGGTGCGTCATGTTCCCGGCCTTCAAACCCAGAAATTCCCTCTCTACCTTCTCAATCTCGTTCCTTGGGCAGAAATTCTTGATCACCAAAGTTTTCAAGTCAGCCCACATCATCACATCCACAATCTCGCTCCCTTTTGCCTGACGTACACCTTCCCACCAATGGGATGCTTCCTCCCTCAAGGAGTTAGCAACAAATTTCACAACTTGATCCGCTCGACATTCGCTGAGACGGATGGCAGCCTCCATACAGATTATCCAGTCAAACGTAGCTACCGCGTCTTTCTTTCCTGTCAGGACTGGCGAGTCACATGCCTTGAAGGACTTATAGTCGCATCCGCGAGCAGGCGGTGCGTTGATTGCCTCAGTGTTCGGGGTATCAACCGTCGGGTTAGACCCACCTTCCCCATTGACCTACTTCAATGCTTCTGCCAACAGACCTGGCAGAGAATTCTTCATCAACTCGGAGAACTCTCGAGCTATGGCTGCTCTAACTTCTGGTTCAAAAGTGAAAGGTTGTTCTGCAACCTGTGTCTGTTCAGTTCCATGCACACTAACCGTCGGTTCAGTGTGAACACTTCCTTCTTCGTTGTGCTCTTGGCGCGCAGGAATCCTGCCACGCCCACCATTTCGACCGCCGGTACGACCACCGGTACGGCCACCACGCCTTCCGTTCCCTCTCCTCGCCATTTCGTTCTATAAGACAAGAAATCCAATGTCATCACGCTAGTTAACAAATAAAATTCAATAAGTACTGTAAGATGTTAATATACACTGGCCATCTGTAATTAACCATTACACTACCTTTCGATTTCTATTTGACCACCTTTGTGATTCCATCAGAACACAAGTCCTTACTTAACCCTTTCTAAGGCATACTATATACGTATTATATATATTACCTTCATACCTGATGCTTTGGCTCGAGTTACCCGTACTGGCATCCGCTTTCGGTCCCATTCAAAGTTTAAGTTCAGACACTGGGAGTGTCCGAATCTCTCAAACTATTGCTCTGATACCAACTTGTAAGGCCCCAAACCCGGGAGGCCTCACTCGTTGGATTTACTCATTCACAAACAGTTCTTAAACATGAGTATCAAATAACGCAGCGGAATAATTCATTCAATATAACTAAAAACTTGTTCATACATGCGGAAGCGTACATTGTCAATTACATAAACTTAACATAAACAACTCATAACGGGATGCCAGTCTTCATGATCGGCCGGGTAACTCTTCTCGCTTGCCAAGCATCACCGTCCATCGTCCATACCTGCCTTAACCTGAATGTGCATACTAAAAAGTCAGCTACGCTGGTGAGTTCTAGCATTTCATAAAAACTTTAACATCAACATTTGCCAAAAACGTATCATTCATTTAGTAAAACCTTTCACAAAAGCATGTAATAATCTAACATCTTTAAAAAGGTTTCGTACCCATATCATCATCAACATCATAATCATAAACACCGTTAAACGGATCGTTCATTAAAACTTTTAACATTCATTTAAGTCATACATTATTATCTAAATCTGTGTTACCCTTCGTCCCGTCATTTAGTATGGTATTGCCCCTAAGGCTTAACTGCACGAAGACCGACAATACCATACATTCCGTCAATTCCCTTTTGGTATTGCCCCCAAGGCTAACTGCGCGAGGACCGACAATACCCTTTCAGTTGCCCTTATGGCTCTCATGTCCATAAACCGACAACTTCCATCGACGGTTATGACTCTCAGCCATAACATCGTCGGATCATAATTTAACCTTACATAGGGTCACGTTAACCCCTGAGTAACCGTCGTTACTCCCTTTACCAGTTGTACAACATCATAACCATTGACATGCCACAGAGACAATGCCCCTGTTGTTCTTTTGGCAACTATGGCTCGCTGTCCATAATCTACCACAAGGCTGGGAATCTCATTCCCAGACTTCATTCGTCAATTCCATTCATTCGACAGATTAGATTTGTAATGACTTCTTTAAAACCTTTACCTCTTTCTCTTCTCATTAAACATTTCCTCATTTAAACCGTTCATAAAGCATTCGTAACCCTTTTTGGCAAAAACATTTCAAAACCTTTCCTTTCGTAAACATCGTTTCAACATTTCAAAACCTTTCCTTTCGTTAAACATCATTTCGTTAAACATCATTTCGTAAGTATGCACACCAGCCCAAAAACATTAACAAAACATTTAAAAGAGGGCTCTAGAACTCACCTGATACGCTAATATGGGTTGTCCTAAACGAAGGTCCGACAACGTCACTTCCGATCTGAATTGATTAGTTAAATACACATCAGACCAATCCCGACTCTAACGGCTTAACCATTCTAACATACTGACTTCACTAAATCAATTCTGATGTCTGCGCACTTAGCAAGTGCGCAGACTCTGCTTCCTGCGCACTTAACAAGTGCGCAGACTTCCCTTCCTGCGCACTTAGCAAGTGCGCAGGTTCCTCTTCCTGCGCACTTAGCAAGTGCGCAGGACCTGCTCTGTGCACACTTAGCAAGTGCGCACGACCTGTTCTTGGCGAAAACCCTAACTTTCACATTCGGGTCTGATCGTGTCAAGATCCCGAACCTGTTGCATTCAAAACGTTCGTTTTCCATTAAGGAACTCAAATCCTTGATTATCTTTCAGTTTCATCCGTTCAAACCTTACCTTTTCACCCAAAACCCGAAAAACCCAAAAACGAACTAAAACTCAGATTTAGGTCGGATCGTTACCTGAATCGAGTTTCTGATCCGGAGGTTCTTCTCACGAGTTATGGAGTAACACTTTGTTGAAGTCTCGGGTCGATCCGCCAACTTTCTCTCTCTACGGTTTCTCTCTCTAAAAAGTTGCAAATGAGAGAAAAGGGGTGGCATAGGCTATTTATAGCCCGCTGACCCATCCGACCCGACCCGTCATGCCTCGTTCGTTTATTCCGTTATTATAACTGTCGTTTTATTTTTGGGATGTTACACGACTATACTATCGAAACTTAACAGCAATCTACTGCTTCACATGGTTTCGGGTTGTTCGGTTCAGGTTAATCAGGTTTTTTTTGTAAATGAAATACAACCCATATACCGACCCTAATAAGATTCGGTTAATCGGTAATTAGGTTTAAATGGGTCGATTTATTCAGTAATCGGGTTACTAATTGGGCTACTATTTGGGCTTGTAAATTGTGTTTTTTCTTATATTTTGGGCTAAAATGGGTTGTTACAAAAGTGATTATTTAGGCTTAATGGGTTGCAAAAGTGGGTTAGAAAGTTCATCACTTATTGGGCAAAGTTTACCCAACGAAACGTAATATAAAAACTTAAAAAACTAATATTGAAATAACTTTATAAAGACTAAAAATAATATGTCATCCATACACATTGACTATGTCACACTTTAGACTTTTGGTGTCATCTACAAATTGAAATCAACTTTCATGTCTACTAATCGGTTTTGAATGTTTTATTCGGCAACCATTGTCTCTTAATCAACAATTTAGAAATAAAAGGGAATATAATTAAACCTGATTCGGGTTCTTCGGGTCAATCCGTTTCTTGATTTATTAACCCGGAACCGAATCATATTAAGTGGTTTGGGTTTGCTTGGTATCGGTTCTGGTTTTTTGGGTACATCTTAATCGGGTTTGGGGTCGGGTTCGGTAATTGGGTTTCGGGTAAAAAGGACACCCTAGCCGAAACTGAATAGTAGACAACCCCTAATCCAAAGGTTGGTCTAACAACAAGAATTAAAATCATCGTCCTCATCCCAAAAAATGATAAACCATAACAACATTAAGTGCTAAATCTACACTTTTATCTGACGCATTGATAATAATTCAAGACGTTTTCACATACATAAACAGTTACTGGTTAAACCGGCACATATCCCTTTTTAGAAATGTTTAGATGAACTCACCTCTATGGTATCTTAACTTGTAGTAGCACAAACACCTTACTCAAGATCCTTTGGACAATCAACTTCGAATTGCGAACGTATTGCGGGCTAATCACACGTTGACGTGTACAAAACTCAGCTAAACTTCCAGAGATTATGTGTGTAAAAGTGTGTGTTGAGAATGTGTAAATGAATCCACAATTGCCTTCTATATATTTGCTGGAAAGGGACGCGTATCAGACCGCTAAGCAGGCGGGAGCGGTCCATTACCGACCTTGCTTCAGCGAGTCACTACGCCACGTGTCAGCCTCTTGTTTCTACATCCCTTTTGCGGCTTACGCACCGTTACGCCCTTGTTAGCGATCCACTATAGGGCTACGTCATTAGACACACGTTAGAACCTATGCAATAGTCATCCGCCACGAATCAAACTCTAAGTGCCGCTTTCCTGAGCACGTAGTGGACCGCTAAGACATTGGTAGCGGTCTGTTACCGACCGAATTTTAATATTATTCAATTCTAACCCATAGGTTTGGCTTATTTACTGTTCTAGTCCTCTTTTCTTTTGTTCTTTGGATTTTTGGGGTGTTACAAATCTTCCCTACTTTAGAAAAATTTGTCCTCGAAATTGAAACGTTATCCGTACGAGTGGCTATACTTGTCTTTATCTCCAAAGGAGTTAGCAGTAGTGTGCCTTGGTATTCGAATTATCTACATATACCAAGTTAATTCTTCAGATCCTTAATTAGGCTTACTTCTTCTAACTGTTCTCTTTCTATTTATCTCGTATCTGTTGTTGTCACGGTTTTAAGGCAATCATCCTTGAAGTGCCCTTTTCTTTGTAGTTGTAGCATCAATATTGGGACAGTATCTTGATACGTGCCTTGTTTGATCACATGGGTGGCATTTCAAATCCTTAACTTCATTCCTTCTTGGAGTTTTATTATTTTCAATTCTAAACTTATACATCACATCCTCTTACTTTCTCTTTGTCTTTACCACCTACGGCTCTTGACTTGAAACCTCGTCATACATGACAACACTAAGCTCAATAAATGCATCCAATATTAGTGGTGCGGTGGTTTTACTAACGTGCGAACCTTTGGTGGTATTCTTGCACGTAACACTTAATCTCTCTAGATTACGGTATCACCAAATGAGGCAGCAATCTAGCTATTTCATTGAATTTGGTCCTCGACTTCCCGGACCCATTCTTATTTGAATTACCTCTTCAAGAATTCCAGGCAATGTCGTTTGCAACACTCTAGCAACTTCATTAGCAACTGCTCCTTGGAATTGAGCTTTCGTCATAAGCACCTCCTTATTATTATTTTCAATTCCGGCATTTGTGTCACTATTCGTAATAGTGTCCGCATTAGTATTCTTATGGGTGGGTGATCTTGTAACGGGTATTGACCCTGACCTATACCTCTTCCTCGTCCTCTTTACCATTAGTACCTACATAGATGTATGACTTCAAAATTCGCATAACCAGTCATAATCCAGAAATTCAGCCATACTTGTAAATCATTTAATTTACGTTAGCCAAGTATAAATAAATCATTTACTTTTGCTGTTGTTTTCTAGGTATTAGCCGTTAAGTGTCGTAATGAACGTCTACATCTAACTTATTCTACCCTGGCTAGCTTATCTTATGGCATTCCATAGAGTATTTTCAAAATCCTAGTTTAAGTCTAGATACTAATCATTTGCACCTAAATCCCTTAAACCGAGACTCTAATACCAGTTTGTCACACCTTAGTCCCATTCATTGGTTAGACGTGAAGATTGATACAGAAACACACAGTAGAAGCTAGAAAAACAAGGTCTTTCTATTGATAAAATAATTGTTTACAAACTCTTACAATTGACTATTATATCGTACAACTAGTTCTTATTAAGGAACTCAAAACAACAGGACAACACAAGTCCTCAATCGTACTTCTTATTTGAAATGCTCAACTTGGAATGCGAAACATATAAGCCATCACCCAATAACTTGCACTTACCGAGCACCTAAGATGTTTACCCAAAACAAAAAAAAACGAGGGGTTAACTTAATATTGTTGAGTTCATAAACACACATTCTTTCAAAACCCGATTAAAGACAATCATCTAGAATATATTATATCAAAACCAGATAACAAGCATGCCAATCATGCAATATTACAATCATCTGTTCTAAACCGAAACAAATGATAAACCGACCATACTGCCGGAACTAAACAGTTACCGATTAAACCGGCACACAACCTGTTTTATAAACGTTCAGAGGAACTCACCTCGATGGTACTGACCTTGCTTCAACGAGTCATTGTGCCAAGTGTTGGCTTCTTGTTTCTCCGTCCCTTTTACGGTTTTGCGGACTGTTACACCTTTGTTAGAGGTACGTTATAGGGTTGCGTCATCAGACACGTTTCAACACCAAACCATTAGTCATCTACCACGTGTAAAACACTAAGTGCAGCATTCCTATGCATTTAGCGAACCGCTAAGACAATGGAAGCGGTATGCTACGAACCAAATTTTTTAAAATTTTCACTTATAACCCTTGGGTTTGGGTTATTTACTATTCAAGTCCTTTTCCTTCTTTTCTTTGGATTTATACAATCGAATGAGATAAATGTTTATTAACATTTTTACATTAAATAAATCAAATACGTACTTAACAAAGTTCAAGTGATGCTCGTCATATTAACTAAATCTTCATAGGTAATGTTAGTGGCCAATGAGAGGCCACCACCAAAGCCAATTTTTATTGTTTTCTATTTGATTTTCCATTACTTATTAAAGTTTCTTTTGATGTGATGGTTTAATTTTTGTAGATATGTTTGATAGGTTTGCTCTATGTCACAAGTTCTATCTATGCTCCTAACATCTTTTTTATTACCTTTTTTTAGATTTGTTATTTTTTTTAGTTTTGATTACTTTTCTTTTATTTTTTAAGCCGCAATGTGCGAGACATAATACTTTTTCTTATCTATGGTTCAATCTCCAAGACCGCCCCTCCTCAAATCCGTATGTTTCCTTTATGTAAATAAGCATGTTAGTGTCACTGTCACAATGCGCGTAACTTTTATTATAATATTTTATATAACATAATATATATCATTTAATTATTTTTATCACAAATTTATATATAATAATAATTATTATTTTATAAATATATATTTAATACATTAAATAAAAAATTATATAAATAATAGAATCGCTAGTCAGCTCGACGTGTTAAGTGAAAGCTCGGCCCCGTTTATTAAACAAGTTTTTTTAGGCTCGGGTTTGGGTTCGAGCTCGAGCTCGTTTAAGTTCGGCTCGATTCAAGTTTTTAGCAAGTCGATCTTGAATAGCTTACGAGCCGGATTAGCTCGTTTACACCCGTAGCTATAAATAACTGATTTATGTACAGTGAATATAGACATATAAAATAATCAAATTAATGCAATTATTGGAAGCAAATACTTGAACTATTTAACTTCACAAATAATGGAATGTTATACGGTCATTGTAGTATATATTTATTTTGGAGAATAAAATAATTAATATTAATATAAAAATTCGTGCAAGGTCTTTCATTTCGTAGGGCAAAATGTTAAATAAAATAAGAAAATTATAAAATGAATATAGTAATCAATTATTTATCCATATTCAAACAACTATTGTCTAGACACATTGTAAGATTCAGTCAATAAAATTTAAAGATTATTTAACATAAAATAATTTTGTTTGTTTTTATATATTATATATGAGTTTATGGTAAACTTATTGGAAAGTATACAAGAAAACATAAACACAAATAATCATGCTTACCAACCCCGATTAACATATAATTCATTTTTATATATCCTTGAAAAACTATATGTTTGACTTGTAGTCTTTAATATAATATTAATATTTAAATAACATTAATATAGACTAGAAATTGTTATTAGCATGAAACCAATACAGGTCGTATTGTACCTTATGGCTCGTATTCACCTTAATCAAATGAAAAAAAAGTTGTTGCACTTGACATCACTAATTTATGTCCACATACGAGCCGTATAATACAATACGGTCTAATGTTATACGAGTCGTATGATTCAATATGATTAGTTTGACTATGCAACATACATGTCGTATTGTACTATACGAGCTGTATTGTTTTTTTGAGTAATTGGTGATTTTTTGTTTAAATTATTTGAAGCCATGAAACCATAGAATCAAAATAACGAGCCTAACAATTTATTTTGAATCGGAAAAAGATGGCTCTGGTGCGATTTGTTCAATGTCTTTCGTAGGGTTTTTTGTTTGTTGCTTCTTTACTTATCTACATTTTCTAATACCAGGAATAACTTGTTGGACTGTATGTCCGGGTAACAACATTTGACAATACTGTTAACGAGGTAAGATCCAAAGGGTTACATTTTAGGCAACGGTTACAATCATTGGATGTATTAAAGGTTAATATAGTTCATGAATTAAATAGATAAAGATGCGAGATAATTATTTGTGAAATACTTGTCAGGGCGAATAAACAGAAACGGTTGGATGCGATTATGTTTATTATTAATCTGATTAATAATGAACCGGTTAAAATATGTTTGGAACGTATTTTATCGATTGCAAGTTATTTAATTGTTATCTTAATTATATTGGATATAATTATATTAGTTAATTAATGATTAATATAGATGTGATCTATAAATGTAATAATATGATAATTACGTGGATTAAAGTTGTAACTAGGAAATCCCTAAAACCTTAATCTTGGTGTTGGGAAAACAATGGTTTAATGCTAATTTAACTTTGATAATCCCTTGTTTTGATAATGATAATGAATTAGTAACTTGTGTTATTAGTTGTTGTTTACAGATACCACATACATGTCCTTTTACACTTAGTGAATCATTAATTACAAGCGAGACGTTCAACAATGACGAAAATGCTTAGGTCAACAAACTAACAGAAGAAGGTCAAAGCTTAAAGCGTCAACATGAATATTTTGGGAATATAGCCAGATTATAAAGTAGTTTTCATATAATCTAAACAAGTTTATAAAAATATCATTTTTTATAAAACAAAGATAATTTCTCAAAGAATTTTTATAAAACATCAAATTAATTAATAAGTTTTGCAAATACATAAATAATGGTTTTTGAATTAATTTGAATTTGAAAGTTGGTGGATGGAGCTTGCTAAGCTTGCTAAGAATTCAAATTGCATCCACCATAAAGACATAAAGCTACTTAAAATGGTTTTTAAAGACAAACACTTTGAGGAATCATCTCAAACACTTTCAAACCACAAACGTGATTTGTCATTTGTGTGTAAAGTCTTTCAAAACTTTGCTACAAACAAAGAAATCTTTCTCGAGACTTAAAATCTGGTAAAAATGTGTTTGAATGGGTGAATGAGACATTGCATAACGTTCATAACAAAGAAAGTCAAAAAGTGGGAATGCAAAATGCACGGTCGATGGATCGACATGTTGGATTTTGGATGCCCGATCGTCGATAATATCAACGTTACTATCGAGGTACGATCCATATAATTACATTTTGGACAACGAGTAATTATTAACTTTTAGTCGTAAACGCTATAATTCAAGAAACACGGATTTATTGTTCGGTGGATAAATATTTAGTGAAATATTTAACGGTTTAATTCGTTAACTAATTATTTGGTGAAATAGTTAAAAGCCGAAGGTTTAAACGGTTTTAAGTTTAAGAGTTAAACGTTAAACAGCTGTGGTTTTTTAATTAAAAAAATGTAAAAAATTAAAAAAAATTTAGAGTTTAAATAATGAGTGAAAATCTAATACGACGTATTTCATTCAGTTTTTGCCATCACCATTATTGATACTCTTATAACAAACAAGTTTAAGAATTAAAAAAATAGCAAACTTGAGTCGATGACTTTTTTCGTTTTCGTGTAAAATAGAACCTATATTGGTTTTTTAATTATATTAATCTACAAAATATTTAAATCTATACTATCTAATAAATAAAGTTTTTAATGACACGTGTCGTCTTCATTTTCATTCTCATCACTTTTTTTCACATATCTCTCTTATTAAGTACACCTCTATATTTTAATAATAATATATTTTAAAAAAAAATATTAATCTATACTATCTAATAAATAAAAGTTTTCAATACCACGTGTCATCTTCAAATTCATTTTCATCATTTTTTCCCGGCTCTCTCTCTTATTAAATATACTTTTATTTTTAATGATAAAATAGTTTAAAAAAATACTAATTATAGTAATAGAACACATTTATTTTTAAATAATCTCTTATTATAAGAAACATTAAAAACATAATTAAGTAATTTTCATTTCAATCAATTAATAAATGAATGTTAAATTATATTAAATAGTAATTAGCGTATTTTTGAAACTCAACTACATATTAGTTTTTACATAGTTTGAATTTTGTTTTATATCCTTAATATATATACAATACATTTTTACATCTATAAAATATATATACATAAATATTTAATAATTTTATGTATTAATATTATTCACCTCGTATGTATTACACATGTTCTAAACTAGTTATATAAATATATATACTAATAAATAAAGGTTTAAGATAGACACTTGTCGCTTTCTCGTGTCTCCTTACATTGGTTTTCCCGCCTCTCTCTCCTAATAAATACGCATGTATCTTATTAAATAATATTATTAAAGAAAAATACTAATTATATTAAATAAGAATATATAATAGGAAATCAAAATATAACTAATTAAAGAAAAATACTAATTTGTTATATACACACATTTCCACTTGATATATCTCGAGACGATCATAATAATCTCACAAGTTAGGATATATTTACAAATTTATAAGTTATATCATTTTCAATATACAACCCGTGTAATACACGGGGTTCTAACCTAGTATAAAAATAAATATAAGTTTTCAAAAATTAGTCTGGAATGAATCTCAAATCAAAACGTGGGGTGTTCTTGTGTTGGGCCTACTCACGAAATCCAATCAATCAGCGTTGATCAAATTGCCGCAAGTGTTAAATGGTGACACTTGTCAGACTCTTGGCCGTTGATCAGGGTCCCACAGGTTTGAACATCTTATCGGATGGAAGAAAAGAAAGGGGTACAGGTGGAGAAGCTGGACCTGCGCCCCTCCTCCAATCAGACACTGTAAGGAAGTGACACGTGTAAAAGAGATTTTGCGTGAAGTACACAACAAACAAAGGGAACGTCAAAATCAATACCCCATCCCTTCCCGCGTAAAAGAAAACGACGGGATTGACGGACAAAAAACATGCCGTCACTTGCTAAACGACAAACCACGTGTCCTATATTTTATTTAGTTTTACAACTTATTATATTATCTTGCCAGCGATCAAAAAAAATTTATATAATAAAAATAAATTAATAATAATATTATTATTATTATTATTATTAACAAACTCACCGGCTAACATTTTTTGAGGGCCTAAAGTGAATTATAAATCGGGCCCTTTTCATAAATAATTTATTTTAAATTTTAACACATGAGAATATAATGATTTACATTTTTGGTATACAATTTCTTAAAGACACATAACCGCACATATTAAAATTGGAGTGATATTCAGTAAAAAGATTTTTTTTCAAGTAGACTGATTTTGGTTAAACTTATTTGAGCCCCTTAAATATGTGACCCTAAGCGTCAGCTTATGTTTTTTTTATATAGTCGAGCTATCTCTCGAACCCACAACCTCTTGTGAATGAGACGTCATGCAACACTATTGCTTATCTATTTTTTTTTTTTAAAGAAAATCGTGTCTCTAAATCTCTCATGTTACTTATTTCTTTTATTATAAGAACTAGTTCACTACCCGTGCTTCGCGGCGGGTGTCATGTCGCCTAGTTTGTTCATATCAGGTTCTGTTCGTTACAATACCACAACGGTAACGACACTCGATATAGGGTACGGAAAAAATCTTGCTTTTAATACAACTTCGTTTTCAAATAAATTTATATCGGAACGTTGACAAAAAAAACTGCGCAATCCATTTTTTGAAAAAAGTAAAGGAAAACGAAATTAACAGGCGCGCTCCGCGGCGGGTGACGGACGGATAAGCAGTAGGAGCTTAGTCGTTATTGGTTCGGGTCGTCGGAAAAAAAAAGTGAATACCAATACCGGTACCGATAATACCAATACTGTGAATGATGTTGTTCGCTAATAATAGGTTCGGCTCGTCACGGTATCACAACGGTAACGACATTCGCTATAGTCAACGATGCAAAAAAATACTCGATTTTGAATACAATTCCGTTTTTAAAAAAAGTTATATCGTTATGTTGAAAAAAAAAAACACTTAAAACATCCGTGTTATCCGTTTTATTTTAATTAACGAATGAAAGTTATTAAAGAAAAATAAAATTAATAGAAAACTAAACGGGTGAAAAGCGTATATTATATATTGTATGAGGGATGAAAATAAAAATACATAAATAAATAGAAACGTGTCACATTTATGATGGAACATAATTATTCATTCATATGATGGAACATGAGTTTTGAACTAAAATTTTACTTTATCTATAATTGTATTTACTTTCTACTTTATAAGTTTTGAGTTATCTATGTTTTTTTTTTATTTTATATATTGTCCCTTCCATCTATTTAGTTTTTTTGAAGACAATCAACTTCAAACCGAGAATAAAATTTTTTTTTTTGTTTATATATATTAATATGTAAAAAAAAAAACGAGCTGGCTCGAGCTTTTTACGAGCCGAGCTCGAGCTCAACTTTTCAGCTCGAAAAAAAATCGAGCCTAGCCGAGCTGGCTCGTTTAATTTCGAGCTCGAGCTCGAGCCAAGCCTGGCTCGGCTCGGCTCGTTTACAGCCCTAGTCGCACCGCCTGTCAGTAAGCAGACAATAGAGAAAGAAGAGGTCTCTATCAGTGCACCACTCACCCCTTGGTACCCAACCAACTATCTGAAATCAAACCCCAAAAAACAAGGAGTTCCTCCTTGTCCATCTCCGTCACCGCCTCGGTGAAAAGTGGTGTGACCGTCTCAGGCTCGTGGTACAAGCCCGTCGTGACGGCCCACTGACGGAGGGTCTGACGATAAACGGTCACAAAAATACAAAATGAAATATGATCCGGCTCCATATCCGGCGCCTCCCCGGAGCTTCTGGCACCGGGCATACTACTCCGAATCGGCCGGAATATCTAGAAAAGGGTAGTGCGCAAGATCGTTTAGCTGCTCCATTGAATATCATTCTCATGATCCGCCATATCTGATAATAATAATAAAAATTTATTTTTTTTATTTTAAATAAAAATAAATAATTTTTTTATTTTAAATAATAATATATTGTTTTTATTTTAAATAATAAAAATATTATTTTATTTTAAATAATAATAAATAATAATAATATATTGTTTTTATTTTAAATAATAAAAATATTTTTTATCTTAAATAATAATAATATATTGTTTTTATTTTAAATAATAAAAATATTTTTTTATCTTAAATAATAATAAATAATAATAATAATAATATATTGTTTTTATTTTAACTAATAAAAATAATTTTTATTTTAAATAATAATAATAATATATTGTTTTTATTTAAAATAATTTTTTTTTAAAACCTTTACACCATAGCCTTATACGTGGCGTATAGGCTGTTACCGGGTAACCAAGCCATACGCAGGCAACCCAAGCCATACGCAGGGCTGTTACCGGGCAACCCAAGCCATACGAAGGCCAACCAAGCCATACGAAGGCCAAGTTGCCGAGAACATCAGTCATACGCAGCGTATAGCACAATACGTGGCGTATGACTTCATCGTCTTCCTCAGATGAACTATACGTCACGTATGGTGCTATACGTGGCGTAGAGAGCTTAAGTTTCAGTGATAAAAGCCCTAATATATCCAGTTTTACCAGCTAATCATCAATATAAACCTAACATTATTGATCGAGAGTTGAGATACGTGCCTTTATGAAGTTTTTTTGAGACGACAATCGAAATCAAAGAGCAATTTGGACTTGTTCGCGTATGTGTTTGTGTGGGTTTGTTGTGGATCGTTTAGGACTATACGAGGCATCATCCGACTTAATCAGAAGGCTATACGCCACGTATAGTGCAATACTTGGCGTATAGCCACCAACCTTTGGTATTCTATACGCCACGTATTGCCCTATACGTGGCTTGTAGCATTTAAATATCTTAAATTTAAAAATTTTGAATTCCCTCTCATTCAAGCCTATACGCGACGTATTGTCCTATACGTGGTGTATAGAATATTTAATTAAAATCATATATTATTAATTAAAATTAGTTATAGTTAATTATAATTAGTTATAATTAATTAATAATAAATTAAAATTAATAAAAAACTAATCAAAATCACCATAAATTAATTAAAATAGTTAAAATACAATTTTAAACAAACATCATCCGTGATCCGTGACGTATTGTGGAAATCTAGATCTATTAGTAGTCATTATTTTCTTAAATCGTTCAATACGATCACTGTATATTTTTTCACATTCTACTGTATCATCATTTCGGTGCACATTCCAAAGTGCATTCAGCGTGGGAATCGGAAAATCTCTTTCTAACTTGACGTGGATGAAATGAGCCCTGTTAACGTGAACTAACGATACGATTTGATGTTGAGCGTGAACGTTTGGACCAAACCACAATGGAAAAAATGTTTGATTGCCGGCGATGCTTAAAAGATGAACAATCACCCCAAATCTTTTAGCAATTAGGAGTCATGTGTATGGCATCGACATCCAACGACTAACTGGTGCGGCTTTCACATCCTGCCAATCTATCGTGTGACGTAGCTTATCATATTCTTGAAAGGCGACTCTGTCAAAAACAGTTCTCCACCATTCTTCTTTATTGTCCATCTCCTGTAGAAGTTGTTGTCGGATAAAAAGCCATCGGTTTTCATTTAACCATAAGCCCAAAGCTACCGATCGAAAACCACATTTTCCGTCGGGATTTACATATTGTATATGTGAAATGTACGGATAAAATAAAGATGGTATTGAATCCTTAAAACAGTTTATATTGTTAACCGCATCTTTCCCCATAATCAATGGAAACCCAAGATGAGCGTTATCATCTTGTGGTTGCTTTCCTTTACCCTTCGTTAAACGACAGTGTTGAATAACCGATCTCGCTTGTCTAGAGTCTTGTGATGCAAGGTACGAGCTGTCACATTTGCTTTGTTGGGATCCTGTGAATGAGCTGTTTCTCGCGACATCCTGTTTCCTTTGTTGTTGCTTTTTCAAAGTTGGATGACCGCGAGTATCTTCTTGTACCACAGGCGCTTTCTTGTTACTTTTGCTCGGAAAGACCACCCCTGCGATTCTCGACAACATACTTCTTTTGACCTGATCGGGTTGTGACATAATTTTGTTTCTCACTTGACCAAGTACTTTATCCACGTCTACATCTTCATCATCGACAAACGACGGTTTTAAATCAAGTTTCCTCTAGAAGACGTCCAACGCATCTAGCGGGATTCTGTCACCTGTATTAAAACAAAATAGTCAGAACAGTTTGAAAATAAACGACGGTTTGAAAAAAAAAACAAGATAAATAGTCAAAACAGTTTACCTGTAGCTTCGATATTTGCCAGACGACAAGCACACGGCAACCCACAACTACTGAAAAGTTGGCAACCACACGTTGCATTTTGTTTTCGTATATGTGATAACTTGTACCACTCGTTTTCTAACAAATTTAGAGCTTTATGTGAAACTTTACCTTGTAGGTTATCAAACAATTCAATAGCTATGTGGCTGTCTATTTTCCTTATGAAGCTTGTTCCAAACCCAAACTGTAATTGATAATATTGATCTGTTACAATTTAATCAACAAACTCAATAAGTCTATCTGGCAAGCTGTTAGCATTTCTAAGATAGATCTTTAAGAGCGAATGCTGGCTCTCGACTCGGTTCGTTGTATGTTGACCAAAATTGAGGTTTCTGTTGGACCAGGCGGATACAAACTTTTCTTTATACGGGTCCAACCAATTTTTAATCAGATAATCTATAACTCTTGGAAAAATATTAAATATTTAATAAATATTAAATACTGAAAATATTAAATATTCAAAACTTACTTCCTCGTTTGGCTGCATACAGTCGTTCGTAAAGCCGGTTGAAGTTGTACTGATATATATGGTGTGGGAGACTCACAAAATACCGACCATGAATATTTGAAATTTGCCCAGTCTTCGTCTGTAAATGATGCCGTGCAATGTTTTGCGATATTCTCGTGTATGTGCCACCGACATAGGTTCTAAGAATAGTCCGGAAATATTTTATCACACACGTTCATAAGAGCTTTGTCCCTGTCTGTTACTATCACACGCGGCTCCATACACTTTTCCAACATTTCTTTTATTTGCAGTAGCACCCAGACGAAGTTTTCCTCCCGTTCTTTTGATGTAAATGCATGAGCGATGCAAAATGACTGGTGTGTCCACTTGGACAAATGGAAGTCTATACATGTTTGTTTTGTACGTCGCGTCGATCATCAACACGTGCGGGAACGCACGCCACATCTCGTACGATTTCGGATGAACAAAGAATATCTCCTCCACAATATTTGTGGCAAGATTTTCCCGAGTATAGTAGATGTATTTTTTAGAAGAAAGCAGGTTTTCCAGAATCTGCATTGGAGTTTCACCGACTCTCGTTTCGTTTTTTTATCTTTTGTATCGAATTATAAATATCCTTTTTAATGCAACTACTCTTTGGGTTTTGTTCCCTTATAGTTGCTAGAATGTTTCGTGGCAACATGTTTTGCGAATACAACTTCACCACCAAAAGTTGTTCCGACTGAGACAGTCTCCTCGCAAACGAGTGCACCTCAAGATGTTGACTAGGATCGTGGTTATGAATGTCATCCTTCACCGTTAATTTCCGTTAATTTCCAATCACTAGTATTTTCTTCGTACTCTTCTTCCAATTTAAAGGGACAACTTATTTTCTTGCTACCGGCACGTCTAACTGTGGTAGTAGACGCACGTTCTCCGTGACGGTCACATACAAGCCACACCTTGATAAACGGTTCCGTCGGATCGTCGCCTTTTCTCCTCGATCGTCGGGTGACAAGGACGTAACCATTCTCACGTCCTCTCCGGACAACCCAATCAACCAACTGTTCACGAGACTGAAAATTCTGGTCAGTTTTATACGGCATGTTTTGATGGTTTTGTTCCTCGTCTTCAGAGTTGTCGGTTTGTTGTGTCGGGTAAGAGACTTCACCGCACACGAAGTCGTCAGTTTGTTGTGTCGAGTAAAAGACTTCACCGTATACGTAGTCGTTCGTGGGTTGTGTAAGGTAAGACGGTTCACCGTATATGAACTCGGGATCGCTCCGTGGCTCGTTCAAATATGGAAGCCTTACCCGTTGATTAGAATAAACGTCGGACGAGTCCTCCTCCCAGTTCACCTCTTGAACGCCAGAACTTTGCGGGTTGTTTTCCAGCGACTCGTTAGAATATACCTGAAAACCGTAGTTACCATCCCACCACCAAGACATGTTTATACTTTTTGAGAGATTGTTTGAAATTTTTTTGAACGATACGTTCGAATGAGAATTTTGCATGGTTAAATACACAAAATTTGGGCCATATACACATCGTATAGGGCAATACGGTGCGTATAGGATTCGGGTCAAACCTGGTCAAACCTCGTATACGCATCGTATGGTGCAATACGATGCGTATAGGGTACGAGACACTTTCTGCAACTAGTCAACCATCACATCGCTATACGCTGCGTATAAATCTATACGTGGCCTATAGTGATGTGATGGATGACTAGTAGCAAAAGGTACCTCGTACCCTAAACTGCATCGTATTGCACTATACGATGCGTATAGGGTTGGAATGACCAGGTTGTACGAGGATGTCGGGCATGGGAAATTGTGAAGGGCTATACGCATCGTATTGCCCTATACGATGCGTATATGACCAAGTCCAAATAGTAATTATCGTGTGTAATTAGTAGTACCCTTGTTTATTCGATATTAATAAGTCGTTTCTTTTTTAGAAAGTCAAATATTAATACAAAGCTCAACCCTATAAAAAACAAAAGAAAAGCAATTATTATTTAAGTACTTTATTAATCTATACTATATAATAAATAAAAAATTTAAAAGAACACTTGTCACTCTCTTATGCATCATAATAATATTTTCCTGACTCTCTCTCCTATTAATTATACTAATTTTCTTTAATTATTTTTTTATAATTTTTTATTTCCCGTATTTCTTCCCTATTAAATAATAACAATTTCTATAATTATTTTTATAAAACTTTTTTCATTAAAAAAACAGGTTTATTCATAAAACATTTTTAGAAATTGAACATTTCTTTCATTCTTTTTATAAAACATTTTTAAAAAATAACTATATAACGTTTCTAAAATTTATATTAAAAAACTATATAATATGTCATAAATATGTAATGTAAATTTTTATTACTAAGTGTATAACATTATATTTACTCAACTTAGTTAAATAATAAATCCTTATATTCTTAACAGAACATATATTAATTTCTTTCCAAAATTATGCACTTAGTTCATAATTTCTGTTTATTATGGTTCCCAACCTATAGTTTTTCTTTTTTGTCTATTAATCCATTAAATTTCGTTTTTTTTTTCCTTTCTTTCTTTTTTTTTTCTTCTTTTTTACCATGGTTGACGAGTACTACGATATTGTCATTAAAACGTAGGCATTGTAACTGAAATAAAATGGAATTCATATTAAATGACAATATAATAGAATTTATAGACATGTTTATTAAAACTAGATATATACTCACATCCAATACACAACTAATTGTAACATCCTCGTTTCTTGTTTAAAGAACGGGTTGTAAATAATTGTTATAGAAAATAGACGGGTTATTATGTGTTGTACGTTTTAGTTTATGTGGATTGTAGCGGGGGTTATTATGTAATAAATGGGTCTCGAGGGAGATTTTTGTAAAAGATTTCAAGACGGGCCGAGCCCGAGAATTAGCCGGTAGTGCACAAGGGCCGAGCCTGATCCAACAACCACCCCTTTAGGGTGTTACGGCGATAGGGGGTTCCCCATTGCTTGTTGCGGCTGCCGAGAAGAAAGAGAGAGGAGAGGAGGCCGTTCGTCGAGGTCTTTGTTCGAATTTAGGTATAATCGTGGTCCTCTAATCATTTCTTACGTGGTCTAAGTCCCGGATGAGCGTGATAACTGTTTTTATGATTATAGGGTTTCGAAAGAGACGGGTTTCTTGGTGATTCAATTCACTCGAGTCACACGGATCGGAGGTATAAAACCAAAACCTTTATGTTTAATCATAGTTTATCATTTGGATCGAGTGTTGGACGAGTTTGGGAGTTGGCCGAACCCGGTAGGGTGGCCAATTGGTTGGTGTGAGACCACAGCGCGACGGGGGTGTTCGGCCGAACCCTTTGGGGGTGACGGGCATGCGCAGCGAGGTCAACGGAGGAGCCGGCTAGGGTCAGGTAGCAGACCACAAGGCGGAGAGGACCGGTGCGAAGCCGACAGGGGTTAGGGTGGCGCGGTTATGGCTGTGACAGGCTGGTGGGGACGAAGACGGCATGACGGCAACACGGTTGACCCGTGGCAGCAGTGGCCGAAGGCCGTCGGAGCTACGGGTGGTGGCCGGAAGCGGCGAGAGCCGGTTGGGAGTTATCGGTAGCCATGAGAGGAGCCGGAGATAGCCGATGCGTGTCCGATGACCGCCATGATTGTGTACGAGTACGTATACGTGCATGGGCGGTTTGCATGGTGGTTAGGGTTTTCGCATGGCGTCATGCATATGCATGTGATCATGTGTAATGTCGGGATAGTCGAGTAAGTGGAGGATTAGCATTGGGTCGTATATTCACTCGTGTATTGTGTGTATTATATGTACGAGGTCGAAAGGCTAGCACGAGGAGTTGGTGAATTCTAAAGATCGTAGTGGATCGAGCAAATGTGAGTTTCTTTTAAACGTTTTATTATTTTGGGCATGAATGCATGCAACATGCATCGGAGAGTATGCATATATACGAAAGGGTTTTAATGTCATATTATGCGCCATGAGTTGGTAGTTGTATTTGTATGCATATGATTTAGTATCACGTACCTAATGTCGTGACTTTATATATTAAGTGTGATTTGATATTGTAACAATGTTTGTCGATGAGAAACTAGTCTGTCGTTAGCCAGACGAAATGAGTTACTCAAGCTTGATAGTAAGTCGACGTTAGTCGGTTAGTCATTATGACTGACGATGAACAGTTGATGAGCCATGATCGTGTGTGTCCTTGGACTAGACGACATGAGTTCGAGTACGTCGATATAATATAATATTCAAATAAACGATGATTTGCATGAGGAAACTGTTATGACGAAAACTATTTTTAATACATGTTCGGGACTTAATGTTCCTGAATAAATTACTATAGAACTCACTCAGTGTAGCTGCCTTTTAGCATGTATTTCAGGTAAAGAGAATGTGTGAGCTGGCGACTTCTAGCTGGCGGTTTCTGGATGGCGTTTGGTTACCGTGACCGTTGTGATGACATTTGTTTTCCGCTATGACGTTGAATTATTTAGATATTAATACTTGATTTCATTGTGTTTGAGATTTGGGTCGTTGACCACTGTTGACTGTTTGAATTCCGCTGCATTAAATTTGGGTTTATTTGATGTCATTTACTACTGTGCTTACGTGTATGTCAACGTGTCGGGTCCCCAGTTTTAAAGCCTTACACTAATTTTAGTAGAAGGTCATAACAATTTCATAAGTACTATTCACATATGACAAGATATAAGAAAGAAAATAGACTTTACGATTATTTATAGAAATTTACACGAACCAAGCTGAGTGATGAATAGTTTTCATGCTTGGGTCTAACTGTTTGATTATATAATTCTTCTATTTATTTAAAGGCATAATTATTTTGTATATAATTTAATACATACACACACGACTTAATTATCTTTATAATAAATTATGTCTAACAATTGTTATTGTATATGTAAAATTTTGTAAAAATAATCGGCATCCAAAAATACTTTCTGATCCTAACTTTCAGTCTCATCAAGAAATGAGTGAAACTTGATACGTGAAGCTTGTGTCCTAACTCATTCATCAAACAATCTTAAATATATAACACGTGTCCGACATGTTTAAGCGAAACTTGATTTTTACCTTCGACGAACCGAGCCGTTTTTGCGACTCATTTAAATTCCAAGTTGTCCCTTCGGGGACATCCGATTTAAATGCCAAGTTACATAACTATATAACATACATGTTAGAGTTAAGCACACATATAGTCCATGCGTTACTTTTAAAATTTGAGTTTGGTCATTAAGTTTAAAGAATTACACTAACGGTCTCAAATTATGCAAATGTAATATGTTTGGTCCTTAGACTGAATGTCAATTAACTTTTTTATTAAATATTTTGAAAATGATCAAAATACTCATAGTTTAAAAAACAAAGAGTTAAAAATTAGGTTTTAAAAAAAATAATTGTATCACCTGAGAACTAGAGGTATGAGTGTATTATTTTTTAATTTCTAAAAATGTACAATTTTTGCCGTATCTATACTAATAAATAAAAGTTTAAGTTAGACACTTATCACTTACTTCTCATATTGGTTTTTCCGCCTTTCTCTCCTATTAAATATTCATCTATCTTATTAAATAATAATGATATTATAAATATATTAGTAAATAAAAATACTAATTATATTAAATAAGAATGTATAATAAGAAATCAAAATATAACTAATTAAAGAAAAATACTAATTTGTTATATACACACATTTATATTTGATATATTTCGAGACGATCATAATAGTCTGACAAATTAGGACGTATTTACAAATTTATAAGTTATATCATTTTCAGTATATAACTCGTGTAATACACGGGATTTTAACCTAGTATAATATCATCTAAAATAAATGTAATAATAAAGTTATAGTGAAAAGAATTTTGGTATAGATGCAATGAATTAAGTAATACAAGACAAAAGAAAGGAGACTTAGGTGGAGTTATTATAATTACATTTGTTTTTATCAACACAAATGTCCAAAAACGCAATTAAGCCTAAAACACAAGGGATGATATTGTAAGTATACGTAATAAATTAAATTTAAAATCCCATAATTACAACGGGCCCCCCTTTCAAAAAGTTTATTTCGGCCGCTGCTTTGTCGTCTCTCACGCCTCCGTCCACCACCGTCGTTCGACACCTCCTCCCTTAAATTCCCCCTCTTTCTCTCTCTAATTACCTTTCTACCTCTCTTTCCTTTCTCCTTTTACGTCAAGATTCGTTTAATTCATCTCGTGTTTAGGGATCGCTGTGTGACGAATTGTTGCAGGATTTAGGGTTTCGTACTCGTGATCCGAATCGGCAGTGAAATTGACCGGAAAACGAAGGGGATTTGAACAATTTGGAGTTGATTTCGTGTTAATTTGGGGTTTTTTATGGCGGGAAGTAATGAAATCAACGCGAATGAAGCCAAGGTATTTTTATTTTGTGATCTGTTTCGTCTGCCCCCTTTTCGATTCTTTGTCATGTTCCTCCCAAAATGGTTAACTTTTTTTCGTTGATTGTTTTTGTTTTTTCGGGTAATTTATTTCATTTTTTGGGGATAAAAATCAACTCATGATTTCAAGTGTTTTTTTTGTTTTTAATTTTGTAGAAAGTCGTTCCGCTACACACATGGATTCTGATCTCAAATTTCAAGTTAGCGTACAACATGCTCCGGCGACCGGACGGGACGTTCAACCGGGAGCTTGCCGAGTTTCTTGATCGGAAAGTTTCGGCGAACACTGTTCCGGTGGACGGTGTTTACTCGTTTGACGTCGTTGACCGCACCACCAGTCTGTTAAACCGGATTTACCGATGCGCTCCGCCGGAAAGTGAATCCGGCCGGCAGCTCGGTGCCGGAATCATAGAACTCGAGAAGCCGCTTAGCAGTACGGAAATCGTGCCGGTGATAATATTCTTCCACGGAGGAAGCTTTACACATTCGTCCGCTAATAGTGCGATTTACGACACGTTTTGCCGTCGGCTCGCCGGACTTGTTCACGGTGTGGTTGTTTCCGTGAACTACCGGCGGTCGCCGGAGCACCGGTTTCCCTGTGCGTATGAAGACGGTTGGGAAACCCTAAAATGGGTTCATTCAAGATCATGGCTTTTGAGTGGTAAAGACTCTAAAGTTCATGTTTATTTAGCCGGTGATAGCTCCGGTGGGAACATAGCTCACCACGTGGCTCACCGGGCTGCGATTTCCGGGGTCGAAGTGCTCGGAAACATCCTGTTACACCCGTTGTTCGGCGGGGAAGAACGGATGGAATCCGAGCGAAAACTCGACGGAAAATATTTTGTAAAGTTACAAGATAGAGATTGGTATTGGAGGGCATTTTTGCCGGAAGGCGAAACGCGAGATCATCCGGCTTGTAACATTTTTGGTCCTCGTGGTTCGAGTCTCACGGGGCTTAATTTCCCCAAAAGTCTCGTGGTTGTCGCGGGGCTGGATCTTGTGCAAGATTGGCAATTAGCGTATTACGAAGGGTTACAAAGATCCGGGCAAGACGTGAAGCTATTGTTCTTGAAGAAAGCCACGATCGGGTTTTATTTCTTGCCGAATAACGAGCATTTCTACACATTAATGGAGGAAATGAAGAATTTCATAAAAAGGTTGTGCTAAATGTACCCTACCGTCAGTTTGGTAGTTTAGTTTTACTGGACGTACCCCTTTATTCTTACTAACATAATCTCTTTTACTTTTTTTTACAGCGGCGTGTGTTAAAGTATATAGGGGTACGTTTAGTTTCACTCATTGAAGAACAGAAGCAATATACACAACATTGTCTTTTGACATTTTTACTACCGGAACTAATTTTCTCGTGAATTGATGATGATGGGTTCTTGTTCATCTTCTTATTTCTGCAAAACTTGAAGGTTTACTAGGGTTTTTGATGATGTTAATGGAAGCAAGCTAACTTTGAAGAACAACAATGGTTGTTTTGTAATACCGTTTTAAGTTTTATTTCATTGTGTTGATCTATTACAAGTATATAAAGTTATATAAACGTTTGTGTTGTTGGCTTATGGTTTGATATGAACCTTGTAGCAACTAAGTAATGTTTGATTATAATTATTATGACAACTTTACCTCAATTCACATGTGTGATATGCAAATGATCTTTACTTGTGTCATTTGTGTAAATTGTGTCTCAAATTGAAAAGGGGTCTTGTATGTATATACAATGCATACAATGACTTATGAAAAAATTTCAACAAATTAGCTATTTTTTTGTGGTCATCTTGGTTTAAAAAAGCGCGCCTAGAGGCGACAAAAGGAGTAGGGTCCTGAGCTTTAGGTTTACCTAAGGCATGCTTGTGTACAAGAAGCGTGCGTTTCTGTGCTTTGAGTCGCTTTTTTGCACTTAAAAGCTTTTTTTATATGTTTTGAACTTTTACGGGTGGTAGTAACTAGTAATTTTAGGCATCTTCATGGTTTATTGTAATAATTTCCTATTTTGGATGTTTTAGATGATTACTATCAAGTAATGTGAACATTATTGGGAATTTAGATGTTTAACTTCAGTTAATGTGTATATACATAATTTACATGTTTTTTAATAGTATGTGCGCCTCATGTATGAAAAGCCTTGCGCTTTGCGCCTCCGTATGCTTCTTGCTTTTTAAAACCAAGGTGTTCATGTTAAAAAAGAGTTACAAAAGTAGATATATACTTTTATGTATGTAGTTCATATTTATTAGAGTTTTGATTTATTTTATTTACCTAACTCCTTTTCATATTTTCTAGTTTTTCTTCTCTAAAATTTTCATAACATATTGTTCAAGGCTCACTAATGTTAAAATAATGTAAGACAAACATTTTTTATATCTCTATTGTCTTATTTATGTCTTTTTTATCACATAATTTTGGTCCTCCATCTTATACTTTGGATTGTTGAACAACCACTTTAGTTTATTTAGGAGCATGAGGATTACTGTACAGAGCATGTGATATAGAGTATCAAGGATGATACGTTAAGAAAGCGACATAGGAGGAACATGTAACCATGACTTCATTTTCATCATCCCAAAAACTCTTAATATCTGGTTGATGCGAACTGTAGAAGACTTAAATTTTCGTGACGACCTTCGTGGATTGGTATAGTTTGCCATGTTGCACACCTAGACGGGTTTAAATACAGTACGAGGTAATTCAATGGTGTATTACATGCTATGATATGTTGGTCTTTTTAAGTAGTTAAAGATTTTGAGTTTTCAATCCTAAATAGTTACATTTTTTTTTTCAAATTTGTTTATCAATTTTTCACAACATATGTCGTTGAGTTATATGGATGTTATAATGTCGAGAGCAATAAGTTACTCCACATGTGACTCGTGCACGACAATTTTACCCACATGTTTAGGCTAGTTGTTAATCCTATGAGATATGTCAAATATTACCCATTACGACACCTTTAAAAATTATGCTGCATTGTGGGACATTGATATAATAACAAGATTTTTTAAATAAGGTTTTGTTTTTATATAATAAATAAATGCATAATATTGATTTAATAACTATTTTGCGACCAATTACAATGATATGTATCAATAATAAATACTTGTTCCTTGTGAAATTGCACCCTTGTTTTTTTACCTTTTTATTATTTTACGAGAGCAATATTGTATAGTATCGAAACTGCTTGTTTAAATTGAATAATTGTTCAATTGAATAATTATTCAATTGAAACTAGCTAGTTTTGATACCTGTTTTCAGGCTTGTTTGACGTTGGCTTGAAAAACAAGGTATGAACCTCCTATATATAGTAGAATACCTCATTAGGAGAGTATGTGTTTGTAGAGGGAATCACCACCCTAGGGGAACTTATCATGGGATGAAAATAATTGTTAAGTGTGTGAGGAGCTTATATTTTCATATCAATGAAAGATTCGTACGTTTTATTCTTCAATTATAAGTTCTATTTTCATTTTTATATATGTTTGTTCGTGTATGTGATTCTCACACCCGTTTCTACCCATTTTTCTGATTCGAGAGTGATACTGAATCTATAGATTCCGCCTCTTGATTCGGACTGTTTGAAGGATTTTACTGCAGAAATGTGTTTATAGGTCTGCCCAGGACCTACAAATTTTATATTATATAATTAAATTCTTTTAGAGATCGGATATTTTTTTAATAATGAGACTATGTGTAATGGTCTTACTTTTAACCGTCATCTTAGCGTCGCATCACCATTTTTCACCTTTTTAAAAAATAATATATTAAAAGAGAGAGAGAGAGTTTTGGTGTGTGTTGTGCAAAGTGCGGCAATTGTTTACAACAATGTGTTGCGGAGTGTGGCGCCTCCATTCAGGAGGACGCAACCCGCTTCACTTCCATATCATCTTTAGTGCACATGGGATCCCAACATAACACACACCCACACCCTTATTGCATGTATATAAAAAATCATATATGGAATATAGGCATTTTAGTGGTTTCAACGAGATTTTTATGATAACTAGTTTGTTTTCATCCGTGCTTCGCGACGGGAGTCTGGTCGTTTTTTCCTCTGCGTCACGCTCCAGAAGTTTGGTCATTATCGGTTTGGCTCATCGAAAACCATAAAAACGAATACCGATACCGGTTCCGACAATACCAATACCGCTCACGATAACGACACGCCCTATAACATACAGTCCCAAAATAATACTCGATTTTGAATACAACTCCATTTTCAAAAAACTTTATATCGGAACGTTGACAAAAAAACTAAATACAGCCACAACTCCCTTTTTTTTAAGTTAACGAATGAAAGTTATTACATTAAAATGAAATTATTAGAAAAAACTAATATTACTACTTTAGAAACCCACATCTCATTATTAATAGTAGTAATATATCGTTTTTATAATTTATTTTTTCTGTTTTATGACTTATGAATTGTGAAACACTGTTGTAATATCATATGAAAACCCATGTTTTGATCTTCTTTTGTTCAGCATGAGTGCTCAGTTATGATTGATTTTGTTAATTTAGCGGTTTACGGTCCTTGGTGTAACCTTTTGAATTTATGTTTTATATCAATTCAGTTTTAAGGGAGAAATCCTTTAGAGAGATATGAACTTCAGGTAACTTTTTATTTTTTAATTCTCATGTTGGTTGGAGAAAGTGTATTGGTGACTCTAAACTGAAAGTCCCCGGTTGTTATTCTATAGTTTGAAAAAGAAAAATACAAATTTTCTATTTTTGCTTTTGGGATCTTCGGTTACTGATTTCTTGAATTGCTTCTTCGATTATTAACATAAAGTTATTGAAATTAAAGCCACCACAAGAGGTAAGATCTCACTTTTATAGCAATTGGTGATTTGTTTTGAATTTTTACCTTGCATGTACATGGGTCAATTATTTATTTTATTTTCTTGAGCTGATTTTGATGTGTTTTGCTTTAGTTTGTTATTAAAGAGTTTTGTTGCATCTTTTATGTTGTATTTAATTTGAAACTTGATTATTATTAATGCTTGGTTGAGAGATTTATGCACTTGCTTATTCATGTTCCAATATTTGTTTTTAAATTCTTTTAATGCCTCACTGAAATTGGTTTGGGATTTGTAGGATGTTATGCTAAAAGAATTGAGTTGTCTTTTTTCATGATATCTAGATTTCATTTATAAGCGCTATTAGTGTGCTCAACTTTAGTCCGGCAAATGGGAAGTTGATTCGGATCAGAGATTCTCACAGCCTTTACGCACACTGCTATACTCTTCCTTTCATAATGCCAGATTCAGATATTGTAAGCATTAGCAATAAAATTGTTACATCCATTTGACCCGTTCTGTTTTACTTGATTTTTTTGGGATAAAATACAACTTTTTAATTTAAATTTACTCAAATATGTGTAGTGTTCTCAAATATGTGCACTTGCAAATGGTTCCTTTAATGTGAGAATGCATCAAATGTGAATGTGCATATAGGCAAGTATGCTACAAATGACACCAACATCTTAATTGTTGTTTTGCTTTCTCATTTTTTTTCAGAAACAAAAACTGATGCACCTCCCACTAAAAAGATCAAGGAATCGAAAGACTAGCAGATTGAATCGTCCGCTACTTTAGCATAGAAGTGGTCTTTCTTCCTTCTATCCAATGACTTGGAACTTTCGTTCATGTCACACCGGGGTGCCAAAATGTCCGCAGCAACGCGCGGGGACATCTTCTAGTTTCAATTGAAGATGGTTTGCATTAAATTTAATACTATTTTAATATTTTTGATGTATAAGTTTGAAAACCTAAACTATAAATAAAGGAAAATATAGGGGTATTTATTGTGCTTCGTGTATTTTGGAAGGTTGGTTATTTTGGTGATGTTTAACTGTTAAGAATGCAATGAGGACAAGTTTGAGGTTGGAAATGAGTGTCTCTTTATTTATATCTTTTAATTTTTTTGATTTTGATTTGATTTATCATTGTCATGAGGGTTTTAGTTGCTACTATTGCAAAAGTTTTTTTTTGAAAAACAAATTTCTTAATTCCTGTTGAGAGTGCAACTTGAATCCATGACATCTCCAAACCTTAATGTTCTTTAGAGAATTTTCCTCTACCATTGGGCAACAAACACCAATGTTACTATTGCAAAAGTTCACGGGAATAAAACAACCTTGTAAACAATGGATGGTTAAATTTTTTTTTAATTAGGCACATTTAACAAATGAGGCATTTGAAATAAAAATAATTAAATAGTTAGAAATTAAAGAATTTTTTATTAGCTTTTCATCATTTAAAAGATAAAAGACAACCGTGATACATAGAACGAGAAAGACATAAAAATTATGGCCGATAATTTTTTTGTTTAATTTCTAATTATTTAATAACTTTTATTTGAATATCATTCATTGAGGCTATAAGTATCAAAACTAATATTACTTGATATTAATGACAAACATAAAAGTAAATTAATAACATATTAAAAAACAAGTTTCATTTGAGAGACAAGTTACCGTAGAAACTTTTTAACTTGGTTTGCATATGATACTATAAGTTAACGTATTGTTTTTTTGGAAAAATATCAAAATGAACATAGTTCTCTTAAAAATACCAAAATAGACATGTAGCATGTTCGAAACCGGCTAAATCCTTTAGGTTTTGCCGGCTAAGCCTTTGAGTTCAAAAGGCTTAGCCTCCGAAATTTTTTTTGGATGGACAAAGTGTCCATTTTGGTATTTTTCCCTTGTTTTTTTCTTTTCTCACATGTACACTTTATCTTTAAAATGAGGCTCTACTAAACCAAAACACAAATATGGCACAAGTTCAGGAGATGCTGGTTCGAACCTTGTAGCCTCCGCTTGGCCCTTTTTTTTGTCTTGATGCTGTTTATTTGTCTTAATGCTATTTTTTTCTTTTACGTTTTAATTTATAACTATAAATCTTATACACTATTTTCGTGTATTGTGGGTTTATATAAAGGTTTTGTCTTTATTTTATAAGTTTTCGAGGACGTTAGTTTCTTTTTGGTTTAACATGCTCCAATGCTCGTGTGTAAAGGGCTAAAGGCTAGCATTATTGCCCGGAGGCCGTCGCAACGCTCAAGGTCTCCTTCTAGTTTGTATTAAGAATATCTCCAATAGCATCTCACGGATGTCCATGAGGTGATGTGATGCTGATGTGGAGGAACCGGGTAACAAACTTCCTTCATTCCTAATGCTAAAGTCCTACCGTAAGGACCTATATGGACCAACTAAGCGAGGGGTGAATTGAAAAGAAAGAGAGAATGCACGGTTCATGAACTTTATCAATGTGAAGGTAGAGAAAGGAAAAAGAGTAGTATGTGAGCCCTCCTCAATTGAGATGCTCTAACTAGTAAAAAGATAACACTTCGATTCTGGTATTACGTCGCGACTGGTTTGTGTTGAATCCCTAGGCTAATCCCTTTTGTGACGGATTTTTACTTTGATAACTACAAATTAGTACGTTAATTAGAGATTTCAAAATAAAAAGTTGTTAAACGAAGAAATAAAAATAACCTATATCACTAGTTTTCTTGGACCATTTCTTGATAATGAGGTAAACGATTTATTTAGTAATATGTAATAATTAATTTTAAATATTAAATTCCAATATTACCCTGCTTTGTAGACTTATTACTTAGAAGACACGCTTTACTAGAGAATATCATTTTTCTATTTGTATTGTTTTTTTTGTTTGTATAGCCTTTGAATATGATTTCCGCTAACGACAAAATAATCAAATTGATGAAAAATTATTCCCAATTTCATTTTTTGATTTTATTTCTAATATTCATTTTCAAGTAAATTATTATTTTATTATAACATGGTATTCGCTCATAAATATTTGGAACCCTCGTGTAGATCTGATATATTTTTATATAAATAAATAAATATAATTGTTTATACATTCCTAATAACCTTAAAACATAGTGTAGGCGCCCAATAAAAGGGCACCAACAAACCAACACTTTTATGTTTTTATAGAAATTGTTTCAAAGCTTTTTCATATATTTCTTTTGGTTTAGTGATTTGGTAAAAGTTGCACAGTTCGTTTATTTAGTGTAGGTCATATGTTCGAAACATGTTACTAGCAAACTTTTTTTTGTTTGTTTTGATTAATTTTTTAAATTATTAGGCACAATGTGAGAGGCATAATATATTTTTATATTTATGGTTCGATCTTTAAAACCGATTCATCTCACGTTTGCATGATACTTTTATGTACTTAAGTATGTTAGTGTCAACGCCGAAACATTTTTTACTTTTGTTTTTTTTTTTACATTTTCTTTCAGGGATAAACGAGTAGTTATAACCTCATATGTTTTTATATACTTAAGTATGTTTCTTTTTTAACCGTCTCAACCGTTTAAGATCCGTTTCATGCCGCGGATCGCGAGAATTTGAGTTAGGCTACGTTTCGACACCGCCGCAACGCGCGACGGGTAAAATTACTAGTTACATCTAATGTAAAGATTGTGCAACATTTAGATTTCTAGAAAAAACTAAGATGTCTATAAATCTATACAAATAATAAACATAGTTAAATCTACTAGATTTAACATTTTAATAAACATTAAATAAAAAAGGAGCCATATATACATTATCGTATTATTCATAAATCTACTTACAAACAACTTTCTTTTATCTGCCTTATATAAAAAATCTCATGTTTTGTTTATTTGTATTGTTTTAACTTACATCTGCATAGTTACAAGTCGTATTTTAAGTTTAACTAAATAAATACTAAAATTTATTTATTAAAAATCATAGTAGTTGATATATTAAAAACTTAGAGAACTTGCCGAATTAAAGTTGCTACAGTTTATTACTATTTAAATGAGATATTTTTTTTTTATAAACTCTCTCTCTACACACATATACGTAAAACTAGTTTAGATCCCGTGTATACACACGGGATGAAAAATATTAGTAAATAAAATTTTAAAATTTTTATATATATATTTTACAGGTGTAAAAATATATAATATACTAAAGATAGAAAGCAAAATTCAAAATATGTAAGAACTAATATATAATTGAGTTTCGAAAATACATTAACTACTATTTAATGTAATTTGACTTTCATTATTATTTGATTATAAATAAAAGTTACATAATTAGATTTCAAAGTTTCATAAGGAATAATTTAAAATAAATGTATTTAATTAATATAAATAATATTTTCTTTAAATATATATTATTATTAAAAGATGGAAATTCATTTAATAAGAGAGGCGGAAAAAAAATAATGAAAATAAATATAGAGGCGACACGTGACATGAAAAAATCTTTATTTATTATATAGTATATATTAATGAAATTGAATATCTACGACTTTGTTAGATGGTAGATATTCAATGATTTTAGTTGAGAATTTGTTTTGTAGTTAATTTGGTCGGTCGGTCGCCTTTCACACCATATGATTATATTCTGATTTACATATTGTTGCCTTTGATTCTTTGTTTCCCTTTTTCTTTACAAATAGAATTCATCATTAAATTCTCATTTACTTTTATCATTTAATTTACTAAATATTAACGTGGGCCTAGCCCACTTGGTATAGGCATATGCTTTTTAAAGGGGAGGTCTTATGTTCAAACTTGGGCAAATAAGTAGTTTAGGATTATTGGTGTAATAGTATAACAGGAGTAACGTTTGCCGTTCAAAAAAAAATTTAATCTACCAAATATATTAATCATCTTTATTTTTATTTTAAATTGCTATACTAGATTTTAATCAAACTAAATCTATAATCTATACTATCTAATAAATAAAAGTTTTTTCATGTCACGTGTCGCCTCCATATTCATTCTCATCGTTTTTTTCACGCATCTCTCTCTTATTAAATACACCTTCTATTTTTAACAACAATATATATTTAAAGAAAATATTAATTATACTAATAAAACATATTTATTTTAAATTATCATTTATGAAACTTTGAAAATCTAATTATTTAACTTTTATTTTCAATCAAATAATAAATAAAAAAAAATTACATTAAATAGTATTTAATTTATTTTCAAAACCCAATTATATATTAGTTTTTGCATATTTTGAGTTTTGTTTTCTATCCTTAGTATAAGATATATTTTTACACGTGTAAAATATACACATAAAGATTTAAATTTTTTATTTATTGATATTTTTCACCCGTGTGTATACACGGGATCTAAACTAGTGTCTAATACATAAAAGTTTTTCATGTTACGTGTCGTTTTCATATTGATTCTCATCGGGTTTTTATTTCATCTCTCTCTTATTAAATACAATTCTATTTTTAAATAATAATATATTTTTAAAGAAAATACCAGTTATACTAAAAAACATATTTATTTATAAATTATCTCTTATTATAAGAAACTTTAAAATTTAATTATGTAATTTTTATTTTCAATCAAATAATAAATAAAAGTTAAATTACATTTATTAATAATTAACGTAATTTTCGAAACCCAATTATATATTAATTTTTACATATTTTGAATTATGTTTTCTATCATTAATATATGTAATACATTTTCATACATATAAAATATATACACATAAAGATTTAATAATTTTATTTATTATTATTTTTCATATCGTGTATAATATATGGGATCTAAGCTAGTAGTACAACATACAAAGATAAATGATTATTTCGTAATTCCTGCTGACGTCACTTGACATAAATCTATAAATCTAAAAAAGACAAACTATTCTTTTTAAAGGTAGTATACACTTTGAGAAAAAAAAAAATTTTACGTGAGAAAAATCAATTTAAAAAATATATATTTTAGGAGTATACATTTTGATATAAATGTTTATCACATGTTTTTTTCCTCTTTATTTGAGTTCTAAATTAACATTTTTTTGTTATTTTCTGGTGATTAAATATGGGAAAAATAATAAAACTGATACAGTTGAATGATTACAGACCTGTGTGGACCTTACTCTTGTGGGGGCTTAGAGATAAAAGATTTGAAGACGGAATTGTTAAATATGAGAAAACTTGTTTAGAAAATCAAGATATGTTTATCTCTTTTGCTTTTGATACATCGGATGTTGTGGAATTTCTGAACATGGTCCAGAGGGTTATGCATAGTAATATTTTAGCTTATACGACCCAAAAATTAGAATCGATTTGGCTATCCAAAGGGGGTTGCGGCGCAACTTGTTGTCCGTTTACCTGCCGCTTTTTTGTAATCACTCGTAATACTACTTGGTTCAAATTTAAAACAAGGTCAATTATACATCTAATCTTTTGTTTGTTTTGCATGTTTTTAATGCAAAACTATAGAAGTTCTATAGCTCGTTTATTCATTTTTAACCAATTTTAATTTCAATATTTGGGACAACGAAATGCCGTTCTATTTGTTGCGACATAGAACAAAACTTTCATTTTATATCGAAACAATGAATTTTCTCTCTCGCGATGATGTGGGTTTGTGATAGTTAGTTTATTTTTATTTTTCAACATTAGTATGAAGTATCAAAAGTATTACGGTTGAGTGAACAATGATGATTATATATGTCAAAAAAGAATTAGTAAACTATTTAAAGATACAAATAATGATAATGATAATAATTGAAGGCGTAATGACCGTCGCGGAAGGATACTTGCCGCGCGCATCGTAGCTTGCCGTGGAAGAAACCTGTCTGACAGTACTTCACAAAGGGACAAAAACATAAGCGCGTACGGAAGGAGCCTCCACAGAATGGTTAGAGAATGTCCCGCGAGAGGAGACCCCACCGTGCACCCTAGGTGGTCCCAACATATAAGACAAAGTCTCCACTAATGGTTATCAGTTAGGGGACCAATAGGATATTTTTGACAAAGACCTTTCCACCAATAACATTCACGCCAGTTCAGCCCTAGGTTAGTGACAACATAGTATCTTCCTCCCCTATAAATAGCACCTCATCCTTCAGGTATAAGACATCTACTCCCTACATACTCTTACTCATATTCTCATATCTCGGAGATACTTATTCTCACGTCGGAGGGCCGATACATGGGTTATCCCCTCCGTGTAACGCCCTAACGTGTTGTTACCTTGTGCAGGATATCACCGGAATTTGGAGAAGCAACCACCATTCGACTACCCATTGGAGCTTGTGTGATCTATACACCAGACTATCCTCAATCCGTCGTTGCCTGGATTTACAATAATAATACAAATAAAGAAAGAAAAATGTTACTAAAAAGTTGACTTTAAATTTTTAGGTTCAGTATATTATAGTGAATTTCTTTTTAAAACATTGGAAGGAATAAACTAAGATCAACACAATTACATCAGCTTCATCATTTTCATTCCTACATTTAGAGCATTGCGGCTGGCACACCGTTACCATCTGGCGTGGCGGCCCGCCACGTGTATACGCGTTAGAATTATTGCCCATTAGTCACTGGACATGTGTCACACGCATGTTGATTCCTTAATGAGCAAGTAGCGGACCGTTATCTTACATAGTGGCGGCTCGCCACCTATGAAACCAGCGTAGAAAACCTAAGCCTAGCGGACCTCTACTGAACATCCACCTGTAGCAGACCATTAGGGTTTACCTTAGCGGTCCGCTAAGGTCTTAAAATTAATATTTTTTTATTTTTAACCCTGGACTTTAGTAATTTAAATACAACAAGTCCTTAAGGTGCAAACCATGGCATTTCTCGGACATTTTTTAGGCTTTTGAACCAAAACATTGTAAACCCTGATATCTAGCATCGCATAATCGAGAACCATCACCGATCGACCCACCAATCCCTTTGCTCATATATATATCTTCTTTCTCTCGTTGCCATGTTTCTCCACCTTCACTATTTTCAATTAAACGAACCTTGGATTCGACAACGGTGGCGCATAGAAAACGACGATGTAGGCAATGTTTGCTCTTGGGGCCGACAAAACGGATGTCAAAAGGGGAGGACGATGATGTTTGATCTTTAAGAGAGGGTCGAGTGATAGAGAGAGAGAGGAAGAGTATTGAGAAGGTTTTTAATTTTTTTGTTATTTGAATAAATTACATAAACGGCCCTTTTATGGTAAAAAGACAACAACGCCTTCATTTGTAAGACACATAAGACACATGGCTGAACTTTATAGAAAAACTTAACAAGAATTTGTGGAAATGACTAAAAGGGTGCAAAATTTTTAAAATAAGGACACTAATTGTAATTGTTAAACTTAAAGAAGAGAACCTCCAATTTAGTGTGTAGTTAAATGACACAATTTATAATTTACTCTAATAAATATAAACAGCCGGTTCAGTTTCCACGGCTTATAGTTAAAATAATAAACGAATCGCTAAGACCGCCAACCCATGAAAACCAAACTGTTTGAAGGCCAAACCGGTTGACTTGCTTCAATTTAAACGAGTATTATTTACTACTCAAACCCATTTCGATCCCCGGCATCTCCAAATCTTTTACATTTTAATACAACTTATCAACAAATACTGAGCTCCAATTATTCCCCTTGCAATTCTGTTGCAATGGCGGTCCCTCTGTCAAATCTGTCCCCCAATATCCTAGTCTCCAAGCTCTGCTTAGGTAATCATCAACCTTATCCACTTTAATCACAACTATCAATCGACTCAAATCTTTGTTTCTTCTTTCCACAGGCACGATGACGTTCGGTGAGCAGAACTCGTTATCCGATTCCTTCAACCTTTTGGACAAAGCATTCGATTCCGGAATCAACTTCTTCGATTCCGCTGAAATGTAACCTGAATTTGTTTTCTTATTCGATTAGGTTTTACTGAGTAATAGTTTCATCAATTTCTACTTCATGTGTTGAGGTTTTTCAGGTATCCAGTGCCGCAGCGTGCAGAAACTCAAGGGCGGAGTGAAGAATATTTTGGCCGCTGGCTTAAAGAGAGAAAACTGCCTCGTGATCGTGTTGTATTTGCCACCAAGGTTATTGTTTCCTGTTCAAAGATATACAGTGATTGCTTGCTATGATAATTTGATATACATTGTGTATGTATGTTAGTTATTGTTAGGTTTAAACCGTTTAATTAAGTAATTTGCATCATATAGAACAAATGTGATTCATGTTGTTTTAATCAGAGCTGAAGCAAGTAAAAGAGAAAATAATCTAAGTGGAAGATATTTGATATATGATTCAATGCCAAAACTACTATATTAAGCCCTATATGGCAGGTCGAGCCAAATTGGAAAAATGAAATTGGTTGCCTGGTTATGAAATTGACTTCCTAACTAAATGCGTGAAATAGTTAAATCAAAGATTCAGGCGTTTGTGCATAGAAAGGGAAATAAATTGAACTTGTGAAAATTGGGGGAAAACAGGCCGTCACGAAATTGGGGCTCCAGAGTCCAGATAATGGAATTCAGGCCCAACGGTTGGAACAAACCGCCTATGGCTGTTTGCCACATGATTCCTATTACTTATAGGCCCCGTGACTCTAGACGTGGTCTAAGTTATACCTGTTTTAAGTTGGGAATTTTCTAGCCCGTTTGCCTATGTTCAACGGGTCCAAATATGAGTCCGCTGGCGCCTGGATCAGCTCCACATCATTGTTTGCCTATGAATAATGTTTGCAAGGAATGGATTCATGTATGCACTTGGTAAGCTATGTTAGGGCTCAATTAGGTATAGGATAATAGGAAGATGGTGCTTGTTGAATTTGCCTTTTGAAAATAAAACTATGGTTATTTCTAATTATTTTTGCAGGTTAGTGGCCCTTCTGGGCAAATGACTTGGATTCGAGGTGGCCCAACAAGTTTGGATAGCAGGAATATAACGGAGGCTATCGACAGTAGGTTAGTTCTCATTAGTGCTAAATCTGACACTTTACTTGTTTCATGAGAATACTTGTGTACATTGTTTGCATTTGTATGTTAATGGTGCATTTATTTTGGTTGTATAGCTATTAAAAATTTTAATACGTTTTTGTCTCATTGTTCTTGTAGACTCTTGAGAGGTTGACTCTGTATGGATCATCTGAACATGCTTTAACAATGCTATAAAGTATTATCCTATGATTGGGATACATAATACGTAGTTCTTTTTTTCTTCTCTTTAGTTCTAGTTTGGTCGTAGCCTGTAGGACCATTTTGTGTTGATTGTATGCTTGGTCAAGATAACTTTTCGAGTGTTACCCACTTCTCATTTGGACAGTTATCATATCATGACGAGAATATGTAGTTGGTGTCGCTTGTTTATGGATTTCAGATCCAGAATTGAAGTTAATTGGCACTGCTGTGTGTTTAAACATGTCTTTTGAGATACTTTTAGACTCTGTAGTAACTTCCTGCATTCAAGCTTTGTTTATGCCTCAATTGTTGTGATATTTTTGTGCTCTAATGGTATGATGTGTAGTTGTGTATGTACATGCATTGGTAACTATTCAGTTGATGTAATGATTTGATGGGTGTTTTTTGTATGTTGGAGAACTCATGCAGCTTGCTGAGAGCTCAGACTGATTATATTGATCTTTATCAAGTGCACTGGCCTGATCGGTTTGTACATTGTTCCTTCAAATGATTAAATCGATATATTTTCATAATAATTTATTTGAAACATGCCCTGGATTTTCTTGCAGCTATGTTCCAATGTTTGGAGAAACTGATTATGATCCTGTCAGACAATATAATCCTGTTAGTTTTGAAGAACAACTTGATGCTCTAGGAAGAGCAGTTGATGCTGGTAAGGTTGGTAATCATATCATCAAGTAACCCTTAGTGATCATTTGTACACAAAACCATCTTTATATAACGTTAGGTGGTGAAACTTTGTGTAGATCAGATTCATTGGTGTCAGTAACGAAACACCATATGGAGTCATGAAGTTCCTACAAGCTGCCGAAAATAATCCGTCTTTTCCAAGGATAATATCTGTTCAGGTGTTGTATCACTTGAGTTTGTTTAAATTTTACATTCAAATGGGTCGATTTGGGCTATGCTTTATCCGTAACGGTCAGACACACTGAGCTAAAAGATTGAACTAAAAAATTAAACGGGTCAACAATCATCCAAGTTCATTAAATGCATAAAACTGAATTATCATTGAAATAATATAGCTTTTATAGTCATATTTAGTGCATTCACTATTTATAAGTCTTAGAAATAGAGTAAAAAGGGTTTATGGTTTGACCCACGCTGACCGAGCCTGCACTCCTTTTGATCCATTACCCAAACCCGCCCGACCTGCCCATTTTTCACCTCTAATAAGAATATCTGCATCAATACTATAGAATTCATACAACTTGCTCTGCCGAAATTTTAATTCAGGGCTGGCAGAGTGCTGTCACTTGGAGAGGTATGTTTACATAAGTTACCATTGTAAATGTATTAGTGATATGTATTATATTTTATATATTGTATTACCTAGTATAGAATTATTTGGTAATCAATGTTAATATTTACCAAAGATAGTTTAGGCCATATTGTATCTATATATTTGGTGAGATTGTCAATGAAAGATCATCGAACATTATTTACCTTCATGGTATCAGAGCCTCTTCTCTGAATACCCTAACCCTAGCCGCCTCCACCTTAAAATTCCGGCAGTCTTGAAATTCCGGCAGAATTCCAACTTCCGATCATCCCTCCCTTCTATTCCCTCGAATCTGTTAACCCTTTCTTCTCTCATGGATTCCAAAAACCTTCATCCAGCTCTCATGATCACTAATATTCGGAATTTCATCCCAATTACTCTCGAGATGGAGAGCGGACAATACATGTCCTGGGCAGAATTATTTAAAATTCACTGCCGTGCCTTTCAAGTTATTGATCACATAACTCCCAAAGCTCATACCGAATCCTCATCCTCCTCCTCCTCTGTCAAACCCTTGGATGTCGAACTGTGGGCACGTTTGGACGCCATTGTCATCCAATGGATCTACAGTACGATATCCAACGACTTACTCCACACCATTCTTAAACCCGATTCTACTGCTGCACAGGCATGGACAGCTCTTGGAAATATTTTTCAAGACAATCAGAACGAGCGAGCAGTCTACTTGGAACACAAGTTTGTTACCACGCGACTGGAAAGCTTCCCAAACTGCTCTGCATATTGCCAAGCCTTAAAAATGCTATCTGATCAGTTAACCAACGTTGGTGCTCCAGTAACGAACCAACGTCTGGTTCTCCAACTCATTGCTGGTCTAACTGAATCTTATGAAGGAGTTGCAATGATGATTCAGCAGACAAAACCTCTCCCTGAGTTTTATGAAGCACGGTCACGGCTTATCATGGAGGAAGCTCGAAAAAGCAACCAGGCTGCCAGCTCAGCCGCCACTGCTGGTGCTGCCCTGCTTAACCAGGCCACTCGCTACCCTGATCAATACCGCCAACAGCAAAATCAGCCTTTACCTGCTGGTTATCACCGCGAACAAAGGGGACGTGGCCGTGGTCGTGGCCGGAATAACAGAGGTCGCGGAGCTGGGCCTGGATACACTGCTAGACAGCCATGGAGTCAGCAGCCCAATAATTCCAACTGGGGCTCTCACCCAAATACATGGCCCTCTCAACAACAGAATCAACCACCTGCTTATTGGGCTCCACCACAGCCCAATTACACTCAGCAGCCCAGTTATCCATCTTGGGCTCCACCAGCGACATGCCCTTACCCCACTGCAGCACCCAAGTCCAACCATGGGCCAGGCCCATCTGCTGCCAATCAGGGAATTCTATGCCCCAGACCAGGAGCACAGGCATATGCTGCATCAGAGGCCAGTTTTACCCCAACTGATCTGGAAGAAGCTTTTCACACTATGTCTCTAACACATCCGGATCAAAACTGGTACATGGATACTGGTGCCACCTCTCACATGTCAAACAACCCAGGTAAATTCTCCTCTTATGTCAATAAGGGTATTTTTCGGAATGTAATTGTAGGTAATGGCGCTCAAATTCCAATCCACGGAACTGGTACTCAAACCCTACCCCCGCCTTACCCACCTTTAAATCTTTACAATATTCTTCACGTTCCTAACCTTGTCAAAAATTTATTGTCAGTTCGTCGGTTGACAACCGATAACGATATTTCTATGGAATTTGACAAATTTGGTTTTGATGTGAAGGATTTCCAGACCCGAACTCCGCTGCTTAGGTGCAACAGCACGGGAGATCTCTACCCGCTCACTCTCACTCCAACATCCGAAGTCACAAGTCCATATGCTTTTGCTGCCATCACCAGGGATCTCTGGCATCACCGCCTTGGACACCCGGGATCTCCTATCTTATCTAGTTTAAATAAACAATTGTCCTTTTCTTCTCGTAATGTAATCAATTCTACGGTTTGCAAGTCTTGTATTTTGGGAAAACATATTAAATTACCTTTTCATTCTTCTACTTCTGTGACTTATGCACCATTTGATATTATTCACAGTGACATTTGGACCTCTCCCGTTTTAAGCTCGGGAGGTCACAAATACTACTTATTATTTTTAGATGATTTCACTAATTTTCTTTGGACCTGCCCCCTAGCCACTAAGTCTCAAGTTTTCCCAACCTTTGTTAAATTTCACCAACTGATTAAAACTCAATTTAACACCACTATAAAATCCTTACAATGTGATAATGGCAAAGAATATGACAACCAATCTTTTAAACAATTCTGCGACACCAATGGCATGGTCCTTCGTTTCTCGTGCCCCTACACCTCTTCCCAAAATGGAAAATCCGAGCGTAAAATACGTTCTATCAACAACATCCTACGAACACTTCTCGCCCACTCTTCCGTTCCCCTAAACTTTTGGCCTCATGCATTAGACCTTGCCACATACCTCCTAAATATACTTCCTAGTAAACTTCTCTCATTTTCCACTCCCACTTACCGTCTCTATCACCGTCACCCCTCTTATTCTTCTCTTCGCGTTTTCGGTTGTCTCTGTTATCCACTCATTCCTTCCACCACTATTCACAAACTAGAACTTCGTTCCAAACCTTGTGTATTTCTTGGTTATCCTACAACACATCGCGGCTATAAATGCTACGACATGTCTACTGGTCGTATTACCTTATCCCGCCACGTTATCTTTGACGAAACTATCTTTCCCTTTCAAAATCATCACCACACTCCTCCTCGGTATGACCTGTTTACATCAGACCCTCACCCTTCTGTTTGGCTTCCCACGGACTCTTTCCCCCCTTCCACACCACCATCCCCTACCCCAAACACCCCTCTACCTACTCCCGTTACCCATGACCAGCCAAACACACCACCCACAACCTTTCCCATTACCTACTCCCGACGCCCAAAGCCTGCTGTCCCAGTCCAGCCTACTGTCCCGGAGAATACTGCCCCACTACACACGGCTGTTCCAGCCCCCACGGCTGATCCAGCCCCTCCGGATCCTCTTCCAGCCCGTACTATTACCACTCGGAGTATGTCGGGCATTTCCAAACTCCGACAACCTTTCTTTACCCTACACACTTCCACCACTATTTCTCCTATACCACGAAACCCCACCTTAGCCTTAGCCAATCCGGATTGGAAGAGCGCCATGCTCGATGAGTTCCGTGCTCTTATCGATAATGAGACGTGGGAATTGGTACCTCGGCAACCCAATATGAATATTGTAAGAAGTATGTGGATTTTTCGCCACAAGACTCGTTCCGATGGTTCTTTGGAAAGGTATAAAGCCCGTTTGGTATGTGACGGAAGATCACAACAGGTAGGTGTTGACTGTGGAGAAACATTCAGCCCCGTGGTCAAGCCGGCCACCATTCGAACCGTTCTCAGCATTGCGGTTTCAAATTCATGGCCTATTCATCAGTTAGACGTCAAGAATGCGTTCCTACACGGGAAACTCAATGAAACAGTCTATATGCATCAACCTATGGGGTTCCGGGATGCACGGTATCCTAATCACGTGTGCTTACTAAAGAAATCTTTATACGGTTTAAAACAGGCTCCCCGAGCATGGTATCAACGTTTTGCCGACTACGCATCTCGTATGGGGTTTACACACAGCCAATGTGATAATTCTTTGTTTGTCTATCGGCAAGGGCATGACACGGCTTATCTCCTTCTCTATGTGGATGATATTTTATTGATTACCTCTTCGGATAAGCTCCGACACCGGTTTATGGACCTCTTGACAACAGAATTTGCAATGAAGGATCTTGGTCCCATCAGTTATTTCCTTGGCGTGGCAGTTACTCGATACCCTAATCAGTCTTTATTTCTAAGTCAACAACAATATGCCTCGGAAATCCTTCAGCGTGCAGGTATGTCAAACTGTAATCCCGCGGTCACCTCGGTTGACACGAATCACAAAAAGAGCTCCACACATGGCTCTCTCCTCGATACGGCCACTGAATACCGACAACTGTGTGGGGCACTCCAGTATCTCACCTTCACCAGGCCTGATATCAGTTACGCAGTCCAACAGGTCTGCATGCACATGCATGCTCCTCGTACCACTCATATGACGGCCCTTCGACGCATTATGCGTTACATTCAAGGGACTCTCACTTATGGTCTTACCATTCATCGGTCAGCTGCTCGTACCCTTGTCGCCTACACCGACGCTGACTGGGCCGGGTGCCCTGACACTAGACGCTCCACTTCCGGTTACTGTGTCTATATGGGGGATAATCTTCTCGCCTGGTCCTCCAAACGACAGCATACAATATCGCGATCTAGTGCTGAAGCGGAATATAGGGGAGTTGCAAATGTTGTTTCTGAAACATGTTGGATTCGTAATCTTCTAGGAGAACTGCATCTTCCTCCCACCAAGGCAACTCTTGTTTACTGTGATAATGTAAGTGCTGTCTACTTGTCCACCAACCCCGTTCAACACCAACGGACGAAACACATAGAGATTGACATACACTTCGTTCGTGAGAAGGTTGCTCGTGGTCAAGTCCGAGTTCTACACATTCCCTCTCGCTTCCAGATCGCTGACATCTTCACCAAAGGCCTTCCGCGCGTTCTGTTTGACGACTTCAGATCTAGTCTCAACATTCGGCCTCCTCCCGTCTCGACTGCGGGGGTGTATTAGTGATATGTATTATATTTTATATATTGTATTACCTAGTATAGAATTATTTGGTAATCAATGTTAATATTTACCAAAGATAGTTTAGGCCATATTGTATCTATATATTTGGTGAGATTGTCAATGAAAGATCATCGGACATTATTTACCTTCAAAATGCAATGTTATTTTTTATTCTTTTATCATCTAAACCCTACTTTGATGTTGATGGTGCTTTTTGCGGTTTTTCTGTAATAATTTATAGGGTTAGATTGTTGGCTTATAGCCCTCTGGCAATGGGTGTGCTTTCTGGAAAGTATCTGTTACCTGATGGTGGTGCACACGATGCTCGTTTGAATCTTTTCAAAGGCAGGTATTCAGAAGGGGAATCCAGATACAGCCTATCAAATCCCACCATTAGAGAAGCAACTAAAGTAAATACAACCTCTTACTTTGTGAAATTCACATTAATAGTTCATATGCCTCATGGTATGCCAGCATTTAGGTCAAAATTGAAAGAAATGCATTGATGATGGGCTAATGACAACATCTTAGTGAAATTTATAGAACAAACTGTTAAAAACATATATTGTTATGAGTTATGACCAAATAAACGAGTTATGCCTTTTAAAATTAAACATAATATTTTATAATCATTTGATGATAGAACACGTTACTCAAGACGTCTATCAAGGAACTACTCTAATCTAAACACTGATGTTCTACTTGATTTAATGATTGATTATGTTGCACATTATATTAGGGATAAAGGTTTGGCTTGGCCGGTTTTAACGAAAATTCTGGCTTGAACTGCTAACTACAGTTTCGGAAACGACAAACCAAAATAGGCAGGTCGGGTGGGATGACCTGACCTGACGGTTTTGGCTGTTTGAACCCATTTTTATTGTTTTTTTCAAAATGGCACTTGTATTAAAATTTTGAAATGATAAAGATGGTTTATGAATTTAACATAACTGAAAAAAACAAATAATATATAAAAAAGGTTAAATGGCCGGTTAGTTTTACATGACCGGTTCCACGTTCCAAACTGTTGGCCAGACCGTAAACCGCCAAACCGAGCCGTGAATCAAACCGTATAATCTCAAACTGGTCGAACTTGTCGACTTGCTTATGTTTGGACAGTTCGGTCAGTTTCAATGGTTTTATGTCATATTGAGCTTACAATTTATATTTGATGGTTAAATAGGTTTAGTTTTCTTTTTTCCTTTTATGTTGGAATATGTTACTACATTTTCTGATCCAACAAAATTCTGCAGGCATACCTTTCTATTGCAGAACGCTACGGTATCCATCCGGTATCTCTTGCAATAGGTATGCGCTACAAAAACTACTAAAGGGGTGTTTGGGTTGCTTCAACTTATATGCTTATCACGTTTTTAAAACCAGATAAACACTTTTGAGCGTTTGGATGAAACACTATGCTTATCCGCTAATTATTAGGATGAATTCCGCTTATAAACATAAACAATCCCATACACCCCCTCCACATTTGTTGATGTTTTTTATTAGGGGTGTAAACGAGTCCAGCTGAGCTTGAGTTCGCCTAAACTCAAGCTTGACTCGGTTAACTTAAGAGAGCTCGAGCTCGGCTCGTGAGTAGTTATTCATGCTCGAACTCGGCTCGTTTATTATTTATTTATAATTATAATCTTTATATACAACATAATATATATTATTTAAGTATTTTTAACATAGTTTTGTATAGAGTAATTATTATTATATAAATATATTATATATTTAATATATTAATTAAAAATTATATGAATAAAAAGCTCGTTTAGGCTCGCGAGCTTGTTTCTTAAATGAGCCCCAATATAAGCTCGAGTTTGGGATCATTTAAGCTCGGCTAGATTCGAGTTTTTAACTAGCCGATCTCGAGTAGCTTTTGATTTGTTTACTTGTTTCTGGTAATTTTGGGCAGCTTTTGTGTTGAGACATCCTCTTGTGAGCAGTGCGATTTTTGGAGCTACAAAATCATGGCAACTTGAACAGGTTGTTGGTGCTTGTGAGGTGAAGCTTAATCCAGAAATCATTGCAGATATAGATGAGGTTCATTCAAGGTTTACCAATCCCTGCTCCTGAGTAACCATTGAACTCCTGGTTTTGTTGGTTATTTATAGCCCTTCATGTATCCTCTAATGCACCTAGGAGGCCATTGGTCCTATAGACTCGACTCGATACCAGCAACGAGGCCGTCCGTTGAAGGGTTGACCGGTTTCACATCGTATTAGTCAAAGTAGTAAGCTTGGTTTGAGAATTTTGTAGATTTAACTGATGAGAAACGAACTTGATAGTTTAATCAGGTTTTGGGTCGGCTAATATAACTCGCTTATTAAATAGGTCAACACTAACATAACACGTTTAATAAATGGTTTGACTCGAAAATGACCTATTTAATAAATAGATTGTCTTGTTAACTCATTTAATTTTAAAAGTTTTTAAAAAGTTGATATTTAGATTTTAGGGTTTTTTTAAAGTGCTCATATTTACTATTTGTTTTTTATTTTTTTATTTTATTCATGAAGTGAAATTAAGCTTTCTTATTGAACTTTTCAGTAACTCTTATTTTCAATAAGTTTATTCATTGATTCTTTCTTGTTCTTTGAACTTTTCCATCTGGTTCCTCGAGCTAAGGTAGTGTTTGGTATGCATGAATGGATGGTGAAATAAAATGGGTCATTGCGATAGAATGAAAAAAAAACATGTTTGGTAGCCACATAGGAATGGAGTGAACCATTACATAAGGAATTAGATTCATTCACTTTTAATAATTTTCATTTTTTGAGGTATGAGTGTTTTTTTTTCCATTCCTATAAGGAATGGAACGTTTTGTTTAATTAATGACCTGAACCATGACCCGACACATGACCTGACCTGTAACACGAATCATGAACTGACCCATGACCCGACACATGAACCGACCCATGACCAACCTAGGCCCTAACCCATGACCCGACACATGAACTGTCCCCATGACGCGACCCATGACCCGACCTATGCCCTAACCCATGACCCAACCTATGCCCTAACCCATGACCCGACATATGAACCGACCCATGTCTTGAACCACGATCCTACCTATGAACCGACCATTGGCCCATCCCATGAACCGACTCATGACCTGACACACGACACAAACCATGACCTAACCCATGCCATGGGTATTTTCCTGAAGTATTTTTGACATTTTTAATGACTTGTATTTCATTCATTCGTATTTTCCTGTCTACAAAACAACATGAAGTATGATTCATTTCATTCTCATATGTTAACCAAACAAGACAATGGAATGCTAATGGTTTATTTTATTCTCTTATCTATTACATTCCCTTATCCATTTCATAACAGACTCTAAATGTATAAATCCGATTTTATTAATTGGAAATGAGAGAAGAAAAAAATAATTAAAAAAAGACTTTAGTTACAAAAGAATGAGTTAGACTAATTGGTTATTTAAATTATTATTACCAGTATTACTCATATTCATAAATAAATATTAAACGGTAGGACTCTAACACCCGAAATCTTTTGTGTTACAAAAGTAACTAGTTTTATCCCTACCGCGCGTTGCGACGGGGAATACGTTTTTTCAAGGTCATATATGCATGCATAGATCGATGTTGGAATATTTTTATGCTCAAATAAAGTTATGGACCTGAACCCCCTCCATAACCTCTCTCATCCCTCTTACAACACCTTCAAAACCCCATTTCCATGTCTAAAATACACCAAACAATAGCAAAATCAATCTTCAAAAAAAACTATTAATGTGCACCTCTCTTTCAAGGTACATACTTTTTAAGATCACTATTTCCGGTAGTCTCCCACAGAGGCGATGGCGCCATCGCAACTCGCTGTCACCACTAACCTCTTCTTCGTGGAAAGAGTTTTAAAATCGGAATCAAGACAATACCTATACCAGTCTCTTTCCGTGGTGCATCGGCTTTTATACAGGGAGGTCTAACGATGCAATCAATGAGTCCATAATCCAAAGCTTCGAGCGCATTGAACCGTTTAATCCGACTTAAATCCTTGTGAACCTGCACATTATGGTTAATGAGATAAAGTCAAGCCAGAGATGTCAAATACCTTATATAAGGGTGAATTTGGAAGGGTTGCATGAAACTAATCATTTGCTTATTGTGGCTTGAAGTCATAATATTAATTAACTTTTTAGTGTTTGGATGAAGTGATTTCTTTTCGGTTATGAATCTTGATTTATAAATCATAGTTATTGGATTATTAATTTCCCGAGTTGATGTTCACCTAATATGATATCTATTTTTGTTTGTTGTTCACCTTAATTTTGTTTGTAGACTTCAACCTTCAAATATTACAGATCTTGATCTTTATTGTTAACTTATAACAATAATAACTCTAAATCAGTAACGATAACCCTAAGCCAGCAAAAATAACTCTAAATCAGTACAACAAAGAACGATACCTGAACCGATGCAGTCAATTTTTGAACTGTTGAATTACTAAAAGATATATCTGCCTAAAAAACTTCAACTAACGACATGTACCTGATCCGAAAGGCAAAAGATCCAAACAAGTTGGAAATAAAAAAAATCAGTAGCAAACGCCACAAATTGAAAAAAGTAACTGTATAACGTTTCTAGAATTTTTATTAAAAAATTATATAATATATCATAAATATGTAATATGTAAATATTTATTGTTAAATATATATAACATTGTATTTATTCAACACGTGTAATACACGAGGTTTCTAACCTAGTATTCAATGATATAAGAGACCATTGATAAATAAATAAAAAATCAAATGATATATATAACTTGTATCAAATGTCATGATGATCTGACAGACAGCATGAATTTTAGTTTGTGGTTGTTGTATGTCTCACCAATACCATTGCAAGCCTCTAGTTTCCTAAGATCTTCAAAAGCACACAGCCTATGGTTACCAACATTGGTATCCAACAATTATAAAAAAATAATAATGGATAAAGTATTCCCATTCACTTGGCTTTAGCAAGTAAAAGCAACACACAATATGAGACTAAAAGGAAAAATAAATAAATGCATAAAAATATGAGGTTTCATCAACCTCCACAAATGAATTAACATGCAAGTAAAGTATAAAAAAGTATGTGATTTAAGTGGATTTATGAAACAAAATAGCAAAATTAGATCATTCATGGATTAAATCTACTGTAGTTTTTGAAAAATATACAACTAAAATTGTACAACAACTAAAAGATGGGAAAGACAAAAGTCAAAAGGAAAAAAGTCAAAAGTAAACATGCCTTCCTCCAAGAACAATAACATGCTTTGGTAACTCATCCAAGCTCAAAACCTCATCAGATGTTATAGCTAACTCCTAAATTGAACCACACAAATAAAAATTAGCAAGATATAATAATATAAATTGAAATCATTGATGCTTAAATAACTAAATTAAATAAGCAGGTTCTAAATTTCCAATCAGGAAGTGAAAATTAACCAAGTTTTTTACCTGTCCAGATGACATTGTGCCCTACTACCAGCTGCTATCAGTATATGTTTTGCTGAGTAGGACAGTTTGATTCCATCCAACTGTAACACTTCCACTTCATTAGGGTCCATAATTCTGCCCTCCCCTTCAAAAAGTTTGACCCCCACGTTTGAAAGCATGCGTTTGTACACCCCTTCACGTCAACGCCGTATCAGATTCCACAGCTTTTGCATACCCTTCCACATTTGAGGAAAATTGTTTCACATTTCCACACCGCCACGTCATTTTCTTTTTCTAATTTAATTTAATATTAATTCGTTTTAATAATTAATGTAAAAGCATTAATAAATTAAAAAGAAAATAATAGTTTTTGAAATAATCCATCTCCCGTTCCAAATCGTTAACAATACGTAAAAATAAACTTCTATTCATACGAAAATGATTTCGGAATGTCTCGGTGTTATAAAGCGGCTCGTCGCTAAAGTAATCATTAATTAAATGCTCGTGAGCGGCTTCACAGTCTCGGTTCAAAGTGGCTCTTCGTGTGTACGTAGGCGTGTTCGAACTTCCAGCATCGTCTCTAAGTATTTCAATGATAATTGTGGCAACCGTTTCAAAAAAGATTGGAGCGACTCCTTTGGATTCGGAAGAGGGTGAATTGAGTGAATCCATTTGAAAGTGGGTTGGATTGAAAAATGGTTTGAGATGGTTGAGATTGGTAGAAGAGTATATGTCTTTGAGATGGTAAAAATATGTTTGAGATTGGTTATAGTTATAGTATAAAATATATTTATAAATTTATTTTTTTAAAATTTTGACCGTTTGGTTTGGCCCCACCCCCAACGGCTACAAAGCCATCTCCACGATAAGGTTCCACCACCGTGGACCACGTGTAGGGGCGCAGTGTTCCACGACCCCACACCAGCCACCTCACCTCCACGACCAACACCACGCCGGTACTCCCATTGGCCTTATTAGTGAACGATATCGCGCATTGTGGCGGTGACATTGACGATGTTAAGCACGTAAAAACAAACCTATGAAGTTGAGGTGACTTGGTTTTGAATATTGAACGTAGATAAAAAAATACGTCACAACAGTATACGCGGAAATAAAAAAAAATTGACGTCGTTTTAAAAAACACGAAAGCAAATTAAAAAAAAAAGTTAAAAATCCCATTGTTGTGAAGATGGGCCGGACGGAAGAAATGCTTTAAAAAAAGAACGTCGCAAACGGTACATGCGGAAGTATATAAAAAGTAATGTCGATTATGAATTAAATTTACGTCAAAACGTAGACAGACTTGGTTTTCACTAAAATTTATATCAAAACGTAACATTTAAAATAGATTTTAAAATTTAATGCTTAATTTTTTTTCTTCTAATTTGCTAGATATAATAATAGTTTATGTTGAAATCATTATGTTTTTTTAACGTAGTTAACCATGCATAATGGAAAAAGTCCAGAAAAGGGTATAGAGGGGCTAGTTAGAACTTGGGCTGGGCGATTAAGAGTTATAGGCTGCTGAAAAACTAAGGAAAAACTTGATGATGTGTACTTTGAAATTATCTATATCTATACTCCTTTATAAAAGATATTAGGAGGATAGAATTGTCTTTTCAATGAAAACGTAAGACGCTTGATTACAATCGATTTTAAGACGCCGGAATCAATTCACGTGATCAACCCTTGCCGGAATCAATTCACCCCCTTCTGTAACCATTGTTGGAGCAACCGACCGACGATGTAATAAACCCTTCCGTAACTGTTGCAGGAGAATGCTCTTTTCCCTTCCGTAACCGCCATTAGTTAACCTTGAAAACGGTACGTAAATCTGTGCAAATGATACAAATGAGGCCCTTGAAACAAACAGACACCGATTTCCCTTCGAACCAGGTTGATCTTCTGATTTTCTCTTTGGGGGATATGGTTAGGTTTCGAAATCAAGTGATAGGTTAGAATATAGAACATATATTGTTGTTTTTGACTTATGGTTTCGTTCCGGCGTTCAGAAACATGCTTGATAGCAATTGTGTGTGGTCTCTACTAGCTCAGTGTCACACCCCGTCAGAGGCGGAAACACGAGGTGTCACACGTTTAGTTCATAGCACAAGGTATAAATACATTTACTAAGGCATCACAAAATTTATTAATTTCATAATTAATATTCAACACTTGTTAAAATAGACAAACAACAACCAAAATGAAAAACATTGCCCAAATTTATTAGCTAAGTCCTTGTACAATCCTATATGATCCTTCACTTCCTAGTTATCATTTCCTGAAACATGTAAAGTAAAATGGGTCAACATAAAGTTGGTGAAAGACATAGGTTTTATAAGTTATAAAGATAGATTGGCATGAAAGATATAAAACAAATTCAATACAAGTTCAAACAAGTGTGCAAGCATATCAACACCAAATTTATTGCAATCAACCCTTAATGTTATATGCATCCACAATCACGAAGATTGTGCCGTTGAAATGTTATTACATTCACAATCCCATAGATTGTGCCGTTGAAATGTTATATCGGTTTCCCCTATATGGCCATACTAGTATTATCTTAGGCTTGTAAACAAGTTAATGATTGCAATGTTGTTATAGTGTTCAAATATCAAGCATATAATTGAAATTACTTGTTTAAGAATATGTTTTGATATAAATTTTGAGTTATCAAGCCAAATGTACATGTTTCACCCCAAAAATAAAAGGAAAAGGGGTTATGAATCTCACATTGAATAGTCGAGGGTAGGCCTTGTAACTTGTAGTAATTTAGATTTAAGGATGCCCTGAATTCGCCCTTCAAGAACACCAACTCGAAATCGTTTGAGTGAGACCCGAGAGCTTGAGCTGATCCGAAACAGTGGGGAAAAGACGGATTTTGTGATTTTGGTTTGAGGACGCAACAGGGTATTAATAGGGTGTTAGACACCGACACGGAATACGTTTATGGCTCGGATTGATAGGAAATACAGCCCGATTACAGCCTTGATTGAGCCGCGTATAACCACTTTCTAAAAGGGTTTCATTGCATTGAAACCGGTCGAGATTTTTAAATAAATGACAAATATATTGCCCCCATTTTGTCGTGATTCAGTTAGAACAAGATTGGGAATGAGATTAATTCCGGATTTGCAGGGAATGAACAATGATTCGCGTGGTTTGACTTTTGCAAGTCAAACTTGATTTTAAATTGGTTCCAGGGTTCAAAAAGAAGGGAAGGGGTTCAAAATGAGATTCAAACATTTTGAGGGGGTTCAATTGTTATAAAGGAGGGTCCAAAGGTATTCTTTTAATCTAAATAATTAGATTACAAAATTTTCTTTTATAAAACCATAAAGACTTAAAACTTATATATATATGTATATATACATATCATTAATTATTTTAATGAAAATCCATTTTATAAAAATTTAAAGCTTGTAATTAATTTATTTAATTTGATAAAATATATAAATCTATATATATTTGATATACAAAATATAAAATCAAAGTTTGAATTTACCCGCTGAATGAAATAATTGATGTGGCACTATGTACAAGTACGTTATGTAATTGTTGAAATAATAAGGTGGTCACTTGCGCAAAATGGAGTAAAATAGTAAAAGCAAAAGTTATGGATGTTACACTATCCCCAAGTTGAGGGAATTTCGTACGAAATTCAACCGGTGTAGGCGACTGAGACAGAAAAGAGATGAGGGTACTCAAGCTTCACTGTTGAAGAATACGAATGAGGTTTGAACTTCAAGAAAGTTTATTAATTTAGTAACCATCTTTAGCCCTACAGTTGGGATTGACGTTCCAGTGATTTAGGGTTGAAATCAAATATTCATAGAGATGATGACTATTTCTTACATGATAGGGTTTACTAAGATTTGCATGCACTGCAAACTTTTATTACGTGTGCACTTGTAATAATTGTTTACTTTGCATGATCACCTTAGTTTCTCTTATCCCTCTACAACGTCCATTAAATTGGATTGTCGAAGGAAAATAGTTATTTATGTTTAGAGATGTCGAAGGTGTTTAGTTATTGCTCGAGTAATCATGTTAGGTAGCGTGTTGCTTTGAAATACAATTAGTAAGTTTGGTAACCTTGATGATAACATGACATAAGTAATTCATGCTTGTTAGATTGAACTAATGTGTGGGTAGTGACACTCACATATAACAAACAAAAATGAAATTAACACCAAAGTAGTAAAATTGAGATAACAATTCATAGAATAAGGCAGATAAACATAAAATTTGGATAAAACCAAGTAGTGAACAAAACACAATGAAAAAATCAGGGTTAACAGGTCTTCCCTAGCTAAGGGAATTTCATCTAAAACTTAACTAGTGGAGTTTGCGTTATCCTAAATAACTGAATCTCGGCGGTTTCCAAGTGCTCATAAGACAAAACTCGATTTGGAGAAGCTTGATTGTTGGTAGGGTTCAGCTTGGGGCAATGGTTTCTGAGGTGGTCGGTGGCACTGCAGACATAGCAAGCTCTACCATTTTGTAATTGCGGGAGTTTCGGTAGAAGTAGTACTAACCACACGACAAGTATCTGCCACGTGACCCCCTCTACCACACTTAGTACATATGCGGCAGGGGTAGGTAGCATGATGATGATATTGACATTTAGCACATAAAGGGGATGTCCAGCCATAAGGTTTCTTCATGGAAGCTTTGGTTTGGGTTGGTGTCACTTGGGTAATTGGAGCAGCAGAGGTTACCATGGCGAAATCCATGTAAAAATGATGATGGTGCATACTGCAAGAGCACCACTAACGCACCCGTGCCATAAGGACTATTTATCTGTTGTGTTGATGTTATTGCAGAACAACTGACCTTCCCTAACATTGTTACAACATCATAAGTTTCGCAGCATGCTTACCTTTATTAAAAGTTTCAAAGGATGTAATATTGGTTCATTTTTTTTGTTAAGGTAACAAAACAATACCTATCAAGTTCCAACCACCAATCATCTTTAATGTTATGTTTTTGCATAATCTAAAACTTTAGATTTTTCGTGCTTATATTTTCAGTCAAGATTGAGTCCTGATGCAGGCCATATACTTAGTGGCTCCACAGATGGTTTAGCCTATGTATGGAAGGTGAGCTTTTCTTTAAGATGCAACATAATGTTAAACTATACCAAGAGCTTAATTTGTGTCCTGTTGATTTTGATTTTTAAGTAGCAAAATGGCTTGTATGAAGTTAGGATCCAAAGCAGATGCATTTCAGAAACAAGGGCAGGCTTGGTACGTTCTTTAATTTTTGTAAATTTCTTTTGTTCTTTTTGATCTATTGATTACATATAGTATATAGATAGTTATATATGTATATGCATCATGAAGAACGTATATGATAAATTGATGTTAATATATTAATATGCTATGACTTTTGTGGTTCATGGATTTCTTGATGATTTGTAGACTTTTAGATGGTTAAATCTTTATCCAATAGGTATTTTTTTTCTTCATTTGTAGTACCAAATTGTGTTCCTAAAAATATTAAAATCTTGTGTTTTTTTTTTTAATTTATAGGACCTGAGGTTGAATCAATGCTGAAGTTAAAATGTGATGTGTTTGACCTCAAAAGTAAAAGGGGTATTTTTTTTCTGTCGAAGGGAACTCGATTGCGTTGAAGGTAGCTTTTCAAGTTACCATCTTGTTTTTCAAAATTTTAAAGAAGTTGTGTTAATGTTGAAGTTTTTTTTTAACTGAACTCAAAAGTCAAAGGGGTATTTTGCTTTGTCGAAGGGAACTCGATTGCGTTGAGTGTAAACGGGAATTACAACAAGCAATTGAATTTCAAGATCGACGATTAATGAATCTGCAGTTGACCGACATAAAAAAATCGTCAGTTTCAAAGGAGTTTATCCCTCGGCAATGCAGTTCCTTCACCAACTCAGATAAACCAAAATCTTGTGTTTCCATCTGATGGCAGCAATGAAGAACTTGTGTCTGAGGATAGTCTTAAATACTAATAATTTTATATTCTATATTTATCTTTCATTTCCTGATGATTCTTACTACTAATAACAACTAATGTAGCCCCAAATGATGATCTGATACCAATGTTCCACCAAATGCAGAGGAAGAAAGCTCAGAGCAGAATGAAACTGCTAAGAATGAAAGGTTTTGAAGTTATTGTAATAATGCAAGTTTTTTTATTTATTTATTTTTGTGTGGTGTTAAATTGTGTATTAATTATTCAAATAACAGCTTAGATCATGCACTTCCTGATAACTTGGTTGCATCCCCTACAAAGTCAGCCACCCCAAACTAGACTAATTTCTCAACTGATATGCCCAAAGCCGATTATGGTGCTGCAATTTCAATTCATGTTACTTCCAAACGCCAAGGTATACATCAAAACAATATATCCATTTTAAAATTTCTTTTAAACCGTTTATACTCACGAAATGATCGATTTGAGTTGTTTTTTTTTAATCTGAAATGGGGTCAAATGGGTTATATAAAGATTAGGTAAAAGGGGGTGTGTCAAATGGGCCGAACGGGGTCGAAAGTCACCCAATCTCCCTTTTTTTAATGCATCCAACATCCTAAATTGTTTTATTCTAAGTTTAGATAAAGATCTAAGTAGCATGAAGTTGGTTGAGCTAAGAGAGCAGTGGCTAAATCAAGAGGCATCAAGGGGTTGTCTAAGCTGAAAAAAGTTGAGTTATTGGAGCTTTGTGCAAATAAGGAAGAAATTTCACATGTAAAGTATATAGGAAACATGTTTGATCTTATTTTTTTATTTTTTTGAAAATCTACACTGATTGTGGCATTGGGTTTGTGTTTAAAAATGTATTTTTAGAATGACTATCAGTGGTCTTCATCAAGTATTACACTGTATGTGTTTTTTTTGTCTTAAATTAACCAGTTCTTGACTATATGCTTACGTAACCTTAAACTCTATAACTTTAACCATTTTCCATCAATGGTTTGGGTTGCGTTGCGTGTTTGTCTAGCATGTGTGTTCCCTTCATCTTTCCCTCAATGGTTCGCAGGTATGAGACTGTTATCACAGGTTTGATTGTGTTGTCAATTTCAAAGGTTTATGTAGGTTCATATTGGTATCGTTCTATTTAAAATTAATAAATCTAAAATTTTAAATTGTTAATGATCTTGCCCCAATGTTCTACCTTTCTGTAAACCACAACTGATTTTTTTTTATTAAGTTTAAGATGGTTTGTTTGTTAAGAAGCTAACAGAAGAACTCTTCGGACAGGTTGGACATGATTTGGTGCAGTTATTTATAACTAAAATCATGCTAGACGCTCACTTCTGGAAGTTGAAAGGTTTTCCAAGTAGCAGCAGCGTTCGTGTGAATCGATGAAGAAGGTGAATCAATGAAGGGGGCTCCGGCGATGAACGGATTGTGATACCTCTTACGCGTTTTGGTACATCATATAAATATTTTATAAGCAACTTGCATTTACCTAAGCAAATGAGGTGTAATTTATTAAAAACATTCATTTAATTAAGCAAATATTTACACAAAATTTATTTGTCGGGGCCGCACATTGTGCGAGTTCCCTACTAGTCTTATTTAAGTAAATAAAAAATTATTAAAAATACTATAAATCATGCTTATATATAGGAATGTTCCACTAAAAAGTGGTTTTTCGCTAAGAAATCCTAAGGGTCAAAAGAACTCCGATTGAGCTCATTCAAGCGGCGTTGGAACTGTCTCATCGAACCCTAATCCGAACCCAAAAACCTAAACCCCCCTCCACCCGGACTCCCAAAAACCTAAACCCCCTCCACCCGCACTCCCAAAAACCTAAACCCCCCCCTCCAACCCCTCCCCGAAAAGCTTAAAACCACCACCCAACCCCCCCCCCCCCAAAAAAAAAAACCTAAACCCCCCTCCAACCCCTCCCCGAAAAGCCTAAAACCACCACCCACCCCCCCCCCCCCCAAAAAAAAAAAACCTAAACCCACCCCCAAAAACCTAAACCCCACAAAAAAAAAACCTAAACCCTAATGCTAAACCTTAAGGCTAAAATCCTAAAATTCAATGCTAAAATCTAAACCCTAAAAGCTAAGATGGAAGAGTTCGACGATACGGTTCCAACGCCGCTAAATTGAGCTCAATCGGAGTTCGTTTGATATCATTTCTTAATGTTTTTGTCGTTTCTTAGCGAAAATCAACTTCTTATTTGAACATCCCCGTATATATATACACACACACACATACACACACATACTAGTTTAGAACTCGTGTAATATACACGGGTGAAAAATACTAAAATATAAAATTGTTAAATCTTAACGTATATATTTTACAGGTATAAAAATATATTACATATACTATTTAAAATATGTAAAAGCTAATATATAGTTGGGTTTCAAAAATACGTTAATTACTATTTAATGTAATTTGATTTTCATTTACTATTTGATTGGAAATAAAAGTTAAATAATTAAATTTTAAAGTTTTTTATAATAAGAAATAACTTAAAATAAATGTGTTTTATTAGTATAATTAGTATTTTTATTTAAAAAATATATTATTATTACAAAAAATGATGAGAATGATTATGAAGGCGACACTGGAATGAAAAACCTTTATTTATTATACGTATCATCTATCATAGATATACCGGTATATTTGTTTTTGTTAAATTGAGGCTCTTGTTTTTAACCGATTTGAGTGAAAATCAAAAGTATTTTTACACATGTCTTGTACTTCTTAAGATATTTAAGAAAGGTCATATTAAAATTATTACAATAGTATTTAGTTTGGTGCTACTGCCCTACATAAGAAAAGACCAAAATCTTTGATATTGATATTGGCGTCAAACCATTGACCATTATTCATTACAATGATGGAAAAAAAATATCATTCTCGTTGAGGTTGGTGACCCAGTGATAGAAGAAAATCCTCTAGAAACACCAAAGTTTGAGTTAGTCATTATTTCAAGTCTCACTCCCATAAGAATAAATAAATCCTCCTTTAAAAAAAACTTATTCTCGATAGTTTAGGTAGTCATTTTTTATTTCCATCTTGCTACTTTGGTAGTGAGCATCGCCTTGATTTTTGTAATGAACGTTACAATGAAAGGCTTACACACTCTTTCTTGTTCAAGCACTTGTTCTTAGTTCTCTAAGTGGAATGAACTATATAAAACGAAGATCACTTAAATAGATATGATTTGGATTTATGGATTTCCTAAAGGTTAAGTGTAAGTGTGGGTCAAAGTATTGAATTTATATAAAAGCAATTTTGAATACTTTAAGTAGAATTAGCATAAGAACCGTATCTCAAGCAACTTGATTTGATTCAATCCATCGTGATAAGAAATTGTTAACGTGAAATTGAATTGTTTAATCCGAATTGCTTGTAACATTATAACATCTCTAATCAACAACGTATTCTAATCAACGGATTAGAAGATATGCTACACGACTTAAATTGTGGTAATTATATGAAATCTCATTAATAAATTTTATCAAACGATGAACTGAATCAATAAAAAAAATAAAAACTTATTGTTGCCGATTCAACCCAAAAAGACAAGCACTAAACAAGTAATTCTACATCAAAATCCAAAAAATAAAAATAAAAAATGAAATGAAATAAAATAAAATAACCTAGAACCAATGTAAAATGTAATGTTTACATCAAGATTTACCTTAGATTATTAGGTTCTGATATGAAAATTATCTTTGTTTTCGATTCATTCTTCTGTATAATACCTGACACCCGCATGTATAGAGCGGCCCGATCCTCGGTTCTTGTTTTAATGATATTTGATCTTGGCTATAACCTGGTCGATCTAGTTACCTCGTTTCCCTCTCCCTTATTTGTTACTAATACTACAATTGTCATATTGCTATCAATTTATACATATTTTACAAGCCCTTAATGCCAAATCTTTTTTTTGCCTTTCTCTCTCTCCCCCCCCACACACTTTCCCTCTTAAAAATGTAAAATTTATTTATTTTTTATTTTTTCGTTTATAACTTTTAAAATATGATGTTTTATAAAATTTCGAATATACCGTTGGTGACGTGCTTATTTTTATCTACATGTCGATGTAAGTGCCGTTCAAAACGGAGTTCCGCGTGATAGCGTACAAGTTCTTCAAGCACTTACGTACAACGCCGTTATGTTTTTTTTTAACTTCTTACTTATTTAAAACGGTTCTGTTTTCGTTATCTAACGTGCCGCTACGTGCGAGTTAACACCAACGCGCATAGCTCTTCAAAGACTTTCAATTATTTAACGGTTTAGTTTTTTTCACAAAGTTTCAAACTGTTTATTATCCATTATTTAACGTGTCGCAACGCGTGTAGAACCGCCACACAACTGGGTAAATTACTAGTTACATGTGAAATATAAGTTTTTAAAAAATAATTACCTATATATGAAATTATTATTTTACTAAAAGTAGTTTATTTATATATTTACTCACAAATCACAACTATTGGTCAAATAAACAAAATCTACCTTTAAAAAAAAAACAACCAAAATCTAGAAACCCCTTTTATCTAGACACAAATCCCAATCACCCGGAAAGTACCATGCCATTGTTTTGTAAAACCACGTCACTCTTTCAAATTTTCCAAACACTCCTGAATCCTCATCTTGACGGCCTTCCCCAGTTCCCCCTCTTTAGTGCGATTCCACCTGTTTTCTGTCATCAATTCATCCAAGAATACTATCTACTTTCTGTTATTCAGCAATTACCGCCGGAGATCGGCGATTCGCCGCCGTATGGATTCGTGTTATTTATAATTATTACTAATTTGAAGTGATCTTAGGGTTCAGTAAGGATTTAGGGTTTTGGATGGGTTCAAAGACGTGGATGCAACCAGCTCCGACCTACAGTCCGCTGGAGACTTATTGGGATACAGAAGATGACGCTCCTGGTCCTCGTTGCGCACACACTCTCACCGCTATCGCACCTACCAAATCTCACGGTCCTCGGCTTATTTTATTCGGTGGCGCCACCGCCATTGGCGGTGGACCGTCGTCTGCGGTCCCCGGAATCCGTAATTATCCATCCTTTTATTGATTATTTTGTAGAATTGGTTTAATTAGCTGCGAATTGAATAGTTTGAATGTTTTAAATTTTAGGGTTAGATGGCGTGACGAACTCTGTTCATGTATATGATGTTATCACTAGGAAATGGACCAGGTTGCTTCTGTTGTACTTTATTCCTGCATTTGTACTGTTTTTTTTTTTTTTCGAATTTGAGTGTTGATTTGTGAAAAGTTACCAGAATTCAACCAGCTGGGGAGCCTCCTTCACCTAGGGCTGCTCATGCAGCAGCTGTTGTGGGAACCATGGTTGCATTTCAGGTGATTGAAGAGTAGATTCATGTTAAATATTGTTGTTGATATTACTTGTATTTAGCCCACGGGTCAAAGTTAAGTTTTTCTAGGGTTTATGGTTTCAATAAAAATATCATTCAATTTTACAATTTACAATGAAATGCTTACAGAGTTTTGGTTTTTCAGTTTTGATAAGTTTATGCTGTTGCTAGGGGGGGATAGGTCCAGCTGGGCATTCGACAGATGATCTTTATGTGCTTGACTTGACCAATGACAAATACAAATGGCACAGGTAAACTTGTGCAGTCAGATTCATGTCTTCTTTAGGTGTTACTTGTTAGTTTGATTTTTTAATTAAAATTCGGGTTGGTTTCTTTTCGGCCTGCAGGGTTGTTGTTAGAGGTGAGGGTCCCGGACCTCGTTATGGACATGTAATGGATTTGGTAGCCCAACGGTACCTTGTTTCTGTTAGTGGCAATGATGGTGAGTTTATCTCTATGCACCTCGAAGATGATAGTCACATTTCTAGAATGACTAACTTGAATATAAAGAAGCTAAAACCTTGAAATTGGTTAATAACCCGGACATCCATGGCTCACAAGTAAAAAAGATGGCTTATGAAATTGCACTTTATTTCTGTTGTAATGATTTCCATTCCCATTTTTTGTAGTTGTATGTTAGTATCTTTGGGTGAATAAAGGAATTCTTTCTTTTTCACTCTTAAACAAATTCTGGGTTTCTGGGTTGTGACTATGGTCTCAAGTTCTGAGTTTCTCCATCTTTTTGTCATTTGTTGTTGGATATATTGATCTTGCAATCATTAAAAGAAAAAAGAGGTTCATGTATGGTAAATTTGTTATGTGAAATATTAGCAACTTGGCAGTATTATTTTTCAATCACAGCAGCATGGTTGTAAAAATCGCTAGGCGCTAGTCGGGCGGTGGGGTGGGGCCTAGGCCTAGGCGGGATTAATCGGGGCCTAGGCGGGATTAATCGGATTGGAATTTTTATATGTAATTTTCAGTTTTTTATATATATACACACATTTTTATATGTAATTTTCAAAATTATATATATACACACACACATTTTTTAAAGAAGCCGGAAATTACAAGAACTAAACTGAAAATCGCCGGAAATTTGCCTGAAAGTCGCCGGAACCTGCCGGAATCTCGCCGGAACCCTACCGGAATCTCGCCGGAAAAACGGGAAGTGGCCGATTTTTGGCCGACTAGGTCCGCCTAGGCCCAATTTTGACCCAATTTTTCCGATTAGCGATTTTTAGTCCGATTTGGCCAAAATTAATCCTTGAACCGCCGCCTAGCGACTAATCGGCGCCTAGGCGCGATTTTTACAACACTGCACAGCAGAGTAATATTAGCTACAATAGCTGCCCTTTGTAATTAACATCTTCACAATGTAGTGTTTTATTGTTGATTAATAAAAATAAAATCAGTATCTTCTCATTTTAGTTAATTTTGGATTTTGTTCTTCTGTTATTTTGCTTATACTGCTGCTGTGTGTGTGTTTTTTGTGACTGTGAGCACCTGTTACCAGTAAACTCACGCCAACCCATTACCCTACCAATACCCTGCTAACCAATGTGATTAGGTAAAACGCAGCTTGCGTTGGGCAGATGGCCTTCAAGGGTGTTAAAGGCAGACAACCAGTGGAAAACTGTGTTATACTGTTAAATTTTAGGTTTTGCATGTGTATAATGTTGAATTTTGGTTTCAGACACTAAAGTACCTCATAATTGTTAAGTGTCATACTGTTAATACTTGTTCTGAAACTAGAGGTTGAGGACTTTCTGTTAATGATTCTAGTGAGATATGAAGTACTTTCTCAGTTTTTTATTACTTTAAAGTGTTTGTGGTAGTATAGTGTGAAAATGCTATATGTTGTTTAGTTACATTATGTCATTTAGAAGTATTGGCTATGCTTGAATGTCTTTTATTGGCACACTTTCTTTTTAATTTTATTAATGGAAAATGGCATTGTTTGAACTACATCATTTACTTCAGAAACCTATAATAGCAGCATCTTCTTGTCTTCTAGGAAAGAAAGTGCTTTCAGATGCTTGGGCTTTGGATACCGTGCAAAAACCATATGCTTGGCAGAGACTAAATCCAGAAGGTGATAAACCTTCTGCTAGAATGTAAGTACATAATTTAGTTGTGATTCAAGTAATGAAAAGTCATTTGTCATACGACTTTAATGGCTTTTTTGTTTATCTAGTCGTGGCTCTGAAATAGTCGAAATAGTTCTGTACCACTATATTAATCTTCTGAATATATGTTAATTAATCTTTTAGTGTGTAACCCGGTTGGACCAGAAGATCTTCTTTATTCTTCTACAAGTTTGTACTTAATTAAGGGAACATGTTACAATTTCTTTGAGGTTTAATTAACATGTTACAATTTATTTGAGGTTACAACTAAGAGGGCCATGCTTTTAAAGATGGGTTTTGTATGTAATCTCAAATATTGTTTTGCTGGTAGTTTAATCTTGAATGAATGACCTTCCTATATATGTGTATATGATATTAAAAGGATTGGATGCACTTGCTTCATTTCTGCATCTGATTAACAAATTTGGTATCTTAGTCCATATAAACCTGACATCCATATTCTAGCATGTAAAAAGATGCAGATACAGTTGTATTCCTTTCTGGCCATTCTAGAGTTGATTGTGTATTTCAAAATTTTTATCCGTTTAATCTAAAAGTTACAAATGAAGTTTCAAGCAAAGTTTAAAAGAACGGAATCGCGCCTCGAGGCGTTTTCCCTTCGCCTCACGAGGCGTAAGCCTCGAGGCGAACCGAGGCGTAAGCCCGAGGCGGAATTAAAAATTAAATATAAAAATTATATATCTTACAAAAATAAAATACTAAACATCAAACATTGTTTGTATCTTGTTTGTTGACTACATCAACCCTTTCCAAACCTTTCCCAGGTGTGATGTGTGGGAGAAGAATGAGAAATTAGGTCAAATTAAGGAGGAGAATGAGAAAATAGGTCAAATTAAGGAGAACCAAACGCGAATTATGGACTTTTGACCCATTTGAGTTGTGTATTTCGTTAATAGAACGATATACACAGCTCAAATGGGTCAAAAGTCCAGTCAAAAGTCATTTTTTTCCATTTCTACCACATCACCGCCTCAGCCCGCCTCGACCGCCTCAGCCCCTGTGAGGCGTACGTACAAAAATACCTTGTGAGGCGTCGCCTCAGACTCGTTTTTCTACCGCCTCGCCTCGAGGCGTACGCCTTGACCGTTTTTTTACTGTTGTGTGTTCAAGTTATTGTTCATCATGCATCAATTACGAATAAACCAACATGTAACTGCATAAATCCAAAGAGTGAATTTAATGGATAAGATGTATGATTACCATATTTGTTTCTTACAATTTGCAGGTATGCAACTGCTAGTGCCCGCACAGATGGTATGTTTTTGCTTTGTGGTGGAAGAGACAACTTAGGCACGGTATTGTGCTGTTTTTGTTGCTTACGCTTAGCATTTTCTTACTAATACCTCGACTTATAAATGTATACGATAATATAATATTCGTTTTAAGTATGTATTAGCATTATATTGCCACTTAACTGTATATTGTCCTTGAAACTATTGGTTTTGTGTGTGTGTGTGTTGCGTTTGCAGCCGTTAGCAGATGCCTATGGATTGCTCATGCATAAGAATGGTCAATGGGAATGGACACTTGCACCTGGAGTTTCACCTTCACCAAGATACCAACATGCAGCGGTAAGTAATCATAATTTAGTTGGTGTATATCTCTCAATGAATATTAATAAAGCTAAAGTCATTAATTTCTTTGAAGTCCATGCTTAAAAAATCAATTTGTTGGTCATCAGGTGTTTATTGGTGCTAGATTGCATGTTACAGGAGGTGTTCTGAGGGGAGGACGAGCTGTAGAAGGCGAAGCAGCTGTCGCAGGTTAATTTTGATTTTTTTCATATTTCATAATATAATTTGTAATCTAATTGATGAAAATAAAATGTAGATCTTTAATCTTTTCAACATGATTATATTTACAGTTTTGGTCACGGCTGCTGGTGTCTGGTTAGATAGACATGGCATGGTGACTTCTTCACGCAATAGCAAGGGTGGTCAAACTGAAGATTCTTCTTTGGAGCTCATGAGGCGTGGTAGGCATGCCGCTGCATCTGTTGGCGGTCGTCTATATGTCTATGGCGGTCTTAGGGGAGGTAAGTTTTTGTTCCCAGAATACCCTTTTGACATTTATCGTCAAACATATCATGTAACTTGAAAGAAAGTATAATCATATGTATGTATCGTTGCATGATATTGAATTGTTTCATGTATTGCAGATGTGTTGTTAGATGATTTTCTTACCGCAGAGGACTCACTTGATTCTGATTCTCCTATGTTAACATCTGAAACCACCTCAAACGTGTCAAGTCCCAGGGCAAACAAATTGAGCCTGTTTGGTCAGATGTCTCCTGACAGTAGACCAGAGAGTACATCGTCTGGTGGTTTAAGGTTAGACCTGTTTTTTCTCTTATTTCTATAACCTGCCGTAGGCTAATATTTGGTAGATGTGTCATTTTCAGCACTTTTACCTATGAATGTGTCAATTTTTTTTTATATCAAATGGATCAAATTTAATAAGAATTTAACTAACATGGGTTGAAGAGGATGAAAATATCTCAAAGTCTTGTTTTATTCAAAATTAGATAATTATTACAATAATTTTGTTTTTCCAGTATGAACAAGGAATCTATGGAGAGGCTGGCTGAAGCATCTGCTGCAGAAGCACAGGCTGCTAATGCCGTATGGAAAGCTGCACAGGCACATGCTATGAATCCAAATGAAACACCAGTTTCAGATGATTCACAACCTGCAGAAAACAATTCAGAGGGTGCTGATATAGAGGGAGATGTTAGACTTCACCCAAGAGCTGTATGTGTTTCTCAACCTTAATGTAGTGTTTGGTATTGGGGAATAAAGGAATGGTCCATTTGGATTTAAAAACTCACAATATGACGTTTTCTGTCGTGTTATATCTTCAATAACCCCAGACTCTTTAATATTTTAGGTCTTTTTAGTTATTTTTTTATTTTTCAAAATTTAACTAAACTTTGATTTCTTTGATAAGCTTATTTGATAGTTTCTTGATCTTTTTAGTTTGTTTATGATATTGTTTTGTATATTTTATTAATTTATGCAATAATTATAACTGAAGTTATACACTTATTTACATATAGTGTGAGTTGTGAAAAGCTATAAAAGACAGTTATTTAATACATGTTGCAGTTTTAGTTAAAAATTGTTTATATCTATTCTTTTCTAGGATAAAAATGCATGATGTTTATACACTGCAGGTTGTGGTTGCCAAAGAGACTGTAGGAAACCTTGGAGGGTTAGTGAGACAGTTATCCTTGGATCAATTTGAAAATGAGAGTAGACGAATGATTCCTTCTCAAAATGAACTCTCATATCCAAACAAAAAGTTCATAAGGCAAAAGTCACCTCAAGGCTTGCATAAGAAGGTAAATTTTCATTTTCAAGTCACATACTTTTTAGTATAGAAATACTGATATGTGTGTGTATTAATTTTGCAGGTCATATCTACTTTACTCAGGCCTCGAAACTGGAAACCTCCTGCTAACAGGAGGTTTTTCCTTGATTCTTATGAAGTAGGAGAGCTTTGCTATGCTGCTGAACAAATCTTTTTGCATGAGCCTACAGTTCTTCAATTAAAAGCTCCAATCAAAGTGTTTGGTGACCTACACGGGCAATTTGGTGATTTGATGCGGTTGTTTGATGAATATGGATTTCCATCTACTGCTGGAGACATAACGTAGGCTTACAATCCACTTTTCATTTTGAAAATCTTCTACCATTTAACTTTGTTTGGTGTGAATCATGCTGACATCGAGTTGCATTGACCAGATACATTGATTATTTATTTCTTGGTGATTATGTTGACCGAGGACAACATAGCTTAGAGACGATCACTCTACTTCTTGCTTTAAAGGTATGCTTACAACTTATAACCCTAATTATGATTCGTTATTCACTTTGTTCTTTTGCTTTTTGTTGTTTTCAGATTCAGTATCCCGAGAATGTTCATTTGATACGCGGGAATCACGAGGCTGCTGACATCAATGCACTCTTTGGTTTTCGACTTGAATGCATCGAGAGAATGGTAATTGGTGATTTCATTTAGACTACAGCTGGCATTTTTGACCCGTGTACGGGTAAATGGGTCAAAGTTTACTATATCTATTACACATCAAATACATAAACTAATTTTTTTTAGCTTGAATGAAAATGGCTCGGAAGTCACCCCAAGTCATTTTATTGAAAAAGAATTAGATTGTTATTGTAATAGTATAGTTTTTTGCAATCATATTTAACACATTAATTATCTATAAAATACATAAAAGAAAGATAAAAAGAAGTGTTTACGGGTCATCGGTCAACCCACCTGATTGACCCAAAGGTTGTTAGAGTGATCTTACGTTGGTGTATAATGAATGTACAGGGGGAGAATGACGGGATCTGGGCATGGTCGCGGTTCAATCAACTGTTTAACCATCTTCCACTTGCAGCATTGATTGAGAAAAAGATAATATGTATGCATGGTGGCATAGGGAGGTCGATACATTTGGTTGAACAGATAGAGAAAATAGAGAGACCGATAACAATGGATGCTGGATCTCTTATCTTGATGGATTTATTATGGCAAGTTTTTTATTCATATTCTGCTTTTGGTTTTATTCACAAGGCTTTCTAGAAACTGTTTTTGACTTTTTCTCTTTGACTTTCTGCAGGTCTGACCCCACAGAAAACGATAGTGTGGAAGGTCTAAGGCCAAATGCTAGGGGACCGGGTCTAGTCACTTTTGGGGTATGCATACAGTTTTCAATGAGAAATTAACGTGCGCTATGAGTTAACTGTCGTATTTTCATCTTCAAGATTTTACCCTTTTAACTAGTAGTGGTGGCAATTTCGACCCGTTTAATTATGAATATGTTTTATCAGTAACGGGTCATATAGATAAAATCAAAATAAAGATTAGTCAAATTTTCATCTTCAAGATTCCTTTTCAGTAGTGGTCAAATTTCTCATTTTGACCCGGTAATGAACAATCTTCCCGGACCATCTTGCCACTTCTTTTTAGCATGTTGGATTAACGCATTATTACTTTTGCAGCCTGACAGAGTTACCGACTTCTGTAAGAGAAACAAACTTCAGCTGATCATAAGAGCACATGAATGTGTAATGGATGGGTTTGAAAGATTTGCTCAGGGGCAATTGATTACCCTTTTCTCTGCTACTAATTATTGTGGTAAGCAGCCTTGGCTTAACATGTTATTCTATGGGCTCGGCTTGTTTAACTTAAGAGAGCTCAAGATTGGGTTCGTATAATTTAAGAGAGCTCGAATTCGCTTAACTTAAGAGAGCTCGAGCTTGCTTCGTATGAGCTATACTTCTAAAGTTCGAGCTCGGACTGTGAGTAGTTTTTCAAGGGGCTAGGGTCATTTATTATTTAACTATTTAATTATTTTATGCATATACATTTATAATTATACATACATATATATTTGTATTTATAATATAGCATAATATATATTATTATTTTTATCATATTTTATGTACAATAATAATTATTATGTAAATATATATTTAATATACAAATAAATTATATAAGTACTAGGCATGTTTAGGCTCGCGAGTCTAGTCAAGCTCGATATGTTAAATTCGGGCTCGTACTTTAAATGAGCTTCTGTGTAGGTTCGAGCTCGTGCTCGAGTTCATTTAAGCTCGGTTTAAAACCTTTTAATGAACAAATCTTGAGTAGCTTAGAAGCGGCTCGGCTCGTTTAAGCTCGGTTCAATTCGAGCTTTTAACGAACCGATCTCGAGTAGCTCACGAGCGGCGCGGCTCATTTACACCCCTATGTTGTTTTTCTACCGTAAAATATAGATTAAATCTAAATACAATGTTTTTAGCAAATGAAGAGAACCGCACTCTAATTGTGGCAATTAAATCCAGGGACTGCAAACAATGCTGGAGCTTTACTGGTGGTTGGCAGAGGACTGGTGGTTGTTCCAAAACTGATTCACCCGTTGCCGCCTCCACTTAACTCACCAGAAACATCTCCTGAACATTTTCAAGATGACACCTGGATGCAGGTAGCTTTCATATATACATAAACTTATAGATCATCAAGTCTTGTGAATACTATTAAACTTATCAAATCCATATTTCCTGTTTGTTAGGAGCTTAATTATCAAAGACCCCCCACTCCTACCCGGGGCCGACCCAAATCTAATAATGACCGGAACTCACTTGCATATATTTGACTGGTAATATGATTTGAGGATTTTGCATAAGTTATATACTCCCTCTAGGGCTGGCACAACAGATTAAGATTATATTTAGAGTACATATAGATTTGTTCATATCTTGGTGTGGTACTGTGGTTTGTATCTATAATGTTCTCATGATATCTGGGAATTCTTCATGTGATTTGAATAATTTCTGCATTTAAAATGTTTACTTCAAAATACATCAGTCATGTATCATATATACAACTAACACAGAAATTTGACATGTAGACATATTCTTCTGAGAGTAGTTATTATTATTATTATTTTTGCCGTAAGTGTTGCTATATGTTTATGCGAAGGGGAATTCTGATGCATAGTTTACCCGAACCGGGCAGAAATATAAAAGCAAGAAAAGCATCTTATGCTACTACGTTATCAACTATTTGCCAATTTTAAATTTAGTTGCTATAATAATCTTTTAGTCATTTGACACTTTCTAAAACGGTCGTTTCAATCAAAATTTTATTGGGCTAATCTTGTCATAGTCTAATAGTCTACGGGGTGCAAGGAGCAAGTCTCAAGTTTACTGGATTGGGTTGCAAGTTTTTACTCCTACTAGGAGTCTAATACTTATTTATTTTATTATTTATTTATTATTTGGTATTATCTTTAAGTATTTGAGTAGGATTAAATTACTTGGTTAACAAGTTTTATTTTAGTATAAGTAGATGGGTTAGGGATCATTGTAAAGGTGTCAAGAATTATAATAAACAAAAAGAGTCGATCTTGGTTGAGATCAAATTCTGTGTCGTGTTCTTGGGCCTGATTTCCAACAATTGCAGATACAGCGAATGTCAACAACCAGGTTACGATAATCAAGGACAACAACAATCTTTCGTTCCAGTGCCCAATCCTAACTGCGACTAATTACCCCATCTGGTCGCTTAGGATTAAAGCAATCTTCAAGGCGCACGGAATCTGGGAAACAATTGAACCTGGAACAGATGTCGATCAGAAAAAAGGATAATTCTGCTATCGCCTATCTGTATCAGGCGTTACCTGAAGATTTGATTCTTCAAGTTGCAGGCTGTACCCACGCAAAGGAAATCTGGGATGCAATCAAGACCCGTCACCTTGGAGTTGAACGAGTAATGGAGGCAAGGCTTCAGACTCTTAAAGCTGAGTTTGAAGCAGCAAGGATGAAAGATAGCGAAAAAATAGATGTTTTTGCTGCCAAACTTTCTGGAATTGCCTCAAAATCAGCAGCACTTGGAACCGTCATCGAGGAAACCACGTTGGTCAGAAAAATATTAACTGCTATACCAGAAAAATTCTTAAATATGGCAGCCACTATTGAACAACTGGTTGATCTCAAAACGGTGAAATTCCAGGAAGTTGTGGGTAGGCTAAAAGCATATGAAGAACGAACCAGTGCAAAGGCTACCAATAACAGCCAAGACCAACTTCTGTTGTCCTATGAAGAATGGGACTCAAGAAAGAAAAGGGAAAAGAGCTTTGGTCGAGGTCGAGGGAATGGCCAAGACACCCGTGGTAGAGGCCGAGGTCGTGGTCGTTTTGGTGGTCGAGGAAGAGGCTTGGGCCGCGGACAAAATTCTCTAGATGGGAGACAACAAACTGAAAATTCAACCATAGATCGCTCCAAACTGCAGTGTTTCAGGTGCGATGCGTTTGGGCACTTCTCGGCTGACTGCCCAACACGAAAAAAAGATGAAAAGGCAAATCTGACACAAGCAAGGCCAATCGAAATACCACAGGCTAATGCTGATAAGCCTGCTCTGTTGATGACCGTGGCCAATCAAAGAAACAAGAAGGAGGTAATTCATCTCAGTGAAGAAAAGGTTTTTCCAGCCAAGTATGAGTCACATGATGATGGGGAATACATGTGGCATTTAGATACCGGAGGAACAAATCATATGACTGGAAACAAGGAGCTGTTCTCAACACTTGATACAAATATCGGTGGTACAGTAAGATTCGGTGATGACTCGTGTGTTGAGATAGAAGGAAGAGGGTCCATTCTTTTAGCATGTAAGAATGGGGAACAACGTTTGTTGACAGATGTACTTTATATTCCGTACTTAAAGAATAACATCTTTAGTATCGGGCAAGCTGAAGAAGGAGGCTGTATAATATTGATCAAACATGGATTCTTATCTATGTTTGAGCCAGATGGTTCGCTGTTAATGAAGGTTCAAAGATCCCCTAATCGTTTATATAAAATCAATCTAAAGGTTGGGACACCAATCTGCTTACAGGCCAAGATAGATGATCCAGCATGGTTGTGGCATGCCCGTCTCGGTCATGTGAACTTTGACACAATAAAGCGGCTGGGGACCAGTGATCTAGTTGAAGGAGTACCAACTATTAACCACCCCACTCAGATGTGTGAAGCATGTTTGGCAGGGAAAACTGTCCAAACAACCTTTAGAGCTGCAAAACCACTTGAACAGGTTTATGCGGACCTGTGTGGTCCAATAACACCCGCTACTCAGTCTGGAAACAGGTATATTCTGCTGATTGTTGATGATCACAGCAGGTTTATGTGGTCTTTCATGCAAAAAAACAAGGGTGAGGCGTTTGAACAATTCAAGAAATTCAAGTCTTTTGCCGAGAATCAATATGGAAGGAAAATAAAAGTCCTTAGGACTGATCGGGGAGGAGAGTTTACTTCCAACGAGTTTAAACAGTTTTGTGAATTTGCTGGCATCACAAGACAACTGACTGCACCCTACACGCCACAGCAGAATGGTATCGTTGAAAGGAGAAATCGAACGGTGATGAGCACAACAAGGAGTATCCTTAAAGCAATGGATATGCCACAGAGTTTCTGGGTTGAAGCAGTACGTCACTCTGTTTATGTTCTAAACAGGTTGTCTACCAGAATTCTAAAGAATCAGACACCATATGAGGCTCTAAAAGGTCGGAAACCAAATCTAGATCATCTACGGGTGTTCGGGTGTGTTGGATATGTAAAAGTACCCTCAAATCAAGTAGATAAACTTGATGACAGAAGTATTCCCATGGTTTACTTGGGAACAGAACCAGGAACCAAGGCGTATCGAATGTATGATCCCGAGGAGATGAGACTAGTGATCAGCCGAGATGTGAAATTTGATGAGTCACGAAAATGGGATTGGGATTTACAACAAGAATCCAATCACGAAGGTGAATTTGTGATACAAATAAATCCTGATGAGGCAGTTCCAGCAGTCCAAAACATTGAAAATGGGCCTGCTGAACCAGGCAGCCCACTTGGCCCATTTATGAATAGCCCACAAAGCACCAGCGGTTCAACTCATGGAAGCCTGGTTAATGAGGAGAACATAACTCATTCTGATGTTAGCAGTCCCGAAACAATAGTGAAAGGGCAGGGACCCATGCTGTCTCGAATTCCGACAGATACAAATAATCTGTCAGATCCACACATGGCAGAAGAGGAAACATATGATGATACATCACCTCGAGGTTGGAAGAATTTAAATGAAGTATATAATCTCCTTCTTACTGAAGGAGAACCAACCAATTTCAGGGAAGCTTCAGGACACAAAGAATGGGAGCAAGCTATGAAAAGTGAAATAGCTTCTATTGAAAGGAATAACACTTGGGAGTTAATGGACCTACCCCTGGGGCACCGGCCCATTGGACTAAAATGGGTATACAAAATTAAAAGGGATGCAAAAGGTGAAGTCACACGACATAAAGCCCGGTTAGTCGCCAAAGGCTACATCCAACAACATGGTATAGATTATGACGAGGTATTCGCACCCGTAGCCAGACTTGAGACTGTTAGACTCATTCTAGCTTTGGCTGCACAAAGAGGGTGGGATGTTCACCACCTAGATGTTAAAACAGCGTTTCTACACGGTGATCTCAAAGAGGACGTCTTTGTATCTCAACCAGAAGGTTTTGTGAAAAAAAGGAAGGAACAAAAGGTATACAAACTATCAAAGGCGCTTTACGGGTTAAAACAAGCCCCACGGGCTTGGAATACAAAACTAGATGGAGTTCTAAAGGAGTATGGATTCCAAAGGTGCAAGCTTGAACAAGCCGTGTATACAAAACGAACACACGAAGGATCGCTTGTGGTGGGAATTTATGTTGATGATTTAATTGTAACTGGTAATAACCCGGAGAAAATCAAGCAATTCAAAAGACAAATGGAAGATAAATTCGAGATGAGTGACTTGGGTTTAGTTTCTTATTATCTCGGGCTTGAAGTGATACAAGGCAAAGATGGAATAAAAATCAAGCAATCTAGCTATGCTAAAAAGATCCTACAACAAGCAGGAATGTGGGAATGCAATTCCACAAAATACCCAATGGAACCGGGTCTGAAATTAATGAAGGATGATGGCAGCAGCAGTGTTGATGCAACTCAGTACCGAAAAATGATCGGTTGTCTTCGGTACTTGACTCATACAAGGCCAGATCTTGCATACTCAGTGGGATATGCAAGTAGATACATGCAAGCTCCTCAAAACACACATTTTCAAGCTGTGAAACAGATTCTCAGATATGTGAAGGGTACTACAGAACTGGGAATTCATTATCGAAGAAGTGGAAGTAATGTTTTACTTGGTTTTAGCGACAGCAGCTTCTCAGTAGATCCGGATGATGGAAAAGGTACTACAGGGTTAGTTTTCTACTTTGATGATGGACCTATTGCTTGGAATTCACAAAAACAGCCAACAGTAGCCCTGTCATCTTGCGAAGCAAAATTTATGGCTGCTACTTTAGCAGCCTGTCAAGCAATATGGTTAAGAGGACTGTTAGCTGAAACAACTGGAAGAAAAGAAGAACAAGTTGTGATCAAAGTAGATAACAAGTCAGCAATATCCTTGATGAAAAATCCAGTATTTCATGGAAGAAGCAAGCATATCAACACACGGTATCATTACATACGGGAGTGTGTTGAAAAGGAGCAGATTAAAGTAGAGCATATCAGCGGGGATCAACAACGGGCTGATATTCTTACAAAAGCTTTGCCAAAGTTAAAGTTTGCTGAAATGAGAGAAATTTTAGGAATGAAGCTGATTGAGGACGCGGGAAAATAACTGAAGACTCAGGTCAAGATTGGGGAGGTGATTGTTGGACCAATCTTGACATAAAACAATAGACAGGGGTCTATTTTGTAAAGTGTTTATTTTGAGTCTTTATTTGAGTCAAACTAGAATTCTTGTAACCGTACAAAAGGTAAGTCGGTAGGAATTTTAGGAGATATATCTCAGATGGATTTGAGATTAGCCTAGATTGTAGGAATTGATTAACTTGATGGACTATAAATAAGGGTAGTTTTTCTTCTTTCTTTGTATCGTAAGTTTTCTATCAATTGGAGAAGGATTTCCAATAATTTGTTCTCATGTTTTTCTTTACTTGTTTTCTGAAATCTGGTATCAATTTCTTCAATTGGTATCAGAGCTTGGTGAAAAAGAACGCCGTTTTGAGAGTAATTTTTTAGGAAGGGAACGGGGAGCATCCCCTTTGGCTGCAGGGCTGAATACGAGAAGGAAAGGGAAGTCAGCAGCAGCATATTTTGACGAGTGTTTCACGAGAGTGAAGCAGGTGATTTGATCTAGTTGTAATAAGACAACTTCAATACTTGATCAATCAACCCGGTCCTTCCCGGCAAGGATAAAAACGGAGTAACCGGGGTAGTTTTTTTTGGCATAAGATATCCGATCGGATTTGCGGGTAGGCGGACGGGAAAAAGATTCGTCAAAGTAGGAGACTTTGAATCTAGTCTTGCCTAGCAGGTAAAGAAGAAAAACGGTAAAAGTAGCAGGGTAGCGTACTTGTTTTTTTTCTTTGATCGGTGGACAAGAACGGAGTTGTTCTGGTGACCCGGGAAGAGGGAGATCGATAGTCGTCAAGTGGGATTGAAGTTGTGAAGAAGAGGAGATAACAATGGTATATGCATAGGAGAAAAAACATGTGTGTGAACATTGTGGTTATGGAAGTTCATGTGATGATGATCTAGGACGAGGCCTAGGGAAGGGTCGGTGGTCCAGGAAGGGTCAAGACGGTGAACGAGTCCAAGAGAAGTGCATGACAAGATTAGGGGGTGATTATTGGGCTAATCTTGTCATAGTCTAATAGTCTACGGGGTGCAAGGAGCAAGTCTCAAGTTTACTGGATTGAGTTGCAAGTTTTTACTCCTACTAGGAGTCTAATACTTGTTTATTTTATTATTTATTTATTATTTGGTATTAGCTTTAAGTATTTGAGTAGGATTAAATTACTTGGTTAACAAGTTTTATTTTAGTATAAGTAGATGGGTTAGGGATCATTGTAAAGGTGTCAAGAATTATAATAAACAAAAAGAGTCGATCTTGGTTGAGATCAAATTCTGTGTCGTGTTCTTGGGCCTGATTTCCAACAAATTTAGGCTATTTAGCTACATTGTCATGACCTTAGTCTTAAAAAGTGCGCCTAGAAGCAGGTCCCTTTCGCTTCTTTGTACATAAGGTGCGAGCTGTAGAGGTGCACAAATCGGTTTTTTTTTGGAACCGGATCCGGTTCGGATCTGGACCGGTTCCGTCAAAGTTGGTCAATAACCGGATCCATTAGAACCGGTTCCGGTTCGGATCCGGTTCCGGGTGTGGAGACTTGGAACCTATTGGGACCGGTTCGGATATTTAGAACCGGACCGGTTAAAAAAAACCGGTTCCACCGGTTCCGAAAAAAAAAAAAATTTAAAATTAACAAAGATACACTATAAAATACATGTTTTATTTATTTTGTAGATTTTTTTAAGTTATTTAACAATAGTTCGTACAAAAAAAATACAAAAAACATAATTGAATCACAAAGCATTAATTATTTATTATGTTTTCAATATTCTTCGTCGTAGTCTTTGTAACATCGGTTTTCATTCTTCTTCGCTTGAGATACGTTGGGCTTCATCGTAAGCTTGTTCTTCGTCCGAAAGTGGAGTCGCCGCCCCATGTTCTACTTCGAATTCATGTATTTCTTGTTTAACGTCAAGCTCGCCTTCTAGTTTTGCAACATGTTGTACACGTTCGGCGGCATCCAAATGGTCCTTCAAGCAAATACACATCTCCATAGATTCCGGTGTAAGCCTCGTTCTTCGAATAGATAAAACCCTGCCACTAAGAGAAAAAGCGGATTCCGAAGCTACCGTGGAAGCTTGGACGGTTAGTAGGTCACGGGCCATTGCGGCTAGAACGGGATATTGGGATTCCCTTCCTTGCCACCAACTCAAGATATCAAAGTTTTCAAACTCTTCGGATCTTAGAGTAGAAATAAAGTCGGTTGCTTGATATCTCCCAAGCTCGCTACTTGGTGTGGTTCCACGAGCTCGTTTAGTATTTTCGTTTCTTAAAGTGTTAAATAAATTTAGCATCGGGTTCCTTGAACTACTAGAAGTTGAACCCGAACCCATTGATTCACGTATGTTTGATGGATCACCACTTCCACCATATTTGCGTAAATAATAATCAAACATATTATTAAAAGCCGAATTGAAATCCCTTATTGCATTTGATTCAAAATTTGGGTCTTCCTCGAACATATTTAAATCATCCGATATTGATCCAATTAATGTTTCAACACCGGTTACATTAATCGTTGGGTTTAAGGCGGCCGAACATGTAACAACGGCCGGCATTTCTGAAAAATATTTTTTAAATTTAGCTTTCATAGGTTTTACCATTTTTTCAAAAATAGTGCCGTGATATTCAAACTCTTTTAATTTATTACATATTAAGTATAATTGTTGAAGTATTAGCGAAGACGTGGGATAATAAACTCCCGATAAACATGTAGTTGCATTTTTAAAAACCTCAAGCAAATTAGTTAGTTTCTCGATCATATCCCAACTTATATTATCAAATTTTTGTAAACAACGTTTCTTTTGCACAAGTTCATCATGGAAATGTTTTAAAGTAATTCTTTGCCTTAAGGCCGATTCAAACATTTTCCAAGTCGAGTTCCATCTAGTAGGTACGTCCCAATTCGGACCTAAAAAGATGGAATCCGTTTGTTGGCACAAGTTTCTATAGTTTATATATCTTTTTTTGCTTGTGCTAAAAACTTCACGTAACATCACATTAAAATTTTCTTTTACGTCTCTTATTTCTTGGACGTTTAGACCGTCTTGCACAACCAAGTTAATGATGTGTGCAACACATCGACTATGAAAAAAAACACCGTTACAAGGCGGTTCATATTTTATTTTTAATTTTTCGACCGCGTTTGTGTTATTTGAAGCGTTATCAAAAGATATTGAAAATATTTTCGGTTGAATTTTATAAGTTTGAATTACCGAGTCTAAAATATAAAATAAGTTTTCACCGGTATGTGGATATCCAAAATAATCAAACGCAATCGTACGCTTCATCATTTGCCACGACTCCGGTTGAACCCAATGTGCGGTAACGCAAAGGTACGATTCGGGTAAACCATGTGGAGCGGACCAAACGTCCGTTGTTAAGTTAATGCCGGTATTTAATTTTTCAAAACCTAAAATTAATTCTTTTTTGGCTCTTTTCCACATTTTTAAACAATCTCTTCTCAAAGTAGAACGACTTACATTTGTGTAATTCGGTTGAAGCGTCTCTTGTATCATCCTCGTCAAGCGCGGATTATCAAAATGATCAAAAGGCAAGCCTTCTTGAATGACGAAATGTGCCATTCTCTCACGAACACTTTCGACATTGTATTGCCAAACTCCTCCATCCCTACCAATTTGAGTTTGATTTTCACCTTCTTGAGTGTGTCTCGCGTGACTAGCAATATGTTTCCTTAAACTGCTATTTCCCGCCGCAGCCAAAAGTTTACCACAACGTTTGCAACGAGCCTTTTGCGAGCCGTTCGACATTTCGCATAAATCGAAATAAGCCCATATTTCTTGGTTTCGGGAGCAAGGAAGTATTGACACAACCGTAACATCGCTAGTAGAACCACCAACCGAATTTTGAGTGCTTGCGGAAGCGGAAGCCATGAGAGCGTTTTTTTTTTGCTTAACGTGAGCGTTTTTTTTGCGTTTTGAGAGCGTTTTTGAGTTTTGAGAGCTAGAATGTTGTGGTGAACTAACACAAACACCCAATACCTATTTATACTAAATTTCAATCCTTAAAAACAAAAAAAAAACAAAAAAACGGCCATAAAACGGCTATATAGCCGTTTTTTTTTAACCCCAACGGCTAGAACCGGTTCCGAACCGGTTCCAAAATGTCCGAAAAAAACCGGTTCCAAAAAATCCGATTTTTATCTGATTTTTAACCGGTCCGTCAAAAAACCCAGAACCGGTCCCGGAACCGGCGGTTCTCATAATATCCGGACCGGTTCTCACCGGATCCGGTTTCGGATAATCCATCGGATCGGTTCCGGTTCCGGTTCTTTTGTGCACCTCTAGCGAGCTGTACGAAAGCACAAAAAATGCATAAAAAGCGCATGTGGGGTGCGCCTCACGTACAAAAAGTGTAGTGTATTAGGATGTTGTACAACAAGATTTTCAGGTTGTACATGTAGGAACCTAAAAGTTACTAAAACTATAACACATGGCATGCGATGTTGAGATCAAACCTAACACCTGTGCTGTTGCTGCTATGGAATCAAAATCCTTTTCTCTTCTGTAGGCTCACGAACACCAAGTAGATAAAAGTGATATGAGGCTGTGAAAGGGACTATTGTAGATACATTAGGTGACGCCATTATACATGTTATATGGTTGACAAAAAACAACTATGACATATATAGCCTCTGTCAGTAGTGTACGACGTCGCATTAGTCGTTTCTGTGTCACACAGAAAACTATATGGGTCGAATAGCTTTCTATCATACGACCCGTGTAAAAGAAAAACATACCTCACACGGGCTCATATAGTCGATGTATTTGAATAGTAAGGAGTTGGTGTCTGTATAGCGATAGACCATTTGCAGATACACTTAGTGAAAAGTGAAAACCTACATTTGCATGTATATCCCAACATTCAACACTAGACATTGAGGTGTTAATATGCACTATTAATAATGTTTTGGGTAAGAAAACTTCAGTATCAACCAAATTTACTATTGAAGACTTAAATTATCAGCAGTAAACAAGTTTGCTGGCGATGTTATAAAACATAAGTTTACTACTACTGAAGAGTTAAAGTCTTAATATCAACTTTATTCAAAGTTACAAAAAAGATTTGATGTCGAAGAGGTTTTTGGTGTTTGTATCAACCAAGGTTGATGCCGACCATTTGAAACTAAGAAAAAAATTATTTGACGACTTACCAAAAGATACATTTTATTAAGAATTAATAAGATTTTACTCAAAGTTTATCATGCCTACTCATATCAAAAGCTTTTGTAAATAAATCAACATATTGCTAATTTGTATGAACTTTGACTAACTTGATAAGTTTATTTCTTAGCACAATCTCTAATAAAGTGTACCTAATATCAATGTGTTTGGTCTTGGAGTGCTTCACTGTATTGTTTGTGATTGAAATTGCACTTTTGTTCTAATTGCAATTTTCCATTTAAGTAGATCACATAGCTCCCATACTCTTGCCTGATATTTGCCAAGTGCACTTTTCACAAATTTGAGTGATAGGTCATCCTCCTACTGACAACGTGTGTAACCGGCCCAGGACTTTCAGAAATCACGGTCCACCTTGTTGCGGCACATAGGCCTAAACGTACGACTAAGGCCAACACATTCAGGGGTTCATGTATACCGTTCCAAATGTTTCAAAGAAGGGCACGTAACTCATTATTTTTTAAAGGGTTTTTATCAAAATGAATTTTCTTGGGTGCTATTTTAATGATTTTTGATTGGTCGTTTGCGTTTCTAGTTGGATGTTCCAGTTTTAATATTTTAATTTAAAACTACGCCTTTCATTTTAATTAAAAAATCATATTTATTATTTTTGTTGAGTTTAGATGAACTGATCAGGTGTAATAAGTGGAAGTAATTGTTTAATTGATGAAAAGTGAATACAAAAGAGGTCATTATAAAGACCCAAATATTACACAATAGACCCTCTAGAATAATAAACTTTTACTTAGTCTAACATTCCCCCGCAAGTTCAGGCCTGGAAGCGACCTGCAACTTGGATCTTAAAAACATAAAGCGCTGAGAGGGTAGTGGCTTGGTAAAGACATCTGCAACCTAATCACTTGTAGAGACAAACCGAACATTTAGTTTTCTTTGAGCCACTTGTTCACGAACGAAGTGAAAGTCAACCTCAATGTGTTTTGTTCGAGCATGGAAAACAGGATTGGCAGAAAGATAGGTGGCTCCCAAATTGTCCCACCAAAGGATGGGAGACTTTGTGACTGGAAATTTGAGTTCATGTAGTAGCGACTTTAACCAAATCAGTTCAGCCACGGTATCAGCAAGTGCCTTGTACTAAGATTCAGTTGAGGATCTTGAAACGGTTCATTGTTTACAGGCAGGCCAAGAGATGAGATTCGACCCAAGATAGATTGCAAATCCCTCCGTGGATCGACGGTCGATAGGGCAGCCCGCCCAATCAGAGTCGGAAAAAGCCTGAACTAGGGAGTCTTGGTGTTGCCATTTAGCATCGGTGAAAGCCTGCAATGAGGAGCCTGATGTGTGACGAAGAACTAGACCGAAATTGGTGGTCCCTTTAAGTAACACAAGATGCGTTTAACAGCCGACCAATGGTTCTCTATGGGGGCATTCATGAATTGACAAACACGGTTGACAACAAAAGCAATATCTGGACGAGAGAGAGTGGCATACTATAAAGCTCCAAAAGCTTGGCGATACCGCACAGGGTTAGATAGAGGTGGACTGTCATCAATAGTCAAGACTTGGGAAGAGCTCATAGGAGAGGTCACTTGTTTGCAATTGGAGAGACCGGATCGCTGAAGGATGTCCAAAAAATACTTTCGTTGAGACAAGAAAAGATCTTTGTTATGGTGAATGACTTCAATCCCCAAAAAATAATGAAGTTTGTCGAGATCCTTAACGGCAAAGGTAGAGCTGAGCTGTCTAATGATAATATCGTCAACGTATACAAGAACATAAGCAAGAGTGCCATGGTGATTCATAATAAATAAAAAGGGTCTGTCGAGATCCTTAAAGAAGGATCGGGAAAAAAAGGAGGGAGAGGATCAGACTTGACTGTGATACCAAGATGAACCGATGAGATGTAATAAGTGGAAGTAATTGTTTGATTGATGAAAAATGAATACACAAGAGGTCATTATAAAGAACTAAATATTACATAATAGACCCTTTAAAATAATAAACTTTTACTTACTCTAACAAGTTTAAACAAACAAAATTTTATTTAATTAATTAAAACTCAATCTTTTATCCGAAATTAACCCTTTAATTTCAAAACCTTCACAACATAGCTAAAAAAACATATTTTTAACATCTTGTATTTTTTATCGTGTCAATCTAGTTTTAACATTTACAACATTTGTTTGTTTTATAAAACAACTAGCTTTAATCCCATGTGTTACATGGGGTGAAACGTTAACATTATATTGATAACTATCTTAACACCTTTTTTTATACAAATTTGATATTGTATTGGTAACTTTTTTATTTTGTTAAATGTTAAGATTATATGGATGATAATAATCAAAACATTTAAAAAATACATAAAAATACATTTCATAAGTGATGTACTTTTACAATACATTAAATTACATGTAAAATGAAACCTTACAATGATGATTTACAAATTTGAAAATACTTCATTGTATACAACATTTGATATGATATTGGTAACTTTTCAATGTTTAAGACCCACTAAATGCAACAAAAAATAGAGTTTCTTTTCCTCAATTACTGAAACCACAAAATAGCCAAAACCATTTGAAAAATAGGGCACAAACGGTGCGAACCTGATTGAAGCCAGTAGTGAGTCAAAGAAATCAAAGATAATTAAATTGGTCAAGGATTTCCTTGCATAAGTTGTTTCTCAATTTTATTAGTTAACTGAACTCTATCAGCCTTTTTGTATAAACTTTAACCTTGATGTTGTAACATATTTACAAAATGCTTAAGTTGTAATTAAATTTACGTATCAAACTTAAGTTACTTTTTTTTTTTTAAAAAATCTCGTATTTTTTACGGAAAATCTCGCTAAACCTTTAATATTTATCCTCTCATTTAAAATAAAATTTAAATTTCAACAACATATCGCCTTTTAAATTCAAAAGCTTAAACTCTGAAATTTAAAAATCTCACTCCTTAGTATATCGACACAATTTAAATTTAAAATTACAAAATTAAATATGAAAAAAATTAAAAATAATAAATTAGAATCGAAGCCAAATATATTTTTTTGAAAAAAAAATCTCGCCTTTTGATAAAAAATTAAGTTTAAAATATAATACACTTTTAAAAATAAATATTTATAAATTTCTTAATTTTAATTAAAAACTAACTATTAAAATTTTAAAATCAAAAGAAAAAAATTATTTATAAATATTAAATTTAATTAAAAAACTACTAATTAAATATTAGTAAACTTTATTTTAACACATTTATTCAAATACCAAAGTAGTCTATTTCAAATCTTCTATTTTTTAATTCTTGATTGTTTTTAAAATATTCACTTTTAATGATAATTTAAAGGTAATAATGATAAATTAATTTGGTAAAATGTTTAATTATGAAATTTTTTGAAAAAGTTAAGCAAAATATGGAAAGATTGAATAGTGGATTTAAATGTGGTTTGAGGGGGGGGGGAGTTGTGAGGATGAATATAGTGATAACAAGTGTCAAAAGATTTAGTTTTTTTTATTAGAATAGAGATTTTCACAGGTTTTAAGGTTCAACATTCACACAACCACGCAAAATATTAATAAAACAAACAACAATGTTCGGTGCTCAAGAGCCAATTTGAGCATCTGAACTAGGTCAAATTGGGGACAATAAAAAAAAACTTGATCTTCTAGATGCTCCTACTTGCTTTGATATCCTTTTTTGGGGTGTTTGAATGTGTTTTTGAAAATGACTTATTGATTTATTGGCTTTTTGAAAAGCTAATAAGTTAATAAGTCATTTTCAAAAGCAGGATTTTTTGGCTTTTGAGAATGGCTTACTGACTTATTGGCTTTTTAAAAAAAAAATGCTAATTTTTTTGACTTATCCGACTTTTTGAAAAAGTCAATAAGTCAATAAGCACTTTCCACCACACTCCCAAACAACCTTTTACTCATGGTGTTCCCCTTTTTTGTTCGTTCTTTCTTGTCTTTTCTCACGTCTATCTTGTCTCATCTGATTTTTTGTTGCATAGAATAAAAAAAATACAAACCTATTCTATTACATTACATGGGTTCAACTGTTCAAATCAGGTGAAACAATTTCCTTATAAATATCATAAAACTCCAAACTAAAATGAAATATGAAAGGAACCATTCTGGACTTTGGCAGTGAAACTCGAGAACGCATCCTTAAAGATTAAGGAGCCTATTTGGTCTATAAATCCCACATTTATTGCCCATACAACCGATGTTAAATAAGTCTCATAGATTACAATTGTTCAGTCAGTAACAGAGATCACCCTATTGAACAAATTAAAAACAAACTACAAGAGTCAAGAAACTGTAAAGCACTTATAATGCTAAATAGTTAGGACCAAATGGTTGCTAACCTTTTTCCAGATCAAACTTGTTCCATCAATTTGAGCAACAATAACACGTTAGTCCCAAACAACAAGTATCTTGAAACTGTTGGTAACTCTAAATCAAAAGCTTCACTAGGTTGTGTGCAAATGCCCAACTAATCGGGTTCGTTAGTTGGCATTTCATCAAACACGTTATGTGTAAATACCAAAAATAAAACTAAGAGATGTGTTCATTGATTATGACAAACATTAGTGTCCAATTTCAAGTAATAAATCTGGCTTCACTACCACCCCTAACCCCTTAAAAACCTAATACGACATGACAACGTTCATCACTATCCTTTAAGAGTTATCATGACTATTAAGGCTTAATATGGTCCATTAAGACATGTATGATCTATTATTGCTCATTATGATCTAGTATAACTCACTACAGCTCAATCTAACCTTTTTAAGACCTAATATGAGCTCTTAAAGCCTGAATGATCCATAGAGCTATCATGACTATTAAGACCTGATGTTGACTCTAACAGACCATAATGGGCTTTATTGACCAATATTATTTTTAATATTGACTCTTAAAGCTTACAATATTAGTCTATTATGATTTATGAGTTTGTTATATCAGTTTTAATTAGCAATTACTTTTACAAGAATATTATTTTGTGATTAGTTTTAAATTTTAAGACATATGGAAAGACTTTTTAAAAAGAAAGTTACTTAGAATTTTCGTCTTCAAAACATAACTAAAAATAAAAGCCTTACGCCTAGGCGACAAGTTCACCCTTTATGCCTTCGGTGCGCCTAGCGCCTTTGACTACCTAGTCAAAAAAGTATTATCCAAGAGATTTATCTCAAGACATTGGTATTCATATAGTAAACTCCAAGCAAAACTGCACCTTTCGCTAATTGCAAAGGCGCAACTAAACCTTTGAAAGACAGTTCCAGTTATCAACTTGCTACATGATGAATTCTTTCAAGTTTTGAGTTCTTATATTACTAATCCACATGCAGAATGTAAAGCACAAAAATGTGCATTGCAGAACCAATTTGAATACAAAACCTTCAAACATAAACATATCATAACTTAGAAATGACTCGAAAACAAAACCTTTAACACAGTTTATTGATGTAGTGCATAGTTTAGATCTTCAAGTTCATCTCGTGAATCTGAATGATCCGTTTGCAGAAATGTAAGAACAACACACAGACAGCAACATAGCAGAAGTATATCTCCGGTTGCACTGTGAAAAGTCAGTAAAAAGTAAGACTTCAACTTGGAGTACACAATTACTAAAAGAACTAGAAGACCGTATCGGAGTTTTTTGTTCTTCCAAATTCACAAGTAAAATGTTTATACAAGTACATTATACAGTTCTAGCACAAGAGAAAAGGTAAAATCTTTTCGTCTGAAAAATTACCATTTTTTTCGAAGAGGGGTGAGGTAGACCCAAATTGACTAGGGACGAGCAGATTAGACAAGATTTGGTATATATGCACCTCTCTGAGGACATGCTTGAGGATAGGAATTTGTGGAGTTATAGGATCAGGGTTAAGGACATTTAGAGAGGGAACATAGATCTTTCTTAAGGTCACTTTAGGGGCTTAGTCCTAACTACACTTGGGGTGGCATATGTTTTTTTTGTACATGACGTGTATCTACGTTGTTACCTGTCACTACTAGAAAACATGCATATTTCCTATAAAAGTTTGCGACAACTTTCCGACAAAAGAAATTTCCCACAAGTTTGCGACAACTTTCCGACAAAACAAAAACAAAAAAATAACCATAAGATTTCCTACAATTTTCCGACAAATTTATTAAGTAAGTTAACTTATTTATTTAATATAATAGTCGGAATATTGTCGAAAATTACATACGAAAGGCTTTTGACACTAATTCGTCGGAAAATTAGTTGGGGCTTTGTCGGAAAATACATTTCCTACTGGGTTTTTTTCCAACAAACACTTTTTGTCAGAAACTTGTCGCTAACAGCCAATTCCGACAAAATTTCACGCAAAACTGCTGTCGCAATTTTTTCATTTTTTTTAGTAGTGTGTTATATTTTCACTTTTTCATCACTTACCCTTTTTCACCATACATTGTTATTGCCTTCTTGGAAGCCTACTAATACTGTATTATTAGATCCTTTTGTTGTGTGTTGCTTAAATCCTATATGTAGAACTCTTTCGCTCTAACCTTCTTTCCTTATCCTGATAGCTTTTTTTGGAGCTGGGGTCTCCCTGGAAGCAACCTCTCTTTCCCTTGGGATAGAGATATGGTTTGCCCTCATCCCAACCTCCCTGACCCTACCTATAGCTTCGGTTATCGGTGGGGTTTTACTGGGTATGGTGGTTGTTTTTTTGAAAATTTTCATCTTCAGACCAAATCTCTTATTGTATTCGTTTCACATGATTACTTCTTATTGAATTCGTTTCACATGATTACTTTAGTTATGAAACTTTAAAGGTTATTTTAGACATTTGACTGATAGTCAACATTTTACTAGTATTCATGCATGTAGAGTCAATTTTTGTGATTTTCATAGAACAGATGGTAAGTTCAGTATTAGAAGGCTGTTATAAACAATGTGCATGCACATAAAATAACTGTTGCAAGTGTACAAAAGCTCAGAGACAAAAGTGAAAACATACCAACGAGGCGCGTCCCATTGTTTAAGATTTCCCTTTCGCCTTTCTCTCAATAGAAAAACTGTAGCAGCGACACGATTAAATAGTTTGTAAAACAACCAACAACAATAAACATCAACTGTATATCATAGTTGTCGCTAGGCGCACTCAAAGGCGCATAGGCCTTGCCTGGGGCCTAGGCGCAAGGCGTAAAAATGGTGAGGGCCTGAGAAAAAAAAAGCGCACTTAAAAAAAATATTTAAAATATATTTTGTATTGAAAAATACTATTATTTTTCAAATAAAATAAAGAAAAGCTATTATATAACATTTAATATCATCTAATTAGTACCAAAATATTCAAAGTCATATACCAAAATGATCAAATACCTAGGAAATGAGCTTCAATCGGTATTGTGGAAGCTTTTATAAGCTCAACCATAACCTAGGAAATGATAATAAAGAATAAAAAATTAAAAAAAAAAAACTGCGCGTCTTAACCTCAAACTGCGCCTCAGACAGAAAATCCCATTACTTGCACTTCGCCTCAAAACTGCGCCTAGGCGCCCCAGGTGAGGGCTTTTAACAACTATGCTGTATATGAGAATCAAAAGCATGTGAAGCAAATCTATGTATACAAAAAATGTTCCTTACTTGAGTCTGAGGCTAGAGAAGGCAAATCTAACCCCTTTCAGGGTGACCCCGGAGTCATCCCCATATTAGCCAATGATTTTTGCGTATTTTTTAACTTCCCATGGAAGCAGAGTGACACCAGTGTACTCCGCCCATGAATATCATCAGGAAGATATGGTTATCCATTTCCTCCCAATTGCATAAACTTTTGGTGAACACCTTCTGGATTTCACCTGGTTTGACCCTAACTATGAGCCGATATCGGTCTGGGCGATCAGGTGGAACAAAAACGCGAATTTCCATATCCACATTAGCCCTGTTTTCAAAAGCCGTAAGCCTGGCTCCCATTAAGTCAAGTATGGTGTCCTTGGTGTTGAGCTAAATAAGTCAATGGAGGTACTAGTAATATATAATCACGGACATAGATAGTTTATCATTAGTTGATGCTTACATTTACCAGAAAAAGGAAGCTTGACTCTTCTTAACCAATCTTGCTTCATGGGTCACAATCCATGCATAAATATTTTATCTTTTACTTTTTTTTTTGAACGGCGTGGGCTCAACTGGCACGTCCCACCAGGGGAGGCTCATACATCAGTCTACCCGAACATCCCCCAAGGAATTCGAAATCTGCAGAGGGTGTTCCTAGTTTTATGAAGTGCACCTTGCAAGATTCGAACCCATGACCTCCACAGAGGGGAAACCCTTTGAGAAAACCCCCTGACCACCAAGGCAGAACCTTGATGGCATTTTTTGTTTTTATTTGTATTGATTGTAACTTAAAGTTATGAAATATTTTACTGATGTTTACATTTTCTTGTTTGTCTTCCTTTGGTATTTTAATAGGGGATTATCACTGCGGCTTCCAGGAATTTTCCTCAAAGAAGACCAACTTCAGCTAATAATCATTAATTCACTTCATTTTTATACTATAGGAGTTAATTACAAAGATAGTCCATGTACTCTGCGCGTCTGGGCACTGAGGGTTAAAGTAACAGGTTTGAGTTTTATGCTTTCAATTTTGTAACGAATTCGGGTATTAAGTCTAATTTCGTTAATTTTTCTAGTTAAGTTTGGGTAAAATGACTAAAATACCTTTTGTGGAAAATAACAAGTTTGGGTACTACTAAGGGTTTAAAGTAAAAAGGATATTTTGGTCATTTCACCCAAAGTTAACGGAAGTTAGCCTTAATACCCAAACTCGTTACAAAATTGAAAACATAAAACCCAAACATGTTACTTTAAACCTTTAGTACCCAAACATGTTACTTTCCGTAACTCACATGAACTATCTGTCTGATTAACTCTTTCTATAATAAGATGTCTAACATGTGCAGACCAGAAGGAGTAACACTCAACTAATGCATAAAAAAGATGTACCCAGTGCTTGACTTACTCCAGCATTTGTGCAGGGACAGGGACGGATCTCTTCGCATGTACGCAGCCTTACGGTACACTTTGTGCTGGAGACTGTTTCCCACGGCTTGAAGATCACAAAGTAGTTGCTCCAAAATAAACAATATATTCAACAGATACAACAAAATTATTGGAGATTCATACATAATTATAACAATTCAGAAAATTTACAAACAGACATAAATTACCAAAACACAATTATCCACAGTAACATTCATATAGAGAATTAATTGTACCTCATGCAATGAAAGTTACCCTCTAAGACCTAAATGCTTTACGGATGAGAACATATGAAGCTGACGGAGTTAACCCAAGTCAAACCCCATCAAATCTTTGCTCCGATATCTTCTGATAGCCAACGATTTTCGCGTAATTTCTACAAAAATTGAACGAAATTACGCAAAAATCCTTGGCTACAGCAGTATGAAGGAGGTGAAGATCGGAAGACTAGGGTATGACGTGGGGTGACGCCGGCAGATTATTCACGATTCTCCGATCGCTTCCTTACCGGACGGTTGATTTGGGCTTGTTCAAATCAGATCCGCAGGGGGTTGGTTGATATAGGACTACAAATCAGAATCGTTGACTTTATTATTTGTTCAAGTGAGTTACAAATTTACAACATAGTCTCTACACTATTTTTGATTAGACAGTTTTAGTCCTTTTAAGAAATATGTTATGTTCTACTTGGTTAAAGGAGAGGACTTCTTGGTTGTAGAATGTAATTTTTTTTAACAGGAGACTGATCTACTTCTAATTTTAGCACCATTGTTCATACGTTTTAACCTTTTAAGGAGAAACACCAATTTAACACATCTGGATACTATTGCGACAAATGCCCTTTGGTTGTAGAATGTAGTTGATCAGCTTATTGTTATTTGAATTTTGTGTGATTTTTTGTTATTCCATTACAGTGTTATATTAACTTGAGCTCTATTATATAGTTGATGATTTGTGGTTGATATAGTGGTGATTGTGGCATATTGTTATGCATGCACATAGTTAATCTGATTAGGCTTGAGCTCAGGCTCGTTTAATAAACAAGCATATTTTTAGGCTCGAGCTTGTTTAAGCTCGTCTCGATTCGAGCTTTTAGCGAGCCGATCTCGAGTAGCTCGTGAGCTAGTTTGACTCGTCTACACCCCTACATGTGTCCACCATTTTAGTATTTACATTATAATCCCTTGATTATCTACTTTATTCTCTCTATAATCAAAGATTCTCTATATATCTCTTTGTAACCGAAGAATCGTTCAAGAAATCTGAAAATATCCTAGTCGATCGAAGAAGAACAAAGACGATAGATGTTAACGCCAGCCTCAATGATTTCAATATGATCGTAGATGCAATGCGCAACCTCGCGAGTTCTTATAAAGATTGGTTTCGTGAATTTGAAGAGGCAAATGAAGCATTTGCATTGGTAGGTAAAGAATCAATTCCATGTGAAGGTAATGGAGGTTGGTGTTGCATTGAGTAAACGAAGAACAACACACGTTTACATATATGTAAACAAAGAACTCAGAAGACGATGGTAAATTGTAGAAGAAAATAATCTCTCAAAAACCTAACAGAATCCCAATTCCGAATCCTGTCATGCAATCAGACTCTATCCACAATTCACAAACGATGGTAAATTGATCAAACAATGAATCTATAATTCAAATTTAGCTTTAATCAAACAAGATACAAGTTATAAGAATAGTTCAAACACAAAACTTTAACTTCTAGCAAACAAAATTTGGGTCTTTTTAAACAAATAAGATCTTCTAATGACAAAAAAGACAATCATACAAGCTCACTATTCATCTTCTCCCTGCAATCTTCAATAAAGGAGAGATCATACCCTGTATTTCTTGCAAAGATTCTTGAATTCTTGTCTCCTCCACAATCAATCTCTTAAGATTCCTAACATAACCTTTCAATTCCGCCGAACCACTAATATCATCAATCCGGTTTTCAACAACTTTCTTCGCCAACACAATCAACACGCCTGCATACCGAGGCATCGTGCAGTACTTGTGCAAGAAACCCATCAGCAAACCAAGCTCATCCACCCCTAAATTGGAAACACATTTCAATAACTTCTTTCTTGACACCAATTCTTCCATCACTGCCACTACATTTTCAGGGTTTTTCGCCTTTAATGCAGACACCAAAGCTTCTTTGTGAAGAAACTTCTTCAACAGTTTATCATGTTCAGCAAGTTTCAACCTTTTTGGTCTCATAATCAAGTAATCCCCTTTTGCAGGCTTCTCGTTTTGACCCCGATGAAAGTAACGGAAATATGAAGGCCTTAATACGCGCTTTTCGGGCTCTTCTATCGCTCCAAAACCAATGTGTTTCCCCCATTCGGATCCAACAGATTCAATGTTTTCATTGGTTTTTCGCTTCCCTGCGTATAGGACCCCGTTTGCAGACCCGACCACCCTGGTGTTACAATCTGGTGAGAATGCTACTGACATAAGAGATGATGGGAATCTCGTTGAGCTCGTGATCTTCAACGTTGAGTAATCGAATACTTTCAGATAACCGTCTAATGAAACACTCAAAATCCGATACTGATTGGTGGAATTGACACTATCTATTCCTGTTTTCCCCACACAGAGTGAAGTTACAGTCTTGTTATGGCTTTCCATTGAATGCAATAGCTTACCACCACCAATCACATCCCAGATTTTCACACTATTGCCACCAGCGGTGGCAATTAGACCGCCGGAGGGCAAGTAAATTACATCCTCCACCGGAGCCCCATGATTAATGGTCAACATTGATCCACTTTTTGAAACCCTAACATCCCAAACCCTAACTGTATGATCATACGAACCGGTGATAAACATAGCATCACTCGCCGGAGATCCATCACCGCACCGGACGTAATCCTTATGACCGATTAGGTTATCAAACGAATTCTCCACTAAGACATCCCAGTACTTAACGACGGAATCATCGCCGCCGGAGAACAGATGCAGCTTGTCAACGCGAGGGAAGCTAACAAAATGGACCGGCCGCAAGTGGCCGTTAAGACGCCGGACGGCGGATCGTTTTTTAACGTCGAACACCTGGATCTGACCGGAGTACGAACCGGCGGCGAGCAAATGGCCGTCGGAGCGGAAGGAAGCGGATGTAGCGGTGTCTTTGAAGGCGTTGATGGTTGATTTGGGTTCTAGGGTTTGTGAGGAGAAGATTGCGACGGTGGCGGAGTGAGTGGCGGCGAAATCGTGTGGAGATGTTGGGGAGAATGCGAGTGAGGTTATGGATGAAACTAGGGTTTGTGTTTGTTTGGGTTTGAATGATTTCCAGTATTTGGATTCAGGAGATGATGTGGATTTTTTGTTGGTCGGTTTGAGCTTTGGTTTAACGGCGAATGTCTTTACGATTGCTTCCGATCGATCACCGACCGCCATTGATGGAGAGATTGAAAACGAAGGTGTTATTTTAGGGTTTAGGGTTTTGGTTGGTCCTCTGTTTTTTCTTATTTATAGGGTAAAATTTTATATTTTGTTATTTTAGTCACCATTCTTTAGGGATTTGTAGTTTGGCCACTAAATTACTATTCCACTTATATTTTTTGCTTTAAACTAAAATCACTCAAAAACAAAAATAGAAAAAATAAAATAAAATAAAAAGAACACTATATTTTCTGGATCATAAATCCAACTGATTACAGGACTTTTTCAACTTTAATGCAATTTGATTGAACATTTAAAACTGATTAATCGATTAAACTGAAGCAACATGTTTGGTTTAGATACTTTGAGAGATTGTCAAGTTCTGATGTCTTAAGATTTATATGATTAGATTCGCTGTTTACAGTTTAGAAAACAAGGCTAATGGTCTGGTTCATCTTTTAAAAGGGATATTCACAATCGTTGAAACAGAAAACAAGGCTAACGGTCTGGTTCATATTTTAAAATGGATATTCACAATCGTTGAAATAGTCTGGACCATCCAAACCGAAGCAAATTGTTTCGTCTGGAGGATTTGAGAGATTGTCCAGTTAGGATGGTTTAAGATTTAATACGCTTAGAGTTATAGTTTACGGTGGAGAGCAGTCATAGGCGTCTTGTGTGGTAGAAGGTTCCCAGCTAAACTAAATGAGAAGTTCTATAAGGTTGCAGTTAGACAAGCTTTTGTAAAATAGAACTTAATGTTTGGCCATCAAGAAGACACAGACACTTAAGATGGAGGTAGGGGAGATGAGGATGTTGAGATGGATGTGTGGGGAAACACAAGGTTGGACTGAGTACGAAATGAGGTTTTTAGAGAAAGATTAGGAGTGACTAGTATATCTAATAAGATAAGGGAGGAGAGATTGAGATGGTTTGCGCATGTGAAGAGGAGACATATGACGACACTGCTTAGATAAGTGGAAACTCTCACCATAGAAGGAAGGTTGTCACACCCCAACCGACGGCGGATTATACGTCGGGGCGGACGCGGTTGTTCAATAGCACAAGGTTAACTATTAAAGTTTTAATATTTCATTAATAATATATTCAAAGGTTCAATACAAGGGAAATAACAAGTATATAACATTTGTTTAATATGAAGTCTAGGTCCAAAGCGTCCTATGTGATCACAAACAAGTCTCATGATGTAGAACCTGAAACATGTGAAAGAATCTGTCAACTACAAAATAGTTGGTGAGATACAAAGGTTTTGACACAGTTTAACAAGTATTTGAAAAGAATTACAATTCACTATGATATATGCATTCTATAATGTAAGTATGAGAAAACAAGTATCTTAAACATTGTGCACATTCAATCCTCAACCAAGTTTAGGCATAACCCGCAGGTTACCCTTATAAGTCTCAAGTCTCAAAGTTTTGGTTTAGTAACAAACACCAAGGGCTCCCCCCGAAGGGTCAATCAATCAAGGTGGATTGGTCAAATACAATAGATCTATCATTGTTACCATAGGCTTGATCAAAGTTAATGAATATGCTAGTTTTAAGTTTAATCTAAGCATACAAGTCTCAAGTTTAACATAACAATAAGCATCTAGTCATAGTTTGTACAAGAATTGTATAAGTTTGAAGTTTGAACATGTTTCACCCCAAAAGAATGTAAATGAAAAAAGGGCTAAGTATACTCACTTGGATGATGAAGAGTGTCCGGTAAGAGTAAGTGTTTGCAAGACTTTGAGGGAGAATATCCTCACAATAAGCCTAAGAATATAAGTCTAAAGTTTTAAGTAGAAAGTCTACGACAATGGATCTAAGATTTCGGGATTCGACTAGGGTTCCATATATGAGATGGGATTGATTGTGTTTATAAAGTTTAAGTTTAGTTTTAAAAGGAAGGATTTGAATGCAAGACTTGGATCTCAATAGCTTAATAAGTTTGTAGTTTAAAATAATTGTTTGAGACAAGAGTTAATGATAATGATTATTTCAAGAGTAAAATAATTATAAAATATTTCAAGGCTAAATAGTGATTTTATGATTAATAGTAATTATTTAAAATGTATATAATTATTAAAGATAAATAATTATTCAGAAGGATAACCCATATAAATAAATAAGGTTTCAAGTATTAAATATTTATTAATATATAAATAAATATCGAGTACCTATAAGATTGAAAATAGAATTTCTTTATAAAGTTTATATTATAAGTTTATATATGTTGTAAATGAAGTTTCTTAAAATGAATTTTATTAAGTATTCAAAGTTTCCATGTAACTTTTATAAAGTTTATAGGTTCCAGATAAATGAATGGGTCTTGAAAATAAATTACAATGTTTATAAGTTTATGTTTCCTAATTTATAAATTTTATAACTTTTGTTTATAAAATTTATATAATCCTTTTATTTAATGTTTTAAACGGAAAAATAATTTAAGTTTTTATCTTAAATTAAGGTTTCAAGTTTTACAAGTTATTTTTCTGTTTATCATATAAGTTTTATAGAGTCTTAAAAGTATATCTCTTTTTTTATTTGTAGTTTTTAAGAATTTAAAAACTAAATTAAAGGTTTAATTTATTATAGGTTTAACCAAGTTTAATTTATTAAAATAGCATGAAATGTCAAAAGTGTAAATAAAAATCATAATTAAGTTTATAAAAGTATAACAGGTTTTATAAAATTTATTAGAAACTTTAAATCTGATTAAATAGACCACAAAAAAATGAAATGCATAAAAACGGGCCGCCCGGATCGAACTTGGGTCCCGCCCGGTTCGCCAATGCACAACACACTTAACCTTCTCGGCCGCTAGGCTATCGCTACTAGTTTACCCGGAAAAGAAAGTTTATAAACAGAATCCCAAACCTCCCCCAATTCCCATATGAACCCTAGAATGATTCCGGCCAAATATGACCCGATGATCCCTCTGTCTTCATCGATTGACAGAGGGCAAATGATCCTATCATAAAAACGAAACTAATAGCCATTTGAATTACCTTAAACGATGCTGAAATGAGGGAGAATGGTGTGGTCTCGTCGGCGACTGTCGCGAAGAGAAACTCAAGAATGCAGGTTCGTTTTCGTCGAATTGAGAGTGGAAAGAGTTGTGGTGTGATGATGTGGGGGTTTTGCAACTGCTATTTATAGAGAATTTCGTCAGTTAATGCTCGTATGGTTGAGGGGTTTACGGTTGGGCGGACGGATTCAATTTCGAATCCACGCGTGTTTGCCGTTGGAGCTGAGCATTGATGGTTGTTGGTTTCGAGTCGCATGCGAGCTAGGATGGCCGAGGTTCAGTGAATCTGGTCAATTTCGCGTTTTGGCTAAATTTGGATAGAAATCGGTAGTGAGTGGGAGTCGAACCCTCGACTGAATCGGTTCTGGGACTTTGGTTAAATGACATAACCAGTCCCTGAAGTTTCTATGGTTATCATTTTTGGTTTAATTCTTGTTTAAAACAAGTTTCAAAAATGGCAGTTTAAATCCCTGGACCTTATAAAATAATTAATATGTTTTATTAAAACTACATAAGTTTTATGGGTTTTATTATTTTATAATTTTATAAGATAATTAATGAGATTTAAAACTTATAAGTTTAAGTATAATAAGTTTATAAATTATTTATAAAATTATAAACTTATAAAGTTTTAAGAATTTCAAACATTTTTATTTATAAGGTACATTTATATATATACCAAATAAATCTCATATATAGTTATATTAATATTTATTATTCAAGAATATAGTTTTTATAAAATCTCAAGTGTTGAATACGTGCAACCGTTTAGAAAACGTTTGGTCGGAAAATACTGGATATTACAGTCTCCCCTACTTTAGGAAATTTCGTCCCGAAATTAAAGTAGGAGGGTTTAGTTCAGGTTTTTAGCCTGTAGCACGCACAAGAATAATGAGAAAAAGTACTTTATGTTCCCAAGTACTACGGGTTACGTTTAGAATCGTAACTGGGATGACAGGAATAAGATTACGCTCAAGTTTCTAAGTTTTCAAAGTCTGGGGTTGCCAAAAGTTTTTCTACGAAACGTATAGTTTTATTGAAATATAGGAAGATTTGTTTTCAGGAATGCATTCGAGAGAATATCTGCTAAATTTCCATTCAGGATTTCAAGTGAGATGCATCACTTAGGATGGATTCGATGATAGTGTATTAACTTGAGTTTGTAGACTAATACGTCTAGGGATTGCTACGGTACCTAACTTCCGTGGCTACCTCTTACGATAGGTCTTAGATCATAGCACACATCAGAGTTTACTATGTGTTCCCATACGTTGATCTTTCATACTTACGTGTGCACCCACAAGTATTTAAATCGTCGTATAGTCCGCATAGGTCCTTCTGTTTGTGTGTGGATCAAGGAAGAGTACAAGAATTTGTTTAACACATGACTAAAGTTTCCACATAAGAGTGATCATTGATTAACGAGTCCCTTAGAGAGAAACGCCATTCAATGATAAAAGGGAAAGGAATGTGACAAGATTTAGAGTTTCAAAGTTTCCTCGTGATTGATTAAGAATACTTCAATCATTGAGTAGTTTAAAGTCTTTACACTTTCCTCGGGTTTGATCAAGAATACATCAGACCTTGAGTAGTTTAAAAGTCTTGTACGTTCATCATGTTTGAATAAGCATACGTCAAACATGGAAAAGTCTTATACGTCCATTGTGTTTGAACAAGCATACGTCAAACATGGAGTAGCTTAAAGTCTTATACGTCCATCACGTTTGAACAAGAATACGTCAAACATGGGGTAGTTTAAAGTCTCGTACGTTCATCATGTTTGAACAAGAATACGTCAAACATGGGGTAGTTTAAAGTCTCGTACATTCATCATGTTTGAACAAGAATACGTCAAACATGGTGTAGTTTAAATTGTGTTTGAACAAGAATACGTCAAACATCGGATAGTTTAAATTGTGTTTGAACAAGAATACGTCACACAACAAGTTTTCAAGACTAAGAATCCAAGTATAAGTTTCAAGATTAAGAATCCAAGTATAAGTTTCAAGACTAAGAATCCAAGTATAAGTTTCAAGATTAAGAATCCAAGTATAAGTTTCAAGATTAAGAATCCAAGTATAAGTTTCAAGACTAAGAATCCAAGTATAAGTTTCAAGACTAAGAATCCAAGTATAAGTTTCAAGATTAAGAATCCAAGTATAAGTTTCAAGATTAAGAATCCAAGTATAAGTTTCAAGACTAAGAATCCAAGTATAAGTTTCGAGACTAAGAATCCAAGTATAAGTTTCAAGACTAAGAATCCAGGTATGAGTTTCAAAACCAAGAATTCAAGTATAAGTAGGATAAATCACAAGTTGCAATATTAAGCTTTTCATGATCCTTTATTGATCACGTTTAGTTTTAAGAATACGAGTTTGAGTATTTGTATAAGTTTTTTTTTTGCATGACTCAAAAGTTTCTGACCTCATAGTTATGTATACGAAGTTTAATGTTTTAGCAACGTGTATTCAAGCTTTTAGTCTCCGTTGTGATTTATAGTAAGTCATTTACGTGACAAGAGTTGAATGAGGAAAGTCTCCAAGCATAGGGTAACGGGAAAAGTTTCGATAAGGTTTATGATAGTGTGTTTATAAATGATTTTATCTCGTTTTATAACAGTAGGTATAGTTTTCTTTTATATAGAGTGTAATTAAGATGTTTAAAAATGACGAGTTGGACATTGATAAATAGTATAAGTAAGACTTATGAAGAGGTATGTATGATTATCAAACGAAAAGTTGGTCAAGTTTAAAAGTGTGAAGTCTATATAAGAGGTAAGGATCATAGCTGATTACGGCAGTGGCTCGTAAGTTGTGTTGTTTTAAAAGAGTGCTTACGAATTAGAAGGTTCGTTCAAAGTTTATTCTTCAAGTGTACGTGTCACTTGGGGTTTCTATAGTTAAATGCCACGTCGTTAATTATCTCTAGTACTAACGTGAGCTACTCTTGACGAAAGTGTATGGGTAAGAGGGTTAAGTTTGTAATGATGAGAGGAGTGTCAAATCAACAAGTGATAACAAGATGAAATTTCAAAATAACTTTTCATTAGATATTCCAAAATTTGGGCTTCTAGCCCTTACATAAGACAAAACTTTTAAAATTTAAGAGAATTGGAGGCTTCATGCACACCTTAGGTAGCTCTCCACCAAGAAACAGATTAGTACCACCACAAGAACTGCTAGAGTCACTCGGATGGCGAATCTAGCCTCTGCCCTAGTGGCATCGATACGGTCCTCGAAGATTTCTCTGTCTTCTTCCAAAGATACGATCTTTTCTTCCTGGATCCAGATTTGGTTGGCCAGGTCGTCGATCCTTTGGTTTAGTAGGTCTTGTCGTGCCCTGTGCTCCATCTCCCTCCTCATAGATTCCTCGGTTTCCATAAACCTAGGAATGTTAGGCACCGGGATTCCCATTACCACGGCAGGTTCCCGGGCATGCCCAGCCCTTAGGGTAGGGGTAGGTGCTAGATACGGGTCCCTTGGTGGTGATGAAAACCGGTGATGAATATGAGGTGGTTGGTAAGGATTCCTCGGTGGTGATGTCCTATGGTTTCTGGTCCAGTTGGTGTTAAGTTCAGCTCTTGCCCTAGCATTAGGGTAAGGACTTGGCTGGTACACCGGTGACTCGCTGCTCTCTTCTCGGTCGGACTCCCCTCTTGGATGGTACACTGGCGAAGAGTGTGAGTGTGAGTCCATTACCTAGAAAGAGAAAAGAATAGGAAGGGATTTGTAAGTAAATTGATTAAATGTGTTAAAAAAGATTTTTATTCATAATACTGAGTCATCACAGTATTATAAAAAAAAATGGTTTTCGGTTTGAAGTTGATGAGCTAACGAAGAAAATTCCCGGAAGAAGGGGTGGGTCACGAGGACTCACTTATGTACCCTATTTCCCTAGCCAGAGCATTCTCATGGGCTTGCAACTTCTCTCAGTTGTTGTCACCGATGTTTGGGTTTATGGTATTATGTCGAGGTTCATTTTGGGTTTAGAGTCTTAAACGTGGAGCTTGTTTATTCTATAGTAGGCTTCTTATAAGGAAAGACACTTAGGTTACGAATTTTTTTATTTAAAAGACGTTAAGTTTTGTTTATACGAAACGGTGATGTGTAAGTTTTAAAGACGTATGAAAGTTTCGGGATGTAATAAAGTGTAACAAAGTTTGAGTAAATCATCAAATGAAGTTGTGAGTGCTAAAATGGAAACACAAGAGTTTCCCCTTTAGTGTCAAGTTTATGAAATAATGCAGTTTGTAAAGGAACTTGTAGGGTAATACATGGTTTTAAAAGTGTTAGTATTTCAAGGATCATGAAGTTTAAGGACGTATGAAAGTTTTGAGATGTATAAAAGTCTTGAGTTAGTTATCAAATGAAACTTGGTTAAGTGCTAAGGAGGTAAGGTAAGAATACAAGGGTTACCTCTTAGGTGTCATATTTATAAAATAGTGAAGTTTTGTAGAAGAATTTGTAGGGTGATACATAGTTTTAAGGGTTGTATTACGACGATCACGAAGTTCATTGGGTAGTATATGTATGAATATAAGTTTATGTATGTAGTTTTTAGGTATAGTCTCGTAAGAATTTCTCCTTGAAGGTAACTCCTTCAGGTCATGACGAGTAAGCATGCTGTCATGTGACAAGACGGGACTTTAAGAATCATAGAATAAAGATTATGGAGGAAAGTTTTTGAATCATGAATTTATGAAGTATATGTGTTTGAGGTAGTACTTGTTTAGTGCATATCACTAAGTAAGTACTTTGACATATCAAGGGAGATCTAAGCTCATTAATGTTTTAGAGAAGTCATGCATTCCTATAAGTGAATACTCATCCCAAGAATTCCCAGGAAAGCATACGGGTCCAACGGTTGATTTGGATTTATACGAAATGCTTTCCTTGACAGAATTTCACAGAATACAGGTATTCACCCTTCCGGTCCGCACAAGTTCTCACACATTAACTAGAACTTAAATATTCTTGACGAGAGTTTAGTGGTGGCTTAGCCTTAAAGCCTAAGAACGTGTCCTCGATGTAGTAGACTCTTGTAGCACGTAGGTAAGTAGAATTTTTCCAAGCGTTCACGTATAGGAATTAAGAATAGAATGAGGAGAAAAGTTCCTAGAAAAAGGACATGAGATAACTCATGTTTGGGTCTCCTAGGTTATAGTCTAGGTCATGTGTCTAATAACCTAATTCCCTATAACCAAGGCTCTGATACCAATCTGTCACACCCCAACCGACGGCGGATTATACGTCGGGGCGGACGCGGTTGTTCAATAGCACAAGGTTAACTATTAAAGTTTTAATACTTCATTAATAATATATTCAAAGGTTCAATACAAAGGAAATAACAAGTATACAACATTTGTTTAATATGAAGTCTAGGTCCAAAGCGTCCTATGTGATCACAAACAAGTCTCATGATGTAGAACCTGAAACATGTGAAAGAATATGTCAACTACAAAATAGTTGGTGAGATACAAATGTTTTGACACAGTTTAACAAGTATTTGAAAAGAATTACAATTCACTATGATATATGCATTCTATAATGTAAGTATGAGAAAACAAGTATCTTAAACATTGTGCACATTCAATCCTCAACCAAGTTTAGGCATAACCCGCAGGTTACCCTTATAAGTCTCAAGTCTCAAAGTTTTGGTTTAGTAACAAACACCAAGGGCTCCCCCCGAAGGGTCAATCAATCAAGGTGGATTGGTCAAATACAATAGATCTATCATTGTTACCATAGGCTTGATCAAAGTTAATGAATATGCTAGTTTTAAGTTTAATCTAAGCATACAAGTCTCAAGTTTAACATAAGAATAAGCATCTAGTCATAGTTTGTACAAGAATTGTATAAGTTTGAACATGTTTCACCCCAAAAGAATGTAAATGAAAAAGGGGCTAAGTATACTCACTTGGATGATGAAGAGTGTCCGGTAAGAGTAAGTGTTTGCAAGACTTTGAGGGAGAATATCCCCACAATAAGCCTAAGAATATAAGTCTAAAGTTTTAAGTAGAAAGTCTACGACAAAGGATCTAAGATTTCGGGATTCGACCAGGGTTCCATATATGAGATGGGATTGATTGTGTTTATAAAGTTTAAGTTTAGTTTTAAAAGGAAGGATTTGAATGCAAGACTTGGATCTCAATAGCTTAATAAGTTTGTAGTTTAAAATAATTGTTTGAGACAAGAGTTAATGATAATGATTATTTCAAGAGTAAAATAATTATAAAATATTTCAAGGCTAAATAGTGATTTTATGATTAATAGTAATTATTTAAAATGTATATAATTATTAAAGATAAATAATTATTCAGAAGGATAACCCATATAAATAAATAAGGTTTCAAGTATTAAATATTTATTAATATATAAATAAATATCGAGTACCTATAAGATTGAAAATAGAATTTCTTTATAAAGTTTATATTATAAGTTTATAAGTTTATATATGTTGTAAATGAAGTTTCTTAAAATGAATTTTATTAAGTATTCAAAGTTTCCATGTAACTTTTATAAAGTTTATAGGTTCCAGATAAATGAATGGGTCTTGAAAATAAATTACAATGTTTATAAGTTTTTGTTTCCTAATTTATAAATTTTATAACTTTTGTTTATAAAATTTATATAATCCTTTTATTTAATGTTTTAAACGGAAAAATAATTTAAGTTTTTATCTTAAATTAAGGTTTCAAGTTTTACAAGTTATTTTTCTGTTTATCATATAAGTTTTATAGAGTCTTAAAAGTATATCTTTTTTTTTATTTGTAGTTTTTATGAATTTAAAAACTAAATTAAAGGTTTAATTTATTATAGGTTTAACCAAGTTTAATTGATTAAAATAGCATGAAATGTGAAAAGTGTAAATAAAAATCATAATTAAGTTTATAAAAGTATAACAGGTTTTATAAAATTTATTAGAAACTTTAAATCTGATTAAATAGACCACAAAAAAAATGAAATGCATAAAAACGGGCCGCCCGGTTCGCCAATGCACAACACACTTAACCGTCTCGGCCGCTAGGCTATCGCTACTAGTTTACCCGGAAAAGAAAGTTTATAAACAGAATCCCAAACCTCCCCCAATTCCCATATGAACCCTAGAATGATTCCGGCCAAATACGACCCGATGATCCCTCTGTCTTCATCGATTGACAGAGGGCAAATGATCCTATCATAAAAACGAAACTAATAGCCATTTGAATTACCTTAAACGATGCTGAAATGAGGGAGAATGATGTGGTCTCGTCGGCGACTGTCGCGAAGAGAAACTCAAGAATGCAGGTTCGTTTTCGCCGAATTGAGAGTGGAAAGAGTTGTGGTGTGATGATGTGGGGGTTTTGTAACTGCTATTTATAGAGAATTTCGTCAGTTAATTCTCGTATGGTTGAGGGGTTTACGGTTGGGCGGACGGATTCAATTTCGAATCCACGCGTGTTTGCCGTTGGAGCCGAGCATTGATGGTTGTTGGTTTCGAGTCGCATGCGAGCTAGGATGGCCGAGGTTCAGTGAATCTGGTCAATTTCGCGTTTTGGCTAAATTTGGATAGAAATCGGTAGTGAGTGGGAGTCGAACCCTCGACTGAATCGGTTCTGGGACTTTGGTTAAATGACATAACCAGTCCCTGAAGTTTCTATGGTTATCATTTTTGGTTTAATTCCTGTTTAAAACAAGTTTCGAAAATGGCAGTTTAAATCCCTGGACCTTATAAAATAATTAATATGTTTTATTAAAACTATATAAGTTTTATGGGTTTTATTATTTTATAATTTTATAAGATAATTAATGAGATTTAAAACTTACAAGTTTAAGTATAATAAGTTTATAAATTATTTATAAAATTATAAACTTATAAAGTTTTAAGAATTTCAAACATTTTTATTTATAAGGTACATTTATATATATACCAAGTAAATCTCATATATAGTTATATTAATATTTATTATTCAAGAATATAGTTTTTATAAAATCTCAAGTGTTGAATACGTGCAACCGTTTAGGAAACGTTTGGTCCAAAAATACTGGATATTACAAAGGTGGGGTAGAGGCAGACCCAAACTGACTTGGGATGAATAGATTATGTGTGATTTGTTAGACTTGCATCTTTCGGAGGTTAAGGTCGAGGATAGGACTTTGTGGAGACGTTGAATAAGGTTAAGGACTTTTAGAGGGATGGTAGTAGATGGGTCTTAACTTTATCGTATGTGGCTTAGATATATCTAGATTTATGATGGCCTAAACATGTTGTTTTTTTGGCTTTGTGTATCTATATGATTACCTATAATATATTCACTCTCTCACTACTTATACTTTTTCACATTTTCTTGACTTTATTAATACAACTAGCTTTAATATTATATTGATAAATATTTTAACACATTTTTCTTTTACAAATTTGATATTGTATTGATAATTTTTCCATTTTATTAAATGTTAAAATTATATGGATGAAAGTAATCAAAATAAAAAATAAAAAAACACATGAAAATACAATTTATAAATGATGTACTTTTTATATTACATTAAATTACATGTCAAATGAAAGCTTACAATAATGATTTACAAACTTGAAAATACTTCATTGTATACAACATTTGACGTGGCATTGGTAGCTTTTCCACGTTTACTAAAGATAGTTTGAGTCCATCTCTACTTTTAACTCTTGATAATGCAACATACAGCTAGTCATTAATCAACACTCGATTTTTCAAATGCAAACCAACATTTGAAAGTGATTGTCATAAACTTTTATTCATGGTCATTGTAAAACATATAATAATTGTATATTTTTCTTCTTTGAAATTTAAATGAACTAGGAATTTTACCCGCCTCGCGTTGCAGCGGCGTCTAAACGTAGACTAAACGAACTCATTAGAAAATGGAACGGGAAACGAGTTAAAAATGTATATTATATATAATATTGGGGGGAAAATAAAAATTAAAAAAAAAACCAAAAAAATAAAAGTTAGGTAGCGTTTGGTATTCAGGAATAGGAGGTGGAATGGAATGGACGATTACAAGGGAATGCAAAAAATGGTGTTTGATTGGACGATTGAATGGAATCACCCATTCCACAAGGAATGACATTTCCTCTAAATCCCTCAAATTCATTCCATCCACCCCCCTTATTTTTTTTCATTCCATCTCCTCTTTCACTCTTCATCACACACCACACCTCCTACCACCACCACCACCATCACCAACCACCACCACCACCACCACCACCCTCCACCACCACCAACCACCACCTCTCGCCGCCACCACCGCCACCCACCCACACCTCCAACTGTCGCCGCCACCACCCATCGTCACTTCCCACCACCGCCACCGTCACCACCACCACCACCACCACCACCCACCACTGCCATCACCACCTACCTCCACTGTCGCCTCCTCCACCACCACCTCCTACCACCGCCGCCATCACTCACCATCGCCGCCATCACCCACCGTCACCCACCACCACCACTGCCACTTACCATCTACCACCACCACCACTGCCACTCACCGCCGATTTTTTTCCTTCGTCTTTTCTAGCCTAACAAACAACATAAAATAATTATTTATTGCATTCCCTCATGGTAACCAAACAAGACAATGGAATGGAATGGTCCATTTCAATCCTTTGTTCATTCCATTCTCTCGTCCATTTCATTATCTTATACCAAACAGACACTTACTATTCAATATCTAAGGTCTTTCAATAAAGAGGATAATTTTATGTGTTAACCCAATTTTAGGGATAAAATTGTGATAACCAATGTTGCTTCTAAATATAATTCCGGTTCAATAACGCAATTACCTAGTGATTTGACCTGAAGTCTTATTCTATTACATAAACCATTTTTTTTTATCAATATTTCTTAATAACATAACTGGAACACCGACATTTAAAACTAACCGATAGTTTGACAAACCTGATAATTTAAGTCGATTTAGAAAATCAGGAGATTATAAATTTTCATCAAAATTATCATTAAGATGTTCTTATTGACAGATACTATCTGCACTTGTATACAGACAATCTCTCTAAACTTTTCATATTAAATCTCATTTTAAAAAAAGATACAAATAAAATTTTAATTTCAACAAAATATCGTATTTTAAATTCAAAATTTAAAACATTAAAATTTAAAAATCTCATTCCTTAATATATCGACATAATTTAAATTTAAAATTCCAAAATTAAAACTAATAAATTAGAATTGAAATAAAACATATTTTTTAAAAATCTCATTCCTTAAAAAATGTCGTTATTTAGAAAAAAATAAGTTTAAAATATAACACACTTTTTAAAAATAAAAATTTACAAGTTTCTTAATTTTAGTTAAAAATTAACTATTAAAGTTTACAAATAAAAATAAAAAAGTTTTTTATAAATATCAAACTTAATTAAAAAACTACTAATTAAATATTAGTAAACTTTATTCAAACACGTATTTATATAAAATAAAAAAGTAATATTTTTAAATTTTATATGTAAAACTAAAAAAATCTTGTTTTTTTAATAATAAAATTTTAAAAACATTTTTTTAATAATAAAACTTTAAAAAATATTCTTTTTTTAATCTCTTACTTTTTAATTCTTAATTTTTTTAAAATGTTAATTTTTTATGATAATTAAAAAAATGTAAGTCAATGGTAATAATGATAAATTGATTTGTAAAATACTTATTTATGTAATTTTTCAAAAAAAAAGGAATATATGTGGAAAGATTGAATGTATGATGTAATTGTGGTTTTGGGGGAAAAATCTTGTGAGAAGGAATATGATGATGACAAGTAGCATAATATTTAGTCTTTTATTATAAGAGATTTTTATTAGAGTTTTAATTGTTTGCTGTGTAGATGTAATGCTATGGTGTTGGCCATTTGGTGCAATGGTAGCCCCGAGATTTCCCATAGTGGAGGTCTTGGGTTCGAATCCTGACAACTGTCCGTGGCAAGGTCAGGGGGTTTATCAAGTTAGGGGATTCCTCCTGTGGTGGTCTGCTCTAGATGTTCTAGGTGTTGCCATGGAGAAACTCAATTATTCTAAAATATCTAGGTGTTGCCGTTCAAAAAGAAAAACTAATATACTTTTTTCAAAAAAAGTTTTTAGAGTTGGGGTCCCCTGAAAGCAGCATCTATATCCTATAAAATAAAGGTATGTCTTGCTTACATCCCACCCTCCCCAAACCTTACCAATAACTTTGCTATTAATCGGTATTTTGGTTGGTGGGTATGGCTGTTGTTGTAGAGTTATACTTTATGGCTTGGAAATCAGGCTAATGGCCCGGTTAACAATTTAAAACTTAGAAACGGTGTGTAAACTGAACCGTTCCCACCAAAGCACATTATCTGATCCTTATGATTTGAGAGATTGACCAGTTCAGATGGTTTGAATTTCATACGGTTAGTTTCATAGTTTACTGTTTGCACCTTTTGAAACTTAGAATATAAAAGGTCGTTTACCTTTAATATATATATTTTTAAATTTGCAATGATTTATATAATACTCGTGAATCATATTTTTATCTTTTCTAGTGTTTGAAGACAAAGTATTGATTTTGTATTAAAATAACCGTTTAAACTGCTAAATCAAAACCGGTTTGGTTAGTCACTCCTGGCCGATTTATGAAACGGGAAAGACAATCAATTCGAATTGAAATAAATTGATGAATACCAGAGACAAATTTAATGACCATAGTAAAAGTCTAAGTATAAATACATATATGGCATGGAACATAGAAAGAATGTGCATACATGATTACGGTTAACCCGGGCCATATGAGAGCCGTGGACCCCTTTCACCGAAACACCAGGATGTTAAAAAGTTAAATCGGATTGGTTGAAAGAAACATAAAGATATTGCACAATGTGGTGATGGTGATGATGATTTCAACCAGAGGCTGCTATGGAGTCTATTAGGATCTTGTAACCTTCAGGAGCGGTTGCCTGTACCTGGACGCACCCTGCCATTGTTGGGACATCATAATTCACATCAAGAAACCTGCATAGTAAAGCAGTAAATGGAAGTCAGATATTCGCTTCACGAAAGGGAGATTCTTGGTACGAACCAAATGGTTCTTTAAGGTTCTCATGCTTATCATTGTGTTTTGATTCTCAACTGCATGGGCGAAGCTTAGTGAGGGCCTGGGTGGCCTCCGCCCCTCGATTTTTCGCTCACAAGTGTTAATTTATACGTATTCGTCAAAAAATTTATAGGTATTAAGTTCCATTGTACCCTTTTATTGTATAACAGTCCACATCCCTCGAAACATGTAATATCCTTTAGCGTCCCTGTCTGAGTCTCTGGACCTAACTCTCACCAGAATCTACTACATTTGCCCGAAACTACTACATCAGTTTGCGTCCCTGTCTGAGTCCCCGTCGGAGGGAAATCAGTTTGCGTCCCTGTCTGAGTCCCTGCTGGCAAAACTGGTGTATTACCACCCAAATTACAACTAACACAATCAAATAAACCATCAAACAATTATAACCATCCAAATCCTAATTTAAACTATAGAGTTGTTTTTTCTATATAAAAAGTTAAGAATGTATTGATTAAATACTTTTGTTTACAATTTTTAACAAAAGTATTTAATCAACACATTCTTAACTTTTTATATATAGAAAACAACTCGAAACTTTTAAATTAGGATTTGGATGGTTAGAATTGTTTGTTTGATGGTTTATTTGATTGTGTTAGTTGTAATTTGGGTGGTGGTGCACCAGTTTTGCCAACAGGGACGCAAATTGATTTCCCTCCAGCAGAGACTCAGACAGGGACGCAAACTGATGTAATAGTTTCGGACGAATTTAGTAGTTTCGGGTGAGAGTTAGGTCTAGGGACTCGGTCAAGGACGCAAACATATATTACATGTTTACAGACGCAGACTGTTATACAATAAAAGGATACAACAAATATTTCACTTGAATGTAAACGGAATTTTTTAATAAAGTTAGGTCTAGGGACTCAGAGCGTTACAGATTGTATACCACAGGTACTCAAAGCGTTAAAAATTCGTGTTAGGGACGCATTGTGTTAAATCGTCTAAACCACAGGGACGTAAACGACAATTTACTCTAAAATGAAAGAAGCTAATATGCAAAAAAGAAAACAAACACGGAAAACATAGTCAGACATGCTCATTACTATGCAATAACAACCTATGAGTAGGGGGCTGATTACGTAAGTAGGTGCACTGACCTATTTAAACGCATGAAGCAGGTAAGCGCATGAAGCAAATGAACGCAACTAGCTCCTGCAATCGGATGATGATGTGGCATGAAGGCATCTCTTGATGGTGAGATGTAGAGCATCTCCCTAAGTCAACATGCCTAGACAAAATAGTAGTTAATGTCATTAATAACCTAGGCAAAAGAGTTTTGTCCTAATAGTGGACTTCAACTCCTTACACCGAAAAGGCAAAGACCAAATCTGATAGTGGAAAGAAAAAGAGAGAGATTAGCTCAAAGAAGATATGAAGCTAACGAGCAAGTCTCACTTGGGAGGGAACTCTTCTCTATATAAGAGTGTCTTGGGCACTCTTGGTAAACACATATTCTCACATAATTATCGTTCTCCACTCTTTCTAATTATCACCCCTAAAGAATAACCAACTTATTCTTAAGTTAGAGGTTGAATGCAGGAGGTCCCCTTCTGCAGTGAGTCTAACGGTTCTTTCATCTAAGTAGGAATGATCTAGCGGGACGTACCAAGAAACGTCTAACCCCTCACCCGACGTATATTGTTATAGCAACGACATCATAACGAGCAAATTACAAACACCAAATAAACACACAAATAAAGTTGCACATCATAACGAGCAAATTACAAAAAAACACGTACATTAACATAAGAGCACATGTCCATTTATTAAAAAAATAAACACAAGTCAATGTAAGAGCACATATATGCTTTGATAAAAGCGTGATCCGATTATATATCAAAACACACATAACAACATATGCCAAATACATAATGACAAAGGTTCTTTCACATAAAAGCATAATTCCCTTTACATTAAAAGCATATATCAATTTACATAAGAGCACAAATATGTTTACATAATAGCACATGGCCAATTACATACAAGCACAACTCAACTTATATAAGATCATAACTTCATTTAATTACATCAAAGCACCAATCAAATTACATAAAAGCATAGGTTCATTTACACAAAAGCATGATCAATAAACAGTGTTTATATATTTTTAGCGATCCTCAAAGAGTATGTAACATTAACTATATATACACAAATTATGTATCTAAATTAAGCAGTGTTTTCAGAACCGGGTGGATCGGAAGCTGAACTCATAATCGGTTCGGTTATGTGTAGTTGAACCACTTTCATTTGAACCGGTCGACCGGTCAGGGGGTCGGATCAGATTTCAAGTTTTTTACTTTTGTTTTTTCTTTCTTTAAAATCTCATTTTCTGATTAATTTACTATTCTAAGTTGCATATTTTATTTATTTAAGCCTTCAATTCATATGTCATTAAAATTACAAATTCACATGAAAACAAAAAAAAAGTTTTATATTTTTATCTATATGCATAGTTCTAGTTTTTATATTATTTATGACGTCATTCGGTTCAATTGATTCCACCAGTGAATCTCTAATACGACCGGTTCGATGTCCGGTCCGATTATGAAAACACTAAAATTAAGTTTATATAAATGTAAAAACCCTAGTGGTGTGAAATTAAAAATAAAACATGATAACAAAATGTTTAAGCTAAATTAAGGGAATGTTTGGGATTGCTTATTTTAAACTCTTTATTCACTTTTGCAAAAAAAGTTATATGAAGTTTTAAGAAATAAAAGTTTCCCCTTACTTCTCAAAAACTCTTTTTCCCCTTTTTAAAAAGTTAAAAGGAGTAGAAAAAGTTACATTCCCCAAACACTTTTTTTTAACTTATAAAAGTTAATAAATTAATAAATAGTTTCAATAAGTAATCCCAAACAACTCTAATAACCATCTATACATGTATTTTAAAGAATTTGAATACTTGGCATCTTAATCAGAGATAAAACATCTTACCACCAGGATGTCCTCTTAATACTGTAACAAAGCGAAAAATTCTTTGATGGACCCATGTAATTTTGAAACTTGATTATCACATTAATGGTGCCGTTTTTACAAGGATTGGATTTTATCTCCCACGTTAAAAAAGTAGCAATTAGACGACACTACACTACCCACCGGTCTGATTAAAAAAATGTAAAACATTTACCAAAATGTCATCTACTCCATATGTTTTATTTGAAAATAAATGAACCGTCAATACTCTTTTCAAGTATGGAGGCTACTTGTAGACTAAGTTGTCATTTAGTATTTGTTTGATATTGTTTAACCATGAATAAACTAACCACACCGTAAGACTTGCAAGAATATATAAACCTAGACCTTTATGATTAAAAATAGTTGAAATTTCAAATTAAAACATCACCACGAGTTAGTAGTGATTACCTTATCTTATTTATTTTCAAATACATTGACTAATCGATCATTAATCATAAAAAAATTCAATGGTAAATAGTAAAATTGAACATTTCAATCAATCCACCATGTTAAGTAACAAAAGTCTTCAAACTTTAATTCAAAGTTAAACCCATACAATCTTATAAACAAATTATTTTTTCTCGACATGTTTTTCCTACTTCTCTTTTTAATTAAATATTAATATTAAAGAAATATATTTTTAAATATTTGATATAAATCTAAGTATGAATACTTATGATTTAATTATGGGTAATTATTATATTATTAATCAAATGAATTTAATATAAATTAACATTTACCAATTACATAAAAAAATTAATACTCAGTTGAAATAAAATGCTTTAAAAATTAACTTGATATAAATCTAAATATGAATACTTATTATTTAATTATGGGTAATTATTATATCATTAATCAAATGAATTTAATATAAATTAACATCTACTAATTACATAAAAAAAACTAATACTCAGTTGAAATAAAATGTTTTAAAAATTAACTTAATATAATTTACAGCTGTCACGATATATGTATTTTATTTAACCGGTGTAATAACAGATTTATTCAACTCATGTAATACACGTATTTTTAAAAATATAAATTTTTTATTACTAAACATATGAAATTACATTTATTAAATCCGTCTAATACACGGAATTCAAAGCTACTTGTTTAATAAAGAAACTCTTTTCTTCCGAACTGTTTAAAATAAATATTTTTATACTACTATTATTTTCTTTCATATTTAAAAAAGAAAACACATCAATATAAAATATTTAAAAATATTGACATAATGAAACCAAAGTTTTTCTGTACCAACACTACCGGATAAGATACAACTTTCTAATTGAATATGTTATCTTTCCATTTTTGACATCTAATCTAATCCAGTGGATAGATCCAATTCAATCTCATTTATCAGCAAACATAAACTTTGATTGATCCATGAACAAAAATATAAAAAATAAAACACGATTGACACGTGCAAGTCCAGATTAGGGTTTGGGCTCCATCCTTCTAGAAGGAATTCAAACATCTTCAACAAGAAGTCGGCCAACACAACACAAACACCACTACTTTTGCCCATCTTTTCTTTTTCATGTGTAGACACAACATGCCCCACCCTATCCCTATCCCTATCCCTATCCCTACCCCCACCCCCACCCCCCACACGCTTTAAGCCCCCTCACCTATATAAATATGTGTATGTCTATTAAAGTTCAAGAAAATCAAATAAAATATCAAGAAAGTTAGATAGAGAATTAGAGATGGAATGGAATTGGTTTATGAATGGGAATAATCCGAGTCACTTTTTGTTATCTGAGTCTAGTGGTGATTCTGAAGAAGTGAAAGCAGATGCTTATCATCATGACATGTCGTCGCAAAAGACCGTCGTAACAGATCAACTTTCTTGTAGTGTGTTTCGATTCAACGATGAGGATGATGTTGATGATGATGATGATGCTCAATCTTGCAGCTATGATCATTCATCCTACATTAACACCAGACATGGTAACAACCAACATCATGATGATGATGATGATGATGATGATGATGATGGTGATGGTGATGGTGATGGTGATGATGATGATGATGATGGTGACATCGAAGATGATGATGATGATGATGGCAAGAACAAGAATCGGTGTGAGACGAATAAGATGATGGATTCGTCATCTAAGCAACAATGGAGATCTTGTGTTGATCCTTCAAAACAAAGGGAGATTGATAGAAAATTCTGGGAAACATGTTTGGCTTCTTGATTTATATATATGGATTTATTTGAAGTTTTTATTTTCTTATTAATTTTATTCTCAAGTGTAAAGACTAAAGAGGGAATTAAATATAAGTGACTTTGAGAAAATATATTTCATTTTTGAGTAATCATGTGGTTTGGTAATTTTATACTGTTTAATTTAAAAACTTTTTTTTTAAGCTTTTTCGTCTTTAACTTTTTAAAATCTAGTCATTTTCATCTAACTGATTAGCTACGTCTACATTTTAACGTTAAACCAGAGGGTAATTTTGGTTAAATCATGAGTAATTTAGTTAGATTTTAACCTATAAAGTTCAAACTGACCCTTGATATAATATTAAATTCTATACGTAGTTAGTTACTCAGATGAAAAGCAAGAGATGAAAAAACAAAACAAAAAAAAGTTGGGCAAAAGTGGGGGTGTTTGTGTTGAAAATGACTCTTTACTCAAGATAAAAAATATTTTTTATCTTTGTGTGAAAGTTTAAAACAGCAATGACTTTTAGAATTACTTTACTTACAACACTAAAACATATTATGATTTGATGTTTTATATAACTTATTACAACAAACGTTACAGAATTAACATTTAATTTTGTACAATTTAATTTAATATATATATACACACACATAGAGGTTGGTACCGTGCTAAGTGGAATTAACGTGAAAAGCATAAGAATTCGCTCCAAATTAATTTAACCTTTGATCTTGCATGTCTACGGATGAATAAAACGCGATGACAGTTTTGTAAATAGCGTGAAAAGACTAATTAGTGGACGGAAGGGTATTTACGTCAATTGATCGTCACACAAGATTTTACAACGGTTTAAAAAAGGGGAAAAATCATAGAATAGTAACCAAGTTTGAGAAGTGTTCCAATTAAGTCACTCTAATTTTTTTTGTACCTCAAAAATCACTTAACTTTCAACTTGTGTTCCAATCTTGTGAAAAATGGAATCTTTTATAGGTTAGTAATGATGTGTCATGTTTTTTTTATTTTTTTTAGTTAAATACAATATGACATGAAAATTAAAAGTGATTAGGTGGCTTTTAACTTATAAAAAAATATAAAAAAGCCATAATATTTGAAAGGGAAAAACAATCATAAATTGAAAAAAGAACGACAATCGTTATATATTTTTTTTTATTAAAAAATAAAAAATCAATAGAATTCATAATTGAAACAAGCCAACTAAAGGTGAGATTAGATTTTATTTTGAATTTTTTGTATATGTAAAAGAAATAAAAACCATTCTGTTGTGATCCAAAATTACGTCTAAGAAAATGGTATAACCAACGCCACTTATGCATATTTCAAGTTCAACAAAGAAATGGGTTTAACCAAAATAAAAAAAATTCCAGTATCAAAATAGAAAAAAATAACAAGTATTCTTTAGTTTTTATCAACATTAAAACAAGAAAAAAAGTTTGAAACCAATATTTTTCTTGTAAGTTAAAAGCCACCTAATCATTTTTAATTTACATGTCGTATTGTATTTAATTAAAAAAACATGACACATCATCACTAACCTATAAAAGATTCTATTTTTCACAAGATTGAAACACAAGTTGAAAGTTAAGTGGTTTTTGAGGTACAAAAAAAGTTAGAGTGACTTTATTGGAATTTTTATCAAACTTGGTTACTATTCTATGATTTTTTCCCGTTAAAAAATAATTGATGAGAAAAAAAACATAGAGCCTTCAAAGAAGATCACTAAGAATTGTAAGTACACCTTTTATCTAATTACTTATAAAGCATGAGAATGTCATATTGCTTAGATAAAAAATGAGACCCGTAAATTTGTTTTCAAGTATAATACAGGTGTAAAAGGGAAAATATTTTCTAGTGATGAAGGAGAAACGTGAAAAATAAAAGCAACAACGACGCAAGAGCATTAAAAAAGAATATAGTTGTTTATTCATGTTGATTTCATGTGCATAGCTGCTTTTTTTTTATTGAACGACTGGAAATTTATTCAAATAGAACGGAAGGAATTAGCAAATCACTATCCCACCGGAAATAACACAACACCACGAGTAAACCTATTATAAGAGAAGATTGAAACTTATCATTAAGTCTTCTGGTTAAGTGGTAGCCTTATGACTCTCCAAATGAGAGGTCATAGGTTCGAGTCTCGCTTGGAACAAAATTTTCTAGGTTGAGCCATGGGATTTTCCCAGTTGTGGATTTCCTTTTGGGTGGTGTGATGTCGGGTCATCACGCTTCTGTTCTTCGGGCAAAAGAGTAATCCGTTTGTCAGGGTGATCCCGGATGTCCGGGCCTTTGCTGTTAAAAAAGAAGAAGAATGAAATTACATCAATCCGACCAAATAAACCTATTGTTTACCGCCTATTCTTAATCTATAAGAAATATAAAGCTTTAATATCTGCAAAAACTTTGGAGGAACAAATCGACTTACCTTGAAACGCCTTCTCGTTTCGGTATTTCCAATTACACCAACGAGTTATCAGAAAGATGCCATGGATTAGCTTAGTCGGGTTTTTTTTTCATTTGAGAAACAGACAAATGGATAGTTCAATAGATCTCGAATTGAGCTTGATGAGATCGCATCCGTGGCTTAATGTTAGATGGTTATTGGCTTTCTAATCATGTCGATGTCAAAGATGCAACTTATGATTTATTTTCCTCAGAGTTTGAGTCCATCCAGACTCCTTGACCCTCCCTAGCTGCGGATGGACTCATGCATAGAGGTATAAACGAGCCGAGCTGAGCCCGAGCCTGACACTAATCGAGCTCGGCTCATTGGATTATCCTGAAGCTCGAACTCGAGCTCGGCTCGTGGAGTTAAAATAAAGCTCGAGATCGGCTCGGCAATGATCGATTTCAGTCATGACGATTAAACGAGCAAAAGCTCGGCTCGAGCTTGTTTATAGGAAGTCTTAAACGATTCAAAGCTTGCCACAATTCCAAACTAAGATCTTGGGGGTTAAATTGAATAATATATTAAATATATAAGAAAATAATATAAATTTTTACTAGGCTCGTTAAGGCTCGCGATCCTAAACGATCTTAGAAGGCAAAGCTCGAGCTTGGGCTCAATAACTAAACGAGTCATTTTTTAGGCTCGTTCGAGCTTTTTTCCGATCCAATCTCAAGTAGCTCTCAAGCCGGCTTGATTCGTTTACACCCCTACTCATGCACTTATCGGGTGACCAATCAGTTGGCCTTTATTGCCCCCTTTTCTCTACAGGAATTTAAGAATGCAGTTTGGAATTGTGGCAGCGACAAATCCTCGGGACCAGATGGTTTTTCCTTTGCTTTCTTCAAAAAGTATTTGGAGCACTTCCAACAAGATTTTGTGGATATCATGACTTGCTTTCACTCAAAAGGGGTTATAAATCGTGGTTGCAACTCCTCCTTTACAACGTTGACTCAAAAGAAAGAAAACTCCTTGGCCCTCACTTTGATTATAGACCGATTAGCCTAATCGGTTAAAATTTAAGGTTACATCTAAAGTCTTGGCGAATAGACTTAAATTGGTGATAACGAATATAATTTCAGACTCTCAATCGACATACATCCATGGTAGAAGTATTTGGACGGCCCCCTTATTGTAAATGAGATTATTTTTTGGACTAAGAAAACTAAGTTGGAAGCCTTTCTCTTTAAAGTCGATTTTGAAAAGACCTTCGACTCCATGAAATGGAACTTTCTATACATAGTTATGGTTAACATAACCTTCCCGCCTATCTAATGTGATTGGATAATGGGTACTCTTAAATCGTCTAGATCTTTGGTTCTAGTCAATGGCTCCCCTATGAAAGAGTTTTGGATCAAAAGAGATGTTCGACATGGAGACGCTATCCTCTTTTCTATTTATAATGGCCATGGAAGCTTTAGGTGTACTCGATAATAAAGCGGCGACAATGGGTCTCTTTCATGGGATTAATCTCCCGAATCACAGTCCGACTATCTCACATTTATTTTTTGCGGATGATGCAATCTTCATCGGAAACATATCACCTTCTTCCCTATTTAATTTGACTCGTTTGCTTTGTTGATTTTACTTAGCTTCGGGCCTTGAAGTCAATCTTGACAAAAGCAATCCATACGGGATTGGCCTGGATTCACGGTTTATAAACAATCTAGATCGTCCATTTATTGCAAAAGGGTTTGCGTTTTCAAGTTGGGTACTCAACCAATTCATCCAACATCTATTTATACAAAAAAAAACTATCAAATTGAGTCTCCAACGGTCATATTACCGTTAAAACGGATTTTTGTTTAACCGCTAGAACTAGGTAGGAGCCGGTTCTAGTCGGGTCTAGGTAGGAACCGACCGAGCATAAAACTTCTAGAACCAGGTAGGAACCATCGAATACGATCGGGTAGGGACCGGTTCTTTGTTAGGCCGGGTAGGAACCGAAACAGGTTATTATGTGCACCTCTGCTATATATAGTGCATCTCGATGTGTTTGATATTCAGATTTAAACCGAAAACTGAAACCATTTAAAATCAAATTGAATTACATATTTGATTTTAGGATCAGCTTTAAACTGAAAACATATTAGGTAATTGGTTTCGGTTCTAGAAAACTCAATTTGGTTAAAACTAAACATGGATTAGGATATGGATTTTCCTATTTGTACAAACCAATAAACATTTAACTCGTTATAAAATCTAAGAACCTGACATTCGAACCGATGCACACCCATCTTGTTGAAATTCAGGTTTTTCGGTTTGGTTTTGCTAGCTTTGAATTCGGTTCGTTTTCAACTGAAAAATATTCAAACTGATGAAAACGAACCCGAACTCATTATACTCCTCCTAAGTGCATCTATTTTCGAATGCATATTTAAGAGATGCATATGATTACAACAAGTAATCACTACCCATTAAAATTACTTACAGGTCAATTTGTATCTACTATAATTTTATAACGAGCCAATCTGAGTATACTAGAATCATTGAATTACACAAATGGTCCCCCTTCACTTATGAAAAGTATACATAATAGGAATTGTGGTCCTTGATTGTGATTTATGCATAATTTGTGCATGTTTGAATTGACTTGTAAAGTTACAAATGAATTATGGATTAAAGATGACAAGTCAAAAAGGGTTGGATATAAAGTGCTAAAATTGAGGTTACGAACCTCAGGGTTAAAATGAATGTAAACTTGAAGTTACGATTCTCAAAGGTTAAAATGTGTGTAAACTTGAATTACGAGCCTCAAATGATAAAATGGACGTAAACCTAATGTTACAAGCCTCAAAGGGTAAGATGGGTGTTAAATTAAGGCTATGAGCCTCAAAGGATAAGATTTGTTCATTTAAGGTTACGAGCCTCAACGTAGTGGTGTGTATGAGTCGGTTTTGGGCTTCAACCGAACCAAAAGCCGAACATTTGGCTTTTAAAAACTGTTTGGTTTCGATTTTTCCATTTGGGCTTGAAATTATTGGGTTGAAAAACAAAATGGACAAAACAATGAAAACTCTGTGCCTAATTTTTTTAAATTGATTATTACACATTTGAGTCTAAAGTTTTTGAGCTACACGAGTTATTAATTTTTTTATAAACTACTTAACATTCAAAAATAAAAATTATAATACATAAATTCGATAACAAATATAAATCATAACTTACTGGTAATGCAAATACGCATAACACTTAGTAGTTTGCATACACTATAAACATACAAACACATAACACAATATAATATATACTATAAAATATATACGCACACAATTTATTATAAAATTTTATAACTCGGTTTAGGTTTTTCGGTTTTCAAAAGTTACAAAACAGAAACAAAGCCACAATTTCGTTTTAAAAAAAATACAAAACCGAATTATTGATTTTTAATTTGGGGGTTTTTTCGATACGATTTTTCAATTAATTCCGTTTCAGTTTTTTACTAGATTCAAAGAAAAGTAAAAGAGATCCTGAGATGATAAAGTGGATATTGATTTGAGGTTACTAGGCTCAAAGAAAAGTAAAAAGAGTAATCTAAATAGATTGCTTTTTTTTTTCGAACGGCGAACATTGAATGTTGTGACGTCGCACCCCCCGTTACATGGGAGAGCCTCGTCCAACTCCGGCCAATATGTTGTCTTAACCGGGCCCAATTGGCGCCAGAGTTGGAGAGCATCCAAGGAAAAATCCCACCCAATACGGCCCATTCCAGGCTTGAGGGAGAGCCGAGGCTCGTACCCTGGATCGACGTGGGTAAAATTGAATTTACTTATTTTATGCTTATAAGAAAGACACCTTGTTTGGATAAGGAATGAAGACCGGTATCGGGTTGGGCGGACAAACCATCATTTTGTAAGTTGTACATATTGTTGAATTGTTTTGGAAACACTGCAAGTGTTAACTAATTTCATATATATTTTTTTTATCGAATGTGTTATATTAATTAAAAAATATTAAAACTGTCTCTTTAAGCGATATATTTTGATATCTATTGGGACCAAAATTTTGATGAAGTTATGAAAAATAGATGAAAATTTTTGGGTGTTCAACATGTAAATTGTAATAATAATAATAATAACAATAATGATAGAAATAATAAAAATGATAATAGATGTAACTAGGAATAACCTCTCACGCGATTCAACGTGAAACATGTATATTTAGGGGTGTTCAAACGAACCGAATCGGGTTATTCGGTTTATTCGAATCGAATTATTCGAATTTGATTTTTTTTTTCTGGATTCGAATTCGATTCGAATAATAAATCACTTAAACCGATTCGAATAAGCTTATTCGAATCGAATCGAATTCGAATAAACCGATTTACTATATATATATATATATATATATATTTTTTTTTTGAAATAAAAAATTATAAAGTTACAAATACTCAGTCTCAAATATCCAAATTTTGCATAAAACTTTTATGGATTTGAATTTGAAGCCATACCAAACTTAAAAAAAAATCCTAAATCAACCTAAATAAAATGATATTATATATTTAAAAAAATAAAAATTATATAATATATAAATTCTGTTTATTCGAATCATCGAATTGGGGATTTTAGGATTCGAATTCGACTTATTTATTCGAATCAATAAGCCAAAATTCGAAATCGAAATTTTTATTCGAATTCGGTTCGAATTGAATTTCGGTTTATTTGAATGAGATTCGAATAATGAACACCCCTATGTATATTACAAAATAAAACTGGCATGTGTTTTAAATTGATTATAGTTATGTATATTATTATGAAATTTGATACCTAATATGTCATTCCATTAATCCTAAGTTTAAACCTGTCTCATTATCATCCTAGTTACGAATGGTTGAAACATCCTATAATGATTTGGCAGTGGGTAGTCGCGGTCGCGGGTTGCCAATTTGGTGTGCGTTATCCGTGGACCCAGAATCCTTCTAGAACCCATGCTGGACAATGGTACGCCTGATTTTGACTATCCTTCATGATGGGCATTGGACAATAATCACAATAGCCGTCTTTAAAGAAATTATTTAATAGATATTATCATCCAATAACTGTTTTTTTTAATAAAAAACATGTATAAAAACATTGGTTTTTAATTCCATATTTTTTAAACGAAAAGTTACCTTACTCATAATTCTAAATTAGACCAGTGTTTAAACCCTGACCTACTGTCTAAGAGCAAGAGACTCTATCAAATAGGCTAGTACCCGCGTTGGTTTTTAAACACATATTTAATCTATACTATATAATAAATAAAGGTTTGGTGTGACTCGTGTCCTATTTAATAATGATATTAAAATGATACTATTTTAAGTGTTTAATATAAATCTATTTATGGAAACTTATTAACCAAATAAATTTGATACAAGTTAACATTTATCAATTACATAAAAAAGATTAATACCCAGTTGAAAAAATATTTTAAAAATTAACTTAATGTAATTTATAATTGTTACATCAAAGTACATTTTTTAAAAACATATTTTGACGATTGTATTTGTTAACATATTACATTTTATTCAACGCGTTTAAAAAAAATATTTCTAAGTATATTACATTATATTCATATTACCCGTGTATTTTACGGGATTCTAAACTAGTTTAGTAATATAATAGAGTTATTGAGAAACTAAATGACTCTAAACAAAATATAAATCCTTTTAGAAAGTTTAAAATAAAATATAAAGTCTTATAGGTTGGAATAATTGAGCACCATTTCGATAAATTTAAAATAAAATACGTTTAAGTAGAAGATGTAAATTTCTAATATACTTTTGAGCAAATTACAAATTATGTCATTTAAATTTATAAAAAATTACAGTTTATTTCATTTAGCTTTAAAAATGAAACATCCCAAACCCGGGTAACAAGAAATAAATAGTTTTTAAACTGAAAATCAGAATATATTACAGCTAAAGGCTTTAATATAACGGAATTCACAAGAAATTAAAATTTTAAACATAATTATTCAATAGTGTCAACTAGTAGAAATGTCAATTTTCAGCGAATGAGTAGCCCTTCCACCATGTCATCCGAGCTCTCATAGCTTTGCTGAACTATCAACTCTTAACCTGACGTCCATACTTAAAGTCAGTTATACTGGGTAAGTTTTATTTTTAATTTATTAATTGTAAACTCTATTTGTCATTTGATATGACTTAATTATTAATATAAAATAAGATTTCTCTATGTTACGTTTTAACAAAATATTCTTTGTACTTTAAACTCTGAAATTTCACACTATAGGAAATCTTTTCATTTATTATATGTATTAAAACTCTGTTTTAGGGGAAACCAGCTATGATTGATATCTTAAAATTACAAAAATGTTGATATCTTTCATGCATCATTGCTTTTAGATCCGGACTGAACAATAAACTGATCGTCTTAGTGGTATACTGAACAGCCAAGATTTAAGCATCATATGACATCATAAATAATATAAAGTTACAACATAAATATATATATATATATATATAGTTTAAATTAAAATATAAAAATACCTTATGTTTTAGTATTAACGAGAAAGTTATGCATGCGCTCTTCGACGGGAGGCGGACCTTAAACGGTTGAAGCAATGACATTATCGTGGCTAAGCAAAAAAAAGCGGTTAAGTACGTAAAGGAAACGTATGAAGTTACGATGACTCGGTTGTGGAGATCAAAACATAGATAAAAGACAGTTATATAACGGTACAAATGTTTTTCAGTAGGTGTCGGTTTCATTTTTCACAGTACCAGCACACTAACCGTCAGTCGATATAACCCTCGATACCTAAAAAATACCATATTTTGAATATAACTCCGTCTTTAACAGAATTTATATCAGGACCAAAAAAAAACTAAACACAACCACAAATTAGTCTTTTTTTTTTAATTAAAGTTCACAAATTATTGAGAAAAAAAATCAGATTATATATACTACATGTGGTAAACTTAAAACTTCTTAAACTTGAGGGGGTTAAAGTGAGAATTTACAAAGTAGAGGGGTGTCTCATTCTTTACGGTACAAGTAATCTATTGTCAGTCGATACAAATTACGATACCTAAAAGGTACTATATTTTGAAAAACAATTTTATTTTTAACAGAATTTATACTCGGACGCCAAGAAAAAAAAACTAAATACACCCACAAATTAGTTTTTTTTAGATTAACGAATGAAAAATATTGAGAAAAAAATTCAGATTATATATACTACAAGGGCCATTAGAGTTGGTGGTCCAATGGTAGGGGCAAAGCCTTTTGAAACACCTAGGATTGTGGAGGTGGAGGTGGAGGTCATTGGTTCAAATCTCACTTCTATATAAAAAAAATTGCCTTTAAAAAAAGTATATATGATACGGGTAGAGATGGAAGACGTAATTTGAATTTGATTTTTTTAAGTTTCCTTATTTCATGGATTACATTGTTCTTGGAACCTTTGGTTTCACTTTATAGTATTTGATTATCATTAGAATCTTGAGCCATTTGATTGCTTCCGAAACTGCATCAGTTGGTATCTGAGCTTTTGGTTTTCAAATGGCTCTTCGTGGAGGTGACTACTATCTTGCTCGTGGAATCGCCTACAGAGGTGGCGACAGAAGTATTTACAATTAACGTGCTGCTGGAAAAGATAGATTTTCTATTTGCAGAGTCGCCGACCGAGGCAGCAATGGTGTCTATCTCGATGATGAAGAATCGAAGAGCTCGAGATCTTAAATCCTTTGACGGAGTATTTTGATCTCTTGTTGGGTTTCAAGATCTTGGACTCGTTTCCATAGTCGTTTGATACTAAGATCCCGTGGGTCAGGATCAACTCCGTCGTTGCCTCGATCGGCGGTTTTACAAACAGTGCGTCGATCTTCTCCACGAGCCATTTAAATCAACCAAAGCTCTGATACCAACTGATGCAGTTTCGAAAGCAATCAAATGGCTCAAAAACAATAATTCAATCAAAAGCTTTAATCGCACCAAATTGTTCAAAGAAACCTCAACGATGTTCTTTATAATAATAGTAGTCACCTCCACGAAGAGTCATTTGAAAACCAAAAGCTCTGATACCAAATGATGCGGAATCGAATGCAAACAAATGGCTCAAGATTCTTTATGTTCACAAAAGCTTCAATACCTTAAAGGTTTATTGATAAACAATATTCATAAACAACTAACTAACGAAAACAATAATTCTCTAGATATTTAAAATCTCACCTTAGAGATAAACAAAAGATAATCTAATAATTCAAATACAAAATTCAAATAAATATTAAAAGATAATCTTCAATTAAACTTGTAGATTACCCTCTATCATACTCTCCGTCTTAAAGAAAACTCGTCCTCGAGTTTTGCCTCCGGTCCAAATCCACCTGGGTCGAATGGAAAATTGAGTCCTTGCTTGTTTGCGATCGATTTGCCACACTCAAATAGTTCAACCCTACAATCCGTCTTGCTTGGACTTGGGTCGGTACCACCTGGGTTGTATTGCTTCGGGTTTATTGGGTTGCCGGGTGTCTCCACCTCTTTTCCACGAGTCTTGGGAACGCTTACAAAACACATCGACCCAATGTTATATTTCAACTTATTTTCATGCAGCATATTGAATATACTTCGCCTAATAATTTTCAATCCATCAACCTATGGCTTATTAACTTGATCATGCAGCCCACATGTACCATGCATGCCACTAATGGCATTAATAATTTGACCTTTGTTTTTTTCAACTGGATTTCCCACAACAGAATGACTTGAATTCCTATCCTCGTTTTTTTTCAACCTCAGTTATCCTCTTAATTTGAATATTTAATTTCTTAAACAATCCACAAATTTTCGAGTTAACTCCCATAATTAATATATCTTTATCTACTGGTTCGTCGATAAAAGTTATCCTTTCACTTTGAAAAATTATCCATTCACTTTGAATAATCAATTCTTTAGAAGACTCCATTAATATAGGTTCAACCATTTTATCTTCATCGCTAGCAGACCCAACAACACCAGTTGCAACCTCTATGATGCCGACAGCCACCTATTACCATCATTAAAGACCTTGTCGTTTTTCAAAATTAAAGTAGAATTACCTGAAGAAACTGTTGAATATTCATAGTTGTTGACGACATCTTTTTCTTAGTAATCGCTCGTCGCAGCCACAAATATTTCTATTCAACGTAGGGCAACCCATCTTCATCGAATCCGGGTTCTTCTTCTGATAAACACTCTTGATAAATCGGTTCGTGTAACCGAGGTTGGGGATGGTCAAAAGGATGCTCCTCTTCCTCGTTCATATCGTCCCGGACGATGGTTCCCGATTCAGTTTCCTTAGCGCGCCACTCCCGTTGTAACTCAAGATCTCGCACTCGTTTGTGGAGCCGTTTGATCTCTTGTTGTATTTCAAGCTCTCGGGCTCGTTTTCGAAGTCGTTTGATTTTAAGATCCCGTTGGTCGGGATGGATTCTATCGCTGCCTCAGTCGGCGGTTCTGCGAGTAGGAAATCGATCTTCTCCACGAGTACGTGGGTAGAGAATAACTCTTCCGTTGCCTCGGTCGGTAGGTCTACTATCTCGAGGGTCTTCTCTTCCACGCAAAGCCATTTGACAAACCAAGAGCTCTTATACCAAATGATGCGGAATCGAATGCAATTAAATGGCTCAAGATTCTTTGCGTTCACAAAAGCTTCAAAACCGCAAAGGTTTATTGATAAACAATATTCATAAACAATTAACTAACGAAAACAATAATTCTTTAGATATTTAAAGTCTCACCTTAGAGATACGCAAAAGATAATCTAATAATTCAAATACAAAATTCAAATAAATATTAAAAGATAATCTTCAATTAAACTTGTAGATAACCCTTGATCAATATATTACAGGAAGTAAACTTAAAAATTTTGAAACTTGAAGGGGTTAAATTAAGAATTTACAAAGTAGAGGGGCTACCTTGCCATTGTAACAAAGTTAGTAATAGTCGGTGTCAAAGACCACCGACATTGCTATTTAATATATAGTAATTTTTAATTTATTAAAATACAAAGACTTAAACATATAAAAAAATGGAAATACAAAATTAACTAGAAAACGAGATTTTAAAGGAAAAAAAATAAAAGAAATAAAAAAAAGTTGAATCCAGTCTGAGCACCCTGTCCTTTCATGAATCCGACAAGTAATCATCCGGTCCAGTTGGGAACAATTCAAAGACACATAACCGTTTCAACAAGTTATTTGATTCTCGGTGTAACCGGCCAGTCCGATCCAATCATGAAAGCATTGCTTTTTAACTTCTCTTCTTTTAGTCTCTGCCTTGTGTAAGTAACAAAATAATCATTAATTTAAGTTTTTTGAACAACAAGTCGGTTAGGATGTCGTTAACCCCTTCTATCTTAAAATTCGAAATCTGCCTACAGAGTATTCCATATTTTATAAAATACACCTTGTCATACTTGAATCTGAGACCTTCACATAGATAAAACCTTTTAGAAAACCCTCTTAATCACCTAGGTAGAACCCTGTTGACATCATTAAGTTAAGTACATCATATGTTAAGCATGTAATAAGTACTTTGGTTACTTCATTCTAGTTTACCGTGTCTGTCGTCATTATCTTTCACCTCTATTTCTTTTTCAATTTTTATTATTTATAAAACAATCATGAACACCCAAGGAGTTGAGGATAAATATACATAAGTTTTATAAAATTTAAAGCAAACCCCACTTTTCAAAGTAAAATTTAAAATGATTTTATTTAAGAAAATCAAATTTAAATTAAAACTAGTCAAATGAGACCTATGAGTTACGGCAAGGAGAATGTTAATGGTCGCTCACTTCTAAACATTGAAATGTAGTTAAAAAAAACACATCGTAATATAACCTAAATATAACACTAAATTTAATTTAAAAGTCAAAGGGTGGTCCCCGTGGCAATATTTAGGACCCCGAGTTGTTTCCTTGTTTCATGTCGCAGGGTGGTTTCTGAAATTTCAGGTGCCCTGTGCTACTTAAAAAAATATGCCCTTAAAAAACTTAAATATAAAGTTATATCTAATAAAATTCATTAATACGATAAAAATTGTAATAGGAATAAGCAAAACAAAGTTATTGTAGCAAAATGATATATGTTACATAGTTAAATTAATCGTGAGACCCTCGTAGCATTCTTAAAAGCAAAGTTGTTGATTAAGTCTTGACTAAATTACATAAAACAACCTTTAGGTATATACCAAATTACACCATAGACCTTAATCTTCATTAATTACACTGGACACCCTTTATCTATATGGTTTGTATCAAGTTATAACCTTTAGACTAACCGACGTTAGATTTTTCAGTTAAATGGCATGTAAATGACTAATTTACCCTTCATTCTTATACTAGGTTAAAACTCATGTATTACATGAGTTGAATAAATACAACTTGTTTTAAAACATCAGTTTCTATGTAAATTTGTAAATTCTAAAAATGTTATGTAGTTATTTTTTTTAAATGTTTTATAGAAAAGAATGAAGAAATGTTCAAATTATAAAAATATTTTATGAATAAACCTACTTTTTTTTAAATAAAAAACGTTTTATAAAAGTAATTTTAAAAATTATTATTATTTAATAGGAAACAAAAAATATAAAAAATTTAAAATTTTTGAATAATTAATAAGAGAAAGAGGGGGAGACAAAAATTATAAAAAAAATTAAAAAACTTGTATAATTAATAGGAGAGAGAGACGGGAAAAAATGTTGAGGATGAATGTGTGAGTGACAAGTGTCCCCTCAAAACCTTTATTTATCATATAGTATAGATTAACAAATATATATATATATATATATATATAGGGGACGGTTATCTTACAAAGAGCCTAAATCGTACGAAGGGCTTCTAACCGTCCGATTAATATGATCTAAGGTTGGGGTTAACGCAGTGACATAAATGTAATTACTTTGAAAAAATAACGCGTCGTCCAGATAAAAAAGGACATAAATGTCAATTTTTTTAAAATAATCACATTTCATGCGTGTTTTTTTTACGTAATCACGTTTTTACGTAATCACGTTTTTTCATAAAAAAATTTCACCGTAATCATGTTTTGTGTGATTGCAACTAATTTTAAACATGAATAATGCTAATCAATACTACTGTCTTCAATCTTATCATTTTGCTTTTAAATCAAATTATCAGCAAAAACATTAATCAAAGTTTCTATCGAAAGTGTGTGGATATGGAAACGAAAACGGATAGGAACAAACAAACAAAACTAACTGAAAATTTTAACCTCTGTTAGTCTAAGGTTATAATTTGATACAAACCATTTAGATAAAAGGTGTCTAGCGTAATTAATGAAGATAAAGGTATACGAGTGTAATTTAGTATATACTTAAAGGTTGTTTTCTGTAATTTAATATTAAGACTTCATAATTCATACCCTCTACTATACATATTTAACCAATTTAAAATCAAGCGATGCATATTCGGAATCAAAATCAATATTATGTTTTGCATCAACTGAAGATTGAAACTTCATAATTATAACTATCTTGTCTATTGATTTAACATATACCAGCATTTGGTTTTAATCTAAACACATCTAGATATTTTTATTATCCAAAGAAAAGTTCCGTCTGACATAAAAGTCAAAACTATCACCAATTTCATAAGTAATTATAAACAAAAATTAAGACCATAACTAGTAATCATACCCAAAAAACAATAAATATTGTGCAAAAATAAAAAACAAGAAAACTCTTTTACCCCTGATCTAAAATGATAAAGTAAGAAACGAAATCAAAACCAATAAAAGTTTCGTTGGCCATTTGGGGCAATGTTAGCCCCAAGACTTTTTATAGTGGAGATCTTGGGTTTGAATCCTGGCCTCGGCAAAAAATGGGTCTGTGGCCAGGTCAGGGGGTTTACCTAGTTGGGGGTTCCTCCTGGGGTGGGCTACCCTGGATGTTCTAGGTGTTGCTATGGGGAAACCTAATTATCCTAGAATATCTAGGTGTTACCGTTAAAAAAAAGGAAATGAAATCTAAGATAAATTTTTGCTCGTTAATACACATTAATGGGGTGTTTGGATTTGTATTTAAGTTGATAATCTAATATCATGAAAAGCATAGATAATTAAGAATTCACTTTTAAAAAAATGAGACTAGAAAAAAAACCAAAATCACTTTTAAAGAAATGAAAATGGGCTGATTGGAAAGGAAGAATATAGGAGGTTGATAGATGGCAAGAGTAATGGGCCTATTCCTCCATTTAAATCGTATAAGGCTTTACTAATCCCCCTTAGTAAACTGAGATATGGGCTTGAATGCCACCCGGGAAGTGATATTAATTGCCATTTTGGCAATCCCTAATTCCGTATGACGTGACTTCGTCCGTGTAAAAAATTTAAGTGACTTAAATAAAACATATAAGAAACTTGATTACTATTCTGTAAAGTTTTCTCTTTAATTTAATATTCTCATGTTACGAGATATGTAACTGAAATTAATTTAATGCTTTATCGAATGATTTATCAAATGAAAGTCATACTTTATCGAATGTTTCCTTATACTTAATTTCATTAAGAAGTTTGGGCCCCCTTGGGCTTGGGCCCTATGCAGTTGCACACCCTGTACAGCCCAGAGCCGGCCATGTTTCTTGGTTATACTCGGGATAGGCTGCATCCGGTTTTAACGGCTCCAAGGCCCGACCCTTAAATCGCGGCTTTAAACAACGAACAATGAAAAGGATCTCACACTTCTGAATATATGATGTGTGTTATTATATATATATAGGGGATGATTCCCCTAAGAAGTCTAATTTGGCTAAGAAGCCTAAGAAGCAATCTCATCTATTCAATTGGATGATTAATGGTAGAGATTTAAGTGTATGGAAAATAAAGGGTGGAGGGGCATTCCTGGAAAACCCACAATTGTTGACTTTTTTCAACTTCCCTCACTTTTTTTAAATGTACATAACTTTTTCATACGACCTTATTTTTTAAAAACAATTACACCATAAAATCGAGCGTTTTTTAACTTTAATTCGAGTATAGTATTGCTATATTTTTTTGTAAAAACAAAATCGACACTTAATGAAATTGTGCTACGTTACGTAAATGTGCTGGTTTCTTGTAAAACAGCACAATTAAATGTGCTGTATTTTAAAACAGCATAATTAACTGTGCTGATTTATCATAAAACAACACCGAACATAACAATTAATTATGTTGCTTTACTATAAAACAACACCAAAATAACACGGTTAATTGTGTAACTTACTCTTCTTAGCTAACCAAGCACAAACAAAACTCACACAAACAAAACCAGCACCACAAAACTAGTACATCAAACTGGCATTAAACAAACCAGCATAAAACAAACCAGCACAAAACAAAATTTTGATGCATAAGCTTTTTGTTGCCTACTATTGAACCATTTTGTTGGTGTATGGATACTTTAAATTTTTATTTTTAAAGAATGATACCAAATTAGGCATATAATAATTGACAAAAAGTAGCACAAGTTAAAGAAACCAGCACATTTACGTAAAGTGTGCTGTTTTAACAGAAACCGGCAAATTTTTAATGTGCTAAATTGTGCTGTTTTACTAGAAACCAGCACATTTACGTAAATTAACATAATTTTATTAAGTGTCGATTTTGTTTTTATAAAAAATATAGCAATACTATACCCAAATTAAAGATAAGAAAATGCTCGATTTTATGGTGTAATTTTAAAAAAAAAATAATGTCATATGAAAAAGTTATGAACGTTTAAAAAAAGTGGGAAAAGTTGAAAAAAGTCAACAAAAGTAGCAGTTACTTAAATACCCTTCTACCCTTGTTTTTCCTACACTTAAATCTCTACCCTTGATCATCCAATTGAATGGATGAGATTGTTTCTTAGGTTTGTTAGCCAAATTGAACTTCTTATTTGAACCTCCCCCTATATATATATATATATATATATATATATATATGGAAGGGATATTCTAAGAAGGCTAAAAAGTGTAAAAAGTTTTTTAAAAACCCCACCACCACCACCCCAAAAGCCTAAACCCCTCCAAAACCTAATCCCACCCCGAAAAACCTACAACCCCCCACCCCTACCCCTAAAAACCTAATCCCCACCCCATCCCACTCCCAAAAACCTAAAACCCTTACCCCATCCCCCCAAAAGCCTAAACCCTAAGGCTAAACCCTAAAAGCTAAGATCGTAGAGTTCGACGAGACGGTCCCAACGCCGCCAAAATGATTAAAATTAGAGTTCGTATTAGCCGGTTATGAGTGTTTTAAACCACTTTTTACACTTTTTTGACTTTTTAGCGAAACCTCACACTATATATTGTAACATCCCAAAAATAAAACGATAGTTAAAATGATGAAATAAATGAACGAGGCATGTCGGGTCGGGACGGATGGGCAGGCGGGGTGGCTCCCCTGTAAATAGCTTAGACCTCCATCATTTCACTCATTTGCAAGTTCTATAGAGAGAAACCATAGAGAGAGAAAGTTGGCGTATCGACTCGAGATTTCAGCAAAGTGTTGCTCCATAGCTCGTGAGAAGAAACTCCGGATCAGAAACTCGATTCAGGTAACGATCGGGCCTAAATCTGAGTTTTTGTTCGTTTTTAGGTTTTTCGGGTTTTGGGTGAAAAGGTAACGTTTTCACGGATAAAACTGAAAGATAAACATATATTTGAGTTCCTTAATGGAAAACAAACGTTTTGAATGTAAACAGGTTTGGGATCTTGACGTGATAAGACCTGAATGCGAAAGTTAGGGTTTTGCGAAGAAACAGATCGTGCGTACTTATCAAGTATGCACGGAGCAGGTCCTGCGTACTTATCAAGTACGCTGGAAGAGGGCACTGCGTACTTATCAAGTACGCAGGAAGAGGATCCTGCGTACTTATCAAGTACGCAGGAAGCAGGGTCTGCGCACTTGCTAAGTGCGCAGGCATCAGGTTGTTTAAGTAAAGTTAGTATGTTTAGAATGGTTAAACCGTTAAAGTCAGGATTGGGTTTGATGTGTATTTAACTATCAAATTCAGATCGTACGTGACGTTGTTGGGCTCTTGTTTAGGACAACCAAGACTAGCTTATTAGGTGAGTTCTAGAAGCCCTCTTTTAAATGTTTTATATAATGTTTTCGGGCTGGTGTGCATACATATGAAATGATGTTTTTTTTACGAAACGATGTTTATGAAACTATGTTTATAAAATGATGCTTATGAAACTATGTTTACGAAATGAAATGATTTGGAATGAACGGTTTATGGAAAGAAAGTTTTATGAACGAAATGTTTACGAACGAAATGTTTATAAAGAAATGGTTTAAACTAAAGGTAAAGGGTTTCGAAAATGAATGAAAGTTTTTATGAAAAGAAAAGAAAAAGGGCAAAGGTTTTAAAGAAAATTACAAATCTAATGTGTCGAATGAATGGAATTAACGAATGAAGTCTGGGAATGTAATTCCCGGCCTTGTGGTAGATTATGGACAGCGAGCCATAGTTGCCATAAGAGCAACAGGGGCAGTGTCTTGATGGCCTGCCAATGGTTTTGATGTTGTACAACTGGTAGGGAGTAACGACGGTTACTCAGGGGTTAACGTGACCCTATGTAAGGTTAAATTATGATCCGACGGTGTTATGGCCGTGAGCCATAGCCGTCGATGGAAGTTGTCGGTCTATGGACATGAGAGCAATATGGGCAACTGAATGGGTATTGTCGGTCCTCGTGCAGTTAAGCCTTGGGGGTAATACAAAAGGGAATTGACGGAATGTATGGTATTGTCGGTCTTCGTGCAGTTAAGCCTTAGGGGCAATACCATACTAAATGACGGTACGAATGGTAACACAGATTTAGATAGTAATGTATGACTTAAATGAATGTTAAATGTTTTAAACAAATGATCCGTTCAATGTGTTTATGATGAGGAAAAATGTTTTGAAGGTTTTCAATGATGAACGAAAGGCCCTGTTTTCTTATACGTGATATTAAACCCTAATGAATGTTTTGAATGATGAACCTTTTCTTAAATCGAACGAAAACTAGAACTCACCAGCGTAGCTGACTTTTTAGTATGCACATTCAGATTAAGGCAGGTATGGATGATGGACGGTGATGCTTGGCAAGAGAGAAGAGTTACCCGGTTGATCATGAAGACTGGCATCCCGTTATGATTAGATTATGATATGTTTATGTAATAGACTATGTTACGCTTCCGTTGTTAAACAATATAATGGTTATGTTTTCTTGAAGTATTTTCCGCTGCATTATGTGGTATTCAAGTTAAGAACTGTTTGTGAATGAGTAAATCCAACAAGTGAGGACTCCCGGGTTTGGGGCCTTACAAGTTGGTATCAGAGCAATAGTTTAAGAGATTCGGACACTCCCAGTGTCTAAACTTAAACTGTGAATGGGACCGAAAGTGGATGCCAGTATGGGTAACTCTAGCCACAGCATCAGGTACGAAGGTAGTATATATGTACATGTGTAGTATGCCTTAGAAAGGGTTAGGTAAGTACTTGTGTTCTGATGGAATCACAAAGGTGGTCAAATAGAAATCGAAAGGTAGTGTAATGGTTAATTGCAGATGGCCAGTGTATATTAACATCTTACAGTACTTATTGAATTTTATTTGTTAACTAGCGTGATGACATTGGATTCTTGTCTTATAGAACAAAATGGCAAGAAGAGGAAACGAAAGGCGTGGTGGGGGCCGTACCGGTGGTCGTAACGGAGGTCGCGGCAGGACCCCTGCGCGCCAAGAGTATAGTGAAGAAGGAAGTGTTCACACTGAACCGGCGGTTGGTGTGCATGGAACCGAGCAGACACAGGTTGAAGAACAACCTTTCACTTTTGAACCAGAAGTGAGAGCAGCCATAGCTCGAGAGTTCAAAGACTTGATGAAATTTTCTTTGCCAGGACTGTTGGCAGAAGCATTAAAGAAGGTTAATGAGACGGGTGGGTCTAACATGGCGGTTGATACCCCGAACACTGAGGCAATCAACGCACCGCTTAACCGTGGTTGCGACTATAAGTCCTTTAAGGCATGTGACCCGCCGGTCTTGACTGGGAAGAAAGACGCGGTAGCTACGTTTGATTGGGTGATTCGTATGGAGGCTGCCATTCATCTGAGCGAATGTCGAATGGATCAAGTTGTGAAATTTGCTGCTAACTCCTTAAGAGAAGAAGCATCCCGTTGGTGGGAAGGTGTACGTCAAGCAAAAGGGAGCGAGGTTGTGGATGCGATGATGTGGGCTGACTTGAAAACTTTGGTGATCAAGAATTTCTGCCCAAGGAACGAGATTGAGATGGTAGAGAGGGAATTTCTGGGTTTGAAGGCCGGGAGCATGACGCACCGACAGTACACAACTCGATTCAATGAATTGGCACGTCTGGTGCCACACCTTATCACGACTGAGGAAATAAAGATTTCCTGTTACATTCAAGGGCTGTCGGACCAGGTCCGCACCTATGTTAAGGCAAACGCCCCTACGACCTATGATTCGGTAGTAGAACTGAGCGGCGTGGTGTTCGATGATCTGGCGTTGAATGTCGTTGCCATTGAGGAACCGAAGAAGAGACCGAGCTTCTCGAACAAGCGAACTGGTGGAAGGATGTTTGGGACTCGCGATAAGAGGGCTAGGGTGAATGATCCGACTGTTTGTAAGAAGTGTGGAAGGGAGCATGCAGGTGAATGTAGACTAGGATCTAACTTGTGCTTTAAGTGTGGAAAGACCGGGCACTACTCCCGTGAATGCCCACAACACTTCAAGTGCTATAACTGTGGGGATGCCGGTCATCTGAGTAGGGAATGCCCGAAACCGAGAATGGGTGAAGCCGGGAAAGGGAAAGGCCCGGAAAGGAAAGAAGAGAGGCCCCGAGCAAAGACTCGTGCGTACGCACTAACGCAAGACCAAGCCAGGGCAGACCCCGATGTGGCGTCAGGTACATTCATCCTTGACAACACTTTTGTTTCTGTGTTATTTGATTCGGGTGCAAGTAAGAGTTTTATATCTGCGACTTTTTGTAAACGAGTGAAGTACACTGTCAGTAAGCTAGCAAGGGCCTTTAGCATAGAAACCGCTGAGGGAAGAACTGCGAGAGTGACCGATGTAGTTGACAACTCCACGTTAAAAATAGAAGGTCATAGGTTCCCTGTCAGGTTGTTTGTCATGGTTTTGGGTGGGTTCGATGTCGTGTTAGGTATGGATTGGCTAACTGCCAATGAAGCACAAATTATATGCAAACGAAAGATAATCCGACTCAAGGCTTCGGATAGTAGCAAAGTCGAGGTTTTTGGAGATCGTGACGCCCCGATGCCAAACGTCATCTTGATGATTAAGGCAACATATTAATTGAGGCGCGGATGCGAGACTTATCTGTGTACGTGATCGACAAGTGTAAGGAAGTGAATGAACTAAACGATGTACCCGTGGTACGTACGTACCCGGAGGTGTTTCCAGAGGATTTTCCTGGGATACCACCCGACAGAGAGATCGAATTCCGAATCGACTTAGTACCAGATGCCCAGCCTGTGGCTAAGGCCCCATATCGACTAACACATGTGGAAATGAAAGAACTTATGGTCCAATTAGACGAACTACTTGAGAAGGGGTTTATACAACCGAGCATCTCTCCATGGGGTGCTCCGGTGTTGTTTGTGAAGAAGAAGGATGGTTCGATGAGAATGTGTATTGATTATCGCGAGTTGAACAAACGTACAGTGAAGAACAAGTACCCTTTACCAAGGATCGACGATCTGTTCGATCAATTGCAAGGCGCAAGCTGGTTCTCAAAAATCGACCTTCGGTCCGGGTACCATCAGTTGAAGGTGAGGGAAGAAGACATACCGAAAACTGCATTTCGCACGCGTTATGGACATTTCGAGTTCCGCGTAATGTCTTTCGGATTGACGAACGCCCCCGTAGCGTTCATGGATTTAATGAATAGGGTGTGTCGACCGATGCTGGACCGATCGGTAATTGTGTTCATCGATGATATCCTCATCTACTCCAAGAATGAGGGTGATCACGCATGTCACTTAAAGGAGGTGTTGGAGGCTTTGAAGAAGGAAAAGTTGTATGCTAAGTTCTCTAAATGCGCGTTTTGGCTTAGGGAAGTCCAATTCCTAGGTCATGTCATCAACCCGAACGGCATTATGGTTGACCCAGCGAAGATAATGACGGTAAGGGAATGGAATATTCCTAAGACGCCAACTGAAATCCGTAGTTTCTTGGGATTGGCAGGCTACTATCGGAGGTTCATCCAGGATTTCTCGAAAATAGCTTCGCCATTGACAAAGTTGACTCGGAAGGAGGTAAAATACGAATGGGGTTCGACCTAGGATGAGGCGTTTAAGGAATTGAAGGAAAAGCTAACCAAAGCCCCAGTCTTGGCCCTTCCCGAGGGCAATGAAGACTTGGTGGTATACTCTGACGCTTCGGGTCAGGGATTAGGGTGCGTGTTGATGCAACGCGGGAGAGTGATCGCATATGCATCACGACAATTGAGGTTCACGAAGTTAGTTATCCGACTCACGATTTGGAACTTGCTGCTGTCGTATTCGCATTGAAAATCTGGAGGCACTACCTGTACGAGGTGAAGTTTACTATTTACTCCGACCACAAAAGTTTGAAGTACTTCTTCGAACAAAAGGAACTTAATATGAGGCAGAGGCGATGGTTGGAACTCTTGAAAGACTATGACTGTGAAATAATATACCATCCTGGAAAGGCAAACGTGGTGGCTGACGCTCTAATCCGAAAGGATGTGCCTACTCCTATTAGAGTGAAAGCTTGCCAGTTGGTGATATCATCAGATGTGATGAGATAAATTGAAAAGGCTCAAGATGAGGCACTTAAAGAAGAAAATATAAAGAAGGAAAGGATGATTGGCCAAAAGGACAAGTTGGAATATAACACCCTTGGTGTTAGGACACGTTTTGGACGGGTATGGATACCTATGAGTGGCGAGCTTAGAACCAAAATCTTGGATGAGGCTCATAAGTCTCGATACTCTATCCACCCCGGTACCAACAAGATGTACCAAGATCTGAGAAAGGAATACTGGTGGCCTGGAATGAAACACGAAGTGACAAAGTACGTAAGCAAGTGCTTGGCTTGCTCGCAAGTGAAGGCCGAACACCAGAAACCGTATGGAAAGATTCAACCACTCGATATACCGGAATGGAAGTGGGAACACATTACCATGGACTTCATAACCAAGCTACCTCGCACAGCTAAAGGTCATGACACCATTTGGGTAATTGTGGACCGTTTAACGAAGAGTGCTCATTTCCTACCTATTCGTGAGACGTTCTCGTCAGAAAGGTTAGCGGAAGTATTTATTACATAAGTAGTAGCACGGCATGGGATGCCTTTGACGATCGTATATGACTGGGACACACGATTCACATCGAGGTTCTGTAAAAGATTTCACGAGGCGATGGGCACGAGGCTTAATATCAGCACGGCGTACCACCCACAAACGGATGGTCAGTCCGAAAGGACCATTCAGACATTGGAGGATATGCTTCGAGCTTGTATTATCTATTTGGGCGGCAGTTGGGACAATCATCTGCCGTTAGCCGAATTCTCCTACAACAATAGTTATCACACGACGATAGGCATGCCGCCTTACGAAATGTTGTATGGGAGGAGATGCAGGACCCCGATTTGTTGGGGTGAGATTGGACAAAAGGAATTAGGGAGTCTTGAAGTAGTAAGAGAAACGTCAGAAAGGTTTGATCAAATCAAAGCACGAATGAAGGCCGCACAAGATCGTCAGAAATCCTATGCGGATAAACGACGAAGGCCTATTGAGTTCGATGTTGGGGACAGAGTAATGTTGAAAGTGTCACCCTGGAAGGGAATAATACGATTCAGGAAGAGAGGGAAGTTAAGTCCGAGGTTCGTCGGACCATTCAGGATAATGGCACAGGTGGGTGAAGTCGCTTATCGGCTAGAGTTGCCTGATGAGTTGAGTGGGATTCATCCTACCTTCCATGTATCACACTTACGAAAGTGTTTGGCGGATGAATCAGCTCACGTACCACTTACTGACATCGAGGTTGACAACAGCCTTAATTACATCGAAGAACCCGTGGCCATCTTAGACAAGAAGGAGAAGCGTTTGCTTAATAAGATTATCCAATTGGTTAAAGTCCAATGGAAACATCGAAAGGGATCGGAAGCCACTTGGGAAACGGAGAAGGATATGAGGGAGTCGTACCCTCATCTATTTGACTTATGATAGGTTTCGGGGACGAAACCTATTGTAAGGGGGGCAGACTTGTAACATCTCAAAAATAAAACGACAGTTAAAATGACGAAATAAACGAACGAGGCATGTCGGGTCGGGCTTGATGGGCCGGCGGGCTGGAAGGGGAGCCTCCCCTATAAATAGCTTAGACCTCCATCATTTCTCTCATTTGCAAGTTCTAGAGAGAGAAACCGTAGAGAGAGAAAGTTGGCGGATCGACCCGAGATTTCAGAAAAGTGTTTCTTCATAGCTCGTGAGAAGAACATCCGGATCAGAAACTCGATTCAGGTAACGATCGGGCATAAATATGAGTTTTTGTTCGTTTTTGGGTTTTTCGGGTTTTGGGTGAAAAGGTAACGTTTTCACGGATAAAACTGAAAGATAAACATAGATTTGAGTTCCTTAATGGAAAACAAACGTTTTGAATGTAAACAGGTTCGGGATCTTGACGTGATAAGACCTGAATGCGAAAGTTAGGGTTTTGCGAAGAAACAGATCGTGCGTACTTATCAAGTATGCACAGAGCAGGTCTTGCGTACTTATCAAGTACGCAGGAAGAGGATCCTGAAGCAGGGTCTGCGCACTTGCTAAGTGCGCAGGCATCAGGTTGTTTAAGTAAAGTTAGTATGTTTAGAATGGTTAAACCGTTAGAGTCAGGATTGGGTTTGATGTGTATTTAACTATCAAATTCAGATCGTACGTGACGTTGTTGGGCTCTTGTTTAGGACAACCAAGACTAGCTTATCAGGTGAGTTCTAGAAGCCCTCTTTTAAATGTTTTATATAATGTTTTCGGGCTGGTGTGCATACATATGAAATGATGTTTTTTTTTACGAAACGATGTTTATGAAACTATATTTATAAAATGATGCTTATGAAACTATGTTTACGAAATGAAATGATTTGGAATGACGGTTCATGGAAAGAAATTTTTATGAATGGAATGTTTACGAACGAAATGTTTATAAAGAAATGGTTTAAACTAAAGGTAAAGGGTTTCGAAAATGAATGAAAGGTTTTATGAAAAGAAAAGAAAAAGGGCAAAGGTTTTAAAGAAAACATTACAAATCTAATCTGTCGAATGAATGGAATTGACGAATGAAGTCTGGAATGTAATTCCCGGCCTTGTGGTAGATTATGGACAGCGAGCCATAGTTGCCATAAGAGCAACAGGGGCAGTGTCTTGATGGCCTGCCAATGGTTTTGATGTTGTACAACTGGTAGGGAGTAACGACGGTTACTCAGGGGTTAACGTGACCCTATGTAAGGTTAAATTATGATCCGACGGTGTTATGGCCATGAGCCATAGCTGTCGATGGAAGTTGTCGGTGTATGGACATGAGAGCCATAGGGGCAACTGAATGGGTATTGTCGGTCCTCGTGCAGTTAAGCCTTGGGGCAATACAAAAGGGAATTAACGGAATGTATGGTATTGTCGGTCTTCGTGCAGTTAAGCCTTAGGGGCAATACCATACTAAATGACGGTACGAATGGTAACACAGATTTAGATAGTAATGTATGACTTAAATGAATGTTAAATGTTTTAAACAAATGATCCGTTCAATGTGTTTATGATGAGGAAAAATGTTTTGAAGGTTTTCAATGATGAACGAAAGGCCCTGTTTTCTTATACGTGATGTTAAACCCTAATGAATGTTTTGAATGATGAACCATTTCTTAAATCGAACGAAAACTAGAACTCACCAGCGTAGCTGACTTTTTAGTATGCACATTCAGGTTAAGGCAGGTATGGATGATGGACGGTGATGCTTTGCAAGCGAGAAGAGTTACCAGGTTGATCATGAAGACTGGCATCCCGTTATGATTAGATTATGATATGTTTTTGTAATAGACTATGTTACGCTTCCGTTGTTAAACAATGTAATGGTTATGTTTTCTTGAAGTATTTTCCGCTGCATTATGTGGTATTCAAGTTAAGAACTGTTTGTGAATGAGTAAATCCAACAAGTGAGGCCTCCCGGGTTTGGGGCCTTACATATATATATATATATATATATTGGGTGAGGTTCAAATGCTAACCAATATTTATGTAATAACCATGATAACCACTCTCAAACATAGTGATACGTTACGTATGTGTAACATTATTTGGTACGTATATGTAAGACTCATTATTTCCGTATTTATGTTCAAGATACTTAAATATTCTTTTAAGAATTAAAAGAAAAATAATTTATAAATTATGTGATTGTTTGATAGTGGTTAACACGGTTATCATATAAAAAGTTGGTTAGTATTTGAACCCTTCCATATATATATATATATATATATATATATATATATATATATATATATATATATATATATATATATATATATATCATGCATGTTTGATATCTATTATAAGTGTTTTGTTGATAAATTCAAGTGAGCCGGTGCTTAAGTAGTTTACATATAAATTTGGTAGGTTTCAATTGAATACGAGCTCAAACGAAGAATTTGAAGTGACTAAAGTTGGACATTAGAGAACTGTAGGGAGTACAACAACGTTTGGTCAAATGATTAATTAATGGGCTAGATTTGAATTACATGGGATATGTTATAATTTAATTAAGTTGAGTGGGCTAGGTTAAAACATAATAAAAGAAAAGAAAAAAAGAAAATCTATACTCTATAATAAATAAAGGTTTGGTGAAACAAGTTTTCCCGCCTCTCTCTTATATTAATTGCACAAATTTCTTTATTTGTTTTTTTAATAATTTTTTATTTTCTACGTCTCTCTCATATTAAGTAATAATAATTTCTATAATTCTTTTTATAAAACGTTTTTTAATTAAAAAAAGAATATAAGTTTTTCCATAAAACATTTTTAGAAATTGAACATTTTTTTTAATTTTTTTATAAAACATTTTTAAAAAGAAACTACATGACGTTTCTAAAATTTGTATTAAAAACTATGTAATATGTCATAAATATGTAATATGCAAATATTTATTATTAAGTATATAACATTGCCTTTATTCATTGTATTTATTCAACCCGTGTAATACATGGGGTTGTAACCTAGTATATATATATATATATATATATATATATATATATACATATATATATATACATACTAATAAATAAAGGTTTTGAGGTGCCACATGTTATTATCATGTTCATCCTTAATATTTTTTTCCCGACTCTCTCTCCTATTTAATGATACAAGTTTCTATAAAAAAAATTATAATTTTTGTTTTCCGCCTCTCTCTCGTATTAAATAAAACTGATTTTTATAAAACATTTTTTAATTAAAAAATAGATTTGTTCATAAAACATTTTTAGAATTTGAACATTTCTTTCATTCTTTTTATGAAACATTTTTGAAAAATAACTATATAACGTTTCTAAAAATTGAATTAAAAACTTATGTAATATGTCAAAAATATGTAGTATTAGATCTTTATTACTAACACTGTATTTATTCACCATGTATAATATACATGGTTTCTAACCTATCCCTATTATAATAAATGAATTACTATAGTTGCTACGTATCGACTTCTGATAAAACTATTAAATAATGATGATGTTAAATAATTAAATATCTAACATATATTCTAATATTTTAATAAAAATTACTAAATTTTAAGAAATTTTCAATTATTTATTATTTCACATATGACTAATAAAATCAAACATACAAATTTTCATAGAAAAAATACTGTTTTATAATAAGTTATATTTATTCAACTCATGCAAAACATGAGATTTAACCTAGTATATATATATATATATATATATATATATATATATATATATATATATTGGTTATTGCCGTGAAGAAGGATAGCACGCACGAATTGGACTTGAAGGCATACGGCATCATCAGCGGACGGAATTAGCAAAAATTGGATGGTTGCTTGACACAATTATCGAACATTCTCATCAGTTTCTCTATCTCCATCTCTGTAATTACACTAAAAATCACTACATTTTCTCTCTCATTTTCAATTAATAATACCTTTTTATACATTTATCATTACCATTTCTCTCTTCTCCACTCACAACATTTTCAAAAAATATTAAAAAATTTATGCAGGTGAATAGTGTTTTCCCCAAATATACAAAAAAAATTATACATTTGATCTCTTCTCCACTCACAACCATTTTAAACCACTCCATAAAATATAGAGACCCCACTCACAAACATATGGGGACACTGTTGTGAATGCTCTTACGAACAAGAAACCAAAAAAAAAGCAGGTCAATTTATTATATAAGCACGTGAATATTTATTGAAGCAGGAGATCAAGCAAGTAGTTTAAAATATTCATCATTTATCGGTTTGATTTTATTGTTTTCATTATGAATTCAGTTTTTAAACTAATTTACTTTGTTTTGTTCTTGAGTATTATGAGTGGCTAAAACTTGTTAAGCTACCTAGATTAGGATGATTATTGACGTGGTTTGAATGTTTTTTCGGTTTTTAATTACTCGTATGATGAATGCTATTGTCAAGGTTACTATTTTATTCATTATGAATGTGTATGAATGCTGTGTTTTTGAATATCTTGCGTGAACTTGTTCTATTTGTCATCTTGTTCGCTTCCTTTGTGGTTTCGATTAGGGTTTCGAGTTTTGGGTCATTGACTTGGTATTTTTGTTCTAAACAATTTAATCGGCTGTAGGAGCAGTTGTGCGGGTCTTTAGAAATCAGTGTTTTACCAACCTTGAGTCTGAGAGGAGATAGGTTGTCGGGTTGTCTCTTGGTTTTGGTGATTTGGGTAGCAATTGCACGAGAGTGAGTTGTCCAGATTAGCTTTATCACTTGCAATTTCGTGTCATAGTCGGTATTTTAGTGCTTACTCCTTGCCCTTAGGTCTGTGTAGGATAGTCTTTGGGTATAGTAACGGTTGATACTGAGAGATGAAGTTGTTTTCGAGTACTTGGTGTTCTAGGGAGTGGTGAGTATGAGAGGAGGTCCACTTTCTTACTGGTGAACTTATCTTGACCTTTAGAATAGTTGGGGTGTGTAGGTGAGTCTGAGAGGAGATCCTACGTGTCTTAGCGATTCCTGAGTTAGTCTATCTTTAGAGTCGGTGTCGTACGTTTAGTTGTTCCCGAAAGCATTTAAACTAGTTAATAGGAATCCTGGTCTAGGTAGTGTTTGTCTCATATTTGGTTTCCGCTTCGTATCTTAGTTCGTTTGGTCTTTTTTTTAGTTTCTCATCTTTGTCTATTTCTTTCTGGTGTTCAAGAGTCTTAGTTTATTAGTTTAATTTAGTTCTAGGTCTCAGCTGTTAGTTTAAATCATTCATCTTTATTATTAGGTTGTGATTCGATAAAGGTTTACTACCGAGAATTGTCATCGGTGTCCACGGATTGATATCCGATCTTGCCCATACTTGCTACATACTGACGCGGTACACTTGCCGTTGTATGTGGTTAGGATTGATAATTCCTTTTTAAAACTATTGTGTAATTGATCTTATTTTTATATATATAAACTGCACATCAATATACTTGGTAAGATCAAGAATTTATGTAATTATGGATAACTACTTATACAGTTTAAATTGAGCATGAGATCCATTTTAAATTGATTACTAGTTCTACACTTCATAGTTCATATAAGATAATCAGCAATTTAGTGAAATAACCTTCACGAAATATATGCAACCATCAATTAAATGATGCATCTAAGATAATAAAATAAGAGTTAATTGCATGAATGGCCCCTATGGTTTGAAAAAATTACATGTTTGGTCCCCAAGTTTTATAAATTGTAAATTTAGCCCAAACATTTGAGATATGTTGCGTCTTTAGCCTCTGATATTAACACCGATTAGTTTTTTAATGGAAAGTTAACCCATGTGCCATTCACGTGACTTACGATTGCAAACATAATATTAAAAATGAGTAACATAAGTAAAAATAAGAATTAATCAATAATTTTTTTTACTATTTTTTAATGAATTTTTACTGATTTTTACCAATTATTATTATTATTTTTAATATTTTCAATTGATTTTAACTCATTTTTAAAGTTAAGTTTGTAATCGTAAGTCACCTGGATGATACATCGGCTAACTTTCCGTTAAAAATTAGCCGGTATTAACATCAGGGCCTAAAGGCACAATCAAGTCTTAAAAGTTTGGGCTAAATTTACAGTTTTTAAACCTGAGAACCAAACATATAATTTAATCAAACCACATAGGTCATTTATGCAATTAACTCATAAAATAACAATGAAATATGTTCACTCTAAAATAAAGAATATTTTTTTATGAGTATGAGTCAAGAAATTGTAGTCTCAAATAAATACAAAGCAACCCTGTATTGGATGTTCTAGTCAAACATGATATTTGTAAAATTCAAAATTAGCATAGATTTGTTTATGAATTATACTAGCTTAGAACCCGTGTCTACACACGAGATGAAAAATATTAATACATAAAATTGTTAAATATTTATTTATTTATTCATAAAAATACGTTAGTTACTAATCAATATAGTTTGACTTTCATTTACTATTTAATTAAAAATAAAAGTTACATAATTATATTTTAAAGTTTTTTATAATAATGGATAATTTAAAATAATGTGTTTTATTAATATAATTAGTATTTTCTTTAAAGATATATATATTATTATTAAAAGATGAAAGTGCATTTAATAAGAGAAAGAAACAGAAAAAAATATTGAGAATAAATATGGAAGCGACATGTGACATAAAAAAACTTTTATTTATTATATAGTTTACAGCAAACAAAATGTCACACCCCGCCAAAGGCGGAAACACGGAGTGGGACCGGTATAACGCATTGAACACAAGTACAAGAGAAACTAAAAGGAAAGTTGTGCATTACATTGAACCATACTACATACTTCTAATGAATGTACGAATACATGAAAATCCTGAATCAATACAAAGGGTCTAAAATGCCCATCTACAACCAAAAGTACATAATAATAACTCTTCCCAAAAGCAAGCCGTTTAAAGCTCGTTATCCTTATAACTGTTTACCTGAAAAGCATATTTCGAAAACGGGTCAACTATAAAAATAGTTGGTGAGCACGCAGGTTTTGCGGCTCTATAAAAAGTAAGTAAATAAATTTCAAAATGTAATAGTAACCATCCGCAGATGATCAAGTACACGTGTTAAGATATAATTACTATGAGCCACAATCAAAATCATCAGACTAGTTGTTGCCCCTGTATCCAGGTGTCGAATGTGAACACCTACTATGGCTAATTATGCACCCAAATGACCCTACAAATCTGGTTGGCGTGACCAACCCTGGGCGGGGGTGTCAACCCAAATACTACTATTCATAATTCTCACCGGCTATCCAAGCTAATTGATTGTGTTAAAGTGGGGACTTAATACATCCATAAGTAAACCCAGGTAACCCTAATCGCAAGTAACAACGTGTAGAGTGAAACAGCTTTTCCTCGTAAAACAGTAAAAATTGAAAAGTGGGGTCGCGAAACTCACATGAACAACGTCGGTGATAAGTGTGACATAGTCAACAAAAACCGCAAAGTACGGTTAACATCCAAATTCTATCAAAGGCCACCACCGTTGGCCGCCACACACCACCGCCGGACCACCACTACTTCGCCGGAATCCTCTCCACACTCTCCCTCTAACTTTTTCTCTGAATTTGTAAATGAGAAAAGGGAGATGGAGTTGGGTTATTTATAGCCTCATGGTCTCCGATCGCGTGTCGGTTTTTCGCTTAAACGAACCCGATAAAAATGGAGACATTATTTTACTCAGAAATAACTTATTATAATTTATTATTTTCCCTCGAGTCCTTGCGTCTCGTAAATATATATCCTTTCAGATTTAAATTAAAATTTATGAAACCGTTCGACTCGGGTGTTAACGCGTATAAACTAGAACTTGATTAAAATTTTGACATTATAACACCCAAATAAATATTGTTATTATTTTTCGTTCACTAACGAGTTCCTTTCGTTTGAAAGTATATTTCACATAATAATAATAATACTATTATTATTATTATTATACGAACTCGTCGAACACGGATGTTGACCGTAAAAGTTACGGTTGTCACATTCTCCCCTAGTTAATAGAATTTCGTCCCGAAATTCAACTGGTATAATAGTTGACAATTTCTTCTTCGTAACTTGATTCATGTACGATCATCAAGGGAAATCTAGTTTCTTAAATACAGCAGGGAGATTTGACAAATCGAGATCTAAGAATCATATAGAGTAGGTTACACTTAGAAAGGCTCAAAAGAAAATTGAATAATCATGAGAGAAAAATCATTCGAATTCCAAAGAGTCTATAGATCATTGTTTCACCGGATCAGTCAAAAAGTACACTGCTGGTGTTATTCAGAATATTAACAAATCCGCCATAGGGTTGATATTCACAGGTATAAAAAGTTGGTACAAATCTAGAATGATATTATGTTACAAAATCCCAGTGATTTAGTATCCTTTTATGAGCAAGAAAAAGTATCATTCGGCTTGGTGCCATTAAGGAATACTATTATAAATAGTAACCATAAAATTATAGTATGAGAGGTGCTATTAAGATCCAAAGAGTCGGTAGAATCACCACGACTCATTGAAATAAAAATGCGTCACAGCGATAACAAATACTATAGGTTATGAAGGATGATCATATCATGTACTTAGAATACAGAGATAACATCTCGTTAAAATGAAACTTGTCGTCAATACGAACTTCCTTAGGTGGTATAATTACAGATTCGTTGGCTAAACACCTTTTGAGACTCGATATACGATAAGCATCGTATATACCATTAAGCTCCTAAGGTAGTTTCAATTTGTACACCACAAGACCAATCAAATGATTATTACCAACCTCAGCACACAACAAAATGGTGATCAACATTTGTGTCAAAACAGAGCTTCTAATGGCGCTCATTTAATGCTAGTGTGATAATTGTTAGTGTAAGGAAATCTGACCAAAGGTAAAAGAGTATCCAAATTACCATCAAATTCTATCACACAAGCCCTGAGCATATCCTCCAAGGTATGAATAGTTTGTTCACTTAGAGCATCAGTTTGAGGATAGTAAACGGTGCTCATATCTAAGCGCGTTCTCAAAGCTTTCTGTAGCGTCTGCCAGAAATAGGATGTAAAGTGATTATCCGTATCAAAGATAAAGGAAACAGGCAATCCATGCTTGTTATAATTTCACTACTATACAGTCGAGCTAGCTTTTCTATCTAGAACTCCTCTCGGATAAGTAGGAAATGTGCAGAGCTCGTTAATTGGTTAACAATGTTCCAAAATGAATCATAGCCGCCCAATGTTCTAGGCAGGCCTAGTAACGAAATCTATTGAAATTGGTTCCCACATCCCTTTGTGAAATCTCAGGTTGTTGTATGTACTTATTGTTAGTAATAGTAATTACTCATAATGGTCAGTACATTATTGCGTCATAAGGCGACACAACATGGTTGGTGAGTATACAACATAACCGTATAAGTAGATACAATGGAATTTTGAAAATCACCATAACAAAAGGACGAGATTCTCACTTCTTGAACTAGAATTGAAGAGTGGTGATTAGTCATTAGAGAGCGAATTAATAACGAGTAATCCAATCTTAAAGGTTTACAAAGCAAGTATATAATGAGTACCAATATGATTGTATCAAACTCGAGTCGTTAAACCGAAGATTAACAAACATAGAAGATTATACTAGGATTCTGTCGAAATAAATTTGCTAAGAGTCAAATTTACTCAATCCTATGAAGTGTTATAGCAAATGAGTCATCATCATAAAATAGATGTCAGCGATGACCCGGTGCTATGTAACCTCACCACAAAGCATTAGGATTTGGTACTAACTCGCATATTAGTCTCGATATAATATAACCATGTTTGGTGATTTTCAATTAAAGGTTCATATACCTATTGTCGAAAGTTAGCAATGGGCTATATGATAATCAAGTCACCACAAGATCTAGATAGAGAAAGTGACTAAAGATCTAGGACTATCTATTCAAGTAGATTAGTTAAAAGACTAGGTGCAAGTTCAATATTTGGACATTGAATTGACTACAACCAGAAATCGAATTTGGTTAACGGTCAGAAATAGAATTCTGAAATTTTAACAAGAAGTCCATATAAAAAAGATGGTCTACTCCTCACATTGAGTCGTCCAAATTTGATAGGATAACATTAGACGTCTACATCTTTCTTGATATGTATTGAAATGATTCGGAAGTAATCCGCTATCCATCTAGATGAGGAAATAAACAGTCACGTTGTGAAAATAATCTCATAAAAATAGCGTCCCCCGAAAATGATTATTGTCACACCCCAACCGACGGCGGATTATACGTCGAGCCGGACGCGGTTGTTCAATAGCACAAGGTTGACTATTAAACTTTCAATATTTCATTAATAAATAGATTCAAAGGTTCAATACAAAGAATAAATCAAATACATAGCAAGAATGCAAGTCTAATTGATTAAGCATTCTAGGTCCACGCATCCTATGTGATCATGATAAAGTCTCATGTTGTAGAACCTGAAACATGTGAAAGAATCTGTCAACTACAAAATAGTTGGTGAGATACAAATGTTTTGACACAGTTTAACAAGTATTTGGAAAGAATTACAATTCACTATGATATATGCATTCTATAATGTAAGTATGAGAAACAAGTATCTTAAACATTGTGCACTTCAACCCTCCAACCAAGTTTAGGCATAACCCGCAGGTTACCCTTATAAGTCTCAAGTTCAAAGTTTAATTCAGTAACAATCACCAAGGGCCCCCCCCCCCCCGAAGGGGTCAATCAATCAAGGTGGATTGGTCAAATACAATAGATCTATCATTGTTACTATAGGCTTGATCAAAGTTAATGAATGTGCTAGTTTTAAGTTTAATCTAAGCATACAAGTCTCAAGTTTAACATAAGAATAAACACGTAGTCATAGTTATACAAGAATTGTATAAGTTTAAGAATTTTGAACATGTTTCACCCCAAAAGCATAGAAAGGAAAAATGGGCTAAGTATACTCACTTGGATGATGAATAGTATCCGACACGGATAAGTATTTACAAGACTTGGAGGGAGAATATCCTCACGATAAGCCTAAGTATGCAAGTTTAAAGATTTAAGTATGATCCTATAAGTCTATGGTAAAGATCTAGGATTTCAAGATCGACTAGGGTTCCAAGTGGGAGATGGGAATGGTTTGTGTTTATGAAGTTTAAATCAAGTTTATAATAAAGGTTTTGAAGGAATGATACAAGACTTGTATATCAAAGCTTAATAAGTTTACAGCTTAGAATGATTTATTAAGATAATTATTTAAAAAGTTTTACATAAGTTATGTGATAATAGTTTAAAGTAGTTTTCTATGTATTTTATAAATAATGTTGTGCTAATAGATGAAAGAATAAATAATCATCAAAGATCAATAATAATTATTTAAAGAATGAACCATCATTAAAGATTCATAATAATTATTTAATGAATAAACAACGGTTAAGAATAAATACTTAAATCAATAGATAATTACTAAATGTTTATAATAATTATTAAAGAATATTTATTAAGGAATGACACATAATTGTTAAGGGTAAATCTTTATTTAAAAGAACAATTACTTTACAAAGTGTTTAAGATTTATTAGGTGTTTATTTTATACATTATCTTGTAATCACAAGTTTAAAGAGATAATATGGAATTAAAATTGAAAAATAAATTATATAGAATTTCTCATAAGGTTTGTATTTTGATTATAAGTGTTTTAATATTAAAGTTTCTGTTTAAGTTTTATAAAGTTTATAAATTTAGAAAATATATATATTTTTTTAAATGAATACAAGTTTTCTGTTTTCTATAAAACATGGATTTTATAAGATATACAAGTGTATAAGTTTCATAAACTTTTATGATTTCATAAAAGTTATACAAGTTTTATGTTTATTAAAGTTTATAATTATTATTTAAAGTTAAAAAAAGAATTTATTTACTAGAACTTAAATAGTAAATTAAGTTTATGTTTTTTATAAAATTGTATAAATTTTATAAAGATTTAAAATTATCTTTTATAGATTTTTAGTATTTACAACTATATTTAAAGATTTAGCTTTTTATAAGTTTTTTATCTAAATCAAATTAAATAAAATGGTTCCAGAATGTAAAAGTATAAATAAAAATCGTTTTTTGAGTTTATAAAGGTTTAGCAGAATTTATAAAAATTACTAAAAGTGTAAAAACTGCTTGGAAATGGATAAAAAAAATGAAATGGACAAAACCTGGCTCCCCGGATTCGAACTCGGGTCTCGCCCGGGTCATCCACACACACATGCACTTAACCATCCCGCCTACGGGTCTCGGTGGTAATATACATGGAAAATCAAATAGATAAGTATATTCCCAAATCGTCCCTAATCCCTTGATGAACCCTAGAAACGAAATTTGACAAATACGGATCGAATCACCCTCTGTTTATGAGATTAAACAGAGGGCTTTTGGTCCTCTCATGAAATCGATCGTGATGCATACAAAGATTACCTGATTTGATGTCGATTCGAGGGAGATTGGTTCTGGGTTGGACGTCGGTTGTCGCGAGGATCAAATGAGCAATGCCAGTGATGAACGACCAAATTGAGGGTGTGTGTAGTTAGAGGGTGATGTCGCTAGGCTGAGGGAGTCGATATTTATAATCGATTTCGTGATTTAATGCCGAATTAGGTGGGGAGGAGACGGGTGGAGTTGTCGAGTTCAAATTCAAAATCGCGCGGGTCTCGGGCCGTGTCCGAGCATTGAAGTTCCTCGGGGTTGGGTCGCACGCGGGAGACGAGTTCGAGGTTCATTGAATTGGGACCGGATTTCGCGTTTTGGCTAAATCGGGGGAAAAACCGGTTTGGGTGGGAGTCGAACTCGGGACTGTTTTCAGTTTCGAGAGTTTGGTTAAATTCCATTTTCGGTCCCTGTATTTTGGAAACTTTATCATTTTATGTTAAAAACCTAAGTTTAGTTTAAGACAAGTTTCGAAATTGACAGTTTTAGTCCCTGGGCTTTTATAAAACAAATATTTATGTTTTTATTATAAAATCCCTTTAAAGTCTTATAAGTTTTATTGTTTTAAATTGTTAAATTAATTTTCGTAGTTTCGCGACTTCATGTATTTACTAGTTATATTATTTTTTTTTTTATAAAAATAAGTTAGACTCAAAAAGTATCTTATTAAATATGTATATATATATACATATTTCAATGAGTCTCATTTATATATATATATATATATTTATTGATATAGCTTCTCGAGTATAAATGTTATATTTTGAATATCTAAAAAAAAGGGGTCGGGAAAATACTGGATATTACAGTCTCCCCTACTTTAGGAAATTTCGTCCCGAAATTAAAGTGGAAGGGTTTAGTTTAGGATTTGAATCTACGATACGTACAAGGATGATGAGAATGATACTTTACGTTCCCAAGTAAACCCTGGGTTACGTTTAGAGTTCTGAAGGGAAAGTATCTATAGGAATAAGGTTTCGCTTGAGTTTCTAAGTTTTCAAAGCGTATGGTTACTAAGAGTTTCCGTATGAAGCATATAGTTCTAAAGATCTGTTTTCAGAAGTGCATTTGAGAGAATATTCGAGATTTAAAGTGAGATGCATCACTCAGGATGGATTTGATGATAGTTTTAATGATTTGAGTTTGTAGACTAATACGTCTAAGGGTTTACTACGGTACCTAAGTTCCGTGGCTATCCTTTATGACAAGTCTTAGACCATGGCACACGACAGAGTTTACTATGTTTTCCTATACGCTGATTTTTCATACTTACGTGTGCACCCGCAAGCATTTAAATCGTCGTATAGTCTGCATAGGTCCTTCCGTTTGTGTGCGGATCAAGAAAGAGTACAAGAATTTGTTTAACACACGACTAAGGTTTCCACATAAGAGTGATCATTGATTAACGAGTCCCTTAGAGAGAAACTTCATTCAATGATTAAAGAGAGAAGAATGTGACAAGATTTAGAGTTTCAAAGTTTCCTCGTGATTGATTAAGAATACTTCAATCATTGAGTAGTTTAAAGTCTTTACATTTTCCTCGGGTTTGATCAAGAATACATCAAACCTTGAGTAGTTTAAAAGCCTTATACGTTCATCATGTTTGAACAAGCATACGTCAAACATGGAGTAGTTTAAAGTCTTATACGTCCATCGTGTTTGAACAAGCATACGTCAAACATGGAGTAGCTTAAAGTCTCATACGTTCATCATGTTTGAACAAGAATACGTCAAACATGGAGTAGTTTAAAGTCTCATACGTTCATCATGTTTGAACAAGAATACGTCAAACATGGGGTAGCTTAAATTGTGTTTGAACGAGAATACGTCAAACATAGAATAGTTTAAATTGTGTTTGAACAAGAATATGTCAAACATAGAATAGTTTAAATTGTATTTGAACAAGAATACGTCAAACATAGAATAGTTTAAATTGTGTTTGATCAAGAATATATCAAACATAGAATAGTTTAAATTGTGTTTGAACAAGAATACGTCAAACATCGAATAGTTTAAAGTCTCTTAGTTCAGCCTCAGTGTATAGAAGTATACGATTACGTTTTGAGTATAAAGCGGTTATCTAAATACTCTAGTATTTAAGAGAGGTATGGGACAGCGTTTAGAACAGGATTAACCGTTATACGCTTTCTCACAGAAGATTCGAGTTGTCCAGAAGATTAGTGGATCCCGATGTTTGGTTTAGATGGGAGTCAGGGGATGTACTCTGCTAAAGAGAGTAATGTCCTCCTTCCTGCTAGTGTCTAGTATCAAGAGTGAAGTTTTCTCGTATATATGGAATGTACGTTTATCAAGTCTTATAGGGTTTGGTTAAGATGGACACACAAAGTTTTCAAGACTAAGAATCCAAGTATAAGTTTGAAAATAGGATAAGTCAGTTGAGTTTCAATTTCAGCATTAAGCTTCGCATGATCCCTTATTGGACATGCTTCCTTTGGTGGTTTAGAAGGTGTTCAGTTTTCAAGGATACGGTTTCGAATGCTTGAATAAGTTTTTACATGGCTCAAAAGTCTCTGATCTTATAGTTGTGTATACGAAGTTTAATGTTTTTAATAACGTGCATTTAAGCTTTTAGTTTCCGTTGTGATTCATAGCAAATCTTTTATGTGACAAGGGTTGAATGAGGAAAGTTTCCTAGCGTAGGGTAACGGGAAAAAGTTTCGATAAGGTTTACGATAGTGTGTTTACAAGTGATTTATCTTGTTTCATAACAACAGGCATAGTTTTATTTTGTATAGCATGAACTCAAGAGGTTCAAAAACGACGAGTTAGGCAGCGATAAGTAGTATAAGTAGGACTTTATAAAAGGTCTGTATGATTGCCAAACAAAAAATAGGTCAAGTTTAGGAGTGTTAAGTCTATATGATGGGTAAGGATCATAGTTGATTACGGCAGTGGTTCGTAAGTCGTGTTGTTTTAAAGGAGTGCTTACGAATTAGAAGGTTGGTTCAAAGTTTATTCTTCAAGTATACGTGTCACTTAGGATTTTTATAGTTTAATGCCACGTTGTTAATTACTAACGTGGGTTACTCTTGAAGAAAGTGTTTGGGTAGAAGTGTTAAGTTTGTAATGATGAAAAGAAAGTTAAACTAGTAGATGATGACAAGATGAAATTTCCAAATGACTTTCATTAAATGTTTCAAAATTGGGACTTCTAGCCCTTACATAATACAATTTAAACGGAAAAATTAAGGTGTGTAAGTAAGTTGATTTAATATGTTCAAAAGGTTTTTACTCATAATACCGAGTCATCACAGTATTATATAAAAGAAAAATGGGTTTTGGCTTAAAGTTGGTGGGCTAACGAAGAGTATTACCGGAAGAAGGGGTGGGTCGCAAGGACTCACTTATGTACCCTATTTCCCTAGCCATAACATCCTCATGGGCCTACAACTTCTCTCAGTTGTTGTCACCGATGTTTGGGTTTATGGTACTATGTCGAGGTTCATTATGGGTTTAGAGTCTTAAACGTGGAGCTTGTTTATTCTATAGTAGGCTTCTTCTCTTGCGGGAAAATAATCAGGTTACTAATCCCTTTGTTAATGTACTTTAGGTTTTAAAAGACGTTAAGTTTTGTTTACAAGAAACTGTGATGTGTAAGTTTTAAGGACGTATGAAGGTTTTGAGATATATAAAAGTGTGACAAAGTTTTGAGTTAGTCATAAAATGAAGTTTGCTTGAGTGACGAAAAATGAAATGAGACACAAGGGTTTCCCCTTATGTGCCAAGTTTATAAATTAATGAAGTTTGTAAAAAGGACTTGTAGGATAACACATGGTTTTAAATGTGCTGGTATTACAAGGATCATGAAGTTTAAGGATGTATGAAAACTTTGAGATGTATAAAAGTGTAGCAAAAGTTTGAGTGAGTTATCTAGAGTAGTTTGGTTGAGTGATGAAAATAAGATGAAAACACAAGGGTTTCCCCTTAAGTGTTATGTTCATAAAATAATGAAGTCTATAGAAGAATTTGTAGAGTAATACATAGTTTTAAGGGTTGTATTACAACGATCACGAAGTTTATTGGGTAGTATCTATAAATATAAGTTTATGTATGTAGTTTTTAAGTATAATCTCGTAAGAATTTCTCCTTGAAGGTAACTCCTTCAGGTCATGACGAGTAAGCATGTTGTCATGTGACAAGACGGGGCTTAAGATTCATAGAATAAAGGTTTATAGAGGAAAGTTTTTAAATCATGAATTTATGAAGCGTAAAGTATTTGAGATGGTACTCATTTAGTGCATATCACTAAGTAAGTACTTTGACATATCAAGAGAGATTTAAGCTCACTAATGTTTAGAGAAGTCGTGCATTCCTATAAGTGGATACTCATCCCAAGAATTCCCAGGAAAGCATACGGGTCCAACGGTTGATTTGGATTTATACGAAATGCTTTCCTTGACAGAATTTCCCAGAATACAGGTATCCACGCTTCCGGTCCGCACAAGTTCTCACACATTATCTAGAACTTAAATATTCTTGATGAGAGTTTAGTGGCAGCTTAGACTTAAAGCCTAAGAACGTATCCTCGATGTAGTAGACTCTTGTAGCACGTAGATAAGTAGAAGCATAAAATTTCCAAGCGTTCACGTATAAGAATTAAGAATAGAATGAGGAGAAAGTTCCTAGTAAAGGACATGAGATAACTCATGTTTGGGTCTCCTAAGTTATAGTCTAGGTCATGTGTCTAATAACCTAATTCCCTATAACCAAGGCTCTGATACCAATCTGTCACACCCCAACCGACGGCGGATTATACGTCCGGGCGGACGCGGTTGTTCAATAGCACAAGGTTGACTATTAAACTTTCAATATTTCATTAATAAATAGATTTAAAGGTTCAATACAAAGAATAAATCAAATACATAGCAAGAATACAAGTCTAATTGATTAAGCATTCTAGGTCCAAGCATCCTATGTGATCACGATAAAGTCTCATGTTGTAGAACCTGAAACATGTGAAAGAATATGTCAACTACAAAATAGTTGGTGAGATACAAATGTTTTGACACAGGTTAACAAGTATTTGGAAAGAATTACAATTCACTATGATATATGCATTCTATAATGTAAGTATGAGAAACAAGTATCTTAAACATTGTGCACTTCAACCCTCCAACCAAGTTTAGGCATAACCCGCAGGTTACCCTTATAAGTCTCAAGTTTAAAGTTTAATTCAGTAACAATCACCAAGTGCTCCCCCCCCCCCCGAAGGGGTCAATCAATCAAGGTGGATTGGTCAAATACAATAAATCTATCATTGTTACTATAGGCTTGATCAAAGTTAATGAATGTGCTAGTTTTAAGTTTAATCTACGCATACAAGTCTCAAGTTTAACATAAGAATAAACACGTAGTCATAGTTGTACAAGAATTGTATAAGTTTAAGAATTTTGAACATGTTTCACCCCAAAAGCATAGAAAGGAAAAAGGGGCTAAGTATACTCACTTGGATGATGAATAGTATCCGACACGGATAAGTATTTACAAGACTTGGAGGGAGAATATCCTCACGATAAGCCTAAGTATGCAAGTTTAAAGATTTAAGTATGATCCTATAAGTCTATGGTAAGGATCTAGGATTTCAAGATCGACTAGGGTTCCAAGTGGGAGATGGGAATGGTTTGTGTTTATGAAGTTTAAATCAAGTTTATAATAAAGGTTTTGAAGGAATGATACAAGACTTGTATATCAAAGCTTAATAAGTTTACAGCTTAGAATGATTTATTAAGATAATTATTTAAAAAGTTTTACATAAGTTATGTGATAATAGTTTAAAGTAGTTTTCTATGTATTTTATAAATAACGTTGTGCTAATAGATGAAAGAATAAATAATCATCAAAGATCAATAATAATTATTTAAAGAATGAACCATCATTAAAGATTCATAATAATTATTTAATGAATAAACAACGGCTAAGAATAAATACTTAAATCAATAGATAATTACTAAGTGTTTATAATAATTATTAAAGAATATTTATTAAGGAATGACACATAATTGTTAAGGGTAAATCTTTATTTAAAAGAACAATTACTTTACAAAGTGTTTAAGATTTATTAGGTGTTTATTTTATACATTATCTTGTAATCACAAGTTTAAAGAGATAATATGGAATTAAAATTGAAAGATAAATTATATAGAATTTCTCATAAGGTTTGTATTTTGATTATAAGTGTTTTAATATTAAAATTTCTATTTAAGTTTTATAAAGTTTATAAATTTAGAAAATATATATATTTTTTTAAATGAATACAAGTTTTCTGTTTTCTATAAAACATGGATTTTATAAGATGTACAAGTGTATAAGTTTCATAAACTTTTATGATTTCATAAAAGTTATACAAGTTTTATGTTTATTAAAGTTTATAATTATTATTTAAAGTTAAAAAAAGAATTTATTTACTAGAACTTAAATAGTAAATTAAGTTTATGTTTTTTATAAAATTGTATAAATTTTATAAAGATTTAAAATTATCTTTTATAGATTTTTAGTATTTACAACTATATTTAAAGATTTAGCTTTTTATAAGTTTTTTATCTAAATCAAATTAAATAAAATGGTTCCAGAATGTAAAAGTATAAATAAAAATTGTTTTTTGAGTTTATAAAGGTTTAGCAGAATTTATAAAAATTACTAAAAGTGTAAAAACTGCTTGGAAATGGATAAAAAAAATGAAATGGACAAAACCTGGCTCCCCGGATTCGAACTCGGGTCTCGCCCGGGTCATCCACACACACATGCACTTAACCATCCCGCCTACGGGTCTCGGTGGTAATATACATGGAAAATCAAATAGATAAGTATATTCCCAAATCGTCCCTAATCCCTTGATGAACCCTAGAAACGAAATTTGACAAATACGGATCGAATCACCCTCTGTTTATGAGATTAAACAGAGGGCTTTTGGTCCTCTCGTGAAATCGATCGTGATGCATACAAAGATTACCTGATTTGATGTCGATTCGAGGGAGATTGGTTCTGGGTTGGACGTCGGCTGTCGCGAGGATCAAATGAGCAATGCCAGTGATGAACGACCAAATTGAGGGTGTGTGTAGTTAGAGGGTGATGTCGCTAGGCTGAGGGAGTCGATATTTATAATCGATTTCGTGATTTAATGCCGAATTAGGTGGGGAGGCGACGGGTGGAGTTGTCGAGTTCAAATTCGAAATCGCGCGGGTCTCGGGCCGTGTCCGAGCATTGAAGTTCCTCGGGGTTGGGTCGCACGCGGGAGACGAGTTCGAGGTTCATTGAATTGGGACCGGATTTCGCGTTTTGGCTAAATCGGGGGAAAAACCGGTTTGGGTGGGAGTCGAACTCGGGACTGTTTTCAGTGTCGAGAGTTTGGTTAAATTCCATTTTCGGTCCCTGTATTTTGGAAACTTTATCATTTTATGTTAAAAACCTAAGTTTAGTTTAAGAAAAGTTTCGAAGTTGACAGTTTTAGTCCATGGGCTTTTATAAAACAAATATTTATGTTTTTATTATAAAATCCCTTTAAAGTCTTATAAGTTTTATTGTTTTAAATTGTTAAAATAATTTTCGTAGTTTCGCGACTTCATGTATTTACTAGTTATATTAATTTTTTTTTATAAAAATAAGTTAGACTCAAAAAGTATCTTATTAAATATGTATATATATATATACATATTTTAATAAGTCTCATTTATATATATATATATATATATATATATATATTGATATAGCTTCTCGAGTATAAATGTTATATTTTGAATATCTAAAAAAAAGGGGTCGGGAAAATGCTGGATATTACAATTATGAGCTTGCTAACCCACAAAATGGGTAGACTTTGATATAATATCATTGTCAATTTATCATGGGGTTTGATTCTCATAAAGTAGACATTAGAAAATAGGATAGGATCAATTAAAACTTCAGGAATTTGTCAAATGTGAGGACGTCATGCTCATAGGTCACTTAAGGATAATGCAATCCCAAGCGGATCTTCAAGAGAGCAGAGTCAACTATGATTCGTCCCTTGTTCCTCTTCCTGGTAGTGTACAACTTTAATTGGTTAAGAATCGTAAAACACATAAATAAATTCAAAATTTCCCTCCTATGATTTTAGGACACATCTTTCAAATGAAAATGTTTTCAAATGTCAACTTAGGTCCTCGTTTTTCCATTAAATTCGGTGGAAATGGACCATAAGGTTTTAGAGTTTATCCTTAGATCTCGGGTTGAAAGGGTTTGAATAGATTATCAGCCAATAAATGGTAGTACAGTATGCCTGCAACTTTCTTGGCTTTCGAACGGTACCACTATGACTTACCATTTCGTATTTCACCCATACTAGTTATAGCCTAAAATCCTCTGCATAAGGGTTTAAGCCATAAATTTGATGGAATGAGTGTTTGAATGTCATAGATTCGTATTCCTTCAGGGCACGTGTTAAGAAGTCGTTTCTAAATAGTAGTTGCTCTAAGGCTTTCTAATTATAGGAGACTGAGAATAAGGGATGCGTATACGCCTCTACCTAGTTGGAAATCAGAAAGTCAATCAACAAAATGACCTTTGAGGGAGAGTAAGTAAAAAAAGGATACGAGAATATCCTATTCGAATCTATAAGGACAGTATACGTAGAGTAACAAATAGCGATAATCATCATAAATAAACTTTGAATGATTACTAATAAAATTTTCGGTACACAAAGAATCATTCCAACATAAAATTTCATTTTCTCCATTAAAATGGTTTTCAATAAGGCAATGAAGCACTAGGAGAAATCAAGATTTGCAAAACATATGTAGCAATGTTTACAAAAAAGGGCATTAGTTTGATACTAATCCATAGTTATCCCAAAAATAAAAAGTTTTTGTAAAGCCAACCAAAAGAATCCTGAGCACAAGCCGCTCAGCGACCATAGTAGAAATACAAATGACAGAAATAACCATGACAATGGACGTCGTAAAGATGGCTCCTCCCAAGTAAACAAGTTTCTCAAGTTAGGTTTCCACAATATTAGCGTCGCGGTTAAGAGAATCAGGATTGAGTGTACCAAATTACCATAGTAAGTGCAGAGCACTTGCAATGGAAATTCCAAGTAGGTGTAAAACTGAATTATTAAGAATATTTATCAGGAGTATAATGAAAATGACAAACACCGAAATGAGGATTTATACGAATGATCGCATAGAAAGGTTATATTATCTAAGAAAAAGAAGCTTATATTTCTTTACGGAATTTCTCCATCGATGTTGTTACTCCATCGATGTTAGAGTATGTTTGGATTATAAGATAAAATACGAGATTATACCGAGACCTCCGATGATAGTCGTACACTTACTACAAGTGTCGAGCGTTGTAAAGTCCCATACTGAATTTACGTGGCCAGTAAAATCTCAAGGGATATGGTTTAGCAAGTAAAATAGATGAGAGAAAATCTTTGTTGCTCAAGATCCACTAAGGAGTTGATTAGATCAAATTCGAATTTCTCTTATTCCTTCAGAATTACGAGAACGTTACACTTTGATCCATTAGGGGAGTTAGAATTGTCGTGGTCTGATTCACGCTAGATCGAGAGTAGTCGCTTGCGTTGATGAACATATAATAAAATTGAAATGAGAGAATCTTTAGCTGGATCTCAAATGTGAAGCAATACTTAAAAAATAATTGCCAAATTCAGTCCAAATACTGAGGTTAAATCAACTGAGAACATATCTCTTCAGTGTCTCGTCTAAATTTTTATGCAAAAGAAATCTTGATGAGAGTTTTGGATCCATTATGATTCAAAGATAAAAGAGACAATATAAATTCTCATGTCACCTGAGGTAGCCTATCGCATCATTCGATGTATTCGGCTCAACCCTAAGGTTACGATAGTTTTTTGATCAATATTCGAATTACTGGGAATCGGGGTTAGAAATACAGATAAATCATGAACATTAACTCGGACAGTAAGACTCACTAGAGTTCTCATGCACTGCAGATTATGATTACGTGTGCACCCGTAATGATAATTTACTTTGCATGGTCCCTACAGTGTTTCCTCTATCCCGAGCTCTCAGCTAAAAAAAAGGAACCGAAATGTTCATTGGATCACGTCTTCATGTTGCACTTTCGCGTAAAAGTGTGGGCGTTCTATCTGATCACTTTTAATTATATGTACCAATACTCATGGATCTGTAGACTAAGGCTGTTGTTGGATGGAGGTAATGATAGAGGGGAACAACCAGCGTACTCTAATAAAAGAAAAAAAAGTGTGCGGTGGAAGTCAGGAAGTAATAATAGGGTAGAGATCCCTAAATCAGAGTCGAGCAAGTCATGCTACAAATTTGTACATATACGTGGATCCGATGATCCAACATAACAAAAAGTCAATGGGTCTCCTAACCCGTAGAGTTCTCTCTCGTTTAGTCCTGCTTCTCCACCTCGGGTTCCCTTTAGATCAAGCAATTCTGTCTGCCATATCTCATGGCAAAATTTCTAACCATCCAATCCAGCAAATCATGAAAGGAAGTATATACCGTACAAAGTGAAAACAACAGATGTCAAATGATAAAGCCGACTCCACAACTGGAGTAGATGTAGGTGCGGTGTAGGTACAACTACAGCTCGAGGTAACACCAAGACAGATAGATGCGGATATAGATTACCACAAACGTAACCAGAATTATCAAAGAGTACGCGTAGTGCCGTGACAACGACATGATTTTGACGAATCAATGTGTCGTAGATAAGCAAGAGGTAGTATGCAATGCACATATAATTCATACGGTTCAATGCAATAAACTTAGAGTTATAGTCTAGGTCTACTCTCGGGCAAACCTAATTCTCTATAACCAGTGCTCTGATACCAAGTCTGTCACACCACGCCGAAGGCGGAAACACGGAGTGGGACCGGTATAACGCATTGAACACAAGTACAAGAGAAACTAAAAGGAAAGTTGTGCATTACATTGAACCATACTACATACTTCTAACGAATGTACGAATACATGAAAATCTTGAATCAATACAAAGGGTATAAAATGCCCATATACAACCAAAAGTACATAATAATAACTCTTTCTAAAAGCAAGCCGTTTAAAGCTCGTTATCCCTATAACTGTTTACCTGAAAAGCATGTTTCGAAAACGGGTCAACTATAAAAATAGTTGGTGAGCACGCAGGTTTTGCAACTCTATAAAAAGTAAGTAAATAAATTTCAAAATGTAATAGTAACCATCCGCAGATGATCAAGTACACGTGTTAAGATATAATTACCCTGAGCCACAATCAAAACCGTCAGACTAGTTGTTGCCCCTGTATCCAGGTGTCGAATGTGAACACCTACTATGGCTAATTATGCACCCAAATGACCCTACAAGTCTGGTTAGCGCGACCAACCCTGGGCGGGGGTGTCAACCCAAATAGTACTATTCATAATTTCCACCGGCTATCCAAGCTAATTGATTGTGTTAAAGTGGGGACTTAATACATCCATAAGTAAACCCAGGTAACCCTAATCGCAAGTAACAACGTGTAGAGTGAAACAACTTTTCCCTGTAAAACAGTAAAAATTGAAAAGTGGGGCCGCGAAACTCACCTGAACAACGTCGGTGATAAGTGTGACATAGTCAAAAAAAATCGCAAAGTACGGTTAACATCCAAATTCTATCAAAGGCCAGCAGCCAAATGCAAGCAAAGTGTGGCTAGCAACTCAGTGCTACCAAGGTACGGCTAAATCCACAGGAACCGCAAAAACAGGTGTCCTAACCGAGTCCTACTAACCAAGTAGACACGAAAAAAAATAGCATTTTGGACGCCTAACTTATAAAACTGAGTTTACTACTCAAAAGTGGCTATGTAGTCGGTTGCATACTCAAAACCCGTGCACACACGTACGAACCGCTCAAAAGTTGTAAAACGAGCCTTTATATAAATTCGTGACTTTGAAACCTTAAGTTTTAGATTTTATTAATGAATATTAGTAGTTAAAATGTCATATATGATAAAATCTCAAGTCACAGTTTCGTTTGACCAAAAACGCGGTTACGCGGGTAAAGTCCGGTTTACGGTTTAAAAATCCGATTCATCCGAAATTAGGGTTTTAGTGTGATATTAGCATCCAATTTAAAAGTAAAATTTTATGTTTTAAATGGGGTTATACTTCTATCCAAAATCCCCTAGAATTTTTATAAAATCAATTTTATATAAAAATTTCCAAAATTAATAACTTTTTATAAAATTTAAATGGACCATAATTCCAAAACCATACTTAGACATAAAGTTACTACTTGAAATTTATACCAATTGATCATATATATAAATAAAAGTTTCTGACCAATTTTCATATTTGTCCAATATCCAGATTATTTAATATGAATTTAATATTGTTAAAACTTTACAAATTCGGGAAAAATAGTTAAACACATTGAAAATTCACCAAATTTTTACCATATTAGTTTTAAGTCAATATAAGATCTCATAACAAGTTTAATCTCCTGATTTTATCCAGAAGTATACAAACCCTAAATCATTTGTTTAAATTTTATAAATACTAAACACAAACTTAAACAACTCCAATTTTCATAAAATTTGTACAGGAGTCTTAGTTCATCATATAACAATCACTGTCTAATTTCCAGAATTTTTCAATACTCAGAAGTAGTTTTCCCAAATTTCCATGTATTAAACTTGTGGAAATTTTAATAAATAATCTATAAATAATTTAGTTACCAATATTTTCAGATCTCACTTTTTATCTAAATAATACTTTTTAAAAATAAATTTGGAAGCTAAATCAAAAGTTTATAAAAATCCATCTAAAACAATTGTTGTATAAAAATAAATATATTAGTTCCACGTGAACCGGTATTGGGTTTATAACCTAATAACCACTCAAAATATCAAATATCTCAATACTAAATGTTTTCGGGCTCAATTCCCAACCAATTACTCATAAAACTATTGTAACATAAAATTAAATATTAACGGGTAAAGTTTATACCTTTCGTATAAATGGTTCACGTACGCGGAACCTCCCGTATTTCACATGCAATACAAACCAAAAACACCATTAGGATCGTTTTTATCTCCCGAGCATTTCCATATGCTCAAAATTGACATGCAATGTCGTTTGGATGGCCATGCAACCCGATCAATTTCTTGTTTCGGTCCTATAAACTGTTACAATCTGTTCGTATTCACAAATTAAGTTCCCAACATCTGATCGGAATTTCCTATGGTGAAAACATTCATATTTGTGCTAAGTAACTTCTATCCAGAAATCGTCACAATCCAACGGTCGGATCTCCGGGGATCGACGATTATTTGAGACCCAGTTTATCAAATCCGAAAATCTGATCAGTCACATTCGAGGGTATGAAAATCATATCTAAAGAGCTCTGATCAAAAATTCTTCCGGTAGGGTTTTGCTTCTATGTGTTGGAAACATCATATCCAAATTTCATGTATTTCTAACGGTCGGATTTCCGGGGATCGTTCGATCTTTAAAACTGCGCATGCATAAACTTTCTGGACAGATTTTAAAAACTCTTTTTCACGAATTTAAGCAAGGATTTAGAGAAATCTGAGCTTACCATTGCGTTCGTATCATCAAGAAATGGTTCCTGGTGAAAAACGGGCTTCGGCCGCCACCGACCACCGTGCCGGACCACCGTTGGCCGCCACACACCACCGCCGGACCACCACTACTTCGTCGGAATCCTCTCCACTCTCTCTCTCTCTCTAACTTTTTCTCTGAATTTGTAAATGAGAAAAGGGAGATGGAGTTGGGTTATTTATAGCCTCATGGTCTTTGATCGCGTGTCGGTTTTTCGCTTAAACGAACCCGATAAAAATGGAGACGTTATTTTACTCAGAAATAACTTATTATAATTTATTATTTTCCCTCGAGTCCTTGCGTCTCGTAAATATATATCCTTTCAGATTTAAATTAAAATTTACGAAACCGTTCGACTCGGGTGTTAACGCGTATAAACTAGAACTTGATCAAAATTTTGACATTATAACACCCAAATAAATCTTCCTATTATTTTTCGTTCACTAACGAGTTCCTTTCGATAAAAAGTATATTTCACATAATAATAATACTATTATTATTATACGAACTCGTCGAACACGGGTGTTAACCGTAAAAGTCATGGTTGTCACACAAAAGATCCCCATTCAAGTTTTCTTTATATTTGTAAACATTAAATTCAACATTTTCAAGATTAAGGCGATATTTTGGATGAATTTTGAAGCTAAAAACAACTCATTTGACTACTAAAAGCTTCAATCGAAGATGATTCATATCTTTGAAGATTAAAATCTTGTTGAATTAAGCAATTGGGATCATTTTGCTATGAAATCAACACAATCCTCTATATTAACATGTTGTCTCAAGATAACCCAAGTTAATAGCAAGTGTCGGTGGCCCGACACATTCTACCTCTCAACTTTTAAAAAACTTCACAACTCGCCCCTCAACTTCAAAATCACTCCTTAACTTTATAAAATATTACTTTACCCCCCTCAAGTTTCTAAACTTAAAAGTTTACCCCTGTGGTGTACAGGCCCGACCCAAAGGGAGGGGCAAGGTGGGCGACGGCTCAAGTCTCCTTGGTGTAAATAGTATATTTAGTTTATACATCCATTTTGTTCGCATCAAAGTTTCCTTGGTGTAATTGGAAAAACCATTGCAAGAAAATGTAAAGGTCATAGGTTCAAGTCTTGGTAACAAAACTATTTTTTTTTATGTGTCCTATTTCTTCTTTTCTATTTTTTTCTCTTTAAAAGGTTGTCCCACAAAAACTCATAATTGTTTAAATTATTAAACCAAAAAAAGACACCAAAATGTATATATTTAAACCCATTACATATAAAAAAATTATTGAGACCCGTTTTTTTATTACTTGTCTAGGGCCCAAAACGTTTCGAGAATTCTCAGGGCCGGCCCTGTATATATAATCTATTTTTTCCTTAATAATTTGTGTTTGTTTGTTTAGGACTATTCATATCTTCTTCACACGCATACTAGAGTTCGCAAAATGGGTAGGTCGAACATAATTCGAATGCAGGCAAAGAATCCTGAATGTGTATAGTTGATCAGATAGCCCACAATCCCATACTGATAAGCATACTCTGGTTTATAGAACTCATCTTCATAATAACATATAAATAAAACAAAATAAATAAAACTTTTATGATTTAGACATCCTCACCCTTGTTGTTTGACCAACTCAATTCCTATGTTGTTTTTAAATTCAAACTAACCCTTTAATTATATATAAAAAAGTTGACAAAAGCGCTAGTATGCTTTTACTTGTCATCATTCATGTCCTTAGCAACTTAAGTTACTTATGTTTAGGGCCATAATCTGATGTGATCTTTACCATTTAATCTGATGCCAAGTACTCAAGTGTTTGGTAAAAGAATTATAAGCAAATTAGCAAAAACCAAATAGGCAAATACCACAAATAATTTTATAAAAGTTGTGAACTAACATGCTTACTTAATCTTTCATGTGATGTTAAATGAAGTTTCATAATTATTCACAGGTATTCTACAAGGATGGTGGATCTTCAAAAATTCAGACATGGAACTGTTGGAAATCAGGCCCAAGAATACAAACGTAGAATTTGATCTCAACAAAAGATCGAAGCGATCTTTTTGTTTATTGTAAATCTTGACACATTACAATGATCCCTAACCCATCTATCTATACTAAAATAAACATTGCTAACCAAGTCCTCTAATCCTACTCAAATACTTAAAGATAATACCAAACAATAAACAAATCTATATACTAATAAATAAATGTTTAACTTGGACACTTGTCACTTACTTGTGCATCCCCATATTGGTTTTCCCACATATCTCTCATAATAAATACGTATGTATCTTATTAAATAATAATGATATTATAAATATGTTGTTAAAGAAAAATACTAATTATATTAAATAAGAATATATAATAGGAAATCAAAATATAACTAATTAAAGAAAAATATTAATTTTTTATATACACACATTTCCACTTGATATATATCTCGAGACGATCATAATAGTCTGACAAATTAGGACATATTTACAAATTTAAATTTATAAGTTATATCTTTTTTAATATACAACTCCGTGTCATATACAGGATTCTAACATAATAATAAAATAAACAAGCATTAGACTCCTACTAGGACTAACAAACTTGCAAACCAATCCAGTAAACTTACGACTTCCTCGTTACACCCCGTAGACTATTAGACTATGACAAGAGTAGTCCAACACATGAAACCATAGGTGCAACTCCTCATTCAGGTATTGGTCACTCCTTTTGGAGGTGGATATTCGACCCATTTACTTATAAATGTGTTGTTACGGGTCGCTTGTAATTTTAAACGGGTCAAAGAAAAAAAAAGCTAAAAGGCAAAGTGAAAATAATTAAATAGGTCGTGTTCTGGTTGACTTGTCCGTGGGGCCTGTGTTGAGGAGAAAAGATAACCGGATGAAATCGACATAAAAGGTGTTTCCGTGGGGCCTGAGTTGAGGAGAAAAGATAACCGGATGAAATCGACATAAAAGGTGTTTGTGGCAAAGGAAAGCAATACAATGGGTAGGTGTTAGAATGTGTTGAGGGAAAATGATAAATTGGGTGAAATCGACAACACAAGTGATCTCAATGAGATTCAAGTGAGGCCGAAGATCTAAGAAATATTCATTCTCATAAAGATAAACATTTGAATTATGACAAAATATTAGAGACTAAGAAATAGTTATTGGAAAAATATATACTAAGGACCAGTTTAGGAAACTGATTTTCAAACCCTAAAAGTATTTTCTTAGAGTGATTAGCTGACTCAAAAAGTATATATTAGAGACTAAAAGAACATACTATCTTAGATTAATTTTCCAGTCTCGAAAAGAAACATATTAACGAATGAAATCACATGATACTTAGAACTAATTCTCAGCCTTTAAAACATGTTATTGGACACTGATTTGATGAGAAATCACAGACCTAACGAAACGTATTAAGGACAATATTGGCATGTTTAGAGGACTGCTTTTTAGTCCCTAAAGTTATACATTAGGTATTGAAATATCATAGTATCCGGGACTGATTTGCAGTCATTAAAGACATGTATTGAGGACTGAAATATCATGGTATCGGGAAACAAATTGAGGACTGGATTGTTATGTATCGGAGACTAACCGTTAGTCTATGTTAGTACCATACAATAGCTAGGGACTAATTTTTAGTTCACACCACTATCTAATGTATTCGTCATTATCTGGGGAGAGACGAAACCAATCCCCAATAACCATTAGATATTGATTGGAAAGTATCAGAGACTAATTTTCAAGTCCCAAATACCCTTCTTCTTTTTAGCGCGGTGTCCAAAATCCCTTGGCTCTATTATTCTTGACCGATCTTCAACTTTGTTTGATTTTTCAAAGATCTAATACCGGTATTAGTAAAGGATAAAACATAAACACTCTTGTTATTTACGTAAACTCCATAATTCGGTTCATATTAAAACTGCAAACATCGACTCCAATACATAGACCAAACAAAATTTTTATTTCACATATTTTATACAAAATGGAGTATTAGCGCGAAGGGTTAGATGTCGTAAATAGTTGATTTTATAGTAATGAATATGGTTATTCAAAATACAAGCTTACTCGTTAACAACCTCCCCAACCCAACCGAGAACCAATCGACCCACCCGCTATGATCATAATGCGATAATTAATGATTAACCAAACGGAAAGAAGTCTAAAGAGGAGAGATCGAGGTTGTTATTGCATCATTTGCATGATCCAAAACAGTTCTAAAAAACATTGGAAACCATAGTTTCTTATTATACATCATGACATTAATACAAATGAAAACCCTACATAAAATACATTATGTTGCATTAGAACTACTTCTCTAGGTATAGTGACCACTGACTTGATAAAAGGGGATCATGGCATGTGGACTCAGCCACCAGGACCATTGCCTTTGATCACGAAAGCCAAAAAACATCATCATCTGTGGACCACCCCTCGATGGTCAAGATCCTACCTTTTATAACAAGCAACTAACTAGCCAACTATATATGGTCAACAACATCCTCCAACAATCTGTTACACGAACTTGATTGGAACCAGCTAGTGCAAACAAAATATTTCAAATATATCTGTAAAAGTTTGGTTCCAATTATTATCGATCTAGCTAGCTAGCTATGTGATTGTATGAACAACTTGATCTTTGTATGATCATCACTCAAATACATTCTTTTTATTATTTGAATGAAATTAACGGTTCTTTCGAGTATACGAAGGCGCTGACGCCTAAAGTATAAGGCATACAAGCGAGTGAAAGCTTGCGAAGTATGAATACATCATGGTGGCCAAACGCAAACGATCATTATATATGCTTGAAATAGTAGTCATGGACCAATGGTGATTATTAGTCATTTAACATGTGTTAACAAAAAAAATGAATCTAAAATACAATGCTATGTCTAGATTTTATATAAGCAAAAGGGCTTTGAGGGTGTGCGGAGTGGGCGACCACATATGGGGCCTAAAACAAAATTTGTGTAAGTATCGTAGGCAGGGGCGGACCTAAGGCTAGGGGAGGGGTAGCCCCCGCTACCCCTTAACTTTTTACGCGCAGTGGAAATGTTTTTTTTGCACCGGCCTCCACCCCTCCCTCCGCCTCTTGCCTCTGCGCCGCGGCTCCGCCACCATCGGCTCTGCCCCTCCCCTCTCTTGGCTACTGGATCTCACAAAGAAATTGCAAAGGTAAATTTCAAATTACTAGTTACTTTAATAATGAAATTAGGCTTGTGTAAAATTAGTAATTATTATTTTATTTGTTATAAAATTAGGGATTTGTTATAATATTGGAATATGAAAATTAGGGGATTTGATTTTGTTTTGTTTGTTATAAAATTAGGGGTTTGATTTTGTTTTATTTGTTATAAAATTAGGCGTTTGATTATGTTTTGTTTTGGAAGATGAAAAAACAAGCTATTCTTGGCAAATTTTTTAAAAGAAAATTTCAAAAGAATGATAACAATGACATTTACTACTAGAAAAAAATTGATTTGCGACGCACATTTTCGTCGGAAACATGATTTTCCAACGCATTTGCGACAAAATAATTTTGTCGGAAAAACCCTCGTCGGAAATAATTTGCGACAAAATTCCGACGGAATTTGCGACCATTTTGCTACAAGAAAATTGCGTCGGACTTTCCTACGCATTTCCGACAAACATTCCTAATTATAATTATTAGGATTAACTTTATTTTTTAATATTATTAAAATTATTTTGTTAATTATAAGTTTTGTCGCAAATGTGTCGGAAATTTCCGACACATTTCCGACGGATTTATTTTAATATTTTTATTTAATTATTATTTATTTAATTACACTGAACATTAAATGTACACATACGCATAAACATATGTTTTACCTTAATTGAGAGTCAACAGACCTGAATGATCGTCATTGGCCTTAATTAATCATTAACGACTATGACTGACCATCAATGAGCAAAATAACCACTAATTGATCATTACTAACCCTAATTGATAATCAACGGCCCTAACTTACCATAATTATATTTTAAAAATAATAAATTATTAAAAAGTTAAATAAAAGTACTTAGTAATCTTAACAACTAAATGAAAATCGTATTTTATTATAATTATCATAACTAATGCTAGTATAAATATACTAAAAATGTATTTTTATTTAAATTATTACTATTTTTGTCGTAAATGTGTAACAAATTGCGACGCATTTGTGACAAAATCAATATTAACTATTATAATATATTAAATAAGGTATTTTTATTTTTATTTTTAAATTGTTAGTATTTTTGTCGGAAATGTGTCGCAAATTGCGACGCTTTTGCGACAAAATCAGTATTAATTATTATATATATATTAAATAAGGTATTTTTATTTTAATTATTAAATTGTAAGTATTTTTGTCAGAAATGTGTCACAAATTGCGACGCTTTTACGACAAAATCAGTATTATTATTATAAATATATCAAAACTTGTATTTTTATTTTAATTATTAAAATTATTAATGCTTTTGTCGCAATATTAATTATTATATATATTAAAAAAGGTAATTTTATTTTTATTATTACGATTATTTATGTTTTTGTCGGAAATGTGTCGCAAACTGTGACGCAATTACGACAAAAACAATATTAAATATGATAATTTAGATAAAAAGGTATATTTAATATAATTATTAAGATAATTTATGGTTTTGTCGGAAATGCGTCGCATTTTGCTACGCATTTGCGACAAAGGCTAGAGTTTTCATTTTCGTCACTATTTTGTCGCAAATGTGTTGCAATTTGCGACAGAAATTTTGCGTAGCAAATATTTCGTAGCGAACTTGTTCTTTTCTAGTAGTGATTAATGCAACTCAATCAACTCATGGAAGTTTTAATATTGATAAGGATGTTAACAATGACATTGATGGAACTCATTCAAGTCATGAAATTGATGATATTGGTCCAAGTATTCATTCGGCTTTCATTCCTACAATCCCAAATATAATTGATTTGAATGATCTTCCTTCGGATCCCTTTGACAGACCACCTATAGCTAGTTATCACCCTAATCAAATGGATGCCATAAGAAGACATTATCTTGTCAAAAATGCCTTTCAACCACGAAGTCATAAATTTCCATTCAAATACTATTATGGTGGAAAGAGACGTTTTAATGTAAAATGGTTTGATACATATCCGTGGTTAGAGTATAGCATTAAAGTAGACAAAGCATATTGCTTATGTTGTTACTTGTGTAAAGAAACCGTTGGTAATCAAGGTGGAAGAGATACTTTTTCAAGTTCAACTGAAGGCTTTTGTAATTGGAGTAAACCGGGTGCTTTAGTGTGAATGATAGAGAGTGTCTTTTGGGTGAGCCCTAGGTCTTTTATCACTTCATAAAGAAAGATGATAGATTTGCAAAATTGGATGGAATATGTGACCTTGCTCGTCTAATGGTGGAAACCGAAAAAGATCATTATTATTCTTTGGTTTATCGGGTATTGAAGCTAGCGTTGGTTCTACCGGTGGCAACCGCAACAGTTGAAAGATGTTTTTTTTTCTAAATTGAAGCTTATCAAGACGGATTTACGTAATAGAATGAGAGATAGTATTTGAACAATGCTCTAGTTTGTGCGATCGAAAGAGAAATATTTGACAAAATATTGGATGACGATGTAATGATTCGATTTCAAGCTTTCAAAAACCGAAGAGGGGAGATCTAATCATCTATTAGGTACTCGTTTTACTTCATTTATTATCGTGTTTTTATTTGTGTTCATTAACATGAATGTACGGTAAAAATAAATTCCGCTACCCCTGAACTATTTTTCTAGATCCGCCACTGATCGTAGGTCGATTAACGTATATAAAAAAAATATAAACTTATTAGTAATTACATGTTTTAGAGAGGATCCAATAAGTCTAATTTTTTTTGTTGAAAAGGTATTCTATACAGGGCACAATAAGTCAAGTTATTTACCAATTAGGTTCAAATATATTTATTTTCTAAAAAAACAAAAAAAAGAAAGAAATAAACTACGGGATTGGTGATTGCAATTGACATCTGCCGATAGTCGATACTCGATACATAAAACAACCAAGATTGTCGACCGTCTACAGATAAAAAAAACTCAGGCTGATTGCGATAGGCAATTGAAGATTGTTCGATACATAAAAAACCATCGGGTGTTTTTTAAAATATTTGAAACAAGTTGATTATTTTCATAATGCATTAACTACGTATAGAGTCAGCTAGTTGACTAGTATAGAGTCAGTTAGTTGACTATTCTAGTAATTCTGACATGCATCTTTAGAAAAAATCTTTTTAAAGTTGAAGTCTACTTATGATCCACAATCTTTCAAGAAATGCTTAATGGATTGACAATAATAAATATTGAGAACGATTATTTAGCTAGAAAGTATAGATTATGAAGAGTTAATCAATAACTTTACTTCCAAAAATAACAGAAGAGCCTCACAATTCGTTTAATATTGTAATCCATTTTTTTCATTAATCTAATGTTATTAATAATTTTAACTTTGTCGACCAAAAATGTTTTGTATACTCATATCATATGATTAAAAGCATGGGGGAAGAAATCAATTAAAACACATCCACAAACCTAATGTCAAGACACATTAAGAATTTCAGAATTCAAAACCTAAGTACCGTGTTATATGAATCCTAATTAAGATTTCAATATAAAACCAACTTTAAATATAGAGGTATGTATAAGAAATCATGTAAAAACATGTATATGCTACTTTACTTGTGATACATGACGTGATTATACATATACGTGTCTCTCTTTCTCTCACTACGTCTGATGATCATTACGTATAAATGCTTTGTAATTATTAGAGTTTGGTATTTAAGAACAATTACGTGTTTTTTTGTTATAAATTTTGTATAAAAATAGGTTACAACGTAACTGTTTCTTTACGTAAATATATAACTATATACGTATCTATATGAATTTGTTTTTTTAATAACGATAAATTAGGGTATCATTTTCATTGGACAAGTTATGGAATAAAAAACAGCAAATAATAAAACATGCCGTTTGGTTTTATCCTTGAGGTTCCTTTGTTTATGTCAATTAGCAAATGTCTTGATCTAATCATTTTATTTCTTAGATATTTTATTAATATATGATTTATTCGAAACTAAATTAATTAAGCAAACTAATTGAAACTTATAATCGTCTTTACGTTGTTGGCTAATCTTTTTACATTAGATACATCGATATTCGTCGATGGAAACCATGTGGAAACTTTTTTGGGCGATTGATGGAGAAATATAATATTTAAAATACATTTAATAATATATTATTATATTGTAAAAAATCATATTGACTGGAATTTTAGAATTTTGTTAATTTGTTTGATATTCTAATTTGTGTCGCCTTCTTCTTTCTAATTTTAACCCGGGATTATTTGTCTATAATTACATAAGTTTGTTAAAAGATTATCATTATTTTTTGTCACATTTTTTAGTTCAATAATGTTGAGGTATTTAAGTTCAGAAATACAATCTATATGGATCCAAACAATTTTCATTTTGTATTTCTGAATCTAAGCATCGATATAACTTAATCTAAGGATCGATCAATATCGCATTCCTAAGCTCTTTATGTGTCTAATCCACTTCTGGCCAAATTTGAATGATATATTTAGCTCTCTTTAATCATTCTTATATATCAATGTATTGTATCTTTTTGAAACCCTAATTAAGAATCTCAATGATGACATTTGTAAGTCATGACCATATACATATATGCACATTAAGAATCTCAGTCATATCATGACAGTGTTTGTATATGGATTGTAAAATTTACACTAGTGATGATCATGAACGTCTTATTCCTATACAATTAATGAGTATTAACACATATTTTTGGGATCTACTATTGACATATTTGATCCCTTTAATGCACGATATGGCTAAATGAATGAGTCAATTAGTCATCCTCCTCAAGGGGGCTAAGTTCCTCAAACCTAAAGAAAGGAGTACTCCTCTAATTAAGGTGTTTATCACAATTTTCGGGTTGTTTATACTTGAAAATTTTGAAACTGAATTCCCAAAACCAACTCGAATTTGAAAACTCAAAATTGTTTCGAATTTGAGAATTCGAAAAAGGTTCTAATTGGTTAATTCGAATAATCTGAATTATGGGAAAAATAATGAAAAAATTAAAAATATATATATATAAAGAAAAAGAATATGCATTGTGACACTCTGACTAAAGGCACGATCGTGCCCTAGTTTGGCATGCATGTGCCTCTATCCGCATCATAACAACTTGTTGCGGTTGTGACGTGTTTTAACACCTCGTCTTCCATTGAGCTCGATTTGGGACATATGTATTGCACTCCACTCTGCATCTTGCGATTCCAGATGATCCAAAACACATCTTTAACCCATTTTGATATTTGAACTTTCTTTCCAACATCCTAATTTTTTTTCATTTTCTTCCAAAGCCCCAAACTCTGCATGTCAAGAATTCTCGCCATTTTGATGTTCATAACCGAATTCAGGGCAGTGTCGACTCTTCATATCAATTGAATGATCATTTCATTTTGTTGGTAAGTATTCTTAGAACTCTAATTTTATGATTTCTTGGGACTTTAGGTGTTTAATGATTCTGAGTATTAAGTCATAATCAGTCATGATTCTAAGTGTAACTCTTTGGATGATTGGATCGTACTTCGATAGAAACGTTGATATTAATGATGATCAGACATCTAATATCCAATAAGTTTTCCTTGATCAATCTAAGTATTAAGTCATAATCAAGTTGTCAAACTTGGTAATTTGTATAAGAATGTATTATTTTCCAAATTAGGTAGCATATGATTCAATAAAGTGGTTTTATGGATTTTAAAATGGTTAAATTGAGAACCATAGTATTTCCAGATCTGTTTTTGTTAAAACGAGCATTTGTGAGTAACCGGTCAATTTTAGTGGGTTCTGGTTCTAGAAAATGACTGGCACGACTATGCCTCATGAATGCACGGTCGTGCAAGTCTCTAACCTTGTGATCAGTTATACCCAATAAAACTAGTAGACTTAGGCCAATGAGCAAGGTCTGCACATGCGTGCTTGCCTTGGCACAATTGTGCCTGATGAGCATAATCCTAAATCTGATTAGTTTCTAATCCTAAATGACTATGTTTAAGTTTAGGTCAGTAGGTTAAACATAGTTTACTGAGAAATTATGTTTAGGCTAGGGTTAGGAACCTAAAATAAGAATACTTGTTTAATTAGGTTTGTGGTGTAAGTCGGTTTTAGTTCCTTTAAACATTTTCAAAACAAGATGTGTGCGGCATTAAACGGTAAATGTTTAAGCACATGAAAATATCTTGAATTAGTTATATATCAATGTGGAAATAGTTGTTACTTATGCAAGTTTCTAGTTGAAAAGCATACATGCATGTCTTCTTTCATGCTTTGTTTGCTATGAATTATGCCAATGTTTAGTTCACACGCTTTTTTATACTTTGGGTTATGCCTATCTCCTGTACTTTGTTTGCTTTGGGATTGCCTTCTATTTTTAATTGGTTGAAAGGTTGAAAAGTTGCATGTTAGTATAGTTATTATCTATGTTGGTATGATATTCAAGATGATGTTTTAAATAAGTTTTGAACTTAGTTTGTTGATCAACATTAAGTTGACCCCGTTTATTTTATATATTTGTGCTCATATCTCAGGTTATCTATAGTTCAGTGGCTTAGTGTTGGTTTGTAGCCTTTTGCATTTCGAGGCGGTAGATTATGAAGACTTAGTGGTTTACTTTTGAATGCATTTGTAATAACTATAAGTCGAGATGTATAATGTATTTTGACTTTACTAAGACTTCAATACTTGTATCTTACTTAATCAATGATGAAATGAAATGACTTCAGTAAGCTTTTGTGCTGCATTTTATTTATATATATAGATCACAGTAAACCCGTCCTGGGTGGGGTGTGACATATATGTATTTTTCTTAATATATATATATAGGGGAGGGTTCCAGAGAAAACCACAAGTTAGGCGAAAACCGAGAAAACCACTAAAAAAATTAATTTTTCCAAATCATAATAATATTTATTTTTTGTTTTATTTGATTTTTATTTATTTATAAGAGTATCAATGTAATATTAAATATTTTTACCAAAAAATATTTTTACACATAGTGTTACGTATTCGTAAACATAAAACAAAAAAATTGTGGTTACGTATACGTAAATAAAAAAAATGTTTTTAGATACGTATACGTAAATAAAAAAATTGCCTGAAATGATGTGGTTTTCTCGGTTTTCGTCTAACTTTGTGGTTTTCTCTTGATCCCTCCTCTCTCTCTCTCTCTCTCTCTATATATATATATATATATATATAATTCAAATTTGAGTTCGAATTGGTTTAAAGATCACAAATTCAAATTGGATTTGGAAACAGAATTCAAAATTCGATTTAGATGCTAACCCGATTCAAAACTTCGAAAACCGAATTTGAATTCGGTTTTGTTAGCATTTCGATTTTTCAAGTCCGATTCGAATAAAGAACACCCTTAACTCTTACTCAGATGAGGTTAACTGGACTAGGATCTAAGGGGGAAATGAGGAGAGATTCCTAGCCACCAAGATTAGATTAGACATATAGTTGTAACTAGTGTTGTATATGTTTATATAAATTAGATATATATATTAATTATATGCGCGTGTATATATATATATATATATATATATATATATATATATATATGGTGGGGTTATGCTAAAAAGGCTAGAGAGTTTAAGAAGGGTAAGAAGAGTTTTCAACCTTTAGATCATTTTCAGCCTTTAGATCATATAGCTAATAAGTAGCCTTATTAATTGCAAGTTGACACATGTCAGCTTTTCATGGCTTCTTAGCCTTCTTAGAAGTAGGGGTCTTTTTAGCATAACTTTTACCTATATATATATATATATATATATATATATATATATATAGGGGAGGGATCAAGAGAAACCACAAAGTTAGGGGAAAACCGAGAAAACCGCATCATTTTAGGCAATTTTTTTATTTACGTATACGTATCCATAAGCAAATTTTTTGATTTACGTATACGTAACTGCAGTTTTTTTGTTTTATATTTACGTATACGTAACACTATGTGTAAACATGTTTTTTGGTAAAAATGTTTAATATTATATTGATACTCTTATAAATAAATAAAAATAAATAAAATAAAAAATAAAAGTTATTATATGATTGGCTAAAATTGGTTTTTTAGTGGTTTTCTCGGTTTTCGCCTAACTTGTGGTTTTCGCTGGAACCCTCCCCTATATATATATGTGTGTGTGTGTGGTTATTTATATCGAATAAATTTTTAAGTAAATGATTGTGATAACCACATAGACACTTCCACTTAGTACTTTAAATTGATACATAAGATTTTTTTTTAACCACCTCTTTCTCTATCCAGTTACATTTGATTATATTTCATATGCTTTGTACGAGTGTTTATACGGTTCTAGCATAACTCTACTTAAAATTAGTTTTATATTGAATGTGCTTTGTATACAATAGAAAGAGAGAGAGAAAGACGGTTATATATATATATAGTAGTTTTGATCCCGTGTATACACACGGGGTGAAAAATATTAATAAATAAAACTTTTAAATCTTTATGTATATATTTTATAGGTATAAAATGTATCATATACTAAGGATAAAAAGCAAAACTCAAAAAATATAAAAACTAATATATAATTGAGTTTCGAAAATACATTAAGTACTATTTAATATAATTTGATTTTCATTTATTATCTGATTGAAAATAAAAGTTACATAATTAGATTTCAAAGTTTCATAAGGGATAATTTAAAATAAATGTATTTTGTTAGTATAATTAATATTTGCTTTAAATATATATTATTATTAAAATATGAAGGTGCATTTAATAAGAGAGGGGGACGAGAAAAAATGACGAGAATGAATGTGGAGGCGACACGTGACATGAAAATTTTTTTATTTATTATATAGTATAGATGTGTGTGTGAGAGAGAGAGAGATATTAGAGAATATATAATGCCTAAAATAATAGGTTGAGGTGTTTATGAAACATCATATTGAAAAGTAAAGAGTTAATTCACATCATTATTACATCATACATAAACAATCAAAGAAGTTGTTTAAATATTATTAAAAGTTTTAAGGAGGTGGTGACAGGATGAGCAGGACATTGTTATATGTATATATAAATATATATAAGCCAAACAAAGACATATAGTACATGCAAACCCTTTTCTTCTTCATCTTTTCAATAATTCAAACCAGAAATCATTCTCTGGTTTTGTCTTGGTCACCAAAACCTTCCATTCCAGATAGATTTTGGTTTCTTGTTTCTTATTAGTTAAAGTACAACAACAAACCCTAAAACTTTGATCATTTATTGACCAAAAAGTTATGTCAACAGATGATGTTAGTTTCTCTTCAGAAGAAGAAGGTCAAGAAAAGCAAGTTCAAGACCTTAAAACCAATTTCCATGGTGGAAATGGCTCCAACTCCACTTCAGTACCACCACCACCTCCTAAAAGGAAAAGAAACCTACCAGGAACTCCAGGTAATTTGTTCGATTCATTTTCGTAGATATTATTTATACTTTTACCTTGTTTTGTAATTCATATTCAAATACGGCTCGATAGATCTCTTTCGCCCTAATCACATATCTAATCATGAGTTCATGACACCAGTTTAGTTCGTTAAAGGCGTTTTGACATCTTCTTAACCTGAAATGGTTATGAAAAAAATAAGTAAGCTCTTTTTTTTTCTAAATAAAACGAACAGTTGAAAAATTGATATCATCATAAGATTCAAGGTCTTATTTTATAAAACTTGAAGGTTCATACAACACCATTGTCAAGTGTACACTTAATATATTAAAACATTGATTTAAAAAGGTGAATTATTAATTAAAAATATAGATATTATTATTTCTATTCATTACTTCTTTAATCTTTATAGTTATTTTTTAATTATTTTATGATATGTAACTGAGTGGATTTTAGCTAACCCTAATTAATATCGTCTTATGGACTATAATTATTCATTTAATCCCGAGGGTGTCAAAATCAGCTATTAGAATAATCCCTCCAACAATTGACATGCCACATAATTTAAATAAAAAGTTATGTTATTAATCAAACTTCAAAATATCATGCATTTAAGTATTGAACTAAAATAAATTATATTTATCGTAATTAATAAATTAAATTCACAGATCCAACAGCAGAAGTGGTTGCATTATCACCAACGACACTAATGGCAACAAACAGATTTGTTTGTGAAATTTGCAACAAAGGTTTTCAAAGAGACCAAAATCTACAGTTGCATCGACGAGGCCATAATCTTCCTTGGAAACTGAGGCAACGAACCAGCACCGACGCCAAGAAACGGGTGTATGTGTGTCCCGAGCCATCTTGTGTTCATCATAATCCGGCTCGAGCCCTAGGCGATCTCACAGGGATCAAGAAACACTACAGTAGGAAGCATGGAGAAAAGAAATGGAAATGTGACAAGTGTTCAAAGAAATACGCGGTTCAATCCGACTGGAAGGCTCATCAAAAGACTTGTGGCACCCGCGAGTATAAGTGTGATTGTGGGACTATCTTTTCTAGGTTGGTTCGATCTTGTTATCGTTGGCAATCTATATAATGTGTTTGAGTTAGAATTAATGTACGTTTTTTTTATCTTTACAGGAGGGATAGTTTTATAACTCATAGAGCGTTTTGTGACGCGCTAGCCGAAGAAAACAACAAGGTGAACCAACAACCTCAATATGACATTAATGATCATCTAATGTCATCTAAATTAAATGACTCTAGAAACAAAGGGTTAATGGGCTTACCTGATTTCAACAATTATGACCCAAAAGCCCAGGCCAAGTCATTGGCCCAAGAGCTAGTTCCAATGCCATTCAAGCCATTGAACATGTCCGGGGGAATGTTCTCTAGTAGCTCGGGCACCCTTTTTGGGAACCCAAAAGGTGGATCCTCATCATCTTCCGGGCTACAACTTAGCTCGCCAAATGGCACATCGGGCTATGGGTATTTCCAAAACGAAAGTAAGAATGGAGGTCTGCTTTCTGGGCCTGCGGGCCATATGTCCGCCACAGCCTTGCTTCAGAAAGCAGCCCAAATGGATGCTACCGCAAGCAATGGGATTAATTCACCAATGATGCAAAAGAGCTTCGTTACAAGCATGACAGGCCCGGATCAACTCAGTTCACCCGGGCCATCACCTTACGGTATCCAACGAGCTAGACCTTTTGACAACTTCCCGGTCCAACCTAATCAAACAACTATGGTAGGATTGGATTCGAGTAGTGAAGGATACAATATTTTCCAAAATTCCAACGATCAAGATATGTTCGGACAAGGTCTTGTGCCCGAGCCCAATCCAGTTATGAATGATATAGGAATTTATAGTGAATTGTTAATGGGAGGAGATCAAAGTAACGGATTTGTTAAGAATATAGAAAATCACGATGAAAACCCCAGCTTGATTCAAGGGAGAGGGAACTCGAGTATGGGGAAAAGCCCGTCAAACTTAGGTGGTGGCGGTGGCGACACGTTAACGGTTGACTTCTTAGGTGTTGGAGGATCAAGACCACTAAATATCGAAGAACAACAACGGTTAAATGGGTTTGAAACAACAACTCAAGTACAAGCAACGAATCCTTTTCAACAACTTATCCATGGGGAATCTTCAGCTCATGAAAAGCCCATTTGGGACGTATAACCAAGAGGCAAAAACACGATCTTTGTGTCAAGATGAAGTAAATTGTTCCCGAACTTAATGAGCCAAGCGGGCTTTGTGGTTTGTTAATTGGACCAATGAGACGACTAACTTTGTAATAGTTAAGCATTTATAGTCGCTTCGCATCTTGTTTTCGTAAAATGAAGAATAATTTGTTAACTTCATCTTATTTTTTATATATCAATAGTTATATATTTTTTTGCATCTTATACATGAACATTAAATACTGCGAGAACACGGGAAACAAAATAAATTATTTGTTTTTTCAATCTTAAAAAAAATTGATACATAAGAATATGGTTAAAATGTAATGTTTATTTATCTCTCTTGAAATTGAAAAAAAAAATGAACAAATTTCATTTAATTATAGTACCTATATATGTGCAAGTCATGTGTAGGTTACATCACCTACAAATAATAGTACATGTGTAGGTAAAATTAAAAAGTTAAAAAAATATATAAATAAACTAGTTTGATGGTTTTATATAGATAACACGTATATTTGTAAGTAATAAGTACAAATGTTAAAAAACATGAACCATTAATCAAAAAAATAAATAATTTAAATTTGTTTCTCGTGTTCTTTCAATAATTTAATGATCTGAAATGAACATTTCCTTATACATGAAAATAAATGCTAAATACTCTTCTTATTTAACATAAAAAATGAACTTCTTTTTAAATGTTATTTCGTTGAGGCCCTAGTTCGGTAAGGTTATCCATATGAGGCCCACCTTTCTCCAAGCCCATCGAAAATAGATGTGGGCCTCCTCCTAACTACAAGTTACAACAATCAATTAGCATAATGTTATGGTCTTGTTGTAGCTTTACTGACTAAGGTCCAAGGGTAGGTAGTTACGCACCAAACCAAAGGTTGTTGGATCACTAGTCCAGTCCAGATATTATTTTCAAAGTTGATGTTAAAATTAGAGGTGTACAAATCGGGTTTCAAACGAAACCGGTTCGGGTTTAAACCCGGGTCGGGTTGGGCAATACCCGCTTGGACCGGGTCGACGTACGAACCGGTTCGGGTCACGAACCGGGTTCAAGGATCATCGAACCCAACCCTACAAATTTTCAATAATTTCAAGATTCTAATTTCTGAGTCTTCATCAACACATCATTTCACTCCAAAATCACATATTATCAACACATCATTCCACTTCAAATTCAACTCATCATTCAAGGATTTAGCAATAACATGGTTAAGGGTACTAGGGGCACAACACTAAGTACCCTAAGTACCCTAATGACTCTAACCAATGAAGGATTGCCACCTCATTTTCACTCTAATGACTCTAACATAAGTGTCATAGTAAGTGGTGAGGGCACAACCCTAATTACCCTAAGTCTTTTTTTATTTTATTTTTAAACTAATTCTTTATTAAAACTAATTTCATTAATTAAAAAAAACCTTCATAAATAAAAAAATAAATCAAATTATAAAAAATACATAAAAATAAATCTAGATATCACAAAGCCATCCATACCGCTTCGATATTTCACGTTTTCTTTTAAGAGTTATTTCCAACATCGGTCAGGTCAAATGGTCGTACGGATCTGTAAACATCTTTAAATCCTGGTCTATACGATCTTCCCGGATAGCCTTCCATTGCTCCTCCACCAAGTTAATAATTTGTTCATCGTTTTTCTTTCTTGATTCCACTAGCTCTTTCATTATATCTTCCTTCGCCGTTGCATAGTGTGAAACCGCTTCAGCCAAACTACCTTTACTTGATGACTCGCTTGATTTCTTTGCTTTTCGTGTTGGTCTTGACAGGGTTGAGTCTATGTTAAGGTCGGGTGCTCAAGTAGGGAAGGGGTCGTCGTTTGCACATGTGTAGTTGCCAGAATTTATAGACTTTCTTTTATGTTCAGATTGACTAGAATACTCATCACCCATCAACGGGACTTTGTTCAATTTATCATGAAACCATACAATCTCCCAAAACTCTAAGTGGGCACAAGGTTTTTTGTGCTTATTTTGGTAGTCCTTTAACGTCTCTTCATTACATCAACATCGACGACTCTACTAGCACATAGCCGGTCCTATATAATTATAAGAAAAAAACAAAAAAAACTAGTAATATAAATTTAACATAAAATTAGAAACTTAAAAATATAAATAAAATAAAAAGTAATAGAAATATTGATCGATACATATTCTATGCAATGCAAATGTAGTCAAATATGTTTAAGTTGGTTTGTAAATGCTCTAAAAAGCCCACTACATTGATGAAGTTTTATTATGACAGGTTTTGAAAAAGATGGATAAGAATGCATAAAAAGTTACAAGCAACGTTTTAGAACTCTACAACAACGTTTTGAAACTCCCAAGATTGGTGGCGTTTTGGCAGAGTTGTAGAGGCGTTGGATAGCAAGTTTTCCACCTTTCGTTAGTGTAGAGGGTTTTGGAACTCCACCGGGGCGTTTTGAAACGCCCTGCACAGCAAAAGTCGGTTTCATAGCAGTTTTAAGGGGGGTTTTGCAGCCGTTTTCGGGGAGTTTTTCGTTTTTGGGAAGATTCTCTGGTGTTCTAGGGCGACTAGGAAGAGCTAAGAAGCCATTTTGTAATCAAATTGAAGTATTTTCATCAATTGCAAATGGATTCTACATACTACATCTTTGTATCGATCATGGAGAACATGAGGGGCTAAACATTTGGTAGTCACAACCGGGTTAGAGGTTTAATCATCATATGTAAGACTTAATTCCTGATTATTTGTTTGAATGTTAGACAATTATGCTTGTTGACATGTAAACATGTATGTTTGATCTTTCTTTATCACTTGTTATGTTAATTGGAAAGAGAAAGTATGTTAAGTTTCTCAATGGTGTCATTCCAATCTAGATAGATTCTGGATATGTCGTACATGTCACGTTGGTGCGGTTTAATATAATTTGTGAAGGATTATTATTGATTTTCCTATGTGCCATTCCAATTTAGAGGAATTCTAAATGTGTCGTAAATGTCTCATTGGTAATTAATGATCTATCCTCTTAAGATTGACATGAAAGTGTTGCAAGTTATGTCCATGTAATTTGTCAAACAATTAATTGGAATTGTATGTTTTGCTATTTGATTGATTGAACCTTGAACCGGAAGTGACTATATCTTTCTACATACGTAACAACCTTGCTTCAATTTAAGTTTATTTAACATCGAGTCCAACTTTCTACAAAACAACAATGATTTTTACATTTCAATTTCAATATCAACTTAGCTTAATCACCATCCACTAACTTCTTGTGGAATCGACACTCTGCTTACCCTAGCTAGTCTTATGTAATTAGGAACACATAAACTCTTTATCTTTGATCGGTACTTTGACGCCGATCAAATATACCACGTGAACCCAACAACTATTGAACCAACACATTTGTGTATTTAAAGACGTCCATTATGAATTTAGTTAGTGAATAGTTCGGTTGCTTCCACCAACTTGTTCATCGTCATGCTTAAGCACTCGATTTCAAAACTCGTTTTTTTCTATTGATTTCCGATTACCAGGTCTTCAAAAATATGAAATCCTTACACAAATTAATATGTTGTTTGTCAGTCCATTGTTGACGTGGAGTAGAGGTGCACAAACCGGATTTTTTTCGAATCCGGATCGGATCCGTCAACGTTGGTCAACGATCGGACACGAGGAAACCGGTCCCGGATCGGATCCGGTTTTGGGAGTGGAGAGGTGGAACCTATTTGGAACCGGATCTGACTAAATATCCGATTTTATCCGGTTGGTTCCGGATTTTTTTGTGTCCGATTTTGTCCGGTTCCATTTTGTCCGATTTTTGTCCGATTTTTATCCGGTCCGGATAAAACCTTGGGACCGGTTCTAGATCCGGAGGATCCTAAAAAAATCCAACCCGGTTCTTTTTTATCCGGTGCGGATCCTATTTTGGATTATCTTTCGGATCGGATCCGGATCCGGTTTGTTTGTGCACCTCTAACGTGGCGCCAGTGGCGAAGCTTGAAGAAAACCCCCGGGGGGGTCGGGATTTTTTTTCCTATCATGGGGGTGCCAGAACTATAAAATTTTCACCTGAATACATATAAATTAACAATATTGAGCGAAAAATCGACCGAATACGTATAAATTAACACTAGTGAGCGAAAAATCGGGATGGGCCGGGGCCCATCCGGGCCCCAACAAAGATTCGCCCCTGCGTGGCGCATGTGTGTGAATTTTTTTTTTCGAGTTGTTCTTCCACATCTTGTTCTTCATCTTCTAGTTGTTCATCATTTTATTCTTCAATTTCGTCATCAAAAATCGGGAGTGGTCGTTCTTCAATACCGGTTGGGTTATGGTATGGTAGGTTTTGGTAGCGAGTTGCAATAGGGTCAAATGTAAGTTGATCTTGTAAGGGATGTGTGCATTGACCGAGTTCAATTTGAGTAGACATGGTTGACATTTGAGAATACAAATAATATTAGTATCAAAACGGTTGTTACATCGGTTGTGCTCTTGGCTAGAACCACCTCTCGATTTAGACACTCTTTTGCAATTATCGGCCTTTGATTTTTGGAATACATGGAGAGCTTTGAGTAGTTGTATTTTTTGTGTAAAAATATAGTAGAAAAAGTATAGTTTTTGGTGTTAAAATATAAATAGAAGAATATGTATTTATATATTTAAATTAATTAATTTTTTTTTGTTTCAACGGCTCTATAGTCGTTACCTAACGGCTCAATCGCTTCAACCTTTGTTGCCGAACACACAGGTATATGTAGCTGATTCCCCTACCTGCTACAGGTACCCGCAAGTCTTGCAGTGGTGTACCCGTGGTACCAGATGAACCCGAGCATGCAGTACCGACTTAGAGGGTGGTGCGGGTGGTGCCGCGACATGTTTACGAGTGGAGCATATATTTTAAAAAAAATTTGAGTTCTAAAAACCCCTCATTTTTACTGAACATTAAATGACATTTTGAAAAGGTTATTATTTCACTTACTAGTGATTGTTTGTTGGACGTCAAACCAAACTATTGGGCACATGTTTATTTTGTATGTTTTTGGATTTGGATTTTGTATGCTTTTTGGATTTTGAAAATGTTATGTTTGTTGGTTGAATGCTACATGCTTCAGATTTTGAAAATGATTTTTTTTTTTGGATTTTCTGGATTTGGATATTTGAAATCGAGCGAAAACGAACAGAACCGAGCGGCTCGGATATAAATCGAACCGAGTTTGAGCAATACATTCTCGCTCGGATTATAAATTTGAATCGAACCGAGCCCTCGTTTGTAAACGAACCGAGTTCGAGCAGATCTTCGCTCGGTTCGGTTCGGTTTGGTTCGTGAACAACCCTAACGTGATTACGTTAATGGTTGCGGACGCTGGACGACGACGACGCTGTTGTTGTTGCTGTTCAATTGAGGGCGAATCCCTGAGGAAGAAGAAGAAGGCCGGACGACGCTATTGTTGTTACAAGTTTGAACTTTGATTTCTGGATTTTGAAGTCTTATTTACGATCTACAATGTCCCAATAACGATTTAATGGATTGGGAATGATTGCTATTGAGTGCGATATACTAGAAAACATGCAATATGAAGACTTGATCAACAACTTTGCCTCGCAAAATGCTACGAGAGTCTCCCGACTAATTTATGTATGTAACTACTAACTAGATATTTTTCTATGATAGTTTTATTTTCTTTATTATTATAATTACAATTATCGTCGTATTATTGAATTTTTTTATATACGTTCATATTAAGGGGGGAATGGGGGCATTTTTTTTATGTCAAGTCGGATACTTAATATCTCAGGGACGGCCCTACGAGCATGCTACCCGACTAACGCCCATTTCCAAACATATGAATTGAGCTAGTGAAATTGCGGACCAATTATGATTGGGGTTGAAACGCAAACAATCATAAAGCAGGGTACGTAACGCAAAACATTCATATCTGAAGGACATAAACTGTAACCTACGGTTTCCTCTTTCCCCCTTTTACATACCCCCTGCCGCAGATACACAACTAGAAACCCTAAAACCCTATATACAACTATAAATTCACACCACCACTTCATTCCAAATCGCCATCGACAAACAGTTTCAAGGTACGTGTAATTTATTTGAATGATTTAGAGGTGCGATGATGTTGAAATCTACCTATTTTATGAAGGAATTAATGATTAGAAACAACCAATGGATCCTTCTGAGCACTCTCTATTTTTATGTTTAATTCATGTCGATTTGATCAATTTTGAATGCCATTAAGTTGATGAGAAAGTTGTCGGAAAATACGATGTCGATCAATAAATACTTCCAGACTACAATTATCTGATTAATGGCTTATCGATTTGTTTTATGATTTTGTTGAATTGCTGCGTTTTGATTTTGAAGAAATTGAAAGATGGAAGTGATGATTATTTCCCCAGATGATCGAAGCTGATTATACTATGCGCTATTTTACATTCTTTTTCAAGAGAATCCAAGCCAGAAATCTGATCCATCTTTTTTTAAATTAGAGTAAATTTCGTTTTTTCTCTATATGCTTTGACCATTTTAAGGGGCTGTTTGGTAGCCTCTTAATGGTCATTAAGAGGCTACATCTTAATGGTCATTAAGAGGCTACATCTTAATGGTTCAAAGCCTTTAATGGTTAAGAAGTAACCTTAAGTCTGAATGGTTAAGGGGTAACATCTTAATGGTAAGTCCTCACAAGTTACATAGCCCCTTACCTCTTAACCATTAAGAGGCTTTGAACCATTAAAAGGTAGCCTCTTAATGACCATTAAGAGGCTACCAAACAGCCCCCAACTCTTTTACTCAAATATTTTGAAAATGGCTACTTTGCTCCCCGTGGTTACGTTTTTACTCTAATATAATTCTCGCCCCTAACTCCATCCATAATTCCGGTTAAATGTTACAATTAGGGTTTGTCGGAATTATGAATGGAAAAGACATAAATGCCCTTTATGTGAGGGGCACGTGGGTAACATATAACTGGAATTGTGGATGGAGTTAGGAGCGGGGAGAATATTAGAGTAAAACTGTAACCACATGGAGCAAAATGGTCATTTTTAAACTATTGGAGCAAAATGATTAAAATGATCAAATCACATGCAGTAAAATCGAAGTTTACTCTTTAAATTATTTTTAAATTTGCAAGATAAGTGAATTTGCTGTTATGAAATTTAGATCAAAGTAATTGTTTTATTAAGGAATTAATGGTTAGAAACAACCAATGGATCCTTTTGAGCGCTCTATTTTCATTATATTTTATGAGTTTTTAATGAAGTTAATATTGAAAACTAATCATGATTTTTTTTAATTGCTGCATTTTGATTTGTTGTTTACTATTGAGGTTAAGTTTTATTTATTTGTGGATTATGAAGAAAAGAAAGATGGAAATGATGATTATTTCCCCAGATGATCGAAGCTGATTATACTATGCGCTATTTTACATTCTCTTTTCATTGAGAATCCAAGCCAGAAATCTGATCCATCTTTTTGTATAAAAAAATATTTAATCATGCAAGAAAAGTGAATTTGGTAGTATGCAGTTTAGTACAAAGTAATTATGGGATTCTTTGTTGTTATTAGACTTAGCAAATGAGAATAAACTGTATTGAAAATGTCTAAGAAACTAGGTTACAAGAGCATGTTATATATATATACTATAATCATATTTATACAAATTACTATTTATTATCCATAAATACAATTGATCTAATGTTATCATTGGCTAAAACTTTATGTTTCAGAATTTTATGTCATTTATTTATATGAGGTTAAAAACATGAAAATAGTCAACACTAGATTGACCTCATCTTCTGGATCTTGATGAGTATTCATGAGCAGAAGCAATTAACAAAAAGTCCAAGAAACGAGGAACATGCTTGTAATTTATACCGACCTCTATAGTAGCATTATGATATTCTTCAAAGATATCAACAATAGGAATCCAGGTGTCAAACATTTCCAGGGTTTCCTTTCATTAAACATGCTAAGGTTCTTTCATTCGACTTGAAGAGATAAACATTAGACTAAGAAAGTCCTGATTTTTCTATACCAGTCAACCTTTCATGATTTCTGGCTTTTACGATCTTAGATTGTTCAAGAACAGACAAGCAACTTGAAACCATAACAGAAAGTTCAAAGTGATTGGGAGTAATTTTATTAGTGTTCGCAAGGGTGAATTGTACCGGACCGAATAAAATCATAGTTATGTTGTGCAATCAAGGTTGTATTTTCTGTTTATGTTAAAACCGATCGCTAATTTTATTAGTGAAATTAACTTGTATAATTCTTAACTTCAAATAACATGAGGAATGTGTCATGTTCATTATTAAATCTTGTTAGTATTTATGTTGAAAAAGAAAATAGTTACAAGGCTTGATTGTTCCTATCTTAATAATCATCTATCTATCTAATAAAAAATTACATTTTAAGACGCATGTTGCTTTGTTGTTAAAACTCACGATCATATTTAAAGTTATTGATAAAAGTATAATGTGGAAAAGAAGCACACTTATGACTTATGTGAAGACTTATGGGGAGTGTTACGAAGAATGATTGTTCAGTTATGTAATGGAAAACAATATATTAAAACATACCTGCTAAGTTCACCGATGATAGGGAAGACGACATGATCTCTGATCTGGATCGGGTTCCCGTTTAGGGTGTACGATTATGATGGTATTAGGTGAGTTCTTTAGAGCCCACGGTTATCGAGAGAGAGAGGGACGATTTAGTAGTGATGGAATAGATTGAAGATTAGTCTAATCCCTCTAGTAATCTCTCTATTTATATGTACACCCAAGAGGAAACCCATTAGTGGCCCATTAAGAGTATAATTAGGCTCATCGACTAATTACTAGCCATAGGTTATTAAATAAATGAATAATTATATTTGATCATTTAGTAATAAGATAAATGATTATAAGAGCCACATATTAAATCTCGTCTTAAATTCTCCCACTTGACTGAGTAATCATTTATTATGAGCATTAGTAAGTCTGCGGATTTAATACTCATTTTAGTTTTAAACCAAAATTGTAGCAGAGAAATACAGTCATTAAATCGATATCCAACTCAAGACCCCCATTAATCATACTACAATCCCAATTTAAAACTTAAGTAAATTTAGGATCAAATTTATAAGTAAGTCCTTTAACGTTGATTTGTATATTCAGTATCTATATGTCGTTAGGCATGCATAGCATATTTAGAGACAAACAAATTCAAATAACTGAGGAAAATTCATTAATAAACGTAAGTAAGTACATTATGCTACTAAATAAGGTCTTTAGAAAAGCCCATATTCGAAACATGTTCTTCGAAAACTTTAGGTGGGAGACCTTTAGTCATCGGATCCGCAAGCATAACTTTAGTACTTATATACTCAATACAAATATTATTTTCCTCAACTCGCTCACGTACGAACAAGTACTTTGTATCAAGATATAATCCAGCTCCGGTCGAACTGTTACTGTTCGAGAAACTAACGGTAGCCGAGTTATCACAATAGAGCTTCAATGGTCTAGAAATGGAATTAACTATTTTGAGTCTAGTGATCAGATTCTTTAGCAACATTCCATGACAGGTCGCGTTATACACAACTATGTATTCTGCCATCATAGTGGATGTTGTGGTCAACTGTTGCTTATGACTCTTCCAAGAGATAGGTCCGTCGGTTAACATAAAGATGTACCCTAAAGTGGATTTCTTGTCATCTTTGCACTTAGTAAAGTCAGAATCAGAATAACCAACCACTTCTAAATTATCACTTCTTCTATAAGTCAGTTTATAGTCTTTCGTCCCTTGCAGATATCGAAGTACTTTCTTAGCTGCTTTCCAGTGATCAAGACCAGGATTAGTCTGATAACGGCCAAGCATTCTAGCAATATAAGCGATATCCGGACGAGTACAGACTTGAGCATACATGACGTTCCCAACTACTGATGCATAAGGTATCATTCTCATTTGCTCCTTTTCAACCTCTGTTTTCGGACATTGGAAAGAACCGAAAACATCTCCCTTAACTACTGGAAAAATCATCATCTAGTTCTAATCTATAGAGACCATCATCCAGCTAACCACGTCCAAACACTTGAGAATTTAACATAATAGAAAGTTTGCCATGACCATGAGAACAAACAAAACCGTCAATGTCTAACTTTGGTCCTGATACAAGATTCCGAGTAATCTCAGGAATATATAAGGTATCATAAAGTTTAATACATAAACCAGTTTTCATAATTAATTCTAAGGTTCCCACAGCTTTGACAACTAGTTCTTCTCCATTCCCCATCTTAAGTGTTCTTCGGTTTCTTTCCAGCTTCTGGATTGTAAGGAATCCCTATAAAGAGTTGGTTACATGAACCATAGAACCAGAATCAAACCACCATGTATTAGTTGGAACATTTAAATTATAGGACTCAAGTATCATATAAAGATGATTACCTCTCTTGCCCAGCCACTCCTTAAAGTTCGGGCAGTCTTTCTGCCTATGTCCAGCCTTGCGGCAGAACCTGCAGTGAGACTTCCCTTTGAAGTTCTTAGAGCTGGAAGCACCACTTGCATCTTGTTTCTGGACCTTATAATATTCCTTCTTACGGAAATTACCCTTCCTCTTCTTTGAATCAGCAGCCATGAGATAAGCAACATCCGATCTATCTAGCTTCAGACGCTCTTCTTCTTGGACGCACATTGCAATCAACTCACTCATCGTCCACTTGTCTTTCTGTGTGTTGTAGTTGATATTGAAAGCTTCAAAAGACTTAGGAAGAGAGGTCATGATAAAGTGAACTAGAAAGCCGTCACTGATTTCCATGTCTAATCCCTTGAGCTTACGGGACATGTCATTCATCATCATGATGTGCTCACGAATACCGTTGATCCCGTCATACTTTGCAGTCACCAGCTTCAGAATTAAAGTGCTAGCATGCGCCTTAGAAGTTCCCTTGAATTGATCCTCCACAGAAGCTAGATAAGTCTTGGCATCTTTAGAATCAGGTATAGCTCCTCTGATGATCGGACTGATTGAGTTCTTCATTAGGAAAAGATCCATGCGGTTACACCTTGACCACTTCTCATGCTTGATAATGTCTTGAGCAGTGCTTTTATCAGTAAGATCAGCAGGTGCAGGCTTGTCGAGTGCGTGATCGAATTCCATCAAGCCGAGAGACAGCATCACGGAATCTTTCCAAGTAGAGAAGTTTGTGCCATTCAAAGTTTCGATTCCCAAGTTAGGGGTTGCAGTGGATTTTATACGAGAAAGAATAAGATACCAATTACTAAAGAAGAATTTAGAGTGTCTATCGGGTAACTTAAACTAAGGCAGGCGGAATTAAGGACCATTATATTAATGAAGCTGTGATAAATATCTATTATAATCACCAAAATAATAGATTAATTAGGTTCTACTTAAACAATGTAACACATCACCTTTGGGCAGAAGTAAAACAATTGTTTAGTATTAGGAACAATTTTAAGTATGTGAAGTAAGAATGTAACACATCACCTAACATCCATGATTTTCAGGGTATTATTTTATTTTTCTTTAAATTACAATAATGACATTTTCATTTTCAAACTTTTACTTGTAGGACGCAATATGTCACATTTATTATTTTGCTTCCTAAGTATGTATCAAGCCAAAATTTCAACCTTTCAATCTCATGTTATTTTTCTATAGAATACATATATCATACATAGGTTTATTCAAATAAACATATATATATATATATATATATATCTAGATATATTCATAAACCACTTTGTAATCCAATTAAAAAGGGAAGGTTAAGACAATTGATGTTAACTTTATAAAAATTTATGAAAACAACTTTTATAAACAAAGAAAAATAATTTAGTTACAAGCTCTTATAAAAGACATTTTTTTTATATAACAAATGGATTGGTCATGAACCCCTTGTAAATGAATTTGGACTCTTACAATTAAACCTTTTCCCTCAACTTGAACCTATCTATTTAAAATTTTCAATCTTTGACTCCTTTTGGCAAATGTTGACTTTAGAAAGTCAACAACCCCCCCTACCGATCAAATCTAGACCAAATTTGATCAAGACCCGTCAGATTAGGACTCATCTTAGTTACTGGAATGATTTTTGGCTGGTCCTAAACTCTGTGGACGCGTCAATTTAATCCATACGCAGCAATTTCGAAACTTAAACTAAATCACACAGCTTTGACTATCCGGAGTCAAACCGAATCAAATTCACCTCCAAATCAGGAATTAATCGAGTAATAGACCCACAAATCACGCTCAATCGATCCCAACATGTATTCCATCCCAATTCGTGACCCAATTCATTCGCGTTTCATTCAAATTAACGCGTATTTCGCCTCAACGGCTGTCATACGCAAGCTTTTAACCAAATCATACAATTGGATGAAATTAAACGAATTAATACATTCCCTCACCTCCGCATACCTTCACCCAAACTCTCTGAACACTCATACGGCCCGTATTTCACGTCTGGAACCCTGTCGAGTAGCACGAGCAGTCGGAGTTGTGTTTCAGCCGACCACCCTCAATTCTGCACCAAATCACGTAAGTTTTGTGTCTTTTGAATCGTTTTCGAATGCTCTCCAATAGCCCTATACCTATTGGAAAAGACAAATTCAATCGGACCAAAAATTGAACCTAGAGTTCATGTTCTAAATAACGCCGATTCGATTTAGGGCTTTGATTTAGTTGGCATATTAATGAATTTCGAATCCTTATACGACCAGCGAAACCATCTAGCCCAGCCGGTAAGCCACTGCACCGCTAGGCTAGATGGCGTGGGTTCGAAACCCACAACCGACTTCCCTTTTTGCGTGTTCAGTAAACCCAAACCGGTCCCTATTCAAGTACATGTTATTACATTATCAAACCGGATATGTATCAAGGATTAGTCCCTGGTTCAGTGGTTTGCACGCAAGTAATTCCCAGAACCCACTCGGGTTCGATCCCGACTCACTGCACTTATTTTTAAAACCCGATTTTCATGACTAAAACCACTTTATAAAATTTATTTTATAAATATACAAAACTCAGAATGGTTTTAACATATAAATTGACAAGTCTTTTTTGAGAAACAATTTTATTCATTTCTTTTAGAATAAAAACCTAATAAACTTTAAATTATTTTATTACAATTATTTTAACAAATTATTTATTTAAGGTCTCTAAATTGTAAATTGTATTTGAGATGTAAATAAGGTTATTTTATAAACCCATAGCCTTATAAAGTTTTACAGATTTTTCTATTTTATGTACTTCCCTTATATAAATTATTTATTTAAACAAATTTCATACTTTTAATTAATAATTAATTATGATTAAATTATTATTAATTAGGTTATTATTTACACTAATTTTTCATGGAATTCAAATTATAAATAAATAAAGGGTTTCTTTATATTCATTTATTTATATTATCATTCATTTATCTATTCACTTATTTATTCATGTACAAACCTATTTAATTACAAACAAAAGAAAACAAATTATTTATTCAAATTATATTATTTAACAAGACTTACAAAACTATTATTTGAAACTTAATAATTATTTTCCTTATTTAAATAAGGAAAAACCCATCATAACCCCTTGCTCATTAGAAACCCCAAATTTCATATTGTATAAACATTGATACACGTATACCATCAAACATAGGTTGACCTCATGGTTAGCTAGTCAATTACGCAGCAACTCTTTGTGTGGTTTTTAAGCTACTCATTTCAAGGTGAGTATTACATAGCCCCTTTTACTCTTTTACACTTTTTTGGGTGAAACATGAACTCTATACAAACAACTGCTTATATTTACACAAACTATATAAATACAAATCTGCTTTACATTCATGTGTACAAATTTGAGCTTTATGTTTGAGTGCTAGGTGTGTTAAATTTTGTGTGAAATTTATGTGCAATCATTAACTATTCAAGCTGACGGTTAACAATGATAGATCTATTGAGTCTGACAAACCCACCCAGATTGGGGTGATTGTTACCGACAACACAATTTGCATGCTAGTTAAAAAGGTTTGATTGTACTTTGGTTACACAATAGTTACTCCCCATAAATGCCTTATTTTATCATGTTATGTAAGGATTTGATTATTTATATCTATACCCTATTTATGATTAAACCTGTGTATGCTCACCAACTTTTTAGTTGACCTTATTTTATTCATGTTTCAGGTGCTAATGTGTGATTTTGATCAAGGCTTGCTACACATAAGTTTTGGACCTAGATAATTTTAAATAAAGGATTATGTATTTCATTTCATGTACTTGGTTTGATTTTGTTTTATCTTGAATATTTGCAATGAATTTGAATAATTAATATATTTCAATTTAGTCAACCTTGTGCTCATGAACAGTCTACATGTCCCGGCCCGATGTTTCCGCCATCGGTTGGGGTGTGACAGGTTACACCTTGACCACTTCTCATGCTTGATAATGTCTTGAGCAGTGCTTTTATCAGTAAGATCAGCAGGTGCAGGCTTGTCGAGTGCGTGATCGAATTCCATCAAGCCGAGAGACAGCATCACGGAATCTTTCCAAGTAGAGAAGTTTGTGACATTCAAAGTTTCGATTCCCAAGTTAGGGGTTGCAGTGGATTTTATACGAGAAAGAATAAGATACCAATTACTAAAGAATAATTTAAAGTGTCTATCGGGTAACTTAAACTAAGGCATGCGGAATTAAGGACCATTATATTAATGAAGCTGTGATAAATATCTATTATAATCACCAAAATAATAGATTAATTAGGTTCTACTTAAACAATGTAACACATCACCTTTGGGTAGAAGTGAAAAAATTGTTTAGTATTAGGAACAATTTTAAGTATGTGAAGTAAGAATGTAACACATCACCTTTGGGCAGAAGTGAAACATTTGTTTAGTACGCACGTAATTAGCTTCACGAAAACTAAATGTGACACATCACCTTTGTGCAGAAGTAGAAACACTTAGTTATATTAGGCAAAGTAGTGCTTAATTAGACTTAAAAACTTTACAAGCGTGACACATCACCTTTGGGCAGAAGTGAAACTTTAGGTGTTATTTAAGTTTATCATTTTTTCTAAGTTAATATCATGAGAAGCACTAAGTTGTAATGCTTATTTAAGCTTGAATAAGTATACACATGCATCACATCACCTTTGGGCAGAAGTGAAGCATTTCGTGTTATTCAAGTAAGTTTTAAAATTTTGAAAACCATTCAATTTTAAGGTTTAACAAAATAAAAGTAAAGCATTTATTAATAGTAAGCCCCCTGCACGTAAATGAGGCTAGGTTCACGGTTTCTTAAGGGTTCACGGTTAAGTAAGGGGTTTTCGGTTATGGTAGGGTTCACGGCTTACTAAGGTTCACAGCTAAGGAAAAGGTTCACGGCTAAGAAAGGTTCACGGTGTAACACCCAAAATAAAAAGAAAATAAAATTCAAAATTTCACTCCCTCGCGGTACGCGAGGGAGATTTTGACAAAGCCCCGCGATACGCGAAGAAGCTGCTTATGCGCCAGAAAATCACCTTCTCGCGGTACGCGAGAAGATCTTCGATGAATTCTCGCGGTACGCGAGGGAATAGTACACGCGTCAGGGCCAGAAAACACGTGTCATTCACCCTTGCCACCAGCCGACACGTGTCATGCTGACTCAGCACCGTTCGTGACACCTCATCCTCTCGCGGTACGCGAGAGATTTCCTTGGCCGGCCTCGCGGTACGCGAGGGACTGGAAAATCAGCCTATAAAAGGCCTTCAACGGGATTGAATTCTGTACAGTTTCCAAACATTCCTTATACACAAACCCGATCTCTCAAAACTCCACAACGTCCCGAAGCGCTGTTCAAGAATCCTACGAAACCCTGCTCAAGCCGTAGTTCTGTCCAAATCCCGCAAAGTAGGTATCGTTAAAACTATTCATATATATATAGCCGCAATTATATATATATTCTCTCATATATATTCTCGTTAATCGTGTCTTCCCTAGGAAGAAACGTGTCGAGGTTCTGCTCAAGTTCCGAAGCCTACAACCCTACCAGCCATCAAAATCAAGGTGAACACGTTTAACGCTTTTCAAACGATAAAACCATTTTATTTACGAAAACGGCATGAAACAAATTAAATGCTTTAATCATAAGGGTAATCTACGTGATAGCATTCAGGCCATAAGCATACGTAGATTTGATCAAATGGTATACATGTGACGGGTGAAAGTCCGGTCCGTGGCTGGGTACAGATCATGAAAAGGGGTATCATAAGACTGAGGATATGGTTCCTTAGCAGATTATACGAGGGACGAGTTCCTGAGTATCATATAAGACTAAGAACAAGGTTCTTAGCATCACGACCCTGGGAATAGGCTATCAGTCTGAGACATAGAGCTCAGCCAGTTGACCCCATGGCAGTTAACCCAGTGTATGTAGGTGGTATATATTTCAGGTGAAAAAGACTGCTGAATGTGTAGATTTACCATACAGAAACGTGCTTAAAGGCTTTAATTTGGTTTATGTTAGAAATCATTTTCGTGTCAGTTAAATGTGATTCACCGGCTTTATGCTGATGTTCATTTTCAAAACGTTTTTCACAGGTAGTGAAAGAAATCATTAAATTCAGGGTGGTGCAGTAAAGACAAGATCTTTAGGCATATTTAAATCCCTGTGACAGACTAATACAAGACCTAATGTTGGAACGGACGTAGATCCTAAACATTTTAAATGGCTTGTATTATGTAAATTAATTCAGCAGATGTACATTATATAATAGACTTTTGAATGTCTATTATCATGAAATGAAAAGGGACATGGATCCCAAGTTTTGATAAAAAGTACAGAATTAACCCTTGAGGTTATTTACATGACATTTCATTACAAAAAGGGCATCAAGTAAAAACAAAGACTTCCGCTGTCCAAATTTATGGGACCTCATTCAGATACCAGCATTGTCTCGCGACGCCCGGGCAGGGGTAGCCCGGGGTTGTGACACACGGTTAGTAAGGAGTTCACGGTTCAACAAATGGTTCACGATTCCTATAAGGTTCACGACACAAGTTCATAAACCGTGAACTGTAAAACCGTGAACTGTTTAAACCGTGAACTGTTAAATCGTGAACTGTTTAAACCGTGAACTGTTAAACCGTGAGCTGTTAAACCGTGAGATGTTTAAACCGTCAACTGTTAAACTCGTGAACTGTTAAACCGTGAAGTTTAAGACCCGTAAACCCAATACCGTGAATTATTATACTCGTGAGAGTTTAAACCGTGAAAAGAACCTATTAAGGCAGTGCAAAATTTAAGGGATTTTGATTATCTTTTAGATTTCGAAAATATCTTAGGTGTTAAGTATATCCGAGTTTTATAATTTAAAATAATAAAACTAATATTTTAATGTGAAAACATGCAGATAAAGTTACACAATTTTAGGAAACATAATCAAATTCATTATTCATCCCAAATTAAGGGGATTTTCATCAAAAATTAAGGATGAACACAAAGAACAGTTTATGAACTGTTCTTCACTAATATCAGATAAAACCTAGAATTCGAAATCTTGAACATTACATTTAACAAATTTTGAAAATATTAATGGATCTCGAATTTTATGTGTGACAACGGTGACTTTTACGGTCAACACCCGTGTTCGACGAGTTCGTATAATAATAATAATAATAATAAGTATTATTATTATGTGAAATATACTTTCAAACGAAAGGAACTCGTTAGTGAACGAAAAATAATAGCAAGATTTATTTGGGTGTTATAATGTCAAAAATTTGATCAAGTTCTAGTTTATACGCGTTAACACCCGAGTCAAACAGTTTCGTAAATTTTAATTTAAATCCGAAAGGATATATATTTACGAGACGCAAAGACTCGAGGGAAAATAATAAATTATAATAAGTTATTTTTGGATAAAATAACGCCTCTATTTTTTTATCGGGTTCGTTTAAGCGAGAAACCGGCACGCGATCGGAGACCACGAGGTATATAAATACCCCACTACCCTATTTTTTCTCATTTGATCAATTCATTGAAAGAAATTAGAGAGAGAGGGCTGGAGCTGGTGGTGGTCCGGCGGTGGTCTGGTGGCGGCCGACGGCGGTCCGCGGTGGTCCGGTGCGGTGGCCGGTGGCGGCCGAAGCCCGTTTTTTCCCCTAGAACCATTTCTCGACGCTACGAACGCAATGGTAAGCTCATATTTGTCTAAATCCTTGCTTAAATTCGTTAAAAATAGTTTTTAAAATCTGTCCAGAAAAGTTTTATGCATGCACAGTTTTAAATATTGGACGATCCCCGGAAATCCGACCGTTAGAAATGCATGAAATTTGGATATGAGTTCAACACATAGTCGCAAAACCAAACGGGAGGAATTTTTGATCAGAGCTCTCTATGTATGCTTTTCATACCCTCGAATGTGACTTCAGATTTGTATAATTAGCTAACTTTAAGTGATATAGATGCATATCTATATTTCTGTATTTGTAACAAATAGATGAAGTTTAAGCGATAATAAACTTCAAATTTTGACCCAAATTCGTGCTTGTGTTCTTAGATGTCTCAACAAAACAATGACAATAGCAGTCCATCTACCTACATTATCAAGGAAAAAGGAAAAGAAGTTAATAATAATCCTGAAATAGCTACTCAACAACCAGAATTGCAACAACTGGTCAAACAAAGCATTAAAGAAATGCTTCCTGCCATAATAAAGGAAGTACAAGAAAACATCAAAACTCCAAGCCACGTAACTCTTCCTTCAAAAAGAATGGAAAACCCTTCGAAAACCCACACAGAGCAAGTAGCAAGCTCTCGTAGAACTCAAACCTCGAAAAGGTCCAGAACATCAAGCAATAAGTATTCTGAATCTGAAGAATCGTTAAATCTAAGCAGTGAAGACTCTGAAGAAGAAGAGAAAGAAACAAAAAGGTATAGACACAAAGGGTGTTCTTATAAAACTTTTCAGGACTGTAAACCTTATGAATTTAAGGGCACCGAAGGCGGTATTGCTACTCTTCACTGGCTAGAGAAGATGGAGTCAGTAATAGCAATTAGCAAGTGTGCTAAGAAAGATCAAGTACTGTATGCTTCAAACTCCTTCAAAAATGAAGCGTTGGAATGGTGGAATTCAATCATTTCTGCCAAAGGGAGGAGAAAGACAAATGCCATGAATTGGAAAGAATTTCGGGCAAAGGTGAAAAAGAAATTTTGCCCCAAGACTGAAAAAGAACAAGCTGAAAGAAAATTTCTGGAGCACCGAATGGTGGGTACCAATGATCGAGAGTATACTACCAAATTTTTTGAATATGCCCGTTTGGCACCTCACCTGGCTAAACCTGAATCGGTTCTCATAACTCGATATATTTACGGTTTAGTTCCAGAGATCCGTGATTTGGTGAAGGTTGTTTCACCAAAAACCATTGAGTCCACCGTAGAATTGACCGGTACCATGACGGCTGGATTAATCAGAAATATAGAGGAAAAGAAGAAAGTCGAATCCTCTATAAAATCAAAACCCGAGGCCAAAAGATTTAGCAAGAACTTTGGGCAAAAGGGGTTACCATTTAACAATCCACCATGCAAAACGTGCGGACGCAGGCATAGTGGAAAGTGTGTTTTTGAAACTCCATTCTGTAATTATTGCAAGGTCTCAGGTCACTCTACTGAGAATTGCTTCAAGAAAAAGGGAATAACTTGTTTTAGTTGTGGAGAGCTGGGGCACATCAGCACTAATTGCCCTAAGTTTGCAAGGACCGGAAGAGCTGGAGGATCAGGAGCCAAGATCACTCCAGAAAACAAAAAGACCGTACGAGCTTTTGTTATGAATGCTAACCAAGCTGAGAGAACGCCGGACGTAATTACCGGTACATTTCTTCTTAATAATGTTTATGCTAAGGTCTTATTTGACTCGGGTGCGAACCGGAGTTTTATAGATTATAATTTTTGTAATCTATTAAACGAACCATTAAGTCCCTTAGCTGAAACATATGAAGTAGAAACAGCGAACGGTGATTTGATAAAAATATCCCAATCACTGAACAATTGTTACATTACATTGGCTGGTTTCACTATCCCAGTACAATTGTTACCAATGTCAATAACTGGCTTTGACATTATTTTGGGGATGGATTGGTTATCCAATAACCAAGCCGAAATCCTTTGTAATCAACAAGTTGTAAAACTCATTTCACCAACAAACAAAACTCTAACTATCCAAGGTGATAAACCCACAAAACCTATCCAGATAATCTCCATACTTAAAGCAACCAAGTGCTTAAGAAAAGGATATCTGGCATGTCTGGTATCAATTACTGCCTTGGAAAAGGAAAAGAAGATAGAATCAGTACATGTAGTATCTGAATTTCCAGACGTTTTTCCTGAAGAACTGCCTGGATTACCACCAGAACGAGAGGTAGAATTTCGAATCAACCTTGTACCTGGTGCAACTCCAATTGCCAAATCCCCGTACAGACTGGCACCCACAGAAATGGCAGAACTCAAGAAACAATTGGATGAACTTCTTGAGAAAGGTTTTATCCAACCAAGTTCTTCACCCTGGGGAGCTCCAATTCTTTTTGTTAAGAAGAAAGACGGATCAATGCGCATGTGTATTGATTATCGGGAACTGAATAAAGTTACCATCAAAAACCGATACCCGCTTCCAAGGATTGACGATTTATTCGATCAACTCCAAGGAGCTTGTCATTTTTCAAAGATCGATCTTCGTTCAGGTTATCATCAGTTGAAAGTGCATGATAACGATATCTCGAAAACTGCATTTCGAACACGGTATGGACATTTCGAGTTCACGGTTATGCCATTTGGACTTACAAATGCTCCTGCCGCATTCATGGATATGATGAATCGTGTCTGCAAACCTTACTTGGATAAGTTTGTCATAGTTTTTATTGATGACATACTTATTTATTCCAAAACCCAAGTTGAACACGAAACTCATCTCCGAACCATACTTGAACTTCTTCGAAAGGAAAAATTATATGCTAAGTTTTCCAAATGCGGATTTTGGTTAACAGAAGTACAATTTCTTGGTCATGTCATCAACGTGAACGGAATTCAAGTAGATCCTTCAAAAATCGAAGCTATATCCAAATGGGAAATTCCCAAGTCACCCACCGAAATTCGTAGTTTTCTGGGATTAGCGGGATATTACCGCCGGTTCATTCAAAATTTTTCTCGTATAGCAATCCCACTCACATCCTTAACTCGGAAATCTGTAAAATACGAATGGGGACCCAAACAATCTGAATCTTTTGAAACTTTGAAACAAAAACTGACAAACGCACCTATTCTATCTTTACCAGATGGTATTGAAGATTTCGTAGTTTACTGCGACGCCTCACATACTGGTTTAGGTTGCGTATTAATGCAACGCAAGAAAGTCATTGCTTATGCATCTCGTCAGTTGAAAATTCATGAGAAAAACTACTCAACCCACGATCTAGAGTTGGGTGCTATAATCTTTGCTTTGAAATTATGGCGACACTATCTCTATGGGGTTAAGTTCACAATCTACACTGATCATAAAAGTCTCAAGTACATATTTAGCCAGAAAGAGTTAAATATGAGACAAAGAAGATGGATGGAAATCCTGAATGATTATGATTGTGAAATTTGTTATCATGAAGGAAAGGCAAATGTAGTAGCAGATGCCTTGAGCCGAAAAGAAAATGTCAAGCCAAAGAGAGTACGTTCTCTCAGACTTGAACTACAAATTGATCTTGTAAGTCAGTTAAAAGAGGCACAAGAGTTAGCTTTGAAGGAAGGTAACTTTGAAAAAGAAGGAATGAAAGGAATGCTTGATTTACTGATCAAAGGAGAAGATAATATCCTTCGCATGAATAAACGTATTTGGATACCAGTTACAGGTGATCTTCGAGAGCGAATCCTCGAAGAAGCACACAAGTCCAAATACACCATGCACCCAGGAAGTAATAAAATGTACAAGAACCTTAAAGAAAGTTACTGGTGGATTGGTATGAAAAAGAACATTGCTATCTACGTAGCAAAATGTTTGACTTGTTCCAAAGTCAAAGCTGAACACCAAAAGCCAGCTGGATTATTGCAACAGTTAGAATTACCAGTTTGGAAATGGGAATTGATAACTATGGACTTTATTACAAAACTTCCTCGAACCACTCGTGGAAATAATGCAATCTGGGTTATCATTGACCGTTTAACCAAATCAGCTCACTTTCTACCTATTAAGGACACCATGAGTATGGACAAAATGGCGCAAATTTACGTTAATGAAATTGTAACATTACATGGTGTGCCTCTATCCATAGTGTCAGATAGAGATAGTCGCTTCACATCTCGATTCTGGCAAAGTTTTCAAACAGCTCTAGGAACTCGATTGAATCTTAGTACTGCTTACCATCCACAAACTGATGGGCAGAGCGAAAGAACCATACAAACCCTAGAAGATATGCTCCGAGCCTGTGTGATAGACTTTGGAGGTAATTGGGATGATCATTTACCTCTAATGGAATTCTCATACAACAATAGTTATCACACAAGTATTCAGGCCGCACCATTTGAAGCATTGTACGGACGCAAATGTCGAACGCCTGTATGTTGGTCAGATATCGGAGAAAATCAACTATCAGGACCAGAGATAGTCCAAGAAACTACCGATAAAATCTTGCAAATACGAGAACGTCTAAAAATGGCTAGAGATCGACAGAAAAGTTATGCAGATAAACAAAGAAAGCCGTTAGAATTCCAAATCGGTGACAAGGTGTTATTAAAAGTTTCACCTTGGAAAGGTGTTATTCGTTTCGGAAAGAAAGGAAAGTTAAGTCCACGTTTTGTTGGACCTTTCAAAATCATTAAACGAATCGGATCTGTTGCCTATCAGCTTGAACTACCAGTAGAGATAGGTGGGGTACACGATGTATTCCATGTATCAAACCTACGTAAGTGTTTAGCTGATGAATCCTTGCTTATGCCTTTACAAGATGTGGAAGTAAATGAAAAGCTCAAATTCATCGAATGCCCGTTACAAATTGAAGACCGACAAATCAAAAAGCTTAAACGAAAACAATTGGTATTGGTCAAAGTAAGATGGGACTCCAGGCGTGGCCCAGAATATACTTGGGAACTTGAGTCAGAAATGCGCAAAAAGTATCCACATCTCTTTCAATGAATCTCGAGGACGAGATTATTCTAAAGGAGGGGAGGATGTAACACCCAAAATAAAAAGAAAATAAAATTCAAAATTTCACTCCCTCGCGGTACGCGAGGGAGATTTTGACAAAGCCCCGCGATACGCGAAGAAGCTGCTTATGCGCCAGAAAATCACCTTCTCGCGGTACGCGAGAAGATCTTCGATGAATTCTCGCGGTACGCGAGGGAATAGTACACGCGTCAGGGCCAGAAAACACGTGTCATTCACCCTTGCCACCAGCCGACACGTGTCATGCTGACTCAGCACCGTTCGTGACACCTCATCCTCTCGCGGTACGCGAGAGATTCCCTTGGCCGGCCTCGCGGTACGCGAGGGACTGGAAAATCAGCCTATAAAAGGCCTTCAACGGGATTGAATTCTGTACAGTTTCCAAACATTCCTTATACACAAACCCGATCTCTCAAAACTCCACAACGTCCCGAAGCGCTGTTCAAGAATCCTACGAAACCCTGCTCAAGCCGTAGTTCTGTCCAAATCCCGCAAAGTAGGTATCGTTAAAACTATTCATATATATATAGCCGCAATTATATATATATTCTCTCATATATATTCTCGTTAATCGTGTCTTCCCTAGGAAGAAACGTGTCGAGGTTCTGCTCAAGTTCCGAAGCCTACAACCCTACCAGCCATCAAAATCAAGGTGAACACGTTTAACGCTTTTCAAACGATAAAACCATTTTATTTACGAAAACGGCATGAAACAAATTAAATGCTTTAATCATAAGGGTAATCTACGTGATAGCATTCAGGCCATAAGCATACGTAGATTTGATCAAATGGTATACATGTGACGGGTGAAAGTCCGGTCCGTGGCTGGGTACAGATCATGAAAGGGGGTATCATAAGACTGAGGATATGGTTCCTTAGCAGATTATACGAGGGACGAGTTCCTGAGTATCATATAAGACTAAGAACAAGGTTCTTAGCATCACGACCCTGGGAATAGGCTATCAGTCTGAGACATAGAGCTCAGCCAGTTGACCCCATGGCAGTTAACCCAGTGTATGTAGGTGGTATATATTTCAGGTGAAAAAGACTGCTGAATGTGTAGATTTACCATACAGAAACGTGCTTAAAGGCTTTAATTTGGTTTATGTTAGAAATCATTTTCGTGTCAGTTAAATGTGATTCACCGGCTTTATGCTGATGTTCATTTTCAAAACGTTTTTCACAGGTAGTGAAAGAAATCATTAAATTCAGGGTGGTGCAGTAAAGACAAGATCTTTAGGCATATTTAAATCCCTGTGGCAGACTAATACAAGACCTAATGTTGGAACGGACGTAGATCCTAAACATTTTAAATGGCTTGTATTATGTAAATTAATTCAGCAGATGTACATTATATAATAGACTTTTGAATGTCTATTATCATGAAATGAAAAGGGACATGGATCCCAAGTTTTGATAAAAAGTACAGAATTAACCCTTGAGGTTATTTACATGACATTTCATTACAAAAAGGGCATCAAGTAAAAACAAAGACTTCCGCTGTCCAAATTTATGGGACCTCATTCAGATACCAGCATTGTCTCGCGACGCCCGGGCAGGGGTAGCCCGGGGTTGTGACACACGGTTAGTAAGGAGTTCACGGTTCAACAAATGGTTCACGATTCCTATAAGGTTCACGACACAAGTTCATAAACCGTGAACTGTAAAACCGTGAACTGTTTAAACCGTGAACTGTTTAAACCGTGAACTGTTAAACCGTGAGCTGTTAAACCGTGAGATGTTTAAACCGTCAACTGTTAAACTCGTGAACTGTTAAACCGTGAAGTTTAAGACCCGTAAACCCAATACCGTGAATTATTATACTCGTGAGAGTTTAAACCGTGAAAAGAACCTATTAAGGCAGTGCAAAATTTAAGGGATTTTGATTATCTTTTAGATTTCGAAAATATCTTAGGTGTTAAGTATATCCGAGTTTTATAATTTAAAATAATAAAACTAATATTTTAATGTGAAAACATGCAGATAAAGTTACACAATTTTAGGAAACATAATCAAATTCATTATTCATCCCAAATTAAGGGGATTTTCATCAAAAATTAAGGATGAACACAAAGAACAGTTTATGAACTGTTCTTCACTAATATCAGATAAAACCTAGAATTCGAAATCTTGAACATTACATTTAACAAATTTTGAAAATATTAATGGATCTCGAATTTTATGTGTGACAACGGTGACTTTTACGGTCAACACCCGTGTTCGACGAGTTCGTATAATAATAATAATAATAATAAGTATTATTATTATGTGAAATATACTTTCAAACGAAAGGAACTCGTTAGTGAACGAAAAATAATAGCAAGATTTATTTGGGTGTTATAATGTCAAAAATTTGATCAAGTTCTAGTTTATACGCGTTAACACCCGAGTCAAACAGTTTCGTAAATTTTAATTTAAATCCGAAAGGATATATATTTACGAGACGCAAAGACTCGAGGGAAAATAATAAATTATAATAAGTTATTTTTGGATAAAATAACGCCTCTATTTTTTTATCGGGTTCGTTTAAGCGAGAAACCGGCACGCGATCGGAGACCACGAGGTATATAAATACCCCACTACCCTATTTTTTCTCATTTGATCAATTCATTGAAAGAAATTAGAGAGAGAGGGCTGGAGCTGGTGGTGGTCCGGCGGTGGTCTGGTGGCGGCCGACGGCGGTCCGCGGTGGTCCGGTGCGGTGGCCGGTGGCGGCCGAAGCCCGTTTTTTCCCCTAGAACCATTTCTCGACGCTACGAACGCAATGGTAAGCTCATATTTGTCTAAATCCTTGCTTAAATTCGTTAAAAATAGTTTTTAAAATCTGTCCAGAAAAGTTTTATGCATGCACAGTTTTAAATATTGGACGATCCCCGGAAATCCGACCGTTAGAAATGCATGAAATTTGGATATGAGTTCAACACATAGTCGCAAAACCAAACGGGAGGAATTTTTGATCAGAGCTCTCTATGTATGCTTTTCATACCCTCGAATGTGACTGATCGGATTTTCGGATTTGAAAAACTGGGTCTCAAAGAATCGTCGATCCCCGGAGATCCGACTGTTGGATCGTGACTATTTTTGGACAGTAGTTTCTTAGCACAAATATGAATGTTTTCACCGTAGGAAATTCCGATCAGATGTTGGGAACTATATTTTTGAATACGAACAGATTGTAACAGTTTATAGGACCGAAACAGGAAATTGATCGGGTTGCATGGCCATCCAAACGGCATTGCATGTCAATTTTGAGCATATGGAAATGCTCGGGAGATAAAAACGATCCTATTGGTGTTTTTGGTTCGTATTGCATGTGAAATACGGGAGGTTCCGCGTACGCGAACCATTTATACGAAAGGTATAAACTTTACCCGTTAAGATTTAATTTTACGTTAGAATAGTTTTATGAGTCATTGGTTAGGAATTGAACCCGAAAACATTTAGTATTGAGATATTTGATATTTTGAGTGGTTATTAGGTTATAAACCCAATACCGGTTCACGTGGAACTAATATATTTATTTTATACAACAATTGTTTTTGATGGATTTTTATAAACTTTTGATTTAGCTTCCAAATATATTTTTAAAAAGTAGTATTTATATTAAAAGTGAGATCTGGAAATATTGGTAGCTAAACTATTTATAGATTATTTATTAAAATTTCCACAAGTTTAATATATGGAAATTTGGGAAAAATACTTATGAGTATTGAAAAATTCTAGAAATTGGAAAGTGATTGTTATATGATGAACTAAGACTCCTGTCCAAATTTTATGAAAATTGGAGTTGTTTAAGTATGTGTTTAGTATTTATAAAGTTTAAACGGATGATTTAGGTTTTGTATACTTCTGGATAAAATCAGGATTTGAAACTTGGTATGGGATCTTATATTGACTTAAAACTAATATGGTAAAAATTTGGTGAAGTTTTAATGTGTTTAAATATTTTTACCGAGTTTGTAAAGTTTTAACAATATTAAATTCATATTAAATAATCTGGATAATGGACAAATATGAAAATTGGTCAGAAAATTTTATTTATATATATTATCAATTGGTATAAATTTCAAGCAGTAACTTTATGTCTAAGTATGGTTTTGGAATTATGGTCCATTTAAAGTTTGTAAAAAGTTATAATTTTGGAAATTTTTATATAAAATTGATTTTATAAAAATTCTAAGGGATTTTGGACAGAAGTATAACCCCATTTAAAACATAAAATTTGACTTTTAAATTGGGTGCTAATATCACACTAAAACCCTAATTTCGGATGAATCAGATTTTTAAACCGTAAACCTTACTTTACGCGCATAATCGCATTTTTGGTCAAACGAAACTGTGACTTCAGATTTTATCATATATGACATTATAACTACTGATATTCATTAATAAAATCTAAAACTTAAGGTTTCAAAGTCACGAATTTATATAAAAGCCGGTTTTACAACTTTTGAACGGTTCGTACATGTGTGCACGGGTTTTGGGTATGCAACCGACTGCATAGCCACTTTTTGAGTAGTAGACTCAGTTTTATACTTTATGCGTCCTAAATGCTACTTTTTCGTGTCTATTGGGATTCAGTTAGGACACCTGTTTTTGCGGTTCTTGCGGATTTAGCCGTACCTTGGTAGCACTGAGTTGCTAGCCACACTTTGCTTGCATTTGGCTGCTGGTCTTTGATAGAATTTGGATGTTAACCGTACTTTGTGGTTTTTGTTGATTATGTCACACTTATCACCGACGTTGTTCAGGTGAGTTTCGTAGCCCCACTTTTCAATTTTTACTGTTTTACGGGGGAAAAGCTGTTTCACTCTACATGTTGTTACTTGGGATTAGGGTTACCTGGGTTTACTTATGGATGTATTAAGTCCCCACTTTAACGCAATCAATTAGCTTGGATAGCCGGTGGGAATTATGAATAGTACTATTTGGGTTGACACCCCCGCCCAGGGTTGGTCGCGCCAACCAGACTTGTAGGGTCATTTGGGCGCATAATTAGCCATAGTAGGTGTTCACATTCGACACTTGGATACAGGGGCAACAACTAGTCTGACGGTTTTGATTGTGGCTCAGGGTAATTATATCTTAACACGTGTACTTGATCATCTGCGGATGGTTACTATTACATTTTGAAATTTATTTACTTACTTTTTATAGAGTCGCAAAACTTGATGTGCTACGAACTATACGCAAAAACCTACAAGTTCTAATATTTATAATAAAATGGACAAACCTAAACTAACGCGCACAATACGGCAAGTGTACCGATCGTTTGCAGAATAGATAGATAAGACCGAGTATCGAACCTACGGACACTGTATGTACAGCGAAATACTGACTCAGATGCAGGATAACTAATTACAAAAAGGGGGGTTTCTTTTATTTAAGAGAGAGATAAACTATAGAAAATAAAGGAAAAGACGAGGACAAACAAACTAGCGTGAGAATAACTACGGAACGAAAACAGATAGGGTGAAAGCACTACCTAGGCCCGAATCCTACACGTGTCTGACGAAGGTTCTATCGGTAATGGAACTGATGTGATACCGGGATCTTAAAATACTAAACTCAAAGGGAACCTAGAGCACCCTCGACCCTTCTCAAGGATTGTCAACTAAGAGACCTAAAAGCCGTTAAACCACCGGCTGGACGGGTTCCCCTCACAGGTCATCCAGTCTACTCAAGAAGTATCCGCTAGACAATCTACCTCACAGCGCGAAAGTCTCAATACACCTAAGTGCAAGGGATAACTAAGAATTTCCTATTGGATTCGGTAAACACAGATATAAGACAAACTAGCAAGATTTTCTCACAAAGCCTCTAACCTAGCAATCTAACACCCTAGACAAACCGAAAATCTCTCACCTCACAGCTATTAAGATTGGTTGAATATTTAGATTTACCAATTCATGAATTTCATTCCTATGGAATACTACGTCTAGCAAACCATCCAATAATCAAAAACACACGGCAATTGATCTAGCATGCACCTATTATATGAAAGACATTCATCAAAGCACACGAGGACTGAAAAATCATTCAATTGATAATACTAAATACGCATACACATCCAATGATCGAAACCAAATTTGTTACATCATGAGTTCTTCACATTCAAAAGTTCCAAAAACCAATGTTAAACATGTGCAATCATCTAAACCTAGGTAGACAACAAGAATCTAGCCAAGAAACATGTTCAAAATTATAAAACAATAAGTAACTAAGCTGTTCATCATGTTAGAATTGACAAGAAAACAAGATCGAATCAAAAATATGTAACCCGAGGTGAATCCGGCTTCAATTCTTCGATCCCAACGCTTGTTCTTGATCAATATCCACTTCTCATCCTCTGATTTTAGTCCACAATCACCTTCTTGAGGCTAGAATGTTCCTCCTTTTCGTCTTTTGCCGTCACAAGGTGGTCTCCAGCCGCTCCAAGCTCGTTCTTTTCGTGGTCTCCTCCTTAGGGTTTTCTAATTTTTGGTTTAAAAGGAGTTGTCTGCGAAAAACCACCCGTCGCGTAGCGCGACGGCATCTTGCACACTCCTCGCGTAGCGCGAGGGCCCCAGAACAGACAAAACAGTCGGGCAATCATTAAAAGGGCAATTCTGACATTTTGCATTCCTCGCGTAGCGCGACGAAATTCCAATACCTGTCGTGCTACGCGACAGGGGTAAAAATCCAGAAAGTTTTTTTTTTTCTTATCCACAGCCCTCTCGCACGAACCGGAAACTCGTTCTTCTTCGTTTTCAATCATATCCGCTTCCTTTGTGACCTAACAACCAAAATATATAGAAATATTAAGTACGAGCAGTTATAGAAGAAAACCGACGCAAAACAAACACAAAGTGGGAATAAAATAGACAGTAAAATGCATGTATTTTGCAATACATCACAAAACCTGCGTACTCACCAACTATTTTTATAGTTGACCCGTTTTCGAAATATGCTTTTCAGGTAACAGTTATGGGGATAACGAACTTTAAACGACTTGCTTTTGGGAAGAGTTATTATTATGTACTTTTGGTTGTAGTTGGGCATTTTAGACCCTTTGTATTGATTTAGAATTTTTCGTATATTTGTACTTTCGATAGAGGCATGTAGTATGGTTCAATGTAATGCACAATTTTCCTTTTAGTTTCTCTTGTACTTGTGTTCAATGCGATATACCGGTTACATCCCATACTTCCGCCTTGGTGGGGTGTGACATTATGAGATCAAAAAACCGTGATATTATAGTAAAACAGAAAACCGTGAAGTTAGTAAAACGATTTTCTTATTGATTTTAGCAGATCTTTTGTTCTCCGATTCTAATTCCAGATAAGGGAAAGAAACAAGAACTGATTTATCAACATCTGCTCTGATACCACATGTTGATCAGTTCTTGTTACTATGTAATGGAAAACAACATATTAAAACATACCTGCTAAGTTCACCGATGATAGGGAAGACGACATGATCTCTGATCTGGATCGGGTTCCCGTTGGTGTACGATTAAGATGGTATTAGGTGAGTTCTTTAGAGCCCACGATTATCGAGAGAGAGAGAGACGATTTAGTGGTGATGGAACAGATTGAAGTTTAGTCTAATCCCTCTAGTAATCTCTCTATTTATATGTACACCCAAGGGGAAACCCATTAGTGGCCCATTAAGAGTAATTAGGCCCATCGACTAATTACTAGCCATAGGTTATTAAATAAATGAATAATTATATTTGATAATTTAGTAATAAGATAAATGATTATAAGAGTTACATATTAAATCTCGTCTTACAATGATTGCATATTATTTGCAAAACGTTCTATACGAGTGGTAATTTGGACTAAAAGAAAAAAAAAGTACGAAAGGGAAACAAAAAGGTCCAATTAAAAAAGCTGGAAGCCCAAGAAAAAAACTGTAAAAAGAGAAGGAAAAAGGAATAAAAACCAAATCTTATTGTGTTACAAGATTCGAACTCTCGGTTTGAGGGGACAAGGATAGAGGTGAGAAAAAAAAACCTAGTTCTAGAACTGAATATTTGATCTGGAACCGGTTCCAGTTCCTACCTGACACACAGTGGACCGGCCTCCAATCCAAAAAACCGTCGGTTCCTCGCCTCAACGTGAAAACCAGTTCCTCTCCATACCCGGTTTTTTTACCCGGTTCTAGCTATTACACAATGGTTTCGATTTTTAGTTGTTATCCCACATTTTCTAGCCGTTTTTGCCCTTTTTAACCACTTTTTGAATTTTTATGGACAATGTCTAGCCTATCCAATGATGCATCGGTTCACATCAATAGTTCCGACAAAGAATAAAATAAAAATACAAATGTATTAGTTGTATTTTTTAGTCAATCTTTTTTCTTTTGTTTATAAACTTTTAAAATAAATTAAAAATGAATTTTATGTTACAAAAAATTATGCTTTACCTGGGTATTGGACCTGACCTTGACCAGTTACACATGTATGACTCAGAACCGGAACCGGTTCCACCTCAACCCGATTCCACTCTCAACCTAGCCACTTGCATGAAAGGAAACGTAGTTACGTCAAAAGTTACTTTCATGTAATCTATTTTCCCCATTAAATTTAATAAATCTATAAAAACTTTTAAAAAATCAGTTTTACTATAATTATGTTATCTCCATGTGGGTCTCGTCCCATATCGCCTAGGGAAAAGAGATAATTATTGTTTATAAGCATTGGTCAAACTTACACTTTGCCGGACTCGGTTACGCAAGTCTGTCACCCAAGTGAGGGCATTAATGTGGGTTTGAAGATCCCTTAAAAGGAACTAGTCATGTATGTTTAGTCAAGTGTACCCAATGAGCGATTTGATCGGGCTCAAATGTACGGTTCGCGGGAGGTGCACATAGCATTGCCACTTGTCGGTCTTTGGAGGATTTTGTCGGATGATATGCGGACCAGTCTTTGAGGGAGAGACCGTATAATCCATTTTCATCCCACCCGCAGGTCGGGATGGCGTATGAGCTGCTTAACCAGAGTAGCCAACCAACACAATACTAACGCAACATTTGACTAAAGAAAGCAAACCGTTGCTCTTGCTTGGCTAAAAGTTTCATGACTAAAGAAAGCAAACCGTTGCTCTTGCTTGATAATCCCTCTCCTCGATCTACACCCCATCTTTTTAAATAAAAACTAGTTTGCCGGACTCGGTTACGCAAGTCTGTCACCCAAGTGAGGGCATTAATGTGGGTTTGAAGATCCCTTAAAAGGAACTAGTCATGTATGTTTAGTCAAGTGTACCCAATGAGCGATTTGATCGGGCTCAAATGTACGGTTCGCGGGAGGTGCACATAGCATTGCCACTTGTCGGTCTTTGGAGGATTTTGTCGGATGATATGCGGACCAGTCTTTGAGGGAGAGACCGTATAATCCATTTTCATCCCACCCGTAGGTCGGGATGGCGTATGAGCTGACTTAAACAGAGTAGCCAACCAACACAATACTAACGCAACATTTGACTAAAGAAAGCAAACCGTTGCTCTTGCTTGGCTAAAAGTTTCATGACTAAAGAAAGCAAACCGTTGCTCTTGCTTGATAATCCCTCTCCTCGATCTACACCCCATCTTTTTAAATAAAAACTAGTTGGTTCCCAGCCTCGCGCTTCACGGCGTAATGTATCTACGTAAAACGGAAAAAAAAAGTTGAGTAAGTATGTATAAACGAACACCGCGCGTCGTCGTGGGAGTGTGGTCGTTTTTCGCCAACGCCCAGCGGCAGGAATTTGGTCGTTATAGGTTCGGTCCGTCGAAGAATATAAAACGAATATCAACACCGGTTCCGATAACACTAATACAAGAAATAATGTTCGCTTTAAAAATTGACATTTTACTTTTGATACCTAGTTTCAATACAAACATACTTATACTAGTAATATATATTTATTCGAGTCTATATATTTAGAAACCTAAATATTTATTTTAGTACGAATATGTATAGTTAAAAAGGTACTAAGTATTAGCTGATTCATATAACAAACACATCGTATATACTTTTTTCTAGAATTCGTTATATAATAATTAAAGCTTTATAGATTATGTACTTTTGATCTGCATACTTAACCAGATTTTATTTTACTTAACAATAGTTAACGAAGATGATATTTGACATAATATTTTATTCATATATTATGTATATTTATATATTCAAACGTTTTATAAACTCCAAATATTTATTTTCGATATAATTGTATTTTTAGATGGCTTTATGTAAATACAAGTTTAGGCATTTTATCAATACTTGCAAACTAATCCATATAACTATGTTTAATATTAGACGAGCATAACTAATTTCGTCGACACTTACAATATATAACATACGTATATATTGATATACCTTTCATACTTATATATACATAACTGAATACCTTAATTAATATTTTCAAAACAAATATAACTACTCGAATATATATTTATTTTTACATATATTATAAATATATATACATCACGTAAGTAGATAATGCTTAGTATTACTTTAATTGAAACGAACCATTATCATAAAAATTAGTATTACTTTGATTCGGGTCAATATATTATTATTTTTACGACTTATAATAGGGCATATATACAAGTAGGGGGGGATCAAATAAGAAGTTGTTTTCGGCTAAGAACTCTAAGAAGTGACAAAAATATTAAGAAACGATATCAAACGAACTCGGATTGAGCTCATTCCAGCGGCGTTGGAACCGTATCGTCGAAATCTACCATCTTAGCTTTTAGGGTTTAGATCTTAGCGTTGAATTTTAGGATTTTAGCCTTAGGGTTTAGCTTTTAGGGTTTAGGTTTTTTTTGGGGGGTGGGGGGTGGGGGTTTTTGGGGGTGGGTTTAGGTTTTTGGGGGGGTGGGGTGGGGGGGGGTTAGGTTTTGGGGGGTGGGGGTGATGGTTTTAGGCTTTTCGGGGTGGGGTTGGAGGGGGGTTTAGGTTTTTGGGGGTGCGGGTGGAGGGGGGTTTAGGTTTTTGGGTCCGGATTAGAGTTCGATGAGACGGTTCCAACGCCGCTCGAATGAGCTCAATCGGAGTTCGTTTGACCCACTTCTTAGCGTTTCTTAACGAAAAATCACTTTTTAACAAAACCTTCCCCTATTCAAGTATCGTACTTATCTAATAAATGAAAATAATCTTAGACACTTGGCAATACCACGTTCATTCTCAGCAAAAGTTTTCCCTCCCAAACCCTTTATACCTATTCGGATAAACACGCGGATCCTACAGACCATACTTTATGACCCGCTCCGTTTTACACAATACCCTAATTTGAAGTTATTTCTTACCGTCGCCTCACTCTTTTCCATTGATTGAAACATTGTTCCAACCCCTCAAATTGATGTGGTATTGTTCTTCATTTCATCGCAACACAACAGGTTTGTTCAATCTTCAACTTGTATTCATCTTTACTTATTTATTCGTTGTTCTTCGTTTCAACGTCGATCTGTTCTTCATTCCATCACAACAGGTAATTCCTTCTCACGTTTTGATGGGTTTTCGATTAACTAATAAGGGTCGATGAGATTTTCAAGTTTTGTAAAGGTAATTCCTTATTTTATAACATTTTACTTATCTATTTACATAATTTTTTTTTCTATTGATTTAGGTTATAGATAGGGAGGTGAAGATGGTGGATTTAACCTCAATGAGTCCTAAAAGGTTATTCTGAAAGGAATGAGATACGAAGAATCTGAAGTACGTATAAGTTTCTTCCTCTCATTACTGTATTTCTTTCATATGCTTAGGGTTTTGAATTGAAACCCTACAATTAGAGCATAATCAAGTGAATTAGAGGGTGTTTAGTATATTATAACTGTGAGCAAAGAGGTACTTTAAGCTAACCATTTCAATCTTCATTAGACATTTGAAAAGTTAATTGTTGCAAATTTTTTTAATTGAAGAAGTTGTTTTTTATCCTGGGATAAAAACGTAGTAATAGTTGATATAATCATTGCATCTTAATTTTGATTTTTCCCCGGATAAAAATTTTTCACTTTTGGCATTGGTTTTGATTTTGTTGTTACTCTTTTTTTACAACATTTCATATGTTATACGGAAATTATGACATGGGTTTCCCTGGCACAACAGACCACTGATTTAGCTTTGTTCGGCAATCGGCAATCGCCATTATAAATTTTAGGTTTTTTTGGAAAATTTGGCAGGGTAATAAATAAGTTACAATTTTGGGAAATTTGTGATGTTTTTGTTTCATGTTCTTTTGTATCGTGAATGATTTGGTGTTTTTTGGGTTTTAGATCACGGAAGGATGATGATCATATGGAAATTTTGGGTGCAACAGTAGGTTTCTGTGAGGAAGAAGAGAAATCTGAGTTGACTTTTGGGTTTCAGTTTGACATTAAAGAAGAATATTTTTTTTGGCTATGTTGAGGTAAAATTAGAGAGAACATGGGATGTTGCTATGGATTGTGGGTTGACAAGCATGACAACCACAAAATTCCATTTATTTTGACTTTTACTCATCAAGCTTTGTACTTCAATGATTTAGTTCACTCATGGGTGTGGGGTATTTCAGACACTTGATCATGGTATGCGTTGTTGATCTGCCCTTATCACATATGTGTTCTCGCCATCTTGCTTTCTTCATTCAGTTTTGCTTGCACAGGTTAACACTAGCAATCTTTTATCTTGCTCTCTTGCTCATACCAATGTAATTATTGCTCAGACACATATGCGACTTCTTGGCGGTCCCTTAACAAGGTTTAGGCTATGAATCATGTTATATTTTGTACCTCTAATTGACATAAACATTAGTATTACTGTTTAATATGTTCTAAGATCATGGTTTAAGTTGTTTTTAACTTTATGCAGATTGTGTTTGTTACTTTTACGCCTTTTCCACCTCTTTCAAGACATCGTTTCATGGTAAGAATGTTCTTCGTTTCCAATGTTTCTTTGAATACAAACATATATGTGATCATACCAAAATGATGAACCTTGATGTTTTAGGTGGTTTATGCCTGCAAATATTGGGATAACGTTTTTCTTAGAGTAACATTGGGGTTGATAGCAGTAAAATGATCAAACCAGAATCCCATGTGGAGGGCCTAATTATAGCAATGTGTTCAGCAGGTATGCCACCAAACTTGTTTATCATATTCAATTGAAAGTGTTATAAACTATACTCGTACTCCTTCATTTCAGGGAACTTTGGTAATATTCTTCTGGTAATAATCCCTGCAATTTGTACTCAAAATGGTAATATACAACAAGTTTTTGGATTTTATTATGGTAATATACGCATGTACCATAATGTTTATTAATGTTATGCAAACTTTACAGGTGCAGAAACATCTCATACAACACATGAAAAGGGTTTCAATTTCGATGACGCCAGGCTCATGCATGGTGCTTGGAGGAATGATCCTAATCCGAATATGTGAAAGGTAATTTACTTTCGTAGAAAAGTTTAACGTGGTATTTATTTTATCCGTTATATATTTATCAGTAATGATAAGTTGGAGTGAGCATTTTTCTTCATTTAATAGGTGGAACTGAATTACTAATTATATATAACAAGATCCCAATGTTATGAATATTGCATGACTTTTGATATGGAAACATCATATGATTTGAATTATCAACAAAACTCTAGCTTGGGATTAAAAGACTTCTATATGTAGTTTTTATCTAATCATTAGTTTAGTTATTGGTGTTCTTCGATCCATTTTCCCTTATATTGGTGTTCTTGAAGAAAATGTAGTTTATCTAAATTGAAATTCCTATTTGAAACATTGTGTGAACCAATTGTCAGTTTGATGTATAATTCAAGCCCTAACTGATTAGAACTTTTTTTAATTTATCAAAGCTTTTAATAAAATGGTGGATTGTTGGTTTTTTTAATTTATAAAGCTTTTGAGTGCCTATTATGTAACAGGTGAAAGTTTCAACATGGATTGATGATAAAGAAGGTGAATTCATAAGTTTTAGTGCTCAATTCGGTTTCACTTTGGAATTAAAGGAGAATGATGCTCATAAGACATGGATTGCTCTTGCAGACCCTCTTGATTGTTGTACACCAGTTTCATATAATAGAACATCTATTTGCTCAGTTATTTTCAATATAGTTTAAAGCAGGGTATCAGTAACTATACTAATTATTACGGTGGTAAAGTGTAGGAGTCCTGCCAATAAGTTGCAAGTTCATAAGCATAGCTTAACATCATAATAGGTTGTTTTCTTGATTAGATGACTCATGTAATTTGATTTGCACTCGGTGTATTGTTTTATGGACTACACATGAAAAATAATTAACTAGTGACGTCATGTGGTTTTCTCTTTGTGAGACCAAGATTCTTTTTCTTGATTATTAATATTTCCTAATAAATCTATTAGACCTAAGTTTATACATATGTATGAAATTTATCATTTTCGTTATTCAACCCGTGTAATACACGGATTTTTAACCTAGTTACTACTATACAAGAATACCAAGTAAAACCAACACTTTTATAGTACATCTATTAGAATAATAAATGGAGGTCATAACCCGAGATTTTTACCAAACGGCCACATCACTTTAACGGATCGGTCAAACTTAATCACACGGTTAATGACATTACTCTAGTACAATATACTAATACCACAATCATAATTAGGATTTGTTTTGACAACTACACACACGATAACAAACTTGTAACTTTAGCATATTATTTGGCATATACAATATTACCAGGTGAGTTCATGTGTTTTTTCCCCATTTTACATAACTTTTGGGGTGATTACATGCTTCTAAACTGTTTACATACTTGGTGTAATAATTAAATAAGGTCATTTTAGATATCATAACGAATTCCCGAACTTTAGCACACAGTCATTAACTTCTTTGGAGCCAGCGAATATATGGGTAGTACTATCTGGTGAAACCCCCGCACACCATGGGCCCGATGTACAGGGGCGGAGGATATAAAGGGCCCGAGGTGTCCCCCCTCGATTTTTCGCTCAGAAGTGTTAATATACGTATTCAGCCGAAAATTTTATAGTTCCGGCTCCCATATGAAAAAAATTCCTGGCCCCTCCTGTGAAAATTTTCAAGCTCCGCCACTGCCGACGTAACCAGGACAACCTCCCATGGAATGATAATCATCGAATGATGATATATCTTGCGACATATATTCGTTTAACAGTCTTAAACTTGTGTTGGCAGACATGAGTAATTAAACCCATAACAATAAGAAGTATGGGTTAGGGATATATTATTATTATTTTTATATGTCCACGGGTTGTGAGCACAGGGTTGATTTTGAACTTATTTAATTTTACACCATACGTATTTGGATTTTCAATATAAATGCTCTATTAACTAAACTCGTGAACTCACCAACTTTTTAGTTGACACAATATTTTTAATCATATATTCAGGTACCCTTATCGTGTTGGAAATTATCAACTTAGACACGAGTTTGCTTGAAGATAGATGACTCCTTTTAGAAGACGTATGCCGAGCCATAGCCTTCCACCTGAGATAGCTTTGATGGGAAGATAGAATTAATTATTTTAGTGTATAAATGACATGTACCTTTGTAAATGTATATTTTTACTTAGTTGGACTTATGACATTTATAAAATATATATCATGTTATTTTTCACTATGTTTTGTTTTGGTATTCGATCGTCAAGCCTAGCCCATGGTCTAGTTGTGACAGATGAGGGAATTGGAAATGTAATGAAATGAACGAAAGGAATGATGATACATATTTAGATGATAATGTATGACTCAATGAATGATTAAATGAATGTTAAACGACGAATGGATGTTGAATGATAAGCCATGTTTCCGGTAAATGCTTTAAACCCTAATGAATGCACAAATGATAAAACAAATTCCTAAAGCGAATGAAAGACTTTAACTCCCCCATAAACCAATAAATCAAGAGAGAGGTCTGCGTCAACCGTGTTAATAAAAAACAGAAGGTTGTAATCGTTAGGTAGATAGATATGGACAGGTGTCAACAAAGATTTCTCGAACATGGGAAAAGAGGATCGGAGAAAGCGCTATCGTGCTGATAACGTGAATTAGAACAAAGAAAAAATGAGAAGAAAACAAATCAGTCATCAGAGAGAGTCATTATAATTATCAACTAAATCATATATATATATATATAATATAATACACACGGGGAAGGATCATAAAAAAACTCAATGTTCATGAGAAAACCAAAAAACTATTTATTTAAGGTAAAAAAAATAATAAAAAAATCATAACTCAAAAAATAAATCATAAATTAAAAAACTGCTTCGGAGATCTTGTTTCCCACGTCGTACTCGTTCAAAAAAAAAAAAACTCGAAAAGTAGTGGGTTTAGCTTTTGGGTTTAGTTTTTTAGGTTTAGTTTAGCTTTTAGGTTAGGTTTTTTGAGGGGTGGGGGGTTTAGGTTTTTGGGGGGGTGGGTGAGAGGGTAGGCGGGGTGGGGTTAGGTTTTTGGGTGGGGGTGGGGTGGAGGGTTTAGGTTTTTGGGGGTGGGTTAGGCTTTTTAGTTAGTTTAGGTTTTTGGAAGGGTGAGGTGGGGGGGGGGGTTTAGGTTTTTGGGGGGGCGGGTGGGGGGTTTAGGTTTTTTGGGGTGAGTTAGGTTTTAGGGTGTATTACACATATACAGTAGGAGTTTTTTGATTTTTCTCATAAAAATGAGTTTTCTAGTGAACTCACCCATAATACACACATACAAACTCAAACTCCAAAACCTATAAATTTTGGACCGAGTCAAAATGTCTGCATTTTTAATAATAATAATGGAATATTTCGAATTTAATCCTCCGGTGGAGATTCTAATACTTCACATGGAAATAAATATTGGGGTTGAAACGCAAACAATCTTAAAGCATTGTGCGTAGCGCAAAATATTAATATCTGAAGGACATAAACTGCAACTTACGGTTTCCTCTTTCCCCCTACATACGCCTGCCGCAGATACACAACTAGAAACCCTAAAAACCCTATATTCAACTATAAATTCACACCACCACTTCATTCCAAATCGCCATCGACAAACAGTTTCAAGGTACGTGTAATCTTTATTTGAATGATATAGAGGTGCGATGACATTGAAATCTACCTATTTAATGAAGGAATTGATGATTAGAAACAACCAAATCGCACTCTCTGTTTTTATGTTTGATTCATGTCGATTTGATTAATTTATTTGCCATTAAGTTGATGAGAAAGTTGTCGGAAAATACGATGTCTATCAAAAAATACTTCCAGACTACAATTATCTGATTAATGGTTTATCGATTTGTTTTGTGATTTTGTTGAATTGCTGCGTTTAGATTTGAGTTGAATTGATTGATTTTGAAGAAATTGAATGATGGAAGTGATGATTATTTCCCCAGATGATCGAAGCTGATTATATTGTGCGCTATTTTACATTCTTCTTTTTATGGAGAATAAAGCCAGAAATCTGATCCATTTTTTTAAAAATTATTTAATCCTGCAAGAAATTTGAATTTGATATTATGCGATGACAAAAGTGTTTATTTTGTTTCTATAATTTAATAATAACTTACTGTTTTTATTAGGCTTTGCCGTAACAAGTCTAGTAACATGAGAATAAACTTTAAACAAACTTGTTTTTTAATTCTAAATTGTTTTTATTGTATAATACATCAAATATAAATGTTAATTTATGAAATCAATAAACTATTATTTCAAAATTTGACACTTACACAAGGTAGTATAAACACCTATTTCTTAAAAATGTTTTACTCCTAAGAGTTTATTTTTTATAAGAGAGTATAAACAACTTTGCTAGACCTTGATTTTAAAAAAAAGTCATTTTTTAAATTGATTAGAAACACCTTTGTTAGTCCTAGATTTAAAAATAATCATTTTTTAAACTGAGTTAGGTATTTTTTTAAAAAGCTTATAGAATAAATTTACAAAAGATTTATTAAATTTATCATCTTGGCGTAAGAAAGTTCGGGTCGGGTCATAATTTATTTGGTCGATGAACTTGCGTGTTGTAGCGTGATTATTGGGTGAGGTTAATCGAGTTTTTGGATTTTTAAAACAAGTAACGAGTTTGCTGTGTTTGGCAAGACTATTTTTGATAATTTGAACTAAGTTTATCAATCAACCAATTAGTAAAACTTTTTTAAATCAAATTCATGTTATATCGTGTAGATTTAAACATACAGTGGAATGTGAAAAGAAGTATAAATATGTGAAGACTTATGTCGAGGTTTCGAAGAAAGATTGTATATTATTTGCCCTACGGCCTATACGAGTGGTAATTTCAACTAAAAGAAAAAAAAAGTAGTAATAGGAAAAATAAAAAAAAGTAGTCCATTTAAAAAAGGTGGAAGGGCAAGAAAAAAGAAAAAAAAGCCTCAAAAAAAGGAAAAAGGAACAAATACTAAATCTTATTGTGTGACACGATTCAAACTCTCGAGTTGAGTGGACAAAAAACCCTGTCCACTCAATAGAGGGGAAAAACTCTGTTATATAATAAAAAAATTATTTAATTTATATATATATATATATATCACATTTTCAATCAATAATCTCATCCATTATCTCTTTTTCAACTAATAATCTTACTCATTCTCTCATTTTTAACCAAAACCTGACTCATTTTTATATTTTCTCAACCAATAACAACCCACTATTTAAAATGGAATAGTCTTCTACGTCGTCGGGTTCAACGGAAGAAGATGAAGTGATTGTTGAAGCGATTTGTTACGCGTACGAGCTACTTGAAGAAGCGGAGAGTTCACAGATAGTAACACGACGAGTTCAAGTGATCCGAGATAGGGAAACAGCTAATGAACGTCTAATACGTGATTACTTTAGTGGCACTCCAATGTATAATGAAAAAAAATTCGAATCCGTTTTCGTATGTGCTGAGAACTTTTCATGCGAATATGTGGTGATTTAGAAAGAGAGTACCAATATTTCCAACAAAGGGAAGACGCGAGACGCAAAATTGGATTTACTTCTTTACAAAAATGCACGTGTGCAGTTCTACATATGTTTTGTGAAGGTATTATTATTATTAGTTTAATTATTATTATTATATGCTCTTAGGTGTGATTAATCTCTACGCCAAGAGATATTTAAGGATACCGACGTTTAGTAACATTCAACAAATATACGAGGTGCATGTTGCCGTACATGGATTTCTCGGGATGCTTGGAAGCATCGACTGCACACATTGGGAATGGACAAATTGTTCGACTGCTTGGCGAGGTTAACACCGTCGAGGGGACCATCCACACCCGACGTTAATGCTTGAAGCCGTTGCGTCATATGATCTTTGGATTTGGCATGCATGCTCTGGTGTTGCGGGGTTAAACAACGATATAAATGTTTTGGATCAATCGCCTATAGTCGATGACATCATAGACGGAGTCGCACCTGGTTCGTCATTCATTTTTAATGATGTTGAATACGAGCATGGGTATTATCTTGCCGACGGTATATATCCTGAGCACGCCACGTTTGTCAAAGCATATACTAGCCCAATTGGTGAGAAAAGAGAGCTTTTCAAAAAAGCACAAGAATCGACACAAAAGGATATTGAACGTGCATTTGGAGTTTTAAAGAAAAAATGGGATATAATTAAAAACCAGTGCCGTATTTGGACCAAAGAAAAAAAATAAGGAATGTTATGTACACTTGCATAATATTACATAACATGATATTAGAAGACAAGGGGCTAGCCGTTTGCCAAAACTATGATGATAACCCGCACACGACGCCAGCACAACTAAGCTCGGAAGAGAAACACACAATTCGTAACGCATTACGCGACAGGGATACACATCTCAGCCTACGCGGTGATTTGACAGAGCATTTTTGGACTAATCGTACGAGTGACGATTGATTTATTTATATTTTAATATGTTTATTTTTTATTAAATAAATTTGTATTTTGTTATCTTTATATTTTAAATAAATTTATTTATATTTTAGTTAAATGATTAGTTAATGATTAAAAATTAAATGCGGGACGGGAAACCACTAAGCACCTTAGTGAAAATGGGCAGTGAAAACTCATGTGCTGATGTGGCGCTGATGTAGCGTTGACGTGGAGAGGCGTGAAAGAGAGGGACGTGAAACCACTACGGATAGTCTAACCGGTTACATATGCGTACGGGTTTATGTTTACCCTACATAACTTGAAACCGAAAGTGGGTCCACCTCTAGCCAATTTCACTCTCAACCTAGCCACACTCTACTCAAAAGTTACTTTAATGTAATCTATTTTCCCCATTATTAAAGGTAATAAATCTTCAAAAACTTAAAAGAAAATTATTTTTAATATAATTCTGTTACCTTCATGTGGGTCTCGTCCCATATCGCCTAGGGAAAAGAGATAATTATTGTTTATAAGCATTGGTCAAACTTACAGTTTGCCGGACTCGGTTACGCAAGTCTGTCACGCAAGTGGGGGCATTAAGGTGCGTTCGGAGATCCCTTAAAAGGAACTAACTAGCCATGGATGTTTAGTCAAGTAGCCGATGAGCGATTTGGTCGGGCTCAAAGGTGCGGTTCGCGGAGGTGCACATATGATGCATTGCCACTTGTCGGTCTTCGGAGGATTTTGTTGGAGGATACCCCCGTGCGCACATAGTCTTTGAGGGAGAGCTTCCATCCCAACCACAAGTCGGGGGATGGTGTATGAGCGGACTTAACCAGAGCAGCAACCAACACAATACTAGTGCATCATTGACTAAAGCAAGCGAACCTTACATCTTGCTATCTTGGCTAAAAGTTTGTCACCCAAGTGGGGGCATTAAGGTGCGTTCGGAGATCCCTTAAAAGGAACTAACTAGCCATGGATGTTTAGTCAAGTAGCCAATGAGCGATTTGGTCGGGCTCAAAGGTGCGGTTCGCGGAGGTGCACATATGATGCATTGCCACTTGTCGGTCTTTGGAGGATTTTGTTGGAGGATACTCCGTGCGCACATAGTCTTTGAGGGAGAGCTTCTTCCATCCCAACCACAAGTCGGGATGGTGTATGAGCTGACTTAACTAGAGCAGCAACCAACACAATACTAGCGCACCATTGGCTAAAGCAAGCGAACCTTTGCTCTTGCTATCTTGGCTAAAAGTTTCATGGCTCCTCTCCTCGATCTACACCCCCATCTTTTAAATAAAATGGGTTATGCTCGATTTATTACCTGGATGGCTCTCCGAACACCATGAAGTAAGTGAAATCAAAGTTAATCTTTAATATGTGGTCAAAGTGTCAATATGCGTGTTAACGATTTGATTGAGTGGTAGAGGGAATACTGGTTCTATGGCAGTAGGTTAAACTGTCAGCAAAGAAATTAGTGAACCGGTTGGTTCCACAAAATCACTAAGAATTTATTTCTTTACTCAACTAATAAATTGTTACAAACATTAGTTGGTAATTTTTAAGTACTTTATTTCTTTACCTAATTTATCATTGATACCTAATTTGTTGATTTGATCACTATGAATTTAGTATTTTTACCGTCTCGGTCATTAATTTACATTCTTTTTGTAATCTGCGATTTCTTTGTCAGTCAATCGATTTCTAGTTTCTTGGTTTTCTGATTTCTGATTGCTGCAATATGGTGTTCCACTTTTGTGCAATCGTGTCAGTCCAATAACGTGCTTATTGGCTTGTTGCCTTCTCGGGCCATTTCGAGTAAGGTAAATAGTGATATCTTATTTCTTAATTGTTTTGGATTTGGTTTGTTATTTACGGTTTATTTACGTATTGACTTTGTGATTTGCTTGTTTACATGTTCAAGTAACTTTTGTTCTTCATTAATTCGTTACATACTTACATTACATATTGATTTCAGATTTGGCATGAATGCCTATTGTCAGCTGTCTTTTTAAACATTTTGTTTTAGTGGTCAAACATTTTGTTTTGGGGTTTAAGTGTTAAGCATTCTAGCATCTAAGAACTTTTTTATTTGTTATTGTCGGTCCCAAGCTCAGCTAAATGAGTAGGGTTTACAACAAATTTTTTTTTGGAAAAGGGCCCTAAGTTTTTATGTCCCAAGTGTGAGTACTGTGAAGAGTAGAAGCACCTCCCCCCATTACCATTGATTTATGGTGCTACCGTCGCCTCTGGCCGGCCGATTTTAATTGAGTTTAGGTGTTTTTTGAAAGTTTTCTTCACTAAATGATTAATGAATCAGCGGACAACAAATCAGTAAATTAGCAAGAAATGACTAAAATGAGAAAGCCAGCAAAATGACTAAATCATCAAAGAGGTGCATACATTTCCTAGCAATCCAACAACACAAAAGGGCAACAAAAGTGTAACACTTTAGGCAAATCTCACATCGTTCTGTTCTGTCCACGGGAGAGATACTGAGCCATAATGAATATAACGTATCAACATGTTTTGGGCGCATTAGATGTGTATGAGAGGAGAACTTCACAGTTAAGTTTGCTCATGTGAGAGTAATCCTGGGATGAACGACCTATGAAAAGTTTTCTCCCGGACAAAAAAAAAAAACAAACCCGTAAACCCCTAACGGGCAAAGCAAACAATATTGTTGGTACGTCAAATGTTACAAAAAGACCAATTACTAATAGTAGTTTTCAAATTGCTAATGCTAGAGTCCACATCAGTAGACTGACCTACTTCCAGCTATATGTATATATGATCAGTAATTGAATTCTTGTTAGACAAAGTTAGCAGCATGAGGTTAGAAAAGCAAATCTATTTCTAATGTTATCCTTGGTTACAATTTTATGTTTATTTACTATCAGAAATTTTGTCTAAGTTATTTATATGAGGTTACACACATGAAAATAGTTAACATTACATCAACACTATATTGACCTCATCTTTTAGTACATATAAGGAATTAACAAAACAAATATAAGAAAGAAGAACATGCTTGTAATTTGTACCGACCAGGGCCGGTCCCAAGAATCTTCAAAACGTTTTGGGCCCGGGACATGTTAAAAAAACCGGGGACCATAATATAAACTCATAATGGCATAATAAAAAACTACAACAAACGAATAACGATTAACGATCATACATAACGAATAATGAATTACGCTGCCAACTACCGTTCTTGCCTCCTTCGTCTTCTGAGTTCCCTACCCGCTGCAGCCCACTATTTTGTTATTTTTTAATAAGTTTGAAAATCTAGTGGGCCTTTTTTAATTTATAAGTGGGTTAATAGGATAAATGGGTAATAGAAGTAGTGAGTCTTTTTAATTTTTAACTGAGTTAATAAGATAAATGGATAATACAACTTGTGCCTTTTACAAAAATATATATAATATATAAAAAAATTAAACTACGGGCCCCTTAGGAGACCGGGGCCCGGAAGGTCGCCCTCCCCGCCCCCTAAGGGCCGCCCCTGGTACCGACCTCTATAGTAGCATTATGATATTCTTCAAAGATATCAACAATAGGAATCCAGGTGTCAAACATTTCCAGGGTTTACTTTCATTAAACATGCTAAGGTTCTTTCATTCGACATGAAGAGATCAACATTAGACTAAGAATGCCCTGATTTTCCTATACCAGTCAACGTTTCATGATTTCTGGCTTTTACGATTTTATATTGTTCAAGAACAGATACGCAACTCCAAACCATAGCAATTCCAACAAAAAGATCAAGAGATTGGGAGTTGAGGGAGTTGTGATCGCAAAGGAAGAATGGCACTGGACTGAACATAATGACCAAACATTAAAAAAAGTGGGAGCCCCTTATATATGGAGGCCCCACGATAAAATCATAGCTATGTGGTACAACCAAGGTTGCATTTTATTTTGTTAAAACTGATCGCTAAATTTATAAGTGAAATTAACTTCTATAATTCTCAAGTTAAAGTAACACGAGGATGTGTCGTGTTCATTATAAAATGTTGTTAGTATAGAAAGTTAGCTTATGTTGATAAAATAAAAATAGTTACAATACTTGATTGTTCCTATCTCAATAATTCTCTATCTAGTAAAAGAATAAATTTTAGGACATGTGTCGATTTGTGGTTAAACCTCACATTCATTTTTCCGCCTAATACATCGTTTTGATTAAATCTTATTAAAATTAATTATCTTTTTCCTTGTTCAACTACCTCCATCATTTTCGGATCATTCTTCTTCTACCCCCATATCTATACTCAGTTTAGTTAAAATATGACATACGTTACGAGGGAAATCAATTTATAAAAATGTAACATTTTTAATTTATTATACGATGTCTCAAATTTGAGGTGGTTGTTTTTTTGATAATTTGTTACTTTTAAATATATTATTTTAACTTATTTATTGTTTAAAGTTACTGATAACTATATGGTTTATCCAAGATTTTATTACTCTCAATAAAAATACATTTAACTTATAGTTAAATATTTATACTAATGAATTTACATAACCAAGTATTAATTATTTTCTTTTATGGAAATTCATAAAACAAAAAAAAAACATGCTTTTTTTATATATCAAACTATAAAAAATGCATTCTAGAAAAGAAAAGAAAATGAAAGAGATTTTCGATTGAAAACTATTTTCACAATAAAAATTAGTTTTAATTAAAACGACGTATATAACATTATCTAAAGTTAAAAGTCGAGACATACTGAAATTATTAATTATAGATAAAAATAGTGTACTTACTAATAGAAAATCAAATGTTATATAAAAATAAGTATTTAAAGATTTGTGAAATATAACTTAAACTTTCAATTTTTTTTTTATTATATTCACATCCCATTTATCACCAACAGAGGAAAATATACGGATAATTTTAGAGTTAAATACACGGATAATTATTGTGGTATGTTCAAATTTTGGATTTGGTCAATAAGTTTGAAAAATTATACTGTCACTTCCAAATTATGCATAAAAATGGAGCGGATGACAGATAAATTTTATAGTTAAATATTTTGAAAATGACCGAAATACCCTTAGATTAAAAAACAAAAAAAAAGTTTTTTAAAAAAAAAGCGGTGGTGCCGCCTGAGAACTAGGGGTATAAATACATTTTTTTTAATTTCTTTTAATCTTAGAGGTATTTTGGTCATTTTTAAAGTATTTAATAGAAAAGTTAAGTATCATCCACTACATGAACCAACCCATGTTACATTTATAAATAATGTAGGACCGTTAGTATAATTTTTCAAACTTACAGAACAAATTCAAAATTTGAATATATCATAGATACCATCCGTGTACTTAACTCTTTTTATAAATAAGTAAGCAAAAATAGACACTCAGACTGTTATTTATTTAAATAAAATATTCTATTTTGAACGGCTAACTTCTAGTCTTATGAAAAATATTAATAATTTTTTTGTCGTCAAGATTAGAAACCATAATCTCTAGTCTTTTTTAAGACAAATTTTTTAATTTCTGTTAAGAATAAAATTTAAACTCATAACTTCTCTAAAGCTTGATGTTGTTTAAAAGATTTTTCTCTTTCTTTGGATCTCGAACTCCAATATAGTTTTACGGAAAAATCTCTTCACCACCACAATGATGACAATTAAATAAAATAATATATTTTTATGGATTTGTTGTTAGAAATTCCGAAACAGTTGGTAAATGCGTTGGCAGAACGAATGCTATTTTAGAACAGAGCCAATGAGAATCGTACACGATTTGTCTGTTATGAAATTTGGGACCCACACGCTCTTTAATGTGTGCTGGTGAGATTGTGAGAATTTGAGGGCAGGATGATACGACGCCGTACTTTGAATTCTTGGGGTTTCACCTGCTCCTTTTGTATTCTTCTTCACCGTCTACCAAAATTACAAATTTCTCCTTCCACTTTTCTTTTTAAAGGTAGGAAACAACAATCATTTAATAATAGTCATAATAACATATTTCAATAGAAATTAATATATACACATGCTTCATTTATTAGAAAAAAAATGCATAATTTAAGATTCCAAGGAAATCAATCAAATTATTAAAATCTTGTTAAGATTCTAAAGACTTCTAAACACATTTGGTCATTGAAGCAAACATAAGACTGATGGTTGTGGGGCTTTATTGAGAGTGGATTCATCCTCTAATATCACGTCATGTGGCGCTGACTGGATGCTGACTAAGCAGTGGATAAAGCCCCTGCTGAAGCACTTGAGGGTGTTGTGGTGCAGGTGAGCGGGGGCTTTATCGAATTAATTTTTTGTTTAATTATTTATTCAATTCAAATTTAAAAACTAATAATTAATTAAAAATAATAATAAAAGATAAAATAATTAATTAAAAACATTCAACATCCTAAAAAAAAAAGAAATACATAGAAAATAAAATACTAAATTATTCCATAGGGTTTTAATTTTCTTCCATTTCCTTTCGAATACGCTCCTTTTGTTTTTCATATATCGCTTGGTCCCTCGGCGATAGGTGGCTGACGTCCTTGCTAAGAAATTCCAACTTCTTCATCATTTGTTTTTCCATTTTCACCTGCGTCGCCTTCTCGAGAGTACTTGTTTAACAAAATACTTTAGCTTTTTGATAATCGGCTACAAAAAAATATGTTTAACAAATGTTAAAAAAATAGTTTAACAAACGTTAAAAACAATTTAAAAAGTGAAAAAAAAAAAATACCGCATTTACGATTCTCGGATAATGAAATCCAAGCACGACATAATGCTAGCTTCTCTTCTTTTGTCCACGGAGTAGCTTTTCGTTTTGGACCGGCCTTTTCGACCGGTTCGGTTGAACCACTCGGTCCACCCTTTTTCTTCGAACCTTTGTGAGAGCGTTTTTGGGGTTGAACCGGTTCCTCTTGTGTCTCCGGAATGACTAAGTCGGGAGACGGTTGTGACATTTGATTGTAGACAAGCCGGTTAAACGCCTCATCATCCAAATATTTCAAACCTTGTAAATTCTCCATATTCTCCACATACTCATTCCAATTTCTCGACATTTTTGGTTGATGATTTGTAGTAATGTAGAGAGTAGTTTATAAAATTGAGAGAAAATAGGAAGTTTATAAAAATTTTGAGAGATAAATGAGTGAAGAGGAGTTAATTTATATAAATAGAATTTTTTTTTTTTTTAATACCCCAACGGCTCTCCCCAACGGTCATGCCAGCAGCGCTCGCTAGCCCCACCACGCCACCCCGCTCGCCCCCCCCATCGCCTGAACATGTTGTGGTGTGCGCGGCCAAGGTGGCTCGCGCCCACCGTTGGCGCCCCTCGCTCGCCTACCACAACCAACAGTCTAAGTTAACAAACGTGTTCAGTTTTTATAAATGGCTAATTACCTGTATTATTAAAAAAACATATATAAAATATAAAGTCGTGTTATTTATTTATTTATTGTAACATGATCATCCATGTTAAGTGGCCTCCGCTTAAAAAAAGAGTTTATATTTGATGTCCCCCCCTCTGCGAGTGTGTGTATTTATTTCTTCTATACCTCAAAAGTGCTTGTGTTTAATGTTTCGGTTTCTCTTAAGATAGCTTTTTGATGATAGTGAAAAAACAAACTTGAGAGAAAGTCTAAGGGGATGCGGTATACCACCGTGAGTGGCTCACGGCAGTAGAACACCATTCCTACTCAGTTTTTATGGCGTTAGTCAGTCACGCTAAATGCCAGGCGTGAGAATTCTCACAGGAAGAAGTTAAGAATGTGCGGATTATGATTGGGTGTGATAGGGAAAACTCATTTAAACACCTCCCCCTTTTTAAATGAGAGGCCTCATGAGAAAGGAGGTATACCCCTTGTCCTCCTAAGGGTGAAGGGGGTCATTAACCCATTTACTTATTTACTCACCAAAACTGTCCAATAGAATTATGTCACCTCAAAACTACTCATTTACTCAGATTTTATTGGAAACACCTTACTCATTTACTCACTCACTTTTAAAAAAAAAAACATTTAAATATTAGAGATGCGTATGATAGTGGTGGGGTCCACTAAAAGTGAGAGAGTAGAGAGAGAGTGAGATCACCGAGTAAATATACTCGGTCTCCTTACTCGATTTGATGCGGGTGGTGTACCCCATTTACCAGATACTAGGTTGTCCACCCCCTCACCCTAAGGAGTGTATTAAGATTGACTGTTCATATCCTATATTGTTTTTCCTTGCACGCATTAGTTACTTTTGGTGCTAGAAATACAATGAACTTAGAAGGATAACATTTTTTTTGAACGACCAACAACATAGAATTGTCTAGGTACTCCGTACGGGGTGACCCATTGGCAAAAGGCCACCGCCAGCTGGCCCAACCCAGCCGTACGGAGCCCTTAAGCGCCCCAAGTTATCTCCAGTTCTGAGAAAAACCCACCCGCCCGAAAGCCCACTGGTGGTAAAACCTGGACGCCCCCAGGATCGAACCGGAGATCACAAAGATTCAGGTCTTCCTTCATTGAGCCACCATACCCATTCACAAAGTGATGCTAGTGGGGATAGAACCTGAGTCTTTTTTAAAGAATCCAGTCTTTCTACCACTGCACCACATTAAAAGTTGCACTTAGAAGGATAACATAAACTTACATTATGAAAAATGGTAGTTTGTCTTTTGAGTAATTGTATTTTATAAAACAACTAGGTTAAAATCTTGTGTATTACACGGGTTGAATAAATAAAATGTTATATAATTAGTAATAAAAGTTTATATTTTTAAAAACCCATGACACGGGTTGAATAAACCGGTATACTACATCGGTTGAACTATTTATAATTAAATAATAAGTATCTGTAATTAGTTGTATATTAAAAATCTAAAAATAAAATTTTTTAATATCATTATTCAATATGAGAAAGAGGGAGTCGGGAAAAAATGATACAAATGAATCAGAAAGTGACACGTGTCCATAGAATTTTATTTATTAATATAAAGATTATTATTTGATATTATTATTTAATAGGAGAGAGAAGCAGAAAAATAATATTTAATAGGAGAGAGATACGAAAAATAAATGTGAGAAGTAACCAGAGAGTGACACGTGTCCCTATAGTTTTCCTTTATTATATAGTATAGATTGTCCAATTCAAGTTTGCAATCATACAAAATTTCGTTTGCACTTTCAATAAAATCATATTTTTTTTATTTGGTTTCGAGTATACTACGCTAATGACTTTACAAACTCGTGGCATGTTTGTTTTTACATTAATATTAACTAGTTAAATACTCGTGTTTCGCGACGGGTGTCGGATCACCTAATTTGCTCATAATAGGTCGGTTCGTCATAATATAACAACGGTAACGTAACTCGTAACTCGATATAGGCTACGATATCAAATGAAAAACTTGTGTCACGTTTGGTTTTACATTAATATAAATATCATTATATCAATATCCTATATTTATAGTATGTATTTGAGTGCGCATATCTATCAATATCTTTTATCACCACTTGATATTGAGTTCGGATAAATGATTAAAACCCCATTTTCCTACAGTTTCCCTCCTAAAACTCATTTCTTTTCAGAAGTAAAGTTTTAGAAATTCACAAGAGTTTCTTAAAACCTTCACTTTACTAACTTGTTATTTTTGTGTTTGGATAGAGTTTCTTAAAGTAAATACATTTTATGAAACTCTGTATTTGTGTTGTGTCATTTTTTTTTTATAAAAACACATGTAAACATCTTATATTCAACAATGCTAGATATAAATCCTATAAATAAATGTGCATAGCCAAGTCAGTTTTTATGAGCCAACAAAAAAGACCGAGTTAATCAAAAGGACAACGGATATCCAAGCTTCTTTGTGATAATCTTGGAGTCGTAGTTGCCATGACAACTCTTGTCATGCAATAGACTCCACGGTTTGAGAAAAAACGTATTTTCAGCGCCATCTTAGTTATTGTTACATTTTTAAGAATAAATACAAATATAAACTAATATTATTACAACATAAAGAAAGTACAAAGACTAAAAGTTATTACTACATACATATAAACATAATTTATTATTTTACAACCAAATTGTATACCACCCACACATTACACTAGTTACGGAAATTGAGAATGGACCACATTTTTCATTCACAATATTTAGGCATTGAAATTACAAACCAAACAATACCATGAAGTACCTATGAATTTTGGAAATTGACCATATTTTCATTCACCAACCATGTCTAAAATGTTTGAAAATGTTTTCTAATAAATTGGTCAACTTTGTTGCTTTATAAGATCCCTTATAAGACCATTGTTTGTGGTTTAAGCTAATGATCGAGATTAATCATTTGAAATAAAAACAAGTCTAGAAATGTTAAAGGCGACATAATCCCTAGTTTTAGTTTTACTTCAAGGACATTTAGACAAATCATGATGAAAGTGTACACAACTTTTTTACGATTTGTGGGCCATATTTCTGTATTTCGTAGTGACATTCTAAGGGTGGACGGAGTGGTGGTGCGGGCTTCACACGGGTTGGGAGGGTTCCACAAGTAACACCGCTGCAAATGGTGAGGGTTGGGTGAGGACTTTTCCACACGGGTGTTAATACCCGTTCAAACACGAGTATTAGTACCACACCCTCCACCCTAACGAATCACAAAACTAAAGTACATTTATAATCTTGCGTGATAAATTATTCACATAAATAAACATATTTGTGACTTTTATCAAAATAAAAGTAAAAATCTTAGGATATTATAAAATAAGAAGATACATCCTTGTATCTCTCAAAAATCAAAATATATGGTCTTTACGTGCAATTTGAGCAATAAATTCATTTGGGGGGCACAAACACATGAATTTACGTCATATTAGAAATATACACGATTACTAAAATTTTTATTAATAATAAATTTTTGAAACCTATTAAAACTTTCAAAAATTAACAGTAGGTTTGAAAAGTAAATTTTTAGAACTTTTGAAACACTAAGGTATGAATTGGATTTTTATTTTTGGTTTATGAACATGACTTAGATTTTGAAGAAGTAAATTTTAGTAATCGAATGTAAGTTTATAATTTCTTTTTGAAAAAGTATGTTTGGGAACAAGAATTTTCAAATAAGAATTTTTGAAAGTTTTAAAAGGTTTCAAAATTTTACTATTTATTAAAATTTTAGTAATCATTTATGTTTATAATATATAGAACTAGGTTAAAATCTCGTGTATTACACGGGTATAAATAAAATGTTATAAATTTAGTAATAAAAATTTTATATTTTTAAAAACCCGTGTAATACACGGGTTGAATAAACCAGTATATTATATCGGTTGAATAAAATATAATGAAATTTGTTAACAAACACATTTGTCAAAGTATGTTTTAAAAAAATATAGTTTGTCGTGACAGTTATAAGGTCTGTTAAGTTAGTTTTTAAAACATTTTTTTCAAGTGAGTATTAATTTTTTAATTTAATTGATAAATGTTAGTTCATATTATGTTCATTTGATTGATGATATAATAAATATTTATAATTAAATAATAAGTATCCGTAATTATATTTATTAATATAAATATTATTGTTTAATATGAGAGAGATAGAAAATCTAATATTTAATAGGAGAGAAAGACGATAAAATAAATGTAAGGAGTAACCAGAGAGTGACACGTGTCCTGAAATGATTTTTATTTATTAGAGTAGTAAGATTTTTTTTTAAAATGCAACATAAACACTAACATGTTAAACATGTCAATTATATATGATTAAGATATTTTTTTTTTTTACAATTTAAGTGATTAAATCAGGAAGAAAAAAATATTGAGGGACTTAATTAAAAGAGTTCTAAAAAAAGTAAAAATTGATTACATTATCAAGTTAAAAGACCGAATTTTCCTATTCCAAGCCACGTCATCACCAAAGCAGTAAAGGCATCCTGAAGGGTAGTATAGTAATTCGACAAGCAGCATTACTCATCTCGTTTCTATTTTTCCACCAAACAAACGAACCAGCACTTACAGAATCAAAGCCCTTCAAATAAAGTTGCTGATGAACTGAGAGTACATATTTGAAGAAATCAGCGTACATTCGATCGACCTCCGGTTCATCAATTATATCAAGAAATCATTGTGCATTCATCGATTCAGTGTTGTGTGACCTTGCTTTTGTGTTGAATTTGTTGAAATCGTCTCGCGTTGTTGTAAATAGGAACTCGAAAACCTTAGTTAATGGAGATGTACGGAAAGAGAGCGGGAAGAAACGGTTCACAGATGGATCGTATCCAGCAATCGGAATGGATGAACGAAACGCGCCTTGAAGGTAATGATTTGACGACTTTGCGTTTTGAAGTTGAAATTTTACATTGTTGAAGTTTTTTTAGGGTTTTGAACAATGTACGAACGTTTGTTTCTAAATTATCGTTTGTTTGGTTGATTGGTCGGTTGATTGATTATGTTTATGTGTAATTTGGGGAATGTATGTAGGATCGATGATGCGATTGGGGCTATGGAGCGGAAGAGGAGGAGAGTTTTATCCGGAGCGAGCTGGAATGGCGGATTGTGCGTACTATATGAGAACCGGAACGTGTGCATATGGTAGCAAGTGCAGATATAATCATCCTCATGATCGTAGTACCTCGGTACTCTCTTCGTTCCTTTACTTATTTTCATTTTCCTTACACCATGAATTAGCCAGATGTATGGAATTTGATTGTGAGTGAAAATTAGGGCATAAAATCGGCAAAAAAGATAGTATAAGAAAAACAGAGTAAAGCTAGTGATTGTGCATATATTATGAATCTAATTAGACTCCTGTATGATATGTATTAAATATAGTTATTAGTATTTTATAATTTGGGTTTAGCCCGGGCAGAAGATAGGTATCTATAGGGTTTTAGGTTTCTGTAGGGTTTATCACTTGTATACATATTGATTACTGAGGTTCCCCTACATTATAGTTACAACATTCGGTGAATTTAATCCAGTTTATTTTACAAAATGAAACCGATAACGCATAAACTGTAGTCACATCAATCATAATATTGTGAAACTACCGATTTGAAGTTTCTGTAACCTGATAGTTTTTAACTTTTTATGACTACTAGGCTGGAGGAGGTGCAAGATTTGCAGGAGGGGGAGCCTACCCAGAGCAACCGGGAGAACCTTCTTGTCAAGTACTCTGTTTTCATTTAACTTCTACAAATTTAGTCATAACACAACAACGGAATCTGTTTGATTGTTTGTATTTTCTGAATGCTGCAGTATTATTTGAGAACAGGCACCTGTAAGTTTGGTGCATCATGCAAGTTTCATCATCCAAGACATGCAGGCGGATCGCTGAGTAACGTCCCACTAAATACTTACGGATATCCATTACGACCAGTAACTATTTCTTTCTCGCCTTTTGTTGTTCAGCTGTTTGTTTCTTCTTGTGCACCAATGCGAAAGCTGCAAACTTTTTTTATGTGTTAACACAGGATGAGAAAGAATGCTCCTATTATTTGAAAACGGGGCAGTGCAAATTTGGACTAACTTGTAAATTCCACCATCCTCAACCGACTGGCGGATCCATGCCGCCAGCAGCACCTGCACGACCATTTTATTCCACAGTGCAGTCTCCTTCACCTGCAGCCGGCTATAGTGTTGCAAGGCCACCATTAGTACCTGGTTCCTACCCGCCTGGTGCTTATGCTCCCATATTACTTCCACCTGGCATGGTTCCTTTACCAAACTGGAGTCCTTACTCGGTAAGAAAGAATATAGTTTCTAGTTAACTATTTTACGCGCATATTTGTAGTTCTTATTGTGTCAATAGTTTATGAGATGCAGGGGCGTGTAAGCCCAGCCCTGTCTCCGGGTGCTCAACCTTCTGTATTTGGAGTGAATACTCCGGGCCCGCCTTTTGCAGCCCAATATCGTCCTTTTTCACCTTCTACTGGCCTGATAAGTAGTAGTCAAACTGAGAGAGTATTTCCCGAAAGACCCGGTCAACCCGAATGTCAATACTTCGTGAAAACTGGTGATTGTAAGTTTGGGGCCTTTTGTAAGTTTCATCATCCACCAGATTGGGTAATATTAAATGATAATTGTGTACTCAGCCCCCTCGGTCTCCCTCTGCGCCCGGTAAGCCCGCTATAATTCTATTAATTAAAAGATAATATACTTTATGGGCTATTAATTAATAATTAAACCCATAAAACTTGCAAAATAATGATTTTGTTTAGATTCCATTACATAAACTTTTGTGAATACACAGGGGGTGGAGCCATGCAACTTTTACTTGCAAAACGGACATTGCAAGTTCAGGCGCACCTGCAAGTTTGACCACCCACTTGCAGGTGCAATTAGCTATGGACCATCTGACATACCATATATGACCATGGCTCATTCGGGTTCATTCTCACAATGGTCCAAAATGGATCCTCATTCTTCAAGTAGGCCAGTCGGTTTGATGTTTCCTCAGGGTCAAACCGGGTCCACAGGGAGCGTGTGGCTCTCGAGTCAAAGTCAAAGTTCTCCTCAAACAAGGTAGTGGAAGATGGTGACTTAAATATTACGGGTTGCAATTTTTAGGTGTTTGATAGTAAGATAAATATATATTTGAAGTGTGTTTTATGAAGTATGGTGTCATGTTTGTCAACCATTATTTATATTTATGTACAGCAAATATTTATGCTGTTATTTAGGCTGGGCAAGTATAACACTTTTAAATGCATTCAATCTGACCTGGAAATAAAAGGATGCTGCTAACATCTGGGAATATAATAGATTTTTTTGGTTCACTGGTGTTCTTAATTTGTGTTGCTGAAGCTACTTTAAGCATTTAAAAGTTAAAACATTTGATATTTATATTTTTTTGTTGATTAAACACTTTTGTAGTTTTCTTTAAGTTGGAGACTAAGAACATATAACACCCGAAATCTAAATGTAATTAACATAGAACTTTGTCGCCAAGTCAACTGTAATCATCAGTGTATAAAATATTCGTTAGCCCTTAGCAACGATGATCATGTTGTCCGTGCAGCCATATTGTTACAAGATAGCGGCTTCTTGTTACAAGAATGCCCGAGAAGTAGCATGAGGAGAGATTTTAGATCACCAGATTCCTTCATACGTGCGATTCTGATTTCATCATTGGTTATATATGTTTTAAATGACATGATCTCCCTCTTTAAGTCCTTTTGATGTCATAATACTAAACTTTGGTCTTTAATTGATTTGTACATGCCAATGCTATTGGAAGCCAAGGATGCAATAAAGAGAGGTTCAAACCAAATGAAGAAATTGTGTAGTTGCTTGGAACATACATTTACATGAGCCATGCATCACAAGACATCATTTCTCCACACTAATTCATCCATGATAATATATAGGGTTAGTTGACCTCATCATTTTGCATATAATTTGAACATAAAATCTTACTTATGCTAAGCAAGCAATTGTGATAGTCAAAGATTCCAAATTTGTTCCATTATGTTGACACTCGGTTATTACCTCAAGCTAAGCTATACTCACACGTGATTGGTTAAATGGCTAATATGTGTTATTCAAACATTAGGTATTGTTCCAATCCCCAATAGTACTTAATTTAGCAATGGATCATCTCACACGCATTTAGTCCTCTCACTAAGCCTTGCAAAACGGATGGATTGAGTCAAGTTGGGTCAGGTAACAAGTCAATCTAGGTTCAAGTTAGAATGAGTTTTTGACTAAAACGAGTTCGGGTGAAAACGAGTTCAGACCTAAATGGGTTCAACCGCCGCCGTGCTAATCAACACAGCCGACAACCGCACCAATCGACGCAGTTGCCACAACGTCATCTACCACTGTCCCACAACCATTCGCCTCCGCCACCCACTAACACCGTCACCATCAATGCTGCTCGTAACCGTTCATCGTAGATGTCACTGCCACCGATTGTTACCCACCCCCACCTGGCACCGACAGTCGCCTCTGCCACCACCACTGACTGCCGCACCCCCGCCTCATGAGTTTAGTTGTGTGTATTTTGTAGTGTGTGTGGGGTATCAACCATGCCATAATTCAAATTCCAATTCCGGTTGCAATTTCAACGAATTCTGTGAACCAAACGCCCCTAAGGTTGAAGGAAGTCATCACTTATAACATGTTGAATCATGGAAACTACAACCACACAAGGCCCATCATGTGACGTTAATAAAATTTCACCCTTATTCGCTTGTATGGTGGGCCAACCAAATGTAAAAAACGAAGAATGACTTTTTAGATTATGGAACTACTAGAAAATTGGATATTTAGGATCGGAATTTCGGTTGTAAATTGGTCACAAATAACCTTTTATGATCGAAATTGCAGTGGCATAAACCTTCATGATAATCTCATTTTGCTATTGAGTGTCATTTTGTGACTTAGAAAAAATTTCATTAAAACCTGAACAACTTTTACATTGAAATAGAAGTCAAACGGTCAACAAACTGCACCACTGGCCCTTTTAGGATAGTGAAACTAAGAGGTCGTTTGATTCGTAGAATGTTTTAGAAGAAATTGAAATGTTTTAAAGGAATTTGAATTCGAATGAATTGAAATTAATTACATTCAAAATTATAAAGGTGTTTTGGTAAATAAATTTATAAAAATGAATTGGAATGTTAAAAATCAAAATGACAAAAACACTCTTTTTAAACCCCTCCCCATGTCCAAGTCATCTAAATTTACTAATCCTAATCCACTTCTTCCGTTCGATTACGTGGTTGAGATGAAGTGATTTAGGTTCTAGAAATATCACTTGCAATGATTTTGATTTTTGAAACATCACCGATTGTTCTGCAGATAAAACTTATTTCGATTCGACGATAAAAAGATAGGCAAAAAATGACAAAAGCCTGATAAATGCACACAAAAGCTTCCACTGGCTTCTTGATTAAATATTTGAACAAAAAATTTGGAGGTCTCAACTTGTTTTTTTTTCAAGAACAACAAAGTGGCAAGTTTTTTTTGAAGACGCTTGTTTGTTCATCAGTGGTTTATGTTGATGCTTCCATAGATTTTGTTCTTCAATTTTAGTTCCGTGTTTCGATTTCAGGTTTCGTTCCTCGATTTTAATTTTTTGATGGATCGAGTGCTTTTGTTCTTTGATTTTTTATTCCAAGTTTCATATTCAAGATTTTGTTATTCCCCTTTAGCGATTGTGTCTCATTTTTATTTTATGATTATCGATCTTAGATTTGTAGTTTTTCATAAAAGGGACAAGATGGTTTTTGAGAACGTGGATGATAATGGAAAAGATGGGGGTATTTTGGTAATCTTTACACATTCCATTGGAAAATTTAGAATTCCATCACATATAGAAAGAAATGTTGAAATCCTTTGGTTGATGGAATTTGGTGGAATATTTTTCAATAATTCTATCAAAATCCAACCAAACACAATTTTGAATGGAAAATTTTCCAATTCCAATTCAAATTCCATTGAATTCTGTGAACCAAACGGACCCTAAGTCTTTTAATATATATGTAAAGTCTAGGGGTTGGTTTGAGTTAGGAGGTACTACATACTCAATCAAGACTATTCTAAATTATGTAACCACGGAACTTGTAAGATTGTTAGGGTGAAGCCCCTAGACCTTGGGTGTTCCAAAAAGGCATGACCCCTTGGTGGGGTCAAGGGGCGACACGTAGTGGAAAATGGCTTGGAAATGGTGATCAATTGGAATTGATAACTAGTAGCAATTGATTCGGTAGAAAGTGATCTTTGGTAGAAATTGAGATCAGTAGCAACTTGATTAGCAACAGTAATGGGCGTGCATCAACTCCTCAACATCAAGTATGATCAGTAGCAACGTAGTTACTACAAATGGGCAATCCATTAGTAGTACCACAACTACTGCCTATGGAGTTCCTGCTGATGTTTATTACTGAAATAACTAAATAACTGCCAACGGTTCAACCCACAACCGTCATATACCCTTTAATGAAGAGTTGCAATGATTCTTGGTGACTGTTCAACCCATATATAAGGGATTCTTTTGGTTTGTTTCCAACTACAAATTACAACGTCGTTTTTCATAGAAAAAACTATTACGTTCTTTTGAAATTCACTTTCTGTCTTACCTGATTAATAATTTTATGTACGCACGAAATAATTTATTCTCATATTGTCCATAAGTTTAATTCTTTTGGTGTAAAGAAACCACATTATACACAGATTATGCTAATACCGTCTAAACGAAACAACCCCCCCCCTCCCCTTTTTTTGAATTCTATGTTCTTATTGCTTACCTCAAATTCATGAGGAAGATATTGTTGGATTTTATGGACCGACCCGATGGACAACGCGGCTGATCGAGCTATGACCCGTAAAAGTTACACCTAGGGCAACGAACATTAAATCCACTTAACCTGCTTAACTGGTAATTACGAACAGTTAGCGAGACGATATATTTTATATATATTCGTTGGACGGGAATTATTATTTATACTTGTTTATAAATAATAATTATATATATATTGTTTTAATCTTTCATTAAAACAATTAAATGGATACAAGCTTTTACATCTCGTATTAGACTCTGAAAACTATTAATAGGGTTTATAATTTTTATTTAAAGGAATAATAATCCTATTATATAAAAAAAAAATAGTTCCAAACCCTACCTAATAGAGAATGATCCAGCCGCAAGGAAAAAAATTTGTTTTTTTTCCTTTTCAAAGTAGCTAGCGACAAGGAGAGGAGCCGCAAAAGTTCCGGCCAACCCGGCTCTTTCCGTTCTCTCGCGTTTGATTCGTGATCTAGCATCGGTTCGTTGTACCTCGGTGTCTCAACCGGTTAATCATTAACCACAAAGGAATAATTAATCTCATCAGTAGATTAACTGTTTTTTTTGTGTGTTTGCGTGTTCATAACCAGATCATGTTCGGTTTGTCAGTGCTGTTAAATATGTTATGATTTTATTTTCCGCTGCGTATTTATTAATTAACTGAATTAATTAATTTCTCTGTCAAAACCCGTTTTTTGCAAAAGTCAAACTGATCACCACTGAAACCAACAGTGGTATCAGAGCCTGGGGTTGTAACACGCAAATCGAAACCGGTCTGGTTTCACCGGTTAGATTAATCACAAACTTTATCTATCTTGAAGTTTCTGATCTGATCTTTTTTTTGGGCAATTTTTTTATTTATTAATTTGGTCGATTTTTTATTTTATTTGACCAAATATATTGCCCATATGTGATTGTGTTGAATATGTAAATCTGGCCCGACCCATGTGATTGAGTTGTTTGTGTTTATTATTCAGTTTTTGGTTTTATGGTTTTGGCCTACTTTTGATGGCTCATAGTTGTAATAGAATACCTTTTTTTTTATTTTATGTAATGAAATAAAAACCCGGAAACAAATCTGAAGACGCAACAGGAATCATGGATTCAGTGGGAGTCATCCGAGACGACTAGATGCACGAAAGTCCATCCTTGTGGTTGTTTTAATTTTGTGGACCCCGTGACCCATTTGGTCTTGCTAACTGGCTCTAGCAAAATCAAACAAACTTGGCCCTAAAAGATTTACATATTTATTTGCTTTATGGTTGCTTTTAATTTTTTATAACTTAAATTTATTATAAACCAACCAAACACCAAACGTTTTAAAATGAGTTTTAGAATGTCACAATCTGTCACCACAAGTTCTAATTTTATAACTTGTAGAATTTTATAAAAATAACAACTGGCTTGTTTTTATAAAATAAATAACCGCTAAAGTTTTGCAATTTAAACTAAATTTAATTTCAAAACTTATAACTTAATAGTTTTCAACTATTAACTTTAACTGGTTATTCAAGTCGCGACAAACTTAGTTTTAATAGGTTATTTAAAATTAAGTGTCCTGAGAGATGAAAGGGTTCATCAAATTTGTCATGACTTTAAATAGTAAAACTGACTTTTACAACACACGTATGATTTAATCATTCGTTGTGTTTGACCCTATTCGGTAAACACTAAAATTGGAACCCATATTTAAAACCAATGGTCTATGCCATCCTATTATAAGGAACACTTGGAGCATAAAATGAAACATCGGTGTTTGGAGCCATAGCACCGCACTGGATGCGTAGTTTATCCTTCCAAGGCGCAAGGGTTTCGTTGACACATCCGGACCTTCCGCAAGTACCTGTTTTAGGACAATTATTACTTTTCTCTCTTGTTACATACCCCAGCTGTCAAGAGATTAAAAGTGGGCATAGATGAGGCTAAACGTATCAATGCATAGACATGTCTTGTCTTAACGGCCTCATACACGAGAGTTGTGTATCTTTCCACAATTGATACTAATTGTCAGTCTAGTTACCCACTTACTAATGTTGTATGCCACAGCTACCATTAGTGACTGATTTAGCTAAATTCTCACTCCTTATTCTAATTTCTGTAATTGGGTCATGAATTAATAAGGAATTTTCACTTTCTTTATACTAATTTATTTTCTTTGCTTATCTTGACATATGTCTACTGAAAATAATAATACTAATAACTCCTTCGCTCTCAAGTCTATCCTTGAGAATTAAAAGCTGGATAACACCAACTTTCTCTCGTGGCAGTGCAATCTGAGAATAGTTCTCAAGATGACCAAGAAGCTCTATGTTCTCGATGCACCAGTCCCTAAGGCACCCGATGGTAACACGGCTGCCGCTCGTAAGACCTGGGAAAAACAAAGAGATGATGCCACTGAAGTGGCCTGCCTTATGCTAACCTACATGTCCCGTGAGCTCCAAAAGAGCATGGAGGACCTGAGTGCCTTTGACATGATTGAGCAACTTAAGGGCATGTTCCTGAAACAAGCCCGACAAGAACGCTATGAAACCATGTCTTAGCTCATTCGTTGCACGATGCAAAAGGACACGCCTGTTAGTGCTCATGTACTTAAGATGAAAGGGTACATCGACCAGATTAACAAACTTGGATATCCCATGAAGGATGACATGGCTACTGATTTCATCTTAAACTCTCTCCCAAGCTCCTATGCTCAATTCGTAATGAATTTCAACATGAATGGCTTGGAGAAGACAGTGGCCGAGCTACATGGTATGCTCAAAACGGCCGAGATGAATATCCAAGGAAAGAAAAATCAAGTTCTCATGGTCAGATCTGTTGGTGTTAAAAAGCCAAACCCTAAGAAAAGAGGTTTTAATAACAAAGGCAAGAAGAAGGTTAATGTTGCTGCCAAGCCTGCCACCAACAATAACAAGAAAGCTTCAAAAGCACCCCCTCCTGAGGAGCGCCAATGCTTTGAATGCAACAAAATGGGGCACTGGAAACGTAACTGTCCTGAATATCTAGCCAAGCTGAAGCTGAAGAGGGCAGTGGTGAGGGCACCTCTTCAGGTATTCTCATTTATGTTATTGAAATTTTTACTGTTTCCAGCAACACATGAGTATTTGATACTGGATGTGGATACCACATCATTAATGTCTTACAGGAGCCTAAAAGTTGGAGGAAGCTGAAACAAGGCGACATGAAGCTCATCGTTGGTGATGGGAAAAAAGTACCAGTTCTTGCAACTGGAACATATCATCTCTCATGTCCTTCTGGCCTTGTGGTTGTTTTGAACAATTGTTTGTTTGCACCTGGTTTAACCAGAAACATTATTTCAGTTTCTTTATTGTTTGAACAATGATTTAAGTACGTTTTTAATGGTATTGCTATTTCTGCCTACTTAAATGATATCTTTTACTTTGAGGCTAAACCTCAAAACGGTATTTATGAGATTGACGTTCAAACTGACAATAACATGTATAATCTTTCTAAACGTATCAAATCTGGCATTAATGATATTTTTCTATGGCATTGTCGACTTGGCCACATAAGCAAGGCACGCATTAAAAGACTCCAATCCGAGGGAATTCTTGAACCTACCGGACATGACTCATTTAACAATTACGAGTCTTGTTTAGCTAGCAAACTCACAAAGGACCCCTTCACCCATGTTGGTGAACGAGCCAAGGATTTGCTAGGCCTTATACACACTGATGTGTGCGGCCCTTTCAGAACCATGTCTAGAAATCATGAAAGATACTTCGTTTCATTTATTGACGATTATAGTCGATATGCTTATGTCTATCTTATGAAACACAAGCATGAAACATTTGAAAAGTTCAAAGAGTTTCAAAACGAAGTAGAGAAACAACTCGATAAATCTATTAAGACACTAGATCGAGGTGGCGAGTATCTCAGCTTAGAATTTCTTAATCATCTGAAGGAGCACGGAATTATTTCTCTGCCCACTCCTCCTGGCACACCCCAACTTAATGGCGTGAGCGAGAGGAGAAGTCGAACCCTACTTAATATGGTTCGATCGATGATGTGTAGAACTAACTTGCCTCACTCCTTCTGGAGTTATGCTCTTATGACCGCCGCCCGCCTTGTAAATCTGGCACCGACTAAGAAGGTGGACAAAACCCCATATGAGATATGGCACGGGTCTAAACCCAATTTGTCTTACCTTAGAGTATGGGGATGTGATGCATATGTCACCAGCGATTCTGATGACAAGCTCGATCCCAGAGGCGAAAAAGTTGTTTTCGTCGGTTACTACAACAAAAGCGAATATTATTTCTATCATCCTGATGCAAACCTTGTTTCCATCAAAACTCGAGGAAGATCTTCTAAATCGAGGAACCGGAAATAATATTATGGATCTTGAAGAAATTCAAGAAACACAAACAACCGTTGAGGAAGTTGGAGCGTCTGATCAACAAGAAGTTGTTGCTGATGAATCAGACATAAACACAAGCGTTCGCAGAAGTAGCAGGTCTCGTAACGAACCTAATAGATACCTATGGCATCTTGAAGCTTCTAAAGTCCTGTTAGTAGCTGAGTCAAATGACGAACCTACAAACTACAAATCTGCTATCTCAGATCCTGAATCCGAGAAATGGCTTGAAGCCATGAACGCCGAGATGCAATCTATGCGTGATAATCAGGTCTGGGACTTGATTGAACTACCCCCGGTTCTCGGGCAATAGGGAGCAAATGGATTTTCAAAAGAAAAACCGACATGCATGGTAATGTACAAACCTATAAAGCATGGCTAGTTGCAAAGGGTTTCACTCAAACTCAAGGTATTGACTATGATGAAACTTTCTCACCCGTTGCTATGATCAAATCGACCAGGATACTGCTTGCCATAGCCGCGTACCATGATTACGAGATATGGAAAATGGATGTCAAAACCGCTTTTCTTAATGGACATCTCTCTGAAGATGTCTATATGGTTCAGCCTGACGGTTTTGTTGATCCAAAGTATCCTAGTAGGGTCTGCAAACTGAATAAGTCCATTTATGGACTTAAACAGGCATCTCGAAGCTGGAATCTTCATTTTGATCGGAAAATCAAAGAATTTGGTTTTGTCAAGAATGAAGATGAGCCTTGTGTTTATAGAAAGGCTAGTGGGAGCACTATATCATTTCTCATCTTGTACGTGGATGATATACTGATCATTGGAAACAACATCCCTGTTCTTGACAAAGTCAAACAATGGTTAGGATCTTGTTTTGCAATAAAGGATCTTGGAGAAGCTGCTTACATTCTAGGAATCAAGATCTACAGGGATAGATCTAAGCGGCTTCTAAGGCTAAGTCAGAGTACTTACATAGACAAAATGATGACACGCTTTAGGATGGAAAACTCCAAGAAAGGTGGTGTTCCGATGACTAAAGGCACTGTGTTGAACAAATCACAATCTCCTTCCACGGACATTGAAATTAAGGAAATGGAAGCAATTCCATATGCCTCAGCGATTGGTTCTATCATGTATGCTATGTTGTGCACTAGACTTGACGTCTCGTATGCTTTAAGCATGACCAGTCTTTTCTAGCAAAGTCCTGGCATTGCCCATTGGACTGCAGTCAAGAACATCCTGAGGAACTTAAAAAGGACCAAAGATATGTTCTTAATATTTGGAGGAGTGAAAGAGGAGCTCACTGTACGGTGTTACACTGATGCTAGCTTTCAAACTGACCGAGATGACTCTCGCTCACAGTCGGGTTTCGTATTCACTCTTAATGGAGGAGCTGTCTCATGGAAAAGCTCCAAGCAGAGTGTAATGGCGGATTCAACCACCGAATCTGAGTATATAGCCGCATCAGATGCTGCTAAGGAATCTGCTTGGATGAAGAAATTCATTACTGACCTCGATGTGGTTCCGAGTATTCGCCAACCAATTGAGATACTTTGTGATAACACAGGTGCTATAGCTCAAGCCAAAGAGCCAAGATCTCATCACAAAGCCAAGCACATTCAAAGGAAGTTCCACTATATATGGGAAATTGTGGAACGTGGAGACGTCGTGATAAGCAAAGTAGACAAAGATCAAAACCTAGCAGACCCGTTTACTAAGCCCATGACTCATGACAAGCATGATCTTCACAGAGATGCTATTGGTCTTAGATTTGCTAGTGATATGTTTTGATTTAGTATTTCGAATGTGCGAACATTTAAACAGTTGTACTTTTGAATTCTTCTTGGTTTACTGATTTGAATGCAATTCTGAATTCTTATAACTGTGTTCGATTTTAATACGTTTAATCCATGAATCTTGTATTCTTAATTATCCGTAGTTGGTCAGACTCGTGGGAACGTCTCTGAATTAAGACTTTTCTGAACTTCGGCTCAAGGAGTTGACTCCGAACTTCACAGGCCTCATTTTGAATGACGTTGGATGTAACTCGCATCAAATCATCTTCATGGATCTTTGTCATAAGATGTTTTGCTATTGGTATACTCATTAGTATCCTCTGACCTGAGATTCGTACTAGAACTGCCGTTTACCAAAAACCATTCTTTAATCACTGTCAAACGTTGTCGCGTAACTGCCAGTCATAAAGGCTTTGATTAGGAATAGTTCTGAAGTTCAGTGGGAGTTGTATGTAGTCAATAAGGGATTTTGTACTCTTGCATTATATGTAACAGATAAGCATCGTGGCGCCCTCGTTGCTTCAAACTGGTGAAGTGTAAGGCCTTACCCATATTTATTGTGTGTTTGATTGGACCACTTTGATTCTTGATCGATAACAATAATAATTGAACGCCTTATGAGAATGAACTAAATCCATGTCTCATTGATTCAATTGATGTTTTATACGGAAAGGATGAATGATAACTATTGCTATAAGTCTATTGTCTTGCTTTAGTTAGTTGTTATTAACACCGAGATATTTAGTTAATGACTTTAAAGCGTCATACCTTGTTAGGGACAGCCATGTGCAGCTAGAGCGCCGCTGACTGTTTGTGTTGATTTATCGTGGATCGTCCAAGTGGGAGATTATTGGATTTTATGGACCGACCCGATGAACAACGCGGCTGACCGAGCTATGACCCGTAAGAGTTACACCTAGGGCAACGAATATTAAATCCACTTAACTGGTAATTACGAACTGTTAGCGAGACGATATATTTTATATATATTTGTTGGACGAGAATTATTATTTATACTTGTTTATAAATAATAATTATATATATATATTGTTTTAATCTTTCATTAAAACAATTAAATGGGTACACACTTTTACATCTCGTATTAGACTTTGGGTCTGGAAACTATTAATAGGGTTTATAATTCTTATTTAAAGGAATAATAATCCTATTATATATAAAAAAAATAGTTCCAAACCCTACCTAATAGAGAATGATCCAGCCGCAAGGAAAAAAAATTTGTTTTTTTCTTCCTTTTCAAAGTAGCTAGCGACAAGGAGAGGAGCCGCAAAAGTTCCGGCCAACCCGGGTCTTCCCGTTCTCTCGCGTTCGGTTCGTGATCTAGCATCGGTTCGTTGTACCTCGATGTCTCAACTGGTTAATCATTAACCACAAAGGTATAATTAATCTCATCAGTAGATTAGCTGTTTTTTTTTTGTGTTTGCGTGTTCATAACCGGATCCTGTTCGGTTTGTCAGTGCTGTTAAATATGTTATGATTTTATTTTCCGCTGCGTATTTATTAATTAACTGAATTAATTAATTTCTCTGTCAAAACCCGTTTTTTGCAAAAGTCAAACTGATCACCACTGAAACCAACAGATATTGCTGTTGCTATGACTTGTAATGGTACATATTTATCAACCAATCTACACTTTTTGGAGCAAGCTTTCTTAAGTTAAAAAAAAGGTCTCTTAAAAGATGGATAAGTATTAAAGAGGTACATATAATACGTCTTTTAACCGGATCACGAGTTAACCAGAAAAATCATTGTCTCATCATGGTTGCCCATACCAGATATTTTTATGAGGTGACAAAAGGTTCATCACTTTATATGATTCTCTAACAGTAATTGTCATCCAGAATAATGAAATGCAGGCTTTTATATGACAGATTCTTACAAAAATAAAGGTTTCAAAGTTAGTGGTAACTATTTTATTTGCCAAAATGCTCATGTAAATAATAAACTCCAATTTTTTCAAGATTTTACTCAATAAGAACTAGTGAACAAATCAAATACATGTTTTCCTTCCTGAAGTTATAGCTGGCAGATGGTAGAATAATCTGATATGTGTTATGCATACACTAAGATGATTTAGTGGCCGAAGTTCGTTTAGCTAGATTAGCCGCTAAAGCTTCTTTTTTTGCTGTTTATATTGATTTTACTCGCGACAGTGGAACATGGAAAGGAAAACGATGAATTCTTCTCGTTTACACATCTTCAATAAGACATCCACTGATCGAAATATGCAATTAGATTTTGAAGGTAAGTTTGTTTTGTTGATATTGTCTTAGAATAATCAAGATTTGGTGATCTTCACCAAGAGTTAGTGTTTTATATGGACAGTGTCAAGATACTAGTCTATGACTTGTTGCGAGTCCTGCAACTCGTGAGTTTTAACAATATGCAGATTTGGCGAATCCCTTAAGATCAGAGCCGTCCCTGTGCGACTAAAGAAAATGGGCCCTTAAAAATCTAAAATATAAAGTTAAATATATGAAAAAAAAATCATTAATATGATGAAAATTATAAGAACACTAGATTTGATTTTTCTTTAAAAAAAATCAATTCAAAAACCTCCCTTTATTGAATTCATCCGATTGAATTTTGCCGTACATTTTTTTATTAGGTAAAATTGTTAAATTGGACATGAGCCAATGATGGAGTAATTGTTAATCGGTTTTTAAAAACCCATAAGTTAATTGTTAATTGTAATTTCTTTTTTAATCTCAGTTTATATTAAATATATTTTTATATATAATATATATAATTTAAAATTTTGGGCCCCCGAAAAGCAGTCGCCCACCTCGCACATGCTCAGGGCCGGCCCTGCTTAAGATGGGTGGGCAGATCAGGTAATAAGTCAAAACTGTTAGTTAAGTTGTATATATAGATCAAAACCGCTCGTGTTGGGTTAACCTGAAACACTTCTTCTCCAAAACATCTTAGCTTTTATAAACGTTAGTTGTATAGTATGATTGAATAAATGTTGTATTCAACGATAATTTATTTTTTAAATAAAATGATTTAGGAGACTGTATCTGTAAAACACACACTTTTGGTCATTTTCCACCCGTTTCCCTTTTCCTTTTATGCTAATTTTCTTATACCCGTTTCATAGATACATTCATAACTAAATGAGTTGAAATTGTTGCATTTCATATACTGTAATACTACCACTTCAGCAGTGATCATAAGCAGTAAATAAACAGCTGGAAAAGACCATATGTTTTTAGTTCATCACATCATATAGATAGTGAACTTAAAATCTTAATATCATGATAGAATTTGCATGCCTACTAAGAACAGTCCACTTTGTATAACACTCTCATAGATCCCTTATTTCTGGTGTTAACCTTCACTTCCTTCGCGTACTTGCACGAGAAAATAGTGATAAACACGACGAATCACAATTATTAGGAATATTCGAATGTACAGCAGAAACGGAATAAAAGATTAAAAGATGATGATCTGACATTTTGACAGAGAACTTATCCCTTGGTCCAATGTGACAAGTGAACAGCTCTGCCCTTATCACCACACTACAAACTATTACAGTCCTTGTTGAGTTAGTATTTAGATATATAATTCTAAAAACTAGAATACTGATCTACGCATATATTGGCATATCAAATGATTGTTAGTACCTAAAACTGATATTTACAGTTTCTGTTGATGATGAATTATGGTTTATATTCATTCGGTTTAGACTCACTGAGCTTGAAACTATGTGAACACACTCGATCACACAAGCAAAAGATTCTCATGTTTGAAAGAATGTAACCAAGTTGGTGGCGCAATATAAAGAATCATACACAGCCCACTGAAAGCAATCTCATTCCCAATCTTTTTACCCTTAGAATATATATATATATATAAATATATTTATTTATAAATTGATTGAAGGAATCTGTTGAACAAATATTGACCAGCCCTTTAAACTTTCATCTTTTTGGATGGCTGCTAAGTAATTAGGCCCATCGAATGTGGAGGACTCGAACACATGGTCTGCAACGTGCCCACGTTGTTCAAACAACTAAACTAACTTAATAGTCTTTTAGTACAGTGATCAATCAATGTTTTTCTGACTGAACTAATGCAAGTTCAAGAAGAATATATGTGTTCAACTTGTTCTTTGAAACGGTATCTATCTTTCGAAAGATACCTTTAGTAGTTTTCAAGCATCTTGTCTTTGATTTTTCTCGGAACTTTGCTGGTTTACATATAAATAGAAGTGGCAAGAAAACCTCAAACTTCAAGCAAATCTCATCTCCCTCTTCATATTTAAAAAAATCTCAAATCAAATTTGGATTTTGATCCGTTGAGATGGAGAAGATACAAGCATTGACATCACAGAATGGAGTTGTGATTTTCACCAAGAGCACATGTTGCTTGTGTTATGCTGTCACCATTCTGTTCCAAGAACTTAGGGTGAATCCTATAGTTTATGAAATTGACCAACATCCTGAAGGAAGGGAGATGGAGAAGGCTCTTCCTAAAAAAGGGTGTAACTCACCTCCTGTGCCAGCTGTATTCATAGGTGGCAAGCTTGTCGGGTCCACCAACGAGGTCATGTCGCTCCACCTAAGCGGCTCCCTCATTCCGCTGTTGAAACCCTATCAGTCACTATCTTAAATTAATAAGCTCTTACACTAATTATGGGTACAATTTATCTGAATAAATAAGGTTGGCTCAAGAATGATGAGCAGTAGTCAACTAGATTATTAATTATGATTATTATTATTATTTGTATTTATCTAGCGTTTGTTTAGCTCAGCTTCTAGTAGGATACTATGACTATTGTATTTTCTAGATTATGAATGCAGCTTATGTAATCTGTTCACATGTGATACATGACTATGGTTCAGATGAATGTGATTATGAATCATTAAGAAGTTGTAGCGTTCTGTATAGATCTCTCCCGTGTGTGTGTATATATATATTTTGGACTCCGTTATCATAAAGGTCTAGAAACGATCGGGCGAGAACAGTGAATTAGTGGTATATATGCTAGCTTCTTCATGAGACTTGCTTTGATCTGAATATTCCTCACTTGATAAAGTTGCATACATGCAAATAAAAAGGAGTAAATATGTACATAAAACATATCTCTTAAAGAATCAACAGATAGTAACATTTTTTAACAATTGCACTTTGGCAGATGTGCTATGTAACCTTTTACACTTTTAAAATTGCAAAAAGGGAACATTAAAGTGGGCAACAAAGCAAGAAAACGATGGTTATATTTGTGCATTAGTTCTGTGTAAATGATCTAGATTTGTTTTTTAAAATGCTTTGAAAAGGACATGCATATGCATACTTTCAAAACTTTTTATTGTGCAAGAAGAAAATAATGATATTTTTGTAATTTTTTTTTGTAATGATTGTAGATAACCAGGTTAAAAACTTGGGTCCACCATTGTTGGCACCTCCCTTTACTATATTTTGCAGAATATCATAAGGCTCTCTGTAACGCTAAACCTCATTCTTCTCACATGCAGACCTAGTCAACATGTCACATCAGATTTCTGTGAAACAGGTACCAAGATTGAATCAAGAACAAAAGGAAATTGAATTGAATTGGAAGAGAAGCAAAAATGATTTTATTATGAACTTGAAGAAGAATTAACAAACTAAATCTGTGAATTAACTAACTACACAGATGCTAACAAACCCTTATTAATACTAATAAGAAATTGCCATTGGGGTTGGTGGTCCAATGGTAGAGGCAAAGCTTCTAGAAACACCCAAGGGTTTGGAGGTCACAGATTCAAGTCCCACTAGTGACATGATTAAAAGAAATTCGTCTTTCAAAAAAAAAATACTAATCAGAAATTACAATATACACCCCTGAACTAACTTGGAATTACAACAAACACCTCCAACATTACTCCCCTCTAATTCCAAGTCTTCCCTTGCAAATCTTCAACATCAAGCAAGTGCCTCATTTATGCAAATCTCACTCTTGGCATAGCTTTTGTAAATACACCAGCTCTCTATAGATCTCCACTCACAAAATCACCTTGAATTTTCTTTACGTACACTCTCTTATGATGTGGAATCTAGTATTCAATTCATGTCCCGAATCGGTAAAAACACGTTAATTTGGCTAACTCCCAAACACTTTATTAATATCAAGAAATCTCACTCTAAAACTTGATTACAAATAGCAAAACCTGACTCGGTTTACATATGCTACTTGATTGATTTTTCATCCATGATACAATACACGGTATAGATATAGCTAACCTATCACGTTAGACTATAACTAGGATTCCTATTAATTAATTACACAATAATCATCTAACAAACTTCCTATTACAATTCATATAGGATACTTAGATAATTATCCACTAATTAATTAATATCATTGCTTGCCTTACACTCCAAGCAACCAACCACCTAGCCGCTAGTCGCGGGGACTAGGAAATTCCCAACATAATATGCTTTGACCTACCATGAAAAACAAGATTTTTCATTAATGCTATAGCAGACTTATTATCCACTAATAACACCATTGAATCTTGTTCTTTCCCTGTTACTTCTTTCAAAACTCCCTGTAAATAGAAATCGGACAAATGAGGTCCCTTTCACCTATTTTTACTACTTGGGACCGGTTCTAGATCATTCTATCTAGTATTTTCTATACAATGTCTGGTAGTATAACTCAGTGTGATCTAGAGAGTTCTTGGCAGCAATCATGTACCATGTCTTGGCTTTTATAGACCATTCCGTTCTTTTAACTTGTTGCTAAATTTTGTGGGTTGTTCTAGTAGCTTAATTGAACCTTGAAACTAAGCTCAAAGCTCAACTTAAGCTCGATCAAGCCTTAATTTCGGAGTTCTAGCTTGAACTCGTTAAGGTAATAAACATTTATGAGCTTAGGTCAACTCGATCAATTATATCTATCAAAAACTGTTTAACAAAAAAACACATGCACTCTATATGTATGCATCTCTTCTCTAAAAATAAAAAGAAACAAAAATAACTAATGTTGAGTAGAAAATATCCTCTTTTGCATTTATCTAAATGGAACCAAGATTGAGATTGGAACATAGCCCACTAAAAGCAATCTCATTCCCAATCTTTTTATCATGAGAATACATATATCTATAAATTGATTGAAGGAATATGTTTGACCCAATATTGACCAACCTTTAAACTTTCATCTTTTTCATGGCTGCTAAGTAATTAGACCTGTCGAATGTGGAGGACTCGAACCCATGGTGTTCAACTTGCCCACGTTGTTCAAACAACTTAATAATCTTTTAGTACAGTGATCAATCAATGTTATTCTGACTGAACTAATGCAAATTCAAGAAGAATATATGTGTTCAACTTGTTCTTTGAAACGGTATCTATCTTTCCAAAGATACCTTTAGTTTTTTTCAAGCATCTTTTCTTTGAATTGTCTTGTTTGGAGAAAAAGGTCCAACTTTGCTGGATTTTATATAAATAGAAGTGGCATTGAAACCTAAAACTTCAAGCAAATCTAATTTTATTTTTGATCCATTGATATGGAGACCATACAAGCATTGACATCAGAAAATGGAGTTGTGATTTTCACCAAGAGCACATGTTGCTTGTGTTATGCTGTCACAACTCTCTTTCAAGAACTTAGGGTGAACTCTTTAGTGTATGAAATTGACCAACATCCTGAAGGAAGGGAGATGGAGAAGGCTCTTCCTAAACAAGGGTGCAACTCACCTCCTGTGCCAGCTGTATTCATAGGTGGCAAGCTTGTCGGGTCCACCAACGAGGTCATGTCACTCCACCTAAGCGGCTCCCTCATTCCGCTGGTGAAACCTTATCAGTCACTATCTTAAATAAGCTTTCGCACTATTTATGGGTAAAATTTATCTGAAGAAATAAGGTTGGCTCAAGATTGATGAGCAGTAAAGTAGATTATTAATTATTATTATTTGTATTTATCTAGCTTTTGTTAAGGAAGACTGGCTTGTTAATCTGTTCACATGTGTTTGTTGAAAATACATGGTTGTGCTTTAAATAAACGTGATTATGAATTATTAAGAATTTGCATGTGTGTGTGTATATACACACACATTGGATCAGGCCCAAACACACACCAATAAAACCCAAGTACAAGTTGAAATTTACTACTTCAAACTCTCTTAATTTAATTCAATGGAAACACTTACATTAAATAGAAAAGAAACCCTTTCACCTAAAGAAAAGGAAAAACCACTTATCCCAGTAATTCATTACTTTGACTCTCTAATAAATTACCCATGACCCATTAAAACATTGAGAACATGTGATTAATTAAGATTCCCTAATGGCCCGTCTAAATATAACTGACTCCATGCTCCATGACCCGTAACCATTGACCCGACTTTGACCTGAACAAATCAAGATTAACCCTTCAAAACACACACACACACACATATAAATAGAGGGAGGTCCATTAACGAACACAAGAAAATGGAAAACCGGGGAACCATGTGTTTCACATATGAAAACTCATAATAAACTTATTTTCACATGTGAAAAAGTAATTTTTCCATAATTTTCTTTGGAGTTTTTGTATACAAAGACATGAAGAAGCGGTCCTAACAAAAAAATTTTACTTTCATAGTTGTATACATGGAAATAATAATTCCATTTTCATAAAGCTCCTAGAAAAAAGGATCAGGCCAGAACAGTGAATTACTGGTATATATGCTAGCTTCTTCATTAGACTTGCTTTTATCTTTTCTGAACTGAATATTCGTCATTTAATAAAGTTGCAGACTTGTATACATGGAAATAAAAACGAGTAATTATGGTCATATTTCTCTCCCGTATAATAATACATTCATGGATATTTTTTTTTCAAAATGTGCAAACATGAAGGATTTCACATTTCTAGTTTAACCTTCTCACTTGTTTTACTCTGAAACAAATCATAGTGTTTTTCATTTAAGAGATGTATGAAATGACGGTTATATTTGTGCATTAGTTCTATGTAACTATTCTAGATTTGTTATTTAAAATGCTTGGAAAAGGACATGCATATGCATACCCTCAAAACCTTTTTGTTGTGTATGAAGAACATAATGGTAGTACATGCCGGTATTTTTTATTCTTTTCTTTAATGGTGGTACATATACTGGTAAGAAAAAATTGGGTCCACCATTGTTGGCACCGCCCTCTACTCTATTTTGTAGAATTATGCTAACTAGAACTTTTGTCTCACGCTTCTGATGTAAGGTTTTAAACGGTTGAGACGGTAATATTAATGTGGCTAAAAAAAAACATGGTTAAATAATTTTTGTCCCACCTTAACAGTTGAGGCTGTGAAATTAACGTGGCTAAGCACAAAAAGAACCGTAATTAAATAAATAAAACAAACGTATGAAGTTACGGAGAGTTGGTTGTACGTGGAGATCGAAACATATATAAAATACAGTTAGATAACAGTACCGATGATTTTCAATCGTTGTCGGTCTCATTACTCATAGGCCTGGCAAAGTGGACGGGTCGGGCGGGTTTAGGTCACGGGTCATAACGGGTTCGGGTCAATATGCCATTTGGGATGATCACTAGAAACCCCCTCCCCTTCTCCCCTCACAAAATAACCATTGCGTGTATATTGGCGATAATTAAAAAGATGAAGGCGAAATAAACCGTACAACGTTGTTATTATTTTCACTTGTACGTAAGCCATCATATAGAACCTCAAAACCATAAATCTTAAAGCAGATAACGTAAATAGTGACGTAAAAAAATTTCAATGAACAACTGGAAGTGTCATTCACATCAAAGAATCAAGACGTCAAAATCATAATTATAAGTACACAATTTCTCTAACTCGTGTTGTTTACCGAGTCTTGACATTTGTAAATATGAAATTGCATGAGACATAATAAACTTGTGATAGAATAACATATCTAACTTATGTGTCTAGGTGCATGATTATGTTATTTCACATGACCGTTGTGATTTATAATATTAGAAAAATGTTGCAAGAATAAACAATGCATTTTAAAAAAGAAATTTATATTTGATCAGAAAGAACAAAGTTACAGAACAAAATCATATATGTATGCATTTTATATATGCAAAAAGGCTTGACAATTAATAAAATCGAGAAATATTCTTCATGTTTGGTAAAGTTTACAAAATGACAAAAAAGTGCAATAAAAAAGCTTTCTATGAACGAATTCCTTCATAGATAGAGTAGAGAGAAATGGGAGTAAACCTTCGGAAAATAAAAGTTCATCTCTTTCAATATATGTTCATTTGATTGAACATAATTAATCTAGCAGTTATCTCTATAAACGGTTTATGTTGTAATCATTATAAAATATATTGAATCATGCAACGATCAGCCAAACAATGTTTATTAGTTTGTTTTGGATTTGGTTCGTATATTAGGTTGTTAATGTGCCGAGCCCGTTTATCTGAGGTTGGACCTAGCCCAAATTGTGTAGTCATAATGTGTTCATTGGGTTCTAAATGATAAACCATAATATTCGAATTTGCTAAACAACAATTCAAGTATCCAAATAGGTAGTACGTAATTAAATAAAAAAAATCCAGGCCCTATATCTAAGAAAACATAAAAGTAGAAGAACTAAAAAACATATAACCCAAAACCCAAGGACTAAAAAGTGAAAAGGTGGAAATTAGAGCTGTGACGCACCGTCACATGGAGTCATGGTTCGTTCCGAACTCAATGACTAACCATCACATGGTGTAATGGTTTGTTACGGTTTGGCCAAGGAAATCATGATGGTGGTGACACGTGTATGCTAACTAGCGGACAAGAGATGACGCGTGGAAACCCTATGACAAACTGTCACAGGGTGTAGCGGTCCGTCAAGCCGCAAAAATACATCGCTCAACCAGAAGCCAACACATGTCAGCTGGCTCCACAACTTAGGTCGGTAACAGACCATCATGGATGGTAATGTTCCGTTACGGATAGGCGATTACAGAGCATCATGAGCCATAACGGTCCGTCATAAAAACAAAATTTGCCTATATAAGAATGGACGATGGGATGTCGTTCTTCACACCCATACACACTTTCACACACACACACACACTTAAGGGCTGAGGTTTGATTTCCAAGACATGTGTACATTCGTAAGTTCAAATTCCCGCTTTTTCGTCCTTAATACGCAATAGATAGTCCAAAGGTAAGATTACCTTTATCTATGAGCTAGTTGCATACCAATAAGATATATGATCTAAGTAATGTTGTAATAACTTAGGACCATGAGCCAAGTAATTGTGCTATTTTAATAGAAAAAGAAAGAGAAAAGAAACGCTAGAGGTAAGTTCTATGATGCCCACTTTTAAATGTTTTAAATATATTAGGCAAGATATGCATGCTATGAAAGATTTTACATGAATACTGTATGCCCCTTGATTTAAATACCTTGGACCAATATCCCACTTTTAAATTTTTCGATCTTAAGTGATGATTGAAACAATGATTTTAATCTCGATTTGCCATAACTTGGATACCCTTTATTAGCGTAAGGATCATGTTTTAAACATCAAGATTTGCCTTGGGATCATGTTTTAAACATCAAGAAAACAAGATCTACAAGAAACAACAAAAAGTATCTTCAATTGAAAAACTAGGGTTCGTCCAACCCTCTTGTTTGATACACATGATGTATATATACAGACCCATATAGACAGATGTGATGATTCATAGGAAGCGACATGCCCTAAAACGACGTCTTAGAATCAGTTCCGACTTTACATGTTTACACAATGATCCTTAGCTAATAACAAATACATAATAGACTCTAAACACACTTTGTAACAAATACAATTTTAACCTGTACATTGATATCAAAATTCGGTCAAATAACTAAGGCCAACAATTATATCTATCAGAAAAAGTTTAACATCAACACACTCTATATGTATGCATCTCTTCTTCTTCCAAAAAAAAAACACCAAAATAAGTGTTGCAAATTTCTAAATGATACCAAGATTGGGATTCGAACATAGCCTACCTAAGGCAATCTCATTCTTAATCTTTTTAACCTAAAAATATATATAGTGTGGAAGGAATCTGTTTATTGACCAGCCCTTTTAAACTTTCATCTTTTTCATGTACTGCTAAGTAATCAGGCCCGTAGAATGTGGAGAACTCAAACCCATGGTGTTCAAATTGCCCACGTTCAAACAACTAAACTAAATTACTTAATAATATCATTTAGTACACTTAATCAATGTTTTTCTAACTCAATTCATGCAAATTCAAGAAGAATATACGTGTTCAACTTGTTCCATGAACGGTATCTATCTTTTAAAAGATACCTTTAATTAGTTGTTTTCAACTTTCAAGCATCTCTTCTTTGAATTGTCTTGTTTGGAAACAGGGTCAAACTTTCCGGGTTTTATATAAATAGAAGTCGCGCGAAACCTCAAACTTCAATCAAATCTAAAATCCGGTCATTGGATTTGTTCCATTGGGATGGAGAAGATACAAGCATTGACATCACAGAATGGAGTTGTGATTTTTTCCAAGAGCACATGTTGCTTGTGTTATGCTGTCACCATTCTCTTCCAAGAACTTAGGGTGAATCCTATAGTTTATGAAATTGACCAACATCCTGAAGGAAGGGAGATTGTGAAGGCTCTTTTCTAAACAAGGGTATAACTCACGTCTTGTGCCAGTTGTATTCATAGGTGGCAATGGGTCCACCAACGAGGTCATGTCCATCCACCTAAGCGGCTCCCTCATTCCGCTACTGAAACCGTATCAGTCACTGTCTTAAATTTATAAACTCACACACTAGTTGTGGGTACAACTTATGTGAAAAAATAAGGCTGGCTCAAGAATGATTATTACTTATTATTATAAGTATTTAAATAGCTTTTGTTTAACTTCAGCTTCTAGCTAGTTGTGGGTAAGGAAGTTAGCTTGTTTGGCTACTATGATTATGATTGGTTTCTAGATTATGAATGGGGTAAACAGCACAGAATAATAACTAAGGTTCAAAAGTGTTCCGATTAGATCACTCACCATTGTATACCCGAGGGTGTATACCTTGTAAAATGCGTATTGAGTGACCTAATTGAAACACTTTTGAAACTTGGTTACTATTCTACAAGGTTACCCATTATGAATGTATCTTATTTAAGATGAATGGCTATGCTTAATTAAGATGAATGTGTGTGATTACAAAACAAATAGCTATGCTTAAGATGAATGTGATTATGAATTATTAAGAACTCCCAAATGTGTGTGTGTGTGAGAGAGAGAGAGAACCTTAGGTGAATCACATGATTTTTTTCTTAAAATGGTGTATTTTTTAAAAACAAAGTGGTAAATGGTATGGGTTGACTGAAAAATTTGGTAAATGGTAAAACTGTGATTCCTAATCACGGTTTCAGTTCAAAATGGTATTATCGAGAGACGTGTCTGCAATAAAGTTATTGGTTTTGCAATAAAGTTATTGGTTTTGCAATAAAGTAACTGAAACCGTTATTACGAATCACGGTTTCAGTTAAAATGGTAACACTAAAACCGTGATTGGGAATCACGGTTTCACTATTCTTCTGCAAATACCTGACACCTAATGATTGGGTGTTTGCATATACACAGAAACCGTGATTGGGAGGTGCGGTTTTACCATTTACCACATTTTTAATTAACCCGTACCATTTACCACTTTGTTTTAAAAAATATACCATCTTAAGAAAAAATTCAGAATCACACATCATTTTGTTTTGTTTATGGGTGATTAGAAATGTTCCATCTTAAATACCACAGACGCGTTTTGGGTGTAGTACGTAGTTGTGAATATGAGGAGCTAGAACTCGAGAGTTAAGTATGTTTGAATGAGACAATCCATGATAGGTGTGATCTAGGAAGTTTCCACTCAGGTGACTCAAAACAAAGTCATTAGCTGTAAGTGGTCAAGGCGTAGGGGCCATGATATATATATATATATATATATATATATATATATATATATATATAGTATAACCTCTATAATTTAATACTCGATAAATTAATAACCTCGATAAAATTAATAATTTGTCCGGTCCCAACTTGGGACCAGTATAAAATTGGACCCCAATCGATAAAATAATAAGATAATAATTTTTTTGAAATCTCAATGTAAATATATTGGTCCCAGCGAAACTATAAATTAATAATTACTAAAATATTCCAAAATTCTAAGATTTTCTAGTAAAAAATGAATCTATAGTCACTTGTTTTTTTATGAACTTCAAATCTATATTGAGTTCATCTTTAAATCTCCTCATTGCACTTAAGAGTTGAGGCACTGTATTCTCGTATTGCAACAAAAAGTTGTGAAGAGTTGTTGCCGATTGTAATGCTTCTTTCCGAGTGATCGGTTCCAAGGGTACTGAATCATCATCAACTTCATCATCAACCGGATTTTGAACGGCATCCGCCATAATTTCTTCAATGCTTTGAACCTTGTAACATTCATTATTTTCACCTGGATAATCTAACAACTCATTCACATCCATTTTGTGCCGATAATGCATTCTCGTAATCAAGTTCTCAAGCTCACGAATGTCTTCTCCAAAATTTACATCGTTTAAATCATTTGAGCCGGTTGGATTAGCCGAACGAATTTTATAGTGTCGATGCATTAATTTGAGAGTTGCTCACAAATATAGGCCTACTTTTTAAATTAATAATTTATTAATTTATCGATATAATAATATCTCGCTAAATTAATAAAATATCCCGGTCCCAATATTATTAATTTATAGAGGTTCTACTGTATATATATATATATATATATATATATATATATATATATATATATATATATATAGGGGAGGGATCAAGAGAAAACCACAAAGTTAGGCGAAAACCAAGAAAACCACATCATTTTAGACAATTTTTTTATTTACGTATACGTATCCAAAAACAATTTTTTTGATTTACGTATACGTAACCGCAATTTTTTTGTTTTATGTTTACGTATACGTAACACTATGTGTAAAAATATTTTTTGGTAAAAATGTTTAATATTTCATTGATACTATTATAAATAAATAAAAATAAACTAAAACAAAAAATAAAAATTATTATATGATTGGGTAAAATTGATTTTTTTAGTGGTTTTCTCGGTTTTCGCCTAACTTGTGGTTTTCTCTGGAACCCTCCCCTATATATATATATATATATATATATATATATATATATATATTTGATAAGCTAGCTTCTTCCATTCACTAGACTTGCTTTGATCTTTTCTGATCTAAATATTCCTCATTTGATAAAGTTGCATGCATGCAAATCACTAAATATGTACATAAAATATATATCTCTCCCGTGTTAAAGAATCAACAGATGAAGTTAATTATTTTAATTGCATTTGACCAAACATGTTAACTAATAATTTTTTCTTTCAAAACTGCAAAAAAAGGAACGTTAAAGTAGGCAAGAAAGGGTGAAAATGGTTGTTACATTTGTGAAACTATTCTAGATTTTTTTTGTTTTAAAATGCTAGGAAAAGGACATGCATATGCATACCCTCAAATATTTTTTGTTATGTAAGAAGAAAATAATGGTAATACATGCCAGTATTTTTTTTTCATCTCGCAATTGATATATGGCACCGCCCTCTACTATATTTGCATAATATTTCTAAGAAATGCTAATGGCATAAAATCGTTAGCCTCGCCATCATGTACAACTTCCATAAGGGATTCTACAAATGTTAGTTCATTGTATATTGGGAAACGACTTGAACGAAACCAACTGTATAAGGTTTGATTAAAGATGAAGACGAAACTGCTTTAAGAATCAAGAGCACTCACCTTAAATTTATAAGAAGTGATTATTGTTTTACACTATAACACATGTAATATGGGTTGTGTTGATGAAATATAGGCAAAACCAATACGGGCCGTATTGAAGCAATACAAGTCGTATAGATGACAACGCAACACAACATGAATTAGCCACGTTTTAAACCTAATTGACACCTTTCTTCAAAGGTTTAACACATATGACGAATCTGGACTACATACCATCAATGAAACACTTCTGCCATCAAAAAATTACTCTTAAAACATATTCATGTAGAGGATTTTGAAAATGAACCTGTGTAGAAGATTACGAGAATAAAATTGAATGATCTAAGAGTCGTGATGTCACTTTTATTAGATTATTAAACTTAAATTAGGTAACATATATTTGTATTATTTGTAAATATTACAATAGATACTTATAAACTCGTTTCGGCGGGAATATCTCAAAAGACACAACCGTTAAAACGGTTGGTACCGATTCACACACAAACCGCCAAAACAGTAGTATAAATACTTGTTTATGTATTGATTGTAAACTACCAAGATATTACGTTAATATACTTTTCGTTTTATCTACTTTAAGCATTTTTGTTACCCTCTGTTTCACAAACACACACCAATCCATAACCTTTTACGATCATTCAATCCCTTCGTGTTCTTGATATCCTAAATACTGGTATCAGAGCACAGAAAAATCAATATCCCGCTTAAACCTTATCATCTCTACACTACAACATCAATGGAGGGAAACAAATGCCGAAACAGAAATCACAAAAACCCAGCGATGCGCGATCGTCGTCTCTGCTATTACTACAAAGAACCCGGACATTTGATCCACAAGTGCATACTCAAGGAACGCGATGAATCCACGTTACTAATTCGACAAGCAATCGATACAGGGATTCAGAACCATGAAGGGCAAGATGATTACGCCACAGAGTACATCATCAGCGGAACGGAATTCGAACAATGGTCAGAATTATGGTATGTTAATTCACATTATAACCAACATATCACATGCAATTTATCTCAATAACCTTTTCGCTCTATTTCGGTCAGGACCGTAACCCTTATTTGTAGGCTTTCAACATGACGGTTAAATAATTACCACATAGCGGTTACAAAAAGCGGTTAATTAAATAGCGGTTATAAAACTACCAATTGTAGTTAATTAACTGCCAAATAGCGGTTATAAAACTACCAAAAACCGTTTTATGACGGTTATAAAACTACCAAATAACCGTTTTATGCTTCCTAGGAACCCCATTGCTTAAGTTCCTAAAATCATAACAAAGTCAAATAAGTGTGCACTCGACACCTTCTAACTTTTTTGGTGATTATTATGATTTACACCGGTTATACAAGTTAATCTTAATTACATTAAAATATTCAACATTTGATACTCTCTCTCTCTCTCTCTCTCTCGGTGTGAGAGCTAGAATATTGAAGGTCAAGATCACAATGTTTTAATGAAAATGGGCGAATGTTCTTGTTGATTAACAGGTGAAAGCAGGAACAAATGATGATTATCATTAGCTCTTGAATGCTTCATCAAATTAGTGTGATTATGAGATTGAAACAAGAAGTTTTATGGCTTTAGTTTTTATTTGAGGAAGGGAAATACATTAAGAGTTTTTCTTTACCATCTTCAATCCTCTAAACCCTAGTAAGCACCTTTTTCACATCAAATTACTGATTAGAAATCGGGTTCTGTTCAAAGGCTAATACGGGTCGTACTGTTGGCAACAATATGGTCCAGGAATGCGTTACGGGCTCGGGAAAACCGGATGCCCTACAGGCTAGAAAACCCAATATGCGTCGTATTAGTGTTTTCAATACGGCTCGTATTTGGAAATGAATACGGGTCATATTGCCATGTTATTGACTATTCTGATCAAATGGTTAATATGGCCGTATTTCCCGGATATCATGTGTGATACGGGTCGTGTGACTCTAGTTGGCAGAACTTTAAAATGGACCTTTTGAACTTAAAATGATTAGAGTTTTTGGTTTAGATAAGTTAATTAAGCTTATTTACTTAGGAAAACAAGATGAACTCCTAATTAACCTATTTGGATAGTTTTTATACAATAGGTTCGTTGTGAACGCGAGAGCTAGCGCCGGTTACACTTACATGTGATTTTAACGCATATATTTAAGCTAAGTTCCTCTGAACATTTCAAACTGAGATGTTTTTATTCAACTCGTAATGTTTTATACAAGTATTTATATCTTGAATTACTTATCAATGTGGTAGATAAAAGTTATAAACTAATAAAACGTGATACGGATAACTCAGATTAAATCATATTATCATCCATTACTACATAAACAAATTACATACATCAAATGAAGATGTTGAATTACTATCATCCTACAAATCACATCTAAAATCGATCATCAAACAAAAATGCAGAGATGTGATACATACCGGCTTGGTTTCACGGTGGCGGTTACAGATGACGCACGAGAGAGGTTTAAACAAACCACGAGTTAGCTTAGAACTATTGACTCTCACTCGCAACCGGAGGTACCGTTTTCCTTTTCAGATTGAGAACAGGTCCATCTTTGAACATTGAAGGTAGTTGTTAAGAATGAAGATGAATGCAGCAATCAATTTTAGGAAATTATTTGCTGTAACCACATCTCCAAGAAAGCGCCCATAAAGAGGTGTAGAAAGGGAGTGAAACGGAGAGAATGAGAGATTGAAAGAGAGAATTTAGTGTTTGCACCCAAAAGGAAATGGGATTAATCAGAAACGGGTATGGATGAGAATAAGGATTCGCGTGTTACTTGAATAGGGTCAAAGAGAATAGGCGGGAAAAATAAGGGGAGGGTGGCTGAGAGAGTAACATGTGGCACCAAAAACCTTTATTTATTAGTATGTAAAGATATAGATATAGATGTATCATCACAGATTTACAATGAATATTCTTAGACTTACACTCATCAACCCCTTGGACTCGGGGAGAGCTTGCTCACGTGACGACTTTTAGTGTTTCACACACACTATTCTCGGTGGTGAAGGGTTGTATTTATGGACTCCATACCCTAATTATTGCAACAAAATAATTATGAAATTTTGTCACACTATTAACTATGATTACGAGATACTATACTTTTTAATTTCTTCACGAAAAAATCTATCAACCCGATTTTATATATTTTAATCCATCAGCTTATATAAAATATATGAATAGTCACTAACTAATTTTTTATATTAAAGTTCTTAAACTCATAATAATCTCATACGTTATTACTATAAACTAATTTTTTTTTATTTATAATAATGACAAATTTCAGTAGTGAATTCAAATAGATCAAATGTTGATGGTTTGGGCCCAAAGAAAATGGTTTAGGTCCATACACAGGCCCAACCGAACACGAGGCTCGACCCAATCTCACCATATAAATAATGAAACCCTAATTCGATTCCCAGATCAATCCGCACGCCGTCGATTCACCAGATACATCTCTTCCTATTATTCGATCATGATGATGTTCGTTGAACGATTCTTTAGATCGTATGTCTTTCAATTGAAACATTACAGTTTGTATTTCTGTTTTTGAAATTTGTTTGCCAATGAGGACATAAGTCTGCCATGAGCGTCAAGGACAAAATTGCGCATCCATGGAAACACCATGGAGTTCTTGATGCGAAGAAGAATGTGGCAACATGCTAATCTGAGGCTCTCTTTTTTCATTAGTCATAAACAGTTTGTCATTTGATTCAAAACCCTAGTTTTGAAGGTCAGTTTTAAGATTGACTGTTTATTTTGTTTTTACTTTCTTTTTATTTATAAAATGAGGGTTTTATGAATTCATGATTTTTTATCATCTTTATCTTTAACATCACCTCCAATTTAACAATGCTTTTTAATTTGTAAAATTAAGGGTTAATTAATTGTTTTATGATTTATTATCAAGATGATCCAATGACAATTGATTGAAGTTTATCAATTTTATGTCTTTCTATTTCAATGCATGAGTTAATCATTTTTAGTTTTGTAAACAAGCAGAGCCTGTTCTAGAGATTAATCTCTATATTGCATATATGTATTTCAGTATCATTGTAGATAACACTTTAGTTTAGAAATCATCTAATCATCTCAAAGTACTCTTGCACCTGTAATAAAAGATTTTTGTGTACAGTAATTAAGCGTCCCCGTCTTTAGGTCATCCCATATGCGGGCGATGAGTGGTGCGTGAATGAGCTAGAAAATGTTACTGTTTATTTGACTTTTCATTGGCTAGATAATTTTTTTTAAATCAAACTCTTTAAATGTCACGCTTTACTTTTTTTTTTTTTTTACACAACATTTATATACTATCCTTTTTTTTTATAATTTTATGTTTCAAAATAAATCCTAACAACCTTTTGAATTGGTTTTGTTTTGCTTTGCTTTGTGGTGTTCATTATTCAAAAATGACTCGGATGATTAGAGTTTGAATATAAGTTTATTTGATTCGAGTAATTCATGTTTATATATATATATATATATATATATATATATATATATATAGATTTCTTTTTATCATATGAGTTTAAGTATTCAACCTTCAAGCCGGGTAAGCATTAGACTTTTAAAATATATAATTGTGTAAGCATTGGGTAAATATGTAATTAGGTCTATACGCCACCTATTTTTTCAAACTTGAACAATTTTTTATTTGTATATCGTGAGTATAGTACTATACGCAAAAAACTATACGCTCCACATAGGCCTATACGACCCATATAGGTCTATACGTCACCTATTTTGTTTTTCAAACTTGATCAAATTCTGGTTTGTATATGGCGAGTATAGTCTCATACGCAGAAGCCTATACGTCACCTAGGAGATTTTTTTTCCAAATTTGGTCTTGTTATGTATAGAACAATGTGGAGTATAGCTCTACAGGCAGACAATAGGGCTATAAGCAGAGTATAGAGCCATACGCTCTCTATACACAGTCGATTGCTTCTCTTGAAACAAGATTCGAACAATACTGTTGGAAAAAGACTTATACGAGGCATATAGCCTTTGACCTGTACGAAAGTAGAGAGCCATACGCTCTCTATAAGCTCTTTATATGCGGTCGATTGCCTACTATTAACCTATACGAGGCGTATAGCCTTTAACGACGTGTCCAATTAGCAAATTCTATCTATCACCCTTTAATGTTACAATTCAAAATTAGAAACTAAGTTTAAAAGGTTTAAAGTGTAACTTAGGGGAACAGTAATTTAACCATACAAATGATGCCACCTCATTTTTTATTTTTATTTTTATTATTTTTTTGTTTTCTATATTTTTACTTTTAGCCTTATACTATATATAATATACATTTTTAACCCGTTTCATTTTCTATGAATTTTATTTTCCTTTAATATTTTATTTTCAGTGTTTCGATATTTTTTTTTCTTAAAACGGAGTTGTATTAAAATTCAAGTTTTTTTTTCATTTATTCAAAACCGAGTATTTTTTTGGTAGGCTATAGCAAGTGTCGTTACCGTTATGATAAATGTCACTACTAGAAAAAACACCTTAGATGACATGCATTGCGTGTCATAAAAGGGGTTAGATGACACGCCAGCATGTGTCAAGGAAGACCATTTCAAAAAAAATAGATGACACACGTGTGTGCGTGTCATCTTTTTATGACACACATTTATGACAAGGCTTTACGACAAGAGGCGCGTGTCAATGATGCATGTCATAAATAAGATGACAGAGATTTTATGTCATAAATGCGTGTCAAGGATGGCTTGTCATAAATAAGTTGACAAACTTTTTCTGTCATAAATGCGTGTAATTTGTTTTACTGTTTAAAAAAATTAATTTATAAATCCTTGCTATTAATCAGATTAAATGACAATTAATATATATATATATAGGGGAGGGATCAAGCGAAAACCACAAAATAAGGCGAAAACCGAGAAAACCACATCATTTCAAGCAATTTTTTTATTTACGTATACGTATCCAAAAACATTTTTTTGGTTTACGTATACGTAACCGTAATTTTTTTGTTTTATGTTTACGTATACGTAACACTATGTGGAAAAATATTTTTTGGTAAAAATGTTTAGTATTACATTCATACTCTTATAAATAAATAAAAATAAAATAAAATTAAAAATAAATATTATTATATGATTGAGTAAAATTGGTTTTTTAGTGGTTTTCTCGGTTTTCGCCTAACTTGTGGTTTTCTCTAGAACCCTCCCCTATATATATATATATATATATAATTAATGTATATTAATACAAAATAAAGCACATAAATACCAAAATAATCCATTTCATAAAATATTAACAAACATTTTGTCTAGTTAACGATATGTTAATTCAAAATATGTCATATACAAATTTCACCGAAAAATGAAATTTGCCACATAACTCGACCAATTTTCACGCACTTCATCAACATCAGCATCAGTGTATGTATCTTTACTTCCCCCAACCTGTGAAAAAAAATTTAAACAAGTTATTACTAAAAGTCAACGGGTCAAACACTGCCCTAGTTCGCCAATTGGAAAGAACTACAACTAAAACATAAGTAAATCAAGCTGATCAGCTCAAAAAACTGTTAAAAAACATATTACAGTTAACCTAACATTTAAATACGAAGACACAAAAATGATATAGTTACTTTTTCGTTGGGTATTTATGTTATTAAGGAGGTTAAGAGGAGGAAATATGTAAAAAAACTCTATAATTAAAATTTTAAATATTTTTAATTTTTTAATAATTCGGTTTATTTGAATGGATTCGAATTTGAATAAACTTTATCGAATCGATTTAAACAATTAAAATTCTAATCTATATTTTAAAATCTCAAATTTGAATAATTCGATATGAATAAACCGATTTGATTCGATTGAACACCCTACTTTTGCTCAACAACATTCGTTCAACCAAGTTCCTCAACAACAAAAAACGTTCAACCAAAGTCCTCAACAACAAAACGCGTTCTACCAAGGTCCTCAACAGCCGAATCCGTTTATTAAAAAAACTCGTATACAATCAGGATACACATTGTTTATTAACCCAATGTTATTTTCTCAGTCTCATCCAAACAAACCCCGACCCTAACCTAGAATTTGTTTCGAAAACACAAAATTTGGCCAAATCCGTTGAAGACACCCAAGAAACACCAAGGATAAAACGACACAAGGAAGTGGGTCATCTTGGCTAGGGGTGAGCAAAAAACCGAAATAACCGAACCGAAACCGAATTAACCGAAAAACCGCACCAAAAAAATCGAACCGAACTAAAACCGACGGCTTTGGTTTTGTATTTTTTGAAAACCGAAAATTACAGTTTGGTTTCGGTTTTGTATCTTTTGAAAACCGAAAAAACCGAACTGAACATATACATATGCTTAAATTATATATATTATATGCATTCACATTTCATAATATATATTATATTGTGTTGTGTGATTGTATGTTAAAAGTGTATACATATTTGTGTTACACGTATTTGTATTTATAATAGATTATTATTTATATTTATTGAATTTATAAATTATAATGTTTTTTTTATGTTGAGTATTTTTTAAAACTCTAGTAATTTTTGTAGTCTAAAATATTTAGTATCAAATGTGTGATAACCATTAGTTAATAAAAATAATTTAGGTCTAAAATTTCAAACCAAGTTTAGTATCTTGGGCTATTTTTCTTTTACAAAAAAAAAATTCAAGTCCAATTGGTTTTAAAACCGAAAAAACTGAAACCGAACGGTTTTAAAAAACCCAAAACCAAACTTTCGTTTTTTGGTTTGGTTTTATCCCAAAACCGATCCAAACCGACCCATGCACACCCCTAATCCTGACCAACCATAAGGAAGTGAATGTCGAACGAGGAGTTGACCTTAACAAAGACGTTTGTCGTTGTGTCGGAATATCTTGTGATTAACTCATGCTAAGGGGAGTACCCACATTTTCCACACCTCCACACCCTATACGTCAGCGTCACATCAAATTTCACAGTTTTTTCACACCCCTCCATATTTGAGGGAAATGGTTCCACTTCTTCAAACCACATTGTCATTTTCTTTTTCTAATTTAATTAATTTTATATAACAACTTAAATAAAAATAAAAAACATTACGGTTAAAAAATTAGAAAAACATTACATAAAAAATGAAAAAACATTACATTTAAAATAATAAAAAACGTTACATTAAAAATAAATCATTGCCTCCTAAGTCGTGCCCGGGTCTTTGCTTGTAAAGCTATAACGCTTTTGAGTTGTTCACCCGAAAGTAGCGCTGACATATGAACTCATCTTCAAGTGGAATTGGTAGTAAAGCTTCTCCTTGTACTTCAATGTTCTCACCTATTATATCAAGGTAAAAAGTAAGATCAAAGTTTTAAAAAAAATGTAAAAATATGAAAATAAAGTAGTAATACAACGCAAATATTCATAATACCCGAGAAACTATAATTCATTATGGCTCATTTGGCGACTATATTTGTTGCTAGAGGCAGAATTTTGTTGCAGATTGGTAGTAAAGCTTCTCCTTGTACACTTAGTTCCATCATAACTTCAATGTTCTCATCATGACTAGAAGCAGAATTTTGTTGTTGAATGAGATCTTCATCATGATTTGAAGCAGAATTCGATTCCATGTCACAAAAAAACTACTTGTTTCAACATTATTCAATAAAAATAGTTAGTAAATGCACGGTGTGAAGCCAATAATTGAAAAACATACCAAAACTAAAACTTACTAAAAATATAATTTAAACTAACATGCCCTCTCCATCTGGACGTATACACAAAAAATCATCGTCAATGTCTACTAAAGCGGAATCTTGTGTAACATCAACAGTAGCATCAAATTCCAACATATCATCACTTTCACCAATTGCTTCATACTTGTACATCTTATGTGGTGTGAAACCAATAATAGACAAATTCTCATCTTGTTGATCTTGAACATAAAAAACTTGTTTGGCTTGACTAGCTAATATGAAGCGTTCAGACCGGTGACCAAGCCTTGCAAAGTTGACCACTGTGAATCCAAAATCACCCTTTTTTACTCCACGAATACCAGCCCAATCACACATGAAAACAGGAACGGTAAACATACGATAATCAATATCCCATATCTCCTTTATACGAAGAAAGAAAGTAACAACGCCATACACGGGATTGGAGTCTTTTGCACTAGCAATCTGCAGAGCATGTGCAACTAAAGATACTCCACTTCATTGAGTTGTTCTAGATTCATCTCTAGATGTTGTATGGAACTGATACTCATTTATGGCAAAACCGCTATATTTATTAACAGCAACACTAGGCCCTTTGGCCAACCAACGAACACTATCACAAATATCTTCCCCATTAGCCAAACACCTTTCAAACTCATTCTTAATCCAACTAATAAATGTCCGACTGTGTTGGCTCTGCAACCATGTACTATTTCGAGAGGCACGAGGGTTGAGATCCTTCAATTCCAACATATGTTGCCTGAAATATAGTAGCAATTAGAAAAGGTTTTATGTATTAGATAGAGTACAACGAAAATACAGTTTTATGTAATTCTTACTCTATATACGGCTCTACAACGGCAGTGTTTCATAATACATAAAGATGAGCTTGATCAAGTAACTTAGCATCCACAACAACGTTTGTAGCCCGCGATAAAAACTTCCCGGTGCGGATTATTTCATCAGCATGTTCATGAGGATTGCCAATTGATTTCATGTTTTTTAGGTAGTCCGAGCAAAATTCTAAGGCCTCCTCTGCCACATAACATTATGCAATGCAACCCTCGGGTCGATGATGATTTCGTACATACCCTTTGAGTGTTTTCATGTATCTCTCAAATGGATACATCCACCTAAAATGAACCGGGCCACATAACCTCACCTCTCTTACCAAATGCACCATCAAGTGAATCATGATATCGAAAAACGAAGGAGGAAAATACTTCTCCGACAAACACAAAGTTAATACGATGTCACTTTGCAACTTTCCTAGTTTACTAACATCAACAACTTTACTACACGACTCGTTGAAAAATGACACAAACTTATGATTGTTTTCCTCACTTTCATGTGTAGCACCCCTTTGATTGCAAATGGGAGAAGTTGTCGCATGAGTACATGACAATCATTAGACTTCAAACCATTCATCTTTGAAACATCATCGGACACGAGATTCTTGAAATTGGAGCAATACCCATCAGGCACTTTTATGTTAGACAGGGTATCATAAAATAGATGTTTCTCCGAGGTATTCAATGTGTAGCATGCAGGCGAAAGCCAAAGTCGATTCCCTCTCGGTTGAGTTTGTAATTCAAGTTTAATGCCCAGCTCTTCATGATCTTGTAGTGCTTTTAACCCATCCTTCGTCTTGTGTGGAAAATTCAACAATGCCCCATAAACACTCTCACACACATTTTTTTCTATGTGCATAACATCTAACTGATGACGAACAAGCAACTTCTTCCAATATTCAAGTTAAAAAAAATGATTTTTTATGCCACAATTTAGCTCTCTCATCAATACTTTCGTTTTTATTCTTTGACGTTTTCTTCCCTGACGTTTCCTTCTTTGACGTTTCGTTCTTTAGCTTTTTCTTCTTACCCCATGTATTATCAAACCCCGTGAGATAGTTGCAAATTTCTTCACCAGATAATGGATTTTTTATAACATCGTTTTCTTGTTGATTGTTGAAATGTTTTTTTCTTTTACCAAAAGGATGTTCAAATGGGAGGAATCTTCGATGCCCAAGGAAGCATATTTTTTGGACTTTGGCAACCATTGTGAACAAGTATTCTCTGAACATACTGGATAAGCATAATAACCTTTCGTAACACACCCCGAAAGATTACCGTACGCGGGGAAGTCATTTATAGTCCAAAGTAGTATTGCTCTTAGATTGAAGTATTCTTTCTTATAAGCATCAAACGTCTTAACACTAGTTTCCCAAAAGAGTTTTAGATCTGCTATCAATGGTGCCAAGTAGACATCAATATTGTTACTAGGTTGCTTTGGCCCTGATATCAATAGAGTCAACATCATAAACTTTCTTAACATACACAAATAAGGTGGTAGATTATATGTTATTAGGATCACCGGTCAACAGTTATGCTTGGAACTTAATGACTTATGAGGATTGATACCATCAGCGGACAATGCTAATCTAAGATTTCGATTTTCTTTTCTGAATTCTTTCCATGTGCTATCAACAAGGTTCCACGAGAGGGAATCGCGAGGATGAGTTAGCTTACCATTATTGACCCGACCTTCTGCATGCCAAGTTAAGTCATGTGCAACTTCTGGTAACGAAAACATTCTTTTAAATCTCGGGATGGGAATAAAATACCACAAAAATTTTGAAGGCACGTTCTTGGTATTCTTCTTCCAACGAGATGTGCCACAAGTTGGACACTGAGAAGCATCCTTATGTTTTTTCCAGAACAAAACACAATCGTTTTCACATGCATGAATCTTTTCATATTCTAGACCAACTCCTTTTAGCAACTTCTTGGCCTCATATATCGAGCTAGGGATTGTATTGTTTAATGGTAAGACCTTTTTCAGGGTACCCAACAAAGCATCAAAACTAGCATCAGACCAGCCAAATTGACCCTTCAAATGTTGGAATTTCAATAATCCAAGTGCACTATACTTTGACCCTTCGTAAAGTGGCTTGTCACATTCTTCAAGAAGTGATTTCAATGAATCAGGATCTTTCTCTACATATGTGAAGGCATCATGTAGCATTTCCTTTGTATAATCAAAGTCGGGAGATCTAGATTTATTAGGACATGTAGAATCAAGGTTGGGAAGTTTTTTCTCCATGGAAAGACCAAACCTTATAACTTTCATCGAAACCGTTGACAAATAGATGATAATGCACACTGTCAATTGAATGGTGACACAAATTGATACAATTTACACAAGGACATGGAATAACATCTGATTTTGGATTATTACTTTGCGCAAACTCTAAAAAAGCCTCCACACCTTCGTCATATGCCTTTGATAATCTATTAGACGTAATCCATGATTTCTCCATAACCATTTGTTACTAGTTTAAGAATATAACATAAAACAATCATATAACATATTTTCGCAGACCTACTAGATATAGTACTAAAATTAAAGTTGTTACCCAAGTTGTAGATTAATAAAACTCTAGATATAGGAACACATTTAAGTACTTTGAAAATTGAATCAGAAAGTGTGTTCTCCAAGCATAAGTAATAAAGAAACATGCTAAATAAATATCCATTTTGAGATGTTTATAAGCATGATACAAATTAGTCATATTGTCTTACCTCTTTGATAGTTTCAGAACCTTCTAATACGCAAAGTGATTGAAATTCACCTAACCTGAAAAGCTGAAACACCCAAAAGAGTAAGATGTGCAGACAATTCATGATCTCTATTCAAGTTTCAATATACACAAATCCACAAAAATGGGACCCACAATGAAATTAGACTAAATGAATGAAACATAAAATTGCTCAGATTTACAACTCAAACAACATGAACTTTGGAAGGTGGACTCTGACAGATAGAGCACTAATCCCTCTAGGATCTAAATGGCAATAAACTTTACCAAAAAATTCACAATGAAAATGATGGAAATCAAACCAAAACAAACCCTAATAGATAAAATAACTTATTCAAAACAGGACATATGATCAGCGCATCAATGCTTAACTTATTTCAAACAAATAACAATTCAATTAACAACCTAATTTGGAACATACTGTTATGTGCGAAGTAACAATTCATTATGCATCAATTAACTTATTACCAAAAAATTCACTAGAACAATTTCATTCTAACTTTCATTTATTAACATCAGATCAAACAACAAGAGTATTGAAACGAAAAGCCTACATAAACAAAGAAACATATTCAATCACCGAATCACGACGCAATCGAACGATTAGAAAGATAAACTGACGGAATATTACCTTGAGAATCTGAGAGATGAGAGGTAATCTAAAGGTGAATTCCGGCAAACGTTATGTGGGAGGATTGATGGCGTTCCGGCGAAACCCTAGGTAATCTGAAGGTGAAACCCTAGGTAATCTGTCGGTTTTAGATTGCACAATAAGAATGGCGAAACCCTAGGTAATCTGAAGGTCCGACGACTTGTTACGTGGTTGCGCGATGGTTGTTCTTCAGATTAGAGGTGGATGCTAGTGGTTGTGTGATGGTCCTTTAGATTAGAGGTGGATTCCGGTGGTTGCGCGATGGTTCTTCTTCCTCGTTGCGCGACGGTTTTTCTTCCTGCTTGTGCGATGGTCGTTCTTCAACTTTTAGGTTTCCAGAGATCAGAGATGACTGAAGGCGGGTTTTAGGTTTAGAAATATGACGCGGGTTTTAGGAATATAACATGACAGAAACAAGATGACACGCAAATGTAAATAAACCGTCCTTCCTGTTTATTTTTTTGTTGTGTCACCTAAAAGATGACACACTCATTGTGTGTCATATTTCACGTGTCATCTAAAATGTTTTTTCTAGTAGTGTGTGACCGGTATTGATATTAGCGAAACCGGTCTCGATATTTGCTTTTATGATTTTCGATGAGTCGAACCGATACCGACCAACCGTAAAGCAAAGGTTAAAACAATTCGTTAAAATTATTTGAAAAAAGACTTGTCAAAAATGTATTTTATGTTATCAAGATTTCAATCAATGTCAAATCTGAGTCACTTTTATATCCTGTAGATAACAATAATACAAGTATGACACAAAGACTTTTCAATCAACTTTCTTCTTCACTTTGGCACAGAATAACTCTCAGTTTCCTATAATTGAACTTTTACAAAGTTACTCTTTAAATATAAAAAATAAATAAACAAACACAATCTAAAACATGAACTATTAATAATTCATTTCTAATGTAATGATAATAATTACATCAGAAATTACCACCACTGTTTCCTCCTCCACAACCCACCACCTCCACCTCCTACCACTGCCATCGTCACTGTCACCCCCACCCACCACCAGGGGCGGATCCAGGAATTTTTTTCAGGGGGTTCACTGTTTTTAGATGATCCAATTTCATAGGGCCGGACATAAAAATTTTCGGTTCGGTTCGATTGGTCGGGTCGGGTCGGGCAGGAGCGGCTCAACCATTTTTGGAGGCCTAAAGCGAAGAAAAAAACATGAAAATTATGCTTCAAATGTTCACAAAATCAACTAATTTGTATTTAAGAGTCATCTACTCATTTGTTTCTATAAATTTTTTACCTCTAATCATATGAATGCTCAAGAACACACATTTAGTTCAAGAAAGAGTTCTTAGTTTTATAGCTTCACAACCGGATCAAGCGAGCAGCAGTGGGCGGCGTCGTAAGGGGGTTCACCCTATAATATTTTAGGGGGTTCACCCCAGTTTTTTTACCTACCGTTACACTAAAATTTCAAAACTCGGGGGGTTCCTGTGCACCCCCCCGCTTCAACTTACATCCGCCCCTGCCCACCACCGCCGCCATCACCCACCGTCCCCCACCACCACCTACGACCTCCATCGCCACTCATCACCGATTTTATTCCTTCGTCTTTTCTAGCCTACTAAACAACATAAAGTAATGATTTATTTCATTCCCTCATGGTAACCAAACAAGACAATGGAATGGAATGGTCCATTTCATTCTTTTGTCCATTTCATTACCTCGTTAATTCCATTCACTCGTCCATTTCATTCCCTCATACCAAACAGACCCTAAGTGTTAAAAAGATAAATTGTTGACCGATTTTGTTAAATAAGATTTTATCTTGTTTGTAAATATATTAAAAAATACTAGAGGGGTGCGCGTGCGATACAACAAGTAACATAACACACTTACACATAAGTATGTGAACAACTAATTGGTGAAATATAATATAGATTTGAAAGTCTAATAAAATTTATAAAATAAAGTAATATGAAATCGTATAAAATAAAAACGATTTTGAGAATTTAATTTAATAGGAAACTGATTGTTACATATTTAGATATCAGTTATTTTTTTGTATTTTTTTCACATAATTAATAAAAGACAATTTTGTCTCCAAAAAACTTAAAAATCAACCTAAAAAGACAATCACATCCTCATCAAATATATTATAATATAGTATAGATATACATGAATTGAAATTTAAGGTGAAAAATAAAACTAAATTCGGTGACTTTTTGTAACAGCCTAAGCAAACTGTACCAATCACGGTTTTGTTTTCACTCGACGAGTTGATCGCCCAGGCAAAACACGTCTTAATAGATAAGGTATTCACCCCTTATAAGAAAGGCTTCGTTCTCTCCCTCAAGCGATGTGGGATATTACACTTTTAGTAAAAATCGAGTCGGGTGGAGTTAAAAATCATTGATTTTATGAAACTTATGTCAAAGATCATTCACCGCTAAGAATTTGATTACATGAATCCATTATAGTGAAATGTACTTAGAAATGGTGAAAATGACCAAATTAAGTGGAAAATGGATCATTGATAGATTTTGGCTAATTAGATTAAAATTAGCTTAATTTTGAAACACCATGTGAGGTGATTTAGCCTAGGTGAAAAAGGGTGGGAACTTTAGAAAGATTGCAAATAGAAAACAATCCTTGTGTCCAAGTACACGACTTAAAATTTCTCATATGATAATTTTGATCATTGTTGAAATAATATAACGTTTGTTATCAATTTCACACTATATACTAATTGAAGTTTTAACAACTCACTACCTCATAATTAACTTTTTATTACTTATATATATAATAATATTTATTAGTAATTATATATTTATTATACAATCATATGTTTATTATATTAAATAAAAGTTATTATATTTATACAAGTAATATGTTGTTTTAGGCTCTTAGACTTGGTCAAGCTCGTTTATTAATTGGCCTTTCCAATTTGGCTCAAACTCGGGCTCGGACTCGTTTAAGTTCAGTTCAATTCGAAACTTTATGGAGCTGATTTCAACTGAGTTACGAGCGGTAAAACTTGTTTACATCCTACCCAAAAAGTTGCATGGGTTTGATGAACAATTGGATGCACATTAGACCAGTGATCACTTGATCATGGTTTTGATCTTGTTAAAAAAAGTAGAAAACAAGTAAAATAAAAGAAAAATGGTGCTTGACAATAAACTAATGGTTGTGTGAAATAATAATGCCTCAATGATTTAGAATTATCATGCTTTGCTTAGCTCAGTCCCAAAAAGGAGGATTAAAGAAGTGAGGGAGACTATTGAAAAGGCATGCTTTTTGTTTACTTTTGAATTTGTTTAAAAAAGACAAATCTCATCACATGAACCACAAGAATCTATCAAAATATTACATTAAAATAATTATATACCCCTTGAAAATAAAATTGAAATCTACAAATAGTGACTAGAATTACAGAAAAAAAAGAATAAAAAGAGACAATTATTTGTTACTACACATTCAATGATTCAAAACCAAATAAAAAAATACTTCAAATAATTAAATGACCCTCATATCATAATTGAAATGTCCAAATTGCCCTCAAAGACACTCACACTTTCACATGGTTAACATAACCACCACCATTGAAGAGACAGCCAGCACCATTGAGGAGGAGACAGGAAGTGAGCCAGATGGTGAGATGGCCATCGTGTTGGGTCCAAAAGGTGTTATGTCATCTGGGTTAGGTGGGCTAGGACTAGAAGGAATGATGGGTAGGGATGATTCAGTAGGTGAAAGAACACCTCCACTAGGTGTAGGGAACAGAGGAGAGATGTCAGGAGATGCAGCAGGGGAAGGAGAAGATAATGGTGTTGATGATGCAGAGATTGTATTTGCTGCAAATGATAAATGGGAAGAAGGGAAAGATAAAAGACATAAAGCCATAAGTAAGATAAGTGTTGATGGCGCCATTATATGATTTCTGTAATCAATGTGTTTTTGTTTTGGGAATGGAGAGTGAAGGGTGATGAGTGAGTGGTTATGTAATGAATGATTGATTCATGAATCATATGGAATTGGAATATTTGGGGTGTGGCATGTTCATCAAAGTTACATGTTTTATGTACTTTTTTATCTTTCAAATTTATATAGGAGTTAATTGCATAAATGACCCCTATGATTTGATCAAATTGAAAGTTTGATTCCCAGGTTTAAAAAACTATAAATTTAGTCTAAACTTTTAAGACATGGTTGCATCTTTAGCCTCTAGTGTTAATACCAGTTAGTTTTTATCGGGAAGTTAGCCCATTTACCATCCACGTGACTTACATTATTCATTTTTATGATTAAGTTTGCAATCGTAAGTCACGTGGTTAATTTTGCGTTAAAAAAATAATTGGTGTTAACATCAGGGACTAAAGACGCAACATGTCTCAAATGTTTGGGCTAAATTTGTAATTTATAAAACATGGGGGGCAAACATGCAATTTGATCAAACCATAGGGGCCATTTATGCATCTAACTCTTTATATATATTGGTTTAAAGGTTTACTCCCTAAGAGCATTTCCAACCCGTTCTTTATATTATGTATCCCTATCTTTATAATTACACTAAAAAGCACTACTTTTTCTACCTTTTATCTTTACTTTTCTCTCTTTTTATCCTTATCATTATAATTATACTAAAAATCACTGCTTTTATCCTTATATTTACAAAAACCTTATATCTTTTCTCTCTCCTCCACTCATAACCACTTTAAATCACTCATTAAAATATATAAAACTCACTCACATAATTATACCAAACGGGTTGTGAATGCTCTAAGATGAAGTTTATTTTTTATATAAAGTCATATATATACACACATATACATATACAGTGGATGTATATTTTGAAAACCCACATAAGTGGAGAAAACCTTAAAAACTCTACCAAAAAACATGTTTTAAAAATAAATAAAAACTGGGAATCATTCTTAGCAACTTTTATAAAATTTTCGTCAAAAAATACAAAAAACGCGAGCGGTTTTTTTTTAAATGGACAAAAATCCCCGTTTTTTGTGTAAAAACTAAAAATACATATGTAAAAACACGTGTTACATATTTAAACAACTGGGCAGAATTTAAAAAAAAATTATAAAATATCTGGTCGGCTCTTTTTTGATTTTTTTTTTTTTATAAAAAGTTTTGAAATTACATATAAAAGGTTTTCCAAAAAAGAAACATTGTAAAAATCCGGTTTTTGGACAGTTTTCAAGCGTTTTCACAACTAGAAGGGGTTCTCATAATATACATTCCCTACATATACATAGGAAAGGGTTCAACCGTTCAAGAGAAAACCACATAGTTATACGAAAACTAAAGAAAACCAACCAAACTATTAATATAATTTATAAATTATTTGATCCCTACCCTATATATATACATATGTATAGGTATGTATATGTATATATATATATATATATATATATATATATGTATGGATCAAATGAAAACCATAACATAGTCTTACGTATAGGTAACTCGTAGTATTACGTATACGTAACAACTTCTCATTTTCCATAGTGTTATGTATACGTAACACGTCAGGTCAGCGGGTGGAAAGGCACCCCCTCAAGCCTAGCCTGGTAGTTCAAAGTTTTTAATAATTTTGCTTAGCCACCTTGCAATTTTTGTTGAAGGCACCTTCAAAGTCTCCAACTATCTCAAGGTTGCTCTGTTTTTTTGGGTAGAGAGACTCAGAGACCCTATGTTTAAAGAAGATGAAGATGGACATTAGACGAAGTATAAGAATATTTTAAATTTACCTTTTTACCCTAAATTAATAAAGAATGTGATGTACCGTTGAGTTTTGTCAATCAGATGCTTTGTACTTTTCTCTTTTATTGTTTAATATTTAAAATATGATTTTATATATTTTAATATATATTAATATTTTATATAAAATCAAGTTTTCTCTTGTGATATATTTAGTTTTGTTTATATTTAAAAAAAAGTTAAATATAAATTAAGTTGTATCTCGTGTAATATATATTTTGATGGTGAGATGCATGTTTATTTATATTATTTTAAATATACTTTTAGTCACGTTTGTAATAAAACGCTAAACGTATATGACGACAGTAGAAAAGATATTTTCTATAATCCAACTTAAATTGCAATAAAATATATTAAAATATAAAGTGGACTTAATAGTAAATGAAAAAGTATAAAATAACATATTTTAAATGAAAAGTAGAAAATAACATATTTTTTTTATAAATTTTAAGCTATGGAATTATAGTTTCTGAATAGATTTCTTTTGGTTTCCTAGAATTTAATATTCATGGTGTGATTAGTTTAAGTTATGTTTTTGACAAAAGCAATTTTTTTTTCATAAACAGCTTAAAAATATTTCTTGATCAAGACGTGTAGTGTTTTTTTTTTTTTTTATCAAGGTGTGTAGTGTATTACTAGGTAAGGATATTTGATAATATCATGTAGAAGACGTATTTTACGATGTAGTTTGATGTCATAATATTGTGAGTTTGAATTTTGCTATGAGTATATGACTCGGTGCAAAAAAAATTACTTGACCCTTCATGACCATTTTAACATGACTTATTTTTGCATCCGCTGACCAAAAATCTTGGATCCGTCACTGGTTACGTATATGTAACACTCTTCATTCTTATATTTATGTTCAATATATATGTAATAGATATTTAAATACCATTTTATCAAAAAAAAAAATTATAAATTATGTTATTAATTTGGTTGGTTTTATCTACTCTTCACATAACTATGTGCTAATTCTTTTTCTATTAATTATATTCTATTTTTGAGTACATGTACGTCTACCTTATTAAAGAGAATATTTGGTGATCCCTACCAAGTGTAACTAGCTAGAGAATAGTAGCCAGTAATCCCTATCAAAATTAGGGAGAAGAATTGTAAGAGGACATTCATTGGAGAAAAGATTATTGATCCTTACCGAGAGAACATTTACAAACTATGATTTTTTTATCAAAGTAATAATCATATTTAATCGCCAACCTTTATTCATAAAAAAACAGTTATAGTTCATATCAGGGGCGGATCTATGAAGAGGCAAGGGGTACCTGATGGTACCCCTCAACTTTCGACGCGCAGCGGGAATTTTTTTTTTTACCGTTTTATGTATCCAGATACCGCTGAACGAAATTTTAGATACCCCTGAATTTTTTTCCTAGATCCGTCACTGGTTCATATGTATTCTGTGTTTTGTAATCACATATTCACCTTCTCACCTTTAAAAAAAACAAATTTTCTTTTCAACATTGTCCATTTATATCTTACTGTTTGGTAAAATTAAATTCCATTTCATTTGTATATGTAGAGAAGAATAAGACAAGAGACCCCATCCAACAACTACCACTTGCAAATGATAATGTTTCAAACTTTGTGAAATTTCAAAGTACACTTATTCTTATTATTATTAACCTTATAAAAGTCAAAAACTTTAAATCACTTATTGTATTTTTTGTTTTAAAAATAATAGAATTATATGTATTTTTATTTTTAAATTGAAGATTCTAGAAATTTGATTGTTTTAACCTCACATACTTAAAATCATGTAACATAAGTATGACTTCTGTACTCCATTTATTTAAAATGTTAAGAACATATTAGTGTGTTATAAATGATTTATAATAAAGTTGTAAAGCATGTTACAAATTGAAGTTATAAATTATATACTTTATTCTTTTAGTTCTTTTTCTGAATTTATTTACAATCCAAACTGAAAACGACTCTTATATTAAAAGGTTAGATTAGATGGATGATCTTCATAGCCTCATGTGGTGTTGGAAAATGGCAACTCTATCATATTTTTGGACACTAAATGCATATCTTTGGACTTTATAGATAGATTTTTTGGTTTCAAAAGCATATATCTAGTTTTTGTGTACTCAGAGGTTTATATAAAAAAAAACAAAATATTTAGGTAAATTCACGCGTTGTAACTAAATAGCTAGTAATATTCCAAAATGCTTATATAAAAAAACGAAACCATAATAAAGGCGTTAAAAAAAGTTAACTTATAATTTTTTTGGAATTAAGTGATTTGATAAAATGATAACTTTTGTAAACCATAAGGATACACAGAAGAAAAATAGATTTTTGGATGAAACTAATAAAAATGGTTAAACCAAATGTACGAAAATAATAGTTGCTCTAAAACTTAATATAACTATTTATCAAAATATTTTTTTGCTTTTACTTTGATTTTGTCACAGGGAGCGTTGAATTATGCCCACGTCTCCGCTAATTACGGTGATGGAGTGGTGAGTGGGTGATTCAGATTTAGTGAAGTACAACTTTTAATGCATGGTATACATACATATTGCAGTTTAATCGTTAATGTAAAACTAATTAAAACTATTCAAAACCCAAAATTTAAATGTGTCCCAAAAGTCTTAACACACCAATCTGTATTTCACTATTTTGTGTGTGACCATTAGGGTATGGGGGTATAGCTAATACGTTAATTACTTACAACTTTTAATGCATGTATTTTCTCTTTTTTGTTACTATAGCTAAGACGTTAATTACTTACGGAAAAAATACATACTAAGGTATGTTTGGTATGAGATAATGGAATGGATTAGTGAATGGAATGGAGGAAGGAATGAAATAGAGCAAAAGAAATCGATTATTATCATTCCATTGTCATGTTTGGTTACATTTATGAGAATATAATGAATCATTATTTTGTGTTGTTTGTTAGGCGGGAAAAGACGAAGGAATGTAAGTTAATTATGATATTATTCCACAATTTCCCTAATGTGTGATTGTACAAGATTAAATTTCAAAGAAATATACAACAAAATTATGCTAAATTCAATTGCTAATTTTCTCTATCTCTTCATTTCCTCTTGGTTTTGGAACATACAAGGTTTTGGAACATGCACTTGATAAGAAATTTCACTCGTTGATACGAAACTGGGTCGGGTTAGCAGAACGGGTCACTAGCTTTTTTGACCCAACTACTCAAAAAGTGGTGCCAGAATTCCCAGAAGTAGTTGGGGGGGAGGGGCGAGGGGGGGGGGGGTTCAGTTTTATTTAGTTTCTTAACTGTTGTTTTAGAGTCGAGTATTATTTTCTAGTTTTGTTCTTGTATTTGGAGAATTGTAACCTCGAATTGGCTAATCTTATACTTTGATTTCAGTAATTTCAATCTTTCATTTCCCAGTTCTTATCACTCGTTTAAGAAAATATGCCGTTTTATGAGATATGGTGACAAGGACACCGCCTTACTTTCTTTTCAATCGGTATATAAAGGTATTGGTCTCTAACACAAATATACAGACGGACTCGTAAGAGTTTCAATTCTAAAAATCCAAATTGATATGGTTTCTAAAGCAGATTTTCTCTCTACATTTTAATTAATTAAATACGAGAATCGGGTATTAATTTGGCAACAGAAATTATAATTTAGCATTTGAACGAAAAAATGTTTCACCTCTTACCAAAACACCTGATGTGCATATGTTCCCGCCGTCCGAGAAACAGAAACTGCAAATTCAAGGAGACATCTCATACAAAATCAATTTCTTACAAGGCCAGTTCTAAAACCAAGAAACAAGCAGTGTTTTCCAACATTAATGGTTAGCTTCCTGAGGTTGTGCACTAGCATTTGGGCTTTCAAAACCTCCAGATGCTGATGCTGATGATGTTGGATTAGCTTGATACATGGTTGGTGTAAACATTGGAGGTGCTGCACCTGAAGTAGGGGTTCCTGAGCTCCCTGGGGCCATCATTGGGGCACTAATGGTTATGGGCCTTGGGACACCATTGTTGACCTGACCAGGCATGGATGGATTGACCTGACCAGGCATGGTAGGTGCACCAGGTGGTGCGACCATCGGAGGCATGCCAGGATATCCTGGTAGAGCAAAAGGAAAAAGTGATTAAAAGAAGTTTAACAGGAGGGTCATAAATTATAATTAAATGAACAGAGGTTATATGGGGTTCATCTTGATAGATGGCATGGCTTGCACACACACGCCATTTTGAATATTATTAGACAAAAAATATTTAGCAAAAAAAATGTCTGGTCAAAAAATTGTGTTAACAAATTCCTAAACTTTATTCAAAAACAAAAACTGAATAAGAAAATGTTGTTAGTTCCTGTTTTAACCTCAACCCGCCTTGACATATAACCCGACCTGCCTAACCTGCTCAATTTGCCACATGCTTTTTCTTCAGTTGCATACAATTCATCAATTAAATACTAAGGCAGTCTCAAAATTTATCAATCGCATCACTTTTTTGCAAATTTAATCAAATTAACTCGAACAAAAATCATCAATAAGCCAATAACATTCCTGGCGAGTAAAATCTTTTGAATATTTCCTATCCAAAATACGGTTTATGATAAGATGGGATCTAGGGTTTTTGTTTTGTTGGTTGAATTATTTTGAATATTTTGTTCTCTTGAAGAACTTTTAATCCAAGCATCCGACTGAAGCTTGTGATTAAAACTTTTGATTATTTTGTGTGTTCTTGATTGTGCTTACGACCGGTGTTAGTTCATTTATTTTCAAAAAAAGCCATTACTAATATGATGGTGATAAACATTTAAATTCCAGGTAAGTAAAAAAGTGTTGATGTACAGTGACATTTAGGTCTATTCTCCAGACATTTTAGCATAACAAATTATAAGTTGCATATTTAGGTCTATTCTCCAGACATTTTAGCATAACAAATTATAAGTTGCATAAGTAGGTACAGTACCAGGAATAGGCCTTGGCAAAGGGGCAAGTGGCCTCATTCCAGGCATTGGCATCATTGGATTCCCAGGCATTGGCATCATTGGAGTAGGTAGAACAGGAAGACGAGGCCTCATTTGGTTGTAAACAGCACCAACTTGCTGAAATGCAAGATGCTCCTTAACCTTTTGATCAATTAAATATTGATTTTGTTGTGCCTCGTATTGCTGATAGTAGATTCGAACATTTGCCTGTAAATAATATACGCATGTGAAAAATTTCAATTGTTTGTTTTAGTACTTCAAATCGCATAGTTCCATACCTTGTGTTTGTACCCTGCATTGTGCTGCTTCCTTACAGAAGGCTGGAGAAGAAAAACAATTTGTCAATTACATACTAGACAATGAATACACTCTTTGTAAGTTGCAACATTTACTTGAGTAATATACTAAAATAACCATCAAATATAAGGGATAATAAAAAAATCCAATATAAAATCAGTGAGAAGGGATGTGTGTTTGTTTTCTACAAGAAAGTGTTGGACAAGTAGGGGCAGACAAACATCACGTTCAAAAAATTTATAGAGTTCATACACTAAAAACATGTTGACATACTCAATTGTTTTGTTAGGAAAGATGAACAATCCAACTAAGTTTAAGAATTTTTTGCACTGATTGGCAAGGTATGTTGTTATACTTGTTCCTTGAGCTCTATTCTTCAAGAAAATTGGCTTTAACCTTCTTCAAAAAAATTTCAGGTGGATGGTTGGATCAGGAGGCCTTTCCGTTTCTAACCTTACATTCTCTCTTAGAAGTCTGATCTTCATAAAATATACTTTCTTCTAATGAATAGCATTATACAAAACTCTTACTTAACTAGGAATGCAAAGGGGTGTATGTGGCAAAAATAGGCAGGTTGATTACGGCCAAAACTGGAAAAAAAAATTGTAATGCCACAAAGGAGACAAGGAGTAGGTTGGTGAGCCAACGTCTTTTGTAATTACTTTCAACTTCATATACAATCAACATATTAAGTTTGATTTCAATAACTATTATTAGAATATGACCCAATTTTTTTTAATAAAGCAGACTAGGAAGTTGTAAACGCATGAGTATGATTTGAGAAACCCATTTGTGAACGTTAACGCAGAATGCCTACATCTATAACTTCACCCATTTCAACCCACAGAAATAAAAGATAAACCAAATTGACCAATGTTCACATAAATGGGTTGAAATGGCCTCTTCTAAAAATGGTCAAAGCAAGTAATGTTGCCACTAGCTTCAAGTCTTAAACTTCTCTACCAATATAACTCCACCAGGCCTACATCTCCTTCCATTGTTTATATATCCTTCTCTGCTAAAAGAAAATACCCCCAACCAAGATACAAGGTAACCAATGCTTTCCTACTTATCAAATATCTCAAGAGAAGAAAATCAACCATGTTTTAAGTGCTACGTTTACCATTCTCTAGCGAGTTATGTTAGCAATGCACTATAGTGCAAAAGTGGTGAGCTTTTCGTACACAAGGCGCAAAGTAATTATATAATTTTTTTTATATAGATCATAGGTTTTTAGCATCCCCTACAAAAAATTTAACTATAATAAGCTTTATATATGTTTTAACATATAAATTACCTACATGTACAACCTAAAAAGCATGTTGTACAACATTCTGCTGCACAAAAGAAGTCTGTGTACATGAGGAGCGCGCCTCACCTGCACCTCATGCCAATTTTTTGCCAAATAAGCGCGCCTCACCTGCGCCTTTCGTTTACACTTGCTTAAGTCACCAAAAGCGAAGCCCTTTGCGCCTCAGGTCGCCTCGCGCGCCTTAATAAGGAACACTTAGGATTAGAGTAATTAGGATGTTACTATTGTCCCGGCATAACCCATTACTCAATGTATTCACTTCAACTGTGACTACAAAATAATAGCATATCAAACTATCAATCTCTAATATCAAGCTTAAGTGAAGTAAGAAAACGTCACTCTACTCCTCACGGCTTTTCAACCCCATCCCTGTCTGTCATATCGCGTTATAAAACCATAGCAGTCCCTTATTTCTTTTGTCAGAAACAATCATAGCATTCCATCATAAATACCATATAAACAAATTGCAATAGAATCAACAACAGAATTTAAAGACAGAGATAGAAATTGGATGGCGGATGAATTACCGAATCATGCGTCAAGTAAGTGTCACAGTAATCACAGTAATACCTGCAAATATCAACAAAATTTGGGGAGTTCAGATCAACACACTCATGATCGCAATAACATATCAAATTCAATTAAGAAGAAACAAAAATAGAAAAAATAAAATAAAATAAAAAAATCTCACCGAGGCATGGTGGCGTCCAATCGGTGGTGTATGCGTATAATCTGTTGACATTTTGACAAAAAAAAAATTACATAACAAGAAAACATTCGCTAATACATCAGCAGGATTTCAATTTGTAGGTTAGGATTTTAGACATCGAGTACGATTTCAACTGGGGAAAAACGTAAAACTTACCTAGGATGAAAAACTACAAATTAAGATTCAGAAATTAATGAAAAAACGCATAATTAAAATCGCAATGCATGAACTTACGAGAATGGGAGCTAAAGTGCAGATCGGAGAGGGTACGCTAAAACCCTAGCTTGCGCGTGACAGGGACGACGAACGAGAGCTTTCTGATACGTATTATACTGGGAGTTGCTTATTAAGGTTAGTAGAGCCCTCCGGCTTTCCAAATTTTACACTTTACACCCTTGTTTATATTAAGTGTTCAAATTCATTATTTGAACTTTTTGGAAGCTTATAATGTTGGTTTATGACAAGTTGAGGTTATGGAAATTGGAATACATATAGTTGAATATAATGAAAGGGCCTTTAATGTCAAACCATCCACCATGAGGTTTGATGACGTGTACTTCACGCAGAGATGGTAATGGGCTTGGTTTGGGACAGGTATTGGAAATCCAGTCTCATACCTGATCATGAAATCTTGTCACATGCTCGAGGCAATGGTAATTCTAGTCTCATACCCGGTCGTGTATCCGACATATATATGTATATGTATATCCTTAATAACTAATAAACTAACCTACTTGTTGTGGATTAGAGTAGCAGTAAGATTTCTGATTTATTTTACTTGTTTAATAATAATAATAATAATACTATTAGTGTGGGTTGTCACTTTTGAGTAGAAGTTGTGATATTTGTTTAAAAACGTAATGAACATGTTCGACTTAAAACCAATATGTTGTCAAAATTACTATAAATTATACAATCATTTTCTGTTTTAATAAACCATGAGAGAAATATGACCCGTACTTAACACCAAGCACAACGCTAGGCCTATTGATAACCCAGCACTAGTACTAGTCAAGACTACCACCCTAGCCCCCTCTCCTCCTAGCTAGATAGTTTCATGAATATATTTTGTAAAGTATTACAAAATATGATTTTCAAGATTTTTTATTTATTTGAAACATGTTATTTTGATTTACAAGAAATCGTCAATATTTTTATATAATTATTTTAACTAAAAGTATTATCACTGTGATAATAAATCGTATGTGATATGTCGGTGAAAAGACGTCCCTAATTCGTCAATAATATTGTTCGTTAATTAGTCGGTGAATGTTTTTGTCAGTGGTCCCTCAGTGAAGCATGCATCGGAAGGTCCGTCATTATCCATTTGTTAAGTCTTTACCCACACTTGATTTCCACTGACTTGCACCGACAGATGGCATCATCACTGACGTATCTTGCCGTCGGCAGGGGCGGACTTACGTATGTCGGAGGGGGTTCACAGGAACACCCCGAGTTTCGAAATTTTAGTGTAACGCTAGGTAAAAAAACTGGGGTGAACCCCTTAAAAAATTATAGGGTGAACCCCCTTACAAAGTTTAACTAGTGGTGTAGGCTTTGCATTATAACATGGAGGTTGTGAGTTTGAATCCCTTCACTAACATTTTTTAAAACATTTTTTTAACTGATATCGTATATCCCTTTAATTTGTTTAGTTATTTCTTCTTTTTTTTTGTTGGACCTTGCCTTCACTTAGGCTCAGGCTGTACCAGGAAAACACAACAAATAAAAATAGAAATTAGGGCTTGACAAATAAAATAGAAAATTGAGGCCTTCTGAACATTTTCGACAACGTTTTCTTCAGCAAGGTTAGCCTCCAGAGTGTCTCTATCATTGTTTGCAGGATCCTTTTCTTCAATCTGCACAAACAAATCCGATAGCTAAGACAAGAAAGAAACTAAATACATATCAAATGCAGTAGCAAGATACACCTCCTGTTGCTGCCGTCCACGGTCCACCTGCCCACACCGGCGCCACCCACGGCCCACTGCTGCTGCTCTCCTGCTCCGGTGCTCCCCTACCTACAGACCACTCACCACATGTTAGATTAAATGTTAATTTGAATGTTTGTTAATTGTTGTTAGAGTTAATTTTAATGTTTGTTGTTTACTTGTTTGAATGTTAGTTTAAATGTTAGATACTATTAAGATTTTAGATGCTATCTTGTTGACTTGAGGGTTTCTTGCTATAGTTTGTTGTTTGTAAAAAGAAAATCTAGGTTTTTATTGTTGTTTGGCATAGATGTTAGAAACTTGATATTAAAACTTGAATTAGATTTAGATGTTAGAAACTTGAATTAGATGTTAATTTAGAATCAAGTTGAAAAAAAAAAGAATTGAGGCTTAGTGAGGTAATCTTTTGTTTCTAAGTAAGAGTTTCATGTATTAAATAATTTCATTTGTGGTTTGGAGATTTAGTGAATTGCATGTATGAGAAAAAAGAAACTAATTTACTGTGAATTTTGATATTGTTTATTAATGGTTTATGAACTTGAGCATGTTTAGGTCATACTTAGCATACCAGTTGTTTGATGGAATGCTTGAACCAAAACCCACTTTAATCAAAGTTATAGTCTCGTATGATTAACATTTATCAAGCCCTCACGAAATTCCAGTTGAAAATCAAATGGAAATGGAAATCATAACTAAGAACTAAAAGGCCACAAATTTTTTCTTCGCTTTAGGCATCCAAAATGGTTCAGCCGTCCCTCCCTGACCCGACCCGAACAATCGAACCGAACCGAACCGAAATTTTTTTTGTCTGGCCCTATGAAATTGGAGCATTTAAAAATAGTGAACCCCCTGAGAAAAATTCTTGGATCCGCCACTGGCTGTCGGTAAAAGTCGTTTGTTGTAGTGATTTAAGAGTAATGTTTTAATGTTAAAACTTTGTCACTTCTTGATATATGATTGAAGGCCAAACATCCTAATAAAACTTGATTTCAAATCAAGCACATATAGCAACCATAGAAGAACCATTCAAGCTTAGACTGAAATTCTGTTTTTAACTGTAATATATAATCCATAGCATAGTCACAGGAAACGCTCAACATGCCACGAACCGCGATCCAGATCGCGCGTACCGGAATCGGGTACAGAGGCGTACCGATCGCCTGTGGTACGCGATCCGGATCGAAAAAATCAAGCGTTCCCGATTAAACAGGATTTCGAACCTTCTTCGACAGATTCACGATCCGGATCCTTTTGGTACGCGAACCAGCTCCCTTTGGTACGCGAATCCGACCCCAGAAAATTAATTTTCTGGGGTATTTCAAGAGATAAACGGTTAGTTTTCTTAATCAATGGGTTTATACTCTATAAATACATGAAATTCTTTCCCTTAAGCATACACATTACAGAAAATTCTTCAAGTAATTACAAAAAAAACAAGGAATTAGCAATGGCTTTTGGTAAGAGAACAAGAACAGGGGCAGATTCTCAATCTCAAAAAGACATAGGCTAGATTAGTTTTATGAATTTTCTGTTCAACATTATGAAATGTGTCATTTTTATTTGAAATTTTATGAAAAAATCTTTTTTTTTAAATGTTTTGTATATGATACAATGTACCGGACTATATGGTACACCGTACCACGTACCGGATTGGCGTACCGAATGAACCTACCCCCCTCGTACCGAATTTTAGAAATACACGTACCGCGTACCAGTTTTCGTTCCGCGTACCGGAACGTACTGCGTTCCATGTGACTATGATTCATAGTTATGTGAGATGGTTTGAAAATTATATCAGATTAATATGAAACATTATCCAGAATAAACTCAACATCTTCATATAAAACTCCACCAGTCTACAACTATGAAAGAACCATTTGACCACAAACTGTTAAACTTCAAAGTAACCTCATGTCATTTAGGAGACTCACTGACAATATGGGATGAACCATTAAAGACTCACAACTCGAGACAAGCGCGGTCTTACCACGAACACGCCTACGGGCCCCATCCTCCGGCCCGCTCCTCCTCTTTTTCGGGTTCAGGAATCCATTCGCTAGAGATTCCAATGCTTTTGTGGTCAATGCACGGTTTCTTGTACTCTGCCTGTGACCGGCATTCAACAACTCAATCTGGTTGGTGGTTGTTTCAGTTAAAACCGAATCTGGACCCGGACCCATACCCACTCGAAGGTTGTTCAAGTCTACCACTACCTTTGCACGCTTCTTCTCAGAACGCGCTTCCATGGCTTCATCTTCATCACTCGTGTCGTTATTTATAATATTGTTAACCTGTTGCTGTTTTGTTCTCGAAACACTAGTCGATGCTTGCGTATCAGAAGGTTCAAAAACAGGCAAACTTGTGACCTCTCTGACTTTAACAAGCCCCACCAAACTGGTATCCACAATTGTGTATTTCATCAAATCTTGTTCATCATCCGGGCCTTGGTTCACATGTGACTCCACCATCCGGTCTGGGTCAGGTTGGTGGTCAAGAAGGTGCGGTTCAGATGCCACTTTGTTCAGGACTTCAGTTAACGAGTCAAAGTATTGACTTCCTTTCTCCAAGCTCCTTCTAGAAAACTTCGTTACACCGGGTGCAAGAAACACTAATGAATTCTTTGAGTTTTGGACAACATAGTTTTTAGGCTGCTCAGAGTGCCACCCTCGGGCTAAAAGACGAGGCCACACAACTTCCCAAAACAGGTCGGTTAATCGCTTTTTGCTTAGCCCAGTTCTATCATTCAAACTGTTAACAATTTCTTCTGTTTTAAGACACACACGTGTGGATTGAATTTGTTTGCTTTTTAACATCCCTTTGGGCTTCTTGCTACTAAGGTCTTGTTTTCCTTTGCCAATGGCTATGGATTTTATAAGAAGATTGATGCCCACAATATCCCTTATAGCAAATACATATTTCTCCAATGAAAGTTTTCCCTCCTCAAACATTGTAACAACCTGAAAGAGATTATAATTCAGTAACAGTATCAGATTTAGGGTCTAGGGTTTAGTGTTCAGACTGTATGAAAAGTACCTGTGTCAGTCTACTTTTGCATTCCTCTGTGACATTAGGAAGTACCCGCGACAAAAGCTCGCGTCGCCTCCACCCACTGAAGATCCTTTTACCGGGCATGGACTTGCGACTTCTTTTCTTCCGATATGTTGACCATTTTTTATGTTGACCACTTCTATAAAACTTCCCATAGTAATAAGCCACTACATTTGGCATTCCTTTACTCCCCACAAATTTGCTTACAACACCAAGATTCTTGCCAAATATATATAACCCAAGAAGAAAACCATCATGTTCAATCGCGCTCCAAGATTCTTCAACCGATGAACAAGGAACTGGAAGGAAACCATAGTCCGTTTCTTCCTTGTTCTTATGATAGTGAACCCAAGTTACAGGAATTGACAGACAAAACTCAAAGTGGTTTTGATCATCACGCGATCGCTCGTTTTGTGTCATCAAAGATGGGATTTGTGCCTGGTACTCATCCCCAACCCGGGTCATCATTTTGGGCTCCCCAAAAACATTACCAGCAGCAGAAAACCGTTCCAAATGGAGCCACCCGACCCGTTTATCACTATCAACATCTTCCATATCTTTATCCATCTATACATAACCAAACATGAAAACAAATGATGCTGTGAGCTCTAAGTTTCAACTTAGGCCCGTCTATTTTACCCATACCCGATTAACCCTGAAAACCGATTAAACTGATTGTTATCAGGGTCAGGTTTCAGTTATAGTAACAGCCCAAGCAAACCGTACAAAGATATTGTCCGCTTTGCCCCAGATGGGTTGCCCATCCAAGAACTTACTGTTTTGTTTTCACCCGACGAGTAGCTCGCCAAGGCAAAACACGTCTTGATAGAGAAGGTATCCACTCCCTTATAACCCCTCAACCGACGTGGGATATTACAGTTACACTTTCAAAAATCAAAAACCCAAAACCCGAATACCAAACCTGATCAAATTCAACACCCCTATTTAAATAAGAACACATGTTCTTATCTTAATATTTCCTAATCATAACAAAATGGCAACTAACAATCCCAAATTGAACAGATATTGGCATAAATTAAAACAATGAATGCCATGAATATGAACACATAAATGATTAGATCAAACCTATATCTTGCAAAGTTAAATTTACACAAACGGATGATTATTGTTTGAAGGTTGATTCCTTTGATGAACAGACATGGGATATGAAGGCAAAACGCAATAATAAGGAAAAATGCAAGAAACAAAGACATGTTTGTTGATGATCAAGGGATAAAGAACGCACCTTTGAAATGGGTCAAGTGTGAGGACTTGGTGAAGACGAAGAGAGAGAAGAAAGTGTAGTAGGGTGTTTATAAAAGAGACATATTAATCGGCTTTCATTCGGGTCGATTTGGTGTATTATCACAAGACCGAACCACAAGACACCTCTTCATAAAGTAATTGGATTAGGATTGGTGCTTCTTCACCATTTTGGTTATTAAAATGGAAAATCGCCAAAAACATCTATTTTGATTTTTGACCATAAAAGTTAATAAAATAGTTTTTGATTTTTAAAATTAAAAGATGTTCATCCACTAAGTTAATGACACGTGTTCATATTCTTATGTTGTGTGCCAAGTCAACGCATAAATTAAAAAAAAGTTACACAACTAGACCAAATGGTGTGGTTCTCCCGGCCTCACCCGTGAGCCGCGGGTGAAACATTACGTCGTGGTGACATGGACCAGGGCAGCGAGCCATCGGCGTGAGCAAGGTCGGAGTTGACCATGGGTGGGGAGGGCGACCGCCCAAGCCCCGTTATTCCCAGGGGGCCCAAATTTTATAAGTTGTATATATTTATATCATGTATATCCTATATTTATATATATATATAATTTTTTAATATGTTTACTTATATTGGTTTTGGCAGCCCATAAAAAAAAGGCTACAAAAAGAAAAAATGATGGCTCACAAAGGAATTTTCTATTGTTTAGGGGCCATTTTTTCTAGCTCGTCCTCGCCCCTAAATACTCAGCTCCGGTCCTGGGCGTGAGCCCTTCACGACCCTCTCTCCCTTACAGTTAAAAACGATCACTTTAAAAATAAAAATATATATCTTTTTTTAACAATAAATAAACCATTCCAAACCAAATTAACACAATTTTCAAATACTATAAAAATTATTTCAAACCAGTTTTATTTTTTTTTACATTTTAAAAAATCATTCATGTTTGTAATGAATTCCTCATCCTCCTCCTCGTCATCATCATATTCATCAGGTAGGATAGCACTGTTATTCGTCAAGACAATCGTTTCCATGGTAATTGAAATCATGTGCGATAACACCAAAGCTCGAACCCAAGGTCGACAATAAGAATAGTTGCCCTAAATAGAGATCGCGAAGTTACCCACGATTGTTTGGTTTATGACTACTTTGACAATAACTCCTTATATAGCGAGGAGACATTAGACAACCCAACAATCAACGCTAGGTTGTTATTTATTAATGAAAATCATATTTATTATTGTATTCATTGTTGTTTTTTATTTAAGTTATAATTACTTTTTATTACATAACTAGTGTTGTTGCACGCGCGCTACGCTGCACCACGTCTGTATGTTTTGTTTTTGACAAATGCTATGTCTCAGGCAACTGAATGTTAAAGTTTTTAACCGTAAGGTATTTAGTGATTGTGTAGCCAACATAGACAGTTTATTTACACCATAAACTACGTATTAAAAGGTTAACATTTACCTACAGTATTTACATTAAAACCTGGCCCAATACATTCACTACAACTTTTCCAAGTTTATTAGGTTTTGCTCAACCTGACCATATTAACTTGCCTTCAAGGTATACAAAAGGTGATAATCAGCTTGTGAAAGCTGGCATCTGGCCAAAAACTTGAAGTTCAAAGCACCATGTTCTAACATTTAGCATTTTGTGTGGATGTACCTGTTTGTAGAGTATTAAAGCTTTCATTATGTAAACTTGAATAAAGTTTAAAAAGTAAATATACTTATCATGAGCTGAATCAGTAAGAAACACAAAGATAAAATATATCATTATTTTTGGTTTTGCTCAACAATAGATAAAATCATGTTTATATATTTAGCAGAACAATTCAACATCTTATATAGCATTATTTCAATGACCTGAACTGCTTTTGTTCAACGACAGGGTGTTTCCAGTCACGCTAGAACGATACATCTTTTTTTGGATCGTAATTGTTTTTTATCAGTGAGTGATTAGATCTTGAACTACTTACAACTCTAGCCACTTTATGAACAGGAATTGTATGTTTGCAAGAGTCCCAAGGGGAAAGAAGTATGACATACACATGTTGTAATGCTTGAAGTACTCATAGATTGTTTATTGTGCACATGCCAAAGGCATACTTTAAGGACAGGTTAAATGGATACACCGAATTTGGAAGAAATGGTTGTTAAAAGCAAAGATCTCATCTTTCAACACAGAATTACTAGTCTCTTTCATCTTGCAGAGGAGACAAGATTGATGAATTTGGTGAACGAGATAGGGGCGGTTGAATCTGCCAAAACTTCCAGAAATAGATGGAGGACTATAGTTGAATTTGAAAGTATAGATTTGTTACTTTTACATTTTAAACCATCTTTGTTCAATTAAATGTGGAATTTAATTTAGTTTAATATTGTCTTCAAGTTGGTTCATTTACATGATAGTATGTTATTGTTTACTTATGTATTTTTTAAATTAATCTTTATGTTCAAGACGACATATAACATAATTAATATTATACATTTTATGTTTTTTCAGTGAATATTTTGAAGTCTACGGATTTCACTTCAATCGTGTAAGAACCAAACATGTCGGAGACCACTGATACTAAAATGATGGGCCAATCTTACGGTCTGTGTTTGTGTTAAATTTGGATTTTTATATATGTGATATTTTACTTCATTTGGCAACTTTAAAGAATTGTAACATAACTGCATTACCTCAATGAGGAGCTTTGTGCTTTAATTTGCCATATTACTACCTTAAAGTACCTGATCACCGGACGAGTATAAAATTATAAAACTATTAAGTAACTGAGTTGTGATTGTATAAGACACCTTGTCTGATGTTGCTTACAATTCAAAGAAAGACAACTATTCAATATTAAAAAAATATGTCAAAGCGCCCCGGCCACCGGACGGGTATAAACTAGTTAACAAAGTTACAGAGAACGCTTGAATTCTCCCCTAGACTTTGATAGGAATCCCAGGTCATACAAGAAATAAGAAAACAAATGACAAAACGCCACAATAAATCTTCCTTAATTTTACATTATGTCTCAGGCCATTATTAATTAGCCCAAAGTTTACAATAAAAATGGGAACAATAAAAGAAAAATCCTAGCGGAAACCTGTCCAAATTTCTGTACCATTCCTAACATTAGAACAATTTTGCAGTGACATGAATATCAATCAAAGAATTAATAACCCTAATTTGGCCATAAAAACCAAATCGAAAAAAAAAATGAAACCTTCTTGAACTTGTGTAGCAGGGTCAAACTGAGACTGATAAAAAAGGTCGTTCCAACACACTAGCGCCCCCTCCTTTCGAGGATCCAAACCTAGCTTTGAAAGAACCATTTGACATTGAAATCAAAACTGGCGATGAAGATGAAGATGCTCTGATTGTACACCATACAGTATGAGATTTTGGGGTCTGCGAGTGACGAATGATAGTTGTTAGGGAGAGACAAAGGTGTGTTAACTACCGCCATGGATATCGTCTGATAACAGTAGAGAAATTGGTTGTTTGAAGAGAACCACAAATGTGGGTTTATTTGTTCATTATATTAATTAGTAGGTGACAGAGATGGAACAAGAACAAAATAGTAGCCGATGAAGTGATGTGAATCGATATGGTAAAATAGATCTCAAGATTAGTTTGAATTGACAATAATACCCTTTATTATTAAAATAAGAATGGGACATATGACGTAATGTAGTTCAAAGTATTAGAGTTTACAAGGTTTCTTTAACTCAGAGCATTCATATCAGTTTCTGCATATGTTTGTGAGTGGGTTTTGCATATTTTATGGAGTGGTTTAAAGTGGTTGTGAGTGAAGTAGAGAGAAAATGTATAAATTTTTTGTATATTTGGGGAAAACACTGTTCACCTCTATTAATTTTTTAATATTTTTTTGAAGTGGTTGTGAGTGGAGGAGAGGGAAAAGGTAACGATAAAGGTATAAAAAAGTATTATTTAATTGAAAAGAAGAGAGCAAAGGTAGTGATTTTTAATGTAATTATAGAGATGAGGATGAAGAAACTGATGTGAATGCTCTCACAAGGGTTTCTTTTCTACCATTTCCCTATATATAGATAATTTTTTTTTAAATTATAACCCACTCGTAAACATATAACGGCTCAACCTGCATTCCTATGTGAGCCGGCCCTGATAAACACAATGAGTTAAATGTACGAAACGTCAAGGAAGAAGGTAAACGATATACTTGGGAAACTATGTAGGGATGGCAGAAAAACCCGAACCCGATGGGAAAAACCGATACCCGGAACATCCGGGTCGGGTAACGGGGCGGGTATGGGATTGATTTTTTAAAAATTTTTGGGTTCGGTTACGAGTATGATATTAAGTGAAACCCGGCCCGATAACCCGAAATATACATACCGATTACCCGATAGGATGCCCGCAATATGTTATTTATATATTTTATTTTCCTTTTTGTTAAAACACATAATAATTAATTGCTCTAAAAAAAGCATTATATTTAATTTGTTTTTCTCTTTCCCAGATGAATCATTTATGTTCCTTTCCCATAATTTATGTTCCTTTCCCATTCCCCAATTTCAAATTCCAATATTTAGTTATCAAAATCGTTCAGTTATTTCCCTAGTGTTCAGTTATTTCCAATATTCACGGTTTGTTCTTTTTTTTTTTGAACGGCTAACAAACATAGAATTGACTAAGTATTTCGTACGAGGTGACCCATTAGCAAAAGGCCACCATCAGCTGGCCCAACCCAGCCGTACGAAGCCCTAAGCGCCCCAAGTTATCTCCAGTTTCGGGAAAAACCCACCCGCCCGAAAGCTCAATAGTTCTAATTTCTAAACTCTAAGAAAGGTGCTGAGATTGCTGTTTGCTTCAGATTTTCATTTATTTAATGGAATAATAGATTATATATAAAAATTATATATACATATATACACAAGCAGTAGAAATGTGCCCGGCACCTACATGACGAGTGTTGGCGATACCCACGGGTATGCCCGATATCCGACATTAACGGGTATACCCGATACCCACGGGTATACCCGGAACCCGACGGGTAATGAGCCGGGTATGGGATAAGAATTTATAGTCGAGTATGAGTTTGGGATTACCAATACCCGGCCCGAACCTGGCCCATTGCCATCCCTATAACTATGGGCAGAATCCCAATAGTTGGAAAAAAAACAAACGCGTGAAAGGGTAATCCGCTACCTTAGATGCATGGAGTGTGTAATATGACCAAGAAAGAATAACGGTAAAAAATGTGGTTGATAGAATGAAACCACGTACCATTGGGGGTTGGCTTTTTATCTGGATCACTGGAAATGGTGTCTCGTTTTAATAATTAAAACTTTCGCTATGTTTTATGAGTAAAACCTAACGAAAAATCCCAGCAATAGTCACCATTTTAATGAGGAGTTACCTTAGATGCATGGAGTGTGTAATATGACCAAGAAAGAATAACAGTAAAAAATGTGGTTGATAGAATGAAACCACGTACCATTGGGGGCTGGCTTTTTAACTGGATCACTAGAAATGGTTTCTCGTTTTAATAATTAAAACTTTCGCTATGTTTTATGAGTAAAACCTAACGAGAAATCCCAACAATAGTCACCATTTTAATGAGGAGTTACCACCACCAATAAACATAATTATGTATCAAGTCACTATAATTATTTCGATCAAGGCTCGCTAGACTTCCAAATAGGGGTGTGTAAAAAAACCGAAAACCAAATCGTATTCATATCCGGAAAAAACCAAACCGAATTCACAATAAGGTTTTCGGTTACGTTCCTAACCGAAAACCGAATTCCAATTCGGTTTGCAGTTAGGCTAACGGTTAGACAAATTTTTTTAATTCGATTTATTCGGTTTGTTTGGTTAACCGTTTTAACCGAATAAATATAAATAATTAAATATAAATTTATGCTTTTAGCCCAATACTTTTACCTTAACTCTCAAGCCCAATAACTCATTGCTTTATTATTTGTTCTTATTTTTGTAGAGATGAGAAAGACACCGATCGATTGAAAGACGAGTTGAAAAAACTCAAGTTTATTTGTTGTGGCATTAAAACTAATTAGAAAAAACTCAAGTTTCTTTATTTATGTTTGAACTTTGAACTTTACATTTACTTTTAAGACTATTTTCCGGTTCGATACTTTTTGTTATGGTTATAAACCCTTGGTTTAAGGATATGTGAAAAATATATGTTGTTTTCCGGAAGATAAACAGGAAACCGAATAAACCAAAACCGAATCGGACTGAATTGGGTTAGATTAGGTTAGACACATTTTCAATTGGGTATGATAGGTTTGCGGATAAAGAAAAAAAATCTCAAAACCGAATAAACCGAACAAATCATTAACCAAACCGATCAACATCCATACTTCCAAATGCCTATTGGTGCATACACACAGAGTTATAAACGATTGTGTTACACCTAAATCACTCTTAGAAATCTCAGCTAATCAAAGACATAATAGCAGAAATTGAATTACGTAATAACATATATGAATACTTATCTTGGTAAAATTTAAAAAATATATGAACCCTTATCTCAATAAAATTTACAATCATGTACTAAAAAATAATTTACACAATATATTTCATCTCAAATCGTTAAATGAGTAATAATACATTACTTTTAACTTTTTTAATCTCCACATTTTTTCGTACGAACTTTTTAAAAATTTTAATTTATTATATAACACATACTTATATACGTGTACTTTTTAAAAATTTTAATTTTTAAAAAGTTTGTATTAGTTTCTAGTATTCATCACATATAAAGGTGTTTATACACCCTTCTACATAAACTCATTATTTGTATGATAAACTATGAGCAACTATGTCACATATTTGTTGGAGGCAATGAGACACAATATAAAACTTTATTATACAACATCTGAATTAAACCAAAGAACTCTTACAATAAGATGTTGTGTAGTTACCAAGTGAAACAAAAACAAGGGAGTTATAATCTCGAATTGAGTACTTGATGATCGTTGTCTTGCACCACCATCTTATTTAGCTCTTTCACAAATTTCTCCATAGCCACACTTGGCAAATACATGGATATCACAATTCCAGACTCGCCCTTAAGGTTTTTAAAAGGTATATAAAAACTTCTAAAACTTGTGCCCCCTTCGGCCGGCCCTCCATAGGCCGCCTTCCCCCAACCAAAGTCGACTAGATCAAATCCAGCACGTGTCACATCCGAGACATAATAGCTTCGAACAACCGAGAAGAGCGGTCGACCCTTGATCACTGTTAGGTCAACAAAAGATCTCATGTACTCCTCGGTGACACTTGATTTGGCCTTCCTTAGAAGCTCCACTGTGTGGCCTAATGGTTTGTTATATAGGTCTTTGGCTGTCGATATGGCAACCGGATAGGCAAAAGTATTTCCATAATATCCTACGGGGACTAGAGATTTAAACTTGACACTTGCGTTAACCATGCATATCATGCGCATCTCCTCTTCAGGATCTGGCTGGAGGGCTATGGTACGACAACGCCAGATGGATGATATTATCACCTCAAAGGTTGAGCAGTTTTGAAGGTGTGATGGAACAAACCTACGAAGGGCTGACACCTCAGTCCTCCCGAAGAAAAATGTTTTTTGGATAATGTCATCTGACGGGATGATTTTACCCTCTATTTCATCGTATTCGTGATGAGTACATGTAATGTGTGGTGGATCCCTTGCAAAAAGCAACTCTCGTCTCCATATAGGCAACGTTGATGGTGTTGTTGCACCCCGTGCCATTTCACCTAGCGCGGTCATGAATTGTACAATTCCTTGTCCATCACTCATTGTGTGATTGAGTCGCATAGCAAAGATGAAACCGCCACATAACAGTCGTGTTACCTATGAGTAATAATAATATAATGTTTATATGTAGTTTCATGTTTCCACTAAATTTAATATTTATAATTTGTAAATAAAGGTCTTAACTACCAAGAAAACGAGCAAACTAAATAAGAAATGATACAATATAAATATATATATATATATATATATATATATATATATATGTGTGTGTGTGTGTGTGTTGATATCCCAAATACACATAAGGGCATGTGTTATACCTACGTGAGATGGGACGTGGCTACGCTACAAAGGTTGGTCATGGTGTGAACACCGATCCGCCCTCAAGTGAGAGGCGCTACGTGAGTGTGGTAACGGTGTGGGAAGGTAGAATCGAGCCATTGGGGCTTGTTGACCAACACCAAAAGAGCCATTGGCTTTTATGGAGAAGTTATTTTTTTTATAATAATGATTAGCTAATAATTACAAAATTGTTTTACACTTAATAATCATAACACATGTTAGTGAGTGTAATTGTTAAAAGTGACACCGCTTACATCATGCGTGTACGGTATCACTTTTTTGATTCATACTAAGCATAACGTCTAAAAATAAATTAATTTAAATAGTAATTTATAGTCTTTTCATTATAAAAAATACCTAATAAAACGTCTTTTCAGTTTCATGTTTAAAAGTACAAAATAGTTTATAGGTGGCGGGGTTAAAAGGGTTATATATGAGATGAAATTTATTTTTTAACTTTATTTTATTCAATTTTTAAATAGTTATTTTCGTATTCTGTGTTTTATAATATTCTTTTTCCATAATGATCAATCTAATTTTTTTTAGATAATGGATTTTAATTAATTTTTTACCAGTTTAATACAAAACAATTTTTTCCCACGAAAGCAACTTGAATAAATAATAAAACCCCTCAAGGAAAATCTCATTTGTAAAGAAATTAAGGTTTTTAATATGATTATAAGAGTGTCACGTTTTTTATATATAACTTTTTAGAAAGCAGAATAAAAGTAATAACGTTAGACAAGTAAATTTCATCCACATATACATAACTGATATATAAGAGTTATAACGCCACCAACTATAAACTATATGATTTACTATGAAGTCTTAAAACCGAATAAAATAATATCGTTGGTGTGCTAAAAGTTTTTTTATGAAAAATAAAACTCGAATTTAGATGTTGCATTAGACCTCGAAAACGTTATCCCTCATGAGTTGTATTTCGATTTTATTATGAGTAAACTTTCTATTCATAAATCAAAATCCAAGAAATATATTGTAAAAAATGAGTTTACTTATGACCTAGTGGTCAATTGGTATGAGTTCAAATCCTTAAAAGTATAAGACATTCCGTAATGCAGATGTGAAAGATGTGGCGAGCCACCTGGCTCAACCACGGGCGTGGTACACCTCCCGCCTGGGTCGTGATCCATGGTGTGGGGCTCCCGCGTGAGGCATTTCATGGGGGGAAAGGGCACATATGTGTGTGTTATGTATATATATATATATATATATATATATATATATATATATGTGTGTGTGTGTGTGGGTAGTGAAGACGCTACGCAACTTAGTGATTTGATTTAATGATTGCCCCATATTGATGTGGCAGTGATGTGGCGAGCGTAAATGTAAAAGCACTACGGATGACCTAAGGTTAAGTAGTATTTAGTTGTAAAAAGTTGATGTTATAAAAAAAGTTGTAAAAAATGCACTAATATTTATAGGTCGGTTCATAAAATATCACCTGAATCAATAACAATGGCGAGTCGATGGTACCACTCGATCCCGGAACATCGTACAACAACTCGTCCAAGCACGGGAAGGGCGGGTGAAGTGCGTCCCCAAACTGCTCAAACGTCACATATGCTTCCGCCTCAATAAACAACACACCCTCACCAGAGCAATCCACCAGCAGCTTCCTAGCCGGACCTTCCTTAAGCCGGCCAGCAAACGGATAGTAGAACACCAACACTTTAGCCAGAGCCTCCCTAATCACACTCGCTGGATTCTTATTTCTCATTTTTGCATCCCCGCGATAAAAATGGATAAACGGGACCTGCCCACGAAGCCCCTCCTGGTCATCAATGTCCGAGAGAGGCTTCAGTTCTCGAGGCGTGGGTTTCGCCGGACGGATCAGCTCCGGTTCGCATCTCCGGACGGTGAATTTGATCAAGGGGGTGGTTGTTTCACTCATTTCTTGTTTGCGTGTATGTGTGTTAATTGGTGTTTATTGTTGCCTACGTTGGTGAACATTTATAGCATATTATTATACCTTTAAATATCTTTTTATTTATGCTAAAAGATCTTATGAAATACGTGACAGCGTTGTAATATTACATACTTTATGGTGTTATAATATAATAATATTATTAAAATAAATTGTCCGTACAGTTGATGACAAAATTTGGTTCAATCGATTGCCTCCTGATTCTTTTTGTCTTCAAATCTTATCGTTACAGGTAGAAATAGTTATTAAGTAATAGATTCATGTGATTCTTTTGGTTACAATTCCTATAACAAGTATTTGTTTATTTATATTATGGAGAGAAACGTGTAAAATAACCCTAATAAATAAAGAGCAAATCATAATCCATTTGTGTTAATCCTACGACTCTAGTTGAATTTAGTTTCTCAAGTGTAAAGTGCAATAAAAAGAGATTAAATTTCTCTCTAGAAGTACTCTGTTAATTACGGGTATAAACGAGTCGAGCCGAGCATGTGTTCACATAAGCTCGAGCTCGGCTTGTTCATTTTCAAGACCTTGAGTTTGGCTCGTTTCGAGCTTTATTTCTAAAGTTCGAGTTCAACTCGGGGTCCAGCTCTTTATTTTTTGTTAATTATTGATGAAGTTACGAAAATAATGAAATGACTCAAGAATGATTAGTTAACCAAAGTCTTAAAAGATTTAAGAATAAAATTTTTATAAATTCAAATTCAATAAAAAAACTCTCTATTTAATCCCAAAACATAATATTTATAGGGTTACATACGTAGGAAATAAATAACTAAAAGATAAACACCATAAAATAAAAAATAACAATAACTTAATAAATAAATCATAAGTATTCGAATTCAAATTCTGGATCAGGTTCAGCTCTTAGGTCGTCACCCGCATCATTCTCTTCATCTTCAAAAAAGACTCGTCCTCGAGTCTTGAGAATCTGAAAACCATGTAGAACATTCGGATAAAAAAAAGTTCTCGTTTGCTTCAAAACTAGAATTCATGACCACGACACCCCTTGTTACTGACCCATCACCCTCGCCAAATAAAAAGCCATCTGGATCAAAAGGAACATCAACCCGATCCTTATCCGTTAACATCATAACTCGTCTGAACGGTTCAACTTCATGAGTCTGGACGTGTACCACCTGGGTCGAATGGAACACTGGATTGTTCCTTGTTCACTGTCGATTCGACCCGCTCAAATAGTTTAGCTCCAACTAGATAGCCATATAATTGTAAACCCTGGACCTCGTTGCATTTTTTATAAAAGCAGTCATTAAACTTAACAACTTTTCCCCCATTTTTATTGATACGACCATTAACCAATTTTTGAAATAGAGCCTTTTTCCACATTTTTGGACTCATTGCATGAATTAACTCAGGTATTCTCATCCATCACAACAAAAAAAAACTTATAACAACATTTAGTAGTATTTCTTAGTCTTCGATATCACATGCTTATCACACAAATTTAATGGTAGATACCCGACCTGAATCTGTGCGCTGACGACACTTGCACTTATGGAATTTGGCGAGAACGAAGAGTCCCAAATCCCAATTAGCAGCAATCTTGCCACTAGGCTTAGGATGTGGACCACTATAGTTGGGCTAACATAATCCCATTTAGGAGTTTTGATTGCACCGACAATATAGGAGGAGTAGATTGTTTCCTACTAAGAGATTTTCCATTCAAACCTTCGTCATCTTCGTATACATTATACACGGGTGGAGAATCATAATTGAAATCGCCACGTGAAATTATGGATGCTAATATCTGATCTTTGTCATCTAGTTTTCACCCTAGTGAGAAATATTGTCTTAATTTGAGTTTTAATATGTTTGCTAATCATCGGGTCCCACATGTTAATCATTATACAGAGTTAATCTGTTTGTAATCTTTTCTGTTTTGTAATATTTATTTATCAGACCACCTAAGTTTTGCTATATTTCTTCACTTGCCTATCAAATGTTTTTCGTTAACAAATGTTTTCATGTTTCCTGTTAAACTATGTGCTCAAGTGTTTTTCATTTAGGTGATGGAGAATATGCATAATTTAACAAACTTACAAAATTGTGGTTAGGACGCAATCAAATCCATCAACTTATGTGCATTAAAATGTATTAAGAAGCTCAGTTTGCAAAGCAATCGGCTAACTTCTATGAAAGAATTGGAGGTAACTTTTTTTTTAGTTTTTAATTAAACCTTTTATATGGCTTTTCTTCAGAAAACTAATACTACTATTAATGCTAAACTAGTTTTCTCCCCCGCGCTACGCGGCGGGAGTTTGTTAGTTATCGGTTCGGCTCGTCGACGGGGATAAAACTTACGTCTAACACAGACTCGCTATAGCGTACGATACAAAAAAAATACTCGGATCGCTGACAAAAAAAACCAAACCTGTGCATCCCGTTTAAAAAAAAGTTAACGAACAAAAGCTATTACAAAAAAAAAATACTCAGCAAACTTTTATTACAATTTTATAAAAAATCTTTACTCTATTAAAAAAAATTTTTGTAGCAAATCTGTAAAAAAATAAAACTTTGAGTAAAAATATAAAGTTATTGCAAATCTATAAAAAACAAAACTTTTGTGTCAAAAGAAAAAAAACCAAAAAATAAATTTGTGCAAATCTATAAAAGAAAGAAGTTTTGTGTAAAAAAACAAAATAGGTGAACTATCCTACTCAATCTAATTTGTGTAAATCTATAAAAGAACGAAGTTTTGTGTAAAAAAAACAAAATAGGTGAACTATCCTATTCAATCTCATGCTAATATGTTAATAATAAAAATAAACATAAAACTAAATAATAAAAAAGGGAAAAAACAAAATAAAAAATGACCGGTTCGGGTTATCGAAAACCATAAAGCGAATACCGATAAGGGTTCTGATAATACCAATACTGACAATGATGTTGTTCGCTCATAATAGGTTCCGCTCGTGACGCTACCACAAAAAAACTTGATTTTGAATACAACTCCGTTAAAAAAAAATATATCGAAACGTTGACAAAAAAAAACTAAAAACAGTCGCGCCCCTTCGTATTTTGAAAAAAGTTAACGAACGGAAGTTATTAAAGGAAAACGAAATTAATAGAAAATGAAGCGGCACCATATTAGATAAATATTGTAACTTATATGTTCAAAATACTCAAATACTAACTCACATAAAAATGTATATTATATATAGTATAAGGGTTGAAAATTAAAATATAGAATATAGTAATTTGATGAGAGAGAGAGGTGTTTTTTTTGAAAAGCAATACTTAGATATTTTAGAATAATTGTGTTTCTTTGGGGCAACACCTAGAACATCCATGGCAGCCCACCACAGGAGGAACCCCCAACTGGGTAAACCTCCTGACCTGGCCACATACCTTTTTTTGCTGTTGCCAGGATTCGAACCCAAGACCTCCACAATGGAAAGTTTTGGGGCTAGCATTACACCAAATGGCCAACGATGAGAGAGTTGTCTGATAACTATAAAGTGGGTTTCTCTTTAGAATGAATTCGTGGGTGTTTGGTATGTGTTCATGCTTCAAGTGGTTGTACCACTTGCAATATAAAGAGTAAGTTACTATTCATGGGGTTGATAATTGTTTGATCTAATAATAATAATGTGACAGAAATAACACTTCAATCCATTTATGATTGGTGTTTTATTTATCTAACCATTTAAAACACAAATTATTTATAGAAAAACACAAATTTATTTATTTAACAAATCATATTATTATTGTATGTAATCATATTTAGAACAAAACTTATTTATAAAAAGCTACAAAACTGGACAAAAAGTAATTAATCGTTTTCACTTATATAGATTAGGCCATAATTTTTAGTGAATGATCAAAATCACAAGTAGCTAGGGAAATGCATACAGAATTACAGATGATGTGAAATTTATGAAGAATTTTATGATGTTAACAGGGTTTATGGTCTATGCGTGCAATGTACTTTAAGCATGAATGTCATTTTCCCTCCTTAAATGAGACTCTGAAACACAGCGTTAAAGTGAATCAATCAGAGATTTGGAATTGATTTGCCATCATGTTTTTTATTCTCCAAGATTTTGTAGATTATGAAATAATTGATAAGGGATGAATCCTACATTACCATTTTATCTTTAGTCTTATAACGTATGGTGTGTGTTATGAAATAATTGAATTCCTGTATTTTGAATGTAATGTTTGTATGTTTTCCTTTTCACCTTTTGCTTTGTAAGTTAATTTGTACAACGTGTTTGTGAAGTTCATTTCGTATTATTTTCAGCAACCCAGACTGGAACGGGTATAAAACTAGTTATTATTGTTGTTGCTAGGTCTGGGTTTGTAATTATAGTTGTTAAGATTAAGATGTTATTTTATCAAAAATATATCACATGTGAATTAATAATAATGATTCACATGTAAATTTAGACTTGATTGTTTGTAAACATGCACATATAAAGTGTGTATTCATTCATAGTTTAAACTCGTATATGAGTTAACATTGATTCACATGTATAGGGACGGCTCAACCAATTTAAGGGATTAAAATGAATAAAAAACACGGGGCCCTTTTCAAATTCGAGGCTTGAGATCGACAACTAATAAAATAATCAACTAAACAACTAATTATAAGATAATCAATTAATCAACCAAGTCGCAAATATACAATAATTTTTTTAAGTCGTGAAATAGGTCGGCTATTTATTATTTCATAGGTTATGAACCGTAAAGTACATTAGATAATTCTTAGAAACGATAAAAATTAACTATATAATACTTGTAGAACCACGGTGACAGATATGCCAAAAGTTCTCATTTTGGACAGAACTTGTTAAAATGGACAAATCATAGGGACGAAAAACGAACTTAACTTAATATGCTAGAAGATTATTAAAGAAATATATTCTAAAACTATTTTCACATTTTAATGTTTAAATTTATTAATTTAAATAAGCATGATTCATAAATTTATATTAGTTTAAAAACCGTTTAATTAATTATTACATTAAGCTAATCATGTTAATTAAATTAGTTTAATTAAATACTATATTAAGGCTTAAGGCAAATGTGAATACAAAAAGAATACGAAAAAAGATATTAAGGTGCTAATGGGAATTGAACAAAGGATCTTGGCCTTAGAGGGAGAATCACAAAACCAACTCATCTAGATTTATTATATCTCTATAAGTCCTCTCTGCTCGGAGACCGCTGAGACGGTTGAATATTTATTCATGTCATGTTTCTATCCATTCATGTTGTGGAGCTTTATAAGCAACTGATGTAATATCCCCCTCATTTTCGTCTTCTCATTCAGGGACATTTTGGAGTTAACTACAATGGAGCCGTGTTTAACACACCACAAAAAAGCTATACAAGTTGTTATTTTAACTGCTGTCTAGAGCCCTTGAAAAATAAGAAATGAAGTAGTTTTTAGGGGCAAAAAGGCGTCACTTTCTTGGTTGTTAGATCTCAAAACTTCAAGTTTTCTATGGGCCAAGAATCGAAAGAAAATTGAGATAGATGAGTGGGAGAAATGGTGTGATTTTAATTTTTAATCATTCTTGTTCTTGTTGTTTCACTTCTCTTTGTATTTGCTAGCCTCTGCTAGCTTTTTAATATATTCTGCCTTTCAAAAAAAAAATTATATCTCTATAAGTTGAAACTGATATATCTATATAGATACTTTTTTTTAAGAATTAGGGCCTCAAAATTTGTGGGGTCCTAAGCTGAAGATTATATTTTTAGCTATTAAGCCGGCACTGGAAATGTAAATTTACGTTAAGTTTCAATCTCATATTCAAATACTTACAAACGGCAAAATGAGAACCTTTCGTGTCTAGAGTACAACACTCCAATGAACAACAAATTTGTCATTTTTTAAAAATTTATCCATTGCCCCCTTACAGTTTTACAATCTTCTTTTTTTCCTCTTTCTTTAACCAATATATAATATTACCCTTGAACTTTAGAAAAATTACCTTACAGTCCCTAAAGTTTAATAAAATTATTTTTCTTTTTCTTAGATTTTTTTCACTTTCTTCTTTTTCTTCTTCTTCTTCTTCTTCTTCTTTTTTTTTACTTTTTTTATCTACGTTTCCATTGTTTTGCCGTGCATCTTTTTTTGCGGGATGAGCGCTAACATACAATTACGTCTTTCTTATTTTTATCTACTTTGAACCCGCTGCAGAGCGAGGGTAACGCACACAATTGTAACGGAGTTTCGCGTTATATGGTACGAGTTATCTAAGCAATTGCATACGTCGGTATGAACTTTTTTAACTCTTTTTTTAATGGTTTTGCTTTCTTTTTCTAACTTTTTACCGATTAACTTTTTTAACGACTTTGTTATGGTTTCATTTTTTTAAAGTTTTTTGAATATAACTAGCTATTTCGTTTTAACGCGTGGATTTACGTAAAGGTATTGCCTTTTTTATATAAAGTTCCGAGTACGTTTATTTGTTTCGTAAATAATAACTTTGTTAACGGTTTCGTTTACTATAGCTTTATTTTATAAGCTTTCGATGACGTTAATTCTTCCACGCTTAAAAGCAATGCAACGCGCATGACCACAATTATTAACTAAGATTAAAAAGAAACGATTGAGAATAGTTAGGTTTTTGTCTTTTCATATCCGCCTTAGAAGTTTTTTTAACACTTTTTTCCATTATAATGTTAGCCACGTTTTTTTTAACTCTTTTTATTTTCTATATTTTCATTCTTAATCCTTATACTATATATAATATACGTTTTTAGCCCGTTTCATTTTCTATTAATTTCGTTTATCTTTAATAACTTTCGTTCATTAACTTTTTTTAAAATCTGGATTGCGCAACTGTTTGTAGTTTTTTTGTCAATGTTACGATATTTTTTTTTAAAACGGAGTTGCATTCAAAATCGAGTTTTCTTTATCGTTGCCTATAACGAGTGTTGTTACCTTTGTGGTACCGTGACGAGCCGAACCTATTATGTGCGAACATCATCATCGATATTGGTATTACCGAAACCCGTAAAGGTATTCGCCTTATGGTTTTCGACGACCCTAATCGGTAATTGTTTTTTTCTTTTTTTTATTGTTTAGTTTTATGTTTCTTTTTTCTATTAACATTATTTTTACCGTTGCGTCTACGTTTTAGTTTAAATTTTATTAACGATTTGGCTGACACTGTTTTCTATGATAACTTTCGTTAGGTTTTATTAAATAACGTTTTGTCAACGTTCTGGTTTAAATTTTATTGAAGACGGCATTGTATTCAAATTCGAGTGTTTTTTTGGTATCGTACATTGTAACGAGTCTGCGATTCGATGTAAATTTTATCCACGCAAACGAGTCAAACCAATAATGACTACACTACCGCCTCGAAGCGCGGGAGGTAAAAACTAGTTCTTAGTTAATATAAAAATCCATTTTGAATTTACACTTGGCTTACTTTTAAAAGATCCAATACAAAAATAAAAAATCAATCAAAGTTAACATGGGTAGATCTGAACATGCCGAATTCAAAAACCTCTTCGACCTTATTATCGGGGATTGATTCGATTAAGATGGTCAAAAGTAATAAGATGATTTTTAAAGATATTGTTTACATGATTTGGTGGATTATTTAAAAGCATAGAGACAGTTATTTTTTTTCCTCTACTAAGAAGAATGATTATTTATTTGATTCCATTGGCTCTAAATCGTTTCTATGGTTTTCGAATAGGAACCGAAAAGCTAATATCAGTTGGATGTGTTGGTTACAAAACCTTTTTTTGACATTTGATGTGCCATCATTTATACTTGTTTTACATTCATAATAATCCTCATATTATGGTATTATTTGAATAATAACATTGCAATTGATAATTAAAATGTTTATATTTTGTAATTGCAGTTTATTCGGTGTTGAAAAAATATAAATCAAGATTAAATATATTAAAAACACCGAGAAATCAAGCTTCTAGAAGGATCATTCCCGAGCTTTGACAACCAAGAGGTCAAAATTGGTCAACAAGAATCAACCAACAACTAAAAGACAAAAGTGGGCAGCAAGCAGAGGGATGCATGTCCGTTCAACTCAATGCACGGGCGTGCATCTGTCTTGCTTGCTCCTCACGGCTCCCTGTACACTGCCACTCGCACTATGATTCCCTAGGTGTTTACATGCCTGTGCAATCCAATGCACGATCGTGCATTGCTTAGTCTGAGGCCTATAAATAGGAGGCTTGGGTTCTTCATTCCACACACCTCAAGAACAAACAACACACTATCCAGAGAGAGAATATCGTAGTTACAGTAGATTAGAGAATAGAGAGGCTCTTCCTCTTTGTTCCGCAATAGGGGGCCTACGAAACTCAGCGTTACGCTAGTTAGCATGGTTATTCGTGGCTAAACTCTTTTTATTGTTAGGGTGAAGATGAAGTTTGGTACATGTTAATGTTTAACGTATTAATCTAGTGGTATGTTTATGTCTTTAACTATTCGCTTTTAAAACCGCCTCTTGGTAGGCTTTTTATTGTTGTCTAAATATGTCTTTATATTTGTGAGTGTTCTTGCTTTTAAAGTGTAAGATCATAAAGCCTTTTTAATCAAACTTCTTTTGAAACTTGTACGTCTTTATACAAGTAGAGATTGATAAGCCAATGCTTGGTCAATAATAGTAAGGCCGTACGTCCTTATACGAACTTATTATGCGACCAAGAATTGGTGAACTCATGTTGGGAAAGGTATATCTTTATACATGGTCCCATTGTTACACCTCCTTCCGGTGAGCAAAATATAATCACCTTTTTAACAATAATATTTAATCATTTAAGTTTGATGTCTTAAACCAACCTTGAGATAGCACTCAAAGGGTTGAGGGTAACGTTGTCCCTAACGGGAATTATTACCATTTTATTATTAAAGATTATAACTCATGAATCAAATATTGTGAGAATGAGGCTCTAGCGGTATACCGTTCACATGTTTGTAGTAGTCATACCATCGGATTAGTCAACTTAACATTATCACGTACCAAGCGGATTCGAAGCCCAAAGCAATACTACTTCGTGACCTAAACATTTCCGAGATATTTGCTTTTCTACTATTTATTATTCTATTCGTTACATTTCTGTTACACACATCACACACGTTTTTACTTTTATGCTATTTACTTTACCGTCATTTACTTGTGTCATTTACTTGGTTTTTACCTAAAGTATATTACGCTGCGATATGTACACTTGCCTATTGTGTATGTTTTTTAAGTTAAAGTAATTATCATTTTATAAATTTAAAACTTGATCTCATAAAACCATTCTAAAAATATATTTATATATTTTCATATCACATGTCACGCGCATCAACACTGTAATATTCTTTTTACTATGTCTAGTTACTTGTTAGTCAGTGATTTTTTAATATAAAAGGTTGTTTAAAAAAAGTATATTAAGTGTGGTATCTACTTAAAAGAGAGATAAAGAAAAACTTTACAGAGCATGCGTTCGTAATTTAGTGAAAATGAGTTTTTTACTAACTTTGATGAATAAGATTTTGATCCTCAAGTTGAGTGGTTGGATTAGAAAATTTAAAACTTGGAGTCTTTAATGGGAATTATTGCACCCTTGAGTAAATATGTAACAATTGTGTCTTGAATCTTTTAGGTAGCGTTTGGTATGCATGAATGGGATGCGGAATGGAACGGACGATTACAATGTAATGAAAAAATGGTGTTTGGTTCGACGATGAGATGGAATCACCCATTCCACAAGTAATGTCATTCCCTCTAAATCACTCAAATTTATTCAATCCACCCCCTTGTTTTTTTTCATTCCTCCCCTCTTTCACCTCCACCACCCACCACCACCACCCACCACCACCAATTCCACCACCCAACACCATCGCCGTCGCCACCTCCACTACCCGTCTCCACCCCCACCTCCCACCGCCGCCACCACCCACTGTCACCACCACCCACCCCCATCGTCACCACCACCACCACCACCATTGTATCCTCCACCACCTCCGGCCACCGCCACCGCCACCCACCATCGTCCGTCACCGCCGCCATCACCCCACTGTCACCAACCACCACCCACCACCACCACCACAGCCATTCACCATCGATTTTATTCCTTCGTCTTTTCTAGCCTACCAAACAACATAAAGTAATGATTTGTTTCATTCCCTCATAGTAACCAAACAAGACAATGGAATGAAATTTGTCCATTCCATTACCTCGTTCATTCCATTATCTCGTTCATTCCATTACCCCATACCAAACAGACCCTTTAAGACATTTTGTTTTCTCTTTGAGTAAACTTCAGTTTTCGTCCCCGAGCTTTGCACAAAACTTCAGGTTTCATCCCTCTGTAACACATTTCCTTGTCCCTTGTCCTTAACTCCGTTAATTTTTTTTGTTAGTTTTTGTGCAAATTTACTAATATACCATGTAAGACCCCAACCCCGGCATCCTACAGTTGGTTCTCATAACGGGTCATTCTCTATAAAACGCATTTATTACTAATCAATCTACAGCGAAAGACTTTCTAAATTCTTTTATTGGTATTTAATAATATTAAATTACCTCACAAATGCTTGCACATCGATCTGAGTAAAACCGCTCCCAAGTCAAGATACGTCAACGCTACGCTTACCTGCAAAAACAATCTAACGTACATACAAAGTCAGCTACACTGAGTGAGTTCTAATAGTTTAATTTAATTAAAAACCAACTCGTCAGAAAAGTTAATTGAACTTTACTAAGGACTCTTGGTCCTTAGAAAATAGTTTCACTTATTTATTAACAAATAAATAACCCATGTTATCACACGATATCCCATGACAGTTCACCACCTAAGACTCATCCCATAATAATAGTAATCCAACAGTCTCATCGACATATATCGAACTGGCTACACTAATAACTCATACTCTAGTACACGTATTGACTCGACACTTGTTTGACACAACAAATCCCTAGACATCGTCTTACTCAGCCTTAACCAAGGCTCTTACAAATCCACTGACATGACAGTTATACACGCCATATCACAATCCCGACACAACGGTCAATCTATCTCTACTCGCATCATTAGTATTATCTACACACCACATTAATAATATCCATCGCACAATAAATATCACTTAGCACACGTATGCAATTTAACACACATATACATATATTTGCATACAAATACATACCTCGTCAATGCACCCTCGTCAGGGTTACCCTCGTCAGGGCATTTGACATACCCCGAGCTCATCATTAACCTGCTAAAAATTGTCACTTTTGGTGACTTCCCGAAGGCCTCGGCCTTCACAAAATCCCGTTTTCCGTGTCATAAAGATGACTACGCAAACAAATCACCCATCGTGCCACAAGGACAACGACACAAGACATGCAACATCAAGAACATAACTCACAACACAATTATAAAACACATAATATCACTCTTTATTTAAATAACCCCTTAACTACACCTACACCCCACACACATCCCTAGGATAACGTACCTTACACATATTCATAAGCGTTTAGCTTATAACCCAACTCGCACCGACTAGCCCTTAACATGTCACCCATTAGTAAATCTCAACTCTAGCTCCCATAACCCCATAAACACCCCGTTGACCCTCCGAATCATTTATAAAGGTTTTAGTGCATAAACACACCGGGTTAGAACCAAAAACTCTTATCACATTTAATGTAGTAAACACCTCATGCAAGTATCTATGATAGCCCCAAAAACAATAAAACATTTAAAAGTGGGGGATTACAAACTCACCAGTCAAAATTGGTCAACAAGAATCAACCAACAACTAAAAGACAAAAGTGGGCAGCAAGCAGAGGGATGCATGTCCGTTCAACTCAATGCACGGGCGTGCATCTGTCTTGCTTGCTCCTCATCGTATGCAATTTAACACACATATACATATATTTGCATACAAATACATACCTCGTCAATGCACCCTCGTCAGGGTTACCCTCGTCAGGGTTACCCTCGTCAGGGCATTTGACATACCCCGAGCTCATCATTAACCTGCTAAAAATTGTCACTTTTGGTGACTTCCCGAAGGCCTCGGCCTTCACAAAATCCCGTTTTCCGTGTCATAAAGATGACTACGCAAACAAATCACCCATCGTGCCACAAGGACAACGACACAAGACATGCAACATCAAGAACATAACTCACAACACAATTATAAAACACATAATATCACTCTTTATTTAAATAACCCCTTAACTACACCTACACCCCACACACATCCCTAGGATAACGTACCTTACACATATTCATAAGCGTTTAGCTTATAACCCAACTCGCACCGACTAGCCCTTAACATGTCACCCATTAGTAAATCTCAACTCTAGCTCCCATAACCCCATAAACACCCCGTTGACCCTCCGAATCATTTATAAAGGTTTTAGTGCATAAACACACCGGGTTAGAACCAAAAACTCTTATCACATTTAATGTAGTAAACACCTCATGCAAGTATCTATGATAGCCCCAAAAACAATAAAACATTTAAAAGTGGGGGATTACAAACAATAAAACATTTAAAAGTATCTATGATAGCCCCAAACTCTAGCTTGTCCACGTACCACCACGGTTACCATTGCCCTTGTTATGCACCACCCCCTGGTCACCACGTCTCGTCACTGTCCCCGTTGGCTTACATTTTTGTCGTCGTCCTTATCGGCCATCGCTAGCATCCGTCGTGCACAACCAACTCGTCACCATCTTCCTTCTTGTTGCGCCACCATAGGCACCACCGTGAATCACCTTCATGTGCCCCGTCTTCCTTGCTGCATAACCCTAATTGGTTAGCATCACTACCGTCGCCCCCTGTGACTCCACCCGTCATCTCCTACTCCATTCTTGCAACCCATCCTTCGCCGTCGCAAAGCACTTCACCATCACTATCATTACCATTCCCGAACTTTGTGACAACCCCAACCAGCGTCGCCATGTCGTGGTGTAACATCCTAGTTTTTATTTAGAAAACGGGTTTGTAAACTATGTAAATAAAGGACCTCGGTTATAGGAAACTCGACAGCAATCATTTTGTAAAGAAATCTAGAAGGGGGTGGCAAGTAAATAAAGAGACTTAGAGGGGGCGTTATCTAAAGTTTGAGTCGGGCCACTGGTGCGCAAGGGCTGAAGCCTGGCCCGCGAGTTTGAACCCTTTTAGGGTGTTACACAAATGGGGGACTCCCATTTGGAGTTTGCGGCTGCCGAGAGCAAGAGGGAGGAAGGAGAGAGCCGTGGTTCGCATCGCATAGCCGAATAGAGGTATTTTTCATAGTTCTAATCGTTCCCTACATGTTCGGTTCGTTGGATCATCATTATAATCGTTTTGTGATTCTAGGGTTTCGAAAGAAGCAAGCTTCCGAGAGAGAGGAGTGGTTAGGGTATACGGCTCGCACGAGTTCCCCAATCGGAAGGTATAATCTTGTAACCCTTGTATTGTTTAGTGTTTATCAAATGAGTAGGATCCTTTGGAGAGTACGGGTGGTCCGACCGAACCCATTAGGGTGGCCGGCGAGTGGTGTGGTGATCAATAGAGGAGCATGGGAGGCCGACCAAGGCGTAGCGCGGAGAAACAAAGGACGGCAGTCCCCGAAGGGGCTGTTCACGATGACAGCAGGAGGAGATGACCATTGCGGCTGCAGGTGGACTCAGGACGAGGCGTGGAGGTCGGAAGTGGTGCTGGCCGGTCGCGACAACAGCGGAGAGGGGCTCGTCGGTGGGTTGCGGGGCTGTGGAAGCTCGGAGGGAGGCGGCGACGGGTAGTGGTGGTTCCGGACGGGCATGGATGCAACAATAGGAACTGGATGGTGGCAATGCGGAGCCGGCCACGGGCAAGTAACGAGTTGGGGTCAGTTCGGGTGTGCATGCATGGAGACGCAGGGGGTTTAGGTTTTTAGGGGTGGGTGGTGGTTTTAGACTTTTTGGGGTGGGGTTGGAGGAGGGGTTTAGGTTTTTGGGGGCGGGTTAGGGTTCGATGATACGGTTCCAACGCCATTGGAATGAGCTCAATCGGAGTTCATTTGACCCACTTCTTAGCAGTTCTTAGCGATCCCACATAACAATAACCTATAAATCACATACTATCTGCTAATCACCATAATGCATTACGAAACAAATACGAATCATAGAAGTCTGATAAATAGTAAATATGATAAGTGAATACAGTAAACAAGAATCGAAAAAAACTGGATAACAACAATTAATCGAATAAGTAAAAACCATATTAGCATTCATACTAGATAACTAGTTATTCAATTTCGCAAACATCCTCCGACATTGAGAAAAGCATTAACGAAATCGCAACCAGAAAAGAATTATGTTTTCTTATAAATTGATTGTGAGTACATTGGAATAAAATAAAGAGATTACAGAATGATTAGAATGGAATATCCTAAATGGATGGCTAAATCATAGGATTGGTCAATGAGATAAATATGGGAAATATGTGATAAATCTTTAATTCCAATACCCCCCTCAAGTTGGAGCATGGAGATTTCTATTGCCCAACTTGTCAAGTAAAAACCGAAGTTGTTGAGCACCCAATCCCTTAGTGAGAAGGTCAGCAATTTGCACTTTTGTGTCAATGGGGAAAGGCTGAATTTCTTTCGACTCAACACATTCACGAACAAAGTAGCAACCCATCTCTACATGCTTTGTTCTTTCATGAAATATGGGATTATTTGCTATGTGTCGAGCAACTTGATTATCACAGAATAATGGAGTCGGACCAGCGGAAGCGACATTAAGTTCTTGCAATAACCAACGAACCCACAACACTTCACTTACATAGAAGACATGGAACGGTACTCAGCTTCTGCAGATGAACGTGAAACTACCGATTGTTTCTTTTTTTTCCAAGAGATAGGTGCTCCACCAAGAAGAAGCACGTACCCGGTCCGTGATCTTCGAGTAAACGGACACCCAAGTCGGTCGGAATCACAATAAGCAGTGAGATTGTAACCTCCTGCTCGAGGAAACATTATACCTTGTCCAGGTGTAGCTGTAAGATATCGAAGGATTCTATGCACGGCATCCATATGAGTTTGTCTTGGATCAACCACGAATTGAGACAAAATGTTCACGAAGTAGGCGACATCGGGTCTCGTGACTTGTAAGTAGAGGAGTCGGCCAATGATGCGGCGGTAGCGGCTGGCATCGACCTTTGGGTCATCTTCACTTGTATTTAACTTGTGGTTCGGCTCCATAGGGAAGGAGCTTGGTTTACACCCTTGTAAGCCACAATCAGCTAGGATATCCATAGTATATTTACGTTGGCTTAAGATCAAACCGCCGGAGGTACGAGCAACTTCTATGCCTAAGAAGTATTTTAAACACCCGAGATCCTTGATACTAAACCTCTTGTCAAGCTCAATTTTGGTGTACTCTATTTTAGCCGCATCACTGCCAACAAGAATAACATCGTCAACATAGATAAGAGCGGCGACAAAGCTTTCTTCATGTTGGTAGATGAATAATGAGTGATTGGCTTTGGATTGTTTAAAATCAAGTTCGACGAGGGCATTCGTGAACTTGTGGTACCATTTTCTCGAGGCTTGTTTCAAACCATAAAGAGACTTTCTTAACCGACACACTTTTGTTTCTCCTTCTTTGATAAAACCTTGTGGTATTTTCATGTAAACTTCTTCTGTCAAGTCACCGTGTAAGAAGGCATTATTGACATCAAGTTGATGGATGAACCAATTTCTTTTGGCTGCTACAGTGAGAAGCGTTCGAACTGTAATGAGCTTGGCAACTGGTGCAAAGGTATCATGATAGTCTACTCCTTCCATTTGTGTAAAACCCTTTGCTACTGAACGAGCTTTGTACCTCTCAACATCCCCATTAGGTTTGTGTTTAATCTTGTAAACCCATTTAGAATCAATAGCGCGTTTTCCCTTGGGTAAGTCTTCAAGAGTCCACGTACCATTTTCTTCAAGAGAACTTATCTCTTTCTTCATAGTTTCTACCAATTTGTCATTTTTAACTGTCTGATGAAAGAATTTTGGCTCATAGATAGAATCGATTGCCGCTAAAAACGCCTTGTGAGAAGCAGAAAACTTTTCATAAGAGACAAAATTAGTCAAAGGATGTACCGTTGAGGATTCTTGATTTTGCGGAGCTTGTGCATGGTTGACTGATGGTGGTAGTTGAACGACAAAATCATTTAAATGTTTTGGTTGTGTTTTATTTCTTTTTGTTCTAACCTGCTCGTGAACCTCTTCTTGTAAAATTTGGGGCTGGATATCTTGATCTTGTAAAAGGTCATGAGTAGCTTGGGCCTCATTTGAATTTGTGTGTTGTGGCAAAGTAAGTCCCATGTTCACTACTTCACTTGGACTTTGAATTTCAGTCACTTGCACATCATTTTCAACTTGTCTTAGGGCTTGATTCTCATCATAAACATGTCACACCCCCAATTTCAACTAACGGAGTTTTACCGTTTGGGAAGTGACGAACCAGGATCTCAGACATTAGTTACTTTGAATGACTCTACATGGGACTCAAAATGAAAATACCATTCAAATCAGAGTATCAATGCAGAAGCGTAAAGAAAGTAAATGCGTAAAATACACGCGCCCAAAACCAAAGTCCAAAAGTCCCAAAAAGTCCAAACGTCCAAACAAAGCAAAGTACAATAGAGTAATTCAACCAAACATAAATAGACACAATCAAAGTAGTTGAATACCATGCATGCCCTAACGTGCACCTGTGTCTTAGCTTAGCGACCTGAGAAAACATATAAAAATATGTCAACACGAGGTTGGTGAGTTCACAGGTTTCAATATAAGTAAATAAGCGTTTACCGGATTTATGTTCATTCAGTACGTATCTATAGGTAGCTAACCTATGTTCATGTTCAGCTCAAGCGATCGCAACCGAAGCTGACTGTTTGTTTATTGCCTCCTGCCAGGTCTATCGACACTGGCGGTGTGAGTAGGCTAACATTTCACCTGTTCGATATCTAATCGAGTTAGCGCGACTAACGCGGGTGGGATTTGTCAAACCCAGTAGTACTACTAAATATTACCTCGCTAAGATCCATATTAACGGTCCGATATTAGTTGAGGACTTTCTGTGATAGCGTGTTACGCTTAGCATTTAACATTGATAACATACGAATTAAAAGAAATCCAAAATCGTTTAGTCATGTTTTCTCCCCCAAGTTAAAACAGTAAAAGGGGTCGTGAAAACTCACCTTCTTTGCGTTGAAGGTAGTTTCACCCTAGAGGTAAGTTGGAACCACGAGTATAAGTCTCAAAAGACCTACGAATGTCCTAAAATTATAAACACATAAATTAGGAATGATAATGGGAATTGTGACAGTGACACGGAAAGAAACGTCGTAATGAACCACTCTAATAAACGAGAGTGGACGAATGTGTCCATGAGATTAGGAATTACTTTACGCGACGAATGACTCAATTAATAATATATATATACGAGTGAATAATATAATTAATTATATTATTAATTAATCTCTATTAATACACGGCGTTATTAAATGATTCGAAATAATATTAATATATATTATTTAATAATACGGGTCACAGTTCGAAAATAATATATTATTTTATACGAATTTACGGCTTAAAAATAATATAAACATATTATTTTTACTTGATAATAATAACAATATGTTATTTATAAAAGTGGGTATAATTTATAAGAGTATGTTAATAATTCAAACCCGAGCCTACATGTTGTTTTTCGGGCTAAAACACATTTATATAATAATATAATATTATAGGGTTTGATTTTTATTAATTAATATTACAGAAAAATGTTTAAAAATAATTGTGGGAGCCCAGTCTCGAACCCGGGTCTCTCTCACACACGCACACTGACCAAACCATTACGCCCGCTAGGGTCATCGCAAACAAACCCGAGACCAAATGCATTTAACATCCTGATCAAACGTGATTTCCTTCCCCACAAGTTCCCAGATCGAATCCCGTTCCAAACGTCACGAATTCGATTGCGACTGGTTTCAAGATCAAAGGGGTTTTGTAAATAAATGAATTGAAAATCTGATGCTAGGTTCAATTGCAAAAATCATTAAGTTTTAGGTAGTTAAAATCCAGTTTGAAAAGTCGAAACTTAGACTTAAAAACGTGGGATCAATCTGATCAATTCTTATGATGTTATAGACTGAATTCATGGGGCTATTACAGAGCATTAGGTTCCGATTCTATCCATGTATTTTAATTATATTGAGATTAAGGTTTGACTGGTGTTCGATTAAACCCAATACGTGATGAACCCTAGAATCGGTTCATCACTGATTCGATGTTACATACTCGAATTAGCATAGGGCTTTCAGAGAATAGATGATGGCGATTCTAACCATATAGTTTAATTTGATTAACATTATGTCTAGGTTGGAGTTTGATTAAAACGGTTTCGAATGAACTCTAGAGTCTGAATTTGTAAAATTGGATGTTGTTTGATTCAATTAACATGGGGCTTTCATTAAACAGAAGATTTCGAAACTAATGGTATGATTTAATTGCATTGAGAACAAGTCTAGAATCCAAAGCCCCAAATCCGATTTCATATGAACCCTAGAATCGGATTATGATTAAATCGATAATGTAAGCCCTGATTAGGATAGGGATTTCATTCTAAAGTATAAAACGAATCAAAAGAATGTTTCAATTACCCGATTGGATGTCGGATTGATAGTGCTCGACTAAAACTGAGTTCGACGACTGCGGGTTGATCTTCGGCACTTCTGGTTGCTTCTCCGGCGCGACTGATGTATGCAATTTCTTCTGAAGGACTCGAGCAAGATACGCAGGTGTGTGATTTGTGAGGAGAATACAGAAATTAGGCGAATTCGATGATCGTTTGGAATAGGGTCGACGGTTTTGAATTTAATTTCCATTATTCGAGTTTAATTTAATTAATGCCTACGATTAATGCTCAATGATGAACGATTAATACAGTTAAGTTTTAATCAATAGTTACATTCGATCGATTTCGGTTATCAAACAAGAATTGAAATCAAATAGTCGCGATTTTGACTACAAAAAAAAAGTCAACAGAAGCTAAAATTGTCGATTTTGACTTTGGGGAGTCAACATGGAGTCAACATATTAAGTTTGGTATATTCACACAACAACTCCCTGTAGTTTTGAGTTGAATTTGTGACAGAATCAGTCCCTAGGGTTAGATTTAGTTAACGAGGTTAAGTTTTTAATAGGAAACTTAACGGGATAGTTAACGGAGTTAACCTAAAAAGTCGAATTGTCACAAAACATGTCCAAAAAGAGATTCCTTTGGATCCAAATTTTTCTGATTGATTATTGTTTTGTCAAAAGGAAAGTTATCTTCATGAAATCTAACGTCTTTAGAGACCACAATTCTTTTATTTTCAATATCATAAATCTTATACCCTTTCGTCCCTTGTGGGTAACCCAAAAAAACTCCGGGTCTCCCCCTCACTTCAAATGTGTCCCCCTTCGTTTCATTGCTTCTATGGTAAGCAAGACAACCAAATACCTTCATTTGGTCATAGTTGGGATGTTGATTGTATAGAATCTTATAGGGGGTCTTGTTATTGATTACTTTAGAGGGTAGTCAGTTGATGATGTAAGTGGCGGTCAAAACACACTCTCCCCAAAATCTAGTGGGTAGGTTCGCCTCAAACCTAAGAGCTCTAGCTGTCTCAAGCAAATGTCTATGCTTACGTTCTACAACCCCATTTTGTTGTGGGGTATGTGGACACGTGGTTTCTAAAACAATTCCTTGATTTGTATAGAAATCAACCATTCGATTGGATGTGAATTCCCCACCACTGTCACATCTTATTCTTTTAATGTTTTTCTCAAACTGTGTTTTAACAAATTTATGAAAGTTTATTAAGCAGTCTCGTGCTTCATGTTTGTGTTTGAGAAGAAAAACCCAAACCGCTCTACTGAAATCATCCACAATCGTTAAAAAATAATTTGCCCCATAAAATGAAGGTCTTTAGTATTTTCCCCATACATCACAATGCAATAAGTCAAAACAACCAAAGGTTTTAGTGGTACTAACCGGATATGGCAATCTTGTGTGTTTAGCCTTTGCACATGTGTCACAAAGTTTGTCTCTAGATTCGATGGGTACATCTTTAAGAAAATTGACATGGGAGAGGTTGACATCTGAAGCGTGTCTCAATCTCTTATGCCATAAGACAATGGTACTCATCAAAGCCTTCCTTCCATTGTTTGTTATCTCCATCTCATAAAGACCATTTTTGCATTTACCTGATCCAATTAAAATTTTCGAACGTAGGTCCTGCATGACACATAAATCTGGGAAAAAAACTTACAACGCATTGGAGATCCTTAGATAATCTGCTAAGAGATAGCAAATTGCACTTGAATTTTGGAACGTGTAAAACTCCTTTAATCACAGTTCCATTCGGTAAAGTGCAATCTCCTCTACCTTCCATTGCTATCGCGTCTCTATTGGGAATAGTGACAGGTGCTTCATGGATAGTGTTAACTTTGTTATTTAAAATAAAACCTTTGTGGGTTATGTGATCGGTGGCACCCGAATCCACGATCTAGTATTCACCACGGTCACTTCCACCTATCGCATCTGCTTTTGGCTCCATATTACTGTTCGGTGCGTCTTCTTTTCGTGAAAGCGTTTTCAAGAACTGTCGGTGTTGATCGTTGGTCAGCCCTGGCATAGGACTCGTTTCTGCATCAACATAGGTAGCCATATCGATGACGGCGATTAGGTTTTTAGGTTGTGTGAACCCGCTCTGATACCATCTAGAAATTGATGAACCAGAAAAGAATTATGCTTTCTTATAAATTGATTGTACGTACATTGGAATAAAATAAAGAGATTACAGAATGATTAGAATGGAATATCCTAAATGGATGGCTAAATCATAAGATTGGTCAATGAGATAAATATGGGAAATATATGATAAATCTTTAATTCCAATACACGAATCATAAGTATATTGGAAGTATATTGTAATATGTTCTATAAAATTCAAATTCGTGAATCAATTGCCTCAATCTTTATAAATAAAAAGGTACGATAAAAAATCACTCAATATTTTATCCCAAATCGTTAAATGAGAAATATATATTTATACTATTCCTATTCTAATAAAAAACTAATTTTTTTGTCACTTCTCATTACCATATTCATCCTCACAACTTTTTTTCCTCCAAAACCATATTTAAATCCACTATTCAATCTTTCTATAATTTGCTTAACTTTTTTAAAAATTTTCATAAATAAACATTTTACTAAATTAATTCATCATTATTATCATTAACTCAAATTTATTTTTAAATTATCATCAAAAGTAAATATTTAAAAAAAATCAAGAATTAAAAAATAGGAGATTTGAAAAAAACTACTTTTGTATTTGAATATATATGTGTTAAAAAAAGTTTACTAATATTTAATTATTAGTTTTTTAATTAAGTTTAATATTTATAAATAAACTTTTTATTTTAATTTTAAAATTTTAATAGTTAGTTTTTAATTAAAATTAAGAAGTTTATAAATATTTATTTTTAAAAGTGTATTATATTTTAAACTTAATTTTTTATTAAACGATGAGATTTTTTTTTAAAAAAAATATGTTTGGCTTCAATTCTAATTTATTATTTTTAACTTTTTTCATATTTAATTTATAATTTTAAATTTAAATTGTGTCAATATACTAAGGAGTACGATTTTTAAATTTTGGAGTTTAAATTTTTGAATTTAAAAGACGATATATTGTTAAAATTTATATTTTATTTTATTTTTAATGAGACATTAAATATTAAAGGTTTAGGGAGATTTTCCGTATAAAATACGAGATTTAAAAAAAAGTAACTTAAGTTTGATACGTAAATTTAATTACAAGTTAAGCATTTGTAAATATGTTACAACATCAAGGTTAAATTTTATACAAAAAGGCTGATAGAGTTTAGTTAACTAATAAAATGGAGAAATAACATATGCAAGGAAAGCGTTGATCAATTTAATTATCTTCGATTTCTTTGACTCACTACTGGCTTCAATTAGGTTCGCACCGTTTGTGCCCTATTTTTCGAACAGTTTTGGCTATTTTGTGGTTTCAGTAATTGAGGAAAAGAAACTCTATTCTTTGTTTCATTTAGTGGGTGTTAAATATTGAAAAGTTACCAATATCACGTCAAATGTTGTATACAATGAAGTATTTTCAAATTTGTAAATCATCATTATAAGGTTTCATTTTACATATAATTTAATGTATTGTAAAAATACATCACTTATGAAATGTATTTTTATGTATTTTTTTTATGTTTTGATTACTATCATCCATATAATCTTAACATTTAACAAAATGAAAAAGTTACCAATACAATATCAAATTTGTATAAAAAGATATGTTAAGATAGTTATCAATATAATGTTAACGTTTGACCCCATACACATGGGATTAAAGCTAGTATAATAAATAAATGTTTTGGTGGGACACGTGTCACTTTCTGGTGCTTTCTTAACATGTTTTCTCGCATCTCTCTCCTATTTAATAATGACTTTAAACTAATATATTTTTATGTATTTAATATAAATCTATTTATGGATACTTATTAACCAAATAATTATTTAATATCATGTGTCACCTCTATAAGGCTGATGGTTGTGGCCCGTTGTTGGGGGCGCAAGGGGGTGGGCGCGAGCCACCTTGGTGGCGAACACCGCAAGGGTGTCAAGTGGCTGGGGGCGCTATGGGGCGCTAAGGGGTGGGCGTGGGTGTGGTAGCGGGAGAAGGAGCCGTTGGAAGGGAGAAGGAGCCGTTGGAAGGAACAAAAAATTAATTCGATAAAGCCCCCGCTCACCTGCACCACAACACCCTCAAGTGCTTCAGCAGGGGCTTTATCCACTGCTTAGTCAGCATCCAGTCAGCGCCACATGGCGTGATATTAGAGGATGAATCCACTCTCAATAAAGCCCCACAACCATCAGTCTAATAAGTATATTATACGGGATTCTAACCTATAATTAATAAAGATTTTTAATGTCATGTGTCACCTCTATATTCATTCTCATCATTTTTTTCTCGTCTCTATGTCGTATTAATTACACCTCCATCTTTTAATAATAATATATTTTTAAATAAAATATTAATTATACTAATAAAACATATTTATTTTAAATTATCTCTTATTATAAGAAACTTTGAAATATGTAAATTTTATTTTCAATCAAATAATAATGAAAGTCAAATTAAGTTAAATAGTAATTAATGTATTTTCAAAACTCAATTATATATTAATTTTTACATATTTTAAATTTTATTTTCTATCATTAGTATATGTAATACATTTTTACACTTGTAAAATATATACATAAATATTTAAGAATTTTATATATTGATAATTTTCAACCCGTAAATGATACACGGTATCCAAACTATTAATACATTACTTTTAACTTTTCTAATCTCCACGCTTCATCGTATTAACTTTTTAAAATGTTTAATTTACTATATAACACATAATTTATATACGTGAAGTTTTTTATTACTTTTATATGTTTACTATTTTAAAGTTTGTATTAGTTTCTATCACATATAAAGGTGTTTATTTATACACCCTTATACATAAGCTCATTGTTTGTATGATAAGTATTAACTATGAGCAACTTCACATATTTGTCTGAGGATAATGAGACACAATATAAAACTTTATTATACAACATCTGAATTAAACCAAAGAACTCTTACAATAAGATGGTGTGTACTTACCAAGTGAAACAAAAACAAGGGAGTTACAATCTGGATTTGAGTACTTGATGATCGTAGTTGCACCACCATGTTATTTAGCTCTTTGACAAATTTCTTCATAGCCACACTTGGCAAATACATGGATATCACAATTCCAGACTCACCCTTAAGGTTTTTAAAAGGTATATAAAAACTTCTAAAACTTGTGCCCCTTCGGCCGGCACTGCATAGGCCGCCTTCCCCCAACCAAAGTCGACTAGATCAAATCCAGCACATGTCCCATCCGAGACATAATAGCTTCGAACAACCGAGAAGAGTGGTCGTCCCTTGATCACCGTTAGGTCAACAAAAGATCTCACGTACTCCTCGGTAACACTTGATTTGGCCTTCCTTAAAAGCTCCACCACGTGGCCTAATGGTTTGTTATATAGGTCTTCGGCTGTCGATATGGCAATCGGATAGGCAAAAGTTTTTCCATAATATCCTACACTTGTGTTTACTAGGCATATCATGCGCATCTCCTCTTCAGGATATGGCTGGAGAGCTATGGAACGACAACGCCAGATGGATGCTACTATCGCCTCAAAGGTTGAGCATTTTTTAAGGTGTGGTGCAATGAACCTACGAAGGGCTGACACCTCAGTACTCCCGAAGAAAAATGTTTTTTGGATAATGTCATCAGGCGGGATGATTTTACCCTCTACTTCATCGTATTCGTGATGAGTACATGTCACGTGTGGTGGATCCCTAGCAAAAAGCAACTCTCTTCTCCATACGGCAATGTTGATGGTGTTGTTGCACCCCGTGCCATTTCACCTAGTGTAGTTATGAATTGTACAATTCCTGGTGCGTCACTCATTGTGTGATTGAGTCGCAAAGCAAAGATGAAACCTCCACATAACAGTCGCGTTACCTATGAGTAATAATAATGTTTATATGTAGTTTCATGTTTCCACTGTTGTAAATTAAGATCTTAACTACCAAGAAAACAAGCAAACTAAATCAGAAATGACACAATATATATGTATTTATATCTCAAATACAACCGCACCAAACCCCAAAATGTGGTAACGTGAGTTGAAAAAGTAGCACACAAAGCCATGTGTTATACCCACGTGGGAGGGGGCATCACTATGCTACAAGGGCTAGTCACGGCGTGAACACCGTGTTGCCTCGAGAGCATCAAGCACAACAACTTAATATATTTTTTAATTTTTGCAATTTTTTTCAGAAATATAAAATATATTAAAAATTAAACATGGAAATACAAACATTTAAACCATTCAAAACACGCAAATGTCATACAAACAGTCCAAAACATGAAAATTAACATCCAAATCCTAAAACTGTTCACAATCATCCAAATTATTCAAAGCAAATATCTAAATTGTTCACAACATCATAAACAACAACTCCCGACTAATTATCATCACTACTTATTCGTCGATCTCATAGACGACACATTTCTTCCCTTTTGTGTTGCATTTCAAGCATTTGTTGCGCCCAGACCGTAAGTTGTTGTGAGTTTGGTAACGGCATGGGAGGTAGAATCAAGCAGTTAGGCTCGTTGACCAACACCAAAAGAGTCGTTGGCTTTTATGAAAACGTTAATTTTTTTATAATAAAGATTAACTAATAATTACAAAACTGTTTCACAATTAATAGTCATAACACATGTTAGTGAGTGTGAATGTTAAAACTGACACTGCCTACATGGCACCGTATGCCCACCGGCTCAATCACGGGCGTGGTATACCGCTCCCTGGGGTGTGATCTAGAAACTATTACGCACCTTAGTGATTTGCCCCATATTGATGTGGCGGTGACATGGTGGGCGTAAATGTGAAACCACTACGGATGACCTAAGATTAGGTGATATTTAGGTGTAAAAAATTGATGTTACAAAAAAAGTTGTAAAAATGAACTGATATTTATAGGATGGTTCATAAAATATCACCTGAATTAATAACAATGGCGAGTCGATGGTGCCACTAGATCCTGGAACATCATACAACAGCTCGTCCAAGCACGGGAAGGGCGGGTGAAGCGCATCCCCAAACTTCTCAAATGTCACATCTGCTTCTGCCTCGATAAACAACACACCCTCACCAGAGCAATCCACCAGCAGCTTCCTGGCCGGACCTTCCTTAAGTCGGCCAGCAAACGGATAGTAGAACACCAACAGTTTAGCCAGAGCCTCCCTAATCACACTCGCTGGATTCTTATTTCTCATTTTTACATCCCCGCGATAAAAATGGATACTTGCGACCTGCCCACGAAGCCCCTCCTGGTCATCAATGTCCGAGAGAGGCTTCAATTCTCGAGGTGTGGGTTTTGCCGACGGATCAGCTCCGGTTCGCATCTCCGGACGGTGAATTTGATCAAGGGGGTGATTGTTTCACTCATTTATTGTTTGGATGTATGTGTGTTAATTGGTGTTTTATTGTTGCCTACGTTGGTGAACTTATATCATGTTATTATATCTTTAAATATCTTTTTAGTTACGCTAAAAGATCTTATGAAATATGTGACAGCGTTATAATATAACATATTTTATGATGTTATAATATAATAATATTATTAAAACAAAATTTGGTTCTATCGATTGCCTCATGATTCTTTTTGTCTTCAGATCTTATCTTTACAGGTAGAAATAGTGATTAAGTAATAAATTGCCTGTGATTATTTTGGTTACAATTCATATATCAAGTAATTATTATTTATATTATAGAGAGGAACGTTTAAAATAACCCTATGCAAATCATAATCCATTTGTGTTAATCCTACGACTGTAGTTAAATTTAGTTTCTCTAAGTGTAGAACGCAATAAAAAGAGATTAAATTTCTCCCTAAAAGCACTACTAGAAAACATGCATATTTACTACAAAAGTTTCCGAAAAGTTTCCGACAAGTTACAAACAAAAGAAATTTTCCACAAGTGAGCGACAAATTTCCGACAAAACAAAAACAAAAAAGTAACTGTACGATTTCCTATAATTTTTCGGCAAATTTATTAGATAAGTTAACTTATTTATTACTATAATCGTCGGAATATTGTCGGAAATTACCGACGAAAAGCTTTTGTCGCTAATTTGTCGGAAAATTAGTCGGGAATTTGTCGGAAAATTAGTCAGGAATTTGTCGGAAAAAACACTTCCTACGGGTTTTTTCCAACACACTTTTTTGTCGGAAACTTGTTGCTAACGACCAATTCCGATAAATTTCCCACGAAATCTCACTACTAAAAAATGAAAATTTTGCAACAACAGTTTTGTGGGAAATTCGTCGGAAATTGGCCGTTAGCGACAAGTTTCCGACAAAAAGTGTTTGTTGGAAAAAACCCCGTAGGAAATGTATTTTCCGACAAAGTCCTGACTAATTTTTCGACGAATTAGCAAAAAAAAGTTTTCGTCGGTAATTTCCGACAATATTCCGACGATTATATTAAATAAATAAGTTAACTTAATTAATAAATTTGTCGAAAAATTGTAGGAAATCTTACGTTTACTTTTTTGTTTTTGTTTTGTCGGAAAGTTGTCACAAACTTGTGGGAAATTTCTTTTGTTGGTACCTTGTCGGAAACTTTTGTAAGAAATAAGCATGTTTTCTAGTAGTGAAAGCAGTTAATTATAGGTATAAACGAGTCGAGCACGTGCCCACCAAAGCTCGAGTTCAGCTTGTTAACTTACAAGAGCTTGAGCTCGGCTCATTTCGAGCTTTATTTCTAAAGTATTGTCTGTACACGTTTAAACAATTTATATTAATAGCTTAAAAATAATAGGTTGTTCCCCAGGCCTCTATACTAGAGGCCGAAGGTTCGAACTGCATCTACTACAGAATAAACAGTTAGTGGTGTCTGAACAGACTCTGGAGGTGACCATCCGACATGCTTGGTAGCCTAGATTGTATGCATTGGGAGTGGAGTAATTGTCTAAATGCATGGCGCAGACCATACATGAAAGGTGACCATCCTGCTTCAACAATTATACTCGAGGCGGTGCATCAAAAAAATATTGTTGTTTCGGCATGCTTACTTTGGAGTTTCGGGTTTAAACGACATAAACGCCCTTAATCAGTCTCCAATATTTAACACCATGATAAAAAGAACCGCACCCGACACGAACTTTGAGCTTAGAGGAACAATATATAGGTACGGCTAGTCGGCTATTACCTCATTGATGGTATTTATCCCGAATGGTCTACTTTTGTTAAGTTGTTTACGTGACCGAAAGATGATATTAGAAAAAAAACAAAAAAACAAGCATCTGCTAGAAAGGATATTGAACGAGCATTTGGTGTACTCAGACAAATATTTCATACGACGAATTACCCTACACGTGAATGGAAGCTTGATAAAATACGACGTGTAATGTACATTTGCATCATCTTACATAACATGATCCTATAGGATGAAGGTCATGCGATTTGAGAGTTCAAGTAGGATGAATTACTTTGAAGCGAGAATCAGATTAGAGGAAGTTAGTGTTGCCCAACAAAGTGTTAATTATTGGTATATACGCAACCACGAAATACACAACAATCATCGACATGATTTGTTGCAACATCTCGCCTCACTTCACTGCAACCGGCCAACAATCAAGTTTAGTTTATTTAGTTGAATTTTGAATTTAAAGTATTTTTATCATTTTCTTTAGTTATTAATCTTTTATTATCATTTAATTTTTTCAATTATTAATATATTTTTTATTATTTTGTTTAGGTATTAATCTATTTTTTGTTATTTAGTTTTTTTTATTATTAATTAGTAAAAGAAAATAATCATTCAATTTAATTAAAAAATATGCAAAAAAATTATGAAATCTGATTTAACGCTTATACAGGAGTCAATGGGTATGAAAATATGAAGAATGCCCCGTTAGAGCATGGGGTATACCCGTGTGATTGTGGTGTGATGTGATAATAAAGTGCACGCCACATGGCGCCACGTCACTACCCTCATTATCACACTACTCATCATTTGGAAAGGAAAATACCCGTGTGATTGTGGTGATGTGATAATTAAATGTTTATTTTTAATTTTTATTTAAATAAAATAAAACTGTATATTATTTTTAAAAATAAAAATAAAATAAAACATAGTAAATAATATATATTGAATATAACTCATTTTTTATAAAATCACACATATACTGTTAATAATAGTAACTATAATACAAATAATATTCATGAGGTGCATTTGATATATCTCATAAAGTGTGAGGCGTAAAATGTAAATTAAACAAAATATCTATAGATTTCAAAATCAATTGAACTCAATTTGATTTTGAGACTTTGAGTTCATCTTCTCAAATTGAATCTTCTCAAATTGTAGAGCCTTGGGTTGACCCCCAAATAAAAATATACTCAAATTGTAGAGGCTTGGGCAAAAAAAATACTCAAATTGAAGGGGAAAACAAAAGATGGAGGCGCAGCGCAAGAATGTTGGGCGTGAAAAAAATCACGAGAAGGATCACGCTCTAAGGGGGCGGTGTAGCTCCTCCATCACGCCGTGAACTTGCTTGTCACATCAGATCACGCCTCAATTGCATATGATATACCGGATGCTCTTAGCATTATAGTGTCAAATCTATTGAAATTGATCTTAAAAGTATAATATAGTAGTGTATGATTATATATAGTCATGCAACATGTAATTTATTAAGGAATTGAAAATAGCATCCAACTTGTAATTAATTATTCTCATTTTTTTACGAAAGTCAAATATTATAATTAATTATTTTCACATGCATTTGTATCCCTCTTATCTTTTTAAACGAATGTATTCTTCCCAATCAATGTGATCCGAACTTCGATAATAATAATAGTTGTTCAGAGTAGACTTGGATTGTAAAACATGTTAATTGTAAAATGAAAGTTTTTTTTAAAAACAAATTTCTTTATTTTTATGGGAGTTGGACTTGAACTCAATTAATCTTTACTGTTTCTAAATGATTTTCCTCTATCAATAGGTCACTAGGGAAGTGTTCAAATACTAACCAACTTTTTATGTGTTAACCATGCTAACCACTATAAAACAATCACATAATTTATAAATTATTTTTTCTTTTAATTGTTAAAATAGTATTTAAGTATCTTGAATAAATATTTTGAATGTAAATACGGAAATGATGAGTCTTATGTATACGTACCAAATAATGTTACATATACGTGACACATAGTGTTTACGTAGCGGCGGATCTAGAACAAAAGTTCAGGGGTAACAAATTTTTTTTTACTGTACTTTCATGTAATTGAAACAAAAAAAAATTTAGACCATACTTTCATGTAAACAAATTTTTTTTTACGGTAACATTAGTGGTAGAGCTTGAAAAAAATTGTAGGTGGCCGAGATTTTTTTTGGGTATAAACCGTAAACCAAACCGCTCACTACCGTTTGAAAATTTTGAAACCGATCGATGACCGAAAGTAAAGGAGAAAAACTGACCGCGAAACCAAACCGATGATTAGTTTGGGAGGTTTCACGGTTTCAAACCGAACCGTGAACACCCCTAACTGGGGTTTGGCGAAGGCGGCGTTGGGTGGTGGTCTCAACTCAGGTCGAACGGCTGGTTGAGTGGTCGGTTTCTGACTCTCACAGTCTCACAGTTCCCGCTCTCTGTCTTTCTTCTTGAACGGCCGCTTGGGTAAGTTGGGTTTGAGAATTTAGACTTTGAGGTATTGGGTTTTAATAAAACATTTGGTTTGGCTAAATCACACATGTTTTATTAAAACCCAATACCTCAAAATCTTTAATAAAATGTGGGGACTTTTTATAAAGTATTAGGTTTTTTTATAAAATTTTGGACTTTTTATGAAGTGTTGAGTTTTTAAAAAAATTGAGGGGTAACGTAAACTTTGCTTAGGGGTAACGTAAAGGGTTACCGGATACATAAAATCGTAAAAAAAAATTGCACTGCGCGTAAAATTTGAGGGGTAGCGTCCGCCCTTGTGTTTACGTATGTGTAACATTACTTGGTACGTATACGTAACACTATGTTTGAAAGTGATTATCATGATTATCACATAAATATTAGTTAGGATTTGAACCTCACCCTAAACAACTAACCACATTGGCAATTGTAAAATGTAGTTGGGGTATCATTATCTCCACCTCAAAACATGTTAATTGTAAAATGAAGAAGTAAACATGTTAATTAAACGGATTTACAAATATTCCTAGCTAGGCTATCATGTGCTTACTTGCAGGGATGGCCTGGAGGGCGGGGCAAAGTAGGCGACGGCTCCAGGCCCGATAACCTCTGAGGTCCGAAATTTTAAATTTATATATATATATATGTGTGTGTGTGTGTGTTTTAAAAATTAAAAGGCCCAACTCCTTAACTAAAAACTAAATGCATTAACCCAATTATAAAATACTCATTATCTAATCTAGGCCCAATAGTTTAGAAGTTTAAATCAATAATTTTGTTTTCCTAATTCATTGATTGCCTATAGAGTTTTGTTGACTATTCTGGTAACTGTGGCTTCGGCGAAGAAAAGCTTTTCAAAATTGAAGTTGTTGAAGTCATACTTAAGATCAACAATGTCCCAAGAAAGACTTAACGGATTAGCGATGATATCTATTGAAAATGATATATTATAGACTATGGATTATAAAGACTTGATCGAGTGCTTTGCTACCAAAAACGCTAGAAGAGCTTCACGATTCGCATAAGTAACTTTAGATTATTTTGGGACAATACTTTTTTTTTGTTTATTATTAATACAATTATCGTCGTATTTTGGATTTTTTTATACATGATTATTGATTTTATATATTAGAGGCCCGGATTTTTTTTACATGTCCCTGGCTCAAAACGTTTTGAGAATTCTCGGTACCGGTCCTGCTTACTTCAGTATAAAAATGAATATGAGTAGATATAACCTAAATGAATTAGGATCCAATGACCAAATTACTGGTAATTAGCATCGAATGACATGGGTGTGTTGTACAAAATATAAAGGGTTTTGGTGTCATGATTTGAGTGATTGAAAATGATGAAGTTGATTCTGACGAATATAAAGGTAAAAGGAGGATACTTTGGAGTCCCTTCTTCATATTCCCCGATCCATTATAATTGTATTTCATCAGATCATCTTAAGGTTGTAAGACCCTCAATTTCCAAATGCTTCTTTTAAAGAAGTCTTCTTGTATAAGGACACGTACGCCTAAACTCCCATGTGACAAAGAACTTAAACATGCTAAATGTCAACCTATTTATTATAAAAGTTGTGTAATAAGAAAAACTAATAAAAAATTATTAAATTACCGATTTAGTACGTTATAATATTATTTAATCCATATCATTTAAATACGAATCAATGGAAAATGTAGATTAGCTTTCGTCGTTCTCATTTTTTATGATCATCTAAAGAAACTCATTAGGCACACATAAGGAATAATTATAAAATCACAAATAATGCGAGAAACTCGTCACACGCTTAAAAATTGTTTATAAAATACAAACGAATTAGGGAGATTATAAGATGTGTCCAAACCAGTATAACGGTGTGTCCAAAAACGACTTGTAGTTTAACGGATGCTTATTCCCTCGTCATAAAATACATGTTTCGCTTTCATAATCTATGTTTTGCCATTGGTTTTTGACACATTTGCTTTGCTTTCTAGACCAAGAAGTTGATTGTATAAATGAAATATGAATCCTAGTTGTAGAAGATTCTTCATTGATATTAAAGATCACCTCTTTCTTTTTCTTCGTCTGTTTCTTTCTCATTTTCTTTTTGTCTTCTTATGTAAGAGGCTTCTATCTTAGTTCTTAAGCAAATGCGAATCACAAGCAGAGGCGGACCCAAGAATTATTTTTCCCGAGGTCACGATTTTTCAGACCTTTGTATGTCTATCAAGGGAGATTTTTTACCGGATCAGGTTACCAAAGTTTTTGTATCCGATCGAGTCGGGCCACCGAAATAGTTTGGATTGTTGAGTGTAAATATATGGTTTTTGATTTGATTTACTTTGTACGGCTTTTTGAAGGTGATTTCAATTTCAACTTCATTCTTTTTTTTTTAAGTTACGCTCGGGTGCTGAAAAACTTTGTTTTAGAAGAAAGTATTGTCCGTACACGTTTAAATAATTTATATTAATAGCTTAAAAATAATAGGTTGTACCCCAGGTCTCTATACTTAAGGCCGAAGGTTCGAACTGCATGGACAACAGAATAAATATGGTACTAGCATAAAAAACTAACGCGGGTACTTTTAGTATCATTATGCATGATGATAACTCCGAATCATGAGGCGTTCATGTTAAAACATCCTAAACCAGCAACATAACAAGAACATCCAGCAAGATACTGCTGACTAGCCAAATATAAAAAAAAATAGATATTATTGCCGTTTTTAACTTCTAAATGCGGTATGTGATGACAAAAACAAAAGTTACACCGAAACCTGATCTCATTAGCTAGCAGAAGGGAACTCAATCAGGCACACAGAACCTTCATCAGCCTTCTTTGATGTTGCTGCAGCCAGCTGGGGGTGGAGTGCCCTCAGCTCCCATCTCGGCTCTAAGATCATTAATGCTCTTCTCCAACTCGCTTATTCTTTCTCCCATCTCATCGAGTGCGTTGCTGTTAAGGTTACTTGAGAGAAATATATAACTTGGAGAAATAATAATTGAATTTTTGGGACCCAAGAGAATGTATTAAGTCTTACAGATGTTGAGGTTTCTATGGCACCAATGATAAGCAAAGAAAGGAGTGGTCTTGGTTTTAAAAAGCACAAGGCGAGATGGAAAACGCCTCGGGGCTTGAGGCGGTGCCTCATGTACTTCTGGGTCAAAATTGGTCAAAACTAGGGTGTGTAGGAGGCTTATACGTAAACACAGCCAAAGGTTGAAGAAATTATGAAATGATTTCTTGATAAAATATATGATATGTAAAACAGATTTGAGAAACGCCGTTTCCGGTTGTAAATAAAATTTATTTAGTTGCGCTTGCAATGCCTTAGGGGCTCGAGGCGGCGCCTCATGTACTTCCGGGTCAAAATTGAGGTTTTTAGGAGGCTAATACTTAAAAAAAACCAAAGAGATGAAGAAATTATAAAAGGTTTACTTGATGAAAAGACTGATATGTAAAACATATAAGAAAGAGACGCAACTTCTGGTTGTAAATAGAGCAGCGCCTCGCATACATCACAAGCGCTACTCGGCTTTTGGGACCTAAATGCCTCGTAATGACTCATGCTCTTTTAAACCAAGGGAATGACCAATTGAAATTAATGAGAGAATCACATACGGATACTAATTAGATATAAGTCAACTACCAAGTACCAAGACAAGTATCGGACTATCGGTTCACTTTTCACCATATTTTGCCTATCCAACTATTAGGCATGTAAATGAACCGAACATTCAGTGAACTGATCGTGAACCGTTCCGTGGGAAGTTTGTTTACGTCCGTTCATTTAATAAAGAAACGAACATGAAAACAATTTTTTGTTCATTTAATTAAACGAACGAACATGAACACGTGTCTCATTCGTTCATTTACATTCATGAATGTCAATTTATACTCGTTCATTTACGTTTGTTTATTTTCCCTCATTTACGTTCGTCTATATCTGTTCACTTATTATTTGTTGGTTTATGTTCATTTAAATATTCATACAAATTTATTTATTACTAATATTAATTGAAATTAATTTGATCTTTATATTTTAAAACCATGAAGCCTAATTTAAAGTTAGTTTGATATCTTTGTTTGGTTTTAAAATGTTGGACGTAAATATAATAGTATTTTAGACTTTAAATTAGATATTCACGTTTACTTCTAATTGGTGTATGTTTATGTTTGTTTGTTTATGTTTGTTCGTTTATGTTTGTTCGTTTATGTTCATGAACCGTTTGTTTCAAATATTAACGGACGGACAAAAACGAACACGAACATGTTCATTTTTTTAACGAACGGACAAAAACAAGAAAATATGTTCGTTGAAGTGTTCGTGTTCGGTTAAAGTTAAATGAACAAACACGAACAAGCTCTGTTCATGTTCGTCCGGTTAGTTTACAGGGCTACCAACTATCATATGCAGTTATGTAAAAAGGATATTCTTTGAAACAATAGAGTCAGACATCGTCTGGAATCTGTTTTGCTGTGAAGAGAAAAGCAACCTGTCAGTAGAATGTAAAGAGTAATCATACTAGCATAGAACCACACTGCCATTTACAGCTTACCATCTGCTGGAGAAGAGTTTGTACCTGCCAAAACAATGATATTTTATTCGTTAAGATCGCGTATCAAACTATCAATCTACAATGTGAAAAACAACTTTGGAGTGACATGGTAGTTTATTTGTTAAGATCGCGTATCAAACTATCAATCTACAATGTGAAAAACAACTCTGAAGTGACATGGTATTTTATTTGTTAAGATAGCGTATCAAACTATCAATCTACAATATGAAAAACTACTATGGAGTGACATGGTATTTTATTTGTTAAGACCACGTAAAAAACTATCTATCTACAATATGAAAAACAACTCTGAAGTGACATGGTATTTTATTTGTTAAGATCGCGTATCAAATTATCAAGCTACAATGCGAAAAACAACCCTGGAGTGACATGCAATTTTATTTGTTAAGACCGAGTAACAAACTATCAATCTACAATGTGAAAAACAACTATGGAGTGATATCGTATTTTATTAAGATCGCGTATCAAATTATCAAGCTATAATGCGAAAAACAACTATAGAGTGACATGGTATTTTATTTGTTAAGACCGCGTAACAAACTATCAATCTACAATATGAAAAACAACTCTGGAGTGACATGGTATTTTATTTGCATGACAAACTATCAATCTACAATGTGAAAAAACTACTGTGGAGTGACATGATATTTTATTTGTTAAGACCGCGTAACAAACTATCGATATACAATATAAAAAACAACTCTAGAGTGAAATGAAATTTTATTTGTTAAGATCATGTAACAAACTATCAATCTATAATGTGAAAAACAACTATGGAGTGACATGGTATTTTATTTATTAAGACCGCGTAACAAAATGTCAATCTACAATATGAAAAACAACTCTGAAATGACTAATTTCTTTCAAACAACTTAGGTGATTTGCAGATATAAAACAGACAGTAATTGATACTTGATCAGCACCAATATGAACACACAAAAGTATCATATCAAGGACATAACAATGGAGAATATATGTTAGCATCAGTGGATCTACACCGATTAATAAGGATATGCTAGACTCAAATTTAACCTAGCAGAATTGAAACTTACTAACTGTGTCATGTCACCAGTATTTTGCTTGCCATCTCCTGCATCTTTTCCATCCTGCAAACAAAATGTAAGCAAATTGTTTCAAATTCAGACGTGCAAACAAATCTATGCACTTTTAAATTAATCATGTGCAGAAGAAAGAGTAATTAGGCAAAATCGATACGCATTGAGCAGAAACAATCAATTGATAATAAAATTGATAGTAGGATGAAATTCAGACGATCGTCGTAGGTATTTGAATTGAATCGGACGTAATTTCCGATTTGATTATGATCGCGTTAATGAAAGATACGAAACCTAATAGTAAAACAAGTATCGATGGCGAAGGATGGTTGAGAATACCATTTTTTTTCTATTGGATTCGTGAATCGATCAGCATTCAGCTTACGAGTTTCTGCAATTACGTTCCGTCCATCGTTTGCGTAAGCTTTTGTAAAATTACCATTTTGCCATAAGATTTGACGGATAGGAGTGACAATGGGTTTGGGTCGGTGGACCGTTTGATATATGCCTGTTTATGACTTTAACACTAGCGAGTGAGATTTTAGCGAGAGAAAAAATTATTGTCACGTAGCGTCACATCATTTTTATCATCTCTTACACAAACCTCACCTGATAAAGGAAATACTCTAATGAGTGAGGATGGTGTGTATATTAAATGCATTTTCTAATTTAATATTTATTAAAAAAATTATTAATACAACTATATAATAATAAAGATAAATAAATTACATTAAATAAAAGAAGTTCAATAATCGTTTCTGTTGATTGAATTGAACCAGCCTAAGTGATGAATTGAAATTCAGCCCAAATCCATGCAAAAGAAGTTCAATAACCGGCTCAAATGATAATTTTAAGAAACCTGCTACGACCCCCTTTGAAATTTCAAAATATCGGATTTCAAAGTTATAATAAATGGACCTCATAAAATATTTTAGTGTGTTGACTTTTTCTTTCTTTCTTCTCCAAGACTCACTCACCGGACAAACCAAAGAGACAGAAACCCTAATTAAATTTTTTTTCCTCAACTCTCTTTCCCGTCACGATGGAGCCTCACCCACCCCCTAACGTAATCAAGGGGGCGGTGTTCCCTTCTCCCTCACGCCATGAACAGGGCTCACGGAATGCATACCACATGCTTTAAGGGTAATGGTATCGTGATTAGGGGTGGAACACCGCCTCTAAGACGTGACTGGAAGGGCATGATTCTTATCACGGGCGTGGGGCAAGTATGTGTATGTGTGTTATGTATATATGTATATTTATATATATAAATAGTAAAACCATTACACACTTTAATGATTGTGTTTAGTGATCGCCCTCCGGATGACGTGGCTGTGTCATGACATAACGTTTTTCACCTTTTTAGTTAAATCATTACACATAGTATTTTTATAGTTAAAATTACATGGTGTGCTTATTACGTAAGACCCATCTTAAACTCATCATAAAAGCTAACTTGAAATACTAAATTCTCCACTACGTTTCTAACAATTTTATAATTTTAATAGAAAATTTACAATTCCTAAATCTTATAATTTTATAATTTTTAAAAATCTTATAAATCTTATAATTTTTATTAGATTACCCATAAGGCCATTACTATTTAATATTTTCTTTATAATTCCTAAATCTTCATTAGGGATGGCAATGGGTCGGGTACAGGCCGGGTATCGGTAATCCCAAACCCATACCCGGTTGTAAAATTGTGTCCCATACCCGTCCCATTAACCGTTGGGTTTGTGTCGGGTAATTACCCGTCGGGTATCGGGTATATCCGAGGGTAACGGGCAAACCCGTTAGTATTAGGTATCGGGCATACTAATGGGTATCGGCCAATAAGTAGATGTCGTGTACTTTTCTATGACTCTATTTTTTATATTTATAAATACATTTCTCAAAAGAAAAATTAAAGTTTCACATAATAAACCTACTAAAATGAAGCATTAATAGGCATTGGTTAAGAGAAAATAAAATTATAAATTACAAATTTTCGGATATATGATTCGGTTATATGGTTCGGGTAAACGGGTATGTGATTTCGGGTAATCGGGTCGGGTATCGCCTAATCCCAAACCCGCAAATTTTTTTAAAATTAATCCCATACCCGGCCCCGTACCCGTACCCGTCGGGTTTCGGGTATACCCGTCGGCCTTGGGTTATTTTGCCATCCCTAATCTTCATTGCTAACTATTTAATATTTCTTTTATTTAACTCGTATAAAACATGGATTTCTAACATAGTTGTATAATATATTAATATATTTTGGTAAACGGGTTCGGGTAATCAGGTGGGCATGACCTAGTCACGTACCTATCCCAAACCAGTAAAAGTTTTTTTAAACTAATCTTATGCTCAGTGTCATTCCCGAACACTCATCCCGAATATTTCTGGTTTTAGATTTTATTTGAGGTTTGGGTTTCTTTTTTCATCTCTAATGATATAGGATTAAATATTCAAATAATAAATTAATATTAAATACGCTTGTTTAAACACATAAAATTTACTACCTTTCTATTTTATTATATTCAAATTAAATAATATGATAATAATACTCTTCTCTTTTATCTCTACACTTACACTCTAGTAACCAGAAACATCATAAATATGAAAACAGAAAGACTTAATATTATGATTCTTAGGATAAACTAGGTGGCGTCAAATATACTTGTTAAAATACTCTTTCGAAATTAGAAAATAATTTATTTGGAGATGGTAGCTATTTTTTACTTTTGGTAATAATTTATTTAGTATCTTTGTACTTGATCATTTTACAATTTAATGTCAAGTATACTTGTTAAAATACTCTTACGAAATTAGAAAATATCACTTTTAGCATGAAGTTGAAAATTCGATATACAACAAAACCATGCTATCATCCATGTCCATTGTCCTTTCAGTGAATAAGTTCATTTTTTTCTAAATAAGGTATATAATTAACACGTTAATGTCATCATTTGAATTGAGAGTGTTCATGTCAGATCATGAACACTCTTCGTTGCTACGGTAATCACATTAAATAATGAACATCCTCGTTGCTACGGTAATCGCATTAAATGATAAACAGTACATTATACCTTCTGTCGAAATATTCTCTTTCAAAATTCGACACCGAAACACTCTCTCGTCTCTCTCATTTTGAACACACACAAGTCATTTGTTACAACATTGTTCATTCTTTTCAAGAAGTTTACATAAGCAAACAAAACAAGATTAACTGTCAGCGGTTCAATTGGCTTTCTTTCCGGCTTGCGATCTGTCACTTTCGTATGGATACTCAGGTGGGGCCCTCCACAGACCCCACAAGATGATTATGTGTACACAAAGAAGCACAACCGATGAGTAGACGGTGGAGGGGAAAACATTCCAGCACAACTCCACCCCTGCAAACAACATCAGCCTGCAAAAAAAGTCCCATCGAGTCTAAATTCGGCACAAGTAGAGCACAATTGGTGACGGTTGCCTGAGATACCTTACAACCGTCGGGAAAGGTGTTCTCCATAAGAGATATGGTAAGCTATAGAAATACCTGCATAAAACAAAAGCACATTGGATACGGGTCAGGTGAGGTTTGACCCACAAGTTCAGTTTTTATACATTTTTTGAATTTTGTAAATATATAATGTGGTAAATAACTAACTATGATTATGGAAACTATATTATTAGAAAAACAATCTAACATTTTTAATAAACCAATTTAGGAGGTTTTCGCATCGACTTTCAGTCCATTTGACCAGCTTGACCCATTTGACTTGATTCAGTTTTAATTACATCTTCGCATAACCCATTGACCCGTTAGAGATAAAAACACAACTCAAAATCGACCAATTTAAGAAACCGTTTATTTTGTATATACAATTAACAAATTGTAACTTGTATATAGAAAACTAAAAAAAAACTTTTATGCTACGGCCTTTGAGTTTGATATGAAGATTTTCCTATTTGTAGAACAACTAAGATATGTTATAATTTGTATATACAAAATTAAGAAATTGTAGAACTTGTATATAGAAAATTAAATTCAAAAAATCTTATGACCTATGAGTTTGATATGAAGATTTTTCTATTTGTAGCACAATTAAGAAATCGTATAATTTCTACATACAAAATTAAGAAACTGTAAAACTTTTATCTACAAAATAAAAGAAACTTTTATGCAATGGACTATGAGTTTGATATGAAGATTTTCCTATTTACAGCACAATTAAGAAATTGCATAATTTGTATATACAAGATAAAACACACTACATTGTATGCTATCAGTTTACACAATGATATTTTAAAAATAAAAAAAAAATTAAAAAAACCTTACCAGGAGTAGAACTGATAATGCAAAGACCGAGCACACACAATGCCAATAAAATTGCCAGTAAACATGGTTGTAACTATATCTGTATAATTAACCAACAACAAATGTTAGCAAACTTTTACAGGCAAAGAAACATTGTACAAAGTCAAAACAAGGTATACTTACGCTCTGTTTTAAGAATCTTTAATCTGGAGCTAGAATTGTAACTATTTTTAAGAGGGAAAGAACTAGTAATGCTGGTTTTGAGCAGCATTTGAGCAAATCTAGCATGCAAGAAAGAGACCAATCCTCCTTCATGCCTGTAAAAGTTAATAAATTTAAAACGTGATCATAAGATATACGCGAGTTCATATGATTTTTTGGTACTCGCTAATTGCATAAGATCTCATACTTACTTGCACCATCTATATTGCACAAAAATCATAAGAAGACCTAGATGAACAACTAGTAAGATGAGAGCAAACTCCTTTGACACAAAAACTGGTTCAGGGACGAATTTGAAGTTGACCGACCTGATAAAATAGAACAGATAATATAGTTTAGTGATTGATTTCATAAACTATGTTTAAATAAGATAACAAATCTACATTAATGAGTTAAACAAACTAACAAAATCCTGTTTGGGCTTCATATGGTTTTGCAAACTTATGGGCTTAGAAGGATACCAGAAGTGGATGAACACCCGTCCAAGATTGAAGGCCTTAGATAGATATTCAATTGGATATGACAACAAAAACGGTAACCCCAACAGAATCTGCAGAAATCCACAAGTCACCCCATGGTTGCACAATCTGACTCGTATTAGCATGTAAATTAGAGTTGGCAATTTTGGTGGATTATGTTATGAACGGTTCGATTTGGGTTAAAATGTATCTCTAAGAGGTCGAATGAGATGAATAAAAAGATAATGTTAAAAGGGAAATAGACCACCAAATGTGATTTTAATCCATACAACCTCCTAAATTAATTTATGCAAAATACTAAATTATAGTTTTTGTAAGGGATAAAATCAAGAAATAATAACCATGTTTCAATATTGTTCCAATAAAGTCACTCATACTTTTTTCAAACTATAAAAACCAGTCAAGTTTATTGTTCCATTGTTGTGAAACTTTCTTATAAATGTTAAAAAAAATTTATATTGACTTAAGTGAAATATATATATATATATATATATATATATATATATATATATATGAAACTTGGTTACTATTTAATTGTTTTTTCAAATTCACTTGGATAAAAAATTATGAAACATGGTTATATTTAGTGAATTTTTTTCTTCAAAATTACCTCCTACTTCAGGTTAAACTTGAAAAAAATAATCACTAAATAGTAACCAAGTTTCATCTATATTTCATTTAGGTCACTTAATTCGAAAAACTTTTAACATTTACAAAAATAATTTCACAACAATGGAAAAATATTGAAACTTGAGTGCTTTTTTAGTTAGAAAAAAGTGAGTCACTTTAGTGGAATAGTAAAAAAACTTGGTTACTATTAGGTGAAGTATTCCCTCTTTGTAATCATATTCGACACACTTATTATTTATAAACAAATAACTAAAAAAGTGTTTGGGTGAACCCAACGTGTTTTGAATCATAGATTAAATTATAAAAACTACCCGTTTTAACCGGACACATTTTCACCCGTCAAACCCACCCGTTTTGCCACCTCTGGATGAAATAAAGTATTCAAATGGGAAACACAACAAGCCTATGACATGTAAAGAATAAGCACCTGCACTAATGCTGCACCCGTTAACGCTGATATCACCCCGATAAAGTCCATGCCCTGTATTGAAAGTGATGCACTGAAACAGATAAATGATAGCTTCAAGCTTGGTTTAAAAAAGCGCCGTGAGGCGCTGGGAAAAACGCCTCAAATGGGTGAGGCGCCCGAGAAACATGAAGCGCTCTGAGGCGGCGCCTCAGACTTGGAGCGCGAGGCGAGGCACCGCTTCATGTATTTTCAAGTTTTTTAGCTTTAAATCAGTTGGGCTTGGCCATCATTTAAACCAATTTGGGCCTAAATCTGTATTTGGGCGTTACTTGTGAGGTTGTGACCAATTTAAATAACCCTAAATCAGGTCTGTAACCATATTTGGGCTTATCCTGTGAGGCTGTGACCAATTTATGAATGTTTAATTATGTTCTAAGCTTTTAACTTCTAAGTATTAAAGTATGTTTTGTGTTTTTATGATTAAGAAGTGAAGTGTGTCATGCATAATACATTTTTTATTATTTTTTTAGTTTTAGCGCCTCGCATACGTGAAGCCCTCGCCTCGCGCCTGAGGCGTGGCGCCTCGGATTTTGGGACCGAAACGCCTCGCCTCGCGCTTTTTTAAACCAAGGGTTCAAGAATTCTATACAGAACCGTTTTGGTTACCTTAACCATGAGAAGCAACAATGGTGGAGCATAAAGTAGCACATTCATCTTTACTGAAACAGCTGCACTGCAAACCGAGTTGAAGGCGTGTGTTAACTCCAAAAAATGAAAAAATAGCATTCAAAATTATCTTTGAATGGTTAATAAGTATCCAAACCTGAAAATAATTAAGCTCAGATGCCATTTCTGATAAATAAGTGGAACCAAAGAAGCGTGGAGAAGAGTCATAGCAAAACAGTCATTGAACAGACGAAGAACAAAGATCGAATGCAATCTTTTAGATAAAGAAAGCAAAGTGAGAGCCCACCAAGGTAACTGCAAACAAGACAAGATCCAAATCCTAAAGTAATTACTAAAATGCACAGCAAATTGATCGTTTATGTGTCAATAAACAGAAATTGTTTGTAATTTTGTACCACATCAGTCTTCACATAAATGAATAGCACTATTCCAAGATTGACAATGTAGAGAAGGCCAAAGAGAATCTGAAATAACAAGAAACACTATCAGCCCGTATAAAATCGTCAAGAGAGTTGCATGAGTTTGAAGGAAAATGTTTCAAACGTCCATTTAGCTACAAAATCTTCATAATATAGATGGAATGTGCATGTCTTCCTAAAATACTAGCATAGTTGTGAATAGCGATAAATAGCGACAAGTGACCTATATGCTATGTAGCGAATAGCGATAAATAGCGACCGCTATTTCATTTTGTAACGATAAAGTAACATAGCTAAAATACTTAGCACAAATCATCTAAATCTTCATATTCCGGCTCATCATCATCGCATTATTTTTTCAATCGGGATACAAAAAAACCCTAACGGCCTTTATATTTATCAAGATAATTTTTTTTTAAAAGACCACTATTTCGCTATTTATCACTACAACCCTTGTAGCGACGCCTAATCGCTTCGCTACGCTATTCGCTATAGCGACCGCTACGGTCGCTATTGACAACAGGGAATACTAGTAAATACCATAGTAGTCAAAAGCGCAAAAGGTGTTCAAGTTGCCTCAATCAAGGCGCTCAGGCGAGGATTCCAACCAAAACCAATATGAACTATGAACAGGTCTGAAACATCAAAAAAAATGACTAGGAACATGTCTAAAACCCCTAAAAGAGGAATGTTTATACCGTGCGCCTTGCTTAAAAAGCCCTCGCCTTTTAAGTGTCATGCGCGGTGCGCCTAGGCCTAAGGCTCACCCTTTGCGCCGTGAGCCTTTGACTACTATGGTAAATACACCGCTATCACAGATCATCTAGACCATTGATATGCTTGTTTTTTCATGTGTTGAACTAGTATAACCGGATACTTAATTCTCCTGGATATATTTTAATCTTAACAGTCAAACGAGCCTATATACATATTTTTTAAAGATCGGAAAATTATCACTTCTACTACCATCGATTTAATTGAACATGATACTCGTATAATCTTCTAAAACTAATACCTCTAAATCCACTTGGATTCCTTTGACCAAAAAAAAGTCAAAGATTATAACTACCAACATGATCATGCTACCATAAAATGATCCAAAATAGCTAAACAGAACTTCATATCATATGATTCAAGACAGGTCCTTTCATCAACTACTACAAACTTTCAACTGTAGGTAACAGAATCGAAAAATCGCGCAAAGGATCATTGCAAAATTAGTACAAAATGCAAGTGCAATTCACCTGAGCAGGATAGACCTGGCCTCCTGTAACATATTGTATAGCAGAGTATACATAAAGAAACCCTGCTGGATAAACCAAAGGTCCTGTATCCCCTCTCAGATTGCTGTAATCTCTCTCCCCTTCAATAAATCCATCAACCTGTTTAATCAAATTTAGCACCAACATTAATCCATCTGCATCACTTGGTTGTGTTTGAATGTAAGTTTAAACTAATTACAATTAGCAGTTTAACTAAACCCTAACCTCCCAAAATAGCTAAAATTAATCTCACCTGTGACATGTACGCCTCCCAATCGATCTTAGTATCTATAATTAATCAAAATTCAAGTGTTAGAACTACAAATTGTTGCCAAAATCGAACGAATTGGTGAAAAGAGTGCTTACAAGGAACGTAGGCGATGATGAGGGCGGTAAGGACGGCGTCCGCGAGAATCAAAGCGAAAGCGAAGGGGATTTTGGGATTTTTATAAATCTTTTGGATTACAGTTTCCGGTTTTCTCGTCGGAGGTTTACGTTTGGGGATCGCCATCGGATCGCCGATGGCGGGGCTGCGCTGCCGGCGTAAGGTTTTGCTGACCAAAAGATCTGAGTATATTACAATAATAGTCCCTTAAGTAATAGTCCCTTAAGTAATAGTCAGGCTTCATTTTTATCCATGTTAACAAAATGTTTTGCACTTATGATCCCGTGTCTATGAGATCAAGTATATGGATGTCAATTTCTGATATTACCCGTTTAAACGACATGACGTGAAGTTAAACGAGTTTGAGTTAAACATATATGAGTAATAAACAGGTCGACACGATTAAAATCATGTCTAAATGGGTTTAACCCGTCAAACCCGTTTATGACACGATTAGACCCGTTTAACTAATCTCAATAAATAGTTAACATGTTAACACAACCTGTTTATAACCTATTTATTAAAGCCATATAATTTTATATTTTTAAATGATTAAATATATAAAATTAAGTTCAAATATTAGATAACCTAACCTTTTTGTGTGGGGGTGGGTTGGGGCTAGTGGTAAAAGGGAAGTCTCACAACCAAAAGGTTCTGGGTTCAAACCTTGTCTAGAGTAAAAAAAATGTGGTTTAAAAAAAATTATTGACCATCGAGCTTTCTAGTTGAGCCGGAGGGTTTTCTTAGTTGTGAGTTTCCTCCATGGTGGTGTGGGGCCGGGTTACCACACTTCTGTTATTCAGGCGGAAGGGTGATCCCGGGTGTCCGGACCTTTGTTGTTCAAAAAACAAAGACAACCTTACCTTTCAGTTTACATTTTCCAAAGCTAAATTTTCAGTTTCCACTTTCGAGCACTAACATTTCAGTTTTCAGTAGGGCTGACAATTTTTTATATGACTCGTTTACAAGACACAACACGACACAAAGTCAAACGGGTTTGGGTTTGAGTTAAACGAATATGAGTCATAAACGAGTCGACACGATTATAACACAGTTAAAATCATGTCTAAACAGGTTCAACCTGCCTAACCCGACTAGAAACTTCTCGCTAGCCCTAGTCAAGCATGTAATAGTAAGTTATTTGAGTCATTATTCGTGCTTTACTCAAATTTCAGTTTTCGTCTCTAGTTTTTATAAACCACCAAAGGGTATCAAATGTGTGATAACTCAACAAATAGTTGGGATCATTTCCGTAATTTATGAATGTTGGGATGAGACCATCTGTAATTTACTTTCATATTATTTACTTGTACCCAATTTGTGTTTAACCGCTTAGTTTTATTGGATCTGATCCGTGTTTAGTGTTTACATCTACGTTTATTTGATTACTATTTATTGTTGAAAGCTAAAGGAGTTCAAATATTCATACATTACGCCTAGAAGAGAGGCCTGGCCCCTGGCCTAAACGCCCTACATTATGCCTAGCATTACTAGAAACTTAAGCAGTTTCAACGAGGCAATCTCGACGACTTTATGTCGTCAAGATAGATTGACCAGTTACGACGACACGTCGTCGGTGATGGTCTCAGACCACGTTCACCTTTTCTCGACGACAAGTCGTCGGCAATGGTTAACCGGGAAAAGGTCTCAAAACTTTTGGCGCCTACCCAATACTAGTCCCAACGACATGTCGTCGAGATTGACCTTTTTAATTTTTAATTTTTTACCTGGTAAAATATTAAAAATTTTATTTTTAAAGAAAATAACTAATCTCGACGACATGTCGTCGAGACTGGTATATAATAAAAAATTATTTTATTTAATAATTAAAATAAAAGGACCCAATCTCGACAACATGTCGTCGAGACTGGTCCTACCGGGTATTAACTTACGCAGAAATCTTTCTCTTCCTCATTTTGCCCTCTTTTTTCTCTCAACATTCCTCTCGGCTTACACACACAAATCCAACCATTTTACTTCAAATTTCACCGTTTTCTACCTCATCCTCTACCATTACTCTTCTTATTCAAGTGGTTAGACCCGGTTTTGACTTTTTTTTGTAATTTTTCTTTATAATTATAAACTTTTAATATAAATCTTGTGTAGGTGAAGTTTTTGGCAAAGTGGACAGATTGGGAGCTAGATTGAGGGTTTTTCCGACGACATCTCGTTGTTTCAAGAAAAATCCAAAGGTAATATGTATAATTTTTGTGTTTATAGGTATATTTGGGTAGTTTTATATATATTTATAAATGTTTGTTTAATATTTTGGTAATAGGTTTAGATTTGAGAGATTTAGTTTTGTATAAATGTTTTAATTGTTTTTTATTTAAATAATATAGATGAATATATGTATTATTTTACGAAATTGGTGGTTAATTTATATAAATGTATAGTATGTACGGTTCAATTTTTTTATTGATGGTTAATGTTGTGAAATTAATGGTTAATTTATATAGATGTAGAGTTTGTATGGTTGTAATTGTTTTTTAGTTGAATAATATAGATGAATATATATAAATGTAAGTATTATTTGTGAAAATTATAGGTTTATATATATGTATAAGTATATAAATGTATGGATTATTTGTGAAGTTGGTTAATTATAGGTTTGTATAGATCTATTATTGGTGGTGTTATGTATATATTATTTGTATGAATTGTATGATGTTATTTATTTTTGGTAATGTATAGTTTGTATGTATTATTTATTTGGGTATTTATATGTATTTGTGAAATGTATTATTTGTATAAATGTATTATTGGTGGTGTTATGTATGTATGGTTTGTATGAGTATAGATGAATATGTGCATGTATATATGTTAGTAATTAGAACACGAACCTTTCACTTGTTTTGACTCAAATACTTGTATGCATTAATTTTTGGGTATTTGTATGAATTAAAAGAATATATTGTTGTTTTTTATTTTTTGAGAAATATATTAATTATATGATCAATATAGATGAACGTATGTATGTATATATTTAATCCGTTTTGATTTTTTTATATTTGTATGCTTTTTTATATCTAATACATTTGTAACGAATATATAGGATTTCTTGTTTAGCTTTCTCTTTCCGCTTGACTTTGACTGCATTAAAAAGGTAACAATTTTCTACTAAACTAAAAATTGTTTAGATTATGTAACACTTTATTAGTATATCGAACTCGAACACGATCCTTTGTTAACACATTTATCTTGGAAAATTGGTTTATTATTTTAGCAAAAGATACGTAATCAGTTTAATTTATTATATAAAGTATATTTTTTTTAAAATAAAATAAAAAACAAACGGTTCGTGTTTGACTTACTAACATAGATAAATTATGGATTGTACCCTTTAGAAAATACCCATTCAAAATTTAACTAATAGAGTTAAATTTTGGATTGTCCCTGTTTAGGACTGCCTTTTGAATATTCTATCTCATTTAGGATATGTATACGTTTTAACGGGTTGACTATTCAAGAGTAAATTGGTAGCTATTTCTCCTACTCTCCGAGTTTGCATTTCATACACATACTTGGGGGTTAAGGGGAAATGCTGTCGATTTATTCTTGAATAGTCAACCCGTTAAAATGTATACATATGAGATAGAATATTCAAAAGGTGGGTTAGGATCCATCACCTGTAGATATTCCATCTGATGTGCTATCAGTTAATAAGAAACAGTTATGACAATTGATAAGAGTTGGATTGCACTGCGAGATCGTAATCATTCGGATTTCATAAAAGTTCTTCAAAAGTTTATAGATAATGCCAAAAACTATGTTGACGAAGATGGCAAGATTTATTGCCCGTGTAAAAAATGTGCCAACTCTTATCGGCAAAGTCCGTCTTTTGTTTATTCACACGTACGTGTTAATGGGTTTCTACAAGCATACGACACTTGGTTTTATCACGGCGAGGAATATGCTAATGCTTCGGATGTAGACGCACTTTGGGCTACAAATACAAGTGTTGCAGCAACTGATCATGAGATGTTTGATGCAATTGATGATGTTATGGCGGAACAAAATACACATGAAGAAAATACTGATGAAGATGGAAGTGGAGCTGGTTTAGACCCGGAATTTGATGCGTTGTTTGAAGAGCTCTGTACCAAGTTATACCCTGGTTGTAGTTGGATGTCTTCCCTAAACTTTTTAGCAAAATTGATGCATATTAAAGTTATGAACAAGTGGACGGATACTTCGTTTAACCAACTTTTAGAGCTTCTCAGAGTTGCATTACCGAAAGAGAATCACATTCCCGAATCTCACTATGAATCTAAAAAGAAGCTAAGAAAGATTGGGTTAGGATATCAATCTATCCATGCTTGCATAAATGACTGTGCTCTGTTTTGGAAGGAGAATGAGTCAAAGGAAAACTGCCCGATTTGTAACGAGAGCAGATGGGTTAACCCAAACACAAGTGGCAAGAAAGTGTCACGTAAAGTGTTGCGCTACTTTCCTTTAACTTCTCGGCTTCGATGAATATATAGTTCCAGGTTCACGGCAAAAGACATGACATGGCATAAAACAGGACGCTCAAGGGATTATATAATGCGTCATCCGGTTGATGGGAAGCAATGACAAGATTTTGATCTGAGATATCCTAAATTTGCAGAAGAACCAAGGAATGTCCGCTTGGGTTTAGCTGCCGATGGCAAGATTCAATCGTCCTGACAGAAATGAAGATCTTAGCATTCCAAAGAGGTAATACTCTGTGTTTTCATCACAATGTCAACCATTGTCGGCAAAGAAAATGACTCTACTTTGTGAAAATGCCAAAAATTCATTAGGATGGTTTGTGCTGGACAACTGTGTTGAAATTAAAAGCTACTTATCGTAAGTTTTTTCTCAAACTTTTCTTTTAATTTTAGTTTTTAATAAATAAATAACTTGAACATCTTTTCTATCCACCGTACAGGGAGTTTAAAACTGAGTTTCCTAAAAAAAATGTAGAAACTGAGTTTTCACCATAGCTCAATGCTAAGGTAAACACGTCTCCTGACTGTACCGACGAACTCAGGGTATTGGCACATGGTCCGTTGAGTGCATATTCTTACACTGCTTGTATCGTCAATGGTGTTAGATTTGTGATACACAGTCGTGATCTCGGACGCACTACCCAAAACAGTGGTGTTGTCTCATTCGGAGAAGATGATACACCATATTATGGTGAACTTGAGAGTATCATAGAGTTGAATTATTTAAGTAATTACTCGGTTGTAGTCTTTCTTTGTAAATGGTTCAACGCGTTGGGTAACATGCGGATAATTAAAAAGGACAATCTGACTATTATCCACGCTAGCCGTTAAAGTTATGTTGGTTGTCAATAGTATGATGCTCAGCAGTACATTTTAACCACACAAGCTAAGCAAGTGTTTTATCTCCAAGATCCTTCTCGCCCCGTCAGCAAGTGGAAGGTTGTCGAAGACGTTTATCATCGGAAACTTTGGGAGGATACCGGTGTTGTTAACGAGATAGATGTACTTCACGACACTCGATCATCTGATTATAACTTGGTTGTCAACTCAGACCTTGAAAGTAATGTTAACGAGGGTCCAAGTACCAGTGCTGTACCTATAGTACATGACACTCAATCATGTAGTATGTTTATCGACTTAGGCTACTTGCCCATGGTATCGACTTTAGGTGAAGGTGGTCACTCGAGTCTTAACCCCAGATTGTGGCTGATGATGATGACGACGATGAAGGCACATACACTTCGGATGAGGACGACAACGATGATATTAGTGATGATTCTGATTGACTTGTAATGTATGTGGCACTTATTTTATTGATGTATGTAGATACTTATATTTTATTGATGTACGTAGACACTTATATTTTATTGATGTATGTAGACACTGAAATTTTATTGACTTCAAATTTATGTAGGTATATATGACGACTTATGCTCGTTCACATGGTGGTGACGGTGGGGGTCGTGATCCGCGGGGGAATTCTAGGATGCTCCCTACAGATTGCGAGTCTTGTAAGTTACTTGTTTTAGTTTGCTAATTCTTCAAATTCATGTAACATCTGCGAGTCTTGTAAGTTATGTTGTGTATATTTTTAATTTGCTAATTCTTTAAATTCATGTAACAGCTTCCTCGAAAAAAGTAAGGGGCCGTGGTAGAAGCCTTGATATGCTGGAGGCGTTCGCCCAAAATGGCCACAAGCCACTTCCACTTGAGCTAGATCCAACCCATGAGACATACAAGTTTGTCGGTCCGAACGGTCGATGGTTTGTCCGACAAATAACTATTGCTCAAGAGAAAATCCCATAACACTATTCTGGTTGGGAGTTTGTTTCTAGGGAGCATCAAAGCACCGTATTTCGCAATCTTCATGTAAGTATAAAATATAATTTTTTAACATTCATAATTATTAAGTGTTTCTTAATTACCTTTTTTTTACAGAATTACTTTGATTTAGAAAGCCGGAGTAACACACCGCAGTGGCCACAAATATCTGCGGGCATCCAAGATGATTGTGCCCGTAGATATCGTGACCGCAAATCTACTTTAAAGAGACATTTTGAATCGGTTGGTGGTTACGAGAATTTGGAAGAAGCAAGGAATCATCCTCATGAGTCCATCAGTTCCGGCAATTAGAATTCCCTCATCGACAACTTGTACCTTGATCCCGCATATATTGCACGCTACAATCAAATTTCTTCAAACCGAGCTAAACAACCATATGCCAATACTAGTGGGAGCAAGTCATTTGCTCAACGGCGATATGAGAAGGTAACAAAAGTTGTTAATATTATTCTAAAAATGGATTCATAAGTTAGTCAAATATTAGTAACGTTATTTTTGTTGTTTATAGCGTCAACCTGATTAATGGTTGGAGACGTATGCACAAGTCTCACGGCACATGGGTCAACGATCGGGCACAAAATGATTGGGTAAGTATATATATTTTGTTATTATGTTGCGAATCAAAGTATAAATGAGTCAAAATGACACGTACCCATTCTAAATGGGTTAAAATTGCTCGTTTAACATCAGTCTACTAATACATGTATAATATTGCGTTTTGATATCTTTATTGTAGTTTGAGAAATTATTTGAGTAATAAGTTTGTATATTGTATTTCAAGTTTGGGAAATACACTAGAATATTAATCATATTGGTTATTGTTGGTGTTATTATAGGTTTTTATTGAGCTTTGTTAAATTATTATGTCTATTGAGTATTGTTAAGTAGGTTGGCTGTCAATTTTGCAGTCGTTATGCTGTTGGATTTTTAATTTTTGTTTGATATATATTTATTTTTTGTTTATTACAGAATACAATTCAAGAAGAATTGACCCGGATGCAACAAGCCGGCGGAGAGGTTGATGAGGAAGAGGTCCTAAAACGTGCCCTTGGCGAGAGACGCGGTTGGAGCCGAGGAGTTGGAAGAAAAGTTAGAAACATGCCCACTAATGTTTCGGCTCTCTCCGAGTCTCAATTCAATGAATTAAAAGAACAAATTCGTCAACTGAATGAAACCGTGAAACAGATGCAACATGACTGCAACCAATCCGGTAACCAAAATGACGACGATGAAGATGAATAAACTTGGTTGTAACTTTTATTTGAACGATTTGTAATAACTTATACAATTTGTATACTTTTGTTGGATGTTTTATTTAATATATTGGTATGTAATGTTTTAATGTGTAACAGGTTTGACAGGTTCTGAATGTTTGTGTATTAAATTACTGGAAAATATTTAAAATTCAAAAAAATAATTTAAAAAAAAATTACCCAGTCTCGACGACATGTCGTCGAGATTGATTTTTTCAGATTTTTTTTTTAAAAAAAAGGTAAAATAAAATTTTAATAACCACTCTCGACGACATGTCGTCGAGATTGATTTTTTTAAAATTTTATTTTATCTTTTTTTTTAAAGTGAAAAGGTATTACCGACAACCCAAGATCAACGACATGTCTTCGAGAAAAGGGTAATCTATCTCGACGACTATTTTTCGACGACATATTAAGCAGTCTCAATGAATTTTTGCGGACGGAAAAGGCTATCTCGACGACATGTCGTCGAGACAAGTCGTTGAATCTGCCTAAAATTCTTGTAGCGTAGTCCATGATGTTACATAGTAAATAGGCTCGTTGTCGCGGCAAAAACGTCCCACATGGTCCCTTAGTGGCGGATCTATACAAAACATTCAGGGGTAACGTTCAAATTTTTTTTTTACCGTACTTTGATATAATTTAAACGAAACAAAAATAAAAACACGATAATAAATAAATTTAAACACATACCTAATAGTCTCCTCTTTGGTTTTTTAAAGCTTGAAATTGAGCCATTACATCCTCTTCTTTATTAACTTTATAAAATGTTTCTTTTTCGACCGCACAAATCAGAGCATTGTTCAAATACTCGTCACCCATTCGATTGCGTAAATCCGTCTTGATAAGCTTCATTTTAGAAAAACATCTTTCAACGGTTGCGGTTGCGACCGGTAAAACCAACGCTAGCTTCAATATCCGATAAACCAAAGGAAAAGCATTATGTCTTCCGGTTTCCACCATTACACGAGTAAGGTCACATATTCCATCCAATTTTTTAAATAAATCATCTTCATTTACAGTTTTAACAAAGATCGTAAGATCACCCGGAATGGTTTAATTGACAATATATATAAAAAGGTTAAAATCTAGTAAATTAAAACAAAACAAAAATAAAAAAGGACACAAAACCATGTACTAATAGTATGTGTGTCAGTTTTGAAAAGGTAAAAAGTCATTATGATCTTAATTCTCAGCCATTTTACTTTCTAGAGAAATGAGAAAGTTTTTTAATACAAGATCTGGAACTCCATATCTTTTTTTTTTGAACGGCATCTGTGACTCCATATCTGCAATTATCATCTTCAGAGTAGCAAACCACTACACAGGTCCTACCTCCGGCGCAGCCATCATCTGCCATACCTCCGGCACAGCCACTACACCGGCCCTACCTCGTTTTAGTCCTCTACCTCATGTTCTATCTTCCTGGCCAGATCCATCTACAAGTCCACAACTCCTACAGCCCAAAGCAGTTTTAATCGGCCTGCGGTCGGGTTTTCAATAAAAGTATAATTTTTTTTAGGGGTAGCATGAAATAATCTCACGGGTAACGTATTTTTTCCAGAGGTAACGTTTTAAAAAAAACGTACGTAATTTTTTTTTCCACTTCGTCGAGAAAGTTGAGGGGTAGCGGGGGCTACCCCTCCCCCTACCTTAAGTCCGCCCCTGTGGTCCCTTGTCTCAATCATGGCGCCTACCTAATTGTGGGCTAGTGCGTGGCCATGTCGCCTAGTAAACATGGCGGTGCCGGACCAAAATGTACAACATGTTTCCGAGTAAACATGCTCGATGCCTAAATGCGCTACATCATGTCTCATCTCGTTCATGTTTCCTAGTAAACAATCCCAACGCGTGGCCAAAAAGCCTCACATTGAGCCTCCTCATGACTTGCCTAGTAAATTAACATGTTGGCTAAAAAGTCCACACATCATGACCCTTCACCCAAGTGGTGATGTTGGGTACTAGTCTCACTTGAAACATGGAATAAATTTGGAGCGGAGTAGAATAAGATTAGTCGTTCAAAAAAAAAATAAGCAAAACTCCCCACATATTACTTCACTGTGGCCACGTTTCCATGTAAACAAACTAGGTGCCTAGCCAAAACACCCTTCTTTTCAACAAATCCCTAATGCCTTCATACTCTATCAAAACTGAATGGTAAATCATGTCTAATAATAGGATGAAGCAACAACTCTATAAATGTATCTTAATTACATAGTGGATTTCTATAAGAATTGTACCATAATTAGAGGAGGAAAGAAAGTGATCAATATAGTTAGTTATCACTTATCAGTTTAAGTTTAACATAAGTATCTTTTTTAAACTGTTCATATCATATGTGCTTAAAACTTTATAGTTTGCTCCACATTTTTTTGCATTCACAGTTCAACTCTTCTCTCGGTTTTGTTTTGAACATTTCAAAATGGTTCCATACTTTGAGAAGTCAGTTTTCCTTTTTCTAGCTAACGACGATTCCATGACAAATAAATTAAAATGGGTAAAAATGATATTCTAAATATTATAAACTGATATATTTAATACTTTAAGTTTGGTTGAGTGTATATAAAACTACAGAAGTTTTGAAAATGATGCAATGAAATTCTAAGCGCCCAATTTCACAGTTTCGCTTTTACTTTTAGGGGACCGGGAGTCGTGAGCGGGTAGGAGACAGGTAGCCGGCGGGTAGGGGGAACACCGCCACATCCTAAGCGGCTTCGGTGGGTAGTGGGTGGCGGGTTGGGTTAGCGGCTACTTATACCCGCTGAATTGAGATTGGAAGCCGTTGAAACACGAAAAAATACAGCCGTTGAACGGCTATATACCCGTTTAAAAAATATTTATAATTTACCCCTATAAATACATACCCAATCATTTTATTCACTACACAAAAAATACATTCTTTCTAAATATAAACCATTTCTATTGTATCCACTCAACCAAAATATGAATCGTACATTATACTACCCACCCGAATCATCGGAAGAATCGCTCGACTTCGTGTTCGGCGGTGATAGTATGCAATTTCTATGTGATATTGCCTCCCAAGCCGAAGAGGAATACACAACTACATCATCAAGGACGTATGTACGTCGTGATCGTGAACAGGCTCTACAGATTCTAAAAAGAGATTATTTCGACGAAAACCCAACACACGGGGAAGCCACGTTTCGAGATAGATTTCGGATGTCGAAGAGGTTATTTTTAAAAATAGTTGGCGACGTAGAGGCTAGGTTTGAATATTTTTTAGAGGGTGAAGACGCTAGGAACAAGAAGAGTTTCACGGTGTTACAAAAATGCACATCGGCGATTAAAAAACTCGGAACCGGTAATCCTTCCTGCGAATTCGACGACTAATTAAGTATGGATAGGAGAACCTCAAGTGAATGTCTAGAGTATTTTTGTAATGCCATAATTCAAATATACGACAAAGAGTTCTTACGCAGACCGACAAGCCACGACATTACACTTTTGTACAACGCGCATGAAGTAAAACATGGTATTCCAGGTATGGTCGGTAGCATCGGGTGTACGCATTTTGTTTGGAAAAATTGTCCGACGAGTTTGCGCGGACAATATATGAGAGGCGATCACCAATAATTACCACTTTTGTGGTTTTGACATGCGTTTTGTGGTTCACCCGGCTCTAACAACGACATAAATGTTCTCCAACAATTGCCACTTCCGCACCTAAGTGTCCATTTGTAGTTAATGGTCGACTATACAAACGTGGATACTATCTTACGGATGGGATATACCCTACTTGGTCTACGTTTGTCAAATCGTTTCCATATCCAATAATCCGTAAAGAAAAGGCATTCAAGAAGGTGCAAGAGTTGGCAAGAAAAGATGTTGTAACACCCCGAAAATTCTCTAGAAAACATAAGGACTAAACTTTCCAATATACAAAGTTTAGGGGTGAATATGTAAATAATCAAAGTCAAGGGACAAAAAAGGGAAATTCTAAAAATCAAAGGGGTAGCGGACCGCTACCCAAGACCTTAGCGGTCCGCTACGTGTGGGCTAAGGAAATGCCCGAGAGATGACACGCGTCCCTGTGACTCGCCATTTGAAAATCTGACGTGTGGAAGGGTGGCAGACCGCCATCCGCTACGTGGGCACTACGCCAAATAAGCCACCTCAAGGGGTGGCGAACCGCCACCACTTGGCGTAGCGGTCTGCTACGGGTCACATTATAGCCTATAAATATAATCCAATGGCCAGGGCTATTGAGACACAATTCACACACTCAAAACACCTTCAACACATACACTTAACCTAGGGATCCGTGCCCAAGTGACGGTAGGCATCTAGAAGTCCGATTTCTAGCCTTATGCCTTTAAACTGCAGGAGATAGTGTCGAGGTAAGGTTCCAACAACTTGGTTACGAACCATTAAGCTTTGATTATATTATTAAACTTATTTTAGATATTAATCAGCAGTTAAATATACAGCAGGTGCTGCTCGAGGTGTTTAACATATTATTGATACGATAAGCTGAAATACTGTCCAAGTGAGTTCCTCTGAATTAAATGTGTATTGTTACACAGTTGTTATTTGAGATATTCCTGATGTAATACCTTATTCCAAGTATTTATAAGGCATGTTAAGTACTTATCATGTTCCGAGCGAGACTGGGACCTACGGGTGGAATGATTATCTCATGGTACTGGTGTGAGATGACCAGTAATGTGGGATAATTTGTCCATTTTATACTAGTGGTGTGCACTAGTGGCGGGAACGGTTGACTAATTATATATATAACAAAAGCCTGATTAGTTTGTGTACTAATGGATGGGACATGAGATTGCCGGTGATTGAATAACAATCATGTGGTAAAGATTCATGAACTCACCAACTTATGTTGACCTAGTTGCTTTTATTATTTTTAAGATTATTGCAGGTGGATCTTTTAGTGGCATTCCAGGTAGATAATGTATGTGGATAGTTATGAGGATGGTCAGAGGATTGTGATGGATGAAGGCATGCTTGGAAGAGCTGTAAGCCCTGTGGATGTTTTGAGTTCCTTGACAGGGACTGATATTTGTTAAGTCTGGTCTGTTTGTAATAGAAGTTTGTTTCATAATGTAAAACATTTAGTTATTAATAAAAGAAGGTATTATGGTTTAGCTTCCACAGTGTGTTCTGTACCATACGTCACGTCTAACCGAGGCCTGGGACTGGGGTGTGACAATGTCGAGAGAGCTTTCGGTGTGTTAAAAGGGAAGTGGGGTATACTTCGTCGACTAAACTGACATTTAAAATTGGCGAAGATTAGAAACGAGGTATATACATGATATTGCACAATATGATCTTAAAGGATGACGGAACGCAATATCACCTGTCTACATACGGGATCCTCCAGTCGAATCAGTTATTGAAGATAGCGTCCTTTTGGAGTTGCACGATGTAGCTACACATATTAGTCTTTAATTTGATCTCGTGGAACATATTGCGAGAAACACCCCGAATTTGGACGAAGAAGAAGACTAGATGAATTTTTATTTATTGTCTTTTAATTTATTATGTATTTTTATTTTAATTAATTAATTAATTAAAGTTTTAGTTTATTAATTAATTTGTTTTAATTTTTTTTAAATAAGAAGGTTGGAGGGTACCACTCCCACATAATAGGGTAGTTTAGAAGAGTAGTTTTTTAAAATGAGGTGACATCTTATGATTGGTTGGTTTGAAAGGGTATTTTGAAGTGAGAGAGTACCACTCCCACCTCCCTTATCATTAAACACCTTCTCTATATATATTGAAGTTTTGAAAACGATGCATTGAGACAATATACCTAGAAGTTTTTTTTAAATAAACAGGTCAACCCATACAGACGTTTTTAGTAAACAATTTATAGGTTCAACATGAAAATCTGATATTGACTTGATCTCATCTAGCCTAAATCAAATCGGTGAATTTTCGTGTTAAATTCGTTCTTTATAAAAAAAATTCACACCCTAAATTCATGGACCTATTTTAAACCATTTATATAATTTTCCCCAATAAAAAATATGTTATTTTCCATAAAAGATGCATTACATAAATTAAAAAAACTGGTCTATGTGATAATATGAATGTTGTTTTTAACCATAACTAATCACTTCTTTATAGAAAGAAGAATATATTCAAAGGAAATTCATCGATAAGTTGACTTTTGACTTCAAAACCAAGAAGAAGAAAAACAAAGACAAAAGAGATTGAAAATTTTGAAACATAATTTATGCCCTTTCACGTTCACTTTTGACTTCAAGATTTACAAACTTCACATTACTCAACTTTCATAATGTTTCATCTAGTGACATGATTAAAACCTTTGGAATTTTATTATTATTCAGTGATTTCTTAAAAGTTTAATCTAAAAAAAAAAAAAATCATTAAATAGTAATTAAATTTTATAACTATTTTATTCGTATCACTTAAATTTAATTAATTATAAAAAGTTCGTAATAATTACACCATCCTGGTTTTTTTTTAATGACGTGGGCTCAACTGGCACGTCACACCAAAGGAAGCACGCACATTAGTCTGCCCAAACAACCACCAAGGAATTCGAAATTTGTAGAGCGTGTTCATAGTTTTTATAAAGTGCACATTACCAGATTCAAACTCATGACCTCCACAGAGAGAAAACCTTTTGGAAAAACCCCCCTAACCGCTAAGGCAGAACATTGATGGCACCATCTCAGTTACTTTAACGAAAGACTAATTATTAATCTTTAATTATTTAGCCATTTTATCCTTAATTAAACAATATAATAACCCATTTAGTAACAAATATAACAAAACCTAATGTATGTATATTCGATTTCAGTTGAATAATGAAAATGCCGAAATAAAGCATAATTATATTGTCTAGAAAGTGTCAATTAGTCGCATAATTATATCAAGATTGAACAAAAACTTGGATTCTTCATACTTCTATACCAGTCAATGATCATATGAGTTTATAAATACTCAATTCACACCAATATTTATATCATCTAAACTTTGATCTAAGCTAAAGTGTGTGTGCGGGCAAATGGATGCCATGGCTTCGAAAGGAGACGATGAAATTGGAGTACGCGACGATTTTACACAAGACGGGACTACTGATCTTAAAGGGAAACCCGTGTTGAGAGTGGAAACCGGGAGATGGAAAGCATGTTACTTTATGTTAGGCGAGTCGCTTTCAATATATATAGTTTTATACCTTTATTAAACTTGTTATATATAAAAAGAATCGTAAATCTTTTAGAATGTAACGCGTATGGTAAGTTTTTCAGGATATGAAGTGTGTGAAAGGATGGCGTATTATGGAATAGCAACAAATCTCGTGTTGTACTTGACTCGGGAAATGAAGGAAGGCACTGTTACATCATCGAATAGTGTCACGAATTGGGTTGGAACCGTGTGGATTACACCTATTTTAGGTGCTTATATCGCAGATACTTATCTTGGGCGATACTGGACTTTCATGATTGCTTCTATTATTTACCTTGTGGTAAGATAACTCGTTTCTTGATCATATAAGGGACAAAATGAACATGTTGAGTAACGGGTCGAAATGTTTTCTATCGGGTTGTTTAATTCACAAACTCTTTATTATCAAGTTTTCAAAATTTTATAATTAATTCATCTATTAAATACGACTACAAGAAATATAATATTATTATAACCAAGAATACACTTTAGATGACTCTCGACGGTTTGATTCGTTAACTCGCATAACTAATTTTACCCATTTTAGTTAAATCTTTTAGCTTAACACGTTTGACCCGTTAACAATATAACAGGGAATGTTCTTATTGACGCTTGTGGTTACAGTACCATGGTTAAAACCACCGTCGTGTGGCAAAAACATAAGTTACCTAGATTGCGATAAACGACCATCATCATTCCAGATCGGTATCTTCTATTGTGCATTGTACATTATCGCGCTAGGAACAGGTGGAACCAAACCCAACATCTCGACCATGGGCGCGGACCAGTTTGATGACTTTAACCCCAAAGAACGAGCCCAAAAACTCAAATTCTTTAACTGGTGGATGTTTAGCATCTATCTCGGTACCCTTTTTTCGAGTACTTTTTTCGTATACATACAAGATAACGTGGGGTGGGGTATTGGATATGGGATCCCGACTGTGGGCTTAGTGGCAGCGATGGTGGTTTTTATTGTTGGGACACCGATGTACCGTCATAAGCCACCATCCGGGAGCCCGTTTACGAGGATGGCTAAAGTATTAGTCGCTACAGCTCGAAATTGGAATCAGGTTGTACCAGATGATCCCAAAAAGCTTTATGAGTTAAGCCTTGATGAGTATTCAAGGCCTGGGAAGTACATAATAGGCCATTCGTCTTCGCTAAGGTAACTTTTCTTGATATCGTTGCGTCAGCTCGACTAGTAAAAGCTAGGGTTGGTTAACCTTTTTGTGGGCCTATAGCGGATTCTAAAATGAGGGTCTTTTTCTTAAAAGAAATATTTTTTTTTCTCTAGGATCTTATCACGTGGGAATATGATTTCTAAAAGATACACAATCATACATATTAGAGTTAGTTTTAGCGAAAAGAAAACTATTACATGTATACTGAATCGTTGCTCTATTTATCAAAAGCCAAAAATTAAATGATAAAAGTTGGGCCCCTTTAAATATGGGGCCTAAGTTTCAGCTTAACTTTTTTATAGTTGAGCCGCTCCTGATCAAAACTAATCATTCATGATGTGAACAAAACCGCAGGATTCTTGACCGAGCTGCAGTGAGGACTGAAGAACCAGTTTCAGAATGGAAAGTGTGTCCGGTGACTCAAGTCGAATAAACCAAGCAAATGGTGAAAATGGTTCCAATCTTGTTAGCCACAGTCATACCTAGCACATTGATAGCTCAAACACACACACTCTTCATCAAGCAAGGTGTGACCTTGGTTCGATCCGTGGGTCCACATTTCGATATACCACCTGCATGTCTTTCCGTGTTTGTAACAATCTTCCTGCTAATAAGCATTGTGCTCTACGATCGCTTCTTCGTTCCTACGGTTAGAAAATACACCAAAAACCCAAGAGGCATCACGTTGCTACAACGAATGGCGATCGGGCTCGCTCTACATGTCGTCATCATGTTCATTGCTAGCATAGTCGAAAGAAAACGACTCAGTGTCGCTAAAGATCATGGTATATTCAAAAACGACCAAACGGTCCCTCTGAGTATTTTCGTCCTCCTCCCTCAGTTCGCGATGATGGGGGTTGCTGATAGCTTTTTAGAAGTGGCAAAACTCGAGTTTTTCTATGATCAAGCACCCGAAGGAATGAAGAGTCTCGGGACAGCTTATTGGACAACTGGTATAGGTGTTGGGTATTTTTTTAGCAGTTTCATTTTATCGACTGTGGCTGATGTTACAAAGAGGAATGGACACAAAGGTTGGATTCTCGACAACTTAAACGACTCGCGTTTAGATTATTATTACGCGTTTTACGCTATCTTGAGCTTCTTCAACTTGTTGTTTTTCCTTTTGGTTGCTAAATACTTCGTGTACAACACAGAAGTGAACGAGTCAGAAACGGAAGGTGCTTGAATTTTTTTAGTTTTTTTATGTATTAAGTTCTCTTTCAAAGTAATATGATGATTCTTTGTATGTTAACTGTTTGAATTATGAAAGTTGCAAAAGTGATAGGAACCAATGGTCATTTGGTGCAATGGTAGCGTCAAGACTTTCCACAGTGGAGGTCTTGGGTTTGAATCCTGGCCACAACAAAAAAAAGGTATGTGGTCAGGTCAGGGGGTTTACCTTTTAGGGTGTTTCTCCTTGGGTGGGCTGCCCTGAACATTCTAAGTGTTGCCCAAAAAATATCCAATTATCCTAGAATATCTAGTGATAGGAGACATCATTGTTTTGTAAACAAAGCCATTGAAACTGGACTCGGTATATGACCCGGATCCATGTCTAGACTCGGCACATGGCCCAAACAACTAGAGTTTGCGTAACTATTTGAGTTGAGATTGGGCCATGAAGCCCAATTTGGTTGGACGAGTCATACGAGCCACTTATACAAAGCGTGCTTTGTCCGATACGTCACGTTTAATCCGACTATTGAATCTAACCACGACATGTTTAACCAAACATGATATTTTCTTAAACACTAATACATACATGTTTAATAAAAGGGTTACACTACATAACATGTTTAATACAATTATATATAACAGTTTAATAACACGAATGACATGACATGTGTTATGCAAATAAATATAAACAGTTAAATAACACTATTTACACGAGCGTTTCACATGATTATTGACACGACTCACTAAACACACTTAAAAAATGATAAAATACAATTAACATAACAAATTAAAAGTTATAAAAAATTACAATCTATAATTAATTATAATGTATTTAATTATTTATAAAACTATGTCATTCTAATTAACGAGTCCCAAAAGTGTCATGTCGACCTTCAAGGACGGCTCAACATATTCTACGTCCTAAAGCGAACTTGAAAATTGAGGTATCTTAGTAAAAGTTTTTAAAATATAATTTTATATAATGTCAAAACGTATAATATTTAGGTTTAGACCGAATGGTATTTAGTAACCCCATAAATAAACTTCAATCATTTTGTTATCTCTTATGATTTCTCTCTAAAAACAAAAAAAATTAATGTAACATCCGGAAATCCCTACGAGTTAAGCGAGTCGAAAGAACGAAAAGGAAAGATGGAGGACTTGCCGGGATTGGGCCGAAAGTTTGAAGAGATGGGGAGGGCTTAAAGCCCAGCCTCCCTTGGATTCAACCTTAATTCCATCAAAGAACACAATCATAATTCATGTGTGTGTATGTATATATATATATATATACATATATATATATATATATATATATATATATGGTGAAGTTTATAAGAAAACTAACATTTAGAGAGAGAAGTAGATAACTCCTCATTAAAGAAAAAAAACAATAAAAAAATCATAACTCAAAATATAAATAAAAAACTAAAAAAGTGGTTCGGAGACCTTGATTCCCACGTCGTCATCGTTAAAAAACACTTAAAAATGCTCGGTTTAGCTTTAGGTTTTAGTTTTTGGATTTAGTTTAGTTTTTAGGGTTAGGTTTTGGGTTTAGCTTTTAGGGTTAGGTTTTGGGTTTAGCTTTTAGGGTTAGGTTTTTGGGTTTAGCTTTTAGGGTTAGGTTTTTTTAGGGTAAGGGTGGGTGGGGTTGATCGATGTCGTTTGGTCAATAAAAAACAATGCTTAAATACCTTAACTAGTAAGGGTAAGTAGAGTATCGTATCCACGATGAGTATGTGGAAAGTGTCACTTTGTTACAATATTTCAAAGACAGAAAGCAATAAAACTGATTTGGATTTGGTTTTAAAACAATAATGAGAAAGGTAATCTTCTCCGGGGGTTCGGGTATGCAAACACAAGTTCTTTCAAGGCAATTAACAAGCAATTACATAGACATAATCATACGGTTTAATTGAATTCAGTGATAATATGAGAACCCGTTGTAAATAAAACTTATTCTCATAAAACCATCAATGATAAACCAACTATAATCCAACCCCCAAATTGTCCCTGATGTAAAGAAACCCGAGACTATTAAGACTTGAACAACAATTCGAAATCAATCAATGAAGTTTAAAGTATTCAATCAATAAATAAAATCATATGGCTTAACATGCCAATCAAGATTACAAACCAAGTTAATCATACAAGAATTCATAAGTGTTTACAAAACCCTAGACCCAAAGATGACTACAAGAGATTTAGCCACTCATACTCATCACAATAATCAAGTCTAATGTACTAGGACTTACAAACATCAAAGATTGAGAACAGTCGACCCAAGTATGATGGAATTCACCCCCTTGAAGCTCTGGAATGGCTTTGGTCGAAGATAATCGGGAATGGGGGCTGATAGAGATTAAAACCCGAATTAGGTTAATTTTCCTGTAAAAACAGATCTTCGCATGTCGCGAAGATGGCAACCAATTTCTTCGCGTGGCGCGAAGAACAAATTAGTCGGGCGCGCCTATGGAGATCTTCGCGTGTCGCGAACATTGAAGCCCAGTTCTTCGCGTGTCGCGAAGACCATAAAATCCAGGAATTTGACTTTTGTGAGTTTTAATCTCTCGTGCTTCGCATCCGACTGCTTTGCTTCCGTTATTCACTCTTTTAGCACACAAAACCTGGGAGGTAGACACAACCACAAACACGCATAAAACCGAACAACTATACAACTCAAAACAACTCAAACACACACACAACGAGATATAAACACGAGTTATTAAACCCTACATCACATCCCCACACTTACTCTTTTGCGTCCCGAAAAAGAATTATGCAATGGAATCATAATTGGAACCTGCTCTCACAATCTCATAGAACTAAAACATAATGACATGTTGACTGTAACAATTGGTATTTCTATCCGACTAAACCCAACCACCGATCTATTGAGCCCCCGATTCCATGATCTACTATCCTATTCATTACCAAGCAACAGTTTGCCTGTGGGTCTTACACTTAGGAAGTTACAACTTAGCCTAATCCCATCTCAAGGTCATGTTTAGGCACGGGTTAAACCTTATAGATTTCCCACCACTATAAACACTAATTTACAAGTTTTTGAAAATTATGGAATTATGGATCGATGGGTGCATGTTTTTGAGCTTTTATTATTATTTTATGAATGAACCTAACCCAGTGGTGTTTCAATCACGCTGGAACACGATATATGACACGTAGGCTGTAGTTCTTAAGCAATGAAGTACATAAGCTTCGGAGCATGGGCGTATCCTTCAAGTTACCATCCCGAAGGGAAACACGTACTCCTAACGTAGTCATCCAATATTGATCACTTAAGTTCCGCCCGTGGGTATATCCTCCAAGTCACAATCCCGAAGGAAAACACGTAGGCTGAACTCAAGCTCTCAATTTTGTTTAATTAAGCTCATGCAAGATGGATTATGGATTGCGGGCGCCACCAACTTTCGGATTTATTTTCATAAAAAGAAAGTGGTGGGCCAAGTAATTTTAAAAACTTATAAATTTTTGCTTATAGTGGTAGCTTTCACCCTATATTGATAGTTTCAACCTTGCCGAAACCCCTAAGATGAGAACTCACAAGACATGCTGAATTAACTATCAAATAAACCTAGATACACTATCAGGATGTTTAAGCTCTTTAGATCGGTTGGGCCTACCAAAACATTACAAATCAGACGCGCTTTCTGTTATTTATTCAATTCAATTATATACAAGAAAAGTTCCAATTGTACCTATCACTTTCCAATTAACTGCACAGATTCTAATCCAAGGACATTTTTGAATTTTTTTTAATTTTTATGAATTTTCAAAATTTTTAACTATACAAACTCAATGACAACTTAGACGACAGTCTCTCTCCCAACACTTAAATGCTACATTGCCCTCAATGTAGGAAGAGAAACGAAACTAAAAGACAAATACAAAATTAAAGAACTTAGCTGGACATGCGATCGTATAACATTTCATTTGCGATCGTGCCCACAGATGTAAGCGGGCAGCCATGAACAAGAATCAAGAGGAAGTCAGAAGTCATCACCCGAATGGAGATTGAGTACGGGCAAGGAATTCCAAATCTGCAAAATTAAGCTCAAAGCACACCAACAAGCATCATATCGCTCAATGACAAGACTCAAATAAAAGAAAAGACAAAATAGACCCACACAATTAAAACAAAGAACTAATAATTTATTTTTTTTTCAATTCGCGTGTCGCGAAAGAATGGGGAGAAGTCTTCGCGTGGCGCGAAGACTTAGCATCACTACCGGACCAACAATCCTTCGCGTGTCGCGAACAATGGGAGGCAGATCTTCGCGTGGCGCGAAGATCTGGAATTGCTGTCGGACCACAATATCTTCGCGTGTCACGAAGATTGAGGCAGGGATCTTCGCGTGGCGCGAAGACCCTCCGGTGACAGAAAGTTTAGATGAAAAACAAAGTTTTTGCCTTAGAAAAATTTTCAACTCCTAAAAACTCAAATTTTTCCAACTACTCCTAAACTTGTTCCAACACTTGAATAATGTTCTTACATAACTGGAACATGATCCCCCATCATTTTCCTTGCCAAAATCGACACGAAAACCTACAAATCTTGAAAAAACTACAAAACATACCGAAAACGTAAAAAATTACAAAATTCTACAAATGGTTCCTTACCCCCCAAGAACCTATGCCTTACCCTCAATGGCACATAGATGAGCCCAAAACACCGCAAGGGCTTCCCCACACTTGGTCAAAAGCACAAAAAACAACAAAATAAAGCAGTAAAGTCTAAGTCACTTTCGTAGGCATCACGAGTGCATTTAGCATATGCACCAAGCCTTTTAAACCCCCCGGTAGCCCGAGTGGACGAGTTTAGTCTCGTGAGGGTTTCTAGGGAACACACCCACAACATTCAAAGATTAAAATAAAACTAGACAAAGTAAAACTTTGGTTGCCTCCAAAGAGCGCTAAGTTTAACTTCTTCAGCCAGACGCGGTGTACCTGAGATTAGTTACGTGTCTCCATCCTCGATAATGCTCAAGAACAACACCTCAATCTGATTATCCGAACCATTGATGTCATTAGGCTCCAAATATGGCTTCAAACGATGGCCATTCACTGTTTGCCTCAAATATCTCAATGTCACCCGAGTGACCCACTTTGGTCACCAAGTAAGGACCGGTCCACTTGCTCTTTAACTTACCCGGGATCTGCCAAGATTTGACATTAGGAATAGCGGGGCGAGTAATCGAAGATCTCGCGCCCGTGACCCCATCATTGGCCCTCTGGTATATAGTACGCCTCGCTGGTGGATCAGCGTCGCCATAGTAGGAAATGGAATAGGGCTAATAGGACGTACCTGGTTTTCGCACAACTGTTTCAAATGTTCCCGAAAGTCGCGGTTGCGCCCGTGAAGCTCTCGTTCGGGCTTTAAGTGTGACACCGGGTAAAAATCCAGGTAAATATCTATACCCGACTAAGACTTAGGTCACACTATACGTCATACATTCCACTTAATTTTATAGTAATTAAGTTCATTTCACACTTAGCAAATCAATCCGTTTACACGTGTCGGTAATCCAGAAGATTACCCGGTCAAACACGCGCCCTACAGCACGACCGTTAGTGATAATTCAAATAAATACCTAGACATATAATTTATGCGTGTAAATTATACGTGACACTGTGATTTAATTAATCATGCCTACATGAATATTTCTGTAATTTATAGAAATACTTTTGTTTTCAGCACAGTCCGGTGGACACGCGGTGTGCACTAGCTAGATAATTACTTCTATGCTTACACTTAGACATATATTTGATATGCAAAAATTACATGTAATACTATGATATGTTATTCTAAGACTCTGTGAATTTTTTGGGAATTTTCTGAGAAAACTTTCTGATTTAACGCTGTCCGGCCAGTCTGCAGTATGTACCGACATTTCCAAATAAAAATCTGAAAATTTTATATGTTAGACTTACCAACATGACTCATCATATTTTTAAATAATTTTGTTCATATATATTCGGGATTTCCGTCAATAAATTGGTGCATATTCGTTTTTCACTACCCGGTATCAAAATCCACTATAAATACCCCCACCAATCCACCCATTTCCACCACTTCCATCTTTCACTCTCTCTCATCCCTCTTTCTCCCCTTTGAGCCGAAACCACACCCACCACCACCATTTCTCTTCATTTTTGATTCTTTGATCCATTCATCCATCCAAATCCAAGCTCCAAGTGAAGATTATCAAGTTTGCAAGAGAAATCATCCATCAATCCAATCATTTTTCGAGTTTGGTAAGATCAAAACCCATCTTTTTCCATTTTCATCTTCATGTTCATATGAACATGCATAAAAAAAACTCATTTTTATGAAAGATTATCCATGGATTCTTAAATGAAATATGTTTTTAAACTCAAATGGTACATATTGTTGGTGACTTTGGACCCGGATCTTGTTCATGGCTCGGTTTCCACTTATGGAAACTTTAATATGTATACATGTGCTAGATGATGAGATTTTGATGATCTAATGATGGATTATGTTGTGATAATAGTTGTAGATGGATAATATATGCAAACTTTGTTGTCAAAAGTGTTGGATGATACATGCATGCTCGGTTTTGTTATTTTTGGAAACTTTAATTTTGGGTTTCATGTTAGATGTCATGTTTAGGGTGATTTTATGATGGAAAATGGTTAGATATGCATAAAGAATGGATAATATGTGTAGATTTGCGATCTAGAACATTTGGTCATATGAGATTTAATGCTCGGTTCTATTTATGGAAACTTTAAAATATGGGTTTTTGTTCAAGAAGGTTATGACGTGTTTTGTTTGATGGAAATGATGCATAAACACTAGATATAGAGATTGTATGATTCTTTTTCTGTAAAATCACATGTCCATGATGTTTTAGGCTCGTTTTCTATTTTTAGAAACTTTATTTCTTGACATGCATGAGGAACTTGATGATTGAATACATGTAAAGCATGAAACTAGTGTATTAAACATTATGGAAGTATGATTGACTAAAATGATGAATTAAAATGCATGTTTATGAGTTCTAGAGCCCGATTTCTAAATAAAGAAATTTTATTCATCCATGAGTTATGTTTACAAGTTGTTAACATGTTTAGAAGGTCTAAATGACTTAGTAACATGAAACTAAGTGCATTGTATGATAATATATGTTATTATTCCATAAACTTGACAACTTAACATAGTCTTGCTATAATAGGAAACTTTAATTATCTGAAACACGCATGTTTGTCTATTTGTAGCAAGTTAGCCTTGAAATGTTATATATGTGTTATAGCATGCCTAATTTCATGCGTGAACATCAACTTTGCGTAGTTTCCATGTTTAGGACTCAAAAACTTGACTTTCCAATTAAGGAAACTTTAATGTATCAAAAGTTGTATTTCAAGTTCTAAACTCCATTCGAATGTGCCAATGTGTTTATTAGATGATAATAGACTATTTCAAAATAGGTTTGAGTTCTATTTTAGGATTTGAATGCTTAAGTCCAATGTGTCACCAACGGGTCGTCGAGTCAAAACAATCTTTGAAATATCAAAGTCACTTTTCAAAACTCTCTTGGATGCATAGAGTTCATAGTCAAACATTTACAAATGTTTAGACCTTAAAGTCCTAATTGTTCCTAGAGCACGAGTAGGTCGTCTCACTTAGTACGGATTTGCTAAGAGTCTTTCAAGTTGTTTATCAGGTGAGTTCTCACAGCCCCTTTTTACTTATTTACCGTTTTGGGGTGAGATACATGCTCAAGTATACATTTTTTTCCAAATGTTACATTTTCACACTTACACAGTTACATTAATTATATAAGTTTTGTACTTGGTGTACCAAGTCCTCTCGGAATCAACGGTTAATTTATCCAAAAGCTAGGTGATCATGAACAGTACTGTTTGGGTTAACAACCCATGCCCGGGTTAGTAGCGCTAACCTCGACTGGAGGTCGAACGGGTACATAATTGACCTATTCCATTCATGTGCAAGGCACAAAGAGGCGAACCACATCCTTTTCCTTTACAGTGGCTACAGATAGCGTTGGTTCATGGACTTATGATAATTTTTGGTTTTGTCTGATCAACAATGATTGTGTAGAGTACTAATGTTTTTCTATACATTCTTAAACTTGTTTTCCATTAAAATTACCTATGAGATCACCAACTTTATGTTGACCCATTTTAGCATGTTTATCTTAGGTCTTTGAATGCTAGGATATGTGGCTAGGATGCACTCACTGGAGTAACGCACGAATCATGCATAACATCCTATTTTGATAAACAATATTTTATCATCCTTATTTTTCAAATGTTGTAAACATTTAAACCTTTGCTTCCACACTTTTAATGTGGACCACGTCAAACTTATTTTGGACTCATTCGAGTCATGCATTAAACAGGTATTTTGCAAACCATTTAGTGGTCGTTCAAAGTAATTCAATGGTAAAGATCCTCTCGCGTCACGCCCCGTGGGTATAGCCTGAAGTGGAATTTGGGAATGTTACAGACTGGTATCAGAGCCATTGGTTGCAGCGAACTAGGTTACATGTGGTGAACTTAGACTGTAACCGATGTCTCATATGTATTTCACTTACGCACAAACACTTAGCATTCTCACATCCACTTATAACACTCACATAAGATAGAACTCGTGGTTTACCTGTTACAGGAACATGTCGTCAGCCAACTCAGGAGATGCACCATCATCCCCAGTCGTGCCATACGAGGAAGAATCAGACCAAGTTACAGAATCAGAATCAGAGGAAGAATCGGAAGAAGCAAACTTTGACACCGATTCAGGGAAGACTGTCCCGTACTCGGTCATCCACGGGGATGATACTAGCAGAGAGGAAGTGAAGCCACCTACTCCTTCCCCTCCACGGTCCCCCAACCCTATACTGCTACGCGACGAGTGGGTTAACTTCATGGGGGCTTGCACACCGTAGGACCGCTAGCAAGACTGTAAGGCCACCCAAGAAGCGGGCCCTTTCCTCGCCTAATCTCGAGCCACTACCAAAGAAACATTGCCCCCCGAGTCAGAGAGAAATTGCGGAGACTTCCCACCCGGTCATGCCAAGGGAAGAAGGGTTTATGGAACAGATCGATCCACCTAATATCGGGTCGACCAAGCCACAACAAGACCCAGAAACGCAGCTGAGCCAGAGCACTACCGAGGACTCAGATGTTGTCATGGAAGCCCTAGATGATCATTTGGTGCAACTTCAGGGAGTAGTAAACCTGACTGACACAGCCTTGAGGAGGCTACATAGACGAGTTGCCACGGGAGAGACACGGCTGACCATAGTAGAACATGAGGTGATTGCAGCAGAGCAGCGGAATGAGCGGGCCGGCGAGCAGCTAGATTCATTTGCAGCTCTCACCTAGAATAACAACTATGATTCAGAATAGCAACAATCACTAGACACCTACACCAACTTCCTCTCAGACAGTTGACACTCTGATTCCTAATGACGAAGACTAACCAACTAATCTTCACCTCTCGGGTATTGAACTAGGAAGAACACTCAACTCTAATCAGCAATTAACAATAACTCCTATGGCTACTATGTCTAGCAAACCACCAAAATCACAAACCCTAAGATCTATAACCTAGATACGCTAATCGAACTGGCAGACAACCACAATCAACGCAAGGAATCAATAATCAATTACAAAATCAGATTCAAGCATGCATACACATCATAATTATTAACTAGGACTGTTTACAAAGTCATAAAACCATCATTCAAATCCAAAACCGATAAAAATTACAACTTTATCAAGCAATCATCATAAGACCTAGGCAGTATATAAATTTTAGCCTAGAATCATGTTCAAAACAAGAATAACAGAAGTAATCAAGCAACACATGATCCAGAACAAACCAATTTTAAACAAAGATCTCAACTTTAAACCCGAATAATCTAATCTAGACAAACCCGGAATCGAAAGCCTTGATCTTGCTCTTCAATTGCTTCCAAAACTCCCAAAATCGTCTCTTTTTGCTCCCAAGACGGCTAAGATCCAAACTCCTTTGATAATGGGATTAAAATTCTATTTAATTAGGTTTTTACAAAATTTCACGGAATACGACTCTCTCGCGTACCGCGAGAGAGTTAGGCAGCCCCTCGTGTACCACAAGGGCCAAAACAGTCGGGTTAGGATTCTTCTTCCTTCGCGTACTGCGAAGGACTCTTCTGGATATCTCGCGTACCGCGAGGGAATGAAATTCACCATTTTTGCACTTTGAACCCTAGACTTCATTCTCGTGCTCGGTTTCTTCGTATAATCACTTGTATTCATCATAAGCACCTGAGAACATAAAGTAGACCCAATACAACCCAAAAAGACTCAAAACAAATATAAAACTAATTTAAACGACACGAAAACACAGGAATAAAGATGTGTGCTTTGCACTACATCAAACATCCCCACACTTAACCTTTTTTCGTCCTCGAAAAAGTCTGCAATGGAATCATAACTAAGATCTAACTTTAATAATCAATTTCCAATTAGTGGTTCAATATACTCACACGTTAAAAAGCAATAATTAGTATTTCTGTCCAATTAAACCCAAGCAACAACTATCTAGCCCCCCGTGATGTGTTCTAATTCCAATTTATACAACAATCAATCAACCTATATGACCCACACTTAACCTTTTTTCTTCTCACGGTCATGTTTAGGCACGGGGTAAACCATATAGATTTGCCCACCACATTAAACTAAGATTTACAGATTTTTAGAAATCAATGGATTATGGAATGAATGGGTGGAACTGAGCGTTAATTAAAGCATAAGAACTTTCGTCTAGAGGTGTCTCAACCAAGTTACTATTCCGAAAGCTAACACATAGACTAGATTCTAAACGTTTAAGTACATAAATCTCACTTAGGGGTGTATCCTCCAAGTCGCCATCCGAGAGGAAAACACATAAGCAAAACTCAGTTTTCAAATTAATTAAACTCATAGTTATAGAAATTGTGGAATTATGGAATGGGCGCCACCGAAACTCGGATTTATTCTCATAAAAAGAGAGTGGTGTGCCATGAAAGTTTTCAAAAACCTCTAAATATTAACTTAACGTGGTACCTATCACCCTATATTGACAGTTTCAGTATTACTGTTACCCTAAGATGAGTACCCACAAGATATCTTGAATTTATTACGTGATTAATCCTAAGTAACACTCACAGGCTATTTAAGTTATTCAAGTTGGCTGGGTCTACCAAAACATCACTAATTAGACGTGTTTTCTATTATTTATATCCATTAAAACTCAACAAGTAGATCCAGTTGTACTATCATTTTCCATTTATTATGCAAAAACCTCTTGATTTCAAAGGACATTTTTTCAAAATTTTTAATTTTTTTATTTTTATAATGACACAAACTAGCTAGACTAGCTGGTAATGTAGATGCAGACAAATGTATCTAGCTTCGTTCTTCCTTGTGTGCACCGTATATCATTTCGGTCGCGGTTGCACAACTCTGCTTGGCTGCTCAAAAAGATATCAGGATCAATTTTGTCCGAATGGAGATTGAGTACGGACAGAATGATTTACACCTGCAAAACTAAACGCACACATACCCGCAGCATCAAACTTACTCAAAATTAAAAGACTCACTGACTCTAGATAGAATGCAAGGACACGTACCCATTGGGTGACAAACACATAGACATGAATATCATAGCAAGGTGGATCATCGGTTCGAAATGGTTTCTCGTTTCCCATGGTCGATGGTAGTTGGTGAATGAAGGATATGATATGGATGATGTTGGATGGAAATGGTGAACAATATGGGTGGTGGATGAATGTGGTGATGGAATGTGTTTGATGGTGAATGGTGATGGATGATGGATGATGGTGGAGTCGGTGAGGGTGAACGATATTGGAGACCATGGGAAAACAAGGGCATAAATGGGGGTTTTCAGGGGCACCCCATGTACCGCGAAGACAGATATGCCAACCCTCGCGTACTATGAGCGGGTGGCTTTTATGCCATTTTAGGCTGTCGCGTACCGCGAACGATGCATACAAACTCTACATCCCGGGCACTTGCCCGAGAATCAACCAAGCGTATCAAGGGGCTTTTCCTTGATCCTAACCGGTACCGCCTTCATCCTCCGTGGCCTCCCAGTTTTCCAACTCAACGACAAACACACTAACACCGTATGCCCCTCATATCTATTACCCCTGTCTTTCCACCGCAGCTTAAATCTACGCGGTACGAATGTAATATGCATCAAATAACCAAGTAATTTGTCCACCTTAAAAGTCCCCACACTTAGGGTTTAAACACTCCCTAAATCAGTTAATTCTATGGAAGTACGGGTTCTCTTACGGGGTGGTCTAGACCTAGGAGCACTGAAACTCGGGGTTGGCTTAGCAGCTCTCCCCTCGGAACAAGGACTGGGTAGAGGTTTAGGAATTGGGTTTTCTATGGATGTGACCACTAGACCTCCACCAGGATCATCAGGATCTTCTACAATCTCTACTAACTTCCCCACACTTGGGGTTGTGCCTATGATCCTATCTAACTCTGCCATCATCTCCAGCAGATCTTCAGGCACCTCATCGCCGTATTCATCCGGCTCGTCTAACAATCTCTCCTACTCAACCGCCCAATCAGATTGTTCTTTTAGATTAGGGGCGGTTTCACCAACTTCTAACACATGATCAGAGTCCTAATGGTAGTCCATGAAGGTATCAAGAATGCACACGGGGTGGCTATGCTCGCCAACATCCCCCACAGACTGTGTGGCATCAAATATAACTAACTCATCCCCCACACGAAGTGTGAGTTTCCCGTCAAAGACATCGATTACTGTCTTGGCGGTGTGCAGGAATGGGCGCTCGAGGATAAGTGGGACTCCGTCATCCACTTCCATATCTAGAATGACGAAATCCACGGTGAAGACAAATTTGCCTACTTTTACTAGAAAATTCTCCACAATTCCCCGTGGATACTTGACTAAGCGGTCAGCCAAGAAAATGCTAATGCGCGTCGGTCGTGGTTCGCCTAGGTCTAGCTGCTTATATAAGGAATAGGGCATGAGATTGATGCTAGCACCTAGATCAGCCAATGCGTGGTGTAAAGGCAAACTTCCTAGGTGACATGGGATCGTGAAACGACCCGAATCTCCCAGTTTCTCCGGCAGCTTGTTCTTCACCACTGCACAGCATTGCTCACTAAGTGAGACTTTAGATTCCTCCTCGAGTTTCTTCTTGTTGGAAAGAAGATCTTTAAGGAACTTGCCATATTTTGGCATACTCTAGAGGGTCTCTATGAGTGGGAGATTGACCTTGAGAAGTTTGAACATGTCAAGGAAGTGACCATGCTCCCTAGCTTGCTTAAATGGCAGCAAACGTGCTGGGTAGGGAACACGAGTCAGGTCAATCTCAGGGGGTCTTCATCTCCACCCCCTTCTTCCTCTCATCTGCCTTCTTAGTGGGCACCTCAACTATTTCCTCCTCGTCAACCTTTTCCTCGGCCATCTTGGCATCGATCTCAGCGAAACGAGCCCTCCAGTCAATCTTCTTGACCTCCTCAGGTGACAGAATGTTTTACTTGCCAAAGTGGGAGTCATCCTCGACAACCTCTTTCTTCTCAACACTCCTAACCGACACAGCTATCGCTGAAGCGTTGGAGCCTGAAGATGGACCTCCCTGTCATTCCTTCAAGCTCTTAGCGATGTCCTCAACCGTGCGTTGCAGATCATGGCTGTCCCATCTCTACCTAGCTTCCCTGTCCCTCTAGACCAGGTGGGCAAGCATCCGTGTCTGATTCTCGGTCATCTCCTTTATAGCACTCGTGTCGACACTGCTTCCCGAGCTAGCTCGTGTATCTCCTCCTCCATTCTGCTGAAACTGTTGGTGACCATTAAACCCCGATGGGTTGTTTCCAGATATCCATCCCGAGCCAAATGAATTTTGATTGTTGTACCCTCGGTTCTGGTACTGGTTACTAGCATAGCTCCCATGCTTTGGATTATTGACTGGGCAGTCCCGGGTGTCGTGTCCTCCCCTGCACACTTCACACCGTTGAGCACTGAGCTTCAGCTCCTTTATCTCGTTGGCCATTGAGGCGAGTGCAGCAGCCACGCTAGAATCAGGAGTGACCTGATGCACACATCTAGAAGATGAGGTGGGCGATCTAGCACTAGGAATGGAAGTCCTAGTAGATGGATGTTGATGTTCGGCTTGAGCGAAGTTCTCGAACATTTCCTCGCACTCAGCAGGCTTGAGTCTATCCATGATATGGTCTCATGCAGCTATGTTAAACATTTGCTGCTTCTCGAAGGTGAGGCCATTATAGAACTTCTCCACTATCGTCCAGTCAGACAGACCATGCTGGGGACACCGGCTCAACAGCGTGTTGAACCGCTCCTAGGCCAAGTGATAAGGCTCGTCGGGATCCATCCGGAAGGAATGGATTTGATCCCTGAGGCGAGCTGCCTTGGAAGGTGGATAGTACTTTTTGTAGAACTTGGCTTGAAGATCCTCCCAAGTGGTAATAGAGTTGTCCGGGAGTGTGTCAAGACAAGTGGATGCACGCCAGAGAGCGAGAATGGAAAGAGACGCAGATAGATAGCGTCCTCAGACACACCCGTGATATTAAAGGTATCACGAAAAAAACGGGACAAGTTTTCGGATGCATCCTCATCCTCAAGGCCATGAAATTGAGTTGTATGAGTGATCGTACTCATGACATGTGACGGGATCTGCCAAGAATTGACATTAGGAATAGCGGGGCGAGTAATCGAAGATCTCGCGCCCATGACCCCATCACTGGCCCTCTGGTGTACAGTACGCCTCGCTGGTGGATAGTGTCGCCCATAGTAAGAAATGGAATAGGGGTAATAGGACGTACCTGGTTTTCGCACAACTGTTTCAAGCGCTCCCAAAAGTCGCAGTTGCGCTCGTGAAGCTCTCGTTCGGGCTCTAAGAAAGTAGAATATGGTGGTGATCCCTGCGAACGAGTATTGTGCATAAACAGAAAGACTCAATAGGAAAAAAGAAACAGAGACTCAAGAACAAAAAGACTCGATTCTAAGTTGGACACACAAGAAAACACGTAGGTCAAGCACATAGGACAGACTCAAATAAAACAAAATAAACCAAAAATCAAACAAAGAACTAATCAGAGTTAATATTGCTATTTCCAAGTGTCCCCAGCAACGGCCAAAAACTTGACTACTAAACCTAACCTAGATTCCTAAGTAATAAAAGGAATACCTAAACCGCAATGACAGACAAGTGTACCTATCGAGTGTAGCACAACTTAATGGTAAACTGAGTTATCGAACCCTAGAGACACTACGAATAACAAAACGGACTCTGACTCGGACTAAAGATGATTTGGTTTGGGGGTTTACTACACTACTGGATTAACTAATAAATGTAGAAAACTAAGTACGAATCAAGCTATCAAGGAAATAACTAGGATGAAATCAAGATTAAGAAGAACGCTACCTAGGTCGGAATCCTACTTGCAAAGAAAAACTTCTACCGGTTCTGGAACTATGATGGATCTGGGTTTCTAAGGATAACAAATAAAGACAACCTAATGGATCCCTAATCACTCTCAGGGTGTCACCAACTAAGCTACCTAAAGCATACTAAACTCACCAGATGGTTGGATCACTTCTCAGGTATTTCCAACTATGATCAAGTACCCTAATGAACGGATTACCTCTCAGTCTCACCGCCCATAATACATTTGAAGAATGCATGTAATCCAAGAATAATAACTATGATTCAGAATAGCAACAATCACCAGACACCTACACCAACTTCCTCTTAGACAGTTAAGACTCGAATTCATAATGATGAAGACTAACCAACTAATCCTCACCTCTTGGGTATTGAACTAGGAAGAACACTCAACTCAAATCAGCAATTAACAATAACTCTTATGGCTACTACGTCTAGCAAACCATCGAAATCACAAACCCTAAGATCTATGACCTAGATACGCTAATCGAACTGGCAGACAACCACAATCAACGCAATGAATCAATAATCAATTACAAAATCAGATTCAAGCATGCATACACATCATAATTATTAGCTAGGATTGTTTACAAAATCATAAAACCATCATTCAAATCCAAAACCGATAAAAATTCAACTTTATCAAGCAATCATCATAAGACTTAGGTAGTATATAAAATTTAGCCTAGAATCATGTTCAAAACAAGAAAACATAAGTAATCAAGCAACACATGATCCAGAACAAACCAATTTTAAACAAAGATCGCAACTTTAAACCCGAATAATCTAATCTAGACAAACCCGGAATCGAAAGCTCTTCAATTGCTTCCAAAACTCCCAAAATCGTCTCTTTTTGCTCCTAAGACGGCTAAGATCCGAACTCCTTTGATAATGGGATTACAATTCTATTTAATTAGTTTTTTATAAAATTTCACGGAATACGACTCTCTCGCGTACCGCGAGAGAGTTAGGCAAGCCCCTCGCGTACCGCGAGGGCCAAAACAGTCGGGTCAGGATTCTTCTTCCTTCGCGTACTGCGAAGGACTCTTCTGGATATCTCGCGTACCGCGAGGGAATGAAATTCACCATTTTTGCACTTTGAACCCTAGACTTCATTCTCGTGCTTGGTTTCTTTGTATAATCACTTGTATTCATCATAAGCACCTGAGAACATAAAGTAGACCCAATACAACCCAAAAACGACTCAAAACAAATATAAAACTAATTAAAACGACATGACAACACAGGAATAAAGATGTGTGCCTTGCACTACATCACTAACCCCCTCGCAACTGTCTTAGGCCTTACCTCCGGTCTGAGTATTGGCAAGGTTTCTTATACTCGTCAGTATAGACCCCTTGCATTTGTCATGAAGACTCATTCATTCCTAAGCCCCGTAGGCTTGAAATCTTTTACTCTTTAAACCCCGTAGGCCTAGAGTTTCCTTTTCTTTATGAGACTCACCTTATAGGCCGGGTATCTCATTTCATTTGGGACCTTGAGTACCTTTGACTCAAAGCCTCCTAAATGTATCAAACATTTATTTTCATTTCACATATATGCTTGATTTACTTTCCCAACCAGTCCTTGCCTTAAAACTTCATAACGGTTTCTCCATGATGCACTAAAAGGATTTATATATAGGAAGTACCAGCGGAGTATCCACCACCCCTTTAACACCTCGTCAGTACTCCGTTATTACATTTTAAGGTTTAGACTTGTTCCATCATACTCATTCATGTTTGCATGTATCAACATGTATTCGCATATTCATCATGCATTTCACGTATTCATATTCATCATGTATTCACATTCATCATGCATGTTATACTTTCATATTATATTCGTATTCGTCATATATTGTAAAATGGGGTGATTTTCCTTCTAGAGTAGTACCTCCAACAGAGATGTTCCCAGCAAAGAGTGACGGGTCTAGGAGAGATTTATAAATGCTTGTTCCTTAGACAGAAAATTTCGTTTCTCAGATAACTACATACCGGTTGGATGTTCTCCCGTACATTTACTATATTTCGTTATTATTTATTAGTCTATACCCCTAAACATTCATAATGGTTTCACCATGAAGTACCAAGAGGTTTATATATAGGAAGTACCAGCGGTGTATCCACCACCCCTTGAATACGATGTGACTACTCCATTATTCCCGTTTAGTGTTTAGACTAATCCGTCATCACCCTGTACCCTTGTCATATCCATAACACATAACACATATCATTTAAACACATAATTCACGTATTGGTGTCTAGGGTATACGTCCAGTGTACTTTCGTTATCCTTGGGTAGTTCCTAAGTTTGTTACTCGCTTATAACGCTCCTTTGAACTTGAACCGCACTCTCAACGCACCGCACTCTTAACCACCGTGCTCGTAACCGTCACTCCGATCTCTCGGTATGCGTGTGTGTGTGAAGGTGATGGTGGAACTCAAACTCTCAATTTAATCACTTATGTCCCGCCCATGGGTGTATCCACCAAGTCACTATCCAGGAGGGTAACACGTAGGCGGAACTCAAACTCTCAATTTAATTAATTAAGCTCATTAAATGATAGATTATGGAATGCGGGCGCCACTAACTTTCGGATTTATTTTCATAAAAAGAAAGCGGTGCGCCAAATATTTTTAAAAACTTATAAATTCTTGTTTATAGTGGTATCTATCACACTATACTGATAGTTTCAGCCTCACCGACACCCCTAAGATGAGAACGCACAAGATATCCTGAATTAATTATTCATTTAAGCTAGATTCACTATTAGGATGTTTAAGCTCTTAAGTCGGTTGGGTCTACCAAAACGTTACAAATTAGACGCGATTTTTATTTTTATTATTTCTTTTCAATTTTACAATCAAAGTTTCCAATTATACCTATCATTTTCCATTTGTTCGCAAAAAAATTTAATTCAAGGACATTTTTGAAATTTGTTAATTTTTATGGATTTTTCAAACTATTTTTTTTACTATACAGACTCAGTCTCCCCTCCCCACACTTAAATTCTACATTGCCCTATTGTATGATGAGAGACGATTAAAAATAAATATACAGATAATTGGAAAGGACTTACCTGGATACATGTTGTAACTGTCTTCAATCCAAACTCATACGATCGTATATCATTTCCTTCGCGATCGTATCCAAAATCTGCTATTAGGTTGCCTTTTACAAGAATATGAAGCTCGAACCATCACCACCCGAATGGAGATTGAGTACGGGTGGATCAATCTAAACCTGCAAAGTAAAGCTCGCAACAAACCCAAAAGCATCAAATTGACTCAATATATATAACCAACAACATAAAGCTGACTCAATAAAAACCGAAAAACACACACCTCAACAAAATCTACAAATGGGCTACCATTCATTTGAAAACACGCACACTCGTTTGAAAACCCATAAAACCTCCCCATACTTGGCCGGCACGCACACAAAAACACAATAAATAAATAAGTAAATAAGTAAAACAACGTCCTAACTCACTTTTGTAGGAATCACGATTGCATTTAGCATATGCAACAAGCCTTTTAAACCCCTCGGTAGCCTGAGTGGACGAGTTGAGTCTCGTGAGGGATCTAGAGAACACATCGACAACGTTCATTTAACTAAAAACAAAAAAATAAAAACAAACATACCTTAGGTTGCCTCCTAAGAGTGCTAAGTTTAACGTTTTCAGCCAGACGCGGTGTACCTTACTGATGTCATGGTGGTTGCAATGAACACTTACCTACCACATTCCCAACTAAAGCTCTTTACCTGATGTGTCTGGTCCAAACTCGCTCTCTCATGACCAGCTTATCTGTTAGTGCAATGCCTGATAGTATAACTCTACATTTGCCCACCGAGTTCCCAATGTATGCCCGATGGTTGACATGCCATATCCATATTCGATATCTCATAATCCGCATATCTAGTGAATCAATGTGGGCCTTCTTCACAATAAACTGCCCAATGTCCTCCAACGTCACCTTCCTTTTCCTTGAGCTCAAACCGTCTTCCCAAACTTTCTCTATTAGTGGAATAACTATGAGAGGACAATTAGGAATGATGTGTTGCAAAACACAATAATTATCCCTGTGTATTTGTGCGAAAATGTATAGTTTTGTACTTGTTTTATGTCGTTTTTGGTTCGTATTGAGTCTGGATCATGTTAGCAGGTAATAGTGTGCAAAAGAAGCGGAAAATGTATCTAAATCCTGGAGAAATCAAGCACACAGGAAAAGAGCGGAAAGCAAAAGAACAAAAATCAAATTTCTGTGAAAAGTAGCTCCTCGTGAGGAAGGAGACAAATTCCCTCGGGGTACGCGAGGGAACCCAGGAGAAACCCCGACTAGTTTGTCCCTCACGGTACGTGAGGGAACTTCCCAACTTTCTCGCGGTACGCGAGAGAGGCGTAGCCCGTGAAAAACCTAATTTTTAGGTTTAATTGTTTTAAACGACTATCTTCTTGATTATTCAATACATTGTCGTCAAGATAGAGTTTTTGGGCGATTTTGAGCAAAGGAAAAAGCTTTGGATCAAGGAATTGAAATTTTGCATTGAATCGGGTTAGATTGTGAATCGTTCAGTTACGATTGATCGTAGTACTTGTTTTAATTTGATTCTGGACCTTATGTTTACTTTATTTGACTTTAAATCTTCTGTTTCTACCATGATTCTTGGCTAAAACCATAGATCTACCTAGGTTAATGATGATTGTTTGCTAAAGATTAGATTTTTATCGTTTATGGATTGTGTTTTGGATTTTATGCTTTAGTACAGATCTGATATCACTTGTTTAATGAGTTTGCATGCTTGATTTTGATCTTTGAATGGTTGATGAATCCGTGTATGTGTTGTTTGAATGTCTTTCAATTGATAGATGTGTATTAGATCACTTACTGTGTGTTTGTGGTTCATATGTGGTTTGCTAGACGTCAGTAACCATAGGATAATCAATTAACAAGTAAAAAATCAAGTGTTCTTCTTATTTAAAAACCTAAAAAGTGATAGATAATCGGTTAATCTTCGGTGTTAGGATTTCTGAGAGTGAACAGTCTGAGAGGATGTTTCCTTAGGGTTTTGGTATCGTTGTTAATTCGTGTTAGACAAGTTAATTTCAGATTGCTCCTTGTATCTTTGATGTATTGAGATAGTGATACTGAGAGGTGAGCTATCTTTTGAGTTCTATAGCATAATCGGTGATACCGAGAGGTGATCTGAGCACTAGTGTTATTAGTTTCCCTTGAGTTCCTTCTGGTCACATTCTGAGACTGATCAGGAATCTATTAGGTAAATTGAGGGTGTTATATCTTAGGATCCCAGTTCCATTGCATGTTTCATAACCGATAGAAGCCAAGTTTAGTAATTAGGATTCACAGCCTAGGTAGTGTCTTCCTTCCTTACTGATTTCCCTAAAACCTTAGTCTTGTTGGTTACTTGTCTTGGTAGTAGTATTCATTCAGTTTACTTAAGTTTAGTAGTTAACCTTAGTTCATAGAATTCTCCCCAATCAAATAAACCAGTCAGTCCTAGTCAGAGTCTAGTTAGTGTTATAGTCAGTGTCTCGTGGGTTCGATATCCGGACTTCCTTTAGCTGTGTTACAATTGATAGGTACACTTGCCTGTCTTTGTGGTCTAGTTTAGTAGGTTTGTCTAGAGTTTAACTAGAGAGTCTAGGTTAGGTTGTGTTTAATTTAATAGACCGTTTGACCGACATCAAGGAACATCTTGGTTTACCCCATTCATCGGTTCTTCGAGAGGTGTCGTGTCTTCGACTGGGTCTAAACATTCCGCTTCATGCTCCAGTAAACCTACAACCTCTTCTTCTGCTTCATCATCATCCATGATCGGTGCCAGAACCACTTCTTCAACAACTAGGAGATTTGGTGTGGTATTATTCTCCACCACCTCATCCCCTACTTCAATACACATTGTGTTTGAGCAGACTCCGCAGTAGATGGCACCTCATTTGGCGTTTCAATCTCCGCTTCCATTTCATCATCTACCCCAACTTGTGAAGATATCCATGCTTGTTTTGCCTGAGCCAATTCGTTAACCGAGAAGCCTCGTGGACGAATTTTTTGTTCCTTCACTAAAAGATCATACTGGAAATCTATCAAGTTTATATGCTCTTGCCTTGACAGATTGGGTTTTTCCAACTCTCGTTCAATATAAGCCAAATGTGTTTTTCTTCACATCTTCTCTAACATCTTTAACTTGATAAACATTTTGACACACCATTGGCTGTTGATATTGTTCTTGGTGGCCTTGCTGATAACCGCCCTAACTGTATGAACTCCTCGGGTATAGACTCTGATTGTAAATTTGTTGATTGTTTTGGTAGTATTGACTACCTCATTCTGGATTGTTCCTTTGGAGGTTCTTGTTCATCTGCCTGTAAGAATCATAATATGGATAATTAGATGGCAGCTGTTCATCTTCAGAGTCTGTATCTTTATCTTCATAATATGTCCTCACATATCCCATCCGTCGCCTATATTATGAACAAAACCTCTCCCGGTATCCGTATTTCTTCTCGAACTGTGGACAATCTTAAGCCCAATGACCATAGCTCCCGCAACACATACACAAATCATCTTCATCAACCAAGTCCCAATTAATCATCTCGCACTCCTTTAGATTCTCCTAAACCTGTAAGGAAATTAACCTGCACAAATAGAATAAAATACCTGAGTAGTACTGAACGAAAAATAAAGCTAACTAAAGAAAAAAAAGAATTTTTTTTGGGTTTTTGTTTTTATATAAAAAAATAAACTAAACTAAAACAAAAAACTAAGCGCACCGATTCCTCGACAACGAAGCCATTTTGATCGCAGTGTCAAGGTCAATCAAAAACATTAATAAAAACTACTAATTATCTACCTTAGATTGTAGACATGGAAGTAGGGTTGTCGAATACACGGGGAACCAGTGGAAAACATAATTGCCTAGTTTAGTAAATTCTAACTAAAACACAAATCAAATAAAGATGTAACTCACTCCAAACTTCAGGTTTTAGGTTTATGCAAAAATTTAGTTATTTAATTGGACACTACATAGACATAGTGTTGAAAAATTAGTTAAAATAGTAATTGAAGACAGATTGTTGTCAGCAACCTATACGACTAGTTTTGTCACAAACCAGTACAATCCAATTACCCAGTTTATGAATGTCAAGTTACCCCTTTAGTCACCCAACCCTGCTACTATGTTTTGTCATCAACCGAACTAGATCATAAAACAAGCAAACTCAAAGCACTCAAATAAATTGTTTAAATTAACCAATACATCAATTCATCAAGTTAATGTCAAAAATTAAACAAATCCAAAACCATAAATAACTGAATAAAACATAAAACTCTATACGAACCATCCGTCGGAAGGAAGTCGGATATGATTTAGCCAATTATAATCATAATAAATAAATAATCAAATACCATTTGAATGCTCGACCCTTGATTCGCCTCCTCTGCTTTCGTATATCTCCACAGCCGTCAAGAACAAAAAAGAACCCAAGATTGCTTGCCTTCCACGTCTCCTCGTAATCCGTGCCCTAAGGCACCACTCCAATTCAGCCGTAATCCAAATCTCCCTTGCTGTTTCACGTGTTATCCTTTTATTCTTTTTCTTTTCTTTTGGATGGCCCAAGATTCATAAACATGAAAGTTTAGTCCATACTCTTTTTACTTAAGCCCACATTTGTATCTTAGCCATAGTTCACGAGACTTTCAATGTGTTTTTACTTATGAAAGTTATGAGTTTTAATTTGAACTCAACTTGATTAAGTTACTAAATTAATAAATAAATTGGTATGAACTTTGACTCATCTATTGTTAGCATCTCTATCTCGTATTTAACATAACTCCGTCATTTAAGCTCGTTTTTTTCTCAACCTATAAAATATAAAAACTAAGTTAAAGTAAATTGTTTCTCATATAATTCGGGTTAAAAGAATATGATTATATACAATTAGCACGGGTAACTCAACCGCTAATCAGCATACTCTATTCATGAGATCCATGAAGATTGCCAGAGCATTCGTCACTCCAAATGGCATTACTACAAATTCATAGTGTCCATAACGAGTTCTAAAAGCTGTCTTAGGTGCATCTTCTTCTCGTACCTTGACCTGATGATAACCGGATCTTAAGTCAATCTTGGAAAACCAACTTGATCCTTGTAATTGATCAAACAAATCATCAATTCTAGGTAAATGATACCTATTCTTGATAGTCAATTTGTTTAATTCGCGGTAGTCTATACACATTCTCATACTACTGTCTTTCTTCTATACAAACAGAATTGGAGCACCCTAAGGGGATACACTTGGACGTATAAATCTTTTGTCCAACAATTCTTGCAGTTGTGACATTAACTCCTTTATTTCTGTTGGTGCTAACCGGTATGGAGCCTTAGCCACCGGCTTAGCTTCCGGAATTAAATCATTTTTAAATTCGATCTCTCTCTCAAGTGCAGCACCTGAAAGATCGTTTGGGAATTCTTTCACTATTGGAACTTTATCTAGTTCCTTCCCTTTCATCTTCACCTTAGCTACGTAGGCTAAGAAGGCTTGGTGACCTTGCCTCACGTAGCTAGTTATCTTCGCCATCGTACATAGCGTGATCTGGTTCCGTCGTTCACCAATGACACTAACTACCTTTCCTGTAGGCGTCATGAATCGAACAATCTTCTTATTGCATATAATCGTTGCAAAATGTGAAGATAACCAGTCCATTCCAATGATTACGTCGAATTCTTGCATCAGCATTGGAATTAAGTTGACAAGATATTCTTCTTCTTCTATCAGTATTTGGCAATCTTGGCATACTTCAGTTACTACGTAGTTTCGATCACTCGCGATTTCAACTTCTAATGCCTTAACCAACTTACTTCTATTAAAGTTTCTAGCATTTACATACTTTAAATAAATACAACACAAGCAGGTAGGGAATTCAAGAGGAATGTACCTGATACAACGTCAGGACCATGTTTTGCTTCCTTTGTAGTGATTTGAAAAGCCCTACCTCTTGGCTTCGGAGCCTCGATTCTCTTAACTTCATCCTCTGCTACTCTTGACCATTCTCTGGCCTTCTCTGTTTGAGATTTCAGCTCAGGACATTCCCTGCTAAAGTGTCATGGCTTATAACAGTTGTAGCACAATCGGGTGCCACTCATACACTGTAATGTAGTGTGCCCTGTCTTCCCACATTTGTAACACGTTGTAGACTTGAATCGGCACTCTCCTGGGTGCTTCTTTCCACAAGTCCTACAATTTTGAACATCTTTCCTTGGGGAGGAACCGCCTCCTGGTTTGTTGAACTTGAACCTCTTAAGAGGCATAGGAGAGGGATAATTTTCTCCTTTCCTTTTTCCGTCTCTCTCATTCTGTCTTTTGAACTCTGTCTCACTTTCCCGAGCCTAATCAATCATCTCCTCCAAGTTCGCACACTTGGGCAGATGGATAAACTCTCTCATCTATATTTTCAAAACGAGATGGTATCCCGTCATCCACATTTCGGGGGTTGTTAACAAAGTCGGACAAAACCTTGCCTTGTCAAAGAAGATCCCCGTTATCTCATCCACAGTCTCCGTTTGTCTGACGAAGTTGAAGAAATTCCTCAGTGATTCTCTCAATTGCTGCTCGAGGATAATAATGTTTTAGGAAGAGATCCTTAAACTCTTCCCACCTCATATCCTTGATCTTATCTCTACCTTTTTTCTGTTTGTACTACTCCCCACCAATCATCGGCTCGCTCTTTTAACTGATTGGTGGCGAAGGTAACCTCGTCCTCCTTCTCACAATGGCATGTATCAAATGCCCTTTCTATTGAGGCAATCCACCTCTGTCTTTCTAAGGGATTAACAGCTCCCTTAAAATCTAACGGTTTGCATGTCATGAAATCCTTATACGTACAACGAGTTGATTTCGCATCAACTTTTGGATTCCTTCCTTCTCCATTAGGAGTAACGTCTTTATGGCTTTCAAACCAGCTTTCTAATGAGTTCTGTAGGTCTGCTTGTAAGATTGGGAAGTTAGCATCGAATGCCTTTCCTACTTCTATTGCTATTTGTCTCCGAATGTTCTCCGGGACTTGTTCGACTTCATTCTCATCATGATGTGGAGATTCAGCTCTCCTGTGGCTTCCCTCGTAACGTATTTCATTGTTTTGATGTTCAACCATTTGCTGAAACACGATATCGCTTTAATATCTCATTTGTTTACCCTAATCGTAGTCTAGGGTCTTATACTATAGGCCTCGTATCAATTTAAGCCTAATAAAGTATTCTAGGGTTTCACATAAGGCTCATACTCATGTATTTATTCATTCATGTATCATAATCATGCATATTCACATTCCCGGCTTACTATCTGCTGACATAAGTTATCATATGATGTTTGCGATATCATGATGGTCCCATGCATTAACTCTCATACTGGCCACGTATGAGGTAGTGTATATTACCGTCCTGATACTCCCAACTACCATATGGAGCTTATCTCATACAAAGTTCTGCCTACGTATACTCACACATTTCTGTTTAAGAACTGAAATTTAAACATATTTGCTTCCTTGGACGGCCTCGGATTGAATCCGTATTTATATCATGAGCACTTATGGTTTGAGTTTAAGTACCCTCTTTTGATACTTAAATCTCTCAAACCGTGCTCTGATACTAACTTGAAACACCCTACTTATTTCTTATTTTATTAGAGTTTTATATTGCGGAAAATGGTCCCAGATTATTAAAACCTTGCCATAATTGGCTAAGGTAACTTTTTCATTATAATATTGTTTTACAAAATATGATTACATCACATTACATAGGGATTCTTCAACTCCGACCAGCCTCGTCCATAGGAAGCTCTATTCCACGTGCTTCTTTCCTGCAGTGTTTTAATTTTTTTTTTGAATTAGCTTACGCCAAGTAAGTACACCGCATCGTTCATTTTATTATGAAACCTTTGGGTTCTTATTATTGTTCAAGTTTCCCAGGCTCTCGACGCCCCATGACCATCTCCGGACGTACCTCCAGTCACGTCATTCGTATATTTTATGGGTGTGCTAATCCCCTCACAACCATCTTAGGTCGTACCTCCGGTACGAGTATTGGCAAGGTTCTTATACTCGTCAGTATAGACTAATTGCATTTGTCACAAAGACTCATTCATTCCTCAGCCCTGTAGGCTTGGAATCTTTCTCTTTCAGCCTCGTAGGACAAGAGTTTCCTTTTCTTTATTGAGATCCACCTTATAGGCTGAGTATCTCATTTCATTGGGATCTTGAGTATCTTTGACTCAAAGCCTCCCAAATGTATCAAGCATTTATTTTGATTTCACAGTAATGCTTGATTTACTTTCCCAACCAGTCCTTGCCTTGCACTAAAAGGGTTTATATATAAGAAGTACCAGTGGCGTATCCACCACCCCTTTAACACCTCGTGAGTACTCCGTTATTACATTTTAGGGTTTACACTTGTTCCATCATACTCATTCATGTTTGCATGTATCATCATGCATTCACATATTCATCATGCATTTCACGTATTCATCTTTATCACGTATTCACATTCATTATGCATGGTATACTTTCATCTTATATTTATATTCTTCATATATTGTAAACTGGGGTGATTTTTCTTCCAGAGCAGTACCTCCAACAGAGATGTTCCTAGGAAAGAGTGACATGCCTAGGAGAGGTTTATACACCTCTCTTTCCTTAGATAGAAAATTCCGTTGGTTAGATAACTACATACCGGTTGGATGTTCTCCCGTACGTTTACTATATTTCGTTATTATTTATTAGTCTATACCCCTAAACATTCATAATGGTTTCACCACGAAGTATCAAGAGGTTTATACATAGAAAGTACCAGCGGTGTATCCACCACCCATTGGATGCGTCGTGACTACTCCATTATTCCCGTTTAGTGTTTAGACTAATCCGTCATTACCCCGTACCCTTGTCATATCCATAACACATAACACATATCATTTAAACACATAATTCACGTATTGGTGTCTAGGGTACATGTCAAGTGTACTTACATTATCCTTAGGTAGTTCCTAAGTTTGTTCCTTGCGTAAAACGCTCCTCTTAACTCAAACCGCACGCGCAACACACCTGCACTCGTAACCACCGTGCTAGTAACCGTCGCCCCGATCTCCTCGGTATGCGTATGTGTGTTTAAAGGTGATGGTAGAGTTGTTGTAGTTGTTTCTCGAATGAACCACAAGGGCCATCTATTTATAGGGCTGGAACATCACCTGTAGCGGACCGCTAAGCAAGGGGGTAGCGGTCCACTACCGCCTTAACTCCAGCCGCCATGTTTGTCCGCCACGTATTGGAACGCTATGGCTTTGGGTAGCGGTCCGCTACCCATTCCTTCCACGCCAGTCACCATCCACGTGTTGCATCCTCGTTGTCCAACCCAATTGCGGCTAGCGGACCGTTACAAACTTGGTAGCGGTCCGCTACCGCCTTCATTTTCAAATTCTTTTATTTTAAACCCTTGATATTTGGGGTAATTACAGTTTAGCCCCTGGACTTTTATTTCCTTTAAAATTTGGGATGTTACATATGTTCTCTTACGCAGATTGATTAGCAAGCAGTCTAACGTAGACCTTACGTTCAAAGTTAGTTATCCGACGATTAGGTGAGTTCTAGACCCCTTTTATGCCTGCTTTTGGGGGTGTTGTGCATAATGTATGAGTTTATTATAAAAGTGTGTAAATAAACTAAGCGTGTAAAGTATTTGCATAACTGTGTGTTGGTGAATGAATGCAAAGTGTGTACTATACCAGTGTGTTTGTAAGTGAAAGTGTAAAGTTTTAAAGTAGAGTTTGAAAAGAGGCAAAGTGAATGTTTATGCAAGTAAAGTTGTTATAAAAGATAAAGATAGTAAAAAAATGTTTTTAATAAACGAACGAAGGTGAGTAAGATAGAAGTCAAGACATTGTCTATAACTGGGAAGGGAAAGGAAGGGAAAGTTTCCTACAAGAGAAAATATTATGTGTATGTCATGCGTACATCCTGTGTGATACCCGTGTGAGTATGTCAGTCATGGCCAACAGTTATACAGTCGATTATGTGTGATAAGGAGTAACGACGGTTACTCGAGGTAAACGTAACCTCATCTTTGTGATAAGCACCTTTGTGATAAGCCAACGTGATAAGCGTATGTGTGATAAGCCCACGTGATATGCCTTTGTGTGATAAGCCTTTTATGTTGCGTATGTGTGAAGAGTTTCCCGGGTGATGATGTGTGCAATATAGACAATTAATGTATGACTTGAATGTAATGACCAGTGAAAGTTTTGCCTTCACTGACTTTTAGTATGTACATCAGGTTAAGTGTAGGTATGGTGATAGCTTTGGATTGCTTGGCTGGCTGAGTAGAGTTACCCGACATCGAAGGCTTCTTGCATCCCGTGTGATTCGAATGAAAGGTGTAATAGTTGAGACAATAGTTTTAATGTCTTAATTGGATGGCAATTTGACATGATGTAATGACGATTACTTTTCGTTGCCATGAAGAATTTAACGTTTAAGAACTGTTTGTGAATGAATAAATCCAACATATGAGGCATCCTAGGTTTGGGGCCTTACAAGTTGGTATTAGAGCAATAGTTTGAGAGATTCAAACATCCCCGATGTCCGAACTTAAATCGAGAATGGGACCGAGTAAGGGATACCAGGTAGGCGTAACTCACAACCAAGAATCAGACCAGTGGAGTAAGTACAGTTCTGCATGTTAGAAGAGATAAATTAAGACGAGAATATTTAATGTGATCATAAAGGTGATTGTAAGGATCAAACCTAATAGACTACACATCAAGAGATTATCGGGAAGTTCAGAAGATGCATTTTGGGAAGTATTCAAGGCCTAGCCGCATACTTCAAGTATGCGGATCCCAACCACATACTTGAAGTATGCGGCCCGGGCCCAAGCCCAACCGATTAGTTTAAATAGTTGTTTTGTTTATTGTAATCGGTTAGACAAATTGTTGAGCGATTATGTATTGTTCTTTCAGTGATTATTAATATACAAATAATTATAACTATTGAATGATCTCTCGTCCTCTTTGATTCAACCTACAAGTCACATGTCGAGTTTGTTTCCGCCAGATTCAACATGCTGTTTAATCCGTTGATTGAAGATCCTCAGGGTTACAGACCTTACAATTGGTATCAGAGACATAGTGCTCATTCGATGAAGCTTACAATGGATTTCTTTGACTCGTGAGGAATCAAAGTTCCTGTCTTCGTTTGAATAACTGACTTGTTTGTTTTTGGAGAATTTCTGGACAGTGATTACGGTTTGGAATTGTGTTTCCTTCACTATTGTTGAAGTTTGCGGTCAATTCAGAGGGTAATTGGCCTGAAAATCAAAGTATTTTGTTGTTAATTTCAATTTCTGCAAGTTTGCGATTTTAGAAGTTTACGGATTTGTGAAGTTTGCGGTTGTGAAGTTTGTGGTTATCAACTTTGCGGTTATCAACTTTGCGGTTTGTCTCAACTTTGCGGTTAGTCTCAACTTTGTGGCTAGCTTCCAAGTTTGCGGTTTGTATCAACTTTGCGGTTTGCTTCCAAGTTTGCGGTTAGCTTCCAAGTTTGCGGTTAGTATCAACTTTGTGGTTAGCTTCCAACTTTGCGGTTAGTTTCAAGTTTGCGGTCAGACTCAACTTTGCGGTTGGCTTCGAACTTTGCGGTTTCTTATCAAGTATACACCATGACTGATTCCAACTCTATGGATAATGAGATCGGTACCACAAGTAAACCTCCATGCTTAACCAATGTTGATGATTTTGATAATTGGAAATACATATATGAAAATTTTGCCAGATATAAGGATTCATCCATCTGGAAATCCATTGAGTAGGGTCCTTATATTCCTATGGTCAGAAATGAAAAGAATAAGTTTATTCCCAGTGACCCTAATCTTTATGTTGCAGAAGAAATCCTTCAAATTGAGAAGGACGAGAAAGCTTATGCTGGACTGACCATGGCTTTATCAACAGTAATTGCTCAAGGATTCAAAAAGTACAAGACTGCTAAATCTCTCTGGGATGCCTTGGTGGAAAGGTTTGAAGGAAATGCAGACATGAGAGAGAGCCGAAAAGATATGTTGAGACAAAAATTCAACATGTTCAAGTATGTGAAAGAAGAAACTCTAGAAGCACAGATAAATAGGTACACTCACTTGATGACTAAGATGAACAGTGCTGGAATTGATATGACCTACGGTGAAATAAACAAGAAATTGCTTAATTCGTTGCCATTGACCTGTAATTTCAACATAACTACTATCAAGAGAACAAAAGATATGTATGCCACACCTCTTAGTGAACTGATCTCCATTCTAAGGTTATATGAGATGGACGATCAGCAAAGGCAGATGATGTTCTCATCAGAGACAGATCACTTGATGTCTCAGGGAAATGCTTTCCTCTCCAGCATGTCCTCTGTTTACACTCCGAACTTGTCTGCTGTTTCAAATTCAACATCTTTTGCTACATCTGTCCAACAAAGTAAATCACCAAGTTCAAGTGAAGTCAAGGTTGTTGAAATGCATGTTACTTTGTTTAGTGTTTTCATGAGCAGCTACAATTGCATGCTAGCTGGAAAACTCTCTCCGGCTAATCTAATCCAAGATGACACAGATCAAATCCATCCGGATGACTTGGAAGAAATAGACATCAAGTGGCACATGGCAATGGCTGTGCATCGTTCTAAGAGGTTCATTAAAAGGACTGGCAAAAATTCCTTTGATGGGATGGAGTCTGGTACAAAGAAGATTGGTTTTGATAAGTCAAACTTGAGGTGCTTCAACTGCAGCAAACGTGGCCATTTTGCTAGGGAATGCCTAGAGCCTAAAGTGGAGAAGGGGAGCTCGTCAAGCAATTCATAAGAGAAAGAAAAAGGAAAAGCTGCAGATGGAAATAGCAAAGCATTGGTGAGTCAGCAAACTGCATGATATGATTGGGGAGATCAGATTCATGAGTTGTCGATGAAGGTGTCAATTCATGCTCTTATGGCAAAGATTGAAGACTCTGAGGTACATACCAATTCCTGTTCTAATAAATGTGTTGAGAAAATAAACAGATATAAGTATGATAATGAATTGCTCTTAAAAGAAATAAACCAACTTAGGCATGCCAATGCTGAGTACAAGCGTTCTGAAAAAAAATTTAAAGATAAAATTGATGCAGGAAAAACTGCTTTTTCAAAAATAGAAATGGATTTTAGCAATAAGGAATGTCTTTATCGTGATGCACTAAAACGAATAGACGACCTTAGTTTGAAGTTGAATGACGCTGTGACTCAATTGGCAAATACTAAGCTGACAATCGAGAAAATTGACCACTCTCGATCTGTAGTCTATGACATGATAGACTCTCAAGTCAGGAAAGTAGGAAATCCAGGATTAGGCTATCATGCTGTAGAACATCCTTTCAATGGCAATTTCACTCCCATGCCAAGTGTTCAACATGAAGATGTTGAAATGGAATATGGTGTAGGCCGTAAACCAGCTCAATCTTCTTCATCCACACAGTCCACTCCCGTGAGTAGTGGTCCTTCAGTACAACATGTGAACATTTCTAACCCGTCTAAGTCGTATGCAACAACAGGATTAGTAGAGGTCATAGTGGAGGATTGTGGGAGTGATGATGAGGAGGAGGATCGTATTTTTAATTCAAAGTCTTTGTCTTTTAAAAATACTTTATCTCGTTTTTCAAAGTCTGCTACTTTTATTAATTCTGGATTGAATGTTGGTTTTGAAAATTGTGCTGTTAAAGTTAAGAATAAATTAAAATCAAAATTGAAATCCACCTTTGTGAAAGGTGGGACCTTAGAAAAGGAAAAAAGCACAGATTGTGTATGGCAAAAATCATTAATTTGTTAAAAACAAAAACTGCTCGTCAAACCGTGAAACCTGTAAACCATCCACAAGTCTGTCTAATTCAAAGAAAAAGCCTCAACGTTTTACCAAAAGCGAATTTTATGAAAAATTTGATAATCATCATCGTGCTTTTGAACAAAATGTTAGAAATGTTGATAGAAATAACTTCAAGTCAAATCATAGAAATTGTAATGATGATCAAATGCATGATAGAAAGTTTTCTACGAACTGTGAAATTGCAGGTTACTTCACAAGTTCTCCTCAATGGTCATCATCATGGGACACCGGATACTATGCCCCATATCCGAGAAGGCAAACGTGTTATGCGTGTGGAAATCCTGGACACTTTGCTCGAAACTGCGTTCACAATCATGAACACTCTGGTAGATGTCCGAAGGTTAATCAAAGGGATAAAAATCATAAAAGGCCATAGATGTCTAAAGGACACATGGCCCAACATTACAAAAGGCCCAATGATAAACAATCGGATAAAGGAGCTAGTTTTGTGCATAAATCTCAACGTCCTGCTAAAGAAAATAATGTTTTTAAAAAAAAAACAAAAGAAAGTTGAGAAATCCATAAAATCTAAAAAGGGAAAAGAAAAGGTCATCACTCCAACAGTAAACTCAAATTTTGTAAAACAAAAGCCTCAAATTTTGTAAAACAAAAGCCTGTTTGGATAAGAAAACCTATTGCACAAACAACACCAGTTGAGTTTAATGATAAAAGAGATATGAAATTGCAAGAAGTTTCATACCTGGATGATTTAGGGCAACCCAAGACAACCATGGCTTGGGTTCCAGTTACTAATTAATGTGTTCTATCGTGCAGGGACAGCCAAGGAGGCCTGTCAACAAACTCTGGTATGTTGATAGTGGTTGTTCCCGGCACATGACAGGAGACATCTCTCAGCTTCACAACATTAAAATGTTTGATGGAGAGTATGTTTCCTTTGCAGGTGATAAAGGTGGGCAAATTACAATGAAAGGCACTGTCACTAATGGTACTCTCTATTTCGAAGATGTGAATTATGTGTCTAAATTGAATCACAACTTGTTAAGTGTGTCTTAAATTTGTGACAAAAAGTTTTCAACTCATTTTACTGATAAAGAATGTTTGATTTTAAAACCAGCATTTGTTATCCCTGAGAATTGGATTTTAATGAGAACACCGAGGTGTAAGGACTCGTATTTGTTGGATATGAATAGTGAGTCAGCTTTAACAAATACTTGTTTGTTTTCAAAAGCTTCTGAAAATGATTCCATGCTCTGGCATCGTCGTTTAGGTCACATAAATTTGAAAAACCTAAATAGAATTGCTAAAGGAGCACACACGGTTGGCTTGCCTTTAAAAGAATTTTGTGAGGTTGAAAAATGTATTTCTTGTGCTAAAGGCAAACAGCATAAACGACCACACAAGCCCAAGTTGTTTAATTCAATAGAATCTGTTTTACAGTTACTTTACATGGATCTGTTTGGTCCAGTAAGTGTGATAAGTCTTGGGAAGAAATCTTATTGTCTTGTTGTTACTAACGATTACTCACGATTTACTTGGGTGTTCTTTTGGAGTAAGAAAAGTGAGACTACATATATTCTTAGGCAATTCATGATACTTGTTGAAAATAATCTGAACTTGAAGATCAAGATTATCAAAAGCGACAACGGGACAGAATTTCGTAACGAGGTCCTTGATAGCTTTTGTGCTGAAAAGGGAATTGCAAGACAGTTCAGTGCCGCTAGAACCCCTCAACAAAATGTAGTTGCTGAACGAAGAAATCGTACCCTTATAGAGGCTGCACGAACCATGATTTCTGACTCCAAATTGCCAGTATTCTTTTGTGCTGAAGCAATCAATACTGCCTGTTATGTGCAGAACAGGGTGCTGTTCAACAAGCATCAATTGAAGACTCCATATGAGATCATGTTTAAACAAAAGCCGAAAGTAGGTCACTTTAGAGCATTTGGATGCCTATGCACACTGTTGCATAATGATACTGTTGGTTCCAAGTTTGATGCAAAGGCCGATGAGTGTTATTTTGTTGGATACTCATCCAACAAGACAACTTACAAAGTTTACAACAAGAGAACAAAGCAGATTGTGGAATCGTACTACATTGACTGGCAGGAGCTCAACAAAACCGATGCGGATTCTAGTCCAAAATGGTTATTTGATTATGATTATGTTTTTAAGCTGTTTAATGTTTATTCTGATGTTTGTGACGTGACAGATGATCATTTCTAGAAATACAGCACAGAAGAATACAGAACAGATGAATAACCTGATCGTGCATCACCTTCGTCTTCTAAGGCTTCTGAATCATCCTCACAAGAAAATTTTGCATCTGGCAGCACTCCTGCTTCACAAGAGACTGTTGCATCTGGCAGCGGTACTGCTTCACAGGAAAATGCTACATCTGGTAGTGATCATTCATCACAAGCCTTATTTCCTGAATCAAATGTTATTGAGGAGCTGGTTCCCATAACTGAAGAAGCAGATCAGCATATCACCAACTTACCTGAAATATTACAGGAAGAAGATGTTCCACAATCAAGAATTCATATAAATCATCATGTAGAGGACATCATTGGTCCTCTCTCTGACAGGGTGAGAACAAGAAGAAAATCTGGGGTAATCAATATCTACTTATACTCCGCTTTCATATCTCAAGTTGAGCCAAAGAACATTAAAATGGCCTTGAGTGAGGCAAGCTGGGTGGAGGCTATGCAGAAAGAGCTGATGCAGTTTGAAAAACTGAAGGTTTGGGAACTTGTGCCGCTACCACAAGGCAAGTTGCCCATTGGTACTCGTTGGGTTTACAGAAACAAGAAAGATGACAGTGGTATTATTGTTCAGAACAAAGCACGACTGGTTGTGCAAGGATTTTATCAGCAAGAAGGGATAGATTATGAAGAAGTATTTGCACCAGTTGCAAGACTCGAGGCCATCCGAATCTTTTTGTCATATTCCTCATACATGAACTTCAAGGTGTTTCAAATGTATGTGAAGACAACATTTCTATACGGAAAGGTTCAAGAAGAAATCTACGTGTGTCAACCACCGAGGTTTGAAGACACAACTCACCCACATCATGTCTACAAACTAGATAAAGCTTTGTATGGCTTACATCAAGCACCACGTGCATGGTATGTCACTCTGACAGAGCACCTTCTTGCAAATGGCTACACTCGGGGAGCCATAGATCAAACACTGTTCATTAAGAAGCTGGGAAACGATCTTATTCTTGTCCAAATCTACATTGATGACATCATCTTTGGATCAACGAATGCTGCACTGTGCAAAGAGTTTGAAGAAGTAATGAAGAAAAAGTTTGAAATGAGTTCAATGGGAGAAATGGCCTTCTTTCTAGGGTTGAAGGTTAAACAAAGTGATGACGGAATCCTAATTCATCAGGCAAAATATGTTAATGGCATACTAATCAAGTTCAATTTTGTTGACTCCAAACCGGCCTCAACTCTTATGGCAACCCGTCCTGCTCTTACTCCAGATCTAGGTGAACCAGGAATTGACCAACATCTCTACAGGTCAATGATTGGCTCGTTAATGTACCTGACTGCTAGCCGTCCAGACATCATGTTTGCGGTTTTCCAGTGTGCACGATATCAGGCTAATCCGAAACTTTCTCACCTTACTGCTGTCAAAAGAATTTATAAATACTTGATGGGCAAGCCTCGGCTAGGCCTTTGGTATCCAAAGGATTCAGAATTTAACTTGTTTGATTTTACTGACAGTGATCATGGAGGTAACAATCTAGATAGAAAATCAACAACTAGATGATGTCAGTTTCTGGTGGAGAGACTCGTCTCATGGCAGTGCAAGAAACAGACCACCATTTAGACATCTACTGCCAAAGGTGAATATGTCGCCGCATCCGCATGTTGCTCCCAGGTTATTTGGATGCAACACCAATTGCTGGATTACGGTTTGAATTTCTGTGACTCTCCTATTTTCTGTGATAATGAAGCTGTATTACAAATTGTTAAGAATCCTGTCCAACACTCTAAAACTAAGCACGTAGACATTAGAGTGCATCATATTCGTGACTATTTTGAAAGAAAACTCATGCATTTTGAGCAGGTATCTACTGATAAGAATGTCGCTGATATTTTTACAAAGGCTTTTGACTTGGCAAGATTCAACTTTCTGGTTGAATGTTTGAAAATGATTTATTTTGATTAAAAGGTCGCAGGTTCGGTCACCAAAAATATTTTTCTTAGTTTTTAGCTTGTTTAAATTTTGATTTATTTCATAAATGCAAAAGTTTAGGGGGAGAAATTTCCTAAAAATGCCAAAAATATTTTCAGTTTAAGTTTTTAGTTTCATCTTTAAATAAAAATCAGAAAAAAAAAAAAATATTGTGCTTCTTAGGAAAGTTACTCTATTGAGAAAATTTGAGAACTTTGTCTAATGCGAAATGATAGTACATCATTCTAGAGGTTGGATCATTTTTCGTAAGGCCTGTAGTTGAAAATATCAGGATCTTAGGGTGATATGTTGATAGGCTCTGCTAAAACTGAAAGGATAGCATGATAGTGTTTCACTTAAACATAAAGATCATTACTTTAGTGGGGAACATATCATAGATTGGTAGAATATTTATTTCCTGTTAATAATTGAACACTTACACATAAAGGTTGATGAACTGTGGATCTCTGGATTGCACAAGCTGAGACCCTTCACAAAGGGGTTGCGAGCTGACTTGATACAAGTCCGTATATATATGTATATAGATAAAAGATATGCAATGACATGCAATAGGTGAAAAGAGACTCAATGAAAGCGCAAAACAAAAATGTGAGCAAAAAGACACGCAATGTTAATGTCGTGCTATAGGAAAATTCAAAAAGATATGTCCAAAGACGTACATATTAGTATACTTGTAAATATTTTTCTTTTTGGGAACGTGGGTCTGGAAAGGAATCTCTTATCAAGGCATGTAAGCCCGTAGTGCAATGACCCCGAGCATTTATTGATTACAAACATAAAAGACACGCAATGTTAATGTCATGCTATAGGAAAATTCAAAAAGATATGTCTAAAGACGTACATATTAGTATACTTGTAAATATTTTTCTTTTTGGGAACGTGGGTCTGGGAAGGAATCTCTTATCAAGGCATGTAAGTCCATAGTGCACTGACCCTGAGCATCTACTGTTTGTGAACATGTGAGTCCGTCGTGCTATGTTTGTAATCAAATTTGTCAGAGATTTCCTGAATAGTCCATTGACCCGTGCTAGTTATGCTCATTTACTTATCTTTAGGTGCTCAAAAGATCATGAGGAAGGAAAGGCTTATCAGATATGTTGTGGGGTCCATTCAATTTATCAAAAACTCATCTAATTCACACTAAAATAAATGCAGGTTTCTGAGATGTGAGTGTGGGACCCACTAAGTCTTGAATAATCATTACTCGAAAACATGATAACTTCATTCACTACTTGCTTGTCAATTAAGGTATAAAGGCTTGAGTTTAGAAGGATAATATATTGGCAATCACCGAGACCTGTCTAAAAAAATGAGCTGCTGATAAATATAGTGTAGTCTACCCTAGGATGATATATTCCCATAACAAAGTTTTCTCTCAAAAATATTGTGTTTTATAATTTCAAGGCAGGCTAACATCTTTGAAACGAATAAAAAGAGTTTGTGTTTTTAGCTTAGTTGAATTTATTTTATTTTTATCTTTGTTTGTAACTCATGAGTATAAAAAATTACCGTTCCTGCTTGACGTAATAATTAAAATGAAAGGATTTCTGAAAAAATTCAAGGCATAACAAAAGTATGCGGCTGCATATTTGATGCGGGGCCGCATACTTGAAGTTCCTCTATAAATAGCTTCTGAAGTTTGCGGTTTGAGAGTTATTCCAACCGCATACTTCACGAACTCTCTCTAGCCGCATACTCCATTTCTGTCCCAAATCGACCTTTCTCTTGACCTTCGTGTGATCTTGTTGCTCTGTTTTTGTTAAGGAAGTATAGGCGACATCAAGGGTAAGATTATTGACCTTGGATTCAAACTAATTGGTCGTGTGAAATTATCTTGCTTAAATACGAAAACTGAACCGGGCATTTTGATCAAATTGAACATCTAAAATCTTGCAATAACTGAAATTAGTCCAGTAGTCTAGGTCGAATTCACTAGGCGATCCTGTTACACCAAAAATCCAAGCCTAAGATTTGTTAAATTTCAAAAATTTCAATCGTTTGAAAGTTTGCGGTTTTTTTATACAAGTATGCGGTGTAACATCAAGTATGCGGTGTAACATCAAGTTTGCAGTGTAATTCAAGTTTGCGGTGTGTAATAAGTTTGCGATTTGGGTTAAGTATGTGGTATAACCAAAGTTTGCGGGTTAGGTTAAGTATGCGGTTTGATAAAAGTTTGCGGTCTGCTTCAAGTTTGCGGCTATGATTAAAAAGTTTGCGGTCTGCTTCAAGTTGGCGGCTATGATTAAAAAGTTTGCGGTTTAATTCCTGTGACTGACAACTTTGAATGTGTAATTTTAAAATCAAACTTGCCTTATTGATTGCAGGAAATGGCAAACTTGAAATTTGTTAAGGATCATAATGAACCGACATACTTGGAGGACCCACCACAAAATCACAACGTGTTCAGATCAACGATTGTGGGTCTAAGGGCATCTAGAATTTTTCATGCCCTTTCTCAACACCCAGATATATGTGAAGACTTTATTAGAGCTTTCTGGAGCACTACCGATATAATAACAGAAAATGATGTGGAAGGGATTGTTGTTACGGTAGCCGGAAAGAGAATCGTAATTACTGAAGCTGTGATAAGAACTTGTCTAAACTTTGGTGATAATCCCGAACATCCTACAAGCTATACTTCTGAACAAATGACTGAAACCTTCTAAAGGATGAGTTATGAAAGAGAACTGCCATCGTTTTTAAAGAGATATCTTCCACCGTACTTGAGATACTTGGCACACGTGGTGAATCAGTGTATTTCGGGAAGAAAAAGGAGGCTATGATGAGCTGAATGTAAACATGACATCAATGTTCTATGCATTAGTTACGGGGGAGAATTTCAATTTCTCTAGAGTTTTGTTTGATGAAATGAAAAGCAACTTGACAGGAAAGAAGAAGTCTGTGTTCTTGATGTACCCCCGATTTCTACAGATGATCATTAACCGAGAACATGCAGAGTTGGTGATGACTCAAAGAAGGCTGCATGTGAAAGTGATGGACAAAAGTATTCTGTCTTATATGTGCATGAATAAGCACGGGTATTACGTCGGTCTAATACCCTTGGAAAAATTTGATGCCTTTCCAGAGACTGACGGTAACCAACCACAACAACCACCTCCTCCTCCACACCCACAACAACCACCACCACCTCCACACCCATAACAACCACCACCACCTCCACACCCACAACAACCACCACAGCCTCGTCGTAGACCTAGACGTGTGCGTCAACAGGCTCAAAATCTTGCTGACGTACCAATTGTCAATGAGCTTGTGATCCCAAATGTACAACTTGCTGATGAACACGAGGGTGAGCTAAATTTCAACATTGAAGGGCTAATCTACTTTGAAAATGAAGAGAACCTAGAAGATATGGCCGATCTTAACTTAGACGACTTGATGTTCTCTGACACTGCAACTCAGAGTGTTACCGGTGAAAAGGGAGATGAAGCTCAAAGTTCAAGTGCTGTCAATGTTGAGGAAAAAGATAGTGAATCTGAAGGTGAATCAGATGGCATTGAGTTTGATTCTTCTAAAACAGAGAGTGAGAAAGAAGAAGTGCCCATCAACAAATATCACAGAAGCTTATTGATAAAAGAAAGGCTGCTGGGAAACCTCCTCTCATCAACCGATCTAAACAACAGAGTGATACTTCCGATGAAGACTATGATTATGAAGCTGATCTAGTTCCGAGGAAAAGAGTAAAAGCTTCTGAACAACTCCCACAAAAGTCCACACCTATCAGCACACCTACTGTTCCTTCAAAGCAAGACAAGGGAAAAGATAAAATTGCTTATGAATTGGTGGATGTTCAAGCCCTACAGCAAAGAGTATTCGGTCTAGAACAAGAATCTGTGGCTAAAGATTCAAAGATTGAAAAACTCTACAAAGAAAATGATACTCTTAGGACGACCATCAACATACAAGGTGGTCAGATTCAAAACCTAAGAGACAACATGAAGTTTGTGCTCAAAGAGTTAAAGAAATTGAAAGAAAAGAAAGAGAAAAAGAAAAAAGAAGAAAGAAGATGGCTGCAGTGGCAATAATAAAGGCAAAGGTGATGATGATGATGGTGATGGTGATAATAATGAAGGCAGAAAGGATGATAAAGATCAAAGTAAAGACCAGGAAGACCAAAGAACAAGATCACAAGAAGATCTTTCCAGAGCATTGGTCGTTTATGTTCCTGCCTCCAAAGAAAAGGGAGCACAACAGTCTGAAAATAATCTTTCATTTGACTTTGAACAGGGTGTTGATGATTTGCTTAAATCAGATTCCGTGTTCTCATATGAAAGGGATTCAACTGTGTTAGATGGTGATTTTGCAGGAGAGGTTTTCATTGAGTGTAACATCCCAAAACTGGTAATAAATAAATAATGGCACGATCGAAATTATAATTTTCAAATGACGAAAGAAAAATGGATGGGCTTGGGCTCGGCTTCAATGGGCCGAGGGAAGCCCAGGCATATAAGAGGCAAGGCAGCCCTCTTCTCTGCTCATTTTCCCCACTCACGCAAGTTCTAGAGAGAGAGAGGAGAGCTCGGGTCTAGAGAGAGAAAGTGACGGATCAACTCGGGAATTCAGGAGAACGTTGCTGCGGTGCTCGTGATCATCTTCTCCGAATCAGAAATCCAATTCAGGTAAGCGTTCGATCATAATCTGAGTTTTTATGATTTTTTTAGGATTTTCGGTTTTAGCTCATTAGATGACGATTTTGCGGATGAAACTTTAAAATGAGCTTAGGTATAGCATCTAGAATGAAAACCGAACGTTATGATCTAAGAAAAATCGAGATATTGGCACGATCAGATTCGCATGCAGAAACTTCAGATTTTTTGGGGAAGATGATTTGTGCAGACCCATCGAAACTACTTAGTTTCGATATGTGCAGACCCATCGAAACTACTTAGTTTCGATATGTGCAGACCCATCGAAACTACTTAGTTTCGATATGTGCAGACCCATCGAAACTACTTAGTTTCGATATACATTCAGACCCATCGAAACTACCATAGTTTCGATATATATATATGCAGACCTATCGAAACTACCATAGTTTCGGTATACCCACGATCTGAAGCTAAGATTACACCTAAGTTACCTATCGAAACTACCAAGTATCGACTTAAGCAACCTATCGAAACTATCAAGTTTCGATATAAACGAATCCATCAAAACTTCTAGATTCAAGCATAGTAATGTCTAGTGTCATCTAGGAGCACTACCTTACGTGTATGACTTTATTATACAGATCGTGAGTGACATTACTGACGCTCAGTAGCCAGCTAAGTGTATTTCAGAAACTACTCATCAGGTGAGTTCTATGTGCCCCCTTCTATGTTATGTGCAAATCATTTTAAATGTTTTGGGGCTGAAGTGTATACACTAAATGATTAAATGTTATAAATGTCAATGTGATCATACGTATATATATAAATACTTATATATGAATATGAATTATGAATAAAGAAAGAAGCGTATGATTTTAAAGAATGAATGAAAGAAGGACATAACGTAAAAGAATGAAATCTTGCTTTATGTTACATATATATTGCATGTTATGAATGAATGTAAACGTTTTAAACCCTTCTATGACAACGGCTACTTCGGTAGACCGACGACCACGTGACTATTTTGCAACCGGGACAAAAACGTTCATTCGCAAGCTAGGACGTATGAAAAGGTATTAATGGACGGTCGAAGCAAATGCCTTAACTAAAGTAGAACGGTTCCATACATAATGGTCGCATGGGAAACGGATGCCCTAGGGCAGACGGACAAAATGACGGACTACAACGGTAGGACGGTTTAAGAGCGGACGGACAAAGGTTGCCGGACGGATTAATGAATGACGGACGGTTTTCTAGAGCCGGACGGTAATGAAATGGGCTACGACGGTAGTTCTGGCAGCGATGTCTTCGTGACATTCGCGACAAGTATGACGGGTTGATCTCCCTTAAGATTATGGCCAATATGTGTTCTCTCAAAGAAAGTATGTATGTACATAGGTATATACCCTCAATGAATGTTATGTGAGAACAGTAAAGTAAATAATATTTAAAAGTACGAATATACATATATACATTATATTCATGATAAGATAAATATTATGTATGATTGTCTTTAAACTAGAACTCACCAGCGTTAGCTGACTTTTAGTATACATTTCAGGTAAAGGAAGAAAGGGTCGTACGATGGCGTGAAGGTTACCCGACACAAGACTGACATCCCACTTTAATATATGTGTTAAGACTTCCGCTGTCAAGTTATGTTATATTATGTAATTGAATGATGAATGTTTTTTTTAATTTAAGTTCAGTATTTATGACTATGTTTATGAGTAAATCCAACAAGTGAGGTTACCTGGGAAAGGGGCCTTACAAGTTGGTATCAGAGCAATAGTTTGAGAGATTCAGACATCCTTAAATGTCTGGACTCAAGCTGATTATGGGACCAACGCACGGATGTCAGTCTGGGTAGCCAACGCCAACGCAGGCACAGTAAGTAAGTACTAGGGCTAATACACTTGGGTAAGAATAGATACTCAAACCTAGAACCAATAGATGTCAATGTCATGACCAATTTGAAGAGTTTGGAACCCGAAAAGCAATGTAAATTTCTAATCACAAACCGGTCACTGTAATTAAAAATTTACCTTGTTCGTACTGTTCTAAGACTATGATCTGAGAGAATGACATTGATGTATACCCTTTATGACCATCAGGAAACTAGGAACTATGGCTGGAGGAGGAAGAACTGGACGCCGAGGCGGTCGCACTGGCCGAGTGGGTAGACCTCCATTGAGTCGAAGAAGTGAAGAGGAAGAGAGCGTGCACGCAGAACCCACTGAAAGTGTGCACGAAACTAATGTGACCCCAACTAGGGACGGCAATCAAGGGCCTATACAGTTGGAACCCGAGGTTAGGGATGCTATTGCCCGCGAGGTTGTACTTGCTCTGAAGAACATATTGCCTGACCTATTATCTAAGGCACTAAAGAAAAGTAAAGAAGAGGATGAAGGAAAAAATGAAGAGAAAATTTATGACAGTGACGGGGATGAAGTAAAAGTGGCATCAAGCAATCATGGGTGTACTTACAAAGGTTTCAAGGATGGAGACCCACCTAAGTTTGATGGAACCAAGGATTCGGTGGCTACTTTCGAATGGATTGAGAGGATGAACGCTGTAATCAACATCAACGAGTGCCGACCGGACCAGGCGGTCAAATATGTTGCTCATTCTTTCACCAATGAAGCACTAGGTTGGTGGAGAAATATCCAAAGAACAAAGTCGCTAAATGCTCTTGCCAGAATGACATGGGAAGACCTGAAAAAGCTCATAATCCAGAAGTTCTGCCCACATAACGAGATTGATCGTGTGGAGAACGAGTTCCTAAACTTCAAGGCTGGCAACAAGACTCATCGCCAGTATACTTCAAGATTCAACGAGTTGGCCCAACTGGTACCACACTTGGTGGAAACTGAAGAACGTATGATCAAATACTATGTCAAGGGTCTGCCGCAAAGGGTCCGTGTTCATGTAAAAGCTAATCTACCATCGACTTTCGAGTCGGTAGTCAACCTGTCTGGAATCGTCTACGACGATTATGCCAATGAGGACCCGGCACCTGAGACACAAAAAAGAAAGTGGGAGAACCCGTCTAGAGGCACCGGAAAAGGGAAAGAAATAGCTGAAATTAAGAAACCAAGGTTGAACGGATATGAAACATGCAAGAGATGTGGAAAGCAACATCTGGGCGAGTGTCGAATCGGCACCACCGTGTGTTATAAGTGCGGGAGGACGGGGCACTACTCCCGAGATTGTTTGAAGGATGTCAAATGTCAAGTATGTGGATTGTTTGGACATCTGACAAAGAACTGCAGGAAGGCCGGCTAATCTGGTTCGGGAAAGGAGAGGGAATAGGAACAACAAAAGGCAAGGACTCGGGCCTATGCCTTAACTGAGGAAGAAGCAAGGGGAAATCCTGATGTCGTGTCAGGTACGTTTCTAGTTAATGATGAACGTGCTGCTATTTTATTTGATTCTGGTGCTAGTAAAAGCTTCATATCAAATGCATTTAGTCGTAAACTGGATTGCTCTATCAACACCATAGTAAAGGCCTTTAGCGTACAAACCGCCGTTGGTAAAAATTCGGCAGTATTCCAAGTAACAGAGGATTGCATCATAGAAATCGAGGGACATAAGTTTCCTTCTAGATTATTCCTTCTCACCTTAGGAGGATTCGATATAGTATTGGGTATGGATTGGCTAGCTGCCAACGAAGCTCAAATCATATGTAAACAAAAGAGGATACACCTCAAGGCTCCAAGCGGCAGCCCAATTACGGTTTATGGGGATTGGAATTGCACGATGCCGAACATCATCTCGATGATCAAGGCCGAAAGTTACATGAGGCGCGGTTGCGAAGCTTATCTGGCATATGTTATTGATGATAGAACAAAAATGAATGAACTCAAGAATGTACCTGTGGTGTGCAACTTTCCAGAAGTATTCCCTGAGGATCTACCTGGGTTACCACCCGATCGGGAAATAGAATTTCAGATTGACTTACTGCCAGGAGCTGAGCCCGTTGCCAAAGCCCCCTACCGATTGGCTCCGTCAGAAATGAAAGAATTGATGTCTCAACTACAGGAATTAACAGAAAAAGGATTTATTAGACCGAGCATTTCACCATGGGGCGCTCCGGTACTATTTGTAAAGAAGAAAGACGGCAGCATGCGCATGTGCATTGACTACCGTGAACTGAACAAGAGGACAGTAAAGAACAAATACCCACTGCCTAGAATAGATGACCTCTTTGATCAACTACAAGGTGCAAGTTGGTTCTCAAAGATCGATCTTAGGTCGGGTTATCATCAGCTGAAGGTGAGGGAAGAAGATGTACCAAAGACCGCGTTTCGTACGCGTTATGGGCATTACGAGTTTCTAGTGATGTTATTCGGATTGACTAACACACCAGCAGCGTTCATGGATTTGATGAATAGAGTATGTCGACCAATGTTGGATCGATCAGTGATAGTTTTTATAGACGACATACTGGTATATTCGAAAAGCGAGGGTGATCACCACTGTCACCTAAGAGAAGTTCTGGAGGTACTAAAGCAGGAAAAGTTATACGCAAAATTCTCCAAATGTGCGTTCTGGCTTAGGGAAGTCCAATTCCTAGGTCATGTAATAAACCCAAACGGAATCATGGTGGATCCTACAAAGATCAAGACAGTAAAGGAATGGAACGTCCCAAAGACACCAACAGAGATACGAAGTTTTCTGGGATTGGCAGGCTACTATCGAAGGTCTATCCAAGATTTTTCAAGAATAGCCTCGCCACTAACCAAGTTGACACGGAAGGAAGTAAAGTACGAATGGGGTCCAACCCAAAACAATGCGTTTGAGGAACTTAAGACACGATTAACCCAAGCTCCAGTCTTGTCACTACCTGAGGGAAACGAAGACTTAGTAGTCTACTCTGACGCTTCGGGTCAAGGTTTAGGCTGTGTACTTATGCAACGAGGAAAGGTAATTGCTTACGCTTCGCGACAACTGAAGATTCACGAGGTTAACTACCCAACACACGATCTAGAATTAGCAGCAGTAGTTTTCGCGTTGAAAATATGGAGACACTATCTGTATGGAGTTAAATGCACCATTTACTCCGATCACAAAATCCTGAAGTACTTTTTCGAACAAAAGGAATTAAACATGAGACAAAGGAGATGGTTAGAGCTACTGAAAGACTATGACTGTGAGATATTGTACCATCCAGGCAAGGCAAACGTAGTGGCTGGCGCTTTAAGTAGAAAGGAAGAATCGGCACCTATCCGGATCAAAGCGTGTCAGCTGATTATAACACCAGACTTGATGGGTGAAATATCAAAGGCACAAGATGAAGCACTGTTAGAAAGAAATGTGAAACGGGAAAGAATAGTAGGACAACAAGGAAACTTAGATACAAATGCATACGGAGTACGAACTAGGTTTGGCCGGATGTGGATACCTAAGATTGGCGAGCTTAGAGCCAAAATACTCGATGAGGCCCATAAGTCTCGTTATTCTATCCACCCCGGGACAAACAAAATGTATCAAGACTTGAAGAAAGAGTATTGGTGGCCTGGCATGAAGAATGATGTGACCAAGTACGTGAACAAGTGCCTAACATGTTCACTAGTCAAGGCCGAGCACCAGAAACCATGCGGTAAAATGCAACCATTACCAATACCGGAATGGAAGTGGGAGGAGATCTTGATGGACTTCATTATCAAGCTACCGCGAACAGCTAAAGGCAATGATACCATATGGGTGATCGTCGACCGCTTGACGAAAAGTGCTCACTTCTTGCCAATACGTGAGACTTCTTCATCAGGAAGACTAGCATAAATTTTTATCAAGGAAATTGTGAGCAGACATGGTATGCCGCTGTCGATTGTGTCTGACAGGGATACTAGATTCACGTCAAGGTTTTGGAAGAAATTCAATGAAGCAATGGGCACTAGATTGAACATCAGCACCGCTTACCACCCTCAAACCGATGGTCAATCTGAAAGGACCATTCAGACCTTGGAGGACATGCTCCGGGCCTGTATCATTGACTTCGGTGGGAGCTGGGACAGCCATCTACCATTGGCAGAATTTTCATATAACAACAACTATCACTCAACTATTGGCATGCCGCCATATGAAATGTTGTATGGAAGGAAATGTAGGACCCCGGTTTGTTGGGGGGAAATTGGACAAAAGGATTTTGCAAGTCTCGAAGTGGTCAAAGCTACTTCCGAGAAGTTTGATCAAATTAAGGCTCGAATGAAAGCCGCAAAGGATAGACAGAAATCATACGTGGATAAGAGGAGAAGGGATTTAGAGTTTCAAGTGAGGGACATGGTACTGTTAAAGGTATCACCATGGAAAGGAATCATTCGATTCAGAAAACGTGGCAAACTAAGTCCAAGGTTTGTCGGACCTTTCAAGATTTTAGCGAGAGTGGGTTAAGTTGCTTACAGACTCGACCTACCCGTTGAGCTTAGTGGAATACACCCTACGTTCCACGTGTCGCACTTACGCAAGTGCCTAGCTGACCACACAGCTCACATACCTTACGACGAGATCGAAGTAGATAACAGTCTAAATTATGTAGAGGAACCGATAGCCATCCTTGACAGAGCTGAAAAACGACTACGCAATAAGTCGATTCCTCTAGTCAAAATACAATTGAAGCACAGAAAAGGGTCAGAAGCTACGTGGGAAAAAGAAGACGAGATGAGGGGACTATACCCTCAATTATTTAACGTATAAGCAGTTTCGAGGACGAAACCTCTTTAAGGGGGGTAGACTTGTAACATCCCAAAACTGGTAATAAATAAATAATGGCACGATCGAAATTATAATTTTCAAATGACGAAAGAAAAATGGATGGGCTTGGGCTCGGCTTCAATGGGCCGAGGGAAGCCCAGGCATATAAGAGGCAATGCAGCCCTCTTCTCTGCTCATTTTCCCCACTCACGCAAGTTCTAGAGAGAGAGGAGAGCTCGGGTCTAGAGAGAGAAAGTGACGGATCAACTCGGGAATTCAGGAGAACGTTGCTGCGGTGCTCGTGATCATCTTCTCCGAATCAGAAATCCAATCCAGGTAAGCGTTCGATCATAATCTGAGTTTTTATGATTTTTTTAGGATTTTCGGTTTTAGCCCATTAGATGACGATTTTGCGGATGAAACTTTAAAATGAGCTTAGGTATATCATCTACAATGAAAACCGAACGTTATGATCTAAGAAAAATCGAGATATTGGCACGATCAGATTCGCATGCAGAAACTTTAGATTTTTTGGGGAAGATGATTTGTGCAGACCCATCGAAACTACTTAGTTTCGATATGTACAGACCCATCGAAACTACTTAGTTTCGATATGTGCAGACCCATCGAAACTACTTAGTTTCGATATGTGCAGACCCATCGAAACTACTTAGTTTCGATATACATTCAGTACCATCGAAACTACCATAGTTTCGATATATATATATATATATATATATATATATATATATATATATATATATATATATATATATATATATATGCAGACCTATCGAAACTACCATAGTTTCAGTATACCCACGATCTGAAGCTAAGATTACACCTAAGTTACCTATCGAAACTACCAAGTTTCGACTTAAGCAACCTATCGAAACTACTAAGTTTTGATATAAACGAATCCATCGAAACTAACTAGATTCAAGCATAGTAATGTCTAGTGTCATCTAGGAGCACTACCTTACGTGTATGACTTTATTATACAGATCGTGAGTGACATTAGTGACGCTCAGTAGCCAGCTAAGTGTATTTCAGAAACTACTCATCAGGTGAGTTCTATGTGCCCCCTTCTATGTTATGTGCAAATCATTTTAAATGTTTTGGGGCTGAAGTGTATACACTAAATGATTAAATGTTATAAATGTCAATGTGATCATACGTATATATATAAATACTTATATATGAAAATGAATTATGAATAAAGAAAGAAGCGTATGATTTTAAAGAATGAATGAAAGAAGGACATAACGTAAAAGAATGAAATCTTGCTTTATGTTACATATATATTGCATGTTATGAATGAATGTAAACGTTATAAACCCTTCTATGACAACGGCTACTTCGGTAGACGGACGACCACGTGACTATTTTGCAACCGGGACAAAAACGTTCCTTCGCAAGCTAGGACGTATGAAAAGGTATTAATGGACGGTCGAAGCAAATGCCTTAACTAAAGTAGAACGGTTGCATACATAATGGTCGCATGAGAAACGGATGCCCTAGGGCAGACGGATAAAATGACGGACTACTACGGTAGGACGGTTTAAGAGCGGACGGACAAAGGTTGCCGGACGGATTAATGAATGACGGACGGTTTTCTAGAGCCGGACGGTAATGAAATGGGCTACGACGGTAGTTCTGACAGCGATGTCTTCGTGACATTCGTGACAAGTATGACGGGTTGATCTCCCTTAAGATTATGGCCAATATGTGTTCTCTCAAAGAAAGTATGTATGTACATAGGTATATACCCTCAATGAATGTTATGTGAGAACAGTAAGTAAAGAATATTTAAAAGTACGAATATACATATATACATTATATTCATGATAAGATAAATATTATGTATGATTGTCTTTAAACAAGAACTCACAAGCGTTAGCTGACTTTTAGTATACATTTTAGGTAAAGGAAGAAAGGGTCGTACAATGGCGTGAAGGTTACCCGACACAAGACTGACATCCCACTTTAATATATGTGTTAAGACTTCCGCTGTCAAGTTATGTTATATTATGTAATTGAATGATGAATGTTTTTTTAATTTAAGTTCAGTATTTATGACTATGTTTATGAGTAAATCCAACAAGTGAGGTTACCCGGGAAAGGGGCCTTACATTGAGGCTGAAGATTTCTTTGATAAAAATATGCCTACCTCTCCTACATACATCGATGCTCAGGGAAAGGTGATTACCGGTATTGACAGCGATATATTCGTCGAAGGTAATTCACCTCTCCATGCAGAGTTAACTGCTGAACATGTTGCTGAGTCAACAAACACAACGGAAGCAACTTCGTCCTCAGCTGGTTCAGATAAACGGAAGTCTTTATTCAATACCATTCCTCTTTTCATGACCCACTATGTAACTTCATCCAACGCTCTGGCAAGGAAGAACGATCGTTCTCCAATTTTATACTGGATGTACGACAGTGAGAAGCATCTCTATCTTGTCAAGAGGAAGAATGGACGAGTCGAGTACTTTGCTAATATGCATGATTTTCAATCCTTGCCCAGATTTGATCTTCGAGCGCTGAAAAAAGTTCCATTCTACAACCTTGGAAACAATGGAAGTGCTAGTGACTTTTCTGAATTTCTGAAAAGAGAATGTAACAATGACTTCAAGACAATGAAGACTGCTCAGTGTAAGAAGGTAACGTCAAAGTATATAATCGACAGGATCACTAAGAAGCCCCTCATAATGGAGATCTACCCTCCTCCCAAGATGGTTGACTGTGTTCCTGTTCACAAGGGACTACTTGACAACTCACTGAGTAAGCTTGAGTGTTGGTCTTACAGTCCTGTGACTGGTCTTCTCGACATTCACTGTACTGACAGATAATTCACAATTGTTAATCCTATGGATCTAATGAAGTTTGGGAAGGAAGACATGCTGGGATTGTCCAAGCAGAGACTGTTCGTGACTGAAGAAAATGAGAAGGATACTAAGTCGTTCATAAAAGTGTTGGAAACGGCGTTAGTTCAAGGCCTCTATGCGGGAAGTGGTAATCACTCAGCTGATGTTGAAATACTCTGAGTTACTTGAATGCATTATCCTAGGGGGAGATTATAAGGATCAAACCTAATAGACTAACGCATCAAGAGATTACCGGGAAGTTCTGAAAATGCATTTTGGGAAGTATGCGGCCGCGTACTTTAAGGCCTAGCCGCATACTTGAAGTATGCGGATCCCATCCGCATACTTGAAGTATGCGGCCCATGCCCAAGCCCAACCGATTAGTTTAAATAGTTGTTTAGTTTATTGTAATCGGTTAGACGAATTATTGAGCGATTATGGATTGTTCTTTCAGTGATTATTAATATACAAATTGTTTTAACTGTTGAATGATCTCTCGTCCTCTTTGATTCTACCTACAAGTCACGTGTCGAGTTTGTTTTCGCCAGATTCAACACGCTGTTGAATCCGTTGATTGAAGATCCTCAGGATTACGGACCTTACAGTGATCAAAGAATTGGTGTAGTAGTTAATTGCATGTGGCTAGTGTATTGTTTTGAGTAAAAATTAACAAGAATAATTTTTTAACCAAACTTAGTTTGTGAGGTAGTGTGCTTATAAAATTAACGTAGAGCAATGTAAAAAGTGACACGGTTGTTTACGAGGAAAGCCCTTGATCTTTAGGGATTGCTGGCATAAAACCTCGGGAGGTGACAATCGTCCCCTGCCTCGTTTCTTTGATAAATGGTAAAAAGATTACAAGTGTTGAGCAGTAATGATCGAGCTAAGAGTGTTACAGAGCTGTTTACGAGTCTATAATGCCCAGTGCGTAGTTAATGTTGTGCCTATTCGATCAATACTTTCTGAATAAATACAGAAATTAAGCTAACTAACTATCCGAGAATCCCCGGATAGACGAATTCTTCAAATATGACCATTGCAAGTCATTCCACGTGTCTTCAACACGTTCTTCTTGACTTCAGGAGCGATTCTTTAGGAATGGATTTGACCACACGTGTTTAACCTGCGTATTAGTCAAAATAGATGAAAGATACAATGGTTAAATTTTGAGGATACCGGAACTTGTCAGGATACTGAAGTACGTCGAATATCCAGGATCCTGAGCTGTAAAATGACCCATAACAATTGTCCCCAAATTTAATAGCTGTCAATCTTATCGACATCTGTAAAATTTCAAAATTCAAATAATAAATGATGATAGGGTTAGGATGAGAGGTTTACATATACCAAGGCGATTTAACCGTTTGGGGCTTGTAGGATAAAATCATCATTACACCTTCTCTCTCATATTTATCTTCTTCAAGCCGGAGCAGGTAAATTATTTCCTGAAACATTTTTACTTTCTTTCTTCTATTCTTCCGTCGCCATGGGTAAGAAAATGACTAGATCGGCTTCCTCCATTATCGTTGAAACGATAGAGGATTTCAAGGATCAAGGAATCCTTGATCATTCTCATCTTGAAATCTTTTCTTTTACTGATCTAGACATAAAACTTTTGAATTCTAATAATGTTTTTCCTCAAAAAACTGTTTTTAGGCCTTTTGACTCTAGAACAAAGGCCGATTTGTTTTCTAAAACTTGAGTCTGCTTCCATAGCTATCCTTTTACGTTAGGTCTGTCATATCCCTTTTCTCCCTTCATCACCGACTTTTTCAAGATCACCGTTCTTTGCTACTCCCAAATCATGCCGATGGTTTGGAAGATTTTAGCAACTTTGGAAAGACTAAATCGTTCACACTCTTTGACCATTAGCATCCCTAAGCTAGACGATACTTACAATCTAAGAACCCATGGCTCTTCTCGATTCATCCTTCAGCTTAGGACCGGGCGAACTCATTTAATCCCAAAAGCCACTCAAAATGATCCTGACTGGAAGGGGAAGTTCTTCTTTGTGAGGAGAGACTCTAACCCCGGTGGGAGATATTTTCCACTTGAATGGGTTAAGAAGGGTAAGAAATAGCTAGGATTCCTGCAAATTATACTACATTTTACCTGTTGCTGATAATTCGTGTTTGATCCTTGTGTAGCTCCAAAATTTTGCGAACCGGTACCTACAAGAGGCGATACACACAAGAGGATTGAAGCGTTATTGGAAATACCTATGGGTGAAAGATCCCTCTGCTTCGAGTCTACCGTTAGTCAAGCCAGCTTGGAAACTCAGTATTCTGAATCTGAGATGTCTTCAGGTGAGGAATGTTTAGTATTTCTGTCTTCATATACCATGATTCTGAACTACTTTATTTTTGTGTAGGAATCCCCAACTCAAGCTCTCAATTTGCCCTGTCTGACCTTGACAGCCTTCTATCTGGGCCTGTTGTGGTCAAGAAGGAGGGTCTCATGCCTGCAACTGCCAAGCCTCATGTCCCCATTTCCCGGTCCAAAGCTTCTGGAAGCAAAAAGAGAAAAACGGTTGAGGTGTTGGATCTTGAGATCTTCGAGGGGATGGACTCTACTGAGACCACCAAGAAGCTTTAGGGCTTGATGAATCTGGTATGTCTCCTCTTGGCATCCCAATGTGTTTTTTCAAGATTCCAAATTATTAATCGGTCTATATATTTCAGGGTCTCAAGAAGCTTTACGCCAATTTGTCTGAAGCGAAGAAGAGTGTTGAGGAAGCTATAGAGAAAGGTTAAGGACTTGAAGAAAATCCTGGTTGCCAAGAGTAAGTACTTGGAGAATGAGATCCAGAACCAGAAGAACAAGTTGCAGGAGAGCATAACCCAGTACAAACTTAGGCTTCTGCAGACTGTAGATGATGCTAAGAAATCTGCGACCAAGTCTATTCTCCAATCCAGGATCCAAATGGTTGAGCAAGCTGTTGCTGAAGGTTTTGATCATGCAGCTTGGGATCTTGAGGGATTGCGCTCTTCTCTAGCCAAGCTAGGATGTGAAGCAGTGGACACCAGCAAGGCTGCTGAGGATGCTGGAACCGGTGATGCTGAGAAGCATGTTGATCAGGGTGATGAAGGTAAAAATGCTGAGACCTGAGCCCTGGTATTTGATTACTTGTGTTGGTTTACTTGTCTTGAAACAATTTCCTTTTATGTCTGTGGTTGTTGAACAATTTTCTTTTTCATGCTTTTGGGATCCCTGTTATGGGATAGACAATTTGCTATTTTGTGATTCTAGGTGGATGGGTCCAAGTTTTGGATGAAGCCCGAATCACTTTTCTTTTCTGCACCATAAATATTAGTAGATGCTTGATGACTATTTGCCATGATTGTTACCTATTTGGTTTTCTTTGTTTTAGAAAATTAGGATCCTTAGATAATTAAAAGTTTGGAATACTTAGAAAAATAGGTTTGAACATATATTCGGGATACTGGATCCTTAATAATAAACTCTTGGGTTTTTATCAAACTTAGACCTAGGAAAATATAATTTGGTTTTGATAAATGTTAAGTAAAAGTATCAAACGTATCATGACTTAGTCATTCAGCTTTCAAATCTGAAAAATAAGTATCACATACCTTAGTTATGTATCAAGTGGGGTATATACACATACCGGATTATAGCATCGAGTCCAAAGTGTAACAACTATTAGTTGTCCCGAGTGTTGAGTCACGTTTTAGTCTTAATAATTGATCTTCATGATGTTCATAAGTTTTAATCTGTGGCAAATTAGATTCGTGGGCTAAGCCAAAACCATGGGCCAAGCCAGATAATCGTGGGCTAAGCCAATATCGTGGGCAATCGTGGGCTAAGCCAATATCGTGGGCAAGGCCAATTCTGAGTTAGCATTAAAATGCTAAAAACCTTAGCTTTAACACGTAGGTGTTAAAGCATTGGAGAAACTTGAGTAATAACACGTCTGTTATATTCGTAGCACCCAATATATAGCCAACAATGGCGAAATTATCAGCCACTGTTACATGGACTGGTCGCACCGTCTTGAACTATAATCAGATATCGTGCACTCCTAGCGGGGTGTATTAACCCAATACTTAGAAAGGCGAAAGCCGTTTAAACCTTTGAGGTATATCAGGATACCCAAACTTAGGAGAGATGGTCAATCTCTATCTTCTGTCGGGATCCCTGGAGGTGATTCCTACAAAACAGGAATCCTTGGTGAAGGTGGGTGTTAGCCTGGCTAACACCCCTCCGACGCTCAAGTCAGTAATTTGATAAAGAATAATCAAATATATAAAAATAATTATGGAAATAGTACGTACCTTTTTAGTTAGAACATAATTTCTAACTCACATGAAGTAGGTTTTGAGATGGATGGCGTTCCAGGATCTTGACAGGATTTCTCCTTCCATAGTTGCCAGCCAATACGCACCTTTGCCCGCTTTCGAATCAATTAAATACGGGCCTTCCCATTTCGGTGCAAGCTTTCCGTCACTAGGATTGGTAGTATTCTGGAATGCCTTCCTTAGTACCAAGTCATCCACTTGGAATCTTCTAATCTTTATACTCTTGTTGTATGACTTTGCTATCCACTGCTGGTAAGCTACTATACGAACCTTAGAGAGATCCCTGAGCTCATCCACGGTGTCAAGATCCTGAGCGAGGGATTCGTTGTTGGATTCTGGAGTTTGAAGATTGGTTCTAGCAGTAGGGATAACCATCTCCGTAGGAATCATTGCTTTAGCTCCAAATACCAAAGAAAATGGAGTTTGACCTGTAGCATTTTTTGCGGTTGTTCTATCTGACCAAAGTACAAAAGGTAGCTCTTCAGCCCATCGTCCTTTCTTTGCTCCCAATCTTTTCTTTAGGTTGTTGATGATGATCTTGTTGCTTGATTCCGCCTGTCCATTGGCTTGAGGATGCACAGGGGTAGAAGTTATCATTTTAATTCCCCAACTAGCACATAAGTTAGTTGTCCTTTTGCCGATGAATTGAGACCCATTGTCGCATACTATCTCCGCCAGGATCCCCAATCTCGTCAGGATATTACGCTTGATGAAGGAGATAACTTCCTTTCTCTTACTTGGACAAATGCCTCGGCTTCGATTCATTTTGAGAAATAGTCGGTCATTGCTAGCATGAACACTTTTCCTCCTGGTGCCTTGGGGAGTTTGCCGACTATGTCCATTCCCCACTTCATAAACGGCCAAGGAGAGATTACTGGATACAATGGCTCTGCTGGTTGGTGAAGTATATTGTTGTTTCTTTGGCAGGCATCACATTTTTGAGAGTAGGTTACATCAACTTTCCTCATTGTAGGCCAGTAATATCTTGTCCTCAGGATCTTTGAAAATAGCGCCCTGCCCCCAGTGTGATTTCCGCAATCTCCTTCGTGTATGTCTTTGAGAACCTCAAGTGCTTCGGGATCCTCCAAACATCTCAAATATAGACCTGCAATTGATTTCCTATACAAGACATCATGTAAAATTACAAAGCAGGACACCCTCATGCAAAAAGCCATGTGGTTCTTTTCGTCACTCGGGATTTCTCCATCCTGCAAATATTTTTTAATAGGTAAAGTCCAGGATTCCGGAATGGGCTCGGGATCCTAAATATCTATTTCTTTCGCATTTGACACTTCGTTTGGATCTTCGATTGCTGAACTCAGGATATGTATGATCGGTATCCTGACTCCATCTGGTATCTTAAGAGCCGAAGCGAGGTTCGCTAAGGCATCAGCTTCAGAGTTGTCTTCTCTTGGTACCTGATTTATATCAAACATATCAAACAAATAATTGTTTAACTATTTCTAGATATTTGGCTAGTCTTTCACTGCATACGAGCCACTAAAATGGTTAGCGATTAACAAAGAGTCAACATATACTTGAAGATACCTGATTTTCATATCCCAATATAATTTCAAGCCAGCTATCAGAGATTCATACTCAGCTTCGTTATTAGTCGCTTGGAACTAATAACTTATAGATTGGGGTATTATGTCCCCTTGTGGCGGTTTCAGCATGATCCCTAGACCCGTTCCTCTAACGTTTGATGCCCCATCAGTGAATAGGATCCACTTATCCTTGGATTCCTCTAACTGCTGAACTTCAAGGTCTGCTTCATGATATATATCACTGCTGAGATTAGCCACAAAGTCTGCGAGTGCCTGTGATTTTATCGATGTTCTGGGCTTATATACGAGATCATATGCGCTGAGCTTGACTGGCCATTTTTCCATCCTTCCAGACATTTATGGCTTTCTTAAAACACACTTAATAGGATAATTAGTCTTTACGTGAATGGTGTGTGTTTCAAAATAATGTCTAAGTTTAGTGGATGTCATTATTAAAGCCAATATTAATTTTTCTAAATGAGAATACCTGGTTTCTGCCAGGAGTAGGCTTTTACTTACATAATATACCGGATGCTGTTGGCATTTGTGATCCTTAACTATGACAGCGCTCACTGAGTTTTCGGATACCGCTAGACATAGGGATAATGGTTCTCCATCTTCGGGATTCATTAGTAGAGGAGCGGTTGACAAGTACTCCTTTAATGATTGGAGTGCTTGCTCATGCTTCTCTTCCCATTCGAACCTCTTATTCTTTTTCAGGATGTCATAGAATTCCCTACATCTTTCCGAGGATCTTGAAATGAATCTGTTAAGTGCTGCTACTCTGCCAGTCAGTCTCTGGACATCCTTGGTGTTTGCTGGGGATTTCAAATTGATTATTGCTTTGATCTGTTCTGGACTGGCCTCTATTCCTCTCTTGGTCACCATGTATCCTAAGAATTTTCCTGCCCCCACTCTAAAGTGGCACTTGGATGAGTTCAGCTTCATATTGTATTTGTCCAGGATGTCAAATGCTTCCCTGAGATCCGTGAGATGATCTTCAGCTCTCTTTGATTTGACCACCATATCATCTATGTAGACTTCCATGGTGTCCCCTAGCTTGTCTTTAAACATCATGTTACCCAGCCTTTGATATGTTGCACCTGCATTTTTCAAACCAAAAGGCATAGTAATATAGCAGTATATACCTTTCGGAGTCATGAAGGCAGTATCCTCCTGGTCTGAGGGTTCCATCTGGATTTGTTGGAATCCTGATGAAGCATCCATCAACGTGAGCATCTCGTGGCCTGCTGTAGCATCAACCATTGAGTCTATGTGTGGCAATGGAAATGGATCTTTCGGACATGCTTTGTTTAAGTCTGTGAAGTCTACACAAACTCTCCACTTTCCATTCTTCTTCTCGACCACCACCACATTAGCTAGCCATCTTGGGAATTTTACTTCCCTTATCATCCCTGCTTTTAGTAGTCTTTCAACTCCCTCTTGTATCACTGCATTTCTTTCAGGAGCGAACTTCCTTCTCTTTTGGTGTATAGGCCTGAAAATGTTATCAAGACCCAGTTTATGTGTAATAACATTTTTGGAGATACCTGTCATGTTCTCATGCTTCCAGGCGAAGGTTGAAGTTCTACTCTTTAGCAATTCTACAAGATCTTGTTCAATATCTTTGGGGATATTGGTTCCAATAAGCGCCTTGGTGTCGGGATCCTTAGCACTTATGGATACTTCTTTCACATCCTACTCCTTGGTCTCCAGGATGTCTCAGGCTTTCTTCTTTAATTGCTATGCTTGCCTGGTCTTGGCGGAAGATTTCATCGAAGAGGTGTAACAGTCCTTCACATCTTGTTGATCGCTGTTAATCTTCACTACCCCCCAAGGGGTTGGCATCTTAACACATTGGTGATATATCGAAGGTACCGCTTTCATGTCGTGTATCCAGGGTCTCCCTAGAATAATATTATAACAAGATAACGAATCTATTATGCAAAATTTTTGTATAGTGTTTACCCCCTCGATATATATCGGAAACTTTATCTCTCCGACGCTGTTCTTGATTTCTCCACTAAAGCCTACTAGTACCACATTTTTGGGGATAATTTCGGAATCTGGGATCCCCATTCTTTTTATGACATCATGTTGAATGATGTTTGCTGAGCTTCCTCCGTCTATCAGTATCCTTCTTATGAAGTGATTGGCGATATATAAGGTGATAACCAGTCCATCATGATGAGGATCTTGTACGTTATCCATGTCATATTCATCGAAAGAGAACACCTTTTCTTCTGTCAGGCTAGTGGTTCTGATAGGCCTGTCCCCTCTTTCTTTCTTTGCTTCCTTGGCATTTCTTTTTGCTACAGAATAAGAAGTACCACAAATGTCAGATCCACCAGATATGAAACCTACTACCTTAGCATCCGGAGGAGGGGATTTTTCTCTTTGCGAGATCCTGTCTTGATCCTTAGTCTTGTTCTTTCCTCTGCCTAGGAATTCTTTGAGATACCCCTTGCTCAACAGGTAGTTTATCTCTTTGCATAGGGCAATGCAATCTTCGATCACATGGCCAAAGTCCTCATGGAAAGCACACCATTTGGACTTGTCCTTTCCTCTGGTATTCCTCTCAAATTTGAGAGGCCACCTAGCCTTGTCTCCGAGATCCTGCATAGCATATAACAAACCAGTTGTGTCAAGTGAAAAAAAAATTTCAGACAACTTAGGATATTCTTCCTCTTCCTCGTCATCTTCCACAGCATTCACCCTGTGATTATCGGGTTTAGCATACGATTTGGATCTGTATGGCTTGAAGGGTGCAGACTCAGTCTTCCGGTTAGGTTGAGTATAACTGGTCGGAGCTTCTGCCCTTTGCTGGATTTTCTATTCATCCTCAAGCCTGATAAATCTTAACGCCCTGTTCCTGACTTCGTCAAGGTTCCTGCAAGGATTCATGACAAGGTCTTCATAGAATTGAGAGTCTTTCCTTAATCTCATCTTGAATGCTTGGACTGTAGTGGCAACGTCCAGGTTCGGGATGTCCAAGGATTCTCAGCCAAATTTGCTGACATAGTCTTAGAGTGATTCTCCGGGATTCTGAATTACCCTGTATAAGTCACTTGTTAACCTTTCAAAAGTTCTACTGCAAGAAATTGATTGTTAAACAGGTTAATCAAATGACCAAAAGAAGTAATAGAATATGGAGGAACATTAAGTAGCAATTTTAAGGCTGATCCTGTTAAAGTAGAGCCGAAGCCCTTGCACAGACAAGCTTCCTTCAGGTCCAGAGGTATGGGGTTAATCTCCATTCTTTCCCTGTATTGCGCGACATGCTCCTCAGGATCCGTAGTTCCATCATAAAGCTTCATGTTGGGAGTCTGAAAGCGCTTAGGGATCTCCGCATCGCATATGGGATGGGCAAATTTGGAGATCATGTGACTAGTAGTGGACATCTCGGGTATAGGCTGGACCACGCCTAGTACACTGGAGATCATCTCCCTCAGCTTCTTCAGTTCTTTAGCCAAGGATGGAGTGATCCCTGTATCTTGCACAGATTCACTAGTATTGAAAAATCAATCGAAAGTGTTACCCATGTCAGGATTTCCAGATGATGATCCTGGAATAAATCCAAGATCCTAACTCATAGTAATTCTGACAGCCGGAGTTGGTCCAACAGTAGTGATCCCGGTGTGCATTGGAAGAAAGTCTCCTTTATGGATTCCTGAGGATCCTGAATAATCAAAATCCAAGATCCTTGGTTGCAACGGGATCGTCACTTCCACTGGTTTCTTTGATTCTTTGACCCTTTCAATCTCTCGAAACAACATTAGGTTAGTCTTCCTCTGTTGCTCCATTTGCTGCTTCACTTCAGAGAACATTTTGAGAATATCGTCGTTTGAAGCAAGCACAGGTGTGCTAGCGGATATTCTGGATCCCGAAAAACCCGCAGGAGTATTTTTCTTCTGCAGACTATCATTCTTTTTCTGGAATGACGGAGGAGGAGGAGGAGGAGGAATAGGGTTGGCTAACCCAGAGGTTGAAGATGGAGCAGAAACAGAAACATTCTTGGATTGGGACGACATTTTTTAAATCGGTTTTGAAAGATAGTGATTGAACACGAATTTTAGTGAAGATTTAAAGATAAAAAGCACCACTTGCCCCACGGTGGGCGCCAAATTGTTTTGGGTAAAAATTAACAAGACTAATTTTGTAACCAAACTTAGTTTGTGAGGTAGTGTGCTTGTAAAATTAATGTAGAACAATGTAAAAACATAAAAAGTGGCACGGTTGTTTACGAGGAAAGCCCTTGATCTTTAGGGATCGCCGGCATAAAACCTCGGGAGGTGACAATCGTCCCCTGCCTCGTTTCTTCGATCAATGATAAAAAGATTACAAGTGTTGAGCAGTAATGATCGAGCTAAGAGTGTTACAGAGTTGATTACGAGTCTAGAATGCTAAGTGTGTAGTGAATGTTGTGCCTATTCAATCAATACTTGCTGAATAAATACAGAAATTAAGCTAACTAACTATCCGAGAATCCCGGGATAGACTAATTCTTCAAATATGACCGTTGCAAGTCATTCCATGCGTCTTCAACACGTTTTTCTTGACTTCAGGAGAGATTCTTTAGGAATGGATTTGACCACACGTGTTTAACCTGCGTATTAGTCAAAATAGACGAAAGATACAACGGTTAAATATTGAGGATACCGGAACTTGTCAGGATACCGAAGTACGTCGAATATCCAGGATCCTAAGCTGTAAAATGACCCATAACATGTATATTAACAGCTTGCCTTACTTATTATGTTCTATTTGTTAACTAGCATGGTAACATTGAATTCCTTATTCCTTATCTTTAGGTTAAGTAGAATGGCTAGAAGAAGAGGCAGAAGGCGTGGTGGAGAGTCGTACCGGAAGTCGCGATAGGGCACCCGTATCAGAGGCAGAATGAGGATGAAAGCGTCTATACATGCCTTGAGGCTAGCCTGCATAAGACTGAAGGGACCCCAGTGGTCGACTCAAGCATTTAAAACATGTTATAAGACTTCTTTTGATAGAACATTATTTCAACCATTTTATTTTATACTTTTACTGTCTGGACAATAATATGAATCCTACACTTATATGCTTCATAATTCCGACCCTTAAACTCTGGAGGCGTTTGGTTTGTGAAATGTTTTGGAATTAAAACTGGACGTGAAATTTGAATTGGAATTTAAATGATTTATTTGAAATTTCATAATGCGTTTAAATGATACATTTGTTAATAGAATTGGAATATAAAAATACCTAAAATAACAAATTTACCCTTTAAAATTAACAAAATATAAAAAAAGATCCAAACTAAAATATCTTTAAGAAAATGTAAAAAAATGAAAAATGGCTAGGTTATGTAAATTATAAACATTACTAAGGTTTCATTTGAAATATTGAAAGATTCTCATTTTTATCAATTGAAAGCACTTGTAACGAAACAAAATCCGGGTTTCGTTTTTAAATAAATTAAATATTTTTAATTAATATTATGGTGAAAATAATATTTTAGAAATAAGTTGAAACAAGTGGGTTTCAAGTTAGTAATGGGGTTATACTAGTTTTAACTAGTTTTGGAATGAAATGGGTGAAATGAAAGTTGAGGGGCCAAAAGTGTAACATGGCAAATCTGCCATATTGACTTGGAGAAGTCAAAATTTAACCCGTTTTCGGTGTTGAGGTCGTTCATTCCAAGAGGAGAAAAGGAGAAATCCCAATTGAAGCTCAAATCGTGCATTTAAAGCTTGTTTGGTGAAGGTTTTGGCTCACACATCACCTTCCTATCATCAAGTAAGTGATAATCTTTCATTTGATTTCACCATGAATGTGTTGGTGGGTGGGTTTTATAGAAATGTGAAAATCTAGCTAAACTAAAGGTAAAGAGTGGAGATTAACATCCTAGATCCCTTTGACTTTGATTTTGAAAAGTTAGGGTTCATATGGTGAAAATTGGGGGTGTTTGGATCATAATGCTAGATTGTTGAATTAGTGATGATTAAGTGTTTAGATGATATTAGACACTTGAACGAACACCAAATTGACCTAATAAAAGTTATCGAATGAGAAATTAGTGTCAAGGTTTTGGAAAGAAAACTCAAGTAGGTGAGTTTGTATTGAAAGAGGGTGTTTGGTTATGGGGATAACCCAAACGGGTCAGTTTGGATTGGAAATGAAAATTGAGTTATGGACTCAATTATATTGTGTTGGTGATGAATGTTAGATTACTAAACTAGGTGTATATGTTTAGGTAATCAAATCGTGAACCGAGGAGGAGGCACGGGATCTTTCAACTCTAAAGGTAAGTGCCTTTGCACTTACTTAGTAATGTTGATAAATGGGTGTTTATGTATGCATACTATAAGTTGAAGTGAATGGGTATGGTTATTGCTTGAATGTAGTATGTGTGGAATTGTATTAAATTGACTAAGTGGTAAATAGTCAAACTATTATGTGAATGTGGTGAATGTGGAGTAATTGACTTATGTGGTAAATAGTCAAACTATTATGTGAATGTGGTAAATGTAGTGTAAATGACTTATGTGGAATATAGTCAAACAAAATGAGATATGTTTTGGTGAAATGGTGGATTGAAGTGAGGAATACTTCAATTGTCACACCCCCAAATTTCAACTAACGGAGTTTTACCGTTTGGGAAGTGACGAACCAGGATCTCAGACATTAGTTACTTTGAACGACTATACATGGGACTCAAATGAAAATATCATATCAATCAGAGTTTCAATGCGGAAGCGTAAAGAAAAGAAAATGCGCAAAACACACGCGCCCAAACCAAAAGTCCAAAAGTCCAAACATCCAACCAAACCAAGTACAATACAAAATAATCCAAACAAACATAAATAAGCAACAATCAAAATAGATGAATCCCATGCATGCCCTAATGTGCACATGTGCCTTATCTTAGCGACCTGAGAAAACATGTAAGAAAATATGTCAACACGAGGTTGGTGAGTTCACACGTTTCAATATATAAATAAGCGTTTACCAGATTTATGATCATTCAATATGTATCTATAGGTAGCTAACCTATGTTCATGTTTAACTCAAGCGCTCGCAACCGAAGCTGACTGTTTGTTTATTTGCCTCCTGCCAGGTCTATCAACACTGGTGGTGTGAGTAGGCTAACATTTCACCCGTTCGATATCAAATCGAGTTAGCGCGACTAACGCGGGCGGTATTTGTCAAACCCAGTAGTACTACTAAACATTACCTCGCTAAGATCCATATTAACGGTCCGATATAAGATGAGGTCTTTCTGTGATAGCGTGTTACGCTTAGCTTTAACATCGATAACATACGAATTACAAAATCTCAAAATAGTTTAATCATGTTTTCTCCCCCAAGTTAAAACAGTAAAAAGGGGCCGTGAAAACTCACATGCGTTGCGTTGTAGATAGTATCACACAAGTATGAGATTTTGAATCTCAAGTGTTAGCATGCACGGCTTACGTATGTCGTAGAATTATAAACACGTAAGTTAGGGACATATGGGATTCGTGACGATACGGAATACTAGAACGTCTTAACACATTCTAAGAATCAATGAATAGGCGAACGTGTCTACGGGAAAATAGATTTGTCTTAATATATTAATTAAGGTAAATGCGTTACGTGTCCAACGTTAATAACGAATAATAAATAAATAAATAAATTCGTACGTTAGAGTCGTTTACAAAAGTTAGGAAAATAATATAATTTAATATATTATTTTTAGGTTCGTATGATTAGCCAAATAATCATTTGTGTGGAAAATAATAATTATATTTTTTTTAATCGAGTATATAAACGTGGGTAAACAATATAACAATTATATTATTAATTAGTTTAAAACGTTACACGAAATAATCAACAAGGCGAAATAATATAATATATATATATATATATATATTATCTTATACTAAGAGTCACGGGTTAAAAATAATATAAACATATTATTTTATAAGTGATAAATAATATTTAAAATGAGTTATGAAACCAAACCCGAGCCTACGGGTTATTTTCTGGGCTAAAACACTTTAATATGATATTATAATAATATAATAATTGATTTAATAATTAAAATATCATTAAAATAAATATTTAAAAAGAAAACAAGGGAGGAGGGTTCGAAACCAGGTCTCCTCCCCATAGGTACAAGAGTTTAACCAGTCCCACCCGCTAGGGTTATCGCAACAGAATCCGGGTTTAAAAGGTTTTAATCACAAAATTCAGTGGGTTCTTCCGTCCCACGCCAAGCCGAACCAACTCTACCCCAGGTCCTTCAATTTAGACTTCGATCAACCAAAACATGTTAGGGGTTTTGTTTGTCGGGGCATTGCGAGACTGTGGGTTCGTGGAATTTGAAAATCACCGGGTTTATGATCGTTAGATTACATGAATTAGGGCCGAAACCCTAGTTCAAGAACACAAGATTGAATCGGTAAAATCTGATATTAGATGTTGTTTGAATCATAGGGTTTTCACTGATTAGAGCGTTGCGAGTCTATTGGTATAGTTTTATTTCATTAAGGTTGGGTTTAAGATCAAAAGCCCCAAATCTGTTTACGTATGAACCCTAGGTTAATGATCTTGAACAATTCGATGTTAACAGATTAAATTGATAAAGGGCTTTCAACATATAGATGATTTCGAAACTGATCATGTAATTTAATTGGATTTAAACAGGGCCCAAGGTGATGATCGATAAATCCCCAGTCGTATGAACCCTAGAATCGGGTTCTTGTTAATTTCGATGATATGGAGCCGAATTAGCATAGGGCTAATGATTAACAGATTAAAACGAAGCTAAAGAGGTACGTAATTACCAGAATGGATGAAGGATTGGTAGCGTACGATCAAAACGCAGGTCCGACTACAAGCGGCTAGCCTTCGGCGATCCCGACCCCGTCTTCGGACGAATTGTTGCAGGAAAAAGCTTCTGTGTGGTGCGACTAAGGTGTTCAGGCCTCTAATTCATGAGATCAATGACTGATACGGATGAATTCGATCGGTTAAACATTCAGTTCGACGGTTACACTTTTAATTCTCATTATTTGATTTGAATTCGAACTAATGTTGTGATTAATTTGTTAATGATGAGTGTTTATGCCATAATTGTTCATTATCAGTTTTAATTCCAACAGAAAACGATTTCAGAACTTGAATTTGAATCCTTGGCTACGAATTTGACTTTCAAAAGTCAACCAGATAGAAAATGAACTAATTACAGGCTTAGTCCCTGCCATTTCCTGCAATGAGTTCAGGTAATTGGCAGAATAGGTCCTTGGGTTTGAGTTTGGTTAATAACAAGTTAGGATTTAACTGGAATAGTTAACGGAGTTGGACTAAAAAAAATCCGGATTGTCACATCATCCCCTAGTTGAAAGAATTTTCGTCCCGAAAATTAAATAATAATAATAATAAAAAAAAAATTTCCCGGGATATCACATCATCCCCTAGTTGAAAGAATTTTCCTCCCGAAAATTAAATAGTACCTTAAGAATTTGACACGGAGTGCTTGAACAAATTAGGATATTTGCGCATCATCTGATCCTCGCGCTCCCACGTGAATTCCGGTCCGCTTTTCGAGTTCCAACGGACTCTGACGATAGGGATTTTACTGTGCTTTAACGTTTTGACTTCCCTATCCATAATTTCCACGGGTTCTTCGATGAAACGCAACTGTTCATCAATGTGTAGTTCCTCAAGAGGAACCGCGAGAGACTCGTCTGCTAGACATTTCTTCAAGACGTTGTGTACACCACTAAGTCCTTTAGGTAAGTCCAGTTGATACGCTACTGGTCCGATTCTCTTCATTATCTTGAATGGTCCAACATAACGAGGATTCAGTTTGCCTCGTTTCCCAAAATGAATGACACCCTTCCAAGGTGAAACCTTTAACAAGACCATATCCCCTACTTGAAATTCTAACGGTTTACGACGCCTATCGGCATAGCTCTTTTGACGATCACGAGCTGCTGCCCTACGGTTTCTAATTTGAACGATTTTCTCAAAAGTTTCAAGTACGAGTTCAGGACCTGTAAGTTGACTATCCCCAACCTCGGCCCAACAAATAGGAGAACGGCATTTCCGTCCATAAAGTGCTTCAAATGGAGCTGCCTTGATGCTAGTGTGATAACTGTTGTTGTAGGAAAACTCCACAAACGGTAGGTGAGACTCCCAAGTGTTACCGAAATCAATCACACAAGCTCGTAGCATGTCCTCCAGAGTTTGAATAGTACGTTCTGTCTGGCCATCAGTCTGAGGATGGTATGCTGTGCTCATATCTAGACGCGTGCCTAAAGCTTTATGTAATGACTGCCAGAAACGAGAAGTGAATCGTGCATCACGATCCGAAATGATAGAGATTGGCACCCCGTGCCGAGAGACTACTTCTTTCAAGTAAGTACGAGTAAGCTTATCCATTTTGTCGGTTTCCTTGATTGCTAAGAAGTGAGCGGACTTTGTTAAACGGTCAACAATTACCCAAATGGTATCACATCCGGTAGGAGTTCGTGGCAATTTTGTAATAAAGTCCATGGAGATTTGTTCCCATTTTCACATGGGAATTTCTGGTTGTTGGAGAAGACCGGATGGCTTTTGATATTCAACTTTGACCTTCGCGCAAGTCAGACACTTACTCACATAGGTGGCTATATCGGCCTTCATCTTCGGCCACCAATATAGCACCTTTAGATCATGGTACATCTTTTCGGAACCTGGATGTATAGAGTAACGAGATTTATGAGCCTCATCCATGACTAGTTCCCTTAGTTTTGCAAATACTGGAACCCATATTCGCTCGACGAAGTAGCGAATACCGTCAGATTTGACCTCGAGTTGTGCTTCCATACTGCGTGTACTTTCCAGCGGTAGGTTTTCCTCCTTCAGGGCTTCGAGTTGAGCACTACGGATTTTGTCAGGTAATCCAGGGTGAATAGTAAGCTATAATGCTCGAACTCGTTTGGGTTTCGTTTCCTTTCGACTTAGGGCATCAGCTACAACGTAAGCTTTACCCGGGTGGTACCGGATCGCACAGTCATAATCATTTAAGAGCTCGACCCAACGACGTTGTCGCATGTTCAACTCTTTTTGCTCGAAGATGTGCTGAAGACTCTAGTGATCGGTGTAGATAGTGCACTTGGTACCGTACAAGTAATGTCTCCATATCTTAAGTGTGAAAACTACGGCTCCCAACTCTAGGTCATGAGTAGTGTAGTTTTTCTCGTGAATCTTTAATTGACGTGAAGCGTATGCGATCACCTTTTCTCGTTGCATTAATACACTACCTAGACCCTGAATAGACGCGTCACAATACACCACAAAATCATCGGTTCCTTTCGGAAGAGCTTGAATAGGTGCACTGTAAAGTTTCTATTTAAGATGCTGGAATGCTGACTCCTGGTTATCGCCCCAGTTATAGGCTTTACCCTTTTGAGTTAAGGTAGTGATAGGTTGTGAAATTTTTGAAAATCCTTCGATGAATCGACGGTAATAACCAGCCAATCCCAGAAATTGTCGCACCTCAGTCGGAGTCGTCGGTGCTGCCCAATTCTTGATGGATTCTATCTTTGATGGATCGACATGTATTCCTTTTTCGTTAACCACATGTCCTAGAAATTGAACTTCCCGGATCCAGAATTCAAACTTGGAAAACTTAGCATACAGCTGCTCCTTTTTAAGTAGTTCCAGAATTAGGCGTAGATGTTCCTCATGTTCCTCCTTAGTCCTGGAGTAAATGAGAATGTCGTCGATGAAAACGATGACGAATTGATCAAGGTATGGCTTACACACACGGTTCATGAGGTCCATGAATACCGCAGGTGCGTTGGTTAATCCAAAAGGCATGACCATAAACTCATAGTGGCCGTACCTTGTCCTGAAAGCAGTCTTAGAAATATCCTTATCTCGGACTCTTAATTGATGGTAACCGGACCTGAGATCTATCTTGGAATAGAAACTTGATCCTTGGAGTTGATCAAATAGGTCATCTATACGAGGCAAAGGATAACGATTCTTGATTGTGACTTTATTCAGTTCACGGTAGTCGATACACATACGGAAGGTCCCGTCCTTCTTCTTGACAAACATGACTGGAGCTCCCCATGGCGATGAGCTAGGTCGGATGAAACCTTTATCCAATAACTCCTGTAATTGAGTGGATAGCTCTTGCAATTCATTAGGTTCTAGTCGATAAGGTGCCCGAGCGATCGGTGCTGCTCCGGGTGCTAGATCGATTTGGAATTCAACCTGTCGGTGTGGTGGCAGACCAGGTAGATCCTTGGGAAATACTTCTAGAAACTCACGGACGATGGGGATATCATCAATCTTCTTCTCTTCTGCCGGCTGCTCAGCAACGAGAGCCAAAATAGCCGTATGTCCTTTTCGAATGCATTTTTGTGCTTTCATAAAGGATATGATGCCCATGACTGCATCAGCTCTTTCACCCTGAACGGAAAGGGTTTCTCCACTCGGGAGAGGAATGCGAAAAATTTTCTCATGACAGATGATTTCAGCTTGGTTTTTAGATAACCAATCCATGCTGACAATTACATCAAAACTACCAAGTGTGACCGGCATAAGGTCGATATCAAGTATATGTCTAGCTAGCTCAAGCATACATCCCTTAAGAATGTGAGTTGCTTCAATTATTTGGCCATCATCTATCTCTATTATATACTTAGCTTCTAACATAGTTGGAGTTCCTTTTATCACTAAGTTTCTTAGATATAAAACTCCTATCAGCACCAGTGTCAAAAAGGACAAAAGCAAAGTAATTATTTAAGAGAAACTTACCGGTGATGACATTATGATCATAACGAGCTTCTCCAGATCCTAGCACGAAGGCTCGTCCCTTCGCACCATTTCCTCCACCATTGCCATTGTTACCCCCATTGTTGTTATTATTGTTAGGGTTGTGGTTTCCATTACCCCCTTTATTCAATTGAGGACAATTCTTTCGAATATGTCCCTCCTTCCCACATTCGAAACAACCCCTTATAGATCCAGGCTGTTGAAAAGGTTGCTTGGTTTGCAAATCACCCCTACAATCTTTGGCAGCATGACCTATTTTGCCACACCGCTGACAACAGTTGCAAAACCCGTAGTGATGGAAGTTGCACTTGTTACACTTAGGAGATTTTTCCGCGTAACCACCCTGGTTTTGACCTGAAGAGGTCGACTGGTTGAAGTTCTTAGCAGGCTCAAACTTACGATGCTGCTGCTGCGGTTGATTAAGCTGGGGTTGGTTGAATTGGGGTCCTTTGGAATTGGAGTGAGTGTTGGAGTGGTGATCAAACTTGCGCTTGTGATTGTCGGTGGATTTAGAGACCGAACCTCTCGGAGGTAGAGTCCCTTGAGTCACCGCCTGATCGGTTAACTTATGGGCAAGTTGGATAGTCTGCTGGATAGTGGTAGGGTTGGATGAAGTAACCATGCTTTGTATTTGAGGCACTAGACCTCCAATATATAGTTCAATTCTCTTGTAATCAGGGGTCACCATATGCGGGCACATAGTAGAAAGCTCATGTGAACGCGTGGTATAAAGGTCAATTTCAGAACCCTCCATCTTTAGGTTCCAGATTTCTCCCTCTAACTTCTGAATTTCATCGCGAGGACAGTACTCATCCTTCATCATTGATTTAAACTCCTCCCACGGGAGTCCATTTTCCATGGCCAGACCCAACATCTGGACCTAGGCGTTCCACCATGTGAGAGTCGGACCCTCCAAAGTTCCAGCAGCGAACTTGACCTGATTAGCCACTGGGCAGTTGCACATGGCAATCACTGATTCTACTTTCTCGAACCAACGAAGTAGTCCGACAGCTCCTTCAGCTCCACTAAGGCGTGGGGCTTACAATCCATGAATGACTTGAAGGTGCAGGCTGGTTGCGGGTTTTGCGGGCCTGGAGTAAGAAACAAAATAGGATTGGGATTATAGAGTTTAGGACAGGCTTTTTAAGAGATTAATTGACATCATTAGTCAATAGCTAAAGCATTTACCTGCAGCATTCTGTGCTGCTAGAGCCTCCGCCACACTATCGTTTATTAGTGTCGCTAGCTCCGCTGCCGTCATGTTAATGGTACCTCGGCCACCGGCACGACCTCCACGTCCTCTTCCTGACATGATTCTTCACATTCACAAATACAAAACAATGAGAAATATATCGCATATTAAACATTATTTATGTACGAGTAAAGAAATACAACATCTAATATTTTGAAAATTAAATAAATTGTAAGGCTACAAAATAAATAACTCAAACATTAAACTTCTCATGCTTTTATTGAATGGGAACAACCTTACCCATCTAGGTTTGAAAAGAGAAATAACAAAAGCAAAACATGCATGAAAAGGGAAGATAGAATAGGAAGATCATCAAACATCTTCGTCATCAGAAGAAAAATATGATTGTGCATAATCGGTCTCCACTGGTTCCTCCTCAGGTGGCTCCTCCTCGAAGGGCTCATCCTCGAAGGGCTCCTCCTCGAAGGGCTCTTCCTCGAAGGGCTCTTCCTCGCCGTCAGAAAGTGGAATCTCCTCAGGAAATAGGGCTGCTTGCAGTTGGGCTTCCAAGTGAGTCACCCTCTCTTGAAGACCTTCGGCAGTATGGTTTGCTACATGTAGCTGAGCTTCCAGAGCAGCCACTCTTTCCAGAACCCCTTCCATATCATCGTCCGAGGTGTCCACCCTCGTCTCCAAATGTGTCACCCGATCCACCAAGACGTTATGAACTTGATCCGTTACTGCTAGTTAAGCAGTCAAAAGCTCTATCCCTACCTTATTCTCCTCTATTTGAGACTCTCTCTTCAGAATGTCAGGTATCTCATCAGTAGCATCTTTCACAATACTCAACTCCCTAGACATGTAAAATACAAAGGCTGCAAAAGCTTGTTCCATAGTGCATGGCAAGCTAGGTAAGGTAGATGATGAGGAAGCAGAACCAAAGTAAGGTGATGGGACATTTCCCATTTCGATCCATCTTTGGATCATTTACGGGTATGTGTTCCAATTGCGAGCAGGATTCATTGCTTTCGTGCTGCTCGTTTCCCCTGGTCAACTAAATAGTCACTGGAACTAGTTCGGCGCCTTTTGGGCTCCGGGGATGATAAGATAGGTGTCTTATGTCCTGGTGCCTTAGGTGATGGAGGTGGTGTTGACGACATTTTCCTGTAACAATATATATAAGTGCCAAACATCCAAATGACATGTAACTAATGTGTGAGGCTATAGTCTAGTATGCAATCCTAGTTTTCTATAACCTGGCTCTGATACCAATCTGTCACACCCCCAAATTTCAACTAACGGAGTTTTACCGTTTGGGAAGTGACGAACCAGGATCTCAGACATTAGTTACTTTGAACGACTCTACATGGGACTCAAATGAAAATATCATATCAATCAGAGTTTCAATACGGAAGCGTAAAGAAAAGAAAATACGCAAAACACACGCGCCCAAACCAAAAGTCCAAACGTCCAACCAATCCAAGTACAATACAAAATAATCCAAACAAACATAAATAAGCAACAATCAAAATAGATGAATCCCATGCATGCCCTAATGTGCACCTGTGCCTTATCTTAGCGACCTGAGAAAACATGTAAGAAAATATGTCAACACGAGGTTGGTGAGTTCACAGGTTTCAATATATAAATAAGCGTTTACCAGATTTATGATCATTCAATATGTATCTATAGGTAGCTAACCTATGTTCATGTTTAACTCAAGCGCTCGCAACCGAAGCTGACTGTTTGTTTATTTGCCTCCTGCCAGGTCTATCAACACTTCGGTGTGAGTAGGCTAACATTTCACCCGTTCGATCTCAAATCGAGTTAGCGCGACTAACGCGGGTGGGATTTGTCAAACCCACTAGTACTACTAAACATTACCTCGCTAAGATCCATATTAACGGTCCGATATAAGATGAGGTCTTTCTGTGATAGCGTGTTACGCTTAGCTTTAACATCTATAACATACGAATTGCAAAATCTCAAAATAGTTTAATCATGTTTTCTCCCCCAAGTTAAAACAGCAAAAAGGGGTCGTGAAAACTCACATGCGTTGCGTTGTAGGTAGTATCACACAAGTATGAGATTTTGAATCTCAAGTGTTAGCCTGCACGGCTTACGTATGTCCTAGAATTATAAACACGTAAGTTAGGGACATATGGGATTCGTGACGATACGGAATACTAGAACGTCTTAACACATTCTAAGAATCAATGAATAGGCGAACGTGTCTACGGGAAAATAGATTTGTCTTAATATATTAATTAAGGTAAATGCGTTACGTGTCCAACGTTAATAACGAATAATAAATAAATAAATAAATTCGTACGTTAGAATCGTTTACAAAACTTAGGAAAATAATATAATTTAATATATTATTTTTAGGTTCGTATGATTAGCCAAATAATCATTTGTGTGGAAAATAATAATTATATTTTTTTTAATCGAGTATATAAACGTGGGTAAACAATATAACAATTATATTATTAATTAGTTTAAAACGTTACACGAAATAATAAACGAGGCGAAATAATATAATATATATATATATATATATATTATCTTATACTAAGAGTCACGGGTTGAAAATAATATAAACATATTATTTTATAAGTGGTAAATAATATTTAAAATGAGTTATGAAACCAAACCCGAGCCTACGGGTTATTTTCTGGGCTAAAACACTTTAATATGATATTATAATAATATAATAATTGATTTAATAATTAAAATATAATTAAAATAAATATTTAAAAAGAAAACAGGGGAGGAGGGTTCGAAACCGGGTCTCCTCCCCAAAGGTACAAGAGTTTAACCAGTCCCACCCGCTAGGGTTATCGCAACAGAATCCGGGTTTAAAAGGTTTTAATCACAAAATTCAGTGGGTTCTTCCCTCCCACGCCAAGCCGAACCAACTCCACCCCAGATCCTTCAATTTAGACTTCGATCGACCAAAACATGTTAGGGGTTTTGTTTGTCGGGGCATTGCGAGACTGTGGGTTCGTGGAATTTGAAAATCACCGGGTTTATGATCGTTAGATTACATGAATTAGGGCCGAAACCCTAGTTCAAGAACACAAGATTGAATCGGTAAAATCTGATATTAGATGTTGTTTGAATCATAGGGTTTTCACTGATTAGAGCGTTGCGAGTCTATTGGTATAGTTTCATTTCATTAAGGTTGGGTTTAAGATCAAAAGCCCCAAATCTGTTTACGTATGAACCCTAGGTTAATGATCTTGAACAATTCGATGTTAACAGATTAAATTGATAAAGGGCTTTCAACAAATAGATGATTTCGAAACTGATCATGTAATTTAATTGAATTTAAACAGGGCCCAAGGTGATGATCGATAAATCCCCAGTCGTATGAACCCTAGAATCGGGTTCTTGTTAATTTCGATGATATGGAGCCGACTTAGCATAGGGCTAATGATTAACAGATTAAAACGAAGCTAAAGAGGTACGTAATTACCAGAATGGATGAAGGATTGGTAGCGTATGATCAAAATGCAGGTCCGACTACAAGCGGCTAGCCTCCGGCGATCCCGACCCCGTCTTCGGACGAATTGTTGCAGGAAAAAGCTTCTGTGTGGTGCGACTAAGGTGTTTAGGCCTCTAATTCGTGAGATCAATGACTGATACGGATGAATTCGATTGGTTAAACATTGAGTTCGACAGTTACACTTTAAATTCTCATTATTTGATTTGAATTAGAACTAATGTTGTGATTAATTTGTTAATGATGAGTGTTGTGCATTATCAGTTTCAATTCCAACGGAAAACGGTTTCAGAACTTGAATTTGAATCCTTGGCTACGAATTTGACTTTCAAAAGTCAACCAGATCGAAAATGAACTAATTACAGGTTTAGTCCCTGCCATTTCCTGCAGTGAGTTCAGGGAATTGGCAGAATAGGTCCTTGGGTTTGAGTTTGGTTAATAACAAGTTAGGATTTAACTGGAATAGTTAACGGAGTTGGACTAAAAAAAGTCTGGATTGTCACATCAATAGTTGAACTTGGTGTCAAATAATCCAAGTAGGGGTAAGACGAGTTGTGGTACTCGCACCAAGATGTAGTAAACCCAATAAGAAGTGTGGAATACTTCAAAGGGTGGACTTTGAGTCAAATACTCCAAGTGCGGGTAGGACGAGTTGTGGTACTCACACCAAGAGGTCGTGAACCTAATTAGAAGTGTGGAATACTTCAAATGGGTGAAAAAGTGGTGGTATATGAATGAAAAATTAAATGAATGAAACTTGTAGTGGAATTTCAAGTGTTAAGAGTTTTATTTGACTAAACGGGTGCAAACGGGTGCAAACGGGTCAAATGGGTGAATAGGTGGAAACAAGTTGTAAATACTTGTTTGATATGTTTATCGGCATTACTAACAGTGATATGTTTGTGTGGTTATGTAGGGAAAGCTCTGATGTAGGTCAAAGTCAAGTCCAAGGCGTGGAGGGTTCTCGTATGCAATTTGGGTGTTTTTGGGATTGAAGGAAAATCCATTAAATGTGGTGTAATTTGACACATGAAATTGTTTTGGTGTTTATAAAGGTGGTATATATGTTTTTGAATCAAAACCCAAGTGTATGAAAAACTTGGTGTCATGTGGAATTGAAAAATGGTGAAAAATGGCTAAGTATGGAACTGGGCAAACTGAGTAAGCTTTCTGTTTACTTAGGTCCCTCGCGATACACGAGAACCAGGGTTGGTTCTCTCGCGGTACGTGAGAGACCTGGTTCTCAGGTGGCAATTTTGGAGCTCCCTCGCGGTACGCGAAGGGAGGGGCAGAATCCCTCGCGGTACGCGAGGGTTATAAAAAAAATTGGGATAAAAGCATTTGCGTGCGTTTTATTGTTTTATTAATTGGTTTTCCAATTAAGGGTGTTACAGCATTGGTTGAAATTAATTCAATTTCAGTTTTCTTTTTATTTAGCCAACTAAACATGCAAATCAATGAAATTTAAATTTTAATTTCATTGAATTTCCCTTAATTTATGCAAACCAAAAATGCCTAAGATCCCACTAGTTTTCTTATTTTAACCTAAACAATTCAAATGGGCTTTCACTTTAGTTTTCTTTAAATATGGGGATTTACTTTGCTTTGAGGATGAGATTCTGATGTATATTTTTTTATGATTTTTTTTTAATTTTAAGGATAGGGATGGAAATGAAGATCCAAATGTGCATGCTCTACTTTTTTATTTTATTTTATATAAAAGGTAAATTTCTTTATTACTATGAGAGTAATACTTGAACTTATGACTTTCTCAAATCTAGTGTTCGTAAATGACACCAACCTCTCAATTAGACTATGTGTGGTGGTAGTGTGAAGGTGATGGATTTTCAATGCCACGTAGGTATCACGTAGATCATGCATTCCCTTCTCACCCTCACCCAGGTGTGTAATGGTAGGGTGAGGGAGAGAGGGCTATAATTAATTGTGTGTGTGTCTTCTTGCTCTCAACCCCGTGAACACCCTCACCTTCCACCTCTCACCTCCACCCGACGCGGTATTTTACATCCGTGATGGGATGAGATGACACCACGCCCATTGTCTCACGGTAGCATTACTCTTAGTCTTATAGTACCAATGAGCACTCCGCTATTTTCGTTATCCTTCTTATTTTCTTAACGATTTAAATGTACCATTTTTTCAACCATGTTTTACATACAATTCATAATTAAAATGTCTATTTCTCTTAATATTCTCTTTGTTCAAAAATATTTTATGCGTTAAATTAAAATATTTAGCTATTAAATGCAAATCTTTTATAAATGCTATGTACTTAATCGTTTTAAAGGAAGTTTATTACAAAAACACGAGAGAATACATAAGAGCCAATTTGCATACTTGCACATGATGATCCAATACAACTAGTAAATTTGCTCGCCGTAGCGCGCGGCGGAATCGAAACGTACACTAACTCGAGTTTATACCGTCAAGTGAAAACGTATTATATTTGACCCAACTCGTTTCCGAAAAAAAAATTATATTGAAACGTAGACGAACTCGAATTTATACGGGCACGTACATAAAAATATGCAAGTAAGAAAATGGGCGTTAAAAAAAATATTGCTGAAACATACATAATCGTATTCTCGAAGATCATAGTTTTTTTCCACGTAATACACGGTTGGTGTTCGGTCGTCATCGGTTCGTATCGTTTGCCAAGATAAAACTAACGTCTAAAAAATAGAAATATCTGTCGGAGAAAAAAAAATAATGAAAAGAAAAGAGAAATAAATCAAAAGGTAAAAGAAACAACCCAAAAAAAAATTTGTTGATAGGAGGTTTTGAACCTGTGACCTAAAGGAAGAAAAGGATTGCTACACTACAGTAACCATCCCAACTAATCACATTTTAATTAATAATTTGCATATGAAATATATAACCCGTATTATCAAGTGTGTTGGTAGCCAATTCTCATGGGTCACCGACACATGTTTTTAAGGTAGTAGTAATTTGGAAATCAGGACACATTGACATTTGTTTCTTCATCTGGTCGATCGGGATTGTAAACGAGTCAAACTGTTCGTAACTACTGAAGATCGATTTATTAAAAGTTTGAATTAACCCGACTTTAAACGAGCTCGAGTCTATATTAGAGTTCATCAATAAAAGAATTAAAGCCCAAACTTTATATATTAAGTTTCACTATGCTCTGAGTCTTAGCAGTTATATTATTTATATAATTTTTATTAACATATAAGTAATACAACTATTATTATATATAAAATTATTATAAAAATAACTAAAAATATATATTGTTATATATAAGAATTACAGTTATAATATACAAATAAGTAGATATAAAAATTATACTACAAATAAAATAACTAGATAATTAATAAATATAAAACCAGTTGAGTCAAGCTCGTGCCTAGCCGAGTTCGTGACGAGCCAAGAATTAACTTAAACGAATCGAGTTTAAACTTAGACGATATCATGGTGGACTCGTTTTTCGTTAAACGAGAAGCATATGTTACGTACTTCACTATAATTTAGTTAGTTGGTCCTTCACGTTAGAAAATTTAGACATAGCTTTCTCGAAAATTGATCGATTATTAAATATTTAAAAATATTAAATTATATTACCTCAAATAAATTATTATTTTATTAAACACAAAATAGAAAGCAGGGAGACTGGGAGAGCGGAGACTTGGTATAAATTTGTACTTTCATAGACTGAAAAGACAAATACGATGAGGTCAGTTTTTAAGTTTTAACCGAATAATTTTACATTTATCTTCGAAAATCAAATTTTATATGGATATCGATGATCTCATAAATACCATTTACAAATTTAGTCATTTAGTTTTTGAAATTAAAATTTCATATTTATAGTTTTAAAACTTTAATGCGTTTGGTCTTAAATCTTAATCACTAACAAACATTAAAATATTTATTAAATCCATATAAAACAACATTTTCACACTAAAACTTAAAAAAAACTCGCAAAAAATAAATAAAATCTCTCCCGTATTCGTTTCTTCTTTGTATTCCCTCCTCTCGGAAACTGTGGGACGTAACTAGGACTCCCCGCCACTATCACAAGTCGAAATCAAACGTTCTTGAGAATCTTAGTGGTTGGAAAGTCGATTCTACCAGCTAGCTATTGATACAAAACCATTAATACAATGGGATACACATCCATTAATGCACAGACGTCCACAACTTCAAATACACCAATTATAATTTTTTTGGATGATAAATTTCATCAAAAGAAACCACCTAACAAGACGCTAGAGGCGAAAAAAAAACAATAGGAACTTAAAATCGAAAATTACACCAATTTTGCCAAGAGATAAACTTAAAAGAAGACCTATTCTTGATCCATAGAAAACTAAGCGACTTGATGTCTTCCCCATTCTTAGATGCAAGGATCTCTTTGTTTGAGAATATGACGTTATTCCTAGCTTTCCGTATAACCCAACAAGCCATCATGATAATCCCCTAGAGAACTTTTTTCTTTCTTCGATCAAGAGGAGCAGTTTTGTGCAAGTTTAAAACATCCCTTACCGAAAACACAAAGATTTGTGGGATTCCACACCAATTGCCAATGAGATGCCATACCCAAGTTGTAATGTGACATGAAGTAAACATGTGGACCAAAGATTCTTGGACTTCCCCGCATATATGACAATACATCGAATCCACGTGAACGTTCCTATTGCTTTGAGCAAACCGAGTTGGAATACGATCCACCTCAGCTTTCCAAACGAAGATGTTAATCTTTTTAGGCATCCAATTGTTACAAGACATGACAAATGGAACACCAATCGCCGATACATTATACAATAAAGTCTTCATAGAAGAAACAGAGAAACTACCGGAGGCATCGTTAGGCCAAACCCACATGTCGGAAGCATTAGAAATGTGGACCTGTTTGAGAAAGTTGAGGCAATCACTAAGTTGGACCGTCTCTGTTGGGTCTAAGGGGTTCCTTTTCCATCTCCATTTCCAAGTGACAATGTGATCATGTTTGTCGGACCAGCATGAAACCAAGCATCCCTTGTCACCCTCGATGGCATACAGATTTGGAAATAGATCCTTAAGAGGCTAGTGAACCATCCAAGAATCTAACCAGAATCTAATAGAATTCCCTATGGCGATCTCACCTTTAATCATATTGCCTATATGTAATCTGAAATTGATAAATAGTTTTCCAATATCGATATAGTATTCCAGGTGCCTGTGAGGTTCTTCACATGCGGTATTATAGGCGATGATCGAGACAAGGAGTGAAGAGACATGATCAATCTCCTCCACAACGCGCGTGGTTCGGTTTTGAATCACCAACACCACTTTGTAAGCAAAGCAATATTTGCATCTCTAAGAGGAGTGAGACCCAAACCGCTAGCTTCAATCGGAGTGGTGAATCTATCCCAACATATCTTATAGTCGTTGGTATTTCTTCCCAAAAAAAATCCCTTCTCTTTGCTTCTAGTTGGTCAATAATCTTTGAAGGCGCTTTATATAAGGAAAAATAGTAAGTAGGGATGGTTTCCATAACTGATTTTAAAAGAGTTAATCTTCCACCAGTAGATAGAACCAGTGACTTCCAAAGAGAAAGACGAGCATTAAAAATATCCAAGACTTGACACGATTAATATTAGCTCCCACCAAGAGCCCAAGATATGTAAATTGTAATAGACCTTAGTTACAGACAAGACGTGACGCCATAACAGCCGATTCTTCTGGGTCCACACCAGCTCCAATAAGATTGGATTTTTGGTAATTCATTTTAAGATCGGAAGCCATGTAAAAACATCACGAGGCTTTGTTAAACATGCACGAAAGTGCTTCCACTCCAAGATGAAAAGGAACAGAGGCTTGTTTGGAGTAATGATTCCATGAAATAAGCCCAAGTCGGAGGCTTTGTTAAACATGCACGAAAGTGCTTCCATTCCAAGATGAAAAGGCACGGATAAAGCGGGCTACCTTGCCTCACTCCCCTTTGATATTAGAACTCAAGGAAGGGGAGCCAAAAACAAGAACCGAGGATCTGGCTGAATACAGCACCCCTTTAATCCAATTTCGCCATTTAACGGGGAAGTTCATTTGTTGTTGGACGGAAGCAAGAAAGTTCCAGTTAATATGATTAAATGCTTTTTCAAAATTGATTTTGAAGAATGCAGGAAAATGCTTCCATTCCAAGGATGAAAAAGAACTGAGAAAGCGGGTCACCTTGCCTCACTCCCCTTTGATATTGGAACTCAAAGGAAGGGGAGCCATTAACAAAAACCAAGGATCTGGCTGAATACAACACCCCTTTAATCTAATTTCGCCATTTAACGGGGAAGTTCATTTGTTGTTGGACGGAATCGAGAAAGTTCCGGTTAATATGATCAAACACTAATTATAACTATAATTGATATGTTTACAGCATCAAGATACATGTGTATAACCACTGATACAAAAAACAAATACACAAACATCTCAAAACAAAAGGCACGTTCAATAATAGCAACATATAGGTTCGATTTCATAGGTATGAGTTAGTAGCAGGTTCCCAAAGCTCATGTTTTACCTTTGCCAAGTACCTGCTAGACAAGAAAACACAGTTAGCCTCGTCACAAGACATGGGTGTCCATGTGACCAAGCTCGGGCTAGAGAATATGTGTTTTTATAAGAGTTAATGAGTGAAATGAACGCCCACTTACGTGGATGTTGGGTTGTATTTATAGTGATATAGCTATTGGCAACTTCCGTCATAAATGACTAAATTCTCATGGTCGTAAATGACTAAATTCTCATGATACCTATTCTTGTTATTTCTTCTGACTCTTGTTGGTCATCATCTATTTAAGGTAATGTAGTTAATGTGTCTTGTAACAATTTAGGGATCCTGACCATGTTCTAGATTGTTCGTCCGGTTGTGGTCATATTTAGATGCACGGACAAATGGTGCACTTGTAAGTGTGTCGTGCATATCATACATTGGTTGGTTTATATTCTAAAGTGCGTCGAACCTTTTTTTATGACCCTAGAACCCGCTTATGCGATGAATCCGGGTCCCCGCCCTATACCCTACTAACCTGGCGAGACAAGTTTAAACGTGGCCGAGGCCAGGTAGGTGGCCTACTAGGGAGCTGGGCGAGATTCGAACTCTTGACCTCCATGATGCGCAAAGCCAAGCTTTACCACTTGTGCTACCAATCTGGGAGGGACATCCGTCATCACAACCTTATTTAGACATAATGAGAGAGAGAGTGGTTTAGAGTGGTTTATGATGTGAGGACTAGGGTTGTCAATCATGTCTAGATGATGGATTTCATGTAGGTGGTTAAATCTATAATCAGAACATTACCCATAGATATGATTTATTATTGTCAAAGGCATTAAACCTAACTCAGACAAACTAATATTGTCTAACTCGAACACGGACCGTTTAATACATTTATCTAAACAAGTCAATCGAGTTGATATGTTGGCGAGTTGTAATAGAGTTATTAACTGGTTGGTGAGTTGTAATAAAAGAATTAAATTATTAGTGGGTTGATAAATTAACATATTTAATTAAACGTGTTAAATAAGCCAACCAAACACGACAATTTTATTAAACGAATGTAACAAAAGAACCCAAAAACTAATTATCTTCGTATTCAACCTCGTCAACATGGATTTGAAAGGAGGTATTTGATGGAGAGTGTATGCGTTTTGGGTGGATGAGGGTCTACACAAGGGTAGAAATGGGAGAGAGAATTTTATTGGTTTTACAAAGACTAAAGAGGTGAGGTTGAAGTTTTATTTATATTATTCGTTTTTTAATTATAAATAAAAAATGGTTATTTTACATTTTGACAAATATTTCACTATCATATCGTAAAACATGATTACCAAATTTTTATTCATGTGTTACAAGCGGGAAAGAATTCAACTTCATTTAACTGAAAATAAGTTCTTTTAGTTTCTTAATACAAACATTTACAAGGTTATGCAACTTTAATCATAAACCAAAAAATAAAAATTAACTTTGCTATGATTAATATAATTACTACATTAAAAAACCTGTTTTACACGTGTTGAATTGAAGATTTAGAAATTATAAAAAAATATTAAAAAATAAAAAAAAAATTAAAAAAAAATAAATAAATAGTAAGTAACGAAGAAAAACTAAAATAAAAAAATAATCATAAGCTCACAGAATTATATCACGTGATGACTCATTAGTCTCGCGAAAGGTTTTCATCTTTACTGATAAAAGTTCCTGAAATACAATTATTAAAGTAAACAAAATTCCTTAAACGCCCAAAATTAATTATCGTGACCTCACATTATAATTATTAACTTTGCAGTACGTTCAAACGCTATAAATTTATTAACAAACCACATAAAAGACCATTTTAAAACCGCAAATATAGTAAGCAATGCCAATTGTACTGTACAACATCTTAAAGCAAAGCCCCACCTAATAATTATAAATAATTGATTCAGCGGTGATTTAAAAACCGGGTCAATTGGGTCGGGTTAACAATCCCGGGTATGTGTACATTATTATTACCCATGAGAAGACCCGACACTTCGGCGTAGCTTTCAGACTTTCTTTTCTCACCCGGCTTCGGCTCAACTGGCTTTCCCTTTTGGCTAACAGGTTGGTTAATCGGCTTTCTAACATCGGCTGAATGAGCCGCAGCTTGAACAGGCCAAACATCGGCTCGAGCCGGATTCCATGGCTGGCCATACAAGGTGCCTTTGGTTAAGAACTCATGAGCCAGATACCCAGCCAGGAGCTTATTATCGCTTGGTGGTCGAACCGGCTTGGTAGATTTGAATGGAGCTGTGGCTCGAGGTATGATCGGCTTGGCTAACTTGGGTGTTGTTGACGGCTTGAGAAAGACAAAGGCTTCATCTCTGGCTTTTGGCTTATTTGAAGCCAAGGGAATTAATTGCCTAGGCGTGTGGCTCATCGTAGTTTGCATGAGCGTCAGCCACGTCAGTAACTACCGTATCCGAATTTTTCGAAAATGCCCCCTTTTTCACGAAATGAAGGACCACACCACACCAAAAAAGAATCCAGGGGTAAAATCGTAATTTACCACCATAAATTTTGAAAAATTTTCGGATCAGAATTTAAATACTGTAACAAAAAATCGAGTGGATCTGCGACCAAATCGGAAGACGACGTGCACGGCGGCGCGTGGCGGAGGAGGGAGCGGCGGAGAAAACTAGAGAATAGATGGGGAGAAGGTGTGGGGGTGTGGGAGATGCGGTAGGTTCTTTATATAGGGAAATAGATAGCTTACTGCCCACGATTTTGTTCAAAATTACAAATAAACCAGACAGGGTATAAAATAAATAAATTTACTTAACCCCCTGAAGAAACGAATATGATCAGACTACACCCCTTATGCGAGGGTATGAAGGAATGCTTGCGATATAATATGGTGGCTGAATATAATTAATTCAGTGTTTGGAGGCAGAATCGTAAATAAATAACCTTTATTTTCATAGTACACATTTTTAGGAAAAATCGCATCCTTCTATGTTTTTCGCTTTTTAGAAATATTCCAACATGATTTTTTTTATAAATAATTTAATTTAAGGTTATTTTATATTATGAATTATGATATTAGACGTTTCTAACTAGTCAGAGGAAAAATATAATGAGAAAATAATAAATTGAGAATACTTTGAAACGTAATTAAAAAAATGAAACATTTTGTACTTTTGATATTGTAGGTGAATTATAACGGTGTTTGGTTAATAAGAACGAGAAAATGAGTCACACGTTTCGCGACGGTAGGACGGTAGGTTCTTGTGTCTCGTGACGGGAGGCGAAGCTTAAACAATTGAGGCGGTAGGCATTAACTTGGTTAAACACAAAAAGAAACGTGATTATGTAGATTGAAAAACGTATAAAGTTACGGCGACTCGGTTGTGAAGATCGAAACATAGATAAAAGACAGTTATATAACGATATTAATGTTTTTTAGTCAGTTTCGTACTCATTATTCACGGTACCAATGTAACACCCTTAATTGGAAAACCAATTATTAAAACATTTAAACACACAAGGAAGCTTTAATCCCAGAATTTTATTTTTATTTTTTTTTACTTTCTCGCGTACCGCGAGATTCTGGACAACTCCCCTCGCGTACCGCGAGGGAGAAATTCCTGACCGTGAGCCAGGTCTCTCGCATACCGCGAGAGAAGCCTCCCTGGCTCTCGCGTACCGCGGGGGACTTGAGTAAACAGAAAGTTTACTCAGTTTGCCCAGTTCCAACACTTAGCCAATTTTTCACCATTTTTCAATTCAACTTGACACTAAAATTTTCCTACACTTGGGTTTTGGTTTCAAACATATATACCACATATATAAACACCAAAACATAGATCATGTGTCAAATTACACAACATTTATGGGTTTTCCTTTAAATCCCAACAACACACAAAATGCATACGAGAACCCTCCACGCTTTGGACTTGACTTTGACTTACATCGGAGCTTTCCCTACATAACCACATATACATAACACCGTTAGTAGTGACGATAAACATGCCAAACAAGTATTCACAACTTGTTTTCACCCAATCACCCATTTGACCCGTTTACACCCATTTAATCAAATAAAGTTTTTAACACTTGCAATTCTATTACAAGTTTCATTCATATCATTTTTCATTCATATACCACCACCCATTCACCCATTTGAAGTATTCCACACTTCTAATTACGTTCACGACCTCTTGGTGCGAGTACCACAACTCGTCTTACCCGCACTTGGAGTATTTGACTCCAAGTCCATCTTTTGAAGTATTCATCACTTTTTATTGGGTTTACTACCTCTTGGTGCGAGTACCACAACTCGTCTTACCCGTACTTGGATTATTTGACACCAATTTCACCTCTTGAAGTATTCCTCCCTTCAATCCACCATTTCACCAATTATCTGATTTTGTTTGACTATATACCATATAAGTCATTTACACCACTTTTACCACATTCACATAATAGTTTGACTATTTATCCCATAAGTCAATTACTCTACATTCACCACATTCACATAATAATATGACTATTTACCCCATAAGTCAATTACTCCACATTCACATAATAATATGACTATTTACCCCATAAGTCAATTACTCCACATTCACTACATTCACATAATAGTATGACTATTTACCACATCACATTCACATAATAGTATGACTAATTACCACATAAGTCAATTACTCCCCATTCACCACATTCACATAATAGTTTGACTATTTACCACATAAGTCAATTTAATACAATTCCACTCATTCTACATTCAAGCAATAGCCATACACATTCATTTCAACTTATAGTATGCATACATATCACATACACCACACATTTATCAACATTACTAACTAAGTGCAAAGGCACTTAGAGTTGGAAAATCCCGTGCCTCCTCCTCGGTTCACAATTTGATTACCTAAACATATACACCTAGTTTAGTAATATAACATTCATCACCAACACATTATAATTGAGTCCACAACTCAATTTTCATTTCCAACCCAAACTGACTCGTTTGGGTTATCCTCATAACCAAACACCCCTTTTCAATATAAACTCACCTACTTGAGTTTTCTTTCCAATACCTTGACACTAATTTCTCATTCAATAACTTTTATTAGGTCAATTTGGTGTTTGTTCAAGTATCTAATACCACCTAAACACTTAATCATCACTAATTCCACATTCTAGCATCATGATCCAAACACCCCCAAATTTCATCATATGAACCCTAACTTTTCAAAATCACAATCAAAGGGTTTTAGGATGTTAATCACCACTCTTTACCTTTAGTTTAGCTAGATTATCCACAATCTAACACTAATTTACCACATGCATACAAAATTTTCGTATTTCTACAAAATCCATCAACTAACACATTCATGGTGAAATCAAATGGAAGATTATCACTTATTTGATGATAGGAAGGTGTTGTGTGAGCCAAAACCTTCACAATCCAAGCTTCAATTGCAAGATTTAGCTCAAAACCTTGTTTTCTCCTTTTTCTCCTTGTTATGAATGACTTTAACAACAAATGAAGTCTCAATTTTGACTTCAATAGTCAATATGGCATATTTTGCCATATTTACACATTTAGCCCTACCACTTTCATTTCACCCATTTCATTCTATTATTAGTTAAAAACTAACATAACCCCGTTACTAACTTAAAACCCACTTGTTTCAACTTATTTCATAAATATTATTTTCACCATAATATTTATTAAAATATTTATTTATTTGAAAACAAAACCCGGATTTTGGTTCGTTACAACCAACATGTTACCTCATTGACCTTTTGGGTCCTAACTTCTTTATCCTCTTACCTGATTTTCAACCACTCCGCTCGAACCCGTTTCCTGATATCTTCCTGCTTCAAATTAGTGTACTTAGAAACCATGTTAAACGGTTCTTGTGGGTCCATTGTTGATGATGTTGATACGGAGTTCTTTCCTTTTCGTTGTGGTCTTTGCGACTCTACATTAGAGATGCACAAATCGGGTTTTGGGTCGGACCCGGAACGGGGTATGAACCGGTTCTCGGTTAGACCGGGTCCAACTAGGATCGGTTCCAAAGACCGGGTACGAACCGGAACTGGTTTAAGTGTAGAAAGACCAAACCCATATGAAACCGGATAGGTTAGGGTACGATCGAGTCGGTTCCGGTTCAGACCGTTGCCAAACGGCTAAAACCCATTTTCATAATTTTTTAGCCACAATAACACTATAAATACAATTCAATATCAATTATTTTACACACATAAATATTTTATTCCACTCTCAAACTCACAAAAATTCTCTCCACTCTTTACACACATAAATGAACTTTTGGACCGAAGACCAGGAGTACGCATTGGCCCTTGCAATGGTACACGTTAGCGTCGAGATTACAAGTGATGAGTTATCATATCCTGATTTATCCGGGTTTCTATTCGTAGGAATAACTGTTACCATCGTTACAGATGGCCCAGCAGCGTTATCATCCATTTGTAGAAGAAGAGAGAGTAAAACAATACTACTTTTTTTGCGTTTTCTCGTTCGATTTTATGTTTTTAGCTTGGATACTCAACCCATACACATAACTTATATTTATACCAAGCCTTTAGGCGTTGATAGTGAGTTCTTTCCTTTTTGTTGCGGTCTTTGCGACTCTAAAATGTACATGACGGGAGAAATCCTCATCCTCGTCGTCGAGGTCGATTTGGTCATTAAGGTTGATGGGAAACTCGGGATCCGAAGACCTAGTTTGGAGTTGAGAATCTGTTAGACCTAGATCGTTTGTTATGATTAAGCTCAGCTATTAATGTCTTTATATGATGTAACTGTGAACCAAGGGATCACGGGTTGGGTAGATATGGGCCGACCATTAGGCCGAGTAGGGGTATTTAGGCCTATTAAGGTTTGTATGGGTATAAATATCTCTAAACCCTAACCGCGTGAGGTTAGCGGTTGTGTTTAGTTTTTCTCTGTAATTCCCTTAAGTAATATACGAGTATTATGAGTGAAGCCATGTGTTCTTGAATCACCACAATCAATAGTTTTCGCCTATTGATTGTGAGACTTGATATCATGTATGTGCGTATTCTTGTGTGCGTTTATACGAAGATCCATCAAGGTTAGGACTTACAGTTGGTATCAGAGCCATTGAAGTCGTTCAAGGCTCGGTTTGGATATCAACGATTCAAGAATCATCGCTTTTTGAGGTACTGTCTACTGTATTCAGTTGAGTTTTGGTACTAATCAGTTTTCTTTGTGAAGAATTGTCATAGGTTTTGCTAAGAATCGAGTTACTCTCGTAATTTTTGGCTATTTTGCTGCAAAGAAGATGATTTCTGGGTTGGATTTGCTTGAGAAAATTCAACGTGTTCATCGGGATTTACATTGAAGTTCAAAAATTGAAATCCTTAATTGGAGGAGTTATTTTTGGAATTGAAATCAAGTCCAAGCTTGATTCACGGCCTACCTCACGGGAATTCTACGCGTTTTAGAGTTCACGGGTCTGCATTCCCAGGCTAGGTACACGGTAAGGATTCTCGGGTTTATTACATCTCAGGAAAGTTCACGGGTTAAGGTTCTCAGGAGAAGTTGAAACTTCACGAGTTAAAATTTCACGGGTTGAAGCTTCACGGGTTGGCACTTCACGGTTTGAATATTGTTTACTGTTTTAGTTCACGGCTACTAATAGGTTCTCGGCAACTAATCGGTTCACGGTTACAAGTGGTTTCACGGTCCAGTATAAGTTCTCGGTATTTAAGAAGTTCACGTTTGCGGGTTCTTCAAGCTGTTCACGGTTTTCAAGTTGTTCACGGTTTCCAACAAGTTCTTGGGTTTCAGCAAGTTCCAGCAAGTTCACGTTTGTGGGTTTTTCAAGCTGTTCATTATTTTTTTCAGTTTGTTATCAAAGACCTAGTAATCTGATAAGATGAATTCTCAACAAGTCACCATGAACTTAAACAGTCTGCTAGACTTATAAATTGGTACAAGCACCAAACCTCCAAGACTAACTTGTGCTGAAGACTATGTGGACTAGAAATTTAGGTTCATGAATCACGTGTTACTGTTTGAAGCAAAGATGTGGAGAAGCATAATAGAGGGACTGCAAATCCCTATGTTTGATAAGACTGATGGTACTAAGGCACCAAAACAAAATGAGAATTATACTGATGAATATTTTGATCTTGTTGAAAAAGACCTAAAGGCTTTAGCTTCTCTGACCATGGCACTATCACCTGATATAGCCCATAATTTTAAAGAGTGCACTTCTTCTAAGCAACTTTGGGAGTCTTTAGCTCAGGCCTTTGAAGGGAATGATGATATGAAGGCCAGCAGAAAAGAAATGATTATGCAGTAGTTTAACATGTTCAATCATGTCTTAGGTGAAACACTTGAAGCACAATTGTAGAGATTCACAAAGCTAGTTTCACAGATGAGAGGTGCTCAGATTGTAATGAGCGATGGTGATCTGAACAGGAAGTTGTTGAATGGGTTACCTCAAAGCTGGGATTGGAACGTTTCTCTGCTAAAACGAACCAAAGATTTGAACAATATCACTTTAAATGATCTGATCTCTATTATCAAATCCTATGATCTGGATGACCAGCAAAGAAAAGTCAATCATGTTAACACAATAAACTCTGTTGGTGCACAAAGCAGCAACAGTGCTTTTCTCTCTAGTGTTTCTCAGGGAGGATCTGGATCTGGAGATATGAATTCTGGTGTTGCTGCTACAACTAAAACATCTGCAACTGAGCAACAGGCATATTATGCTCAACAAGCTAAGCTTATTGAAGTAAATACTTCTTTATGCACTGGCATCATGAATTGTTATGCAGCATTTGTCTCAGGCAATCTATCACCTTCAGAGGTCCTTACTGCTGAACTAAATCAAATTCATCCAAAGGATGTGCAGGAGTTGGATATTTCTTGCCAACAGGCTATGGCTGTTTTCAGGGCTAAAAACTTCATTAACAAGACCGAAAAATTCAGATGGAGTGAAGACACAGGGAAAAAGATTGGTTTTAACAAGTCAATCATGCCTTAGGTGAAACACTTGAAGCACAATTGCAGAGATTCACAAAGCTAGTTTCACAGATGAGAGGTGCTCAGATTATAATGAGTGGTGGTGATCTGAACAGGAAGTTGTTGAATGGGTTACCTCAAAGCTGGGATTGGAACGATTCTTTGCTAAAACGAACCAAAGATTTGAACAAGATCACTTTAAATGATCTGATCTCAATTATCAAATCCTATGATCTGGATGACCAGCAAAGAAAAGTCAATCATGTTAACACAATAAACTCTGTTGGTGCACAAAGCAGCAACAGTGCTTTTCTCTCTAGTGTTTCTCAGGGAGGATCTGGATCTAGATATGTGAATTATGGTGTTGCTGCTACAACTAAACATCTGCAACTGAGCAACAGGCATATTCTGCTCAACAAGCTAAGCTTATTGAAGTAAATACTTCTTTATGCACTGGCATCATGAATTGTTATGTAGCATTTGTCTCAAGCAATCTATCACCTTCAGAGGTCCTAACTACTGAACTAAATCAAATTCATCCAAAGGATGTGGAGAAGCTGGATATTTCTTGGCAACTGGCTATGGCTGTTTTTAGGGCTAAAAACTTCATTAACAAGATCGGAAAATTCAGATGGAGTGAAGACACAGGGAAAAAGATTGGTTTTAACAAGTCAATCATGTCTTAGGTGAAACACTTTAAGCACAATTGCAGAGATTCACAAAGCTAGTTTCACAGATGAGAGGTGCTCAGATTGTAATGAGTGATGGTGATCTGAACAGGAAGTTGTTGAATGGGTTACGTCAAAGCAGGGATTAGAACGTTTCTCTGCTAAAACGAACCAAAGATTTGAACAAGATCACTTTAAATGATCTGATCTCTATTATCAAATCCTATGATCTGGATGACCAGCAAAGAAAAGTCAATCATGTTAACACAATAAACTTTGTTGGTGCACAAAGCAGCAACAATGCTTTTCTCTCTAGTGTTTCTTAGGGAGGATCTGGTTCTGGAGATATGAATTCTGGTTTTGCTGCTACAACTAAAACATCTGCAACTGAGCAACAAGAATATTCTGATCAACAAGCTAAGCTTATTGAAGTAAATACTTCTTTATGCACTGGCATCATGAATTGTTATGCAGCATTTGTCTCAGGCAATCTATCACCTTCAGAGGTCCTTACTGCTGAACTAAATCAAATTCATCCAAAGGATGTGGAGGAGCTAGGTATTTCTTGGCAACTGGCTATGGCTGTTTTCAGGGCTAAAAACTTCATTAACAAGATCGGAAAATTCAGATGGAGTGAAGACACAGGGAAAATATTGGTTTTAACAAGTCAATCATGTCTTAGGTGAAACACTTGAAGCACAGTTGCAGAGATTCACAAAGCTAGTTTCACAGATGAGAGGTGCTCAGATTGTAATGAGCGATGGTGATCTAAACAGGAAGTTGTTGAATGGGTTACCTCAAAGCTGGGATTGGAACGTTTCTCTGCTAAAACGAACCAAAGATTTGAACAAGATCACTTTAAATGATCTGATCTCTATTATCAAATCCTATGATCTGGATGACCAGCAAAGAAAAGTCAGTCATGTTAACACAATAAACTCTGTTGTTGCACAAAGCAGCAACAATGCTTTTCTCTCTAGTGTTTCTCAGGGAGGATCTGGATCCGGAGAAATGAATTCTGGTGTTCCTGCTACAACTAAAACATCTGCAACTGAGCAACAAGCATATTCTGCTCAACAAGCTAAGCTTATTGAAGTAAATACTTCTTTATGCACTGGCATCATGAATTGTTATGCAGCAATTGTCTCAGGCAATCTATCACCTTCAGAGGTCCTTACAGCTGAACTAAATCAAATTCATCCAAAGGATGTGGAGGAGCTGGATATTTCTTGGCAACTGGCTATGGCTGTTTTCTGGGCTAAAACTTCATTAACAAGACCGGAAAATTCAGATGGAGTGAAGACACAGGGAAAAAGATTGGTTTTAACAAGTCAAATCTTCGCTGCTACAATTGCCATGAACCAGGCACTTTGCAAGAGAATGTACTAAACTAAAGGAGCAAAGAGGAAGTGATGCTGGATCATCTTTAGGGGGGAATAATGCTGCTAACTCAAAGGCCTTGATTAGTCAGCAAAATGGTGGATATGACTGGGATATCAAATAAAGGTGTTGAACCTGAATCATGCATTTATGGCAGATATTATTAGAGAGTCTTCTGCATGTCCATCTTCTAATACTCCACCTGAGGTAATTGCTTCCATGTGTTCTCAATCTTGCATAGATAAAGTATAACTTTATAGAAAACATAATGCTGATCTAATTTTTGAGATGGAAAATTTAAAATATCATAAAAATAAATTTCTTAAAACTGAAAAGGATTATAAAGAAGCAATAGAGGCTGGTAAAAAGGATGTTTCTTTACTCAAATCTCAACTCAGCAATACATGTTGTTTGCTTACTGATGCTAAGCAAGAAATCTAGAAAAGGCCAAATCAAACTTTGTCGAGGCCAAATTCAAAGTAGATTACTTTGGACAATCTAGTAAAGTAGTTGACATACTCGAAAATCAACTTCATAAACCGGGTAATGGGAGCAAGGGTCTTGTGTATAACAATGTGCCTCCTCCTTTTAATGGAAATTGTACTACTGTGCCTCCCTCTGTAGAGGAACAAGTTAAGGAATTTTTCATGTTTACTCCTGGGAGCAAATCATGTGGTAGTGATTCCCAATCATCATCTTCAACCCCTAAATGTGTGAACAATTCTAATTCGTCTACCTCATGTGCAGAACAAATAGAAATACATGATTGGTCAAGTGAGGATGATGAAGATGATAAGTCAAAATTTTGCAGTCTTAAATTAAATCATAAAAATCTAAAAACAATGTTTTTGTTCCTTCTATTTTGAAAAACTCTAAGTCTTTTGTGTGTGATGTGATTGGTTTGAATGTTTCTAGTTCCAAAAATTCTTATTTTAAAAATGCTAATATTCATAAGAACATTGTGTTTGTTAAACATTTAGCTAATGGAAACACTGAGAAGCATGTTTTCCATAAACCAAAACTTGTGACTAGACAAAAGGTCACTAATCAACCCTCAAATGCTTTACCAAAAATTTCACAAAGGATCAATTCTATGCTGAATATGTTCATCACCATTTGAAGTTTGAGCAGAGACATGCTCATCAATAGTTCAAACCTAAACAAGTTTACAAGCAGGATGCGTCCTACTATCCTAACTCTGACAAGTTTGGATCTGCACCGTATCTCAAGAAACAGTGTTGTTATACCTGTGGAAAGCCAGGACATCAAGCTAAACATTGTGTTCATCGTCCCTATATTCCATATTATGTTAAGAATCAGACGGAGTCACATAGGCTGATGGGTTCTAAGCCAGTGAAGACTTTCAAGTCTGAGGCAATGAAGAATCATTCGACCTATAACAACTCTTCTGATAAAGATTGGAATGTGGCTAAATAGAACAGACAGGCTTATTTTGAAAGGCAAAAGAACAAGAATATCAAACAAAATGCTAATATAAAAAATACGCCGAGTAAAGCACCTAAAAACTCTGTTTTATCTAAGCCTGTTTGGAAAGCTAAAATTGAAAATGTCATTAGTAACAAAGTTAAATCAAAAAATGACATGTGTTTGCAAGAAGTATCATACATTGATGCAAATGGAATACCCATATCTACCATGGCATGGGTTCCAATTACTAACTAATCCCGCTCTTTGTGTAGGAACACCCAAGGAGGACTGTCAATAATCTTTGGTTTGTTAATAGTGGATGTTCCAGGCACATGACAGGAGACATGTCTCTACTACATGATGTGCAAAATTTCAATGGAGGCTATGTCTCATTTGTCGGAGGTAAAGGTGGAAAAATCAGCAAGAAAGGTACTGTGATTAATGGATCTTTAAGTTTTCATGACGTGAGTTACGTTAGTGAGCTTAATCATAGCTTACTGAGTGTATCTCAAATTTGTGATAAGCAATTTTCAGCTCATTTCACAAATAAAGAATGCTTAATTTTAAAACCAGGATTTGTGGTTCCTAAGGAATGGATTTTGTTAAGAACAACCCGTAAGGGAAACTCCTATGTTATTGATATGAACAGTAAACCTGTTTATGAAAATACTTGTTTGTTATCAAAATCAGCTGAATCTGATGCTATGTTATGGCATCGTCGTCTTGGACACGTAAATCTCAAAACTTAAATCGAATTGCAAAAGGTAATCATGTTCGTGATTTTCCTGTCTCTGAGTTCTTTTCAATAGAAAAATGTGTGGCTTGTGCTAAAAGGAAACAGCACAGAAAGCCTCATAAGTCAAAAATGTTTAACTATATTGACTGCATTCTTCATCTCCTTCATATGGATTTATTTGGTCCTGTGAATGTGATGAGCATTGGGCAAAAATATTATTGTCTAGTCATAACTGATGATTACTCACGTTTCTCTTGGGTTTTCTTTTTGGCTAATAAAAGTGAGACTGCAGAGCTGATAAAGAACTTTATAGTGTTGGTTGAAAATCAAAGAGATGTGAAGGTGAAAGCAATCAGATGTGATAATGGAACTGAATTCAAGAATGTAGTGCTGAATCAGTTTTGTACTGAAAAAGTGATCGCTAGACAGTTTAGTGCAGCTCGAACACCTCAGCAGAATGGTGTTGCTGAAAGAAAGAACAAAACACTCATTGAAGCTGCAAGAACAATGCTTTCTGAATCAAAGCTGCCATTATTCTTCTGGGCAGAGGCTGTCAACACAGCATGCTATGTGCTCAATCGAGTCCTTCTTAACAATAAAATTCAAATGACTCCGTACGAGGCGATCTACAATGAGAAACCACGGGTTGGTTACTTCAGAGCTTTTGGGTGTCCGTGTACTGTATTGCATACAGAATCCACACCAAAGTTCAATGAAAAGGCCGATGAATGTTATTTTCTGGCCTATGGATCAAACACCACTACCTATAGAGTCTACAACAAGGTTACTAAAGAGATCAAAGAATCAACTTATGTTGATTGGCAAGAGCAAAATCCCACTGATGATGAGTACGGTCCATCATGGCTATTTGATTATCATTCCTTATTTAAATCATTTAATCTTCATACTGATGAAATAGAAGGTTCCCAGGTGAACAGTTTGATGAGAGTGATGACGACGAAGACTCTTATGTAGGACCACTGCTCACGGTTGATCCTCCGGAAGTTATTAACACACCAAGTGATGAAAGATCTGATAATGCACTTGTTTCCACAAATGTCTCTGAGGATTCACCAGCTAATGCTAAAAATTCCTCGTCAGTTGTCAATGATGGTGCGTCTATACCTGAGACTTCAGACTCATCAATAATCCAAGAGCTGATTCCTGATGAAATAATTGTCGAGAAGTCGATTTCTGACCCTACAAATGAATCCAATAAAGAGACACCTTCAAATGTGACGAACTTACCCATCACAGTGCATGTTCCTGAGATTTCCTCTCACAAAGTCAATAAAGATCATCCCGTTGACATTATAATTGGGTCAATGATAGATGGGGTTCGAACCAGAAGCACTGCCGGAGACATAAACAGATGTCTGTACTCCTGTTTTATTTCTCAAATTGAACCCAAGAACATCAAGATGGCTCTTCTCAAACCTAGTTGGGTTGATGCAATACATGAAGAGTTGAATCAATTTACTAAACTGCAAGTATACGATTTAGTGCCACTTCCACCAGGCAAGAAAGCTATTGGCACCCGTTGGGTATTTAGAAATAAACAAGATGAAAGCAAAGTGATCATTAGAAACAAATCTCGATTGGTTGTGCATGGTTTCTATCAACAGGAGGGAATAGATTATGAAGAAGTGTTCACTCCCGTCACTCGTCTAGAGGCTATTCGAATATTCTTGGCATATGCATTGTATATGAACTTCACGGTTTATCAAATGGATGTCAAGACAACATTTTTGTATGGAAAGGTGAAAGAAGAAATTTACGTGTGTCAACCGCCTGGCTTCGAAGACAGTGATCATCCGGATTATGTCTACAAGCTCGATAAAGCTTTATATGGGTTACATCAAGCACCACGGGCTTGGTATGCCACTCTTACTAGTCATTTGCTGGCTCATGGATACACTCGTGGTGCAATTGATCAAACTTTGTTTGTCAGAAAGGTGGACAAAGATCTAATACTCGTGCAAATTTATGTGGATGATATCATTTTTGGATCCACTAATGAGGAGCTATGCACAGAGTTCAGAAAGGTTATGGAAAAGAAATTTGAAATGAGTGCTTTGGGTGAAATGACATTCTTTCTTTGGTTACAGGTCAAGCAATCAAGTGATGACATTCTAATTCATCAAGGAAAATATGCGGATGACATCATCGCCAAGTTTAAATTCACCGATGCTCAAGCGGCATCTACTCCTATGGCTGCTCGGCCAGTTCTGGATGCTGACACAAATGGGGTTGTTGTTGATCAGAAACAATACCGATCCATGATCGGATCCTTAATGTACCTGACAGCAAGTCATCCAGATATCATGTTTGTTGTGTGTCAGTGTGCTCGTTATCAAGCAAATCCTAAAATATCCCATTTAACCGCTGTTAAACGTATCTTTCGATATCTAAAGGGCAAGTCTCGGCATAGCCTTTGGTATCACAAAGAATCTAGTTTTGACCTGTATGCTTTTTGTGACAGTGATTATGGAGGGTGTCAGCTGGACAGAAAATCTACAAGCGGGGGCTGTCAATTTCTGGTAGATAGGCTAATCTCTTGGCAATGCAAGAAGCAACACACATTCTCTACTTCTACTACTGAAGCTGAGTATGTTGCCGCATCGGCTTGCTGCTCACAAGTCATCTGGATGCAACATCAATTGTTGGATTATGGTTTGACCTTTCTTAATACTCCCATTTTCTGTGATAATGAGGCTGTTGTGTTAATTGTGAAAAATCCGGTTCAACATTCTAAAAACAAGCATATTGATATCAAGGTGCACTTCATTCGCGACTGCTTTGAGAGAAATCTCATATGTCTTGAAAGGGTTGATTCTGACAACAATGTTGCAGATATCTTCACTAAAGCATTTGATACATCTCGATTCAATGTGCTTGTAGAGTCCTTGAAAATGAATGGTTTCAAAGATTAAATTGGTCACCAAAAATATTTTTCTTCATAGTTAAATTTGTACAGCTTGATTTTATGCACAAATTTAGGGGGAGAATCAAGAAAATTACAAAAAGGGTTAGCTTTAATTCTTTAGAGTCAAGAAAAATTCAAAAAGAGTTAACTTTAGTTATTTTAAAAGAAAATTCAAAATTATTGTTTGTGTCTACATCGAAAGTTTTGCAATTATAGGGGAAGTGATATGAATGTTCGTTTCTTAAGGCTAGGATCAACACATGTAAGGCTTTAAATTGAAAAGGCTAGGTTCAATGTTGGATATGTTGATAGGCTCTGCTTGTGATACACTTAAACAAAACAATATTATGATCTTAGTGGGGAACATCTCATAGAAGAGTGTAATTTGCTATTCCTGTTAACAATTGAGAACTTAAACATAAAGGTTGATGAACTGTGGATAATCCTTGCCCTATTGGGATTGCACTAACCGGGACCCTTCACAAAGGGGTTGCAAGCTTGACTTGATACAAGTCTGTAAATATTATATATCTATATAGTTAAAAGACATGCATTGACTTGCAATAGGTGAAAAGACACTCAATGATAGTGCAAAGCAAAATACTGAGCAAAAAGACACGCAATGTCAATGTCGTGCTATAAAAAAAATCCAAAAAGATATGTCTAAAGATGTACATATAAATATACTTTTAAATATTTTTATTTTTGGAAATATGTGACCGGGAAGGGATCTCTTGTCAATGCATCTAAGTCCGTAGTGCTATGACCCTGAGCTTCTGATGATTCTGAACATGTAAGCCCGTAGTGCTGTGTTTTTGATCAAATTTCGTAAGAGATTCTCTGAAAAGTTGCATAAACCTGTGCTAGTTATGCTTAATTAGTTATAATGTAGGTGCTTAAAAGATCATGAGGAAGGGAAGGTTTACCTGATAAGCTATGGGGTCCATTAAAGTTCATCAATAATTCACATAATTCATAATTCATAAAGTTACAGGTTTCTAAGATATGAGTGTGGGGCCCATTAAGTCGTATCTAACTCCACCCAACACATGATAAATTAAATCACAGTGTAAAACTTAGGTTTGAAGCTAAAGCATGAGTTTAGAAGGATCAGAATATTAGCAATCTTCTTGACACGTCTCAGTAAATATACGTGCTGAAAAATGTTCATTGGTCTGCCTGTAGAACAATATGATCCCATTACAAATTTCACAAAGGCTCGTTGATTGATGTGTTCTTTTCGATTATTTTAAATTATCTTATTTTTTGTTATTTTAAAATTTTGTTTGAAATTGAGTCTCAGTAATTAAAAGACCTAATTTAAATCCTTTGAATAAATTATCTAAGGGACTTCATTTGTGTTTACGGGCTAAAGGTGTGGCCCACCACTCTTCACGGTGGGCCCCCAATTTCAAAAGTTTGAAACCGGTTGCATATTAAGTTTTAACTAAAATCCTAATTTGGTTTACGGTATTATCTCTATATCTCTTTCTCGGCAAATTTTGTTGAAGAATCCTGTCAATTTCGTCTCCTATTACCTGACTTGCATTACAAGCTTCCTGAATCTACAAGTACATCTTCTGAACACTTAAGCTGCGTAATGAACTCATGGGAGCCGTGTTTTACCATAGAGATACTCATATAGTCGTATGTAATCCAAGACACCAATTTCATGGGTAGAATCTGAAATTGAAGGACCGATTAGGGTCGTGTTAGGTCGGCGAACTCCATTACAATAGATATAGTCGATAATCTGATGTTTAGATGCTTCAATTTAGAGATTGAGTCTGTTTTGGCGTCGCCCGAGAACCAAGGGTTTACGGTTTCAATCCCTATACACCGTAAACGATTGGTATTCCAGTGAACTGGTTAGCCGTGTACCCCATCCTAGCCGTAAACCCAAGTTTAGCCGAAAACCCATTTTGACCGAGAACCCAAGTCCAGCCGAAAACCCATTTTGACCGAGAACCCAAGTCCAACCGAGAACCCCATGTTAACCGAGAACCCTACTTTAGCCGAAAACCTCATAAAGGGACAGTAAACCCCTGATCTTCCAAGAACCCTAGAATCTTGTTATTTAATTAATTTTTCTATGTGTGTGGGTATTAACTTATTTAGTTTTGTGCAGATATGGCCGAAATGAGATTCGTTGCTGATCATAACCTTTGTGCTTTTACTCTGGACCCACCTGAAGAATTTGAATATTTCAGATCGATGGTTGTGGGGTTGACACTTTCCCCCATTAACTTTGCTATTATGGAGAATCCAATTATTTACAGAACCCATATTCAGGAGTTTTGGTCCACTGCAATGATACATCCAAATGACAACGGTGAAGAATGTATAATTGGCATTGTTCAAAGCAAGAGAATTCGAGTTTCAGAAGCAACAATCAGAACTGCTCTACCGTTTGGTGATCTACCAGCTCATCCGACCAAACTGAATCCAGATGTAGTTATTCCATTCCTCACAAGAATGGGTTATGAAGGACCTTATCCTCCTCTCTACAAGAAGCTGTTACATCCTTACTGGAGATATCTTGCACATGTGTGCATGAATTGTTTGTCGGGAAGAAAAGGAGGATTCGATGAGATAAACACTACCATTTCTTCAGCTATGGTTGCCCTGGCCATGAGCTTAGACTACAATTACTCTAAGATGGTATTTGAAGAATTTAAAAGTAATCTAAAAGGAGGAAAGAAGGAGATATTTCTCATGTATCCCAGATTTTTACAGATCATCCTTAACAGGAATCATGCTGATTTGGAGCCCAATGTTGAAACATTGGACCTGAAAGCTATGGGTCCTATGATCTTTAAGTTCATGAATGTCAATAAGCAGGGAAGAAGAGTCTATCAAGGGCTGCATCCACTTGAAAATTTTGGTAGATTTGCAGCTCTACCTGAAGAAGAAATTGAAGAACCGGCTGTGCAAGTACAAGCTGAGGTTGCTAACGAACAACTACCACCTGTTCAACCACAAAACGAACAGCCACTAGAACCAAAACCACAAGATCCAATTGAGCCTGAGTTAGAAAATGCTGAAGTAATATCTTCTTCTGATGATGAAGGCACTCCTGAAAGACCACCAGTACCAATTAACCGATATGTCAGAGAAATGGAAAGCAAAAGGCGTAGAATTGAGAATCCTCCTCTCACTTCCTCGTCTAATCAAGATGACAAGGATGCTGATTATACACCGGATCAAGATCTACCTTCCAGACCACGGAAGCGAAGAGATCCGAGAAATGTGAGAATACCACCACTCACACCAAACCCAACACCCACACAAATTCCCATTCCAACAACTTTCTCACCAACTCAATTACTCACTCAGATGCCACACTCACCTACCATCACAGTATCTCAACCTCAATCATCATCACATGATCATGACAACCCAATTATGGAAGACTTTGATTATGACAATTTCTTGGTCTCATCAAGTGAAGCCTATAAAGCTGAAAAGGCCAAAGGAAAAAGTCTGGTGGAGTCCTCTACACCTGCTCCTGTAGATCCATATGTTCTGCAGGAAAGAGTGTTTGAGTTAGAACAGCAAGTGGCCACACAGAACTCCAAGATTCAAACTCTGGAAGCAAATCAGGGCTATCTTATCACTATGGTGTATGAGTTGAAGAAACAGATTGATGATATGAAGGGAAAACAGAATGATCAAGTAAACATTGATGCAATTAATGACGATAATGATCAAGGAGGTGGAGATGATGGAGGCAATGATAAAGGTGATCATCAAGATGATACACAAGAAAGTGATCCCTTCAACTTTGAGTTTAAGGGAAATCCTAATGATCTAAAAGATGGTGAATCATCTCAACACTTGAATTCAGGTCAAGGAACAAATATCCAAGATGACAATGTTGAGAGCTCGTAAGATTCAGAGATGGAAAGACTGAATCAAGACATTGATGATGAAGTCAACATCCCAAGCTCAACTGCAAATGTACCAGAAGCTGATAATACAAGAATTAAAAAGGAGCTACCTCCTTGGAAAATGCCACCTGGTCCTCCCTCAGAAACTCATGTTACTGTCAATATAGAAAGCTACTACTCTGAGAGAGGAGACAGGTCTAGTATTGCTTCTTGGGCTTTTGATTCAGAAAAGAATATGTATGTGGTGAAGAGAAAGAGTGGACGTCTGGAATACTATAAAAGGGCTAATGACTTTAGCTCATTGACCAAACTCGATCTTCAACAGCTAAATGTAGCTTATTTTGAGAATAGAGGAAGAAACGGACAAGCTGAGATGTTTCGCACATTTTTGAATGAACCGTGCCTAACCAATTTCGCCAAAATGAAAACAGCAGAGTCCAAGCTAAAGAAGGCTAAGGGAGTCAAAGATCCTCACACAGGCAAAGTGTGACATCCAGACTTTTTATGCTAACTCTGTTAGCAAATCTCGTTAAATTCCTAACCTAGTAAATCAAATCTCAAACCTTAGAGGCTAATCATGTCACTATTCCAACTCAAACTACAAGGACTAATTGTGTAATTAGGCAAAACTCAATTCTGATCGACTTTGAAAGTCAAAATCGAATAAATGTGTTTCTGTTGACTTTCAAAAGTCAAACAACGAATTCTTGAACAAAATTCGATTCTACACTAGAAATTCTTTACAACTCGTAACCGTTTTGCACGTTACTACCATTAACAATAATCATTAAGACTTTAAACCTCGTTATTACATCGAATTAAACCCAATTATGGGTATTATACCATAACCGTCGACCCTCACGTCTTAGTTCATTAAATTCGACCATGTGGTGTGTTATTCTCGAAATCAAAATCTCCAAACACCTTAATCGCATCAATCAGAAGCTTTGGCACAGTGCAATTCGGCCGGAGAAGGAGCCGTAGTCGCCGGAGACCAAACTCGTCGACGTCGGGATCCCTTTTAGTCGATCTCCATCAATTCAACATCAATCTAGGTAATCAAACATTCATATAGCATCGCTTTTGTGTCTAGAACGAAAGCCCTAACTCAATTAAGGATTACATTACCGAATTTGTCATGAACCAAAATCTAGGGTTCATACGATTTTGGTTTAATCGAACCCTACCTCAATCAGATCAAACCATAGGGTTAGATTCGCAACCCATCACTCATCAAAAGCCCTATCATTTCAACAGTTAATTTCATAAGATTTAATCAATTTGAATTCGTGTTCTTAAATTAGGGTTTCAGTTCTTAAACGAGTAATTAAACAATCCTAGACTTGATGATTTTGCAATTAAACTCATGCATACTCACAAACATTATTTTACTTGTTTTCCCATTGGGGAGAAACATGCATAAACACAAACAATATTTTACTTGTTTTCCCATTGGGGAGGAACATGTATACAAACGAATATCATTTTACTTGTTTTCCCGTTGGAGAGAAACATGCGTACAAACAAACATCATCTTACTTGTTTTCCCGTTGGGGAGAAACATGCATACGAACAGGCATCTGTTACTTGTCTCCCAGCCAGGGAGAGACATACAAATGGAAATGGATCACATAGTATTTCATTACCACTTGTGTACCTAAGTGCGAACATAACATGCAAAGTCCTTACACACTCGGACCGTTAATATATGGAGTATAGTGAGGAAATTTGAGTAGTACTACTGGGTTTGACAAACCCCACCCGGCTAGTTGCGCTAACTTGATTGGAGGTCTAACGGGTGTAAATTGTCCTAAACACTTTCCATTGTTGATTTTAGCAACGGCGGAAGGCATCTCAAACATAAACAGTCAGCTTCGGTTGCGAACGCTTAGAGTAACTTGTACATTGTCTAGCTAGCAATAGGTGTGTCTTACGTATGTGGATCCAGTAACACTCAAACAGTTTATTTACATATAAACCTGTGAACTCACCAACCTCGTGTTGACATTTTTTCTTACATGTTTCTCATGTCTCTTTGGCACAGGTTGCACACTTAGGACATGCATGGAGTCCTACTGTCATATCATTCATTTCAAACACTTTAAACAGTTTTACTTATTTACATTAATTGACGTTTGTTACGTGTAATTACTTTTGATTTCATTCTAACGTTTACGCTTCCGCATTTAACTCTGAACATTTATGTTATGACTTTTTAAGCCTCATATAGCGTCGTTTGATGTAACTAATGACTGAGATCCTGGTTTGTCACGCTCCTAACGGTAGAACTCCGTTTGTGGATTTTGGGGGTGTGACAGATTGGTATCAGAGCCATTGGTTATAGAGAACTAGGATTGCATACTAGACTATAACCACACACATTAGTTACACGACACGGACACTCATACATGATACACATTGCATCCATACATACAATGCATTACAGGCATGGTTACTTCATCCACATCACCCTCTACTTACGAGGGACACATCATTTGCATTGCATCATCATTCCCAGTGGCGACACTCGGGGAATCACCAGAACAACATTCACTCCCGCCCGAGGGCAGCAAGACGGAGCCTTCGGAGGAGTTACTTACACCACCATCACCTGTTGGGTATGGTGGGCTTTATCAAGTCCATGTTATGGACGACACTCAGCACTAGAACATGTCTCTTTGGGAGTTGGGATTGCGAAGGCGAGTCCCTACTGTACCCACTAGCTACAATACGCCGTGTGAAGGCAGACTGTTGTGCGCATTATTATAGAGATTCATTGACAAGTAATTGTCATTACTTTCCCTAGCCATGGGCTCGCGTCTTTGGTCGATAATCTGTTGAAGAATAGATTGACCACAAAGTTGAGAACGCATTTCTCATTGCATACTCAAACCTTATCCTGACTCAGTGGAAGAACGACTATTTTTGCTTCTTCCAGTAACACATATCTATGAACTAGTTTCACTTCTCGAAGTCACATTTCATGTGCATGTTTGTTTCATGTGAATGTTCCTAACTACAATCCACTGGATTAGACTCTCGTATTGTGTTTCAACTCTAGTGAATACTCAGACCAAACTATTCCCGACTACTCACCCTGATATGAGTCCTAGTTGATCAACTTATGGCTGATGACTAAGCTTCTCGGTGACTTATCATATCTGACAACACTCTGTACTCATCAATACAAACGAAAGGACATTATGACACAGGACAGGGAGAACTAGGGTGAGCATGCAAAGCAAATTATCATTACGGGTGCACACATAATAGTAATTTGAGGTGTATGTAAATCCCGGTGAAACCTAGTGTGTGGATAAATGGTCCTAATCTGTGATTTACAGACTTAAGCTTCCACTATTCGTAGAAATTCTCCTAATCCGCTCAACGACTAATTGGTATCGTTAAATCTGTTCAACAGTTGATAGACGCGACTATCGGGTTGAAGATGTTTACGGACATACCGAACTATCATTTAATGGAATCCATCATGTTATTTGCACTCACTTAGTGACTGTAAGACTCTCATTCAAACTTGATCAAGGAAACCATCTTGATTGAAACTCTAATAGAACCTCATGGTAAACCCACCGACTCCATCTATGTAAGCGGAATTTGAAGAATTCTTTCTTGCTAACACGTTATTCCTTACACTTCAACAATACTTTCCCTTTGACTCTATTACCTTATCCGGTGACTAATCCTTAGACTAAATTGAATTATACCCCAGCATACCTAGTTATTCCAATGACATTAGAGAATGGGGATTTGTCTAGCTAACCATCAGTTGAACACGATTACTTATACAGACATCCTATCCCTTATGTTACCGGAATCTGTATCTCATTAAATTTCTTTTCCTACATGTGAACCTCTTCCATTTACCTTTTCATTGACCGACGCTTACCTTATAAGCATGGGTCTCATTAGGAATCTCAGCATGACTTCACAATTTTCAAGTTGGTGCAGTCGTACTCCAACTCTATTAGAAGCCAAGTATACTATTGAGATAGCAGACGATCAGATAATTGAAGCAACCCACATTCTTAAGGGATGTAAGCACGGATTGGCAGGTCATAAGCTTGAGATTAACCTCATGCCAGTCACACTTGGCAGCTTTGACGTAATCATTGGCATGGGTTGGTTACCTAAGAACCGACTCAAAATCATTTGTCGTGATAAAATCATTCGCCTTCCTCTCCCTAGGGGAGAAACCCTTTCTATCCAAGGCGAAAGAAGTGGTGCAGTCGTTGGCATCATATCCTTCACGAAAATACAAAGGTGTCTTCGAAAAGGGCAAACTGCTATTTTGGCTCTCGTCGCCAAGCAGCCATCAGGGGAGAAGAATATTGACGACATCCCAATCATACGTGACTATCCAGAAGTATTTACCGAAGACTTGCCTGGTCTTCCGTCTCATCGTCAAGTCGAATACCAATTTTATCTAGCACCCGGAGCAGCGCCTATTGCTCGAGCACCGTACAGACTTGCACCTAGCGAATTACAAGAGTTATCTACACAACTGCCAGAGTTGTTAGATAAGAGATTCATCAGACCTAGCTCATCTCCATGGGGAGCTCCCATCCTATTTGTCAAGAAGAAATACGGGATTTTCCGTAGGTGCATCGACTATCGTGAGCTGAACAAAGTGACGATCAAGAATCGTTATCCTCTACCCCGCATAGATGATCTGTTTGATCAACTCCAGGAATCAAGCTTCTATTCCAAGATAGATCTTAGATCCGGTTACCATCAACTGAGAGTCTGGGATGAGGATATCTCTAAGACTGTCTTCAGAACTAGGTACGGCCACTATGAGTTTATGGTCATGCCTTTCGGACTGACCAACGCACCCGCGGTGTTCAAAGATCTCAGGAACCATGTGTGTAAACCTACCTTGATCAGTTCGTCATCATTTTCATTGATGACATCCTCATCTATTCTAAGAACAAGGAAGGACATGAGGAGCACCTACACTTAATCCTTGAATTGCTGAAACAAGAGCAATTGTATGCCAAATTCTCTAAATGCGAATTCTGGATTTGCGAAGATTCAACTTCTAGAACATGTAGTCAACGAGAAAGGAATACATGTCGATCCATCTAAAGTAGAAGCTATCAAAAATCGGACAGCACCGATGACTCCAACAGAAGTGCGACAATTTCAGGGATTCGCTGACTGCTACCGTCAATTCATCAAGGGAATCTCAAAGGATTGCTCAACCTCTCATTACTCTAACTCAAAAGGGGTAAACCCAATAACTGGAGTGAAACTCAGGAATCCGCATTCCAACTGTTGAAACAGAAACTCTGTAGTGCACCTATCCTATCTCTTCCTGAAGGAACGGATGACTTCGTAGTGTATTGCGATGCCTCTATTCAAGGCCTTGGTTGTGTGTTGATGCAACGCGAAAAGGTTATCGCATATGCTTCCCGTCAATTGAAAGTTATGAGAAAAACTATACTACCCATGACCTAGAATTGGGAGTTGTAGTGTTTGCTTTGAAAATCTGGAGACATTACTTGGACGATACCAAGTGCACCATTTACACCGATCACAAGAGTCTTCAGCATATTCGAATAGAAGGAGTTGAACACCCGACAACGCCGTTGGATCGAACTTTTGAAAGACTATGACTGTGCTATCAAGTATCAGACTGTGCTATCAAGTATCATCCGGACAAGACTAATGTGGAAGCCGATGCCCTAAGCCGGAAAGGAACTAAACCTAGACAAGTTCGAACATTTCAACTCACTATCCATCCTGGACTACCCGATCAAATCCGTAGTACTCAACTTGAACCCCTGAAAGAGGAAAACCTACTGTTAGAGTCCACACGTGGTATGGAAGAACAACTTGAAGTCAAATCAGACGGTATTCGCTACTCTGCGGAACGAATGTGAATCCAAAGTTCGAAAATATAAGGGAGCTTGTAATGGATGAATCTCGCAAGTCTCGCTATGCCATTCACCTTGGTTCCGATGAGATGTATCATGACCTAAAGGTTCTATGTTGGTGGCCGAACATAAAAGCCGATATAGCAACCTATTTGAGCAAGTGCCTGACCTGCTCAAAAGACAAAGTCGAGTACCAAAAACCTTCTACTTTGCTCCAGCAACCGGAAATTTCAATGTAGAAATGGGAGTAGGTTTACATGAACTTTATCACTATACTACCCCGAACTCCTACCGGCTACGACACCATCTGGGTGATCGTAGATCGTTTGGTAAAATGCACTCACTTCCTAGCAATTAAAGAGACTGACAAGATGGAGAAATTAACTCGCATCTATCTGTAAGAAGTAGCCTCTCGACACGGGGTGGAATCCTCAATCATCTCAAATTGTGACGCTCGGTTCACCTCACGTTTCTGGCAATCTTTACAAAAATCCCTAGACACGCGCCTAGATATGAGTACAGCATACCATCCTCAAACAGATGGCCAGACATAACGTACTATTCAAACCCTAGAGGACATTCTACAAGCTTGGTGATCGATTTCGGTAGCAGTTGGAAAACTCACTTGCCTTTAGTGGAGTTATTCTACAATAACATTTATCACACTAGCATCAACACAGCACCATTCGAGGCATTATACGGATGGAAATGCCGATCACCTATTTGTTGGGCTGAAGTTGGGGGTAGCCAACTTACGAGTCCTAAACTCGTATTCGAAACCTCTGAAAAGATCATTCAGATTAGAAACCGTATGGCGGCAGCTCGTGATCGTCAAAAGAGCTATGCCAATAAGCGTCGGAAACTGCTTTAATTTCAAGTAGGCAGCATGATCCTATTAAAAGTCTCACCTTGGAAAGGTGTAATCCGTTTTGATAAACAAGGCAAGCTAAACCCTCGTTATATTAGACCGTTCAAGATAGTGAAGAGAATTGGTCCAGTAGCGAATCAACTGGACCTACCTGAAGGACTGAGTGGTGTACACGACGTCTTTCATGTCTCGAACTTGAAGAAATATCTAGCAGACGAGTCACTCGCTGTTCCTCTTGAGGAACCGATCATCGATGAACAATTGCGTTTCATCGAGGAACCGGTAGAAATAATGGATAGGGAAGTCAAAATGCTTAAACGTAGTAAAATCCCTATTGTCAGAGTTCGTGGGAACTCGAAACGCGGACCGGAATTCACATGGGAGCGTGAGGAACAGATGATCCGCAAGTATCCTCATCTGTTCAATCACTTCATGTCAAACACTTAAGATACTATTCTAATTTTCGGGACAAAAATCCTTTCAACTAGGGGATGATGTGACATCCAGAAATTTTATTTATTTATTTTAATTTTCGGGACGAAAATTCTTTCAACTAGGGGATGATGTGACATCCAGACATTTTAGGCTAACTCTGTTAGCAAATCTCATTAAATTCCTAACCTAGTAACTCAAATCTCAAACCTTAGGGCTAATCCTGTCACTATTCCAACTCAAACTGCAAGGACTAATTGTATAATTAGGCAAAACTCAATTCTAATTGACTTTGAAAGTCAAAATCAAATAATTGTGTTTCTGTTGACTTTCAAAAGTCAAACAACGAATCCTTGAACAAAATTCGATTCTATACTTGAAATTCTTTACAACTCGTAACCGTTTTGCACGTTACTACCATTAACAATAATCATTAAGACTTTAAACCTCAATATTACATCGAATTAAATCCAATTATGGGTAATTATACCATAACCGTCGACCCTCACGTCTTAGTTCATCTAATTCGACCATGTGGAGTGTTATTCTCGAAATCAAAATCTCCAAACACCTTAATCGCATCAATCAGAAGCTCTGGCATAGTGCAATTCGGCCGGAGAAGGAACCGTAGTCGCCGGAGACCAAACTCGTCGAAGTCGGGATCCCTTTTAGTCGATCTCCATCAATTCCACATCAATCCAGGTAATCGAACATTAATATAGCATCGCTTTTGTGTCTAGAACGAAAGCCCTAACTCAATTAAGGATTACATTACCGAATTTGTCATGAACCAAAATCTAGGGTTCATACGATTTCGGTTTAATCGAACCCTACCTTCGACTCGATCTCAATCAAATCAAACCACAGGGTTAGATTCGCAACCCATCACTCATCAAAAGCCATATCATTTCAACAGTTAATTTCATAAGATTTAATCAATTTGAATTCGTGTTCATAAATTAGGGTTTCGGTTCTTAAACGAGTAATTAAACAATCCTAGACTTGATGATTTTGCAATTAAACTCATGCATACTCACAAACATTATTTTACTTGTTTTCCCGTTGGGGAGAAATATGCATACACACAAACAATATTTTACTTGGTTTCCCGTTAGGGAGGAACATGCATACAAACGAATATCATTTTACTTGTTTTCCCGTTGGGGAGAAACGTGCGTACAAACAAACATCATCTTACTTGTTTTCCCGTTGGGGAGAAACATGCATACGAACAGGCATCCGTTACTTGTCTCCCAGCCAGGTAGAGACATACACACGGACATGGATCACGTAGTATTTCATTACCACTTGTGTACCTAAGTGCAAACATAACATGCAAAGTCCTTACACACTCGGACCGTTAATATATGGAGTATAGAGAGGAAATTTGAGTAGTACTACTGGGTTTGACAACCCCCACCCAGGTTAGTCGCGCTAACTTGATTGGAGGTCTAACGGGTGTAAATTGTCCTAAACACTTGCCATTGTAGATGTTAGCAATGGCGGAAGGCATCTCAAACATAAACAGTCAGCTTCGGTTGCGAACGCTTAGAGTAACTTGTACATTGTCTAGCTAGCAATAGGTGTGACTTACGTATGTGGATCCAACAACACTCAAACAGTTTATTTACATACAAACCTGTGAACTCACCAACCTCGTGTTGACACTTTTTCTTACATGTTTCTCAGGTCGCTTTGGCACAGGTTGCACACTTAGGACATGCATGGAGTCCTACTGTCATATCATTCATTCCAAACACTTGAAACAGATTTACTTATTTACATTAATTGACGCTTGTTGCGTGTAATTACTTTTGATTTCATTCTAACGTTTACGCTTCCGCATTTAACTCTGAACATTTATGTTATGACTTTTTAAGTCTCATATAGCGTCGTTTGATGTAACTAATGACTGAGATCCTGGTTTGTCACGCTCCTAACGGTAGAACTCCGTTACTGGATTTTGGGGGTGTGACACAAAGACTGGTATAACGTCATCTGGCCTGCTCCCAAGATAGTCAAGATAGTGCTTGTTCACAAGAAAATCCCAGTAAATACTGTAAGAGATTTTCAATATTGGGCATATGATCCAGTGTCAGCCGAAGCTCTAATAGTCACTGATCAAGCAGAGTTGAGATACTGGATCCATTTGACTTGTCTAAGTTTGGTGGGGAAGACATCAAAGTGTTAGCAAGAAACCAAATTAAACATGAGCAGCTATGGGAAGAACAAGCAAAGATTTTTATTGTTGCGGTTGCTGACATCTTGAGGAAGAAGTTGTATGCTGGGAGTGGAGATCATGGTGAAGAAATAAATTTTTGAAGTAAAGAAAGCTTAATCCTAGGGGGAGATTGTTAGACCTAGATCGTTTGTTATGATTAAGCTCAGCTATTAATGTCTTTATATGATGTAAACGTGAACCAAGGGATCACAGGTTGAGTAGATATGGGCCGACCATTAGGCCGAGTAGGGGTATTTAGGCCTATTAAGGTTTGTATGGGTATAAATATCTCTAAACCCTAACCGTGTGAGGTTAGCGGTTGTGTTTAGTTTTTCTCTGTAATTCCGTTAAGTAATATACGAGTATTACGAGTGAATCCGTGTGTTCTTGAATCATCACAATCAATAGTTTTCGCCTATTGATTGTGAGACTTGATATCGTGTATGTGCGTATTCGAGTGTGTGTTTATACGAAGATCCATCAAGGTTGGGACTTACAGAATCAGATGTCCTCGATCTTTTGGATGATTGACTTTTAAACTCGGCACCCATGAGAGGAATTTGAACCCACATTGAATGATCTTTAACAATATCCCATGACGACATGTGGGTAAAGGCTCTGTTTTTGTTGTACAACTTAAACTGCTTATGATTCTTCTTCCTTATATCTTCTCCTAACCGGTTGCTTCGCCAATTGGTCACCTTGTTGTTGTATATAGCGTTGAACTTCAATATCTTCGTATTCATATCGTTACATTATGAATTACGTTGATAGATGCTACGCTTGTCCCAAACTTGGTCTGTAAAATGTTTTTGATATCGCTTTAAAAAAAGTTAGATTTTTGTCGATTTATAACCTTTGGATCTTCGGATATCGTGATCCAAGCCTTTGCCAATTCTTCATCGTCGTTCCATGGTTGTGGTTTCGCCTTAGTAGATGTGTTTCGTATGTTTTAATCATCGAAGGGGGTTGGCTTTCATCGCTCGACTCCTCAGATTTGTTGACGAGGCATGTATGGGTTGTGGTAATATAATAGGTCAAGGTTATTGTCATCTTGTTGGAGATAGAATCATTATATTGTAGTTGACTGGAAATTGAGGAATTTGTTGAGAAAATTGTGAGAATTGTGTGGGAACATTTGTAAAGTGTTGAAATTATAGGAATGTGGGTTTGGTTGAGATTAAAGGGGTAGGGTTGAGAATGAAATTGGCTTTGTGATGATTCGGCTATTTTTTTTGTCTTGTTTCGGCTTGAACCGGCCTTCTTTGCGTCACAAGACCTTGCATCCATGGAAAGCGAGCAAAAACAATAATATTTTGAGAGAGAATAGGGGGAGATTTAAGTAAGTAAAAACAATACCTTGAGTTGGTATTTATTTATATGTTAGAAATGAAAATTTAATTATTTTTCTAAGACTAGCCATTAGGGGGGGTAGGGTTGTCCAATTTGCTCGGCACTCAAAACTTGCTCGATTGAAAAAATGTTTTAAAAATGCTCATTAGATTTCAGCTCGGTTTGTAAACGAACGATCATGAGCAAAGGTACATTCGATTGTTTGGCTCGAAATATTTTTCAGTTTATTATACATACACATACACACACAAATATACAATTACATAGGCCCACCGACTAATTTTCTACACTATAAAATTGGCCTAATGATATAAAATTACTAGCCTAGTCCGCTACCTAATTGTGTAAGTTCTAATACTCAAAACCCTAGTTCGAGAAAAAAATTACCTAACTCAGGCACTCAGCCGCTCTTGTCCGCTCTCAATCTCGTTCACACTTCATATCCTCAATCCTCACACTATAGCTGTCCAAATTGCTTGACGCTTGAAACTCGCTCGATACTCAATCGAAAATTGCTTGTTCAATTTTGGCTTGGTTTGTAAACGAGACGAACGGCTAGGTTTCGGTTTGTAAACGAGTCGAGCACGAACATGCCTTTGCTCGGTCCGGTTCGACTCGTGAACAACCCTAGGGGATTAGCCGTTAAAATTCGAAGATTGAGGAAATAGAGCCGTTGGTTCTTCGGTATTCCATCGAATGGTCTCGTCAGTTTTCACCTAATTTTACGATGCAGAGCCGAGTGAGAATGGTGTTCCCGTACCACATTACAAACCCACGTTCTCGAGGGTAATCCCTCCTCTCTAAGGGGTGGTAGAAAATGACTCAAAATAGGTCGGGAGACGAGTTCTGACGAGTTGCTTGTGGTGGTAAGTGGCAGGTCCACACGGTGACGAGGTTGGGAGGGTTCGATCGGAAACAATAAATGAACACAATGGAGAAATGGTGTTGTCTAATTCAGCTTGTAAAAAATTTAAAGATGGTAACCCATATTAGACTTGGCCTAGTGAGCTTAGCCTCGACCTAGATTGGCCCACTAGAGTTATCCCTAATCACCCCTATAAAAGGGGACTTAACCCCTCTTTGCAAAGGATTCTCTCCTCAAACTTCCCCATGAGAGTGTCATCATACGCCATCTTCCACATTTATTACTCTAACGCTTTGACCTCGGACCCCTTCTAACAAGTTATTTATAGTTTCTTTAGCCTCGTTTCATGCTCAAGAAGACGAAGAATGATTGATACAACCTTCAAGAAGACTCTGAAGATAAAGAATCTCGTCTCCTTCACTGTTGCACGTGTTGAACTAATATGCACAAATAACAATATATAACAATACTATTATTAAGGTACGATAAAAAAGTTACCTTCCAAGCAACAATCATTAAATGTTTTATGAAAACATTTAGACAGGAATAAATTGTTTATGAAATAATTTATGAAAAAGTAATTAATTTATTTTGAATAAACTAATAAAAGGTTATTAATTAAAATTATTCATTTAATAGATGAGTAATATTTAAATATTCAATTTAAATATTTGAATTAATTTAAAATTCAAAACCCTAACTTTTTCCAAAAGTTTAAGATATTTATAAAATTGGATGAGATTTAAAGAATCAATAGACAATTCAACAGAAAAACCCTATTCTCTCGTCCCTCTCTCTCCGCGTCATTCGTCGCCGGCCTCTTACCGGCACCGTTGCCGCCAACTAACCATCGGCAACCACTTTCGCTAAGGCTGCAAACGAATCGAAGGTTCAGCGAACAGTTCATGAACCTTTCGATAGGAAGTTTGTTTATGTTCGTTCGTTTAATAAATGAACTCACATGAACATAAAATTTCGTTCATTTAGTTAAATGAACCAGCATGAACATATGTCACATTTGTTCATTTATGTTCGTGAACACTCGGTAATGTGATCATTTATGTTCGGTCATTTGTTTTCGTTTATGTTGTTCGCTTATGTTCATTTATGTTAATTATGTTTATGATAAATATGTCAAGTATGTGGATATAATTATGTCAATTGTCAAGTACTTTATATTTATCTTTGTTGGACTTTATGTAATGTTAATTTGAGATGAAAATGTTGATTTTATTATCAAATGAATTTGTGTTCGTTTGTGTTCATGAACGTTCATTTTTTTGGTTTACGTTTGTTTATGTTTGATATATAGAATTATTGGACGAACACAAATGAACATGAACAAGTTCATTTCTTAATGAACAAACACGAACAGGAAATCTCGTTCGGTTATGTGTTCGTGAATAGTTAATGTACATGAAATTTCCTTAATGAACGAACACGAACAAGGCACTGTCCGTGTTCATTCCGTTTGTTTGTAGCCCTAACCGCTGCCGCCGCCTCCTTTACCCCTTGTGGATTTCGGTTTTCGTGTTTCGGATCTAGCGGCCGGATTGTTGAGATCGAGGTGTTCAATCATGTTTAGCTGTCAACTCGTGAATGTTATTTGATCTAATATGTTGTTGGATTTCGTTTGCATCTCCACCCTAAAGGGTGGATAAAAATTTTGTTTGATCCGGTTCACATGTGCGCTTCCGCATGTTTATTTTACAAAGTTTTAAAGTCGGTATATGAAACCGAACAACACGGATCTGGGTTTCATATCTATACATACTAATAAATAAAGATTTTGGGTGTCACATGTCATTCTCATATTCATCCTTAATATTTTTTTCCCGCCTCTCTCTCCTATTTAATGTTAGAAGTTTCAATAAAAAAATTATAATTTTCTCCTATTAAATAATACTGATTTTTATAACTATTTTTATAAAATATTTTTTAATTAAAAAATAGATTTGTTCATAAAACATTTTTAGAAATTGAACATTTCTTTCATTCTTTTTATAAAAACATTTTTTTAAAATAACTATATAACGTTTCCAAAATTTGTATTAAAAAATTATGTAATATGTCAAAAATATGTAATATTAGATCTTTATTACTAAGTATTATAACACTACATTTATTCACCATGTATAATATACATGGTTTCCAACCTATATTATAATAAATGAATTACTATACTTGCTACGTGTCGACTTCTGATTAAATATAGCCTTTTGTTTTAGACTTTATCTCCTATTAAATATTGATGATGTTAAATAAATAAAAATCTGATATATATTCTAATATTTTATTAAAATTTATTAAATCATAAGAAATTTTCAATTATTTCTTATTTCACAGATGACTAATAACATCAACATACAAATTTTCATAAAAAATACTGTTTTATAACAAGTTGCATTTATTCAACCCATGTAAAACATGGGCTTTAACCTAGTACCTAATAAATATATATCTATAATTTCATTCTTAATTAAGTATAAGAATTATAATCATTATCTAGTCATGTTAACTCTTTTAAATGAATATAATCCCTGATAATTAAAAGTTATATTTTATCGTAGCTCTAAGGGTCATGATTAATATTATCACTGATAATCAAATAGAAATCTTGAAAAGTATGCTCAATATTATCACTATATAAAATACGACCTCAATATGCAGTGGCGGATCCAGAATTTTTTTTCAGGGGGTTCACTGTTTTTAGATGATCCAATTTCATAGGGCCGGACATAAAAATTTTCGGTTCGGTTCGATTGGTCGGGTCGGGTCGGGTCGGGCAGGGGCGGCTCAACCATTTTTGGAGGTCTAAAGCAAAGAAAAAAACATGAAAATTATGCTTCAAATGTTCACAAAATCAACTAATTTGTATTTAAGAGTCATCTACTCATTTGTTTCTATCAATTTTTTACCTCTAATCATATGAATGCTCAAGAACACACATTTAGTTCAAGAAAGAGTTCTTAGTTTTATAGCTTCACAACCGGATCAACCGAGCAGCAGTGGGCGCCGTCGTAAGGGGGTTCACCCTATAATATTTTAGGGGGTTCACCCTAGTTTTTTTACCTACCGTTACACTAAAATTTCAAAACTCGGGGGGTTCCTGTGCACCCCCCCTCGCTTCACTACATCCGCCCCTGTCAATATGTATCATTTGAAAAATAAATAACATTTATCTTCGAAACTTGCGAAAATATATTACAAGTAGGCAGGGGTGTTAAAAAATCCGAATCCAAAATTAAACGCTAAACATTTAAAAAATGTATCAAAAGTAGGGGTGTTACATCACAAAAGAGTTTATGATGGAATGAAAAGACTTTAGGCAAGGGGTTCTCCTTTCTTTTTCTTGTTACTTCTTAGTGGTTGAGGTGTTTAAAATGACAATTGTTGAGACATACACTAAAGGTAAATTAAGGGAGTTTTTTTAAAAAGGGACGAAAATATGAAAATGATGACCTCCTTCTTAAAGAATCTGGTCACGAATATTAGAAACTAGATTATAGTGCTAAAATGTTCCACAAGCTTCAAAACTCAAAGTTAACTTTTTTAAAGACATCTTATGAGCTTTATACAATTGTGGCCGATTTTTAAGTAATCTTAAAGTTCAAATAAACACACATCGTTTGTCCTTTAAACTAATGCGCTTGTACACCGTATAATGTGTAGACGTGTTGTTAACTTGGGAAATCGAAGTTTGACTTCATATTTTATCTAAGACCTCTACGATCGATTCAAGTCCTTATGCTTGTTAGTTTTTCAAAGTTGTCCAACTCTTGGCAACGTTTTTATATTCACTATGGACGGTCGATGCATGACACGCCTTTCACATCAAACATACTTCTTCGGTCCAATTTTTATTGATTCATTTGCTTCAATTTTTTGATCTTTTGGACATCGTTGTTGATAACTGAAGAATGTAGGATGTGAACATATGAATAATTATATTTAGTATTTGTATCACGTGCTCAATTTTTATTATTGTAAAAATAAAGAGTGCATTTCACAAGGAAAAAAAATTGAATAACTGAAGTGAAAAGAAAAAAAAATCTATGCACAATCAAAAACCCAGCTCCAGATTACTACTAACATTGAAATTTGATTGATCTTGTAACAACAACCAACATAGTAGAGCAGTAATTAGCAAGAGTAGAAGTTTATTTTCATCTTTTAAGCGATTCATGATCAGATTAATATAAAGATTCTAGTAGGATACAATAAGGGAATTATGTAAAACCTAGCAAGCTCGCTTCTATTGTTCACGAATAACCTATTAACACAAAGATCTTCACAATTTCTTTGAGTTTTGTTAGATAAAATACCTACACTCTATACATTTGATCGGCATACTTACCATCTTCTGTTTTTGAATTTTCAACCGTCATCATATCATGCATGTACATTTGATGGGCATACTTAAACTATTCATCAAATTGGTTTTTGTCACTTCTCATTTGTATTTTAAAGGCTAAACACATATCATTGACTACACCAAAACATACTTGCAAACAAACGGAAGTTTATTGTCCAAAAACTTCGAGACAACGTGTTTCGGGTTTTCAGAAATTTTATTTCTTTGGCAATAGTAGATCCAGGGATGTTCGAAAATTTTCACAACTGTCCAAGACTTTAAATGCAAGAAATGGGTGTCACATCTGAGAGTATTTGGATCCTAAAAATGTAGGATACGAGCATCTAGTATGCTTCTTTAATAGGGTGACAAGTTGTTATTTGGGATTTCATGGAATGGATTTAGAGTTTTGTCGTCTTCTGAAGAACTACTGATCAATGGAAGTTCAAGCCATATCTTTTGCCTACAAGATATGAGGATCTACATATGTGGGCGAGAATGACAATGAAATACATCAGGTTATCGGTGGATTCATGAAGATGCAAGACAATATTATAAGATATTGATAGTATCATTCTAGGGGGAGATTCTTGGGTATAAATAATATAATGATATTATCAATCAAAAGATCCAAAAGAAAACGGTTTTTTTTAGTGTTCGACGACACTAATAGCGTCGCCATGTTCCCAGATGACACTAGCTAGTGTTGTTGACGTGTATGGGCGACACTAATAGTGTCATCGTCGTGCATTGGTGACACTAGTGTTCTTTAACAGATGCAACTGATTTGGAGAATAAGGATCGAGAGCTATAAGTAGGGTATTAGATCTCATTTGTAATTTTTGGTTTTTCTATGAGCTATCACCCCAGGGAGCTCACCCGGGGTGGGTGAAAGTTATGTATTTATTTATCCAAAATCAATGAAAGATTGTAGCTTTATGTTTCTATAACACCCGAAATACAGAATTAAATTCTTTTTGTAAATTCATCTGTAATTCTTCGATTCCTCGGGATCGACTTTCAATTAATATTTTTGGAAATCCCATATAGATTATTTCAAAACAATTTAAAATTTGTAAGCATGTGCGGAAGCGGTACCAATCCCAATCCCAAAAGCGAAATCAAAGTTTCAACCAAACATCTTAAGTTAATACATCATAATCGGCCATTAGTTTTCACAAAGAAACAAGGTTTTAAGAAAGACAACACCAAAGAACAACATGAGAATCCAATTCCGCTTGCGTAGGACCTAAGTTTAGACGGGAGCTTTACCTACAACCAAAACATCATTTTAAACATGATTTTTAATGATAAGTAACTATAAGGACAACCCACAAGTCCCTACACAAAAGATTGGCCAAAACCCCAAAAGTACTGAAAATTCCAACATATATCAGAACGTTTTTGTTGTATGATGCATCCCCAGCAGGTTCAACATGCCCAAATTTTTGTTTTTTAATCCGTCGACCCATTTGGTTCAATCATGACTTGTTCCTCTAGTCGTGTAAACGTTATTTGGACCTCATTATCATACAAATACTCCCATTACATGTAACCACCCCCATGAACACCAAGTATTACTAAACAACATTCAAACATGGTATTTGATTTTCATTCCTATCAAGCAAATGAAATTCTAGGCCTCAAGACAATGTTGAGAGACTCATGATTTCAACCATAAAATATGAAGTATTAGGTCTCAATACACCTTTGTGAGACTCATGACTTCAATTACCAATTAAAAAGTGCTAGGTATTAATACATCGGTGTGAGACTCATAACTTCAATCATCATTTAAGAATTACAAGGTCTCAATACTCCGTTGTGAGATTCGTGACTTCAATCACCAATTGAGAAATGCTAGATCTCAATGCACCGTTATGAAACTTAAGATTTCTATCACCAATTAAGAAGTAATAGGTCTCAAAACACTATTGTGAGACTAATGACTTCAATCACCATTTAAGAGATCCTAAAATCTCATTACTACCACGTTGTACAACATGTAGCAAGTAAACACCAATTATGACACACCAAACACCACACATTCCATTTAACACCAACACCAATATCAACATTTAACATTAATGTTGAACACCAAACCTTAAACACCAAGCATTACGCATCAATCACCATGCGTTAATACTAAACACCAAGTATAAGTCACCAAAGCCAATACCCAACATCAATATAATGATATTACTAACATATATATGTAACTACAACTCACATATATCAATACTAAGTAAGTGTAAAGACACTTAACTTTTACTTTAGACGAATAGCATTGATCTTTACTCTTTATAGCTTGATTACCTAAAAATACACACTTTGTTTAGAAATCTAGTAACCCCCAAGTTATCATTCTTACTTAGAATGGTCAAATCAACCTTAATTAAGCCTCTAAACCCTTTATTACATCATCCAACCCATTTGACTCGTTACGGTTCACCTAAGTTCCCTCAACACTTTAATTTCACAATTCACCCATTATGATTGTGGTTACTACCAGGTTTATTGTTCATAGACATGCCACAACACTCAGACACCTTTCACTCACCATCTAAAACCCCCAATTTGAAAATCCCCAAATTAGGCCCTCAAGAACCCTAATTCTTGAATCATCAAATTAATTGAGGTTTGTTATCAATTTATATGTCTATTATCACCATAAACACTTACCAACCTTCAATTTATTATTTAAACATCACTAGATTGAAAACCCCCCAAATTAACCCTCAATAACCCTAATTCTTAAATCACCAAATTGATTGTTAGATGATGTAATCTACTTCCCATTACCTTCAATCAAGTTAGGTTATCATTTTTAACAAGTTATTAACCATCTAGACCACCTAATTCAACCCCTCCATATGATTCCTCCAAAATCCACCAAGAACACCAAAAATGGTGATTCAAAAGATGAAATGATGCTTACTTGATGTTTAGAAAGAGAGGATTACATCAAAACCAACTGAATTCACATGCATCGTCTTGATTTGATGATCTCAGCCACCTCCCTTTGCTCCTCTCTCAAACTTGCAACACCAAACATACCATTGTGTGTGTCGCCACTCTTAATCCCCACACAAATCAGATTTTGGTATTTTACAAAACCAGTCCTTGTACTTGTAATTTGATCCCTTGCACCAAAGTTAGCCATTTCTAACTTTTGTAACTAGCCTACAACTTCCGTTAATGATATTTACACACCCTATGATATGTTTAACATATAATATGGTAAATCCAGAATTTGGTTCGTTACAGTTCCTATCGTGTTTATTTTGTTGTTTGATTGTTTGTTTATCTCACAACAACTCGTGTGTAACATCCCAAAATGTCGAAAAATAAAGTTAGCGAGTTCAAGCGGGACGAAGTCGGGCCGGGTCAGTCGCGAACCGGGCTTGGGGAGGTCTCCCCTATAAATAGCAAAAAGCCTCTTCACTTCTCCTCCTTACAGTTCTAGAGAGAGAAAACCGTAGAGTGAGAAAGTGTCAGAATCGCACAAGATTGCACCCGCTCGTGTCTCCTGCACTCGTGAAGAGAACCTCCAAAGCGGAATCGTCATCCAGGTAACCATTCGAGCTAAATCTGAGTTTTTAGTTCGTTTTGGGTTTTTCGGGTTTTGGGTGAAAATCGAACGTTTTTGTGGATGAAACTTAAGAATAAGCTTAGGTTTAGTATCTACAATGGAAAACGGTTGTTTTGAACAAAGAAGGTTGAAGATTTGACACAACCGAATGCGAAGTTAGGGTTTTCGCGAAGAACAGGTCGTGCGCACTTGCTAAGTGCGCACGGAGCAGGTCCTGCGCACTTGCTAAGTGCGTAGGAGGAGGGTCCTGCGCACTTGCTAAGTGCGCAGGAGGAAGGACCTGCGCACTTGCTAAGTGCGCAGGAGGCAGGGTCTGCGCACTTGCTAAGTGCGCAGGCAGCAGGGTCTGCGCACTTGCTAAGTGCGCAGACATCAGACTGGTTAAGTAAAGCTAGTATGTTTAGAAGGGTTAAACCGTTAGAGTCGGTAATGGTCTGATGTGTATGTAACTACTCAATTCAGATCGTACGTGAAGTCATTGGACCTTCGTTTAGGACAACCGAGACTAGCTTATCAGGTGAGTTCTAGAGCCCTCTTTTAAATGTTTTGTTAATGTTTTTGGGCTGGTGTGCATACTTACGAAATGATGTTTAACGAAATGATGTTTTAACAAAACGATGTTTACGAAAGGAAAGGTTTTGAAATGTTTTTGCCAAAAAGGTTACGAATGCTTTATGAACGGTTTAAATGAGGAAATGTTTAATGAGAAGAGAAAGAGGTAAAGGTTTTAAAGAAGTCATTACAAATCTAATCTGTCGAATGAATGGAATTGACGAATGAAGTCTGGGAATGAGATTCCCAGCCTTGTGGTAGATTATGGACAGCGAGCCATAGTTGCCACAAGAACAACAGGGGCATTGTCTATGTGGCATGTCAATGGTTATGATGTTGTACAACTGGTAAAGGGAGTAACGACGGTTACTCAGGGGTTAACGTGACCCTATGTAAGGTTAAATTATGATCCGACGATGTTATGGCTGAGAGTCATAACCGTCGATGGAAGTTGTCGGTTTATGGACATGAGAGCCATAGGGGCAACTGAATGGGTATTGTCGGTCCTCGCGCAGTTAGCCTTGGGGGCAATACCAAAAGGGAATTGACGGAATGTATGGTATTGTCGGTCTTCGTGCAGTTAAGCCTTAGGGGCAATACCATACTAAATGACGGAACGAAGGGTAACACAGATCTAGATAATAATGTATGACTTAAATGAATGTTAAAAGTTTTAAAGAACGATCCGTTTAACGGTGTTTATGATTATGATGTTGATGATGATATGGGTACGAAACCTTTTTAAAGATATTATTATTACATGCTTTTGTGAAAGGTTTTACTAAATGAATGATGCGTTTTTGGCAAATGTTAATGTTAAAGTTTTTATTTGAAATGCTAGAACTCACCAGCGTAGCTGACTTTTTAGTATGCACATTCAGGTTAAGGCAGGTATGGACGATGGACGGCGATGCTTGGCAAGCGAGAAGAGTTACCCGGCCGATCATGAAGACTGGCATCCCGTTATGAGTTGTGTATGTTAAGTTTATGTAATTGACAATGTACGCTTCCGCATGTATGAACAAGTTTTTAGTTATGTTGAATGAATGATTCCACTGCGTTATTTGATATTCATGTTTAAGAACTGTTTGTGAATGAGTAAATCCAACGGGTGAGGCCTCCCGGGTTTGGGGCCTTACAAGTTGGTATCAGAGCAATAGTTTGAGAGATTCGGACACTCCCAGTGTCTGAACTTAAACTTTGAATGGGACCGAAAGCGGATGCCAGCACGGGTAACTCGAGCCAAAGCATCAGGTATGAAGGTAGTATGTATTTACGTATATAGTATGCCTTAGAAAGGGTTAAGTAAGGACTTGTGTTCTGATGGAATCACAAAGGTGGTCAAATAGAAATCGAAAGGTAGTGTAATGGTTAATTACAGATGGCCAGTGTATATTAACATCTTACAATACTTATTGAATTTTATTTGTTAACTAGCGTGATGACATTGGATTTCTTGTCTTATAGAACGAAATGGCTAGGAGAGGGAACGGAAGGCGTGGTGGCCGTACCGGTGGTCGTACCGGCGGTCGAAATGGTGGGCGTGGCAGGATTCCTGCGCGCCAAGAGCACAGCGAAGAAGGAAGTGTTCATACTGAACCGACGGTTAGTGTGCATGGAACTGAACAGACACAGGTTGCAGAACAACCTTTCACTTTTGAACCAAAAGTGAGAGCAGCCATAGCTCGAGAGTTCTCCGAGTTGATGAAGAATTCCCTGCCAAGTCTGTTGGCAGAAGCATTGAAGCAGGTCAATGGGGAGGGTGGGTCTAACCCGACGATTGATACCCCGAACACCGAGGCAATCAACGCACCGCCTGCTCGCGGATGCGACTATAAGTCCTTCAAGGCATGTGACCCGCCAGTCCTGACAGGAAAGAAAGACGCGGTAGCTACGTTTGACTGGATAATCCGTATGGAGGCTGCCATCCGTCTCAGCGAATGTCGAGCGGATCAAGTTGTGAAATTTGCTGCTAACTCCTTGAGGGAGGAAGCATCCCATTGGTGGGAAGGTGTACGTCAGGCAAAAGGGAGCGAGATTGTGGATGCGATGATTTGGGCTGACTTGAAAACTTTGGTGATCAAGAATTTCTGCCCAAGGAACGAGATTGAGAAGGTAGAGAGGGAATTTCTGGGTTTGAAGGCCGGGAACATGACGCACCGGCAATATACAACCCGATTCAATGAACTGGCACGTCTGGTGCCACACCTTGTCACTACTGAAGAGAGAAAGATTGCCTGCTATATTCATGGGTTGCCGGACCAGGTCCGCACCTATATTAAGGCAAACGCCCCTACTACCTATGATTCGGTAGTAGAACTGAGCGGCGTAGTATTTGATGATCTGGCAATGAATGTCGCCGCCACCGAGGAACCAAAGAAGAGACCGAGCTTCTCAAACAAGCGAACTGGTGGAAAGGTGTTTGGGGCTCGCGATAAAAGGGCTCGGGTGGATGAGCCGACTGTTTGTAAGAAGTGTGGAAAGGAGCATGTAGGTGAATGTAGACTGGGATCTAACCTGTGCTTTAAGTGTGGCAAGACCGGACACTATGCCCGTGAGTGCACACAACACTACAAGTGCTACAACTGTGGGGATTTCGGTCATCTGAGTAGGGACTGCCCGAAGCCAAGGATGGGGGAAACCGGGAAGGGAAAGGGCCCGGAAAAGAAGGGAGAGGGATCTCGTGCAAAGACTCGTGCGTACGCGCTGACGCAAGACCAGGCCAGAATGGACCCCGACGTGGCGTCAGGTACGTTCGTCCTTGACAACACTCTTGTTTCTGTGTTATTTGATTCGGGTGCCAGTAAGAGTTTTATATCTGCGACTTTTTGTAAGAAAGTGAAGTACGCTGTCAGTATACTAGAAAGGGCCTTTAGCGTAGAAACCGCTGAGGGTAGAACTGCGAGAGTGACCGAGGTAGTTGACAACTCTACGATAAAAATAGAAGGTCATAGATTCCCTGTCAGATTGTGTGTTATGGTTTTGGGAGGGTTCGATGTCGTGTTAGGCATGGATTGGCTAACTGCCAATGAGGCGCAAATTATATGTAAACGAAAGATAATCCGACTCAAGGCTACGGATGGTAGCAAAGTCGAGGTTTTTGGAGATCGTGACGTCTCGATGCCAAACGTCATCTCGATGATTAAGGCAACAGATTACTTGAGGCGCGGATGCGAGGCTTATCTGGTGTACGTGATTGACAAGTGTAAGGAAGTGAAGGAACTAGACGATGTACCCGTGGTACGCGAGTACCCGGAGGTGTTTCCAGAGGATTTGCCTGGGGTACCACCCGACAGAGAGATTGAGTTCCGAATCGACTTAGTACCAGATGCCCAGCCCGTGGCTAAGGCTCCATATCGACTAGCACCAGTGGAAATGAAAGAACTTATGGTACAACTAGACGAGTTACTTGAGAAAGGATTTATCCAACCAAGCATCTCACCTTAGGGTGCTCCGGTGTTGTTCGTAAAGAAGAAAGACGGTTCGATGAGAATGTGTATTGATTATCGCGAGTTGAACAAACGTACCGTGAAGAACAAGTACCCGTTACCAAGGATCGACGACCTGTTCGATCAATTGCAAGGCGCAAGTTGGTTCTCAAAGATCGACCTTCGATCCGGGTACCATCAGTTGAAGGTGAGGGACGAAGATATACCGAAAATGGCATTTCGCACACGTTATGGACACTTTGAGTTCCGCGTAATGTCTTTTGGATTGACGAACGCCCCTGCAGCATTTATGGATTTGATGAATAGGGTGTGTCGACCGATGCTGGATCGATCGGTAATCGTGTTCATCGATGATATCCTTATCTACTCCAAGAATGAGGGTGATCACGCATGTCATTTGAAGGAAGTGTTGGAAGCTCTAAAGAAGGAGAGGTTGTATGCTAAGTTCTCCAAATGCGCGTTCTGGCTTAGGGAAGTCCAATTCCTAGGTCACGTCATTAACACGAACGACATTATGGTTGACCCAGCAAAGATAATGACGGTAAGGGAATGGAATACTCCTAAGACGCCAACTGAAATCCGCAGCTTCTTGGGATTGGCAGGCTACTATCGGAGATTCATCCAGGACTTCTCGAAAATAGCTTCGCCATTGACAAAGTTGACTCGGAAGGAGGTTAAGTATGAATGGGGTTTGACCCAAGATGAGGCGTTTAAGAAATTGAAGGAAAAGCTAACTCAAGCTCCAGTCTTGGCCCTTCCCGAGGGCAGTGAAGATTTGGTGGTATACTCTGACGCTTCGGGTCAGGGATTGGGGTGTGTGTTGATGCAGCGTGGTAGAGTGATTGCATATGCGTCGCGGCAGTTGAAGGTTCACGAAGTCAACTATCCGACTCACGATTTGGAACTTGCTGCTGTCGTATTTGCATTAAAAATCTGGAGACACTATCTGTACGGGGTAAAGTTTACTATTTACTCCGACCACAAAAGTTTGAAGTACTTCTTCGAACAAAAGGAGCTTAATATGAGGCAGAGGAGATGGTTGGAACTCCTGAAGGACTATGACTGTGAAATAATGTACCATCCTGGAAAGGCAAACGTGGTGGCTGACGCTCTAAGCCGAAAGGATGTGCCTACTCCTATCAGAGTGAAAGCTTGCCAATTGGTGGTAACATCGGATGTGATGAGAGAAATCGAAAGAGCTCAAGATGAAGCTTTGAAGGAAGAAAATATAAAGAAAGAAAGGATGGTTGGCCAACGGGACAAGTTGGAATATAACACCCTCGGTGTTAGAACGCGTTATGGACGGATATGGATACCTATGGGTGGCGAACTTAGGAGCAAAATCTTGGATGAGGCTCATAAGTCTCGTTACTCTATCCATCCCGGTACCAATAAAATGTACCAAGATCTGAGGAGGGAATACTGGTGGCCTGGAATGAAACGTGACGTGACGAAGTATGTAAGCAAGTGTTTGACTTGCTCGCAAGTAAAGGCCGAGCACCAGAAACCGTATTGAAAGATTCAACCACTTGATATACCGGAATGGAAGTGGGAACACATTACCATGGACTTCATAACTAAGCTACCTCGCACAGCTAAAGGTCATGACGCCATTTGGGTAATCGTGGACCGTTTAACGAAGAGTGCTCATTTCCTACTTATTCGCGAGAAGTTCTCGTCGGAAAGGTTAGCGGAGGTATTTATTAACGAAGTAGTAGCACGGCATGGGATGCCTTTGACGATCGTATCTGACCGGGACACACGATTTACATCGAGGTTCTGGAAAAGATTTCACGAGGCGATGGGTACGAGGCTTAATATCAGCACAGCATACCACCCGCAAACGGATGGTCAGTCCGAAAGGACCATTCAGACGTTGGAAGATATGCTCCGTGCTTGTATTATCGACTTCGGTGGCAGTTGGGACAGCCATCTGCCGTTAGCCGAGTTCTCCTACAACAATAGTCATCACACGACGATAGGCATGCCGCCTTACGAAATGTTGTATGGTAGAAGATGCAGGACCCCGGTTTGTTGGGGTGAGATTGGACAGAAGGAGCTAGGAAGTCTGGAAGTCATAAAAGAAACATCGGAAAGGTTTGATCAAATCAAAGCTCGAATGAAGGCCGCACAAGATCGCCAGAAATCCTACGCGGATAAACGACGAAGGCCTATTGAGTTTGATGTTGGGGACAGGGTAATGTTGAAAGTGTCTCCCTGGAAGGGAATCATTCGATTCAGAAAGAGAGGAAAGTTAAGTCCGAGGTTTGTCGGACCATTCAGGATAATGGCACGGGTTGGTGAAGTCGCTTATCGGTTGGAGTTGCCTGATGAGTTAAGTGGGATTCATCCTACCTTCCATGTATCACACTTGAGAAAGTGTTTGGCGGATGAATCGGCTCACGTACCACTTACTGACATCGAGGTCGACAACAGCCCCCTCCCTTTGCTCCTCTCTCAAACTTGCAACACCAAACATACCATTGTGTGTGTCGCCACTCTTAATCCCCACACAAATCAGATTTTGGTATTTTACAAAACCAGTCCTTGTACTTGTAATTTGATCCCTTGCACCAAAGTTAGCCATTTCTAACTTTTGTAACTAGCCTACAACTTCCGTTAATGATATTTACACACCCTATGATATGTTTAACATATAATATGGTAAATCCAGAATTTGGTTCGTTACAGTTCCTATCGTGTTTATTTTGTTGTTTGATTGTTTGTTTATCTCACAACAACTCGTGTGTAACATCCCAAAATGTCGAAAAATAAAGTTAGCGAGTTCAAGCGGGACGAAGTCGGGCCGGGTCAGTCGCGAACCGGGCTTGGGGAGGTCTCCCCTATAAATAGCAAAAAGCCTCTTCACTTCTCCTCCTTACAGTTCTAGAGAGAGAAAACCGTAGAGTGAGAAAGTGTCAGAATCGCACAAGATTGCACCCGCTCGTGTCTCCTGCACTCGTGAAGAGAACCTCCAAAGCGGAATCGTCATCCAGGTAACCATTCGAGCTAAATCTGAGTTTTTAGTTCGTTTTGGGTTTTTCGGGTTTTGGGTGAAAATCGAACGTTTTTGTGGATGAAACTTAAGAATAAGCTTAGGTTTAGTATCTACAATGGAAAACGGTTGTTTTGAACAAAGAAGGTTGAAGATTTGACACAACCGAATGCGAAGTTAGGGTTTTCGCGAAGAACAGGTCGTGCGCACTTGCTAAGTGCGCACGGAGCAGGTCCTGCGCACTTGCTAAGTGCGCAGGAGGAGGGTCCTGCGCACTTGCTAAGTGCGCAGGAGGAAGGACCTGCGCACTTGCTAAGTGCGCAGGAGGCAGGGTCTGCGCACTTGCTAAGTGCGCAGGCAGCAGGGTCTGCGCACTTGCTAAGTGCGCAGACATTAGACTGGTTAAGTAAAGCTAGTATGTTTAGAAGGGTTAAACCGTTAGAGTCGGTAATGGTCTGATGTGTATGTAACTACTCAATTCAGATCGTACGTGAAGTCATTGGACCTTCGTTTAGGACAACCGAGACTAGCTTATCAGGTGAGTTCTAGAGCCCTCTTTTAAATGTTTTGTTAATGTTTTTGGGCTGGTGTGCATACTTACGAAATGATGTTTAACGAAATGATGTTTAACGAAATGATGTTTTAACAAAACGATGTTTACGAAAGGAAAGGTTTTGAAATGTTTTTGCCAAAAAGGTTACGAATGCTTTATGAACGGTTTAAATGAGGAAATGTTTAATGAGAAGAGAAAGAGGTAAAGGTTTTAAAGAAGTCATTACAAATCTAATCTGTCGAATGAATGGAATTGACGAATGAAGTCTGGGAATGAGATTCCCAGCCTTGTGGTAGATTATGGACAGCGAGCCATAGTTGCCACAAGAACAACAGGGGCATTGTCTATGTGGCATGTCAATGGTTATGATGTTGTACAACTGGTAAAGGGAGTAACGACGGTTACTCAGGGGTTAACGTGACCCTATGTAAGGTTAAATTATGATCCGACGATGTTATGGCTAAGAGTCATAACCGTCGATGGAAGTTGTCGGTTTATGGACATGAGAGCCATAGGGGCAACTGAATGGGTATTGTCGGTCCTCGCGCAGTTAGCCTTGGGGGCAATACCAAAAGGGAATTGACGGAATGTATGGTATTGTCGGTCTTCGTGCAGTTAAGCCTTAGGGGCAATACCATACTAAATGACGGAACGAAGGGTAACACAGATCTAGATAATAATGTATGACTTAAATGAATGTTAAAAGTTTTAAAGAACGATCCGTTTAATGGTGTTTATGATTATGATGTTGATGATGATATGGGTACGAAACCTTTTTAAAGATATTATTATTACATGCTTTTGTGAAAGGTTTTACTAAATGAATGATGCGTTTTTGGCAAATGTTAATGTTAAAGTTTTTATTTGAAATGCTAGAACTCACCAGCGTAGCTGACTTTTTAGTATGCACATTCAGGTTAAGGCAGGTATGGACGATGGACGGCGATGCTTGGCAAGCGAGAAGAGTTACTCGGCCGATCATGAAGACTGGCATCCCGTTATGAGTTGTTTATGTTAAGTTTATGTAATTGACAATGTACGCTTCCGCATGTATGAACAAGTTTTTAGTTATGTTGAATGAATGATTCCGCTGCGTTATTTGATATTCATGTTTAAGAACTGTTTGTGAATGAGTAAATCCAACGGGTGAGGCCTCCCGGGTTTGGGGCCTTACATCGTGTCTACCTATTTCTATCAAAAATGAAGATGGAATCAATACCTGAAGGGCTATCAATTTTTATTATTATTATTATTAAATGGCAACTCGTTAAAATGTTTATATATCTCAAATAAGATAGAACATTCAAAAAACGGTCTTAGAAATGACAGTCTAAAATATATCTCTAATAGATAAATTTCAGACGAGTATATTTTAAAGTGTTCACGTAGCATATCTAAGGGCTGTGTTTTGTATGTCTTCAAATTCATCTCAAGAATTCAAGTTGGATGATGGTGATTAGGGTGTTCAAAATCAGATATCCGAAAATTCGGATACCCGAAATTTTCTAGATAGTGAAACGAATATCCGTTTTATTTATTTTTCCTTTTTCCAACTATACCTGCGTTTTTTGGCCATAAGACCTACGTTTGTTTTTTTATTTTCAAACCGGGTAGTTTGGTTCGGGTCTAGGCATTAAAAAAACCCGAGTTGAGCCGGGTTTTACCCAAAAACTTGATTTGTGTTTACGATGCGAATATATTTTAGTTGTTTAAAAAATAACAAAACTAAACACATAACATAAAATCTAAATATATAAAATATACTAAATAAACATCATCTTTATGAAATAATTAAAAAAACTATTTTTGTGAGTAATTTACGAAATTACGACGCGAATACGTTTTATTTTTATTTTTAAATAAAGAAAGCTAAACACGTAACATAATAACCATATACTTCATATAAATTGTATTTACAACACTTTCTAGGAAACAATATTTAATTTTTTTAATTTTTTTAGTTATTTAATATTTCGGATATTCGGATATCCGAACTATCGACAATTTTCAAAAAATTCTATCCGAATCTGAAAATTTGGATATCCAAATTTTCGGATAATTCGGATTCAGAATTTCAAGTTTCCGGATCGGATATTCGAATTTGGATATTTTTGAATACCCCTAGTGATGATCGAGTCTCAGGATGGATTGGCATGCAAGTTGTTCAACAAATGGAACCGCCTTTGTTAATGATTAAGTTTTGATGTTTGAATATTGTTATTTAGTTGAAGTTTTAAATACATAATAATCTACCATGAGTATGTTTTAAGTATCCGGTTTGGTTTTATAAACTAAGTATAAGACCTATTTTTCCTTGCTAACGTTTTTAACCCATTGGTCCATCATAAAAGTAAGCTGTTACAACTTATCACTTAAATGACAAGTCCAGATTGCTAATCAAAGTAAATAAAACCCCTCGTTATAATACAAAGTATTTCATAAATTGAATCAAACTGGGATGTTACATAAGTTCTTTGGACTCCAATCACTTAATAGCTAGGAACAATGAAATAAATCTCCAACAACTATTTGCACCTTCAAATTCGGTGTATTTCTTTGAGTTCATGGAACCCATTTCATAGGTTCCCTATCTTTCCTATCTCTTGCAAAAACGACCTAAGAGCGGGAGATAAATATCCGGGGAAAGAACTTTGAATAAAAAGACATAACTAGCCTTCAAGTACATTTATTTGAACTATAGACACTAGAACCTAGTAGTTACAAAATCGGACATTAGTTGACAATTTGTTCAATTTTCATATAAAGTAAATTTAAGACACATCAAAAATGGGATTTTATTATTTCATAGAATAAAATGTTCCAACTATATCACCTAAAATTGAGGACGTTACAGTGTTTCTTTTTCCACTAATAGTTGACAGTAGACCTTAGCAAGTTGTCTTAATACAATGGCTACATTTTCGATTCGTACTTGCAATTTGTGGGTGTCTCGAAAGTTAGCATCATCTCGTTACCTGCTTCCTTGGACCAACATCTAGCTCGATCAAGTCTGCAAACACCAGCGTCTTCCTCTGGATTGATTACTAACGGAATGCTAAGCCCTAAGGTCTTGGTTTGGATTGGAGTCATTGGATAGACCCATGAGGTGTTGTCTGGCGTTAGGATTTGATATCAATGTTTCTTATCTTCTTTAGTCGGGGATCACGTTGTATTTTCGTAAGGGTTTAGTTGGATGTCTGTTGTTGGTTCTTCTAGTGTCTTTTATACTTTTAGTAATTCGCCGTAAGGCTCCTACACTTGGAGTTGGTTGATTTTTATGCTCACTTAATGTCATTGATAAGTTAGGTTGTTATTTATTTATCGTGCTTCAAAAGAATAAGATAAAATCATTTATAAAAAAAATCATTTGTACTAAAAGAAAAATATAAAAATGCTAACAACAAATTGATCCAATTGGGAGAAACTCGATACTATTAATCTGTACTATGGTTTATAACTATTCATTATATCGTGATTAAGAATATTAAACTACTAGTTTAGAACCCGTGTATTATACACGGGGTGAAAAATATTAATATATAAAATTCTTAAATCTTTATGTATATATTTTACAGTTGTAAAAATGTATTACATATACTAAGGATATGATCAAAATTCAAAATATGTAAAAATTAAAATATAAATGGGTTTCGAAAACACGATTTAATATTTGATTGAAAATAAAAGTTACATAATTAGATTTCAAAGTTTCTTATAATAAAGAATAATTTAAAATAAATATGTTTTATTAATATAATCAGTATTTATTTAAAAATGTATTATTATTAAAATATAGATGTTTATTTAATAAGAGAAAAAAGACGAAAAAAAATGATAGAGAATAAATATGAAGGCAACACGTAACATGAAAAACCTTTATTTATTAGATAACATAGATTTAATGAAGTTTTTTTTCAAATAAAAAAAGTATATTTTATTTTCTTACAAAGGTATTTAAGTTTAATTTAGTATTTTAATAGAAAAAGTAAAATTTGATGATAACATATAAATATACCACATAACCACGACAATTGTTGATAGCAACATCTCAATATAAACAAACAAAAAAACAATTAGGTCAACTTAATTCACCTTTTGTTTCCCTTATTTAGTGAACAATAAAATATTGGTTGTAAAACAAAATAGGCTATTTATTGCGAAATACGCTTATATAAAATTTATTAAACTAGTCCAATAAGTTTATTTGATAGTTTGACCATTAATCCATAAATTTAAGGGAAAAATACAAAAATAGATATTTGATCAAGAAAATATTTAAAAATGGACATACATACTTAGCCTACTGTTTCATGGACATTGGTCATAACGGACGGCTAAGCTAGCCGGCTAAAATTTCCATGCCACATTCCATTTGTCAGAGTACGAGCCAATAAGCATGTGACACGTGGTAGGCTTAGCCGTCTAATAGACAGCTATAGCCGTGTAAATGGATTAGACGGCTAAGCCTCAGAAAATTTTTAAAAAATGTTTTCGGAGGCTAAGCCGTCTAATAGACGGCTATAGCCGGCTAAATGCATTAGACGGCTAAAACCGTTTATTTAGACGGCTAAGCTGCCACGTGTCGCCATATTATTGGTTCGTACTCTGACAAATGGAATTTTGGCACGAAAATTTTAGCCGTCTTTAGCCGTTTGTCATGAACAATGTCCATGAAATAATAGGCTAAATATGGATGTCCATTTTTTATAATATTCCTAGTCAAATGTCCATTTTCGTATTTCTACCTAAATTTAATCACGTATACATTTTAAACACATAAAATTTTATTAAAACTAGTGTCGCGCATATAGAGAATTAGAGTTGGTGTAACCGTGTAAGCGTATGTGGCTTAGTATTTTTCAGAATTTAAAGCATGTTATAAACACAATGACATTTTATGTAACATGGTGGTCACTTGCGAGTTTATCTTGTTCCATGCTTTATCTAAGTGATTCGTTTGATTGGACATTTTGGTGGTAAATTATGTATTCCTCTTACAATCTAGTGAGGATTTGAATCTTACAGTGTGAAGGTTTGACGGGTTTAATTGATAGGATTAGATTAGGAGTCGTTCAAGAAAAAGTAATTCATATTTCAAAAACTTTCAAAACAAATAAATCAAGTTAATTAACCAAACAAGCATAGTTGTCTTGAATATTTAGCATCGTGAATCATTTGAGGACCATTGCAAACGATTGTTCATGTTGATATATTCATGATGATCTCATGATGCAAAGATGTTAATTTCATAAAGATAGCAACAAATCAAATTCGTTGGTAATTCTATAAAAATAACAATATAATGAATATATTCCAATTGGTAGTGACGTGATACTAGTTTGTGCCTTTTTTATTGTGACTCATATTTGACGATAAAGAAGAAGATTAGAAGACGTCTTATATAGATAAAAGAAATTTTGAGATTTATTCTTTCAAGTGATGTAAGATGAAAGTATAAAAGTTTGATTTATTTACTATGTAAAAACATAATTCGTTATAAAAAAAATTAGTAATTACTAAATATAAAATGCATTAAAATATAAAATAATAATTTATTTATAAGATATGGTATTTGTAAATTTTTTAAATACTTTTCTTTAGTTAATAATTTAATATTATATAAATTTAGGGGTTTAAAATCTAAGTACCAATCAATCACTTGCCATTAATATTGTTTTTCCATTTCTCTTTTAAAATTTAGGGTTTTACAACCCACCAACCAACAAAAAAAAACGTAAAATTTGAAAATGATCTCCCTTATAAAGCACTCTATTTAATATCTTTATCTTAATATTCATCTTTATTATTTAAAGTTTTCTTCTATTTTAAAGCTATAATAAATAGAGATTCTCTAGATATAGACATTCATTTTCTTTAAACTGTATATTTTTTATAACTGTATAGAAAAGAGAAAAAATAATAAAATAAGTGTTTGTGATTGAGATAGAAATAAATATAGAGAATGAGATAGGAGATGTTAAAACAAATTTAAAAATAAATTTAAAAAAATATAATATTTAATTAAATTATAGAAATGAAGACTAAAAAACTGATGTGAATGATCTTATACATGTTTTTTTAACCTTTTGTAATTAAATTCGTCACTGTTAATTTGTGAAATTAAGTTAAAGATATTAATTTATAAACACAACATATTGCCCAAATTAAATGATAATTAAAGCATTTATGTTAAAATTACACATAATAACATGAACTTAAAATACTTCTAGAATTTTATATCATGAACAACAACAAATGTCTAAAACAATTACTATGGTTCAAGGGTTACATACATAGTTGAACAAACAATGATTAAACACGAGAAATCTCATTCGAGTAAAACAAGACGTACAAGAAAACCACCGGATATTGAACCGGTCGTTTTAGAGGTTCACTAGTCGGACCAGTTAATCGGATTAAAATCGGATTACGTCATAAATAATATAATAATTTAAGCAATGTATATAGTTACAAAATATAAAAATATTTTATGTTTTGATGTTAATTTACATATTTAATGACATATTAATACTTAAATAAATAAAATTTAGAACTTCGAATACTATATTAAATAAAATGTGATTTTAAAGGAAAAAAATTAAAAATAAAATAAAATAAAAAATGGAAATCTAGTTCATTGATCTGGCCGATAACCCGTCGATTTAAATGAAAGCGGTTCAAATAGCTATAATCAGACAGGTATGGCCGATCATGAGAATTTAAGTACCCTGACCAAGCCGGAAAAAAAGGCCCCTACAAAAAAAATATATAAACTATTTTTTTAAACGACGATTAACGTTATAACAATAAACATATAAAAAAATATAGTATGTTACATGGCATACCGTAATAGCTAACCGTTACAAATTAAGATTAGTGCCAAATTATTACATATTTACATTATGAAGATTAAATAGATTACTGGATTAAGGCACAACCAATCAACCATTACATATTTACATTATAAAGATTAAACGAATTAGAACCCAACCATTACATTATAAACATTAAAAATGGCCCAATCATTACATTATAAATCAACCATCATAAAAATTAAAGTTGGTCCAACCATTATAAAAAAGGCCCAATATATTTTTAAGTTATAATAAAAAGGTCACAATCCCAATATATAAAACCGGTAAATAAAATTATATAAAAAACATATATATATATATATATATATACACTAGTTTAAAATCCCGTGTAATACACGGGTAATATGAATATCTATACTATATAATAAATAAAGGTTTTGATGTGTCATTTGTTATTTTCTAATGCATCCACAAGTTTTTTTTTCCGCCTCTCTCTCCTATTAATTATACAATTTTTTTAATTATTTTTATAGTTTTTTGTTTCCCGAATCTTTCTCCTATTAAATAATAATGACTTATATAATTCTTTTTATAAAACGTTTTTCATAAATATGTAATATGTAAATATTTATTACCAAGTATATATATAACATTGCATTTATTTAACACATGTAATATACCGGGTTTCTAAAGTTTAATATGAATTAACATTTATCAGTTACATCAAAAAAACTAATACTCAACTTAAAAAATGTTTTAAAAATTAACTTAACATAATTTATAACTGTCACGCAAATTTTATTCAACTCGTGTAATACACTGGTTTTTAAAAACATAAATAATTTTTTTTATTACTAAGTATATAACATTACATTTATTCAGCCCGTGTAAAACACGGGATTCTAACCTAGTAATGTTATATACATAAAATATTTTTTTAAACGCGTTAAATAATATGTAATATGTTACCACATACGCTCACCAAAATATGTTTTTAAAAATTGTGCTTTGACGTGACAATTATAAATTACGTTAGATTAATTTTTAAAATATTTTTTCAACTGGGTATTAATCTTTTTATGTAATTGATAAATGTTAAATTGTATTAAATGTATTTGGTTAATAAGTTTTCATAAATAGATTTATAGAAAATACTTAAAATAGCATCCTTTTAATATTATTATTAAATATGAGAAAGAGGCGGGAAAAATATGTTGAGGATGCACCATAAAAGTGACATGTGTCACACCAAAACCTTTATTTATTATATAGTATAGATATAACATATATATATAATTTTAGGCCCCTAAAAAAATGGGTCCTGGCCGGAGGTCCAACTCGCCCTACCCCCAGGGCCAACCCTGCAGACAGGTTCTATACCCGGTTCCCAGTCCAACCGACCGGTCCAGTTCAGTTAAGAAAGCGTTGCTTACAACCATAATATTACTAATCCTTTTAAAATGCAACTCCTTAATTACAATACCAATTTTTTTGTTTTTTTTATGAAAAATTCAGATGATAAATACAAAAATTTTGTGTTTAATACATGTTTGAGAAGCTGGTTCACTTTTGGTTGACTAGCGGTAGCTTAAGCATTTAGTTTGTTTCTTTCACCCGGGTTCGAGTCCTTGTGTGTGTGTTTTTGTCTTCTTTCCTATTTTATATGTTTTATATTTTTTTTTTCAATTTCAATACTTAATCAAACTTTGGTATTGGTGTAGTGGTTTGGTGTCTCGGAGATAGGATTTCATTCTAATTCATAGTAATCTACCTTTTTTTTATTCCTCATGTTATTTCCTGGTCCATAATTGCTGATCGAATTCAAAAAGGCTCATAATTGCTGCTGATAGAATTTTATTTTTTAATTGTTCGGGTCGGTCTCGTTACTGTCAGGTTGAAGGGTTCAAAACCTGAACCCGAATATGGTCAAATACCAGGACCGACATGTAATATAATATTGAACATTCGGTCCGGGTCTTACTTTGTTTCGGGCCGGGTTTCGGTCTAAATTGGGTTTACCCGAAAATTGATCACCCCTAGTGTCTCCTTTCGAAACTCATGGTTACCAAAAAAAAAATTGTTTTTTTTCTTTCCATTACTCTTTTTTAATTATTAGATATAATGTGAGAGGCATCTCTAATTTTTTATTATTCTGTTAATTTTTTTTAATATTATGTTACTATTTAACTAATTTTATTTCATTATTTATCTAAATCCTTTTCAAATGGTTTAATATTTTAACTAATTATAATAACAAAAATAGTTTTTAAATGAGATATCTAGGTGGGAGATAGTTATATGATTTTATCCTTCATTAAACATTTTTTTTAATACGTTTTCGTGTTTTCTTAACATTCATTTTTACGACATCACATTTTCGTGATTTTCAAATATACAATCGCGACGTGTTTTTTATCTATGTTTCGATGTTTAGATTCGAGCCGCCGCAACGCGCGTGGAACGCTTACTAGTTAGTTTTATATTCCAAAGTTTTCAGAAGTTACAACAACCACCCTTCACCTTTAGTTATTTCAGATTTATACCTCCTAAAGCCCTTTAGCCACTTGCAGCTGATCAGCAACACTATGTGTCCGGGAGTTGTTTAGAATTGAATTGTTGTGTTGTATAAGTCCCTTGTGAACTTTAACAGTTCAAGTTAGATTTTATTTAGTCACACTTTATATGAAGTGAGTTAATATATTGAACAATATAGTTATAAGTAATTAAACACAAGATATCGTCCCTAGTCACCAAAAACACTTATCACTGGTTAGAAAAAAAAAGGCAATTACATATATCCCTCTAAAAACTTAATTAATTACATATATACATAGCTCAAAATTTTATTTACGTGTATTCCCTTCATAATTACTAATATAACTAACTAGATGATGAAATCGATTAGAAGCGACACTGGATGTTGGAATCGATCGAAAGCGAGAATCAGAAAGTTAGGGTTGGGATCAATGGAATAAGAATAGTCGTATTTCTTATAAGGTTAAATGGCTAATTTTATAAAAAAAAATGGGATATATATAATTTTAGTATTGAGTTGGGTATATATGTAACTAGCTTAGAACCTGTGTACTACACAGGGTGAAAAATATCAATGCATAAAATTCTTAAATCTTTATATATGTATCTTATATGTGAAAAAATGTATTACATATACTAACAATAGAAAACAAAATAAAAAAATATGTAAAAATTAATATATAATTGAGTTTAAAATTACATTAAATATTATTCAATGTAATTTGACTTTCATTTACAATTTGATTGAAAACATAATCTAAATAATTACATTTCAAAGTTTCTTATAATATTAGATAATTTAAAATAAATGTGTTTTATTTAGTATAATTAATAATTTATTTAAAAATATATTATTATTGAAAATATGAAAATGCATTTATTATGAGAGAGAGGCGGAAAAAATTTTATAAGGATGAATATGAAGGCGACACGTGGCATTGAAAAACCTTTATTTATTATATAGTATAGATTAGAGTTGAAAATATGAAGATATATGTAATTCTATCTAGAAAGAATATAGAAAATCTTATCCATTTAACTACGTTCTTTTACGAGAAGGTGAACTTTTTTCTCAAATAATATAATCTCATAAACATTCTGATTCCAAATTGTGTTACTTTATTCCCAATCTAGACTAACTAACAAAGGTGATTAATCTCATAAAGATCCCCAATCTTGACTAAACTAACAAAAGTGATTAATCTCATAATGTGTGCACATTCATGCTCATGCATTTACCCTCAGTTTCATAACAGTTATTTTTTTTTATATAATTAGCCGGTTAGGGTGTAACATTTTATTATTATTATCAAGAAATAATTTCCACACGTCTCTCATCTCAAGGAATAATTATAAATCCTTCTTCACATAAACTTAAGATTGTGATCCATTGAATGGTTTCTAATATTTGTTGACAAGAAACACAAACGAAGTTGGTCCATATCCTTATCATATGGGTGGATATGAACTTGCTTTAGAACATTCTATTTGGTGTTGTTTTAGGCCTTATTTGAATCATATAGAAATTACCCTATCATCCATGCCTCGCTAGATAAAATCTTACAATTCAAAGTGAAGACCAACTTCTAGCATGTTCGAACCTATAGTCCATCGCATTCAAAACCGTCGAAGATTTAATGATTTGCTTAAGTGCTGAGTTTTTGACCAAAAATGTTTTTGGATAGTTTGTAATAGCTATAAATAGAAGTGTGTTTGATTTTGTATAGAGATTCCCTAGACCTTTTTTTATGTGAGAATTGAGTGAATCGTTGTATGAGCGTTATGATCTGATTTTCACTTGTATTGTATCAGCTTTCTATCAATTAGTGAATGCATTTTCCGGTTATGATTTGTTTTGCATAAGTTGATGCTGATATTAAGTGTTTTTGAGTCTTGACTATACGGTTGCCGTTTTTTCTAGATTCTAGTGACACCGCTAGATTGTTTCCGCTATTCTATTTATAGCAGTGTTTTAGCTTGAAAGAAGACGACCTGGAGATACAACATAGCCACTCAATATCTCTCTTGATGGATTGCTAGTGGAATGCTGAAACCTATAGTCTTGGTTTGTGTTGGATTCCGGACCCATGAGGTGTTGTCATATCAGTGTTTCTTATTTTCTTTAGGTCGGGGATCACTTTGTACTTTACTAAGGGTTTAGTTGGATGTTGGATTCTTTCTACTTTTGGTTCGTCATGGCTCCCACTTGGAATTGGTTGATTTGTGCCCGCTTAATGTCCGAGTTAAGTTGTTATATATATTTTGTTGCTCCAAAAGAATGGGATATCGATGCTTAAAGTTGGGTGTTTAGGGTTGTGTAAAGTTAAGAAAAGTGGAAGGAAAAGTGTGAAAACTAGGAAAACTTGAAGCCATCGATTGTGGAAAATCACTTGAAGAAGCATTATGGGACATGGTATTTTTGTTACAAACTTAAAGCCATCAATATGAGTTAATTGTCTAATATATATGTTCTTATCATTTAGGATGATGTAGCTAGTTTTTTTTGGTACAACGCAGATCTTGCTGAAGAATTGGATAAAAAGCAAAATACACATGTTTCTATTCCAATGATGCATTTAATTCGGAGCAACTCAAAGCCATTGGAGAGGTAGGTGGAGTCAGTTTATCTTAATGACGTTAATCGTCTTCAAAGGATATATGTTCCGGTTTGAACTTACAATATGCAAACTTGTCCATTGGGTAATTTTTTGCGTGTGATTTTCGATGTTTTTTTTCGTAGAATGGTAGACAAATGGATTTTTTTTTTTTTTTTTGAACGTTAAATATCATTAGAAAAACCACTCCACCCAAAACAGGCGGAGCAAAGCAAACAAGAAAAAAATTACATCAATACAAATTTACACCAATTATCCCACGTCAGATCCTTACGATTCAGGTGCGCGGAATACCACAAGAAACCCACCGCTTTGATCTGGCTCGTGATGTTCTCAACTTTAATCGGCTTGCCTGCAAATTTATACTCGTTCCTAGCCTTCCAAAGGCTCCAACACCCGATAATAATGATACCATGAAGCGCGACCTTAGAGAGATCCGGAATATTCGTCGTGGAGTGGAAATCAAGAAGATCTTTAAGAGATAATGCATAGATGGGAGGAACCTTACACCACCCGCTAACGTGAGACCAAATGATCTCCGCAACAGCACACGATGAAAAGATATGCTCCGCAGACTCCTCCCCCTCGTTACAAAAGGGGCAGGAAACGTCATCTACCTGGACGTTCCTTCTCCTCAAAGCCGTGGAGGTCGGAATTTTCTCCATCTCCGCCCGCCAAACTAGAAAATTACACTTTAAAGGAACCCATTTGCACCATTTCATCACAAACCTGTGGCTCGCCTCCTCATCCAACGACAACAACTTCCTCACGCTACTAACCGAGAAGCTTCCGGAGTCAACACCTGCCCAAGACCAGCGGTCCGATAATTGGTTCAGATAAACCCCTCGAAGCAGCTCCATAAGATGTTGCAGCTCAACGTTCTCTTCGCCCGAGTAAAGGGGCCTCTTCCACCCCAGACCAGCTGATGGCACCCTTCATTAACCCCCACCCTCTCGCAAACCTTACATCTTTTGGAAGCCTCAAGTCTGAATAAGAGAGGGAATTTATACCGAAGAGGTTCTTCAACTAGCCACGGGTCCAACCAAAAAGCAATTTCTTTTCCATCCCCCACTGTGTCTTTAAAACAGTTTCTAATATGCAACCCACCCACCGTGGTCCTTGCTAGAACTCTAGCAATATTACCCCAAACCCCTCCCATTGATTTTTTCGAAGGGAAGCATTCCCAACACACTCTGCTCGAGTGAAGAGAGCAAATAATTTTCCTCCACAGACTCGATTTTTCCGTCTTATACCGCCATCCCCACTTATAAGTAAAGCCTCATTCACAGTATTAAGCTTACTTAACCTGAGACCACCTTGATTTTTAGACGCAGTCACCCTGTCCCAGGCAACCCAATGAATCTTCTTCACTTGACTCGCCATACTCCACAAGAATTTTTTAATTAAAACTTCAAGGTCCTTGATAACCTTAACCGGCGCCTTATACAACGAAAAGTAATATATCGGTAAACTTTCCAACACTGATTTTATCAAAGTAAACCTCCCTCCAAATGACAACAGAGAAGACTTCCAACTAGCCAGACGACCCTCGAAGGTATCATATACCGGTTTCCAGTTATTGATGCGATTCATATTTTCCCCCACCATCAAGCCAAGATATTTAAACGGCGGGGCAGCCGGTTTGCAACCAAAAAACCTCGCCATATCTTCGGTCTCCTCTACACCCACCCCTAACCCGTATAGGTTAGACTTACAGATGTTAATTTTGAGCCCCGAACACAGGTGGAAACACCTTAAAACTCTAACCACATTGAGCACCTCAACCTTATCCCATTCGCCAAGAATAATAGCATCGTCCGCATACAGAAGATGCGACACAACCGGACCTTCGTTAGGGAGAGCAATACCCTTGATGACCCCTGCCCCACGAGCCTTGTCGAGCATACATGAGAGAGCTTCCATCACCACCAAAAAAATGAACGGGGAAAGGGGATCTCCTTGCCTCAAGCCTTTACCACATTGGAATTCAAAAGTTGGGGATCCGTTGACCAGGACAGAAGATCTAGCCGATGCCAAAATCCCCTTAACCCAATTACACCAACGAGTAGGAAACCCCATTTGAAGGAGAATGGATATAACAAAATTCCAGTTAACATTGTCGTATGCCTTCTCGAAATCAATCTTCAAAATGAATGCCTTAGACTTCTTCTTCTTGAGCCACGAAATAATCTCATTCACGATCAGAGGGCCATCAAGGATGAACCTCCCTTTCATAAGAGCAGACTGGGAGTCCGAGATAACTTCATCTAGCGCATATCTCATCCGATTTGCCAGCACTTTAGATAAAGTTTTACTAATCACCCCCCACTAAATTGATAGGACGGAAATTGTGGAGACTAACCGGGTCTTTGATCTTAGGAACCAGAGAGATGAACGAAGTACCACTTCCACGACTAATACTCCCGGAGTTGTAGAAATTATTGAATACGTTCACAAAATCTTCTTCGAATAAGGACCAAAAGTGTTTTATGAACTTAAAATTGTAACCGTCGGGGCCGGGAGCCCTATCTTCCCCACATCCGAAACAGCCTCTTTGATTTCCTCTCTACTAAAAGGAGCCTCGAGCCTACCCATATCCATTACCGAAATTTTTTTAATATTATCGCATATCAACGGTGGCCGAATGGGAACCCCTTCCACGAATCTCTCTTTGAAGAATGACAAAACCTCATTTTTTATTCTCGATGGTTTAGAGCACCATTCACCGTCGATAGGAAGACCCGGGATCACATTAGAGGCTTTCCTGTTATTAATCAAGGCATGAAAGAACTTTGAGTTCTCGTCTCCATCGATAACCCATTTAACCCGAGACCTTTGGATGAGATCCAAATTCTTCCTTTCCTCAATACCTTTAATCAACTTCTTAGATTCCGAGAGCATCCACTCCTCTTCTTCGGACAAGTCTCTAACTTCTAATGTCTCTTCTAGGTGTTCCAGTTCCAACCTAGCCAAAGATTCCTCTTCCTCCTCCTTAGCTAGAAACTCGTTTCTCCTAATTTTTAACTTGCCCCGGATATGCGCAAATTTTTTTGAGAGCGCCGTATCCGGGGGGTCAGAAGAATGAAACTCCTCTGTCGCCTTAGTGACCGTTTCCTCAAACCCCAGTCTTCCAATCCAAGAACTATACACTCGGAACGGACGCGGGCCGAAGTTAGAATTGGTAACCGTAATTATCAGCGGCCAATGATCCGACATAGATCCCGAGAGCGCCCTAAGACAAGATTCGAGCCATTTGTTGAAAAATTCAGCACAAACAAGAATCCTATCGATTTTGCTTAGTTTCTTCCCGTTGTCACGAGCACAAGTAAATCGACGACCCTGCATATTATATTCCAAAAGGCCACAATTATGAATAAAATCATTGAAGTTACAGGCACAGACCGGTTTAAATTTGGAGTTCCGTCTCTCTTCAGCGGATCTGACAGCATTAAAATCTCCCACCAGCGTCGTCATACCATCCGCCGTCGCGATGTGATCCGAAATATCATCCCAAAGCCTTTTTTCGCCGGCACCCCTTGAGGGACATAGACATTTATCAAACTGATTTTTTCCCCACTTCCAACAATTCTAGCCCATATAGAAAAATGACATCTCTAGCCCATATAAATTTTCGCCCTTCCCAAGAATTAAGTGTAAAGAAAAGAAGAGAAAAAAAAATGAGGTTTGCCCGTCTATACAAAATTTTATATATCGATCATATCTTTTTTTACTTGTATGAAAAATGTCATGCAACATTTGTTTAAATTGATTTCTAACATCGTTAATGTGTTTAAGACCATCTTGCACAACTAAATTAATAATGTGTGCAACATCGGCTATGGAAAAAAATACCATCACAAATCGAGTTATATTTTAAAATAAGTTGGTTTACCGCGACGGTATTATTCGAGGCGTTATCAAACGATATTGAAAATACTTTTTTTCTATTTTAAAAGTTCTTATAACTTTGTCTAAAATATAAAATAAATTGTCTCCAAACATATCGAACGCAATAGTACGTTTTATCATTTTCCAACTTTCCGGATTTATCCAATGAGCACAAAGGTAAGAATCCGGCAACTTTCATTTATTATTTCTAATTTAGCTTTTTTCCACATATTTATACGATCTCGTCTAATAGTAGCACAACTTACATGAGTGTAGCAAGGTTTGAGCGTTTGTTGAATAAGCCGAGTCAAACGCTCGTTGTCAAGTGTTTGAAAGGTAGACTCTCTTGAATCACAAAATGCGTCATCCTCTCCCGAACCAAGTCAACATTATACGTAAAAATATTAGCTTCGTTCGTCATACTTGTTTAACCTTGTGAAGCTTGAGCCTTCAATACCAAACTATAGTTTTTTTCAATGTGATTTTCAAAGTCGTGTTTGCGTCTTTTCTAAAAAAAAAATGCCGGCACAACTTGCACTGAGCCTTATGACCAGCATTCGACATTTTGCATAAATCAAAATATTGCCAAACATTGGGATTCCTTGTTGTAGGAATGACCCACATAATCTTGAGAGCATTAACACTCGGAGAAGCACCACCAATATTAGATTGTTGAGATTCGTTTGCCATTTTGAAAGTTTCGACTTTCGAGTGTGAGCGTTTTTTTAGAAATAAGAGTGTTTTTTGAGAAATAAGAGCGTTTTGGAATGGTGTGGTTGAACCAATACAACCTACACCTATTTATACAAGTTTGGGGGGTCAAATTTACCAAAAAAAAAAGTTAAAAAACGGTCATATAGCCGTTACAACGGCTATAAACCCGTTAAAAAGTGCAGCTCAATGGTCGAAAACCGGTTTAGAACCGGTTTGAAAACCGGGTCGGGCTCGAAACCGGTTTGAGAATGATACCGGTTCGGGTCGGGTTACGAACCGGCCATCAAAAAAAATATCAGAACCTGGCTACAGACTCACTGGCTAGATCGGGTCTAGGACCGGGTCGGATGAAACCGGTTTTAGTGTAGACCCGGGTCGGGTCAGAACCCGGTGACCTGGTTTGACTGTACACCTCCAGCCCCCCCCCCCCCCACACACACACACACACACCCACTTTTTTGCTCAAAATTATTGATTTCGGCCACTGGGTTTATTTTATATTAATTATAGTGTTTGGCCTCTAATCCATATCAAAAGCCTAAATCTGTTTCATAAATCCACTAAAAATTTTGGGTTTTCCTCACTTTTTTCTTAGAAATATTGATTTCGGTACACAAGGTTTATTTCATATTAGTTTTAGTATTTGAGCCCCTCCTAATCTTAAACAAAAGCCAAAATTTGTTCCACAAATCCACTAAATAATTTGATTTTTTTATGTCCCAATTTAATTAATCAGGTTTCATCACGAAACTTGGGAACCAACGTAAGAGTGACAAACTAAAAGTGAGACTTTTCTTAAATTTCATAACTAAACACACTATTTTAATAATATTTTTTGTAAATAAGTTTTACAACTAACACCCATTTAAAAAAAACTCCTAATTTGGAGCTTATCCGTGACTATTTACTCAAATTATAACCCAAAATAGTAGTTATAAACTTTAAATAGTCAACTCTATTTTTAATGACCAGGTATTAATTAAAATATTCATTCTTTATGAAATAATTGCTAAAGTGCACAAAAATAATTTTTAGGTTAAATATAAATTCTAGCTACTATTTTCATCGTAATTATACTATTTTGTTGACTCCGGGTATTTAATAATTTTTAGATAACTTGTAAGATTAATCTATACTAATAAATAAAGGTTTAAGGTGGACATTTGTCACCTCCTCATGCCTTCTCACATTGATTTTCCCGTCTCTCTCCTAATAAATGCGCATATATCTTATTAAATAATAATGATGTTATAAATATATTATTAAAATCTATACTATATAATAAATAAAGGTTTAAGATGGACACTTGTCACCTCCTCATGCCTCCTCACATTGATTTTCCCGCCTCTCTCTCCTAATAAATGCGCATCTATCTTATTAAATAATAATGATATTATAAATATATTATTAAAAAAGAATACCAATTATATTAAATAAGAATATATAATAGAAAATCAAAATATAACTACTTAAAGAAAAATACTAATTTGTTATATACACACACATTTCCACTTGATATATCTCGAGACGATCATAACAGTCTGACAAGTTATGACGTATTTACAAATTTATAAGTTTTATCTTTTTTAATATACAATCTCGTGTAATACAAGAGATTCTAACCTAGTGTTACATAAACAAAACTTTTGACTGTGGGCCAAAGCAATTTGAAACTCAAATGGGCTTAGCATAGGAACTCGATCCACGATTTCGACCCATATCTGATTAGCCCAAATCTCTTTCACCTTCAGGCTTTAACCGATGACAATTTTCTTGTGTCTTTTTCCCTTTCTTCACGAAGCCTTCTTATTGAGTTACGTATACTCCATCCTTTAAATCTCCATTTAGAAAACAGATTTTACATCTTGATGATGTACTTCCCCACTTTCCTTTGCTGTAAGTGTTAATAAGTCTTATAGTTTCCATTCTTGCTAGTGGTACAAAAATTTCATTATAGTCAATGCCATGTTTTTTAATATAGCCTTTTGCAACTAATCTTGCTTTATATTTAGAGATATTTCCCCTTTAGTCTCTTTTTAGTTTGAAACCCGTTTTAATCCTATAGGTTTTTATCCTTGTGGCAATTCTGTTAGGATTGATGTCTTGTTTTTCTCTATTGAATGGATCTCATATTTCATGGCTTTTTCCCAACTTGAGTAACTTAACGCTTCTTTGATACGATAGGTTCATCACCCTAGTGACTATTCGATCATAGACATTCCCTAAGGGTTTAAAGCCTTAGTCAGGGTTATGATCATAATCTGGTGGAGATAAGCTTGTATTGATTTCACTTTCAGTGTCAAACTGATCTTCAAAGGGTATATTGTTATCTTCAAGCAATTGTTCCAAGTGATCAGTTTGTTCAAGACTCTCATTGTTGTCTTCTTGATTTTGTGGTTCTATTTGATCATTTGATGTGATTATCTATGCTTCTTCAAGGGAATATTCTATAATGAAGTTTATCCAAGTTGGACTTTTTCTGTTTACTTTGGATAACTATCCTTCCTAATCCTATGGTAAACTTTCCTCAAACTTTACTTCTCTACTTACAAGTATTAGATCATTTATAGGATCATTTAGATTATAAGTGTTAGATCCTGGTTCTATTCCTAAATATACCATCTTTAATGTCTTATCATCTAGTTTTCTTAATTGAACATATGGTACCTTCATGTATTTGGTGCATCCAAAGACTTTGAGGTGTTCAATACTTGGTGTTGACCCTTTTAGTTCTTCATATGGCATTGTGTCCTTTAAGGCTCTTATGGGTACACGGTTTAGTATATAAGTTGCATGACGAGTTCCTTCGGCCCAAAAGTCTTGTGGCATCTTCATTGCAAAAAGCATACTTTCTTGTAGTACTCAAAATTGACCAATTTCTTCTTTCTAAAACGCCCCAAACCTTCGGGTCTCAACAATTGGATTTAATCATTTGCAACATAGTTCTCAAATTGTATATTTCATTCATACGCGGTGGAAATCATTCAAACGTAACATAACATGTCTTTCAAGTCAAATACAAAATCCTTAACGAATCATAAATATCTAAATATAAATCATAAATAATGGGATGCCAGTATTCAGGTAGGGTAGCCACTCCATCCATGCTAGGGATGAGTATTTGCTACCGAGTACCGGTACCGATACTGTACCAATAGATTCGTTACCGGTATCGGTACCCACTTTTCATAAATTCGGTACCGGTATTTTCGGTACCGGTACCGAAAAAGATGAACATTTTGTAACGTATATCAGTACCATACCAATAAATTCGGTACTGGTGCCGATACCCACTTTTCCATAAATTCGGTACCAGTATTTTCGGTACCGGTACGGTACCGATTTCATCCCTAATCCATGCTATTCATGCCTCCTAAGCATCCATAACATACCTACACTTTAATCCAATGTGCGATTTCATCCCTAATCCATGCTATTCATGCCTCCTAAGCATCCATAACATACCTACACTTTAATCCAATGTGCATACTAAAAGCCAGCTTCATTGAGCGAGTTGTAAATTACATAAGTCGTTAAAAAGGGTTTTATCATAAAACATCTCGTTTACTTTAAAACATCTCGTTTACTTTAAAACATTACCATAGAAAAGTGTATCACAAAGATTCACGGCGTTATTGAAAACACACATTAAACATTAATCAATCTGTTCAAAGTTCACATGTGAAAAATCTTAACCCTCACATACGTTTGGATCCTTAATCAATCTGTTCAAAGTTCACATGTGAAAATAGACTAAACTTTCATGTGAATTTTCGTGTAAACGTTTCACCCAAAAGTCAGGAACTTTCGTGTGAACCTTTCAAGCAACACTCCACCCAAAAGTTAGAAACATTCGTGTGGACTTTCATGTAGACACCTCACCATAAAGTCATGGACTTTCGACTGATTCACATTTTCGTGCAATCATAGTTGCATGCGAAACTTTAATCAGAAGATTACCGTGTTGCATAAACCATAAAACGCTTCTTCAATGACGGCTCATCCTTCACGGGATTGAATCATGTCAAGAACCTAATTTTATGGTTCGAATTGCATTAAAACCTTCATATAACATCAACACAAACACTACCCGGTGATAACATGTGAGTTTGAACATAAATTTCACACCTTTAAGCTAAACCTTAACTATATCAAGCTTGAAACCTTCTTGTTTCGGTGGGAAACAACAGATGATGCTTCACCTTTGATTCCTGAAGAGGAACAAACCTTGAAACTAGTATTGAAGCGAACTCGTCTCTCTTTCTCTCATCCTTTATTTCTCTCGGTCGAAACACACACATAAACAAAGATGGTGAATGGTGAAATGGCATCCAAAAATGGACTCCTCTTACTTTGGGGTTAATTCAAAATTTTGAAACACCCCCTCAACTCCACAGTTAGTTTTATTTAAAATATTCCCTTTATTTGGTGTTAGATATAAAAATGGAAAAACTTGTAAACTTTGGGATTTTACAAACTTGCCCACCTTACATAAGGTTTCGTCCTCGAAACCTGTCACATGTCAAACAACTGCGGGTACAATTCCCTCATTTCCCCTTTGACCTCCCACGTAGTTTCTAATCCTTTCTTGTGTTTCCATTACACCTTTACTTATTGGATAATGTAATATCCGGTATTTTTCCGACTTATCTTTTCCTAGAACCTTTGCACGTATTATTAAGTTAAAACTCAATTTCATATTAAAACTATTTCCTTAAACAATAAATATTAATTTTAAATTAATATATAGTTAAGGAAAAATAATTTATACTTAAAATATATATATATACACATATGAGACTTATTTAGAAACATATATATATTGTAAATAAAATGTGGTAAAAATCCTTAAAATCTTATGAGTTATAATTATAAAAAATATATATATATATATAATTGATAAACTTATTTTAAATACTTAAAATTTTAAACTATAAATCTTAGGAACTATTTTATAAAATTATAAAATAGTAAAAGATATAAAACTTAGTTAGATTTTATAGAAATAAAACATATTTATTTTTATAAAATTCTAGGGACCAAAACTACCAAATGCTGAAACTTGTTTTTAAACTAAAATTTAACTTTTAAACCTGAAACAACAATAGTTTGAAACCTCAGGGACTGGTTGTGCCTTTTCCCCCAAACCCCCGAGACAGAAACCAGTCTCAGGTTCGACCCCCGCCACCACCGATTTCCAGCCATTTATTCAAAAAGCGCGAAATCGTCCAAATGCAGTGAACCTCGAGCTTCAGCTCGAGCGTGCGACCCAAACCCAAGGTACTCAACACCTCAATTCAATGCTAATCGCCCGCGTGATGTGATTTTAAACTCATCTTCCTCAACCGTAATCTTCCCACCTAACCAGGCATTTAACGCTACAATTGGGTATAAATACCGACCGAAACACCTTAACAACATCACCCTCAATCTTCCTAAACACTCAATTTAAACGTTCGTCGCCTACAACTTCCGATTTGGTCTCGTGGACAGCCGTTCGTGAAGCCCGACCCGTTCTCACTCGTTTCAACATCGTTTAAGGTAATTCTTGTGGCCATCATACTCGCATTCGTGTATAGATCAAAAGCCCTCTGTTTAATTTCATTAACAGAGGGCAAATCGAATCGAATTTGGGGCTTGAAAAACTAGGGTTCATACGGGATTGGGGCGAGTTCGTGTTTGTGTTTAAAACAATTCTTTTCCAGATTATAACACAACAGAGTCACTGGTCCGATGGTTAAGTGTGTGTGTGCGAACCAGGCAACCCGGGTTTGATCCGGGCAGCCAAGTTTTGATGTTTTTATTTTTTTATGCTTCTTTTAATCAGTTTTAAATACTTTCATTATTTTTATAAAATCTGTTAAACTTTTATAAACTTAGAAACGATTTTTATTTATGCTTTTGTACTCTGAAACATTTTTAATTAAATAAAACTTAATTAAACTTATAATAGTCAACTCTTAAAAAAAATAGTTTTAAATGCTTAAAGACTATAAAATACCTTTTAACCTTATAAAACTTATGCATAGGAAACTATTTTATAAACTCAGAAACTTTAATTTATTAATAAGTAAATTTACTTTAAATAATTTAATAAACTTTTATTTAAACATAAAACTTATAAAAAAATTCATAAATCTATAAAATTTTACTATTAATTTGAAAGACATAAACAATTAGACTTATACATTGTATGAAATTAATATTTACTAAACTTGAAGCTTGTGTATTTATTTTAATTGAAAACATAAGAAATAAATATGCTTTAATTAACTTGTAAATTTTATAAAAGTTAAATAGAAACTTTAACTTAAAAACATTTATAAACTTTAAGTTAAAAACTTATAAGCTTGCAAATTGAAAGAAACTTTATAAACTTATAAGAAACTTAACATTTATAAAAAAACTTATAGTTTATCCACACATTTAAAACATTTATAAACTTATAATTTAAAACATAAACTTTATAAGAAATTCTATTTTATAAACTTATGGAAACTTGACATTTATTTAAACTTATAAACATTATTTATTTCAAGATAACTTGTAAAATAAATGTTTAATACTTGAAACTTTAATAAAACCTAAATGATTTATATTGTTTACTCTTATAAAAATCTATTTATCCTTAATAATTATTTACTCTTTAAATAAGTACTATTAATCTTTATTTATCCTTTAAATGTTATTGTTAATCCTTAAAAATTAATTACTCTTTAAACACTTATTATTTATCCTTACAATAATTATTAGTAATCTTTAATAATTATCCATACTTTAAATAATTATTTAATAATTATTTAGTCTTTCATTTAACAATTACTTCAACTCCATTTACGAATACTTAGAAAACTATTCTGATTATTATTACCTAACATATGTAATTAGTAGTTGTAAAACTTTTGAATAATTATATTAATTATTCTAAACTATAAACTTACCAAACTTCGATATTCAAGTCTTGCGTCATTCATTCAAAACCTTTACTTTAAACTTGACTTTATAAACATAACCATCCCCATCTCCCATTTGGAACCCTAGTCAATCTTGAAATCTTAGAATTCTTGTCCTAGTCTTATAAGATCATACTTGAAACTTTAGACTTATATTCTTAGGCTTATTGTGAGGATATTCTCCCTCAAAGTCTTGCAAACTTACTCTTATCGGATACTCTTCATCAATTCAAGTGAGTATACTTAGCCCCTTTTTCCTTTCTATACTTTTGGGGTGAAACATGTTCCAAAAACTTTAAACTTATACAATTCTTGTACAACTATTACTAGATGTTTATTCTTATGTTAAACTTGAGACTTGTATGCTTAGATTAAACTTAAAACTAGCACATTCATTAACTTTGATCAAGTCTGTAGTAACAATGATAGATCTATTGCATTTGACCAATCCACCTTGATTGATTGACCCTTCGGGGGGAGCCCTTGGTGATTGTTACTGAATTAAACTTTAAACTTGAGACTTATAAGGGTAACCTGCGGGTTATGCCTAAACTTGGTTGGAGGGTTGAAGTGCACAATGTTTAAGATACTTGTTCTCATACTTACATTATAGAATTCATATATCATAGTGAATTGTAATTCTTTCCAAATACTTGTTAAACTGTGTCAAAACCTTTGTATCTCACCAACTATTTTGTAGTTGACAGATTCTTTCACATGTTTCAGGTTCTACATCATGAGACTTGTTTGTGATCACATAGGATGCTTTGGACCTAGACTACTTATCAATTAAACGTTGTATTCTTGTTATGTTTCCTTGTATTGAATCTTAAATTATTTATTAATGAAATATTGAAACTTTAATAGTCAACATTGTGCTATTAAACAACCGCGTCCGCCCCGACGTATAATCCGTCGTCGGTTGGGGTGTGACAGATAACGCAATTCAGTTTATCATCTACTTCAATGTCGATGAGCGGCATGTGTGTTGCGTTGTCAGCTAGACACTTGCGTAAGTGTGGCACGTGTAAAATAGGATGAATCCCACTTAGTTCTTCTGGAAAATCCAGTCTGTATGCCACCTCTCCTACCCGTGCCAATATTTCGAAGCATCCATTGATCCTTGGACTTAACTTTCATCTCTTGCAAAATCTGATAATCCCATTCCACGGGGACATTTTCAACATTACCATATCCCCGAAACTAATTTCAATGGGTTGGAACCTTTTGTCTGTGTAAGATTTATGTCTATCCTAGGCAGCGTTCATACAACTTTTCTGATGTGGCTTTGACATGGCGTGTATTGATTGAATAATTATTAGGTTAGTTAAGGGTTGAAGGGGTTCCACCCCCTCCACCCTAATATATGAAAGCTAATATATTTTTCTAATTATAATTACATTACCATTAAAAGATTAACAAAGCATTTCCAATAAAATCACAGAATATAACAAACAGGTGCCGTGTGGTCCCGTCATCCATCCTGGTCATTTGCTCGAAAATGGCGTAGGGGGTATGGTCCAATAACAAAGACATTTAAAGTTAAAATGGTAAGACTTCCCTTAAAATAAAGTGTTCAAGTCACGTCTACAACGGATGGATATAAATCATTGTTGTTAAAAAAAATATTGTCATTGGGGTTGATGGCCCAATAATAAAGACAAAACTTCAAGAAACACCCAAGGATTTAGATGTCACGAATTCAAGTCCTATTAGTAACGGTATTAAAAGAAATTCATCTTTCAAAAAAAAAAGTTTGCCCGAAAACATAATATTCATGTACACTTCATCACCCTCAAGCACTACCATCACCTTCAAATAATAGAATGCCACGTATACCAACATATGTCTGTCCCTATATGTTTTAACAGAAATGTCGTTTTCCAAGTCTATTGGCAGGCAGGAAAGAATGCCAGGCTGGTTGGCGGCTGTCGGAACGGCGAATCGCTTTTTGCCCTCGATGTTCTTTCGCAACTTTCGCTTTTACTCTTTACCTCCGTACATAGTGATAAAGTAAGATCAAAAATATTAAGATGTTATATTTTTAATACATTTTAATTTTATACGTAGAACCAAATTTATTGTTAACAATGTATTCATAGTTGTTGTTACCGGTTTGACCGATCGAACTAGTTTTAAAAATCGAATGACGTGTAAATTTAATGTAAAATTGCAGTGCTAATAAAATGTGAAGTATAAAGTACTAAAATTAATTGGTGAATGAGAATTTATAAGGACAAAGGTAAAATAAAAAAGTTTAAATTCCAATCGGGTTCCAACATTAATTAACTAGTTTTATACCCGTCGCAGTCCGGGTTGCCGAAATTAAATACCAAATGAACTTCATGGACATGTTCACCAAAATGAACTTACAAAACAAAAGGACAAATAACAAACCTAACAAAAACATTAACATTCACAAATTTAAAAAAAATGGCCGTCCTACTCCTCAAATATCTTCGGCTTAGGCGAACGCCTCTTCAGGCTCAATAGTTGGCCCGATTCATCTTGAAGACATGGATCCTTGAAGAATTTATTGTAAAAAATTATGAATACTATATCAGATAGAAGAATAAATAGTAGTAAGACAAACTTCATAACAAAAGCCACCATGTTTCTAATAAAATTGCATTGTTCTTCAGATTGATTTACTCAAGTGTAATATGATGCCATGAAACACAATAGAACTTGCAGCAGTCTCAATGATTTCCTGCACACATCATGGAATATAACAATATTATTTAAAATTGTATGGTATTTTAGACAACTTGTTAAAAGTCAAAAGTTTTTCTTTAATATTGCATCTCCCTGTCATAAAAGTTAATGTGTCTTATTTACTATAAGATGAGTAAAAAGTAAATAATTGCAATATGACCCAAGGCTCCATCTAGTGGATTCAGTGGGAAGGTATTAATGTTTGTTTGTTTTTTGACAAAAAAAAATGTAAAGATAAAAAATTCAAAAAACGTTTATTAAAACATTATCTACTAGGTATATTTGAATCATTTTTATCAGCCAAATCAAAACCAAATTTGGCTTCTTTATGTTTAAAATCGACATAACACATCAACTTCATTAAAATCACTTTTAACCTATTAACCATATCTTTTGATTTAAACATGTTCTAATAGCCATATTAGTTCATTTTCATCAATTAATGATAATTAAAACATGTCTTTGAGTAATCCCCAATTTAGGTCAAATTAGGTCAAAACTGTCAGGAACACCATAGCTAACTTTTGAATTTGACCATGTAGTCATGATTAGTCAATATCAAAGATTTATACACATCAAGTATGATGTTTGTAAGTCTATAAATATCATAGTATCTCTTTGTTTGCATGTTTAACATCAATATTCACAATTCAAAATATAATTAAATTCTAGTAACTTAACTACACAAATAGTTACTCTCACCAAAACAAAGTTTCAATCACCTCTAAAAGAAGATGCTAAAAGAATACATGACACACCTCTTGGCTCTTGGATTGGTTCAAACAAACCACACATGTCACTTTGCATCAATGTTGACAATTACTTAATCGACAACAAGTTTGAAATATAGAAAGAGCTTGTAAACTATTACAAGTTGTCGATAAAATAATCAACCATAAATATCAAATAGTGTTAGGAACCAAGTTAAATGTGACATGTAATAACTCTTAAGAAAATATATAAAATTTATTATCTATAATATTATGTTGTGTGTGTTGAGAACTTGAGATTAATTTTGGTAGGTTGCTAAAAAACTGGTTATAACAGGAAAATTCAAAAATAAATTTAAAATCTAGAAAAAAAGGAGTACGTGGCTGATTCTGTAGAAGAGCGTACACCAGATAAAATCCCATGCCTGTATCTATGCCACGTGTGCAGATGCAGTTGTAGCACATGTCTTATATATACTCACTTTCCAATCCGCCTTAAAAATAAAATAAAAGACCCATCAAAATAATTGATGAACAATGACTCGTCCGTACAGAATCCTCTCAACGGTTGTTAACGCGGCAGCGGTGGCGGAACCGCCTGCGTCAGCCGCCATGGAGTCAGATTACTTCGTAATCCTCGCCGCTCTCCTCTGCGCTTTGATTTGCGTGGTAGGTCTAATTGCGGTAGCTCGCTGCGCGTGGCTCCGGCGAAGATCCGTCGCGAACGGAAGCCGGATTCCAAATCAGCAGTCGGAGAATAGAGGAATCAAGAAGAAGAAGATTGATTTGCTTCCGAAGTTCACGTACGATGTAGACGGAGACGATAACGGCAGCGGAAAGTTATCTTCGAGCGAGTGTGCGATCTGTTTGGGTGAGTATGCTAACGGCGATGAGATCCGTGTGCTTCCGCAGTGCGGACACGGATTTCACGTCGGATGCGTTGATACGTGGCTGAGCTCCCACTCATCGTGTCCGTCGTGTAGACAGGTCCTGGTGGCTAGGAGGTGTAAAAAGTGCGGCGAGTTCCCGGCGGTTTCCGCCGGGGAAGTTCGGTTGGAAGCGGAAGGTAAATGTAGACAGCATGATAGTAGTTCTTGTGCAAGAGATTATTTACCGTGACGAGTTACCTAAAGAATGAGTTGTAAATTTTGTATTTATTTTTAATGAATATTAGATGATATGAAATTGGTGCTATTATTAATTGTAGTAATAGTTTATTAAGACATGGATCCTTGAAGAATTTATTGTAAAAAATTATGAATACTATATCAGATAGAAGAATAAATAGTAGTAAGACAAACTTCATAACAAAAGCCACCATGTTTCTAATAAAATTGCATTGTTCTTCAGATTGATTTACTCAAGTGTAATATGATGCCATGAAACACAATAGAACTTGCAGCAGTCTCAATGATTTCCTGCACACATCATGGAATATAACAATATTATTTAAAATTGTATGGTATTTTAGACAACTTGTTAAAAGTCAAAAGTTTTTCTTTAATATTGCATCTCCCTGTCATAAAAGTTAATGTGTCTTATTTACTATAAGATGAGTAAAAAGTAAATAATTGCAATATGACCCAAGGCTCCATCTAGTGGATTCAGTGGGAAGGTATTAATGTTTGTTTGTTTTTTGACAAAAAAAAATGTAAAGATAAAAAATCAGATTATATATCAGTACAAAATAACAACCACTATTAATAATTTACTTTTCATACTCTACAAATTTATCCACACATAATTTACTTGTATAACTATCATCTACAATGTTTTTTGCTTACATTTAATCAGATGTTGCTTGTTTACCTGTCAATTTATTGTAATCGTCCTTATCTATTATATTTGATAAATTCCAATTAAAAAAAATAGATTATATATCAGTACAAATAACAACCACTATTAATAATTTACTTTTCATACTTTACAAATTTATCCACACAATTATCAATGGTCTATTTTTCATTTTTTTTTTTGCAAACTACTCACAAAACTTTTATAATTTACAGTTTGGTGATGAAGTTTTTTTTTTATTTTGAATAATTATCATATAGCCCCTCAATTTAAAGCTTATAATATCCATTTATCAACCTATTATTTTTTTTTTTAAATTGATTTTTAAACATTGATCACAAAACTTTTTATTTTGAAATTTCGCCTTAAATTTTTTTATTGCCTCCTCCACTTTAATTAAACTTAAAATATATGGATGTTTTTAACCATTCTTATCATATGTTTTGATGTTAATTTTAATCAAATCACAAACGTACAAGTAACAAAACTATTTCACGGTTTCATTTATTATACAAAGTGTCATTTATCATTCTCATTTTATAAAATTCCGAATATACTGTTGCGACGTTATTTTTTTCATCAACGTCTCTACATAAACTTCATTTTAAACTGAGCGTCACAGATTTTCCGTAGCATCAAACACCACCGCCATACCACACGGGTTTACGTCTACCAGTTATCTTATATAAATCAACAATAGCAATAAATAATGATTTATTTTTATCTTATAAAGACCGGGATCTTTGTGATCTCTGGTTTGATCCCGAGGGAGTCCGGGTTTTACCACCAGTGAGCTTTTGGCCGGTGGGTTTCCCCGGAACTGTAGATAAGTTGGGGCGCTTAATGGCTTCGTACGGCTGGGTTGGGCCAGCTGACGGTGGCATTTTGCCAATGGGTCACCCCGTACGGAGTACCTAGGCAATTCTCTGTTTGTTGGTTGTTAAAAAAAAACTTAATTACATAAAAAAAATTTGTAATTAATACTATGGTTAATAGTGTAATCATATGAATTATAACTTTTTTGGTAATAAGATATAGAATCTATGGCCTTTTTTTCTCATTAATGCAGAGTACATAATAATTAGAATAGATCATCATCCTACCTTAATTGATTAAAGTAATAATATAGTTTAGTAATATACCGTAAAAAATTGTTAAATTTTTTTAAACCCGTATCAAATCAATTGAAAATAACAAAATTTAAAATTAAAAGATGATAAGTAATTTGAAGTATTTTTTTTTTAATTTACAATACATAAGAGCACTCATGATATATGTTTGTGAGTGAGTTTTGTATATTTTAAGTAGTGGTTTAAAGTGGTTATGAGTGAATTAGAGAGAAAATATTAAAAAACAAATTATATATTTGTGAAAACACTATTTATCTGTATAAATTTTTTAATATTTTTTGAAATTGTTGTGAGTGAGGGAGAGAGAAAAGGTAATGATAAATGTTTAAAAAAATATTATTTAACTGAAAGAAATGAAAAAATATAATAATTTTTAGTGTAATATAAGGATACGGATAAATAACAGGCTCTAAGAGCATTCACAACCCGTTTGGTATAATTATGTGAGTGAGTTTTGTATATTTTAAGTAGTGGTTTAAAGTGATTGTTAGTGAAGGAGAGAGAAAAGATATAAGATTTTTATAAATATAAAGATAAAAGTAGTAGTTTTTAGTATAATTATAAAGATAAGAATTAATTACACGGATGGCTCCTGTGTTTTACACGGGTTTCACTTTTGGCCCCTAGGAATGGGAAACTACATGTTCAGACCAATAGTTTGCACATTTATAACAGAGATGGCCCTTAAAATGGATGGCCGTTAAGTTTACCTGTGTAAATTGGTATAAAATGTCTAAAATACCCCTTATATTTAAAAAATAAAATAAAATAAGAGGGGCCCAACCATCCACCCACTTCAATCTTCTTCTTCTTCAAGATTCGTCCTCCACTCCACCACTACTATCTCCGGCGCCATTTCCGGCGAAAACCACCACCGCATTCGGCTACCACCACCAGAAAAATTACACCCAGCAATTGGTTCCTTTTAACCCAACTGAAAATCAAGATCAAATAAACCCTAAAATAAAAAATAAAGAACACTTCAAGATCAAGTCGTGAGGTCGAGACGGGGGAGGGGGTCGGTGTGTGCTGGAGAAGATGGAGTGATGGAGCTAACGCCGGCGATTCCTACACAAATCCCTCCGGACTAATTAACCAAGAAGTGACGGAGGTGGTGGCGTAGGGTTTCCTGCTTACCCGAGCCAACAAGAGGTGACGTAGGTGGTGAAGTAGGGTCTCAGGCGGATGTTCAATCATCCGAGGAAGTGATAATCAAAATCTCTGGCTCAATCATTCACTTAATCGATACACAACAAAGCATCGAACTTGCTTCCGGCAAGTTAGAAATCATCCGTCTCCATCAAGGCACCGTCGTGTCACCGTTTTTGCTCGTATCGGCGACGTTATTCAATGGCCGTTGGCGAAGGACGAAGCCGCCGTGAAATTAGACGGATCACCTTACTTTTTGGATGAGTTCGATCGGATTTTGGACGAGGTCTAGTGTGTTTTCGGTGAAGGAGGTGTCGGTTGGGAGTTGAAATGGGGGAAAGAAGGAAGACGGTGGGGGGGGGGGGGGTGTGTACCCATTTATTTAATATTAATCACTTTTTTTTAGTTTTATGTTTTAAATGTTTATTATTGAGGGGTAATTTGGTCAATCTACACTCACTTAACAGAGTAACTTAACTGACATTCAACTCAGGGGCCAAACGTGTTACACTCACTTAAAAATAAGAATAAGGAGAGAGAAAAATATAGATAAAAGGTAGTTTAAGTAGTGTTTTTTAGTGTAATTATAAGGATAAAGATTCGAAATATAAAGAACGGGCTGGGAATGCTTAGAGCAGGGCCATCAGTGTAATTAATTCTTATACTTATAATTATACTAAAAACTACTACTTTTATCTTTATATTTATAAAAATCTTATATTTTTTCTCTCTTTTCCACTCACAACCAATTCTTAAATACAAAACTCATTCAGATAATTATAGCAAACGGATTGTTAATGCTCTAAATGCTCAAAAGTTCATATCCTACTAGTTATTATCTTTTTTTTTAGGGCAAATTTAAAAACTTAAATTAATATCTAAAAAAACACACACATACACTCCCTGTGTATGTATCATGTATATATGTATATACACCCACACCATATGCATTTCAATATTTCACTCCCACTCCCACAATTTCAGAGCTAATGGTGATTTTTCCAGCGTTTGCTTTCCATTTCTTGATTTTCATACTCACAACTCTCCCACTCGGTAACTCACAACCCACCCTCAACTCAGTCGAGCAAGAATCGGTATACCAACTCCTCGAATCACTCAACCCCGACCTCCAATGGCGCTCTCTCTTCCCCGACGACCTCTGCTCCTCCGCCCCACACGGCGTCGTTTGCGACTACCCCACAGACGCCAAAACCCTACACATCATTGAACTAAATTTCGGCTACGTTTCAGATTACAACCCGAACCCGACTTGCACACCAAACTCCACATTACTTGACCCGACTCTGCTCTCCTCATTTCCCCACCTACGAAAACTCTTCTTCTACAACTGCTTCACCCATCAACCGGTTTCCTTACCCGATATTTCCCGGGTCGGGTCGGAAATTGAAGAGTTTGTGTTCATAGACAACCCGGCTCTTTTTGGTTCTTTAAGCGACAACATTGGTAACATGAAGAGCTTACGCCGGTTGATCATCACCGGGACGAATGTTTCCGGCGAAATTCCGGCTGGGTTAGGCGAGTTAGCAAATCTTGAAGAAGCTACACTTTCCCGGAATAGTTTCTCCGGCGACATGACGGAAAATCTATCAAAGTTAAAGAAGCTAAAAGTTCTTGATCTCAGCTACAACAAGTTCACCGGAGACTTGCCGGAATCAATCGGAGGGTTGGAGAATTTGTTGAAACTTGATTTGAGTTGTAACGGTTTTTCCGGCGGCTTCCCGGAGAGCATGGAGGGTTTAACCGGTTTGGAGCTTTTGGATTTGAGTGAGAACCGATTTGGAAATTGTGGGGTGCCTTTGTTTCTGTCAAAGATGAGTAAACTAAAGGGGTTGTTTTTGAGTGGGAATGAATTAGGAGGCGTGATTCCTGACATATGGGAGAACTTGAGGGGTGTTGAGGGAATTGGGTTGTCAAGGTTGGGGCTTGTTGGTGAAATTCCATCTTCAATGGGGGTGTTTTTGGGAAATGTGAGTTATTTGGGTCTTGATAACAACAAGCTTACAGGTGAAGTTCCTAAAGAGTTTGAAAAATTAGGGTTGTTGAGTGAGTTGAATTTGAGCAACAACAATTTGAGTGGGATGTTACCATTTTCTGCAGGTTTTTTGGGTAAATTTGGAGGGAAGCTGAGGGTAGAGCGGAACCCTGGGTTGTGTGTGGATGAAGGGGTAATTAAGTCATTTTCTAGAACTAGAGGTTTGGTTCAAGCGAAGGTGTGTAACAAGGTTGAAAATCCTACATATGCCCTTCTATATGGCACTAGTTCTTCATATAGAAATAGTCATCATATCTATTGCCTATTGATTTTGTTTATATTGTTATGATAGGAGATGATTTATGTGGTTAAAACAAGAAAACTAACACATTTTGTCATACATGTACCTCTTGCAAGGGCAATATTGTAATTATACTTGCCATGACTCATGATTATAGAGTTATATATGTACGATGAAATATGAAATTGCATACATGTACTAATCATTATATTTTAGTATTATCATATTACATATATGTAGTATCATTAAATTCATATAAATTAATTATTTGATTGCAATTTAACTATTTAAGATCTTGAACTACAAAATAGTCAATGTGGCACGATGATACTCTACTGTTCCGTTAGTGATCCAAATTTGTCGTTTAAAAAAAACAAGATAGTCAATGTTTTTAAACGAGTTTCTAGACCTAACTAAGCTCGAATTTTACTTGTTTGATTTATTAGAACTCAAGTTAGAGCCCGTCATGTTTTAAACACTATACTTAGAGTTTGAGTTAGGTTCGTCGCCTCGTTTATTATTTATATACAAGAGTAATTTATGAATAAAATAATACATAGTATTTGGTTTATCTTATCATAATTATATATATAACGATAATATTTACTATGTAATATATCATACCATACAAAATAATATTACATTTATATAACAATAGACTCGTGAGCCTAACTAAGTTCGATACCAGGTTCGATGTATGAAGTTTTGGTTAAGACTCGTTTATTAAAGAAGTTCCAATTTAGACTTAAAACTTTAGCTCGAACTTATTTAAGCTCAATTCAATTTGAGCTTTTAATGAGCCAGACTCGAGTAGCTCACGATCGACTTGTTTACTATCCCTAATGTGCATATTGCAACTTGTAATTGGAAAATCAACATGATATAAAAATAACTTTGTACAAAACTAAAATACTAGTAACCACCAATATGGTTCATTGTACAAGCTTCCATGAAACTTGTTTCCCAAGTTTCACATATACAACAAAAATTAACTAACTAAACTAAAAAGAAAGAAAGAAACAAATCACACAAATACCTTTCATGACATTTTTCTGCATCAGAGCCTGCATTGTGAACCAACATCATCCGCTTTAGACCTCGGGAATCTCTGGTTTCTTTTTCCGAGTCCTTTTCGGAACTTCTGGCAACGAGTCATCCTGGGCCCGCCGATCCTCGGCACCCCTAGTGTGGTGTCGTCTTGGCTGCCTTGATTTGGTTTGGGAATCAGGATCCGGAGCATTTTCCACTGAGTGATGACGCCGATGTTTTGATTTATGCTTTTCTTGTCGTTCTCTTCGAGGCATCCTCTGGCCTGAATCTGCAACAGTGATTTAAATTGAAAAATAAATATTTGGATCAACCCTATCTATTTTGACCAATTTTTAAAACAAACCCATTTTAACCTGTAACTATTTTGACCGTCACCCAACCCATCTGATCCGTCTATTTTGCCATCTCTAAATTATAGAGGACAGCATCCAATGATCATGTCATTTGTGATTTAAGGTCACAATGTCACATTGTGATCACCTAACTACATACGAAATGTATTTTAAAAATTTTCTTAGATAGGAATCGATTATTATTATTATTACTACTATTGTTTTTTGCATTCATTCAAGCATATTATTCTAACCTTCAGAAACCCAATTAGGGCCATCTCTTGGAGCTTCCGATACGTTCGATGATGCAGATTGACATTCTGCAGGTGTACCAAACTCTCTCATCTGAACCCAGAAGAAAAAACAGATAAAAAAAATGAAATGTTTAATCACGAAACAAACGAATCATAAAAAAACCATGGAGATTGGTAAAGGTGATGAACATCAACCATACCCAGCTGGGAGATTCTTGGGCTGATCCATCACATCCGTAATGAGCCACATGCTTCACGTCTGTTGGACCACCAATTTGTATTTCTTGTTTTTTCTCGTCTTCTGCATAGAACAGATTCTTAAATCTGAGTTAATATAAACATGTGCATTCTCATTAACCTAATTAACAAACGAGGCGAGAGAAAACAAGGCTGACCAAAAGCTTGAGAGATAAATCCGAGGCCTTTAAGAAGTCCTTTCACCTTATGAACGTTCATCTTCAAAGGGGTTATGGTTTGTATCAGGATGGGGTCATTTGACCCCATAAAATGTTGATAATAACTCAAATATAAACCACCAAATAGACCGATGCAGATTATACAAGACGGGTGGCTTGAGAAGCCAGAAAAGAAACAAGACAGAGATAACAATAATAAAAGAAGAACATACACATGTATGAGGCATAAAACATCACCTTTGATATTATTTATACCAATTCAAACTAGTGGACCAAATTTAGATGTAAAGGAGAGGTGGTTGAGATGGAGAGAGAATAATAACCTTCTCCTTAACTTGTACTCTATGCATCTATAGTTGGCATTTTCCATTAAGGGCAGCTTGCTTGTTTCTATGCTGTTAGCATATGCACAGAGTACATGTAGGCCATAAATTTTGTAAGTTTCAATCAACACGCCAAAATTATGGATAATTTCATGTAGTAATATGACTTCACACACATTTAGGGTCCAACCAAACAAAATATATATATATATGTTGAATATAAGTTTAACAGATTCAAAAGAGAAAGGATACACATAAGAGCTTTGTTTCTTGATAATTGGCATCCTCCGTGAGGTTTAACAAGTGAGGCCGAAATCCGATAATTTGATCATTACTATGCTTTCATATCATCCAAACCAAGGCTAGCCTGCATAATATAATCACACAAAACGATTAACGGAAGATATCTATTATTATATTTAATTTATTATATTATTTTTTTTTTGTTTTTTTTTTGGGGGGTGTCATATTCGTGTGCAGTTGTGCACTAAACATGAATCAATAGAAGTGGAAACTTTCTTATGAGATATCTCACCAAGAACTTGTGGTTTTCCTGAAGAAGTGGTGTGAACGTTGCGCAAAATTTTTCAATATCAGAACTGATGTCACCCTTCCCAGCCACAACATCCATGAACTTCTTCCTATCAGGAGCAAGCTTCATTGCAACCTGTGAATCCAGTTTGGGATTATAACAAGAAAATTACTTGTTACATTATGTTCACCAAATGCCTACCGTGAAAGTTGAACTGGCCAACCAGCCATGAAATTTCTTCAGTGTTTTAGTATACGCTTCAGTACAAACTTGTGGCATGGCCCAATCTTCATGTTCCACTAAATTACGGAACAATTCTACTATGAAATCCATTGCCCTGAAAATATACCATTTGTGAGCATGAAGGATGTTTTTGGATTTAAATATTTGTTTTAACAGCTATGAGGGTAGAATAATCACTTATCCTCACCTAGTTAGCCACAGAAGACCGTTGGTGCAACTTGATGAGCCTTGAGCTTTCTTAGCTGCAACCTCCACCTGAACCATACTGTATAGGTTCGGAAATTCTACTGGGCTGGACAGATATTTGTTCTTCAACCTCTGAACGAAGTGATGAATATACTCAACTTAGTAGATAAACTTGGTAATTGTATTGTATTATTGTGTGATGATATGGTGATTACAAGAGAATATAAATAGAAAACATAATTACATAAAGAACCCATCTACTATTGACTAAGTTATTATTTGACTAATATTCCCCCGCAAGCTAAAGGCGGGTAGCTACTAGTAGCTTGGACCGTAGATGGATAAAACGTTCTGAGGGCAACGGCTTGGTGAATATATCAGCAATCTGTTCATTGGTGGAAATGAACTAAACCGAGAGTTTTCTTGTAGCAACTTTTTCTCTAACAAAGTGGAAGTCCACTTCAACATGTTTTGTGCGAGCATGAAATACTGGATTGGCGGATAAGTATGTTGCTCCCAAATTATCACACCACAAAACAGGAACTGATGTCATCGGAACATGAAGTTCATGTAGAAGCGCTTCAAGCCAAGTGAGTTCAACAACCGTGTCAGCTAAGGCTTTGTATTCAGACTCTGTGGATGACCGAGAGACAGTTTTCTGCTTTCTTGCAGACCAAGAGATCATATTGGAAACAAATCCGTTTTGCTCACTAGTATGTGGACAGGAGCGACGGTGAATAATGCCAAGGGGAAAGAAAAAATTGGAGAGATTCCTGAACTCTCCTCCCCAATCAGTTTGAACAGTTTTTAGTTTGGTGTTAAATTGTCGTTCAACCATGACAAGGAATTGTTTAAAAACAGTAAAAACATCGGATTTTTGTTTTAAATGAAAAATCCACATGTATCGGGTAAAGTGATCCACACATAGTAAGAAGTAATGGTGACCATCATAAGAGGTAACAGGAGCGGGTCCCTAAACATCACAAAAAATTAAATCCAAAACACACGCACTTTTAAAATTAGAAGAATCCAAATGTAGTTTCGATGATTTCCCAATATGACAAGCATTACAAGGAGAATTCGAACTATTATTTAAAACAGGAAGAGAATATTTAGATAACATAGAATTTAAAAGCTGTGGATGAGGATGTCCAAGCCGTTGATGCCATGTATGGATAGGAGCACGAACAACTGTGAAAGCAAGTCTTGGAACAGGTTGAATTTGAGGAAGACGAATGGAGTAGAGCCCGTGTTCACTTGGACCCGTGAGGAGGGTAGTGCGTGTAAACTTGTTCTTCACAGAAAAGAAAGTAGCATGAAATTCAAAAAAGACATGGTTATCATGACAAAACTTTTGTACGGAAAGGAGATTTTTTTTTTATTTGTGGAACATGAAGAATATTGTATAAGGAAAAGGTTTTGTTAGGTGAAGAAAAACGAGTTGAACCAATATGTAGAATGGGTAAACCCTTACCGTTGCCAACATGAAGAGCATCCTCACCAAAGTATGGTTCAGCAGTGCCAAGGCTAGACAGGTCTGGAGTTACATGGCTATTAGAGCCTGTGTCCGGGAGCCATGAAGATGCATGGGAGCGATAATCAGCATGATTGGCCGAGAGCTGTTGTCTCGAGTGCATGGTAGCCGGGTCACGGTTGGGGCAATCTAATGGTATGTGTCCAATACCACACCTATTACACGTACCATAAACTGTGTTTTGGTTTGAGGCCCAGTTGAATTGACTTTTGTTTCCCCCGTTGTACCTGTTGTTGGACCCACGACCACGGTAGGGTGAGGTACGGCCACGTCCACGATGCTGAGACGTAAAGAAGGCCTGGGACTGCTGAGTTGTGGGCCGAAGATGAAAGCCAAGTTGTGAGGCAAGCTGGGTAAAGGCCTGCAAAGGATCTGATTGTGAGGGAGTCGGCGGATGGGAAGATCCAGCAGTGGTGACAGCAAAAGCTTGTGAGGGTGGGACCACTGGAGCCGACTGGTTGATCATGTAATCATGGTCAGCAAGAAGACCATACAACTCGGTGAAGGCTGCAGGAGTCTCTCTTGTAAGAATGTTGGATTTTAATCCGTTGTACTCATCCCGAAGACCTGCAATAACAATCATGACAAGATCCTTTTCCTTAAACGGTTCATTAATATTAGCAAGAGCATCTTGTAAGGCTTTGGCTCGATTTAGATAGGTTGAAGATGTTTCGTCGCCTGCATCTGAATCTTCAAGAGATGACTTTTGAGGGTGTATTCCCGAGAAGACGTATGAGGAGCATACGCACGTTCTAATGACAGCCATAGTTCTCTAGATGTTGCACCTTGGACATGTGGGAATGATGTTTCTGAGATGGTAGAGATGAGTAACATACGGACATGAGCATCATTGGCAACCCATGTCATGTAGTTAGGGTTAGGCTGTGGTACCGTAGCAGCATCCTTATCTGATGAGGCAGCCCTTTCGATCAATGGTGGAGGACAAGGAATGGTACCATCAACATAACCGATTAGATTGTTGGTTAGAAGAAAAGGATGAATCATTGTTTTCCAAAAACCATAGTTAGTTGGAGACAAAGTAAATCCGAATTTATGAGAATTGTGAGATGTTTTCTCGGTTGTGGAGAAAGCAGCAAGTAACGCCATTGTTTAAGGCTGTTTAAGGCTGAGTTGTTGAGAAGGAGCAGGTTGGAACAGCCCCTACAGCTGTGATGAAGCCGGAATAGTGTTGACGGCTGTTAGGGTTTGGAAAAAAAGTGGCGGCAATTAGGGTTGAGAGCCTAGCTCTGATACGAAGATAAACTTGGTAATTGTATTGTATTATTGTGTAATGATATGGTGATTACAAGAGAGTATAAATAGAAAACATAATTACATAATGAACCCATCTACTATTGACTAAGTTATTATTTGACTAATATTAGTAAAGTTTAAACAATTAAAATCAGAGCAGAAATGACAAAAGTTGGGGCATATGTAAGTGGAAGAAATCAAATGCTGGAAATATAACAAACTCATGTAATAGATGGATAACTAAGAATATTACATTTCATTTTGATCGAAAAGGAAACAACGATACATGCATGTTTGATGTTGGCACAGTGGTGGATGAAAGTATGGAACAAGTAAAAAACCAACAATTATTTGTTCCCTTTCCAAAAGGGGTTTCTTTTCTGTCAGGAAAAAGTTTAAAGAGAAATAACAGGATAAGGATTCAAAGAGAAGGTCTAACATTGAGCATGGATATTCATTCAATCTACTCAAAAAGAAGATGCTGCAGAACTACCTCATTAAGAGGCTGAACAGCATATATCCATTCCCTCAATAGAGAAATAAATGCACATTCATGAGCGAAAAAATAATTTGACATCAAGGTTGACAAGCATATACTCATTCCCATATAAAAAAATATTGCAAATTCAGACTGAAAATATAATCCGCCATCAAAATGAACGCAGAAGAGTACTTACAGTTATATTACCACCAACATCAGTTTTGACAAGCGCCATAGCTGCTCCAAATTTGTCTAGCATTGAGTAAGAAAACTAGAATGTAAGTTGTTGGATGACTATCAGGCAAAGAGGCCTCAGGTAGTCAGGTTCTTATTCTTAATAGATTTTATAGTTTCTAGGATCGACTTAAATGCCATGTATCTTGTATTTCATATAATTAAAACATAGTTAGGGGGCTTCTTTATGAAACTGAAAATACCATCGCATAAATTCCATTTTTGACCCAAAAATTTGGTATATCAAATGTGGTAGTTGATCAATTTACAGTCCACACACAAAACTTCATAAGTAACGACAGATAAGTTAATATCCGCGTCATCATACCAATAACAGGTAATATCTGTTTGCAGACGTCTAGGAAAGGCTTGGTAAGCATTTCTCCTTCTTTGGACTTGACATGCTTCATTCCTTCTAAAGCAGGCCCAAACACTGTCCCTTCCATCTAGAGATAACTGCAATAGAAAATGATATTAGATTAGATTTCATGCTTCAGTTTCCTCCTTTTTACCGTAAACAGTTGGATACAAAAACCAAAAACTGATCATTTTAACAACAAATCCAGGAATAAAATAGTCAATCTAAACCTTAAGAAATGAAATTGATGGATGTCAAAATCATAACTAAAAGGTTAAATCATCACTAGTCCTTGTTTCGTGATTAAGAGCATAAAACAGAATTGCAACCAGTGAATTTTTCAGCGAAACGGGAGAGTTAGCTAAATCTAAATGGTTTCTAGGCAATCAGCTCATGAAGGTAGCAGATTCAAAAAAAAAAGTCACAGGAAGACACTCATGTGGCAAGCGGATTGGGTGAATATGCTGGTTTGATCCACGGATTACTGAATCAGCTCCTTTGACCAGCAGATTCATGGTCAAATCAAGCCAATCCGCTTGCCACGTGAGCAGTTTCCTACAAAAAGCTTTTGAATATGCTACTTCCACGAGCAGATTATCTAAAAAGTAGAAACCATTAACAGCATTACCTAACCGCTCGCTACAGATCAGGATGAATAGATTTAAGCAACAATTATACGGCAACCCTAGACCATCCAATTCACATTTTATAAAATCCATATCACCAAACGGATTCCGATCATCAGAGAATTAACATTTACATAATTACATCTCTCTAAATCACCAATCAAATTACGGATAACGAGATAAGGTTAACCGCATGCAGAACTACATCAATCTAGATTCAACAGCATAATTCGCAAACGTGATCAGACAAAAGTTTCACAAATCATGATTAAATATTCGCATAGAAATAAATCCTATCGATAAGCCCTAGATTTAGGTTAATCATGAAACAGCATTTCAAATTTTCAGAAGATGCTTCTGAGCACACGCAATTGATCAACAGAAACACAGAAGTAGATCGTCATTAAATGAGCAAATTGAGTACGAAGATCTGAAGTTTCGATTCACCTTTTCGCTTGAAGCTTTCAAGTTCGCCTTCAATGGATGGTGTTATTTTCTGTTGAAGTTCAGTACAGTCAATTGCGATTCTACTTATAGCTTCACGCAGATCACACAGCAAATTATCGTATTTGATTTATGATTTTTTGCTTTATTTTTATATATAAATAAAAAACCATATTTTTTTAATATAAAAAAAGGTGGACGTGAAGTCGTGAACATGTCGACCATTTCATTTGGGATGAGTTGTTTAGATTACGTTTTATTTCGTAAAATTAAAATATATTGGCTTAAAGTCAAGGGTTGAAATTCTTTACCGTTAGGTTTTTCGGTGTGCTCACCTCGCACCTCTTGTAGGGGCTCGGGTGGAAGAGCGGTGCCATGGAGTGTCTTTCATTTGGGGTTGTGATGTCGCTTGGTGATGAAGACAAAGAAGGAAGAAATGAGTTGTACGACATTCAGTGATGTGGCACGGCATACCCATGGTCTTATGGAAATTGTATATTTTTTTATAAATGTAGGTTAGAAACTCGTGTTTTACCGGGTTGAATAGAGAAATATTATATAGTTATTAATGAAGATTTAGCAATTAATAACTGAAATATTAAATAGTAATGAAAATTTAGAAAGTAATAAATAAAAATATTATTAATTAGTTAGTAATGAAGAAAAAATAAGTGAGAAAAATAACTTTAAGCTCATAGAATTTTGACACGTGACACGAAGTTACTAATTTAACAGATATAGATTTTACACCCTAAAAATATATTTAAGAGCGTCCCACACTCACTTGTCATGTTCGACCCGAGAATCCATTCGTTTTGTCACCTTTATTCAAAAGAAAAGAGAAATAAGAGTAAAGTGTAGTTATGATTTGGGGAGAAACCGAGCAAACATCATTTAATTGAACTGAATTCAACCGAATAAAATGATTTAAAGAAAATATATCCAAATAAACCGAACCGTATTGAAAATATGTCTAACGAAACAAACCGGATAAACCGAATTAAAAAATTGTATATCCGATAGTTGAACCGAATTCGCAATTCGGATATGGTTAGTAATCGAATTCACAATTATGTTGGGTTTTTTTCGGTTACAGGTATAATTCGGTTTTCGATTTTCAGTTTTTATACACACCCCTACCCAGTGCGACTCGAGATTCTTTCATCTTTTTTTTTCGTAAGCCATGAAGAAACCAAAAAATTATGTGATAAAGGTTTGATTTAATTAAAACTAGTTTTTCCCCTCGCACTACGCAGTGGGAGTTTGATAGTTGTCGGTTCGACTAGTCAACGGTGATAAAAGTTGCGTTATAGCGTACGATCCAAAAAAAACTCGGATCACTCACAAAAAAAAACTAAACAAATCCATGCATACCGTTTAAAAAAAAGTTAACGAAAGTTTACTAAAAAAAACAAACCCATTGAACTTTTGTTACATTTTTATAAAAAAAATTAGCTTGACGGAAAAAAACTAAAGTTTACTTTAGTGAAGTTTTGTGGCAAATCTAAAAAAAACTTTAAAAAAATAATTAAAAGCCTAAATATGTTTGTGCCATTTCTATGAAAAAGAAAACTTTTGTGGTAAAAATAAAAAAGAAAAGAAAACTTCACTGTGGAATCACATGCCCAATAATAGTTAGTTAATATTGTAAAGATTTTGCTTTTAATCGGTTGTTATTTAATTTTGTTTTAACTTCTTATATGTTATATTTTCTTTTGCTTCCAATGTACTAATTCACTTGTATTAAATCTGTCTTTTTGTATTTTCTTTACCTTTCAATTAATCATAATGTAATGTAATTTGATTTTTAAAATGGTTTAACATGTAGAGACGTTACATGTTTCTTCGTCATCATTTTAATCAAGTTTACAATAAAGACTTTATTTGATCATCAAAAGTAAACATAATTTCATGTTTCTTTTTTTAATGACACAAAGAAACCTTACTGACTAAAGAAGATCGCATCAAGGCGGAGGCATAGGAACCGAAGGTTTTCTAGAGGTGGGCTTCTCCACAGCCGGCGTTCGGTTGTGACGGTTTTGCCATCACCATCATCAGGAACCGATTCTCTCAACTCTCTTTAGCAGAAGAAATGGAGTCAGATGCGTGGCTTCACAGTGATAAAAAAACACACCCATCATCACTTGTACATTGGGCTTTTGAACTTGCACATCATTGTATTACCGCTCACTCGCATGTGCTTTAAATAAGTTAATAATTGTCAACGATTTAAAACAAATTAATTACTTTGTGCTCGAGTTAGGATCAGTGGCGGATCCAGGAATTTTTTCCAAGGGGTTCACTGTTTTTATATGCTTCATTTCTTAAGGCTGGACATAAAAAAATTCGGGTCGGTTTGAAAGTTCGGGTCGGGTAAAGTTCATCGCATAATAAAAACTAGTTTTATACCTGTTCACCTACTTTAACGTAATAATGTCATGACTACTTTATGCAATTTTTTGCAGTAACGACGTCGTATTTTATCAGCTCCAAGCATATCTTGTTTGTATATTTTTTGTTTCCTTTGTGTCGCGAGACACTCTTTTTGTAATTTTATTTCAAGAATAAATACTAATTAACACTCACTAATAAAAGTAGAAATAAAGGTCCACATCTTTAAGTAAGACAACCTCAAAGCAATAAAAATAACTCATTTTTACACACCTTCAACATAACAACGTAGATTTATAAAGACTAAAATAATAATAATAATATAAAATTACATCATTTTAATAATATAATGAAATGAATAATAAAACTATTAAGAAGGAACCGATTTTTAATTTAAATGGAGCTAATGTTTATAAAATGAAAAAGGCTAAGCCCATCCCAGCCCAGCCCATTCAATTCTTGACCTAAATGAATTCTCCAATAAGCCAGACGCCGATACCAAGCTTCTTTACTTTATCTCACAAACAACTCCAGCTAGGGTTTCAAAATGCAGCCACGAGTTCATCAGGGTTTCAAACGCAGCAACGAGTTCATCGCTGATTAACACATATTTGCCGGATTTGTCTTGACGATCTCCGGGTCAAAAAAACTTTTGTCTTCTTCATCCAAATTAAAATCATAGGGGTTCACTCTATATTTTATGTAGGGGTTCACCCCATTTTTTCTCTATATCGTTATATTAAAATTCCGAAACCCGGGGGGTTCCGGTGAACCCCTCTCGGCCTTACTAAACCCGCCCCTGGTTAAGCGAACAGTTCGTGAATCGTTCGGCGTGAAGTTTTTTATATTCGTTCGTTTAGTTAAATGAACGAACATGCATAAGAAAGTCTGTTCGTTTAGTTAAATGAACGAACATGAACAGATGTCGTGTTCATTCATTTTTGTTCGTGAACGTTCAGTAATATGTTTGTTTATGTTCGTTAATGTTCATTCGGTCTTTAAAGGTTTTTACTTTTTATCAATTAAAAATATTTGTTAAATATGTTTATGATAATTATGTCAAATATGTGTGTCAAGTACTACATATTTATATTTGGTGGAATTTGTGTAATATTAATTTGAGATGAAAATGCTGATTTTATTCTCAAATGAATTTGTCTTCGTTTGTGTTCATGAATGTTCGTTTGTGTTTGTTTGCGTTCATTTGTGTTCATTTACGTTCGTTACATTGAATTATTGGACGAACACGAACATGTTCATTTGCTTAATGAACGAACACGAACAGAAAATCACGTTCGGTTATATGTTCATGAACATGAAATTTTCTTAATAAACGAATGTTTGGTTCGTTTGCAACCCTAAATAATATCCTAGAGAATTTTTACTACGCAGTTAATAGACTTTTTACATAATATAAAGATGTAGTCGAAGTTGTAAATGAGAAAAACTAGAAATTATGACCCCGCGCGTTGCAGCGGGTTCGTACCGTGATATTAACGTGGTTAATTACATAACTAAGTCTGCGCGTTTGTGAATCTCGTTACACGTGTTGCGGCTGTGACACTAACGTCGTTAAATACGGTGACTTTAGCACCCCGCGCTCTGCGACGGGAAACAGGTCTAAATAGTTGAGGTAGTGACTAAGCACAAAAAAGTGATTAAGTACATAAAAAAACGTGATTAGTCCAATAAAAAGAAATGTAAAAAAACGAAGAAAAAAAGCAAAAAAATTATGTACCAACAGATAGGTGAGATGTGGTGTGACGTTGTGATTAAACACATAATTTTGATATTTTACAAACTTCAGGGGGAGTTGTGGTAAGACATGTAAATGAGTAAAACAAAATTTATACCGTGACGAAATGAGTAAAACAAAATTTATACCGGGACGTAAATAAAAAATATTAAACACGAAAACAAATAATTTTTTTTGTAGAGGTATATTTGGGTTTTTAGAAAGTTAAGAGTTATTTTGATATTTCCCACCCTGACAAACCCACCGTCACCATCGCAACGAGATCTACACCACCGCAATCACCACCACACCACTTGCACTGTCCTTCCCTGCAGCCGCCGTCACATCTGCCACCACCTTGGTTTAAAAAAGCGCTATGCGAGGCGAAGCGTTTCGGTCCCAAAATCCGAGGCGCCACGCCTCAAGCGCGAGGCGAGGGCTTCACGTATGCGAGGCGCTAAGCTAAAAAAGTAATAAAAAATTTAGTAACATTCTTAAAAACTCCTCCTTTTGAGTAATTTTCACAAAACTTGCAAGAAAAACAACTTAAAAACTGATTTAAGTAAAGATACATGTGATTTTCACAAAACTTGCAAAAAAAACAGTGAAAAAAAGGCAAAAATACATAAAAAAACAGTGAAAAAAAGGCAAAAATACATGAAGCGCGCCTCACCCCTCAAGCCTGAGGCGGCGCCTCAGGGTGCTTCATGTATATGGGGCGCCTCACCCATTTGAGGTGTTTTGTTCAGCACCTCACGCCTTAAGCAGCGCCTCATGGCGCTTTTTTAAACCAAGGCCACCACCACCCACCTCTACTCGCCTGTTTTAACCTCAAACCAATTTTGTGCGAAACCCGTTTTGACCCGTTATAAAATCCAACCGCCCATTTTACCATGTTTTGATCACATAACATAAAATGCATAAAACCAAAAAAAAACTTGTAAAACACAATAAAACAAGCAAACATGGAACTTCAAAACTGAATCAGACAACACTCTAAACGTCACTTGAAAAAGGTAAGACATAAAGTCCTAAGAACCAACAATGGTCTCCCTACTCAACAACAATTTAAATAAACTGCACCAAAATCTTGATCTTCGTGCAAATCAGGCGGTCTCCTTCTTTAGCTTGGCTAACTCTTGCCTAACGACTCCCGCCTTCTGTAGGTTCAGAAAATGAATACACAATAAGTACAACTTATTGAGTGATCAGTTAAAGATAGGTAGATTTACATCCATTTCCTTGTAAACAATTTAAATGTAAACTGCTCCAAAATCTTGATATTGTCAAACTGGTCAACGGGTCAAACATGTCAAAGTCGATGAATATTAACTTTTAGCACAGTTTAGTATCTGAGATTGTTATTGTAAAAGTGTAGTTTTTGTAGCCGTATACTCATATTCAAAGTATCAAGACTTTGTTTAAAAAAACTAAAATAGAGAAAGCGTTTTTGCAGATCAACCTAGCTTGACATGCTGCTACTTTTTGACCGAAACTTTATACAAGCATTCGTACTAACCCTATCCTGCTTTGGCCAGTTACCAAACCTACCAACACTTCAAATATACAAGCACTCGATTTAACCCAATTAGCTTTAACCCATTACCAAACCTACCAACACGTCATTTTCACCGCTTCAACTTCTCAATATCCAACAAAAGACCCCGTGTTAAACTAAAAATCCAAATTCTTGTAGCAAAGCAACTGCATAAAGTGAAGGTAAAGTTCAAAAGAAAAAGAATGGAGTAGTGCTAACCTTTATCTTTGCCAACATAATTTTGAACCTATCAAAATCGTTAAGTGACGCTCTCTTCTTTTGAACAATGAGCTTTCTTCCCCATGAGCTGTTTTCCCACTTGTTCTTGACATCTGCAAGCAATAACAAAAAAACCGATAATCAAACCCGAAAGTCAGCAACAGGCATACCCTAACTTTTATCATTTCACTAATGTCTACACACCAGCAGCCTCCATTGCAGCAATAAGAGTTTTCTTGTTTGGAACTCTTTTGATGTCGATCTTGATGTCTGTGAGTGTTAGCCTCTTAAAGTTCATTTGGCCTCTCACCATGTCAGGAGAATCAACAAGAGCCTGCCAATCAAAAAAGTGAAAAATCAAAACAACCTACATTTAGGCAACATATTCTCACATAATTCAAAGTAAACCCCTACACTCCACATTAAGAACAGAAGCGATTGTGGCACTATGGTATGTGTTCATTAAGAGTGAAGATTGTATATAGAAATTGTAATTAAAATATATATAAAAAAGAAATTAAAATGTAATAAATTAGTTAATATATAATAAACAAGCCGAGCTCGAGCTTCCTGTAAGTTAAACGAGCCATGCTCGAGTTATGGGCTTGGCTCGTTTACATCCCTAGACATGACTTAGGGGCGTTCACCTTTAGGTTCACGCTCTGGGCCGAATCGCTGCCGGTAGGTTGGGTTGGATGGACCAAATTCTAAATTTGTCTGTTTTTATTTTTAAGAAATCGTTAGTTTCTGTTAAAGTTTTTAGACAGATAAAGATTGTTTGTTATTCATTTTCATGAACTGGCAAACCGATAAAACCGAGCCGATAATACGTGCTGATTTGATTATGTTTGGGCGGTATGGTAGGTTATGACAGTTTATGAACACCTCGAACATAACTATGGGGTGTTTTGAATGTTTGTGTAACAATGAATATGATCCTGGTTTTATAATTATCAACTATATCCATACACTTCCTATGTTTCAGTTTCACCTCTAACATAACTACAGGGTCTCTAATGTTATATCAAAGTATTTGGAAGTTAAATAAAAAACTTTGGTGGCAACTTGAAAAGGTGTTATTATATAGCATAAATTCAGTGCTCAAATGGTGGTCATTGTTTCTAAACTGTTCTAGCTGTTTGAAATCTCAAAAGCTGCAAGCTCAAAAAATACTAACTCAAGTATACAAGGCAAATGTTAAGTAGATATTACTAATTTTATAGACTAAATTGAGCTAAAAAAGCAAGCATTTCCCTTACTCAATCACAAAATTGATCTAGAAGCATACATATAAGAACAAAAAAATAAAAATAAAAACAAATAACAGTTGTCAATTATCAAACAAAAGTAAAAAATAAATAAAATGAGCTATTAAGATGTTCATAGGAAAAAAGAATATACTCTGTTTTGATCGATGACATCAACGATCACTACGAGCTTTCCATAATCCTTTCCGTAGTTAACAAGGGCGATTCTTCCGATCTCAACGTACCTCTTGAACGGCTACAAAAATCAAATTATACGCACACTTATTAAGATGTAATTACTCGACAAGACGAACGTACGTATATAGATAGAAATTTAGGGTTACAATCTACCATTTTTTCAAGCGATGCGTTGCAGATCGACGAGGAGAGTTGAGGCGACGATGAAAGTTAGGGTTTTCGAGTGATGATTGGGTTTTATAGTTAGGGCTACTGATTGGGCCTTTCTTGTTAGTGTTAAGGGACAAGTGTTTATAAAATCCTAAGTCCAACTCACTTCAAATAAGTTTCGACTCCTATGACTTAATATAGTTTAAATAAATTCGACTAATTTATTTAATTTAATACTGATGGACGATCGGTTCGGTTTAAGTTCTATCTCTAAAAGTCGAGCTCAGTTTAAGCTCAAATCGTTTATTATTATTTATTAATATTTAAGTATTTTACATATATACATATATAATTATTTACGTATAATAAAATATATAATATTTATTTATTTTATTATAAAGTTATTTTATTATATATTTATTATATAAAATAAAAAAGTATTATATATTTCTAGAGGGGTAAAACCCTACCCGGTAGGAACCAAACTTGGTCAGGTTCAAAACCGAGTTCTATAAAAAAAAGTTTTTGTTTGTAAAAAATGTTTTAAACAGTAACAAGAAATTTAATTAAGAGCATAAATTCAACTTATATCGATTTTTAGAAATTTAGAAACAAGAAAATATAAATCCATTATAGAAAAACATAATCTTAGGATTCAGGAATTACAAACTGAGTACACTATACTTTTTAAATTTATTCGTCATCGTCTTTGTTTAATGTTTAACACCTTTGAGTCAGGTTGTCCGATTGGTACCTCTCAGAGCCGGGTTCGAGTTCGGAACTAAACACAATTCTTGCATCGAGCTCGGTTATGACCGTTTGACATTTCACATAAATCGTATTTTGACCAAACCTCCGGGTTCCGCGTTATTGGTAGAACCCTCACAACAGAAGCTTCGAAAGCTATAGTGTTTTGAGAGTTATTTTTCGTTTTTGAGTGCATTCATGCGTTTTTTACTGTTGTGATCAAACAATTGCATCAAATAACTACCTATACTAACATATCAAGGCAAAATGGTCCATAAAAGTCAAGTTTATCGGTCAATTTAAAAAAAAACGGTCATGTTTTTTAACGTTAGAATCCGGGTCGGAACCAGGTTAGATCGGATCAGGTTGGAACATAGCTTTGCAAAAGCTAGTTGGAGCACACGACAGGAAACCAGGTTGGAACCTACAGGTTTTTGGGTTGGAAACGGGTTCTATGGTGATCGGGTTGAACCCGGACTGGGAACTCGGGTTGGATACTTGGATGTGCACCTCCACGTACACACACACGGGTATACATGTAGAATTATGAGTCCCCTCGTTATCATTACATTACCCACCCTTTATGGCCTTCACACACTTATCACCTGACATTATATAGATATCATGTGCAACCAAGTTTATTTTCTACACCAATGTTTTTAAAATCGGACCGGACAACAAACCGACCGTCCTAAAAGTCTACTAGTCATCTGGTCGGACCGTTTGAACTTGATTTAAGGACCGGATGACGTCATAAATAATATAGATATTAAAACTATGTATATAGATACAAAATTTAAAAATATCTTGTTTTATTGTTAATTTGTAATTTTAATAACATATGAATACTAAAACAAATAAAATATATAATTTAAAATACTAAATTAATAAAAAAATATTAGGAATCACGAAATCGCCATTTAAAAACACGCAAAATCGAGGAAACAACCACCATCGTATTCGAATATTACAGTACAACGGGTATTTATAGTAACGAGCGATCATGTGCAACACAAAGAACTGGTAATCTTTTACCTTTACTTCCTGATTTGAAGAAACTCGAAGCTTCGGAGTGGGTCTTCTCGACTGCCCTTTGTAGCGCGAGCAAACCCTGATGGTTTGGTCTCATAGCCAAGCTGTGCTCTTTGAGTTGTAGATGTCCGGGGCCCAATGCTTGACATGATTCGGCTTGACTGACCTTCTGTAGCTTCACCAGAGGAGCCTGGTCTGGCTCCCGAGAGACCTGCATACTTCGACGAGCTCCCGTTTCGAGATATTCTCACCTTTTCAGAATCGGCTTGCTGCAAACGAATAAAAGATGATGATAAATAGAGGTGGCGATTTTGAGCCGTTTATATATGAAAGAGTCGATTCGGGATATGTTTTATTTGTAACGGTTGACATGGACGAAGTTTAAAAAGATAGCTTAAAAAAGCAGGTCAAACAGGTCTTAAGCAGCCCAAAGTGCCTTTTTAACAATATTTTCACGACCAGACCAGACAGTTGGACCGAGAACTGGGTGGCTAGCCGGTCCATTTATGCCTATTTGAACCGGCTGGAGGACCAGTGAACCGGACTGGTCAAACCGGTTTCTAACTATTTTTGTATTATTTTTTTTATTTTGTCCTCCGAATTTTCATTTACAGAGTCACATATATAATATTTTAATTTTTATAATATTTATGACGTCGTCTGGTTCTTAAATCCTGACCGGGCGATGTCCGGTCCGGTTCTGAAAACATTGCTTTTAATGCTTAAAACACCATAAATCATATTACTTTAAAGAAATTATTTTGTGCAACTGGCCCTTTTCATAATCATATTTGTCATACTAATTCTATAGGTAAAAAATAATGTTGGAGAAGTTATTCGGGTCAACCCAACCATTTCAACCGGTACCAAAACTAATTATCCGTTACCTAACCCGTCTGACCCGCTCGTTTTGCCACAATTATAACCTTACCACGTCCTTTGACGAAGGCAGATCTTCAGAAGTCCTGTGTCTTGATTGTTCATAACGTCCACCGGTTCCCGGGTTTCTTCTTGAGAATACTTCTAAAGCACGGGAATCTTGTCCACCTGTATAACAACACGCATAGCGCATTTATATATGTATATACGTAAGTATGTATATACCGATGATTTAAAACTATAGTTATAATCAAGTACCCGAAACTCTTCCCTGCTTTTCACCAGATGTTCCAGCATTTAACCCAGCATTACCACTAATATGCTGCAAAACCGACAGAGATTGTTATACAGTATCCAAAAACGACGTTAATACATACAGAATAATAAAGTATACACGTGGCACGTACCCGTCCTCTGGAGCTAGCACTTATTTGAGGATATTTCAATACGGTCCAATCAAAAACATAGTCAAATTGATAGCCTGAAATATAAACATACAGAGTAAATTAGTGATTAATGACAGCAAAATAAATAAATAAATAGAGATTGAAATGAGCACCTTCACGAATAAATAAGTCACGGAAAAGCCTCTTCAAGTAGGAATAGTCGGGTTTATCCTCGAATCTTAATGACCGACAATAATGAAAGTATGATATGAACTCGGACGGGTATGATTTACATAATACTTCTATTGGAGTCAACATTTTCTTTTCACTGATCCGGTCGTATTTTTGTTTCTTGTTTCCCGCTTTCAGTCCCTGCCACGGGAGGCTAATATAAAAGCATGCCCAGGATTAGATGAAAAAAAAATTAAAGATAAAAAGAACGATAAAATACAAAAAAAATTCATATGCCCACCTTCCTCTAATAAAATACATAAGAACATAACCAAGAGATTCAAGATCATCCCGCCTACTTTGTTCTGCACATTAAAAAAAAGAATTAATATGGCATCATAGCATAAACAACCCCATTGTTATAAGAAGAATACTTGAAATGTTGGAAGTTATAAAACCGCTTACCCACTCCAAGGTGTGTGTTGACACTAGCATACCGAGCCGTGCCTGTGAGATTCTTGTTTTCCCTGGCACAATTTTCAAATGAGTTCATGACTGCAATACTTTTGATTTTATGGAAATTTACCTTTTTGATAGGGGTGTAAAGGAGCCGAGCTAGAGCTCGAGCTTCAGATATCGAGTTTGACTAGGCTCGCGAGCCTAAACGAGTGTTTTATATATATAATTTTTTGTTTAATAGTAAACATATATTTACATAATAGTTATCATTAGTATAAAATTATGATAAAATAATCAAATAAAATATAGTATGTTGTATATAAAAATTATAACTATATACAGTAAATATTAAAAAATAATTATAAATATATACAAACAAAATAATTAAGAAATAATAAACGAGCCGAGTTCGAGCTTGAAAAACCACTCACGAGCCGAGCTCGTCTCGTTTACACCCCTACTTTTTGCGTGCTACTTTCATTACAGATAATTGATAGTATTTATTACAACCTAAGCTCAATTAACATCCAAATCAGCTACATATAGCAAAACCGTCCGTTTTCTTAATTTCATAAATAACTAATATCCTATGTAAGGTTATCGAAAAAGATTGAACTTTTAATATAATTTAGGAGGTTGTAGATGTTAGAGTAAACTTTTGTAAATCATTTGATCCATTTCCTCTTTAGCTACCTTTTTCCAAGTTTGCTCGTTTGATCCATTGACGATAAAATATAACATGTTTTCACGTGAAGTGGTCACAGTTTGTATAGACAAACAGGGTTATATTTTATGTAGATAGTTTCAACCCATTTACCAGGGTTATATTTTATCTCCAGGTTCAGATACTTAAACCACCTAAATCGCTTTATTAAACAAGCAAACATATTATTATTTTTAATAATACATTTCTTATAATCATATTTAAAACATACCATTTTGAGATTAAAAAAAGAAAAAGGAAAGAGTGTTGGCGGGTCAACCCAAACACGTCCCATTTTATTCAGTTTTAAAAAGATTACCCGTTTTGACGTGTTACCCGACCTTCCTGACCCGCCCATTTGCCACCTCTAGGCTATGTGCCAAGTCAAAAGTCGCAATATTTTTGGAAAAAGGGAAGAACCCTGAGATAGAAGTTACCTATACGGAATGTGTTTATGAGTTTGAAGATCCCTATACTTTTTTGCGAGCCCAAAATCAATCGCGTACACCTGCCATAAGAATAAAATAAAAACAAAAAATGCAATTAGTTTGGACCAAATATAAATTACTAGAATTTCATAAATTTACCTGATTAGCCTTGCGACCGAGGCCCATAAGAAAATTGTCAGGCTTTAAGTCACGGTGAAGAAAACCCCTTGTATGCATGTACTCCACTCTGTTTAACTATAACATAATAAACATATTTAAGCAATAATTGATAAGTTTAAATTATTTCACATTTTAAAGATGGGTGCTATGAACACTTACTAATTGATCTGCAAGCATTAGGACCGTTTTCAAGGAGAATTTTCTATTGCAATAATTGAAAAGATCTTCGAGGCTTGGTCCAAGAAGGTCAATGACCATGATATTGTATTCTCCCTCAACTCCAAACCATTTAAGATTTGGTATTCCCGCTTCAATAAACAAATAATTACATCAATTTAAAAGGCCAGATGGTTAAAAAAACTACAAAATAAATGGGTTGAATGAGTTGAAAGTTGCCAAAAGTGTATTTTTAATGCATACAATCTCCTAAATAGTTTTATTCAAAAATCAGATTATCATTGGAATAAAATAGTTCTCCTAATCATATTTAATGCATTAATCTATTGGAAAAGTACACTACAAAATAAATGGGTTATATGTTTTAACCTGTTACCCCAACCGCCTTTTGTATGGTTGTTGCATTATTCCTCTTAGTCACATTTTATGTTACTTGGATTACTATGACGTACACATCAAAAAAAGGCTTTTTTGGAGCCGGGGGTCTCAATGGGAGCAGCCTCTCTACCCCATGGGTTAGAGGAAAGGTTTTTCCCTATTCCACCCTCCCCAAACCCTACCAATAGCCCTGCTATAAGTGGGATTTTAGTGGGTATGTTTGTTTGTTTACCCAACTCGCCTTTTGACCATCTCTCTTAATCAGTTTTAAGAGTTTGGCAAAAAGTGATTATGATCTTCATTACCTAAATATTTAAGTTTAAAACAATCTAGGTTTAAATGTAAGAAGTAGCTATAAGTAACTATTGAGATAATTAAAGCTACAAGAGAGGAAAACTCACTTCCTCCTTGGAGAATCCTATATATTTTTGATTCATAATGAAGTTGAGGATGCCTTGTTTTCACAGATTCCTGAAAGGTGAAACAGTATAGAAACATGAGTTGTCTATATATGCATGTGTATTTGTGTGAGTGTGTGTTTATTCACTTCTTGTAGTTTAGAAGTAAGAAAGATTGTAATACTAGTAGTGTAAACCCAATAAAGTTAAAAGATTGTAGTTTACTTTATGCACATGTTAGAAAATTTGTGTGCATGATGAATAAATACAAATATATATATATATATATATATATGTATATATGGTGCTTATAAACATAATTTGTTGATAAATCTATGTGCATGATGAATAAATACAAATATATATGTATATATGGTGCTTATAAACATAATTTGTTCATTATGAAGACGTCTCCGACATTGAATATATGTGAAACTATTGGTTTTTTATTAAGTTAAGTAAATAAAAACTTTAAAACTTTACAAATCAATGTACATTACATCATGGTTATCAAAGGCGCTAGGCGCACTCAAGGCACATAGGCCTCGCCTTGGGCCTAGGCGCAAAGCGCAAAAAAAGCAAGGGCCTGAGGAAAAAAAAAAGCGCACTTGAATGAAGGAATCTATACTTATAAATACTATTATTCTTCAAATAAAATAAAGAAAAGCTATTATATAACATTTAATATAATCTAATTAGCACCAAAAGTTCTAAAATAGTCAAGATTCAAATGTAATTCCAAAACTTGAATAACAAATTTTTCAAAGTAAAGTAACAAAATCTTTTTCAGCTTCACAAGGCGCTCGCCTTAAAATCAAAGCGCATTTATCGCACCTCGCCTTAAAATTGGGCCTAGGCGCACAAGGCGCTCGCTTTTGATAACTATGCATTACATAAGTATATCTTTGAAACATTAGAAATGAAAGTGCATCGAGTTATTGTTACATGAAGATATACGGTCATAAGAACAAGGGGGAATTGCATATATCCCCCTCTAAACTTGTAAAATTGCATAGTTCCCCAAAACACAAGTTTTCAATGCATAATGTACAATACTCTTCAAGCATGATTTGGGAAAATATGCAATTTTGCAAGTTTAGAAGGGGATATATGCATTGCCCCGAAGAACAAACCATAGTTTTAAAAGATGAGAGTATCAAATCAACACTGTTATTACTCCATGTGTGACTTCTAATCCTAACAACTACCACAAGACAGTGTTGTAAAAATCGGGCCTAGGCGAGACGCTAGGCGGCCATTTAACTTGTAATTTTGAGCTTGGCGGACCATTAATCGGAATTGGGCCTAGGCGGTCCTAGGCGGCCAGATTCCGGTGAAAATTCCGGCAAAAACCTGAAATTTTCGGCCAAATTCCAGCGAAAGCCTTGGATTTTCCAGCCAACCCCTTCAAATTCCAGCCAAATATGTGTATAAATATTTAAAAATGAACATTTTTATAAATATTACTTATAAAAATGTGTGTATATATATAAAAAACTAAAAATTACATATAAAAATTCCAATCCGATTAATCCCGCCTAGGCCTAGGCCCCACTCCACCGCCCGACTAGCGCCTAGCGATTTTTCCAACTATGCCACAAGATCAAAACGATCACACTTGTATAGCAATCTAGCTTGAAGATAAATACATTAATCAATCTATAAGAGATCACTTTAAGTGGTTGACTTCTTAATCAGTAAACCTTGTTCTCATTTTGCAAATTGTTTAGTTTTCTTTTTAGATTTTCTCAAGAAAAATGGTTTTTTTTTTTTTGCAACAAAAAACAAGAATAACTCATGATTAATCAAACAACATATAAAATTATAAATAGACCAATACCAGTTTAATAGCTACTTCTTCACCACTTTGAACATTAACACCTGCAATATCATCAAACAAGAAGATCATCAACATAGATACATACATTCACATATAATAACTGCAATTGAATTCCCAAAATTAAAACTATACCTAAATAAAGCTCCCCAAAAGATCCACTCCCAATTTTCCTTCCAAGCTTAAACTTCCCACCAATAACATGATCCATAATTATTTCTTCAATCAGCTCCAATCCCAACTTAGATCTATAAACACCTAATTACACCTCAATTAGGGTTTCTAATAAGCCAACTTCATTTGACAATTTCATCAACCCATCCACCAAAATTCAAAATTCCCAATCACAAGAAACAAGAATTTCACCAAAACCTAATCTTGATTTTGCCAAAAACTACATAATCATCAATCGGCAAACCCTAATTCTTCAATACCCTCTAAAATTCAAAATTCCCAATTACAGGAAACAAGAATTTCACCAAACCCTAATCTTGATTTTGATGAAAACTACATAAAAATCTTGTCTTTTTGTTGGGTATGGCAATGAACGAGGATTGAGGAATCAAATAGGGGGAAAAAGACAAGATTTTTATGAGAAACAATATGATTGATGTGTGATGTGAGGAATAAAATGAGATGAGAGAGAAACAAAATTATGAACTGGGTAATTTTATATGAATAAAACGAATGTATATGTGTAAAGATTCAAGAAACGTGAAAAAGAAGAAGAATGGGGGGTGAAAAAGAACGATGGATATGTGAGGAGGATGTTGATGAAGAAGAAAAGCAGCCGGCAAGATTTTGCTTTTTCCTTCGTCTTTTTCACTTTTCTTTTTTAACTTTCTGTCTTCGTACCTAAATTATTGTCTTTTATACAATTTATTTAGTATATCCACTGTACGCTCGGTGAAAAATATTATATATAAAATTTTTAAATTTTTATATATATTATTTGTGAATGTAAAAAAAATATATTACATATACTAAGGATAAAAAAATTTAAAATATGTAAAAATTAATATATAAACTGAGTTTCAAAAATACGTTAATTACTATTTAATATAATTTTACTTTCATTTAATAAAAGATAGATGCGGGAAAAAATAATGAAAATAAATATGAATGTGACATGTGACATGAAAAACCTTTAATTATTATATAGTATAGATATAGATATCTATCTTACTTTTAAAAATATAAATATCATGTTCATATATGGCAAAGCCATTTGTACTTAAGTGATGAAACTCCTTTTGAAATCAAGGGTTCGAGTTCTGTTTGGAACGGATTTTTATAAATTATTAAGAGATGCCTCAAAATAGGGTATTGTTGTTCAAAAATTATATTATATTATAATACATACTAGTTTAGAACCCGTGTAATACATACGGAGTTAAAATATCAATACATAAAATTCTTAAATTTTTATGTATACATACTTTATAGGTGCAAAAATGTATTGCATAAACTATAGATAGAAAATAAAATTCAAAATATGTAAAAAATTAATATATAATTGGGTTTCAAAAATACGTTAATTACCTATTTAATGTAATTTTACTTTCATTTACTATTTTATTGAAAGTAAAAGTCATATAGTTAGATTTCAAAGTTTCTTATAATAAGAGATAATTTATAATAAATGTGTTTATTAGTATAATTAGTATTTTTCAAAGTTTCTTATCACTGATGCTTTAGAACCCGAAGACGAGCCTCCCTGCTTATCCTTCAAATTCTTCGTGATGTCTCTTACCGTGCGCTGTAGATCTAGGAATGCAAACTACTGATTTTTCAATAAAGTGTCATGAGCATCCAATCTCTGCTGGTTCTCCTTATCCCTCACTACCAAATGGGCGAGCATCTGAGTCTGAGTCTCCAACATCTCCTTCATCATCTTGTTACCAACACTGCTACCCGAACTCGCTTCTACATCACCTCCATCGAACTGATTTGGGCGTGCATTAAACCCAAGTCGGTTACCCCTAGACCTTCATCCTGAGTTGTAAGAATTGCCAAAGGTGTTATTAAACCCCCTGTTCTGGTTACCCACAAAATCTACCTGCTCCTGCTGACTGACTGTGACAACTGGTAATTAACCACATAATTATTTAAATATAATTAGACAAAAACTATCATAGTAGACTAATTTGAATTAATTAGGTCTAACCCGGTCCAGTAAAGTCCAACCCACACATAATTTTGCGGAAAATATTAAATATATTCAAGACACATATCGCGTTGGTAATAGATAAAAAAATGATATTTAAACGACTCGAAAACATTCTCTTTATATATATTCCCTTTATATATATCTATACTATATAATAAATAAAGGTTTTCCCTAGCCATGTGTCGCCTCCACATTCATTCTCATCATTATTTTCCCGCATCTCTCTCTTATTAAATGCACATTCATCTTTAACAAAAATATATATTTAAATAATATATTAATTATATTAATAAAGCACATTTATTTTAAATTATCTGTCACACCCCCAAACTCCACTAACGGAGTTTTACCGTCTTGGAAGGTGACTAACCAGGATATCAGACATCAGTTACTTCAAACGACACTATATGGGACTTGAAATGTAATAACATAAAAGATCAAGGTTCAGAGTGTATATGCGGAAGCATTAAACGAAAGTAAATGCGCAAAACAACGCGCCCAAGTCCAATTACATACAAAACATAAATATTATTCAATAGATAATTATTTCAATTGAAGTCCAAGACACATGCATGACTTAACGTGATCCTGAGTGCCAACCTGAGAAAACATGTAAGAAAACGAGTCAACACTAGGTTGGTGAGTTCACAGGTTTCAATCATTTAAAGTAAAGCGTTTACGGATTATGTACATTCAATATATATATCAATAGGTTACATGCCTATATTCATGTTTTGCTAAAGCGCTCGCAACCGAAACTGACAGTGTGTTTGTTTGTTTGCCTCCAGCCAGGTCTATCAACTCTGACTAATGTGTTAAGGTCAATATAACACCCGTTCGACCTCCAATCGAGTTAGCGCGACTAACGCGGGTGAGGTTTGTCAAACCCAGTAGTACTACCAAAATTACCTCGTTCATACCATATTAACGGTCCGATGTGTGTGAGAACTTTTCATGATAGTGTGTTACGCTTAGCCTCAACAATGATATCATATGAATTACAATAACCCAAAAAGGGTTGTTGGGTTGTGACATGTTTTCTCCCCCAAATAAAAACAGTAAAAGGGGCCGTGAAACTCACATGCGTTGCGTAGTAGGTAGTATCGCACAAGTAAGAGATTTGGTACACAAGTGTCAGCCTGTACGGCTTACGTATGCCCTAGAGATACAAATATAATAGTTAGGGACACATTGGGATTTGTGACGACGACACGGAAGATTGAACGTCTTAACGCATTCTAAGGATTAAAGAGTAGACGAACGTGTCTACGGAAATATATATATATATTTCTTTAACATACTAATTAAGGATCAAAGTGTTACGAGTCGAACGTTATTAACGAATAGTATTAAATAAATAATTTCGTACGCTAAAGTCGTTTACAAAAGTTAGAAAAATAATATAATTTAATATATTATTTTTAGGCTCGTCGGATTAACTAAATAATCATTTGCGTGGAAAAATAATAAATATATTATTTTTAATCGAATGTATAAACGTGGGTAAATAATATAACAATTATATTATTAAATAGTTTAAAACGTCACACGAGGTATAAAACAATATGAAATAATATAAATATATATTATTTAATAACATTAGTCACGGGTTGAAAATAATATAAACATATTATTTTATACGAAGTTACGGTTTGAAAATAATATAAACATATTATTTTTATTTGATAATAACATAAATATTTTATTTATAAAAGTGGGAATAATATAAAAATAGGTTAATAATTCAAACCCGAGCCTACGAGTTGTTTTCCGGGCTTAAACTCATTTATATAATAATATAATATTATAAGGTTTGATTTTTATATTAAAATAATACAAGAAATTGCTCCAAAAATAAAATGTGGGAGCCCGGTCTCGAACCCGGGTCTCTCCTACACACGCACAAAGCTTTAACCAGTCCCGCCCGCTAGGGTATCGCGACTGGTATGCTTGCGAAATGGTTTTAATCATACTCGGCAGCGAGTTCTTCCCCCATCATACGAACCGAACCCAAATCCCATCCCAAATCCACAGATTTCGACAACGAATAAGTAAGATTGATTAGGGGTTTTGAAAATCGATTATTGGCGATTAAGTGGGTGTGTTTAATTTTTTAAATCATCCATCATAGGTTCGTTAATATTCAGATTCAAATGTCGAAAACCCCAACTATGAATTCAGAATCGATTCGATCGAATCTTATGTTAAAAATTGTTGAAACCATGGGGCTTTTACAGATTAAGGCCTTGCGAACCTATCCCCGTGGTTTAATTTGATTGAAATGGTGTTTAAGATCAAAAACCCCAAATCGCTTCAAGAACAAACCCTAGATTATGGATTTTGAATAATTCGATGATATGAAATCAAATTAGCTTAGGGCTTTCGATGAGTGGATGTTTGCAAAACTACTCGTATAAGTTAATTGGATTTAAATCGTATTTAGGTTTGAGTTTGATTAAAATGTTTTCTCAAGAACCCTAGAATCAAGATGATGACCAATTCGATGTTATACCATTAAATTAACATAGGGCTTTTATTAAACAGGAGATTGTGAGTCTAGTGATACAAGTTAATTGGATTAAAACAAGGTCGAAGGTAGTGATCGAGTAAACCAGTTCTATATGAACCCTAGATTCTGGGTTTCTATCAAATTGATGATATGAGCCCCAATACTCATAGGGCTTTCAATTAACAGACTCAAACGAAACTAAGGATGCAATTAGTTACCAGAAACGTTGACGGATTGATGGTGATCGACTACACTGAGTGCCGACGGCCTGCGGTTTAGATTCCGGCGACTTCTGCTGTTTCTCCGATGAAACTGATGCGTACAGGAGCTTCGCAGTTGTTTGATTTAAGTACGCAGGGTGTTCAATTGCGGAATTAACATAGGATTTAAACGAATTTGATGTCTATTGTGATCATGTCGACGATTATGCCATAATTGGCTATCAATCTGATTAATTCGCTAATGATGATGATTTATGTTGGTAGTTAAGGCTGTTAATGACCTTATTCATGCGATACCAGTTTCAGTTCCAACTGAAAACGATCATAGGATTCGAATTTGGATGAAATCGCGAGTTTGACTTTTAGAAAGTCAAACAAAAATCGAATTTGAGATAATTACAGAATTGGTGCCTCTGATATCATGAATACAAGTTTAGAAATTGGCAGAACTGGTCCTTGAGTTTGTAATTGAGTTAAATGCAAGGTTAGTTAACTTGTAAAAGTCAACATGGCTTAAACAATTGGATTTTGAATTTACAAAGTCAAATAGAATTAGGTTTAGGTTAATTACATAATTAGTCCTTGTAGTTAGGGTTTGAAGAAATGACAGAAACAATCCCCGAAGTTTGAATTAAGTTAATTAGGTTAACTTTAACTAGATTTAAATAACGAAGTTAAACTAAAAAGTCCGGATTGTCACATTATCACTTATGAAACTTTGAAATCTAATTATATAACTTTTATTTTCAATCAAATAATAAATGAAAATCAAATTACATTAAATCATACTTAATGTATTTTCGAAACCCAATTATATTTTAGTTTTTATATATTTTGAGTTTTGTTTTCTATCCTTAATATATGATACATTTTTACACATGTAAAATATACACATAAAGATTTAAAAATTTTATTTATTAATTTTTTCCACCTCGTGTGTATACACGGGATCTAAACTAGTTATCTATATATTAGAGAATACCCACTCAAACGAAACTATAAAATTGATATATGTCGAACATATATTAAACCCGAACTACTAAACTATTATTAATTTTGATACCCGACTCATTCCCGACATATAGCAACAAACGAAAATAATGACACACTGGTATTTTACCGAACCAGTAACAAGCAGATATCACTCCACACCTCAACCTACCCCCATGTGCCTATTTTTCTTCATTGTTAAACTCCTAGCCACTATAGAGCATGGCTCTTGTTACGTGTTTATCAATCTGTACTTTTGAAGAGACCAAAAGTCACATGCAAGTGGTATGCAATGAAGATAGGATTGAGTAATTTTTTAAATCCCAAACACCCCTATATAACACACATGCATCCTCACCTTCAATCCACACCTCAAACACCCTTCTTCCCTCACTCTCCTCTCGGCTCTCTCACCCGACACCACCTTAGTCCACCACCTTGCTCCCTTCGGTTTCCACCAATAGCTAGGGATGGCAATTCCTGACCTGTTTAAGACACGATAAAACCTGTTTAGTAAAAAATACACTATGTGATTTTATACATTTTCAAAAGTAAGTAAAATTAGGAGGCTAGACTCCATCCTTTCTCCTTCTTGGTACATAAAATATACAATTGTCTTGTATACATGAGATTTAAAGTAGTTAAATGAGTCATATTCATGTTTGATACTTGTGTTATTCGCGTCGCCCCTGGCCTGTTTAGACACAACTTGACCTGTTTTGCTAGCCCTACCAACAGCAACAACATCACCACTCCTACACCACCATAGTAACACCACCTTCACCCTCTCTTCTTCGGTTTAACACAGCAACAACATCACCATCGAACCCTAACATCACCACCTTCATCTCCAAACCACCACCCCTACCTTCCCTACCTCTCGGCTTCATCAACAGCAGCAGCCTCATCCCTCACAGCCTCACAACAGCAGCAGCAACAAGCACCACCAACACCCCATGAGCCCCTTTCCCTTGCCTACCTTGTTCTCTCGGCTTCACAACAACCCACAAACCACCACCAATCACGATCACAAGCACTCGTTCTAGCCACCCCAGCCTTCATTAGTCCCGTCCCAGCCCCCCACGATCACCGAAGTACACCACTTTCACCACCCCAGCCCTCCGCCACCTTTGCGGGATTCTTTCAGGACGAAAACCGGTTCTTTCGGGTCACCGTTTCTCGCCTACGTTCACCACATTACGTTCATGTTACAAAGCCCACGGATAATTTCGGGAACTTACGGATTCATACGGGACGTTTCGGTAAGGAATCGAACCTCGCGTATTCTCCGTCACCTTCTCCCTACTATTTACGTGAGATTTCGACTCGTTTATTTTAACGTTATTATAGTTGGTGATATATTAGGTTATAACCGGGATTATTATTTAAATAATGAGCTTTAAACGTATCGGATATGAATCGTGTTTTAAATATATAAAAGACCGGTTTTTAAAATAATAAATAACGATTAAAGAAAATAGGTTAAAAACCCTAAATTTTGTCATAATAAAATAAATAATTGATTTATTTTATTATGACAAAATTAAATTATAAATTAATAACTATAATTAATTTTGTATGAAAAAGAGGATATTTTTATAAAATTATATTTATAAAAATGCCTCATTATGGCTAATATATAACAATCCTAGTTATATATATATATATATATATATATATATATATATATATATATATATAGGGGAGGGTTCCAGAGAAACCAAGAGTTAGGCGAAAACCAAGAAAACCATCGTTTGACCATTGATTGAATTTGATCAATGGATGATATTAATTAGTGGCAATTTTGTAAAAATCATGAGTTTAATTGATCAATGGATGATATTAATTAGTGGCAATTTTGTAAGATCGCTTTTGAAGTTTTCTTGTTATAATCTAAGACATCTAGGTCATAGCAAACAAACTTGTTATTTAAGCCTTATACTTGGCTAAGTATGGTATTTTGACATTTATTGTCTTGAAATAATTTATCATTTCATGTAATGACTGAAACCTTTGGTAAGGAATGCATTTAGATGTCGTTTGTTGTAATCAAAGGCTATGATCGATCACCTACTCCACCGCACCCCGTGTTTCCGCCCTAGGCGGGGTGTGACACTAACGGGGCAGTCCCTGGTGTCATGGCCTGCACACCTCACACTTCTGAGCGCTCAGCTTCAGCTCCTTGATCTCCTTTGTCATAGTCGCAAGTGGAGCTGCCATGCTAGTATCAGGAGTGACCTGATGAACACCTCTAACAGAAGAGGCGGGTGTCCTAGCACTAGGAATAGAAGTCCTAGTAGATGGTCGTTGTTGCTCGGCCAAAGCAAAGCTCTAAGACATCTCCTCGCACGCACCAGGCTCCTTCTTGTCCATGATATGGCCTCCAACGGCAGTATTGAACATAGGTTACTTCTCGAAGGTCAGTCCGTTATAGAATTTCTCCATTATCGCCTAGTCAGAGAGACCATGTTGGGGGCATCTACCTAGCAGGGCGTTAAACCTCTCCCAGACCATGTGGTAAGGCTCGTCGGGGTCCATGCGGAATGAATGGATCTAATTTCTTAGGTAAGCCGCCTTGGAGGGTGGATAATACTTCTTTAGGAGCTTGGCTTTGCAGATCCTCCCAAGTGGTAATGGAATCATCAGGAAGGGATGCAGCACGGCTAGAGAGTGAAAACAGGAAAAAACGTAAGTAGGTCGCGTCCTCAGTTACACCGGTAATGCGAAAGGTATCTCAAATACGCATGAAGCGGGATAGATGTCCCGGTGCATCCTCATTCTCAAGTCCATGAAACTGAGTGGAATGGATGATGGTATTCATGACATGAGACGGGATTTGCCAATTATTGTTATTTGGCACAGTTGGGCGAGTGATCGAAGACATGGCCCCAGTAACCTCATCACTGGCTCTCTGGTGCACGGTACGTCTCGTTGGTGGGTCAGCGTCACCTATATTAGGAAATGGAACATGGCTAGGACTACGAACCTGATTGTCGCACAAAACCTTCAAACGATCACGAAAGCTGTGGGTGGCTCTCGCTCGGGCTCTAAAGAAGTAGAATATTGGGATAATCCCTGCGAGCGAGTATGTTCCATACACTAGAAGAAAAATAAAACAAGTAAAGAATGACTCGACACATAAAGGACTCAACCTAAAATAGACACACAAATAGCATACAAGACAAAAGACGCAATTAGGACCTAAAAAAATAAAAAGAAAAACTAAACTAAACTAAAAAGAGAAAAAATGAAACAAATAACCAAATAAAGTACTAATCGAAGCTAATTTTTCTATTGTTAAGTGTCCCCGGCAACAGTGCCAAAAACTTGATGTCGACCAGACGGTCTATAAAACTAAATAGAAACTTAACCTAGACACTCTAGTAATACTCTGGAAAACCTATGAACTAGACCACACTGACAGACAAGTGTACCTATCGAATGTAGTTAAGCTTAACAGTAAACCGAATATCGAACCCTAAGGACACTATTTACAACTAAACTAGACTCTGACTATAACTGGAATATTTGGTTAGGGGGAATTCTATGACTAAGATTAATCTAATGAAAACAAGAATACTAAGAACTCACGATCGACAGCTAACTATCAGAAAGAAGACCTTGATAAAATCAAGAATGAGAAAAGCACTACCTAGGTCAGAATCCTACTAGTAAACTCAGACTTTCCCTTGATTATGGAAACTGTGATGGAATTGGGGTTCTAAGGATAACAACCCTAGACAACCTAGTGGATCCCTAATCAATCTCAGGGTGTGACCAGAAGGATACTCTAAAGGATGTAAAACGCTCACCAGAAGTTGGATTACGTTTCAGTCTCTCCAACGACAATAAAGTACCCTACAGACATATCACCTTTCAGTCTCACTGTCATAGTACATTCAAGGAATGCAAAGGGTAATCTCATAACAAAACGATAAGACGCAGACTAGCAAAGAATACTAAGAACCTAGGGGAAACTTCCTTTTAGAGCGTTTACAACTAGACACCAAATACCGAAGACTAACGGGCTACCTCTCACCTTTCAGCTCTCGAGATAAGAAGAACACTCGATCTAATGAAACATAAACTAACATTCCTATGGATCACTACGTCTAACAATACCATAACATTCACAAACATAAAGCAAGTAACCTAAACACGCGTCTATAACTGAAAGGCATTCAACAAGAACACATGTGGAATAATAATCAACACTAAATCAGAATCAAGCATGCATATACATCATATCAATTGAGCTAAGATCATTACAATAAAGTCAAACCATCAATCATATCCAAAAGCCGATAAAAATCTGAAATTTAACAAGTATTCATCATAAACCTAGGCAGTATGTAAAGTCTAGCCAACAACCATGATTAAAAACATCAAACCATAAGTAAAAGTCATAATCATAATGTTAATCAAACTGATTGAATACAAAAGAACGAGAATTGAAAACTGAACGAGTGATTTCTAACCAATTCGATCTCTAAAGTTTCAACCTTTGGCTCTGATTGCTTCTCCTACTCCCAAAATCGCCTCTAAACTATCCTCTGGCAGCCAAAAGTCGAACCCTTTGCTTAATGGCCTTCCAATTCTTTTAATAGTTCGAAACTTATGGTTTTGCGGAATTTAGAATCTTCGCGTACCGCGAAATAAACATGAAGGCTCTTCGCATGGCGCGAAGGCCAAAATAGTCGGCCCCGGATATGAACTTCCTCGCGTGCCGCAAACTTATGAGGCTCTCTCTTCGCGTACCTAGAAGGACTTGATTTCCAACTTTTTGATTTCTTTTTCTTAGGCTTCTCCTCGTGCTCGATTCCTTCATGATATAACTTCTTGTTCCACACGAACAACTGTACATATACACTGAATCAATACAAACTAAAAACAGATAAAAACGAATACAAAAACTATCTAAAATGCACAAATACAATAGGATAAAAGACATGTTGCAACACATCAATAACCCTTTAAAACATATGGTTGACGTTTAAACCAACTCCATCCCACGATTTTTAAACGGCCATAACCTTTTCATATGTTTAATATTTAAAAATAAATTACATCATAAAATTGAGTATTTTATTCTTTTTAATTTGAGTATGATATTGCTATTGTTTTTTTAATTTAAAAATAATAATAATACGTGATTATGTGTTTTACCGGTACTGTGTTAGTGTGTTGTGTTCTCCGCCGCATCACGCGGGCACCCCTCTAGTATATGTGTGTGTGTGTGTGTGGGAAGGAAAATATGAAAACCCTATGTAACATATGTAATAGTTTAAAACATTAATAATATTTTTTTATATCTTCTATATTTAATTTCATCACTTTAAAAAAAAAATAATAAAAAAAACATCGAGTGGTTTTTTTTAAATTAAGGCGGATGTCCATGTCAAAGCGGTCAAGCATGTGCTCCTTTTTCTCTAACTCGTGGTTACTTAAGGCAAATCGCTCCGTGCATACAAAAATGTGTGTCGCGTTCATCAATTCCTCCATTGTCTTGGATAAACTATCCTTGCCGATGATATGCCTGATTAGTTCATCGTTGTAGACGCCTTGAATGAATCCTGCTATCATTATATCCTCTCCGGCCCCGACTATTTGTAGGCTTTCTTTATTATAACGTGTGATGAAATCCTCTATTGACTCATGATCTCTTCGCAGAATATATATATATATATATATATATCTTTATATATAATAAAGAAGAAAGGTTTTTGACACTTGTCATGATTTAAAGCATTCATAGACACATGGCAAGTTTTCACACATAATTTGACACTTGACATGATTTAAATTATGTTTCATACGGCTCAAACCCGTTTTCCTTTCTTTACCCGATTTCAACTTTCAAACCCTACACTTACCACATCTCATCTTCTCTTTCATCTTATACTTTCATCTTCCAATCTCCAAACATTTCATTTTCCAAACCCCACTTTGGCTTGCAACATGGTGCCACAACCACCATCGGCTAGCACTTTCATCTTCCACCCTAAAGTGAAGAACCCTAAACCCACTAGCCGCAACAACCACCATCGGCTGCCCCTGCCATCTTCCACTAAACAGTCAATCGATATCGTCTTCATCATCTTCGGATAACCCCCCATCCCCTTCTTCCTACTCTCACCCACCGAGCACCTCCACCCGCCATCCCCTTCATCTTCTCCTCTTCAACCTTTGAAAGTTTTAGAACGGGTGCTACGAAGTATGAACTTTATGTAATTGTGTCAAGTTGTAGCTAATTAAGAAATAGGAACTTGGATATGATTCCAAGACAACAAGCAGTTGACTAGCCCAGAAAGGTATTTCATCATTCTACATCATGTTGTTCTTGATTCATTTTTATCGAATTTTATGATGTTTGTAAGGAATTAAGGACTTTATGATCTAGGATTAAACATTTTTGAGTACACATAAAATTTTTAAATCTTTATGTATATATTTTAAAGGTGTAAGAATGTATTACATATACTAATTAAGGATAGAAAACAAAAGTCAAAATATGTAAAAACTAATATATAATTGGGTTTCAAAAATACGTTAAATACATAATTAGATTTCAATGTTTTTTGTGATAAAGGATAATTTAAAATAAATGTGTTTTATTAGTATAATTAGTATTTTTCTTTAAGAATATATATTTTCGTTAAAATATAGTGGTGTGTTTATGAAAAGAGAGAAAAATACAGAAAAAAATGATAAAAATGAATATGAATGCGACACGTGACATGAAAAAACCTTTATTTATTATATACTAGGTTATATACACATGTATTACATGAGTAGTTTAATAAAAAATAAAAGTACAATAATATGTAAAAAAATTAAAATAATTTGTAAAACAATTTGTTTATTTAATTAAGTAGTAATTGAAATTCAAATTTTATATTATATTTTCTGAAAAATAAAAACATTAAGATAATAAAATTTTAAAATTCAAACTTACTTAAAATATGAAAAATTAGAAGATTTAATAAGAATAAATATGATGATAACACGTGTCATTCTTTGGAATCATTTATTAAAATAAGGATATAGATTAAAACTTGTCATTTGTTTAAAGTTCAAATTTAGTTTTCCTATTTTATTTCAGTTGAAAAGGAGCCATCAAGAGAAATACATTGGGGTTGGTGGTCCAATGTTAGAGGAAAATCCTCTAGGAACACCAAGGTTTAGGGAGGTCATAGGTTCAAGTCCCACTCAAAAAAAAATAAAAAGTTTGCCTTAAAAAAAAGCGCTAGAGAAATGTAGGAACAAAATAAATTTTTTGCTTAGATAAAAGTGCAAAATTATGCAGGGAAATGAAATACATTATGTTACTGTTACTAAGAATTAAGGGCTTGTTTGGTAGCTTCTGAATGAGCTCATTAAGAGCTCACCTCTGAATCGGTCAGAGGTGTAGTGTTTGTTTCATCAAAAAATACTCTCTTAACCATTCAGCCCAAAAACATCACTGAATGAAAAAGACTTATCTGCTCCCTTTTGCCCATCTGCTCCAGCGCCTCTCTGCTGCGACCTCCTTCTCCACCGCCTCCTTCGCCTGCTATCTTCCACCTCCACCTTCGCCGCCTGCTACCTTCCACCTGCGCACCCCCTCCGGCGATCAAGAACACAAAACGACCTTCTTCTTCACATCAGGTGCGTTCGTACAAATACTCCTTTCTCCCATATTTTCGCATGTAAAATCTAATCAACACCTCCGTTTTAGTTGTTGTTTCTATTTCAGCCGGCTTCCTCTTTCTGGGTTATTAGGGTTTTTTGATCAATTTGTTATTAGGGTTTTTTGATTCATGTTTTTGTTCAGTTAATTTAGGAATTATAGTATTGTTTGGAAGGAGATTGTAGATGTACACCAAGTGTTTGTTATAATGCCTCAATTGAATAAACATTTCTGTTAGTTGCTGCACACCACCTGTTATAATGCCTCAATTGAGAAAAATACCCCTTTTTTGTTTCATTATTTGGGTGGCATATTTTATAACCATTCAATTTCTATGCATTGGATCTAGAAAACTAAGAAATAAATGAGCAACTTACCAAGCTTGGTGAGCTGTTGAGTTCCTCATTGAATTGAACCACTTTGCTAGAACACGAGAGTTAATATCACTAGCAGGCCACTTTCAAGTGCACCAAAATCTCTTCCAAGTGGCTGGGTTACCATCAAATTTTGCCTATTCATGTGATCCAACATACTTTAGATACTTCTAAACTAGAAGTAGCAGAAAATAAAGAATTCTGAGTTATAAAACAAATTAAATACCAATTTGTTTATGTTTCATTATTTGGGTGGCATAGTAGATTTTGTTTATGTTTCTATGTGAATACCAATTTGTTTATGTAATTTAGGATTAAATAGTTTGTTCAGAGGCTCAACCAAACAGCACTAATGGTTCAACACTTAACTGGTTCAGAGTCACTTACCCATTCAGACCTCTTACTGGTTCAGAAGTTGTCAAACAACCCCTAAAAAGTAGCAAGTTCTCATTAAGTCTTTATCATCTTTAAATTCTACTATACATATTATTGTAAATTTTTATAAATATTATTATATTTTCATTTTTCTATTATACAACCTCGTGTAATACACGAGTCTATAACTGTAACGAACCAAAATCCGGGTTTCGTTTTCAAATAAATAAATAAATATTTAATAAATATTATGGTGAAAATAATATTTATGAAATAAGTTGAAACAAGTGGGTTTCAAGTTAGTAATGGGGTTACACTAGTTTTTAACTAGTTTTGGAATGAAGTGGGTGAAATGAAAGTTGAGGGGCTAAATTTGTAAATATGGCAAATCTGCCATATTTGACTTGGTGAAGTCAAAATTGAGCTATTTTGTTGGTGTGGGTCGTTCATCTCAAGAGAGCAAAAAGAGAAATCGAGTTTGAAGCATAAATCGTGCAATTGAGGCTTGTTTTGTGAAGGTTTTGGCTCACATAACATCTTCATAACATCAAGTAAGTGATTCTCTTCCTCTTGATTTCACCATGAATGTGTTCTTGGTGGGTTTTGGGTGAAATCCGAAATTATGTATGCATGTGATGAAATGGTGTTAGATTATTGATAATCTAGCTAAACTAAAGTTAAAGAATGATGATTAACATCCTAGAACCCTTTGATTTTGGTTATGAGAAGTTAGGGTTCATATGGTGGAAATTGGGGGTGTTTGGATCATGATGCTAAAATGATGAATTAATGAAGATTAAGTGTTTTTAAGATGTTAGACACTTGAACAAGCACCACATATACTTAATAATAATTTTTGAAAGAAAAATTAGTGTTAAGATTAAGATAATGAAACTCAAGTGGGTGAGTTTGTGGTGAAAGAGGGTGTTTGGTTATGAGGATAACCCAAACGGGTCAATTTGAGTTGGAAATGTGGAAATTGAGTTGTGAACTCAATTGTAGTGGAATTTTGATGTATGATAGATTACTAAACTAGGTGAATTTGTTTAGGTGATCAAATTGCAAAGCTAGAAGGTGTTGCGGGATCTTCTAACTCAAAAGGTAAGTGCTTTGCACTTACTTAGTAATGATAGGTGGTGGTGTTGATCATGTTTGAATTTCATGTTGGTTATTCAAATATCTTATAGGTGTTTATTGGTATGTGGATGAATTTAGTTAATAAACCTATATGGTGTAAGAATTGACTTGTGTGGTAAAAGCCAAGTTTGTATGCATAATGTAGTTGACTATGTGGTATATGGTCAAACTAAAAGGTAGAATATGTTGAATTGGTGTAAATGACTATGTGGTATATAGTTAAGCTAAAATGTGGTATGTGATAAAGTATAGTAATTGACTTATGTGGTGTAAAGTCAAACTAAATGTGGTAATTTGAGGAAAGTGGCTTATGTGGAATATAAGTCAACCATTGTGGAAAAATGGTGAAGTCGGTGTAAATTGACTTATGCGGAATATAAGTCTAATCATTGTGGAAAAATGGTGAAGTCGGTGTAAATTGACTTATGCGGAATATAAGTCTAACCATTGTGAATTAATGATGAGATTGGCGTATATGGACTTATGTGGTATATAAGTCAAACCATTGTGGAATAATGGTGAATGTGGTGTAATTGACTTATGTGGTATATAAGTCAAGTGTAAGGGACCTTAGTTGACCAATTGGGTGTGAACGGGTCAAATGGGTGAAAGGGATGAAAACAAGTTGTAAATACTTGTTTGTTAAGTCTAGCACATTACTATGGTAATATGTTAATGAAATGCTAATGTATGGAACCATAATTGACCAAATAGACGCAAACGGGTCAAATGGGTTAAATAGGTGAAAAGGGTGAAAACAAGTTGTAAATACTTGTTTGATATGTTTATATCATTACTAATGGTGAAATATTATTGTGGTTATGCAGGGAAAGCTCCGAGGTAGGTCTATGTCAATGTTCAAGGGTGAAGGATTCTCGTATGCAATTTTTGTGTTTTTGAGGATTTATGTAAAATCCTTGTAAAGTGGTGTGTTTGACACTTGATTTATGTTTTGGTGAATATGAAATGTCATATGTTTGTTTTTGGTCAAAACCCAAGTGTTGGGAATTTTTAGTGTCTTGAAGGTTTGGAAAAAAAAAAAGAGATGGAAATTTGGCTAAGTATGAAAACTACAGAAAAAGCTGGAAACTTTCTGTGAGAAAGGCTTCCTCACGGGCCGCGACGGGGTGGCCTATGTTTCTCGCGGGTCGCGAGAGGTAAAATTTTTTTTTTCTTCTGGGATTAAGACTTCCGCGCGTTAAAGTATAGTTTTTAAATGTGGTGTGTTTCAACTTGGTATCAGAGCAATGGTTTGAGGGATTTGGTGTGGTGGCACCAAACTCAAACCGGATGCTCTTGATATGGGGGAAAATGATACGAGAATCCATGAAGGACTTGACTAAGACTCGGAGCTTGCGGAAATGAAAGGTTAGTAATGATTTGATAAAATGATAATATATATATGGTGTATGTATATATGTACGATGAATGTTGTTAAGGTGTTATGTGTGCCGAAACTTGTTTTGTGACTTGTTATATGGAGATGGTAATTACAATTGGGCATGGCGTACTATTAAACATGTCTGGCCAATATGTGTTAATAAGACGAAATGTGCAAGAGACTTTATGATAACCATATAACAATGAACATTTGCAAGGATTAGGTGAAGGTGGTTATATGCGTATGTATGTATGTATATGGATGATTAAATGGGGGTAATACATATACACATAGATAAGATATAGTGCCTTAACAAGTGGGTAGATTAAAGACCTATAAGTAGGTAGAACATCTACAACTTAGTTAAAAAAAAAAATTTGGTCGGGGAGACTAAGGGGCACTTGTGTAAGAAAAAGAAATGGTGGATGAAAGTCATCTTAAGGACTCAAGTATGTTAGAGTCTAGACGTGTATCACTTCGTGGGTGGTGAAGAACATGGAATAGGTTGGAAGAAAAAGAATGCATCAATCTAGCGGAGAATGGCTAGAGCTTTCTATCATGTTGTATCAATCTTCCTTCAAGGAAGATAGGGCTCTTTGAGGTGATCCTTGGGAAGAACAGTGTGAAGCCTAGAGAGCGGGAAGAACTTCGGTTGGTGAACCGAAGTGGAAGGAAAACCTTGTTTTCACAAGAGGGTTCGTGGTGTGCGAACCAAAGGAGTTAAAGGGTGAGAGTTAATAGCTGATTAATTAACGATGAATCACTATGATGGTCTTGTCTTTTGAAGCAATCCATTGTGATTGGTAGAGGGCGTATTACGCACGATGAGTCGACTCCGGGACGTGGCGGAGGATTGGTGAATTATTCTTCGTGAGGAGAAAGGCATAAGGGCGTGAAGGCACATGCATCGAGGGAATTCATGAGATGACGTTGAATTATCATCGATTACAAGCCATGGTGGGTGGCATAGTGGAAGAGTTCCTTCATGTGCAGTGGACAGCAGAGGTAATCAATAAGATTTCGGGCAAGTGTTTTATGACTGGTTGAAGTCGCTCGAATCTTGGAATCATCGAAGAAATGTAGATAGATCGGGTTTCTCGATGATAGCTGTTGACGTTATAAAGGGGATCCTTGCGTATAGGGTACAACTCAGGTGGAGTCAATTATTAAATGCGCAAGAAAAGGTTGAACACAGGAGATAAGTTGAAAACGAAGAGTAAATGAGAAGTGGCTTCGTGAAAGCCGAAACATTCTAGCTGAGCTAGAAACCCTTTATGGGAAGAAATGCCGGACATTGCTATATGTCCGGAGGATAACACAAATGGTGAGAAAATTTGAAATTTGCTTAGGCCTATGGGTCACGCATTTCTAATCACCATAGTCGTGACTGAAGCTTTTCGATCGTTGTGTTTGATGAAAGGCTAAGTAGATCGGTGGATTCGGGCGATCATCATTAAGGGTGTCTTAATGTTGATGTTTACATGTTTTAATAACATGAGGTTGTGGATGAAACGATCACATGGATTTTGATCCGATGATTGTAAAAGAGGTGTTGGGTTACTTAGTATCCATATCATTGTCTAGTATGATAAAGGGGTGACGTGTTAATCTGTTCTCTTTAGAGACAGTGAAACACGAGGTATACGAACTGGTGTATATACATGGCTTGCGCCATTGACATCAACCGGGGATATAAAAGGGATACTTAGTATTCCAGTTGAGAAAGAGGATTTGATAAGGGTCATTGAACCTGTGTGCTTTGTTCTAAAGCACATAAACTTTTCGGTGGAAAAGGAAAATGGAAGAGTGCGTATTGTCACTGACAGTCGGTGGTAGGATAAAACTGACTAAAGGTCTCTCGGTATGTGGATTTTTTTTTGGTCAAGGGGTAAATGTTAAAATGTACATTGTACGCAAACGGTGATATACATAGGTGAAATATGTATATAAAGGGGTGAAGTGTACATAGGTGGAATGTGTACATAAATGGTGGTTGAAGTCCTAGAACTTCATAAATGATGTTGGAAGTCTTTTGGACTTCACAATCGGTGTTTAAAAGCGAAGTTTTCGAACTTCAAAGGTGGATTCGGTGATTGAGATCCTTAAATCTCAAAGGATGACTTATGATTAAGTCAATGGAGATACTTAGGGTGTTTGGGTCACGGATAGGGATCTTCCTTCCAGTGTTGTAATAGAGGATTCAAGTAAGGAAGTTGTGGTATCCTTACTTGAGGAGTTCGCATGCTTTATCGGTTAAGAATGGGTGAGTTGAAGACTCGAGCTTCAAAGGGGGTTATGTATGGGCATTGGGATCCTCGAACCCCAAGAGGTATGAATTTGAGACCTTGAGTCTCAATGGGTTGATTGGTAAGGAAGTTTTGAAATTCCCATGTAAGAGGTGGGTGACGTGGGATTAGAACTTGGATTTCCTTAGTTGTCAAACGTGTTGACTACTCGTATAAAGTGGTTCAAAAATCCAAGTATCCCATGGTTAGGAGTGTTGAAATTCAAGTGGAAACTTGACGTTATAAAAGTTTTCCTTGAAATGAGTGGACTCCATAATACATTTTTACGTGACCATACATGAAAGCGTTAGGAGGATAGAACTGTTGTTATTTCATATGGTGAAGATGAGATAAATGATAAACGTTTCGTCTAAATGAATCAGTGACTATCTTAGATAGTGGGCGAACTAATTGGTGCAAAAAGTAGACAAACTGCATATCGTTGTCAAAGGAACCATTAAAGTCGGAAGATAAACTTAAGGGAGTAACGAGGGCGTATAGAGTTACTACATTAAAGTGAAGTCGTTCATGATGACAATTTCATCGTCTCTTATTGACGGAATTTGAGAGGCTCAAATGTTAGCACTTGGTGGTGACTTGAAGAAAGAGCGGATGGTTGCTTATGTTGATAAGCTTGGTGAAAATAGCATGGGCTTGAAGACATGCTTTAATAGGATTTGGATTCCTAGGTTGTCAAGTATTTTGACAACTATTTTGGATGAAGCGCATAAATCCAAATATTCTATCCATCCGGGGGCCACGAAGATGTTTTATGATTTAAGGTGTCATTTTTGGTGGCCGGGTATGAGGCGTGATATTGTTAGGTATGTGGAGAGGTGTCTCACATGCTTAAGGGTTAAGGCTGAGCATCAAAAGCCGTATGAAAAGCTGCAACCACTCGAAATACCGCTTTGGAAGTGGGAAAAATGTAACCATGGATTTGATCACTAAACTATCAAAGACTCGAAAGGGTTATGATGCGATATGGGTAGTAGTGGATCGGTTGACGAAGAGTACACATTTCCTTCCTATAAAGGAAACGTATTATTCGGATAGATTGGCGGAAAAATATGTGAAGGAAATTGTGTCACGTCATGGTGTGCCGGTATCGATTATATCGGATCGTGATACGGGATTTACTCCTCGTTTTTGGAAGAAATTCCATGAGGATATGGGGACTAGATTGAATCTTAGCACCGTTTATCATCCACAAACGGATGGTCAAAGCGAGCGAACGATTCAAACGCTCGAGGATATGTTGCGCGCGTGTGCTTTGGATTTTGGTGGTAGTTGGGACGACCATTTACCGTTGGCGGAATTCTCTTACAACAATAGTTACCATTCTAGTATTGGTATGCCGCCTTTTGAGGCATTGTATGGGAGAAAGTGTCGAACACCCGTGTGTTGGGGTGAGATTGGTCAACGGGAGCTTGGTAGTGTCGAAGTGGTCAAGGAAACTAATGATAGTATTGACCAAATTTAGAGCACGCTTGAAGGCGGCTCAAGATCGCCAAAAGTCCTATGCGGCTAATAGGAAGCGGGCGATTGAGTTTCAAGTGGGGGACTTTGTGCTTTTGAAAGCCTCTCCTTGGAAATGGGTGATACGGTTTAGGAAACAGGGGAAGTTAAGCCCACATTTCATTGGACCGTTTAAAGTGATGGCAAGGGTGGGTGCGGTAGCTTATCGATTGGAGTTACCGGAGGGACTAAGTAGACTTCATAACACGTTCCATGTGTCTCATTTGCGAAAATGTTTAGCGGATGAATCTACTTTTGTTCCATTGGATGATATAGAAATTGATGAAAAGTTGAACTATGTGGAAGAACCAATGGCAATCTTAGATAGGAAAGTGAAGCGGTTGCGAAATAAAGAGATTAGCCAAGTGTTGGTTCGATGGGAGCATAGAAAGGGGGCGGAAATGACTTGGGAAACCGAGGAAGAAATGCTCAAATTCTACCCGAACCTTTTTATGTGAAGTCGGGTTTCGGGGACGAAACCCAAATAAGGGGAGGTGATTTGTAACGAACCAAAATCCGGGTTTCGTTTTCAAATAAATAAATAAATATTTAATAAATATTATGGTGAAAATAATATTTATGAAATAAGTTGAAACAAGTGGGTTTCAAGTTAGTAATGGGGTTACACTAGTTTTTAACTAGTTTTGGAATGAAGTGGGTGAAATGAAAGTTGAGGGGCTAAATTTGTAAATATGGCAAATCTGCCATATTTGACTTGGTGAAGTCAAAATTGAGCTATTTTGTTGGTGTGGGTCGTTCATCTCAAGAGAGCAAAAAGAGAAATCGAGTTTGAAGCATAAATCGTGCAATTGAGGCTTGTTTTGTGAAGGTTTTGGCTCACATAACATCTTCATAACATCAAGTAAGTGATTCTCTTCCTCTTGATTTCACCATGAATGTGTTCTTGGTGGGTTTTGGGTGAAATCCGAAATTATGTATGCATGTGATGAAATGGTGTTAGATTATTGATAATCTAGCTAAACTAAAGTTAAAGAATGATGATTAACATCCTAGAACCCTTTGATTTTGGTTATGAGAAGTTAGGGTTCATATGGTGGAAATTGGGGGTGTTTGGATCATGATGCTAAAATGATGAATTAATGAAGATTAAGTGTTTTTAAGATGTTAGACACTTGAACAAGCACCACATATACTTAATAATAATTTTTGAAAGAAAAATTAGTGTTAAGATTAAGATAATGAAACTCAAGTGGGTGAGTTTGTGGTGAAAGAGAGTGTTTGGTTATGAGGATAACCCAAACGGGTCAATTTGAGTTGGAAATGTGGAAATTGAGTTGTGAACTCAATTGTAGTGGAATTTTGATGTATGATAGATTACTAAACTAGGTGAATTTGTTTAGGTGATCAAATTGCAAAGCTAGAAGGTGTTGCGGGATCTTCTAACTCAAAAGGTAAGTGCTTTGCACTTACTTAGTAATGATAGGTGGTGGTGTTGATCATGTTTGAATTTCATGTTGGTTATTCAAATATCTTATAGGTGTTTATTGGTATGTGGATGAATTTAGTTAATAAACCTATATGGTGTAAGAATTGACTTGTGTGGTAAAAGCCAAGTTTGTATGCATAATGTAGTTGACTATGTGGTATATGGTCAAACTAAAAGGTAGAATATGTTGAATTGGTGTAAATGACTATGTGGTATATAGTTAAGCTAAAATGTGGTATGTGATAAAGTATAGTAATTGACTTATGTGGTGTAAAGTCAAACTAAATGTGGTAATTTGAGGAAAGTGGCTTATGTGGAATATAAGTCAACCATTGTGGAAAAATGGTGAAGTCGGTGTAAATTGACTTATGCGGAATATAAGTCTAATCATTGTGGAAAAATGGTGAAGTCGGTGTAAATTGACTTATGCGGAATATAAGTCTAACCATTGTGAATTAATGGTGAGATTGGCGTATATGGACTTATGTGGTATATAAGTCAAACCATTGTGGAATAATGGTGAATGTGGTGTAATTGACTTATGTGGTATATAAGTCAAGTGTAAGGGACCTTAGTTGACCAATTGGGTGTGAACGGGTCAAATGGGTGAAAGGGATGAAAACAAGTTGTAAATACTTGTTTGTTAAGTCTAGCACATTACTATGGTAATATGTTAATGAAATGCTAATGTATGGAACCATAATTGACCAAATAGACGCAAACGGGTCAAATGGGTTAAATAGGTGAAAAGGGTGAAAACAAGTTGTAAATACTTGTTTGATATGTTTATATCATTACTAATGGTGAAATATTATTGTGGTTATGCAGGGAAAGCTCCGAGGTAGGTCTATGTCAATGTTCAAGGGTGAAGGATTCTCGTATGCAATTTTTGTGTTTTTGAGGATTTATGTAAAATCCTTGTAAAGTGGTGTGTTTGACACTTGATTTATGTTTTGGTGAATATGAAATGTCATATGTTTGTTTTTGGTCAAAACCCAAGTGTTGGGAATTTTTAGTGTCTTGAAGGTTTGGAAAAAAAAAAAAGAGATGGAAATTTGGCTAAGTATGAAAACTGCAGAAAAAGCTGGAAACTTTCTGTGAGAAAGGCTTCCTCGCGGGCCGCGACGGGGTGGCCTATGTTTCTCGCGGGTCGCGAGAGGTAAATTTTTTTTTTTTCTGGGATTAAGACTTCCGCGCGTTAAAGTATAGTTTTTAAAAATGGTGTGTTTCAATAATCTAGTTAAAATAATATATTATTAATGATATTGAAAAAATAGGTGCACCATGGAAATTCAACGGACAAAGTCATTAATGTGACACTTAAATAATAGAAAAGTTACAAAGTTTCGAACCCACACGGCCACACATAAACTTATACTCAAAAAGGAAAAATAAAAATAAAAAAATTTCTTTGAACAAGTTTCAAACTCACCACCTCTGTTAAAGGAAAATCTAGATAAACCACCATAGCACTAAACGAATTTGTTTTCATTTTCCACTAAGTGCATGCGTGAGTGGTGGGGGTGTGGTGCCACCTCACCACCACAGGCGTGAAACACCGTGCCGGATGGGGGCAAGGGATGGCGGTAGTGGTGGGGCGTGGTGGTGCTCACGGGGTGAAGGGGTTTTTTTTTGACCGTTGAGGACGAATTGAAACCAAAAAGAGCCGTTGGCTCATTTAAAATAAAAAAAAAGTTAAGAAAAAATAAAAATAAATTAAACCTATATATACTTAATATAACCAACAAATGTTTTACACAATCTTTCTTCTTCTCCTCTCTTTTTTTTAGAAAAATTACAAAAATGCTTCCATGACAATATTATGTTTTTTTTAATATTATTAAATGTTTTTAGTATTACTTTATTTAATTAAATAAATTGAAAAACAATAATTATGTAATTATTACAAAAAACTTGCCACCATCACCCCACCATTACACACCTGGGTGAAGGTGAGGGTGATGGAAGTCGGTGTTTATATGGGGCCTACGTGGCAATGTCTACTCTCACTTTCACCCTACCACTACACATAGTCTTATGGTCACTTTTCAGAAAAAATTGGGTGAACCCAAAATCCCATATTATACGCTCTAAAAGAAACGCAAAACATAAAAATCACTAGTGCCGCTTGACACCATTTCCGACTACCTAACTCCGTCCCTGGTTTTTTTTAAAGTCAAATTTCTTTTAAACCTGTGGAAGTAGGACTTAAATCTATGACCTACTCGAACTTTGATGTTTCAAGAGGATTTTCTTATATCATTGGGCTACCAACCCTAATAGCAACTCCGTTCCTGATCATGTGCTATTTTATATAAAGTGTTTGAAAATTAATCAGTCTCTTATAAGTTATACTTATTACGAGTTCAAGTATCACTATAGTGTAAAATAAAATAAATACATTATAATAAGATAGATTAAATGACAACATAATGGAATAGTAACATTTTGATTCACAATTTGACCCGCACTTTTCTTTTTTATATACTTTTAACCTCTTTAATTTTTTAACCTCTTTAATTTTTAATAATTTTATTTTTCTTTAATATCTTCTGTTGATTAGTTTTTTTTCTTCAAAAAGCGGAGTTTGCAACCTTTTTTAGTTTTCTTTTCTATCATTTGGATTTTTTTTGGAAAACGGAGTTGTATTAAAAATCGAGTTTTTTTAGTATCGTGTTGTATAGCGAGTGCCGTTTGTGCTTCCGTGACAAACCGAACATATTATGAGCGAACAACATCATTGTCGGTATTAGTATTATCGGAACCGGTCTCAGTTTTGCTTTTATGGTTTTCGACGACCTAAACTTTTTTTCCTTTTCTATTGTATACCTTTAGGTTTCCTTTTTATTAACATCATTTTTATTGTTGCGCATACGTTTTTGCTTAAATTTTTATTAACGATCGGCCCGAAACCCGCTGTGGAGTGCGGGTATAACCCGTTTAATTTTCTATTAGTTTTGTTCTTTTTAATTAACTTTCGTTCATTAAATTTTTTCAAATAACGAAATACACGATTATTTTATCAACGTTTTGATATAAATTTATCTGAAGAATCGAACCTATTATAAACGAACTAGTTGAAATAAAATGAGAAATAAATCCTTATTGCCCATAGAAATAGAACTAGAACTTAGTTCTAGTCAACTTGGCTCCAAAGTCCAATCAGCCCCTTTCCGCAAGCATTTGAAGGCAGAGGGGTAAAATTGGAAATTGCACGGTCTACTGTGTTAAAACCCATAGGAGACGACTCAGGCTTCCATTTCGACTGGTGTCTTCACCGTCGATCAAATTCGTACGATCTCGATACAATCGCGATTTCATAGACCTCCATAATATCATTCATTGCTTATTTTGCTGAATTATTTTGTAATTTACTGTTTTTCACAGGAAATGATGTGGAAATTAGGATTTGCATTTTTATTAGTAGCAGCAGCGTCGATCTGTGAGGCTGCTGCGATATTCAGTCCGATCTCCGAAGCTCACCGGTCCGCGGCATTGGAGTTGTTCTCCCCCGCCGCTGGGATGTTCACGAGGTCATCTAAACCCTTTCGAAACCCTACTTATTGCTCTATTGTATCGATACGTTGTTGTATTAATTGTTAACTTGATTATTGATAATCAATTGCACATAACACACACACACACACTCACTCTGCTCACTGTTTAAGATTTTGTCTTTGGATGAACAATTATGAATTATGTATAAACTCATCCTTGTTTTTCATATCTTTAAATATGTTATTGACTTATTGTTGAGGTGAAGTTATGAATATGTTCTGGAAAGTTAGTTGTTGATAACTTGATTTATCACTTAGACATTTGATTAGGTTTTCTGTTGTTCAGTTTGGAAGAAGCGTCTGAATCTTTACGGACATTCGAAGTCCTTGGAATAGAAATAGGGACTGATCTAAAGGATTCCACTTGTAAATCTGTGGTGGATGCTCTTTCTTCGGGATCACCAAACTCAAAGGATTTGTATTATGCACTACGAGTTAGTTCTGTATTGAAGTGCAAGATTAGTGAAGGAGATCTAACGGTACACCTAATCTTGCACCGATTGCTGTTTAGAATTGAAGTTGTCAATCAAGACTAACTTTTTACATATGTAGGGTGGTGTTGCGTTGAGGCTTAAAGACTTCGTCAAAGATGCAAAGTCACTTCTAGATTTTTATTATTCGATCGGAGGTTTAGTGCTAATCAAGGTATGTAGTCTTGGAACAAATTCAAGATCTTGTTGCTCAATTTTGCATTGAATCCTAACCATTAGAGGAAAATAGATGTATTGATGTCAAACATCTGTTGAAAATTCTTAGGAGTCTCTGTTATAGTTATCTTTGTGGTAATTCAATTGTATATAAATATCCTCCTATCTATCCCACCAGTCACATTTTTGTGTCTCATGGTTTCATTTTAATTGATAATGCAGGATCAAGCTTCTGAAGTTGATGTACTTCTTGAGGATGCTGATGGAATTTTTCGATCTGTAAAGGTTGGTTGTCTATATTATGTGTGGTAGAAATTTCTAGAGCATTATAGCCCTCCAAACATATCTAAAACTTCCCTCTGTTTCTTTCTAAGTATATATCTGAAAGTGAGTTGACATCGCACGGTCTTGTACTCTTGTTAGGATCTCAGCCAAAGTGATGGAAAGTGGCGTTACAACTCTAACAATCCCGAGTCAAGTACTTATGCAGCAGGTAAGATTCTTTTCACTTAATGAGATTCGTATCTTCTGGTTTTTGTTTTTGTGACACTAAATTTTATCAAATAGGATGTATTTCATTTTTTTCACTGTCAGAATCTGTTTAGCCATTCGTGGTTAGTTCCTAGAGGGTTGTTTTACTTTATGACACTGATTTAATATGTTTCTTTGACTCAGGAATAGCACTTGAAACACTTTCTGGAATTATTACTTTGAAGTCTTCTGAGATTGATGGCAATCTGGTAATTTAACTGCATATTCTATTTTATGATAGTTAATACCAAGTTTGTTCTCGTTTAAAAATGTAGTGGCACCAAAATATGTACGAACACTTTAGTGGTTTCTAAGAAAATGCTGGCAAATCCAAGAGTTGCTACGCATAGCATATCATGATTATAACTTTTCAGGTTATTTCTGGTCTGGTTGATTTCATGTAAATACCGTTGCTTCATCCTTTATGGAAAGTTTTCAGATTATATCCGTTATTATCCCACAATATGTGGGACAGTCCAATGGTAGTTTTATGGTTTTTAACTTTTGCACTTGTAAATGGAAGAATTCAGGCAAGTTTGACTAAAGCCTACTTAGCTTGAATAATGGGTTTCTGAAATATTTGACGATTTTAAGTTGCTGGTGCCTTTAGCTCGACTTTCTTGTCTAGTAATCATATTATTGATCATTGAATAAATGCTCTTCTTTTGGTCTAATTGTCATCTACTTTTGTAGATTCATGCACTGAAAAAGGATGTTGTGAAGCTATTCGACAATGTTGATAAATATGGTTAGTACATGTACATGCATTGTCTTCTGCCCATTCAAGAAACTTGCATGTTGAATATAAGATAGAAATTGTTCCATAATACTAAAGTATACTTTTGTAACTTTGTAAGCATGCCTGCTCATTGCATGTTCCACTGTTTCTCCTATTTCACCATTTAAATGGCAATCGTTCCTATCAGTATAGATCTCCATATTCTACAATCTTCTATGTATCTATATAAAATAAGGAAACCTTTTGCAATCTTCTAGCATGGAAGATGCCATAATAGCAAATTTAGCGGTTAATGCACCTGCAGTATGATTTTACTAGTTAATTCTTGTATAAATGATCCCTTTTTTTAACTATTTTTTTTTTACATTTTTGTAGATGATGGGGCCTATTACTTTGATGATCAATTTGTTGATGCTAGTGGACATCAAGGTCCTGTTTCAGCTACCTCATCAGTTGTTCGTGGACTGACAACTTTAGCTTCCACTTCTGGAAGTTTAAATGTGGGACATAGTATTGTTATTTTGCACATGCCCTGTTCATTTTCTACAGTCAGTTCTAACCATTAGATTTTTGATCTCTTTGTTTGATTTCAGATACCAGGGGACAAGATATTGGGTCTGGCAAGATTTTTCCTTGGCATTGGAGTCCCTGGCACCGGGAAAGATTTATATTACCAAATTGACGCTTTAGCTTGTTTAGATCAAAACAGGCAAGCGATTTTGTGATTGTTGGATACTTGGATGTTCTTTCATGAACATTTATTTTTGAATCTAGAGATGGTAGAATGGGTGGGTTAGACAGGTTAGGTAACATGTCAAAACAGCAATTTTGGCCAATTTTTTCATTTGTGTGTGAATTATAAAAGTCTAGATTATTTCAGCAATACTATAAATATTTTGAATAAAGAGAACTCTTGATCCGTTTGACTCTTATATTTCTAGCTAAGCTTTTATTTTTATTTTAACAATTTGACGTGTTAGAGATAATATATAATCCGAATTGACACATTCATAAATAAACAGGTTGAAATTGTGACTTTTACTTGACTACATTCACCTCTTAGTTTTACTGGATGTTAACAAGGTCGAAAGCATCATGTGTTTATTCTTGTACACTTGTTTCTAACAACCCATAACTTTGTGGTGCAGGGTATTGGTTCCTCTCATTTTATCACTTCCAGCTAGTGTCCTCTCGATTACCAGCCAAGACAAACTTAAGGTGTGCCGATTTATTTATTTCATCTTTTTAAATTTGTCAAATTTTTTTAGGGTTATGGTTCTAGATTCTCACTTATCTTTTGTTTTGCTTACAGGTTAAAGTTACCACTGTGCTAGGATCTACTGGACCTCCTTTATCAGTAAAACTCATGCAAGTTTTCAGTTCTGGGTCAAAGGATGCTTCAATCATTAATAAGGTGCACCACGTAGCTATTATTACTCTAAATCTTTGCTTATATTGGTGTTGCAGTTATGCATCATTTTATGCGTGGAGTTAAGTTCTGAATTCTGATATTGGCTTATTGCATCTTTGTCACTTTGTTTCAGGAACTCAAGTTTGACCATAAAGAAGCAGTCCATGTCCTGGATGCTTTGCCAGCAGGTGTTGATGTTGGGGAGTATGTTTTTGCTTTTGAGGTACTTAATATTGTTCTACAAACTGATCGTTTGTAGCTTTGCTTTATTATTCTAACAAATTACTTCTCACCTTCATTTTCTGCTGTTTAGATTGCGCTTTCAGATTTAGAACATAAGAAAATCTATGCAACTGGTGGACGAACAAAGGTGCCAGTCTATGTTACCGGAGTTGTCAAAGTTGAAAATGATAAAGTTGAAGTACTAGAGAGTGACAGCGTAGAGACTCAACAGAAGTATGCTAGTTTTATTTGGAATGTTTTATGTACTTTAACCTTGTTCCTGAAACTACTGACTTGAAACACTTTTTGTTGAAATTTTTTAATATATAATTAGTGTGCATAAAATGATTTATAAAAACTCATATTATTCAATAGTAATCCTTTCTTTTTAAATAAACGATCCATAAAGTTTTATGCAAAAAAGAATGCTTTGGTGACTTTCTATCTATTTGACCCATTTAAGCTATTTTTAAAACTTTTTACCCATTTGACGCTTTAGAGATAATTAGATAAAACATAACCCGAATCGAGCCATTCATAAGTAAATGGGTTGATATTGCCACCTCTAATTTTCAATAAGATTTGTCTTTCCAGTATCAGACTATAAAAGTGAGACTTCATCCGTGTATTTTCCTATAGTCAAAGGACATGGGTCGTTCTAGAATCAAGTTGGTTCAACAGTGTTTGTGCACAAATCACTGTGCTACCTTTTACAAAAATTCCAGTGCTTGTATGATTTTCTGAAGTGGAGCTAACATTTGTTATGCAATTTCGATTATTTAATTTTTTAGGCTTGATTTACCTGGAAAGAATGACGTGGCACTGGCAGCAAACCATCTTCAAAAGCTTCGCTTTTCCTTTCAGTTGACAACCCCACTTCAAAACCCATTCAAGCCTCACCAGGTCTCCGAGAAGCTCCTGGGTCACTCCTTTGTATCCTTGGTTGTCTTTTTTATGCTTAATTTGTCTGTGTGTCGTCTACTTACAGGCATTGCTGAAGTTAAGACATGAATCTGGAGTTGAGCATAGTTTTGTTGTGGGGAACTCCGGCAAGCTGTTTGAGACAACGCTGGTTAATTTCTTCCTCATTTCTATATTTATAACTCTTTCTCAATAATCTACGAAGAAGCATGTGTAACGTTTAGTGGTGGCAGAGTGAGCGGGTCGGAAGGGTAAAGTAACGGGTCAAAGTGGAACAAACTTTAATGTTCAGGTTGAAACGGATTGGGTCCGGGTTGGACCGACGCAAGCAATTTCTTATTCATCTTTTTAGCTCTGTAAATGGTCAATAGTTTGGATATGATGAGGAAAACTATATTGAGACAATAATGTTTTTATAATTAATTGATAGAATATAGACTCATACAACTTAATCATGTGTCAGGAACCAAATTTGATCTTTTTTTTGGCAAATTAGAGGTTTCATTTATTTGATTACATTTTGATAAACTTTCGACCCACTTGACCCATTTGACATTTTTTCTTGTTTGCTCAATCTTTTAACTTAACCTATTTGAGCTATTAGATAAAATGTAAATGTGTCGAAAGTCAAAACTGCCTTTTTCTTCACAACTTTTTGTTATACGGTGGACATAATTTTTACATTATACTCTATATTACTTGTTGCAGGATTTTCTGGGACTTGTTGAGAATTTCTTTTATCTCTCCGGGAAATACGACATAGAGTTGACAGTGGGTGATGCTGCCATGGTAAATACTTAGTTTATGTACTGACATCTATTATATGTAGTCGGTCATTATTTAAGCTGAATTCTGTTCCTCAGGAGAACTCTTTCTTACAACCTCTTGGCCATATTGAGTTGGATCTACCTGATGCACCTGAAAAGTCAGCCCGCCCACCTGCACAACCCATTAATCCTTACTTGAGATACGGGCCCAAGCCCGAAATAGCTCATGTTTTTCGATCTCAAGAGAAGCGTCCTCCTCAAGAACTCTCTTATGCTTTCTTGGGTCTTGTTTTTGTTCCATTTCTGGCGTTTTTGATTGGTGTAAGTTCTTCATCTAACATTTTACCCACTAAATCGGTGTCCTTAATTAGCTTAAATTACACGTGATTAGAGATGGTACAAATGTGCTGGCTGGTCAACGTTTCAAAACAGGATCGGGTCATAACATTATTTTTTATTTGGTTTGTTGAGTAACGGGTCGGGTTGAGTTGACCTGGAACCCTTTCTGTCAAATGTTTTTATTTTATGAAGTGTCAGTACTGATTTGCATGGTTCTCAATTGCTTTACAGCTGCTACGTCTTGGAGTGAACATGAAGAACTTCCCTACTTCAACAATACCCGCCGCATTCGCCATCCTATTTCATGGTGGCATTGCAGCGGTTCTCGGACTCTACGGGCTTTTCTGGTTAAAGGTTTGTTTCTGTTTGATACAAAAACAGGTCAGCTCAGATTGTATTTGTTCGGTAACTTGTCAGACGGGTAAAGTGTAAAAAAACTAGCTAAAAGGCTGTCTAAATCTTATAAAGGCTTTTTAGAAAAAAAATATTTATAAAGATAGTGTCGCCAACGTATAAAAACAACCAGTTTTGCCATCTTAAACAAGTCCCTCCATTTTGGCTCTAATGTGATGCTTGTTTCTTCTTTCTGCAGCTTGATCTTTTCACAACATTGAAAACATTGGGAGTTATGGGGATATTCTTGATGTTTGTGGGGCACCGGGCACTTTCGCATCTTGCTTCAGCATCAGAGAAGGTGAAATCCGCCTGAAGAAACAACAAAACAGGTCGTTGATGCACTACGGTTTACCTAGAAACATTAGGGGTTTGGAAGCTGGGATTCGGTTGAGCACAACTGTTGAATTATGTTGTTTGTGGTGTTCGGCTCTTGATACTTACTTACACGTAGAGTTGGTATTTTATAAATTACTTCAGAATATGAGTTGGACCTATGAAATGTTGCATTTTATGGGAACCCCATTTATGAAACGTTGCGTTTTATGGAATCTGAATTATGAAATGTTGCATGTTATAGAATCTTGACTTGTGAAGTAGGCCATGTCACACGTTAGTGAGTTGTCTTAGGTTACATAAACTCACATTAGGCCCTAACAAGTCATTTCATTGTTAATGATATATGTATGAATGATTAGTACACCAATGGGTTTTATCACATGTTAGTGAGTTGTTTTAAGTTACACAAAGCCACATTATGTCACAACAAGCTAATTTGGTGTTAATGACATGTGTACGATAATTGGTACACTAATGAAACTTATCATTTGTTGGTTAAATTTTTAGGTTACACAAAGTCACATTAAGTAAGAACAAGTCATTTTGATTTTAATGACACTTGTATGATGATTAACACTACTGGCCTTGTCTTGTGTTAGTGAGTTGTTTTAGGTTATATAAAGAAATATTATGTCATAACAAGTCATTAGTGTTAATGAATTGTGTATTATGATTAGTACAATGTACACCAATAAGCATTTTCATGTGTTAGTGAGCTGTTTTAGATTACATGAAGTCACATTAGGTTATGAAGATAATTATGGATATTTTTGGTACTAAGTTACATTTCTAGATCTTATAGACGTGCTTCACCATATGCTCCTTTTGTTTTCATTTCCTTACCTTGTGAGTACATGTGCACCACTTGTTTCTATATCCACCACAGTGTAATTCGAAACATGTGTAAACCGTGTGACAGATGAGGAATTTACTTATTTTGTATTGACTCAAATAATTTGTGAACAAATGATCATTTCTAGAAGGGAAAACACCACAGAATAATAACAAAGTTTGAAAAGTGTTCCAATTAGATCATTCACCATAGTATACCCGAGGGTGTATACCGTGTAAAATGCGTATTGAGTGACCTAATTGGAACACTTTTGAAATTTGGTTACTATTCTATAAATTTACCCCTTTCTAGAAATAGAAAGAAACTTATGCCAATTATATGATGCGCACATCTTATCAACACATGAAAAACCATGCAATGTTATGATATCGAGAATGATCGTTAAAACAAGCGAGAATGATAAACGAGATCGCTAAAACAAGCGAGAATGATAAACGAGAGAAAGAAAATGAGAGAGAATTATTTGGGGTAAAACTGAAATGATTTGATTGATAACTTGAATAATGTTACAAAGAAACTATTTATAGACAAAGGAATAAAAGCTAACAAACTACTGAACCGGAGTTCGCCCCTATACTAAACAAGCGAACTTAGTAAGTTCGCTAACACCCCCCTCAAGTTGGAGGTGTATACAACCCCAAATTGGAAATGATATCTGAATGCGGTTGACCAGCCAAACTCTTTGTGAATAAATCCGCAAGTTGATCAGAAGTCCATGTGTGAGAAAGCAGAATCAAACCGGCTAGAAGCTTCTCACAGACAAAATGACAATCCAACTCGATATGCTTAGTTCGCTCATGAAAAACTGGATTCTTAGCAATATGAATAGCCGCCTGGCTGTCACATTTGAGAGGAACATGAGTAAGATTATCAAGCCGAAACTCCACAAACAAGCGAGTCAACCAAGCAAGTTCCTGTGTGACACGGTGAAGAGAACGATATTCAGCTTCAGCAGAACTAAGAGAAACAGTAGCTTGCTTCTTGGATTTCCAAGAAATAGGACTGCCCCCAAGAGAAATGAAATAGTCACTGACAGAACGCCGAGTATTAGGACAAGCTGCCCAATCAGAATCACAATAAGCAGACAAAGACATATCAGGATCATCATTAAAGAACAACCCTTGAGAACAAGTGCCTTTGACATACCGAAGAGTATGCCACGCAGCATCCCAATGAGGAACACGCGGATCACTCATAAACTGGCTGAGAAACTGAACCGCAAAAGCAAGATCAGACCGAGTATGAGTGAGATAATTGAGTTTACCAACAAGTCGACGATAGGCCAAAGGATCATCAAGAACTTGACCTTCGTTGAGCTTGAGTTGTAAATGTAAAGGCAAAGGAGACGAAACAGAAGAAACATCGTCGGTAGGAAACTCAGTCAGCAAATCCTTTGCAAATTTGCGTTGAGTCATAATAAGACCATAGGGAGATTTGAGAACTTCAATGCCTAGAAAGTAGTTGAGAGTGCCAAGATCCTTGATCTGGAAAGTGGAATGTAAGAAATCCTTCAAAGCATATATCTCTTGATCATTATTACCAGTAAGAAGAATGTCATCAACATAGACAGCGACATGAACAACAGAAACCCCCATCGTCTTAGAGAATAAAGAATAATCATTGGGAGACCGCATATAACCTTTGGTCTTAAGAGCATCAGAAAGCTTTCCATACCACTGCCTTGAAACTTGCTTCAAACCGTAAAGAGACTTCTTGAGCTTAAGTACATGATCAGGAGAGGATAAAGGCATTCCAGGAGGAGGAAGCATATATATGTCTTCGTCAAGTTCCCCATGTAAAAAGGCATTATTGACATCCAATTGATATAAACCCCATTGTTGTTTAGTGGCAACAACAATGAGACTACGGATAGTAGTCATCTTAACGACATGAGAAAAAGTCTCATTAAAATCAATTCCTGCTTTCTGAGTATCACCACGAACAACCAAACGGGTTTTGCAACGTTCAACAGTACCATCAGCATTATACTTGACTTTATACACCCATTTGCACTTAATGACCTTTTTACCTTTAGGTAAATGCATAACCTCCCAAGTTTGATTACTTTCTATGGCATTAAACTCCTTAGTCATAGCCTCTTGCCAAGCAGGATGGTTAGCAGCCTCCTGATAAGAAGAAGGTTCTTTAACAGAATCAAGATTTAAAAGGAGCTGCTGGGAATCAGGAGAAAGATCAGCAAGATTAACAACATGAGAAGCTTGGCAAGCACTCGACAAAGTATGAAAACAAGACGAATCGACAGAAGAAGCAGAATTACAAACATAATCCTGCAGATGAGAAGGAGGAACAGAAGAACGAATAGATCTCCTGGGCTCCGGAGGTGGACTAGGAGGAATAAGAGAAACAAGAGGAGGAGTGGAATCAACTTCAGGAGTAGCCGAAGAAGAGGAAGGAACATCAGCTGGATCTGTCACCTCAAACAGATCATTTAGAGAAGGGAACAAATAAGAAGGATCCGAAGAGTGTAAAGAAGGGAAAATGTGCTCAAGAAAAGTCACATCCTAAGAAACAAGAACTTGTCGAGTGTCAAGATTATAAGGCTTGTAACCTTTCTTTCCAAAGGGATAGCCAATAAAAATACAAGCTTGAGCTCTAGGCTGAAATTTATCTCGTCCGGGTGTAGAAGTAAAAGCATAACACAAGCACCCAAAAGTGCGAAGGTGGGTGTATGAAGGAGCTTTACCAAAGAGCATCTCAGAAGGAGATTTTCCCTTAAGAACCCGTGTGGGGAAAATATTAATCAAATGAGTAGCAGTGAGAACGCATTCACCCCAAAAAGTTATTGGTAACTTGGATTGAAACATAAGAGCACGAGCAGTTTCGAGAAGATGCTTATGTTTACGTTCCACCACCCCATTCTGTTGAGGAACCCCAGGACAAGTAGTCTGATGAATAATTCCATTTTCTTTAAAATACTCGGCATGATGAATACCCGAACCAAGTTCAAAAGCATTATCAGATCGAACACGCTTCACTTTGATACTAAACTGAGTCTCAACCATTTCAATGAACTCTTGAAGAATAGGAAAGGCATTTCCTTTAGTTGTCAAAAGATGAGTCCAAGTAGTTCTAGTAAAATCATCAACAATGGTGAGAAAATATTTATATCCATCAAATGTAATAGATCGATACGGTCCCCACGTATCAATATGAATAAGATCAAACATTTGAGAACTGGATATACTACTAGATGCAAAAGGCAGTTTATGATGTCTAGCCTTAGGACAAACAGAACAATCATCAATAGAACAATCATGTGCACAAGTAAAGACATTCAATTGCTTAAGTTTGTACAAAGGTAAATGACCAAGACGAGTATGCCAAAGTTTCAAAGAAACAACAGAATTACAGTGAGAAAAAGAATCAACTGTAACAGAGAAAAGTTTATTTGGATTCAAAAGATAAAGGCCGTTGAGAAGATCACCTAGGACCAACGGACTACTCAGCGAAGGGGCCTGCAAGAAACAAGTAGTTTCAGAAAACTGAACAAGACCCTTTGTATCCCTAAAAAGTTTAGGAACAGATAAGAGATTGTGCTTGAACTGAGGCACAAAGAAGACATTAGAAATAGAAAACGTCTTGGTAAGATTAACTGTTCCGACCTGCGTAACAGTTAAGACATGCCCGTTTGGAAGAAGAACATAAACGAGTGAGTTAAGAAATTGAACATCAGAAAGTAAATTGAAATCAAAGCACATATGATTACTTGCACCGGTATCAATGATCCAAGTAGTATCGACCGTAGTCGAATTGCAAGCAATAATACTTGCAAAATTTGCAAAGCTGAGTGGTTGAACATTAGGAACACCACCCTGAACCTCAGAATTCTGCTGAAGAAGTTGCAACAGATTGTTGTACTGTTCAGAAGAAAGAGCATTAGGAGCACCAGAAGTAGGAACAGTAACCCCAACATCATAAACAACATTAGCAATAGCTTTGGGTCTAGTAAATTTGAAATCTTTAGGAAACCCAGTTAAACGATAACATTTGCTGATATCATGTCCTGGCTTCTTGCAATGAGAACAAACAAAGCCTTTCCGAGCACTGTAATTCTTTGGTACCTCCACAGAAACATTCATAGAAGCATTTTGAGGAATAATCTGAGCCTATGAATGAAGCTCCCTCTGTTTCTCATCTTGAATGAGAAAATCATAAGCTTCATTGATTGAGGGAAGATGCTTCATCATGATAATATTCCCACGAATCATGTCATAACAAGGGTTAAGACCCATCAGAAATTGCATCAAACGTTGATCAGTTTCGCGCTTAGCCATAAGTTGGGAAGTACCACATGTGCAGGGAGGAATAGGCTCGTTTGCATTAAGCTCATCCCAAACAGGTTTGATTTTGGTAAAATACGTAGCAACATCATCATTCCCTTGAGAAATAGCAGAAAGAGACTTCTGCAATTGATAATACTTGGCCCCATTACTCTGTCCATACCGATCAGTTAACTCTTTCCAGAGTTGACGAGCAGTCTCAACATACAAAACGATCTCACTGATATCACTGGACAAAGTGTTCAAAATCCAAGAAATAACCATATCATTGCATCTTTTCCATAACTCCAGATTAGGAGAAGAAGTAGGTCTGACAACAGTCCCATCAACAAAACCAAGTTTGTTCTTAGCAGATTAGGCAATGGACATGGCACGTTTCCAAGATCCGAAAGAAGAGCCGTCAACAGTTTTAGAAACAAGTAAGAGACCCGGATGATCAGATGAATGTAAGAACAAAGGATTATAAGAATCCATAGGAACAACAACTGCGGGATCAACAGTAGCAGACATGACAAAATCAGAAAGAAAAAGAAAACTGGAAAAATGAACCAGCTAAGTTCGATAAGAAGCGAACTTGTTAAGTTTGCAGGAACAGGAAAGGAACAGGCGAAATTAATAAGTTCGCCCGTAACAGGCAACTTGATGAACGAAAAGTTCGCCTGCACGAACAGAAAAACGTGAAATTGATCCAGAAATCATCATAACTCAAAATCAGAGAAGTATATGAAGAAATCCAACCGTATGAATGATTAGAAACATAAAACGAATGTTTTGAACGGATCAAAACATGAAACGACCCCCAATTGACAAAAAAAAATGAGAAAACGAATGAAATAACGAAGAATGAGTGTGGAAAAAGGAAGAAAATCACAGAATCGAGCATATAGGCTCTGATACCATGTTATGATATCGAGAATGATAAACGGGATCGCTAAAACAAGCAAGAATGATAAACGAGATCGCTAAAACAAGCGAGAATGATAAACGAGAGAAAGAAAATGAGAGAGAATAATTGAGAGTAAAACTGAAATGATTTGATTGATAATTTAAATAATGTTACAAAGAAGCTATTTATAAACAAAGGAATAAAAGCTAACAAACTACTGAAAGTTCGCCCCTATACTAAACAAGCGAACTTAGTAAGTTCGCTACTAAGTTCGCTAACATGTAAACCCATTTCGGGAAGGTTTAATTCCAAGTCCACCATTCTAGCATTAATCGACCCTAAGTTCCAGAGAATATTGAAACTGACATACATTCTTCTACACCATAGATTTCAAATGCGCACATCCTTGAAAACATGAGAAACCATGCAAACATGTGGAAACCTGTTTCACATAGCAGGAGCACACATGTATACGCTTAGACCAACACACACAAGGTTTCCACAAACACAAATGAAGGATCCATGACCACATGTGAGAAACTGACCGACGCTATCAACCTCCTTTGGGATACACATGCTTCGTTTTAAATTTGAGACGATCAATTCTAACAAACTAGTCATCACTAAATAAAATAAAGAGTTACTTGTAATACATGTGAAAATAGGGAGGTTTGGGGACGCATAATACATTTGAAAACCAAGAGTATTTGTAGGTGTTGAACAAAGAATTCTTTTAAAAGCAATCGGATTTTTAAACTTTATTTTTATCTTTTATTAGAGATTAGAGATCTCTAATATACTAAAAGAAAGAAAAAATTAATGATGTTATATGTATTTAAATTATCATTTTCGTTTTTTTGGTTTAAAATTTTTATATTTTGATCATGTGTATTTTCGTGGTTTATAAAATTTGTCATTTTAATTCAGTTAGTTAACTCCATCCGTATTTTAATGTTAAATCAGGGGTATTTAGGTTTTTTTATCAATATTTTTTATTTTATCAATATTTTAAACCCATAATTATTCTCCCTGTCCCCTTAAACCGTATTCTCCATATCTAACAAAGCTTATATTCCGTTAACAGATGCAAATCATTACAGGTTTGAAAGTTTAGAGTTTTTGTCATTTACAGTTAGTTTGACTATCAAAACATATTTCAAATTATGTAACAACATGATACAAAAATGAACATGATGGAAACATTTGACGATGATAGTGATTTGTTTTCCGTTGATACTAATAAATAGGGTTTAGAGGAGTTTAACATTTTTGAACTAAAATAGAGTTAAAGATTAGTTGCAAACGATCCGAGATAGTCGTGAGTTACTCGAGATCAGTTCGTTAAAAGCTCGAATCGAGCCGAATTAATTAAACATGCTTGAGCCCGAACTCGAACTTTTATATATATAGGAGAGGGTTACAGAGAAAACCACAAATTAGACGAAAACAGAGAAAACCACTAAAAAACCAATTTTATCCAATCATATAATAATATTTATTTTTTATTTTATTTTATTTTTATTTATTTATAAGAGTATGAATGTAATGTTAAACATTTTTACCAAAAAACATTTTTACACATAGTGTTACGTATACGTAAACATAAAACAAAAAATTGGTTTTTTAGAGGTTTTCTCGGTTTTCGCCTAACTATGTTGTTTTCTCTGGAACTCTCCCCTATATATATATAAGGATAACTACAAATTTGTTTGTAGAATAAAAGACGACAATTTTGAACACAGTTTGCATACAACTAATATACATCAAAACGCTTTAACAGATCTAGTTATAAACTTAGGATATAATTTACAAAAAGATTATAGTAATAATAAACAAATACTAGAAAAAATCCTAGAAGAAATTAAAAAATATACAAGTAATTTAGATTATATTAAAGAGCAAAATAACACAATTATTCAACTCATCAAAAATATTAAAGTTAAAGAAAAATAAATAAATAACACACACGACGATATAAATAATATCGTGAACGCCTTAAATAAATTAAATATCGACGACATTAAAATTAATAAAAAACCCACACCTTATACACATTGGCAACCTAGAAAATGAATAACAATTTCTTAGGAAGAAGTCAAACTATACAAGGAGCTAGAAATTCTACAAGTAATATACAAGATAATATAACATCGGATAGTATTTTAAATAGAATAATCAGACGAGGATCAGGATCTAATAACAACAGACAAATAATACAGTTAGAAGAAGAAATAGATGTAGACAGAAATATGGATTTATACAGTCAACATCAGCTAGATATATTAAACCCCAGAATATTATATCAAACTGGAGTATTTAATATAAATACAACACTAATAAGAAGTAGTAGAGAAGAAAGTCTTAGAGTAATAGACAAAACAGTAACTTTAGACTTATTATCAGCAGACACCATACAAAAAATTAAACAATCAGGAAAACATTTTGTACATACAGGATTAATAGTTATAGGAATAAAAGCTTTAGGAAGAAGAAATTTAGGAACAAAATTATTAGCCTTAATATTAGACAAAAGTTGGAAAACAGAAATGAAAAAAGCAATAATTTCGGGAATGGAAGTAGACCTAAGCCAAAATATAGCCTTATTTTATTGTACACCTGATATATTAAAAGATGTAAGGGATTTACAAAACATTAAAATAGCTCTACAAACTAAAGGATATGAAAACTATGAAGGAAATAATTTAGTGGTAAGTATAGGAGTATTAGGAAAAGCTAGCAATAATTCAGGGATGAAGTATAAAGTAAATATAGAAGGAATAGTAAAATCAATATCATCAAAATCTATACAAATGATTGATCCAATTAAAATAGATTCAGAGCAGCTAACAGGACTAGAATGGAACATAGATGATTTACAAGAAAATGAAAATACAATTTTTGTACCAAACAAAAGTTTTATATATGAAAAACCAGATGGAAAACAAAGTTTAAGATTTGCAAATTTTGAAGAAAAAGAAGGAAATTCTGAAAATACTGAATACAACTTTATGAACATAGAGGAAATAGAGGATAACATGCCAATATACGATACAGAAAATGAAGAAGATGAATTAAATATAGAATTTTTAAAATTCGAACAAGAGTATTTAGATTATACTCTGCTAGATTATGAAGAAGAAGAATTAACAGGATTCAAAACAGAAGAGACAAACAAAACAATAGAACAAATAATTGATAGAAAATTCACTGAAATAAATATACAAGAAGAAGTAGACAATATGATTATAGAATGTATAACCGAACTAGGAATGACTTACGAAGAAAGCTATAAAAAACTACAAGAATATTATAACCTACCATTAATAGAAAACATTTTACATGGAAAAACTATGTTATCAGATTTTTATAAACAAGAACACGGATTTATGGCTAATGACCAACATATGAGTGGGCTCAACAAAAGACAGAAAATAGAATGGGGAGAAAATTCTGGTAGTACACAAGAAATATATGGAAGAGAATTATGGACACAACCTACTATAAATTATCAACAAGAATCAACAATGAAAGGAAAAGGTACTAGATTACCTATAGGACACATATATAGTGGAAATATGTTATTATTAGAACAACAAAAACCACAGTTATGGATAGATGAAATATTAATATGGGAACAAACAGTAGTAAGAATGTGGAAAACTAATAAAAAAGAAGGCATGGATATGTTTTCCTACTTAGAAACCACATTAGGACCTATAGCATTAGGAATCTGGCAAAGTAAGAAAGCACAAGATTCAGAAGGAATTAATATGTTAAAAGCATTAGGAGATAATCCTTACAACTTTACATCACAAATTAGAACACTCATATTAGGAGTAGACCCAGCAAAAAATAATAGTTTAATTCAAGATACAGCAATTAGAAATTTAGAACAACTAAGTATAGCAGACATGAAATATATAAACGAATTTACATTAGATTTTACAAGGTTACTATCACAAACAGGAAAAGCTATGGATAATGAATTATGTAATAAATATTTTATAAAACTCCCGGGAGATTTAGGAAAAAGTATACATGAAAATTGGATAACATTATATGGTAACGAAAATAATCTAGGAATAGGACCTAGAATAACACATACATTTAGTATATTAGAAGAAAAATGCAAAGAGGTAGCTCTACAAGAACAATTAAAAAGAAATGCTTATGCATTTTGTAAAACAGCTATTTACACACCTCAAGCTTATGGATTTTATGATAAAAAGAAAAATATACGAAAAAGTACGACATATAATAAAAATTATAAACCAAATTATAAAGGTAGATATGTTAAAAAACCTCAAAAGAGAAAATGTAGATGTTTCATATGTGGAGATGAGCAACATTTAGCCAACAGATGCCCAAATAAAAATAAAAATATAGAAAGAGCCAATTTAATAGAACAACTACAAGAATATGAAATAGAAGCTATTAAAACAGATGAATCAGACAATGAATCAATATATAGTATATACAGCGAAGACGAGAAACCTATAGCTAAAGTAACTTATACATATATGAATACAGAAGAATGTGAACATAATTGGATACACAATAGAGGAAATAATTATATAAAATGTTACAATTGTGGTTATTATCCTAGTATAGAAAAAAGATCACAGTGTAATAAATGTTTTCAAGAAATATGTTATATTTGTCTTAAAAAAATTCATAATACAGATATAAGTGCTACAGCAAGTACGACAGAATTAAATACTAGCATAAATATAGAAAGACTAAATAAATTAGATTTGGCAAGTGAACTACATGGTTTAAAAATAAAAAATTTAGAAATAAAAATGGAAGAAATTGAGAAAATAATAAAATCTACACAAATAATAGAAGAAATAAATAAGATGTCAACAGAAGAACCAGAAGAACAGGTATGTATACAAACACAGGGATCTGTGAATATGATTAATATACAATGTCGATTATGGTTAGATAACAATAATTTTGTGGATTTAACAGCATTAGTTGATACAGGAGCAACAAAAAGTTTAATATCACATAACTTAATACCTATACAATATCATAAAAAATTACCATACGAATTAAAAAGCAGAACAGTAGAAAATAGGTTAATCCCTATAACACACTATTTAGAACCAATGGGAATACCGTTCTTAGATTTTGCAAATAATTATAGTATAAAATATGATATGCCACAAATAAATATAAATCCCCCATATATTAATTCGAAAGATTTTGTAATAGGATTAAATTTCATATTAGGCCTAAATGGTGCAGTAACAATTACTAGAAATTTTATTACACTAAGCAAACATTTATACACAGTTCCAACACTCAGATACATAAATACATCAGAATTGGCGCGAAAGCGTGGTGGACAAGGCAATTTAGAATTTCTTAAAAATAAAAGAAATAATCTCGTAGAAAACGAAGCTATAAAATTACTAACAGATTTTTTAAATCATGAAATAGAAAAAGGTCAAGATATTACGAAAAGTATAAATCATCCTATAATCTTACACTTAGAAAAAATTGGATTTATAGGAGAAGATATAACAAAATCAAAAGTAAAACATATATGCAAATTTAAATTAAAAAATCCAGACATTACAATTAGAACAACTAATATTGAATATAGCCCCTTAGATAAAGAAGAATTTAAAAAACAGATACCAGAAATGATGACACAGGGACTAATTAGAAAATCAGAAAGTCCACACAGATCATCAGCATTCATAGTTAGAAATCATAGCGAAATAAAAAGAGGAAAAACAAGAATTGTATATAATTATAAACGATTAAATGATAATACTATAGATGACGGATATAATATTCCAAATAAAGACAGTTTACTTAATTTAATACAGGATAAGAAAATTTTCTCTAAATTTGATTTAAAATCCGGATATAATCAGTTAAAACTTGAAGAAAATTTTAAACAATGGACAGCTTTTACATGTTCAGAAGGACAATATGAATGGAATGTTTTAAGTTTTGGATTAAAAAACGCTCCTATTTTTCAAAGATTTATGGATAATATTTTCCTAAAATATGAATTTTGTTTAATATATATTGATGACATATTAGTTGCAAGCAAAACAGTACAAGAACATGAGGAACATTTACAACAAGTTTTTGAAGAAATCAAAAGACATGGTATAGTAGTATCAAAAAGAAAAATGGAACTATTTAAAAAAAAATATCATTTTTAGGATTAGAAATAGGAAATGGAAAAATAGAACTACAATCTCATATTTCTACAAAAATCTCAGATTTTCCAGAAAAATTTGAAAATCTAAAACAAATTCAAGCCTTTTTAGGGCTAGTAAATTACGCTAGAAAGTTTATTCCAAACTTATCAAAATTAGTAGGACCATTATATAGTAAAACAACAAAGAACGGACAAAGATATTTTAATAAAGAAGATATAAAATTGGTAAAAGAAATAAAAACAGCAGTTAAAAAAATTAAACCATTAGAATTACCTCTTGTTACAGATTATATAATTATTGAAACAGATGGATGCAAAGAAGGATGGGGAACAGTTCTCCTCTGCAAACCAAATAAATATAGCTCCAAACAAGAAGAGAAAATTTGCGCATACACAAGTGGTAACTTTCAAAATAAAACAAGCTGGACCACTATTGACTTTGAAATACAGGCATTAATAAATGCATTAGAAAAATTTAAACTCTTTATTAATAAAGAATTTACAGTTAGGACTGACTGTGAAGCAATAGTTAAATTTATAAAAAATGATCAAAGTAAAAAAGTAAATAGGACACGATGGGTTAATCTACAAAATACTATATATATATATATATATATATATATATATATAGGGTGAAGTTCATAAGAAAACTAACATTTAAGAAGAGAACTATATAACTCCTTTTTAAAGGTAAAAAAAAAAAAATCATAACTCAAAATATAAATAAAAAACTAAAAAAGTGGTTTGGATACCTTGTTTCCCACGTCTTCCTCGTTAAAAAAATAGTCGGTTTAGCTTTAGGGTTTAGTTTTTGGGTTTAGCTTAGCTTTTAGCTTAGGTTTTTGGATGGGGGTGGGGGGGGGGTTAGGTTTTTGGGGGGTGGGTGGGGTGGGGTTAGGTTTTTTTTTTTTTGGGGGGGGGGGGTGGGTGAGGGGTTTAGGTTTTTGAGGGTGTGTTAGGTTTTTGGGGTGGTACTACACATATGCAGTATTACGTTTAGGGTTAGGTTTTTGGGTAGGGGTGAGCGGGGTGGATGGGTTTAGGTTTTTGGGTGGGGGTGAGTGGGTTTAGGTTTTTGGGTGGGGTGGGTGGGGGTTTTATGTTTTTAGGTGGGGGTGCGGTGGGGGTTTAGGTTTTTGGGGTGATATTACACATATGTATTATTGAAAATAATAATGAAAAAAAAACGACAAGTTAATTCTTATTTTTTATAACGTTATTTATACACAAATGAAATATAAAGAAATTATTGATTTAATGGTGCAATTTAAAAAAAAAAAATAATAACGTATGCAAAAGATAGAAATGTTTAAAAATTTATATATTTTAAGTTTCAATTTTACTATTACTTTTTAAAATTTCACCATTTTTTTTGTGGTTCTCTAGTTCTCTCATTAAACTGATTTTTCTTATAAACTCAACTATATATATATATATATATATATATATATATAAATTAATAAAGCTGCTTGAGCTTATTTGAGCTCTTTTAATAAAAGATCTCTAGTTTATATTAAAGCTTTTTTAATAAACGATCTCGATCTGAAACTTCACGTATCGAGTTTTACTAGGTTCATGAGCCTAAATGAGACCATTATTTTTATAATTTTTAGTTAACATATGTTTACAAAATAACTATTATTATATTAATATTAAAAAGTAAGATTCCTATGTGTGAGGAAATCAATACACATCTCTATGCAAATGGTACAAATCAAAGTGCATGTTTTTTGTTTTTTATTCATTTTTCTCAAGCTAAGGTGTTATTTAAAAACTATCTACATCAAAAGAAAACTAAACAAATTAATTTGGCTTAATGGTCTTGGCTGTATACGCAAGGCAGTCTAAACCGTTATCACTTTTGTCGATTTCTTTTGACTTTCATCCTTTTTTTTTTTTCTTTTTTCATGTTATTTTTTTTCTTTTTTCTTTCGGTTTAATTTATAACTATAAATTTTATACGTTTTTTTTCTCCTGCACGGTGAGTTTATTTAAAAGTTTTAGGTTTCTTTTATAAGTTCTCTTTTAAATGTTAATTTCCTCTACGGTTTAAAACGTCGCAACGTGCGTGGGTAAAAGCTAACATTCTCGCCCAGAAGACGCCGCAACGTACGGGCCCTTTTTCTAGTTATTGATATAACTATAATAAAAATAACTAAATAATATATATTCTATGTTATATCTAAAGAAGTTATAAATATAAATATATATAAATAGATAATTATAAATATATAAATAAATAATTATATGATTAACAATGTAGCATCCTGAAATTTAAACCGGTTAAATGAAACGAGTCGGGAAAACGGAAATAATAAACGACCGAGGCTCGAGTGGGTTTAATCGTGAAAGGAGGAAATAGGAGGGGGAGGAGGCTATAACCCTAGCCGCCACCTCCCTTCCCTCACCTCACCTTTTTTTCTTCCCATTTCAAGAGAGAGAAAGTGAGAGATCCTAGAGAGAGAAAGTCAGTTTTGGGTGCTAAGGAGCTCAAGAATCGTTGGTTATCATTTCTAGATTGTTTTGCCCGAAGAATCAAGCGTTAACATGTAACAACTCATCCTCTTTCTGTGTTTTTGTTCAAGGCTAGGTTTTTGGGGTTTTAACACTAAAGAAATGGACCATAGATCTGGACTCACGATAGTTAGACAAACGTTTTTGAATGTAAAAGTTAGAGTCTTGATCGTCTTCATGCCCAACTGCCATTAACATGCAAACCCTAGCTTTTCTGTTGGAGAAGATGACCAGGCAAAATTGATCATGCAAAGCGAAATTACCAGTAAGTGAAACTACCTAGTTTCGCTAAGATTTAAGGAAGCGAAATTCCTCATTTAGCTTAGTTCATAAGAGGCGAAACTGACCTCATTTCGCTTAAGCTAAGGAAGCAAACTGCCTATTTTCGCTTGAATCCTAGAAAGCGAAATTAACCTAGTTTCGCTTAGATAATAGATGGAATAGATTTAAGGTTTATTAATTTATAATTCAGATTGTGAGGGACGTCTCTCGAATCGGTTATTGATACGTGAAGGATAAGCTTATCAATTGAGTTTCCTGAAGCCCGCTTTAAATGTTTTACTATGATTTATAATGTTTTGGTGGCTTTTGTGCATATTATATGAAATGAATGTTTACGAATGTTGTTTACAAATGAATGATTACGAAATGATGTTTACAGATGAAAGTTTATGAAATGAATGTCTATGAAACAATGGATTGCGAACGGATGTTTATGAATGTATGTTTATAAAATTATTTGCCAAAGGGTTTGTAAAGTTATTTAATGAATGTACGAATGTTCTAAATGATATTTTGAAGCAAGAAGTAAATGTTTTAGAAAGTTATAATATGAAAGAATCTGCCATGATTTCCTTCGAAAATGGAAGTGAAGTTATATCACTCAAGGAAGTAAAGTATGTTATGAATGGCAACAGCCAACTGTTGAACAACTGGATGGTGACGACGATCGTCTTGGAGTTAACTTGACTATGGAAGTTTGATGCTCGTTTGCTCTACGGAGTATACCTGTCGGAAGTTTGATGCTTGTACACTTTTCAGAGGTACTTACCGGAAGTTTGATGCTTGTACACTACTCAGAGTTACTTGCTAGAAGTTTGAAGCTTGTACACTCTTCAGAGTTACTTGCTGGAAGTTTGATGCTTGTACACTACTCGGAGTTACTTGCTGGAAGTTTGAAGCTTGTACAATCTTTGGAGTTACTTGATGGAAGTTAGAATTGACGGTAAAAGGAATTGGCGGTCACGAGAAGACACATATTCGTTCTTTATATGTAACTGGTTCATGGTTATAATTATGTTTTGATATGTTTACGTATAATGCCTACGTTTTGTTTAAAGGTTTTTGAAGCTAACATTTTTTGTAAAACTAGAACCCACTCAGTATAACTGACTTTTTAGTATGCACATTCAGATTAAGTGTAGGAATGAAGACGCATGGATGCTTGGCTAGCGATGAGGAGTTATCCGGTCATCGCTGAAGTTCTAGCATCCCATTTATGTTATGTTTTATGGTTATGCTTATGTAATGACAAGGTTTTATTTGACTCGGTTTAACGTACTATGTAATGTTTATGTTTATGTTGCGTGAATGGGATATTTAAGTTTAAGAATTGTTTATAAATGAGTAAATCTAATGCGCAAGGTCACCCGGGTTTGAATCCTTACAAACAAATAATAAACGAGTTAAGACTCGAGTCGAGCTTGACTTTAAAGAAAATACTTATGAGCCTAACTTAAATTTTTGAGAAAGAGCTCCGTCGAAAAAGAGCTCTAAGCAAGTCCAGCTCGCTTGAAACTTAGACATGCTTGCTGTGTTGCATGATTTGATTTCTTGATGAGAAAAAAAGTAGATGTTGAACCAGTAAACAAACTCACGGACACCACCTTTTGTATCCTCCCAATGTTTTCTTGTAACGTCTATTTCTCCTGAAACATCAGAGTTTCATCAAACCTTAACTCTCTCATCAGTCTCTCTCTCATCACGTTGATGCAAACATCAATCAGAACACTTTGTATGCACTACTACCACATCTCTATCTTCTTTTCCCAAGAAACCTACCTGCTTGTGTATGTTGATGTGCTTCTCATCATCTTTCTTTGTATCTGTTACGAGTTTTAACATGAAGAGAGACACATTCTCTTAAGAACCCAAATTGGGAAAACCCTAGATCATATCACCTTTAAGGAATTCTATATTTTGTTTCTTGAAAAAGTGGATCTTTACCTTGAAATGAATAATTGTAACAACTCCAGTAATTATCATCACAACATCAGAAGTTTAGTAACCCTAGCAGCTAACACTTCCAACCCTAGCCGCTATGAAAACCAGAAGCGTCGAAACCGGAACACCTTTGGTCAGTACCTGAAGAACCACCGTCCGCCGCTCTCACTCTCACTCTCCCGGTGCAGTGGTGCACACGTCCTTGAGTTCCTTCGCTATCTCGACCAATTTGGAAAAAACTAAAGTCCATACACTACTATGCCCATTTTATGGCTATCCAAGTCCACCTACCCCTTGTCCTTGTCCACTTCGACAAGCATGGGGCAGTTTGGATTCTCTAATAGGCTGTCTAAGGGCGGCCTATGAAGAAAACTGATGGCCTCGAGAGACGAATCCTTTTGGGGATCGTGCTATGAGGCTTTACCTCGGAGAAATTTGTGATTTACAATCAAAAGCGCGAGGAGTCAGTTATGAGAAGAAGAAAAGAAAGAGGAATCCAAGACAAGAACATCAGCAGATCACTCCAAACTTTTCAACATTCCAAGCTCTCCCTCTTCCACCAGATGATCATATCTAAGCTTCAAAAGACAGGTGATCATATCAGATTTTGGATCTTCGTATTAATCCTGATCTAGTTTTCTTTGTGCATGTTCTCTCTTGTGGGATTTTCTATATTACATGCCTGTTGTTGCTATAGGGCAATGTTTAAATTTTATCTTTTCGGCATAATCTAGTGTAGGAATGGAACTCTTAATCTTGATGTGTAAATTTGTTTACGTAAGCGCACCGCCAATGTTAAACTCTTAAACCCTAAAACGTGGTCATCCAAAATGTAATATGCGTTTACGTAGCTATTGGTCAAAAAACATCTTCTGTGGATTAGGTAGTGACTACTTTCCAGGAAAGGGACACAATGGAATATACTATTGCAGTAGCCGAAACGACAGATTCCCATGCTACATTACAATACGTAGCTCCTTATACAGGAGCAGCTCTAGCTGAATATTTTATGTAGATAACTATAATGAATATTGTATTTCTTAACTTAAAGCGCAGATATACGTGATCTATATTTCCGTCTTTTCTCTTCTTTTATTGCCCTCTTGTCCTGTCTTCAATTGAAGTGTGACTTAGGGCGCAATATAATTTAAGTGGTCAAATCATATTTTGGTTAGTTGTATGCTGTGTTCAGGAAGGATGAATCGCTCCCGAAAAGGAATCTATTGATTCTCTCCCAATTGGTTGGACCGTAGGTGCGGTGATTTACTTCACGAGCGAGGTCTCTAGTTCAAGTCCAAGATGGCCAAGCTGCGCCAGAGAAAAGTATAGATATCACCATCTACATCCAGAAAGCCGCATGATTAGGAAGAAGCTTGTACAATTTGGGAAGGGGTTTTGATTGATAAAAAAAGAACAATCTACTTCAACCTATATGCCTTTAGGCACGACCATACATAACATAGTAGAACTATTATAAGAGACTATTAATACTTGGTTGATTCTAAACATCCATTCTAGGGATTTTGTAAAGAAATCTTTGGTTGTATAGGAGCAAGTCAGAAAGTAGAACCATCTGATTTGATTCGTTTTTAATAGCCATGAGATGGTCATCTTAGGGTGATCCTTTTGTCTACGGATGCTCCTATTGCACTCATAGCCGATGAGAGCCAACTATGTAGCATCTACACCGAGAATTCAAGTATTGTATACGTCATTAGTCTGATCCTTTGTAGGAAGTACACGTTCTTATCATCTTTAGTAAAATCAAGGCCACCACGAACACATTCGTAACAAGCTTCACCGTAGTTTTTAGCGGATAACCCCAATTTAGGTTTAATAGTACATCCCAACTTAAATGAGACATGATAGCTTATTTATACTCTAACATTCTTGTCAATACATTATCCTCATTTTGTTCGGGATTGTAATCCTTAATAAAAAATATAGCTCCAGTCACACCTAACCAAGGATACCTCTAAAACGTGCTTGGACTCCCCCTCCTTCTCTTCTCTCGTACCCCTTTCACTGAATCTGTTCGAGGGTCTTATCCCCATGGATGCCTTTCCTCCATATCTTCTCCACATCGGCTACCACATCCTCCATGTGGGCTTAAAAACTTTCCAAAAGCGAGCGTTATGGACGCTCTAAGCGGTTTTCACAATCATAATGCACAATGGTGGACCCATGGTTTTTTTCTACTGGGCCGGTTTTTTTTCGGTGCTCATATATCTCTTAACTCGACGTCCGAATTTTTGGATTGGGTCGGGTCAAATCACATAGATAGTGATAGCTTGTCATTGTAATCGGTAAAACTAAAGAGCTACAATGATTTTTTTCAGGTAACCATGGCAACAAAAAGGTAATAGCCCATTTATAACCATTTAGAAATGACAACTGAAGTAGTTAGTTGAACTCGACACTCATTTTTTTAATATTCAGTTTGTTTTTTAAATACAGCATGCATATATTGATCTTTTTCAAAGTAAGTTCGAAAACATCGGAGCGGTGTTTAAAAATGTCCGGGTCAATAAAAACCGTAATATACGGTAGATGTGACTTGTAGGGTCGGTTGACTCATTCTTTATAGTAGGTCTGTCCATATGAATGCGTACATGATCCATAACAACAACACTACTACAAGTAATTATTGACTTTGACTGACTGGTTGCAGCATTTTTACTAGCAGTAAGTGTACTTTCTGCTATAGTAATATTTTTATAACAAGAGAAAAAAGTACATAAATTTGTCCAATTTTTGATTTCAACAAAAAGATAGATAAGAGGACATCTAGCTACTACATCTTGTGTTTCCTTCATTAACTCTTTGATCAGGTGAATTACAAAATTTGACTTAGGGTATCTAGTATATATCCAGTGAGATTCTCACGCCCCCTCAGCCAATCAATTGCCCACTCCCGCTCCCTCTTTCTCCCGTGAGAATTCTCATGCCCCTTTATGCCCATAGCAGTTGGTGTTCCAAGCTCCTCACTCCCTTCACGCCTTTCTCACGGGGAGTATAGCGTATACCCTTAGGTGATGCATACTTCAAAGATCTGAATTTGCAGATGCATGGATGCATAATTAATTTAAATTTGAATTTTTATAATGCTTTTTTGGTTAGGTAAGTTTGAGAAGGAATATGAATTCGCTATCCATCCTTTTGTAAAGAATACTATAGTCGTAAATAATCTACCAAGGGTGCGAGAAACAGAAAAAATGTAATATAGGAACAACGAAGTACTCTTAATTTTTTACTTTGGTTATTTTCCATTCAATTATCAGGTGGAATATGAGTCATTATTTAGTGTGGTATCAATATACATCAAAGAAATTGGCAGACAAATACAATTCTTGGTTCGGTTAGCCATTGAGGTAGGTCCATAGCTGAATTGATCGACTATATATTAATATTTTAGTGTTTGTTTTTTTTGTTAATATTTGTTTCTTTATGCCTTAAAATACATTTAAAACACACTTCATATATTTAAAACACATTGAACAGATCAAAATGAATTTTCTAAGAAGTGATATGCATATAAGAGAGTGTTTGAGACTTGCCTTGCAATTTTTTTTTAAAGATTTATGAGTTTTTAGAGAGGCTTTTTTATAACTATAGTTTTAACTAGCCCTAACAAAGTTGTTGGTAAGTCAGAGATGTGTTCACAAGTAATGATATCAATAAACTTGAGAATGTTTGATACATACGCGTATATACATATGCGAACAGACGCAACGCTTCAACAAGAAGCGATACAACCCTACAATCCTAATAACCGTTCATAATTTGGATATATTACACTTTTGACCCTTGCACAATTATTATTAAGTACATAACTGACTCTAAACGTACTTTCTAATAATGACACGAAGACCCCTAAACTTAATATTTAGTTTATATATATTCAATATTCCTCCTTAAACTAAATATACTTTAAAGAAGTCTTTAACTTTCTTGACTTACCTTTACAACATTGGATATTCTTCATAGATGAGATGAGATTCTTGCTCCTTCTTTCTCTTTATTATTTCATTTGGTGCATTTGTTTGCATAATGACTGAACTCACCACATTCATAACACTTCAACTTATTTTCATCTTTTTTCCTTGAATCGTACCTTTTCCACGTCCACTTTCTCCTTTGTTAAAGTTCCTTCCACATCCTCTACCATGGCCTTGATTGCTTGAATTTGCCATCAGAAGTTTATTTTGATAAGTTTCCCCGGTTCATCTTGACTTTTGAGACGTTCTTCAAATGCTATTATTCTACCCACCGCTTCTTCAAATGGCATGGTGTCAAGTTCCGAATACTGCTCACTAGTTTCCATGATTGGTAGGAACTTCTTTGGTACTAACTTAAGTAACTTTTTTACAATAGCCTTATCTTTTAGATCAGTACCAGGGCTTTTAAACTTTGCTCTTAGGCTTCCTACTTTGCTTGCAAAGTCGCTTACTGTTTCTTTTGGTTTATTTTCAAAGCCTCTAACTCACTCCTTAAGGTTTGTAGACATACTTTCTAAACCAAATCTGCTCCTAGATAACAGACTTTAATCGATTCCCATACATACTTTGTAGTTGAGTAATGTGCCACTTGCATAAAAACATCTTCCAGTAATGTTTGAAAGATCATTGCTTTTGTTGTACTTATCTTCTTCTCATCTGTTGTTTCCTTTGCATCAACCACATCCTAATGATCGTAGGCATTTAGGATTGTTTTCATCAACAATGCCCATGTAGTGTAATTTGACACAGTCAACTTCGGGCATTGAAGTGATACGTTCCATTGCTCGCGAGTTGATGCTAAACTGCTTGATGCATTTTTAAACTTTTTGTCATCTGCGCCTGTCATGCTTCTTTGCTTTCTTGTTGTGAGTTTCTTGCCCGATTAAATTACTTGCTAACCCATTCTTACTGTTTGATCAAAAGATCAAAATTTCTTGCTTGGTACTTGCTTCTGGCCAACTTGCTAACCAGTTTTTCTTGCTCTTGACAAACTTGTTAATTAGGTTTTATATGATCCTAACTGACTTGCTAATTAGATTTTACGTGCTAACTTGCTTGACTTGCTGTTTAGATTCTAATCTACTTGCTGATCAGATTTTTGCTTAACTGGAATTGACTTGCTTTGACCAAAATTTGGTCTTTACTTGCTAATTTTTGCGAACCACGATGATTCGAATTTGTTACTTGCTCTTGCTCATTGAACACAAAATTCTTCTACTTTTTATTTGAACCAAAAATCGTTCAGGACTTGCTACAAACCAAATACATTTGTTTTGACTTGCTATGAACCACAAGGGTTCGGTTTGACTTGCTATATGAACCGTAAATGTTCTTGATCTTTCCTACTTTCCTTGATCAATACAAGGAATTCTACTTGCTAAAACGGGAATCAATAATCAATTATGAACCTAAATTAATATAGACATAAAACTATCAAAAGTAAATTCTAGATTTGTTTAGGAACTCAAAATTTGGAAATTTTAAACTCTTTGTTATGGATTTTTCTGATAAGGCCTTGAACACTAAATCCGTATTCTGACTTTTACTTTTGTCCAATTTCTAAACTTGCAAAATGAACCCGACAACATTCATATGTCCTTATGGCACGTTTGCTTACAGACGTATGCCATTTGAGTTATGTAATGCTCCCGTAACATTCCAACGTTGCATGGTACTTATTTTTCATTACATGATCGAAGACTCAATTGAGGTGTTCATAGATGATTTCTCTGTTTTTGGAAACACATTCTCTCATTGTCTAGGAAGTCTGGAAATAATGTTGTCAGATGCGAAGAGACAAATCTAATGCTTAACTGGGAAAAGTGTCACTTCATGGTCAGAGGAATTGAGTTAGGCCATAAGATCTCGAAAGCATGATTAGAAGTAGATTGGGGCAAAAGTAGAAACCGTTTCAAGACTGCCACCACCCACTTTAGTATAAGCTTTAAGAAGCTTTTTGGGCCACGTATGATTTTATCGAAGGTTCATAAAAGAGTTTTTAAAGATCGCTAGGCTGATGCTGTTAGGAAAAGATGCAACATTCGTCTTTTCCAAAGAATGTCCGGAAGCATTCGATCTGTTAAAAGAAAAATTGGTGAAAGGTCTAATAATGGCCGCTCCAGACTAGACCCTAACCTTCGAACTCAGGTGTGATGCAACTATGCAAGCGATTTTGCACAGGGACCGTCATAGGGTAGTGGAAGGATAAACATTTTCATCCAATTTACTGTGCAAGTAAAACTCTCAATGATGCCCAAGAGAATTACACCACATCAGAAAAGGAACCCTTGACATTAGTTTTTGCACTTGATAAATTCCGCTCATACATAGTTCTTTCAAAAACCATTGCCTATACCAATCACGCTGCACTCATATATCAATTTCGTAAGCAAGATGTAAAAACCTCGTCTTATTCGTTGTATTCAACTACTTTAAGAATTCGACACAAAAATTCACGACAAAAGAGAGGAGAGAACATGGCGGCTGATCATTTGTCAAGATTACAAAAATTAGAAAACTAGAAGAAAGCAAGATAAACGATAACTTCCCTCATGAAGTCCTGATGAATATTCATTCAAGGGAAGAGGAGTTCCCATGGTTATCTGGCGCAGGGGGAATCCTAAGGAAAGAATAACCTACCAACAGAGGAAAAATCTTTTAGCAGACCTCAAATATTATCTTTAACATGAGGGGGGTTGAAGAACTATTACTCACATTTCATAACATATTTCTTCCTTATTTTGATATTGTAAAGGTTAGAACAAAACCAAAATAGATGAGCAATGAGAACATTTATCATACGTATGAGATCATCAAAAAATTTGTGATGTATTTTTTTTATTTAATTTGAAAAATATTGATATTTGATTAAACTCCTGCATCACTTTCAATGGAAACTTGAATTAAAAAAAATTAAAAATCTTCTAAAATAATTTGAAAATTAATACTATTCTTTATTGAAAACCGAATTATACGAAGATGAATAGTCCGGTATAATATTCAACTTATATTGTCGTTATGAATTGGGTTTTATTAGCCCGGTATAACTAAGTAAACATATTTTTACTTAATTAAGATTAATTTTGCCAACTAAAGTAGTTGAACTCTCCCAATTAAAAAAGGAATGTTAACCTCAAGATAATGTGTTATACCCAATGTTTTAAAAACCGGTTTTTGAATCGTACCGGATTTGTCTTATAAATGGTTCAACCGGTTGTACAGGGTTGTACCGGGCGGTACAACTGGTTGACTAGTTAACCATGTAAGTCCATAAAAATACAACTTTAACTCTAAGAATATATCCAAAGGTATATGATTTCATAATAAAAAATAATCTATTAAGAAAAAATAATCCAAAAAGCACTCAATTTTTCAAAACGAATTTTGCAATTAAAAGTTTTTAAATGATCAATCGATGAAAGGATAATGGTTTTTAACTCGACCCCTAACTTTTTGAAAATGAATTGAGCTATTAACTTTATTATCTAAACTCGGCTTAGGTGTACTCAATAAGTCGTGTGGTTGTTCCCAGCAAACATTTTTTTTATTTGTTTTAAAATTCAAATCTAAAACCGGTATAGTGGTCGGTAATACCGGCGATACAACTTACAAACCATTTTTTTAATTTACCGGATTCAAACGTACCAGGCTAGTGACTAAAACCTGGTTCAACCTGTATTTAAAACATTGGTTATACCTAGTCAATGATGAGAAAAGAGCAGAGCGACATAGGCGCCATATAGAGAGAGTGAATAGTCACTAACGGGTGTTATACCTAGCTAGTGAATGATAAGTCGGATTAGTTTATTTTTAATAATTACTTATTAAATAGAAAAGAATATATACAAAAACATAAAGATAATATTAATTGAAATGTTGATCAAGCATGTGCAAAAACTGTGAAAAAGATTTACGAGATAAAAAATACTTTATTTTGTAAATAACTCGTTAAAATTAACACCGAAATTTTTAGAAAAAGGCAACATGTATTTGGTTTGCTTTTAAAAGAAAAAGATTATAAGTTACTTGACCATATATGTGAGTTAATTATTTGCTCTAAAACAATAACCACAACTAAAAGAGGCTGGATAATATACTTTTTTTTTATATAATTGCATAATAAGCATACATTAAGCTCTCTCTACTCGATCTCCAGTTATTACACAACTCAGTTACATGTTTTATTCTTCAAACCCTAAAAAACCGCCAACACTTCACTTAAGCCGAAGCCCTCCTTTGGCTCCTATAATTTGGGTTAAACAAAACCGTGTCTCTCTGGCTAAACTTCAGCCTTTGAGCATCCTCTCTCGACAGCTGATACGAGTTCGCCACCACATCTACGGGCAAGCTACTGATTGCGGACACACGACCGGCTAGGTTAGCTATCATCGCATTGTCATTAGTCTTGAAAGAAACCCACCTGGCCCCTTGCTCCCCAGCTCTCTTGATCACTGCAAAGTTCTGCGGGATCACCACCACCTGTCCCTCCCTGAGCTCATTATCAAAAATCGAGTTTCCTTCGTTGTTCACGATCTGAACTCTCAGGTTTCCTTCGGTTACGTAGAGGAGATTGTGGGCGTTGATTGTCCAGTGTGGGGATTGGATTGCATTTCGTTGGAGTTCACCTCTCTCGGCGCTGAGTTGGAGGTGCTTGAGAATGGGGAACTTGAAGCTGTTGAGGTTTGCAATCTTGCCGGCTTGTGGGTTTACGAAATCTGCATGGGAAGGGTTTTCAATGTTTTCTTTTAGCTTTAAGCTGCAGATGGTTTCTTCAAAACCGTTGCTCCATCCGCCGGATCCACGTCGGCCTTGATGTTGTTGTCGGGGGTCAAAACGTCCGCTGGAACCACGTCTGCTTTGTTGGTGTTGTCGAGTTTGTTGTGGGCGGATTATTTGAAGGCCTTGTTGGGCCTTGACAATGTGGCCTCTTTGGTCTCTTTGTCCTTGAAGCTTCTCGGCGGTGTCTCTGTCGACGTTGAATGCTTCTGCTATGAACTCAGCATCGAAACCGTTGAAGATGTTGCCGCTGTTCTGGAATTGGCGGCCCTGCCATTGTCCTTGTCTGCGTGGGCGGCCTTGTTGTTGCTGCCTCTGGATTTGTGGTCGTCCTTGTTGGTGCTGCTGGCTTTGAGCTTGAGGGTTTCCGGCTAGGAAGAACCTCTGAAACGTTATTCAAAAAGTTAGGAAATCAAAAGTTTTTAGGAATTGTGATTTCTTGTAGTGTATGGTATAATAAATTCCTAATGAAATGTGATGTATGTACCCTATGGTATTCATCAAGCTGGTTGTTATAGTTCAGAGTGTCAAAGAAGACGACGGCCACAAGTTCTGAATCGCCATCGTTGTGAAGCCAGTGAGCTGCTCCGGTGGGAATGGCAACCACATCACCCTGCTTTAACTCCTCTACTTTCTGATGACGATCCTGAGACTCAAATTCCTGTCCTCTGTGTTCGCCAGAAAACTGTTGATCCTGAGAATATTCATAGGTTTCTGGGCATCCAGGCAATATAATCCCATGAACACCTCGCCCTGTAAAGATAAAAAGACAGTGACCCATTAAGGGTTTTCCTTTAATGATTTAAGGGTATGAATCTTTTTAACCAATTTGTTAAAAATGATACCTCTTTCGATGAAGGCCAAGATGGGGGTGTTGACGTAGGAAGGCAAGAGAAGTCCACCAGGTTGGATCCTGTGTCGAATAAAATCAACACCGGCACACTGGAACTGTTGGTTATCAGCGTCCCATATCTCGGTGACACCAGCTTCAGCTTGGACAATGTCGTAGGGCTCGAGTGCCTCGATGTTTCGAAGCTGGCACTGGTCTTGTTGCTGTTGACGTTGGCGGGCAAGACAGGCGGTGAAGAGAAGGGAGAGAGCTAAAAGCAAAGAAACTTTGGATGCCATGTTAGAGTGTTGGTGGTGATGTGGGGAATGGGGTGAGTGAAGTGGGGTTTTATAGTGAAAGAAGATGAAGGAGGAAGTGACATGTTAGAGTTTTTGACATGAAAAGATGAACACTTGGAGGTGAGACATGGTACATGTTTTGTATAACTAAGTGTGTTTTGTATGTATGCCTGATATGAAGATGACCATGATAAGCATAAACTGAAGGGTGATGAACAATAAGGCATATGTAGGCTAGATTCGTTTGAGTGTAAATTTGAACTTTTTATTTTTACTGGAATTGAATAGCTAATTTAATTGGTTTATAATTTTGTAAATATATGTTATTTTGGAGCCTAGTCACATTGCTAGCTTCCATGCATCGTATATTATCTTTTTATACTAATATTACGGTTTTATAAATAGAAAAAAATGTATATTTGATAATAAAGAGTTCCTTTTCTTTCTCTTTTTTTTTCTAAGTATTACACGTTATTAACGCGAGGCTTGCCTGAAGATATGGTAATTCCTTTCATGAGATCGTAATGATCAACATTAATTCTTGTATTTCATCAAAATAAGTCCATTCATACTATCTCATAAAGTGTGTTATTTTAATTTATGATTGTTGTAGGATAATGATCAACTAGTTTTTACTCCCCGTGCTTCGCGGCGGGAGTCTGGTTGTTATTGGTTTGAATCGTTTACATGGATAAAACTTGTATCGAATCGTAGACTCGTTATAGCGTACGATACCAAAAAATACTCGAATTTGAATACAACTTCGTCTTCAATCAAATTTAATCCAGAATGTTGCCAATTTTTTTTAAAATAAAATAGTCATTCCGTTATTCAAAAAAACTTACGAATGAAAGTTATCATAGAAAACGGTGTTGGGCTCATCATTAATAAAATTTAAACGAAAACTTGGCGCAAAAGTAGAAATAATGTAAATAGGAAGGAAACATAAAACTAAATAATAAAAAAGGGAAAAAACAAATTAAAAAATTACCAGTTCGGGTCGTCGAAAACCATAAGGCGAATACCGATACTAGTTCGATAATACCAATATCAACAATGGTGTTGTTCACCCATAATAGGTTTGGCTCGTCACGACATCACAATGGAAATGACACTTGTTATAGGCAATGAAAAAAACTCGATTTTAAATACAACTCTGTTTAAAAAGAAAATTATATCAGAACGTTGACATTAAAAATTACAAACAGCTGCGCACTCCATATTTTGAAAAAAAAAGTTAATGAGCGAAAATTATTAAAGAAAAACAAAACTAATAGAAAATGAAATTGACTAAAAACGTATATTATATATACTATAAGTGTTAAAAATGAAAATGTAAAAAAAAACTTGTAAATTATAAAACTTTAGTGGCCTAACTATGAAACTATGAAAGTTAACTATTACCAATAGTTTTGTTTTAATATGGTTTATAATGAACCGATTAAGGGAAGGAGATTCTTATTGAATCTTTTATAAAACTGATTAGAGATGGGAAAGAGAATCACTGACATCTTACAAGTTAGAAAAAACAATAATAATCTATTATAAACACTAGCTTCAATTCCAAAACATATCTTACATGTTAGAAAAACAAGTATGTTTCATTCTTAAGATATCAACTTTTGCTAAGTGCTTAATATACAACTTCAATAATTTCTTACCACAAGAACCTACTTATCGGCAAGGTTTTTCATAATTTCTTTTCCATTTGTTTTTGTAGTTTCTCGTGTTCGGCACATTTTTTTCCATGTCTCTTTCCATTTGTTGCAAGCGGTTTTCCAAGTTTTGTCAGGCATCCTTTTCTTGTTCTAGGTGAGCTCGAACATCCTTGACCTATAATTTGTTAAAACATTATATACGAATTTATAAGAAATTGTAATGGCATTTCCAAACAAGTATGTTCCATTATTAAGGTATCAAACACTTAAACATAAAACAATAAAAAAAACCAGGCAATCAATTCTTGTTCATGATTCACTTCAAGGATTTCACTCTAAGCCGACGACGCTTATCCAGACGACAAATTTCGTCTGGATAGACTAATCCCCAATTTTGGCCAGGGAGACTCTATACTGACGACATGTCGTCGGTATAAGTTAATTTTCATTTACTTTATCTATTTTTTATTTATTAAAGTTTCATGGTAAAAAAAAAGTAAAAAGCCCTATCCAGACAACATGTTGTCGGTATAGGTTGGGGCTATGCCGACGACATGTTGTCTGGATAGGTATAAACCTATACCGACGACATGTCGTCTGGATAGTTATAAACTTATACCGACGATATGTCGTCTCTATAGATTTTCTTTTTGAATTATTTAATGAGACCATATACCGACGACATGTCGTCGGTATAGGTCAATCTATAACGACGACATCTTTGAGCTTTCGTCGGTATAGATCAAAACAACCTATCTCAACGACTTATCGTCGATATAGAGCTGTGTCTTTTTGTTTCTATAGAGTGTTACAGTTGTAGTGATTACTGAGTGTTACAGTTGTAGTGATTACTGCTCCACATATTAATTAAATTAAACACAACTCAACCATGTAATTACATGGAAAATTTAGGTAATACCATTTTTCACTAATCACACTTTAAATATGCTTATAAACCAAAAATATTATTTCAACGAGTATAAAAAGTTGAAATGGTTTGATATTCAGTAAAAAAAAGTCTCTAAAGTGAATTTAATTATACAATAAATATGTTATATACCCATGTTTTATATGAGTTTGTTTAATAGAAAAATGAAAGTATAATAATATGTAAAAAAAATTAAAATTCTTATTATAATAAATGATTCCAAATAATATCACGTGTTATCACTATATTTTTTCTATTCCAAAACCTTATAATTTTTCTATTTTAAGTAAGTTTGGATTTTGAAATTTAATTATGTTAATGTTTTTATTTTTCAAAAAAGATAATATAAAATTTAAATTCTAATTATTACTTAATTAAGGAAACAAAGAATTTTATTTATTGTTTTACATTTTTTTTTGCATATTATTATACTTTCATTTTCTTATTAAATAACCCCATGTAATACATGAGTATATAACCTAGTAATGTATAAAATAAGATAAATTTATTTGTTTCCTTAATTAAGTTATAATTAGAATTCAAAATTTTATATTATCTTTATTGAAAAAAATAAAAATATTAACATAATTAATTTCCAAAATTCAAAGTTACTTAAAATAGGGAAAATTAAAAGATTTTGTTGAGAAAAAAATATGATGATAACATGTGAAATTGTTTGGAATCATTTATTAAGATAAGGATTATTGTTCGTGAACCTGAACGTAATTCAACAAGGTATAACTAGTTTTATATCCATCCGGTGGTCAGGTGATTTAATGTTATAATATGGCAAAACTGACTTTCTTTGAATTTTAAATAAAACCAGACAAGGTGCCTTATAAAATCACAACTCTATTAGTTAACAAAGAAAAGGAGAATACAAACAATAAAACAACCAAAAAGCAATAAAAGTATTACTGATAATGTAATAAAATATGCAATTGCGTAAATGAAACAGATCATTATCTGCAACAAAGTTAACAACTTTTCAAACATAATTAAGATGTTGAACTAAATACTTCACATCACACACGGTCTACCGATATATCAAAATAACCCGTTGATTGCCAAAAATGAAGATCACAATTAATACTTTCCAAAAATTAATATTTCAATTTCTTTTGTCAACAGACAAACTTGTATGGAAAAATAATTTAGCTTACAAGTCTGCCGGTTGTGCACAATCTCTGCAATCTGTCCGAAAGTGATGCATGGGAAACATGTTGTTAGCAGTGTTGCATGCCAAGTAACAAAATTTAAAACTTCTATTTGAGTTAGCCGATTCATAAAAATCTTCTACCGGTAACTAAATAATGTGTATTTTTGCAATATTAATTTATAAATTACCATTTTTAAAACATTCATATTTTTTTTCCAATGAATGACATTCACACTCATGTCTTTATTCTGCAATTATGGTGTCAGCCATGAATTTCATCAAGAAACATAAATAAACAATCAAGTGAACACATTTAGAAGTTAACTAATGAACTGGTGGTGCCTCGTCTTACTTTCATCATATAGAAAACAGTTTGTTTTGACTTTTGCCACAAAAGTCACAACTTATAACTAATTTCAGAAGTAAAATTGATAACAACACAAATTTGATCAAGAAACATAATAAAAAAAACCAAAATATTAAACCCTAGAACAAATATATGAACATTCATAAGATGAATCAAGGAATCATGAACAACTTTAACTATAATCAACAGCATAAGTAATGAAAATGATATTGGGAAAGTGGAGTAACCCTAGAATAGGTAAAGCAGTGAGAAAAACAGGGTTGAGTTGTAACCAATACACAACAGGAATAGCACCACGAAGCTCAATCACGGGTAGTGTAGCCAAAGAAAACACCACAGTTCCATCGGGCCAACCCGACCCTCTAAATAAATTGGCAACTTTCAGCCACAGCTCCATCGGACCAACGCTCATTTGATGACCATGTTCCGGTTGAAGCAAAAGTATCCAACTCTAAGCAAGTGCAACAAAACCTATAAGAAGAGCTAAGCGTTAGAATTTACTTACAAAAGAAATTACCTTTTTATAGTTTCACATGATCATAATTACTTACGGTTGAATTCTTTCCTCCATTGAAGCTGAATGTGACATCTTTTATAGTCTATACTGCTAAGGAAAACCATATCAAATAAACCCTGAACACAAACACTTGAAAGGCCTCTTCAAAGCCATGCTGCTGATCATGCCACCTCGGCTGTAATTAAAGAGATATAATGCACAAATGAGTTCCTAAGTCACTAAAATTTACAGGTTCTAAATATAAGACGATTTAAAAGAAACTACCAAACGAAAACAACATGGATAAACTCCAAGAAAGGACAACTAAATGTCAACTTCCTCTAATCAAACATTGTTATAACTTATAATTACAATTTATAACTAACTTTATAAAGTCCAGCCATCTAGAAGCCAACAACATCAACATAAAATTGAGAGAAAACATAATTGATGATGTATGAAACTCAATCAAAAATCATATTATAGATTAAAAATGAAGCCACTTTGAATAGTTGAATGAGTTAGGAAATCTCAAAATCATACAGAAGTTCAGATAATGTACCACTTCAACGTCCATTCAAAACACAGATCTGTGGTGCCGAGCCAACCGACGAACTTCCATTGCTAACCGACGAATCTGTTTATTTATTTATTTTGTTAGCGTGAATGTTACCAACATCAAATATCCAATTTTCTTGAAATTAAAAACTAAACGTAAACGACTTATGAACAAAGAAGTATCTGGCCGCCACTATATATGACACAAATTATTTACAATAAAAATTAAAAATCAAGAATAGATGACGATTTAGCTCAACCAGACCCACCTATTTTGCCACATCTAGTGCAAAGTTAACAGACAGAACGTTATAAAAAGCAAGTTCCGTGAAGTGGGAATATAACTCATATGTTCAATAAGTGTAATATTTGCTTCAAAGAAAGATCTTATCATACCAATGTCCTCCTAAATATAATAAAATCGTGTGTGTATGCATGTTCGGGGCTGTGGGCTATAGCATAACACAAGCTACCAAGCATACTTATATCTATGAGCAAAATGGAACTGTTAATGTATCATAATGTTCTTTATTCATTCAGAAGGGGTTCAACAAACCTTTATGTGATATTCCTAGGCTGAAGCAGGGATGATTTCTGATCCAAATTCCTTTGTGGTGGGGAAACACAATCTGTAAATCAGCTAACTTTGTTCATTATGTAAATCGTTTGAAGATAAAATGTAGACCTTGTTTCTTGTGGGGTGGTATATTATCTCAAATGGGTCAAATCAAAATACATAGCTAAAAAGGGAAATGATCAAATGGCTTAAGGCTTAAAAGTCAACCAAATTATACTTCTTACCCATCGCGAAACGACCCTCTAGAAACCGCTCGACCCACCCATTTTTCCATCTCTATGTTAAGTAAAACAAATGCAATTTTTAGGTTCTTGAATCTTCACCTAATAGTCTTGATGGTTTACAAAGCTTGATTAATTATTTAAATTGATGTGTCATGTACCTCAAAATATTTAAAATGATCTCCTTCTTGAAAATTTACACCACCATGTTACCACTTCAAGTACATACAAGTGCAACTTGATTATTTAAGTCCTCCACGTTAAATTTCCAAACACTAATTCCTCGTGCATACTCTTACTGCATATTGCGAATATAAAAAATATGATCATATACTCTTGCTCCAATAAAGTTTTGGAGGAGTCTCAGGAAGTATATCATCTTCTTTTACCACCATTTTTCCAATAGGAGCAAAGACACCAAATATCACTCAAAACTCCCAAGAGTCCTCTTTGCTTGTAGCTTCCCGTCATCTGAATTTGTTATAGAAGAGGGTAAATACAATAAACTGAAAACATAAATAAATGGAATATTGATTAAATTCCAATCAAAAGTACTTTTTTTAAAAGAGGGTTTTTAGATAAACTGATTAAATTCCATGATGGTTGTCTTGAAGATACTAATCCAACAAAACTAATACATCAAAGAAAATGATAAAATTTACTGAGACATAAACACAAACACCTGGTGTGCAAAACAAACACATGATAAAAGTACTTTTATATCATTTTAGTTCTCTCAAAACAAACACATGATAAAAGTACTTTTATATCATTTTAGTTCTCTAAAAGAGGGTCTTTGTATAAATCCCATGATTGTTGACTTGACGATCAAATGCACATATGAGAGTGAGAATGAGAAGTGATGCAGGTGTTGATTTTATAGTGAAGTTATCACATCATATATCAAATTTATATAAAAAAATCAATAATAAACAACAGATTCATACAAAAAAGCCAACACACATACTGTGATCTCCATCCTTATGCTCTTCGACTTGATCGTCTCGTCACCTGGTTCATCACTTCTATTAGCAAAGAACTTTTCGATCGATGAGGTAGCAAATCACGTTTATAGTTGATCCGGGGAGCAGCGGTTCCGCGAGTATATTGGGAGTTGCCATGCGCGAATGCGATGGCAACGATGAGAGGATGGTTGGGGGTTTTTGATAGAAAATTGAAATGAGATGAAGATATATTTAGAGAAAGGATGCGAAGGTTGGGGGACGTGGGTGGGGAGGTTAATCGCCCCCGGAGCGAACATGTTGTAAAACGAAATGGTGATGATGACTTACGACAGAATCAAAAACAAAAGAAATGGTGTCAAGGATGGTGATTTGAAACTGGATTAGATTCGTTTTACATACCTTGAGGGAGAAGACGTGAGAATTTGAGGGTTTCAATTTGGAAGATGAGCGACATGGGAGGAGAAGACGGGGGAGAGAACCGCTTAAAAAAAGGTGAGGATTAATCTTGTACGCTGATGGGATTAGAGGAGCGGTTATAATTAACACGGTCATGATTAATCCTGAAATGATCTAACGGTTCATGAGATCAGAGGAGCAGTTTCTTTATTCACGGTCAATAATAAGAGGAAATAATATTATCGAACTTGTTGGAGACTAACATGTAGGAATAGTTAATCAGCCTAACTAGCTGCTGAAACTTGCAGTCAATCTTTTAATTATATTATTTTACTTTCACCCCTAATATTAGATATAATTTACGTTTTTAACCCGTTTAATTATGTATTAATTTCGTTTTTATAATAACTTTCGGGATCTAAAAAAAGGGATATGCCGATACTTTTATTTAATTTTTGTTAACGTTCCAACATAAAAAAATTAAAATTATTGATTTCTATTCAAAATCGAGTATTTTTTTGTATCATATCTCATAGTGAGTGTCGTTACCGTTATGGTATCGTCACGACCCGAACCTATTATGAGCGAACATCATTGCCGCTATTGGTATTATCGAAACCGATGTTGATATTCGCTTTTATGGTTTTCAACTGCCCGAACCGATAACGACCAAACTCTTGCCGTTTGGCGTTGGCGAAAAATGACCAACCTCCCACGATGAAGCGTGGGTTTTCGTTTGTACAAGCTTATTCAACTTATTTTGTTCGAGGTGGATACATCCGCCGCAAAGCTTAGTCCTTTTACAACTCACAATACCACTTTTTACGCATCACTCATGTATGGATGGTGTGGTATGTGTGCGAGCTTGAGGTGGCACTCAGCCCACTCACCTTACATGGAGTATAAAATACGCAAAAGAAATTGGTGGGTGAAGAGTGAGAAATCTCGATTTAGGATGATTATTGTAGGTTTATGATATAAATACTATAAGGCTATGTATAATATTTTTATTAAAAAGTGAAAAACTCTCTGTCACATCACCGTCACATAACTGATGGCTCTTAACCAGGGGCGGATGCATTCAATCTCAGGGGGGGAGGGGGGACACGGCCTAAGATCAAACACAGTTAAAAAAGAGGACATTTAAACCACAAAATCAACCAGACACTCAACTTTTGTATCTAGGAGGCCCCCAAAGCCCAAATTTAATCAGCCATCTCCCAAAAATTTATTTGTCTCCGTGACCTATATATCCATAATCGTTAAAGTTTAAACGACACTAGCACCCCAACAGGAAGCAAAAGAGAAATATGTCCTACCAGCACGTATCCCACCGTGTCACCACCAATCCGCTACCATTGTGCCACCGAGACACTTGCTGTAGTCCCACGTTGTCGCCAACTATAGTCGGCTGCTGAGTCCTCATGTAAGTTTTTCTTTTGATTGATTAAAAACTTGTTTCTTTAGCCAATTTTAATTGATGAGTACTTTTTTATGAGTTGAACTAGGTTTAAAATGCCACTTATGTTCTATTTGGAATGTTTAATCATTCCAATTTGATGTGAGCGTATTTAGTAAACGGAATAATAGGAACTGACGAATGGTGCTTTGCTCTTACATTGATTTGAAAATGATTGTTAGCCATAGGATAGTGATTGTTTTTTATTGAAGGATCATGTAACGTTGAAGGATGATGATTGCATTTAATTGAATGATGGTTATTGAAGGATTATTTATCATTGGTTGTTACATTATATAACGGAGGGTTGCTACATTATATAACAAGAAATTCTTTTATAAACTTATTATTACTTTCGGTGTAGTTTTTAATTCAAAGACTCTTTTATAAACTTATTATTACTTTTGGTAGCTTTGAATTCAAAACACACTTTTATAAACTTAGTACCAAGTCACTTATTTGCTTTAAGATAATAACCACAATTAAAAGAAGCTAGATAACATACTCTTTTTTGATAATTGCATATTAAACATACATTAACTCTATTACTCTTAACTTACAACCCAGTTACGTACATGTTTTATTCTTCAATCCCTAAAAAACACTTCACTTACTTAAGCCGAAGCCCTTCCTTGGCTCCTATAACTCGGGTTAAACAAAACCGTCTCTCGCTGGCTAAACTTCAGCCTTTGAGCATCCTCTCTCGATAGTTGATATGAGTTCGCCACCACATCCACAGGCAAGCTACTAATCGCCGACACACGACCGGCAAGGTTAGCTATCATCGCGTTGTCATTAGTCTTGAAAGAAACCCACCTGGCCCCTTGCTCCCCGGCTCTCTTGATCACCGCAAAGTTCTGTGGGATCACCACCACCTGTCCCTCCCTAAGCTCATTATCGAAAATCGAGTTTCCTTCGTTGTTCACGATCTGAACTCTCAGGTTTCCTTCGGTTACATAGAGGAGATTGTGGGCGTTGATTGTCCAGTGTGGGGATTGGATTGCATTTCGTTGGAGTTCACCTCTCTCGGCGCTGAGTTGGAGGTGCTTGAGAATGGGGAACTTGAAGCTGTTGAGGTTTGCAATCTTGCCGGCTTGTGGGTTTACGAAATCTGCATGGGAAGGGTTTTCAATGTTTTCTTTTAGTTTTAAACTGCAAATGGTTTCTTCAAAACCGTTGCTCCATCCGCCGGATCCACGTCGGCCTTGATGTTGTTGTCGGGGGTCAAAACGTCCGCTGGAACCACGTCGGCTTTGTTGTTGTTGTTGTCGGGATTGTTGTGGGCGGATTATTTGAAGGCCTTGTTGGGCCTTGACAATGTGGCCTCTTTGGTCTCTTTGTCCTTGAAGCTTCTCGGCAGTGTCTCTGTCAACGTTGAATGCTCCTGCTATGAACTCAGCATCGAAACCATTGAATATGTTGCCGCTGTTCTGGAATTGGCGGCCCTGCCATTGTCCTTGTCTGCGTGGGCGGCCTTGTTGTTGGTGCCTCTGGATTTGTGGTCGTCCTTGTTGCTGCTGCTGGCTTTGAGCTTGAGGGTTTCCGGCTAGGAAGAACCTCTGAAACGTTATTAAAAAATAACAAAAAAATTAATAAATCAAAATAATAATAATAATATTAAAAAAAGTTACCGAATTAATTAGTTAATAAAAAATAACAAAAAAATAATTCCAAAAAATACCACCATATATTTTTGTTATTTAAATTTGTCTAAGTTTAAGTTTATGATCAATTCTTATATAGGTGTACCCTATGGTATTCATCAAGCTGGTTGTTATAGTTCTGAGTATCAAAGAAGACGACGGCCACAAGTTCTAAATCGCCATCGTTGTGAAGCCAGTGAGCTGCTCCGGTGGGAATGGCAACCACATCACCCTGGTTTAACTCCTCTACTTTCTGATGACGATCTTGAGACTCAAATTCCTGTCCTCCGCGTTCGCCAGAAAACTGTTGATCCTGCGAATATTCATAGGTTTCTGGGCATCCCGGCAATATAACCCCATGAACACCTCGCCCTGTAAAGACGATAACCTGTTAATGGTTTTGATTTGAGGGTATAAATCTTTTTGTTAAAAATGATACCTCTTTCGATGAAGGCCAATATGGGGGTGTTGACGTAGGAAGGCAAGAGAAGACCACCAGGCTGGATTCTGTGTCGAATAAAATCAACACCGGCACACTGGAACTGCTGGTTATCCGCGTCCCATATCTCGGTCACACCAGCTTCAGCTTGGATAATGTCGTAGGGCTCGAGCGCCTCGATGTTTCGAAGCTGGCACTGGTCTTGTTGCTGTTGACGTTGGCGGGCAAGACAGGCGGTGAAGAGAAGGGAGAGAGCTAAAAGCAAAGAAGCTTTGGATACCATTGTTGCTGGTGATGTGGGGAATGGGTTGAGTGAAGTGGGTTTTATAGTGAAATAAGATGAAGTAGAAAGTGACATGTAAGTGATTATGGCATGAAAAGATGAACACTTGGAATTGAGTCATGACACATGTGTATAAGTGTGTTTGTATGTATGTATGCCTGATAAGTATAAACAGAAGGGTGATGAACAATAAGCATATATAGGGTAGATTCTTTTGAGTATAAATTTGAATTTTATATTGGAATAGTAATTTGGTTTATAATTTTAATTTGTAAATATATGTTATTTCGGTGCCTGGTCACATTGCTAGCTTTTCCATCTTATATTATCTTTTTGTACTAACATTACGGTTCTATAAATAGAAAATGTTGAAGATTAGCACCCGTATTACCAGATTCATAAGTAGCTTGTTTCTTAATTTTTTAGCCTTCATTTGAAATCTGTAAAACATGACTTAATATTTGGCTCTTATAATTATTTATTTTATTATTAAATAATTAATTAAATTATTTATTTATTAACATATGACTAGTAATTAGTTGATAGGTCTAATTACTTTTAATGGGCTTCCCAGTATACATATAAATAGAGAGTTAATTAAAGAGAATAAACTAATCGACTATTTTATCACCACTAAGAATTTCGTCCGTCTCTCTCTTTCATAAAACCGTGAGTTCTTAAGAACTCACATTAGCCATCATAACCTTAACTCTAAATGGAAACCCGATCCAGATCAAAGATCATTACGTCTTCCCTATCATCGGTGAACTTAATAGATATGTATTATATTATTGTTTCCCATTATATACTTAGTGGTGGACCAAGTAAATTTTTTTTATGGGGGTCGGAGATTTTTTGTGGTCGATTGTCAATAATTATTTTTTTTTCGGCCCGGGTCGGGTAACACAATAAAACGATGAAAACTAACAAAATTATAAACGAACAATAATAATACAATGTTTGTTGTTAGAAATGAATAATTAAAAAAACAATATCCCTATAATTGTTCTAAAAAGGTTTTCATTTTTGAAACAGAACCATTACATCATCTATAAGAACTTTTCTAAGCATGGGCATGTTTGAGATTACTTATTTAGCCTCCTTATTACCTTTTACAAAAAGTAGTAAGTAGTTTTGAAAAGTAAGTTTTTCTTACTTTTCAAAAACTCATTTTCCTCCTCTTTAAAAAGCTAAAAGTAATAACAAAAGTAATATTATCCAAACATCATTTTAACTTATATAAGTTAATAACTAGTTTCAATAATTAATCCCAAACGCCCCCTAACTCCTTTTTAATATAACAAACACAACTATCAATTCTTTTTTCAATAGTTAATTAGGTTTAAAATATTTAAATAGGTATTGGGTTTATTTATAGGTTTATTCTTTATTTTGTTTAAAGGTTATTAGGTTAAACTATTAAAGGTTTGGTTTAAGAGTTTTATAATTAATGAATTATGGGTCAATTGTTATAAGGTTAAAGCTTTGATTTAATTGGTTTCTATTTATAAAAATCTATAATCCTACAAAAAGTATTTATTGAGGGTCGGTGTCAAATATTTATAGGGGTAAGTGTCAAAATTTTGTGGGGGTCGCTCAGAAATATACCATATATATATAACAAAGAAAGAAAAAAATTTAACGGGGTCGTCCTATTAGTATAATAAGTCTGTTATGGGCTTTAGCCCATTTAGCTTATAAGCCTACCTATTTAATGTTGCTTTCTTCTCATTTGTATGTTAATCTTCACTTGAATAATAGAGAGCCTCCATCTTTTCTCTGTATATGTTTATTTGTTAACATGGTATCAGAGTCAACTGCTTGATTGAAGTTCTTTGTTGTCGCTCCCGCTCCGTTGTTGATTTGGTTTGTTCGCTGTTGAAGGGTAGAACCGTAGCACTCATTCGATGAAGCTTACAACGTATTTCTTTGACTCGTGAGGTATCAAAGTTATGGATTTCATTTTATTTGAACTGACTTGTGTGTTTGGAAGAGCTTCTGGACAGATTGACAAGTTTGGACCTTGTTTCTGTCACGTTTTCGAAGTTTCCAGTTACCTCAAGTTTGCGGTATTAGAAGTTTACGGTATTCGAAGTTTGTGGTATTCGAAGTTTGCGGTCTTCGAAGTTTGCGACATTCGAAATTTGCGGTTATTCTGCTGTCATTTTGTTTTGATAATATGGTTGGGAAAGATGATTCTCTTCAGTCTATTAGTACTCGTCTGGATGGTAAAAACTACGCCTACTGGAGTTACGTAATGAAAAACTTTCTTCGAAGGAAAAATATGTGGGGTTATGTTACAAGTACTAAGGGAAAGCCTACTGATAAGTCTAAGGCTGCTGAATATGCCTTAGCTCTCGATACATGGGAAACGAATAACTCTAAAGTTATCACTTGGATCAACAACTCTGTAGGAAAGTCCATTGGTATTCAGTTGGCTAAGTATGATACATCTAAGGAGGTTTGGGATCATTTGGAAAGGTTCTATACTCAGTCTAATTTTTCCAAGCAGTATCAGTTAGAGTTTAATATCCGTGCACTTCAAAAGAATGAGATAAGCATTCAAGACTTCTATGGAGCTATGTCGGATTTATGGGATCAATTGACACTTACAGAATCTGCAGCACTGAAGGTGTTTAAACCTTATATTGATCGAAGGGAGGAACAACGTTTGGTTCAATTCTTGATGGCATTACGTTCAGATTTTGAAAGACTGCGTGGAACGCTTCATCGTTCCCCTCTTCCAACAGTTGATTCGGTTGTTCACGAGTTGATTGCAGAGGAAAATCGGTTAAAATCTCAGGTTGATAAAGGTCCTAAAGTAACTACTACTCCAGCTGTGTTTCCCGTTCCCCCTAATCAGTCTAGACAAGGTGCTAAAGTTGCATTTGATGAATGTGCTTTCTGAAAAGGAAAAAATCATTGGAAGTCTCAATGTCCATTATTACTTAGTAGAAGGAATTCTAACTTGCAGAAGCCCCGACAATAGAACAGATCAGGTGGACAATTTCCGTCTCACTAATTCACTTCTACTTGTTCGTCTGGTCCATCTTCATGAACATTTAAACCGCCTCAGTTTACTGCTGTTGCTACACCACCATCTGTAGAAACTTCTAAACCACCATCTGCTCTGGATCCGCATGTATTTGAACAGTTCACACAGTTTCTTACCGCCAACCCTACCGCCATGTCTGATGCGGGATTGTCTTCATCAGGTACCTCAGGTATTTCGTCATCATTATGGATTTTGGATTCTGGTGCCTCACATCATATGTGTCCCTATCTGTCTTCTTTTCTTTCTTTGTCTCCTGTCTCTCTCGTTTCTGTAATGTCTGCTAGTGCTACATCTATGTCGGTAGAGGGTGTTGGCTCTGTGTCTACCCCTTATGTGTCTCTCAATGATGTCTACTATATTTCGAAACTTGCCTTAAATCTTGCTTCGGTCAGTCAGTTGTGTAAGTCTGGAATTTGGGTTTTCTTTTGTGACTGTGTTTGTGTTGTGCAGAATCAACACACTCAGAGGGTGATTGGGATTGGCCGTAGGGTGGAAGATTTATATGTCCTAGAAGAACTCAAAGTGCCTACACCTGGTGTTGCTGCCTCCAGTATTGATTTATCTTCTTTTCGTTTAAGTCCTTTTTCGTCTGAATTTTATATTTCGCATTCTCGTTTGGGACATGTGTCCGCATCTCGTTTAAAACTTTTGGTTTCCACAGATGTTTTGGGTCAGTTGCAAATTTGTGATATTTCTGATTGTTGTGGTTGTAAACTTGGCAAATTTTCTGCTTTACCCTTTGATAAAAGTATTTCTCATTCTGTTGCACCATTTGATATTTTTCATTCTTGTCACACCCCCAAATTTATTTACTTATTAAATAAATAAATGTTGCAACGATTGGTTCATTACACTATAGCGGAAGCTGTAATATTGATTTCTAAGACTTTAGTATATATACAATTACTAAGACTAAGTAATACAATGATCTAAGTTCTTCTAGATCAGCGATAGACTTGAGACTTGATAATCTATTCCCTTCCAGCTACTAGGAATTGATCTAACATAGCTAGCCTATTCCAACCACGCCATGGCTAAGGGTTACCTGAGAAACATACTTGAAAGTGTCAACATAAAGGTTCGTGAGTTCACAGAGTTAGTTATTTCAGTGAAAGTAGTTTTCCCCGAAAATATGTACATTACCTTACCGTCATAAAATAAGTAGTTTTCACAAAAAAAAAACATATATATGACTTAACCGTCATAAAAATAAGTAGTTTTCCCAGAAAACATGAACATGACCTTACCGTCATAAAATAAGTAGTTATTACCGAAAACATGCACATGAATTACCATCATTAAATAAGTAGTTATTTCCGAAAACATGCACATGACATTACCGTCATTAAGTAAGTAGTTTTCCCCGAAAACATGATAATAAATTTCTTGTAAACAAATAGTTTCAATTGCATATGATAAACAAAAACAAGTGTTATTGATCCATTCGTAAGCTAGCTAGTCTTACAAATACTATATCTATACATGAGACCGTAACCAAACTTAACTGGTGAATGCTCCTCCCTCGCTTTACAACGATAACGGAACAGGAAAATATGCGGCCATTTGACCCTTCAGATCCCGGTTAGTGCTACTAACCATGACCGGGAGCGTCACCCTCAACAGTAGTATTCATAGAATCCTAGGCTAAGTTCATAGCTAATGGTTACAAATGTTGATGATGTTCAGGGGACTTTAAGAGCTCTCATCATGTAAAACATAATGTTACTGTCTTGTTTTCTTGTTATCATATAAAAATGTTTGCAATGTTTTCTCAAGTGTATGAAATAACAATGTTTCCAAATGTGTTGAGCAATAACGTAAAGCATGCTATGTATGTATGTTTCTCTCCCGCAGTTTACAAAATATTAAAAAGCGAAAAGGGGGCTGTGAAATCACCTGATGGTCCTTCAATGTGATGGTGTAACAACTACATAATTTGTGAGACATGACTACTTGTACCCTATTTAATACAATTATGTGTCTTAGAATCGAGAAACGATGTCTCGAATGCAAGTTCTTCACCTAACTCAACATATCCGGTTAGGGATGTTTTAGTTTAGGAAAAGATGTTTTGGGTTACAATCCGTTGGTGATTAATATTTACTTCCTTAAGTACACAAAATACATCTACAGACAGACATAAACTAGTACGTCATGATTGTCAAATATTTATATTCTTGAACAAATATATAATTATTTTTAGTGGAATGATCCATTATTATCGTGATTGCGTAAACTAATATATTTATTATTGTTATACTATATGTTTCTTTAATAATCAACTTCGTGAGGCAACGTAAATTCGAGTTTCAAGGTTAAAAATAATGTGTATATATATATATATATATTTATATTTAGGTTACACGTTTCCTCATCAAAAATATATATATATATATATATATATATATATATATATATATATATATATATATATCAAATCAACATTTAGTAATCGTTTTTATTCTAAAGTAAAAAATATTGTAAATATGTAAACAAAATGATCATTTTAATCTCGAGAACTAATTAGCTATTTTTATTTGTCAAATCAATTAATAACTAAATGTTGCGTTCTTATATACCTCCTTGATACGTAAAATTTATATGTCATGATCTATACGTTCGTTATACGTCTTAATAATCTTTATTAACAACGTCTACACTTCCGCATGTATGTATATACCTACTTTACAATATACATGTGTACACACCTATTTACGGCCATACATGTATACACACTTATACATACCTTTCCCTCACACACACTTACACACATGTTCACGGCACACACATACCTACATTTATACCCACATTTACGGCACACACACTTACATGCCCACCATGTATTATTCATCAAATTAAGCATCTTTTATGTTCACTTTTTTTTTTTACTTTAAGAGGGTATTATAAAAATATTTTCTTAGTAGGTGAACTATATGCATTTTCAAGAGAAGTAACCCTAATTATAAAGATGGATGGTTAAGATCTTTACCACTAGACAAGCTAGGGAAGACACTTAGGAAGATGATAATCTTTGAGAAGAAAAGTGGTGTCTTTTGGTTCTTTAGTTAGTATACTTGAGAGAATCCTCGTATGATTCCAAGAATAGCTCCAAGAGAATGACTCTTGAATTTGAACTTGGATGATCTAGGAATTGAAAGAAAGAAAGTGTGTGTTTGTGTGTGTAACCGTGAAAGAGTGAGAGAGAGAGAGAGAAAGGTGAATTAGACTTTGATTCTTGAAAGAAATTAGTTGTTATATAATGGATGTGAAAAATGAGTCGGAGTGTATTAGGAGTTGATTGAAGATGGTGTGTCATAAAGAGGTTGAGTGGAGTGTAAGAGAATTGTGTGTGTTGGTGTCATCGTAAAATAGGCAAGGAAAGGAAAGATTTGATAAGATTGTGATCTAGATTTGAGGATAAGGAATTGTGTTGGTGTGTGTGTTGTGCCGTGAGATTAGAGGAGAAAAAGGATGGGTTGTTTGCTTGGTTGGTGAAAATTATTATAGGATAGGTTGTGTGGAGTGTAAATTTGGTCATAATCTTATTCATCATTATGGGGCGATGCGATGCAAAAAGTGGAGTGTGAGTTTAGTCATAATCACCATTTGAGGTACGATGCTTGGGTGTTGTTGTGGGGTAATGCGGGTATTTATTTCAATGACTAGATGCGTAAATATATATCTAATTGTTATGACACGAGATGATACCTACGAGAGATTCGTCATAAACTTTTACGAGTGTTTATGAACTTTTTAATCATTCACTTTGCAAAATATAGTGTACATATATTTTGGACTTCTACTCGTCGTACTATTTATTTTTGGATTTATTACCAACTTTCGTACCCTGCGTGAATTTCATTTATATATTTAGAGGTTGGGTGTTATCTTGGATGAATAAGTCTCCGTAATAACGAAGATGTTATTCTTGGAGGTTTCTTGCACTCCTGGTCATAATCACGACGACTATGACACTCGAGTGAAGTGTAAGAAAAAGAGTAATGATGATGATGATAATGTGGTTGGTGTTGAAGGTGTTTCAAACGCGGTATACTAATACCCTCTTTAATAAAAAAATTTGAAGTTGTCAAAAAATATATATATATATATATAAATATATATATATTCTCTTAGTTTCGACACGTTAACGAACTTGAATAAGAACGTTCAAGTTTACGTATATTTTTACCCGTAAATGTGTTCGCTCACATTTATACGCATCTTAAAAGAATTATTTACAACGAAAACTCTAGAAATGTTTTTATAGTATATATCAAAGATCTAGTCTTCGGAACACGATCGTTTATTTAGAATAAAATTCTAAATATTTTTCCGCTGTAATAATTAATTGTTATCGTTTGTGTTATACAGATTTTTACTTCCGTATGAACAGACAATTCTTATAATTATTACGGTATGAACGACGATGCATATGTTCACTAGACTTTTATCGTTCAAGGGCATGATTTCGAGTCATTTAGGAAACATGTTAACGTAAACACGTTTAAGTCGTGTACGAACAATGTTCTGGAAATGTCGTGTAACATCCACAAAATCAACCCAATTTAAACTTTTAAAACAAAGCGGAAGTTAGGTCCCAAAACGACATTTAACGTATCCACACGTTAAGTTTTACAAACACGTATTAAGCTAACATAATTTCCACAAATTAGTTTAGCAAAAGTTACCAACAAGTTATCCACAACTTGTACAACCCCAAATAGTTTGTAAAGACTCTATACGAGAAGATTACCGAAAACTAATTACAAAACATGTCCACGAGAATCCAATCCACTTGATGTGAGACCCGAGATCACTTCAGAGCTTTTCCTACATTCAAAACATCAATTTGAACATGGTTAGTAAAGATAAGTAGCCCCAGGGACCTCCCACAAGTCCCTACAACAACGACAAGCCAAAACCACGAAAACCCGAAAATCCCAACATCTATCAGACTCGAATGGGCGTATCATACGATCCAGGCGTATGAGGCGCTGCCCGGGCGTATGAGGCACTGACAGCAGGTCAAAAATGCCCAAATCTTGTTTTTCAGCCCATGCAACCCCTCGTCGACTGACCCGTTTGCATATTTAAGCTATTAGCCCACATAATCTCATGTTTAAACCACATATATGATCACCCACATCTACTTAAGACATGTAATCGTTTAGGCATACAAATACCATACTTAAGACATGTAATGACTCATACAAGTCCTAACATTTCACCATTAATCAATTTGACATATCCACATATCTATTGCGAGAACCACCACTCGATTTTCCGCATGAAGTATTTGACTACATGCTGACCCACGAAGTATCCACACTTCATGTCATCCGTGAAGTATTTTACTTCACTTTCACCCGTGAGGTACTTAACCTCACTACCACCCGTGAAGTATCCAGACTTCGCGTACACCTCCATGAAGTTTCCACACTTCATGTAGTAGACCAATTTACCGTTTTACTACCAACGGTTGACTTTCATCACATTAAGTTCATTTTAGTCTAATGTTACCACATTCTATATTTTGGTTGACTCTTGACCACATTGAGTCATTTACACCATTTAACCGTATATCACCAATTAGTTTGACCATTAACCACAAAAGTCAATTTACATCTAATTACCACATTTGCACTATTAAGTTTGACTATTAACCACATAAATCTAATTACACACATTTACCACATTTGCACATTCAAGTTTGACAATTAACCACATAGTCTAATTACACCTATTTACCACATTTGCATATTCAAGTTTGACTATTAACCACATAGTCTAATTACACCTATTTCAACATAATAGTTTGACCCTGTACCATTAAGGTCAAATTACACCAATTTCACATAATAGTTTGACCCTATACCCCTAAGGTCAAATTACACCAATTTCACCGTTATCCACAATGGTTTGACTTAATACACAATAAGTCAATTTACATCATATTACCACATTCTACATTTTAGTTTGACTATATGTCATACTTAGTCGATTACACCAATTTACCACGTTTAGTTTGGCTATATTCCACATAGTACAATTACATCACTTTTACCAAGTGTCATTCATCAGTTTGACTAATTCCTTATTAAGTCAACTACAACAATCCTACCACATCCACACTTACTTTGATCATTTATCACATAAGTCAAAATCAACATACAACATATAAATAAAAATGACAATACATCTACTTACATGTAAACACTACTTATCTACTACTAAGTAAGTGCAAAGCACTTACCTTTGCCAACGAAGATTCCAATCGGACATCATAGCTAACGCCTTTATCGTCTTGATCACCTAAGCAATTCATCTTGTTTAGTAATCAAAATATCTCAACTTACACCATTTGAGATACAACACTCTTCTAAGACTAAAAGACTACAATCCTCATTAGTCTTAGCTCCAACCACAATATTCTCCCATATAAACACAAATATCCACAACACACGCAAGTTGACCCGTTTGGGTTTTAACCAAAATTCCACAATTTCATCAATTTAGAAGTCACCAACTCAATTGAGTTTTATAATTGAAAATGTGTTTATATTACACCATAAACACTTATCCATACTCAATTCACCATTTAAACACCTTTAATTACGAAACCCCCAATTTGGGTCTCAAGAACCATAATTTTGAAATCATCAAATTGGATGTTAATAACCGCTAATCAACATTAGATAAGCTAGATAACAAGTTATTTGAAGTTATCTTTCACCAATTCCATCCAATGCAGCCCTTAATCCGTTTTTCTCAAAAACCTCAAGAACACTAACAATGGTGAAATTATGAATTGAAACATCACTTACCTGATTATTGGAAGGAGATATGCTCAACAAATCCTTCAATCTATGCATGCAAATCTTCAGAATTCGTTCTTGATCAAGACCCACCTCTCAATCTTTCTCTCATCTAATTTTTGCAAGACACACACACATATGTGTGTGTCTACGTTTCTTATCTCCACCAAAAAGGCAAAAATGCCTTATTTACACATTTAGTCCTTCTTTTCTCCATTTTGACTCCTTATACCACAAGTTTGGTCAAAACTAATTATTTGTAACTAAAACCTCCAACTTTACTTTATTTAAATATACCCACTACAATATAAATAATATATAATAGAGGAAACCCGAAATTCGGTTCGTTACAAATCACACCTCCTAATTTTGGGTTTCGTCCCCGAAGATCCACCAAAAAATTAGGGTAACACTGGAGTATTTATCCTCAGATTCCTGAGTAGTTTCCTCCCTTATCTAAGGATCATGTTGAACTAAAACTTGGTTAATCCGATTACACCATAAACATTTCACCTAGTTACTTAAGATAGCCACTAATTCCTCTAGATGAAAATTTATTACCCTCCTCAACACCGCTATGAGAAGCAATATCCACTTCTCACGCAACGCATTCCCGTGGATTAACCACGAGGAATGTATCATGGAGTATACACGATCCTCCGAGTAACTCCTAACGATATACTACTTAACAAACAAAAGTGAAGTCTAGACGGTTCAACAATACGGGGACTTGACCTCCCACGTTTCCGAACCCAATACACCACCTTTATAAGGGAAACTTTTATATCGCCAAAGTTCCCATTTGAATTTTAATACATCTCCTCCTTAAATCCACTTAGGGTTTTCTATCCACATTGGTGGATTTTTCAATCACACTCAATAAACAAGATCTTTCACGCAAAGTCTCGAATCACACCACAAGTGTTAGTTCACGACAACCAAACGGTATTCAACACTGTTCGCCTTTTAGTAATTCATTTAGTCGAATATGAATACTCAATAAGGTGAAACCATCTTTCATCTAATGGTAATTTGTCACCTGGTTTCCTCCAAATCGAAGAAGAAACTAACATCTCAATCTGACCCAACAGGTACAGATGTACCAAGTCGTATCACACACTTGTAGAACCAAAGTTCTCTGACCACTCGGAAGAGTAGGTTCCCTTTTGGTATCCGGTCTTAACTCGTAGGCAAGTGAGACACTCATAACCACACTAGATTGTGCCTCTTTTCATCTCGATCCATCAAACGTTAAACTCCAAAACAACATACAACAACCCATGAGACTTTTAAGTCTTATTCAGCACCCATGGAGTTCAAAGACTTCAAGAACACACATGAAGTTCAAAGACTTCATGAACACCGATTAATACACCATTGGAGCTCAATACTTTAACTCAACATTCTAACGCTCGCCCGCGTATAGATTCGTCAATTCCCTCCCCAAGTTCTTTCCTTTAATTGCTGCAATCAAGCTCACAACTGACTAGGAGAATATGCGATACTCCTATCTTGTTGCATATAGACTTAATAAAGTCTAATGGACGAGTCACCAAGACAACCGTCATGGCATGCGTTCTTCTTCCAATGGAAGAACGTGTCAAAAGCCAGAGTCAAGTCCTCTTTCATAATCCAACTCCTTGTTTATCCTAATGACTTTAGCATAAGTCATCCTTTGAGATTCAAAGATCTCAGTCTTACAATCCCCTTTTGAAGTTCGAAGACTTCATTTTTAACCATCGCTTGTGAACCCTAAACGCCACTTATGAATTTATAGGACTCCAAACAATATTTACCCCTTGATTACTTCAATCATTTCCGGGCCAACATACATGTCTTAGAATTCACTGCTTTATCCAATAAAGGATTCACGCCGAAACCACAATGGTACACCAAATCATTCCAAAGAAAGGTCTCTCCTTTCAGGGAATTTCAGGAAACTCACGAAGATAATGAGCTTGAACGATTTTGCTTTGAAGATAAAAGCAAATGTCATCGAATAACCGACCTCCGTATTAGCATACATGGGTCTACATACCTTTCAAATTGATCCACATAAATCGCGTAACTGTTAATAAGTCAGAAAGTTACATCCACAATCCCATAGTATTCATAACGGAAATGATACTATTCATGGGATAACGTCCTCCTCTACCTTCATTGTTGAACTAGGAATTTTAGTCACTTGTTCAAATCCGACTGAAAGTACGTATACATTCTTCCATTCTTCAAGTGAACGGTTACACCATAAGAAGCTACATTTGGATATAGAACCCTTATGACTGGAACATCAAGTATCCCTCTGATCCAGTTGGTGTAAATGACATGAGCCAGGCATACACCAATTCATGCTCCACGTGTTTCACTATCTCTAGGCGAGAACGGGTCGACACATCACCCTTTAGTCATACACAACATTGATTCGGTTACTATGTAACCACAAAATTTCTACTATAATCGTAGGACTCCAGTCCTTGTGATTGTTTCACCCACATCCTTCAATTATTAATTCATTGAATCGTCAAAATTATGAAATCCGCAATGTTGATTGCCTCCGAATCCACCGATTCACAATATAATCTCACCCGACAATTATACCAGACGACTTCAGTCCTGTCTTAGGTAGTTAGAAATGTTCGGCTCGACTGTCTTAAAATTTCTATTTTCTTCCCCATTTCATTCGTATGTTTTAAATCCAAACTTTCACTTCGAAGGAGTCCCGACATATAACCAATGTAACATCCATTATTGGAACCAGTACACTATGGAGTAGTATGTCCCATCATTCCACTTATGTAATTTCCCCACATATGACAACATCAAACATTGCCTTTCCAAATGGATTCCTAGCTCGGCTAGAACATTTGGCTTTCTTGAAGCCACCACAAACTCCTCTTATGCTTAAAACATTCTTCTCAATATTCACATTAACATTTAACATTCATTCATGTATCCCTTCATACATATTCACTTTCATTCATGTATCCTTTCATACATATTCACATTTAACATTTTACATTCATTCGTGTATCCTTTCATACATATTCACTTTCATTCATGTATCATTTCATACATATTCACATTTAACATTTTACATTCATTCATGTATCCTTTCATACATGTTCACTTTCATTCATGTATCATTTCATACATATTCACATTTTACATTCATTCATGTATCCTTTCATACATGTTCACTTTCATTCATGTATCCTTTCATACATATTCACATTTAACATTTTACATTCATTCATGTATCCTTTCATACATGTTCACTTTCATTCATGTATCCTTTCATACATATTCACATTTAATATTTTACATGTATTCAAGTATCCTTTCATACATGTTCACTTTCATTCATGTATCCTTTCATACATATTCACATTTAACATTTTACATTCATTTATGTATCCTTTCATACATGTTCACTTTCATTCATGTATCCTTTCATAACATTTAACATTCATTCATGTATCCTTTCATACATGTTCACTTTCATTCATGTATCCTTTCATACATATTCACATTTAACATTTAACATTCATTCATGTATCCTTCCATACATATTCACATTTAACATTTAACATTTAACATTCATTCATGTATCCCTTCATACATATTTATTTTCATTCATGTATCCTTTAATACATATTCACATTTAACATTTTACATCCATTCGTGTATCCTTTCATACATATTCACTTTCACACATAACCACGTTCACTAACCCATTTTCGGTGTTCATCATGATATGGTTATCATGAAGGTATTCGCACATGTTACAATATGAATCACACTGGCCAGGCATGATTAATAATGTAATATGCCCAATTACATTCACTATCTCCATATAACAAATCCCTTAACAAATATCAGCACAAAAGTTCACATTGGACACCAATTATAACGACTAACAACATTAATCAATACTAACCTTTCGCCTTTAAGCTATGTGTCTCGGTCCCGCCATTATTGGATTCTCGTTTCTTCAACCATATCAAGAGCATTATAGGTTTGAGTTCAGTGTCTCGCACACCAAATCCCTCAAACCATTGCTCTGATACCAAGTTGTAACACCCACAAATCCAACCTAATTTAAACTTTTAAAACAACGCGGAAGTTAGGTCCCAAAACGACATTTAACGTATCCACACGTTAAGTTTTACAAACACGTATTAACCTAACATGATTTCCACAAATTAGTTTAGCAAAAGTTACCAACAAGTTATCCACAACTTTTACAACCCCAAATAGTTTGTAAAGACTCTATACGAGAAGATTAATGAAAACTAATTACAAAACATGTCCATGAGAATCCAATCCACTTGATGTGAGACCCGAGATCACTTCGGAGCTTTCCCTACATTCAAAACATCAATTTGAACATGGTTAGTAAAGATAAATAGCCCTAGGGACCTCCCACAAGTCCCTACAAAAACGACAGGCCAAAACCACGAAAACCCGAAAATCCCAACATCTATCAGACTCGAATGGGCGTATCATACGCTCCGGGCGTATGAGGCGCTGCCCGGGCGTATGAGGTGCTGACAGCAGATCAAAAATGCCCAAATCTTGTTTTTCAGCCCATGCAACCCCCCGTCGACTGACCCGTTTGCATATTTAAGTTATTAACCCTCATAATCACATGTTTAAACCACATATATGATCACCCACATCTACTAACATGAATTGGTTAATTATCCATCCCCAAACCTGAGTACCACTACTCGTTTTCTACTTTTAAAATGGTTAACTTCAAGTTCAATCATATAATCGTGTAGGTATACAGAGACCTATACTTAAGACATGTAATAACCCATACAAGTCCTAACATTTCACCATTAATCAATTTGACATATCCACATATCTATTGCGAGAACCACCACTCGATTTTCCGCATTTGACTACATGCCGACCCATGAAGTATCCACACTTCATGTCATCCGTGAAGTATTTGACTTCACTTTCACCCGTGAGGTACTTAACCTCACTACCACCCATGAAGTATCCACACTTCACGTACACCTCCATGAAGTATCCACACTTCATGTAGTCAACCAATTTACCGTTTTACTACCAACGGTTGACTTTCACCACATTAAGTTCATTTTAGTCTAATGTTACCACATTCTATATTTTGGTTGACTCTTGACTACATTGAGTCATTTACACCATTTAACCCTATATCACCAATTAGTTTGACAATTAACCACAAAAGTCAATTTACATCTAATTACAACATTTGCACTATCAAGTTTGACTATTAACCACATAAATCTAATTACACACATTTACCACATTTGCACATTCAAGTTTGGCAATTAACCACATAGTCTAATGACACCTATTTACCATATTTGCTTATTCAAGTTTGACTATTAACCACATAGTCTAATTACACCTATTTCAACATAATAGTTTGACCCTATACCATTAAGGTCAAATTACACCAATTTCACATAATAGTTTGACCCTATACCCCTAAGGTCAAATTACACCAATTTCACCGTTATCCACAATGGTTTGACTTAATACACAATAAGTCAATTTACATCATATTACCACATTCTACATTTTAGTTTGACTATATGCCATACTTAGTCAATTACACCAATTTACCACGTTTAGTTTGGCTATATTCCACATAGTACAATTACATCACTTTTACCAAGTGTCATACATCAGTTTGACTAATTCATCGTTAAGTCAACTACAACAATCCTACCACATCCACACTTACTTTGACCATTTATCACATAAGTCAAAATTAACGTACAACATATAAATAAAAATGATAATACATCTATTTACATGTAACCACTACTTATTTACTACCAAGTAAGTGCAAAGCACTTACCTTTGCCAACGAAGATTCCAATCAGACATCATAGCTAACGCCTTCATCGTCTTAATCACCTAAACAATTCATCTTGTTTAGTAATCAAAATATCTCAACTTACACCATTTGAGATATAACACTCTTCTAAGACTAAAAGACTAACATCCTCATTAGTCTTAGCTCCAACCACAATATTCTCCCATATAAACACAAATATCAACAACACACCCAAGTTGACCCGTTTGGGTTTTAACCATAATTTCATCAATTTAGAAGTCACCAACTCAATTGAGTTTTGTAATTGAAATTGTGTTTATATTACACCATAAACACTTATCCATACTCAATTCACCATTTAAACACCTTTAATTACGAAACCCCCAATTTGGGTCTTAAGAACCCTAATTTTGAAATCATCAAATTGGATGTTAATAACCACTAATCAACATTAGATAAGCTAGATAACAAGTTATTTGAAGTTATCTTTCACCAATTCCGTCCAATGCAACCCTAAATCCGTTTTTCTCAAAAACCTCAAGAACACTAACAATGGTGAAATTATGAATTGAAACATCACTTACTTGATGATTGGAAGGAGATATGCTCAACAAATCCTTCAATCTAAGCATGCAAATCTTCAGATTTCGTTCTTGATCAAGACCCACCTCTCAATCTTCCTTTCCTCTAATTTTTGCAAGACACACACACACACACATACGTGTGTGTCTGCGTTTCTTATCTCCACCAAAAAGGCAAAAATGCCTTATTTACATATCCAGTCCTTCATCTTTCCATTTTGACTCCTTATACCACAAGTTTGGTCAAAACTAATTATTTGCAACTAAAACCTCCAACTTTACTTTATTTAAATATACCCACTACAATATAAATCATTTGTTATCTCGGTCGAGTGTATCGAGGAAAGATTCTTTGAAAGAAGTTATTTGATAAGGTGTTCGGGTTTTAGTTTGAAATTAGGTACTTGGTTGTTTCTTAAAATCAGTCAATGCCTAGATCCATTTAATCCTTTCAGATTAAAAGATTTTGACTGTTGTGAAATTTGTATGTAGGTTAGGTTGATTCTATTGAGTTCCATGAAATAGCATCCCCGTATGCTTTTTCTCTTAGTTAACCCAGAATAGTTCAGAGAAACCATCTTTATTGGTCTGGGTAGATAATGAGTCAGCTATAGAATAAGGTTTTTTTTTGTTTGGAGACGTGATCTTTGAAGATTGACTTTGGTGTTGTTAATTCTCATTGTTGGTAATTCCTTCACGCACGTTATTTGCAACTCAATGTAGATTGATTTCTTCATGAAATAGATGCCGAACCATAATCCGAGACTACAAAATCTCATAGTAGTCTTGTGTCGTTAAGATTTATGTGGTTAATCTACCGTCTAGACGTAGCAGAAGGAGATTGTCAAAGTATATCAGAATACTCTAGCTGACTTGGCTCAAAAAAATACTAAGGATAAGTGAATCTTCATGGGTTTCAAGAAAGTGTGAATGGGTTTTTATCCAGTTCTAAGAGTTAGTGATTCAGCTTTATTATCATCAGTTTGCAAGGATCGGATAGCAGTGATGGAATGCAGAAATGAAACTTTATGTTTATTCCTCTTATGCTTTTCGAAAGCATTTTCTCAGACTAAGACTTTACTCTTATTTCAGGTTCCGTGTCATCTAGAATCTTCCCTGAACATGGGTCGTAATGGGTTTAGGATTGTAAGGTTCTTTGTGAGCTCTTACTAGCAAAGTTCAAGTCTAATCAGCACTTTACCCATCGCTTGCACTACCTTTCCGCGACAGACTATCATTTGGGTTGAATTGTATGTAAACTCATAACTTGAGTACCATACACTCGAAGTATGTAAGCCATATGAAGTTCTATGTTTGTTTGGAATATTCACATTCCGTCTAGGTGAGGAAATGAATTGTGAGACTGTGAGAATGGTCTCATAGAAATAGTGTTTCCCCAAAATGGGCTATGGGTTTTTTCAACCCATTAAGTTAGCAGAAAGGGTTTGGGAGTTTTACAATTGTCAACTATTAGTCATACAATGTGTCTGCACTTCCCTTGCGTTCAAATGGTACTTTAGTGACTTACCATTACGTATTCCACTCATATCAGTCATTGCCTCAAAGTCCTTAGTACGAGGACTCAGGTCATAACATTGAGGTAATGAGTGTTGAACATCAAAATTTTTGTATTTTTCCTGAGCCTGCATTAAGAAATCATTTCTTAACAATAGATACCCTAGAGCTTCCTAATTATAGAAAAATGGGAGTGAAAGATGTGATCATGCCTCTCCTCTAGGTTGAAATCTGGGATCCATCCAACAAGATGATCTTTGGGGAAGTGCTGGTACAAAAGGGTAGAAAATTATCCTTCTCGGATCCTTGTGGATACTCGTCTGTTGTGAACAACTTGTGCTTACGTCCTTTATGCATATCATGAACTAATGATATTAGCAAGAAATATCGTACTTGGGACTCTTTTAAGAGTTGTGTATGTCGTTCTTCTATTAGTTCGACAATAGTCGTCAGTCCATATTTATGTTTCTTTGGCATTTGCTTGGTTATAAATCACGGCTTATTCATCACCGAAAGAATAGTCTGACTTAAGGTGTACTGAATGTCAAAGGTTGTGAGAGCAACCCTGTTTGACCAATATTCTGAAAGGTGAGATTACCTACTTGTCTCATGTCAGGTTTCCACAATACCCCATAGGTGTCTTGTGTATGCGGGCTAGAATAATTTTCTGCCCTATTACAGAAGTTAGTGCATAGCACCGCTGACGTAAATTTCAAGTAATTGTAAGACTGAATTGTACGATGGATCCTGAGATTACGCTGTAATCTCCCACAATAATTGTCCAATTATTGTAAGTGCTGGTTGTGATAACGCTCAATTCGAAGCCTTCGCGACAAGTAGAATCTCAAAGGATGAATGCGTGAAATCCTTCGTCGTTCAAGATCCACTAATGATTGGTTGAAGTCAACTTTAATTTCTCTTGTTCCTCTATAACTGCGAGAATGCTTTATGAACATCTAATTGAGAAGTCTGATTTGTTTAAGATCCAATCCTTAATCAAGTGACTCAGAATATGGGTTGATCATTAGCTTGGACAACAAGACTCACTAAAGTTCCCATGCACTACAAATTATGATTACGTGTGCACCCGCAATGATAATTTACTTTGCGTGATCCCCATAGTGTTTCTTCTATCCCAAGCTTTTAGTCAAAAGGGATTTGAAATGTTCGTTAGATCATGTTTGCACACTTGTGTAGGAGTGTGTAATGTTCTATCGGATTACTCTTAGTTATGTGTACCAATACTCATGAATATGCCAAATAAGGTTGTTGCTGGATGGAGTTAATTGTAGAGAGACATAGCCGGTGTCTTCTAATAACGGGATGTGTGCGGTGGAAGTCAGGAACTATGTTAGGGCAGAGGTCCTAAAATTAGTGTCGAGCAACTCATGCTCCAAGTTTGTATGTACGTGTGGATCCACATGATCCCGATGAGTGTTTGGGTCTCCAGACCCGTAAAGTTGTCTCTCGTTTAGTCCTGCTTCTCCACCTCGGGTTCCCACTAGATCAGGGAGTCATATATGTCATACCTCGTCGCAAAGGTTCGTGTCATCCAACCCAGGAAATCATGAAAGAGAGTATGTATACCGCACCAAATGGGGCAATCCTATGACAGAAGAGAAAGCCGGCTCCACGGCTGGAGTAGTTGTAGGTGTGGTGCAGGTACATGTATAGGTTTTGGAACGGGAACAGCCTGTTGTGATAACAAGATCGGTGACTGTCGATTGTTACCGCCGTCGCCCAAGCTCAGCTCGTAACTCGATCTTCTAGGGTTATAGTGTGCTGAGTACTCGTTATCCTTGATTCGTAATCCGAACAGTGACAATTTGTTGTGAAACGTTGTAGGAGTCTATTTGTACGTGTTAAGTGTTTGTTACGTGTGCCACATAATTGTATTAATTATTAGTGTAGATAATGATTCTCTAGTGTAACTATATATAATAATGGTCTACACAAGTTGTTCGGAAACGGTTGGAATATCTATACTCAAGTCTTGGGTGATGTAAGTCTTAGAAACCTTGGCCCCTAATTGAGTCTGGTTAGAGCCTAGGTATCACTAAGGAAACCTAATTCGCTAAAACCATTGGCTCTGATACCACTCTGCCACACCCTTAAATTTATTTACTAATTAAATAAATAAAGGTTGCAACGATTGGTTCATTACACAATAGCGGAAGCTGTAATATTGATTTCTAAGACTTGAGTACATATACAATCACTAAGACTAAGTAACACAATGATCTAAGTTTTTCTAGATCAGCGTTAGACGTGAGACTTGATAATCTATTCCCTTCAAGCTACTAGGAATTGATCCAACATAGCTAGCATTTTTCAACCGCGCCACGGCTAAGGGTTACCTGAGAAACATATTTGAAAGTGTCAACATAAATGTTCGTGATTTCACAGAGTTAGTTATTTCAATGCAAGTAGTTTTACCCGAAAACAAGTACATGACCTTACCGTCATAAAATAAGTAGTTTTCACCAAAAACATATACATGACTTAACCGTCATAAAATAAGTAGTTTTCCAAGAAAACATGAACATGACCTTACCGTCATAAAATAAGTAGTTTTCACTGAAAACATATATATGACTTAATCGTCATAAAAATAAGTAGTTTTCTCAGAAAACATGAACATGACCTTACCGTCATAAAATAAGTAGTTATTACCGAAAACATGCACATGAATTACCGTCATTAAATAAGTAGTTATTACCGAAGACATACACATGACATTACCGTCATTAAATAAGTAGTTTTCCCCGAAAACATGATAATGAATTTATTGTAAACAAATAGTTTAATTGCATATGATAAACAAAACAAGTGTTATTGATCCATTCGTAAGCTAGCTAGTCTTACAAATATTATGTTTATACATGAGACCGTAACCAAACCTAATTGGTGAATGCCCCTCTTTCGCTTTACCACGAGAACGGAACAGGAAAATATGCGGCCATTTGACCCTTCGGGACCCGGTTAACGCGACTAACCATGACCGGGGGCGTCACCCCCAATAGTACTATTCATAGAATCTCAGGTTAAGTCCATAGCTAATGGTTACAAATGTTGATGATGTTCAGGGGACATTAAGAGTTCTCCTCGTGTACAACATAATATTAGTGTCTTGTTTTCTTGTTATCATATAAAAATGTTTGTAATGTTTTCTCAAGTGTATGAAACAACAACGTTTCCAAATGTATTGAGCAATAACGTAAAGCATGATATGTAAGTATGTTTCTCCCCCGCAGTTTACAAAACATTAAAAAGCAAAAAGAGGGCTGTAAACTCACCTGATGGTCCTTCAATGTGATGGTGCTAGCAACTATATAATTTTTGAGACATGACTATTGTGCCCTATTTAATACAATTATGTGTCTTAGAATCGAGAAATGATGTCTCGAATGCAAGTTGTTCACCCGACTCAACAGATCCGGTTAGGGATGTTTTAGTTTAGGAAAAGATGTTTTGGGTGGAATGATCCATTACATCTACAGACACGCATAAACTAGTACGTCACGATTGTCAAATATTTATATTCTTGACCAAATATATAATTATTTTTAGTGGAATGATCCATTATTATCGTGATTGCGTAAACTAATATATTTATTATTGTTATACTATATGTTTCTTTAATAATCAACTTCGTGAGACAACGCAAATTCGAGTTTCAAGGTTAAAAATAATGTATATATATATATATATATATATTTAGGTTACACGTTTGCTCATCAATATATATATATATATATATCAAATCAACATTTAGTAATCGTTTTTATTCTAAAGTAAAAAATATCGTAAATATGTAAACAAAATGATCATTTTAATCTCGAGAACTAATTAGCTATTTTTATTTGTCAAATCAATTAATAACTAAATGTTTCGTTCTTATATACCTCCTTGGTACGTAAATTTTATATGTCATGATCTATACGTTCGTTATACGTCTTAATAATCTTTATTAACAACGTCTACACTTCCGTATGTATGTATATACCTACTTTACAATATACATGTGTACACACCTATTTACGGCCATACATGTATACACACTTATACATACCTTTCCCTGACAAACACTTACACACATGTTCACGGCACACACATACCTACATTTATACCCACATTTACGGCACACACACTTACATGCCCACCATGTATTATTCATCAAATTAAGCATCTTTTATGTTCATTTTGTTACTTTAAGAGGGTATTATAAAAATATTTTCTTAGTAGGTGAACTCCATACATTTTCAAGAGAATTAACCCTAATTATAAAGATGGATGGATAAGATCTTTACCACTAGACAAGCTAGGGAAGATACTAAGAAAGATGATATTTTTTGAGAAGAAAGGTGGTGTCTTTTGGTTCTTTAGTTAGCATCCATGAGAGAATCCTCGTACGATTCCAAGAATAGCTCCAAGAGAATGATTCTTGAACTTGAACTTGGATGATCTTGGAATTGAAAGAAAGAAAGTGTGTGTTTGTGTGTGTAACCGTGAAAGAGTGAGAGAGAGAGAGAAAGGTGAATTAGACTTTGATTCTTGAAAGGAATTAGTTGTTATATAATGGATGTGAAAAATGAGTTAGAGTGTATTAGGAGTTGATTGAAGATGGTGTGTCATAAAGAGGTTGAGTGAAGTCTAAGAATATTGTGTGTGTTGGTGTCATCGTAAAATAGGCAAGGAAAGGAAAGATTTGACAAGATTGTCGGATAAGGAATTGTGTTGGTGTGTATGTTGTGCCGTGAGATTAGAGGAGAAAAAGGATGGGTTGTTTGCTTGGTTGGTGAAAATTATTATAGGATAGGTTGTATCGAGTGTAAATTTGGTCATAATCTTATTCATCATTATGGCGATGCGATGTAAAGAGTGAAGTGTGGGTTTAGTCATAATCACCATTTGAGGTACGATGCTTGGGTGTTGAAGTGGGGTAATGCGGGTATTTATTCCGATGACTAGATGCGTAAATATATATCTAATTGTTATGACACGAGATGATGCCTACAAGAGATTCGTCATAAATTTTTACGAATGTTTACGAACTTTTTAGTCATTCACTTTGCAAAATATATTATACATATATTTTGGACTTCTACTCGTCGTACTATTTATTTTTGGATTTATTACCAACTTCCGTACCCTGCGTGAATTTCATTTATATATTTAGAGGTTGGGTGTTGTCTTGGATGAATGAGTAAGTCTCCGTAATAACGACGATGTTATTCTTGGAGGTTTCTTGCACTATTGGTCATAGTCACGACGACTATGACAATCGAGTGAAGGGTAAGAAAAAGAGTAATGATGATGATGATAATGTGGTTGGTGTTGAAGGTGTTTCAAACGCGGTATACTACCCGCAGTATATCCCGCTTTAAAAAAAATTGAAGTTGTTAATAATATATGTAACATTTCTGATTTTAGTATTCCTATTTCAATTCATTGTAATGCAATTTCAAGTTCTATACTCGTGCAATGTCTCATTATTTTCTCGTCGTAAATTAATGCAATAATTCTATACAAATTCGCAAGTGTTACTCGGTTATATACATTTAAACGCTATACAAGAAACTATTTTATTCAAACTTATCAAATCTGAAAAGTCAAGGACTAAAGTTGAAAAATATCAAGAAACCCTAATTAGACACGGTCGTGCTTCGTATAAGCACGGTCGCGCCAAGTGCTTTAGCACGGTCGCGCGACCTGCTTTGGAATGATCGCGCCCGGTGCTTAGGCACGGTCGCGCCTATCTTGGCACGGTCGTGCCTGCATAACAGTCGAATCGTAATTGTGACTTTAATCATCCGATCGTTCGAATTCGTAACTTTAACACGCTTTATTCACATTAACAAACATAATAAACATTTCCATTACTCGAAATCACTTCGGTTTTATTCTACCAAATTCCAAACGCTTGGACATTCAAGGAGAACCCAAATTCTCTCAATTTTCTCAAAGCAACCCAGTCAAGCATTTCCAGATCATCTCTGAATCATCCGAAGCCGCTGAAACATTCGGAACCGCAGCATAGGTCGCCGGAAACCAAGCTTGCCGCCGACAGAATTCCTTCCCACCATTCTCTAACGAATCGCTTCTATTCCGGGTAATTGAATCTTCTATTTCATTCTCTTCTGTATTAGTATCGAAAGCCCCTATTCAATTTGGGCTTCCATTATAGAAATCGATCCGAATCAGAACTCATATTTTATTGAAAATGATTTAATCGAATCCCTACTTAAACGTGATGTTCATACAATTAAGTTATATGAAAAGACTCGTAATAACCCATTAATCAAAAGCCCTATCAAATCCAGTGTTTAAAATACAAGAAATTGTCAATTCGTGTCTGATTTGGAAGAGACACGGTCGCGCTAATCATCTAGCGCGGTCGTGCCTCATCGAGCGCGGTCGTGCCGACTAGCAGCGCGGTCGTGTCCTCCTGTCCAGACCTTGTCATGCCCTCTGGGCTAGTCTCTGTTGTGTCTAAAGATCATAGACACGACCGTGCCGGGCTAAGGCGCGGTCGTGCTTGTTGATTTGTCTAGATTGTGCTCCTGTTGATCAACCCGGTCGCGCCCCGACTAGCGCGGTCGCGCCCGTGGCTTGAGCACGATCGTGCCCTTCCGAGGCGTGTTCGTGTGAGACTCAGAACCTTTTAACAGAATTATAAATTCTTATATTTTAATCAGTAAATATTTCAGATTTTATAAAAATATGTTTTCTGTATTTAAAAATGGATTAAAAGTTTAATCTTGGCATAAATATAATTTATTTAAAAGTTTATGAAAATTTAATTTATATTTATTACCTTACACTTAAATGATATTTTAAATAATTAAGTTACAAAATTTATAAATAAATGAGATAATGATTATTATTTAATTTACATTTTAAATCAAAATCATTTATTTATTGATACTTAATTATTTCATAAACTATAATTATGTATTTATTCAATTCAAACCTAATCAAATTGTTTCAAAAATATTTTATTTCAAACTCTATGTATTTTATTCAATACTTTTTAAATACAAATCAATAGTTTTATATACAAATTCAACTTTCATTTTAGACTTAAACTTTGTACATCTATTTGATTCTATACACATTACTCTTTAGGTTAAAGTGTGCATTCCAAGGATCATATTTGATATCTATATTCCTTGTTAGTTTTACTTCCATACCAAGTGAGTATTCACAACCCCTTTTTACTCTTTTACACTTTTGGGATGGAACATGAACTTTATACACATTACACATTTCACATTTACATTTACTCAAACAACACAAGTGCAAAATCCTACTTACATACATGTGTGCAAAATTTGAGCTTTGTGCCCGAGTGCTAGTTGTGCTAGTCTTTGTGAAAACTATGTGCAATCATTAACTATACAAGCCGACGGTTTTCAATGATATATCTATTGAGTCTGACAAACCCACCCAAGTGGAGGTGATTGATACCGACAACACAATTTGCATACTAGTTACAAAGGTTTGGTTGTACTTGATTACACAATAGCTGCTCCCCATAAATGCCTTATTTTTCATGTCTTGTAAAGGATTTGTTTTCAACTATATGCTATCTATATACAACTGTGTTATACTCACCAACTTTTTAGTTGACTTTATTTTATTCATGTTTCAGGCCCTAATATGTGAGAATGATTCAAGACGTGCTCAACATAGGATTTGGACTTAATAATATTAAATCAAGAAGTTTATGAATTGTTTATTGTTCTTTGTTTGGATTTTGGTTTGTACTTGGATTATGTGAAATGGAAATTTGGCTTTAATATATTTCAATTTAGTCAACCTTGTGCTATGAACAATCTTACATGTCCCGCCCCGATGATTCCGCCATCGGTCGGGGTGTGACAATATATATATATATATATATATATATATATATATATATATATATATATATTCTCTTAGTTTAGACACGTTAACGAACTTGAATAAGAACGTTCAAGTTTACGTATATTTTTACCCGTAAATGTGTTCGCTCACATTTATACACATCCTAAAAGAATTATTTACAACGACAACTCTAGAAATGTTTTTATAGTATATATCAAAGATTTAGTCTTCGGAACAAGATCGTTTATTTAGAATATAATTCTAAATATTTTTCGCTGTAATAATTAATTGCTGTCGTTTATGTTATACAGATTTTACTTCCGTATGAACCGGAAATTCTTATAATTATTACGGTATGAACGACGATGCATATGTTCGCTAGACTTTTATCGTTCAAGTACATGGTTTCGAGTTATTTAGGAAACATGTTAACGTAAACACGTTTAAGTTGTGTACGGACAATGTTATAGAAATGTCGGGTGTCACACTTATGATGTGTGGGGACCATCATTAGTATCCACTAAGGGTGGTTCACGTTATTATGTTTCCTATATTGATAATTACACTCGTTATACCTGGGTGTAACTTATGAAACGTAGATCTGAGTTCTTTGACATTTATAAAACATTTCAGGCTTATGTTCAAACGCAGCATTCGGCTGTGAGAAAGTGCTTCAGGTGTGACTTAGGGGGTGAATACACCTCTAATGATTTTACTCAGTTACTTGCATCAGATGGTACCATACACCAATCATTTTGTATTGACACCCCTCAACAGAATGGTGTTGCTGAAAGGAAACATCGTCATCTTTTGGAAACCGCTCGCTCATTCATTTTATCTGCTGAGGTACCTAGTGTATTTTTCGGAGAAGCACTCCTGACCGCCCAACATGTGATTAATAGGATCCCTACTTCTCACAATGATGGGATGTCACACCCCGCCAGGGCGGAAACGCGAGGCGCGACTTTCACTGGTTTCCAAAGCATATGATTACCGCAAACACATACATGTAATTGGATACATAACTGGATTTAAAATATTTACATTACAAAATATCAACTTGAGTTTACAAATGTTTAAGATTTCGCAAATATGACTCAAGACCATGAGTTATACAAGAGAAATCCTCCCAAAAGCCGTATCCACGTGCATGCATGTAACCTACATTGCTAACCTGATGACCACGTTCAATTTCCTGAAAACATACTTAAAACTGTCAACACGAGGTTGGTGAGTTCACAAGTTATTATAAAGAGTTATCATAAACCCAATGTTTAAAATCTGATCTTTTTGCCGATCAAAACTCTTTGTTAAACCTGATCAGTACTCTTTCGTTTAAACCTGATCACTTTAACCTGATCAGAATTCTTTTTGTTAAACCTGATCACTTTACCCTGATCAGAACTCTTTACTTTAAAACCTGATCACTTTACCCGGATCAGAACTCTTTTGATAAACCTGATCACTTTACCCTGATCAGAACTCTTTTGTGTAAAACCTGATCATTTTAACCTGATCAGAACTCTTTTATGTAAACCTGATCACTTTACCCCGATCGGAACTCTTTTTGTGTAAAACCTGATCATTTTAACCTGATCAGAACTTCTTTTAATTAAAACCTGATCACTTTAGCCTGATCAGAACTCTTTTGTGTAAAACCTGATCATTTTAACCTGATCAGAATTCTTTTGTGTAAAACCTGATCATTTTAATCTGATCAGAACTCTTTTGTATGTATTACCAATGAATATGATTACTAATCCGATCTATTGACCCCATTTGTAAGCTTGCAAGGAATACAAAATAGTATGTAATGTACGAGACCGTAACCAAACCCCAACTTTCTGTGCCTCCCCTCGCCTTTCTGCGAGTAAGACAATATGCGGTCATTCGGCCATTTTGACCCCTGGTTAGCGCGACTAACCATGACCGGAGGCGTCACCCCCAATAGTACTATTCATATAATCCCGGGCTAAATCCATAGCTAATGGTTACTAATTTATTACGAGGACTTTAAGCGCTTTATTGTTCCCTCAATACATACATACGGTCAGATCATTAGTTCCATTCATTTATACACAAAAGTCTTTTACAAGTATGTTTCCACCCCAAATCATTTCAAAAACTTAGAAAAAGGGGGATTAGTGAAACTCACCTCGACAGTATGAATGCTAGCAAATATTTGAATGACGGCAGATTCGCCTATCCGTATCCTAATTACACAAGGATAACATACACGTTTAGACTACCCGTCTTAAACGCAAATTGTTCACTTGACTTGGCCGATCTGATTACTTTTGTTTTAATTATCTTTTTAGTTTTTTCAACCTTGTTTTGTTATGAAAATAGTTCTGAGTTACAGCCTTATGGGGCTAATAAACAGGTATCGAAACTTTCTTAGTTTCGATTGAACAGAACAGATGTCGAAACTTCCTAGTTTCGACAGGGCAAAACGGTTATCGAAACTCCTAGTTTCGATTGGCAAGAATAGTATCGAAACTACCTAGTTTCGATTGTACACAGGTATCGAAACTTTCTAGTTTCAATTGAGTAAATAGATATCGAAACTCCTAGTTTCGATAGAACAACCGGTATCGAAACTCCTAGTTTCGATTGAATAACTGGTATCGAAACTCCTAGTTTCGATCAATAGGTATCGAAACTCCCAGTTTTGATTGACCAACAGGTATCGAAACTATAGTTTCGATACCTGCACTTTGATTTACAGAATTCACTCTGTATATTTTTATGTTCAAATCTTGAGTTTGACACAGTTTTTCTTGTTATCTTACTTGCGTTTGAACGATTTGTATGTTCAGTTACGGTTTTTAAAGAAAATAAAAGCGATAATAGCGAGTTTTTACCTCAAACAGGGAATGGTTTCTGAGAAACAGAGAAGATAGTCTTGAATTCTTTGGTTAAGCTTTCTTCAAGAACACTTGAAATTCTCCTTATGACACCGAATTATGGTGATTTTCGCTTTAAAACTGGACTTCGAGATGAAAGAGAATTGTGAAATTGCCGTAAGAGAAATGAGAAAAATTGGAAGTGAAGGTGAGGTTTCGACTGAAGATGTATGGTTTTCCTCTGAATTTGAGTGAAATAGGCAAGTGGGAGAATGGCTCCCTGACTCTCGACCAAGAAAGTCAAGAAGTGGGTTTGGGGTTAATGATAACAATTTTAATCATTAATTTATTAATGATATTAGTATCAATTATAGTTTTAAAGGGGTAATTTAATTCAGTTTCGATTCTTCACGGTATTATGATTTTTTTTTTTAACCATTTAATGGCTCGTTGAAGAAAATATTAGAATCTTGGCTCAACGTAAATTCTGTGTAATATATATATATATATATATATATATATTTTTCTGGTTATTTTATTTAACCATTTACGTTCGCATTAAGTCGGGTTATCCTGCTTACTTTTTCTAGTAACTCTTTACGGTTTACTAGACTTGGAACAAACTTCTTTGCTAGACTTCTTGACTTTACTTAGTCAAAATAAAATATCAGGAAATAATAATTATGAACGTGCGTTTATGAAATGTGGATATTGACCTGAAATGCTGGGTGTCACATGGGATGTCTCCATTTGAAAGTCTTTTCGATGAACGCCCACATTATGGTGAGTTACGGGTCTTTGGATGTACTTGTTTTGCTCTCCATCCTCACATTGAAAGAGACAACTTAACATATAAGTCAGAATTATGTGTTTTCTTAGGCTATGTCAGTGGTCCCATAGGATATGGCACGGGAAAGAAAGGATATCGTTGTTTTGATCCTGTAAGTTAGAAGTTATATGTATCAAGACATGTTACATTTCTTGAACATATTCCCTTCTATTCGATTCCAGTTAAGTCACATGATGTAACAAAGTCAGATCTTCGAAACATTGATCATTTTGCTAGCAACATTAATCACTCAACCTCTGATGTTCCCGATTCGTTTGTTCATCCTAATATGCCTGCTCCAGATACGTTTGGTGCACATGACGTGCCAGTTCATGAACCTTTCACGTCATCCGATACTAATGTTGATCCTCCGCCGATTAAAACTAGAAATCCTCCACCTCTGAGAAAGTTTACTCGTGAATGTAAGTCTACTCAACTACCATATTTTGCATACTCTGCATACTCTACTTCGTTTACTTCATTTATAGCGAGCATTCATCATTTGTCTGAACCAGAATCATATAGAGAGGTTGTCTCTAACCCTCTATGTCAAAATGCTATGGTTGAAGAACTCACAGCTCTTCATCAGACTCACAACTCTTCATTAGACTCACACATGGGATTTGGTTCCACAAACCACTAGGTAAACATAAAGTTGGTTGTCGTTGGGTGTATAAGATTAAGACAAAATATGATGGCTATGTTGAACAATACAAGGCCAGACTTGTGGTAAAAGGATATTCGCAAACGTATGGTATGGATTATGAGGAGACCTTTGCCCCTGTGGCAAAAATGACAACAGTTAGTACTTTAATAACTGTTGCGTCCGTTCATCAATGGAAGATCTATAAAATGGATGTCAAAAATTCTTTTCTGAATTGTGATCTTCATGAGGAGGTTTACACGAATCCTCCCCCGGGAATAGTTTGTCAGCCCGGTGAAGCCTGTCGGCTTCGAAAAGCTCTATATGGGCTCAAATAGTCTCCTTATGCCTGGTTTGAAAAAATTCTCTACAGTCATCACTTCCCTTGGTTTTCTTCCTAGCAATCATGATTCAACATTATTTGTTCGATGTACGAATGATGGACGCATTCTATTGTCTTTATATGTGGATTATATGATTATTACAGGCGATGATTATGATGGCATCAAATTTTTGAAATGTGACTTGGCTCCCCGTTTTGCTATGAAAGATTTGGGATTATTACGGTATTTTATGGGGATTGAGGTAGCTCAATCTAAAAAGGGATATCTTCTCTCTCAGACGAAGTATATTTATCTTTTTCAATGTGCAAGACTTTATGATAACAGAATCGCTGACACTCCTCTTGAAACCAACGCGCGTAACTCTCCCACTGATGGTGTTCCTCTATCTGATCCGAGCCTATATCTTACCATTGTAGGCAGTTTGGTTTATCTTACAGTTACTCGCCCTGATATTGTCACACCCCGCCAGAGGCGGAAACGCGAGGTGTCACACATCTAGTTCATAGCACAAGGTATAAAGACATTTACTAAGGCATGACAAAAATTATTAATTTCATAATTAATATTCAACACTTGTTAAAATAGACAAAAAACAACCAAAATGAAAACATTGTCCAACTTTATTAGCTAAGTCCTTGTACAATCCTATATGATCCTTAAGTTTCTAGTTATCATTTCCTGAAACATGTAAAGTAAAATGGGTCAACATAAAGTTGGTGAGGAACATAGGTTTTATAAGTTATAAAGATAAATTGGCATAAAAGATATAAAACAAATTAAGTACAAGTTCAAACAAGTGTGCAAGCATATCAACACCAATTTTATTGCAATCAACCCTTAATGTTATATGCATCCACAATCCCAAAGATTGTGCCGTTGAAATGTTATTGCATCCACAATCACAAAGATTATGTCGTTGAAATGTTATTGCATCCACAATCCCAAAGATTGTGCCGTTGAAATGTTATATCGGTTTCCCCTATATGGCCATAATAGTACTACCTTAGGCTTGTAAACAAGTTAATGATTGCAATACTGTTATAGTGTTCAAATATCAAGCACATAATTGAAATTACTTGTTTAAGAATGTGTTTTGATAAACAGGTTAAGTTATCAAGACATATGTATACATGTTTCACCCCAAAAGTAAAAAGAAAAAGGGGGCTATGAATATCACCTTGAATAATAGAGGGTTGAACTTGTAACTTGTAGCAACGAGAATTAAGGACGCCTTAAGTTAAATAAGATATGTTATTATAATGTAAAACGCTTTAGGAGACACAACAAAGGAACGGTTGGGGACATTAGGATTTTTGGAATGGAAGAATGATCGAGAATGTGAAAAACATTTATAAATGATGTTTTATAAAAGGAAATTAGGTGTCAATAGTAAGTACCATAAGTAATTATATATTAATAAATTAAATATCAATAATTACATTATTAAGACGAAGTCAAAGGTGATTAGGTTATTAAATTAGTTATCACTTTGAAATATTATAAGATATTCATAAAGATATAATTTGAATTAAATAAATTAGCTATACGAAATGTAATATTACTATTTATCCAATTAGTATGATTAATTATCTAACTAGAAATCATCATATTGCGAAAATAACGTGATACACATACTAATAAATAATTATTAAAATTTATACACTAATAAAATCGTATTATCAATAATATCGTTTTAAAGGTTTATATTAAATATATTTATAACATTTCCGTTTTAAGTAAATTCATGACCTTACAAAATTATGAATACTCTTTTTATTAAAAAAGATTATTAATTATAAACCATTTAAAATCTATAAAAGAATTGATTTATTAACCATAATATGATAATCTAAAAATATATAAGTGTGTGTGAATGAGTAAAACAAAAGAAACAAAAAAAAACAGTGAAGGGAGGGTGCAAGGGTCGAACCGGTGACCTCCCTGCTTGCGTGCCATGCTGCTAACCACTGGACCAGATATATGATCTTGTTTAAAGTTCAAAAAATCAAATACTAAAATTTTACCGAGTCTGAGTCATCTTCCCCAAAACATTACCCAGATTAACACCCTACCCCAAACGGATTTGCAAACTCGAAATCAGCCTATTGCAGCCATTGTTCGTGATTATAAGTTTAGGGCTATTGTTTAGAAGATCAAAACGAGTAGAAGGGTAGATTAGATACCTCGATTCGCTACAAAATTCGTGAGAGCCGATCCCTTGAGCTGGTCGTGAAATGTGAGGAGGAAAAAGGAAGAATTGGGTTGGATTTCGAATTGTAACATGTTAGGGTACTTATAGAATGGTTATAAACGCGTATCACAGCTGGTAATTCAAACGATAATCGTGTAATTTGCTTGATTTACGGGTTTTAGGGACTTGATTTGTGTGTTTTAAAACCCACTACCAAACTTCCAAATTTGGGTTTCAATAACGAACATACTCAATCAATTTGAATGATTTCGAGCCTCAATGATCGTAATTGGATTGGTGATTGATTTGGGAGCATTAAAACTCCGGATTTACAGGGATTGATTAGAGGATTCACGCGAGTTTGACTTTTTGAAGTCAAAATTGGATTCCCTTTGATGTTCTAAGGTTCAAGAATAGGAGGGGTCCAAATTTATGTGTTCAAAGGCTAAGTGGGGGTTCAAACATAGTAAAAGGGTTCAAGTCTCAATCTTTTTATCTAATTTGTTAAATAATAACTTATACCTTTTTATTTCATTATTATTATTTTTCTTTTATAAAAATAACACCTCAATTTATAAGATTTAAAGTTTATAATCAATTTACTTATTTTGACAATATTATATATATATATATAATATAAAGAAAATATGAAATAAAGTTTTTAAAAGAATTTAAAACTCCGAGTCGTCATACGTTTGTAACATAATAATTGGTATAGCACGATGCACGTGTATGTTATAACGAGAAGTGACATGTCACAAATGTTATTATAACACAAAATAAAATATTACATGTAAAAGTCATGAATGTTACAGATATGTCACAAATGTAACGTACACACAAAATGAAATATTACATGTAAAAGTCATGCACGTGTATGTTATAACGAGAAGTGACATGTCACAAATCTAACGTACACACAAAGTCAGCTACGCTGAGTGAGTTCTAATAGTTTAATTTGAATGGAAATCATCACATCGCATTTGTTAATTTATTCCACTCAGTACACTCCGGTTCTTAATAAAATAGTTTCACGTTTCATTTAACGAATAGTTAACCCCCTGTTATCCCATGACATCCCATAACCGTTCATCACCCGAGACTCATTTAACATCCCAAAAATAAAACGACAGTTATAATAACGGAATAAACGAACAAGGCATATCGGGTCGGGTCGGGCCGGATGAGCCAGCAGGCTGGAAGGGGAGCCTCCCCTATAAATAGCCAAGGTCACCACCCATTTCTCTCATTTGCAACATCTAAAGAGAGAAACCGTAGAGAGAGAAAGTTGTAGAATCGACGCGAGATAAGAGAAGTATGTTGCTCCAGAGCTCGTGAGAAGAACCTCCGGAACAGAAACTCGATTCAGGTAACGATCTGGCCTAAATCTGAGTTTTTGTTCGTTTTTGGGTTTTTCGAGTTTTGGATGAAAATGTAACGTTTTTATGGATGAAATTGGAAGGAAAACATATATTTGGATTCCTTAATGAAAAGCAAACGTTTTGAAGTAAACAAGTTCGGGATCTTGACATGATCACACCCGAAGGCGAAAGTTAGGGTTTTTGTGAGGAAGCAGTTCGTGCGTACTTATCAAGTACGCATGAAGCTGATCCTGCGTACTTACCAAGTACGCAAGAAGAGGATCCTGCGTATTTATCAAGTACGCATGAAGAGGGTCATGCGTACTTATCAAGTACGCATGAAGCAGGTACTGCGTATTTATCAAGTACGCATGAAGCAAAGTCTGCCCACTTATTAAGTACGCAAGAATAAGTCACTGCGCACTTACTAAGTGCACAGGCAGCAGGCTGATTAAGTAAAGTCAGTATGTTTAGAATGGTTAAACCGTTAGAGTCGGGATTGGGTCTGATGTGTATTTAACTAATCAATTCAGATCGGAAGAGACGTTGTTGGACCTTTGTTTAGGACAACCCAGATTAGCTTATACGGTGAGTTCTAGAAGCCCTCTTTTAAATGTTTTAATAATGTTTTTGGGCTGGTGTGCGTACGTAACGATGTGACTATTTTATAAAACGATGTTTATGAATGTTGTATGTGACGTTTTATAAAATGATGTTTACGAACGATGTTTTGGAATGAAGGGTTATGAAAGAAGTGTTTATGAAATATTTTGCCAAAAGAAGTTTATGAAGTTTATGAAGTGTTTATGAATGAAGGAATGATTTTTAATAAAACGTACGAATGCTTTAACTGAAATTTTGAAGTAAAATAAGTGAATGTTTACGAAAGTCACAAACGAACGAATCTACCAATATTCCTTAGGGAATGAAGGTTATGAGTATGGGAAGTATTTTATGGGCCTTTACCTTTTAGGGGCCTTTGTGGCTGGCCAACTGTTGTACAACTGGGGTGATGACGGTCACCAAGGGGATTATCGTGATCCTTGAAGTTTGGTACGAGTTACCTTACGGGGTAGTCGTGCTTGAAGTTTGGTACTTACGCCTTATGGAGTGCAGTGCTTGAAGTTTGGTACGTGTCACCTTGTGATGCCGTGTTTGAAGTTGGTGTTGAATAACCTAAGTATCGGGCCCAAGGAGTTCTTCACTCGAAGGACAGTACGGTGTTGATGGGCCTAGTGGTGATGATCTTTAGGTTATTCCACTAGTATGTGACGTATGGATTTGACGGTTACGAGAAGGCGCAGATTCGATATGTTCGTTGACTTATGTTTATGATGTGTTATGTTTTTTGTTATTGCATTTGTAGAGTCATATATTTCGTATAAGCTGTTGTCATTTATTGTATGTTTAAACAATTTTAGACTAGTTTACTTTCTGTCCTTTCATTATTGTAATTTCAGTTTTCTGTAATTAGTTAAGTCTGGGCCATCAAAACTACTTAGTTTCGATTGAGTCTGTTCAATCGAAACTAGTAGTTTCGATAGATGGTAGTTTCGACAGGTCTAAGTATCATTTGTAAATGGTCAATCGAAACTAGTAGTTTCGATTGATCATAGTTTCGATACCTGTCACTACTATAAATAGCCTAGTTTGAGATTGTTTAGGGTGTGAGTAGCGGCTGTAACCCTGAACTTTCTCTTTCACTTTTTGCTTGAATCAATACAATCTGCAGTTGTTTATTCACTGTGTTCTTACATTTTCATATCCTTTGATTGTTGATTCATACTGTGGTTAGCTGGTTATCTTCACCATCACTGTTTCGTTTATCAGTTTCACCTCCATATACACAGTTTCCGCCTGTGTATGTGTTAAATCGATCATATCAGTGACTTACGATTAAATCTGGACCTACAATTGGTATCAGAGCTTTATGCTCTAGTGTTTTTTGAGTGTTATCAGGTTATTGATCGATTCTAGGTGATTACTGAAGGTTTTCGTTGCTTATTTTGGGTTTTTGCACATTTATTCTCGAGGTACTGTTTCATCATTTTTCAAAGGTTTTTGCTCGTATTTTCGGAATCGGAGATTGGATTCGTGATCAGGACAGTTAGACGAAGGTTTTCGCTGGATTGGTTTGTTGTTTCTGCAGCTTTGATTTCTGAAGCTTTTCATCAATGGAGTATTTCTGTTTTGGAGAAGAAGGCATCGAAACTACGGGGAACAATTTCCGATTTCTGTTGATCATTGAAACTTCTTGTCTACGTTTTGTCGGGAGAAGGTACTATCGAAACTAGATTTTTGTCTCTTATAGAATCTGCGGTTATCGAAACTAGTCCGTGAAGTTTTCAGTATCGAAACTAGTTGTTTCGATAATAGTTGGTCTATCGAAACTAGTCCTATCGAAACTAGTTGTTTCGATAGAAGTTGACCTATCGAAACTAAGTTACTGTTTTAGTTTCGATTCAAAACATTATGGCCACTTTAAGTTCAACAGAACATTCTGGGGGAAATAGACCACCTGTTCTTGTATCCACAAGAGATTTCGATGACTGGACAAAAAAAATGAAGCTTTTCTTTCAATTTCACGATTATACACTGTTGAATTCTATCACTGATGGTCCCCACAAGCCCGTAACTACCACGGCTGATGTTCAACGTCCTAAGTTAGTGTCTGAATATGATGAGAAAGATCTTGCCTTGATTGCCCGAGACAACAAGGCCTATGGGACTATTGCCATGGCTCTTCCTATGGATATTTTCAACATCTTTGCTGAGTACACAACTGCCAAAGACTTATGGGCTGCACTGTGTACAAGATATGAAGGAAGTGAGGATTTCAGAGAAAGCAAAAGAGATCTGATCAAGAAACAATATGCTATGTTCAGCAGTGTAAGGGGAGAATCAATATCTGATTTGATCAACCGTTTCTCAAGCATTGTCTCAAGGTTGAAGGTTATGGGAGTTGAGTACCCTACTCTTGATCTGAACAAGAAACTCCTAGATTCTCTTCCTGAGGAATGGAATATGTATCGAATCATGATCAAAAAGACTGAGAATTTGAGTGCTCTGTCTCAACAGGAAGTCTATAGCATTCTTGAATCTTATGAAATTGAGATTAAGAAGGGAGTAGTCACCCCATCCAATCAGTCTGGAAACACAGCTCTCATTGCTGGATCAAGCTCATCCGGTAGCCCATACTTTCAGACTGATGTTCCTCCTTCAGCTGCTGCAATTAAGTCTACCAGCTCCTCTGCTCCTCAAAAGACTATCACCATGATTCCTGATGAATATGTCCCAATCATGACTGCTTTCATGTCGTGCTATGATGCACTGATCTCTGGAAATCTAACACCGGTTAGCTTTCAACCTGATGACTTGGAGCAGATTAATCCTGATGATTTGGAGAAAATGGACATTGATTGGTGCATGGCCATGTTGACCTTAAGAGCCAAGAGATTTATCAAAAGGACTGGTATAGACAGGTTCAAGCAAGGAAAGACGCTTGGGTTTGACATCAAGAAGGTGAGATGCTACAATTGTGATCAGCTGGGTCACTTTGCCAGAAACTGCAAGGAGCCGTCCTCCAAAGATCAACAAGATAAGAAGATTTCCTCTGGTAAATAAGCTGCCAATCCTCCAAAGACAAACACAACTTCCAGTTCCACAGCTCTTGTGTGCCAAGCTGATGGACATTATCATTGGGGAGAACAAGCTGAGGAAGCTGCTGATAAAGCCTTGATGGCTGATGTGGAAGAAAATGGCAAGTGTGTCATGATTGAACCAGCTGAGGATCTCACTGCTGTGCCTGCTGAGGTTACTTCTAAACTTTGTGATTCTAGATCTTGCTTAAATGAAATTCAAAAATACAGATTCATCAATCAAGCCTTGATTGATGAACGAAATCACATTAAGGTGATGTATGACTCTGTGGCCAAAAATGAGAAACTTTACCTAAAGAAAATTCGTGATATTTCTGGTGAAAATCGTTCTTTAATTGTGCAACTCAATACTCAAACCATTAATAATAAAATTTTAACAAAAAGAGTCCAAAAGGCAGAAAAAGCCAAATTACAGGTTGATCACATGGATATGGATCAGAAAATTCTGTTTGGAATAATTGACAAACAATTTAATAGAAAAGGCACAGAAGGTCTTGGGTATAACTCTCATCCACCTCCTTATTCTAAATCAGGGAAATTTGCTGATATGCCTACTCCACATGTTTCCACACCTTTTGTTTGCACATTATCTCCTGATGATTATATTACATCCTCTGATTCTGACAGTTTTGCTTCTTGTGCAGAGTCAAATTGTATAAAGTCCGAAGATGATTGTGATAAGAGTGCTAATGATAGAACTATTTTAAAAGAACTTGAGTCGGATGAATGTAATAATATGTCCGTGTCAAAACCAAATATTTGTGAACACGTTAAAAATTTGTATTTTGATTCTATGCCTGCTGAGCATACGGGTTTGGGATGTGATGTTTCTAAATTTCAAAATGCCTTGCCGTTTGTTCCTAAATCTTTGAATGTTATGCCATGTGTTACAAAATTTAAAAGTGCAGGAATTATTGTGAATGATGTACCACGTGAAACCATGAGCAACATGGAATTTTTCAGATTAAAGGAAGCACATCATCTTCAAGACAAAGTTATTGATGAAAGAACCATCTCATGTTCAGATTCCTCAACATCACAATCATCTTCATCTTGTGATGATTATTATCAGGCTAAGATATCTTGTAAAAACGTTTGTTTTAGTTGTGGTGCCTCAAATCATGTTTCAAAAAGTTGTAAATTAACAACCGCAAATCTTAATGAAGAATCACCTACCCAAAGTTCATTAAATTCATATGTGCTGCCTAACTCCTCTCACAGTAGGAAATCTAGGCGTAAAAGAATTAAAAATGCTAAAAATTATTTAAAACGAACTTGGAAAATTAAAAATAATGTTCTATTTGATGACCGTGCTTCATCAAAGGATGGTTGCACTTCTGATTCCAATGAGATGTCATATCCTGACACTAAAATCTCTTGATTGAAACTCTTTTGGTCAAAACGTATAAATGGTTCGTTGTGTATAGGGTCAATCAAGAAGAACCGGCGATAATATCTGGCATGTAGATAGTGGATGTTCAAGGCATATGACTGGGCACTTTAACTTGCTGCAAGATTATCATCAGATTGATGGAGAGTATGTTGCTTTTGCTGGAAACCCAAGAGGAGGAAAGATTGAAGGACAAGGAACAGTATCAAATGGAGTAAATAGTCTGGAATTTGTCAACTATGTTCCTCAGTTAAAGTACAATCTGATGAGTGTTTCACAGATTTGTGACAAGGACTTTTATGCTTTATTCAATTCAAAAGAATGTCTTATCTTAAAGCCGGGAGTGGTGATTCCGGAAGAACTCATTCTCATGCGTGCTCCCAGAAGATACAACACATACAGCTTGGATATGAACAACCCATCGGGAATTGAATCATGTTTTCTCTCAAAGGCTTCCGAAGATGAAGCTTTCCTGTGGCATAAGAGGTTGGGACATGTCAACTTCAAAACAATGAACCGACTGGTTCGAGGCAACCTAGTCACTGGATTACCTCTCAAAGATTTCACTCCTATGGAACACTGTATTTCATGTTCCAAGGGAAAACAACACAAATCTTCACATAAGCCTAAAACCACCAATTCCATTGACTCTTATCTCCAATTGCTTCACATGGATCTCTTTGGTCCAGTGAGTGTCATGAGTCTTGGACGAAAGTCATACTGTCTGGTGGTAACAGATGATTTTTCTCGATTCACTTGGGTATTTTTCTTAGCTAAAAAGGATGAGACGCCAGAGATTTTAAAGACCTATCTGCTTCAAATTGAAAACCTCTTCAGTTTAAGTGTGAAGACTATCCGCAGCGATCATGGAACTGAATTTAAGAATGCAACTCTTGATTCCTTCTGTGAAAGCAAAGGAATTTCTCGTCAATTTAGTGCACCTCGTACTCCTCAACAAAACGGTGTAGCTGAAAGGAGAAACCGCACTTTAATTGAAGCTGCACGAACTATGATTGTTGACTCTAAGCTTCCCGTGACTTTCTGGGCTGAGGCAGTCAACACTGCATGCTTCGTGCAAAATCGGGTTCTTATCACTAAAAGCTGCAACAAGACACCATATGAGATCATGTACAAGCGCAAGCCAGTTATTGATTTCTTCAAAAAATTTGGGTGTGTGTGCACGATGCTGAACACTTCAGATCAGCTCAACAAGTTTGAAGCCAAAGCTGATGAATGTTATTTTGTTGGTTATTCCTCCAATCAACGTGCTTTTCGTGTCTATAAGCAGAAAAGAATAGTGCTGGAGTCCATTGATATCAATTGGCATGAAAATAATCACACGGACGCAGGAGACGGTCCCAATTGGCTATTTGACGTTGATTCAGTTTTTAAATCATTTAATCTTCCTGATTTCTCAATTGACTCAACTCATGCTAATCCTTATTTTTCTTAGGGAACTTAAATGATCTAGGTTCTTCCTCATCTGCTCAGGTTGAAATTCCTGTGGTTGCAAATGCTGAATCTAATATGGAGTCTTCCGGTTCTGGTGCAACAAGTGAAACTGTTGAAGACAACTCCATTCCAACAGTAGATGTTGCACCACAATCATCTGCTGAAGATCCTATTAATGACATTGCCGATCCTCCTGCTGAAAATCTTTCCAATTTGGAGGAAGTCGTGGAAGAAGATGCAATTCCTCAACTGCGAATTCACAAGATTCATCCCACCAATAACATCATTGGACCACTCAATGTGGGTGTTAGTACCCGAAGTGCCTGTGAAGCATTTGAAAACAGCATGTTTTCCTGCTTCATCTCTCAAACTGAACCAAAGAACATTAAAGCTGCATTACTAGAAAACTGCTGGGTGGAAGCAATGCAGGAAGAGCTACAGCAATTCTCTAAGTTACATGTGTGGAATTTGGTGGATCTACCCAAGAACAAAGTTCCAATCGGTACTCGTTGGGTTTTTCGCAACAAAAAGGATGAAGGCGGCACTGTGATTCGTAACAAAGCTCGTCTGGTGGTTCAAGGTTTCTATCAAGAAGAAGGGATTGACTACGAGGAAGTCTTTGCACCAGTGGCTCGCTTGGAGGCCATCCGAATGTTTCTCGCCTATGCAGCCTACATGGACTTCACCGTCCATCAAATGGATGTCAAAAGCGCATTTTTGTATGGCAAAGTTCAAGAAGAAGTATATGTCAAGCAGCCGCCGGGTTTCATTGATCCTAATTTTCCAGACCGTGTTTACAAGTTAGACAAAGCATTGTACGGTCTTCACCAAGCACCTCGTGCGTGGTATGAAACTTTATCAAAGCATCTGCTTGAGAATGGTTTCACACGAGGAGCAATTGACCAAACATTGTTCAAACGGAAGGAGGAAAAGGATACAATCATGGTGCAAATTTATGTGGATGATATCATTTTTGGCTCTACAAATCCCCGTCTCTGCAAAGAATTTGAAGAAGTGATGCGATCTAAGTTTGAGATGAGCTCCATAGGGGAAATGAAGTTCTTTTTGGGACTACAAGTTGATCAGTCTGAGTCGGGAATCCTTATCCATCAAGAAAAATACGTCAAAGAAATCTTGACCAAGTTCAAAATGGCTGATTCCCACCCTGTAAAAACTCCTGTGGAAGTTCGTCATTGTTTGACTCCTGATGTGGATGGTGAAAGCGTTGATCCGCATCTATATCGCTCCATGATAGGATCGCTCATGTATCTCACGGCCAGCAGACCAGACATCATGTTTGCAGTGTGCTTATGTGCACGTTTTCAGGCTAATCCTAAACTCTCTCATTTATCTGCTGTAAAACGTATTTTGAGATATTTAAAATATAAGCCAAAATTGGGTCTGTGGTATCCTAAAACTGACTTGTTTGATCTTGTGGCTTATTCAGACTCAGACTACGGGGGTTGCAACTTAGACCGCAAATCCACTTCTGGAGGTTATCAATTCCTTGGCAACCGCCTTGTCTCATGGCAATGTAAGAAACAGTCCACCGTTTCCCAATCCACCGCCGAAGCCGAATACATTGCCGCAGCCCTCTGTTGTTCCCAAGTCAGATGGATACACCATCAGATGCTTGACTATGGGATCACATTCCATGAGACACCAATTCTGTGTGACAACACCGCCGTTCCTCATATCACCAAAAACCCCGTTCAGCATTCCAAAACCAAACACATTGAAATCAAACATCACTTTATCCGTGACTGTGTTGAAAAGAAGCATATTCAAATTGTTGAAGTCAAAACTCACAAACAAACCGCAGACATCTTCACAAAGGCTTTTGACTCTACCAGATTCGCCCAACTGGTGGAGATGCTTGGAATGATCAACTTTCAGTAAATTATGAATAGTATTTTTTATTTTTTTTATTTTTATTCTGTTTACTTGTCAAAGAAAATTCCAAAAAGATTTTATTTTTATGAACAGTTTTTACGCAAATCTTTTGGGGGAGAAATATTATATTGAAAAGAATTGCTGTGTATAAAATCTTACAAGTGGTTTTGAGTTGCAGGAAGAATTGTATCTGACCTTTGAGAAATGATAGTGTCTGATCTCATCTCTTGGACATGGAATGGACCAAAAGCGATAGTGTTTACTGAGGTATAGCTGGTAGGCCCGACATATGGTTAAAACTTGTAAGTAGAGTGAAAACTCTAATATATATCTCATACTTGTGTGTTTGAACCCATTATTGAAACATCTAACCCATTTTTATATCTAAGAAAACCAATTCAATCAGATACAGGCTTACGTATTGGATTCCTATTCATACGCCAAGTGACCGTCAATATAACGATATTTACCACCGATGACCCCGTATGTTTTGCTTACGCAAAGATCTCGGGTGCTCATCCTTTTCCCATCCACTTGGATGATTTGACCCCGTCTGTTTTGCTTACGCAAAGATCTCGGGTGTTCAATTTTTTTTCTATCCGCTTGGATAATTTTACAACTTCTTCTGTTTTGCTTACGCAAAGATCTAGAATGCTCGTACCTTTTAATATCTACTTGGATATTTTTTATTTTAATTTTCTAAATCCACTTGGATATATTATTTTATTTTTGGTGGTACTTTGACATTACTAAGACGGTACCTTGGTTAATCAGAAAGAGATGATAGGATGAAGGTGGGTACTTCTTGAGGATTGATAGGTTTTCAAAATCATTTTATTTTAATATATGGGGTACACCTTGTATAGTGCTTAAATGGTACCTTTTAATCACATGAAATCAAAATACAAACAAATGTTCGGGTTTACTTTGCACAAATATCAGCTATCTTCAGGGACTCACAGTAGTTAATTGCAAAAGGAAGTGTTTCAAGAGACTGACCAGATCTGATCTCATGTTGGATCTTTTTCAAGAAGAAAAAGTGTAAATATCATGTGTATATATGTTAGTCTTATTTCTGTTACTTTGTAAATATCGAAACTAGTTTGCCCTATCGAAACTACTATGTAAATATCGAAACTAGTTTGCTCTATCGAAACTACTTTGTAAATATCGAAACTAGTTTGCACTATCGAAACTTCTCTGTAAATATCGAAACTAGTTTGCCCTATCGAAACTAGTTGTTTCGACAGGGGCATTTTTGTCTTTTGTTCCTCGCAAATTTAAACGCCTGCATAAATGAATCCCTCTCTTCACTTGTTATTCACTTGTCTTTTTCGCAAACCCTATTCATCTTCTCCGTCTCTCACAAACCTATCAAGCCTTGGTCTGAGTTGCAAGATATCAGTGATTATTCCACTGATTTTCCCGTAGTCACCAGCGTCTCCATCATCAGGTAAAGTCACTATTTCATTTGAATGATTCTTGCGAATCAACAGACCTAGAGTTTCAAAATTTCAAAATCAGTTCGACTGAATCTTCATAATCTCAGTCGTATCCGTGTTTGCATACATCTTTATCATCTGAGAACTCACTTTTTATGTGTATTCTTGCAGAAATCATACTCGCTTTCGGTAAGACGAATATCCGTCATTCACAGGCCACTCAAAAACCTTCCATTTGATTGTTTATTTTGTCTGAGTATAATGAATCAATAGGGGGTTTGGGTTTCAAAACTAGTTAGTTTCGATAAAGGAGTTCAACTCCTTCAAAAGGTTTTCAAAAAGGTTTTTAATCGAAACTACTGGTTTCGACACCCAAACTTGACGTAATTTCTCTATCGAAACTACTAGTTTCGATAAGTTCATCTCTATCGAAACTACTTAGTTTCGACATTGTTGATTTCAGAATTTTTATAAGTGTTGATCAAAGCTCATTGACCCTATCGAAACTAGTTAGTTTCGATAAATTCATCTCTATCGAAACTACTTAGTTTCGACAGTGTTGATTTCAGAGTTTCTACAAGTGTTGATCAAAGCTTATTGCTTCTATCGAAACTAGTTAGTTTCGATAATCTCTATCGAAACTACTTAGTTTCGACAGTAAGGTTTTCTGATTTTTTCTAAGTGTTGGAATACTTAGTTTCGATAATCAGAACCTTTACTCATTGATGAATTTTACAGGTATGGATCTCGTATTCGTAAAGAGGCACAATGTCTGTGCATTCCTTAATAGCAATGATCCGAAAGCTGCTGAATTTATTCCTGTCTTAAATTTTCTGGCAAACTCCAACATAAGTTTTGCCATCAGCCACAACTTGCCGGTTTTTGAAGCAACTATAAGACAATTCTGGGAAACTGCTGAGATTATAACAGTTGATAACGTGCAGCACATTAGGGCAACCGTACATGGCCAAGAAGTATTATTCTCTGAAGACACAGTTAGAGAAGCACTGCAGTTAAATGACAATCCAGAAGCACCCGTTGAGTTCCCAATCTTCTATGTGAAAGAATGCTTTAGAAGAATGGGTCATCCTGATGAGTTTAAGAATGGTCAAATAATCAAGAACTCTTTACCTAGCCATTGGAGATATATAGTGCATGTGTTTATTCACTGCCTATCAATAAGGAAAGGGGGTTTTGATTCAGCTAACAGTACTCTGGGATCAGCTACTTTAGGATTAACAAAGGGAAGAGACTACAACTTTTCTGGTTTCATATTCACTCAGTTGAAATATAACTTAACAGGAGCAGTAAAGGAGAAATTTCTAGCATATCCCAGATTTCTACAAATTATCATCAATCATCTTCTTCCAGAGATTCAACAAGGTGGAAACACTTTTGTTTTTGATAACATGATAGCCAAAACTCTCAGCTACATGAAAAGCACCAGCAAAAGGACCAACAGGGCGATAGCTGACATTCCCCTGTTTGGTCATGTCATTGGGGAAGAAGAAGAGTTCATTCCTGACATTGATCCTGACCTTGAAGAAGAAAACTTATCATCAGATGAAGAGCTGGAAGCTGAAATTGAAATAGACATTCCTGTTGTACAAGAAGAAGAACAGCAAATTCTTGAGCCTGTGATAGAGGCCCCCTTTTTTGAAGAAATACAAGTAGTTCAAGAGCCAGCAGTCATTGCTGAAGCTGATGTACAGGAGGTTGAAGTAGAAGCTGCAGAGTCAAGTGGGACTCTTGATGCAGGAATCTATGGATCAGACTATTACAAGTCTGATTCAGATGATAAAAGGGAGCAACTTGCATCTTCCTCTAAAAGGCAAATTGAATCAGGGTCTGATTTTGAAGATGAGGACTCTAGAGCTAAAAGGATAAAGACTGGATTGGAGGACTTGTCATCCTCGTCAGATTCATCATTCACTACTCCAGAACCATCCCCACATCCAACTCCACCTACCTCTCCACAACAATCACCCATCCATACACCTCCTACCTCTCCACAACAATCACCTATCCATACTCCTCCCACCTCACCACTTCATGTTTCAACCTCTCCTTTACCAAGAGTCAAGACTCTGTCTTGAAATGAAAAGACTTCAAGATAATCTTCAAAAGAAAGATACAGAGATTGAAGGATTGAAGTCCAAATTGAATGAAGTTAAGGAGGAAGTCAAAGACTTAAAGCTGGAGGTTGGAGGCTTACATACTCAAATAGATAGTCAGCAGACTCAGCTGAAAACTCAACAAAGGCTGATAACAAAGCAACAAGAAGATTTCAAAGCCTTAGCTGAAACAGTAAAGCAGCTCAAAGACTCAATACTCAAACCTACACCTCAACAGCCATCCACCTCAACAGGACAGGGGGAGACTACATCAGAAGTTGAACCATCATCTCCTGCCTTTGTCACTAATCCTGAATCTGCATTAATTATGTATACCGGTCACGGTACCAAGACAAAGGAGTCTGTTGAAATAAAGGCTGAGGAGATAGAGTCTGACCTTCCCTCAGCTAGTGAAAGAAGAGAAGCAAGGAGAAGAGGGAAGGGAGCTATGCCTGATATTGAAACTGTCATTCTGGATGAAGAAGATATACCATCTGATGATGAGCTGAATGCTCTTCTAGATGACATTGAAAACTTTGGCTATAATGACCTTCATCCAGAAATTCTAACCACTGAAGAAAAGGAGACTGAACGAACAAGATATTTTACTGAAGAAGGTGATGAGATTCAAACACTATCAGATGAAGAAGATGTTCAAATTAACCTCATCAAAGATATCATTCCTGAACCAACCATTCCAGTATCTGAAACAACTCCAGCACAAGATCAACCTTCAACTGCACCTGAACCTCCAATCTCAAGAAAGTCCTGGTTTAAGAAAATAATTCAGGAGGAAACTCCTAAGACATATGAGTGGATAGCAGAGCATCAAGAACTAAAAAGGCCTCCAATTGGCTGGAAATATGATGCTGAAAGGAAGCTCTTTATCATCAGAAGATTTAGAGGGGGAGTTCAGCACTTCAAAAATATGACTGACTTCCAAACCCTTCCTTTCTATGACCTCAGGGACTTAGCAAAACTTCCACTTCAAAACCCTGGGAAGGTCATGATGGCTTATGACTTTGAGAAGTTTCTGCATTCTCAAGTCAACAATGATTTCAAAGGAATGAAGCCTAGAAAAACTCAGAAGAAGATCTCAAAGACTAGGTTTCATCCTAAAACTAAAAAGCCATATGTATTCCTAAGATACAAGCCTGCCCAAACACACAAGACTATCACTATTCCAAAATCTGTACCTGTCCAGCTACAGACTTTCAGAAAGTGGTTCTATAACCCAGTCATTGGCAGTGCAGTTATTGAATGTGAGGGCAAGGAAGACATCACCATCTTTGATCCAATGGAGCTGTTAAAATTTCAACCGGAAGATCTGGAAGTACTTTTCCAGAATCACATTCAGGCTTACAGCGATGAAGATGAAGCTGATGCGAAGGCCTATCAAAGGATTGTCTCTCTCCATGTCAAACCTTTCATTCCAAAGACATCTGAAAGACCAGCTGCTTGATGAAGAGCTGAAGACAGTAATGCAACAGCTTAGGGGGAGATTGTAGAGTCATATATTTCGTATAAGCTGTTGTCATTTATTGTATGTTTAAACAATTTTAGACTAGTTTACTTTCTGTCATTTCATTATTGTAATTTCAGTTTTCTGTAATTAGTTAAGTCTGGGCCATCGAAACTACTTAGTTTCGATTGAGTCTGTTCAATCGAAACTAGTAGTTTCGATAGATGGTAGTTTCGACAGGTCTAAGTATCATTTGTAAATGGTCAATCGAAACTAGTAGTTTCGATTGATCATAGTTTCGATACCTGTCACTACTATAAATAGCCTAGTTTGAGATTGTTTAGGGTGTGAGTAGCGGCTGTAACTCTGAACTTTCTCTTTCACTTTTTGCTTGAATCAATACAATCTGCAGTTGTTTATTCACTGTGTTCTTACATTTTCATATCCTTTGATTGTTGATTCATACTGTGGTTAGCTGGTTATCTTCACCATCACTGTTTCGTTTATCAGTTTCACCTCCATATACACAATTTCCGCCTGTGTATGTGTTAAATCGATCATATCAGTGACTTACGATTAAATCTGGACCTACAGCATTATTTACGTACGCTTTTATTAATGAAGTATGATGTTATGTTTTTTGCAAATATTTGAAGTTAATGTTTTATGTAAAAGCTAGAACTCACCAGCGTAGCTGACTTTTTAGTATGCACATTCAGGTTAAGGCAGGTTACGATGATGGAAGGTGATGCTGGGCGGCTTGATGATTTACCCGGATGATACGAAGACTGGCATCCTGTTATGATTAGATTATGTTATATTTATGTAATAGACTATGTTACGCTTCCGCATGTTGAACATTGTAATGGTCATGTTTTAATGAAGTATTTTCCGCTGCGTTATTTTGATATTCAAGTTTAAGAACTGTTTGTAAATGAGTAAACCCAACAAGTGAGGCCTCCCGGGTTTGGGGCCTTACAAGTTGGTATCAGAGCAATAGTTTAAGGGATTCGAACACTCCAAGTGTCTGAACTTAAACTGTGAATGGGACCGAAAGCGGATTCTAGTACCGGTAACTCGAGCCACAACATCAGGTATGAAGGTAGTATATATTTACATATATAGTATGCCTTAGAAAGTGGTAGATAAGGACTTGTGTTCTGATGGAATCACAAAGGTGGTCAAATAAAAATCGAAAGGTAATGTAATGGTTAATTACAGATGGCCAGTGTATATTAACATCTTACAGTGCTTGTTGAATTTTATTTGTTAACTAGCGTGATGACATTGGATTCCTTGTCTTATAGAACGAAATGGCGGGACGAAAGAACGGAAGGCGTGGTGGGGGCCGCATCGGTGGTCGCACCAGTGGTCGTAACGGTGGGCGCGGCAGGACCCGTGCGCACCAAGAGTATAGTGAAGAAGAAAGTGTTCACACTGAACCGACGGTTGGTGTGCATGGAACCGAGCAGACACTGGTTGAAGAACAACCTTTCACTTTTGAACCAGAAGTGAGAGCAGCCATAGCTCGAGAGTTCACAAAGTTAATGAAAGTTTCTTTTCCAGGACTGTTAGCAGAAGCATTAAAGAAGGTTAATGAGACGGGTGGGTCTAACACGGCGGTTGATACCCCGAACACTGAGGCGATCAACGCACCGCTTAACCGTGGTTGCGACTATAAGTCCTTTAAGGCATGTGACCCGCCGGTCTTGACTGGGAAGAAAGACGCGGTAGCTATGTTTGATTGGGTAATCCGTATGGAAGCTGCCATTCGCCTGAGCGAGTGTCGAACGAATCAAGTTGTGAAATTTGCTGCTAACTCCTTGAGAGAGGAAGCATCCCATTGGTGGGAAGGTGTACGTCAAGCAAAAGGGAGCAAGGTTATGGATGCAATGATGTAGGCTGACTTGAAAACTTTGGTGATCAAGAATTTCTGCCCAATGAACGAGATTGAAAAGGTAGAAAGGGAATTTCTGGGTTTGAAGGCTGGGAGCATGACGCACCGGCAATACACAACCCGACTCAATGAACTGGCACGTCTGGTGCCACATCTTGTCACGACTGAGGAAAGAAAGATTGCATGATACATTCAAGGACTGCCGGACCAGGTCCGCACCTATGTTAAGGCAAACGCCCCTACTACCTATGATTCGGTAGTAGAACTGAGCGGCGTGGTATTTGATGATCTGGCGCTGAATGTCGTTGCCATTGAAGAGCCTAAGAAGAAGCTGAGTTTTCCTGCTAAGCGATCGAATGGGAAGTTATTTGGGGCTCGGGACAAACAGGCTAGAGTAGGTGAGACGACAGTCTGTATAAAATGTGGGGTAAGACATGCGGGTGAATGTCGGCTAGGGTCAAATCTGTGCTTTAAATGCGGCAAAACCGGACACTACTCCCGTGAATGCCCGCAAGGCTTCAAATGCTACAACTGTGGGGAGAGTGGTCATATGAGCCGGGAATGCACCAAGCCCAGGATGGGTCAAGCAGGGAAAGGGAAAGGCCCGGAGAGGAAAGAAGAGAGACCCCGAGCAAAGACTTGAGCGTACGCGCTGACGCAAGACCAGGCCAGGGCGGACCCCGACGTGGCGTCAGGTACGTTTATCCTTGACAACACTTTTGTATCTGTGTTATTCGATTCAGGTGCCAGTAAGATTTTTATATCTGTGACTTTTTATAAACGAATGAAGTGCACTATCAGTCAGCTAGAAAGGGCTTTTAGCGTAGAAACCGCTGAGGGTAGAACTGCGAGAGTGATCGATGTAGTTGACAACTCCACGATAAAGATAGAAGGTCATAGGTTCTCTGTCAGGTTGTTTGTCATGGTTTTGGGTGGGTTCGATGTCGTGTTAGGAATGGATTGGCTAACTGCCAATGAAGCACAAATTATATGTAAACGAAAGATAATCTGACTCAAGGCTCCGGATGGTAGCAAAGTCGAGGTTTTTGGAGATCGTGACGCCCTGATGCCAAACGTCATCTCGATGATTAAGGCAACATATTACTTGAGGCACGGATGCGAGGCTTATCTGGTGTACGTAATTGACGAGTGTAAGGAAGTGAAGGAACTAGACGATGTACCCGTGCTACGCGAGTACCCGGAGGTGTTTCCAGAGGATTTGCCTGGGATACCACCCTACAGAGAGATCGAATTTCGAATCGACTTAGTACCATATGCCCAGCCTGTGGCTAAGGCTCCATATCGACTAGCACCAGTGGAGATGAAAGAGTTAATGGTACAACTAGACGAGTTACTTGAAAAGGGATTTATCCAACCGAGCATCTCGCCGTGGGGTGCTCCGGTGTTGTTTGTGAAGAAGAAATACAGTTCGATGAGAATGTGTATTGATTATCGCGAGTTGAATAAACGTACGGTGAAGAACAAGTACCCTTTACCAAGGATCGACGACCTGTTCGATCAATTGCAAGGCGCAAGTTGGTTCTCAAAAATCGACCTTCGGTCCGGGTACCATCAGTTGAAGGTGAGGGAAGAAGACATACCGAAAACTGCATTTCGCACGCGTTATGCACATTTTGAGTTCCGCGTAATATCTTTTGGATTGACGAACGCCCCCGCAGCGTTCATGGATTTGATGAATAGAGTTTGTCGACCAATGCAGGATCGATCGGTAATCGTGTTCATCGATGATATCCTCATCTACTCCAAGAATGAGGGTGATCACGCGTGTCACTTGAAGGAAGTATTGGAAGCTCTGAAGAAGGAAAAGTTGTATGCTAAGTTCTCCAAATGCGCGTTCTGGCTTAGGGAAGTCCAATTCCTAGGTCACGTCATTAACCCGAACGGCATTATGGTTGACCCAGCAAAGATAGTGACGGTAAGGGAATGGAATATTCCTAAGACGCCAACTGAAATCCGCAGTTTCTTGGGATTGGCAGGCTACTATCGGAGATTCATCCAGAATTTCTCAAAAATAGCTTCACCATTGACAAAGTTGACTCGGAAGGAGGTAAAGTATGAATGGGGTTCGACCCAGGACAAGGCGTTTAAGGAATTGAAGGAGAAACTAACCCATGCTCCAGTCTTGGCCCTTCCCGAGGGCAATGAAGACTTAGTGGTATACTCTGATGCTTCGGGTTAGGGATTGGAATGCGTGTTGATGCAACGCGGGAGAGTGATCGCGTATGCATCACGGCAGTTGAAGATTCACGAAGCTAATTATCCGACTCACGATTTGGAACTTGTTGCTGTCGTATTCACATTAAAAATCTGGAGGCACTACCTTTACGGGGTGAAGTTTACTATTTACTCCGACCACAAAAGTTTGAAGTACTTCTTCGAACAAAAGGAACTTAATATGAGGCAGAGGCGATGGTTGGAACTGTTGAAAGACTATGACTGTGAAATAATATACCATCTTGGAAAGGCAAACGTGGTGGCTGACGCTCTAAGCCAAAAGGATGTGCCTACTCCTATTAGAGTGAAAGCTTGCCAGTTGGTGGTAACATCGGATGTGATGAGAGAAATTGAAAAGGCTCAAGATGAGACACTTAAAGAAGAAAACATAAAGAAGGAAAGGATGGTTGGCCAACAGGACAAGTTAGAATAGAACACCCTTGGTGTTAGGACACGTTTTGGACGGGTATGGATACCTATGGGTGGCGAGCTTAGAACCAAAATCTTGGATGAGGCTCATAAGCCTCGGTACTCTATCCATCCTAGTACCAATAAAATGTACCAAGACCTAAGGAAGGAATACTAGTGGCCTGGAATGAAACACGAAGTGACAAAGTACGTAAGCAAGTGCTTGACTTGCTCACAAGTAAAGGCCGAACACCAGAAACCGTATGGAAAGATTCGACCACTTGATATACCGGAATGGAAGTGGGAACACATTACCATGGACTTCATAACTAAGCTACCACGCACAGCTAAAGGTCATGACGCCATTTGGGTAATTGTGGACCGTTTAACGAAGAGTGCTCATTTCCTACCTATTCGCGAGACGTTCTCGTCGAAAAGGTTAGCAGAAGTGTTTATTAACGAAGTAGTAGCACGGCATAGGATGCCTTTGACGATCGTATACGACCGGGACACACGATTCACATCGAGGTTCTGGAAAAGATTTCACGAGGCGATGGGCACGAGACTCAATGTTAGCACGGCATACCACCCGCAAACGGATGGTCAGTCCAAAAGGACCATTCAGACATTGGAGGATATGCTTCGTGCTTGTATTATCGATTTCGGCGGCAGTTGGGACAGTCATCTGCCGTTAGCCGAATTCTCCTACAACAATAGTCATCACACGACGATAGGCATGCCGCCTTACGAAATGTTGTATGGGAGAAGATGCAGGACCCCGGTTTATTGGGGTGAGATTGGACATAAGGAATTAGGAAGTCTTGAATTCGTAAGAGAAACGTGGGAAAGGTTTGATCAAATCAAAGCACGGATGAAGGCCGCACAAGATCGTCAGAAGTCCTATGCGGATAAACGACGAAGGCTTATTAAGTTTGATGTTGGGGACAGAGTAATGTTGAAAGTGTCACCCTGGAAGGGAATCATATGATTCAGAAAGAGAGGAAAGTTAAGTCCGAGGTTTGTCGGACCATTCAGGATAATGGCACGGGTTGGTGAGGTCGCTTATCGGTTAGAGTTGCCTGATGAGTTAAGTGGGATTCATCCTACCTTCCATGTATCACATTTGCAAAAGTGTTTGGCGGATGAATCGGCTCACGTACCACTTACTGACATCGAGGTCGACAACAGCCTTAACTACATCAAAGAACCCGTGGCTATCTTAGACAGAAAGGAGAAGCGTTTGCGTAATAAGATTATTCAATTGGTTAAAGTCCAATGGAAGCATCGAAGGGGATTGGAGGCCACTTGGGAAACGGATACGGAAATGAGGGAGTCGTACCCTCAACTATTTGACTTATGATAGGTTTCGGGGACGAAACCTATTGTAAGGGGGTAGACTTGTAACATCCCAAAAATAAAACGACAGTTATAATAACAGAATATACGAACGAGGCATGTCGGGTAGGGACGGATGGGCCGGCGGGCTGTAAGGGGAGCCTCCCCTATAAATAGCCAAGGTCACCACCCATTTCTCTCATTTGCAACATCTAGAGAGAGAAACCGTAGAGAGAAAAAGTTGTCGTATCGACACGAGATGTGAGAAGTGTGTTGCTCCAGAGCTCGTGAGAAGAACCACCGGATCAGAAACTCGATTCAGGTAACGATCAGGCCTAAATCTGAGTTTTTGTTTGTTTTTGAGTTTTTCGGGTTTTGGATTAAAATGTAACGTTTTTACGGATGAAATTGGAAGAAAAACATATATTTGGATTCCTTAATGAAAAGCAAACGTTTTGAAGTAAACAAGTTCGGGATCTTGACGTGATCAGACCCGAAGGCGAAAGTTAGGGTTTTTGCGAGGAAGCAGTTCGTGCATACTTATCTAGTACGCATGAAGCTGATCCTGCGTACATACCAAGTACGCAAGAAGAGGATCCTGCGTACTTATCAAGTACGCATGAAGAGGGTCATGCGTACTTATCAAGTACGCATGAAGCAGGTACTGTGTATTTATCAAGTACGCATGAAGCAAAGTCTGCGCACTTATTAAGTACGCAAGAACAAGTCCCTGCGCACTTGCTAAGTGCGCAGGCAGCAGGCTGATTAAGTAAAGTCAGTATGTTTAGAATGGTTAAACCGTTAGAGTCGGGATTGGGTCTGATGTGTATTTAACTAATCAATTCAGATCGGAAGTGACGTTGTTGGACCTTTGTTTAGGACAACCCAGATTAGCTTATACGGTGAGTTCTAGAAGCCCTCTTTTAAATGTTTTAATAATGTTTTTGGGCTGGTGTGCATATGTAACGATGTGACTTTTTTATAAAACGATGTTTATGAATGTTGTATGTGACGTTTTATAAAATGATGTTTACGAACGATGTTTTGGAAGGAAGGGTTATGAAAGAAGTGTTTATGAAATATTTTGCCAAAAGAAGTTTGTGAAGTGTTTATGAATGAAGGAATGATTTTTAATAAAACGTACGAATGCTTTAACTGAAATTTTGAAGTAAAAGAAGTGAATGTTTACGAAAGTCACAAACGAACGAATCTACCAATATTCCTTAGGGAATGAAGGTTATGGGTATAGGAAGTATGTTATGAGCCTTTACCTTTTAGGGGCCTTTGTGGCTGGCCAACTGTTGTACAACTGGGGTGATGACGGTCACCAAGGGGATTATCGTGATCCTTGAAGTTTGGTACGAGTTACCTTACGGGGTAGTCGTGCTTGAAGCTTGGTACTTGCGCCTTACGGGGTGCAGTTCTTGAAGTTTGGTACGTGTCATCCTTGTGATGTCGTGCTTGAAGTTGGTGTTGAATAACCTAAGTATCGGGCCCTAGGAGTTCTTCACCCGAAGGACAGTACGGTGTTGATGGGCCTAGTGGTGGTGATCTTTTGGTTATTCCACTAGTATGTGACGTATGGATTTGACGGTTACGAGAAGGCGCAGATTCGATATGTTCGTTGACTTATGTTTATCATGTATTATGTTTTTTGTTATTGCATTATTTACGTACGCTTTTATTAATGAAGTATGATGTTATGATTTTGACAAATATTTGAAGTTAATGTTTTATGTAAAAGCTAGAACTCACCAGCGTAGCTGACTTTTTAGTATGCACATTCAGGTTAAGGCAGGTTACGATGATGGAAGGTGATGTTGGGCTGCTTGATGAGTTACCCGGATGATACGAAGACTGGCATCCTGTTATGATTAGATTATGTTATATTTATTTAATAGACTATGTTACGCTTTCGCATGTTGAACAATGTAATGGTCATGTTTTAATGAAGTATTTTCCGCTGCGTTATTTTGATATTCAAGTTTAAGAACTGTTTGTAAATGAGTAAATCCAACAAGTGAGGCCTCCCGGGTTTGGGGCCTTACAACTCATCCTGTACTACCAATGATAATAATGAAAATCTTACCATCTCGTCGACATAGACTTAACTTACTATACTAATAACTAATACCCAAGAACAAGTATCAACTCGACACCTGATTAACACAACATACTCTAGACATTGGCATACTCAGCCCTAACCCAAACTTTCACAATCAATTGACACGACCGTTATACACGTCATGCCACAGCTTTAATACGAAAATAAATCTAAATCTATGTACCACAATAATATTATCCACACATTGTCTAACATTTCCACATTAATAACATCACATGCATAATAAATATAGCTCAATGTTTGCATGCAATTCAACATACACACAACTATACACGTAAACACATACCTCGTCACTGCACACTCGGCAGGGCGTTCAACATACCCCGACCTCATCATTAACCTGTTAAATACATGTCACCGTTGGTGACTTCCCGAAGGACCTCATCCTTCACAATCCCATTTGCTGTGCCATAATGACAACGATGCAAACACGACATATAAATATAACACTTAATATCACACATCATTTACTTGACTCATTAACTACACTTGTACCTCACGCATAACCCTAGAACAACATATTTATTATCATGAATTCATAAGCATTTGATGTACGACACGACTCTTCCCGTTCGGCCCTTAACACGACACACATTAATAACCCATAGCCTTAACTCACACATTTCCATGAATCCACCATAGACCCTACGATCACTTAATACTTATTTTGTATTTAAAACGCATCGGGTTAGAACCCGAAATCCTTAACACATTTAATTGAGTAAACTTATTTCATAAGTGTGTACGATAGCCCCAAAACTTCAAAAACATATAAAGAGGGGAATTAGAAACTCTTCGGTTTTGCTAAGTCCCAGTCCCTGTTCTGCAACTACCCTGCTTACGCTCGTAGCCTAGACCTGTCAAATGTAGGATCACAGGATCAAAAACACGTCCTAAACATACGTTGGATAACGTACAACAGTATAATAAAATCACGAGTTCCATTCGCATGTCCGCCTAACACCATGAGATCCTATTTGTAACGAACCAAAATCCGGGTTTCGTTTTTAAATAAATAAATATTCTAATAAATATTATGGTGAAAATAATATTTTAGAAATAAGTTGAAGCAATTGGGTTTCAAGTTAGTAACGGGGTTATACTAGTTTCTAACTAGTTTTGGAGTGAAATGGATGATTTGGAAGTGGAGGTGCTAAATGTGTAACATGGTAAAATCTGCCATATTGACTAGTGAAAGTCAAAATTGAGTTCATTGTTGGTGTTGAGGTCGTTCATTTCAAGAGAGAAAAGAGGTGTCGGAGCAAAATCGAGCATTTGGATCTTGAATTGTGAAGTTTTTGACTCACACAACACCTTCCTAACATCAAGTAAGTGATTATCTTCCTTTGATTTCACTTTTGAATGTGTTAGTTGGTGGGTTTTGTAGAAATCCAAAAATTATGAATGCATGTGGTTAATTGGTGTTAGATTGTTGATAATCTAGCTAAACTAAAGATAAAGAATGGTGATTAACATCATAGAACCCTTTAATTTTGATTATGAGAAGTTAGGATTTATATGGAGAAAATTGGGGGGGTTTGGATTATGATGAATGGATGTTGAATTGGTGATGATTAAGTGTTTATATGGTGTTAGACACTTGAATTAATACCAAATTAACCTAATGATAATTGTGGAATGAAAAATTAGTGTCATGGAATTGGAAATGAAAACTCAAGCAGGTGAGTTTGGATTGAAAGAGGGTGTTTGAATATGGGAATAACCCAAACGGGTCAGTTTGGGTTGGGAATGGAAATTGGATTGTGAACCCAATTATAATGTGATTTTGATGTATAATTAGATTACTAAACTATGTGTATATATTTAGGTAATCAAATTGGGAATCGAGAAGGTGGTGCGGGATCTTCTAACCCGAAAGGTAAGCCTTTGCACTTAGCTTTATTGATAATGGATGGTATATGTGTTATGTTGCGTACTATGTTGTTGAAATGAATATGAATGAACTAGTATGTGTAAATGAATTGTAAGGCCCCAAACCCGGGAGGCCTCACTTGTTGGATTTACTCATTCACAAACAGTTATTAAACTTGAATATCAAATAACGCATCGGAATCATTCATTCATCATAATTAATACTTGTTCAAACATGCGGAAGCATAACATTGTCAAATACATAAATATAACATAAACAACTCATAACGGGATGCCAGTCTTCATGATCAACCGGGTAACTCTTCTTGCTTTCCAAGCATCACCGTCCATCGTCCATACCTGCTTTAACCTGAATGTACATACTAAAAAGTCACCTATGCTGGTGAGTTATAGCTTTACATAAAACCTTAACATAAACATTTTGCCAAAACATAACATACATTTGTTTAGCAAAAGCGTACGTAAAACATGCAATAACTTAACATCATCAAAACATCGTAACATAGCATCATAACATAAGTCAACATGAATCGAATCAGCGCCTTCTCGTAACCATCAATCCCATACATCGCATACCAGCGGATGAACTTAAGGCTCGTTACCTCTAAGGCATCCGTCACCCAGGCCCCTTAGGCTCGTTACCTTTAGGTGGACCAAACATAACTTAGGCACTATTTCCCCGCAAGGAATAGTACCTTCCATCGGGATCCCGGTAATCCCATGGGTGACCGTCGTCACCCCATCATCAACCAGTTGTACAACCGTTAGCCAGCCACAAAGCCCCCCCGTAAGGGTGAGGCCAATACATACAAACATACATACCTTAGCTCCCGTAGGAACTCGTGGCAGATTCGTTCATTCGTGACTTTCATAAAACCTTAACCTCTTTTTAGTTAAAGCATTCGTACATTTTATTAAACAAAACATCATCTCTTTCGTAAACCTTTCGTAAACTTCATTTGGCAAAACATTTCATAAACATCATCTCGTAAACATCATATCGTAAACATGCATTGTAAACATCGTTTCGTAAACATCATTTCATAAACATCATTTTGTAAACCTCGTTTCGTAAACCTCATTTCAAAACATCATTCCGTATGTATGCACACCGGCTCAAAAACATTTAATTAAAACATTTAAAGAAGGGCTTCTAGAACTCACCGGATAAGCTAATCTGGGTTGTCCTAAACAAAGGTCTAACAACGTCACTTCCGATCTGAATTGATTAGTTAAATACACATCAGACCAAATCCCGACTCTAAGGGTTTAACCATTCTAAACATACTGACTTTACTTAACCAGTCTGATGCATGCGCACTTAGCAAGTGCGCAGGGCCTTGTTCTTGCTTTACTTAATAAGTGCGCAGACTTCGCTTCATGCGTACTTGATAAGTGCGCAGACTTTGCTTCATGTGTACTTGATAAGTACACAGACTTTACTTCATGCGTACTTGATAAGTACGCAGGAACTTCTTCATGCGTACTTGATAAGTACGTAGACTTTCTTCCCCGTAAAAACCCTAACTTTCGCATGCGGGTCTGATCACGTCAAGATCTCGAACTTGTTTACATTCAAAACATTTGCTTTTCGTTTAAGAACTCAAATCTATGTTTTTCTTCCAGTTTCATCCGTAAAAACGTTACCTTTTCGTCCAAAACCCGAAAAACCCAAAAACGAACAAAAACTCAGTTCTAGGTTGGATCGTTACCTGTATCGAGCTTCTGATTCAGAGGTTCCTCTCACGAGCTATGGAGCAACGCACTCCTTCAATCTTGGGTCGATCCGCCAACTTTCTCTCTCTATGGTTTCTCTCTCTAGAACTTGCAAATGAGAGAAATGTGGAATGTGTTAGGCTATTTATAGGGGAAGGGATCCCTCCCCTCAAGTTCGTCGGCCCATCTGGCCCGGCCCGTCACGCCTCGTTCATTTATTCCTTTCGTCTTACGTATAACCCATTATTTTAATCGTCGTCTTATTTTTAGGATGTTACAAGTCTACCCCCTTACAATAGGTTTCGTCCCCAAAACCTATCATAAGTCAAATAGATGAGGATATGACTCCCTCATTTCCTTCTCCGTTTCCCAAGTAGATTCCGATCCCTTTCGATGCTTCCATTAGACTTTAACCAATCGAATAATCTTATTACGCAAACGTTTCTCCCTTCTGTCTAAGACGGCCACAGGTTCTTCGATGTAGTTAAGGCTGTTGTCGACCTCGATGTCAGTAAGTGGTACGTGAGCCGATTCATCCGCCAAACACTTTCGCAAGTGTGATACATGGAAGGTAGGATGAATCCCACTTAACTCATCAGGCAGCTCTAGTCGATAAGCAACTTCACCAACCCGTTCCATTATCCTGAATGGTCCGACAAACCTCGGACTTAACTTTCCTCTCTTCCTGAATCGTATGATTCCCTTCCAGGGTGACACTTTCAACATTACTCTGTCCCCAACATCAAACTCGATAGGCCTTCGTCGTTTATCCGCATAGGATTTCTGACGATCTTGTGCGGCCTTCATTCGTGCCTTGATTTGATCAAACCTTTCCGACGTTTCTCTTACTACTTCAAGACTCCCTAATTCCTTTTGTCCAATCTCACCCCAACAAACCGGGGTCCTGCATCTTCTCCCATACAACATTTCGTAAGGCGGCATGCCTATAGTCGTGTGATGACTATTGTTGTAGGAGAATTCGGCTAACGGCAGATGACAGTCCCAACTGCCGCCAAAATAGATAATACAAGCACGAAGCATATCCTCCAATGTCTGAATGGTCCTTTCGGACTGACCATCCGTCTGTGGGTGGTATGCCGTGCTGATATTAAGCCTCGTGCCCATCGCCTTATGAAATCTTTTCCAGAACCTCGATGTGAACCATGTGTCCCGGTCGGATACGATCGTCGAAGGCTTCCCATGCCGCGCTACTACTTCGTTAATAAATACTTCCGCTAACCTTTCCGATGAGAACGTCTCGCGAATAGGTAGAAAATGAGCACTCTTTGTTAATCGGTCCACAATTACCCAAATGGTGTCATGAACTTTAGTTGTGCGAGGTAGCTTGGTTATGAAGTCCATGGTAATGTGTTCCCACTTCCATTCCGGTATATCAAGAGGTTGAATCTTTCCATAAGGTTTCTAGTGTTCAGCCTTTACTTGTGAGCAAGTCAAGCACTTGCTTACAAACTTTTTCACCTCATGTTTTAACCCAGCCACCAGTATTCCTTCCTCAGATCTTGGTACATTTTATTGGTACCAGGATGGATAGAGTATCGAGACTTATGAGCCTCATCCAGGATTTTGGTTCAAAGCTCGCCACCCATAGGTATCCATACCCGTCCAAAACATGTCCTAACACCAAGGGTGTTATATTCCAACTTGTCCTGTTGGCCAACCATCCTTTCCTTCTTTATGTTTTCTTCCTTAAGTGCTTCATCTTGAGCTCTTTCGATTTCCCTCATCACATCTAATGTTACCACCAACTGACAAGCTTTCACTCTAATAGGAGTAGGCACATCCTTTCAGCTTAGAGCGTCAGCCACCACGTTTGCCTTTCCAGGATGGTATATGATTTCACATTCATAATCTTTCAGGAGTTCCAACCATCGTCTCTGCCTCATATTAAGCTCTCTTGATGTTTTCTCGAATAACTTTATCTATTTGGTTCTCATTCGTGTTTCACGGGTGTGACTTAACTCGAGTCCACTAAACACGTATGTGGATTTGAGATGTGGAGCAAGCCAACACTTAGGGGTGTCTCTTAGGAGCTTTAGTATGACGTTGAATTTGGCGTCTTCCATCCGAACCAAACCCTAGTCTGTAGACGTTGATCATTCCTCGTTTTCCCGTTGATAGATTCTTGTGTAGTCTTGAATATACCTCTCTCGTTCTTGATTGATGTTATCTTTTTCAGCATCGTACATCCCTAGTCGGTCCTTCACATCTAACCGTTAGGGTCCTTATCTATTCATTTTACGTGAACTGTCTTATCAAACTCGGAGTCGTCCACCGAAGACTCCATTGCCATAAATTCATCTCCTCATTAAGTTTATCTGCTCTGTCATCTAGACCGTTACTATCGATCATCTCGGGACTGTTTGGATCATTGTGTATATCTCATAAGCTATCCATGGTGCATTCGTCCTCGAAGGACCATACCATACCGTTCTCGAATGAATCATACCATCTCGTTCCCGAATGAATCCTACTATCAAGTTTTCGAAGGTACCATACCATCCACATCGTCTCGTTCCCTAAGGAACCATATCGCTTCATTCCAGAAGGAACCGTATCGCTTCGTTCCCGTACGAACCGTATTGCTTCATTCCCGTAGGAACCATATCGCTTTGTTCCCGTAGGAACCGCATCACTTCGTTCCCGTAGGAACCGTATGAGGTATCCCCCAAACATACAAGGTATCCCTTATCGCACTCAACTTATCGGGAAGGTATTCATTCAGATGGAACACTAGTCACTCGAACTTTTCATTCATATTTTCATACACAATCTCCTTCTAGTGTACTTGTCAGGTTTTACGTTTCACATCGTTGGTTCATTGAACACCATTCTTCCTACATATCACTGGATGGTCTTAGTGATTGGCATCCCATCTGACCGACAATATATACTTTCTAGCTACTCGTTTTCGTTAGCCTTTACTGTATGCAATTCTTCTAAAGTCATCTTCGTTGGTCTTAATACGGATAAACGACACGTACGGTGATACTCGTACTTTCATTTCCTTTCTAGTTTCAGTGGGTCCCTCAACGGCTTTCCAATTCTAACAACACTCGTAGCTATTGACTAGACTTAGCCATAGTAGAGCATTCTCTGAGTCGCCTTGAATTTCTTCTTAGCGCCCATGCCTTACTTCACATTGTTGGTCAAAACTTGTCCTTCACATTCATTCTAGACAAAAAATCCTTGGGTCGGATCTGGTTTGATTTGGTTTAGTCTGCACGCCTTAATTAACATCGCGGTTCCTGTCTCTCGTTGTTGTTGGTATATCTATTTTCTTGTTTCAGGAGATACTCTTATTAGTTGTCTGGGACTGTCTTCTACATGGAAAGATGCCATTTGTGCATTCGTGCACTCATATATTCTTTGGACATACACTTGTGTGGTTATTTCCTTCATGCTCATGCATACTTCGATAGTAGATCGATTCTTATTCATCATAACGCGTTTGTGCAAAGCGTAGTCCACACTAGCTCCTTGGCATCCTTCATACGTATGCTCGTCTGACTTAAGTAAACCGAAGTTTCTTTCCTCCTCATCTTGCCTGTGGCTCGTACTTGCTGACATCATTCACCGTTGTAAGGTACACCATCTTTGACATCGTTACCATTACTAATGATGTTCATCAATCTCCTTAATCGTTACTCGGGTGACTAACATCTCGTAGTCGTGGTTGAGTAATTGGATCAACTCTGATACGTAAGCATTAATCAATACCATAAGATTCGCCATCATGCACGTGCACCTATAAATTCACAATTTCGCGGATCAAACAAAATTACCAATTTACCTTACTCGAGCATTCTAGTTCCTCTTATAACACTTCATAATACTCGTGTCTCTTCAAAGTTGATATTTTGTCCCAGTATTCTCCTCAACACCTCTTACCACTTTCGCACTAAGTCAACACAACAGAGGACATCTCGCATCACACTCGTACGGTCTCATGCATACTACCTCCTGGTTCCGCAAGAACACTTGCCTCTTTACTATAAACTTGGTGGGCGGGAATCCTACCATGTCGTCCGGTACGACCCCCACCACGCCTTTCGCCTACCCTACCCTTCATTTCGTTCTTAAAGACAAGGAATCCAATGTTATCACACTAGTTAACAAATAAAATTCAACAAGCACTGTAAGATGTTAATATACACTGTCCATCTGCAATTAACCATTACACTACCTTTCAATTTCTATTTGACCACCTTTGTGATTCCATCAGAACACAAGTCCTTACCTAACCCTTTCTAAGGCATACTACATACACATACTCTACTTTTCATACCTGATGCTATGGCTCGAGTTACCCGTACTGGCATCCGCTTTCGATCCCATTCACAGTTTAAGTTCAGACACTGGGAGTGTTCGAATCTCCTATTGCTCTGATACCAACTTGTAAGGCCCCAAACACGGGAGGCCTCACTTGTTGGATTTACTCATTCACAAACAGTTACTAAACTTGAATATCAAATAACGCAACAGAATCATTCATTCATCATAATTAATACTTGTTCAAACATGCGGAAACGTAACATTGTCAAATACATAAACATAACATAAACAACTCATAACAGGATGCCAGTCTTCATGATCAACCATGTAACTCTTCTCGCTTGCCAAGCATCACCGTCCATCGTCCATACATGCCTTAACCTGAATGTGCATACTAAAAAGTCAGCTACGCTGGTGAGTTCTAGCTTTACATAAAACCTTAACATAAACATTTTGCCAAAAACATAACATACATTTGTTTAGCAAAAGCGTACGTAAAACATGCAATAACTTAACATCATCAAAACATCGTAACATAGCATCATAACATAAGTCAACATGAATCGAATCTGCGCCTTCTCGTAACCGTCAATCCCATACATCGCATACCAGCGGATGAACTTAAGGCTCGTTACCTCTAAGTCATCCGTCACCCAGGTCCCCTAAGGCTCGTTACCTCTAGGTGGAACAAACATAACTTAGGCACTATTTCCCCGTAAGGAATAGTACCTTCCATCGGGATCCCGGTAATCCCATGGGTGACCGTCGTCACCCCATCATCAACCAGTTGTATAACCGTTAGCCAGCCACAAAGGCCCCCCGTAAGGGTGAGGCCAATACATACATACATACATACATACATACCTTAGCTCCCGTAGGAACTCGTGGCATATTCATTCATTCATGACTTTCATAAAACCTTTACCTCTTTTTAGTTAAAGCATTCATATGTTTTACTAAACAAAACATCATCTCTTTCGTAAACCTTTCGTAAACTTCATTTGGCAAAATATTTCATAAATATCATCCCGTAAACATCATTTCGTAAACATCGCATCGTAAACATAATTTCGTAAACATCATTTCATAAACATCATTTCGTAAACCTCGTTTCGTAAACCTCATTTCAAAACATCATTCCGTATGTATGCATACCAGCCCAAAAACATTTAATTAAAACATTTAAAGAAGGGCTTCTAGAACTCACCGGATAAGCTAATCTGGGTTGTCCTAAACAAAGGTCTAACAACGTCACTTCCGATCTGAATTGATTAGTTAAATACACATCAGACCAAACCCCGACTCTAACGGTTTAACCATTCTAAACATACTGACTTTACTTAACCAGCATGATGCCTGCGCACTTAGCAAGTGCGCAGGGCCTTGTTTTTGCGTATTTAATAAGTGCGCAGACTTTGCTTCATGCGTACTAGATAAGTACGCAGACTTTGCTTCATGCGTACTTGATAAGTATGCAGAAACTTCTTCATGCGTACTTGATAAGTACGCAGACTTTCTTCCCCGTAAAAACCCTAACTTTCGCATGCGGGTCTGATCACGTCAAGATCCTGAACTTGTTTACATTCAAAACATTTGCTTTTCATTTAAGAACTCAAATCTATGTTTTTCTTTCGGTTTCATCCGTAAAAACGTTACCTTTTCGTCCAAAACTCGAAAAACCCAAAAACGAACAAAAACTCAGATACCTGTATCGAGCTTCTGATTCGAAGGTTCCTCTCACGAGCTATGGAGCAACGCACTCCTTCAATCTTAGGTCGATCCGCCAACTTTCTCTCTCTACGGTTTCTCTCTCTAGAACTTGCAAATGAGAGAAATGTGGAATGTGTTAGGCTATTTATAGGGGAAGGGACCCCTCCCCTCAAGTTCGCCGGCCCATCTGGCCCGACCCGTCATGCCTCGGTCATTTATTCCTTTCGTCTTACGTATAACCCGTTATTTTAATCGTCGTCTTATTTTTGGGATGTTACATGAATGAATGTAGTTATAGTTGTAATACTATAATGGATATGTGTAAATGAATGAATGTAGTTATAGTTGTAATACTATAATTGATATGTATAAATGAGGTTATGATCTAAGTATCATAATGGAAATGAGGTTATGGTTTAAATACCAAAATGGAAATGAGGTTATGATCTAAGTATCATAATGGAAGTGAGGTTATGGTTTAAATACCATAATGGAAATGAGGTTATGGTCTAAGAACCATAATGGAAATGGATACGAGGTTATGATCTAAGTATCATAATGGAAATGAGGTTATGGCCTATGTGCCATAATGGAAATGGAAAAGTGTAATCAAAATGTTAATTATGATTGACTAATGAAAAGAAAGGAACTTGTAAGGTGGAATGCAAGTTAATTGTAGCCTAATGAAAAATTGGGTGCAAACGGGTTAAATGGGTGAATGGGTGAAAATAAGTTGTATTTGCTTGTTTGATATGTTTATCTTCATTACTAATGGTTGATACATGTGGTGTTATGTAGGAAAAGCTCCGATGTAGTCCGAGTCAAGTCCATTTGGCGAAAGGAGGATTCTTGTACGCATTTTTGTGATTTTGGGGTTTAAAAGAAAATCCTTAACTTGTTGTGTAAATTGATACTTGAATTGGTGTTTTGGTGTTTATAAAGGGTGTTTTGATGTTGCAAATGATGTTTGAAATGTTTGGTCAAAAACCCAAGTGTTGAGGATTTTTAGTGTCATGTTGATGGATTGAAAAATTGGAAAATTTGGTTAAGTATGGAATTGTGCAGGAACATGTAACTTTCTGTTTACTGGGAGTTCTTCGTGCCACGCGAAGATGTCTGTCTGGTCTTTCGCGACACGTGAAGGATAAAAAAATAAAAAAATTTATTGGGATAAAAGCTTTTGCGCGTTTAAATGTTTTATTAATTGGTTTTCCAATTAAGGGTGTTACACTATTCTCAACCCCCTTTCATATTGAACCGTTCGTGACTCGATCAGAAATCGTATACGAGTACCTGGTCCCACGCATGCATGCATGCAAACCCCATGCTCACAAAAACCCTACTCGGGTGTTACTCGATTCCACTCTCCCCCGCGTTCACCACCGTGATCCACCGTCGTGCACACCGCCGAGACCCGCCATTATCTCATTCGTCTAGCCACAGCCCTAACCGGCTATGCACCATCCGAGCTCCACACTGTTGCGTTCCTCTTAGCCGATTCCACCGTCCCCGACTATACCCGATCTCGCTGCCTCCACTTCCGCGCTGCCACGACCGTCACCGCCCGTTGCTGGCATCACGTCCCCCACCACAGCCTCCTCCATGGCCCCCACCACAGCCTCCTCCATTATCTCCTTCGTCTAGCCGCAGCCCTAACCGGCTATTCACCATCCGGGCTCCACACTGTTGCGTTCCTCTTAGCCGATTCCACCGTCCCCGACTATACCCGATCTCGCTGCCTCCACTTTCGCACGGCAACGACCGTCACCGCCCGTTGCTGGCATCACGTCCCCCACCACAACCTCCTCCATGGCTGCCATCGCGCTCCACAGTCGCCGGAGCCGTCGTAGTGCTGCGCCACCACAGCCAACGTCGTACCTTCACCATGTCTCTCTCTCTCTCTCTTCGGCAAACCCGTCACCAACAAGCCGGATTTCGCCTGTCGGTTGTCACCCTTGCGCATCTTCGTTAGCAATCTCCGTTCAGCGTCACAACCACCATAGCCAGCCTCCCTTCCGACCACAATAATCCAAACAAAAACCCTCATCGGGTTTCTTGCAAACACATACATGAACTAACATACAAACATAAACGGGAATTACCTTTGCGGTGTTACGAAGTCCTTTGCGTGACACCCTGCCAAACCACAGCTGCCGCCTCTTGTCTCCGGCCTCCTTCTCCTCCCTTCGCGTTTCTGTCGTCGCACACAAGCCAAGCCGAATGGCTTAGGGTTTATGTAAGGATGGCTTTTAAACCCTTTGATATTTCACGTCGGGTCCCTTTGAATATGTTTAACACGTTTCAGTCTCAACTTCTTGAATTAACGGCTTCTCGGTCCTTTTAATCTCGCTAAACCAAGTTTTACTCCTCGATCCATACCATATATGTCATTTATTAGAAGCCCCGGGTTACGTGTAAAACCGACCCATTAGCTATTTGGTTTTAGGGATGTTACAGCGTGCCTATAGTGATGCTGATTGGGTTAGTGATCCCAATGATCGTAAATCCACTACTGGTATCTGTATTTTCCTTGGTGATTCCTTAATCTCATGTAAAAGCAAGAAACAAGATGTTGTCTCTAGGTCCTCCATTGAGGCTGAATATCATGTTATGGTTGTGACTATATGTGAAATTGTTTGGTTACGATGGATTCTGGCGACATGGGGGTTGTCGTTTCCTCGCCTACCCCGTTACATTGTGATAATCAAAGTGCTATGCAGATTGTCAAGAACTTCGTCTTTCATGAACGGACAAAACATATTGAGATAGATTGTCATTTTACTCGTCATCATCTTCAGCTCGGGACCATCCCTCTTCCTTTTGTTCCACCAGCCTTGCAGATTGCAGACATTTTCACCAAGGCTCAATTGGTATCTCGGTTTCGTTTTTTGTGTGACAAACTCTCAATGTTTATTTCTGTTGCATTGTGAGTTTGAGGGAGAATGTTAGCATAATAAGTATGTTATGGGCTTTAGCCCATTTAGCTTATAAGCCTACCTATTTAATGCTGCTTTCTTCTCATTTGTATGTTTTAATCTTCACTTGAATAATAGAGAGTCTCCATCTTTTCTCTGTATATGTTTATTTGTTAACACGGCCCACCCACTGACAAGAGACTAGGTCCGCCAATGATTATAAGAACTGATCAACAGAACCTACATTTTTTTTTATCTGTAATATTAGTCCTATGGAACTATTAGATTGAATCCATACATACTAGAAATCAAAGCTTGAAATAGCTTAGTTTGGTTGAGTGGGAATCAATGCAAATTCTTCTTTCTTAGGTAGGGATCTAAACAGCTATATGTGTTTAAATTAAATTTTGGATGAGAGCTTAATTTGTTTCTTTTTGAACTTTTACGTACTGTTGTCAATTTCAGATATGTGATCGGGTGAAGACTCGTTTCTTTTCAAGGTTATCCCTGCCTCAAATATGTGAAAACCTAATAAAGGTAGCATATGGTCCTCGTATATCTGATGTTTATCTCCATATCAAAACCCCGAACTGTGGGTGGGGTAAAAATCTAAAATTGAAGAAATTCATACACATATTGGATTTTAGGAAGTCATATGTTTTGGATCTTTTAATTAAATTATGATAGCATCCTTTTGTTATTATGAATCTTTTTAGTCCATTACTTCGTATCTTTTGGATGAAAAAAATGTTATTTTAGTATATCTTTTCTTTACGTTGCGGATCAGTTGTCTAAAAGAAAGGACAATGACATCATCTTGATTCCCTATAATCCCGGGTTTGATTATCTAAACCATCTCAATTAACATCCAAGTTTTATTAGCCTTAACTGATTATCAAATTTCATCACCTTAGTAACTAAGTTGTTTGGCTTAATTTGGTTTTTGATTTTTGTAGACGATATTAGGTGTTTGCCGTACTACACATAGTAACTAAGTTGTTTGGCATAATTTGTTAAAAATGATACATCTTTCGATGAAGGCCAAGATGGGGGTGTTGACGTAGGAAGGCAAGAGAAGTCCACCAGGCTGGATCCTGTGTCGAATAAAATCAACACCGACACACTGGAACCGCTGGTTATCAGCGTCCCATGTCTTGGTTTTCGGTGTAAATTTATGCTAGATTCTTTTGAGTGCAAATTTGAATTTTTTTATTTGGTTTATAATTTTGTAAATATATGTTATTTCGGTGCCTAGTCACATTGCTAGCTTCCATCGTATATCGTCTTTCTACTAATGTTAAGGTTTTATAAATAGAAACGTTTATATACTATTTTGATTTTACCTTTTATGTTGTTTTATTAACACGAAGCTTGCCTGAAGATATGGGAATTCATTTCATGAGATCGTAATGATCAATATTCTTACAAATAAGTTGAACGTCGCTTCATCACAATATGCTCAATCATATATACTATCTCATAAGTATTGATACTTTTAGGGAGAGTTTGGTTCGTGTAATTTGTTGGAATTGGAAATGGAATTGAAATTTGAATTTTAAAGAATTGGATTTGGAATTGTATTTTGTTCAAAGGAATTGGAATTTTAAGAAATTGGAATCTATTAAAGGAATTTTAATTCCTAATCCATTTTATTAACAAAACAATCATTAAAAAATTGGATTTGGAATATTATTTTTATAAGGCAAAAAAAACCCCTGAAAAAAAATAAAGAAAAATATAAAAAATAATAAAACTAAAAAAAATGTTTATTTCGTTTGCCTCGTTTCATTCAAAAAAACTCGAAGAAATAGTCGACTTTTTGTTTGCGGTCGACGGCGGTGGTCAGAGTCAAATGTGGCGGTTGGCGGAGGTGCCGAGGGCGGAAAGCGGCGGTGGGGGGGATGGTCGGGGTGGCGGCGGTGGGGATGGTCGGGGCGAAGGTGGTGGTTGGTGGCGGCGGTGGAGTTGGAGGAAGTGGTCGCAACGGTCGGTGTCGGAGGCGGCAGTTGGCGGAGGTGGCGAGGGCGGCGAGCGGCGGTGGGGATGGTGGGGTGGCGACGGCGGAAGTCGGGGCTACGGTAGTGGCGGCGGGGTTGGCGGCAGTGGTCACAAGGGTCGGTGACGATGTTGGCGACGGTGACAAGAGTCGATAGTCAGAGATTCCATTTGCTTTAGTTGAATTCCTTCATAAGTTGGAAGGAATTTGAAGTAATTAATTACAATTCCAGTTGCAATTTCTTTCTCTACCAAACACGTTAAGAATGGAATTCGGATTTCAATTCCAACTAATTTTACGAACCAAACACCTAAAGGAATGGAATTCGAATTCAAATTCCAATTCTGTTGAATTCTATTGAATTCCGGCGTACCAAACGCATCCTTAGAAAATTTATAAAAAAACATATTAAGGGAAGGAAATTCTTGTTGATAGTTTTAGAAAATTGATGGAAAAACACAGTACATAGTAGAGATGGGAAAGAGAATCACTCAAATCTAATAAATCGCCTACCTAACCTCACACTACTAAAAAAACTGAAGTGTTTCCGATAAAAGAATTTATATGAAGTTTGTCTGAACCACCTTTTAGCGAAAAAATACTTACAAAAACCCTTTATCGTAAAAAACCTCGTACAAAATTTTTTTCCGACAAGATGGGTTGTCGCTAAGTTTGCCACAAAATACCGACAACACCATTTCCGATAACTTAGCGACAAATTTGCCACAAAATTGATTTTTTTAATATATTTTTTATTTCTTAATAATAAAAATAATAGAAATAATAATAATATATAATTTCACTTTTCCCACAAAGTATTTTTTAAATAATTAAAAAAAATCTATTTTGGGTCAGTCTCAATCTATATGATCTCCCACTAATATACAAAACATGTTCTTAGAACCGAACAATAAAAATTATCAAAATTCAAAACCATAATATTCTATTATGAATATTAGCTTCAATTTCAAAACAAAACTCTTTTACAGGTATAAGAAAAATAAGTATGTCCCATTGTTAAGGTATCAACACTAGTACAAAAAAGGTCATTTACGGCGGTCTTTATTTTTCATTTACAGCGGTTGCTTACTACACCGCTGCAAATGATAAACAAACCGCCTTAAATTATTTTAGGGTTTAGTCCTTAAATTACAGCGGTTACCGTTTGTAATTTAAATTCATATCCGGCTTAATTGAGAACATTTACAGCTGTTAGGTTTTGACCGCCTTATTTGGACATCTAGAAAAATATTAATAAAATTATACATTATCATTCACAGCGGTCAAGGGTTAGAACCGCTTTATTTTAATTTTAACTAGATTAAAAACCCCGTGTATTAGACGGGTTAAATAAATATAATGTTATATACTTAATAACAAATATTTATATATTACATGTCGGAAACAACCGCTGTTTTTTTAATTTTTAAATTGTTTTAATCATTTATACATAGGGTTTGGTAAAATAATACATATGAAGGCTTTTACGGCTGTTTAAAAAGATAATGATGTTAATTTGGTATTAATTAATTTAGTTAAGATTTTATTATTTGAATTTACTTTTGAAACGATTTAAAATATCTAAAATCTTTTTTTCAAGTTAACCAAAGCAATGAAAGAGCCTACGGATTCACCCTTAGACTAGTTCTGGTTTAACGACTGAACTTGTTAGTCCTAATTTGTCTTTCAATATGGGTTGAAATGTTGAATTGGGTGTTGGAGGTTTGGTTAAGATGGTGATAATCAAACTAAGTTAGGGGGTGATCTTTATATCATATGTGTGTCTTGAATCTCAAAATTGGTGAATATATTGAGATCATAAGATTTCAAAATGCAAGTTGATTTTTAGGTGATAAAGGCGTTAAAGGAGCTAGCTTGAATATCAAGTGGGATCCTCTTTGGCTAAAGGTAATTGTTTTGCACTTACTTAGTAAGGATAGGTTGTAGTAGACACACATATTTGTTATGCATGTTCATTTGTTGATTATTATGTGTGTAATTGTGTGTATGTTGCTTTGGTAAGTTGCATATGAGGAATGTATGTAAGGGGAGGGTGTTTAAGGTGCTTAATGTCCATGAACCTTACAATGTTGTATGGTGACTTAAAACTATTGAATTACTTATGTGTTTAAGTAGAATAAAAGTATAACTATATTGTATGCAAGGAGGGAGGGTGAATTATGGTTTGAAGTCTTGGAACTTTCATAATTGGAATAAGGGGATTGGGGTCCTTGAACCCCATATTTCAGGTATAACGTATGTGTCATAGGACGGGTTAGTAACTTGTGTGTGTGCATTTGTTGTATGTTTAAAGTCGGTGTTTGAAGTCTAAAAACCTCACTCGTGGTAATTGAGGTCATAAACTTCATTTGTATTAATGTTGTTTGAAGTCATGAACTTCACAAGGGCGGTTTGGAATTGAGGTCAAGGAACCTCACACGGATGTCGGGAATTGAGGTCTAAGAACTTCACAAAGGCGGTTTGAGTTGATAGTTAACGAACCACACAGACATCATTTTTAGTTGTATCCTCTTGGTGAGCCTTTACAAGAAACCACATAGTATTGCAAGGTGAAAGACATAATTCCGGTGTTGACGATGAGGAAGAATACAATCAGTTTGATGAACTAACATCATTTTTAGTCGGTATTCAACATATAAATGAATGTGGAACTAATGGCACCACATATTTACGATCCGTCCACGACGAAGGAATATATGTTGATAAACCACGTGAAAAAGATTAATTAAGGTTTGATAAATATTTTTTGAAAAAGACACGTGATTTTATTGTTAAGTGTATCATAAGTGATGTTAGTTAAATATTTAAGTAAGTTTTTTTAATTAATTATAGTTAAATTATATAATAATAACTTGACTATAAAAATAAAAATGATAAGTACATGTTAATTAAAATACTTCTGCACAACCTTTATTCAATTTTCATTTGAAAACCCCTTTTTTTTCATTTCCCTCCATTCCTACTTTTCGATCCCTCCACAATCCACCTCTTTACCTTCATCCTCATTCATTCAACCATTCACTCAACCGAATCAGCAAGGAAAAATAGGAAGCTATTGTTTTGATCTCCTCTTCAAGGTAAACATCCCTTCATGAATCTCTGAACCATTTACCATTTAGTCATTTACACCATTCCCCCACCGCCTAACACTAAAAATCTCCCTAAAAATCGTCGATTCACCATTACAGCCGTCGTGGTTTTGATCGCGTTGTCTTCACCCGTGCAGGTCGCCTTCATCATTTCAAGGGTTTCGAAGTGCAGGTCGTCGTTATTACTCTTCAAAAGGTTAGGTTTTTTTTTGTTTTTTTGTGAAATTATACTTGATTTCGAAGTGCAGGTCTCCGTCGTCGGTAATTGCGTGTTGATTCTGGTTTGATTGATTGCATTTTGAATCTCTGGTTGTGACTTGATTCTGATTTCACGGTGATTTGTGTGTTCCCGAATTTGTGTAGACCTTGTAATGGAGGATTGGAGGGGGTAAAATCGTGACTGAAGTTGAACTAGTACCGAGGTACTTTAGTTTTATTTGAGATTAGGTACTGTAATTTGCTGTAATAACATAACTAAAGATGTTAAATATTGATTTTTGTGTTCCCGAAGTTATTAAATTGTGATTTATTCTTCGCATCATCAACTGCAATTCTTATTTAGGTTCATGTTAACTTTTGATAAATTTTATAATTTCCTACTTTCATTATTAATTCATATATATTACCAACAATATATTCTTTATGGTCTTCAGCTAGCTTTTCCAGATGCTATATACTCGGTTGATGCAATTGAGGATGGAAAAATACTTTGTGGAAGACTGTAAGCCTGCACTTGAACCTTGTAGCATCACTAAAGTTTTTCTTGGTTGCAAAGGTGATAGTGAGTATTTTTAATTGGTATATGGAGTGGGTCTTGATTTGAATGTTGCAGGCAAACCCAATTATGACATGTGGTTTAGTTTTTGACTATAGGTTCCCATGTAATTTTGTTGCTAGCCCCTTTATTTATGCTCATGTGATTCTTTATCAACTTTCTATATGAATTTTGAATCTAACACTCCAATTTTAATTGCATTTTACAACAGGAAAACTACAATGACATCTAAAAGGATTACACACACAAACTCAACAACACTGCAGGTTTGCTTGAAATACGAGTCGACACACACATGTTATGGGTTTACTTAAATTTCTAATAGACATTTGTACCCCTAGGTTGACTTTTCTTTGTGTCAATATGTAGGGTGGTGCCAAGAAGGTTTTCCATTTATTTTTGTAGTTTCTCGCCTTCGGTCCGTTTTTTTTCCGCGTCTCTTTCCATTTGTTGCAAGCGGTTTTCCAAGTTGTATCCGGCATCCCTTTCTTGTTCTAGGTGGCCCCAAACATCTTTGACCTAATTTGTTAAAACATATTATACGAATTTATAAGAAATTCATGCATTTCCAAACAAGTATATTCCATTATTAAAATATCAAATACTTATGCATAAAACAATAAAAAAAATCAGTCAATCAATTCTTGTTCGTGATTACTTCTCCAAATATTAAATCAATTAAACACAACTATCGTTGGCCATTTGGTGCAATGGTAGTCCCAAGACTTCCTATAGTGGAGGTATTAGATTCGAATCCTGGCAACAGCAAAAAAGGGATATGTGGCTAGGTCAGGGGGTTTACCCAGTTAGGGGGTTCCTCCTGTGGTGGGCTGTCCTAGATGTTCTAGGTGTTGCCTCGGGGAAACCCAATTATCCTAGAATATCTAACGTTGACATTCAAAAAAAAAATTAAACACAACTCAACCGTGTAATTACTTCTCCACATATTATGTTAGATAATATATTATTTACATGGAAAATTTAGATAATACCATTTTTCACTAATCACACTTTAAATATGCTTATAAACTAACAATATTATTTCAACGAGTATAAAAAATTGAAATGGTTTGATATTCATATGCCTGACTAAATTGCGGGGTTTCTCGTTGTTGGTTTGATTCTTACAACGCTAACTTCAGAAGAGGAAACACCAAAATTTAAATCGGCCATAGTTTTTTTAGCATTTGTGAGCGTTTAGAACGCTTTTTGATATTGAGAGTGTAGAAAGCGGGTTTAAGAAGTGTGATTTAATCAAAACACCTCCACCTATTGAAGATGTTGCCGCTGTTCTGGAATTGGGGGCCCTGCCATTGTCCTTGTCTACGTGGGCGGCCTTGTTGTTGCTGCCTTTGGATTTGTGGTCGTCCTTGTTAGTGCTGCTGGCTTTGAGCTTGAGGGTTTCCGGCTAGGAAGAACCTCTGAAACGTTATTCAAAAAGTTAATAAATCAAAAGTTTTTTCGAATATTTTCGAAGGAAATTGTGATTTCTTGTAGTGTATGGTATAATAAATTCTTAATGAAATGTGATGTATGTACCCTATGGTATTCATCCAGCTGGTTGTTATAGTTCTGAGTGTCAAAGAAGACGACGGCCACAAGTTCTGAATCGTCATCGTTGTGAAGCCAGTGAGCTGCTCCGGTTGGAACGGCAACCACATCACTGGTTTAACTCCTCTACTTTCTGATGACGATCCTGAGACTCAAATTCTTATCCTCTGCGTTCGCCAGAAAACTGTTGATCCTGCGAATATTCATAGGATTCTAGGCATCCCGGCAATATAACCCCAGAAAACTGAACGTAATTAAATAAAGTTTAATAATATGGTACATGGTTTGATATTCATATGCTTGAGTAAAGAATAAAAAAAAGGCCCTAACAGCACGTATCCCACCGTGTTACCACCAATCCGCCACCATTGTGCCACCGACACACTTGCAGTAGTCCCACGTCGTCGCCAACTAGTCGGCTGCCGAGTCGGCGAGTCCTCATGTAAGTTTTTCTTTTGATTGATTAAAAACTTGTTTCTTTAGCCATTTTTAATTGATTAGTACTTTTGTTATGAGTTGAACTAGGTTTAAAATGCCACTTAATGTTCTATTTGGAATGTTTAATTTGATGTTAGCGTATTTAGTAAACGGAATAATAGGAACTGCCGAATGGTGCTCGTGCTTTTGCTCTGACATAGATTTGAAAATGATTGTAAACAGTGGCGGAGCTAGAAATTTTTTTCACTGGGTTCACACATTTTCGGTCTACGTTTGTTTACATGGAGGTATTTTTTACGGGTCGGTCAACAAAATGTTTTCTCGATTGGGTCAAGTCATTGAAAGAACCCGTTTCTAATAATTTGATTTGGCTTGTATTGATTTTGAAAGTAATTTTAATTATAATGCTGATTTTAGTTTAAATATTTTGTTAATATGACTAACAGTTTAACATTTTAGAATCCAAGTAATAAGCTAATATATGTAATAAACTAATATGTGACAATAAAATAAAAAATTACTAACATAATTATTTATTATTTATAAACTAATATAATAATATATGTAACTATTTACAATCACCAAAGGAGCAACAACACGTTTGGTGAAATTTGCAAACTTTCCCATTCTTCTTTGCCTCAAACACACAGTGTCAAAAGATAAAAACTTTTTTGTTACCCTGAAATTTTAACATTTGAAATTTAATATAAAAAATTAAATTATTCCAGTTTTTTTTACATACGAATCAGCACAAACCAGCACATTGGAAAATACCAAACATGTTATTATGATTTATGACCTTTAAGCTTCGGCCTGAACGTTAAAAAACCTTTAAGCTCCGGCCAGCATATTGAAAAACGCCAACCAGCACCGAAAGATATCAAGGAAAAAGCAAGAGAGTATTTTCAAACAAAATTTAAAGAACCACAAATAGAAGACCAAGAATGGCTGGAAAAAGGTTTTAAAAGACTATCAACGGAACAAAGCGGGAAATTGGTGGAGAACTTTTCAGATGAGGAGATTCAGGCAGCAGTATGGGAATGCGGAGGGGACAAGTCTCCGGGACCGGACGGGATTACTTTTGCATTGATTAAAAAATTCTGGCCCAACTTCCATCCTTTCGTACGTAGTATGATGGACGAATTCTATACTCATGGAGCTATTCCGAATACGTGTGGGGCCTCGTTTATTGCCCTTATACCAAAATGCGTGGATCCTCAAGTGATAGAAGACTTTAGGCCAATAACACTAATTGGGGTCATTCACAAAATCATCACAAAAACACTAGCGAACAGGTTGAAAGGGTGTATAGCGGAATTGGTAAATCCAGTTCAGTCGGCATTTGTGGAAGGGAGATCAATTATAGACGGGCCATTGATTTTGAATGAAATAGTATCATGGGCAAAGAAACGCAAAAAGGAGGTAATGTTAGTCATAGTGGATTTCGAGAAAGCATACGATACAGTGAACTGGAAATTTCTATTATCAATCATGACTCATATAGGGTTTCCGTCAAAATGGAGGAATTGGATTTTAGGGATACTAATATCTGGGAGAGCGTCCGTAATGATAAATGGTCCCCGTCTAGAGAGTTTCAATTAAGGAGAGGTCTAAGACAAGGAGACCCAATATCTCCTTTTCTCTTTATATTAGTAATGGAAGCATTGAGTGTGATGATGGAAAAGGCTACGACTAGTGGATCCTACAAAGGGATGTCGGTGGAAGGTACGAACGTGAGGTTGTCACATTTATTCTATGCTGATGAGGCAATATTTTGTGGGGAGTGGAATATTTCAAACATAAAAAATCTAAATAGAATATTGAGAGTTTTCAACTTATGTTCCGGGCTGAAGGTCAACTTAGGAAAAAGTAGGTTATTTGGGGTATGGTCGAATCAAATTATGGTAAACCAGATGGCAGCAAAGATATGTTGTAAAGGAGGCAAACTTCCATTTATGAACTTAGGACTTCCGGTAGGAGATAACATGAATAGAATCAAAGCGTGGAAACCGGTTATAGATAAGTGCAACACAAAATTAACCAACTGGAAGGCGAGGATCTTGTCCTTTGCAGGTAGAATTACACCGGTAAAGGCGGTTCTGGGGAGTATTCCAAATTATTATCTATCTCTGTTTAAAGCACCGAAAGGAGTCATTAATTCATTAGAAGGCATATGGAGAAAATTTCTTTGGGGAGGAGGATCTATGGTAAAAAAAATTAGATGGGTAGCTTGGGAAAAAATAGAGGCTCCTAAACGTAAGGGCGGCCTCGGAGTGGGCAATATTAAGGATCTAAATACGGCATTGTTGGTGAAATGGTGTTGGAAGTGGAAAATGACAAATATCATATTTGGAAAGAAATGATTGAAGCAATACATGGAGGACAAAGAAACGTCCAATCATTTCCGGTTAGAAAATCAATCTCGAGGGTATGGAAGAACATAATTGGAATCGAGAAAGAGTTCGTGAAACACAATACTGATATTATACAAAAAATTAAGAGCAAAGTGGGTCAGGAGGTAACACAAGATTTTGGGTGGATAATTGGCATGAACGGGGCATTCTAAAATTTATTTTTCCTAACCTGTTTGCTTTGGCTAAAGATAAAAATGTATTCATTGCAGATTGCTACTCGGAAGCAGACAAGACATGGAGATGGGCATGGAAGAAAGCCCTAACACAGGGTATATCATTAACACAGTTTAATCATTTGAAAATTTTGTTGTCACAAGAAAAGGACGTGTGGGGATGGATGAAAGAGGTGGAGACAAAGTTTTTAGTAAGCACAGTTAGAAAGGAGCTAAAAGATACCTGGGGAGCAGTTATATCAGGTCCTAAATTCAGATGGAATACATGGGCACCCCCAAAAGTAAGCATGTTCACTTGGAGAGCAATGGATGGACGCATAGCGACGAAAGATACCCTGGCCATAAGAGGGTCGGATAATTTAGACAGAACTTGTCCAAATTGTGGAATTTGCTAAGAAGACGCAGATCATTTGATAGTACGCAAAATCGATATGGTGGCAAATTTGGAGATGGAGCAACCAACCTGGTCCGCCTATTCTCTATACTATCAAGGAAGTAATCAAGTATGTCGAAGAGCTACAAGTACCGAAGAAAAAGAAGAAACTGATTCATGTTATCTCGCTAGCAACTACGTGGTGTCTATAGCTCAGTAGAAACAAAAGAATTTTTGACGAGAAACTTACGACGGATCAAAATTGTGTGGCGCAAATCAAAGAACTATAGTACCTATGGATTACATGTAGAGCAAAGCTGAGAAGTATCACTTGAGAGGACTGGATAACATTCCAGATGAGTATTTTATGGCGGACGTTATTGTATTGTGTTTTGGCCAATTTGAGTTGGGTTTGTAATTCTTCCCCTATTAGCCACGGGCTTTGAGGGGTTCGGTTTTAATTGATTTCGTTTACTTTTCAAAAAAAAAATATTTGTTTATTATCACCTTTAAGGTTGGTTTCTTATAAATTATCTTTTAGAAAGTTTCAAACTCACAACCTGTGCTAACCGGAAAACCACGCAAATCACTAGCCAAGTGAGCAACTTTGTTTTCATTTCCACCAAATTTTTATTTGAGGTCACCTTTCAAAAACCCATGGGGTCAATCGCATTTCGATAACCTATGTTAGATTACTTACAAGATGCAAATGGCACATCTCTTATGCACTTTTTACAAGTGATCATTACATTGATGACATTACCACTCATCATCAAGTTTCCTTTCTCATTTAATTTGTTTTCATGTGCTATATCATGTAATAAATAAATAATAAAAAATTATACTTTCTGATTTCTTTCATGAAAATTGTTGTATAGATATCATACATAATAAACTCTTAATCATTAACATAATTCTTAGATTTCTTTTATTTTCTTTTCTTTTTCTTTCCTTTTTTACTTTTATTTTATTATATTTTATTTTTGTTTCTTTTTATTTACGTTTTCAATGTTTTAACATGCATTATTTTCAAGAGATGAGTGTTAACATACCGTTGCGTTTTACTAATTTTTTTCTACGTTGTCAACTCGCTGCCGAGCGCGGGTGAGAGAATATCTAACATCTTTTTTAAAACATTTTTTTTCGTTTATAGCATGATTTGTAAAATTCTAAATGTACCATTGCGACGTACTAACTTTTATCTAAGATTTGATGTGAGTTTTGTTTCGAACGGAGTTGCGCGTGATGTTGTATAAGTTGTCTATACACTTACATACAACGTTGTTATTTTTTTTAACTCTATACTTTTTTTTAAGTTTTGCTTTCGGTTTTTATATTAAGTTTCGAATGATTTTATTTATTTCATACACCACAAATTTTTAACTGATTTGTTTTCTTTAATATGTTTTCTTTAATATTATCTACACTCTATTAAAATTTTTTTTTTCTGTTATGCGTGTTTTAACATGCCGCTACGTGCGAATTAGCGCGCCACAACGCGTGTGGCTCTTCAAAAACTTTGATTATTTTTCTTTAATATTATCTACACTCTATCAAATGTTTTTTTTCTTGTATTGCGTGTTTTAACATGCCTCTTCGTGCGAATTAGTGCGCCGCAACGTGTCTGGCTCTTCAAAAACTTTGATTCGTTTAATCTTTTTTTTTTCTTTTTTTACTTTTTCGTAGACTTTGATTTATCTGACGTTTACTTTCATCTTTTTTTTATAAAGTTCGAAGTTGTTTAGCGTTTGTTGTTTAACATGTCTCGGCACGAGACGACCACAACGCGCTAGGTAAATTACTAGTTACATATAAAAACGAGAAAACAATAGGGTCGCTTGACACCGGTGTGTTCTACCTAAATCCGTCCCTGATTATAAGACAGGATAGTGATTGTTTTATATGGAAGGATCATGTAGCATTGAAGGATATGATGATTTTGTTTTATTGAAGGATGGTTATTGACTTATTGAAGGATTATCTATCATTGGTTTAGATTATGTAACGAAAATTCCTTTATAAACTTATTATATATATTACTTTCGGTGTAGTTTTTAATTCAAAAACACACTTTTATAAACATACTATTGGACGATTATTCGCTATAAGATAATAACCACAATTAAAAGAAGCTCGATAATATACTCTTTTTGATAATTGCATAATAAGCATACATTAAACTCTATTATTCTTAACTTACAACCCAGTTACATGTTTTATTCTTCAAACCCTAAAAAACACTTCACTCACTTAAGCCGAAGCCCTTCCTTGGCTCCTATAACTCGGGTTAAACAAAACCGTCTCTCGCTGGCTAAACTTCAGCCTTTGAGCATCCTCTCTCGATAGTTGATATGAGTTCGCCACGACATCCACAGGCAAGCTACTGATCGCCGACACACGACCGGCAAGGTTAGCTATCATCGCGTTGTCATTAGTCTTGAAAGAAACCCACCTGGCCCCTTGCTCCCCGGCTCTCTTGATCACCGCAAAGTTTTGCGGGATCACCACCACCTGTCCCTCCCTGAGCACATTATCAAAAATCGAGTTTCCTTCGTTGTTCACGATCTGAACTCTCAGGTTTCCTTCGGTTACGTAGAGGAGATTGTGGGCGTTGATTGTCCAGTGTGGGGATTGGATTGCATTTCGTTGGAGTTCACCTCTCTCGGCGCTGAGTTGGAGGTGCTTGAGAATGGGGAACTTGAAGCTGTTGAGGTTTGCAATCTTGCCGGCTTGTGGGTTTACGAAATCTGCATGGGAAGGGTTTTCAATGTTTTCTTTTAGCTTTAAGCTGCAGATGGTTTCTTCAAAACCGTTGCTCCATCCGCCGGATCCACGGTGGCCATGATGTTGTTGTCGGGGGTCAAAACGTCCGCTGGAACCACGTCGGCTTTGTTGTTGTTGTTGTCGGGATTGTTGTGGGCGGATTATTTGAAGGCCTTGTTGGGCCTTGACAATGTGGCCTCTTTGGTCTCTTTGGCCTTGAAGCTTCTCGGCGGTGTCTCTGTCGACGTTGAATGCTTCTGCTATGAACTCAGCATCGAAACCGTTGAAGATGTTGCCGCTGTTCAGGAATTGGCGGCCCTGCCATTGTCCTTGTCTTCGTGGGCGGCCTTGTTGTTGGTGCCTCTGGATTTGTGGTCGTCCTTGTTGCTGCTGCTGGCTTTGAGCTTGAGGGTTTCCGGCTAGGAAGAACCTCTGAAACGTTATTAAAAAATAACAAAAAATTTAATAAATCAAAATAATAATAATAATATTAAAAAAAGTTACCTAATTAATTAGTTAATAAAAAATAACAAAAAAATAATTCCAACAACTTTCCAAAAAATACCACCATATATTTTTGTTATTTAAATTTGTCTAAGTTTAAGTTTATGATCAATTCTTATATAGGTGTACCCTATGGTATTCATCAAGCTGGTTGTTATAGTTCTGAGTGTCAAAGAAGACGACGGCCACAAGTTCTGAATCGCCATCGTTGTGAAGCCAGTGAGCTGCTCCGGTAGGAATGGCAACCACATCACCCTGGTTTAACTCCTCTACTTTCTGATGACGATCTTGAGACTCAAATTCCTGTCCTCTGCGTTCGCCAGAAAACTGTTGATCCTGCGAATATTCATAGGTTTCTGGGCATCCCGGCAATATAACTCCATGAACACCTCGCCCTGTAAAGACGATAACCTGTTAATGGTTTTGATTTGAGGGTATAAATCTTTTTCTTAAAAATGATACCTCTTTCGATGAAGGCCAAGATGGGTGTGTTGACGTAGGAAGGCAAGAGAAGTCCACCAGGCTGGATTCTGTGTCGAATAAAATCGACACCGGCACACTGGAACTGTTGGTTATCAGCGTCCCATATCTCGGTCACACCAGCTTCAGCTTGGATAATGTCGTAGGGCTCGAGTGCCTCGATGTTTCGAAGCTGGCACTGGTCTTGTTGCTGTTGACGATGGTGGGCAAGACAGGCGGTGAAGAGAAGGGAGAGAGCTAAAAGCAAAGAGGCTTTGGATGCCATTGTTGCTGGTGATGTGGGGAATGGGTAGTGTGAATTGGGGTTTTATAGTGAAAGAAGATGAAGGAGGAAGTGACATGTAAGTGGTTATGGCATGAAAATATGAACACTTGGAGGTGAGACATGGTACATGTGTATAAGTGTGTTTTGTGTGTATGCCTGATATGAAGATAATCATGATAAGCATAAACTGAAAGGTGATGAACAATGAGGCATATTTTGGGTATATTCTTTCACCGTAAATTTGATTTTTTTTTTTATTATAATGTCAAATTTGGTATATAATTTTATAAATATATTTTATTTTTGCACTAGTAGAAAAGTGGTTTTTTAGAGGACATGAATTTGGTTTTTGGAGGCGTTTTTAACCGTCTCAAAAGATAGGGCATCAAAAAATGAAAGTATTTTTAGGAACTCACCTATAAAAGTTATATCTGACATTGATTTGAAAATGATTATTATTATTAAAGGATTTTGTAACATTGAAGGATGGTGATTGTATTTTATTGAAAATGATTGTTAACCATAGGTTGATGATTGTGTTTTATTGAAGGATTATGTAAAGAGTTCACTTAAACCACAAAATCAATCTGGCACCCAACTTTTGTATCTAGGAGTCTCCTTAAAAGCCCAAATTTTAATTAGCCATTCTCAAAAAAAAAATTATCGTCTTCTTGAACTAATAATCCATAATCATTAAAGTTTAAATGACGATGAGCTTGCCAATAGGAAACAAAAGAGAAACCATTTTCTAATATTCTACAGTTATGCCCTGCTTGCATGCACCCCATCGCGCCACCACCATTTTTCCACCGGCACGAACTAGTCGACTATCACTACAAGGATTCGGAGCAATAGTGGCGACAAATGCCGCCACTATAAACCTCTAAAATCGCCGCTAATAATGAAAGGCCTTTAGCGGCGATACATGTCCCCACAAAAACCCTAATTTACCTAAATCATGAAGACTGTTAGCGGCAACAAATGTTAAAATATTTATCGTATTACCAAAGGAGCATGCACATAATGTAGTCTAAACCCTAAATAACTAATACATAACACACAAATACATTCGTATTAAGCATCCTAATAAACAAAATATAAACCTTACTAAAATTTCCTTAATTTAGAAGAATACCTTAAACCGATGTCAAAATCGCAGAGCAAGCGTTGGAGTTAGGAACCTGTTCACACAAGAAATCTCATCACCATTTACTCTACAAATCTCATCACCATTTACTCTAAGGCCAAAGGGTTTACCAAACTAGTCAAATGGGTCATAAACAAGGTGTCATTCCCATTGATGCTTAACCAATCCAAACCCACCCGTTATTGACCCAATTTCACATCCCTTATAGGTGGTAACTTTACCCTCCCTTACACATGCATAGTTACTCATTCAAACTCATAACGGGTAACCACCACTACTAGAAAATTGAGAAATGCGACCGAAATTTGCCACCGAAACGCCGGTCGTAAAATTTGCGTCCAGCTTGTGACCGAAATTATATTATTAGCGACCGCACAAGATCCGGTCGCAAAACAGTGGCAAGTTTTTCGACCGCTCAATTTCAGTCACAATGTAGTTACAAATTTTTGTGACTGCTAAACTTCTGTCGCAGCTATGTTCTTTTATATGTTGGTTATGATTCGATGATGTAACTGTTCGGTTACACGAGAGTAGTTGTAACTCAAAATTTTAACTTACCTGAACAATGGTATGTCTTCATCAGTGGTAACTTGCATATGCATTGGCAACAATAATAAAGTATTTGTGCCATCCGTTCCAAGGGGTTCTTTTATCCTAGCACTTAGTCATTGCTTATTTAATTGATTGATTGCTAGTTAGGGTCAATGATGCTCTTATAGGGCCAATAATGGTTAGCTAGGGTCAATGATAGCCAATCAGGGTCATTGATGGTTTATCTATTGTCGTTTATGACCATGATGATCATATGGGATAAATTGTGGTTAATTCAGGTAATAAGTGGTTAATTATGGTCAAATGATGGTGAATTATGGCCACTTAGGGTCATTAACGGTCAACAGTGTCAACGATGGTCGATTATGGTTAATGATGATTAGCTAGGGTCACTAATAGTTAGTTACAGTCAAATATGGTCATCGATTGTCGGTTAGGGTCAGTGATGATCGATTAATGTCAACATCTCGGGTCAATTAGGCTCAATGGTGGTAATGATTAAATTATGGTCACTAATGTTCAATTACGATCAATGCCAGTTAATTACGCTAATTATGGTGAATTAGGGTCCATGATTCATGATTATCATCATTGAAGGTCGTTTAGGGTGATTGATGCGCAATTACCTTCGTTAAAGGTCAATTTGGGTTATTGATGTACAACTAGGTCAATTGTATTCAATTAGGGCTAGTGATGATATATTAAGGTCAATGAGGCCTAATGATGGTGAATTATGGTCGTTTATGTTATTATCGTTACTGAAATCCAATTAGGGTGGTTGATGGCTAACTAGGGTCAATGATGTTCAATTATTGCTAATTATGATAATTTAGACCCGTTACAAGCCCTTAAGAACCGTTAGGACATGCAACGAAACCTTAGGACACATTACGACATTTAGGTTGTAACATGAGACATTGACCCTAAGACTCATTATAATGGTAATGGGCAATCGTCAACAATCATATTCAAACTTGGTTAGATATTAACACTCATTATGGCCTATTAAGACTCATCATGATCCATCAAAACTCATTATGACATAATATGACCTGTTATGGCTATGAGGACATGTATTATCCAATATGAGCCATTTTTAGTTATCATGCTCGTATTTGGTTGAGAATAACAATATATAGTCAAATTTGGTAGATGATGATAAAAGTCGATCTTTACGGGCATAGTAGAACTTTGTTGAGGCCCGGTCATAGATATTCCAAGTCAAATGTGGTCATTTATGTTAAACATTGATTAGTTGTAGCAAAACATGATCATTCATAAGTTCATCGTTTTTTTTTTTTTGAAAGGCAGAATTTTATAAACCAGTAGAGGCTAGCAAAAGAAGAAACAAACTACATGACAGAAAAGGAAAAACAACATACATCAAGCCAATGAATATTAGAAATTAAAGCCACACCATTTCTCCAATTCTAGTGAGTCAATCACACTTTTGTTCTTAACCCACAAATAACAACTTTTTAGATCTTCAAAAAGCCACTTTAGGGATGGCCTTTTACCACCGAAGTCTGCACCGTTCCTTAATTTCCAAATGCTCCACATTGCAGATAGAGCAATCACTTGAAAAGCTTTGCCATTCTTGTTTGCCACCTGTGCAAAGATTGCTAGATCCAAGATATCCCTTATAGAGAAGACATAAATAGGAGGGATTTAACACCAAGTAAAAATATATGTCCATAACATGTAGGCGTAATAGCATGAGGTGAATAGATGTTCAGATGTCTCGACACACTGCAAACAAAGGGGCACCACTCAGATTCTAAAATAACATTCCTTCTAGCCAACGCTTGTGGGGTGGGGATTAGGTCAAATTCCGCGCGTCAAGCGAAGATGTTAACCTTTAACGGGACTGCGTTACACCAGTTAAACAAGAACACGTTTGAAGAAAAGAAGATTATAACCTATTAACTTTTTACATATATTTTATATAGCATTTATAATTTTATTTACATATGTTTATTCTCTCATTTTTATATAATTTTAATTCTTTTATTGTTATAAACAACATTTCTATTTTACATTAGTTTTTTACAAAAAAAATATATATATAAATAATACCATCTTGTATTTATATCTAAATATTATTAAATACACATAACTATATTTCAGTTAAACTTAAAACTAAAAAATTAAGATAAATGCTTTTCCCTCTCCCTCTTTATCTAAAATTTTCATTATCTCCCTTCAGATCTTTCTTTTCTCATCCCTTTCTAATCCTTTTCTAATGATGTGTTCTCGAGTTTATTAAATGAAAAAAAAAAACATCAATTCCTTTTCTTTTCTTTTTCCATTTTTTTCTCTCTCTTCAATTTGGAGCAGTGTTTTTAGACCCGGACCGGTCGGCCGGACTGGGAACCGGAGGTCTGGACGGTCCGGTTATGTATGTTGAAACGGTCCCACAGCCGGTCAGACCGGTGGTCGGACCGGAAACCACGGTTGGACCGGAGATAACTAAGTGAAATACCGACATGGACCAACGCCGGCGATGGAGATGTGGTGGTTCGTTGAAGACTTGAGTGGAAGATGGAGACGGCGGAGATGCGACGGTTCGTTGAAGATTTGAGCGGGAGATGGAGACGGAGGAGATGCGGTGAAGATGTGGTGGTTCGTTGGCCGGATACTTGAGCGGGAGATGGAGATGCGGTGGAGGAAGAAGAAGACCTCTTGGGCTTGGCGGCTATGGAAACAGAAGTGACGATTAAGCGTATTAGGTTTAAAATGTTTCTTGTTTACCCCTTTAAAAGTGATATATGTACACTTTTAATCTTATTTATCTTTTATTTTAATATTTAGTCCCTCAACATGTAATAAGCTTCAACTTACTCCATTTATAGTCTATATTAAAAGGTATATAAACTATTTATTTAGTCATCCGGTTCTTAAATCCGGTCTGACCGGTTCAGTAATATGATCGGTACGTTGCCCGGTCATGTTCTGAAAACATTGATTTGGAGTATGGAAATAAGTCTTCTTTTCTCTTCATTTCCTTTCATTTCTTTGCTTAAAAAAACTCTGAAACACTCTTTCTTTCTTTTCTATTCTTTTTCCTCCTTAAATGAGACTCGGGATCACAGCGTAAATCTCAAATTCCAGTTTCTTCCCCTTTTTCCCTCTTCCTCTGAAATTCCCCTTTCCTTCTTTTATTTTATTTATTTTTCCAAACTTCCGCTTCTTCCCCATCCAATGTCCCTCGAGTACCTATATCAAACATTTAGAAATCACATGAGATTAATAGGTCACATAAAAATGGAGAAATGAAAGTAACGAAATTCGTCAAAGAGAGTTGAGTAGGTCTGCACGACCTTCTCACCAATTGCTCCAATGAGGTAATAACATCATCAATCAAGCTAATATGCATCTGACAAGGTATATTATTATATTCAAATTCAATGTCTTCTCTATGGCTTTCACAAACTACCATAAACTTATATGTTAACCTTACAATATTTACATCAGCTCCTCTATCTCTATCTCTACAATTTAACTAAAAATTATTATTTTTTACATTCATATCTCACTTTTTTAAAAACATTTCCCAAGAATAAATATTGGGACACTTGTCATCTCCACATTCATCCTCACAAATATCCCCCCCCCCCAAATCGCTTATGATTTACTTTGTAGACACGCGGATCTAAATGACCCATTATGTCATACGCGCGGATGTTTGACCTGCATGTAAAGCCACAAACCCTGGAGACCTCGCGTCTTGGATTCACTCAATTACAAACATTTCTTAAACTTTAAATGTTACTACGTAGCGGAATAAACGTCATACATTGTTCCAAAGTGGCAACAAATTAAAACATTGTCTTTAAAACATTCAACATTTAATCAATCGTAAGGGATGCCAGTCTCTCATCTCCGCGTAACTCCTCGAGTAGCCAATCAACATCCATTAATCAATCATCTAACTTCAACTTGTCATGCATACTAAGTCTATGAACTTGGGCCGATAACTCTTTAAACGAGAACTTCATGTATCTAAACCCTAGTTTGCATGGATCCAGATCTGACTCGTTTGACACGCCAAGATCCATACTTATTATGTTCATGTTGTTAGATTATCACCCATGACATCAAATCTACGTGCTTTATCTTATTACAAACGTAAAAACATACTCTTTTTTGATTTAAAACCCCCATTATTCCCATAACCCGAAACAAGTAACAAAATGAAGTTTTTAGGGTTGTTTCTTACCTGAAAACTCATGTAGTCCTTTGATGTGATCCTCCTTTCAACCTGATCTAACGAACTTGATGCCTAAAAAGACTCCAAATCGACTCCCTTTTCTTGGTTTTCTTTATAGTCAAGAACTTGTGACTTCGAACACTCCCCCACGTTGATAACTATCAGCCTAAAATGGCTAAGGCTTGTGCATGGAGGTGTTTTTATATGGAATGTGCCTTCTTTGACTTAATTACCAACTTAGTCCCTCTATTTCCCTTACCTTCATTATGTTGGAAAATATTTTGTGAAAATAAAATTATATAAACTTATATTATTTTTTTATTCAAGTTTGCTAGTTGAAACACCTTTTTGAATAAGTTAAAATCAATTTAACATGTCTTTTAAGTTTTAGTCAAATACTTAACGGTTTTGATTAATGGTGAATGGGGTGTTTCAACTCATGAGTTGATGGTGAATGTGATGTTTCAACTCTTTTTTCAAGTATAAATACCACGGTGAGCCTTGGTTGAAAATGCACCAAACAACACAATCTCTAGTGTTCTCTCATTCTTTCTCCCTAAAGAATTCCAACAAGTCTTTGAACATTTTCATCATTTTCTTTAAGGTACAATTCGGGTACTAGAGCCCTCCCCGGTAGTACATACTTCTTAGGCCGTTGTACCCTAGGAAACAAAACAGGGAGAGACCCAGAATTTGTTTTAAGGGCCCCGTGTCAAACCAGACTTGGAATTTGTTTTAAGGATCCTGTGTCAAACACAATCCTCAGCCAAATTCAGAATTTTGTTCTTGTATTTTGTGATTTTCCAGTTGTATTCGTATTTGTAATTTACTTGCTTTCCTAAATAGGTTTGATTTTTTGTATTGTAATCGTAATATTAAAAGTGTTTTATTTTTATGCGCGAACGGATTCCTACAATCTTAAATCAAAATTTTAAAACACCGTTCGTGTATTCAAAATCATATCGTGTGACTCAAACTATTTTTTGTTTCCACGCGGTTTGTGTTTTAAAAAGATATTTTTTTTCTTCGTTTCTATTCAAAAGAGTACTTCGATTGAAACGTAATTTCAGGTACATTTCATTAAAATACATTTTTTTGCACCTCATTTATGAAAAAACTCGTCGTTTGTCCCTTCAAAGTTGGATTTAGAAAACCCACGGTTGGTTATTTTCTAGAATTGAGGACAATCTAAACCTTATTATAATAATCTTGGATTCTTGAAATGGTTATAAATAGATTTCTACTTGGAAATTTTTCGTTATAATTTTTCAAATAAAATTTGGAAATTCATGTATGTAATACAAACGAGTCGGATTAATTATTGGAGAACAATATAGAATTCAAAAACGGATGTTTGATTCAACGCTTTCGAGTTCATGGGTTTTGGTCATGTTTCGTTAAATTGAATCATATATAAAAAATTAATTGTTTCAAAATGCTTTTTGAATTATTTAAATTTTTCTAATGAGCGTGTTAGAAAAAGTATTCTTTTTTTTTTGTAAAACCCATAAAAATAAAACGTTACATTTCTCAACATTTTATCTTTTTTTTCCCAATGAGCGTGTTATAAAAAGTGTTTTTTGTAAAACCCATAAAATAAAAACGTTTGTCAACGTTTTATCTTTTCTTTCTAACGAGCGTGTTAGAAACTATTATTTGGTTGAAACATGTAGTTTCTAATGTGCGTATTAGAAAAGATGTTTTCTAAACGATAAAAACGTTTACGTACGTTTAGTTTTAACAAACGTTTAGAAAATATTATAAAATAATAAAGGCTTATACACTTTTACTTTCTATTAGGCGTGTTAGAAGTGGTGTATTTTATTAACCCACATCGGTTAAAATGTTTTGTAAACGTCTAGCATTCTAATGTGTGCGTTGAAAACGAGTTAATTTTTTAAAATAAATAAACGTTTTATGTAAATATCAACGGTTTTAACATGCGTGTTAAATTCATATTATTTTATAAATCAAAGCTAAAAACATTTGTCTAAATGTTTACTTTTTCTAACAAGCTTGTTAGAAACTCTTTACTATGTATAAACCAAATTTATTAAAACGTTTATGTCTAAACGTTAATTTTTTAATGAGCATATTAGAAACGGTTATTTTGTATTAACCAATGTATGGAAACGTTTTGTCTAAGCGTTTTATTTTCTAACGAGCGTGTTTGAAACGGTTTATTTTATAAACAAAAGTCCTTAGAAATGGTTTTGTCTAAGCATTTATATTTTCTAACGAGCGTGCTAGAAATGATTATATTTGTATAAGACATCAGTTATTTTCTAACAAGCGTGTTAGAAGATATTACTTTACGAAGGTTTAAAAATTTCTAACGAGCATGTTAAAATGGTTTAATTTTTGGAAACTAAAATTTTTAAAATGTTTTATTTAAACGCTTATTTTTTTTCTTCTAAATAGCGTGTGAGAAACGATTTAAAGGCTTCAAAACGTTTTATCTAAACATTAAAAAAAATATTCTAACGAGCGTGTTAGAAACGATTTAAAGGCTTCAATATGTTTTATCTAAATGTTTATTTTATTATTATTACTATTATTATTATTATTATTATTATTTATAACGAGCGTGTTAGAAACGATTTAAAGGCTTCATTACGTTTTGTCTAAATGTTTAATTTTATAACGAGCATGTTAGAAGCGGTTTAATGTATAAACCAAAAGGTGTTTAAAAAAATGATTTTTGTCAAATCGGTTAATATTCTAACAAGCGGGTTAGAAGTGGCTGAAATATTATAACGAGCGTGTTACATAATATTTTTTTTACACCTAGAGTCGTAAAAGCGATTTTAAACAACTTGGTGTTGTTGTGAACAAATTAATTGTTCAAATGTAACTACGTGCGTGTAGTTTACTCTATAAATATCTTGTTGTTGAATAGAGTAACAATTGTTCAAGGTGAGAGAACCACAGAGGGAGAACCTCAAACGAGTGATGTTATGATTGCATGGAGTTCCTGTGCGGGGGAGCCTAACTGCATCAATTGAAGAAATCGTGGGAACGATTTCGGAGATGTACGAAATCACGCGGACATTTGTTGTTCATGGATATTTCTTATTGTTTGAAGCATATGTTCATGTTATGACAAGCGATTCAACATTAAAAGCTATCCCATTGCTGAGAGAAGCATGACACTTATTGATGATCATTGGACGTCAACAAGGAAATGTAGAACTAAGGTTATCTACATTTAGTACCATAGTTTTGAAAGTTACTTTATATGTTGCCAAACATCTCAAACAGGTATAATATCTTTTAGTAAGCCTACTAGTATTGGATACTCAATCTCACTATGAGATGAGTTTGGGATTTTAATCCTAAGAAAGCCTTTCTCATTGAATGCTATCGAAGCATTATGGGGGAGTTGTGTTGATTCGGTCTCTCAGATGAGCCTAGAGATATTATTAACATATTGGATAATGGTAGTGTACAAGATAAGAACACTAAGAGATTTGATGTCTACAAATCATCCAATTACTCGTTGAACTATAGCATTTTATTGATTTACTTTTCAAATATTGTTTAGATTTAATATCTTTGGATAACCCATACATAGAAATTAATCAAATGTTTATAGTATAACGGATAGTGCAAGAAGATATTTGCACAAAGACAATTTGTGAGTTGTCACCATGACTAAATGTCAAGGATAAGATATCACACACCATGTGATGAGTGTATTAACATGGAGACAAGATATATTAAGAGTATCAACATTGTGAAGATTCACATTTGTGAATTATAACATATAAAAGAAATATATGCTATTATTTTAAATGACTTTAATAAATCATGCGAGATTTATTATAGGAGACTTACAATAACAATGGATTTGTAGTTGCGTCTACCTCCATCAGTGTTGTTTGAACTATGTGGAGGATTTATCCTTTATTTTGGGAGAGTATCCCAATACATGGTTTAAAGGAAACAACAATGGAAATGTATACATTACATTAGGCAAATGTGATTGTCTTGTTTGAGTGTCTATCTACTTGACTATATTTCAAACTTTAGTGATTTTATACTGGTAACATTCATCGTGTTGAATGTGTTCACCAAACTAAATCGTTCTAAGACTCATGTTTGAAGTTCTTATGAGTAAATGGTGAATCTTTTGGAGAACAAAGGCACATATCCTAATTTGACTGAGGAAGTTAAGTATGTTTGAGTAACATACTTTAACTTTTGAGACTTTCCTAAATACCGAGGTGTTGGGATGATGAATAAAGTCTCACTAATTTGTCTAAACAAAGGGATAAATGTTGGCAAGAGATAGTGAGGTATCTCTTAAGGCTGTGAAGAATCAGAATGATGTATCCCCTGTTCCCATTCTAGAGTATTGTAGTCTAAAGCATGCTAGACTAGTACTTTTTAATGCTCTGAGGAGATTAAATTAACTTGAAACATTCATAATATGTGTAAGCACAAGAACGAAGTTGTGTATAGACAAAACCATTCGGTCATACGGGGATAACTTATGAAAGACGATTAACTAGATCATGAGGAGAACTCATACACTAGTAAGTGTGGGAAGGTCACACTAAGGCATAACCATTCGGTCATAAGGGATAACTTATGAAAGACGACTGACTAGATCATGAGGAGAACTCATACACTAGTAAGTGTGGGAAGGTCACACTAAGGCATATGTTGGCTAAACTTGATCAAAGTGCAAGTAATGTGAGGGAAGAACCATTTAAGAAACAACCTAGTAGTGTCTGTTGAAATGGTATTTGAGAATGTTTTCTCAAACCCCACGTGAAAAGGGAGAACCTTTCATTACCCATCTTAGTGATTGGATAAGTTTATCCAATAAGACTTAAATATGGGGGTAACATGCATTTGATAAGAATATGGAATGTTTGGCAATAAGAATTTTGGTAATTCGATTAAAGATTGCAAACAAGTGACCAAGTGGAGTATACAAGGTCATAATGAGTCTATCTAGAATATTAGACTTGGATGCCAATTGGTAACATTCAGAATATTAGTAGATTTCTGATATAGCTTACCATAGGCATGATGGAAACGTGTTGAGTCTTGAAGAGCGTTTCATGTAATTCTAAAGACTAAACGATGTAACCAGATCCATGTAGAGATCATGGGTTATAGTCTTAGGAATTGACAAAGGGCAAGAATGACTTGTGAGTCAAGAACACGTTAAAAAACTTATCTCAATTGCAAATTATCGTTGTTGACTTTACAAAGTCAAAAATAATGTATATGGATCCAACAACCCGAGGGATGATGAGAGATCAAGTTGTGGAATGAGACTAAAGCCCATGAAAAAAGATATATGGAGGTAACCTAACCTAGTTGACTGGAGATCCCAAGATCTAGGATCAATAGGACAACTAATCTATATATCTAATGTGGTTACTATGGGGGCAAGCTGATATATATGTTTATATAAAAGCTAATATATTTGGTAATATATTCCCCTAAACTATAAGGTTGTTTAAATACGTCCTAGTCCATTCATATGACAAGTAGTGACAATGTTGTGAGGTTAAGCATGATAAGGTTAATGATTTGTGAAAATCAAGATAACCTATTGCTTTTAATGATTCGCGCGGGAATCACCTATGTGAGAGAGAAGTAGGGTTGCTTCGAATGGATTTTGGGGCAAAAATCCTAGAGCTCTCGCAGAACTAGGCTAGTGTTCCAGGACCATAATAGGACACGAAAGTGAGGGGCTGCCCAGACCAGGGTGAGTGTTGTGTGAAGTGTACTGCCATCTACATAAATGGGAGTATGTTCAAAGACATCGTGTCTACACACTACTAGGAGACTAAGTATGCTTCACAAAGGAAGGTTCAAAGGGTAACACCTACCTATTCTGCAATGCTCAACCGTTGAATTGAATCTAAGAAACATATATGTATGGATTGTTCTCAATATGAAAATGAATGAGTTATGTTTTCACATGTGGGGGATTGTTGGAAAATATGTGGAAATGAATGAGTTTTGTTTTCACATGTGGGGGATTGTTGGAAAATATTTTGTGAAAATAAAATTATATAAACTTGTATTATTTTTTATTCAAGTTTGCTACTTGAAACACAATTTTGAATGAGTCAAAATCCATTTAACATGTCTTTTAAGTTTTAGTCAAATACTTAAAAGTTGTGGTTAATGGTGAATGAGGTGTTTCAACTCATGAGTTGATGGTGAATGTGATGTTTCAACTCTTTTTTCAAGTATAAATACCAATCTGAGCCTTGGTTGAAAATGCATCAAACAACACAATCTCTAGTGTTATCTCCTTCTTTCTCCCTAAAGAATTCCAACAATTCTTTGATTATTTTCATCATTTTCTTTAAGGTACAATTCGGGTGCTAGAGCCCTCCCCGGCAGTACATACTGCTTAGGCTGTTGTACCTTTGGAAACAAAATGGGGAGAGACCCGAAATTTGTTTTAAGGGCTCCGTGTCAAACACGATCCTCGGTCAAATTCGGAATTTTGTTCTTGTATTTTGTGATTTTTCAGTTGTATTCGTATTTGTAATTTATTTGTTTTCATAGATAGTTTTGATTTTTTATATTGTAATCGTAATATTAAAAGTTTTTTTAATTTTTATATGCGAACGGATTCCTACACATTAAAGTCTCTTTATTTATTTATTTCCATTATTTTTAGGATCTTACACTCCATTAACCACATTTGGATGATTTTGAATGATTTTCCAACAAATTAACTCTTCTTTTTTAAATGTGGTTAACTCTCTATTAACCACATTTGGATGATTTTGAATAATTTTTGTCAACATTTCGATATAATTTTTTTTTTTTAAAATGGAGTTGTATTCAAAATTAAGTTTTTTTTCATTGCCTATAGCGATTGTCGTTACCATTGTGATACTGTTACGAACCGAACCTATTATGGGCGAACAACATCATTGTCGATATTGGTATTATCAGAATCCGTATCGATATTCACCTTATGGTTTTCAATGACTTGAATCGGTATTTTTTTAATTCGTTTTTTCTCTTTTTTATTATTTAGTTTTATGTTTCCTTTCTATTAACATTATTTTTATTGTTGCGCATACGTTTTCGTTTAAATTTTAGTAACGATGGGCAATACACCATTTTCTATGATAACTATCGTTCGTTAAGTTTTTTTAAATACGAAATGCGCTGTTTTATTAAACTTTTTTTGTCAACGTTTTTGTTTAAATTTTATTGAAGACTAAGTTCAATTCAAATTCAAGTGTTTGTTTTGTATTGTACGCTATAACGAATATGAGATTTGATGTAACTTTAATTAACGTAAACGAGTCAAATCAACCCGTCGCAAAAGGGGAGGGGGTAAAAGCTAGTTGTATGTAAACATTAAATGTGTACGTCTTACATTAGAACTTCAAATATGTTCTTCACCAACTATTGCTATTGAACTGTAATCAGTGTCAGATTCATTAATTTATTCATTAATTTATTCAGGAGGTTCACTGTTTTTAGATGATCCAATTTCATAGTGCCGGACATAAAAATTTTTGGTTCGGTTCGGTTCGATTGTTCGGACCGGGTAAAATCAATCACATAATAAAAGTACGATACAATAATAAAAAAACATCCTCATTAGAAATTAAAAAAACATACATAATATAGATAAAATGGTCATAACGAATTGAAAGCAATGTATTCAACCGAAACTTGTTGTAAGCAATGTTTTCAGAACCATACTGGTTGAACTGAGTTTAAAAACCGGATTATATTATATAACAACAGTATATTCTTAATTCAAAAAAATATTTCGTTAAAAATCGAAGAAATTATTTCTTTGCCTGACATATCAACAAGATCTTCGTCATATGATGTATGTATTGATGCATGATTATTTTTATCAACTTTTTCATAATGGATGTACCTAATGATATCGAAATTCTTCTTACAGACATGGCTATTTCATCAACATCACAATTATGCTAAATTGTAGCTTTTAAACCATTTAATAGGATCATTCTTGTAGCCTAAGCTAAACACATAAATCACAAATGGTCTTTTATTCTAAAATCAATTAACAATAGAAGAATTAAATCATCAAGCTTATAATCTTTATTTACTACCGCTAGGGACCATTTATGGATTTAATTTAAACTAGTGTTATATAATTGAATGCTATATTGATTGCTGTTGCTGCGTCTTTTTAGTGGTACGTATAAAAAAAATCTTACTACTCTAATAAATAATTTTTTTTTCAGAACACGTGTTACTCTCTGGTTACTTCTTATCTTTATTTTTCATTCTCTCTCTCCTATTAAATATTAGATTTTCTATTTCTCTCTACTATTAAATAATAATCTTTATATTAATAAATCTAATAACGAATACTTATTATTTAATTATAAATAGTTATTATATCATCAATCAAATGAATTTAATATAAACTAACATTTATCAATTAAATAAAAAAATTAATACTCACTACTAGAAAATGAGGCTAATGCAACTTTTTAGATGCAACTTATTTCTATTGTGTTGCATCTGACTCTATTGCAACTTCGTTCTACATAAAGATTGCATTAAAAGATCTAATGCAATATTTTTCGTAAAAAGTTGCAAAATTTAATTATTATTGCAACCCTTTTATTTAAAAGTTACAAATTTTACTAAAAAATCAACCTTTTTCTTAAAAGGTTGCATTAAAAATTTTATTAAAAATTGCAACAATGTTTTTAATTTTATTACAAGTAAACTTGTTTATATTGACTACAAAAGTATTTATAAATTAATTATTCCCCTAATTCCAAATTTTATTTTAAATCTCAAAACCCTTTTTTTTCTCCTCTGTTTTTCTAAATACCATAATTGTTTCCCCCCTTTTCACAAATTATTTCTCTTAAAAATTCCATTCCCTCCCTTTAATTCCCGCCCCCTTTTCTAAATTGTTCTTTAGGGTTTTCTTTTTCCCCATTTCTCTAAATACACACACGAATCAATGCGTGTTCTTGCAATATGCCTACAATTCATTCAACTCCCATGGCTCTCGTCACTGCACTCCCTTCGTGTTTCTATTCGTCTTCATCTTCAATAACCTAAATTACTAAACCAAAGTTATTCAGTTCCATTATTTTTACAAAAAACACGGTGTTCAGCATCTGAACATTCGATTGAGAGATGACAAAGGGATAAATGGGTGTTGAAGAACAAATTAAATCAAAACCCATCTGAACATCGGTTCATTTTCTCGACTAGAGATTATGAAATTGCTCTTCAGCAGCTGGAATTGAAGAATTTGCTCTTCAGATCTCGTAGGTATGTACTTTTCCAGAATATTGTTGACAATTTTGCTGATCTGTTAAAAGTTTTATGAACAATCTCATTGTGTTCTCTATGCACACCAAGTGTTTGATAATTTGCTTCAATGAATATCAAAGCATGTATTTAATCCGAGGTAATAAGTTATCATGTTATGTTGTTTGTTGTATCTTAGGCGTAGTTGATAATATGTTTGAGGCATCTCCATAAACTTTGCAATTAATTGGAACAACAATCCTTAGCTTTTCGTTATGATGATTGTGAGGGTTCACATGATAAGCATGTAGACTATTGTCACACCCCGCCAAGGCGAAAAAGCGAGGCGCGACGTTTATGGTTTCCAAAGCATATGATTACCGCAAACACATACATGATAAATGGATACATAAATGAGTTTAAAGTTTTACATTACAAAATGTAAAATGAGTTTACAAAACATTAAGATTTCACAGATATGACTCAATTCAATGAGTTATACAAGGGAAATCCTCCTTGAGTAGTATCCATCGTGCATGCATGTAATCTACATTGCTAACCTTGAAATCACGTTTAGATACCTGAAAAACATACTTAAAATCGTCAACACGAGGTTGGTGAGTTCACAGGTTTAATCAAATAGTTCTTTGCAAAATTTCATTGTTCGTAAATAGTTTCAGTTGTATGTGATAAACAGAATAAAAATTGTTGACCCATTTGTAAACTAGCTAGGAATACAAATAATATGTTCCTACATGAGGCGTAACCAAACCATGACAATTGTACACGCCCCTAATTTCGTTATCCGGTTCTATGCGGCCATAAATCCTCCAGATTGTGGTTAGCGCGACTAACCATGACCGGGAGACGTCACTCTCCATAGTACTATTCATAGGACCCTAGGCTACAGTTAATGGTTACTACATTGTTCCAGGGGACTTTTCCGGCCTCAAATTGTTGTTCTCATCTCATGTAAACATACAAGTCGTGTCTTATTCTCTTGTTATCCCATAAAATAATTGTAAGTATGTTTTTCCCCCAAATATTGAAAACAGTAAAAAGTGGCCGTGAAACTCACCTTGAGTGTGTGTATATACTTGAAATAATACTTGTTGTAGTCAACCTTGACTATTTGTACCATAGATACCAAGGGTAAATTGTTGTTAAGACCAACGTCTTAATTGTAAATTGTTCACCGACCTTGTAAATCTGGTCGTTTTTGTTTGAATATCTCCTTAGTTGTTCAACACATGTTTTGTTGTAAAATAGTTTTGAGTTACTGCCCAACTGGGACTGTTGTACAGGTGTCGAAACTACTTAGTTTCGATGGAGAATAAGGTATCGAAACTACCTAGTTTTGATTGAGTATTTGCTATCGAAACTACCTAGTTTCGATGGAGTAAAAGGCATCGAAACTCCTAGTTTCGATGGATCAACAGGTATCGAAACTCCTAGTTTCGATTGAGTTAAATCGAAACTCCTAGTTTCGATTACTGGACTTTTGTTTGACAGAATCAGTCCTGCATATTTTTATGTTTTAAACTTGAATTCGACACACTCTTCTTGTTATCTTTCTTGCGTTTAAATAAGATGTAAGTTTAGCTACGGTTTTAAAGAACATAATATGAAAAATATCGAGTTTTTACCTTTAAAACCGAGATGAAAATGATGAAGAAAACAGAGAATGGTCTTGACTCTTTTGCAGAAACTCTTAAAATTCTTCTTAAAACACTGAATTGTGGTAGGATTTCGCTTAAAAACTCGGCTTCGATTTTGAAGAGAAATGGAAGTTTGCCGTATGAAAATGAGAGAAAAATGAGGATTGTGAGGTTTTTGATTGAAAGGAGTATGGTTATGTTCTGAGTTTTTCGCAAGTGGGAGTATGGGTTAATTTGAAAATATGTGAGATTAGGGATGGTTTCCTCTGCCCTTCGACCGAGAAGTCAAATAAGTGGGTTTGAGGTTAAAATAAATCAAACCATTTGATTTAAGTGTAACTTAATATCGATTAGAGTTTCAAAAGGGGTAGTTTAATTTGGTTTATTTTCTCACGGTATTATAAATTTAACAAGTTTATGGCTCGTTAAAGAAAAACATTGAAATCTTGGATTGTATAATCCGTTGAGGTGATTATTTGTAGGTATAAACACCTAAAAGTGACGCTACCCAATAGCGTTTTCGAAAGAGTTTGTTAGTTTACTTTTACGTATACTATATGATTTATTCTAAAAATAAGTTATTGACCAACGAAACGTATACGCCTGGATATTTAATTTATCCACTATTGTTCGTCTTAGTCGGTTTGTACTGGTACTTGCACCGGTAATTCCTAGAATTACCCAAGTATAAATTGAGACCATGTACGATCTTTGCTAGACTCTAAAGTCCTTGTTTGTGAAATTAAATAAATCACAAAAGTAATTATAATGTAAACTCGTTTATTGTAATGTAAACTTGTTCATAATGTATACGGATATTGACCTGAAATGTCGGGTGTCACATTCTCCCCATGTTAACAGAATTTCGTCCCGAAATTCAATTTGTGTCATCTTGAACTGGTGTATCCTTAAACAAGGATGGGTATTTTGTTTTCATTTGGTCCTCTCGTTCCCATGTATACTCAGGACCACGTTTTGAGTTCCAACGTACTTTAACCAGTTTGATCCGACTACGTCTCAGCTTTTGAACCTTCCAATCTGATATCTCAATTGGTTGCTCGATGAAATGAAGTTTATCGTCAATATGAATTTCATCAGGCGGTATGATCAAAGTCTCGTCTGATAGACACTTTTTGAGATTTGACAATGAAACGTATCATGTACATTGTTTAGTTCTTGGGGTAGCTTGAGTTTGTAAGCTACAGGGCCAACTCTAGCCAGTATTTCAAAAGGTCCAACGTATCTAGGGTTGAGCTTACCACGGTTACCAAACCTTGCGACGCCTTTCCATGGTGAGACTTTTAACATTACTCGGTCACCAATTTGAAATTCTAATGGTTTTCGTCTGTTGTCAGCATAGCTCTTTTGTCTATCTCGGGCCGCTTTCAAACGGTCCTTAATTTTGAAAATCTTATCAGTGGTTTCCTGGACAATCTCAGGGCCTGTCAAATGTTTTTCACCAACTTCCGCCCAACATAGCGGTGAGCGGCATTTACGACCATATAAAGCTTCAAACGGTGCTGCTTTAATGCTCGTATGGTAACTGTTATTGTAGGAAAACTCAGCTAATGGTAAATGGGTATCCCAATTTCCTCCGAAATCAATTACACACGCACGGAGCATATCTTCTAGTGTCTGGATAGTCCGTTCACTTTGACCATCTGTTTGTGGGTGATATGCCGTGCTCATGTCAAGACGTGTGCCCATTGCTTCTTGTAATGATTTCCAGATTCTAGACACGAATCTGCTGTCTCTATCAGAAATAATAGAAATTGGCACTCCGTGTCTTGCCACAATTTCTTTAACATAGAGTCTTGTAAGTTTCTCTGTTTTGTCAGTTTCTTTCATTGGCAGAAAGTGAGCAGATTTCGTTAATCGGTCGACAATTACCCATATGGTATCATAACCACTAGACGTCCTGGGTAATTTCGTGATGAAATCCATAGAAATTTGTTCCCATTTCCATTGGGGAATTTCAGGTTGTTGTAATAAACCAGACGGTTTCTGATGTTCGGCTTTTACTTTTGAACACGTTAAGCATTTACTGACATATGTGGCAATATCTCCTTTCATATTGGGCCACCAATATAATTCTTTTAGATCCTTATACATTTTATCTGAACCTGGGTGAATGGAGTACCTGGACTTGTGGGCTTCGTCCATAACTAACTCTCGTAAGTTACTAAAACGGGTCACCCAAATTCTATTCATGAAGTATAAAGTGTCATCTGACTTAGACTCCAATTGCTTTATCATTCCTCGTAAAGCTTCATTCTGAATGTTTTCTTCTTTGATTGCCTCTTGTTGTGCCATCCGAATTTGGGTAGTAAGATTCGTGTGAATTGTCAATTTTAGGGCACGAACACGAAGAGTTTTAACTCGTTCTTTACGACTTAAGGCGTCTGCTACGACATTGGCTTTACCGGGATGGTACTTGATATCACAATCATAGTCGTTTAGTAGTTCTACCCAGCGACGTTGTCTCATGTTAAGTTCCTTTTGATCGAAGATATGTTGAAGACTCTTGTGATCAGTAAAGATAGTACATCTTGTACCGTAAAGATAATGTCTCCAAATCTTGAGCGCAAACACAACTGCACCCAATTCCAAGTCGTGAGTCGTATAATTCTTTTCGTGCACTTTTAGTTGTCGTGAGGCATATGCGATGACTTTTTCTCTTTGCATTAACACACAACCAAGTCCTTGGTGTGATGCATCGCAGTATACGACAAAATTTTCGATTCCCTCCGGGTGGGATAGGATTGGTGCACTACACAGCTTCTGTTTCAGTAATTGGAAAGCTGACTCCTGCTTGTCACTCCAATCATACTTCTTTTCTTTCTGGGTTAATGTGGTTAAAGGCAAGCCTATTTTTGAAAAATTCTCGATGAATCGTCTGTAATAACCGGCCAAACCTAAAAATTGACGTACTTCTGTCGGAGTCTTTGGTGCTTCCCAGTTTTTGATCGCTTCAATTTTAGATGGATCAACGTGAATTCCTTCCTTGTTGATGACATGTCCAAGAAAATGCACTTCTCGGATCCAAAACTCACACTTAGAGAATTTAGCGTAAAGTTTCTCGTTTCTGAGTAGTTCTAAGATTAATTTAAGATGATGTTCATGATCCTCCTTAGTTCGTGAATATATTAATATGTCATCGATGAATACAATCACGAATTTATCCAAGTATGGCTTGCATACGCGGTTCATGAGATCCATGAAGACAGCTGGTGCGTTCGTCAAACCAAATGGCATAACTAGGAACTCGTAGTGACCGTAACGAGTCCTAAATGCTGTCTTTGGTACATCTTCTTCTTGGATTCTTAATTGATGATACCCTGAACGTAGATCAATTTTTGAATAGAAGCTAGAACCTTGTAGTTGATCGAACAAATCGTCTATTCGAGGAAGTGGGTATCGGTTCTTGATTGTAAGCTTGTTTAATTCTCGGTAATCTATACACATCCTAAAGGTTTCATCCTTTTTCTTTACAAATAGGACTGGAGCTCCCCAAGGTGAGAAACTCGGTCTTATGAAACCTTTATCAAGCAACTCTTGTAGTTGATTTGATAATTCTTGCATTTCAGAAGGTGCTAATCGATACGGCGATCGCGCAATCGGTGCGGATCCTGGTACCAAATCGATTCGGAATTCGACTTGCCTCGGTGGTGGTAATCCAGGTAAGTCTTCAGGAAAAACTTCGGGGTAATCCCTAACGATTGGAATATATTCAAGTCGTCGTTCCTTGGGTTTCTTTTCGACGACGTGAGCCAGGAATACGCAATAGCCTTTACGTAGATACTTACGAGCTTTCATGCAGTTTATCATCCTTAACGTTACTCCACTCTTCTCACCTTGAATCGAAAGAACTTCTCCGTTTGAGAGTGGGATTTGGACAATCTTCTCAAAGCAAACAATCTCGGCATGATTCTTTGACAACCAATCCATGCCAATAACAACGTCAAAGCTTCCTAAATCAACGGGTAACAGATCTATACTAAATGTGTGGTTTTTAAGACATAAGGTACAACCCTGAATGACTTCTTCGGTATTAATTAATTTTCCGTTCGCTAATTCAATTGTATACTTTTGGTCTAGTTTACTGGGCTTAATACTGAGTAGGGACTTAAAGTCATTTGACACAAAACTCAAATCAGCACCCGTATCGAAAAGTATAGAGGCATAGTGATTATTTATCGGGAACGTACCAGTGACAATGTTTGGATCTTGTCGTGCGTCACCAGCCCCCATCACAAATGCTCTTCCACGGGCCTGATTGTCGTTTCGGTTCTTCAACTTTGGACAGTCTTTTCTGAAGTGCTTTGGATCTCCACATTCAAAGCATCCCTGATTCATCCTCCCTGTTCATGGGTTGCTCTTTCCTGCTACTTGATTTGTCTTATCAGAGTTTGCATTGCTCCAACAGTTATGGGCTAGGTGCCCATACTTTTTACATTTTCCACATTGAGTACACCTTCCACTGTGATGATATCCACACTTGTCACACCTTGGTAGTGCCCCAAGGTATCCATTTTGTCTCACAGTGTTGGCGACAAAGGCTATCATAGTTTCAGGTCTCTTGTAACTTTGATTCCTGTTTTGATTACTTGGTTTTCCAAACCATTTCCTCTTTTCCCCCGACCTTCCTTCTTCGGTCTCCTTCTTCTCAAACAAACCATCACGTACAACATTATCCCTCAGCTTGAAAGCTAGAGTTATGGCGCTCTTGGCATCCATAGGGTTCGATGAAGTCACCAGACTTCGGATTTGAGGTGCGAGACCCCATAAATATCTTTCAACCTTCTTGTATTCTGGGGTAACCATGTGTGGAACCAAGATTGCTAACTCATTGAATCGGTCAGTGTAGCCAGCAACATCATCTCCTGTCATTTGCAAATTCCACATTTCAGATTCGATCTTTTGTAACTCATTTCGAGGACAATATTCCTCGATCATCATGGCCTTCAGGTCTTCCCATGACAACTCATATGCTGTCTGCCTTCCCAAAGTCTTTATTTGTGAATTCCACCAGGTTAAAGCTTTATCAGTGAGTGAGCATGTAGAATACTTCACCATGCAGTCAGCGGTGCATTCACTAATATCAATCACCGATTCCATCTTCTCTATCCATCTCATTAGCCCAACTGCACCCTCGGTGCCATTGAAGTTACGGGGTTTGCAAGATAGAAAGGCCTTGTAGGAGCACTTTTTATTTGGAGCATCTGTAGAATTACAAGTCATAACGTCAATAATTCGGATCATGACCATGTGTTACGGCTTATTTATTTTATTACCTCCGGAACCTCCGGAACCTCCAGCTGTACCGCTTCCTCCTGCACCTCCTGCACCGGTACCACTGCCGGTTCCTCCTCCACTATTTCGCTTTGCCTCATACTGTTGCATAGCAGCAGCTACTCGTTGTGCTATGAGTTGTTCCACATTTGGAGAAATTGTCTCGTTGTTGTCACCAGTAGTGTTACGGGTTGTCCTACGCTTAGGTGCCATGACGTTCTTTCTAATCATGTCAATTAAAAAGAAACAACATTATATAAAAATAATGATAGATCATGACATAAGGATACAACAACATCAAACGTAAACAACTATCATTACAATATAAACCATTACATACATAGTCAAAACATATATAGTACATTGTTCCCAAAAGATAAGGATACAAAAAGGATGGGTTCACATGACCTCATCAGTACTAAAGTTTTAAACTACTTAATGTACTACGGGCACAACCCGCCCGTAATAGGTTTAAAAGAAGAAGTGAGAGTACAATCCAATCATCATGGCAAGTCCCGCCATGACAAAGCTAGCTCTCGCCACAAATTCTGCAGCCAACGTCCTTTCTTCCAGCGCCTCCACCATGTCTCGGACAGTGACAGTGAACTGCCAGTCCATGTCGACTCTCAACTCCAGATAGTTAGTGGCATCCTGTATGTTTCGGGTGCGGTCATCTAGAGTCTGAACTCGAGATCCGAGTCCTTGACGAAGTCGCGTGGCTGCATCCCCCTGTGCCCGGATGTCATTTAGGAGATCATCAAGACGCTCCTCATGCGTACGAACGCGTGCTACTAGTGTAGGCACTGTGAGCTCTATGGCTTCCCCAGTGTGGGGTAGGGGTGTTGGGGAGTTAGAAGACTCTCCAATCTCAAAGGTAGATGGGATGCTCTCCATCTCCCTCCATCGGGCCAGAGTACGTGGCATCCAACGGATAGTTCCCATGATAGGGTGGTAACAGGGTCTTTGCCTAGGTGGTTCTTCACCAGCCTCCAAGTCTTTTGGGTCACGGGCTGCTAGATTCCTTTTGTGCGGAAGTCGAAACTTCTTTCTAGCGCTTTGTACCTTCACTGGTCCTCCGCTTTTCTTTCGGTAGACGATAGGCGATTTTCCCAAGGCGACATTAGGTGGTGTGGAGCTACGGATTTGTACTCGATTTTTGGGATGTGAGGCGGAAAGTTCCTCGTTTGATTCAGTGTCAGAGACGGGATCAGAATGTGAATGTGACGACATGCTTATGACTACAATATCCATATAACAAAATGACTGGTCATGAAATGCTTATGCAATGAAAACGTTTTAGTGAGTCATTTAGATTATAGACTAGGTTCCAATTTAGATTCCTAGTTCACTATAATCAATGGCTCTGATACCAAGTTCTGTCACACCCCGCCAAGGCGGAAACGCGAGGCGCGACGTTTATGGTTTCCAAAGCATATGATTACCGCAAACACATACATGATAAATGGATACATAAATGAGTTTAAAGTTTTACATTACAAAATGTAAAATGAGTTTACAAAACATTAAGATTTCACAGATATGACTCAATTCAATGAGTTATACAAGGGAAATCCTCCTTGAGTAGTATCCATCGTGCATGCATGTAATCTACATTGCTAACCTTGAAATCACGTTTAGATACCTGAAAAACATACTTAAAATCGTCAACACGAGGTTGGTGAGTTCACAGGTTTAATCAAATAGTTCTTTGCAAAATTTCATTGTTCGTAAATAGTTTCAGTTGTATGTGATAAACAGAATAAAAATTGTTGACCCATTTGTAAACTAGCTAGGAATACAAATAATATGTTCCTACATGAGGCGTAACCAAACCATGACAATTGTACACGCCCCTAATTTCGTTATCCGGTTCTATGCGGCCATAAATCCTCCAGATTGTGGTTAGCGCGACTAACCATGACCGGGAGACGTCACTCTCCATAGTACTATTCATAGGACCCTAGGCTACAGTTAATGGTTACTACATTGTTCCAGGGGACTTTTCCGGCCTCAAATTGTTGTTCTCATCTCATGTAAACATACAAGTCGTGTCTTATTCTCTTGTTATCCCATAAAATAATTGTAAGTATGTTTTTCCCCCAAATATTGAAAACAGTAAAAAGGGGCCGTGAAACTCACCTTGAGTGTGTGTATATACTTGAAATAATACTTGTTGTAGTCAACCTTGACTATTTGTACCATAGATACCAAGGGTAAATTGTTGTTAAGACCAACGTCTTAATTGTAAATTGTTCACCGACCTTGTAAATCTGGTCGTTTTTGTTTGAATATCTCCTTAGTTGTTCAACACATGTTTTGTTGTAAAATAGTTTTGAGTTACTGCCCAACTGGGACTGTTGTACAGGTGTCGAAACTACTTAGTTTCGATGGAGAATAAGGTATCGAAACTACCTAGTTTCGATTGAGTATTTGCTATCGAAACTACCTAGTTTCGATGGAGTAAAAGGCATCGAAACTCCTAGTTTCGATGGATCAACAGGTATCGAAACTCCTAGTTTCGATTGAGTTAAATCGAAACTCCTAGTTTCGATTACTGGACTTTTGTTTGACAGAATCAGTCCTGCATATTTTTATGTTTTAAACTTGAATTCGACACACTCTTCTTGTTATCTTTCTTGCGTTTAAATAAGATGTAAGTTTAGCTACGGTTTTAAAGAACATAATATGAAAAATATCGAGTTTTTACCTTTAAAACCGAGATGAAAATGATGAAGAAAACAGAGAATGGTCTTGACTCTTTTGCAGAAACTCTTAAAATTCTTCTTAAAACACTGAATTGTGGTAGGATTTCGCTTAAAAACTCGGCTTCGATTTTGAAGAGAAATGGAAGTTTGCCGTATGAAAATGAGAGAAAAATGAGGATTGTGAGGTTTTTGATTGAAAGGAGTATGGTTATGTTCTGAGTTTTTCGCAAGTGGGAGTATGGGTTAATTTGAAAATATGTGAGATTGGGGATGGTTTCCTCTGCCCTTCGACCGAGAAGTCAAATAAGTGGGTTTGAGGTTAAAATAAATCAAACCATTTGATTTAATTGTAACTTAATATCGATTAGAGTTTCAAAAGGGGTAGTTTAATTTGGTTTATTTTCTCACGGTATTATAAATTTAACAAGTTTATGGCTCGTTAAAGAAAAACATTGAAATCTTGGATTGTATAATCCGTTGAGGTGATTATTTGTAGGTATAAACACCTAAAAGTGACGCTACCCAATAGCGTTTTCGAAAGAGTTTGTTAGTTTACTTTTACGTATACTATATGATTTATTCTAAAAATAAGTTATTGACCAACGAAACGTATACGCCTGGATATTTAATTTATCCACTATTGTTCGTCTTAGTCGGTTTGTACTGGTACTTGCACCGGTAATTCCTAGAATTACCCAAGTATAAATTGAGACCATGTACGATCTTTGCTAGACTCTAAAGTCCTTGTTTGTGAAATTAAATAAATCACAAAAGTAATTATAATGTAAACTTGTTTATTGTAATGTAAACTTGTTCATAATGTATACGGATATTGACCTGAAATGTCGGGTGTCACAACTATGCTATACAATTATAAGTATTTTAGATGTAATGTCAAATAATAATAATTCAGATATACCATCAAGCAAAGTCATTTGCATTGAAACTAAGGATTTATATAATTTCATTTATTCACTCTGAACCATCTCACAAAGAGATAGGATAACATTAAAGGGTGGTAATTGAATGCAGACTATGTTATGTAATTGGAGCAATGGAATTGTTTGTTACTTATAAAACTACACACGTTGATTGTGTTTTTATCTATTTGATTTAAACACTTCTCTTTTTTTGTCATAGAAGTGTCATTACTTTTTTTGTTGATTTGCTTTTGTGAAAGAAATTGTGTTTGTTTAAGCTTTTCATGTATCGTCTATGGATTTTATATAGCAGATGGTGATCTATTTCAGTTCATAAATTAAAAAAAATGCAGTCTTTGCATTTGTTTTGCTAAAAAATGTTGAATTTTTAAGAAATACAAGATCCTAGATTGAGAATTAAACTTGATACATACCATCATGCGAAAAGTATAATCCAAAGCGACGCGTTTGATCATAAATGTGTCGAAATTGCCATCTCTAGTTCTTGGCGATCTTTTATATATTCATTTTTTTGGTCAAACTGATTATCCCGTCATTCATGTTTTGCAGGAAGATTATTGACTTGGTTAGACCACTGCAGGGATTTCATCCACTTAATAATGCTAGTGGATTGATAAGGCTGTATGTACAAAATTCATGTTGTTCTGCTTTTTATTTATTTTTAGAAATACAAAATGCTAAACTTCTTCTTGAATTTAGGATCCTTAGAAATTGCAACATTTTAGGAGCGTTACCTGCTTATGTTTAGATGTTCAGAGAATTGAAAGTGTTGTAAGAATACAATTTCTGTTTCTCAATTGGTATTGTGGGCTTGTCACAATTTAGTTTAGAAACAAGTGTAGTTGAGTTGAAAGTCATACTGAAAAAAATGAGAGTTTGTGACTTTGAGTATTATGTGTAAAGGTGGCAATCTCAACCTGTTTACTTATCAATGGGTCAATTCGGATGAGTTCAACCGAAGCCGTGAAGATGAAGATGATCATACGAACAACTGTTGCCCACACAAGTAGGTATCTTTTTAAGCTAATGTTTTTTCATAATTCAACTTTTAATTTTACAAATGTATGTTTCTGTCCATTTGTATAGTGCCCTCAATTTTAAATATATGAACTGGGATTAAATATAGATGATTCCGAAGAGGCTGATGGATTCATTCAAAGCAAATGTTGAAGTTGAGAAAACCAGTTGCTAGAAATGCGCATAGAGTTTGAAGAGGATTGTGAAAGAGAAAAAGTCGATCTCTAAGCTATGCAAAAAGATATTAACAACCAACGACAAAATTTGGAAGTTATAACGTGGAAGGTTAGGACAATACTATCACTCGGAGATCGAGATGAATAAAAGGCTTTCATTTCTCTTTATTATTGTATTTGACACTTTGTATGGACTATATTGTTATTTGTGTTTGGATAAACATATTAAAGTACACCATTTGATTATAAATGAAATGATTGTGAGTGAATGCATATTAATTAATAGTATTTGAATTTATGTTATAAAGTTGCATTTGGGTGTGTAAAAAAGGTTGCATTTACGGTAACTAAAATTCATAAAAATGTCGAATTTACTTTTAAAAAGGCTGCATTTTTCTATTAAAAAGATAAATAATAGTTGCATTAAGTCTATAAAAAGGTTGCGTTTTTGTAACTAAATTATAATAAATGTTGCATTTAAGTATACAAAAAGTTGCATTTTGAAGTAAAAAAAGTTGCATTAGAACGTAAAAAGGTTGCATACCAAAAAAGTTGCATTTGAAAAATAAATGCAACACTTTAAAAAAAGGTTGCATTAGGCCAATAAAAAGTTGCATTAGACTTAACGCAACATTTTAAGGCCTAGTGCAACATTTTACCGGGGTTGTATTAGCTTCATTTTCTTGTAGTGTCAGTTGAAAAAAAATATTTTAAAAACTAACTTAACAGACCTTATAACTGTCACGACAAATTACATTTTTTAAAAACATATTTTTACAAATGTGTTTGTTAACAAATTACATTAAATTTTATTCAACCGATGTAATATACTGGTTTATTCAATCCGTGTATTACACGGGTTTTTAAAAATATAAATTTTTTATTACTAAATATGTAACATTTTATTTATTTAACCCGTGTAATACACGGGATTTTAACCTAGTATATATATATATATATATATAGTTTTAAAAAAATCACAACGGGAGGATTCAAACCTTATAAGTTATAAAACAAAGCTTAAACCGCTGCACCACTTTTTACATACTGTTCTATAAAAATTTTGAAACTCAGGTAAGAGCATAAATTATACCAATGATAAGAACAAAGCCTCTTAACATCAAGGTCCCGGGTTCAAATCCCGAGAAGCTTAAGAACTTGTCTTTAAAAAAATATAATTTGACTTTTTAGTACCTTGTTATCTAGAAGATATAGTTTATTTATATAGACAGTGTTTGAGTAGAAAAACTAAAATACTAAAATTGTGTTTTGTTATCATTTACTAACCCTTAAAAATGAAGGTCGTTGGTCAATGAGATTGTGTCACACAACCTTTTCATTACTGAAAATACATAAAAGATGGCAATGTATACAAGAAATGGTTATTGGTCGGAGGGGCAAGCAAATGGTAATTGAATCATATGACCCGGGTTCGAATCCCCTGGGCCGTTTTTCTACTCTTTTTATTTTTATTTTACCTTCTTTTTATTCTTTTTTTTTTGATGCCTTACGTATTTTTTTATTTAGCATTCATTAATTATTTTTTATGAGCTTTTACTTGAGTTTTTTTCGTGGTTCTACAACACATGCGATAACTTTTCAATATTATCAATGTTCTTACCGCAACACGTGAGTTTGCGTAATGGTTTTGATTATTTATTTTTTATACAAAGTCTCGAAAACGTTGATTGATTTTGCAGTTTAACGAGCTACGTCTAAATGTTATGTTTTTTTTACTTCAATATAATTTCTTTCATTAATTTGGAAAATTTCAACATAATATGAACACGAGATAACTGAGTTATGTTTACGAAGTAACGCTCGGGGCAAGATGTAACGCGTGGGGGAAAAAGTAACGCGTGGGGAATCAATATACTTATTTTTATTAATGTTTTGACGCAAATGTTTTTAAGGTTCAGCGCAACACGCGAGTCTTTATATTAGCTATAACACATTTTCGTCTATTTTTTTCCTCTCCATTTTGGTCAAATATAATTCTTTTCAAATTACAACCATAATCTGTCCTTTAGCTTACCGGTAAGGTGATGCTTCTGCTAAACCCTTCGAGGCGGGTTCGACTCCAGGGTGTGACAAACCGTGTTTTTTTGTTGTTTTTTTCTTATACTTTTCTCATATTCGCTTTTTTAAATTACCTTTTTACAACGTTTTGAAACCCGGGCTGGACCGGAACGGCCGGTGGTCTGGGCGGTTCGGTTATGTATGCTGAAACGGTCGTGTAGAGACCTGGCGATCGGACCGAAAAACCGGAGATCGGACCGGGAAATGGTGGTCGGACCGGACGAACCGAAGAAGACGGTGGATGAGGTTGTTGGATCTGCCAGATCCGGAACGAATCAGATAAAAAAAGATTAGATGTTGAGTTTTTTAGAGGTCGAGAGGCTTGAGTCCGAGAAGTGAAGAAACGATGATGAATATGCTTTGTTAACTCGTCGATGTTGATGAAGGCTTTTTGTTAGCCGGTGTTGAATGAGGGTCTTCACTGTCGTCTTCATGATATTTACTTGAGTTTATTTCTTGATTTATGTGTGAAGGCTTTAGATACATTTTTTAATATTTTATTTACTTAGGGTGTGTTTGGGATTACTTATTAAAACTACTTATCAACTTATTACCTTTTGAAATAAGGTAATAAGTTATAAGTTTGTTTGGTAATCTTAAATGAGATTTTAAAATAACTTTTGAAAAAGGAGAAAAAAAGTTATGTTTGAGAAGTAAGAATTTATAACTTATTGAATCTTCTTTTAACTTTTAAGGAGAAAAAAATTGTATATCTCATCAGTCCATCGATCATTCACAGACCAAACCCTATCTCCTCCACAACAGGCGCTCCAGTCGCGACCATCTTCTCCATCGCTGCTGCTCCGACGATCTGCAGCTCCGACCGCCGGCCCCTCTTCTGCTCGCCTGTTGCTGCTCGCCTCCGCCGTCGCTTCTGCTCTGGTACTATCTCGATTTCTCTTTTGATTTCTCAAAATAAGTTCATATATTTATGTGATTTGTTCGATTTTTTGTTTCAATTATGAATTTGTGGGCTATTGGTTCTTGTTAGAAGATGGATTTGGTTCTTATTTCATGGATTCCTTGATATAATTTTGTGACCTGTGTGTTTCTATACTTGAGATAAATCTTTTTGTGACCGCTCCAAGCAATTGAAACATGATTTGGCCACCATCTTACACAAATCTACCTTATAATTAGAAGTTTCTTTTGGTTTTTTTTACTCAAAATGCCTCTGTTGATTTGGTTTTCTGTTACAAAAGAAATGTATAATTGATTTGTTGCTTCTGTTGTTTAGGACTATATATTGATTTGTTGCTTCTGTTGTTTATGACTATATTGATTTGTTGCTTGATTGTGAAACATCAAAAGAAATGTATAATGGAATTGCGACGATGAATATACTATGACATCATTTTGGTATTTTTGCGCATTTTGATATTTTGAAAATATTGCGCAATATATAAATGGCATTATGGGGATGAATGTACTTTGACATCATTTTGGTATTTTTGCGCATTTTGATATTTTGAAAATATTGTGCAATATATAAATGGCATTGTGAGGATGAATGTACTATGACAACTGCATTTGTCAAAATATGATGTAATATGTTAACAAATGCACTTGTCAAAATATGTCTTTAAGAAATGTATTTTGACATGAAATTTATAAATTATGTTAAGTTAGTTTTTAATTTTTTTTAAATGGGTATTAATTTTTTTTTATGTAATTGATAAATTTTAATACATATTAGATTCAATAACAATCAATGATTAAATAATAAGTACCCATAATTAGATTTGTATTAAATATTTAAAAATATATACTTCTTTGATATCATTACTTAGGGTTAGGTTATTCTAAAAGGGTTTAAAAATAAGAAGGGTAAGAAGGATTCTAGACTTGACATGTCTCATTTTATTGTTTCTAAAGGGATGGCATAATTGTCAACGTGTAATATACCATGTCATTGTGTAATATAAGGTCTGATATTACATAATGACCAGACCAGATATTGCACAATGAACTGATATTACACAATGAACATATTACACAATGACTAGACCTTACATTACACAATGACCTGACATATTTCGGCAAATTACATAATGAGCTGAAAAACGTAAAACACAATGCTGAATACATATAACACAATGATAAAAAAATATTTAACAAAATGATTACACAATGACAAATTACACAATGACCAGACCTTACATTACACAATGACCTGACATATTTGAGGGAATTACACAATAATGAGCAAATTACACAATAAAACACAATGATGAAAAACATATAACACAATGATGAAAAATATTTGAAAAAATAAGCATATTACACAATGAGAAAATTACACAATGACAGACCTTACATTACACAATGACCTAACATATTTGAGCGATTTACACAATAATGAGCGAATTACACAATGAGCTGGAAAACGTAAAACATAATGATGAAAACATATACACAATGATGAAAAATATTTGACAAAATGAGCATATTACACAATGAGCTGGAAAATGTAAATGACAATGATGAATACATATAACACAATGATAAAAAAATATTTGATAAAATGAGCAAATTACACAATGAGTTGGAAAAACATAAAACACAATGATGAATACATTACACAATGATAATAAAATATTTGACAAAATGAGCATAATACACAATGAGCAAATTACACACTAACCAGACCTAACATTACATAATGACCTGACATATTTGAGCGAATTACACAATGATGAGCAAATTACACAATGAGCTAGAAAACGTAAAACACAATGATGAATACATATAACACAATGATGAAAAATATTTGACAAAATGAGCATATTACACAATGACCTGACATATTTGAGCGAATTACATAATAATGAACAAATTACACAATGATCTGGTACGCGTAAAACACAATGATGAAAAATATTTGACAAAATGAGGAATACATATAACACAATGATAAAAAATATTTGACACAATAACCAGACCTGGCATTACACAATGATCAAACTTGACATTACACAATACCAGACCTAATATTACACAATGACCTGATATTACACAATGACCACAATTGATATTACACAATGAACTGACGAATTACACAATAAGCTGGAAAAACATAATTGTTTTTTCGTTTTTGTATATAACGACACTATACTCGATTTAAAGATAAAAAAACGCTCGTTTTTATGGTGTAATTTTTTTTAAATAATGTTGTATGTAAAAGTTATGAACGTTTAAAAAAGAAGGGGGAACTTGATAAAAAGTCAACAAAAGCGGCCAAGACTAAAATACCCTTCCAACAACTGTTTCTCCTATAATTTAATCTCAACCATTAAATCTTTTCTACAATTTGATCTAATGACCCTAAATCCTTCTCACCCTTCTTATAATTAGAATCCTTGATGTAGTGCAAAGCACACATCTTTATTCCACCGTTTTCATTTTTAATTAGTTTTCTATTTGTTTTGAGTCATTTTTGTTACATATTGAGTCCTTGTTATGTTCTCAGGTTCTTATAATGAATACAAGTGAAAACGGGAAGAAACCGAGCACGAGAATGAAGTCCAAGAACTAAAAGTAAAAAATCTAAAAATACAAGCTCTCGCGGTACGCTAAGACCAGGAGGCAATCTTTCACGGTACGCGAAGAAAGCTAAAATCCGGTGCCGACTAAATTGTCCCTCGCGGTACGCGAGGGACCGGCCAAATTTTCTCGCGGTATGCGAGGCAACCCTAAATCCGTAAAAAACCCTAAAATCGGTTTAAGTAGATTTTGATACCTATTATGAGAGGATTTCGATTTCCAGCCATCTAGAACCTATCTTGGGGAAATTTTAGGAGCAAGAAGAGGAATTAGAGTAGAAAGATTTAAGCTTTTGGATTCCGGATTTGTTGAATAACTTGTTCGGTTTTTAAAGATTGAAACTTTACCTTTAATTGTTTGTGATTGAACTATGTCTTTGTCTATTACTTCTGTTTTGATGTTTTGGATGATGATTCTTGGCTAAATCTCTGAGAATGCCGGGGTCATTAGATGAATACTTGTTAAAGTTCAGATTTAATACTTGTTAAAGTTCAGATTTTTTGTCGGTTTTGGATTCAATTAATGGTTTAATGATTTTGTAAACGATCTTGAGTTAATAATTGTAATGAACATGCATGTTTAATTCTGGTTTTGAGTTGGTTAATGTGCTTCATGTTATCTTATTGAATGTCTTTCATAAATAGATGCATGTTTAGGTTGTTTGCTTGTTGTTGATGACCTTAATGGTTTGCTAGACGTAGTGATCCATAAGAACGTTAGTTGAATCCTGATTAGAGGTGAATGTGTGTCCTAGTTCAATACCCGAGAGGTGAGAATTAGTTGTCTAGTCTTCGTCATTAGGAATCCGAGTGTTAACAGTCTGAGAGGATGTTAGTATTAGGTGTCTAGTGATTGCTGCTAGGTCAAGTCATAGTCATTATCTTAAGATTACCCCGTGCGTTCCTTGAATGTATGGTGGATAGTGAGACTGAGAGGTAATCTGTCCATTAGGGTACATTATCATAGTTGGAAATACCTGAGAAGTGATCCGACAATCTGGTGAGTTTAGTACACTTTAGGTAGCTTAGTTGGTGACACCCTGAGAGTGATTAGGGATCCACTAGGTTGTTTTTAGCAGTTATCATTAGAATCCCAGATCCATCATTGTTTCCAGAACCGGTAGAAGTTGTGATTTGCAAGTAGGATTCTGACCTAGGTGGTATTCTTCCCATTCCTGATATTTTCCTTAGTTCTTTCTCTTAATAGCTGAGTCGATCTTAGTTTTCTGCATTTATTAGTTATTCTTTAGTGTAGTAAACCCCCAAAACTAATCAAATCTTAAGTTCGAGTCAGAGTCTAGTTTTGTTATTCGTAGTGTCTCTAGGTTTCGATAATCCGGTTTACCATTAAGTTGTGCTACACTTGATAGGTCCACTTGCCTGTTAGTGCGGTTTAGTTAGAGGATATTCCTTTTATTATTTAGGAGTCTAGGTTAGGTTTTATAGTTAGTTTTTTATAGACCGTCCGAACGACATCAAGTTTTTGGCGCCATTGCCGGGGACACTTGGCAATAGCAATATTAACTCTGATTAGTTCTTTGTTTGATTTTTTGTTTATCTGTTTTCTTTGAGTCTGTTTCGTATGCTTATCCTACATGCTACTTGTGTGTCATATTTGTGAGTCTAATTTAGAGTCGGGTCCTTATGTTTTTGAGTCTCTATTTCTTTTTCTTGTTGAGTATTTCTATTTATGCACAATACTCGTTCGCAGGAATCACCATCATATTTGTCACACCCCCAAATTCCACTAACGGAGTTTTACCGTTTGGGAAGTGACAAACGAGGATCTCAGTCATTAGTTACATTGAACGACACTATATGGGACTTAAATAGAAATATCATAAACGATCAGAGTAAATGCGGAAGCGATAAATGAAAGTAAATGCCAAAACAAATGCGCGCAAAACAAACGCCCCAAAAGTCCATTCCAAAAGGAATAAATGGAAACAGTTCAAAACGTATTATTAAATAAGAAAATAAATTTATGACTCCATGCATATCCTAGATGTGCACCTTTGCCTTAACTTAGCGAACTCAGAAAACATGAAAGAAAAGATGTCAACACGAGGTTGGTGAGTTCACAAGTTTCAGTTTGTAACAATGTTTAACAGGTTAATGTACATTCAATATATAAATCAACATGTAGCTAACCCATATACATGTTAACTAATGCGCTCGCAACCGAAAGCTGACTGTTTATGTGTTTGCCTCCCACCAGGCCTATCAACCATGGTGCATGTTTAGGTCAATGTTGCACCCGTTCGACCTCCAGTCGAGTTAGCGCGACTAACACGGGTGAGGTTTATCAAACCTAGTAGTACTACTCAAATTACATCGCTATGTTCATATTAACGGTCCGATGTGAGGACTTAATGATAGATGTGTACGCATAGTCAAACAAGTGATAACATATATGAATACAAAAACCAAAAGCGTTTACGTTATGTTTTCTCCCCCAGTTTAAAAACAGTAAAAGAGGCCGTGAAAACTCACATGCGTTGCGTAGTAGGTAGTATCACACAAGTATGAGATTTGAATCTCAAGCGTTAGCCCAACACGACTCACGAATGCCCTAGAATTACATCATAATTATTGGGGATAAAATGGGATATATTGGGATATGCGACGGTAACACGGAATGTTGAACGTCCTAAGAGAAACGCTCTAAAGATCAAGAGTAGACGAACATGTCTACGGGAATACGGATTTCTAAGTTAAATAATTAGAATGATTACGATACGCGACAAAAGACGATAATTACAATAATTAATAAATATATTCAATCGTCTTCGTCATTAAATAATGATCTAGAAAAATAATATTATTATATTATTTTTAACTCGTATAGTTAATACGATAACTATTTATGTGGCAAAAATAATAATAAATTATTTTTAATCGAGAATAGAATTACGGGTAAACAATATAAACGATTATATTATTTATAAGTTTGAAACATCTAACAATCTTTAAAAATGTGACGAAAATAATAATTAAATAACTAATATTTTAACTGAGACCACGGATTGAGAATAATATAAATACATTATTTTTTTTGGAGACAAAGATTTAATAATACCATAATATATTAATATAATAGTGAAGAATAATAAAAATGCGTTAAAATTTTTTAAACCCGAGCCTATGGGTGATTTTCCGGACTAAAACCTTTTAATATATAACTATGATAATTTAGAAAATGATTTTAATTACAAAATATCAACCAAATATGTAATTAAAAAGAAAACATGGGTGGAGGGTTCGAACCCGGGTCTCCTCCCCAACATCCAACAGTCTTAACCAACCCAGCTCCAAACCGAATTGCAAACAGACCCGGAACAAAATGTTTTTATCAAACAAGTCCCTGAGGTTCCCCCCATGCCAACCCGCGGCTGATCCTCAGTCCTAATTCCCTCAATTCCGATTGCAAAACATCAAAACAGTAAAGGGGTTTTGTTCCTTAAAGTATTTCGATCCTGGGGTGGGTTTTAATTTGAAAAACAACAAGTTTAGGTGTGATTAATTTCAGTTTCAAAGACTCGAAAACCCTAGCTGGAACTTTATATCAAATCTGACAAATTCGATGTTTCCGAATCTGTCCATATACTTTAATTTCATTAATATCATCGTCAAGATCAAAACCCCCAACATTAATATGGATGAACCCTAATTTATAGATCAAGTATAATTCGATTATATGAGATACAATAATCATGGGGCTTTCAAAGATTAACAGATTGCGAAACTAGCCATGCGATTTAGTTGAATTAACATCGGGTTTAGGGTTAGATTCGATTAAACCTGAATTGTATGAACCCTAGAATCGAATCATAGTTAATTCGATAATGTAACCCCAAATTGATAAGGGGCTTTTGATCTGGGCACATAAACGAGAGTAAACATGAAGGAAATTACCAGAAACGAATTCGAATTGAAGGCTCCCGACTGATTTGGTTGCCGACGCTAACGGGTTATATTTCCGGTGAGTGTGAATGCTTCTTCGATCAAAATGGTGTACGTAATAGCTTCTGATAGATGCGCTTTAGGTGTGTGTATGCTCAAATTGTAAAAACAATACGCGGATTCTCCGAATTTGATGAAGGGGTCGACGGTTTTGACCGAAATGGTTTGATTAGCCATTAATTAGCTTAATTCACGATTGATGAAGCTGTTAATGGTCGTAATGATGCTTGTTAAAGACATGAACGTTTTTCAGTTACAATATCAAACGAAAATCGATCGTGGGATTTGAATTTTAAATCAAAGATAGCGATTTTGACCTTTTAAAAGTCAATAGGAATTCAAAACTTGAATTTTGACTTCAAGAGTCAACAGAAATAGAGTTTGGGCTAATGTCACAACTAGTCCCTATAGTTCTAGTTCAATTAATGATAGAAATAGTCCTTGGGTTTTGAGTTAGGTTAAATAAGTTAAGACTTAACTGGATTTGACTAACAGAGTTAGTTTAAAAATTCCGGATTGTTACAATATTCTGCTTTCTTGGAGCCCGAACGAGAGCTTCAAGAGCGCAACCGTGACTTTCGGGAGCGTTTGAAACAGTTGTGCGAAAACCAGGTACGTCCTATTAGCCCTGTTCCATTTCATACTATGGGTGACGCTGATCCTCTAGCGAGGCGTACAGTACACCAGAGGGCTAGTGATGGGGTCATGGGTGCGAGATCTTCGATCACTCGCCCCGCCATTCCTAATGTCAATTCTTGGCATATCACATCACATGTCATGAGTACGATCATTCATGCCACTCAATTTCATGGCCTCGAGGATGAGGATGCACCCGGACGCTTGTCCCGTTTTGTTCGTATATGTGATACCTTTAATATCACGGGTGTGTCTGAGGACGCTATCTATCTGTGTCTCTTTCCATTCTCGCTCTCTGGGGGTGCATCCACTTGGCTTGACACCCTCCCAGACAACTCTTTTATCACTTGGGAGGATCTTTAAGCCAAGTTCTACAAAAATTACTATCCACCTTCCAATGCCGCTCACCTCAGGGATCAAATCCATTCCTTCCGGATGGATCCCGCCGAGCCTTATCACTTGGCTTGGGAGGGGTTCAACACGCTGTTGAGCCGATGTCCCCAGCATTGTCTGTTAGACTGGGCAATAGTGGAGAAGTTCTATAATGGCCTCACCATCGAGAAGCAGCAAATGTGTAACACAACTGCGGGAGGCCATATCATGGATAGACTAGAGCCTGCTGAGTGCGAGGAAATGTTCGAGAGCTTCGCTCAAGCCGAACAGCAGCATCCATCTACTAGGACTTCCATTCCTAGTGGTAGATCATCCACCTCATCTTCTAGAGGTGTGCATCAGGTCACTCCTGATTCTAGCGTGGCTGCTGCACTCGCCTCAATGGCTAATGAGATAAAGAAGCTGAAGCTCAGTGCTCAACGGTGTGAAGTGTGCAAGGGAGGACATGACACCGGGACTACCTAGTCAATAATCCAGAGCATGTGAGCTATGCTGGTAACCGGTACCAGATCTAAAGGTACAACAATAAAAATTCATTTGGCTCGGGATGGAGATCTGCAAGCAACCCATTGGGGTTTAATGGTCGCCAGCAGTTTCAACAGAATGGAGGAGGAGATACAGGAGCTAGCTCGGGAAGTAGTGTCGACACGAGTGCGATAAAGGATATGATCAAGAATCAGACCAGATGCTTGCCCACCTGGTCCAGAGGGACAGGGAAGCTAGGCAGAGATTGGACAGCCATGATACACTATTGAAGAATCAGCAATCCGCTTTCCATGATCTGCAACGCACTGTTGAGGACATTGCTAAGAGTCTGAAGGATCGACAGGGAGGTCAATATTCAGGCTCCAACGCTTCAGTGATGGCCGTGTCGGTCATGAGTGTGGAGGAGAAAGAGGTTGTAGAGGATGAATCCCACTCCAGCAAGTATAACATTCCATCACCTGAGAAGGTCAAGAAGATTGACTGGAGGGCTAGATTCACTGAGAATGTGCCAAGATGACCGAGGAACAGGTGGATGAGGAGATGATAGTTGAGGTACCTGCTGAGAAGGCAGAGGAGAAGAAGAAGGGGGTGGATATGAAGACCCTGAGATTGACCTGACTCGTGTTTCCTACCCAGCATGTTTGCTGCCATTTAAGCAAGCTAGGGAGCACGATCACTTCCTTGACATGTTCAAACTTCCCAAGGTCAATCTCTCGCTCATAGAGACCCTCCAGATTGACAAGTCTCCATAATAGCCGTCTATCTGGAATGTCATATACGAATCTATCTAAAAGATTTAGAAAAAAACCGGGCCAACATAAGTTGGTGAGTTCACTTTTAAAATCATTTGGTTTTGAAACCGGGGTTCAAAATGATATCAATTAGAAATTGTCACACTGTGGCCGGCGGCGGATTATACGCCGGGGCTGACGCGGTTGTTCATAAGCACATGTTATCTATTAAATATGATAATATTTATTATTCAAATTAAAATCATCCGTTACAGTTGGAAATAGAAAACAAAGAGTTCAACATAACATAATTAAATTAAACTAGGTCCATCTCCTATGTGATCAAGTAGTCCACAAACAGGTGCACCTGAAACATGTAATTAACTATCAACTACAACTAGTTGGTGAGATACATAGGTTTTGACACCAAAAAGAGTTAAGTATAGTTTACAATTCAATATGTTCAAAGCATGTCTAAAGCATATATGTGAAAACATACAAGGTTCCAAGCATACAATTCTAGCCTGATAATAGAAAACTAGATACGCAATCTCACTGATTAACGTTTTTGAAAAAGGGGTAAAATGATACCCAAGTGGTAAGTTAGTACCCAACAAAACCCACCAAGGTTTTGTGCTAAGTTATAGTTTTGGATTCCCATATAAATGATCATGTTAGGTACTATCTTAGGCTTGGGCTGTAAGTTAATGAATGTACCGACATGAACACATGTAATGGTCAGCAAGTAGTTTAAGACATAAAGCATAAAGACCAAAGCATAAAAACAAAGGTATTGAATTGTGTAAGTAATGTAATTGTAAACATGTTTCACCCCAAAAGTATAAAAATGTAAAAAGGGGCTATCTAAACTCACATTGGATTTGTAGCTTGAAATCACAAGTACGGGTAGTTGCACAAGTTGTTTAGCTAACCACAAGGTTAACCTATGTTTGCATTTATATATGTATCTATTCCATGCTCAAAAGATTTAAGTAGTAAGGGTTGAGCTAGGTTGAATGAGTGTGTATCTATTTGTTGTGAATAATGTGTTTGTTAATAAGGAAATAATATGTTTGTTTAATAAAGAAAATAATATGTTCGTTGATAAAGGATTGAATACAAGTTTATATATATATATATATATATATATATATATTCCTGATGTTTCATGTGAAGATTCACCACTTGTTTGATTCCACCTTATTCTTTTTAATGGATTTTTCATATCTAGATCCATAAAAGATTGTTCTTGTTTATAGAATTCTGTTAACATAGTTTTTCCTTGTAAAATGTCTTCGACTAGTAGTAGATTATAATAATTTTGTAGTTTTTTGTAACTCTTTTCATAAGTTAATCCTAATTCTGTTATACAATCTATTATCATATTATCTACTTCTTCCTGTATATTTAATTTGGTGAATTTTCTGTCTATAATTTGTTCTATAGTTTTATTTGTTTCTTCTATTTTAAAAGCTATTAATTTATCTTCTTCAAAATCGTCTAAATAATCTATTATGCTGTAATCTGCTTCTCCTTCTTCGAAACGTAAGAATTCTGTATTTATTTTTTCATCTTCTGTATCGTAGATGGGACCTTTGTCACTATCTTCTTCTAAATTCATAGAATTATTTTCTGTAGTGGTTTCATTATTTTCTTCATTTATATTAGTATTCTGTTCAAAATCTACAAATCTTATGCTTTGTAATCCATATGCTCCTTACTTAGAAACCACATTAGGACCTATAGCTCTAGGGATTTGGCAAAGCAAAAAAACACAAGACCCAGAAAGTATAAATGCATCAAAAGCCTTAGGAGATAACCCGTATAACTTCACATCCCAAATTAGGACTCTTATTATAGGAGTAGACCCAGCAAAGAATAATAGCCTAATACAAGATACAACCATTAGAAACTTAGAACAGTTAAGTATAGCCGATATGAAATATATAAATGAATTCACAGTAGACTTCACAAGGCTCCTGTCACAAACAGGGCAAGCAATGGAAGACAATCTATGTGATAAATTCTTTATAAAATTACCAGGAGATCTACGTAGAAGTATACATGAATCATGGAAATCAACATATGGTACACAACCCGGTCTAGGAATAGGACCTAGAATAACTTATACATTTGGGATATTAGAAGATAAGTGTAAAGAAGTAGCCCTACAAGAACAGCTTAAACGAAATGCTTATGCATTTTGTAAAACATCAATTTACACTCCCTAAGCTTATGGATTTTATGATAAAAAGAAAAAGTTAAGAAAAAGTACAACTTAAAATAAAAATTACAAATATAAATCCAATTACAAAAATAAATACATACGAAAACCACAAACAAGAAAATGGAAATGTTTTATTTGTGGCGATGAAAGTCATCTAGCAAACAGATGCCCAAATAAAAACAAAAACACAGAAAGATCAAACTTAATAGAACAATTAAATGACTATGAAATAGAAATTATAAAAACATATGATTCTGGAAACGAGTCTGTTTACAGTATTTATAGTGAAGACGAACAGCCAATAACAAAAGTCATATATACCTATATGAATACAGAAGAATGTATACACAACTTGATAAGTCAAAAAGGAAATAACCATATAAAATGTTACAACTGTGGATATTATCCAAGCATAGAAAAAAGTCTACAATGTAAGAAATGCTTTAACGAAATTTGTTGTATATGTCTCAAAAAATTATACAATGAAAACATAGAAGAAGTAATAAAAATAAATGCTAGCAGTAGTACATCAAAATTAGAAGACAAAATAGAAAAACTAAACTTAATAATAGAATTGCATGATCTTAAGATAAAAAATATGGAAAATAGAATACAAGAATTAGAAGATCATATAATCTGTAGAATCAAAAAAGATTACGAGCATAGTTTACATATATATAATATACATCTAAACGCCTTAACAGATCTAGTAATCAACTTAGGAACAAATCTACAAAAAGAGTCTATTTTAACAGACAAGTGTTTGATAAAATACAGACAAAAATAAATAATAAAACATAAGAATATAAAAAATATATAGAAAATCTAGATTACATTAAAGATCAAAACAACCAAATCCTTAAAGAATTAAAAGAAATTAGAAAAAATAACTCAGATAAACAAGATTTAAATAACGACATAAAGAAAGTTACTGAAGCCATAAACACGTTAAGTTTAGAAGATATAAAAATACAACCGAAACCTTATAAACATTGGCAACCAAGAAAATGATGAATAGAAATTTCTTAGGACAAGGAAGACTATTACAAGAAGCAAGAAACACTACAAGTAATATACAAGATACTATAACATTTGATACTTTTCTAAATAGAATAGTTATAAGAGGTTCAGGATCTACTAGGACAACACCTACAATACAGTTAGAAGAAGAAATAGATCTCGATAGAAACATAAATCTATACAATCAACATCAACTTGATATTCTAAACCCAAAAATATTATACCAAACAGGAATCCTAAACATCAATACAACATTAATACGAAGCAGTAGAGAAGAAATCTTAAGGGTTATAGACAAAACAGTAAAAGTAGACTTAATTTCACAAGAAACTATACAAAAAATTAAGCAATATGGTAAAAACTTTGTTCATACAGGATTAATAGTCATAGGAATAAAAGCTTTAGGAAGAAAAAATTTAGAAACACAATTATTAGCCTTAATATTAGATAAAAGTTGGAAAACAAAATTAAAAAATGCTATAATATCAGGAATGGAAGTTGACCTTAGTCAAAATACATCTCTATTCTACTGCACACTAGTAATCTTAAAAGACATTAGAGATCTAAAAAACTTAAAAATAGCGTTACAAACCAAAGGTTATGAAAATTATGAAGGAAATAACATAGTTATAAGTATATGAATGCTAGTAACAGATCATATATATATATATATATATATATATATATATATAGGGAATGGATCATATGAGAACTCTTAAATATCTTGAGAACTCCGAGAACTCCTATCAATGGTTTATATTTTTTAAATTTTGTATTTTTTATATATTGTCGTGTATGTTTATGTACATAAAAAACAATCAAACTAATTTTTACATATGTTTTTACATTTTTAAATTTTTACCTACACTTGTGTAGTCATGTGTAGGTTTTACTACCTGCACATGTCTAGGAGAAAAAAATAAAAATATAAAAAACATATGTAAAAACTAGTTTGATTGTTTTTAATGTAAATAAACACACATGACAATATATAAAAAATACAAATTTCAAAAAATATAACTCATTGATAGGAGTTCTCAAGATATTTAGAGTTCTCAAATGATTCTAACCCTATATATATATATACACACATATAATGTTTTTGTTTACAAAATAATGATCACGTATTTAACTGATATCCATTTGAATATATAGATAATTAGATTAATAAAGTATACTTTTTAATTAATTAAATAGTTAAATGGATAATAAAGAGGACATAAGTCATACTAAATAACTGTGTATTAAAAATAGTTAATAGTGCTTTTAAATAAAATGGTTATATACATTCTTAATTAGAGATTATTAGTTTTTAATTCTCTAAAATGATTAAATAATTATTTAAAATTTTTAGGTTAACAATATGGTTCATAAAAATATTCCCGAATCTCGGGAGTTTTATAAAATAATTTTTACAAGAAAAATGGTGTTAAAATTCGATTTAAAAACAAAATTTAAAAAAAAGTGCAGACCACGGGACTCGAACCCGGGTCTTCTCGGAGAGGACAAGCACACAAACCACTAGACTAGGGGTCTGGTAGTGGTTTAAAGGGGGTTTCAAATTGTTTTAACAGACAGGTTCCACGCGCGCAAAAGGGAAAAATGAGGCACGGGGATGGTTTCGAACCCACGACCAAGTGATCTAGGCGTCATGCCTTGGTTAATTATCAGACGCGAAAAGCTTATGACACCCAACCCGTACTCGTCTCCTTCCCCAAACGATCCCGTCCAAAACCCTAGCTCCAATCTCACCCGATTCGATACAGATTGACAACGAGGTCATGGGGTTTTTAATCCTTGGATTAAAATGAAACCAAAGACGCAAGTTTTACCTGAAATGATTATGATTCGGAGGAGAACGACGACGGGGAGGGCTTCGACAATCTTCGAACTCGGTAGGGATTTGGGGGTGGAATGCAACGCTATCAAGCGTTTAGAAAGATTATGGTGTGTTGTATGAAGGTGTGTCATTCGATTGTATAGGCCAATTTCATCTTATATGCACGAATTGATGTGAGACTTGATTGGTGACGGTTACGGGACGATTAGGCTTAAATTCATTTAAATTTGTTGTAGTTAGCTCGTTAAGAACGGTTAGAACAGTCTCATGATTGATTATACACATTTAACGAAGTTAAAACTCACGAATTTGATTAATCTTGCACGAATGTGAGAGGATTGGGTTCGGTTTGACTTTCAAAAGTCAAACCTGCGTTATTTTGTTAAAAAAATGTAAAGGGTTTAAATTGAGGGGTCAAATGTAATAAAGGGGTTCAATGGTCCAAAGGGGGTTCAACGAAATTCATTTACTTTGAATCTTTATGTTTTACATGAATCATTTTAATACATTTATGAGGTTTACACTATGAGTTGAATAGGTTTTATAAGATTTGTCCAATATATATATATATATATATATATTTAAGACTAGTTATTTATTAATAAGTTAGCATTACATGTTGTTATAAAAAGTAACATTTGTATTTGTATATGTGTTTATATATATAGGTTTAGAAAATAACTATATATATATAGGGAGGTTCAAATAAGAAGTTCAATTTGGCTAAGAAGCCTAAAAAGCAATCTGATCCATTTAATTGGATGATCAATGGTAAAGATTTAAGTGTAGGAAAAATAAGGGTGGAAGGGTATTTAAGTAATAGCCACTTTTGTTAACTTTTTTTAAACGTTCATAACTTTTTCATAGAACATTATTTTTTTTAAAAAAATTACACCATAAAATCAAGCGTTTTTTTATCTTTACTTTGAGTAGAGTACTGCTATATTTTTTTATAAAAACAAAATCGACACTTGATGAAATTGTGCTAATTTACGTAAATGTGCTGGTTTCTAGTAAAACAACACAATTTAGCACATTAAAAATTTGCTGGTTTCTGTTAAAACAGCACACTTTACGTAAATGTGCTGGTTTCTTTAACTTGTGCTACTTTTTGTCCATTATTATATGCCTAATTTGGTATCATTCTTTAAAAATAAAAATTTATAGCATCCATACATCAATAAAACGGTTCAGTGGTAGGCAACAAAAAACTTATGCATCAAAATTTTGTTTTGTGCTGGTTTGTTTTATGCTGGTTTGATGTACCAGTTTTGTTGTGCAGGTTTTGTTTGTGCTTGATTAGCTAAGAAGAGCAAGTTACACAATTAACCGTGTTATTTTGGTGACAACACAATTAATTGTTATGTTTGGTGTTGTTTTATGATAAACCAGCACATTTACGAAACCAACACATTTACGTAAAGTAGCACAATTTCATTAAGTGTTGATTTTGTTTTTACAAAAAAATATAGCAATACTATACTCGAATTAAAGGTAAAAAACGCTCGATTTTATGGTGTAATTTTTTAAAAAAAAATAAGGTCATATGAAAAAGTTATGTACGTTTAAAAAAAGTGGGGGAAGTTGAAAAAAGTCAACAATTGTGGGTTTTCCAAGAATGCCCCTCCACCCTTTATTTTTCATACACTTAAATCTCTACCATTGATCATCCAATTGAATGGATGAGATTGGTTCTTTGGCTTCTTAGCCAAATTAGAATTTTTAGGAGAACCACCCCTATATATATATATATATTTATCGATGTATTAAAACATTTATCTACATAAATAATCTTGAAACAATTGTACTAATTGTAGGTATGTATGTACAATCATTTATTGTATCGGATAAATAAGATAATTTTATTGATGTAAGACATTAAAATAAAAGTACTACAATTGCCGGAATCGTTAAAATAGAAGCCGAATTTCCTGGGGATTACAACAATAACTAACAATCTTTTTCCAATAGCGACAACAATTGGATTTCACAAATATTCTGGTTTCACAATCATTATTTGAAAACACATCTTGAATTAATTTGTATCACAACTATATAACAAGAATTTCTATCATATGTCCTAAAACTGAAACAGACGGTAATCTGACCCTACTGTCCAAACTAGACAATAGTTTACTGCCGAAACTGAACAGTAGATCGCCCCGAAACTGAAGGCTTTGTCGACACAGGAATTACAATAATGATATACCCCACCACATGAAAGCTTTTATCTGACGCACTAATAACAATTCAAGATACTCATTCTCAAAATATTGTTTCCATAAATTGTATTCAAATCTAGTTTCATATTCTCATTCGAAGTTATAAAATCATTTCATACAAAACCTCTTTATAAAATCAATCTCATTTTATATCAAAACCATTTATAAAACATTTACCAATTAGATGAACTCACCTCGACAGTATCTCGACTTATTGTATCAATAATACAACAAATACTTCGGACAACACCTCGATGTATATTTAACTTCTTAATAGGAAGCTATAATAAGCTAAAATATATAACCAAAGATAAGTAACTAAGTTGTCGGAACCTTACCTCTACACTATCTCCTGAAATTTGAAGGCGCAAGTCTAGAAATCGAACTTGTAAAAGCGTAGCGGCACTCTAGCACGGACCCCTAGGCTAAGTGTGTGTGTGTGTATGTGTTTGAGTGTTATTGTGTGTGTGGATTATGTTCCAATGGCTCTAGTCATCGATTTCTATTTATAGGGCAACTTCAGACCCATATGGGACCGTTATCAGGGGGTTGTCGGTCCGCTACCGCCTCCAACCGCTATTTTGCCTTCGGGCTTACGTTTCGGACTGCTATGAGATTCTACTCGGTCCGTTATCGATCACTTGTCCATGTCAGACCGCTACGGTAAGGATGTCGGTCCACCATTAGTCCACTTGTCAAATTTCTATCTGGTGAGTCACTGGACACGTGTCACTACCCGGTTTATTCCTACTTCACTACATACGGACCGTTATGGTTTGGGATAGCGTTCGATATCCCCCTCCTTTCCAAAAACTTTAGTTTCAGTCCTTTATCTTTTTAGAATAAACAATTTTACCCCTAGAGTTTAATTCTTGGCATCTTTTAGCCTTTAATTTCTATGTAAAAATCGAGGTGTTACATATAGATAGATATCTAACTAAATAGCCATTAATGCTAAAAAATGTTAATTACATTTCTTTTAAATATCTAAATCTTATTTAATAAGACTTATTGATTTCTTTAATTACAATATTTTCTTTAATTGTTAGAAAAATAATTCGTGCGGGAAAAACAGTATAAGAAGACCTATAACAGTGACACGTGACAATCTTAATTACTCTTTCATTAAGTAGTATAGATAATATAGAAGTATAGATTCAACTTTTTTAAAACCAATCATAATTAAAACTTGAAAATATTTATTTAATAATTTCACTAAAAAAAATAAACTTATTTTAAATAAGTAATATTTTATATGTGATACTAGCATTGTTATTATTATTACTTTCTTAATATTACTTTTTATTATTTTTATTTATTTACTTACCTTTAAAAGGCAATTTCGGTGATCAACGGGAAGCTACCGACATTGTCATAATTTTATATTTTATAATTGATTTTCTATTGTATGATTAAAACTTGCTTGGGTCGGTGGTTAGATCTATGCTTCCTAGGTTGCAGGTTTGAATCTTGTAACCAACATTTTCTCTTTGGTTTTTTTGTTTCTTTTTTTTTGCCTTTTACATTTCTTATGTTTTTTTAGTTTTGATTACTTTTTTAATACTTTTTTTCTATCTGTGGTTCAATCTTTAAAAACGACACGTCTCAAATTCTTACGTTTCTTTTATGTACTCAAACATGTTAGTTTCACCGCCACAACGCCCTTTCCCACATTAATGTCATCATATGGCTCCACCGCAACGCGCGGGTCTTAACGTTTAAAATTTGGTTTTTTTGTCACAACTTTATGCCTCCGCTGCAACGTGCAAATATAAAGCGGTTGCTTTTGATTTTTTGACACAGTTTCGAACTGATTTCACGGTTTAGCGAGTCACAACATGTAAATGTTTTTTTTACTTTAATCATGAATTTGGCAAATGTCGACATAATATGAACGCACGATAATTGGGTCCTGTTAACATCGCAACGCACGGGGAATCAACATACTTATTTTTATTAATGTTTTGTCGTAATTTTTTTCCAACGATGCCGCCACAACGTGCGGGTCTTCACACTAGTTATTATTATTACTTATTAAAATTGTTAGTTTAATTATTTTCTGATTTTCTCATATTTGGGGGACATAAAAAATAATAAAGCTTCTATTTACCTTTAACTCCACGGCACTGTAGAATCACATATTCGACACTCATTTTCATATCGATTTAAAACATGTGCCTCTCTCTTTTGGGTATGTTAAGACTGTCTTTTCGTTACACTAGGGGCACAACTTATGTAAATAAACGGTTTACTTTTGTTATATATAGATTTATCGCTGCACTGCATCGCGTGAGGAAAAATACCAGTAAAAGATAATTTCATATAAATAAATTAAGGGAAAATTATTAAAATGGTCATTTGACTGGTCAAATTTGCAAAAATGGGCAAGCCTTTTCAGCCGGCTAACTCATGGTCATTTAGGCTTGTAGCTGGCTGAAGACGGCTAGTTCAGCCGGCTTGGTTTTCAGCAATATGTAAGCTTTTTTCAGAATTTCAACCTATCAGAAATTGTCACGTGGCAATGCGTATTCCCTAGGCGGCTAAAGCCCGCTAAGTAGCAAGCTTAGCCGGCGAACTTTTTTTTGCATGGCTTAGCCGGCTTGGTTCGAGATGGCTTACAGGGCGGCTTGTTTAATTCGGCTAGGCGTGGCTTAGCCGGCGCCGAAGGTCTTATTACACTTCTCAGCCGGCTGCAGTGGTCTTTCTAGCCTACTTCGAGTTTTATAAATAAAAATCTTCTCATTTCAACATTCATTTTCATTTTTCAAATCATTATAACGTTTTAGTTATCAAATATGGGTGGAGGATATCCTTTACCATCAAACCCATCTCAACCTGTAAACTCTTCTCTACCGATTCAACCTGGACAAAGTGTCAACCTGATGAACCATTGACCTAGACCGATGAAGTGTGGAATTGGGTATTTGATCAGGTTTTTGGCCAACTATAAATTGGGGACGTTCCGAATTTTGAAGAGGGGCATGTCACTAACCCTGACGATGAATATGTCCCTGATATTTTCGAGCATCTCCCAAACTCTGAGGAGGGTCACATCACTGACCCCGGAGAGGAGTACGTTCCAAGGTCCGAAGATGAAGAGGAATACCTCTCCGAGGACGAGTGTCCAAGTTATTGATCCATGGGAATACAAGCGGTCGTGGCATTTGAATAATTCCTTTGATTCCATCTTTAATTATTAGGTAATCTATTATATTTAGTTAATGTAATTTTCAAATTTTTAGGTTATGTTATGTAAGTTTTTTAATCTTATGTCATGTAACTTTTAATTTTTATTTTATGTTAGTGACAAAATTATAAGAAACGAAAAATAAAAATTTAAAACAAAAGAATATTTGGACAAAACATAATAAGATTTCATTATAACAAAATAATATAGCATACAACCTCACTCTACGTTAGTATGTAAACATCGAAAAATAAAAATTTTATTAGCCATCAGTCGTCGATATTTGGTAACATTCTCCCCGATATCTCCATCTAAAGTTAAAGGTTTTTTCAGAGTTAAATGCTACATTAGCATACAAGCTAAAACTCCTAAATTTTCAACTAGGAAACGGTGCTGGCTTTGGATGTATTTTTCTTCACTAAAAAACGTAAACTGTTTCTCACTTTGCTTAGATTTCCTCCAATAATGAATATTGACCAACAAAGCTCCAAAGTGTACTGCAAATTTTGTCACGAGCGGATAAATTAAGTGTCGATATACTACTCGAGAAAAATTTTCAGTCCAATTTTGCTGTATTTCCATATTTTTCATATCAATTCCTAATAATAACCAACGTCTTTGATTTATTAATAGCGGGACATAAATGTAATCTACTTCCCAAAGGGGAGGAAAATATTTTTTCTGACCCATAGAAAATGAAAATGCTATTTTCGACGATTGATTTAATAAATTATTATAATACTGCGGTGGAAACACGGTCCAACGCAAATTTTGTGGTGATTCATTCTTTCTCACTTTTACGTGTCGAATACGCATAATTCTACCAACCCAAGCTTCGATATGCTGTAAAAAAAATAGTTAGAAGACTAGTAACTATTTAATAATAAATGTAACAAATTAAAATTTTAGATGCTTTACGATTGGGGAAAAAGAACCGTTGTTATCCAATAGACTTCCCCAAAATTCGTTACCCAACTTTTCTGTGGATTCGAGTAAAGCAGAATAACAAAATGTTGCATCTCCGTTGTTATAAAATTCGACAACATTTTCTGACCAATTATCTGACTCATTACATGGAAACAACCATTTTGGCTTTTCTAGAATATTTTGATGTATTGTCGATGATTCTCCGGCCTGCCTTTTTGATAAACGTCTCCACCTTGTAGTGGTCCACTTTGACGCTGCAAAATACGGTTGGGAATTATATTGTTCTTCATTTTTCTCTAAATCCCCTCGATTATCTATTTTTGGTGTACAAACAACTCACTCCACCCGGTAATATTTATAATATTAAAAAGTGAGAATTGGGAATTAGCTGGCTAATGAATTAAAAAGCCTTATCAACGTTTCAAATCAGCCTTTTTAACCTTGGGAGTTAGCCGGCTAATGAATGAGCTGACACCACTCTGACACCCCTATCAGCCTACACTCTTACCTTCCCAACATCCTGACACCATTCCCGGTTATCGATGCCTGCTAAGCCGACGAACATTCAAATTTTCTACTATATAGACGACTAATTAAATCTCTAAACACTCATGTTTATCTAAGTCGGCTTAGCCGGCGTACTTTTGAATTTAATACATTGAAGGCAGCTTTTTTAGCCTGTTATGTGAACTAGGCTGAAACAAGTTTTGAGAAGGCTGAGTTAGCCATGTTTGTTTCTTCCACGTGTTTTGAGAAGGCTGAGAAGGGTTTAGAAGGTTTGAAGGCTGAATCTTGCATTCGTGAAGGCGAAGGTTGAAGGTTGCAATCAAAAGGTTGAATCTTACATTCGTGAAGACGAAGGTTGAAGGTTGGAAGGCTGAATCTTACATTCGTGAAGGCTAACATTCAGACGATCATGGCTGAGGAGTTTGACTACATGATGGTAATATGTCAATATGTTCGAATGTATTTTTGTTCAGAATAATGCTTGATGCATATGTTAGCCTGCAATATGTTATATGCTAAGATTGTTGATTTGTTGTCTAAGATTTAGCCTGCAATATGTTATATGTTAGCCTAAAAGATGTCATATGTTAGCATGCTATATACTCATTCCTAATGCAATCAGAATAATGATACACTATAATCATGCCTAATGCAATCAGAATAATGTTTGAATGGCCATTGTAGGCCATTGTATGCAATCATTCAAGATGTTATATGTTAGCCTGCAATATGTGATATGTTAGCCTGTAATATATCATTTGTTTTCCTGTAATATATCATTTGTTATCCTGCTATATATCATTTGTTAGCCTGGTTGATTTGTTGTCCAAGATTTATAGTGATACACTATACTCATGCCTAATGCAATCAGAATAATGATACACTATAATCATGCCTAATGCAATCAGAATAATGTTCGAATAGCCATTGTTGCAATCATTCAAGATGTTATATGTTATCCTAAAAGATGTCATATGTTAGCCTGCTATATATCATTTGTTAGCCTGCTATATATCATTTGTTAGCCTGTTGATTTGTTGTCCAATATTTATAGTGATACACTATACTCATGCCTATTGCAATCAGAATAATGATACACTATAATCATGCCTAATGCAATCAGAATAATGTTTGAATGGCCATTGTTGCAATCATTCAATATGTGATATGTTAGCATGCAATATATCATTTGTTAGCCTGGTTTATATCATTATATGCAATCATTCAATATGGTAATATGCAACTCTTTGTTATTTTTGGCAGGCTAAGATGAAAGTAAGATGTTTATCGGGTGTTGTAAATACAATTAGAAGGAAGCTGAGTCAAAATCAAATGAAGATATGGAAGAGGACATGCTTTAGCAGGTGGTTAGGATGCAAATGTACGTGTGCTGACAGCTTGTTAATACACGTCATGTTTCAACATGAATTTTTAACAAAACTTAATCCAAGAACGGATGAGTTGTACTATTCTATTGGATCAGAGACATTGAGGTTCGGACCTAAAGAGTTTTGTCTCATGACAGGCTTTAGATTTGGAGATTGGAGCGAGCCTATATCCACTTTAAATGTAAAATTTAAGGATAGGGTGTTAGGTGGGGCTAGATTAAATTGTAAAGAAGTAGTGAAATTTTATGTTGGGGATTTATCTGGTGTAGAAGACGATGATGTTGTGAGGCTGTCGTTGTTATTGGTGTAATATGGCTTCAAAGGAACGTAGACCATGTCTTACATTGACGACTTCTTGGTTGAATTGGTTAATGATTTAAACCAATGGGACCGGTATACTTGGGGTAACTATCTATGGGATGTTACTTATCTAAGTCTGCATAGATGTTTTCACTTGAAGAAGCAACAAATGGAAGAAAAGAAGTTGACAGAAATGCATTACTCTTTGAATGGTTTTGTATGGGCTTTTAAGGTAACCAAATTTAATACATTTCAATATATGTGTTCGCTATTACTAATTCATTTGAATTATATGTTCAAAAGATGTGGATCTGTGAGGTTCTGCCGGAGTGCCGCACCTTGGTTGACACATACAACTTAAAGGTTCCTAGATGTCTCAGCTGGGGTGTTGGTGGTAGACTAAAGTGGATGAAAGCTACTGGTATTCTGATAAATGCATTGCATGTTAGTTTCATATCTTAGCCTTGTACATTTTTTCTTTTAGCCTACACAAAAGCTTTACTTAGCCTTTTAATTTTTTAGCCAAAAAATAGGCCGGTTGCACTTAAGCCTAATGAGGAGGAAATTAAATTGGAATGGTGGATTTCAAGCTTAGAGTATATCAATAAACAACAAAATGTTGAGGATCGCTACACCCTTCATAGGAACGGGATTGCTGTTTCTGAACCAATGCTAATAAGTGACAATATCGAGAGTTTACATTGGTTTTTAGTCTCCTTCTACCTTCCTATAGGCCAAATGAGAATTTATGACATGTATTATAGTGATACACTGTATGCAATCATTCAAGATGTTATATGGCCATTATATGTTAGCCTGCAATATGTTATATGTTAGGCTGCTAGATGCCATATGTAAGCCTTTTTGATTTGTTGTCCAAGATTTGAATGGCCATTATATGTTAGCTTGCAATATGTTATTTGTTAGGCTGGTTGATTTGTTGTCCAAGATTTATAGTGATACACTATACTCATACCTAACAAATGATATAAACTGTATGCAATCATTCAAGATGTTATATGTTAGCCTTGTTGATTTGTTGTCCAACATTTTGAATGGCCATTATATGTTAGCCTGTAAGATGTAATATGTTTGCCTGCTATACATCATCTGTTAGCCTGCTATATATCATTTGTCTCTTTCAAAATGAGAAATAACACAATTTTATTCATAATAGTCTACGAGTTGGTCCCGATTTGGATTTGGGGAAAAAGGCAGAAGAGTTACTCGTGTTCATCAAATATGCCTTTGGTATTTGGTTACACTTTGTTGGTTATTTTAAACCTCAAGGAGTTACCATGTACCACCCCCGATGGGCTTTGCAAGAGAAATCGTTGACTGTCCTCAACAATTCTTGTCCGGTGGAAGAGGTGACTGTGGCCCATGGGTCTACATATTCATGGAGAGATTGATTGGAAACGACGAATGGGTGAAGGATGATCCAGATGCGGAGTTGACACTGACACAATTTCGAAATCGTTTTGCAAAGATCTGTTTTAATCATCTGCTTGAGGATTGATCTGGTACAATTTTTAGATAATGTTTGTGGTGATAATGTTTGTTTGGGTGTTTCTTTGGCTGGGTATCCCATTTTAGACAATGCTTGTGGTGACAATGGTTGGTTTTAGATAATGGTTGTGGTGACAATGGTTGGTGGTGACAATGGTTGTTTTAGACAATGGTTGTGGTGACAATGGTTGGTGGTGATAATGGTTGTTTTAGACAATGGTTGTTAATATTTGGTTTTAGACAATGTTTGAGTAGTAATATTTGATAACTTAGCCTTATATATTTAGCCTGCAATATGTTATTACTTAGCCTTATATATTTGCTATGCTAGCCTGATACATATGTTAAGAAACATATATATTCATAAGATTAAAGACAACAAAACAATACATTATAAATGTCAAGTACTCGTACACATATTAATTACCATCATAAGAAAAAAATTCAAATCATAATTGAACTGTTGTGTGGTTGACTCGTACACATACCTACGAAAATCTTCGACAATGGTTGGCTCTCTCGGAATAAATGGTTCTTCTTTGCATTTGGATTTGCTTGAAATTTGAGACGCGGCCGGGGTTTTACAAGTATCTCGAGAATGACCTCTTGTGTGACACCTTCCACAAAACAACGGTGTTATTTCCTCTTCTTGGGATGAGATATGATTATTTGCACGAGGACGTCCGGCTTGTCTTTTATCCATGTGTGGTGGCTTGACAATAATAAGGTTATCGGGTCGATCCCATTCTACTTCATCAGAAACCGGATATACTATTCCTTCGTATGTCCTTTTGTAGACTTCATTTGTAAACCAATGCATCGTCCAAGTGCTACAATTAGTTTGCTTTAAGTACTTAGAAACAGATATCACGTGACCACATGGTAAACCAAAAAGTTGCCATTGTCGACAACTACAAGTTCGATTAAGCAAATCCACAAAACCTCTTCGTGACGGGGATGCAACTTCAAATTTGTAACCGTCAATACCATGCACTGTCCATGTCACACATTTTGATATTCTTTTTGCAACCTTAGCTTCCGCCCAAACTGTAAGATCATGAGTATTTTTAGCTGTAATTAAAAAAATATGTTAGCCTGCTATATCGTATAACTTAGCCTACTATACATTAGCCTGCTATATCTGATAACTTAGCCTACTATACAAAATATACTTAGCCTATTATACAAAAAACTTATTTACCTGCTTGGTGCCGCCTGTTGAAATACCATTGTTGGACCGATTCACGAAAGAATTCTATTAGTTGGTAATAGGTATCCGTCGAGCATTACGTGATAACGCGTTAATAGACTCAGCACTATTTGATGTCATAATTCCATAGCGTTGACCAACAAAATGTGCTTGTGCCCATTTATGCAAACCAACAGCTATTAACGTATCACGAACAGTAGGAACAACTTCACAAAGTGCATTGAAATTTTCTTCAAAATCAGACACAGTAAAGGCTTTGCATGTCTTCCACCAAAAGTAATCGTGTTTTTTTGCCGAAGATTTTAATCGCATGTTCATCATTAAATGGCGACAACAAAGCCCATGATGTGCGTATGGAAAAACGAATCTAATAGCCAAGTCAATTGAAGCTGCCCTATCTGATATGATAACAAGTTCATGATTTTCACCAATACATTCTTTTAGCTTTGTTAAAAACCATGTCCAACAATCACCATTCTCTGATTTTCCAACACAATAGGCAACACGAAGAATCTGATTATTCCCATCCATGGCTACAGCTAAAAACACTGTGCCTTTAAAACTACCTTTCAGATGTGCGGCATCAATAATAATTACCGGTCGAAGATAACGCCTAAAACTTTCAATCTGTAATACTTAAACAAAGCGTTAGAAACACATTAAATCTTAAACAAAAAAAAAACAATAACATACTAACCGCGACACCAATAGCAACAAAACACATTTTGAAACGGCTCAAGTTGTCTGTTAAAATATAAGTGACAGTTCCAGGGTTGGCCCTCTTCAAATTACGAAAATAAGCTTGCAGTTCGGTAAATGAATCATGTGAATTTCCCCTCAACATCTGCAATGCACATTGCTTTCCTCACCAACCTTGGTGGTATGTAATTTTGATAGGAAACCTTGAATTAATATCTTTCATTATGTCTTTTCCTCTGTAGACATGGCCGGGATCCTTAAGTTGATCTTTTATCAAATCAGCAATCACTTTTTTATTTGCTTTACGGATATGAGGGTACGTCTGTGTCCGTGAACACGTGTGTTGTTTATTAAAATATCTAACATGAAACGTCTCAGATTCACCATAACTATAGACCCTTTTACGCCAGTCACAATTAGGCGTAATACATGATGCTTCATACCTATTTTTTTTCGATATATTAACCTAGAAATCGAAACACTCTCTAACACACATTTTCCTCAACTCCAACTTTAACTGTTCTTTATCTCTAAAGCACATACATTCAAAAACATTATTAATTGATTAACCACTTCTAACAATAGAATTTTCAGGTGTTGGGTCTAGAATAAAGTCCGGTAACGGCTCGGATTTAGGAGCTGGAAACATATCTTTACTCCGCGGATTTGAGTAAAAAGTGGTATCACTAGGATAAGAATAAAAGTTGTTAATATTTGGCTCAGAATTCAAGTAACTATCTTTTTCATAGTTATCTACAGGAACATTTAAATCAAAAGGGAACTTAAATTCATCTTCGTTTCCCAAGTGTTGAGAGCTCGGTAAACCAGAAGGTAATCTACTTGAACCAATAGACACAGGTTTTTTTGAAGAAGAACCAATAGACATTGGTTTTTTGGAAGAAGAACCAACACCATCTTCTTGGATAACATACAACTTGTATATATCAAACGGATTTTTATGAAATATACCAAAAAAACGCAATATCATTATCATCGTATATGTCGATTGGGTCGGTGAATGTTGATATTTTATAAGATATCCGATAAATAATCTCGCCACAAACATTAGAAATAATAGATAACAAACAATTTTAAGTAACATTTGTAGATAACCTTATACCGCGCTTTGCACAATCGAACGTGACGTATTCAACAGCACCGTCAACTAATTCCCATCTCCCCCCCCGCTGTAAATTACAATGTCCATAGACATCTCGAAACACTTCACTTGCTTAGAACAATGGAAATTGTGAGAAAAATTGGAAAAAAATGGAAAAAACAAAGTTAAATAAGTGACAAAAACTCGAAGTAGGCTGGTAAGACCAATTCAGCCGGCTAAGAAGTGTAATAACACCTTCGGCGCCGGCTAAGCCGAGCCGTGTAAGCCATCTCGAACCAAGCCGGCTAAGCCATGAAAAAAAAAGTACGTCGGCTAAGCCTGCTACTTAGCGAGCTTTAGTCGCCTAGAGAATACGCATTGCCACGTGGCAATTTCTAATAGGTTAAAATTCTGAAAAAAGCTTACATATTGCTGAAAATCAAGCTGGCTGAACTAGCCGTCTTCAGCCGGCTACAAGCCTAAATGACCATGAGTTAGCCGGCTAAAAAGGCTTACCCAATTTTACAAGTTTGACCAGTCAAATGTCCATTATAAATTAAACAATGTTCAATGTAAAAAAAAGATATAATATATATATATATATATTAATTAAAAAGACATCACTCAATCATTTATTGCATTTATTAAAGTAATAAAGTTATCTAAAGACATGGATCTATAGTTTTGCCTCTACTATAAAAGAAAGAAGTACCGAGTAAATTTCGTAGTTATTTGAAAAGAAGAATAAAATGGATATCAATAAACACGTTCTATCATATGAAAGTACCGAGAGCTAACATATAAATTTCAACTAAATGCGGAAATTTAGTTTAAAAATTTTCTTTTGATTTAAACATCAAAGAGATCGCCTCTATCATTCCATAGTTATTAACATAAACTTACAACTATTAAAACCAATAATTCTAGTTTGAAAAACCATTCCTTAACACATAACCATGATTAATAAAAATATTAACATACTTTTTGTCAAAACATAAGACACCATCACTAAGAACGTTTTCACAAAAAGAGTTTACCACATGAAGTACTGGTGTACGCATATCTTCCTGAAGTCATGATCTTTAACTATCATCACATTCATGAGCTTTACCTAAGTCAAAATAACACAACTTAGTATTAATGGTATAGAAGTAAACGACACATAAAAACCAAAACTAAAAATCATCAATAACCCAAAACTAAACCAACCCCGCATATGGTATGTTGGTCCAACGTATCATGCAATGCCCTGGACTAGTATTAGGTGTACAAACCAGCGTGTATCAGACCTAAATCAGCGTGGGGATCCCTCGGATAGCGTATTATACATTGGAGGGGCATATGGTATGCTAGCTACATCACCAAATCCCATATTTTGATATCCTATACCAATTTCTACCCATTACCCTCACAAGTTTTAGTTTTAATGTTTCTATAGGAAAAAGCTTGAGATCCGCTGAAAAAAGCTGTAACACCCCAACCTGAATAGCACGACGTGTCACTTTTACACAAATTTGAAATCAAACCTAAAGAATTATAAAACTGACTTTATTACATTTACTAAATTTAGTTTTGTATGCTTTCCCAAAAAGTTATCATAACATGTCGTGCACGAAGAAGGAGATTTAAAAAAAAAAATAGGGAGTACAAGGATTGCGTGAGGGTTTCTAGGACTGATTTCCAACCATTTTAGTTTTTGGGTGTTCTATGAATGCCATTGACGGAAGTGAGGGTGTTTCGTAAATAGGGCTGCAATTCCTGGCACGACTTGAACCCGTCACGAAAAAAAAAACAGGTTTTGGGTCGGCTGACATATATGACATGTATCCAAACACGACCACTTAATACGGGTTTTAAAAAAAGTTTGTATTTATGTTATAGAGAAGAAAAGAGTTTATATTTAAAGTTAAATATTTTGATTTATAATTTTTCCTCTGACTATTAACTTTAAAAGATGAAACTAATTTTATCTTTTAAATCATTTCATCAACTCTTTACTTCCAACAATTTTATTTTATTAGTTTAAATACCAAGTCGTTAGGAATTACTCATATTCATGAATACAAAACGGGTCGACCTGAAACACGACCCAATTTTAAGTGGGTCGACACGACGCGACGCAAATAAGTATATGGGTTGGATTTGGGTTGAAGAATTCAACACGCCAACCCGACAGGTATGACACCCTTATCCGTAAATGCCATTCACGAAATTGCTTACGTGCCACAACCTGGTTAGCCCACGTAAACACTCCCGTGAATGACATTTACGGACCCACTTCCATGAATACTATTCACGGGACACCCAAAAATCAAAATAGTTAGAAGCCATAACCTTAAACCATGATATAAGACTTATACTCTCCATTTTTGAAAAAACCAAAGAAGGAAAGCATGATCAGTGAGCCAACAGAGGGTAATAACAATGAAAAATTTAAACCATGAGGGTTGTTGACACGTATGTAGTGTTATGATATCGAGAGTGAACGTTAAAAACAAGAGAAAATGATAAACGAGAGAATGAATAGAAATGAACTAACAAAACTAGTTCGCCCCTATTAAAACATGTAGCTAGCCCATACGCTTCAATCTAAACGTTGTACCGTAGACTTCAACTAATCTAATATTGTTGACACATATGTAGCTACCACGCATCCATGGAGATGTTGAGCAATCCCACTAACCATGATCATGTAACAGAGTATTTACTTTTTCCTATGATAAAGCTAGCTAGATAAATATCTGTCTTGTGTAAAATCTTAATCCCATATCACTTAACGGGTCATTATATTACTTAATCAAAACAACGTAAATTACAAAAGACGTTAATTAAAATAATCCAAAAAAAGGAGGTGTAAATTATTCTCTTCATTTTCCTCCCATATGTTTTTTTAATTCGAATAATACAAAAAGGTGTAAATTCACTTTATATATATATGAGTAGAAAGAATGTAGCCTACATATGCCACATTGTTCATGACCATCTTCACATTAGGCATACATACAAATACAAACAAACATACACATGTAGTATGACTCACCTCCAAGTGTTCATCTTTTCATGGCATAAACTCTTACATGTCACTTCCTCATTCATCTTCTTCCACTATAAAACCCCACTTCACTCTACCCATTTCCCACACCTTCCAACAATGGCATCCAAAGCATCTTTGCTTTTTGCTCTCTCCCTTCTTTTCACCGCATGTCTTGCCCACCAACGTCAACAGCAACAAGACCAGTGCCAGCTTCGAAACATCGAGGCACTCGAGCCCTACGACATTATCCAAGCTGAAGCTGGTGTGACCGAGATATGGGACGCTGATAACCAACAGTTCCAGTGTGCCGGTGTCGATTTTATTCGACACAGAATCCAGCCTGGTGGACTTCTCTTGCCTTCCTACGTCAACACACCTATCTTGGCCTTCATCGAAAGAGGTATCATTTTTAACAAAATGGTTAAAAAGATTCATGTATACCCTCAAATCAAAATCATTAACGGGTTATTGTCTTAACAGGTCGGGGTGTTCATGGGGTTATATTGCCGGGATGCCCAGAAACCTATGAATATTCGCAGGATCAACAGTTTTCTGGCGAACGCAGAGGACAGGAATTTGAGTCTCAGGATCGTCATCAGAAAGTAGAGGAGTTAAACCAGGGTGATGTGGTTGCCATTCCCACCGGAGCAGCTCACTGGCTTCACAACGATGGCGATTCAGAACTTGTCGCCGTCGTCTTCTTTGATACGCAGAGCTATAACAACCAGCTTGATGAATACCATAGGGTACACCTTATTAGTTGGAGTTATTATTGTTTTCTATTATTTTTGTTATATACTATTATTATTATTATTATTACTACGCTTTATAAAGCATATTATATTTTACTTTATTATTTTATAAAGTAGTATTATCTTTAATAATAATAATAATTCAAAAATAACAAAAAGAATGAACTATTTTTGTGTTGTTTTATATTTATTATTAGTGTTTTTTATTTTATATTTTTGATTTAGTAAATTTTTTTGAATAACGTTTCAGAGGTTCTTCCTAGCCGGAAACCCTCAAGCTCAAAGCCAGCAGCACCAACAAGGACGACCACAAATCCAGAGGCAGCAACAACAAGGCCGCCCACGCAGACAAGGACAATGGCAGGGTCGCCAATTCCAGAACAGCGGCAACATCTTCAACGGTTTCGATGCTGAGTTCATAGCAGAAGCATTCAAAGTCGACAGAGACACTGCCGAGAAGCTTCAAGGACAAAGAGACCAAAGAGGCCACATTGTCAAGGCCCAACAAGGCCTTCAAATAATCCGCCCACAACAAACTCGACAACACCAACAAAGCAGACGTGGTTCCAGCGGACCTTTTGACCCCCGACAACAACATCAAGGCCGACGTGGATCCGGCGGATGGAGCAACGGTTTTGAAGAAACCATTTGCAGTTTAAAACTAAAAGAAAACATTGAAAATCCTTCCCATGCAGATTTCGTAAACCCACAAGCCGGCAAGATTGCAAACCTCAACAGCTTCAAGTTCCCCATTCTCAAACACCTCCAACTCAGCGCCGAGAGAGGTGAACTCCAACGCAATGCAATCCAATCCCCACACTGGACAATCAACGCCCACAATCTCCTTTACGTAACCGATGGAACCCTGAGGGTACAGATCGTCAACAACGAAGGAAACTCGGTTTTCGATAACGAGCTCAGGGAGGGACAGGTGGTGGTGATCCCACAGAACTTTGCGGTTATCAAGAGAGCCGGGGAGCAAGGGGCTAAGTGGGTTTCTTTCAAGACTAATGACAATGCGATGATAGCTAACCTAGTCGGTCGTGTGTCGGCGATCAGTAGCTTGCCGGTGGATGTGGTGGCGAACTCGTATCAGCTGTCGAGAGAGGATGCTCAAAGGTTGAAGTTTAGCCAGCGGGAGACGGTTTTATTTAACCCAAACTATAGGAGCCAAGGGAGGGCTTCGGCTTAAGTGAAGTGTTAGAAGAATAAAACATGTAACTGAGTTTTGTAATATGTTTAATGTATGCTAATGCAAGTATCAAATATATATAATAAAATAGCTTTATCCGGTCGCCTATGTTATGCTATAAAAGAACTATAGTCGCTATTAAGTTTACATATATATCATTTAGTATACACATGTATTGAGATCACAAAATATTTACTTGAGTTTGAAGTCTAAGGATCACTTAGTCTACTCTTATATACAGAAGGATATTAAGTAACCACTGACATGATAAAGTCTGTTTAATCGTTGGTTATACTTGTGTCTTATGCTGTTTCTAAGTCATAGTGCTTTTTGTGTGGCATTTGTTTAATTGTTACTTCTGTCGTGTCGTGGCGTTTGTTTAATTTTTACTTCATAGTTACGGATGTTCAGATGACTTGGTAACTTGGCTATCATCGTATTTTCTCTTAGTTATTACTTTAATAAACTGGGGATAGCAAGATCAAGTCTTTTAAAAACTACTTTCGTAGAATTTAAAATTGATAACAAGGTAATATAATTATCCGTTGAACATTTCAATTTAGCTAGTCAGATTAAATCTTGGGTTCATAACATAAGATTGTACAAGCCGGAACACGGTTAAGAAACTCCACAGCCTCATGCTTATATAATATATTTTGTATTCAGTTAAGCGCTTGTTTTTTTGACTTTTTAATTATATTATGAATGCATATTAGTTGTATTATATTTTTTATTTAATTACAAGAGCTAAGTTTGACGTGCGTTTTCGTTACAACGTAGTGCATATTGTTACGTCTATGTTTTTGTTACGGCAAAGTGTGTTTTGTTACGTCTCAAATGTTTTATTACGACTGGGTACATTTTCTTACTCCTGATGACGTTTATTGCGATGGTTTATTTTTTTCAGAATTTTAAAACATTTTATAGGTTTCTTTTCGGAATTATCGACGTCAAAGTGTTTGATGAAATGCCGCAAAGGATTCCTATATTAAGAAACCGATGAGTGTGTTTCCGGGGATGTTCTACTGAGTGAGGGGATTCGAATAATTCAATTTAGCTAGTCAAAATATTATTTCTTTCTTTGTATTCTATTCTTGATATTGCTTGGATACTGCTTAGTTTCCAACATTTCAGATGGCTCTTTTTTGTGTGTAGTTTATAATTTAAGGAGCTGCATGAATTTCCTGCTTAAGCAATTGATGACACAGTACATCACCAAATGTTAGTTAATTGATGTTTGATTTCTGTTTTTTTGTTGAATAATGCACATATCTCATGTTACAACTTTGAATGTATATTCTTTGTTCAACTTAGAATATGTATGCTTGAATAATGGGAAAAATACAAAAATGGACATTTGACCAAGAAAAAACTCAAAAATGGATATCATTATTTAGCCTATTGTTTCATGGACATTGTTCTTCTGAAAAGGCTAAAGCCGGCTAAGCTAGCCGGCTAATTTTTCCATGTCAACATTCCTTCGGTCAGAGTACGAACCAATACGCGCGTGACACGTGGCAGACGGCTAAGCCTCCGAAATTGGATTAGACGGCTATAGCCTGCTATGAGCCGGCTAAGCCTCCGAGAATTTGAAAAGCCACTGATGGCTTGAGTCGGCTACCATACGGCTCGGATTGGACTCAGAAAATTGATAAGACGGCTATAGCCGGCTAAGTCTCCGAAAATGGATTAGATGGCTATAGCCGGCTAAGCCTTCGAGAATTTGAGAAACTATACTGATGGCTTGAGGCGGCTACCATACTGATGGCTTGGAACTCGTTTAGCCGGCTCCTTAGAAGACTTTAGCCATTTCGTTTTTTTCTTCATTTTGATTAATCTATGGTAGGTTTGAAGACTAACTTCCATTAGAAGTGTTTGAAGACTAACTTCTATAGCAACACTAAATTCTAAAGCAACATTAAAAATGTTTGTGAACATTGTAATCTATAGCGGTGGTAAATGGGATATTCTTGGGGTGCTATTGAATATGTTCCTACCATACGGCTAGGCTTAGACTCTGAAAATTGATAAGACGGCTATAGCCGGCTATGAGTCGGCTAAGCCTCCGAAAATGGATCAGACGGCTATAGCCGACTATGAGCTTGCTAAGCCTTCGAGAATTTGAGAAACTATACTAATTGGCTTGAGGCGGCTACCATACTGATGGCTTGGAACTCGTTTAGCCGGCTCCTTAGAAGACTTTAACCATTTCGTTTTTTTTGTCATTTTGATTAAGCTATGGTAGGTTTGAAGACTAACTTCCATTAGAAGTGTTTGAAGACTAACTTCTATAGCAACATTCAAAATGTTTGTGAACATTGTAATCTATAGCGGTGGTAAATGGGATATTCTTGGGGGTGCTGTTGAATATGTTCCGGTAGATTGTGCAAAGCTACTCTTCTTTATTATGTATGCTTTCAAAAGTTTGTGGTTCTAAGAGTATTAGTAGATTATCGTATAAAATGTCAACATTTACGGATCCAATCGACATATTTGACGATGGTGATATTTCATTTTTCTTGAGTATAGTTGAAAAAAAATCCACATGATATGTTTAAGTTGTATGCTGTCCAAGAAGATGGTGTTGGTTCATCAAACAAGAAACCGGTTTCTAATGGTTCGTCTAACAAAGTTCGTGTGTCAGTTAGTTCAAGTAGATTGCCAACCTCAAGCTCTACACCAACAAATAAAGAGGATAAATTTAAATTACCGTTTGATTTAAATGTTGAAGTAGCTAATTATGATGCAGATAATTATGTGCCAGATAATTACGAGTTTTATTCGGAGCCCAAATTTTCAGGGGGTAATATTTTTTCGATTAAAGAGAGCCAAGAGCCTTCATTTGAGCCATCATCCCAGGCAGATTTTCTACTTGACCCAACCCCCGATCATTTTGGTTCGCACAGTAAAGGTGTGCAAGGTGATAAATCGTGTGATATTTCTGTAGGTATGTGTTTCAAAGATAAAGATCATTTAAAGTTGGAGCTCTCAAAACTGTGTCTTAAAGAGTGTTTTGATTTCAAAGTTAATATATCTAAACCGAAAAGGTTTGATGCATCATGTATTGCGCCTGATTGTGAGTGGCGTATTAGGGCATATAGCTATGGTGAGTCTAGTGTGTTTCAAGTGAGGTATTTCAATGACCAACACACGTGTTCACGAACGCAGACGTACCCTCGTTTAAGAAAATCAAATAAACAAGTAGTTGGTGAATTGATTAAAGACCAACTTAAGGATACCGGACGCGTGTATAGAGGAAAAGAAATAATGAAAGACATTAATTCAAGATTCTCAGTTAGTTTATCATAACAACAAGCTATATGAGGCAAGGAATAGGCGTTGGGTTTGTTGATGGGAAATTCTAACGATTCATTTTCTGAACTTCTAGCTTATTTTCATAATTTGAAAAGGGCAAACCCAGGAACTGTGACTCATATTTTAATAGATGTTGAGAGTCGGTTTGAAATGTGTTTTGTTGCAATTGGAGTTGCGGTTAGAATATAACTTTATTTTTTTGTATATATTAATGACCATGTAAAATTCATGTGTTACTGATGCCGTATTATTATTTTTTATTACAGATTCATAGTTTTAGGAATTACCTTCGACCGGTAATTATTATTGACGGGGCACATCTAAAAGGTAGTTTCAAAGGAACAATGTTCTTAGCGGTCGGTATGGACGGGAATAATCAAATTTTGCCTGTTGCATATGGTGTTGGTAAATCAGAGTCCGGTGATTGTTGGACATGGTTTTTATCAAAGCTTAGAGAGTGTATCGGCGACAATCCAGATTTGGTGATCATATTTGATAGGGCAGCTTCTATTGACTTGGGTATTAGGAAAGTGTTTCCCTATGCACATCATGGTCTTTGTTGTCGGCATTTAATGATGAACTTACGATTAAAATCTACAAGAGCCAAGAAAAATGAGCTCCTATGGTGGAAGACATGCAAAGCTTTTACCACGTCTGAGTTTGAAGAGCAATTTAATGCCCTTTGTGAAGCTGTTCCTAGTGTCCGTAACACATTACTAGAAGTTGGTTTGCATAAATGGGCACAAGCACACTTTCCTGGTCAACGCTATAGAATTACGACTTCAAACATCGCCGAGTCCGTTAACGCGTTGTCCCAATTTGCTCGTAAGATGCCTATCACCAAACTCATTAAATTCTTTCGTGATTCAGTCCAGCAATTGTATTTTAAAAGGCGTCAACTTGCAGGTATGTGTATATATTGAAAACCTTCCTCATATTAAGTATTTGTATATCTTTATTAACAGGCAACAACGTTACAGCTAAAAATCCACACATGCTTACTATGTGGGCGGAGAATAAAGTTTCAAAGAGAATATCAAAATGTGTGACATGGAGTGTACGTGGGGTTGACGCATACAAATTTCAAGTAGAATCCCAGTATGATAAACGTTTTGTGGATTTGGTTAGTCGAACACGTAGTTGTCGACAATGACAAGTTTCTGGTTTGCCATGCGGTCATGTAATCTCAGTTTCAAGATACTTAAAGCAGAGTGATTGTAGCCAATGGGCATTGCATTGGTTTACAAACGAAGTGTACAAAAGAACCTACGAAGGGGTAATATATCCACTTCCTGAAGAAGCTGAATGGGATAGACCGAATAACCTCATTACTATTAAGCCACCACATATGGATAAAAGACAAGTCGGACGTCCTCGTGCTAATAATCGTATTCCATCGCAAGGGGAGAAAATTACACCAAAATATTGTACTAGGTGTCACAAAATTGGCCACTCTCGACACACGTGTAAAATCCCTCTACAGTCATATATGTCATCCAAATCAAAATCAAAAAGTGAGCCGGCAACATATGTTGATGTCGACGAAGAAAACTTTCGCCAGTTTGTGTATGACTCAACAACACAGAAGTATGAATATGATTTAAATGACAACTAGTTTACCTGTTTTTAAGGACTTATTGTGTGTTTGATTAAGACATTGTATTCTTGTATTTTTAATTTACTGCATTTTTTTGACGTATGTAACTTTGTTGTTAAAAATGTATTTTGCAGGCTAAGCCTTCTAATTTTGCAGGCTAAGCCTTCTAATTTGGCAGGCTAAATTATTTAATTTTGCAGGCTAAGCCTTCTAATTTTACAGGCTACAACATGTAATTTTGCAGGCTAAGTCTTCTAACTTTGCAGGATAAAACTTCAAATTTTGCATGATAAAACATATAATTTTGCATGCTAGGCCTTCTAATTTTGCATGCTAGGCCTTCTAAATTTTGCATGCTAAAAATTATTACTGTAATTTTTACAGGCTAAAATGATTAATTTTGCAGGCTAAGTCTTCTAATTTTGAAGGCTGGGCCTTCTATTTTTTTCAGGTTAAGCTAAGCCTTCTAATTTTGCAGGCTACAACTTGTAATTTTTCAGGCTATGCCTTCTATGTTTACAAACCATGATCATCACAAACTATTGTTTAATATTACAAACCATGACCATCACAAACTATTGTTTAAAGATTACAAAACATCACAAACCGTTGTTTAAATATTACAAACCACCACCCTCTCACTCCTCCTTAACACTATCACCAACCACTGACTTACCAACAACTCCATCATCCACCTTAGCACCAACTCCATCCCCATCATCAGGCTTACCCCCTCCTCCTTAACACTATCACCAACCACTAACTTACCAACAACTCCATCATCCACCTTAGCACCAACTCCATCCCCATCATCCGGCTTACCCCCCTCATCCACCCGAGGTAGAATATGATCATAACAAATTCTAACAAAACGCATCCGAAAAGAAAACGCCTCAAGTTATGTGTCTACCTCCCCCGGTTTTTTGAGTAACTGATTCTTTACTAGGCTCTCCATAAACATGCATACCCAAGGTCCACAGTCTCCGACTCCATCACTGTTATACTGTTTTGGACAATCTATGAACTCCTTCTCAAACCTCGTGTGTCAAACGTTTGTAATACACTAACAGGTGTAACCACTTACCAAAGGCGTATTCAATGAAATCTACCAGATCATCAACCGGTGGGCCTTTAAAACCAAGACCGAACCAACAAAAAGTAATCACTAACATTATTTGATTTATTTGCAGGTAACAAAAAAATATATTATTTACTTGTCATTTACTCTTAGTTTCTTGGACATGAGATCAAATTCAACCAAAAACCAATGCGTCTTTGGAATATTCATTGGAATATAAACCTAAAAACCAATACGTCTTTGTGAAAAACAGAGTTATATAAGTGGGTGAATTTAAGAAATTTAAGAACAAACTTACTTTATCACATGATTTGATGCACGGGTACGGTTCATATTTTCCGTTGCCTAACGAGTATTGCAAGTCATGTTGCTCCAAACCGGGTGCGAACCAAGGTGGCAGTATACTCCAAGTGGCGTCACAGGGTCTAGAGTAATAAAGATATGTAGACCAAGCCCATATGTGCTGATAGAAAGATTTTAAATATATAAATAACTAACATAAATAAATAAATCTAGAAGATACATGTTCAATGGAACTTATGTTCGTCTCAACCCATCCGTTTGACCCATCTAATGCCAACAGATCCCTCCAAAATTCCCACTGTAAAGGTCCCCCGTTCGTCAGAGATATTCTGAACACCTTTTTAGGGTTTGATTTTAATGTCTCGTAGAACTCCTTCACCTTTTTCACATCAAAAGCTCTGTTTGTCTTCTGCAGCCTCTTTTTAAAGACGATGTATGGAGATAAAACATTGGATGATGGCTTTTTTATTTTTTTGGGCCTATCCACAATCTCCACACTTAGTCCGGGGGTGTCAGCCGCATCCAAATTAAATTCCACCTCCACGGGTAGAAATATTAAAAATACTATTTATATTACTTTACATACAACAATTATAATAGTTTACACACAACCTTCTCATTCCCATAATCTATTGCTTCTTCTTCATCATGGTCATCGGGCTCTCCAGTAGGGTCATCGGGCTCTATAGTAGGGTCGTCTTCCAGACTGCTCCACTTCCTCTTACTACCTAATAGTTGTTGCATCATCAACATTATCTTGTCAAGCTTTTCACTACCTAATATTTGCTGCATCATCAATAGTATCTTGTCAAGCTTTTCACTACCTAATTCATAGCCCCATTAAATCTTACTTGCAACATAGTTACTTGACTCATGATTATTAGAGAAACTAGAGTCGATTAGTGCTTGACTCATGATCGTTAAAAGCTTGATATTTATTATGTTTAATGCTTAATAATTGAAAAGAACCAGAATAAACGTAACCACACTAACAACATGATGAATAATATCAAGACCTTAGGATAATATCGACTATAATACCAAATTGTCTCTTCCTAGTATTTTACGTTCCTAATATTGACAAGTAATTTTATGTATGTTTGTTGTTAACAAAATTTTGCAATGACTTTGAATCTTTACAAGAAAAAAGGGTCGTCGCTAATGATCCTGATGTCGTCGCTACTAAATGTCCCGACGACATGTCGTCGCGAAAGGCATAGTTGCTGTTAATGCCTGCCTAAAGGTGAAAAAGTCATTGGTAAAAATAATAAAAGGTTGCCACCAAATCTAATTTTGCATTTAAAAATAAATATTCAATAAAATACTTTCAGGCCTTTAGCGACGACATGTAGTCGCTAAAAGTCTGTAATTAAAAAAAATATTTTTTTAATTTTTATTGTCTTTCCTGGATTCTGACAACAAAATTACAATTACGAAAACTAAATACGGCTTAAAATAACAAAAAAACTAATCCGAATTACAATAATCCAAAATATTAACTAACACTTGATCCATATTCAAATAAACTAAAAATAACTAAGAATTGTTACGTTATATTCGCTTTCATCATTTTGACCCGATTCTTCACTCGTGCGAGCGTTGGATTTTGCACCTTTTAGTTGATTTATTTCATCTTGCATTTGTTCATTGTTTCATTCATTTTCCTCATATTTTCTTCCAACTCACTTTAACTATCGGTGGATATATTTGACACATCGTAGGATGTGTGTTTCAACTGTCGACCAATACCCTTTTGCCAACCATGATGACCAAGTGCACGTCGTAGACACTCAGTCTCATCAACTGACGAATCACCGGCTTCACTTTGTATTTTGGCAAGCTCTTCTTGAATTTTATCATGATTAAACAATACGATAAACATATTAACTTTTTTTCACACAAAAGAAAATAAGACTGATATTATTCGTATTTTATTAAAGCTCATGTTTTGCGATCAGTTCATTATAAAGACAGATGCTTCAGCTCATGGGTTAGGAGCACTGTTGACACATAACCAACATCTAATTTCTTTCATCTGTAATCACACATAGAGAGCTTGTTAATATCTTAAGAGCTCAAGTAATGAAACAATAATCACTTATTCCAGCTACACTTGACACCATTTCTAAACATTATAACCGCATCATGTTTTAAAACTTTAATTCCACTAACAATGTCAACCTGATTAACCCTTCATTTTCACATATATTACAAATTTTGGAGTCCAAAAAAATTAAATAGATAATATTCAATCAATATATATCAACTCTAAATCTTCAATACTAAAATATTACATCAATATGAATAAACAAAAGAATTTGAAAGTGTTTTAAATTTGATTAAAAAAGGTTGTTGCCTTTAACTTGACATATGATAAACAAAACAAGTGTTATTGATTCATTCGTAAGCTAGCTAGTCTTACAAATACTATGTTCATACATGAGACCGTAACCAAACCTAATTGGTGAATGGCCCTCCCTCGCTTTACCACGAGAACGGAACAGGACAATATGCGGCCGTTTGACCCTTCAGGTCCTGGTTAGCGCGACTAACCATGACCGGGGGCGTCACCCCCAATAGTACTATTCATAGAATCCTAGGCTAAGTCCATAGCTAATGGTTACAAATGTTAATGAAGTTCAGGGGACTTTAAGAGCTCTCATCATGTACAACATAATGTTAGTGTCTTGTTTTCTTGTTATCATATAAAAATGTTTGCAATGTTTTCTCAAGTATATGAAACAACAATGTTTTCGAATGTGTTAAACAATAACGTAAAACATGATATGTAAATATGTTTCTCCCCCGCAGTTTACAAAGCATTAAAAAGCGAAAAGTGGGCCGTGAACTTACCTTAAGTCCAGCTAATAATATCACAAACTCAGTTGACAATATGTGGGCGCAACGTTCCTAAACGGTTCCTATTGTTCAAACAAGTGTTGTCAACATCAACAACAATATAACTAGGATCGTGTCATAACATTACAGTTTCAAATATAAACCCAAACCATGTTATCTAAGTTGTAGAAACAAAACTCTTTATTTTTAACGAAAATAGGGAAGAGTCCTGTTTGTTTTTAGCTAAACCCGACAATATCCAGTTGTCCAATTCAGACATTAATTTACACCAATAATCCAATAAACCATGTTTTAGATTCTTATACTAAAACCATACTTAAGTTCATCAATTACTTGATAACTATATAAAAAATTATATAATTATAACACATTTTAACGTGTCCGAAAAACGTTCTCAAAAGACGTCACCGACAAATTTTCTAGGTCCCATTCTACTACCCGACAATAGATCTATAAGTGTTTCTGGTCATTCCTTAGCGTACATGCCGTTCTAAGCGGTTTTGTACGAAAAGCTGAGCACGAAGAGAGAAGAAAACTTGTTTCTCTCATAACTTGGTCATACGAACTCCGATTGCGGTGATTCAAGCGGCCATGGAACCATCTCGTCAAGCTCCACCAGATCCACAAGTCTCCTCCGCCGGAAAACCGGGCAGTTGCCGGAATTCATGATTTTTTGCCGGAAAACTACACTTTTTCGAACCAACTTCTTTGTATGCTTAGATCGGGCCTTTAGGAACTCTTTTATAGCAAAAGCCCCAATTGTTGAGGTCCCCGGAAAAATTACTTTTGGCCGGAATCTCCACCACCGTCGTGATCTAGTGTAAATCACCACCACCATCGGACTCAGAACGTCGAGATTTATTAGATGAGGTGGTGCACTTGCCGCCACTCGCCGGTCCGCTGCGCGCCGCCGCCGCTTGGTCGGACTCCGCATCTGCCATGGTCGCCGCTGTGTAGTCGCCTTCGTCCGCCGGAAGGGAGGCCGATCCCTCCTTTCTTCTTCTTCCTCTCGGTTCTCTCTCTAAAAACATACACAAGTGTGTGTGTGATTTTTCCGCAAATGAGGAAAAGGACAAGAAAATTATATACATATATATATATATATGTATATATATAGGGTTTTAAGTGGGTAGGCTACCTACCGGTAACGCGTGTCAAACCTAAAATATCGTCATGTCTTTAGTTCCTGATTAATATTTGTCGTTCATAATATAAATATTAATACTAAAATAAATATTCAAATCATTTATTTTGTTAGCTTATTATCGGAGGATATTCGAGTGGGTATGAGCTGAAAACGCGTGTGTGAGTCCGTTCGTCGGATTTATCGTTTTGCTCTTCGGTTATTAATAACATTTTTATTAAAAACAAATATTTATCATATTGCTAATAACCGTACCGCAATCGTTAGTTTTACGATGATCTAACGTGGTTTAACGTTCGTATACACGTACTACACGTGTATTTATCGGAACAGTCTTTCCAAATGAATATTAATACTTAATGTTAATAATTCATTATTTTACTTAATCGTTCTGTCGAAAACCCGGTAAAAACCAACGTTTAACGCATTTAACGTTTAAAATTACTGAATCACGTACGTTCTTATATCTTTTCTAAAATTCTCAGAATCGCGTAATGAGTAATTAAAGGAAATCGTGTGATTAATATGATATTCGAATTGTGTAAATTTGGATTTCTAACAGGCTTGGATCCTTACCGGGCCTCAAATGGGCTTGAATTCATATTGGGCTTGAATTCATAAGAGGGTAAAAAAAATATTTTATAAAATTAAAGGTGCATTTTGCCATTTTAATAAAGTTAAAGCGGAGAGAATGGTTGGTGGCAAACACCACATAGACTTCCTATTGAGTAGAATGACAATGAACTCGGCTCCCTGAAGGGACAAATTAAAGAAATCGTTAAATGAGAACATTGATGCCATTAGAAGGTGATGTGGGGAATTGATGCTGTGAAGTAGGATTTTATAGGAGGAAGTGACATGTAAGAGGTTATGGCATGAAAAGATGGACACTTGGGTTACTAGGTGAGACATAGTACATATGTGTGTTTGTATATGCATGATGAAGATCATCATGACAAGTATAAATGGAGCGGTGATGAATAATGAGGCATTTGTAGGTAGATTCTTTTGACTCATGTATGTAAACTAGTGGACGCTGTGGAGCTAGCGTTGAGATGATTATATTAACGTGGCTAAATAATTGTAGAAAAATATATAAAGTTGTAGCAATTCGATTTTAAGTATCAAAATGTAGATAAAAAATGACGCAACGTAATATTCGAAAATCGAAAAAAAAAGTTACGTCGTTATAAAATGAGGATTAAGAAACACGAAAACAAATTTGAAAAGAAGTAAAAGCATGTTATATTTAGCTCTGCTTGATTTAACCCTCGAGCCGCGGCGAGGCACGCGTTAAGTACGTCGGCTTAGTTTCGAACATAAAAAGGTTAAAAGAAAAAGCATCCAACGAAGATATATTGGGAAATCACGAAGAAGTCACGTTCTATAAATGAAAAGAAAACAAAAGAGAACGAAAAAAATCGTTTAATGAAAAGATAAAACTGTTTAAAACCACCTCGAGAAAAAAACCCATAAAAATAAAAACCGAATAAAAAAATAAAATTAAGAAACTGCATGTGTTTTACATCAATAGAAAGCAATAAAAACAAATAGCAATGTGATTTCAATAACACCGATAACAACATCGATGTTATCCGCTTGTTATGGTTCGGTCCGTGAATGCACTAGGACTCGGTATCGATAGCAAAAAAAAGTTTATTTGCGATAGTTTTGTCACAAATATGTTGCACGATTTAACTCAGAAAATAAAGGAGTACTTTACATCGATCGAAAACCTTAAAAAAGAAACACCAATACCGGTTCGGATAATATCAATACCGGCAACGATATTGTCCGCTCATTATCGATTCGGTTCGTCACGTTTCCGGAACGGTAACGTTACTCGCTATAGTCTATGATAAAAAAAAAATACTCGACCTAATATTACGTTTTAAGTTATATCGAAATGTCATTAATAAAAAGATGCTCGATCTGCAATATTATGTTATATACACATAGATAGAAATAACTTGGATAGAAATAAACATGGATAGAAATAGCATATCACAACGATATTTTCGAAATAAAAAAATGAAACGTTGTTGTAGAAATAAAGTAATAAAATATATTATATTTGACGTAGGTTAGTTTAAAAAAAATATACCCAAGTATATAAGAACAAGCACGTCAATTATATATTTGTTTTTTTTTAAGTTAGTAAACTGATATGTTTTTTTTTTGTTTTTCTAGATAGATATTAATGAAGTTCATAACTTCAAATTTGAATCAAGAGTTTGAGCGATATGGATTTAACAAAGAGACAAACAATAAGAAGTTGTTGGGATTGCAGGCCATGAAGCAATGCCGGCGGAGAAAGCATTATTATATTCTTACCATTGTTTATAGTGGCTCCTGATTACATAACTATATACAGTTTATTATCTAAGTTCGGGTTTCACAATTAGTTTTTCATGGTTTTCTTTAAAAAGGTTTTGGGTTTGACTCTGTTACGGTTACAACAATGACGGATCTAGAAAGATAGTTTAGGGGTAGCGAATTTTTTTTACCGTACATTCATGTTAATGAACACAAATAAAAACACGATAATAAATGAAGTAAAACGAGTACCTAATAACTGATTAGATCTCTCATCTTCGGTTTTTGAAATCTTGAAATCGAATCATTACATCGTCATCCGTTACTTTGTCAAATAATTCTCTTTCGATCGCACAAACTAGAGCATTGTTCAAATACTCGTCTCTAATTCTATTGCGTAAATCCGTCTTGATAAGCTTCAATTTAGAAAAACATCTTTCAACGGTTGCGGTTGCCACCGGTAGAACCAACGCTAGCTTCAATACCCGATAAACCAAAGAAAAATAACGATCCTTTCCGGTTTCCACCATTAGACGAGCAAGGTCACATATTCCATCCAATTTTGCAAATCTATCATCTTCCTTTATGCAGTGATAAAAGACCTTAAGCTCACCCAAAAGACACTCTCTATCATTCACATTAAAATCATCCGGATACATCTCAGAAAACGTCACAATCTTAGATATGTCAAACTTAGAAAACCAATCACAAGGATTTAAACCCAACATATTTTCTATCAATGTAGTTGATACCTCATTGAAACGATTTCCCAATTCTTGAATTTGCATATCTAAAACCGTATTAAAAACCTCAACTTCAAATTGATGTCGATTAGTAATGACATTCTTTCTATTTCTTGGGTTACCATAACTTTCCGTCATATCCAACACCTTAATATTGTTCTTTTCACAAAAAGAAGTCACTGTTTTCAACATATCATCAAACCCATTTTGTCTTAAATCATTCAATGCTCGTTTTGTTCCATTTATCATTTTAGTCGCTTCTAATAAGTCTTGACTTTTTTTTGAAGATACTTAGAGAGTGTATTTGTGATGCCTAAAACATCTCTCATCACGTGTGTATAAAAAACAAACTCAAGTTTTTTAAAATAGGATAGAATACATTTTGCAATAGTTCGTTGTTGAGTGCCATCTCCTTCTTCTTTAATATAACGAAGCACGTCAACAACTTCGGGAAATAATTTAATCACACTTATGATTGTTCCATGATGAGAACCCCATCGTGTATCCCCGACTCGTACAAGGGAAACCTCTGGGTTTAATCATTTTCCGGTCTTAATTTCACCTTCAAGAATTCCTTCTTCCACTCTCTTTCTTTTTGCCTCCCGTATCATATCTTTTCTTTTACAAGAAGCAGAAACGGTATGAACAACCATGGAAAGGTATTCATAAAACGTGTTAACACCGGGATGCTTTTTTGCAACCGCCACAATCACTAACTGTAGTTGATAAGCAAAACAATGTATGTAATGGGCTGATGGATTATCTCTCAAAATCAAAGCTTTTAAGCCATTAAACTCTCCTCGCATGTTGCTTTCACCATCATAACCTTGACCCCTTACCTGTTTTAACAAAAATAAACTATAAGATATATCAAATAATCTCTATTAAAGTTAATGTAATGATGCTATGAAACTTATTACTCACTTGTTTCATGCTCAACTGGTTATTTGCTAATAAAGAAACAATGACTTGTTTTAGAGTTGAAGAAGATGTATCTTTCACATGAGCAATTCCAATAAAACTCTCTTTAACAACTCCGAGTTTATCAACATATCTCACAACTACAGCCATTTGTTCCTTTAAAGATATGTCACTAGACTCATCCACTAACAACCCAAACACATCGTCTTTAATTTCTTCGCAAATCCTATTGGTTACTTCTTTAGCAAAGCATTCAACAATCTCTTTTTGTATTGATGGAGCTGTCAATTTATTATTCTTCTTTGCATTCCCTAATGTGTGTTTACCAATATCCGGGTTGTTATCACTAATCAACCTCAAAACTGAAAGAAAAAGACCCTTTCGAATGAGATTTCTTCGATTCATCATGACCACGAAAGGGTAAAGAATTTTCTATCAAGAATCTAGCATTACGAACAGAACCACTTAATCTTAACCGATTTGCAACCTTTTCTTCTTCACTTACCTTATTTAATTTCACTTCAATGGATCTCTTTTGTTTCAAGAGATCGTCACATTTTTGCATCGCCTTATTATGATGACTGTTAACCGACCCAATATGCTCTTTTAAGGCACCTAGTTTACTCCAATTACAAAAACCTTCATTTGAACTTGAAAAAGTATCTCTTCCACCTTGATTACCAACGGTTTCTTTAAACAAATAACAGCATAAGCAATATGCTTTGTCTACTTTAGTACTATACTCCAACCACGGATATGTATCAAACCATTTTACATTAAAACGTCTCTTCCCACCAGAATAGTCTTTGAATGGGAATTTATGACTTCGTTGTTGAAAGGCATTTTTGACAAGATAATGTCTTCTTATGTCATCCATTTGATTAGGGTGATAAATAGCAATAAGTGGCCTGTCAAAAGGATCCGAAGGAAGATCGTTCAAATCAATTATATTTGGGATTGAAGGAATTGAAGCCGAATGAATACTTGAACCAATATCATCAATTTCATGAGTTGATTGAGTTTCATTAATGTCATTGTTATCATCCTTATCAATATTAGAACTTCCATGAGTTAGAGTTCCATCAATGTCACTGTTATCATCCTCTTGAAATTGTATTTTAAAAAATTTGCGAAGAAGAGCTTGTTTTCTGATCTTCCAAAACAAAACAAAATAAAATCAAACCCCTAATTTTATAACAAACAAAACAAAATCAAACCCCTAATTTTCATCTTCCAATATTATAACAAATCCCTAATTTTATAACAAATAAAATAACAATTACAATTTGAAATTTACCTTTCTGCTCGGAGGAAAGTGACTGAGTGTGAGAGGCGGAGGGAGGGGCGGTGGCCGGCGGTGGCGGAGCCGCAGAGGCAGGAGGCAGAGGGAAGGGCGGTGGCCGATGGCTGGCTGCTGGCCTACTTGCTCGACTGGATGCTGCTGCTATTTCTGTGGTCTGTTATCTTCTATGTTTCATGAGTTAAATGGACCAAATTTTAATAAGTCAAAAGCCCAAACATTAATTAGTCAAAAGCTCAAAAATTAATTAGTCAAAAGCCCAAAGATTAATTAGTTTTAAATTAGATGTTAGAGTTTAAAGACCAAATGTTTTAAGTAGTGGGTTTTTTAATAAAATTTTGAACTTTTTATTAAGTGTTAAACTTTTAAAAAAGTTTGAGGGGTAACGTAGTTTTTGCTTAAGGGTAACAGGATATATAAAACCGTAAAAAAAAAAAATTCCACTGCGCGTAAAAATTTGAGTGTAGGTCCGCCCCTGAGTTACAACCCATAAGAAAAATATGCATGATTCACATGAGCACCCGACATGCTCTCGAAGGAAGTAAGGATTTAAAAAAATCATTTTCAAAAGAATAAAAATAAATAAAAAACAGTAAACACAAACGATTGGTTGCATTGGACGGCAAGGCCATGTGGTGAAAATAGAGTTGCTTTTTATATTATCTGCTTTTAGATATGCATATAGGTTAACTTCTTGCGTGTTTAAAACAAACTAGTTTTTCCCCCGCGCTACGCGGCGGAAGTTTAGTAGTTATCGGTTCGGCTCATCAATGGAGATAAAACTGACGTCGAAACACAGACTCGTTATAACGTACGATAAAAAATTACCCGGATTCCTGACAAAAAAACATTTTGAAAAAAAAAAGTTAACGAAAGTCATTACTGATAAACGAAACTATTATAAAAATAAAACGGGTTAAAAGTGTGAATCAAAAAAAAAAAAACTCTAAACTTTACTAAAAAACAAACCCATTGAACCTAACTTCACAAAAAAATAAACCCATTAAACTTATGTTACAATTTAAAAAAAAAGTTGAGGCAAAATAAAAAAATACACTTAAGTTTACTCCATTTATGTTTTGTGGCAAATCTATGAAAAAAAAAACTTTTAAGGAAAAAGAATAAAAAAACTCTACTATACAATCTATTTGTGGCAAAACTATAAAATAAAAAGTTTGAGAAAAAATTTGTGACAAATCTATGAAAAAAAAATTTTAAGAAAAAAAAACTCTACTATACAATCTATTTTGTGACAAAACTATAAAAACAAAAAAACTTTTTTGAAAAAATTTGTAGCAAAAGTATAAAAATAATTTTTTTTGAAAAAATAATTTTTTTTGAGAAAATAAGAAAAAAAAAACCAAAAGATTCCTATGGAATCACATGCCCGTTAATATGTTAATAATGTGGCAAAAGTATAAAAATAGAAACTTTTGAGGAAAAAAGAAAAAAAAACAAAAAGATTCCTGTGTAATCACATTCTCGTTAATATGCTAATAATGGGTCTAAAGTAGATGGTTTTGCCTCGCTGCACTCCTACCACTCCACCCCATCCAGCGGGGTTCGAATATTTGGGGTGTTTTTTTTTACCTTTTCTTTATTACTTTTTAATTTGTTTTTTTATTTGGTTTTTCTAGTTTATATTTACCTTATTTTTACGTTACAAATGTTAACGGTTTCGCTTCGTTAACATTACTGTGAGTTACGCCATCGCCATGGAGTGTGAGTTTCCTCCTAATTGTATAGTATATATACACAATAATTTAATTTTTTTTATTTTGACCTTTATTGACTTTTTTAAAAATTTATTTATTTAATTAATTATTTTAATTCTTATGACTTGAGAAAATTCTCCAAACATTAATTCGATAAAATTGTAATATGTCATCTTAGTTTATCATACATATACTTTCTTCTTTTTTATTTAACGTGTAAATGTACAACTTTCTTCAACTAAAAATATAAAATAGAGTTAATTACACGAATATGGATCCTGTGATTTGTATAAATAATGGATTTAGTATTCAGAAACTTTCAATTTGTGATACTGATGGTTTCTGAAGTTAATGAATTTAACTTTTTCTGTTTAGTAGGTGTAAAAAGAATAAATTACTCTTTAATAAAAAATGGGAAAGAATATTTGGCAGGACTAAGGAGAATGTAGAGGATGGTGTGAGGTTTATAAAATCTAAGATGTCTACTTCTGAACTTGAGAAAGAGACAGATTGATATTCTTTTTAAAGGCCAAGAATTTCTAAAACAGGCAACTCAAAAACATGGAGACTGAAAGAGACTTTAAAGTCCCATGTTGAAAGATTGAAGAAAGCTAAGATAGAGAAAGAAGTTGAGAAAAAGGTTGATAAAGAATTTGAAAATGAGCCAGAGGTTCAAACTGGGGTACCATGAGGAGACTAGCTATGATCATCTTGAACATTTATCTGAGGAGGATGAGAAAAATGTATTGTTAAAATATATCAAAAGAAATACATTACCTGTGGATAGTTCAAACTGGGGTACCATGAGGCTGTTAAGGTTTCAAGTCCACAAGCATAAAATTTATGAAGCACAATTGAAGAAAGGATCTCAACCAATCACTTCTAAACCAGTAATTGAATCACATGGTCAAGAAGCTGAAAAAGATCTGAGATGGTGAAATCTTTTTTAAAGATTGGTTATAATCCTGAAATTATTAAGAAATGCTCTACTAAAACCCTAAGGAGAATGACTGAGAAACTTAAGGAAACAAAAGAGCTCAAAGAGAAAAAGCAACGAAGACATCAACAAGAATAAAGAGAGCAAGATTTTGCAAAATTAAAAATTGTTCTTGATCAAAGAATTGAGAAGAAGAAACAAGCAGAAAATTTTTAACTGAGTTTCTCTAGACAATCTAAGGCCTTGAAAGTAAGACTTGATGAAATTTACGCTTCAAATGAAGCTAAAGATAAAAAAGATGATAAATAAAAGGAGATTGGGTCTTCAACTCATGGTGAAAAGAAGGTGAGTAGTAAAGAAGAAAGAACCACATTGTTCAAGAAATCAAGTTTTGAGCCTCAAGAAGAAAAGAGAAGAACCGTCGGGACTTTTGATCTTGAACATGAAAATTTTACAAGATCAGAAACTCTAATAAACAAGATGATCAACTAGAGGTATGATGTGCATAGATACATGTTGATTATCAGAATAACTAAAGGCAAATGGTAATATTTTAAGAATGGTCATGACTTGATGAAACAGCCGGTGAATGATCTTAAAGTTTTGTTCAGAATCAATATGAACAACCCTGGTAATTATTCCTGAGGAACTGGTTTTGAAAATTATCAAACAGGAAAAGCAAGAGATGATTTCACATCATTACACAGGCCAGTACATAGAAAAAGGATAAGCTATGCAATATGTAATAGAAGAGAGACAAAACTCGTTGATCCTCTATTGCCTACTGGTTCACCTTTACCAAGGCATGTTCCTCTGATACCAAATGTTTTTTCACCTTAATACATTAAAGTATTAGGGTGGGGGGTTAGGTCTAATGGCAAAACTATTTGGAGTTAAGTGGTGAAGCCCCCCTTATAGTCAAGGGTTCAAGTCCTGGCTGCGACAGACTAATGTAAATTATTAGGAAGTGACACAAAAATGGAATGTTTTATAATTAAATGAATCAAGAATTGGTAGTAGAAAAGGAAAATCAGGAGGCTATATATAAGATTTTCTGACCATGTTAAAATGGCTATGTACTGAAGATATCTTAGCCCTTGAAGGAATAAAGATATTATATCATCATCAAGAACAAGCAAAGGTTCATTTTGCATACAAATGTATAAGGTATTTTGCTAATATAAGGAGAAGATAAGTGATGATTCATAAGAATCAATATAGGGGGAGTTGTAGAGTTAAACACAAAGGTTGGTGTTATTGAAATCATCAAGTATTTTGTTCAACATCTGCTTCAGATGAAGAAGTTACTCTGAAGGATGAGTACTTTCGATAACTATCTTATGATACAAAGTTTAATGACTACTCGGGATGAAGTCCTACTCCGGAGAGAGATGTACTCCGGATGAAGGTTTAATCCTAAGAAATTTAACAAATGCTTTGGATAAAAGAACAAGGCATGTGCTTAGGAGAAGTCAAGTACTCCAGAGAGTTTACAAGTGCTCCTGGCCAGATTATATGCTCCGTATCAGAGTGTGTTTCTTCTAAGCAGCTTACTCCGGAGATTAACTGACAACTACAAGAGAAGTTAGTTAGTAAGTTAGCTATGTTAGTCTGGCATTCTAGAAGAGTCTAAAACTTAATGTATATGCCAATTTGTATGTACTCTATAAATATCTAGCATGTGTTTGTTATTTCTAACTGTCTTTATCAAATTCTCACTTATACGAAACAACTTCATTCAACACAAATTGGTCTTTAAGTTACTTTATGATCTTGTTATTGTTTGTGAGGATTCATCTATTTACTCATTCACCCATTATTTATGTTTATATTAAAGTAACTAGCTTAGAATCCCGTGTGTTACACGGGTTGAATAAATATACTGTTATATATTTAGTAATAAAAAAATCATGTTTTTTAAACCCGTGTATTACACGGGTTGAAAAAAAATATAATATAATATGTTAACAAATGCACTTGTCAAAATATGTCTTTAAGAAATGCATTTTGACATGAAATTTATAAATTATGTTAACTTAGTTTTTAATTTTTTTTAAATGGGTATTAATTTTTTTTATGTAATTGATAAATTTTAATACATATTAGATTCAATAACAATCAATGATTAAATAATAAGTACCCATAATTAGATTTATATTAAATATTTAAAAATATATACTTCTTTGATATCATTACTTAGGGTTAGGTTATTGTAAAAAGGTTTTAAAAATAAGAAGGGTAAGAAGGATTTTAGACTTGACATGTCTCATTTTATTGTTTATAAAGGGAGGGCATAATTGTCAACGTGTAATATACCATGTCATTGTGTAATATAAGGTCTGATATTACATAATGACTAGACCTGATATTACACAATGAACTGATATTACACAATGAGCATATTACACAATGACTAGACCTTACATTACACAATGACCTGACATATTTGGGCGAATTACATAATGAGCTGAAAAACGTAAAACACAATGCTGAATACATATAACACAATGATAAAAAAAATATTTAACAAAATGATTACACAATGACAAATTACACAATGACCAAACCTTACATTACACAATGACCTGACATATTTGAGGGAATTACACAATAATGAGCAAATTACACAATGAGCTGGAAAACGTAAAACACAATGATGAAAACATATAACACAATGATGAAAAATATTTGACAAAATGAGCATATTACACAATGAGAAAATTACACAATGACAGACCTTACATTACACAATGACCTAACATATTTGAGCGATTTACACAATAATGAGCGAATTACACAATGAGCTGGAAAACGTAAAACATAATGATGAAAACATATACACAATGATGAAAAATATTTGACAAAATGAGCATATTACACAATGAGCTGGAAAACGTAAATGACAATGATGAATACATATAACACAATGATAAAAAAATATTTGATAAACTGAGCAAATTACACAATGAGTTGGAAAAACATAAAACACAATGATGAATACATTACACAATGATAAAAAAAATATTTGACAGAATGAGAATAATACACAATGAGCAAATTACACACTAACCAGACCTATCATTACATAATGACCTGACATATTTGAGCGAATTACACAATGATGAGCAAATTACACAATGAGCTAGAAAACGTAAAACACAATGATGAATACATATAACACAATGATGAAAAATATTTGACAAAATGAACATATTACATAATGACCTGACATATTTGAGCGAATTACATAATAATGAGCAAATTACGCAATGATCTGGAACACGTAAAAACAATGATGAAAAATATTTGATAAAATGATGAATACATATAACACAATGATAAAAAATATTTGACACAATAACCAGACCTGACATTACACAATGATCAAACTTGACATTACACAATACCAGACCTAATATTACACAATGACATGATATTACACAATGACCAGAATTGATATTACACAATGACAAGAATTGATATGACACAATGAACTGACGAATTACACAATAAGCTGGAAAAACATAATTGTTTTTTCGTTTTTGTATATAACGACACTATACTCGATTTAAAGATAAAAAACGCTCGTTTTTATGGTGTAATTTTTTTAAATAATGTTGTATGTAAAAGTTATGAACGTTTAAAAAAGAAGGGAGAACTTGATAAAAAGTCAACAAAAGTGACCAAGACTAAAATACCCTTTCAACAACTGTTTCTCCTATAATTTAATCTCAACCGTTAAATCTTTTCTATAATTTGATCTAATGACCCTAAATCCTTTTCACCCTTCTTATAATTAGAATCCTTGATGTAGTGCAAAGCACACATCTTTATTCCATCGTTTTCGTTTTTAATTAGTTTTCTATTTGTTTTGAGTCATTTTGTTACATATTGATTCGTTGTTATGTTCTTTGGTTCTTATAATGAATACAAGTGAAAACGGGAAGAAACCGAGCACGAGAATGAAGTCCAAGAACTAAAAGTCAAAAATCTAAAAATACAAGCTCTCGCGGTACGCGAAGACCAGGAGGCAATCTTTCACGGTACGCGAAGAAAGCTAAATTCCGGTACGCGAGGGACCGGCCAAAGTTTCTCGCGGTATGCGAGGCAACCCTAAATCCGTAAAAAAAACCCTAAAATCGATTTAAGTAGATTTTGATACCTATTATGAGAGGAGTTCGATTTCCAGCCGTCTAGAACCTATCTTGGGGCGATTTTAGGAGCAAGAAGAGGAATTGGAGTAGAAAGATTTAAGCTTTTGGATTCCGGGTTTGTTGAATAACTTGTTCGGTTTTTAAAGATTGAAACTTTACCTTTAATTGTTTGTGATTGAACCATGTCTTTGTCTATCACTTATGTTTTGATGTTTTGGAAGATGATTCTTGGCTAAATCTCTGAGAATGCCTGGGTCATTAGATGAATACTTGTTAAAGTTCAGATTTTTGTCGGTTTTGGATTCAATTAATGGTGTAATGATTTTGTAAACGATCTTGAGTTAATAATTGTGATGAATATGCATGTTTAATTTTGGTTTTGAGTTGGTTAATGTGCTTCATGTTATCTTATTGAATGTCTTTCATAAATAGATGCATGTTTAGGTTGTTTGCTTGTTGTTGATGACCTGAGTGGTTTGCTAGACGTAGTGATCCATAAGAACGTTAGTTGAATCTTGATTAGAGGTGAATGTGTGTCCTAGTTCAATACCCGAGAGGTGAGAATTAGTTGTCTAGTCTTCGCCATTAGGAATATGAGTTTTAACAGTCTGAGAGGATGTTAGTATCAGGTGTCTAGTGATTGCTGCTAGGTCAAGTCATAGTCGTTATCTTAAGTTTACCCCGTGCGTTCCTTGAATGTATGGTGGATAGTGAGACTGAGAGGTAATCTGTCCATTAGGGTACATTATCATAGTTGGAAATACCTGAGAAGTGATCCGACAATCTGGTGAGTTTAGTACACTTTAGGTAGCTTAGTTGGTGACATCCTGAGATTGATTAGGGATCCACTAGGTTGTCTTTAGCAGTTATCATTAGAATCCCAGATCCATCATTGTTTCCAGAACCGGTAGAAGTTGTGCTTTGCAAGTAGTATTCCGACCTAGGTGGTATTCTTCCCATTCCTGATATTTTCCTTAGTTCTTTCTCTTGATAGCTGAGTCGATCTTAGTTTTATGCATTTATTAGTTAATCTTTAGTGTAGTAAACCCCCCAAACCAATCAAATCTTAAGTTCGAGTCAGAGTCTAGTTTTGTTATTCATAGTGTCTCTAGGTTTCGATAATCCGGTTTACCATTAAGTTGTGCTACACTTGATAGGTCCACTTGCCTGTTAGTGCGGTTTAGTTAGAGGATATTCCTTTTATTATTTAGGAGTCTAGGTTAGGTTTTATAGTTAGTATTTTATAGACCGTCCGGATGACATCAAGTTTTTGGCGCCGTTGCCGGGGACACTTGGCAATAGCAATATTAACTCTGATTAGTTCTTTGTTTGATTTTTTGTTTATCTGTTTTCTTTGAGTCTGTTTCGTGTGCTTGTCCTACGTGCTACTTGTGTGTCATATCTGTGAGTCTAATTTAGAATCGAGTCCTTCTGTTTTTGAGTCTCTATTTCTTTTTCCTGTTAAGTATTTCTGTTTATGCACAATACTCGTTCGCAGGGATCATCACCATATTTGTCACACCCCTAAATTCCACTAACGAAGTTTTACCATTTAGAAAGTGACAAACGAGGATCTCAGTCATTAGTTACATTGAACGACACTATATGGGACTTAAATAGAAATATCATAAACGATCAGAGTAAATGCGGAAGCGATAAATGAAAGTAAATGCGCAAAACAAATGCGCGCAAAACAAACTTGCCCAAAAGTCCATTCCAAAAGGAATAAATGGAAACAGTTCAAAACCTATTATTAAATAAGAAATTAAATTTAGGACTCCATGCGTGTCCTAGATGTGCACCTGTGCCTTAACTTAGCGACCTGAGAAAACATGAAAGAAAAGATGTCAACACGAGGTTGGTGAGTTCACAGGTTTCAGTTTGTAACAATGTTTAACAGGTTAATGTACATTCAATATATTAATCAACAGGTAGCTAACCCATATACATGTTAACTAATGCGCTCGCAACCGAAAGCTGACTGTTTATGTGTTTGCCTCCCACCAGGCCTATCAACCATGGTGCATGTTTAGGTCAATGTTGCACCCGTTCGACCTCCAGTCGAGTTAGCGCGACTAACGCGGGTGAGGTTTATCAAACCCAATAGTACTACTCAAATTACCTCGCTATGTTCATATTAATGGTCCGATGTGAGGACTTAATGATAGATGTGTACGCATAGTCAAACAAGTGATAACATATATGAATACAAAAACCAAAAGCGTTTACGTTATGTTTTCTCCCCCAGTTTAAAACAGTAAAAGGGGCCGTGAAAACTCACATGCGCTGCATAGTAGGTAGTATCACACAAGTATGAGATTTGAATATCAAGCGTTAGCCCAACACGGCTCACGAATGCCCTAGAATTACATCATAATTATTGGGGATAAAATGGGATATATTGGGATATGCGACGGTAACACGGAATGTTGAACGTCCTAAGAGAAACGCTCTAAAGATCAAGAGTAGACGAGCATGTCTACGAGAATACGAATTTCTAAGTTAAATAATTAGAATGATTACGATACGCGACAAAAGACGATAATTACAATAATTAATAAATATATTCAATTAAATAATGATCTAGAAAAATAATATTATTATATTATTTTTAACTCGTATAGTTAATACGATAACTATTTATGTGGCGAAAATAATAATAAATTATTTTTAATCGAGAATATATATACGGGTAAACAATATAAACGATTATATTATTTATAAGTTTGAAACATCTAACAATCTTTAAAAATGTGACGAAAATAATAATTAAATAACTAATATTTTAACTGAGACCACGGATTGAGAATAATATAAATAAATTATTTTTTTTGGAGACAAAGATTTAATAATACCATAATATATTAATATAATAGTGAACAATAATAAAAATGAGTTAAAAAATTCCAAACCCGAGCCTATGGGTGATTTTTCAGACTAAAATCTTTTAATATATAACTATGATAATTTAGAAAATGATTTTAATTACAAAATATCAACCAAATATGTAATTAAAAAGAAAACATGGGTGGAGGGTTCGAACCCAGGTCTCCTCCCCAACATCCAACGGTCTTAACCAACCCAGCTCCAAACCGAATTGCAAACAGACCCGGAACAAAATGCTTTTATCAAACAAGTCCCTGAGGTTTCCCCCATGCCAACCCACGACCGATCCTCAGTCCCAATTCCCTCAATTCCGATTGCAAAACATCAAAACAGTAAAGGGGTTTTGTTCCTTAAAGTATTTCAATCCTGGGGTGGGTTTTAATTTGAAAAACAACAAGTTTAATTTATATCAAATCTGACAAATTCGATGTTTCCGAATCTGTCCATATATTTTAATTTCATTAATATCATCGTCAAGATCAAAACCCCCAACATTAATATGGATGAACCCTAATTTATAGATCAAGTACAATTCGATTACATGAGATACAATAATCATGGGGCTTTCAAAGATTAACAGATTGCGAAACTAGCCATGCGATTTAATTGAATTAACATCGGGGTTTAGGGTTAGATTCGATTAAACCCGAATTGTATGAACTCTAGAATCGAATCATAGTTAATTCGATAATGTAACCCCAAATTGATAAGGGGCTTTTGATCTAGGCACATAAACGAAAGTAAACATGAAGGAAATTACCAGAAACGAATTCGAATTGAAGGTTCCCGAGTGATTTGGTTGCCGACACTAACGGGTTCGATCTCCGGTGAGTGTGAATGCTTCTTCGATCAAAATGATGTACGTAATAGCTTCTGATAGATGCTCTTTAGGTGTGTGTATGCTCAAATTGTAAAAACAATACGCGGATTCTCCGAATTTGATGAAGGGGTTGACGGTTTCGACCGAAATGGTTTGATTAGCCATTAATTGGCTTAATTCACGATTGATGAAGCTGTTAATGGTCGTAATGATGCTTGTTAAAGACATGAACGTTTTTCAGTTACAATATCAAACGAAAATCGATCGTGGGATTTGAATTTTGAATCAAAGATAGCGATTTTGACATTTTAAAAGTCAATAGGAATTCAAAACTTGAATTTTGACTTCAAGCGTCAACAGAAATAGAGTTTGGGCTAATGTCACAACTAGTCCCTATAGTTCTAGTTCAATTAATGATAGAAATAGTCCTTGGGTTTTGAGTTAGGTTAAATAAGTTAAGACTTAACTGGATTTGACTAACAGAGTTAGTTTAAAAATTCTGGATTGTTACAATATTCTACTTTCTTGGAGCCCGAACAAGAGCTTCACGAGCGCAACCACGACTTTCGGGAGCGTTTGAAACAGTTGTGAGAAAACCAGGTACGTCCTGTTAGCCCTATTCCATTTCCTACTATGGGCGACGCTGGTCCTCTAGCGAGGCGTACAGTATACCAGAGGGCTAGTGATGGGGTCACGGGTGCGAGATCTTCGATCACTCGCCCCACCATTCCTAATGTCAATTCTTGGCAGATCAAATCACATGTCATGAGTACGATCATTCATGCCACTCAATTTCATGGCCTCGAGGATGAGGATGCACCGGACACTTGTCCTGTTTTGTTTGTATATGTGATACCTTTAATATCAAGGGTGTGTCTGAGGACGCTATCTATCTGTGTCTCTTTCCATTCTCGCTTTCTGGGCGTGCATCCACTTGGCTTGACACCCTCCCGGACAACTCTTTTACCACTTGGGAGGATCTTCAAGCCAAGTTCTACAAAAATTACTATCCACCTTCCAATGCCGCTCGCCTCAGGGATCAAATCCATTCCTTCCGGATGGATCCCGACGAGCCTTATCACTTGGCTTGGGAGGGGTTCAACACGCTGTTGAGCCGATGTCCCCAGCATTGTCTGTTAGACTGGGCAATAGTGGAGAAGTTCTATAATGGCCTCACCTTCGAGAAGCAGCAAATGTGTAACACAACTGCGGGAGGCCATATCATGGATAGACTCGAGCCTGCTGAGTGCGAGGAAATGTTCGAGAGCTTCGCTCAAGCCGAACAGCAGCATCCATCTAGTAGGACTTCCATTCCTAGTGCTAGATCATCCACCTCATCTTCTAGAGGTGTGTATCAGGTCACTCCTGATTCTAGTGTGGCTGCTGCACTCGCCTCAATGGCTAATGAGATAAAGGAGCTGAAGCTCAGTGCTCAATGGTGTGAAGTGTGCAAGGGATGACATGACACCGGGACTGCCTAGTCAATAATCTAGAGCATGTGAGCTATGCTGGTAACCAGTACCAGAACCAAAGGTACAATAATAAAAATTCATTTGGCTCGGGATGGATATCTGCAAGCAACCCATCAGGGTTTAATGGTCGCCAGCAGTTTCAGCAGAATGGATGAGGAGATACAGGAGCTAGCTCGGGAAGTAGTGTCGACACGAGTGCGATAAATGAGATGATCGAGAATCAGACTTAGATGCTTGCCCACCTGGTCCAGAGGGATAGGGAAGCTAGGCAGAGATTGGACAGCCATGATACACTACTGAAGAATCAGCAATCCGCTTTCCATGATCTGCAATGCACTGTTGAGGACACCGCTAAGAGTCTGAAGGATCGACAGGGAGGTCAATCTTCAGGCTCCAACGCTTCAGTGATGGCCGTGTCGGTCATGAGTGTGGAGGAGAAAGAGGTTGTAGAGGATGAATCCCACTCCAGCAAGTATAACATTCCGTCACCTGAGAAGGTCAAGAAGATTGACTGTAGGGCTAGATTCACTGAGATCAATGCTAAGATGACCGAGGAACAGGTGGATGAGGAGATGATAGTTGAGGTACCTGCTGAGAAGGCAGAGGAGAAGAAGAAGAAGAGGGTGGATATGAAGACCCTAAGATTGACCTGACTCGTGTTCCCTACCCAGCACGTTTGCTGCCATTTAAGCAAGCTAGGGAGCACGATCACTTCCTTGACATGTTCAAACTTCTCAAGGTCAATCTCACGCTCATAGAGACCCTCCAGAGTATGCCAAAGTATGTAAAGTTCCTTAAAGATCTTCTTTACAACCAGAAGAACCGAAATTCCCTTACAGTTCTAGAAGGTAGAGTGGCATGGCCAAACATCATCCCAAGGTCTCAAAAGTCTCACTTAGTGAGTAATGCTCTACAGTGGTGCAGAACAAGCTGCTAGAGAAACTTGGAGATTTGGGTCGTTTCACGATCCCATGTCACCTAGGCAGTCTGCCTTTGCACCACGCGTTGGCCGATCTAGGTGCTAGCATCAATCTGATTCCCTATGCCTTATATAAGCAGCTAGACCGAAGCGAACCACGGCCGACGCGCATGAGCATTTTCTTGGCTGACCACTCAGTCAAATTGTGGAGAATCTTCTGGTGAAAGTAGGCAAATTTGTCTTCCCTGTGGATTTTGTCATTCTAGATATGGAAGTGGATGATGGAGTCCCACTCATCTTAGGGCGCCCATTCCTGCACACCGCCAAGGCAGTAATCGATGTCTTTGACGGGAAACTCACACTTAGTGTGGGGGATGAGTCAATTATATTTGATGCAACAAAGTCCTGGGAGGATGTTGGCGAGCATAGCCACTCCGTGTGCATGCTTGATGCCTCCATGGACGATCATCGGGATTCTAATCTAATAGCGGACACTGTTGATAGAGATGAAGGAGAGACGATAGAGGAGCCTCAGGATTAGCTGGAGGAGTTTGAAAAAAAAAATTGGTAGGTTTTAGGTGCTGGCGATGATGATTACAGTTTGAATGACATATTAGCACAAGTAGGGTCGATAATCTGTGATACACCCGGTGTAGAGAGTGTTGAGGATAATGATGACCCAGGTGGGGTTTTAGAGGTCCTTGCTATAGAAAATCCAATTCCTGAACCTCTGCTTACTCTTTGTTCTGAGGAAAGAGTTGTTAATCCAACCCCTAGCTCTAGTGCCCCTAGGTTTAGGCCACCCCATAAGAGAACCCACACTTTCATAGAACTAACTGGCTTAGGAATTGTCCAAACCCCAAGTGTGGGGACGTTTAGGGAGAGTAAATTGCTTGGTTATTTGATGAATATCTTCTTCGGGCCGGGTAGGTATAAACTTTGGTGTAAAGATTTGAATGCTAAATGTAAAATGATTTCATTGGTTGGGAATAGTATGATTGTGTTGATGTGTAGGACCGGGAGGCCGCGTAGAATGAAGGCGGTTCCGGTTAGGATCAAGGAGAAACCTCCTGATAGGTTTATTTGATTCTCGGGAAAGTGCCCGAGATGTAGAGTTTTTATGCATTACTTGGTTGAGTCCGTGTCTTTTTCTGTGTTTTTCGGAATTGTGTTTTGTGTGTGTCGTATCTTGCAGGGATTCACGCTTGATTTGGCGCGGGAAATCGTTGGAAACGAAGTAACAGGTATGTTTTACATTGGTTTATATCATTGGAAGGAGTTTTGAGAAAATTGGGTGAAAAATATTTTTAATGGGTCAAAATTTTTCTAAGTATGAAAAGTGGAAATTTTAATAATCTTTCTGTCAAGAGACCTTCCTCGCGGTACGCGAGGGACTGGCCAATGTTTCTCGCGGTACGCGAGGCAACCCTAAATCCGTAAAAAAAACTCTAAAATCGATTTAAGTAGATTTTGATATCCATTATGAGAGGAGTTCGATTTCCAGCCGTCTAGAACCTGTCTTGGGGCGATTTTAGGAGCAAGAAGAGGAATTGGAACAGAAAGATTTAAGCTTTTGGATTCCGGGTTTGTTGAATAACTTGATCAGTTTTTAAAGATTGAAACTTTACCTTTAATTGTTTGTGATTGAACCATGTCTTTGTCTATTACTTCTGTTTTGATGTTTTGGATGATGATTCTTGGCTAAATCTCTAATACTGACTGGGTCATTAGATGAATACTTGTAAAAGTTCAGATTTTTGTCGGTTTTGGATTCAATTAATGGTTTAATGATTTTGTAAACAATCTTGAGTTAATAATTGTGATGAATATGCATGTTTAATTCTGGTTTTGAGTTGGTTAATGTGCTACATGTTATCTTATTGAATGTCTTTCAAAAATAGATGCATGTTTAGGTTGTTTGCTTGTTGTTGATGACCTGAGTGGTTTGCTAGACGTAGTGATCCATAAGAACGTTAGTTGAATCTTGATTAGAGGTGAATGTGTGTCCTAGTTCAATACCCGAGAGGTGAGAATTAGTTGTCTAGTCTTCGCCATTAGGAATATGAGTTTTAACAGTCTGAGAGGATGTTAGTATCAGGTGTCTAGTGATTGCTGCTAGGTCAAGTCATAGTCGTTATCTTAAGTTTACCCCGTGCGTTCCTTGAATGTATGGTGGATAGTGAGACTGAGAGGTAATCTGTCCATTAGGGTACATTATCATAGTTGGAAATACCTGAGAAGTGATCCGACAATCTGGTGAGTTTAGAACACTTTAGGTAGCTTAGTTGGTGACACCCTGAGAGTGATTAGGGATCCACTAGGTTGCCTTTTGCAGTTATCATTAGAATCCCAGATCCATCATTGTTTCCAGAACCGGTAGAAGTTGTGCTTTGCAAGTAGGATTCCGACCTAGGTGGTATTCTTCCTATTCCTGATATTTTCCTTAGTTCTTTCTCTTGATAGTTGAGTCGATCTTAGTTTTCTGCAATTATTAGTTAATCTTTAGTGTAGTAACCCCAAACCAATCAAATCTTAAGTTCGAGTCAGAGTCTAGTTTTGTTATTCGTTGTGTCTCTAGGGTTCGATAATCCGGTTTACCATTAAGCTGTGCTACACTCGATAGGTCCACTTGCTTGTCAGTGCGGTTTAGTTAGAGGGTATTCCTTTTATTACTTAGGAGTCTAGGTTAGGTTTTATAGTTAGTTTTTTATAGACCGTTTGGATGACATCAATCCTTTTAGCTGAACCTTTTCCTCATTACTTAATATGAGAGATAAACTAGAAAAACATAATAAGAATGCATCCAAGAGTGACACGTGTCAACTAATATTTTATTTATTAGTATACTGTCACACCCGTAATATTGCACAGTTTTCTAACCAGAGTAGTACCTCCAAAAGATATGTTCCGAGGAAAAAGAACGATGGGTCTAGGAGAGATTTATCCACCGTCCTTTCCTAGACAGATATGTTTCGAGTTAACTACATATCGGTCAGAAGGTCGCCTTTTAGTTACTATGACGTTGATACCAAGAACACATAACGGAAGCTAAGTCATAAAACTTCTTCAGTAATAACTTAACTGTTTTACATCATAAACCATACTTCCGTTACAAACTTAACCAGATGTCAGGACTTATAGCTTTTCCATGCGTGCCTTCATCTATTAGAGTATTCAATCAACAAGTCTCCATAATAGCCGTCTATCTGGAATGTCATATAAGAATCTATCTAAAAGATTTAGAAAAAAACCAGGTCAACATAAGTTGGTGAGTTCACTTTTAAAATCATTTGGTTTTGAAAGCGGGGTTCAAAATGATATCTGTTAGCAATTGTCACACCCTGGCCGGCGGCGGATTATACGCCGGGGCTGACGCGGTTGTTCATAAGCACATGATATCTATTAAATATGATAATATTTATTATTCAAATTAAAATCATCCGTTACAGTTGGAAATAGAAAACAAAGAGTTCAACATAACATAATTAAATTAAACTAGGTCCATCTCCTATGTGATCATGTAGTCCTCAAACAGGTGCACCTGAAACATGTAATTAACTATCAACTACAACTAGTTGGTGAGATACATAGGTTTTGACACCAAAAAGAGTTAAGTGTAGTTTACAATTCAATATGTTCAAAGCATGTCTAAAACATATATGTGAAACATACAAGGTTCCAAGCATACAATTCTAGCCTGATAATAGAAAACTAGATACGCAATCTCACTGATTAACATTTTTGAAAAAGGGGTAAAATGATACCCAAGTGGTAAGTTAGTACCCAACAAAACCCACCAAGGTTTTGTGCTAAGTTATAGTTTCGGATTCCCATATAAATAATCATGTTAGGTACTACCTTAGGCTTGGGCTGCAAGTTAATGAATGTACTGACATGAACACATGTAATGGTCACCAAGTAGTTTAAGACATAAAGCATAAAGACCAAAGCATAAAAACAAAGGTATTGAATTGTGTAAGTAATGTAATTGTAAACATGTTTCACCCTAAAAGTATAAAAATGTAAAAAGGGGCTATCTAAACTCACATTGGATTTGTAGCTTGAATCACAAGTACGGGTAGTTGCACAAGTTGTTTAGCTAACCACAAGGTTAACCTATGTTTGCATTTATATATGTATCTATGCCATGCTCAAAAGATTTAAGTAAGGGTTGAGCTAGGTTGAATGAGTGTGTATCTATTTGTTGTGAATAATGTGTTTGTTAATAAGGAAATAATATGTTTGTTTAATAAAGAAAATAATATGTTCATTGATAAAGGATTGAATACAAGTTTATATATATATATATATATATATATATATATATATATATATATTCCTGAGATTCACCATTTGTTTGATTCCACCTTATTCTTTTTAATGGATTTTTCATATCTAGATCCATAAAAGATTGTTCTTGTTTATAGAATTCTGTTAACATAGTTTTTCCTTGTAAAATGTCTTCGACTAGTGGTAGATTATAATAATTTTGTAGTTTTTTGTAACTCTTTTCATAAGTTAATCCTAATTCTGTTATACAATCTATTATCATATTATCTACTTCTTCCTGTATATTTAATTCGGTGAATTTTCTGTCTATAATTTGTTCTATAGTTTTATTTGTTTCTTCTATTTTAAAAGCTGTTAATTTATCTTCTTCAAAATCGTCTAAATAATCTATTATGCTGTAATCTGCTTCTTCTTCTTCGAAACGTAAGAATTCTGTATTTATTTCTTCATCTTCTGTATCGTAGATGGGACCTTTGTCACTATCTTCTTCTAAATTCATAGAATTATTTTCTATAGTGGTTTCATTATTTTCTTCATTTATATTAGTATTCTGTTCAAAATCTACAAATCTTATGCTTTGTAATCCATCTGCTCCTTACTTAGAAACCACATTAGGACCTATAGCTCTAGGGATTTGGCAAAGCAAAAAAACACAAGACCCAGAAAGTATAAATGCATTAAAAGCCTTAGGAGATAACCCGTATAACTTCACATCCGAAATTTGGACTCTTATTCTAGGAGTAGATCCAGCAAAGAATAATAGCCTAATACAAGATACAACCATTAGAAACTTAGAATAGTTAAGTATAGCCGATATGAAATATATAAATGAATTCACAGTAGACTTCACAAGGCTCCTGTCACAAACAGGGCAAGCAATGGAAGATAATCTATGTGATAAATTCTTTATAAAATTACCTGGAGATCTAGGTAGAAGTATACATGAATCATGGAAATCAACATATGGTACACAACTCGGTTTAGGAATAGGACCTAGAATAACTTATACATTCGGGATATTAGAAGATAAGTGTAAAGAAGTAGCCCTACAAGAACAGCTTAAACGAAATGCTTATGCATTTTGTAAAACATCAATTTACACTCCCCAAGCTTATGGATTTTATGATAAAAAGAAAAAATTAAGAAAAAGTACAACTTATAATAAAAATTACAAATATAAATCCAATTACAAAAATAAATACATACGAAAACCACAAACAAGAAAATGGAAATGTTTTATTTGTGGCGATGAAAGTCATCTAGCAAACAGATGCCCAAATAAAAACAAAAACACAGAAAGATCAAACTTAATAGAACAATTAAATGACTATGAAATAGAAATTATAAAAACATATGATTCTGGAAACGAGTCTGTTTACAGTATTTATAGTGAAGACGAACAGCCAATAACAAAAGTCACATATACCTATATGAATACAGAAGAATGTATACACAACTTGATAAGTCAAAAAGGAAATAACCATATAATATGTTACAACTGTGGATATTATCCAAGCATAGAAAAAAGACTACAATGTAACAAATGCTTTAACGAAATTTGTTGTATATGTCTCAAAAAATTATACAATGAAAACATAGAAGAAGTAATAAAAATAAATGCTAGCAGTAGTACATCAAAATTAGAAGACAAAATAGAAAAACTAGACTTAATAATAGAATTACATGATCTTAAGATAAAAAATATGGAAAACAGAATACAAGAATTAGAAGATTATATAATCTGTAGAATCAAAAAAGATTACGAGCATAGTTTACATACATATAATATACATCTAAACGCCTTAACAGATCTAGTAATCAACTTAGGAACAAATCTACAAAAAGAGTCTATTTTTAACAGACAAGTGTTTGATAAAATAAAGACAAAAATAAATAATAAAACATAAGAATATAAAAAATATATAGAAAATCTAGATTTCATTAAAGATCAAAACAACCAAATCCATAAAGAATTAAAAGAAATTAGAAAAAATAACTTAGATAAACAAGATTTAAATAACGACATAAAGAAAGTTACTGAAGCCATAAACAAGTTAAGTTTAGAAGATATAAAAATACAACCGAAACCTTATAAACATTGGCAATCAAGAAAATGATGAATAGAAATTTCTTAAGACAAGGAAGACTATTACAAGAAGCAAGAAACACTACAAGTAATATATACAAGATACTATAACATTTGATACTTTTCTAAATAGAATAGTTATAAGAGGTTCAGGATCTACTAGGACAACACCTACAGTACAGTTAGAAGAAGAAATAGATCTCGATAGAAACATAAATCTATACAATCAACATCAACTTGATATTCTAAACCCAAAAATATTATACCAAACAGGAATCCTAAACATCAATACAACATTAATACGAACCAGTAGAGAAGAAAGCTTAAGGGTTATAGACAAAACAGTAACAGTAGACTTAATTTCACAAGAAACTATACAAAAAATTAAGCAATATGGTAAAAACTTTATTCATACATGATTAATAGTCATAGGAATAAAAGCTTTAGGAAGAAAAAAATTAGGAACAAAATTATTAGCCTTAATATTAGATAAAAGTTGGAAAACATAATTAAAAAATGCTATAATATCAGGAATGGAAGTTGACCTTAGTCAAAATACAGCTCTATTCTACTGCACACTAGGAATCTTAAAAGACATTAGAGATCTAAAAAACTTAAAAATAGCATTACAAACCAAAGGTTATGAAAATTATGAAGAGAATAACATAGTTATAAGTATAGGAATGCTAGGAAAAGCTAGTAACAGATCATATATATATATAGGGAATGAATCATTTGAGAACTCTTAAATATATTGAGAACTCCGAGAACTCCTATAAATGGTTTATATTTTTTAAATTTTGTATTTTTTATATATTGTCGTATATGTTTATGTACATAAAAAATAATCAAACTAATTTTTACATATGTTTTTATATTTTTAAATTTTACCTACACTTGTGTAGTTATGTGTAGGTTTTACTACCTACACATGTCTAGGAAAAAAAATTAAAAATGTAAAAAACATATGTAAAAATTAGTTTGATTGTTTTTAATGTAAATAAACACACATGACAATATATAAAAAATACAAATTTCAAAAAATATAACTCATTGATAGGAGTTCTCAAGATATTTAGAGTTCTCAAATGATTCTAACCATATATATATATATACACATATAATGTTTTTGTTTACAAAATAATGATCACGTATTTAACTAATATCCATTTGAATATATAGATAATTAGATTAATAAAGTATACTTTTTAATTAATTAAATAGTTAAATGGATAATAAAGAGGACATAAGTCATATTAAATAACTGTGTAATAAAAATAGTTAATAGGGCTTTTAAATAAAATGATTATATACATTCTTAATTAGAGATTATTAGTTTTTAATTCTCTAAAATGATTAAATAATTATTTAAAATTTTTAGGTTAACAATATGGTTCATAAAAATATTCCCGAGTCTCGGGAGTTTTATAAAATAATTTTTACAAGAAAAATGGTGTTAAAATTCGATTTAAAAACAAAATTTAAAAAAAAGTGCAGACCACGGGACTCGAACCCGGGTCTTCTCGGAGAGGACAAGCACACAAACCACTAGACCAGGGGTCTGGTAGTGGTTTAAAGGGGGTTTCAAATTGTTTTAACAGACAGGTTCCACGCGCGCAAAAGGGAAAAATGAGGCATGGGGCTGGTTTCGAACTCACGACCAAGTGATCTAGGCGTCATGCCTTGGTTAATTATCAGACGCGAAAAGCTTATGACACCCAACCCGTACTCGTCTCCTTCCCCAAACGATACCGTTCAAAACCCTAGCATCATTCTCACCCGATTCGATACAGATCGACAACGAGGTCATGGGGTTTTTAATCCTTGGATTAAAACGAAACCAAAGACGCAAGTTTTTTAATCCTTGGATTAAAACAAAACCAAAGACGCAAGTTTTACCTAAAATGATTATGATTCGGAGGAGAGCGACGACGGGGAGGGCTTCGGCAATCTTCGAACTCGGTAGGGCTTTGGGGGTGGAATGCAACGCTATCAAGTGTTTAGAAAGATTATGGTGTGTTGTATGAAGGTGTGTCATTCGATTGTATTGGCCAATTTCATCTTAAATGCACGAATTGATGTGAGACTTGATTGGTGACGGTTACGGGACGATTAGGCTTAAATTCATTTAATTTTGTTGTAATTAGCTCGTTAAGAACGGTTAGAACAGTCGCATGATTGATTATACACGTTTAAACGAAGTTAAAACTCACGAATTTGATTAATCTTGCACGAATGTGAGAGGATTGGGTTCGGTTTGACTTTCAAAAGTCAAACCTGTGTTATTTTGTTAAAAAAATGTAAAGGGTTTAAATTGAGGGGTCAAATGTAATCAAGGGGTTCAATGGTCCAAAGGGGGTTCAACGAAATTCATTTCCTTTGAATCTTTATGTTTTACATGATTCATTTTAATACATTTATGAGGTTTACACTATGAGTTAAATATGTTTTATAAGATTTGTCCAACATATATATATATTTAAGACTAGTTATTTATTAATAACTTAGCATTACATGTTATAAAAAGTAACATTTGTATTTGTATATGTGTTTTTATATATATATATATATATATATATAGGTTTAGAAAATAACTATATATATATATATATATATATATATATATATATATATATGGGGAGGTTCAAATAAGAAGTTTAATTTGGCTAAGAAGCCTAAAAAACAATCTGATCCATTCAATTGGATGATCAATGGTAGAGATTTAAGTGTAGGAAAAATAAGGGTGGAAGGGTATTTAAGTAATAACCACTTTTGTTGACTTTTTTCAACTTCCCCCACTTTTTTTAAACGTTCATAACTTTTTCATAGAACATTATTTTTTTTTAAATTACACTATAAAATCGAGCGTTTTTTATCTTTAATTTGAGTATAGTACCGCTATATTTTTTTTATAAAAACAAAATCGACACTTGATGAAATTGTGCTAATTTACGTAAATGTGCTGGTTTCTAGTAAAACAGCACAATTTAGCACATTAAAATTTTGCTGGTTTCTGTTAAAACAGCACACTTTACGTAAATGTGCTGGTTTCTTTAACTTGTGCTACTTTTTGTCAATTATTATATGCCTAATTTGGTATCATTCATTAAAAATAAAAATTTATAGCATCTATACATCAATAACATGGTTCAGTGGTAGGCAACAAAAAACTTATGCATCAAAATTTTGTTTTGTGCTGGTTTGTTTTATGCTGGTTTGATGTACCAGTTTTGTTGTGCAGGTTTTATTTGTGCTTGATTAGCTAAGAAGAGCAAGTTACACAATTAACCGTGTTATTTTGGTGTTGTTTTATAGTAAAACAACACAATTAATTGTTATGTTTGGTGTTGTTTTATGATAAAACAGCACATTTACGAAACCAACACATTTACGTAAAGTAGCACAATTTCATCAAGTGTTGATTTTATTTTTACAAAAATATATAGCAATACCATACTCGAATTAAAGGTAAAAAACGCTTGATTTTATGGTGTAATTTTAAAAAAAAAAATAAGGTCAAATGAAAAAGTTATGTACGTTTAAAAAAAGTGGAGGAAGTTGAAAAAAATCAACAATTGTGGGTTTTTCAAAAATGCCCCTCCACCCTTTATTTTCCCTACACTTAAATCTCTACCATTGATCATCCAATTTTATGGATGAGATTGGTTCTTAGACTTCTTAGCCAAATTAGAATTTTTAGGAGAACCATCCCCTATATATATATATATATATATATATTTATAGATGTATTAAAACATTTATCTACATAAATGATCTTGAAACAATTGTACTAATTGTAGGTATGTATGTATGTACAATCATTTATTGTATTGGATAAATAAGATAATTTTATTGATGTAAGACATTAAAATAAAAGTATTACAATTGCCGTAATCGTTAAAATAGAAGCCGGAATTTCCTGGGGATTACAACAATAACTAACAATCTTTTTCCAATAGCGACAACGATTGGATTTCACAAATATTCTGGTTTCACAATCATTATTTGAAAACACATCTTGAATTAATTTGTATCACAACTATATAACAAGAATTTCTATCATATGTCCAAAAACTGAAACAGACGGTAATCTGACCATATTGTCCAAACTAGGCAATAGTTTACTACCGAAACTGAATAGTAGATCACCCCGAAACTGGAGGCTTTGTCGACACAGGAATTACAATCATGATACACCCCACCACATGAAAGCTTTTATCTGACACACTAATAACAATTCAAGATACTCATTCTCAAAATATTGTTTCCATAAATTGTATTCAAATCTGGTTTCATATTCGCATTCGAAGTTATAAAATCATTTCATACAAAACCTCTTTATAAAATCAATCTCATTTTATATGAAAACCATTTATAAAACATTTCCCAATTAGATGAACTCACCTCGACAGTATCTCAACTTATTGTATCAATAATACGACAAATACTTCGGACAACACCTCGATGTATATTTAACTTCTTAATAGGAAGCTATAATAAGCTAAAATATATAACCAAAGATAAGTAACTAAGTTGTCTAGAAATCAAACTTGTAAAAGCGTAGCGACACTCTAGCACGGACCCCTAGGCTAAGTGTGTGTGTGTATGTGTGTGTTTGAGTGTTATTGTGTGTGTGGATTATGTTCCAATGGCTCTAGTCATCGATTTCTATTTATAGGGCAACTTCAGACCCATAGGGGACCGTTATCCGGGGGGTTGTCGGTCCGTTACCGCCTCCAACCGCTATTTTGCCTTCGGGCTTACGTGTCGGACTGCTATGAGATTCTACTCGGTCCGTTATCGATCACTTGTCCATGTCAGACCGCTACGGTAAGGATGTCGGTCCGCCATTAGTCCACTTGTCAAATTTCTATCTGGTGAGTCACAGGACACGTGTCACTACCCGATTTATTCCTACTTCACTACATACAGACCGTTATGGTCTGGGATAGCCGTTCGCTATCCCCCTCCTTTCCAAAAGTTTTAGTTTCAGTCCTTTATCTTTTTAGAATAAACAATTTTACCCCTAGAGTTTAATTCTTGGCATCTTTTAGCCTTTAATTTCTATGGAAAAATCGAGGTGTTACATATAGATAGATATCGAATTAAATAGCCATTAATGCTAAAAAAATGTTAATTACATTTTTTTTAAATATCTAAATCTTATTTAATAATACTTATTGATTTCTTTAATTACAATATTTTCTTTAATTGTTAGACAAATAATTTGGGCGGGAAAAACAGTATAAGGAGACCTATAACAGTGACACGTGACAATCTTGATTACTCTTTCATTAAGTAGTATAGATAATATAGAAGTATAGATTCAACTTTTTTAAAACCAATCATAATTAAAACTTGAAAATATTTATTTAATAATTTCACTAAAAAAATAAACTTATTTTAAATAAGTAATATTTTATATGTGATACTAGCATTGTTATTATTATTACTTTCTTAATATTACTTTTTATTATTTTTTATTTATTTACTTACTTTTAAAAGGCAATTTCAGTGATCAACGGGAAGCTACCGACATTGTCATAATTTTATATTTTATAATTGATTTTCTATTCTATGATTAAAACTTGCCTGGGGTCGGTGGTTAGATCTATGCTTCCTAGGTTGCAGGTTTGAATCTTGTAACCAACATTTTCTCTTTGGTTTTTTTGTTTCTTTTTTTTTTGCCTTTTACATTTCTTATGTTTTTTTAGTTTTGATTACTTTTTTAATACTTTTTTTCTATCTGTGGTTCAATCTTTAAAAACGACACGTCTAAAATTCTTACGTTTCTTTTATGTACTCAAGCATGTTAGTTTCACCGCCACAACGCCCTTTCCCACATTATTTTCATCATATGGCTCCACCGCAACACGCGGGTCTTAACGTTTAAAATTTGGTTTTTTTGTCACACCTTTATGCCTCCGCTGCAACGTGCAAATATAAAGCAGTTGCTTTTGATTTTTGACACAGTTTCGAACTGATTTTACGGTTTAGCGAGTCACAACATGTAAATGTTTTTTTTTACTTTAATCATGAATTTGGCAAATGTCGACATAATATGAACGCACGATAATCGGGTCCTGTTAACGTCACAACGCATGGGGAATCAACATACTTTTTTTTATTAATGTTTTGTCGTAATATTTTTCCAACGATGCCGCCACAACGTGCGGGTCTTCACACTAGTTATTATTATTACTTATTAAAATTGTTAGTTTAATTATTTTATGATTTTCTCATATTTGGGGGACATAAAAAATAATAAAGCTTCTATTTACCTTTAACTCCACGACACTATAGAATCACATATTCGACACTCATTTTCATATCGATTTAAAACATGTGCCTCTCACTTTTGGGTATGTTAAGACTGTCTTTTCGTTACACTAGGGGCACAACTTATGTAAATAAACAGTTTACTTTTGTTATATATAGATTTATCGTTGCACTACATCGCGTGAGGAAAAATACCGGTAAAAGATAATTTCATATAAATAAATTAAGGGAAAATTATCAAAATGGACATTTGACTGGTCAAATTTGCAAAAATGGGCAAGCCTTTTCAGCCGGCTAACTCATGGTCATTTAGGCTTGTAGCCGGCTGAAAACGGCTAGTTCAGCCGCCTTGGTTTTCAGCAATATGTAAGCTTTTTTCAGAATTTCAACCTATCAGAAATTGTCACGTGGCAATGCGTATTCCCTAGGCGGCTAAAGCCCGGTAAGTAGCAGGCTTAGCCGGTGAACGTTTTTTTTTTGCATGGCTTAGCCGGCTTGGTTCAAGATGGCTTACAAGGCGGCTTGTTTAATTCGGCTAGGCGTGGCTTAGCCGGCGCCGAAGGTCTTATTACACTTCTAAGCCGGCTACAGTGGTCTTTCTAGCCTACTTCGAGTTTTGTATATAAAAATCTTCTCATTTCAACATTCATTTTCATTTTTCAAATCATTATAACGTTTTAGTTCTAAAATATGGGTGGAGGATATCCTTTACCATCAAACCCGTCTCAACCTGTAAACTCTTCTCCACCGATTCAACCTGGACAAAGTGTCAACCCTTCTCCACCAGCTGCTCAACCTGATGAACCATTGACTTAGACTGATGAAGAGTGGAATTGGGCATTTGATCAGGTTTTTGGCCAACTACAAATTGGGGACATTCCAAATTTTGAAGAGGGGCATGTCACTAACCCTGACGACGAATATGTCCCTGATTCTTTCGAGCATCTTCCAAACTCTGAGGAGGGTTACATCACTGACCCCGGAGAGGAGTACGTTCCAAGGTCCGAAGATTAAGAGGAATACCTCTCCGAGGACGAGCGTCCAAGTTATTTTGATCCATGGGAATACGAGCGGTCGTGGCATTCGGATAATTCCTTTGATTCCATATTTAATTATTAGGTAATCTATTATATTTAGTTTATGTAATTTTCAAATTTTTAGGTTATGTTATGTAAGTTTTAATCTTATGTTATGTAACTTTTAATTTTTATTTTATGTTAGTGACAAAATTATAAGAAACGAAAAATAAAAATTTAAAACAAAAGAATATTTGGACAAAACATAATAAGATTTCATTATAACAAAATAATATAGCATACAACCTCACTCTACGTTAGTATGTAAACATCGACAAATATAAATTTTATCAGCCATCAGTCGTCGATATTTGGTAACATTCTCCCCGATATCTCCATCTAAAGTTAAAGGTTTTTTCAGAGTTAAATGCTACATTAGCATACAAACTAAAACTTCTAAATTTTCAACTAGGAAACGGTGCTGTCTTTGGATGTATTTTTCTTCACTCAAAAACGTAAACTGTTTCTCACTTTGCTTAGATTTCCTCCAATAATTAATATTGACCAACAAAGCTCCAAAGTGTACTTCAAATTTTGTCACGAGCGGATAAATTAAGTGTCGATATACTACTCTAGAAAAATTTTCAGCCCAATATTGTTGTATTTCCATATTTTTCATATCAATTCCTAATAATAACCAACGTCTTTGATTTATTAATAGCGGGACATAAATGTAATCTACTTCCCAAATGGGAGGAAAATATTTTTTCTGACTCATAGAAAATGAAAATGCTATTTTCGACGATTGATTTAATAAATTATTATAATACTGCGGTGGAAACACGGTCCAACGCAAATTTTGTGGTGATTCGTTCTTCCTCACTTTTACGTGTCGAATACGCATAATTCTACCAACCCAAGCTTCGATATGCTGTAAAAAAATAGTTAGAAGACTAGTAACTATTTAATAATAAATGTAACAAATTAAAAAGTTTAGATGCTTTACGATTGGGGAAAAAGAACCGTTGTTATCCAATAGACTTCCCCAAAATTCGTTACCCAACTTTTATGTGGATTCGAGTAAAGCAGAATAACAAAATGTTGCATCTCCGTTGTTATAAAATTCGACAACATTTTCTGACCAATTATCTGACTCATTGCATGGAAACAACCATTTTGGCTTTTCTAGAATATTTTGATGTACTGTCGATGATTCTCCGGCCTGCCTTTTTGATAAACGTCTCCACCTTGTAGTGGTCCACTTTGACTATACAAAATACGGTTGGGAATTATATTGTTCTTCGTTTTTCTCTAAATCCCCTCGATTATCCATTTTTGGTGTACAAACAACTCACTCCACCTGGCAATATTTATAAAATTAAAAAGTGAGAATTGGGAATTAGCTGGCTAATGAATTAAAAAGCCTGGTAAACGTTTCAAATCAGCCTTCTTAACCTTGGGAGTTAGCTGGCTAATGAATGAGCTGACACCACTCAGACACCCCTATCAGCCTACACTCTTACCTTCCCAACACCCTGACACCATTCCCGGTTATCGATGCCGGCTAAGCCGGCGAACATTCAAATTTTCTACTATATAGACGACTAATTAAATCTCTAAACACTCACGTTTATCTAAGCCGGCTTAGCCGGCGTACTTTTGAATTTAATACATTGAAGGCGGCTTTTTTAGCCTGTTATGTGAACTAGGCTGAAACAAGTTTTGAGAAGGCTGAGTTAGCCGGGTTTGTTTCTTGTAACATCCCGAGTTTTAGAGTGCGAAAGAATTCACGAGAAATTAAAACTTAATAAAAAAAAAGGGGTAGAGGGCTTGGGCCGGAGTGTATGGGCCGAAAAGGGCAAGGGTTTGGACCCTTATAAGTCTCAAGACCAGCCACAACCCTCATTTGCAACACCATTTTCGGAATTCTAGAGAGAGAAAGCGAGAGAGAGCCTAGAGAGAGAAAGTCCCGGTTTTCGGAGTAAGCTTCAAGGAGCATCAGCAAGAGTCTCGTGAGTGTTTATCACCGAAAGGGAAGCGATTTCAGGTAACCATTTGTTCCAGATCTGAGTTTTTGGTATGAGTTGGGTTTTGAAATAAAATCGGGTAAATGTTAGATTTTTACGTTTAAAAAATGGAAACAAAGTATAGATCTAGACTCTCGGTTAGAAAACACAAGTTTTCAACGTAAAAAGTTTGGATCTTGACGAGGTCGGATCTGCATGCAAAGTTAGGGTTTTGTGGGGAAGATGACTGAGCTGAAGGGTATCGAAACTAAGTAGTTTCGAGTCAGGGGCAAGCATCGAAACTAAGTAGTTTCGAGTCAGGGACGTGTATCGAAACTAGGTAGTTTCGATAGGTCAACGTGTATCGAAACTAGGTAGTTTCGAGTGGTCAGCATGTACCGAAACTAGGAAGTTTCGATAGGGTTGCATGTATCGAAACTAGGGAGTTTCGATAGGTCTACCGGTATCGAAACTAGGTAGTTTCGATGAGTCTGATATGTGACGAATTGTTATGATTGTTCAGATTGTGTGAGATTCCAGTAGGACATCCCCGCTAAGATACCAGGTGAGTTCTAATCCCCTTTTTGCCTTCTTTAGGGGTGGTGTGCATACTTAGTGTAAAGTGTTTATTATATTTTATATATTATAAACTGAGGAGAAAAGCTATGTTTTAGTGAAAGGTTTAAAAGAGGCAAAAGTATGTTTCAGTAAAGTAAGATATATCATTTTGCAAGCGTTTACTATATTTTTATATACATAAACAAAGGCATGATATATGTGCTAGTGTGTTTTCAGTAAAGTAAGATATATCATTTGGCAAGCGTTTACTATATTTTCATATACATAAACAAAGGCATGATATATATGATAAGCTATGTTACAGAAAGTAAGATGTATTTTATGATAAGCTATGTTTCAGAAAGAAAGATGTATTTTATGATAAGCTATGTTTCAGTAAAAGCAAAGATATATCATTTGGCAAGCGTTTACTATATTGTTATATACATAAACAAAGGCATGATATAAGTTAAGTTATGAACAAGATTTACAGAAAGATTTATGAAAAGTAAAGTGAACAGCTTTCCTTCGGGAATGAGTACCAGTTTGTAAAGGTCCTTGGGACAGATGTTACTTGTACAAGATGTCAGATATGGGTTCCACCCATTAGTAAGAACCTTTGTGGTTCGTTAACAGTTGTACAATTGGGATGAGTGACGGCGGTTGCTCGGGAGGTCCACGCAACCTCCCTGTTAAGCGGTATTGTCGGTTCATGGATAGTGAGCCATGGGGGCATTGACCAGGGTATTGTCGGTTCATGGATAGTGAGCCATGGGGGCATTGACCAGGTACTCGTCGGTTCATGGATGAATCCATGGGGGCGGTACAGTAGTGACAAGGAATTGACGGATAAGCGGTATTGTCGGTTCATGGTCGTTGATCATGGGGGCATTGACCAGGTACTTGTCGGTTCATGGATGTAAACCATGAGGGCAGTACAGTAAAGAGGAATTGACGGTTTATTATACGTTTTAAACTGTTTGAAAAGTAAAGTGTGTTAAGTTTAGCCTTAATGGCAGTATATATGTTTGAAAAGTAAAGTGTGTTAAGTTTAGCCTTATTGGCAGTATATGTGTTTTTAGTAAATCTTTTGTAAAATTGATTTAAAGTAAACGTTAGAACTCACTCAGCGTTGCTGATTTTTAGTATGCACATCAGTTAAGTGTAGGTGGCAGTAGATGGAAGTGGATGCTTGGCTTGGCGAGAAGAGTTACCCGAAGACCAGAGTCTGGCATCCTGTTTATGTTATTGTTTTAGTTGATTCAGACAAGTTTCAGTTGTATGTTGACAAGATATGTTTAGGCATGTTATGTATTTCCGCTGCGTATGTTGAAGTTTTAAATCGTTTCCGCTGTGTTAATGAATGTCTTATGATTAAGTTCTATGTGTTGATGAGTAAATCCAATAAGTGAGGCCTTTCAGGAAGGGGGCCTTACAAGTTGGTATCAGAGCCATAGTTTGAGAGATTTGGACATCCCCGATGTCCAGACTTAAACTGAGAATGGGACAAGTAGCGGATGCCAGTAACGGGTAACTCAAGCCAAGGCATCAGAGGTGTCAAGTAAGTAAAGTTTTTTTTTCCTTTTAGAGTGTCAAGGTAAGAATAGAGGCTTTAGTGGAATCATGGAAGTGAATAAATAGAAAACAAGAAGTGATGTAATGGTTAATTGCAGATGGCCAGTGTATATTAACAGCTTACCTTACTTATTGTGTTCTACATATTCCCTAGCATGATGAAATTAAATTCCTTTGTTTTCTATCTTTCAGTTAGAGATGGCTAGACGTAGAGGAACTAGAGGAGGTGGAGGAGGAAGACGTGGTGGGCGTACAGGCCACCGCGGTGGAGCTAGTACAAACCAGGAGATTGAGGGGAGTGTTCACACTACCCATACCAATACGGTAGTCAGTCAACACAATGTTGAGCATGCGGCAGGAGATGATCAGACATTCGAGTTCGAGCCGGTCGTGCAAGCAGCTCTTGGCCGTGAATTTACCCGACTGCTAAAGGAAACCTTACCGGCCATACTAGACGAAGCCTTGAGGAAAGCCAAGGAGGACCCTAACACAACCCCAGTCACTGAAGGGCCTGTGGTGTTTCCAGCTATGGGAGGACCAAATTCGGTAGAGAACGTTGCACCGCCTGCTCGCGGCTGTGATTAAAAAGCATTTCGAGGTTGTGATCCGCCTGTACTTACTGGGGAGAAAGAAGCAGCTGATACTTTAGACTGGATTAACGGTATGGAGTCGACCATTCGCCTTAGTGAATGTCGACCGGAACAAACAGTTATGTTCGCTGCAAAGTCGTTGAAAGGGGAAGCAGCACACTGGTGGGAAACTGTGAAACAGGCTAAGGGCGACCAAGCGGTCGAGCTAATGAGATGGAATGATCTGAAGGCATTGGTAACTGAGAAGTTTTGTCCTAAGAACGAGGTCCACAAGGTGGAAAGGGAATTCTTGACTCTGCAAGCTGGACTTATGACTCACCGGCAATATACTTCTAAGTATAATGAATTGGCACGTCTGGTGCCTCATCTTGTGACAACTGAAGAGAGGAGGATTCATTATTATGTTCAAGGGTTACCTCCGAAGATCCGTACTTTTGTCAAAGCCAACACACCGAGTACCTTTGAGTCGGTGGTTGTTCTAAGCGGCGTCGTGTATGATGACATCGCTTCTACTGAAGTTATCCCTGAGTTGCCCAAGAAGCAAGCAGTCAAGCGAACTGGTGAGGATCTCCAAGGTCCTGGTGAGAGAAGAGCAAGGGTAGAAGCTGAGGGCCTATGTGGCAAGTGCGGGAAGAAACATGGAGGAGAATGTAAAGCTGGACAGGTAGGATGCTTTAGGTGTGGCAAGTTCGGACACCAGTCACGCGACTGTCCAGAAAAGCCTAGATGCCACAACTGTGGAGAGCAGGGACATTTCAGCCGGGAATGTAGAAAGCCCAAGGAACCGGAAGCTGGGGGATTCGGAAAAGGAAAAGGTGCAGCGAAAGAACCCTACATGAACAAAGCCCAGGCGAGGGTCTACCAGATGACTCAGTAAGGTACGTTGCAAACTTTTATATATGTTACAGCAGGTTTATATTATTGATTTCCTCAAATGATTAGCTAGCCCCATTAGTTTAGATGCCTTAGAATTTGAGATCGCCCCAGGATAGGCCCCGTGGTAGTTAATCACAATGGCCTTCATGACCAAGCTGCCTTGCATAGCTACGGTTCATGCCACCCATTCTGTGATTAGCTATCAGTATAGCTTATGGCAGGTTTCGAGGACGAAACCTGTTGTAAGGAGGGTAGACTTGTAACATCCCGAGTTTTAGAGTGCGAAAGAATTCACGAGAAATTAAAACTTAATAAAAAAAAAGGGGTAGAGGGCTTGGGCCGGAGTGTATGGGCCGAAAAGGGCAAGGGTTTGGACCCTTATAAGTCTCAAGACCAGCCACAACCCTCATTTGCAACACCATTTTCGGAATTCTAGAGAGAGAAAGCGAGAGAGAGCCTAGAGAGAGAAAGTCCCGGTTTTCGGAGTAAGCTTCAAGGAGCATCAGCAAGAGTCTCGTGAGTGTTTATCACCGAAAGGGAAGCGATTTCAGGTAACCATTTGTTCCAGATCTGAGTTTTTGATATGAGTTGGGTTTTGAAATAAAATCGGGTAAATGTTAGATTTTTACGTTTAAAAAATGGAAACAAAGTATAGATCTAGACTCTCGGTTAGAAAACACAAGTTTTCAACGTAAAAAGTTTGGATCTTGACGAGGTCGGATCTGCATGCAAAGTTAGGGTTTTGTGGGGAAGATGACTGAGCTGAAGGGTATCGAAACTAAGTAGTTTCGAGTCAGGGGCAAGCATCGAAACTAAGTAGTTTCGAGTCAGGGACGTGTATCGAAACTAGGTAGTTTCGATAGGTCAACGTGTATCGAAACTAGGTAGTTTCGAGTGGTCAGCATGTATCGAAACTAGGAAGTTTCGATAGGGTTGCATGTATCGAAACTAGGGAGTTTCGATAGGTCTACCGGTATCGAAACTAGGTAGTTTCGATGAGTCTGATATGTGACGAATTGTTATGATTGTTCAGATTGTGTGAGATTCCAGTAGGACATCCCCGCTAAGATACCAGGTGAGTTCTAATCCCCTTTTTGCCTTCTTTAGGGGTGGTGTGCATACTTAGTGTAAAGTGTTTATTATATTTTATATATTATAAACTGAGGAGAAAAGCTATGTTTTAGTGAAAGGTTTAAAAGAGGCAAAAGTATGTTTCAGTAAAGTAAGATATATCATTTTGCAAGCGTTTACTATATTTTTATATACATAAACAAAGGCATGATATATGTGCTAGTATGTTTTCAGTAAAGTAAGATATATCATTTGGCAAGCGTTTACTATATTTTCATATACATAAACAAAGGCATGATATATATGATAAGCTATGTTACAGAAAGTAAGATGTATTTTATGATAAGCTATGTTTCAGAAAGAAAGATGTATTTTATGATAAGCTATGTTTCAGTAAAAGCAAAGATATATCATTTGGCAAGCGTTTACTATATTGTTATATACATAAACAAAGGCATGATATAAGTTAAGTTATGAACAAGATTTACAGAAAGATTTATGAAAAGTAAAGTGAACAGCTTTCCTTCGGGAATGAGTACCAGTTTGTAAAGGTCCTTGGGACAGATGTTACTTGTACAAGATGTCAGATATGGGTTCCACCCATTAGTAAGAACCTTTGTGGTTCGTTAACAGTTGTACAATTGGGATGAGTGACGGCGGTTGCTCGGGAGGTCCACGCAACCTCCCTGTTAAGCAGTATTGTCGGTTCATGGATAGTGAGCCATGGGGGCATTGCCCAGGGTATTGTCGGTTCATGGATAGTGAGCCATGGGGGCATTGACCAGGTACTCGTCGGTTCATGGATGAATCCATGGGGGCGGTACAGTAGTGACAAGGAATTGACGGATAAGCGGTATTGTCGGTTCATGGTCGTTGATCATGGGGGCATTGACCAGGTACTTGTCGGTTCATGGATGTAAACCATGAGGGCAGTACAGTAAAGAGGAATTGACGGTTTATTATACGTTTTAAACTGTTTGAAAAGTAAAGTGTGTTAAGTTTAGCCTTAATGGCAGTATATATGTTTGAAAAGTAAAGTGTGTTAAGTTTAGCCTTATTGGCAGTATATGTGTTTTTAGTAAATCTTTTGTAAAATTGATTTAAAGTAAACGTTAGAACTCACTCAGCGTTGCTGATTTTTAGTATGCACATCAGTTAAGTGTAGGTGGCAGTAGATGGAAGTGGATGCTTGGCTTGGCGAGAAGAGTTACCCGAAGACCAGAGTCTGGCATCCTGTTTATGTTATTGTTTTAGTTGATTCAGACAAGTTTCAGTTGTATGTTGACAAGATATGTTTAGGCATGTTATGTATTTCCGCTGCGTATGTTGAAGTTTTAAATCGTTTCCGCTGTGTTAATGAATGTCTTATGATTAAGTTCTATGTGTTGATGAGTAAATCCAATAAGTGAGGCCTTTCAGGAAGGGGGCCTTACATTTCTTCCACGTGTTTTGAGAAGGTTGAGAAGGGTTTAAAGGTTTGAAGGCTGAATCTTACATTCGTGAAGGTGAAGGTTGAAGGTTGAAGGTTGAAATCAGCAGGCTGAATCTTACATTCTTGAAGGCGAAGGTTGAAGGTTGCATTCAAAAGGCTGAATCTTACATTCGTAAAGACGAAGGTTGAAGGTTGGAAGGCTGAATCTTACATTCGTGAAGGCTAACATTCAGACGATCATGGCTGAGGAGTTTGACTACATGATGGTAATATGTCAATATGTTCGAATGTATTTTTGTTCAGAATAATGCTTGATGCATATGTTAGCCTGCAATATGTTATATGTTAAGCTTGTTGATTTGTTGTCTAAGATTTAGCCTGCAATATGTTATATGTTAGCCTAAAAGTTGTCATATGTTAGCCTGCTATATACTCATGCCTAATGCAATCAGAATAATGATACACTATAATCATGCCTAATGCAATCAGAATAATATTTGAATGGCCATTGTAGGCCATTGTATGGAATCATTCAAGATGTTATATGTTAGCCTGCAATATGTGATATGTTAGCCTGCAATATATCATTTGTTATCCTGCTATATATTATTTGTTAGCCTGGTTGATTTGTTGTCCAAGATTTATAGTGATACACTATACTCATGCCTAATGCAATCAGAATAATGATACACTATAATCATGCCTAATGCAATCAGAATAATGTTTGAATGGCCATTGTTGCAATCATTCAAGATGTTATATGTTAGCCTAAAAGATGTCATATGTTAGCCTGCTATATATCATTTGTTAGCCTGTTGATTTGTTGTCCAAGATTTATAGTGATACACTATACTCATGCCTATTGCAATCAGAATAATGATACACTATAATCATGCCTAATGCAATCAGAATAATGTTTGAATGGCCATTGTTGCAATAATTCAATATGTGATATGTTAGCATGCAATATATCATTTGTTAGCCTGCAATATATCATTTGTTAGCCTGCAATATTTTTTTCTGAATTTTAAAACATTTTGTAGGTTTCTTTTCGGAATTATCGACGTCAAAGTGTTTGATGAAATGCCGCAAAGGATTCCTCTATTAAGAAACCGATGAGTGTGTTTCCGGGGATGTTAGCCTGGTTTATATCATTATATGAAATCATTCAATATGGTAATATGCAACTCTCTGTTATTTTTGGCAGGCTAAGGTGAATGTAAGATGTTTATCGGGTGTTGTAAATACAATTAGAAGGAAGCTGAGTCAAAATCAAATGAATATATGGAAGAGGACATGCTTTAGTAGGTGGTTAGGATGCAAATGTACGGGTGTTGACAGCTTGTTAATACACGTCATGTTTCAACATGAATTTTTAACAAAACTTAATCTAAGAACGGATGAGTTGTACTATTCTATTGGATCAGAGACATTGAGGTTCGGACCTAAAGAGTTTTGTCTCATGACAGGCTTTAGATTTGCAGATTGGAGCGAGCCTATATCCACTTTAAATGTAAAATTTAAGGATAGGGTGTTAGGTGGGGCTAGATTGAATTGTAAAGAAGTAGTGAAATTTTATGTTGGGGATTTATCTGGTGTAGAAGACGATGATGTTGTGAGGCTGTCGTTGTTATTGGTGGAATACGACTTCAAAGAAACGTAGACCATGTCTTACATTGACGACTTCTTGGTTGAATATACTTGGGGTAACTATCTATGGGATGTTACTTATCCAAGTCTGCATAGATGTTTTCACTTGAAGAAGCAACAAATGGAAGAAAAGAAGTTGACACAAATGCATTACTCTTTGAATGGTTTTGTCTGGGATTTTAAGGTAACCAAATGGGTAACCAAATTTAATACATTTCAATATATGTGTTCGCTATTACTAATTCATTTGAATTATATGTTCAAAAGATGTGGATCTGTGAGGTTATGCCGGAGTGCCGCACCTTGGTTGACACATACAACTTAAAGGTTCCTAGATGTCTCAGCTGGGGTGTTGGTGGTAGACTAAAGTGGATGAAAGCTACTGGTATTCTGATAAATGCATTGCATGTTAGTTTCATATCTTAGCCTTGTACATTTTTTCTTTTAGCCTACTCAAAAGCTTTACTTAGCCTTTTAATTTTTTAGCCAAAAAACAGGCCGGTTGCACTTAAGCTTAGTGAGGAGGAAATTAAATTGGAATGGTGGATTTCAAGCTTAGAGTATATCAATGAACAACAAAATGTTGAGGATCGCTACACCCTTCATAGGAACGGGATTGTTGTTTCTGAACCAATGCTAATAAGTGACAATATCGAGAGGTTACATTGGTTTTTAGTCTCCTTCTACCTTCCTACAGGCCAAATTAGAATTTATGACATGTATTATAGTGATACACTGTATGCAATCATTCAAGATGTTATATGGCCATTATATGTTAGCGTGCAATATGTTATATGTTAGGCTGCTAGATGCCATATGTTAGCCTTTTTTGATTTGTTGTCCAAGATTTGAATGGCCATTATATGTTAGCTTGCAATATGTTATTTGTTAGGCTGGTTGTTGTCCAAGATTTATAGTGATACACTATACTCATGCCTAACAAATGATATAAACTGTATGCAATCATTCAAGATGTTATATGTTAGCCTTGTTGATTTGTTGTCCAACATTTTGAATGGCCATTATATGTTAGCCTGCAAGATATAATATGTTTGCCTGCTATACATCATCTGTTAGACTGCTATATATCATTTGTCTCGTTCAAAATGAGAAATAACACAATTTTATTCATAATAGTCTACGAGTTGGTCCCGATTCGGATTTGGGGAAAAAGGCAGAAGCGTTACTCGTGTTCATCGAATATGCCTTTGGTATTTGGTTACACTTTGTTGGTTATTTTAAACCTCAAGGAGTTACCGTGTACCACCCCCGATGGCCTTTGCAAGAGAAATCGTTGACTGTCCTCAACAATTCTCGTCCGGTGGAAAAGGTTACTGTGACCCGTGGGTCTGCATATTCATGGAGAGATTGATTGGAAACGGAGAATGGGTGAAGGATGATCCAGATGCGGAGTTGACAGCGACACAATTTCGAAATCGTTTTGCAAAGATCTGTTTTGATCATCTGCTTAAGGATTGATCCGGTACACTTTTTAGACAATGTTTATGGTGATAATGTTTGTTTGGGTGTTTCTTTGGCTGGGTATCCCATTTTAGACAATGCTTGTGGTGACAATGGTTGGTTTTAGACAATGCTTGTGGTGACAATGGTTGGTGGTGACAATGGTTGTTTTAGACAATGGTTGTGGTGACAATGGTTGGTGGTGATAATGGTTGTTTTAGACAATGGTTGTTAATATTTGGTTTTAGACAATGTTTGAGTAGTAATATTTGATAACTTAGCCTTATATATTTAGCCTGTAATATGTTATTACTTAGCCTTATATATTTGCTATGCTAGCCTGATACATATGTTAAGAAACATATATATTCATAAGATTAAAGACAACAAAACAATACATTATAAATGTCAAGTACTCGTACACATATTGATTACCATCGTAAGAAAACAAACAAACAACTACTCATCATCATTCAAATCATAATTGAACTGTTGTGTGGTTGACTCGTACACATACCTACGGAAATCTTCTTCTTCGACAATGGTAGGCTCTCTCGGAATAAATGGTTCTTCTTTGCATTTGGATTTGCTTGAAATTTGAGACGCGACAGGGGTTTTACAAGTATCTCGAGAATGACCTCTTGTGTGACACCTTCCACAAAACAACGGTGTTATTTCTTCTTCTTGGGATGGGATACGATTATTTGCACGAGGACGTCCGGCTTGTCTTTTATCCATGTGTGGTGGCTTGACAATAATAAGGTTATCGGGTGGATCCCATTCTACTTCATCAAGAACCGGATAGACTTTTCCTTCGTATGTCCTTTTGTAGACTTCATTTGTAAATCAATGCATCGTCCAAGTGCTACAATTAGTTTGCTTTAAGTACTTTGAAACAGATATCACGTGACCAAATGGTAAACCAAAAAGTTGCCATTGTCGACAACTACAAGTTCGATTAAGCAAATCCACAAAACCTCTTCGTGACGGGGATGCAACTTCAAATTTGTAACCGTCAATACCATGCACTGTCCATGTCACACATTTTGATATTCTTTTTGCAACCTTAGCTTCCGCCCAAACTGTAAGATCATGTGTATTTTTAGCTGTAATTAAAAAAATATGTTAGCCTGCTATATCGTATAACTTAGCCTACTATACATTAGCCTGCTATATCTAATAACTTAGCCTACTATACAAAATATACTTAGCCTATTATACAAAAACTTATTTACCTGCTTAGTGCCGCCTGTTGAAATACCATTGTTGGACCGATTCACGAAAGAATTCTATTAGTTTGGTAATAGGCATCCGTCGAGTATTATGTGATAACGCGTTAATAGACTCAACACTATTTGATGTCATAATTCCATAGCATTGACCAACAAAATGTGCTTGTGCCCATTTATGCAAACCAACAGCTAGTAACGTATCACGAACAGTAAGAACAACTTCACAAAGTGCATTGAAATTTTCTTCAAAATCAGACACAGTAAAGGCTTTGCATGTCTTCCACCAAAGGTAATCGTGTTTTTTTGCCAAAGATTTTAATCGCATGTTCATCATTAAATGGCGATAACAAAGCCCATGACGTGCGTATGGAAAAACGAATCTGATAGCCAAGTCAATTGAAGCTGCCCTATCTGATATGATAACAAGTTCAGGATTTTCACCAATACATTCTTTTAGCTTTGTTAAAAACCATGTCCAACAATCACCACTCTCTGATTTTCCAACACATAGGGAACACGAAGAATCTGATTATTCCCATCCATGGCTATAGCTAAAAACATCGTGCCTTTAAAACTACCTTTCAGATGTGTGCCATCAATAATAATTACCGGTCGAAGATAACGCCTAAAACTTTCAATCTGTAATACTTAAACAAAGCGTTAGAAACACATTAAATCTTAAACAAAAAAAAACCATAACATACTAACCGCGACACCAATAGCAACAAAACACATTTCGAAATGGCTCAAGTTGTTTGTTAAAATATCAGTGACAGTTCCAGGGTTGTCCCTCTTCAAATTATGGAAATAAGCTGGCAGTTCGGTAAATGAATCATGTGAATTTCCCCTCAACATCTGCAATGCACATTGCTTTCCTCACCAACCTTGGTGGTATGTAATTTTGATAGGAAACCTTGAATTAATATATTTCATTCTGTCTTTTCCTCTTAAGACATGGCCGAGATCCTTAAGTTGATCTTTTATCAAATCAACAATCACTTTTTTATTTGCTTTACGGATATGAGGGTACGTCTGTGTCCGTGAACACGTGTGTTGGTTATTAAAATATCTAACATGAAACGTCTCAGATTCACCATAACTATAGACCCTTATACGCCAGTCACAATTAGGCGTAATACATGATGCTTCATACCTATTTTTTTCGATATATTAACCTAGAAATCGAAACACTCTCTAACACACATTTTCCCCAACTCCAACTTTAAATGTTCTTTATCTCTAAAGCACATACATTCAAAAACATTATTAATTGATTTACCACTTCTAACAACAGAATTTTCAGGTGTTGGGTCTAGAATAAAGTCTGGTAACGGCTCGGATTTAGGAGCTGGAAACATATCAATAAACACGTTCTTCAACTAAATATCAACATTCTATCATATGAAATAACTAGAAATTTCCTAGTTATTTGAAAGAAGAATAAAATGGATATCAATAAACACGTTCTATCATATGAAAGTACCGAGAGCTAACATATAAATTTCAACTAAATGCGGAAATTTAGTTTAAAAATTTTCTTTTGATTTAAACATCAAAGAGATCGCTTCCATCATTCCATAGTTGTTAACATAAACTTACAACTATTAAAACCAATAATTCTAGTTTGAAAAACCATTCCTTAACACATAAGCATGATTAATAAAAATATTAACATACTTTTTGTCAAAACATAAGACACCATCACTAAGAACGTTTTCACAAAAAGAGTTTACCACATGAAGTACTGGTGTACGCATATCTTCCTGAAGTCATGATCTTTAACTATCATCACATTCATGAACTTTACCTAAGTCAAAATAACACAACAACTTAGTATTAATGGTATAGAAGTAAACGACACATATAAACCAAAACTAAAAATCATCAATAACCCAAAACTAAACCAACCCTGCATATGGTATGTTGGTCCAACGTATCATACAATGCCCTGGACTAGTATTAGGTGTACAAACTAGCGTGTATCAGACCCAAATCAGCGTGGGGATCCCTCGGGTAGCGTATTATACATTGGAGGGGCATATGGTATGCTAGCTACATCACCAAATCCCATATTTTGATATCCTATACCAATTTCTACCCATTGCCCTCACAAGTTTTAGTTTTAATGTTTCTATAGGAAAAAGCTTGAGATCCGCTGAAAAAAGCTGTAACACCCCAACCTGAATAGCACGACGTGTCACTTTTACACAAATTTGAAATCAAACATAAAGAATTATAAAACTGACTTTATTACATTTACTAAATTTGGTTTTGTATGCTTTCCCAAAAAGTTATCGTAACATGTCGTGCACGAAGGAGATTTAAAAAAAAAAATAGGGAGTACAAGGATTGCTTGAGGGTTTCTAGGACTGATTTCCATCCATTTTAGTTTTTGGGTGTTCTATGAATGCCATTGACGGAAGTGAGGGTGTTTCGTAAATAGGGCGGCAATTCCTGGCACGACTCGAACCCGTCAAAAAAAAAAACAGGTTTTGGGTCGGCTGACATATATGACATGTATCCAAACACGACCGCTTAATACGGGTTTTAAAAAATGTTTGTATTTATATTATAGAGAAGAAAAGAGTTTATATTTAAAGTTAAATATTTTGATTTATAATTTTTCCTCTGAGTATTAACTTTAAAAGATGAAACTAATTTTACCTTTTAAATCATTTCATCAACTCTTTACTTCCAACAATTTTATTTTATTAGTTTAAATACCAAGTCGTTAGGAATTACTCATATTCATGAATACAAAACGGGTCGACCTGAAACACGACCCAATTTTAAGTGGGTCGACACGACGCGACGCAAATAAGTATATGGGTTGGATTTGGGTTGAAGAATTCAACCCGCCAACCCGACACGTATGACACCCTTATCCGTAAATGCCATTCACGGAAGTGTTTACATGCCACAACCTGGTTAGCCCACGTAAACACTTCCGTGAATGACATTTACAGAACGCCCCCACTTCCATGAATACTATTCACGGAACACCCAAAAATCAAAATAGTTAGAAGACATAACCTTAAACCATGATATAAGACTTATACTCACCATTTTTTAAAAAACCAAAGAAGGAAAGCATGATCAGTGAGCCAACAGAGGGTAATAACAATGAAAAATTTAAACCATGAGGGTTGTTGACACGTATGTAGTGTTATGATATCGAGACTGAACGTTAAAAACAAGTGAAAATGATAAACGAGAGAATGAAAAGAAAGAAACTAACAAAACTAGTTCGCCCCTATTAAAACACGTAGCTAGCCCATACGCTTCAATCTAAACGTTGTACCGTAGACTTCAACTAATCTAATATTGTTGACACATATGTAGCTACCACGCATCTATGGAGATGTTGAGCGACTAACCATGATCATGTAACAGAGTATTTATTTTTTCCTATGATAAAGCTAGCTAGATAAATACCTGTCTTGTGTAAAATCTTAATCCCATATCACTTAACGGGTCATTATATTACTTAATCGAAACAACGTAAATTACAAAAGACGTTAATTAAAATAATCCAAAAAAAGGACGTGTAAATTATTCTCTTCATTTTCCTCCCATATGTTTTTTTAATTCGAATAATACAAAAAGGTGTAAATTCACTTTATATATATGAGTAGAAAGAATGTAGCCTACATATGCCACATTGTTCATGACCATCTTCACATTAGGCATACATACAAATACAAACAAACATACACATGTAGTATGACTCACCTCCAAGTGTTCATCTTTTCATGGCATAAACTCTTACATGTCACTTTCTCATTCATCTTCTTCCACTATAAAACCCCACTTCACTCCACCCATTTCCCACACCTTCCAACAATGGCATCCAAAGCATCTTTGCTTTTTGCTCTCTCCCTTCTTTTCACCGCATGTCTTGCCCGCCAACGTCAACAGCAACAAGACCAGTGCCAGCTTCGAAACATCGAGGCACTCGAGCCCTACGACATTATCCAAGCTGAAGCTGGTGTGACCGAGATATGGGACGCTGATAACCAACAGTTCCAGTGTGCCGGTGTCGATTTTATTCGACACAGAATCCAGCCTGGTGGACTTCTCTTGCCTTCCTACGTCAACACACCTATCTTGGCCTTCATCGAAAGAGGTATCATTTTTAACAAAATGGTTAAAAAGATTCATGTATACCCTCAAATCAAAATCATTAACGGGTTATTGTCTTAACAGGTCGGGGTGTTAATGGGGTTATATTGCCGGGATGCCCAGAAACCTATGAATATTCGCAGGATCAACAGTTTTCTGGTGAACGCAGAGGACAGGAATTTGAGTCTCAGGATCGTCATCAGAAAGTAGAGGAGTTAAACCAGGGTGATGTGGTTGCCATTCCCACCGGAGCAGCTCACTGGCTTCACAACGATGGCGATTCAGAACTTGTCGCCGTCGTCTTCTTTGATACGCAGAGCTATAACAACCAGCTTGATGAATACCATAGGGTACACCTTATTAGTTGGAGTTATTATTGTTTTCTATTATTTTTGTTATATACTATTATTATTATTATTATTACTACGCTTTATAAAGCATATTATATTTTACTTTATTATTTTATAAAGTAGTATTATCTTTAATAATAATAATAATTCAAAAATAACAAAAAGAATGAACTATTTTTGTGTTGTTTTATATTTATTATTAGTGTTTTTTATTTTATATTTTTGATTTAGTAAATTTTTTTGAATAACGTTTCAGAGGTTCTTCCTAGCCGGAAACCCTCAAGCTCAAAGCCAGCAGCACCAACAAGGACGACCACAAATCCAGAGGCAGCAACAACAAGGCCGCCCACGCAGACAAGGACAATGGCAGGGCCGCCAATTCCAGAACAGCGGCAACATCTTCAACGGTTTCGATGCTGAGTTCATAGCAGAAGCATTCAACGTCGACAGAGACACCGCCGAGAAGCTTCAAGGACAAAGAGACCAAAGAGGCCACATTGTCAAGGCCCAACAAGGCCTTCAAATAATCCTCCCACAACAAACTCGACAACACCAACAAAGCAGACGTGGTTCCAGCGGACCTTTTGATCCCCGACAACAACATCAAGGCCGACGTGGATCCGGCGGATGGAGCAACGGTTTTGAAGAAACCATTTGCAGTTTAAAACTAAAAGAAAACATTGAAAATCCTTCCCATGCAGATTTCGTAAACCCACAAGCCGGCAAGATTTCAAACCTCAACAGCTTCAAGTTCCCCATTCTCAAACACCTCCAACTCAGCGCCGAGAGAGGTGAACTCCAACGCAATGCAATCCAATCCCCACACTGGACAATCAACGCCCACAATCTCCTCTATGTAACCGAAGGAAACCTGAGAGTTCAGATCGTCAATAACGAAGGAAACTCGGTTTTCGATAACGAGCTCTGGGCGGGACAGGTGGTGGTGATCCCACAGAACTTTGCGGTTATCAAGAGAGCCGGGGAGCAAGGGGCTAAGTGGGTTTCTTTCAAGACTAATGACAATGCGATGATAGCTAACCTAGTCGGTCGTGTGTCGGCGATCAGTAGCTTGCCGGTGGATGTGGTGGCGAACTCGTATCAGCTGTCGAGAGAGGATGCTCAAAGGTTGAAGTTTAGCCAGCGGGAGACGGTTTTATTTAACCCAAACTATAGGAGCCAAGGGAAGGCTTCGGCTTAAGTGAAGTGTTAGAAGAATAAAACATGTAACTGAGTTTTGTAATATGTTTAATGTATGCTAATGCAAGTATCAAATATATATAATAAAATAGCTTTATCCGGTCGCCTATGTTATGCTATAAAAGAACTATAGTCGCTATTAAGTTTACATATATATCATTTAGTATACACATGTATTGAGATCACAAAATATTTACTTGAGTTTGAAGTCTAAGGATCACTTAGTCTACTCTTATATACAGAAGGATATTAAGTAACCACTGACATGATAAAGTCTTTTTAATCGTTGGTTATACTTGTGTCTTATGCCGTTTCTAAGTTATAGTGCTTTTTTGTGTGACATTTGTTTAATTGTTACTTCTGTCGTTTCGTGGCATTTGTTTAATTTTTACTTCATAGTTACGGATGTTCAGATGACTTGGTAACTTGGCTATCATCTTATTTTCTCTTATTTATTACTTCAATAAACTGGGGATAGCAAGATCAAGTCTTTTAAAAACTACTTTCGTAGAATTTAAAATAAAATTGATAACAAGGTAATATAATTATCCGTTGAACATTTCAATTTAGCTACTCAGAGTAAATCTTGGGTTCATAACATAAGATTGTACAAGCCGTTGAACACGGTTAAGAAACTCCACAGCCTCAGTCTTATATAATATATTTTGTATTCAGTTAAGCACTTAGTGTTTTTTTGACTTTTTAATTATCTTATGAATGCATATTAGTTGTATTATATTTTTTATTTAATTACAAGAGCTAAGTTTGACGTGCGTTTTCGTTACAACATAGAGCATATTGTTACGTCTATGTTTTTGTTACGGCAAAGTGTGTTTTGTTACGTCTCAAATGTTTTATTACGATTGGGTACATTTTCTTACTCCTGATGATGTTTATTGCGATGGTTTATTTTTTTCTGAATTTTAAAACATTTTGTAGGTTTCTTTTCGGAATTATCGACGTCAAAGTGTTTGATGAAATGCCGCAAAGGATTCCTATATTAAGAAACCGACGAGTGTGTTTCCGGGGATGTTAGCCTGGTTTATATCATTATATGAAATCATTCAATATGGTAATATGCAACTCTCTGTTATTTTTGGCAGGCTAAGGTGAATGTAAGATGTTTATCGGGTGTTGTAAATACAATTAGAAGGAAGCTGAGTCAAAATCAAATGAATATATGGAAGAGGACATGCTTTAGTAGGTGGTTAGGATGCAAATGTACGGGTGTTGACAGCTTGTTAATACACGTCATGTTTCAACATGAATTTTTAACAAAACTTAATCTAAGAACGGATGAGTTGTACTATTCTATTGGATCAGAGACATTGAGGTTCGGACCTAAAGAGTTTTGTCTCATGACAAGCTTTAGATTTGCAGATTGGAGCGAGCCTATATCCACTTTAAATGTAAAATTTAAGGATAGGGTGTTAGGTGGGGCTAGATTGAATTGTAAAGAAGTAGTGAAATTTTATGTTGGGGATTTATCTGGTGTAGAAGACGATGATGTTGTGAGGCTGTCGTTGTTATTGGTGGAATACGACTTCAAAGAAACGTAGACCATGTCTTACATTGACGACTTCTTGGTTGAATATACTTGGGGTAACTATCTATGGGATGTTACTTATCCAAGTCTGCATAGATGTTTTCACTTGAAGAAGCAACAAATGGAAGAAAAGAAGTTGACACAAATGCATTACTCTTTGAATGGTTTTGTCTGGGATTTTAAGGTAACCAAATGGGTAACCAAATTTAATACATTTCAATATATGTGTTCGCTATTACTAATTCATTTGAATTATATGTTCAAAAGATGTGGATCTGTGAGGTTCTGCCGGAGTGCCGCACCTTGGTTGACACATACAACTTAAAGGTTCCTAGATGTCTCAGCTGGGGTGTTGGTGGTAGACTAAAGTGGATGAAAGCTACTGGTATTCTGATAAATGCATTGCATGTTAGTTTCATATCTTAGCCTTGTACATTTTTTCTTTTAGCCTACTCAAAAGCTTTACTTAGCCTTTTAATTTTTTAGCCAAAAAACAGGCCGGTTGCACTTAAGCTTAGTGAGGAGGAAATTAAATTGGAATGGTGGATTTCAAGCTTAGAGTATATCAATGAACAACAAAATGTTGAGGATCGCTACACCCTTCATAGGAACGGGATTGTTGTTTCTGAACCAATGCTAATAAGTGACAATATCGAGAGGTTACATTGGTTTTTAGTCTCCTTCTACCTTTCTACAGGCCAAGTTAGAATTTATGACATGTATTATAGTGATACACTGTATGCAATCATTCAAGATGTTATATGGCCATTATATGTTAGCGTGCAATATGTTATATGTTTGGCTGCTAGATGCCATATGTTAGCCTTTTTTGATTTGTTGTCCAAGATTTGAATGGCCATTATATGTTAGCTTGCAATATGTTATTTGTTAGGCTGGTTGTTGTCCAAGATTTATAGTGATACACTATACTCATGCCTAACAAATGATATAAACTGTATGCAATCATTCAAGATGTTATATGTTAGCCTTGTTGATTTGTTGTCCAACATTTTGAATGGCCATTATATGTTAGCCTGCAAGATATAATATGTTTGCCTGCTATACATCATCTGTTAGACTGCTATATATCATTTGTCTCGTTCAAAATGAGAAATAACACAATTTTATTCATAATAGTCTACGAGTTGGTCCCGATTCGGATTTGGGGAAAAAGGCAGAAGCGTTACTCGTGTTCATCGAATATGCCTTTGGTATTTGGTTACACTTTGTTGGTTATTTTAAACCTCAAGGAGTTACCGTGTACCACCCCCGATGGCCTTTGCAAGAGAAATCGTTGACTGTCCTCAACAATTCTCGTCCGGTGGAAAAGGTTACTGTGGCCCGTGGGTCTGCATATTCATGGAGAGATTGATTGGAAACGGAGAATGGGTGAAGGATGATCCAGATGCGGAGTTGACAGCGACACAATTTCGAAATCGTTTTGCAAAGATCTGTTTTGATCATCTGCTTAAGGATTGATCCGGTACACTTTTTAGACAATGTTTATGGTGATAATGTTTGTTTGGGTGTTTCTTTGGCTGGGTATCCCATTTTAGACAATGCTTGTGGTGACAATGGTTGGTTTTAGACAATGGTTGTGGTGACAATGGTTGGTGGTGACAATGGTTGTTTTAGACAATGGTTGTGGTGACAATGGTTGGTGGTGATAATGGTTGTTTTAGACAATGGTTGTTAATATTTGGTTTTAGACAATGTTTGAGTAGTAATATTTGATAACTTAGCCTTATATATTTAGTCTGTAATATGTTATTACTTAGCCTTATATATTTGCTATGCTAGCCTGATACATATGTTAAGAAACATATATATTCATAAGATTAAAGACAACAAAACAATACATTATAAATGTCAAGTACTCGTACACATATTGATTACCATCGTAAGAAAACAAACAAACAACTACTCATCATCATTCAAATCATAATTGAACTGTTGTGTGGTTGACTCGTACACATACCTACGGAAATCTTCTTCTTCGACAATGGTAGGCTCTCTCGGAATAAATGGTTCTTCTTTGCATTTGGATTTGCTTGAAATTTGAGACGCGACAGGGGTTTTACAAGTATCTCGAGAATGACCTCTTGTGTGACACCTTCCACAAAACAACGGTGTTATTTCTTCTTCTTGGGATGGGATACGATTATTTGCACGAGGACGTCCGGCTTGTCTTTTATCCATGTGTGGTGGCTTGACAATAATAAGGTTATCGGGTCGATCCCATTCTACTTCATCAAGAACCGGATAGACTATTCCTTCGTATGTCCTTTTGTAGACTTCATTTGTAAATCAATGCATCGTCCAAGTGCTACAATTAGTTTGGTTTAAGTACTTTGAAACAGATATCACGTGACCAAATGGTAAACCAAAAAGTTGCCATTGTCGACAACTACAAGTTCGATTAAGCAAATCCACAAAACCTCTTCGTGACGGGGATGCAACTTCAAATTTGTAACCGTCAATACCATGCACTGTCCATGTCACACATTTTGATATTCTTTTTGCAACCTTAGCTTCCGCCCAAACTGTAAGATCATGTGTATTTTTAGCTGTAATTAAAAAAATATGTTAGCCTGCTATATCGTATAACTTAGCCTACTATACATTAGCCTGCTATATCTGATAACTTAGCCTACTATACAAAATATACTTAGCCTATTATACAAAAACTTATTTACCTGCTTGGTGCCGCCTGTTGAAATACCATTGTTGGACCGATTCACGAAAGAATTCTATTAGTTTGGTAATAGGCATCCGTCGAGTATTATGTGATAACGCGTTAATAGACTCAACACTATTTGATGTCATAACTCCATAGCATTGACCAACAAAATGTGCTTGTGCCCATTTATGCAAACCAACAGCTAGTAACGTATCACGAACAGTAGGAACAACTTCACAAAGTGCATTGAAATTTTCTTCAAAATCAGACACAGTAAAGGCTTTGCATGTCTTCCACCAAAGGTAATCGTGTTTTTTTGCCAAAGATTTTAATCGCATGTTCATCATTAAATGGCGACAACAAAGCCCATGACGTGCGTATGGAAAAACGAATCTAATAGCCAAGTCAATTGAAGCTGCCCTATCTGATATGATAACAAGTTCAGGATTTTCACCAATACATTCTTTTAGCTTTGTTAAAAACCATGTCCAACAATCACCACTCTCTGATTTTCCAACACATAGGGAACACGAAGAATCTGATTATTCCCATCCATGGCTATAGCTAAAAACATCGTGCCTTTAAAACTACCTTTCAGATGTGTGCCATCAATAATAATTACCGGTCGAAGATAACGCCTAAAACTTTCAATCTGTAATACTTAAACAAAGCGTTAGAAACACATTAAATCTTAAACAAAAAAAAAACCATAACATACTAACCGCGACACCAATAGCAACAAAACACATTTCGAAATGGCTCAAGTTGTTTGTTAAAATATTAGTGACAGTTCCAGGGTTGGCCCTCTTCAAATTATGGAAATAAGCTGGCAGTTCGGTAAATGAATCATGTGAATTTCCCCTCAACATCTGCAATGCACATTGCTTTCCTCACCAACCTTGGTGGTATGTAATTTTGATAGGAAACCTTGAATTAATATATTTCATTCTGTCTTTTCCTCTGTAGACATGGCCGAGATCCTTAAGTTGATCTTTTATCAAATCAACAATCACTTTTTTATTTGCTTTACGGATATGAGGGTACGTCTGTGTCCGTGAACACGTGTGTTGGTTATTAAAATATCTAACATGAAACGTCTCAGATTCATCATAACCATAGACCCTTATACGCCAGTCACAATTAGGCGTAATACATGATGCTTCATACCTATTTTTTTCGATATATTAACCTAGAAATCGAAACACTCTCTAACACACATTTTCCCCAACTCCAACTTTAAATGTTCTTTATCTCTAAAGCACATACATTCAAAAACATTATTAATTGATTTACCACTTCTAACAACAGAATTTTCAGGTGTTGGGTCTAGAATAAAGTCTGGTAACGGCTCGGATTTAGGAGCTGGAAACATATCAATAAACATGTTCTTCAACTAAATATCAACATTCTATCATATGAAATAACTAGAAATTTCCTAGTTATTTGAAAGAAGAATAAAATGGATATCAATAAACACGTTCTATCATATGAAAGTACCGAGAGCTAACATATAAATTTCAACTAAATGCGGAAATTTAGTTTAAAAATTTTCTTTTGATTTAAACATCAAAGAGATCGCTTCCATCATTCCATAGTTGTTAACATAAACTTACAACTATTAAAACCAATAATTCTAGTTTGAAAAACCATTCCTTAACACATAAGCATGATTAATAAAAATATTAACATACTTTTTGTCAAAACATAAGACACCATCACTAAGAACGTTTTCACAAAAAGAGTTTACCACATGAAGTACTGGTGTACGCATATCTTCCTGAAGTCATGATCTTTAACTATCATCACATTCATGAGCTTTACCTAAGTCAAAATAACACAACAACTTAGTATTAATGGTATAGAAGTAAACGACACATATAAACCAAAACTAAAAATCATCAATAACCCAAAACTAAACCAACCCCGCATATGGTATGTTGGTCCAACGTATCATACAATGCCCTGGACTAGTATTAGGTGTACAAACTAGCGTGTATCAGACCCAAATCAGCGTGGGGATCCCTCGGGTAGCGTATTATACATTGGAGGGGCATATGGTATGCTAGCTACATCACCAAATCCCATATTTTGATATCCTATACCAATTTCTACCCATTGCCCTCACAAGTTTTAGTTTTAATGTTTCTATAGGAAAAAGCTTGAGATCCGCTGAAAAAAGCTGTAACACCCCAACCTGAATAGCACGACGTGTCACTTTTACACAAATTTGAAATCAAACATAAAGAATTATAAAACTGACTTTATTACATTTACTAAATTTAGTTTTGTATGCTTTCCCAAAAAGTTATCATAACATGTCGTGCACGAAGGAGATTTAAAAAAAAAATAGGGAGTACAAGGATTGCTTGAGGGTTTCTAGGACTGATTTCCATCCATTTTAGTTTTTGGGTGTTCTATGAATGCCATTGACGGAAGTGAGGGTGTTTCGTAAATAGGGCGGCAATTCCTGGCACGACTCGAACCCGTCACAAAAAAAAACAGGTTTTGGGTCGGCTGACATATATGACATGTATCCAAACACGACCGCTTAATACGGGTTTTAAAAAAAGTTTGTATTTATATTATAGAGAAGAAAAGAGTTTATATTTAAAGTTAAATATTTTGATTTATAAATTTTCCTCTGAGTATTAACTTTAAAAGATGAAACTAATTTTACCTTTTAAATCATTTCATCAACTCTTTACTTCCAACAATTTTATTTTATTAGTTTAAATACCAAGTCGTTAGGAATTACTCATATTCATGAATACAAAACGGGTCGACCTGAAACACGACCCAATTTTAAGTGGGTCGACACGACGCGACGCAAATAAGTATATGGGTTGGATTTGGGTTGAAGAATTCAACCCGCCAACCCGACACGTATGACACCCTTATCCGTAAATGCCATTCACGGAAGTGTTTACATGCCACAACCTGGTTAGCCCACGTAAACACTTCCGTGAATGACATTTACAGAACGCCCCCACTTCCATGAATACTATTCACGGAACACCCAAAAATCAAAATAGTTAGAAGACATAACCTTAAACCATGATATAAGACTTATACTCACCATTTTTTAAAAAACCAAAGAAGGAAAGCATGATCAGTGAGCCAACAGAGGGTAATAACAATGAAAAATTTAAACCATGAGGGTTGTTGACACGTATGTAGTGTTATGATATCGAGACTGAACGTTAAAAACAAGTGAAAATGATAAACGAGAGAATGAAAAGAAAGAAACTAACAAAACTAGTTCGCCCCTATTAAAACACGTAGCTAGCCCATACGCTTCAATCTAAACGTTGTACCGTAGACTTCAACTAATCTAATATTGTTGACACATATGTAGCTACCACGCATCTATGGAGATGTTGAGCGACTAACCATGATCATGTAACAGAGTATTTATTTTTTCCTATGATAAAGCTAGCTAGATAAATACCTGTCTTGTGTAAAATCTTAATCCCATATCACTTAACGGGTCATTATATTACTTAATCGAAACAACGTAAATTACAAAAGACGTTAATTAAAATAATCCAAAAAAAGGACGTGTAAATTATTCTCTTCATTTTCCTCCCATATGTTTTTTTAATTCGAATAATACAAAAAGGTGTAAATTCACTTTATATATATGAGTAGAAAGAATGTAGCCTACATATGCCACATTGTTCATGACCATCTTCACATTAGGCATACATACAAATACAAACAAACATACACATGTAGTATGACTCACCTCCAAGTGTTCATCTTTTCATGGCATAAACTCTTACATGTCACTTTCTCATTCATCTTCTTCCACTATAAAACCCCACTTCACTCTACCCATTTCCCACACCTTCCAACAATGGCATCCAAAGCATCTTTGCTTTTTGCTCTCTCCCTTCTTTTCACCGCATGTCTTGCCCGCCAACGTCAACAGCAACAAGACCAGTGCCAGCTTCGAAACATCGAGGCACTCGAGCCCTACGACATTATCCAAGCTGAAGCTGGTGTGACCGAGATATGGGACGCTGATAACCAACAGTTCCAGTGTGCCGGTGTCGATTTTATTCGACACAGAATCCAGCCTGGTGGACTTCTCTTGCCTTCCTACGTCAACACACCTATCTTGGCCTTCATCGAAAGAGGTATCATTTTTAACAAAATGGTTAAAAAGATTCATGTATACCCTCAAATCAAAATCATTAACGGGTTATTGTCTTAACAGGTCGGGGTGTTAATGGGGTTATATTGCCGGGATGCCCAGAAACCTATGAATATTCGCAGGATCAACAGTTTTCTGGTGAACGCAGAGGACAGGAATTTGAGTCTCAGGATCGTCATCAGAAAGTAGAGGAGTTAAACCAGGGTGATGTGGTTGCCATTCCCACCGGAGCAGCTCACTGGCTTCACAACGATGGCGATTCAGAACTTGTCGCCGTCGTCTTCTTTGATACGCAGAGCTATAACAACCAGCTTGATGAATACCATAGGGTACACCTTATTAGTTGGAGTTATTATTGTTTTCTATTATTTTTGTTATATACTATTATTATTATTATTATTACTACGCTTTATAAAGCATATTATATTTTACTTTATTATTTTATAAAGTAGTATTATCTTTAATAATAATAATAATTCAAAAATAACAAAAAGAATGAACTATTTTTGTGTTGTTTTATATTTATTATTAGTGTTTTTTATTTTATATTTTTGATTTAGTAAATTTTTTTGAATAACGTTTCAGAGGTTCTTCCTAGCCGGAAACCCTCAAGCTCAAAGCCAGCAGCACCAACAAGGACGACCACAAATCCAGAGGCAGCAACAACAAGGCCGCCCACGCAGACAAGGACAATGGCAGGGTCGCCAATTCCAGAACAGCGGCAACATCTTCAACGGTTTCGATGCTGAGTTCATAGCAGAAGCATTCAAAGTCGACAGAGACACTGCCGAGAAGCTTCAAGGACAAAGAGACCAAAGAGGCCACATTGTCAAGGCCCAACAAGGCCTTCAAATAATCCGCCCACAACAAACTCGACAACACCAACAAAGCAGACGTGGTTCCAGCGGACCTTTTGACCCCCGACAACAACATCAAGGCCGACGTGGATCCGGCGGATGGAGCAACGGTTTTGAAGAAACCATTTGCAGTTTAAAACTAAAAGAAAACATTGAAAATCCTTCCCATGCAGATTTCGTAAACCCACAAGCCGGCAAGATTGCAAACCTCAACAGCTTCAAGTTCCCCATTCTCAAACACCTCCAACTCAGCGCCGAGAGAGGTGAACTCCAACGCAATGCAATCCAATCCCCACACTGGACAATCAACGCCCACAATCTCCTTTACGTAACCGATGGAACCCTGAGGGTACAGATCGTCAACAACGAAGGAAACTCGGTTTTCGATAACGAGCTCAGGGAGGGACAGGTGGTGGTGATCCCACAGAACTTTGCGGTTATCAAGAGAGCCGGGGAGCAAGGGGCTAAGTGGGTTTCTTTCAAGACTAATGACAATGCGATGATAGCTAACCTAGCCGGTCGTGTGTCGGCGATCAGTAGCTTGCCGGTGGATGTGGTGGCGAACTCGTATCAGCTGTCGAGAGAGGATGCTCAAAGGTTGAAGTTTAGCCAGCGGGAGACGGTTTTATTTAACCCAAACTATAGGAGCCAAGGGAGGGCTTCGGCTTAAGTGAAGTGTTAGAAGAATAAAACATGTAACTGAGTTTTGTAATATGTTTAATGTATGCTAATGCAAGTATCAAATATATATAATAAAATAGCTTTATCCGGTCGCCTATGTTATGCTATAAAAGAACTATAGTCGCTATTAAGTTTACATATATATCATTTAGTATACACATGTATTGAGATCACAAAATATTTACTTGAGTTTGAAGTCTAAGGATCACTTAGTCTACTCTTATATACAGAAGGATATTAAGTAACCACTGACATGATAAAGTCTGTTTAATCGTTGGTTATACTTGTGTCTTATGCTGTTTCTAAGTCATAGTGCTTTTTGTGTGGCATTTGTTTAATTGTTACTTCTGTCTTGTCGTGGCGTTTGTTTAATTTTTACTTCATAGTTATGGATGTTCAGATGACTTGGTAACTTGGCTATCATCGTATTTTCTCTTAGTTATTACTTCAATAAACTGGGGATAGCAAGATCAAGTCTTTTAAAAACTACTTTCGTAGAATTTAAAATTGATAACAAGGTAATATAATTATCCGTTGAACATTTCAATTTAGCTAGTCAGATTAAATCTTGGGTTCATAACATAAGATTGTACAAGCCGGAACACGGTTAAGAAACTCCACAGCCTCATGCTTATATAATATATTTTGTATTCAGTTAAGCGCTTGTTTTTTTGACTTTTTAATTATATTATGAATGCATATTAGTTGTATTATATTTTTTATTTAATTACAAGAGCTAAGTTTGACGTGCGTTTTCGTTACAACGTAGTGCATATTGTTACGTCTATGTTTTTGTTACGGCAAAGTGTGTTTTGTTACGTCTCAAATGTTTTATTACGACTGGGTACATTTTCTTACTCCTGATGACGTTTATTGCGATGGTTTATTTTTTTCAGAATTTTAAAACATTTTATAGGTTTCTTTTCGGAATTATCGACGTCAAAGTGTTTGATGAAATGCCGCAAAGGATTCCTATATTAAGAAACCGATGAGTGTGTTTCCGGGGATGTTCTACTGAGTGAGGGGATTCGAATAATTCAATTTAGCTAGTCAAAATATTATTTCTTTCTTTGTATTCTATTCTTGATATTGCTTGGATACTGCTTAGTTTCCAACATTTCAGATGGCTCTTTTTTGTGTGTAGTTTATAATTTAAGGAGCTGCATGAATTTCCTGCTTAAGCAATTGATGACACAGTACATCACCAAATGTTAGTTAATTGATGTTTGATTTCTGTTTTTTTGTTGAATAATGCACATATCTCATGTTACAACTTTGAATGTATATTCTTTGTTCAACTTAGAATATGTATGCTTGAATAATGGGAAAAATACAAAAATGGACATTTGACCAAGAAAAAACTCAAAAATGGATATCATTATTTAGCCTATTGTTTCATGGACATTATTCTTCTGAAAAGGCTAAAGCCGGCTAAGCTAGCCGGCTAATTTTTCCATGTCAACATTCCTTCGGTCAGAGTACGAACCAATACGCGCGTGACACGTGGCAGACGGCTAAGCCTCCGAAATTGGATTAGACGGCTATAGCCTGCTATGAGCCGGCTAAGCCTCCGAGAATTTGAAAAGCCACTGATGGCTTGAGTCGGCTACCATACGGCTCGGATTGGACTCAGAAAATTGATAAGACGGCTATAGCCGGCTAAGTCTCCGAAAATGGATTAGATTGCTATAGCCGGCTAAGCCTTCGAGAATTTGAGAAACTATACTGATGGCTTGAGGCGGCTACCATACTGATGGCTTGGAACTCGTTTAGCCGGCTCCTTAGAAGACTTTAGCCATTTCGTTTTTTTCTTCATTTTGATTAATCTATGGTAGGTTTGAAGACTAACTTCCATTAGAAGTGTTTGAAGACTAACTTCTATAGCAACACTAACTTCTAAAGCAACATTAAAAATGTTTGTGAACATTGTAATCTATAGCGGTGGTAAATGGGATATTCTTGGGGGTGCTATTGAATATGTTCCTACCATACGGCTAGGCTTAGACTCTGAAAATTGATAAGACGGCTATAGCCGGCTATGAGTCGGCTAAGCCTCCGAAAATGGATCAGACGGCTATAGCCGACTATGAGCTTGCTAAGCCTTCGAGAATTTGAGAAACTATACTAATTGGCTTGAGGCGGCTACCATACTGATGGCTTGGAACTCGTTTAGCCGGCTCCTTAGAAGACTTTAACCATTTCGTTTTTTTTGTCATTTTGATTAAGCTATGGTAGGTTTGAAGACTAACTTCCATTAGAAGTGTTTGAAGACTAACTTCTATAGCAACATTCAAAATGTTTGTGAACATTGTAATCTATAGCGGTGGTAAATGGGATATTCTTGGGGGTGCTGTTGAATATGTTCCGGTAGATTGTGCAAAGCTACTCTTCTTTATTATGTATGCTTTCAAAAGTTTGTGGTTCTAAGAGTATTAGTAGATTATCGTATAAAATGTCAACATTTACGGATCCAATCGACATATTTGACGATGGTGATATTTCATTTTTCTTGAGTATAGTTGAAAAAAAATCCACATGATATGTTTAAGTTGTATGTTGTCCAAGAAGATGGTGTTGGTTCATCAAACAAGAAACCGGTTTCTAATGGTTCGTCTAACAAAGTTCGTGTGTCAGTTAGTTCAAGTAGATTGCCAACCTCAAGCTCTACACCAACAAATAAAGAGGATAAATTTAAATTACCGTTTGATTTAAATGTTGAAGTAGCTAATTATGATGCAGATAATTATGTGCCAGATAATTACTAGTTTTATTCGGAGCCCAAATTTTCAGGGGGTAATATTTTTTCGATTAAAGAGAGCCAAGAGCCTTCATTTGAGCCATCATCCCAGGCAGATTTTCTACTTGACCCAACCCCCGATCATTTTGGTTCGCACAGTAAAGGTGTGCAAGGTGATAAATCGTGTGATATTTCTGTAGGTATGTGTTTCAAAGATAAAGATCATTTAAAGTTGGAGCTTTCAAAACTGTGTCTTAAAGAGTGTTTTGATTTCAAAGTTAATATATCTAAACCGAAAAGGTTTGATGCATCATGTATTGCGCCTGATTGTGAGTGGCGTATTAGGGCATATAGCTATGGTGAGTCTAGTGTGTTTCAAGTGAGGTATTTCAATGACCAACACACGTGTTCACGAACGCAGACGTACCCTCGTTTAAGAAAATCAAATAAACAAGTAGTTGGTGAATTGATTAAAGACCAACTTAAGGATACCGGACGCGTGTATAGAGGAAAAGAAATAATGAAAGACATTAATTCAAGATTCTCAGTTAGTTTATCATAACAACAAGCTATATGAGGCAAGGAATGGGCGTTGGGTTTGTTGATGGGAAATTCTAACGATTCATTTTCTGAACTTCTAGCTTATTTTCATAATTTGAAAAGGGCAAACCCAGGAACTGTGACTCATATTTTAATAGATGTTGAGAGTCGGTTTGAAATGTGTTTTGTTGCAATTGGAGTTGCGGTTAGAATATAACTTTATTTTTTTGTATATATTAATGACCATGTAAAATTCATGTGTTACTGATGCCGTATTATTATTTTTTATTACAGATTCATAGTTTTAGGAATTACCTTCGACCGGTAATTATTTGTAACACCCAAAAATAAAAGAAAAAAAAATTCAAAATTTCACTCCCTCGCGGTACGCGAGGGAGATTTTGACAAAACCTCGCGGTACGCGAGGGGACTGCTTATACGCCAGAGAATCACCTTCTCGCGGTACGCGAGAAGATTCTCAACCAAGCCTCGCGGTACGCGAGGGAATAGTACACGCGTCAGGGCCAGAAAACACGTGTCATTCACCCTTGCCACCAGCCGACACGTGTCATGCTGACTCAGCACCGTTCGTGACACCTCATCCTCTCGCGGTACGCGAGGGATTTCCTTGGCCGGCCTCGCTGTACGCGAGGGACTGGAAAATCAGCCTATAAAAGGCCTTCAACGGGATTGAAATTCTGTACAGTTTCCAAACATTCCTTATACACAAACCCGATCTCTCAAAACTCTACGACGTCCCGAAGCGCTGTTCAAGAATCCAACGAAACCCTGCTCAAGCCGTAGTTCCGTCCAAATCCCGCAAAGTAGGTATCGTTAAAACTATTCATATATATATAGCCGCAATTATATATATATTCTCTCATATATATTCTCGTTAATCGTGTCTTCCCTAGGAAGAAACGTGTCGAGGTTCTGCTCAAATTCCGAAGCCTACAACCCTACCAGCCATCAAAATCAAGGTGAACACGTTTAACGCTTTTCAAACGATAAAACCATTTTATTTACGAAAACGGCATGAAACAAATTAAATACTTTAATCATAAGGGTAATCTACGTGATAGCATTCAGGCCATAAGCATACGTAGATTTGATCAAATGGTATACATGTGACGGGTGAAAGTCCGGTCCGTGGCTGGGTACAGATCATGAAAGGGGGTATCATAAGACTGAGGATATGGTTCCTTAGCAGATTATACGAGGGACGAGTTCCTGAGTATCATATAAGACTAAGAACAAGGTTCTTAGCATCACGACCCTGGGAATAGGCTATCAGTCTGAGACATAGAGCTCAGCCAGTTGACCCCATGGCAGTTAACCCAGTGTATGTAGGTGGTATATATTTCAGGTGAAAAAGACTGCTGAATGTGTAGATTTACCATACAGAAACGTGCTTAAAGGCTTTAATTTGGTTTATGTTAGAAATCATTTTCGTGTCAGTTAAATGTGATTCACCGGCTTTATGCTGATGTTCATTTTCAAAACGTTTTTCACAGGTAGTGAAAGAAATCATTAAATTCAGGGTGGTGCAGTAAAGACAAGATCTTTAGGCATATTTAAATCCCTGTGGCAGACTAATACAAGACCAAATGTTGGAACGGACGTAGATCCTAGACATTTTAAATGGCTTGTATTATGTAAATTAATTCAGCAGATGTACATTATATAATAGACTTTTGAATGTCTATTATCATGAAATGAAAAGGGACGTGGATCCCAAGTTTTGACAAAAAGTACAGAATTAACCCTTGAGGTTATTTACATGACATTTCATTACAAAAAGGGCATCAAGTAAAAACAAAGACTTCCGCTGTCCAATTATATGGGACCTCATTCAGATACCAGCGTTGTCTCGCGACGCCCGGGCAGGGGTAGCCCGGGGTTGTGACAGGTTGGTATCAGAGCCACATTCAAGGGTTTTAGCAAAATTAGATACTTGTATGATAGTATCTTAGCTTTAACCAATAGTTGTGCCTACTAAACGAACGGTAGGAAGATGCCTTTAACATAACCAATAAATTTCAGGATGACAGATCCATACTATTACCCTCATAACTACCCAAACTACTTCCCTGGAGAATCATCTAATCAAGTAGTACCAAGCTATGATGATTATGTCCACTATCTACCGACCCCGGAGAATTGGAACAGAATGGTCGCAGAACAAGTGGAGCAGACTCAAGCAAGGCTTGAACCTCTGAGAGAAGAATCAGAGTATTCAGTGGAAATGGAAGATTCAAGAGAATCTTTACGTACTGTTATGACATCTATGCCACTACCTCAATCGTTAGACATAGTATACCCTACCGGAACAATTCAAGAACATCCACCCAGTCCAAGTGAAGAAACTCCACATTCGATTTCTGAATCCGACAAGGCTGCCGTTTGTGAAGGCAGTGGTGGAAAGTATTTCTTTGATCCTATTCCAGAACATCCCGTTTTCAAGGAACCTTTCTTCTATGTAGATCCCTCCGATGGACGTCAGTATGCAACCGACGGAAAAGTCGTGTGGTCTGTTAACTCAGCATATCACGATCTTAGGATGGGACACAGGGAACCACCTCCTTGTTATGGATACCATGATGAACTGCCAAAATCAATTGATGAACACCTCGATCGTGCTCTTAGAGAGGCTGACGATCTACGTGCTGAACTGTACTTCACCAGACAAGTCGTAGTTAAAAACGAACAAACTATATTTGACTACGAACTAGCCCAGGAAGACAGGAAGTACGCAGAACAATGGGTGGCAGATCAGTTGATCCAGAAGGGTGCTATGACCGAGACCCTGGGGAGATTCTATCAAGATTTGGGAGATGTGCTTCTTGATTAAAGTTAATGATAGTATTTGTATAATTAGCTAACTTTAGGTGATATAGATGCATATCTATATTTCTGTATTTGTAACAAATAGATGAAGTTTAAGCGATAATAAACTTCAAATTTTGACCCAAATTCTTGTCTTGTATTCTTAGATGTCTCAACAAAATAACAATAGCGGTCCAGCTACCTACATTACCAAGGAAAAAGGAAAAGAAGTTAATAATAATCCTGAAATAACTACTCCACAACCAGAATTGCAACAACTGGTCAAACAAAGCATTAAAGAAATGCTTCCTGCCATAATAAAGGAAGTACAAGAGAACATCAAAACTCCAAGCTATGTAACCTCTCATTCAAAAAGAACAGAAAACCCTCCGAAAACCAACACAGAGCAAGTAGCAAGCTCTCGTAGAACTCAAACCTCGAAAAGATCCAGAACATCAAGCAATAAGTATTCTGAATCTGAAGAATCGTTAAATCTAAGCAGTGAGAGCTCAGAAGAAGAGAATGAAACAAAAAGGTATAGACACAAAGGGTGTTCTTATAAAACCTTTCAGGACTGTAAACCTTATGAATTTAAGGGCACCGAAGGCGGTATTGCTACTCTTCACTGGCTAGAGAAGATGGAGTCAGTAATAGCAATTAGCAAGTGTGCTAAGAAAGATCAAGTACTGTATGCTTCAAACTCCTTCAAAAATGAAGCGTTGGAATGGTGGAATTCAATCATTTCTGCCAAAGGGAGGAGAAAGACAAATGCCATGGATTGGAAAGAATTTCGGGCAAAGGTGAAAAAGAAATTTTGCCCCAAGACTGAAAAAGAACAAGCTGAAAGAAAATTTCTGGAGCACCGAATGGTGGGTACCAATGATCGAGAGTATACTACCAAATTCTTTGAATATGCTCGATTGGCACCTCACCTGGCTAAACCCGAGTCGGTTCTCATAACTCGATATATTTACGGTTTAGTTCCAGAGATCCGTGATTTGGTGAAGGTTGTCTCACCAAAAACCATTGAGTCCACCGTAGAATTGACCGGTACCATGACGGCTGGATTAATCAGAAATATAGAGGAAAAGAAGAAAGTCGAATCCTCTATAAAATCAAAACCCGAGGCCAAAAGATTTAGTAAGAACTTTGGGCAAAAGGGGTTACCATTTAACAATCCATCATGCAAAACGTGCGGACGCAGGCATAGTGGAAAGTGTGTTTTTGAAACTCCATTCTGTAATCATTGCAAGGTCTCAGGTCACACTACTGAGAATTGCTTCAAAAGAAAGGGAATGATTACTTGTTTCAATTGTGGAGAGCTGGGGCACATCAGCACTAATTGCCCTAAGTTTGCAAGGACCGGAAGAGCTGGAGGATCAGGAGCCAAGATCACTCCAGAAAACAAAAAGACCGTACGAGCTTTTGTCATGAATGCTAACCAAGCTGAGAGAACGCCGGACGTAATTACCGGTACGTTTCTTCTTAATAATGTTTATGCTAAGGTCTTATTTGACTCAGGTGCGAACCGGAGTTTTATAGATTATAATTTCTGTAATCTATTAAACGAACCATTAAGTCCCTTAGCTGAAACATATGAAGTAGAAACAGCGAACGGTGATTTGATAAAAATATCCCAATCACTGAACAATTGTTACATTACATTGGCTGGTTTCACTATCCCAGTACAATTGTTACCAATGTCAATAACTGGCTTTGACATTGTTTTGGGGATGGATTGGTTATCCAATAACCAAGCCGAAATCCTTTGTAATCAACAAGTTGTAAAACTCATTTCACCAACAAACAAAACTCTAACTATCCAAGGTGATAAACCCACAAAACCTATCCAGATAATCTCCATACTTAAAGCAACCAAGTGCTTAAGAAAAGGATATCTGGCATGTCTAGTATCAATTACTGCCTTGGAAAAGGAGAAGAAGATAGAATCAGTACATGTAGTATCTGAATTTCCAGACGTTTTTCCTGAAGAACTGCCTGGATTACCACCGGAACGAGAGGTAGAATTTCGAATCAACCTTGTACCTGGTGCAACTCCAATTGCCAAATCCCCGTACAGACTGGCACCCACAGAAATGGCAGAACTCAAGAAACAATTGGATGAACTTCTTGAGAAAGGTTTTATACAACCAAGTTCTTCACCCTGGGGAGCTCCAATTCTCTTTGTTAAGAAGAAAGACGGATCAATGCGCATGTGTATTGATTATCGGGAACTGAATAAAGTTACCATCAAAAACCGATACCCGCTTCCACGGATTGACGATTTATTCGATCAACTCCAAGGAGCTTGTCATTTTTCAAAGATCGATCTTCGTTCAGGTTATCATCAGTTGAAAGTACATGATAACGATATCTCAAAAACTGCATTTCGAACACGGTATGGACATTTCGAGTTCACGGTTATGCCATTTGGACTTACAAATGCTCCTGCCGCATTCATGGACATGATGAATCGTGTCTGCAAACCTTACTTGGATAAGTTTGTCATAGTTTTTATTGATGACATACTTATTTATTCCAAAACCCAAGTTGAACACGAAACTCATCTTCGAACCATACTTGAACTTCTTCGAAAGGAAAAACTATATGCTAAGTTCTCCAAATGCGGATTTTGGTTAACAGAAGTACAATTTCTTGGTCATGTCATCAACGTGAACGGAATTCAAGTAGATCCTTCCAAAATTGAAGCTATATCCAAATGGGAAATTCCCAAGTCACCCACCGAAATTCGTAGTTTTCTGGGATTAGCGGGATATTACCGCCGGTTCATTCAAAATTTTTCTCGTATAGCAATCCCACTCACATCCTTAACTCGGAAATCTGTAAAATACGAATGGGGACCCAAACAATCTGAATCTTTTGAAACTTTGAAACAAAAACTGACAAACGCACCTATCTTATCCTTACCAGATGGTATTGAAGACTTCGTAGTTTACTGTGACGCCTCACATACTGGTTTAGGTTGCGTATTAATGCAACGCAAGAAAGTCATTGCTTATGCATCTCGTCAGTTGAAAATTCATGAGAAAAACTACTCAACCCACGATCTAGAATTGGGCGCTATAATCTTTGCTTTAAAGTTATGGCGACACTATCTCTATGGGGTTAAGTTCACAATCTACACTGATCATAAAAGTCTCAAGTACATATTTAGCCAGAAAGAGTTAAATATGAGACAAAGAAGATGGATGGAAATCCTGAATGATTATGATTGTGAAATTTGTTATCATGAAGGAAAGGCAAATGTAGTAGCAGATGCCTTAAGCCGAAAAGAAAACGTCAAGCCAAAGAGAGTACGTTCTCTCAGACTTGAACTACAAATTGATCTTGTAAGTCAGTTAAAAGAGGCACAAGAGTTAGCTTTAAAGGAAGGTAACTTTGAAAAAGAAGGAATGAAAGGAATGCTTGACTTACTGATCAAAGGAGAAGATAATATCCTTCGCATGAATAAACGTATTTGGGTACCAGTTACAGGTGATCTTCGAGAGCGAATCCTCGAAGAAGCACACAAGTCCAAATACACCATGCACCCAGGAAGTGATAAAATGTACAAGAACCTCAAAGAAAGTTACTGGTGGATTGGTATGAAAAAGAACATTGCTATCTACGTAGCAAAATGTTTGACTTGTTCCAAAGTCAAAGCCGAACACCAAAAGCCAGCTGGATTATTGCAACAGTTAGAATTACCAGTTTGGAAATGGGAATTGATAACTATGGACTTTATTACCAAACTTCCTCGAACCACTCGTGGAAATAATGCAATCTGGGTTATCATTGACCGTTTAACCAAATCAGCTCACTTTCTATCTATCAAGGACACCATGAGTATGGACAAAATGGCGCAAATTTACGTTAATGAAATTGTAACGTTACATGGTGTGCCTCTATCCATAGTGTCAGATAGAGATAGTCGCTTCACATCTCGATTCTGGCAAAGTTTTCAAACAGCTCTAGGAACTCGATTGAACCTTAGTACTGCTTACCATCCACAAACTGATGGGCAGAGCGAAAGAACCATACAGACCCTAGAAGATATGCTCCGAGCCTGTGTGATAGACTTTGGAGGTAATTGGGATGATCATTTACCTCTAATGGAATTCTCATACAACAATAGTTATCACACAAGTATTCAGGCCGCACCATTTGAAGCATTATACGGACGGAAATGTCGAACGCCTGTATGTTGGTCAGATATCGGAGAAAATCAACTATCAGGACCAGAGATAGTCCAAGAAACTACCGATAAAATCTTGCAAATACGAGAACGTCTAAAAATGGCTAGAGATCGACAGAAAAGTTATGCAGATAAACGAAGAAAGCCGTTAGAATTCCAAATCGGTGACAAGGTGTTATTAAAAGTTTCACCTTGGAAAGGTGTTATTCGTTTCGGAAAGAAAGGAAAGTTAAGTCCACGTTTTGTTGGACCTTTCAAAATCATTAAACAAATTGGACCTGTTGCCTATCAGCTTGAACTACCAGTAGAGATGGGTGGAGTACACGATGTATTCCATGTATCAAACCTACGTAAGTGTTTAGCTGATGAATCCTTGCTTATGCCTTTACAAGATGTGGAAGTAAATGAAAAGCTCAAATTCATCGAACGCCCGTTACAAATTGAAGACCGACAAATCAAAAAGCTTAAACGAAAGCAATTGGCGTTAGTCAAAATAAGATGGGACTCCAGACGTGGCCCAGAATATACTTGGGAACTTGAGTCAGAAATGCGCAAAAAGTATCCACATCTCTTTCAATGAATCTCGAGGACGAGATTATTCTAAAGGAGGGGAGGATGTAACACCCAAAAATAAAAGAAAAAAAAATTCAAAATTTCACTCCCTCGCGGTACGCGAGGGAGATTTTGACAAAACCTCGCGGTACGCGAGGGGACTGCTTATACGCCAGAGAATCACCTTCTCGCGGTACGCGAGAAGATTCTCAACCAAGCCTCACGGTACGCGAGGGAATAGTACACGCGTCAGGGCCAGAAAACACGTGTCATTCACCCTTGCCACCAGCCGACACGTGTCATGCTGACTCAGCACCGTTCGTGACACCTCATCCTCTCGCGGTACGCGAGGGATTTCCTTGGCCGGCCTCGCTGTACGCGAGGGACTGGAAAATCAGCCTATAAAAGGCCTTCAACGGGATTGAAATTCTGTACAGTTTCCAAACATTCCTTATACACAAACCCGATCTCTCAAAACTCTACGACGTCCCGAAGCGCTGTTCAAGAATCCAACGAAACCCTGCTCAAGCCGTAGTTCCGTCCAAATCCCGCAAAGTAGGTATCGTTAAAACTATTCATATATATATAGCCGCAATTATATATATATTCTCTCATATATATTCTCGTTAATCGTGTCTTCCCTAGGAAGAAACGTGTCGAGGTTCTGCTCAAATTCCGAAGCCTACAACCCTACCAGCCATCAAAATCAAGGTGAACACGTTTAACGCTTTTCAAACGATAAAACCATTTTATTTACGAAAACGGCATGAAACAAATTAAATACTTTAATCATAAGGGTAATCTACGTGATAGCATTCAGGCCATAAGCATACGTAGATTTGATCAAATGGTATACATGTGACGGGTGAAAGTCCGGTCCGTGGCTGGGTACAGATCATGAAAGGGGGTATCATAAGACTGAGGATATGGTTCCTTAGCAGATTATACGAGGGACGAGTTCCTGAGTATCATATAAGACTAAGAACAAGGTTCTTAGCATCACGACCCTAGGAATAGGCTATCAGTCTGAGACATAGAGCTCAGCCAGTTGACCCCATGGCAGTTAACCCAGTGTATGTAGGTGGTATATATTTCAGGTGAAAAAGACTGCTGAATGTGTAGATTTACCATACAGAAACGTGCTTAAAGGCTTTAATTTGGTTTATGTTAGAAATCATTTTCATGTCAGTTAAATGTGATTCACCGGCTTTATGTTGATGTTCATTTTCAAAACGTTTTTCACAGGTAGTGAAAGAAATCATTAAATTCAGGGTGGTGCAGTAAAGACAAGATCTTTAGGCATATTTAAATCCCTGTGGCAGACTAATACAAGACCAAATGTTGGAACGGACGTAGATCCTAGACATTTTAAATGGCTTGTATTATGTAAATTAATTCAGCAGATGTACATTATATAATAGACTTTTGAATGTCTATTATCATGAAATGAAAAGGGACGTGGATCCCAAGTTTTGACAAAAAGTACAGAATTAACCCTTGAGGTTATTTACATGACATTTCATTACAAAAAGGGCATCAAGTAAAAACAAAGACTTCCGCTGTCCAATTATATGGGACCTCATTCAGATACCAGCGTTGTCTCGCGACGCCCGGGCAGGGGTAGCCCGGGGTTGTGACATTATTATTGACGGGGCACATCTAAAAGGTAGTTTCAAAGGAACAATGTTCTTAGCGGTCGGTATGGACGGGAATAATCAAATTTTGCCTGTTGCATATGGTGTTGGTAAATCAGAGTCCGGTGATTGTTGGACATGGTTTTTATCAAAGCTTAGAGAGTGTATCGGCGACAATCCAGATTTGGTGATCATATTTGATTGGGCAGCTTCTATTGACTTGGGTATTAGGAAAGTGTTTCCCTATGCACATCATGGTCTTTGTTGTCGGCATTTAATGATGAACTTACGATTAAAATCTACAAGAGCCAAGAAAAATGAGCTCCTATGGTGGAAGACATGCAAAGCTTTTACCACGTCTGAGTTTGAAGAGCAATTTAATGCCCTTTGTGAAGCTGTTCCTAGTGTCCGTAACACATTACTAGAAGTTGGTTTGCATAAATGGGCACAAGCACACTTTCTTGGTCAACGCTATAGAATTACGACTTCAAACATCGCCGAGTCCGTTAACGCGTTGTCCCAATTTGCTCGTAAGATGCCTATCACCAAACTCATTAAATTCTTTCGTGATTCAGTCCAGCAATTGTATTTTAAAAGGCGTCAACTTGCAGGTATGTGTATATATTGAAAACCTTCCTCATATTAAGTATTTGTATATCTTTATTAACAGGCAACAATGTTACAGCTAAAAATCCACACATGCTTACTATGTGGGTGGAGAATAAAGTTTCAAAGAGAATATCAAAATGTGTGACATGGAGTGTACGTGGGGTTGACGCATACAAATTTCAAGTAGAATCCCAGTATGATAAACGTTTTGTGGATTTGGTTAGTCGAACACGTAGTTGTCGACAATGGCAAGTTTCTGGTTTGCCATGCGGTCATGTAATCTCAGTTTCAAGATACTTAAAGCAGAGTGATTGTAGCCAATGGGCATTGCATTGGTTTACAAACGAAGTGTACAAAAGAACCTACAAAGGGGTAATATATCCACTTCCTGAAGAAGCTAAATGGGATAGACCGAATAACCTCATTACTATTAAGCCACCACATATGGATAAAAGACAAGCCGGACGTCCTCGTGCTAATAATCGTATTCCATCGCAAGGGGAGAAAATTACACCAAAATATTGTACTAGGTGTCACAAAATTGGCCACTCTCGACACACGTGTAAAATCCCTCTACAGTCATATATGTCATCCAAATCAAAATCAAAAAGTGAGCCGGCAACATATGTTGATGTCGACGAAGAAAACTTTCGCCAGTTTGTGTATGACTCAACAACACAGAAGTATGAATATGATTTAAATGACAACTAGTTTACCTGTTTTTAAGGACTTATTGTGTGTTTGATTAAGACATTGTATTCTTGTATTTTTAATTTACTGCATTTTTTTGACGTATGTAACTTTGTTGTTAAAAATGTATTTTGCAGGCTAAGCCTTCTAATTTTGCAGGCTAAGCCTTCTAATTTGGCAGGCTAAATTATTTAATTTTGCAGGCTAAGCCTTCTAATTTTGCAGGCTACAACATGTAATTTTGCAGGCTAAGTCTTCTAACTTTGCAGGATAAAACTTCAAATTTTGCATGATAAAACATATAATTTTGCATGCTAGGCCTTCTAATTTTGCATGCTAGGCCTTCTAAATTTTGCATGCTAAAAATTATTACTGTAATTTTTACAGGCTAAAATGATTAATTTTGCAGGCTAAGTCTTCTAATTTTGAAGGCTGGGCCTTCTATTTTTTTCAGGTTAAGCTAAGCCTTCTAATTTTGCAGGCTACAACTTGTAATTTTTCAGGCTATGCCTTCTATGTTTACAAACCATGATCATCACAAACTATTGTTTAATATTACAAACCATGACCATCACAAACTATTGTTTAAAGATTACAAAACATCACAAACCGTTGTTTAAATATTACAAACCACCACCCTCTCACTCCTCCTTAACACTATCACCAACCACTGACTTACCAACAACTCCATCATCCACCTTAGCACCAACTCCATCCCCATCATCAGGCTTACCCCCTCCTCCTTAACACTATCACCAACCACTAACTTACCAACAACTCCATCATTCACCTTAGCACCAACTCCATCCCCATCATCTGCTTACCCCCCCTCATCCACCCGAGGTAGAATATGATCATAACAAATTCTAACAAAACGCATCCGAAAAGAAAACGCCTCAAGTTATGTGTCTACCTCCCCCGGTTTTTTGAGTAACTGATTCTTTACTAGGCTCTCCATAAACATGCATACCCAAGGTCCACAGTCTCCGACTCCATCACTGTTATACTGTTTTGGACAATCTATGAACTCCTTCTCAAACCTCGTGTGTCAAACGTTTGTAATACACTAACAGGTGTAACCACTTACCAAAGACGTATTCAATGAAATCTACCAGATCATCAACCGGTGGGCCTTTAAAACCAAGACCGAACCAACAAAAAGTAATCACTAACATTATTTGATTTATTTGCAGGTAACAAAAAAATATATTATTTACTTGTCATTTACTCTTAGTTTCTTGGACATGAGATCAAATTCAACCAAAAACCAATGCGTCTTTGGAATATTCATTGGAATATAAACCTAAAAACCAATACGTCTTTGTAAAAAACAGAGTTATATAAGTGGGTGAATTTAAGAAATTTAAGAACAAACTTACTTTATCACATGATTTGATGCACGGGTACGGTTCATATTTTCCGTTGCCTAACGAGTATTGCAAGTCATGTTGCTCCAAACCGGGTGCGAACCAAGGTGGCAGTATACTCCAAGTGGCGTCACAGGGTCTAGAGTAATAAAGATATGTAGACCAAGCCCATATGTGCTGATAGAAAGATTTTAAATATATAAATAACTAACATAAATAAATAAATCTAGAAGATACTTGTTCAATCGAACTTATGTCCGTCTCAACCCATCCGTTTGACCCATCTAATGCCAACAGATCCCTCCAAAATTCCCACTGTAAAGGTCCCCCGTTCGTCAGGGATATTCTGAACACCTTTTTAGGGTTTGATTTTAATGTCTCGTAGAACTCCTTCACCTTTTTCACATCAAAAGCTCTGTTTGTCTTCTGCAGCCTCTTTTTAAAGACGATGTATGGAGATAAAACATTGGATGATGGCTTTTTTATTTTTTTGGGCCTATCCACAATCTCCACACTTAGTCCGGGGGTGTCAGCCGCATCCAAATTAAATTCCACCTCCACGGGTAGAAATATTAAAAATACTATTTAGATTACTTTACATACAACAATTATAATAGTTTACATACAACCTTCTCATTCCCGTAATCTATTGCTTCTTCTTCATCATGGTCATCGGGCTCTCCAGTAGGGTCATCGGGCTCTACAGTAGGGTCGTCTTCCAGACTGCTCCACTTCCTCTTACTACCTAATAGTTGTTGCATCATCAACATTATCTTGTCAAGCTTTTCACTACCTAATATTTGCTGCATCATCAATAGTATCTTGTCAAGCTTTTCACTACCTAATTCATAGCCCCATTAAATCTTACTTGCAACATAGTTACTTGACTCATGATTATTAGAGAAACTAGAGTCGATTAGTGCTTGACTCATGATCGTTAAAAGCTTGATATTTATTATGTTTAATGCTTAATAATTGAAAAGAACCGGAATAAACGTAACCACACTAACAACATGATGAATAATATCAAGACCTTAGGATAATATCGACTATAATACCAAATTGTCTCTTCCTAGTATTTTACGTTCCTAATATTGACAAGTAATTTTATGTATGTTTGTTGTTAACAAAATTTTGCAATGACTTTGAATCTTTACAAGAAAAAAGGGTCGTCGCTAATGATCCTGATGTCGTCGCTACTAAATGTCCCGACGACATGTCGTCGCGAAAGGCATAGTTGCTGTTAATGCCTGCCTAAAGGTGAAAAAGTCATTGGTAAAAATAATAAAAGGTTGCCACCAAATATAATTTTGCATTTAAAAATAAATATTCAATAAAATACTTTCAGGCCTTTAGCGACGACATGTAGTCGCTAAAAGTCTGTAATTAAAAAAAATATTTTTTTAATTTTTATTGTCTTTCCTGGATTCTGACAACAAAATTACAATTACAAAAACTAAATACGGCTTAAAATAACAAAAAAACTAATCCGAATTACAATAATCCAAAATATTAACTAACACTTGATCCATATTCAAATAAACTAAAAATAACTAAGAATTGTTACGTTATATTCGCTTTCATCATTTTGACCCGATTCTTCACTCGTGCGAGCGTTGGATTTTGCACCTTTTAGTTGATTTATTTCATCTTGCATTTGTTCATTGTTTCATTCATTTTCCTCATATTTTCTTCCAACTCACTTTAACTATCGGTGGATATATTTGACACATCGTAGGATGTGTGTTTCAACTGTCGACCAATACCCTTTTGCCAACCATGATGACCAAGTGCACGTCGTAGACACTCAGTCTCATCAACTGACGAATCACCGGCTTCACTTTGTATTTTGGCAAGCTCTTCTTGAATTTTATCATGTATTAAACAATACGATAAACATATTAACTTTTTTTCACACAAAAGAAAATAAGACTGATATTATTCGTATTTTATTAAAGCTCATGTTTTGCGATCAGTTCATTTATTATTCGTATTTTATTAAAGCTCATGTTTTGCGATCAGTTCATTATTAAGACAGATGCTTCAGCTCATGGGTTAGGAGCACTGTTGACACATAACCAACATCTAATTTCTTTCATCTGTAATCACACATAGAGAGCTTGTTAATATCTTAAGAGCTCAAGTAATGAAACAATAATCACTTATTCCAGCTACACTTGACACCATTTCTAAACATTATAACCGCATCATGTTTTAAAACTTTAATTCCACTAACAATGTCAACCTGATTAACCCTTCATTTTCACATATATTACAAATTTTGGAGTCCAAAAAAATTAAATAGATAATATTCAATCAATATATATCAACTCTAAATCTTCAATACTAAAATATTACATCAATATGAATAAACAAAAGAATTTGAAAGTGTTTTAAATTTGATTAAAAAAGGTTGTTGCCTTTAACTTGACATATGATAAACAAAACAAGTGTTATTGATTCATTCGTAAGCTAGCTAGTCTTACAAATACTATGTTCATACATGAGACCGTAACCAAACCTAATTGGTGAATGGCCCTCCCTCGCTTTACCACGAGAACGGAACAGGACAATATGCGGCCGTTTGACCCTTCAGGTCCTGGTTAGCGCGACTAACCATGACCGGGGGCGTCACCCCCAATAGTACTATTCATAGAATCCTAGGCTAAGTCCATAGCTAATGGTTACAAATGTTAATGAAGTTCAGGGGACTTTAAGAGCTCTCATCATGTACAACATAATGTTAGTGTCTTGTTTTCTTGTTATCATATAAAAATGTTTGCAATGTTTTCTCAAGTAAATGAAACAACAATGTTTTCGAATGTGTTAAACAATAACGTAAAACATGATATTTAAGTATGTTTCTCCCCCGCAGTTTACAAAGCATTAAAAAGCGAAAAGTGGGCCGTGAACTTACCTTAAGTCCAGCTAATAATATCACAAACTCAGTTGACAATATGTGGGCGCAACGTTCCTAAACGGTTCCTATTGTTCAAACAAGTGTTGTCAACATCAACAACAATATAACTAGGATCGTGTCATAACATTACAGTTTCAAATATAAACCCAAACCATGTTATCTAAGTTGTAGAAACAAAACTCTTTATTTTTAACGAAAATAGGGAAGAGTCCTGTTTGTTTTTAGCTAAACCCGACAATATCCAGTTGTCCAATTCAGACATTAATTTACACCAATAATCCAATAAACCATGTTTTAGATTCTTATACTAAAACCATACTTAAGTTCATCAATTACTTGATAACTATATAAAAAATTATATAATTATAACACATTTTAACGTGTCCGAAAAACGTTCTCAAAAGACGTCACCGACAAATTTTCTAGGTCCCATTCTACTACCCGACAATAGATCTATAAGTGTTTCTGGTCATTCCTTAGCGTACATGCCGTTCTAAGCGGTTTTGTACGAAAAGCTGAGCACGAAGAGAGAAGAAAACTTGTTTCTCTCATAACTTGGTCATACGAACTCCGATTGCGGTGATTCAAGCGGCCATGGAACCATCTCGTCAAGCTCCACCAGATCCACAAGTCTCCTCCACCGGAAAACCGGGCAGTTGCCGGAATTCATGATTTTTTGCCGGAAAACTACACTTTTTCGAACCAACTTCTTTGTATGCTTAGATCGGGCCTTTAGGAACTCTTTTATAGCAAAAGCCCCAATTGTTGAGGTCCCCGGAAAAATTACTTTTGGCCGGAATCTCCACCACAGTCGTGATCTAGTGTAAATCACCACCACCATCGGACTCAGAACGTCGAGATTTATTAGATGAGGTGGTGCACTTGCCGCCACTCGCCGGTCCGCTGCGCGCCGCCGCCGCTTGGTCGGACTCCGCATCTGCCATGGTCGCCGCTGTGTAGTCGCCTTCGTCCGCCGGAAGGGAGGCCGATCCCTCCTTTCTTCTTCTTCTTCCTCTCGGTTCTCTCTCTAAAAACATACACAAGTGTGTGTGTGATTTTTCTGCAAATGAGGAAAATGACAAGAAAATTATATACATATATATATATATGTATATATATAGGGTTTTAAGTGGGTAGGCTACCTACCGATAACGCGTGTCAAACCCAAAATATCGTCATGTCTTTAGTCCCGATTAATATTTGTCGTTCATAATATAAATATTAATACTAAAATAAATATTCAAATCATTTATTTTGTTAGCTTATTATCGGAGGATATTCGAGTGGGTATGAGCTGAAAACGCGTGTGTGAGTCCGTTCGTCGGATTTATCGTTTCGCTCTTCGGTTATTAATAACATTTTTATTAAAAACAAATATTTATCATATTGCTAATAACCGTACCGCAATCGTTAGTTTTACGATGATCTAACGTGGTTTAACGTTCGTATACACGTACTACACGTGTATTTATCGGAACAGTCTTTCCAAATGAATATTAATACTTAATGTTAATAATTCATTATTTTACTTAATCGTTCTGTCGAAAACCCGGTAAAAACCAACGTTTAACGCATTTAACGTTTAAAATTACTGAATCGCGTACGTTCTTATATATTTTCTAAAATTCTCAGAATCGCGTAATGAGTAATTAAAGGAAATCGTGTGACTAATATGATATTCGAATTGTGTAAATTTGGATTTCTAACGGGCTTGGATCCTTACCGGGCCTCAAATGGGCTTGAATTCATATTGGGCTTGAATTCATAAGAGGGTAAAAAAAATATTTTATAAAATTAAAGGTGCATTTTGCCATTTTAATAAAGTTAAAGCGGAGAGAATGGTTGGTGGCAAACACCACATAGACTTCCTATTGAGTAGAATGACAATGAGTTCGGCTCCCTGAAGGGACAAATTAAAGAAATCGTTAAATGAGAACATTGATGCCATTAGAAGGTGATGTGGGGAATTGATGCTGTGAAGTAGGATTTTATAGGAGGAAGTGACATGTAAGAGGTTATGGCATGAAAAGATGGACACTTGGGTTACTAGGTGAGACATAGTACATATGTGTGTTTGTATATGCATGATGAAGATCATCATGACAAGTATAAATGGAGCGGTGATGAATAATGAGGCATTTGTAGGTAGATTCTTTTGACTCATGTATGTAAACTAGTGGACGCTGTGGAGCTAGCGTTGAGATGATTATATTAACGTGGCTAAATAATTGTAGAAAAATATATAAAGTTGTAGCAATTCGATTTTAAGTATCAAAATGTAGATAAAAAATGACGCAACGTAATATTCGAAAATCGAAAAAAAAAAGTTACGTCGTTATAAAATGAGGATTAAGAAACACGAAAACAAATTTGAAAAGAAGTAAAAGCATGTTATATTTAGCTCTGCTTGATTTAACCCTCGAGCCGCGGCGAGGCACGCGTTAAGTACGTCGGCTTAGTTTCGAACATAAAAAGTTAAAAGAAAAAGCATCCAACGAAGATATATTGGGAAATCACGAAGAAGTCACGTTCTATAAATGAAAAGAAAACAAAAGAGAACGAAAAAAATCGTTTAATGAAAAGATAAAACTGTTTAAAACCACCTCGAGAAAAAAACCCATAAAAATAAAAACCGAATAAAAAAATAAAATTAAGAAACTGCATGTGTTTTACATCAATAGAAAGCAATAAAAACAAATAGCAATGTGATTTCAATAACACCGATAACAACATCGATGTTATCCGCTTGTTATGGTTCGGTCCGTGAATGCACTAGGACTCGGTATCGATAGCAAAAAAAAGTTTATTTGCGATAGTTTTGTCACAAATATGTTGCACGATTTAACTCAGAAAATAAAGGAGTACTTTACATCGATCGAAAACCTTAAAAAAGAAACACCAATACCGGTTGGGATAATATCAATACCGGCAACGATATTGTCCGCTCATTATCGATTCGGTTCGTCACGTTGCCGGAACGGTAACGTTACTCGCTATAGCCTATGATAAAAAAAAAATACTCGACCTAATATTACGTTTTAAGTTATATCGAAATGTCATTAATAAAAAGATGCTCGATCTGCAATATTATGTTATATACACATAGATAGAAATAACTTGGATAGAAATAAACATGGATAGAAATAGCATATCACAACGATATTTTCGAAATAAAAAAATGAAACGTTGTTGTAGAAATAAAGTAATAAAATATATTATATTTGACGTAGGTTAGTTTAAAAAAAATATACCCAAGTATATAAGAACAAGCACGTCAATTATATATTTGTTTTTTTTTAAGTTAGTAAACTGATATGTTTTTTTTTTGTTTTTCTAGATAGATATTAATGAAGTTCATAACTTCAAATTTGAATCAAGAGTTTGAGCGATATGGATTTAACAAAGAGATAAACAATAAGAAGTTGTTGGGATTGCAGGCCATGAAGCAATGCCGGCGGAGAAAGCAATATTATATTCTTACCATTGTTTATAGTGGCTCCTGATTACATAACTATATACAGTTTATTATCTAAGTTCGGCTTTCACAATTAGTTTTTCATGGTTTTCTTTAAAAAGGTTTTGGGTTTGACTCTGTTACGGTTACAACAATGACGGATCTAGAAAGATAGTTTAGGGGTAGCGAATTTTTTTTACCGTACATTCATGTTAATGAACACAAATAAAAACACGATAATAAATGAAGTAAAACGAGTACCTAATAACTGATTAGATCTCTCATCTTCGGTTTTTGAAATCTTGAAATCGAATCATTACATCGGCATCCGTTACTTTGTCAAATAATTCTCTTTCGATCGCACAAACTAGAGCATTGTTCAAATACTCGTCTCTAATTCTATTGCGTAAATCCGTCTTGATAAGCTTCAATTTAGAAAAACATCTTTCAACGGTTGCGGTTGCCACCGGTAGAACCAACGCTAGCTTCAATACCCGATAAACCAAAGAAAAATAACGATCCTTTCCGGTTTCCACCATTAGACGAGCAAGGTCACATATTCCATCCAATTTTGCAAATCTATCATCTTCCTTTATGCAGTGATAAAAGACCTTAAGCTCACCCAAAAGACACTCTCTATCATTCACATTAAAATCATCCGGATACATCTCAGAAAACGTCACAATCTTAGATATGTCAAACTTAGAAAACCAATCACAAGGATTTAAACCCAACATATTTTCTATCAATGTAGTTGATACCTCATTGAAACGATTTCCCAATTCTTGAATTTGCATATCTAAAACCGTATTAAAAACCTCAACTTCAAATTGATGTCGATTAGTAATGACATTCTTTCTATTTCTTGGGTTACCATAACTTTCCGTCATATCCAACACCTTAATATTGTTCTTTTCACAAAAAGAAGTCACTGTTTTCAATATATCATCAAACCCATTTTGTCTTAAATCATTCAATGCTCGTTTTGTTTCATTTATCATTTTAGTCGCTTCTAATAAGTCTTGACTTTTTTTTTAAGATACTTAGAAAGTGTATTTGTGATGCCTAAAACATCTCTCATCACGTGTGTATAAAAAACAAACTCAAGTTTTTTAAAATAGGATAGAATACATTTTGCAATAGCTCGTTGTTGAGTGCCATCTCCTTCTTCTTTAACATAACGAAGCACGTCAACAACTTCGGGAAATAATTTAATCACACTTATGATTGTTCCATGATGAGAACCCCATCGTGTATCCCCGACTCGTATAAGGGAAACCTCTGGGTTTAATTATTTTCCGGTCTTAATTTCACCTTCAAGAATTCCTTCTTCCACTCTCTTTCTTTTTGCCTCCCGTATCATATCTTTTCTTTTACAAGAAGCAGAAACGGTATGAACAACCATGGAAAGGTATTCATAAAACGTGTTAACACCAGGATGCTTTTTTGCAACCGCCACAATCACTAACTGTAGTTGATAAGCAAAACAATGTATGTAATGGGCTGATGGATTATCTCTCAAAATCAAAGCTTTTAAGCCATTAAACTCTCCTCGCATGTTGCTTTCACCATCATAACCTTGACCCTTTACCTGTTTTAACAAAAATAAACTATAAGATATATCAAATAATCTCTATTAAAGTTAATGTAATGATGCTATGAAACTTATTACTCACTTGTTTCATGCTCAACTGGTTATTTGCTAATAAAGAAACAATGACTTGTTTTAGAGTTGAAGAAGATGTATCTTTCACATAAGCAATTCCAATAAAACTCTCTTTAACAACTCCGAGTTTATCAACATATCTCACAACTACAGCCATTTGTTCCTTTAAAGATATGTCACTAGACTCATCCACTAACAACCCAAACACATCGTCTTTAATTTCTTCGCAAATCCTATTGGTTACTTCTTTAGCAAAGCATTCAACAATCTCTTTTTGTATTGATGGAGCTGTCAATTTATTATTCTTCTTTGCATTCCCTAATGTGTGTTTACCAATATCCGGGTTGTTATCACTAATCAACCTCAAAACTGAAAGAAAAAGACCCTTTCGAATGAGATTTCTTCGATTCATCATGACCACGAAAGGGTAAAGAATTTTCTTTCAAGAATCTAGCATTACGAACAGAACCACTTAATCTTAACCGATTTGCAACCTTTTCTTCTTCACTTACCTTATTTAATTTCACTTCAATGGATCTCTTTTGTTTCAAGAGATCGTCACATTTTTGCATCGCCTTATTATGATGACTGTTAACCGACCCAATATGCTCTTTTAAGGCACCTAGTTTACTCCAATTACAAAAACCTTCATTTGAACTTGAAAAAGTATCTCTTCCACCTTGATTACCAACGGTTTCTTTAAACAAATAACAGCATAAGCAATATGCTTTGTCTACTTTAGTACTATACTCCAACCACGGATATGTATCAAACCATTTTACATTAAAACGTCTCTTCCCACCAGAATAGTCTTTGAATAGGAATTTATGACTTCGTGGTTGAAAGGCATTTTTGACAAGATAATGTCTTCTTATGTCATCTATTTGATTAGGGTGATAAATAGCAATAAGTGGCCTGTCAAAAGGATCCGAAGGAAGATCGTTCAAATCAATTATATTTGGGATTGAAGGAATTGAAGCCGAATGAATACTTGGACCAATATCATCAATTTCATGAGTTGATTGAGTTTCATTAATGTCATTGTTATCATCCTTATCAATATTAGAACTTCCATGAGTTAGAGTTCCATCAATGTCACTGTTATCATCCTCTTGAAATTGTATTTTAAAAAATTTGCGAAGAAGAGCTTGTTTTCTGATCTTCCAAAACAAAACAAAATAAAATCAAACCCCTAATTTTATAACAAACAAAACAAAATCAAACCCCTAATTTTCATCTTCCAATATTATAACAAATCCCTAATTTTATAACAAATAAAATAACAATTACAATTTGAAATTTACCTTTCTGCTCGGAGGAAAGTGACTGAGTGTGAGAGGCGGAGGGAGGGGCGGTGGCCGGCGGTGGCGGAGCCGCAGAGGCAGGAGGCAGAGGGAAGGGCGGTGGCCGATGGCTGGCTGCTGGCCTACTTGCTCGACTGGATGCTGCTGCTATTTCTGTGGTCTGTTATCTTCTATGTTTCATGAGTTAAATGGACCAAATTTTAATAAGTCAAAAGCCCAAACATTAATTAGTCAAAAGCTCAAAAATTAATTAGTCAAAAGCCCAAAGATTAATTAGTTTTAAATTAGATGTTAGAGTTTAAAGACCAAATGTTTTAAGTAGTGGGTTTTTTAATAAAATTTTGAACTTTTTATTAAGTGTTAAACTTTTAAAAAAGTTTGAGGGGTAACGTAGTTTTTGCTCAGGGGTAACGGGATATATAAAACCGTAAAAAAAAAAAATTCCACTGCGCGTAAAAATTTGAGTGTAGGTCCGCCCCTGAGTTACAACCCATAAGAAAAATATGCATGATTCACATGAGCACCCGACATGCTCTCGAAGGAAGTAAGGATTTAAAAAAATCATTTTCAAAAGAATAAAAATAAATAAAAAACAGTAAACACAAACGATTGGTTGCATTGGACGGCAAGGCCATGTGGTGAAAATAGAGTTGCTTTTTATATTATCTGCTTTTAGATATGCATATAGGTTAACTTCTTGCGTGTTTAAAACAAACTAGTTTTTCCCCCGCGCTACGCGGCGGAAGTTTAGTAGTTATCGGTTCGGCTCATCAATGGAGATAAAACTGACGTCGAAACACAGACTCGTTATAACGTACGATAAAAAATTACCCGGATTCCTGACAAAAAAACATTTTGAAAAAAAAAAGTTAACGAAAGTCATTACTGATAAACGAAACTATTATAAAAATAAAGCGGGTTAAAAGTGTGAATCAAAAAAAAAAAAAAACTCTAAACTTTACTAAAAAACAAACCCATTGAACCTAACTTCACAAAAAAATAAACCCATTAAACTTATGTTACAATTTAAAAAAAAAAGTTGAGGCAAAATAAAAAAATACACTTAAGTTTACTCCATTTATGTTTTGTGGCAAATCTATGAAAAAAAAAACTTTTAAGGAAAAAGAATAAAAAAACTCTACTATACAATCTATTTGTGGCAAAACTATAAAATAAAAAGTTTGAGAAAAAATTTGTGACAAATCTATGAAAAAAAAATTTTAAGAAAAAAAAACTCTACTATACAATCTATTTTGTGACAAAACTATAAAAACAAAAAAACTTTTTTGAAAAAATTTGTAGCAAAAGTATAAAAATAATTTTTTTTGAGAAAATAAGAAAAAAAAAAAACCAAAAGATTCCTATGGAATCACATGCCCGTTAATATGTTAATAATGTGGCAAAAGTATAAAAATAGAAACTTTTGAGGAAAAAAGAAAAAAAACAAAAAGATTCCTGTGTAATCACATTCTCGTTAATATGCTAATAATGGGTCTAAAGTAGATGGTTTTGCCTCGCTGCACTCCTACCACTCCACCCCATCCAGCGGGGTTCGAATATTTGGGGTGTTTTTTTTTACCTTTTCTTTATTACTTTTTAATTTGTTTTTTTATTTGGTTTTTCTAGTTTATATTTACCTTATTTTTACGTTACAAATGTTAACGGTTTCGCTTCGTTAACATTACTGTGAGTTACGCCATCGCCATGGAGTGTGAGTTTCCTCCTAATTGTATAGTATATATACACAATAATTTAATTTTTTTTATTTTGACCTTTATTGACTTTTTTAAAAATTTATTTATTTAATTAATTATTTTAATTCTTATGACTTGAGAAAATTCTCCAAACATTAATTCGATAAAATTGTAATATGTCATCTTAGTTTATCATACATATACTTTCTTCTTTTTTATTTAACGTGTAAATGTACAACTTTCTTCAACTAAAAATATAAAATAGAGTTAATTACACGAATATGGATCCTGTGATTTGTATAAATAATGGATTTAGTATTCAGAAACTTTCAATTTGTGATACTGATGGTTTCTGAAGTTAATGAATTTAACTTTTTCTGTTTAGTAGGTGTAAAAAGAATAAATTACTCTTTAATAAAAAATGGGAAAGAATATTTGGCAGGACTAAGGAGAATGTAGAGGATGGTGTGAGGTTTATAAAATCTAAGATGTCTACTTCTGAACTTGAGAAAGAGACAGATTGATATTCTTTTTAAAGGCCAAGAATTTCTAAAACAGGCAACTCAAAAACATGGAGACTGAAAGAGACTTTAAAGTCCCATGTTGAAAGATTGAAGAAAGCTAAGATAGAGAAAGAAGTTGAGAAAAAGGTTGATAAAGAATTTGAAAATGAGCCAGAGGTTCAAACTGGGGTACCATGAGGAGACTAGCTATGATCATCTTGAACATTTATCTGAGGAGGATGAGAAAAATGTATTGTTAAAATATATCAAAAGAAATACATTACCTGTGGATAGTTCAAACTGGGGTACCATGAGGCTGTTAAGGTTTCAAGTCCACAAGCATAAAATTTATGAAGCACAATTGAAGAAAGGATCTCAACCAATCACTTCTAAACCAGTAATTGAATCACATGGTCAAGAAGCTGAAAAAGATCTGAGATGGTGAAATCTTTTTTAAAGATTGGTTATAATCCTGAAATTATTAAGAAATGCTCTACTAAAACCCTAAGGAGAATGACTGAGAAACTTAAGGAAACAAAAGAGCTCAAAGAGAAAAAGCAACGAAGACATCAACAAGAATAAAGAGAGCAAGATTTTGCAAAATTAAAAATTGTTCTTGATCAAAGAATTGAGAAGAAGAAACAAGCAGAAAATTTTTAACTGAGTTTCTCTAGACAATCTAAGGCCTTGAAAGTAAGACTTGATGAAATTTACGCTTCAAATGAAGCTAAAGATAAAAAAGATGATAAATAAAAGGAGATTGGGTCTTCAACTCATGGTGAAAAGAAGGTGAGTAGTAAAGAAGAAAGAGCCACATTGTTCAAGAAATCAAGTTTTGAGCCTCAAGAAGAAAAGAGAAGAACCGTCGGGACTTTTGATCTTGAACATGAAAATTTTACAAGATCAGAAACTCTAATAAACAAGATGATCAACTAGAGGTATGATGTGCATAGATACATGTTGATTATCAGAATAACTAAAGGCAAATGGTAATATTTTAAGAATGGTCATGACTTGATGAAACAGCCGGTGAATGATCTTAAAGTTTTGTTCAGAATCAATATGAACAACCCTGGTAATTATTCCTGAGGAACTGGTTTTGAAAATTATCAAACAGGAAAAGCAAGAGATGATTTCACATCATTACACAGGCCAGTACATAGAAAAAGGATAAGCTATGCAATATGTAATAGAAGAGAGACAAAACTCGTTGATCCTCTATTGCCTACTGGTTCACCTTTACCAAGGCATGTTCCTCTGATACCAAATGTTTTTTCACCTTAATACATTAAAGTATTAGGGTGGGGGGTTAGGTCTAATGGCAAAACTATTTGGAGTTAAGTGGTGAAGCCCCCCTTATAGTCAAGGGTTCAAGTCCTGGCTGCGACAGACTAATGTAAATTATTAGGAAGTGACACAAAAATGGAATGTTTTATAATTAAATGAATCAAGAATTGGTAGTAGAAAAGGAAAATCAGGAGGCTATATATAAGATTTTCTGACCATGTTAAAATGGCTATGTACTGAAGATATCTTACCCTTGAAGGAATAAAGATATTATATCATCATCAAGAACAAGCAAAGGTTCATTTTGCATACAAATGTATAAGGTATTTTGCTAATATAAGGAGAAGATAAGTGATGATTCATAAGAATCAATATAGGGGGAGTTGTAGAGTTAAACACAAAGGTTGGTGTTATTGAAATCATCAAGTATTTTGTTCAACATCTGCTTCAGATGAAGAAGTTACTCTGAAGGATGAGTACTTTCGATAACTATCTTATGATACAAAGTTTAATGACTACTCGGGATGAAGTCCTACTCCGGAGAGAGATGTACTTCGGATGAAGGTTTAATCCTAAGAAATTTAACAAATGCTTTGGATAAAAGAACAAGGCATGTGCTTAGGAGAAGTCAAGTACTCCAGAGAGTTTACAAGTGCTCCTGGCCAGATTATATGCTCCGTATCAGAGTGTGTTTCTTCTAAGCAGCTTACTCCGGAGATTAACTGACAACTACAAGAGAAGTTAGTTAGTAAGTTAGCTATGTTAGTCTGGCATTCTAGAAGAGTCTAAAACTTAATGTATATGCCAATTTGTATGTACTCTATAAATATCTAGCATGTGTTTGTTATTTCTAACTGTCTTTATCAAATTCTCACTTATACGAAACAACTTCATTCAACACAAATTGGTCTTTAAGTTACTTTATGATCTTGTTATTGTTTGTGAGGATTCATCTAGTTACTCATTCACCCATTATTTATGTTTATATTAAAGTAACTAGCTTAGAATCCCGTGTGTTACACGGGTTGAATAAATATACTGTTATATATTTAGTAATAAAAAAATCATGTTTTTTAAACCCGTGTATTACACGGGTTGAAAAAAAAATATAATGTAATATGTTAACAAATGCACTTGTCAAAATATGTCTTTAAGAAATGCATTTTGACATGAAATTTATAAATTATGTTAACTTAGTTTTTAATTTTTTTTAAATGGGTATTAATTTTTTTTATGTAATTGATAAATTTTAATACATATTAGATTCAATAACAATCAATGATTAAATAATAAGTACCCATAATTAGATTTATATTAAATATTTAAAAATATATACTTCTTTGATATCATTACTTAGGGTTAGGTTATTGTAAAAAGGTTTTAAAAATAAGAAGGGTAAGAAGGATTTTAGACTTGACATGTCTCATTTTATTGTTTCTAAAGGGAGGGCATAATTGTCAACGTGTAATATACCATGTCATTGTGTAATATAAGGTCTGATATTACATAATGACTAGACCTGATATTACACAATGAACTGATATTACACAATGAGCATATTACACAATGACTAGACCTTACATTACACAATGACCTGACATATTTGGGCGAATTACATAATGAGCTGAAAAACGTAAAACACAATGCTGAATACATATAACACAATGATAAAAAAATATTTAACAAAATGATTACACAATGACAAATTACACAATGACCAAACCTTACATTACACAATGACCTGACATATTTGAGGGAATTACACAATAATGAGCAAATTACACAATGAGCTGGAAAACGTAAAACACAATGATGAAAACATATAACACAATGATGAAAAATATTTGACAAAATGAGCATATTACACAATGAGAAAATTACACAATGACAGACCTTACATTACACAATGACCTAACATATTTGAGCGATTTACACAATAATGAGTGAATTACACAATGAGCTGGAAAACGTAAAACATAATGATGAAAACATATACACAATGATGAAAAATATTTGACAAAATGAGCATATTACACAATGAGCTGGAAAACGTAAATGACAATGATGAATACATATAACACAATGATAAAAAAATATTTGATAAACTGAGCAAATTACACAATGAGTTGGAAAAACATAAAACACAATGATGAATACATTACACAATGATAAAAAAAATATTTGACAGAATGAGCATAATACACAATGAGCAAATTACACACTAACCAGACCTATCATTACATAATGACCTGACATATTTGAGCGAATTACACAATGATGAGCAAATTACACAATGAGCTAGAAAACGTAAAACACAATGATGAATACATATAACACAATGATGAAAAATATTTGACAAAATGAACATATTACATAATGACCTGACATATTTGAGCGAATTACATAATAATGAGCAAATTACGCAATGATCTGGAACACGTAAAAACAATGATGAAAAATATTTGATAAAATGATGAATACATATAACACAATGATAAAAAATATTTGACACAATAACCAGACCTGACATTACACAATGATCAAACTTGACATTACACAATACCAGACCTAATATTACACAATGACATGATATTACATAATGACCAGAATTGATATTACACAATGACAAGAATTGATATGACACAATGAACTGACGAATTACACAATAAGCTGGAAAAACATAATTGTTTTTTCGTTTTTGTATATAACGACACTATACTCGATTTAAAGATAAAAAAACGCTCGTTTTTATGGTGTAATTTTTTTTAAATAATGTTGTATGTAAAAGTTATGAACGTTTAAAAAAGAAGGGGGAACTTGATAAAAAGTCAACAAAAGTGACCAAGACTAAAATACCCTTTCAACAACTGTTTCTCCTATAATTTAATCTCAACCGTTAAATCTTTTCTATAATTTGATCTAATGACCCTAAATCCTTTTCACCCTTCTTATAATTAGAATCCTTGATGTAGTGCAAAGCACACATCTTTATTCCATCGTTTTCGTTTTTAATTAGTTTTCTATTTGTTTTGAGTCATTTTGTTACATATTGATTCGTTGTTATGTTCTCAGGTTCTTATAATGAATACAAGTGAAAACGGGAAGAAACCTAGCACGAGAATGAAGTCCAAGAACTAAAAGTCAAAAATCTAAAAATACAAGCTCTCGCGGTACGCGAAGACCAGGAGGTAATCTTTCACGGTACGCGAAGAAAGCTAAATTCCGGTACGCGAGGGACCGGCCAAAGTTTCTCGCGGTATGCGAGGCAACCCTAAATCCGTAAAAAAAACCATAAAATCGATTTAAGTAGATTTTGATACCTATTATGAGAGGAGTTCGATTTCCAGCCGTCTAGAACCTATCTTGGGGCGATTTTAGGAGCAAGAAGAGGAATTGGAGTAGAAAGATTTAAGCTTTTGGATTCCGGGTTTGTTGAATAACTTGTTCGGTTTTTAAAGATTGAAACTTTACCTTTAATTGTTTGTGATTGAACCATGTCTTTGTCTATCACTTATGTTTTGATGTTTTGGAAGATGATTCTTGGCTAAATCTCTGAGAATGCCTGGGTCATTAGATGAATACTTGTTAAAGTTCAGATTTTTGTCGGTTTTGGATTCAATTAATGGTTTAATGATTTTGTAAACGATCTTGAGTTAATAATTGTAATGAATATGCATGTTTAATTTTGGTTTTGAGTTGGTTAATGTGCTTCATGTTATCTTATTGAATGTCTTTCAGAAATAGATGCATGTTTAGGTTGTTTGCTTGTTGTTGATGACCTTAATGGTTTGCTACACGTAGTGATCCATAAGAACGTTAGTTGAATCCTGATTAGAGGTGAATGTGTGTCCTAGTTCAATACCCGAGAGGTGAGAATTAGTTGTCTAGTTTTCGTCATTAGGAATCCGAGTGTTAACAGTCTGAGAGGATGTTAGTATTAGGTGTCTAGTGATTGCTGCTAGGTCAAGTCATAGTCATTATCTTAAGATTACCCCGTGAGTTCCTTGAATGTATGGTGGATAGTGAGATTGAGAGGTAATCTGTCCATTAGGGTACATTATCATAGTTGGAAATACCTAAGAAGTGATCCGACAATCTGGTGAGTTTAGTACACTTTAGGTAGCTTAGTTGGTGACATCCTGAGATTGATTAGGGATCCACTAGGTTGTCTTTAGCAGTTATCATTAGAATCCCAGATCCATCATTGTTTCCAGAACCGGTAGAAGTTGTGCTTTGCAAGTAGTATTCCGACCTAGGTGGTATTCTTCCCATTCCTGATATTTTCCTTAGTTCTTTCTCTTGATAGCTGAGTCGATCTTAGTTTTATGCATTTATTAGTTAATCTTTAGTGTAGTAAACCCCCCAAACCAATCAAATCTTAAGTTCGAGTCAGAGTCTAGTTTTGTTATTCATAGTGTCTCTAGGTTTCGATAATCCGGTTTACCATTAAGTTGTGCTACACTTGATAGGTCCACTTGCCTGTTAGTGCGGTTTAGTTAGAGGATATTCCTTTTATTATTTAGGAGTCTAGGTTAGGTTTTATAGTTAGTATTTTATAGACCGTCCGGATGACATCAAGTTTTTAGCGCCGTTGCCGGGGACACTTGGCAATAGCAATATTAACTCTGATTAGTTCTTTGTTTGATTTTTTGTTTATCTGTTTTCTTTGAGTCTGTTTCGTGTGCTTATCCTACGTGCTACTTGTGTGTCATATCTGTGAGTCTAATTTAGAATCGAGTCCTTCTGTTTTTGAGTCTCTATTTCTTTTTCCTGTTGAGTATTTCTGTTTATGCACAATACTCGTTCACAGGGATCATCACCATATTTGTCACACCCCTAAATTCCACTAACGAAGTTTTACAATTTAGAAAGTGACAAACGAGGATCTCAGTCCTTAGTTACATTGAACGACACTATATGGGACTTAAATAGAAATATCATAAACGATCAGAGTAAATGCGGAAGCGATAAATGAAAGTAAATGCGCAAAACAAATGCGTGCAAAACAAACTTGCCCAAAAGTCCATTCCAAAAGGAATAAATGGAAACAGTTCAAAACCTATTATTAAATAAGAAATTAAATTTAGGACTCCATGCGTGTCTTAGATGTGCACCTGTGCCTTAACTTAGCGACCTGAGAAAACATGAAAGAAAAGATGTCAACACGAGGTTGGTGAGTTCACAGGTTTCAGTTTGTAACAATGTTTAACAAGTTAATGTACATTCAATATATTAATCAACAGGTAGCTAACCCATATACATGTTAACTAATGCGCTCGCAACCGAAAGCTGACTGTTTATGTGTTTGCCTCCCACCAGGCCTATCAACCATGGTGCATGTTTAGGTCAATGTTGCACCCGTTCGACCTCCAGTCGAGTTAGCGCGACTAACGCGGGTGAGGTTTATCAAACCCAATAGTACTACTCAAATTACCTCGCTATGTTCATATTAATGGTCCGATGTGAGGACTTAATGATAGATGTGTACGCATAGTCAAACAAGTGATAACATATATGAATACAAAAACCAAAAGCGTTTACGTTATGTTTTCTCCCCCAGTTTAAAACAGTAAAAGGGGCCGTGAAAACTCACATGCGCTGCATAGTAGGTAGTATCACACAAGTATGAGATTTGAATATCAAGCGTTAGCCCAACACGGCTCACGAATGCCCTAGAATTACATCATAATTATTGGGGATAAAATGAGATATATTGGGATATGCGACGGTAACACGGAATGTTGAATGTCCTAAGAGAAACGCTCTAAAGATCAAGAGTAGACGAACATGTCTACGAGAATACGAATTTCTAAGTTAAATAATTAGAATGATTACGATACGCGACAAAAGACGATAATTACAATAATTAATAAATATATTCAATTAAATAATGATCTAGAAAAATAATATTATTATATTATTTTTAACTCGTATAGTTAATACGATAACTATTTATGTGGCGAAAATAATAATAAATTATTTTTAATCGAGAATATAATTACGGGTAAACAATATAAACGATTATATTATTTATAAGTTTGAAACATCTAACAATCTTTAAAAATGTGACGAAAATAATAATTAAATAACTAATATTTTAACTGAGACCACGGATTGAGAATAATATAAATAAATTATTTTTTTTGGAGACAAAGATTTAATAATACCATAATATATTAATATAATAGTGAACAATAATAAAAATGAGTTAAAAAATTCCAAACCCGAGCCTATGGGTGATTTTTCAGACTAAAATCTTTTAATATATAACTATGATAATTTAGAAAATGATTTTAATTACAAAATATCAACCAAATATGTAATTAAAAAGAAAACATGGGTGGAGGGTTCGAACCCAGGTCTCCTCCCCAACATCCAACAGTCTTAACCAACCCAGCTCCAAACCGAATTGCAAACAGACCCGGAACAAAATGCTTTTATCAAACAAGTCCCTGAGGTTTCCCCCATGCCAACCCACGACCGATCCTCAGTCCCAATTCCCTCAATTCCGATTGCAAAACATCAAAACAGTAAAGGGGTTTTGTTCCTTAAAGTATTTCAATCCTGGGGTGGGTTTTAATTTGAAAAACAACAAGTTTAATTTATATCAAATCTGACAAATTCGATGTTTCCGAATCTGTCCATATATTTTAATTTCATTAATATCATCGTCAAGATCAAAACCCCCAACATTAATATGGATGAACCCTAATTTATAGATCAAGTACAATTCGATTACATGAGATACAATAATCATGGGGCTTTCAAAGATTAACAGATTGCGAAACTAGCCATGCGATTTAATTGAATTAACATCGGGGTTTAGGGTTAGATTCGATTAAACCCGAATTGTATGAACTCTAGAATCGAATCATAGTTAATTCGATAATGTAACCCCAAATTGATAAGGGGCTTTTGATCTAGGCACATAAACGAAAGTAAACAATAAGGAAATTACCAGAAACGAATTCGAATTGAAGGTTCCCGAGTGATTTGGTTGCCGACACTAACGGGTTCGATCTCCGGTGAGTGTGAATGCTTCTTCGATCAAAATGATGTACGTAATAGCTTCTGATAGATGCTCTTTAGGTGTGTGTATGCTCAAATTGTAAAAACAATACACGGATTCTCCAAATTTGATGAAGGGGTTGACGGTTTCGACCGAAATGGTTTGATTAGCCATTAATTGGCTTAATTCACGATTGATGAAGCTGTTAATGGTCGTAATGATGCTTGTTAAAGACATGAACGTTTTTCAGTTACAATATCAAACGAAAATCGATCGTGGGATTTGAATTTTGAATCAAAGATAGCGATTTTGACATTTTAAAAGTCAATAGGAATTCAAAACTTGAATTTTGACTTCAAGAGTCAACAGAAATAGAGTTTGGGCTAATGTCACAACTAGTCCCTATAGTTCTAGTTCAATTAATGATAGAAATAGTCCTTGGGTTTTGAGTTAGGTTAAATAAGTTAAGACTTAACTGGATTTGACTAACAAAGTTAGTTTAAAAATTCTGGATTGTTACAATATTCTACTTTCTTGGAGCCCGAACAAGAGCTTCACGAGCGCAACCGCGACTTTCGGGAGCGTTTGAAACAGTTGTGAGAAAACCAGGTACGTCCTATTAGCCCTATTCCATTTCCTACTATGGGCGACGCTGGTCCTCTAGCGAGGCGTACAGTATACCAGAGGGCTAGTGATGGGGTCACGGGTGCGAGATCTTCGATCACTCGCCCCACCATTCCTAATGTCAATTCTTGGCAGATCAAATCACATGTCATGAGTACGATCATTCATGCCACTCAATTTCATGGCCTCGAGGATGAGGATGCACCGGACACTTGTCCTGTTTTGTTTGTATATGTGATACCTTTAATATCAAGGGTGTGTCTGAGGACGCTATCTATCTGTGTCTCTTTCCATTCTCGCTTTCTGGGCGTGCATCCACTTGGCTTGACACCCTCCCGGACAACTCTTTTACCACTTGGGAGGATCTTCAAGCCAAGTTCTACAAAAATTACTATCCACCTTCCAATGCCGCTCGCCTCAGGGATCAAATCCATTCCTTCCGGATGGATCCCGACGAGCCTTATCACTTGGCTTGGGAGGGGTTCAACACGCTGTTGAGCCGATGTCCCCAGCATTGTCTGTTAGACTGGGCAATAGTGGAGAAGTTCTATAATTGCCTCACCTTCGAGAAGCAGCAAATGTGTAACACAACTGCGGGAGGCCATATCATGGATAGACTCGAGCCTGCTGAGTGCGAGGAAATGTTCGAGAGCTTCGCTCAAGCCGAACAGCAGTATCCATCTAGTAGGACTTCCATTCCTAGTGCTAGATCATCCACCTCATCTTCTAGAGGTGTGTATCAGGTCACTCCTGATTCTAGTGTGGCTGCTGCACTCGCCTCAATGGCTAATGAGATAAAGGAGCTGAAGCTCAGTGCTCAATGGTGTGAAGTGTGCAAGGGAGGACATGACACCGGGACTGCCTAGTCAATAATCTAGAGCATGTGAGCTATGCTGGTAACCAGTACCAGAACCAAAGGTACAACAATAAAAATTCATTTGGCTCGGGATGGAGATCTGCAAGCAACCCATCAGGGTTTAATGGTCGCCAGCAGTTTCAGCAGAATGGATGAGGAGATACAGGAGCTAGCTCGGGAAGTAGTGTCGACACGAGTGCGATAAATGAGATGATCGAGAATCAGACTTAGATGCTTGCCCACCTGGTCCAGAGGGATAGGGAAGCTAGGCAGAGATTGGACAGCCATGATACACTACTGAAGAATCAGCAATCCGCTTTCCATGATCTGCAATGCACTGTTGAGGACACCGCTAAGAGTCTGAAGGATCGACAGGGAGGTCAATCTTCAGGCTCCAACGCTTCAGTGATGGCCGTGTCGGTCATGAGTGTGGAGGAGAAAGAGGTTGTAGAGGATGAATCCCACTCCAGCAAGTATAACATTCCGTCACCTGAGAAGGTCAAGAAGATTGACTGTAGGGCTAGATTCGCTGAGATCAATGCTAAGATGACCGAGGAACAGGTGGATGAGGAGATGATAGTTGAGGTACATGCTGAGAAGGCAGAGGAGAAGAAGAAGAAGAGGGTGGATATGAAGACCCAGAGATTGACCTGACTCGTGTTCCCTACCCAGCACGTTTGTTGCCATTTAAGCAAGCTAGGGAGCACGATCACTTCCTTGACATGTTCAAACTTCTCAAGGTCAATCTCACGCTCATAGAGACCCTCCAGAGTATGCCAAAGTATGTAAAGTTCCTTAAAGATCTTCTTTACAACCAGAAGAACCGAAATTCCCTTACAGTTCTAGAAGGTAGAGTGGCATGGCCAAACATCATCCCAAGGTCTCAAAAGTCTCACTTAGTGAGTAATGCTCTACAGTGGTGCAGAACAAGCTGCTAGAGAAACTTGGAGATTTGGGTCGTTTCACGATCCCATGTCACCTAGGCAGTCTGCCTTTGCACCACGCGTTGGCCGATCTAGGTGCTAGCATCAATCTGATTCCATATGCCTTATATAAGCAGCTAGACCGAAGCGAACCACGGCCGACGCGCATGAGCATTTTCTTGGCTGACCACTCAGTCAAGTATCCACGGGGGATTGTGGAGAATCTTCTGGTGAAAGTAGGCAAATTTGTCTTCCCTGTGGATTTTGTCATTCTAGATATGGAAGTGGATGATGGAGTCCCACTCATCTTAGGGCGCCCATTCCTACACACCGCCAAGGCAGTAATCGATGTCTTTGACGGGAAACTCACACTTAGTGTGGGGGATGAGTCAATTATATTTGATGCAACAAAGTCCCGGGAGGATGTTGGCGAGCATAGCCACTCCGTGTGCATGCTTGATGCCTCCATGGACGATCATCGGGACTCTAATCTAATAGCGGACACTGTTGATAGGGATGAAGGAGAGACGATAGAGGAGCCTCAGGATTAGCTGGAGGAGTTTGAAAAAAAAAACTGGTAGGTTTTAGGTGCTGGCGATGATGATTACAGTTTGAATGACATATTAGCACAAGTAGGGTCGATAATCTGTGATACACCCGGTGTAGAGAGTGTTGAGGATAATGATGACCCAGGTGGGGTTTTAGAGGTCCTTGCTATAGAAAATCCAATTCCTGAACCTCTGCTTACTCTTTGTTCTGAGGAAAGAGTTGTTAATCCAACCCCTAGCTCTAGTGCCCCTAGGTTTAGGCCACCCCATAAGAGAACCCATACTTTCATAGAACTAACTGGCTTAGGAATTGTCCAAACCCCAAGTGTGGGGACGTTTAGGGAGAGTAAATTGCTTGGTTATTTGATGAATATCTTCTTCGGGCCGGGTAGGTATAAACTTTGGTGTAAAGATTTGAATGCTAAATGTAAAATGATTTCATTGGTTGGGAATAGTATGATTGTGTTGATGTGTAGGACCGGGAGGCCGCGTAGAATGAAGGCGGTTCCGGTTAGGATCAAGGAGAAACCTCCTGGTAGGTTTATTTGATTCTCGGGAAAGTGCCCGAGATGTAGAGTTTTTATGCATTACTTGGTTGAGTCCGTGTCTTTTTCTGTGTTTTTCGGAATTGTGTTTTGTGTGTGTCGTATCTTGCAGGGATTCACGCTTGATTTGGCGCGGGAAATTGTTGGAAACGAAGTAACAGGTATGTTTTACATTGGTTTATATCATTGGAAGGAGTTTTGAGAAAATTGGGTGAAAAATATTTTTAATGGGTCAAAATTTTTCTAAGTATGAAAAGTGGAAATTTTAATAATCTTTCTGTCAAGAGACCTTCCTCGCGGTACGCGAGGGACTGGCCAATGTTTCTCGCGGTACGCGAGGCAACCCTAAATCCGTAAAAAAAACCCTAAAATCGATTTAAGTAGATTTTGATATCCATTATGAGAGGAGTTCGATTTCCAGCCGTCTAGAACCTGTCTTGGGGCGATTTTAGGAGCAAGAAGAGGAATTGGAACAGAAAGATTTAAGCTTTTGGATTCCGGGTTTGTTGAATAACTTGATCAGTTTTTAAAGATTGAAACTTTACCTTTAATTGTTTGTGATTGAACCATGTCTTTGTCTATTACTTCTGTTTTGATGTTTTGGATGATGATTCTTGGCTAAATCTCTAATACTGACTGGGTCATTAGATGAATACTTGTAAAAGTTCAGATTTTTGTCGGTTTTGGATTCAATTAATGGTTTAATGATTTTGTAAACAATCTTGAGTTAATAATTGTGATGAATATGCATGTTTAATTCTGGTTTTGAGTTGGTTAATGTGCTACATGTTATCTTATTGAATGTCTTTCATAAATAGATGCATGTTTAGGTTGTTTGCTTGTTGTTGATGACCTGAGTGGTTTGCTAGACGTAGTGATCCATAAGAACGTTAGTTGAATCTTGATTAGAGGTGAATGTGTGTCCTAGTTCAATACCCGAGAGGTGAGAATTAGTTGTCTAGTCTTCGTCATTAGGAATATGAGTTTTAACAGTCTGAGAGGATGTTAGTATCAGGTGTCTAGTGATTGCTGCTAGGTCAAGTCATAGTCGTTATCTTAAGTTTACCCCGTGCGTTCCTTGAATGTATGGTGGATAGTGAGACTGAAAGGTAATCTGTCCATTAGGGTACATTATCATAGTTGGAAATACCTGAGAAGTGATCCGACAATCTGGTGAGTTTAGAACACTTTAGGTAGCTTAGTTGGTGACACCCTGAGAGTGATTAGGGATCCACTAGGTTGCCTTTAGCAGTTATCATTAGAATCCCAGATCCATCATTGTTTCCAGAACCGGTAGAAGTTGTGCTTTGCAAGTTGGATTCCGACCTTGGTGGTATTCTTCCTATTCCTGATATTTTCCTTAGTTCTTTCTCTTGATAGTTGAGTCGATCTTAGTTTTCTGCATTTATTAGTTAATCTTTAGTGTAGTAACCCCAAACCAATCAAATCTTAAGTTCGAGTCAGAGTCTAGTTTTGTTATTCGTTGTGTCTCTAGGGTTCGATAATCCGGTTTACCATTAAGTTGTGCTACACTCGATAGGTCCACTTGCCTGTCAGTGCGGTTTAGTTAGAGGGTATTCCTTTTATTACTTAGGAGTCTAGGTTAGGTTTTATAGTTAGTTTTTTATAGACCGTTTGGATGACATCAATCCTTTTAGCTGAACCTTTTCCTCATTACTTAATATGAGAGATAAACTAGAAAAACATAATAAGAATGCATCCAAGAGTGACACGTGTCAACTAATATTTTATTTATTAGTATACTGTCACACCCGTAATATTGCACAGTTATCTAACCAGAGTAGTACCTCCAAAAGATATGTTCCGAGGAAAAAGAACGATGGGTCTAGGAGAGATTTATACACCGTCCTTTTCTAGACAGATATGTTTCGAGTTAACTACATATCGGTCAGAAGGTCGCCTTTTAGTTACTATGACGTTGATACCAAGAACACATAACAGAAGCTAAGTCATAAAACTTCTTCAGTAATAACTTAACTGTTTTACATCATAAACCATACTTCCGTTACAAACTTAACCAGATGTCAGGACTTATAGCTTTTCCATGAGTGCCTTCATCTATCAGAGTATTCAATCAACAAGTCTCCATAATAGCCGTCTATCTGGAATGTCATATAAGAATCTATCTAAAAGATTTAGAAAAAAACCAGGTCAACATAAGTTGGTGAGTTCACTTTTAAAATCATTTGGTTTTGAAACCGGGGTTCAAAATGATATCTGTTAGCAATTGTCACACCCTGGCCGGCGGCGGATTATACGCCGGGGCTGACGCGGTTGTTCATAAGCACATGATATCTATTAAATATGATAATATTTATTATTCAAATTAAAATCATCCGTTACAGTTGGAAATAGAAAACAAAGAGTTCAACATAACATAATTAAATTAAACTAGGTCCATCTCCTATGTGATCATGTAGTCCTCAAACAGGTGCACCTGAAACATGTAATTAACTATCAACTACAACTAGTTGGTGAGATACATAGGTTTTGACACCAAAAAGAGTTAAGTGTAGTTTACAATTCAATATGTTCAAAGCATGTCTAAAACATATATGTGAAACATACAAGGTTCCAAGCATACAATTCTAGCCTGATAATAGAAAACTAGATACGCAATCTCACTGATTTACATTTTTGAAAAAGGGGTAAAATGATACCCAAGTGGTAAGTTAGTACCCAACAAAACCCACCAAGGTTTTGTGCTAAGTTATAGTTTCGGATTCCCATATAAATAATCATGTTAGGTACTACCTTAGGCTTGGGCTGCAAGTTAATGAATGTACTAACATGAACACATGTAATGGTCACCAAGTAGTTTAAGACATAAAGCATAAAGACCAAAGCATAAAAACAAAGGTATTGAATTGTGTAAGTAATGTAATTGTAAACATGTTTCACCCCAAAAGTATAAAAATGTAAAAAGGGGCTATCTAAACTCACATTGGATTTGTAGCTTGAATCACAAGTACGGGTAGTTGCACAAGTTGTTTAGCTAACCACAAGGTTAACCTATGTTTGCATTTATATATGTATCTATGCCATGCTCAAAAGATTTAAGTAAGGGTTGAGCTAGGTTGAATGAGTGTGTATCTATTTGTTGTGAATAATGTGTTTGTTAATAAGGAAATAATATGTTTGTTTAATAAAGAAAATAATATGTTCATTGATAAAGGATTGAATACAAGTTTATATATATATTCCTGAGATTCACCATTTGTTTGATTCCACCTTTTTCTTTTTAATGGATTTTTCATATCTAGATCCATAAAAGATTGTTCTTGTTTATAGAATTCTGTTAACATAGTTTTTCCTTGTAAAATGTCTTCGACTAGTGGTAGATTATAATAATTTTGTAGTTTTTTGTAACTCTTTTCATAAGTTAATCCTAATTCTGTTATACAATCTATTATCATATTATCTACTTCTTCCTGTATATTTAATTCGGTGAATTTTCTGTCTATAATTTGTTCTATAGTTTTATTTGTTTCTTCTATTTTAAAAGCTGTTAATTTATCTTCTTCAAAATCGTCTAAATAATCTATTATGCTGTAATCTGCTTCTTCTTCTTCGAAACGTAAGAATTCTGTATTTATTTCTTCATCTTCTGTATCGTAGATGGGACCTTTGTCACTATCTTCTTCTAAATTCATAGAATTATTTTCTATAGTGGTTTCATTATTTTCTTCATTTATATTAGTATTCTGTTCAAAATCTACAAATCTTATGCTTTGTAATCCATCTGTTCCTTACTTAGAAACCACATTAGGACCTATAGCTCTAGGGATTTGGCAAAGCAAAAAAACACAAGACCCAGAAAGTATAAATGCATTAAAAACCTTAGGAGATAACCCGTATAACTTCACATCCGAAATTTGGACTCTTATTCTAGGAGTAGATCCAGCAAAGAATAATAGCCTAATACAAGATACAACCATTAGAAACTTAGAACAGTTAAGTATAGCCGATATGAAATATATAAATGAATTCACAGTAGACTTCACAAGGCTCCTGTCACAAACAGGGCAAGCAATGGAAGATAATCTATGTGATAAATTCTTTATAAAATTACCTGGAGATCTAGGTAGAAGTATACATGAATCATGGAAATCAACATATGGTACACAACTCGGTTTAGGAATAGGACCTAGAATAACTTATACATTCGGGATATTAGAAGATAAGTGTAAAGAAGTAGCCCTACAAGAACAGCTTAAACGAAATGCTTATGCATTTTGTAAAACATCAATTTACACTCCCCAAGCTTATGGATTTTATGATAAAAAGAAAAAATTAAGAAAAAGTACAACTTATAATAAAAATTACAAATATAAATCCAATTACAAAAATAAATACATACGAAAACCACAAACAAGAAAAAGGAAATATTTTATTTGTGGCGATGAAAGTCATCTAGCAAACAGATGCCCAAATAAAAACAAAAACACAGAAAGATCAAACTTAATAGAACAATTAAATGACTATGAAATAGAAATTATAAAAACATATGATTCTGGAAACGAGTCTGTTTACAGTATTTATAGTGAAGACGAACAGCCAATAACAAAAGTCACATATACCTATATGAATACAGAAGAATGTATACACAACTTGATAAGTCAAAAAGGAAATAACCATATAATATGTTACAACTGTGGATATTATCCAAGCATAGAAAAAAGACTACAATGTAACAAATGCTTTAACGAAATTTGTTGTATATGTCTCAAAAAATTATACAATGAAAACATAGAAGAAGTAATAAAAATAAATGCTAGCAGTAGTACATCAAAATTAGAAGACAAAATAGAAAAACTAGACTTAATAATAGAATTACATGATCTTAAGATAAAAAATATGGAAAACAGAATACAAGAATTAGAAGATCATATAATCTGTAGAATCAAAAAAGATTACGAGCATAGTTTACATACATATAATATACATCTAAACGCCTTAACAGATCTAGTAATCAACTTAGGAATAAATCTACAAAAAGAGTCTATTTTTAACAGACAAGTGTTTGATAAAATAAAGACAAAAATAAATAATAAAACATAAGAATATAAAAAATATATAGAAAATCTAGATTTCATTAAAGATCAAAACAACCAAATCCATAAAGAATTAAAAGAAATTAGAAAAAATAACTTAGATAAACAAGATTTAAATAACGACATAAAGAAAGTTACTGAAGCCATAAACAAGTTAAGTTTAGAAGATATAAAAATACAACCGAAACCTTATAAACATTGGCAATCAAGAAAATGATGAATAGAAATTTCTTAAGACAAGGAAGACTATTACAAGAAGCAAGAAACACTACAAGTAATATACAAGATACTATAACATTTGATACTTTTCTAAATAGAATAGTTATAAGAGGTTCAGGATCTACTAGGACAACACCTACAGTACAGTTAGAAGAAGAAATAGATCTCGATAGAAACATAAATCTATACAATCAACATCAACTTGATATTCTAAACCCAAAAATATTATACCAAACAGGAATCCTAAACATCAATACAACATTAATACGAACCAGTAGAGAAGAAAGCTTAAGGGTTATAGACAAAACAGTAACAGTAGACTTAATTTCACAAGAAACTATACAAAAAATTAAGCAATATGGTAAAAACTTTGTTCATACATGATTAATAGTCATAGGAATAAAAGCTTTAGGAAGAAAAACATTAGGAACAAAATTATTAGCCTTAATATTAGATAAAAGTTGGAAAACATAATTAAAAAATGCTATAATATCAGGAATGGAAGTTGACCTTAGTCAAAATATAGCTCTATTCTACTGCACACTAGGAATCTTAAAAGACATTAGAGATCTAAAAAACTTAAAAATAGCATTACAAACCAAAGGTTATGAAAATTATGAAGGGAATAACATAGTTATAAGTATAAGAATGCTAGGAAAAGCTAGTAACAGATCATATATATATATAGGGAATGAATCATTTGAGAACTCTTAAATATATTGAGAACTCCGAGAACTCCTATAAATGGTTTATATTTTTTAAATTTTGTATTTTTTATATATTGTCGTATATGTTTATGTACATAAAAAACAATCAAACTAATTTTTACATATGTTTTTATATTTTTAAATTTTACCTACACTTGTGTAGTTATGTGTAGGTTTTACTACCTACACATGTCTAGGAAAAAAAATTAAAAATGTAAAAAACATATGTAAAAATTAGTTTGATTATTTTTAATGTAAATAAACACACATGACAATATATAAAAAATACAAATTTCAAAAAATATAACTCATTGATAGGAGTTCTCAAGATATTTAGAGTTTTCAAATGATTCTAACCATATATATATATATACACATATAATGTTTTTGTTTACAAAATAATGATCACGTATTTAACTAATATCCATTTGAATATATAGATAATTAGATTAATAAAGTATACTTTTTAATTAATTAAATAGTTAAATGGATAATAAAGAGGACATAAGTCATATTAAATAACTGTGTAATAAAAATAGTTAATAGGGCTTTTAAATAAAATGATTATATACATTCTTAATTAGAGATTATTAGTTTTTAATTCTCTAAAATGATTAAATAATTATTTAAAATTTTTAGGTTAACAATATGGTTCATAAAAATATTCCCGAGTCTCAGGAGTTTTATAAAATAATTTTTACAAGAAAAATGGTGTTAAAATTCGATTTAAAAACAAAATTTAAAAAAAAGTGCAGACCACGGGACTCGAACCCGGGTCTTCTCGGAGAGGACAAGCACACAAACCACTAGACCAGGGTCTGGTAGTGGTTTAAAGGGGGTTTCAAATTATTTTAACAGACAGGTTCCACGCGCGCAAAAGGGAAAAATGAGGCATGGGGCTGGTTTCGAACTCACGACCAAGTGATCTAGGCGTCATGCCTTGGTTAATTATCAGACGCGAAAAGCTTATGACACCCAACCCGTACTCGTCTCCTTCCCCAAACGATACCGTTCAAAACCCTAGCATCATTCTCACCCGATTCGATACAGATCGACAACGAGGTCATGGGGTTTTTAATCCTTGGATTAAAACGAAACCAAAGACGCAAGTTTTTTAATCCTTGGATTAAAACAAAACCAAAGACGCAAGTTTTACCTAAAATGATTATGATTCGGAGGAGAACGACAACGGGGAGGGCTTCGGCAATCTTCGAACTCGGTAGGGCTTTGGGGGTGGAATGCAACGCTATCAAGTGTTTAGAAAGATTATGGTGTGTTGTATGAAGGTGTGTCATTCGATTGTATTGGCCAATTTCATCTTAAATGCACGAATTGATGTGAGACTTGATTGGTGACGGTTACGGGACGATTAGGCTTAAATTCATTTAATTTTGTTGTAATTAGCTCGTTAAGAACGGTTAGAACAGTCGCATGATTGATTATACACGTTTAAACGAAGTTAAAACTCACGAATTTGATTAATCTTGCACGAATGTGAGAGGATTGGGTTCGGTTTGACTTTCAAAAGTCAAACCTGCGTTATTTTGTTAAAAAAATGTAAAGGGTTTAAATTGAGGGGTCAAATGTAATCAAGGGGTTCAATGGTTCAAAGGTGTAACATCCCAAAATAAATAGAAACCCAAATAAAGGAAACAAAGTGGGCTTGGCCAAAGTTTCGGCCCATGGGCCCGAAAAATGACAGGGAGCCTTCATAGCAGCAGCCATCAGCCTCTCCCTCATTCACCACACTTGTCACGCAAGTTTCTAGTGAGAGAAAGAGAGAGTGAGAGTTTGGGTCTAGAGAGAGAAAGCTCGGGATCAAGCTCAAAGTCTCGAGGATTGTTGCTCAACATCTCTGGAGCATAAAGAAACGAGAAGGAAGCTGTAACAGGTAATTATTATGCCTAAATCTGAGTTTTTGTAACTTTCGGGTTTCGGGTTAATAATCGAGTAAAGGTTTAGATTTTTACGTGTGAAACTGGAAACAAACCACGGGTTTGGGTTCATGGGGGAAAATGGAACATCTCGAACGTAAAAAGTTCAAAGCTTGATCGATTAGAACAAAGGGACCAGATCTAGGGTTCTGTTTGGGGAAGAAGACTGCACAGTCGAAACTACTAGTTTCGATATGGACGCATCTATCGAAACTACCTAGTTTCGACAGGGGCAGACCCATCGAAACTACCATAGTTTCAATATAGACCCAAGACCTTAACTAAGAATTTATACAAGTCATACGACTCGAAACTACTTAGTTTCGATAAGAAGCAGTGACTCGAAACTACTTAGTTTCGATAAGAAGCAGTGACTCGAAACTACTTAGTTTCGATAAGAAGCAGTGACTCGAAACTACTTAGTTTCGATAAGAAGCCAGGGCTCGAAACTACATAGTTTCGATAAGGAGCCAGGACTCGAAACTACCTAGTTTCGATAATGAAACCATGACCCGAAACATCTGAGTCAAGCCTAGTAATGTCTAAGTGTCCCCTAGGAACACAGCCTTACGCCTATGACTTGATTATACAGATTGTGGGTGACCATAGTGACATTCAGGAACCGGCTAGGTGTAAACAGAAACGATTCATCTGGTGAGTTCTTATTGCCCTTTTTCCTAATGGTTTTGGGCTGGCATGCATACTGGTATAGTATTTTATAAAAATGTTATTTTTATAAAATGAAAGGCAAAGTATAGTATTTTATAAAAATGTTATTTTTATAAAATGAAAGGCAAAGTATAGTATTTTATAAAAATGTTATTTTTATAAAATGAAAGATAAAGAACAGAAGAGCATAGTATTATCTTTTAAACAAGTTTTTGAAAGATAACAATGAGCTAAAGAAAGAACGATAAAGGAGCCGTACTTCGGTACAGCTCGACAGTGACAGTGACAGTGACAGTGACAAATACCATGTTATATGCTTATGTGTTAATATGTGTTATTTGTCTATATGAAAGTTATGTGATTGCATTTCTATTTGTGTAATAGTGTAATTGCATTGCATAATAGTTGCATAGTAGAAAGTCCTGCAGGCATGCTAAAGTAGAAGTCTCACCCTGAGGTGTGAGCAATGCTAAAGGAGTCTTACACTTCGGCGTAAGCAATGCTAAAGGAGTCTTACACTTCGGTGTAAGCAATGCTAAAGGAGTCTTCACTTCGGTGTAAGCGAGAAAGTCTCACCCTGAGGTGTGAGCAATGCTAAAGGAGTCTTGCACTAACGTGCAAGCGAGAAAGAAAGTCCCACCCTGAGGTGTGGGCAGCGCTAAAGTAAAAGTCTTACCCTGAGGTGTAAGCAAGATAGGGATCTGGTCCTCGGACCACGATCCATATGTGATAGTTAAAGTATGATAAAGTCACTTGTCAAGTATAAGTGAAATGATAGACAGAGTACAGTGGGACACCCTAACGGGTTTCCTTAAAGATAAAGTTTTAATGACAGATAATAACGTAACAGATTTATAACTGTAACGTTGTAAAGTTTTAAAGTAATAGTTAAAAGTTTATTTTAAAGAAAGTGAGAGTAAAGCTTATTTTATTTTAATAAAACTAAGCTACCAAAGATAAAGTTTACAGTTTAAAGTAAAGAGAGAACTCACCAGCGTTAGCTGACTTTTAGTATGCATGACAGGTAGAAAGGGTAAAGCGAAAGAAAAGTGAAAGAGCCGTGGGGCTGGATAGTATGGACTTCGGGCTGCAGCACTGAAGACTGACATTTCCAATCCTGATAGTTCATGTTATAGACAATATTTCATGTTATAGTTTGATGAATGATTTGAATTAAAGACTTCCGCTGTAATAGATTCTGATTTCCGGTTTAAGAACTATGTTTGTTATGTTGTGTGCCAACTATGAGATGTACCCGTTTTGGGGCGTTTCAAGTTGGTATCAGAGCCATAGTTTGAGAGATTCAGACATTTGCGATAATGTCTGAACTTAAACTGAGAATGGGACAAAGCAAAGGAAGGGAAGGAATGTCAGTCGGAGCAGCCCGTCCATGGAAAGATAGTAGACAGAAGATAGTCAATGTCCTTACATAGAACATAGACAATAACGCCTTAGTACAGATAGCAGAAAGTAGATGCTTTAGCATAAATAGTACATGCCTTAGCACAGACAGTAGACAGTAGATAGTACGTGCCTTATAGTAGAAACTCTGAACTTGGATGCAAATGTTACTCGGAAAGGAAATGTTCAGAACCCGAGTAGTAAAGTAAATTAGTAATTTCATACCGGTCTCTGTAATTAGTAATTTACAGTACTCGAGGTGTTCTAAATTGTTACCTATCTTGATAACACGAGCTATCTTTGTTCACAGTAGACACTAAATGGCTAGAGCAAAGAGAGGAGGTCGCACTGGGGGTCGTACTGGTCGTCGAGGCCGACCTCCAGGTAACCGGAACCGTCCTGAAGAAAGTGAGCACTCCCGCAACGAAGCTGAATCGGTGCATGTGGAGCTTAATGATAGTGGGAACCATGTGTCGGCTCCTAACAATGCCCCTAATGAGGAGCTTGAGTTGGAACCGATTGTGAAAGAAGCTATAGCGGCAGAGGTTACTTCAATCTTGAAGAAAGTTCTACCAGAAGCATTGGGCGAGGCCCTTAAAGAGTTTAATATAGGGAAGAAAGAAACGAAAGAGGAAAGCAGCAAGAGACTTGGAGTCACTGACAGTGATGATTCTGATTGTGAAATGGCAACCCGGGGTTGCAACTATAAGTCCTTTCGGGGGTGTGACCCGCCGAAGTATGATGGACGGAAAGATGCTGTTGCCACTTTTGAGTGGATAGAGAGAATGAATGGGGTGATCAACATTAGTGAGTGCCGTGATGATCAAGCGGTCAAGTTTGCCGCTCACTCATTCACTAATGAGGCATTAAGCTGGTGGAGATCGATCGAAAGAATCAAGTCTTCTGCTGAGATGAAAAAGATGAAATGGGACGACATGAAAAAGCTGCTAATCACTAAGTTCTGCCCGCAGAACGAGATTGACAGAGTTGAGAGGGAATTTCTGGGGCTCTGTGCTGGTAGTATGACTCATCGCCAGTATACCTCCAAATATCAAGAGTTGGCTCAGCTGGTTCCACATCTGGTGGACACTGAGGAAAAGAGGATTAAGTACTACATCAAGGGACTACCACAGAAAGTCCGTGTGCACGTGAAAGCTAATGCTCCCACGAGTTTTGAATCTGTGGTATCACTTGCTGGGATAGTTTATGATGACTTCGAATCCGCAGACCCACTGCCTACTGAGAAGAAAGTGACCAATGCCGTTAAACGGCCAGCTAAAGAGTGGGCGGGGCCGGAGACGAAGAAACTGAGGATTGAAGATGGGGTTGAATGTGCTAAGTGTGGCAGGAAGCACTCGGGCGAGTGCCGAGTTGGGTTAAATATGTGCTATAGGTGCGGAAAGACCGGACACTACTCTCGAGAGTGTCCCGGGGCACAGTCTTGTTATAACTGCGGGATACCTGGCCACATGGCCAAAGACTGTCGGAAACCCAAGGCTACTGGCACCGAGAAGGGTAAAGAACCTGAGAAGCCGAAGGCAAGGACCCGGGCGTATGCACTGACACAGGAGGAGGCTAGGGGAGACCCAGATGTTGTGTCAGGTACGTTCATCCTTGACCACACTTATGTTTCAGTATTATTTGATTCGGGTGCCAGTAGGAGTTTTATATCATCTTCTAAGTGTAAAAGAATGAAATGCAAAGTTACTAGAGTAGAGCAGGCCTTTAATGTGGAAACCGCAGTGGGCAAGACCATGATAGTAAGTGAATTGGTAGATAATTGCACGATAAAGATTCATGGCCATAGATTCCCAGTTAGGTTGTATGTTATGATCTTGGGAGGATTCGATATAGTTTTGGGTATGGATTGGTTAGCTGCCAACGAAGCCCGAATAATATGTAGACGAAAGATAGTTCAGCTCAAAGCTCCAGACGGTGGCGAGGTTTTGGTGTACGGGGATCGCGACGGTTCACTAACGAACGTCATATCAATGATAAAGGCAGAGAAGTATATAGGGCGCGGATGCGAGGCCTACCTGGCCTATGTGATAGACAATGATGTAAAGGTGAGAGAGTTAAAAGACGTACCAGTGGTATGTAATTTTCCGGGGGTGTTTCCTGAGGAGTTGCCTGGGTTACCACCTGACCGGGAGACAGAGTTCCAGATAGACTTAGTGCCAGGTGCCCAGCCCGTGGCTAAAGCACCGTACCGACTTGCACCTCTGGAGATGAAAGAGCTGATGGTACAGTTGGAAGAACTTTTGGATAGAGGATTTATCAGACCAAGCATTTCTCCATGGGGTGCTCCGGTTCTGTTCGTAAAGAAGAAAGATGGTGCCATGAGAATGTGCATCGACTACAGAGAGTTGAACAAGCGTACAGTAAAGAACAAATATCCGCTACCAAGGATCGATGATCTGTTCGACCAACTACAGGGCGCCAGATGGTTCTCCAAGATCGATCTGCGGTCGGGATATCATCAGTTAAAGGTAAGAGAAGAGGACATACCTAAGACAGCGTTTCGCACGCGTTATGGGCATTACGAGTTTCGCGTGATGTCTTTCGGCTTGACGAACGCTCCGGCAGCATTCATGAGTATGATGAACCAGGTGTGTAGACCGATGCTAGATAGGTCGGTGATAGTGTTTATAGACGACATACTCATTTATTCGAAAAGTGAAGGTGATCATGCTTGTCATCTTCGAGAAGTACTAGAGACGCTACAAAAAGAAAAGTTGTATGCCAAGTTCTCCAAATGCGCGTTCTGGCTTAAGGAAGTCCAATTCTTAGGTCACGTTATCAACGCAGACGGCATTATGGTTGACCCGGCTAAGATAGAGGCAGTACAGGAATGGGAAACCCCGAAGACGCCAACCGAGATTCGGAGTTTTCTGGGATTGGCAGGTTACTATCGAAGGTTCATTCAGGACTTCTCGAGAATAGCTTCGCCACTGACAAAGTTGACACGTAAAGAAGTAAAGTACGAATGGGGTCAGGCTCAGTCCAAAGCATTTGAAGAGTTAAAGAAGAAGTTGACCCAAGCCCCAGTGTTAGCACTACCCGACGGTAACGAGGACCTGGTGGTATATTCTGACGCATCGGGACAAGGGTTAGGGTGTGTTTTGATGCAGAGGGGAAAGGTGATCGCGTATGCGTCACGACAGCTAAAGATCCACGAAATTAACTACCCGACTCACGATTTGGAGCTCGCGGCAGTTGTTTTTGCGTTAAAGATTTGGAGGCATTACCTCTACGGGGTGAAATGCACGATTTATTCGGATCACAAGAGCTTGAAGTATTTCTTCGAACAGAAAGACCTGAATATGCGGCAAAGGCGGTGGTTAGAATTGCTGAAAGACTATGACTGTGAGATCCTATACCACCCGGGAAAGGCGAATGTGGTCGCTGATGCCCTAAGTCGTAAGGAGAATCATTCTCCTATTAGGGTAAAAGCGTACCAGTTAGTGATAACCCCAGATTTTATGACAGAGCTAGAAGCAGCACAGAAGGAAGCACTAAAGGAAGAGAACATAAAGAAAGAAAGAATGGTCGGTCAACAGACAAAGTTAGAGTTAAACACTCATGGAGTGAGGACCAGGTGTGGTCGCATGTGGGTACCGAAGGGCGGAGAGCTTAGGGCCAAAGTACTTGACGAGGCCCATAAGTCTCGATATTCCATCCACCCAGGAACCACGAAAATGTACCAGGATTTGAAGAAAGAGTATTGGTGGCCTAACATGAAGAATGATGTGACCGGATATGTAAGCAAGTGTCTGACTTGCTCACAAGTTAAAGCAGAGCATCAGAAACCGTACGGGAAGATCCAGCCTCTGGAAATACCCGAATGGAAGTGGGAGCGTATCACCATGGACTTTATTACAAAGCTGCCCCGCACAGCAAAAGGCCATGATACGATTTGGGTTATAGTGGATCGTCTGACAAAGAGTGCACATTTCTTGCCAATTCGCGAAACGTATTCATCTGAGAAGTTGGCAGAAGTATTTATCAATGAAATTGTCTCTCGACATGGCGTACCGTTATCAATTGTATCTGACCGGGACACCCGATTTACATCGAGGTTCTGGAAAAGATTTCACGAGTCAATGGGTACAAGACTGAACATCAGCACGGCTTATCATCCACAGACGGATGGTCAATCAGAAAGGACCATCCAGACGTTAGAGGATATGCTCCGCGCATGCATTATAGACTTCGGTGGCAGTTGGGATAGTCACCTACCGTTGGCAGAATTCTCCTACAACAACAGTCACCACACCACGATTGGTATGCCGCCCTACGAAATGTTGTATGGTAGAAGATGCTGAACCCCGGTCTGTTGGGGCGAGGTAGGACAGAAAGAGTTGGGGAGTTTAGAGGTAGTCACAACAACCTCTGAAAAGATTGACCAGATCAAGGCCAGAATGAAAGCTGCACAGGACCGTCAAAAGTCCTACGCGGATAAAAGGCGAAGACCAATCGAATTCAAGGTCGGGGATCAAGTACTATTGAAAGTATCTCCCTGGAAGGGGATCATACGATTCAGAAAGAGAGGGAAGTTAAGCCCAAGATTCGTCGGGCCTTTCAAAATACTAGCACGGGTTGGTGAAGTCGCTTACTGGTTAGAATTACCTGATGAGCTGAGTGGAATTCACCCAACCTTCCACGTGTCGCACTTGCGCAAGTGCCTGGCCGACGAATCGGCACACGTGACACTTGACGACATCGAGATAGATAATAGCCTCAATTACATCGAGGAACCCGTCGCCATATTAGACAGGAAAGAAAAGCGGTTACGGAATAAAGTGATACAGTTAGTCAAAGTACAATGGAAGCATCGTAAAGGTTCGGAAGCTACATGGGAAACCGAGACAGAAATGAAAGAGTCGTACCCGCACCTGTTTGACTTATAACAGGTTTCGAGGACGAAACCTTTCGTAAGAGGGGTAGACTTGTAACATCCCAAAATAAATAGAAACCCAAATAAAGGAAACAAAGTGGGCTTGGCCAAAGTTTCGGCCCATGGGCCCGAAAAATGACAGGGAGCCTTCATAGCAGCAGCCATCAGCCTCTCCCTCATTCACCACACTTGTCACGCAAGTTTCTAGTGAGAGAAAGAGAGAGTGAGAGTTTGGGTCTAGAGAGAGAAAGCTCGGGATCAAGCTCAAAGTCTCGAGGATTGTTGCTCAACATCTCTGGAGCATAAAGAAACGAGAAGGAAGCTGTAACAGGTAATTATTATGCCTAAATCTGAGTTTTTGTAACTTTCGGGTTTCGGGTTAATAATCGAGTAAAGGTTTAGATTTTTACGTGTGAAACTGGAAACAAACCACGGGTTTGGGTTCATGGGGGAAAATGGAACATCTCGAACGTAAAAAGTTCAAAGCTTGATCGATTAGAACAAAGGGACCAGATCTAGGGTTCTGTTTGGGGAAGAAGACTGCACAGTCGAAACTACTAGTTTCGATATGGACGCATCTATCGAAACTACCTAGTTTCGACAGGGGCAGACCCATCGAAACTACCATAGTTTCAATATAGACCCAAGACCTTAACTAAGAATTTATACAAGTCATACGACTCGAAACTACTTAGTTTCGATAAGAAGCAGTGACTCGAAACTACTTAGTTTCGATAAGAAGCAGTGACTCGAAACTACTTAGTTTCGATAAGAAGCAGTGACTCGAAACTACTTAGTTTCGATAAGAAGCCAGGGCTCGAAACTACATAGTTTCGATAAGGAGCCAGGACTCGAAACTACCTAGTTTCGATAATGAAACCATGACCCGAAACATCTGAGTCAAGCCTAGTAATGTCTAAGTGTCCCCTAGGAACACAGCCTTACGCCTATGACTTGATTATACAGATTGTGGGTGACCATAGTGACATTCAGGAACCGGCTAGGTGTAAACAGAAACGATTCATCTGGTGAGTTCTTATTGCCCTTTTTCCTAATGGTTTTGGGCTGGCATGCATACTGGTATAGTATTTTATAAAAATGTTATTTTTATAAAATGAAAGGCAAAGTATAGTATTTTATAAAAATGTTATTTTTATAAAATGAAAGGCAAAGTATAGTATTTTATAAAAATGTTATTTTTATAAAATGAAAGATAAAGAACAGAAGAGCATAGTATTATCTTTTAAACAAGTTTTTGAAAGATAACAATGAGCTAAAGAAAGAACGATAAAGGAGCCGTACTTCGGTACAGCTCGACAGTGACAGTGACAGTGACAGTGACAAATACCATGTTATATGCTTATGTGTTAATATGTGTTATTTGTCTATATGAAAGTTATGTGATTGCATTTCTATTTGTGTAATAGTGTAATTGCATTGCATAATAGTTGCATAGTAGAAAGTCCTGCAGGCATGCTAAAGTAGAAGTCTCACCCTGAGGTGTGAGCAATGCTAAAGGAGTCTTACACTTCGGCGTAAGCAATGCTAAAGGAGTCTTACACTTCGGTGTAAGCAATGCTAAAGGAGTCTTCACTTCGGTGTAAGCGAGAAAGTCTCACCCTGAGGTGTGAGCAATGCTAAAGGAGTCTTGCACTAACGTGCAAGCGAGAAAGAAAGTCCCACCCTGAGGTGTGGGCAGCGCTAAAGTAAAAGTCTTACCCTGAGGTGTAAGCAAGATAGGGATCTGGTCCTCGGACCACGATCCATATGTGATAGTTAAAGTATGATAAAGTCACTTGTCAAGTATAAGTGAAATGATAGACAGAGTACAGTGGGACACCCTAACGGGTTTCCTTAAAGATAAAGTTTTAATGACAGATAATAACGTAACAGATTTATAACTGTAACGTTGTAAAGTTTTAAAGTAATAGTTAAAAGTTTATTTTAAAGAAAGTGAGAGTAAAGCTTATTTTATTTTAATAAAACTAAGCTACCAAAGATAAAGTTTACAGTTTAAAGTAAAGAGAGAACTCACCAGCGTTAGCTGACTTTTAGTATGCATGACAGGTAGAAAGGGTAAAGCGAAAGAAAAGTGAAAGAGCCGTGGGGCTGGATAGTATGGACTTCGGGCTGCAGCACTGAAGACTGACATTTCCAATCCTGATAGTTCATGTTATAGACAATATTTCATGTTATAGTTTGATGAATGATTTGAATTAAAGACTTCCGCTGTAATAGATTCTGATTTCCGGTTTAAGAACTATGTTTGTTATGTTGTGTGCCAACTATGAGATGTACCCGTTTTGGGGCGTTTCAAAAGGGGGTTCAACGAAATTCATTTCCTTTGAATCTTTATGTTTTACATGATTCATTTTAATACATTTATGAGGTTTACACTATGAGTTGAATATGTTTTATAAGATTTGTCCAACATATATATATATATTTAAGACTAGTTATTTATTAATAACTTAGCATTACATGTTATAAAAAGTAACATTTGTATTTGTATATGTGTTTATATATATATATATATATATATATATATATATATAGGTTTAGAAAATAACTATATATATATATATATATATATATGGGGAGGTTCAAATAAGAAGTTTAATTTGGCTAAGAAGCCTAAAAAACAATCTGATCCATTCAATTGGATGATCAATTGTAGAGATTTAAGTGTAGGAAAAAAAGGGTGGAAGGGTATTTAAGTAATAACCACTTTTGTTGACTTTTTTCAACTTCCCCCACTTTTTTTAAACGTTCATAACTTTTTCATAGAACATTATTTTTTTTTAAATTACACTATAAAATCGAGCGTTTTTTATCTTTAATTTGAGTATAGTACCGCTATATTTTTTTTATAAAAACAAAATCGACACTTGATGAAATTGTGCTAATTTACGTAAATGTGCTGGTTTATAGTAAAACAGCACAATTTAGCACATTAAAATTTTGCTGGTTTCTGTTAAAATAGCACACTTTACGTAAATGTGCTGGTTTCTTTAACTTGTGCTACTTTTTGTCAATTATTATATGCCTAATTTGGTATCATTCATTAAAAATAAAAATTTATAGCATCTATACATCAATAACATGGTTCAGTGGTAGGCAACAAAAAACTTATGCATCAAAATTTTGTTTTGTGCTGGTTTGTTTTATGCTGGTTTGATGTACCAGTTTTGTTGTGCAGGTTTTATTTGTGCTTGATTAGCTAAGAAGAGCAAGTTACACAATTAACCGTGTTATTTTGGTGTTGTTTTATAGTAAAACAACACATTAATTGTTATGTTTGGTATTGTTTTATGATAAAACAACACATTTACGAAACCAACACATTTACGTAAAGTAGCACAATTTCATCAAGTGTTGATTTTATTTTTACAAAAATATATAGCAATACCATACTCGAATTAAAGGTAAAAAATGCTCGATTTTATGGTGTAATTTTTTAAAAAAAAATAAGGTCAAATGAAAAAGTTATGTACGTTTAAAAAAAGTGGAGGAAGTTGAAAAAAGTCAACAATTGTGGGTTTTTCAAAAATGCCCCTCCACCCTTTATTTTCCCTACACTTAAATCTCTACCATTGATCATCCAATTTTATGGATGAGATTGGTTCTTAGACTTCTTAGCCAAATTAGAATTTTTAGGAGAACCATCCCCTATATATATATATATATATTTATAGATGTATTAAAACCTTTATCTACATAAATGATCTTGAAACAATTGTACTAATTGTAGGTATGTATGTATGTACAATCATTTATTGTATTGGATAAATAAGATAATTTTATTGATGTAAGACATTAAAATAAAAGTATTACAATTGCCGTAATCGTTAAAATAGAAGCCGGAATTTCCTGGGGATTACAACAATAACTAACATTCTTTTTCCAATAGCGACAATGATTGGATTTCACAAATATTCTGGTTTCACAATCATTATTTGAAAACACATCTTGAATTAATTTGTATCACAACTATATAACAAGAATTTCTATCATATGTCCTAAAACTGAAACAGACGGTAATCTGACCATATTGTCCAAACTAGGCAATAGTTTACTACCGAAACTGAATAGTAGATCACCCCGAAACTGGAGGCTTTGTCGACACAGGAATTACAATCATGATACACCCCACCACATGAAAGCTTTTATCTGACACACTAATAACAATTCAAGATACTCATTCTCAAAATATTGTTTCCATAAATTGTATTCAAATCTGGTTTCATATTCGCATTCGAAGTTATAAAATCATTTCATACAAAACCTCTTTATAAAATCAATCTCATTTTATATGAAAACCATTTATAAAACATTTCCCAATTAGATGAACTCACCTCGACAGTATCTCAACTTATTGTATCAATAATACGACAAATACTTCGGACAACACCTCGATGTATATTTAACTTCTTAATAGGAAGCTATAATAAGCTAAAATATATAACCAAATATAAGTAACTAAGTTGTCTAGAAATCAAACTTGTAAAAGCGTAGCGACACTCTAGCACGGACCCCTAGGCTAAGTGTGTGTGTGGATGTGTGTGTTTGAGTGTTATTGTGTGTGTGGATTATGTTCCAATGGCTCTAGTCATCGATTTCTATTTATAGGGCAACTTCAGACCCATAGGGGACCGTTATCCGGGGGGTTGTCGGTCCGTTACCGCCTCCAACCGCTATTTTGCCTTCGGGCTTACGTGTCGGACTGCTATGAGATTCTACTCGGTCCGTTATCGATCACTTGTCCATGTCAGACCGCTATGGTAAGGATGTCGGTCCGCCATTAGTCCACTTGTCAAATTTCTATCTGGTGAGTCACAGGACACGTGTCACTACCCGATTTATTCCTACTTCACTACATACAGACCGTTATGGTCTGGGATAGCCGTTCGCTATCCCCCTCCTTTCCAAAAGTTTTAGTTTCAGTCCTTTATCTTTTTAGAATAAACAATTTTACCCCTAGAGTTTAATTCTTGGCATCTTTTAGCCTTTAATTTCTATGGAAAAATCGAGGTGTTACATATAGATAGATATCGAATTAAATAGCCATTAATGCTAAAAAAATGTTAATTACATTTTTTTTAAATATCTAAATCTTATTTAATAATACTTATTGATTTCTTTAATTACAATATTTTATTTAATTGTTAGACAAATAATTTGGGCGGGAAAAACAGTATAAGGAGACCTATAACAGTGACACGTGACAATCTTGATTACTCTTTCATTAAGTAGTATAGATAATATAGAAGTATAGATTCAACTTTTTTAAAACCAATCATAATTAAAACTTGAAAATATTTATTTAATAATTTCACTAAAAAAATAAACTTATTTTAAATAAGTAATATTTTATATGTGATACTAGCATTGTTATTATTATTACTTTCTTAATATTACTTTTTATTATTTTTTATTTATTTACTTACTTTTAAAAGGCAATTTCAGTGATCAACGGGAAGCTACCGACATTGTCATAATTTTATATTTTATAATTGATTTTCTATTCTATGATTAAAACTTGCCTGAGGTCGGTGGTTAGATCTATGCTTCCTAGGTTGCAGGTTTGAATCTTGTAACCAACATTTTCTCTTTGGTTTTTTTGTTTCTTTTTTTTTTGCCTTTTACATTTCTTATGTTTTTTTAGTTTTGATTACTTTTTTAATACTTTTTTTCTATCTGTGGTTCAATCTTTAAAAACGACACGTCTAAAATTCTTACGTTTCTTTTATGTACTCAAGCATGTTAGTTTCACCGCCACAACGCCCTTTCCCACATTATTTTCATCATATGGCTCCACCGCAACACGCGGGTCTTAACGTTTAAAATTTGGTTTTTTTGTCACAACTTTATGCCTCCGCTGCAACGTGCAAATATAAAGCAGTTGCTTTTGATTTTTGACACAGTTTCGAACTGATTTCACGGTTTAGCGAGTCACAACATGTAAATGTTTTTTTTTTACTTTAATCATGAATTTGGCAAATGTCGACATAATATGAACGCACGATAATCGGGTCCTGTTAACGTCGCAACGCATGGGGAATCAACATACTTTTTTTTATTAATGTTTTGTCGTAATATTTTTCCAACGATGCCGCCACAACGTGCGGGTCTTCACACTAGTTATTATTATTACTTATTAAAATTGTTAGTTTAATTATTTTATGATTTTCTCATATTTGGAGGACATAAAAAATAATAAAGCTTCTATTTACCTTTAACTCCACGACACTATAGAATCACATATTCGACACTCATTTTCATATCGATTTAAAACATGTGCCTCTCACTTTTGGGTATGTTAAGACTGTCTTTTCGTTACACTAGGGGCACAACTTATGTAAATAAACAGTTTACTTTTGTTATATATAGATTTATCGTTGCACTACATCGCGTGAGGAAAAATACCGGTAAAAGATAATTTCATATAAATAAATTAAGGGAAAATTATCAAAATGGACATTTGACTGGTCAAATTTGCAAAAATGGGCAAGCCTTTTCAGCCGGCTAACTCATGGTCATTTAGGCTTGTAGCCGGCTGAAAACGGCTAGTTCAGCCGCCTTGGTTTTCAGCAATATGTAAGCTTTTTTCAGAATTTCAACCTATCAGAAATTGTCACGTGGCAATGCGTATTCCCTAGGCGGCTAAAGCCCGGTAAGTAGCAGGCTTAGCCGGTGAACGTTTTTTTTTTGCATGGCTTAGCCGGCTTGGTTCAAGATGGCTTACAAGGCGGCTTGTTTAATTCGGCTTGGCGTGGCTTAGCCGGCGCCGAAGGTCTTATTACACTTCTAAGCCGGCTGCAGTGGTCTTTCTAGCCTACTTCGAGTTTTGTATATAAAAATCTTCTCATTTCAACATTCATTTTCATTTTTCAAATCATTATAACGTTTTAGTTCTAAAATATGGGTGGAGGATATCCTTTACCATCAAACCCGTCTCAACCTGTAAACTCTTCTCCACCGATTCAACCTGGACAAAGTGTCAACCCTTCTCCACCAGCTGCTCAACCTGATGAACCATTGACTTAGACTGATGAAGAGTGGAATTGGGCATTTGATCAGGTTTTTGGCCAACTACAAATTGGGGACATTCCAAATTTTGAAGAGGGGCATGTCACTAACCCTGACGACGAATATGTCCCTGATTCTTTCGAGCATCTTCCAAACTCTGAGGAGGGTTACATCACTGACCCCGGAGAGGAGTACGTTCCAAGGTCCGAAGATTAAGAGGAATACCTCTCCGAGGACGAGCGTCCAAGTTATTTTGATCCATGGGAATACGAGCGGTCGTGGCATTCGGATAATTCCTTTGATTCCATATTTAATTATTAGGTAATCTATTATATTTAGTTTATGTAATTTTCAAATTTTTAGGTTATGTTATGTAAGTTTTAATCTTATGTTATGTAACTTTTAATTTTTATTTTATGTTAGTGACAAAATTATAAGAAACGAAAAATAAAAATTTAAAACAAAAGAATATTTGGACAAAACATAATAAGATTTCATTATAACAAAATAATATAGCATACAACCTCACTCTACGTTAGTATGTAAACATCGACAAATATAAATTTTATCAGCCATCAGTCGTCGATATTTGGTAACATTCTCCCCGATATCTCCATCTAAAGTTAAAGGTTTTTTCAGAGTTAAATGCTACATTAGCATACAAACTAAAACTTCTAAATTTTCAACTAGGAAACGGTGCTGTCTTTGGATGTATTTTTCTTCACTCAAAAACGTAAACTGTTTCTCACTTTGCTTAGATTTCCTCCAATAATTAATATTGACCAACAAAGCTCCAAAGTGTACTTCAAATTTTGTCACGAGCGGATAAATTAAGTGTCGATATACTACTCTAGAAAAATTTTCAGCCCAATATTGTTGTATTTCCATATTTTTCATATCAATTCCTAATAATAATCAACGTCTTTGATTTATTAATAGCGGGACATAAATGTAATCTACTTCCCAAATGGGAGGAAAATATTTTTTCTGACTCATAGAAAATGAAAATGCTATTTTCGACGATTGATTTAATAAATTATTATAATACTGCGGTGGAAACACGGTCCAACGCAAATTTTGTGGTGATTCGTTCTTCCTCACTTTTACGTGTCGAATACGCATAATTCTACCAACCCAAGCTTCGATATGCTGTAAAAAAATAGTTAGAAGACTAGTAACTATTTAATAATAAATGTAACAAATTAAAAAGTTTAGATGCTTTACGATTGGTGAAAAAGAACCGTTGTTATCCAATAGACTTCCCCAAAATTCGTTACCCAACTTTTATGTGGATTCGAGTAAAGCAGAATAACAAAATGTTGCATCTCCGTTGTTATAAAATTCGACAACATTTTCTGACCAATTATCTGACTCATTGCATGGAAACAACCATTTTGGCTTTTCTAGAATATTTTAATGTACTGTCGATGATTCTCCGGCCTGCCTTTTTGATAAACGTCTCCACCTTGTAGTGGTCCACTTTGACTATGCAAAATACGGTTGGGAATTATATTGTTCTTCGTTTTTCTCTAAATCCCCTCGATTATCCATTTTTGGTGTACAAACAACTCACTCCACCTGGTAATATTTATAAAATTAAAAAGTGAGAATTGGGAATTAGCTGGCTAATGAATTAAAAAGCCTGGTAAACGTTTCAAATCAGCCTTCTTAACCTTGGGAGTTAGCTGGCTAATGAATGAGCTGACACCACTCAGACACCCCTATCAGCCTACACTCTTACCTTCCCAACACCCTGACACCATTCCCGGTTATCGATGCCGGCTAAGCCGGCGAACATTCAAATTTTCTACTATATAGACGACTAATTAAATCTCTAAACACTCACGTTTATCTAAGCCGGCTTAGCCGGCGTACTTTTGAATTTAATACATTGAAGGCGGCTTTTTTAGCCTGTTATGTGAACTAGGCTGAAACAAGTTTTGAGAAGGCTGAGTTAGCCGGGTTTGTTTCTTCCACGTGTTTTGAGAAGGTTGAGAAGGGTTTAAAGGTTTGAAGGCTGAATCTTACATTCGTGAAGGTGAAGGTTGAAGGTTGAAGGTTGAAATCAGCAGGCTGAATCTTACATTCTTGAAGGCGAAGGTTGAAGGTTGCATTCAAAAGGCTGAATCTTACATTCGTAAAGACGAAGGTTGAAGGTTGGAAGGCTGAATCTTACATTCGTGAAGGCTAACATTCAGACGATCATGGCTGAGGAGTTTGACTACATGATGGTAATATGTCAATATGTTCGAATGTATTTTTGTTCAGAATAATGCTTGATGCATATGTTAGCCTGCAATATGTTATATGTTAAGCTTGTTGATTTGTTGTCTAAGATTTAGCCTGCAATATGTTATATGTTAGCCTAAAAGATGTCATATGTTAGCCTGCTATATACTCATGCCTAATGCAATCAGAATAATGATACACTATAATCATGCCTAATGCAATCAGAATAATGTTTGAATGGCCATTGTAGGCCATTGTATGGAATCATTCAAGATGTTATATGTTAGCCTGCAATATGTGATATGTTAGCCAGCAATATATCATTTGTTATCCTGCTATATATTATTTGTTAGCCTGGTTGATTTGTTGTCCAAGATTTATAGTGATACACTATACTCATGCCTAATGCAATCAGAATAATGATACACTATAATCATGCCTAATGCAATCAGAATAATGTTTGAATGGCCATTGTTGCAATCATTCAAGATGTTATATGTTAGCCTAAAAGATGTCATATGTTAGCCTGCTATATATCATTTGTTAGCCTGTTGATTTGTTGTCCAAGATTTATAGTGATACACTATACTCATGCCTATTGCAATCAGAATAATGATACACTATAATCATGCCTAATGCAATCAGAATAATGTTTGAATGGCCATTGTTGCAATAATTCAATATGTGATATGTTAGCATGCAATATATCATTTGTTAGCCTGCAATATATCATTTGTTAGCCTGCAATATTTTTTTCTGAATTTTAAAACATTTTGTAGGTTTCTTTTCGGAATTATCGACGTCAAAGTGTTTGATGAAATGCCGCAAAGGATTCCTATATTAAGAAACCGATGAGTGTGTTTCTGGGGATGTTAGCCTGGTTTATATCATTATATGAAATCATTCAATATGGTAATATGCAACTCTCTGTTATTTTTGGCAGGCTAAGGTGAATGTAAGATGTTTATCGGGTGTTGTAAATACAATTAGAAGGAAGCTGAGTCAAAATCAAATGAATATATGGAAGATGACATGCTTTAGTAGGTGGTTAGGATGCAAATGTACGGGTGTTGACAGCTTGTTAATACACGTCATGTTTCAACATGAATTTTTAACAAAACTTAATCTAAGAACGGATGAGTTGTACTATTCTATTGGATCAGAGACATTGAGGTTCGGACCTAAAGAGTTTTGTCTCATGACAGGCTTTAGATTTGCAGATTGGAGCGAGCCTATATCCACTTTAAATGTAAAATTTAAGGATAGGGTGTTAGGTGGGGCTAGATTGAATTGTAAAGAAGTAGTGAAATTTTATGTTGGGGATTTATCTGGTGTAGAAGACGATGATGTTGTGAGGCTGTCGTTGTTATTGGTGGAATACGACTTCAAAGAAACGTAGACCATGTCTTACATTGACGACTTCTTGGTTGAATTGGTTAATGATTTAAACCAATGGGACCGGTATACTTGGGGTAACTATCTATGGGATGTTACTTATCCAAGTCTGCATAGATGTTTTCACTTGAAGAAGCAACAAATGGAAGAAAAGAAGTTGACAAGAATGCATTACTCTTTGAATATTACTCTTTGAATGGTTTTGTCTGGGATTTTAAGGTAACCAAATTTAATACATTTCAATATATGTGTTCGCTATTACTAATTCATTTGAATTATATGTTCAAAAGATGTGGATCTGTGAGGTTCTGCCGGAGTGCCGCACCTTGGTTGACACATACAACTTAAAGGTTCCTAGATGTCTCAGCTGGGGTGTTGGTGGTAGACTAAAGTGGATGAAAGCTACTGGTATTCTGATAAATGCATTGCATGTTAGTTTCATATCTTAGCCTTGTACATTTTTTCTTTTAGCCTACTCAAAAGCTTTACTTAGCCTTTTAATTTTTTAGCCAAAAAACAGGCCGGTTGCACTTAAGCTTAGTGAGGAGGAAATTAAATTGGAATGGTGGATTTCAAGCTTAGAGTATATCAATGAACAACAAAATGTTGAGGATCGCTACACCCTTCATAGGAACGGGATTGTTGTTTCTGAACCAATGCTAATAAGTGACAATATCGAGAGGTTACATTGGTTTTTAGTCTCCTTCTACCTTCCTACAGGCCAAATTAGAATTTATGACATGTATTATAGTGATACACTGTATGCAATCATTCAAGATGTTATATGGCCATTATATGTTAGCCTGCAATATGTTATATGTTAGGCTGCTAGATGCCATATGTTAGCCTTTTTGATTTGTTGTCCAAGATTTGAATGGCCATTATATGTTAGCTTGCAATATGTTATTTGTTAGGCTGGTTGTTGTCCAAGATTTATAGTGATACACTATACTCATGCCTAACAAATGATATAAATTGTATGCAATCATTCAAGATGTTATATGTTAGCCTTGTTGATTTGTTGTCCAACATTTTGAATGGCCATTATATGTTAGCCTGCAAGATATAATATGTTTGCCTGCTATACATCATCTGTTAGACTGCTATATATCATTTGTCTCGTTCAAAATGAGAAATAACACAATTTTATTCATAATAGTCTACGAGTTGGTCCCGATTCGGATTTGGGGAAAAAGGCAGAAGCGTTACTCGTGTTCATCGAATATGCCTTTGGTATTTGGTTACACTTTGTTGGTTATTTTAAACCTCAAGGAGTTACCGTGTACCACCCCCGATGGCCTTTGCAAGAGAAATCGTTGACTGTCCTCAACAATTCTCGTCCGGTGGAAAAGGTTACTGTGGCCCGTGGGTCTGCATATTCATGGAGAGATTGATTGGAAACGGAGAATGGGTGAAGGATGATCCAGATGTGGAGTTGACAGCGACACAATTTCGAAATCGTTTTGCAAAGATCTGTTTTGATCATCTGCTTGAGGATTGATCCGGTACACTTTTTAGACAATGTTTATGGTGATAATGTTTGTTTGGGTGTTTCTTTGGCTGGGTATCCCATTTTAGACAATGCTTGTGGTGACAATGGTTGGTTTTAGACAATGGTTGTGGTGACAATGGTTGGTGGTGACAATGGTTGTTTTAGACAATGGTTGTGGTGACAATGGTTGGTGGTGATAATGGTTGTTTTAGACAATGGTTGTTAATATTTGGTTTTAGACAATGTTTGAGTAGTAATATTTGATAACTTAGCCTTATATATTTAGCCTGTAATATGTTATTACTTAGCCTTATATATTTGCTATGCTAGCCTGATACATATGTTAAGAAACATATATATTCATAAGATTAAAGACAACAAAACAATACATTATAAATGTCAAGTACTCGTACACATATTGATTACCATCGTAAGAAAACAAACAAACAACTACTCATCATCATTCAAATCATAATTGAACTGTTGTGTGGTTGACTCGTACACATACCTACGGAAATCTTCTTCTTCGACAATGGTAGGCTCTCTCGGAATAAATGGTTCTTCTTTGCATTTGGATTTGCTTGAAATTTGAGACGCGACAGGGGTTTTACAAGTATCTCGAGAATGACCTCTTGTGTGACACCTTCCACAAAACAACGGTGTTATTTCTTCTTCTTGGGATGGGATACGATTATTTGCACGAGGACGTCCGGCTTGTCTTTTATCCATGTGTGGTGGCTTGACAATAATAAGGTTATCGGGTCGATCCCATTCTACTTCATCAAGAACCGGATAGACTTTTCCTTCGTATGTCCTTTTGTAGACTTCATTTGTAAATCAATGCATTGTCCAAGTGCTACAATTAGTTTGCTTTAAGTACTTTGAAACAGATATCACGTGACCAAATGGTAAACCAAAAAGTTGCCATTGTCGACAACTACAAGTTCGATTAAGCAAATCCACAAAACCTCTTCGTGACGGGGATGCAACTTCAAATTTGTAACCGTCAATACCATGCACTGTCCATGTCACACATTTTGATATTCTTTTTGCAACCTTAGCTTCCGCCCAAACTGTAAGATCATGTGTATTTTTAGCTGTAATTAAAAAAATATGTTAGCCTGCTATATCGTATAACTTAGCCTACTATACATTAGCCCGCTATATCTGATAACTTAGCCTACTATACAAAATATACTTAGCCTATTATACAAAAACTTATTTACCTGCTTGGTGCCGCCTGTTGAAATACCATTGTTGGACCGATTCACGAAAGAATTCTATTAGTTTGGTAATATGCATCCGTCGAGTATTATGTGATAATGCGTTAATAGACTCAACACTATTTGATGTCATAATTCCATAGCATTGACCAACAAAATGTGCTTGTGCCCATTTATGCAAACCAACAGCTAGTAACGTATCACGAACAGTAGGAACAACTTCACAAAGTGCATTGAAATTTTCTTCAAAATCAGACACAGTAAAGGCTTTGCATGTCTTCCACCAAAGGTAATCGTGTTTTTTTGCCAAAGATTTTAATCGCATGTTCATCATTAAATGGCGACAACAAAGCCCATGACGTGCGTATGGAAAAACGAATCTAATAGCCAAGTCAATTGAAGCTGCCCTATCTGATATGATAACAAGTTCAGGATTTTCACCAATACATTCTTTTAGCATTGTTAAAAACCATGTCCAACAATCACCACTCTCTGATTTTCCAACACATAGGGAACACGAAGAATCTGATTATTCCCATCCATGGCTACAGCTAAAAACATCGTGCCTTTAAAACTACCTTTCAGATGTGTGCCATCAATAATAATTACCGGTCGAAGATAACGCCTAAAACTTTCAATCTGTAATACTTAAACAAAGCGTTAGAAACACATTAAATCTTAAACAAAAAAAAAACCATAACATACTAACCGCGACACCAATAGCAACAAAACACATTTCGAAATGGCTCAAGTTGTTTGTTAAAATATCAGTGACAGTTCCAGGGTTGGCCCTCTTCAAATTATGGAAATAAGCTGGCAGTTCGGTAAATGAATCATGTGAATTTCCCCTCAACATCTGCAATGCACATTGCTTTCCTCACCAACCTTGGTGGTATGTAATTTTGATAGGAAACCTTGAATTAATATATTTCATTCTGTCTTTTCCTCTGAAGACATGGCCGAGATCCTTAAGTTGATCTTTTATCAAATCAACAATCACTTTTTTATTTGCTTTACGGATATGAGGGTACGTCTGTGTCCGTGAACACGTGTGTTGGTTATTAAAATATCTAACATGAAACGTCTCAGATTCACCATAACCATAGACCCTTATACGCCAGTCACAATTAGGCGTAATACATGATGCTTCATACCTATTTTTTTCGATATACTAACCTAGAAATCGAAACACTCTCTAACACACATTTTCCCCAACTCCAACTTTAAATGTTCTTTATCTCTAAAGCACATACATTCAAAAACATTATTAATTGATTTACCACTTCTAACAACAGAATTTTCAGGTGTTGGGTCTAGAATAAAGTCTGGTAACGGCTCGGATTTAGGAGCCGGAAACATATCAATAAACACGTTCTTCAACTAAATATCAACATTCTATCATATGAAATAACTAGAAATTTCCTAGTTATTTGAAAGAAGAATAAAATGGATATCAATAAACACGTTCTATCATATGAAAGTACCGAGAGCTAACATATAAATTTCAACTAAATGCGGAAATTTAGTTTAAAAATTTTCTTTTGATTTAAACATCAAAGAGATCGCTTCCATCATTCCATAGTTGTTAACATAAACTTACAACTATTAAAACCAATAATTCTAGTTTGAAAAACCATTCCTTAACACATAAGCATGATTAATAAAAATATTAACATACTTTTTGTCAAAACATAAGACACCATCACTAAGAACGTTTTCACAAAAAGAGTTTACCACATGAAGTACTGGTGTACGCATATCTTCCTGAAGTCATGATCTTTAACTATCATCACATTCATGAGCTTTACCTAAGTCAAAATAACACAACAACTTAGTATTAATGGTATAGAAGTAAACGACACATATAAACCAAAACTAAAAATCATCAATAACCCAAAACTAAACCAACCCCGCATATGGTATGTTGGTCCAACGTATCATACAATGCCCTGGACTAGTATTAGGTGTACAAACTAGCGTGTATCAGACCCAAATCAGCGTGGGGATCCCTCGGGTAGCGTATTATACATTGGAGGGGCATATGGTATGCTAGCTACATCACCAAATCCCATATTTTGATATCCTATACCAATTTCTACCCATTGCCCTCACAAGTTTTAGTTTTAATGTTTCTATAGGAAAAAGCTTGAGATCCGCTGAAAAAAGCTGTAACACCCCAACCTGAATAGCACAACGTGTCACTTTTACACAAATTTGAAATCAAACATAAAGAATTATAAAACTGACTTTATTACATTTACTAAATTTAGTTTTGTATGCTTTCCCAAAAAGTTATCATAACATGTCGTGCACGAAGGAGATTTAAAAAAAAAATAGGGAGTACAAGGATTGCTTGAGGGTTTCTAGGACTGATTTCCATCCATTTTAGTTTTTGGGTGTTCTATGAATGCCATTGACGGAAGTGAGGGTGTTTCGTAAATAGGGCGGCAATTCCTGGCACGACTCGAACCCGTCACAAAAAAAAACAGGTTTTGGGTCAGCTGACATATATGACATGTATCCAAACACGACCGCTTAATACGGGTTTTAAAAAAAGTTTGTATTTATATTATAGAGAAGAAAAGAGTTTATATTTAAAGTTAAATATTTTGATTTATAATTTTTTCTCTGAGTATTAAAAAGATGAAACTAATTTTACCTTTTAAATCATTTCATCAACTCTTTACTTTCAACAATTTTATTTTATTAGTTTAAATACCAAGTCGTTAGGAATTACTCATATTCATGAATACAAAACGGGTCGACCTGAAACACGACCCAATTTTAAGTGGGTCGACACGACGCGACGCAAATAAGTATATGGGTTGGATTTGGGTTGAAGAATTCAACCCGCCAACCCGACACGTATGACACCCTTATCCGTAAATGCCATTCACGGAAGTGTTTACATGCCACAACCTGGTTAGCCCACGTAAACACTTCCGTGAATGACATTTACAGAACGCCCCCACTTCCATGAATACTATTCACGGAACACCCAAAAATCAAAATAGTTAGAAGACATAACCTTAAACCATGATATAAGACTTATACTCACCATTTTTTAAAAAACCAAAGAAGGAAAGCATGATCAGTGAGCCAACAGAGGGTAATAACAATGAAAAATTTAAACCATGAGGGTTGTTGACACGTATGTAGTGTTATGATATCGAGACTGAACGTTAAAAACAAGTGAAAATGATAAACGAGAGAATGAAAAGAAAGAAACTAACAAAACTAGTTCGCCCCTATTAAAACACGTAGCTAGCCCATACGCTTCAATCTAAACGTTGTACCGTAGACTTCAACTAATCTAATATTGTTGACACATATGTAGCTACCACGCATCTATGGAGATGTTGAGCGACTAACCATGATCATGTAACAGAGTATTTATTTTTTCCTATGATAAAGCTAGCTAGATAAATACCTGTCTTGTGTAAAATCTTAATCCCATATCACTTAACGGGTCATTATATTACTTAATCGAAACAACGTAAATTACAAAAGACGTTAATTAAAATAATCCAAAAAAAGGACGTGTAAATTATTCTCTTCATTTTCCTCCCATATGTTTTTTTAATTCGAATAATACAAAAAGGTGTAAATTCACTTTATATATATGAGTAGAAAGAATGTAGCCTACATATGCCACATTGTTCATGACCATCTTCACATTAGGCATACATACAAATACAAACAAACATACACATGTAGTATGACTCACCTCCAAGTGTTCATCTTTTCATGGCATAAACTCTTACATGTCACTTTCTCATTCATCTTCTTCCACTATAAAACCCCACTTCACTCTACCCATTTCCCACACCTTCCAACAATGGCATCCAAAGCATCTTTGCTTTTTGCTCTCTCCCTTCTTTTCACCGCATGTCTTGCCCGCCAACGTCAACAGCAACAAGACCAGTGCCAGCTTCGAAACATCGAGGCACTCGAGCCCTACGACATTATCCAAGCTGAAGCTGGTGTGACCGAGATATGGGACGCTGATAACCAACAGTTCCAGTGTGCCGGTGTCGATTTTATTCGACACAGAATCCAGCCTGGTGGACTTCTCTTGCCTTCCTACGTCAACACACCTATCTTGGCCTTCATCGAAAGAGGTATCATTTTTAACAAAATGGTTAAAAAGATTCATGTATACCCTCAAATCAAAATCATTAACGGGTTATTGTCTTAACAGGTCGGGGTGTTAATGGGGTTATATTGCCAGGATGCCGCCCAGAAACCTATGAATATTCGCAGGATCAACAGTTTTCTGGTGAACGCAGAGGACAGGAATTTGAGTCTCAGGATCGTCATCAGAAAGTAGAGGAGTTAAACCAGGGTGATGTGGTTGCCATTCCCACCGGAGCAGCTCACTGGCTTCACAACGATGGCGATTCAGAACTTGTCGCCGTCGTCTTCTTTGATACGCAGAGCTATAACAACCAGCTTGATGAATACCATAGGGTACACCTTATTAGTTGGAGTTATTATTGTTTTCTATTATTTTTGTTATATACTATTATTATTATTATTATTACTACGCTTTATAAAGCATATTATATTTTACTTTATTATTTTATAAAGTAGTATTATCTTTAATAATAATAATAATTCAAAAATAACAAAAAGAATGAACTATTTTTGTGTTGTTTTATATTTATTATTAGTGTTTTTTATTTTATATTTTTGATTTAGTAAATTTTTTTGAATAACGTTTCAGAGGTTCTTCCTAGCCGGAAACCCTCAAGCTCAAAGCCAGCAGCACCAACAAGGACGACCACAAATCCAGAGGCAGCAACAACAAGGCCGCCCACGCAGACAAGGACAATGGCAGGGCCGCCAATTCCAGAACAGCGGCAACATCTTCAACGGTTTCGATGCTGAGTTCATAGCAGAAGCATTCAACGTCGACAGAGACACCGCCGAGAAGCTTCAAGGACAAAGAGACCAAAGAGGCCACATTGTCAAGGCCCAACAAGGCCTTCAAATAATCCTCCCACAACAAACTCGACAACACCAACAAAGCAGACGTGGTTCCAGCGGACCTTTTGACCCCCGACAACAACATCAAGGCCGACGTGGATCCGGCGGATGGAGCAACGGTTTTGAAGAAACCATTTGCAGTTTAAAACTAAAAGAAAACATTGAAAATCCTTCCCATGCAGATTTCGTAAACCCACAAGCCGGCAAGATTTCAAACCTCAACAGCTTCAAGTTCCCCATTCTCAAACACCTCCAACTCAGCGCCGAGAGAGGTGAACTCCAACGCAATGCAATCCAATCCCCACACTGGACAATCAACGCCCACAATCTCCTCTATGTAACCGAAGGAAACCTGAGAGTTCAGATCGTCAATAACGAAGGAAACTCGGTTTTCGATAACGAGCTCTGGGCGGGACAGGTGGTGGTGATCCCACAGAACTTTGCGGTTATCAAGAGAGCCGGGGAGCAAGGGGCTAAGTGGGTTTCTTTCAAGACTAATGACAATGCGATGATAGCTAACCTAGTCGGTCGTGTGTCGGCGATCAGTAGCTTGCCGGTGGATGTGGTGGCGAACTCGTATCAGCTGTCGAGAGAGGATGCTCAAAGGTTGAAGTTTAGCCAGCGGGAGACGGTTTTATTTAACCCAAACTATAGGAGCCAAGGGAAGGCTTCGGCTTAAGTGAAGTGTTAGAAGAATAAAACATGTAACTGAGTTTTGTAATATGTTTAATGTATGCTAATGCAAGTATCAAATATATATAATAAAATAGCTTTATCCGGTCGCCTATGTTATGCTATAAAAGAACTATAGTCGCTATTAAGTTTACATATATATCATTTAGTATACACATGTATTGAGATCACAAAATATTTACTTGAGTTTGAAGTCTAAGGATCACTTAGTCTACTCTTATATACAGAAGGATATTAAGTAACCACTGACATGATAAAGTCTTTTTAATCGTTGGTTATACTTGTGTCTTATGCCGTTTCTAAGTTATAGTGCTTTTTTGTGTGACATTTGTTTAATTGTTACTTCTGTCGTTTCGTGGCATTTGTTTAATTTTTACTTCATAGTTACGGATGTTCAGATGACTTGGTAACTTGGCTATCATCTTATTTTCTCTTATTTATTACTTCAATAAACTGGGGATAGCAAGATCAAGTCTTTTAAAAACTACTTTCGTAGAATTTAAAATAAAATTGATAACAAGGTAATATAATTATCCGTTGAACATTTCAATTTAGCTACTCAGAGTAAATCTTGGGTTCATAACATAAGATTGTACAAGCCGTTGAACACGGTTAAGAAACTCCACAGCCTCAGTCTTATATAATATATTTTGTATTCAGTTAAGCACTTAGTGTTTTTTTGACTTTTTAATTATCTTATGAATGCATATTAGTTGTATTATATTTTTTATTTAATTACAAGAGCTAAGTTTGACGTGCGTTTTCGTTACAACATAGAGCATATTGTTACGTCTATGTTTTTGTTACGGCAAAGTGTGTTTTGTTACGTCTCAAATGTTTTATTACGATTGGGTACATTTTCTTACTCCTGATGATGTTTATTGCGATGGTTTATTTTTTTCTGAATTTTAAAACATTTTGTAGGTTTCTTTTCGGAATTATCGACGTCAAAGTGTTTGATGAAATGCCGCAAAGGATTCCTATATTAAGAAACCGATGAGTGTGTTTCCGGGGATGTTCTACTGAGTGAGGGGATTCGAATAATTCAATTTAGCTAGTCAAAATATTATTTCTTTCTTTGTATTCTATTCTTGATATTGCTTGGATACTGCTTAGTTTCCAACATTTCAGATGGCTCTTTTTTGTGTGTAGTTTATAATTTAAGGAGCTGCATGAATTTCCTGCTTAAGCAATTGATGACACAGCACATCACCAAATGTTAGTTAATTGATGTTTGATTTCTGTTTTTTTGTTGAATAATGCACATATCTCATGTTACAACTTTGAATATATATTATTTGTTCAACTTAGAATATGTATGCTTGAATAATGGGAAAAATACGAAAATGGACATTTGACCAAGAAAAAACTCAAAAATGGACATCATTATTTAGCCTATTGTTTCATGGACATTGTTCTTCTGAAAAGGCTAAAGCCGGCTAAGCTAGCCGGCTAATTTTTCCGTGCCAACATTCCTTCGGTCAGAGTACGAACCAATACGCGCGTGACACGTGGCAGACGGCTAAGCCTCCGAAATTGGATTAGACGGCTTGCTATGAGCCGGCTAAGCCTCCGAGAATTTGAAAAGCCACTGATGGCTTGAGCCGGCTACCATACGGCTCGGATTGGACTCAGAAAATTGATAAGACGGCTATAGCCGGCTAAGTCTCCGAAAATGGATTACACGGCTATAGCCGGCTAAGCCTTCGAGAATTTGAGAAACTATACTGATGGCTTGAGGCGACTACCATACTGATGGCTTGGAACTCGTTTAGCCGGCTCCTTAGAAGACTTTAGCCATTTCGTTTTTTTTCTTCATTTTGATTAAGCTATGGTAGGTTTGAAGACTAACTTCCATTAAAAGTGTTTGAAGACTAACTTCTATAGCAACACTAACTTCTATAGCAACATTAAAAATGTTTGTGAACATTGTAATCTATAGCGGTGGTAAATGGGATATTCTTAGGGGTGCTGTTGAATATGTTCCTACCATACGGCTCGGCTTAGACTCTGAAAATTGATAAGACGGCTATAGCCGGCTATGAGTCGGCTAAGCCTCCGAAAATGGATTACACGGCTATAGCCGACTATGAGCTTGCTAAGCCTTCGAGAATTTGAGAAACTATACTAAATGGCTTGAGGCGGCTACCATACTGATGGCTTGGAACTCGTTTAGCAGGCTCCTTAGAAGACTTTAACCATTTCGTTTTTTTTTTGTCATTTTGATTAAGCTATGGTAGGTTTGAAGAATAACTTCCATTAGAAGTGTTTGAAGACTAACTTCTATAGCAACATTCAAAATATTTGTGAACATTGTAATCTATAGCGGTGGTAAATGAGATATTCTTGGGGGTGCTGTTGAATATGTTCCGGTGGATTGTGCAAAGCTACTCTTCTTTATTATGTATGCTTTCAAAAGTTTGTGGTTCTAAGAATATTAGTAGATTATCGTATAAAATGTCAACATTTACGGATCCAATCGACATATTTGACGATGGTGATATTTCATTTTTCTTGAGTATAGTTGAAAATAATCCACATGATATGTTTAAGTTGTATGTTGTCCAAGAAGATGGTGTTGGTTCATCAAACAAGAAACCGGTTTCTAATGGTTCGTCTAACAAAGTTCGTGTGTCAGTTAGTTCAAGTAGATTGCCAACCTCAAGCTCTACACCAACAACTAAAGAGGATAAATTTAAATTACCGTTTGATTTAAATGTTGAAGCAAATTATGATGCAGATAATCATGTGCCAGATAATTACGAGTTTTATTCGGAGCCCAAATTCTCAGGGGGTAATATTTTTTTATTAAAGAGAGCCAAGAGCCTTCATTTGAGCCATCATCCCAGGCAGATTTTCTACTTGACCCAACCCCCGATCATTTTGGTTCGCACAGTAAAGGTGTGCAAGGTGATAAATCGTGTGATATTTCTATAGGTATGTGTTTCAAAGATAAAGATCATTTAAAGTTGGAGCTTTCAAAACTGTGTCTTAAAGAGTGTTTTGATTTCAAAGTTAATATATCTAAACCGAAAAGGTTTGATGCATCATGTATTGCGCCTGATTGTGAGTGGCGTATTAGGGCATATAGCTATGGTGAGTCTAGTGTGTTTCAAGTGAGGTATTTCAACGACCAACACACGTGTTCATGAATGCAGACGTACCCTCGTTTAAGAAAATCAAATAAACAAGTAGTTGATGAATTGATTAAAGATCAACTTAAGGATAGCGGAAGCGTGTATAGAGGAAAAGAAATAATGAAAGACATTAATTCAAGATTCTCAGTTAGTTTATCATAACAACAAGCTATATGAGGCAAGGAATGGGCATTGGGTTTGTTGATGGGAAATTCTAATGATTCATTTTCTAAACTTCCAGCTTATTTCCATAATTTGAAAAGGGCAAACCCAGGAACTGTGACTCATATTTTAATAGATGTTGAGAGTCGGTTTGAAATGTGTTTTGTTGCAATTGGAGTTGCGGTTAGAATATAACTTTATTTTTTTGTATATATTAATGACCATGTAAAATTCATGTGTTACTGATGCCGTATTATTATATTTTATTATAGATTCATAGTTTTAGGAATTACCTTCGACCGGTAATTATTATTGACGGGGCACATCTAAAAGGTAGTTTCAAAGGAACAATGTTCTTAGCGATCGGTATGGACGGGAATAATCAAATTTTGCCTTTTGCATATGGTGTTGGCAAATCAGAGTCCGGTGATTGTTGGACATGGTTTTTATCAAAGCTTAGAGAGTGTATCGGCGACAATCCAGATTTGGTGATCATATCTGATAGGGTAGCTTCTATTGACTTGGGTATTAGGAAAGTATTTCCCTATGCATATCATGGTCTTTGTTGTCGGCATTTAATGATGAACTTACGATTAAAATCTACAAGAGCCAAGAAAAATGAGCTCCTATGGTGGAAGACATGCAAAGCTTTTACCACGTCTGAGTTTGAAGAGCAATTTAACGCCCTTTGTGAAGCCGTTCCTAATGTCCGTAACACATTACTAGAAGTTGGTTTGCATAAATGGGCACAAGCACACTTTCCCGGTCAACGCTATAGAATTATGACTTCAAACACCGCCGAGTCCGTTAACGCGTTGTCCCGATTTGCTAGTAAGATGCCTATCACCAAACTCATTGAATTCTTTCGTGATTCAGTCCAGCAATGGTATTTTAAAAGGCATCAACTTGCAGGTATGTGTATATATTGAAAACCTTCCTCATATTAAGTATTTGTATATCTTTATTAACATGCGACAACGTTATAGCTAAAAATCCACACGTGCTTACTATGTGGGCGGAGAATAAAGTTTCAAAGAGAATATCAAAATGTGTGACATGGAGTGTACGTGGGGTTGACGCATACAAATTTCAAGTAGAATCCCAGTATGATAAACGTTTTGTGGATTTGGTTAGTCGAACATGTAGTTGTCGACAATGGCAAGTTTCTGGTTTGCCATGCGGTCATGTAATCTCAGTTTCAAGATACTTAAAGCAGAGTGATTGTAGCTAATGGGCATTGCATTGGTTTACAAACGAAGTGTACAAAAGAACCTACGAAGGGGTAATATATCCACTTCCTGAAGAAGCTGAATGGGATAGACCGAATAACCTCATTACTGTTAAGCCACCACATATGGATAAAAGACAAGCCGGACGTCCTCGTGCTAATAATCGTATTCCATCGCAAGGGGAGAAAATTACACCAAAATCTTGTACTAGGTGTCACAAAATTGGCCACTCTCGACACACGTGTAAAATCCCTCTACAGTCATATATGTCATCCAAATCAAAATCAAAAAGTGAGCCGACAACATATGTTGATGTCGACGAAGAAAACTTTCGCTAGTTTGTGTATGACTCAACAACACAGAAGTATGAATATGATTTAAATGAAAACTAGTTTACCTATTTTTAAGGACTTATTGTGTGTTTGATTAAGACATTGTATTCTTGTATTTTTAATTTACTGCATTTTTTGGACGTATATAACTTTGTTGTAAAAAATGTATTTTGCAGGCTAAGCCTTCTAATTTGGCAGGCTATAAAATTTAATTTTGCAGGCTAAGCCTTCTAATTTTGCAGGCTACAACATGTAATTTTGCAGGCTAAGTCTTCTAACTTTGCAGGATAAAACTTCAAATTTTGCATGATAAAACATATAATTTTGCATGCTAGGCCTTCTAATTTTGCATGCTAAAAATTATTACTGTAATTTTTATAGGCTAAAATGATTAATTTTGCAGGCTAAGTCTTCTAATTTTGAAGGTTGGACCTTCTATTTTTTCAGGTTAAGCTAAGCCTTCTAATCTTGCAGGCTACAACTTGTAATTTTACAGGCTAAGCCTTCTAAGTTTACAAACCATGATCATCACAAACTATTGTTTAATATTACAAACCATGACCATCACAAACTATTGTTTAAAGATTACAAAACATCACAAACCGTTGTTTAAATATTACAAACCACCACCCTCTCCCTCATCCTTAACACTATCACCAACCACTGACTTACCAACAACTCCATCATCCACCTTAGCACCAACTCCATCCCCATCATCAGGCTTACCCCCTCCTCCTTAACACTATCACCAACCACTAACTTACCAACAACTCCATCATCCACCTTAGCACCAACTCCATCCCCATCATCAGGCTTACCCCCTCATCCACCTGAGCTAGAATATGATCATAACAAATTCTAGCAAAACGCATCCGAAAAGAAAACGCCTCAAGTTCTGTGTCTACCTCCCCCGATTTTTTGAGTAACTGATTCTTTACTAGGCTCTCCATAAACATGCATACCCAAGGTCCACAGTCTCCGACTCCATCACTGTTATACTGTTTTGGACAATCTATGAACTCCTTCTCAAACCTCTCGTGTGTCAAACGTTTGTAATACCCTACCAGGTGTAACCACGTACCAAAGGCGTATTCAATGAAATCTACCAGATCATTAACCAGTGGGCCTTTAAAACCAAGACTGAACCAACAAAAAGTAATCACTAACATTATTTGATTTATTTGCAGGTAACAAAAAAATATATTATTTACTTGTCATTTACTCTTAGTTTCTTGGACATGAGATCAAATTCAACCAAAAACCAATGCGTCTTTGGAATATTCATTGGAATATAAACCTAAAAACCAATACGTCATTGTAAAAAACAGAGTTATATAAGTGGGTGAATTTAAGAAATTTAAGAACAAAATTACTTTATCACATGATTTGATGCACGGGTACGGTTCATATTTTCCGTTGCCTAACGAGTATTGCAAATCATGTTGCTCCAAACCGGGTGCGAACCAAGGTGGCAGTATACTCCAAGTGGCGTCACAGGGTCTAGAGTAATAAAGATATGTAGACCAAGCCCATATGTGCTGATAGAAAGATTTTAAATATGTAAATAACTAACATAAATAAATAAATCTAGAAGATACATGTTCAATGGAACTTATGTCCGTCTCAACCCATCCGTTTGACCCATCTAATGCCAACAGATCCCTCTAAAATTCCCACTGTAAAGGTCCCCCGTTCGTCAAGGATATTTTGAACACCTTTTTAGGGTTTGATTTTAATGTCTCGTAGAACTCCTTCACCTTTTTCACATCAAAAGCTCTGTTTGTCTTTCGCTGCCTCTTTTTAAAGACGATGTATGGAAATAAAACATTGGATGATGGCTTTTTTATTCTTTTGGGCCTATCCACAATCTCCACACTTAATCCGAGGGTGTCAGCAGCATCCAAATTAAATTCCACCTCCACGGGTAGAAATATTAAAAATACTATTTAGATTACTTTACATACAACAATTATAATAGTTTACATACAACCTTCTCATTCCCGTAATCTATTGCTTCTTCTTCATCATGGTCATCGGGCTCTCCAGTAGGGTCATCGGGCTCTACAGTAGGGTCGTCTTCCGGACTGCTCCACTTCCTCTTACTACCTAATAGTTGTTGCATCATCAACATTATCTTGTCAAACTTTTCACTACCTAATATTTGTTGCATCATCAATAGTATCTTGTCAAGCTTTTCACTACCTAATTCATAGCCCCATTGAATCTTACTTGCAACATAGTTACTTGACTCATGATTATTAGAGAAACTAGAGTCGATTAGTGCTTGACTCATGATCGTTAAAAGCTTGATATTTGTTATGTTTAATGCTTAATAATTGAAAAGAACCAGAATAAACGTAACCACACTAACAACATGATGAATAATATCAAGACCTTAGGATAATATCGACTATAATACCAAATTTTCTCTTCCTAGTATTTTACGTTCCTAATATTGACAAGTAATTTTATGTATGTTTGTTAACAAAATTTTGCAATGACTTTGAATCTTTACAAGAAAAAAGGGTCGTCACTAATGATCCTGATGTCGTCGCTACTAAATGTCCCGACGACATGTCATCGCGAAAGGCATAGTTGCTGTTAATGCCTGCCTAAAGGTGAAAAAGTCATCGGTAAAAATAATAAAAGGTTGCCACCAAATCTAATTTTGCATTTAAAAATAAATATTCAATAAAATACTTTCAGGCCTTTAGCGACGACATGTAGTCGCTAAAAGTCTGTAATTAAAAAAATAAATTTTTTAATTTTTATTGTCTTTCCTGGATTCTGACAACAAAATTACAATTACGAAAACTAAATACGGCTTAAAATAACAAAAAAACTAATCCGAATTATAATAATCCAAAATATTAACTAACACTTGATCCATATTCAAATAAACTAAAAGTAACTAAGAATTGTTACGTTATATTCGCTTTCATCATTTTGACCCGATTCTTCACTCGTGCGAGCGTTGGATTTTGCACCTTTTAGTTGATTTATTTCATCTTGCATTTGTTCATTGTTTCATTCATTTTCCTCATATTTTCTTCCAACTCACTTTAACTATCGGTGGATATATTTGACACATCGTAGGATGTGTGTTTCAACTGTCGACCAATACCCTTTTGCCAACCATGATGACCAAGTGCATGTCGTAGACACTCAGTCTCATCAATTGACGAATCACCGGCTTCACTTTGTATTTTGGCGAGCTCTTCTTGAATTTTATCATGTATTAAACAATACGATAAACATATTAACTTTTTTTCACACAAAAGAAAATAAGACTGATATTATTCGTATTTTATTAAAGCTCATGTTTTGCGATCAGTTCATTATTAAGACAGATGCTTCAGCTCATGGGTTAGGAGCACTGTTGTCACATAACCAACATCTAATTTCTTTCATCTGTAATCACACATAGAGAGCTTGTTAATATCTTAAGAGCTCAAGTAATGAAACAATAATCACTTATTCCAGCTACACTTGACACCATTTCTAAACATTATAACCGCATCATGTTTTAAAACTTTAATTCCACTAACAATGTCAACCTGATTAACCCTTCATTTTCACATATATTACAAATTTTGGAGTCCAAAAAAATTAAATAGATAATATTCAATCAATATATATCAACTATAAATCTTCAATACTAAAATATTACATCAATATGAATAAACAAAAGAATTTGAAAGTGTTTTAAATTTGATTAAAAAAAGGTTGTTGCCTTTAACTTGACGTTAAGGACTTGAAAATGGAGAGACTTTTTGAAATCACAACAGCCTTATAATAAATTAAGCCGGAACTCAAATAAATAGTTAAATACCACTGTTTGAAATAATTCTAGTTATTCAAAATGAATTTAACAGCTCTGAATGACTCTGATTTCTTACTTGGATCCAACTAGAAAAGTGAAGGCTTGATTTGTTACTTTAGATACACAAGTCATGTGCTGTATAAAATAATTTCTATGATGTTTATAGAAGAGTCAAACTTATTTGACTTCTGAAGTCAAAGCTTGTTACTTAACAACCATACTATTATCAACGTGAATTTTATCTTGTACTTTTATAAACTTGATGCAAAATTGTTTGAAGATTTATAATATTTATATCTAAATCATAGGTGAGGCAAAACGGTTAGGTTGTGTATAGTAGACGTGTCTGGTCAAAATGACCGTTTTTCAAAAATATCAATTTAGTTTGGGTCAAAAGAGGTTCAATTAAATCACTGTTTTAGTAAAAAGTATCAAATTACTGAAGATAACAATTATAGCAACTATAATTAAAATAGATAATTAAAACTATTTTATACATCACAAGACTTGTGTATCTAAAGTAACAAACCAAGGCTTTACTTTTCTACTTGGATCCAAGTAAGAAATCAGAACCATTCAGAGGTGTTAAATTCGTTTTGAACAACTAGAATTGTTTTAAACAGTGGTATTCAATCTATCATTAACATAACATTTTCATCTTTTTGAAACTAAATAATTGTTCTTTTCTTTTTCATATGACACGTTCACAACTAGTAAAACCTCCAACTTCAGTAGTGTTTTAATAATGTCTGCTCCTAATCTTGAATCTACCAAACAAAGTAAGTTGGGAATTATAAAAACAAAATCTAAATGCACAAGTGCGTTGAGCCTCCTACTAATTAAATCAAGAATCATGTTCTCAAAGATCATGTACAGTCTTTGTGCATTCAGCCTCCCAGACAAGGAGTTCTGCTATAAGCCAAAATACTAAACCTTACCTTCAACACAAGATACAGAGAGATACACACAGAGAGAGAGAGAGAGAGAGATACATACAGAGAGCGAGAGAGAGAGAGAGAGAGACGAACTCAATGGTGGCTTCATTGGCGGACGAAGGAAATGATGATGGAGATTGTCTACGATGGCTTCGTCCTACACTCGGGAGTAGGAAGCGATGATTTTAGTCCTTAACGATGGCTTCGTCCTGCGTTGGTGGTGGCCGAACTCATTGAAAGGGTAGAAGGCAAGAATGGAAGAACTTGGGTTTTAGTGCTTAAAAACGAAAAAATATCGATTAAGAAAACGGAAAACTAATTTCATTTGAGCGCCTAAACTTTCTTCCGCATCGGCGAAGACTTGTCGTCGGAACTGGATGATTAATAGCGACGGCAAGGTGTCGTTGCTAAAACCCTCTTCGGTAAAAGTCCTCTTTCTTGTAGTATTAAGGCGTGCATTGACTTTATTGGTCATGGAGTGGTATACAAATCAAACATGGATGTACAAAATGACCAATAGTGATGTATTTATTAATATGAAATATTGTGACAACTTAAATAAGTGGTTAGACATTGTGTATTCTATTGAATCAGTTGTGGATGAAAGGGTGAGTAAGCGTGGTAAGATAGTACTTGACATCAAGTGTCCTTGTTCAAGATGTCAAAACGCCTCCTACATAGATAGAGAAACTATTCATAAACACTTGCTTATGAAGGGTTTCATGTCTGATTACTACACATGGTGTGAGCATGGAGAAACTTCCATCTATGAGGTGATCGGGGTAAAAGGGACCAGTCAAAGATAGAGAATTAGTATGTCATAATCACCTTAAACTAGTTAGGGTAAGAAGGGTGTCGAACCACGAAGAGTTTGTGGTCGGCGCTTAACCTCAATTGACAAAGTGATTTATGAAGTGGCAATGGGTCTTTCTGACCAAACACGAGCAATGATTTAGGTGGAACTTATCAAACTCAACAAACAATGATTATCAAATAGCAAAACAATCATTAGTAACCAAGTAACAAACAAACGTTTTAAGTTGTAAATGATAATTAAAGAGGAATCATGCACGGGTTTCAAGTTCACAAGCAATTAGGGATTATCACACCAAGATATGAGCTCAAGCAATCAAATGGTTATCCAAATCAAATTGAACAAATCTAACCAAGATCATCAACATTCATAAATCATAGGCAAACGGTGCAAAACATCATTCACAAATGAAATCGAGACAAATGTATGCAATATATAATTAGATTAATCAATAGATTCAGCACAAATCAAAGTTCATAGCAATTATCATCTAACGAGGTCAATGGTAAAAGAATTTATCGACTCCCGCGAGTTCATAACCATACTAAACACAAAGATTCGAGTACCTCAAACCAAATGATTACAAGAATTGTTTCTCAAAGCTGGCACATGATAAAACCATAAAAACTTACAAACAATCCACCTGGGAATGATTACCGGTGGATTAGCTGCTCATGGTGATGGAAATCATCTTCAATCTTTCGAGTATCTATCTTCAATTGGATGTTAGAATCGTGTTTCTTAGCCTCTAAGAACACCCAAAATCGCCCAAACCTGCTCTACAAAAAGTTGAATTTGAAATATGGGGTGAAACCCCTAATTAAACACTGAAAATCGGCTGTTTCTCTAAAAATTCGCGTCTGAAACGTAACCGGCGTAAGCTTACGCCGGGGCGTGAGCTTACTTCGCTGAGCTGAAGCTACTGTCAAGAAAACGTTACCGGCTTAAGCTTACGCTCCTAGGGCGTAAGCTTACGCTCCTAGAGTATTTTTTTCACCAATTTTTGAATCCGGCTTCTCGAGCTACCCAAGATTCATATATTATGGGTCTCGTAACTCATTTTCTAGCTTGAGATATGCCTGTTTCAAGATTTAGCTTCCAGAACTTCCACATCAGCCTCCATCTTTCGCATAGTTTCCGATCCAATCCCTCTATTTCCTCTCTAATGCTTCCAAAACACGTACTTAGCATCCAAACACCTATAAATCATAAACACATGCAAAGTAAACGTATTCCATGCTAAATCACACATTAAAATGTATAGTTAAGCATCATAAACACCCAACGAACACCTACACATCACATCCCCACACTTGAGTTTTGCTTGCCCTCAAGCAAAGTCTTTTGCTTCAAATCCGCATTTTAAATTCTCAAACAATTGTTTTAACTAAGCATAAGCTAAGGTCCAATGTCATGCAAGATTCATAAGAATTACACTCTCAACAGATTTACAATCCAACAAACCATCGATGAATTTTTAAACAAAAGGAAATATTGGAACGCGCTTAACTCATATCTAGTTATGGCTTTGCATGCACACACCCCTCACAATCAATCACTCCCCTCGGTTTCATATCTGGACTAGCGATGATGTGCTAGTATTTTTCACTCAAACCCAAACAATGAACCACATTATCTTAAGCTTGCATATTGATCACATCTCCTCCTACTAACACAACTAAAATGCACAAATCAAAAGGTCGTTTAAGGGTTATAATGTAGGCTAAGGTTACGGGTATGGATAGAGATTTTTAAAGTGGCTAAAGGTGAGTGGAATTCAACTAATGAAATTACAAATCAACTCTAAAACTTTTAAATCTCTACTATGGGTATAAATGATCTATCAACACTATGAAATGAAACTTGGGTTAAAATTGACCCAATAACATCTTTTATTGTAATTCAAACTAATACTTAAAACCTTTGGACAAATATTGACCCAATACTATTTTTGTATTTCTTTTTCATTCATTTTTTTCTTTTTTAATTTTTTATTTTTTCTCAAACTAAAACTCACAACTTTTGGGCAAATGTTGACGCAAGACTATTTTTGGTATTTCCTTTACCTTCATTTTTCTATTTTTTTAATATCTCAATTGCAAACTTCAACTGTCAAAGTTAATTGAATTCTAACTCAAGGGTTTAAAAAGAACAGGCTAAAAATGTGAACGGGCTAATGTTATGGTTTTTTTTCAAAAGAAAAGGTATAGGCTCAGAGTGGGCATCTAGTGGATATTAACGGGTAGGGGTATAAAAATGGCTAGAAATAAAAAAAGGTTTCTCCTAATGCCTATATCATTTTTGTGCAATCAATTGGTTCAAGGTCTCAACATGTATCAACAGTATGCAAGTTCTAAAATATGAAACAAAGTGGCCAAATACTCAAATAAAAGAATATATATGTCAGTTTGGCTCAAAATCTCACAAAAACGGTGGAAAATAGGTTACCGACATCTGCATGCAAACCATCACTTTCAACTTTGTTACTCCCAATTCCCACATTTTTCAAATTTATTATATATTTTTTTATTTATTGAAAAAACTTAATCAAGTACTTAATGAATCAACCATGACCAAAGACCTCCGACAAACACTTTGTAAAACAATTATTCAAAAACTTGTATGGTTTCATTGATTTCCCACATCCCCACACTTGAACTTTACATTGTCTCAATGTAAATAGTTATGAAATATAAAAGTGCGGTTTGTGGGTGCAAAAACATCCAATACCCAATACCTCTAAATATCCAACTCAAAGATTACCATAACCATAATCACCAACCCAACCACAATCAACCAAGTTTCAAACAAAAACACACAAATACAAACAAAAATAATATAGTTTAATCAAAGTAACATAGATATGAGAAAGAGTACGTGGACCTGATTAGAGGCGATCATAGAGTGCCTGAACCGTCACCAAAAATGGACTCGTAAGTCTTCCATGAGTCTTCACCACACTTGAGTGTTGCTATGGTGACGAAAACTAAAACATACAAAACAAAACAAAGACAATCACAAGCCTGGTTGCCTCCCGGATAGCGCTAAGTTTATTGTCCTCAGCCCGACATTACCTCCTTATGGAGGTTGGAACACAAACTTGCTTCCACTAGCTCCCCCACCACTTTGGTTGTCATCACTCAAACTCCAAGTCTTCTCTCTTGTAAACTCAACATAAAAAAATTCTCCTTTATCGTTTGGATGTTAGACATGGTCGGGTGGCTTCTTTGCATCTTTCAATCTCTCGGTTTCTTTCTCGATTGCCTTCGGCTCGTCTTTCTCATTAAATCTGTCAAAAATAATACCCTTCTTTTTGGTGTCACCCTCATTTGCCAAGGCACGAGGATGACACACGTTAGTAGTAACTGATTTTGAACATTTATTTTCAACCCAATATGTAAATAAATTTGAAAAAATATTTATGTTCAACTTACGATTCCCAAAGGTCATGTCAACAGTGCCGTTTCGGCAATTGATTTGCGCATTTACGGTTGCCAAAAATGGTCTTCCCAAAATCACTCGTGGCTCCTCCTCCTTAGCAAGTGGTGCATAATCGAGCACCAAGAAATCTCCAGGATATTAAATTCTCCAATCTTCACAGCTGTCACACCCCTAAATTTATTTACTTAATAAATAAATAAAGGTCGTAACGACCGGTTCATTACACAATAGTGGAAGCTGTAATAGTGATTTCTAAGACTTGAATATATATATAATTACTATTACTAAGTAATATAATGATCTACATTATTCTAGGTCAATGATAGACTTGAGACTTGATAATTTATGCCCTTTCAGCTACTAGGATTTGATCCAACATAGCTACCCTACTCCAACCGCGCCATGACTAAGGGTTACCTGAGAAACATACTTGAATGTGTCAATACAAAGGTTGGTGAGTTCACAGAGTTAGTTATTTCAGTGCAAGTAGTTTTTCCCGAAAACATGTACATGACCTTACCGTCATAAAATAAGTAGTTTTCACCAAAAACATATACATGACTTAACCGTCATAAAAATATGTAGCTTTTACCGAAAACATATACATGACTTAACCGTCATAAAATAAGTAGTTTCCCAGAAAACATGAACATGACCTTACCGTCATAAAATAAATAGTTATTACCCAAAACATGCACATGACATTACCGTCATTAAATACGTAGTTATTACTGAAAACATGCACATGACATTACCGTCATTAAATAAGTAGTTTTCCCCGAAAACATGATAATGAATTCCGTGTAACCAAATAGTTTCAATTGCATATGATAAACAAAACAAGTGTTATTGATCCATTCGTAAGCTAGCTAGTCTTACAAATACTATGTTCATACATGAGACCGTAACCAAACCTAACTGGTGAATGGCCCTCCCTTGCTTTACCACGAGAACGGAACATGACAATATGCGGCCGTTTGACCCTTCAGGTCCTGGTTAGCGCGACCAACCATGACCGGGGGCGTCACCCCCAATAGTACTATTCATAGAATCCTAGGCTAAGTCCATAGCCAATGGTTACAAATGTTAATGATGTTCAGGGGACTTTAAGAGCTCTCCTCATGTACAACATAATGTTAGTGTCTTGTTTTCTTGTTATCATATAAAAATGTTTGCAATGTTTTCTCAAGTGTATGAAACAACAATGTTTTCGAATGTGTTAAACAATAACGTAAAACATGACATGTAAGTATGTTTCTCCCCCGCAGTTTACAAAACATTAAAAAGCGAAAAATGGGCCATGAACTCACCTTAAGTCCAGCTAATAATATCACAAACTCAGTTGACAATATGTGGGCGCAACGTTCCTAAACGGTTCCTATTGTTCAAACAAGTGTCGTCAACATCAACAACAATATAACTAGGATCGTGTCCTAACATTACAGTTTCAAATATAAACCCAAACCATGTTATCTAAGTTGTAGAAACAAAACTCTTTATTTTTAACAAAAATAGGGCAAAGTCCTGTTTGTTTTTAGCTAAACCCGACAATATCTAATTGTCCAATTCAAACATTAATTTACACCAATAATCTAATAAACCACGTTTTAGATTCTTATACTAAAACCATACTTAAGTTCATCAATTACTTGATAACTATATAAAAAATTATATAATTATAACACATTTTAACGTGTCCGAAAAACATTCTCAAAAGACGTCACCGATAATTTTTCTAGGTCCCGTTCTACTACTCGACAATAGATCTATAAGTGTTTCTGGTCATACCTTAGCGTACATGCCGTTCTAAACGGTTTTGTACAAAAAGCTGAGCACGAAGAGAGTAGAAAACTTGTTTCGCTCATAACTTGGTCATACGAACTCCGATTGCGGTGATTCAAGCGGCCATGGAACCATCTCGTCAAGCTCCACCAGATCCACAAGTCTCTGCCGTTGGAAAACCGGGCAGTTGCCGGAATTCATGATTTTTGGCCAGAAAACTACACTTTTTCGAACCAACTTCTTTGTATGCTTAGATCGGGCCTTTAGGAACTCTTTTCTAGCAAAAGCCCCAATTGTTGAGGTCGCCGAAAAAATTATTTTTGGCCGGAATCTCCACCAACGTCGCGATCTAGTGTAAATCACCACCACCATCGGACTCAGGACGTCGAGATTTATTAGATGAGGTGGTGCACTTGCCGCCACTCGCTGGTCCGCTGCGTGCCGCCGCCGCTTGGTCGGACTCCGCCTCCGCCGTGGTCGCCGCTGTGTAGTCGTCTTCGTCCGCCGGAAGGGAGGCCGGTCCCTCCTTTCTTCTTCTTCCTCTCGGTTCTCTCTCTAAAATCGTTCTGTCGAAAATTCATTATTTAGCTTAATCGTTCTGTCGAAAACCCGGTAAAAACCGACGTTTAACGCATATAACGTTTAAAATTACTGAATCGCGTACGTTCTTATATCTTTTCTAAAATTCTCATAATCGCGTAATGAGTCACTAAAGGAAATCGTGTGACTAATATGATATTCGAATTGTGTAAATTTGGATTTCTAACGGGCTTGGATCCTTACCGGGCCTCAAATGGGCTTGAATTCATATTGGGCCAATTTGGGTTTTAATCCAACAACTAGGTTTTAGATTCTGTAATTTTGCAGGTGTCACAACAGCTATTCCCACTAATTTCCCCCGAGGACGCGTGCGTGTAGCATTTGCTAACACCAATGTGGTTTTGTCTTCTTCTAATGGACCAAACTTGTATTGGTCATATACGCTCCCCGGTAAAATGCTAACCCCCGCTCCATAATCTAGTAGCGCCAATTTTTTTTGAATTCTCCAATTTGAATAGGAACTAGGGGTTCTCCAAACTCAATTTCTTCCTCTTCTCTTTCTTCACCTTCTTCATTACCATGAGCCACATCAATTGAACTGACATGATGTTTTGGGTTCAATTTGTGTTCCGTTTGTTGTTATATGAATTCCTTTGGTAACCTCCTGAATTGTAATTGCCTTGTTGGCGAGGTTGGTATGACGAGGTACCTTGGTTTACACCTTGGAAGTCTGGGTTTAATTGGTTTGAAGCATCCCCATATTTAAAGTTGGGATGATTCCTTGAAGTTTGAGTTTGTATCATATGCTTTCCTATCACCATAAACTTGGTTCACTTCTTCTTGTCTACCGTCTTGGAATGGGCAATTCGTAGCTTTGTGGCCCAAATCTCCACAATCTTTACAAACATTAAATCGAGCTTTTACTCCCGCCACTTCTTTTTCCTCTCCTTTTCTCAACAAGGCCAACTCTCTCTCCATGGATGCCAACCTCTCTTTTGTTCCATAATCCGGGACGGACTTAGAAATCGAGTGTTTAGTTCTTCGGCTAGCCGATGCTTCGGCTTTAGAGTTTTAGCTCATCCTTTCTAAGAAATCCCAATAATCTTCTTTGAGATTAGACAACAACGTCTCATTACTTGTGGACTTCAAATACTTTCTCTCCTCTTGGGTTAAACCGTCCACAAAACACTTCACTAGCTCCCACAATTCAATTTGGTGATGTGGGCACTTCCTCAATAGCTCTTTGAACCGTGCAAATGTTTCATGTAAAGATTCACCCGTTTGTTGTTGAAAGGTCCGAATCTCAATTCGGGAGTCATCCGTCTTCGTAACCGAGTAATATTCATCCAAGAAAACTTGTTGCATTTCATCCCATGTGTGGATGCTATTGGCCAGCAATGTGATGAACCATTGCTTTGCTCGATCTTTGAGAGAAAACTGAAAAAGTCAGAGTTTGACCTTTTTTTGGTCAAATTTTTCATCCCCAACACTACCACAAATGGCTGCAAACTCGGCTAGATGGGTGTATGGCTCTTCGGTGACCATGCCATGAAAATGTGGAAGAACGTTGATGTAGTTCGGTCTTGACTTGAATCTTCTCATTCCCGGAATTGGTGTACAATTGGAGAAGCATTATCTGAAATAGCCGGTCGAAAACGGTCATTGACACCACCAACAGGGACTACCGGTTGTCTTCAGTTTTCATTGTTGTAACCCCCATTGAATCTCCTCCCCTCTTATCGAGGAGGATAAGCGGGTCTCTCGGGCCTACCCGTTCGCCCCATTGGGGGTCTCACCCCGTGGTGAACATAATTCACTTCCTCTTCATGTCCAAAACCTTGCCCCTCATGATATTCTCCAAATTGAATATGCTCGCCATCTTCATACTCATAGTCTCCAAACCCATTACCATTCCCGACATCTTCATTATCATCATACCCAAAATATTCACCATCGTCATCCTCCCAACCGTCATCATTATTGTTTCTTGGTTTTGCTCCAAAGATGTTTCCGGAAGGGGTTTGTTGTTGTTGTGGTCCCCTCCTTCGTTGGTAAGCAGGATTAGTACGGATGTTAACGGGTCGTTTTTGTTGGACTGGACCCGACCCACGGGGTTGATTGTTATTAATAGGTATGGATGGGGTTGGGGATCGGTGTGGTGGAGTTTGTGGGCGGTTAGGAATTGAGTCTCTGTTTGGAGTTGGGCCACGGTTTCTAATTCTAGTTCCGGAATGACTGCCTCGGCTATCCATAGATGATGGTTCAAATGAAATAGGTTGTAGAATTTGTTGTCGGGTTCGAGGAAGAAATGACTTGGGAAATCGAGTAAGAAATGCTAAAATACTATCTGAATCTTTTTATGCGAAGTCGGGTTTCGGGGACGAAACCCAAATAAGGGGAGGTGATTTGTAACGAACTAAAATCCGGGTTTCGTTTTCAAATAAATAAATATTTGTAGGTCCCAGGACCTTGGTCGCGCAGCGGAAATACACGGATCTGTTCAGTGATTTGTGTGGGAACAAAGAAGAACGAGACAGAGAGAAACACGAACATAAAGAAGAGAATCAACACAAAAACCATACGTAATCCATAACAACGAAGTCATCTCACATTACATACCGAATAAGTACACATCTCTCGTCTACGCTCACGGTCTAGGGGCGGGAGAGCTCATCCCACCCGGACACCTCTCGACCTAGTTCCCAGAAGTTCCACCTACAAATGAAGACAAGTCTTAGCCAAGTACACAGGGCATTGGTCATGCGTACTTGCTCAGTACGCAAGGAAAAATCCTTGCGTACTTACTAAGTACGCAAGACCAACCGGTGAACAAGCTAAGTACGCAGGAACAACCTCCTGCGTACTAGCCTACTACACCGATACATATAATTTAATCTATAGTTACTAAAACATGCTTCTACAATATTTTAATAAATATTATGGTGAAAATAATATTTTAGAAATAAGCTGAAACAAGTGGGTTTCAAGTTAGTAATGGGGTAATACTAGTTTTAACTAGTTTTAGAATGAAATGGGTGAAATGAAAGTTGAGGGGCCAAAAGTGTGACATGGAAAATCTGCGATATTGACTTGGAGAAGTCAAAATTGAACCCATTTTGGGTGTTGAGGTCGTTCATTCCAAGAGGAGAAAAGGAGAAAACGGGTTTGAAGCTTAAATCTTGCATTTGAAGCTTGGATTGTGAAGGTTTTGGCTCACACCACACCTTCATAACATCAAGTAAGTTTTAATCATTCTTTGATTTCATCTTTGAATGTGTTGGTGGGTAGGTTTTGTAGAAATCTGAAAATTATGTATGCATGTGGTAAATTGGTGTTAGATTGTGGATAATCTAGCTTAACTAAAGGTAAAGAGTGGTGATTAACATCCTAGAACCCTTTGATTTTGATTATGAGAAGTTAGGGTTCATTTGGTGAATCATGATGCTAGAATGTGGAATTAGTGATGATTAAGTGTTTAGGTGGTATTAGACACTTGAACAAACACCAATTGATCTAATAAAAGTTATTGAATGAGATATTAGTGTCAAGGTATTGGAAAGAAAACTCGAGTAGGTGAGTTTGTATTGAAAGAGGGTGTTTGGTTATGGAGATAACCCAAACAGGTCAGTTTGGGTTGTAAATGAAAATTGAGATATGGACTCAATTATATTGTGTTGGTGATGAATGTTAGATTACTAAACTAGGTGTATATGTTTAAGTAATCAAATTGTGAACCGAGGAGGAGGCACGGGATCTTCCAACTCTAAAGGTTAGTGCCTTTACACTTACTTAGTAATGTTGATAAATGGGTAGTATATGTGTGCATACTATGAGATGAAATGAATGTGTAACATTATACATGATCTAATATGTAAATGTGCTGAATTTGGTGTAATTGACTTATGTGGTAAATAGTCAATATAATATGTAAATGCGGTGAATTTGGTGTAATTGACTTATGTGGTAAAAAGTCAATCTAATATGTAAATGTTGTGAATTTGGTGTAATTGACTTATGTGGTAAAAAGTCAATCTAATATGTAAATGTGGTGAATTTGGTGTAATTGAATTATGTGGTAAATAGTCAATCTAATATGTGATTTGGTGTAATTAACTTATGTGGTAAATAGTCAATCTAATATGTAAATGTGGTGAATTTGGTGTAATTGACTTATGTGGAAAATAGTCGATCTAATATGTAAATGTGGTGAATTTGGTGAAATTGGCTTATGTGTTAAATGGTTAATCTAATATGTAAATGTGGTGAATTTGGTGTAATTGACTTATGTGGTATATAGTCAAACAAAATGTGATAAATTGGTGAAATGGTGGATTGAAGTGTGGAATACTTCAAAAGGTGGACTTTGAGTTAAATACTCCAAGTGCGGTAAGACGAGTTGTGGTACTCGCACCAAGAGGTCGAAAACGAATAAGAAGTGTGGAATACTTCAAAAGGTGGACTTGGAGTCAAATACTCCAAGCGGTAAGACGAGTTGTGGTACTCGCACCAAGAGTTCGTAAACCAATAAGAAGTGTGGAATACTTCAAAATGTGAACTTGGAGTCAGATACTCCAAGTAAGGGTAAGACGAGTGGTGGAAATTGCACCAATAGGTCGTAAACCCAATAAGAAGTGTGGAATACTTCAAATGCTGGACTTGGGGTCTAATACTCCAAGTACGGGTCAAATGGGTGAATGGGTGGTGGTATATGAATGAAAAATGAAATGAATGAAACTTGTAGTGGAATTGCAAGTGTTAAGTACTTTATTTGACTACATGGGTGCAAACGGATCAAAAGGGTGAATGGGTGGAAACAAGTTGTAAATACTTATGTGATATGTTTATCGTCATTACTAACGGTGATTTATATATGTGGTTACTAACTACGATGTAGGTCCAAGTCAAGTCCAAGGCGTGGAGGGTTCTCGTATGCATTTTGGGTGTTGTTGGGATTTAAAGGAAAATCCGTAAATGTTGTGTAATTTGACACATGATCTATGTTTTGGTGTTTATATATGTGGTATATTTGTTTTGAAACCAAAACCCAAGTGTAGGATAATTTTAGTGTCAAGTTGAATTGAAAAATGGTGGAAAATTGGCTAAGTGTTGGAACTGAGCAAACTGAGTAAACTCTCTGTTTACTCAGGTCCCCCGCGTTACGCGAGAGTCTGGGAGGCTTCTCTCGCGGTACGCGAGAGACCTGGTTCTCGGTCAAGAATTTCTGAGCTCCCTCGCGGTACGCGAGAAAGTAAAAAAAAAAAAAAAATTCTGGGATAAAAGCTTCCGTGTGCGTTTAAATTTTTTATTAATTGGTTTTTCCAATTAAGGGTGTTACAACTTGGTATCAGAGCAACGGTTTGAGGGATTTGGTGTAGGTGGCACCAAACTCAAACCGGATGCTCTTGATATGGGGGAAAATGATACGAGAATCCATGAAAGACTTGACTAAGACTCGGAGCTTGCGGAAATGAAAGGTTAGTAATGATTTGATAAAGTGGTTATATATATATGGTGTATATGTATTATTGAATGACAAAGTGTTATGTGTTCCGAAACTTGTCTATGTGATCTGTTTTATGGAGATGATAATTATAATTGGGCATAGCGTATTATTAAACATGTCTGGCCAATATGATTAATAAGACGAGATGTGCAAGTGTCTTTATGATAACCATGAAACAATGAACATTTACAAGGATTAGGTAAAGGTGATTATATATGTATGTGTATATATAGGTAGATATATATATACTTAATACGTATAAGAGTGAATGTAAGACGGATTTCCCTAAGGTATTGAAAGTGTAAGGGTATTAAGGTATTTATGTTCTAATACTCAGCTAAGAGATGGCAGATGATGTAAATAGGGAACCATTGGATCCATGGATCCATGAAGTGATAAAGGAAGAAGTGGATAAGGCTTTCAAGCAAGCCACATCTTTGTTGATGGAGGAAATGAGAGGACCTATTAAGCTTACCCTTGAAGAGATGTCAAAGGAAAAGGAGAGGGAACCACAAGATTGTACTCTTAAAGAGTTCATGGTAATCAAGCCCAGGGAGTATAACGGGCAAGTGGACCCGATCCTTAGCCACATATGGGTGGTAGGCATGGAATCAAACCTTGAAAAGACTTAGTTAAAATTTGAACGGGTGTGACTGAGGGGCACATGTGTAAGTAGAATAAATTGTGGATGAAAGTCGTCTTAAGGACTCAGGTGTGATAGAGTCAAGAGGTGTATCGCCTCGGAAATGGTGAGGAATTTGGATTTGGTTTGAAGAAATAAAAAGCATCTATCTAGTGGAGGATGACTAGAGCTTTCTATCATGTTATGTCGATCTTCCTTCAAGGAAGATAGGGCTCGTTAGGTGATCCTTGGGAGGAACTGTGTGAAGCCTAGAGAGCGGAAAGAACTAAGGTTGGTGAACCAAAGTGGAAGGAAAACTTTGTTTTCACAAGAGGGTTTGTGGTATGCGAACCAAAGGAGTTAAAGGGTGATAGTTAATAGTTGATTAATTAACGAGGAATCACTATGATGGTTTTGACTTTTGAAGCAATCCATCGTGATTGGTTGATGGCATATTACTCATAATGAGTCGACTCCGGGATGTGGCGGAGGATTGGTGGATTATTCTTCATGAGGAGAAAGGAATAATGGCACGACGGCATGCAAGGGGGGATGGTTTAAGATATGACGTTGAAATACCATTGATTGCAAGCCATGGTGGGTGGCATAGTGTAAGAGTTCCTTCATGTACATCGTATAATAGTGGTGGTCAACAATATTTCGGGCAAGTTTTATGACTAGACGTGGTCTCACTCAAAACCTTGGAATCGTAGAAGAGATGTAAATAGATCGTGTTTCCCGATGCTATCTAGTGACGTTATACAGTGGAGTGGTACCATTAACATTAAGGGTGTTATAATGTTGATGTTTATATGATTTAAATGCAGAAGGTTGTGGGCGAATCAATCACAAGAATCTTAATCCTTCGATGGTGAAAGAGGTGTTCGGTTACTTAGTAACCATATTGATGTCAAGTGTGACAAAGGGGTAGCGTGTTGATCAGTGCTCAATAGAGACAGCGAAGCACGGGGTATACGAATTGGTGTATACATGGCTTGTGCCATCGACAGCAACCGAGAGATATAAAGGGATACTTAGTATTCCAGTTGAGAAAGAGTGTTTGATATGATAAGGGTCATTGCACCCGTGTGCTTTGTTCTAAAGCACATAAACTTTTCGGTGGAAAAGGAAAATTGAAGAGTGTGTTTTGGCACTGTTGGTCGATGGTAGGATAAACTGACCAAAGGTCTCGCGGTTTATGGAATTTATGGTTCAGGTGTGTAGAGCATTAACTGCTCACAGGTGGCCGATTAATCGAAGATAGTCGTTTATATATCCGGTCTAATGTTGTTTATACTCAATGTCGTTGTGAACTTTTTGAGGAGTCCCTGCAAGAAGAGTTCTTTCCTAGAAACGGTTGGGTATGTCAATTTTTTTTTGTTTTGGTGAAAATCCAATTTTTGGATGGGGTGGTGATTTCGAAAGAAATCCTTGTGGGCCCGTTAAAGATTTAATGGTTAAGGGGTGAACGTTCAAATGTACATTGTACGCAAATGGTAATATACATAGGTGAAATATGTATTTAAAGGGGTGAATTGTACATAGGTGGAACGTGTACATAAAAGGTGGTTGAAGTATTAGAACTTCATAAATGATGTTGGAAGTCTTTTAGACTTCATAATCGATGTTTGAAAACGAAGTTTTTGAACTTCAAAGGGGGATTCGGTGATTGAGATCCTTAGATCTCAAAAGATGACTTACAATTAAGCCATTGGAGGTACTTAGGGTGTTTGGGTCGCGGATAGGGATTTTCTTCCGGTGTTGTAAAAGAGGATTCAAGTAAGGAAATTGATGTATCCCTACTTGAGGAAGTCGCATGCTTTCTTGATTAAGAAGGGGTTGAGTTGAAGGCTCGAGCATCGAGGGGTGTTAGTATGGGTATTGGGGTCCTCGAATCCCATGCGGTATGAACTTGAGGCCTTGAGTCTCAATGGGTGGATTGGTGAGGTAGTTTTGAAACTTCCATTGTTGAGTTCTTAGTGGGTTTTGGTAGAAGGCGAAATGGAGTAGGAAATTGGGTTAAATTAATGCTGGTTAAGTTTTAATCTAGCTTGAATGAGGGTAAAGCAAATGTGGTGGCGGATGGTCAAAGCGAGCGGTCGATTCAAACGCTCAAGGATATGTTACGCGTGTGTGCGTTTGATTTTGGGGGTAATTGAGACGACCATTTACCGTTGGCAGAATTTTCTTATAGCAATAGCTACCATTCTAGTATTAGTATGCCTCCTTTGAGGCGTTATATGGGAGGAAGTGTCGAACTCCCGTGGGTTGGGGTGAAATTGGTCAACGGGAACTTGGTAGTAAAGAGATGGTCAAGGATACTATTAGTAGTATTAACCAAATAAGAGCACGCTTGAAGGCGGCTCAAGATCGCCAAAAGTCCTATGCGGATAATAGGAAGCAGGCGATTGAGTTTCAAGTGGGGGACTTTGTGCTTTTGAAAGTCTCTCCTTGGAAAGAGGTGATACGATTTAGGAAACGGGGGAAATTAAGTCTATGTTTTATCAGACCGTTTAAGGTGATAGCAAGGGTGGGTGTGGTAGCTTATCGTTTGGAGCTACCGGAAGGACTAAGTAGACTTCATAACACATTCCATGTGTCTCATTTGCGGAAATGTTTAGCAGATGAAAAGTTGAATTATATTGAGGAACAGGTGACAATCTTGGATAGAAAGGTGAAGAAATTGCGGAACAAAGAGATTAGCCAAGTTTTGGTGAGGTGGAAACATAAGAAGGGGGCGGATATGACTTGTGAAACCGAGGAAGAAAGTCTAAAATACTATCTGAACCTTTTTATGCGAAGTCGGGTTTCGGGGACGAAACCCAAATAAGGGGAGGTGATTTGTAACGAACCAAAATCCGGGTTTCGTTTTCAAATAAATAAATATTTTAATAAATATTATGGTGAAAATAATATTTTGGAAATAAGTTGAAACAAGTGGGTTTCAAGTTAATAATCGGGTTATACTAGTTTTAACTAGTTTTGAAATGAAATGAGTGAAATGAAAGTTGAGGAGCTAAAAGTGTAACATGGCAAATCTGCTATATTTACTTGGAGAGTCAAAATTGAACCACTTTTGGTTGAGGTCGTTCATTCCAAGAGGAGAAAAGGAGAAAATGGGTTTGAAGCTTAAATCTTGCATTTGAAGCTTCGATTGTGAAGGTTTTGGCTCACACAACACCTTCATAACATCAAGTGTTAATCATTCTTTGATTTCATCTTTGAATGTGTTGGTCGGTGGGTTTTGTAGAAATCCAAAAATTATGTATGCATGTGGTTAATTGGTGTTAGATTGTTGATAATCTAGCTTAACTAAAGGTAAAGAGTGGTGATTAACATCCTAGAACCCTTTGATTTTGATTATGAGAAGTCGGGGTTCATATGGTGAAAATTAGGGGTGTTTGGATCATGATGCTAGAATGTGGAATTAGTGATGATTAAGTGTTTAGGTGGTATTAGACACTTGAACAAACACCAATTGACCTAATAAAAGTTATTGAATGAGATATTAGTGTCAATGTATTAGACAGAAAACTCAAGTAGATGAGTTTGTATTGAAAGAGGGTGTTTGGTTATAGAGATAACCCAAACGGGTCAGTTTGGGTTGGAAATGAAAATTGAGTTGTGGACTCAGTTATATTGTGTTGGTGATGAATGTTATATTACTAAACTAGGTGTATATGTTTAGGTAATCAAATTGTGAACCGAGGAGGAGGAACGGGATCTTCCAACTCTAAAGGTAAGTGCCTTTGCACTTACTTAGTAATGTTCATAAATGGGTGGTATATGTGTGCATACTATGAGATGAAATAAATGTGTAAGATGATCTAATATGTAAATGTGGTGAATTTGGTGTAAGTGACTTATGTGGTAAATAATCAATCTAATATGTAAATGCGATGAATTTTTGGTGTAATTGACTTATGTGGTAAAAAGTCAATCTAATATGTAAATGTGGTGAATTTGGTGTAATTGACTTATGTGCTAAAAACTCAATCTAATATGTAAATGTGGTGAATTTGATGTAATTGACTTATGTGGTAAAAAGTCAATCTAATATGTAAATGTGGTGAATTTGGTGTAATTGAATTATGTGGTAAATAGTCAATCTAATATGTAAATGCGGTGAATTTGGTGTAATTGACTTATGTGGGAAAAAGTCAATCTAATATGTAAATGTGGTGAATTTGGTGTAATTTAATTATGTGGTAAATAGTCAATCTAATATGTAAATACGGTGAATTTGGTGTAATTGACTTATATGGTAAATAGTCAATCTAATATGTAAATGTGGTGAATTTGGTGTAATTGACTTATGTGGAAAATAATCGATCTAATATGTAAATGTGGTGAATTTGGTGAAATTGACTTATGTGGTAAATGGTCAATCTAATATGTAGATGTGGTGAATTTGGTGTAATTGACTTATGTGGTAAATAGTCAATTTAATATGTAAATGTGGTGAATTTGGTGCAATTGACTTATTTGGTATATAGTCAAACAAAATGTGATAAATTGGTGAAATGGTTGATTGAAGTGTTGAATACTTCAAAAGGTGGACTTGGAGTCAAATACTCCAAGTGCGGTATGACGAGTTGTGGTACTCGCACCAAGAGGTCGTAAGCCAATAAGAAGTGTGGAGTATTTCAAAAGGTGGACTTGGAGTCAAATACTCCAAGTGCGGTAAGACGAGTTGTGGTACTCGCACAAAGAGGTCGTAAACCAATAAGAAGTGTGGAATACTTTAAAAGGTGAACTTGGAGTCAAATACACCAATTGAGGGCAAGACGAGTGGTGGAACTCGCACCAAGAGGTCGTAAACCCAATAAGAAGTGTCGAATACTTCAAAGGGTGGACTTGGGGTCTAATACTCCAAGTACGGGTCAAATGGGTGGTGGTATATGAATGAAAAATGAAATGAATGAAACTTGTAGTGGAATTGCAAGTGTTAAGTACTTAATTTGACTAAATGGGTGCAAACGGGTTAAATGGGTGAATGGGTGGAAACATGTTGTAAATACTTGTGTGATATGTTTATCGTCATTACTAACGGTGATTTATATATGTGGTTACTAACTCCGATGTAGGTCCAAGTCAAGTCCAAGGCGTGGAGGGTTCTCGTATGCATTTTGGGTGTTGTTAGGATTTAAAGGAAAATCCGTAATTGCTGTGTATATTTACACATGATCTATGTTTTGGTGTTTATATATGTGGTATATATGTTTTGAAACCAAAACCTAAGTGCAGGATAATTTTAGTGTCAAGTTGAATTGAAAAATGGTGAAAAATTGGCTAAGTGTTGAAACTAGGCAAACTGAGTAAACTTTATGTTTACTCAGGTCCCCCGCGGTACGCGAGAGCCTGGGAGGCTTCTCTCGCGGTAGACGAGAGACCTGGCTCTCGATCAGGAATTTCGGAGCTTCCTCGCGGTACGCGAGGGGAGTTGTCCGGAATCTCGCTGTACGCGAGAAAGCAAAAAAAATTATAGGAAAAAGCTTTCGCGTGCGTTTAAATGTTTTATTAATTGGTTTTCCAATTAAGGGTGATACACGAACCACGAAGAGTTTGTGGTCGGCGCTTAACTTCAATTGACAAAGTGATTTATGAAGTGGCAATGGGTCTTTCTGACCAAACACGAGCAATGATTTAGGTGGAACTTATCAAACTCAACAAACAATGATTATCAAATAGCAAAACAATCACTAGTAACCAAGTAACAAACAAACGGTTTAAGTTGTAAACAATAATTAAAGAGGAATCACGCCCGGGTTCCAAGTTCACAAGCAATTAGGGATTATCACACCAAGATATGAGCTCGAGCAATCAAATGGTTATCTAAATTAAATTGACCAAATCTAACCAAGAACATCAACATTCATACATCGGCAGATGGTGCAAAACATCATTCACAAATGAAATCGAGACAAATATATGCACTATAGAATTAGATTAATCAATAGATTCAACACAAATCAAAGTTCATAGCAATTATCATCTAACGAGGACAATGGTGCAAGAATTTATCGACTCCCGCGAGTTCATAACCATACTAAACACAAAGATTCGAGTACTTCAAACCAAAAGATTACAAGAATTGTTTCTCAAAGCTAGCGCATGATAAAACCCTAAAAACTTACAAACAATCCACCCGGGTATGATTACCGATGGAAATCATCTTCAATCTTTCAATCTTTCGAGTATCAATCTTCAATTGGATGTTAGAATCGTGTTTCTTAGCCTCCAAGAACACCCAAATTCACCCAAAACTGCTCTAGAAAAAGTTAATTTTGAAATATGGGGTGAAACCCCTAATTAAACACAGAAAATCGGTTGTTTCTCTAAAAATCCGCGTCTGAAACGTAACCAGCGTAAGCTTACTCCATCGAGCTGAAGCTACTGTCTAGAAAACGTTACCGGCTTAAGCTTACGCTCCTAGGGCGTAAGCTTACGCCCCTAGGGTATTTCTTCACCAATTTTGAATCCGGCTTCTCGAGCTACCCAAGATTCATATATTATGGGTCTCGTAACTCATTTTCTAGCTCGAGATATGCTTGTTTCAAGATTTAGCTTCCAGAACCTCCACATCAGCCTCCATCTTTTGCATAGTTTCCGATCCAATCCCTCTATTTCCTCTCTAGTGCTTCCAAAACACGTACTTAGCATCCAAACACCTATAAATCATAAACACATGCAAAGTAAACGTATTCCATGCTAAATCACACATAAAAACGTATAGTTAAGCATCATAAACGAACACCTACACATCACATCCCCACACTTGAGTTTTGCTTGCACTCAAGCAAAGTCTTTTGCTTCAAATCCGCATTTCAAATTCTCAAACAATTGTTTTAACTAAACATAAGCTAAGGTACAAGGTCATGCAAGATTCATAAGAATTACATTCTCAACAGATTTACAATCCAACAAACCATCGATGAATTTTTAAACAAAAGGAAATATTGGAACGCGCTTAACTCATATCTAGTTATGGATTTACATGCACACACCCCTGACAATCAATCACTCCCCTCGGTTTCATATCTGGACTAGGGATGATGTGCTAGTATTTTTCACTCAAACCCAAACAATGAACCACATTATCTTAAGCTTGCATATTGATCACATCTCCTCCTACTAACATAACTAAAATGCACAAATCAAAAGGTCTTTTAAGGGTTGTAATGTAGGCTAAGGTTACGAGTATGTATAGAGATTTTTAAAGTGGCTAATGGTGAGTGGAATTCAACTAATTAAATTACAAATCAACTCTAAAGTTTTCAAATCTCTACTATGGGTATAAATGATCTATCAACACTATCAAATGAAACTTGGGTTAAAATTGACCCAATAATATCTTTTATTGTAATTCAAACTAATACTTAAAACATTTGGGCAAATATTGACCCAATACTATTTTTGTATTTTGTGACAATCCTGAATTAGGGCCCAAGATCTTTGACAGTTGATTCACCATGAATGGGCTCGGCCCATTAATGGCCTAGTTGTGGGCCCAATACGTGAACTTGATGTGCAACCTTACTTGACGGATATCACAGGACGATTCGAGATAACGTGTTACCAAAACCTAGTATTTACAAAGCTTCACAACGTACAGTAAAATAAATTAACGTGTGCATGGTTGATAATCGACACACAATGCGACGTCTATAAATTAATACTAAATATTAATAAGAATTATTAGTATTTACTTCAAACAATTATTTAGAAACTTACATGTCAATTATACGACAAAAACTTTATCTAGTATCTATTACTCGGTGTAATTAAACAATATGAATGATTATTTATACTATACTGTTTTATTTAAGAATTACACATATTATTAGTATTATTATTAATTTCTTTAATGAATAATGATTTTTATAATCGAAGCACGAAACATTTAAATGATTGAGCGCGTTAGACACACAATACTAGTGAGTACCAGCCTAGACGAGAGTCGGAGCATAAGCCTCATAAATTAAATGTTAAAATAATATTAATTATTAGTAATAATTTACGAAGGAAAATTAGTTGACACGATTTTATGAAACATGACGTTAACTTTTATATTTCGGGTCTGGACACGCGGTATCCACCTACTCCTCCACCCACTCAAGACCCTAGCTATATATATGAATCATCAACTCTCTAACGCCTCATTTCCTCCCATTTCAAACACACCACCATATGTAAATCTAGAGAGAGGGAGAGCTCACGAGAGAGAAGGGCAGAGAACCGGTGGCCGGCCATCTCCCGGTGGCGGTAGCTCGGTTTCGGCAACCCTGGCCTGCTGACAACAGCCACTAGCTACCAAGGTCCTTTGCAGCGGCAGAAGAAACGGCTGGGACTGTAGGAGGAAGCCCGACGGCGGCTGGTTCCGACAACAACAGAACCGTCCCTCCGGTGGCGGTTCAGACGAGCTAGTGGAGGCGGCTATGGCGATTCTCAAGGCAAATCCATTCAGATCCGGCCATTATGGGCGTTTTTCCGGCAACTATTTCAAGGCGACGGCGGCTAGGGTTTCACCCTAGGGTCGCCGGCGATGGCTAGGTGGGAGAAACCAACGTCGGATCTTGACTGTGGTGAAGTTTAACGGTGGAAAATGGGGACGGCTAGAGGTTTAGTAAAGATGACTACGTTGAAATCATTTTTCAGGCAAGTGAACTAGCGAATCCGGCGACCTCGGTTTTCCGGCAGCCACTCCAGGTTTCCGTCGAACTCGAGTGAGTTTTCTTCTTGTTTTCTCGTCATTTTGGTTTAGATCTACCCCCTTGTACCTGATTTATCTTGATTTTCATGTTTTCCGGCGAGATACGCTTTTCCGGCTACGGATCCGGCAACCAGAAGCGTTCTTGAGTCTCTCCGGTGAGTCCTGTTTCGTTTTATTGACATTCGAAGTTAGATCTACGCGTTTCTAACGATTAATTTTCTGTTTAAAGTTCCGGCGAATGTCTAACGGCTTGTTTGTACGGTGTTCGATCATCCCGATCTACAATTTTTACGGTTAGTTTTGTAGTTTGAGTATAATTGTTGGCGAATGGTTGATTTTCCTACTAGATCTAGTACTTTTGGGTGGCCGGGTTTTATTCCCAGGTATTAAATATGTGATTTTTGGACAGATTTGGGCATTCTGAGACGTGGCCAAACTCGGTCAACGACGGTCAGACGTGGTCAATACGTTAAACATAAGGTTTAGGACGTGTCGGTTCGTAGACGAGGCTTACGAAAGGTATAAACGCACACTAACGTTATTATATTTATTTAAGAAAAAGTTAAACGCGTGTGCGGTTAAATTACGTTGAGCTTAAACGATTCATTAATAATAAAAATAAATACTAAACTAACAATTAATATTAACGGTCCATAAACGCGTACAACCTAGAGACTTGTTACAACTAAAGTACATAATTATTATTTTTACGGGTAAGCGTATTTATAAATGATAATCGATTAAACGAGGACCTTAAACACGATTAACTAACGACACATGCAATTAGTAAATATTGATACTTGAGCGTGAAAACAATTATATTACATTTGTGTTACAACGCAGTCTACAAAATAAATACGACGGGGATGACTTTAACTTTGAGTATTTTATATAAACGTATATAAGTACATCTGTTTGTTAAGACATTGAGCGGTAATCAGAGTTAAAAATCGACGGACTAATCTATGACTTGACTAATAACGAGCGTTGATAAGAATATATTTTTCGTAAATATAAACAGTTTTATATATATACACACCTAAATATATATAGGTATGTGATTACACATGACTTTATAAAATCAAATGATTGTTTTGTAACACGATACATAGAATCGAATATATATACACGTATATTTTATGCACAAATATAAAAGTATATAAATATATGTTTATATCATTAAGATTATTCTTTATAAGGCATGATGATTAGAAATCTTAACGAATACGTTTCGAATAAATATAAACTTAGACTTTTGTAAACATGGACAAGTATTATGTAACATATATATAATGATATATATAATGATAGTTATATGTAAATGTATTATTATAAATGTTTATATCTTCTATACATCATTGGACATTATGCAATACGACGTCTAATTGCCAGCACATTCACACGAATAGGTGCAAATATATTTTAGGGTTTGATTTTACACACATATATATAATAAAACTCTGAGATAGTTTTGTTAAAACATAGAGTTACATACATTTTGTTAAGAATCATAAGAACGAGAATTGTGATTACTAAGTATAAATACATATGATTATGCACCACCATGAGCTTGATAAACTATTACGTTCGAACGTGACTATTGGAACATAAATAGGTGAGAATCCCGAATCCACCTAAATAACAATTAACACCAATCATTAAGCCGACAACATGGCTCAACCGCACGCGCGATAAATCAACACGAGTTTAGTCTCGCTTAACATTATTAGGGTTATTCTATAAAACTCATTAAGTGCCTACAGGTATCGTAGGACTCGAATAAGACGTAACCCGTGATTATCACATGGACGTTGGTTTCCATTGCTAGCAGAAGGACATTAGTGTTCTTGACACGTCACCAGGTGAGTTTCACGACCCCCTTTTAGCTTTTTAATGTTTTGTAAACATCGGGGGAGGAACATGCCTATACGACATATTTGAAAGAATGAAACATAATTGTTTACACCCTGGATAACGTTAACATTTTGGGTTATCTCCTTGTGAGTTTCACGGCCCCTTTTTACTGTTTTCTATTTTGGGGGAAAAACATGTTAATTTCAAATGGTATGATAACTAGAAAACGAGAAACAAGCATCTGATTCCCTTGTGAGCATGAGTTAACACTAAAAGGTCCTCGGTATTTCGAACTATAACCATTAGCTATGGACTTAGCCGTAGATCGATATGAATAGTACTATTCGGGTTGACACCCCCAATCATGGTTAGTCGCGCTAACCTGACTAGCAGTGTCAAATGATTGCATATTAGGTCTTGTTGTTTCTCATTGTTTAAAGGTACAATGGGCTGGGGCAAATTTCGAGAATTCGTTAAAGGTTTGGTTATAGGCTTGTGCATCACATAATTCGTAAGTGCTAGCTAGACTTCGATGAATCAACCGCTAACTTGTTTTGTTTATCATACGCATAAAGTAAATTTCAAGCAAAGGATTTCACCAATGGTATACGTACCAATGGTTTTGTCAATCAATTTCGAGAAACGGGTTTTGCCAATGGTATACGTATCAATGGTCTTGACAGTGAATTTCGAGCAAAGGATTTTGCCAATAGTACCCGTACAAACAGTTTTGTCAATCGATTTCGTACATATGGTTTTTACCAAGGGATTTCGTAAAAACGGTTTGCCAATTGTATTTATTTAAAACCTGTGAACTCACCAACATTGCGTTGACATTTTTGAGCATGTTTTTCAGGTAATTCATACAACACGGTTGGAATAGGTTAAACTTTTGGATTAAGCCACTAGAAAGATGAAGGTGCAAGGTGTTCGACGTATTTAGAAGTCTTTAGTTAGCTTCCGCTGTTGTGTAATGTTATCAGTCGTTGCAACCCTAATTTATTTATTTATTTATTAAGTGAATAAATTTGGGGGTGTTACAGATTGGTATCAGAGCCAATGGTTTTAGCGAATTAGGTTTCCTTGGTGTCACCTAGGCTCTAACCAGACTTATTTAGGGACCATGATTTTAAGACTTACTTCACATTAAGAACACACAAGACCTAAGTATAGAAATTCCAACCGTTTCCGAACAACTTGAGTAGATCATTAGTGTATGTAGTTACACTAGGGTAGCATTAGCTACACTAATATATAATACGATTACATGGCACAAGGAATAAACATTTAACACATACAACAACGTGTAAATAATACACATCTACAACATTACTCAACGAATTATCACTATTCGGATTACAAATCAAGCTACTCATGTATCTAGTTCAACTATGGAGTTAGTTTCCTTTTCTAACCTATGTTGTCTCCACTTGGTGTGACATGTATACCCTCCTTCATGATCTGCTGGGTTGGATGATTAAAACTTTCGCCATGAGATATGGCAAACGGGACTACCCAATCGGAAGAGAACTCGAGGTGGATATGTAGGACTAAACGGGAGAGAATTCCACAGGTCAGGAGACCCATAGACTCATTGGGATCATGTTGATCCACACGTACATACAAAGTTGGAGCCTGATTTGCTCGACACGGATTTGAGGATCTCTGCTCTATCATAGTGCCTGACTTCCACCGCACAGGTCCTGTTATTAAAAGACATCGGTTGTGTCTCTCTACCATTAACTCCATCCAACAACTGCCTTAGTCAGCAGATTCACGGGTATCGGTGCGCATGACTAAGAGTAATCCGATTGAAAATGCACACTCTTACGCTAGAGTGCAACACGATGATACGATCTAATGAACATTTCAGATCCCTTTTAAATGAGTGCTTGGGATAGGAGAAACACTATAGGGACCATGCAACGTAAATTATCATTGCGGGTGCACACGTGATCATAATTTGCAGTGCATGAGAACTGTAGCGATTATTGCTGTCAAAAGCTGGTGTTCATGATTAATCCGTATTCCTAATCACAATTCCCATTCACTAGATTAATGATCAAAATTGCCATAACCAAAGAGTTGCTCCAAAAAGGGCATCAAGTGATGGATGGGCTATCACAAGTGACGTGGAAATGTACATTATCTCCTCCATCTTTGAATTCTAATGGATCTAAAACTCTTAATGAGACTTCAGTGCACGACAACACTGACCGAAATTTTAAAAAGATCTATTCTTAGTTGATTTGACCTCGGTAATTGGACCGAACTTGAAAATTTCTCGTAAAGAATTGTTTCACCTTTTGAGGTTCAGCTATAGATTTTTCTCCCTTCAATCTCTTTATTAATATACCCACGCTTACGGCTGATCTTAAGTCCAACATGAATCAGCCTTAACATTTTTGATTCCCTTATTAGATCTTCATTTAACATTCTCGTAGTTCTGGAGGAACAAGAGAACATCAAATTCGATTTAATCAACCCTTAATGGATCTTGAGCAATGGTGGGTTTCGCTCACCCATTTCTACTTGTTAATTCATATCCTTTGAGATCATACTTGCCACAAAAACATCATGTTGACTTTTACATTGACCAACACTTACAATAATAGCACAACTATTAATAGAGACCAGGACGTAATCTCAAGGTTTATCTTACAATTCGGTATCACATTTACTTGAAATTTACATCGAAAGTGCTATGCACTAACTCTTGTAATAGGATGGAAAATTTTCGTATGAGAGTAGGAAATTATTGTTCCCAGAAAATGTTTTCGAGAAGTATAAGGGAAGAATCATAACGTTTCTTTTCTGTATTTTGTAATTGCTATCCGAGTAGAAGACGATGGATATGCAGTTAGAAAACGAATATAAGTGAAGTTATGTCACTAACAATTAGTAACTAGTCTGAAAGCCATTCTCACTCTTCCTTGAACCTCATGGAGATCCGTTTATCTCTAGTATTTGTTGAGTCAAATCAACTATACTATTCCTAAATACTTTGACATTTTTTTTCTCCTTCTTCTTCGTCTAGATTCACCCTCATTGTTAGATGAATCATAGAAATTTGGACGATAAAAAAATAAATAAAAAAAAAAATAAAAACTTGGATGATTCAATATTACTAGGAAAATTTGACTTCTTCGAGCTTTTCATTTGACATCTATTTCGTTAAGGTTTCTATCTAAACCAGGTTACAAATGACATGTGTGATGGTGTCACTAGTAACGTAATTGGATTAAACCAAGATCAATCTCATAGGATCAAGTACCCATAAAAATCTTACTCCATATACTAGTTGTCTAAGTCGTTATCTAGACAACCACTAACGGTTCCTCTAAATCGTGCTTGCACAATTAATAAAATTTTCATGTGGGGATGTTATTTCATGGAACTCAATTGAACCCATTTAACCTACATACTGATTTGGCAGATGAAATGCCAGTTGGAATCCTTTTCCCTGAAAGGATTGAATACGTCAAGACATTAACCGGATTACAAAAGACATCCAGGTACCTGATTTAGTACTAAGGCCTGAACATCTCATCAAATCATCCGAAATATCTTACTAGATTCCCGATAATTTCTTTTAAATTTTATCATGATTTGGCCCTCGTGCGATAAAACATGCATATGAATAGGGAGTATGTGCACACATACATTCTGAATTCCACGTGCACAAGTACACCGTTTCCTTTTCATTACCAATGATAAATGTCGTATGGTTCTACTCTGAGGAGAATGACCACGTAATGAAACACATTTTTTTTATTAATTCATATCGACCGAAGGACCTCTTAATGACTCCCACATTACATAGAAGTGACCTCACTAAGTGTAATCGTTTTTATTCGTGGGACTCTAGTGATGATTTTATCACTTCAGGGTATAGCCAACGTCGTTCCCTTGGCAATATATTCAAAGAATTCCCCTAAATCCACTCGTTAGAAATAACAAATGATCAACCGTACCCATGCACTATTACATTATAATATCTCGAATCCTTACACATCCAATATCGTTAGATGGTGAAGTGCTCGCTTTATCTTAAGTTCCGACTACCAAGTGATCTGAATTAAGATTCTCCTATGTACTAGAAATGAGCCGATGATACTAAACCCTCACCTGAATAAATTGAGTCAATCTTAAGGACTAATATAAACTAAGTTTCGAGGACGAAACTTCTTTAACGAGGGGAGAATGTGACAATCCTGAATTAGGGCCCAAGATCTTTGACAGTTGATTCACCATGAATGTGCTCGGCCCATTAATGGCCTAGTTGTGGGCCCAATACGTGAACTTGATGTGCAACCTTACTTGACGGATATCACAGGACGATTCGAGATAACGTGTTACCAAAACCTAGTATTTACAAAGCTTCACAACGTACAGTAAAATAAATTAACGTGTGCATGGTTGATAATTGACACACAATGCGACGTCTATAAATTAATACTAAATATTAATAAGAATTATTAGTATTTACTTCAAACAATTATTTAGAAACTTACACGTCAATTATACGACAAAAACTTTATCTAGTATCTATTACTCGGTGTAATTAAACAATATGAATGATTATTTATACTATACTGTTTTATTTAAGAATTACACATATTATTAGTATTATTATTAATTTTTTTAATGAATAATGATTTTTATAATCGAAGCACGAAACATTTAAACGATTGAGCGCGTTAGACACACAATACTAGTGAGTACCAGCCTAGACGAGATTTGGAGCATAAGCCTCATAAATTAAATGTTAAAATAATATTAATTATTAGTAATAATTTACGAAGGAAAATTAGTTGACACGATTTTATGAAACGTGACGTTAACTTTTATATTTCGGGTCTGGACACGCGGTATCCACCTACTCCTCCACCCACTCAAGACCCTAGCTATATATATGAATCATCAACTCTCTAACGCCTCATTTCCTCCCATTTCAAACACACCACCATATGTAAATCTAGAGAGAGGGAGAGCTCACGAGAGAGAAGGGCAGAGAACCGGTGGCCGGCCATCTCCCGGTGGCGGTAGCTCGGTTTCGGCAACCCTGGCCTGCTGACAACAGCCACTAGCTACCAAGGTCCTTTGCAGCGGCAGAAGAAACGGCTGGGACTGTAGGAGGAAGCCCGACGGCGGCTGGTTCCGACAACAACAGAACCGTCCCTCCGGTGGCGGTTCAGACGAGCTAGTGGAGGCGACTATGGCGATTCTCAAGGCAAATCCATTCAGATCCGGCCATTATGGCCGTTTTTTCCGGCAACTATTTCAAGGCGACGGCGGCTAGGGTTTCACCCTAGGGTCGCCGGCGATGGCTAGGTGGGAGAAACCAACGTCGGATCTTGACTGTGGTGAAGTTTAACGGTGGAAAATGGGGACGGCTAGAGGTTTAGTAAAGATGACTACGTTGAAATCATTTTTCAGGCAAGTGAACTAGCGAATCCGGCGACCTCGATTTTCCGGTAGCCACTCCAGGTTTCCGTCGAACTCGAGTGAGTTTTCTTCTTGTTTTCTCGTCATTTTGGTTTAGATCTACCCCCTTGTACCTGATTTATCTTGATTTTCATGTTTTCCGGCGAGATACGCTTTTCCGGCTACGGATCCGGCAACCAGAAGCGTTCTTGAGTCTCTCCGGTGAGTCCTGTTTCGTTTTATTGACATTCGAAGTTAGATCTACGCGTTTCTAACGATTAATTTTCTGTTTAAAGTTTCGGCGATTGTCTAACGGCTTGTTTGTACGGTGTTCGATCATCCCGATCTACAATTTTTACGGTTAGTTTTGTAGTTTGAGTATAATTGTTGGCGAATGGTTGATTTTCCGACTAGATCTAGTACTTTTGGGTGGCCGGGTTTTATTCCCAGGTATTAAATATGTGATTTTTGGACAGATTTGGGCATTCTGAGACGTGGCCAAACTCGGTCAACGACGGTCAGACGTGGTCAATACGTTAAACATAAGGTTTAGGACGTGTCGGTTCGTAGACGAGGCTTACGAAAGGTATAAACGCACACTAACGTTATTATATTTATTTAAGAAAAAGTTAAACGCGTGTGCGGTTAAATTACGTTGAGCTTAAAAGATTCAATAATAATAAAAATAAATACTAAACTAACAATTAATATTAACGGTCCATAAACGCGTACAACCTAGAGACTTGTTACAACTAAAGTACATAATTATTATTTTTACGGGTAAGCGTATTTATAAATGATAATCGATTAAACGAGGACCTTAAACACGATTAACTAACGACACATGCAATTAGTAAATATTGATACTTGAGCGTGAAAACAATTATATTACATTTGTGTTACAACGCAGTCTACAAAATAAATACGACGGGGATGACTTTAACTTTGAGTATTTTATATAAACGTATATAAGTACATCTGTTTGTTAAGACATTGAGCGGTAATCAGAGTTAAAAATCGACGGACTAATCTATGACTTGACTAATAACGAGCGTTGATAAGAATATATTTTTCGTAAATATAAACAGTTTTATATATATACACACCTAAATATATATAGGTATGTGATTACACATGACTTTATAAAATCAAATGATTGTTTTGTAACACGATACATAGAATCGAATATATATACACGTATATTTTATGCACAAATATAAAAGTATATAAATATATGTTTATATCATTAAGATTATTCTTTATAAGGCATGATGATTAGAAATCTTAACGAATACGTTTCGAATAAATATAAACTTAGACTTTTGTAAACATGGACAAGTATTATGTAACATATATATAATGATATATATAATGATAGTTATATGTAAATGTATTATTATAAATGTTTATATCTTCTATACATCATTGGACATTATGCAATACGACGTCTAATTGCCAGCACATTCACACGAATAGGTGCAAATATATTTTAGGGTTTGATTTTACACACATATATATAATAAAACTCTGAGATAGTTTTGTTAAAACATAGAGTTACATACATTTTGTTAAGAATCATAAGAACGAGAATTGTGATTACTAAGTATAAATACATATGATTATGCACCACCATGAGCTTGATAAACTATTACGTTCGAACGTGACTATTGGAACATAAATAGGTGAGAATCCCGAATCCACCTAAATAACAATTAACACCAATCATTAAGCCGACAACATGGCTCAACCGCACGCGCGATAAATCAACACGAGTTTAGTCTCGCTTAACATTATTAGGGTTATTATATAAAACTCATTAAGTGCCTACAGGTATCGTAGGACTCGAATAAGACGTAACCCGTGATTATCACATGGACGTTGGTTTCCATTGCTAGCAGAAGGACATTAGTGTTCTTGACACGTCACCAGGTGAGTTTCACGACCCCCTTTTAGCTTTTTAATGTTTTGTAAACATCGGGGGAGGAACATGCCTATACGACATATTTGAAAGAATGAAACATAATTGTTTACACCCTGGATAACGTTAACATTTTGGGTTATCTCCTTGTGAGTTTCACAGCCCCTTTTTACTGTTTTCTATTTTGGGGGAAAAACATGTTAATTTCAAATGGTATGATAACTAGAAAACGAGAAACAAGCATCTGATTCCCTTGTGAGCATGAGTTAACACTAAAAGGTCCTCGGTATTTCAAACTATAACCATTAGCTATGGACTTAGCCGTAGATCGATATGAATAGTACTATTCGGGTTGACACCCCCAATCATGGTTAGTCGCGCTAACCTGACTAGCAGTGTCAAATGATTGCATATTAGGTCTTGTTGTTTCTCATTGTTTAAAGGTACAATGGGCTGGGGCAAATTTCGAGAATTCGTTAAAGGTTTGGTTATAGGCTTGTGCATCACATAATTCGTAAGTGCTAGCTAGACTTCGATGAATCAACCGCTAACTTGTTTTGTTTATCATACGCATAAAGTAAATTTCAAGCAAAGGATTTCACCAATGGTATACGTACCAATGGTTTTGTCAATCAATTTCGAGAAACGGGTTTTGCCAATGGTATACGTATCAATGGTCTTGACAGTGAATTTCGAGCAAAGGATTTTGCCAATAGTACCCGTACAAACAGTTTTGTCAATCGATTTCGTACATATGGTTTTTACCAAGGGATTTCGTAAAAACGGTTTGCCAATTGTATTTATTTAAAACCTGTGAACTCACCAACATTGCGTTGACATTTTTGAGCATGTTTTTCAGGTAATTCATACAACACGGTTGGAATAGGTTAAACTTTTGGATTAAGCCACTAGAAAGATGAAGGTGCAAGGTGTTCGACGTATTTAGAAGTCTTTAGTTAGCTTCCGCTGTTGTGTAATGTTATCAATCGTTGCAACCCTAATTTATTTATTTATTTATTAAGTGAATAAATTTGGGGGTGTTACATATTTCTTTTTCATTCAATTTTTTTCTCTTTTTTTTTACTCAAACTAAAACTCACAACTTTTGGGCAAATGTTGACCCAAGACTATTTTTGGTATTTCCTTTTCCTTCATTATTCAATTTTTTTTAATATATCAATTGCAACCATAACTACAAATATCAAAGTTAATTCAATTCTAACTCACAGGTTTAAAAATAAAAGGATAAAAAGGTGAATGGACTAATGTTATGGGTTTTTTTTCATAAGAAAAGGTATAGGCAAAGAGTGGGCATCCAGTGGATATTAACGGGTAGGGGTATAAAAATGGCTAAAAATAAAAAGGTTTCTCCTAATGCCTTTATCATTTTTGTGCAATCAATTGGTTTAAGGTCTTAACATGTATAAACAGTAAGCAAATTCTAAAATGTGAAACAAAGTAGCTAAATACTCAAATAAAAGAATATATATGTCAATTTGGCTCAAAATCTCACAAAAACGGTGGAAAATAGGTTACCGACATGTGAATGCAAACCGTCACTTTCAACTTTGTTACTCCCAATTCCCACATTTTTCAAATTTATTATATATATTTTTTTATTTGTTAAAAAAACTTAATCAAGTACTTAATGAATCAACCATGACCAAAGACCTCCGACAAACACTTTGTAAAACAGTTATTCAAAAACTTGTATGGTTTCATTGATTTCCCACATCCCCACACTTGAACCTTACATTGTCTCAATGTAAATAGTTATGAAATATAAAAGTGCGGTTTGTGGGTGCAAAAACATCAAATACCCAATATCTCCAAATATCCAACCCAAAGATTACCATAACCATAAGCACCAACCCAACCACAATCAACCAAGTTTCAAATAAAAACACACCAAAATACACAAAAACAAACAAAAATAATATAGTTTAATCAAAGTAACATAGATATGAGAAAGATTACGTGGACCTAATTACAGGCGATCATAGAGTGCCTGAACCCCCACCAAAAATGGACTCGTAAGTCTTCCATGAGTCTTCCCCACACTTGAGTGTTACTATGGTGACAAAAACTAAAACATACAAAACAAAATAAAGACAATCACAAGCCGGGTTGCCTCCCGGATAGCGCTAAGTTTATTGTCCTCAACCCGATATTACCTCCTTATGGAGGTTGAAACATAAACTTGCTTCCACTAGCTCCCCCACCACTTTGGTTGTTATCACTCCAACTCCAAGTCTCCTCTCTTGTAAACTCAACATAAAAAAATTCTCCTTTCTCGTTCGGAGGTTGGACATGGTGGGGTGGCTTCTTTGCATCTTTCAACCTCTTAGTTTCCTTCTCGAATGCCTTCGGCTCGTCTTTCTCATTAAATCTGTCAAACATAAAACCCTTATTTTTGGTGTCACCCTCATTTGCCTTGGCACGAGGATGACACACGTTAGTAGTAACTGATTTTGAACATTTATTTTCAACCCAATATGTAAATAAATTTGAAAAAATATTTATGTTCAACCTACGATTCCCAAAGGTCATGTCAACAGTGCCGTTTCGGCAATTGATTTGCGCATTTGCGGTTGCCAAAAACGGGCTTCCCAAAATCACTTGTGGCTCCTCCTCCTTAGCAAGTGGAGCATAATCGAGCACCAAGAAATCTCCCGGATAGTAAAATTCTCCAATCTTCACGGCTGTCACACCCCCAAATTTATTTACTTAATAAATAAATAAAGGTCGTAACGATTGGTTCATTACACAATAGCGGAAGCTGTAATAGTGATTTCTAAGACTTGAATACATATACAATTACTAATACTAAGTAATATAATGATCTACGTTCTTCTAGGTTAATGATAGACTTGAGACTTGATAATCTATGCCCTTTCAGCTATTAGGATTTGAACCAACATAGCTACCCTACTCCAACCGCGCCATGGCTAATGGTTACCTGAGAAACATACTTGAAAGTGTCAACACAAAGGTTGGTGAGTTCACAGAGTTAATTATTTCAGTGCAAGTAATTTTCCCCGAAAACATGTACATGACCTTACCGTCATAAAATAAGTAGTTTTCACCAAAAACATATACATGACTTAACCGTCATAAAAATAAGTAGCTTTTACCGAAAACATATACATGACATAACCGTCATAAAATAAGTAGTTTTCCCAGAAAACATGAACAACCTTACCGTCATAAAATAAGTAGTTATTACCGAAAACATGCACTTGACATTACCGTCATTAAATAAGTAGTTATTACCGAAAACATGCACATGATATTACCGTCATTAAATAAGTAGTTTTCCTCGAAAACATGATAATGAATTCCTTGTAACCAAATAGTTTCAATTGCATATGATAAACAAAACAAGTGTTATTGATCCGTTCGTAAGCTAGCTAGTCTTACAAACACTATGTTCATACATGAGACCGTAACCAAACCTAACCAGTGAATGCCCCTCCCTCGCTTTACCACGAGAACGGAACAGGACAATATGCGGTCATTTGACCCTTCAGGTCCCGGTTAGCGCGACTAACAATGACCGGGGGCGTCACCCTCAATAGTACTATTCATAGAATCCTAGGCTAAGTCCATAGCTAATGGTTACAAATGTTAATGATGTTCATGGGACTTTAAGAGCTCTCCTCATGTACAACATAATGTTAGTGTCTTGTTTTCTTGTTATCATATAAAAATGTTTGCAATGTTTTCTCAAGTGTATGAAAAAACAATGTTTTCAAATGTGTTAAACAATAACGTAAAACATGATATGTAAGTATGTTTCTCCCCCGTAGTTTACAAAACATTAAAAAGCGAAAAGGGGGCCGTGAACTCACCTTAAGTCCAACTAATAATATCACAAACTCAGTTGACAATATGTGGGCACAACGTTCCTAAACGGTTCCTATTGTTCAAACAAGTGTTGTCAACATCAACAACAATATAACTAGGATCGTGCCCTAACATTACAGTTTCAAATATAAACCCAAACCATGTTATCTAAGTTGTAGAAACAAAACTCTTTACTTTTAACGAAAATCAGGCAGAGTCCTGTTTGTTTTTAGCAATGTTTTCAGAACCGGACCGGACGTCGAACCGGTCTCCTTACCGGTCCACTGGTCGGACCGGTCCGACCGGTCGGACCGGATTTAAGAACCGGACGACGTCATAAATATTATAAAAATATATCAGTCTAAATAGCTTTTAATCCTTTCAAAAACCACCAACAAGTCAATTCAAATAATTTTAAACTAACAATTACCTACGAAATAAGAAGCCAAGAGACTTAAAAAAGATTAAAAAAAAAATATAGTCAAGCGGTTCAACCGGTCCGACCACCCGGTTTCCGGTCCGACCGCCGGTTCAACCGGTCCGACCCCCGGTTCGCGGCAGAAACGGTTCAACATATGTAACCGGACCGGCCAGACCACCGGTTCCCGGTCCGACCGGCCCAACCGGTCCGGGTTTCAAAACATTGGTTTTTAGCTAAACCCGACAATATCCAATTGTCCAATTCTAACATTAATTTACACCAATAATCCAATAAACCACGTTTTAGATTCTAATACTAAAATCATACTTAAGTTCATCAATTACTTGATAACTATATAAAAAATTATATAATTATAACACATTTTAACGTGTCCGAAAAACGTTCTCAAAAGACGTCCCCAACAAATTTTCTAGGTCCCGTGCTACTACCCGACAATAGATCTATAAGTGTTTCTGGTCATACCTTAGCGTACAAGCCGTTCTAAGCGGTTTTGTACGAAAAGCTGAGCACGACACGAGAAGAAAACTTGTTTCGCTCATAACTTGGTCATACGAACTCCGATTGAGGTGATTTAAGCGGCCATAGAACCATCTTGTCAAGCTCCACTAGATCCACTGGTCTTTGACGCCGCCGGAAAACCGAGCAGTGGCCGGAATTCATGATTTTTGGCCGGAAAACTACACTTTTTCGAACCAACTTCTTCGTATGCTTAGATCGGGCCTTTATGAACTCTTTTCTAGCAAAAGCCCCAATTGTTGAGGTCGCCGGAAAAAGTATTTTTGGCCGGAATCTCCACCACCGTCGCGATCTAATGTAAACCACCACCACCATCGGACTCACGACATAGAGATCTATCAGATGAGGTGGTGCACTTGCCGCCACTCCCGGGTCCGCTGTGATTCGCCGCTGCCCGCTGTCGGCTGCTTGGTCGGACTTTGCCTCCGCCGTGCTCGCCGCTGTGTAGTCGTCTTCGTCTGCCGGAAGGGTGGCCGGTCCCTCCTTTCCTTTTCTTCCTCTCATTTCTCTCTCTAGAAACACACACAAGTGTGTATGTGATTTTTATGCAAATGAGAAAAAGGACAAGAAAATTATATATATATATATATATATAGGGTTTAAAGTGGGTAGGCTATCTACCAGTAACGCGTGTCAAAACCAAAATATCATCATGTCTTTATTTCCCGATTAATCTTTGTCGTTCATAATATAAATATTAATACTAAAATAAATATTCAAATAATTTATTTTGTTAGCTTATTATCGGAGGATATTCGAGTTGGTATGAGCTGAAAACGCGTGTGTGAGTCCGTTCGTTGGAGTTATCGTTTTGCTCTTCGGTTATTAATAACATTTTTATTAAAAACAAATATTTATCATATCGGTAATAACCGTACCGCAATCGTTAGTTTTACGAGGATCTAACGTGGTTTAACGTTCGTATACACGTACTACACGTGTATTTATCGGAACAGTCTTTCCAAATGAATATTAATACTTAATGTTAATAATTCATTATTTTACTTAATCTTTTCGTCGAATACCCGGTAAAAACAGACGTTTAACTCATTTTACGTTTAAAATTACTGAATCGCGTACGTTGTTATATCTTTTCTAAAATTCTCATAATCGCGTAACGAGTCATTAAATGAAATCATGTGACTAATATGATATTCGGATTATGTAAATTTGGATTTCTAACGGGCTTGGATCCTTACCGGGCCTCAAATGGGCTTGAATTCATATTGGGCCAAGTTGGGTTTTAGCCCAACAACTAGGTTTTGGATTCTGTAATTTTGCAGGTGTCACACAGCCATTCCCACTAATTTCCCCCGAGGACGCGTGCGTGTAGCATTTTCTAAGACCAATGTGGTGTTGTATTCTTCTAATGGACCAAACTTGTATTGGTCGTATACGCTTCCCGGTAAAATGCTAACTGCTCCATAATCTAGTAGTGCCAATTTTTTTTTGAATTCTCCAATTTGAATAGGAATTAGGGGTTCTCCAAACTCAATTTCTTCCTCTTGTCTTTCTTCACCTTCTTCATTACCATGAACCACATCAATTGCACTAACATAATGTTTTGGGTTCAATGTGGTGTCACTCGGCAATTTACCTTCATTTTGTTTGAATTGAGCTATTTCTTGTGCCAATTGCCCAACTTGTCTCTCCAACGCCGTGTGAGACTTATCTCTCGCTTCATTCTCCCTTTTAGATTCTTTCATCATCTCCATGATTGCATCCAACTTCGAATTAACCGCATCATCACCCCCGATGATCCACCTTGTTGTTGATGATCTTGATTGTAATTCCTTGAGGGGTATTTTGTGTTCCGTTTGTTGTTGTATGAATTCCTTTGGTAACCTCCTAAATTGTAATTGCCTTGTTGGCGAGGTTGGTATGACGAGGTACCTTGGTTTACACCTTGGAAGTTTGGGTTTAATTGGCTTGAAGCATCCCCATATTTGAAGTTGGGATGATTCCTTGAGCTCGGGTGATAGGAGTTTGAGTTTGTATCATATGGTTTCCTATCACCATAAACTTGGTTCACTTCTTCTTGTCTACCGTCTTAGAATGGGCAATTCGTAGCTTTGTGGCCCAAATCTCCACAATCTTCACAAACATTAAATCGAGCTTTTACTCCCGCCACTTCTTTTTCTTGCCTTTTCTCAACAAGGCCAACTCTCTCTCCATGGATGCCAACTTCTCTTTTGTTCCATAATCCGAGACGGACTTAGAAATCGGGTGTTTAGTTCTTCGGTTAGCTGATGCTTCGGCTTTAGACTTTTGGCTCATCCTTTCTAAGAAATCTCAATCATCTTCTTCGGGATTAGACAACGTCCCATTACTTGTGGACTTCAAATACTTTCTCTCCTCTTGGGTTAAACCGTCCACAAAACACTTCACTAGCTCCCACAATTCAATTTGGTGATGTGGGCACTTCCTCAATAGCTCTTTGAACCGTGCAAATGTTTCATGTAAAGGTTCACCCGTTTGTTGTTGAAAGGTCTGAATCTCAATTCGAGAGTCATCCGTCTTCGTAACCGAGTAATATTCATCCAAGAAAACTTGTTGCATTTCATCCCATGTGTGGATGTTATTGGCCGGCAATGTGATGAACAATTGCTTTACTCGATCCTTGAGAGAAACTAAAAAAGTCGGAGTTTAACCTATTTTTGGTCAAAGTTTTCATTCCCAATAGTACCACAAATGGCGGCAAACTCGGCTAGATGGGTGTATGGCTCTTCGTTGACCATGCCATGAAAATGTGGAAGAATGTTGATGTAGTTCGGTCTTGACTTGAATCTTCTCATTCCCGTAATTGGTGGTACAATTGGAGAAGCATTATCTGAAATAGCCGGTCGAAAACGACCATTGACACCACCAATAGGGACTACCGGTTGTTTTCGGTTTTCATTGTTGTAACCCCCATTGAATCTCCTCCCCTCTTGTCGAGGAGGATAAGAGGGTCTCTCGGGTCTACCCGTTTGCCCCATCGGGGGTCTCGCCCGGTGGTGAACATAATTCACTTCCTCTTCATCTCCAAAACCTTGCCCCTCATGATATTCTCCGAATTGACTATTCTCGCCATCTTCATACTCATAATCTCCAAACCCATTACCATTCCCGACATCTTCATTATCATCATACCCAAAATATTCACCATCGTCATACTCCCAACCGTCATCATTATTGTTTCTTGGTTGGGCTCCAAAGATGTATTCGGGAGGGGTTTGTTGTTGTTGTGGTCCCCTCCTTCCTTGGTAAGCGGGATTAGTACGAATGTTAACGGGTTGGTTTTGTTGAACTGGATCCGACCCACGGGGTTGATTGTTATTAATAGGTATGGATGGGGTTGGGGGATCGGTGAGGTGGAGTTGGTGGGCGGTTAGGAATTGAGCCTCTGTTTGGAGTTGGGCCACGATTTCTAATGCTAGTTCCGGAATGACTGCTTCGGCTATCCATAGATGATGGTTCAAATGAAATAGGTTGTAGAGTTTGTTTTCGGGTTCGGTTTTGTCTTGCTATTCTCTCAAAATCTGACTCAAAAACGAGCGGTGAAGTCCTCCCGGATGAACGGGTACGCATGCGCTCACCTGTCACCTGCACACACAAATGTCGAACATGATTTACACAGGTGATGTTACTTTTTTGGATTTTTTAAAAGTTAACGAACTTAAAAATTATGATCTACATTGTATTATACCAATATTTGGATACGGTTTCACACCACCTGGATTATTGTATTACTTCAAAACACTCATCGGAAATCCAGATAATGGACTGATTCAACTAAGGAATGAGGAAGATACAAGTAGGTTAACCTCTTTCGTTGGAGTTAATCAGGTTAGAGAGATTTGTTTGTATGTTGTCAAAGAAGAATTAAGGACAGATGTTGAAAATTATTCTCTATGTTGTAAGAAAAAATTATTTTAGTAACTTTTAAATGTAAAAGATATTTGTGTCTTTTTTAAAGTCTTTTTATCTGTTTATATTCCTTGATTTGGTGGTGAGTATTCGGTTAAACCAACACACCATAAAAAATGGTATTTTGTAGTTGTAGTAAATCAGCGATTGTACGAACTTCATGGACTAACAGAAATCCGGGCCGAAGATTCTACGGATGTCCTGTTAATATAAGTAAAATTTATTTCTTGAATTTAGTTTTCTTTTAATCATAATTTTAAATAAAACTGTGATACAGGGTTCAAAATGTGGGTTTATTGGTTGGTATAATCCTCAAATATGCCAATGATCAACAGACATCATTTTGGGACTCTTGAAGGCAAAAAACGAATTGGAGATTAAACTACGAATCGGTGAAGAAGAAACAAAGAAAATTAAAAAAAACTACTAATAAAGAGTTGGCTTTTCTTTGTAATAATAATTGCTTTTCTTATGTATTATGTGATGATGCAATATTCCAATTAGTACTTTAATAAAATCTATTTATTCCTATCTAAATTAAGTCTCGTTCGTATTTAATTTAATTCTCATTCGTATTTAAATTTAAGTAGACAATTTAATTTAATACAATTATAAATAAACTTTAAAAGAAATGATAAACAAAAAATATATATAAAAATTACAATACACATTACATAAAGTTTAAACTTTATTAATAAAAATTATATTGGTGGTGATTAGTGGATCAATATAAAAATTACACGGGTGGTGATTAGTGAAAGAAAAGGGTGATGATGGTAATGGAGTAGCGAGGGTTGTGTGTTTAGATAGGAGCAAGGCAGCTACCCCCGGCTAAACGACCCACCACCACGGGGGGGGGGGGGGGTATGAACACAAGGCTTGACCCCTGCCCCACCTTGGGGGCATAACCATATTTTTCGAGTTCACCGATTACAGCTTCAATAATATCTTCCCAATAGAGATATTTTTCGAATCTTGGGTTTCTAAAATGTTCGACTAGGAGGAAGGTTGTGGAAGGATGATGCATCACTTTGAAAACAAAGGAAGATTGAAGACATTTAGAAGAAAACATTGTAAAAATTTGCATAGGAGGAAGGCTGTGAAGACACCGGAAGTTTGAATGATTTAAAAAAAATACCCGGCTATGGAGCAGGAGGAAGGATGTGGAGTAGCCGACATTTATAATCTTCAATTATAAACTTAACAAACGTAAAAAATAATTAATAATCGTTATTAGTCGACCTCCTACTCCATAGCCGGTAAGTTTCTAGCAGGCTAGAAAGGTTTTACCGGCTAGTAGCTGGACACGTTTTAAGATGTGATTGGATATTGAATTTTAGTCGGCTCTATAGTAGTCGGGATCAGCTTGGCGCAGCCCGGCTTGGGCCAGTAGGCTAGTGGCTAAGGTGTGACACGTGGTGATCATTAATTGGTTTGTGGTTTTATCGGCCACTGGTGGGCCAGTTAGGTTTTTAGCGGCTCAAGTTTAGCCGGGTAGATACACATGGGAGGCCCCCGGTATTGATACATGGTTGACTAATTTGAAACATTCAAAACTTTTTTTGCCTGCGTTTCACCTTTCTATTGGTCTAAATGATTTGTGTATTTTTCAAAGTTTGAATTTTCAATATACATTTTGTCAACTGTTTTGGTCAAAATGTACATTTTGACGATTTTCTCATAATTCACAGCCCCAATGAATCTTTTTGCAACATAATTACTTGACTCATGTTTGTTAGAGAAACTAGAGTTGATTAGTGCTTGATATCTGTGCCTATTGGTATGAGTTAAAAGCTAATTTGTTATGATTAATGCTTAATAATTGAAAAGAAGAACCAGAGTAAAACATAACCACACTAGCAACATGATGAATAATATCAAGACTTTAAGATAATATGGATTAATAATACCAAATTTTCTCTTCCTAGTATTTTACGTTCCTAATATTGACAAGTAGTTTATGTATCTTTGTTGTTAACAAAATTTTGCAATGACTTTGAATGTTAGGGCGTACATTGACTTTATTAGTATACTAATCGAACATGGATGTATAAAATGACCAATAGGGATGGATTTAATAATATGGAATACTGTGACAACTTAAATAAGTGGCTAGACTTTGTCTATTCTATTGAATCAGTTGTGGATTGAAGGGTGACTAAGCGTGATAAGATAGTACTTGACATCAAATGGTATTGTTCAAGATGTCCAAATGCCACATACTTAGATAGAGAAACTGTTCATAACACGCTTGCTTATGAAGGGTTTCATGCATGATTGGTGTGAGCATGATGAAACTTCCATCCGTGAGGTAGGACAGTCGTCTACTACAAGGGAAGTTGCTAATGGTGGTGGTGGTGGTTGTAGACGCATGGTGTTAGATAACATGTATCCGTCCGGTTATAATCCAACGATACATTATTATTAATAAAATAAGTATATATGATATAATTACATGTTTGTAAAGTTATATATATATATATATATATATATATATATATATATATATATATATATGATACTTTTAGTTTTAGTTAAAAATATATGAAATTTTCTATGTGTATAAGAATATATGAAATTGTCACTTAAAAAAGTTATATCATTCGATTGTTCTAACCTGATGTGAAACTTGTCTTTTCATTTCTTTTTTCACATTGTATAATACTACATTTAGAAACAAAGTTAATTACCAAATTAACCCTTAGATTCCATTGAAGTGTTAAAATGAAGTTTTTTTTTTCTTTAACGTTTTGTATTCATTTATTTTTCTATTTTGTGGTTATATTTTAATTTATTTTTCTTTTTTCAAAATTTGATGTTTAACCAAATTCCGACTTAACCGTTACAACGTTCTTATTTTAACCTATATTTCGATTTAATTAATTTTCGTTCAATATGGAGTTTTCGTTATAATATACAAGTTATCAAAGCACGAATGTACAATTATTTGACGGTGATTTAAGGTTTCTAATTTTCTTTTACAACCTTTATGCCGTTTCAACGTGGTTTTTTAATCAGCGTCTCGATTTGATTTTTTTCGATGGTTAATACCAGTACATAGTCGTCGAAAACGAGTATTACAAATGCATCTTAACACTTAACTGAAACTGAATGTAGTATAATCATAATCAGTACCGACATTCTTTTTTAGGTTTTCGGTAGATGCTAAACACGTGTTGATATCTATTTGGGTATACGACTATAATTTTTAGGTTTTTTTTCGTTTGTTGTAGTGCGTGTATCGGTTACGTTCCGATACCATAACAGACCGAAAAGTTATACGTGGTATTCCCGCCGCGTAGCGTGAAAATTTCCTCTAGTTATATATATTACATTAACCAAAACCACGTAAATTTACAAAAACACGTTAACAAAAATAATCCAAAAGAAATTTTAAAATATACAACTGAATAGCAGTTTAATACAAAAACTTATGTTCATTTTCCTCCCCGGTGTTTTTTAATTCGAATAAAAAAGTGTAAATTCATTTGATATGAGTAAAAAGAATCTAGCCTACATATACCACATTGTTCATGATCATCTTCATATCAGACATACATACAAACACACTTATACACATGTGTCATGACTCACCTCCATGTGTTCATCTTTTCATGCCATAACCTCTTACATGTCATTTCCTCCTTCATCTTCTTTCACTATAAAACCCCACTTCACTCCTCCCATTCAACACATCGATCACCAGCAATGGCATCCAAAGCTTGTTTGCTTTTAGCTCTCTCCCTTCTCTTCACCGCCTGTCTTGCCCGCCAACGTCAACAGCAACAAGACCAGTGCCAGCTTCGAAACATCGAGGCACTCGAGCCCTACGACATTGTCCAAGCTGAAGCCGGTGTGACAGAGATATGGGACGCTGATAACCAACAGTTCCAGTGTGCCGGTGTTGATTTTATTCGACACAGGATCCAACCTGGTGGACTTCTCTTGCCTTCCTACGTCAACACACCCATCTTGGCCTTCATCGAAAGAGGTATCACTTTTAACAAAAAGATTTATACCCTCAAATCAAAACCATTAACAGGTGATCGTCTTTACAGGGCGAGGTGTTCATGGGGTTATATTGCCGGGATGCCCAGAAACCTATGAATATTCGCAGGATCAACAGTTTTCTGGCGAACGCAGAGGACAGGAATTTGAGTCTCAAGATCGTCATCAGAAAGTAGAGGAGTTAAACCAGGGTGATGTGGTTGCCATTCCTACCGGAGCAGCTCACTGGCTTCACAACGATGGCGATTCAGAACTTGTGGCCGTCGTCTTCTTTGACACTCAGAACTATAACAACCAGCTTGATGAATACCATAGGGTACAATATATAAGAATTGATCATAAACTTATTCCTACAATATTTTTTGTTGTTTTTATTTATATATTATTATTATTATTTTATACATTCGATATTTTTTTATTAACTTTTTTTGAATAATGATTCAGAGGTTCTTCCTAGCCGGAAACCCTCAAGCTCAAAGCCAGCAACAGCAACAAGGACGACCACAAATCCAGAGGCAGCAACAACAAGGTCGCAGACAAAGACAATGGCAAGGCCGCCAATTCCAGAACAGTGGCAACATCTTCAACGGTTTCGATGTTGAGTTCATAGCAGAAGCATTCAACGTCGACAGAGACACCGCCGAGAAGCTTCAAGGACAAAGAGACCAAAGAGGCCACATTGTCAAGGCCCAACAAGGCCTTCAAATAATCCGCCCACAACAAACTCGACAACACCAACAAAGCAGACGCGGTTCCAGCGGACGTTTTGACCCCCGACAACAACATCAAGGCCGACGTGGATCTGGCGAATGGAGCAACGGTTTTGAAGAAACCATCTGCAGCTTAAAGCTAAAAGAAAACATTGAAAACCCTTCCCATGCAGATTTCGTAAACCCACAAGCCGGCAAGATTGCAAACCTCAACAGCTTCAAGTTCCCCATTCTCAAGCACCTCCAACTCAGCGCCGAGAGAGGTGAACTCCAACGAAATGCTATCCAGTCCCCACACTGGACAATCAACGCCCACAATCTCCTCTACGTAACCGAAGGAACCCTGAGGGTACAGATCGTCAACAACGAAGGAAACTCGATTTTTGATAACGAGCTCAGAGAGGGACAGGTAGTGGTGATCCCGCAGAACTTTGCGGTGATCAAGAGAGCTGGTGAGCAAGGAGCAAGGTGGGTATCTTTCAAGACTAATGACAATGCGATGATAGCTAATCTAGCCGGTCGTGTGTCCGCGATCAGTGGCTTGCCCGTAGATGTGGTGGCGAACTCGTATCAGCTCTCAAGAGAAGATGCTCAAAGGCTGAAGTTTAGCCAGCGGGAGACGGTTTTGTTTAACCCGAGTTATAGGAGCCAAGGGAGGGCTTCAGCTTAAGTGATCAAGTGAAGTGTTGTTTAGGGTTTGAAGAATAAAAGATGTAACAGAGTTGTGTAATAAGTTTGAAATGTATGCTAATGGTATCCAAAATATATATGATAAAATGAGCTTTATCCAGTGATCGCGTAAGTTACGCTATAAAAGAACTGTATTCGTTATTTAGTTTATATATAATTGTTAAAATTATATAAGGATCACTTAATTAGTCTACTCCTACAGAAGGATATTAAGTACCATTGTGACATGCATGATAAGTTTGTTTAATCGTTAGTTATGGATGTTCAGATGACTTGATAACTTGGCCACCATCTTAAAAAGGCTCCATGTAATTAGATAGCCCTCATGCTTTACTTCTTTTCAAATAGAACTGGTATATTCTTATTTTTTTGACTTTTTGATTATCTTATGAATGGATATTAGTTGTATTATATTTTGTATTCGATCACGGCTGAGTGTCACGCCTCGGTGCGTTTTTGTTACGACATAGAGCATTTTGTTACGTCTGTGTGAGTTTTTGTTAACAAAGTGCGTTTTGTTACGTCTGAAATTTTTTGTTATGTCCGGCAGCATTTTGTTATGACCGAGTATATTTTCTTACTCCAAATGGCGTTTATTGCCATGGTTTTTTTTGTTACTCATGAGTACGTACGTCTTCGCGACCACATATACTATTGATCATAGATTATATTGGTTTGTTTTGTGCTTCACGTTTAAATAATTCTATCTGTGATTTATTTATTACCAGTTACAGATCAAGCCTCAGATTATACTGCAGCTTTACAACCCAAAGATAGCACATATTAGACTCAACACACATATCTTCATAGAAGAGAATAACATGTCCACATAAATTAGATCCAAAATCAATACTCCATACATAAGCAACCAAAAACCAAACTTTACTAAAATCATACAATTATACGTGCCCAGGAAACAGCTTTCTGCTTCCCATTTCCACCAAAAAATCCCCAATTCACTTCATCTCTCTCTCCGGCGATTTCATGATTTTTGGGTATTTTATGGAGCAATCTTCAACAATCTCTAGGATTTTGAGGTGAGTTAACATCTATGTTTCAATCTTGACAAGAAAATCAATATTTTTGGGTTTTTGGCTTAATTTCTTTGATTTTTGTTAGGTGTTTGAACATTTGACCATTTTTGGAGGATTTCAAGCTATTCGAAGCTAATTTGCAAACTTGGTTAGTAATTTTTCTACAAATTAGGTTTAGATGTATGTTTGTATGTATATGTTTGTGTTTATTTGTATGTATATATAAATGGTTTAGATGTATGATTTTATAAATATTTATGTAATTTTATGATGAAATTAGGGCATTTATACATATTTATTTGATGAAATTAGGTTTAGATGTGAATGTTTTTTTTGTACATGTGTATATATATATGTGTATGTGTATGTACTTATGTGTTTTTTTGTATTTGTGTATGTGTATGTATGTTTGTATGTATGTTTATTTATGGAATTGTGTATGTAATTTGGGTATTTATATATGTATGTTTGTATATAATATGTATGTATATATGTGTATGTGTGTTTGTATGTATGTATTTGTATTATGTTTATGTATGGAATTGTGTTTGTGTATGTAATTTGGGAATTTAGGCATTTATATATGTATATTTGTATATAATATGTATGTATATATATGTGTGTTTGTATGTATTTGTATTATGTTTATGTATGGAATTGTGTTTGTGTATGTAATTTGGGAATTTGGACATTTATGTATGTTTACATATAATATGTATGTATATATGTGTATGTGTGTTTGTATGTATTTTTATGTATGGAATTGTGTTTATGTATGTATATCCCACTCTTTTAGTAAGTATAGATGTTTTATAATTATTTACAATTTCATAACTATTAGATTTTTTCTAATTACTTTCCATTTGTAAGATTATTTTGATTTGAACTTCTGGAGAAACACTGACAAGTGGCGAGACGTTGAACTCGGAATCACCGCCGAGTGTCAGATGGCTTATAAAGACCAAAAGAGAGTATTGAAAGTTCATTACGACGAGCAGGGGATACGATGATGTGGAGGCGGCGATGAATAATCCATCAAAAGATGTTGATCAAGGAACTTGGGATATTTTGATTAATCTGCTATTTTTAGATGCGAGCTATAGAAACCGCTCGGAGAAGAACAAACAAAACCGAGCACAACAACGCTAACCAAGTTTCCATGGCAGCAAATCATACGCCCAACGCCGACACATGGAGGTATGAAGTACAGTTGTTGGTATTATACAAACATGCTTATTAACATGTCGTCGATATTATTTTCATTTTTCACAGGGGACCGGCCCTATTGACGTGTTCAGATCAACCCATTATAAAGAAGGGACGGGCTGGGCCAATGAGTTAGCATCAACAGATTATGTAAGTAAAATGATTTTATTGTTAGAACATCCAAGTTTGACTTTAAACGGGTCAAAATGACCCAAACACACTTTAATAGACTTAAAACATCCAACTTTAATTTAAACGGGTCAAAATGACCCAAACACACTTTCATAGACTTAGAAAATCCAACTTTAACTTAAACGGGTCAAAATGACCTAAACACACTTTAATAGACTTAGAACATCCAACTGTAACTTTAAACGGGTCAAAATGACTCAAACACACTTTAATAGACTTAGAACATCCAACTCGAGGCCAATTGTTGAATACGTTTGTTAGTATTATTAGTATTTGTTGTTATTAGTGTTGGTTGATTGGAATTTGTTAATTTGGGTCGTTTATGACTTATAGTTTAACAGGTTGGTTATCCATTTTACAGCAGTTATGCTATCGAATATTAGTAAAATAGTCAAGTGATTGTTTATTACATTGTTTAATGAAGGACCGAATCCACGAGGAATATACAAGATCCTCTGCTGAGTCTGGTGGTGACTAATCCGTTGTCGATGAGTTTGCATGCATGGAGCGTGCATTGGGTCATCGGCGTGGCCATATCCGGGGTGTTGGTCGTGTGGTGAGTAATCCCACACCGGATGTGTTCAGCACACCCCCTCCATAACCACATTAGCAAGAGGTTGATGAGCGTGTGGCTAGTCTTCAAGAACAATTCCAAGCACAACAACAACGCAAAGCCGAACGAGAGGAAGAACAGCAACTGCAAAATCAACAACGAGAGGAAGAACGTCGTACGCATAATCAACAACTGCTTGAAATGCAACGACAAATGTATGAAATGAGTCAAATGTGGGAGCGCCGAACTAGAGCGACGATAATTAGCTTGGAGTTGTTGAGCCTTTGACTTTATTGTTGGTGTTTGTCTTGAACTCGTCGGTATATTTGTGTATCGAACAAGTTTATGTTTGATTTGTGGGACAAGTTTGTGTGTCGAACAATTTGGATGTTTGGTTTATGTTTCGAATATTAGTTTTTATCGGATTTGAATGTTTGAATGGTTTATGTTTCATGATTTGCATTTTTTGTTTTTAGAAATTTAATATTTCTGGAAAAATATTAAAAATTAAAAAATATAAAAAGAAACAGAAAAGACCTATACCGACGACATGTCATCGGGATAGGCCTTTTTAAAAAATTAATAAAAAAAATGAAAAACCCTATACCGACGACATGTCATCGCTATAGGTTGACCCTATGCTGACGAGATGTCGTCGGTATAGGGTTGTACTTTATACCGACGACATGTCGTCGGTATAGAATTTTTTTTTGAATTATTTAATTAAACCATATACCGACGATAACCTTGGGCTATTGGTACGAGGCAATCCCGACGACATCCATACTAATGACTTGTCGTCGGTATAGGTTGAAAAAAAAATCATCGGTATAGGGTGATATTGTTGTAGTGTATGGACCTCGCATCTAAACTTCCGACTCCAGGTGGTTGTTCTCAGCCTCCAAATCGTAATACTCCAAAGTGAGGCCATTCAATTGCTTAAATAGCCCTAAATTAGGGTTTCTGTTCGAGCCAACATCCAAGTCGTACGGGTCGTACGTCAATTTCAGAATAACTTTTGTGGTTTTAGTTTTAACAAAGGGGACACCGCTGGGTTTTTTTTTCACACCTGATCTAGCTGTCACGTATAGGTCTATAAGTGACGGTTGTGACCCAAACTGTCACGTATTGGCCTAAACGTGACGGTATGTCTCTCGTGAATCCAGGAATAAAAAGGACACTAATGATACTAAGTTGTGCAGTCTGCAAAAAGGGAACCCTACCCGTCACGTATAGGCCAATACGTGACGGTTCAGTACGTAGTTGTTTTGACAGAAAGTTAACGTTGACAGTGTTGTCGGGCACCTAACCTAACTGTCACGGTTGGACCTATACGTGACGGTTAGGTATGCAGATTCAGCATATATTAACACAACTCACTCTCATCACACAAAACCCACCATCCTACACAAACCCGACACTACCATCTTCACCATAATTAAAAAGAACAGAAAGTATAGACGAAAGTGCGTGTTTGAGTTCTTGGTTGTGGTTATTTGCTGTTGGGACACCGCTGTTTTTTTTGTTTCACGCCTGACACCGATCTCGAGTTCGGGAGATTCTTATCAGAAGTCGAATCTTCCAGATTTGAATTAGGAGCCAACCTTCAAAGATCTGAACCAGGTTTAACAAGACTTTATTTTATTAAGAGTTCTACTGGGACTGTTAAACTTAGGTGTGTGCAAGTCTTTATTTTATGTCGGGTATCTAACCGGTCATTACGTTTTCAGGAGTATTTCGTATTCGAGAGTCACCCTTCGTGGGGGGGGGGAACCAACCAGTTGAATACATACGATCAAGAGTCATCTCAGCAGCAACCATTACCGATTACAGTCAAGAGGCGTACATGTCACTATTTGGACCGACGGATTACGGTCAAGGGTCGTACCGGCCACAACCAGAACCAGATTATGGACATCTCTCATACCTGTCACAACTAGAACCGGATTACGTACATCTCTCATGCCGGTCACAATCAGAACCGGATTACGTACATCTCTCAGGCCAGTCACAACCAGAACCGGATTACGTACATCTCTCATGCCGGTCACAACCAAAACCGGATTACGTACATCTCTCGTACCGGTCACAACCAGAATCGGATTACGGACATCTCTCATACCGGTCACAACCAGAACCGGATTACAGACATCTCTCGTACCGGTCACAACCAGAACCGGATTACGGACATCTCTCGTACCGGTCACAACCAGAACCAGATTATGAACATCTCTCGTACCGGTCACAACCAGAACCTACACACGTGTCGGATAGTTTCCATAGGAATGACACAGATGACAGTGACTCTTCTGTTCATTTGAAAGGAAACGATGGGTATGCGGAGAATGGATTGGACGATGATCGCATACGCAAGGCGACAGTTTTATATAAAACAGACAAAGTATGACAACATCTCTTTCGTTCGTTTAAATTGTTTATTGATTTGTTTTATGTACTACGTTTTAAGTCTGGCCTTGTAACTCTTTCAGTATTTTAATTCTCGTGAGGATTTGGTGGATTGGGCTAAGAAGAGAGGAGGCGAGCATGGGTGCGTCATTGTGGTCAGTTGGTCAAGGAAAAATAATGTGGAACTCGGATGCAATCGTGGTGGGGAACCTAAATGCAGGGGCACAGTCAGGCGTACTGGGAGCATAAAAAATCATGTCCCTTTAACCTCGTTGGGGGATACATTGGAAAGAGTAATAGTTGGAGGTTGGACGTGACAGATGAGACACACAACCACGATTTTGTTGTCTTTGAGGAGGGCCACGCGCAGCTTAGGAAGATGTTCGCAGGGGAAATTGATCTGGTTGAGAGGTTACACCAGCAGCACGTGCGGGCACTTCACATTCTTAAAGCCGTACGGGAAGAGTTTCCCGATAGCAGATGTGTTGTTCTGGACATATACAACGCCACAACGAAGATTAGGGCCAAAAGTAAAATAGGCCTGACACCAATGTAGGAACTTGAAAACTTACTGCAATCTGAAGAGTTCGTGTATCACACCCGGGAGAATCCCTCCACTAATGTCGTGGAAGATGTTTTCTTTTGTCATCCTACCTCCTATAAAATGTGGCGCGCCTTCCCGCAATTGATGTTGGTAGACACGACTTACAAAACCAACATGTACGACATTCCTTTTGTTCAGTTTATTGGTGTGACGTCGACATAGAAGTAGTTTTGTATTGCGCACGCATTTATATCGAGGGAACGACAGGACAACTTCACATGGGTCCTTGAGCGGATCAAGGATATTCCCAATGGGTGTGTGGAGCGACGTGCCATTGTCACAGACAGGGACCTAGCCCTGATGAGTTCGTGTGACAAAGTCTTCCCGGGTGCTACTAAAAACCTATGCAGGTGGCACCTCATGGAGAATATCACCAGAAGGTGGAAAGGCATTTTTCAAAGTCAACATTTGGAAAGATTTTTCATACTGGTGGAAGGTTCTGTGTGAGTCTCTAATGGACGTGTTGTACGATTATAATTGCAGGAAGATGGAAGAAAAATTAAATGAAGACGGTAAACAGGGTAAGATTTTCATACTTAATGTTTTTCTAAAAATCTATTTGTTCATTTCATAAAAATTTTTCTTTGTTTCAGAGGTCTGGGAATATATTTATAATAGTTGGTTGGGTCCGTACAAGCAAAATTTTGTTTCTTGTTGGATGTACGACCGCCTCAACTTTGGTGAACATACAACTAATAGAGTCAAGGGCCAACACGCTAACTTTAAGAGTTACCTTAAAGGACCAACAATACGTTGCACACACTTGTCGGATATGTCGGTAAAGTTGTACGTGGCCAGGAGATTGAAATCTCCAAAACCTTCTAGGAGTCCCGCATTAAGATACTAAAGTTCCATCGACTGCAAGTACTTTCCAGATTACATTATAAGGTGTCTATTAGGTGACTTGAACTTCTTGAATAAGAGATGGCGATAATGGAAAGGATGTTGGATACAGGATGTACGTGTGGACACTAGTTGTCCACGTCCATTGGCTTGTCATGTGCTTGTCGTTTGGAGGAATGCATCAACCAAGGTTATCTATAGTTGAAATATATTTTTTTACCGATGTCATATGATTGCCTATTGTTCAGTAACTATTTTAATCCAGTCACACCTATTCCACCTAAAGCGGTAGACACACACTGGAGGCAGCTTGATTTTAAGCCGGCGTACGCCCAGGCGCCAGAACCCGACTATGAAAAGAAGTTTCATGACGTGAAACAAAAGGTTATGTCGTCGCCCAACCCCCACGTAAAAAGAAGTTTGTTTAACAAAATGTATGAAAGTGTGTTTACATGCAAAACAAAAAAAGAAAGAGCCTGAGGTACGTCATGACCCTCGTGGTTGTCCAAATCTTAAGCAACAACAGAGAAAAGCTGACGCCAAGTCGTTACAAAAAAACTATGCCTGACACCGCGAGACACAGCTCGTATACTTCGTCAGAACAAACTATGCCTGAACCGGCGAGGCACAGCACCTATACCCCCAGTCACAGTTTAAGACGCGCAACAACCGTCCTAATCGGTTAAAGGCTGCTTCTAAGGTATAGCAGACAGCAGCTGACCTAGGGTTTCCTTTAATGTTGAAACATAAGCACGTGTTGAAAATTATGTGGTTTAAGGATAGCCTCCCCCAATGGATTCACCCTGTACGTTTCAAAAATAAAAGATGTGCGGCCAGATGGTAACTGCGGTTTTCGGGCGATCGATGTGGCTTTAGGCAGGGAGCAAAATGAATGGGCGTGGGTTAGGTGAAAAATGTTGACGGAAATGGATAATAACATTTCGTATTGGCGGCCTAATTAGAACCTTGAGATGCCGGGATACTATGACACTGTTCGTAACAGCTTAGATTGGTTTGACACGCTGTCATAGTATAGCCTAATTGTTGACTGAGCTTTCCCGCCCATGGACTCATAATTGCTCAAACATTCAATTATGTTATTCATCTTATAGGCTTATTTGGCATCCAGTCTTTTTTCCCGGTGAACACGCCCAGAACCGTGGTTTGAGTATCCAGTTGTAGCACTTGCTAATGTTAACGACGATCACTTTATAACCCTAAAATTGGTTGGGGATTACCCAGTGCCGAGTGTGATATTCTATTAGGCGAGATATGCATTTACCGACGCACTGGAATGGCAAGTTATGTACTAGGATCGTATAGACCAATACGTTACAATGATGGATCGCCTACGAGGCCCCGACCCCGTCCCTAGTATTACTATATCAGGATAGCATATGTATTAGTGTATCTTTGTAGTGGCTATGAAATCTTCCAATGTATAATATTTTAAGTATGAACACATGCATATTTCAAAAGTGTAAACACATACATATATCAAAAAAAGAAAAAAGTAAGGGGTGACGGAATGCCCTATGCGTGACATGTACACCACTAAAACCCTAAAACCCAACTCAACCATACCCACCAACAAATCTTGACATTCTCTGGCGCACTGATTCCAAAGTCTGGTGAATAAGGGTGACGGATCGCCTTATACGTGACATATTACATGCATGCATACATGTATGTATATACGAACATATAAGGGTGACAGATCACCCTATACGTGACATATTACACGCATGCATGCATGCATGTATGTATATACGAACGTATTAGGGTGACGGATCACCCTATACGTGACATATTACATGCATGCATGTATGTATGTATATACAAACGTATAAAAGTGACGGATCGCCCTATACGTGACATATTACATGCAAGTATGTATATACGAACGTATAAGGGTGACGGATCACCCTATATGTGACATATACGTGACATATTACATGCATGCGTGTATGTATATACGAACGTATAAGGGTGACAGATCGCCCTATACGTGACATATTACATGCATGCATGCATGTATGTATATACGAATGTATAAAGGTGACGGATCGCCCTATACGTGACGGTTGCTTCGTATCCGTTCATATTATACTAAATGACATAGAAGACAATAAACCACAACACCCCACCCTTCCATGACCCACCTGGTCTGGGTGCTCAAGTCCACGACCCAACCCACACTATCACTATCTTCTAAACAACATATATGCAAATGATCATCATCACCCGAAAACCCTAATCCTCGTATCCTAGTTACATTTTCATCAATGAAAACACTTTCCAACTGTGAACATCCTCGAACAAATCTCACCAGAGCCACCTCTTGCTGGTGCAAACCACACCGGCATATCTTCTTTTGATCCGTACTTGAAATTCATACCCTTACAATTATTTATCAACGCTTCTTTCCCCTAAAAACTAAACAAACAAACACGTTGGAACCATTTTAACATTTAGCCATGTATATATGTATGTATGTGTGTGTATGTATGTATGTATATATGTATGTATGTATGCATGCATGCATGTATGTAATATGACTATAATAATAATAATATAAACTTATAATAATAATAATAATAATAATATAATCTTATAATAAAAACAATAATAATAATAACAATATGTATGTATGCATGTATGTATGTATGCTTGCATGCATGTATGTATGTAATATGACTATAATAATAATAATAATAATGTATGTATGCATGCATGGATGGATGAATGTATATATGCATGAATGTATGTATGTATGTACGTACGTATGTATGTATGTATGCATGAATGCATGTATGTATGTATGCATTTATGTATGTATGCATGCATACATGCATGGATTGATGTATGTATGTATGCATGTATGTATGGATGGATGTATGTAACTATGCATGCATGCATGTATGGATTAATGGATGGTTGTATACATGTATGTATGCATGTATGTATGTATGTATGCATGAATGTATGTATGTAATAGGAGTATATGTATGTATACGAACGTATTTGAAGACAATTTGTGATCAATATGTGTATGTAGGTGCACATAAACGGTAATGAAATGCGACCCGTACACATCAAAAGGTGACGGATAGGATGAAAGTTGAGCTAAAATTATAAAGGTGAGCTATGAACGGTGACGGTTAGGTCTAACTGTCACGTAAAAATCGCGGATATACGTGACGGTTAGCCTGTAAACGGCACATAATAATAATAATAATAATGGTGATGGTTTGGCCCAAACGTGACATTTGGCCAATATACGTCACCGCTAGGACCAAACGTGACGGTTGTAGATATTTTTGGTTCATAAACGTCACGTTTGGGCCCAAACGTGACAGTTGTGGATATTATTTGTGTGACAGACATCTCTGGTAAATGTGAATCCCAATAAAGGTGAACGGTCACGTTTAGGCCCATACGTGACCGTTATGGGAATCCCAATAAAGGGGTAGCGGTCACGGGTAGGTCCATACATGACGGTTGCTTTGTATCCGTTACATATAGACCTCACTACCCATAGAACCGTCACCACGATCAACCACCCATCACCGCTTCCTCACACTACCACCGCAACCATCGTCCACCGCCACCACCGTCTTCCTCACACCACCGATTAATAACTTAGATTTGTTAGGTTTGCCCTTAGATCTAGTGTAGGTTTATGACGATTTATGGCGGGTTACAGCGGTTTACGGTGGTGTATGTGTATATATGTGTGTTGTATATGTGTATGTATATGTGTGTGTATATGTGTGGTATATGTGTTGTATATGTGTATGTATGTATGTGTATATGTGTATGTATGTGTATGTATGTGTGTGTATATGTGTGTTATATGTGTATATATGTGTTGTATATGTGTATGTATCTGTGTGTATATGTGTATAATAATAATAATCATCCTAATTATATAATCTTATAATAATAATAATAATAATATAATCTTATAATAATAATAATAAACCTAAACATTAAACCGTAAACCTAAACCTTAAACCGTAAACCTAAACCTAAACCTTAAACCGTAAACCATAAACGTTAGTTTAACAAAAAAAATTTAATTAATTATAAATACGGATTTATGCGCATATATGTCTAGTTCCGAGGATGAGTAGTAGGGATTTATTGTAGGGATTGACGACTACCCGCACCTTCAGTTTCAGGAGGGTACGACGGCACACCGGTGGTTTATGGCTCTTAGAGGGAGGAAGGTGGAGCCCAACACCGTTTTGTCACGGGAGTGGTTTGATGAGGTTGGCGAGCTAGCAGGGCGACAACGATTATAGGACAGGATAACCCGTGGGATAGTCTATTTACTATGGGCCGGCCCGCACACCGAGAGCTTACCCTCGAGGTGTACTCTACATTTGTGTTCCGGTCGAGTGAGCCGGGATTGCCAGAGCTAGACGAGACTGATATTGCGGAGGGACGGGTGGACGCGGAGGTTACTTTCCGCATGTTCGGGGTTATGCATCGTATGTCCCTTAGACGGTTTGCTGTTGTCAGCAACCTCTATACCGAGGAGGAGACTCGGGATCCGATCTACACCACAGCTATCTATATGGGGGCAGATAACGCACACCGGGTCTGGTGGCCTACGATGGTGACCATGCATTTGGGGCCGATAGTAGGGTCTCTCACATATGAGACCCTCTTTATCGTTACATGCAACGGCTGATCGCCACGTCCATCGCTGGACGTGGCAAGGGTCACCGCCATAGACCTCTTCTATCTTCGGTGTCTGCTCACACACACACGCTGCCACCTCGCTCATGGTATGGCGGATTGCATCGTGTCGTAGATCGTCATAGGCATGGGATACGCTCATGCGATGGGAGAGCTACCTATGGCTACGGTTTCCCCACGCGTGGTGGGCCGAGCCACGGCAACCGGGATGAGGATCTCCCGTAGGTTCCCGGACGGGGCAGTGGCGTTTGGTGAGGAGATATGATGTTTTGGAGGCCTGGGTGCCCGAGCCGTTGGTGGACCCCAACCCACTGGGTGCGCACGAGGTCTAGCTTGAGTAGCTTGAGGAGGTGGCCGGCGGAGGGGATGAGCCGGTTCAGCCTGCGGTCGAAGCGGAGGCCGAGCCGGTGCTGTCGCAGCATCCTCTGCACGTGTACCATGCCGTGCGGTTGCCTGCCGCTACACTGTATAGGATTTGGGGTACTCAGGCCCGGGTCACGCGCACCGATGAGATGTTGTAGTGGCTAATCGACCACACGGTCGCAGAGTATCGGGCCGCCGGTAGGCCGTTGTTGAGACCACCACCCCGACGGTTGGGCCACGACGGTGCTAGCCCGTCCGGTGCGGGTGGGTGCGATGCGGAGGGTGATGACGAGATGGAGGGGTAGATATATTGTTTAGATAGAGTTGTACTTTTGTTTTTATATTAACAAACTCGTTGCATATGATGTTTATATATGTGATTTTATTTACGAGTAGTATGGTTTTGTTGTGTTTGTTTGGTTGTTTGTAATGGTTGTATATGATGTTTATATATGTGATTTTATTTACGAGTAGTTTAACACGCGAAAAAAACTCCTAGTTTTACATCTCAAACCGAAAATCAAAACAAAAACTAGTTTTATAATAAAAAAAACACGTGACCAGATTTTAAAAATTATAACTACCGATTTTTACAAACTCTTAACGTGATAAAAAAAAAAACAAAAGATAAGTCATTATTCACTTTTTATATCTCAAACCGATAATCGAGGTGACCAGATTTTAAAAACTATAACTACCGATTTACAAACTCTTAACGTGATAAAAACAAAAAACTAAATTAAAAAAATAAGTCGTTATTCAGTTTTACATCTCAAACCGATAATCGAGGTGACCGGATTTTAAAAACTATAACTACCGATTTTTACAAACTTTTAACGTGATAAAAACAAAACACTAAATTAAAAAAAAATAAGTAAGGGGTGACGGATTGCCCTATATGTAACATATACATCACCAAAACCTTAAAACCTAACTCAACCCTAAAAAAAAACCAATCAACACATCCCGACATTCTCTGGCGCACTGATTCCAAAGTCTGGTGGATAAGGGTGCGGATATACGTGACATTTGGTGCCCTAAACGCCACATTTAGCCCTATACGTGACGATTAGAGCAGGTGTAGTTAAAAAATTAGACAGTATGTCTAAAATTTCCCTTAACAAATCAGTTATTCATGAGTGTTGTGCAACTTGTGTTAGTAGAAAATGCAATATAGTTTGTCTTTTGAATCCAAAGTTTCCGTCTATCAGCTTTTGATTTATAAGCCAATTTATGGATCATTTGTGAATTTTAAGTTAAAAATAAGTAATAAGAGAACCCCATAAATCCATGTCTTATTTTGCAGATATAAAAAGATGAACTCCAAAGATGATAAAGTCAAATAATCATGCCAAATTTGAATATATATTTTCTAACACGTGTTTAGTCCGGACGAGAAAAAAAAAATTTGGGTTTGATTTTTTGTATGATAGCAAAAAAGGAGGTAAAATATTTAGTCTATTTTACTTTCTAATCATGATATGTTTGATGGGAACATTGAAAGCAAATATTTACCTTGAACATGTTGTATAATGGCAAACATCATACGTAAAAAGAATATAACTTGATAAGTGGTTTGGGACCTGGACCTCCTCTTATAATTTGTACTCTTACAATGGACCCAGTGAAATGAAACAAAATGTTAACAAAGTTTTGCTACCGTGGTTTGGTTGAAGCAACTCCAGCAACAAGCCAACTCACACATGCACCAGGAACCCAACTTCAAAACCACATGATTATACATGCACAAAAAGGACTTGTTCTAAACGACACTTGTAACACCTTAGACAAATCCCATATCGTTCTGTTCTGTCTGTTTTGTTCTGTTCACAGGAGAGATGTTGGGTTAATAAGGAATACCACGCCTCAAATAAAATAACACGTTTTGGGGCTTAAGGTAGTGGATGAGAGGAGAACTTCACATTTAAGCATGCTCGGGTGAGAGTAATCCAAGGATGGGTGACCCCCTTAGGATGTTTTAATCCGGGCAACCAAAAACAAATCTGTAAGCTCTTAGGCGCAAAGCGGACAATATTGTTGGTACAAGAGGCCGGATGTTACAACATTAGTTTTAAATACCTTTTTAACGGACCAACGGACTAAAAAAGATTTATCATTTGAGTTTTCAAAATAGAAAGATTGGTGTTTTGCATCATGCAGGTGAGGGCATAAGCAAATCCAAGAAACTGCGATATCCGGACCCGCAGATCCCATAAAAAACAGAAAAATTATCAACGTTTGGACTGGACTTCTGATGACAATCAATGCTGCAGTGTTGATGCAAACATAAATAAAACAATAGATATACAATTTGCTACTTTAATCCAAACATTTTGTAAAATGGTCGAAGAATAGCACTCATCAGACTTTATCTGTAATGTAAATTTCAACTAACACTCAATGTATGCTTATGTCTAAACTCAAAAATCAAGCCCTGTCAATGCCAAGACATGTTCATTCCCACTGCAACTTGCGATGAGAACAACCTAGTTTACATTATATTACATAAAAAATAAATAATTTTGTTGTAAAATATTAGTGAAAAAAAGTTGGACCTAATAAAAAACTATGGTTACTGAAACAAGTTGATTCAAATATTTTTTTTTATTAAAAAGGGAGAATTACATATATCATAATATTTTTAACCTTAACTACATATATACCGAACCCAAAAATTAAATTATATATATCCCCTTCTTTTATAAATTAGCATCTTAACCTTACAAGAAAATACGGCTATTTCTATTTCATTGATCCCAACGCTAAGCTTCTGATTCCCAGTACCGATCGATTACAACATCCAACGTCGCTTTTGATCGATTCCATCATCCAGTTGGGTATATTTGTAATTATGAAGGGGATACATATGAATAAAATTTTGAGCTAGGTATATATGTAATTAATGAAGTTTTTAAGAGGATACGTGTAATTGCCCTTATTAACAATGAATGATATTTAAAAACCGGTGTAACATGACATGACATTTATAAATAATTAAATAAATTTTAATCGTGAAAAAATGTCTCTTGTTTTCCGCTAATGATTTTTTTTGAACTGATAACTTACAGAACATTTAAATTTACTAATAAATCTATACTTACTAGAACTAAATACATTTACTTTTCAACTTAATACAACTATACTTCAAGCCTTTTGATTAATAATAATAATAATAATAATAATAATAATAATAATAAGCTTTAGTGAACAATGGTTTAATTTATAGGAATCTTTTGATGACTTGAAGATTATGACGTAAAGGTTATGAAATTACCAAATAAAAAGTAGGTATTAGGAGAAAATATTTCCGTTCAAATCAAAACTACGTAATAAACAAGTAAATTATGAGCATATACATTTCTAGGTCTCCTCATTCTCATTTTCTCGCATTGATCTGTCTTTTATTAATAATCAGTTCCACTATTTTAAGCAACTAAATCAATTATTTGTTTCAATTTTTATCTACATATTTTTTGAATTTAAAATTGTGTTTATTATAATTAATTTGTTGTATCATATTTTTATGAATTTTACAAATTGCAAACAATTTTATAACAAGCTACGATTCAAATAAAAAAAAATTTAATCATATATTTACATATTTACATTGTTTCATTTTGACGAGTGTTTTGTTAATAGGTTATATTATATTTTATTTAACCCGTGTAATATACGGGTTTTAAAAACATAAACTTTTTTTTACTAAATATATAACATTATATTTATTTTATTCGTGTAATACTCGAGATTCTAACATAATATTATAATATTCGTTTTCTAACAACAGGAAACATCATATGGCATATATTATTATATAGTACCCCAATTATTGATGATATTACATTTAATATAAAAAATAAATAGATTTCTTTTTTTTTAACTTAAACCCTTAAAAGATCTTGTTTATCTACTTTAATTTAGCATCCACTTTTTTGTTGGTACAAAAGAAATAAATTAAAACCCCACTAAAAATATCACTAACACATGTCTCGCAAAATTAAATTTAATCAAATTAGCTCGTGTAGTAACCGAAACTAAACTCGTAATTTACAAAGAGATGAAGATACAAACGACACATATTCATGAAACAAAACCAAAGAAAAAAGATTTTAAGGTTGTTGGTACGAGGATTCATTAACATGTCAATCCGAAAAAACTTAAAAACCGCAATTAAATCACGGTTTTAAAGGTTTCTCGGACAGGCAAAACCGCGATTTAATTACTTCGAATAAGAATTTGTCATACTACTTTCCGAAAAAGTCAGTAACTGTTCAAGATAATCGGCCCCCAAATCCTCAAAAACGACGACGTTTTTCTCACCATTTGTAGACCCACCAACCTTATTGTTTCTTCTACTCACCTGTCTTTTCCTCATGGAGTGGCGTTCTTTGAGCGCGACCACCGGTGAACACCCTTCTTCAACCCCATACTTCATTTCCCGTAACGATTGCCTCACACTCTCCACCGGAAAATTCAACACCGCCGCGGCCCCTCTCGTCGAGAATGCAGCCTGATCATACGCCATAGCGGCCGCCTCAGCGCTATCAAACGTCCCCAACCACACTCGAATCCCATGCCTGGTGGAATCCCTTATCTCCGCCGCGAACTTCCCCCACGGCCGCCTTCGCACTCCTCTATACGACTTCTCCTTCTTCGGTTTCTCCGGTTTGGATTCCGACGTGACTTCTTCTTCCTTGACAACTCCGGGGGTGGAGGAATTGGATTCCGACGACGCTAACATATCGAAAAGAAGCATGTCTTCGGAATCGTTGAGATTGAAAGGGAGTGAATTGTGTTGGAAAAGAAGTTCGTCCCATGAATATGAGGATTCCGGCGAGCAGTCGGAGGTGGGATTGTATTGTTGAATGAAGGAATAATCAGCCATTTTACTTTGAATTGTGATGGGTCACACAAAAAGAGTCCGGCTGTCTTTATATACCCTTGGAAAAATGTTGATCTTCTAGTTCTAGAGTATAGACACATGTTTAATTAAAATTGGTGGATTGTTTAATATTCTTTATTGTTTGAAAGTTCAATTTCTTTTATATTCTGTTGTACTATTTTTCTCACTTAAAATAAGAGTTTATATCCAATATTAAAATTTTATGTTTGATTTGTTGGTGGGTTGTGAAAAAGTAGAAATATTATTTTCGTGTTGTGTTTTAGATTACGTTCAATGTTATGTTTTGTATCATGTAGAGAGTTATCATTTTTACTTTTGAGTTTTGATGCACATGATTATTGTAGTAAAACAAATTTTTATTACAACGGTACATTAAAATTATAAAAGTTTGATGCAATGTTGTAATATCTTTTGATGCACAAGTTTATGACGGTGGATTTAAATGCACTATAATGATATATCAAACTTCCTCAATTTGATGCACATATTCAAACCTCTACTATGAATTACTATAGCCTTATAGCTTATATCCCTCGTTTAACGTTAAAATATTGATGGAGTTAAACAGTTGTATGAAAATGATAAGTTTTGTAAACTATAAGAATACACAGAAGAAATATAAACCTTTTGAATAAAACTGACAAAAATAACAAAACCACGTGAGAGCATTCACAGCAAGTTCTGTATATATTTGTGAGTGGGTTTCGCATATTTTAAGTAGTGGTTTAAAGTGGTTGTGAGTGGATGAAAGAGAAAATATCATTGTTCATCTATATATTTGTGAAAACACCGTTCACCTTTATTAATTTTTTAATATTTTTGAAAGTGGTTGTGTGTAGAGGAAAGAAAAAATGTAACGATAAAGGTATAAAAAATATTATTTAATTAAAAAAAGAAAAAAAAAATAGTAATTTTTAGTGTAATTATAGATATAATATTAACGAAGTTGATTGACAAAAATGACACTTCGTAAAAAATCTAATACAATATTGAACCGGAAGTAGGTTATTTTAATTGAACTGGGTTTTTTATATATAGTTGCTAGATTCATTGAAACGGAAGGGGATTATTTTAGTGGTAAAGGAATATAATATTTTATCTACGTTGGGGTGGAAGATTAAATAAAAAGGGTTCGTACTTTCCAGATACGTAATCGATTAATCCAGAAAACTTTACATATGCTGATGCACAAAGTCTTGCTCTGGAAATAAAAAAGTTGTAAATTAACACGTGAGTCAAATGACGCAATTAAGGCTGCGGGTCAGATCAAGATTTTAATTAACGGTATTTAACAATTTATTAGCTGCCTGTTGTAGCAAGTTCTTCTCCCCTGAATATAAGGATAAGTGCATAAAGTTGATATTTCAAAAAGGTTAAATGACTGATTAATGGAGATAATATATCTGATTTTAATATAAAAGTTAACTTCATCCCGAATATATTCTATTAGATACTTACTATAATAGTAAATAATGATATATTATTAATATAGGTTTTTAATATATCTAACTTATCATACTAACCTAGTTCAGTCATACTCAAGTTTATAACATTAATTAGCTTGTAACCCCATGTGTTACACATAAGATAAAAAATATCATACATAAAATTATTAAATTTTCATGTATAACACGAAGTGAAAAATATCATATATAAAATTATTAAATTTTTATATATATATTTTATGAATGTAAAACTGTATTACATATACTAACGATAAAAAAAATTAAAATATGTAAAAGTTAATATATAATTGAGTTTCGAAAATACGTTAATTAATATTTAATTTAATTCGACTTTCAATTACTATTTGATTTAAAATAAAAGTTACGTAATTAGATTTTCAAAGTTTTTTATAATAAGGGATAATTTAAATTAAATGTGTTTTATTAGTTTAATTAATATTTTCTTTAAAAATATATTATTGTTAAAAGATAAAAGTGTATTTAATAACAGAGAGATATAAAAAAAATGATGAGAATGAATATGGAGACGACACGTGCCATGACAAACCATTATCTATACTATATAATAAATAAAAGTTTTGAAGTGACACTTGTCACTCTCTCATACATCCTCAACTTTTTTCCCGTCTCTCTCTTCTATTAATTATACAAATGTTTTTAATTGTTTTTATAATTTTTTGTTTCCCGCCTTTTTCTCATGTTAAATAATAATGATTTCTATAATTGTTTTTATAAAACGTTTAACATAAATATGTAATATATAAATTTTTATTACTAAGTATATATAACATTGTCTTTATTTAACCCGTGTAATACATCAGGTTTTTAAAGTTTAACATGAATTAATATTTATCAGTTACATAATAAAATTCATAATTAGCTAAATAATGTTTTAAATATTAAGTTAAAAGAATTTATAACTGTCACATAAAATTTTATTCAACTCGTGTAATACATGGGTTTTTAAGACATAATTTTTTTATTAGTAAGTATATATCATTACATTTATTCAACACGTGTAATACACGTGATTCTAACCTAGTTTATTATATAGTATAGATTTGAGCTAAAAGTTAAGCTCGTTTCCAAGTTGTAACGGATTTTCGATAGACCTATTATTACCAACGAATTACCGATGTATAATTCTTCGGCCAACTTTTCATTTCTCCGACCGGTTTTTAGATTTACGATGGATTACCGATGGATCTATCTCCAACCAATTTTGACATTTGCAACGGATTTCCACCGTTGATTCATTTTATTAATATTGAAATTATTATTAATAATATTGTTAAAAATAAATAAAAAAGTACACCATAGATCAATTTTTTTTATTAATAACAAAAGTATTACATTACTTGTTTTTTTAAATTAAAAAACACCTATTCGCGAGGACCGGGATTCGACGCATCATCATTCACGCGAGCTTTACGAAGATCCCATATCTCTTTAGCCATATTAGCGATGATCCGACGGAGCTCAGCGAAGTGGGCATCTACGGCGGGATACACACGTTAAACAAACTAACGGTACATTATTAATTAGTATATATTTTATTTATAAATCGAAAAATTAATAACGATAGTATATATACGGGGCGTGGAGTAGGAATTTATAATCTCCCGGTGATAGGCTCTCCGGTGAGCCTGTAAGGCTATAATAGGGATCGATGGTGGTCCCAACTCGGCTATCTCCAACCATTGGTTTGTTTCTTCAACATGTGACCCGGAGGCCGACACCTGGTCCTTTCGTTTGTTAAAGCCCTCTTGCAAATTAACGAAAATAAACTAAAGCATTAGTTTATAAAAAAAGAAACATGTAATGTTACATATATATATATATATACACACACACACACTAAGGAAAACTTACCTAATAATCACGGGCCTTATCATAAGGCCATACCACCTCACCAGTCACCGGATTCGTGTAATATCCTGGATTTTTTTGATGTATCCTTTTCCTAAAAGCCTTGCACGTACCATGAATGTAAATCTTGAAATTTTAGTAAACCCATGTTCTTAAAAATATACTAATTTAATTGATATATATTTAAGAAAAAAATAATTTCACTTGTGAAATATATATATATATATATATATATATATATATATGTACACATGTATATTAAAAATGTACATCCTACAAATAGAATGTATTAAAATCTTAAAATTTTATAAGTTTATATTTATATAAACAAAATAATTTATAAACTTATTATTAATACTAAAACTTATAAACTAATAAACCTTATAAATTATTTTATAGAATTATAAAATAATAAAACTTATAAAACCTAGCTAAATATTATAAAACTAAAACATATATTTGTTTTATAAAGTCTAGGGACTGAAACTGTCATTTCTGGAAATTGTTTTTAAACTAAAATCCCTGCTTTGTACATAAAATGATAAAGGCTTAGAACTTCAAGGACCAAACTTGTAATTTGGCCAAACCTATGAAACTGAAAACAGTCTCAGGTTCGATCCCCGTAGGAGCCGGTTTTGGACCCATTTCATCAAAAAACGCGTGAACAGTAAAATTGAATGCACCTCGAGCTTCTACTCGAGCATGCGACCCAAACCCAAGGAAATTCAATTCTCAATTTCGAGTTTAGCACCACGTGGGTTCGAATTTGAATCTGTCGTTTCCACTCGTTAACTCCCCAACTGTTCGAGCATTGAATGCTGAAATTGGTTATAAATACCAACTGTTTCACCTCAACGACAACACACTTAAACTCTCTGGAACTCCAATTCCTTCAATTTGTACCCGCATTTGCTAGTTTGATTACTGTGACAGCCGCACTTGAACTCAGACATGTTCTCTCTCAACTCGTCATCATTTCAAGTAATTCTTATGGCCTAAATCTTCGTTTTCAATCCTTAATCAAAAGCCCTCTGTCAATTTGCAATGACAGAGGGTTAATCGATTCGTATTTAGGTAATCTTGATTCTAGGGTTTGTATGGGATTAAGGACGATTTGGGTTACAGCTTAACCACTTTCTTTTCTGGATAAATCAGTAGTGAGGCCCGTAGCTGGGTGGTAGTGTGTGCGTGTTTAGACTCGGCCGGCCCGGGTTCCAAATCCGGCCAGCCTGAGTTTTTTTGTTTTTATTTTTTTATGCTTTTTAAACATTTTTGAATCTTTTAATAATTTTTACAAATTCTATTATACTTTTATAAACTTAAAACTAATTTTTAATTACACTTTTATTTTCCATAACCATTTTAACCAATTAAACTTAACTAAAACCTATAGTAATTAAATCTTTAAAATAGTTTTAAATACCTAAAAACTATAAAAATATTCTAGACTTTTACAAAACTTAAATTTGAAACAGAAACTATTATATAAAATCAGGAATGTATTTTGTTATTAGTTTTTGGGATAAATCAAATTATATTTTGTTTAAACTTTAAATGTTAATTATAAACTTAATAAAAACAGAAACTTATATAAATCTTATAAAATCAGAAAAAGATTTATAAAACTTATATATTATTTATAAAAACAGAAACTTTAAACCTAATAAATTTGAAACTTGTATATTCTATAAAATCCATATTTTATATAAAACAAAAAAAAACTTGCTTATTTATTTATTTTAAAACATGAAAAAAATAAATATACTTCATTTATTTTTAGAATATTTATAAACTTTATAAATTTTAAACATAAACTTTATTTAAATACTTATAAACTTATGGATTAAAAGAAACTTCAAATTTCATTTCAACTTCAAAAACATTTATAAACTTATAAACAAAATATAAACCTTATAAGAGGTTCTATTTAAACATATATGTCTAAACTTATAAGATTCATATTATTTAGTTAAACTTATAATCACATTTTAAAACATTATTTATTTACAAGTTAATGCTTCATACTTAAATACTTTAATATTAAATAAAGTATATTAAATATTCTTGTAGATAATTATGTTATATTTAATAATTATGTATTCTTTAAATAATTATTATTAATACTTAACCACTACTAGATAGAGGCTCCGCGCATTGCGGTGGCTTCTGACGAATAGTTCTAGCTTTTCTGGCTAAAAACTAAAAGGCAAGAAAAAAATCAACATAAAAATAATGAAGAGACAAGAGAAAAAGGGACAAAAAAAAGACTTTAAATCTGGTCAATGGTGAAGTAGAGGGATTCGAACTTGGGTACTTGCCCAAGGGAAAGTCACATAAACCATTGCACCAAAGAAATCTTATGTTTTATTTTTCAAAACTTTCGATTTTAAACAATAGCCTAAAATAAGAAAAAATAAATAAAAATAAACCATGCACCAAAAGGCCTGTACCATATGCATAATCAATTGTAAATAATCTACAATAATATGCACTCACAATCCCAACTTGCTTTTTAATATTTATTTAATTTATTCTTAAAATACTTTATACTTAATAATTAATTTATTCTTAAAATAATTGTTATTAATCTTTAACCATTATTTACTCTTTAAATAGTTATTATTAATTTGTAATAACTATTTATTATTTAGATAATTATTATTCATTCATGATAATCATTTAATCTTTCACTCAACTATTGTACAACTCTACTTATAAATACTTAGAAAACTATTTGAATAAGCCTTTTTAAATAATTATTTAGTTAATAATTATTCTAAACTATAAACTTATTAAACTTTGATATTCAAGTTTTGTGTCATTCATCTAAAACCTTTATTTGAAACTTTGATTTAAAGTTTATAAACACAATTATTCTCGTCTCTCATTTGGAACCCTAGTTAATATTAGAATCCTAGATACTTTGCCATATACTTATAGGGTCAAACTTGAAACTTTAGACTTGTGTTCTTAGGCTTGTTGTGAGAATATTCTCCCTCAAAATCTTGCTACACCAAATACTTGTTGGACACTCTTGCATCATTCCAAGTGAGTATACTTAGCCCCTTTTCTTTTTGCTTTTTTATAAATTTGGGGTGAAACATGTATCAAACTTCCAAACTTATACAATTCTTGTACAACTATGTCTAAATGTTTATTCTTGTGTTATGTGCCTTTGAAACTTACATGCTTAAATTAAACTTAAGACTAGCATATTCATTAACTTTGATCAAGCCTAAAGTGACAATGATAGATCTATTGCATTTGACCAATCCACCTAGATTGATTGATCCTTCGGGGGGGGGGAGCCCATGGTGATTGTTACTGAAATTTAAACTTTAAACTTTTAAGGGTACCCTTCGGGTTATGCCTAAACTTGGTTGGAGGGTTGATATGCACAATGTTTAACTTGTTTGTTCTCACACTTATGCTATAGAATGCATGTACATAGTGAATTGTAAAACTTTTCAAAGACCTTGTTAAACTGTGTCAAAACCTTCGTATCCCACCAACTATTTTTAGTTGACAGTTTACTTAATATGTTTTAGGTACACAAGCATGAGACGTTATTGTGAACATATAGGATGCTTTGGACCTAGAATACTTATCAATTTAAACTTGTATTCTTGTTGTATTCTAATCTTTCCTTGTACGGAAACCTTGAAGGGTATTAATGAAATTATTTAACTTTAATAGTCAACCTTGTGCTTTCGAACAATCGCGTCCGCCCCGACGTATAATCCGCCGTCGGTTGGGGTGTGAGAATTCGTCCTGGTCTATGTCTTCACGTACAAGATGTCCATCTGGGGATCCACTCACAACTTCTCACGCTACATATAACATCCCAAAAATATCGAAATAATAAAGACGTTTTAAACATAGCTTGAGAAATAAAATAACTCGGGAGCCGGGGACTAAGTGGGACTAATCGAGAAAGAAGGGAAGGGGGAGGGTCCTTAAACCCTAGCCGTACCCTGCCTTCTCATTCATCACTTTCACCTTCACTTCCTAGAGAAAGAAAAAGGTTCAATTCTTCATACAAACCTCAATTTTGATCTTAAATCATTGATGGATCATTGTAGAAGATCAGAGGAGAAGAAATCATGCGAAAACAGGTAATAATTCTGTTCAGATCTGGGTTCCTGTTTTAAAAAGTAGGTTTTTAGGGTTTTTGGAGTTTTAACATAAAGATTAGATTTTTACATTTTAAAAGATGATTAAAGCTTAGTTAAATGTTTTGGACGTAAAAAGTTGTGGTTTGGGATAAAAAACGGGCATTGAACATGAAGATGTTCTTCAAGCGACACTGTTTCTTGGGGCGACACTAGTCGGGAAGATGAAGTGTGGTCCCTAAGAAAAACCAATGATTGACGACACTAAGCAGTGTCGCCATTCTATCTGGCGATACTAATGACGACACTAACTGTGTCGTTATGCGCCTGGACGACATTAATGGTAATAACACTAAATCCATAATGAAAGTTATCCAACACTATTCTGACGACATTACCCAGGAGACACTGTCCGATGACACTAGTGAGTTATAGAAACTAGTTCCTTGCGACACTGACCGGTGACACTAGCTAAAGTTGACATATTTCACGTGTTGACTTCGTACAGATTTCCGTAATGACCGTCTAGCTTGAAAGTTCGATAGTTGATCAGTGATAGTAGAACTGGTGAGTTCTTATTGCCATTTTTCCTAAGGTTTTGGGCTGACATGCATACTGACAGAAAATTTTGAAAGCCAAAGAATTTTCTTTTGTAAAAATGATATCTTTATAAAGAGAAAGAGATAAAGAATATAGTACTATCTTTGAACTAAATATTTTAAAGAAAGTAAGGAAAGAAAGTAAAGAAAGTTAAAGGAGTGGTACTTAGGTGTAGCTCGATAGTGACAGTGACAGAGGCCATGTTATATGCTTATGTGTTAATATGTGAAATTTGTCTATGTGATGTAAATGTGATTGTATTATATTATGTGTTGTAGTATAGTTGCATAGTAGAAAGTCCGAGGTGTGAGCAAACTAAAGTAGAAGTCTTACCCTAAGGTGTGAGCACAACTAAAGGAGTCTTACCCTGAGGTGTAAGCGAGAAAGTCCCACCCCTGAGGTGTGGGCACAACTAAAGTAAAAGTTCTACCCTTAGGTGTAAGTGAGAAAGGGATCTTTGTAAGGCCCCAAACCCGGGAGGCCTCACTTGTTGGATTTACTCATTCATAAACAGTTCTTAAACTTGATTATCAAATAACGCAGCGAAAAATACTTCAATAAAACATAATCATTACATTGTTTAACAACGGAAGCGTAACATAGCCTATTACATAAACATATCATAATCTAATCATAACAGGATGCCAGTCTTCACGATCAACCGGGTAACTCTTCTCGCTTGCCAAGCATCACCGTCCAGCATCCATACCTGCCTTAACCTGAATGTGCATACTAAAAAGTCAGCTACGCTGGTGAGTTCTAGTTTTCATTCGATTTAAGAAATGGTTCATCATTCAAAACATTCATTAGGGTTTAACATCACGTATAAGAAAACAGGGCCTTTCATTCATCATTGAAAACCTTCAAACATTTTTCCTCATCATAAACACATTGAACGGATCATTTATTTAAAACATTTAACATTCATTTAAGTCATACATTACTATTTACAATCTGTATCTTTCTTTAAGCGTCTCTGTGTCCCCAAAGGAACCTTGCATGTTGTGGGAAACCATTACGTATCACCGTCATTGCCACAATACTATACATTTCGTCAATTCCCTTTTGTATTGCCCCCAAGGCTAACTGCACGAGGACCGACAATACCCATTCAGTTACCCCTATGGCTCTCATGTCCATAGACCGACAACCTCCATCGACGGCTATGGCTCACGGCCATAGCACTGTCGGATCATAATTTAACCTTACATAGGGTCACGTTAACCCCTGAGTAACCGTCGTTACTCCCTACCAGTTGTACAACATCAAACCATTGGCAGGCCACCAAGACGTTGCCCCTGTTGCTCTTATGGCAACTATGGCTCGCTGTCCATAATCTACCACAAGGCTGGGAATTTCATTCCCAGACTTCATTCGTCAATTCCCTTCATTCGACAGATTAGATTTGTAATGACTTCTTTAAAACCTTTGCCCTTTTTCTTTTCTTTTCATAAAACCTTTTCATTCATTTTCGAAACCCTTTACCTTTAGTTTAAACCATTTCTTTATAAACATTTCGTTCGTAAACATTCCATTCATAAAACTTTCTTTCCATAAACCGTTCATTCCAAATCATTTCATTTCGTAAACATAGTTTCATAAGCATCATTTTATAAACATAGTTTCATAAACATCATTTCGTAAAAACATCATTTCATATGTATGCACCCCAGCCCGAAAACATTATATAAAACATTTAAAAGAGGGCTTATAGAACTCACCTGATAAGCTAATCCGGGTTGCCCTAAACAAAGGTCCCACTACGTCACTTCCGATCTGAATTGATTAGTTAAATACACATCAGACCAAATCCCGACTCTAACGGTTTAACCTTCTAAACATACCGACTTTACCTAATCAGCCTGATGCCTGCGCACTTAGCAAGTGCGCAGACCCTGCTTCCTGCGTACTTGATAAGTACGCAGGATCCTCTTCCTGCGTACTTGATAAGTACGCAGTGCTCTCTTCCTGCGTACTTGATAAGTACGCAGGACCTGCTCCGCACGATCTGTTTCTTCGTAAAACCCTAACTTTCGCATTCAGGTCTGATCACGTCAAGATCCCGAACCTGTTTACATTCGAAACGTTTGTTTTCCATTAAGGAACTCAAATCTATGTTTATCTTTCCGTTTTATCCGTGAAAACGTTACCTTTTCACCCAAAACCCGAAAAACCCAAAAACGAACAAAAACTCAGATTTAGGCCCGATCGTTACCTGAATCTAGTTTCTGATTTGGAGGTTCTTCTCACGAGCTATGGAGCAACACTTTGCTGAAATCTTGGGTCGATCCGCCAACTTTCTCTCTCTACGGTTTCTCTCTCTAGAAATTACAAATGAGAGAAATGATGGAGGTCTAAGCTATTTATAGGGGAGGCTCCCCTTCCAGCCCGCCGGCCCATCCGGCCCGACCCGATATGCCTCGTTCGTTTATTTCGTCATTTTAACTGTCGTTTTATTTTTGGGATGCGACAAGTCTACCCCCCTTACAATAGGTTTCGTCCCCGAAACCTATCATAAGTCAAATATATGAGGGTACGACTCCCTCATCTCCTTCTCCGTTTCCCAAATGGCTTCCGATTCCTTTCGATGTTTCCATTGGACTTTAACCAATTGGATAATCTTATTACGCAAACGCTTCTCCTTCTTGTCTAAGAAGGCCACGGGTTCTTCGATGTAATTAAGGTTGTTGTCGACCTCGATGTCAGTAAGTGGTACGTGAGCTGAGTCATCCGCCAAACACTTTCGCAAGTGTGATACATGGAAGGTAGGATGAATCCCACTCAACTCATCAGGCAACTCTAGCCGATAAGCGACTTCACCCACCCGTGCCATTATCCTGAATGGTCCGACGAACCTTGGACTTAACTTCCCTCTCTTCATGAATCGTATTATTCCCTTCCAGGGTGACACTTTCAACATTACTCTGTCCCCAACATCAAACTCAATAGGCCTTCGTCGTTTATCCGCATAGGATTTCTGACGATCTTGTACGGCCTTCATTCGTGCTTTGATTTGATCAAACCTTTCTGAAGTTTCTCTTACCACTTCAAGATTCCCTAATTCCTTTTGTCCAATCTCACCCCAACAAATCGGGGTCCTGCATCTCCTCCCATACAATATTTCGTAAGGCGGCATGCCTATCGTCGTGTGATAACTATTGTTGTAGGAGAATTCGGCTAACGGCAGATGACTGTCCCAACTGCCGCCGAAATCGATAATACAAGCACGAAGCATATCCTCCAATGTCTGAATGGTCCTTTCGGACTAACCATCCGTTTGTGGGTGGTATGCCGTGCTAACATTGAGCCTCGTGCCCATCGCCTCGTGAAATCTTTTCCAAAACCTCGATGTGAATCGTGTGTCCCGGTCAGATACGATCGTCAAAGGCATCCCATGCCGTGCTACTACTTCTTTAATAAATACTTCCGCTAACCTTTCTGACGAGAACGTCTCACGAATAGGTAGGAAATGAGCACTCTTCGTTAAACGGTCCACAATTACCCAAATGGTATCATGACCTTTAGCTGTGCGAGGTAGCTTGGTTATGAAGTCCATGGTAATGTGTTCCCACTTCCATTCCGGTATATCAAGTGGTTGAATCTTTCCATACGGTTTCTGGTGTTCGGCCTTTACTTGCGAGCAAGTCAAGCACCTACTTACGTACTTCGTCACTTCATGCTTCATTCCAGGCCACCAATATTCCTTCCTTAGATCTTGGTACATTTTATTGGTACCAGGATGGATAGAGTACCGAGACTTATGAGCCTCATCCAAGATTTTGGTTCTAAGCTCGCCACCCATAGGTATCCATACCCGTCCAAAACGTGCCTTAACACCAAGGGTGTTATATTCTAACTTGTCCTGTTGGCCAATCATTCTTTCCTTCTTTATATTTTCTTCTTTAAGTGCCTCATCTTGAGCCTTTTCAATTTCTCTCATCACATCCGATGTTATCACCAACTGGCAAACTTTCACTCTAATAGGAGTAGGCACATCCTTTCGGCTTAGAGCGTCAGCCACCACGTTTTCCTTTCCATGATGGTATATTATTTCATAGTCATAGTCTTTCAATAGTTCCAACCATCGCCTCTACCTCATATTAATTTCCTTTTGTTCGAAGAAGTACTTCAAACTTTTGTGGTCGGAGTAAATAGTAAACTTCACCCCGTACAGGTAGTGCCTCCAGATTTTTAATGCGAATACGACAGCAGCAAGTTCCAAATCGTGAGTCAGATAATTAGCTTCGTGAATCTTCAACTGCCGTGACGCATACGCGATTACTCTCCCGCGTTGCATTAACACGCATCCCAATCCTTGACCCGAAGCGTCAGAGTATACCACTAAGTCTTCATTGCCCTCGGGAAGGGCCAAGACTAGGGCTTTGGTTAGCTTCTCCTTCAACTCCTTAAACGCTTCGTCCTGGGTCGAACCCATTCGTACTTTACCTCCTTCCTAGTCAACTTTGTCAATAGCGAAGCTATTTTTGAGAAATCCTGGATGAATCTCCGATAGTAGCCTGCGAATCCTAAGAAACTGCGGATTTCAGTTAGCGTCTTAGGAATATTCCATTCCCTTACCGTTACTATCTTTGTTGGGTCAACCATAATTCCGTTCGGGTTAATGACGTGACCTAGGAATTGGACTTCCCTAAGCCAGAACGCGCATTTGGAGAACTTAGCATACAACTTTTCCTTTTTCAGAGCCTCCAACACCTTCTTTAAGTGACATGCGTGATCACCCTCATTCTTGGAGTAGATGAGGATATCATCGATGAACACAATTACCGATCGGTCCAGCATCGGTCGACACACCCTATTCATTAGATCCATGAACGTTGCGGGGGCGTTCGTCAATCCGAAAGACATCACGCGGAACTCGAAATGTCCATAACGCGTGTGAAATGCGGTTTTCGGTATGTCTTCTTCCCTCACCTTCAACTGATGGTACCCGGATCGAAGGTCGATTTTTGAGAACCAACTTGCGCCATGTAATTGATCGAACAGGTCGTCGATCCTTGGTAAAGGGTACTTGTTCTTCACCGTACGTTTGTTCAACTCGCGATAATCAATACACATTCTCATCGAACCGTCTTTCTTCTTCACAAACAACACCGGAGCACCCCACGGTGAGATACTCGGTTGGATAAATCATTTCTCAAGTAACTCGTCTAGTTGTGCCATTAACTCTTTCATCTCCACTGGTGCTAGTCGATATGGAGTCTTAGCCACGGGCTGGGCATCTGGTACTAAGTCGATTCAAAATTCAATCTCTCTGTCGGGTGGTATCCCAGGCAAATCCTCTGGAAAAACACCTCCGGGTACTCGCGTACCACGGGTACATCGTCTAGCTCCTTCACTTCCTTACACTCGTCAGTTACGTACACCAGATAAGCCTCACATCCGCGCCTCAAGTAATCTGATGCCTTAATCATCGAGATGACGTTTGGCATCGGGGCGTCACGATCTCTAAGAACCTCGACTTTGCTACCGTCCGGAGCCTTGAGTGGGATTATCTTTCGTTTGCATATAATTTGTGCTTCATTGGCAGTTAGCCAATCCATTCCTAACACGACATCAAACCCACCCAAAACCATAACAAACAATCTGACAGGGAACCTATGACCTTCTATTTTTATCGTGGAGTTGTCAACTACATCGGTCACTCTCGCAGTTCTACCCTCAGCGGTTTCTACGCTAAAAGCCTTTTCTAGCTTACTGACAGTGTACTTTACTCGTTTACAAAAAGTGGTAGATATAAAACTCTTACTGGCACCCGAATCAAATAACACAGAAACAAAAGTGTTGTCAAGGATGAACGTACCTGACGCCACGTCGGGGTCTGCCCTGGCTTGTTCTTGCGTCAGTGCATACGCACGAGTCTTTGCTTGGGTCCTCTCTTCTTTCCTTTCCGGGACTTTCCCTTTCCCGGCTTCACCCATTCTCGGTTTCGGGCATTCCCTACTTAGATGACCGACATCCCCACAATTATAGCACTTGAAGTGTTATGGGCACTCACGGGAGTAGTGCCCGGTCTTGCCACACTTGAAGCACAAGTTAGATCCCAGTCTACATTCACCAGTATGCTCCCTTCCACACTTCTTACAAACAGTCGGCTCATCCACCCGAGCCCTCTTATCACGAGTCCCAAACATCTTTCCACCAGTTCGCTTGTTTGAGAAGCTCGGTCTCTTCTTCGGTTCCTCAATGGCGACGACATTCAGCGCCAGATCATCAAATACCACGCCGCTCAGTTCTACTACCGAGTCATAGGTCGTAGGGGCGTTTTCCTTAAAATAGGTGCGGACCTGGTCCGGCAGCCCTTGAATGTAGCAGGAAATCTTTCTTTCCTCAGTCGTGATAAGGTGTGGCACCAGACGTGCCAGTTCATTGAATCGAGTTGTGTACTGCCGGTGCGTCATGCTCCCGGCCTTCAAACCCAGAAATTCCCTCTCTACCTTCTCAATCTCGTTCCTTGGGCATAAATTCTTGATCACCAAGGTTTTCAAGTCAGCCCACATCATCGCATCCATAACCTCGCTCCCTTTTGCCTGACGTACACTTTCCCACCAATGGGATGCTTCTTCTCTTAAGGAGTTAGCAGCAAATTTCACCACTTGATCCGCCCGGCATTCGCTGAGACGGATGACGGCCTCTATACGAATTATCCAGTCAAACGTAGCTACCGCGTCTTTCTTTCCAGTCAGGACTGGTGGGTCACATGCCTTAAAGGACTTATAGTCGCAACCACGGTTAAGCGGTGCGTTGATTGCCTTAGTGTTCGGGGTGTCAACCGCCGTGTTAGAACCACCTTCCCCATTAACCTTCTTCAATGCTTCAGCTAAAAGACCTAGCAGAGAAGTCTTCATCAGCTCGGTGAACTCTCGAGCTATAGTTGCTCTCACTTCTGGTTCAAAAGTGAAAGGTTGTTCTTCAACCAGTGTCTGCTCAGTTCCATGCACACTAACCGCTGGTTCAGTGTGAACACTTCCTTCTTCACTATACTCTTGGCCCGCAGGGGTCCTGCCACGCCCACCATTTCGACCGCCGGTACGACCACCGGTACGGCCCCCACCACGTCTTCCGTTTCCTCTCCTTGCCATTTCGTTCTATAAGACAAGGAATCCAATGTCATCACGCTAGTTAACAAATAAAATTCAATAAGTACTGTAAGATGTTAATATACACTGACCATCTGCAATTAACCATTACACTACCTTTCGATTTCTATTTGACCACCTTTGTGATTTCATCAGAACACAAGTCCTTACTTAACCATTTCTAAGGCATACTAAATACGTAAATATATACTACCTTCATACCTTATGCTGTGGCTCGAGTTACCCGTACCGGCATCCGCTTTCGGTCCCATTCACAGTTTAAGTTCAGACACTGGGAGTGTCCGAATCTCTCAAACTATTGCTCTGATACCAACTTGTAAGGCTCCAAACCCGGGAGGCCTCACTTGTTGGATTTACTCATTCACAAACAGTTCTTAAACTTGATTATCAAATAACGCAGCGGAAAATACTTCAATAAAACATAATCATTACATTGTTTAACAACGGAAGCGTAACATAGCCTATTACATAAACATATCATAATCTAATCATAACGGGATCCCATTCTTCACGATCAACCGGGTAACTCTTCTCGCTTGCCAAGCATCACCGTCCAGCATCCATACCTGCCTTAACCTGAATGTGCATACTAAAAAGTCAGCTACGCTGGTGAGTTCTAGTTTTCATTTGATTAAAGAAATGGTTCATCATTCAAAACATTCATTAGGGTTTAACATCACGTATAAGAAAACAGGGCCTTTCATTCATCATTGAAAACCTTCAAACATTTTTCCTCATCATAAACACATTGAACGGATCATTTGTTTAAAACATTTTACATTCATTTAAGTCATACATTACTATCTACAATCTGTATCTTTCTTTAAGCGTCTCTATGTCCCCAAAGGAACCTTGCATGTTGTGGGCAACAGTTACGTATCGCCGTCATTGCCACAATACCATACATTCCGTCAATTCCCTTTTGTCTTGCCCCCAAGGCTAACTGCACGAGGACCGACAATACCCATTCAGTTGCCCCTATGGCTCTCATGTCCATAGACCGACAACCTCCATCGACGGCTATGGCTCACGGCCATAACACTGTCGGATCATAATTTAACCTTACATAGGGTCACGTTAACCCCTGAGTAAACGTCATTACTCCCTACCAGTTGTACAACATCAAACCATTGGCAGGCCATCAAGACGCTGCCCCTGTTGCTCTTATGGCAACTATGGCTCGCTGTCCATAATCTACCACAAGGCTGGGAATTTCATTCCCAGACTTCATTCGTCAATTCCCTTCATTCGATAGATTAGATTTGTAATGACTTCTTTAAAACCTTTGCCCTTTTTCTTTTCTTTTCATAAAACCTTTTCATTCATTTTCGAAACCCTTTACCTTTAGTTTAAACCATTTCTTTATAAACATTTCGTTCGTAAACATTCCATTCATAAAACTTTCTTTCCATAAACCGTTCATTCCAAATCATTTCATTTCGTAAACATAGTTTCATAAGCATCATTTTATAAACATAGTTTCATACACATCGTTTCGTAAAAACATCATTTCATATGTATGCACACCAGCCCGAAAACATTATATAAAACATTTAAAAGAGGGCTTCTAGAACTCACCTGATAAGCTAATCCGGGTTGCCCTAAACAAAGGTCCCACTACGTCTCTTCCGATCTGAATTGATACACATCAGACCAAATCCCGACTCTAACGGTTTAACCTTCTAAACATACCGACTTTACCTAATCAGCCTGATGCCTGCGCACTTAGCAAGTGCGCAGACCCTGCTTCCTGCGTACATGATAAGTACGCAGGATCCTGTTCCTGCGTACTTGATAAGTACGCAGTGCTCTCTTCCTGCGTACTTGATAAGTACGCAGGACCTGCTCCGTGCGTACTTGATAAGTACGCACGATCTGTTTCTTCGCAAAACCCTAACTTTCGCATTCAGGTCTGATCACGTCAAGATCCCGAACCTGTTTACATTCGAAACGTTTGTTTTCCATTAAGGAACTCAAATCTATGTTTATCTTTCAGTTTTATCCGTGAAAACGTTACCTTTTCACCCAAAACCCGAAAAGAACAAAAACTCAGATTTAGGCCCGATCGTTACCTGAATCTAGTTTCTGATCCGGAGGTTCTTCTCACGAGCTATGGAGCAACACTTTGCTGAAATCTCGGGTCGATCTGCCAACTTTCTCTCTCTACGGTTTCTCTCTCTAGAACTTGCAAATGAGAGAAATGATGGAGGTCTAAGCTATTTATAGGGGAGGCTCCCCTTCCAGCCCGCCGGCCCGACCCGACATGCCTTGTTCGTTTATTTCGTCATTTTAACTGTCGTTTTATTTTTGGGATGTTACAATCTTTTCCTTAGATAATGAGCCATATGTGATAGTTACAGTTTGTGAAAGTCACTTGTCCTATACGAGTGAAAAAGTATAGTTTGAAAGAGCAAAGGAGGACACCTTAACCGTTTTCCTCAAAAGTATAGTTTGAAAGAGTAAAGGAGGACACCTTAGCGGGTTTCCTTAAATGCAAAGTTTAAAAAAAAGATAGTAACGAGATAGTTTTATAAATTGTAATGTTGTGAAGTTTTAAAGTAAAGGTAAAGTCGTTTTAAAGATAAAGAAACAAAGCATACTTCTTTTTATAAAACTAAGCTACCAAAAAGAAAGTTACTGTATAAAGTAAAGAAAGAACTCGCCAGCGTTAGCTTACTTTTTAGTATGCATGTCAGGTAGCAAAGGTAAAGCAAAGTAAAGAGTAAAGGAGCCGTGAGGGCTTGATAGCATGGTCTATTCGGCTACACTAAAGACTGTTCCCGATAGTTTATGTTTGAACAATTATTGTTAAAGTTTGATTGTTATTCAATTATGAATGTTTGATTTAAAAGACTTCCACTGTAATAGATTCTGATTATCAGTTTAAGAGTTATGTTATTATGTTTTGTGCCAACTATGAGATGTACCCGTTTTAGGGCATTTAACTACAACAATATGATAACTAATTAATATCAAGTATTGAACATGCACATTATGTAATTGAGTTCAATTAAAAAATTAATGTGAACGATGTTAGACACGGTTTTATTATGTGTCTCTTATAATCATTTATCTAATTATTAAATGATCAATTGTTTATTTATTTATTTATTAACCTGTGGCTAGTAATTAGTTGATGTACCTAATTACTCTTAATGGGCCATTAATGGGGTTTCCCCTTGGGTGTACATATATAAAGATAGATAATTAGAGGGAATTGACTAATTCATTCAATTACCACTAACACCAAATTCATCCGTCTCTCTCCAATAACCGTAAGTTCTTAGGAACTCACCTTAACCATCCTAACCATACACCCTAAATGGAAACTCGATCTTCATGTGGTATCAGAGCGATGTTGATAAATCGGTTCTTGTTTGATTCCCTAAACTGGAATTAAAATCGGAGAACAAAAGTGTTATTAAAACCGTAAAAGAAAACCATTTATTTTAAGTTTTCGAATCTGGTCAATGAACCTCGTTTTCAATATATCAAGTTTTTTATCTCCTAAAATCGAGATCCATTAAGTTTTTCAAAATCTGGTAAAAATTATGTTTAAAGATTTCTGTAGAGTCTAGCATTTTGTAAGCTGATAGCATCATTGTATTTTGAACAATATTAGTTTATTTTTCTTATTTGTAATTTCAGTTTATATAATTTACTGCTTTAATTAAACTAAGAATGGGCCATCGAAACTACCTAGTTTCGATTGAGATTTGTTCAATTGAAACTACCTAGTTTCGATTGAGATTTGTTCAATCGAAACTAGTAGTTTCGATAGATAGTAAGTTTCGACAGTTTGTTCTATCACTTGTAAATGCTCAACCGAAACTACTAGTTTCAGTTGGCATAGTTTCGATTCTGTCAAATTACTATAAATAGCATAGTTTGAGAATCTTTAGGGTGTGGATAAGAGGCTGTAACCCTGAAATTCCCTCTTTCACATTGTTCTTGAATCAATACATTTGTTGTTTTACATTGTTTGTTCTTGCATTTTCACATCATATTGTGTTGATTCTAGTGTGTTGAGCTTGCTTATTATCACCATTTCTGTTTCTCTCCTCTGTTTCACCACCATGCACACATATTCCGCCTGTGTGTGTGCGTAATCGATCGTTTGAGTGATTTCTATTTGAAATCTGGACCTACAATTGGTATCAGAGCTTTATGCTCTTGTTTATAAGTGTCTTTAGGTTTCTGTGATCGATTATAGGTGTTTTTCTGTGTATTCTCGAAATTTTTTGCATATGGGTTTTAGGAGCACTGTTTCATTGAAGAATCTACTGTTTCATCGATTTCCGGCTTTATTTGTTCGAGATTGCAAGATTACTTGTTGTTTCTGTGATTAGGAGTGATATTCGAAGCTTTTCGCTGGATTGGATTGTTAATTCTAGGATATTGATTTTTGAAGCTACTCATCAATGGAGTTTTTCTGAGTTTGGGGAAGAAGGCATCGAAACTACTAGGGAACATTCTCTGCAACTAGTTGGTCATCGAAAATTCTTGTCTGTACCTTTGTCTGGTGAAGGTACAATCGAAACTAGTTATTTGTCCTGTTATATCGAAACTAACTTGTGCAGCTTGATCACCCAAAACTCCTGCTTTCTCGAAACTAGTTTCAATCGAAACTAGTAGTTTCTGCTGAGGTTGCTGGATTTCCTGCTAAGTCTTCTTCATTGAAACTAGTTATCTCGGTTTCTGTTTCTTCGATCGAAACTAGAAGTTTCGGGCAACCTTTTTCTCAGTTTTGATTAGCTTTTTCTCAATCGAAACTAAGTAGTTTCGATCAATACTATTCACCCAAAACTAGCTATTGTTTAACCCAAGTTTTTGAGATTATGGGGACTTCAAGCACCAATGAGTATTCTGGAGGAAACAAACCACCTGTTCTTGTGTCTACAAGGGACTTTGATTTCTAGAAACTTGACACCGGTCAGTTTTCAACCCGATGACTTGGAGCAGATCAACCCTGATGATTTGGAGAAAATGGACATTGATTGGTGTTTGGCCATGCTGACTTTAAGGGCCAAGAGATTCATCAAAAGGACTAGTATGGATAGATTCAAGCATGGAAAGACTCTTGGGTTTGACATCAAGAAGGTGAGGTGCTACAACTGTGACCAGCTGGGTCATTTTGCTAGAAACTGCAAAGAACCTTCATCCAAAGATCAGCATGAGAAGAAAATCTCCTCTGGAAAGCAAGCTGCCAATTCTCCCAAGTCCAACACATCTTCAAGCTCCACAAATCTTGTTTATCAAGCTAATGGACACTATCATTGAGGAGAACAGACTGAGGAAGCTGCTGACAAAGCTTTGATGGCAGATGTTGAGGAGAAAGGAAAATGCGTGATGATCGAGCCAGCTGAGGATCTTACTGCTGTACCAGCTGAGGTTATTTCTAAACTTTGCACTTCTAGACCATGTTTAAATGAAATTAAAAAAATATAGATTCATCAATCAAGCCTTGATTGAAGAACGAGATCACATTAAGGTGATGTATGACTCTGTGGCCAAAAATGAGAAATTGTACTTAAAGAAAATTCGTGATATTTCTAGAGAAAACCGATCTTTAATTGTGCAACTTAATACGCAAACCATTAATAATAAAATTTTGACCGAGAGAGTCCAAGTGGCTGAAAAGGCTAAATTACAAGTTGACCACATGGATATGGATCGGGAAATTTTGTTTGGAATCATTGATAAACAATTTAATAGAAAAGGCACAAAAGGTCTTGGGTACAGTTCTCATCCTCCACCTTATTCTAAGTCAGGTAGATTTGCTGATATGCATGTTGCTCATGTTCCTACTCCTTATGTGTGCACTTTATTTGCTAATGATTATATTAAATCCTCAGATTCTGACAGTTTTGCTTCATGTGCAGAATCAAATTGTGTAACTTCAGAGGATGATTGTGATGAGAGCTCTAGTTCTAGAAATGTTTTAAATGAACTTGTGTCGGATGAATGTAATAATATGCCCGTGTCAAAACCATATAATTGTGAACATGTTGAAAATCTGTACTTTGAATTTATGCCTTCTGAGCATATGGGTTTGGGAAATGACATTTGTAAGTTTAAAAATGCTTTACCATTTGTTCCTAAATCTTTGAATGTTATGCCTTGTGTTACAAAGTTTAAAAGTGCAGGATTTGTTGTGACTGGTGTACCATGAGCAATATGGAATTTTTCATATTAAAGAAAGAACAAAGTCTTCAAGACAAAGTTATTAAGGAAAGAGTCGTATCATGTTCCGATGCCTCAACATCACAATCATATTCATCTTGTGATAACAATTATTAGGCTAAGGCGTCTTGTGATAAAGTTTGTTTTAGTTGTGGTGCTTCAAATCATGTATCAAAAAGTTATAATTTGGCAACAATTCATTGTAATGAAGAATCGTCTCCCAACACTTCATTGAATTCAAATGTGCAGTCTAAGTCTCCTCATTGTAGAAAAGTTAGCCGTAAAAAAATTAAAAATGCTAAAAACTATTCAAAAAGAACCGGGAAAGTTAAAAATAATGTTCTATATGATGACCTTGCTTCATCAAAGGAGGATTCTGATTATGATTCCCATGAAATGTCTTATCTTGACAAGAAACTTCTTGATAGCAATGGATTTGGTAAAATTGTCTAAATAAGTTGTTATGTATAGGGTCAACCAAGAAGAACTGGAGATAACATCTGGCATGTAGATAGTGGATGTTCAAGACATATGACTAGTCAATTTAACTTGCTGCAAGATTATCATCCAATGGACGGTGACTATGTGGCATTTGCAGGCAATCCAAGGGGAGGAAAGGTTGAAGGTCACGGAACAGTCTCTAATGGTGTAAATAGTCTGGAGCATGTCAATTTCGTTCCTCAATTGAAGTACAATCTGATGAGTGTTTCTCAAATCTGTGACAAGGACTTTTGTGCCTTGTTCAACTCAAAAGAATGTCTGATTCTGAAACCTGGAGTGGTTATTCCAAAAGAACTGATTCTCATGCGTGCTCCCAGAAGATTCAACACCTACAGCTTGGATACGAAAAACCCATCTGGAATAGAATCTTGCTTTCTTTCGAAGGCTTCTGAAGATGAATCTTTTCTTTGACACAAGAGATTGGGACACGTTAACTTCAAGACCATGAACAGTCTGGTTCGCGGAAACCTCGTCACTGGTTTGCCTCTCAAAGACTTCTCTCCTGTGGAACACTATATCTCTTGTTCCATGGGAAAACAGCACAAATCCTCTCATAAGCCCAAAAACACCAATTCCATTGACTCCCCTCTTCAATTATTTCACATGGATCTCTTCGGTCCTATGAGTGTCATGAGTCTTGGACACAAATCCCACTGTTTGGTGGTAACCGATGACTTCTCTCGGTTTACTTGGGTGTTCTTCTTGGATAAGAAAGATGAGACTCCAGAGATTCTGAAGACTTATCTACTTCAAATTGAGAACCTATTTAATCGGAGTGTGAAGACTATTCATAGCGATCATGAAACAGAATTCAAGAATGCCACTCTTGATTCCTTTTGTGAAATCAAAGGAATTTCTCGGCAATTCAGTGCACCGCGTACTCCTCAACAGAATGGTGTAGCTGAAAGAAGAAACCGGACGTTGATTGAAGCTGCAAAAACTATGATCGTTGATTCCAAGCTTCCTGTCACATTCTGGGCCTAGGCAGTCAACACTGCATGTTTTGTGCAAAATCGGGTTCTCATCACCAAAAACTGCAACAAGACACCTTATGAGATCATGTACAAGCGAAAGCCAATTATTGATTTTTTCATAAAGTTTGGGTGTGTTTGCACAATACTGAATACGTCGGATCAACTGAACAAGTTTGAAGCTAAAGCCGATGAATGCTATTTTGTGGGATATTCGTCCAATCAACGGGAGTTTCGTGTTTACAACAAACAAAGGAGGATGGTGCTAGAATCCATTGATATCAATTGGCATGAAAGCAATCATATGGACGCTAGGGACGGTCCTGATTGGTTTTTTGATGTCGAATCTTTGTTTAAGTCATTTAATCTTCCTGTATTTACAAATGATTTAACTCCTACTAATCCCTACTTTTCTGTGAACAATCTAAGGAATATAGGTGCTTCAAGTTCTTTCTCATCCTCTCAACAAGAAAACCCTACACCTGCTGATGTTGAGTCAAATGTTGATTCTTCCGGTTCTGGTGCAACAAGTGAAACTGTCTATGACAACAATCACCCGATAATGAATGTTGCCCCACAATCATCTGCTGAATATCCCATTGTTGATGAAGCTGACCCTCCTGTCAATAACATCACAAATCTGGAAGAGATCTTGGAAGAAGATGAGATTCCTCAGTTGAGAATTTGTAAAAATCATCCCACCGACAACATCATTGGTCCACTCAATGTGGGTGTTCGCACCTGTAGTGCCTGTGAAGTAATAAATGACGGCCTGTTCTCGTGCTTCATTTCTCAAGTTGAACTGATCGCGTTGTCAAGGTAAATCAAAAACAATTATTCTAATCCCTAGCTACCTTAAAATATAGTATAATGAAGTAGGGTATCGTATCCACACGGAATTGGTGGAAAGTGTTTGTTTTATGAAAACTGTTCAGGTTTTAATTAAAAAACAAATACTTCAACTTTGTAAAAACTATTAAGAGGAAACGGATCGCTTCCGGGTTCAGATTGCAAGTTCGGTGATTACTGGTTTGTACTTATTGGAAGTTACATAGACATAACTCATTAATTAGATTGATAAATAATTAACATTCAAATAACGACGGTATTGAGCAACGACTGTAAAACCGAATGCTTGACACAAGTTAATTACCCAATAGTTAATTACCAATTCAGAATACTAATCATAGATACACAATGGTTCACGATAGATAACTGAAAAACTGATGCATATGATAAATCAATAAACTTAACGTGTTTAATCAATCCAATCAATCCTAGAACTCAAACAATCAAACGATTACAAGAATACTAAACCAAATCAAGTATGAACCTAGGTATATCACTTACAAGCAGATCCTACACCTGGAAACGAAACGAAGATATTAGCAACTCATCGACATCGTCATCGATTCTTCAATAATTGTTCAAACTTGATATAGCATCAAAAACAGGTAAAGATTGAAACTTTATCTCTGGAAATCACCATAGGAAAGCTCTGGATCGTAGAATGACAAGGTAATTAGACAATAGACTCCTCCATGCTTTATAATTGAAATTGGGTTAAATTTGCCGAATTTATGAATCTTCGCGTGTCACGAACTTAGGAATGTTGTTCTTTGCGTGGCGCGAAGAACAATTAGTCAGGTGGGCTTTTCAAGGAGCTCGCGTGTCGCGAACTTCTTCCTCCTGATTTTCGCGTGGCGCGAAGATCCTATTTTCCACAAATTTTGACTTTTGTTCCCTTGACTTCTCCGGGGCCCGTGTATGCTACTATCCTCATGAGTTTTAGCTCGTGTTTTCTCGCTCACTAAGCACATTAAACCTATAATGGACACAAATACCAAACGCACATAAAACAGACTCGATATACAAAGCTAAATGCTTAAAACTATAAACTTAGACTCGTATGCACGGGATATTTAACCTCACATCACTTCCCCACACTTGACCTTTTTCGTTCCAAAAAAGAATTATGCATTGAATAATAATCAGAAAACTTGCAATTTATTTCCATTCTTTTATATCTTTTGATTTCTCAACATGTTAACTGTAACAATCGGTATTTCGATCCGATTAAACCCAACCACCGACTCTCGAGCCCCCAATTATGTGATCTATATATTATACATTACATAGCAGTCAGTCTATCTATAGGTATCACACTCAGAAAGCTACGACTCAGCGTAATCCCATCTCTAGGTAATGTTTAGGCACGGGTTAAACCTTATAGATTTTCCCACCATTATAAACACAGATTTATATGTTTTAAAAATTAGATGAATAATGGATCGATGCATGAATGATATAACCTAACCCAGTGGTGTTTCAATCAAGTTGGAACACGATATATGACACGTAGGCTGCAATTTTTAAGCAATGAAATACCTAAGCTTCGGAACATGGGTGTATCCTTCAAGTCATTATCCCGAAGGTAAATACATAAACCTAACTCAGATATCTATTATTATTGATCCCTTAAGTCCCGCCCATGGGTGTATCAACCAAGTCACTATCCTAGAGGGTAACACGTAGGTTGAACCTAATATCTCAAATTAATTAATTTAACCTCATTAAATGATGCATTATGGAATGCGGGCGCCACCAACTTTCGGATTTATTTTCGTAAAAAGAAAGCGATGTGCCAAGTAATTTTAAAAACTTATAAATTTTTATTTATACTGATACCTATTACCCTATATTGACAGATTCGACTTTACCATCACCCCTAAGATGAGAACCCACAAGATATCCTGAATTAATTATCAAATTAAAGTAGATTCACTATCAGGAAGTTTAAGCTCTTAAGTCGGTTGGGTCTATCAAAACGTTACAATTTAGACATGCTTGATCATCTTTATTATTCCGTTCAATTCCACATGCAAATTCCCGATTGTACTATCATTTTCCATTTAGTTGCAAAAATTCTAATCCAGAGATTTTTTGTAAATTTTTAAATTTTTCTGACTCAACATAGAAGACTCAAGAAGACTCAAACACACACCTGGACTAGGTCTCCCCTCCCCACACTTAAACACGACATTGTTCTTAATGTAGGAAGAGAGACTGAAAAATAAAAGAAAATTAACAAAAAATAAACAACTTAGCTGGATAGACGATAGTATAGCATTTCATTTGCGATCGTGCTCCACGGATACAAGTGCGTTGCATGGTACAAAAACGTTCAAGATCAGATTATCATTTCTCGAATGGAGATTGCGTCGAGAAATTACATCCAAACCTACAAAATCATAATCGAAACATACCCTCAAGCATCATATCGACTCAATAAGGCGACTCAATAAAAAATAAAAGACTCGACGGACTCAAACACTCAAAAACATACCGAAAACACTAAAAATGAAAACTCAAGACTCTACAAACTCTACACACGGTATCCTACACCCCGGATAATGATGCATGGTCCCCATTGTATTAATATAAGCCTCGGCGTTCCCAGAATATCCCCATACTTGGGCTTTTCCCAGATTTAAAGCACAAAAACGAAACAAAAAACATAACTCACTTTCGTAGGAATCACGGATGCATTTAGCGTATGCATCAAGCCATTTAAACCCCTCGGTAGCCCGAGTAGACGAGTTTAGTCTTGTGAGGGTTTCTAGAAAACAAACACACACTTTCGTAGGAATCACGGATGCATTTAACGTTCATTTAATCTAGACACAAAAAGTAAAGCTTAGGTTGCCTCCTAAGAGCGCTAAGTTTAACGTCTTCAGCCAGACGCAGTGTACCTTGCTTTGGGTTATGGTGGTCGGAATGCAAATTCCCTTTCAAATGCTGCACCTACCCGGTGATAATCTTGACCATTCAATTCCGTACCTCGCATGTGTTGCACGTCACTATATTCTTCATCTTTCATCATCCAGGATTCACCCACTTCATATGCTCGCCTCATAAACTCTGGAGGTTTCTTTGATCTTGTTGATGATCTTGAATTTGTGTTGTGATGACTACTTGCACTCTTTGCCTGCTGGTGCTCAGGTGGCTTTCCCCTTTGTAGTCTATCATCCCCACACTTGTGGGTTACTGCATCTGCCCTTTCCTTAATCTCCCTATGCAATTCAGACCTGTCAACATTCACAACATTCTCATTTGTGCCTCCCTCATCCTGATTGGACCGAGGTGGGCACTTGTTAGTTTTACCTGCTTTTGAACATTTAACCTTGACAAATAAGTAAACGAGTTTGTAATCATATCTAGGTTAAGCTCACGGTTACCAAACGTTATGCTCACTGTGTTGCTGCGACAGTTGATCTGAGCATTAGCAGTCGTCAAGAATGGTCTTCCCAGCAAAACTCTTGATTGTTCTTTCTTCTGACTGGGTGCATACTCAATCACTAAAAAGTCTTCGGGGGTAGTAGAACTGTAACACCCTGACCTTAAAGGTAACGGTTATAACAACGAGAAAAGAAACATAGCCTAAGTAAGCTATGGAGTTCATATTGTATCAATTTGGAGTCTATAAATTAAGACGTTCGACTTAGAAATCCTAGAAGAATGATTAATATTTAATAATTATATTAAAATATATTATTTATTAACCTGCTTCGTTTCTGATGAAACTTAGGTCAAAACGTAGATAAAAATAAACACATTCCAACGACATATTTGGAATTTTGTAAAATGTTATAGTTGAAATGTTACAAGAAAAAAACAAAATACAGGCTAAATTAGTTATAATATAATAATATTAGTTCATGAAAATTAAACTATACGTAATGAGCAAGAAAAAAATTAAATTTGTAAACTAAATCATCCAGTAAAATGTGTATACGTGTATCACCTAGATTCATTCTAGTCTAAAGAAACCGACGTGTATGGCGTGAATTAGTATGGCGTGTAGGAGTATGGCGGTAAAGAAAGTTCCTATAAATAAGATCCCAATATTAGTTTTAAGCTCTCATCTCAAATCTTCACATAGTCAGAAGACAGGTACATTCCTTTAAATTATAAATTTACGTTTCTTCAGTTTAGTTACGTAATTAAAACGATAAGTTTTTATATAATATTTAATATGGAGTTTAGGGTTATAGCACAGTTACGACTAGCTAATACCCCATCATATATGTAGACATTCGCCTAAAATTATTTTGGTCCTACACAGGAACAAAAGTTCTGACTAGTCATAATGACGTCAGAACTAGACATAAAGAATATGACAGGTATGATTATAATTTTATGTATAAAAACCCTAGGGATAGGTTCTAAAAATAACTCCGAAATTCAGGGATAAAGATGAAAATTTATGAACTTCAAGATCTTAGCGGACCTCTAAGGATCCCTACACGGTCCGCCAAGGGTTGGTTAAGGTTGAACCAGGTGATGCCACGTCGTGCCACGTGTGTGCTGATTAATAAGTACGAAATCTGACACGTGGCAGACTGCTAAGCCTTTGGCTAACGGTCCGCTAGCTGCAAAACATGAGGGTTCTAACGCGTGGCAGCTTGGGGGACCTATATGCTCTTGGCTAATGGTCCGCTAGCCGCAAATTAAGGTTTGGTCCAATCAGAAACTGACATTTAGGGCTGATGTCATCTAGGGCGGTGGCGAACCGCCACCCGCCTACGTAGCGGTCCGCTACGAGCTCCATTTTCAGCCTATAAATACTTGGACCGTTCCATTCAGTTTTCTCATCCCAAACTCGAATCCAACTTCTAAACCTCGTTCCAAAGCTTCCGTAAATGACTCCCGATGATCCCGGTTCGATTTCCGCTCCTCGTAGCGCCCAGATAAGAAAGAAACGCTCGTAGAAAGGTCAGAACGCTAAAGAAAACAAGATAATAAGCTAGCCTATAAGCTTTGGACTCTAGAGGCTCATTCCCCCTACAAAGGTGAATACTTTAACTCTTTCAAAACTTGTGTCAAGTATTTTATTTACGAAAATGGTCAAATAAAGGTTAATGAAGTAATGCTCAACGTTCTTCTACGAACAAGCATTCAGTTCATAGGTATACGTAAAACTTGCAAGAGATACACGGGTCTCCGGTGAAATTCCCGGATTGCGGCTGGTACTTCCCTTTATAACAAATGAGGGACATGGAGTTCCCGTTGTTATAAAGACATACTACCGGTGTATACTTTGGTGCGATTGAACAGGACGGGCCTGCTGATTGTGTAGATTAAACAGGAAGTTGTGATTATGAAATTAATACTTGGTTGTGCCAAAACGATTTTATGTCAAGATATTGTATTCACCAGCGTTCCCGCTGACGTTTTATTTTCAAAATATTTTTCAGGTAATGATTAAAATATGATGAGAAGAGAGTATGGGCAGACATGAGATCTGACCCAAGAAAAAGGATGGAATGCACGTAGGATTCTTAGGCCTCGTGTAAAGGAAAATCCTAAAGAAAGGAGATAGGACTAGAGAACTGATCAACCCTGTGTTGGAACTATTTCCAGTGGCTCATCATGTATTTGATTTCAAACAATATTTTGTAATCAAATGAAAAGGGTATTGAAATCCTATGTTTATAAAGTAAATACAAGGCTTTTGTTTTCCAACTAAGTTTTGGTTTTTACAAATACAACCCTTGAGGTTGAAAGAATGATGAAACGATCCTTTGAAAAAGACATCCGCTGTATTTTATAAAAAAAACTCTGAAATCAAGTAACCAAGTGATACCAAACGGGCTCGCACACGTCCAGGGGGTGCCTGAGGCGGGGTGTGACAAGAACTCTCTGACCTTTACAGTACTCCCCTCAACATCCCCCTTGAACGTTTTTGTGTCAAATCAGCTAACACCACGGTGGTGTCAACTTGTTGGAGAAGACCTAGGTCCGACTAATCATATAAGCTTCCTGGAAGGATGGTGAGAGTTGCTCCATAATCTAGGAGTGTTTGACTTACTTTTATTCCCGCAACTTCATCAGGATAAAAGGTGCTCCTTGCTCACTTTCTTCTTCCGAGTCACCCTCTTCACTGTCTTGGCAAATACTGTATGCACCGACATATGCATTACTTGAACTTCACCCTTGATGTTGAGGATTGGTCTGAGTATTGCTTGGTAGTTTTCCAGGGTCTCTTCTCGTCAAATCTTCAGCAAATTGACCCACTTGTTTCAATAGGGCGTCCATTGTCTTATCCCGAACCTCAATATCCTTTTTCAATTCCTTGATAGCCTCCATGAGGGCATTAAATTGGGCACCCCCTTGATTACCACCCTGTTGATCTTGTGGTTGGTAGTTCCTTGGGTAACTTTGCTGGTACCCTCCGTGATTCCTCTGGTATCCACCTTGATTATAGTTTTGTTGGCGATTTTGAAATTGCTTTTGTTGTTGTGGTTGTCCTCCACCCTGCACATTAACACCCTGAAAGTTAGGATTCATTTGATTAGATGCATTACCATACCTGAAGTTTGGATGGTTTCTGAGTCCTGGATGATAGTGTGTAGCAGTGGCCTTGTCTCCTCCAAGTTGATTCACTTCTTCAGGTTTTGCTTGCTCTCTTAGGCAATTTTCTAACACATGCCCCAACTCTTCACATCTGTCACATACCGGATAACATTGGTTCACATTCGCCACCTCTTTACCATTCGGCTTACCAAGACGGGCCATTTGAATCTCCATGGCATCCAACCGCTTCTGCATCTCATAATCAACTAACTTCACTGATGAAGTTGACTTTCCCCTCCTACTTGCATTAGCCTGTCTTTTGGATATCACCGCCATCCTCTCAAGTATGTCCCAATCCTCATCAACATGGTTATAGAAAAATGATCCATTACTGGTAGAGTTAACATCTCTAACATCCTCAGGCAGAAGACCATCATAGAATGCATGAATCAATTCCCACTTCTCTATACCATGATGTGGATAATTCCTCAACAATTCTTTAAACCTCTTGAAAGCCTCATAGAAAGGCTCCCTCGACTATTGCCTGAAATCCCTGATTGCAGCTCTGGCCTCATTAGTCTTGTGTGGTGGGAAGAACTCATCCAAGAACTGTTGTTGAAGCTCTGCCCAAGTAGTAATACTAGCATACGGTAGAGAAAGGAACCATTGTTTAGCACGGTCCTTTAGTGAAAATTAGAAGAGTACCAACTTCACCTCGTCCGTAGTAATTCCTTGACCACCTATGGTCCCACATGTAGCCTCGTACTATGATAAGTGTGTGTAGGGCTCCTCGGTAGCTCTCCCAAAGAAGTGTGGGAGGATCCCTAGACCTCCTGGTCTGATCTCAAATGTGTTCCCCCTACGAACTGGTGGAATCACGGGGGGGGGGGGCATTTAGGGCTAAAGAACGGCGAAAGTGACTATCTACCCCCTGCTCATGCCTTGGCAAGTTTCTGTTCCTAGGCAGTTCCTCTTGATAATTTGGTCTATTCACTTGAGGTTTCCAGTACCTGTTCTCTTGGTCAAAATTACCCTGATTTCTCGGTTGATACCCATAGTCGGCCCTTGGTGGTGGTTGTACCCAATTGTTCACCCCATTAGTTTCTTGATTTTTGGGGTGGTGGTTTAGGTCATACCGTGGTTCATCTTCATCCCAATTCTCATGCTGAGAACCGTGTTCTGGCCCATAACTTTGTCCCGTTGACAAATGCTTATCATCCTCAAAATCTAAGTAACTTGGGAAGCTGTTATATGGTTGGTTGTTATGGAATGGTGGTGGTGGTGATTGATTTTGTGGTTGTGGTTGTGCGGGTGGTTGTTGATTTGGTGGTGGTTGATTAGGGAATAGGAGATCTAGAAAAGGTGGGACAGGTCCCCCTCCTTGGTTTGGATCTGGGTTTGGTAGTTGATTTTGTGACATTCTCGGGCTGTCGAGTTTCTCCAAGATGGTTTGAACTTGATAATTTATCTTTCGGTTGGCTCTAGTGGCCTTTTCTATTTCTGGATCAAATAACAGTGGTGACTTTCTTCCTGAATTGCGAGTATGCATAAACCTGTGATCTACACGAATAAACAAAAGATTAGTAGCTCCGAACAAATTAATTAAAAAAACAAAAAAAAAATAAGCGCACGTATTCCCCGGCAACGGCGCCATTTTGATCGCGTTGTTAAGGTCAATAAAAAACAATTATTCTAATCCCTAGCTACCTTAAACTATTGTATAATGAAGTACGGTATCGTATCTACAGGGAATTGGTGGAAAGTGTTTGTTTTATGAAAAATGTTCGGGTTTTAATTAAAAAACAAATACTTTAACTTTGTAAAAACTATTAAAAGTAAACGGATCGCTTCCGGGTTCAAATTGCAAGTTCGGTGATTACTGGTTTGTACTTATTGGAAGTTACATAGACATAACTCATTAATCAGATTGATAAATAATTAACATTCAAATAATGACGGTATTGAGCAACTATTGTAAAACCGACTGCTTGACACAAGTTAATCACCCAATAGTTAATTACCAATTCAGAATACTAATCATAGATACACAATGGTTCACGATAGATAACCGAAAAACTGATGCATATGATAAATCAATAAAATAAACGTGTTTAATCAATCCTAGAACTCAAACAATCAAACGATTACAAGAATACCAAACCAAATCAAGTATGAACCTAGGTATATCGCTTACAAGCTGATCCTACACCCGGAAATGACACGAAGAGGTTAGCCGCTCATCGACATCGTCGTCGATTCTTCAATAACTGTTCTAACTTGATCTAGCATCAAAAACAGGTAAAGATTGAAACTTTATCTCTAGAAATCACCATAGGAAAGCTCTGGATCGTAGAATGACAAGTTAATTCGACAATAGACTCATCCATGCTTTATTATTGAAGTTAGGTTAAATTTGCCGAATTTATGAATCTTCACGTGTCGCGAACTTAGGATGGTTGTTCTTCGTGTGGCATGAACAACAAATTAGTCGGGTGGGCTTTTCAAGGCCCTCGCGTGTCGCGAACTTCTTCCTCGCGCGAAGATCCTATTTTCCATAAATTTTGACTTTTGTTCCTTTGACTTCTCGGGGGCCCGTGTATGCTACTATCCTCATGATTTTTAGCTCGTGTTTTTTCGCTCACATAGCACATTAAACCTGTAATGGACACAAATACCAAACGCACGTAAAACAAACTCGATATACAAAGCTAAACGCTTAAAACTATAAACTTAGACTCTTATGCACCGGATATTTAACCTCACATCAGGAACCTAAGAATATCAAAGCATCTTTGCTTGAGAACAGCTGGGTGGAAGCAATGCAAGAAGAATTACAGCAATTCTCCAAACTGAATGTCTGGAATCTGGTGGATCTTCCCAAGAACAAAGTACCTCTCGGCACTCGTTGGGTATTTCGTAACAAAAAGGATGAAGGAGGAATTGTGGTTCGGAACAAAGCTCGTTTGGTTGTTCAAGGATTCTATCAAGAAGAAGGGATTGATTTTGAGGAGGTGTTTGCACTAGGTGTTCGCTTGGAATCCATCACAATGTTTTGAGGAAGTGTTTGCACCAAGGGCTCGACTATGCAGCCTATATCGACTTCACATTTCATCAAATGGGTGTCTAAAGCGCATTTCTGTATGAAAAGGTTTAAGAAAAAGTTTATGTCAAGCAGCCACCGGGTTTCATTGATCCTAATTTTCCATATCGTGACTATAAGTTAGACAAGGCATTGTACGGTCTTCATCAAGCACCTCGTGTGTGGTATGAAACGTTATCTAAGCATCTGCTTAATAATGGTTTCACGCGAGGAGCAATTGACTAAACTTTGTTTAAACGGAAGGATGGAGATAATACAATCTTGGTGCAGATTTACGTTGATGATATCATCTTTGGTTCCACCAATCCTCGTCTGTGCAAAGAGTTCGAAGAAGTGATGCGTTCTAAGTTTGAGATGAGCTCTATGGGAGAGATGAAGTTCTTTTTGGGATTGCAAGTTGATCAGTCATAGTCAGGAATTCTTATTCATCAGGAGAAATAAGTTAAAGACATCCTTACCAAGTTCAAAATGACTAAGTCCCACCCTTTCAAAACTTCTGTAAAAGTTCGACATTGTCTGTCTCCCGATTTAGATGGTGAAAGCATTGATCAACACCTCTATCGTTCCATGATAGGATCTCTCATGTATCTCACTGCCAGCAGACCCGACATCATGTTTGCAGTGTGCTTGTGTGCACGCTTTCTGGCTAATCCTAAACTCTATCATTTAGTTGCAGTCAAACGTATTTTAAGATATTTAAAGTATAAGCCAAAACTTGGTCTTTGGTATCCTAAAAATAACTTGTTTGATCTTGTGGCTTATTCAGATTCGAAAAATGGGGGATGCAACTTAGACCGCAAATCCACTTCTGGGGGTTGACAATTCCTTGGCAACTGCTTTGTCTCATGGCAATGTAAGAAGCAGACAACCGTTTCCCAATCCACCGCCGAAGCCGAATACATTGCCGCAGCCCTCTGTTGTTCCCAAGTCAGATGGATTCACCATCAGATGCTTGACTATGGGATCACATTCCATGAGACACCGATCCTTTGTGACAACACTGCCGTTCCCCATATCACCAAAAACCGGTTCAACATTCCAAAACCAAGCACATTGAAATCAAACATCACTTCATCCATGATTGTGTTGAAAAGAAGCATATCAATATTGTTGAAGTCAAAACCGACAAGCAGATCGCCGACATCTTCACAAAAGCCTTTGACTCTACCAGATTTGAAAAACTGGTGGAGATGCTGGGCATGATCAATTTTCAGTAATCTTTGTGCATATTAGTTTTGTTTTTCTTTTTATGCTTAGTTTTCATAAAAATTACCAAAAAGATTTTATTTTTTTCAGTACATTTGAGTTTTCTTTAAAGCAAATCTTTTGGGGGAGAAATTACATTTTGGTATTAAAAAAAAGAATTGTTTGATCTGTTTTGTATATATTATAAAAATGTTGTGTTTCAGGAGAATCGTATCCGACCTTTGAGAAATGATGAGTCTTATCACATCTCTTGAACATGGAATGGAACAAAAGCGATGGTGTTTACTGAGGTATAGCTGGTAGGCCTGGCATATGGTTAAAACTTGTAAGTAGTGTGAAAACTTAAATCTTATCTTATACTTGTGTGGTTTGAACCCATTATTAAAACATTTAACCCATTTTATCTATTAAGAAAACCAATTCAATCAGATATAGTCCTACGTGTTGGATTCCTATTCATACGCTAAGTGACCGTCAAAGTAACGATACTTACCGCCGATGACCCCGTATGTTTTGCTTACGCAAAAATCTCGGGTGTTCATCTTTTTCCCATCCACTTGGATGATTTGACCCCGTCTTTTTTGCTTACGCAAAGATCTCGGGTGTTCAACCTTTTTCTATCCGCTTGGATAATTTTACGACTTCTTCTGTTTTGCTTACCCAAATATCTAGAATGTTCGTACCTTTTAATATCCACTTGGATATTTTTCATTTTAAATCTCATAATCCACTTGGATTTCTTATTTTATTTTGGTGAAATTTTTGAAATTACTAAGATGGTACCTCGGTTAATTAAAAAGAGATGATAGGATGAATACGGGTATTTCTTTAGGATTGATAGGTTTTCAAAACCATTTTATTTCAATATGTGGGGTACACCTTGTATCATGCTTAAATGGTGCCTTATAATCACATGAAACCTATGTACAAACAAATGTTCGGGTTTACTTTGCACAAATATCAGCTATCTTCAGGGACTCACAGTAGTTGATTGCAAAAGGAAGTGTTTCAAGAGACTGACCAGATCTGATCTCATGTTGGATCTTTTCCAAGAAGATAAGTGTAAATATCTTGTTAATAGTTTTATTTTATTTAAAGTTATATTTGTTCTATGGCTATCGAAACTTCCTAATTCAACCAAATCTTCTCAACTCACCCAAAACTACACAGTCACCCGAAATTTGATTTGTCTATCGAAACTAGTAGTTTTGACAGGGGCATTTTGGTCATTTGTAGTAGAAAGAAAATTGAATGCCTTCATAATCAGGTTTCGTCCATGACAAGTTCTCTTTACACTCTCCGAACCTTTTACACCTTCATCTTCACACACAAAATACCTAATTACCTCAGTCTAAGTTTGCAATCAGTGTTCATAATCTGATTTCCTCGTCGTCTTCACCATAAGGTACTAATCATCTGCTCAAAATGTGCAAATTTTGCAAAATGCCAGACATAGGGTTTCAATTTTGAAAGTTTTACTACTAAATCTTCATAATCATGGTCGTCTTGTGCTTATTCTGTGATTATAAACATCACCATTATCTTTGAACTCACATCGTGTGTATATATTTGCAGATTTGTCTTTGAATCATTGATATGGATCTCCTATTTGTGAAGAGGCATAATGTGTGTGCCTTCCTTGATGCAAATGACCCTGAAAGTGTAGAGTTTGTTCCAGTGCTGACTTTTATGGCCAATTCCAACACCAGCTTTGCTATCAGTCACAACCTTCCTGTATTTGAAACGTCTATAAGGGAATTCTGGGAAACTACAGAGATTGTGACTATTGAAAATGTGGAACACATTAGAGCTACTGTTCGGGAGCAAGAATTTCTTTTTTCTGAGACTACTATCAAGGAGGTCCTGTACTTCAATGATAACCATGAAGCACCATTTGAATTTCTCGGCTTCTACATCAAGGAGTGTTTTAGAAAAATGGGTCATCCTGATGAGTTCAAGAGTGGACAGATTATCAAGAACTCTCTTCCACCACACTAGAGATATGTGGTACATGTGTTTATTCATTTCTGTCCATTAGAAAAGGAGGTTTTGATTCGGCCAATGCTATGGTGGCATCTGCAGTCATGGGATTGATCAAAGGAAGAGACTGTAATTTTTCTAGACTGGTTTTTAGGCAACTTAAAGAGAATTTGACTGGAGCAGTTAAAGAGAAGTTTCTGGTCTATCCAAGGTTTCTACAGATCATCATCAACCACCTACATCCAGATCTTCAACAAGGTGGAAATATATTTGTCTTTGACCATATGATTGCCAAGACTCTCAGCTACATGAGGAGTACAAACAAAAGGACAAACAGACTAATTGCAGATATTCCTTTGTTTGGACATATTATTGGAGAAGAAGAAGAAGAATTTGTTCCTGATGTGGATCCTGACCTTGAAATATCATATGAGGAAGAAGAAGAGGAGATGGAACAAGATCAAGGGAATGAAGAAGAACATAATGTTGAACCCGAGGTTGAAATGGATATTCCTCATGACCAAGAAGAAGATCAGCCGTTAGTTGAGCTGGTAATTGATGCTCCTTTCGTTGATCCAGAGATTGCCATTCAAGAGGAACAGGTGCAAGTTCCAATTGAACAAGTTGTTGTTGAAGCAATTGAACAAGTTGTTGTTGAAGCAAATGTAAAAGAAATTGAGGAAGAGAGTGTAGAGTCAAGTGGAAGTCTGGATGCACGGATTTATGGCTCTGATTATTACAAATCTGATTCTAACGAAAGGACAAAGCATCCTGCATCCTCATCCAAGAGACAAGCTGATTCAGGATCGGATTATGAATTGGAAGAACCAAGAGCCATAAGGATAAAGACCGGACTTGAAGAACTTTCATCATCTTCTGAGTCTCTTTTTGTCATCCAAGAACATATCACCCCACATCAAACTCCTCAACCTTCACCACAACCAACACATCAACTTATACCTTAACCAACTCCACCACCATCTCCACAACATGTACACATCCATACACCACCTACATCACCTGCTCATGAACCAACACCCTCTGTACCAAGGGTCAAGACTCTAAGCTTAGAAGTAAAGATGTTACAGGATCATGTTCTAGAGAAGGACAAAGTAATTGAAAGTTTAAAGACAGTACTGAATGAATGCAAGGAGGAGGTCAAAGACCTAAAGCTGGTGGTTGGAGGGTTACACACCCAGCTTGATTTCCAGCAAACCCAGCTAGAGACTCAACAAAAGGAAATCTCAAAACAGTAGCAAAACTTCAAGGCACTAGCTGAAATTGTTGAGCAACTGAAACCTGCACTAGTCAAGCCTGTACAGCTACAAGCAACCACTTCTGCAGTTCAGGGGGAGACCACCTCTGGTGTTGAACCCTCTTCCTCAACCTTTTTCACAAACCTCGGGTCGACAATGACCATCTAATCTGGCCCTGCTGCCAAGACAAAGTAAACTGTGGAAGTCAATGTTGAAGAACCAGAGTTTGATCTCCCATCTGCTAGTGAGAGGAGAGCAGCTAGGGAAAGAGGAAAGGGTATGGAATCAAATGTTGAAGTGGTGGTTAGTAGGCTATCTGATGTCAAGCTTTTATCTGATATATTGAAGAACAGTTTATCTGATGTTCATAAACTATTCTTCATGTTCATCATTAGATTTTATGAAAATCCCCTTAATTTAGGATGAATAATGATTTTGATTGTGTTTTTCCAAAAATCTTGTCACTTTAGCTCCAAGATTTCGAATTAAAATATTATTTTTTTATTATTTTGAATAAAGAAACTTGGATATACTTAACAACTTAAAATATTTTTGAAATCTTACTAACATAATAAATAAAAATCTTTTGTGCCACGTGTCACTCTATGGTTACTTCTCACCCTTATTTTCCCTTCTCTCTCTCCTATTAATTATTAATTATTACGCCTTTCTCTCCTATTAAATAATAATCTTTGTATTATAAATAAAAATCATATTGACACGTGTCACTTTGTGATTAATTTTTATAACTTTTTTCCTTTCTCTCTCTCTCCTATTAAATAATGATATCAAAAGAATTTATTTTTAAATGTTTAATATAAATCTACAGATACTTATTATTTCATTATAAATAGTTATTGTATCATCAATCAAATGAATTTAATATGAATTAAAAGAGCTTATAACTGTTACGACAAATTACATTTTTAAAAAAATATTTTGACGAGTGTGTGTTAACAAATTACATAGTATTTTTATCAACAAATTACATAATATTTTAACCAACATATTTATGTAATTTTTTTAATAACTAATTAAGTATATAATATTTTATTTATTTAATAATACACGAGATTTTAACCTAGTTAGAAATACAATCAAATCACTTAAATATTGCACATGCCTTAACAGGTTTATATTCACGGGTATAGTTCATGTTTTCACTTCTAGGATTAACCTTCACGGTTTTAATTCACGGTTTAAGCTTTCACGGATAAGATTCACGGGTCTTAATGTTCAACGATATAAGTTCATGGTTTTGAGTTTACGGCTTAAGTTTACGGTTTAAGTTCACGGGTTTTACAGTTCACGGTTTATGAAAAATGGAGTCGTGGACCTTAGTGGAGCTGTGAACCTTAGTGGAGCTGTGAACCTTAGTGGAGTCGTGTACTTTACTGATCCGTGAACCTTCCTTAGCCGTGAACCTTCCTTAGCCGTGACCCTTACCTGATCCGTGAACCTAGCCTTATATATGTTGACGGTTCGAACCGCGCTAACAGGGAGGTTTGCTATTAATAAATGCTTTTGTTTTGATAAAACTTAAATGTTTCAAAACCTTAAAACTTACTTGAATAACACCTAAAGATTCACTTCTGCCCAAAGGTGATGTGATGTATGTGTAAATGTATTTAAGCTTAATTAAGCATTACCACTTAGTGCATATCATGATATTAAACTAATTGTTTTGTTAAACCTTATACTTTACAAAACCTTAAATTAGAAAACATGATTAACTTAAAAACACCTAGGGTCTGTTTGGTATGGGGTAATGGAATGGACGAGTGAATGAAATGAACGATATAATGGAATGGACAAAGAAATGAAATGGACCATTCAATTTCATTGTCTTGTTTAGTTATCATGAGGGAATGAAATAAATCATTACTTTATGTTGTTTGGTAGGCTACAAAAGAATAAAATCGGTGGTGAGTGGCGGTGGTGGTGGATGACGGTGGGTGAAGGCGGCGTTGGTGGGCGGTGGTGGATGGTTGTAGGTGGGGGTGGGGGTGGCGGTGGTAGGAGGTGGTGGTGATGGGTGGTGGAGGAGGTGACAATGGTGGTGGTGACAGTAGCGGTGGTGGGAGATGGCGACAGTGGTGGTGGCGACGGAGGGACGTGGGGGTGGGTGGTGGCGGTTAGTGGTGGAGCCGGCGGCGACGGTGGTGGTGGTGGGAGTTCGTGGTGGTGGTAGGAAGGTGTGGTGGTGATAAATGGTGAAAGGGAGGATGGAATGAAAAAAAAACAAGAGGGGTGGATGAAATGAATTTGAGGGATTTAGAGATAATAGCATTCCTTGTGAAATGGGTGATTCCATTCTATTGTCCAACCAAACACAATTTATTTAATTCCCTCATAATCATCCATTTCATTCCACCTCATATTCCTGCATACCAAACACTACCCTAAAGTTTCACTTATGCCCAGAGGTTATGTGTCACGCTTGTAAAGTTATTTAAGTCTAATTAAGCACTAGTTCGACTAAAATACATAAATGTTTCTACTTCTGCTCAAAGGTGATGTTTTACATTCATGTTCTAATTATGTGTATTCTAAACAAATGTCTCACTTCTGTCCAAATGTGATGTGTTATATTCTTATTTCACATACTTACTATTTTTAACTTAAATTGTTCCTAATACTTAAACAATTGGTCATTAACCAAAGTAAACGCCCGTTGTTTAAGCAGAACTTAATTAATCTATTAGTTTGGTGTTATAATAGATTTTATCACATTTTCATAATGTAATTGTTCTTAAATATAACCTTATTTAATTTATTATTTATGTCTGTATTAGATTATTACCATATAGATCACTCTAGCTTCTAATAAAATCTCCCCCTCCTGCCTGTGTGTCGGGAGGACGTTCTCCCGTGCTTCTTGTTCCGGTTGTATGGGTGGCCCTAGTCTTGTTCTTCAACTCGTCGATGTTACACACCTTTCACAAAAAATATATATTAGTATAACAATAAAATACAATCATGTTGAATTAGATTAAAACTAATAAGCACCCGGTCGATCACGTGGAAACAATCTATCTGCCCGATTCTCACCAATAAATCACCGGTGATTTAATTCATCGATGACACCTTTGTTTAATTAAAAGCAATAAAACATTGACGATTTGTTGTAAATAAAAAAGTATAATTGGTTAAGTTGAGAATTGGTAAAAAAAATATGAATATATTATTTTTTGAGTATTGTCAATTGTGGCCTTTGGAGTGCGGCGAGACTTTTAAATGATTAAATATGATATTTTGCATACTCCGTTACCTTTTGTTGAACTCAATCATGACTTTATCTTTATTTATAACTACTAGGATATTACCCGTACTTCGTGGCGTGTTAAAAACGTAGATAAAAATAAGTAAATTGTAAGAGTCCCATCTATGTGACGTTAAAAAAAACACGTTGCAACAGTACATTCAATAGTAACGAAAAAGTTACCCCGTATACGAAAGTGGAGTTATTCGAAAAAAGGCATGTCGATGGCGCATTACGACGGGTCGGTTTAAACGTAGATAAAAAACATCACAACGGTGTATTTTGAGATAACCGGTTGGGTAGCAATTATATACAAAACAAATAAAATAATAGATTAAAGAAATATAATTTTAAAATAGTGATCAAAGTGTCGCTTCTTTTTTGCATCTCAAAAGACAAAAAAAGGAGGAAGTTGATGATGATGTCAAGAAAATACAAAGTATGCAAAAGAAAGATGTACGTCACGCACAAACTCTTTCCCGATGTTCACAACGTATAAAAAGAAGTAAGACGTAAATGTATATTAGTACTCAGCTCGTGAAAAAAAGGCACGTTAAAACATGGGAAACGTATGTAAAAAATAAACAAAAAGATAAGATAAAAGTTATAAAAAAATATTAAAAATCTAAGAATTATCTTTAACAATATAGAGTCTAGTGAATATAAAATATTTGCAATGATCTTAAAATTTTCTTATTATTTATTTATTATATCACTCAACATCAAAACAATGTTGATGCTTTCGAGAGAGAAACGCAAAGAAAGTTGATGATGACATGATTGTGGTGTCATAAGTGTATTGAAGACTTGTAAATAATTCATAAAAGGTGTGGTATTTGGCTTTTGTAAGTAACTAGCACGTGTTACCCGCGCATTACGGTGAGGCACACGTTAAGTTGGTTCGTTTTCGAACATAAAAACGTTAACAGAAAAAGCATGTAGTGATGATATCTTCGGATATCACAAAAAGTCATGTTGTATTAATAAAAATGTCAATTAATGAAAAAATAAAACCGTGTGAAACCATCACGAAAAATAAAAACCGGTGAAAAAAAAGTTATAGAAAAGATAAATCAAAAACTAAAATTAAAAACGACAGTTGTTTTACATCAATAAAAAAAATACCAGCGTGGGTTCAAATAATACGGATAACGGTACCGCTGTTGTCCATTAGCAATCGGTTTGGTTCGTGAATGCACTGAGACTCGATATCGTTTACGAATGAAAAGAAAAGGTTTATTTGCGATGGTTTCATCACACAAATGTTGCATGTTGTAACCCAAAAAACAAAGTTATACTTTACATCGACCGAAAACCAAATAAACGAACAATGATACCGTTTTTTATAATACCAATACCGGCAATGATAATGTTCGGTCATTATCGGTTCGGTTTGTCAAGATACCGGATTAATAACTTTACTCGCTATAGCTTAGATAAAAAAATACTATTTTTTAATTAACAGACGAAAAATAGTTGTGTATTCCATTTTCTCTTTAAATTTATAAACGAAAGTTATTTCAGAAAAATGAATTAAGTAAAAAAATTAAACGGGTTAAAACCGTATCTTACTACTTTAATAAATGAAAATTTATTCAGTACATGTGTCACTCTCTGGTTACTCCTCACCTTTATTTTTCCGCCTCTCTCTCCTATTAAATATTAGATTTTCTATTTCTCTCTTTTATTAAATAATAATCTTTATATTAATAAATATAATTACGAATAGTTATTATTTAATTATAAATAGTTATTATATCAAATTACATTATTTAATAATAATCTCTCCTATAACTGTTACGACAAATTACATTTTTTAAAAACATATTTTGACAAATGTGTTTGTTAACAAATTACATTATATTTTATTCAACCGATATAATATACTGGTTTATTCAACCCGTGTATTACACGAGTTTTTAAAAATATAATTTTTTTATTATTAAATATATAACATTTTATTTATTTAACTCGTGTAATACACGGGATTTTAACCGTATATTATATAAAGTATAAGAAGTTAAAATAAATTATAAAGTTACTATACACACCACTTACGTAAGTAACATAAAATTTAAATAAATAAAAAATAAAGAAAAAAAGAAAACCGAGGTGGGTTTTGAACCCACATCCATTGATTAAACAACAAAAATGACTAACCAAGCAAGCTAGAGTTATTTTATTGTCATATCTATGTATTGATGTAAATTATTTGAAAATAAGGCTGAAAAAACTTGTACTTTACGCATGAATCGTTACCGTTTTGGTTTTTGTAAGTACTTAAATAATCTAATTATGTTTTGGTTTTTTACCTTGTATTGATATACTGAGGGAGGATACCCTAAAAAGATATTTGTCTAATTAGTTTAAAAATAATTTTTGAAAACTTAATATTCGACTCTAACGAACTCCTATTGAACTAATTCAAACGGTGTTGGAACTGTCTCGTCGAATCCTAAACCCTAAAGCTCAAACCTAAAAGCAAAAAAAACTAAAACATAATGTTAAACCCTAAAACTAAAACTTAAAGCTAAAACCTAAAAAACTAAACATTACACGCTAAAACCTAAAAACTAAGAGAGCCAAACTCGACGAGAGGGTTCCAAACGACGATAGGATGAGTTCAATCGAACTTCGTTTGAGCCAGATATGGAGTTTTTAAAAATCTTTCTTAAGCTAGTTAAACAAAATCTCTTTTATGTATACATACACACACATAAATATATGTATATGTATATATAACATAATGATGTTATAATTTAATCTAACTTTTAAAACCAGTTTAAACTTGACTCAAGTTTCCTTATTAAACAAGTTTCAAGTTAAGCTTGAGTAAGGGTGTAAACAAGTTGGGCCGAGCCTAAAATCTTAACTTAAAACTCGCCTTGTGGGTAGTTTTTCAAGCTCTAGTTTGGCTTGGGCTGATAGACTCATTTATTATTCATTATTTATTTTATTATTTTGTTTTATACTTATTTTCATACTTTTATATATAATATAATATATATTAGTTAATTATTTTTATCATATTTTTATATATATAATAATTATGTAAATATATTTATGTTAAATAAAATTATAAAATAATAGACTGGTTATGCTCGTTTAAACTTGTCAGTCTAGTCAAACTCGATATCAATATGTGAAGCTCGAGCTCTAATATAAGCTAGAACTCGGGCTCAAGCTTAAATATAAGTTAGAGCTCGGATTCAAGCTCGTGTACATGCTTTTAACAAATCAATTACATGTAGCTAAGAGACGACTAGGACTCCTTCATGATTCGACTTAGATACTTCCCTATCTAAAATTGACCATTTAAATTCCAACATGCATATTTAATATTTATAATGTTAGTGTTTGTTTAAAACACAATTAGTTTTCATGCTTAAATGTTATACTTTAGCAACCAAAAAACCAACAACTAGCCTTATTATAATTATTCTAAATTATCCATTTATTATACTTCAATCACGTGAGAAAATATTTTAATATTTTTTATTAAAGAAATAAACTATTAATGAAGGTGTTAATGTTTGAACGAATATGTTGTGAGATTTATTTTATTTCAAAGTTAGTCTAGCAGTTGCCTCTTTTAGGTCAAAGATTGGATTAGGTGAGCTGTGTTGTCGTTTAGCGGAGGCGCGCATACGTGGACAAATTTAGCCAAGCTAGTCTGGACAAAGTGACAAACACGAAGGGGCCCTTACGTTTTTTGTTTCTTTTATTTCGATCAAATTGTGTATAAAAGTATTGTGAAATACAAAAATTACATAGAAGGCATGAAACAGACTAAAGTAAATTCAAAAATTTTACTGTAATGTCTTGAGTTTAAATAACGAAGTTGCTCCTAGACTAAGAGCGAGAGTTATATACGTTTGATTGTAGTATGGTGTGATAATAAAGTGCACGTCACGTGGCGCCACATCACTATCTTTATTATCACATCATCTATAACTTGGCAAAGGGTATACCCAAGTGGATTGTGATGGTGTGATAATTAAATATTTTATTTTAATTTTTATTAAAATAATAAAACATAATAATTTGAAAATGTATAAATAGAGAGAAAAAAGACTAATCACGCCATGAAAAAAATCACGCCCAATAATCACGGGTTGAGGAGGTGGTGTTAAAAAAAATCATGGCATGATTGTCCTCTCCCACATTGGATCACGGCTTGTTTAGAACTTGTATAACGGATGCTCTAAGGGACCCACAATTTCCACAGATTTTTCACGTCAGTGTTACATTAGATTTTACACACCCTTCACATTTGAGTGAAATGGTTCCACATCTTCACACCGTCACGTCATTTTCTTGTTCTAATTTAATTAATTTTACATAACAACTTAAATAAAAGAGCAAAGTGTCATTTTCGTCCCTATGGTTTGGCCATTTTAGACACTTTCATCCAAAAACTTTTTTAGCTTTTTCGTCCCTAACTTTTCAAAATCTAGCCATTTTCATTCACCTGACTAACTCCGTTAAATATTAATGGTAATTTAGGGGCAATATGGTCTTTTTAAAAATCTCTTTTAACCATTTTTTAATCCCCTCTCAATCTCTCCAATCTCCTGCATTCTGAAGAATTGCAATTCACTTCCCAAAGCTTCACACCATCAACATCCTCACGTTCGCCTAACATCCCAATCACAATCAATCTGGCATCGGAGAATCTGATAATCGAGTAAAAAATATGGTGATCTGGACGTAGATTGTACGGTCCGAACCAGTTATTGTTATTCGTATTGAAAGGGTATGTTACACCTGAGCTTTTCTCCATGACGAAGAGATGACGGTCATCGGAAGCAACGAAAAGCCACATTGATGAGGCGGATTGGTTGAAAAACTCTAGCATTGGATCTGATTTGGTCCATTATTGTGACTAGAGGTCAGAAACCTCTATGGCGAGAGGATCATCCTCAAATCGAAGGCATCGCCGGCAATCACAACGTGCCTCCCGACGACGACAACTAGGTGGTGCCACGTCAAGTGGAACAGATCAAAAGAGAACAACAACTTCGACGGAGATATCATGTAGAGAAGATTCGAGTAAGATGATCGAAGTGTGGAGACGTAATTGATCGCCGGAGAACGGATCTGGATCCATGAGTTTGACTCCGGATCGTACGCGTGTGTGGTGGGAATAAAGGGGATTAAAAAGGGTTAATAGAAAGATTTTAAAAAGACCATATTACCCCTGAGTTAACATTAACATTTAAACAAAGTTAATCATGTGGATGAAAATTGCTAGATTTTGAAAAGTTAGGGACGAAAAAGCTAAAAAAAAGGTTTTTGAATGAAAATAGTTAAAATGGTCAAATCATAGGGGACGAAAATGACACTTTACTTTAAATAAAAATAAAAAAACATTACATTTAAAAAAAATTACATAAAAAATTAAAAAAAACATTACATTCAAAATAACTAAAAACATTACATTAAAAATAAATCATCGTCTCCGTGCCCGGATCTTTGCTTGTAAAGCTAGGATGCAGGGTGTCTCGGAGCCCAATTAGCCGGCAACGGCGATCGCTTGAGACCAGTTTTCGTGGGGGCCCAACTTTTAAAAAACAATTATGTGTATATATAGATAAATAATTTTTTTAAATTAGAACCAAAATAAGTAGATAAAAACTTTGTTGAGAGGCCTATAAATAAATACCCAAAAAATATTTAAATATAAATCTAATATCTATTATTTAATTATTACCATATTCATTTAAACAATAACTAAATTAAAATTAATTTAATTTATATTTCTATTTCAAATTGGCACGAAACAATTCTCAAATTGATATAAGTTGACCAACGACTAAATTAATCAACAAAGTGACAGACTTTGTTTGAAATACATTTAGGTTGAAGGTCTACCTGGATAAAGAAAAGGCACACGAGAATTATTTAAATTGGTATTTGAGGTGTGACGGCTATTTTGGTCTGGAACAAAGAAAAAAAATCCAAACAGAGTGACCTACGGCAATTGAGAACGGGAAGTGCCTAGGCAAGTTTTCGAGGAAGAGGGGAATGGACGTAAGGAATTGTGTATGGCAAGGTTAAAGGAATTGTTTTTGCGGTTGTTTTGCCGTGGAATCAAACAAAAGAAAAGGAGACAGAAGCTTGTTTACGGTCAAAGAGGAAGAAAACATTTCTAAGCACGTCAACATTTATTAATTAGTAATTGCTCTCTGTCTGAGTATGTTGATGTTATTTATTAAGTAGTAATTGTTACGTGGCTATATATGTATTATAAATCTGTAATATTTTGATTATGTATTTATCTTAGATAATAATTGATAATTAGATTGTTATTTGTTAGAGCATTTTTAGCCCGTTTTTTATATTTCATATCATTATCCTTATAATTATACTAAAAATACTACTTTTTCTATATTTTATCTCTACTTTTCTCTCTCCTTATCCTTATAATTATACTAAAAACCACTACTTTTATCCTTATATTTACAAAAACCTTATATTTTTTCTCTTTCCTCTACTCACAACCACTTTAAACCACTCCATAAACTATACAAAACTCACTCACATAATTTTAAAGAACGGGCTGTGAATGCTCTTAGTCTAGTAAAATAGTAACTTCATATTTGTGTTTTAGAAATTATGTCTCCTAAACAATTATCCGGTAGTCAAAAACGAAAGAAATGAAAAAGACATGAAGAATTAACAAAGTCTCTAGGGTCTCTAGAAAGGTTTAACTTTTTTCAAAGAAAATCTCAAGAAAGTTCTTCTCATACTCAAAATGTTGAATATCCTAAAATTGATAATACTAATGTTGATGATGCTAAAATGGTGTAAGACCTCAATATCGGGAGGTCTCACATGTTAGATTTACCCATTCACAATCAGTTATTAAACTTTAAATAACATTAAGCAGCGAAATTAACATTCATACATTGTGTCAAAATAGCAGTAAATAAAAACGTTGTTTTAAACATGAATTGTTTAAATCGTTGTAATAGGATGTCAACCACATACCGCCGGGTAACTCCTCGTGTAGCCAAGCAACATCCATCAACCATCATCTATCCTTAACCTGACATACATACTAAAAGTCAGCTAACGCATGTGAGTTCAAGTTTTCATTCAATTATAAAAAAATGGTTTACCGTTCATTCATTTATTAGGGTTTTATTATTCATAATTAAAAACGAGGCTTAACATTCACATTTCATTCATATATACGTAAAAACATTACCATTTCATTCAAGTCATACAATAAAAATCCAAATCTGTTTTACCATCCATTCCGTTATATAGTATTGTATCGCCCCTAACGCTACGATGCATGAAGACCGACAATACAATACATTCCGTCCATATCATATTATACTGCCCCTAAGGCTATCATGCACGAAGACCGACAGTACAATATCATTTCGTTCAATACATTATCACTATTAGAACCCGCAAGCCCCCAAGTGATTCCATTCGTGGATCACGTTAATCCTGAGTGACCGTCGTCACTCCTTTCTAGATTGTACAACCAATAAACCATTGGTAGGCTACAAAGACACTACCCATGTTGTGAGTATGGCAAAGACTTGCCATAGTGCTAGAAATTATATTCCCAGACTTCATTCGTCAATTCCATTCATTCGACTGATTAGATTTGTAATTACTTCCATTAAACATTGCCCGTTTTCTTTTCGTAAAACATTCATTAGTTTATAAAACCATTTCCGTTCGTTTCAAAACCATTTCTTTATAAAACATTCATTTTCATAACATTTCCTTTTATAAACATTCGTTTCATAAGCATTTCTTGTTTCAAACATCATTCATTTGGAAAACATTCATTTCATAAACATTCATTTCATAACCATGCGGGTCACCCTAGAAATAAGTAAATAAGGAATCTTGACTCACATGTTATGCTATCCAGTCACTCATACCAATTCGTTCAGTAATCATTACCGTTAATCTGAATCAGCGAATAATACATCAATTTCTAAAATTCTAAGTCTTAAGCGAAACTAAGTCAGTTTCAGTTCCTGAGCCCTTAGCGAAACTAGGTACTTTCGTTTCTTTTGAACAGGCAAGTCTAGTACAGTTTCACTATCTTCTTTCTTGTTGAAACTAGGAAGTTTCTCCCCATGTCGTACCAACGACACTATACAGTTTCGCCGCATATTATACCGGTGACACTATACAGTTTCATTTGGTCGTCTTCTAAAGCAGAAAACCCTAGTTTTTGCATGGAGATGACGGCTCAAGCTTTAACGTTCAAGTTTCTACCTTTTTACGTTCAAAACATGTAGTTTCCTTTCGTGATCCCATATCTATAACCCTTTTCTCATTTAACCCATAAAAATCCGTCCTTTTTATTCAAAACCCCGTAAAACACACCAAAGTTAAAAACTCATATTCAAAACCCTGTAAAACACATCAAAGTTAAAAACTCAGATTAGGGCATGATTCTTAACTCAAAACGACGCCCTTCTTCAGTTGATCTTCACCCGAGCAGTGGAGATGGAAGTAGGACTCGATCTTGCAAACCGACACCTTCTCTCTCTTTGGTTTCTCTCTCTAGAATTGGAGTGTGTTTGCTTGAGGGACAAGTGAGGGAAATGAACGATGAGGCTAGGGAGAAGCCCACCTTTCCCGCTCTTAGTTTGGGTTCAAACATCGGAACCACTACACCCGTCGGCGAAGGTTGCTGGGCTGATCTGGTTGTGAGTTTGCAGATGTCGGCAGGGTCAGTGAAGGTTAAGAAGACGATGATGGAGTACGAAGATGGAGCACGATGGTGGGAAGAGGGTGGTTAATCTAGGTGAAGAAAGGGAAAGAGGGGAAGAAAAGGTGTGGCTGGGTGTCACCTTTATATTAATATATTTATATAATTTAATTCAATTAAATCTTTTTTAATACTTAGAGACAATTTGGTCATTTTACAAGTAATTAATAGAAAAAGACTAAAATGCTCTTCTATTTAACATAAAAAATTAACAGTGTTAATATTATGGGTTTAATTAAAATAAAAATAAAATCACAAATACTAATTAAAACTATTATACTAAAAAAGTAAATTTGGAGAAAACCACATACTCAAAACAAAATTTACTCTGATGTTTAAATTAAAATATTTTACAAACTTCTTATTTAAAAAAATAGAAAATGGTCTAGATACATGCATCCATTTTATACTGTGATATATGCATCTTGACGACCTTCAAAGTTGTGAAGAATTTTCGAGAACAGTCCACCACTCCCACTTCGACACGCAAGTTTCTATTATCATGATTATGATACGAAGTTTTTCGTTTTCAAATTTACATCTACAACTTTCGGCTAGACTTAAGTAAGTTAACTTCAAGCCTATTTTTGTCTCTCCTAATATTTTATTGACAGCATCTTCAATCTAGAAACTTAAAAACCCCACAAATCTACCTAATAGTGATACCACCCGTCACTAACACCAACAAACTTTTACCCAAACTTTTCTCAATCAATTCATTTCATCCCACAAACATTCTTAGACTATGAATACCGTTTCATCGCAGAAGTGATGATGTGGCCAAAGGGGCCACCGGGGAACATCCTCCCTTTAGAGGCGCCACTAGAAAGATAGATAGTATAAAGAATCCCAAGCCTAAACCCACTCTTCCCCGTCATTTAATTAGTTAATTAATTAAGCATCATAATTGATTTTTGGGTAATAATTTGCAACTGTTAATTTAAAAAAAATTCAAAATACATAGATTTGTATAAATATTTTTTACACACATTCGGGTATAAATTTTAATGAAAACATAGTTGTTTTAAAAAAAAATACTTTTTTGGTTTCGTAAACGACTTTGACACGTGCTTGGACCGGTAAATTTGACGAAATATATTTACGTGTTTCGGCTGCCCGACAAAGATTAATAATCAAAATTTAATATCCTTTTATTATACGTCTCTATTTTTTTAATTATTAATGAATGTTTTTAGTTAGTTTTAGTTGGTAATCTTTTCGTAGTATTAGTTTTAGTTTTTATATTTATATACTTTTTAATATTTATCTTTTTAACATAATAATATTTATTATTTTATTTAATATAATCATTTTTATTAGAAACGTTTAAAAGCAGAGAGTGTAGTATTTTCATGATGGAGTAGATTGGAGTGTGTTGTGTCGCTAACGTGTCAAAGAGTGGTGGGTTGTGGGAAGTAGATCCTTAGCTTTATATTTCTAAAACTGTTATGATATCGAGAATGATCGCTAAAACAAGCAAGAATGATAAACGAGATCGCTAAAAACAAGCGAGAATGATAAACGAGAGAAAAAAAATGAGAGAGAATAATTGGGGGTAAAACTGATATTATTTGATTGATAACTTGAATAATGTTACAAATAAGCTATTTATAGACAAAGCTAAGAAAGCTAACAAACTACTGAATCGGGATAAACTTAATAAGTTCGCCCCTATACTAAACAAGCGAACTTAGTAAGTTCCCTTACTAAGTTCGCTAACACCCCCTCCCAAGTTGGAGGTATATACTACCCCAATTTGGAAATGATATCTGAATGCGGTTGACCAGCCAAACTCTTCGTGAATAAATCCGCAAGTTGATCAGAAGTCCGTGTGTGAGAAAGAAGAATCAAACCGGCTTGAAGCTTCTCATGGACAAAATGACAATCCAACTCAATATGCTTAGTTCGCTCATGAAAAACTGGATTCTTAGCAATATGAATAGCCGCCTGGCTATCACATTTGAGAGGAACAGGAGTAAGATTATCAAGCCGAAACTCCACAAACAAGCGAGTTAACCAAGCAAGTTCCTGTGTGACACGGCGCAGAGAACGATATTCAGCCTCAACAGAACTAAGAGAAACAGTAGGTTGCTTCTTGGATTTCCAAGAAATAGGACTGCCCCCAAGAGAAATGAAATAGCCACTGACAGAACGCCGAGTATTAGGACAAGCTGCCCAATCAGAATCACAATAACCAGACAATGACATATCAGGAGCATTATTAAAGAAAAACCCTTTAGAACAAGTGCCTTTGACATACCGAAGAGTATGCCACGTAGCATCCCAATGAGGAACACGCAGATCACTCATAAACTGGCTAAGAAACTGAACCGCAAAAGCAAGATCAGGCCGAGTATGAGTGAGATAATTGAGTTTACCAACAAGTCGACGATAGGCCAAATTATCATTAAGAACTTGACCTTCATTGAGCTTGAGTTGTAAATGTAAAGGCAAAGGAGACGAAACAGAAGAAACATCGTCGGTAGGAAACTCAGTCAGCAAATCCTTCGCAAATTTGCGTTGAGTCATAATAAGACCAGAGGGAGATTGGAGAACCTCAATGCCCAGAAAGTAGTTGAGAGTGACAAGATTCTTGATCTGGAAAGTGGAATGTAAGAAAGCCTTCAAAGAAGATATCTCTTGATCATTATTACTAGTAAGAAGAATGTCATCAACATAAACAGCGACACGAACAACAGAATCCCCCATCGTCTTAGAGAATAAAGAATAATCATTGAGAGACCGCATATAACCTTTGGTCTTAAGAGCATCAGAAAGCTTTCCATACCACTGCCTTGAAGCTTGCTTCAAACCATAAAGAGACTTCTTGAGCTTAAGTACATGATCAGGAGAGAATAAAGACATTCCAGAAGGAGGAAGCATATATATGTCTTCGTCAAGATCCCCATGTAAAAAAGCATTATTAACATCCGGTTAATATAAACCCCATTGTCGTTTAGTGGCAAAAGCAATGAGACTACGAATAGTAGTCATCTTAACGACAGGATAAAAAGTCTCATTAAAATCAATTCATGCTTTCTAAGTATCACCACGAACAACCAAACGGGCTTTGCAACGTTCAACAGTACCATCAGCATTATACTTGACTTTATACACCCATTTGCACTTAATGGCCTTTTTACCTTTAGGTAAATGTATAACCTCCCAAGTTTGATTTCTTTCCAAGGCATTAAACTCCTTAGTCATAGCCTCTTGCCAAGCAGGATGGTTAGCATCCTCCTAATAAGAAGAAGGTTCTTTAAAAGAATCAAGATTTAAAAGGAGCTGCTGGGAATCAGGAGAAAGATCAGCAAGATTAACAAAATCAAAAGCTTGGCAAGCACTCGACAAAGTATGAAAACAAGATGAATCGACAGAAGAAGCAGAATTACAACCATAATCCTACAGATGAGAAGGAGGAATAGAAGAACGAGTAGATCTCCTGGGCTCTGGAGGTGGTGGAGGAGGAGGAATAGGAGAAATAGGAGAAATAGGAGGAGGAGTGGAATAAAATTCAGGATCAACCGAAGAAGATGAAGGAACAACAGCCGGATCTGTCTCCTCAAACAGATCATTTAGAGAAGGGAACAAATAAGAAGGATCCGAAGAGTGTAAAGAAGGGAAAATGTGCTCAAGAAAAGTCACATCCCGAGAAACAAGAACTTGTCGAGTGTCAAGATTATAATGCTTGTAATCTTTCTTTCCAAAAGGATAACCAATAAAAATACAAGCTTGAGCTTTAGGCTGAAATTTATCTCGTCCGGGTGTAGAAGTAGAAGCATAACACAAACACCCAAAAGTGCGAAGGTGGGGGTATGAAGGAGCTTTACCAAAAAGCATCTCAAAAAGAGATTTTCCCTTAAGAACCCGTGTGGGGAAAATATTAATCAAAGGAGTAGCAGTGAGAACGCATTCACCCCAAAAAGTTATTGGTAACTTGGATTGAAACATAAGAGCACGAGCCGTTTCGAGAAGATGCTTATGTTTACGCTCCACCACCCCATTCTGTTGAGGAACCCCAGGACAAGTAGTCTGATGAATAATTCCCTTCTGTTTAAAATACTCGGCATGATGAACACCCGAACCAAGTTCAAAAGCATTATCAGATCGAGCACGCTTCACTTTGATACTAAACTAAGTCTCAACCATTTCAATGAACCCTTGAAGAATAGTAAAGGCATTTCCTTTAGTTGTCAAAAGATGAGTCAAAGTAGTTCTAGTAAAATCATCAACAATTGTGAGAAAATATTTATATCCATCAAATGTAGTAGATCGATACGGTCCCCACGTATCAATATGAATAAGATCAAATATTAGAGAACTGGATATACTACTAGATGCAAAAGGCAGTTTATGATGTCTTGCCTTACGACAAACAGAACAATCATCAATAGAACAATCATGTGCACCAGTAAAGACATTCAATTTCTTGTACAAAGGTAAATGACCAAGACAAGTATGCCAAAGTTTCAAAGAAACAACATAATTACAGTGAGAAAAAGAATCAACTGTAACAGAGAAAAGTTTATTTGGATTCAAAATATAAAGGTCGTTGAGAAGATCTCACAGGACCAACAGACTACTCAGCGAAGGGGCCTGCAAGAAACAAGTAGTTTCAGAAAACTGAACAAGACCCTTTCTATCCCTACAAAGTTTAGGAACAGATAAGAGATTGTGCTTGAACTGAGGCACAAAGAAGACATTAGCAATAGAAAACGTCTTGGTAAGATGAACTGTTCCAACCTGCGTAAAAGTTAAGACATGCCCGTTTAGAAGAAGAACATAAACGGGTGAGTTAAGCAATTGAACATCAGAAAGTAAATAGAAATCAAAGCACATATGATTACTTGCACCGGTATCAATGATCCAAGTAGTATCGACCGTAGTCGAATTGCAAGCAATAATACCTGCAAAATTTGCAAAGCTGAGTGGTTGAACATTAGGAACACCACCCTGAACCCCAGAATTCTGCTGAAGAAGTTGCAACAGATTGTTGTACTGTTCAGAAGAAAGAGCATTAGGAGCACCAGAAGTAGGAACAGTAACCCCAGCATCAGAAACAGCATTAGCAGCAGCTTTGGGTTTAGTAAATTGGAAATATTTAGGAAACCCAATTAAACGATAACATTTGCTGGCATCATGTCCTGGCTTCTTGCAATGAGAGCAAACAGAACCTTTCTGAGCACTGTAATTCTTTGGTACTTGCACAGAAGCATTCATTGAAGCATTCTGAGGAATAAACTGAGCCGATGAATGAAGCTCCCTTTGTTTCTGTAACATCCCAAAAATAATAAATAAGTAAATAATAAAACGATAGAGACTTAATCGTCATAAAACAAAATAAAAACGGATGGGCTTGGGCTCGGTCCAACGGGCCGATGGAAGCCCAGGTATATAAGAGGCAAGGCAGCCCACCTCGCCATTTCAACATCATTTCATCACTCTAGAGAGAGAAAGGGAAGCTCGGGCCTAGAGAGAGAAAGTCGACGGATCGACATGAGATTGAAGGAGCACGTTACTGCTAAGCTCGTGAGCAAAACCTCCGAATCAGAATTCCAATCCAGGTAACGATTCGACCATAATCTGAGTTTGTGTTCATTTTGAGGTTTCTCGGGTTTTAGCTAAATAGGAGACGTTTTTATGGATGAAACCTGATAATAAGCTTAGAACTAGCATCTAGAATAAAAACCGCACGTTTTGATCAAAAAAAATTGTAAGATTGGCATGATCGGGTTAGCATGCAAGAATTTCGGATTTTTGTCCAGGAAACAGGTATTGCGTACTTATCAAGTACGCAGAAAGGACGTCATGCATACTTACCAAGTACGCAGGAGGAAGATCCTGCGTACTTACCAAGTACGCAAGAAGAATGCTCTGCGAACTTGTCAAGTACGCATAAGCAAGGCCCTGCGCACTTACTAAGTGCGCAGGCAACAAGCTGGTTAAGTAAAGTCAGTATGTTTAGAATGATTAAACCGTTAGAGTCAGGATTGGGTCTGATGTGTAATTAACTATCTAATTCAGATCGGAAGTGACATTGTTGGGCCTTTGTTTAGGACGACCAAGACTAGCTTATCAGGTGAGTTCTATGTGCCCCCTTCAATGTTATGTGCAAATCAATTTAAATGTTTTGGTGCTGAAGTGTATACACTAAATGAATAAATGCTATGAATGCCAATGTGATCATACGTGGCATACAAATATATATATACACACCTATATACACCTATATACGAAAATGAATAATATGATTATGAAGAATGAATGAAAGAATGACATAACGTAAATAAGTGAAGTCTTGTTTTATATTATATATATATTGCATGTTATGAATGTATGTAAACGTTATGAATGCTTCTATGACAACGGCTACTTCGGTAGACGGACGACCACGTGACTATTTTGCAACCGGGACAAAAACGTTCCTTCGCAAGCTAGGACATATAAGAAAGGTACTCATGGATGGTCGAAGCAAATGCCTTATTACATGTAGAACGGTTGCATACATAATAGCCACGTGGGAAACAGATGCCCTAGGGCAGACGGGCAAATGACCGTCCTACGACGGTAGAACGGGTTAAGAGCGGACGGACAAAGGTTGCCGGACGGATTTATGTATCGACGGACGGTTTTCTAGAGCCGGACGGTTAATGAAAAGGGCGACGAAGGTAGCTCTCACTGCGATGTCTTCGTGACATTCGCGACAAGTATGATGGGTTGATCACCCTTATGTTTATGGGCAAATGAATGTTCTCCCCAAGTAAGTATGTATGTATATATGTATGTACTCAGTATGAATGTTATGTGAGAATAGTAAAGCAAAGAATATGTAAAGGCTCGAATGTTAAGTATATTATATATATATATATATATAATACTCATGATAAGATAAATATTATGTATGATTGTCTTTAAACTAGAACTCACCAGTGTTAGCTGACTTTTAGTATACATTTCAGGTAAAGGAAGAAAGGGTCGTGCGATGGCGTGAAGGTTACCCGGCACGAGACTGGCATCCCACTTTAGTATATGTGTTAAGACAATGTTATGTTTGTTTTTAATTGTTAAGAATTCCACTGTTATGTTATGTAATGATTGAATTCGAATGTTTTAAATTTAAGTTCAGTAATTACGACTATGTTTATGAGTAAATCCAACAAGTGAGGTTACCTGGCAACGGGCCTTACAGTTTCTCATCTTGAATGAGAAAAGCATAAGCTTCATTGGTTGAGGGAAGAGGCTTCATCATGATAATATTACCACGAATCATGTCATAACAAGGGTTAAGACCCATCAGAAACTGCATCAAACATTGATCTGTTTCGTGCTTAGCCATAAGTTGGGAAGTTCCACATGTGTAGGGAGGAATAGGCTCGATTGCATTAAGCTCATCCCAAACAGCTTTGATTTTGGTAAAATATGTAGCAACATCATCATTCCCTTGAGAAATAGCAGAAAGAGACTTCTGCAATTGATAATACTTGGCCCCATTACTCTGTCCATACCGGTCAGTTAACTCTTTCCAGAGTTGTCGAGCAGTCTCAACATACAAAACGCTCTCACTGATATCACTGGATAAAGTGTTCAAAATCCAAGAAATAACCATATCATTGCATCTTTTCCATAACTACAAATTAGGAGAGGAAGTAGGTCTAACAACAGTTCCATCAACAAAACCAAGTTTGTTCTTAGCAGATAAGGCAATGGACATGGCACGTTTCCAGGATCCGAAAAAAGAGACGTCAAATGTTTTAGAAACAAGTAAGAAACCCGGATGATCAGATGAATGTAAGAACAAAGGATTAGAAGACTCCATATGAACAATAACTGCGGGATCAACAGTAGAAGGCATGAAAAGCAGAAAGAAAATGAAGACTAGAATAAGAGAACTTGTTAAGTTTGCTAAGAAGCGAACTTGTTAAGTTCGCTGAGGAAAGGAACAGGCAAACTTAATAAGTTCGCCCGTAACAAACTATTGTGACAAGTTCGCCTGCACGAATAGAAAAACGGGAAATCGATCCAGAAATCATCATAACTCAAAATCAGAGAAGTATATGAAGAAATCCAACTGTAGGAATGATTAGAAACAAAAAACGAAGGTTTTGAACGGATTAAAACAGGATACAACCCCCAATTGACACAAAAAATGAGAAAACGAATGAAACAACAAAGAATGAGTGCGGAAAAAATAAAAAATCACAGAATCGAGCATATATGCTCTGATACCATGTTATGATATCGAGAATGATCGCTAAAACAAGCGAGAATGATAAACGAGATCGCTAAAAACAAGCGAGAATGATAAACGAGAGAAAAAAATGAGAGAGAATAATTGGGGGTAAAACTGATATGATTTAATTGATAACTTGAATAATGTTACAAATAAGCTATTTATAGACAAAGCTAACAAACTACTAAACTGGGCGAACTTAATAACTTCGCCCCTATACTAAACAAGCGAACTTAGTAAGTTCGCTAACAAAAACACCATCTAATTCTTGTAACATCCCGAAAATAAGACGCCCCATTACAATAAAAGTTCATAAAGTAAAAAAAAATGAAAGGGGAACGGGAGGGACTAAACACATCAAATGACGAAAAACGAAAGGAAAAGGGAGGGGCTTAACCTGTTGGGAATCTAGTACCTGTTTTTAACCTTTAAAAACAATAATTCTTTGAAGCTTTTAAATAAATAAATCGGATATATTTAGCGGAAGCGATTCAGAGTACCAATAACATGTTAGATCTGGATTCCGGACAGTGATCCGATTACACGCGTATAAACAATATAATATAAACCAACCATAAGGTGTTCAAAGATTATACCTTCGGTGATAACCAGATCAGATCACCTTAGTACAACGAGTGTCACGATAGATGACACGTACACGAAACCTACAGCAAAACGTCACACGTATGCTCAGATGTAACCGGCGATAGTGGCGGCGGAAAAGCGGCAACGGCGACGGCAGTGGTGGTCCAACAAGGGCGGCGGCCTAGGTGGCGTCGACCGAAAAATCGAGAGGAGGGGAGGTGAGGGTTTTCGAAACCCTTGGTGGCTAAAATTCTATTAGGGTTTTCAGTTAAGGTTATATTTATAACGACCCTACTTATAGACTGCCCCTGAGGTATTAACCGTTAATACCCAACTAATAATTAACTCTTTAAATATTAATCGTATATTTTACTAATTATAAATAATCAGTAAAATTTCATTCTTTAAATGTTTAACAGATTAAACACTTATTCCCCGTAAATAATTATTTTACTAAATAATTAATTAACTCAATCACCGATAAATATTTCTCTAAATATTTATTCACCGTTTATTAAATCCGTATTTCATGAACTATTATATTTAACAATTAAATATTATATATATTTGCTCGCTGCCTAAGGTGTAATTCTTAGGATCGTACCTCGTTAGTAAGGTTGACTTAATTGACGGTCGGAAATCATATATCCGACATAACCTAGCCGCCATCATGTAACATCCCAAAAACCCGACTCTCGTAATGTGTCGGAAATGGGTCGGGGAGGGGAAAGAAGGGATGGGGTGGGCACATCGAATGATGGGCTTCATTATCAGATTTTCGTAGAGAGAGAGAGGGGTTCTAGAGAGAGAAAGTGAAAGAAGCTTAAAGATTTGCCCAAGAGATTGCTCCAACCTGTTTCTCCAACGTTTGTGAGCAAGATCAGAAGAGGAAACGTTGCTTTTGAAGTAAGAAATCAAACCTAAACCCTCTGTTTTCATTCTAAATGGTTTTTGGGGGTAAAACTAGGGTTTTTATCCTAAAAGGCATGGTTTTAAATATGAAAAGGGGCAATGGAAGTTAAACAAACATTTTGAACGTAAAATGTTACGAACTTGGGTGGAAAGCGGGCATGTTTGGAGATGGTGTTCATCAGGCGACACTGACAGTGTCGCCATCTTCAAGTGGTGACACTTAACGGGGATGAGGCTGGGGTGATGGCTTTATGCCCAAGAAATCCAATGACTGGACACGTGTCATTCCGTGGCGACACTAGGTGTGTCGCCAAAGATATCTGGCGACACTGGTCAGTGTCATACAACAATGTGCCTGGCGAAACTGACCATGTGTCTAGTGAAAATGATAGGCGACACTAGGGTTAATGATGGAATTTCACGTGTTGACTTATGTGTAGATCAGTTAAGAAGCTTTCACTAACTGGACGTCCGATTCAGGTGAGTTAAGAATCCCTATTTACTTGTTTCTTGGGTGATGTGCATACTTACAAAGTTTATGAAGAGATGAATGAAATGAAATGTTTACGAACGAACGGATTTCGAAAGAAACGATGTTTGAAACAAGAACGTTTTATGAAATGAATGTTTACGAAAAAAATGATGTAAACGAATGGTTTTAAATGAAGGAAAAGGGTTTTATGAATGAATGTGATGTTTTAATGGAAAGAAATGGGCGAATGTTTTAAGGAAGTCAGTATATGTCTAATCTGTTAAACGAATGAATTGACGAACGAAGTCAGGGGATGACCTTATAGCATGTTTTTCCACAAGTATAACAGGGATAATGCCTTTGTGGCTTATCAATGGTATGACGGTTGTAAAACTGGCGAGGTAAGGGTAACGACGGTTACTTGGGGTTAACGTGACAAGGGAATGATGTCACTTAGGTCTTGGAGGTTCTATGAGTGATAAAAGGAAAGGTATGACGTTAGACCTCTGAGTCTTAAGGGCAGTGAATGATACTACCTTACCGACCTATGAGTCTCAAGTGCGATATTATTTCCTTGTTGACTTAGAGTCGTAAGGGTGAGGCAAGAAGGTTAATGAAATGGACGGAAGGAATGATGATACAGATTTAGACAAATAAATGTATGAATTGACGGATGATTTAATGATGTATGTAAATTAGAAATGAATGTATGCCCTATTTTCTTAATGAATGTTAAATCCCTAACGAATGATTTGAACGCATAATAAACCATTTCCTTAAACGAATGTAAGATTTAAACTCACCAGCGTTAGCTGAATTTTAGTATGCATGTCAGGTTAAGACTGATGAGGTTGATAGTTGGATGCGGCTTGGCCTATTTGAAGAGTTACCCTGCGCGAGAAGTCTAACATCCCGTTTGAATTAATATTGATTGAATGTAATAGACAATGTTTTAAATGGTTGTGATTTTTAGACAATGTAATGAAGTTAGATTCCGTTGTTTATGATATTTAAAGTTTAAGAACTGTTTGTGATTAAGTATATCTTACATGTACGGCCTCCCGGGTTTGGGGCCTTATACATCACCACCTTCTCCTTCACTTATCCTCATTTGCAACTTTCAGAGAGAGAAAATGAGAGAGTCTATAGAGAGAAAGTCAGGTTTCAGGTTTAAGAGCTCAAAGATTGTTCCTTATAATCGGGTGAAGCTAAGGATCGAAGATTTGAACTTAGACAGGTAATAATCCTCCCTAAATATGAGTTTTTCTTCTAAATGGGTTTTCGGGTTATTTTCAAGAAAAAGGTTGGGTTTTTATGTATGGATTGGAAAACAGACCATTGATCTCGACTCACAAGTTAGAAACAAATGTTTCTAATGTAAAAAGTTTGGCTTGGCTGCCATTCTCATGCAAAAACTTAGGGTTTCTGCTGAAGAAAACGACCAAGGCAAACTATTCAGGTCTAATGAAACTAACAGTAAGCAAAACTGCTTCGTTTCGCCGGGATTCATAGGAGCGAAACTAACCTAGTTTTGCTGAAACTATAGAAGCGAAACTGACCTAGTTTCGCTTAGTGCATGGAAGCGAAATTGACTTAGTTTTGCCTAGACCATGAAAGCGAAACTACCTTGTTTCGCTTAGACGTTTGAAAGTATAGAATTAATGATCTATTAATTATCAATTCATATAGTGAGTAACAGTTATTGGACTAGTTCCAAGTACACAGAGGATAGTTTGACATGTGAGTTTCTATTACCCACTTTTCTAAGTTTTTGGGCTGGCATGCATACTAACGCAGAGCTTTTAAAGATAAAGTATTATTATATAAAATTTTCATTTTTATAAAACGAAAAGAAAAAAGATGTAGGGTATAGAACTATCTTTGAAATAAACATTTTAGAGAAAGTAAAGAATGACAGAGAAGCATTATTACGGTACAACGTGACAAGGGCATATGCCATATTATATGCTTATGTGTTAAAATGTGCTATTTGTCTACAATACATGTTGTTTGATCTGATTATGTGTTAAGTAGTATAGTTGCAAAGTAGTGTAAAGTAGAAAGCCTTGCAAGCATGCAAAGTAGAAGTCTTGTCTTGAGGTGTGAGCAAACAAAGTCTTACCCAGAGGTGTAAGCGAGAAAGAAAGTTCCACCCTAAGGTGTGGGCACACAGAAAAGTCTTACCCTGGGGTGTATGCGAGAAAGGAACATTGTCTTTGGACAATGGTCCGTGTGTGTTAGTTTAATGTATGTGAAAGTCACTTATCTTGTACGAGTGAAAGAAAGTATGAAGAGTAAAGGAGGACACCTTAACTGTTTTCCTTAAGGCGGCATTTTAACAAAAGATAGCAATGAAACAATTTTTATGAATTGTGACGTTATAAAGTTTTAAAGTGAGAAAGAAAGTTTTGTTAAAACGTAATTAAAAAAAATTATCTTATTTTAGAAAATTAAGCTACCTTAACCAAAGATAAAATTTACAGTTTTAAGTAAAGTTAAAACTGACCAACGTTAGCTGGCATTTTAGTATGCAAGTCAGGTAATAAAGGTAAAGAGAAAGTATTAGTAGAGGATTTGTGAGGGCTTGATAGCATGGACCGTCGGGCTACACTTCTGAAGACTGACATTTCCATATCTGACAGTTTATTTTAAACAATGTTTTAATTTAAGTTTTAACTCCTTGTGGATTTTATGGATGTTTACACAAGACTTCCGCTGTAATAGCTATTCAAATTTCAAGTTTAAAAACTATGTTTATTATGTTTTGTGTCAACTATGAGATGTTCCCGGTTTGAAACATTTCACTTCTCCATTTATTTCTCATAACTAACTTATTTATTTTAATAACTAACTTAGTTTTTAATATTGTATAAATAAATACATATATAAAAAATATTATTTAATATATTTAAATATTATATAACCGAGAGTGATGCAGAAACGGAAGCAATCAAATGACTCAAGAACAATTAGCTAACAAAGTCTCTAAAACGAACCAAAAGTTCAAAGAACAAAGTTCTTATCAATTAAAACTCAATCAAAACTACTAAACAATAAACCCTAGACCCTAATTTATAACTAGGAAACATAACTCTTATAGGAAACTAAGATAAAATAGGAAATTCAAATAACAAATAATAATAATAATCTTAAATTCAAATTGTAGATGATCCTGTATCCCGTCTTAAAAAAAACTCGTCCTCAAGTTTTGTCTTTGGACCAAAGCCGCCTAGATCAAAAGGAACATCAACTCGATTCATATTTATTGTTATCATAACTCTCCTAAGTAGTTCAACTTCGTGGGTCGTCTCGACTGACTCTGGACTTGAACCACCTGGGTTGAACGTAGCATTGGACTGTCTTCGGTTGACAATCGACTTGACCCACTCAACCCAAACTAAAAAACCATAGACTTTTAAACCAAGGAACCTTTTTTTGTATTCCCACCTGAGCATTCTCGTTAAGTCAATTTGGTGTAAAAGCTTTTGAGCTAACAAATGTTTTTTTCACAGTTTCATTATTTTGTGGACTGTGAATATTCATGGGACCATTTATTAAGTTTAAGTTGGTAACCCAATCAACTTTCCAATGCAGTGCTTCTCCATGTGAATTTTTGTGAGTGGAACCATCATTTTGAAATTCAAAAGTAATCAATTCTCTGGTTGGAATGCTTAAGGTATTTTCGGTATACGTATCTTTGATTTTGGCACCCCCCAAATTATCTCCATTATAAATGTTATTATCAGCAAAAAACGGAGACCCAATATTATTTCCTTTTTAATATTATCAAATTTTACGACAACCCCAATATTATCTCCAAATTGAATATTTGAGTGCATCAAATATCCCATATTTTGCGAGCCAACGTTCAAGTCCCCCATAATTTTTGACAATATGATTGGACTTTCCAAGAGGGAATCAACAATGCCTGCCAACTCATATCTACCAATAGCCAACCCATCATTACGAATAGTAACCGAATAAACACCGGTGGCCACACTACAAGAAAAGTGACCATTAGGGACTAAAGTCTTAGGGACTGATTAATCAGTCTCAAATAAGTAGTATCCGAGACTGATTTATCAATTGCTGGAGGTATTTGAGACTAATTTTTATACAACATATTCTACAACTAATAACCAGTCGCTAATATTTTGGCCCCTTATTTGATACTAAAATTATGTCACAAACATGTGTGTCTTGTAAAGTTTTTTGGAAGGAAACTTATTGAGTACTAAATTTCAGTCCCTAATATATTCCATGTATATGAATAATGGCGCAAATATGTTAGAGACTAATCTTCAGTCTCTAATATAGAGTAAATGTATTCGGGACTAAATATCATTCCTTAGTATTATCAATATGGATCGAATTAGGGACTGATAATCAGTCTCGAACACCTTTTGGTATAGGAATTACCCAGTGACTAATTTTCAGTCTACAAATATGTTACACACATACTACCATTTGTTGGGAAGTATCAGAGGCTGAAAATTAGTGTCAAAGATCTTTTTTCTTAATCTTATTCGGAACTGATATTTATTCTCCGACGTGTTATACAGATGATAGCACTAGTGACTATTATAAAAGAAAAACAAGTGGCTGAAAACCAGTTTTCAAAATTGAAGTACTTTAAACACGAGACTATATATGAAACATATTAGCTGCTATTAATTGTCGGACAAGGAAATTCAATACACATCTTTCAAGTTCAAAAGTTTGTTCAAAATTTATACGCATTATAAGTTTAAAAAATATATATATAATATGTTCAAGTCCAACAAAAATACCAAAAGAAATAAGTTCAAAGTTTGGATTTCGATTGATCAAAGTTTAAATAAATTTAGAAACTCTGAACATAAATACCTATGGTTCATATTTGTTAATGTAAGGTTTTGTTTTGCATAGCGTAGTTGTATAATAGCAAAATCATTCAAAACACTTATAAAGGGAATTGTAAGCATCCTAACTCACACTACTAAAAAACAACTTTAACGACATACGAACTATGACATGTAAAAATGTGTGTCATCATAAAAAAAATAAAAACACAGAGTGCACATTTAAATATGCGTGTCATCTTGTAATTATCATCTTGTGATGTGAACTTTAATGACACATAAACTATGAACTTTAATGACACATAAACTAATGACACGTAAACTAATGACACGTAAACTATGACGTGGAAAAGTGTATCCCATCATTTAGGTGTTATCTTAAAAAATTTCAAATGCTTGTTCTAAAAAAATTTCTCTCAAACTCTCCTTGAAATATTTTAATAAAACCAAAATTTCCCTCTCTCTAAAATTTCTTCCCTCCCGTCCTAAATTTTTAGCGCTTACTCAAACCTTGATTCTTCATTTGCCTCTTACTTGCGCTCTTAATAAGCTCCAATTCGTGTTCCATAGCTTCTGGGTTTTTGCAGGATCATTAATGATGGGCAGAAGGAAACCTCTGGCTTGAAAAGCAACGCCGGATTCAAGAAATCCAAACAAGGTTTACATCGCAACTCTTTTTTTTAAACCTCATTCTAGATCTAGGGTTTCGAACTTTCAATCTTCATCACAACTCTTTTTTTGGTCCCTTATTCATTAAATAATTATTTATCAATTGATCTATGATGATGAATCGGAGCTGTTCCAAGGACTTGCTGATCGAGCACAAGAAACAACTCTGTTGAGAATTCTAGCAGCAACGGTATGAATCTCTTCTCTCGAAATCGCACTAATCTACCGGCCTCTTCATCCGACGCATCTGACACTACTTTTACTGTTTAATTTTTTTTGCTTTTAATTTTATAATATAATAGGATTTACTGATTTAACACTTAGATTTGATTGATCTGCTTCGCATATGATATACGATTTTTAGATAATTCGCTAATTTTGATAACGATAGTTCTTCTCGCGTCGGTATCAAGTATTTTGTGGAGTTTCGCTACTTAGTTACCAGTTTTGTTTTAGGTTTTTGTTGATTGTAGTTGAAAGATTTTGTTAGAGGGTGTTTGGGATTGCTTATTTAACTTCAAAAGTGCTTATTAGCTTATGAATTTTTGAAAAAAAAAAATTTAAAAAGTGTTTGTATTAGCTTTTGTGATGGGAAAAGCCAATAAGTCAATAAATTATTTTTAAAAAGTGTTTGACTTAGGTTATTCACGTAAAATGACCAAAAAAGACATTTTTATATTTTATATATGTATTTGATAGAAATTGTTAGGGTAGATTGATAATATTTTATTTCAAAAGCCAAAAGTTATTTGAAAAGCCAGGAATTTGTGGCTTATTAAAAAACAACTTTTTAGCTTTATCAAAAAGTTAAAACAAAAAGTGATTTTATGTTTGTCAAACACTTTTTTTAGCTTATTGGCTTTTGAAAAAGCCAATAAGTCAATAAGGAGTTTTCTAACGCAAACATTTAAAATTTAACTGTCATGCATTGTAAATTTAATTACCAGATTTGATTTAGGTACTAGATTGGATCTATACCTACCTATTGATGATAGTGTCAGGAAAGAAATAACAACTCAAATCACAACTAACTTTAATACAAACAAGACATTCTATACTGATTCTAATGGGGGAGACTTCATCAAAAGGGTATATTGATATATGGCTATTTGTATATCTTAAGGTATGCTATTGTTAGTGGTTAGTTTGGTGATTAGGCAAAATGACATGTTACCTTCGTTTAGTTTTGATTTTATTGTAATCGTCCTTCTTTTCTAAATATAAGAATGAATTTTTCAAAAAAAAGTTTTGATTTTACGATGCGGCAAAAGGGTTTAGGTTTATTTAGTTCATTTAGTTTCAATTTTGCATTTGTAGTTCAAGTTTACAATTCACAATTAGATGTCGAAAATTGTTCATCTTTGTGATAATTTGTTTGTTTTACAGAAATTGGTTTTTGTTGTGATGAATTGAGGAATCAGATAGTCTTTTTGGTAGGTATATATGTATGATTTTCATTTGATCCATAAGCTATTAGTTAAATGTTAAGAGTATAAAGTTTGAGATTTTATTTTGTTGCCATCATCAGCAAGAACTGGAGAATGGAGAAGAAACACATTTTCTCATTGTTTGTGTTCATTTTCAGCTTTTGTGCTTCAGCTCTCACTTCTTAATATTCATCTCTTGCTTGAGTTAATTGTTGCACTTCAATTCTGGTACAACAAAGAAAATGTAATTACAAGATTTTAAAATTAGGGTATAAATCACTATTTAGCAGGTTCGTGATTTCACAACTGACTGGACCTGCAAGTTAATGAACCAGTTGCTGGAAATTATTACCTGGTACGCGGACATACTATAACTCATAATTTACTTGCCTATAACCAAATTGCACATTTGCAATTGCCTGATGTGGTCCATGGATATCTTTATAAGATGCACATCATGAATTCCCAGCTTCAAAGTGAAGCCCTGTTCTAAATGCAACCACACAGTAACTTGTTTGACTTTTCATTTTGGTTTGACTTATTGTTTCTTTGGTATTGCTGTGTACTCATGGATGCTTAGATAAATCTTGGAGCTTTTGTTGAGGATGGAACTATGCAACTCTCAAGGTTAGTAGATCGTGCACTAGGTAGATAGAGTTTAGTAGATGGCCAAATAGAACTAATTCTCCCTAGGTATGATTTTCAGTCACTGATGATGTGGCACCTCCATATATTATACAAATTTTAGGCTAATTTTGTAGAAGAATACCTAATACTTTTAGTGAGTTTCAAGTAATGTATGCATCATGTATATAGAAGTATAACTTGATGTACAAAAAGAGTCGTGCTTAAGCTAATTTTTTGTTGTATATCTTTAATTTGTTTTTGTAGGAGGCTATTATTTAGAAAAATATTCATCAGCATAAAAAGGTGGCCATGGATGAATCCAATTATGAAGGAACCGCCATTAATACTGCTATGAGACAAAAGTTTGAGAAAGAAGCAATAAAAGTGTTTGTGGAAGGTAGAAAACAATACAACCAGGATGAGAGATAGGTGTTAGGTCTGTGTTGAAGAAAAAAAGATAATTGGATGAAATTGGCGGCCGAATCATCTTAGTGGGATTCAAGTGAGACCAACGAAGATCTGAGAAATCAGGTTATTGCATTCTAGGAGAAACTCAAACAGAATGACGAGAAACTCAAACAGAATGAAGAGAAAATGGAAAGGATGTGAGAGTTCATAAACACAAAATTTTCAGAATTCGAGAGCACACCATCCAACACACCTACGAGAGATGTTTCAGATGATCCATTTAGCGATAGTGACAGCTAGACCTAGTACCATGTTAAGACGTTTATTATATTTTTTGGACATCTAACTCTCTTTTAAACTTTATAATTTATGAATTGGTATTATTTTTAACTTCCTTATTATTATGATATTAATGCTTGAAAGATTTTCTATTCATTCTGATAAAACTATAATCACGTGTTACCCTCAGTCATTAAAACATCTTATTGGAGACTGATTTGATATGGAATCGTAAATCTAACGAAACAAATCAGGGACAATAAAGACATTTTTTGAGGACTGAGTTTCAGTCCCTAAAAGTACACATTAGGGATTGAAATATCTTATTTTTCGAGATTGATTTTTTTCAGTCGCTAAATAAATGTATTGGGGACTGAAATAACGTGGTATTCAGGAGACAAATTAAGGACTGATTTTTTGTATCAGAGACTATCTCTCTGTTGATGACATATAATAGGGACTGATTTTCAGTTACTAACTTAAGTATTTAGGACTAAGTATTTGTCACTGACTGGGGACTGACAATATCAGTCTCTGATAATCATTAAGTACTGATACGGGGGTATTAGAGACTAAAATTTTAGTCCCAAATACTCTTCTTTTTGGTAGTGCCACCATAGCGCCACAATCGACAACAATTTTTTTATGAAATAAATCAAACATACCAGAAGAAACTGATGAATTTTCATGCTCACCGATGACCTCTTCTTCGTCTTCAAGATTGGTAACTCCATTAATAGCTTGTTGCGCCCATAAGTATTCTTTTTTGTCCAACTCAATTTCATCTTCGTTAAACTTGGGGTCCTCTTTCGAGTCACCCACTAGATAGGTTGGTTCATAGAACCAGGGGTAGGAATGAAATGAAGGATACTCCTCCTCCTCCTCGTTCTATCGTCCAGGACGGTGATTCTAGATTCGGTTTCCTCCACGCACTCTTCCTTTTGCAACTCGAGATATCGGATTCTTTGTCGAATTCGTTTAATATCTTGTTGCAACTCGAGATCTCGGACTCGTTGCTTGAGTCGTTTGACTTCAAAATCCCATGAGTCACGGTTCCTGGTCTCGTTTCCTCGCCCGACAAATCTACGGTGACGGTTGAATCAATCTTGACGAGCACGTGAATCACCAATATTCTTGTTGATGCCTTGGTCAGCGACTCTTCGAATAAGAAAAGACTCGCCTTCACGTAGAGCCATTTGATAAACCAAGAGCTCTGATACCAGCTAATGCAAGAACGAAAGCAATCAAATGGCTCAAGAACAATTAGCTAACAAAGTCTCTAAAACAAAACAAAGTTCTTATCAATTAAAACTCAATCAAAACTACTAAACAATAAACCCTAGACCCTAATTTATAACTAGGAATCAAAACTCTAATAGGAACTAAGATAAAATAGGAAATTCAAATAATATATAATAATAATCATCTTCAATTCAAATTGTAGATGATCCTGCAAATGGAAGCAATCAAATGACTTAAGAAAAATTAGCTAACAAAGTCTCTAAAACGAACCAAAGATTCCAAGAACAAAGTTCTTATCAATTAATAGTCAATCAAAACTACTAAACAATAAACCCTTGACCCTAATTTATAACTAGGAATCATAACTCTAATAGGAAACTAAAATAAAATAGGAAATTCAAGTAATATATAATAATAATAATCTTCAATTCAAATTGTAGATGATCCTACAGGAACGAAAACAATCAAATGACTCAAGAACAATTAGCTAACAAACTCTTTAAAACGAACCAAATGTTCCAAAAACAAGTTCTTATCAATTAAAACCCAATCAAAACTACTAAACAATAAACCCTAGACCCTAATTTATAACTATGAATCATAACTCTAATAGGAAACTAAGATACAATATGAAATTCAAATAATAAATAATAATATTAAATTGTAGATGATCCTGCAGTAGGGAGAAATACTTAAAATTAAAAAAACAATAAATTAAACTTTACGTAACTAAATGTTGCAATAAACTAAACCTTAGAACCCTCTGCATCTTGTTAGCGGGTTAATGAGTTTCAGGTTTGCAGTTTGAGTCGTTCAACCCGAACACGACCCATATTAACCCTAACCATCGTACATTTAACATCCCGTAACTCAAACATGATCCGTTTTATCTGAACGAATCAAAATGGTTGACGAATTATAATAATAATTTGTAAACATGTTAATAATCAATTTATTTTATTAAAACGGAGTTCTTAAAGTTTATCAAAATGATTTAATAATAACTTAATGTTTTTTGTGATAAATTAATATATTTTTTATTAAGTTTTAATTAGAATTTATATACCTTTACAAGTTTATATGTATAAATAATTTTTTTTTAAAGAAAAACAAATAAACTGAAAGATTGCCACATGAGCTTATTCACCTATTATTGCCGATGGTATTAGAGGTGCACAAACAAATCGGATCCGGATCCGATCTGAAAGATAATCTGAAACCGGATCCGACCCTAACCGGATAAAAAAGAACCGTACCGGATTTTTTAGGATCCGTCGGATCCAGAACCGGTTCCAAGGATTTATGCGGACCGGATAAAAATCGGACAAAATGGAACCGGACAAAATCGGACACAAAATCGGATATTTAGTCGGATCCGGTTCCAAATAGGTTCCAAATCTCATACCCCAAAATCGGATCCGATCCGGAACCGGTTCCACCGGATCCGGTCATTGACCACGTTTGACTTATCGGATCCGGATCCGGTTAAAAAAAAAAACCTATTTGTGCATCTCTAGATGGTATAAATAAGGATATCCATATGTTGGACTTTTGGTTATCATTTTAACGGTTCATACTCCTTTTCTTCTTCTTTCTAATAATTAGTAGCAAACTAATATAAGTATATATAACGTGTATTCATTTTAATTAAACACGTATTATGAACAAAGCTAAAAGTACATGATATCTTGATATAACGTTTGTTCGTTTATATTACCCTGAATATTAATCTAATCAAAATATTATTTCTTTGTCTTATGTAAATATGTCGACGAGTCATAAGTGATACTGTTACTTTAAATGACTTTAGAAAAAAAAAACAAGTGTATTTAATAATTTTATTTGCTTTCTTGAGTGTTCCACACGGAAGTTAAAACGCATGGATATGCTATCAGTTACGATTTTGTACAATAGCCAAAATTATTTAAAACTAGTTTTTTTTTTCATTCGTGCGGGATATTGCAAACCTTAAACGGTTGAGACGGTGATATTAACGTGGCTAACAAAAAAAGTGGTTAAATACATAAAAGAAACATATGAAGTTACGACGTCTCTGTTGTGGAGATCGAAACATAGATAAAAGACAGTTATATACCGGTACCGATGTTTTTCAGTCTGTGTCGGTCTCATTCTTCACAGTATCAGCATGTTACCATCAGTCTCGATACAACCTACGATACCTAAATTTGAATACAATTACGTTTTTAACAAAATTTATATACCCGGACGTCAAGAAAAAAAAACAAACGAAAGTTATTAAGGAAACGTAGATTATATATACTACGAGGGGTAACTTCTAGATTTAGAAATTTAAAAGGGGTCAAAATGACATATTATAAAGTTGAGGAGCGAGTTTTAAAGTTTTTTGAAAGATGAGGAGAAAAACGTTTGCTATTAAGAGTAATGAAATAAATTAAAAAAATAATAATAATAATGTGTTCCAGTTAATTAGGGCGAATTATCTCACCAATTATTTATAAGCATTCAAGTTCATTTTTTCTAATTATTTCACTTAGAACTAGGGCTGTAAACGAGCCGAGCTAGACTTGGCTCGAGCTCGAGTTTGAAATTAAACGAGCCAGCTCAGCTCGACTCGATTTTTTCTTCGAGTTGAAAAGTTGAGCTTGAACTTGGCTCGTAAAAAGCTCAAGCCAGCTCGTGGCTCGTCGAGTTAGCTCGTTTTTTAAATGACTTTTGAAAAAAAAACAAGTGTATTTAATAATTTTATTTGCTTTCTTGAGTGTTCCACACGGAAGTTAAAACGCATGGATATGCTATCAGTTACGATTTTGTACAATAGCCAAAATTATTTAAAACTAGATTTTTTTTCCAGCGATTCGTGACGGGATATTGCAAACCTTAAACGGTTGAGACGGTGATATTAACGTGGCTAAAAAAAAAAGTGGTTAAATACATAAAAGAAACATATGAAGTTATGGCGACTCTGTTGTGAAGATCGAAACATAGAAAAAAGACATTTATATACCGGTACCGGTGTTTTTCAGTCTATGTCGGTCTCATTCTTCACATTATTAGCACGTTACCATCAGTCGATACAACCTACGATACATAAATTTGAATACAACTACGTTTTTAACAAAATTTATATACCCGGACGTGAAGAAAAAAAAACAAACGAAAGTTATTAAGGAAACGTCAGATTATATATACTACGAGGGGTAACTTCTAGATTTAGAAATTTAAATGGGGTCAAAATGACATATTATAAAGTTGAGGAGCGAGTTTTAAAGTTTTTTGAAAGTTGAGGAGAAAAACGTTTGCTATTAAGAGTAATGAAATAAATTAAAAATAAAAAACAAAATAATTTGTTCCAGTTAATTAGGGCGAATTATTTCACCAATTATTTATAAGCATTCAAGTTCATTTTTTTCTAATTATTTCACTTAGAACTAGGGCTGTAAACGAGCCGAGTTGAGCCGAGCCAGACTTGGCTCGAGCTCGAGCTTGAAATTAAACGAGCCAGCTCAGCTCAACTCGATTTTTTTTTCGAGTTGAAAAGTTGAGCTTGAGCTCGGCTTGTAAAAAGCTCGAGCCAGCTCGTTTTTTTTTTTGCACATTTATATATATAAAAACAACAAAAAAATATATTTTATTCTCGGTTTGAAGTTTATTGTCTTCAAAAAGCTAAATAGATGGAAGAGATAATATATAAAAGACAAAAAAAACATACATAACCCAAAACTTATAAAGTAGAGAGTATATACAACGGTAAATAAAGTAAAACTTTAGTCCAAAACTTAAAGTCTTTGAAAACAAATAAACTTAAAAAATCATAACATCATACTTCAAATATAACACACACACACACATATATATATATATATATATATATATATGTATATATTATTTATTTAGACGAGACAACGAGCCGAGCCACGAGCCGAGCCCGAGCCGATCCAACCCTAGCTCGAGCTCAGCTCGATTACAATTCGAGCTAGCTCGGCTCGGCTCGTTTATAACCGAGCTTTTTTTAGCGATCTTCGAACGAGTCACGAGCCGCAAACTTTTTGAATAGTCCTACTTAAAACACTCTTTAGTTGGTGTTCAATCACCTGTGATGTTGCTAGCGGAAATACACATAACAATGCATTAGCGAAAAGAGGATTCAGTATTTAGTTGGGATAGCAATAGCGAGAAAAAAAAGTGTGAATATTGAAGGATTAATCTTGATTAAAAATAATTATTAATATTTATTTATTAAATGTTTGGTTGAGTTTGTATTAGATTAGTATTGAGTCTGTTTATTTATTTGATTATTTAATTGAGTTTGAGTTGTGTTAGGATTAGTATAGGGTTGATTATAAATAGATGGTTAGAGATTAATTGTAAAGTGTGAGTTGAGTTTTATTAATAAATAGTCGATATTTGAGATCAAAGTGGGGCCTAATTTCCAACAGTTGGTATCATAGCTTAGTTAGTTCTGCGGTTTTGAGAGTGGTAACTTGAAGTCAAGAAGGCACCGGCCTTTGGCTGCTGTGCCGGTGTTTTGTGGCGTTGATCGAGAACAATAGAAGGAAATAAAGTTGTTGGTTGTTAGCTTTCCGATCGAAGGGGATCTGGAGGCGACAATTGATTGTTAAAAAAAAGGAGAAAAGTGTAACCAGCCAAGCATCCACGACAATTAATCAAAGGTGGTATTGGAAGTTGACGTCATCTTCACATGGAATTATTGTGAGTTGCTTTGAAATAAGATATGATGAATTAGAGATTACTAAATCAAACAGTGGGTGGGGGATAATAATAAATTGGCTAGAGCTCTTAGTCCAATAATAACATGCATGGGATTAACCATGAGACCCAAATTCTCATTGGAATAGACAACAAGAAGTGGTGGTGTTAGTTGTATGTCCGGTGGTGATGGGCGGTTAATGGTGGTAAGTAGCGGTGGTGATGGGCGGTTAATGGTGGTAAGTAGCGGCTGTGATAGCCAAACAACGAAGGGTTGTGCGAGTCAACCTATTGAGTGATTTAGATTGAGTGAAGGATCAATAACATGCGAAGGGTGTATGGATCTACAAATTGTTTAACTGTGTGATTCAGGTTGGTGCGGTGTGATACCGGTGAAGGAGTATTAGAACCTGTGAGCGGTTCGAACGAAGTGAAGAATATAAACGATCTGGGAGAGATCATTCAATGGTTGTGAGAGTTGTGTGGAAGAAGATCTGTGATAGATCAAGAATAATCTGTGTGATACGGATCAGTGTGGAAGATTAAAGCCAAAACCTGTGTAGGGTGAGTTCAAAAGTGGCATGGAAGATCAAAGTGATTCAGGAGGTACAAATCAAGATTAAGAAGGAGAATGAATGATTAATCTTGATTAAATATAATTATTAACATTTATTTATTAAATGTTTGGTTGAGTTCGTATTAGATTTAGATTGAGTCTGTTTTATTTGATTATTTAATTGAGTTTGAGTTGTGTTAAGATTAGTATAGGGTTGATTATTGTAACAGCCCGAGTTTTAGAGCGCGAAAGAATTCACGAGAATTAAAAAACTTAAATAAGAAAAAGGGGAAGCGGGCTTGGGCCGGGGAGTATGGGCCGAAAGGGGCAAGGGATTGGGCCCTTATAAGCCTCAAGACAACCCTAAAGCCTCACTTCCAACAACATTTCCGAATTTCTAGAGAGAGAAAGTGAGAGAGAGTCTAGAGAGAGAAAGTCCCGGTTTTCGAATCCGAGCTCATAGGATCGTAGGCATACATATCTGGAACGAGTAGCTGTGAAGAAGAAGCGTTTACAGGTAACGATCCGACCATAATCTGAGTTTTTGTTAGTTTTGAGGTTTCTCGGGTTTTAGCTAAATAGGAGACGTTTTTATGGATGAAACCTGATAATAAGCTTAGAACTAACATCTAGAATGAAAATCGCACGTTTTGATCAAAGAAAATTCTAAGATTGGCATGATCGGGTTAGCATGCAGGAATTTTGGATTTTTGTCCGGGAAACAGGTATTGCGTACTTATCAAGTACGCAAGGAGGACGTCCTGCGTACTTACCAAGTACGCAGCAGGAAGATTCTGCGTACTTACCAAGTACACAAGAAGAATGCTCTGCGTACTTGTTAAGTACGAATGAGCAAGTCCCTGCGCACTTACTAAGTGCGCAGGCAGCAGGCTGGTTAGTGAAGTCAGTATGTTCGCCTAGCCAGAAATGGTGAAACCATTTAGCGTTGAGTTAAGTCTGATACGTGTCAATTGTTATGATTGTTCAGATTGTGTTAGATCCAGTAGACCATTGCAGCTAAGATACCAGGTGAGTTCTAATCCCCTTTTTGCCTGCTTTAGGGGTGGTGTACATACTTAATGTAAAGCGTTTATTATATTTTATATATATTATAAAATGAAGGGAAAAGCTATGTTTTAGTGAAAAGTTTAAAAGAGGCAAAAGTACATTTTAGTAAAGTATGATTACATTATTAGCAAGTGTTTATTATATTTTTCATATACATAAACAAAGGCATAATATAAGTGCTAGTATGTTTTCAGTGAAGCAAGATATATCATTTGGCAAGCGTTTACTATATTTATTATACATAAACAAAGGCATGATACATGTGTTAAGATATATTTCAGTAAAAGCAAAGGTATTTATGGCAAGCGTTTACTATATTTTCATATACATAAACAAAGGCATAATACATGTTAAGTTATGAACAAGATTTACAGAAAGTTTTATGAACAGTAAAGTGAACAGCTTTCCTTCGGGAATGTGTACCAGTTTGTAAAGGTCCTTGGGACAGATGTTTCTTGTACAAGATGTCAGATATGGGTTCTACCCATTAGTAAGAGTCTTGATGGCTCGTTAACAGTTGTACAATTGGGATGAGTGACGGCGGTTGCTCGGGGGACTACGCAATCCCCCATGTACCAGTTAAGCGGTATTGATCACGAGGACAATACCCGGTGTTGATCACGAGGACAACATCGTGTCATGTGGTGCTGATCACGAGGACAACATCAATGGGTCACGAGGACCCAACTATGCTAAGCGGTATTGATCACGAGGACAATACCAGTTGTTGATCACGAGGACAACAACACGCTAAGCGGTATTGATCACGAGGACAATACAGTAGTGACAAGGAATTGACGGTTAAGTGGTACTGATCACGAGGACAATACCAGCAGTGATAAGAATTGACGATTAAGTGGTATTGATCACGAGGGCAGTACCAACAGTGACAAGGAATTGACGGATACCTTATGAACGTTTTAAACTATTTTTGAAAAGTGAAGTATGTAAAGTTTTGCCTTAAGGGAAGTATGTATGTATTAGTAAATCTTTTGTAAAAAAATTGATTTAAAATAAACGTTAGAACTCACTCAGCGTTGCTGATTTTTAGTATGCATATCAGTTAAGTGCAGGTGTAGTTGATGGATGTGGATGCTTGGCTTGGCGAGAAGAGTTACCCGAAGATCAGTGTCTCGCATCCCAATTATGTTTCTGTTATATTCTAATTTGATGTTGTTAAAGACAAATTGTATTAGACATGTTTATGTTTCCGCTGCGTATGCTGAGATTTTAAATCGTTTCCGCTGTGTTAATGAATGTCTTATGTTTAAAGTGCTATGTGTTGATGAGTAAATCCAATACGTGAGGCCTCCCGGGTTCTGGGCCTTACAAGTTGGTATCAGAGCCATAGTTTGAGAGATTTGGACATCTCCGATGTCCAGACTTAAACTGAGAAAGAATGGGACCAAGTAGCGGATGCCAGTACGGGTAACTCAAGCCAAAGCATTAGAAGCGTATAGTAAGTAAAGTTTACCTTTTAGAGTGTCAAGATAAGAATAGAGGCTTTAGTGGAACCATGAAAGCGAATAAATAGAACAACAAGATGTGATGTAATGGTTAATTGCAGATGGCCAGTGTATATTAACATCTTACCTTACTTATTGTGTTCTACATATTCCCTAGCATGATAAAATTAAATCTTTTGTTCTCTATCTTTCAGTTAGAAATGGCTAGACGTGGAGGAACTAGAGGGGGTGGAGGAGGGAGACGTGGTGGGCGTACAGGCCGCCACGGTGGAGCTAGCACAAACTAAGTGATTGAGGGGAGTGTTCACACTACCCATACTGAGACAGATATTAGTCAGCACAATGTTGAACATGTGGAAGGAGATGATTAGACATTCGAGTTCGAGCCGGCCGTACAAGCAGCTATTGGCCGTGAGTTTACCCGGCTACTGAAGGAAACCTTACCAGCCATACTAGACGAAGCGTTAAGAAAGGCCAAGGAAAACCCCAACGTAATCCCAGCCACTGAAGGGCCAGTGGTGCTTCCAGCCATGGGAGGACCAGTTCTGGTGTAGAATGTTGCACCGCCTACTCGCTGATGCGATTACAAGGCATTTCGTGGTTGTGATCCCCCTGAGCTAACTGGGGAGAAAGAAGCAGCTGATACTTTAGATTGGATTAACGGCATGGAATCCACCATCCGCCTCAGTGACTGCCGACCGGATCAAGCAGTCATGTTCGCAGCTAAGTCACTGAAGGGAGAGGCAGCACACTGGTGGGAGACTGTGAAACAGGCTAACGGTGACCAAGCAGTCGAGCTAATGAGGTGGAGTGATATGAAAGCGCTAGTAATTGAGAAGTTCTGCCCCAAGAACGAAGTCCACAAGGTGGAGAGAGAGTTCCTGACGTTGCAAGCCGAACTCATGACTCACAGACAATATACTTCCAAGTACAACGAACTGGCACGCCTGGTGCCTCATCTTGTAACCACAGAGGAGAGGAGGATTCATTATTATGTTCAAGGGTTGCCTCCAAAGATACGTACCTTTGTAAAGGCCAACACACCGAGTACCTTTGAGTCGGTGGTTGTTCTGAGCGGAGTTGTCTATGATGACATTGCCTCTGAAGTCATTTCTGAAGCACCTAAGAAACAAGCGGCTAAACAGACTGGGGAGGACGTTCAGGGTCCTATTGATAGGAGGTCAAGGTTAGAAGCAGAGGGTCTGTGTGGAAAATGTGGGAAAAGGCACGGAGGAGAGTGCAGAGCTGGGCAGGCAGGATGCTTTAAGTGTGGCAAGTTTGGACACCAATCACGTGAGTGCCCGGTGAAGTATAGGTGCCACAACTGTGGGGAGCCGGGGCATTTGAGCAGAGACTGTAGAAAGCACAAAGAGTCGGAAGCGGGAGGATCCGGAAAGGGTAAGGGTGCAGAGAAGGAACCTTACATCAACAAGGCCACAGCAAGGGCTTACCAGATGACTCAGTAAGGTACGTTGCAAACTCTTATTCGTGATATGTCAAGTTTATGTTATTATTTCCTTAAATGATTACTTAGCCCCATCAGCTTAAAAGCCTTAGAACTAGATATTTCTTTGATTAGACCCTCAACAGTAGTTAATCACAATGGCCTTCATGACCAAGCTGCCTTGCATAGCTACGGTTTATGCCACCCATTCTGTGATTAGCTATCAGTTTAGCTTATGGCAGGTTTCGAGGACGAAACCTATTATAAGGAGGGTAGACTTGTAACAGTCCGAGTTTTAGAGCGTGAAAGAATTCACGAGAATTAAAAACTTAAATAAGAAAAAGGGGAAGCGGGCTTGGGCCGGGGTGTATGGGCCGAAAGGGGCAAGGGATTGGGCCCTTATAAGCCTCAAGACAGCCCTAAAGCCGCACTTCCAACAACATTTCCGAATTTCTAGAGAGAGAAAGTGAGAGAGAGTCTAGAGAGAGAAAGTCCCGGTTTTCGAATCCGAGCTCATAGGACCGTAGGCATACATATCTGGAACGAGTAGCTGTGAAGAAGAAGCGTTTACAGGTAACGATCCGACCATAATCTGAGTTTTTGTTCGTTTTGAGGTTTCTCGGGTTTTAGCAAAATAGGAGACGTTTTTATGGATGAAACCTGATAATAAGCTTAGAACTAGCATTTAGAATGAAAACCGCACGTTTTAATCAAAGAAAATTCTAAGATTGGCATGATCGGGTTAGCATGCAGGAATTTCGGATTTTTGTCCAGGAAACAGGTATTGCGTACTTATCAAGTACGCAAGGAGGACGTCCTGCGTACTTACCAAGTACGCAGGAGGAAGATCCTGCGTACTTACCAAGTACGCAGGAGGAAGATCATGCGTACTTACCAAGTACGCAAAAAGAATGCTCTGCGTACTTGTCAAGTACGCATGAGCAAGTCCCTGCGCACTTACTAAGTGCGCAGGCAGCAGGCTGGTTAATGAAGTCAGTATGTTCGCCTAGCCAGAAATGGTGAAACCATTTAGCGTTGAGTTAAGTCTGATACGTGTCAATTGTTATGATTGTTCAGATTATGTTAGATCCAGTAGACCATTGCAGCTAAGATACCAGGTGAGTTCTAATCCCATTTTTGTCTGCTTTAGGGGTGGTGTACATACTTAGTGTAAAGCGTTTATTATATTTTATATATATTATAAACTGAAGGGAAAAGCTATGTTTTAGTGAAAAGTTTAAAAGAGGCAAAAGTACATTTTAGTAAAGTATGATTACATTATTGGCAAGTGTTTATTATATTTTTCATATACATAAACAAAGACATAATATAAGTGCTAGTATGTTTTCAGTGAAGCAAGATATATCATTTGGCAAGCGTTTACTATATTTATTATACATAAACAAAGGCATGATACATGTGTTAAGATATATTTCAGTAAAAGCAAAGGTATTTATGGCAAGCGTTTACTATATTTTCATATACATAAACAAAGGCATAATACATGTTAAGTTATGAACAAGATTTACAGAAAGTTTTATGAACAGTAAAGTGAACAGCTTTCCCTCTGGAATGTGTACCAGTTTGTAAAGGTCCTTGGGACAGATGTTACTTGTACAAGATGTCAGATATGGGTTCTACCCATTAGTAAGAGTCTTGATGGCTCGTTAACAGTTGTACAATTGGGATGAGTGACGGCGGTTGCTCGGGGGACTACGCAATCCCCCATGTACCAGTTAAGCGGTATTGATCACGAGGACAATACCCGGTGTTGATCACGAGGACAACATCGTGTCATGTGGTGCTGATCACGAGGACAACATTAATGGGTCACGAGGACCCAACTATGCTAAGCGGTATTGATCACGAGGACAATACCAGTTGTTGATCACGAGGACAACAACACGCTAAGCGGTATTGATCACGAGGACAATACCAGTAGTGACAAGGAATTGACGGTTAAGTGGTACTGATCACGAGGACAATACCAGCAGTGATAAGAATTGACGGTTAAGTGGTATTGATCACGAGGGCAGTACTAACAGTGACAAGGAATTGACGGATACCTTATGAACGTTTTAAACTATTTTTAAAAAGTGAAGTATGTAAAGTTTTGCCTTAAGGGAAGTATGTATGTATTAGTAAATCTTTTGTAAAAAAATTTATTTAAAGTAAACGTTAGAACTCACTCAGCGTTGCTGATTTTTAGTATGCATATCAGTTAAGTGCAGGTGTAGTTGATGGATGTGGATGCTTGGCTTGGCGAGAAGAGTTACCCGAAGATCAGTGTCTGGCATCCCAATTATGTTTATGTTATATTCTAATTTGATGTTGTTAAAGACAAATTGTATTAGACATGTTTATGTTTCCGCTGCGTATGTTGAGATTTTAAATCGTTTCCGTTGTGTTAATGAATGTCTTATGTTTAAAGTGCTATGTGTTGATGAGTAAATCCAATACGTGAGGCCTCCCGAGTTCGGGGCCTTACAATTATAAATAGATGGTTAGGGATTAATTATAGGGTGTGAGTTGAGTTTTATTAATAAAGAGTCAGTCTTTAAGATCAAAATTCGTGTGTTTTGGGTCTGATTTCCATCAAATAGTTGATTACTTATATCCACATTATTTAACGCGAATAGATGAACTTATGAAATTCACCGGTAATTATCGAATAAAGAATAAACTATTATTCTTATCTGTTACAACCCAAATGGTAGAACTCATCCCAAAAGACTAGTCTGATGGGAGAGTGATCCATTTGAGTTATAAACCACACATTTGTTGTCCATACAACCGATGTAGGACAAGTCACATACCTTGCAATGGTTTCAGTCCATAACAATCAACACTCCTTAAGGGCCAACGTCCTCGTTGGTCACGGCTGGCTTCTCAAGGCCACCACTCCATGGGTCACCACTCCAAGTTGGGCTCTAATACCAATGTTACAACCCAAATGGTAGAACTCTGTGACAACCGCGAATTTTCAGGTCAACACCGCGTTCGACGAGTTCATATAATAATAATAGTATTATTATGTTAAAATATACTTTCAAACGAAAGGAACTCGTTAGTGAACGAAAAATAATAGCAAGATTTATTTGGTGTTATAATGTCAAAATTTTGATCAAGTTCTAGTTTTTACGCGTTAACACCCGAGTCGAACGGTTTCGTAAATTTTAATTTAAATCCGAAAGGATATATATTTACGAGACGCAAAGACTCAAGGAAAAATAATAAATTATAATAAGTTATTTTTGGATAAAATAACGCCTCTATTTTTATCGGGTTCGGTTCAGCGGGATACCGTTATCACAACACGCGGTACAACACCACCCCACTATATATAGTGGGGCACCCCACTAAATCCCTCATTTAATTTTTTTTATAGAGAAGTTAGAGAGAGATGGCAGAGAATTCAAGTGGTGGTGGTGGTGGTCCGGTGGCTGCCCGGAAATCCGGTTTTTTCAAGTGGTGGTGAAGGTGGCCGGAGATGCGATTTTTTCCCCTAGAACCATTTCTCGACGCTACGAATGCAATTGTAGCTCAGATTTTTCTAAATCCTTGCTTAAATTCGTTAAAAAGAGTTTTTAAATTCTGTCCAGAAAGTTTTATGCATGCGTAGTCTTAAAGATCTGACGATCCCCGGAAATCCGACCATTAGAAATGTATGAATTTTGGATATGATCTTGACAACACATAGACGCAAAACTCTAGCAGAGAAATTTTTGATCAGAGCTTACTAGGTATGCTTTTCATACCCTCGAATGTGACTGATCGGATTTTCGGATTTGAAAAACTGGGTCTCAAAGAATCGTCGATCCCCGGAGATCCGACCGTTGGATCGTGACTATTTTTGGACAGTAGTTTCTTAGCACAAATATGAATGTTTTCACCGTAGGAAATTCTGATCAGATGTTAGGAACTATATTTTTGAATACGAACAGATTGTAACAGTTTATAGGACCAAAACAGGAAATTGATCGGGTTGCATGGCCATCCAAACGGCATTGCATGTCAATTTTGAGCATATAAAAATGCTCGGGGGATAAAAACAATCCTAATGATGTTTTTGGTTCGTATTGCATGTGAAATACGGGAGGTTCCACGTACGCGAACCATTTATACGAAATGTATAAACTTTACCCGTTAAGATTTAATTTTATGTTAGAATAGTTTTGTGAGTCATTGGTTGGGAATTGAATCCAAAAATATTTAGTATTAAGATATTTGATATTTTGAGTGATTATTATGTTATAAACCCAATCCCAGTTCACGTGGAACTAATATATTTATTTTTATACAACAATTGTTTTTGATGGATTTTTATAAACTTTTGATTTAGCTTCCAAATTTATTTTTAAAAATTAGTATTTATATAAAAAGTGAGATCTGGAAATTTTGGTAACTAAACTATTTATATATTATTTATTAAATTTTCTACAAATTTAATATATGAAAATGGGGAAAAATACCTCTGGGTATTGAAAAAATCTGGGATGTGGTCAGTAATTAGTATATGATAAAACATGACTCCTGTCCAAAATTCATAAAAATTGGAGTTGTCTAAGTAGGTGTTTGGTATTTATGAAGTTTTAACGATTGAATTTTGATCATTAACTTCTGGACAACATTAGGAGTTGAAACTTATAATAGAATCTCATATGGAGTTAAAACTTATTTGGTAAAAATTTGGTGAAGTTTGGACAATTATAACTATTTTTACCGAATTTGTTAAAGTTTAACAATATTATATTCATAATAATAATCTGGATATTGAAAAATTATGTAAATTGGTCAGAAATTTTTATATATGTATATGAAAAATTAGTGAAAGTTTCAAGCATTAATTTTATGTCTAAATATGATTTTAGAATTATTGTCCATTAAAACTTTATAAAAAGTTATTATTTTTGAAAATTTTTGTATAAAAATATTTTTATAAAAGTCTTAATGGGAGTTTGGACAGAAGTATTATCATATTAAAAATATAAAATTTGGACTTTTAATTTGGGTGCTAAAATCACACTAAAACCCTAAATTCGGATGAATCGAATTTTTAAACCGTAAACCTTACTTTACGCGCATAATCGCGTTTTTTGTCAAACGAAACTGTGACTTTATAATTTATCTTATATGATATTATAACTACTAATATTCATTAACAAAATCTAAAACTTAAGGTTTCAAAGTCACGAATTTATATAAAAGCCGGTTTTACAACTTTTGAGCGGTTCGTACGTATGTGCACGGGTTTTGGGTATGCAACCGACTGAATAGCCACTTTTTGAGTAGTAGAATCAGTTTTATACTTTAGGCATCCCAAATGCTATTTTTTTCGTGTCTACTTGCTTAGAAGGACTCGGTTAGGACACCTGTTTTTGCGGTTCTTGCGGATTTAGCCGTACATTGGTAGCAATGAGTTGCTAGCCACACTTTGCTTGCATTTGGCTGTTGGCCTTTGATTGAATTTGGATGTTAATCGTACTTTATGGTTTTTGTTGACTATGTCACACTTATCACCGACGTTGTTTAGGTGAGTTTCGCGACCCACTTTTTTCAATTTTTACTGTTTTACGGGGGAAAAGCTGTTTCACTCTACATGTTGTTACTTGGGATTAGGGTTACCTGGGTTTACTTATGGATGTATTAAGTCCCCATTTTAACGTAATCAATTAGCTTGGATAGCCGGTGGGAATTATGAATAGTACTATTTGGGTTGACACCCCCGCCCAGGAGTGGTCGCGCCAACAAGACTTGTAGGGTCATTTGGACGCATAATTAGCCATAGTAGGTGTTCACATTCGACACCTGCATACAGGGGCAACAACTAGTCTGACGGTTTTGATTGTGGCTCAGGGTAATTATATCTTAACACGTGTACTTGATCATCTGCGGATGGTTACTATTACATTTTGAAATTTATTTACTTACTTTTTATAGAGTCGCAAAACCTACGTGCTCACCAACTATTTTATAGTTGACCCGTTTTTGAAACATGCTTTTCAGGTAAAAAGTTATGGGGATAACGAGCTTTAAACGACTTGCTTTTGGGAAGAGTTATTATTATGTACTTTTGTTTGTAGTTGGACATTTTAGACCCTTTGTATTGATTCGGAATTTTCCGTATATTTGTACTTTCGATAGAGGCATGTAGTATGGTTCAATGTAATGCACAATTTTTCCTTTTAGTTTCTCTTGTACTTGTGTTCAATGTGATATACCGGTCTCACTCCGTGTTTCCGCCTTCGACGGGGTGTGACAGACTTGGTATCAGAGCACTGGTTGAGAGAGGGAGTCATTTGAGTTATAAATCCCAGATTTGTTGCTCATACAACCGATGTGAGACAAATCCCATACCTTGCAATGATTTCAGTACATAACAATATCTTGACTAACAACATCACTTAAAGAATAAAGAAAAACAGTTACTTAAAATCATACATATTCAACTATTTCTTTGATGCGTCAAGTTTAAACTTTTTATTTAGATTTATTAGTTGTTATAGTATGTCTAAGACAAGTAATTTGAACATTTTGTCTTAATATATTATTTGTTTTTATGTTTGATGATAAATTTCTTTTACTAACATTGTTCTTACATTTTAAACATGTTGGTTTACTCGCATCCGTGAGTCTAGGTGTTAAAAACTTGTCGATGAATACCCATAAGCTTATAGGTAGAAAAAAAATCACGGGTGAAAACAACAAGTAAAGGGATTTCGTATACATCATCGATCGAACTATCCTTAGCTACATTATAGAAAACCTATTGATCCTGTAATTTTACAGACGATAGGCCCTATAAAAAGCTGTGACCCTACATTAAGATTAACATTAAATAAAGAGTTAATTACATAAATGGGTCATATGATTTGATAAAATAAAATGTATGAGTCTTAAGTTTAAAAATTTATAAGTTTAGAGTTTGTGGTTTCAATTTTATAACAGTTTAGATACTAAGACTAATTTTCATTAAATTTTGTATTAATTTTGAGTAAAATAACTTTTTTACCATTTACTATTAAAAAATAAAAAGAATATATTATAGGGACTAGTTTGTAATTTATTTAAACAATAACTAAAAATATAACAATAGTAAAAAACTTAATAAAAATAAAACCTCAATCTTCCCCATATCTCCACTAGCTCCAGCTCCAGCTCCAGCTCCGTGTAATATAGGGATGGCAAAATAACCCGAGCCCGACGGGTATACCCGAAACCCGAAATATTCAGGGCGTGTATACCCGAAACCCAACGCACTACTAGAAAACATATATATTTCCTACAAAAGTTTCCGAAAAATTACCAACAAAATAAATTTCTCACAAGTTAGCGACAAATTTCCGGCAAAACAAAAACAAAAAAGTAACTATACGATTTCCTAAAATTTTCCGACAAATTTATTAAATAAGTTAACTTATTTATTTACTATAATCGTCGGAATATTGTTAGAATTTACCGACGAAAGACTTTTGTCGCTAATTCGTTGGAAAATTAGTTGAGACTTTGTCGGGAAAAAATTTCCTACGAGGCTTTTTCCAACAAACATTTTTTTGTCGGAAACTTGTCGCTAACGACCAATTCCGACAAATTTCCCACGAAATCGTACGGAGCCGGGTATGGGATTAATGTTAGAAAATTTCGCGGGTATGTGATTAGGTGATACCCGACCCGATTACCTGAAATCACATTTATAATTTTAATTTCTCTTAACTCATCCCTATTAATACTTCATTTTAGTAGGTTTATTATGTGAAAATTAAAATTTTCTTTTGAAATATGTATTTACAAATCTAAAAAATAGAGTCATATAAAAGTACGCGACACATACCCGACGTTTATTGGTCGATACCCGCAAGTATGCCCGATACCCCATACTAATGGGTATGCCCGTTACCCGCAGGTATACCCGATACCCGTCGGGTTTCCCGACGGGTAATTACCCGACACAAACCCGACGGGTAATGGGCCGGGTATGGGACACAATTTTCCAACCAGGTATGGGTTTGGGATTACCGATACCCGGCCCGAACCCGACCCATTGTCATCCCTAGTGTAATACCTCCGACGAATATCCGACGTCTACTACGAACACCCATCTCTGTCTCGTAGGGAGTTTTCATCCTCTTTGTTGTCATTCGCACACCTTCATCGGTCATACTCCCTACGAGACAAAGATGGGTGTTCGAGACAGAGATGGGTGTTTGATGTAGTGTCCAATGACCCCGGTTTATGTGTCCTATTGCGTTCATTTTAGTTGTTTCAGTTTGTGTCATTGTTTGGTTTTATGCGTGTTTTTGGTTGCGTGTGGATTTTTTTGTATCAACATGGTTGTATCAATTTGTGCGGTCCGAGCAGTGATTGTATCAACGTGGTGCACACCATACTTAGCCACCCTGCTGCTTCTTTGATTATATCATTGATAGTTGTTCATGGCTATCTCTTCAATGAGATTGTAGGCCTCGTTAGGTCTTTTGTCTCTAAATATGCCGCAAATAGTAGCGTCAAGGTATGAGCGCATTTTCCTCACCATGTCCGTGAAACGTTCCCACGACTCTTATAGTGACTCACTATCCTCCGAATGAGCACTTAGAACTTACCTGACTGTTAGCTACGGAGTTGGACTAAAGGCTTGACTAGGTGGAATGCTTTACAATTTACACAAACATTCACACGCGAACTAAGTCAAATTGTGGAAAACTTTCGCCAGAACTTTCATCTGAAACAAAAGTTTCGTCCAACAACTTTCGTTCGAAACTTTGGAAATTTCTTCCCAATAACTTCCGTTCTAAACTTTGGATGTTTCGTCCCAATAACTTCCGTCTCAAGCCTCGGGACCCTTCTAACAGGTTTTGTATGTTTGCAACATTGATCCGGTATTAAGTACTAATCTGATCTGTCCATGTAGACAAACCCACCAAATCTTCGTTGTAGCATTGCTACTTGTTAATTTAAAGTTATTCGTAGTTACATTTAATCCAAGTTTTACCCATTTTAGATTTGCTATTCTACGCTTCGTTTAACACTTAGATGCTTTCCTTAAACAAATTAAAAGTCATAAGCGACATACAAATAGATGAAACGAAAAGGGTATACATAAGTATTTGAGATGCATGAATGTGTCCCCTTCAAAAACATAAGAATGGACTTGTGGTACCTCATAATATTATGACATTATTTTCTTCTAGAAACTTTCAAATATTTCTTGAAAAAAAAAATAATTCGTGACAAAATAGATTTTATTAAGGATAAAAATACAACCTAACCAACCACTTGTAAGATTTGAAACCCAATCGTTTAGTTACGGGGTACACAACTTAACTGCTAATATATCTCCTTAAAAACTCGTGACAAATAGATACCTTCCTAGAAGTGGGAAAGGCCTAAGTCGAACCATATAATTACTAATTAAGATCAGCAATATGATTAAGACTCATGCAATACTTTTACAAGCAAAGTGCAATGCATCTATGAACTAATTTGGTACAAATCATTTGGACTAATTTGGTACAAATCATTTGTTTTATTACAAGTGATTCATTATCTCTACCTCCTTTTTGACAAATTTAACATTCTTAAGACGATCAAATAGTTTTTTACTTTACATTAGCGGATTTGAAAGTGAGATGGGAACGTTAATCAATTAGGTTGGAGAAATAGGGATGAGCATTTGGTACGGAGTACTAGTACCGCTACCAACTGAACCGATACCATACCAATAGATTCGGTACCGGTATCGGTATCCACTTTTCCATAAATTCGGTACTGGTACCGATACCCACTTTTCCATAAATTTGATACCACTATTTTCGATACGTACCGGTACCGATCTCATCCCTACGTCTTAAGAAATATAAATAAGTCTCTCTAATTCTCACAATTTTTTATTAAAAATTGTTCTTGCATTAAACTTCTCTCCTATTTTTATATCCTTTCAACTTCATCTAAAAGTGTTTCATTGTACAATATTTCCAAAAAAAAATTTATGGGTATGAGATGGTAAAATATTAGGTGACACCTGATCTGATTACCAAAACATATATATTCGTTTACCCAAACATACCAGTAAACATTTATTTTTATTTTATTTCTTTGACATTGGATAATAGAGGAATCTAATAAGTTCTTAGTTTTTATATTTCTAGTTTCCTTGGATAATAAAATTAAAATAGTAAAATTGTATTTGGGAAGATCTTTAACAGAAATAATGGATATACCGATACTCAAAGGTATACCAATACCGACGGGTACTAAGTAATCGGGTACCTGATGGGTATTAGATTAGGTATGTGTCGGTTTACAATTGATGTGAGACTGAAATTACCAATACCAAGGGCGAAGCTATGAAGGGGCCAGGGAGGGCCCCGGCTCCTGCCGTTTTTTCCGTTAGTAGTGTTAATTTTTCCGTTTTCGTCCGAAATTTTTTTTACGTATAGAGCCGGCCCCTGCTTATTTTTTTCGGCCCCCGCTTCTTAGATTTTCAATCTCCGCCACTGACCAATACGAGTATCATTTTCTTCCCTAAGAAAAACATTGTATAACGAAGAATTAGTTTAGATAAAAAAACATGCAAAATTGGCTTTTTTTAGTAGTTGATCGGAGATTAGAAAAACTATTTTACAGAGGAAATACATTGAAATTTTGTTTTTCCTCTGTATTTAGATGGATGATTTTCGACCAATTAAGTTGTTTTAGGTATATATATTATTAGTTATTTAGTAGGGAATCCGCACGAGTACGACCCCGACAAATTAATCATGTGTAAATATTTGTTTAATTAAACGAATTCTTTTTATAAATTACACCTCATTTACAAACGAACATGCAAGTTGCTTATAAAATATTTATATGAGGTACGACCACACGTAAGAGGTATCCCGCGCGTTACCGTGGAGAAAGGAACGTCTTTAATTGATTTTCTATATTTAATATGGTGTCAGTTTAATCATGAGTTAAATTATAGACATGGGTTAATAGATAATTGTAAACAATTGAGACATTGCTAATTTGTACATTATGCAAAAAAAAATGGTCGAACAAATACGAGAATTTAACTTGAGCCAAAGAGATAATATTAATTGCAAAAGAGAAAAAGAGGATATGAAAATTCTCGCCCTTGATTGTATCACCAGCCCCCTGTCAAGTCTTTCTCAAGAAGAAACACAATGAGTTAAAGGCAAAATACGGAATTAAGTAGTTTATTTATGTTTTACTTTATGTAAGTTTTATTTATGTTGTTTTAATTAACGAGTATTTTATTTAAGTTTTTTTTATGTAATGAAATTTTATTCATACAATTTTATAAATATTAAATTTAATATAGCATTAAGACTTGTGTATTCCTTTAGCAAGTGAGAAGTCCACAAGGCTGTCATGAGGAAAAGATACTCTCATTTAAGAGAATCAAGTGAGAATATACTACATAGGGTTAACAATCATTTTAACCATTGTAGTTTTATTAATTTTTCATTTCAGTTATTTTTATTTTACTTTAACCCTTCTATTTTTTATTTTGATCATTTTACCTTTTTTTCACTGATATAAAGTTAAATGTGTTATTTTAGTCTTAGTACTTTGTATTAATATTATTAATCATCACCTGCATCTTTATTCATAGAACCACAATTACTACACCGACCAAAACTAACCCTTTACCTTGCTAGAGTGTTAAAATTAACCGTTATCTTTCTAAAATGTTACTTTAACCCTTTCAAGTTTCTAAAATAATTTGTCACCAATCAAAACTTACACTCAACTTTATTAAACTGTCAAAACTAGCCCTTTAACATTGTAAAATGTAACTTTTACCTACTTAAATTTTAAAGTTTAGAGCACCCTGTAATATACAAAATATAATATTTCCTCAATAAATTTTGTTCGTCGGTTTAAAAAAATAATAAAAATCCATGGCCGAGTTTATTTTTTTTCTTGGCGTTCCGGTATAAATTTTGCTAAAAACAAAGTTGTTTTTAAAATTGGGTATTTTTTTGTATCGTGTGTTATTTCGACTGATGGTAACGTGCTAGTACCATGAAGAATAAGATCGACACCGATTGAAGAACATCGATACCGTTTTATGACTGTCTTTATATATGATTCGATCTCTACAACCGACTTGACATAACTTCATACGTTTCTTTTATGTATTTAACGACGTTTCTTTTTGTACTTAGGCAGATTAATGTCACTGCCACAACCGTTCAACGTCCGCCTCTAGCCTTTTATTATCGTAAGTTATATCAACTGGCAGTAACGTGTTGGTCTCGCGAAGAGTTAACCGATACCGATCGAAGAACATCGGTTTCCTTATCGATTTTCTATCCATGTTTCGATCTCCACAACTGAGCCGCCACAAATTCATGTTAATATTACCACTGTAACGTGTATAACGAAGCTTGCAAAGCGGTATTGACGTTCTGTCGCAACGCGCGCTTACCAACTTCTTTTACACTTTAAAGTGTTTTAATAATGTATTCTTGATGAGCACCAAACCACCGCCGCCACCATTCTACACTTCTTGATGAGCATATGCCAATCATCAGGCACCAACACCACAAACATACATTTTTTTTAAAGACAACACCTAGATATTCTAGGATTATTGAGTTTTTCCGGGGCAACACCAAAACTATCCAGGGCAGCCTACCATAGGAGGAACCCCATAACTGGGTAAATCCCCTGACCTGATCACAGACCCTTTTTTTATTGTGACAGGGATTCGAACCCAAGACCTCCACTATGGGAAGTCTCGGGGCTAGCATTGTACTAAATGACCAACGGTATCACAAACCTACTTACAATCATCATGCACCACCACCACTAAGAGCATTCATAGCCGGTTTGGTATAAGTTTGTGAATGGATTTTGTATATTTTAAGGAGTGGTTTAAAGTGGTTGTGAGTGAAGGATAGATAAAAGGTATAATTTTTTTGTCTATATAAGGATAAATGTAGTGATTTTTAGTGTAATTATAAGGATAAAGATTTTGTAACTACAGGGTACTCTTAACTTTAGAAATTTAAGTGGTAAAAGTTACAATTTACCATGTTAAGGGGCTAGTTTTGACGGTTTAACAAAGTTGGGGGTAAGTTTTGTTCGGTGACAAATAACTTTAGAAACTTGAAAGGGTTAAAGTAACATTTAGAAAGTTAAGGGTTAATTTTAACACTCTAGCAAAGTAAGGGGTTAGTTTTGGTTGGTGGCAAAAGCCACCGACATTTCCATCACGTGCCTCTCACATGATGGTCAAAATAGTTAAGAAATATGAAAGCGTATTTTAGAGAGAAAAATGAAGTAAAAATAAATAATATTCAACCCGGTTCAGTTTTGAAAGAAAAATACGTCGAATCGTATACCGACTCGGTTTCACCAATAAAATTTATATCGAGATAAAAATAACCACGTCGCAACGTTATATTTCAAGTGTACGAAAATGGTATATTTTAAAATTTACAATTATTAAAACATAATAGTGTGTTCAATGTATTAGTAATGAAACTCACTTTTAAGCAGCAAAGGTATAAAATCCAAAAGTTTGGTGGCAAAAATCAAAACAACCCAAACTTAACTATTCCAGCAAGTTTTTATTTAATATATATAACATAAATAATAATAATAATAATTATTATTATTATATTATTATTATATTATTATTATTATCAAAATGAAGTTTCATGTAAGCCTGCAAACTATTAAATAATGCACATGTGGCATCACATAAACATTTAACATTCAAATGTAAAAAAGATCAATGTAACATCTTGCAACACCTTAACTTCTGATGAACCAACAAGTTTTAAAGTTTAAACAAGTCGTACGTTTTTATCTTGGTTTTAAAAAGCAAGAAGCATATAAAAGCATCAGTGTATAATACCGAGGCATAAAAACGGTGAGCTTTTCGTACGCGAGGCACAATATGATTATATAATTTTTTACATATATATCATAGGTTTTAGCATCTCCTACCCAAAATTTAACTATAATAAGCTTTATATATGTGTTAACATGTAAATTCTCTACATGTACAACCTAAAAAGCTTGTTATACAACATTCTACTGCAGAGAAAAGGCTCATATAAATTGTGCACCTCAGCTACGCCTCAAGCCAATATTTTGCCAAAAAATCGCGCCTCAGGTGCGCTTTATGTTTACGCACGCCTTAAGTCACCAAAAGCGCTGCTCCTTACGCCTCAGGTCACCTCGCATCTAGGCACGTTTTTTAAAACCAAAGTTTTGATTTGAAAACAAACATTCATTTCGTTTATAAAACCAACTAGTTGATTAAACCTACCATTCGAAAAACATCATAAGCATTTAAAGTAACTTACAACCTATAACCATCTGAAATGTCAACTTGATCAACATACCAACAAGATCCATCTACGAGAAGTGTCATCCAAAAACCGCCTCGAGATCTTGATCCTCAAACACCGAAACCCTCAAGCTTGGCCTCCAACATGGGTTCATCCCTTCCTTGCTCTTTACCTAAGTTGTTACAACAACAGAAGTTAGTATTAGAAGTGTACAAGTTCAAAGCATGATCAAAAAATTACATGGATTAAAAAACAATAAAAATAAAAACTTGACACAAAATTCAGCGTAGGCTACGCCAGTCCCGGCATAGCTTACCCTTGCAGTCTATCATCGTACAAACCGGCATAAAACAATAGGTTCTCAGCGTACACAACCCCAGGTGGAATAGCGCCCACACCGGCAATGGCTACACCCCCTACCATTGCCACCAATCTTTGACACGTTGACTTTTAGGCCTTAGCATGCCTAGCTTGATTGCAAGTCAACATTTAATCATACATAATGTACAACCTTTGAAATCCAACATTAGTATCCTATAATAATAACTCAACACGCATAATCATTCCCCAACAAGATCTAATATAATTACTATATCTTAACCAACCCGTTTGACCCGTTTAGTGTAAACACTTGCATAACACATTTTTAAACACTTTAAATTCTTCAAACACCCTTCATTATGAGTGATTAACCAATTGAAACCACTATTTTCTGTTTAGATCGAATGTATATAAACATTCATCTTTAATCACTATTTTTATAAAAAAACTCACTTTTACTTTCTGTACAGCTGCTGAGTTTGGATTTATAGTTGATTTTATATGAATTTATGAAAACAAGACAGAAATTATAAATTGTGCATGACTTGTCTGCGCAGCCACTGAAATAGGCTGTTTTGACCCACTTAACGACAATGTTTTCTGTTGTTCTAAATTTCAGTAGAAACTAGACTCGACAAGGTTTTCAACCATTAAAAGAACACCCCAAACTGACACTCGGTTGATTTTATATGTAATCTACAAAACAGCCAAAAATAGGGACAAAAGCTGAAAAATTCAGCTCAATTATTTTTTCCCAATTCGACGAAACCGTAATTACAACCCTTTTTCCATAGTTTAAACAACCAAAACATGTTAGACACTTGGTGGTGAATGTATGATCTTCTAAAGCAACGTATAACCAACACAACTCGTAAAACTTTTAGTTGAGGCATTTTATCAAACAGCATATGTGCGTACTAGGCTTTAAAGATTATAAATCACTTTGTTGTCATCCTAATCCAATCTCATAATCAAACCACAACAAAAAAATTGAATTCAACCTATTTTACATATTATAAATGATTTTAAACTAATAACAATCAAATGCCCCAAGTTTTAACGATTAAAATCTTCAATTGACATGTTTCACAACTTTAGACCTAATCTTTCATTTATCATGAACAACCTAGATTACACATCAAAAAGGTAATTACAAATCAAAAGCATCATCATTAAGTCATGAAATTCAGATTATAGGCAGGTTAGGAACTATTTGCAATCCAAATGAACATCGTTTTCGGATTTATAACTTGTAGAACTATGGCTCTTAACAACTCATGGATAATTAGGATTCTACATAAAGAATTACTTACTAAGGAACCTTCTTAGCTTGAATATGAAGACTTGGCTTCTCTATCAACGATTTCGCACTTCAAAGTTTGATGGATTTTAACCCGGAATGTTTCTTTTCTCTTGATCACACTAGGTTTTGTGAAATGTGTGTAAATTAGGGAAGTTGAAAGAAGTTTATGTTTGGGATTACTTTTCGAACCTTTTTATTAACTTACTAACTTACCCTGTGTTCTCATGTTTACCAAAAGGGAAATGAAAAGAAATCTTTCTTCTCTTTTCTCTTTTTTTCCCTTTTTTTCCTTTCTAAATCTCTTTAAATTGGAAGCATGGAAATAAGGAAATAAGGCTTATTTTTCTTTCTTTTTCCTCTATTTTATTCCTTAAAAAAACTCTATAACACTTTTTCTTAGTTTTTCTTTTTTTCCTCTCTTAAAAAAACTTTGAAACAAGGATTTACTTCCCTTTTCTTATTTTTCCTCCTTAAATAAGACTCGTGAATAGAGCGTTAGAGAATGTTTGAAAGTATAGTGAGAAAGTGCTTATTGACTTATTAGCTTTTTAAAAATCCAATAAGTTAATAAGTTATTCCAAAAGCCAGGAATAAGCACTTTTCTACCACAATCACAAACACTCATATTAAATTTTCTAAAAAGTTAATAAGTTAAAAGGTTGTTTGGGTAACCGAGAAGGAGGTGTAAAATATGAGATGATAAGTTAAAATCTGCCAATGAGCTAGTGGTGTAGTGGTTTGGGAGAGACCTGGTGTTCCTAATAACCCAGGTTCAATCCCTGCCCACCACATTAGTTTTCGCGGCATGCAAATGAGGCCTAACTTAAAATGATGCACTTGGGTTTTACCCACGCCGATCCAGGGTTCGAGACTCGGCTCTCCCTCAAGCCCGGAAGGGGCCGTATTAGGTGGGATTTTTCCTTTGATGCTCTCCAACTGTGACACCAAGTGGGCCCGATTAAGACAACATATTGGTCGGAGTTGGACGAGACTCTCCCATGTGACGGAGGGTGCGATGTCACAACATTCAGTTTTCACCGTTCAAAAAAAATATATGTTAAAATCTAAAAGTAAGGAGCTTCTTACTTTTGAAAATAAATTCTCCAAAAATCATAAAAAGATTCCAAAAGTAATCCCAAACACCTCCTAAATTGAATTCTACTATATGTCTCACCAAGAGTATTCGTTGATTCGTATAATACTTTTTATCATTTATCTTTATAATTTAATTAATAACTATTATTTCATAAAAAAATTATAAATTTTTTAGAAATCTCTCACATCTCATTTCTTATCTTTACAGTTTTAAAGAAATTGTTAATCAATTGGTATATTTAAGATTGTAGTGTACATTTCTTTATAATTTTAAGAATAAAGATAAGGTTTAAAAAATCTAATGTAAGACCATTTTAAGTTAAATCATTTTTTTCTCTTATAATTTAAAGATATAGTGTATATACCAATACTGAAGTGAATGCTCTAAGAGCATTCACAACCCGTTTGGTATAATTATGTGAGTGAGTTTTGTATATTTTAAGGAATGGTTTAAAGTGGTTGTAAGTGGAGGTGAGAGAAAATATATAAGGTTTTTGTAAATATAAGTATAAAAGTAGTGGTTTTTAGTATAATTATAAGGATTATAATAAGAAGAGAGAAAAGTAGAGAGAAAAGGTAGAAAAAGTTGTGTTTTTAGTATTATTATAAGGATAATGATACAGAATATAAAGAACGGGCTGGGAATGCTCTAAGCCCTACAAATTTGAATATTTTCATTAAAATTTCCAAAGTTAGTAGCCTCCTTTTAATATTTTTATCAAATTTTATTATAAAAAAAACTCAAAATTTAAGATGTTACACATGTTAACTTAAGTTTAGAATAAAAAAATAAAAACATTCAAAAAATGGTTAAAATAAGATTACAACTAAAAGTTGATAAAACACAAATGCCCACATGTAAAAGTTGCACAAAAAATAAATAAAAATAAAAATTATAAAATAAGACATTATTTGTCCTATTTGTAATATAATTTTGTTTTACGAAAGTGGATGTTTATTTGGGCTTGAAAAGAACTTTAAGTTCTTACGGGCCTCCACGGATTATTGAGCTATTTAAAAAAAATATTATTATGTTCTATTTGTAAAATATATATTAAAATTAAATTAGAAATTTTACCCGTCTCGCGTTACTGTGGCGTCGAAACGTATATTAACTCGAATTTATATGACATGAAGCTGAACCTAAATGATTGAGTAAAAAAAAACTTACTATTCAGTTTATAAGGTAAATCAATAATAAGGAGAATAAGAATAAGAATGAAAACTCGTTTTAATTTTATTAAAACCTTATGTTATGTTATCATTGTGTATTCAGATATTAGTATATAATATATTATATTTACTCAAGGAAACTTACATATGTAATTACATATATGTACTTTTGAGTATAAACACACTTCATTTGTGAGAGTGTATTCATCAAAGGATCAACATTATTGTCTTTTGTTGGTAGTTTACAGATCTTAACATCATCTCTCTAGTGGATATCTCGAATGAGCTGTGTATGCTGTTGATCAGTTCTTGTAACATGATAAAGGAAAACAATAAGATAATACATACCTGATAAGCTAACCGGAGAGAGGGAATGCGTCATGATCCGCTAGGAAGATCGGGTTCCCGTTTATGGTGTACGATTAGGATGGCTAAGGCGAGTTCGTAAGAACTCAAGGTTACGAGAGAGGGAGAGGGAAGATTATGGTGTTGGTAATTGATTCATTCATTAGTCAATTCCCTCTGATTATCTCTCTATATATATGTATACCAAATGGGAAACCCATTAATGACCCATTAAGAGTAATTGGCCCATCAACTAATTACTAGCCATAGGTTAATAATTAAATATTTGATCATTTAATAATAAGATAAATGATTATAAGAGCCACATAATAAATCATGTCTTACATTCTCCCACTTGACTGAGTAATCATTTATTATGAGCGTTAGTAAGTCTGCACATATTTTAATACTCATTTTAGTTTTAAACCAAAACTGTAGAAGAGAAATACAGTCATTGAATCACTATGGAACTCAAGACCCCCATTAATCATACTACAATCTCAACTTAAAACTTAAGTAAACTTAGGATCAAATTGACAAATAAGCCCTTTAACGTTGATTTGTATAGTTACTTGTCTATACGTCTTTAGGCATGCATGAACATATTTAGATACAAACAAATTCAAATAAGTGAGGAAATTTTAATAATTAATCATTCATAGTACGATATGCAATTACGTATGGTAATTAGGAAACCCCGTCTTAATTATAAGCGCTTACATAAGACTTATGGATGGTAGACCTTTAGTTATTGCATCCATTAACATATCATGAATGTATTCGATATAAAGATTTAGTTTCCTCAACATGTTCATAATTCATAGTGAACAATATTTTTGTATCGAACATTAATGCAGCTCCGCTCGAACTGTTACTGTTCCAGAAGTAAGGGTAGCTGACTTATCACAGTAAGTCTTCGATATAATATTTATGTGTAGTTAATAAATTATGAGTGTACTGATAAATTTTTCCAACAAAATTTAGTGACAATTACGTCATTTAAACTTAGGTTGTTATTAACAGTTCCTTATGAATCCTCCACTAGATAGGTCTATATACTAACATAAGAATAAACCCACAAATTGACATTTTGTTACCTTTGAATACAACAAAGTTAGAATAAGAGTAGTCAACTGTTTTAATTTCTCATTTCTTCTTTAACTTATAGTCTCTCGTTCTTAAAGATATTGTAATATTTCTTTAGCTGCTTCACAATAATCTAGACTAGTCTAGCGTTCAGCAATATGAGCAATATCGAAACAAGTATAGACTTTAACCTTCATAAGGCTTCTAATTAATGAAACATAAGGAAATAATTTTCATTTATCCTATTAGCCTCTAAAGAAGAACAATTTTGAATGTTACACGTGTAAGGATCCAATTAGTGTAAAGCTTATGGGACGAAACTAATGTTCCATTGGATTTATCTCGGTGTATTTTGATACTTATCACATAAGAAGTATCTCCAAGATCCATCATGTAAAAATATGAGTAATCAATGCTTTGACTCATGTAACATATACTTGTCAACAGAATGTCATCTATATAAGGACAAGTTTACATTAGTTTCTCCAACTCATCTTGAGCTAGGTGTACAAATTCACTTAATTGTTGATGAAGAGAGTTGCATTATGATTTCAATTAACCCATGCATGGATTTCATTGACTTATAAAATAAGTCTTCTTCACCTTCAGTTAAGAACTTTTAGGTTATTTTATGAACATGTAGGTCAATGTTAGGGAAAGTTGTTTTAATGCCCATCTAATATTGTTTTAAGTTATTGTAAGCTACTAGAACAGTAATGATCCCTAAAGAAACCTTTTGTAAAATAGGTAAGAAGGTTCTTTGATAATTTATTCCTTCTTTAGTATAACCTTTAGCAATCAATCGTGCGTTTCCATTCGGATTTAGTTTAGTTATGAACAACCTTTGGGTAATTCAACCAAATCCCAAATGTTATTCTAATTTATGGAGTCAAGCTTACTAACAATATCTTCATTCCATTTAGAATATTGATTGATGCTAATGGCTTAATTAGAAGAAGTATGATCAGAAAACTTTCCAGCGTCCATTTCAAATTTAGTCAGGTAGGATACATAATCAACAAAGTTAGTAGGCCTTTTGGACATAGATGACCCCGTGAGTTGATTATGGGTTTATTAGGATTTTCAAGTTTATAGACTAGCTCTTGGTTAGGCGCTTTCATTTCAGGTATATTAGGAGTAACACTAGTTTCTAAGTGTGTAGGAGTTGATGCAGTATGGTGTACAAGAGGTGTATGCGGAGTTAAATTTAATGAGTCTTTCCCCCGCCTCTTGTACTCCTGACAAGTCATGATAAATACTTTTACTGCTCCCACTTAGCTTAGAAATTATAAGTAATTCAACATGCTTAGGGTCAACAGTGTATCAAACTTTCGAAGACCAATACATTCTAATAGAGAAACAACTTAATGATGTTTATGTTAGTTTCTCTTCTTGAGGATTACTATAGTTTTAGTAAGAAATCTAGGTTTGCCCACATGGTAGAATATTTGAGACTTTGTTAGGAGTAGCTTTAGATTCTAAGGAGATAAGTGTGATGGAGCAGTGTCATGTGAAAGAGATGTAATTTGAGGTAAGACCAATTTGTCACTCCCCTACCTCTTGCAACTTTCACAAGCTATAATTAGGACACTTGGTGCTCCCACTAATCTTTGAGTTCTCTAGAAACTACACACGACAAGTTTCAATGATGCGCGTGACGTGGGAACCTTTCATATATTTTTAAACTTGATTTCCTTATCGTCCAAAATTTCATAAGAAATTTTAGAAACAAATTTAGAAGGAATTCTTTTAACTATATATGAATTGATATCTTTAAAGCTTTGGGTCGTAGGAAACATACTAGATACAAGTAAATATTCTTCTAAATGAATTATGTCCGAATATTAACATCTGGTGGACCCTCAGTTATTCCCTTAGCCAATTGATATGAAGGACGTTTAACACATGATTTAAAGTCACTGAGAATGAGACTTGGTAACAATTCATCCTGCATTGACCTGGTCATGATTTCTCATAAACTTTTGTCTTAATGGATGAAGTGCATAGGTCTCATTTATTTTTTGTTAATTTTTCATTTTCATGATAACAAAAGTTGTGAAAGTTTATTGTATCAGCTAGTTCTATGTCATAAATGTTTCTATCCAGATAATGATAACCACTAATATCAGAGTTTACATTAATGGTGACTTTGTTTTAGCCACGCAAACCTCATAAATGTCAAAGTGTAGCTTTATTATTGATTCTAAATTTTGAGCATTTTCAGAACATGTAAGGTATCATAAAGCCTAATACAAAGTTAAATTATTTCATGGTTCTATGTAGCCTTAACATTTAAATCCACGACTAACTTCTCATCTTAATTATTAGTTGAATTCTAGTAAGGAAACATATAGAACTAGACTCATCTCATCATGTGTTGATTGGAATATTAATATTAGCGGACTCAAGAAATCATTAATTAATAACTACTTTATCTTAGCCAGCTAGTCCCTTGGCTTATGGATGGTCTCATTACTTATGCTTAGTATAATGACATAGTTTTGTAATGAGAATTCTCCTTGGAGTACTTAGAGGTGGAAGTAGTACTTGTATTTTGTTTCCGGACCTCAGAACTATCCTCTTTTTAGGTTTAGTGGTAGTGAGGTGAATAACATCCGGTTTTCTAGTTTAAGGCGTTCCTTTTCCAGTACGTATGTTGCTATCAATACACTCATTTTCATTTTGCACTTCTGAGTGTTATAGTTGATTTTTAAGGCAACTAATCGTACTAGTAGAAAACTTATTATGTACACACTAAAAAACTTCACTGATTTCCATGTATAGGCCCTTAGTTTATGGGTCACGTCAGTGTATATTATGATGTGTTCATAGATGAAACATAACCTTTTATTTACAATTAGAATGTTTGCATGCGTATTAAGAATTATTTTGATTCTTCAATTTTCACAGAGAATAGATTAGTCTAAGAAAATTCATAATCTTGAATAGCTCCCCTAATAGCAAACATGAAAGGAATTCTTGATTACCATAAAAGACATTGTGTTTGACTTATCCTATTTCTTATGCTCTATTTTATTCTGTAGTATTTTGAATGTCATTTCTTAAGGGATAATCAAAATTCAATAAGAGCAAATATTTTAAGGAAACTCTTAATTAAGCAAAACTCATTTTAGAACTAGAGTGAAAATAAGGTACAAATAACTAAAGAAGAACTTAGAGTAGTCTATGAGGTAATAATCTAAGGCAGATAGAAATAATAAAATTAAATTAGATTCTACTTAAGAACAATTATTTTACGAAGATGTGATAAAATCTATTATAACACCAAACTAATAGATTAATTAGGTTCTACTTAAACAATGTAACACATCACCTTTGGGCAGAAATGAAACATTTGTTTAGCATTAGGAACAATTTAATAGTGAGTATGTGCAGTAAGAATCACATCACCTTTGGGCAGAAGTGAGACATTTGTTTAGAATGCCCATAATGAGGTTCGTGGAACATAAATGTAACACATCACCTTTGGGAAGAAGTAGAAAGATTCATGTATTTTAGGCGAACTAGTGCTTAATTAGACTTAAATAACTTTACGAGCGTATTGGCTTGTTGCATCAGAGAGCAATTCGGGATCTCCAGGCTTGGCGAAATAGCTCAAGGGTAGTGGGCTTCGTGAAGATGATCGGTGTGAGATTAGCTTACTCCAATGGGTTAGGCCTTGGGATCAAGGATTCTCCGGTGTAAGATGGTTGATCCCAGTCCTCACGAGCTGAGGTGACAAGGGTGTTGTCGGAGACGTTAGCAGAATAAGTCAACGTTTTATAAGAGGAATGGTTAGTACAAGTAAATCACGTATGCACATAGTTCCTATGATAATGGATACCTAGGGTTATAGTCTAAGTCATTTCTAGGGGACCTAATTCTCTATAACCAAGGCTCTGATACCAATCTGTCACACCCCCGCCAGCGGCGGAAACACGGGAGTGCGATGAAATTGAATAAGAGAACACAAGGCAATAAAGAAAATTACTATTAAGATTTAATAAACATTAAATTGATTACACGTGTCTCAAAATAACCAAAGATAACAATATTGATCAAACAAAAAAAACTTTAAAATAAATCATAAGTCTTGAATTACCAACTAGGCCATCCTATGTGAGCAAATCCAGAGTCTATCCTTACGCGGTATTTCCTGAAACATGTAATAAAACGGGTCAACTAAACATAGTTGGTGAGATGCATAGGTTTAGATAAAAGCATAATAAAAGATTTTATACAATTTATTAACAAGATTCAAATAAACACATTATCAAGCAAGCACGTATGTAGATAATAAAATCAATCAAAAAAATACCAAAAGAATATGTAAGGTATCATAAAGCCTAATACAAAGTTAAATTATTTCATGGTTCTATGTAGCCTTAACATTTAAATCCACGACTAACTTCTCATCTTAATTATTAGTTGAATTCTAGTAAGGAAACATATAGAACTAGACTCATCTCATCATGTGTTGATTGGAATATTAATATTAGCGGACTCAAAAAATCATTAATTAATAACTACTTTATATTAGCCAGCTAGTCCCTTGGCTTATGGATGGTCTCATTACTTATGCTTAGTATAATGACATAGTTTTGTAATGAGAATTCTCCTTGGAGTACTTAGAGGTGGAAGTAGTACTTGTATTTTGTTTCCGGACCTTAGAACTATCCTCTTTTTAGGTTTAGTGGTAGTGAGGTGAATAACATCCGGTTTCCAGTTTAAGGCGTTCCTTTTCCAGTACTTATGTTGCTATCAATACACTCATTTTCATTTTGCACTTCTGAGTGTTATAGTTGATTTTTAAGGCAACTAATCGTACTAGTAGAAAACTTATTATTTACACACTAAAAAACTTCACTGATTTCCATGTATAGGCCCTTAGTTTATGGGTCACGTCAGTGTATATTATGATGTGTTCATAGATGAAACTTAACATTTTATTTACAATTAGAATGTTTGCATGCGTATTAAGAATTATTTTGATTCTTCAATTTTCACAGAGAATAGATTAGTCTTAGAAAATACATAATCTTGAATAGCTCCCCTAATAGCAAACATGAAAGTAGTTCTTGATTATCATAAGAGACATTGTGTTTGACTTATCCTATTTCTTATGCTCTATTTTATTCTGTAGTATTTTTATTAGAAAGAGCAACAAGAATGTCATTTCTTAAGGGATAATCAAAATTCAATAAGAGCAAATATTTTAAGGAAACTCTTAATTAAGCAAAACTCATTTTAGAACTAGAGTGAAAATAAGGTACAAATAACTAAAGAAGAACTTAGAGTAGTCTATGGGGTAATAATCTAAGGCAGATAGAAATAATAAAATTAAATAAGATTCTACTTAAGAACAATTATTTTACGAAGATGTGATAAAATCTATTATAACACCAAACTAATAGATTAATTAGGTTCTACTTAAACAATGTAACACATCACCTTTGGGCAGAAGTGAAACATTTGTTTAGCATTAGGAACAATTTAATAGTGAGTATGTGCAGTAAGAATCACATCATCTTTGGGCAGAAGTGAGACATTTGTTTAGAATGCACACAAAGAGGTTCGTGGAACATAAATGTAACACATCACCTTTGGGGCAGAAGTAGAAACATTCATGTATTTTCGGCGAACTAGTGCTTAATTAGATTTAAATAACTTTACGAGCGTATTGGCTTGTTGCATCAGAGAGCAATTCGGGATCTCCAGGCTTGACGAAATAGCTCAAGGGTAGTGGGCTTCGTGAAGATGATCGGTGTGAGATTAGCTTACTCCAATGGGTTAGGCCATGGGATCAAGGATTCTCTGGTGTAAAATGGTTGATCCCAGTCCTCACGAGCCGAGGTGACAAGGGTGTTGTCGGAGACGTTAGCAGAATAAGTCAACGTTTTATAAGAGGAATGGTTAGTACAAGTAAATCACGTATGCACATAGTTTCTATGATAATGGATACCTAGGGTTATAGTCTAGGTCATTTCTAGGGGACCTAATTCTCTATAACCAAGGCTTTGATACCAATCTGTCACACCCCCGCCAGCGGCGGAAACACGGGAGTGCGACGAAATTGAATAAGAGAACACAAGGCAATAAAGAAAATTACTATTAAGATTTCATAAACATTAAATTGATTACACGTGTCTCAAAATAACCAAAGATAACAATATTGATCAAACAAAAGAACTTTAAAATAAATCATAAGTCTTCAATTACTAACTAGGCCATCCTATGTGAGCAAATCCAAAGTCTATCCTTACGCGGTATTTCTTGAAACATGTAATAAAACGGGTCAGCTAAACATAGTTGGTGAGATGCATAGGTTTAGATAAAAGCATAATAAAAGATTTTATACAATTTATTAACAAGATTCAAATAAACACATTATCAAGCAAGCACGTATGTAGATAATAAAATCAATAAAAAAATACCAAAAGAATAACAATGTGGCACAACCCCATGGCTGTCCTAGATAGATGGCATAATCCTCAAGATTACCCATTAAGTTTCCCTCGTGTTTGAACAAGAATACGTCAAACCCCGAGTAGTTCATAAGTTTATAGCTCCTCTTGTTTGAACAAGAATACGTCAATAGAACATGATAATCCACCTAGAGTAGTACATCTATTGAAAAGATTCTCAGGAAAGAGGGGTTGGTTGCAAAGGACTCGTTTAGATTACCGTGTCTTTCCTAGCCAGAACCATTAGTTTGTCATATACGTACATCGTAGGCTTGGATAGGGCTCTAATGCATACAACACCTTAGATTATGAATAAAATGTTTTTAATAAAAGAAAATTAAAGAATTAAGGATGCTCAAATGTTAGAAGATTAGAGTTAGTTTTATAAAATCCAGATTTGGACATATTGTGTTGCTGAATTTTAGGCAAGTTTTAAAAATAATAAAAAATTTTCAAAAATTCTAAGATTCTCCATATCTTTAATTTTGGTTATAATAAAGAACTTTTGTTAAGAAATATTTTTAACTTGGGAAACTTAAATATCCCAAAATCGTGACACAAGATCAGAGGTCTAGAATAAAACTTTCTGTCTTGATTTGTCATTTTAGGAAGTATTACAAAGTGTTAGGTTGTCAATTATACACGGTTTTAAAGAATATTCAATAAAATTTGATTTTCAAAAATATTGAACACGATTGGATTTGTATATTGAGAGATATGGTCCCAGAAAGTAATGAAAAATATTCTGTCAAAATGTTAGAATTGACTTTTACCTGTAAACAAATACGTTTAAAAGCCTTAAACTTGTCGAACAATTACGAGGTTAGATTTATGGAAATAATACTCTTTAAACTTTCTTTTAGACTCAAGAATCAACCTTTTTGGTTAATGAATGGCCAAGATATGGCCATTCAAAGTCGACACAAGCATTCTGTCGAGACAAGGATGAAAGAACGAAAGACGAACTAGCTTACCTTGTTGTTGTGATTTCTTCTTGGATAGAAGAGGGTGGCTCACTAATTTTGTTGGGGATTAGGTCAAAGATTTGGCTAGTAAAATTTGTAGCAAAGTTTGATGAGAATGGGGAAAATTAAGCCTTGTATTTATAGTTGTAGGTTAAGGGGTTTAAGTATGGAAAGACTTTGAGAACGAGTTTTAGGGTTTCAAGGGGTGCAAAAGGGGAAGGAGGCCAAAATTTTCATGTGGGTTGGGGCTTAGGATTCGCAAATGGTCAAGTGGGTAAGGGTCTTGGGTCGTCTTGACCCATGGATGGTCCAAACGGTTCGTTTACACGCAGTTTGATCGTTTTTTGAATTTCGGTGTTTATTTAAGGAAAGTTTTGTAAATGAAAGTTGTTTTATTTAATTAAATGGATGTGTTAGTAATTTTAAAACATAATTTAGTGTCATAAAGGATATATTTGTTGGTCGTGGACGGTACGGAGTCAAACTGCGGTTTGGAAGGCAAACGGATACGTATAGGCACTAACTAACGTACTAGGGCATTAATTTGAATTATGTGACAAATTTAATGAGTTAAATAACTATGTTAGGAAAATATGGTTGATACATTGCCTTTTAATTAGTAGTGGGTGAGTTTTCGTGTCGGTAAACGAGTTTTTAAATGGTTTAAAGGTACAAGTTGCAATTTAAGCAAATTCCAAGCGTTGCAGTCAACATGTGACCATGTAATAAGTATAATGTGCATGAAATACGTATGTTTCTAGTATGATGTGCACACGAGTTATGATGAGGGTTTCAAGCTTCATTGATTCACGAATATGGTAAGCGTTACAAGTACGCGAAAAGCAGAAATGTTCAGTATCCCCTAGTTAAGGGAATTTCGTCCCCGAAATTCAACTAGTAGAGACGGTGATATTTTGGAAAGGATAAGTTATGATATACATTGGCTAGGGCTAGTTCTTTGTCTGACGGCTAGTCTCACTCCCAATGCACCATCAGTGTTTACATATAGGGTGTACCGCAGCTAACCCACCACACTTTTGGCGCCTTGGAAGCTTACTAATCACCTACCAAAACTACCATTAACACGGATAATGTTGGGTGGCATGATTTGAGTTCAGAGATTCATTACGGGTAGCTACACCGTAGAATTTCATCTCACACCAATGTACCTGTAAATTCACGATTACGATAGCGACCGCAATCGTCAATTTACCTTACACGGGTGTGCTATGTCCTTCTACTATGCACCTATAAGTGATGATAGTAATGTAGACGGGAGTTGTAAATGTTATTGAAGGCATTAGAAACATGTTGTTTTGAGATTCAGAAATAATGTTCAAGTAGATATGCATATTAAGTAGTAGTGTGTAAAGTGTGACATCCACATATAGATATCCACAAAATGAAACTAGTACAAATGCTTGAGTAATATATCACAAACATAGTGTAAATTTAAAAGCAAATACAATCTATTGATAAAAATCAATCTAAGTCATAAGATAGAGTCATCCAAGAAAACATAGAATCCAAGCTTTGATAAACCAAGATAAAAAACAAGAAATCAAATGAGAAATGTAGTTATCATGTCTCCCCTAGTTAAGGGGATTTCATCCCAAAACTTAACAGTGGGCTTCACGTCATCTTGGGCGACAGGGTCTTCACGTGCTCCTAAGACAAAAAAACCCGACCTTGAGCACCTTGATTGTTAACAGGGTGAAGTTTGGGAGAACAGTTTTTTTTTGAGGTGGTCTAGGCCATCGCATATATAGCAGACCCTAACATAGCTGACAGGTGCAGGGTTGGTGATTGTGGCATTATTGGTGTTGGTTCTGTAGTTTCGAGTTGTGTGACCAAGTCGGGTAATACGACGACGAGTTGTTGTGTAAGGAGGGTGGCTATGGCAGTATTGTCAGCAGCGGAAAAAGTGTTGGTGGTATCGCCGATATTAGAGACAGTGGTGTCAATAGGAACACGACGAAGAGGCATTGTCTATTTGATGTTTACGAAAGATTGAAATATTTAAAAGGGATAATAGTTGACTTATCAAGATTCGGGGTCCAATAAATAATACTAAAAATACACGTTTTCCTATAAGCAAGCACTCACAACTAGGGCGTCCCAGGAAAGTGCACCATGTCCTACGCAACACACTTTCCTTAGTGTTAGAGACCCCATCGTATATGCACTCACTCTTCTAGTCCACATGTGTCACGAGTATTACCGTTGGGCCTTTGCTCTCGATGATGGTTTAAGAATTGGGCATTGTGGCCCAAAAGCTTGATCCTTCTTCATTGGTCTTGGTTCTTCTCTTCTTGAAGGGTAGTTAGGATTTGGGTGCAGGCCCAACCTTGCCTTCCTTGTCGCTTGGGTTCTCGTTGCTTTGGTGTTTGCTTGTCGCATTGGATGGGAGTTCGGGGTCTTCTTCCACTTACTAGGTCTTCATTTTCTTCTTGGGCTGCTGCTCTTCGGTCCAACTCTACTTTCCGCATCGCTGGGCTCGGAATCACTCAAGATGTTGATAACTCCCACCTCAGGTACTGGTGCAGGATGGTATTGGCTTGTTGCATCAGAGAGCAATTCGGGATCTCCAGGCTTGACGAAATAGCTCAAGGGTAGTGGGCTTCATGAAGATGATCGGTGTGAGATTAGCTTACTCCAATGGGTTAGGCCTTGGGATCAAGGATTCTCCGGTGTAAGATGGTTGATCCCAGTCCTCACGAGCCGAGGTGACAAGGGTGTTATCGGAGACGTTAGCAGAATAAGTCAACGTTTTATAAGAGGAATGGTTAGTACAAGTAAATCACGTATGCACATAGTTTCTATGATAAGGGATACCTAGGGTTATAGTCTAAGTCATTTATAGGGGACCTAATTCTCTATAACCAAGGCTCTGATACCAATCTGTCACACCCCCGCCAGCGGCGGAAACACGGGAGTGCGACGAAATTGAATAAGAGAACACAAGGCAATAAAGAAAATTACTATTAAGATTTCATAAACATTAAATTGATTACACGTGTCTCAAAATAACCAAAGATAACAATATTGATCAAACAAAACAACTTTAAAATAAATCATAAGTCTTCAATTGATAACTTGGCCATCCTATGTGAGCAAATCTAAAGTCTATCCTTACGCGGTTTTTCCTGAAACATGTAATAAAACGGGTCAACTAAACATAGTTGGTGAGATGCATAGGTTTAGATAAAAGCATAATAAAAGATTTTATACAATTTATTAACAAGATTCAAATAAAACATTATCAAGCAAGCACGTATGTAGATAATAAAATCAATCAAAGAATACCAAAAGAATAACAAAGTGGCACAACCCCATGGCTGTCCTAGATAGATGGCATAATCCTCAAGATTACCCATTAAGTTTATAGCTCACTCGTGTTTGAACAAGAATACGTCAAACCCCAAGTGGTTCAAATGTTTATAGCTCCCTTGTGTTTGAACAAGAATACGTCAAACCCCGAGTAGTTCAAAGTTTATAGCTTCCTCGTGTTTGAACAAGAATACGTCAAAACTCTGAGTAGTTCAAAGTTTATAGCTTCCTCGTGTTTGAACAAGAATACGTCAAACCCCGAGCAGTTCAATGTTTTACGAAAGATTATGATTATCATGTTGAACTTGTTAATAAGAAGTTTAGTTGAATGTCTTGCTGTGTTTGAATTGTATTTGATAGAAAACGTGTTTTTGATATGTTTACATGTGACACACCAAAAGATTAGAAGAAAAGGGGCTGTGAATCTCACCTTGATGATTAGAGAGGAGGCGGGTGTATCAACCTTAGTGAACGTGCCCTATAGAATTTAAGATTTGAATAAGTTTAAGGAATTATCGTTATGCGAAGAGAAAGTTTGAATGAGAACGATGAATGAGGATAGGTGGTTGCATAATATAACATGATAATCCACCTATAGTAGTACATCCAATGAAAAGATTCCCAGGAAAGAGGGGTCAGTCGCAAAAGACTCGTTTAGATTACCGCGTCTTTCCTAGCTAGAACAATTCATTTGTCATATACGTACATCGTAGGCTTGGATAGGGTTCTAATGCATAAAACACCGTAGATTATTAATAAAATGTTTTTAAGAAAAGAAAATCAAAGATCTAAGAATGCTCAAATGTTAGAAGATTAGGGTTAGTTTTATAAAATCCAGATTTAGACATATTGTGTTGCTGAATTTTAGGCAAGTTTTAAAAATAACCAAAAATTTCCAAAAATTCTAAGATTCTTCATATCTTTAATTTAGGTTATAATAAAGAACTTTTGTTAAGAAATATTTTTAATTTGGTCAACTTAAATATCCCAAAATCATGACACAAGATCAGAGATCTAGAATAGAACTTTCTGTCTTGATTTGTCATTTTAGGGAGTATTACAGAGAGTTAGGATGTCAATTATACACGGTTTTAAAGAATATTCAATAAAATTTGATTTTCAAAAATATTGAACACAATTGGATTTGTATATTGAGACCCGGAAAGTAATGACAAATATTCTGTCAAAACGTTAGAATTGACTTTTACCTCTAAACAAATACGTTTGAAAGCCTTAAACTTGTCAAAAAATTACAAGGTTAGATTTTATGGAAATGAAGACTCTTTAAAATTTATTTTAGACTCAAGAATCAACCTTTTTGGTTAAGGAATGGCCAAGATATGGCCATTCAAAGTCGACACAAGCATTCTGTCGAGACAAGGATGAAAGAACGAAAGACGAACTAGCTTACCTTGTTGTTGCGCTTTCTTCTTGGATGGAGGAGGGTGGCTCACGAATTTTGTAGGGTATTAGGTAAGAGATTTTGCTAGTAAAATTTGCAAAGTTTGCAGAGAATGGGGGAAATTAAACCTTGTATTTATAGTTGTAGGTTAAGTGGTTTAAGTATGGAAAGACTTTGAGAACAAGTTTTAGGGTTTCCAGGGGTGCAAAAGGGGATGGAGGCCGAAATTTTCATGTGGTTTGGGGCTTAGGATTCTCAAATGGTCAAGTGGGTCTTGACCCATGGATGGTCCAAACGGTTCGTTTACACACAGTTTGACCGTTTTTCGAATTTCGGTGTTTATTTAAGGAAAGTTTTGTAAATGAAAGTTGTTTTATTTAATTAAATGGATGCGTTAGTCATTTTAAAACATAATTTAGTATCATAAAGGATGTATTTGTTGGTCATGGACGGTACGGAGTCAGACTGCGGTTTGGAAGGCGAACGGATACGTATAGGCACTAACTAACGTACTAGGGCTTTAATTTGAATTATGTGACAACTTTAATGAGTTAAATAACTATGTTAGGCACATATGGTTGATACATTTCCTTTGAATTAGTAGTGGGTGAGTTTTCGTGTCGGTAAACGAGTTTTTAAAAGGTTTAAAGGTCCAAGTTGCAATTTAAGCAAATTCCAAGCGTTGCAGTCAACATGTGAACACGTAATAAGTATAATGTGCATGAAATACGTATGTTTCAAGTATGATGTGCACACGAGCTATGATGAGGTTTTCAAGCTTCATTGATTCATGAATATGGTAAGCGTTATAAGTACGCAAAAAACAGAAATCTTTCAACCGTGAACTGTAAAACCCGTGAACTTGAACTGTAAATCGTGAATATGAACCGTAAACTTGGTATCGTGAACTGTTACCCGTGAAGTCTTAGACCCGTGAACTTAAGACCTGTAAACAAAATGTGAAGTCTAAACCATGAAACATAACCTGTGATTTATACCTGTGAATCATAAACCGTGAATATAAACCTGTTAAGGCATGTGCGATATTTAAGGGATTTGATTACATTCTGCTTTCAAAAGCTTTAAGGTGTTTTAGTAGATCTCAAAGTATATTAGTTCGAATATTAAAATAATAATATTATTTCAAAATAACTTGGAGATTAAGTTGCACCTTTTTAGAAAAACAGAATCAAATCTAGTTTTGATAAAAATAAGGGATTTTATTCTGATTTCAAAATCTTTTATATGTTTTATCTCCAAATATATTAGTTTGTTTTATTTAAAATATTATTTTAATACAAAACTTGGGGATGAATAAACACGAATTTAGGAAACAGAATTAAATCCTAATCTATCCCAAAATAAGGTGATTTCATCTAAAATTAAGATGAACATCAAGAACAGTCTTATGATGTTTAGAAAACTGTTCTTGGTTATTATCAGATATTTAGCATGGAATCGAAATCATAAAACTTGATTCTTAACAGATTTTGAAAACTTAATAGATCTCGAATTTTATGAGATCAAAAAACATTATATTTTAGTATAAACAGAAAACCGTGAAGGTTAAATAAAACAATTTTCTTATGGTTTTAATAGAACTTTTGTTCTCCGATTTTAATTCCAGTTTAGTGGAAGAAACAAGAACTGATTAATCAACATACGCTCTGATACCGCATGTTGATCAGTTCTTGTGACATGATAAAGAAAAACAATAAGATAATACATACGTGATAAGCTAACTGTAGAGAGGGAAGGCGTCATGATCCGCTAGGAAGATCGGGTTACCGTTTAGGGTGTATGGTTAGGATGGCTAAGGCAAGTTCGTAAGAACTCACGGTTACGAGAGAGAGGGACGATTATGGTGTTGGTAATTGATTCATTCATTAGTCAATTCCCTCTAATTATCTCTCTATATATATGTACACCGAAGGAGAAACCCATTGATGACCCATTAAGAGTAATTAGGCCCATCAACTAATTACAAGCCATAGGTTAATAATTAAATATTTGATCATTTAATAATAAGATAAATGATTATAAGAGCCACATAATAAATCATGTCTTACATTCTCCCACTTGGCTGAGTAATAATTTATTATGAGCATTAGTAAGTCTGCGCATATTTTAATACTCATTTTAGTTTTAAACCAAAACTGTAGCAGAGAAATACAGTCATTGAACTCAAGACCCCCCATTAATCATACTACAATCCTAACTTAAAACTTAAGTAAACTTAGGATCAAATTGACAAATAAGCCCTTTAACGTTGATTTGTATAGTTACTTGTCTATACGTCTTTAGGCATGCATGAAAGTATTTAGAGACAAACAAATTCAAATAAGTGAGGAAATTTTAATAATTAATCATTCATAGTACGATATGCAATTACGTATGGTCATTGGGAAAACCAGTCTTAATTATAAGCGCTTACATAATACTTATGGGTGGTAGACCTTTAGTTATTGGATCCATTAGCATATCATGAATCTATTCGATACAAAGATTTAGTTTCGTCAACATGTTCATAATTCATAAGTGAACAATAATTTTGTATCGAACATTAATGCAGCTCCGCTTGAACTGTTACTGTTTGAGAAGTAAGGGTAGATGACTTAGCACAGTAAGTCTTCGATATAATATTTATGTGGAGTTAATAAATTATGAGTCTACTGATAAATTTTTCCAACAACATTTAGTGACAATTATGTCATTTAAACTTAGGTTGTTGTTAACAGTTCCTTATGAATCCTCCACTAGATAGGTCTGTCTACTAACATAAGAATAAACTCACAAATTGACATTTTGTTACCTTTGAACACAACAAAGTTAGAATAAGAGTAGTCAACTGTTTTAAGTTCTCATTTCTTCTTTAACTTATAGTCTCTCGTTCTTAAAGATATTGTAATATTTCTGTAGCTGCTTCACAATAATTTAGACTAGTCTAGGGTTCAGCAATATGAGCAATATCTATACGAGTATAGACTTTAACCTTCATAAGGCTTCTAATTAATGAAGCATAAGGAAATAATTTTCATTTATCATATTATCCTCTAAAGAAGAACAATTTTAAATGTTACACGTGTAAGGATCCGCTTAGTGTAAAACTTATGAGACGAAACTAATGTTCCATTGGATCTATATCGGTGTATTTTGATTCTTATCAAATAAGAAGTATCTCCGAGATCCATCATGTCAAAATATGAGTAATCAATGCTTTGACTCATGTAACATATACTTGTCAATATAATGTCATCTATATAAGGACAAGTTTACATTAGTTGCTCCCACTCATCTTGTGGTAGGTGTACAAATTCACTTAATTGTTGATGAAAAGAGTTGCATTATGATTTCAATTAACCCATGCATGGATTTCATTGACTTATAAAATAAGTGTTCTTTACCGTCAGTTCAGAACTTTTAGGTTATTTTATGAACATGTAGGTTAATGTTAGGGAAAGTTGTTTTAATGTCCATCTAATGCAGTTTTAAGTTATTGTAAGCTACTAGATGAGTAATGATCCTTAAAGAAACCTTTTGTAAAATAGTTAAGAAGGTTCTTTGATAATTTATTCCTTTTTAAGTATAACCTTTAGCAATCAATCGTGCATTTCCATTCGGATTTAGTTTAGTTATGAACACCCTTTGGGTAATTCAACCAAATCCAATATTTTATTCTAATTTATGGAGTCAAGCTTGCTAATAATAATGATCCTTAAAGAAACCTTTTGTAAAATAGGTAAGAAGGTTCTTTGATAATTTATTCCTTTTTAAGTATAACCTTTAGCAATCAATCGTTCATTTCCATTCGGATTTTGTTTAGTTATGAACACCCTTTGGGTAATTCAACCAAATCCAATATTTTATTCTAATTTATGGAGTCAAGCTTGCTAATAATAGCTTCATTCCATTTAGAAGATTGATTGATGCTAATGGCTTAAAAATATGAGTAATCAATGCTTTGACTCATATAACATATACTTGTCAATATAATGTCATCTATATAAGGACAAGTTTACATTAGTTGCTCCCACTCATCTTGTGGTAGGTCTACAAATTCACTTAATTGTTGATGAAAAGAGTTGCATTATGATTTCAATTAACCCATGCATGGATTTCATTGACTTATAAAATAAGTGTTCTTTACCGCCAGTTCAGAACTTTTAGGTTATTTTATGAACATGTAGGTTAATGTTAGGGAAAGTTGTTTTAATGTCCATCTAATGCAGTTTTAAGTTATTATAAGCTACTAGATCAGTAATGAGCCTTAAAGAAACCTTTTGTAAAATTGGTAAGAAGGTTCTTTGACAATTTATTCCTTTTTAAGTATAACCTTTAGCAATCAATCGTGCATTTCCATTCGGATTTAGTTTAGTTATGAACACCCTTTGGGTAATTCAACCAAATCTAATATTTTATTCTAATTTATGGAGTCAAGCTTGCTAATAATAGCTTCATTCCATTTAGAAGATTGATTGATGCTAATAACTTAATTAGAAGAAGTATGATCAGTTAACTTTCCAGCGTCCATTTCAAATTTAGTCAGGTAGGATACATAATCATCAAAGTTAGTAGGCCTTTTGGACGTAGATGACCCCTTGAGTTGATTATTGGGTTTATTAGGAGTTTCAAGTTTATAGATTAGCTCTTGGTTAGGTGCTTTCATTTCAGGTATATTAGGAGTAACACTAGTTTCTAAGTGAGACGATCAGATTACATACATTTTCACAAAGTCGTAGTCGACTCAAAGAACCATGTTCATACGCTCCAAGATAAAGGTCGCTTCCCGCCCTTAGCTTGTGAGAGAATATTATATTATGTTGTAATTAGCAATATTAGAAGGTATTATTTATGAAAATACGGTATTGTATATAACATCTATTGTAAGCATAACTATTAACAAATTATGAATGCAATCACAATTTACACAAACTTACAGATTTATTTTTGTCAATGGTTCAAAATCAACATCTTACTACTCTAATAAATGACAATATTTTCAAGACACGTATCACTCTCTGGTTACTTCTCATCTTTATTTTCCCGCCCCTCTCTTCTATTAAATATTAAATTTTCTATTTCTCTCTCTTAATAAACAATAATCTTTATATTAATAAATCTAATTACGAATACGTATTATTTAATTGTAAATAGTTATTATATCATCAATCAAATGAAATTAATATGTATATATTCACATATATATATATATATATATATATATTCATAAATATAAAATTTTTATTACTAAATATATAACATTTTATTTATTTAACCCGTGTAATACACGGGATTTTAACCTAGTATATATATATATATATTCATACATATATATATATATACATATATATATAGGGGCATGTTCTTTTGAGAACCAACCATATGTTGAGAACCGAAAGAACCGCACAAAACGTGTACATATCGATTTAGTGAAAAAAGTAAAATTCAACAACAATGTTTTATTTATCTCTTTCCACTCTTAGTTTGAGTTTATCTCCTCTCTCCAGAATTTTTTTAAGAAAAGTATAAAAATATGCATTCATTTGTGCATATAGTGTGAGTGCATATATGCTTTTAAAAAAACGACCATAAATTCGAGGTCTTTTAAAACCAAACCTTAAACATATTGAAATGTACATGAATTCTAGTCAATTTATATTATAAATAGAGGAAGAGTTAATGCGGTTCTCACGGTTCTTAACATATTGCTGGTTCTCAAAAGAACATACCCCTATATATATATATAAAGTTTTAGGCGTTTCTTTTGCGTAGTGTTCATCAATTAGATATAGCTTTGTATTTTCTTCATGCCTATATAAAGAGGCATTCATTTCATTTGTAAACAACCTGAATTTTTTTGAATAATATATATATATATATATATACATATATATATATATATATGTATATATGTATATACATATATATATATATATGTATATATATATATATATAGGGGAGGGTTCAAGAGAAAATCACAAGTTAGGTGAAAACCACTAAAAAAACCAATTTTACCCAATCATATAATAATATTTATTTTTTATTTTATTTTATTTGTATTTATTAATAAGAGTATCAATGTAATATTGAACATCTTTACCAAAAAATATTTTTACACAGAGTGTTACGTATACGTAAGTATAAAACAAAAAATTTGTGGTTACGTATACGTAAATCAAAAAAATTGGTTTTGAATACGTATATGTAAATAAAAAAATTGTCTAAAATGATGTGGTTTTCTTGGTTTTAGCCTAAATTTATGATTTTTTTATTGATCCCTCCCCTATATATATAAGTATATATATATAGACCACAATTGGTTTGATTTACGATAAAAAAATATAGATTTAATCACCATCACAAGTTAAAATATATAGAAATTAAACTAGTGGCTCAAAATTGATTTTTTGGTTTACACAATAAAAGTTGGTTTACACATGATCATTTTCCTTATATATATTTATATATTTATATATATATATATATAGGGGAAGGATCAAGAGAAAACCACAAAGTTAGGCGAAAACCAAGAAAACCACTAAAACAATGTGTAATATTATGGGTTACGTATACGTAACCGCAATTTTTTTGTTTTTTTATACGTATGGGTTACGTATACGTAAGCCAATATTTAAATGTTTTTTCGTAAAAAATATGTAATATAACATTGATACTCTTATAATAAAATAAAAAATAAATATTATTATATTTTTGGTTAAAATTGAATTTTTTAGTAGTTTTCTTAGTTTTCGCCTAACTATGTGGTTTTCTATGGAACCCTCCCCTATATATATATATATATATATATATATATATATATATATATAAAGGATCATGTGTAAACCAAAAAAAATCAATTTTGAGCCACTAGTTTAATTTCTATATATTTTAATTTGTGATGGTGATTAAATCTATATTTATTTTTATTGTAAATCAAACCAATTTGTGATATATGTATATATTAACAGTAGCATTACCAAAATGTCGTCACCCAGAGATACAAGTTTAACATTAACAAGGTATGTATATATTAACAGTACCATTTACATGGTACTATTATTTATGTTAGAACATTGCATGCAATAATTAATGTAAATAAGCCTCGCACGTTAAAAAAAAACAAGCATACGCATCACATACTCATTATTATATATTAAGGGTGTGCATGAGTCAGTTTGGGGTAGAACCGAAAATTTGGTTTTTACGAAGCCGTTTGGTTTATGTTTTTTCGGTTTTCGGTTTTCAGTTTTAACAATGGGTTCAGTTCGATTTCGTTTTTTTGTTTTACCAATTATGCTTGAATTTTCTAGATAAAAGAAAAATGACCTAAAATAATGAATTTAAGTCTGAAATTTTGGGGAATTTTTTCCATTAATTGATTATGACACGTTTAGGTCTAAAATTTTTAGGCTACACAATTTTTAGTTTCTTATAAAATACTTACATTTAAAAATAAACATTATAATTTATAAATTCAATAACAAATGAAAATCATAACCTATCATTAATCCAAATATGCGTAATACAAATGTGCATAGAAGCATACAACATAATATAATATATATTATAAAACATGAATGGACACATTATATTATAAAAGTATATATATATACATTTGGTTCAGTTTTTTCCGTGTAAAAAAAATACAAAAATAGAAGCCGAACAGTAAATTTTGGTTTTCAAAATATAAGAAACCGAACCGTCAGTTATTACTTTGAGTCAGTTTTTTTTATTCTATTTTTTCGATTAATTTGGTTTTTTTTCCTCACCCTACCACCTATGATTTTTAGGATAAATCGTTTTGTTAACATTTCTTAATTAAACAAAGAAAAATGATCTTTTAAATGCGAAATAACGAAGGATGTTTTAAATTGAAATAATCAATTTAATAACAGCCCCACAAAAGAAGTCAATTACATTATATTTTTTCTTCATATGTTTAAGGTAAGTGTTGGTTTAGGCTACCATATTTATGTTTGCTTTTGTTGACAATTTCGCTAGAATAGTACCGTACATAATTAAAAAGTCAAATGATTATACCGGGAAGCTTGACTTTTTAGAGAGTGTTCTATTATTCTAAGGTTTGCACACGTGCACGAGCAACTTGACATTCTTCAAGACTTCAAGTGATCATGAAGCTTCAGAGAAATGGCTGCTGGTCCGTCAAACATTTCACATGTGAATCAAAACTAAATCAATCCACCACATACGACCAGTTTGTCAAAACACTTCTTTTTGGGAGAATCCTATTAATATTTATACCACCAAATTCACAATTTCAACACAAAGAAACTCCTGTTGACACCCATGGATACAAACCAAGAAGCCGCCGGGAATGGTGACCGAGGAAGGACAGAAAACAAGTACCGAGGGATCTGAAGGCGGCCTCGGAGGCGGTACGCGGCAGAGATACGTGATCCGAGGAGGAACGGTGCACGTTCATGGCTTGGAACTTTTGACACGGCGGAAGAAGCTGCTAGGGCTTATGATCGAGCTGCCTATGCCTTAAGAGGTCATCAAGCTATTCTTAATTTCCCTAACGACGGCCATTACCGGAATGTTAACTCGTTCGCAGCCGCGATTCCATCGGTTTCCACCTCTTCATCTTCAGTATTGTATTGGGACAACAATGGCGGATCGGAAAGAGAGTGGGTGATTGAATTCGAGTGTCTGGATGATAAGCTTTTGGAAGATCTTCTTGGCAAACATTCTCCAAACAACACATGAGATTAATTAACACGATTCTGGGGGTTTCAATTCTTAAAAAAATGAAATTGTCGAACATGAGATTATTTGTTTAGGGAGTTGCTGAAAATTTATATAACAAAATTAAAAAAAAGGAAGTTAAAGTATGCATTTTAAGTGGCATTCATGTCTAAAATGCATGTTTTAAGCAATATTTCTAGGTGTTTTTCAAAATTTTAGGGTTTTTATCAATGTAAGTGTGATTGGTTGGAAACAAATGTACGTGTGTTATAAATTTGATGGTTTTCAATTATAAATACCAAAAGAATGCGGCTGCTATCCGAAATATCGGAATCTTTTAAAAATTAGTATCCAAATTTGAATCCAAAAATTCGGATATCCGAAATTTCGTATAATTCGGATTCGTAATTTCAGATAATTCGGGTTCGGTTTCAAATTCAAATTTTTTTTAACAGCCCTGATAGATGATGTTTTATTCTCCCTTGATTTTCCATTTAACAAAATTATCACCAACCATCTTTGAAAAACTACTTTATTAAATGCGATAAAAGTAGAAGGATCAGGAGCTACACATTGCGTCCATGGAACCATATTTCATCCTCCCGTGCCATATTTCAATTAACAAAATTATCTCCAACCATTTTATTCTCCCATGCCATATTTCATACAACGTCTTATCCAACCTTTTGGTTAGAGCCATGTTGACTATTTAGGTGACGGTTTCCAAGGCATGACTCTAGAAAAACAAGTTTGTACGACTCATCATCGATGAAACAATATATAGCAAAGTTTGATTTCTCCTCTTAGACACGTCATTATGTTGTGGTGTTCCAGGTAGAGTGAATTACGAAATAATTCCAAAATTCTTAAGATGTTCATCAAAGTCGTAACTCATATATTCACCACCTATATTTGATCGAATGACTTTTATCGTTTTACCACCTATATTTGATCGAATGACTTTTATCGTTTTACTGAGTTACACCTGTACTCCATTCTAGAGAATTTGGAGACCTCAAAGACTAGAATTATATGTTTCAAGAGGTAAACATAATCATAAAGATTGAAATCGTATGTGAATGTTATAAAGTATTTTTCAGCTGCTCTAGACATTGTTCTAAAGGGCCACATGCACCAATATGTGTATAAGACCTAATAGGTCTTTGGCTCTCTCAGCAGTTCCACTAAAGGGTGAATTTGTCAACTTACCACTTATAGCCTTAAACAAGATCCACATATATCAAAGGGCATGAACAAGTGGATTCTAGGATTCCATTAGTTTGGATTGTTGACATACGTTTCTTGCTTATGTGTGATTAAAATCTAACTTAGATGTTTTGGCGTTGAGCTTGTAAATAGAACTATTATTACATGAATTACTTATATAATTTTGATAAATTTCATTTTGAGGTCTAACCTCAGAATAAACTACACCATTCATATAAGCCAAAATATTATCATCCTTAAAACATTAAAAAAAATTCGTTGTTCACATAAACGAGAAACTTAAATAATATCCTTAGTCAAATTAGGGACATAGCCAACATTCTCTAATGTTAATAGTAGGCCATTTGTTAACAAGATTGAATAATGGCATATTGCCTTGATTAAAATATCTGCTCCATTTTTAATATGGAGATCCAAATTGCATGCTCTCAGTTCTCTAACTCTCTTTGGTCCTTGTAACGAATTGCAAATGTGATTATCACATCCAGTATCGAATACACTGGTATTATGGGAAAGAAAGAGTATAGCTATATCGTAAAGATACTTGAAGTGTTTGCTTCAAAAACATTGTGCTCCTTCAACTCCATAATATTCACTACAAGAATTTTAGGCAGATTCAACGACATGTCGTCGAGATAGCCTTTCTCGACGACGAACATGTCGTCGAGAATTCCCCCGTCGGCAAAACTCTGTCGAGATCGCTTGAAAAGTCGTCGAGAAAACGTCGTCGAGATAGATTACCCTTTTCTCGACGACATGTCGTCGAGATTTCCCCGTCGGTAATAACTTTCACTTTTAAAATAAAAAGATAAAATAAAATTTAAATAGGTCAATCTCGACGACATGTCGTCGAGATTGCCTATTTAAATTTTATTTTATCTTTTTTTTTAAATCTGGAAACCTCAATGTCGTCGAGATTGACCTATTTAAATTTTATTTTATCTTTTTTTTTAAATCTGGAAACCTCAATCTCGACGACATGTCGTCGAGACTGGGTTATTTTAAAAAAAATATATTTTCAGTAATTTAATACACAAATATTCAGAACCTGTCAAACCTGTTATATATTAATACATTTCACACCAATATATTACATAAAATATCTAACAAAAGTATACAAATTGTATAAGTTATTACAAATCGTTCAAATAAAAGTTACAACCAAGTTTATTCATCTTCATCGTCGTCATTTTGGTTGTCGGATTGGTTGCGGTCCTGTTGCATCTGTTTCACGGTCTCATTCAGTTCACGAATTTGTTCTTTTAATTCGTTGAATTGAGACTCGGAGAGAGCCGAAACATTAGTGGGCATGTTTCTAACTTTTCTTCCAACTCCTCGGCTCCAACCGCGTCTCTCGCCAAGGGCACGTTTTAGGACCTCTTCCTCATCAACATCTCCGCCTGCTTGTTGCATCCGGGTCAATTCTTCTTGAATTGTATTCTGTAATAAACAAAAAATAAACATATATAAAAAAAATTACAAATCCGACAGCATAACAACTGCAAAATTGATAGCCAACCTACTTAACAATACTCAATAAACATAATAATTCAACAAAACTCAATAAAAACCTATAATAACACCATCAATAACCAATATGATTAATATTCTAGTGTATTTCCCAAACTAGAAATACAATATACAAACTTATTACTCAAATAATTTCTTAAACTACAATAAAGATATATATACTTACCCAATCGTTTTGTGCCCGATCGTTGACCCATGTGCCGTGAGACGTGTGCATACATCTCCAACCATCAATCAGGTTGACGGTTCCAACTTGTTGTACCTATAAACAACAAAAATAATGTTACTAATATTTGACTAACTTATGAATTCATTTTTAGAATAATATTAACAACTTTTTTTACCTCCTCATATCGCCGTTGAGCAAATGACTTGCTCCCACTAGTAGTGGCATATGGTTGTTTAGCTCGGTTTGAAGAATTTTGATTGCAGCATGCAATATGTGCGGGATCAAGGTACAAGTTGTCGATGAGGGAATTCCAATTGCCGGAACTGATGGACTCATGAAGATGATTCCTTGCTTCTTCCACATCCTCGTAACCACCAACCGATTCAAAATGTCTCTTTAAAACATATTTGCGGTCACGATATCTACGGCACAATCATCATGGATGCCCGCAAATAATTGTGGCCACTGCGGTGCGTTACTCCAACTTTCTAAATCAAAGTAATTCTGTAAAAAAAAAGGTAATTAGGAAACACTTAATAATTATGAATGTTAAAAAATTACATTTTATACTTACATGAAGTTTGCGAAATACGGTGCTTTGATGCTCCCTAGGAATAAACTTCCAACCAGAATAGTGTGATGGGATTTCATCTTGAGCAATAGTTATTTGTTGGACAAACCATCGACCGTTCGGACCGACAAACTTGTATGTCTCATGGGTTGGATCAAGCTCAAGTGGAAGTGGCTTGTGGAAGTGGCTTGTGGCAATTTTGGACGAACGCCTCCAGCATATCAAGGTTTCTACTACGGCCCCTTACTTTTTTCGAGGAAGCTGTTACATGAATTTAAATAATTAGCAAATTAAAAATATACACAATATAACTTACAAGACTCGCAGATGTTACATGAATTTGAAGAATTAGCAAACTAAAACAAGTAACTTACAAGACTCGCAATCTGTAGGGAGCCTCCTAGAATTCCCCCGCGGATCACGACCCCCACCGTCACCACCATGTGAACGAGCATAAGTCGCCATATATACCTACATAAATTTGAAGTCAATAAAATTTCAGTGTCTACATACATCAATAAAATATAAGTGTCTACATACATTAATAAAATATAAGTATCTACATACATCAATAAAATAAGTGCCACATACATTACAAGTCAATCAGAATCATCACTAATATCATCGTTGTCGTCCCCATCCGAAGTGTATGTGCCTTCATCATCACCATCATCATCATGTGAACGAGCATAAGTCGCCATTAACACGTATGTGTGAATAAACAAAAGACGGACTTTGCCGATAAGAGTTGGCACATTTTTTACACGGGCAATAAATCTTGCCATCTTCGTCAACATAGTTTTCTGCATTATCTATAAACTTTTGAAAACCTTTTATGAAATCCGGATGATTAAGATCTCGCAGTGCAATCCAACTCTTATCAATTGTCATAACTGTTTTTTATTAACTGATAACACATCAGATGGAATATGTACAAGTGATGGATCCTAACCCAACTTTTGAATATTCTATCTCATATGTATACATTTTAACGGGTTGATTATTCAAGAATAAATCGACAACATTTCCCCTTAACCCTTCAAGTATGTGTATGAAACGCAAAGTCGAAGAGTAGGAGAAATAGCTACCAATTTACTCTTGAATAGTCAACCCGTTAAAACGTATACATATCCTAAATGAGATAGAATATTCAAAAGGCAGTCCCAAACAGGGACAATCCAAAATTCAACTCTATTAGTTAAATTTCGGACGGGTATTTTCTAAAGGGTACAATCCATAATTTATCTATGTTAGTAAGTCAAACACGAACCGTTTGTTTTTTATCAGATTTTTCAAAAAATATACTTTATATAATAAATTAAACTGATTACGTATCTTTTGTTAAAATAATAAACCAATTTTCCAAGATAAATGTGTTAACAAAGGACCGTGTTCGAATTCGATGTGCTAATAAATTGTTACATAATCTAAACAATTTTTAGTTTAATAGAAAAGTGTTACCCTTTTTAATGCAGTCAAATTCAAGCAGAAAGAGAAAGGTAAACAAGAAATCCTATAAATTCGAAGTGTTACCCTTTTTAATGCAGTCAAATTCAAGCAGAAAGAGAAAGGTAAACAAGAAATCCTATAAATTCGTTACAAATGTATTAGATATAAAAAATCATACAAATATAAAAAGATCAAAACGGATTAAATATATACATACATACATACATTCATCTATATTGATCATACAAATAATACATTTCACAAAAAATAAAAAAACAACAATATATTCTTTTAATTCATACAAATACCCAAAAAAATAATGCATACAAGTATTTGATTCAAAACAAGTGATTCGTGTTCTAATTACTAACATATATACATGCACATATTTATCTATACTCATACAAACCATACATATATAACACCACCAATAATACATCTATACAAATAATACATTTCACAAATATGTACAAATACTCAAATAAATAATACATACAAACTATATATTACAAAAAATAAATAACATCATACAATTCATACAAATAATATATACATAACACCACCAATAATAGATGTATACAAACCTATAATTCACCAATTTCACAAATAATCCATACATTTATATACTTATACATCTATATAAACCCATAATTTTCACAAATAATACTTACATTTACATTTATATATATTCATCTATATTATTCAACTAAAAAACAATTAAAACCATACAAACTCTACATCTATATAAATTAACCATTAATAAAAAAAAATGAACCGTACATACTATACATATATATTAATTAACCACCAATTTCACAAAATAATACATATATTCATCTATATTATACAAATAAAAAACAATTAAAACATTTATACAAAACTAAATCTTTCAAATCTAAACCTATTACCAAAATATTAAACAAACATTTAATAATCTATATAAAACTACCCAAATACACTTATAAACACAAAAAATATACATATTACCTCCGGATTTTTCTTGAAACGACGAGATGTCGTCGAGAAAACCCTCAATCTAGCTTCCAATCCGTCCACTTAGCCAAAAACTTCACCTACACCAGATTTATGTTAAAAATTTACAATAATAAAAAAAAATTACAAAAAAAAGTTAAAATCGGGTCTAACCACTTGAATAAGAAGAGTAATTGTGGAGGAGGAGGTAGAAAACGGTGGAATTTGAAGTAAAATGACCGGATTTGTGGGTATAAGTCGAGAGGAAGGTTGAGAGAAAAAAGAGGGTAAAAATGAGGAGGAGAAGGGTTTCTGCGTGGGTTAATACCAGGTAGGACCAGTCTCGACGACATGTTGTCGAGATTGGGTCTTTTTATTTTAATTATTTTAGTTATTAAATAAAAATAGTTTTTTTTATTATATACCAGTCTCGACGACATGTCGTCGAGATTATGTATTTTCTTTAAAAATAATTTTTTTAATATTTTACTAGGTAAAAAAAAGGAAAAAAAATTTAAAAATACCAATCTCGACGACATGTCGTCTAGACCAGTATTGGGTAGGTGCCAAAAGTTTTCACCTTTTCCCGGTTAACCATCGCCGACGACGTGTCGTCGAGAAAAGGTGAAAAAAAGTGAAAATGGCCTGAGACCATCGCCGGCGACGTTTCGTCATATTTGGTCAATCTATCGCGACGACATATGTCGTCGAGATTGCCTCGTCGAAACTGCCTAGTTTTGTTGTAGTGACTTACGTTTCTTTGAGTTTGCTTAGCAATTTGCCTTTTAGCAACAGTCTTTCCTTTAGCTACTGCTATGCCCTTGCCTTTTTCCTTGCAATTTCCTTTCCTGTTTCTCCCATCTTTAAGTATGAGATAATATATTTCCAACCTTTCATATCATGTTTTAAGATAAAACGATGATTCCTACAATATCTAACGTTGCCGTTAAAAAAAAAGATAAAACGATGATATGATCTCGGTAGAGAGCTTAGAATCAGATTCACAGATAGCTGATGGTCTAACGTAAGACCACTTTTTCTCAAGCCCATCAAGAAGATTTCTCAATTTCAAAACATGAGAGCCTACATGTGTACCATCCTTCATATGATATGAAGTTAGAGTGTTTATAGTTCTCGAACGCTCTAACAAATATTGTTGTTTGAAATTTTCAGCCAAATTCTCAATCATATCATAGGCAATGTTGTTAGAACATTTCCTTTAACCGTTACATAGTGTCATATGTACCATAGAACTCCAACTTACTTTGAAGTTTAGGGGTCATGATATCAAGCATTATGAATGCTACATTAGATGAATCATTCATATGTTTGTTCCAGGCTTCCTTGACTAACCTAGGTGCATTTATAAGAGGTTCATTAGGTATGGGAGTCTGTAAGAGGTTCATTAGGTATGGGAGTCTGTAGAATGTAAAAACTCTTGTAGGCCTCGAGAAAAATTCTCAAATTGTAGAATCATCTTAAGAAGTTTTTTAGTGTTGACATTCTATTTGCCCAGGGTGGACCATAGAGATCGGATGGAGTTAGTGTTAGTAGTGTCTAGAGACATATTGTAACACCCGAAAACCGACACTATTATTTTGGGCTTTAATGAAAGAAAGTAATAAGGAAATGGGCCTAGGAGGTGTGGGCTTGGTCTACAAGAGTCCCTTACGATGTGTTCCCAAGTTTACTAGAGGAGAGAAAAGAAAAGAACATGTTCTTTTCCTTTCTTTTCTTTTTGTTTCATTTCTCTCCAAATCTCTCCAATTTGGGAGGATAGAGATAAGCTTATTTTTCCCTTAAATCCCTCCATTTCTCTTATTTCCTCCCATTTTCTTTTTTTTCCTCCCTTAAAAAAAACTCTGGAAGAAGGGTTACATCCCTTCTTTTCCCTTCTTTTCCTTTCTTAAATAAGTTTCGGGAACACAGCGTTAACCCTAACACTCATCAAATCTTAGCATCCAATCTCCATATTCACCTAAAATTGTAGAGAGAGAGGGTGTTTCTAGAGAGAGAAAGCTTTAAAGGTTCACATATTGGCTCAACATCTGCTACAATCATCGTTTCCATCGATTGGAAGCAAAAAAGCACTTATAAAAGTCATCTTTGACGTATAGATCCAACCTGGAATCTCTGTTTTGTCTAAAATGGGTTTTTGGGGTAAAACTAGGGTTTTCACCTTAAAGGTTAGATTTTTACGTGTTAAAAAATTAACAATGCTTGAATCTAGCTTCATGAAAGCTACATAAACGACTTGCACGTAAAAATTAACAACGCTTGAATCTAGCTTCATGAAAGCTACATTAGGGTTTGCTGTTCTTGAGGAGACACTACATCTTCATATGGCGACACAAATCGGGGACGACGCTATACGTTTCCCGAGGTTCGCTAATGATTGAGACATGTGTCACTCCATTTGGCGACACTAGGTTGACGAAACTAAAGAGTGTCGCCATGCATGTACACGACACTATAAGTACACCACAAATGAACAACACTAAGTCCAGAACGAAAGTTCTGGCGACACTAATTAGACAACACTGATCCCTTGCGAAGATATCACCAGGCGACACTGTCAGGCGACTCTAGTGTTGGCGACACTAACAAAGTTTAACCGACTCTAGTGTTGGCGACACTAACAAAATTTACGCTACATAAACGACTTGCACGTAAAAATTAACAACGCTTGAATCTAGATTCATGAAAGCTACATTAGGGTTTGCTGTTCTTGAGGCGACACTACATCTTCATATGGCGACACAAATCGGGGACGACGCTATACATTTCCCGAGGTTCGCTAATGATTGAGACATGTGTCACTCCATTTGGCGACACTAGGTTGACGAAACTAAAGAGTGTCGCCATGCATGTACACGACACTATAAGTACACCACAAATGAACAACACTAAGTCCAGAATGAAAGTTCTGGCGACACTAATTAGACAACATTGATCCCTTGCGACGATATCACCAGGCAACATTGTCAGGCGACTCTAGTGTTGGCGACACTAACAAAGTTTAACCGATTTCACGTATTGAATTCGTACAAATCACGTAGCACTTGTCTAGCTGAAGCTTAGTAAGTTTCACACAGTATACTGAATACCAGGTGAGTTCTAGGTCCCCCTTTTGTCTATGATTTTGGGCTAAGGTGCATACTCGTATGATGTAAAGTTTTTAAGGCTATAAGTGCTAAATAGTAAAGAATAAAATAGGTTGAACACAATTACATGCCTAAATGAATGATGATGTATTATATGACATAATGTGTCAAAGTGCCAAAATGAATGATATAGAATATAAAGGGCTTACGTATAACGTGCCACCACAGTTAAAATATAAAAGGGGTAATACGTGTAAACGTGCCAACAAAGTAAATGATGAAACGGTTACCATGTGGTAAACGGGTTTAAAGAATAAAGGGATTAATCATAGTAATATGTTAATCTAATGAATGATAAAAACGGTTGTCCATGTGGCAAACAAATGTTAATGACTTAAACAGAATGATATGTGTAATACGTGATTTAGTGACAACTACTGCGGTAGACAGACGAAACGACTACTTCGGTACATGGACGAAACAACTACTTCGGTAGACGGTCGAAACGGACTACGACGGTAGGACGGATGAAATGGTTACTTCGGTAAATGGATACGACGACAGGCAAATGAAACAACTACGACAGTAGATGAATGAAACAGACTGTTACACCGCATGTGGCAGACGGATGTTAGACGGCTACGATGGTAGACGATATGATAAACGAACTACGATGGTAGGTGTAATCCCCAGAAAATTCCGACATTTATTTTAACTATTCCGGCAAATTGTAATTTCATTTTTTTATGATTCGCATTTATGAAGGTATTCTATTTATTCATTAAAATTCATGAGTGTGCATACATACTTATATGATTGTTATGAAATAAATATATACACTTTGTTATAATAACCAAATCTGAGCTTACAAGCTTTGATTATGAATTGATATCCTGTATATGTTTACTTATAAATATATATGTGACTATATATATGCACACATGAAAAATAAACCATTTAAACAATTTATTATGAAAATATAACATTGATAATTAACATTGGTAGTATTTTTAAATTACTAAAGGTAAATAAAACAAATAAGTATATAATTACATTTATAAATATTTTAAATATGAATTATGATAAAATGAAGTCATAAACGTAAAATTAATGAGCACTTAAGTTAAAATATATTATGAAATTAAAAACTATTCTTCATATTTTACAATCTTAGTCCCTATAACAAATTAAATTTTGTGAATAAGCCCATGATACTACCCTATAAATGGAGCTCTTATTTCACTTGTATTATTCGCACCTCAACGATCCTCTAGGGTTCTCTAGCTACTAAAGGTCGTTCTTCTTATCTTTTGGAAGATTTTAGCTTAAATCCTTTCATTCTAAGTAAGTTCTTCTTATGTTCTTGCTTGTTCATACTTTTCCTTTCAAAAATCTCTCATAACTAGCTAGATCTATGATCCCTAACATGTTTATGTTATAATCATAGACCTATCCAAGATCAAAAGCCCTATTTTAATTAAACTTGTTCAAACTTTTATTTAAAAGCTTGGTTTGATCTTTCTTACTCCTTTCAATTTCAAAAATCATGTTTTTACTAAAAATCCTTATTTTTAAATTAAATTATTTAATATTCAATTTCTATCCTTACTAAACTCATATTTTCACTTTAGCCTATATACTTTCCAAACACAATGTAAACTTGGTTAAGTATGCAAATAGAGTAAATTTCAAATCAGTATGTAGTTATCTGTTAAACATTAAAGTTCTGGCAAGGAAAAGACGGTGTTCTGATCCGACCAACTCTTTCCTGGGAACTTTTCTGTTAGAGGTACTACTCTGAAATGATAATTATTCTAGTGTATAACAACCACTTTCAACTAATTATAATTATGATTATAAACTCATCTCTTTACAAATATTTATACAAACTTTTATATAACTTATTATATTATATGAAAACATTTAAAACACAATTATATACTTTTAATTAATAATTAAATTATGGTTTAATTATTAATTAATTAGAACATTATTATACTTTAAATTTTGGTTTAATTACCAACTAATTAAATCATTATTTTTTAACACTTATTTTTTATAAATCAAATGAAATGTTTTATTCATTTATTTATGTAGTAAATTATTTAATTACTCAACTAATTGTTACTCATTTATTTATTCATTTATCCATCTATTAATTTATTCGGTTACGAATAAAAGAAAGCTACTTATTTATTTATTTGTGTATTTATTTACAAACAAAAGAAACTTAATTATTTATTCATACGTTTATATAATTATTACAAACAAACAAAATCTTCATTAATTCTTTCACTTATTACAATACACATATTTATCAAATATTTACAAAAAATATTATTTGCAACTCAAATAATTATTTTATTATTAAAATGAGGATATCCACATCAATCTCCTCGCACATTAGGATTCCCTATTTCAGTTGTACAAATCATTGATACATATATTACATCAAACATAGGTTAACCTTGTGGTTAACTAGAACATTTGTTCAACAAACAATATACTTGTGTGACATCCAAGCTACTCATTGCAAGGTGAGTTTACATAGTCCGTTTTTACTATTTTTACTTTTTGGGGTGGAAGATGTCATTAACTATATTTCATACACAATTCAATACCTTTGTCCTTATGCTTTGATCTTTACACTTTATATTTGAACATCTTGGTGACCATTGCATATGTTTCATGCAAGTACATTCATTAACTTGCAGCCCAAGCCTAAGGTAGTACTTAACATGATCATTTATAGGGGAATCCGAAACTATAACTTACCACAAGACCTTGGTGGGTTTTGTTGGGTATCAACTATAACTTGGAGTATCCGCTTGCTCCTTTTTTTTTTAAATGGCAAACAGTGGGATTGCGTATCTAGTTTTCTATTATCAGGCTTGAATTGTACGCTTGGAACCTTGTATGTTTTCACATATATGCTTTAGACATGCTTTGAACATATTGAATTGTAAACCTATACTTAACTTTTGTTTGGTGCAAACCTGTGTTACTCACCAACTACTTGTAGGTGACATTTACTCACATGTTTCAGGTGCACCAGTTTGAGGACACTACTTGATCACTTAGGACTTTGGACCTAGCTTTATTAAAGATTAAATTCAACTTATGTCATGTTTGAACTCTTTGTTTTCCATTTCTATTTGTAACAGATGTTTTAATTATGATGAAATAATATTAACACTTGTTAATAGATGATCATGTGGTTATGAACAACCGCGTCAGCCCCGACATATAATCCTTCGCCGGACGGGGTGTGATAGATTGGTATCAGAGCCATGGTTATAGGGAATTAGTTTATTATACACACATGACCTAGACTATAAACTAGGAGTCCCCAAACATGAGTTTAGCTCGTGTCTTTTATTAGGAACTCCACTCTATACTCATTTATACACATACTTACCCACATTTATCTACTTTTGCCTACATGAACTACAACAATCTAAGGACTACATGAAACTACATGGATTACTTGGAACATATTCTTAGTCTATAGTCTATAACCTTAGGGAACCTTGGCATAATTATCCTACATATTATCTAGTGCATTACATGAATTATCTTATGTGCTATATTACTTGATAACCTACATGTTTACAAAAAAACCGCTACTCCTGTGATACCTTATTTGCTACACTATTTGAACTGTTTGCACAATACCTATTTGATATCACTAAATGCTATCCTAAGTTTTGACATACAATAAAATTTTCAAATCCCGTAAAAGTGTTGGGTTCTGAAAATTAGTAGAGAACATGTGTAATCCGGAAGGGTGAGTGCCTGTACTTTGAGTCTTCTGTCTAGGAAAGCATTTCATATAAATCCAAATCAATCGAAGGATCAGTATGATTTCCTAGGAATTCTCGAAGTGAGTGTTCACCTATAGGCTAAAGCATGTCTTCTTGAAAGTATAAGAACTTGAATCACTTTGATTTGTCATAGCATCCATTCAGTTATACGCCAGGTGAATGTAATCTAAACACCATCGGCTTAATTATTATAACTTGGTACACAAGTCTAAACCTTATATTTTATCCTTACACTTAATCATATTTAAGTCAACTATACCTCTTCATCCTTATGCCTTGGAAATTTTATCACCCTTATTATCATTTGCAAAGGATTTAAACCCTTAGCCCTTACCATCCGAGGAAAAGAAGCTGCTTCAATAGGTGAAGCACACCTTTGAACCACAAGACACAATCCCTAACGATTCTCACCATAACCATGAGTTCAAATAATAATGTCACTTGTACATGATGGCTAGAAGAGTGGGTGTGAGTCCATGAAATATTCTGACTAAGGAAAGACTGAGTACTTCAGTGTGTCCTTTGTGACCCACCTCTCTTTCATGGGAATCCTTATCGTGGGTACACTACTTATAGGTCAAGTGTTACTCCTAATATATTATTATAAGAACTCGGTGTTATGACTAGTCAAATTTTTAACTCATGAATACATTTGTACTTAACAACTTACCATTACACTTACGATCTTTTCTTGCTAGACATGGTATCTTACCCTCCTAATTCCCCTAAGAATCACCCTAAATCAGAGTCAACACAAGAGGAATACTTTGGGTCCCTATCACCGGATAACTAGTCACTGGTATGAATACCTGCCAGATCCATGTTTGGCTGCAGAGCAGATTGGCTTAGGAGCAGACTTGAGACTCCGAGAAGTTGAATCACCTTCGAGAGACCCTTATTTAACACCTAAACTGTAACATCTAGATCTTGGAGGAGCACAAGACAAGGAACCTACCAGTGCCTTAGGAGTTCCACCTGATACCGCTCACTTATATATAAGGACCATAAAGTTTCTGAGGCAAGGAGTAGAGACCAGGGAATACTGATGCACATACGGAAATAACTAGGGCTGACGCCAGGTTTGCAATACGAATAACTACAACGATGTCCATCTTGGTACTCGTCTGCTTCCTGGTGGAAAGCTATCTGAGATGTTAGACGGATACCCTATTTCGCGTCTTCTTAAAAACTTAAATTGAAACCCATATCCTGTACCCAAATATAAATGTTATTATTTTTAACTCTCCTTAATGATTGATATCTAAATCTTCTTTGTAAACTAATTATCTTGTTATTTTCCCGATTTAACTAATATAATTATTTTGTTCAAACAAAACCTTTATCAAACTCTTGATTTATAGATTTTATCTAGAGTATAAATTATTTACAAAACCCATTTACCTCGTAAAGAAACTTAATACCAGTCTTGTACCAATGGTTTTATAAAAGTAATAACAAGTATTTCATCCTTTTTATGATGACTTGATTAACTATTTTATTATGACTTTTTATTTCGTTAAACTAATTATTATTTAAATTTTGGCTTATTTATTAAATAATAAGGCCATTATTATCTTTTGAAACATTTGATTTATGATAATCGAATTAAAAGGTTTTTATTTATCCAATTATCCATCCGCTCAAATTATTATTCCACTTATTTATTAGTTTATAAACAAGAGTATAAATTTCAATTACCTGTTTATTTACAAACAAAAAAGCACAAATTAGATATTCATGTACACATTATGCTAATTACCTGCAAAACCTTCCCATCATCTTGCATCTTCGGGAATGTATGAGCTTACTAGTCACTTCAAGGAGATGAATCATTTCGCATAGACGTTAACCACCCATATAAACCTCAACAAAAATTGAAAACTTAAAACCCAACTACCTACATGATACATGAATGTCAAGCAACATGCTTGGCTGCAAAACTCGATCACCTACAAAATTTGATAGCTTATGTTACTCATGAGAGTCGATTACTTACATATGAACGTCCACATTGTATGTGAAAACTGATCTGTTTACATCATACATGAAACTTAATTAGTCACATTATACACGAAACTTGGTTGTTTGCAATATGCATGATACTAGATTGTTCACATCACACTTGAAACTTACTCGTTTGCAATATACATGATACTAGCTTGTTCACATGATACAAATACTTGGCTGTTTACAATATACATGATACTATATTGATCACAATATAGACGGAACTTGATTACTTGCAACATGCATGACACTAGATTGTTCACACAATACGTGATACTTGGTTAATTACAATATGCATAGTACTATATTATTTACGCTATACATGAAACTTGAGTGACTACATTACACACAAAACTAGACGGTTTACATTGTTTGCAATTAATTGCCCACTATATACATGAGGCATGATCGTTCACTTTTTCCATGAAACTTAATAGCTATAAAACTACTCGGGGTTTGGCGTATTCTTGTTCAAACACGAGAAATCTATAAACTTTGAGTTACTCAGGGTTTGACGTATTCTTGTTCAAACATGAGAGAGCTATAAACTTTATGGATAACCTGGAGGGTATGCCATCTACTTAGGGTACCCATGTATGGGGTTGTGTCACCTTGTTAGTCTTTACTCCCTGATTGACTTTACCATCTAGACACACAATTAATCATTAGCAACTCATGTATGAAAACAATAATAAACTAAATGTTTTTGGGTGTTTCCCTCACCTCTGTACCCACACACAATATAATGATCTATACGGATCATACGACGATTTGAGTAATTACGGGTGCACACGTAATTATAAAAATCAGCGCATGGAAAACATAGTAAATTCTATCGTGTGTGATGACATAAAACCTATGGTGAAATACAGTAACGAAACTAACGGGATATGGTAAGGGCATAGTAGATATACCGCTGGTACATCCTATATATAGGTGTTCATGTCACTGGATTACTGTATAAGGATGGAAATAAGGATGGACGGGATAAAATTTACTCAAACATAGTAATTTACTATATATAGGATGTACCAGCGGATGCTTTAATTATGTAACGGATTAAAGATTAAATTCAACTTAGCTTTATTAAAGATTAAATTTACTATATATTTGGACCTAGCTTTATTAAAGATTAAATTCAACTTATGTCATGTTTGAACTCTTTTTTTTCCATTTCTATTTGTAACGGATGCTTTAATTATGACGAAATAATATTATCACTTGTTAATAGATGATCATGTGCTTATGAACAACCGCATCAGCCCCGACGTATAATCCGCCGCCGGCCGGGGTGTGATAGTAGGATGGATGAAACAGTTACTTCGGTAAATGGATGTAAAATGACTACTACGGTAGACGGATGAAACGTCTACGACGGTAGACGAAAGTTATGACAACTACTTCAGTAAACGGACGATGTAACTGATGGGTTGGTTTATTCCTCGATTTTAAAGCATTTAATTCCATTTGTTTTTGTTAAATTGAGTGTTAGAATACACTACTTTGAGATGTTTGTGTTTTGCAGGCTTCGATGGGTTTAAGGTGTATTTTCAATACTTTTTGAGGCTTTACAAGACCTTAAGATGAATTCTATCAAGGTCGGGATCAAGAAACGAGGCAAAAAAGCAAAAAAGGCGGAATTTGACAATGTGGGCGTCCCATATTCTCAGCCATGCGTCCTTGAGCCTTCAGAGGGGCGTCCCAAATGTTGCCCTGAGCGTCCCAGACGTCAGGCCTGTGCGGAAAATTCGTAACTGCCCAAATTAACCGATTTTTAAAGGGGTTTTGGGAATTTTTTACCGATCCGTCGATTTGGGGGTTCTCTAGTGCGAAAAAGGCTATTTCCAAGATTCCAATTCATCCCAAATCATCTTCCATCACACAATTGAAGATCAAATCAACGCTTTTGAAGATCAAATCAACATCATGAATGGGTACTTCATTCAAGATCATCTTCGGGTGGATAGTTATAAGTTTTCTAGGGTTTTACATTGCACTTTTGGTTTGAAACATTAACATGGATAATCATTCGATTGAGTTTACATGCTTTGATTGTTAGTATTGTCATGAACTTGTGATTGTTGAGATTTTCTTGCATCGTTGACATTATGAGATGATGATTGCTATTAGTTTCAATTCATGTTAGGGTTTGTTTCGTATTCTTTATTCATAAAGCATACGTTTATCTGAAATACATATAGTGAAGGTTTTCTTGCACCAATTACATATGTTAGACGAGCGTTGATGCCTCCAATTGAATATTCATATTAACAAGTCATCGATATCGTTGTATTTCATAGAAATTCAAACCATTTGTATGAAAGTATCGTAGTTGCTTGCAAATCCAGAATCCCGGGTGTGGTCTTTTCTCATATTATTGTTTACAAATTCATTATAATCACCGTGTTTGCTAAATTGTTAGTCATTGTCTTATTATTACTTCAAGTTACAACTCATTATTATGTTCTAACTACAATTCAATTGAACCACATCATTAGTTCAACAATTTCTCAACTTTAAAGAATCTAGAAGTCCTTCATAAAAGAATAATAAATTGAGTTACACACCGACCACAATCTCTTCGTGATTCGACACCCTTCTTACCCTAACTAGTTTAAGGTGATTAGGACACACATGTATCTTATCTTTGATCGGTACCTTCGACAACCAATCAGTAACGGCTACTTCGGTAGACGGAGAAAACGACTACTTCGGTAGACGGATGTATGTAACTTATGTTCTTAAACAAAATGAATACGCTCTATGTTTATATAAGTACGTTACGATAAGATGAAAAATGAGTGGTTATTGATGATGATTACTTGAATGATAAAACTAGAACTCACCGGCCTTAGTTGACTTTTACCATCCATCTCAGGTAAAGAAAAAGAAAATATATGATGAAAGACGAGTTGGCTGGAGTAGGCGCGTGGCTATCCGACACAAGACTGACTTCCTGAACAGAGTTTATGTTATGACTAATGTTTGTAGATAATGAATGTTAAAAATTTAATTAGTTGACATTTTTATGTTTGAACAATTTGCTGTAATTCCGCTGCACGAATGTTTTAAAATTTATGATATTCGAGTACTGAGCTATATGTTTTTGTGTAAATCCAACGAGTGAGTTTTCCTGGTATCACATCTACAAACAGAGCTATAAGTGGTTTAATGTAAGGCCCCAAACCCGGGAGGCCCCACTTGTTAGATTTACTCATTCACAAACAGTTCTTAAACATTAATATCAAATAATGCAGCGGAAAATTTCATTAAAACTTAAACATTACATCGTTCAACATGCGGAAGCGTAACATTGTTAATTACATAAACATAACATGAACAACTTGTAACATGATGCCAGTCTTCATAATCAACCGGGTAACTCTTCTCGCTTGCCAAGCATCACCGTCCATCATCCATACCTGCCTTAACCTGAATGTGCATACTAAAAAGTCAGCTACGCTGGTGAGTTCTAGTTTTAACATAAAACTTTAACTTCAAATAATTTGCCAAAAACATAACTTCGTACTTCATTTAATAAAAAGCGTACGTAACATAATGCAATAACAAAACATAACACTTCATAAACATAAGTCAACGAACATATCGAATCTGCGCCTTCTCGTAACCGTCAAATCCAAACGTTACATACTGGTCGAATGAACTAAGGATCACCACCACTAGGCCCATCATCACCGTACTGTCCTTCGGGTGAGGAACTCCTAGGGCCCGATACTTAGGTCATCCAACCCTTCAAGCACGGCGTCCCAAAGGATAGCGCGTACCAAACTTCAAGCACTGCACCCCGTAGGGCGCAAGTACCAAACTTCAAGCACGACTACCCCGTAGGGTAAATCGTACCAAACTTCAAGGATCACGATAATCCCCTTGACGACAGTCATCGCCCCAGTTGTACAACAGTTGGCCAGCCACAGAGGCCCCTAAAAGGTAAAGGCCCATACTTCCCATCCCTTAACCTTCATTCCCTAAGGAATATTGGCAGATTCGTTCGTTTGTGACTTTCATAAACCTTCGGTTCTTTTACTTCAAAAACTTCAGTTAAAGCATTCGTACATTTTATTAAAATCATTCATTCATTCATAAACACTTCGTAAACTTCATAAACTTCTTTTGACAAAATATTTCATAAACACTTCTTTCAAAACCTTTCCTTCTAAAACATCCTTCATAAACATCATTTTATAAAACATTACATACAACCTTCATAAACATCGTTTTATAAAATCGTCACATCGTTACGTATGCACACCAGCCCAAAAACATTATTAAAACATTTAAAAAGGGGGCTTCTAGAACTCACCTTATAAGCTAGTCTCGGTTGTCCTAAACGAAGGTCCAACAACGTCACTTCCGATCTGAATTGATTAGTTAAATACACATCAGACTGATCCCGACTCTAACGGTTTAACCATTCTAACATACTGACTTCACTGAACCAGTTCTGATGTCTGCGCACTTGGTAAGTGCGCAGACCCTGCTGCCTGCGCACTTAGCAAGTGCGTAGACCCTGTTGCCTACGCACTTAGCAAGTGCGCAGACCCTTCCTCCTGTGCACTTAGCAAGTGCGCAGGACCCTCTTCCTGCGCACTTAGCAAGTGTGCAGGACCTGCTCCGTGCGCACTTAGCAAGTGCGCACGACCTGTTCTTCGCGAAAAACCCTAACTTTCGCATTCGGTCTGATCATGTCAAGATCCCGAACCTGTTTGCATTCAAAACGTTCGTTTTCCATTAAGGAACTCAAATCCATGATTATCTTTCAGTTTCATCCGTTCAAACCTTACCTTTTCACCCAAAACCCGAAAAACCCAAAAACGAACTAAAACTCAGATTTAGGTCGGATCGTTACCTGAATCGAGCTTCTGATCCGGAGGTTCTTCTCACGAGTGCAAGAGACACGAGCGGGTTCAATCTTGTGCGATTCCGACACTTTCTCTCTCTACGGTTTTTCTCTCTCTAGAATTACAAATGAGAGAAACATGTGGTGACCTTGGCTATTTATAGGGGAGACCTCCCCAAGCCCGGTTCGCGACTGACCCGGCCCGACTTCGGCCCGCTTGAACTTGTTAACTTTATTTCTCGACATTTTGGGATGTTACAAGTCTACCCCCCTTATAATAGGTTTCGTCCCCGAAACCTATCACAAGTCAAATAATTGAGGGTACGACTCCCTCATTTCCGCCTCCGTTTCCCATGTAGCCTCTGATCCCTTTCGGTGCCTCCATTGGACTTTAACTGATGGAATAACTTTATTACGCAAACGCTTCTCCTTTCGGTCTATGATAGCCACGGGTTCTTCAATTTAATTAAGGCTGTTGTCGACCTCGATGTCAGTAAGTGGTACGTGAGCCGATTCATCCGCCAAACACTTTCGCAAGTGTGATACATGGAACGTAGGATGAATCCCACTTAACTCATCAGGCAACTCCAACCGATAAGCGACTTCCCCAACCCGTGCCATTATCCTGAACGGTCCGACAAACCTCGGACTTAACTTTCCTCTCTTCCTGAATCGTATGATTCCCTTCCAGGGTGACACTTTCAACATTACTCTGTCCCCAACATCAAACTCGATAGGCCTTCGTCGTCTATCCGCATAGGATTTCTGGCGATCTTGTGCAGCCTTCATTCGAGCTTTAATTTGATCAAACCTTTCCGACGTTTCTTTTATGACTTCCAGACTTCCTAACTCCTTCTGTCCAATCTCACCCCAACAAACCGGGGTCCTGCATCTTCTACCATACAACATTTCGTAAGGCGGCATGCCTATAGTCGTGTGATGACTATTGTTGTAGGAGAATTCGGCTAACGGCAGATGACTGTCCCAACTGCCACCGAAGTCAATAATACAAGGACGGAGCATATCTTCCAATGTCTGAATGGTCCTTTCGGACTGACCATCCGTTTGCGGGTGGTATGCCGTGCTGATATTAAGCCTTGTGCCCATCGCCTCGTGAAATCTTTTCCAGAACCTCGACGTGAATCGTGTGTCCCGGTCAGATACGATCGTCAAAGGCATCCCATGCCGTGCTACTACTTCGTTGATAAACACTTCTGCTAACCTTTCCGACGAGAACGTCTCGCGAATAGGTAGGAAATGAGCACTCTTCGTTAATCGGTCCACAATTACCCAAATGGTGTCATGACCTTTAGCTGTGCGGGGTAGCTTGGTTATGAAGTCCATGGTAATGTGTTCCCACTTCCATTCTGGTATGTCAAGTGGTTGAATCTTTCCATACGGTTTCTGGTGTTTAGCCTTTACTTGCGAGCAAGTCAAACACTTGCTTACATACTTCGTTACATCATATTTCATTCCAGGCCACCAGTAGTCCTTCTTCAGGTCTTGGTACATTTTTTTGGTACCGGGATGGATAGAGTAACGAGACTTATGAGCCTCATCCAAGATTTTGGTTCTAAGTTCGCCACCCATAGGTATCCATACCTGTCCATAACGTGTTCTAACACCAAGGGTGTTATATTCCAACTTGTCCTGTTGGCTAACCATCCTTTCCTTCTTTATGTTTTCTTCTTTAAGTGCCTCATCTTGAGCCTTTTCGATTACTCTCATCACATCCGATGTTACCACCAACTGGCAAGCTTTCACTCTAATAGGAGTAGGCACATCCTTTCGGCTTAGAGCATCAGCCACCACGTTTGCCTTTCCAGCATGGTATATTATTTCACAGTCACAGTCTTTCAATAGTTCCAACCATCGCCTCTGCTTCATATTAAGTTCCTTTTGTTCGAAGAAGTACTTCAAACTTTTGTGGTCGGAGTAAATAGTAAATTTCACCCCGTACAGGTAGTGCCTCCAGATTTTCAATGCAAATACGACAGCAGCAATACCAAATCATGAGTCGGATAGTTGACTTCGTGAACTTTCAACTGCCGCGACGCATACGCAATCACTCTACCGCGTTGCATCAACACACACCCTAATCCCTGACCCGACGCGTCAGAGTATACCACCAGGTCTTCACTGCCTTCGGGAAGGGCCAAGACTGGAGCTTGGGTTAGCTTCTCTTTCAATTCCTTAAACGCCTCATCCTGGGTCGAACCCCATTCATACTTTACCTCTTTCCGAGTCAACTTTGTCAATGGCGAAGCTATTTTCGAAAATTCCTGGATGAATCTCCGATAGTAGCCTGCCAATCCCAGGAAACTGCGGATTTCAGTTGGCGTCTTAGGAATATCCCATTCCCTTACCGTCACTATCTTTGCTGGGTCAACCATAATGCCGTTCGGGTTAATGACGTGACCTAGGAATTGGACTTCCCTAAGCCAGAACGCACATTTGGAGAACTTAGCATACAACTTCTTCTTCTTCAGAGCTTCCAATACTTCCTTTAAGTGACACGCGTGATCACCCTCATTCTTGGAGTAGATAAGGATGTCATCGATGAACACTATTACCGATCGATCCAGCATCGGTCGACGCACCCTATTCATCAAATCCATGAACGCTGTAGGGGCGTTCGTCAATCCAAAAGACATTACGCGGAACTCAAAGTGTCCATAACGTGTGCGAAATGCCGTTTTCGGTATGTCTTCTTCCCTCACCTTCAACTGATGGTACCCGGATCGAAGGTCGATCTTGGAGAACCAACTTGCGCCTTGTAATTGATCGAACAGGTCGTTGATCCTGGTAAAGGGTACTTGTTCTTCACCGTACGTTTATTCAACTCGCGATAATCAATACACATTCTCATCGAACCGTCTTTCTTCTTTACAAACAACACCGGAGCACCCCACGGCGAGATGCTCGGTTGGATAAATCCTTTCTCAAGTAACTCGTCTAGTTGGACCATAAGTTCCTTCATCTCCACTGGTGCTAGTCGATATGGAGCCTTAGCCACGGGCTGGGCATCTGGTACTAAGTCGATTCGAAATTCAATCTCTCTGTCGGGTGGTATCCCAGGCAAATCCTCTGGAAACACCTCCGGGTACTCGCGTACCACAGGTACATCGTCTAGTTCCTTCACTTCCTTACACTTGTCAATTACGTACACCAGATAAGCCTCGCATCCGCGCCTCAAGTAATTTGTTGCCTTAATCATCGAGATGACGTTTGGCATCGGGGCGTCACGATCTCCAAAAACCTCGACTTTGCTACCATCCGGAGCCTTGAGTTGGATTATCTTTCTTTTACATATGATTTGTGCTTCATTGGCAGTTAACCAATCCATACCCAACACAACATCAAACCCTCCCAAAACCATAACAAACAATCTGACAGGGAATCTATGACCTTCTATCTTTATCGTGGAGTTGTCAACTACATCGGTCACCCCTTCGGTTCTACCCTCAGCGGTTTCTACGCTAAAGGCCCTTTCTAGCTTACTCACATTGTACTTCACTCGTTTACAAAAAGTCGCAGATATAAAACTCTTACTGGAACCCGAATCAAATAACACAGAAACAAGAGTGTTGTCAAGGATGAACGTACCTGACGCCACGTTGGGGTCCGCCCTGGCCTGTTCCTGCGTCAGCGCATAGGCGCGAGTCTTTGCTTGGGGTCTCTCTTCTTTCTTCTCCGGGCCTTTCCCTTTCCCAGCTTGACCCATTCTGGGCTTGGTGCATTCCCGACTCATATGACCATTTTCCCCACAATTGTAGCATTTGTAGCCTTGCGGGCATTCACGGGAGTAATGTCCGGTCTTGCCGCATTTAAAGCATAGATTCGATCCTAACCGACATTCACCCGCGTGTCTTACCCCACATTTCCCACAGACTGTCATCTCGCCTACCCTGGCCTGCTTGTCCCGAGCCCCAAACAACTTCCCACCCGATCGTTTAGCGGGAAAACTCAACTTCTTCTTAGGCTCTTCAATGGCAACAACATTCAGAGCCAGATCATCAAATACCACGCCGCTCAGTTCTACTACCGAATCATAAGTAGTAGGGGCGTTTGCCTTAACATAGGTGCGGACCTGGTCCGGCAACCCTTGAATATAACATGAAATCTTTCTTTCCTCCGTTGTGACAAGATGTGGCACCAGACGTGCCAGTTCATTGAATCGGGTTGTGTATTGCCGGTGCGTCATGCTCCCGGCCTTCAAACCCAGAAATTCTCTCTCCACCTTCTCAATCTCGTTCCTTGGGCAAAAATTCTTAATAACTAAAGTTTTCAAGTCAGCCCACATCATCGCATCCACAATCTCACTCCCTTTTTCCTGACGTACACCTTCCCACCAATGGGATGCTTCTTCCCTCAAGGAGTTAGCAGCAAATTTTACAACTTGATCCGCTCGGCATTCACTGAGACGGATGGCAGCCTCCATACGGATTATCCAGTCAAACGTAGCTACCGCGTCTTTCTTTCCAGTCAGGACTGGCGGGTCACATGCCTTGAAGGACTTATAGTCGCATCCGCGAGCAGGCGGTGCGTTGATTGCCTTTGTGTTCGGGGTATCAACCGTCGGGTTAGACCCACCCGTCTCGTTAACCTTCTTCATCGCTTCAGCTAACAGACCTGGCAGAGAAGCCCTCATCAACTCGGAGAACTCTCGAGCTATAGCTGCCCTCACTTCTGGTTCAAAAGTGAAAGGTTGTTCTTCAACCTGTGTCTGCTCAGCTTCATGCACACTAACCGCCAGTTCAGTGTGAACACTTCCTTCTTCACTATACTCTTGGCGCGCGGGGATCTTGCCACGCCCACCATTTCGACCGCCGGTACGACCACCGGTACGCCCACCACGCCTTCCGTTTCCTCTTCTTGCCATTTTGTTCTATAAGACAAGAATCCAATGTTATCACGCTAGTTAACAAATAAAATTCAATAAGTACTGTAAGATGTTAATATACACTGGCCATCTGCAATTAACCATTACACTACCTTTCGATTTCTATTTGACCACCTTTGTGATTCCATCAGAACACAAGTCCTTACTTAACCCTTTCTAAGGCATACTATATACGTAAATACATACTACCTTCATACCTGATGCTGTGGCTCGAGTTACCCGTACTGGCATCCGCTTTCGGTCCCATTCAAAGTTTAAGTTCAGACACTGGAAGTGTCCGAATCTCTCAAACTATTGCTCTGATACCAACTTGTAAGGCCCCAAACCCGGGAGGCCCCACTTGTTGGATTTACTCATTCACAAACAGTTCTTAAACATGAATATCAAATAACGCAGCGGAAAATTTCATTAAAACTTAAACATTACATCGTTCAACATGCGGAAGCGTAACATTGTTAATTACATAAACATAACATGAACAACTCGTAACAGGATGCCAGTCTTCATAATCAACCGGGTAACTCTTCTCGCTTGCCAAGCATCACCGTCCATCATCCATACCTGCCTTAACCTGAATGTGCATACTAAAAAGTCAGCTACGCTGGTGAGTTCTAGTTTTAACATAAAACTTTAACTTCAAATAATTTGTCAAAAACATAACTTCGTACTTCATTTAATAAAAAGCGTACGTAACATAATGCAATAACAAAAATAACACTTCATAAACATAAGTCAACGAACATATCGAATCTGCGCCTTCTCGTAACCGTCAAATCCAAACGTTACATACTGGTCGAATGAACTAAGGATCACCACCACTAGGCCCATCATCACCGTACTGTCCTTCGGGTGAGGAACTCCTAGGGCCCGATACTTAGGTCATCCAACCCTTCAAGCACGGCGTCCCAAAGCATAGCGCGTACCAAACTTCAAGCACCGCACCCCGTAGGGCGCAAGTACCAAACTTCAAGCACGACTACCCCGTAGGGTAAATCGTACCAAACTTCAAGGATCACGATAATCCCCTTGACGACCGTCATCGACCCAGTTGTACAACAGTTGGCCAGCCACAGAGGCCCCTAAAAGGTAAAGGCCCATACTTCCCATCCCTTAACCTTCATTCCCTAAGGAATATTGGCAGATTCGTTTGTTTGTGACTTTCATAAACCTTCGCTTCTTTTACTTCAAAAACTTCAGTTAAAGCATTCGTACATTTTATTAAAATCATTCATTCATTCATAAACACTTCGTAAACTTCATAAACTTCTTTTGACAAAATATTTCATAAACACTTCCTTCAAAACCTTTCCTTCTAAAACATCCTTCATAAACATCATTTTATAAAACAGTACATACAACCTTCATAAATATCGTTTTATAAAATCGTCACATCGTTACGTATGCACACCAGCCCAAAAACATTATTAAAACATTTAAAAAGGGGGCTTCTAGAACTCACCTTATAAGGTAGTCTCGGTTGTCCTAAACGAAGGTCCAACAACGTCACTTCCGATCTGAATTGATTAGTTAAATACACATCAGACCGATCCCGACTCTAACGGTTTAACCATTCTAACATACTGACTTCACTGAACCAGTTCTGATGTCTGCGCACTTGGCAAGTGCGCAGACCCTGCTGCCTACGCACTTAGCAATTGCGCAGACCCTTCCTCCTGCGCACTTAGCAAGTGTGCAGGACCCTCTTCCTGCGCACTTAGCAAGTGCGCAGGACCTGCTCCGTGCGCACTTAGCAAGTGCGCACGACCTGTTCTTCGCGAAAAACCCTAACTTTCGCATTCGGTCTGATCATGTCAAGATCCCGAACCTGTTTGCATTCAAAACGTTCGTTTTCCATTAAGGAACTCAAATCCATGATTATCTTTCAGTTTCATCCGTTCAAACCTTACCTTTTCACCCAAAACCCGAAAAACCCAAAAACGAACTAAAACTCAGATTTAGGTCGGATCGTTACCTGAATCGAGCTTCTGATCCGGATGTTCTTCTCACGAGTGCAAGAGACACGAGCGGGTGCAATCTTGTGCGATTCCGACACTTTCTCTCTCTACGTTTTTTCTCTCTCTAGAATTGCAAATGAGAGAAACATGTGGTGACCTTGACTATTTATAGGGGAGACCTCCCCAAGCCCGGTTCGCGACTGACCCGGCCCGACTTCGGCCCGCTTGAACTTGTTAACTTTATTTTCTCGACATTTTGGGATGTTACATTTAATATTCTCAATTTTTATATGTTTATTTAATAATTAGTGACCTTTCAGTTTTATTTAAAATAAAAATATTATTTATTAAAGTCTGAAATCCATACTTCACACCATATCTCGTGCATGGCTGGGACGATATACATGATATAAGGTTATTTAGGTGAGTACGTTTACTAGTTGCATCCATTATACAACTTTCAGACTTTATGCGATTGTTTGGGCTATTACTCATCTAGCTAGGTTGGCATGCTTAATCCCATCTATATCTACTCTCTTAATTTGATAGGTTAGAGTTCTTCTCACAAAACTGAGTGATATGTCATGTTGTTTCAAAACGTGTGGATCGGGTCAAGACTCTCAGGAATCGCGATCTACCTTGTCCCAAACACACAGGCCCAATAATATAGTCGAGGCTTAAATACTCAAAGGTTTGAGTATATCGTTTCAATTATGTTAAAGACGGCGACATATAGCTTATCAGTTTTACTCAAAAGGTTTATGAAGTTGAGTATGCTTAATGTAACTACAACAATATAACACTATAGCGACGATTTTTTTTACCCTATAGGGACGACTTGTCGTCGGCATAGCTTATCCCGACGACATGTCGTCGGGATTGCTTCGTACCAATAGACCAAGATTGTCGTCCGTACAGGTGTCGTCGATATAGGTTTTCCATGTCGTTGGTATAGAGTCTAATTAAATAAATCAAAAAGAAACTCTATACCGACGACATGTCGTCTGTATAGAGTCTAACCTTGTACGGATGAAATGTCGTCCGCACAGACTCAACCTATCCCGACGACATGTCGTCGGTATAGGGTTTTTTAATATTTTTTTAATAATTTTTGAAAAAGGCCTATCCCGACGACTTGTCGTCCGTATATGTCTTTTCTGTTTTTTTATATTTTTTTTAATTTTTAATATTTTTTCTAGAAATTTTAAATTTCTATAAACAAAAGCCTGCAAATCATTAAATGTAAACCATTCAAACATTCAAATCCGATAAAAACTAATATCCGAAACATAAACCAAACATCCAAATTGTTCGACACACAAACTTGTCCGACAAATCAAACATTCAAAACATAAACTTGTTGGACACACAAATATGCAAATTGTTCAAGACAAACACAAACAACAAAGGAAAAGGTGCAACAACTCCAAGCTAATTATCATCGCTGCTAGTTCGACGTTCCCACATTCGACGCATTTCATCCATTTGTCGTTGCATTTCAAGCATTTGTTGATTATGCACACGACGTTCTTCCTCTCGTTGTTGATTTTGTAGATGTCGTTCTTCCTCTCGTTGGGCTTCGCGTTGTTGTTCTTGGAATTGTTGTTGAAGAGTAGCCACACGCTCATCCACTTCGTGCCAATGTGGTTGTGGAGGGGGTACTAAACACATCTGGTGTGGGATTACCCACCACACGACCAACACCCCGGATATAGCCACGCCGATGACCCAATGCACTCTCCATGCATGCAAACTCGTCGACAACAGATGAGTCACCACTAGACTCAGCAGAGAATCTTGTATACTCCTCTTGGATTCGGTCGTGCACTAAACAATGTAATAAATAATCACTTGACTATTTTACTAAAACTCGACAGCATAACTGCTGTAAAACGGATAACCAACCTGTTAAACTATAAGTCATAAACGAACCAAATTCGCAAATTCCAATCAACCAACACTAATAACAACAAATACTAATAATAGTAGCAAACATGTTCAACAATTGGCCTCGAGTTGGTTGTTCTAAGTCTATTAAAGTGTGTTTGGGTCATTTTGACCCGTTTAAAGTTACAGTTGGATGTTCTAAGCCTATTAAAGTTTTTTTGGGTCATTAGACCCGTTTAAAGTTAAAGTTGGATGTTTTAATTTTATTAAAGAGTGTTTGGGTCATTTTAACCCGTTTAAAGTCAAACTTGGATGTTCTAACAACAAAATCATTTTACTTACATGATCTGTTGATACTAACTCATTGGCCCAGCCCATCCCTTCTTTATAATGGGTCGATCTGAACCCGTCAATAATATCACTAAGAATTAATAAGCATGTTTGTATGAAATTGTGATAAACGAGCCGTTTACACCCTAAGTGAAATAAATAATTAACTACACAACGGTAAAAAAAAGTCGGGATACATACATTAAATAAGTTTTATGAAACACAAATATAATATTATTTTCACCTCGTCAACCGCAACGAGTTCCGAACTTGTAACAAAATTAAATAAAGTTACATATACATACAAACATATATACATATATACACACTTATATATATACATACACAATTATATGGATACAAATCATACAGATACATACATACACAAAGAAACATAACCAAACATACTAATCATCCAAACTAATCATCATAAACACAAATTACACACATACATACACATACATACAAACTAGTCATCCAAACTAATTATCATAAACACAAATTACACACATACATACACATACATCCAAACTAATCATCATACATAAAAATACTTCCAAATACATACAAACACATTGGGTAAGAATCAATTATAAACTCATAAACCAAAAAATCAAATTGTGACCACACATTTATTTGCATCTTATTTTAATTTATTCTTCTAAAGTCAAACATCCTATTAAATATAATAAATATGTTGTCAGAATTTGATTTTTTGGTTTACACATTTAAACTTGGTTTACATTTGATCCTTTTCCCAAACACACATACACATATATACATACATATTATACACAAACATACATAAATAAATGCCCAAATTCTCAAATTACATACACAAACACAATTCAATACATAAACATAATACAAATACATAAAAACACATGTACACACATATACATACATATTATATACAAACATACATAAATAAATGTCCAAATTCCCAAACTACGTACACAATTCCATAAATAAATATATATACAAACATACATACACATACACAAATACAAACACACAAGTACATACACATACACATATATATATATATATACACACATATACAAAAAAAAACATTCACATATAAACATAATTTCATCAAATAAATATGTATATAAACCTAATTTTATCATAAAATTACATAAATGTTTATAAAATCATACATCTAAACCATATATACATACATACAAATAAACACAAACATATACATACAAACATACATCTAAACCTAATTTGTAGAAAGATTACCAACCAAGTTTGCAAATTAGCTTCAAATAGTTTGAAATCCTCCAAAAATTGTCAAAGCTTCAAATACCTAAGTAAAATCAAAGAAATTAAGCAAAAACCCCAAAATTTTGTTTTTATTGTAAAGATTAAACAATAGATGTTAACTCACCTCAAAACCCAAGAGATTGGTGAAGATTGCTTCACAAAATACCCAAAAATCGTGAAATCGTCAAAGAGAGAGATGGGATGATTTGGGTCCTTTTTTAGTGGAAATGGGAAGCAGAAAGCTGTTTCCTGGATTTATTCACGCTGAGACCTATACCGACGACATATCATCGGTATAGGCTCGATTCTCGGCGCCATAGGTGACCTGTACCGACGACATGTCGTCGGTATAGGCTTCGTAGGGTTTTGACCGGTCAATAAAGTAAAAAACCATATGCCGACGACATGTCGTCGGTATAGGGTATTCCATATTTTTTGATTTACCGACAAAAAATTATTAAATAAAAAAAAAATTACCCTATACCGACGACATGTCGTCGGTATAGGTTTTCCTCAATTATTCATTAGGCGCTAGTTTTCTCTCCAATTTGGTTTTGACCTATACTGACGACATGTTGTCGGTATAGGGTCTCCGTGACAAAATTTTGTTTTTGACCTATACCGATGACATGTCGTCGGTATATGTTGACCTATGCCGACGATAAGTGTCGTCGGTATAGTCGACGGAGGGTGATTTTGTTGTAGTAAGTCTAATTTTACCCAATTCTTGTTTATTAAAATCCAATTTTATTTTATGATCAAATTTAATATTCTATAATAATATGTGAGTCGTTAATCGCGAATCATTTTACTTTATTAATAAAACCTCTTTTATTAACCAATGAGTTTGAATAAATATTTTAATTCACTATTTTATCATTTATTTCAAAACTCCTTGTATTTATAAAATAATTCTTTATTTTATTAATCTCCTATGGTGACAAAATCCATTATTTTAAAAACCTTTTCATTATAATTGTGCTTGAGTTTTGAAAATCATTTTCAAACTCGTTTGGTTGATTTATTTATAAAAGTTACAGATTTTAAATATCCTATATTTAATCAACCACACAAAATAAAACAACCAAAATAATGAAATCCTAAAAACTGTTTGGCGTTTGCGGTCATCAAAGAACCAAACGGGTTCAATCGACATAAAAGGAATAACACCTCATATTGAATGTTTCTACTTGCTTTGACATCCTTCCTTTCGATCTATGAATCGTCATGTTTTTCTATTCAGATCTCTATCTTTTTTCTTAGGATTTTTGTCTTGTCTTGGTTACGAATTTAAATAAAATTACATTAATCTTATTATATTTGTATGACTTCCAAAACAACCTCAAAACATTACATATATTTTCTAAAAAAACCCCAAAAGTGCATGGGTCTAGACTCGATAACCTAACACACACCTATCTCTTGGTGATTCAAACCACACCGACAAGTAATCCGATGATGGACTACAAAAGTTCATCCCTTCGAAGTTCCTCACTAGTATGATGATCGCACTGGAAGTTATTAAGCAATAGACGACAGTTTGTTTTTTAGGTGGACGGTCGTTTACAATAAATGGCTTATACGCCATTAACGTGATTAAGTGCAAACGACCGCTTGATAGGCATTGGACGGCCGTTTGCCTGACATTAGTGTGGGAACCGAACTGGGGTGGTGTAGTTTTAGCACGCCCCTGTTTTTATTTCAAATTAATATATAATTATTATATAATATAGAACTAAAAAGTATATAAAATAATAATAAAACTAGTTACAAAATACATAAAAAAAATGAACGCTCTAAGAATTGGACAAAAAGGTGGAGATGGTGGAACCTATAAGGATGCAAGCACCTGGAGGATATTATTTCTCGGAGTATTTCCTTTCTCTTTTAACAGTTTGTTTGTTTTGTATAAACTGAATACAAGTAAGAAATGAATGAAATTAGTCAAAAAGAGGGATATGAAAAAATATAATTAGAATTATAATCACAGTCAATTAGTCAAACTTCAGATTAATTAAATAGAAATATAGTTTTGGACTTCATTATTTTAGTCAATTACTCAAACAAGTCCTCCAACAAATATTTACTTGAACAGCTAATTATGTTTATTATTTTTTTAGTTTAATATTGTTTTTTTAGTTTAATATTGCTTATTTTGATTGTTTAGTTTTAGAGAGATTGTTTGATCTTTTAGTTATAAGAGTAAAGTGTATAGTTTTAACACATTGTTTAGTTTCACACGAGTGTTTTTTCATTTATGGTACATATGATACATAGAAGAGGATCTTGGTAAAGTATTTTTCACTAAAATGTATAAGAGTATTTGAAGTATATCTTTGATCATTTATCAAAGATATCTAATTTGAATCCTGAATTCACATTCACTAAAATTTATCTTAAAAATTATGATACACACAAAGCGTATATTACAATATCGTGGTCCTTATTACATTCATGATACATTTATATGGCAGTACACACACCACACACTTACATAACATTCAGTTAGTCCAAATCGTTATTTTACAAAGATTTTAAAAATCACACATAATATTACACAACCAAACAACCATAAAGTGATCCAAACGAAGCTTGTGCTCACAACTTAAAACACTCGAGAGCCCTTTCAGCCTCGCAATTGTTACCCGTGAACATACCGAAAAACTCTTTGTATGTGTAACCCCGGTACAACATGGCCGATGAACCAAGAAGACCATCGGCGGGTCGTATTAAGACGTCGTTTGAAGGAATCAGAAACGTTCCTATGGTGGTCCGCGACTCCTTTGAATCCGTCACTACTCGGTGCACAGCACTTGCTAGCTTCCCGTTGCTTATAACCTATCCAGTTTGAACACCTAGATCATGACTTCTTTTATAATAGTTAAATAATATGTATATTATGATTTCAGCTTATTTTATTTCAGTTTTAAAAGTATTGTAATGTTACTGTTTTCCTTTGATTCTTGTATTGTAATTCTATTTTATTTTAATTTTACGAACGAACTTCCTACAGTATATTAATATGTGATTTTAGCTTTAAACGTACTCGTAGTTGGAGGCCTGGAATGACAACAAAAGCGCCGCGAAGAGGCTCAACGCCAACCCATTGACCATCTTTAAGGGCTTGAAGTCCACAAACATCACCTTGTTGAAGCATGCTAATAAGATTAGGGTCACAATGAGCTTGCATTCCGATGGTTAAACTCGGATCAGGGCAAGGAATGTGATGGTTCACCGATACCAACTGGTTCTTGCTTATTTCACCTTCAAAATATCGCGATTCAAGTCCCATTCCGTCGCAGATTAACTCCAGAATCGTCAATAGAAACTTCCTCACTTCAATCGAGTACTCCGCCACAACTTTTCTGCATATTCATTGAACATCTTAGTCAAAAAACCATAAAAGAATATTGAGATTTTAATGTTGTCACAACTTTAAAACTTCTAGTTTTTTACAACTTTTATTTTCTTTTTCGTAAATTCATCGGAAAATTCTCTTTCCAACGACTTCTTTTTAGGAAATTCCTCGGAAAATGATATTTACAAACATTTCCCCTAAAAAATTGTTGGTCAGAAAAAACCTTTTGGAAACTTTTTCGTCTAACATAACCCACCTTGTCATCATCTTGACGACTTCATTTTTTCTAGGTATGTTGTCGGAATTTCGTTGTTAAAATTATGTTTTTTCTTCCAAAGTTATGACAATTTCGTCGCTATCTGACCAATTGTTTTATTTTTTTTTACCAAAAACATGTTTTCTAGTATTGTGAGAGATGAAAATCGATTTTGTTACCGGTGATTGGGCGGGTCATTGGGCCAGTGGTTAATATGATCTTCAAGAGGATGGCACCGGTGGGTTATGTTATCTCTCCAATAATGAACCTCTTCGTTTTCATAGTTTAACGTGCTCGTGTAAATCCTACAACTTGCGTTCAAATCATTCGAATAAAATCTTGCTTTGTATTATGCAGGCGAAGCAAAAAAACGTTTAAACAAGACCATTGTTTCATCCATTAATTCCCTCGAAACTCCATGGTTTATCACCTGGTGCAAAAGTCGATCAAACACGTTCTTAAATCGTCATTAGTGAATCAAAACTTGGAGTCTTGCGGACATGGGTGGAACATTAAAGGGGCCCGACACCCCCCCTCCCCTATTTTTTTTACAGAATTATTGATTTCGGCCAGTAAGTTTATTTCATATTAGTTATAATGTTTGGGTTATTCTAAACCAGATCAAAAGCCTAAGTCTGTTCCACAAATCCGGACAATATATAACATCATTTTTGGGATTTATGATCTTTATTTGGAGAAAAAGAAATAGTTTTTTTATGTGTAACATTTTCGGCCCCTCATTTTAATTGTTCAAGTTCCGCAACTACTTACTGACCTGAAAGAGTCCAAAATCTTGGCTTGCTTTAATAACTTGTTGAATTGTCTGAGCTCGTTTAGGGCCGTCGATTGTTTCAAGATCAATGATCGGAATGTCTTTGGATGTTGGAATCTTGTGGTTTCCGGGCCTCCGTTCAGGTGGGAAAATGTAAGTTTCCGGCAAAGATTGAACGCCGGACCAGTTTGAAATGAGAATATCCATGTTTTTAGATAATGGTTTGGTAATTGGTATTTATGAATCAAAAGATATGCATGTTATACCTATTTATAATTGGGATAGTGTAAACTTCAACTTTATAATTATAATGATATGTAATATTTGTTGTTATAAATATATGTTGGTCCTACAAAATATTGGACCACTATTTGTTATGTTTAGATATGTTAGTGGGCTTCAAAGAAATCGACATTTTGTTTTTCTTGTAATAAATAAGGTTATGATTTTCATTTGATTGAGGACTGATGTGTAACAAATTTGTTTTCTTTATATTGGTTTAATTTAAATTGGAAGAGTTGATAACCCGCGAAAATAATTCCATGCTAAAATAAATGAACTTTACAGAAATCATTGTTGTAACTTCAAAAACTTTTTAAAACTTATTTTGTAATGTATCTGGCACGTTGTAAGTCATCAATTCGCTACAAAAAAACTTTCTAAAACATAGAATGGTTTCTTCATGTGTTTATATGCAAAAACTTCGAAAAGAATTACGTAAAAATGAGTTTTTCACATGTGAAATTGAGTTTTTTATGAATTTTTTTCATGGTTTTCCGGTTCTCTCTTTTTTCTTGGTTCCCTTTTGAACATTCTTCTAACTAGAAAAGGGAAAAAATTTCTATGAAACTTAGCATCTTGTGATGCCATCCAGATCTTAGGTGGCAAAAGCAAACGCGAGTAATAGCATTGGACGTGGGCGTTTGCTTGCATCTCATTCGGAAATCAAAACAGGCACAGATGTCATTGGTGGGCCCCTCTCTCTAAGATACCATATAATTAAGTATTTGTATTTTATTAAAAAGTGAATGTTTGAACGAGAATGTAGTTTTGGAGTAAAAATTAATTTTTTTAAAGGATAAATGAAAATCTAATTTGGAGCTGAGTTTGGTTGTGTTTTTTAGTTGGAGTCTTCGCGACTTTCAGTTGGAGCTGCCAATCCCAAGAAACTCTGAATTTCAGTTAGAGTCTTTGCGACTTCCAATCTGCCACTGCCTCTATCTTTGCGGGATCAACCATGATTCCACTTGGGTTAATTACATGACCCATTAATTGGACTTCTCGAAGCCAAAACACACATTTCAAAAAAAATTACAACCTTCCCTCTGTGTCGTCTCTAACACTTCCTTAGGGTGACACGCATGATCACACTCACTCTTTGAGTAAATTAAGATATCATTTATGAACACTGTAACTGACTGATCCAACATTGGACGGCATACTCTGTTCATCTAATCCACGAATGTCGTTGGATCATTTGTCAATTTGAATGACATGACAAGGAATTCGTAGTGTTTGTATCGCGTTCGAAAACTAGGAACCAACTTGCTCCTTGAAACTGGTCAAATAGAGCATCGATCCTTGGTAAAGGGTATTTATTCTTCACCGTAAGTTTTTTCAACGCTTGGTAGTCAATGCACATCCGCATGCTACCATTTTTCTTCTTTACAAATAACACTGGCGCACCACAAGGTGAGATGCTTGGTCTAATAAATCCGTTTATACAAGAATTCTGGTAACTGAGTCATCATTTCTTTCATCCTGGATGGAGCCAAGTTGTATGGTGCTTTGGCGATGGGTTGGGCTCTTGGTAGTAAGTCTATATGGAATTCTATCTCCCGCTCAGATGGCACTCTAGGCAAGTCCTCATGGAATACTTCTAGAAAGATACACACCACGGGTACATCTTTTAACTCTATCACTCTAGCTTTATCATTTATCACATATGCCAAGTGTGCCCCACATCCTCGCCTCATGAACTTTCCAGCCTTGATCATAGAAATGACATTCTACACTGTACAAACTTCATTCCCATGAACCATAATTAAGCTTCCATCAAGTGCTTTGAGACGAACTATCATCCTCTTACACACTATATGTGCATCATTGGCAGCTAGCCAATCCATTCTCAATATTATGTCAAACCTTCCTAATGCTAACATAAATAGTCTATCGAGATTCTATGACCCTCAAGTTAATCATGCAATCTTCTATAACTTCTATAACAGTTGTGGACTTGCCAATATCAGTCTCCACCTCAAAGGCACTATCTATCTTTCTAATTGGGCTTTTCAATAATGGGTGAAATGTATAAGATATAAAATGCCTACTTACACCAGAATGAAAAAAGAATAGATGCGTAAGTATCGTTGTTTAAGAACGTACCTGACACGATGTTAGGGCTTTCTTTGGTCTCTTCCTGGGTAATAGCACAGGCCCTCGTCCTTGATTTAGGTTTCTCGATTTCTTTCTCTTTCCCTGACCCTCACGCCTTGGGTTGTCAGCAATCCCTAGCTAAGTGTCCAGCATTTCCACATGTGTGGCACTTACTACCACCGGAGCATTCACGGGAATAATACCCCGTCTTTCCGCATCAATAGCAGAGACGTTCAATCTGAGCTTGCATTCTCCTGAGTGCTTTTTCCAACATTTTCCATAATTACCTGTTTCATCAATCGTCATTATCTGTCACTTGGTCCAAAAAGTTCTTTCCTAATGGAAGGAACCCATTTCTTTTAAGGTTCAACTTTGACAAGGTTCTCAATTGCTCCATTGCTGTCACATCGTCATAAATTGTCTTGCTCGATTCGACCACATAATCAAAGGTCTTGAGAGCATTGGCTTTCAAATGAGTACAGAATTGGTGGTAACCCTTGAATGTAGCATTTGATTCTTCTCACTTTAGTGGTAACCAAATGAGGTACCAACTGAACCATGTCGTTGAATCTCGAAGTGTACTGGCGATGAGTCATACTGCTAGTCTTGAAGCTCAAGAATTTAGCTTCTACCTTATCAATCTCGTTCTGAGTGCATAAATTTTTTATAACCAGCTTTGTTTAATCCTCCAACTTCATCCTTTTAATAGCATATGTGGATTTGGCTTGCTTAAAGGTTTCCCACCAGCTAAGAGCCTCATACCTCAACGAGTGAGTAGCGAACTTAACCGCTTGGTCCTTGCGACAGTCACTAATGTTGATCACATTAGTCATCCTTATGATCCAATGGAAAGTGTTAAATGCATCCTTTCTGCCATCCAGTTAAGTGGGTCACAACCTTTAAAAGACTTGTACAAGCACCAACGCATTGGTTCAATCTCAGAAGCGCTATCAATCTCATAGGTCTTATTTCTTCCACCACGAGCCTTAGCCCCGGAGTTATCTTTTCCCATATGTTCATCTAGCTCTCTCCTTCCTTCCTTCAATGCCTCAAGTAGAGTTGCAGGAAGAGTGGCTTGCAACACAACGACCACTTCATCTATTATGACTGCCCTAACCTCGGGCTCTAAAGTTAGCCGTTCATTTTGCTCATTGTATTCCCACTAATGTTTCTCATTCTTCTAGTTCTCCATATCCGAGTGAGAGTCCTCGATTAGTGTGCCTCCGACTAACCGGTGGTCAGTCTCGACGACCGCCTCGACATCCACCACGACTTCTAACCATCTAAAGTCCATGTGACAGTAAGGAATATCAATGTTATTATGCTAGGAAACATTTAGAACTCTACATGTAAGGTAAATTATTAATGACAATGGCATATTGTTGTTAATGATTCACTTTACTTTTCAGGTTCCAATCATTACCCACTGAGGGTAACACCGACACCCAGGCCACTATCCTACATTTAAGGCAAGATTCTATCTATAACTCGTGGCATTGGGATACTCGTGTTAAAGTCCTTTCCTATTCTCATTCTCAGTTTAACTTCAGACATTAGGAATATCTGAATCTCTCAAACTAATGCTCTGATACCAACTTGTAAGGTCATGTTCCCCGGAGACCTCATACACTGGATTTACTCATCAACACATAGTTTTACACAACAAGACTCTCTCCCTTTCTCTTTTGAATGAATGATCCAAGGAAACCAAAATGAGATGGATCGTTTTCTTCTTCTTATGCTCTCTTTTCTATTTCTCTGTTCAATACCCACCCACGCACAACCAAAATGCGAATGACGGCCCTTACTTTAGGATGAATTCATAGTTACGAACACCCTCTTCCATTTTCCATAAGAAACATTTCTTTTAAATACCTTTGGCATTAATAATTATATACGAGATAAAGTTCAGGATGTAACAATCAGATATTTTCTTAAAACAATCAGAATTTGATCAAATATCATGATGAGAATTTGATCAAATTTAATTATAAAATGGAGAATTTAATAAATCTTAAACGAAGAATATGATTAAAAAATATATAATATATTTTGAAATTTAAGCAACTGATATAAGGAGAAATCATGGCTCATTTAAAATATATAGGTAGATGCTTTTAAGTGGAAATATCATTGGTTAGAAAGGTGGAACGGAGATATCGTTAGTTGGAAGTATGTATATGTTGCACGGAATCTTAAATTTATTATTCCTTTTGTTATTATCTTCACTATATGTATTATTTTGACTTTCAAACTTATACAAACATATATTATTATAATATAACTAATTAAAAAAGTGTTTGATAGGGTTTTTGAAATTTTGAATGCTTAAACGATAAGTAGCTTTCAAAGATAAGTTAGTAAGATTATGAGAGTAAAACTATTCATTATTTAACTTATAATTGTGTGTAGTAAAATTTAAATTATAACTTCATGATTTTCTTCTACTTAGACCATCTCCGGCCTAAACAAAGAAAGAGATGGACGAAGAGGACGTGATGTGGAGATAGTATGCGAGAAATCTGTTTGCACGAATGAGGGGTGCGGGGAAAGTGAGATGGGAGTAGAAGTTGAGAAATCCGTATCCATGAGAATATCTTCATCTTGTACCTCTAGTTACTTTTGTAACGAATATTCTTACGTCGAACAAGTCCCGACAACAAGAAAGCATATATCGTCGAGATAGGCTATGCCGACGACATGTCGTTGTAGAAACTATCAACGCTATTACCTCGACGCTAAAAGTGACTAAAGTCGTCGAGACAACTGCTGTAAAACAATAGAATAAACATATATTAAATTTTTTAATAACATCTGACTACATAACTGTTGTAAAATAGATAACTAACATGTTCAACTATAAATAATAAACGAAATAATTTTCTCAAGTTACAATAAATCTACAACAATACGCAATAATATTAATCTTTTAGTGGATTTGGGTCAAAATGAGCAATAATAACAACAATACACAATAATGTGCATCTTTTAAAAGCAACAATACACAATAATCAACAATACGTAATAATATCCATCATATACATACATATATACATATACATTTCCCCAAATTTCTTAAAAAAACAAAATTAAGAAAGAAAAAACAAAAATTTAACTAAATCAACCTTAAATTTAAAATATACCTTTAAATTTCTTCTTCAAGTGGCTATGGAGATGAGATATCGTCGGGACAAGCCCTAGAGGTTGATCGAGATGGCTCAAGCCTTCAAAATTTTAAACCACTCTAGCCTTCAAGTTTATTCCAAAAATAACCTACATTTGGTTTGGTTTAAGCTATTATCACTAATTTGAGAGAAAATATTAAAAAAAGAAGAAGAAATTTCTTACTATTCGAAGAAGATGACTAGCCCCAGAGGTGGAACAAGGTGACTCATGGTGGAGGTGAACCGACGTGGCTCATGGTGGCGGACGGCGGCAAACGGTGGCGAACGGTGGGGAGAGGGTGGTTTGGGTCGGAAATGCGAGAGAACAGTGGGGGCGAGGGTGGAAGTGATGAAACGAGGGTTGTTGCCCAATATGCATTACTTAGGTATGTTTTTGACCTATCTCGATGACATATCGTCAAGTTAGGTCCGTTTCAAATTAATAAAGAAAAGGAAAATTAAAAGAAAAGCAAAATTAAAAAAATTACACATATCCTGACGATAGGCCCGTCTCATTTTGACAAACCTTATCTGGACTAAAAAAAATAGGCAAAAAAAAAAATAACCTATCTCGATGACATGTGCCGTCGAGTCAAACTTTCTAGAAAGTGCCAAAACTTTTTCCCTTCCCTCCTAACATATCTCGACGACATGTCGTCGAAACGGGTCAAACGAAATGACGTCGCTAAAGCTGCACTTTCTCGGCGACAGTTTGTCGTCGGCATAGGACCGTCGTACCAGAAAAGTTTTCTTTTAGTGATTCAACATCAAGAAACTTACGGGTGAGAAGTTAAGAATGTAACACCCGGAAGACTAAAGTGATAACTAATTCGATAACTTGATATCTCAACTTCAAACCATGATGAAAGACGTTTGTAGGTATTAAAACACATTAGCATTTATTTTATCATTGTATTTTATGTTAATTCTTTAATTCTTCATGTACCTTGGTGTAATATTTTTTTCCTTTTTAAGCCTATGCATTGCCTCATTATAGGCATACATGTACAATCATTTAATTCACATGGTATCAAGCTTTTCCCATCCTCCCACCTTCATCTTCCCTTGACCCCTCCCTTCCCCTCCCCTCCCCTCCCCTCTCTTCCTTTCCTCTCCCCTTCGCCGGTATTCCCATGGTAACTTCCTCATCCGCTGAAGTTTATCTCCCCATGAATACCCGCCTCCACATGATAACAATCAAGCTTACTCCCTGAAACTCTCTCTATTGGAAAAACTAAATGGTTCCCATCCTCTCCTTCCAAAGCCTATTTTCACACGTTGATGGTAGTTTGCATCCGGCGCCCATAATCATCAAGGATGACAACCCCTGTTCGAACCCTTACCATTCTTCCTGGGTTGCTGATGATCAGAAAGCTATCCTCCTCCATGCCTCCCTCTCCGAGGAAGTTGTCGCTGAGATACTGGGCCTCTCCACCGCCCGTGAAATCTGGTTAGGACTTGAAACGACCTACAGCAACACCTCTATTGAGCGTGTTTAGAAACTTCAGGACCTACCTCATCACGTCTCCAAATGAACCATGAAAGTGGCTGAATACGGCAGAAAGTTCAAAGTTGTGTGTGACCAACTCTCTGATGTCGGACAACATGTCGATGAACCCAACAAGCTTCATTGGTTCATCTGTGGTTTTGGGCACTGCATTTGAAGCATTCTCCACTGCTGTCCTGCAGACTAAACCAGCGCCCTCGTTCAGGGATCTCCTTATCCAAGCCGAGTCTCATGAACTCTTCATCCATTCCCTACATGGACCACCCACCCAAACGGTTGCCTTCACGTCCCAGCAAACCCATCAGCCTACTCCTGCCCCAAGGGATTGTGGTGTTCGTTCATTCCGTAATGGGCCAGGTGGTCGTGGTCGGAGAAGGCGATCCCCACACTGCCAGCTTTGTCACATCGACGACCATTATGCAATATGTGCACGAACCTTGCCTCATATGCCACCCAATCTGCTTCCCATGAAATTAACCAGGCTAAAGCTTTCCATGCCTCCTTTCATGTCAACTCGACTGGACATGACTAGCTTGTTGACTCCGTGGCCACTGCCCATATGACCACGTCTCCTTCTAATGTTCAAATGGCCAAACCCTTCACTTAATACACCAAAGTGGCCTTTAGAAATGGTAAAACCCTACCCATCTCCCATGTTTAGCATACCACTTTACCTAATAATATTCACTTAAAAGATATCTTGGTGGTCCCTAATCTCACAAATAACTTGTTATCTATTAGCAAACTTACATCTGACAATTCTTTGGATATTTTGTTTTCCTTTCCTCACTTTTCTATTCAGGATAGGATCACCAAGAAAGTTCTCGTTCAAGGTCAGTGTAAAGACGACTAATATATTTTACACTCCGAGCCTAAAGCTTTTGTTGCAGATTCCACTTCTTCCTTGAAAGCCTCCTTTGAATTATGGCACCAACGGTTGGGACATGTATCCGTTGACACTATATTATCTTTAAATAAAACGAAGTGTTTATCTCTTACTTCGATTCTTCCCAAACCTGTTACATGCACCCCTTGTGAAATGTCAAAAAGTCACCGCCTTCCATTAAACTTAAAGGACAAACATGATGTTAACCCTTTAGACCTTCGATCGTTGTCGTTTGATTGGTCAAAAATAATAAAATAAATAGTACGTGAAAAGTTGAGTCGTTTCCACGAGGAATTGGTGGAAAAAAAACTTGATTTAGTTTAACAATTTTTTTTAATTAAAATTCATATTAAATAAAGATGCAATTTCCTCCAAACTTCAGGTTCTAGGTTTATGTAAAACTTAGTTGTTCAATTAGACATCACATAGACATAGTGTTGAAAAATCAGTTAAAACGGTAATTTAATACAAGCTGTTGTCAGCAACCTATACAACCAGTTTCGTCACAAACCAGTATAATCCAATCACTCATTTTACAAATGCCAAGTTTACCCCTTTTTGTCACCTAACCATAATACTAGGTTTTATCATCAACCGAACATTCATATAAAGTGTTGAAATTAACTAATACATCAATCTATCAAGTTCTTGTCAAAAACTAACATATCCAAATCATGTAAACAACTTAATAAAACATAGAACTTATATGAACTATCCGCCCGTAGGACGCCACACGTAGCTTAGTCGCGCATGCTTGTCAGACACACGAACATAGCTTCAATTGATGATCGAGAATGATCTTTGCCTATGAAAATCGCCCTAAGCCTCTCCTAATTCGTTTGATTGAAAGTTCCTTTTTCAAATTAGGGTTGGATTTGGCTTTAATTAGAATTTAGTGCTTTTTCCTGTTTCGCAAGCCCGTCGTGTACCGCGAACATCTCAAGCCTGTCCTTCGTGTGTCGTGAAGGACAAAATAGTCGAGACACTTTTGTGTTTTCTCGCGTGTCGCGAAAGAACTCTTCCCCATCTTCGCGTACCGCGAATATCCAAAAATCCAAGAATTTCTACTTTTTGCTCTTTAACCTCCTGTACTTTGATACCTTCTTGATTATCACTTGTTTTCCGCTCAATTAGCATTGTATACCTGTAATAAACACAACTACAAATACCACATAAAACTGACTAAACATACAATGTAAAACTACTAAAACTATACAAACTAAACTCTTAAACATGGATATTTGACCCTAGATCAACCTTGTGCATTGTGATTTATGGGGACCATCCCTAGTTACCTCAGTGGCAAATTATCGGTAATTACATCATTTTTATAGATGCCTATTGATAGGTTCACATGGTTTTACCCGTTAAATGCTAAATCCGGTTTTTATCATTTCCTATCATCATATGTTAACTTGGTGCAAAATCCGTTCTCACGTAAACTTAAAGTTTTTCAAAGGACGGTGGCAAAGAATTTTTAAATCACCAAGTCAAGAAACTTCGATGACAATGTCACGTTCCACCGTCTCTTATGCCCATACACACCCCAACAAAACGGGTGGGCTGAACATAAACACCGACATATGATTTAAACGGGCTTATCTATGATGTTTCATGCGTATGACCCTCCCTCGTACTAGGTGGAAGCCTTCTGCTCAGGGATCTTTATTATAAATCGGCTCCCTACCAAGATTTTGAGCAACAAGTCCCCGTTTAACTACTCTTCAACCAACCACCGGTCTACAACAATTTTTGTACATTTGCATGTCGGGTGTTCCCATACCTTCGTGATTATTCCCACCACAACCTACATGTATTTTTTTGGGGTATTGCTCTCAATACAAGGGGTATAGGTGCCTTAACCCAACCACCACCCGCATCTATATTACCCACTGATGTAAGGTCAAATGTCCCTTGTTTAAGTGTCGGTTTTGTATAGTTTTATGCGTTTTACTTGGTTTATAGAGTCGGTTTTATGTTGGTATTTGTAGTTTTGTCTATTACAGGTATTAAGTGCTAGTTGAGCGGATAACGAAGCATAAATGAGAAGACACGAAATTACAGGGGTCAAAAGTGTAAAATATCAATTTTCCTGGAATAACAAGTCTTCGTGGTACGCGAAGACTGGGAAGAGTTTCTTCACGGTACACGAGGAAGTGAAAAGGGGATTGTTTTGTTCTTCGAGCCACGCGAAGGACTGACCTCCGATGTTCGCGGTACGCGAAGAGCCCCCGAAACAGGAAAAAGCCCTAATTCTAATTAAAAGAGATTGCAGCCCTCATTCCGACGCATGATTCATTCAGACGAATTCAGAGAGGAGAGGGGCGATTTCCAGAGCCAAGGTTAGTTCCAGATCAAAGATTGAAGCTATGCTCGTGTGCCTGACAAGCATGCGTGGCTAAGCTGCGTGTGGCTTCCTCCCAACGGATGGTTCGTTTAGGTATCTTGTTTTAATCAGTTGTTTGTATGTTTGGATCTTGTTAGTTTCTAACAATAACTTGATAGATTGATGTATAAGTTGATTTATACAATTTATTTGAATGCCTTGAGCTTGCTTGCTTTACAACTATGTTCGGTTGATGACAAAACCTTGTAGCAAGGTTGAGTGACTAAAGTAGGTAACTTGGTGTTTATAAGTTGAGTATTTGAATTGTACTAGCTGTGACGAGCTTGTCGTATAGGTTGCTGACAACAACTTATTTTAATTACTATTTCAACTTATTTACCAACACCATATCTATGTGGTGTCCATTGATAAACTGAGTATAGTATTGCATAAGTCTAGAACCTGAAGTTTGGGAGGGAGTTACATTTTTATTTGATCTGTGTTTTCATTCTAATTTATCAAACTAAGCAATTGAACTAGCCACTGATTCCTCGTGGATACGATACTCTTCTTACTCTTTCTAGTTAAGTGTTTAAGAATTGTTTTTGACCGACCAAACGACATCGATCAAAATGGCGCCGTTGCCGGGGAATCGGTGCGCTTAGTCTAGTTGCTTTAGTTTCTTCTCTTTAGTTGATTTTGATTCTTAACAAATACCCAAAAAGATTTTCTTTACTTCTGTTTTTATTTTGTTTATTTCTTTGTTCAAAACTACTCGGTTGTGCTACTTGTGCAAGTTGACATGGACAGGAACTATCATGATGACCAATATTACTATGAGCCGTGCAACAACTGTGGCATCACTAGCCACTGGGTACAAGATTGCCCAGAATACAATCAGTATGGTGGTGGTCCTGAATACCCAAGCTATCAGGAAGAATATAACCAAGACTACCATCCAAGCAGGCCACCTGATCAAGACAACTATCAGTCTGAACTGGATCCCATCCGGTCAGATATGATGGTGCTGGCAAAAGTGGTCCATGAAGTGGTGCAACAACAAGAGAACCAGGAAAAAGCTCATCAAGCTCTGATAGATCAAGTTGCCCACTTAACTGAGATTGTTGGAAGCATCATCAAAGAAGTAGGTAAGCCTTGTTATGCACATCGGTCCTCCAGTTCTGAAACCGCTAACAGAGAGTTAACACCTGGGAGTCAGTATGATCAGCATGATTTTGGTCTATTATAGAGAGTTAACACCACTGTGGTGTTGGCTGATCAGACTCCCATACATCCGCGGGGGATTGTAAAGGATGTGATTGTGAAGGTAAAAGAGTTTTACTACCTAGTGGATTTCTTGGTGTTGAACTCTGTCAAGAACACAGAACCAACAATTATTTTGGGTAGACCGTTCTTGGCCACTGCACAAGCAGATATTAACTGTGCTGAGGCAACGGTAAGGATGAGGTTTGGGTGTCAGAAAATGAGTCTTAAAATATTTTCTAACTTGCCAGCTCCGAAAGCTAACAAATGTGGGTCACCTGAAAAGCTGAATCACATAGTCGAGAATATTTGTGTTGTGTTTGACAGGTTAACTAAGCGGAAGGATGGAGAGACTTCGTAGAAAGGGAAGAAACGGGTCAGAAAGAGAAGGCAGAAAGGGAAGAAACCGCAAGTTCCGGATGCATAACGGGAACTCTTTGCTTTGTTTATGCAAGCATGGAGGAAATTCGTGAGGAAAGGAACTTAAGTGTGGGGAAGAAGGATTGCAAGCACCCCACACAACCACCATGACCCAAGTAAGGTACACCGCGTCTGGCTGAAGACGTTAAACTTAGCACTCTTAGGAGGTAGCCTAGGTATATTTTAAATTCATGTCTAGTTAAATGAACTTTGCGGGTGTGTTCAACAGAAACCCTCACGAGACTAAACTCGTCCACTCGGGCTACCTAGGGGTTTAAAGGCTTGATGCATACGCTAAATGCATCCGTGATTCCTACGAAAGTGAGTTAGGTTTTATCTTTGTTTTGTGTGTTTTTGTGTGTGAACCGGCTAAATGTGGGGAAGTCACATGGGTTATGATGCATGTGGGGTGCAAGAGAGGGCGTGTGCGAGTTTCTGTTAACAGCAGCCCTCCATCTTTCGTGACACGCGAAGAACAAAGTCAACGGCCGTGTCAAAGTTCCAAGCCTCGCGGTACGCGAGAAGTCTCCCCCATGTCTTCACGGTATGCGAAGACATCTGTAAACCCTAATTTATTTTATTTTATTTTTGTAATTTTGAGTCGTGTCGAGTCAATCTTGTATTTTTATTTTATTGAGTCGTCTTATTGAGTCGATATGATGCTTGTGGGTTGTTTCGAGCTTATTTTTGCTGGTTTTGATTGATCGGCCCGTACTCAATCTCCATTCAGGTGGTGATTTCCGACTTTTGAACATTCTCGTGTACACAGCAGTCCGCTTGTATCCGTGGAGCACGATCGCGAATGAAATGCTCTACGATTATCTTCCCAGCTAAATTTTAATTTTTGTATGTTATTTTCGTTTTTGAGTCACTCTTCCTATATTGATGACAATGTCGAGTTTAAGTGTGGGGAGGGAAGACCTTGTCCAGATCTAGTTGAGTCTTTTGTTTTTGAGTTTTGAGTCATATAAAAAAATCATAAAAATTTTCAAAAATGTCTATCGATCAGAATTTGTGCAGTTACATGGGAAATGATAGGTACAATTGGACTATGCTTGTGTGTGATTAAATTGAATAATAAATAGAAAGCGCGTCTGATTTGTAATGTTTTAGTAGACCCAACCGACTTAAAGAGCTTAAATATCCTGATAGTGTATCTAGGTTTAATTGATAATTAACTCAGGGTGTTTTGTGGGTTCTCATCTTAGGGGTTTTAGAAAGGTCGAAACTGTCAATATAGGGTGATAGGTACCACTATACGTAAAAGTTTACAAGTTTTTAAAATTACTTGACACATCACTTTCTTTTTATGAAAATAATCTGAAAGTTGATGGCGCCCGCATCCATTATCCATCTTGCATGAGCTTAATTAAATCAATTGAAAGCTTGAGTTTCGCCTACGTGTTACCCTCCGGAATAGTGACTTGGTTGTTACACCCATGGGAGGACTTAAGTGATAAAAAATGGGATGAATAATTTAGGTTTATGTGTTTCCCTTCGGGATGGCGACTTGAAGGATACACCACTATTCCGAACCTTATGAACATCATTGCGTGTAAACCAAAACCTACGTGTTACCCCTCGGGATGGTGACTTGAGGGATACGCCACAGGGTGAGGTTTCTTCATATAAGTGTTAATCAAAGCTCAAAACACGCATTCCTCGATCCATAATTCTATAATTTTCAAAAACTTATAAATTGGTGTTTATAGTGGTGGGAAATCTATAGGGTTTAACCCGTGCCTAAACATGACCTTGAGATGGGATTAGACTAAGTTGTAGCTTCCTGAGTGTGAGACCCATAGACAAATTGTTGCTTAGTAATGGATAGGATATTAGATCACATAATCTGGGGCTCAATAAGTCGGTGGTTGGGTTTAGTCGGATAGAAATAACAATTGTTACAGCCGGTGCGTGATTATGTTTAAATGATTAAATGAATGAGAATGTGAAGGCAGGTTCCAATTATGATTCCATTGTATAATTCTTTTTCGGGACACAGAAGAGTAAGTGTGGGGATGTGATGTAAGGTCAAATGTCCCATGTTTAAGTGTCGATTTTGTATAGTTTTATGCGTTTTACTTGGTTTATAGAATCGGTTTTATGTTGGTATTTGTAGTTGTGTCTATTACAGGTATTAAGTGTTAGTTGAGCGGATAACGAAGCATAAATGAGAAGGCACAAAAGTACAGAGGTCAAAGTGTAAAATATCAATTTTCCTGGAAAAACAAGTCTTCGCATACCGCGAAGACTGGGAAGAGTTTCTTCGCGGTACGCGAGGAACTGAAAAGGACTGACTTCCGATGTTCGCGGTACGCACGCGAAGAGCCCCCGAAACAGGAAAAAGCCCTAATTCTAATTAAAAGAGATTGCAGCCCCCATTCCGACACATGATTCATTCAGACGAATTCATAGAGGAGAGGGGTGATTTCTAGAGCCAAGGTTTGTTCCAGATCAAAGATTGAAGTTATGCTCGTGTGCCTGACAAGCATGCGTGGCTAAGCTGCGTGTTGGTGGGATTTGGTCAGTGGTGGCTAAGGTTCGTTTAGGTTTCTTGTTTTAATCAGTTTTTTGTATGTTTGGATCTTGTTAGTTTCTGACAATAACTTGATAGATTGATGTATGAGTTGATTTATACAATTTATTTGAATGCCTTGAGCTTGCTTGCTTTACAACTGTGTTCGGTTGATGAAAAAACCTTGTAGCAAGGTTGAGTGACTAAAGTAGGTAACTTGGTGTTTATAAATTGGGTATTTGAATTGTACTAGCTTTGACGAGCTTGTCGTATAGATTGCTGACAACAGCTTATATTCAATTACTATTTCAACTTACTTACCAACACCATGTCTATGTGGTGTCCATTGAATGACTGAGTATTGCATAAGTCTAGAACCTGAAGTTTGGGAGGGAGTTACATCTTTATTTGATCTGTGTTTTCATTCTAATTTATCAAACTAAGCAATTGAACTATCCACTGATTCCTCATGGATACGATACTCTTCTTACCCTTACTAGTTAAGTGTTTAAGGATTGTTTTTGACCGAGCAAACGACATCGATCCCCCACCATGCCCAATTTGATGAAATCATATTCCCTTTTAAAAACAACAGTGTTACAGGAGACATACTCACCCTCCCGATTCACACGTTCATTGAAACTCTCACTTCGACCCATACCTGACCCTCAACCACAAACACCTCTCCTGCCCATACACCACTATCTCCACATTTTCACTGTTGTGATCCCAACCCATCCCACACCCCTATCACACCTGATCAACTTGTCACCCTACCAAACCCCCTACCTATCCAGCCCACCTCCTCCACTATAACTCCAGAAACTGTTCACCCAACCTAGCCCTCCGTACCACTGCCTCGTGGCCAAACCCACACAACTAACCCATTAACCACCACTGACCAAATCCCACCAACACCCATTACCTCCTACCCAAACCCAACCATCTACCATCCACCCCACTCCACCTACTATTAAAACCCCGCAATCAGACTCACACTCAGCTGACCCACCGCCGGATGCTCATATCCCTCAAAACTTCCACTACCCCTCTAGACCCTACTTATCCTATGGTAACTCGGGAGAAGGTTGAGATATTTAAACCGAAACACCAACCTAATCTTGCCCACCTCACAACCAATGGCCTAAATAAAGCTTTGTTTGCCTCTACTCACCTAAGGGATTCAAAAATGTAGCCACACATCCCCATTAGGTTGCTGCTATGGATAAAGATTTATCAGCACTTCACCAGAACAACACTTGGACCCTGGTACGTTGACCCGAAAACCACAATGTTGTTTGGTTCAAGTAGATGTTTTGTACTAAATATAGGTCGGATGGGTCCATTGATTGTCACAAACCTCGTCTGGTAGCGCTGGGCTTTAGCCAAATACCGGGCCTTGACTACTCTCACACATTTAGCCCGGTTGTGAAAGTATCCACTATTCAGATCGTTCTCTCCATTGTTGTCATCAACAACCGGCCCTTACATCAACCGGATGTCAAAATGCATTTCTGCATAACAACCTCACTACGCTTGTTTACATGGAACAACCCTTGTTACTCCGACCCCTAACATTCTAATCACGTGTGTTGGATAAATAAAGCTTCGTATTGGCTCAAACAAGCACCACGGGCTTGGTTCTATCGACTAAGCACATTTCTTATACAAAATGAGTTTTCCTGTGGCAGGGTAGACACATCCTTATTTATTTTTAAAAGGGACTCTGGTATAATGTATCTTCAGGTGTATGTTGATGATTTAATCTTAACAGGGAACAATGTCGTTGTTAAGGACTCTCTCATTGCTCGTCTCCACAACGAATTTTCCATCAAGGACCTTGGAAAATTAAACTACTTTCTCGGGCTTGATGTTGTCTACACCGATGAAGGTCTTTCTTGAGTCAAACCAAATATGCTCGAGACATACTTTCCAGGGCTACTCTGCTTGATGCTAAACCTGTGCACACACCCTTGGCTCCAAATGAAACCCTTGTTGCTACCGGTGAACCTTAAAAAGATCCCACACACTATAGATCCCTTGTTGGTGCCTTGCAATACCTGACCATCACTCGACCGGATATATCCTATGTAGTAAATCAAGCTAGCCTGTTCCTCCAAGCTCCTACTACCACTCATTTCCCGCATGTCAAAAGAATCCTCTGGTATGTTAAAGGTACTTCTGAATTTGAGCTTACCTTTACCAGACCGACCGGCACTTTTGTCCTTGGTTACTTAGATGCTGACTGGGCCCGTTGTATAGACACACGTCGCTCTATGCACGGATACTCTATTTTTCTTAGAGGCAATCTTGTCTCCTGAGTGCCAAGAAACAACCCACTGTTTTCCACTCGACCTGTGAATCCGAGTACCGCGACATGGCCAACACCGTTGCTGAGATCGTTTGGGTAACTCACCTACTCCTTGAGCTGCATTCTTTAGCTCCAGATCAACCAACCTTGTTATGTGACAATCAAAGTGCCCTCTTTCTTATGTAAAACCCCGTTTCTCACAAATGTGCAAAACACATTGAGTTGGATTACCACTTCATACGAGAACTTGTGGCTTCTGGCAAGCTTTACACTTGGTTTGTTCTGACCAAGCTACAGGTTGCAGATATCTTCACGAAGAGTCTTTCGAGACCTCAATTTGAGGTTTTTTTGCAAGATGCTTGGCCTAGGACCACCTCCGTTTTGCTTGAGGGGGATATTAAAACACATTAGCATTTATTTTCTCATTGTATTTTATCTTAATTCTTTCATTCTTCATGTATGTTGATGTAATATTTTTTTCCTACAATCATTTAATTCATTGTAGGCTTGTAGCCTACAAATTTAGGCTCGTATGGATCTTAAACTTCTTATATTCGTTTACCTATATGCATGAGAAGGATTATTACAAATACTCACAATCAACTAAGTACTTAAATTTGTTTTTTTGTTAAAAGTGCACACACAAAATCCAGTGGTTGTATGAGATGCATTAGTCTTGCGTGCTACGACTCTGATACAACTTTGTGACACTCACTCCGACCATGATATTGACCATTTTATTTAACTCGCTCATAATTTGATTTTTGACAGTTAACCACACGAGAAATTCCTAGCTAAGAGCTTATCCATGCCCATTACTTTCACATGAACAAGTATAACTATGATATTTCCATATGATTTGATATATTTATAACATTAAAAGATATTGCAAGATAATACACTACATTGAACTCATTTCTTATATATGTTGCTAGTGATGAATGACCGGAAATAAACTTCTAATCTTACATTTTATTGGCAGGATCCTATAGCTTTTTATCTTGACCACTTGAGCGATATACAAACGTAAAACTAAAATCTACTATTTTATTACACACATAATAAATTTGTTTTGAACAATTATAAATTGATTTTAAAGAAAATTTAATAACATCAAAAGTTTTAATTTAATCTATAATTATGGTTCATTTTCAGAACCAAAAACTTATGGATAAAGTAAATATAATATAATCAGTTGAAATACAAAGCACTTTGATGATGCATCCATAAGGTTTGAAGATTTACTTAGAGGTTTGCAAGTAAATAAAAAAAATTATGAGAGAAATTGAAGCGGCACAAAATATTTTTGGTCTACGATGTACATTCAATTAATTAAAGTCTATGAAATGATCATGATCACCAACTTATCTTTATTAATATTATTATGGTCCTGAGTAAATTGGACCACAATTAATCAAGTTAAGATATAATAATATTAGTGTTGCAATCTAATACTTGGAGTTGAAAATGAAAAGACACTACAAAGAATTGGGCAAATAGTGTCGCCGCTAATACTAATAGCGGCGACAGTCGCTGCTAATACTTCGCCGCTAATACTCTGCCTGTCGTCGCTATTAGACAATCTATTAGCGGCGACAACTGTCGCCGCTAATACTCCTGTTGTCGCCGCTAATACTCCTGTCCGTTTTTTGCAGTATTTTCTGCATTTTCTGGATGTGAAGATCCCAACAACTCTAGAAGCTCATCAAATGAACCATTAGTCTATTTATTCTTCACCTTAATATGCATAAGCTTTGCTAAAAAGTCAAGGGAAGAAAAATTAGTACATCCGGGATATAATTCTGATTGGACTTCCTTTAACAGGTCTTCAAAATCATCACAGACACCGCTACTCTCTGTACCCGAGTTCCCTTCGTCGAGGTTGGTATCCTCCTCCATAATATCTTCATTAACGCTGGCCATATCGTTTCCTGGCACAACATCATCTAAAACTACAACTTGAGGAATTAAACTTTCACCGTGATAGATCCAATCTGTGTACGTCTGACAGAAACCCCATGCATACAAATGAAACTTCACTTTTACCCAGGATAGCATTACCGAATTCTGACATTTGGTACACGGACAAAACACAAAGCCTCTTTTGTCGACATGATCTTTGCACATCTCGATAAAAGACTTGAGTCCTTTTTCATACTCCTCTGAGCTACGGTTTAAATTTTTAAGCCAACTTTTATCGACAACCATGACGAAGCTGAAACATAATTTAAGGTAATCAAAATGATGTGAACTTTGCATCTTCTATACAAGGGGTGGGTAGGGTGGGGTGGGGGTATTAGATAAAGTTAATTAATTAATAATAACAGTAGTGGTGTTGGGGATAAGACCTAATTAAGAAATTGTAGTTTAATGTAAAGAATTCTGTAATAATGCAATGCTTTTTCCTATGCTTAACTTTAAAATTAAATTTATACAAACCAATACATACATATACATGTATACACATTTCAGGTCAAATAGTGTGTGTTCATATTACTAATAGACATACATATACACACACATACCAATAGATACATAATACATAAACATATATACATACATATACACACACATACATACACGCATACCAATAGATACATAATACATAAACATATATACATACATATACACACACACACAAAAATATACAACATACATACATGCATACATACAAAATACATTTAAATTAAAAAAAACCTATATATATTAATTTTTATACAACCCTATATATACAAACATAACCATATTCAAGATATATGCATACATACACACATACAAATACATACATAATACATAAACATATATACATACATACAAAATATATTTAATTTAAAATAAATTAAAACCACATATGTCAAACCTAGCATCCATGTCTAGAATAAGAGAACTAATATGTTTTATGCAAATGGTTATTGAATTATGTCCGGTTCCAATTTCGATTCGAATAGCTTATTTTGAGTTCGGTAATTTCTCATAAAACAATTGACAAATCTGGGTTCCTATTAATAATCAGTCATATATATAATGAGATTTTAAGTTGGTAATGTTACCTAAAGTACCAAGTTGATGTTGATTAAAACTATCAAAATCGGCGGCAGTCTTGCGACGGTTGACAGCAGCGGCAGATAGGTGGGGTGACGGTGTTGGTGGTCGGAGCAATCTTCGTCAGCAAATCCTTCGAGGCTGGTCGCCGGCAAATCATTCGAGGCTGTGGTCTGAGCAGTCTTCATAGCAGGGAGGGGGTGGTCGTAGCAGTCGTCGGAGCTGGGAGGGGTGTCGGAGCAGGGAGGGGCGGTCAGAGCCGGGAGGGTTGGTCACCGGAGAATAGGAGATCGTCGGCTTGGGATAAGTGAGAGAGGGAGGGTGAGAATGGAGGGAAAGCAGGGACTGATCGAGTTATTCCCGCTATAGAGCAATAGCGGCGACGGTCGCCGCTAATAACGTCGCCGCTACTGCTAAAACAACATTGGCCGTCCGATTAAATTCTTGGTAACCGTCAGATCTTGGAGACACGGATCACCATCAATAGCGGCGACATTTCTGGGTGTCGCCGCTAATGCCTAGTTTTCTTGTAGTGAGAAATTAACTTTAAACTTATTAGCACATCATTGTACTTATTGAGGACATACTTTTAAAGATTAATCGTACAAAATTAGGTTAATATAATGCTTAGTGTGCTTCAAAAAATCAATGTTTGATTTGAAAATTACATTATATTATTATAATAAAATATAAGGTTGTGAACATTTAAATAAGTTTCAAACTAACTTTTTATATGTTTTCTTTGATATTCAAGTTTTGTTTTATTTATTAACGTGTTATCAATAAAATACAATATAATATGATCAATTGGTGTTGACGTATATAAACTTTTCTAAATTTAATGTATATATGAGATTTATTAAAAAATTGTTTAAAAACAGTTACTACTTTTTTTTTCTTGTAACAATGAAATAGAAAATATGAATCGTGTTTAGGTGGACTATTATTATAGTTATTATGGTTGGAATCGTTAGTAGGCTAAAGGGTAATTGCATAATGAATCAAGTATCTTGTTATGAGTTTAGCAAATATTGGCAACTATCTCTTTGAAGCTTGGAATCAAAACGAAGACTTTGCTTGGTCATGTGTTGGTCTTTAGCTTATGTTATGTGTGTTTTGTTGGTATTGTAACTATAATAATCATGCAATGCATAGATCTATTTTGATTTGTAATCTCAAATGGGTCGGCTGTGGCTCTCCTTAAGAGATAATTTAACACTTGTATTGGCGTTTAGGATTCTTTGGGTCGGGTCTTTGAATATCACATTGTAAGGCTCAAAGTTAGATTTCATTTTGGGGTTGGTTTGTGACAGAGACCCGTTGAGTGGGTTAGACTTTAAGAAATACAGAGAAGAAGAGAGACATAAACTTGAGACAACTTTCTATTCTTTTTCATTCATATCAAAACAATAATCAAGCTTTCCTATTTATAAGCGAAACAAATAACTGAACTAAAACTACCCACGATAATTATAATATCCATGAACATGAAATAACTTAAAAACAAATAAGGAAAGCATGCAAAGCAAAACCCACGTTCTAAACATGGAGGTATATTGATGGATGGCATGGGATCATGGATGTTAAGGATGGTGTGGCTAAGACTGGTACTTATCAGTTTGTCTTGAGAATGTCTTGTGATGCAGTAAACTACGGTTTTAGTATAGAAGCTTTGGACCCATTCTATATTTTAGTCGGTTACTTTAAATTTCACTTTTTCAGTTATTGTGGTTTCATTTTTGTTTCAATTAAAAACAAAGAGAGCAAGTGAGCTAAGGCAGTGATGGTGATTTAGGTTTGGCTGGATAATGAGGTTTTAGAGTGAGAGTAGCTGGGTAAATCGGTGGTCAAAGAAGGGCGGTGAAGGTGGTGGTCGGAGGGTTGCCGACCATTCTTGGTAGAGGGTAGAGATGAAGAGAGTGTATGTGTTTGGATAGATAGAGATGAGGTGGGTAGGGTTTTATTAAAAGGGGTAGTTTTGTCAAAACAAAAAGTTAACAAAAATTTTAACAATATTATCCATTTGCTTTAATTGAAACAAAAATGAAACGATAGTGACTAAAAAGATGAAGTTATAACTAATGGATTAAAACAGAAAATTGACCCAAAACACAAGGACTAAAACCGTAATTTACTCTTAATTTTGTTTATTTAAACTTTAATAAAAAAATATTGGGTTATTGTCACTTTCTTGTTAATGATTTATGTAGCGCTATTACTAATTCTAGTGTCAAGCAATCAACGGATTGAAGGATTATGAATAAAGCAATTATAACATACAAGAGTTCATCATGGCATGCATGGATTACTCATTGTAATAATCAAACATATAACAACTTGAAAAAGCATGGGTTTTGAATAATCTTAACAAATCACCCCGCTAAAGAGAAATTTGTAATGATCTGTTATTCAAATCAAAATTTCAAATTCCTATCAAATATTTTAAGGAAAAGAGCATCCACAAAAAGTACGTGTGATGTAACAACTCAAAATAATTGGCATGTTCCGGTTTGAAGAAGACTTCCACAAAAAGTGAAGTCCAAGTGAAAAAATAAAATTTAAGCACTTATTTAGACCAACAATAACAGCACCTCCAATGGGCTCGTTTTTTATGCATCCGGTTAACTGGACGAGGAAGTGGATGAGGGGCAGCGTTGGAGGGTGGTGTCTGGTTGTGTCCGGTTGGCTTCACATCTGGAATTCCGGATGAAGTTCACGGCTAGAAGGTGGGTCCTTCAATAAACACATTTAATTATTAATGCATATTTAAATAATTTTATTTGAATTGATGTGATTTAATATATCTAGTTTAAATTTGATTAATTTAAATTTATAATATAATCTAATTAATTTAAATCTATTATTTTTATATAAACTAACATTTAAATTGTATATTTTATAATATAGATATATTATTTTTACATAATATAAAATATATTAAATTTTCAAACAGCTAGTTTCAAATGGTTACTTGTTCAACGGCTGTTTTAAACGGCTATATTCTATCGGATATAAATTCATAACGTATTCCTACCCTCATTTTCACTTCTCAATCTTTCATTCGAGCATTTTTAATTTTTAGTTTATGTAATTTCTAATTTTTAAGTTGTTAAATTTTTTATTTTTAGTTTATGTGATTTTTAATTTTTAGTTAATGTAATTTTTAATTTTCGTTTATTTTTATTTTTTTGGAAATATAATATTATTTAAAGTTTTTTGGTATATAGAATATAAATTAAAAGTAGGTGATGATGTAGAAATATAGGGGTGTTTGAAAGTGGATGTATGGTTGAAGTAAAAAAAATGAGTTTTTAAAAAATGAGTGAAAATCTGATGTGGAGCTGATGTGTTGTGTTTTGTTTGGTGGATGGCATCCACCATTGTGGGTGTTCTAAGAGCTTTTGGAATGTTAATGTTTGTGAAATCTTATAAGTGTTTCACAAACACATTCTTTGATTTGGAAAGTGATAAAAAGGTTATGAAGATAAAAATAAAAAGAAAAGAGACTAGCAAAACATTATCTAAAACATCCAAACTCAAACCGCCCTAAAAAAACTAAAAATATAGAACCGCTCTAAAAAAACCCATCCCCCTTTTATTAAATGTGGAAATCCCAGAAATCATAATTAAAGAAATTTATAAACCAATATTTATCTTCTGGAAACACAAATCTTTGTCAATCAATACCACCACAAAAGCAAAAAACCAAAGGTTTCTAGATAAGACCAAAAAAAACACATGTTCCATTTGCAGCTGCTAATCAACTCAATGAAATAAAACACTGCACAACAAACAAACAAAAGGAAAAATCAGTATTTCATGTTTAGTTTTATGGGAAACACCAAATACAGGAAATTAATTCGCATCAAACCAACTGCAAAAATCATGGATTGATTCGCGTCAAACTCACCTTCAGGTTATGTTCACCTCCATCGACGTCAATCTTGTCCCGTCGAAGCAACCGTCCTGAATCAACCAAAAAAACACACCACTACTTCAAACAAACATCCATACAATACTACAACATCCAGTTTGATTATCCCAAACTAAACTTCAATTTTTTTTATGGAATACAGGGGCGTCTCAACCTTTTTGGAGGCCTTAAGCAAAATGTAAATTCGAGGTCTTTTCCGAATTCCATTGTTATATACCCTCCTTATTTATATGGGTTTGAGATGGACAACAATAAATTAAAAAGCTTAAAGTTAGTGAACAACCAAAAAAAAAATCTTTTTATAGTTGGCAAGACAATGGAGACTAATACTGCCTGTATGATGTATAAAGAAATAGTGAAAATTTAACATACCTCAAATCAGATCTTGTGTGCGTTCTCCTCGGCAATCCCAACTCCTTTGCTATAGTAGAATTATACTTTTCATCTTGTAAATTGTGGTTCCACATAATCTTCCTTTGGGAAATGCCTACAACAGGATAATAGATTACTTCAAACTCCCAAAGTCATGGTATATGTTCATAGATAACAAAAGGGTTTTTCTAAATGCACCATATCTATTTTTTAATTGTACCCTAATCTATATATTAATTAAGTTTGACTGCATTTATTACGCATTAGGATGATGCTATATTCATTAAATATTGACTATGCATTCAAAAACAATTAATGCATCTTGACTAGAAATAAATGCAAATTTAAAAATCATTACTATATAAGCTTGCTGTTCGAATAAAGCAGGGTATTCCATTTGAAGTTGTTTGAAGAAAAATAGTTATATTCATTTCCACATAGTTTTTTTTAGTGATGAAGCTGTTCGAGAAAAATAAAAGTAGTTTTATTTTCATTTGAAGCTGTTCGAAGATCTTGTGGGGTGTTTTCTTCTAACCCTCAATAGGGCTGGCACATCGTGTATACACGTACACGATAAGACATGTACACGATAAGACACGAACACGAAATATGTATACACGAACACGAACCTGTTTATATCTGCTTAACACGATAAGACCTGTTTAGAAACACATGTTTAAGAACCTGTTTAGTGAAACACGTCTTAACAGGTACTAACAAGTATTTTACCAGATACTAACATATACTTAACAAGTATTTTACCAGGTATAATATCATATTTTAATATTTTTTACTAACAGGTACTTAACAGGTACTAACAGGTACTTAACAGGTAAACAGGTATTTTACCTGTTTAGACACGAAAATTAACAGGTAGATTCGCGTCTACCTTTTTAGGACACGAAAATTAACAGGTAGATTCGTGTCTACCTGTTTAGGACACGAAACACGATAAGGCCATACATAATACCTGTTAAGATCGTGTAAGTTCGTGTCGTGTATTCGTGTACGTGTCTAAAATTACCAGCCCTAACCCTCAATCTCTGACATAATCAAAGGTAACTTATATCTACTTTATGTTTTTTTTTTTTTTATTTAGTAGTGTTTTTTTTATTACATTATTCTATTACATTTAGAAACTATATATAACTTGAGGTTATTTTTTGTACAGATCCACACAAAAAAAAAGAAAATGACCAGTAGATCAAGATTTTTAACTGACCATGTATAATTAGTTCTTATATACGATTATATATTAATTGGATTACTTATGTACTTTTTTTAATATAACATATTTCTCAATTTAAGGTGTTTTAATGCTTAGTTAACACTACAAGGAAATGACCCTGTGCCAACGTCGTCTATACCGACGACACTTGTCGTCGGCATAGGTCACCCTATAGCGACGACATGTCGTCGATATAGGTGAAAACCAAAATTTTGAATGGGACACCCTATAGCAACGACATGTCATCGCTATAGGGTTGAGGCAGATTGGAGTGAAAGCTGGCGCCCAATGAATTTTTGAGGAAAACCTATACCGACGACATGTCGTCGGTATAGGGTAATTTTGATTTTCTTTTTGTTTTTTTAATATAATAATTTTTCTTCGGTCAAAAAAAAATTTAATTAAAAAAATTATGGAATGCCTTATACCGACGACATGTCGTCGGCAAAGGATTTTTTACTTTATTGACTGGTCAAAACCCTACGAAGCCTATATCGACGACATATCGTCGGTACAGGCAACCTACAGCGCCGACATAATAGCCTATACCGACGACAGGTCTCAGCGCGAATTAACCCAGGAAACAGCTTTCTGCTTCCCATTTCCAACAAAAAAAACCCCCAAATCACTCCATCTCTCTCTCTCTCTCTCTCCGGTGATTCACGATTTTTGGGTATTTTGTGGAGCAATATTCACCAATCTCTGGGGTTTTGAGGTGAGTTAACATCTACGTTTCAATCTTGACAAGAAAATCAACATTTTTGGGTTTTTGGCTTAATTTCTTTGATTTTTGTTAGGTGTTTGAAGCTTTAAACATTTTTGAAGGATTTCAAGCTATTTGAAGCTAATTTGCAAACTTGGTTAGTAATTTTTCTACAAATTAGGTTTAGATGTATGTTTGTATGTATATTGTTGTGTTTATTTGTATGTATGTATATATGGTTTAGATGTATGATTTTATAAATATTTTTGAAATTTTATGATGAAATTAGGTTTAGATGTGAAATTAGATTTAGATGAAATTTGGGAATTTAGGCATTTATATATATATGTTTGTATATAATATGTATGTATATATGTGTATGTGTGTTTGTATGTATTTGTATTATGTTTATGTATGGAATTGTGTTTATGTATGTAATTTGGGTATTTGTTTATACATGTTTGTAAAGGCTATGCATGTATATACGTGTATGTGTTTGCATGTATTTGTATTATGTTTATGTATAGAATTGGGTTTATGTATGTAATTTGGGAATTTAGGTATTTGTTTATGTATGTTTGTAAAGGCTATGTATGTATATACGTGTATGTATGTATTTTTATGTATGTAATTGTGTTTGTGTATGTAATTTTAGAATTTGGGCATTTATTTATGTGTGTTTGTATATAATATGTATGTATATTTGTATGTATGATTATGTAATTGTATGATTTGTATGTATATAATTGTGTATGTATTTATGTATTTGTGAATGTATGTATATATCTTTGTATGTATATGTAACTTTATTTAATTTTGTTGCAAGTTCGGAACTCACTGCGGTTGGAGAGGTGTGAATAACATCTTATTTGTGTTTTATTGAATTTTTTTAAGGTACGCATCCCGACTTTTATACCTTTATGTACGTCTCATGTTGTGTACACTGGTATGTTTATTTAGGATAACTCTTTAGAATATACCCGTCCGAAATTTATCTGATAGAGATAAATTTTGGATTGTCCCCTTTGGGACTGTTTTTTGAATATTCTATCTTATTTAGGATATGTATACATTTTAATGGGTTGATATTTAAGAAAATTTGGTAGCTATTTCTCCTTACTCCTTCGAGTTTGCGGTTTATCTGCATACTGGGGGAGTTAAGGTGAAATGCTGCTGATTTTTTCTTAAATGGTCAACTCGTTAAAATGTATACATATGAGATATAATATTCAAAAAGTGGGTTAGGATCCACCGCCTTAGAGTACCGATCAAATCACATACATTCATTTATATCATTTATTACATGCACGTATATGTGTATGCTTATAACACAATAGATATGACAATTGATAAAAGCTGGGTTACACTGGGAAATCGGAATTCTCCGACTTTCTTAAGCGGTCTTCGCAACTTTATAGAGACGTCCAAGAACCATGTCGACGGTCGAGGTAGAGCGTTTTGCCCGTGTAGACGTTGTTGTAATGCGTGTCGATAGGATTTGAACACGATATATGGCCACATACATGACCGTGGGTTTCTACAATCATATTAGAATTGGATTTATCATAGTGAACAACATCCTCGTGTGGCGGAGATAGCATCACTTTTTGCCCCAAGAACAACACCAACTCCTCCAATAACTACAACAACAAATAATGAGATGTTTGATGCCATAGATGATGTGATGACTGAGCAAAATACAAACGAGGATAATATAGATGAAGATGGAACTGGTTTAGACCCAGAGTTTGATGCGTTGTTTGAGGAGCTAAATAAGGAGTTATACCCCGGTTGTAGTCAAATGTCTTCCCTAAACTTCATAGCCAAATTGATGCACATCAAAGTTATCAAAAAATGGACGAATAGTTCGTTTGACCAATTGTTAGAGCTTTTACAAATTGCAATGCCGAAAGAAAATCACGTTCCAGCGTCACACTATGAAGCTAAGAAGAAACTGAGTAAGATTAGGTTCAGTCTATTCATGCTTGTATTAATGATTGTGCACTGTTTTGGAAGGAGAATGAATCAATGCAAAACTGTCCAGTTTGTAATGAGAGTAGATGGGTTGATAAAAACACAAAGGGGAAGAAAGTACCACATAAAGTGTTGCGCTACTTTCCTTTAACTTCACGGCTTCGACGAAGGTATAGTTCAAGATTAACGGCAAAAGAAATGATTTGGCATAATACTGGACGCTCAACGGATGGTATGATGCGACATCCGGTTGATAGGAAGGCATGGCAAGAATTTGATGAGAGATATCCGGATTTTGCTAAATAACCAAGGAATGTCCGCTTAGGTTTGGCTGCTGATGGTTTTAATCTGTTCGGTAACATGAGTCAGACTTACAGTATGTGGCTGGTAGTGTTAACAACATATAATACACCACCGTGGTTATGTATGAAAGAGTCTTCTTTCATGTTAACCTTGCTAATTCCCGGGCCTAAATCACCTAGTAAGGACATTGATGTATTCTTAAGGCCTTTGGTTGATGAGTTGAAAATGTTTTGGGCTGAAGGAGTCCAGGTGAGAGATGCATCAACCAAGACGGTATTTAGGATGCATGATGCACTGTTATGGACTATCAACGATTATCCTGCTCGTAGTAGCTTATCAGGATGGAGTGGTCAAGGTTATAAAGCATGCCCTACGTGAAACATTAACACACCTTCGTGCGCTATAACGAATAAGATAGCTTTTGTTGGACACAGAAGATTCTTGCCTAGAAAGCATAAATGGAGGAACGATCTGTCGTTTGATGGCAAGAAAGAGACAAAACATCCTCCCTGACGATTGACTAATGCTCAAATATTAGAACAACTAAAAAATCTCCCAGATCGTGTTCCAGGGAAACATCCAATGTATGGAGGGGTAAAAAGAAAGCGCCTAACATCAGAGTTGAATTGGACTAAACGAAGTATCTTCTTTGAGTTGGATTATTGGTCTTCTCTGCTTTTAAAACACAATCTTGATGTTATGCACGTGGAGAAAAATGTGTGTGAGAGTTTATTGGGTACTTTGTTGATGAACGATAAATCAAAAGACACACACAAAGCCCGCAAAGACTTAGAAAATATGGGTATTTGACATAACCTATGGCTAACACAAAAAAACAATAAGTTGTACCAACCACAATGAGAAGAAACGGGCCGTATATCCCACTCTTATAGTAAGTATAGATGTTTTATAATTACTTACAATTTCATACCTATTAGATTTATAATTACTTTCCATTTGTAGGATTATTTTGATCTGGACTCCTGGAGAAACACTGATAAGTGGCGAGGCGTTGAACTCGGAATAGTGTCAGAGGGCGTATAAAGATCACAAGAGAGAGTTGAAAGTTCACTTCGAGGAGAATGAGGGATACGATGATGTGGAGGCGGCGATGAATAATCCATCAGACAATCTTGATCAAGAAACTTGGGAGACTTTGATTAATGAGCTGTTTTTAGATGCGAGCTATAAAAACCGCTCGGAGAAGAACAAACAAAACCGATCACAACAACGTTACCCAAGTTACCATGGCAGCAAATCATACACCCAGCGCCGACACATGGAGGTATGAAATACAATTGTTAGTATTATATAAACATGCTTATTAATTCTTAGTGATATTATTTTTGTTTTTCACAGGGTACCGGCCCAATTGATGTGTTCAAATCGATCCATTATAAAGAAGGGACCGGTTGGGCCAACACGACTGCATCATTAGATTATGTAAGTCAAATGATTTTGTTGTTAGACTTACTAGACTTAGAACATCCAACTGTAACTTTAAACGGGTCAAAATGACCCAAACACACTTTAAGAGACTTAAAATATCCAGCTTTAAATTTAAACGGGTCAAAATGACCCAAACATACTTTGATAAACTTAGAACATCCAACTGTAACTTTAAATGGGTCAAAATGACTCAAACACATTTAATAGACTTAGAACATCCAACTCGAGCCCAATTGTTGAATATTTTTGCTAGTATTATTAGTATTTGTTGTTATTAGTGTTGGTTGATTGGAATTTGTGAATTTGGGTCGTTTATAACTTATAGTTTAACAGGTTGGTTATCCATTTTACAGCAGTTATGCTGTCGAATTTTAGTAAAATAGTCAAGTGATTGTTTATTACATTGTTTAATGCATGACCGAATCCAAGAGGAGTATACAAGATCTTCTGTTGAGTCTGGTGGTGACTCGTCTGCTATCGATGAGTTTGCATGCATGGAGCGTGCATTGGGTCATCGGCGTGGCCATATCAGGGGTGTCGGTCGTGTGGTGAGTAATCCCACACCGGATTTGTTCAGTACCCCCCTCCACAACCACATTGGTAAGAAGTGGATAAACGTGTAACTCAACTTCAACAACAAGCCCAAGATCAACAACAACGTGAAGCCCAACGAGAGGAAGAACGTCGTGTGCATAATCAACAAATGCTTGAAATGCAACGACAAATGGATGAAATGCGTCGAATGTGGGAACGCCGAACTAGCAGCGACGATAATTAGCTTGAAGTTGTTGCGCCTTTGCCTTTGTTGTCGGTGTTATTGCTGAATGTTTGAACAATTTTTATGTTTGTGTGTCGAACAACTTTATGTTTGAATATTTGGTTTGTGTGTCGAACAAGATTTTGTATTGAACTATATATTTCGGATTTCAATTTTTGAATGGTTTGAATTATCTGATTTGCAGGTTTTTGTAATTAGAAATTAAATATTTCTGAAAAATTTTGTTAATTTAAAAAAGATAAAAAAAAACAGAAAAACTTATCCCGACGACATGTCGTCGGCATAGGTCTTTTTCAAATTTAATTAAAAAATTGGAAATAGCCTATACCGACGACATGTCGTCGGGATAAGTTGAGTCTTTCCCGACGACTTGTCGTCCGGATAAGTCCAGAACCTATTCCGACGACATGTCGTCGGTATAGAATTTCTTTTTGAATTTTTTAATTAAACCCTATAGCGACGACATGTCGTCGGCATAGGTCGACCTATGCCGACGACACCTATACCGACGACATCTTTGACCTATTGGGACGAGGCAATACCGACGACATCTATACCGGCCACATGTCGTCGGTATAGGCTATACCGACGACAAGTCGTCGCTATAGGGTCAAAAAAAATCGTCGGGATAAGGTGATAATGTTGTAGTGTAATGTTTAATGATTGAGTTTTTAATGATTTATAAAGTAGGGTGTTCTAGACATGGTGCAAATAGTAACACCCTAACAAAATAATATACTATATTCAGTTACTTGGAATTAGTTACCCTAAGTAAATCAATAATATCATAGCAGATAAACAATCTTTCATCCTACAAAATCATCGCAGATAATAAACTTTCTAAGCTGTGAGCCATTTTAAAGCAATAGTTACTTTTCTCCAAGGGTGACCTCTAAATGGAATGCCGGATTAGAGGTAAAATGAGAAAGCATAGCTACAATAAGTCACATAACTCATAAGTTATTTTTGTTAGTATAATTATCAATTTAAGATATTTGGTTTTAAGCAAACTAATAGGAACTAGTTTGACCCAACTTAAAGCAGAATCAGGAAACCATGATTAGAAACACACAAAACCATATAAAGAATCAATTTAATACCTGAATGCTTGAATATAGTGAGAACTGAGAAGTCCCTTCCTGAGAATGGAATGCTTGAGCCTTGAATATCAATTAAAACCTTTCTGTGTCTTATGTAGTCATCTTCAACAAAAGGGTAAGATCCAATACAAAAGACGAAGTCAACTGTGAAAGAAGTTTGTGATTAGAAAAACTATAAATTAAAATGCCAACACTTATATTTCTCCCTATATCAATACAAATAATAACCCTTTCTAGGGCTCAGTTAAATAAATAGTTCAGTTTGATCTGAAACTTTAATAACTATGCATTGCAATAATTTATAGTTTTGTAGGAAAATCCTCTGCATAATTTAAGAAATACAACTGTAACACTAAGTTCAAGATCCAAAAATGTCTACCTTAACACCTACATCTACTCAATCATCAGTTCATTTGGAAAGTGTCTGGATTTTATAAAGAGGAAGCTACATATACCTAAAAGTCAGTTGCACGCAATTGTTGGTTTTCTTGTGTCCATTTTAAAATTTTATAAAGCAATGGAAGAGTAGACACGAGAATAGATCGAAGATTCCCCACCTTGGTCTTGTTCTGAGTTAAACGAGAAACCTGAAACTCAAACCATTGGATTTTTAGTAATCATACCTTATGAGATATTTAAACATGTCAATGAAGAATATAAACTTGACTAGAGGCAATCCACAACGAGTATAATGGACTAAGTTTGCTAGCCCGAGTCACACGAATAGCCATAAACGAACAAACTAGCTTTGTTGTTCTATCGATCCACCGATGACCAAGATCGATTCTCGGTCTCACCTTCCTTGAGTACGACAACCAAGAGGAGAAGGGGAGGGGGAACAAATTTGGGTGAGCAAAACTAGGATTTAGGAGACTTCGAATGGGATGCTTGGAATGAGACCCCTTAACCCCTATTTATAATCTCCACAAGGAAACCCTAATCACCCTAAATTTATCATATGCCATCATTTATACATATTTTGCATGCATAAAAATCCTTATATTTGATTGATTTTTGGGTAAATACACTAGAATTGGTTCTTAATTGGTCCCTTTGTGGATTTGCAGGTAATTTGGCTTCTCATTAAAAAAAGAAGGAAAATATCAAAGAAAATAAAGAAAATTGGAAGCCTGAATCCAAGTACAATTGTACACACCTATGCATGCCCGTTGTCACACCCCAGTTTCAGGACACCCCGGGCGTGTAACCAGATTGGCGCCTCAAATCTTATTTTATTTAAGAATCGGAGTGTTTAGCAGCGGAAAAATACTTTTGGATCGCTCTTGTCATAAAACCTCAACTCGAGAGTTGATATTGCACATTTTCCAAATTTGCGGATGAATAAATCATTTTCCATTTCCTAGGGACTTAAACACCCCTTTCATTTACAAAATCATGTTCCGCGACCATTTACTTTATTTTCTACACCACTCTATAGAGCGCCACAAAGTAGTCGGCGTGAGCCTAGGGAGTTAATCCTTTGTAAGACCTCAACTCGGGCATCCTACAGTTGGTTCTCATAACAGGTCATTCTCATTTAAAATGCATTTATTATTAACTCGATTACAGCGGAAGTCTTTCTAAATTCTTTTATTAGCATTTAATGATATTAAATTAGCTCACGAGCACACCAACCCGAGTAACACCGCTTCCAACCCAAGATACGTCCACGCTACGTTTACCTGCAAAACAATCTAACGTACACACAAAGTCAGCTACGCTGAGTGAGTTCTAATAGTTTAATTTAAACAAAACATCACGTCATATTCATTAGTTTATTCCACTCAGGACCCTCCGGTCCTTAATTAAATAGTTTTACGATTCATTAACGATTAGCTAACCCCCTGTTATCCCACAGCATCCCATGACCGTTCATCATCCATGACTCGTCCCGTAATTATTAATAATACTTGCTAATAACTCGTACTCTAGAACACGTATTTACCCGACGCTCTGCTAAGCCAATAGAAACCTAGACGTCAACTTACTCGACCTTAATCAAGGCTCCTACTTTTCAACTGACACAACAGTTGTACACGTCACATCACGATCCCGACATCACAGATAATCTAACTAAACAATAACAACATTCACACGTCACGATAGCGTTACCGCCTTAATATCATCACATTCACAATAAATATAGCTTAACGTATGCATGCAATTCAGCACACGTGTAATTATATAAACACATAAGCACTTACCTCATTACTGCACCCTCGTCATGGTTACCCTTATCAGGGCGTTCAACACACCCCGAGCTCATCATTAACCTGTCAAATAAATGTCACCGTTGGTGACTTCCCGAAGGACCTCATCCTTCACAATCCCGTTTGCTGTGCCATAATGACAACCATGCAAACTCGACACTTAAACTTAAACACATAATATCACACATCATTTACATGACTCGTTAACTACACTTGCACTTTACGCATAACCCTAGAACAACATATTTACTATACATGAATTCATAAGCATTTAATATAAGGCACGACTCTTTTCGTTCGGCCCTTAACACGTCACACATTAACAACCCATACCCTTAGCTCACACATTTCCCTAAATCTCCCCATATACTCTACGACCCCCTTAATAATGATTATCTTATATTCAAAACGCATCGGGATAGAACCCCAAAGCCCTTAACACATTTAATAAAATAAACCTTTTACATAAGTATGTACGATAGCCCCAAAACGTTGAAAACATCTAAAAGAGGGGAATTAGAAACTCATCGGATATGCTGAATTCCAAATCCTTGATCTTGCATCCCGTCCACTTCCTTGAATCCCGGACCTGCCACGTTTGATTATAAAATCAGATACGTTCTAAGTATTTTCCAGATAAAATGTTTGTAAATACATCCCGACACTCTTCTCGCCGGCTCACCCGTCGGATCCACCGTATTCCTTAGCTCCATGAACCCACACGTCGGGTGTCCTTGACTCGTTTAGGATTTAAGTACCCGAATCCGAATCGGATGTCATGCATGCACGTTGCGAGCCATGCACAACATATAGTCACCAAAATGTCACCATGAAAACTCTAGCCACGCGGAACGCGTATACTCGAGTCGGGTTTCCATGCATATGCGTAAGCCCTTCATGCGAAAACCCTAGCTTGCCCAAGCACCACCTCGACCACATTGCCATTGGCTCCACCTCTCCACCGAGCACCTTGGTGGGTGCCACCGGTCCCTGCGGATTCCTCCACCAGGCACGTCACCCTTATCTTCTTCACCGGAATAGCCCTAAACGTCTAACACCTCCATTACCGAACCAAAGGTCTTCTCCCGAGCCGCCGCCACCAAAGTTGGAACAACACCACTGCTGCTGCTCGCTGCCTTAGCACACCACCACAGTAGGCCCCTAGTAGCCACCGGATACCGCTGCCGCTTCTCCGTCGCGCACCCGCAACTCCGCAACCCTCCTCCTCTCCTATTCTTTTTTTATTGTAAAATTTGTTTGGTCATTAATAGGTATAAATTAACTCAACAGACAAAACACACATAATTACTAACAATTTCTTTTTTATTTATATTCAATTAAAAATATATTTTTTTTAATATTTTCGTATCTTTTGAATGAAAACTATTTCTCAATGTAGAAGTATGAAACCAATTTGTGTTTTGTGCTTTTGTTGTCTACAAATTAAAGGAGATCAGAATAATATGACTGATGAATTTTTAATAATTTTGGATATTTGCAACCAAAAATTCTAATTTACAACGTTTGCGTGATTGAGTCACATCATGGTGTAGAGGCTATTGCAACCTTTTATCATCATCTTTTGTTCACCTCATAATGTTAAATCATATATAGGACATTTTTTTTCTTTTTAATGATCTATCTTCTATATCTAATAATAAAAATAATTGAGAACATGTGTCAGCTTTGTAGGCCACTTAAAAGTTGGATTTCCCACATTGGATGTCACGTGTTGACTTATGTTAAAGTCTAGATTTTGATTTTTCGTCTTTTTCTCCTATTAAATAATAATGATTTTCTTTAATTTGGTAAATAACGGTTACATCAAAAGTCCTATTCTTTAACTTTTTACAAACCGTCTTTAAGAAATATATAATATATTATTTACATCCATTTAACCTTTGTTGTAATACACAGGTTTTTAACCTAATACAAAATATATTGAATGTTGAAGTCTACTTCCTATCTTACTACTCTAATAAATGAAAATCTCTTCAGGACACGTGTCACCCTCTGGTTACTCCTCATCTTTATTTTTCCGTCTTTCTCTCCTATTAAATATTAGATTTTCTATTTCTCTCTCCTATTAAATAATAATCTTTATATTAATAATTCTAATTACGAATACTTATTATTTAATTATAAATAATTATTATATCATCAATCAAATGAACTTAATATGAACTAACATTTATCAATTAAATTAATACTCAGTTGAAAAAAAATTGTTTTAAAAACTAAATTAACAGACCTTATAACTGTCACGACAAATTACATTTTTTAAAAACATATTTTGACAAATGTGTTTGTTAACAAATTACATTATATTTTATTCAACCGATGTAATATACTGGTTTATGTAACACACGGGTTTTTAAAAATATAAATTTTTTATTACTAAATATATAACATTTTATTTATTTAACCGATGTAATACACGGGATTTTAACCTAGTATACTACAAATAACATAAACATATTTTACAAGGTATATAAAATATCTTCTTCTAGTAACACTAGTAAGATATGCAAAAAGCTCTCTGGGTCACATACCAAATCCGGAAGAAGAAAAAAAATCAACCAACTCCATAACAAGAATTAATCCAGAATATAAAGAATCCTAGATCCATAAAAATAGGAAACAACCCAACTAGATAAACATAAACAAACTTATTCATAAAAAAGATAAAAACCATAAAACTTAAAAGATAATTAACCCATATCGCCACCTAAGGGTTATTCGGATCCACATCAGGGTTGGAACCCACGGGTTGACCCGAATGTGGCTCCAATACATCAGTGACTTTCAAGAGTTATACAAACAGTGGGTAAAGAGCAATACAGTTGAAGAATTTGAAACTCGTTGGGAATTTTTATGTGCTAAATATAATTTTCAAAGTGGCAGCTGGATCATGGAGATGTATAACCAACGTAAATATTGGGGGAAAACCTTTTTGAAAGATTGTTTTTTTGCTGGCATGACATCAAGCGAAAGAAGCGAGAGTATTCATTCTTTTTTTGATGGATGTGTAAATTCAAAGACCATGTTGAATGAGTTTGTAATACAATATGACAAAGTTGTTGAAGCTCGAAGAGCAGCTGAAGAAGATGAAGACTTCAATACCATGAACTCTAAGCCTATTCTTTCTTCTATTAATTTGATAGAGGCAAAAGCAAGTTCATGTTACACTAGAAAGCTCTTTGATGTATTCCGGAAGGAATGGACTGAAGCTACCTTCAATTTAACTCATGAGAGAATAAGCAAGAGTTTAGAATTCAGTATATATAAGGTTGGACAACTAGATATTGATAAAATGTATTGGAGAAATGTTAGCTTTCGTATCTCAGATAAGATCGATGTCACATGTTCATGCGCAAAATTTGAAACATGTGGGATATTATGCAAGCATATCTTATATGTCTTGAAGAAGAAAAATGTTGAAACCCTTCCTGATCATTATATTTTACCTAGGTGGACACTTGATGCTAGGTATAAGTCGGATAATTGCACTATTAGGCTCGAAGACATAACATGAATGAAGTTAGTGCATTAATTTTATGGTGTGTTCAATCTAATTTTAGAAAAGCGATCGAACAAGCAACAGACTCTCTGTCTGAGATAAAAAAAAACCAAATACCATCATATTGAAGTTTTTAGAAGAGCAAAGTATCCGAACAAAGTCGAAACAGTTTGAGACCGCTTCACAAGATTCTAATGTTGGAAGTTCACAAGTAACATGATGCCTCAAATTTCTATTCGTGATCCAACGGTTCATACTAATACTAAAGGCCATCCTAAAAGTGTAACTGGAATCAAGTCTTCCCTAGAAACATGTCAAATATAGTAATATAAAATGAAACGGGTCAAAGTAGAGCAATATAAGATGAAACGGGTCAAAATAGAGCAATATAAGATGAAACGGGTAAAAAATAGCAATATAACATGAAATGGGTCAAAATGTAGGAATATAAAATGAAACAGGTTTCATCAATGTTTCAATATCCATCTGCACGACACCCTCGACCTACCTGTTCTCGTTCCAGATCAATTTGCAGTTGTTTTGCTTAAAGTAGTGGGCGAGTAATGATGTTTTGATAAATCATAATATGGAGCAATGAGTAATGATGTTTTGATAAATCTTAATATGGCTGTGACTAATAAGCTGCTGGTGACATGCCTGATTCACACAAATCACATAAATTTTGAATCTTTCTAGTTCAACCTAACCCGAATCAGAATAAGCAGGTCAAAATATAAAAAATTAGTATTTAACAGGTCAAAATATAATGAATTAATACTAAACGGGTCAAAATGGAGCAATATAAAATGGAGCGGGCCAAAATATAACGAATTAGTATTAAACGGGTCAAAATTTACCCATATAAAACGAAACGGTCAAAATATAATGAATTAATATTAATCGGGTCAAAATATGCCATGTAAACTGCTGGAACCATGTAGCTCAATATCTAAATACAAAATATTGATCTTTTTAATTGATAGAACTAATGTGACACAGTAACATTATTTTGGAAAGAATTCATCTTTCTATAATATGCAGCTTAAAACTGCAAATCAAGCAAGTACAATACATATGTTAGCATCATTCACTAAGGCAAAGAAAATTGTATAAGTGAATGGGTATCTATCTGCAATTAGATTAGTAGTAGTCATTGAGGAATTTTATCAAACACTTGTAGTGCATTACATAAGTCACACCTAAAATGCTTGGAGAATGGTAACACAAAATCGGAATTAACAGGGACATGTTTTTTAAACCATTTTTTTTAATCAAAACGACGTAGTTTTGATGGTTTAGCATCTAACTTAGATTCTAAACAACCCCATATTCACTTTCCCCTTATATTTAATATGTAATAAATTAAAAGAGTTTGAATATCACGGCCTTATTTTTGCAACAATAATAATACCTATGAAAGCTAAATTAAAAAAAATATATATTTTTCCTAAATGCCGACCGTTGTTACATGTTCGGCTGCCTTAAACCAAACGATTAATGTAACCGGTGTTGAAACATTAATTGGATCAATATCGGACGATTTAAATATGTTCGAGGAAGACCCAAATTTTGAATCAAAGGCAATAAGGGATTTCAATTCGGCTTTTAATAATATGTTTGATTATTATTTATGCAAATATGGTGGAAGTGGTGATCAATCAAACATACGTGAATCAATGGCTTTGGGTTCAAGTTCTAGTAGTTCAAGGAACCCGATGCTAAATTTATTTAACACTTTAAGAAACGAAAATACTAAATGAGCTCGTGGAAACACACCAAGTAGCGAGTTTAAGAGATATCAAGCAACCGACTTTATTTCAACTCTAAGATCTGAATGGTTTGAAAACTTTGATGTCTTGAGTTGGTGGCAAGGAAGGGAATCCTAAAATCCTGTTCTAGCCGCAATGGCCCGTGACCTACTAACCGTCCAAGTTTCCATGGTAGCTTCAGAATCTGTTTTTTTTTCTTAGTGGCAGGATTTTGTCTATTCGAAGAACGAGGCTTACATCGGAATCTATGGAGATGTGTATTTGCTTGAATGACCATTTTGATGCCGTCGAACGTGCACAACATGTTGCAAAACTAAAAGGCGAGCTTGACATTGAACAAGAAATACACGAGTTCGAAATAGAACGAGGGGCGACGAATCCACTTTCGGACGAAAAACAAACTTATGATGAAGCCCAAGGTATCTCAAGTGAAGAAACTTGAAAACCGATGTTATGAAGACTAAGACGAGTAGACGACGAATAACGAGTCACAAATAATGATATATATTTTGTGATTCAGTTATGTTTTTTGTAATTTTTTTGTACGAATTATTGTTAAATCACTTAAAAAATATAAAAAATAAATAAAAACATGTATTTTATAATGTATCTTTGTTAATTTTTTTAAAAATGATTTAAAAAAAATACGGTGGAACCGGTTTTTTTTGTTTGGTCTAGTCCCAATAGGTTGCACCTCTCCACTCCCAGAATCGGATCCGATCCGTAACCGGTTCCATTGTATCCGGTCGTTGACTAACGTTGATACATCCGGTCCGGATCCGAACCGGATCTAGATCTGAAAGAAATCCGGTTTGTGCACCTCTGCTTGATGATAGATTGCCCACTTTTAATGGGCCAGTCCAGAAAGTTAACCGGTTCATACAGTCAGCCGGTTCATTTTATTTCTAACAAAACTCCACGTCCAGAAAGCAAAAGCTGTTGCTTTCTGTAGCCCATCAATGGCCGCTGGTAAATACACGAAACGCTTTTTGCACAACATAGGTACGTATTTCTCACCATTTCAGCTTTATTTTTGTTCGAATACATTCCTACTACTTGTTTCCAACAAACTGACGATTCAGTATGAACCCTAAGTGCTTGTTGATTGTATTCGTCTTTCAATCGGCATTGTATGAATCAGTTTCGCTATAATTTTGTGATGATTTTGTTGTAAGATGCGGTTTATAGTGAAATTTAGATCGATTAACGGTTTATCGAGTAAGTGATTGGTCCAATTGCGTCTCTTAGAAGTGAAATTTGAGTTCTGTTAAGTTTGAGGTATACATTTTGGGAATTGATCTGAAGATGACTGCAAATTTGAAGAGACTATGAGCAAATCTTTTCTAAATACATGTTGATGTTTCATCAAAAATATTATAAACTGAAAATTGTTTAAAAAATAAGAAGATATGAATGTGTCTTAGAAGGTAAAAGGTCATTGTGTCATTTGTATTGGGACGAACTGAAATTCGAAAAGTTTGTTGAAGTTGTTTTGCAGATGTCCGTAGGAATTTAGTTGTCAAAAGTGAAAAAAAATGTCTATATTAATTTAAAGAATTAAAGGAATGTATACGATATTACTTTTAATGATCAAGAGCAATGATTTTGCTTAAGAAAAAGACCTAATTGTGGTAAACCTTTGAAACATATAATAGAATGTGTTGTCACAAAGCTCAAGTTTTTATAAACTTTAAAGATTTAAGTTGAAGTTTTCATCAAGTATAACATATTATAGTATAGCATCTGGGATCCTTCCTTTTGTAGAGAAAATGCGTGAGTCAAGATGCACGCTCTATTCTAAGAATCACTTTCACTGTTTCCAAATTAGTTAAAGTGGCGAGTTTGCGAATGATAGAATGCCTCTGATAGTTGGATTTATTTTTTACATAGATGTAGCTTCACGAAAATAGAGTTATTTTCTGCAGGCATGCATCATTTCTTGTTGCAAATTGCAGTAGACTAAATATTGAATTTGAGCTCATGTTTCTAGGTTCACTCATTTTTTTTATTTTAAATTCATTACATTTTGTTGCTGCAGGTTTGAGTTTCAAGTTGTTAAGGAAAAGGGAATCATATCAACCGTCTATATACAATGCACTCAGCCGCTATCAATCACACTGGTCGAAAGGAGAAAAGGTAGAAAACCCTAACATGATAGATGCAAAGGACGCATCTGTTTTACCTACAACATCTCAACAGGGCAGCCAAACAGAGTCAAATTCCAGGGTTAGCAAATACAGTACTGATGAAGATGATCCAACCAGTAACAAGTGGAAGCCAGAGCTAGCTTGGCTAACAAAAACACTTGAACCAGCTCTGCAATTGTGTAGGTGGCCTCTGCCAGCAGGTCTGTTTGTGTTTTTGTGTTTTGAAGTTTGTCTTTATACATCCATACAGTTTTTTGAATCAAGGTGCTTCGTATGAATGTTAAAATGCTTAAGAGGTTGTTCTGGATACATTATAGTTTTTCAGGTTACTGAATTTGACATTATATGTTTATTTATTTCGGGGGGGGGGGGGGGGGGGGGGGCGGCATGGGCTTCGATGTTTATCGGTGGCGACAATAAGATGGGTGGGTTTGGTAACGAGTTCGGGTTGATCATCTAAAATCTTTTTGTCTATATTTTATGTATCTATTAAATAATAAACGCCTTGATTGTCATTACAAGTTACAACATCAGTATTATCATGTTAGCAATCCGAATCTTTGAATAAAACTATTTGGGAGGTTTTAACTAGGGCTGGCAAAACGTGTCGTGTTCTGCTAAACGGGTCAGACATGAGTCATGAAACGACATGATTAACACTGGTACGAAACCCGGACACAACAGGATTAACTAAACTTGTCATTTTCTTAAACATGAACATGGACATGTTTAATAAACGGGTTACACGACACGACCCATTTAACACGATTAAATATAACATGTTCAGTAACACGGCATGACCCGTTTAACACAATTAAATATAACTTGTTCAGTAATACAAATGACACGACACATTTAACACGGTTAAATTTTAAGGTTTAGGAGTTTATTTTATATGATATATCATATATGCATATATTTAATTATTTAAAAAAAAATTATTGACAAACGGGTTACACATGTTGTGTTGACCTTTAACCCATTTTATAGGAGTAGTTAACATGTTAATCATGTCATAAACAGGTTATGCGGATTGAACCTGCTTAGACACGTTTATATCGTGGCATTAACGTGTCTACCTGTTTATGACCCGAACCCGTTTAGTTCAAACCTAACTCGCTTAACTTCGTGTCGAGTCATGTTATGTTAACAGTTCGTGTCATAAATTGCCAGCTCTAGTTTTAACATGTAAGCATAAAAACTTTGGATGACTTTCAACCCATTTGACCTATATGACCCGTTCCTCTATCAGCTCTTTTTTTATTTGACCTGTCTAAGATTATAAACAAACAAGCTAACATACCCAACAAAATCCCACTCATCAAAGTAGGCTTTGGGGAGGTGAGATGTGGACAAAACTTACCTATATCCCAAGAGATAAAGAGGTTGCTCCTAGAGAGAGACCCCTGTATGAGATAAAACTTAACCCAAAATAACCTATGTATGGGTCAAAACTGAACACTCTAAGAAAATCCTTTGCAGCCTACCAAAAACTTGCAGTTGCTGATTCTTTGTGTTATTTAACAGGAAATGCAGATGGAAACAAAATTCCGCCTAGTAGTCGATCACTTGCAGAAATCCTTGCAAGCATTCAAAGGAGTAAACTTGAAGTTCAAGATTGGAGCTTGAGTGATCTTACAATAGGTTTATACCTTGTTTACCTTCAACAAACATCTAAATATCCATTTGAGGATGTTAAGGGTGTAAAGATTTCCTCTGATGAAGTGGTAATTACTGGGAACTTTGCAATTCACAGAAGTATATGCCCACATCATTTTTATTTGATCTTTTATTTTTGTGTAGGTCCAGGATCTTATATACCATGTAGAACTAGCAAAAGGGGCATATAGGGGTAGTGCTGCTGCTCTGGCCAGAAACAGCTTGCTTAGAGAAAGTAACGTTGTGAAATATGTGAAGAACTCTAGTATGCTGCGACCAGGATATTATATTGGGGTTGATATACGAAATAAACTTGTGATTTTTGGAATTCGTGGAACACATACAGTCTCAGACCTTATTACCGACATTGTTTCTTCGAGTCATGAAGAAGTCAATTTTGAAGGCTATTCAACTCATTTTGGTACTGCTGAGGCTGCTCGTTGGTTTCTAACTCACGAGATAGGAACCATTAAGAAGTACCTTAAGAAACATGAGGTGGTGAATTTCTTCCTTCTTTCATTTATTGATAACGATTATTTCTGTTTTTGGCTTTACTTACCTCAACTTTCTTCTTTATGTTGTAATATAAAGGTGGAATAATGGGATGGTTGAGTAACATGTCAAAATGCATGGTTGTTAACGCTGGTCAAAATGGGTTGGGTTTGTTGGGTGTGGAGTCTCATATGGGGCAGCCGGCCCTAATGGGCTCTACACGGGTTGGGCCTAACTTGGAAATTAAGTTACTAACCCTAGATTAATCTCTATATATACATCATATGTATTTGTAATTCCTTGAGCACAGAAATAATATAAACCCTAGTTGCAAAGTGGACGTAGGTCAGTTTAGACCGAACCACTATAAATCTCGTGTTCGTGTTTTTCCCGCATTCGTGTTTGCGTGTGTGTGTTCGTGTGTGATCGTCTTTAATCCTAACAACTGGTATCAGAGCTTTGGCTCGAGATCATATCACACGAACCGTTGACTGTTTGCCGCCTCCAGATTAGGGTTCTGCTGCTACAGTACTGACGTCGCTATAGTACCCGTGCATGAACAGTAACGCTACCGTGAACAGTAACCCCCGTCGTGAACAGTAATCCGCCGCTACAGTGCGCTACAGTGACGTGTGAACAGTACTGCCGCCACTACAGTGTTTCCGCGCGGTGAACAGTATTTTTCCGTCGTGAACAGTATCCGCCCCCGCTACAGAGCTTCCGGAACAGTACCGTTGCTACAGTATTGCCGTATCTACAGTACCCCTGCTGAGTTTGACCAGAAAAATCAACAGCTTGCAGAGTTTGACCAGAAAAGTCAACAGCTTGCTAAGTTTGACCAGAAAAAGTCAACAACTGCTGTTTTCTGTCCAGTTTTTGCTGCTGCGATTTTCGGGCAGTCTGCACGTTCTACGAGGTCAGTTTTTCGGGTTGTTTTTTCAGTTTGTTTGCAGTTCGCAATGGCAGATAACGAGAAAACGAGGATTGAGAAGTTTGATGGAAAGGAGTTTGGGTGGTGGAAGATGCAGATTGAAGCACTACTATGTCAGAAGGATTGGATGTAGTGATGAGTGGGGAAAAACCAGAAAAGATGTTACCAGCAGATTGGGATAAGTTAGATAAGAAAGCCCGGGCAGTGATAACGCTCTCTTTGTCAAAGAATGTTGCTTACAACCTTTTGAAGGAGACCACAGCGCGTGGGATGATGGAAGCACTGTCTAACATGTATGAGAAGCCGTCTGCAGCAAACAAGGTTTTCTTGATCCGTGAGCTGGTGAATACTAAGATGAGAGAGGGTGGATCAGTAACAACACACATTAACAACCTCAATACAATTCTGTCTCGTTTAGTGTCAGTTGACATTAAATTCGACGATGAAGTTCAAGCCCTTTTGTTGTTACCCTCACTACCTGATAGTTGGTTAGGAACAGTTACAGCGATTAGTAGTTCCGCTACTAAGTTCACATTTGATGGAATTCGGGACCTGCTTATGGGAGAAGATGTCAGGCGCAGAACTTCAGGTGAATCATCAAATACTTTGTTGGTTACTGACGGCAGAGGTAGAGGGAAAGATCGGGGCAGTGGGAGCAGGAGGAGGAGTCAGTCAAAGATTCATAAGGATGTGATATGTTGGAACTGTAAGGAAGCGGGACACTTTAGGAATCAGTGTCCGAACGCAAAAAAGAAAGTGAATCAGGTTGAAGCAGAAGTGGACGCACTGGTTTGATGCGTAGAGGATGCTATAGATTCATGGGTGATGGATTCTGGTGCTTCATTCTATGCTACCCACAGCAGTGAAGCATTGCAGTGAAGCATTGCAGAATCTAAAAGAAGGGGATTTTGGGAAGGTAAGACTGGCAGCCGGCCCTAATGGGCTCTACACGGGTTGGGCCTAACTTGGAAATTAAGTTACTAACCCTAGATTAATCTCTATATATACGCCATATGTATTTGTAATTCCTTGAGCATAGAAATAATATAAACCCTAGTTGCAAAGTGGACGTAGGTCAGTTTAGACCGAACCACTATAAATCTCGTGTTCGTGTTTTTCCCGCATTCGTGTTTGCGTGTGTGTGTTCGTGTGTGATCGTCTTTAATCCTAACAGGGTTGGTTTGACCAGTCAACACCTCTTCATTTTCTTTTGTATTTTATGAATAACTAATGTATTAAATATTATTATAGGAACTCAGATGTCATAGTGTCAACCTATTCATATGAAAATGGGTCAATGCGTGTCGTAAGTTATTGATAATAGGTGTAACGAATAATCTTAAAAATGAACTAATAATGAACCGGGTCTATTTGGTTGAGTTTGCCTGAATTGTATCAAAAGCTTAGAATCTTGATTGTCTTATTTAAGAAATATATTATTATATTAACAATTTATTTATTTTTAATTTTGTCTACTACATTAATTATTTATAAAATTAGAAAGGAGACAAAAATGTTTGGGGTCAACCCAGCCAAAGCATATTTGGAACCATACTTTAAAATTATAACATGTTTTTCCGGTGTCACCCGCATATTTTGTGACCTCCATAAAATCTTTGCTTGAAAAAAACAATGTAGTTTTTAGTTAGAGCCATTTAGGTGATTGTAAGCATTGTAATACATTTGGAGACTTTCAACTTGTTCTGTTTTTAGCCAAGTTTTTATATTCTATTTATCGACCCATTGAAGGTTAAACCAAGTTGACCCAGTTTTAGGAAAATGGGTCGAAGTTGCCATCTCTATTATTGTGACTCTAATCCATCTACAGGGATTTAGTTTAAGGCTGGTGGGCCATTCACTTGGAGGGGCGATTGCTTCAGTGCTAGCTATAATGATTCGCAAGAAGACAAGTGAGGAGTTGGGTTTTAGCCCTGAGATTGTTACAGCTGTTGGATATGGAACACCACCTTGTGTTTCTAGAGAGCTTGCTGAATGCTGCTCTGATTATGTCACAACCGTTTGTATGCAGGTTAGTATATAGTTTGAACATTTATGTTATGAATGCTTCATGAAGTTTGTGGATTGCTACAGTGCTAGTTGAATATAAAGGTAACCAAATATGATCCAATTATTGTTTCAGGTAACCAACTTTTTTTATGCCAGAAAACCATCAAAGTTTTGAAAAATTCTATTTAAAATAATTACCTAAGATAACTGGTCTTTAAGCGCCATATCAACGCCACATCAGAAAAAAGAATGGTTAAAAGTTATGGACGCGGTAGCTATCACATCGCTATTTTGACTGATAACCAGAACAAATTGCCTTAAATCTTAACTTCTAGAAGTTGGTTATGTTAAAGCAAAAGTTGTGGAACTTTAATGACATGTATGGCCTAAAAAAGCCGGTTAACTAAGCTAGTTGTTTATGCAAGTAGACCTTTGCTAAATGTTGGGATGCATATAGAATTGACTTATATATATGCCAAATATTAACTGTTAATTTTGTAGTTTTGTTGGTATAAGTGCCAATTTTAGATTTTTGGTTCATCCACTTTTGTTTCCTAACGTACACAGGATGATATAATCCCAAGGCTAAGTGTAGCTACTCTGATGAGATTGAGGAATGAAATTCTTGAGACTGATTGGTAAGTAACATTTGCCACTAGAGACTTTACTAATAAAACTTCACCACCAAACTTTTGTCTCACATGTCGCTTGCCATGCCGAGCTCGGCTCGTTTAACTTAAGAGAGCTCAAGCTTGGGTCGTTTAGAGCTTTATTTCTAAAGCTCGACTTTGGTTCCTGAGTAGTTTTTCAAGCTCAGGCTTGGCTCATTTATTAATTATTTAATATTTTTGTGTTTATATATCTATAATTATTTTGATATATGTTTAAAATTATAAATTTTATGTATAACATAATATACATCTTTTACTTAACTTTATCATAATTTTGTAAACAAACAAACAAACGTACTCAGTAAAATCCCACACATAGCAAAGCTATTGTAAGGTCTGGGAGGGGTGGGTGAGGACAAACCCTTCCTCTATCCCAAGGGATAGAAAGGTTGCTCCAAAACCTCCTTTTAACATATACAGATAAAAAAATATATAGTAAGAAATAGATAGCATATAAAAAGCTTTGGAATCAAAGTGTGAATAATTATAATGTAAATATATATATTTAATATATTAAATAAAATTTATATAAATAAAGGCTTGTTTAGGCTCGCGAGCCTAGTCGAGCTCGATATGTGAAGCTCGGGCTCGTTTATTAAATGAGCCCCAACATAAGAGCTCAAGCTCGGGTCGAGTGGTTTTAGCGAGCTGATCTCAAGTAGCTCACGAGTAGTGTAGCTTGTTTACACCCCTACATGTTGCTTGAGTTTAAACATTTGGCAATTGAAAAAAAGTAACAAAGTGCTTATCAACAAATGGTAACACAAGGCAAAAAGTACAATTATTATTTGATATTTGAGTTTTATTCACCTTTTTGATTTTCTCAGGAAAAGTATATTTGAAAAGGAGGACTGGAGAAGTGTTTTGGATTTAGTTACTAATGCAAAACAGGTTCTGTCTTCTGTACAAGATGTAGCTAAGAAGCTAGTTGATTATACCAAGTTTGGAAGCCGGGCAAAATTTATCGGTAAGCTCTACCTTGCATGCAGGATATTGTTTTCTTAGTCTTTTTTAAACTTCAAGTACAATGGCTATTTGACAAACTATGACCAAAAGCTTTCAATCTTAGGATGTTCATGCTTGTGCTGATATTGTGAAACAAGTGGTTCACTAATGTGAAAATAGCCGTTCATTTGTATTTAATCGTTATCTATTTTGTTCTACACCGTACATATTTATTAGATATATCAGTGTTGACCCGTATACTTATGAATGAGTCAATTTTGGTTATGGTTTATCTCCATGAGGTAAAATGGTTATATAAAAAAAAAGCTAAAATAAGGAAACAGGTTAAATGGCTTGGTAGGTCACCGGAAGTGTAATTTTTAATGCATTCTTGAAGCTTTATACATAATTTTTTAATCATTATTGAAATAATATAAATTTGCAACCACATTTGGCGCTCTAGTTTTTTTATAAAAAAAAATACTTTTTTCATAGAAAAGTGTCTCTGGTCAACCCAACCCGACCCAAACTCTCCTATGAAAAATTTGATTTTGCATTTACCTGATCCTTGAGGGTTTTGTTGACTACCATTAAATCAGATTTGACCATACAGTTTGACTTTTTGATCAACCTTAACAGATGTTCCTGGTAGAAAAGATTCAATTGTGGTACAAGATTGTATTCCTTCAACCTCTAAACCAGAAGCAGCAAAAGCCAATGACATTCAACAGGGAAGACCCGATTTATCGTTTCCCCAAGAGGAATTGTTTATTCCGGGTAGCGTTTATTTTCTTAAAAGGAAGGAAGAAAAACACAATGGCAATAACGTAAATACGTTCACGCTTTGGAAGAGACATACAGGTGAACATTTTCAAAGAATACTACTGTCAAACAACTTGATTGCAGACCACAAATGTGATAGCCATTACTATGCTCTAAGGGACGTCCTCAAAGGTATTCCCATGCCTCAAAAGTAAAAGGTTTGTTTCCCTTCATTCTCCGGTTTTCATTTTACGGGCTCTGATAAATGGGACCCACAATATGAGAATACTATATGTCTGAAACTTGTAGAGTTATTTAGCTATAAGATTAACTAAGCATGTCAATCTATATGTTGTAATCTCTTGTAGAAACAATGTTCTTACTAATATAAATAAAAATGTGAGTTAAACTGATTTAGGAAGTTGTATGCATATAAACAAACATTGATTGCTTTCAACATGTTTGAGCTATAATCGACCCTTTTATCCGTTTCCCTTTTAACTAATTTATTTGATTTGATTTTGTTTAGATAAAACTTGATCCAATTTGAATTCGTTCATCGGTACTTTAATTAGAGGTATGAATGAGCCGAGTCACTCATGAGCTACGTAAAATGATTTTTTTTTAAATGTGTAATATTATATTGATACTCTTAGAAATAAAATAAAGTAAAAAATAATTATATGATGTGATTGGTTAGAATTGGTTTTCTTGATGGTTTTGACAGTTTTGCGTAACTATATGGTTTTCTTATGAACTCTCCTCTATATGTATATGTGTGTGTATTTGTGTGTATATATGTATATGTGTATAGTGTCATTGTCATATGTTCACGATATTGTTCCCGTGAGTAGACATGACAACTACAAAAGTGTCATTGTCATAAGCTTAGAGAGAATAGATTATAGTTAAACCATATACATTAATCCCTATTTTATGGTTTGGACTTTGAACAAATGCCTCCCATTCAAACTACACTTTCTTAATAGAAATGGATTTAGAAGATTCTTTATGCCATTTTAACTTGCTATCAGTGTTCAATTATTGTTAAGCCTACTAACCAATATTTAATGAAACTTATGTGGTTTGTCTCTTGCCTCAATATGAGTTTATTATTATTATTATTATTTTTTGTTAATTTAATACTTAGACGTCAATTCGTCAAGATCAGCTTTGAATCATGTAGGAACTGCGTATGTGATACTCGACAGCGACCCGCATGCATGTTTTCACAGGTCTAGATGACAAAGATGTATAGTTTCTCTTTCTAACTTTCACCTATTTGGTTTTGATTGTTTGTGAGATGCTAGGCCTGCTAATTGGGTCATATTCATGGGTTGGCGGGTTGAACCCAAAAAATTTGCACGAACACAAAAATCATACCAGACATATGAACACAAACACGACACATGTATTTGTCGGTTAACATGAAAACGAACATGCTTAACCCGGAAACAAATTTAATTTAGTTTTGTTTGCATATTAATACTTTTAAGTTTATATTTTTCAAAACTTTTTAAGCAGTTAGTTCTAAACTATGACAATTTGTATTTGAACCTTTAAATTTTGACATATAAGTATGTAAATTGTTTAGTTTATTAAATAAACATATTTTATAGAAATAGATGGATTACATGGGTCAACCTCCAACTTGCCGGGTTGACATTAATACAACCCGTTTAGCTAAACGTGTTTGCAACTCGACCCATAATGTTTAGAGTAAACCTAAACCTGTGAATTTCCTGCTATTGTGTTATGTTGGAAATTCATACCATTAGTAAATACTAATAGTTAACTTGCTTTCTTGTTATATATTTAAAGATCTAGGCTTTTTAACACGTGCATTACTTTTTGGCAACGAATTTCATGACTTCTATTTCATATTACAAATTTTTAATGTTGATATATGTTAATCTTAGACTATGTGTAGTGGGGCAACACCTTCACCCTCTTAGCGTCCCACTTTCATCTCTGATTGGCCCACATCAACACACACAGACCCTCCTGCGCTCGCATCCGTTAAAATCCTCACGTCCCTCCCTTTGCGCTCCTCCTTGGCGCCCCCGTCACGGTGTTTAATGGCCCATTTGGTCACGCACTACACTCGGTCTTACATTCTAAAAAATAATGATTTAAGGTTATGTGCATTTGTATTGCTGGCGTGACATGGAATGAACCGTAAAATGTCGTAAAATAAAGATGAAATTAAAAATCTCGTTTTTTTAAACTTTGTTTTTGTTTTAAATCATTTGATGGAGCTAGCGTAATAGGTTACTTTAAAAAACAACTAATTATAAAATTTATAGAAGGACACTCATAAATAAACATTAAAAATACTTAATATCTTTTAAAAAAATCAGAGTAATTAATTAAGAATATAACAAATAAGTAAAATATAATTAATGTAAAGTAAAAGAAATCTGAATGTTCTAGTAAAGCTTTTTGTTAGAGAATAAAAAATAAATAAATATAAAGCCACCATCCATAAAAAAATAAAAAAAAATACAAAAAAACATACACATTTGGCTTGAGCACCTAACCTTTGGATTGGGGGTATTGTATCACTAACCACTATAGTAAACAATAATTTGTATTTAAGTGGCATGGGTTGGGGCTCAGGTAGTTGGAACCGTCTCGCCATAAGTAAGTATTTAAAAAACATTTTACTGAAATACAACATAAAAAATAATCTATGACTCCGTGAAGTTGAGGATGGACCGTTGGGAGAAGGGATGAAGCCATCGTTGGTCGTTTTAGTTGTACAGAAAATATGAAATACTCTTGATTTGTGTAATTGAAACCTATGTAGCCATAGATTTTAACATGGATGGGATTTTCTTCATTTGTTTGATTGGAACCCATGCATAAATGTGTTGTTTTGAGGCTCGAAAACACCTAAAATTTTTGTTCAAAATTAAAATCCCATATGATTAATCCAATCAGTTAACACACATATTATATGAAAATTAATTTATGTTATTTATGTATATTTTTAATTAATGAAAATTATCTTTTCTACTTTTATGTTTATATTTATTTAAATATATAATTTAAATTTTGTTTAATAAACGGTAGGGTAGTTTAGGGTTTCATCTCTTGTGTTATGTATTATGATAGTTTAAGGTAAAAATAATGTGACATGACATGACGTGTTTTGATTGGCTAAACTTTATGATAGTTTAGGGTTCAAAGGGTTCCACCTATACCTGCCTCACTACGAGTGCACATTACATCTTTTTAGATAAAAGAATTTAATAGGGACAAAAAAACGAGTCCACTTTAGCACAATTCCTTCTCTCTCCCTCCGTCGTTGCGTCTCACATACCCAAAACCATCTTAAAATCTCTATCCTTCCTTAACAAAAACGTATCTCTCCTCTCTCCTTCACATCACACCCTCTCTTTTTCATGTCTCTTTCCTTAAAACACACTCAAATGCCCTTGTTGGGGCTTGGGGGTGCTTTAATGCAAACCCTGGTTCATATTTTTTTGAACGACAAATCTATTATACTTGTACTTTTAAATTATATCAAATAATTCATCTAATGGCTGAGTTTGAATCCATAATATATAGTCTAAAAGACAATAAACTCTACCAATTGAGCTAGTCCCACGTTCTTCACCGTTTCACATTACAATTTTTTTTTCCTTCAAATTTGAAAGTGTATTGCTACGAAGAATATAGTACACGCTTGATTACAATACAGGTTTTCTAGAACACAAGTGATGATTACACATTTTTGTGGCGGCCCCACGTGCAAGTTGGAAAGTATTATGAGTCTGTGACTTTGACCAGTCGATAAACCATCTTTTGCTCCTTTTGGGTCGACTGAATCCAATTCTACGCGACAGAAGTGACATATGCCCATAGTCTTGTCTATTGATATGTTTTGTTTTGCATCTTGTTTGGTTGTTTCTTTGGAATTTGGATTGTTATGATGTCATGCACTATGTAATAATAGCAATAATGTAGTCATCAATACAAATTTAGAAGCAACATGTATTCGGTTCATTCTTCTTCATAATTTAGGTAAGAAAAAAAAATAACCCCACCAGAAAATCTCAAACTCGAAATGTTTGGAAGGTAACGAGAGAGATATATCAGGTAGGGGTCATGTATGAGACTAGTTTTAAAAACTTTTACAAATTTGAGATGGGTATGGAATTAAGTGCTTAAGTGGTACCCGTCTAACTATCGAACCAATTTACTTGAATATATTAATGTACTAGGTTTAAATCTCGTGTATTACACGGATTAAATAAATAAAATGTTATATACTTAATTAGTAATAAAAAAATTATATTTTTAAAAACCCGTGTAATACACGGGGTTGAATAAACCAGTGCATTACATTGGTTGATTAAAATATAATGTAATTTGTTAACACACACTCGTCAAAATGTCTTTAAAAATGTAATTTGTCATGACAGTTATAAGCTCTGTTAATTTATATTAAATTCATTTAATTGATGATACAATAACTATTTATAATGAAACAATAAGTATCTATAATTAGATTTATATTAAACATCTAAAAATAAATTCTTTTGATATCATTATTGAATAGGAGAGATGGAAGAGAAAAAAAAAACCATAAAGTGACACGTGTCCATATGATTTTTATTTATTAATACAAAGATTTTTATTTAATAGGAGAGAGAAACGGAATAATTAATAATTAATAGGAGAGAGAGGCGGGAAAATAAGGGTGATGAGTAACAACAGAATGACATGTGACAAAAGATTTTTATTTATTATGTTAGTAAGATTGTACAAAGTAAAAAATATTAAATAAATAATATGTTAAAGTTAAACTTAAAATTATAGAAGTTTTAGTGTAGTTGAGTATTTAATATTTTAAGTCGGCTGTTGATGTGAATTTAATATTGGGTTCGGGTATGGGCTTCCTAACGGATAATTTTTAATCACATAAGATTCGGATATGGGCTTCCTAACGGATAATTTTTAAACATATAAGATTATAAATTGGTAAACTTGTGTACCAGATGGGTATTAAGTAACGGTACACGACGGGTTTGGGTCTAGGTATGAGAGACAGTTTTACAGTCGGGTATATGACTGAGATTACCAATAGTCGTCCACATCTTACTCATTGATATCCTTTGTTGATATTCATGAAATCTTCTCTTGATTGCGGTTGTGATTCTCTCTCCTTATCTCCCTAAGTTCTTAATGACATAAGATTTTTTACGATCTAGGACAAATTTGAAATGGATATGTAAATTTCACTTTCTATGAACATGTTTTTCTAGGCGCTGCCAGGTTGGTTGATTGGAGAGTTGCGGGTACTCGGGCATAGTAAATACAATTAAATTAATTTTTGGGAAATTATATATATGTCAAATATCATAAGTTTACTAATATTTATAACAAAATACGTGAATATCAATATAAAATGTAAAGGATACATGTTCAAATATTAAAGTATTTCAAAAATTGATCTTCATTCTTTAATATTATAGACATAGTAATCATTTAATTCTCGTCTTCCAATGTATATTCGTGAAAAACATCGAAAATCCAACGGTGAAAAACAACGAAAATCCGAATTGGCCCGAGTTGGACCAATTCTGAGTAATGTTGACCGAGTTGAAGAAAATCGCATCGACATCCTTCCGAGTAGTACTCGAGTTTTACAACACCGATTAAAAGCAATACATGAAATGCGAATTTTGAGGAAATCACACCGGACAATGAAAGACAATATACAACGTATCATTCTTGACGAAATCATCTCTACAACGAACAACAAACAACAAACTTCAACAAGACTCATATTTTTTTAATGAAATTAGTTGTCATGTGAGCTCATTCATAACATGCTAGTCGCAAATTATGTGTTATAAGAGCATGTAGTATACCCAAGTGAGTAAGACTCAAGTGAGGGGAAAAGTGGTTGCCACGTGGCGCCACGTCATCTCTGTCAAGTCTCACACCAAGCTTACTTGACAAGGGAAATACCCAAGTGAGTCAGAGGGGTGTGAGCATTAAATACATTTTTAATAAAAAAAAAAAGCTTTGGTGTGCCCTCTCCTTCTCATTTCCTTCCCGTGAAGAACTTCACGTAGTGTGCTCACTTACCCCCTCACGAAAACAAGGGGGTGGCGTGCCTTCTCCCTCACTTGAGTGAGCAACCTCACGAATGATTTCTCACGAAACCATACCACATGATCTAAGTAAAAATTCAAACGTGAACTAAACTAATTTTACTATTGATATCATCGTGAACTTTTTAGAATGTAAATTAAAAGTCTAAATTCATATATAAACTGTTTGTTTTGAATCTGTTGCATATCTCGTATCAATGTATATTGTTGACCGTTACGTTTTTCTCCATGATTGATTGTTTTACTTTTAATTGTCAATTCACATGTTAATGCATGTAAATTGGCATCTAACAACTTATTTTAAATATTGTTTTACTGTGTAAATTAACATATGCCATAAATTGATATGTCAACTTATCAACAATTTATAAGACAAATATTAATTCATAGTACTTGATGGTGTTGGTTCTTTTTTTTAGAACGACAAATTTCTTTTAATCTTGTATTTAGTGTTACTTGAACCCGTGTCATTTAAATCATAGATGCTACTAAAGGCTTTATCTCTGTCATTGAACCACCAACCCCAATTATTACTTGATGGTGTTGGTTCTTATTGCATGTTCTCGTGTGAATGCACATGTAGATGCATTTATAATAATCTATTTTCTTAATATTATTTCATGCTGTAAATTCACATGTGAACTCATAAACACTTTACAATACAATGAATATATTAATTTATTGAGCTTGACGATTCTATTTCTCATTGCAATAAGATCTAGTATGAATCACATGTGGACTTATTTATATTAAGCTATTTCGTAATATTATCTCATGATGTAAAATCACAATGTAAATTCATATGTGAACTCAGTCACTCAGGTGTTAAATTTTGTTATGAGGGTTCACATGTCATTTCTATAAATTCATGTCATTAACTTACAAGTTACAAATTGTAAACCTCTCTTCATGTTCAAAATGTTATGACTTTAATCGTAGAATTGTTGTAAAATATTATATAACACCGATTTCAAATGAATTCTCCATAACATTGTACAGAATTTTTTCACGGGCCTTTGGAATTTGAAACAAAATGGGTATTCTTGATAGGGTATTTCAATGTAAGACAAAGTAATTACTATCTGATATGTGGGAAATAAGGATGAATACCAACACACTTGAGAGATGAGAAGATGTGGTTGACGAGACAACATCAAGGTCAAAAAGTGCTTCTCAAATAATGAGAACTCTCTCGTGAACTTCATGAGCTTGTTAAATGCAAATGTAAGAAGTACAAAATCATTAAACAATGAACCCAATTCCAAACTTAAAAGACACCACTTTAAGTTGAACACTATTGTATGCATCTAACGTCTAGATGGGGATAATATTTTCAGTTGTGTAGACTGAGATTTACGAATCAAGATGGGTCATGTTCCCAGAAATCTATGAGTTAACATGAAGGATGTAATGTTTCTATTATTAAAGAGAAACATGAAAGAAAAAAGAAAAGGATTAAGGATGGACGTTTATAAATAAAAGAGCAGATTACAAATTACGTTTTTTAACTAAGTAAATCGCAGTGCACGTCCTTCGGCCTAACAATCGTTAAATTTTACCGTTAAGTCTGGACACGTGCCTCGCATGTGAGGGCATTTTGGTCTTTTTAACCACAAAAACCCTAATTTTGTAAAAGACCCACCCTTTCTCATATCTAGACCCACCACCATGGAACCACCACCACATCTTCGACAACTACCTGGGAACCACCACCACAACCGCCGTCATCTTCATCTGCATACCAGCCACCAATTCCGTCATCGCACCAGCCACTGGTTCAATGTTCCCGTCGCTGCACCACCCACCATATCCATCACCACCATGTCCTTAAATATCCGATCGCTTCCCATTACTTCACCATCCTCATTTCACCTAATGTATTCATTAACGGAATTGCACACTGGCATCATTCCTTTTTCCAAGACAAATCGACAATTACTTCCCTTGGCCAAAAGATTTACATCAATGGCAGTTTCATCCCCACCGTTGCTCCTCAGAACCTTCACGGCTACAAAACCCTACTCCACTATCACTATTCCCCTGCAAATCAACCCGGGTTAGTACGAGTTTCCTCTATCTTTTCCCTAAATCAAGTGAATTTCAGAATTCTGATGTTGTTGATGTTTTCAGTTGGAAAAAAGTTAAATCAAAGCGAAGAAGAATATATTTGTGTCTGGAGCCACCGAAAGAGACCGGAAAGAGAATCGTTGAACAGCTTCTAGCTAAGGGTTTTGCGGTCAAAGCAAGTTTTCGTGAGCAGCTTATGTCCAAGGGTTTTGCAGTGAATTCTGATGTTGTCGGATGGTTTTTGGTTTTGTGAAGGAGAAGCACGAGGAGGGAAGTGGGAGAGAAGGCAGGTGGTGGCGGAGGGGGAGGGGGATGAAGGGAGTGGAGTGAAGGTGTAAGACCCCAACCCGGGCATCCTACAGTTGGTTTTCTCATAACGGGTCATTCTCTTTAAAACGCATTTATTATTAATCAAACTACAGTAGAAGTATTTCTAAAATCTTTTATTTCTATTTAATGATATTACTTTTACCTTACGAATGCCTGCGCACCAATCCGAGTAGCACCGCTCCCAAGCCAAGATACGTCATCACAAAGTTCACATGCAAAACAATCTAACGTACACACAAAGTCAGCTACGCCGAGTGAGTTATAATAGTTTAATTTAAATAAAAACCAACTCATCACAAACGTTATTTAAACTTTACTCAGGACCCTCAGTCCTTATAAAATAGTTTCACAATTCATTAACCATGGATAACCCCTGTTATCACTCAACATCCCATAACCGTTCGCCACCCGAGTCTCATCCCATAATAATAGTTATGGAGTTTCATCGACATAGGTTGAACTCACTATACTAATAACTCGTACTCTAGCACACGTATTAACTCGACACTTAGTTAACCCAACAAAATTCTAGACATCAACTTACCCGTCCGTAACCAAGGCTCTTACCTTTCAACTGACACGACAGTTGTACACGTCATGTCACAATCCTGACATCATGGTCGATCTAACTCTATATATCACAATAATAATATTCACACGTCACGTTAGCATTACCGTCTTAATATCCTCTATACGTCACATTAACATTACCACATTAATAACATCACATACATAATAAATATAGCTCAACGTTAGCATTCAATTCGACACGCATATAATTAAACACGTAAACACATACCTCGTCACTGCACCCTCGTCAGGATGATCAACACATACCTCGTCACTGTACCTTTGGTGACTTCCCGAAGGACCTCGTCCTTCACAAATCCTGTTTGCGATGTCATATAGACAACGATGCAAACACAACAAATAATCATAAAACATATAATCACGCACATCATTTACAGGACTCGCTAACTACGCCTACCCCTCACATATATACTAGAACGACATATATTTCCCACATTAATTTATAAGCATTTAGTTTAAGGCCCGACTCTTCCCGGTCGGCCCTTAACACACCACACATTAACAACCCATACCCTTAACTCACATATTTCCGTAAACACGCCATAGACCCTACGACTCCTTAATATTCATTTTATATTCCAAAACTCATTGGGTTAGAACCTGAAACTCTTAACATGATTAAATATATTAACACCTCTTGAAAGTGTGTACGATAGCCCCAAAACTATAAAACATTTAAAAGTAGGGGATTAGAAACTCACCGGATATGTCGAGCCTTAGTCCTTGCTTTGCAACTCCCCCACTCACTCGAAGCCAGAACCTGTCAATCGTTTGATCACATGATCAGAATGAGTTCTACACATACGTCTTGTAATGCATAAAATATAAACCCCAAAGTCACCCCATTAGCTTGTCCCTTCTTTCCACGAAACTCTAGTTCCACACGTTTACACAAACCATGCAATCCCTAACTCACGAGAACATGCGAACCTGAATCGTTCACTCCTCATGCACGCGCGTAAACCGTGCCATGCAACAGCCTTGATCGAGTAAATCCCTAATTGGTTCCCGTTATCGTCCTCCGTCTCCTCCACAACGCACCATCGTGCCACCCTAATCGGCTAACCCTACACTCACTGCTTTTATGCTCTACCACCTCCTTCAGATGTAACCCTAGACGACCACCACCAAACTTCACCATCGTTGCGTCCATATTAGTTATTTCCATTGTTCTCGACTAATCCCGAGCTCCCATCACTGCTTCCGCACAACCACATCCATCACCGCCCGTTGCCGGCCTCACGTCACACCACCATAGCCACCTCTATGGTTGCCGTCGCGCTCCACAGTCACAGGAACCACCATGGTTCCCGTCGCTCTCTACCTCTTTCTCTTTTCGACGAGCCGTCACCACGCAGGTCGTGTACCCCCTTAAACCGGCTGCCACCGCTTCGAGTAAACCCCTTCGGCTATCTTCGCCCTGCTGCACCCGTGAAACCACCACCACTAACGGCTACTCACACCAAATCATCCCCGTGCCTTTTCTTCCGACCAATACAAGTAAACGAAACCAAACCCAATCGGGTTTTACATGCTATACGAAAAAATGAAACAAAGAAAGAGGTTCGAGGGTTACCTTACGCGTGAGAGGTTGTTCCCCGCTTGCTGCCACCTTAAAACCAAAGTGTGCTAGCCGCTCGCCTTCGGGTTCCGACGCTTTCTCCTTTCTCCTCGGTTCTCTCTACCATCACGAAGTCCCTTCACCAAAATGGTTTAGGTTTTTAGCTAAAAGTGGTATTTAAATTGCCACTAGTTCTATTTCGGCCACTCTTAAACCGTCTCGTGCGTTCCGACACCCGAGCTATCTTTTAAACGACTAAACGACTCCGTTACCTTTGGTTAACCGAGCTTTACGTGAAATTCTTGGAGTCCATACCAATAAAAGAGGTACGGGTCACCCATTAACTCGAACCGTTAACCTTACGAATTTTCGGGATGTTATAGAAGGAGGGTTTGAAGTTTTACACAAATAGTCCCTAAAATCTTTAAGTTAATTACACAAATAGTCATTGAGGGGTGAAAAGAGCAATTTGCCCTAATGTGCATGGCACATCACCACACTTAACGGAAATAATTTACGTTCGTTAATGCAAAAGATGTAATGTGTAAGAGTTTTTAAACATAAAGTAAAGGAACTGTAACTTCCTTAGTTAAATAATGTACACTGAAATTTGGTCATACTTAAAGGACATGATTTGTAATTTGCTCTAAATAGAAAGAAGTATAAAAGGCAAATAGAAGGTAAGTTTATTGCATACAATTGTTAGGGATTTATCATTTGTAAATCACTAAGTAATATGTCAGAGTATTGAAGAAAATGACCCCTGAAGTTTAAGTTTAGATCCTCTAATTTCAACTTTAGAGACTTCTAAAAAATAGTTCAGAAAACACTTAATCTCTAACTAAGAGACCATGGATGATGTAGGAGCAGCCTTGGGCCTAGCCTCACTGAGGTTACTTACGGATTTTGGGTTTGTGAAGGATTGGGGATCCCAGGTTGGGTCGTTTGATTGAGCCGATCCGGTAGGAATCTCATTAACAACCTTTTCTTCTAATAGATTAATCGTTCAGATTTGGTTTTCACATAACAAATGGTTTTTTCATATGAACCTCCTCTTGTATATATAAAAGTTAATTACAAAAGATGTTTACCATACAAAGAATACTAAATATTTTGCACCATTGATCAAGAAAATGGAGGGTTGAGGAGAAAGGGGCGCCACGTCAACAACGTTTTATGCATAAAAAGGGTCTGGAGGGGTAGATTTGTAATAATTTGCCATTTTTGAACTTTTTTAAGTTACTTCATTTTTTTTAACGCATATAACATTTTTATATGCCAATTTAAAAAAAAACAATAATATTACACCATAAAATTGAGCATTTTGTTCTTTTTAACTTGAGTATCTTCCTATATAATTTTTTAATAAAAAACTTGACTTAAAAAAACGTCAATGTGTTATATGTATAACGTGCGTAATTATCAACATAAGTTATGTAATTATAAACATATGTTACATAATTACAAACATATGTTGCGTTGTTACCATATATGTTTCATAATTATTTTATATAAGTTGCGTAATTTTTTATATATGTTGCGTTATTATTTGTGCATAACTAGAAATGTTAGTCCCGCGCTCCGTCACGAGAGACGAACCTTAAACGTATGAAGTTATGGCGACTCAGTTGTGGAGATCGAAACATAGATAAAAAGCAGTTATGTAACGTTACCGATGTTTTTCAGTCGGTGTCGATCTCATATTTCACAGTACCAGCATGTCACCGGTATGTGATATAACCCACTACGTGCGTTGCTGCGACACTAACTTGACTAAGTAAATAAAATAAGCGTATTAAGTTGTCGCGACTCGATTCTTGAGATCAAGAAATAGATAAATTGCGCCACAAATATGAGTTACCATTAAAACAACAAATTCGTTAAAAAAGTTAGTAACAAAGAAAACCAAAATAGAAATATAAAACAAATTTTTTTACAAATGAATATAAAAAAAGTAAAAGTAAAAAATAAAAAACCCTGTTTGTCACACCATAGACTCGAACATGCATCGTAGGGTTTAGCAGGGTTATTGTAGGAAAATAAAATTAGTAAAACAATAATAAGTAAAAAATATATATTATACGACAACTGTAAAGTTGATAGTTTAGAAATTTGAATAATAAATTAAAAACATATATTATAAATATTACATACGTAAGAGTTTAGAAATTTTAATAATGAATTAAAAACATATATTAAATTTGAGAGGTATATTAGTATTTTTAGATAACTTAAGAGTATTATTTAAAAATATAGAAAGTTTAAGGTTATATTTAAAAAAACAAAAAAATAAAAAAATCCTATAGGTCGCCGACCTTACTATTTAAGTTAGTTAGGAATTAGCTGTATATGGTCGCATAGTTATTTTATAGTATGCGTAATTATGTAACTTCCGTGCTTCATTATGAGACAGATAGATAAACCCCTTGCCCAAAAACACGTGTTGCATCCTGAATTCCTAATGGCTTCATATAATAAAAACCTTTTATACTTGTATTTATATATATATATATGGTTCCAAAGAAAAACAAATAGTTAGGCGAAAATCGAGAAAACCACTAAAATATTCAATTTTAACCAATAATATAATAATATTTATTTTTTATTTTATTATTATTTTTTTATAAGAGTATCAATGTAATATTACACATTTTTACCAAAAAAACATTTAAATATTGACTTACGTATACGTAACCCATAGTGTTACGTATACGTAAAAAGAAAACAAAAAAAATAGCGGTTACTATACGTAACCCATAGTATTACACATTGTTTTAGTGGTTTTCTTGGTTTTCGCCTAACTTTATGGTTTTCTCTTGATCTTTACCCTATATATATATACATATATATATATTTATATATATATATAGCATACGAAACGTAGGAATCAATAAGAAGACGATACGTATATATATAGCATGCGAAACGTAGGAATCAATAAGAAGACGATACGTATATAAATGTGAGTCTCTGTCATTATTAACTTTAAATTAATTCTAAAATTAACAACTATTAATTTTAACCATTAATTTAATTTAAAATTGATACCTATTAATTGACATACCATTTTTAGACTTGTGTGCATATCAATACAACGTGTATTTAATATCACATAACAACACAATTATAATTAGATAACAACAACCTATTTAAAAATATAAAAACCCCCTATTTTTTTATAAATCTACATATCATTTTAGACCTCAACACAGAATAACACTTTATAAATTTAATAGCCTCCTAACAACACCATATAAAAAGATCTTATTTAAAAAAAATATATAGTAGTATTATACACATATAAAAGATAAAAAAATTTCAATTTTATGATGTATTTAAAAAAAATAATTAAACATATATAAAAGTTATTTGAGTTTAAAAAAATTAGACATGATATTTAATAAAAAAATCAATAAGAGGTAGGATCCCTCTTTTACCATTACCCGTCATTATTAATTTTAAATTAATTTCAAAATAAACACAACAATTACTCAGCAACCATTAAATTGTTTAATTAAATACCAATATTATTTCTTATATTTTTTAAGCTAATTGTTTTGTATTTGCTATTAGGGTTGGTGGCCTAATGATAAAGATAAAGTTTCTAAAAACATCTAAGGGTTTAAAGATCACGAGTTCAGGTCCCACTAGTGACACAATTAAAATAAATTCGCCTTTCAAATTTTTATTTTTTTTATAAAGTTAATTATTAAGATGGTACCGGCATTAGTACCAAGATGCAAAACGGCACTCGTGTGGGTTGTAAAGTAGCAATGATGATGTTCCACCCGTGCGGCATGTCACCGTCAAAGTACCTAATTCGGGGTCCCACAGGTCAGATAACATAATTTAGTATAATGCTTTTTTGTAATGTTAATAATTGTTTTGAGCGGCACTTTTGTATCTTATTTATTTTTAAAGGCAGAATTTTATAAAACTTGCAGAGGCTTGTAAAAGAAGGAACAAATTACAAGACAGAAAAGGAAAACAACAAACAAGAAGTCTACGAGAATTAAAAATTAAAGTCACACCATTTCTCTTATTAGAGTGAGTTAATCTCACTTCCATTCTTAACCCATAAATAACTTAAACTTTTTAGATCCTTAAAAAGTCACTTTAGGGATGGCCTTTTATCTCCGAAGACTACACCGATCCTTAATTTCCAAATGCTTCACATTGCATAAAGAACAATCACTTGAAAAGCTTTGCCATTCTTGTTTGCCACCTGCGTATTCTTTTGTTTCAGAATCACCGTCTTAGTCTAATAGTAAATGTGTATATCTAAAACTTTGCTAAAATGAAGAGGTTTTGAGTTGAAGTCCCACATATGACAAAAAGAATGGGAGGTCCAGGTTGGACCAGAGGGTTTCCTCCTAAGGAGGTGGAGATGATCGGGTGAGTTAGTGACTCGTTAGTGATCCAAACTGTTGTTAAGAAAAAACTTATTCTTTTGTTCCAGACTCCAGAGTTGAATGACGTTAATTTTTTTAGACAATGTGGATTACTGGTATAACTGTTAACGGAAAACTAGAAAAAACCCAATGTACAGAACATCAAATACACCATAAAATAAAAAGCACTAGCTGACACCAAATACAAAGCAAGAAAAAATGTGTTTGTTTTCTTTTTTAGGATTCTTTGAGTTATTCAAATTGAATTCTTTGAATTCAAATTTTTTGAAATTAAATATGAATTCTAATTAGTTTAAATTTAAAAAAAAGTGAATTATATATAACGGGTCATTTTAATTCAAAAACCTGAATTCGAATTCGGTTTGAATCGAATTTGATTTTTTCAAGTTTGATTCAAATAATAAACACACCTAAGTATTAGTGTTTATGGCGTTAGCAACCTCATTTGCAAAAATGGTTCTCTTAAAAAACTTCAACCTCCAAACAAATCCATTTGGGTTGTCCGACTGACCCTACCAACATAACCGGTTTGGTTTACCATTTCTAGAAATCGTAGTGATTGATTCAGCCTAGAAGTTTCGACAAAACCGCACAGACCAAACCGTGAACAACCTTATTCATCTACAACAATGAATCTAAACTTAGAAGTTAGAGGAACCGTTATAATGTATTAGACATAACATTATATACATTCCCGTCAAAACTAATTGCATCTTTAAGTCAAACATAAGAAGATGCACCATTGCAGTAGGTTAGAAGCCCCGTTGTAGTGGGTTAGACGCATCGTTATATGCTTATGCGCCAAAACTTATTAGAATAATGAATAAAATCTCAAAAGTTGGATGCACCGTTAAAACAAGTTAGACGTATCGATGTAACAGTTAGATGCACCGTTATATACTCGTGCGTCAGCATGTTACCATAGTTAATCAAACCTTTGAAGTTGGACGCACCGTTACAGGCTAGTGTGTCAAAACTCATAAAAGTGATGCATCAAATTTGCGAATTTTTGTTGCAACTTACATACATGTGCATTGCAAACTGCTTAGCAATTTAGGTGCATTGGCCCTGCTTTTCTTATGCACAATCAAAATGGCATTAGAAGACGATGTTAAAAATGCTTACTTGTTGATTGTAGTGATCCCCTTCTTCTGTTCCAATTTTAAGATTTTTTTTAAACAATAAACAATGAGTCTTTTATCGAATTAAATAGCATAAAATTATGAATTTAATGGTATAATTTATTTAATAAAAAAGTGAAGTATATTACAGATATTTAAAATTAAAAACTAATTTAAATTATTTTTTATTCGAATTTAAATAGACCAAAGCAAGTAACAACTTATTTTTTTGTAAGGCGACTTTCTTAAACCTCTACTTTCTTGGGAGTAGCCCAAGTGCTTATGTGAGTCATGCATGTCTTACGCTATAGATTGTAACCGCGGCGGACTCGAATCTGAAACCTTCTCAAGAAAAAAAACCACTATGTGGGAAACTTCTTGACCATCGGGGCAGACCCCAATGACAAGTAACAATAACAACTTACTATGTTTCATGTTTTGCCCTTCCATACATAGTTCAAGACACCAATTCTTCATATGCTTTCTAAATAAGTTGATATTTTTTTTAACGACATATCTACCCTACTCCTACTTTTAAAATACACAAAATAATTCACCCCATGTCTATATTTAAACCAAGAACCTCACATTTAAGAGGTAAGAGCCTCTGCTAAATGGGCTAGTCCCACGTTAACACAATATCCGATATCTATATATAATAAACACTCGTATATATATGTGTGCGCATATTTTAATACATACATGTACACCCACCCATATTACATACATATACGTATACGGGTAATGCAAGTGGGTGTTGTTGGGTGTTGATGACAGATGTAGCAAATGATTGATGATACATTATCAAGGTTTTAAATATTCTTTGCAATGAATTGAGCACAATTAATCTCGACAAGAATTATCTGAAATATTTAAACAAATCTAATATTTAAACAAATTTAATAAGGAGAGCTTTATTTGTTTTTTTCATTTTTTATAAGGGAACTTACGACACGAACCTTCTTGAGTGTAAAAAAGGTAAACAAGATGGATAATTTTTGTAAAGTTTTGGGTTAAAATACAAGTACAGAAAACAAGTGTTACAATACATAACTTACATTAGCTATAAAGATAAAGGCTAGCAGGGTGTCGTTGTCGGATGGCCTTGGTACCGGTGGAGGGTGTGGAGCGGCGGTATATCCCGAGTATGCCGTTTGAGAACGATCACATCCAACGGTCTTCCCACTCCCAACGGATATTTTTATATTAATAAAAATATTAAATTAAATCTACAAATACCCAATGATTTCACATCAATCTTCTTCCTCTAATTACTCAATGGATTAGTTAACAAGTTTAGAATTTTCTTCATCAAGTTTAGACGAACCTTCAACTAGCGCTTATAAACGTACCAACCATGTTATAGCAAGAATGGCTCAAACCATGTCCCTTCTTTTTTATGACACAACAAGTTCAAGTACAAGAACATATAGATGGAGATCGCGTGACTGCTCATGATTGTCTTGTGGAAGATTATTTCACCAAAAATCTCTATATGATGTCGGGATTTTCAAGACGAGGTTTCATATACGAAGAGAACTTTTTACGAATTGTTGATGACTTGAAAAGACAATTCCCCCTTTTTAGATTATCGTGAGATGCTAGGGGTAAAAGGTCTTTAACTTTGCTACAGAAGTGCACATTTGTAACATGTGCACTAGCATATGGGTTAGTTCCTGACATACATGATGAGTACTTGAAGATGTCTACAAGAATATCACGTGAGAGCCTAAACATCTTTTGTACCGATATGATTCAGATGTATTGACACGGATATTAACGTAAACCGATTGAGAGCGATATACAAATTTTATGCGTGACACATGAATTGAAACATATAAATCAAGGAAGATGATGACGTGGGTACGTGCACGAGCCATGGGTAACTTCAAGAAGTAGGATCCGTATGAAGCCGGACCACACTATCAACATCATAGATCGAAGATGACGTAACATGATTGATAGTGACCATTTCGACATCTTAGAAAAGTCCACGTACCAGACAAAAAGTTATTAATATCTAATTAATGACCTTGAACAACCCTTGTGTGTAGGGCTGACAATTTTTGACACGGACCTATTAACATGACACGACACGTAATTAACATGTCTCGTGTTTGACCTTAACATGTTTCGTGTCTTAAACAGATCGACAGGTTAAGACATGGTTAAATTCGTATATAAACAGGTTAAAAACATGTTAACCTGTTAAGACCCGTTAGTGACATGTTAAGACTTAACATCCTATTTGAATCTATGTTTTGATTTGACTTTTATGGGTTTTTGTTTTAAAGGTTTATGATAATGGATGTTATGATTCAAATTTTTAAATTTTTATGAAGTTTTGGCATTTTTTATTTCATTGCATATGTTATATTTATTCTCTCTCTAAACATGTCCCTTAACAGGTGACCTATTTTTAAGCAGGTCATGTTCGTGTTTGGAAAAAATGACAAGATTAGTTATCGTGTCGTGTTCGTGTTGAACACAACAAGTTAGCGTGTCGTATTGTGTCGTGTCTGACATGTTATGCCAGCCCTACTTGTGTGGACTAATGGTTTTATACCAAAAAGGCAAGGCCAAAGTGTGTAGGTAAGAAAGCAACAAAGATACTACTAGGAATAGGCAAGAAGGTAACAACTGAGTTCACTCTTGATACGTAAGCCCAACTATAATAGGGTGCCTTGTGCACTCCAAGTAATACACTTCCCACCACTACAACACATCACACTTACCATTTCACCTCCAAAGAACGGTTATCTTATTCTCACGCCAGAGGCTGATTGCAGGAGGCCCCATCCCACAGTGAGACTGACGGTTTTTTTTTGTGTATTAGTAAGTACCTAAACGAGCCGGGGAAACCGAGGAATGTCCAACCCTTCATCCTGACCAATATTTGTTGTTATAACTTGGCGCCCATCGTAGGGTTGCGCTACTTAGAACATAAATTTGCTTTGTAGTTCAGCTCCTTATGTTCCTAAGTCTTTACTATGTGAGGTGAAGATGTTCCTTTGGAGGTGGACACAACCCCACCTCCTCGCACAGCTCGACCCGCTTCTAGTCGTACATCGCAAGAAAGAGCATGTCGAGATTCTCCAAGAATAGACGAACCTTCTTTGGAACTGTTACCGGACAATTTACAGTTCAAAAATCTGCCTCCTTTCAAAATAGCAAGTGCATACCCCTAAATGGACCTTCTATGGAACTAAACCAGCTTGGAGGCCCCTTCTTACACATTCAACCTCTTATCATTCAAAACAATCCTCTCGGCCTCCGTTATAACACTTGCCACAAAAATGTCCAAGAAATACTAAGGTTAGAACCTCTAAGGACTTTTGTATTTAAAATACCAAAGTCTAGGGCTGAAAATGAAAAATATTGGGAATTAAGTTGATATCGGACCGACATTGATTACCATATAAGTCCGAATTGAAACGAAGTCTTGATATCGGACCGATGCTAAACTACGTCTAATAGCGGACCGAAATTCATGTTCATATCGGTCCAAAGTGAAATAAGGTCAGATATCGGACCGACATACATTCTCATATCGGTCCGCAATTGATCCAATGTCGGTTATCGGACTGACACCGATCTATATCGGCCCGACAACCTCCTCTCAGCCGCAAATTATGGTGTTGACACGTGTCCAATGACTCAACCTTAATTATGGGACATTGGTTTAGATATCGGACCGACATGGTCCACATATCGGTCTAATATGCCGCCAAATATGTTCGGTCCAATCAGGATGAGTCGTGTAGGGCTGACGTGGGTTTGGGCGGATGTCTGACCGACATCCCTAGCCATATCGGTCTGACATGGATACAAATGGCAGCCTATAAATAGCTGACCGACTTCACTCGATTTTCCTCATCCCACAACCATTTCTAACTTCAAAAATACGTTCAAGTGATCCCTAGCCCACTCCAGACGATCCCGGTCCAATTCTCGCTCGTTGTAGTGCTCGGATTAAGGAGAAACACTTGTAGAAAGATCGTAACGCTAGAGAAACCATGATAAGAAGCTAGCCTGTAAGCTTTGAACTCTAGAGGCTCACTCCTATTAAAAAGGTGAATACTTTATCTCTTTCAAAATTCGTGTCAAACATTTTATTTGCGAAAATGGCTAAATAAAGGTTAAGGGAGTAATGCTCGACGTTCATCTACGTGTAAGCATTCAGGCTATAGGTATACGTAAAACTTGCAAGGGATACAAGGGTCACGGGTGAAAGTCTCGGATCACGGCTGGTACTTTCCTTTTTAACAAATGAGGAGGCATAAGCCCTCGTTGTTATAAAGACATACTACCAGTGTATACAGTGGTACATACAGTCAGGACATGGGCCTGCTGAATGTGTTGATTGAACATAAAATTGTGATTATCGAATTAATACTTGTTTGTGCCAAAATGATTTTGTGTCAAGATATTGTATTCACCGGCATTCGCGCTGACGTTTTATTTTCAAAATATTTTCAGATAATGAATAAATTATGATGAGAAAAGTATGGAGGGCAGATATGAAATCTGACCCATGAAATAAAAGGATGTAATGCATGTAGGATTCTCAGGCCTCGTGTAATGGGAAATCCTAAAGTGATAAAAAGGAGATAGGACCAGGGAATTGATCAACCCTGAGTTGTACTATTTCTAATGGCTTGTGATTTATTTGATTTCAAACTCTGTTTTCTAATCAAAGATGAAAAGGTATTTAGAAACCCTATGTTTGTGAAGTAAATATAAAAACTTTTGTCTTACAACTGAGTTTTGATATTTACAAATACAACCCTTGAGGTTGAAGAATGTTGAAACGATCCTTTTTAAAAAAACTTTCGTTGTATTTTATAAAAAAATCTGAAATAAAAGAACATGTACCAGTCGGGCTCGCACACATCCAGGGGGTGTCTGAGGCGGGGTGTGACATCCATATTGGCCTTTTCCTTCTCCAAACTCTGCTTCAAAGAAAAAGCTTCTCACTATCAACCTCAAGTTTCTCCACTAGCTCCTTCTCACGATCAGCCAACACATCCGGTTGACTCTCAGATGCTGATATATAGGATTTCAACTTATCATGCTTATCACACATATGATTCATCTTTTTGGTATCCCACATGAAGAGCGGTCATCAACCTAGCAACATTCACAAGGATAACACTGTAAAGAACTTCATCTCTATCCTTGCGAAGGGTATCACAGTCAGTAGGGGGTGGGAAAGTGGTAAATCATTTCTTGGCAAATAGCATGACTCTTCATATAATCCTTGTTTTTTACAAAACATGTCGGCAGATACACATCATCTGCCTCCTCGGGTACAAAGTCGGACTTATCTTTCCCATTGCTATGTGAATCACCACTATCACTCTCTTGATCTAGGGGCTCAATCTTGACCGTTGAAGGAGTAGAACAAATCATAAGCTGCTCCAACCTCATGACGAACATACTTGGTGAAAGCTAGCGCGTCAGTTTGGCCCTTGCCAACTACTTTTTCCCTCCCTCAATATCTGAAACATCATCTGCCCGAAGGAAGTCAAAGCACTGATATATGCAAAAAACACAAGTATAAAAGACATAGCAAAAGGTAAAATCAAATACAAAAAAGGAAAGCAATAACATACCCTTTCCCTTCATAGACAATATGGGGACAAACTTAGCATCCTATACCATGCTCAACCATGTATAAGGAAATGTATACATGAAAATTTTTATTTGTAATTTTTATACGTGAAAATTTTTATTTATTTATTCTGATACCATGTATAAGGAAATGTGAATGGAAGTTAAAAGTTATAAATTTGATTTTAAATTTTGTAAATCTGTTCAAAACGTGAACTTAATTAGGAATCAAAGTTGTAAATTAAGTGAATCAATGCTTACGATTTATTGAGGGGATTCATAGCTTCTTCTTTGCACTTTATGTCCTAGACATGGCTATACTTTCAACCTTGTAAAGAAAGGCATCAAAAATACACCCGGGATATCATCAGGGGTGGCTCTATCGTACAAGCAACTAAAGAAACTGTTTTAGTTCCCCAAATTTTAAGGATTCCATAAATTAACACTCCATAAAATTACATTTTAGTAATTTTTATATATTTAGAAAACTTTCATAAAAAAGCCACAATTTTAATTAATGTTCGCTTTAAACCCTAAAATATGTTGAGCCGCACTAAATATTACTGTTTAAATATTACTGTTTAACAGACATCCAATCATCAAATAATTAGAAGAGGAGATGGCGTGTTTTATTCATGATTTCATGTTAGTTCTTTTGTCCTTTAAGTGGTTAAAATGGAATCTCATGAATAAGAAATATAAAGGAAAGTTAATTAATTATAAAGGTTTGGTACTTCGGTTGTGGGGTTAATTAAATATTGAAAACATTCATCCCATTATTAATTCAAACAAACATTAAAATAAATATAAATGTAGGCCATCTAGGGAACAATATGCACTTAAATTATTCAGTACACTACCATTATCCCTTCCTCTTTTGTATTTATAAATATGTTGAGTTCACAATGTTTTCAACAACATCAAAACAAAAACATACCCTTTAAACATCATCTCCCATAACTTAAACTTTTCATAAAGATTGAACTCTAATGACAGGATCAGGTTCTCCATGTGGTGCCTGCAAGTTCCTTAGAAGAAAATGCATGAAAGGTTGTGTGTTTGCACCTTATTTCTGCCATGAACATGGTGCTACACATTTTGCTGCCATTCATAGGGTGTTTGGTGCAAGCAATGTCTCGAAGCTACTTGCTCATCTGCCCGTTTGCGATCGATCCGAAGCCGCTGTTACTATTGCGTATGAAGCTCTAGCTAGAGTTCAAGATCCCATTTATGGATGTGTTTCGCATATATTCGCGCTACAACAACAGGTTTGTAGTTCTAATTAGTTAGTCCATGTTCTAGTTTTTTTTATATATATTGCTCATGATTATTCCAAAGCAAAGCCCTAATTGTGGTGTTGATTATCAAATATCTTAATTTTCTGGAATGGGTTATATTTAAAGCCCATAATGACAACTAGTCAACTTTTTAATATCAAGTGTTATTACTAGAGAAAAACTAAAAATATATGTAAGGTGAATATGAAAAAAGAAATGAAATTAAAATTCACAAACGCTAATGTCTCTTAAATGATAAATTGTAGTTTCTTCGTTAAAATTGTAAACTTACATCAAAATACAATATATTTTCTTATAAAGGACCGGATTCTAACTTTTCTTTCATTATTAATTTTTTTTAAATCTTATTTTTTAATTTATTTGGTATTCAAAGTTTCATATATTATTTATTTAAATTTTCATGTCATTAAAGTTGTAAAATTCATATTAAAACACAAAATATTTTTTTATGTTGTATCCATACATAAATAGTTTAATTTTTATATTATTTATGACATCAACCGGTTATTAAATCCCGTCAAAATGTTCCAACCAGCGGACTAAAAAATGGCTAGTTCGCAGTCCGATCTAGTTCTAAAAACAGTGCATCTAACTCACAAATCAACACAGGTTTATTGTTACAAAAAGTTCCTTGATTATCAAACTGAAAACAATAATCTTAATCTTTATTATTACCGACTTAAAACCCTAATCTTGTTCTAGATTGTTCCAAGTGAATAGTGGAATGTTGATCTTCATTATATAGCTAAACATCATGCTTATTGTTGATTTTTAACTTTTGTTTCACAGGTGATCAGTTTACAATCACAATTAGCTTCTTTAAAGGAACAAGCAGCTCAAAGACAACTAAATGTGCCATTGTGTTCAGATAATATTAATCCCACCAATATGAGACACCCTTCTTACCAACAAACACAAGACATCAAGAACCGGTTTCAAGACTCAGAAAATTCATGGACGAACATGCCTCGGTTTGATTCAAACTCGATGAACGAAGCCATTAACTTTAAATGTATGGCAGAAAACTATCAGAATCCGCTTCTGAAAGACAAAGATGGATCGTTTTCTAGCTTTGAAGAAGGTTCAAGTTACTCCATTGATTCTTGGGACATGCAAATAAGCAGTAACCAACAGGAATGGGGTTTTGGAGACCATTGTGAAGACCTTCAATCGGTTGCTTTCGGTTATATTCGTAACTAGTTTAATTCAATAGGGAAAATCAAGATCATCTTCAACAAGGTTGCTCTATGTAAAAAAGAGAAAAAAGTAAATGCTTTACATTTTTTAAATTTCAAACGCCTTCAAAAAAATATTTAATTTGAGCAATAGCAAGTGAGATGGAAGCCTCTTACATCAATTTTTTCTCTCCCAAACGTGGGAGAGGATACTTGTGTCAACTTGTTTTCTTATAGGCATTTCCTCACATGATTTTTTCTTGCAACACATCTATTATATTATATAATGTACCATATGTATGTAATTACGCATTATTATGTATATAATTACACATATTTATGTATATAAATTACGCACAGTATATACCTTACAAAACAAGCGACTATCGCAGACTGTCATTTCCGTCGGTGAAGGTAGTTAACAATGAAAACTTGTAAACTCTTTCGGAAATATGACTGTGGGTGGGTAATTTGATTCCTATGGGCCTGTAACTCGATCGTAGTGGGCCTAACATTTCGAGGGACCAAAATTTAAAAAAAAATTATATATATATATATATGTGGGCCTTTTTTTTCCTGTTCGTGTAGGGCATTCGAATACTCGGAACTGGCTCTGGGTATTACCGACAAATAACTTTAGCGATGGATCATTGACAAGTCTTCCAAGGTCACACTTAGACTCTTTTACCGACATATTAGAGACGGCTTTACCGACGGTACCTTTTAAAATTTACCTATGGCTTTGCTCCTCGGTAATCTATTGGTAAGTTTATTTTTTTATAAAAAACTAAAATTTAATATATTTATATTTCCTGGAATTTTTTATTTAAAAAACGTTATAAATTTTGGAATTTAAAATTAAATTACAAAACTACAATGATTAGAAATAAGTTTTTGTGACGAACCTGTGTTAGGCTCGGTTTTAGGATATGTCAGGTGATGAACTTGGGTTTAGCTCGGTTTTAGGATATGTCAGGTGACGAACTTGGGTTGAGCTCGGTTTTAGCATACGTCTCCTCTAATCCTATGGTTTAACAAAAAAAAGAGAATTGACTCGTTTATAGAAATTTCAACAGATATTACATCTTTTAAACAATTATAGTTTTATAAATACAATGTGAGCACATCTAACTAATTATCAAAACTTATACATAGGATCGAGTCGTAACCAAGAGTAACATTATAATTTATTTAAGTACTTGTAACACGCCGAAATCCTGTCATTTTAAAGTATAGAAATAAAGAGCGAGAGACCATTGTCGTCAACGCATGAAAGAAAGAAATGGAAGCTTAAACTCTAGCAACCACCCTCTCCTCCCTTATTCTTCATGCATCCTTGAAGTTTTAGAGATAGAAAGTGAGAGTTTATAGAGAGAAAGTGCAAATATCGTCCTCCTTCCTTCCGTCTTAGAATCTAGATGTTTCAGACTGATAGAGCTTGTGATTCTTATTGATTTCAGGTATGATCCCTTTAAGCTTCAGTTTTATTAAAGTGGGTAAAAACTTAAGAGTTTTAATCAAAGTATGAATTTTTATGTATTAAATGGTAAACAAAGGCTAGATCCGGCTTAGTTTAGGTTAAACAAAGGTTTGGACGTAAAAAGTTGGAAGCGTGAATCAAATCTAAGAAGTTCCATATTTAAAGGTGGCGAAAGTTTCGCTGGTGAAAGTTTCATGGGTGAAAGTTTCAATGCCAGACTTACTTGGCATATGTTATAGATGATAAAGCTAAAGTTACAGAGATTAAAGATATACCCATTGTGTGTTATTTTACAAAGGTGTTTCCCGAGAACTTTCCTGGAGTACCACCTGATCGGGAGATAGAGTTTCAACTTGATTTGATGCTAGGAGCCCAACCTATCACTAAAGCATCATATTTATTAGCTCCATCAGAGATGAAAGAGCTGACCTCTTAGCTGCAAGAGCTTTTGGATTAAGGGTTCATCATACCGAGCATTTAACCAATTGGGGTGCTCCACAGCTGTTCGTAACGAAGAAAGATGGTAGCATGTGTATGTTGAACATGCTATTTTATCAATTGGAATAGCTAACGGTAAATAATAGAGCATGCTGGTTTTCAAATATAGATCTTCGGTCAGGGTAGCATCAGTTAAAGTTCCGAAACCAATAATAGGAAAAAAAATTATAGGATTCCGTCGCGGCTCCCCTGCGTTTTTTTTCAAGTTTCGTCACTGAGGATAATGCTTTCGTAAAGTTAAAGTAGATGTTGACTCAAGCTCTAGTCTTAGCTCTGCCTGAGGGTAACGAAGACTTGATTATATATTCGAAACACCTCCTATCAAGGGTTGGGATATGTGCTTATGCAGCGAGGAAAAGTGTTGGCGTATGCTCACGACAGCTAAAGATCCATGAGTTTAACTATCCGACGCACGATTTAGAGCTCATTGTTGTAGTGTTTGCGTTAAAGATATGGAGACACTATCTTTATGGAGTTAAGTGTACCATTTACTCGGACCACAAGAGTTTAAAATACTTCTTCGAACAAAATGATCTAAATATGAGACAATGGCGATGGTTGGAGTTGTTACGGGATTACGATTGTGAAATCTTGTACCATATGGAGAAGGCGAACGTGGTAGCTGATACCTTGATTCAAAAGGAAGGACAAATTCTTATCCGTGTGAAAGCATGCCAGTTAATTGTAACTTCAGATTCATGGAAACAATAAATGGAGACCAATTCGAGGCTTTAAGAGAAGAGAATATGAAGAAAGAAAGGGCGATGGGGCAACAAGAAAAAATGGATTACAACATTCATGTGTGAGAACCAGATTTGAAAGAATGTGGTTACATGTTGGGGGAGGCATAGGATGAAGGTTTTGGATGAAACACATAAATCCCGCTACTCGATCCGCGTGGGTACCACAAAGATGTATCAGGACTTAAAGAAAGATTCTTGGTGGCCTGGAATGTAATTCGTCATAATGAAGTGCGTGGCTAAGTGTCTAACTTGTTCATTACTCAAGGCAGAACATCAAAAGCCACATGGCAGGATGCAACTGTTGGAGATCCCATAACGGATATGGGAACGCATCACCATGGACTTCATAACTAAGCTACCCTGCATGGCTAGATGTTATGACACCATTTGGGTGATCGTAGATCGGCTAACGAAAAATGCTCACTTTTTACCAATTCGATAGACTTTTACTTCTGAATGGTTAGCTGATGTATTCATCAACAAGACTGTAGCTTGTCAGGGAGTTCACTTATCTATTGTGTCTGACAGGGATACACGGTTCACGTCAAGATTTTGGAAAAAGTTTCATCAAACTATGAGAACAAGTTTAAATATCAGCACAACGTATCACCCCAGGCTGAGAGGCCCAACTAGATCCAATACCCATGTGTAGCTGACATTGGTAAGGTATGAGTTTACTGGAGTGTGACTTAATGAAATGAAGTTAATGAACAGCTTGTGGTGTGAGTAAGCTAAGTGTGATATGTGAAAGGTGCATTATTGTGATATGTACAGTGGGTGATGTTATCTTAACTTAATCATTTAATAAAGAGTTTTGAAAGTGTTAAATTTTGTTTTGATAATGAAATTAATGTTTTGAAATTATAAACTCACTATCGTAAGCGGTCCCATTTTAGTATGTGAGTTAAGATGAGCTGTGGCATAGCATCTCCATGCTATCTTACAACGAAAACTAACTTTCTATAGTGAGTTAGAATGGATTTAAAATTACAGGGTTTTAAACTGTAAGTATGCTTTGTAAGTCTTTCTCTGTGTGTTGTGAGTAAATTCAACGGTCACGTTGTGCCCTGGTTTCAGGATATCCGGTCAAAATTGGTTCATCCTCACTTACAAAAAGAATGCTAGCCGCTAGAAAAATAAATACACAAAATCAGTTCATTGTTGCTTTCTGTATCACGATAATGCCTTTTTCTATTTGTAGATCAAAATATATCAAGAAATATTTTGATAATTCATTTGCCATATGACTCAACAAATACCGCTCGACCCTTGTCTTGTTTTTTAACGATTTTTTCAATGACACAAGCTTTATCCCCGAATATTGAACGAGACCACCAACAATGACTTCGTACGTCAAATACAATTTGCCTAACTCAGTTTGCCCAACTCTTTCTCTACCTACATATAAACGCAACCATTCTGTCTTTTTCTCTCCTCCTTGTAAACCCTAAATGCAACACACTTCGGGATCCATGGTCTCTCCTTTTTCTATCGTATTGTTAACTTCCACCTCATCTCCATGTCAAAAACCACCCTCTAACATGTCACTCATGGTGTTTCTACTTGCTTTAACATCCGTAAAAAATATGTATAAACCGTAGGAACCAGTTCGTATAAAATGATAAAAACAATTTCACTAATTCTTATTACAATACAGAAAGAAAATAAAGCAGTAAATTACACTACATATTACAACTCAAATTAATAGAAATTACAAAGAATGAGGAAGAAACATATATTTGTGGTTGAGGATTCGTATTCAATAAGGGTCCCTTAAAATAAAATTTGAATTTCCCAAGAGAACTCGTTTGTTTTCCGGGTACAACAGTCGAAGTAGTATGTACTGTCGGGGAGTACCTAGCACCCAAAAAAATAACTTGAAAGAGAAAAGTATGAGGAACAAAAGCTTGCTAGTCGGTGTATTAGAATGTCTTGGTGTTGCTGGTGTGTCTTCATACAAGGATCACCTTATTATTTTTAGGGGAAACAAAGTCGAAACAGGTGAAAAGGATAAAAACGAAAATAATTTGTATTAAACGTCTTCAATGACATTTTATTCTGTTTTAATTCTCCAACTCGTAATAGACTTCAGTTTCAAGATTATGTGTAACAGAAGCTGTTGAACTGAACTTATTACTCAAGAGTAACTGGTCATGCTAACTAGATTTCCTCCTCTTGTGTTCCTGAGTGAGTTGATCATGCTGACGAGACTTACTTTTCCGAAGTAGACTTGGCTCTCCTTAGTAACTGGTCATGCTGATCAAATTTACTATTTAGGAGTAGACTTGGTTCTTCTTAGTAAAATTGTCCAACATAGGTGGGGAAACCAATCTTGAAGTGCCAAGTACGCCCACGCCACGCCTTCGCGTGTGCGAGTCCAGGTGTTCCGCACCCTATAAGGTCCCACTAGTGTTTACATTAAAGGAAACAAACTCCTTAGGAGACTCCCACTAATATACCACTACAAGATTGGTCCCACCACCTATGTGAGACAAGTTTTCACACTTTTTCTTCCAATTTTCACAGCTTTACACAACCCTAAACACTTAAATTTGAGCATTGATATTTCATTCATCTTAGCTTCATTTTGGACGCAGTTTTGTTCGTTTCGAAACCCTCACAACATATAACAAAAACCAAGAAAGAAATAAGCAAAACTAAATCGTTTGCATATATTTATTTCTATCCAAAGTTGACAAAAAAACATTTTTGTAACTTAGGGTGCACAGAGTGGAGGGCACGGGTTGTAGCGGTACCACGGGTTGGACGGGTAACACCGCCGCAACCATTGCAGGTTTCTCATGGGTTGGATGGCAAGGGCTTTAATTCCTGCTGGAACCTCTCTTTTGAACATTAAATGTAGCCGTTGGGGGGGGGGGGGGCTGTGGTCTTTAAATAAATAAAAAAATCAATAGTTCTCTCACAATACTAACATATATATATATATATATATATATATATATATATATATATATATATATCTTTACACAATATTATTGACATATTCTCTCACAAATAAATCTTAAAATGTTTAAGCGCGCTATTTACATCCCGGAATCATCTAATAGTTCGTCGTCGTCGGACTCGAGTAGTCTTGAATTTTTAAAACTCGTTGTTCAAGCAGCCGAGGTTAAAGACACTGCAAGGTCGACTCGCCGACATGTGGAACGTGATCGTGTCCAAGCATATGAAACTCTAATGGCATATTACTTTGTTGAGAATTCAAAATTCAAAGAGGAAGTTTTTTAGAAATAGATTCCGCATGTCGAAGCCACTATTTTTAAAAATAGTTGACGACGTTAACGCAAGTTTTGAATACTTTCAAGTTAGTCAAGACGCACGGAAGAAACATAGTTTCACTCCACTTCAAAAATGCACATCGGCCTTAAAACAACTCGCAACAAGTAATATTCCCGAATTCATACGACGAATATTTATGTATGCCCGCAAGAACCTCTAGGGAATGTCTTGAGTATTTTTGCAATGCTATTGTTATTCTATATGGTCATGAATACTTGCGTGCACCAACTAGTTAAGATATTTCACTTTTATACCAAGCACACTTGATAAGCATGGACTTCCCGGGATGCTTGGTAGTATCGATTGTACTCATTGGGTTTGGAGAAATTGTCCCACTAGTTTAAGGGGTCAATATCACCGAGGTGATCACGAGTACCCAACGCTTATACCCGAAGCAGTTGCGTCAAATGATTTGTGGTTTTGGCACGCATATTTTGATATTGCCGGGTCGAACAATGACATAAACGTCCTCAATCAATCTCCATTGTTCACAAATGAGTTGCATGGAACAGCTCCTAGGTGCCCATTTTTTGTTAATGGCCATCAATACAAGCGGGGTTACTATCTTGCCGATGACATATAACTTTCTTGGCCCATGTTTGTGAAATCATATTCTTATCCAACGGACGTGAATAAAAAAAAGTTCAAGAAAACGCAAGAGGGGGCATGGAAAGTGTAAGGCCCCAAACCCGAGAGACCTCATTTGTTGGATTTACTCATTCACAAACAGTTTTTAAACTTGAACATCAAATAACGCAGCGGAAAATTTCATTTCAAACATAACATAACATCGTTCAACATGCAGAAGCGTAACATTGTCTATTACATAAATATAACATAAAAAACTCATAACAGGATGCAAGTCTTCATGATCAACCGGGTAACTCCTTTCGCCAGCCAAGCATCACCGTTCAACTTCCATACCTATCCTTAACCTGAATGTGCATACTAAAAACTCAGCTACGCTGGTGAGTTCTAGCTTTTCATAAAACCTTAACTTCAAATATTTTACAAAAAACATATCATTTAACTTCATTGATAAAAGCATACGAAAACATGCAATAACATAACATAACATCATACACATAAGTCAACGAACATATCGAATATGTGCCTTCTCGTAACCGTCAATTCCAAACATCGCATACTGGTGGAATGACCTAAAGATCACCACCACCAGGCCCTTCCACTGTACTGTCCTTCGGCGGGAATCCTAGGGTCCGATACTTAGGTTATTTACCACCGAACTTCAAGCACGACACCACAAGGATGATACGTACCAAACTTCAAGTACCGCACCCCGTAAGGCACAAGTACCAAACTTCAAGCACGACTACCCCGTAAGGTAAATCGTACCAACTTCAAGGATCACGATAATCCCCTTGGTGACCGTCATCACCCCAGTTGTACAACAGTTGGCCAGCCACAAAGGCCCCTAAAAGGTAAAGGCACATAACATACATCCCATACCCATAACCTTCATTCCCTAAAGAATAATGGCAGATTTGTTCGTTTGTGACTTTCGTAAACATTCACTTCTTTTACTTCAAAACTTCAGTTAAAGCATTCGTACGTTTTATTAAAAATTATTCATTCATTCATAAACACTTCATAAACTTCTTTTGGCAAAATATTTCATAAACACTTCTTTCATAACCCTTCCTTCCAAAACATCGTTCATAAACATCATTTTATAAAACGTCACATACAACATTCATAAACATCGTTTTATAAAATAGTCACATCGTTACGTATGCACACCAGCCCAAAAATATTATTCAAAACATTTAAAAGAGGGATTCTAGAACTCACCTGATAAGTTAATCTGGGTTGTCCTAAACAAAGGTCCAACAACGTCACTTCCGATCTGAATTGATTCGTTAAATACACATCATACCAACCCCGAATCTAACGGTTTAACCATTCTGAATTAGGCGAACATACTGACTTTACTAAACATCATGATGCATGCACACTTAACAGGTGCGCAGGGCCTTGTTCTTGGGTACTTAATAAGTGCGCAGACTTCGCTTCATGCATACTTGATAAGTACGCAGGCTTTGCTTCATGTGTACTTGATAAGTACGCAGGATATGCTTCATGCGTACTTGATAAGTACGCAGGACCTGCTTCTTGCGTACTTGATAAGTACGCAGGACCTGCTTCTTGCGTACTTGATAAGTACGCAGGACCTGCTTCTTGCGTACTTGATAAGTACGCATGACCTTCTTCTTACGTACTTGATAATTACGCAGGACTTTCTTCTCCGCAAAAACCCTAACTTTTTGCACGCAGATCTGATCACGTCAAGATCCCGACTTTTTTGTTCAAAACGTTCTTTTTTTCCTTCTAGATGCTAGATCTATGTTCATTTTCAAGTTTTATTTGTAAAAACGTTACATTTTCATCCAAAACCCGAAAACCCCAAAGTAATCAAAAACTCAGATCTAGACCGGATCGTTACCTGTATCGAGCTTCTGATTCGGAGGTTCTTCTCACGAGCTATGAAGCAACACTTTGCTGGAATCTTGGGCCGATCCGTCTACTTTCTCTCTCTTCGGTTTCTCTCTCTAGAACTTGTAAAATGAGAGAAGAGAGATGGGCTAGGGTATTTATAGGGAGAGACTACCCTTGAGCCCATATGCGCGCAAGCCCGTAGCCGGCCCATTCCATGCTTGTTTATTCCGTTTGTCTCATGTTTAACCCGTTTCCATTTATTGTCGTTTAGTATTTTCGGGATGTTACAAGTCTACCCCCTTACAATAGGTTTCGTTCCCGAAACCTATCATAAGTCAAATAGTTGAGGGTACGACTTCCTCATTTCCGTCTCCGTTTCCCAAGTAGATTCCGATCCCTTTCGGTGCTTCCATTGGACTTTAACCAATTTAATAATCTTATTACGCAAACGCTTCTCCTTTCTGTATAAGATGGCCACGGGTTCTTCGATGTATTTAAGGCTGTTGTCGGCCTCAATGTTAGTAAGTGGTACGTGAGCCGATTCATCCGTCAAACACTTTCGCAAGTGTGATACATGGAAGGTGGGATGAATCCCACTTAACTCATCAGGTAACTCTAACCGATAAACGGCTTCACCAACCCGTGCCATTATCCTGAATGGTCCGACAAACCTCGGACTTTACTTTCCTCTCTTTCTGAATCGTATGATTCCCTTCGAGGGTGACACTTTCAACATTACTTTGTCCCCAACATCAAACTCAATAGGCCTTCGTCGTTTATCCGCATAGGATTTCTGACGATCTTGTGCGGCCTTCATCCGTGCTTTGATTTGATCAAACCTTTTCGACATTTCTCTTACGACTTCAAGACTTCCTAATTCCTTCTGTCCAATCTCACCCCAACAAACCGGGGTCCTACATCTCCTCCCATACAACAGTTCGTAAGGCGGCATGCCTATCGTCGTGTGATAACTGTTGTTGTAGGAGAATTCGGCTAACGGTAGATGACTGTCCCAACTGCTGCCAAAATCGATAATACAAGCACGAAGCATATCCTCCAATGTCTGAATGGTCCTTTCGGACTGACCATCCATTTGTGGGTGATATGTCGTGCTGATATTAAACCTCGTGCTCATCGCCTCGTGAAATCTTTTCCAGAACCTCGATGTGAATCGGGTGTCCCGGTCAGATATGATCGTCAAAGGCATCCCATGCCGTGCTACTACTTCGTTTATAAATACCTCCGCTAACCTCTCCGACTAGAACGTCTCACGAATAGGTAGGAAATGAGCACTCTTCGTTAAACGGTCCATAATTACCCAAATGGTGTCATGACCTTTAGATGTGCGAAGTAGCTTGGTTATGAAGTCCATGGTAATGTGTTCCCACTTCCATTCTGGTATATCAAGATGTTGACTCTTTCCATAAGGTTTCTGGTGTTCAGCCTTTACTTGCGAGCAAGTCAAGCACTTGCTTACGTACTTTGTCACTTCGTGTTTCATTCCAGGCCACTAGTATTCCTTCCTCAGATCTTGGTACATTTTGTTGGTACCGGGATGGATAGAGTAACGAGACTTATGAGCCTCATCCAATATTTTGGTCCTAAGCTTGCCACCCATAGGTATCCATACCCGCCTAAAACGTGTCCTAACATCAAGGGTGTTATATTCCAACTTGTCCTGTTGGCCAACCATTCTTTCCTTTTTTATGTTTTCTTTCTTAAGTGCTTCATCTTGAGCTCTTTCAATTTCCCTCATCACATCTGATGTTACCACCAACTTGTAAGCTTTCACTCTAGTAGGAGTAGGCACATCCTTTCGGCTTAGAGCGTCAGCCACCACGTTTGCCTTTTCAGGATGGTATATGATTTCACAGTCATACTTTTTCAATAGTTCCAACCATCGTCTCTGCCTCATATTAAGTTCCCTTTGTTCGAAGAAGTACTTAAAACTTTTGTGGTCCGAGTAAATAGTAAACTTCACCCCGTAAAGGTAGTGCCTCCAAATTTTCAATGCGAATACGACAACAGCAAGTTCCAAATCGTGAGTCGGGTAATTGACTTTGTGAATCTTCAACTGTCGTGACGCATACGCGATCACTCTCCCGCGTTGCATCAATACGCATCCCAATCCCTGACCCGAAGCGTCAGAGTATACCACTAAGTCTTCATTGCCCTCGGGAAGGGCCAAGACTTGGGTTAGCTTCTCCTTCAATTCCTTAAACGCCTCATCCTTGGTCGAACCCCATTCGTACTTTACCTCCTTCCGAGTCAACTTTGTCAACGACGAAGCTATTTTCGAGAAATCCTGAATGAATCTCCGATAGTAGCCTGCCAATCCCAAGAAACTGCGGATTTCAGTTGGCGTATTAGGAATATTCCATTCCCTTACCGTCATTATCTTTGCTGGGTCAACCATAATGCCGTTTGGGTTAATGACGTGACCTAGGAATTGGACTTCCCTAAGCCAGAACGCGCATTTGGAGAACTTAGCATACAACTTTTCCTTCTTCGGAGCCTCTAACACCTCCTTTAAGTGACATGCGTGATCACCCTCATTCTTAGAGTAGATGAGAATATCATCGATGATAATGATTACCGATCGGTCCAGCATCGGTCGACACACCCTATTCATCAAATCCATGAACGTTGCGGGGGCGTTCGTCAATCCGAAAGACATTACGTGGAACTCGAAATGTCCATAACGTGTGCGAAATGCAGTTTTCGGTATGTCTTCTTCCCTCACCTTCAACTGATGGTACCCGGATCGAAGGTCGATTTTTGAGAACCAACTTACGCCTTGCAATTGATCGAACAGGTCTTCGATCCTTGGTAAAGGGTACTTGTTCTTCACCATACGTTTTTTTAACTCACGATAATCAATACACATTCTCATCGAACCGTCTTTCTTCTTCACAAACAACTCGTTTAGCTGTGCCATTAGCTCTTTCATCTCCACTGGTGCTAGTCGATATGGAGCCTTAGCCACAGGCTGGGCATCTGGTACTAAGTCAATCCGGAACTCAATTTCTCTATCGGGTGGTATCCCAGGCAAGTCCTCTCGAAACACCTCCGGGTACTCGCGTACCACGGGTACATCGTCTAGTTCCTTCACTTCCTTACACTTGTCAATCACGTACACCAGATAGGCCTCGCATCCGCGCCTTAGGTAATATGCTGCCTTGATCATTGAGATGACATTAGGCATCGGGGCATCACGATCTCCAAAAACCTCTACTTCACTACCATCCGGAGCCTTGAGTCAGATTATCTTTCGTTTGCATATAATTTGTGCTTCATTGGCAGTTAGCCAATCCATACCTAACACGACATCGAACCCACCAAAAACCATAACAAACAACCTGACGGGGAATCTATGGCCTTCTATTTTTATCATGGAATTGTCAACTACAACGGTTACTCTCGCAACCCTACCCTCAGCGGTTTCTACGCTAAAGGCCATTTCTAGCTTACTGACAGTGTATTTCGCTCGTTTACAAAAAGTTGCAGATATAAAACTCTTACTGGCACCCGAATCAAATAACACTGAAACAAAAGTGTTGTCATGGATGAACGTATGTGACGCCACGTCGGGGTCCACCCTGGCCTGTTCTTGCGTCAGCACGTACAAACGAGTCTTTGCTCGGGGCCTCTCTTCTTTCTTCTCCGGGCCTTTCCCCTTCCCGGCTTCACCCATCCTGGGCTTGGTGCATTCTCGTCTCATATGACCACTCTCCCCACAATTGTAGCATTTGAAGCCATGCGAGCATTCACGGGAGTAGTGTCTGGTCATGCCGCATTTAAAGCACATATTTGACCATAGCCGACATTCACCCGCATGTCTTACCCCACATTTTTCACAGACTGTCGTCTCGCCTACCCTGACATGTTTGTCCCGATCCCCAAACAACTTCCCACCCAGAAATTCCCTTTCTACCTTCTCAGTCTCGTTCCTTGGACAGAAGTTCTTGATTACCAGAGTTTTCAAGTCATTCCACATCATCGAGTCAACAAACTCATCCCCCTTAGCCTGACGTACACCTTCCCACCAATGGGATGCTTCCTCCCTCAAGGAGTTAGCAGCAAACTTCACAACTTGACTTGCTCGGCATTAGCTCAGACAAATTGCAGCCTCCATACGAATCACCCAATCAAACGTAGCCACCGCGTCTTTCTTTCCAGTGAGAACCGGCGGATCACATGCCTTGAAGGACTTATAGTCGCAACCGTGAGCAGGCGGTGCGTTAACTGCCTCAATGATCGGGGTATCAGTTGCCGTGTTGGACCTGCCCGCCTCATTAGCCTTCTTCATTGCCTCTGCCAGCAAATCTGGCAGGGTAACCTTCATCAACTCAGTAAACTCGCGTGCCAGGGCCGCTTTCACTTCCGGTTCGAAAGTGAAGTGTTGATCTCCCACAGGAGTCAGTTCAGTTCCATGCATGCTGATTTCCGGCTCCGCGTGGACACTTCCTTCTTCACTGTACTCCTGACGATAGGAGTCCTATTACGACCACCGGTACGGCCCCCACCACGCCTTCCGCTCTTTCGTCCCGCCATTTCGTTCTATAAGACAAGGAACCTAATGTCATCAAGCTAGTTAACAAATAGAATTCAACAAGCACTATAAGATGTTAATATACACTGGCCATCTGCAATTAACCATTACACTACCTTTCGATTTCTATTTAACCACCTTTGTGATTCCATTAGAACACAAGTCCTTGCCTAACCCTTTCTAAGGCATACTATATATGTAAATATATACTACCTTCATACCTGATGCTGTGGCTCGAGTTACTCGTACTTGCATCCGCTTTCGGTCCCATTCACAGTTTAAGTTTAGACACTTGAAGTGTCCAAATCTCTCAAACTATTGCTCTGATATCAACTTGTAAGGCCCCAAACCCGGGAGGCCTCAGTTGTTGGATTTACTCATTCACAAACAGTTTTTAAACTTGAACATCAAATAACGCAGCGGAAAATTTCATTTCAAACATAACATAACATCGTTCAACATGCAGAAGCGTAACATTGTCTATTACATTAACATAACATAAACAACTCATAACAGGATGCCAGTCTTCATGATCAATCGGGTAACTCCTTTCGCCAGCCAAGCATAAACGTTCAACTTCCATACATGTCCTTAACCTAAATGTGCATACTAAAAAGTCAGCTACACTGGTGAGTTCTAGCTTTTCATAAAACCTTAACTTCAAATATTTGCCAAAAATATATCATTTAACTTCATTAATAAAAACGTACGAAAACATGCGATAACATAAGATAACATCATAAACATAAGTCAACGAACATATCGAAGCTGCGCCTTCTCGTAACCGTCAATTCCAAACATCGCATACTGGTGGAATGACCTAAAGATCACCACCACTAGGCCCTTCCACCGTACTATCCTTCAGGCGGGAATCCTAGGGCCCGATACTTAGGTCATTCATCACCGAACTTCAAGCAAGGCACCACAAGGATGACACGTACCAAACTTCAAGTACCGCACCCCGTAAGGCACAAGTACCAAACTTCAAGTACCGCACCCCGTAAGGTACAAGTACCAAACTTCAAGCACGACTACCCCGTAAGGTAAATCGTACCAACTTCAAGGATCACGATAATCCCCTTGGTGGCCGTTATCACCCCAGTTGTACAACAGTTTGCAAGCCACAAAGGCCCATAAAAGGTAAAGTCCCATAACATACATCCCATACCCATAACCTTCATTCTCTAAGGAATAATGACAGATTCGTTCGTTTGTGACTTTCGTAAACATTCACTTCTTTTATTTCAAAACTTTAGTTAAAGCAATCGTACGTTTTATTAAAAATCATTCATTCATTCATAAATACTTCATAAACTTCTTTTGGAAAAATATTTCATAAACACTTCTTTCATAACCCTTCCTTCCAAAACATCGTTCATAAATATCATTTTATAAAACGTCACATACAACATTCATAAACATCGTTTTATAAAATAGTCACATCGTTACGTATGCACACCAGACCAAAAATATTATTCAAAACATTTAAAAGAGGGCTTCTAGAACTCACCTGATAAGCTAATCTGGGTTGTCCTAAACAAAGGTCCAAAAATGTCACTTCCGATCTGAATTGATTCGTTAAATACACATCAGACCAACCCCGAATCTAACGGTTTAACCATTCTGAATTAGGCGAATATACTGACTTTACTAACCATCATGATGCATGCGCACTTAGCAAGTGCGCAGGGCCTTGTTCTTGCGTACTTAATAAGTGCCCAGACTTCGCTTCATGCGTACTTGATAAGTACGCAGGCTTTGCTTCATGCGTACTTGATAAGTATGTAGGACCTGCTTCATGCGTACTTGATAAGTACGCAGGACCTGCTTGTTGCGTACTTGATAAGTACGCATGAACTGCTTCTTGCGTATTTGATAAGTACGCAGGACCTGCTTCTTGCGTATTTGATAAGTACGCACGACCTTCTTCTTGCGTACTTGATAAGTACGCATCACCTTCTTCTCCGCAAAAACCCTAACTTTTTGCACGCAGATCTGATCACGTCAATATCCCGACTTTTTTGTTCAAAACGTTCGTTTTTCCTTCTAGATGCTAGATCTATATTCATTTTCAAGTTTTATTCGTAAAAACGTTACCTTTTCATCCAAAACCCGAAAACCCCAAAGTAATCAAAAACTCAGATCTAGACCGGATCGTTACCTGTATCGAGCTTCTGATTCGGAGGTTTTTCTCACGAGATATGGAGCAACACTTTGCTGGAATCTCGGGCCGATCCGTCTACGTTCTCTCTCTTCGGTTTCTCTCTCTAGAACTTGTAAAATGAGAGAAGAGAGATGAGCTAGGGTATTTATAGGGAGAGACTACCCTTGAGCCCATACGCGCGCAAGCCCATAGCCGGCCCATTCCACGCTCGTTTATTCCGTTTGTCTCGCGTTTAACCCGTTTTCATTTATTGTCGTTTATTATTTTGGGGATGTTACAGAAAGACGTCGAACTAGCATCCAGCGTATTGAAGGCTAAATGGATCATAATTGCACGACCGACACGTCAAATGAATGTGAAAAAGTTGAAGAACATGATGTACGCGTGTATCATATTACACAATATGATATTAAAAGATGACGGAAATACAATCTCACCGGTTCACATTGCGGATCCGCCTACCAATCCAGTTGTTTTTTATAATATTATAATGGAACTGCGGAACGAAACCACACACTTTCATTTGAAGTTTGATCTTATGACAGATGTTGCCACAAACTTGGACATCCATCTAACGGACGACGAAGACGAGTAGTTTTTTTATTAATTGTACTTTTTTATAATTTTTTTATTGATTGTATCTTTTTTTATTAATTGTATTTTCATTTATGTTTATTTAATGAGATGTGTTTTTTTAATGAAATATTGTTTTAATAAAAAAATATTGTAGGACTTATTGGTTCCACACCCTCCTCTTATGGTTGAAGAGAGTTCAAAAAAGTAAAAATGACATGACACATTTTAATTGGCTAAAAAGAGAGGGTTTCATGGTTTTTTTTACCACTCCCTCCACCCTTAGTGAAAAACATATATTTTCATCCAAATTTCCAACATAAACAAACTATATTTTAAATTATTTTTATTTGGTCTCAGAAATCAATATCTTCTAGTAATTCCATCTAATATCTCGTTTTATTAGTTTACTTCCTAAAATACTATACATCAAATATAATTCTTGGTTATCTTCATAAATATCTACGACTTCATTTCGTCAACTAAATTCTAACATATGTATCAACTATTGCTTCTTGGAAAAATAGTGAAAATGAGTCTTTACTTGGTGAAAGAATAGAATTTTTAAGAAGTTCAGGTGCAAATAATTAAACGCAGTTATTATTTATTGAGTTTGTGTTCTCCATGATAAGAGCTCATAACAAACTAATTCATGTTTAAAGTGAACCTAAGATAAATTGGTATCAATATTCAAAGTCCTGAAAAATGTCGGAAATTGTCCCACATATGAGGATGGTGTAATCTTTGATTGGTATATAAGTGACAAAATTTTGTATATATTGTTTCCTTCAAAGTAAGAAACAAGTGGGGACACTAAAGGGTGTGAGGCATCCTAGCTAGCTCACACACGCGTTGCGTGTGTGATATGCGCAATGTGTCACTTTGATGACGCACTTTGCACTTCGTATCACCGTGAGCCATCTTTATACTTTTGAAGGCACCCTTAGTTTGCTGTTACTGATGGAGCTCGTTGCCACTAGTGGTGCACACCACCAGTTTCGTTGATGTTGCTCAGTTATCGCTGACAGTTACCTCTACTACCAGTTGCTACTGTCGACCAATTCCCACTGACGGGTTACAACTTATGACTTTTCACTGATGTCGCACAGTTCTAACTAACTTGTTGCTAGTGCTAAGCAGTTAAAGTAGAAAGGTTTCTCAGTTTTTATCAGAAACATTTAACTGATGAAATTGTACTTAAGGCGTTTAGACTATCCGCAACGCGGAGCCCTTCCGTCGCCCATCCTTCCACGTGGCCGCCCTCACCACGGATGCCCGTTGAGTCTCCTTCGCCCGTGCCCAGCCGCACGCCACCATGGGCGTTGTTTGTTTGATGGTAGTGGGCCACACAAAGAAAGAAAACGATATGTTTTCACTGTATCCCGGAAAAAGAAAACGATAATTTATGTATTATTGTTTTTTTATTTTTAGTTTAAAATTATGTAGTTCTATTCTTAATATTAATTTTATTTAATTATTTATTAATTTAAATTATTTCATAACTAATTAAACCTTATTTAAAACGGTTATATTGTTAATATAAATTATGATTTAAAAACTAATTAAACCTTATTTAAAACTTAATTTAAACCTAATTAAAACTTAATTTATCCTAACGGCTAGTTTTTTTTTGTGCTTTTCCTAACGGCTAGTTTTTTTTTGTGTTTTTCCTAACGGCTAGTTTTTTTGTATTTTTCCTAACGGCTAGTTTTTTTTTTGTATTTATCCTAACGACTAGTTTTTAATACTATAAATACATCTAAACACCTAAACCATTTTCACACCCAACTATCTCAAACAATTCTCCCAACAATTAAACGTTTTCGTTCACTCAATTCCATGGATCCAAATCACCCGTTTTTGTTCTCTCAGCTACTAAACGATAGCAACAATGAAGAAAGCCCAAACCGACAAACTACACCCTCACCATTTCAACAATTTCAACAACCATCCGGTGGATTCTCACAATTCCAACAACCAGCTGGTGGATTCCCACACTTCCAACAACTAGCCGATGGATTCTCACAATTCCAACAACCATCACACCCGCAAATTCATCAATATCAACAGTTTTTACAGTGGCAATACCAAATGCAAATGCAACAAGCACTATCACAACCACAATCGATAGAACCACAACCACAATCGACACCTGTTGATGAATCTCAATCATCACCAATCAAAGTTTCCAGAAAGAATAAAGGGAAAATCAAAATTAGCACAAAAGAAGCAGCACCTGCTGATGAACCAGAAAAAAGTAATCGTATCAAGTGGCCCCCAGGTGATGAAGTCTTGTTAACCAAGGGTTACATATACGTTTCTGAAGACCCAATAATTGGCAACAACCAGAACAACGCCCAATATTGGGGAAGGATTGCAGACTACTACAATGGGGAGAGACCTGAAGTTCCAAGAATTGCTCACAATCTAAGAAGTCACTGGCACCACATTAAAACGAAGGTTAACAGATTTAATGATTTATACTTGCAAGCAAAGTCTCGTTACAAAAGCGGTTGGTCAGATGACCAATATATTCATGAGGCCAAACTTGAATACATCAATGATCCCTCTAATAAGAGTTCAAATCCCTTCACATATGAACATGTGTGGAGGGTTATTAAAGATCGTCCAAAGTACGATAGTTCTACCAAAGTGCATGGCCATCAAGCACCCAAAAGACAAAAATCAAATAGTACAGGGGAGTATACAATTAGCATGGGGGAGTATACAGGCAGCACGAATACTCCTGAATTTGGAATATCACTTGATGATGACGACGATGATATTCAAGCAGATCAGGAACCCCCAAGTCGTCCAATGGGGAGGGACAAGGCCAAATCAATGGGGAGGGACAAGGCCAAATCAAAGGGCAAGGCCACGTGTTCATCTGATTACGAGGCAAAGAAGTTAAGTCTCGTTGAAGAACTAGCCGAGACAAACCGTGTGAAGAAGCAGGCAATCGAGCAGTTCGATCAAAAAATTGATAAGTTCTACGAGTTGGAACAGAGGAAGATTATGGTAGAAGAAAAGAAAATACTTTTCATCGACACAAGCCATATGGATCCATACCAACGAGCAGAACATGAAACTTTGTGTAACGAGATCAGGGAGAAATATAACATGCCTCGACGTAATTAGTAGTTTTAATTTTTAGGTTTTAGTTTGTATGTTTTTTTAAATTATGTATTATTGTATTTTCAATTTTTAGGTTTTAGTTTGTTTGTTTTTTAAAATTATGTATTATTGTATTTTTATTTTTAGTTTAAAATTATGTAATTCTATTTTTAATATTAATTTTATTTAATTATTTATTTTTATTTATTATTTTAAATTTTTTCATAACTAATAATACTATTAATAATTAAATAAAAAAAGATGATGTGGAAATAAGGAGGTTATTTGTGGGAAGGATGAGTATGGTAGTGTTGAGGGTAAAATGAGTTTGTGGGAAGGATGGGTGGAAAACTGATGTGGCATGCTGATTAGGACTGTTTGTGGGATGGATGGCTGTCAGCGTTGCGGGCAGTCTTAATACAACTTATTTTCGTTTAGTTTAGTTTAATTATTGGGTTGTTCATCTTTTGTTTTTGAGTATAAACTCCTGAAATAATCAAAATTACATCAAACATACGACACAAGGCTTCCAAACAATCAGAGCTCTTTTAGTTCCAATTTCATTTTTAGCCTTTAAAGTCTTCCAAGCATTATAAACCGCTCCGACTGTTATACCCTTGGAAAGAGATGCGTTCTCAAAAGAGAGTCACGCAATATGTTGTGACAACACGAAACCTCAATCACCATCATCTCCCCGTTCTTGTATTTCTTTTTATTTCGATTGTAATAAGCACTGTAATTTTCAGATTCTTTTCCTTTCCTTGTAGTAATTTATTTTAAATGGCCAATGTGGTTTGTTCATTTTGCAAGTTTGACATCAAGTTTTAAAAATTGCAAACATAGCCCAAACTTTTATAAACTAGTTGCGCATTTATCCCCTATCGTCATGAGCGGTTAGTTTTTAACATTAAGTAACCCCACATGCCATCCATGTGAGGGCATATTTGATTGTAAAAGAAAAACTTTAAAAAAATGCATGTTAGCTGCAAAGATCGAACCCATAACTTGTTAAACCAATCCTGTCATCTTCTTCATTTTAAACACATGGACTGAATTATTAACTCAAAACTAGCTGAGACAGTTGGGTGACTATAATCACTTCTTCCACAGAGTTTTTCTGCAATACCTATCTAGTAGATTTACTCTATTGGGAGTTTTTGTTTCAGGAAAGCTTGAGCGTTTGAAAAAGGATCAATATTAAATTATTTTCTTTTAAGAGACAATTAAATTTGGGGGTCGGAAATATTACAAATAAAAAAAACCAATTTTTTGGGGGGACCGTATGAATGTGATTGTCTGGATTAGTGGATTTGTGGAACAGATTTGGGCTTTAGGTGTGGATTAGAAGGACCCAAACACTATAACTAATACGGAATAAATCTAGTGGTTGAAATCAATATTTCTGACATCGTCATTTTTCATGTGACATATAGTTCATAATCCATTTCGTAAATGTGGAACATAGTTCTGTAAAGTGGCGGTGGTAGGAGGTGGTGGTGGGTGGTGGAGGAGGCGACGGTGGCGGTGGTGGTGGTGGGAGGTGGCGGTGGGTGGTAATAGCATTGGGGGTGGGTGATGGCGGTAGTGTGGTTAATATATAAAAATATAAACAAATATATTTTTAGAAGGGTTTCACGATATCAGGTTTTAAATTTATAAAATGATAATTACTTTAACTTAAAACACACACAATAGGCAAGTGTATCTATCGCAGCGTAATATAGTTTAGGTAAGAATCAAGTATCGAACCAATGGACACGGTCGAGTTCCAATACTCTACTTTTGTTATCATTTAACCGTATTAATTAGTGAGTAGGTTTTGTGTGCTTGTGGGTAGAATAGTAAATGACAAAAAAATAAATGACGGTACGGTAAATAACATAAAAGTAAAAATTTGTGTGATGTGTGTAAAAGAAATGTAACTAGCAGAATAGTAAATAGCAGAAAGGTAAATATGTCGTAATGATTAGGTCACGGAGAATATTGATTCGGGCTTCGAATCAGCTTGGTAAGATAGTTTAGGTAAGAACCAAGTATCGAACCAATGTACACGGTCGAGTTCCAATACTCTACTTTTGTTATCGTTTAGGCGGATTAATTAGTGAGTAGGTTTTGTGTGCTTGTGAAGCAGAATAGTAAATGACAGAAAAGTAAATGACGGTACAGTAAATACCATAAAAGTAAAAATTTGCGTGATGTGTGTAACAGAAATGTAACTAGCAGAATAGTAAATAGTTGAAAGGTAAATATGTCGTAATGATCAGGTCACGTAGAATATTGTTTCGGGCTTCGAATCAGCTTGGTACGTGATAATGTTAAGTTGACTAATTTAGTGGTATGAGTACTACAAACTTGTGACCCGGGTCACCGCTAGAGCCTCGTCCTCACGACATTTGATTCACAAATTATAATCTTTAAATTAAAATAGTAGTACCTCCCGTTAGGGACAACAGTCACCCTCAACCCTTCGAATGGTCATCGGGTTGGTTTAAGACATCGAACTTAAAATGCTTTTTATTATAGTTAAATAGGTGATTATATTTTGTGACCGGGAGGTGGTGTAACAATGAGATCAATTATAAAGACGTACCGTTCCCAATATGAGTTAACCAATTCTTGGTCGCATAATAAGTTTGTATAAAGACGTATGACCTTAAAAGTATAGACCAAGCCTTGGCTTATCAATCTCTGATCGTATAAAGACGTACGAGTTTCAAAGAAAGTTTGATTAATTTATATAGCTTGATTTACATTTTGAGAATGCTCTATTCTGGTGTGTTCTTGAGGTATGGAATGGTGTGTGGAATTAAGAACTCAAGCCTCATATTTATAGGACTCAAAATGTGCAATGCACGGCCGTGCATCGGGTTGCACGGTCGTGCAAAGGCCTAGGGAATCAAACAGGGTACAGAGGATAATATATTGGGCCGTGGGGGAGAAGAAATGGATTGCACGGCCGTGCAATGGGATGCACGACCGTGCATCCCCACTTTTTCTTTCCTAGTTTGTCTTTTGGCTCCTGTTGACTATTGTTGACCAATTTTGACTTCTTGGGGTCCAATGCTCCGTGAATGAACTTTCTAGAAGCTTGAATTCTTGGTGTTTTTGATAGGATTTAGCTTGATTTATATTTTCAACACCAAATAACTTGCAATTACAAAATATAAACGTTTTAAGCATCAATTGCAAGGTTATTATTCAATTAGTACCATAATATGAGGATTATTATGCATCTAAAACATGCATAAATGATGACATATCACTTTGTCTTCTCGACTAATGTCGCCTGAAGAACACCTTCATGTTTAAAGCCCGTTTTCGATTCAAAATCACAACTTTTTACGTCCAAACGTTTATCTAAGCTTTAATCATCTTTTAAAACGTAAAAATCTTATCTTTATGTTAAAACCCCCAAAACCCTAAAAACCCACTTTTGAAAATAGGAACCCAGATCTGGACATAATTGCTTCCTATTTTCGCATGATTTCTTCTCCTCTGATCTTCTACAATGATCCAGCAATAATTTGATATCAAAATGGAGGTCACGGAGAGCAACACTTTAAAATCAAGACACTCATAAATATAAAGACAGATTTAGACAATAATAAAAGCCCACCAAAAGGTGGTTTTAAGAGCGATTAATTAAAGAAATAAACATACCACTAAATTAATACGTTAAATATTAACATGCACCAAACATCATCTTCACCCTAGCTGTACAAAGAATCTTTAGCCACGTATGGCCATAACGACTAGCGTATCGCTGAGTTTCGTAGGCTCCCCTGTTGTGGAACAAGGAGGAAGAGACCGTCTACTCTCAACTCACTACTCTAACTACGAAATAAGCTCTCCCTAGTGTGTTCTTGAGGTATGGATGGGTGTGTGGAATGAAGAACTCAAGCCCTCTATTTATAGGCCTCAAAATGATTAACGCACATTCGTGCATTGGATTGCACGGGCACGCAAACACCTCTGAAATCAAACATGGTACAAGGGACAGTGTACTGAGTCCTTGGGGAGCAAGACAAGGGATGCACGGCCGTGCATGGCAAGGCACGGCCATGCCTTGCCCTGTCTGCTCCCTGTTTCGTCTTTTAGCTGATTGTTGATCAATTTTGACTTCTTGGGGGTCAATGCTCGGGAATGAACCTACTAAGAGCTTGATTTCATGGTGTTCTTGATAGAATTTAGCTTGATTTATATTACCAACACCGAATAACCTGCATTTACAAAATTTAAGCATTTTAAGTATCAATTGCAAGGTTATTATTGTAAGACTCCGACCCGGGCATCCTACAGTTGGTTCTTATAACAGCTCATTCTCTTTAAAATACTCATATTATTAATTAAAAACTACAGCGGAAGTCTTAGCTCAACATAGTATTTAACATTTCGTAGCGTTGTCGTTGTTATCTTTACCTTACGAATGCATGCATACCAATCCAAGTAGCGCTGCTTCTAAGCCAAGATATGCCGATCCCAAAGTTTACCTTCAAGACAATCTAACATACATAAAAAATCAGATACGCTGAGTGAGTTCTAATAATTTGATTTGAATTAAAGTCGTTTCGTTGCAAAAGTTGTTTATCATTACTCAGGACACTCCGGTCCTTTGAAAATATTTTATTATAATTTAAAATCATATAGATAACCCCCGTTATCTTATGATATCCTAAACGATTCACCTCCCAAGTCTCATCCCACATTTATAACTCAGTAAATCTCACCGACCTAGATCGTACTTACTCACTATTAGCTCCTAACCTACCACACATAACTCAATCTTGATTTACACAATCTCTAGATGTTTATCTACTCAGCCTTAGTCAGGGCTTAACGAATTAACTGGCACGACCGTTATAAACACCACGCCATAATGTTGACACCACAGTCAATCTAACTCTGCTTGCCTCATTAATATCATCTACACATCACATTAATAATATCTTTTGCACAATAAATATATTTCAACACTTGCATGCTATTCAACACAATTATAGATGCACAACAAACACATACTTCATTATCGTACCCTCGTCAAGGCGTTAAACACACCCCAGTCTTATCATTAACCAGTTAAATATTCTCACCGTTGGTGACTTCATGGAGGACTTCGTCCTCCGCAATCCCGTTTGCCATGTCATAAGGATAAAGACGCAAACATAATACCCGTCGTACTACAACGACAATGACACAAACGCACTACACAGATAAAAACACATAATAAATAGCACCGTACTGTCATTTAAATGACTCAATGACTACACATGCATCTCACACATCTTCTAGAATAATGTACCATACATGTATACATAAGCTTTTAGCTTATGTCCTGACTCAACCCTAATAGCCCTTAACATGACACTTAATAACTCTCATCTCTAACTCAACTAAACCCATAGACACCCCCAAAGACCTTCTGATTTGGTCATAACGATTTAGCTCATAAACACGTCAGGTTATGTGACAAACCGGACTTTTAGGTTAACTCCGTTAGTAAATTCCGTTAAATCTTAACCTATTTAACCCTATCACAAACCCCAAGGACTAATTTTGTTAGGAATTAAACTTAAAACTACAAGGACTAGTAGTGTAATTACTCAAAACCCACTCCATTGACTTTGAAAGTCAAAATCACATGTCTTTGGATTCCTAATGACTTTTAAAAGTCAACTAACCATAATTCTTAACTCAACTTTAACCACAAGGACTTATTCTGCCAATTTCTAAACTTCTATGCATGAAACCAGAAGGACTAGACTTGCAATTAATTCTCGATTCCTCTTTGACTTTAGAAAGTCAAACTCATGGTTTGATCCAAATTCGAATCCCACGATCGTTTACGGTTGAAATCTGTAACCGATATGCACGTTGTAGTTGTTATCGATCATCATTAGGACATTAAACATCGACATTGATTCGAATTAATCTCAATAATGGGTAATAAACCCGTAACCGTCGAACTCGTCCCGTATTACTCACCAATTCGCAACAATTCGAGCTTGCACTGCTTGTACGAGTCCCAAAGAAGCTTTTGCCCACTGAATCTTAGCCGGAGTCGCAGCAGGAGTCACTGGAGATCAAACCCGTCCTCCTCGGCACCCATTCTAGTCGAAAACCCTCAATTTGTACCTCATTCTGGTAATTAATTGCTTCATCAGTTTTGTTTTAGTGTTTAAATAAAAAGCCCCATCCCAATTTAGGCTTTCATTATCAAATTTAACATGAACCCGATTCTAGGGTTCATGCAATTATGGTTTAGTCGATCACCGCCATAGACACTGTTCAAATTCAATTAACCTGTACCGTTCAATTCGTAATCTCTTACTTTATGAAAACCCTATATCAATTTAATCTTATAACATCGAATTTTACTTGATCCAATAATTAGGGTTTGTTCATAATCATTTTGGGGGGTTTTGATCCTAAACACCTCCTCAATCAAATTAAACTATACTAGCAGTTTCGCAAGATCCTAATTGTTAAAAGCCCTATGATTTCAACAAGTTCTAATATCGGATTTGATCAATTTGATTCTGTGTTCATAACCTAGGGTTCGGCCTTTGAAACAGAAATTAAACAATTCTATAGTTGTTGTTTTTGCAATTAAAAACGATCACAGAATCGCATTACCCTTCCCCCTATGATCTTAAAGTCATTCGCGATCAGATTTGAAGGTATTAGGGCTGGTTTGGGTTCGGTCGATTCATGGGGAGGGGATGAACACACTTGCAGTGTGTTAAAACCAATTCAATTTGGATTCTATCGCGATTCATTATCCGGCTGTGTTGGTTAAGACTGTTGGCTGTTGGGGAGGAGACCCGGGTTCGAGCCCTCCTCCCCTGTTTTCTTTTTAATGCATATTTTGATGTTATTTTGAATATAAAATCATTTCCTATATTATTATATTTATATATTAAAATGTTTTAACCCGGAAAATCACCCGTGGGCTCGGGTTTAGACTTTATAACACAATTCTAATATTGTTTCACACTTACATAATAATATATTATATTCAAATCATAACTTAGAATAAAATAATATATTTATATTATCTTCAAAATATAACTCTAATTTAAAATAATATATTTATATATTATTTTCACCATGTTAATAAACTTTATGTAAACGTTTCAAACTTATAAATAATATAATTACTTATATTGTTTACCCACGTATATGTTCTCGAATAAAAATAATTATTTATTATTTTGTCACGAAGTTTATTATAGTGTTATTTTTTCTAAACTTATGAATAATATATTAAATTATATTATTATCTTAAATCATTATTAATGGTGCAAACGTACGAATATATTTATTATATATTATTATTGTCATTCGTCGCGTATTGGAATTATTCTAATTATTTAATTTAGAAATCCGTATTCCCGTGGACACGTTCGTCTACTCCTTGATCATTACAGCGTTTTTACGACGTTTAACCTTCCTTGTCGGCGTCACAATTCTCATTATATCCCTAATTGTTATGTTATAATTCGAGGGCATTTGTAAGTCGTTTCGGGCTAACACTTGAGGTCCAAATCTCATTCTCGTGTGAATCTACCTATGCAACTCAGGTGAGTTTTCACGGCCCCTTTTACTGTTTTTAAACCGGGGGAGAAAATGTAACGCAAACGCTTTTGATATTTGTAATTCATATATGTTATCACTTGTATGACTATGCATACATATCTATCATTAAAATCCTCACATCGGACCGTTAATATGAATATAGCGAGGTAATTTGAGTAGTACTACTGGGTTTGACAAACCTCACCCGCGTTAACTCGATTGGAGGTCGAATGGGTGCAATATTGATCTAAACATGCACCACTGGTGGGAGGCAAACACATAAACAGTTAGCTTTCGGTTGCGAGTGCATTAGTAAACATGTATATGGGTTAGCTACCTGTTGATATATATATTGAATGTACATTAATCTGTTAAACATTATTACAAACTGAAACCTGTGAACTCACCAACCTCGTGTTGACACTTTTCTTACATGTTTTCTCAGGACACTAAGCTAAGGCACAGGTTTTTGAAACAGAAAGGAAATAAACCAATAGCGAAGGAGCCGTCGGTCTGCTTCGATGGTTTGAGAAGATTGAATCTGTGTTTTCCATGTGCAACTGTCCTCAGGCAAACCAAGTCAAGTTTGCATCAGATACTCTAGAGGGCGTTGCTCTCACCTGGTGGAATGCCCAAGTCCAGATGTTGGGTCTAGCTATGACTAACGCTCTGCCATGGGAGGAATTCAAGACCATGATGAAGGAGGAGTATTGTCCTCGAGATGAGATTCAGAAACTAGAGGGAGAATTATGGAATCTAAAGATGGAGGGTTCCGAGATTGAACTTTACACTACCCGCTCCCATGAGCTTGCCATTATGTGTCCCCACATGGTGACCCCCGATTACAAAAGGATCGAACTGTATATCAGCGTTCTAGTGCCCCAGATCCAAAACATGGTCACCTCATCAATCCCTACCACCATACAGCAGACAATCAGACTTGCCCACAAACTGACCGATCAGGCGGTGACTCAAGGAACTCTACCTTCGAGAGGTTCAACTTCCAAAGCCACCGACAACAACAAGCGTACTCTAAGGGATCTCAGTCTAACCAAACCCATCAGCAACAGCGTAGGTTTGAGCCTACCAAGACTTTCAATCAGCCGTCCTCTTAGGGTCAAAACCAGGGTGGTTATGCGGGGAGATCCCCCAAGTGCAACAATTGTAATTTTAACCATGTCGGTGTTTGTAATCGCTGCCAGCGGTGTGGTAAGATGGGCCACGCTGCGAAAGACTGTAGGGTTGAACTTCAACCCAAACAACCGTTTTGGCAGCAGGGATTTACCAGGGGATGTTTTCTGTGTGGCAAGGAAGGAAATATTCAAAAGTATTGTCCTCAGATGAAAAAGGGTGGTAATGGTAACTGAAAGGGTAACGACAACGGAAATAATCAGGGCCTCAACGGTAACAACAATAAGCAAGGTAACAACAACAAAGGTAACAATATTGCCACAATAGAGGAAACGGTGCGAAGGGACGAGCCTTCGTGCTTGGATCCGGAGAAGCCAGATATGATCACAATGTGGTTACCGGTAAGTTCCTCTTAAACAATTACTTTGCTTCTGTCCTTTTTGACACTAGTGCTGATAGGAGTTTTATATATAAGAAAATTAGTGAATTGATAAAATAAACTCAAACCCTGCTAGAAGCTAAGTACATTATAGAAATAGCTGATAGACAGATAATTGAAGCAACCCACATTATTAAGAGTTGTAAGCTTGAATTGGTTGGTCATAAACTTGATATTGACTTTATGTCGGTCACACTCGGTAGTTTCGACGTAATTGTCGGTATGGATTGGTTTTCTAAGAACCAAACCAAGATTATTTGTCATGAGAAAAGCATTCGCATTCCTCTCCCGAGTGGGAAACTATTTCTATCCAGGGCGAAAGGAGTGGTGCAGTCGTTGGCGTCATAATCTTCATGAAAGCACAGAAGTGTCTTCGAAAAGGTCTTCAATTTTGGATCTCGTCGTCGAGCAGCTATCGGGGGAGAAGAATATTGATGATATCCCAATCGTACATGACTATCCGGAAGTATTTCCCGAGAACTTGCCTGGTCTGCCACCGCATCGTCAAGTAGAATTTCAAATCGACCTAACTCCCGGAGCAGCGCTAATTGCTCGGGCACCTTATAGACTTGCACCCAGTGAATTACAAGAGCTATCCACTAAACCACAAGAGTTGTTGGATAAAGGTTTCATCCGACCTAGCTCATCGCCATGGGGAGCTCCAGTCTTGTTTGTCAAGAAGAAAGACGGGACTTTCTGCATGTACATCGACTATTGTGAGCTGAACAAAGTGACGATCAAGAATCGTTATCCTCTACCCTGCATAGATGATCTGTTTGATCAACTCCAAGGATCAAACTTCTATTCCAAGATATATCTCAGATCTGGTTACCATCAGTTGAGAGTCCAAGGCGATGATATCTCTAAAACTGCCTTCAGAACTAGGTACGGCCACTATGAGTTTATGGTCATGTCTTTCGGATTAACCAACGCACACGCGGTGTTCATGGACCTCATGAACCGCGTGTGTAAACCCTACCTTGATCAGTTCGTCATCGTTTTCATTGATGTCATCCTCATCTATTCTAAGAACAAGGAAGAACATGAGAAGCACCTACGTTTGATTCTGAAATTGCTAAAGCAAGAGCAGCTGTATGCTAAGCTTTCCAAGTGCGAATTCTGGATTCGTGAAGTTCAATTTTTAGGACATGTGGTTAACGAGAACGGAATACATGTCGATCCATCTAAAATAGAAGCCATCAAGAATTGGGCAACATTGGAGACTCCGACAGAGGTGCGAAAATTTCTGGGATTGGCTGGCTATTATCGTCGATTCATCGAGGGATTTTCCAAGATCTCCCAACCTCTCACTGCTTTAACCCAGAAGGGTAAAATCTATAACTGGGGCGACACTTAGGAGTCAGCATTCCAAATCCTTAAGAAGAAACTCTGCAGTCCACCCATCCTAGCTCTTCTGGAGGGGACATATGATTCCGTGGTGTGTTTCGATGCATCCATTCAAGGTCTTGGTTGTGTGTTAATGCAACGAGAGAAAGTGATCGCAAACGCTTCTCGTCAACTGAAAATCCACGAGAAAAACTACACCACTCATGATCTAGAGTTGGGAGCTGTAGTTTTTGCACTAAAGATATGGAGACATTACTTGTACGGTACCAAGTGCACTATTTACACCGATCACAAGAGTCTTCAACGTATCTTTGAGCAGAAAGAGTTGAACATGCGACAGCGTCGTTGGGTCGAACTCTTGTATGATTATGACTATACGATCAGATATTATCCGAGCAAGGCTAATGTAGTAGATGATGCCCTAAGTCGAAAGGAAACCAAGCCCACACGAGTTCGAGCATTACAGCTTACTATTCACACCGGATTATCTGATAAAATTCGTAGTGCTCAACTCGAATCCCTTAAAGAGGAAACCCTACCGTTGAAAGCCACACGCGGTATGGAAGAACAACTTGAGGTCAAATCTGACGGCATTCACTACTTCGCAGAGCGAATATAGATTGCAGTGTACGGAAATTTAAGGGAACTATTTATGGATGAAGCTCATAAATCTCGATTCATCCAGGTACCGACAAGATGTACCATGACCTAAAGGTGATATATTGGTGACCAAAAATGAAGGCCGATATAGCCACCTAAGTGAGCAAGTGCTTCATTTGTGCAAAGGTCAAAGTGGAATACCAAAAGCCTTCTGGTCTACTTCAGCAACCAGAGATTCCTATGTGGAAATAAGAGCAAATATCTATGGACTTATCACCAAATTGCCCCAAACTCCTAACGGATGTGACACCATCTGGGTAATTGTCGATCGTTTAACGAAATCCGCTCACTTCTTAGCAATCAAAGAAACTGACAAAATGGAGAAGCTTACTCGTATTTATCTGAAAGAAGTAGTCTCTAGGCACGGGGTGCTAATCTCTATCATTTCGGATCATGACGCACTATTCACCTCACGTTTCTGGCAGTCTTTACATAAAGATTTAGGCACGTGTCTAGATATGAGCACAACATACCATCCTCAAACAGATGGCCAAACGGAACATACTATTCAAACTCTGGAGGATATGATACGACCTTGTGTGATTGATTTCGGTAGCACTTGGGAGTCACACCTGCGTCTGGTGGAGTTCTCCTACAATAACAGTTATCACACTAGCATCAAAGCAGCTCCATTCGAGGCATTATATGAATGGAAATGCCGCTCTCCTATTTGTTAGGCCGAAGTTGGGGATAGCTAACTTACGGGTCCGAAACTCGTACTCAAAACCTCTGAAAAGATAGTTCAAATTAGAAACCGTATGGCGGCAGCTCGTGATCGTCAAAAGAGCTATGCCGATAAGCGTCGTAAACCGTTAGAGTTTCAAGTAGGCGACATGGTCTTGTTAAAAGTCTCACCTTAGAAAGGTGTCATTCGTTTTGGGAAACGAGGCAAACTAAATCCTCGTTATGTTGGACCGTTCAAGATAGTGAAGAGAATTAGCCCAGTGGCGTATCAACTGGACCTAACAGAAGGGCTTAGTGGTGTACACAACGTCTTTCATGTCTCGAACTTGAAGAAATGTTTAGCAGACGAGTCACTCGCGGTTACTCTTGAGGAACTACACATCGATGAATAGTTGCGTTTCATCGAGGAACTAATAGATATCATGGATAGGGAAGTCAAAATGCTTAAACCTAGTAAAATCCCTATTGTCAGAGTTCGTTGGAACTCGAAACGCGGACCGGAATTCACGTGGAAACGTGAGGATCAGATGATGCGCAAGTATCCTCATCTATTCAAACACTTCACGTCAAACTCTTAAGGTATGTTGGCCTTAATTGTTAATCATGTTTGATAAGAAAGTTTGAGGGTCAATTATGTAATTCGTCTATAGTTAGTTTTGTGTCAAAATTGTATTATTTAGAAGTCTAAGGGTCTTTGTGTATGGTTTGTAAGATAGAAACTGATATACGTATGTTTGTGTCGATACCTAATCGACGCGTCTGTACAGAAACATCACTATATATGCGATCATTGTAAACAATCAAGGGTGACGAACCCTATTCGATCTATGAAATAAACGTCATTCTTGAAGTCTATGTTTCGATTCGATTCTGTATCTTGTCTTCTACGATTGGTATCAGAGCCTAGGGCTCAATTGATTTCAAGAAGCCGTTCTATTGGGGAAGACGATCATCAGAGGACTGGTTCGGATTTATCAAATACCAATCACGCAGAAGGTATCGATTGGTTCCAATGATTTAAAGGATTTTCGCGTTGGTGTAGAAGATCGATCAAGGGGCGTCCAAATTACTCACTCGGTTTGGAGATTCTGTGTTGAAAGTGAAGAATCAAGTAAGGTTTTCGTTTTAATTTCTTGCTTCCTGTTCAATTATAAAACGGAACACGGGGGTGTTCGTTTTTCCGATTGGTTCTCAAAAATCACAATTGGAGAAGGCTTTTGGAAGGAGATGTATGTCTGGTTAAACAAGAAGGAAGATATTGTTATTATAGTATTTGGTTCTTTCAATTTAGTCTCCATTCACGGGTGAGTATGTGGCCCTATTCAATTTCAAAGAAAAATGATGAATCTTTGTTTAGTTTTCTTTCCTGTTCGACTAAAAGGTGAAGAAACCAGTGGGTTTCTATTGTTTTGGGTTATTGGTGATTGAATTATATCAAAGTCGAAGCGGAAAAAAGCGCAAAGATACGAAGAACAAGGATGTCTTCTGATTCATCAAGATGTTCATATTCTTGTCCACTGCAACCATTAGAAAGAAGGCAGACCCGGGGGGGTCTGATCACAAATTTGAAGATAGCGATACCGATAAGTCAAAGAAACTAAGAGAAGTTTGCTGCGAAGGAGACAGTCGGGAAAGCACAAGGTTTTATTCGGGATTCGGGGACTGCCCGTGGACGCGTAAGGCACGCAAACGCAACAATTATCTCTGCAGGATTCAAAAGAAGACATTTGACATGCTGTTTTCAAATCACAATTTTTAGTTGCTTGTTTAATTTCGTGCTCGCCTTTGCTCAACGAACATCGATCTTTAGAACTTGCTAACTTCTCGTGCTCGCCTTTCGATCTCGTACTTATCGTACACACAATTCACGAGTCAAAACACGATTCAATATTCACACTTCGCTCACTCGCTAGAACTACCATGTGCATGGTTCACTCTCGAGCATGCACGTTACCATGCATGGTCCGTATGAACCACGTCACCACTCGCACACGTCCTATGCGTCCCCAAGTCTTCGAGCTCGAGAGCACCAACATCACCGGCTTCCACTTCGTCTCCCACGCACCACCGTGCCACCCCCCGGCTACCACCTCCTTTGCCACATGCTATCTTCCGATCACAGCCACGCATCTCCGCCTCGCACCACCACAGCGCACCACTGTTGGCCTTCCGGCTCAACCATGCCCTCCCGTCGTCCCTGATCTTCCTTCTCCAGCCGCAAAACCCTAGCCAACAGGTTCTCATCCCCGCCGGTGGTCACCACTGCTCCCCACTATCACGCCGTATCTAACCAAGTTCTCCAACGCACCCGACTCATTCGTGTCTTCGTCTCCCTTCACTTGTCACCTCGGTGCACCACCACAACAGCCACCATGTTCACCAAGCACCACCACCACTGCTTTCCTTGAAGCCTCGTCCTCTCCTGCTGGCCAACATCCCCACGCGACACCACCAAAACCCCACTGCCACCCGTTGCAACTCGTCGCCGCCGGCGTGATCACCTCAGTCGTAGTCCGTCCAGACTGCCCTCCTCTCAGCTAACTACAAAACAGAAACTTACGAGAAATGGTCTAAGCATAAGTGAGTCTTACCTTTTCGTGAATCGCAAATCTGCTTGCCGGACCGTTCCATCGCAACGCTGCCTTCTTCTCCCTGCCGGCTCCTTTTTCTCCTTCTCGGCTCCTCTTTGTTTCCCATAGCCGTTTCACTCGACATAGGCCAAAATGTGCCTAGGGTTTTCCATACCAATGTATTTAAATCATAGGTATTTCCATCCGGGTCCCCGCCGCCTCGTATGCTTCCATCCCGAGATAGCTTTTTAACGACTCTCTGCTTCTTTTTCATTGCTAAAAAGCTCCCCAATGATCAACCATATCAATCCTCTTATTCAATACATATTCGGATCGCTTACTCACTAGAACCCTTATTTAACGGATTTCCAGGATGTTACAATTATTCAATTAGTACAAAAATATGAGGATTATTATGCATGTAAACATGTATAAATGACATATCAATCGTCCATTCTATTTCACCTCCCATTGCTACATACCAAACGCTACCTAAGTTTCTTTAGAATTTAATAATTAAAAGAACAAACATGCCCTCACATGCATGGCACATGGACGCACCGGCGGATTTGTATTGTGTTGAGAGAACATTAGCCCATTAATGTTAATTTTGCATTAGAAATAATTGGGCACCTCCACACTATATCAAAAGCCCTTCAAGAGGCATCCACATCTGAAACCCAATCCAATGAAAGTTGAAAACTTCTCCTCCGAGGTTCTATTTGACAAATTGTTCCCAAATCACAAGATTTAGTTACAAGTTTGAAATTGATTTGCAAATATATTTTTTATTGATTTGAAATTGTACACAAAGACAGATTCAGTTTGTATGTGGGGGATACTTATTCATCATTTCTACTTGTACATAGTTAAAAGCCTAAATATTTAAAAGTTACAATTAACTACCATCAGTGGTGGATCCAGAAATTTTTTTAATGAGGTCGAAATTTTTTAGGGTCGGTTGTCTATCAATAAATAATAAATTTTTCTATCCGATTCGGCTCGGATCGGATCACATAATACATGCATTGTCACTAATTATGCTAATTGAATAATCTCTACTAGTATATTACATAGTCAAAAAACAAAATATACACACATATATGGTTGTTCAAAAAGTTTATGGCTCGTTGCTCACTCAAAAAAAAAATTGAGAAAAGCTCGCTCGAAATCGGCTTGTTTGTAAACGAGCCAAGTTGCTCGGCTCGTTTACAAGGTAAGCTCGGTTTGTAAACGAGCCAAGCCGCTAATTAGATCTTTTATTTGGTTAATTTGTTTAAAAATTTAAATGAGTAATAGGTGAACTAAACGTGGGCTAAATTGTCTAAGTGAATAATGAATTTACTAAATGTCGGCTTAATTGTTTAAATGACTAAGCTTTTAATCCAATTTAGTCGAAATGTCCAATTAAGTTCTAGTTTTAACAGGGGTTAGTGTCAAAAATTAGTTTTTCTTGGGGTCGGTCGAGATTATACCGCACATATAACAAATAAATCTGTTTTTTTCATGGGGTAGGTCCGCCAATGACTACCATTGCAGTTTGTATGTGTCCGGGGAGATTGGATTTTTTTTGTTACGATCTAATGTAAACTTTTTTATTTTATATCTGATCTGTTCTGACCTCACCCGTTTTAGGCCCTCGCTGACGAAAATTTCTGGATACACCACTGCATGGGCGTTACTTAACGTTAAAAACTAACTGCTCATGACGACAGGGGCTAAATACGCAACTAGCTCATAAAAGTTTGGGCTAAGTTTGTTATTTAATTAACTATTGTATTAAAAAAACCAAAATTGTGTATTTGTTTATTTTACAAATTTAAGTTAGTTAGAGGGTGTTTGGGCGATTTAACGCTAAAAGTGATATTTGTTAAAATTGTTTAGGGTGAAGGGCCACAACCCTCACCCAAAAACAACATTAACAAAAATATTCAATAAGGGTGTGTTACCTTACTTTAACCCAAATACAACCCTAATATTCTAAACTGTCGGGGGTACAACCCTAATACTCTAAAGTTTTTTTTATTTCATTTTTAAATTAAAACTAATATATATTTAAAACTAATTTTATTTATTCAATAAAATAAAAATACAATAAATAAAAAAAATTACATAAAACAAAATTTTTTTTACATAAAATAAAATAGAAAATTAAAAATTTTTATGTTTCTTTTAAAGAGTTATAAAATATAAAATATCTTTTCATAACTATTTTACATATATTATTGTATCAAATAGAAAATAAATATTAAGGAAAAAACTAGTTATCTGTTAGTTAGATATCACAATCGTTTTTTCTACTCTATTGGAAATTAATATTGAAAGAAATTAAAAACTAAAAGTTAATAATCTATATTTATGTTTTCATGCAAATTAAAGAGAAAAGAAACCCACCTCACATGACATGACCCCACTTGCATCTACAATTCAAGAAATGGACACGGGCATATATACCCGCATGATGCAACCCAATGGCTTAGCCGTGGGATCGGCGGTGGTGTACCCGCTGAACCCGCGTACCCGTGAGCCCTTACCCGAGTGTGCCCCTTTCACGCTTATTGACTTATGACTTTTTCAAAATAAGTTTTTAAAAAAAGTGTTTGAATTAACTTTTGTGATGGGAAAAGCTAATAAGTCAATAAATTATTTTTAAAAAAGTGTTTGACTTAACTTATATTTATTGTATGGTAAAGGGTGGGTAGATTGGTAATTTTATATTAAAAAAGTAATAAGTAGTTTTAAAAAGTCAGGATTTGTGACTTTTAAAATACAATTTTTTTAAGACTTATTAAAAAACAAAAATAAAAAAGCGTTTTATTCATTCGAAACAGTTTTTTAACTTATTAAATTTTTGATAAAGGCAACAACTAGAGTTTTGAACTCAGATTAAACGTACTACTTTAATCGCTTTTTAATCTTCCAAATGATTGTTTTTAATAGAAGCAAGATGAATATATACTTTATGCAGTCGTGCTAGAAAAAGATAAAGGGAATGCATTCGTGTTCTTGTCAGTTTTGAAAATAATACCGGACCGGCAGGTCGGACCGGGAAACGGAGGCTTGGCCGGTCCGGTTAGGTATGTTGAAACGGTCCTGTAATGACCGGGTGGTCGGACCGGTTGAACCGTTGGTCGGACTGGTCTATGGTGGAACATTTACATCCATTTTTGACCCAAGAGAGTTGCTTTCTTTTATAGAGAAGGAGTTCAAAGTTTTGGTTAAGGAAGCGATGTGGGACAAATGCAATTTTAAGGAAATGGAATTTGATAAAGGAGTATTAAAACCTACTTGTCAGTAGAAGGAATCGAACCTAGAATCTTCTGAATGAAACAATAAGGATTGAAGCATACCAGTTGATTTACCAAGCTACTTGTGAATTCTTCAAAATGTATAGATGGATGAATATATTGAAAGAAAAAATCAAACAAGTGATACAGTTCATAATTTATGTATTAAAAGATATATATAAATTTTACGAACTCATCCGGTTCTTAAATCCGGTCCGACCAGTGGACCGATAAGAAAACCGGTTCTACGTCCGGTCCGGTTTTAAAAACATTGGTTCTTGCAACGTATGTGTCTAAATTAAAGATGTATAAAAAGTCAAAAACTGATTATTAAATTGAAAAATATTGGGTTATGGTAATAAACTAATGATGTGCAGTCAATCAAGGGAACATGTTGATTTATTAACTTAAAAGGGTTAAAAATGGGTTACATTAAGTTTTTTTTTTTTTTTTTTTAACGGCGATTATTGAATGTTGTGACGTCGCACCCCCCATCATATGGGAGAGCCTCGTCCAACTCTGACCAATATGTTGTCTTAACCGAGCCCACTTGGCGTTAGAGTTGGAGAGTATTCATTTGTATCATTTTTTTTCGTCTCCCTCTCATATTAAATAATTGATGTCGTCCAAACAATCTATAAAATAAATAACAAAAAACCTAACATAGACTCGTAAGTAATAAATGAAAAACCTATGAACTAAACCGCACTGACAGACAAGTGTACCTATCGAGTGTAGCACAACTTAACGGTAAACCGAGTTATCGAACCCTAAAGACACTACTATAGCAAACTAGACTCTGAATCGGACTAAAGATTGAATTGGTTTGGGGGGGTTGACTACACTACTGATCATCACTAAAAAATGCAATAAACTAAGATCGAATCAAACAATCAAGAGAAAGAACTAAAGAAATATCAAAAGATGGGAAGAACACTACCTAGGTCGGAATCCTCTTTGCAAAGCATAACTTCTACCGGTTCTAGAAACTATGATGGATCTGAGATTCTAAGGATAACTGTTAAAGACAACCTAGTGGATCCCTAATCACTCTCGAGGTGTTACCAACTAAGCTTACCTAAAGTGTATTAACTCACCAGATGGTTGGATCACCTCTCGGGTATTTCTAACTATGACAGAGTACCCTAATAGACAGATTACCTCTCAGTCTCACTATCCACGATACATTTAAAGAATGCACTGGGTAATCCTACGATAACAACTATGACTTGACCTAACAACAATCACTAGACACCTAATAGTAATGCCCTCTCAAACTGTTAACACTCGGATTCCTAATGACGAAGACTAGACAACTAATTCTCACCTCTCGGGTATTGAACTAGGACACACATTCAACTCTAATCATCAATCAAAGACAACTTCTATGGCTCCTATCTCTAGCAAACCACACAAAATCACAAACCCTAAGATCTATGATTTAAATATGTAAATCAAACTGGCAGACAACCACAACTAACACACGAAATTGAAATCAATCATACAATCAGAAGTAAACATGCATACTCCTTACAACTAGTGGGCTGTAAACCCGCGCATTGCGGCGGGGAGTCCTCAACGATACCAAAGAAGTAAACGTTTGTTTGAGAATCCTAAGGCATAAAATATAAGAACGCATTCTCGAAAAACATAAGGCATTGAAACGTACAAATAAAAAACTCAACGCCGTCGTAACTAAACGCAAAAGTGATAAAAAAAAAATTAAAGATGAACGGATTCTTTAAAAACATAGTGCATAAAAAGTACAAACAAACAAAACCCAAAGCAGTCGTAACATAACGTGAAAGAGTTAAAAAAAAATATATGAAGCAAAGTGAAAAAAACAACAAAACCCAACATGGTCGTAACAAAACGCGAAAGAGTTAAAAAAAAATATGAAGCAAAGTGGGAAAAAAAAAGCAAAAAAAAGGGAAAAAATAAGGTAGACACAAGGACTTGAACCCAGATAAAAAAATAAAAAGAGAACTTTTTAGGAGTAGGGAAGAAACCAGTTAATTCAGCATCCTATTTTGTTTTTGCCTCCTGAAAGATATTATATAACCACAAAAAATTTCGGCATTTTTCAATTAAAAAAAGCAACCAATGTGAAACCATGTGATTTAATACTTCTTAGTAATTATTAACCAAACATTGTTTACAAAGTCATCAAATCATCAATCGAATTCAAAACCGGATAAAAATCAGTACTTTAACAATTATTTATTATTGACTTAAGCAGTATCAATGTTTTAGCCTACGATCATGCTCAAAACAACTAGAACAGAAGTAATTAACATAAACATGGTTTCAAACATTCAAATCAAAGATAAAGACTCAAGCTTGCAAACCGAAAACTCTTAAACAACGAACTCGGATCTCAAAGCCTTCACTTTTTCACTTCAATCAACCTCCTGTGCTCCAAAATCACCCTAAGAACTTCTCTGGACAACAAGAATACAAACCTCTCTCATAATGGGTATCAAAACCTATTTAAAATCAAATTAGGGTTTTTTCTCGGATTACGGGTCTCTCGCGTACCGTGAGTGACTGAACTTGTTCTTTCGCGTACCGCGACAGACAAATTAGTCGCGGCCGATTCTGGCTTCTCTCGCGTACCGCGAGGGATTCTTCTGGGTTTCTCGTGTAACGCGAGAGACCAACTTTCAACATTTTTATCTTTTGATCCTTGGACTTCAATCTCGTGCTCGGTTTCTTCGGGTTCCCCACTTGTATTTACCACGAGCACCTGTAAACATAAAAAAGACTCAATATGTAACAAAAACGACTCAAAACAAATACAAAACTAATCTAAAAGACACGAAAACAATTGAATAAATATGTGTGCTTTGCACTACATCAATAATGATATTAAAAAAAATATTTTTAGATTTTTAATATAAATATAATTACGGATACTTATTATTTAATTATAAATAGTTGAACCGATGTAATATACCGGTTTATTTAACTCGTGTATTACACGAGTTTTTAAAAATATAAAATTTTTATTACTAAGTATATAACATTTTATTTATTCAACCCGTGTAATACACGAGATTTTAACCTAGTTATATATAAAATTATCAAAAAATTTATTTTAAAACTTTTATTTTGTAGATGGCAAATACAAGTGTGTTGAATTACAGTTAAGTAAGACAAAAATAAAACATATATGGATAGTGTCCCTTCTTAAAAGGTTATGAATTCTAATCCCGTTGTGAACAAATATTGTAGATTACCATTCAAAAATAATAATAGTGCTTATTGTTTTGTAAAAATATTTTTCCAATTTAAATTAAAATTGAACAAGTATGAAATTTGATAATTATTTATCGATTCTTTTATTTTACTAAATACTAACCAAGAATCGTATATTTTTAATTTGCATCATTTAATTAAAAAATTAACATTTATAAAAAAAATTATACAAGATATTGAAGACGTAATGATTTTAAAGGAAAAAAACTTTAAACGAATTTAATAAAAATATAAAAAGCTTAATTACTATTATATAAATATTATATAAAGTTATCAAAAAATGTCCATAGATATAACTTTTTGATGACATAATTTCAAGTAAAGTTATTTATTTAAGTTCTAGAAATAATTTTCGAAAAAAAAAGTTCCAGAAATAAAACATTAACCATTTCAACAAGGACATGAGGGTAATTTTAAATATATTATTTATGTTTAATAGTAACTAGTATGATTACCCGCGTTTTGCGACGGAGTACGTTAAATGCAGTTCAAATTGATCAACTCTTTCACAACTAACACCGTATAAAATTATTATTTTTTACGGGTTACGCAACCGAGGTGTTCGCCTCAGATCAGTCTATGGCACGGGACAGAAAGGATATCGTTGTTTTGATCCGGTAAGTCAGAAGTTATATGTATCAAGACATGTTACATTTCTTGAACATATTCACTTCTATTCGATTCCAGCTAACTCACATGATGTAACAAAGTCAGATCTTCAGAACATTGATCATTTTGCTAGCAACACTAATATCTCAACCTCTGATGTTCCCGATTCTTCTATTGATCCTAATATGCCTACTCCAGATACGGTTGTTGCACATGATGTGCCAGCTCATGAACCATCTACATCATCCGACACTAATGTTAATCCTCCACCTTAGAGAAAGTCTTCTCGTGAATTTAAGTCTACTCAACTACCAGATTTTGCATACTCTGCTTCGTTTAGTTCATTTATCGTGAGCATTCATCATTTGTCTGAACCAGAATCATATAGAGAGGCTGTCTCTAACTCTCTATGGCAAAATGCTATGGCTGAAGAGCTCACAGCTCTTCATCAGACTCACACCTAGGATTTGGTTCCACTACCACCAGGTAAACATAAGGTTGGTTGTCGTTGGGTATATAAGATTAAGACAAAGTCTAAAGGCTCTGTTGAACGATACAAGGCCAGACTTGTGGCTATATGATATTCGCAAAAGTATGGTATGGATTATGAGGAGACCTTTTCCCCTGTGGCAAAAATGACAACGGTTCATACTTTAATTGTTGTTGCGTCCATTCGACAATGAAAGATCTGTCAAAAGGATGTCAAAAATGCTTTTCTAAATGGTGATCTTCATGAGAAGGTTTACATGACTCCACCCTCGAGAATAGGTCATCAGCCCGGTGAAGTCTGTCGGCTTCGAAAAGCTCTATATGGGCTCAAACAGGCCCCTCGTGCTTGGTTTGAGAAATTCTCTACAGTCATCACTTCCCTTGGTTTTCTTCCTAGCAATCATGATTCGGCATTATTTGTTCGATGTCCGAATGTTGGACGCATTCTCTTGTCTTTATATATGGATGACATGATTATTACAGGCGATGATTATGATGGCATTGAATCCTTGAAATGTAACTTGGCTCACCGTTTTGCTATGAAAGATTTGGGATTATTACGGTATTTTTTGGGGATTGAGGTAGCTCAATCTAAAAAGGGATATCTTCTCTCTTAGACGAAGTATATTTCTGATCTGTTTCAACGTGCGAGACTTTCTAATAACAGAACTGCAGACACTCCTTTTGAAACCAATGCACGTTACTCTCCCACTAATGGTGTTCCTCTATCTGATCCCAGCCTATATCGTACCATTGTAGGCAGTTTGGTTTATCTTACAGTTACTCACCCTGATATTGCTCATGTTGTTCATGTGGTTAGCCAATTTGTTACCGCTCCTACTTTTGTTCACTGGGATCTGTTCTTCGTATTTTGAGATATCTTCGTGACACTCAGTTTCAAAGTCTTTTGTTCCCTTCTACATCTTCTCTGGAACTTCGTGCCTCTTGTGATGCTGATTGGGATAGTGATCCCAATTATTGTAAATCCACTACTGGTTTCTGTATTTTCCTTGGTGATTCCTTAATCTCATGGAAAAGCAAGACACAAGACGTTGTCTCTCGGTCCTCCACTGAGGCTGAATATCGTGTTATACCTGTGACTACATGTGAAATTGTTTGGTTACGATGGCTTCTGGCAGATATGGGCGTTGTCGTTTCCTCGCCTACCCCATTACATTGTGATAATCAAAGTGCTATGCAGATCGCCAAGAACTCTGTGTTTCACCAAACCCTAGTTCTCCCAACCCATTTTGGCGATTTTTGGGCAGATCTTGCAAGATTGAAGGTCAAGATTGAAGATCTAACACTTTCAAGGAAGATTTAACCTCACACAACCCACCTCTTCTCATTTTATTGCTTTGATTACTAGATTTACTATGTTTTCATCCATGTTCTTGAGTTTATTTTATGGAGTTTGTAAGGCTTATGGGCTAAACATCTTGATTCACTTAGATTAGATGAAACTTAGCTAATTTTGATGATGTGTATTTGATTTTGATGAGTTTATGTTGATGACTGTAACATGTTCTTGAATCTTCTTCAATGATTATGTGTGTTTGTTTGATTTGAGTATATGTTCTATCTGGTGGGTATATTGACCATATCATGTTGGAAAACCGTATGTGTTAAGGTATTTATTCATGAATATATGTATACGTGTTCATGGCATTTGACTAGGAATGGTGGATGGGGATTTGAATATATATGATTGTTGTTCAAATGTGCATCCTTGTATAGATGCTTGGAAAGGCAGTTACATTCGTTGTGAATTCATCATGTCATTGTCTATGTGTTATTATAATTTGCTAGCGTGAATTTGTAGTTCATATATTCGAGATTTGATATTCACAAGTTGAAGAACTTCTTGATTATGTTTTCATTATGTGATTCGAGGTGGTTAATATGTGTTTATCGTATTAGCTTTCCAAAGAGTTATAGGACTAAGGCTCTTTAGCGAGATATTAGTTCATCTTTATATTCAACATAATGCTATCATTGGGTTTGCATAGAATGATTTTAGGTGGTTAATGTGTTAATATCGCTTTAACTTTCCACAGAGTCATATGATTAGATAACGCTGACGGGAGTCTATTCTATTTCCGTATTGCACGTGTATAAAATGATCTCATCATGAATCTGTATATGTTGTCATTATTTGGCTAAGTGGATTCGAAGTCTAAGTGAATATCCCCTCTTGCTTGTTTATCTGCCCCGCCTTCTATCTATCTTTTATGTTTTTTTAGTTTAAAAACACAAAAATATCAAATCTTCTACTCTGATCGGGTAGACAGTGACAAAGGTTTATTATCAGGAGCTATCGTGTCCACGGATCGATACTCGGTTCTTGCCTAAAACTATACTACTTATACGATAGGTGCACTTGCCTATTGTGTGTATAGTTAGTCCTAAGGTGACAATCGTTTCTTTATTTAAAACACCGTTGTGTGGAAAATCTTTATTAAATTCTATATACACTTTACACACATCAAAATCTCAGGTTGATAAAGGTCTTAAAGAAACTACTACTCCAGCTGTGTTTGCCGTTCCCCCTAATCAGTCTAGACAATGTGCTAAAGTTGCATTTGATGAATGTGTGTGACAACCTAGTTAACTTTAGAAAGTCATGGAGTAACCTTGCCTATATTCAAACTCATATGCATGAAATTGGAAGGACCAACCTTGTAATTAGCCTATAGTTGATTCATGTTGACTTTTAGTAGTTAAACTAACCAAATCATAACCTAGTTAAACTAATTCAAACCTTAAGGACTATGTTTGCCAAGTTCTAATCTTAAGAACATGAAACTACAGGGAATTGTATTTTGTAATTTGGCCAATCTCGATTTTGTTGACTTTAGAAAGTCAACCTGATTGTTCTTGAACCCAATTCGCAAGCCTTGTTCGCTTTCAGTAAGAATTGTAACTGAATTTGCACGATTATGACATTTACGACCGCTATTAAGTCGTTAAACCCGACATTGATTCGTAATCAAACCCAATTATGGGAAATTATTTCGTAACCGCCGACCAACATCATGTATCCGACGAATTCGATCAATTCAATCATAATTCTCACAAGCAAACACACTGCACGCTTTGTTCGAACCTCTCTGAAGCTTTTGCACACGTTGAATTGGCCGGAGTTGCAGCAAACGTCACCGGAAATCAACCTCGTCGCCGTCGGACCTGCGTTTACTTGAACTCCATCGATCCGTCAACGTTTCTGGTAATTGCATTCATGTTTACTTTCGTTTTAGTACCTAGATCAAAAGCCATATAACAATTAGGGCTTAAACTATCGAATTCCTTGCATTCGAATTCTAGGGTTCTTGTTCGGTCGGATTTAGTCGAACCCTATCCCCGACTCTGTTTAAATCAAATTAAAACGTATTAATAGATTCGCAATCTTTCGTTTAATGATAACCCCATGCTAATTGAATCAAACAACATCGATTTAATCAGAATCTATAACCTAGGGTTTGTTCATATACTAAATTGGGGGTTTTAATCTTAACAACTTTATAAATCCAATTAAACCACAGGGATCGACTCGCAATCCTTTGTTTGTCAAAAGCCCTATGATTTCAACAGGTTTTATCATCTGAATTGTTTAAATCAAATCCATGCTAAGAACCTAGGGTTTCGGCTTTTAACCTGAGAATAAACGATTCAAAACTCGATCATTTTACAATTAAACATACCTCCAGGTTCGCGACACCCCGACTAACAAAACTCCTATGTATTTTACATCGATTGTTAGCAAATTTGAGGGATTTGGGACTTGGTTTTGGTTCGGATCGAAGGGGGGGGGGGAGAACACAGTGTTCTAAATTGATAAAACCAATTCGGTCAGGGTCTGTGTGTGATACCCTAGCGGGCGGGACTGGTTAAGTGTGTGTGCTTGTAAGGGAAAGACCCGGGTTCGAGTCTCTCCACTTGTTTTTAGTTTTAATTTAATTTCTGAGCATTATTTTAATATAAAAATCAAACCCCATATTATTATATTAATATACTAATGAGTCTTAAACCAGAAAACTAATCGTAGACCCGGGTTTAATTTATTAAACCATTTTGTTTTTAATTCCTACTTTTATAATAAAAGGCTTATACTATTATTTAACTTGCAACTCCGAATAAAATAATATAAATCATATTATTTTCAAAACCGCAACTCCTATTAAAAATAATATATTTATGTACATATATATTATTTTCGTCACGTTTCTAAATAGTGTGAAACGTTTCAAGCTTATAAATAATATAATTGTTTATATTGTTTACCCACGTATATGTTCTCGAATAAAAATAATTATTTATTATTTTGACACGAAGTTTATTAGAGTGTTATTTCTCTAAACTTATGAATAATATATTAAATTATATTATTATCTTAAATCACTATTAATGGTGCAAACGTATGGATATATTTTCATACATAATTATTGTGTTTCGTCGCGTATCGTAATCATTCTAATTTTTAAATTAGAAATCCGTATGCCCGTGGACACGTTCATATACTCTTTGATCATTAGAGCGTTTCTCTTAGGACGTTCAACATTCCATGTCGTCGTCACAATTCTCATTATATCCCTAATTATTGTTTGTAATTCTAAGGCATACGTAAGCCGTTGTAGGCTAACATTTTGTAAAACCTTGAACTCTTGTTTTCGTGGCCGTAACAAATTTTCAAACAATGGTCACCAAGAATCAAACCTAATAAACTAATTTTATGAACAAATGGGTCAATCCGGGTGGGAACCCAATTTAAACCCGAAAATTGCAAGATTGGTTGAAGATTTGAAAGAAAAACCCTATAAATTTTGAACTTTAGTCTATAAAGGGGGCAAAATCCGGTTAGGAACAAGAATGATGCCCAAAATCGAAATTAAAACCCTAATTACTTATAAAAAGATGATCTAGACATACCTTGATGGAAGGATTGAGAGATTTGGTGAAGAAATTGATGAAAATCGGGTGTTAGGTTGCCAAAAACCGAGAGTTTCGTTTGAAAAGATTGGGGGTGAATGGGTTAAAAAGTTGGGGTTATGAAGAAAGAGAAAAAAAAAGTTGCTGCAACTGCACGGGGCCGTGCCCTGATGCACTGTGCATAATTTTAAATTTTTTTTTTTTGGTTTTGGTCACCAAAGTCTCAAATCCAACACAACAAGATTAGTCAAGTCATTCATGATAAGATAAGCGGAAATCTAATGCACGATCATTTCATTGAAATAGAAAATTGACATACAAGCAGGGAGCCTCATGAGGCAAAACGAGACTCTACAAACTACTTCCCTACACTAAGACATTTTACATGAAGCCTCCGAACATCTCATGCGGGAGCATGGACATCGGGTATTGGGAAGTGCGGTTGCACAAATCAGCAAATTTTAGGTTGAGCGTGATGAGCTCCTCCTTAATCTCGGTTGCACGCTCGCAAAGTTGAAGCAAGCGCCTTTCCGCTTGCATGTTCATCTCAGTTAGCTCCTTCATTAGCTACTTAAGCTCGAGAACGACTTCCACGGTTATTGCTTCATGACTCTCCGTCCTTGTCTTCTTCGTCAGAACCCATTCCGAAGTGCTCTCCCTGGAATCCATCTTCATTTCTCTTCTTTGCTGGTGTGAAAATGAACATGAAGGAGTATGGTATTTATAGGGGGCCAGAAGGCCAAGCATTGGTCAAGCACGGGACCTTACTACACAGGGATTACGTAATGTTCAGACCTGCAACTGATACGGACTCGGCAGAGATCATGACGAAGATTTCAAGTCAGACACGGGGGCGTGCCTAGCCAGGCACGGGGCGTGCCTCACTTATCAGACTCAAAAATTTTGAAAATTTAAAAATTAAATATTTACAAGATGCCAATGTTTAATGTCAGGTCTTTGGCAAGACCCCTCCCATTTGTATTAGGTGTCCTTGGGTTGGAGGTAGATGACCTCCGAAAGTGTTTCTAATTGTTCTTGAATATACACCTTCAAACGATGACCGTTAACTTTGAAACTTCTCCCATTGGCATGTTCAATTTCGACTACTCCATGCGGGAAAACTTCTCTTATGGTGTAAGGTCCGGTCCAACGAGACTTCAATTTTCCAGGAAATAAACGAAGGTGGGAATTGTAAAGCAGGACATGATCTCCGGCTTTGAATTGTTTATTTTCATTCAGACGGGAATCATGCAGCCTTTTTGTTTTGTCTTTGTATACTTTAGAATTTTCATACGCTTGACAACGTAATTCCTCGAGCTCGTGAATTTGGGAAAATTTGAGTTTTTCGGCTTGTACCATATCTAGGTTAGCAGTTTTCAATGCCCATTATGTTTTGTGTTCTAACTCAACCGGGAGTTGACAAGCTTTCCCATAGATATATTTGAATGGGTTGGTCCCAATGGGTGTCTTATAGGCTGTGCGAAAAGCCCATAGCGCATCATCGAGTTTCTCGGACCAATCCTTTCTGTTGTGTCCGACTGTTTTTTCAAGAATTCTTTTGATGCCTTGATTTGTCACCTCTACTTGTCCGCTAGTTTGTGGATGATAAGGTGTAGCAAACCGATGATGTACGCCGTAGCGAGACAAGGCCTTTTCCAATTGAGTGTTGCAGAAATGTGTTCCCCTGTCACTGATGAGTGCCTTTGGTGCGCCGAATCACGCGAATAGTCTTTTCAAGAATTTGACTACCGTCCTAGCATCATTAGTGGGGAGCGCTTGAGCTTCAACCCATTTTGAGACATAGTCGACTGCCACTAGTATGTAGCGGTTTCCAAAGGAGACATGAAATGGTCCCATGAAATCGATTCCCCATACGTCAAAAATTTCACAGACCTGAATGGGGCTTTGTGGCATCTCGTTTCTTGACGAGATATTGTTGGCTCTTTGACAGGCGTCGCATGATCGTACCATTGCATAAGCGTCTTTAAATATTGTGGGCCAGAAAAATCTTGAATCAAACATTTTCTTAGCAGTAAGAGTGACCCCATAATGTCCTCTAGTAGGACCTTCATGACAGTGTTTGAGAATTTGTTGCGTTTTATCTCCGAATACGAATCGTCGGACAAGTTGGTCTACTCCGACCCTGAACAAATATGGATCCTCCTAGAAGTAGTGTTTGACATCTATGAGGAATTTCTTCTTTTGTTGGTACGTTAAACCTTTCACAATAACTCCGCATGCGAGATAGTTTGCAAAATCCGCAAACCATGGATGTTCCTCGCAAATTGTGTCTATGCTCATTAAAAACTCATGCGGGAAGTTATCATTGATATCCAATTTCATGTTTTCGGCTGAGGTTGGACATTCGAGACACGAGAGATGATCTGCTACGACGTTCTCAGCTCCCCTTTTGTCGCAAATTTTGATATCAAATTCTTGTAACAGGAGTATCCACCGGATCAGTCTTGGCTTAGCGTCTTGCTTGCTGAACAAATAACGCAATGCTGCATGATCCGTATAGCCAATGGTTTTTGAGAGAACAAGATATGAGCGGAACTTGTCGAATGCAAAAACTACCGCTAAGAGTTCTTTTTCAGTGGTGGTGTAGTTTTCTTGAGCATCATTCAACGTTTTACTTGCATAGTAAATGGGGTGGAAATTCTTTTCATTTCGCTGTCCTAGGACGGCTCCTACGGCAAAATCGATTGCATCGCACATTAGCTCAAATGGTAAAGTCCAATCAGGAGCAGCCATGATCGGAGCATTGATGAGCTTTTCTCTGAGAAGTTCAAAAGCCTTTAGCCATTCGTCCGAGAATACGATGGTGACATCTTTTTCTAGAAGTTGGGTCATGGGACGTGCAATTTTTGAAAAGTCTTTGATGAACCGACGGTAGAAACCGGCGTGCCCTAGGAAGCTTCTAATGGATTTAACAGAAGTGGGCGGTGGAAGTTTCGAAATGGTATCTATCTTAGACCGATCAACTTCTAATCATGCTTTCGAGATTTTGTGTCCCAATACAATTCCTTCTGTCACCATGAAATGACATTTCTCCCAATTGAGGACAAGGTTGGCGTCTTTGCATCTTGTTAACATTTTCTCCAATTTACTGAGACAATGCTCAAAAGTGTCACCAAAGAATGAGAAATCGTCCATGAACACTTCCATTGAATCTTTGATCATGTCATGAAAGATGGCTACCATACACCGTTGAAATGTTATTGGTGCATTACATAAGCCGAAAGGCATGCGTCGGTAGGCAAATGTTCTGTATGGACAGGTGAATGTTGTCTTTTCTTGATCTTTCGGGGCTATGGGAATTTGGAAGTTCCCGAAAAAACCATCTAAGAAGTAGTAGTACATTCTGCCGGAAAGTCTTTCCTACATTTGATCAATGAATGGAAGTGGAAAGTGGTCTTTTCTGGAGGCGTCGTTTAACTTCCGATAGTCAATACAGACCCTCCATCCAGTTACGGTTCTAGTGGGAATGAGCTCGTTCTTTTCATTTGTTATTACTGTCATTCCTCCCTTCTTGGGTACAACTTGCATAGGGCTTACCCAAGGTGAATCAGAAATAGGATAAATGAGCCCTGCATCTAGTAATTTTATGACTTCCTTCTTTACTACTTCTTGCATGCTTGGGTTCAATCTCCTTTGATGTTGAACAACTGGTTTATATTCGCTTTCCATCAGAATCTTATGAGTGCAAAATGATGGATTGATCCGTTTTATATCCATGATCTTCCAGGCTATAGCCTTTTTGTGTTCTTTGAGGACCTTAAGGAGTTTGGATCTCTCCTCAATTGTTAACCCAGAAGAGATGATCACGTGCAATCGGGATTGCTCTTCTAAGAACGCATACTCTAGATGCGATGACAGTTCTTTTAACTCCAGAACCGGTGGTTCTTCCAAGGATGGTTTTGCCCTTGGTTCTGAATCTCTGTCAACGTCCTTGCATGGTTGGTTCATGTGGGTGTCAATCTCCTCTGACCCTTCCAGTTACAAGACCTCTTCTTGTGTGTAGTCTTCATATACACATTCTTTAATTATATGAGTGTCGTAGGCCTCCTATTCTCGTGTCTCTCGAATATGACAGCTAATGATAGAGTCACATACGTCAATGAAGTACAGGGAATCATCATGATGTTGTGGATGCTTCATAGATCGTCCGATATCGAGAGTGATTTCGTCACTATCTACCCTTAAGGTGAGTTTTCCTGTGCAAACATCAATGAGGGCCTTGGCAGTAGCTAAAAAGGGTCCTCCCAGAATGAGGAGGACGTTCTTGTCCTCATCCATGTCCAAGATAACGAAATCGATAGGAAAGACGAACTTATCGATTTTCACCAACATATTTTTGACTATGCCTCGAGGGTATTTTACTGAACGATCAGCCAATTGGATGCTCATACTGGTTGGTTTAGGTTCTCCCAATTCCAACTTTTCAAAGACTGCGTATGGCATTAGATTGATGCTTGCGCCAATATCGGCCAAGGCGTTGTTGACTGAGAGATATCCTATTAGACACGGAATGGTAAAACTACCAGGATCAGTCATCTTTGTGGGAAGTTTGTTTAGAAGGATAGCTGAGCATTCCTCATTGAGTATGGCATGGGATAGCTCTTCAAGATTTTTTTTTGTTAATCAATACGCCCTTAAGGAATTTTGTGTAATTTGGCATTTGAGCAAGAGCCTCAATGATAGGCAGATTAATGTGAAGTTGCTTGAATAGTCCTAGGAACTTCCCGTATTCCTTTTCTAGTTTCTCCTTTCTCATGCGTCCCGGATACGGAAGGGGCGGGACATATGTTCGAACATGTGCTTTGATTGGCTTCTCAGCAGGAGGAGGAGTGTCCTCTTGAATATCATTTGGGCATTCCTCAGTTGTGATTTGCTGATAAGTGGAGGTGACTCCTTCCTTTGCGGTCTTGCCACTCCTGAGTGTAACCGCATTTACTTGTGCATTAGGATTAAGCACGGCGTTGCTAGGAAGACTTCCTTGCTGACGCTCAGAGAGAAGTTGTGCCATCTGTCGTACTTGCTTTTCAATAGCTTGCATGGATTCCTTTTGACTCCTTATCTCAACTTCATTCTTTCGAAAGCGATCTTCAATCAATTTGTTAGAGGTTTACGTGCTGGCTAGAAGTTGCTACAAAAGGTTCTCGACGTTGGTCTCTCCAATGCTTTGATTGCTATTGTTTTGTCCTTGGTATGGTTGTTTGGGTGGAAAAGGTGCATTTTGTTGCTGAAAAGGCGGTCTTCGATTGAACCCTGTAGGTTGCTGATTGTTCCCTCCTTCCCTGAAGTTAGAGTTGTTTCTCCAGTTGGAGTTATAATTATTTTTGTAGGAATTGTTTTGTCCTCCAACATAATCGACTTCTTCTACCACCATTGCTTATCGACACTCGCTGGTTTTATGCTGCTTTTCACATGTATCGCATCGAACTTGCACTTTTTTAAACTCGGTTTGCATTTGTTCGATTTTTTTGGTAAGTGCTTCAAATTGTGCTGCGACAATCGTGTCGGAATCAACGTGATGCATACCCTTTTGGGTGGGTCTGGCTCTTAGAGGATTGTATGCAAAGCTTTTCATGGCGGCCTTCTCCAATGCTTGGAATACCTCGGTTGGGGTTGCTCCTCCAAAGTCTCCTGCAACACATTGATCGACAGCTTGCTTGTGTGCTCCACTGATTGCATCGTAAAATGTTTGACATTGCAACCAAAGATCTAGACCGTGATGTGGACATCTTCTTAGAAGGGTCTTATATCTTTCCCATGCTGCATGCAGTGATTCATCGTCGTCTTGACGGAAGCATGTCATACTTGACTTAACTTAGCAGTTTTGTCGAGCGGAAAGTATTTTAACAAGAATTGTTCGGCCATTTCAGCCCAAGTTGTAATGGTGCCGGGAGGTAGTGCATCTAACCATTCCATGGAGCGGCCACGGAGTGGAAACGGAAAGAGCCTAAGTCTAACGGCATCATCGGAACAGTTATGAATTTTGAAAGTAGCGCAGATTCGTAAGAAACGAGCGATGTGAGCATTAGGATCTTCATCAGGTATACCGTTAAATTGAGCAGAGTTTTCTACTAAATTAATGATACTAGATTTTATTTCGAAGTTGTTGGCTGCAACCGCTGGTAGGGTAACGCTGGATTCGTAACCATCGAGGGACGGTTTGGCGTAATACGTCATATTCCTCTCTTCTGCATTTGCCAAGTTTTCGTCTGATTGAGCGTCCTCCCAAGTTTCTCCTACTATCGCCTCAGCTACAATTCGTGTTCGTTCCCGTAACTGATGAAGGAAATGTCGTTCGGGTTTTGAAAAGGGTGTGGCGATATTGGGATCAGGTGTGGTGGACATTCATTACCTAACAATAATTTTTGAAATTGTTGTAGAAAAAGAAAGAACAAACTAACTACGAATTGAAAAATAATTACTAGTATTTACGGATTAAAAATTTGGGTTAATTGTTGAAACCGTGTCCCCGGAAACGGCGCCAAAAACTTGATGTGCGTGAAGTGTATATATTTATAATAAAGATTTTTCACACAAATGTCGGTTTTAAAATATGGTTTTCACCTATACTACAATACACACACAAAGGCAAGTGCACCTGTCGAGTGGTAATATAGCTTTGATAAGAACCGGATGTCAATCCATGGACACAATTAATTTCTCAACCCAGATTTTTAATTAGTTCAAGTGACTAGTGAACAAGTGATTAGATTGTTTTCTTGGTAAAATGAGGATTATCTTTTGTATTTCCTGAAAAAGATGTAATTTGAGTAAAAGCAATAATTTTAAAAGACAACCATCTTAGTTTAGAATTCACTCATTAATGTATGTTGACCTCTTTTGATATGGCTAAAGTTTGCTATTATGTTAATGTTATTTGAAGTGATAGAACCCAAATCCAATTAAAGATTATAATCCCTAACCATTAAGATGGGGTTCCATGAGTAATTTACATGTCATCCATTTAAGGTTAGCTTAGTTAGATAAAAGAGTGTAACTTTTTGACTTATGATATTCTAAAACAAAGTTATATAAATTTTAAGAGTGATTTATCGTTAACTTTCGATTAGTATAACTTTTATAATAGACATAACACAACATTGTTCGTCGTTTTTCCAAATCTTGACCAAAGGGTTGCATAACTTCATGTTTACTTCACAAATAAGATTTCAGAGATTATTCCTAATTCTTAGCTATAACATTTTAACAAAAGATGTTAAGGTTATAAATAATTGTTAGTCTCATAGGTTTTCCAACTCGATATGATTTACCATTCATAAACCTTAATTTGCTCCATAAACATTTTGACATGCTAGGCCACCAAAAGGTTAACACAAAATTATCATTACATTAACATAATAATTTAGCCATATTCATGAGTTCAACATAATTAATAGAGTTTCATCACACTAAGATGGTTGAAAGGATGTTTAGCTCATGATGAGCATACACACAAACATAACACAAAATAGATTCATGCAAGACATAGGTTAGATGTAACCAAAGCTTCAAGTATGCAAATGGTGTCTTCCAAGGGGGATGATGAGGGTGGAATGCTTCTTCTTAGACCTCTAATTGATCTCAAACAGCTGCTACAACGATTTTGGTGTAAGTGGAACTTTCTCTCCCAATGCCAACCCTCAATCAAGAGCTAAATGGCTATATATATAGGGTCAGAAAGGTGAGGCACGGCCCCGTGCTAAGACATCTGACGAGCTGCTTTTGTCCTGGTCGCGTATGTATTCTGCATGTACTAGACACGGGGGCGTGCCTGGTGGGGCGCGGCCCCATGCTTCATATGACTGGGTGACAACAGTACGCTGGTACGATAGAAAGTTGACCACGGGGGCGTGCCTGGTGGGGCACGGCCCATGCTTGGCTGGGAAACTTTGTCTTTTCTGCTGGAGACTTTGTCTTGTCTGCTGGGTGTGAGCACGGGGGCGTGCCTGGTGGGGCACGGCCCATGCTTGGTCTGCTGACTTGGCCAATTTCTTGTATTCTTGTCATCTTTTCGCTTGTTTCTTCATTTTGGACTTAGATTTCCCTGAAACTTGAATATAAGCTAAATGAGCGACAAATTAACACAATGTACAATGAAATTGCTAATAAATGGGACGCAAATGATGTGAAATATATGTATAGTTTAGAGCACATCAGCATACTAGACTATAACCTCACACATTAGTTACATGTCATAGACATTTGGGTTTTGGCACTTATATATTACGTTACAGGCTATGTCGTCATCACCACCTCCATCACCCATTGCACCGGAACACGATGCACCCATTTTGCCTTCACCGGAGCCCAAAAGGTGTTGGACCAGTTCCGATGATGACTCCACTGAGCAAGGTGATCCCAGTCATGTGCAGCCAAAAGATGGCCCGCATAATTGGGATTGGTACCCTAAGATGATTTAGAGTTGGATTGAGAAGGGGAAAGTTTCATCCTCGTACTTTGGTTCTAAATCTTCATCATCGACCCTACCTAGCTTGCCATGCACCATGGAGCAAGCTTTTTGTGACCATTATGACTAGGGAAATAAGCAACATGAGGGATGCATCTAGTGAGATAACTGGCATATTGCAGCGTGAGTCTCAAATAATGGAGAATAAGGAAGAGATAGAACTTCTGACCACAGAGCTAGCAGTAACAGATCAGGTTCATAACGCTCTAGTAGATAGAGTTCAGCACTTCAAAGCAAGAGTGGACTCATCAGATGATGCCGATGAAGGAATCTTGTCCAGGGTTGCACTTCTAGAGGCACAAATGGAGGCTTCCCTTTGGCAAGGAAATGCACCGGCTTTTGACTCCGAGGAGGAGATACCAGCTGACGATGAGGAGTCAGTTGAGGAGGAGGATGCTCTGTCATGTATTTCCTCAGAGGACGATGACGCTTGATGTCTTATCTCATCTTATCTTTCATTTTATTTTATGCTTTGTTTATTTCCTTTCTATTTCAAAACCTAGATGGGTAAGGTTGTTCCCATTCAATAAAAGCTCATAAGAAGTTTAATGTTTTGAATTATTTATTTTGTAGCCGTTACAACTTATTTAATTACGAAATATTAGATGCTTTGTTTAGTTATCCTTATCTTACTCGTACACATATAATGTTTGAAATGCGATATATTTCTCATTATTTGTATTTTTGAATGTGAAGAAACATGTATGGAAGAGGACGCGGAGGTCATAATGATGGTCGAGGCACCATCAATATGACAGCAGCTGAGCTAGCGGCACTGATCAATGATAGTGTGGCTGAAGCTCTAGCAGCACAGAATGCTGCAGGTAAATACAATACTCATTGACTAGTAAAGTCAATTCACCTATCAAGGCGTCTTTCCCAAGCCTTATAACCTTGATTATATATTGTGTTTCTAATCCAGGTCAGCAAAATAATTAGAGGGCATGTACGTTTAAGACCTTCATGGACTGTAAGCCCCACACTTTCAGTGGAGCTGAGGGAGCTGTCGGACTGCTTCGATGGTTCGAGAAGGTTGACTCTGTGTTCTCCATGTGCAACTGTCCTCTAGCAAATAAGGTCAAGTTTGCATCAGGTAATCTGGAGGGCCCTGCTCTCACATGGTGGAATGCCCAAGTCCAGATGCTGGGTCTGGCAATGGCTAATGCACTACCATGAGAAGATTTTAAGACCATGATGAAAGAGGAGTACTGTCCTCGAGATGAAATTCAGAAGTTAGAGGGAGAATTCTGGAATCTGAAAATGGAGGGTTCTGAGATTGAGCTTTACACTACTCGCTCCCATGAGCTTGCTACTATGTGTCCTCACATGGTGACCCCCGACTATAAAAGAATCGAACTGTACATTGGAGGTTTAGTGCCTCAGATCCAAAGCATGGTCACCTCATCAAACCCTACCACCATTCAACAGACAATCAAACTTGCCCATAAGTTGACCGATCAGGCGGTGACTCGGGGAACTCTACCCCCGAGGGGTTCAATTTCTAAATCCACCGACAATAATAGGCGCAAGTTTGACCACAACTCAATATCCAAGGGATCCCAGTTTAACCAACCTCAACGACATCAACGTAGGTTTGAGCCGACCAAAAATTTCAACCAGACAACCTCTTCAGGTCAAAATCAGGGTGGATATGCGGGAAAATCCCCCAAGTGCAACAAATGTAACTTTCACCATTTTGGAGTTTGTAACTGTTGTCAGCGGTGTGGCAAGATAGGTCATTGCTGCCAAGGACTGTAGGGGTGAACTGCAAACTAAACAGCCTTTTCAATAGCCAGGGTCTACAAAGGGTTGTTTTGAGTGTGGAAAGGAAGGACACTATCGGAAGAATTGTCCTCAGCTAAAGAAAGGGGGTAATGGCAATAACAACCCTAACCAAAACAACACAACAACAATGGTAACAACAATGGCAACAATGGAGGGAATGGTGCGAAGGGACGAGCCTTCGTGCTAGGATCCGGAAAATACCGATATGATCATAATGTGGTTACCGGTAAGTTCCTCTTAAACAATTTATTTGCTTCTGTCCTTTTTTACATTGGTGCTGATAGGAGTTTCATATCTAAGAAGCTTAGTGATTTGATAAACGAAACTCCAACCCTGCTAGAAGCTAAGTACATCATAGAAATAGCTGATGGCCAAATAATTGAAGCAACCCACATTCTTAAGGATTGTAAACTTGAATTGGCTGGTTATAAACTTGATATTGACCTTATGTCGGTCACACTTGGTAGTTTCGATGTAATTGTCGGCATGGATTGGTTATCTAAGAACCAAGCCGAAATTGTCTGTCATGAGAAAATCGTTCGCGTTCCTCTCCCAAGTGGAGAAACTCTTTCCGTTTAGGGCAAAAGAAGTGGTGCAGTCGTGGGCATCATATCCTTCATGAAAGCACATAAATGTCTTCGAAAAGGTCATAGTGCTATTTTGGCTCTCGTCGCCGAGCAGCCACCTTGGGATAAGAAGATTGATGATATCCCAATTGTTTGTAACTATTCGGAAGTGTTTCCCGGCGATTTGCCTGGTCTACCAGCGCATCGTCAAGTAGAATTTCAAATCGATCTAGCACCCGGAGCAGCACCGATTGCTCGGGCACCGTACCGACTAGCACCCAGTGAATTGCAAGAGTTATCAACTCAACTACAAGAATTATTGGACAAAGGTTTCATCCGACCTAGCTCATCGCCATAGGGAGCTCCAGTCCTGTTTGTCAAGAAGAAGGACGGGACTTTTCGCATGTGTATCGACTACCGTGATCTGAAGAAAGTGACGATCAAGAATCATTATCCTCTACCTCGCATAGATGATCTCTTTGACCAAATCCAAGGATCAAGCTTCTATTCCAAGATAGATCTTAGATCTGGTTACCATCAGTTGAGAGTCCGGGATGAGGATATCTCTAAGACTACTTTCAGAACTAGGTACGGCCACTACGAGTTCATGGTCATGCCTTTCAGATTAACCAACGCACCCGCGGTGTTCATGGACCTCATGAACCGCGTGTGTAAACCCTACCTTGATCAGTTTGTCATCGTTTTCATTGATGACATCCTCATTTATTCCAAGAACAAGGAAGAACATGAGGAGCACCACGTTTGATTCTGGAATTGTTAAAACAAGAACAGTTGTATGCTAAACTTTCCAAGTGCGAATTCAGGTTTCGGGAAGTTCAATTTTTAGGACATGTGGTTAACGAGAATGGAATACATGTCGATCCATCTAAAATAGAAGCCATTAAGAATTAGGCGGCACCGACGACTCCGACAGAAGTGCGATAATTTCTGGGATTGGCGGGCTACTATCGTCGATTCATCGAGGGATTTTCTAAGATCGCCCAACCTCTCACTGCCTTAACCCAGAAGGGTAAAATCTATAACTGGGGTGACACCCAGGAGTCAACATTCCAACTTCTTAAGCAGAAGCTTTGCAGTTCACCCATCCTAGCCCTTCCGGAGGGGACGGATGATTTTGTGGGGTATTGGGATGCATCCATTCAGGGTCTTGGTTGTGTGTTAATGCAACGAGAAAAAGTGATCGCATACGCTTCACGTCAATTGAAGATTCACCAGAAAATCTACACCATTCATGATCTAGAGTTGGGAGCTGTAGTTTTCGCACTAAAGATATAGAGACATTACTTGTATGGTACCAAGTGCACTATCTACACCGATCACAAGAGTCTTCAGCATATCTTTGAGCAGAAAGAGCTGAACATGCGACAACGTTGTTGGGTCGAGCTCTTGAATGATTATGACTGTGCGATCAGGTATCATCCGGGCAAGGCTAATATGGTAGCCGATGCCCTAAGTCGTATGGAAACCAAGCCCAAACGAGTTCGAGCGTTACAGCTTTCCATTCACACCGGATTACCTGACTAAATCCTTAGTGCTTAACTCGAAGCCCTGAAAGGAGAAAACCTACCACGGGAAACCACACACGGTATGGAAGAACAACTTGAGATCAAATATGACGGCATTCGCTACTTCGCCGAGCGAATATGGATTCCAGTATATGGAAACTTAAGGGAACTAGTCATGGATGAAGCTCATAAATCTCGTTACTCTGTTCATCCAGGTTCCGACAAGATGTACCATGACCTAAAGGTGCTATACTGGTGGCCAAAGGTGAAGGCTGATATAGCCACCTATGTGAGCAAGTGCTTGACTTGCACAAATGTCAAAGTAGAATATCCAAAGCCTTCTGGTCTACTTCAGCAACAGGAGATTCCCATGTGGAAATATGAACAATTATCCATGGAATTTATCACAAAATTGCCACGAACTCCTAGCGGATGTGATACCATTTGGGTAATCGTCGATCGTTTAACAAAATCAGCTCACTTTTTAGCAATCAAATAAACGGACAAAATGGAGAAGCTTACTCGTATTTATTTGAAAGAAGTAGTCTCTCGGCACGGGGTGCCAATCTCTATCATTTCGGATCGTGATGCATGATTCACCTCACGTTTCTGGCAATCGTTAAATAAAGCTTTAGGCACACGTCTAGATATGAGCACGGCATACCATCCACAAACAGATTGCCAAACGGAACGTACTATTCAAACTCGGGAGGATATGCTACGAGCTTTTGTGATTGATTTCGGTAACACTTGGGAGTCTCACCTACCTCTGGTGGAGTTCTCCTACAACAACAGTTATCACACTATCATCAAAGCAGCTCCATTTGAGGCATTATATGGACGGAAATGTCGCTCTCCTATTTGTTGTGCCGAGGTTGGGGATAGTCAACTTACGGGTCCTGAACTTGTACTCGAAACTTCTGAGAAAATTGTTCAAATTAGAAATCGTATGGCAGCAGCTCATGATCGTCAAAATAGCTATGCCGATAAGCGTCGTAAACCGTTAGAGTTTCAAGTAGGCGACATGGTCTTGTTAAAGGTCTCACCTTGGAAAGGCGTCATTCGTTTTGGGAAAAGAGGCAAATTAAATCCTCGTTATGTTGGGCCATTCATAATAGTTAAGAGAATTGGCCTAGTGTCGTATCAACTGGATCTACCCGAAGGACTTAGTGGTGTACACAACGTCTTTCATGTCTCGAACTTGAAGAAATGTCTTGCAGACGAGTCATTCGCGGTTCCTCTTGAGGAACTACAAATCGATAAACAGTTACGTTTCACCGAGGAACCGGTAGAAATCTTGGATAGGGAAGTTAAAACGCTTAAACGTAGTAAAATCCCTATTATTAGAGTTCGTTGGAACTTGAAATGCGGACCAGAATTCACGTGGTAGCGTAAGGATCAGATGATGCGCAAGTATCCTCATCTATTCAAGCACTCCACGTCAAACTCTTAAGGTACTATTTAAATTTTCGGGACGAAAATTCTTTCAACTAGGGGATGATGTGACATCCGAAAAAAAAATTATTATTTAATTTTCGGGACCAAAATTCTTTCAACTAGAGGATGATGTGACAACCCGGACTTTTCACGTTAACTCCGTTAGAAAATTCAGTTAAACCCTAACCTATTTGACCTTATCTCAGACCCCAGGGACTAACCTTGCCTATATTCAAACTCATATGCATGAAATTGGAAGGACCAACCTTGTAATTAGCCTATAGTTGATTCTTGTTGACTTTTAATAGTCAAACTAACCAAATCATAACCTAGTTAACCTAATTCAAACCTCAAGGACTATTTTTGTCAAGTTCTAATCTTAAGAACATGAAACTATAGGGACTAATTATGTAATTTGGCCAATCTCGATTTCGTTGACTTTAGAAAGTCAACCCGATTTTTCTTGAACCTATTTCGCAAGCCTTATTCGATTTCAGTTGGAATTGTAACTGAATTTGCATGATTATGACATTAACGGCCGCAATTAAGTCGTTAAACCCGGCATTGATTCGTAATCAAACCCAATTATGGGAAATTATTTCGTAACCGCCGACCAACATCATGTATCAGATGAATTCGATCATAATTCTCACAAACAAACAAACAAACTGCACGCTTTGTTCGAACCTCTCTGAAGCTTTTGCACACGTTGACTTGGCCGGAGTTGCAGCAAACGTCACCGAAAATCAACCCCGTCGCCGTCGGACAAACGTTTACTTGAACTCCATCGATCCGTCAACGTTTATGGTAATTGCCTACATATTTTCTTTCGTTTTAGTACCTAGATCAAAAGCCCTATAACAATTAGGGCTTAAACTATCGAATTCCTTGCAATCGAATTCTAGGGTTCTTGTTCGGTCAAATTTAGTCGAACCCTATCCCTGACTCTGTTTAAATCAAATTAAAATGTATCAATAGATTCGCAATCCTTCGTTTAACGATAACCCCATGCAAATTGAATCAAACAACATCGATTTAATCAGAATCCATAACCTAGGGTTTGTTCATATACTAAATTGGGGGTTTTAATCTTAACAACTTTCTAAATCCAATTAAACCACAGGGATCGACTCGCAATCCTTTGTTTGTCAAAAGCCCTATGATTTCAACAGGTTTTATGATCTGAATTGTTCAAATCGAATCCATGCTAAGAACCTAGGGTTTTGGCTTTTAACTTGAGATTAAACGATTCAAAACTCGATCATTTTACAATTAAACATACCTCCAGGTTCGCGACACCCTGATTAACAAAACCCCTATGTATTTTACATCGATCGTTAGCAGATTTGAGGGATTTGGGACTTGGTTTTGGTTCGAATCGAATGGGGGGGGGGGGAGAACACAGTGTTCTCAATTGATAAAACCAATTCAGTCAGGGTCTGTGTGCGATACCCTAGCGGGCGGGACTGGTTAAGTGTGTGTGCTTGTAGGGGAGAGACCCGGGTTCGAGTCTCTCCATCTGTTTTTAGTTTTAATTTAATTTCTGAGCATTATTTTACTATAAAAATCAAACCTCATATTATTATATTAATATACTAATGAGTCTTAAATCGGAAAACAAACCGTAGACCCGGGTTTAATTTATTAAACCATTTTGTTTTTAATTCCTACTTTTATAATAAAATGCTTATACTATTATTTAACTTGCAACTCCGAATAAAATAATACAAATCATATTATTTTCAAACTGTGACTCTTATTAAAAATAATATATTTAAGTACATATATGTTATTTTCCCCACGTTTCTAAATAGTATGAAACGTTTCAAGCTTATAAATAATATAATTGTTTATATTGTTTACCCGCGTATATGTTCTCGAATAAAAATAATTATTTATTATTTTGACACGAAGTTTATTATAGTATTATTTCTCTAAACTTATGAATAATATATTAAATTATATTATTATCTTAAATCACTATTAATGGTGCAAATGTATGGATATATTTCCATACATAATTATTGTCTTTCGTCGCGTATCGTAATCATTCTAATTATTTAACTTAGAAATCCGTATGCCCGTGGACACGTTCGTCTACTCTTTGATCATTAGAGCGTTTCTCTTAGGACGTTCAACATTCCATGTCGTCGTCACAATTCCCATTATATCTCTAATTATTGTTTGTAATTCTAGGGCATACGTAAGCCGTTGCAGGCTAACATTCGTTTACGAAATCTCATACCTGTGTGACACTACCTACTACGCAATGCAGATGAGTTTCAACAACTTTGTATTATTGTATTCATATATTATCAATTTTAAAGCTAAGCGTAATACGCTGTCACTGAAAGTCCTCAACACACACCGAAACGTTAATATGGATCTTAGCGAGGTAATATTTAGTAGTACTACTGGGTTTGACAAATCCCACCCACGTTAGTCGCGCTAACTCGATTGGTGGTCGAACGGGTGAAATGTGTCACACCCCGGCCGGCGGCGGATTATACGCCGGGGCTGACGCGGTTGTTCAAAAGCTCATGATCATCTATTTAATGCGAAAGTATTTATTAATTCATATTAAATAATCCGTTACAAGAACAATGAAAGTCAAAAGTTTAACATATCATCAATTTCAATTCATTATCTAGGTCCAAGTCCTACATGAGCAGCAATGGCCTTAAGCAGGTACACCTGAAACATGCGAGTAAATATCAACTACAAGTAGTTGGTGAGCAACATAGGTTTTGACACCAAACTAAAGTTTAGATATAGTTTACGATTCAGAAGATTCTAATGCAGATCTAAAGCATATCTAATAACACATAAGGCTCCAAGCGTACAGTTCAACCCTGGTAAAGAAATATAGCTGCCACAATCCCACGGATTGCCATTTTGATAAAAAGGGTTAGATAACACCCGAAGTTTTATAGTTCACATGGGGAGATGCACCCATGACAATAGTTCACATCCAACATGGGGAGATACACCCATGATGATGGTTCACACCAACAACAACCCGCCAAGGTTATGTGGTAAGTTTAGTTTCGGTTTCCCCTATAAATGATCATGTTAGGTACTGCCTTAGGCTCGCAACACAAGTTAATGAACGTACTGGCATGCATTCATGCAATGGTCACCAAATAGTTAAAGATATAAACATGTAGATCATAGCATAGAATCAAGTTAATGAATCGTGTAGATAAGATAGTTAATGCATGTTTCACCCCAAAACAAAAGCAGTAAAAAGGGGCTATGAATACTCACTTGAATGTAGCCAAAGATGATTGAGTTTGATAAGGTAGATGGATATCGTGAGGAATACTCACAACAAACCTACAAGATAGATTCGTATTCTAAGATTGAGATAGGTTGTACGAGATAATAAGATTTGAGGTTTGAAGATGGGTTTGTATATATTTTGGATTTAAAAGTAGTTTATATCACAAGTTTGGGATTTTTGAAGTGATACAGTCATTTACATTCAGGTTCAACTAGAATATTTCATGAGTTTTAAAGCGACCAATTAAATAATCCAATAAGGACTTGTATATAATTTAAGTGAGTTAAAGAGATTTGTATAATCGTTTATTTAAAAATAATTGCTTAAGTTATTTAAATAATTATTCTTTGTCAAATCAATTATTTTTACGTTTAAAAGATTTTAATAACGCTTAATAATAACCATTATTAACTTATAAGATAAATTAGTAAATTCGTCTAAATAATGGATTTATTTAGGAATTTAGATTGGTTTATAACGTATTTATAATAAAAATTACACACAATGTTTTATGTCTTCAATTCATGAAAATAGGGAGATTAATATAATTTGAAATTTTAATTTGATTAAATTTTTAAATATTTAGATAATATGTTATAAGTTTAAAAGTAACTTTTAATTATACCTAAAATAAATAAAAGTCATTTTATAAATTTTAGATTTTATGGTTTTATGATTTTAGAATTTATAAAATTTTATTTAGAGTTTTAGGAATTTAAAATGTGTCAAAATGTAAATAGAAAAAAAAGTGGGTGGAGAGACTAGAACCCGGGTCTCTCCCCTACAAGCATTTGCACTTAACCAGTCCCGCCCGCTAGGGTTTCGCGAACATAATCTGATCGGAATGCTCTTAGCCAAATATTCCGGTGTGCCTTCTTACCCAATCCATGCCCGATCGAAACCCAAACCAAACCCCGCGATCGCGATGATGGTCATCAACACCAGGTTAGGGGTTTTGATTATTGGCCATGGGCGATTCTACGGTGTAGGTAAATTTCGAAATTAGTTAGTGTCGGATCGTCCAATCGGAGGTGGAAAGCCGTAACCCTAGATTAGAAACTTCGGTTTGAATTGAGGAATTTATATGATAAGATGTGTCGAAATCATAGGGTTTTTACAGGTTAAGGCCTCGCGAATCCCTCTGTGAAGTTTAATTTCATTTATGTCGAGTCTAAGGCTAAAAGCCCCAAAATCCGATATGAACGAACCCTAGTTTATGGATCGTGGACAATTTGATAGTAATGGGTCGAATTAACATAGGGTTTTTACTGCACAATGGCTCGCGATCCTAACCATATAGTTTAATCGGATTGAATTCAGGTCTAGACTGGTATTCGATTGACTCCGAATGTGATGAACCCTAGGATGGGTTCATCACTGGTTTGATGATTTGAGCCCAATTAATCATAGGGCTTCCAATGCATGTACTAAGGCGAAGCTAAGAGTACAAGAAATTACCGGAATTATACTCGAATTGGTGGTCCTCGACTGGGATGAGTTCCGACTGAGACTGGTTCGATCCCCGGTGATCTGGAATGCCTCCCTGGAGAAATTAGCGAGCGTAATGGTTTCGGTGGGATTTGTTTGTCATGAGTAAAGGGTTTGATTGCGACAAGGTTCACGAATTTTCGGGTTTGTTAGGCACAAAGGGACCTTCAACAGTCGCGGCTTTGATTGGCATAAAGGGGATTAATTCGAGATTAATGCCGATGCTAATTTGTTCAATAATGGTCGACTCCTTCATTACCATGCATATCAGTTACTAATCTCATCCAATTCCCGTTACAGGCCGCGAATTTGATCAAGAACATGCCTGTTTGACTTTCAAAAGTCAAAAGGCACAAGATTTCTTTAATTTTGACCTCGCAGAGTCAACGGGGTGAGTTTGGGATTTGTACATAATTGGTCCCTGAACTTTTAGTTTAGATAATGACAGGATTCGTCCCTGAGACTCGTAACGGAGTTACTGGACTTGATCTCGGATAGTCAAACTCGACGGTGCGGGTTCAAAACTAAGTCCATTGTCTTAATTTCTTTTGTAATTATGTATATATATAAATTAATTTACTTTATAAAATTTATAAAAATTACATGTATTATAAATTTGAATGACTTGCTGAAAATTAATTAAAGACTTTAACAAATTTCAATTATATAACACATCTGTATACATGTATGTATAATCTACACATACATTAATGTTCATAATTTGTATAAAAAGAGTAGCATTACTAAATCGAGGTCTATAAGTTGTTGATTTAATTAGTAGTAATAAAATATATGAGTAGGGGGGTTACATCCATGATATGCTAGCATAAAAATGGAGGTTTGAGTTAATGCAAAAATAATAGTAGGTACGGTATTTATGTGCTGTGTTATTATGAATAAAAGGAAAAAATATAGCCGGAAAAATCATGAATGTTACAGAATCCCCTAGTTGAGGGAATTTCGTCCCAAAATTCAACTGGAGGAGGCTACTGAAGGAGGGAGGAGGTAAGGGTATTGGATTCTCAATGAGTTTTGACTGTTTGTCTAGGAAGTAAAATTGATAATAAGATCTGGATTTGATATACAACGCCAAACATGAATGATGGTAGTGGGTCTAATCTGAAGAGGTTTGAGGAGGAAGTTGTCGAAGAATGTTTTGAGTTCTAAAGATGGAGTGCATTATTTGGAGTGAGGACGATGACGATTTGATGATTAAGATTTGTTTAGAATGTAGTCTAATGTGCTCAAGAAATGTCACTAAATAAAAGGTTTCACAAACATTGGTCAAGGCCAAAACAACATAAAACTTTACGTGATATGAATGACGTCACTACTGACAATATGACAGGAACACTTATATATAGGAAGTACCAGCGGCGTATCCACCATGCCCTTATCATATCACATTAGTTCCGTTATTATATATCAAGATAGGTTTTACGTCACGATACACGACAGAATTTACTATATTTTCCATGCGCTGAATTTTATAATTACGTGTGCACCCGTAATTACTCAATTCATCGTATGGTCCGTATAGATCATCCCATTGTGTGGGTAATGAGAGGACACAAAATTACTTAACACATATCGCTTTCACGTATGAGTTGTTAAAAATAACCGTGCTGCTAGATAGTAGGGTCAATCAGAAGCTAAAAAGTAGTAATGTAACACGACTTAGGGTTTCACAGTTTCCTCGTGTTTGAACAAGGATACGTCAAACCCCAAGTAGTCTAAAGTTTGAAATTTTCAACTTTCATGGGTAGGTGAATCACCATGTCTTGTGACCCCTTGATTGCAATAATCGTACCCAATCTAGTTCTATGTGCAAAATAAGCATTCAAGTTTCATGTATAACATAGATGATCTAGTATCATATGCATTGCAAACAATCAAGTACCGTGCATCAGGTGAATAAGTTAGTGTCATGCATATTGCAACGACCAAGTATCATGCATTAGGTAGACAAGCTAGCATCATGTATATTACGAATGAGTACGATTCAAGTATCATGCATCAGGTAAACAAGCTAGTATCACGTATATTGCAAACGAGTACGATTTAAGTATGAGGTGAACAATCTGGTATCATGCGTACTGCGAACAACTAAATTCCTCGTATAGTGTGATCAATTAAGCTTCATGCATCAGGTCAACAAATTAGTTTCATGTATAGTATGAACGTAAGTTATCAAACTTCATAAGTGATTGAGTTTTGCCGACAAGCGTGTTGTTTGACATTCGTGTACCGTGTGTGTAGTGGGTGTTTTATAAATTTTGTGGATTGAAATTTACCCTTATTTGTAACTATTATAACTTAATTAAAAATAGTGAGTTGATTAACCAGATAAACGAGATGATTAAATACAAAACCTTATTTATTAAGATAGCTTTTATTTATATAAGACCAGATAATGATTAAAAGACTTTTACTCATCAAAAATTTAAATCAAGTCGAAATCAAATATTTACCCAGGGTAGTGAAATAATAATGTGTCAGGTTTCTTGGCAAGGTGAAAGAGTTTATAAATATTTTATGGTCTAGGTATTATTTACAACCTCTGACGAGGTTTTCGAATCTTAAAGGGATGAGGTTTGGGATGGTCTTGATGAAGGTACATCGAGCGTTAACTCAACAAGTGGCGTCATTTAAGTGGTAATGCCAAACTTATCCATTAAAAATTGTCAAATACTAAAATCCGAACATAGGTTCTTAAACTGGAATTTAAAGACAAACATAGAAAGTCTGGCTAACGCCTTAGGTAGCTTTCCACCAGGAAACAGATGAGCACCAAGATGAACATTATGGAAAATCGGGACTCAGCTCGAGCCATCTCTGTACGTGCATCAAATATCTCTCGATCTCCTTCCATCATGTCGAGGCGGGTGCTCAGATTTGCAATCAGGTCTTCCTAGTACTGCACCTGACCTAAAAGGCTGTCTATTCGCTGGCTTAACAGGTCATGCCTTATTCCATGTTCCATCCCTTGCCTCAGAAATTCTGCTGTCCTTACATACTGGTGAGTGGCATCCGCTGGAACTCCTATAGCACTGGAGGTCCCTATAGTCTGCCCAGTCCCTGGGTTTAGGTGATAGGGTCGGGAGTTAGGTAGGGGTCTCTCGGTGGTGATTCAGCTTCTCGGAGTCTCAATTCTGCTCCTAAGCCAATCTGCTATGCAGTTAAACATGGATCTGGCAGCTAGTCATATCGATGACTGGTGATGGGAACCCAAAGTATTCCTCTTGTGTTGACTCTTATTTGGGGTGATTCTTAGGGGAATGAGGAGGGTAAGAGACCATGTCTAGCACGAAAAGGTCGTATGTGTAATGGTAAGTTGTTAAGTACAAAGGTATTCATGAGTTTAAAAAAAAAAAAAAAACATTTGACTAATCATAACACCGAGTTCTAATAATAATATATTAGGAGTAACACTTGACCTATAAGTAGTGTACCCACGAAAAGGATTCCCAGGAAAGAGAGGTGGGTCACAAAGGACACACTGAAGTACTCAGTCTTTCCTTAGTCAGAATCTTTCATGGAGTTACACCCACTCTTCCAGCCATCATGTACAAGTGACATTATTACTTGAACTCATGGTTATGGTGAGAATTGTTAGGGATTGTGTCTTGTGGCTCAAGGGTGTGCTTCACCTATTGAAGCAGTTTCTTTTCCTCGGATGGTAAGGGCTAAGGGTTTAAATCCTTTGCAAATGATAATAATGGTGATAAAATTTCCAAGGTATAAGGATGAAGAGGTATAGTTGACTTAAATATTATTAAGCGTAAGTATAAAATATAAGGTTTAGACTTGTGTACCAAATTATAATAATTAAGCGGATGATGTTTAGATTACATTCATCTGGCGTATAGCCGAATGGATGCTATGACAAATCAAAGTGATTCAAGTTCTTATACTTTCAAGAAAACATGCTTTAGCCTATAGGTGAACACTCACTTCGAGAATTCCCAGGAAAGCATATGGATCCTTTGGTTGATTTGGATTTATATGAAATGCTTTCCTAGACAGAAGACCCAAAGTACAGGCATTCACCCTTCCAGATTGCACATGTTCTCTACTAATTTTCAGAACCCAAAACTTTGACGGGACTTGAAAATTTTAATAGGTATTGGATCTAGGAGTTTAAATCTTTTCATGAGTGAACAGTGATGATGTGTAAAGATGGAAGTGTGTATGTCAAAACTTAGGATAGCAACTAGTGATATCAAATAGGTATTGCGCAGGCAGTTCAAATAGTGTAACAAATTAGGTATTATAGTAGTAGCAGTTTTTGTGAACATGTAGGTTATCCAGTAATAAAGTACATAAGAAAAAAAAATCGTATTACATCATGCAATGTAATGAACCAGATAATATGTAAGATACTTACATAAGGGTATCCTAAGGTTATAGGCTATAGTCTAGAAATATGTCTCAAGTAATCCACATAGTTTCAAATAATTCCATGTAATCCTTAGATGGTTGTAGTTTATGTAAACAGAAATCGATAGATGTAGGTAAGTATGTGTACAAATGAGTATAAAGTGGAGTTCCTAATAAAAGACATGAGTTAAACTCATGTTTGGGGACTCCTAGGTTATAGTCTAGGTCATGTGTGTCTAATAACCTAATTCCCTATAACCATGGCTCTGATACCAATCTGTCACACCCCGGCCGGCGGCGGATTATACGCAGGGGCTGACGCGGTTGTTCAAAAGCTCATGATCATCTATTTAATGCGAAAGTATTTATTAATTCATATTAAATAATCCGTTACAAGAACAATGAAAGTCAAAAGTTTAACATATCATCAATTTCAATTCATTATCTAGGTCCAAGTCCTACATGAGCAGCAATGGCCTTAAGCAGGTACACCTGAAACATGCGAGTAAATGTCAACTACAAGTAGTTGGTGAGCAACATAGGTTTTGACACCAAACTAAAGTTTAGATATAGTTTACGATTCAGAAGATTCTAATGCAGATCTAAAGCATATCTAATAACACATAAGGCTCCAAGCGTACAGTTCAACCCTGGTAAAGAAATATAGCTGCCACAATCCCACGGATTGCCGTTTTGATAAAAAGGGTTAGATAACACCCGAAGTTTTATAGTTCACATGGGGAGATGCACCCATGACAATAGTTCACATCCAACATGGGGAGATACACCCATGATGATGGTTCACACCAACAACAACCCGCCAAGGTTATGTGGTAAGTTTAGTTTAGTTTCGGTTTCCCCTATAAATGATCATGTTAGGTACTGTCTTAGGCTCGCAACACAAGTTAATGAACGTACTGGCATGCATTCATGCAATGGTCACCAAATAGTTAAAGATATAAACATGTAGATCATAGCATAGAATCAAGTTAATGAATCGTGTAGATAAGATAGTTAATGCATGTTTCACCCTAAAACAAAAGCAGTAAAAAGGGGCTATGAATACTCACTTGAATGTAGCCAAAGATGATTGAGTTTGATAAGGTAGATGGATATCGTGAGGAATACTCACAACAAACCTACAAGATAGATTCGTATTCTAAGATTGAGATAGGTTGTACGAGATAATAAGATTTGAGGTTTGAAGATGGGTTTGTATATATTTTGGATTTAAAAGTAGTTTATATCACAAGTTTGAGATTTTTGAAGTGATACAGTCCTTTACATTCAGGTTCAACTAGAATATTTCATGAGTTTTAAAGCGACCAATTAAATAATCCAATAAGGACTTGTATATAATTTAAGTGAGTTAAAGAGATTTGTATAATCGTTTATTTAAAAATAATTGCTTAAGTTATTTAAATAATTATTCTTTGTCAAATCAATTATTTTTACGTTTAAAAGATTTTAATAACGCTTAATAATAACCATTATTAACTTATAAGATAAATTAGTAAATTCGTCTAAATAATGGATTTATTTAGGAATTTAGATTGGTTTATAACGTATTTATAATAAAAATTACACACAATGTTTTATGTCTTCAATTCATGAAAATAGGGAGATTAATATAATTTGAAATTTTAATTTGATTAAATTTTTAAATATTTAGATAATATGTTATAAGTTTAAAAGTAACTTTTAATTATACCTAAAATAAATAAAAGTCATTTTATAAATTTTAGATTTTATGGTTTTATGATTTTAGAATTTATAAAATTTTATTTAGAGTTTTAGGAATTTAAAATGTGTCAAAATGTAAATAGAAAAAAAAGTGGGTGGAGAGACTAGAACCCGGGTCTCTCCCCTACAAGCATTTGCACTTAACCAGTCCCGCCCGCTAGGGTTTCGCGAACATAATCTGATCGGAATGCTCTTAGCCAAATATTCCGGTGTGCCTTCTTACCCAATCCATGCCCGATCGAAACCCAAACCAAACCCCGCGATCGCGATGATGGTCATCAACACCAGGTTAGGGGTTTTGATTATTGGCCATGGGCGATTCTACGGTGTAGGTAAATTTCGAAATTAGTTAGTGTCGGATCGTCCAATCGGAGGTGGAAAGCCGTAACCCTAGATTAGAAACTTCGGTTTGAATTGAGGAATTTATATGATAAGATGTGTCGAAATCATAGGGTTTTTACAGGTTAAGGCCTCGCGAATCCCTCTGTGAAGTTTAATTTCATTTATGTCGAGTCTAAGGCTAAAAGCCCCAAAATCCGATATGAACGAACCCTAGTTTATGGATCGTGGACAATTTGATAGTAATGGGTCGAATTAACATAGGGTTTTTACTGCACAATGGCTCGCGATCCTAACCATATAGTTTAATCGGATTGAATTCAGGTCTAGACTGGTATTCGATTGACTCCGAATGTGATGAACCCTAGGATGGGTTCATCACTGGTTTGATGATTTGAGCCCAATTAATCATAGGGCTTCCAATGCATGTACTAAGGCGAAGCTAAGAGTACAAGAAATTACCGGAATTATACTCGAATTGGTGGTCCTCGACTGGGATGAGTTCTGACTGAGACTGGTTCGATCCCCGGTGATCTGGAATGCCTCCCTGGAGAAATTAGCGAGCGTAATGGTTTCGGTGGGATTTGTTTGTCATGAGTAAAGGGTTTGATTGCGACAAGGTTCACGAATTTTCGGGTTTGTTAGGCACAAAGGGACCTTCAACAGTCGCGGCTTTGATTGGCATAAAGGGGATTAATTCGAGATTAATGCCGATGCTAATTTGTTCAATAATGGTCGACTCCTTCATTACCATGCATATCAGTTACTAATCTCATCCAATTCCCGTTACAGGCCGCGAATTTGATCAAGAACATGCCTGTTTGACTTTCAAAAGTCAAAAGGCACAAGATTTCTTTAATTTTGACCTCGCAGAGTCAACGGGGTGAGTTTGGGATTTGTACATAATTGGTCCCTGAACTTTTAGTTTAGATAATGACAGGATTCGTCCCTGAGACTCGTAACGGAGTTACTGGACTTGATCTCGGATAGTCAAACTCGACGGGTGCGGGTTCAAAACTAAGTCCATTGTCTTAATTTCTTTTGTAATTATGTATATATATAAATTAATTTACTTTATAAAATTTATAAAAATTACATGTATTATAAATTTGAATGACTTGCTGAAAATTAATTAAAGACTTTAACAAATTTCAATTATATAACACATCTGTATACATGTATGTATAATCTACACATACATTAATGTTCATAATTTGTATAAAAAGAGTAGCATTACTAAATCGAGGTCTATAAGTTGTTGATTTAATTAGTAGTAATAAAATATATGAGTAGGGGGGTTACATCCATGATATGCTAGCATAAAAATGGAGGTTGAGTTAATGCAAAAATAATAGTAGGTACGGTATTTATGTGCTGTGTTATTATGAATAAAAGGAAAAAATATAGCCGGAAAAATCATGAATGTTACAAAATGTTAGCCTACTCACATCGCCAGAGTTGATAGACAGAGGTCAGGAGGCAATTAAACTTAAACAATCAGCTTCGGTTGCAAGCGCTTTAGTAATACATGAAACGTAGGTTAGCTACCTATAGATACATACTGAATGTACAATAATCTGGTAAACATTTATTTATATATTGAAACCTGTGAACTCACCAACCTCGTGTTGACATCTTTTCTTACATGTTTTCTCAGGTCGCTAAGTTAAGGCACAGGTGCACGACTAGGACATCCATGGAGTCCTATATTTAATTTCTTGTTTAATAAGACGTTTGGATTGTTTTCATTTATGTTTGGACTGGATTTTTGGGCGCGTTTGTTTTGTGCAATTACTTTCATTTATCGCTTCCGCATTTACTCTGAACGTTATGATATTTCTATTTAAGTCCCATATAGAGTCGTTCAATGTAACTTATGACTTAGATCCTGGTTTGTCACTTCCCAAACGGTAAAACTCCGTTAGTGGAATTTGGGGGTGTGACAATGTGAATTCTGCAAAGGGAAAAATTAATGGAAGTCTCAATGTCCATTATTACTTAGCAGAAGGAATTCTAACTTGCAGAAGCCCCCACAACAAAACAGATCAGGTGGACAATTTCCGTCTCGCACGTCCACTTCTGCTGGTTCATCTGATCCATCTTCATGGACATTTAAACCACCTTAGTTTACTACTGCTGCTACACCACCATCTGTAGAAATGAACAAACCACCATCTGCTCTGGATCTGCAAGTATTTGAACAGTTCAGACAGTTTCTTGTGGCCAACCCTACCGCTATGTCTGCTGCGGGACTGTCTTCATCCGGTACCTTAGGTATTTCGTCATCATTATGGATTTTGGATTCTGGTGCCTCACATCATATGTCTCCCTATCTGTCTTCTTTCTTTCTTTGTCTTCTGTCTCTCCTGTTTTTGCATGTCTGCTAGTGCTACATCCATGTTGGTAGAGGGTGTTGGATCTGTGTCTACCCCTCATGTGTCTCTCAATGATGTCTATTATATTCTGAAGCTTGCCTTAAATCTTGCTTCAGTCAGTCAATTGTGTAAGTCTGGAATTTAGGTTTTCTTTTGTGACACTGTTTGTGTTGTGCAGGATCAACACACTAAGAGGGTGATTGGGATCGGTCGTAGGGTGGGAGATTTATTTGTCTTAGAAGAATTCAAAGTGCCTGCACCCGGTGTTGCTGCCTCCGGTGTTGATTTATCTTCCTTTTGTTTAAGTCATTTGTCTTCTGAATTTTGTATTTGGCATTCTCGTTTGGGACATGTGTCCGCATCTCGTTTAAAATTTTTGGTTTCTTCAGGTGCTTTGGGTCAGTTGCAAACTTGTGAAATTTCTGATTGTAGTGGTTGTAAACTTGTCAAATTTTCTACTTTATCTTTTGATAAAAGTATTTCTCACTTTGTTGCACCATTTGATATTGTTCATTCTGATGTGTGGGGACCATCACCAATATCTACTAAGAGTGGTACACATTATTATGTTTCCTTTACTAATGATTACACTCGTTATACCTGGTTGTACCTTATGAAACATAGATCTGAGTTCTTTGACATTTATAAAACATTTAGGGATTATGTTCAAACGCAGCATTCGGTTGTGATAAAGTGTTGCAGGTGTGACTTAGGGGGTGAATACCCCTCTAATGATTTTACTCAGTTGCTTGCATCAGATGGTACCATACACCAATCGTCTTGTACTGACACCCCTCACACAGAATGGTGTTGCTGAAAGGAAACATCGCCATCTTATGAAAACCGCCAGTTCATTCCTTTTATCTGCTGAGGTACCTAGTGTGTTTTGCGGAGAAGCACTCCTGATCGCCCAGCATGTGATTAATAGGATCCCTACTTCTCACAGTGATGGGATGTCTCCATTTGAAAGTCTTTTCGGTGAACGCCCAGATTATGGTGAGTTACGGGTCTTTGGATGTACTTGCTTTGCTCTCCGTTCTCATGTTGAACGAGACAAATTGACAAATAAGTCAGCATTATGTGTTTTGTTAGGCTATGCCAGTGGTCCCAAAGGATATGGCACAGGACAGAAAGGATATCGTTGTTTTGATCCTTTAAGTCAGAAGTTATATGTATCAAAGACATGTTACATTTCTTGAACATATTCCCTTCTATTCGATTCCAGCTAAGTCACATGATGTAACAAAGTCAGATCTTCAGAACATTGATCCTTTTGCTCGCAACACTGATATCTCAACCTCTGATGTTCCCAATTCGTCTGTTAATCCTAATATGCATGCTCCAGATACAGTTGTTGCACATGATGTTCCAGCTCATGAACCTTCCACATCACCCGGCACTAATGTTAATCATCCACCTCTGAGAAAGTCTACTCGTGAATGTAAATCTACTCAACTACCAGATTTTGCATACTCTGCTTCGTTTAGTTCATTTATCGTGAGCATTCATCATCTGTCTGAACCAGAATCATATAAAGAGGTTGTCTCTAACACTCTATGGCAAAATGTTATGGCTGAAGAGCTCACAGCCCTTTATCAGACTCACACCTGGATTTGGTTCCACTACCACCAGGTAAACATAAGGTTGGTTGTCGTTGGGTATATAAGATTAAGACAAAGTCTGAAGGCTCTGTTGAACGATACAAGCCTAGACTTGTTGCAATAGGATATTTGCAAAAGAATGGTATGGATTATGAGGACACCTTTGCCCCTGTGGCAAAAATAACAACGGTTCGTACTTTAATTGTTGTTGCGTCCGTTCGACAATGGAAGATCTATCAAAAGGATGTCAAAAATGTTTTTCTAAATGGTGATCTTCATGAGGAGCTTTACATGACTCCACCCCCGAGAATAGCTCATCAGCCCGGTGAAGTCTGTCGGCTTCGAAAAGCTCTATATGGGCTCAAACAGGCCCCTCGTGCCTGGTTTGAGAAATTCTCTACAGTTATCACTTCCCTTGGTTTTCTTCCTAGCAATCATGATTCGGCATTATTTGTTCGATGTATGAATGCTGGACGCATTCTCTTGTCTTTATATGTGGATGACATGATTATTACATGTGATGATTATGATGGCATTGAATCTTTGAAACGTGACTTGGCTCACCGTTTTGCTATCAAAGATTTGGGATTATTATGGTATTTTTTGGGGATTGAGGTAGCTCAATCTAAAAAGGGATATCTTCTCTCTCAGACGAAGTATATTTCTGATCTGTTTCAACGTGCGAGACTTTCTGATAACAGAACTGCAGACACTCCTCTTGAAACCAATGCACGTTACTCTCCCACTAATGGTGTTCCTCTATCTGATCCGAGCCTATATCGTACCATTGTAGGCAGTTTGGTTTATCTTACAGTTACTCGCCCGGATATTATTCATGCTGTTCATGTGGTTAGCCAATTTGTTACCGCTCCTACTTCTGTTCACTGGGGAGCTGTTCTTCGTATTTTGAGATATCTTCGTGGCACTCAGTTTCAAAGTCTTTTGTTCCCCTTCTACATCTTCTCTGGAACTGCGTGCCTATAGTGATGCTGATTGGGATAGTGATCCCAATGATCGTAAATCCACTACTGGTTTCTATATTTTCCTTGGTGATTTCTTAATCTCATAGAAAAGCAAGAAACAAGACGTTGTATCTCGGCCCTCCATGGAGGCTGAATATCGTGCTATGGCTGTGACTACATGTGAAATTGTTTGGTTACGATGGCTTTTAGCAAATATGAGGGTTGTCGTTTCCTCGCCTACCCCATTACATTGTGATAATGTCTTTCATGAACGGACAAAACATATTGAGATAGATTGTCACTTTACTCGTCATCCTCTTCAGCTCGGGACCATCTCACTTCTTTTTGTTCCATCAGCCTTGCAGATTGCAGATATTTTCACCAAGGCTCAATCGGCATCTCGGTTTTGGTTTTTGTGTGACAAACTCTCAATGTTTGTTTTTATTGTATTATGAGTTTGAGAAGGGATGTTAGCATAATAAGTTGGTATGGGCTCTGTTATAGGCTTTAGCCCAAGCCCAATTTGCTTTCTATTTAATGTTATCTTCATCTTAATTTGTAAGAAAATCTTCATTTGAATAACATTGAGCTCTATCTTTTCTCTGTACATGTTTGTTCTTCAACACCTACAACCACATAAAAAAATCAAATAATAATAACAAACCGTCAGTTTCCTACCCAAAATCCCCAATTTTGCGTGGTGGATGAAGCAAAAAATCACAATTTTGATTCCATAATTCACAAACCCATAAATTAGAACATGAAAAATAACATAAAACCAATAAAATGAAATCCTTATGCACTCAAAACACCACCAATGAAATTAGACGTAATTTGATTGATAAAACCCTAAACCTCAAATCAAACTTACGTCAAGATCAATCAAGAATATGAGTTGAAAACACAAACACAGATTAGAAATGAAATCTTTATGACGTACCTGGATTGTGGAAGAAGGGAGGACACTATCGTGGAGGTTGGGAGCGGCTATGAATGTGCGAAATAATCCATTTAAAGGATTTTGGGTGTCGTCGATGGAGAAGTGGCGGCGGTGGAAAGTGGCTTGAAAAGGCCGGAGCTCTAGCGAGCTAAAGGCACATCGACGGTGGTGGTTGTTTTTGGTTGTTGAATGGATCGAAACTTTAGGGTTGGTGGAGAAGAACATAAAGGGAACAAAATGATAAAAGTTGTTGATGAAGACACGTACACCCTACGTGGAGAAATTATCATGCTATTTGATGCTTGTATCATATGCAGAAAAAGTTGGAAATTTGCTACAGTAACAAATGTGAGCATGGGGTATTTGCCTTTTAATATTTATTTAATTTTACATCCTTAGCGGTTATAAAAAGAGAAAATCGTCAAAATGTACATCTTGACCAAAAAAGTTGACAAAATGTACATTGAAAAGTCAAATTTTTTAAAATACACAAATCTGATTTGGACCAATATGAACTTAACACGCAAGCAAAAATCGTATTGAAGGCTTCTTCATAGCCGGCCAGTTGTTAACACGGAGGCCTCCCACGTGTATAAACCCGGCTAAAATTGGGCTGGTACAAACCCAAACGACTCACATGTAGCCGGTAAAACTTTTTTCCAATCAAATACCGCCACGTGTAACCCCCGAGCCACCATCCTACCGGTCCAAGCTGATCTCGGCTGCCCCACAGTCGGCTCAAAAATAATATCCAATCAATTCCTTACACGTGTGCACATGTAGCCATTTCGGACTTTTTGTAGCCGGGTAAAAATATAGCGGCTAAGGAGTAGGGGGTCGGTTACTCCTTAACCGGGTCAATAAACGTGGTAGGCCCCCGTGTTGACACCTGGCCGGCTATGGAGAAGCCTCCAAAACGATTTTTGTCTGCGTGTCAAGTTACTATTGGTCCAAATCAGATTTGTATATTTTAAAATATTTGATTTTTCAATGTATATTTTGTCAACTTTTTGGTCAAAATTTACATTTTTACGATTTTCTAAAAAAAAACTTTTGATTGAAAAACGAGGACTCCCCAATATTTAAGGGTTTCCCCGTCAAAAAGTCAATGGGTTTTTGCTTCTCCCGATTTTTTTTATTACGAGGTTTATTTGTTTTTGCAAATATTTAATTTGTTCACATCATGCTACTTTTTAGAGTTTTTTGTTTCAAATTAGTTTTTTTTAAATGCAAATTTTATTAATAAAATGGCACTCGTCAATTAAGGAGAAACACCCAAATGAAACAAGACCATTAACAAATTAATGTACTTGCAATATTATTTGCTAAAAATGTGTTGACTTAAAAATATTTATCAAAATTGTGTTTAAATTGTGAAATTCAAAGAAAACTTTATTTGCTAGTTTGTAAAATATATCTAGAGCCCCATGTAAAATGGCATCAAAGTTTTCAAATTTAGGGTTTTGATCATGAACAATTTCAAGAAACTTATCAAGATGCATGCTTTATAGCCTTTCTAATTCATCTCTAACATAAAACTCTATATACATACATATTGATTCCATTTCCATAACATCATATATATCTAATCTACATCAGTTCCTCATCATTCTCACTGCAAGTTCTTGAAGCTCGCCCAAATCACTTTCAGAAAGCCTCTTCTTGAAGAACTCATGATCATCATCATGAAAGTTTCTGCTTTGAATCTCGTGAATCGCCATTCCATCATTGCTTTGATTAATCGACTCCATCGAACTTTGAGGTGATGTGTTGAAGTTCATGAAATTCGCAGCATTCATGTAATTTTGATAAGCTATTGCTCCAGCCATGTTTGAAGACCCTGGTGCCATTTGAGCTCTGGCTTGCATCAATTGTGCTTGTAAACATGCAACCTAAAGTTTCATTAAATTGGTCAAAAAGTGAAGGATTAATTAATTGTGGTTCATGAATGAAATAAATGAAAATTTTGTTATGTTCACAGGAAAAAGTAGAAAATATATCTAAGTGGAGAACTAAATTTGTTAATCGTTTATAATTTTTATTTTCCTTGGAGAAAATTAATTTATGATTAAAATTAGAAAATTTAAAACATATAAAAAAACTAGTTAGAATATATTATAATAAACTTTACTATAATTAAAATTAATTTTATGAATTAGAAATTTTTAAAACATATATAAAGAACTTTTAAATCTAAGAGATAATATATTAGTTATTATAATAAACTTTACCATAATTAAAGTTAATCTATGATTAAAATTAGAAAATTTAAAACATATAAAGAACTTATAAATTTAATTTAAGACATAATATATTAGTTAGAATTTGTTCCGATTTCCAATTTGATTAGCTTTTTACTATAATTATCATCATTTTATATCTTATAAATAATTAACCAGTTTATTGAATAATGAACACCCGTCACATATTATGTATTATTAATTAGATACTTATAGTAGTAAATTAAAGATATTACAAAAGAAAATTCTAATCAAATCATAATTTAAAAAAAAACCTAACTAATATTTTTCCTAAAAATATATAACCTGAACATTTAATTCTCATTATTTATACCTGTTGTTGTAAGGCGAAGATATGTGAAACACAACCATAAACAGGATCTTTGATCCTAGCTTGAGCTTCATAAGCAATGGTGACCACCACCTCACAGCGGTCGGCCGCCGCCACATGGTGCAACAATTTGGAAACGTTGCTTGCACCAAACACCTTGTGAATGGCGGCGAACCGAGCCGGGCCTTGTTCGGAGCAGAAATAGGGTGCAAAGATGCAATCAGAAGTGCATTTTCTTCTAAGAAACTTGCATGCACCACAAGGTGAACCACTTGCTGCGGTGGATGCCATGGAAGAAGATTGGAAGCTGAAGAAGAATTAAGATGGGTGCACACGAGGGGACTTGAAAATGGTGAAAAAAATAGGGGATTTAAAGGTGGGATGGGAGACATAGAAGGTTTGTATGTAGGGTTGTAAACAGACATGTAGAAATGATTTTTGACTTTATTCCATCATTACTATTTAATATGTTATTTGTTTATTTTTATTTGGTGGGTTAGTGGTAGAGGAAAATTTTTTATGATGTTTTCCCGATTCTCATTGAAGGAGGGAAAAGAAAGGAAGAAAAGAAAACCCTTGTTCCAGAGTGTTTTTTAAGATGGAGGAAGAAAGAAAATGAAAGGAAGAGTGTTCAATAGTTTTTTTTAAATGAGATATAAAGGGAAAACAAGTTTTATCTCCATTCTCCCAAATTGGAGAGATTTGGAGAGAAAAGAAAAGAATGAAAAACGAATCTTTTTTTTTCTTCTCTTTAGTAAACTCGAGAACACAGCGTTAAGAACACAAAAGTTTGAGAAGATAATGGGTTCAAGTCGCACTCCCAACAGGAATTGCGAAATTTGCTTTAGATAAGTGCTGGGACGTTGATGTGACAAATAATTGGGGTGGTGGTCCAATGATAGAGGCAAAGCTTTCAAAACACTTACAAACACATAATGGTCATGGGTTCAAATCCCACTAGATGAAGAAATTTGTCTTTTAAAAAATAATAATAATAATAAAAATCACCTAAATATTAGTTTTCATGTTTAGTCGGTTTAAAAAGCAAGAAAAGATATCTACTTTTCCCAGCCCGCTCTTTATATTACATATCATTATTCTTATAATTACACTAAAAAACATTATTTTTTCTACCTTTTATCTCTATTTTTCTCTCTCCTTATCCTTATTCTTATAATTATACTAAAAACCACTACTTTTATCCTTATATTTATAAAAACCTTATATCTTTTCTCTCTCCTCCACTCACAATCACTTTAAATCACTCCATAAAATATACAAAACTCACTCACATAATTATAAGAAACGGGTTGTAAATGCTCTAATACCACAACTATTGTAAAACTAAAATTTGGATTTTTGTTATTTGTTCTTTATTTAATGATTAATAATAGTACTGGCATTAGGTAAAAAGGTTAAAATTTTGTATTAAAACGAGTTATTTTCTCTATTCCGGTCAAATTAACAGGTCATTAAGTTAGTTTGACCCGTCAACATTTTCTTGTTTGACTTCTTTTAAAATGTGAGTATTAATATAATTAAAAATTATACTATTTGAATAATACTAAGATTAAATTACAGAAAGCAACTTTTAAGTATATATTAAATTACACCCGTAGATCTTTGTCTTCATTAATTACGTTAGACACCCTTTATCTAAATTGTTTGTATCAAATTATAACATTTAGACTAACAGATGTTAGATTTTTCAGTTAGTTTTGTTTGTTTGTTCCTATCCGTTTTCGTTTCCAGATCCACACACATTCGATAGAAACTTTGATTAATGTTTTTGCCTATAATTTGACTTAAAAGCAAGAAGATAAGATTGAAGACAGTGGTATTGATTAGCATTATTCATGTTTAAAATTAGTTGCAATCACACAAAACGTGATTACGGTAAAAAAAATTATGAAAAAACGTGATTACATAAAAATAATTACGTAAAAACATGATTACGTAAAAAAAAGCACGCATGAAGTGTGATTATTTTAAAAAAATTGACATTTATACCCTTTTTTATCTGGACGACGAGTTATTTTTCAAATTAATTACGTTTATGCCACCGCGTTATCCCCAACCTTAGATCATATTAATCGGACGGTTGGAGGCCCTTCGTACGATTTAGGTTCTTTGTACGGTAACCGTCCCCTGTGTGTGTGTATATATATATATATTAATTTGTTAATCTATACTATATGATAAATAAATGTTTTGAGGGGACACTTGTCACTCACATATTCATCCTCAACATTTTTTTCCCGCTTCTCTCTCCTATTAATTATACAAGTTTTTTTTAATTTTTTTATAATTTTTGTTTCCCGCCTCTCTCTCTTATTAATTATTCAAAATTTTTAATTTTTTTATAGTTTTTGTTTCCTATTAAATAATAATGATTTTTAAAATTACTTTTATAAAACGTTTTTTATTTAAAAAAAAGGTTTATTCATAAAACATTTTTATAATTTAAACATTTCTTCATTCTTTTCTATAAAAAATTTTAAAAAAATAACTATATAACATTTTTAGAATTTACAAATTTATATAGGAACTGGTGTTTTATAACAATTTGTATTTATTCAACCTATGTAATGCATGGGTTTTAACCTAGTATAAGAATGAAGGGTAAATTAGTCATTTACATGCCATTTAACTGAAAAATCTAACGTCGGTTAGTTTAAAGGTTATAACTTGATACAAACCATATAGATAAAGGGTGTCCAGTGTAATTAATGAACATTAAGGTATACGAGTGTAATTTAATATATACTTAAAGGTTGTTTTATGTAATTTAGTCTAATGCTAATATATTTTTTTGCAAGTAAAACAGTTTTATTAAGTGATTGTAACGATTTATATTATTTGAAAAATACTACTTTTTATATGTAAAACAATTTAAGTGATTGTAAAAATCTAATTCATTCAACCAATTTGAACAGTTTTTGTCATTTGATATTTATATATTACTCGTAAGTCGTAAGATAAGATACTTGTATTGTATTTTATTATTTTATCTTATTTTACATGTTTTATATTTCTAATAACAAAATAATGAGATGTTATAGAAGTTGCAGTTATGATCCGTTCCCAGGAAATGAGTTAGTGAGTTGTGTTATATTTTATTATTTTATCTTAAAGAGTCAATTTGGTAAATTTTATAAACTTAACAAAAAATAAAATGTATCAAATAAATCAAACTAGTGAAAATCGAATGTAAATACCTACAACTTATAAATTTATTTTACTAAAAGTAATCGGATTATTTTAAATAATTTAGATGTAATCAACTAATCAAGTTAATAATATTACTAATCTATACTATATAATAAATAAAGGTTATTTCGTGTCATGTATCGCCTCCGTATTCATTCTTGTCATTTTTTCCCGGCTCTCTCTTATTAAATACACTTATATCTTTTAATAGTAATATATTTAAAAAAAAAATACTAAAGGTGGTGCGTTTGGACCAACGAGATTCTCCATTCCGCTCGCTCGTCAGTTCTTGTAAACGGGTCCCTTTCGTTTGAATTTAACAGCGAAAAGGGTGTCCGCCAAGGAGACCCGCTATCCCCATTTTTATTCTTAATTGCTATGGAAGTTTTCTCTAGCTTGTTAGCCAAGGCGGGTGAAGCAGGTTACTTATATGGGTTTCAAACCCCTAATGGTGTTCCGATTATTTCTCACATGCTATTTGCAGATGATGCTATTATAATTGGCGACAGGATGAAAAACAATGTGGCCAACATTGCTAGGATTCTTCCCTGCTTTCATCTATGCTCCGGGCTAAAGATTAATCTGAATAAGTCAAACTTGTATGGTGTGGAACTTGCACCTGACGAGATCGACCAAATGGCTGTCACACTTGGTTGCAAAAGGTCTACTCTTCCTTTTACTTATTTGGATATTGTGGTGGGTGCAAATATGAATAGGATATGCAATTGGGGTCCAGTTCTGGGAACATTTCAAAAAAGATTGTTACTTTGGAAAGCCAAAACTCTTTCCATCGGAGGGAGGTTGACCCTTCTTAAATCAGTAATGGAAAGCCTACCATCTTATTATTTCTCCCTCTACAAAGCCCCCTGTAAAGTTATTAATGATTTGGAATCTATCCGTAAAAAATTTCTTTGGAGTGGAAGCGAAGACACTAAAAAGATACACTGGGTTGCTTGGGAAAGAGTCACAAAACCTAAAAAATATGGTGGCTTGGGCTTATGCCCACTGGGAGATACAAACAAGGCCTTGCTTGCCAAATGGGCTTGGCGTTTTAAAACCGAGGAAAAACGTTTGTGACATAAAGACTTTTTTGGTCCATGGTACCGCTAAAAAAGTCCCTCGCGGGGCCTTGGAACAACATTTCCAGGTTGGTCTTAAATTTAAAGTTGGATGGTATCTTTTTTATCGAATTACATCAGAGGTGCTTTCGGTTCGGGTAACAAGATTAGTTTCTAGCTAGACCCTTGGGTTACAAGCGTTCCATTGAGAATCAACTTTCCTAATTGTTTAGATTAGAAAAAAGGAAAAAATGCAGGATTCGGGATTGCTACACTTGGGAAAACCAATCTATCTCTTGGAAATGGAGATGGTCTCGTTCCCCGCATTCAACAGTTGAGCTCTCTAAATGGCAACAATGTCAAATCCTTCTCGGCCAAGTCTAAGCGCCTAACGAAGAAGACAAGTGGGTGTGGGAGGGTGATGACTCGAAAACCTTCTCTATTAAATCCGTTAAACATTTTATTCCTAAAAATGATAGTTCGATGGAACTATACAGGTTCAAATGGTGCAACTGGGTTCCTTATAAATGTAACATCTTCGGTTAGAGGGCGAAAATGAATCGAATTCCCACCCTAGCTAGGGAAGCTAGGGAAACCGCGGACCACCTCTTCACCTGTTGTTACATTGCCTCGGTTATTTGGCAACATATTAGCAATTGGTGTAAGATTGATCCTATATTCTCATTTTCGGTTCGCGACATTTTTGAAATCTATAAGCAGGTTCCAAAGGAAGACTATCAAAAGGATATTATTCACGACATATTGGTGATCGCATGTTGGTGCTTATGAAAAGCAAGAAACGAGTCACTCTTTTCCAACACGGAAGCAAATCATAGGAAAATAATGGAAGATATTAAGGCCCTTGGTTACCTTTGGTTTAGTAATCGGTCTAAACCATTATCAATCTCTTGGTTAGATTGGTGCAATTTCCACTTTGTGTAATTATGTTGTAATTGTTCTTTGTTTGGTTGGCCTTTTGGGGCGTTTCTAATAAAGTTTGCCTTTCAAAAAAAAAGTTGTTTTAAACAACTGCCATTCTAAACAAAATGTTTTAAACAACTTGAGCTTATATATATTAATTTATAATTTAGAAATACGTTAAAACTTTATGGTTGAATTTGTAAACAAGTTTGACGATTAGGGTGGACGGGGTGGACCTCGACTTTGAGCTTGGGTTCACAATAACTATTCATAATTAAATATCTAAAAATATATTTTCTTTTTATATCATTATATAATAGGAGAGAGAAGCAGGAAATTAAAGGTAAAAAGGCACCGGTTATTGACATATGTCCCTCATTTAATATGATAGAGAGACGAAAAATAAATGTGAAGAGATAGCAGAGAGTGACATGTGTTCTTAGAGTATGAGATATACTCTCACTTGGCTCTACCAAGTGAGAGTACCTTTTCTACTACATAGGCGCCACATCAGATTTGTATACTCATCACTTGCCTCTTACTTGGCAAGGAGTATACTCAACTCAAGTGAGCATTAAATGATATATTATAAAATATTCGTTTTTTAAATAAAGTATTCACTTAGAGATAAATAAAAGTTACATAAAAAAACATAAATAAAAAATTACATAAAAAATAACATAAATAAAAATTACATAAAAACTAATTTTGCGAACGTTCGAAAATATGCTCAATCAAGTCCGCTTTCAAAGCGTGATAAACTTCTCGGCTTCGTATTTCTTGACGGTTGCTTCGCTTTTTATCTTCGTCAATTTCTTTGTACATCACTTGAAGATGAAGAGGAAGATGATGATGCCATTTTGATTAAGTTTGTGTTTGAATTGGTGAAATAGAGATAATAATTTGGTATATGATTGTGTTTGTATATGTAGTAGTTTTTTTTAATGGGTCAAACCCCTCCAACGGTCAAAAGTGCTCCCAACGGCTATATTGAAACGGTCACAATGGTTTTTCAACGCGTGAGAAATCTCACGGAACAACACTCACGCACCCTTCACGTCGTGACCACCCTCACACCTACCCTCGCGTGAGGGTATACCCATTACCCTTATAGTTACTTATTTTTTATAATAAGAATTTTGCCCCCACGCGTTGCGGCGGGACGTGAATACCGCTTTGCAAACTTCGTTACGCACGTTGCGGTGGTAATATTAACATGAAGTTATGGTGACTCGGTTCTGGAGACCGAAACATGGATAGAATACAATTGTATAACGACACTTGACGTTCTTCGATCGGTATCGGTTTCATTTTTCATGGTACCAACGTGTTACTGTCAGTCGATATAACTTATGATAATAAATGGGGGGAGACGGACCTTAAACGGTTGTGGCGGTGGCATTAACGCGCCTAAGCAAAAAAGAAACATCTTTAAATACATAAAAGAAACATATGAAGTTACGGCGAGTCAGTTGTTGAATTCGAATCATATATAAAATACAATTTCATAATGGTACCTGTTTTGGGTAAAAATTATGTAAAATAACTTTGTAACCAAACTTCGTAAGTGAGGTAGTGTGCTTGTTGAATTTGTAAAGAACGAAATAGATAAAACAGTAAATCAACACGAGTGTTTAAGAGAAAACTCTTTGATCCTTGATGATCTCCGACATAAAACCTCGGGAGCCGACTAAACGTCAGGTTGCCTTGATAGATTTTATAAAATTGAAGTAAACGAATACAATGAGAGCGAAATAAGATCGTTTGCTATGTGTTACAGAAGATTGCGAGTGATTTGTGTGTCGTCCTATACGATCCTATCGCTAATTAAATGCAAAAAATGATCTCAACTAAATATGCGAGAATAATGGCTTGACTCTATCTTCCTCTTGTGACCTTTGTGAGCTCATTCGCATACATTCCACACGTGGTCCACGTCTACTGACCGAATCTTCAAGAGAGATTAAGTCCACGCACGTTTACCTGTAAATATAAATCGAAATATAGGACAAATAGCCGTTAGCAATAATATTCAGGATACTGAAGTTATCAGGATATCGGATTCTGGATCATGTATCATTCATGATCCTTCTTGAAATTCATCCCATAACAATTTTCCCCAAAATTTGATAGCTGTACACGCGAGTTACAACTGTTAAGTTTTCAAATTTCGAATTTTGAATTTTAACCGGTTGCTTGATAAGACGTGGTGCGAGAAACGAGGCTTTAATGCATCGTCGTTCGAGGCAGTTTCCATTGTGACTCTTCTATAATTACTTTTCTTCTTTTCTAATCCCGAATTCATCTTCTCCAAATTTCTCTGGGATCTGCAGTAACAAGATTGTTCTTCTGTTAACCTTTCTGATTTTTTGCGTCAAAAATGGCTAGAAAGAATACCCGATCATCTTCATCTTTCGACGATCTTTATAGTCAAAACTTACTAGCTAATTCGGATTCCAAAAAATGTACTTTCACCGATCTTGATATCCATTCCCTCGAATCCGGAGGCTTTTTCCCAAAAAAATACTATTTTCAAATCCTTTGATCCCAGGACTAGAGCATATTTTACTTCAGAGAGTTGGGTTTGTTTTCCGTTTTCCCTTTTTCTATTGGTTTCTCGTACCCCTTTCCTGCTCTTACCACCGAGTTCTTTAGGAAAACCGGTCTGAGTTATGTCCAAACCATGCCTATGGTTTGGCGAACTCTCTATACTCTGGAATTTCTGATTCGTCACCATGCCATTGATTTCTTTGTTTCGGAACTGGCACACGTCTATAACCTAAGAAGTCATGGCTCTTCGTGCTTTTTGTTTCAAATCAGAACTGGCATGACGAATTTGATTTTGAAAACAACTCAGAATGATTCCAACTGAAAAAATAACATTTTCTTTGTGAGGAGGGATTCAATCCCTGATGGGGATAAGTTGCTAGTCAAATGGATCGTGAAGGGTAGATTCTGTCTTGTAGGATCCCTATAACTTTGACATCAAGAATATTGATTATTGATTTCCTTTTGTCTTACAACGCCAAAGTTTTCTGACCTACCTCCTGCTTCCTCTAAGACAGCCAAGAAAGTTGCTGCCTTCTACAGTATCGAACCCATCGAGAGGACCTTTAAGTTCAGAATTCCCTCGGTTGAAGCGAGTCCAGAAGGTTCTTCCTCCAATTCCGAAATATTTGGTAAGAAATAGAATACCATACTATTTTATTTGTTAATAATATGACAAATATTTTAAACTGTTATTCCAAAATAGATGTACGAAAATCCAGTTCCAAGTTTGCTTTGGATGACATTGACAGCATGGTTTCCAGGGGTAAAGCCATAAAAAAGGAGCCTAAGCAAGCCGCTACTCGAGCACCCAAACTAGATGCTTCGAAGCCGGAATCTTCCATTGTTCAGCCTAAGCCATCGTCTAAAAAGAAGCGAAAAATCACCGATCCTGCTGAACTGGCTATTCGGGAATGCTCTGACTTCGCTGATGCTCACAAGAAGTTGCACAACCTCAGCCATCTAGTAAGAATCACTCATTATCCTGGATCCTGATCTTAATCCTGCATGTAAGTTAACATATATTTTATGTATAATAGGCTATGGACAAAATGGCTATGTTTTACGATCAGCTAGCTAAGGAGGTTGGGGTGAACAAGCTGAAGATTGCTGAATTGCAAAGGAGCGAAGCTGCCAAGAGCAAAAAGCTATCTGAAGTCACCAAGGAGCTTAGCAATGCGAAGGAAGAACTGCAGGATGCGCATCTCCAACATGCCCGGGATCTTGACGAGTCCAATGAACAGGCTAAAGCTTCAGCCGCGATGTCCATATTCCAAGCCAGGATCAAGATGGCTAAAGAAGCTGAGGACAAGGACTTTGATAGGGCTACTTGGGATGTGTAGGAGTGGAAGAGGCTTGTTGCTGAGCTGGGAGGGGAGCCAGTGCTGGAAAAGGATGTGAGCACATTGGTGGCTTAAGATTAGACTGAGGGTTCAGCGAAGGTAGCCGAGGAGCATGGAGCTATTGATGCTGGAAAGCAAGTTGATCAGGGTGATGAGGGTAATGGTGCCTAGACCCGAGCCCTGGTATTTGTGGTTGTTTAACTTTGATCATGTTGAGCTGTTGAACAATTTTATTTTCTTTGCTTTTGGGGATCCCTTAGACGGATAGACAATTTGACAATCCGTGTCCTGGGAAGATGGTTCCTTTTTTAGATGAAACCCGGGACACACTTTAACTTCCTGCACTTAGAATGGTAATTAGTAGCTTTTGACTGTCATGATTGTTGTTTGGTTTGTTTTGAAATGTTTTTGATAAATCGGGATCCCTAAGAAGTTAGGATATAGAAAAATAGTTTTAGAATTATTTTCAGGATACCGGATCTTAATAATTAGTCATATTAGAATTTTATTAACCTTTAACTTAGGAAAGTTTAGTTTTGATAAATAGAACAAATCATGACTTAGTCAATTAAATTTTGATTCTATCTTTAATGGTGAATTAATAAGTAGCCTCAAGTATAAAAATTGAAATGGATAGATACACTTACCAAACCTTTGACAAGCATTCTAAAGTGTTATAACCTTCGGTTGTCCCCTGTGTTTGTTTGTCAAATACATCGTATGATCAGTAATTGAATATCAGGATTCTTACAAGTCTTCAATCTGATTAAGAATCTTGAGCTTAGCATATTAATGCTAAGTATTTGACATGTGATAAGTTAAAATCATGGGCCAAGCCAGCTAAACGTGGGCCAAGCCAGTTTTGAGCTAGCATGAAAACGCTAAAAACCTTAGGAGTAACACATCTGTTATTATCGTAGGATTCAAGATATAGCCAACAGTGATGAAATTATCAGCCACTTTTACATGGACCGGTAGCAGCACCTTGAACTATACTTGAATGTCGTGCGCTACATGCGGAGTGTTCAAACTCAATTGTCACACCCCCAAATTCCACTAACGGAGTTTTACCGTTTGGTGCATGACAACCCAGGATCTCAGTCATTAGTTACATCAAACGACACTATATGGGACTCAAATTGAAATATTATAAAAGTTCAGAGTAAATGCGGAAGCGATGAATAAAAAGTAAATGCGCAAAACAAACGCGCCCAAAGTCTAGTTCAACATAACATAAATAATATAGTTTAAATGTCTTGATTAATAAGAAATAATATTAGGACTCCATGCATGTCCTAATCGTGCACCTGTGTCTTAGCTTAGCGTCCTAAGAAAACATTTAAGAAAAGTGTCAACACTAGTTTGGTGAGTTCACAGGTTTCAATAAAGTCATAGAAGCGTTTAACAAATTATATTCATTCAATATGCATATCTATAGGTAGCTAGCCTATGTTCCTGTTTTACTAAAGCGCTCGCAACTGAAGCTGACTGCTTGTTTTTGTCCCGCCAGGTCTATCAACTTTGGCAAAGTGAATAGGCTAACATTTCACCCGTTCGACCTCCAATCGAGTTAGCGAGACTAACGCGGGTGTGGCCTGTCAAACCCAGTAGTACTATTAAACATTACCTCACTAAATCCATATTAACGGTCCGATGTGTATGAGGACTTTCCTGATAGTGTGTTACGCTTAGTCTTAACAGTGATATCATATGAGTTTCAATAATAAAAAAGTAGTTGTGACATGTTTTCTCCCTCAAATTAAAATAGTAAAAGGGGCCGTGCAACTCACCTGAGTTGCGTAGATAGATTCACACGAGAATGAGGTTTGGACCTCAAGTGTTAGCCCGAAACTTCTTACAAATGCCCTAGAATTATAACATAATAATTAGGGATATAATAGGATTTGTGAGGACGACACGGAAGGTTGAACGTCCTAAAAACGCTCTAATTATCAAGGAGTAGAAAACATGTCCACGAGAATTAAAGGATTTCTTAACATAATATTTAAGATAAATACGTTACGCGACGATTGACAATAATAATATAAAATATATTCGAGCGTTTGTACTATTAAACTAATGGCTAGGAAAATAATATAACTAACATATTATTTTTAGATTTAACAAAATATCACAATAAACAAACTGTGTGACAAAATAATAAATTTGTTATTTTTTTATTCAAGGATATAAACGAGTGTAAATAATATAGATAATTATATTATTTATTAGCTTGAAACGTTACACGAAGTTTATAAACGAGATGATAATAGTATAAAAATATATATTATTTTTAATTGAAATCACGGGTTGAAAATAATATAAATATATTATTTTATAAATAAAATTTAAAGAACAAATATGGGTTACAAGACTAAACCCGAGCCTACGGGTGGTTTATGGGCTAAAACATTTTAATATATAAATGTAATAACATAGGGATAAGTTTAATATTAAAATAAAGGTTTAAAATAATAAAAACCCAAAAACTAGGGTGGGGAGACTCGAACTCGGGTCTCCTCCCCACCAGCACACACACTTAACCAGTCCCGCCTGCTAGGATTTCGCAACAGAATCCGAACCCGAATTGTTTTAACAATCAAGTCCCTGTGGTATCCCTCCCATACACACTAGCGATTGAATCCCAGCCCCAAAACCCTCGAATCTGATTTCAATTGACACAAAAGGCATACGGGTTTTGTAAATTGGGTCATGGCGATTCTAGGGTGGAGTTTAATTTGAAAATCATCAAGTAAGATCGATTAATTACAGAAATTAGAACCGAAAACCCTATGTTTGATCTTGAATCGATTTGAACAAATCTGATGCTAGAACTTATTGAAATCAAAGGGCTTTTAACAATTTGAATCTTGCGAAACTGATGGTATAATTTAATTTGATTGAGGTCGTGTCTAAAATCAAAAGCTCCAAATCTGATTATGAATAAACCCTAAGTTAATGATCTTGAACAATTTGACGTTATCAGGTTAACTTGATATAGTGCTTTCAATTAGAACCAGATTGTGAAGCTAATGATGAACATTAATTGAATTTAAACAGAGTTTTGAGTGGAGATCGATTAAGCTACAAACGTATGAACCCTAGAATCGGGTTCTTGATACATTCGATGTTGTAAGCCCGGGGTTTCATAGGGCTTTTACTCTATAGATAAAAACGAAGCTAAGGAGGGTTTCAATTACCAAAATAGTTGACGAATTGATGGAGATCGATCAAAACCGGCGCCGACTGTAAATAGCTTCAATTCCGGCGAGTCTGGTTCTACCTCCGATTGAATTGATGCGCGTAACAGGTTCGCAAGTGATCGCTTAGTGTGTGCAGAGTGTTCATTTTTTAGAATGGCACAAGAATTCATCGAATTTGATTGATAACGGAATTGAGGTCGACGGTTTCAAGTTAATAGTCATTATTTGATTTAATTCGACAATGATGATGATCATTAGAGCCGTAATAACGATTGTTAATGAGTAGAACGTGCATAATAGTTACAAATTCAACTAGGAATCAATTAAGGGGCTTGAATTTGAATTACAAGTTGCGAATTTGACTTCTAAAAGTCAACAGGAAAATCAATTTTGAATTTTGACTTTAAGTCAATGGATTTAGTTTTGGGACTTGGCAAGACTAGTCCTTGAATTTTTTGTTCAATTAAAGACAGAAATAGTCCCTAGGGTTTGATATTTGAGTTAACAGGGTTAGGATTTAACTGAAAATACTAACGAAATAAATTTTAAAAATCTGAATTGTCACATCAATGCTTAGAAAGGTAAAAACTTTAAACCTTAGAAGGTATACAAGATACCTTATCTTAGGAGAGATAGCCAATCTCTATCTTCTAGTCGAGATCCTTGAGGATACTACCTGCAAAACTTGAAACCTTGGTAAAGGTGGGTGTTAGCCTGGCTAACACCCCTCCGACGCTCAAGTCAATATCTTGATAAAGAGTGATAAATATAAAAATAGTCAGGGATAGAAGACGTACCATTCTTTGTTAGAACCTAAGTTCTGACTTAAATAAAATAGGCTTTGAGATGGATAGCGTTCCAAGATCTTGGCAGGATATTTCCTTCCATAGTAGCTAACCAATAGGCACCGTTGCCTGCTTCTGAGTAAATCAAATATGGGCCTTCCCATTTTGGTGCAAGTTTTCCATCACTTGGGTTGGTGGTATTTTGGAATGCCTTCGTTAATACCAAGTCACCTACTTGAAATCTTCTGATCTTTATGCTTTTGTTATATGCTTTGGTTATTCTTTGCTGGTAAGCCGTAATACGAACCTTGGCAAGATCCTTGAGCTCATCTACAGTATCAAGATCATGAGAGAGAGCTTCGTTGTTGTTTTCCTGAGTCTGAAGGTTGGTTCTGGCAGTAGGTATAACCATCTCTGTGGGGATCATAGCTTATGTTCCAAATACCAAAGAGAATGGTGTTTGTCATGTTGCGTTTTTTTGCTGTTGTTCTGTCTGCCCAAAGTGCAAATGGTAATTCTTCAGCCCATCTTCCTTTCTTAGCTCCCAATCTCTTCTTGAGGTTGTTGATTATGATCTTGTTGCTGGATTCCGCCTGTCCATTGGCTTGAGGATGCACCGGGGTGGAGGTTATCATTTTGATTCCCCAACTGGCACAAAAATTAGTTGTTCTCTTGCCGATGAACTGAGATCCATTATCACACACTATCTCTGTCGGGATCCTAAATCTTGTCGGGATATTGCGCTTGATGAAGGAGATGACTTCTTTTTCTCCTACTTGGACGAATGCCTCAGCTTCAATCCATTTGGAGAAGTAGTTTGTCATTGCTAGCATAAAAACTTTCCCTCCTGGTGCCTTGGGAAGTTTGCCGACTATATCCATCCCCCATTTCATAAATGGCCATGGAGAGATGATTAGATATAAAGGTTCTGCCGGTTGGTGAAGTATGTTGCTATCTCTTTGGCAGACATCACATTTTTTGGAGTAAGTCATGGCATCCTTCCTCATGGTAGGCCAATAGTATCCTGTCCTCAGGAACTTTGAGAATAGTGCTCTGCTCCCAGTATGATTTCCACAATCGCCTTCATGTATGTCTTTGAGAACTTCAAATGCTTTAGGATCCTCCAAGCATCTTAAGTATGGACCCGCAATAGACTTTCTATACAAGACATCGTGTAATATTATAAAGCGAGATACTCTTATGCGATAAGCCTTGTGGTTCTTTTCATCACTTATGATCTCACCATCCTGCAAGTATTTTTTAATATATGAAATCCAGGATCCTTGACGTGATTCAAGATCCCGAATATTTGCTTCTTCTTCTGTGTTGGATACTTCATTTTTTTTTCAATCGCTGAACTCAGGATATGTATGATCGGTATTGTAATTCATTCTGGTATCTTGAGAGCCGAAGCAAGGTTTGCTAAGGCATCGGCTTCAGCATTATCTTCTCTAGGTACCTGTGTGATGTTAAATATTTAGAATTTTACAGATAATTGCTTAACTATTATGAGATACTTAGCTAACCTCTCACCCTTCATTTCATACGAGCCAGTAAAATGGTTAGCAATTAATAACGAGTCTACATATACATGGAGATAACTGAGTTTCATATCCTAAGCTAGTTGTAATCCTGCTATCAGCGCCTCATATTCCGCTTCATTATTAGTTGCCTAGAACTCACAGCTTATGGATTGGGGTATTATGTCCCCTTGTGGCGATTTCAGTATGATACGTAGACCTGTTCCCCTAACATTCGGTGCATCGTCAGTGAATAAAGTCCATTTATCCTTGGATTTTTCTAATTGTTGAACTTCAAGGTCTGCTTCATGTTGGATGTCCCAACTGAAATCAGCCATAAAGTCCGCACGTGCCTGAGACTTTATTGTTGTTTTAGGTTCATATATAAGATCATAGGCGCTAAGCTTGACTGACCATTTATCCATCCTTCCAGACATCTCTGGCTTTCTTAAGACACACTTAATAGGGTAGTTATTCTTAAAATGAATAGCATGAGTTTCAAAATAATGTCTGAGTTTAGTGGATGCCATTATTAAAGCTAATATTAATTTTTTCTAAATGAGAATACCTGGTTTTTTCCGTGAGTAGGTTTTTACTTACATAGTATACTGGATGTTGTTGTCCTTCATGATCTCTGACCAGGACAACGCTTACAGAATATCCCGATACTGCCAAGTACAAGGATAATGGTTCACCGTCTTCTGGTTTCATCAGTAGAGGAGCTGTTGACAAGTATTCCTTTAATGATTGGAGTGCTTGCTCATGATTCTCTTCCCACTCGAATCTCTTGTTTTTCTTTAGGATGTCGTAGAACTCTTTGCATCTTCTTGGGGATCTTGAAATGAACCTGTTGAGTGCATCTACTCTGCCAGTCAGACGCTGGACATCCTTAGTGTTTGCTGGGGATTTTAATTTGATTATTGCCTTGATTTGTTCAGCGCTGGCTTCGATTCCTCTTTTGGTCACCATATAGCCCAGGAACTTTCCTACCCCCACTCTGAAGTGGCTCTTGGAAGGGTTCAGTTTCATGTTATATTGGTCCAGGATATCAAATGCCTCCTTGAGATCCCGGATATGATCCTCAACTTTCTTTGATTTTACCACCATGTCGTCTATGTAGACCTCCATGGTGTCTCCTAGTTTCTCTTTGAACATCGTGTTTACAAGCCTTTGGTATGTTGCACCTGCATTTTTCAAACCAAAAGGCATAGCAATGTAACAATAAATACCTGTGGGTGTCATGAACGCGGTATCCTCCTGATCCGAAGGTTCCATCTGAATCTGTTGAAATCCTGATGAGGCATCCATAAATGTCAGCATCTCATGGCCTGCTGTGGCATCGACCATTGAGTCGATATGTGGTAATTGTTATGCCTCAGTTTTTACCTCTGGTATCCTGAATCCTCAGATAAGTATCGGTATCTCTGATCCTTACTATGTTTCAGTATCCTGATTAACTGACCGTTATAACAATTAACATTACGCATTTTTCTTTGATTAGTCTTGAACAGGTAATCAACGATTCATTAATAATCAAGGGCTGAAGAACCGTTCAAACAGTTGGGAAAACGCGTGGAAGTCAATCTATAACGGTCGGGAATTAATGGAGACTTGTAACTGTCATAAAGACTCATTAAAGACTTTCCTGATTTTTCGCCGGGATCCTCGCTTTTCAATTATTTTATCTTTTGTATATATATTCAGCAGTATTGATCGATTAGGGGGACAATTCACCAATTCTCACAATATAATACACTCGAAAACACCTCTGTAACACTTAGATTTCGATCATATACTGCTCTTATTGTACTTTTTTCATCAATTTATACAAGAACAGGAGGCAAGTGACTTTCGGTTACTTCCTGAGGTTTTATGCCGGCAATCCTTAGGGATTAAGGGCTTTCCTCATACATCATCGTGTCAAACTTTACACTTACGTTCATTGTTTTGCATTTTGATCAAGCACACTACCTCACTTACGAAATTTGGTTACAAAATCACTTGTTATAATTTTTACCCAAAACAGTAATGGAAAAGGGTCTTTAGGGCACGCTTTGTTCAAGTCAGTGAAATCTACACAAACTCTCCATTTTCCATTTTTCTTCTGAACTACAACCACGTTAGCTAGCCACCTTGGGAATTTCACTTCCTTTATCATTCCCGCTTTCAATAATCTTTCAACTTCTTCTTAGATAACTATATTCCTTTCTGGAGCGAATTTCCTTCTTTTTTGATGTATGGGCCTGAAACAGTTATCAACACCTAGTTTATGCGTAATAATGTCTTTAGAGATACCTGTCTTGTCTTCATGTTTCCATGCGAAGGTTGATGTTCTGGTTTTTAATAATTCCATAAGATCTTGTCCAATATCCTTGAGGATACTAGTTCCGACAAGCACCTTGACGTCGGGATCTTCTGTGCTCAAGGATACTTCTTTAACATCCTGCTCTTTGGTCTCCAAGACGTCTCGGGCTTGCTTCTTTAATTGATATGCTTGCCTAGTCTTGGCTGAGGCTTTCATAGAAGAAGTGTAGCAATCTTTAGCTTCCTGCTGGTCGTTGTTGATCTTTACTACCCCCAAGGGGTTGGCATTTTGACGCACTGATGGTATGTTAAGGGTACCGCCTTCATGTCGTGTATCCATGGCCTTCCTAGGATAATATTATAGCAAAATAATGAATCAATTACACAAAACTTTTGAATAGCGTTTACCCCTTCGATATACATTGGTAGTTTTATTTCTCCGACAGTGCTCTTAACTTCTCTGCTGAATCCCACCAATACCGAAGACTTAGAGATAATTTCAGAATCCGGGATCCCCATTTTCTTCAGGACTTCATTCTGAATGATGTTCACCGAGCTTCCTCCGTCAATAAGTATCCTTCGGATGAAGTGGTTTACAATATATAAAGTGATCTCCAAGCCATCAATATGGGGATCCTGTACGTCATCCCTATCTCCTTCGTCAAAAGAAATCACCTTTGTTTCGGTTAGGCTAGAGGTCTTAGCAGACCTGTCCCCTTTCCCCGTCTTTGCTTTTTTGGCGTTCCTCTTTGCGGCAGAGTAAGAGGTACCGCAAATATCAGATCCACCATATATAAAACCTATTACCTTGGAATCTGGTGGTGGGGATTTTGCCCTCTGCGGGATCCTATCGGGATCTTTAGTCTTGTTCTTTCCTTTGCCTATAAATTCTTTGAGATGTCCTTTGCTTAAGAGATAGCTTATCTCTTTTCGCAAAGAAATACAATCTTCTGTTACATGACCAAAGTCCTCATGGAAAGCACACCACTTGGATCTCCGTCCTGTGTTCTTCTCAAACTTGCCAGGCCATTTGGCTTTTTCTCCGAGATCCTGCATAGCAAATAGTAAACCAGTTGTATCAAGAGAAAAATAGTATTAAGATAACTTAAGATACTCTTCTTCGTCCTCCACTGCATTAACTACGTGATTATCAGCTTTGGAATAAGGCTTCGATCTATAAGGCTTGAAGGGTGCAGACTCAGTCTTCCGATTAGGTTGATTGTAGCTTGTTGGAGCGTCCATTCTTTGTTGGATCTTTTTAACATCCTAGAGCCTTATAAACCTCAACGCCCGGTTCCTAAATTCATCAAGGTTTCTGCAGGGATTCATAACAAGGTCCTCATAGAACTGGGAATCCTTCCTCAGTCCCATATTGAATGCTTGGACTACTATAGCAACGTCAAGATTAGGGATATCCAAGGATTCTCGGTCGAATTTGTTGACGTAATCTCGTAGAGACTCGCTGGGATTCTAAATTATTCTATATTAGTCACCGGTTAACCTTTCAAATGTTCTACTGTAGGAGAATTGGTTATTAAACAGGTTAATCAAATAAGCAAATGAAGTAATAGAATATGGGTAAACATTAAGTAGCCATTTTAATCCTGATCCTGTTAAGGTAGAGGCGAAGCCCTTGCACCGAAAAGCTTCCTTCAGATCCAAAGGAATGGGGTTAATTGCCATCCTTTCTCTGTATTGCGCCACATGTTCCTCAGGATCTGTAGTTCCGTCGTATAGTTTCATGTTGGGAGTTTGAAAGCGCTTGGGGATCTTAGCATTGCATATGGCATGAGCGAATCTGTAGATCCTGTGACCGGTGGCGGACATCTCAGGTATAGGTTGGACTACCCCTGGGACGTTGGAGATCATTTCTCTCAATTTCTTCATTTCCTTGGCCATAGATGGGATAATTCCTGTATCCTGCATAAATTCTTTAGTGTTTGAAAATTGATTGAAAGTGTTACCAATATTCGGATTTTGGGAGAATGATCCCGGTGTAAATCCAAGATCCTGATTCGTAGTAACCCTGACAGTCGAAGTTGGGCCAACTATAGTGATTCCGGTATGTATGGGGAGAAAATCTCCCTTTTGGACTCAAGAGGACCCTGAATAACTGAAGTCTAGAACCCTTGGTTGCAGCGGGGTCGTCACTTCCACTGGTTTCTTTGACTCTTTGACTTTTTCAAGTTTTCTGAACAGCATCATGTTGGTCTTTTTCAGTTGCTCCATTTGCTGTTTCATTTCCGAGAATAGATCGAGGATATCATTGTTTGAACGAGCACAGGTCCTCCAGCAGGTATCCCAGATCATGAAAAACCGGTCGAAACAGATTTCTTTGGAAGATTTTCATTCTTTTTTCTAGAATGGAGGAGGAGGAATAGAATGACTTAACCCAGAGCTTGAAGATGTAGCGGAAAGGGAAATATTCATAGATTGGGACGACATTTTCGAAATCAGTTTTGAGAAACAGTGATTGAACACAAACTTTAGTAAAGATTTAAAAATGAAAAGCACCACTTGCCCCACGGTGGGCGCCAAATTGTTTTGGGTAAATATTATGTAAAATAACTTTGTAACCAAACTTCATAAGTGAGGTAGTGTGCTTATTGAATTTGTAAAGAACGAAATAGATAAAATAGTAAATCAACACGAGTGTTTACGAGAAAAGCCCTTGATCCTTGATGATCTCTGGCATAAAACCTCGGGAGCCGACTAAATATCGGGCTGCCTTGATAGCTTTTAAAAAATTGAAGTAAACGAATACAATGAGAGCGAAATGAGATCGTTTGCTATGTGTTACATAAAATTGCGAGTGAGTTGTGTGTCGTCCTATACGATCCTATCGCTAATTAAATACAAAAAATGATCTCAACTAACTATGCGAGAATAATGGCTTGACTCTATCTTCCTCTTGTGACCGTTGTGAGCTCATTCGCATACATTCCACACGTTGTCCACGTCTACTGACCGAATCTTCAGGAGAGATTAAGTCCACGCACGTTTACCTGTAAATATAAATCGAAATAGAGGACAAATAGCAGTTAGCAATAATATTTAGGATACTGAAGTTACCTGGATATCGGATTCTGGATCATGCATCATTCATGATCCTTCTTGAAATTCATCCCATAACAGTACCAATGTTCTTCAGTCGGTGTCGGTCTCATTCTTCATGGTCCCATCACATTACCGTCAGTCAAGATAACGCACGATACCTAAAATATACTATATTTGAAAATAACTCTCTTTTTACTAAAATTAATACCAGGACACAAATTATTATTATTTTTTAAATTAACGAACGAAAGTTATTAAGGAAAAATCAGATTATGTATAATATAGGGGGTAAACTCTAAACTTTAAAAACATAAGGGGTTAAAGTTACATTTTACATCGTTAAGGTGTTAGTTTTGTCAGTTTAATAAAGTTGGGGATAAGTTTTGGTTGGTGGAAAATAACGTTAGAAACTTGAGGGGGTTAAAGTGATATTTTAGAATGTTAAGGGGTTAGTTTAAACACTCTAACTTTGTTAGGGGTAGTTTTTAGTCACTGAGATTGTTAAATGTCTTTATATGGAATATAATATATCTTTCATATGGCGACGACATTGCTATATGTCTTTATATGGAACTAGGTTAGAAACCTGTGTATTACATATGTTTGAATAATGAAAACGCTATAATTCATAACTCTGTATATATTTCTTATGACTGAAAGTACGTTGTACATATAATATTAAAAATAATTAAAAGTTACAATACCTCTCATTTTGACACGTTATGTAACTAGCACATCTCGACAAATCTACTTCAATGTTATACCATAGTAGTTCTCCATGGAATTTAAAGAATTGGGGCTGCCCGTGGTAATTCCATTCAGTGGCAAGAAAATGCGATAAAGGTATATTTGTTTTATATATAAATTATATATTACTTTATTTTTTTAATAATAAAATTTACTCTAATATTATTTGTTAAATTGTAGCTTATGAACACAGAGCCACCTTGCCACAACCAGCCCCTGAGTAACAACTCACGAAGGCAGTCACAAACCTTACCACAAAAAAACCCCAATAATGAAAATCTTTATTATCACCCAGAGGTAGTAATTTATATTAATTTAGTTGTATTGTTTTTTTATTATTATACCAAATACTTTGTTATTCTAGTTTGTGCAATATGATGAAGATGAACCACTACAAAGTGAATATGATACAGCCTTTCTTGACGATCTTTTAGATTCGGTAATCAACAACCCAAAATCAATATATACTCACGCACGCACGCACATACACCCTAATGAGTTGATAATTGTTTGCTACATAATGTTGTATGAACAACCTCCACAATTTCCCGTTTCACAACCTCCCATTTCAAAACCAAATAAGAATGTAATTCTTGCTTTGAAAAAGATTGAGGATAAGCGGCCTTCAAATATTCAAATAATGGCTGCAAGGTTAAAAGGTTATTATGGTGATCAGATTAACATTTTGAATTCAACACCTCTCGGTATGTATCCCGAGAGCCAAGTCGAGAACCAAAGAGAATATCTCGAGTATGAGGGGGGGTTACAATGTCTCGCCAACGAGTGGATTGATGGAAGCTTCATACATTGGTGTGAGATGTAAGTTATTATTATTTTGATTAACTTTATCATTTTTGTATGGAACCTTTATTAACTTCATCTATTTTATTTTGTTTTTGATGTAAGGTTTTTGTACAAGATCTCAAATAACACCAATAATAGTAGACATCCATGAGCATTCTTTAATCCACGCGTCATCACAGGTTTTGAGTGCATGAAGAATTTTGATGGTGTTCGAGAACATTTAATCTATGTTTACCAACTTCATAATGACAAAACATACTTTCTTGCCCTATTTTTACACAAGTAATATAAATTATTGTTTTTTAGTCTATTTTAATTAATTTCTTTTATTTTATTACTATATTTTACTTAATTATTTTATAACTTCCTTTTGTGTAGCAAGCATTGGGTTTTATTAATCGTTGCTCCTTCACAAAATAAAGGGTACATTTTAGATACTACAAAGAGCAAAAAGAAGAAAATTAGTTACCCTCTTATGAATGCAATTGAAAAGTCTTTTGAGGACAAATTTGAATGGGTACTTGTACAGGTATGTTTTGTATGTTTTTTGTTGCTTGATTCTCTTGTATTTGGTGATTCGTTTGCTTAAATGATTCTCTTGTTAATTTGTTGTAGTGTAAGCAACAACCGGGAGGTTGGGAATGTGGGTATATGGTTTTAAAACATATGCTCGAGTTTGTCTTGCAATATCAAAAGACTTTTCCGATACGTGTAAGTATTATGTACATATGCTTGGGTTATTTGGGTTGTCGTGTTATTCGGGTAATATGTAATATATATATATATATATATATCAATTTACATACCTTTTCTATTTATATCTCACTTTTTCTAATTGTTATTTTTAGATGTGGAACGATGATTCATATGTTACTCAAGAGGACATAGACATGTTACTCGCAAACTTAATGCCGCGGTTTTTTAGAGAGGTGTTTGTTGAAGGCGGATTTTTGTGATATATTTTTGTCTAGTTTAAAAATTTAGAAATTTTGTAATTAAGATGTTTTAATGTAATTCTGAATTTGATTATTAGATTTTATGAAAATTATATGAAAGCTGCATTTTTTTTTGGTTAAAGCTGAATTTGATTCTTAGATATCTGGATTTTGGTATTGGTTTGAATTAATATTAATGGATTTACTGAATTTTAGTAGTATTTAATATTTATTTTTGCGTATTATTGTTTTTAGAGCGGTTTTTAGTAAACGTTTTAAAGGGCGGTTTAGGTAGATTTTTTAGGGCGGTTTGGGTTGGTGTCTTTTAGGGCGGTTTGACATTTAGGGTGGTTTAGTAAACCGCTTTAAAAAACAATCTTATTTTTTAGGATGATAATTTTTAGGGCGGTTCATAACCGCTTTAAAAATTAATTTTAAAAAAGTTTTTTGTGTACTAATGGCAGGTGCTCAGGAATAACTGGCAGGGCTTCTTCCTATAACTATTTCCAATGAGTAAATCACCCAAGTTGTACACATTATTGCACTCATTTAGCATTGCCGTACTTGCGTAATCAAGTGACAGACACGTTTTTGGAAATCAAACATGCGCTTTATTACAAGATGGAAAAAGTTTGGGTCATATTGAAAAATTGAGAAAACAAGATTTATTAAGTTAGTAACCCAAATGTGCCCATTACTTAAGAAGATGAATTTGTAAGTTGTACATAAAAATAAGAATTAATTACACGGATGGCCCCTGTGGTTTACACGAATTGCACTTATGGCCCGAACATAAATTACAAGTTTGGACCAATAGTTAACACGAATGTAACACATTTGGACCCTGAGTTGGATATCAGTTAAGTTTATCAGTTAAGTGAGTATAAGATAACAAAAATACCCCTCACTAATAAAAATTAAATATTAAAAACCTAAAACTAAAAATAAATTATATTATTCTTAACTAAAGGTCCACACACACTTTTATCCAATTATTTCTTGTCACATCACGAACTCCTACCCCACCCCCACCTTCGTCTTCTTCTTCATCTTCATCACCTTCCCTTGTTATCCATTTAGGCATTTAACCTGCAACCCTAGCACAAGAATAACACCCCACCATCAAACAAACGGATTAACCCCTTCCCCAACCATCGATTGAAGCCATTGACTAGAAAGGTGCCACCATCGAATACCAACCTTCATCTCCCAATCCGTCTGAAGTATAAGATCTGTGGCAACGATTAGCCCCTTCCCCAACCATCAGTGATTTAACGCGAGATCTGAACTCAAAATAAGAGTTCTTGAGATAGATCTAGACTAAAAAATGAGTTCTTAAGAGACAGAGGAAGATGTGAGAGACTTCGTCTTCACCACTACCGCACCCCATCTCTCAAACCCACAGCATTAACGCCGGTGTCACCAACAACCTCCATCTCCTGCCTCTAACATCGATTCCACTTTCAAATCATTCTAGCCAAATCCTCTTTCAAATCATGATGAAGCTGCAATCTTAACACCGAATTGATTTCATCTTTCGATTTCTCAGATCTCTCCTCTCCGTCGTCTGATTGCCCGTCTTATTACTCAGAAATCATGTATAACACTTTAACTGTCAACCGCTGCTACGAGCGATCACAAACTCAGGTAACCTCCCTCCGATCAGCCTTTGAATATTTTTTGGCTCTAACTCTCCGAGATCTCCAGTCTTCAATCCACGCATCAGATCTCTGATTTTAGCCTCTAGTTGTATTCATGATTTGGAGTAGTCACCTGAAGATCACGTTTTAGGGCAAAAAGAGGGTGGGGGCCTGATGTGGAGATGAAGGTTAAGGGACCATATCAATTTCAATTTTCAGGTTAGAAACCCAAATGAAGAAGTGGCCTGATGTTTGCCATAGATGGCGGTGACGGTGGCCTTATGTTGGCTAGAGATAGTGGTGGAAGATGAAATTAGGGGTGTTCAAAACCGGATATCCGAAATTTCGGATATCCGAATTTCGGATAGTGCCTTATACGGATTCGGATAATAGACCGGATATCCGAAATCTGGAAAAAAAAATTGTAAAGTTTTTTTTTAAATCAAGAACCCACATTATCTCATATATAAATCACCAATTATTTGTTTTAAATCAAGAACCCACATAACAAAATTGTAGAGTTTTTATTTTCGTATCCAAGGTAAAGTAATAAAGGCAATTTCCATGATTCCATACCCGTGCAATGTACTTCTATTTTATAATTCTGGGTAACTACCACTTGTAAATTGTAGTAAGCTAAATATTCTAGTTCTATTGTCCGTACCTTTCAAGTTTCAATCATGGAAGTACAAAAAGTAGAGCACGAGGCGGTCGTTGTCGGTAGGTTACAGTTGCATGAGGCAGTAGCTGGTCGGAACGTAGGCGGCAGTGGCAGTCGGCGGTCGGTAGGTGGCAGTGGCAGGAGGGACGAGGGAGTCGAGTCAGAGGTTTGGTTGCTTGAGAGGGAGGGAGTTGGAGTTGGGACGGTAGAAGAATTAGGGATTTAGGGTTTTTTTAGTTTGAGTGTTATACATATATATTTAAATATAATAAATAATTAAATTAAAAAATAAATTATTTCGGATTCGGATATCCGAAATATCCGAAACTTTTAAAAATTAATATCCGAATCCGGAAATTCGGATATCCGAATTTCAGATATCCGAATTTTCGGATAATTCGGATTCGGATAGTTCGGGTTTGGTTTTGGTTTTGGATTCGGATATTTTTTAACACCCCTAGATGAAATGGTTCAAGTGGTCCCACATTCTTGTTTTTAGAATTAGAGAGAGAAGATGGGTGGGGTGTGTATTTATATTATTTTTAATTTTTAATGTATAAAGGGTATATAGGTCATTTTAAAAGATTTAACCCTAAAAGATAACTCGCATCCAATTTAGGGGCCAAAATTGTTATATTCGTGCAAACTATTAGTCTAAACTTGTAATTTTTTTATTCAAATGAGCCATAAGTGAAATCCATGTAAATCACAACGGGCATTCTTGTAATTAATTCTAAAAGTAAACCAAGAGTAAATTGGACTTTTTGAATAAACACAATGAAAATCAAATCAAAAACAACTTGGACCTAGAGGTGCACAAATCGGATTTTTTTCGGATCCGGATCCGTCAACGTTGGTCAACGACCGGACACGAGGGAACCGGTTCCGGATCGGATCTGGTTTTGGGAGTGGAGAGGTGGAACCTATTTGGAACCGGATCTGACTAAATATCCGGTTTTATCCGATTGGATCCGGATTTTTTGTGTCTGATTTTGTCCGGTTCAATTTTGTCCAATTTTTATCCGGTCCGCAAAAATCCTTGGAACTGGTTCTTGATCCGACGGATCCTAAAAAATCCGGTCCGGTTCTTTTTTATCCGGTTAGGTTCGAATCCGGTTTCGGATTATCTTTCGAATCGGATCCGGATCCGGTTTGTTTGTGCACCTCTACTTGGACCCCAGCGCAAATCCCATTCAAGTAGATGATCCAACACAAGGCATAGTCCAACATGGCCCAGTAAAGGCCGAAATGCCATCAATTCCCAATCCAATATACGGTCGATTGTGATTTAAAAAATCCAATCATATTCCACGTTACCAAAATAATAGAACTTTCCTCTCCAAAGTCCAAGATATAAAAGTTGTATTAAAATAGTGGCAAGAAATGATATAAAAGTCAACTTTGGTTGGCTTGGAAACACTAACTTGACAATAGATGGGACCCACTTAGAAAATACCTGTATCGATTCACAAACAGACGCTCACATCTATAAAGCCATGCAATATGTATTGAAGTTTATATTGTTATCTTTACTTGACAAGCTCTCCACTCTACACCTACAATGTTAACTAAAAAGTCGATTAGTAAGAAAAAGTTGTAGTAAAAGACACTCATAATAAGAATACTTGTTGAAAATACTATACTTTCAGTTAATTCTCATTTTAATTGTCAAAAATTATTGATTTTAATGTTAGATTTATTGGTTTTATTTTCATGTTGAATAAAATGAGTTACGGAGGTGAAGCTAATCATTGCGGGGATGGATCCAAATTATATTGTTGGGCTTGTAGCTGATGCTGCCGGATTTGCACTGACAGCTGCTAAGTTTCAAGAAGATTCGGTTATGAGGAGCTGAACCGGCATGACCCATTTCATCTCTAAAAAGGTGCGGGTCATGGATATATCAGTTTATTGTTGGAGCATATATATATAAAGACAAGAGAGAGAAAGTTTAGAGGTTAATACCTCATTTCTTCATCTCCAGATCTCTCTCATTTTTACTTGAGTCAAAGGCTCTTATCATCCATATAATTTCCCTCTTGTTCATAGTGTTACCTAGGGTTCTTATTCATGTATCTAGTTAGTCTATTGAATTGAATCTGTTGCAAGTCATCATATAATGATCTGCTATATGTTTTGAGTCTTTCTTGTATGTTGAATCTGGTTTGGTATTGTATAAATCTGTATTTGACTTCTTGCTTGATTATGAAGTTTGAATCTGAGATTTCTGACAATACTAAAAGAAGATAATAACTACAATTATACCTTGTTAGTCATAGTAGCTGAGAATAACTATGTTGATTAATCAAGATGGCTAGCATGTGTAAAAATAGAAGATGAAGTAAACAATAAAGATAATTAATTAGCAAGTAAAACTTACAACAATGAGTAGTCGTTTTCCAAGTGCTATGATTTGTTGTATGTCATTTGGTAATGGTTTAAAGTCAAATGGTAATGGTCAACAATAAAGTCAAGGGGTGTAAGTCTCAATCAGAAAGTTGAGGTGCAGTTTGTCATTCTTTGATAGTTGAAGGTGTTAATTATTCATTTGCTGGTCAAGATTAGTGGTTGTTAATGGTTAGTTAACAAGAGGGGTGATTAGCAATATATTAGGTCTTAGTTGTTCGGATCTTGTTCATTCTGTTTTTTGTAATCCATTTTCATCTTTCAATTTCTTGTAATCAAGTTTGGTTAATAAAAGGAACAATCGTTTGGTGATTGAATTTTGATCTTTGGTTTATTGAATTACAATTGGTATCAGAGCCATTGAGAGTTTATACATGACAAAGTCTTTAGCTAATCGACTGTATTTGAAGAAGAGACTTTATACCTTTCACATGGCTTCAGGTAAAAATCTTGAGGATCATACTGGTGAATTTAACAAGTTAGTTTTGGATTTGGAAAACATAGATGAGGATCAGGCAATCATTTTCTTGGCCTCATTACCACAATCCTATGAGCATTTCGTGGATACTTTGATGTATGGTAGAGAGAGCTTATTTATGGAAGAAGTATTGGCAGCTATGAATTCTAAAGAACTCAAGAAGAGGGGTGACCAAAGGGAAGAATCTGGTGAGGGCTTATTTGTCAGAGGCAAATCTGAACAGAGGCGTTCCCAGTTTAAAGACAAATCCAGGTCAAAATCCAAGTTCAAACGAAAATGCTTTGTATGCAACTCTGAAAAACACTTGAAGAGGGATTTACGTGAATGGAAGAGAAAGAAGGGTGAGTCAAGTGGTGGAAACAAGTATGCTAGTAACTATACTCCAAATGAAGAAAATTCTGATGGGTATGAAAGTGGAGATGTTTTAGTGGTAACTAAAGATAATGGAAAAGGAGAATGGGTGATGGACTCTGGGTGTTCTTTTCATATGACCCCAATTTGTCACACCCCGCCAAGGCGGAAACACGAGGCGTAACATTTACTGGTTTTCAAAGCATATGATTACCGCAAACACATACATGTAATTGGATACATAATCGAGTTTAAAATATTTACATCACAAAATATCAACTTGAGTTTACAAAAAGTTTAAGATTTCACAAATATGACTCAAGACCATGAGTTATACAAGAGAAATCCTCCCAAAAGCCGTATCCACGTGCATGCATGTAACCTACATTGCTAACCTGATGACCACGTTCAATTTCCTGAAAACATACTTAAAAATGTCAACACGAGGTTGGTGAGTTCACAAATTATTATAGAGAGTTATCATAAACCCAATGATTAAACCTGATCATTTTCACCTGATCAAAACCTTTATTTAAACCTGATCACTTAATCTTGATCAAAACTCTTTTGCTTAAACCTGATCACTTTAATCTGATCAGACCTCTTTTGTTTAAACTTGATCATTTTAACCTGATCAAAACTCTTTTGCATAAACCTGATCACTTTAATCTGATCAGACCTCTTTTGTTTAAACTTGATCATTTTAACCTGATCAAAACTCTTTTGCATGTATTACCAATGAATCTGAATACTAATCCGATCTATTGATCCCATTTATAAGCTTGCAAGGAATACAAAATAGTATGTAATGTACGAGACCGTAACCAAACCCCAACATTCTGTGCCTCCACCTGCCTTTCTGCGAGTAAGACGATATGCGGTCATTCGGCCATTTGGACCCCTGGTTAGCGCGACTAACCATGACCGGAGGCGTCACCCCCAATAGTACTATTCATATAATCCCGGGCTAAGTCCATAGCTAATGGTTACTAATTTATTCCGAGGACTTTAAGCGCTTTACTTTTCCCTCAATACACACATACGGTCAGATCATTAGTTCATTCATTTACATACAAATTTTTTTTATAAGTATGTTTCCACCCCAAATCATTTCAAAAACTTTAGAAAAAGGGGGATTAGTGAAACTCACCTTGAGTTTGTGTATGCTTGCAATGATAATTGTTCTAGTCAAACTTGACTATTCGTACCCTAATTACAAAAAGGGTAATTCGTGTTATGACCGAATGTCTCATATGCAAATTGTTCACCGACTTAGCAATTCTGATTGCTTTTGTTTAAATATCTTTTTAGTTTTTCAACACTTGTTTCGTTATAAAATAGTTCTAAGTTACTGCCCCATGGGACTGATGAACAGGTATCGAAACTTTCTTAGTTTCGATTTGAACAGAACAGATGTCGAAACTTCCTAGTTTCGATTGAGCAAAACAGGAGTAATAGGTATCGAAACTACCTAGTTTCGATTGAGCAAACAGGTATCGAAACTCCTAGTTTCGATTACTGAAATTTTAAATTGACAGAATCAGTTTCAAAACTTTATTCATACATATACGCGTATATTCATGTTTTAAATCTTGAATTCGACACACTTTTCTGGTTATTTTACTTACGTTCAAATAAACTGTATGTTTAGCTACGATTCAAGAAGGTAATATGAAATATAAAGTTGAAAAGGATAAGAATTTTTACCACTAGACAAGCTAGGGTAGACACTAAAATGAGTAGATTAATGAAACTTGAATGCTTTGAAGATACTCCAAGATCATTTGTTTCTTTTGAAAGCTTGCAACCTTCTCTTGATTCTTCACTAAGTTTGCCTTAAACCTTGTAAAGGCATGAGGGTGATTATGCTAGTATTGTTTTCGTGAGGCAAAAAGAGAAGAAAGCAGTGAAGGAATTGTTGTGGCCGTAGGAAGGTAGGAGAAAAAGAAAGAAAATTGTGGTTGTTATGGAGCCGTGAGAAAGAACAAGAATATTTGGTTTGATTGCTTGACTTCTTTCTGCAGAAATGGTGAAAGATTGTATATATGTCCTTATCTAATATAGAAAGGAAGTAAGGAATGGGATGGTAGTGTGTTGTCGCATACAAAATCAAGTGGTGTGGAAATTTGAATGTGGGGTGGACCCACAATTCCATTCGGCCGAGAGAATTGCAGGGGGTGGAAGACTTATGCCAAATGTTATTTAAAATCTAAGTGTTGGTTAGATAGATTTTTAGATGGTGTCAACCCGGTAGGTGATCCCGTGATTTAATACCCGGTGTAGAATTTTTAACGGTCAATTATTTTATATATTTTTGTGTTGTTTGACTAGTCTCAATAGTTTACTAGTTAAACCCGACTTAGTTATTATTCTAACCATAATATATATGTATACACATAAAAATAACTTAAGACCGCGTCATATACATTTTTATGTCACTTTTAAAGTTTAATCACCAATATTTATGTTTTTACATTAAAGTGTGTCTCTAGGCTTTACTGGAATAAAATTCTTGTTAATCACCAACGACCATACCTTGCGGGTTATAATTGTTTATTTCCTAGTAATTTTTAAAAATTACTAAACATGATATAAGTTCCTTTGCTAGACTCCTTGACAATATTTAGTCAAAATAAAATATCAGGAAATAATAAGTATGAACGTGTATTTATGAAATATAGATATTGACTTGAAATGCTGGGTGTCACATTCTCCCCATGTTACAGAGAATTTCGTCCCGAAATTCAGTTCTTGTCATTCTGACTTGGAGTGTCTGTAAACAAGGACGGGTACTTGGATTTCATTTTATCTTCCCGCTCCCACGTATACTCGGGGCCGCGCTTTGAATTCCAACGTACCTTGATCAGCTTAACACGGCTGCGTCTTGTTCTCTGAACCTTCCAATCTGTGACTTCCATAGGTTCCTCAATGAAATGCAACATGTCGTCTATGTGAATCTCATCAGGCGGTATAATTAACGTCTCGTCTGATAAACACTTCTTGAGATTTGATACACGAAACGTATCATGTACATTGCTTAGTTCTTGTGGCAACTTAAGCTTGTAAGCTACAGGGCCAACCCTAGCCAGTATTTCAAACGGTCCAACGTACCTAGGGTTAAGCTTGCCACGGTTGCCAAATCTTGCAACTCCTTTCCAAGGTGAGACTTTTAACATGACTTTGTCTCCCACTTGGAATTCTAAAGGTCTTCGTCTGTTATCCGCGTAACTCTTTTGTCTGTCACGGGCGGCCTTCAGACGATCCTTGATTTTGAAAATCTTGTCCGTGGTCTCTTGAATAACCTCAGGACCGGTTAAATGCTTGTCACCAACTTCTGCCCAACATAGCGGTGAACGACATTTTTGACCATACAAAGCCTCAAATGGAGCGGCTTTGATGCTGGTGTGGTAACTATTATTGTATGAAAACTCAGCTAGCGGCAAATGAGTATCCCAATTTCCATCGAAATCAATTGCACACGCACGTAGCATATCCTCTAAAGTTTGAATGGTCCTTTCACTTTGACCATCTGTTTATGGGTGATATGCCGTGCTCATGTCAAGACGTGTGCCCATGGCTTCTTGTAATGATTTCCAGATTCTAGACACGAATCTGCTGTCTCTATCAGAGATAATAGAAATTGGCACTCCATGCCTAGCCACAATTTCCTTGATATAAAGCCTTACAAGTTTCTCGGTTTTATCCGTCTCTTTGATGGGTAGAAAATGAGCTGATTTCATCAAACGATCGATGATTACCCATATAGTGTCATACCCGCTCGACGTCTTGGGTAACTTTGTAATGAAATCCATTGAAATTTGTTCCCATTTCCATTGAGGTATCTCGGGTTGTTGTAACAATCCCGACGGTTTCTGATGTTCTGCCTTTACCTTTGAACATGTCAGGCATTTACCGACATAAATAGCAATTTCTCCTTTCATGTTCGGCCACCAGTAGAGTTCTTTCAGATCCTTATACATTTTATCCAAACCTCGGTGAATGGAGTACCTGGACTTGTGGGCTTCGTCCATGACCAACTCCTGTAAGTTACCAAAACATGGCACCCAAATTCTATTCATGAAGTATAAAGTGTCATCTGACTTTGGTTCCAACTGCTTTATCATTCCTCGTAAAGCTTCATTCTGAATGTTTTCTTCTTTGATTGCCTCTTGTTGTGCCATCCGGATTTGAGTCGTGAGACTCGTATGAATTGTCAATTCTAGGGCACGAACACAGAGTGTTTTAACCCGTTCTTTACGACTCAAGGCATCTGCTACGACGTTTGCCTTACCAGGGTGATACTTGATATCACAGTCGTAATCATTCAGTAGCTCTACCCAACGACGTTGCCTCATGTTGAGTTCTTTCTGATTAAAGATGTGCTGGAGACTCTTGTGGTCTGTAAAGATAGTACATTTTGTACCGTATAGGTAATGTCTCCAAATCTTGAGTGCAAACACGACAGCACCCAATTCCAGATCGTGAGTCGTATAATTTTTCTCATGTACTTTTAGCTGTCTGGATGCATACGCTATGACTTTTTCTCTCTGCATCAATACACATCCCAGACCTTGGTGTGATGCGTCGCAGTACACGATGAAATTGTCAGTTCCTTCGGGAAGGGATAGGATTGGTGCACTGCAAAGCTTCTGCTTCAACAATTGAAACACTGATTCTTGTTTATCGGTCCAATCAAACTTTTTGTCCTTCTGAGTTAACGTGGTCAAAGGCAAGGCTATCTTTGAAAAATTCTCGATAAATCGCCTGTAATATCCTGCCAAACCCAGAAATTGACGCACCTCAGTCGGAGTTCTTGGTGCTTCCCAGTTTTTGATAGCTTCAATCTTGGATGGATCTACGTGAATACCATTCTTATTGATGACGTGTCCGAGAAAGTGAACCTCTCGGATCCAAAACTCACACTTAGAGAATTTAGCATAAAGCTTCTCATTCCTGAGTAGTTCCAAGATTAATTTCAAATGATGTTCATGTTCCTCCTTGGTTCGTGAATATATCAATATGTCATCGATAAACACAATCACGAATTTATCCAAGTACGGCTTGCACACGCGGTTCATGAGATCCATGAAAACAGCCGGTGCATTAGTCAAGCCAAATGGCATAACTAGGAACTCGTAGTGACCGTAACGAGTCCTAAAAGCCGTTTTTGGTATATCTTCTTCTTGAATTTTCAGTTGATGATACCCTGATCGTAGATCAATTTTAGAATAGAAACTGGAACCTTGAAGTTGATCAAACAAATCGTCTATTCGAGGAAGAAGATACCGGTTTTTGATTGTCAGCTTGTTCAACTCCCGATAATCAATGCACATTCTAAAGGTTCCATCCTTTTTCTTTACAAACAGGACCGGGGCTCCCCATGGTGAGAAACTCGGTCTTATGAAACCTTTGTCAAGTAATTCTTGTAGTTGGCTCGACAGTTCCTGCATCTCGGAAGGGGCTAGACGATACGGCGATCGTGCAACTGGTGCGACTCCTGGTACTAGGTCGATCCGGAACTCGACTTGTCTTGATGGTGGTAATCCTGGTAAGTCCTCGGGAAATACCTCCGAGTAATCTCTGACGATTGGTATGTCCTCAAGTCGACGTTCTTCGGGTTTCTTCTCGACGATGTGAGCCAGGAATGCACAATAACCCTTGCGTAGATACTTATGAGCTTTCATGCAGTTTATTGTCTTTAATATCGTTCTACACCTTTCGCCTTGAATTGAAAGAATTTTTCCGCTTGGTAGTGGGATACGTACAATCTTCTCAAAGCATACGATCTCGGCACGGTTCTTTGATAACCAATCCATGCCAATAACAATATCAAAACTCCCTATTTCGACGGGTAGAAGGTCTATACTGAATGTATGGTTTTCTAAACATAAAGTACAACCCTTAATGACCTCTTCGGTTTCTATTAATTTCCCATTTGCTAATTCAATTGTATAACGTTGATCTAGTTTACTGGCCTTAATACCAAGTAAGGATTTAAAATCATTCGACACAAAGCTCATATCCGCACCCAAATCAAAAAGTACAGAGGCATAATGATTATTTATCGGGAACGTACCAGTGACGATGTTCGGGTCCTGGCGTGCGTCCCTTGCACCCATCACAAATGCCCTCCCTGGTGCCCGAGCGTTATTATGATTCTTCCACTTGGGACAATCCCTCTTGAAGTGCTTCAGGTCACCACATATGAAACATCCTGGTTTAAATTTCCCCATTCGATTGTTAGTTCGACAAGCTTGTGTGGTGTGACCAAACTTGTCACACTTTCCACACTTGATGCATACACCGACATGATGATTTCCACACTTCTTACATCTTGGTAGGCCCCTATCATACTCCTTTCTTTCCACTGTGTTGACTGCAAAAGCTTTCATAGTTCCTTGTTTCTTAAACCCTTGCTTCTCAGACTTGTTACTTGAATTTCCCATCCACTTTCTTTTCTCCCCAAATCTACCTTCCTCATTCTCCTTCCTCACAAACAATCCATTACGTACTGCATCATCCTTTAGTTTGAATGCTAAAGTTATAGCACTCTTGGCATCTATTGGATTAGATGATGTTACCATGCTACGAATTTGAGGCGCAAGGCCCCACAGATACCTCTCAACGCGTTTATGTTCTGGTGTGACCATATGCGGTACTAGAATCGCCAATTCATTGAAACGGGCGGTGTACCCCGCCACATCATCTCCTATCATCTGTAGGTTCCACATCTCAGTTTCAATCTTTTGCAATTCGTTTCGAGGACAGTATTCCTCAATCATCATGTTTTTCAAGTCTTCCTAAGACAATTGATACGCTGTCTCTCTCCCCAAAGTCTTCATTTGAGTATTCCACCAAGTTAAAGCTTTATCAGTGAGCGTGCATGTAGAATACTTCACCATGCAGTCAGCGGTGCATTCACTAATATCAATCACCGACTCCATCTTTTCTATCCATCTCATTAGACCTACTGCACCCTCGGTGCCATTGAAACTGCGGGGGTTGCAGGATAGGAAGGCCTTATAGGTGCACTTCCTATTTGGAGCATCTGTAGAATCACAAGTCATAACGTTATTAATTCGGATCATGACTATGTGTTACGACTTATTTATTCTATTACATCCGGAACCTCCGGCTGTACCGCTACCTCCTCCACCTCCTCCGCCGGTACCGCTACCATTTCCTCCACCACTATTTCGGTTTGCTTCATACTGCTCCATGGCGGCAGCTACTCGCTGTGCTATGAGTTGTTCCATGTTTGGGGAAATCGTCTCGTTGTTGTCACCAGTAGTGTCACGTGGTGTCCTTCGCTTAGGTGCCATGACGTTCTTTCTAACATAACATTTAAAAAGAAACAACATTATATAATAATAATGATAGATCATGACATAAGGATACAACAACATCAAATGTAAACAACCATCATCACAACATAAACCATCACATACATAGTTAAAACAAACATAGTACATTGTTCCAAAAGACAAGGATACAAAAGGGATGGGTTCACATGACCACATCAGTACCAAAGTTTTAAACTACATAATGTGCTATGGGCACAACCCGCCCATAATAGGTTTAAAAGAAGAAGTGGGAGTACAACCCAATCATCATGGCAAGTCCCGCCATGACAAAGCTAGCCCTAGCCACAAATTCTGCAGCCAAAGTCCTTTCTTCCAGCGCCTCCACCATGTCTCGGACCGTGAGAGTGAACTGCCAGTCCATATCAGCTCTCAACTCGAGGTAGTCAGTGGCACCCTGTATGTCTCGGGTGCTGTCCTCCAGAGTCTGTACTCGAGATCCGAGCCCTTGACGTAGGCGCGTGGCTGCATCCCCATGTGCCCGAATATCATCTAGGAGATCATCAAGACGCTCCTCGTGCGTATAAACGCGTGCTACTAATGTAGGCACTGTGAGCTCCATGGCTTCCCCAGTGTGGGGTAGGGGTGTTGAGGAGTTGGAGGACTCTCCGAGCTCAAAGGTAGAGGGAATGCTCTCCATCTCCCTCCATCGTGCCAGGGTACTGGGCATCCAACGGATAGTCCCCACCATAGGGTGGTAACAGGGTCGTTGCCTAGGTGGTTCCCCATCAGTCTCCAAGTTTTTCGGGTCACGGGCTGCCAGGGTTCTCTTGCGTGGAAATCGAACCTTCTTCCTAGCACTCTTTACCATAACTGGTCCTCCGCTTTTCTTTCGATAGACGATAGGGGGTTCTCCTAGGGCAACATTGGGTGGTGTGGAGCTGCGAACTTGTACTCGATTTTTGGGGCGTGTGGCGGAAAGTTCCTCGTTGGATTCAGAGTCAGAGACGGGGTCAGAGTGTGAATGTGACGACAGGCTTGTGACTAAAATATCCACATGACATGATGACTGGTTATGCAATGCTTATGCAATGAAAACGTTTTAGTGAGTCATTTACATTATAGACTAGGTTCCATTTTAGACACCTAGTTCGCTATAATCAATGGCTCTGATACCAAGTTCTGTCACACCCCGCCAAGGCGAAAACACGAGGCGTAACATTTACTGGTTTCCAAAGCATATGATTACCGCAAACACATACATGTAATTGGATACATAATCGAGTTTAAAATATTTACATCACAAAATATCAACTTGAGTTTACAAAAAGTTTAAGATTTCGCAAATATGACTCAAGACCATGAGTTATACAAGAGAAATCCTCCCAAAAGCCGTATCCACGTGCATGCATGTAACCTACATTGCTAACCTGATGACCACGTTCAATTTCCTGAAAACATACTTAAAAATGTCAACACGAGGTTGGTGAGTTCACAAATTAATATAAAGAGTTATCATAAACCCAATGATTAAACCTGATCATTTTCACCTGATCAAAACCTTTATTTAAACCTGATCACTTAATCCTGATCAAAACTCTTTTGCTTAAACCTGATCACTTTAATATGATCAGACCTCTTTTGTTTAAACTTGATCATTTTAACCTGATCAAAACTCTTTTGCATAAACCTGATCACTTTAATCTGATCAGACCTCTTTTGTTTAAACTTGATCATTTTAACCTGATCAAAACTCTTTTGCATGTATTACCAATGAATCTGAATACTAATCCGATCTATTGACCCCATTTGTAAGTTTGCAAGGAATAAAAAATAGTATGTAATGTACGAGACCGTAACCAAACCCCAACATTCTGTGCCTCCCCCCGCCTTTCTGCGAGTAAGACGATATGCGGTCATTCGGCCATTTGGACCCCTGGTTAGCGCGACTAACCATGACCGGAGGCGTCACCCCCAATAGTACTATTCATATAATCCCGGGCTAAGTCCATAGCTAATGGTTACTAATTTATTCCGAGGACTTTAAGCGCTTTACTTTTCCCTCAATACACACATACGGTCAGATCATTAGTTCATTCATTTACATACAAAATTCTTTTATAAGTATGTTTCCACCCCAAATCATTTCAAAAACTTTAGAAAAAGGGGGATTAGAGAAACTCACCTTGAGTTTGTGTATGCTTGCAATGATAATTGTTCTAGTCAAACTTGACTATTCGTACCCTAATTACAAAAAGGGTAATTCGTGTTATGACCGAATGTCTCATATGCAAATTGTTCACCGACTTAGCAATTCTGGTTGCTTTTGTTTAAATATCTTTTTAGTTTTTCAACACTTGTTTCGTTATAAAATAGTTTTAAGTTACTGCCCCATGGGACTGATGAACATGTATCGAAACTTTCTTAGTTTTGATTTGAACAGAACAGATGTCGAAACTTCCTAGTTTCGATTGAGCAAAATAGGTATCGAAACTACCTAGTTTCGATTGAGTAATAGGTATCGAAACTACCTAGTTTCGATTGAGCAAATAGGTATCGAAACTCCTAGTTTCGATTACTGAAATTTTAAATTGACAGAATCAGTTTCAAAACTTTATTCATACATATACGCGTATATTCATGTTTTAAATCTTGAATTCGACACAGTTTTCTGGTTATTTTACTTACGTTCAAATAAACTGTATGTTTAGCTACGATTCAAGAAGGTAATATGAAATATAAAGTTGAAAAGGATAAGAATTTTTACCACTAGACAAGCTAGGGTAGACACTAAAATGAGTAGATTAATGAAACTTGAATGCTTTGAAGATACTCCAAGATCATTTGTTGCTTTTGAAAGCTTGCAACCTTCTCTTGATTCTTCACTAAGTTTGCCTTAAACGTTGTAAAGGCATGAGGGTGATTATGCTAGTATTGTTTTCGTGAGGCAAAAAGAGAAGAAAGCAGTGAAGGAATTGTTGTGGCCGTAGGAAGGTAGGAGAAAAAGAAAGAAAATTGTGGTTGTTATGGAGCCGTGAGAAAGAACAAGAATATTTGGTTTGATTGCTTGACTTCTTTCTGCAGGAATGGTGAAAGATTGTATATATGTCCTTATCTAATATAGAAAGGAAGTAAGGAATGGGATGGTAGTGTGTTGTCGCATACAAAATCAAGTGGTGTGGAAATTTGAATGTGGGGTGGACCCACAATTCCATTCGGCCGAGAGAATTGCAGGGGGTGGAAGACTTATGCCAAATGTTATTTAAAATCTAAGTGTTGGTTAGATAGATTTTTAGATGGTGTCAACCCGGTAGGTGATCCCGTGATTTAATACCCGGTGTAGAATTTTTAACGGTCAATTATTTTATATATTTTTGTGTTGTTTGACTAGTCTCAATAGTTTACTAGTTAAACCCGACTTAGTTATTATTCTAACCATAATATATATGTATACACATAAAAATAACTTAAGACCGCGTCATATATATTTTTATGTCACTTTTAAAGTTTAATCACCAATATTTATGTTTTTACATTAAAGTGTGTCTCTAGGATTTACTGGAATAAAATTCTTGTTAATCACCAACGACCATACCTTGCGGGTTATAATTGTTTATTTCCTAGTAATTCTTAAAAATTACTAAACATGATATAAGTTCCTTTGCCTCCTTGACAATACTTAGTCAAAATAAAATATCAGGAAATAATAAGTATGAACGTGTATTTATGAAATATAGATATTGACCTGAAATGCTGGGTGTCACACAATTAAAGAGGTTTTCTCAGGATTAAACCTACAAGAGCTTGGTTCAGTCAAATTGGGAGATGATAGGGCTTGCAAGATCAAAGGAGTAGGGTCTGTTAACTTCTGGCTTGACATTGGTACTGAAATGTGTCTTCAAGAAGTCAGGTATGTTCCTGAGTTAAAGAGATCATTAGCGTCCATGGGAACCTTTGAAAGGGCAGGGTGTCATGTCAGTCTAAGGAATGGAAAGGCTAGGGTAATTAAGGGGTCCATCTTTATGTTTTCTGGAACCAGGAAAGATAATAATACTTACTTCTTAGATGGTGAAGTTATCAGTAATGTCTCATTGGTAACAAAAGAACAAGAAGATGGTGCTTTATTATGGCACCAAAGGCTGGGTCGTATTAGCCAAAGTGTAATTGTGGAGTTAAATAAGCAGGGTTTGTTGCCTGGTCTCAAGAACTATGACATAGGGTTCTGTGAGAATTGTATATTAGGCAAATCTCATAGAGTCAAGTTTGGCAGAAGTGTACATTCAACTAAGGGCTTATTAGATTATGTGCACACAGATTTGTGGGGACCTTCTAAAACAGTATCACTGGGTGGGGCCAGTTACTTTCTATCAATCATTGATGACTATTCCAGAAGAGTTTGGGTGTATACAATAAAGGTAAAGTATGAAGCCTTTGGCAAGTTCAAAGAATAGAAGAGTTTAGTGGAAAGACAATCTGATAGAAATGTGAAGAAATTGATGTTTGATAATGGGATGGAGTTTTATAGTGGAGAGTTTAATAGATACTGCAAAGATCAAGGAATTAGTAGGCACTTGACTGTCCTTGGAACTCCACAACAAAATGGCTTAGTGGAAAGAATGAATAGGACCTTACTTGAAAGAGTCAGATGCATGTTGACTAATTTTGGATTACCAAAAAGGTATTGGACAGAAGTAGTATGCACAGTTGCTTATGTCATAAACAGATCACCATCTAATGCCTTAGATAAGAAGACACCCATGGAGGTAAGGTCAGGTAGACAAGTTGATTATAGTAACTTGAAAGTATTTGGTTCAGTGGTTTATGCTCATGTAAGTCAAGGTAAATTAGAACCTAGAGCCCAGAAGTGTATGTTCTTGGGTTACCCTGAAGGAGTTAAGGGATATAGGTTGTGGAGGGTGGAAAATCCCAAGGTAATTGTGAGTAAGGATGTTACCTTCAAAGAGAATTTTTTCTATAAAGATATAATTGGGAAGGATTCAAAGGTAGCTGACCTATCGAGGGGATGATGTTTAAATTGAGGTGGAGCCTGTTGCATCAAGTTCAGGAAATCAAGAAGTTGAGGAATGTAGTAGTCTACCAGGGTACAGTTTGGCCAAGGATAGGCCTAGAAGGAATGTGGTACCACCCCTGAGGTATAGATCAGATGAAAATATATCTGCAGTGGCTTTTATGGCTGCAGAATAAGAAAGTGTCAATGAACCTTTGACATTTGAAGAAGCAGTGAGTTCATGTGATAAAGACAAGTGGCAACAGGCTTTGATTGAGGAAATGGAATCATTTAACAAGAATGGTACTTGGGAGTTGGTGGATAAACCTAATACTCAAAAGTTGGTGTCTTGTAAGTGGATATTCAAGGTGAAGGAAGGCATTGCCAAGGATATAATGCAAGACTAGTTGCTAAAGGGTTTACTCAAAGAGAAGGAGTAGACTATACAAAAATCTTTTCTCCAGTTGTTAAACACACCTCAATCAGGATCTTGTTGTCTGTGGTAGCTGCTTTTGATATGGAACTGGAACAGTTGGATGTAAAGACACCTTTTTTACATGGTTATCTTGATGAGCAGATTTACATGTCTTAACCTAAAGGGTTTGAACTGAAAGGTCAGGAAGATAAAGTTTGTCTGCTTCAGAGATCATTGTATGGCCTAAAACAGTCACCCAGGCAGTGGTACAGGAGATTTGATGACTAGATGTTATCTCATGACTTTAAGAGAAGCAGTTATGATAACTATGTTTATTTTAGAGAGTATGAAGACAGAAAGTATGTGTATCTGTTGCTTTATGTAGATGATATGTTAATAGCTTGTGGTGAAAAGGTTGAGGTGGAAAATACCAAACTGCTTCTCATAAGTGAATTTGATATGAAACAGTTAGGTGAGGCAAAGAAAATAATAGAAATGGAGATATCCAGAAATAGAAGTCAGAGGGAATTAAAGGTTTCTCAAAGTTCCTATCCAATGAAAGTGTTGAATAATTATGGCATGGATGGATGTAAACCAGTCAAGACTCCTCTAGCTCAACATTTTAAACTGTCTAACGGGGGCTGTCTAGTAAATGATATTGAAAAAGCTTATATGGAGAAGGTACCTTATGCTAATGTAGTGGGTAGTCTCATGTATCTAATGGTTTGCACTAGGCTTGATATTGGTTATAGTGTCAGTCTAGTTAGCAGATATCTTTCTACTCCAGGAAAGAATTATTGGAATGCAGTTAAATGGATTTTGAGATACTTGAATGGTACAAGAGGGTATGGACGGATTTACAGACATGATTCAGTTAATGATAAAAGGATACTTGGGTTTGTAGACTCTGACTATGCCAAAGATTTGGATATGGGAAGGTCTATTACCGGTTATGCATTCAGGTTTATGAGGAATTTGGTGAGTTGGAAGGCTACATTACAACATGTAGTAGCCTTATCCACCACAGAGGCAGAGTACATAGCTCTCACAGAGGCTGTGAAAGAAGCTTTATGGCTAAAGAGTATTGGTGTTGAGTTGGGTCTGAATATTGCTAAAACTGTTATTTTATGTGATAATCAAGGAGCTGTGCAATTATCAAAGAATAGTGTGTTCCATGAGAGAACCAAACACATCAATGTGAAGCTTCATTTTATTAGAGACGTGGTAAACTCTAAGGAAGCAATGGTTGAGCAAGTATGTACAAAAGAAAACTCTGCAAACATGTTTACCAAATCATTGCCTGGTTCAAAGTTTGACTTTTGTGTGAAGTCTTTGGGCATTGGTTAAATCTTAAAGTCATGGTTCATTTGGTTTTAAGGTGGAGATTGTTATTTGGTAATGCTTTAAAGTCAAATGGTAATGGTCAACAATAAAGTCAAGGGGTGTAAAGCTGTTGTTTAGTCTCAATCAGAAAGTTAAGGGTGTAGTTTGTCATTCTTTGATAGTTGAAGGTGTTAATTGTTCATTTGCTAGTCAAGATTAGTGGTTGTTAATGTTAGTTAACAAGATGGGTGATTAGCAGTATATTAGGTCTTAGTTGTTCGGATCTTGTTCATTTTGTTTTTTGTAATCCATTTTCATCTTTCAATTTCTTGTAATCAAGTTGGTTAATAAAAGGAATAATCGTTTGGTGATTGAATTTTGATCTCTGGTTTATTGAATTACATTGTACATGGTCTACCCCTCCTACAAGTTGCAAACTTGAAGTGCATGAGGACCACTAATTCATGTTAACCTAGTTGCTCAATCCAAGTTCAGTTAAAGTTAATAGGTCAAAGTTGTAAATAGCTTAAAGTGTGTGTTTGAGTCAAAAATGTATTTGTGTTAAGTTAGATGGGTTAAAGTGTCAAGTTTGTAAGTTGTAAACTGGAAATACGGTTGTAGGCATGGATCGACGTATCCCTTAGAATTCTAGGGTTAAAAACCCAAGTGTGTGTAATTCAACACACGATCATTTGCAATATATTTTTACTTTGTGTCAAATACAAGTTCTTGGATCATCGATAAGAAGGGGCCATTAATTCATAACTCTTAAATAATAACACTACCTATAGACAGTTTTTGTCATTGTAATATTAAAGCATGTTTTTAACAATCGTTATTTGTCACACAATTAAATTTGGTGCTTAGTAGACCCAAATCCTAATTATTACAATCATCTTCATTAAAAGTAGATGTCCATACTCTCCAATAAGTTAGAAATCCGTGTCTAATATATTGAAAGAAATGGAAAATTCCAAATTAGAAGAGGTCAAAAATCAAAACTACTGATTGTAGATTGTCCATCAGTGGGGAGACAAACATGCAAATAAAATGTTAATAAATGGAAAATTCCTATCTAATACGTTAAAAATAAGTGTTAATAAAAAAGAAACCTAAAAGTAAATAATAAAAAAGGGAAAAAGTCCGGGTCATCGAAAACCATAAAAGCGAAGACTAAAACCGATTCCGATAATACCAATACCGGCAATTATATTGGTCGCTCATAAAAGGTTCGTTTCAGCACGGTATCACAACGGTAACGACAAGCGCTATAGGCCACGATAGTAAAAAAATTAACTCGAAAATAATTATATCAGAACGTTGACAAAAAAAAACAGTCGCGCACTCGCTTTGTTCGAAAACGTTAACGAACAAAAATTATTAAAGAAAAATGAAATTATTAGATAATTAAACGGGTTAAAAGCGTATTTTATATATAGTATGAGGGTGAAAATGAAAATAAGAAAATTAAATAAAGAAAAGTATTCCCACATGCACATCTTGAAGACTTTTTCCTGCTTGCTTATTTTTCACAAATCACAAAGGAGCCAATGTTGATTAAGAAGGGACGGTGATGAGCATTCCAACATCGTGCCTTCAAACATCCGTACCATCTTCTCATCTACCCCGGACCACCTAGATGCATCACTACCCCAACTCCCTTACTCCACCGCTCGGGTTTTTAAAACTTCTTCATTTACATACACATTTCCGGTCTCCCAAGGCCCCAAATTCCTCCGATTACATTTCTATCCCGCCACTGATAGAACCCGTGAGTGGGTGAACCTCTAAGAATTAGATAAAAGAAACAAGACTAATTTTACTGCAATTTTTCTTCTCTTAATTCATTCATGGAACAACTATAAATAACAATGCAACAAGGAATGGAAATACAAAATGCAATTGTACTTGGGAACATGGAAACGTGAATGCAAGCTAATTCAAACGAAAATAGAAACGTGCAAAAATGGGAAACGTGAGTGCATGATTTCAGTAAATGGAAGTGTGCAGTTGACTGCATGAGTTAGGGTCGTTGACCCATATCAGCCACCTACTCCGACCTCGACACCAAACAATCTTTCTTCTCTGTATCATCCAATGGCTACACTCTTTTAATCAACTTCAGCGCTTTCCTAACCCTCTCGTTTCTTAGAAGTAGAACCAGGACCACCGATGCACAAGTAGTCAAAGAATTACTCATCCATGTAAAAGATACACAAATCCTAAATGTTTCCTTTACACCCTCACCCAACTCCTACGCCTTCATCAATGGTATTGAAATCGTTTCAATGCCTGAAAATCTGTATTTTAATGCTCACACACCGAAATACGTTGATATGCATGCAGGACCCCATATCATTGATAACGGGGCGGCTCAGTATACAGGACCCATCATTGATAACGGCACGGCTCTTGAAAATATTTACAGGCTAAACAAGGGTGGGGGACGTATAGCCGCTGACAACGATACAGGTATGTACCGGTCATGGGATGAAGATGAGAACTATCTACATGGAAATTCAACTGGGTTAGCACCTGTTTATGATAAACCGATCATGTATACCAAAGAGGTGCCCAATTATACCGCACCTGAGTTGGTTTATCAAACTCAAAGGAGTATGGGTAAACAGTCTGACAAGTACAATCTAAGTTGGACACTTCCTGTTGATTCTGGGTTTTATTAAATACTCCGACTCCATTTTTGCAACACCCTACCACAATACACAAAAGAAGGTCAGTTTTTTTTTTTGATCTTCTTTAATAGGCAAACTGCTGAGGATGAGGCGATCTATTCTCCTGGACTCATCGTAGTGGTTATCATGTATTCAAGGATTACATTGTGCTTGTCAATGACCCAGATGGTAGCCGAAGTAAACAAGATTTGTGGCTAGCGATGCACCCTAGTAATCTCTCTTAACTATATCTGGATGCTTATTTGAACAGTTTGGAAGTCTTCAAGCTGAGTCGATAAACAGAACGTGTCAACCCATTCATCACTGCAATCACAACGATGCCGTCGTTTTTCACTTACAGAAGTGAAAGCAGCAACAGATGAATTCAATGAGAGTTTCGTCATAGGCAACGGAGGGTTTGGTAAGGTGTACAACGGGTCTATAGACAACGCTACAACCATTGTTGCAATCAAAAGGCTCGACTCGTCATTGATCGATGCCGTTTGGTCGGTCAAAAAATAAAGAATTAAATAGATAGTGGAAAGTCAAGTCGTCTACGCGAGGAATTGGTGGGAGGAATAAATTGGTTTGGTTTAGTAAAGTCTTTTGATTAAAATTCAAATTAAAAAGAAGCAACCTCCTTCAAACTTCAAGTTCTAGGTTTCATGCAAAACTCAGTTGTTTAAATAGACATCACATAGACATAGTGTTGAAAAATTAGTTAAAATAATAATTGAAAACAAATTGTTGTCAGCAACCTATACAACCAGTTCCGTCACAAACCAGTATAATTCAATCATCTAATTTATGAATACCAAGTTACCCCCTTTAGTCACCCAACCCTGATACTAGGTTTTGTCATCAACCGAACAAGATCGTAAAACAAGTAAACTCAAAACACCAAATAAACTGTTTAAAATAACTAATATATCAATCTACTCAGTTATTGTCAGAAACTAAATAGATCCAAAAACATAAGCAACTAAATAAAATACAAACCATATACGAACCATCCTCTTGAAGATGTGCCCTATGGAATTCCTCTCGTGACATGCTTGCGTATGGTTATAGCCGCCACAAAGGCTATGCCTCGTCCCCCAGTAAATCTGCTGAAGATTTTAATTCCAAATTATTTGGCATGATTGGCTGCCATAATTTAATTTCCCCTTATTATTGACAACGAATAGAGAAACTGATCCCGTGAGCCGTAGGATCATTTCAGGATTAATCCTAACCGTGTTAATTATAACCGCTACTTTGATCCTGTGGGCCGTAGCTGTAGAGGATTAATCCTCCCTACCGTAGGATCAGGTTTAGGGAGTTGCTTCTTTATCATCCAATATCACACGGATCGTCTCTCCCTATCACACGGATTGACCTCTCCCTCCCCCCACGTCTAGGTAACCGTCATCCCCTTCCCCACTCCCCTTCCTCTCACATACGTCCGCCCCAAATCTATTCACCTAACCTAATCCTTCCTCCCGTTTCCTTTCTTCCGACACATATATCCTCACCACTATCGGAGGTTAGATATATGAAACACAACCAAAATGTTCTCCATAAAAAAGTGTAGGATTTCTGAAATTCAGAAACACCTAGACATCAATTCAGTTCAGACTTACGTAATCAACAGTGCGAAGGTTGAGTTCCTGAACAAACGACTACGGCAAAAGGTGTTATAAACACCTGTGAAGTTTGTGATCGTAGCCTTCTGGATTACTTCCGATTCCGGTCACTTGAATGCAAGGTAAGTTCAAGGATCATGATGATAAATTCCGATTTTGGTACTAAATTACACGAAACAATAGTTGATTTTGTGATTCTTATCGGCGCAGATTGCTGGAACGTCGGAGTATTTGTGATGATTTCGTCGGAGAAGGACTTGATGACGGCGGTTTGGAATTCAGAGGATTCTTACAGCACTAACAGTCGTAATTCCTTGGCCAACCTCGCTGTTGGAGTCAGTCTTTAGCCCGGTGTTGTTCAGGTAACTTTTTCTGCTTTCCTCATATGATCTGAGCTCAATTTGTGATTTTATGGTTATTGTGTTTACAGTTTGGTCATTTCAAGGTTTAAGTATTTAAGAAGCAGTATTAAAAGAGTTTTAGTTACATTAGGTTAAATTGAAGAAAAGAAGAAGACATTAGGAGCTTTCAAATAGAAATTTGTCTTATAAGATTTGGTAAGCAATTACATCCAAAAGCCCCAATGATTATGATATTTTCAAGTCATGAAAAGATAAGAAGATGGGTATATGATTGTATAACAGATTTAGCCCAGAAGGAGGAGTTCATCAGGAACCTTCTTCAATTTGGTGAGCAATTTCAACCTAAAAACTCTATGTTCAGAAGGTTTCTAAGCAAACTAAGGCATCAAAGATCTAAATCAAATGAGATTGTGAATATATTTGGTTAAAATCATAAAAAGGGCATATGGTTTGAAGATTATTATCTACCACAAGGGATATCATTCAACAGTAGCCACCATATTTCATAGTTTAGTAAGCATATTCATCTCATGATTTCATTGTTGATATGGATTCTAAGTAAATGAAATTATTTAAGGTTTGAATCTGAAAATATTATGCATATAATTGATTGAATTTATTATTATGCATATAATAGATTAAAAATATTATGCATTTTTCATAGGTTGGTAAGCATATTCGTCTCATGAATTCATTGTTGATATAGATTTTAAGTAAATGAAATTATGTAAGGATTGAATCTGAAATTATTATGCATATAATAGATTAAATTAAATGAGCAGAAGAATTTAAAGGAATTGGATCATCTACGGCATTTATCTTCATATCTTGGTAAGCTTTAGTTTCAAGAATTTTTTCTATAGCACGAAAGGTTAAATTGGAGAGGTTATAATGATACTAAGGTGTTGTATTATGGATTTAGGTAACTAAATCGGTTCTTCATTTTGCATTTGTAGAATTTAGTGATGAGGGTATTTGAATTTAACCTTTAATATTGTGTAAATATTAATAAATTTTGGTTCTTTAGTGATGTTTTATCTTCTTTAATCTGCTTGCTGAAGGTGCAAGGAAAGCATTGACTCTTGGTGGAACTATGCTCGGGTACTATCCTGTTAAGATTCTGCCTTCAAAAACCTTGATTGCGCCAGTAAATCCAACCTTTTTACCCTAGGTAACACTATTTTTGCTTTTGAACTGTGAAGATTTTAACTTTCGTTGACCTCGGTAAGCTTCGAAATGTACATGTGTGCTTAGAGGTGGCAATATCTCTCCCATTAACTTATGAATGGGCCGAGATTTGATATTTGGGTTGTGTTTTATTTCAAAATAAAAAATTCGCAAAAGAGAGAACAGGTCAAGTGGATTGCAAGTACATGTTAATCTTTTTATTTAGGTTTCTTTCAATTAAATGTGTTTGATATCGTTTGGAAATGGCTATGTTTGGAACTAAGGAATTTTACTTTTCACACCAAGAGATAGGAAATACCCAAACGGGACCAAAACGTATCACAGGAAACATGTATTGGAAAGTAACCGGATCTGATGAACCCATTAAGTCAAAATCTGACTGGAATATAACAGTTGGGACCAAGAAAGCTTTGGTTTTTTACACGAGAAAAGGGCTTAAGGGAATTAAGACAAACTGGATCATGCATGAATAAAGACTTACAATTTATAAAGTGAGTTTAATATTTTTGTTTATCCATAATTGAGCCGAAGTTTTAATTTGATTTAATAATTGTTTACCTTTTGGATAGAAACTATTGAAATTGAAATGGTTATGTTTTATTAAGAAGAATGATCCCAAGGAGATTATCATCATACCACCAGAAGATAATAACATTCATCACCTTTATCCTGCGTCACTACATAAAGAGAATACTTGTAGTAACAACAGTCATGGACATTTTAATATGGGATTTTGCTGATTTCTTAATATGCTAGCGTGTGCATTAAGTTTATCTGTTTACTTATGTGTAATGTAGCTTTCAAGAAAGACCATAAATATGGGAGAGCTGCAAAGACTTGCTTCACTCGGTATTCCAGATTTGATTTCTACTGTGGCTGGATAAAAATTTCATGCCCATAAGTTGGTGTTGGCTGCTCGATCCCCCCTGTATTTCGGTCTGTATTTTTTAAACAAGATGGAGAGAAGCAGTATGAGATTGATCTTACCCTATTAATTTCTGATTCCTGATACGTTTGTTAATTTCGAGTCGGTTAGTAACTTTTTTTATGAAGAACATTTTGAAGTTTAAGTATTTGATTCCGCTTCTACTTATTAACAGAGTTACGCCTAAATTGTGATTTCTATTTATCATTTGAGCCTTTAATAGTATGCCTAAATATGTGAAGATTTTACCTGTTAATGTGATTGTTACTTCATGCGTCTGACCTTTGACATTGTTTTCGGTTAACAAATGGTTGTTTCAGACACTTATGCTCTTCATTCTTGCAGTTCCTTTGCCAGTTTTTTTTTTAAATACTTAAGTACCAGTTTTTTTGTTTTTCTTAATTTATAATGTGATTAGGCTAGCTAATGTTCCTGAAGGAGCTCATGTTCAATGGGAGATTGAGCTCCTTGGTTTTGAAATGCAAAAGGTAAATCCATTTATTGTTTTCTTTTCATACATGCAATTCAAGTGAGGATATGCTAACTTATGCTTGTCAATATAAATTTGATTGTAACTACTTGATGATCTGGTTTAGATCTATATTGGTTGTTTTATTAAATATGCGGTTTTCCCTATAGATTTAGACTGGCACGAACTTTTGAGAAATTATGGACGACGTTGAAGTACAAATGAAAGGCTTTTATACATTCAAAAATCATTAATACATACACCTTGTCTGATTTTGCTTACCATTCAATAAAAGACAGCTATTCCATATTAGAAAATATGTCAAAGCGCCCCGGGTATAAAACTAGTTGACTATGGCTTAGCTAATTTTCATTGCAACCCAATTGATCTTCTAAATTCAGAATTTATATGGATCACTTTAAACTCCCATCTATATTTTATGAACTCCTTCAATCAACTTAGCCTCGTGGGTTTAGTCCTACACATAAAACCCAAAACTAACTTAAAATAAGGGAAAAATACGAAAATGGATATTTGACTAGAAAAATTCTTAAAAATGTAAATTCAAATTTAGCCTATTGTTTCATGGAAATTGTTCTTGAGAAAATGCTAAAACCAATGTTTTCAAAACCGGACCGGACATCGAACCGGTAGTCTTACCGGTTCACTGGTCGGACCGGATTTAAGAACCGAATAACATTATAATATATATATAGTTTTCAAACGAAAAAGTGTACAAAAATAAGTTATTGAGGGGCTGGAGATAACATATCCAGATTTATTAAGGTTCTTTTTGAAAAACATGATTTAACCTAGATATAAAAGTAGAAACATGCTAGCCGCCTCTTTCTTCATTGTTCACTTCTGATTTCTCCAAATTCTCGTCTGTCCGGGGTCTCTCCACGATCAGCAGCACCACCAGTCCACCACCTGCGCTAACCACCAGATCTGCATGAAGTCTCACCACATCCGGCAACACCACCACATCTACTTCGTTACCGCCGCCACCAAACGACCCCGCTCACCACCGCCGGCAACAAATCAACACTCCAGCTTCAAAGCCACTTCTTTTCATCTCTGTCATCCGACTAATCCGTTCGGAATCCGATCCGGCGAACTTTTCCACTGGAGTTGTTTAAACCGGTCCAACCGCACTCTAATATCGGTTTCCCGTTCCGACCAGCCGGCTCGCTGCAGGCCCGTTTCAACACACTAAACCGGACCGCTCTACTCTCCAGGTCCCGGGGTACGGTACGGGTTTCAAAACATTGTGGAAAACAATAGAACCCACCGCTGAAACTAGTACGAAAATGAAAAAGGATAAGTGTGTGATACTATACCCGACGATTTAATCTTGCATATACAAGATTGTAAAACTGCAAGACAAGTGTGGGATACACTGAAAAATAAACATGTTGGTGCCAATCAATTGCAACTAGCACGGTTCCAAAGTATCAAGTCTGAATTTGATAAGTTGCAAATGAAAGACGATGAAACCATCGACGACTTCACAACAAGACTAACAATAGCTATTAAGCAATCCAGTTACATTACTAAAATTCTAAAGAATGTTGTAATGATGCAAAGTAATGAAACCAAAATCCCAATGAACCCCGGTACTCTACTCACTAAAACCAATGGTGGAAAATCAATTGATCCCACTGAATATCGAAGTCTGATCAGTTGTCTAAGGTATTTACTTCATACTAGACTAGACTTATCCTATTCAGTTGGTTTCTTTAGTAGGTTCATGCAAGAACCTAAAGAGCATCATCTCAAGGCTATTCATCAAATCCTTCGTTATATCAAAGGAACAAAAGACTACGGTATAACTTACAAAAGGAATGAAGGATGCAAAATAACAGGCTATAGTGACAGTAGTTATGGAGTTAATACCGAAGAAGGAACATACTACTGGATTAGTGTTTTACTTTGGAAAGTCACCCATAAAATGGTGCACACAGAAGCAACAAACTGTGGCACTCTCTTCATGTGAATATGAATTTATGGCAGCAATGGTTGCAGCATGCCAAGCACTATGACTGAAAAGACTACTTAGTGAACTCACTGGATAGAAGGAAGAAAAGATTACTCTATATGTTGACAACATATCCGCTACCACGTTAATGAAGAACCTGGTGTTTCATGGAAGAAACAAACATATTCACACCAGTTATCACATCATAAGGGAATGTGTTGAAAATGAACATATCGTCGTTGAACACATTAGTGGAGAACTAGAAAGGGCAGGCATTCTGACAAAGGCATTGGCTTGAATCAAGTTTGCTACAATGCAGGAATTGCTCGGTGTTCAAGATCCACTTGTTCGTGATTAAGGGGTGAATGTTAGGATTAATCTCTCTTAAATATTAGTGTAGGGTGTCTATGTATTTACGTCAAAGTATGTTTACTTAGTATTTGTTGGGGTAAACTTGTCAAACCCTTGTTTAAGTTTAGGTTGAATCGGTGCATCTTTGTAAAACGATGCGTCGTTCTTGTTCTTGTGTATATATACAATTCATTATCAATGAAAAGTTAATCTTTGGCAAATCAATTCTTCATATATTTCGTTTGATCCTTGGATAATATCATGAAGGCGAGCTAGTGTGGAAATCAGAAACCTGTGTGGATCTGATTTTTTTTGAATTTTTTGAGGAAATACGGAAATATGGCTAGCCAAGATGGTTTTTAGGGTACCTGCAAAAAACTTTTCGTTTTTAGTTGTTTCGTTAGTGGTACTAGCGGATCTTCTTACTTTCGCTGTCATTACAAGCAAATCTTCTTCACTTTCGATGTCCAAACAGTAGCGTACTTTCTGCTGTGACGCGGAAGAAGAAATCACATACGCAGAGAAAGAACAAGCAAGAAGAAAAAGTTTTAAGAGAGAATTTCAATAAAAGTGAAAGACATCAAGTTTGATTATTATTCGTATCTTGAAACTTGTAACTTTATTAAATAATTTTAATTGAAAAAGTTTTGCTCAATTTAAAACTTTTGCATGAAACTTGAAGAAGTTTTATTTATCAATTATTTTCATTATTTACCCATGAAAGACGTAAAAGAAAAAAACAAAGAATTTTACTCCACTTAAAAGTTGAGTTTACCACACAATCAATTGATTATTTATTATTATTATTTTTTACAGCAAGCAAAATATTTTATTTTTTTGATTTAGTATTTTTTAGAACTAAAATTGCTATAAAGTATAAACATGAAATTCCTTGAACCCGGTTGGGTTCTTTGGCCACGTTTCTCAACCGACACGTGTCCCATCTTATATTTACGAGTTTTGGGTTGTTACACTTAGGGTCTATGTAATTAATTGTAAGTCAAGAGTTTTAATAAACCAAAAAAAGAGTCGACCTTTTGAGATCAAATTCCGTGTTCTTGGGCCTGGTTTCAACAATTGATATCAGAGCTTTCGCGAGGGGGAGCAGCCCTTTGGCTGTAGGGCTGAAGAAAGAGAAGAAGTAGGAAGAATAAGATTCATCTTGTTAAGAAGGCTATCAAAAACTCTTGTTTCTTGATGTTTAGAAGGAAGGAAGAGTTTCAATATCGATGATTACGGCGCTAACCCCGCTTCAATCTTGATCAAATAGTATCCAGAGAGTTCAAAGTCGAGATTGCACCTATGAGTTCCTGAAGTGTTCAAGGAAGAAAGAACGTGGAAAGAGCAAGAAACAAGTCTAAATCAAGATTAAGGGGGAGAATGAATAAGTTAATCTTGATTTTACGAAAGAAAGAGGGGCCGGTTTGGAAGAACGTGAAAGTTGAAGGGGGTCATCCGGAACTAGTTAATTAATTAATATTTAATTAATAGTTTGAATGCTTAGATAAAGTTATATTTATCTATTAGTTTGTTGGAGTTAGTATTAGATTATAATTGAGAGTAGTATTTGAATAGGATTAGTAAGGCTTATTTATTATAAATAGATGCTTAGGGTCTATGTAATTAATTGTAAGTCAAGAGTTTTAATAAACCAAAGAAAGAGTCGATCTTTTGAGATCAAATTCCGTGTTCTTGGGCCTAGTTTTCAGCATCATCTACGTGAAGTATCTCGACGTCATGGAATGGATTCACGGAGCCATGAAGAAAAGGAAGCTAATGGAAGAAGAAACAAGTGCCTATAACCATGAAGACCTGAATTTAATAAAGGATTATTGGATTTTAATAATCCCTCCTTTTATCAATTGACCAATAATAATTCTAACTGAGAATATTTTTACCACCGGTCCCTACTTTCAAACTATTTTTTTACATTGAACCCCTCGTTAAAAAAACTTAACTCCGTTAGAGTTTATATGACGTGGACATCTGCAAACCGTCGGAAAGTCGAGCCAAGCTAGCAGTGGTCTCGTGGTGGCTTTTGAAATTGGCTCTGGCGGTGTTTAACTGGTCTCGTGGGTCCGGGAAGTCTAAACAGAAACAACGGTGGTGTTTAACGAGACCAGTTAAACACCACCAAAGCCAATTTCAAAAGCCAACACGAGACCACTGCTAGCTTTGCTCGACTTTCCGACGGTTTTGCAGATGTCCACGTCATATAAACTCTAACGGCGTTAAGTTTTTTTAATGGGGGTCCAATGTAAAAAAATTAGTTTGAAAGTAGGGACTGGTGTTAAGAATATTCTCAGTTGGGATTATTATTGACCAATTGGTAAAATGTGAGATTATTAAAATCCAATAATCCTTTAACAAACAGTTGGTGTGCAAAGAAATGAAAGTTGAAGCATGAAGATTTGAAGATGATGCGTATGCAAAAGATCGATCCCTCCATACCTCCAAGAGTTTGTAAGTCTAAATTAGGAGGGAATGTTAGAATACATATTCTTTCAGTTTAGATTGGTTATTATTAGTTATATTAAAACCGGTTAATTATATTTAGTTGATTAAATCGCCACTTGTTAAAGGGTGTGTTGGTTCAAGTCACACCGAGGTAACTAATAATGTCTAGGGGCGTCCCTGAGAAATTAAGTATCCGGCTTGACATAAAAAATGCCTCAACTCCCCCAATAATATGCACGTATATAAAAAAAATTCTATAATACGGTGATAAAAAAATGCCCCCCATTCCCTCCTCAATATGCACGTTTTGTGTAATTGGGATGACCATTGGATAAATGTATAAAGATTGGGTCATTTGGTATTATTGGCTTGGGTATAACTATTAAATTGGGTATTATTGGGTTGGATTTCAATTAAAAAAAATTGCCCCTAAATTTTATAAATTTTATAGAATTTATAAGTTATTTAATTTTTTTTATAATATATATATATATTTTTTTTAAAATTTATGCTCCACTCGTAAACATGCCCCGATACCGCGGCACCACCCGCATCACCCTCTAAGCCGACCTTGATAATGTCCCACTTGATTGTGATATTTTCATTCGGGTCAAGTGCATCATAGGCTTCTGCAAGTAAAGAAGAATGCGATTTGATAAATAATCCATCATAGATATCAAATGGAAAATCCCCGAGGTTGTGTTTGGTATGCATGAATGGACGATGCAACGGAATGAGTCATTACGTCGGAATGAAATAGAAACATGTTTGGTAACTAAAAATGTCCATTTTAATGATCTTCATTCCTTGGGGAGGGTTTTTTTTCCATTCCTTTAAGTAATTGAATGAATTTGTTTAATTAGTTACCCGAACCATGACCAGAACCATTACCCATCCCATGCCTTGACCCGTTACCCGACCCATGACCTTATTATCCTAGGGTATTTATTTATCTTTTCATGGATTGTATTTCATTCATCGTCTTTTCCCTCTTAACAAATAACACTAAGTAATGATTTATTTCATTTCTATGGGGTAACCAAACATGACAATGGAATGGTAATGATCCATTCGTTTCCCTCGTCCATTCCATTCATTCGTCCATTCTATTCACTCGTCCATTCCATTATCTCATACCAAACAGACCCTTAATGTTTCAAGAAAAACAGCCCCATCAATGCATCATCATTATGAATTAAGCTATTTTTGCAATAATAGTGAAGAAGAATTTTGTTCTTTGAAAACCTTACACCAAGTCAATCTTGATTCTTGAATGACAAAAGCCTACTTGGAAAAAGATGGTAACTTATTCTTTGTTATATAATTTCAAGATAATCAGACATACAAATCAGGGTTGATAAAACATGACACTAAATTTATCTTTCAGAAGAACTAGATCATCAAAATAGCAATAAGAACTCAAACCATTTTTGTAACATCGGGCCTCTCGTACTGATCGCGTTGTCAAGGTCAATCAAAAATATATTTTAAACTTAATCCCTAGCTACTTTAGACTGTAGTATAATGAAGTAGGGTGTCGTATCCACAGGGAATTCGTGGAAAGTGTCAATTAAGAAAACTACTTTAAACTTTAATTAATTTAGAAAATCATATTAAAAAGCAGCGAACTTTAAATACTTTGAAAACAGTTATGAGAAAACGAATTGCTTCCGGGTTCATATTGTAAGTTTAGTGATCACTGGTTTGTACTAATTGGAAGTCACATAGACATGACCCGTTTTACTAAGTGACAAATAATTAACAACCAATATAGTGACCGTGTTGAGCAACTATTATAAAACTGGATACTTGACACAAGTTAATTACTTAATAGTTAATCACCGGTTCAGAATATCAAACATAAACAAACAATGGTTCACGATATAAAACCGAAAAACTGATGCATGCAATAATTCAATAAACCAAAGTGTTTAGTCTAACAAAGCAAACTATAGAATTCAAATAACCAAATGATTACACAAATCCTACACCAAATCAGTATGAATTAGATAGCATCACCTTAAAAGATCAATCCTACACCCGGAAACAACCACAGGTGGATTAGCCGCTCATGGTCATCATTTCAATGATTAGTATAGATCGATCTAGCATGAACAGATAAGAAAGATTGAAGCCTTTTCACCAAAAATCGCCTTTGGTATGCTCTGGAACGGCTGAATGTAAAAGTAATTCGACAATGGACTCCCACATGGCTTATAATTGAAATTAGTTTTAATTTGCCGAAAATACAAGTCTTAGCGTACCGCGAACCAAAATCAAAAATTCTTCGCGTACCGTGAAGAACAAAATAGTCGGTGGGCATAATTTCATGGTTTCTTCTTTTGTTTCTCTGGTCCCCCGTGTATGTTGTTATCCTCTTGATTACTTCTCAAATTCTACTCATTTAGCACCTTAACCTGTAAGACATACTAGTACCAAATGCACATAAAACGACTCAAAGCACAAAGCTAAACGCTTAAAACTATACATAACAGACTCATTAACGGGGGTTATTTGGAATTACATCACGTATCACCAATATTGCCCGTTGAACTCACAAATTTCTTTTTGGTTGCTCGGGTGGGACTTCTCAATTTGTACTATTCCCACCTGAGCACGCATAATTGTGGAGTTCTCCTCCCATCCACAGCCCCCAAAACCTATAAACAAACTCAATACCCGTTTTAATTTTTTAAACCTAATAAAATATTTAAGCAAATAACAATACGCGGCAATTGATTAGTAATAGATTTAATAATTAAGTTTTATATTGGTTACTTAATTTATAATTGGTTTTTTATTTATAAAATTAAAAATCTATTTTTTTTCTTTCAAAAATATGCCACATATATGACAAATTTCTAGGGGTCGCTCAGAAATATACCACATATATGAAAAATACTTTTTTTCATGGGCGCCGGTCGAACGTGTTAGAGGGTAGGTCCGCCACTGTTACTTTCATCCCGTTAAGGGATCATCTATACCCACACCGCCTTGCAAACAGTATGAATGAGCACATCGAATCTAACCACTATGTCATCTTATTAACATAAATATAAAAAAAAAATCAAACTAATCTAATGGACACATACGTATGGAATTTATGGTGGATCCAAGAAATATGAATGAACACAACGAATTTGACAACTATGACATCTTATTAACATAATTGTAATAAAATCAAACTAATCATTTGCTATAAGTCCAAGATCTGGGATGGGGCAGATATTCCCGATGACGAGCACCTGATCTTCAATGAAATGCCAATATCATTTTGGTGATCATCTGTATGTTGGAAGTCTTCCTCTTAATGTGAAAAAAATGTAAATCAAGGGGATTCCTTGAAAAGTAGCTTGGAGGTTTCGTACACTCATAACTAATTTGACAAAGATGTAAGTCAAGGGGATTCCTTGAAAAGTGGCTTGGAGGTTTCATACACTCGTAGCTCGTGAAGCTGACCAACAACGAGCTCGAAATTAATTCGAAGGTACACGAAATCCAAGGGCGAACGAGTGGTGTTTCCCTCCTTTTCGTAGCTCGTGAAATTGACAAGTGCATTGTTACAGGTCGTCGGCTCGAGCTATTAGCTTGATAAGCTTGAATCTCTCGGGTTCTTGGTATCCGATGACTATATGATTGCGTTGTCAAGGTTAATAAAAAACAATGCTAATTCTAATCCCTAGCTACCTTAGATTGTAGTATAATGAAGTAGGGTGTCGTATCCACAGGGAATTCGTGGACAATGTTAATTATGAAAACTACTAATAACTTAAGTGATTAGAGACAACTTGCATGCAAAGACAAACGAATGGATTTGAGGTTTGTAAAAACAATTAGAAAACAAGGACCATTCCTAGGATTTAGGTTATGAAGCACGACATGTAATTAGATAATATCAAATTGGAATCCACATAGACATAGGTCACTTAGATGACTCGACTGATAAATAATTGCAAGACTAAATACCGGAATGTGTTGATTGTCGATACAAGACCAACTAATGACACACACGAATAATAATCAACACAATCACCAAACCACAATCACAATACTAAAAGGTAACTACTTGTTAATGATATTAAAACCAAAATACTAGAAGTTTCTCAATAAACAAAGTAACGGGTTTGTTTAATCATACGAATCAAACCAACAAAAAAAGTAAATCAAAGATCCAACAAAGTTTGCAGCCAAACACTAATAAAATCTAATTGAGCACACCTATTATCACTGACCGTCCTCCCGGGAATGAGCACAAAGTGTTTAGCGTCATGGATGTCATGGAAGCTTCAACGATTAGTAGAACTTGATCTAGCATGAACAATGATGAAAGATTGAAGCTTTTTCACCCAAGATCGCCTCTAGGATGCTCTGGAACGGCTTAATGCAAAAGTAATTCGACAATGGACTCCCAAATGGCTTATAATTGCAATTAGGTTTAATTTGCTGAAATTTCCTTTCCTCGCGTACCGCAAACCAAACCCAAGCATTCTTCGCGTACCACGAAGAACAAATTAGTCGGGCTGGCTTTTCAGGGCCCTCGCATGTCGCGAACCTTTTCTCCCGCGAAGACCATAAATTCACGATTTTCTTTATTTTGCTTCTCTGGTCCCCGTGTACGCTGCTATCCTCTTGATTAAGGCTCGTGTTCCCCGCTCAATAAGCATGCTTAACCTGTAAGACACAAGAATACCAAACGCACATAAAACATACTCAAAGTACAAAACTAAACGCTTAAAACTATACGAATTAGACTCTTAAACAGGGGTTATTTAGCATTACATCACCATACATACAACCAAATCCATAGCCTACTGAGTTGGATGACAACTATTATCCTATGAAAAAGAAATGTAAAAAACGAAAAGAGGCACGACTCGTGTGGTTGTGAAAACAAAGAAGAAAATCCCACGTGTTTGTTGTTTCACCTTCTCTCTTGTTTGACTATGTGACAAACAACGAGTGGAAATACTTTAATCAATCAAACATGTTCCACCCTTAATAAAACTAAACAACTGGAGTTCTTGGAGAATCATTATAAACTTGAGGATGACGTTAATTAAGACAGTTTTTAAACACATAATCACAATAGGTGCTTTGTCATATAGATGGGAGTATATCTGGACTTTAAAGACATGTATCAATTTCTCAAGTAATGATGTACTAAATGTGACATCCGACATTTTCAGTTTAACTACGTTAACACAAACACCATTATCTCAAGCACTTGTTTATGCAAACTCTTTTATCTCAGTTAGTCATTCATGCATTATATTTAATTAGGATTAATTAAATGTGTCAATTATTGCACAAACACTCACGCAACGGTAACTCCGAGAATTACCGGATCACACACGAGTCTAACCCGGAACGTTGGTGAACTAATAAAAATAATTGTGAGCAATTATATTAATGTAAATTATGTGAATTTACATGTTATGTGACTTTTATGTGAATTATGTGAATCTTCGTGAAAACGCACATGTTGTTGGAAATTAATCATATTTGTTATTTTTATAAATGTTAGAAGTTTATAAAAATAATAGTTAAGGTTTTATAAAAACCTCTTCATATTCTTAACTTACTTCTAGTCTTTATGACACTAATTAATAAAATTAAGATAATCATTACCTATGATTAAATGCATACATTTATATAAAATTTGATAAAAAAAACCTCTAATCTCCTTTTTCTCTCAAGAAATCGCAAACCCAAACCCCTCCCCACCCTCTTGAGCCAAAACCAAAAACACCATCCCTTTGATCTTCATTCTTGCAATTGAACTTGTATTTGGGCTATCCTAAGCATTGCTAACACTCTTATGTAAGTTATTTTATCAAATTTCGTTACTTTATGATCCCATGGTTTAGAATGAAACCCTAGTTCATCCAAACATGAAATGTTGTAAAAATGATTGCGACTAATTATTTATTTGATGTTATTATATCTATGTGATGGTTATATTGTTTATGATGAAACCCTAAATGTGTATGATCCATAACATGCCTAAAGAAAACTTTTTGATTATGTGAAGTTGTAGAAATTCATGTTAGATGAAATTGATGATGTTTATTATTGTAATTATGTTAGTTAGCTCGTATGAAATTGTTGTGATGCATTGAATCTCGTTAACAAAGCTAGAAATCATAGGTTTTCCTAAAGAGGAAACTTTGTTGAAAGGATTTGGTTTATACATGAGTTGTACACGTGCATGATGTTGTAGGATGATACTAGTATGTTAATATGAATGCATTAAAGCATGCCAAAGTATTATTTTGTAGAAATCAAGTAGTTTGATCATGACTTACTAAAAGTGGAAACTTTTAGGGTTTGGGACTTGATTTCCTAGACTTGTATTACATGATGTAATGGTCTATTGTACATTAGTATGGTTACATAAACATATTAGAATCATGCAAACGTATTATAGAAACCCCATGTTCATACATTACTAATGATAGTAACTTTGTTGATACAAATACATTGAATGTTCATAGCTTTCCATGTTAGGAAGTTTGCGAATCATGTATGTATCGTGAAACATGAACTACTTGTACATTATGTGTATTAGTATACTAATCAAACACTAAGTCACTATACGAGTCACCAACGGGTCGTCGGGTCAACTTGGTCAACAAAAGTCAAACTTGGGCAAACTAGTCAAACATGTTAATCTTTTCAAAACTTATAAACAATTTGGATTTTTTTGGATACAACGGGTTTTATGAACCAACGCGAACACACACTTATAGACTTATACATGATTGGTAGCCTTTAGCGGGCCACTTGTACAACACTTGCAGTCTAGCATGCGCTCTAAGGTGAGTTTCACGGACCCTTTTACTTGTTTTCCTGTTGGGGAGAAACATGCACACAAACAAACACGGATCACATAATATTTCATTACCACTTGTTTACTTAAGCGCAAACATAACATACTAAGTCCTTACATTCTCGAACCGTTAGTATAAGGTATATAGCGAGGAAATTTGAGTAGTACTACTGGGTTTAACAAACCCCCACCCGGGTTAGTCGTGCTAGCTCGATTAGAGGTTGAACAAGTGTAAATTGTCCTAAACATTTGACATTGTTGATGTTAGCAATGGCGGAAGGCATTCAAACACAAACAGTCAACTTCGGTTGCGAACGCTTAGAGTAACTTGTACTTAGGTGTGACTTATGTATGTGGATGCTGCAAACACTCAAACAGTTTATTTACTTACAAACTTGTGAACTCACCAACATTGTGTTGACACTTTAAGCATGTTTTCTCACGTCACTATGGTACACATCAGGACTAGGATGCATCATGGAGTCACATTGGTTTAATCAATAAATGATTAATGTTTTTTTATTTATCATTTACATTAATTGATACTTTGTTGCATGTAATTACTTTGGATTTAATATTAAAGTTTACGTTTTCGCATTTATTTCAATATTTAATGGTATTTTTAAAACTCATATAGAGTCATTCAACATAACTAACGACGATGATCCTGGTGTGTCACACGCCTCGCGGTAAAACTCTGTTGGTGGAATTTGAGGGTGTGACAGATTGGAATCAGAGCCCGCGGTTATAGTGAACTAGGTTTGCATTAGACAGTAGACTTAGCCTATAGCCTTAAACATTGTATTAGTCCTACACCAACACAAAACTCATACATGATACACATACACACATAGCATCCATACATACATTGCATTGCGGGCATGTTGACATCATCCACATCACCCTCTGCTTACGGGGAACACGTCATTATCATTGCACCATCATGCCTAGTGGCGACATCCGTGGAATCGCCAAAACAACATCCACTCCCGTCCGAGGGCAGCAAGACGGAGCCTTCATAGGAGTCTCTCACACCACCATCATCTGCACCCCTTTCCACACCACCAGAGTCGAAGATGATACCGGCTTGAGCCTATCAATGACACCGTCAAGTATGGTGGGCCTTCTAAGGTCCGTGTTAGGAGCGACACCCAGCACTGTCACATATCTCTTTGGGAGTTGGGTTCGTCAGAAGCGAGTCCCTCCTATACCCACTAGCAACAATACCTTGACCTTACTGATCGATATGTCAAGGTCACTCAAAAACATTTATAAAAACTACTACTTATCTACCTTGGACTGTAGACAAGAAAGTAGGGTTGTCGAATCCACAGGGAATCAGTGGAAAGTTAAATTGCTTAGATTAGTAAATTATAGCTAAAACACATATCAAATAAAGATGCAACTTCCCCCAAACTTCAGGTTCTAGGCTTATGTAAAACTCAGTTATTCAATGGACACCAAATAGACATAGTGTTGGAAAATCAGTTGAAACAATAATTGAAGACAGATTCTTTGTCAGAAAACCTATACGACTAGTTTCGTCACAAACGAGTACAATTCAACTACCCAATTTATAAATACCAAGTTACCCAATTTAGTTACCCAACCCTGCTACTAGGTTTTGTCAACACACATTGTAAAGCAGAAAACTCAAAGCATAAATATAATCTGTTCAATTCAACTAATACATCAATCTATCAAGTTTGTGTCAAAAACTAACAAGATCCAAACATGAACAAACAGAATCAAACATAAAAACCTAAACGAACCATCCGCCGTGAGGAAGCCACACGCAGCTTAGCCACGCATGCTTGTCAGACACACGATCATAGCTTCAGTAGATGATCTGGTATAACCTCTGCCTCTGAAAATCGCCCCTAGTAGTTCTGATTTCGTCTGAATGAAAGATTATCTACAAAATAGGGTTTGATTTGGGTTTAATGAGAAATTAGGGCTTTTTGTTGTTTCGGCAGGCCCTCGCATACCGCGAAAGTCCTTGGTCAAATCTTCGCGTGGCGCGAAGAACAATTTAGTCGGGCTTGGTTTTTGGTTTCTCGCGTACCTTGAAAGTTCATCCCCGGTCTTCGCGTACCGCAAAGACTCACTTTTCCACGAAATTGACTTTTTGACTCTTTTACCCCTTGTACTTTCATGCCTTCTCATTTATGCTTCGTTATCCGCTCATTTAGCAATCAATACCTGTCATAGACACAAATACAAATACCAACGTAAAACCGACTCGAAGTACAAAGTAAAACTCATAAAACTATACAAAACCGACTCTTAAACACGGGATATTTGACCCTACATCACTCACTAGCTTTACTCTACTTCAAGCCCGAACCCATGGACTTCGCGTGAGGTACACCATATGGAGGCACACCGTTGCACGTATTATTGCAGAAAAACATTGACACGTAGATGTCATCACTTTCCCGAGCCATGAGCTCACGTCTTTGGTCGATATTCTGCTGAAGATAGATTGACCACAAAGTTGAGAACGCCTTGCTCATTGCCTACTCGAACCCTATTCTGACTCAGTTGGAAGAACGCCTACTTTTCTTCTTCCAGTAACTCATATCCATAAACTAGTTTCACTTCTCGAAGTCGCATTCTGACTAGAATGCATCATGGAGTCGCATTGGTTTTACCAATAAATTATTAATGTTTTATTATTTATTATTTACATTAATTGACGCTTTGTAGCGTATAATTACTTTGGATTTAATATTAACGTTTACGCTTCAGCATTTATTTCAATATTTAATGGTATTTTTAAAACTCATATAGAGCAATTCAACGTAACATACGACGATGATCCTCGTGTGTCACATGCCTCGCGGTAAAACTTCGTAGGTGGAATTTGAGGGTGTGACACTAATGTCTATGTCAGCCTCTACACATAGACTAGAAAAAAATGAATGAATCTTAGCCCTCTTTGATGCGGGGCCTCTTTGAATTCAACCTCGAATAATCTCACGTTTCTAGATTCACCTTCTATCTAGGAACTCGATGTTTTTGTATATCTTCATGAAATTGAAGACAAAAACATAGACGATTATTGCTACAATGTTTGATATTGTTATGAAAAAGTAAGGAGAAACACTATATGAGTATTGTAAATAGACAAGTTTTTTGTAGAAATGCAGTGTTTTGTTGTATCCTCATGCCATCTTGACCATGGGAAAATAGTAAACAACTTCAAGATGGCAAGATGGCGGATTTCACTTGTGCATGAGATGAGGAGCACAAGGTAATTCATATTTAGTAAACATAGTGTTGTTTTCTTAATAATAAAATACCTCATTGGATCCAAATGTTTCTCCATACATTAAAATAGTAGTAATCGGTTATCATTTGTGATTTATCAAATAATACAAAATTAAAATACGATTTTAATATCAATTGAAGGTATATATGAAACCAAAGGCCAAACGAATTGTGCTTCCCTCCTTTTCTTAGCTCGTGAAGTTGACAAACGCATTGTTACATGTCACTTGCTCAAGGTACTATTTTGATAAGCTTAAATCTATTTGATCCATGGTATCCGCTGACTGTAGCAACAACAAGATCTACAGTCTGGTGAGTTGGATTACAACTGTTATCCGGCAAAAGAAATGTAAAAAGGAAAAGAGACACTACTCGTATGGATGTGAAAACAAAGAAGAAATCCAAGGTGTTTCTCGTTTCACCTTCTCTCCCGTTTGACTCCAAGGCGAATAAACGGTGAAAACACTTCAATTAATCAAACAAAGGGATCTAATGTTAATAAAACTAAACATCCAGATTTCTTGGAGAATCATTGTAAACTTAAGAAAGACGTTAATGCATACATGTCTTAAAGCGCAAACGAAACATGTGCTTTGTCATCTAGATGGAGGTATATTTGGACTTCAATATACCATCTAAAGGCACATACATTGTGCTGAATATCTGTATTTAAACCGATCCCAAAAATTTTATACAATTTATCAATATCAACCTCTATGCATAGACTAGAAAAAACATGGTTGAACCTTATTGTACATTTATATATATATAAAACTTTGAAATACAGGTATGCACTAAACATAATTCATACAAAATTTATATATAAAACTTTTACCTGTCCAAAAACTTATAAAATAATAAATGATAAATTATCTAATAAGGTAGACAAATATATTATTACTTATACTAACTTTATATTAGTTGGTTAAGAAAACAAGCAATATTTAATTTAAAATGTAAAATAATTTATGTAACCTTTATTAATATATTTCATCATAAAAGTACCATATCATATCAAAATATTATAATCCTATTGATACGAACCCAGATTTGGGTCAAGATGGGTCAGGGCAGACCCATTGGGTCGGGGCAGAGCAGGCCCGGTTATTACTGGATGGGGGGAAACGAAGTGGAGGGAAAGTTTTTGAAAATGTGGGGAGTGGGGGGAAAATAGGAAGTAACCGTTCCCACCAATTTTAGGTTTAAGTATTGTGTTTTCTGTATTTATGTTTTTTGTCTATGTTTTTGTTTATCTAAATTAATGTATCTATACCTAGTAATTGGAGAATAGCCCATCTTGAATCGGGCCGACTATCCTTTGTTCTTGTCTTAATCCAATCAGAATTTTAGATTCTATCAATTGGTTCCATTGCCGGGAAATTCCGAGATGGTTCATACCCGGAATAGTGCAGGAGAAGGGAGCACCCCATCTGGTTCAGTCGCTGCTCAACTGGTTGACATTGCTGCAAAGCTCGACGCCATAGTGTCGCAATTGAGAGGTGATGTTGCAACACTCAAGACCTTGATGTTTGGAACATCCATCAGCAGCAACAATCACACATAATCTTATTCGTGAAGGAGCTCGAATGAAAGCTCTAATGCTGAGCCTGTTTTGTCTACCACCCAGACGATTGTAAACTCCACCCTTTGTTCTCATGTTGTTCCGAAACCAACGAGCAACCAAGCACCAACAATAACACCAAAACTGGATCGGTTACTAGACCATTCTGTGCCTCCTTTAGCAGGCTCTGTCAAACAACAAACCAATCAGCGCTCTGCCTTTACTACACCAACATATTCATCGATTGAAGAAGCTATAGAGACACAAAAGGCTGTAGGCTACTTAAAATGGCCAGTAAAAGGTGGGCGTCTTCCGATGACCGATTTTGTGGACCCACAAGAAGTTAAGAATCATGCTGACCAGCCTCCACCATGCTGGGTTGTAACAGTTACAACGTGCTATAACAGTCACCCGACACATCAATCAGTGATGGCACAATGCTGGGTTTTTGACACCGGTCAACAAGGTTTCACTCGAACCGCTTTATCTCGACTTGAGGACAAGTCGTATCTCCGGCTAGGATGTATTGATACGAACCCAGATCTGGGTCAGGGCAGACCCATTGGGTCGGGGCAGAGCTGGCCCGGTTATTACTGGATGGGGGGAAACGAAGTCGAGGGAAAGTGAAGGGAGGGAAAGTTTTTGAAAATGTGGGGAGTGGGGGGAAAATAGGAAGTAACCGTTCCCACCAATTTTAGGTTTAAGTATTGTGTTTTCTGCATTTGTGTTTTTTGTCTATGTTTTTGTTTATCTAAATTAGGGTATCTATACCCAGTAATTGGATAATAGCCCATCCCGAATCGGGCCGACTATCCTTTGTTCTTGTTTTAATCTAATCAGAATTTTAGATTCTATCACCTATCTTTATTTTAAAGACATCTTAATATAATTTTTTTAAAAAGAAATACATAATATTTTTATTATTTATTTTAAAAAATAGCATACATACATAGGGTTAGGTTCAAATGAGAACTTACAAATACTTGAAAACTCGCGAGAACTCGTTAAAAAGCCAATTAAAACCATTTTTTTTGTTCACTACTTTTATTATTAAAATACAACATAAAAAATAATTTATCTCTCCAATTAATTATCTCTTCTCTCTAAATTATTCTTAAAAAAAATTATACACATGTGTTAATGGTAAACACTTACAAATGTGTAAGTGGAAAAGTTATAGATGTGTATATTTTTTTAATATATGAATACATGTAAATTTACATATATAAATTCACTTTTTTATGTTATATTTTAATAATAAAAGAAGTAAAAATAAAAAAAATGGTTTTGATTGATTTTTTGACGAGTTCTCAAAATATATAGGAGTTCTCAAATGATTCATTCCATGCATACATAGAGTTAGGTTCAAATGAGAACTTAAAAATACTTGAGCACTCGTCAAAAAACCAATTAAAATCATTTTTTTGTTCACTACTTTTATTATTAAAATACAACATAAAAAATAATTTATCTCTCCCATTAGTTATCTCTTCTCTCTACATTATTTTTAAAAACAATAATACACATGTGTTAATGGTAAACACTCACACACGTGTAAGTGGTAAAGTTACAGATGTGTATATTTTTTTAATATATGAATACATGTAAATTTTCATATATAAATTCACCTTTTTATGTTGTATTTTAATAATAAAGTTAGTAAAAACAAAAAAAAATGGTTTTGATTGGTTTTTTGATGAGTTCTCGCAAGTTCTCAAAATATATAGTAGTTCTCAAATGATCCATTCCCTACATACATAGAGTTAAGTTCAAATGAGAACTCATAAATACTTATTGGATTAATTAATCTTTCAGGATTTGACCGGGGCATGGAGACTGCTCGTTCAGGTGCAGGATCTTTCGCTCAAACCGAAATTAGTTGGGACAAGTATGCAATCCCTCGTTCCCTTTCACTACTAGAAAAATGGGTGGGTTTGCTACCGAAATTTGTGTCAGAAATTTCTAACCAATTTTCTCAAACTCAATTTTCATTTCTTGGTTGTTTTTTTAATATATCGGGCAATTTGAAATGTGTAGGAATATTGACTTCTTAAAGATTAACTAGTTTACATTGATTGTTCATATATTGTTATGCAGGATTGATAAAACTAAGTTCTATGTGGTACGAGTTGGGATATTCAGCGTGCTTACGGTTGGATTGTATCCTATATCTGTTGCAAACACCAGAATGCAGGTTGCAACAAAAGATTCTGTGGAGAAGAATGCATACGCTGTTATACGAGGATTACTGAAAACAGAAGGCGTACGAGGTTTATACAGACGTTTTGGTCCTGTCATCACAGGAGCAATTCCTTCTAGAATCGTATTAATTACCGCGTTAGAGTCATTCAACGTAACTAACGACGATGATCCTTGTGTGTCACACGCCTCACGGTAAAACTCCGCAGGTGGAATTTGAGGGTGTGACACTAATGTCTATGTCAGCCTCTACACATAGACTAGAAAAAAATGAATGAATCTTAGCCCTCTTTGATGCGGGGCCTCTTTGAATTCTACCTCGAAAAATCTCTCGTTTCTAGATTCACCTTCTATCTAGGAACTCGATGTTTTGTTATATCCTCATGAAATTGAAGACAAAAACATAGATGATTATGGCTACAATGTTTGATATTGTTATGAAAAAGTAAGGAGAAACACTATATGAGTATTGTAAATAGACAAGTTTTTGTAGAAATGTAGTGTTTTGTTGTATCCTCATGCCATCTTGACCATGGGAAAATAGTAAACAACTTCAAGATGGCGGATTTCACTTGTGCATGAGATGAGGAGCACAAGGTAATTCATATTTAGTAAACATAGTGTTGTTTTCTTAATAATAAAATACCTCATTGGATCCAAATGTTTCTCCATACATTAAAATAGTAGTAATTGGTTATCATTTGTGATTTATCAAATAATACAAAATTAAAATACGATTTTAATATCAATTGAAGGTATATATGAAACCAAAGGCCGAACGAATTGTGCTTCCCTCCTTTTCTTAGCTCGTGAAGTTGACAAACGCATTGTTACATGTCACTTGCTCGAGGTACTATTTTGATAAGCTTAAATTTATTTGATCCATGGTATTCGCTGACTGTAGCAACAACAAGATCTACAGTCTGGTGAGTTGGATTACAACTGTTATCCGACAAAAGAAATGTAAAAAGGAAAAGAGACACTACTCGTATGGATGTGAAAACAAAGAAGAAATCCAAGGTGTTTCTCGTTTCACCTTCTCTCCCGTTTGGCTCCAAGGCGAATAAACGGTGAAAACACTTCAATTAATCAAACAAAGGGATCTAATGTTAATAAAACTAAACATCCAGATTTCTTGGAGAATCATTGTAAACTTAAGAAAGACGTTAATGCATACATGTCTTAAAGCGCAAACGAAACATGTGCTTTGTCATCTAGATGGAGGTATATTTGGACTTCAATATACCATCTAAAGGCACATACATTGTGCTGAATATCTGTATTTAAACCGATCCCAAAAATTTTATACAATTTATCAATATCAACCTCTATGCATAGAATAGAAAAAACATGGTTGAATCTTATTGTACATTTATATATATAAAACTTTGAAATACAGGTATGCACTAAACATAATTCATACAAATTTATATATATAAAAACTTTTACCTGTCCAAAAATTTATAAAATAATAAATGATAAATTATCTTATAATGTAGACAAATATATTATTACTTCTACTAACTTTATATTAGTTGGTTAAGAAAACAAGCAATATTTAATTTAAACTGTAAAATAATTTATGTAACTTGTATTAATATATTTCATCATAAAAGTACCATATCATATCAAAATATTACAATCCTATCTTTATTTTATATACATATTAATATAATTTTTAAAAAAAGAAATACATAATACTTTTATTATTTTTTTTTAAAAATAGCATACATACATAGGGTTAGGTTCAAATGAGAACTTACAAATATTTGAAAACTCGCGAGAACTCGTAAAAAAGCCAATTAAAACCATTTTTTTTTCACAACTTTTATTATTAAAATACAACATAAAAAATAATTTATCTCTCCAATTAATTATCTCTTCTCTCTAAATTATTCTTAAAAAAATTTATACACATGTGTTAATGGTAAACACTTACAAATGTGTAAGTGGTAAAGTTATAGATGTGTACATTTTTTTAATATATGAATACATGTAAATTTATATACAAAAATTCACCTTTTATGTTATATTTTAATAATAAAAGAAGTAAAAATAAAAAAAATGGTTTTGATTGGTTTTTTGATGAGTTTTCACGAGTTCTCAAAATATATAGGAGTTCTCAAATGATCCATTCCCTGCAGACATAGAGTTAGGTTCAAATGAGAACTTATAAATACTTGAGCACTCGTCAAAAAACCAATTAAAATCATTTTTTTTGTTATTACTACTTTTATTATTAAAATACAACATAAAAAATAATTTATCTCTCCAATTAATTATCTCTTCTCTCTACATTATTTTTAAAAACAATAATACACATGTGTTAATGTATGAATACATACGTAGATGTGTATATTTTTTTAATATATGAATACATGTAAATTTTCGTATATAAATTCACCTTTTTATGTTGTATTTTAATAATAAAGTTAGTAAAAACAAAAAAAATGGTTTTGATTGGTTTTTTGATGAGTTCTCGCAAGTTCTCAAAATATATAGTAGTTCTCAAATGATCCATTCCCTACATACATAGAGTTAAGTTCAAATGAGAACTCATAAATACTTATTGGATTAATTAATCTTTCAGGATTTGACCGGGGCATGGAGACTGCTCGTTCAGGTGCAGGATCTTTCGCTCAAACCGAAATTAGTTGGGACAAGTATGCAATCCCTCGTTCCCTTTCACTACTAGAAAAATGGGTGGGTTTGCTACCGAAATTTGTGTCAGAAATTTCTAACCAATTTTCTCAAACTCAATTTTCATTTCTTGGTTGTTTTTTTTAATATATCGGGCAATTTGAAATGTGTAGGAATATTGACTTCTTAAAGATTAACTAGTTTACATTGATTGTTCATAAATTGTTATGCAGGATTGATAAAACTAAGTTCTATGTGGTAGGAGTTGGGATATTCAGCGTGCTTACGGTTGGATTGTATCCTATATCTGTTGTAAAGACCAGAATGCATGTTGCAACAAAAGATTCTGTGGAGAAGAATGCATACGCTGTTATACGAGGATTACTGAAAACAGAAGGCGTACGAGGTTTATACAGACGTTTTGGTCCCGTCATCACAGGAGCAATTCCTTCTAGAATCGTATTAATTACCGCGTTAGAGACTACAAATGTTGCTACTTTCAAGATGGTCAAACGATTCGAACTTTTAGAACCTTTAGAGAATGGGGTATACCCATGTGATTATGATGTGATGTGATAATAAAGTACACGCCACGTGGCGCCACGTCACTATCTGAAAAATCACATCACCCATCACTATACCCATGTGATTGTGGTGGTGTGATAATTTAATGTTTATTTTTTTAATTTTTATTTAAATAAAATAAAACATAATAAATAATATTCATTAATAATAAAAAAAATTACATTAATAATTAAAAAAAATATATTAATCAAGTGGTGTACCCGGTTGGGACATTGGGGATTGGTAGTTAAACATTTGAAAGTTTGGGCTTGGTTGAAAGTTTGGGTTGGGTTGAAAGTTCGGGTTGGGTTGAAAGTTCGGGTTGAGTTGAAAGTTCGGGTTGACCGTAAACGCGTTATTACGAGCAGCGTATTGAGCCCAAAAGTTTGGGTTCGGATCGTTACTTATTTTTTGGGTAGAAAAGTAGAAGATTAATCAGTGAAAATATATGGAGTAAAAGAGTAGAAGATTAGTAAGTAAAAATATATGTAGTAAAAATGGGTATTTATAGTGAGTAAAAATAAAATTATTAATTTATTTTTAATTTTAACGGTAAAAAAGTATACCGTTCAACGGTATGATTTTCTTGAAATGATCGATTTGCTAGCGTGAAATATATCACGCCCAATAATCACGGCGTGATAAAACAGACGAGGGGGCGGTGTGGCTTAAAAATCACGCCGTGATTTAGGTGAACACGTAGGACGACGGCGTGATAATAGAGAGTATACCGGATGGCCTTAGAGGCTGCTATTGCCAATGGCATTGCGGGAATGACAGCCGCTCTTATTGGTCAATTCGTCTTTATTCCTATTGATGTGGTGTGTTTTCTTATGTCCCTTGTTATTAACATTTGTGTGTAGATTTGTTCTAAATGTTGAAAGTCAACAGGTTAGTCAAAGATTGATGGTTCAAGGATATTCAGGCCATGAAAGGTATAACGGCGATCTGGATGTCGATCGTAAGTTACTGAAACAGGATGGGATCAGAGGGCTTTACAGAGGGTTTGGTCTATCTGTCATGACTTATTCTCCTTCTAGTGCTATTTGGTGGGCTAGTTATGGTTCCAGTCAACGCGTTCTATGGAGGTGAGAAGTTATTATTTATTTGTTTCGGTTTGTAGTTTCCAGCATCATAAGAACATAAGTGTTTTATGTAGGCTGTTAGGTCATGGAACCGAGCCAAGGGACAATAGTTTTGGTTCAAGCCTTCAAGGCACCGGAGGAATTTGTGCTGCTGCTGCAGCATCCCTTACTACTATCCACTCGACACTGTAAAGACTCGATTACAGGTGCAATCATGGATTCTTGCAGAGTTTCAAGCGTACTTGCTCGATTAGATTGTTGCAAATACTGATATTATGATTTGAGCTAGCATCTTTGGGCTACTTTTAAGCACTTTCCATTTTAGGACGTCCGATGAAAATCGAGTCTTTTTCATTTTTTTGAAAGTTTGTGGTTCTGATTCCTTTTTCAACCGGGCTTAAGCTTTGATGCTCATTAATAGTTTTTTGTACAAGGTAATGGGGCATGAAAAGCGGCCGTCCACACGACAAGTTATCAAAACATTGATCGCAGAAGATGGCTGGAAAAGTTTCTATAGAGGGATTGGTCCAAGATTCTTTAGCACATCGGCATGGGGAACATCCATGAGAATATTTGAGTATGAAATCTTCCTTCTAATGAGTTTTTGTTTCTTCTTTTAGTAATAATCAACTTAGTCCATCAATGATTTATTTTCATCCTCAACTGAGGCCTGTAATTCTTACTCATCTAAGATTCATGTATACAGATCATAGTGTAGAATGCTCTCTTGGTTTACATGTTGAGTAGAACTAAATCACATAGAAGCAAATGTATGATTCATACATCATTTTTTAACCATTTTTCACTTCTAGGATTGAGTTAGTTCAAGCTTGTATTGTGTAATCTTATTTTAAAAGAGAAATTATTTGTAGACATTGTTTTCTGCTTTCTTCAGCCATTTGTGGTTTTTGGCATGTTTTAACATTCGTGTTCTTGAGGCCAATAATCAATATTGTTTTTAGATTATTATTAGGTTAAGGCAGGTTGAATTCAACCCCAAACTTGAAGGATTCAAATGGATCAAATACAACCAATGTTTTGAAACCGGGACCGGACCGGGACCCGGAGAGTATAGCGGTCCGGTTTAGTGTGTCGAAACGGACCTGCAGCGACCCGGCTGGTCGGACCGGGAAACCGGTATTAGAGTGCGATTGGACCGGTTTAAACAACTCCAGTGGAAAAGTTCGCCGGATCGGATTCCGAACGGATTAGCCGGATGACAGAGATGAAAAGAAGTGGCTTTGAAGCTGGAGTGTTGATTTGTTGCCGGCGGTGGTGAGCGGGGTCGTTTGGTGGCGGCGGTAACGAAGCGGATGTGGTGGTGTTGCCGGATGTGGTGAGACTTCACGCAGATCTAGTGGTTAGCGCAGGTGGTGGACTGGTGGTGCTGCCGATCGTGGAGAGACTCCTGGCAGACGAGCATTTGGAGAAATCAGAAGTGAACAATGAAGAAGGAGGCGGCTGGCATGTTTCTTCTTTTATATCTAGGTTAAATCATCTTTTTTATTTAATGAAAACGGGCAATTAGGAAAAAAAAAAATCTGGATGTGTTATCTCCAGCCCTTTTGTACACTTTTTCCTTTGAAAACTATATATATTATAATGTTATCCGGTTCTTAAATCCGGTCCGACCAAGTCTGGTTCTGAAAACATTGAATACAACCAAAATGAAATCGCATGTCAGAAAAACTTATTTATTAAACTCTCCAATGATGCTCACCTAAACTAAATACATAACCTGTTTGAATACTAAAACATGAAGAAAAGGAAAAGACTCAAATCCCTACAACTTCTAAACGGAAATGCACTTTAAAACTAGATTTATGTTAACTTACCCTATCTATGAAAGGTAATTAGGTATATTGTTTGCATGACTTACCCTACTTTGTAAACAAACATTTGATTAGAGTCGATAAAGAAAGTTCTCTTTAAAATTTTATGAAACATAAACTTATTTTGGTTCGTAAGTTCTCTTTACAGTTTTACATCATCGAGAGACGATGGTTATATATTTTTTGACATTGTCTCAGCATCTTCTTGTAGTTGCAATGCAAACTCTAGTCGCCAAACTACCTCCTCCATGGCAGGTCGTTCACTCCCTTCCTCATGCAAGCATTTACTTGCTACATCTCCGAACTTCCTCAGACACTCAGGTGCAATCTCACCACCTAGTTTTGGATCAATGATATCTAGTAGGATTCCCTTTCCATAGCAAGTCTTGCCCCATTCTGCCAAACTCGCTTGCTCGTCTCCCAGCTCTGCTATGATAACAGGTCTTGCACACAACACTTCTAAAAGAACCACTCCAAATGAATACACATCAGAATTCTTCGTCAATTGTTGTGTCCAACAATATTCAGGATCATTATACCCCAAACTACCCTTCACAGTTGTGTTAACATGTGTTTCTGACTGATCTTCGGAGCCTAGTCTTGACAAACCGAAATCAGACAACTTAGCAACCCAATTCTCATCCAGTAAGATATTTGTGGACTTGACATCACCATGAATTATTGCACGCTTTCTATCGGAGTGGAGGTAATGCAACCCTTTGGCTATGCCAATGCAAATTTCAAGACGTTTTTTCCATGACAGAGGAGGTTTGTTAGTGTTGTATAGATGTTCCTGCAGAGTCCCGTGTGCCATATAATCATACACGAGTATCATCTCTCCCTCGTCATCACAATATCCAATCAGGGACACTAGTTGGACGTGGCGTAGTTTAGACAGCATCTCAATTTCTGTACGGAATTCTCGAAAACCTTGTCTGGATGACGATTCCAGCCGTTTGATTGCAACAGTGGTTGTGGCGTTGTCCATGTACCCTTTGTACACCTTACCAAACCCTCCGTTGCCTATGACGAAATTGTCATTAAATTCATCAGTAGCGGCTTTCATTTCTTCAAGTGAAAAACGACTGCATTGAGCTGGTGACCGGTCCCCGACAGCATCATAGAGTTTGTCTGGACTTTGTAGTCGAACAACTATAAAAAGTAAAATAGACAACAAGACTAAGCCTCCACCAACTCCAATTATCAAGGCATATCGAGTGTTCTTGTTCCCTTTTGCAGTTGAGGTGGTTGTAGAAGTAAGTTCTGGGTTTGGGCTAGCAAGACTTTTATCCATGCTCAACTTGAAGGCCTCCAAACCGTTCAAATAAGCATCAAGATATAATTCAGAGCGGTTATCAGGATGCATCGCTAGCCACAAATCTTGCTTGCTACGGCGGCCGTCAGTATCTTTGACAAACACAATGTAATCCTTGAATACAGGATACCCACTTCCTTCAGTCCAGTTGAATGGATCAGCCTTCTCTTCAGCAGTTTGGTTATTAATGAAGATCCTAAAAACAACCTTACCGCTTTTGTTGTATTGTGGTATAATGTTGCAAAAATGGAGGCGGATCATGTAATAAAACCCAGAATCAACAGGAAGTATCCAAGTCAGATTGTACGTGTCAGACAGTTTTCCCATACTCCTCTGGGTTTGATAAACTTCCTCAGGTGCGGTATAATTGGGCGTCTCCATGGTATACATGATCGACTTATTAGTAACAGGCCTTAACCCAGCTGCTGCTCCGTATATGTAGTCATCATCTTTATCCCATGACCTATACATACCCGTATCGCCGCCAACCACTAAATCCCCCCCACCCATGTTTAGCCTGTAAATATTTTCAAGCGCGGTGCCCTTATCAATAATGGGTCCTGTATACTGATTAAGGTATTTCGGGGTCTTAGCATTAAAATACAGGTTTTCAGGCATTGAAATGATCTCAATACCATTGATGAAGGCAAATGAGTTGGGTGAGGGTGTAAAGGTAATGTTTAGGATTTGTGTATCTTTTACATAGATAAGGAATTCTTTGACAAAGGCGGGAACCTGGGGTTCGTCGATTCCAGGGTCAGAGAAGGTGTTTGCCAGATAGGAGGCAGCGAGGAAAGCGCTGAAGTTGGTTAAAAGAGAGTAGCCATTGCATGATACAGAGAAGAAAGATTGTTCGGTGTCGGTGGTAGGATAGAAATGTAAACGGAGGAATTTGGGGCCACGGGAGACAGGAAACATGTAGGTAAATGAAGAAGTGGTAAAAATTCGAGCGGTGGAGTATGGGATTGGGGGGACTGAAGCATTTAGGTGGTTCGCGGTGGATGAGAAGGAGGTGGTGTTGATGTTGGAAGCCAAAAATTTGGAATGTTCATCACCGTCCCAATATCTCAGGTCGGAATTTGAATATGAAGGAGTGGATGAACCGCAGTTGAGGAAGATGATATCAGTGGCTTTGTATGGTTGTGCGATGGTGGTGGTGATAGCGAAGAGGAGCCCAAAAAAGAACTGTAAGCTGAAGGCGAACATGATGGTTGATTGATTCAAATTCAATCCGTGGAGAGGAGTATTGATTATTAATATTATATAATAGCACCATTGCCAATGTTTTGAAACCCGGACCGGACCGGTCGGACCGGGAACCGGTGGTCTGACCGGTCCGGTTACATGTGTTGAACCGTTTCTGCAGCGAACCGGTGGTCGGACCGGTTGAACCGGCGGTCGGACCGGAAACCGGGTGGTCGGACCGGTTGAACCGTTTGACTATTTTTTATTTTTTTTTTAATCTTTTTTAAGTCTCTTGGCTTCGTATTTCGTAGGTAATTGTTGGTTTAAAATTATTGGAATTGACTTGTTGGTGGTTTTTGAAAGGATTAATGGCTATTTAGACTGATATATTTTTATAATATTTATGACGTCGTCCGGTTCTTAAATCCGGTCCGACCGGTCGGACCGGTCCGACCAGTGGACCGGTAAGGAGACCGGTTCGACGTCCGGTCCGGTTCTGAAAACATTGACCATTGCTTTACAGTAGACTTGGAAAGTCTACGCAGGTAGCGAGAAAAAAATGGCACAATCGTATTAATCGGGGGCATTGTAATATTAATATTAATAATATCAATTGGGCCACATTGAAGAAATAAGAAATCAGTCTAATAAATTAAAAACCAACGAATTTGTCTGATGTAGTATTTAAACCTCCTAAATCAAGCTAATATCTCAAATGCATGATTTAAACCTTCAACCTTTTAAGCAGCCTGATACCATTTAATCATTATACCAGATTAATGACCTTTTTGAAATCTAGGTAATATGTCAAGTTTACATATATTTAATATATTTATAACTTGATATACTACACCTCAAAACTCAATTCACAACAAAACTGACTGGTAACACCAATTACATATGTGAAATCGTTACATATTTCTGAAGGATATGACAGATAACATATATGTAATATACATATAACTTCATATACACACATATAAAACTTCATTTTTTTTCTTTGATAATCCAAGAGTCAAACAAGTTATGTTGTAAAATCAAAATTTGATACGTATCTGTATTACAAAATTACAAAATCCAAGACCAAAAGTTTCTGATCGAAGGGTTCTTTTCGATGAAAAGTACAAGACTATCTATATGAAAAGTCTGCATTTAACATTAAATTACAAAATCCAAGACTAAAAAACTAGTTAAATGAAAAGTACAAGACTATTTATACATTGCATTTTAGGTTATTAAAAAGAAAAGTATAAAAAGAAATAAAAAGTTGTTTTCAATTTGGTATGCACCTTAATTCATCTGTAAAAACTCGTGGGAGCAACATGAAAAGTGATAGTAAGTTATTATGCGAGTGATATATTGCATGCTAGAAAATGAATAATACTAATAAAAGACATATGTGCTCCATTACGCTAGTGCCATCTTTTCTTAGATTTACAAAGACGAAACACTTAATGTCCTTTCGTTCCTAATACTAATCCAATCACATAAGAATTCCGAGACCTAGCAAAAATAGGTTGAGAGCCTTGTTGTTTATCAATCGCATCCACTCCTTAGCCCATTATGAAGTGAAAAGAAAAATAATAAAAATAAAAGAATCGTATCCACTCCATAGCCTATTTGTCACACCCCAACCGACGGCGGAAACGTCGGGGCGGGACATGTAGACTGTTCATAAGCTCACGGTTTTCTAATAGTTGTAATAATTACACAATCGATTTCATTTCATAGCTCAAATAAGCAATTACAACATTTACAAAAGTCATAAATACATGTATGTCTTTATTAAGTTTTAAAGCTAGGTCCTCAATCCTAAGTGAAGCAACTTGAACCTTAATTCAAACATCCGTACCTGAAACATGATAAAATGAGAGGGTTAATTATAAATAGTTGGTGAACATACATAGGTTTTGACACCACAAGTAAAGTTCAAATGTTTTATGTACAATTCATATGATACATGGTTTATAAAGCATTTATGGAGAATCTAAGTTAAGCTAGTTGCACAAATGAAACCTTGTAACTGAAGGGCATAACAACACATGTTATCCTGATGTAAATGTAAAGCAAAACAACACATGTTATCCTGATGTAAATGTAGGGTATAACTCTTACAAAGAAGGAATTGGAAAAAAACATATTGATTCGAAATTGTATTGTTTGCATTATTTTTACAAAGAGATCCATAACCTCTACTTATACGATGATTCTAAATAAAGAAACACAACTATCAAAGGCTGTAGATATTTGAACTATGGAAACCGTATATTCTGACCCTATAACCATGGGATATGATGAAGAGAGCCAATCTCGCTGATCCCTTGAATATATTTTCTTTATTTTAACACGCCCCCTCAAGTTGAATAGTTGGATTTCCAAAATTCAGCTTGCCCAAACACTTGTGTAGAGATTTTTCGTTAACAACTTTTGTTAAAACATCAGCAAGTTGGTCTTCTGATCGAACAAACGGTAGACTAATGATCTTTGTCTCCAACTTCTCTTTGATAAAGTGTCGATCAACCTCTATGTGTTTCATTCGATCATGTTGAACTGGATTTTCTGAAATCTAGATGGCCGCTTCATTATCACTTATAATTTCACTAGATTCTTGTGGGGGATATCCTATCTCAGTTAGGAGTCTTTGTAACCACAGAACTTCGGTTAACCCCCTTGCTATTCCTTTGAATTCAGCTTCAGCACTTGAAAGAGCCACTACTTTTTGTTTTTTGCTTCTCCAAGTAACGAGATTTCCACCAACTAAAGTAAAGTATCCCGAAGTTGATCTTCGATTGCCTTTATCTCCTGCCCAGTCTGCATCGGTTTACAATATGGTTTCTAGATGCCCATTGGATTTGAATAAGACTCCATGACCAACCGTTCCCTTGAGATATCTTATAATTCTTAAGACTGCATCCATATGAGCACTCTGGGGTTGATGCATAAACTGACTGACCACCCCTACAGCATATGCTATATCGGGTCGGGTGTGTGAGAGATATATTAGCTTCCCTACCATTCTTTGATATCTCTCTTTATCAGCTAGCTCTGCTTTTTCCTCCATATAAAGCTTTTGATTCACAACCATATGAGTGTCGGCTGGTTTGCACTCAAGCATACCAACCTTTGCCAGTAAGTCAAGAACGTACTTCTTTTGGCACATGAAGATTCCCTGCTTTTATCTTAGAACTTCAATTCCAAGAAAATATTTAAGTCTCCCCATATCTTTCATTTCAAATTCTTCAAATAGACTCTTCTTTAGTCTGGCTATTTCTTCATGGTCATCTCCTATAATAATCATGTCATCAACGTAGATTATTAAACATGCTATGAGATTGTTTCTCTGTTTGAGAAACAATGTATGATCGGAGTTACTTTGTGTGAACCCATAGTTTTTCATGGCTAACGTGAATCGACCGAACCATGCACTGGGAGGCTGTTTTAATCCATAAAGGGATTTCTTCAGATGACATACTTCTCGTCCTCCAAAACCATCTGTAATCCAGGTGGAGCTTCCATATAAAATTCTTCTTTGAGCTCTCCGTGTAGGAAAGCATTTTTTACATCAAACTGATGAAGTGGCCATTCTTTATTTGCTGCTACGGAGAAGAGAACTTTGATCATGTTAATCTTTGCAACTGGAGAAAAGGTTTCAGAGTAATCAATCCCGTAAGTTTGAGTATAGCCTTTAGATACCAACCTAGCTTTATATCTTTCAATTGAACCGTTGGGTTTGTATTTGATTGTAAAAACGCAACGAAACCCGACTGTTTTCTTTCCTGGTGGCAAGAGACATTTTTCCCATGTGTTGTTTTTTCTCAAAGCTCTCATCTCATCTTCCATTGCAATTTTCCTTAGTAATATTTTCAGAAACTTCAATAGAGGGATCAGGTTGAGTATTACTTACCTCTGATATCAGGTTGGGAGCAACTTCTTGGGTGATACTACTATTTAGTTCTTCCCTTTGTGTGGAGAGAGGAGACTCGTTTTGGGTACTGTGGCTTCTTACTTCTGCATCTGTCACATATCTCAACCAACTTTGTGTGTCAACGCATTCTTTCTCTCCATGACCATTGTTTTGGGAGCATAATAATATTCGGTTTCAAGAAAATCATAGTTCATAGTGGTGAACATGTGTCGGGTCTTTGTATTGTAGCACCGGTATCCCTTCTGATTTACTCCATACCCAACAAAGACACATTTTTCAGCACATGCATCAAGTTTATCTCTGTTTGACTTAGGTATGTGAACAAAGACAGTACACCCAAAAACTCGAGGTTCAAGTGTAAGAATATAGGGAGGTTTAGTGGTTTCTGAAAGGACTTGTAACGGTGTTTTTGTTTTTAGAATTTGAGTGGGAAGACGGTTAATAAGATAAGCTGTAGTAGCAAGGGCTTCTGACCAATAAAAATTTGGAGCATGTGACTCTATTAGGAGGGCCCGAGTTATCTCTAACAGTATGCGGTTCTTTCGTTCCGCAACACCATTTTGTTTTGGAGTATGGGGGCAAGTGGTTTGATGAATTATGCCTTTGGTTTGGAAAAATTGTTTCATATTGGAGTTAACAAATTCCCCTCCATTATCTGATCGGAAAATTTGAATGTCTATGAAATTGAGTTTGGACCATGGTGTAAAAAATTGTTTCAAGGACTTCAGATTTATTCTTTAATAGATACACCCATGTCATTCGTGTACAATCATCAACAAATATCACGAAAAAACGAAAGTTTTGCCCCCCCAATGTTTGGGGCTGGACCCAAACGTCTGAGTGAATTAATGAAAAAGGTAAATCAACCCTTGTATTATTCAGTTTAAAGGTTTTCCGGTGACTTTTAGCTAACACACAAGTCTCACAATGTGTCTTACAATTGGAAGGAAATAAACTAGGAAATAAAATATGCAAATAACCCGTGGATGGATGCCCCAATCTTCTATGCCATAGCCAGGATTCACGTTCTGCTGTTCCATGAGAGAGCATTGCAGTACCACTTTGAGTCACTTCATCCACGTAATACAACCCTTGTCTTTCAGTGCCACGCCCAATTATCGCTCCCGTCCTGATATCCTGCAAAATACAAAAGGTAGGTTGCATAAGGACCGAGCAGTTTAACTCCTTTGTTACATGACTTATTGATAGGAGTTTGTGTGACAGAGAAGGAACATAGAGACAGTTAGAAAGTTTGAGAGTTGGAGAAATTTCAATTATTCCTCCGTTTTTAACATTCATTTTTTCTCCATTTGCCGCTTGTATATATGATTTTATAGGCTTAGTTGACGTGGAAAAATCTGATAAATCGTTACTCATGGTATCAGTGGCTCGACAATCAAATATCCATGATTGTTCCTGTCTTCTATTATGATTTTGAGTCATTAAAGCCAAACCACCAAACTCTTGGTATTTTTTGCAATTCGTGAAACCTTTTTTTATAAAGATATTAAAGTTGGTGGTTGTTGAACTTTCGAAACTTTCAAAGGGAAAATTGTAATTAAATTTGAGATGGGGGTGGGTTTTCAAGATTTCTCTCTCAAACCCGATACATGTAATCATGGAACAATCCATAGTCATGGAACAATCCATTTTCTTCCCCTTCATGTGCCGCCGCCACCATACCCCCAAATCCGATAGGGTTTTGCTTGCCGTCACCGGTGTTGGTGGCTTCACTGTTGCCCACGGTTGCGGAATCCTTGCCCGTATCTTGTCCGGTGGCCTTGATGCCCCTTTTGTGGCCATCAGCCCACCACTCTGGATAACCGACGAGTCGGAAACATTGTTCTTTGGTGTGCTTTGTCATACCACAGTGAGTGCATTTAAGGTGAGATTTGTCTTCTTTATTTGATGATCCATTCTTTTTCCCTTCGAAACGGCGATAACCCTTAGTTGCGAGCCCTAATCCCCCTGATTTGTTGGCAATTAATCCGACTCCTATGTCCTGTGCATTAATATAGGTTGCTCCCAGAATATTCCGGTGATCGGCCTCTTTATAAACAGTCACGTAAGCCGCCTCTGCCGTTGGGATAGGTTCTAATCGGAGTATTTCCCTTTTAATAGGGTTATATTTCCGATCAAGAGCATTTGGAAATTGAAAAAGTTTCTGTTCTGATCCGATTCGAGAGTATGTCTAGATATCTTCTGGGCACTTCATGGGAATCAGATCGATACGGTCAATCTCACCCCATATCCCTTGCAGTGTAATCCAGAAATCTTTGAGGGAACTATCATTCTGTTTAATGTCGTTTGCCTTGACGTGAAGGTTGAATATCTGCAACTTGTCTCTGCCGCTGCTATAGGTAACTAACAGAGCGTCCCACAACGATTTTGCTGTGGGAAACTCAGTTAGGTTACCAGCAAGCACCGGTTCGATGTTCTGTATCAGCCATGAGAAAACGACTAAGGCGTCTTGTTCCCAGTGTTCATAAGTTTCATCATTCTGATTTGGGGGTTTTGAATTCAAATGTTTCAACAAGGCTTTTGATTTTCCGCCTATGGCAACCCGAATCATTCGGGTCCATAGTGCATAATTTTGGCTATTGAGTTTGAGGTTAATCTATAGACTGTCGCAAAGTTTGGGTTTTTTTGGTTGGGAATTAATCCCCTGTTTGAGCAGATTGGCAATTTGTAAAGACATATCATTCTGGCCATTGTCTTCGGACATGGTGACCGGTTGTGGCTTACGATTGGTTAAGAATTAGGTATATAATGAGCAGGTCAGTTTTTGAGAAGACCATGCTCTGATACCATCTTACAAAGAAGGAATTGGAAACAGATTGATTCAAAATTGTATTACTTGAATTATTTTTAAAAAGAGACCCATAACCTCTACTTATACAATGATTCTAAATAAAGAAACACAACTATCAAAGGCTGTAGATATTTGAACTATGGAAACCGTATATTCTGACCCTACAACCATGGGATATGATGAAGAGAGCCAATCTCGCTGATCCCTTGAATATATTTTCTTTATTTTAACATTAACAACACATGTTATCCTGGTGTAAAGAGTTAATGATTGCACGAGTGTATTATGTATATGTAGCCTTAACAAATAGCATTCAAGCATAAAGCACAAATAAACACATATGATCATATTGTAGAATTGTATGTGTGTAATTGCAAATAATGGTTGTTGTGTAATCATGTTTTACCCCAAAGTATGTAAAAATATAAAAGAAGGGCTATGTAAACTCACTTGAATATGTTGTGTAGATAGCACGAGAAACAGGTAGCAAAAGTGATTCTTGCAAATCACCAAATTACCTTGAATTGGTGGAGTATAGACTGAGAACGACTGATAGGAAAAATCGACTGTTCTTGGTGCTTGAGGTGAAATGCCGAGTTTACGAGTATTTAGAGAGTTTGTAAAGGAGATTTCGAAGGTGTGAGACTGATTATTATGTTCCAAATGCATTTCAAACGCTCAATTGAATAAGGATTTCTTGAAACGGCTGTGTGAATGATTTCTAAATCAATTTAGACGTCTAATTCCAAATGAATTTAGTCGTGTAAATGGTCTTGATTCATGCGAGATTAGACTACGCGTGATTTGCGGGTAACAAACGCGTTTAATTCCTTGATTGGGGGATTGATTTGAACACGATTTGACCCTGAAAAGTCAATTTCGTTTGAATTCCAAATTTAGCCACGAGATTAATTGAATTGGGTGTTCATTGGGTCAGTATATGGTCGATGTTAGCTTAGGTGTTCATGGAATGTCCATTACAATCGGGTTGGCCGATTTTTGAATGTTGGATTTGCACAATTTGGTCCTGATTGAATTTTAAAAGTCAAATTTTGAAGAGTGTGGTTCTTGTTGACTTTTGCAGGTCAAACTTGGAGAAAAAGGGGTCAAGTTTGAGGTAAGGGGGTTCAACTTAAAGGTTCATGTGTTCAAAGGGTTTCAACCAAATTGTTTAAAAGTGTAACTAATTATCTATATACAATTATGAATTGATTTTTGTTAAAAACTATAAACTTTATAAAACTAATCATATTATAAATTTTAAAAATGGTTTATTTAAAAATGTTGAATGTATATACATACATATATATATATATATATATATATATATATATATATATTTGTATAAAACTAAACCAATATTATTATGCGGTTTATATGGTTAAAGTTTATAGATCATCTTTTGAAATAATTGATTCCATACGGTATATATATGTATGATAAAAGTTTACACGTTTCATTTTAATATATAAAGTTATTATAGAAAAGGTTTCCCATATATATATATCATACATTCATGTGTTATAGAGGGGTATTATGTGATACAAGGTTGGAACAAGGATTGAATTCATATATGTGTAAAATAATAAGAAATGTGACATGATGAGTTTGGATAAGTACGGGACTTCATGTGTTAACTATTGTTTATAAAACAAATAAAGAAAAAAATTATGTTCTGAAAATCATGGATGTTATACTATTCTGAAAATCTACAGGTGAAAAAAAAATATAAAAAAAAGGACAAAAAAATGACAAAAAATGAAAAAAAAAGAAAAAGAAAAAACATTTGTGTGGTGAAAAAATTGACCACTTGTTTATTATTTTGAGTCTACCCTTCATCTTTGCTCTATCTTCTATCCCATTTTTTCGTTTATATCCTAATTCTTCTACATTGTTCTATCTTTGTCATCTTGTGTGGTGCAAAATTTACCACTTGCTCTCTATAGTCCATGAGGTTAGGAAGGTTTTCATCGTGGGAGGAAAGGTGTTGGCATGCTTAATTAATCAACATAACATGGACTAATTCATATGAAACGATAAATCTGGAATTTGAGGGTTAGAGGATCATAACTAGCAAATTGGGTGCATGTTGTTAATAAACATCTTGAAAGCTTCATCTATGCATGTCAATTGAAATCGGTATAATAATATGATTTCATGCTCACGGTTTTTACTAGGGACGAGAATGGGTGTAGACTAATGTTTAAGCATGCTAGAGTGTTCTTTTATTTTACTTATTTTCACTTCATAGTTTATTCTTATTCTTGACTTGCTTGAGGACAAGGAATAGTTTAAGCTTGTGGAGATTTGTTAGTTGCATATTTAGGCACGTTTTATAACCCGTTTTCACTCAGTTTTTCCCATATATCATGCATTTTATCATACGTATATTAGATCATTTTCCGCATCACATGAATTGATGGAGTGGAGTCTACTTTGGTTTGTTTTTGTAGGTGCGGAGCGGTTTTGAGCGATAACCTTGAGGAGTGGAAAGAGTCATAAGGAATTTTTAAGACGAAAGCTTGATTTTTGAGATGAGGAAGATTTTGGACAGAACTTTGAAACGGCCGTTTCATGTTTAGGCAGAAAAGTTAAACGGTCGTGTTGGACTTATGAAGAGATGTATCAAATGTCTACTTTTGTGGAGCTAGATATTTTGAAATAGTAATATAATAGAATGTATAGAATATATATTTATATTTATCCATATTTTATTTATGGATGGATTTATATATATATATATATATATATATATATATATATATATATATATATATATATATATATATTATATATAAAAACTTTCGGAGATTAGGGAAAAGGGCATCTCACAATCTTTTTTTTTTGGCTTGGAACTTTGGACGACAGCAGCAAAGAACTCAAATGAAGCTTTTGTTTATTTTTAATTTTCAAAATAATTGATTTCTTTGGTTTAGTAAGTCTTTGATTTAGTTTTCGTTTATTCTTATTTAGTTTGATTATCTAACCGTCATCTCCGGCTAGAAACCGATAATTCCCACATTAGGGTTTATTTTTATGGTTTGATTCGAATCTTATGTGAGACGATTATGTGATCCGTTTATTTGAATGGTTTGTTTGTGTAATTCTTGATCTTAAACCCGGATCTAATCCGGTACATATTAGATTGTTAATAAACTTGATCAACTTATTAATTTTTCTAATAAAGTTCTTCACTTTTTAAAACCCTAATCGGATTTTATTTCTTGATTCAAGGAACAAATAATATTTTGTGTTTGTCTATGAACCCAAAATCATTATAGAGTCATTCAATCAAATTGAACATTCCGAACGGCGTGAGTGTTGATTATAATCAATACTTCTGTCATTGCAACCTGCACGCTAAGGTCCGAACAGCGTGAACTTATAGTAGCGGGTTGACTCTAATTAACGAACTGCGCTTGATTAGACATTAGACATAATGGATATCCGAACGGCGCGATGTCTAGTATCGATACATACCGTTTGAATTAAAGGATCATTGCACCATAATTGTTAATGATCGTAAGCCGAGTCAAATCAAAGAAATTACCTTTGTGTTGGAATTGTCTTTTAAATATTTGAATTCAACCTACAATTTAATTAACGTTTTTAGTATCAATCGTTTTCATAATCAAAATCCCCTTCAAATCATTTGAGTTTAACAACCGGATCTGTGTTCAAACATTTTTGGTATAATTAAGTTAATCTGTATCCCTGAGGACACGAACCTTACTTCCATTCATATTATTCTTAGTGTGTCAAGTAGGTTTACTACACAATTTATTTGGTGTATTCGACACCCATCAAATTGGCGTCGTTGCCGGGGATACGCGATTCTAACCGTTTTATGCCAAGATATTTTCGTATAGGTTCACCACTTGAGATTGACCCGGAGATAGAGAAAACCACAAGAAGATTAAGAAAACAAGCAAAACTCCGAAAGAAGTTAGCAAGCTCATCCGGCTCTACATCTTCACCTCCGGTCATCAACATTTGGCAAGACACACCCTTGTCAAGTGAATCCGAAACCGAATCACCATCACCATCACCGCCACCCTCACAAACATCCATCTCTCAAGAAATAACTCCACCACACTCACCTACTCAACCCATCCAAGAACCAAACTCACCGGAAACCACAATGGCAGCTGAACAGACCCTCAGATAGTGGGCAACACGTGATGTCCCACAACATCCATTTTGCATCAACTACCCTGCTATCGAAAACTTCGAGCTAAAATTTGGGCTCATTAACTTGTTGCCAACCTTCCGAGGCCTAGATAACGAAGACCCTCACAAGTTTCTCAAGGAGTTCCATGTTATGTGTTCGGGCATGAAGCCACACAACATAATTGAAGACCAAATCAAGCTAAGGGCATTCCCCTTCTCTCTCCAAGACTCAACTAAAGAATGGCTATATTACCTACCACCGAGTACGGTAACTACTTGGAATGATCTTGCAAGGCTTTTTCTAGACAAATACTTCCTAGAAGTGAAAGCTTCAATCTTGCGTAAAGAGATAATTGGGATAAGGCAAGAAAAAAGAGAGGCCTTACACTCTTATTGGGAAAGATTCAAGAAGTTGTGTGCTCGATGCCCACAACATGGCATATCTGAACATCAACTCCTTCAACATTTCTGTGAAGGGTTAGCACCAATGGAGAGGCGACTGATAAATGTCTCTAGTGGAGGAGCTCTACTCGATAGTACTCCAACTCAAATTAAAGCTTTACTCGCATCCATAGCGAAGGATTCAAGGCACTCAGCACAAGAAGAAGAGGGGTATGTTGACACGCCACGAGCTGTCAAGGAAGTGAGCCACGAGCTGTCAAGGAAGTGAGCAATCTTAATCTAGAAACTAAAGTTGCTGAATTAAGGAAACTGGTCATGCAACTTACTAAAGATAAGGGTGTTGAACCACAAGCCCGAGCTTGTGGAATATGTCTATAATTTGGACACCCTACAGATATAATTCCGATGTAAACATTTTCAGAAAACGGAAGTCAAAAATCTATAATTCCGATGTAAAAATTTTCAGAAAAAGGAACATGCAAATCATACACGAATCGCGAAGAAAAGTCGACGAATTTGAAGATGAACCAATATGAAGGGGGTTAAACCTAATGGGGGATGAGAGGAATGAAAAGGGGGAAGAAGAATAGAGGTTACTTGAATTTGGAAAAAAAAAAGTGGAAGAGTAGGAAGCGTTGACAATTTGCAATTAATATTAGAGTAAACTGCCATTTTCGTCCCTGTGGTTTGGTCAAAATTGCCACTTTCATCCAATAGTTTGTTTTTTTGTATCTGGGTCCTCATGGTTTTAAAATATTGCCATTTTCATCCTCGTGGTTTTAAAATATTGCCACTTTCATCCAGTCAGCTAACACCGTCCGTTTTTCTCAGTTAAATGAGGGGTATTTCAGTCCTTTTACTTATTTATTTTATTTTTTCATCTTTTTTACTCTCACTTTTTAATCATCCCCAATTTAACCTCTAATTTAATCATCCACCTGCTGGCCTTCTTTCTCTTTTCCTGACCAGTTTCCGACGAGCACCACTGGAATACCTCCGTCGCTTGTTTCTATGATTAAAAAGTGAGAGTAAAAAAGATGAAGAAATAAAACAAATATGTAAAAGGACTGAAATACCCCTCATTTAATAGAGAAAAACGGACGGTGTTAGCTGACTGGATGAAAGTGGCAATATTTTAAAACCACGAGGATGAAAATGGCAATATTTTAAAACCACGAGGACCCAGATACAAAAAAACAAACTATTGGATGAAAGTGGCAATTTTAACCAAATCACAGGGACGAAAATGGCAGTTTACTCTTAATATTAATATTTAGTGAGGAAACAAAACAATTACAATTAGGAAACAGAATAATAAAAAAATGGAAGCGTAGGAATTAATCCCTATTCTAATAAAAAACTAAATCTTTTGTCACTTTTTATCATCATATTCATCCTCACAACTTTTTCCTCTCAAAACCACATTTAAATCTACTATTCAATCTTTTCATATTTTGCTTAACTTTTTCAAAAATGTTCATAAATAAACATTTTACCAAATTAATTCTTCATTATTACCATTAACTCAAAATTATTTTTAAATTATCATTAAAAGTGAATATTTAAAAAAAACAAAAACAAGAATTAAAAAATAAGAGATTTGAAAAAGACTACTTTTGTATTTGAATAAATGTGTTAAAATAAAGTTTACTAATATTTAATCAGTAGTTTTTTAATTAAGTTTAATATTTATAAATAAATTTTTTATTTTTATTTTAAAATTTTAATAGTTATAAATATTTATTTTTAAAAGTGTATTATATTTTATACTTAATTTTTTATTAAACGACGAGATTTTTTTTCTTCAAAAAATTATGTTTGCCTTCAATTCTAATTTATTATTTTTAATTTTTTTCATATTTAATTTGTAATTTTAAATTTAAATTGTGTCGATATACTAAGGAGTGCGATTTTTAAATTTTGGAGTTTAAATTTTTCACTTTAAAAGACGATATATTGTTGAAATTTAAATTTTATTTTATTTTAAATGAGATATTAAATATTAAAGGTTTAGCGAGATTTTTCGTATAAAATACGAGATTTTTAAAAAAGTAACTTAAGTTTGATACGTAAATTTAATTACAACTTAAGCATTTGTAAATATGTTACAACATCAAGGTTAAAGTTTATACAAAAAGGTTGATAGAGTTCAGTTAACTAATAAAATAGAGAAACAACGTACGCAAGGAAATCGTTTACCAATTTAATTATCTTCGACTACTGGCTTCAATCAGGTTCGCACCGTTTGTGCCCTATTTTTTGAACGGTTTTGGCTATTTTGTCATTTCAGTAATTGAGAAAAATAAACTCTATTCTTTGTTGCATTCAGTGGGTATTAAACATTGAAAAGTTACCAATATCACATCAAATGTTATACACAATGAAATATTTTCAAATTTGTAAATCATCATTGTAAGATTTCATTTTACATGTAATTTAATATAGTGTAAAAATACATCACTTATGAAATGTATTTTCATGTATTTTTTTATGACTATCATCCATATAATCTTAACATTTAACAAAATGAAAAAGTTACCAATACAATATCAAATTTGTTTAAAAAGAGATGTTAAGATAGTTATCAATATAATGTTAACGTTTCACCCCATGTAACGCATGAGATTAAAGCTAGTAAATTATAAAGGGAGAAATTGGTTGCTGGTTGCAAATTGTATATATTAGTAAAGTAATATGATTTATAAAGTTAACCATCATAAGATCTTTGCAGTTCGTCAACATTGAAACTACAATAACATGTGTAATCCCTAGAATTAAGAACGACGATGTTAATTTTTTTTATTTGATTGTACAAAGTTTTCATAACGTTAATTTTGACGGTTTAGCGCCGCAACTTGCGCGGATAACACTAGTATATATATGTATAACTTCATTATTAAACAAGATGATATGCAATTGTTCACTATTATGTGTAATATAGTTGTATTGTATTGTATGAAACTTTAACTTATTTCGGTAAGCTCTCTTTACAATTTTTCATGATCGGGAAATGAACGTTCTAGATTTCTTAACATTGTGTCAGGAGTACTATCCATTTTCTTGGCATCTTTTTGCAGTTGCAATGCAAACTCTAATCGCCAAACTACCTCCTCCATTGCAGGTCGCTCACTCCCTTCCTCATGCAAGCATTTACTTGCTACATCTCCAAACTTTTTGAGACACCTAGGTGCGATCTCACCACTTAGTTTTGGATCAATAATTTCTAGTAGGGTTCCCTTTTGATACCAAGCCATGCCCCATTCTACCAAACTCACTTGTTCGTCTTTCAACCCTGCAATGATAACAGGTCTTGCACACGACACTTCCAAAAGAACCACTCCAAATGAGTACACATCAGACTTCTTCGTCAGTTCTTGTGTCCAACAATATTCGGGATCAATGTACCCCAAACTACCCTTCACCACTGTGTTAACTTGTGTTTCTGATTGATCTTCGGAGCCTAGTCTTGACAAACCGAAATCAGACAACTTAGCAACCCAATTTTCATCCACGCTTTCTACCCGAGTGGAGGTAATGCAACACTTTGGCTACACCAATGCAAATATCAAGACGCCTTTTCCATGACAGAAGAGGGTTGTTTGTGTTGTAGAAATGTTCCCGTAGAGTCCCGTGTGCCATATAATCATACACCAGTATCATCTCTCCTTCATCGTCACAATATCCAATCAGGGACACTAGTTGGACGTGGCGTAGTTTAGACAGCATCTCAATTTCTGTACGGAATTCTCGAAAACCTTGTCTGGATGATGATGATTCCAGCCGTTTGATTGCAACAGTGGTTGTGGCGTTGTCCATGTACCCTTTGTACACCTTACCAAACCCTCCGGTGCCTATGACGAAATTGTCATTAAATTCATCAGTTGCGGCTTTCATTTCTTCAAGTGAAAAACGATTGCATTGAGCTGGTGACCGGTCCCCGACAGCATCATAGAGTTTGTCTGGACTTTGTAGTCGAACAACTATAAAAAGTAAAATAGACAACAAGACTAAGCCTCCACCAATTCCAATTATCAAGGCATATCGAGTGTTCTTGGTCCCTTTTGTAGTTGAGGTGGTTGTAGAAGTAAGTTCTGGGTTTGGGCTAGCAAGACTTTTATCCAAGCTCAGCTTGAAGGCCTCCAAACGGTTCAAATAAGCATCAAGATATAGTTCAGAGCGGTTATCAGGATGCATCGCTAGCCACAAATCTTGCTTGCTACGGCGGCCGTCAGTATCTTTGACAAACACAATGTAATCCTTGAATACAGGATACCCACTTCCTTCAATCCAGTTGAATGGATCAGCCTTCTCTTCAGCAGTTTGGTTATTAATGAAGATCCTAAAAACAACCTTACCGCTTTTGTTGTATTGTGGTATAATGTTGCAAAAATGGAGGCGGATCATGTAATAAAACCCAGAATCAACAGGAAGTATCCAAGTCAGATTGTACGTGTCAGACAGTTTTCCCATACTCCTCTGGGTTTGATAAACTTCCTCAGGTGCGGTATAATTGGGCGTCTCCATGGTATACATGATCGACTTATTAGTAACAGGCCTTAACCCAGCTGCTGCTCCGTATATGTAGTCATCATCTTTATCCCATGACCTATACATACCCGTATCGCCGCCAACCACTAAATCCCCCCACCCATGTTTAGCCTGTAAATATTTTCAAGCGCGGTGCCCTTATCAATAATGGGTCCTGTATACTGATTAAGGTATTTCGGGGTCTTAGCATTAAAATACAGGTTTTCAGGCATTGAAATGATCTCAATACCATTGATGAAGGCAAATGAGTTGGGTGAGGGTGTAAAGGTAATGTTTAGGATTTGTGTATCTTTTACATAGATAAGGAATTCTTTGACAAAGGCGGGAACCTGGGGTTCGTCGATTCCAGGGTCAGAGAAGGTGTTTGCTAGATAGGAGGCAGCGAGGAAAGCGCTGAAGTTGGTTAAAAGAGAGTAACCATTGCATGATACAGAGAAGAAAGAATGTTTGGTGTTGAAGATGGAGTCGGTGTCAGGATAGAAATGTAAGCGGAGGAATTTGGGGCCTTGGGAGACAGGAACTGTGTAGGTAAATGAAGAAGTGGTAAAAATTCGAGCGGTGGAGTATGGGATTGGGGGGGGCTGAAGCATTTAGGTGGTTCGCGGTGGATGAGAAGGAGGTGGTGTTGATGTTGGAAGCCAAAAATTTGGAATGTTCATCACCGTCCCAATATCTCAGGTCGGAATTTGAATATGAAGGAGTGGATGAACCGCAGTTGAGGAAGATGATATCAGTGGCTTTGTATTGTTGTGCGATGGTGGTGGTGATAGCGAAGAGGAGCCAAAAAAAAGAACTGTAAACTGAAGGAGAACATGATGGTTAATTGATTCAATCCGTGGAGAGGAGTATTGATTATTAATATTATATAATAGCACCATTGCTTTACAGTAGACTTGGAAAGTCTTCAGGTAGCGAGAAAAAAATGGCACAATCGTATTAATTGGGGGCATTGTAATATTAATACTAACTAGATGGTTATACCGTATATGTTAATAAATCCTAAATGAAAATATAGACATAGTGGTAAAAATAATGTTAATAAAAGAGAAACATAAAACTAAATAATGAAAAACAAAAAAACATTACCGGTTCGTGTCATCAAAAACCATAAAAACAAGTAAAAATACGGGTTCTGATAATACCAATAACGACAATTATGTTGTTCGCTCATAATAGGTTATGCTCGTCATGGTACCACAACACTTACGACACTCGATATAGGTAACGATATAAAAAAACTCGATTTTGTATATAAATCCGTTTAAAAAAATTATATCAGAACGTTGACAAAAAAAAACTAAAAACGGCCGCGTTCTCCATATTCTGAAAAAAGTTAACGAACGAAAGTTATTAAAGAAAAACGAAATTAATAGTAAAAGAAACGGGTTAAAAGCATATATTATATATAGTATAAGGGCTAAAAATGATAATACTAAAAAAAAAAAATACGTGACAAAATATGAGAGCACGGACGTTATGATTTAATCTTAGTTTCTAATTTCTAATTGGGGCTACATTGAAGAAAAAAATAAGAAATCAGTGGAATAAATTAACCAACTAATTTGTGTAATTAGTGTGGAATTCTACACATACTTGTACACTGTGCAGTAATAGTTGTACCATGGAAAGTGACTTGCTTAACTTGTTAAACGGTGTGGAAAAAGGATTTTGGCAGAAAAAATCACTTGACCTGGTCATTTGACCCAGGTCTCCAAGTTATATCTATCTACTTGTGATGCTTTATTTCATTTGAGAGAAGGGCTCTCTAAAAAGTTCGACGTTCGAAACTCGTTCGATACTCGCTTGAAAAATGCTTGGAAATACGCTCGTTCGATTTTCGCTCGGTTAAAAACGAGCCGAGCCGCTCGGTTCGGTTTGTAAACGAGCCGAGCACGAGCATAGGTACGCTCACTCGTTGCTCGCTCGATTTTGCTCGAATTATTTTTTAGTTTATTATATATATATATATTTATATAGAAACATATCTTTTTAACCTTTTTTAGTTTGAAAACCCCTCATTCTTACTGAACATTAAATGACGTTTTGAAAAAAGTTAATATTATTTCACTTACTAGTGATTGTTGGGCGTCAAACCAAACTATTGGATACATGTTTATTTTGTATGTTTTTTGATTTGGATTTTGTATGCTTTTTGGATTTTGAAAATGTCATGTTTGTTATTTGAATGCTACATGCTTCAGATTTTGAAGATAAAGATTTTTTTTTTTTTGAGATTTTCAGGTTTTAGATTTTTGAAATCGAGCGAAAACAAACAGAACCGAGTGGCTCGGATATAAATCGAACCGAGTTTGAGTAATACATTCTCGCTCGGATTTGTAAATTCGAACCGAACCGAGCCGCTCGGCTTGTAAACGAACGGAGTTCGAGCAGACCTTTGTTCGGCTCGGTTCGGTTCGTGAACAGCCCTATTTCAGAGGCTCTTTCCCATTTGAAACTAGCTTTATACCCGTCCGATGGCCGGGCATTTTAACATCATAATGTCATCAATATATTGAATTGCATTCCAAACGAAAACCGTTTTGTTTAAGAGCAAAAGTAGTCAACAAATGACCGACTACAATAAGACAACAAAGCAATGATAAGAAGTCATTGTTAACAACGTAAATAATAAGATAAAATGAAAATGCCAATTAACATTCATGTATGCTAGATAATGGAGAAGACGTGTGGAATGTTTCGTGAAGCACATATGTTATCTACTCATTAAATCGTTTTGGCTTCTGAATAGTCCTCCAAGGCCTTAGTTTTCCTTCTTGTTGATATGTGGCATGTTCGACGGTTTATGTGGTGAAAATTGTGTCATCGTCAGTGTTCACCTCTCGTGTAGAGATGAGAGAATTTGTCTCCTCTTTATCAACAACCGCCTGCATTTATTACAAAAACATTAGAATGAAAAAAAAAACAATGAGTAATTAAATTTGTTTCTAAGTAAAGATTGCAAATATATTTAGACTAAATGCAGAAAAGCTATTATATTAAGAATAAGCCAATGGAAAAAAGCAGAACTTATCAAATAATAAAATGTATGATTGTGTGAACTCGATGCAAAGAGAAATAGTAGCCGCAACGCATGCATGGTAGAAGCCGGCAAACAAATGTGGATTGTTTCTTAAAACGCACATGTGATATATTACTTAAAACGTTTCGGCTTGCGGATTAAACTAAGTTATAGCTTCCTGAGTGTGAGACCCATAGGCAAAATGTTGCTTGGTAATGAATAGGATAGTAGATCACAGAATCGGAGGCTCAATATGTCGGTGGTTGGGTTTAGTCGGATAGAAATATCAATTGTTACAGTCAATGCGTGATTATGTTTGAATGATTAAATATATGAGGTTGTGAAAGCAGGTTCCAATTATGATTCCACAATTATGATTCCATTGCATAATTCTTTTTCGGGACGCAAAAGAGTAAATGTGGGGATGTGATGTAGGGTGTAATAACCCCGGTTTATACGTCGTTTTGTGTGCGTCTTAGATGTTTTGGTGTGTATATTTGTTCGGTTTTATGTGTGTTTATGGTTGTGTCTACCTCCCAAGTTTTATGTGCTAAATGAGCGGGAAATGGAAGCGAAGCAGTTGGACCTGAAGCACGAGGGTTTTAAAAGTAAAAAAAAGTTAACATTTCTGGATTTTAGGTCTCTCGCGGTACACGAGAGCCTTGGAGAAATCCCTCGCGTTACGCGAGGGATTAGAGGAGATTGTCCGGCTAGTTTGGACTTGTCCATGACTTTTGCGGCGAAGAATCAAAGAGGCGCGGCCTACTAGTTTGTCCCTCGGGTTACACGAGCGACTTGTCTCCGATCTCCGCGGTACGCGAGGGATGGCTTTTACGGGAAAAATTAACCTAAATCAGGTTTTCACCAACATCAACCCCAACTCTCCCCATATCCGATTCCAGCTGTTCTAGAGCTCCAAGAAGGCGATTTTCACCATTGTTGAGTCCATTGTTCTTAATCTTTCATGATTGTAAGTCCTAGTACATTGGTTTTGATTGTTATTATGAGTATGAGTGGCTAAATCTCTTGTAGTCTTCTCCGGGTCTAGGGTTTTGTGAACATTTGTAATTTCTTGAATGATTAGCTTTGGTTTGTAATCTTGATTGGTATGTTAAGCCATATGATTTCATTTATTGATTGAATGCTTTAAACTTCATTGATTGATTTCAAATTTTTATTCTAGTCTCAATAGTCTCAGATTTCTTTACATTGGGGACAACTTGGGGGTTGGATTATAGTTGGTTAATCATTGATGGTTGTGTGAGCACACGTTTTATTTACAACGGGTTCTCACATTATCACTGAATTCAATAGAACCGTATGATTATGTCTATGTAAGTGCTTGCTAATTATCTTGAAGTAATTTGTGTTTGCATACCCGAACCCCGGAGAGGATTACCTCTCTCATTATTGTTTTAAACCCAAATCCAAATCAGTTGTTATTGTTTTCTGTCTTTCAAATATTGTAACGAAGTGACACTTTCCACAAACTCTTCATGGATACGATACTCTACTTACCCTTACTAGTTAAGGTGTTTAAGGATTGTTTTTTACCGACCAAACGACATCGATAAAAAATGGCGCCGTTGTCTGGGAGTTAGTGCGCTTAGTGTTAATTTGTTATTGTTTGCTACATCTCACAAAATCAAAATCTCTTATTTAAATTTCTTGTCTTATTTTGTTTTATTTTGTTTAGTGTTACATAGGGTTTTCTTGTTTGTGTTGTGCATGTAATTCATCAAGTGTATGCATCATACAAGATACTCCAACAAATCATCTCCCTTGCTCTTTGATCCAGAAATTGAGAAGACTGCCAGACATAACAGAGTTTTTCACAGAACCAACAGGGTGGTATCTTCTCCAACTCACACGGAGAATAAACCGGATCATGGGAAGCAATCTGACTTACCTCCTGCAGGCCAACTACCACCAGAACAACAGCCCACCTCGGGTATGTTCTCACCATTTGTTCCTCCACCTAGAACAGATGGGAACCTCAACCAATCCACCAGCCAACTCCCACCATTACCAAACTTTGGCCAATCCCTACCACAAGTAAGCCAACCTTTTGAGTTCAAACCCGAATCTCATTACTTTTCACCATATGTTAGGATAGTGACAGATCCCCTACCACCACCAACTTCACAACCCCCTATGACAAAGCCTTCCATATTCCATTCCACACCCCCACCGGGTTTTCATCCATACAACTCAGGGTTAGATTATGAGGACGAGGCATATGGGTTTGAAGATGAGTATGGGGAGTATTAGGATGATACTCATGACTTGGACAGAAGGGATAGACATAGGCCAAGACTGCCAGTGTATAGGAGACAGGATACAGGTGTTCGGTTTGAAAGGCCGAATGAGCATCAGTTTGATCATAGGTTGCCACTGCAACCACCTCAGCAAGATATTCCTGCACCGATCCCACCACAGTAGCAGACTGTAAACAGGAAAAGAAGACCTGGTCCTAGGAATGAAATTCCTCCTGTTGATAATCCGGGAGGCAATCCAAGGAGACATGACAGAGGCCCTGTTAGAGGGATTGAGAGCCACTTCAGACCGTCCATTGCTTATAATCCATCTCCATTTTTTATTCCACAACAACATGGAAGGTCATTTGAAGTTCGTTCCCAAGCAATTCAGAATTTGCCTAAGTATCATGGTCGGGGAACAGAGGAGCCTTACTTACATCTAAGTGCCTACGATGCCATGTGCAACACCATTGGGGGACATGGATTCACACCAGATGATGTGAAGTTGGTGTTGTTCCAATTCACCCTAGAAGACAAGGCTCAACAATGGTTCCACTCTCTACTCTGCATCTATCTACACATGGGGTGATATGCAACAACAGTTCTTGGATGAGTTCTACACCAATCAGAGAACTAGTGAGGTTAGGAAGAACATTAGAAATTTCTAACAACAATCTGGGGAACTGTTTCATGAAGCCTTCCTTAGGTTCAAGATGTTGATCAAGAAATGCCCACATCATGGTTTTCAAATGTGGGAAATGTTGAATGCCTTTCATGAAGGCTTGACAGATGATGATGCCCGTGACCTCAACTCTATTTCTAATGGAACCTTTGGCACTAATTATGAGGATGTTGACTAGGATTACTTGGAGAGGATGGCTGTAACATCTAAGAGGAAAGCCCAATCTTCAAGACGGGCAAGGCATTCAGTGGTTAGAGCAGTTGACAGCCCTAGTTCAGAGGCGAACATGTTAGAGAAGCTAGAGAAACAGGTAGCCAATCTGGGCATGGGGGTCAACAGTATGAAGTTTGTGACCAATGCGGTGAGTTAGGGCACAGTGGTGCCAGTTGCACAGGTACGTATGAAGATGTGAATTATGTGCAAGGGGGTGGTAGGAACTATGACATGAACTCCAACAACTACCACTCGGGTCTTAGAAATCATCCCAACTTTCGGTATGGGGCCAATCAAGCTAACCCCAATTTTCAAGGTAGTGGTCAAAGAGCTCAACAACCATTTCCACCCCGAAACCAGAATTATAATCAAAACAACACCAAAGGGGATACCAAAGAGGGAATGAGCAGGGAGGATCATCCGGATCCTTTAATCAGACTAGTGAGGATGCAGTGTTGGATCTGTTGAAGTCTATCCAATAAGACTTGAAAAAGAAGAACCAAGCTGATGATGTGCGTGATAAAGCCATACAAGTCATAACTACTCAAATGGGGCAGCTTGCCACCGAAATAGCTGAGTTGAGGAAAGGTAGTGGCAAGCTTCCAAGTGATACAGTGACCAATCCATCCCATCACACTTCGGGGAACAGAAACATGAAGAACAGCCACGTGGGCAAGGTTAGTACTCTTCGAAGTGGTAAGATTTATAATAACAAGGTTGCACCTCCACCAACCTTTGTTGATGGTGTGGTGGAGGAGATTGATGAACATGCTACCAGTGATGATGAACCCGAACCGATTCCGGTTACACGGGTTGCTTTTCCTAGTAAAAAAGCAACACCTTTTCCTAAAAAATCATCTACTGTTAACAATGGGGGAGTGGTGCCTCCATGGGTGCCATTCCCTGCTTCTTTAGTGAATGCAGGTAAACAGGTGACGGTCAAGAAGAGAGGTCCTCAATAAGAGGAAATCTGGGAGCTTTTCAAACAGGTAAAAATTAATATACCTCTTCTTGATGCAATTAAACAAATACCAGTCTATGCTAAGAACTTGAAAGACTTGTGCACTCAGAAAAGGCATAATAAAATTCCTAAAAATCTTGATCTGAATGCACGAGTTAGTGCAATTTTGACTGGTGCTCTTCCACCTAAACTCCAAGATCCAAGAGCGCCATAATTTCTATACAAGTGGGTGATTTCAAAATGAGCAAGGCATTATTGGATCTCAGAGCGAGTGTGAGCATCCTTCCTGTGATTTTGTAAGACCAATATGAATTTGGTCCACTGCGTCGAGCCAATACCACTGTGGTATTGGTGGATTTGACCCCTAAACTCCCAAGACGGATTGTTCGTGATGTGATAGTAAAAGTGGATCAATTTCTTGGTTCTTGACTATGTGCAATCTGAAAAAGGTCACTGAACCAACTGTCATTTTGGGTCGACCCTTCTTAGCCACATCCCACTCTCTGATTGACTGTCGCCTAGGCACAGTTGATATGACATTTGGAAATAGAAGGGTCCGTTTAAATATCTTTTCAAATTAATCTAACCCTCTGCCTAGTGATGAATGCTTTATGGCAGACATTATTGAAGGATGCTATCCTCATTCTGAGGATAAATCCACAGAGGAGTGTTTTGTGTGTGACAGGGTTGAGTAGGAACTGGAGCTTGATGAATCCACAAAGGAGTGTTCAAATAAAGAACTAATCAGAGTTAATATTTCTATTGCCAAGTGTCCCCGGCAACGGCGCCAAAAACTTGATGTCGTCCAGACGGTCTATAAAATAACTAACAAAACCTAACCTAGACTCCTAAGTAATAAATGGAAAACATATGAACTAAACCGCACTAACAGGCAAGCGGACCTATCGAGTGTAGCACAGCTTAATGGTAAACCGGATTATCGAACCCTAGAGAAACTGAATAACAAATACTAGACACTGACTCGAACTTAAGATGATTTGGTTTGGGGGTTTACTACACTAAAGATTAACTAAGAATGCAATAAACTCAGAACGACTCAACTATCAAGAGACAAAGCTAAGATGACATCAAGATTAGGAAGAACACTACCTAGGTCGGAATCCTACTTGAAAAGCACAACTTCTACCGGTTCTGGAAACTATGATGGATCTGGGGTTCTAAGGATAACTGCTAAAGACAACCTAGTGGATCCCTAATCACTCTCAGTGTGTCACCAACTAAGCTACCTAAAGTGTACTAAATTCACCAGATTGTTGGATCACTTCTCAGGTATTTCCAACTATGATCAAGTACCCCTAATGGACAGATTACCTCTCAGTCTCACCGCCCACCATAAATTCAAGGAATGCACGAGGTAATCCTAGAATAACAACTATGATTCAAACTAGCAACAATCACTAGACACCTAAACCAACTTCCTCCTAGACAGTTAACACTCAGATTCCTAATGACGAAGACTAACCGACTAATTCTAACCTCTTGGGTATTGAACTAGGACACACACTTAATTCTAATCAGCAATCAATGACAATCCCTATGGTCAGTACGTCTAGCAAACCACCGAAATCATAAACCCTAAGATCTATGACCTAGATACGCTAATCAAACTGGCAGACAACCACAATCAACGTAAGGAATCAAAATCAAACACAAGACGAGAATTATAGCACGCATATTCATCATAATTATCAAACTAGAATCGTTAGAAAATCATAAATCCATCAATTGAAAACCAAACCAGTAAAAATCACAACTTTAACAAAGTAATCATCAATTGACCTAGGCAGTATCAATGTTTAGCCTATAATCATACTTAAAACATCCATGACAGAAGCAATTAAGCAAAACATAGTTCAAACACAGCAATTAAACGTAAAGATTCACACTTGAAAACCTAGAACGCTATTACAACGAACCCGGAATCCAAAATCTTCGATCTTGCACTTTGATTGATCTTCTTGCTCCCAAAATCACCCTAGGCTTTTTTTCCAGACGGGTAAGATACGAACTCCCATGATAATGGGATTACAATTCTATTAAAACCAAAACTAGGGTTTTTTTATCGGAATACGGGTCCCTCGCGTACCGCGAGAAAAGTTGGCCAGTCCCTCGCGTACCGTGAGGGACAATTTAGTCGCGCCCTGTTTCTTGAATCTTCGCGTACCGCGAAAGGGGTCCGTCTGGACTTCGCGTACCGCGATCACTTTTGATCTTTCGGGCTTTATTCTCGTGCTCGGTTTCTTCGGGTTTTCACTTGTAATCATCATGAGCACCTAAGAACATAACAAAGACTCAAAATGAACTAAAAATGACTCAAAACAAATACAAAGCTAGTTAAAACGACACTAAAACACATGAATAAAGATGTGTGCTTTGCACAACATCAAATATCCCCGCACTTAACCTTTTTTCGTTCTCGAAAAAGTCTGCAATGGAATCATAACTGAGATTTAACTTTAATGATCAATTACCAATTAGTTCAAATATACTCACGCGTTAAAAAGAAACAATTAGTATTTCTGTCCGATTAAACCCAACCACCAACTATCTAGCCCCCGTGATGTGTTCTAATTCCATTTTATACAACAATCAGTCAACCTATCTGACTCACACTTAGAAGCTACAGCTCTACCTTATCCCGTCTCATGGTCATGTCTAAGCACGGGTTAAACCATATAGATTTGCCCACCACGTTAAACTAAGATTTATAGATTTTTAGAAATCAATGGATTATGGAACGAATGGAATGAGTATTTTTAATTAATTATGAATCAACTTCACCTAGGGGTGCGTCTCCCAAGTCACTATCCTAGAAGGTAGCACATAGGCTGCAGTGTATCAATTAAGCATATAAGAATCAACTTATAGGCGTATCCACATAGTCACTATCCCCATGGGAAACACATAAATCAGTCTTATTTATCCAATTAATGATCACTCAAATCCCAACCCATGGGTGTATCAACCAAGTCGCTATCCCAGAGGGTAACACGTAGGTCAAGACTCGAGCTTTCAGTTTATTAATTTCACTCATTATTAGATGGAATTATGGATTGAGGCGCCACCAAACTCGGATTTATTTTCATAAACAGAGAATGGTGTGCCAAGAATAGTTTTCAAAAACCTCTAAATATTAGCTTAACGTGGTACCTATCACCATATATTGACAGTTTTGGTATTACCGACACCCTAAGATGAGTACCCACAAGATATCATGATTTTATTATTAATCCTAAGTAACACTCACATGCTATTTAATCTATTCAAGTCGGCTGGATCTACCAAAACATCACTAATTAGACGTGTTTTCTATTATTTATTTAATTTAAACTAACAAGTAGATCCAGTTATACTATCATTTTCCATTTATTATGCAAAATCTTACGATTTCAAAGGACATTTTTTCAAAATTTTTCAGTTTTGTTGTATTTTTGGATTTTTATAAAGACACAAACTAAGACTTAGACACTCACATCCCCACACTTGAAAGACACATTGTCCTCAATGTGAAGCAAGACACAACTAAAAATAAAAATGCAAAAATAAAAACAGGAAGTGACTTAGCTGGTAATGTAGATGCAAACAAATGTGCAGCTTCGTTCTTCCTCGTGTGCACTGTATAGCATTTCGGTCACGGTTGCACACACTGCTGGGTTGCCTTTACAAATTAATATAAGAATCAGTCCCGCCGGAATGGAAATTGAGTATGGACAGGATGAACAATACCTGCAAAATAAACCTCACAACAAACACGCAGCATTAAACTGACACAATTAAAAGACTCAAATTGACTCACTAAGACTTTGGATAGAATGCAAGGACACGTACCCGATGTGTGACAGACACATAGGCATGAATGCCATGGCAATATGGATCATTGGTTACGAAACGGGTTCCCAGTCTCCCATGGTCATGGTGATGATCGGTGTATTAGATTATGTGGATGATGGAAGATGATGGATGGATGATGGACGATGAGGATATGAATGGTGATGATGGATGGTTTTTATGGTAGTAATAGGTGGTTGTAATGATGGTAATGTGGATGTGGATGGTGGTGGTGATGGGTGTGGAAGACCATGGGAAAACAAGGACAAAAGGGCAATTCAGGGTCCCCTCGCGTACCGCGAGAAAGCAAATCCCATCCCTCGCGTACCGCGAGGGACTGAACTACAAGCCGAACGAGATCTTTGTCTCTCGCGTACAGCGAGAGACACGGCTACCTTCTTCGCGTAACGCGAGGGATACTTGTTCACAAAAAGTTAAGAAAATTTTTTAGTTTTATACTTAGAATATTTTAGACCCCTGAAAATTTTTCATCATCCATTTTTTTTCGAAACCCGTTCCGATGATAAAAACCAATGTAAAACATACCTGGAACTTCGGTCCCGGTGATTTTCCTCACCGAATCAAGCACGAATCCCTGCAAGACACGACGCAAACAAAACACAGTACCGAAAAACACAGAAAATGACACTGACACGGACCACGTAAGCATACAAACTCTACATCCTGGGCATTTGCCCGAAAATCAAACAAGCCTATCAGGAGGCTTCTCCTTGATCCTAACAGGTACCGCCTTCATCCTATGCGGCCTCCCGGCTATGCAAAAACTCATCACGTACCTACCACTCACAAACTTCGAACTCATATCACATTTGTTACACCAATCTTTCCACCAAAGCTCGAATCTACCCAGTCCAAAAGTAATGTAATTCAAATAGCCAAGCAGTCTGTTTTCCCTAAACGTCCCCACGCTTGGGGTTTACGTTACCCTCAACCTAGATGAATCTATTAAAGTACGGGTTCTCTTACGGGGCGGCCTAGACCTAGGGATACTAGAACTATGGGCTGGCTCAACTGCTCTCTCCTCAGCACAAATAACAGGTAGAGGTTTAGGAATATGTATTTCTAAAGGCACGACCTCTATACTATCAACCACGGGTGATTCACAAACTATCTTCTCCACCTGAGCTAAAATGTCACTTAAACTGAACTCATCATCGCTAGCACTTAAAAATGAGGAACCTACCAGTTTCTTTTCAAACTCCTCCAACCAATCCGGAGGCTCCTCTATCATTTCTCCTACGTTTCCATCAACCACCTCCGCTATCGGATTAGAGTCCCCATAATCGTCTATGGAGGCATCAAGCATGCACACGGAGTGGCTATGCTCGCCAACATCCTTCTCAGACGTAGTGGCATCAAATATAACTCACACATCCCCCACACAAAGTGTGAGTTTCCCGTCAAAGACATCAATCACTGCCTTGGCGGTGCGCAAGAATGGGGACCCTAATATGAGTGGGACTCGGTCGTCTACTTTCATATCTAGAATGACGAAATCCACGGGGAAGACAAATTTACCTACTTTCACTAGAAGATTCTCCACAATTCCCCGTGGATACTTGACTGAGTGGTCAGCCAAGGAAATGCTCATGCGCGTCGGTTGTGGTTCTCCTAGGTCTAGCTGCTTTTATAAGGAATAGGGCATCAGATTTATGCTAGCACCCAGATCGGCCAACGCGTGGTACAAAGGCAAACTGCCTAGGTGACATGGGATCGTGAAACGACCCGAGTCTACCAGTTTCTCTGGCAGTTTGTTCTGCACCACCACAGAACATTGCTCACTAAATGAGACTTTAGAGACCTCCTCTAGCTTCTCCTTGTTGGAAAGAAGATCTTTAAGGAACTTGCCATACTTTGGCATGCGCTGGAGGGTCTCTATCAGCGGAAGATTGACCATTAGTTGTTTGAACAAGTAAAGGAAGTGACTGTGTTCCCTGGCTTGCTTGAATGGCAGCAAACGTGCTGGATAGGGAACACGAGTCGGGTCAATCTCAGTGGTCTGCATCTCCGCCCCCTTCTTCTTCTCCTCTGCCTTCTCGGCAGGCACCTCAACTACTATCTCTTCTTCTACCTGCTCCTCGGTCATCTTGGCATCGATCTCAGCCAATCGAGCCTTCCAGTCAATCTTCTTGACCTCCTCAGGTGACAGAATGTTGTACAAACTGGAGTGGGAGTCATCCTCTACAAACTCTTTCTCCTCCACAATCCTGACCGACACGGCCATCACTGAAGCGTTGGAGCCTGAAGATTGACCTCCCTGTCGATCCTTCATACTCTTAGCGATGTCCTCAACCGTGCGTTGCAGATCATGGAATGCCGACTGTTGATTCTTCAGTAAAGTGTCATGGCCATCCAATCTCTGCCTAACATCCCTGTCCTGCTGGACTAGGTGGGCAAGCAGCTGTGTCTGAGTCTCAAGCATCTCTTTGATCGAAGTCGTGTCGACACTGCTTCCCGAGCTAGCTCCTGTATCTCTTCATCCATTCTGCTGAAACTGATGGCAGCCATTAAACCCTGGTGGGTTATGTCCAGATCTCCATCCCGAGCCAAATGAATTCTGATTGTTATATCTTCGGTTCTGGTACTGGTTGCCAGCATAGCTCACCTGCTCCTGATTATTCACTGGGCAATCACGGGTGTCGTGGCCTCCCCTGCACACTTGACACCGCTCAGCACTGAGCTTCAACTCCTTTATTTCATTGGCCATAGAGGTGAGAGCAGTAGCCACGCTAGAATCAGGAGTGACCTAATGCACACCTCCAGGAGATGTGGTGGATGATCTAGCACTAGGAATGGAAGTCCTAGAAGATGGGTACTGTTGTTCGGCTTGAGCGAAGCTCTCTAACATCTCCTCACGCTCAGTCGACTCAAACTTCTCAATGATGTGGCCTCCCGCAACTGTATTGAACATCTGCGGCTTCTCGAAGGTGAGGCCATTATAGAACTTCTCCACTATCGCCCAGTCAGAGAGACCGTGCTGGGGACATCGGCTCAACAACATGTTGAACCGCTCCCAGGCCATGTGATAGGGCTCTTCAGGATCCATCCGGAAGGAGTGGATTTGATACCTAAGGCGAGCGGCCCTGGAAGGTGGATAGTATTTCTTGAAGAACTTGGCTTTGAGATCCTCCTAAGTGGTGATCGAGTTGTCTGGGAAATTGTCGAGCCAAGTAGAAGCACACCCTGAGAGCGAGAATGGGAAGAGACGCAAGTATATTGCGTCCTTAGATACACCCGTGATATTGAAAGTATCACATATGTGCGCAAAGAGGGACACATGTCCGGGTGCATCCTCATCCTCAAGGCCATGGAACTGGGTGGCATGAGTGATTGTACTCTTGACATGTGATGGGATCTGCCAAGAATTTACATTAGAAATAGCGGATCACTGGTCCTCTGGTGTACTATACGCCAGCGTCGCCCATAGTAGGAAATGGAATAGGGCTAATAGGACGTACCTGGTTTTCACACAACTGTTTCAAACACTCCCGAAAGTCGCGGGTGCGCTCGTGTAACTCTTGCTCGGCCTCTAAGAAAGCAGAATAAGATGGTGATCCCTGTGAGTGAGTGTTGTGCATAAACAGAAAGACTCAATAGGAAAATAAACAGAGACTCAAAGACAGAAGGCCTGACACGCAAGTGAACACAGAAGACAAGCACACAAGACAGACTCAAAGAAAACAGATAAACCAAAAATCAAATAAAGAACTAATCAGAGTTAATATTGCTATTGACAAGTGTCCCCGGCAACAGCGCCAAAAACTTGATGTCGTCCGGACGGTCTATAAAATAACTAACAAAACCTAACCTAGACTCCTAAGTAATAAATGGAAAACCTATGAACTAAACCGCACTGACAGGAAAGCGGACCTATCGAGTGTAGCACAGCTTAATGGTAAACCGGATTATCGAACCCTAGAGACACTGAATAACAAATACTAGACTCTGACTCTAACTTAAGATGATTTGGTTTGGGGGTTTACTACACTAAAGATTAACTAAGAATGCAATAAACTTAGAATGACTCAACTATCAAGAGACAAAAGCTAAGATGAAATCAAGATTAGGAAGAACACTACCTAGGTCGGAATCCTACTTGCAAAGCACAACTTCTACCGGTTCTGGAAACTATGATGGATCTGGGGTTCTAAGGATAACTGCTAAAGACAACCTAGTGGAACCCTAATCACTCTCAGGGTGTCACCAAATAAGCTACCTAAAGTGTACTAAACTCACCAGATTATTGGATCACTTCTCAGATATTTCCAACTATGATCAAGTACCCTAATGGACAGATTACCTCTCAGTCTCACCGCCCACCATACATTCAATGAATGCACGGGGTAATCCTAGAATAACAACTATGATTCAGACTAGTATCACTAGACACCTAAACCAACTTCCTCTCAGACAGTTGACACTCAGATTCCTAATGGCGAAGACTAACCGACTAATTCTCACCTCTCGAGTATTGAACTAGGATACACACTTAATTCTAATCAGCAATCAATGACAATCCCTATAGTCACTACGTCTAGCAAACCACTGAAATCATAAACCCTAAGATCTATGACCTAGATACGCTAATCAAACTAGCAGACAACCATAATCAACGTAAGGAATCAAAATCAAACACAATACCAGAATTATAGCATGCATATTCATCATAATTATTGTTATGGGTTAAAATTCGGAGCAGGATCCTGAGCAACATGTGATCCAAGATCCAGTATCCCGATAAGGTCAGTATCCTGAATAATACTAACGGCTACTTGTTTATTGCTTTATTATTCGTAGGAAAAACGTGTGCAACCACTAACACCTAAAGACTCGGACGTGAAACTCGATGAAACATGTGGAATGTGCATAGAAGGCTTTACAACGGTCAAATGAGAAGATAGAGTCAAAGACTAGAATTTCGCATAGTTAGTTATGCTTATTTTTTTTGTATTTAGTACGCCATAGATCGTTTAGAAACACACACACACGCAGAAGCAGTAGTAACACTTAGCTCACTATCTATTTGGCTCTCTTTTGTATTCAATAATTTCAGTTTTATACAAGACATCAGGCAGCCATACTTTCATCGGCTCCTGACGTTTTATGCCGGAGATCATCAAGGATCAAGGGCTTTCCTCATAAACACTCGTGTCGATTTTACTGTTTTATATTCGCAAATTTAACAAGCACACTACCTCACAAACTAAATTTGGTTACAAAGTTAAATTGCATATTTTTACCCAAAACAATTTGGCGCCCACCGTGGGGCAAGTGGTGCTTTTTATCTTCAAATCTTTATTGAATTTTTTATTTAATCATTATCTTTCAAAAATGATTTCAAAAATGTCGTCCCAATCTAAAAATGTTTCTATCTCTACTCCATCTTCAACCTCCGGGCCAATTAGCCCTATTCCTCCCCCTCCTTCATTCCAGAAAAAGAATGATGGCCAGCCTCGAAAGACTGTTCCTGCGGGTTTTTCAGGATCCGGAATATCCGCTAGCGCTCCTATGCTCGTTTCAAATGATGAACTCCTCAAAGTGTTCTCTGAGGTAAAGCAGCAGATGGAATAACAGAAAAAGACTAATCAAGCAATATTCAGAGAGCTTGAAAGGATAAAAGACTCAAAGAAACCAGTGGAAGTGACAACTCTATTGCAACCGAGGTCTTTGAACTTTGACTATACAGGATCTTCAAGGATCCATCTGGGAGATTTCCTACCCATGTAGACCGGAGTCACAACTCTTGGCCCGACTGCGGCTACCAGAGTTACTACAACTCAAGATCTTGGATTTACCTCGGGATCATCTCTCAGGGATATCGGCGTGGGTAACACATTTAATAATTTTTCAAATGCTAACGAATATGTGCAGGATACAGGGATCACTCCTTCCATGGTGAAAGAATTAAAGAAGCTGAGAGAAATGATCTCCAGTGTACCTGGTGTGGTGCAGCCCATACCTGAGATGTCCGCTACCAGCCACAGGACTTCTAGATTCGTTCCTCCCATTTGTGATGCTGAGATCCCCAAACGTTTTCAAACTCCCAACATGAAGCTGTATGATGGGACAACGGATCCTGAAGAGCATGTGGCGCAATATAGAGATGATGGAGATCAACCCCGTTCCCTTGGACCTGAAAGAGGCTTGCTTATGCAAAGGCTTCGGTTCTACCTTAACAGGATCGGCCTTAAAATGGCTACTTAATGTTCCTCCATACTTTATTACTTCATTTGCTCATTTAATCAACATGTTTAACAATCAATTTTCTTGCAGTAGAACTTTTGAAAGATTGACAAGTGACTTATACAGGGTGATTAAAAATCCAGGAGAATCCCCCAAGATTATGTCAGCAAATTTGGAAAAGAATCCCTGGATATCCCAAATCTCGACGTAGCCACAATAGTCCAGGCCTTCAAAATGGGATTGAGGAAAGACTCTCAATTTTACAAAGACCTTGTCATGAACCCTTGAAGGAATCTTGACGAAGTCAGAAACAGGGCACTATGGTTCATCAAGATGATAAGAAGATTCAACAAAGGATGGATGCTCCAACCAGTTATAGTCAACCTAAACGGAAGACCAAGACTGCACCTTTCAAACCATATAGATCTAAGCCATATTCCAAACCTGATAATCACAGAGTCAATGCTGTGGAAGATGACGAGGAGGAAGAGGAATATCCTAAGTTATCTGAATACTGTTTTTCACTTGACACAACTGGTTTGTTATATGCTATGCAGGATCTTGGAGACAAAGCCAGATGGCCCCGTAAATTCGAAAAGAATATCGAGGGCAAAGACAAGTCCAAATGGTGTGCCTTCCATGAAGATTTCGGACATATCACTAAAGATTGCATTGCCTTGCGTAAAGAGATAAGCTATCTCTTGAGCAAAGGATATCTTAAGGAGTTTCTGGGCAAAGGAAAGAAACAAGTCAGGGATCGTGACAAAATGCCGCAATGAGCCAAATCTCCGCCACCCGATGCTAAGGTAATAGGATTTATTTATGGTGGTTCTGACATTTGTGGTACATCTTACTCTGCAGCTAAGAGGAATGCCAAGGAAGCCAAAACAAAGAAAGGTGATAGACCCCTCAGAACTTCCAGTCTGACAGAAGAAAAGATAATATCCTTCAATGAAGAAGACAGGGATAATGTACAAGATCCTCATCATGACGGTCTGGTGATCACCCTATATGTTGCAAATCACTTCATTCGAAGAATACTGATCGATGGACGAAGCTCGGTGAACATAGTCCAGCATGATGTCTTGAAAACAATGGGGATCCCGGATTCCAAGATTATCTCTAAATCTGCAGTGCTAGTGGGATTCAGCAGAGAAGTAAAGAACACAGTCAGAGAGATAAAGCTTCTGATATATATCAAAGGGGTAAACACTATACAAAAATTTGCATAATTGATTCGTTATCCTGTTACAATATTATAATAGGGAGACCCTGGATACATGACATGAAAGCGGTACCCTCGACATATCACCAATGTGTCAAGATGCCAACTCCTTGGGGAGTAGTAAAGATTAACAGCGATCAGCAAGATGCAAAAGATTGTTATACTTCTTCAAGGAAAGCGTCAGCAAAGACTAGGCAAGCATAGCAATTAAAGAAACAGGCTAGAGACGTCCTAGAAGCCATGGAGCAAGATGTCAAGGAATTATCCCTAAGTCCAGAGGATCCTGACGTCAAGGTACTTATTGGAACCAATATCCCCGAGGATATTGAGAAAAGCCTCACCAAATTACTAAAGAGCAAAATTTCAACTTTTGCTTGGAAGCATGAAGACATGACAGGTATTTCTAAAGACATTATTACACATAAATTAGGACTTGATAACAGTTCCAGGCGTATACACCAAAAAAGATGGAAATTCGCTCCAGAAAGAAATACAGTCATCCAAGAGGAAGTTGAGAGATTGCTAAAAGCAGTAATGATTAGGGAAGTAAAATTCCCAAGATGGCTAGCCAATGTAGTAGTGGTCCAGAAGAAGAACGGGAAATGGAGAGTCTGTGTAGACTTCATAGACTTAAACAAAGCGTGTCCGAAAGATCCCTTCCCTCTACCACATATAGATTCGATGGTGGATGCTACAGCAGGTCATGAGATGTTAACCTTTATGGATGCCTCCTCGGGATTTCAGTAAATCCAGATGGAACCCTCAGACCAGGAGGATACTACCTTCATGACTCCGACAGGTATCTGTTGTTATATTTACATGCCTTTTGGTCTAAAAAATGCAGGTGCTACATACCAGAGGCTAGTAAACATGATGCTTAAAGACAAACCTGGGGACACCATGGAAGTCTATATTGATGACATGGTGGTGAAGTCAAAAAAAGTTGAAGATCATCCCAGAGATCTTGAAGAAGCATTGGACATCCTATATCATTATAATATGAAGCTCAACCCTTCCAAATGCCACTTTGGAGTGGGGGCGGGAAAATTTCTAGGGTATATGGTAACCAAAAGAGGGATAGAGGCCAGCCCCGAGCAGATCAAGGCAATAATCAACCTGAAATCCCCATCCAATACCAAAGACGTCCAAAGGTTGACCGGTAGAGTCGCGACGCTCAATAGATTCATCTCAAGATCCTCATAGATGTGTAAAGAATTTTATGATATCCTAAAGAAAAACAAAAGATTCGAATGGGAAGAAAAACACGAGCAAGCACTCCAGGCACTAAAAGAGTATTTATCCACAGCTCCTCTACTAATGAAACCTGAAGATGGCGAACCATTATCATTATACTTGGCAGTATCTGGACATTCTGTAAGTGTTGTCTTAGTTAAAGATCATGAAGGCCAGCAGCATCCGGTATACTATGTAAGTAAAAGTCTACTTCCGGCGGAAACCAGGTATTCTCATTTAGAAAAATTAATATTAGCTTTAATAATGGCATCTACTAAACTTAGACATTATTTTATGACCCATGCTATACATGTCAAAACTAACTATCCAATTAAGTGTGTTTTGAGAAAGCCGAAAATGTCTGGAAGAATGGCTAAATGGTTAGTCAAACTTAGTGCATATTTTCTCAAGTATGAGCCCAGGACAGCAATAAAATCTCAAGCACTCGCAGACTTTGTGGCTGATTTCAGCAGTGATATCCAACAAGAAGCAGATCTCGAAGTTCAACAACTAGAGGAATCAAAGGACAAATGGATTCTATTCACAGACGGTGCATCTAATATAAGAGGTACATGTCTTGGAATCATACTAAAATCACCACAAGGGGACATACTACCCCAGTCAATAAGCTGTGAGTTCCAAGCAACCAACAATGAGGCAAAGTACGAGGCACTGATAGCAGGATTACAACTTGCTTATGATATGAATATTAGGTATCTCCAGGTATATGTGGATTCACTATTGATTACTAACCATTTCAATGGCTCCTATGCAGCAAAGGGTGAAAGATTAATCAAATACCTCGAGATAGTCAAACTATTATCTATGAAATTCAAAATTTTTAGTATAATACAGGTACCAAGGGAAGACAATGCTGAAGCTGAAGCCGATGCCTTAGCAAATCTGGCCTCAGCACTCAAAATCCCGGAAGGAACCACAATTATACATATCCTAAGTCCAGCAATTGAAAAGAAAAACGAAGTATCCAATACGGAAGTTGAAAAAGCAGACACTCGGGATCCGAAACCAAACCAAAGATCCTGGATCCCACCTGTTATAAAATATTTGCAGGATGGAGAGTTCCCAAAGGATGAAAAGAATCACAGGGCTTTTCGTATGAGAATATCTCTTTTTATAATGTTAAATGGTGTTTTGTACAGAAAATCTATTGCAGGTCCTTATTTGAAATGTTTATAAGATCCTGAAGCACTTGAAGTTCTCAGAAATTTACACGAAGGTGACTGTGAAAATCACACTCCGGTAGAGCACTCTTCTCAAAGATCCTAAGGACAGGATACTATTGGCCAACCATGAGGAAAGATGCCATGGAGTATTTCCAAAAGTGCGATGCATGCCAGAGACATAGCAACTTTCTTCACCAGCCAGCAGAGCCCTTGTACCCAATTATTTCTTCCTAACCATTTATGAAGTGGGGAATGGACATAGTTGGCAAGCTCCCAAAGGCACCAGGTGGAAAAGTATTTATGTTAGCAATGACTGACTACTTCTCCAAATGGATCGAAGCCGAAGCATTCGTTCAAGTCAGAGAAAAAGAAGTTATATCCTTCATCAAGCGCAATATCCTGACGAGATTTGGCATCCCGGCAGAAATAAAATGTGATAACGGATCTCAATTCATTGGTCAAAGAACAACCAACTTTTGTGCTAGCTGGGGAATTAAGATGATAACCTCTACCCCTGTGCATCCTCAAGCCAACGGACAAGCAGAATCCAGCAACAAGATCATCATCAATAACCTCAAGAAAAGATTGGGAGCAAAGAAAGGGAAATGGGCCGAAAAACTGCCATCTGCACTATGGGCAGATAGAACAATTCAAAAAATGCGACAGGTCAAACCTCATTCTCTTTGGTGTTTGGCACTGAAGCTATGATCCCCACATAAATGGTCATCCCTACAGCCAGAACCAGTCTTCAAACTCAGATAAATAATATTGAAGCTCTCTCGAATGATCTTGACACTATTGACGAAATCAGAGATCTTGCCAAGGTCCGCATGGCAGCTTATCAGCAAAGGATAGCAAGATCATACAACAAAAATATAAGGATCAGGAGGTTTCAAGTGGGTGATCTTGTACTGAGAAAAGCATTCCACAATACTACCAATCCTAGCGACGGTAAGCTTGTACCAAAATGGGAAGGCCCATATTTGATCAATTCAGAGGCAGGTAAAGGTGCTTATTGGTTAGCAACTTTGGAAGGAGATCTACTGCCAAGATCCTGGAACGCTATCCATCTAAAGACCTACTTCATGTAAGCTAGAATTTATTTTCTAACTTAGAACGATACGTATTCTTTCCATTTCAATTAATTTATTTATCATTCCATATCAATATACTGACTTGAGCATCGGAGGGGTGTTAGCCTAGCTAACACCCACCTTCACCAAGAGTTCCTGTCTTGCAAGAAGTATCTCCAGGGATCCCGACACAAGAAAGATACCGGCCATCTCTCCTACATTAAGGTATCTTGCATACCTTCTAAGGTTTAAAGGTTTTCACCTTTCTACGAATTGAGTTTAAACACTCCGCCAGTCGCGCACGATGTTCGAGCATAGTTCAAGGTAGTGCGACCAGACCATGTAAAAGTGGCTGACAATTTCATCAATGTTGGCTATAGCTTGTCCTCTATGATAGTAACAGGCGTGTTACTCCTAAGGTTTTTATCATTTTCATGCTAACTCAAATCTGGCTTGGCCCACGTTATTCTGGCTTGGCCACGTTATTCTGGCTTGGCCCATGATATTCTGGCTTGGCCCACGTTTTTCTGGCTTGGCCCACGTTTTTCTGGCTTGGCCCATGATAATCTAGCTCGGCCCACGATAATATGGCTTTGCCCACGTTATTTTGACTTGATAAATTTTGCTTGTTTACTTAGCAAATGCTTATCATTGGTGTACTAGTTCAAGAGTCCCGATCGAATAAAAAGCTTACACCAATTCCAAAATTCAACTACTGATCACACAATATGATTGGCAAACATACTCAGGGGACAACTCAAGGTTACAACATTTATTATAACATTCATCAGAGTTCTGGTATGTACATTTATCTATTTCAATTTTTAAAACTTAAGATTATTTATGGATTCACCATTAAAGGTAGAATCAAAATTTATTTGACTAAGTCATGATTTGCTCTACTTATTGAAACTAAACTATATTCTAAAAAAACAAAGTTTAATAAGGTATCCTTAAGGATCGTAAATCCCGGATGAATACTTAGATCTATTTTTCCTAAAAACAAACCTTAAAACACATAGAACAATCATGGCAAGATAGTCAAAAGCTACTAACATTATAAGTGCAGAAAAGTAAAAAATATGTCTCGGGCTTCATCCAAAAATAGGACCCATCCACCTGAGACTTAAGTCAAGAAAATTGTCTATCCCATTCAGGGATCCCATCAACAAGAAAAGTAAAATTGTTCAGAATTAATTGGTAAAAGATAACCACATCAGAAATCACAAATATCAGGGCTCGGGCCTAGGCATCAATACCTTCATCGCCATGATCCACCTGCTTCCCTGCACCCCCAGCATCATGCTCCTCAGCCACCATTGCAGACCCTTAAACCTGCTCCTCAGCCACCACTTTCTCAGCAACCTTCTCCGAAATCAGCTCTCATCCCAACTCAATCACCAGCCGCTTCCACTCCTCAATGTCCCAAGCGCTCCTGTCAAAGTCCTTGTCCTCTGCTTCTTTGGCCATCTTGATTCTGGACTGGAAGATGGAAATGGCAGCAGAAGTTTGAGCTTGATCGCTGGACTCGTCAATGTTGCGAGCATGCTAAAGAAGCATCTCTTGCATTTCGGCTTTAACCTGAGCGAGCTCCTTGGAGATGTATGAAAGCTTATTGTCTTTAGCAGCCCCACTCTTCTGCAATTCCTGGATCTTGAGTTTGCTCGCATCAGATTCTTTCAGGAGTAGGTTATGGAATGCAGCCATCTTGTTCAAAGCCTGTTTTACTTAACAAATTAGTTCACTTATATGGCTAATCCTATTAGTTAAAATAGTAAATTTTACTCACCAGATGACTAAGATTATGCAAGATCGTATAAGCATCGACAAAGTCTGTGCAATCCTGAATGAACGATTCGGCAGGATCCAAGATCTTCCTCTTCTTGTTAGAGGATGCATTCGGTTTGACTGTAGGAGCGGTAGTTTGTTGTGGTTCCTTCTTAACAGCTTTACCCTTAGCAACCATATTGTCAATGTCATCAAGGGCAAATTTGGAACCTGATTTACGAAGGCCTATTTCAAAAGAGGCAGGTTAGTTCATTCTCATTATGTATAACTAACAAAAGGGAATGTTGCTATTTTTCTTGCCAGACATAGTCGATTCAGAGAAAGAAGCGTCTGGTTCAACTTCCAGCAATGGGACCTTGAATTGAAAGGTCCGCTCGATGGGTTCAAAACCTAAGAAAAAGGCAACCTTCTTAGCCGTATCCGGAGTTGGAGGAGCAAGAATATCGAACATCAGTGCTGAAACAAAAAACTAACAGTCAGTATCCCAAATATCAACTTTATAAAAGAAAATCCTACAAGGCAGAACCCTACCCTTTACAATCCACTTGATTGGCAGTTTATCCCCATCGGGGATAGAATCTCTTATCATGAAAAAAAAACTATTTTTCTAGTTAGAATCGTTTTGGGTGGTTTTCAGGATCAAGTGGGTCATGCCGGATTTAATTTGGAAAAGGAACCGAGAAGAACCATGACCCCTAAGATTGTAAACATGGGCTATCTCTGATGCAGAAAACTCAACAGCGTGGTGTTTGACCAAAAATTCCAAAAGTATACTCTCCAAACCATGGCATGGTTTGAGCAAAGCTAAGACCGCTCTTTCTAAAAACGTTAGTAGTGAGAGGAGGAAAGGGATAAGTGAACCCTAGAGAAAAAGGGAAGAATGGAAAGCAAACCCAACTTTCTAAGGTGAAATCGGCCCTAGTTTTGGGATCAAAGGGCCGGAATACGGTATTTTCAGGGAAAAAGCCTCCAAATTTGAGGGATTGGATATCAAGATCTGTGAATGTGCATTTTTCAGAGTCTGGATTAGCTATCAAGTTTTGGCTTTGGAGATCGTCGGAAGGGGTAGAAGATCATGTATGCTTTTTAGCCATTGTTGGAGCAAAAAACCAGAAAAAACGAGAAAAAGATAAGCTTCTTACCAAAAGATAGCGGAGAAAACTCGGAGAAGACGACTTCGGAATAATGAAAAAAGAGGAGCGAATATAGCCCAAATAATAACCACCTCGGTCCACGATGTTTCGCTCCCTCATTTCCTACACCAAGTCTATTCAAGCAGCCATATTAAGTTAAAATTCAAAATTTGAAAATTTTACAGCTTAAATCATTAATACAGCTGTCAAATTTGGGGACAATTGTTACGGGTTAAAATTCGGAGCAGGATCCTGAGCAACATGTGATCCAAGATCTGGTATCCCGATAAGGTCAGTATCCTGAATAATACTAACGGCTACTTGTTTATTGCTTTATTATTAGCAGGAAAAACGTGTGCAACCACTAACACCTAAAGACTCGGACGTGGAACTCGATGAAATGTGTGGAATATGCGTAGAAGGCTTTACAACGGTCATTTGAGAAGATAGAGTCAAAGACTAGAATTTCGCATAGTTAGTTATGCTTATTTTTTGTATATAGTACGCCATAGATCGTTTAGAGACACACACACGCAGAAGCAATTGTAACACTTAGCTCACGATCTATTTGGCTCTCTTTTGTATTCGATAATTTTAGTTTTATACAAGACATCAGGCAGCCTGACTTTCGTCGGCTCCCGAGGTTTTATGTCGGAGATCATCAAGGATCAAGGGCTTTCCTCATAAACACTCGTGTCGATTTTATAGTTTTATATTCGCATATTTAACAAGCACACTACCTCACAAACTAAATTTGGTTACAAAGTTAGATTGCATAATTTTTACCCAAAACAATTATCAAACTAGAATCGTTACAAAATCATAAATCCATCAATTGAAATCAAAACGAGTAAAAATCACAACTTTAACAAAGTAATCATCAATTGACCTAGGCAGTATCAATGTTTAGCCTATAATCATACTTAAAACATCCATGACAGAAGCAATTAAGCGAAACATAGTTCAAACACAGCAATTAAACGTAAAGATTCAAACTTGAAAACCTAGAACGCTATTACAACGAACCCGGAATCCAAAAGCTTCGATCTTGCACTTTGATTGATCTTCCTGTTCCCAAAATCGCCCTAGGCTTTTTTCCAGACGGCTAAGATACGAACTCCCTTGATAATGGGATTACAATTCTATTAAAACCAAAACTAGGGTTTTTTTATCGGAATACGGGTCCCTCACGTAGTCGCGCCCGATTTCTTGAATCTTCGCGTACCGTGAAAGGTGTTCGTCTAGTCTTCGCGTACCGCGAAAGACTGGATTTTTAGTTTTTTTCACTTTTGATCTTTCAGGCTTTACTCTCGTGCTCGGTTTCTTTGGGTTTTCACTTGTAATCATCATGAGCACCTGAGAACATAACAAAGACTCAAAACGAACTAAAAACGACTCAAAACAAATACAAAACTAGTTAAAACGACACTAAAACACATGAATAAAGATGTGTGCTTTGCACAACATCAAAGGACCTCCCCAAAAACTTAAAATATGCATTTCTGGGGGAGGGTGAGACTCTACCTATCATCATTGCATCCAACCTGGATGAAGAACAGGAGGAGGCACTACTAAAGGTGCTTCAGGATTACAAGGCGACAATTGGTTGGACCATTGCTGATTTGAAGGGTGTAAGTCCTTCCATTGTGATGCACAAGATCATCACCGATATAGATGCAAGACCTTCACGGGATACACAACTTCGTCTAAATCCTAACATACGTGAGGTTGTCAAGAAGGAGGCCTTGAAGTGGTTGGATGTTGGGATCATCTATCCTATTTCTGACAGTCCATGGGTGAGTCTAACCCAAACAGTGCCCAAGAAAGCAGGTATAAAGGTAGTAACAGGTGATGATGGTGAGCAAATTGCCACTCGACCGGTAACCGGGTGGCGTGCGTGTATTTATTACAGGAAGTTGAATGATGCCACATCAAAGGATCGCTTTCCTTTGCCCTTTATTGACCAAATTATTGAGAAGCTATCAGGTCAGAAATTTTACTGCTCTCTAGATGGTTACTCAGGGTATAACCAAATAGCCATCCATCCTGATGACCAGGAAAAGACCACCTTCACATGCCCTTATGGTACCTTTGCCTTTAGGCAGATGCCATTTGGGTTATGCAACGCCCCGGCCACCTTTCAAAGGTGTATGATGAGTATTTTCTCGGACATGGTAGGGGAGTTGCTTGAGGTCTTTATGGACGACTTTTCAGTTTTTGGCCCATCGTTTGAATTGTCTTTAAATGAATTATCTAAAGTTTTACAACGATATGTGGAAACTAATTTGGTTCTAAGCTGGGAAAAGAGCCATTTTATGGTTCAAGAGGGTATTGCTTTGGGTCATGTGGTGTCAAGTCGGGGGATTGAGGTAGATAAGGAAAAAATTAGTGTTATTTCAACATTACCTCCCTCGATGAATGTCAAGGCCGTGCGCTCTTTTCTAGGGCATGCCGGGTTTTACCGTAGGTTTATTAAAGGATTTAGTGTCATCACAAAACCTTTATGTAACTTACTTCTTAAAGATGTGCCTTTTGAATTCGATAAAGACTGTTTAAATGCTTTTCATATTTTAAAAGATCAATTGGTACAAGCCCCAATTTTGCAATCACCGGACTAGAATCTTCCTTTTGAAATAATGTGTGATGCTAGTGATTATACAGTTGGGGTTGTGTTGGGTCAAAGGGTAGACAAAAGACTTGTTGTCATTTACTATGCAAGCAAGACCCTCTCTGGTGCTCCATTGAATTACACCACAACCGAGAAGGAGTTACTTGCAGTTGTCTATGCCTTAGATAAATTTAGGTCTTATATATGGGTTAGTAAAGTAATTGTTTATTCTGATAATGTAGATGTCCGATATTTGATCAGGTGGGTCCTTTTGTTACAGGAATTTGATCTAGAAATCCGGGACAAGAAGGGCTGTGAGAATTTTGTGGCTGACAATCTGTCACGAATTCAGAGGGAAGAGGAGGATGTCACTCCTGATATAAATGAGCAGTTCCCTGATGAGTGTTTAATGTCTATTACAGCTTCTGATCCTTGGTATGCGGGTATTGCTAACTATTTAGTTATAGGTACTATCCCTAAAGACTGCACCAAGAAGAAGAAGAATAAATTCTTGACAAAGGTCAACCAGTATATTTGGGATGAGCCAGACTTGTTCTAGGTGGGAGCGAGCCAACTCATCAGGCGTTACATTCCTAAATCAGAAATCCCCACTGTGTTGGAGCTTGCACATGCATCGGCATGTGGTCGCCATTTTAGTGGCCAGAAAACAGGGCATCGAATGTTATATTGCGGGTTATTTTGGCCCACTACTTTTAAATATGCGTTTGAGTTTGCTCAAACTTGTACCAATTGCCAAAAGATGGGTAGTATAACTAAGAGGAACGAGATGCCCATGCAACCAATCCTCGTTGTTGATATCTTTAATGTATGGGGAATTGATTTCATGGGCTCATTCCCAAATTCATTTAGCAATTTGTACATCTTGGTGGCTGTTGATTATGTGTCAAAATGGGTCGAAGCAATTGCCACCAAGACCAATGACCATAGAGTAGTTTGCAAATTTGTGCAATCAAACATTTTTTCTAGATTTGGGCTACCCCGTGTGATCAGAAGTGATGGGGGATCCCACTTTAAGAATTTTCATTTTAGCAAACTTCTGAAACGCTATGGTGTAGACCACCGGATTGCCACACCTTACCATCCACAAACAAGTGGACAAGTAGAAGTGTCCAATAGGCAAATCAAAGAAATTTTGCAGAAAACAGTACGGTCTGACCGCAAGGATTGGTCAAACAAACTAAATGATGCCTTTTGGGCATACCGTACTGCTTACAAAGCACCTATTGGCACTACTCCATACCTGTTGGTCTATGGGAAGGGATGTCACTTACTTGTGGAGTTGGCTCATCGAGCACTATGGGCTATTAAATATGTTAATCTTGTTTATGATGCTGCAGGTAAGCAAAGACAGTTATGCTTGAATGAGTTAGAAGAACTAATGGATGATGCATATGAGAGTGCCTCGGCCTACAAAGATAAAATGAAGAAGGTGCATGATGCAAAAATCTGGTTGAAAACCTTTGCAATTGGGCAAAAGGTGTGGTTATTCAACTCACGATTGAAGCTCTTCCCTTGCAAACTGAAGAGCAAGTGGACAGGTCCTTATCTGATAACCAAAGTGGATCACTCGGGTGATGTTGAGATAGAGGACTTTGAGGACCGTTTGAGGCAAATAGTGAATGGCTATCGGCTAAAGCCGTACTTAGAGCCTAATGACATCAATGATCCGAACAAGCAAGTTAAGGTGTTATTCTTGAGCACTCTCTAAGATGGAGACACGTAACTAACCTCAGGTACACCGCGTCTGGCTAAAGACGTTAAACTTAGCGCTCTTAGGAGGCAACCTAAGTTTTACATTTGTCTAGTTTTGATTTACTGTTTGAACGTTGTGGGTGTGTTCCCTAGAAACCCTCACGAGACTAAACTCATCCACTCGGGCTACCGAGGGGTTTAAATGGCTTGGTGCATACGCTAAATGCATCAGTGATGCCTACGAAAGTGAGTTAGAACTTTAATGCTTTGCTTATTTGTTTTTGTGCATTTGACCAAGTGTGGGGAAGCCTTTGATGTGTTTTGAGCTCACCTATGTGCCATTGAGGGAAATGCACAAGTTCTTTGGGAGGGGGGTAGGGCACCATTTGTAGAGTTTTATAATTTTTGATGTTTTCGGTATGTTTGTGTAGTTTTTCTAAGTTTTGTAGGTTTTCGTGTCGAATTTGGCAAGAGAAATGATGGGGAATCAAGTTCCAGGTATGTAAGAACATAATTCAAGTGTAACATCCCAAAATGTCGAGAAATAAAGTTAACGAGTTCAAGCGGGCCGAAGTCGGGCCGGGTCAGTCGCGAACCGGGCTTGGGGAGGTCTCCCCTATAAATAGCCAGGGTCACCACATGTTTCTCTCATTTGCAATTCTAGAGAGAGAAAACCGTAGAGAGAGAAAGTGTTGGAATCACACAAGATTGCACCCGCTCGTGTCTCTTGCACTCGTGAGAAGAACCTCCGGATCAGAAGCTCGATTCAGGTAACGATCCGACCTAAATCTGAGTTTTAGTTCGTTTTTGGGTTTTTCGGGTTTTGGGTGAAAAGGCAAGGTTTGAACGGATGAATCTGATAAATAATCATAGATTTGAGATCCCTAAGGGAAAACGAACGTTTTGGATGCAACATGTTCGGGATCTTGACATGATCAGACCCGAAATGCGAAAGTTAGGGTTTTCGCGAAGAACAGGTCGTGCGCACTTGCTAAGTGCGCACGGAGCAGGTCCTGCGCACTTGCTAAGTGCGCAGGAGGAGGAACCTGCGCACTTGCTAAGTGCGCAGGAGGAAGGACCTGCGCACTTGCTAAGTGCGCAGGAGGCAGGGTCTGCGCACTTGCTAAGTGCGCAGACATCAGGCTGTTGAGTAGAGATTAGTATGTCTAGAATGGTTAAACCGTTAGAGTCGGTAATGGTCTGATGTGTATGTAACTACTCAATTCAGATCGGAAGTGACGTGGTTGGACCCTTGATTAGGACAACCGAGACTAGCTTATAAGGTGAGTTCTAGAAGCCCTCTTTTAAATGTTTTTATATAATGTTTTCGGGCTGGTGTGTACACGTATGAAATGTTGTTTTATAAAATGATTTTTATGAAACTACGTTTACGAAAGGAAATGATTTGGAACGAAGGATTTATGGAAAGAAAGTTTATGAACGGAATGTTTACGAACGAATGTTATAAAGAAATGGTTTAATGAAAAGGTAAAGGGTTTTGAAAGTGAAGGAAAGGTTTTATGAAAAGAAAACAAAAAGGGGCAAAGGTTTTAAAGAAGTCATTACAAATCTAATCTGTCGAATGAATGGAATTGACGAATGAAGTCTGGGAATGTGATTCCCAGCCTTGTGGTAGATTATGGACAGCGAGCCATAGTTACCACAAGAACAACATGGGCAATGTCTTTGTGGCATGTCAATGGTTTTGATGTTGTACAACTGGTAAGGGAGTAACGACGGTTACTCGGGTGATGACGATCATCCTAAGCGAACGAGGTAATGGGAAATCAATGACGGCGATACGTAACGGTTGATTTCTAAAGGAAAGATGCGTGTTGGGCAATGACGGCGATACGTAACGGTTGACCCCACGCATTGAGGGGTTGGGCAATGACGGCGATACGTAACGGTTGACCCAACGTAGTGGTATGGTTGTGGCAATGACGGCGATACGTAACGGTTGCCCACAACATTAAAAGTTCCTACGGGGACATAGAGACGCGTAACGATACAGATTTAGATAATAATGTATGACTTAAATGAATGTTAATATTTTAAACAAATGATTGTGTTTAAATATGCGAAGGTTTACGAATGAAAGGCCCTGTTTTCTTATACGAATGTTAAACCCTAATGAATGTTTGAATGATGAACCATTTCTTAAAACGAACGAAAACTAGAACTCACCAGCGCAGTTGACTTTTTAAGTGTACACATTCAGGTTAAGGCAGGTGATGAGGATGGATGGTGATGCTTGGCAAGAGATGAAGAGTTACCCGACTGCTTTTGAAGACTGGCATCCCGTTATGTTTAGTTATGATGTAATTATGTTTACGCTTCCGCATGTATGAATAACGATTAAGTTATGTTTAAATGAAAATTTCCGCTGCGTTATCTGATATTCATGTTTAAGAACTGCTTGTGAATGAGTAAATCCAACAAGTGGGGCCTCCCGGGTTTGGGGCCTTACAAGTTGGTATCAGAGCAATAGTTTGAGAGATTCGGACACTCCTAGTGTCTGAACTTAAACTTTGAATGGGACCGAAAGCGGATGCCAGTACGGGTAACTCGAGCCACAGCATCAGGTATGAAGGTAGTATATATATTACGTATATAGTATGCCTTAGAAGAGGTTAGATGAGGACTTGAGTTCTGATGGAATCACAAAGGTGGTCAAATGTAAATCGAAAAGTAGTGTAATGGTTAATTACAGATGGCCAGTGTATATTAACATCTTACAGTACTTATTGAATTCTATTTGTTAACTAGCGTGATGACATTGGATTTCTCGTCTTATAGAACGAAATGGCAAGGAGAGGGAACGGAAGGCGTGGTGGCCGTACCGGTGGTCGTACCGGCGGTCGAAATGGTGGGCGTGCAGGATTCCTGCGCGCCAAGAACACAGTGAAGAAGGAAGTGTTCACACTGAACCGGCGGTTAGTGTGCATGAAGCTGAGCAGACACAGGTTGAAGAGCAACCTTTCACTTTTGAACCAGAAGTGAGAGCAGCAATAGCTCGAGAATTCACAGAATTGATGAAGAATTCTCTGCCAGGTCTGTTGGCTGAAGCGTTGAAGCAGGTCAATGGGGCGGGTGGGTCTAGCGCGGCAATTGGTGCTCAGAACAATGAGACCGACAATGCACCGCCTGCTCGCGGATGTGATTATAAGTCCTTTAAGGCATGTGACCCGCCGATACTCACTGGGAAGAAGGACGCGGTAGCTACTTTTGATTGGGTAATACGTATGGAAGCCGCCATCCGTCTGAGCGAGTGTCGAGCTAATCAAGTAGTGAAGTTTGCTGCTAACTCCTTGAGGGAGGAAGCATCCCACTGGTGGGAAGGTGTACGTCAAGCTAAAGGGAGCGAGATTGTGGATGCGATGATGTGGGCTGACTTGAAAACTTTGGTAATCAAGAATTTCTGCCCAAGGAACGAGATTGAAAAGGTAGAGAGGGAATTTCTGGGTTTGAAGGCCGGGAACATGACGCACCGGCAATACACAACCCGATTTAATGAACTGGCACGTCTGGTGCCACACCTTGTCACTACAGAAGAGAGAAAGATTGCCTGTTATATTCAAGGGTTGCCGGACCAGGTCCGCACCTATGTTAAGGCAAACGCCCCTACTACCTATGATTTGGCAGTAGAGCTAAGTGGCGTAGTATTTGACGATCTGGCACTGAATGTTGTTGCCGTTGAAGAGCAAAAGAAGAGACCGAGCTTCTCAAACAAGCGAACTGGGGGAAAGATGTTTGGGTCTCGTGATAAGAGGGCTCGGGTGGGTGAGCCGACTGTTGGTAAGAAGTGTGGAAGGGAGCATGTAGGTGAATGCAGACTGGGATCTAGCTTGTGCTATAAGTGTGGCAAGACCGGGCACTACTCTCGAGAATGCCCGCAAGGTTACAAATGCTACAACTGTGGGGATTTCGGCCATATGAGCCGAGAATGTACCAAGCCCAGGATGGGGGAAACCGGGAAGGGAAAGGGCCCGGAAAAGAAGGGAGAGGGATCTCGTGCGAAGACGCGGGCGTACGCACTGACGCAGGATCAGGCTAGGAAGGATCCCGATGTGGCGTCAGGTACATTCGTCCTTGACAACACTCTTGTTTCTGTGTTATTTGATTCGGGTGCCGGTAAGAGTTTTATATCTGCGTCTTTTTGTAAGCGAGTGAAGTACACAGTTAGTAAGCTAGAAAAGGCCTTTAGCGTAGAAACCGCTGAGGGTAGAACTGCAAGAGTAACCGATGTAGTTGACAACTCCACGATAAAGATAGAAGGTCATAGATTTCCCGTCAGATTGTTCGTTATGGTTTTGGGAGGGTTCGATGTGGTGTTGGGTATGGATTGGCTAGCTGCCAATGAAGCTCAAATTATATGTAAACGAAAGATAATCCAACTCAAGGCTCCGGATGGTAGCAAAGTCGAAGTCTTTGGAGATCGTGACGCCCCGATGCCAAACGTCATCTCAATGATTAAGGCAACGAATTACTTGAGGCGCGGATGCGAGGCTTTTCTGGTATATGTGATTGACAAGTGTAAGGAAGTGAAGGAACTAGACGATGTACCCGTGGTACGCGAGTACCCGGGGGTGTTTCCAGAGGATTTGCCTGGGATACCACGCGATAGAGAAATTGAGTTCCGAATTGACTTAGTACCAGATGCCCAGCCCGTGGCTAAGGCTCCATATCGACTAGCACCAGTGGAAATGAAGGAACTTATGGTCCAACTAGACGAGTTACTTGAGAAAGGATTTATCCAACCGAGCATCTCGCCGTGGGGTGCTCCGGTGTTGTTTGTAAAGAAGAAAGATGGTTCGATGAGGATGTGTATCGATTATCGCGAGTTGAATAAACGAACGGTGAAGAACAAGTACCCTTTACCAAGGATCGATGACCTGTTCGACCAGTTGCAAGGCGCAAGTTGGTTTTCGAAAATCGACCTTCGGTCCGGGTACCATCAGTTGAAGGTGAGGGAAGAAGACATACCGAAAACTGCATTTCGCACGCGTTATGGACATTTCGAGTTCCGCGTAATGTCTTTCGGATTGACGAACGCCCCCGCAGCGTTCATGGATTTAATGAATAGGGTGTGTCGACCGATGCTGGATCGATCGGTAATTGTGTTCATCGATGATATCCTTATCTACTCCAAGAATGAGGGTGATCACGCATGTCACTTAAAGGAAGTGTTGGAAGCTCTAAAGAAGGAGAAGTTGTATGCTAAGTTCTCCAAATGCGCGTTCTGGCTTAGGGAAGTCCAATTTCTAGGTCACGTCATTGGCCCGAACGGCATTATGGTTGACCCAGCAAAGATAGTAACGGTAAGTGAATGGGACATTCCTAAGACGCCAACTGAAATCCGCAGTTTCTTAGGATTGGCGGGCTACTATCAGAGATTCATCCAGGATTTCTCGAAAATAGCTTCGCCATTGACAAAGTTGACTCGGAAAGAAGTAAAGTACGAATGGGGTTCGACCCAAGATGAGGCGTTTAAGAAATTGAAGGAGAAGCTAACACAAGCTCCAGTCTTGGCCCTTCCCGAGGGCAGCGAAGACCTGGTGGTATACTCTGACGCGTCGGGTCAGGGATTAGGGTGTGTGTTGATGCAACGCGGTAGAGTGATTGCATATGCGTCGCGGCAGTTGAAAGTTCACGAAGTCAACTATCCGACTCACGATTTGGAACTTGCTGCTGTCGTATTTGCATTGAAAATATGGAGGCACTACCTGTACGGGGTAAAGTTTACTATTTACTCCGACCACAAAAGTTTGAAGTACTTCTTCGAACAAAAGGAGCTTAATATGAGGCAGAGGAGATGGTTGGAACTCCTGAAGGACTATGACTGTGAAATAATGTACCATCCTGGAAAGGCAAACGTGGTGGCTGACGCTCTAAGCCGAAAGGATGTGCCTACTCCTATTAGAGTGAAAGCTTGCCAGTTGGTGGTAACATCGGATGTGATGAAGGAAATTGAGAGAGCTCAAGATGAAGCTTTGAAGGAAGAAAATATAAAGAAAGAAAGGATGGTTGGCCAACAAGACAAGTTGGAATATAACACTCTTGGTGTTAGGACACGTTTTGGACGGGTATGGATACCTAGGGGTGGCGAGCTTAGAACCAAGATCTTGGATGAGGCTCATAAGTCTCGTTACTCTATCCATCCTGGTACCAATAAAATGTACCAAGATCTGAAGAAGGACTACTGGTGGCCTGGAATGAAATGTGATGTGACGAAGTATGTAAGCAAGTGTTTGACTTGCTCGCAAGTAAAGGCTGAACACCAGAAACCGTATGGAAAGATTCAACCACTTGACATACCAGAATGGAAGTGGGAACACATTACCATGGACTTCATAACCAAGCTACCTCGCACAGCTAAAGGTCATGACGCCATTTGGGTAATCGTGGACCGTTTAACGAAGAGTGCTCATTTCCTACCTATTCGCGAGAAGTTCTCGTCGGAAAGGTTAGCGGAAGTATTTATTAACGAAGTAGTAGCACGGCATGGGATGCCTTTGACGATTGTATCTGACCGGGACACACGATTCACATCGAGGTTCTGGAAAATATTTCACGAGGCGATGGGTACGAGGCTTAATATCAGCACAGCATACCACCCGCAAACGGATGGTCAGTCCGAAAGGACCATTCAGACGTTGGAAGATATGCTCCGTGCTTGTATTATCGACTTCGGTGGCAGTTGGGACAGCCATCTGCCGTTAGCCGAGTTCTCCTACAACAATAGTCATCACACGACGATAGGCATGCCGCCTTACGAAATGTTGTATGGTAGAAGATGCAGGACCCCGGTTTGTTGGGGTGAGATTGGACAGAAGGAATTGGGAAGTCTTGAAGTTATAAAAGAAACATCAGAAAGGTTTGATCAAATCAAAGCTCGAATGAAGGCCGCACAAGATCGTCAGAAATCCTACGCGGATAAACGACGAAGGCCTATTGAGTTTGATGTTGGGGGCAGGGTAATGCTGAAAGTGTCCCCGTGGAAGGGAATCATTCGATTCAGAAAGAGAGGAAAGTTAAGTCCGAGGTTTGTCGGACCGTTCAGGATAATGGCACGGGTTGGTGAAGTCGCTTATCGGTTGGAGTTGCCTGATGAGTTAAGTGGGATTCATCCTACCTTCCATGTATCACACTTGCGAAAGTGTTTGGTGGATGAATCAGCTCACGTACCACTTACTGACATCGAGGTCGACAACAGCCTTAATTACATCGAAGAACCCGTGGCTATCCTAGACCGAAAGGAAAAGCGTTTGCGTAATTAAGTTATTCCATTGGTTAAAGTCCAATGGAGGCACCGAAAGGGATCGGAGGCTACATGGGAAACGGAGGCGGAGATGAGGGAGTCGTACCCTCAATTATTTGACTTGTGATAGGTTTCGGGGACGAAACCTATTATAAGGGGGGTAGACTTGTAACATCCCAAAATGTCGAGAAATAAAGTTAACGAGTTCAAGCGGGCCGAAGTCGGGCCGGGTCAGTCGCGAACCGGGCTTGGGGAGGTCTCCCCTATAAATAGCCAGGGTCACCACATGTTTCTCTCATTTGCAATTCTAGAGAGAGAAAACCGTAGAGAGAGAAAGTGTTGGAATCACACAAGATTGCACCCGCTCGTGTCTCTTGCACTCGTGAGAAGAACCTCCGGATCAGAAGCTCGATTCAGGTAACGATCCGACCTAAATCTGAGTTTTAGTTCGTTTTTGGGTTTTTCGGGTTTTGGGTGAAAAGGCAAGGTTTGAACGGATGAATCTGATAAATAATCATAGATTTGAGATCCCTAAGGGAAAACAAACGTTTTGGATGCAACATGTTCGGGATCTTGACATGATCAGACCCGAAATGCGAAAGTTAGGGTTTTCGCGAAGAACAGGTCGTGCGCACTTGCTAAGTGCGCACGGAGCAGGTCCTGCGCACTTGCTAAGTGCGCAGGAGGAGGAACCTGCGCACTTGCTAAGTGCGCAGGAGGAAGGACCTGCGCACTTGCTAAGTGCGCAGGAGGCAGGGTCTGCGCACTTGCTAAGTGCGCAGACATCAGGCTGTTGAGTAGAGATTAGTATGTCTAGAATGGTTAAACCGTTAGAGTCGGTAATGGTCTGATGTGTATGTAACTACTCAATTCAGATCGGAAGTGACGTGGTTGGACCCTTGATTAGGACAACCGAGACTAGCTTATAAGGTGAGTTCTAGAAGCCCTCTTTTAAATGTTTTTATATAATGTTTTCGGGCTGGTGTGTACACGTATGAAATTTTGTTTTATAAAATGATTTTTATGAAACTACGTTTACGAAAGGAAATGATTTGGAACGAAGGATTTATGGAAAGAAAGTTTATGAACGGAATGTTTACGAACGAATGTTATAAAGAAATGGTTTAATGAAAAGGTAAAGGGTTTTGAAAGTGAAGGAAAGGTTTTATGAAAAGAAAACAAAAAGGGGCAAAGGTTTTAAAGAAATCATTACAAATCTAATCTGTCGAATGAATGGAATTGACGAATGAAGTCTGGGAATGTGATTCCCAGCCTTGTGGTAGATTATGGACAGCGAGCCATAGTTACCACAAGAACAACATGGGCAATGTCTTTGTGGCATGTCAATGGTTTTGATGTTGTACAACTGGTAAGGGAGTAACGACGGTTACTCGGGTGATGACGATCATCCTAAGCGAACGAGGTAATGGGAAATCAATGACGGCGATACGTAACGGTTGATTTCCAAAGGAAAGATGCGTGTTGGGCAATGACGGCGATACGTAACGGTTGACCCCACGCATTGAGGGGTTGGGCAATGACGGCGATACGTAACGGTTGACCCAACGTAGTGGTATGGTTGTGGCAATGACGGCGATACGTAACGGTTGCCCACAACATTAAAAGTTCCTACGGGGACATAGAGACGCGTAACGATACAGATTTAGATAATAATGTATGACTTAAATGAATGTTAATATTTTAAACAAATGATTGTGTTTAAATATGCGAAGGTTTACGAATGAAAGGCCCTGTTTTCTTATACGAATGTTAAACCCTAATGAATGTTTGAATGATGAACCATTTCTTAAAACGAACGAAAACTAGAACTCACCAGCGTAGCTGACGTTTTTAAGTGTACACATTCAGGTTAAGGCAGGTGATGAGGATGGATGGTGATGCTTGGCTAGAGATGAAGAGTTACCCGACTGCTTTTGAAGACTGGCATCCCGTTATGTTTAGTTATGATGTAATTATGTTTACGCTTCCGCATGTATGAATAACGATAAAGTTATGTTTAAATGAAAATTTCCGCTGCGTTATCTGATATTCATGTTTAAGAACTGCTTGTGAATGAGTAAATCCAACAAGTGGGGCCTCCCGGGTTTGGGGCCTTACATCAAGTGTTGGAACAAGTTTTGGTGAAGGATGAAAATTTTGAGTTTTAGATGTTGAAAATTTTTCTAAGGCAAAAACTCAATTTTTCATCTTTGCTTTCTGTCACCAGAGCCCTCTCGCGGTACGCGAGGCCCCTTGGTCAGTTTCTCACGATACGCGAGGGATGATGTTGTCTGACAGCATTTACGAGACCCTGATCTTTCGCGGTACGCGAGGGACTTGGATGTCCGGCAAGAGTTGCTTGTCCTTCGCGGTACGCGAAAATCCTATCCCCATCTCTCGCGACACGCGAGAGCCGAAAAAAAAATAATTTTATTCTCAATTATGTGAGTCCGCCGTGCCTTTTATTTTTATTTGGGTCTTGTCTTTTATTTTTGAAAAAAAATAATTTTATTCTCAAGTTAAGGGTGTTTCTTGAGTTTATTTCTGCAGATTTGGAATTAATTGCCCGTACTCAATCTCCATTCGGGTGATAATTTCTGACTTCCGCTTGATTCTGGCACAAGACTACCCGCTTGCATCTGTGGAGCACGATCGCGAATGAAATGCTATACGATCGCATATCCAGCTAAACTTTTTTAATTTTTGTATATGTCTTATCGTTTTTGTTTCTCTTACTACATTGAGGGCAATGTAGTGTTTAAGTGTGGGGAGGGAGACTGTCGTCTAAGTTGTCGTTGAGTTTGTATAGTTTAAAATTTCTTGAAAACCCATAAAAATCTAAATATTTTCAAAAATGTCCTCGGATTAGAATCTGTGCAGTTACATGGGAAATGATAGGTACAATTGGAACTTTCTGTGTGTGTGATTGAATTAAATAAATAATAGAAAGCGCGTCTGATTTGTAATGTTTTGGTAGGCCCAACCGACTTAAAGAGCTTAAATATCCTGATAGTATATCTAGGTTTAATTGATAGTTAATTCAGGATGCCTTATGGGTTCTCATCTTAGGGGTGTCGACAAGGTTGAAATTGTCAATATAGGGTGATAGGTACCACTATAAGCAAAAATTTAGAAGTTTTTAAAATTACATGGCACACCACTTTCTTTTTATGAAAATAAATCCGAAATTTGGTGGCGCCCGCAATCCATAATCCATCTTGCATGAGCTTAATTAAATCAATTGAAAGCTTGAGTTTCGCCAACGTGTTACCCTCCGGGATAGTAACTTGGTTGATACACCCATGGGCGGGACTTAAGTGATCAATGTTGGATGACTAAGTTAGGTTTATGTGTTTCCCTTCGGGATGGAGACTTGAAAGATACACCACTATTCTGAACCTTATGAACATCATTGCGTGCAAACCAAAACCTACGTGTTACCCCTCGGGATGGTGACTTGGGGGATACGGCACTGGGTGAGGTTTATTCATATAAGTATTAATCAAAGCTCAAATCATGCATCCATCGATCCATAATTCCATAAGTTTCAAAAACTTATAAATTAGTGTTTCTAGTGGTGGGAAATCTATATGGTTTAACTCATGCCTAAACATGACCTTGAAATGGGATTAAACTAAGTTGTAGCTTCCTGAGTATGAGAGCCATAGGCAAATTGTTGCTTAGTAATGAATAGGATAGTAGATCACACAATGGGGGTTCAATAGGTCGGTGGTTGAGTTTAGTCGGATAGAAATATCAAATGTTAGAGTCAATGCGTGATTATGTTTGAATGATTAAATATATGAGGTTATGAAAGCAGATTCCAATTATAATTCCATTGTATAATTCTTTTTCGGGACGCAAAAGAGTAAGTGTGGGGATGTGATGTAGGGTGTAATAAGCCCGATTTATACGTCGTTTTGTGTGCGTCTTAGATGTTTTGGTGTGTATATTTGTTTGGTTTTATGTGTGTTTGTGGTTGTGTCTACCTCCCAGGTTTATGTGCTAAATGAGCGGGAAACGGAAGCGAAGCAGTTGGACCTAAAGCACGAGAGTTTTAAAAGTCAACATTTCTAGATTTTAGGTCTCTCGCGGTACGCGAGAGCCTTGGAGAAATCCCTCGCAGTACGCGAGGGATCAGAGGAGATTATTCGGCTAGTTTGTCCTTCACGGTACGCGAAAGACTTGTCCATGACTTTCGCGGTACGCGAAGAATCAAAGTGGGGCGCTCCGATCTTCGCGGTACGCGAGGGATGGCTTTTACGGGAAAAATTAACCAAAATCAGGTTTTCACCATCAGCAGCCCCAGCTCTCCCCATATCCGATTCCAGCTGTTCCAGAGCTCCAAGAAGGCGATTTCCACCATTGTTGAGTCCATTGTTCTTAATCTTTCATGATTGTAAGTCCTAGTACATTGGTTTTGATTGTTGTTATGAGTATGAGGGGCTAAATCTCTTGTAGTCTTCTCCAGGTCTAGGGTTTTGTGAACACTTGTAATTTCTTGAATGATTAGTTTTGGTTTGTAATCTTGATTGGTATGTTAAGCCAATGATTTCATTCATTGATTGAATGCTTTAAACTTCATTGATTGATTACGAATTGTTGTTCTAGTTTCAATAGTCTTGGATTTCTTTACATTGGGGACAACTTGGGGGTTGGATTATATTTGGTTAATCATTGATGGTTGTGTGAGAACAAGTTTTATTTACAACGGGTTCTTACATTATCACTGAATTCAATAGAACCGTATGATTATGTCTATGTAATTGCTTGCTAATATCTTGAAGTAATTTGTGTTTGCATACCCGAACCCCCGGAGAGGATTACCTCTCTCATTATTGTTTTAAACCCAAATCCAAATCAGTTGTTATTGTTTTCTGTCTTTCAAATATTGTAACGACGTGACACTTTCCACAAACTCCTCGTGGATACGATACTCTACTTACCCTTACTAGTTAAGGTGTTTAAGAATTGTTTTTGACCGACCAACTACATCGATCACATGCGTGATGGGTTTGCTGTATGTGTGGCATCATCTGTTGGGGGACACTTAGAGATGCTAACCACATGAAGATTTTACACAACTACGAGTATGAGAAACGAAAAAGAGTATATATGCAAATTTCAATTAAAAAAACATGTATGTATGGCGTCTATCTGTTGAGGGACACCTAGAGCTGCTAACCACATGAAGTTTTTACCTATCAAATTGCTAGATTTGACAGTAAAAATTCGGAATATAAATCAAAGTTACCAATAGTTTTTCGGGAGATTTTAAAAGTGTTTTGGTGAACTCTAAATAATCTGGCACGCGACAAACGATTTCACGTGCCAGCTCAACGATTTTAAACATTCCTTTTCAAGTTTTTTTAGAACTCGTTATTGATCGTGGTGTCAAGGTCAATCAAAAACACTTATAAAACTACTACTTAGCTACCTTAGACTTTGGACAGGAAAGTAGGGTTGTCGAATCCACAGGGAATCAGTGGAAAGATTAATTGCTTAGTTCAGTAAATTATAGTTAAAACACAGATCAAATAAAGATGTAACTCCCTCAAAACTTCAGGTTCTAGGTTTCACATACAATTCAGTTATTCAATTTAGACACTACATAGACATAGTGTTGGAAAACAAGTTGAAATAGTAATTGAAGACAAATTCTTTGTTAGAAAATCTATACAACTAGTTTCGTCACAAACTAGTATAATTCAATCACCCAATTTATGAATATCAAGATACCCCCTTTAGTCACCCAACCCTGCTACTAGGTTTTGTCATCAACCGAACATAGTTGTAAAGCAAGCAAACTCAAAGCATAAACATAAATCGTTTAAATCAACTAATACATCAATCTGTTCTGTTATTGTCAGAAACTAAACAGATCTAAACATGTAAACAACTAAATCAAATACGAAAACCTAAACGAAACATCCGTCGGGAGGAAGCCACACGCAGATTAGCCACGCATGCTTGTCAGACACATGAGCATAGCTTCAATAGTTGATCCGGAATGACTTGGAACTCTGAAAATCACCCTAGATGCTCTGGAATTCGTCCAAGAAGAAAGTATATTCGAAACCCTAAAAATCATCCTTTAACTATGGCCAAAAATCTCAAAATCCCGACTTTGCAGCCGCCCGGGCATATCATACGATGATACCGGCGTATCATAAGCTGCCCAAATACCAAATATGCTGCTTTTCTTCTGCCTATGCTGGCAATACGCTGGACCAAATACGCTGCTCCTTTTTTCTGTTGTTTTGCTTCCTTTAATCATTCAACCTGCAATTACAAATACTCACCAATTCAAACCATTCTAGTTTCCTTTAAACATTAAAACATTATTTTTAGGCATCACAATGATTAAACTATCACGCCTCCATCAGATCTCCACACTTATCTTTTTTTGTCCTGAAACATATTTGCAATGGAATCATAATTGGAACCTGCTTTTATACTCTCATTCATTTATTCACACAAATATAATAACACGTTATATATAACAATTGGTATTTCGATCCGATTAAACCCAACCACCGACTTTCGAGCCCCCAATTTTGGGATCTAAAATATTATACATTACCGAGCATACAGTCTATGTATGGGTCTCACACTCAGGAAGCTACGACTCAGCCTAATCCCATCTCAAGGTCTTGTTTAGGCCCGGGTTAATCCTTATAGATTTCCCACCACTATAAACACTAATTTATATGTTTTAAAAATTATGGATAATGGATTAATGATACGAGCTTTGATTAATATGATACGATGCATAAACTTCACCAAATGGTGTATCCCCCAGGTCACCATCCCGAAGGGTAATACATAGGTTTCATTTTTTCTTTTAAAAGATAACGTTCATAAGGTTCGAAATAGTGGTGTATCCTTCAAGTCTCCATCCCAAAGGGTAACACATAAACCTAACATAGATGTCCAGAATATTGATTACTTAAGTCTTGCCCATGGGTGTATCATCCAAGTCGTTATCCTAGAGGGTAACACGTAGGCGAAACCTAAGCTTTCAATTTAATTAATTAAGCTCATTAAACGGTGGATTATAGAATGCGGGTGCCACCAACTTTCGAATTTTTTTTCATAAAAAGAAAGCGGTGTGGCAAGTAATTTTAAAAACTTATAAAGTTTTGCTTATAGTGGTACAACAGTTTCGACCTCAACGACACCCCTACGATGAGAAACCACAAGACATCCTGATTTAAATTATTCAATTAAGCTAGATACACTATCAGGATGTTTAAACTCTTAAGTCGGTTGGGCCTACCAAAACGTTACAAATTAGACGCGGTTTTTATTTTTATTTTTTCTTTTATTTTCAGAAGCAGTTTCCAATTCTACTATCATTTTTCATTTATTTTGCAAAAATTCTAATCCAAATACATTTTTTAAAATTTTTATTGATTTTTCAATTTTTATATTTTTTTCCTACTATACAGACTTAGTCTCTCCTCCTCACACTTAAACTCTACATTGCCCCTAATGTGGGATGAGAGACTATGAAAATATAAAAATATATAAACAAAACTATACAGAGAATTGGAAAGGACATAGCTTGTTTCGAGCCGTAACTGTCTTCAATCCAACCTCACACGATCATATAGCATTTCCTTCGCGATCGTCATCAAAATCTGCTATTAGGTTGCCTTATACAAGAATATGAAGCTCGAAACATCACCACCCGAATGAAGATTGAGTACGGGTGAATCAATCTAAACCTGACAAAATTAAACTCGAAACAAACCCAAAAAAGCATTAAACTGACTCAATATATAACAACATAAGACTTACTCGAACTGACTTGATAAAAACTGAACATACTCAATTGCACTAAACTCACTTGAAAACCCATGAAACTTCCCCACACTCGGCCGGCACGCACACAAAAACACAATAAATAAATAAATAAAACAAAGTCCTAACTCATTTTCGTAGGAACCATGATTTCATTTAGCATGTGCAACAAGCCTTTTAAACCCCTCGATAGCCCGAGTGGACGAGTTGAGTCTCGTGAGGGTTTCTAGAGAACACACCCACAACGTTCATTTAACTAGACATAAATAAAATGCAATTACCTTAGGATGCCTCCTAAGAGCGCTAAGTTTAACGTCTTCAGCCAGACGCGGTGTACCTGATTGATGTCATGGTGGTCGGGTGGGATGCTTGCAGTCCTCCTTCCCCGCACTCAAGTTCCTCTCATCATTAATATTTCTCCAAGCCTTTACAAACAAGGCAAAGAGCTCCTGCTCTGCATCTTGAACCAGCAGTTTCTTTCCTGTCCGCCTCCTTTTTCTGACCCTCTTCTTCCCATTGTTCGGAGTCTCACCTTCCTTCTGCTCAACTAACCTGTCACTCACAAAACAAGCATTCTCGACTGTGTGATTCACCTCTTTAGGTGATTCACACTTATTAGCCTTCGGGTTTGACAAATTTAAAAATATTTTAAGACTCATTTTTTGAGCCCCAAACCTCATCCTTACCGTTCCCTCGGCACAGTTAATGTTTGCCTGAGCAGTGGCCAAGAACGGTCTACCCAAAATAATAGTTGGTTCTGTGTTCTTGACACAATCGAACACCAAGAAATCCACCAGGTAGTAAAACTCCTTTACCTCACAATCACATCCTTTACAATCCCCCGAGGATGTGCGGGAGTCTGATCAGCTAACACCACAGTGGTGTTAACTCTCTGTAATGAACCAAATTCATGCTGATCATACAGACTCCCTAGAATTATGCTCACAGATGCTCCAAGATCCAGCAACGCTCTATCCAGTTTAATTTCACCTATTTGTATTGAAATAATAGGTGCCCCTGGATCTTGGAGTTTCGGGGGAAGGGTACCCATAAACACGACATTCACACTAGCACTCAACTTAACTTGTTTAGGACATTTGTGCCGTCGTTTTTGGGTACTCAAACCTTTCAGACACTCAACATTATCAGGATCTTGTTTAAGTGTATTTAAAAATGATAAATTTATTTTCCGCTTTTCAAACTTTTCCCATATCTCATCCTGAGTGGGGTCGTGTTCTTTTAAAACTGGTTTGATCAAAGCCAACGGGAATGGAATTTTCAAATATTCTTTCACATTTTTATTTTTCAATTTATGTTGTGAAATTAAATCCTGATCCGGATCAGACTCAGACTCACTATGCTCCACCACTCTCTCTACAACCGGCGGTGGAGCATGTTCACAGCAGGAAATTCAAGTAAGGGTTGATGACTTACAGCATTTTGATGTGCACTACTTGTGGTTTGGGGACTTGAATACTGATGTGCACTGCAGGGCTTACCTAAATCTCTGACGATGGTTGCAACAATCTCAGTTAGGTGGGCAACTTGCTCTATCAAGGCTTGATGATCTTTTGCATGGATCTCCTGTTGCTGCACAAGTGCTTGGACCACTTTTGGCAGCTCCTTCATATCTGACCGGATGTTATCCAGTTCAAATTGGCGTGTTTGTGGATCTCCCTGATTCTGCCACTCATCTTGATAATTGCTTTGGCAAGATGAACCTCTAGGTGGTAGTCTTGGTTGTAATCCTGCTGATAGTTCTGATAGTCTGGACTACCACCCTGTTGATTGTACCTTAGGCAATCTTGAGCCCAGTGGCTAGTGATGCCACAGTTCATGCACGGCTCATAGTATTATTGGCCATCATCATAACCGTCCATGATAAACATGCACAAGTAGCACACCCAAGTAGTTCTGAGCAATAAAATAAAACTAACTAAAAAAATAAAAATAATAAAATAATAAAAAATATATTTTTGGGATTTTTGTTTTAAAAAAATTAAACTAAACTAAAACAAAAAAAAACTAAGTGCGCGGATTCCCCGGCAACGATGCCATTTTGATCGCGGTGTGAAGGTCAATAAAAAACACTTATAAAAACTACTACTTAGCTACCTTAGACCGTAGACATGAAAGTATGGTTGTCGAATCCACATGGAATCAGTGGAAAGATTAATTGCTTAGTTCAGTAAATTATAGTTAAAACACAGATCAAATAAAGATGTAACTCCCTCCAAACTTCAGGTTCTAGGTTTCACATACAATTCAGTTATTCAATTTATACACCACATAGACATAGTGTTGGAAAATCAGTTGAAATAGCAATTGAAGATAGATTCTTTGTTAGAAAATCTATACAATTAGTTTCGTCACAAACTAATATAATTCAATCACCCAATTTAAGAATACCAAGTTACCCCCTTTAGTCACCCAACCCTGCTACTAGGTTTTGTCATCAACCGAACGCAGTTGTAAAGCAAGCAAACTCAAAGCATAATCATAAATCGTTTAAATCAACTAATACATCAATTCGTTCTGTTATTGTCAAAAACTAAACAGATCTAAACATGTAAACAACTGAATCAAATACGAAAACCTAAACGAAACATCCGTCGGGAGGAAGCCACACACAGATTAGCCACTCATGCTTGTCAGACACATTAGCATAGCTTCAATAGTTGATCCGGAATGAATTGGAACTCTGAAAATCACCCTAGATGCTCTGGAATTCGTCCAAGAAGAAAGTATATTCGAAACCCTAAAAATCAACCTTTAAATATGGCTAAAAATCTCAAAATCCCGACTTTGCAGCCGCCCGGGCGTATCATACGCTGATACCGGCGTATCATACGCTGCCCAAATACCAAATACGCTGCTTTTCTTCTGCCTATGCTTCCAATACACTAGACCAAATACGTTGCTCCTTTTTTTCTGCTATGTTGCTTCCTTTAATCATTCAACCTGTAATTACAAATACTCACCAATTCAACCATTCTAGCTTCCTTTAAACATTAAAACATTACTTTTAGGCATCACAATGATTAAACTATTACGCCTCCATCAGTTACTGTGACATCCCTGATTTTTGTGCCTCATCCTATGATCCTACTTTATAATCTATTGAGAATTCTAATACGATGAACCTTTTTGATGCCTCGTATCACTTGTGATATCATTTCATTTCAAACTTCTGAGTTTGGTCTAAAGCAAGTATTCTATTGTTGCGCTTTAGAACGACACGCTTAATTATTGTGATTTTATATCTGATTCTCATATCCATTCTCGAACTTACTACTTATGGTAACTTTAGATGTCTTAGACTCTAAACTAATCAAAACAATTCAAGTTTGTAACTTCGTTTGACTAAAATAAAATTTAAAGGGTAAAAGTTACGCATACGTACATTTCAGGGTTTCTTTTGTAAACGTCTTCGAAATCTAGTTAATTTTTGTAACTTCAATTATATATTATTATTATTATTATAATTTCCAGATTTATAAATATTATTATTATTTAATTTATTAAATTAATTAAAACCTTTAAACTTATCCTAAATAAATAAAAAGTATTATTGTATTACAAACTAATCTAATCCTAAATATCAATATAACTAATAAAATTTAAACTCATTCTAATCTTGTTTTTTTTTTCTTTTGCCGTGAAACCCTCCCCATATTCACGATTTTGAAATTTAAATTTATTAAATATAACAAATTTTATTTATTTATTTTGCAATTATAATCCAAATAACTATTTAATTTTGCGAATAAGTCTCTAATCTCACCCTATAAATAGAGCCTTTATTCCTTATTTATACTTCGCACCTCAACGATCCTCTAGGGTTCTTTAGCTTCTAAAGGTCGTTCTTCTCATCTCTCGGAAGATTCTAGCTTAAATCCTTCCATTCTAAATAAGTTCTTCTCGTGTTCTTGCTTGTTCATATTTTTTTCTTTCAGAATTCTTCATAACTAGCTAGATCTATGATTCCATAATATGTTTATGTTATAATCATAGACCTATCCAACATCAAAAGCCTTATTAAATCAAAATTATTCAAACTTTTATTTAAAAACTTTGTATTGATCTTTCTTATTCTTTTCAATTTCAATAATCATGTTTTTACTAAAACTCATTATTTTCAAATTAAACCCCTCTAATATTTAATTAAAATCATTTATATATTTATTAAACTCATATTTTCAAGTTAGCCCTTATACTTTCCAAGCTTACCAAACAAACCCTAAACTTGGTTAAGTACGCAAATAGAGTAACTCTCAAACCAGTATGTAGTTATCTAACAAACATTAAAGTTCTGGCTAGAAAAGGACGGGGTTCTGATCCGGCCAACTCTTTCCTGTGAACTTTTCTGTTAGAGGTACTACTCTGGAATGATAACCACTCTAGTCTAAAATAACCACTTTCAACTAATTACACTATCAATCCCTCTACTATCCTTAACTTATTTCTTAACAAACTTACCTAGGCAATCCTTAAGACATTCAATCCAAGTTATTACAAGTTTAAGTTCAACCCTCTAAACTTACAAGGTGAGTTCATTGCCCCTCTTTACTTTCTATGTTGGGGTGGAAAACGTGCTCATATATCAAAACCGAAATCATGTTCTGAAATCAAACTATTCTTTTGCAGTCAATAACATACTTTCTAATTCTAGTAAAACTAAACTGGTTTATACATGTTGCTATGTCACTTTTCATTACAAAGTCTCTCTTATTTTCTTAAACTTACACAACCATTAACTTCGGGGAAGCCACATGAGTACGTAAATAGATCTATTAGCTTGACAAGCCCATCTAGTCCTTCAAGTTGTGGATTCTGGTCAAGTTGGAAGGAGCTGGATGTTCAGAAACTGCATTCTTGACACTTACACTTAGTCTAACACCTTGACAAGGTGTTGGACGGGAGAACTATCGATCACTGGGGTTGGTTGTGGACTCATGTATAAAAGTTTAATTACTTGGAATTGTGAAACTTGTTTATGACTTACATCTTGTTGTCTATTACTTAATATCTATATATCTAAACCTATGTTCTCACCAACTTTTTAGTTAACCTATTTTAGCATGTTTTTCAGGTGAAGCTAACTAGGATGTTGATAAGCTCATACTAGGATTCAAGATCCAGACTTTAGTGGACTTAGCTAAAACATATTATTTAATGAAAAAAGACTTGTTTGTTTTATTTGGTTTATTTGTCTGAAATACTGATGTAATAAATATTTGATTTTAATAGTAAATTTTATTTGATCATGTGTGATGATTCAATGTCGTCGCCCCCTTGTGTTTCCGCCTTGGCGGGGGTGTGACAGTTACCCAGGATAACGAACTCCATATAAACCAAAACACGATGTAAGATCATGTATTCATCCATTTATTTGTTTAATTATAACAGTGCAAAAAGTTTAAAGAATCCGATCACGTGGTGCTAATATCCACGATGGCGGGCGGGTGGAGCCCTAGACTGACTGTCGAGGTGTGTTCGAGTGGGAGTAATAAATCCACAATGACGGGCGGGTGGAGTCCTAGACTGATTGTCGAGGCGTGCTAACATGGTTTTTGACGTGGTCTTTAGGGCCTAGCTTTGACAACCCGAAATCAAACACCTTAGCAACCCAATTTTCATTGATTAAGATATTTGTGGACTTGACATCCCGGTGAATTATTGCACAATTTGTAACACCTGTGTGAAGATATTGCAAACCCTTTGGCGGCACCAATGCAGATATTGACACTTTGTTTCCATTGCAGAGGTGGTTTGTTTGTCTTGTAAAGATGTTCCTGTAGAGTTCCAAGTGCCATATAATCATAAACCAGTATCATCTCTCCCTCATCATCACAGTATCCAATCAGGGCCACTAGATGAACATCGCGTAGTTTAGAGAGCAGCCGAATTTCGGTATAACCTTAAGGTAAATCAAAAGCATAGAAATACAATTAAATGTACATCAAATAAAAGCCAATCTAGTTAGCAAAATTAGCCCAAAATAGTAAAACAATTAATAAACTAACAAATACTTTTCATAAAATAAGAGCAATTCAAAAAAAATAACCGATTCTACTACAGGGAAATCTCATCATTAGGTTTTTATTCAAGAATTTCACATCGGCATAAACACAAACACCTAGTATGCACACATACTATTGTTAAGAAAACTAAGAAACCCTTGCAATTGCTGTTCAATTTCTCATAACCATCACAAATTTCAGCAAAATCTAACACCAGATGCTAATTATAACACATAACACATCAATCGATCAGCAGTTCAAAGAGATTAATGCTTGAATAACAAGAAATTAGTTGAAATTGAGGATTACCTGATGAAAAGTTCGAATTGTTGAAGGGGATTTAGCGAAATTGATCCCTTTAGGAGAGAATTTGGGCACCAATCGTATCTTACTCTCGTGATGGAATACACTCCAGTTATCCTTCTGCAAAGTTCTTTCTTCGGGTTGTCTATAAAACCCTAACCGGTAAAACCCGAACCCGAAGAAGACCGGAACCCGTATATATATCATTGGGCCGGGCTTCGGGTCTTGATTTCCAGATTTTCGGTGTTCGGGCCGGGCTGGGTTTTAACAAATTCGGATTTAAATACTAAAATATTATTTAAATGTTTTTACAGAACGGTGGACGGTGATTGTTCAAGTTTTCCGACCAGGTGAAGCAACCAATCACTCTTCCTTTTCCATTATTTTTAATTTTAACTAATTTCTACACCGGCGTCGACGAATGTCTCCGGAGATCTGTGTTTCCCCTGTTATTGTTCGATTCATGATGATAATTTGAACTTCTATTCGGCTTGTTTCTGATTAAACCCTAACGAATGTAATTGAGATTGCTACTTTCAACTGATCGTGTGACTTTCTACAGAATTATACTCCGATCGTTTCGTCCACCGGTAGCTATGAATACTCGAAGGTAGTTCTTCGTTTTTGCTCTCTGTATGTTGATTCAATGTTCAATATGTATATTTGTATTGCTAGCTTATATCAGTAAGTTATCGGTATGCAATTATTAGGGTTTTGTTTTTAGATCTGCTTATGTGAGTGTATTGATCATCATGGAAGTTGAGCAGATTTAGATTCTATTCAGGTTGGTTGTGGTTTTGTAGAGTAATGTGTGGGTCAAAATTGGTCAAAATTAGGGTATGTAGGACTTAGGAGGGCTTATATGTAAAAGCAAACAAAAGGATGAATTTATTTGATAAAATGGGTGGTATATAAAACGGATGAGAGAGACGCGGCTTCTGGTTGTAAATAAAGTATATTTGGTTGTACATTAAGCAATGCCTCGCGTCTCGGCTTTTAGGACCTAAACGTCTCGGAGCGCCTCTCGCTTTTTCAAACCAGGATTTCAATTTGAAAATGGATAAAAGGTGAATCACATTGGTGGTTGCATAACCTTTTTATGCTATCATATGCACAATTGCACGCCTCCATGTTTTGCTTTGTGACTGATAATGGTCCGACAAGAGTGGTTTATCTATAACTAAAATACGTTAATATGACCCTGCTGAACTTGACTGATAGCAATTCGGACTTGCCGTTATTTGTAGCAAGTATGGAAAGAAGAGAGGCAAAACAAAGCATAATCGTTCATCACTGTAACGAGTATGCTAAAATATATGAATTCGTAATTAGAATGGAGGGGAAACCCTCAATATATACAAGTGAGAAACCCTAGAGAAACCTATGTTGGGCCCATGGGCTAAATTCAACTAAACCCTAATATTAAACTACTAATAATTATAAGGCAAATTGGTTTTTAATAATCTAAACTATGACTCATTGGCGGATAACCGGTGATAATCCCAACTTTCACTTTTGTTGTCAATGGCAGTCCTAGTAGCATAATCATCATAGATTTACACTCGATTTACACTTATTTTCGCTCAAAAATGACGATTTTAAATGATATGGAGAAACATACAAGCGAAATCGAGTGGGAATCGAATGTAATTCGAGTGTAAATTTATGATGATTACGCTACTGCCTACTGGGACTGTCATTGACAACAAAAGTGAAAGTTGTGATTATTACCAGCCAATCTGTTAGTTTGGATTATTATCAGCCAGTAAATCATAGTTTGGATTATTGAAAACCAATTTGCCTAATTATAATTAAAAATCACCTTAACCTAGATGTCAAAATAATCCTAGCTTGTTGTCTTGTTTGCACCTGCATGTATTGTTGTTTGTGAATTATTTTATATTAATAGTGATAAGGAGTTCTTCTTAAGTTTTTTCTTATGCTTATGCTTATTCTTATACTTTTCAGATCAGGGTTAAATGTACATCACTTATCATCTTAATCTGAATGTCGATTTAAACCTAGCTTGTTTACAAATACAGAGACGTTCGTGGAAACAGCTCTGCTTTGTTTGATGACATTGAAGGTGGTGGTATTAGGGCCACTTCTTCTTACTCGTCCCATGAAATTGATGAACATGAGAATGATAGAGCAATGGATGGGCTGCAAGATAGAGTTTTTATGCTGAAAAGGGTATTTAAGTTCTATCCTTTGTAATGCACTGTTTTTTAAAAAACAATGACGGTTTAACGGAAAACAATATTAACATTTAGCATGGTGATTGCTTTGATTGGAGTAGAAATGTTGTTCTTTATCTGCCATATATTTGTACAAATGTATATTTATAGAATGGTTTATACTTGCTATTTTGCTAATGGAAAATACAGATCTGCTCTCATTTTGAGCTAATAAATTAAAGATTTATTTCAATTGAAACTAATCTGGTGTTTTCAACAATTGACAGGTGATATCCATGAAGAAGTGGAGGGTCATAACCGTATGTTGGATAGAATGGTATGTACGCTTTGCCTGCAACTTATAATTTTTTTTTTTCGTTATTTCTCTTGATCACTTTATAATATTTTGTGTTTTCCTCATCAGGGAAACGATATGGATTCATCAAGAGGTATGCTCTCTGGAACTATGGATAGATTCAAGACGGTATGCATCGTTCAACTTCCATACTCTTTTCTCCTGAACTTAAATTCTATATACTGCTTCAAGTAGATGTGGTAGAATGGGCGTGTGAAGCGGGCTAGTAACTGTTCAAAACTGGTAAATTTTTTGAACGGTTCGAGCTGTCTTAAAACACTTGTCCTCCATTTTCTTTTTTAAATAATTAGTGTGTCAAACATGATTATACGTGATTAAATTATTTCAATAATAGTTCAATCTTTTTTAATAAAATGACTTAAAAAAGGTCTTATGCATAAAAATACACGTTGGTTTGTCATTTATTATGTTTGACTTGTTAGAGATTAATATTATCCCAAACGACCCGTCATAAATTTCTGTTTCGTATTTATCTTCTTCAGGTTTTTGAGACTAAATCAAGCCGAAGGATGTCTACGCTCGTGGCTTCCTTTGTTGTGGGTTTCATAGTCGTATATTATCTCACTCGGTAACTCGTGTTCTTTACGAACCCAAAACCGTAACTTATGTTTTGGATGTGGGAACTTGCATAGAGGATGCTCTTTTTTGTGGTTGTTTATGTAAAGAAATCTTGTTGAAAACTTGTGTTTGGTTTGAGGATATAATACACCACCATCAATTTTTTAGTTAATATCGTTTGTTACATCTATTTATTTCAGAATAATAAAAATGGTTTTTGCGGTTTTGTACCGGGAAAAAAAGAATGCACCAGCCGGGAATCGAACCCGGGTCTGTACCGTGGCAGGGTACTATTCTACCACTAGACCACTGGTGCTCATGTGACTTTGTGTCGTCTTGTAATATTACATATTAACTCTTTATTTAAGAAGATTGTTGCGTTGCAATTGGTCGCCCAAAACTAGTAACATTAAGTGCACGCTACTAACCGGTTCAGAAAAACAAATTTAAGAATATTAAGAGGATTCAAATACAAGTTTGGATTTAAAAAGAGGGTTTCGACAAAATGTGTCTTGTTTTGTTAAATAGGGTGATGTTTAACCTAACACGTTTAACTAAACGTATTATTTTCTTAAGCACTATCTCGAATAAGTTTAATAAATGAGTTACACGACACGATTAGATGTAACCAGTTCAATATACAACACATTTAACATGATAAATGCAATTATACAAGGAGTTCAATAACATGAATGACACAACACGTTTAACACGATTATTGACATATTTTATTCTAAATGTGGTTAAGAAATAGTAACATCATTAACATAATAAAATAAAAGTTACAACTCATATTTACTTATAATCTATATTAATTACTAATAAAAATTATAAAACTTATCTTGTTTTGATAAACGGATTATAAACATGTCATGTTGCCTATTTAACAAGATAAGTTAAATGTGTTATGTTCCATAAACATGTCAGGTTGAACATGTTTAGACATGTTTTAATCATGCCATTAACATAACACCTGTTTATGACCCTAATTTGTTTACCCCAAACACTAACCCGTTTAACTTCACGTCGAGTCATATCATATCATAATTTAACAGTCCTAGTTTATACTGCATTTATAAATCGACTTGTTTTAGAAGTTATTGTCATTCGCCTTAGACGCTTTACATGATTTATTGTCACAAGAGAATGTTGTCTATTTTTTTTGGTATGGTTGATGTAGAACTAGTAGGTATTGATAACATTCTAGGATAGATGTGAGATATTTGGGCATTTTCTCTTTATGTTTATGGATACGAGTTATGATTTGAACAATTGGTTATGGTTTGATTTATAGCTTTAGAAACTTCATGTATACATGAGTTTGGTCCTGAGGTTTTTAATAGCATAAGCTTTTGATTTTTAAAATTAAATTTTCACCAAAAAAACTCTATTTGAACATGACGGTATAAACTTGAACAAGCTCATACAAAATAAGTTGCTTGAAGTAACGTTTAAAATAAGTTCGCAACTTTTTCCGTACGGTTTCTAAAATGAAACATTCATATGCGTTGTAGTTTTACTTATATTAATTTAAAGTAAAAAGGTGTGAAACACATACGCTTGAAAATAACAGTCCAAGGTTGATAAGACCATTCGGGTGACCATCTTTGAGTATATGTCATCCTAGCACACCGGGGTTTCGAACAATGTCGCCCATAATTTAACGTTAAAATGTAGACGGAGTTAGTCAATTGGATGAAAATGTCTAGATTTTGAAAAGTTATCGACCAAAAAGCAAAAAAAAACTTTTTTGAATAAAACTAGCTAAAATTGTCAAACCACAGTGACGAAAATGACACTTTATTCTTTAGTTTTTAAATAACTTTTAAACCAATCAAAATTTTAATTTAACTAATTTAATTTAGAAATAAAAATTTTAATTAATTTTATTTATAAATAACCTTTAAACCAAACAGATTTTTAACACAAAACATCTTTCAAACCATTTCACTTCACCCATTTTCAATCACTCTCTTTACAAACTTTATTTTGTTATTTTATATTTAAGTATGTCTTTTTAGTTATTAATGTCTTTTTTTTATTATTAATGTATTTTAAATTACTATGCATGTTTTATTTTATTTTAGAAATTGTTAAAACATAAATATTGGAATGTAGGAAGCCTAACTAGTAAGTTGTTAGAGTTAGTAGACGTGCTTAGAAAACATAGGATTCAGGTAGCTTGCCTTCAGGAGACTAGGTGGAAGGGTCAAAGGGGGGGTGAGTGTAATGGCTATAAACTGTTGCATTCTGGTTGCGATGGAACAAAAAATGGGGTGGGTTTTCTAGTTGCTAAAGAACTGCACGGTAATGTGGTGGAAGTGAAAAGATATAATGATAGGATCATGGTGTTGAGAGTAGTACTTGGTGAGGAAGTTGTGGCAATTGTTAGCGCTTATGCACCACATGTAGGTCTAGGAGACCAAGAAAGGAGGGATTTTTGGGGTAGTTTAGACGGAGTAATGAGGTCATTACCTAGACAGGAGAAAATATGCTTAGGAGGTGATTTTAATGGTCACGTTGGTAAGGAGAGTGATGGTTTTCCGATGGTTCATAGAGGTTTTGGTTATGGTGTTAGAAACGATAATGGTAGGGAGCTTCTTGACTTTGCGCTTGCGCATGATCTTGGTATTATAAACACGTTCTTTATAAAGAGGGAATCACATTTGATTACTTTTAGTAGCGGGGGGCGCAACACGCAGATCGACTATTTCCTGATGAGACAAGGGGATCGCAATTGGTGGAAGGATTGCAAGGTAATTCCAGGAGAGTCAGTAGCGACCCAACATCGTCTGTTGGTGGCCGATTTTACCTTGAGAAAAAGGGTGGCGGAGAGGAGAAGAAAAAATAAACCAAGGATCAGATGGGGGAATTTGAAGGACGAAAACATCAATTTGTTTAAAGATAAAGTCATGGCGATGAACACAAATACTAAGGATGGCGACACAAATCAGATGTGGGTAGCTATGGCAACCACTGTTACGCAGGCAGCAAAGGAAACCCTCGGAGTCACATTGGGAGCAACAAGATGACATCAGGAGTCTTGGTGGTGGAATGAGGAGGTGCGAAGCAAGATAAAGGACAAGCAACAACGCTTTAAAGAGATGTTGCAGTGCAGTGATGGAGAGGAGATAATGACACTACGGGAGAACTATAGACAGGCAAAGAGGGAAGCTAAAAAGGCAGTGAGTGAGGCAAAGAATTTTGCCTATGAAACGATGTATAGAAAACTAGACACCAAGGAAGGGGAGCATCATATGTTTAAGATTGCCAAAAGTAGGGAGCGTAGGAGACAAGATCTTGGGGTCGTGAAGTTTATCAAGGAAGATGATGGAAGAGTTTTGGTAAAGGGACGAGACATCAAGCTGAGATGGCAAAACTATTTCTACACCCTTTTCAACAGTTGTAGACCAAGTCTAACCATAACGGAGAATCCCACTACTCAATCCAGTCAACGAAATAATTGTTATTGTCGAAATATCACACAGGAAGAAGTGAGGAGTGCTCTTAAGAAGATGGGAAGAGCTAAGGCAGTCGGTCCAGACAACATACCCATTGAAGCGTGGAAGTGTATGGGAGAGGAAGGCGTTCAGTGGTTGACAAGACTGTTCAACAATATCTTCAAAACCGGGAAGATGCCAGATCAGTGGAGGCGTAGTGTCTTAGTACCCCTATATAAAAACAAAGGAGATGCTCAATGTTGTGCTAACTACAGGGGGATTAAGCTCCTATGTCATACAATGAAATTATGGGAAAGAGTTATAAATACAAGGATTAGACGACAAACCCAGGTTACAGCAAACCAATTTGGGTTCATGCCAGGCCGGTCCACTACGGAGGCGATACACATTTTAAGAAGATTAATGGAAAAGTACAGAGAGAAGAAACATGATTTACATATGGTGTTCATCGATCTTGAAAAGGCGTACGATAGTGTGCCTAGAAGATTGATCTGGGAAAGTCTGGAGGGAAGAGGGATCCCTAGTAAATATATTGAGGCAATTAGGGATATGTATCATGAGGCTAAGACATGCGTCCGAGCACCCGTGGGGGATACAGACTTTTTTCTGGTGGAAGTGGGAGTTCACCAGGGGTCGGCACTAAGCCCCTTTCTCTTTGCAGTAGTTTTGGATGAGTTGTCAAAGTCGATTCAAGATGCAATTCCATGGTGCATGCTTTTTGCTGATGATATCGTGTTGATTGCAGAAAGTAAAGAGACATTGAACAACAGACTAGAGGAATGGAGAACAGTCTTAGAGCACAAAGGTTTGAAGATAAGCCGATCTAAAACCGAGTACCTTCACTGCAACTTTAGTGGTGCAAACGTCGACGAGGAGACCCATATTTCTATTGAAGGTGGGGTTGTCCCTAAGACACTGAAGTTCAAGTATCTAGGATCTGTCATCCAGAGTAACGGGGACATCGACAATGATGTAGTCCATCGGGTGCAGGCTGGTTGGTGTAAATGGAGAGCGGCCTCAAGTGTTTTGTGCGACAAGAGGTTCCCAATAGGGTTAAAGGGTAAATTTTATAGGGTAGCAGTTCGCCCAGCGATGCTATATGGAACCGAGTGTTGGGCCATCAAGAAGACACAAGCTCGAAAAATGGATGTAGCTGAGATGAGGATGTTGAGGTGGATGTGTGGACACACAAGAAAGGACCGAATAAGAAATGAAGTTGTTCGGAAGAGATTGGGAGTCACATGTATCTCAGATAAGATAAGAGAAGGAAGATTGAGATGGTTTGGACATGTCAAGAGGAGACAGAGCACAGATCCAGTGAGAACGGTGGAAACTCTCGTTGTAGAGGGGAAAAGGAGCAGGGGGAGACCGAAATTAACGTGGGATGAGAGGATTAGGCTTGATTTGATAGATTTACACCTCTCAGAGGACATGATCAATGATAGGATTTCATGGAGACGTCGTATTAGGGTTTTAGGATGAGTGACCCGTTGTGTGGGAGAGTAGAGTTGTTTAGCAAAGATTTTGCGTATGTCTTGTTTCTTGTAGGTGTGTTGTATTTCTTGTGACTAATATACTCTACTCATACACTGCTAATTGTTAGATTACTGTTAGATTTATTTTTACTTTATTACTCATTAATTTTATTTATATTTTTATCTTTTTCTTTCCCATGGAGCCGGGGGTCTAAACGGGAGCAGCCTCTCTATCCCTTGGGATAGGGGTAAGGTTTGCCCTCATCACACCCTCCCCAGACCCTACTAATAGCGTTGGCTATGTGTGGGATTATACTGGGTACGTTTGGTTTGGTTTGGTTTGGTAAAACATAAATATTAATTATAATTAAAAAACAAATATGACGTGACAGTGAAAAACAGTGTAAAAATATGAAACCACGCCCCCCGAACGTGAAGATATATGAAAAATCAACAAAAACTGATGTGACGTTAATGTGAAGCGATCTGGAATACGAAACCATACCCCTCCCTAAATGCTTATGAGTAGGAATTTCTTAATTGGATGCCCCAAATTCCAAAATATCTCTAGATGGGCCAAACTAGCCTACTCTATATATGACTATTGGTATCGTTATAACTCCAAACCGAACCTATAATTAGAGTTTTAGTTATCTGGAAATGAAAATCAACGGGTTTCACTTATTACGGGTTGGTTAATTTTGTTGTTAAATTAAAATCTTAAAACGAGTATACAAATACAAACAGTAGCTTCAGATCCATTTTTACAAGTTCTACGACAGTTCATCCCTCTTATAATAAAAACCTAAATAATTTGCCACTTGACAGCCTGTGGTTCACTCTCAGCCTATTTTTCCCGCCTATTGCCCACTTACCCATATTATAACACACGCGGACCTTTAAACCCGAACCCATTACTGCTATTATCGCCAATGTTTTTAAAACCGGACCGGCCGGTTGGACCGGTCGGACCGGGAACCGTGACCTCCACCGGTCCGGTTACATGCTCTGAGACCGTTTGCTGGTTGAACCGGGCGGTTCAAGCGATTCAGCGGTAGAACCGCGAACCGGTGGTCGAACCGGGTAGTTTAATTTAAAAAAAATATTACTATTTTTTTATCCTATAGTCCTCCTACTTACTTCTATTTACAATTTTAACTCAATTTGACTCTTTCCTTTTAACTTATACGCTGCCACAGGTCCTCCAAAACCCTAATCAAAATTAAAATTGAAGATTCAAAAGAATTAAAATTCCTACAGACCTACAACCCTCGTCCTTGACTCAAAATTGTTTAAATGGTTGTATATGTAGTATTTGGAATTTTATATTTTTCTATATATTTTTATCAATATTTATATTATTTATTACGTCATCCGGTTCTTGAATCCGGTCCGACCAGTGAACCTCTAAGACGTCCGGCTCGTTGTCCGGTAAACATTGATTATCTCTTCATTCTTTAACACAACTCCAAACCCTAAAATTGATCGGCGCTCATCTGATCTCATTAAGCTAATTGAACGATTCCCCTGAAGTTGTTGTCATGAATCCCTAAACACGTCCTGGTTCTCTTGCGGTCAACAAAGGTATAATTTCATTTCAATTTTGTACTTTTGTTGGCTAAGAGGCTTAGAGCTTTAAATTGTAAGGGCTTCTGATTCGCTTTGCCTCCTTCTATATCATCACCGTTTTCCCTCTTTCACCAGTTTCTGCTTCGATTGCTACCAACACAGTTATGGTTTTATTTCAATTTTATAATATCATAATTATCTCCATTTTAACGTGCAATCGGAGCCATAAAACAGGTCTGTGTAATCGTTACCATATCTGCTCCATTCTTTTTGAGTTGCTTTTATTTAGTTCCATTTTTGAGTGGCATTAATTACATATTTGTTAGTCTTATAGGATTATTTTGCTCCAGTTTAGGGTTCATGAGCATAATCCCTTTTTTACTCAATAAAAATGCTCAGTTCTTGAAGTTTATGTGATGATGAAGATGGGATTTTGCTAATTGAGGTGAATAGATTGCTAAGAGCATGAGGGTATTTTTTTCTATTTGTAGCTGCAATTTAGTTTTCTCCTGTCGGTTTTGCTGTTTTATTGACGTTTTTTCAAGGATATGATGGTTCATATATTCAGTTGCTCATTTTATATGATTACATGTACCTTTTTGAAAACTCAGATCCACATTTATGCATTTTTTTCCTTTGAAATTCTATGTTGTCTATGTGTTTATTTTCATGATATGTTTGTTCATTTCATTTGCACTTTTTTTTGTCATTTATAGCATGGTTAGTTCTTTACAATTGTTTCAATTTGATAGTTCAGAGATTTTGAATGATTACATGTATCTTCTTGAGAATTAGGATGGCAGGATCATCCATTCTGGACTCTTAAAATTTATGTTGTGTATATGTTTATTTTTGCGTGATATTGCCTGTTCATGTGTCTGTTTAATGGTTCCTGTCTAGGATTTGGATGGTTTATGGTTACATTGTCCCCATATGGTAGCTGCCTTTTAGTTTGCTTTGTTTGAACTTTTATGTGTTTTTTCCATTATAGGTTAACGCCTCGGTATGGACATTCAGCCTCCAACTCGGAAACAAAAGGCTGCTCGCAGGAACCTCATCATATGCAAGTAATGAAACTGGCTCAGTTCTTTAATAAAACGAATTTTTAGCTTTTATGCATTTTCATCTTTCTTTTCTTTTAGCTTTACCCATTTGACCCTTGGAGATAAACATTACCTTAATCGACCCATTTTGTGGGTAAAAGGGTTAATATTAACAGCTCTATTTAGTATTTTACCCTATTAGGTGGTTTTTTTTATAAACATGCAAATACTTTGACATGTTATTTGGACTATGGCTGTGTACAGACCGGTTGAGACCGCTGGCACGAACTAGGACCACCCTGAACACGTGGTCCATGGTTTGGGCTATGGTGTGCCATTTTATCAATAAACGTGGAAAAACCTGAAGCAAATCGATCCTTCAATTTTTTCGAAAAGAGAAGAAAAACACATTTTTTTAACATCTAGATTTTATAGTATAAATACACCATACCTGCATCTTTCAGGATTCGAACTCCCAACCTTTAAGTTACGTGGCACACCACTTACCACGAGGATGTCCTCCTGAGGACAAAGAAAAGCGCATTTAACCCAAATGTTTTATATAGAGTTTATCTATTTTTTTTAATAGAGAACATGACTTATGTGTACTTTTACCACATTTTTTGAATTTCTCTAAAAAAATTGGGCTGTTTTTCAAATCACATATCTTTCTGTTATATTTTACACTATATATTTACAAAAAGAAGCTTTAAAAAATTTGAACAGAAAATGTCTCAGGATCCTAAAAAAGGTACATGTTTTAACACGATTGTTTCGACGTGTTACCTAACCAACCCATTTTTTCCTCTTCACTATTATGGAAACTAAACATAGTTAGAGCATGATTTGAATTGTTGGCCACTGATGGAACTGTTGTGACACTTATTTAGCACATTAAATGCAAAATGTCTTTTTTTTTACAATTCTGAATGTAGGTTGAAGACAACCAAGATGTCAACTTTGTAGCTGAATCTATCTAGGATTTATAAAAGTTTTTTTTTCAGTATTATTGAGTACTTGGATAGTGAAATGGAAGTGGATCACCTGATTATAATTTTTTTTATTGGTTAAGATTGTACTGCAGGCCCGGGTTGCTCAAGATGCATATTCAAGATATTCTGTTTATGAATCTAATATAGCAACCAGAATGTGTGTGGCAGTGTGAGTTCGCAATTGTTCCTTCTTGTAAGCCAATTCCTTGTAATTAGTGGTTATTTGGTGTCATTTGGTTATTAAAATGTTTTTTAGTCAACAGTTTTGAGTAAAATTAGATGTTTAATCCAAATAGCATGTTTTAAAAATAATAAACAGATAAACATTTACAATAGGCAATCTTAAACACCCCATAACATATTTGTTTTTTATTATGGTTTCATGTAACTATGTGTTTTCATATGATGTTAATAGTTTTCATATCACCTTGGAGTGGTGGGAAGATAGAATGACAGACACAAAGATTTGTTCCACATCTTTCTTTGTGATATTCTTTTCTTAATGGTTGGTGCATAATTCAAGAATCTCATCAACCCTAAAAACACAAAGATTTTCTTGATTTGAAGTTGTTTTCTATGAAAGATTTTAAAGACACTCCGTTGATTGTTGTTATGAAGTTTACTTGATAACAAGATTCGGTGTTTCATGATCAGCTTTATGTTGTATTATCAAGAGTTAAAAGTAGAGATGAATTCAAGTTATTATTTTTTAATAAACATGGAAAAGCTACCAATACCTCTTCAAAAGTTGTATACAAAGAAGTATTTTCAAATTTATAAATTGTCATTGTAAGTTTCATTTAACATGTAATTTAATCTTGCGTCTGCGAAGAACAACATTTATGAAATTTATCTTCATGTATTTTTTTAATGTTTTCATTACTCTCATTAATTTAATTTTAACGTTTAACAATATGAAAAAATTACCAATACAACATCAGAAGTTATATAAAAAGACATGTTAAGATATTTATTAATATAATAATCTTAAGGTTTACACCGTGTAACACACGGGTTTAAAGCTAGTTATGATATAATCGGTTTAATGTCAAACTGAAAATACATGATATATTGCAAATAAAAATTGTATACTATTTTTAAATTTAAAGCTTAAAAGCTTATTCAAATGGTATGATATACTCAAATGGCTATTTTTAAAGCTTAAATCTTATTCAAATGGTATGAGGCACATGTGTGAGCTTATTCAAACGACTTAATAAGAACAAGGTTTCATTCAAGCATCTGAATCAAATGATTCAATCGGCAAACTTAAAACTCATGGAATTTTATTCAAACATAATCAACCACTCAAACAATGAAGAAAATTAACATATACTAAACAAAAGATAAACTAGAAAACTAAACCACACAATTTAAAATTCAAATAAGAAAAACAAATAAAAGATAATGGTGAGAGAGTGTTTATCCTATGCCTTTGCGACCCCACCATTGGACCCACGAGTCCTGCCCGGCTCCAAATTGCTCAACCGAGTTGATTCCCGTCGGCCATATTCTACTCCACATACTCGGCCTATATGGTGCTTCGTTCTTATCCAGTCTGTTTTCTGTCTTCCTGAGCCCAACCAACCCCGTAGCAGATCACCCTACCCGTAAAGGGTACCTGAGACCCATGTGGCAGTGTACCTGCTATACCCGAGGTACCCGCATGGAGTACCGGAGCTATGCCCCCAGCTCCCTTAGAACCACATAATAACGAATTTAGATCTCTATACTACGAGGTGACAAAATCAAAACTTGTACAAATAACCGGACACAAGACCGAGGAGCGATGTGCGTATTGTGGCATTTTGATGGCGCACTTTGCACTTCGCCCGCTTGAGAGCCGCCTTAGTATTTTTTACTGGTGGCCAGTTTGCGAGAGACTGTTCAAATTTATCAGTTGCAGACTTAACTCCCAGAGTTATGATTGCATTAGTTGCAAACTTAACTCCATGAGTTATGAGTTGCCATAAATTGTGAATCAAGTATCTAGCCTATATAAACAAGATTTAGGTTCCTGGTTTGATACAATAGAAACTCACAAATGCAAACATACACTGTTCCAGAAGAAATCCTTGCATTCTTCAAGTTTCGCGCTCTTGTTTCAGGTATAGTGTCGGATGCTAGGCTAATCTCGGCAGTACTTCCTGCTTCGGCTGTTGAACCCTGGGAGACAGATGGGTTCACCTGGGTGGCCCGAAATCTGTTTTAAAGGACCTCTGTTTAACAAAAATCCTCAGCCTCTACCCGGTTTTTAGTTTCTTTCTGTTTCGGTTTTTTTCCTTTTTTTTGTTTGTTTATGTAATCTGTATTCATTTAGTTTTGTAATTTTTATCATTGTATTGTAATCCTATTATTCTGTAATAAAAGTTATGTTTTATTTTTATTTATGTGAATGGTTGTCCTACACCTTAAGAGTTAAAAGCAATAACCGAAATAATTTGTAAGCTTGAGTCAAGTGTCCCAAAAACTTAGGTATGCGATGGTAGTAACGGTGACAGTTGACCGGAGAGAATAACAAAGAAATTTTGTTCTGGGGGACTCAAACTCCAAACGTAAGTTCGTGAGACGGAGTAAAGCTGAGAATCGTGTTTACAGAGATAGAGGAACGACCCTTTGTAATCGATTGTGTGATTGGCAGCTAGAATCAAGAAATAACGTTTGGCGTTGGTAATAAAGATGTGAACAACTGTTAAACCAAGGTTTTATGCGGTGAAGAGAGTCAATGGAATCGATAAGTATATTTATTTATTTTTTGAACAACAAATTCACACACCATTATGTCTATTATGATGCTTGAACACTCAACCTCTTAGGGAGATTAGACTACAAGCCTTTTGGTGATAAATATATTTCTTAAACCCCTACTCTCTTCGGGAGCAGTCCAGGTGTTCTTGTGAGTCATGCATGTCTTTCCCAATAAGTTGTAATCGCAACGAACTCGAACCCAGGACCCACCTAGGAGGAAACTCACAACTGGAAAAACCATCTAGATCAACCTGGAATAATTTGTCCCAAGTGAGACTCAAACTCATAACATTCCATTTAAAAAGTCATAAAGCTATCACTCTATCAGAAGGCTCCGTGGTAACTTAAAGCTCATTATACATTTATTACCTCAAAATGACAAAATGTCAATTAAAACGGTTTTTAGATTAAAGTTAAAGAAAATATATTATTTCATGTTGTCTTATAGATTAATGGTTAACAAGTTGAAACACATTATATATACATACATTTATACAAGATGTGAATAGTAGTATCATTTGATTGGCTATTATTTTTCTTAATTTAATATTCCCTTCATGGTTTCGATTGTTCGAGCAAGAACACACATTTTCCTTTTTTTCCTTCACCTATTATTTTTAAGGTACTTATCATTTTGTAACTTTTTATTACTAAAACAAACATGATTTACAATAGCATACCATTATTGGTCCACTTGTACTTTTTGTAGCAATAGAAGCTATGTTGTCATTGTGTTTTCATGACAAACCCAACTGCTAATAAGTAAACAACATCGTTAGCGGTGTTGATGTTTGATCGTATTCAGTTTCGGTGTTCGCTTTTATGGTTTATGCCGAGTCGAAGCGGTTACGACCAAACTCCATCCGTGTAATGCAGAAAAAAACGACCGCTCTCCCCCGCGAAGCGCGGGGTAAAACTACTAGTTCTCATACAATACTACTTAATCTCTTTTCAACAAAATATTATTCAAATGAAGTCATGTAATCTTCATTTTCGTTCTTCAATCCTCATGGGAAACCCATCTTTCATTCTCAACGTCAACCCCAATTCTAAAACAGGCTCACCACCATCACCCGCCACCGGAACCACCTTAAACCGTAGTAAAACACCCGCCACCACCTTCTTCATTTGCAAAAACGCCATATCCTTCCCTAACAAATCCTAGGACCCGCTTGAAACACCGGATACACATACGAATCCTTCGCCACAAACCTTACCTTCCCCGTCGTCTCATCCTTCTCTAACCACCGCTCTGGTCGAAACTCCATCCAATCTCCGCCCCACACCTCCTTCACCCGCCCCATTGCATACGTATGGTAAGTCACCATCGTCCCTTTCTTAATTACCGTCCCGTCCGGCAAAACGTCATCCCCACTAGCTACCTTTGAGAAAATATATAAACATAAATGACGATTTCTATAATTTACTTTAACATTTACTATAGATTAAAAGAAGTTCCAAAGTCGTTATCATATATCATGCATATTAAATACAATAATATATTCACGCTAGCTAGCTACCTTGGAGTCCACCGGAACCGGTGGGTACAAACGCATGCTTTCGCAAAAAGAAGCATGTTCGAGCAAGACCTACCCACCCCCACCACAACCACCCCACCCACCCCACCCCAAAACGTCGCCATCGCCCGATCCTACCCACCACCGTGGCCACCCACCCCACCCATACCCACCCCACCCACCGCCACCCTATCCCCCACCCCACCCACCACACGCCGCTATCTCCCGATTGCCGCCACCACCGTCGCCACCCACCCAACCCCCAACCCCGCCCCGCCCCACCCCACCCCACTCACCCCCTTCCTCAGGCGGGTGGCGACGTAGTGGGGTGTGATGGGTGGGGGTGGGGTAGCGTAGGGTGGGGTGGGTGGGTGGGTGGGGTAGGGGTAGGGTGGGGACGATCTTGCGATGGCGGCATGGCGGGTGTGGTGGGTGGGGAAGGGGGTAGGGCGGGGTGGGTGGGGGTGGTGTAGGGTGGGGGTGGGGTAGGGGTGGGTGGCGACGATCTTGCGATGGCGGGGTGTGGTGGGTGGGGTAGGGTGGGGTAGGGTAGGTGGGGACGATCTTGCGATGGCGGCATGGCGGGTGTGGTGGGTGGGGAAGGGGGTAGGGTGGGGTGGGTGGGGGTGGTGTAGGGTGGGGGTGGGGTAGGGGTAGGTGGCGACGATCTTGCGATGGCGGGGTGTGGTGGGTGGGGTAGGGTGGGGTGGGGTGGGTGGGGTAGGGTAGGTGGGGTGGGGGTAGGTGGGGACGATCTTGCGATGGCGGCATGGCGGGGTGTGGTGGGCGGGGTAGGGTGGGGTGTGTGGGGGTGGGGTAAGGTGGGTGGGTGAGGGTGGGGTGGGTGGCGACGATCTTGCGATGGCGTGGTGGGGTGGGTGGGGTGGGGTGGGGTGGGGTGGGGGTGGTGAGGTAGGGTGGGGTGGGTGGGGACGATCTTGCGATTGCGGCATGGCGGGGTGTGGTGGGCGGGGTAGGGTGGGGGTGGGGTGGGTGTGGACGATCTTGCGATGGCGGCATGGTGGGGTGGGGTGGGTGGGGAGGGGGTTAGGGTGGGGGTGGGTGGGGTGGGGTGGGGTGGGTGGGTGGGGGTGGGGTATGATTGGGTGGAATGGGGTCGGGTGGGTGGGGTTGGGTGTGGTGGGGGTAGGTGGGTGGCCGCGATCGGGCGATGGCGGCGTGGTGGGGTGTGACGGGTGGGGGTGGGTTGGGGGTGGGGTAGGGGTGGGGTAGGGTTGGGTGGAATGGGGTAGGGTGGGTGGGGGTTGGGTGTGGTGGGGGTAGGTGGGTGGCCGCGATCGGGCGATGGCGGCGTGGTGGGGTGTGACGGGTGGGGGTGGGGTGGGGTGTGACGGGTGGGGGTGGGGTGTTACGGGTGGGGGTGGGGTGGGGGTGGGGTGTGACGGGTGGGGGTGGGGTGGTGGTGGGGTAGGGGTGGTGTGGGTGGCGGCGGTGGTTGCGATGTCATTTGGACTCGAACCCAATTGATAGTTTTTTTTTAAAACAACCCGTTTTGACCCGGACTAATTTTGCTCAAAATCCGTTTTGACCCGAAGTTATTTTGCTCTTAACCCATATTGACCCGAACCCGTTATGACCCGTGACTCAAACCCGCCCGACCCGCCCAGTTTGCCGGGCCTAAGTATAACACATATCCTTCACTTCATCATAAACCAGAAAATCCGATTTCTCATTAATTTCTTTAACAATTTCGTTTTCAATCGCCGGATTCCTGGAAAGTAACCAGAAAAACCATGTCAACCCCGACGAGGTTGTGTCTCTCCCGGCTAGTATGAAGCTGATCACAATATCCGTCAACATTTTCTCATCGGAGTAACCAGAGGTTATAAACCGCGACAACAAAGACGCAATCCACCAGCGAGTTCTTGTTTCTTTTCATTTAATATGTTCTCAGCAAATTCACGGACTTCTGATACAGCTTCTTTCAGTCTCTGCTCTGATCCCATATTAAAAAACCTTTTAATCTTCCACAGGATTGGTGTAATCACCAGGAACCTTTCAGTGCTAATACGAACAGCATCTTCAAACGCAACTGCAAATTTAAGGTTTGGAAAAGACGACGTTAAATAAGAAGGATCGTACCCAAAGGCGATTCTGCATATATTATCAAACGCAAATCTTTGAAGAATGTCTTGTAGATCAAGAACAAGATGTTGAGCAGCAGCAGCTATTAAAATCGGAAGCAGACGTTCGTTGATCTCAACGTCCACCACGTGTTCGACGAAGTGTTTTAATGACTTTGTGTTAAACTCATGGCTGCAAATTTGCCTCTGGAACTTCCATTCGTCGTCGTCGACATTAAAGATCCCTTATCGAAGAGGGTTGATCGGATCATGCCGCCTTTTGGGTATGTTGAGAATTTTGTCTTGAGGATGTGGTGAACGATGGCCGGGTTGGCTGTGATTATGCGGTTAGACTGAACGGACGACTGATTGCGATGGTTAAGGTGGGGGAGCTGTTGACGACGTCGGACGTCCATTCGATTCACGGTGAAGGGGTGTGATTTGGTGGTAAAGGATTTGAGAAAGATGAAGAGGAAAGGAAGGAGGAAGCAAAAGAGGAGTGAAGGTTCAAACATTTTGTTTGGTTTGGTAATGAATGTTCCAACCTATTACATTTATTTATAGTGAAACCAACGTTTTTGATTAGTTATAATTGATAATAAATATTTACGACCGTTGGTAATTTTGTGCAATGGTAGTTCCAAAACTTCTCATAGTGAAGGTTTTTAATTCAAATCCTGGTAACAGCAAAAAAGGGGTCTATGACCAGGTCAGGGGGTTTACCTAGTTGGGGGTTCCTCCAGTGATGGGCAATTCTAGATGTTCTAGGTGTTGCTAGGGGTGAGCACTTAACGGGTATTACCCAGCAAACCCGTCAAACCCGTTGGAACCGACCCATGAGGAACCGTGAAAGCTAACTAGGGTACGGTAAACGGGTATATGATTTAGCCTCAAAAGGGTATGGGTCTAGAATCGAAGACAACTCGTATACCCGTTAAAATATTAAACATAATTAAATAGGGGAAGGTTCCGTTAAAAAGTGGTTTTTCGCTAAGAAACGCTAAGAAGTGGGTCAAACGAACTCCGATTGAGCTCATTCGAGCGGCGTTGGAACCGTCTCATCGAACTCTAATCCGGACCCAAAAACCTAAACCCCCCTCCACCCGCACCCCCAAAAACCTAAACCCCCCCTCCAACCCCACCCCGAAAAGTCTAAAACCACCACCCCCCACCCCCAAAAACCTAAACCCCCCACCCCACCCCCACAAAAACCTAAACCCACCCCCACCCACCCCCAAAAACCTAAACCCCCACCCCCACCCCCAAAAAAAACCTAAACCCTAAAATCTAAACCCTAAAAGCTAAACCCTAAGGCTAAAATCCTAAAATTCAACGCTAAGATCTAAACCCTAAAAGCTAAGATGGTAAAGTTCGACGATACGGTTCCAACGCCGCTGGAATGAGCTCAATCCGAGTTCGTTTGATATCGTTTCTTAATGTTTTTGTCACTTCTTAGAGTTCTTAGCCGAAAACAACTTCTTATTTGATTCTCCCCCTAATTAAATATTTAGTGTTGATCAATATACAAAATATGTGATATATTTTTTATATTTATCAAATTTGAAAGATATGTTATTTTAATAATTAAAAATATTATATAATTCTCATTTATAATATTTACAAATATTATAAATGAAGGGAAAACATTAAAAGTGTAGCATATGTATAAAAGTTTATATTTTAATAATTATTTAGAATTTTATTATTATACCTGAAAATAATAATAATAATAATAATAATAAATTGAATTAATCAAAATCACGTTAACCTGTATGTGATTCATTTTCCTTAAATATATCTTGACCCTAAGAGCAAGAGTTTGAAATTTGATTTCAAAATTTTACGGAATTATTCTTAGTGATTACGATCTCATCTTCGAAACAAGACGACCGACATTGACTATACAGGTCCATCTTCACAAAACCCGTGAACCCTTACCCGTTTACCCATGGACCCTTAACCGACCCTTTTAACTATTATACGGGTCACGGGTATGTATTTTGTCATCAAAAGGGTACGGGTACGGGTATACGGGTACGGGTCGGGTATACCCGTTTGCACACCCCTAGGTTTTGCCCCGGGGCCGTTCAAAAAAAAATATTTACATATTACATTCTAGGTTAAAAACCACGTGTACTACAGGGGTTGAACAATAAAAACGACAGAATTCATAAAATTATAAGTATTTTACATGTAGAAGTTACGTATATGTAACGACTTTAAATAATAAAGCAATAATATTGAAAATGGAAAAACTATATAATTTATAATTTTCCACAATTTGAAAGTTAAGGATTTTAATTGATATTTCCATAATATTAAAAACTTGTTAATTGTATTTAGTGAAAGTTAATGATTCGAATTAATGATTCCATAAATTCTGTTGACTTAGTTTTGGCGGGGAAAACTTTAGTTAACCTCATAGAAAGATGGCACGTAGCATCTTGAGATAGTGATTTATTATATAAAGGATTTATGACATATTAAATAGTTTTTTAATACAAATTTTAGAAACGTCATATAGTTACTTTTTAAAAATGTTTTATTAAAATAATGAAAAAATGTTCAATTTCTAAAAATATTTTATGAACATACCTATATTTTTTTATATAAAAAATATTTTATAAAAATAATTATAGAAATTATTATTAATCCTTTATTAATTTATTTTAATATATTAATTACTTTCCCACAAAAACTTATTAAAAAAACAATTAAAGAAAGTTTATGCAATTAATAGGAGAGATATGCGAGAAATTTGACTCACCAAAACCTTTATTTATTATATAGTATAGATATAGATATAAAACAATAACTAACTAATTAAATTACAAGTTTATAATTTAAGTTTTAAACCCAGTCCCAAATTCCAAATTCAAGTCTTAGCTCTTAAGCCCATTAATTAGCCCACACCCAATCCCAATTCCCAAATTCAAGTCTTAAACCCACACCCTAATTTTAATAATCAAACATTCAAACGTGAAAGGTGAAAACTAAAACGACGGATGCGATTCAAAAAAAAAGGAAGCCGGCGATCGGGAAGGGAGGTAACGTCCGAATTACTTGTTTGTATGAGTAGTTTGGTCCTTGTGATCATTTTCGTGAGTTTCACATTCTAAAAATACAAAGATTAGCCGACATGTATCCTTATGATTTCGATGAAGATGATAAAAGAGGAGACTTCCGGTTCAACTCGTGAAGTACATTGCTAATTTAAAAAGGGATACACGACTTGCCAACTTGAATGGTTTATCAAGTCTTGTACGATTAATGGTTGAAACAAAGAAATATATTTCATTTGAATTGGTGTATCGTTTATTTTAAGATAGCTCTCGTATTACCCGTAGCAATCGCAACCGTTGAAAGATGCTTTTTCAATCAATGGTCCAAATAAAGTTTCTAGGGTTTTCTTAACTCGCATGTGTTTTCATTTTATCCATCCTCTTGGTTAGTATACCTTCTCTTTAGCAACTGTAAACAAGGAAGTTTAATGACAACTGGTTTTTTATGATTATTTATTTGTTAAAAAACCCAAAAAGAAAAAAAAAAGACCCAGCTCACGGTTCGACCGGTTACTTGTAAGAACCACCTGCTTTTTGTAAACGGTCTCACAATATACAACCAGACCGCCGGAGGTACTAGTTCCCAGTCCGACCGGTCCGGTCCGGGTTTAAAAACATTGCTTGAAGTACATTTGACAACCTCAAATGCTAGATTTCAAAAACAATAAAGAAAAGTAATACGCATACAAGCAATTGAAATGGTTTAATAAGTACACACTGTTGCAAATGATATTTCATTCATTATATATAGAACTACATTAGACTATCTAAAAATGACCAAAACATTTCTTCTCATTATCTACCATCTACTTGACTTAATGTTACTACATTAACTGAAGATGATAGTAGAGGAAGAACTAAGGTGGAGTTGATTTCACTTTCTGGAATAAAGAAAGCTGGTTTTTTGGGAGAAGGAAGTGACCCTTCACCACCCAACATCTCAACCACAGTCTGCGTGTTAGGTCTATCTTCAACTCGTTGTTGTACACATAATAGACCAACATGTACTACGCGCAACACTTCACAAGCAGAATAGGACGTCCGTAAGCATTCATCAACTAGATCGAGAGACTTGCCTTCTTTATATAGTCTCCATGCCTATATGAATCCAAATAGAAGACTAAAGTTAGATCATATCAAAAGGTGTGTTTAGAGCTTCACTACCATATCTTACTCAAACTTCATCACTTATAAACATATAGGGACTGGAACCATTAAACGATAGTGGATAGATACCAAAGACACCACTTTTTAGCCTTCGATTATGGAGCAAGCCAGAAGAAGGGGGCTATCGCGATTCATGGAATGCAACAAATATAATAGAATGAGATTTGAGTGAATGATCTAAGGGTCAAAAAGTGGTTTTCAAATGGGTGCATAGTTTATGTTCATCAATGGATGGTTATATTCAACACACTTACATGTCCAAGAAGGTTATCATCATGGTCTTCATGAACAAAACCCCTGTTTTTCTTCCCGCTCACAATTTCCAGCACTAAAACCCCAAAGCTGAATATATCTGACTTTACCGAATAGAGACCATTCACTGCATACTCTGGAGATATGTAGCCCCTGAATCAATACGCACAAAACAAATATAAAAAATATAAAAACGTACTAAACAATATGAATCGAGTTCATGGATTCTTACAAAGTTCCCACGACTCTCTTCGTATTTGCTTCACTCTCGTCTTCTTTAAACATTCTTGCCAAACCGAAGTCTGATATCTTTGGGCGCATCTGATGATCAAGTAAAATGTTCCCCGCTTTTAAGTCCCTATGTACAACTTTAAGCCGGGAATCTTGATGAAGATAAAGAAGACCTCGAGCAATCCCATGAATTACGTGGAAGCGTTGTGGCCAATCAAGTAACGACTTCTTTGATTCATCTGCTAAATATGCAACAAGTGAGTTTATAAAATATTGTATTCCTTTGTATTTTTAATAAATATGTGATTGTAAGGGAACCCAACCAAATAAAAAACTGCCCAGGCTTTTGTTAGGCATGTATTCATAAATTAACATTTTCTCATCGCCTTGAATGCAATATCCTAAGAGCTTCACAAGATTCCGATGCTGAAGTTTAGCAATGCATATAACTTCATTCTCGAATTCATCAAGCCCCTGTCGGGAGGATTTTGATAGGCGCTTAACAGCAATCTCTTGGCCATCTTCTAGTACACCCTGGTGTGTTTAGAATGTAAATCCAAGTTTATTTTAATTAATATGAACATCTGATTCAAATCATTTACCTTGTAAACTGATCCAACCCCGCCTTGTCCAAGCTTGTTGTCGACAGAAAAGTCATCGGTAGCCATCGAAATCCTGGATAAGCTAAACAAGGGAACCTCTACACTTCCCATCTGGCTGTTGCTAGCTTTGTAATCTTTATTAAGGGTCTGTTTAGGTCCACCTAGAAAATGTGACATTGAGATGAGATCATACTATTAAATTATATGTATAACATGCAGATACAAATAGCAATTCAGATCAATCTCACTTGATGGTCTCCTCTTCCATTTTCTCCCAATGCACAGTACCAATATGAGGCCCAACACAGCTGATATTGACAAAGTAACTACCATAACTACTCGTTTCTTTCTGTGGAACCTGGAATGGCGGTCTAAAATACGTTACAAAGTTAAAGGAAACAAACAACATGTATGTATATCTTGTCTACAAATTTGCTTTATGAACTGCTATTGTAGATCATATCTATCCAACATAAACAACTAAGCCTGGCAAAACGGGTGGGTTGGGCTGGGTAACGGGTCAGAATGGGTTTGGGTCAGGATGGGTTATGACCAAAATGAGTTCGGCTCAAAACGTATCGTTTTAAAAAAAAAGTATCAATTTGCTTCGGATTAGAATGGGTTGTAACCAAAAAATGACTCGGGTTGCAATAAGATGTCTTAGAAAAGAAAAGTTCCAAAATCTGGTACCCGTTTGAACCCATTCTAAATTTACATAGTTTTTATGCGACTCATCTTGACCCAAATTGTTTTAAGGTGTTACCCATTTCAACCTGTTTTGTGTTACCCAATTCAACCCAAAATACAAAAAAAAACTCTACCTAAACCAATCAATTTCCCCTACTTTGGGTCAAGATTGCCAGGTCTATAAACAACTACTGATCGACCAATAAGCTGTAAAAATGCATTAGTTTGGTAATGTTATTGGCTTACCTAAATTCTGAGGCTGCAAGTCTAACATAAAGATCTTGCCCGTTTTGTGCATACACTCGGACATCAATGAGATCGCCAATCCATAGCAAGCACCCAAGTCCACCATGTTTGGATTTGCATAGGCGGTGCATGAGCAATTATTCTTGCAAGCTACCTCACAATCTAGTAGGCTCGTGTTGCTACTAAAGAGAGCATTATCCGTGTCTGGCAGTTTCATGCTTGAAAACTTTAGAAATCCCTCTCCATGCCCACAATCCAAAGTTGTTCTCCGTTGACAAACACTAGTTGTATCATTATCTGGACTCGGTTCAGACGAGTTTTTAAGTTCAAATCCTTTCAAGCACCCACAATAAGGAGTAGTGGCAGTTGTGCAGCTCCCATATGGGCCACAAACTCCATAGTTGTCACAATAATCTACTGGTAAGCTGATACTCTGGATCCATTCTCGGTTTGGAAATTTTAGCTGCGAAATCTCAAATTTACCACTAGGAGTTACCATTGTTCTTACCAAGAATGTGGTGGTATTACTATCAGAAACATAAGTGAAATACATCTCGTTCTGATTCACAACCATATCAATAACGTATGTCGGATCAACAGGGTCAGGAGTAAAGTTTGGCCGGCCCGAAAATGATATGCCATTATACGGCCCGATCCTTGTTCTAATAGCAGAACTTTTCATAATATATAACTGTTGGTATTTACTTTTTATCCATTAAAAACCTTAACGTATACTCGCCTGCAGAAGGATCATCTGCACTCCTCCATGATGTCAGATATGTTTCTCTTCCAGTTATAAAGTTCTTGCCCAACTTCATTTCTGGTAAGTAGGTATCTCCAGGGTAATCAAAACTTTGCCAAATAAAAGTTTCATTATTTCCATTCTTTATTACAAGATTGCCTATATCCAAGAGTTGTGCTACCAGACTGATATATGTGCCAGGTACATAGGAGTTGGATGACCAGATGGGTTTGCCGCTACCATTAACAAGAGTCAGGTTCCCTTGGTTGTCCAGTTTGACCACACCCGAGGTGTCTATAAGTGGAGTTTCCCGGTTTGCAACCCAGACAACCGTTTGTGGTGATGTGTTCTTATACCATATCCCCATATATCGACTTTTGGAGTTGCCCGGGCTAAAGAAACCTAGCTCAAATTTTGCGTTCCTAGAAACGATGGTCTCACCGTCTGAGATGTTTTGATGCACCGCTATGGTGTCTGATGATCTACAAGTTGTTAGAGTTACAAAGAAGAATGTAATATAAGGGAGTAACATTTTGGTTTGATTGATATCTATACACAGATTCTTTTAATTTGCAACTTGAGATAACATTTTTATGGATCTAACCTATAACTTATTGACAACTTAACCAATAAAAATGTAACATTTTGCTTACTTGTATTGACTAATAGTTCATGTTAACTAGTAGACCTAAAGGCTATTTTGGCAATTCAACCAATTTAAATCTCATACTTTTGTGGTTTAAAATCTCCCAACGACCTTTTTCTTTGAATGGGTCAAAACACTCAACCTAAAAGAATCCTGACTAATTAGGACAAACCACTATGCCCGGGCATTTCATCGAACAACTTCAAGTCACTCATAAATCTGCCATCCAATACATATATAAAAATAAAACATACTCATATACATATACATACACACAGAGACAAAATAACTACAAACATACCATGCAGATCGATTGGCATGTATGTTGACACATGGCTCGAAACAAAACCCGTGGTCGACTGGATATCTCATCAATTATGATTTATCAACCAAATAAATTGAAAACCTAGCCCCACTTTAAAATCAGTTTTTGGTCAATTTTATGGTTAAAGAATCGGGCTAAGTTGGTCACATTGGACTAGGATAATTGGTGTTGTTTTAATTTTAGTTGTTTGGGTGGTTTTATTTGGTATTTTGCTTTCTTGTTTGTTCTATTTTTTCTTTTCTCTATATTGTTTTTGCTAATCTCTGGCTAACTTGTTCTTTGGGAATTTTGTCTTTCAAAAAAAAACTTACCTCAAAACCTAGTAGAATAGTAACCAACTTTACACACCGTTCTAATTAAGTCACTTAAACTTTTTGTATCCTAGTCACTCAAGTTTCAATTAATATGTTAATTCTAGGTTTTTTTACCTATTTAACAAGTTAACATGGTGACATGGTATTTTTTTTTTCTTTTCATTTCTTTTTAAATATACTGACATGGATATTGACATATAATAACTTAAAAAGGTCGTACCCGGTGCCTCAGAAAGCAACTGATCAAATCATCTAATTCTTTTACTCTAATCTAATGAGAATAAGAATCGACGTCCATGTTGTTATCCTAATCAAACACGTTAGAATCGAAGCACAAACAAGAATCTCCTGCTGAGAACATGAATCGCTTACTGTTACCCTAAACGAACGTGAAACGACATGAACTAGAAGTAGTGAACGACATGAATACGAACAAGAAGTAGTGAACGACATGAATACGAACAAGAAGCAGTGAACGTCACGAATAAGAACCGATGGCACAACACGAATAAGATGCAGCAAATGGCACAAACAAGAAGCAGGTCAGTAATGTATTTCATGAACGTATAGAATTGTATTGAAATCGCATTGTGTTTCACGTATAGAATTGTATTTCCATCGTCACGTGAGTGAGTCTCGTTCTTCTTATGGATAAAACCATGTCACTAAGAGAAAAATGTGAATTTCAAAGCTGTCGTAGAAGCTTTGATGGTTAGTAAATCACGGGCTATGGCGCTTAGAACCGAAAATTGAGATTCCTTTCCTTTCCACCAAGCCAAAATATCTAAAGTATCAAACTCATCGGGACTAATAGTGGATAAAAAATCTGATCCAATATACCTTCCTAGTTCGCTACTTGGGTGCAACCCCGAGACCGTTTACTATATTCATTCCTCAAATCGTTATATAAATTAAGGATTGTGTTCTTATTCGAACCAGTACCCGATCCCAAACCCACTAAACCATGTATGAAAGATGAGTTACTATATTTAGATAAATAAACATTAAATAATTTTTGAAAATATTTATTAAAATATGTTTTTTTTTGTAATGTTGACAAAATAAACCATAAAACCAAACTCACATCAAACAAAAGTTGTAACCCAAACCCGCCCCAAATTCACATCACACAAAAATGAAATATCAAATAATCAACGTTTTTAAACCTGGACCGGATCGGGAACCGGTATCTCCGGCGGTTTGGTTGCATGTTCTGAGACTGTTTTACAAAAAACCGGGTGGTTCTTAAGATTAACCGGTCAGACCGTGAACCATGAACCGGGGTGGTCGAGTTTGTTTTTTTTTTTTTTTTTACTTTTTGAGTTTTTTAACAAATAAATAGTCACAAAAACAACCAATTGTCATTAAACTTCAACGTTTACATCTCGTACATAACTTATGTTTCTGTTGGCTAATGAACTTAGGAAAGAAATTGACCTATTTATCTTTGCTAATTTATGTTTATGATGCAAAAGGTACATCATTTATGTTTTTACTTTTTACGAATATTTATATTATTTATTACATCATTCGGTTCTGGAATCCGGTCCAACCAATGAACCACTAATACGTCCGCTTCTTTGTCCGCTCCGGTTTTAAAAATAATTCTTAAGGGTGTTTTTTCGGTTTAAAATTGTAACCCAAACCTGCCCCATGAAACCAAATTCACCTCACACAAAACCTGCCAACGTTTTCCATTCGATACGCTATCGATCAAATTCACATCATCAATGAATCGATTCTTCAACGTTACGACTGTAAGCTTCTAGGGTTCTTCAATGGCGCTTTCTTCATCGTTCAATTTGTCGAATTTCATTTAACAATTTGTTCTTTCGTTTCAATCCCCAAATACAGAAAAATCTCGGAGGTTTCAGAGGCTATTCTGCTGGTGCAGAGAGTAAGAACAGATCCATTGTTCGAAGCCTGAAAATTGAAGGTGTTAAAGATATCATAGCTGTTGCCTCCGGCAAAGGTGGCGTGGGCAAGTCAACTACTGCTGGTAATACTTCAAATTTGATGTTGAATTTTGGTAGATAATTGATTTAGGTATTATGAGATCAGATCAGTGGATTTGTGTATTTGATTTATGGATAAGTTTGTCAATTTGATATTTCAGGGTCAAATCTTGTGTTTTTCCAACAGAATTCAAATTTACTCATTTTTTACCCTAATTAGAGAAATAAGAATTAGGTCCAATTAGGGCTGTAAACGAGCCGAGCCGAGCCAGGTTGGTCTCTGGCTCTGGCTCTGGCTCTGGCTCGTTTACCTAAACGAGGTGAAATGTTGAGCTTGGGCTTGGCTTGTAAAAAACTTGAGCGGGCTCGTTTAGTTTTGAAATTTTTTAAATTTGATATATGTGAAAACAAAAATAATAATTTTAACATACACATTATTATAAACTAACATAATTTATTGAATTCTTTCTATTAGTTCTTGAAATCTTCTATATTTTTATATTTGTTTTGTTCATTAGAAAATGCCAAAATGGACATATTATTATGGTTTATTTGAATATTGATATGTTATAGCTCATGGCCTAGTGGCATTCAAATCCTGTAAGTGCAGGTTTAGGAGCAAAAATTGTTGTTCAAAAAAAATATACGTTAAAATTTTGGGTTATAATTTATATATATTAAAATTTAGAATTTACTTAACGAGCCAAACGAGCGAGCCAACGAGCCGAGCTTAACTTGGCTCGGGCTCAACTAATTTACAAACCGAGCCGATTTTAAGCGAGCATTTTTCGAGTGATCCGAGAGCTTTTTGAACAGCCCTGCACCCAATTCGTGTAATCCTTGTTCAAATTAATTAAAATTGAACTGATGTTTGGAATCTGAACAATGGGGTGGTTGAAGATTTGGATAATCTTTCATTATTTTATTGTTAAGATGATCATTTGCTGGATATGAAGTCCATTTGGAGTGTATATTGATGAAATTGTAACAATTAGCTTGTTGGCTTTGTATTTGCAGTCAACTTGGCTGTTTCACTAGCTAACATGTGTGGACTTCGTGTTGGATTGCTCGATGCTGATGTGTATGGACCATCAATTCCCACAATGATGAAACTACATGGGAAGCCTGAAGTAAGTGAAGGTGATATTTTTAATGTTCTTAAACAATGTGAGGATTTTTCAAATGACTTATATGCCCTCCAATCGTGATAAAATAAAGGAATTTTGTGGACAATGAGGATGGGAAAATACGAAATTCTACCTTCAAAACTCTGCAAAATGCTTTTTTGTTTTCATGAACTTTTTAACCCTTTTTATGCTTTTAGTCATTTAGATAATGCCTTATTAAAATAACCATAATTTGTTTTCCTTTTTGACAGCAAAAGCAATAAAAAATCCAAAATAGAATATGATTTCCAAAGCCACAGGATACGACTGATTAACTGATGTTTTGACCTTGGTGGTTAAACTCTACTGCGGTGACGATACTGTCTGTAGGGGAGGCCCGACAATCGTATGAAGAATGGATGCGGGATAAATACTCTCATTTTATTTAAAGTAATTTTAAAGGTTACTTAACTTAATAGGGAAGAAATTGAATGAAGCTGATAATGTAACAAATTGACTTTGATGAATCATAAAGTAATTTTAAAGAACCTTGTATGATTCTGGCAGCGGTTAATTAATCTGTTTGCTGTTTTATTTGTTTAATTAGTTTTTATATCATTTTCAGGAAATAAAATGATTCCAATTGAAAACCATGGAGTCAAGTGCATATCAATGGGATCACTTGTTGAGAAAGATGCTCCAATTGTGTGGAGAGGTCCTATGGTACTAGTTTACATATAATATTCCTAATGTTTTCTTCTTGTTCATTTGGTCGAATGCGTCAGGCGAGTTGGGTAACGGGTTGGGCTCAAAACAGGTAATTTTTAGTTCAGGTCAGGGTCAGTCGGGGTGGGTTGGAGATGAAACTTTAACCAAGTCAGCCCATTATAGATAAATGGGTCAAAAGCGCCACCTCTAAATGTTAAAATTTTCAAGATTTTAATATAAGCATCATTTATAGGTGATGAAAGCTCTTGAACAAATGACGAGAGGAGTTGAGTGGGGACATTTAGATATTCTTGTGGTGGATATGCCACCTGGCACCGGCGATGCTCAGATCTCTATGTCACAGAGGTTGCAGTTATCAGGTATATGAAATCTGGCTCAAGTATTAAATTCTATGTTCTCTTATACATATTATTTTTGTTTTGTTGTAAAAAAACTATTTTTTCAGGTTTAATTGTTTATATTTTTAACATGATATCATTTGTTGTTTGGTGACAGGAGCATTGATTGTATCAACTCCTCAAGATGTTGCGTTAATGGATGCGCGAAGAGGAGTCAAAATGTTCTCCAAAGTCTCTGTTCCTGTATGATAGTTTCCAAATGTTTATGCTCTTTAATAAGCATTTGCAAAAAAATTATAATTTGTTTTCTCTACCAAAAGACTAATCACACACCCAAATACCCAGTAAGTGTTTACTATTTTAAAAAAAGTAAGAACTTACTCTAGGTGGCATAGTGAACAGGTTGGGTAGGGGGTTAAAACTAGGGGTGTAAACGAGCCGAGCCTGAACTCGATTAAGCTTGAGGTCGGCTTGTTTGACTTAAATAGAGTTCAAGCTCGCCTCGTTTAAAGCTCGATCTTAGTTCGTTTATTATTTATTAATTATTAATCATTTTATTTATATATATTTATAATTATAGTTTTATATATAGCTATATAGATTATTATTATTATTATTATTGGCCGTTCAAAAAATATATAGAGATTATTATAAGTAAATATATTTATCATAATTTTATATGTAATAATTATTAATTATCATGTAAATATATTCATATATAATAAATAAAAAAATATCAATAACAAACTCGTTTAGACTCACGAGCCTAGTCAAACTTGGGCTTAATTCGAGCTTGTAGCAAGCCGATCTCTAGTAGCTACACCTCTACTTAAAACCGATAAACTTTTAGGGCAGGTCAAAACGGGCTTTGTCAACATGTGCTCTCTGTTCTTTTTGTGAATTTCATATATATTTAATTACATAAAAATTTACCACTAAAAGGATGATCCAATTTGACCCGTTAACAAAAAGAAAAACAAAAACATTATGTCTTAGCATCCAGTAACATGTACAACTAATTTGCAGATATTGGGACTCATAGAGAATATGAGCTACTTCAAATGTCCACACTGCAGCAAACCTTCTTACATTTTTGGGAAAGGCGGAGCGCATAAAACAGCCGATGAAATGGGCCTGGGTTTTGTTGGTGAAGTACGTTGTTAACTCGTGTTGACCATCTTATTTTTCCATAATTATGTTACTAATTAGTTATGATGCATTATGGTTTTAGATACCATTGGAGGAAGAGATCAGAAGTGGCTCTGATGAAGGTGTCCCTGTAGTCATATCTCAACCAAATTCAGCTGTTTCAAAAGCATATTGTGATGTAGCTCACAAAATTATCAGCAGACTCCATGAATTAGCAGCTGACCAGCATTGTAGACCTGAGATAACCCTATAATATTACCAAAGCATTGTTTTGGTATGTTAGGCTAAATGAGAGGTGACGCGTACACGAGGCATTAAATTTATAGGACTAGTTGTAGCATATAAACTGAGTTCTTTCCAAAGCATTGTTTTATTTCGAACCTTTCGTCATTCCATTGTAATATACTTTGTAGATTACACCATAAACTGACCCGGTCGCTCACAACTTCAGTGCCTAACTGCATTTGGTTCTCGCCTCTTGTGATTCTGTGGGTCGTCCTCTGAAGTTCGTGGCAACATTGAAGGCAAATGTTCTTCTGGTTCTGCACGAGTTGAAATGAACATTGGAATTTCTTTGTTTGTTCCTTACAGCGTCCCAAATGGCAGAGCCACACTGGCTCGTCATTTGGTCATTCGTCGGGGCTCATCCGTGGACGAGGACGAGGACGAATGTATTGGAGTGGGGCCGTGTTGGGTTTTTTTTCTTCTTTATAAAATATATTTAAAAAATATAACAGAACATATCAAGACTGTTATCTCTCACAACTACAATATTTGTCATTGCTAAATACAAAAGTGAAATGATAAATATTTGAAGATCTTCACTTCATATTTAATCCTCTCCAAAGATGTTTATATGATAATAAAAGAGATGTTTTAAATATGTATTTGAAAGAGTTTTTAAGCAAAAGGGGTGTTGAACAAGTGTGGATGGACATCGGTATAGACAGTTGAAAGTGACAAAATATTATGCATTTTCATGGTCGATACTGTGTGACATGCAGTTCAATGTTTCTTGAAAAATTTTATGAACTTTGCACTTGACCCAAATCCAACACACTCAAACAACAAGGGGCTGGATGTTTTCCCAATTTGTGTGACTGGATTTGTTATCTCATGTCTGCTTTTCGTGAAAAAATACCAATTGAAAAACAAGAAGGGGCCGGATGTTTTCCCAATTTGTTTGAACATTTATCCATTTTAAGCATGTTGGTGTTTTCTAAAAAGGATTATGTTGGGATATCATTTCTTATGGAAGATTCCATAATTCAAATCTATTTTCAAAATTCAGATTCTTCTTTTGAGATTCAAAGTAATTCTTGACATCATTTTATAAAGAATTATTTTTGTAAACTCTTTGTCAAGATTTATAAAATATTTTAAGGAAATGACTTTTGATTTATAAAAATTATGTTTTTATAGATCTTAGGATTAATTTAGAAAACATTTTTGATCATTCTCATTCAATCATCATATTACCGTCGTCATTCGTTGTCTTGATTGTGCGTGTTGAGTTCTTGTTGATTTCGTCATCAAACCTTGCTTATCGCCACTCACTTGTTATGTTTTAACTTCATGTTAGTCTTCATATCAATCTTTAACTCAAATATTGATCATTTGTAGATTGTGTCAGTTTTGTATTTATTTCTTCAACAAATCTTGATATCGTGGCATAATTGATAACATGATGACATAATTTTGTAGTATGTGTATACTTAGTGACTTGTTTGATCTTGGACTTGATTATTGACTTGGGTGGAAACTTGTATGTGATATATGATCAATTATTATTAAGCAAATAATACCACGTGTTAAATGTTGTTTTGATTATTAAAATTAGAGTTTGATGAATTTCAATTCAAACTGTTGTTTTCCCAACAATTGGGTGGTTCTTACAGGAGACGAAATTCATTATACGGATATTAAGTGGGACACGGTTGAAATTGTTGACAAAATTGGGTGAATTGAGAAGGAGAAGGCGCATAGTGTTAAAATTGTAGGAATGGTTGTGAATTGGGTTGAGGTTGTAGGTTGAGTTGAAATTGGCTTTACAAAGATTCAGTTACATTCTTCGCTTTGCTTCGACTCAAACATGTTTTCTTTGCGTTACGAAGCCTTGAAGAATGATTTGAGATTGGTGTGAAAAAAAAATGAAAATGATATGATGATTAGGTTGAAAATGGTGTGAATAAAAAAAAAGATTTTAGTCGTTATTTTAAAGGTTACATTTTTAAATTAAAACACTTTTTTAAACCTAGCCATTAGAGGGAAAATAGCAGTTGGATAACAGCCATGGACATCAGGAGAACGTCGGCAACACCACCCCGATTCTTGGGCATTCTTTCATTACCGACGGGGCCAGGCCGGTGTTCCCACCGAGCCTATTATGCCTTCAGGAGGTTCACACCAGCCTATTAAAAGGTTGACAAAACTTATTTAAGTTGAAACTGGACATTCAAATTATCTTTTTAGAAATAATAAGGGAGTAGCAGTCCACCATTGGTTTAGAAAAACCATTTTCAATGCCTCAAAAACAATATCCAGCACACAGTTTTGCACAAAATAAGATCAAGAAACAAAAAGGCAAACAAGCCATGTTCTAGGCAGGCGGATTAATAACGAAAGACCTAACTATTTCTTGTTACAACATTACCCTTGCTACCTCCAAGCATCTAGTCATTCATAAAGAAAACTGCACAAGGGCATTTCAGTCAAAACACACTTTAATACCCGTAATTCCCTCCGTACACAGCTCCACCATAGTCAGCAGCGGGAGGCGCATGGGGGGCAGGAGGGGCTTGAGATTGGTAAGCAGGGGCATGACCAGGATAGGGGTTATAGCCTCCTTGGGTAGGTGGTGGAGCAGTGGAATTCTGAGCAGCAGTTGCAGCTTCAGCAACAAAATTCTGTATCAACAAAGTTTAAAAAACCAAAAAAAAATATATTAATAAAAGTGAAGAGTGGCAATCCAATCCATTTACATATGAACAGAATCATTCAGATTTCAATTTGTGTTTTATCTATAACGGGTCAAATGGTTAAATCGGTTGAAAATCACCCAAAAAGTCTTTTTTTACTCAAAAGAGTAATAATTTCTGCGATCGTATTTGGCACACTTATTAATTAAAAAAACTATATTTAGGAGAGAATGTGATTCAGGTCAAGCCAGCCATACCATATTTACTATTTTGACCCGTACCAAAAAATACCCTTCTTGAACCAAACCTGTTCCGACATTTTTATCCTCTAAAAAGAACTATGGAACAATACCTGTATCAGCTGTTGAGCTGTCTGAACTTGTGAAGCTGACCCGTTAATCTCAACAGTCATTTCATCAGGAACGCCCCTTGTTTCTTGTATTGCAATGGTTGCACCACTGGCCCGTCTGATGTAGCTAATGTTAGTCCCCGATGTACCAATTACAGCATCAGCATAGGAAAGAGGGATTTGCATGTTCTGTGAGACCTAAATGTAAACAGCATATATGTAATTAATATAAACTCAGCATATAATGTATCAACAAAAAACAACCAGAAGACCATTCCTAATTTTACATAGATGATACCTTTGTGATCATCGGCTGCTGCGGCTGCACACTTGAAGTGTGAGGTGGTCCTGTAGTTGGATCCCTACCATAAGAAGGTGGACCCTGACGAGGCTGTTTATCCATTGGTGGAGGTATGTCTACCCGTGGATAGTAGTTGTCATATTGGTGCTGAGGTGGAAGAAATTGATTAGGTCCAAAACCAGATCCAAACCCAGGCCCACCACTTGGGAAACCTTGGGGAGATGGAGCACCCCATGGTTGGGGAGGTGGCATCTCCTGATTTGGTCGAGCATTTGGCATTTGCATCTGTCAAATGGAAAACAAAGTTGTAGTCGATAACAAGGAACTCTTGAGTTTATTTTATTATTTAGGGTCAAAAAAACCAGAATTGGTGTAATGGCCTAATGGTTAAATAACTAACCTCTGATTACGGGTCTAATAATCAATTTAAATAATTAATTTCATACCAGCTGGAACAAAACTGGTTAAATAAAATAACTTATTTACCCCTTTTCAACCCTAATTTGGCAGACTTCTACTTCTGTTTCAAAAACTCTACTTTTTCACAACAATGCAATTTTTGGTCATTTCACGATTTTATGTATTATTTATTTTAAATAGTTAAATATTGCCAAACAGGCACACATCCGATTATGTGATTATTGCAGCTTCAAACACCAGAAGCACATCTAAGCACTATATAACTATCACTAATTTTAATCAAATGACTATTTTATTATAACTCTTTTCTACAAGTCATGGTAATCTTCTAAAAAGGGACATCCAAACACCCCCTAAATGTTATGGGGAAACTATAGATTAGAACCATAACCTTGATTAAAACTATACTTAGCAATAGAACTTACTTGTGTCTCAAATATACCGATAACACTTCGATCAACTAAAAACTTTCTTAGATGAGTCGCAATCAGTTCCAAAGCCTTGCGGACACCAGTAGGATCCCCTTGTATCTCAACAACACTATCATCAGGTAGAGCAAAAATTGGGAGGTTTTCTGCAGAATCACATCAAATTAATTAAACCACATAAATACCATCTGAAAAAAAGCCAAACAAAGTGTAGATCTCACATACAGCTAGAGCTGACAAAAGGGCAGGATGATAATGGGTCAAAAAGCCAAGCAGATTAAAAAACATTTGTCCAAAATTTGAAGTTTTTGTGTAAATAATTAAAAATGTGACTACAAGATTTATATTATTCAAAATAATCCAACTTGTTGAAGTCATTAATTTAGGAGTTTTTATGTATTAAAATACACTTTGGGTGACTTTCAACAGTCCAACCGACTTTCTTTTTTGCTACTTTTTTTTAAGTTTGCCTGTTTGATACGTTTGAGATAAAAATAGGACTAGAATCAACTCACTTATGAGTAAGTGGGTCAAAATTGAATGGATGAGGCAAGAATCAACCAAAAAGGAAAATAAAAACAATACTCTCTAATGTTACCTCCTATAACCCGGATTTTACAATTTGAAGAATCTTGAATAGTCTTTATGGTGGCACCTTGCTTCCCTATCAAGCTTCCACCTTGTGCACCTGCCACCAGTAGCTTTGTGGAAATGGAAGCGGGGCCGCCAGGTGGGGCATGAGCAGAATCTTTGTCAGCGTCAACGACGCGTTGATGAACCTTCAGCAACCCATCAATTGCAGGAGGAATAGAAGCATCCGGTTCTTCCTTTGCAGATATCAACACCTAGCAAAAAAGCATTTACTAACTTAGTAACAACATATATCACAAAACCTTTGACTAATAAGATTACATTAAACAAAATCATGAGACAATGAATTTGTAACTAAATTATTAGCCACCCATTATTTCATCAAGAAAAAACATTAATAACTTCCATAGGACATTATTTAATTTATGCAGCATGTGTTCAGGTAGTGGACTTCATAACAGGAACAGTAAGCAGATGTGATAATAAGAAGACAAAGCAGCAACCAAAAGGACGGTAGAAAATAAGAAGATCCAAGTGAAATGAAATAAAAATGTAACTTTTGGACCCCGCCTCCTCTTTGCAAGTCAACTACACCTAAAAGAAGCTACAATTCATGTCATATGGCAATGGCAATGAATTATTCTGCTAATGTGTGAATTCTGAAGTACTGCATGTTTTGCAACCATGAATCATATAGTACAAAACAAGCATAATTTTATACAAATAGTTAGTTTTATTGCTACTTTTATAGTTATAGCCTAATCAATCTTTTATTGTGTTCATTAAATATTGTAGAGTATGCTCTTAGAGCAAACGGATAGTAATTAATATATTTGGATGTTTAACCTTAATCATACAGTAGAGAACATCAAAGAAATCAGTCTAAGTTAAAAACTTTACAATTCAATATGTTCTTGATCCTTAACTTACATATACCATGTTTTACTTTTTATTTAATTTTAGTTTTTTAATCTTATAAGATAACATCCATTTTTGGTGTTTTGTTTACTCGTTTGACTTATTTGACTATCAACATGTGGCAAGACATCAATCCATCCAGTTCTGAAGTTACCAGGTAACGTACATGCTTTTCAATAACTGATGAACTGCAATCTGAATCTTGGGCTCTTCTAAATGGAGCCACTTTGACAATTGACATGTTGCCTTAAATTTCAGAGAACCTGCACACATTCATTTAAGTTATCGGGATAACAAAAACTTACTTAGATTTAACCTGATTTCTTGTTAGGTGTTGATAGTTGTAATCTTCACTAATTTCATGTTTTCTCTTGTTGGCTGTTACATTTTAGTTTTCTTATACCTCAGTTTCTTATAGTTATAATTATATATGTATTTTGTAATAATATATTCTTTTAACAAACCACTTTAATTTTCATTCGACGGTGTTAGTAATTATATATGTATTTTGTTATAATATATTCTTTTAACATGGAACCATAGATTCATATATAGCACATAGATTCATAGAATAAAACAAATCGATCAACTAATAATGTGGAGACCTAAAAACACCAAAACCAAACTTATTTTGTGAGAAACTTACAGTTCTTTCATTAGTACCAGGAGGACCATCAAGGATTTTAATGCGCGCCCGTGTTTCTTCACAAGTTTTCTTTATGTATTCCCCCTTACGACCAATGATGCCACCAACTTTTTGCACAGGAACCAACATCCTGTAAACATTCTCTCCAGGCCACCCAGGCCATTTCTGTTCCACAACACCTTCTGCAGCAGCACCACCACCCTCCTCCACCTCAGCACCACCGTGTTCTTCTTCCTCGTTATCCTCAGCCTCTGCAGCATCATTACCATGTTCTTCCTCATTTTCATTCTCGGTAACTTGAACCTCAGCTGGAATCGAGTTCTCAGGCATTACCTCAGTGTCATGTACATTAATGTTATTAATGTTTTCTTCAGCCATGTTCTACAAACTCAAACAAGCAAAACCTGTTAACTCATTACCTTATGATTCTCACAAATAAATAGTTAAATTCATACAAACAAGATTTAAAATAAACCAAGTTTCTCATATGTTTCATTTTAGTCACTCAAACCTTTTTTATCTCATTAGTCACTCAAGTTTCACTTGTTGTTCCAATCTTGCGCAATTACCAGGTTAACATCTTATTTTATTTTGGATTCCATTTTATGAATACGATGAAAATGTTGGTTTACTCCTTTTGGATTTCACTTTCACCGTATCCATATACAATGAAAAAAAAAGTAACATGTAACCCGGTAATTGCCTAAGATTGGAACAACATATGAAACTTGAGTGACTTTTTGTCAACAAAAAAAAGTTTGAGCCACTAAAATGGAAACTATTATGTAAAGTTAACCCCTACAAATATGGACCAAAACCTAAAACAACTCATTTTAGATAAACTTACTAAAAACTAGAGCACTTTCCACAACTAAACACGCCAATGCCCTAAAACCCTAAAATGTGGTGTTTGTCGATTCTTTAGAACAATTACACGAACCCTAAACCGAAAACTACACCGAGTTATCAAAATTAATGAACATAGCAACGTCTTCAAGGTTTATATATAGTAAATCAAATCAATCGACGGATTGATTCCACAGAAAATGGTGATAACAACATGAAATATTAAGAACGATGAACGGATTCATATAAAAAATAAACAACAATACTGAAATTTAGGAGTGAGGTTACAGACTTACAAGTGTTTATGGTGGATTTGATTATGGATGATTTCGCAATTGAATGAGCGGGAGAGAGACGGCTGCGCGAATGTGGAGGGGATGCTGATTTATCTTTGGGATAATTTCTTTGCAGGTCCTTACAAAACTGATTTTATCAGTTTCACCCCCCGTACTTTTTCACGTGCAAACATGTCCTAGGTTAATAAATTGTTTACAACTAATTATCATATGCCATCAGGTCTTCTTGTGATTAGAGGGTTTTGCCATAAAGCTTTCCTATATAAGGTTTCCTTTCAAAGAATTAATGTGTTAAATGAGTACAAGAAATTTATCATTACATAATAATGTTAATTTTTAATCAAAGTAGTTAAGAGGGATGCATTAAAAACTTACTTTAGTCGACTTTCAACCTATTACCCATTTGACTCATTCCTTTTTAAAAATATAATATGAACAAATAAAATGTAACATAAATCAACCCAATTTTAAGATAATAACGGGTCGAAGTTATCACCTCTATACCAGCATTACATCCTTTCATCCTATCATCTTTCTGTATATGTAAAGTGAATTATTATTTTGCTTATGAAATTGTATTAGACACTTATGAAATATATGTTTCTTTCATCAACCGTATAGTACACGAGTACTAACCTAGTTGTTTATAACTAATTATCATATGACATCAGGTCTTTGGTCTGGTGGTCAGGAGGTTTTGCCATAAGGCTTTCTTCCTATGAAGGTCTCGGGTTCAATCCTCACAAGGTGCACTTCATAATTTTAGGAACACTCTTTGTGGCAGGACTTGAACTCTGGGCTATGAGGGGTTAGCGTCATCCTAACCGACATGTCGTTCTAGAAAAAAAAAACTAATTATCAGAGTTCAATCCAGAACACTAAATATTATGAGAATACGCATAATAAAATAAATCAATCACTTTTTTAATCTTAAAAAGTTTTAAAATATAATAAAATGACATAAATGTAATGTTTATTCGTTTTTCATGAAAATTCAAACAAAAAAATATAAACAAATTCCGTTTATACACATACTTACACATGTGTAGTTCATGTATATGTTTTTTTACATACACATGTGTAGAAAACTTTTAAATATATAAAAACACATGAAAAAAATAGTTTAATGGTTATATATATATAAACATACATATTTGTATATAAGAATTATAATAAGTTTTTTTACCATGCATAGATCCAAAAATTAAACGATTTAGGTTTGTTAATACTTTGTTCTCGCAGAACTTTTTTGTTCTGAAATGAACTTCTCTCTTATCATATATTTAAAACTATGTTAAAAACTCATGTATGGGTTAAATAAATTTAACTTATTTTAAACCAACAGTTTCTATGAAGATTTGTATGTTGGATGTCATCATTTATCGATAAAATAAAAAATAATGAAGATTTAATTATTATAAATAACAAATAATGAATATTTTAGAATTATAAAAATATATATTTTAAGATAAAATATAATTGAAATTTGTTTATGATTTAGTAATTTTTACGAAAATATTAGAATAAATTTAGATACTTAATTATTTAAAATCAATATTATTTAATATGAGAGAGAGTTATTTAATAAAAAAGAGATGTGAAAAAAAATATAGACTTCACCAATATATGGCATTCAAGTGACTAATTTATTTATTTAATAGATGAATCATTAAGGTTATAAATGTTGGAAATTTTGGACAAAAAAAATTATTTGTATTTAATTATAATATAATTATTATTTAGCTCGCGTGTGTTAGAGGATCACAACGAACTAAACCGTATAAAAAACGAAGCTAAGATGAATAAAATATCAATGCTCCAAGTGTCTGTTTGAAACTTAAGATGTGAGAACTTGCCCCATATTGGTGAGATGATGAAACTTGAGGGGTTTATAAGGGGGGAGCCCTTATATAATCATGTTACCTTATAAGGAATAACACCTACTGGCAGTCAGGAGGGTGCGAGGCACCCAACGCGCTCGCGCCCGGGCACGGGCGCGGACTCGGGAGGAGGGCGGTGGATGTAATGTGGTGTTTCGATCGACACAAGCTCGAGACGCGAGCTACTTGAGAGTTGCCTTAGAATTTTTTTTACCGGTTACGAGTGGTCTGGATTTAGTACCCGGGTACATGACAGGAGAGGTGGCGCGACATCCGGGCTTAGTGCCTTGTCTCTATGGTGTGCGTGTGGATCCGCGTACCCTCCGGACGAGCGTGCTGGCGTCCGAGCACTGTCCGCGCGGTTGAATGATGTATGTGTCCGCGTGGCATGCATGTCCGCGTCCGCGAACCTTGCCGGTCTCTATGACATGCGTGTGGATCCGAGTACCCTCACAGGCGCGGCGTGCTGGCGTCCGGGCACTATATGTGCGTCTGGGTGATGTTCGTGTCTGCAAACCTTATTGGGTGTCCGGATGGCGTGCCTGGTCGTGTTCACGAACCTATCCGGGTTGCCTGCCTGACCGTGAACTATCCAGGTTTCCGGATGGCGTGCCTGGCTGTGTCCACGAACTTATCCAAGTGTCCGGGTGGCGGGCCTGTCCGCATCCGCGTGACCTGCCAGATATCGCGTGGCGTTTCTGTCCGCATCTGTGTGACTTCCCGAGTGTCCGGTCTGCGTCCGCGTGCCCAGCTGGGCATCCGCGCGGACACTTACAATGATCCCTAATCCTATCTATACTATATAATAAATAAAGGTTTCTCAATATCACGTGTCGCCTCCATATTCATCCTTATAAAAATTTTCCCGCCTCTCTCTCATAATAAATACATTTTCATATTTCAATAATAATATATTTTTAAACAAATTATTATTATTTATACTAATAAAACTCGTTTATTTTTAATTATCTTATATTATAAGAAAGTTTGAAATGTAATTACTTAGCTTATGTTTTCAATCAAATAGTAAATAAAAGTCAAATTACATTTAATAGTATTTTATGTACTTTTTAAACTCAAAAAAATACTAATTTTTACATATTTTGTTATTTTGTTTTCTATTGTTAGTATATGTAATACATTTTTTCACATATAAGATACATATATACAAATTAAAGAATTTTATATACTGATATTTTTTCACTTTGTGTAGTACACAGGTTCTAAGCTAGTTTATACTAAAATAAGCTTTGCTAACCAAGTCTTCTAATTTTACTCAAATACTTAAAGATAATACCAAACAATAAACAAATAATAAAATAAAACAAGCATTAGACTCCTAGTAGGACTAACAAACGTGCAACTCAATCCAGTAAACTTGCGACTTCCTACTTGCACCCCGTAGACTATTAGACTATGACAAGATTAACTCAACATATTTAACGTTAAAATATGGATGGAGTTAATCAGTTGCATAAAAATAACAAATTTTATAAACTATGAGAATACACATAAAAAAATAAACTTTTTAATTAACACTGTAAAAAATACTAAACTATATGTCCGAAAATAACACAACTAAAAGTATTTATCTTCACTATAAAAAAAATTAAAAAATAATAAGAATACTTATCAATGCCAGTATGCCACCCATGTCTTTCACAGAGGAGTCAACTCCAAAATCTAGAGAGTTCCGCCACCTTAATTGTCAACTAAACCGCGTTCGTCTCCGATCTACATGATTTTTTGTTCCTCATTTTCTAATCCATTTAATATCTTTATATATACTAAAATAATTATTTTTAAGATAACAGATTTATCAATATAGGTTTAAGATATTTGAGACCTCATAAATACTTGAAAACTTGTTAAAAATTAATAAAATAAATTTTTTTTTCACTACCTTTATTATTAAAATACAAGATAAAAATGATTTATGTCTTTAATTAATTCATCTCTTATCTCTAAATTATTTCTTAAAAAAAATTATGCACATGTGTAAATGGTAAACACTTACACATGTGTAGATTTTTTTAATATATGAATACATGTAAATTTATATATGTACAATCATTTTTTTATGTTGTATTTTAATACTAAAGGCAGTAAAATCAACAAAAATGGTTTTGATTGGTTTTTTAACGAGTTTTCGCGAGTTCTCAAAATATTTAGGAGTTCTTAAATAATCCATTCCCTACCAATATAACCAAAGAATACGTGAATATGTTTTATGTACATGTTTTAAGTATCGTCAAATTTACCTCAAACATACGATACTTTGCTCACAGTTTGTTTATTTATTTCACCTTTCTATTTGGTTTTTGACTAGTTATAATTTATTTCATTAAAAGTAAATTATGTTTATACATTTTAAAACATTTGTAATCATATGGTAAAATATAGTCGTTGAGTGTAATAATTTCATATATGTATGTAGGGGGAGGATCAAATAATAAGTAATTTTCGCTAATAAATCTAAAAAATGACCAAAACGTTTAGAAACGATATCAAAGCGACGTTGGAGTCGTCTCGTCGAACTCTACCATCTTAGCTTTTAGGGTTTAGCTTTTAAAGTTTAAATTTTACGTTTGAATTTTAGGGTTTTAGCCTTATGGTTTAGACTTAGGGTTTAGTTTTTAGAGTTTAGATTTTATGGTTTAGGTTTTTTTGGGGGTGGGGGGTTTAGGTTTTTGGGGGTGGGTGGGGGGGTTAAGTTTTTGGGGGTGGGTTTAGGTTTTTGGGTGGGGGGGTGGGGTGGGAGTTTTAGGTTTTTGGGGGGTGGGGGTGGTGGTTTTAGGCTTTTTGGGGTAGGGTTGGAGGGGGGTTTAGGTTTTTGGGGGTGCGGGTGGAGGGAGGTTTAGGTTTTTGGATCCAGATTAGAGTTCGATAAGACTGTTTCAACGCCGCTGTAATGAGCTCAATCGGAGTTCGTTTGACCCATTTCTTAGCGTTTCTTAACGAAAACCAATTAATAATGGAACATTCCCCTATGTATGTATGTATAAGTATAAACTTATCAGAAATGCAAACTGTTTTCTAAATATACTAAAAATAATTATTTTCGTGATATTCTCTAATATTTAATATGTATTTAGAATATTATTTTTGATTTTATATATATTTTTAAGTTTTTTTTTCATGTATAATAAGTTATTTATTAAACATACACATTATTTTTCTACAATTATATTAGAATAAAAAAAGACAGCATATTGACATGGTATAAAACACTCATATTTTTAGATCTTTAAAATCCAACCAACTAGATAATGACATCAGTACATTTTATTATTAATAATAATTATGAATTGTTATAAATATTAAATAGAAATGAGGTCAAGATGATTCACAAACCTTTGACAACTTCCTGATTGTACGTGTCGTTAGAAAGATTTGGCACTTTTCCAAAGAAATAAACGACTAGTAATAATAGTTTTTTTTTCTATTAAAATCGATTCATACCTAAAACTTGTTTCATTTTTCTTATTATTATGTCACTCCTTGAATATTAGTAGTAGTTTTCTTTGTAATTCTTATCCTAGTAAATAAATAATTTTATTAGTTACGTGTTAACTTCTGATAAAGTTTAAATTTTTGTTTTTGAGTAATTAAATATCTAAAATTTATTATAATACTTTATTAAAATTACTAAATCATAAGAAAACGTCATTTATATCTTATCTTAAAATATAAGTTTATAATTCTTAAATTTTTATTATTTATTATTTATAATTCTTAAATCTTTATTATTTCTTAATTCACGAATAACTGGTGACATTCAACATAATTTTTTTTATAGAAACTGATGGTTACAACAAAATTAATTTATTCAACTCATATAATACATATGTTTCTAACCTAATCTTACTACTCTAATAAATGAAAATCTATTCAGTACACATGTCACTCTTTGTTTACTTCTCATCTTTATTTTCTCGCCCCTCTCTCCATATTAAATATTAGATTTTCTATTTCTCTCTCATATTAAATAATAATCTTTATATTAATAAATCTAATTACGAATACTTATTATTTAATTATAAATAGTTATTATATCATCAATAAAATGAACTAACATTTATCAATTAAATTAAAAAATTAATACTCAGTTGAAAAAAATATTTTAAAAACTAACTTAACAGATCTTATAACTGTCACGACAAATAACATTTTTTAAAAACATATTTTAACAAATGTGTTTGTTAACAAATTACATTATATTTTATTCAACCGATGTAATATACTGATTTATTCAACCTGTGTATTAGACGGGTTTTTAAAAATAAAAAAAAATTATTACTAAATATATAACATTTTATTTATTTAATCCGTGTAATACACGAGATTTTAACCTAGTATTTAATATACTAAATACTATATAAGTATCACATAAATAAAAATATCAATGGATGAAGTATAGTTAGTCTTTGCATCTTGTTTTGAAAATTAACAGTGAACAAGTCAAACCCAATACTTTATGGCTTCCTAATTCTTAGCATAGATGTCGCCAACTCAACTACACCATTCTCACGTACACGTATTCATATTATTTATATCCAAGTGAAAATATGATAATCATTATAATATAAATATGTCTTCGTTACATGAACTGTCATCGATCTGTTATTATAAACTAGTTATTTTTCATTCGTGTTTCGCGTCGAAAGTTTGGTCGTTTTTTCCTCGCGTAATGCAGATCGTTAAAATCGTAGAAGCGCATACCGATACTTGTTCCAATAATACCAATACCGACAATGATGTTATTTTCGGCTCGTCGAAAGCATAAAAGTGAATACCAATGCCGGCTCCGATAATACCTATACCGGCAACGATGTTATCCGCTCATAATATGTACAATTCCTACGATACCTCAATGGTAACGGCGTCCGCTATAGCCTACGATACAAAATAAAAACTCTATTTTAAATACAACTTTGTTTTCATAAAAAGTTATATCGGAATGTTGACGAATAAAAAACTAAAGACAATCGCACAATCCGTTTTAAAAAAAATTAATAAGCGAAAGTTATTACAAAAAGCGAAATCATTAGAAAATAAAACGGGTTAAAAACGTATATAGTATGAGGGGTGCAAAATAAAAATTAGAAAAAAATTAAAAAAATCAAACCTACTATTCATTTGATTATCCTTTAAACATAGATATAACTAGGTTGAAATCACGTGTATTACACGGATTGACTAAATATCATATTGTATATTAAGTAATAAAAAAATTAGTTTTTAAAAACTCGTGTTTTACACGGTTTTAATAATCTCGTGAAATAAAATATAATTTGTTAACACATACATTCGTCAAAATATGTCAAGAGATTTGTTAATATAAATATTAGTATTTTATTTAAAAATATATTATTATTAAAAGATAGAAATATATTTAATAAGAGAGAGACGGAAAAAAAATGATGAGAATGAATATGAACGTGACACATGACATCTCAAAACCTTTATTTATTATATAGTATAGATATAGATATAGATATGTATTTCTTCCATGAATTAAAATGTCTTAGTGAAAAATTTACAGGGTCACTCGACTATACAAAAAAGAATAAGTTGTTGTTTAGGGTAATCATATTTAGGTGTCTAAATTTTTAGAATTTAATTTTGTATGGTAAGGTTTTCTTATACAGGCGAAGTTACTATTTTAATATAACTACAAACAGTGGCGAAACTTGAAAAAAAAATGCAAGGAGTCGGGATTTTTTTTCCTATCAGGTGCCAGAACTTAATACCATTCGGTTGTGGGAGTCACGAACGGCAGGAAAGAGCAAGAAGGAGAAGAGGCCGGCGAACGGAATAGCTAACGTAGTTTCAAGCGGGGTTCGTGTAACGGGAGCAAGCATTCAAACAGGTAAACCCCGATTTCTATTCGTTTACATGTTTACTTTTGTTTTACTCGGATTAGGATTAGGGTTTGAAGTCCATGGCCGGCTTTAGGGAAGGTGGTCTCGGAGAAGACGACGACATGAAGGTGATGGTGTACGGCTGCGACAGATGTAGCAGGTGGCTAAGGGAAGGTGGGGCGATGATGGCGAATGGTGGAGTGGCCGGACAGAAGAGGATCATGGGTGTGAGATTTTAGTCGGCGACCGAGAAAAGGAGGGAAAGAGAGAAGTTGTCACGGTGCAACAGTTTTGAGGTGATGGCGCTCGATGTTTGTAGGGGAGACGTTTTATGGCAGCAAGCGGAGGGGGAGCAATGGGGATGGCTCGGTAGTGACACTACGACGTAGTGGTGTGCGGCTGTAATGGGTTAGTCGTACCCGTTGAAGGTGACCGGACGACAGGGACGAGAGGGATAGTGGTGTACGGGTGTACTAGTACCACGGAAAGATGGACTCGACTAGGAATTCACGTGAACGCACATGCACGCATGCATGCGGGGGAGAAGAACGGCTCGAGTACATACAAATCGCGAGGCCAAGTATTAATGTCGCGTTGTCATCGTTTATTCGGGGAAGCTACGTTTTTTACGTTACACGGCTGTGTATACGTGCATACATGCATGATTAGAAACCGGTTCGAGTACTCGGTTTCTAAGCGGGTCAAGGCGGTCCAATGTGCGAACTGTGGAGATAAGGGTTCTGTAAATCGGAAGGGCCAGTAATCAAGACCGAGTATTAAGGTTTATTTATTTATATGTTATGCAACATGTGTTTAGAACGTGTTTTGATCATGTGATCACGCGTTGTCAGGTTTGGGAATTTAAGCGTGGACGGATGAGTTGCAGAGTAAGGACTGAGGCTCGACATAATTAGTGAGTTTCTAATCCCCCTACTTTTAAACTTTATACTGTTTTTGGGGCTATTGTACATATTTACACGATGTATTTACTATTTTAATGAGACAAGGTTTTGAGTCTTAACCCGAGGTGTTATGTTCTAAAACTTTTTTAAATGAGTCGGAGGGTCAACGGGGTGTTTATGGGATTATGGGAGCTAGAGTTGAGATTTACTAATGGGTGACATGTTAAGGGCTAGTCGGGGCAAGTCGGGTTATAAGTTAAACGCTTATGAATATGTGTAAGATACATTATCCTAGTTATGTGTGTCGGGTGTAGGTGTAGTTAAGGAGTCATGTAAATAAATAGTGATTTTATGTGTTTTATAATTGTGTTGTGTGTTAAGTGCTTAATGTTGTGTGTTTTGTGTCGTTGTCCTTGTGGCACAACGATTGATGTGTTTACGTAGTCATCTTTATGACACGGCAAACGGGATTTGTGAAGGAAGAGGTCCTTCGGAGAGTCACCTAAGGTGACAATATTCAACAGGTTAATGATGAGCTCGGGGTGTGTCGAACGCCCTGACGAGGGTACAGTGATGAGGTACGTGTTTGTGTGTGTATATATATGTGTTAAATTGTATACAAGTGTTGAGTTATATTCATTATGCGTGCAATAATATTAATGCGATGTGTAGATGATATTTATGAAGCGAGTGGAGTTAGATTGACCGTCGTGTCTGGATGTTGCTGTGGTGTTTACAATTGTCGTGTCAGTTGATTTGTAATAGCCTTGGTCAAGGCTGAGTAAGTCGATGTCTAGGGATTTGTTGTGTTAACCAAGTGTCGAGTTAATGCATGTACTAGAGTATGAGTTATTAGTGTAGTAAGTTCGATCTATGTCCAGCGGGATTATTATTATTATGGGATGTGTGACACCCGGCATTTCCAGATTAATATCCGTAAGTATCTTAAACGCGTTTACGTAATTCATAAAATTCTATAATTAATATCCGTAAGTATCTTAAACGCGTTTACGTAATTCATGTTTTCTAATTTGACCTAATTTCGTGGATTAGGTCATTAAGTCTAGCAAAGGTCGTACGTTAGTCCAATTCATGGTAATTTTAAAAATTACCGTGTCACGTATACGCATAACCCGACTTATACTAATGTTGGTGACTAACCTAAATGCCCAAAATAATGTCCAAAGATCCATAAAACAAAAACTACATATGTTTAGACAATCAAATCTAAGGATTTAAAACACATAAAACACGTAATGACCCTTAACGGCAAAATTCATGTGTTTTACCGTTTACCGTCATCTTTAAATGTCCATACACGAAATTAATCATCTCTAAGACTTAAATAACATGAAAATAGATATATTATTTATGAAGACTAGTTAAATACCCTTAAAATAAGAAACCCTAAACCAAGTCAAATTACCGTTTCGAGCCGTAATCGAGATTTAACGCGTTAATGACCGGATAACCTACACTCTTAAACCACTAATCTACCTAATCACAAAACCCACCCCCTTTACCTCATTTCAGCCGAAAATCATCATGTGGGCCCCCCTCACACTCCATTTTCTTCATTCTTTGACTTTATGACTCATTACCATACCTTCTTTTGTAATAAGTTATCTAAACTCCATTTCATGTATCATTCCATTACTCATGATCAATTTCAAACTCTCCCACGTCTCTCTCTCTTCCTTTGGATAGCATACATACTAGACACACATCCACTCTTCATTCAAACTCATTCAAGAATCAATGGAAATTCAAGTGTCTATCAAGGAGATATAAGTGCTTTCAACGTGTTTTTACATGAACTCAGGCTTGGAACTACCTTCTATACCTTTTCCTTGCTTGGTAAAGGTGAAAATAATACACTTTCTTTATTCATTCTTTTAAATAAAATACAAGAAACATCATGTAAAAGTCATCATCCAAGAGTTTATGCTCAAAGAGTAGTTAAAACCATGATCCAAGACCTTTGAACTTGAGATCCTCAAAAACACATGGTCATACTTTATGAACCTCTTAAATACCTTAAACAAGAACTAAAATATGGTACAAACATGTTTTTATATAAAAAGATGGTAAAGAATATGTCTAGTTGGTGATTTGGTGCATACATGTAAAAATCATACGTATATGACTTTTAAAAACAAGACTTTTAAGTTTTAACTTGTTTGAACTTGGAATATAAATTTTTAAACATGTAACATATAAAAATAAAGTCTATATAAACTTAAAATGCTAGATCTAATATGAAACTATGTGAAAAACATGAAATCTAACATGAAGAAACTCTAAATTCTTGATTTTGAACATAAGTTGGAACTTGGACTTTAAACTCATGAATCAAGTGGTTGGTATACACAAATCTGGACTATGCACTTTAGAACATGTCATATCTAAACATAAACATCAACTATTTGGTAAACAAAAGTCAAGCAAGTACAAAATTTGAATAGTTGTTGAAATTAAGTGTTATAGAACCAAAACAGTGAGCTGACAGAATTTTAAACCAACTTTACTAGGCCATAACTCGGTTCATACTCACCCAAACATGTTGAATTTTTGGTCTATAATGAAGTATAAAGAGTCAGTAATTCAACCAAAGTGGTTTCACAAAATTTCGTTGAGTTTGGTTCTCCAAAATGGTTCTACAAGAAAAGGTATCAAGGCTGTCATTTTCGGCAGAAATTTCATGTCACTTTTGATGGTCATAACAAGTCCAAATAAGTTTATTCTACTTTCTAAAGTCATAATTTTAAGTATAGAACAAAATTTGTAGGGTCTCGGGTCATGAAAATGGGCTTAAGTCAGTCAACTAAAAAGAATTTCCCAAGGTACTCTAGAAATGAACACTGCTGACCACTCCTGCCCAAATAAATTTTTTTTAAAATACTTGAACATGTCATAAATTTTGATTCAGACTCCTGTAACCCTAAGACATGTATGTATCTTGGTATAAAATTCCATGACTAAACGAGTTCGTTTGGTCAATCAAAAGGACAACGCACGAACAACCTAAAATTCTAAAAACTTCCGACAAACTAAGGATACCTTGATTATACGATTTAAGAGAAATACCCATCAAAACCCTAACACGAGATATGAATAACAAATTATGGACACATAATTATACTTATAACGTCAAACTTGTATATATTTCATGGTTAAACACGTATACCTATCATGAAACTCAAAGCCAAGTCACCAACGGTTCGTCGGGTCGCATTTTCTAAACATGACTCTAACATCTTTTAGTCTAAGATATTGGATGGATTTTGTACATGATCGACTTGTATGTTGATACTAAATCTTAAGGTCATACAACAACTGTCACTATTTAGGTCACGGTTAGGACAGTCTTGCATACACATCGGCTTAGCTAGCACTTACACATTCAAAGCTCATCAGGTGAGTTCACGACCCCTTTTTGCTTTTAATGTTTTGTAAACTTCGGGGGAGAAACATACTTACATATCATGCTTTACATTATTGCTTAACACATTTGGAAACATTGTTGTTTCATACACTTGATAAAACATTGCAAACATTTTTATATGATAACAAGAAAACAAGACACTAACATTATGTTTTACATGAGGAGAGCTCTTAAAGTCCCCTGAACATCATCAACATTTGTAACCATTAGCTATAGACTTAGCCTAGGACTCTATGAATAGTACTATTGTGGGTGACGCCTCCAGTCATGGTTAGTCGCGCTAACCGGAACCTGAAGGGTCAAATGGCCGCATATTGTCATGTTCCATTCTCGTGGTAAAGCGAGGGAGGGGCATTCACCGGTTAGGTTTGGTTACGGTCTCATGTATGAACATAAGTATTTGTAAGACTAGCTAGTTTACGAATGGAACAATAACACTTGTTTTGTTTATCATATGCGCTTGGAATTATTTGTTTACAAGGAATTCATTATCATGTTTTCGGGGGAACTTGTTGTATGACGGTAAGGTCATGTACATGTTTTCGGGGAAAAATGCTTATTTTATGACGGTAGTCATCTACATGTTTTCTAGGAAACTAATTATTTTATGACAGTAAGTCATGTGCATGTTTTCGGGAGAAAACTACTTCTTTTATGATGGTAATGTCATGTGCATGTTTTCGGGGAAAACTACTTATTTTATGACGGTTAAGTCATGTATATGTTTCTCAGGTAACCCTTACCATGGCGCGGTTGGAATATGCTAGCTATGTTGGATCAATTCCTAGTAGCCGGAAGGGCATAGATTATCAACTCTCAAGTCTAGCGTTGATCTAGAAGAACTTAGATCATTGTATTACTTAATCTTAGTAATTGTATATGTACTCAAGTCTTAGAAATCAATATTAAATCTTCCGCTATTGTGTAATGAACCAATCGTTGCGACCTTTATTTATTTATTAAGTAAATAAATTTGAGGGTGTGACAGATTGGTAACAGAGCCAATTGTTTTAGCAAATTAGGTTTTCATAGTAACACCTAGTTTCACACCCCCATATTTTATTTACTTATTAAATAAATACAGGTTGTAACGATTGGTTCATTACACGATAGCGGAAGCTGTAATAATGATTTCTAAGACTTGATTACATATACAATTACTAAAACTAAGAAATACTATGATCTAAGTTCTTCTAGATCAACGACAGACTTGAGACTTGATATTCTACGTCCTTCCAGCTACTAGGAATTGATCCAACATAGCTAGCCTATCCCAACCGCGCCATGGCTAGAGGTCACCTGAGAAACATACTTAAAACTGTCAACACGAGGTTGGTGAGTTCACAAGTTATTATAAAGAGTTATCATAAACCCAATGTTTAAATCTGATCTTTTTGCCGATCAAAACTCTTTGTTAAACCTGATCATTTTAACCTGATCAGTACTCTTTCGTTTAAACCTGATCACCTTAACCTGATCAGAATTCTTTACTTTAAACCTGATCACTTTACCCTGATCAGAACTCTCTTGTGTAAAACCTGATCATTTTAACCTGATCAGAACTCTTTTGATAAACCTGATCACTTTACCCTGATCAGAACTCTTTTGTGTAAAACCTAATCATTTTAACCTGATCAGAACTCTTTTGATAAACCTGATCACTTTACCCTGATCAGAACTCTTTTGTGTAAAACCTGATCATTTTAACCTGATCAGAACTCTTTTGATAAACCTGATCACTTTACCCTGATCAGAACTCTTTTGTGTAAAACCTGATCACTTTACCTTGATCAGAACTCTTTTGTGTAAAACCTGATCATTTTAACCTGATCAGAACCCTTTTGTGTAAAACCTGATCATTTTAACCTGATCAGAACTCTTTTGTGTAAAACCTGATCATTTTAACCTGATCAGAACCCTTTTGTGTAAAACCTGATCACTTTACCCTGATCAGAACTCTTTTGTATGCATTACCAATGAATATGATTACTAATCCGATCTATTGACCCCATTTGTAAGCTTGCAAGGAATACAAAATAGTATGTAATGTATGAGACCGTAACCAAACCCCAACTTTATGTGCCTCCCCTCGCCTTTCTGCGAGTAAGACAATATGCGGTCATTCGGTCATTTTGACCCCTGGTTAGCGCGACTAACCATGACCGGAGGCGTCACCCCCAATAGTACTATTCATATAATCCCGGGCTAAATCCATAGCTAATGGTTACTAATTTATTACGAGGACTTTAAGCGCTTTATTGTTCCCTCAATACATACATACGGTCAGATCATTAGTTCCATTCATTTATACACAAAAGTCTTTTACAAGTATGTTTCCACCCCAAATCATTTCAAAAACTTAGAAAAAGGGGAATTAGTGAAACTCACCTCGACAGTATGAATGCTAGCAAATATTTGAATGACGGCAGATTCGCCTATCCGTATCCTAATTACACAAGGATAACATACACGTTTAGACTACCCTTCTTAAACGTAATTTGTTCACCCGACTTAGCAGTTCTGATTGCTTTTGTTTTAATTATCTTTTTAGTTTTTCCCAACACTTGGTTCATTATGAAAATAGTTCTGAGTTACTGCCTTATGGGGCTGATGAACATGTATCGAAACTTTCTTAGTTTCGATTGAACAGAACAGATGTCGAAACTTCCTAGTTTCGACTGAGTGAAATAGGTATCGAAACTACCTAGTTTCGATTGGCAAGAATAGTATCGAAACTACCTAGTTTCGATTGTACACAGGTATCGAAACTTCCTAGTTTCGATTGAGGAATAGATATCGAAACTCCTAGTTTCGATAGAACAACCGGTATCGAAACTCCTAGTTTCGATTGAATAACTGGTATCGAAACTCCTAGTTTCGATCAATAGGTATCGAAACTCCCAGTTTCGATTGACCAACAGGTATCGAAACTATAGTTTCGATACCTGCACTTTGATTTACAGAATTCACTCTGTATATTTTTATGTTCAAATCTTGAGTTTGACAAAGTTTTCTTGTTATCTTACTTGCGTTTGAACGATTTGTATGTTTAGTTACGGTTTTAAAGCAAATAATATGGATGGTATCGAGTTTTTACCTCAAACCGAGAATGGCGATCTTTAGAGAAAAACAGAGAAGTAGTCTTGAATCTTTTGCTAAGCTTTCTTCAAGAACACTTGAAATTCTCCTTATGACACCGAATTATGGTGATTTTCGCTTTAAAACTGGACTTCGATTTGAAAGGAAATTGGGAATTTGCCGTAAGAAAAGAGAAGGTTTGAAAGGAATGGTGAAGTTTCGACTGAAGGGTATAGTTTTTATCTGAATCAAAGTGAATCAGGCAAGTGGGAGCATGGCTCCCCTGACTCTCGGCCAAGAAAGTCAAGAAGTGGGTTTGGGGTTAATGATAACAATTTTAATCATTAATTTATTAATGATATTAGTATCTATTAGAGTTTTAAAGGGGTAATTTAATTCAGTTTCGATTCTTCACGGTATTATAATTTTTAACCATTTTATGGCTCGTTGAAGAAAATATTAGAATCTTGGCTCAACGTAAATTTTGTGTAATATATATATATATATATATTTTTCTGGTTATTTTATTTAACCATTTACGTTCGCATTAAGTCGGGTTATCCTGCTTACTTTTTCTAGTAACTCTTTACGGTTTACTAGACTTGGAACAAACTTCTTTGCTAGACTTCTTGACTTTACTTAGTCAAAATAAAATATCAGGAAATAATAATTATGAACGTGCGTTTATGAAATGTGGATATTGACCTGAATTGCTGGGTGTCACATTCTCCCCATGTTACAGAGAATTTCGTCCCGAAATTCAGTTCTTGTCACTCTGACTTGGAGTGTTTGTAAACAATGACGGGTACTTGGATTTCATTTTATCTTCCCGCTCCCACGTATACTCGGGGCCGCGCTTTGAATTCCAACGTACCTTGACCAGCTTAACACGGCTGCGCCTTGTTCTCTGAACTTTCCAATCTGTGACTTCCATTGGTTCCTCAATGAAGTGCAACTTGTCGTCTATGTGAATCTCATCAGGCGGTATTATTAATGTGTCGTCTGATAAACACTTCTTGAGATTTGATACATGGAACGTATCATGTACATTGCTTAGTTCTTGTGACAACTTGAGCTTGTAAGCTACAGGGCCAACCCTAGCCAATATTTCAAACGGTCCAACGTACCTAGGGTTAAGCTTGCCACGGTTGCCAAATCTTGCAACTCCTTTCCAAGGTGAGACCTTTAACATGACTTTGTCTCCTACTTGAAATTCTAAAGGTCTTCGTCTGTTATCCGCGTAACTCTTTTGTCTGTCGCGGGCGGCTTTCAGACGATCCTTGATTTTGAAAATCTTATCTGTGGTCTCTTGAATAATTTCAGGACCGGTTAAATGTTTGTCGCCAACTTCTGCCCAACATAGTGGTGAACGACATTTTCGACCATACAAAGCCTCAAACGGAGCGGCTTTGATGCTGGTATGGTAACTGTTATTATATGAAAACTCAGCTAGTGGCAAATGAGTATCCCAATTTCCACCGAAGTCAATTGCACACGCACGGAGCATATCCTCTAAGGTTTGAATGGTTCTTTCACTTTAACCATCTGTTTGTGGATGATATGCCGTGCTCATGTCAAGACGTGTGCCCATGGCTTCTTGTAATGATTTCCAGATTCTAGACACGAATCTGCTGTCTCTATCAGAGATAATAGAAATTGGTACTCCATGCCTAGCCACAATTTCCTTGATATAAAGCTTTGCAAGTTTCTCGGTTTTATCCGTTTCTTTGATGGGTAGAAAATGAGCTGATTTCGTCAGACGATCGACGATTACCCATATAGTGTCATACCCGCTCGACGTCTTGGGTAACTTTGTAATGAAATCCATGGAAATCTGTTCCCATTTCCATTGAGGTATCTCGGGTTGTTGTAACAATCCCGACGGTTTCTGATGTTCTGCTTTTACTCTTGAACATGTCAGGCATTTACCGACATAAATAGCAATTTCTCCTTTCATGTTCGGCCACCAGTAGAATTCTTTCAGATCTTTATACATTTTATCCGAACCTGGGTGAATGGAGTACCTGGACTTGTGGGCTTCGTCCATAACCAACTCCCGTAAGTTACCAAAACATGGCACCCAAATTCTATTCATGAAGTATAAAGTGTCATCTGACTTTGGTTCCAACTGCTTTATCATTCTTCGTAAAGCTTCATTCTGACTGTTTTCTTCTTTGATTGCTTCTTGTTGTGCCATCCGAATTTGAGTCGTGAGACTCGTATGAATTGTCAATTCTAGGGCACGAACACGGAGTGTTTTAACTCGTTCTTTACGACTTAAGGCATCTGCTACGACGTTTGCCTTACCAGGGTGATACTTGATATCACAGTCGTAATCATTCAGTAGTTCTACCCAACGACGTTGCCTCATGTTAAGTTCTTTCTGATTAAAGATGTGCTGGAGACTCTTGTGGTTTGTAAAGATAGTACATTTCGTACCATATAAGAAATGTCTCCAAATCTTGAGTGCAAACACGACAGCACCCAATTTCAGATCGTGAGTCGTATAATTTTTCTCATGTACTCTTAGCTGTCTGGATGCATACGTTATGACTTTTTCTTCCTGCATCAATACACATCCCGGACCTTGGTATGATGCGTCGCAGTACACGATGAAATTGTCAGTTCCTTCGGGAAGGGATAGGATTGGTGCACTGCAAAGTTTTTGCTTCAGCAATTGAAAAGCTGATTCTTGTTTATCAGTCCAATCAAACTTTTTGTCCTTCTGGGTTAACGTGGTCAAAGGCAAGGCTATCTTTGAAAAATTCTCGATGAATCGCCTGTAATATCCTGCCAAACCCAGAAATTGACGCACCTCAGTCGGAGTTCTTGGTGCTTCCCAGTTTTTGATAGCTTCAATCTTGGATGGATCCACATGGATACCCTTCTTATTAATGACATGTCCGAGAAAGTGAACCTCTTGAATCCAAAACTCACACTTAGAGAATTTAGCATAAAGCTTCTCATTCCTGAGTAGTTCCAAGATTAATTTCAAATGATGTTCATGTTCCTCCTTGGTTCGTGAATATATCAATATGTCATCGATAAACACAATCACGAATTTATCCAAGTACGGCTTGCACACGCGGTTCATGAGATCCATGAAAACAGCTGGTGCATTAGTCAAGCCAAATGGCATAACTAGGAATTCGTAGTGACCGTAACGAGTCCTAAAAGCCGTTTTTGGTATATCTTCTTCCTGAATTTTCAGTTGATGATACCCTGATCGTAGATCAATTTTAGAATAGAAACTGGAACCTTGAAGTTGATCAAACAAATCGTCTATTCGAGGAAGAGGATACCGTTTTCTGATTGTCAGCTTGTTCAACTCCCGATAATTGATGCACCTTCTAAAGGTTCCATCCTTTTTCTTTACAAACAGGACCGGAAATCCCCATGGTGAGAAACTCGGTCTTATGAAAGAATTACTCGGCGAGGTGTCTAAGTTTTTGTTGTATGTTGGGTAGAAATGAAAAAGTATGAAAATGAAACTTTATGTTTGTCCCTCTTATGCTTTTCGAAAGCATTTTCCCGGACTAAGACTTTTCTCTTATTTCAGGTTTCATCTTTTCTATGATTTTCCTCTCCATGTGCCTTCATGGAGCTAGGAATTGATGTTCCTTGGGAGCTCTTATTTGCGAACTTCGAGTCTAATCACCACTTTACACCTTTGCTCGCCCTACCTTTCGAGGCAGACTAGCCTTTGGGTTGTAGCGTCCTGATATGTAAACTCATGTCTCGACTACCATACCTTCAAAGTATGTAAGCCATACGAAGTTTGATGTTTGTTTGGGATATTCATATTCCGTCTAGCTGAGGGAATGAATAATAGTACTGTAAGAATGGTCTCATCGAATTAGTGTTTTCCCCAAAATGGGCTATGGGTTTGTCAACTCATTAAGTTGGCAGAAAGAACTGATAGTCAACTATTAGTCATACGGTGTGTATGCACTCCATTAGTGTTTGAATGGTACTTTGGTGACTTACTATTACGTATTCCACTCATTCAGATTATAGCCTTAAAATCCTTAGCATAAGGATAAACTTGAGGTAATGAGTGTTGAACGTCGAGACTTTTGTATTCTAACTGAGTCTACTCTAAGAGATCATTTCTTAACAATAGATGCTCTAGAGCTTCCCAATTATTGAAAACTAGGAGTGAAAGATGCAATCACACATCTTTTCTAGGCTAAATCTGGGATCCATCCAACAAGATGAACTTTGAGGAAGTGCGAGTACAAAAGAGTAATAGATTATTCTTCTCAACTCTTTGTGGACAGTGGCCTGTTGTGAATAGCTCGAGCTTACGTCCTTTATGCATATCATGAACTAATGAGATTAGCATGAAATTCCGCATTTGGGACTCCTTTAAGAGTTTTGCATGTCGTTTTGGTTAGTGCGACAATAGTTGTAAGTCCACACTTAGGTTTCTTTGGCATTCGCTTGAGCATCAACCCCCGGCTTATCCATTGCAGAGAGAATAGTTAGACTTAAAGGTATATTGAATGTCAATGGCTGCGAGAGCAATCCTGTTTGACCGACATTCAGAAATGTCCGATTTCCTACTTGTCTCATGGCGAGCTTCCACAATATCCATAGGTGCCATGTGTATGCGGGTCGGAATAATATCCTGCCCTATTACTGAAGTTAGTGCATAACACTCTTGGCGTAACTTTCAATCAATTGTGAGATTGAACTGTATGATGGATCCTGAGATTATGCTATAATCTCCCACAATAGTTGTGCAATTACTGTAAGTGTTAGTTGTGGTAACGCTCAATTTGAAGCATTCCTGACAAGTAGAATCTCAAAGAGTGAATGTGCGAATTTCTTCGTCATTCAGGATTTACTAAGGATTGGTTGAATTCAATTTGAATTTCTCTCGTTCCTCCAAAACTAGGAGAATGCTTTGTGAGCACCAAATTGAGAAGTCTGATTTGTTGAGATCCAATCCTTAATCAAGTGATTGAGAACATGAGTTGATTATCAGCTTAGACAGCAAGACTCACTAAAGTTCCCATGCACTGCAAATTATGATTACGTGTGCACCCGTAATGATGATTTGCCTTGCCTGGTCCCTATAGTGTTTCTTCTATCCCTAGCTTTTAATCAAAAGTGATTTGAAACGATCATTAGATTGCGTTTGCTCATTTGTACAAGAGTGTGTATTGTTTTATCGGATTACTGTTAATTACGTGTACCAATACTCATGAATCTGCCGAATATGGCAGTTGTCGGATGAGGCTAAGGGTAGAGAGGCACCACCAGTGTCTCTTAAAAAAATGTGCATGGTGAAATTCAGGCACTATATGTTGGGCAGAGATCCTCAAACGAGTGTCGAGCAACTCATGCTCCAAGTCTGTATATATGCATGGATCCACATGATCCTGATGTATGTCCGGGTCTCCTGACCCTTGGAGTTCTCTCCCATTTAGTCCTGCTTATTCACCTTGAATTCCCTTCTGTCTGGGCAATCATGCCAGCCATATATCATGGCGAGAGTCTAGGCATCCGTTCCGACAACTTATGAAGGAGAGTATTTATATCGCAAATACGTTAGAAAGATAGTTGCCTCCATGGCTGGAGTAGTTGTGGTGCAGGTATAGGTACAGATTCTGGTACGAGTTCAACCTGTTGTGATACCAAGATCGGTAACTGACGATCGCCGCCGTCATCGTTCAAGCTCAGCTCGTAACTCGATCTTCTAAGGTTGCAGTATGCTGAGTACCCGTTATTCTTGACTCGTAACCCGAACAATAACATGTTGTAAGTATTTATTATTTTCACATCGTTGTATGTGTTTAAGTGTTCATTACATGTGCTATGTAATTGTATTAGTGTAGCTAATGGTACCCTAGTGTAACTCCATACACTAATAGTCTACACAAATTGTTCGGCAACGGTTGGAATTCCTATGCTCAAGTCTTGGGTGTTTTTAGTGTGATGCAAGTCTTAGAAATCTTGGTCCCTAAATGAGTCCGGTTAGAGCCTAGGTATCACTAAGGACACCTAATTCGCTAAAACCATTGCTCTGATACCAATCTTTCACACCCCCATATTTTATTTACTTATTAAATAAATACAGGTTGTAACGATTGGTTCATTACACGATAGCGGAAGCTGTAATAATGATTTCTAAGACTTGATTACATATACAATTACTAAAACTAAGAAATACTATGATCTAAGTTCTTCTAGATCAACGACAGACTTGAGACTTGATATTCTACGTCCTTCCAGCTACTAGGAATTGATCCAACATAGCTAGCCTATCCCAACCGCGCCATGGCTAGAGGTCACCTGAGAAACATACTTAAAACTGTCAACACGAGGTTGGTGAGTTCACAAGTTATTATAAAGAGTTATCATAAACCCAATGTTTAAATCTGATCTTTTTGCCGATCAAAACTCTTTGTTAAACCTGATCATTTTAACCTGATCAGTACTCTTTCGTTTAAACCTGATCACCTTAACCTGATCAGAATTCTTTACTTTAAACCTGATCACTTTACCCTGATCAGAACTCTCTTGTGTAAAACCTGATCATTTTAACCTGATCAGAACTCTTTTGATAAACCTGATCACTTTACCCTGATCAGAACTCTTTTGTGTAAAACCTAATCATTTTAACCTGATCAGAACTCTTTTGATAAACCTGATCACTTTACCCTGATCAGAACTCTTTTGTGTAAAACCTGATCATTTTAACCTGATCAGAACTCTTTTGATAAACCTGATCACTTTACCCTGATCAGAACTCTTTTGTGTAAAACCTGATCACTTTACCTTGATCAGAACTCTTTTGTGTAAAACCTGATCATTTTAACCTGATCAGAACCCTTTTGTGTAAAACCTGATCATTTTAACCTGATCAGAACTCTTTTGTGTAAAACCTGATCATTTTAACCTGATCAGAACCCTTTTGTGTAAAACCTGATCACTTTACCCTGATCAGAACTCTTTTGTATGCATTACCAATGAATATGATTACTAATCCGATCTATTGACCCCATTTGTAAGCTTACAAGGAATACAAAATAGTATGTAATGTATGAGACCGTAACCAAACCCCAACTTTCTGTGCCTCCCCTCGCCTTTCTGCGAGTAAGACAATATGCGGTCATTCGGTCATTTTGACCCCTGGTTAGCGCGACTAACCATGACCGGAGGCGTCACCCCCAATAGTACTATTCATATAATCCCGGGCTAAATCCATAGCTAATGGTTACTAATTTATTACGAGGACTTTAAGCGCTTTATTGTTCCCTCAATACATACATACGGTCAGATCATTAGTTCCATTCATTTATACACAAAAGTCTTTTACAAGTATGTTTCCACCCCAAATCATTTCAAAAACTTAGAAAAAGGGGAATTAGTGAAACTCACCTCGACAGTATGAATGCTAGCAAATATTTGAATGACGGCAGATTCGCCTATCCGTATCCTAATTACACAAGGATAACATACACGTTTAGACTACCCTTCTTAAACGTAATTTGTTCACCCGACTTAGCAGTTCTGATTGCTTTTGTTTTAATTATCTTTTTAGTTTTTCCCAACACTTGGTTCATTATGAAAATAGTTCTGAGTTACTGCCTTATGGGGCTGATGAACATGTATCAAAACTTTCTTAGTTTCGATTGAACAGAACAGATGTCGAAACTTCCTAGTTTCGACTGAGTGAAATAGGTATCGAAACTACCTAGTTTCGATTGGCAAGAATAGTATCGAAACTACCTAGTTTCGATTGTACACATGTATCGAAACTTCCTAGTTTCGATTGAGGAATAGATATCGAAACTCCTAGTTTCGATAGAACAACCGGTATCGAAACTCCTAGTTTCGATTGAATAACTGGTATCGAAACTCCTAGTTTCGATCAATAGGTATCGAAACTCCCAGTTTCGATTGACCAACAGGTATCGAAACTATAGTTTCGATACCTGCACTTTGATTTACAGAATTCACTCTGTATATTTTTATGTTCAAATCTTGAGTTTGACAAAGTTTTCTTGTTATCTTACTTGCGTTTGAACGATTTGTATGTTTAGTTACGGTTTTAAAGCAAATAATATGGATGGTATCGAGTTTTTACCTCAAACCGAGAATGGCGATCTTTAGAGAAAAACAGAGAAGTAGTCTTGAATCTTTTGCTAAGCTTTCTTCAAGAACACTTGAAATTCTCCTTATGACACCGAATTATGGTGATTTTCGCTTTAAAACTGGACTTCGATTTGAAAGGAAATTGGGAATTTGCCGTAAGAAAAGAGAAGGTTTGAAAGGAATGGTGAAGTTTCGACTGAAGGGTATAGTTTTTATCTGAATCAAAGTGAATCAGGCAAGTGGGAGCATGGCTCCCCTGACTCTCGGCCAAGAAAGTCAAGAAGTGGGTTTGGGGTTAATGATAACAATTTTAATCATTAATTTATTAATGATATTAGTATCTATTAGAGTTTTAAAGGGGTAATTTAATTCAGTTTCGATTCTTCACGGTATTATAATTTTTAACCATTTTATGGCTCGTTGAAGAAAATATTAGAATCTTGGCTCAACGTAAATTTTGTGTAATATATATATATATATATATTTTTCTGGTTATTTTATTTAACCATTTACGTTCGCATTAAGTCGGGTTATCCTGCTTACTTTTTCTAGTAACTCTTTACGGTTTACTAGACTTGGAACAAACTTCTTTGCTAGACTTCTTGACTTTACTTAGTCAAAATAAAATATCAGGAAATAATAATTATGAACGTGCGTTTATGAAATGTGGATATTGACCTGAATTGCTGGGTGTCACACCTAGGCTCTAACCAGACTCATTTTGGGACCAAAACTTCTAAGACTTACGTCACATTAAGAACACCCAAGACTTGAGTGTAGAATTTCTAACCGTTGCCGAACAACTTGAGTAGAGCAATAGTGTAAGCTGTCACACTAGGGTCTCATTAGCTACACTAATACTTAATACAATTACATGGCACACGTAACGAGCACTTAACACGTATAACAATGTGGAAATAGAAGACACCTACAATGTTTCTCAACAAAGTTTCACTATTCGGATTACGAATCAATGATGATGGTTACTCAGAACACTGTAACCCCAGGAGTCTGCTTTCTCTTATGTCATATGATTGCCTCCATTCGATACAGTATACATACTCTTTTTCATGATTTGCTGGGTTGGATGAGAAAAACCTTCGCCATGAGGTATGCCAGACAGGAGTCCCTGATCTGGTGGGAACCCGAGGTGGAGAAGCAGGACTAAACGAGAGATAACTTTACGGGTCTGGAGACCCAAATACCCATCGGGATCATGTGGAACCACACATACATACAAACTTGGAGCATGAGTTGCTCAATACTAAATTGAGGACCTCTTCCCTAAACATAGTGCCTGACTTCCACCATACACGTCGTACTATTATTAGAAGGCACCAATTGTGCCTCTATACCATTAACTCCATCCAACAATAGCCTTAGTCGGCTAATCCATGAGTATTGGTACACATGCCTAAGAGTAAACCGATAGAACATACACACTCTTGCGCGAGAATACAACACGATGACATGATTTAATGAACATGTCAAATCCCTCTGACTGAGAGCTTGGGATATGAGAAACACTATGGGGACCATGCAAAATAAATTATCATTGCAGGTGCACACGTAATCATAATTTGTCGTGCATGAGAACTGTAGCTAGTCTTACTGTCCAAAGCTAGTGTTCATGATTAACCCGTATTCCTAATCTCAAATCCCTAATCACTCGATTAATATCATCATAACCGCCAGGGTTGAACCAAAAGGGCATCAGGCGATGTGATGGGCTACGACAAGTGACATGGAAATATTTGTATCATCTCTTTTATCTTCGAATTCTAATGAATCCAAAACTCTCATCGAGATTTCATTGACATGAAAATTCTTAACTAAAACTTTGAAGAGATCAATTCTTAGTAATTCGACTTCAATATTTAGACCGAACTCGGAAATTATTTGTGGAGTACTAATTCAACTTTTGAGATTGCGCAATAGATTGCCTCTTTTCGACCTTAATAAAAGTATAACAAGATTATACTCAAATTAAAGAGAATAAAATGCTCGATTTTATGGTGTAACTTTTTAAAAAAAATAATGACGTATAATAAAGTTATGCTTGTTTTAAAAACAATGGGGGAACTTGTAAAAAGTCAACAAGTGAAGGCTATTCTAATTTTACTATTTTCAGAATTTTCCACGCTTAAAACAATCACATTTGATTTTAACCCTTAATTTCCTAGATTAACGTTTCAAAATTTTTCCTACGCTTCACACCAAAAAAATCATTTGCATTTAAAACTTCATATATATATATATATATATATATGTAGGGGTCGGTTCTCCTAAGAAGCCCTATTAGGCTGAGAAGGCTAAGAAACAATCTAAGCCTTCTATTCCTTTGATCAATGGATGAGATTCCCCTTGCTAATTTTAATGACAAAAACTTAAATTTAGGGGTAATATTGTCAAAATTACAAATCAAACAATCTTACTTTCCCCGTCTTTCTTCCACTTCATTCTGGGGTTTCAAAAACGAACGCAAATCAGTGCCTGCCCCTTCCTCGTAGGGTTTCAATCGCGAAGTCAAATACAGTCCCCCTTCCTCCTAAGGTTTCAATCGATGAAAGGAATCCAAAAGGCACAGGCTAAAAATCCAAAAAAAATAACGAAAGCCTCCAATCGTGAGTTCTTAATCTACATTGTGCTGCTATTTTTACAAGATGGTTTTAAATCGTCTGTTTTACATGTTTTTTTTACAGGTAAAGAACTAATTAGCCGGAAAAAAAATGTAAAAGTGTCACCAAAGGCAAATGCGTTGGGATCCAAGAAACAACATAACGGTATGTGGTGGGTAATATTGTTTGCGAATGCAAAATTGATATTAAACACAAAAGGCGCTAGAAATTGAGTTCGTGTCTTGTGTTTTCATAATGATATGATTATTTTTAAGTGGTTATGTGCTGATATGGTATATTTTGATAATGTGCTAGATTGTGTGATATTAAACTATAACATCATATTTTTAAGTGGCTTGTCTATGTTTATATGTGTGATCTAAAATTGTGCTGGATATGATGTGCTTTTTTTTGTAGGATTTTAATGTATAGATCTCATTTTGTACTAGATATGATATGATATGCTGATATGGTATATTTTGATGATGTGCTAGATTGGGTGATATTAAACTATAACATCATATTTTATGTTTATATGTGTGATCTGAAATTGTGCTAGATATGATGTGCTGTTTTTTTTGGTAGGATTTTAATGTATAGATCTCATTTTGTACTAGATATGATATGATGTGCTGATATGGTATATTTGAAAACACCAGTACTTGTTACAACCATGTAAAACAACACATTTTTTGTTAACTGTGCTAAACACAATTAAATTAAAGGTTTATTCAAACCGGCACATATATTTGAAAACTTCCTTTGAAAGGTTTATTCAAACCAGCACAATACAGAAAACCATTACAAAATTAAACACAATCTAGCACATCATCAAAACATACCATATCATCACATAACCACTTCTAAAAAAAAAACAATAACATCGTATTATGAGTTATAAAAGCACATCATCAAAATATATGTGCTGTTTACTAATTTTGGAATGTTTTAATTTCAGAAATACATATTATGTGAATTCCTTAAAACAGAAGAACCATCCATGTATACAAAGATTATAAAAAAGCACCATTTGTGCTAAACATGCCATGGAGGACTTCAGATAATTTTAAGGATTATGGTATATTTGCAATTAGGCACATGAAAACTTACATTGGTCAGCCTCTAAATTAATAGGTTGGTGGATTGTCAAAAGAATCGGAAGGAAAAAACAAGAACTGAATGACTTAAGATACAAGTATTTGACAAAAATACTTTTATCCGACATCAAATTCGTAAAGATAAAGTGCTAGAAATGTTGGAAAAGTATGAAGATTCAGAGAAATCTAAAAGAGAAGAGTTGAAGAAAGATGTTGAAACCAGAATAAATGAAAGACTGAAAAGCTGTGTAGGGTTGGAATGAAATGTGTATGTGCTGTTTACTTGGTGGGTTATTGAGTTTGGAAAGATACAATACATTTTATGTTTATTATGGTGGTGTATTTAGTGGGGAAGATACAATTTGATGTTAATATGATATGATATGAAAAAATACAATTTGATGTTATTGTGGTATGAATATGTGGTGTTTTAACAAATTGGTTTAATCATTGTTAAAATTGTATGGTTTTATGATACAAATTGTGCTTGTTTTTTAATCGTTGGCTTACATAATTAGTGTTAAAACCGCTGGTTTTTTTTATACATAATGGTGTGTTTTAGAATATTTTGGTTTAAATATACTGGAGTTGTAAGAAACAGTACAATCAAGTTAAAATTGTGTGAGTTTATGATATGATACAAATTGTCCTTGTTTTTTAATAGTTTGCTTTCATAATGTGTTAAAACTATGTTGGTTTTTATACATAATGGTGGTTTATAATAAACATAAGGAGATGGAAAATTTTAAAGTACTCGATTGTAACATCAACACTATCAAAGCGCCAAGATAATGCAATAAAAAGTACCACAAACCACCAAGTATATGCAAATCTTTTAAACATCCAAGTATATGTAAATCATGTAACTCTTATAAACATACAAGTATATGTAAATCTTATAAACATCTTTAATTGTATATAAAAAAATGTATCGTAAAAATCGAATAAGTAAATCTTATAAATTCTTCGAAACAACACTAGTTGATCTCTTAGAACCAGCATCAATTGCTCTTTAGAACCAGCATCAACCAGCACCATGTGTTGTATGAGAACCACCATTAACTGCTGTATGAGAACCACCAACAGTAGAACCCACACCAAGTGAACCAGAAGCAACACCGTCTGAAAAAACATACCAACACTAGGCTTGGATGAAGATGCAACACTAGGAGTATAGTACATCTTACCGGTACTAAGACATATACGCACACCTGAAATATAAAAAATAAAACAACAATTTACGAGAAGAACAAAAACAACAAAATTTAAACAGAAACTAGCACAAATTATAAACCAGCACAAAAATATAAATCAAGACATATACTAGCATAAAAAGAGCACATTAAAACAGAAACTCGCATAACTTATAAACCAGCACATAGAAGATGACATTTGGTATTTGCTAACAATAAACAAGAACAATTTATAAAACATGTAATATAAAATTTATGTAATAACAATAAACCAGCAAAATAACAATTTCAACCACCATAAAACTAGCACAAACTTAATTGTGTCACATTCAACACTTTCAACAATTTAAACCATCACTAAACCAGAACAATCTATTAAACAATACATATAAATTTTATGTAATAACAATAAACCAACACAATAACAATTTAAACCATAACACTTTCAACTCTGATTTCATAAAAACAACATAAACGTAATTGTATCACATTCAACACTTTTAACAATTTAAACCAACACAAAACCAGAACAATCTTTAAAACAACACATATAAATTTTATGTAATAATAATAAACCAGCACAATAACAATTGTATCACATTCAAATAGCACATTCAAACAAACACAAAAAAAAGCAAAAAAACAAAAAAAATCTAATCAAAATTGAGATTGAATCGTGTTTTACCATCGCCGCTGGTAGACATATCTCCGCAACAAGACATTGTAACACAGAATCAAATGTCGTCGAAGAAACAAAACCTATCCTCGTGAACAAACCCTAGCCTCAGATGATCAGAATGAAGAAAATCACGATCGCGAACTCAATGAGCATAATGAAGATGATGATGTTTGAATGATTGAGATCATGACTCTAGATCTTATTGAAGAAGAAGACTGCGATCGTGGATTTGAAGATGGTTGCTTCTGGATCTGGATATTACGCCTAGATCTGGATCTGTTAAATATGTGGAAGCTGATCTAATGTTCTTTTTATAGCTTCCAAAAATACCCTTACTCATAAAATAAGGAGATTGTCACATGTCAAGCTCAAATCGTTTCTTAGCCTTCTTAGCCTGTTAAGGCTTTTTAGTTGATCCTCCTCATATATATATATATATATATATAACAAGGATCGATTAGAAAATCTGAAAGTCCTCACAGATTAACAACTTTTATAGTAAAAAACCATAGCGAAATAAAAAGAGGAAAAACAAGAATCGTCTACAATTACAAAAGATTAAATGATAATACAGAAGATGATGGTTACAACATCCCCAATAAAGACAGCTTAATTCAGCTAATACAGAATAACAAATCTTTTCAAAATTTGACCTAAAATCAGGTTTTAATCAACTACATATAGAAGAAGATTTTAAAAAATGGACATCTTTTACATGTTCTGAATGATTATAAGAATGAAATGTTCTTAGCTTCGGACTAAAGAATGCTCCTGCAATATTCCAGAGATTTATGGACAGTATATTTCTCAAATACAAATTTTGTCTAGTTTATATTGAGGACATATTAGTAGCAAGTGATATATATATATATATATATATATATATATATATATTAAAATGTAAGTTATGGTTGTGTTTGCTTTATTATTTAAATTGTAGCCTTTTTAATGCATGTTGTAAAATAAACTTTAAGCTTTAAGCTTTGATTTTTATTTCCCCTCGTGTGTTTTGGTATAGTAGCAAATTTTCTTCTCCTCCATCCTTCACCTTTTTAATTAACACCCTTTTACCGATTGATTTCAATTTTAACTACTTTTGGAATCTTTTATATTTTAATTACATTTTTTGTATTATGAATCCACATACTTATTTTTATTAATTTATTGACGTAAATTTTGTATGTTTCAACGTTGCTGCCATGACGTGATTACTTCTACCTAGAGGTGGTCAAAAGAACCGGAACCGAATCCGATCCGATGGATTATCCGAAACCGGATCCGGCTAGAACCGGTTTTTTTAAAACCGGTCCGGATTTTTTCAGAACCGGCGGATCCAGAACCGGTTCAGTAGTTCTTGACGGACCGGATAAAAATCGGACAAAAATCGGACATTTTGGAACCGGTTTTTTCGGACATTTTGGAACCGGTTAGAACTGGTTCTAGCCGTTAGAGGGTAAAAAAACGACTATATAGCCGTTTATGGCCGTTTTTTGTATTTTTTGGGTTGTTTGAGGCTAGAAACTAAGTATAAATAGGTATTGGGGGTATGGGTTAGTTCACCACAACATCCTAGCTCTCAAAACTCAAAAACGCTCACTTTAACGCAAAAAAACGCTCCCATGACTTCCGCTTCTGCTTCCGCAAGCACTCAAAATTCGGTTGGTGGTTCTACTAGCGAAGCCACGGTGATGAGAGTACTTCCTTGCTCCCGAAACCAAGAGATATGGACTTATTTCGATTTATGAGAAATGTCGAACGGTTCGCAAAAGGCTCGTTGCAAATGTTGTGGTAAAATTATGGGTGCTGCGGGAAATAGCAATTTTAGGAAACATATTGGTAGTCACGCAAAACACACTCAAGGTGAAGATCAAACTCAAATTGGTAGGGATGAAGGAGTTTGGCAATACAATGTCGAGAGGGTTCGTGAAAGAATGACACATTTCGTCATTCAAGAAGGGTTGCCTTTTGATCACTTTGATAACCCGCGCTTGACGAGGATGATACAAGAGACGCTTCAACCGAGCTACACCAATGTAAGTCGTTCTACTTTGAGAAGAGATTGTTTAAAAATGTGGAAAAGAGCTAAAAAAGAATTAATCTTAGGTTTTGAAAATTTAAATACCGGTATTAACTTAACCACAGACGTTTGGTCCGCTCCACATGGTTTACCCGAATCGTACCTTTGCGATTCAATAATATATATGTTTTTTGAAAATTTAAATACCAGTATTAACTTAACGAGTCATAATAAATAATATATATTTTGTGATTCAGTTATGTTTTTTGTAATTTTTTTGTACGAACTATTGTTAAATCACTTAAAAATATATAAAAATAAATAAAACATGTATTTTATAGTGTATCTTTGTTAATTTAAAAAAAAACTTTTTTTAAAAAAAAAAAATCCGGTGGAACTGGTTTTTTTTGTCCGGTCCGGTCCCAAAAGGTTTCAACTCTCCACTCTCTTAACCGGATCCGATCCGGAACCGGTTCCATTGGATTCGATTGTTGACCACCGTTGACCGATCCGGTCCGGATCCGAAAAAAATCCGGTTTGTGCACCTCTACTTCTACCTACGTCTCGGTTCGATCGTAACCGAAACGCCACAACGCGCCATTCGCCGCAACACGCGGGATATAATTATAGTTTTAATTAAAAACTAACTATTAAAATTTCAAAGTCAAATTTACTCATAAATATTAAACTTAATTAAAAAACTACTAACTAAATATTAGTAAACTTTATTCTAACATATATTTATTTAAAATACAAAAATAATATTTTAAAATTTTATATGTAAAATTAAAAAATCTTGTTTTTTAATAATAAAAATTTTAAAAACTCGTTTATTTAATAATAAAACTTTAAAAACTCGCTTTTTTAAAAATTTCGTATTTATTAATCCTTATTTTTTTTAATATTCACTTTTGATGATAATTAAAAAAAATTGAGTCAATGGTAATATTGACGAATTGATTTGGTAAAATGTTTATTTAATTTTTCAAAAAAATTGAGCTAACATGAGACTATTAAATAGTGGATGTAAATGTGATTTTGCTGGAAAAAAAAACTTATGAGATGAAATGTGGTAATGACATTTGTTCACTTATTTAGTCTTTTTTATTATAGAGATATTGTAAATCTTTTTGGGACCCGTTTTAGTATGTTTTATGAACATTATAAAAAAAATACAACGACATGGGTGTTATAGGAAGGATGCAATAATTTTCTATGAGCTACAAGTCTACAACCGTTTATATCATCAAATATCTAATTTGACATTTATGACACAATGTGAAATGTGAAAAAAAATCAAAGAGTATTTTAACATTTAGTGATTTCTTTATCTCGAAGCTTTTTCATAGCTCATATCATCATGTCCGTTCTCTTGTCGTTTGGCAACTAGATAGCCACATCTATGGAAAATTTGTTCGTGAATGTATGACCAAGTACATATGGGGTACCTTGGTCTTTCTGACCAAATTCTCTTGAGGATATGTTCATTTTGTTATTAAAAAACATGAATAATAATTAAGGTCGTAAATAAGTTGAATCAAAACTTAAGTTGAACTTGATTCGTGAGTAATTTCTAAGCTTGAACTCAACTTGTTTATTATTTAACTAGGTTAAAATCCCGTGTATTACACGGGTTAAATAAATAAAATGTTATATATTTAGTAATAAAAATTTTATATTTTTAAAAACTCGTGTAATACACGGGTTGAATAAACCAGTATATTATATCGGTTAAATAAAATATAATGTAATTTGTTAACAAACATATTTGTCAAAATATGTTTTTAAAAATTATAATTTGTCGTGACAGTTATAAGGTCTGTTAAATTAGTTTTTAAAACATTTTTTTTCAACTGATTATTAATTTTTTAATTTAATTGATAAATGTTAGTTCATATTAAGTTCATTTGATTGATAATATAATAACTATTTATAATTACATAATAAGTATTCGTAATTAGATTTATTAATATAAAGATTATTATTTAATAGGAGATAGAAATAGAAAATCTAATATTTAATAGGAGAGAGAGGCGATAAAATAAAGATGAGGAGTAAGTAGAGAGTGACACGTGTACTGAAAAAATTTTTATTTATTAGAGTAGTAAGATATGGGATAAATATTAAATACAAAGTGATTATAGCATGCGAAGCGTGCAAAGTATTTTGAAATGTCGATCTAGAGAAATTAATGGTTAAGATCAAAGGTGTTTGTTTTAAGCGTGAAAAGATTCTGAAAAACGTAAAATTGGAATAGCCTATCTTTGTTGACTTTTTACAAATTCCTGCATTTTTTTTAAAACAAGCATAACTTTTTTATACGACATTATTTTTTAAAAAAAATTAAACCATAAAATCGAGCATTTTATTCTCTTTAATTTGAGTACACTTTTGCTATACTTTTTTTTTTTAAAAATTGATTTTTTTTTAAATGTTGATGTGCTGATAGTGATTATGCGATTATGTGATTAATTTATGAAAATGTGTTATTACACAACATGCGTGATTACGTGATTATACAATTGTTTTGATGTGTTGAGAGTGATTACGTGATTATGGTCATACGTTATTATAAATCATGCGTGATTATAGCGCAGACGCATTTATCCCTCGCCCACTAAACACGTGTCGCATGCTGATGACTTCGTACGCTTCATACGCTACAACACTTTATACGATAACCGGCCATGTATATATATTATCCTTTCAAAGAATATATATATATATTAATTATAACTTTTTAAAATTGGCTTTAAATTGGTTTATGAAAGAAAGACAATTTCCTTTCTTAATGAGCATGAGGGTTTTGAATATTGAAAGACTATGATTGGTTTCACACTTCACACATGACCTTACCAAACACGCTCTATAACGCGACATGTTAATTTAAAATATTTAAGCCACTCTCTTTTTAGTTTTTATTATTTTTTTCCTGAAAATATAAATATAATTGTCACTTTACATACAACTTATTTAAGAATATGAGTATTAAAAACCAAAGCAAATCAAATATAAAAATGTTTGTATAAATTAATTAAGTTAAATTGAGTTAGTGAAAATAATGTTTAAAAAGTGTTTAATTATACTAAAGAATTTTACAAAAATATAAATTAAGTTAAAATAAAGTTCTACAGCTAAAGTATTTGAATTAGATGTTTGGATGATAGATTTTAAAATAAGAATAAGAATACTATTAAAAGATGTTCTTTTTCTGTATTTTAGGAGATGATCACTAAAAGGTGATTGAAGTGGGACTTAGATGAACAAATAAAAGGTGAAATTTGCTAAATTTTTATCTATTATATATGAGTAATAATTTATTGCACATAAGTCATAAGTTACATTACATGAATGGCTAAATTCGCCTACCAGTTTTTTTCATCGATAATGCTTTAAACTCATATGATACGTGGCATTGTTTCGCGTATAACTTTTCTAGTCACGCAACACTTTTCAACATAAGTCTATGTATGATTTAAATACCTCAGATTCGTATATCAGGACATCAAAGATGAAGCGTTTCATTTGATATCTTGCATTCGCTTTCGAAAACCCTTCAATTCCATAAAAAAAAAATATGAGAGATTGTTCATCACGTCAAAGAAAATAAATATGAAAGTTGGTTTTGAATTCATGGCAAGGGTCCTCGTCTATTTTCCTTTATTCGTTTTTGTTCAAATATTGAAAAAAGACATAGTTATTGCAGTCGACAATGACACGCCTGATGATATTCTAAGAACTAAAAGACGAGATGTATGCTTATATGCTTGAGTCTCTTACACATGGCTCTTTTCCTTTGCTTTGCGAAAGTGATTATACACGAACGCAACATATTCACGTATCTTGTGCGTATGTAAGTGAAATTGCTCTAACATAACTACAAAGTAATGCAACTAAAATGACTAGCTATTTTTTTATTTTCTAATAAATAACTCAAGGTGGGGTTAATCTCAAAGTATATCGTGAATCATTGTTGACTAAAACAAAAACACTAGTCATTCAATTGACAAAAGTAAGAACTTCAAATGGCGACTTAACAACTCCTCATACTATTGTGGCCGATTTAACAATTATGATAACTTGAAGGACTGAAACTTAAAAATATAACGACCCTGTCTCCATCCTCAAGGCACACCCAACCGGAGTATAAATATACGTCCAAACTCCAAAACCTAACAAACCTCACTCATTCTCTCTCTACTCGGTACGGATGGGTATCAATACTCTCAACCGCCGTAACGGCAACAAACTCACCGTCGGTCCAGCCACCGAATCACCGGCACAATCACCGACACCATCACCACCGTCAAACAAACCGCGAAAGGAATTTCACTACCGCGGCGTCCGTAAGCGGCCGTGGGGACGCTACGCGGCGGAGATTCGCGATCCGTCGAAGAAAACGCGGCTGTGGCTCGGCACATTCGATACGGCGGAGGACGCCGCCCGAGCGTACGACGAAGCCGCCTTCCGACTCCGCGGTGTGAAGGCGAAGATGAATTTCAGCGTCGCCGCATTTACGCCGCCGGTTGCTGAGAAGAAAGGCGAGTGTATTCAATTTCCGGTGTTGTTTTATCCTTCGCACGGTGATGCCGTTGTTAATTTTGCCGGTGATGAAAAGGAACCGGTAGGTGTGGTTGTGGCGGAGCATGATCGGAAATTGAGGACGGAGAATAAGCGTTTTATGTTTGATCTGAACCTGCCGGCGACGCTGTTTTGACCACCGTGACGGTGATTATGGCGTTCGTCGGATTATTTTAGGGTTTGTGGAAAAGTCGTCCCGCGTAATTACTCATAGAAGGTTTTACAACTTTTCAATTGTTTGGTGTAATAAATAAATGAGTGATTAATAGATAAATATTTAGATTGTATTTTTGTTTTCTAAAAAATAATAATAATAGAGAGTTAATAAATAGAAACTAGGGGATTTACTCGTCGTCGAAACGTACACCAACTCGAACCGTCCCACGCTACGGCGCGTGGAAATATATAGTAACTCGAACCACACCGCGTTACGGCGTCGCGTCGAAATGTACAACAACTCGAACCGCCCCACGTTACGACGGAGTTTGGTCTTTTTCTCCATAACCGGACGTCCGCTATAGCCAACGATACAAAATAAAAATTTTATTTAACTCCGTTTTAAAAAAACTCAATATTAATAACGGCTCCGATAATACGAATACCATTTAGATAATGAAACAAGTTAAAAACGTATATTATACAAAGTATGAAGGTGAAAAAGAAATTTAAACAAAAATAAAAAAAATAATAAAAAAAATTACTGTTCAAATCACTCGGTCTATCAATATAAGGGTAATGAGAATCACCCAATGTAGGTTTCTTTTGTTTTTCACTTGAGATTAATGGATGTTAAGAAATCCACCGAAGTTGACTTTAAGGTGTTTAAACAGATTTTTTATTTTATCATGTAACGTTTCTTTAAGTCAGAAAATATCACCTTGATTACCAATTCTCGTCTCACAAATATGGTAATTTCTATAATAGTCATATAGGATCGCGATAAGCTAAAAAGTGTTTAATTCTTAAAAAGTCTAAAAAAAGGTATCAATTATTGATAAATAGTAATCAAAGATTATGATTGGATGAGTGTACTCAATTCTCTCGTGTCTTTTGGTAATGAGGGGCAAATGGGTAAAACTAACCATTTTTTTAAATGTAAATAAATTTTTTTATGCGTTGTTATTTTTTCATAAAAAGTTACACCACAAAATTAAACACATTTTTATATTAAATTGTAAATATATAGACCGAGATGAGTTAACCGTTTTTTATACTTCTTGAAACTCAATCTCAGCCATTTAAAATACCCATAACTATCATTTTAGAGAATTCTGACCACTCAAATTAATTTTTTTTGACAGTTACCCTTTTTGCTCATCAATCTCACGCGGATCGACCGACCTCTCCCTCCCGCCCACGTCTCTGAACCGTTGCCCCCCTTCACCTGCGTGTGGTTTCTCCCCCACTCCCCTTACCTATCAGTTATTACAATCTCCAATAATGATCTCCTCTCCATCGCTCACAACCACAACCACCGATGAATTTCTTTTGTAATCGATAGTGAAAGCAAACAAGCAGTTGAAGATCAGAGAGAGTTGAGCTTGGGATGACATAAAGAACGGAGTTGAGAAGAGGACCAGACAAATCTCCGATGATGTTCGGGTGTCTAACCGGAGTTTACCTAACCTTAATCACCAAATTTCGATCTCCTCCATCACTGGAATACATAATTCTGACTTCTGATCTTAACATCTTTCATTTATGTTAAATCTATAAATGTTAACTGATTAGGGTTTTGATTTAGAAGATGCTTTTAACCTATGCATCACCTGCAACGAGTATGCTTCAATTTTTAACCTAATCAAGAAACTAATGATGGACAAGCATTGTTTGAAGCGTCAGGCCATCAACAATACACGCCCTTTCATTTCGTATTCAAACGGAAGAAAACCATTAAAGAGAAAAGTGGGAAGAGCTTAGAGATGTTGTGGTGGCTATGGAAGATGTATTGTTTCATCCACAACAAATATGGTTAGTAAACATTAGCAAAAGAAATCCATACAAAAACTTTAATTGACTTTAAAATCTTCAAAGCTCAAATCAATTAGTTTGAATTATAAAATTGTTTTTTTTGGAATACGAATGTAATAGACAAAATAAATAACTATAGTTATATAGTTTTTTTAGAAGTAATAAAAAACAAAGGATGCATGTTGGAGAGATGTGTTTATATGATAAGAAAGAATCAGTTAGTGTGTGAAAACTAGAACGCTAAACTTTTAGTCTTGGAAGGTATTATTGTATGAAGGGAAAGTCGACTTCAGTTCACGATTGACCAAGCACAAACATGAAAGTTCCATGAATAATGAATACTTAAGTTCCTTTCATAAACAAAATAAATACTTGTGTTTAGTTCTTAACCGTTTTGTTATCTTTTGCAATAGTCAGGTTTGTTTTTTTAGTTTTTCTTGCAAAGTTAATTGTTTAACTTAATGCATCTATCCTTTGTTTTGTTAGTTTTTATTTCAAAGTTGTTATATTAAATGTACTGTAATGTTAAGGTAATTGACATTTTGTTAATTCTTATTACCTCCTTATATTGTAATTCAATTCTTTAGTTTGATCTGGATTGTTGTGGAACAATTCTTTAGGAATGTTGTTTGTATAGAAGTTTTTTAGAGATGATACCGTTTGATTGTTGTACGTGATGTTTTATTTACAAATGTTGTTTAGAATATGAAGGTGATAGACGCAAAGAAAGAAATATAGTATTAACAGTTTTTGAATAATTATATTGTGTTACCCGGACTAGGACAGGTATTCTACTAGATTCTAAATGTATAAAAGCGTTTAATTTGTACTTCATCTTTGCTAATACGATTAAGGAACCCGGGCACCGCCGGTGAGATCCACCGACCTTGTCTGGTTTTGCTTACAATTAAAAAGAAAGACAGTTATTCCATATTAAAAAAATACGTCAAATCGTCCCGGCCACCGGACGGATATAAAACTAGTTTTAATATGGTGTTGCTATAATTTTTTTTTAAATGAAACATTTTCAATGTGTATTAAAGTGAGCGTGCGTATAACATGACATTCAGATTTTTTTAATGGGGGCATCCAGAATTTAAAGTGAGTTATGTACATATTAATACCAACTTGCTAATTTACTCCTTTAATTTCTTGGATAGTTTACCTTAAAACATACATTACATACACATTATGCAAAACTAAATTAATACATAGAGGTTTTATATCTAAAAACACACCCTGAATTCTATAGTAGAGCTATTGTACGTCATCTGAAAACCTATACATGCACCGTAGAACTATGGTGCTACATTGTAAGCCTATAGTGATTATGTAAATGCAATGAACAATCATGGTACATGTAGAATCACGCATTTTGCACCATATTCATCAATTGCCCTCAAATGATCTTTAAGCTAATTTAAAGTGAGTTATTCTACATAATGTGATATTATATACCAACTCACTGATACAAAAAAAAAAAAAAAAAATTACTAAAATGGACATTTGACTAGTCAAACTTACAAAAATAAACAAAGTTTTGCAGCCTACTTCGATATGTTCATTTATGCAAAAACCCGGCTGAAGTAGGCTAATTCAACCGGCTTCAAATTCCGTGTCAAACCAGCTTTTTTCAGATTTTCAGCTAACCAGAAACTTTCCTTAGCCCACATATTTTTTATGTATTCAAGTGGGCTAAACAAAGGCAAATAACCGGCTAAGGAAAGTCATATAACAGACTAAAATCAAGTGGATCATATAGCAGGCTAAAAAAACACGCCGGCTAAGCCTGCTTGGAAGTGGACTTTAGCCGCCTTGGGAATCAACACCTCCACGTGTCAATTTCTGGTTGGCTGGAAATATGAAAAAAGCTGGTTTGGCACGGAATTTGAAGCCGGCTGAACTAACCTACTTCAGCAGGGTTTTTGCCTAAATGACCATATTGAAGTAGGCTAAAAAACATTGTCCATTTTGGTAAGTTTGATTGGTCAGATGTCCATTTTGGTAATTTTCCTAAAAAAATATCTAAGAATAGGAAGACGAAACTTGTGCGTATGTGTAAATTGCAATTGTAACAACAACTTGCACAACTAGGCACGATCCACGCCATAGTAACAAATTACCTTAGCAATTATCTCACTTTATTTATCAATTACATACATAATCATAAGTTTTCAGTTTTTTTTTCTTCATTTTCATGCATTTGTTAGCACTCAAATTAAAACACGGTGTTGCGGTGTGATAATGGCACAAAATGTACACATGCACCTAGTTTCACCGTATTCGTAATTCACGATATCACATATCTACCTCTTGCCCTATCATTTCACAACAAAATAGTAAAGCTGAGTGTATGATATGCACCATTGATGTTGTTGGCGCGCTTCTTTATCAAGTTTCCATGCAGTAAGTGAACTGGAATTTACTGAATGAATTACAGTGAAGGGGAACCCTCAATTATACAAGAAAGAAATCCTATATCAACTTAGGGGCCATAAACGAATAAAACATAATAAATACATCATACACAATTAGCACTATTCCTCAATGTATTTTAGAGCGCGAAAAAATTCACGAGAATTAAAAACTTAAATAAGAAAAGAAGGGAAGCGGGCTTTGGCCGGGGTGTATGGGCCGAAAGGGGCAAGGGTCGGGCCCTTATAAGCCTCAAAATCAGCCCAAAACCCTCACTCCCAACCTCATTTCCGGATTTCTAGAGAGAGAAAGTGAGAGAGAGTCTAGAGAGAGAAAGTCCCGGTTTTCGAATTTGAGCTCATAGGACCGTAGGCATACGTATTTGGAACGATTAGCTGTGAAGAAGAAGCGTTTACAGGTAACCGATTCTCCTAAATCTGAGTTTTTGTTCGCTTTTGGGTTTTTCGGGTTTTGGAGGAAAATGTAACGTTTTTACAGATTAAACTGGAGGAAAAACATAGATTTAAGTTCCTTAATGAAAAGAAAACGTTTTTAATGTAAACAAGTCCGGGATCTTGACGTGATCAGACCCGAATACGAAAGTTAGGGTTTTTGCGGGGAAGCAGATCCTGCGTACTTACCAAGTACGCATGAAGAGGATCCTGCGTACTTACCAAGTACGCATGAATAAGGTCCTGCGTACTTATCAAGTACGCAAGAAACAAAGCCTGCGTATTTATCAAGTACGCAAGAAGCAGAGCATGCGTACTTATCAAGTACGCAAGAAGCAAAGTCTGCGTACTTATCAAGTACGCAAGAGCAAGGCTTTGCGCACTTGCCAAGTGCGCAAGCATAAAGTCTATGGGTATATATAGCTGGTTAGTGAAGTCAGTATGTTCGCCTAGTCAGAAATAGTGAAACCATTTAGCGTCGAGTTAAGTCTGATACGTGTCTATTGTTATGATTGTTCAGATTGTGTTAGATCCAATAGACCATTGCAGCTAAGATACCAGGTGAGTTCTAATCCCCTTTTTGCCTTCTTTAGGGGTGGTGTGCATACTTAGTGTAAAGTGTTCATTATATTTTATATATTATAAACTGAAGGGAAGATCTATGTTTTAGTGAAAAGTTTAAAAGAGGCAAAAGTACATTTTAGTGAAGTATGATTATATTATTGGCAAACGTTTATTATATTTTTCATATACATAAACAAAGGCATAATATAAGTGCTAGTATGTTTTCAGTAAAGCAAGATATATTATTGGAAAGCGTTTATTATATTTTTCATATACATAAACAAAGGCATAATATAAGTGCTAGTATGTTTTCAGTAAAGCAAGATATATTATTGGCAAGCGTTTATTATATTTTTCATATACATAAACAAAGGCATAATATAAGTGCTAGTATGTTTTCAGTAAAGCAAGATATATTATTTTGGCATGCGTTTACTATATTTATTATACATAAACAAAGGCATAATATATGTGTTAGTATTTTCAAGTAAGCAAGATATATCATTTGGCAAGCGTTTACTATATTTATTATACATAAACAAAGGCATGATATATGTGTTAAGATATATTTCAATAAAAGCAAAGGTATTTATGGCAAGCGTTTACTATATATATACATAAACAAAGGCATAATACATGTTAAGTTATGAACAAGATTTACAGAAAGTTTTATGAACAGTAAAGTGAACAGTTTTCCTTCGGGAATGTGTACCAGCTATAAAGGTCCTTGGGACAGATGTTACTTGTATAAGATGTCAGATATGGGTTCTACCCATTAGTAAAAACCTTTGGGTTCGCTAACGGTTGTACAACTGGGATGAGTGACGGCGGTTGCTCGGGAGGTCCACGCAACCTCCCCGTAGTGTTAAGCGGTATTGTCGGTTCATGGTCGTTGATCATGGGGGCATTGATCAGGGTATTGTCGGTTCATGATCGTTGATCATGGGGGCATTGACCAGGTACTCGTCGGTTCATGGTCGTTGACCATGGGGGCGGTACAGTAGTGACAAGGAATTGACGGATAAGCGGTATTGTCGGTTCATGGTCGTTGATCATGGGGGCATTGACCAGGTACTTGTCGGTTCATGGATGTAAGCCATGAGGGCAGTACAGTAAAGAGGAATTGACGGTTTATTATACGTTTTAAACTGTTTGAAAAGTAAAGTCTGTTAAGTTTAGCCTTATTGGCAGTATATATGTTTTAGTAAATCTTTTGTATAATTGATTTAAAGTAAACGTTAGAACTCACTCAGCGTTGCTGATTTTTAGTATGCACATCAGTTAAGTGTAGGTGGCAGTAGATGGAAGTGGATGCTTGGCTTGGCGAGAAGAGTTACCCGAAGGCCAGCATCTGGCATCCTGTTTATGTTTCTTTTGATTATGTTGATTAAGACAAGTTTCAGTTGTATTTGACAAGTTATGTTTAGATATGTTATGTTTCCGCTGCGAATGTTGAGATTTCAAATCGTTTCCGTTGTGATAATGTATGTCTTATGTTTAAGCGCTATGTGTTGGTGAGTAAATCCAATAAGTGAGGCCTTCCGGGTTTGGGGCCTTACAAGTTGGTATCAGAGCCATAGTTTGAGAGATTTGGACATCCCCGATGTCCAGACTTAAACTGAGAATGGGACCAAGTAGCGGATGCCAGTACGGGTAACTCAAGCCAAAGCATCAGAAGCGTATAGTAAGTAAAGTTTACCTTTTAGAGTGTCAAGATGAGAATAGAGGCTTTAGTGGAACCATGAAAGTGAATAAATAGAACAACAAGAAGTGATGTAATGGTTAATTGCAGATGGCCAGCGTATATTAACATCTTACCTTACTTATTGTGTTCTACATGTTCCCTAGCATGATGAAATTAAATCTTTTGTTCTCTATATTTCAGTTAGAAATGGCTAGACGTGGAGGAACTAGAGGAGGTGTAGGACGAAGACGTGGTGGGCGTACAGGCCGCCACGGTGGAGCTAGCACAAACCAAGTGATTGAGGGGAGTGTTCACACTACCCATACTGAGACAGAGATTAGTCAGCACAATGCTGAACATGTGGAAGGAGATGACCAACAGTTTGAGTTTGAACCAGCCGTGCAAGCAACTATTGGCCGTGAGTTTACCCGACTGCTGAAGGAAACCTTACCGGCCATATACTAGACGAAGCCTTGAGGAAGGCCAAGGAGAGCCCTAACACAACTGAAGAGCCTGAGGTGCTTCCAACAATGGGAGGACCAAATCTGGTAAGGAATGTTGCACCGCCTGCTCGCGGCTGCGACTACAAGGCGTTTTAGGGTTGTGATCCACCCGTGCTTACTGGGGAGAAGGAAGCATCAGATACCTTAGATTGGATTAACGGCATGGAGTCGACCATTCGTCTTAGTGAATGTCGACCGGAACAAGCAGTCATGTTCGCTGCGAAGTCATTGAAAGGAGAAGCAGCACACTGGTGGGAAACTGTGAAACAGGCTAAGGGTGACCAAGCGGTCGGATTGATGTGGTGGAGCGACATGAAAGCGTTGGTAACTGAAAAGTTTTGTCCTAAGAACGAGGTCCATAAGGTGGAAAGGGAATTCTTGACTCTCCAAGCCGGACTCATGACTCACAGGCAATACACTTCCAAGTACAACGAACTGGCACGCCTGGTGCCTCATATTGTAACGACAGAGGAGAGGATGATTCATTATTATGTTCAGGGGTTGCCTCCGAAGATACGTACCTTTGTAAAGACCAACACACCGAGTACCTTTGAGTCGGTGGTTGTCCTGAGCAGAGTTGTGTACGATGACATCGCCTCTGAAGTCATTGCTGAAGCACCCAAGAAACAGGCGGCTAAGCGCACTGCTGAGGAACTCTAGGGTCCTAACGATAGGAGGGCAAGGGTAGAAGCTGAGGGTCTATGCGGGAAATGTGGAAGGAGACATGGAGGCGAGTGTAAGGCGGGTCAGGTGGGATGTTTCAGGTGTGGCAAGTTTGGACACCAATCACGGGACTGCCCGGAAAGGCCAAGATGCCACAATTATGGGGGACAAGGACACGTGAGCCGAGATTGTAGGAAACCCAAGGAAACGGAAGCGGGGGGGTCTGGAAAGGGAAAGGGTGCAGAGAAGGAACCTACATGAACAGAGTCAAAGCGAGGGTCTACAAGATGACTCAGTAAGGTACGTTGCAAGCTCTTATTTGTGATTTGGCAAGTTTATGTTATTATTTCCTTACTAAATTAGTTAGCCCCATTAGTCTAGGTGCCTTAGAATTTGAGATCGCCCAAAGTTAAGCTCCCAGTGGTAGTTAATCACAATGGCCTTCATGACCAAGCTGCCTTGCATAGCTACGGTTTATGCCACCCATTCTGTGATTAGCTATCAATTTAGCTTATGGCAGGTTTCGAGGACGAAACCTATTGTAAGGAGGGTAGACTTGTAACAGCCCGAGTTTTAGAGCGCGAAAGAATTCACGAGAATTAAAAACTTAAATAAGAAAAGAAGGGAAGCGGGCTTGGGCCGGGGTGTATGGGCCTAAAGGGGCAAGGGTCGGGCCCTTATAAGCCTCAAAATCAGCCCAAAACCCTCACTCCTAACCTCATTTCTGGATTTCTAGATAAAGAAAGTGAGAGAGAGTCTAGAGAGAGAAAGTCCCGATTTTCGAATTTGAGCTCATAGGACCGTAGGCATACGTATTTGGAACGATTAGCTGTGAAGAAGAAGCGTTTACAGGTAACCGATTCTCCTAGATCTGAGTTTTTGTTCGCTTTTGGGTTTTTCGGGTTTTGGAGGAAAAGGTAACGTTTTTACGGATTAAACTGGAGGAAAAACATAGATTTAAGTTCCTTAATGAAAAGCAAACGTTTTGAATGTAAACAAGTCCGGGATCTTGACGTGATCAGACCCGAATACGAAAGTTAGGGTTTTTACGGGGAAGCAGATCCTGCGTACTTACCAAGTACGCATGAAGAGGATCCTGCGTACTTACCAAGTACGCATGAATAAGGTCCTGCGTGCTTATCAAGTACGCAAGAAACAAAGCCTGCGTATTTATCAAGTACGCAAGAAGCAGAGCATGCGTACTTATCAAGTATGCAAGAAGCAAAGTCTGCGTACTTATCAAGTACGCAAGAGCAAGGCTTTGCGCACTTGCCAAGTGCGCAAGCATAAAGTCTATGGGTATATATAGCTGGTTAGTGAAGTCAGTATGTTCGCCTAGCCAGAAATAGTGAAACCATTTAGCGTCGAGTTAAGTCTGATACGTGTCTATTGTTATGATTGTTCAGATTGTGTTAGATCGAGTAGACCATTGCACCTAAGATACCAGGTGAGTTCTAATCCCCTTTTTGCCTTCTTTAGGGGTGGTGTGCATACTTAGTGTAAAGTGTTTATTATATTTTATATATTATAAACTGAAGGGAAGAGCTATGTTTTAGTGAAAAGTTTAAAAGAGGCAAAAGTACATTTTAGTAAAGTATGATTATATTATTGGCAAGCGTTTATTATATTTTTCATATACATAAACAAAGGCATAATATAAGTGCTAGTATGTTTTCAGTAAAGCAAGATATATTATTGGCAAGCGTTTATTATATTTTTCATATACATAAACAAAGGCATAATATAAGTGCTAGTATGTTTTCAGTAAAGCAAGATATATTATTGGCAAGCGTTTATTATATTTTTCATATACATAAACAAAGGCATAATATAAGTGGTAGTATGTTTTCAGTAAAGCAAGATATATTATTTTGGCATGCGTTTACTATATTTATTATACATAAACAAAGGCATAATATATGTGTTAGTATTTTCAAGTAAGCAAGATATATCATTTGGCAAGCGTTTACTATATTTATTATACATAAACAAAGGCATGATATATGTGTTAAGATATATTTCAATAAAAGCAAAGGTATTTATGGCAAGCGTTTACTATATATATACATAAACAAAGGCATAATACATGTTAAGTTATGAACAAGATTTACAGAAAGTTTTATGAACAGTAAAGTGAACAGTTTTCCTTCGGGAATGTGTACCATCTATAAAGGTCCTTGGGACAGATGTTACTTGTACAAGATGTCAGATATGGGTTCTACCCATTAGTAAAAACCTTTGGGTTCGCTAACGGTTGTACAACTGGGATGAGTGACGGCGGTTGCTCGGGAGGTCCACGCAACCTCCCCGTAGTGTTAAGCGGTATTGTCGGTTCATGGTCGTTGATCATGGGGGCATTGACCAGGGTATTGTCGGTTCATGATCGTTGATCATGGGGGCATTGACCAGGTACTCGTCGGTTCATGGTCGTTGACCATGGGGGCGGTACAGTAGTGACAAGGAATTGACGGATAAGCGGTATTGTCGGTTCATGGTCGTTGATCATGGGGGCATTGACCAGGTACATGTCAGTTCATGGATGTAAGCCATGAGGGCAGTACAGTAAAGAGGAATTGACAGTTTATTATACGTTTTAAACTGTTTGAAAAGTAAAGTGTGTTAAGTTTAGCCTTATTGACAGTATATATGTTTTAGTAAATCTTTTGTATAATTGATTTAAAGTAAACGTTAGAACTCACTTAGCGTTGCTGATTTTTAGTATGCACATCAGTTAAGTGTAGGTGGCAGTAGATGGAAGTGGATGCTTGGCTTGGCGAGAAGAGTTACCCGAAGGCCAGCATCTGGAATCCTGTTTATGTTTCTTTTGATTATGTTGATTAAGACAAGTTTCAGTTGTATTTGACAAGTTATGTTTAGATATGTTATGTTTCCGCTGCGAATGTTGAGATTTCAAATCGTTTTCGTTGTGATAATGTATGTCTTATGTTTAAGTGCTATGTGTTGGTGAGTAAATCCAATAAGTGAGGCCTCCCGGGTTTGGGGCCTTACACTCAAGTTAGAGCATATATATTAATCATGCACAGCTTGTTGCAAACAACTTACATGTGGTTTCTAAATATCTTTGGTAAAGATATATGCAAGTTGAAGTTCCATCAACCTCTATATGCTTCATCCTCTTATGCAATATTTTTTTATTAGCTATATGTATACTCGACTATCATAATATAAACATATCAAGTAATCAAAACAACTCTGAGTTCTCTAAGAAGACGACGAACCCATATCATCTCTAATGTGACATTTTCCATGACTCTATGCTACGACTCAACACTCAATCTTGATACGGTGTGTTGTTTCTTACTCTTCCAGGACGCAAGATTTCGTCTAACACATAATACCCGGTCGTAAACTGTCGTGAAATAGGACAACCTTGTAACACCCAATATTTGGTTATTAGCTTTTAACTTATTAACGCGAAAATGGTCCCAGTTTTTTTTAAATTTTTTAAAAGCTTATAAAATTAAAGTAATTCAAGACTAAACACAATAAAAAACTTTATATTTACATGATTAGATATCTCAATACACGAAGAGAAGCATCTCAATGTCTGGTAAATGGTGTTGATCATGAGCTGACTCAAAGTAAATAAAATATATGATCGAGTAAGTGCCAAGTAATTAAGTTTCCCAACCAACCATATATATATTGATCCTTCGTTGGAGTTTCGTCCCCCGAAAGGAGTTTCACTATAGGAAGCACTACCGAATAATCCACACTCAGTTAACATATGAAGGACATACTTCCATTGTGAGAGAAGTATTCCTTGTAGAGAACAAGAAACCTTTATGCCAAGGAAGTATGGAAGTCAGTCTAAGTCGTTCGTCTAGAAGGAAGTATCATGCCATTCGTATAAACAAAAATAATAATCACGCAACCCTGATGGATTCTAGAGAATACACAGTGATCATATGCACTAAGAACCATTCCAAATTTTTCTATAACATTGGAAAACTGTCTAAACCATATTATGGGAGACTGCTTAAAGCCATATATGGAATGTCGTAGTCTACCTACTTTCAAGGTATTTTCCTCAATAATAAAACAAAGTGTCTGCTCCATGTATACATCCTTTTCAAGAATACCATTAAGGAAGGTGTTCTTGACGTCAAGCTCAAGGAGCAACAAATGATTAATTGCCGCAAGAGCAATACAAATGCACACATATGACATTTGAGAAACATGGGAGAAAATCTCATCATAATCAACACCACAAGCATGCGAATAACCCTTAGCAACCGGTCAGACTTCCATAGAGTTTTCCTAGACAACGTATACACTGAAATGTATAATTACTCAATTTGTATGCAAATATTTAATTCGATAGACTAATTGTTTTAATAACCTTATGTTCTATAAGTTATATGTTAATACATGCTTGAGGCTTAGAGCATGTGTTATGGTGAGTAAATGGTGATACGTGACCAGCGTCACGTAGGCATAATCAACACTCACTCACTCACTCAATGGGTGTAGGGTGAGTGAGTGGTGAATAGCTAGTGAGATTAATTTATTTTTAACTAAAATTAATTATTTTTAAACAATTACTTATTGTATAAAAATAAAACATAAATAAAAGATTAATCGAAACTTTTGATTAATAGTTAAAAAAGCATTACATAATAATTAAAAAAACAAGATTAAATACTACGTAATAAAAAATAAAAAGACTCTGTTTTTGTTAAAATTTATTTTGAATACAACTCTGATACCAGTTTCAATATCCTCTGAAATATCGATCCAACCACGTGTCAAAACCAATTATTAGACCCCAAAATATTTTTTTGAACTACTTTCTTTTTGTTAAAATTTATATAGGAATATCTTAAAAAAGAACAAAATTGTTTATTTACTTTTTCTTAAACTAACGAGCGTGAGTATACTCACAGAGCCACCGGTCATGGCTGACTCACGCAGGGGCGACGTGGTGTGCATGTGAGCGTGATCCTACATGGCGGCTCCCCTCACCATTCACGGAGTATAAAATATGCTCTAGTAGGCTAAATTTAAGTTGGAAGTAGTATATTCTAACTTAAGAAAACTTGCTTCCACAAAGCTAAATTTGGAAACTTATGATAATCACCCACTTGTGAACTCGTTTCCATAAGTTAATATCAATGATCTTCACCAACTTAAGGACTTGATTTAAGGAATATGAATTTAAATAGTTTGATCCTTATTGGTTTGAACTTTGAAGGACTCAATTCTTGTTTGCTATTTTGAAAGACAAATTTCTTTAATCACGTGAGAGTGAGATTTGAACCCATGACTCCCTCAAACATTGGTGTTCCAAGAGATTTTGCCTCTACTGTTTAGGTCACAAACCCCAATGGCTCAATTCTCGTTGAATGATTATATATTGTACATTAAGGGTGGATTATATGTTGTGTTATCCAAAATACTTGGTATAATTGCCATTTACGATTATAAATATGAGCTATCTAAACATATAATTTATTTAATTAACGATGTGAATTACATTACTACACAATTGAATATCTGAAAGAACTCATTTTATACATCGTAATAAATACTTGAGGTAAATTGTGACAAAACTTGTAGAAATTAGGATTTGGGAAGGAATTCCTAATTTACATGCTCTTTTAGAGCACCAAATGACTACGGTGAACCATCATAGCCTTATGATGGTTGCCCGAGTTTTTAGTTATCGTATAGTGGTCGCATCATAGGGGCGCCATAGCCTTACGTTAGCCTCAACTTAAAATTCCCAGTTTATTTTTTAAACAAATTTTAAATGTTTTGCGGTTTAAACCTTTTAAACCTTCTACGTATTCATAGCCTTGCTAGGTGTTATATCCTTAGATTTTGATATTGTAGCTCATGTGTTGTACGCTATAGTCACGACTTTCACCTCACATTTTTTTGACATGTAAGTGATGGTTTTGAATATCAAGTAGTTAAATGTAACTTCTTTGAAGTCATATGCTACGATTACTGAATGACGGAAAGTTTACAATTACCATTTTTGTACTATAGATTTTAAAAAAATTGATTTAACAACTACCATTAATATAATTTTTATGTTCCATCGTTAAAGCATTTTCTCAGTGTATATCAGTTACTTACGTTGTAAAAAACTCCGAGACCAATTGACTGTTCTGATTTTCTTTAGAATTATATCGTTTTCATTATTTAGCCCGTGTAATACACGAGTCTATAACCTAGTTTATTATAAAATACCATATTTTTTGGAAAGAAAAAAAATAACAAAAAGAAGTAGAGAACTAAAAAAGGCTGAATTAGGTCAGCTGCTCCCACATCGTCCCCAAGGTGAACTTCCGTTCGTTTTATGTACCGGAGCTCGGTGATGATTATCGTCCCTTCGGGGACATCCGATAAAATTGGAACGATACAGAGAAGATTAGCATGGCCCCTGCGCAAGGATGACACGCACAAATCGAGAAATGGTCCAAATTTTTTTCCGTTCATCGTCTTTGCCGGAACCCTAATTTCTCCTTTTTTTTTCTGCTCATCACAGCGATTTAATCGACGTTGTCACGCACAGAGAAGATTAGCATGGCCCCTGCGCAAGGATGACACGCACAAATCGAGAAATGGTCCAAATTTTTTTCCGTTCATCGTCTTTGCCGGAACCCTAATTTCTCCTTTTTTTTTCTGCTCATCACAGCGATTTAATCGACGTTGTCACGGACCTGTATTTCATTCAATATCGTCTTCGTCGGAACCCTAATTTTTCCTTGTGTACCCTAATTTTTGCTTTTGTGCTCATCACAGCGATTTCATCGACGTTGTTGTCGCTGGATCTGTTTTTAATTCAGTTTTTGGTTGATTATGTTCAACTAGGGCTCGAAATCGATGAAACAGCCAGTAGAGGTACGCATCGATCAAAACTTTAATCTTATATATATGTATGTTCATGTTATAGAGATGATGATGTCAAATTTGTGAACCTTTAAGCTGTTTTAGGGTTTGTGAGATTATCCTGTTGGATCTGGTTAGTTATTAGCTAAGCTACTGTGATCTCAAATCATGGTGAGTTTTTAAACTTGAAGGGGCAGAAATCGTGATTTTTGTGAGAAAACTAGTTGTTGAAATGTAAATACGTATTAAGATCTCTAGAAAGCCTGTTTAATAATTTGTAGATTCTCCATGATGTTAATGTATGTATCTCTAGAAAGCCTGTTTAATATAGTTATGTGTATTCACATGATAATTCCAAACAATGATTATGATAGCTAAATGACTCCAAGATAGGCTTTCCTATAGCAACATTAGATTATCCGGAATTGTGATCCCCAAACCAATGTACCCAATTATCGTTTATTCTTCGTATGATTACTTTGAGCGATTGTATCATTCTTTCTTAGCATATTTGCAAAAAGAAGGCTCGAATCCTTTCAAAATTTATGTCTTTTACATGCCGTTAATATCTTGGTTTTTATTGTCAATTTGTCATATACTATACCGAGTTGCAAAACTGTGGATGCCATCAGACCAATTTGTTTGTGTTTATAAATTTTGACTTGAAGATTCTCCATTTTGACTGTATTATGTTTTTCTTGCTTTGTAGGGTCTTTTTTCATGAGCATCTTAGTATATATTTGATTGTGTTTTGACTTCAGTTTCTCACTTTACTTGTTTGTACACTTCATCAGGGTATGTTTAACATGTTTTTATCAATTAAGCTAACTGCAAGTGCTGCAATCATCTCAATTTTGTGAAACTTTAAGCTGTTATAGAGTTTGTGAGCTATCCTAGTTAATTGGCCACACTTATCTCAAACCATGATGTTTTGTGACCAAAAAAAGTTAATAGCGCCGCTGATGTTATGCTATGGTTTTGATATTTGGTTTAATTATTGAATGCACTACAGAAAGACTCTTATACCAATGACAATGGTGCAAAGAAACCTGTGATTTTTAAACAGTTGCCCATTATGGAAAGGCGAATTTGTCTTTTCTACGTTCGAAAGTGGCCCAACATGTGTTTTTAGTGCATAAATTCTACTACATTGCTTTATTCACAAAATAAGTCAATCTACCCGTTACCCAACCTGTCCGATACCCTCATTTTACCCTATCAACTCAAATACTTGTCAATGCAAGCCCTTTAGAGTTTATGATTTTTGAATTATTAGTTTTTGCAGAATACAAACATGTTTTGTCTACATTAGTTTGTTGAATCATGGAACCGAGACTAGGGTGGAAAGTTTTCATATAGTCTTTTGTTTGAAAATATTTGCATGGAAGATTTAAGTATGAAGTTGTCGTGATGTAATAATTGCCATACAAATTGCTCAAATTCTTTACATGTATTGATTATTTCCCATCACAAGTTGTAGGAATTATGCATATTTATTTCACCTCATATTCACTGCTCATTGTGGCTTCCAACATTTTTCTTGCTTACCTTAACTTCTGGCTTAATATTAGTATGCATTTGATTGTATTTTAACTTCAGTTTGTTACTTTACTTGTTTGTACACTTAATACTTAGATCAGGGTATGTTTAACATGTTTTTATCAAGTAAACTAACTGTAAGTGCTGTGATCATCTCAATTGTGAAACTGTAAGCTGTTATAGAGTTTGTGAGGTCATAATGAATTTTGTAAATCAATTAGCCACAGATGATATTTTGCTAAGTGTTTGATCGTAAGTTGGATTATTGAAGCACTAATGATATGACTGATATAACAATGTCAATGATGCAAAAAAAATTGTTATAGAGTTTGTGCGCAAAAGAATCAGTAAGGAGCGTCGAGACCATCATGGTGGAGGGGAAAAGGAGCAGAGGCCGACCAAAACTGACTTGGCATGAGAAGATTTGCAGGATTTGATAGACTTTCACCTCTCAGAGGATATGACCAGTGATAGGAGTTCGTGGAGACGTTGGATAAAGGTTATGGATTTCTAGCGTTGAGTATAGAATTGGCCTTTGGTGAGGATTCGTCGCTTCACTAGTACTTCACATAGGTTGCGTTTACTCGTAGGTGTTGATGCTAGCTTCATTTCTAGGTTTGCCCTTAGCTTGTCCTCTAGTCTTACGGTGCCTTTAGTCTTATCTACTTTAGCCCTAGGAACTTGTTTGTCATAGTGGCCTTTTCTATATGGTTATGACACGGATTTGTATGCCTTATTGTTCTTGTATCTGTTATGGACCTATGGCTGCTTGATTATATGGTTATGACATGTACTTCTTGTATGTTTGTTGTACGCTTCACTTTTTTTTAGATTTTAGGGACTCTTATGCCTGCTACTTGTTTGTTTGCCTATGGTATGAAGTTATGAACTTATATGTCTTGACAGTCTTGTCCTCATATACGCTTCTGATACTGGATTTTTGTTACTTGCTATTTATTGTATGCATGTTTTATATGTTTTTCGAGCCGGGGGTCTCTCTAGGTGCAACCTCTCTAACCTATGGGATAGGTTTGCCCTCATCCCACCCTCCCCAAACTCTACTCTTTGAGTGGGATTTTGCTGGGTATGTTTGTTTGTTTGTTTTGTATAATCGTCTTTAATGCTTTAGATATATGTAAAGAACTTAGAAAGTAGACCGTCAAAAAGTGTTTGCGGGTCATGGTAACATGGCCCAATCCGTTTCAACCCATATTAAAACACCTGTTATGGATTTAAAGCATATGTGATAATATTGACTTCTAGGAAGAGAAGAAAATCTGTATATGATGTAAAAGCTAAAGAGGTTTAGCAAATGCTGATTTTAGACACTGATGGCACTCATCATGAGTTCAAGAGTTTTCAAAGATCAAGTGTGAGCAAGGCTGCAGGGTAATATCTTGCTGAAACCCATCTTTTTCAAAGATTTGTGTTTGTATATATATGCATGTGATTTTGTATAATATTTATATGCTTTTGGATATTATTATTATAAATATAATAAAATAAAAAAAAACCCAAGTTTTCTTTTAAATTCTGCAGGAATTTTACGGAAAAGGTGACTGATGTTATGGATGTTTATCAATTAACAATTCATCTTTCTGTTTCAAAATTCGACTAATAAGTTCCGGTTCCGTGACTAATGTTATGGGTGTTTGATCAATTAATCTTTTTATTTCGAAAGACATGTTGAATGTGTGTGTGGCATATGAGCAACCCGAGTGGTCTTTTACTTTAGTTTCTTGGTTCATTTGTATGTACAGTCTCTTATAAAAAATACTTAGAACGAACTAATAGGAAAAGTCAAGATAAAAGATAAAAAAAATACTCATACTCTTGTGTTCCAAGTCCGAATGAAAACCCCTACGGACCATTTGTGTCATTTATATATAAAAAAAAAGTAGATAAAAGAAAAATCACATGGATTTTAAGATTTTTAAAAAATATTTAACATTACATATTATTAAAGAAAACTAAATTACATATTATTAAAGAAAACTAAATTAAATGTTAAATGAAAATTAAGTTGGTAAAAAAAGAAACTCTTATTAGACCGATTAGTGTACAAGCGTGGAAGAGGGTCATGGTGCTGAGTTGGAACGTGTGGACCATGGAACACTGAGCCCCTATGCGTGGTCTACGGCCGTGGCTCGGTTTCATGGTGATATCCACGCTCGTAAAACTTCACCGAAGGTGGCTATTTTTTTAAATATATATTTTTCAATTTTTAAATCAATTCCAAACCATTTCTAAATCAACAATTTTCCAATCCATTTTTGAACCTTATTTTAAACCATTCTCAAATTACTTCACCCATTTCAACAATTTTCTCAACAAATGGACACACTAAATTCATCCTCTTCGAAATCGGAATGTGTAGCCCCGATTATTTTTAAGGCAATTGTTACCACTATCGTTGAAATACAAAAAGATGATGTTGAAAGCTTGAACACGCCAATAGCCACTTTGAATAGAGACCGTGAAGCTGCCCACAATTGTTTGGTTCACGACTACTTTGTCGATCCCCCCTTTATGACAATGAAACATTCAGAATGCGTTTTCGAATGAGCAAACGATGATTTTTACGGATTTTTAATGATTTGGACGCGAGACGCATATTTTCAAATTCGCGTGGGATGCTAGAGTAGAACAGGTTTCACTCTTCAAAAGTGGGCCGCCACTCTTCGTCAAATGGCATACGGATCTGCCATCAACGCATTGAATGATTAATTGAAGATGTCTGAGAAAACTGCACGAGCTAGTTTGTATAATTTATGTAATCGTGTATTTAGCATTTACGGGCCAAAACATTTACGCAAACCGACCATGAGCAACATTCAACAGTTATACAATTAGCATGAATCGATGCATGGCTTTCCCGACATGCTTGGTAACCTAGATTGTATGCATTGGGAGTGCAGTAATTGTCCAAATGCATGGCACGAACAGTAATGAAAGGTGATCTTCCCGCTCCAACAATTGTGCTCAAGGCGATGACACCACAAGATCTATTGTTTTGGCATGTTTTATTTAGAGTTACGGATTTAAACAACGACATAAACGTCTTTAATCAATCTCCAATATTCAACACCATGATAAACAGAATCGTACCTACCTTATGAGCTTAGATGAAGAAGATATAGATACAGTTATTACCTCATTTATGGTACATATCTCGAGTATGTTCCTTTTGTTAAATCGTTTACATGTTCCGGAAGGTTATAGTAGAAGGAATTTAAAAAAAAAAGCACAAGAAGTTGTGAGAAAGGATATTGAACGAACATTTGGTGTCCTAGACAAAGATGACATATAATGAAAAACTTGGCACGCGCATGGAAGCTTGATAAAATACGGCGTGTTATGTACACATGCCTCATCATACATAACATGATCCAATAGGATGAAGGGCATGCGATTTGTGAGTTCAAGGAACACGAATTTGAAGCGACAATCGGATTAGAAGAAGTTAATGATGCCTAAAAAAGTGTTAATGAATGACATATACGCAATTACGACACACACAACAATCTTCATCACGATTTAGTGGGACATATCGCCACACTTCACCCGCAACTACCCAACGATCAAGTCTAGTTCATTTAGTTGTTATTTTATTTTTAATTATTAATATATTTTTATATATTAATGTTTTTTATTTCCCCATGTATTTTTAATTATTAAGAAAAAACTATTAATTTAATTAATAATTAAATATGACGTGCCAATGTGGAAATGTAGAATCATGCCCCTCAAATGTAAATGTAAAGATGTATGAAAAATCTTTGGAAACTGATGTAACGTTGATGTGATGTTGTGGATGGGTGTGGAATGTGGAACCGTACCCCTTGACCTTAGGCCATTTGTAGTGGTATCATGTCCAAGTGATTCACGACCTCACCGCGTCACTACCACATCAGCACAAGGGCAATCACTGCTCAAAATCACTAAGATGAGTAGTGGTTTCACGCCCCGTGTATTTAATTAAAAAGAATTTATTAGTTGATGATTGGATGAGTTTTGCCCCCTTTCCCTGTGAACACCCTCACGCCCAAAGTCTCAACCCCCCTTTCACGCCTAGGGGGCCGGTGTGCCTCGACCGTAAAAGAGTTAGGTGGACCAAGCCTCGTTCTTCACACCCCATTACAAATTTCTTTTAAGGACCCAAAATTGCATGTGAACTCTGAAGATATAATCTTTGAAGTTTTTCTGGCAGCGGACGGGAAAACCTTGCAAGTTAACTCTCAAGAGTGTATTTGTGTTTACCATTTCTACAGGTTATATTTAGGGAAAACATCACAAAATAGTAAGCAAGTTTCAAAAGTGTTCCAATTATGTCACTCACCATAGTATACCCAAGGGTGTATACCATGCAAAATATGTATTGAGTGACCTAATTGAAATATTTTTAAAATTTGGTTACTATTCTACAAAGTTACCCCTTATATTTAACAAGTAGATTAGTATCGTTAGGATGTGCTTAGGCTTGAGGTCGGTTTAAGTTCCAACAAACAATCGAACAAGTTAAGATATCCCAAATCTTTTTATATGTTATAAACGTTCATCAAGCTTACTGACTTGAGCGTCGTAGGGTGTTTCTGAAACTCCACCTCCGAGTCACCTTCTAACGTGTTTCATTGTTTTTTACCGGTCGGATTTAAGCTAGGGAATTAATCAGGTAGACTAGACATGGACTGACTCGAGTACCGGACCACAATAGCAACAATTATGTAACTATCGAGAAAAAGGCATTAATAACATGGTCATGGGTTAAAGTTTGATAAAATTTAAAGAACTAATATAATGAAAATTTATAATAAAATACAATGTTTTTTAGAAAGAAAAAAAAATAACAAAAAGAAGTAGAGAACTAAAAAAGGCTGAATTAGGTCAGCTGCTCCCACATCGTCCCCAAGATGAACTTCCGTTCGTTTTATGTACCGGAGCTCGGTGACGATTAACGTCCCTTCGGGGACATCCGATAAAATTGGAACGATACAGAGAAGATTAGCATGGCCCCTGCGCAAGGATGACACGCACAAATCGAGAAATGGTCCAAATTTTTTTCCGACCATTTTTTCGTTCATCGTCTTCGCCGGAATCATAATTTCTCCTTTTTATTATGCTCATCACGCCGATTTCATCGACGTTGTTGTCACCGACCTGTTTTTTATTAAGTTTATGGTTGATTATCGTGTTCGCCGGAACCCTAGTTTTTTGTTTTGTGACAGACCTGTTTTTATTCAATTTTTGGTTTATTATGTTCAACTAGGGCTCGAAATTGATGAAACAACCAGCAGAGCTTTGAGGAGGTACGCATCGATCAAAACTTTAATCTTCGAAAGCTTTATTGCATATATATGTCTGTTCATGTTATAGAGATGATGATGTCAAATTTGTGAGTTGTTATAGGGTTTGTGAGATTATCCTAATGAATCTAGAGATGATGATGTCAAATCATGGTGAGTTTTTAAACTTGAATATGATTTTTGTGGGAAAAGTAGTTGTAGAAATGTAAATAAATATTAAGATCTCTAGAAAGCCTGTTTAATAATGTGTGGATTCTGCTTGATGTTAATGTTTACATGAGATATAGTTGATGTGTATTTAAATTTTCAAGCAAAGTTAATAGTAACCATGATGATTCCAAACAATGATTATGATAACTAAGTGAATATCAGATGCCCCAAGATAGGTTTTACTCTAACAACATTAGATCATCTGGAATTGTGATCCCCAAACCAATGTATGTACGCTAGTATCGATTATTCTTCGTATGTTTACTTTATGGCTGTAAATGAGTTGAGCCGAGCTTTAATCTTAACAAGCTGTAATGTTGAGTTCGGGCACGGCTTGTAAAAAGCCCGAGCTAGCTTATAGAGTTTGTGAGTTATCTTAATGAATTTTGTAAATTAATTGGCCATGCTAATCTCAAATCATGATGTTTTTTGACCAAGAAAGTTAATAGCGTTATGCTTCGGATTTAATCTTTTGTTTTTTTATTGCATGCACTAACAATACGACTCATATACCAATGATAATGATGCAACGAAACTTGTGATTTTTAAACAGTTGCACATTATTGAAGGCGAATTTGTCTTTTCTGCATTCGAAAGTGGCCCAACGTGTGTTTTAGTGCATAAAGTCTCCTAAACTGCTTTATTCACAAAATTAGTCCACCTGTAATAAAGTACCCGTTTGACCCGATACCCAACCCGTTTGATCCCCTCATTTTACCCTATCAACTCAAATTCTTGTTAATGCAAGCCCTTTAGAGTTTATTATGATTTTTGATTCATTGCTCTTTACAGTATACAAACATGTTTTGTCTACATTTAGTTTGTTAAATCATGTTACCGACACTAGGGTGGACAGTTTTCATATAGTCTTTTGTTTGAAAATATTTGCATGGAAGATTTAAGTTTGAACTTGTTGTGATATAATAATTGCCATACAAATTGCTCAAATTCTTGACATTGTTTATTACTTCCCATCACAAGTTGTAGGAGTTATGCATATTTATTTCACCTCATTCATATTTACTGCTCATTGTGGCTTACAACATTTTTCTTGCTTACCTTAATATTAATATGCATTTGATTGTGTTTTAATTTCAGTTTCTTACTTTAATTGTATGTACACTTAGCAGTTGCATGTTTTTATCAATTGCACTGCCAACTCAGGTTCGTAGTTCATTTTTTTTGCTGCACATTTGAACCTAATTTGGGTATTTGAAATGTTTTCATCAAGCAAACTATCTGCAAGGGCTGTGAGATCATCTCAATTTTGTGAAACCTTAAGCTGTTATAGGGTTTGTGAGGTCATAATAAATTTGGTAAAATAATTAGCCAAGGTAATCTAACATCATGATGCTTTGTGACCTAAAGAATAAGTAGGACGGATGATATTTCGCTATGGTTTTGATCGTAAGTTGCATTACTGAATGCACTAATGATATGACTGATTTACCAATGACGATGATGTAAAGAAAATTGTGATCTTTAAACAATTGCTTATTGTGGATGTCGAACTTGTGTTTTCAACATTCGAGAGTGGCCCAACATGTATTTTTAGTGCATGCAATATCCTAAATTGTTCTATTCACCAAAATTAGATAATATAGTTTTATAATCATCTTTAATGCATTAGTTATATCTAAAAAACTTAGAAAGTAGACCAACAAAAAGTGTTTGCGGGCCATGGTAACATGGCCCAATCCGTTTCAACCCATATTAAACTTAAAGTACCTGTTGACCCGTTATCAAAACCACCACACCCCCTTATTTTACAATATCTACTCAAATTCTTGCCCAATGCAAGCCCTTTACAGTTTTTGATTTTTGAATCATTGCTCTTTGCAAAATGCGGACATGCTTTTTTCTACATCAATTTGTTACTTAGCTTGTAGGAATTTTGCATCATATTCATTGCTCATTGTGGCTTCCAAGATTCTTCTTACTTAATTGAATTCTTGCCTGGCCCTTGAATTCTGTGCTAAACTTTGTTGTGTCCTTATGTTTTGTTTCTTCCTTCTATGTTCCTTGTTCTATGACATGTACTTCTTGTATGTTTGCTGTACGCATCACTTTTTTTAAGATTTTAGGGACTGTTATGCCTGCTACTTGTTTGTTTGCCTATGGTATGAAGTTATGAACTTATATGTCTTGTCCTCATATATGCTTCTGATACTGAATATTTGTTACTTGCTATTTATTGTATGCATGTTTTATATGTTTTTCGAGCCGGGGGTCTCTCTAGTTGCAGCCTCTCTAACCTATGGGATAGGTTTGCCCTCATCCCACCCTCCCCAAACCCTACTCTTTGAGTGTGATTTTTTTGGGTATGTTTGTTTGTTTGTTTTGTGTCTTTAATGCTTTAGATATATGTAAAGAACTTAGAAAGTAGACCGTCAAAAAGTGTTTGCGGGTCATGGTAACATGGCCCAATCCGTTTCAACTTGTTATGGATTTAAAGCATATGTGATAATATTGACTTCTAGGAAGAGAAGAAAATCTGTATATGATGTAAAAGCTAAAGAGGTTCAGCAAATGCTGATTTTAGACACTGATGGCACTCATCATGAGTTCAAGAGTTTTCAAAGATCAAGTGTGAACAAGGCTGCAGGGTAATATCTTGCTGAAACCCATCTTTTTCAAAGATTTGTGTTTGTATATATATGCATGTGATTTTGTATAATATTTATATGCTTTTGGATATAATTATTATAAATATAATAAAATTAAAAAAAAAACCAAGTTTTCTTTTAAATTCTGCAGGAATTTTAGTGACGGTAACGGAAAAGGTGACTGATGTTATGAATGTTTGATCAATTAACAATTCATCTTTCTGTTTCAAAATTCGACTAATAAGTTCCGGTTCCGTGACTAATGTTATGGGTGTTTGATCAATTAATCTTTTTATTTTGAAAGACATGTTGAAGGGGTGTGTGTGTGTGGCATATGAGCAACCCGAGTGGTCTTTTACTTTAGTTTCTTGGTTTACAGTCTCTTATAAAAAATACTTAGAATGGACTAATAGGAAAAGTCAAGATAAAAGATAAAAAAATACTCATACTCTTGTGTTCGAAGTCCGAATGAAACCCCCTACGGACCATTTGTGTCATTTATATATAAACAAAAAAGTAGATAAAAGAAAAATCACATGGATTTTAAGATTTTTTAAAAATATTTTACATTACATATTATTAAAGAAAACTAAATTACGTATTATTAAAGAAAATTAAATTAAATGTTAAATGAAAATTAAGTTGGTAAAAAAAGAAATTCTTATTAGACCGATTAGAAGAGGGTCATGGTGCTGAGTTGGAACGTGTGGACCATGGAACACTGAGCCCCTATGCGTGCTCTACGGCCGTGGCTCGGTTTCGTGGTGATATCCACGCTCGTAAAACTTCAACAAAGGTGGCTATTTTTTTTAAATATACATTTTTCAATTTTTAAATCAATTTCAAACCATTTCTAAATCAACAATTTTCCAATCCATTTTTGAACCTTATTTTAAACCATTCTCAAACTACTTCACCCATTTCAACAATTTTCTCAACAAATGGACACACTAAATTCATCCTCTTCGGAATCGGAAAGTGTAGCCCCGATTATTTTTAAGGCAATTGTTACCACTATCATTGAAATACAAAAAGATGATGCTGAAAGCTTGAACACGCCAACCTTCACATGAATAGCCACTTTGAATAGAGACCGTGAAGCTGCCCACAATTGTTTGGTTCACGACTACTTTGCCGATCCCCCCTTTATGACAATGAAACATTCAGAATGCGTTTTCGAATGAGCAAACGATGATTTTACGGATTTTTAATGATTTGGACGCGAGACGCATATTTTCAAATTGGCGTGGGATGCTAGAGTAGGACATGTTTCACTCTTCAAAAGTGTGCCGCCACTCTTCGTCAAATGGCATACGGATCTGCCATCAACGCATTGAATGATTATTTGAAGATGTCTGAGAAAACTGCACGAGCTAGTTTGTATAATTTATGTAATCGTGTATTTAGCATTTATGGGCCAAAACATTTACGCAAACCGACCGTGAGCAACATTCAACAGTTATACAATTAGCATGAATCGATGCATGGCTTTCCCGACATGCTTGGTAACCTAGATTGTATGCATTGGGAGTGCAGTAATTGTCCAAATGCATGGCACGAACAGTAATGAGAGGTGACCTTCCCGCTCCAACAATTGTGCTCAAGGCGATTGATGTATTGCAAAATACATTCTTTTATCGTGTACAATTTGTATAATTTCGTTAGTGTTAGTTTGGTTTTCGTCAGAATTTGCATACTTCTAATCCAATTGCGTTTTGCAGGTCTTGAATCATAGAAATAGCTGAAAAGTGAGGAAAACAAGTTGAAACATGAAAAAGTCGAGTCCTGGAACGTATTGTAGTGCTCGGGAGCTGAAGCGCGTTGAAAGTGCTGGAAAAGTGGCTTCTGGCGGGCCACGACAATAAATATAATGTCTCTCGCGGGAGGCGAGAGACTGTTAAATGTGCTGATGTCAAGAAGACGGTCGCGGGTCGCGACTAACATGGATGATTTTATCGCGCCCCGCGAGTATGTGTTGAGCCCAGACTTGGAGCTGCTGGGTTTGGAATTGTTAAGTGAAACATATAAATACTTAAGTGTGTTTAACCTAAACCCTAGTTACGAATGAACAGAACCCTGGGCGATTTTGGAGCATTGATTGAGGCGTTTCTGAAGCTGCTGGTTGAAGGATTGAAGTCGGGAGAATCATTCGGGTCACGTTTGTGTCATTCGGGTGTCTTCACTTTCGTCTCTTTCTTTAAACTATGTTTTGTGTTCTTGATTATACTTCATTCTTGATGTTTTCAATGACTTTGATTGGCTAAATTTATCGTACTACCTAGACTAGATAAATGATTGTCTTAAGTTCTGATTTTATTATGGATTTATGGATTATTTATGAATTGTAGGTGAGTTGTTCTATTGATTAGATGTGTTTGCATATTTGATATTGTTTGAATATTGTTTATTGCTTCGTGAGATTCTTGGTGACGGTTTTTATCACATAATAGAGTCTTGCTAGGTTTTAGATTTTGGTGAGTGTCTATATCACGAAATAAATCTTCAATCTTTAGGGTTAAATTGGCCATTAAACCTTAGAAGTAATATTTAGTAATCTTATAAAATCAAGTGTTCTACTAATCATCAATAGCTGAAAGGTGCGAGATTATTGCTAGGTCTAAGTCATTAAACTGAAGGGTAGGAGCTTTGTTAGGAGTGAACCTTTTGGCTATTGTCTAGCAAGTCTAATCGAGAAAACAACTCTATCCTTGGTTTAGGTCTCGAAAGGGAGTAAGCCTCTAAGGGTACTTTCATAAATCCGTTAGGTGTCTTGAAAGAGAGTCTAATAACCGGTAATCTAAACAACCTTTAGGGTAACATAGCGTGCTCTTGAGAAGGGTTAGGAGTCCTTTAGATATCCTGAAGGGGGAGAACTTTATGATCCCGGTTCCATAGTAAACAATTTCCAGATAAAATCATTACTAAAAGCAATCAGGATTCCAGTCTAGGTAGTGTTTCCACCATCTGAGTAAAAGTCCAAGTTAATTCGTATTGGTTAATTTAGTTAATTAATTTAGTTTAATTTAATTGCATTTTTAGGATTTTTAGAAACCCCCCCCCCCAAACAATTAAACAATTAGTTCAGTCAGTGTCAGTCATAGTCTAGATAGAGTCGTTAACGTAATTAGATAGAGTCTCGTGGGTTCGATATCCGGACTTACATTAGCTATACTAGAGTCGATCGGTACACTTGCCGGTTAGTAGTTTAGTGTGTCTTAGTGAGTCTAGAGTATTACTTAGAGTCTAGAATTAGGTTAATTTAGTTACCTTTATTAAACTACCTTCCGTCACATCAAGTTTTTGACGCCGTTGCCGGGGACTCTCTCTGGAAATTGCGTTAATTTCTTTGTTTGGACTTAATTGACATCATACGTGCTATTTACTTTGTTTGAGTCGTAGGAGTCTAAATAATTTAAGTGTCTTTTTATTTTATTTTTTTATTTTTATTTAGTTAGTATCTTTTAGAGTCGTCTTACGTGTTTGTTTTCGGTTTTGCAGTGGATGCCCCGTACGCGTTCACAAGGACCTCCACCGAAGCCGCCTACGGACAAGTCTTCCTTCTCGTCTTTTTCTCTAAAGGTCAGTACTCCTTCATCTTCATCTTTCGCCTTTTCTGACTCTACATCCCAATCAATACTACCAAGCTTTGACTTCACACCGAGGTCTTCACCCCATAGCTCCCCACCTACTTCCCGTCCTCCGAGTCCGCCACACTATTTCCAAATGGACAACAACCAAACTGTCCACCAACGCTCCACCGCGGGTTATACCGCTAACTCACCCATCATCCTTCCTGCAATCACCAATGACAAGTCTTGGCAAATCCCGTCCTACATCATGACCGCCATTAACAACTCTTGTCAGTTTCACGGTCGTGATGACGAGGATGCGCCCTCCCACATCAACCGTCTCACCCGCCTCTGCAACACCTTCGGCATCGAAGGTGTTAACCTTGATGCCCGCTATCTCCAAGTCTTCCCGTTTTCACTTGCTGGCCGCGCAGCCACTTGGCTTGATTCGCAGCCGGCAGGTACTTTTACCACATGGGCTGGACTTAGGGATGCCTTCCTAGCTAAGTATTTTCCACCTGCTAAGGCATCTCGCCTTCGTGATCAGATCCATTCGTTCCGGATGGAGTCTGACGAACCTTATCACTTAGCTTGGGAGAGGTTTCAAACCCTACTCTCACGTTGTTCCCAACACGGGTTGTCTGATTGGGCACTTGTAGAGAAATTCTACAATGGTCTCACCCCCGAGTTTAAGGCCCGATTCGACACCTCTGCAGGAGGCCATCTGTCACACCCCGACCGATGGCGGAATCATCGAGGCGGACAATGTGATGATTGTTCAAAAGCACATGATACTAAAGGTTGCATAATTCATTACTTTAATTTAAAGACAACAAGTTCCAAATACAATACATTTCAAATAACCTAGTCTAGTTCAAAACATTAATTTATTTAACTAGGTCCATAGTTCCTAAATGGAGAGATCTTCGGCAAGCAGTCACATATCCAAACCTGAAACATTATTTAAATCAAGTGTCAACTAAAAAGTTGGTGAGTACATAGGTTTAGTATTTCCTGTAAATAGTGGTTGTAAATCGTTTTGCAACTCATTGATTATATTGTTAAACATAGTATATGATGTAACATTTATTTAATCACAATTCAAACCGAGTTTGACGCGCTTGAACAGAGCACAACAGCTAAGTCCGGTATGCTTGAATATAGTTACCCACTATATCCGGTATGATTGAATATAACACGCGGTTATATCCGAGTATGCAGTAATAAACACCCTAACCGGGTGGGCTGGTCAGGCACAATAGATCTATCAATATTACAGTTGGTTGTCTTGTGTTTAAATGTATGTACATCCAAAGAATAAACATATAGTCTCATGTATAACACGTACAAACAATGTGAGTAGCATGTATAATGTTTCACCCCAAAACGTATAAAAATGTAAAAATAGGGGCTATGTAACTCACCTTGCAAGCGGGTATTTGTCCACGCGTGTAGGTGATAAGGACGTTGAAACCTAAGCACGATGAAATCCTATGTGGATAGATAAGTATTATTGTATGTTTATATGTGCGCATTCGTATTTAAATGTATATTGGTCTTATAATAACATTCCTTAACATTTATTTATAAAATATAGTAGGAATATGATAATGGTTTTGTAAAACTTTAACTTAAAAATATATATATATATATATATATATTGTTTTAAACAAGTATTTATTATGTTTAATGTATTTATAAATAACATTAACAATTAAAAGAAAATTCTTTATTTGACTAATTATATTATATAGATTAAAATTTGTTTTAACAAGTTTATTAAAAATATTACAAGTTCTATAAAAATGAGACCTTTTACATATTAAATGTATTTTAATATGTTCATAAATACGTTACAAGATTTATAAAAAAATATACGACATTATATATAAAAATGTGTTTAAATAAGTTTATAAAAATGTTGTAAGATTTATAAAAATATTGGACATTTTATATATATAAAATGTGTTTAAATAAGTTTATAAAAATATTATAAGGTTTATAAAATTTGGAATAGTTTAAGGATTGTTTAATAGATTTCAAAATAAACGAACGATCAAACCGACTCGTAATAGTCTTTAGTGTATAAAAATAATATTTAATTAAGTTAAAATAATTATATAAAATAAATAAAGTGAAAACAGGAGTAAGAAAATTGGGCCGAAGGCCAACCGGTTTCGAACCCGCGACCTCCGGATCAAACACACACACGCATAACCAGCCGGGCTACTGCCCATCGCTGGTTATGTGTGTGTTGTTTAATTTATATACACATGCTCAGTATTGGTCGCTGGTCCTCGGCAATCCGGCAACCGTGTCCGAGGACTTGGGTTTGCTCGGTAATCCTCGAGCGATTGCCGAGATTTCGTCTGGGATTGATTACCTGATGATGACAGAAGCTAATGGACCCGAAATGAGGCTCGAACTTGGTCGCGAAGTGTCTGGTCGGCAACGCTTTGGAACTCGAAAATGTCACAAGTGGGAATCGACTTCTGGATGGAATTAAACTTCGAAACTTTGGTCACAGCTTCTTTCAGGGACGAAGAATGCGATGGTAGTCTCAATTCGGAGTGAGAGTGGGTGGAGGAAGGTTGGCGAGCTCGTGCAGGTCTGTAAATGGCCATTTAAAGCCGAGCTCGATCCTTATATTAAAACACGCAATTGAGTATGTCTGGACATGCGTCTGGACGAGACGAATCTGTCGAGATCACTTGCAGGCGTGGAGGTTGACTGTCGGGGCCGTATTAGAGGGGTGAACTTTCGGCTACGAACTCGATCAGACGTTTTGGATGTTGGGGAGACCAATTGGTCGGGGGATTTTGTTCGCGTGGGGACGACGAGGTCAAGGAGACCACTTTCGGCTTTCGAGGTGCAGGGAACAGGCGTGTCGAGGGTGTCGTCGGAATTTGGCTTTGACCGCCGGACATTGCACAGGGGTGACCGGAAAGTCGAATTGGGTTTTGGCAACTTTAGTCCCTGAAGTTTGAAAATGTTTGAAACAGACCCTGAAAACATTTCAAAATAAACCCTTCTAGTTCTGATAAATTCCAAACAGCCCTCCAACTTTAATTTATTTACAAACTTTAATATCCTTTTTAAACTTTAATTAATTTAAACTATATTTATATATTTTATAAATCTATTTTTTTTGTTAAAAACTAATTATTTTTAAATAATTATCTTATTGAAATAATACATTAAATTATTTATTTAAATTAATGAGTTTATTTTTCTTAGATTCCTTTAAACTAAATAAAACTTAAGTATATATAAAATTTTTATAAAACTTATGTTTTTATTTAAAATTGATCATTTTGAATGGTTAATAAAAAAAACATTGATTTGTTTATATAAATTGTTAAATTTAATAGCATAATTTATATAGTTTATAACCTTCAAATATATATATATATATATATATATATTTTTTAAATTATATTTAAAAATACATAAATTGTACACCAATATATGTGTATATGTTTTCGAAATAGAATGTTAATATCTACATAATAAATTTCACAACGAAAATTTTAAAATGTCACACCATCTCATGGGCAAGAAATCGGTGGCCGACTGTAATGATCTCTTTGAGAGTTTTGCTCATGCTGATATCGATCATTGTGCTACCAGCAGGACTTCCATTCATGTTACTAGTACTTCCTCAGCCGCTCGAGGAGTAAACCACGTTGGCTCGGATTCCAAGGTAGCATCTCAACTTGATTATATCACCAAAGAGTTATTAGAAATTAAGAAAAAGGTCGATAGGTGTGAGGTTTGTAGGGGAGGTCATGATACCGTAGAATGTCCAACACTTACCCTAGAACAGGTCGAGTACATCGCAGGTCAAAACCGAGGTCCACTAACCCATTTAATAATAACTCTAACTGGCGTAGTAATAATAATTTCCGCTCCTCCGGTAATCCCCCTGGTTTCCCATCAGGCCAGTATCAAAGCAGGGGGCCAGGTTTCTATTCAAGTGGGGGTTCAAATCAGCAGGGTCAGTTTGGTAGTTCAGGGTCAGGTTCAAATACAGGAGGTCAGTTCAATAGTGGGGGGTCAAATAATCAGGGTTCAAAAAATCAAGATTTGGGTAGTGGTCTAGACGAGATTAAAGCTATGTTATCCCAAATTCTAGTTAAGGACCAGTCCACCCAACGAACCTTAGAAGAACATGCTACATACCTCAAGAATAACCATTCTAATTTCTTGGACCTTCAAAGGCAGGTCGGGGACATTGCACGCCAGCTGCAAGAACGACCTCCCGGTCAATTTTCAGGCAACACAAAGCCGAACCCTTCCGGCCAATTGAAGGCAATCTCGACCCGTAGTGGTAGGACCTTAGGAGAGGTAGTGATACCCGAGAGTGTAGAGGTAGAGGATGAGGAACCCGTAGATGAGGAGATAGAGATGGAGGCTCCCGGTAAAGTGCACATTAGGCTAGACCCAGTAAGTACCGCACACACCGAGGAACCTCAAGTGGAAAAGAGGGTAGCGAAGCAACCAATAGTCGTTAAGCCGTCTCCGTTAGTTGATCATTCACGCGTCCCATACCCCGCCCGCCTTAAGCACCAAAAATATGCTAAGGAATATGGGAAATTTCTTGAGATGTTCAAGCAATTGAAGATCAATCTTCCGTTCATCGAGGCCTTACAGTCCATGCCCAAATACGCCAAATTCCTTAAGGACCTTCTCAAGCGTAAGGATAGGATAGGTGAGTTTTTGAACATTCCTTTGACCGGAGGTTGTTCCGCGGTGGTCTTGAATAAGCTACCAGAGAAACTAACCGACCCGGGTACTTTCACCATTCCGTGCTTATTCGGGGGTGCCATCACTCCCGCTCACGCTTTAGCCGATTTATGTGCGAGCATCAACTTGATGCCATTCTCTCTTTATGAGAAATTAGGTCTAGGTGAGCTTACTCCTACTCGCATGTCGTTGTCCTTGGCCGACCGTTCGGTCAAATATCCTCGTGGAATCATAGATAATTTGCTCGTTAAGGTAGATAAATTCGTGTTCCCCGTAGATTTCGTGGTTTTAGACATGGAGGCCGACGAGAGAGTTCCGATCATACTAGGCCGTCCATTCCTCCGAACCGCAAAGGCAATCATCGATGTCTTTGACGGTAAGATTTCACTTCGTGCGGGAGATGAGATCGTCACCTTTGAGATAGATAGAGCTATGCAACACCCTAGTGGTAGTGATGATTATAGTGGTCCGTGTCACTCCGTTTACTTCTTAGATTCTTTCATATCGTGCGTTGATCAGTGCATAGGTTTCATTAGTGGAGCCGATCTAGTTAGTGAGGGAGTAGATGACGAGGAGTTGGATGACGAGAGTGAGGAAGTAGAGCCGACTTGGGTTCCCGAAACCTTAGAGCTATGTGAGATTAGGGACGAGAGTGAGAGCAAACCCGTAGATACTACGCCTCTAGAGCTTAAGGTCCTTCCGTCACATCTAGAGTACGATTTCTTAGGAGAAAATTCTAGTATGCCCGTCATAATTTCTTCCAAATTGACAGAGGAGGAGAAGGGGAAGTTAATTGAGGTGCTAAAAGAGCACAAGGAGGCTATAGCTTGGAGGTTGTCCGATATTAAGGGGATTAGCCCTACTTTTTGTACTCACCGGATTCTCATGGAGGATGAGTTTAAACCGGTGGTGCAACCACAAAGACGCCTAAACCCCAACATGAAGGAAGTAGTTAGGAAGGAGGTGTTGAAGTTGATGGAAGCCGGTTTGATTTACCCGATATCCGATTCTTCTTGGGTGAGTCCTACCCAAGTCGTCCCCAAAAAGGGGGGGATGACTGTTGTCGTTAACGAGAAAAAAGAGCTCATTCCTTCGCGTACGGTCACCGGTTGGCGTGTATGTATTGACTACCGTAAGCTCAATGACGTTACCCGGAAGGACCACTTCCTACTCCCATTCATAGACCAAATGCTAGAGCGTCTCGCGGGGCAACAATTTTATTGTTTCCTTGATTGTTTTTCCGGCTACTTCCAAATTCCTATCGCGTCGGAGGACCAAGAGAAAACGACCTTTACATGTCCATATGGCACGTATGCGTACCGACGCATGCCTTTTGGATTATGTAACGCTCCGGCTACTTTCCAACGATGTATGATCGCCATTTTTCAAGATATGGCTGAGAGTTCGATGGAGGTCTTTATGGATGATTTCTCGGTCTATGGCGATTCGTTTGATCATTGTTTAGGTAACCTAGCTAGGATGATGAAGAGGTGTGTTGAGACGAAGTTGATGCTTAATTGGGAGAAGTGTCACTTCATGGTTACGGAGGGGATTGTCTTAGGACATAAGATTTCTAGGTCCGGTATAGAGGTAGATAGAGCCAAAATAGATACTATTAGTAGGCTTCCTCCACCGACTAGTGTGAAATCGATTCGTAGCTTCTTAGGTCATGCGGGTTTCTATAGGCGTTTCATTAAGGATTTTTCCAAAATCACTCGGCCCATGACTCGACTCCTTGAGAAAGATGTCCCTTTTGTCTTCGATAAGGAGTGTCTTCAAGCCTTCGACTTCCTTAAAGAGAAACTAGTGAGTGCACCCATCCTTGTATCCCCCGATTGGAGCTTACCATTTGAGCTCATGTGTGACGCGAGCGATTACGCGGTCGGGGCGGTCTTGGGTCAAAGACGGGAGAACCACTTTCACCCGATCTATTACGCGAGTAAAACCCTCAACGACGCGCAAGAGAACTACACCACCACCGAGAAGGAACTCCTAGCCGTCGTCTTTGCTTTCGATAAGTTTCGTTCTTACCTCGTGCTTTCGAAAACCATAGTGTTCACCGATCATGCAGCTTTACGTTATCTCTTCCAAAAGAAGGACGCTAAGCCTCGTCTTATACGTTGGATTCTTCTTCTTTCCGAGTTTGACATAGAAATTAAGGATAAGAAAGGAGCAGAAAACGTAGCAGCGGACCATCTTTCACGATTAGAGGATCCGAGTAGGGAGGAGATTCGTAAGGAGGCAATAGGAGATAGATTCCCTCACGAGTCCATAGATTTCGTAGCGGCTGAGAAAGAGGGTTTACCTTGGTTTAGTGACTTAGCAAATTATCTTGCCAATGGGTATGTCATGAAGGATATGAATGCCCAACAAAAGAGGAAGTTGCTTAGGGATGCGAGGAAGTACATATGGGATGATCCTCACCTTTTTAGGATAGGAGGTGACCGTATTCTTAAGAGGTGTGTTCGTAAGGAAGAGGGTCTAGATATTCTGAGGCATGTGCATGAGGGGTTGACGGGAGGTCATCATGGTGCACACACTACCGCACAAAAGGTCTTTGATTGCGGTTTCTTTTGGCCTACGGTAGTTGAGGATGCTATAGAATTCGTTAAGACATGCGATGCTTGCCAACGTACCGGCAATATCTCATCCAAGAATGAGATGCCCCAAAATCCTATTCAAGTTCTTGAAATCTTTGACGTATGGGGCATTGACTTCATGGGACCTTTTCCCTCCTCTAGTGGAAATAGGTACATCCTTGTGGCAATAGACTACGTTTCGAAGTGGGTTGAAGCTCAAGCTTTGCCTACAAACGATGCCCGAGTGGTGGTGAGATTCCTTAAAAAGTTGTTCACTCGTTTCGGTATTCCCAAAGCCATTATTAGTGACCGAGGAACGCATTTTTGTAATGCCGTAATGGAGAAGGCATTAGAGCGTTATGGCGTTACTCACCGTTTGTCTACCGCGTACCATCCACAAACAAACGGTCAAGTTGAGAATGCGAATCGGGGAGTGAAGAGAATACTAGAGAAAACGGTAGGGAAGAGTCGTAAGGATTGGTCGGATAAACTCGATGATGCGTTGTGGGCATTTCGTACCGCCTACAAAACACCCTTAGGAACCACACCATTCATGATTGTCTATGGCAAAGCGTGCCATCTCCCGGTTGAATTGGAGCACCGAGCGCTTTGGGCTCTAAAGACCGTCAATCTCGACCTCACTCAAGCGGCTAGGAGAAGGTTTTTCCAAATTCATGAGTTAGAAGCACTTAGAGATGCGGCGTATGAGCGTTCTTGGAATATCAAAGAGAAAACGAAGGCGTTGCACGACAGGAAGCTTAAGGGGTTGAAGGAGTTTAAAGCTGGTGATAAAGTACTCCTTTACAATTCGAGGTTTAAGTTGTTTCCAGGGAAGTTGAAATCGAAGTGGACGGGACCCTATGTCGTGAAAGAGGTGTTTCCGCATGGTGCGGTTGAGTTATACGATGAAGCTAGTGGAGGGTCATGGAAGGTGAACGGCCATAGGTTGAAGCACTATTTAGGTGGCCCAATTGACGAGAACGAGAGGGAGGTAACTCCTCTCGAAGACATTCCAAATACCACCGGTTAGAGTTTTGAGGGAAGCCTCAAGTGTAGAGTTTGTACCGTTTGTATTTTCATTTATTTCGATTATTTTTCGTAGCTAATGGTTGTTTTTGGTAGTGTTTCGGTCTTTGTTTTTGTGTTTCGAGTCACTTGCAGGAATTCATTACCGAGGAGATGCAACGATTGGCGAGAAAACGAGTTTCCAGGTAAGTTCCAGTGTTAGAAAAATTTTGGGTTGAGTTTTGGGAGGTTTGGTGAATACTTGAAATTTTTCTAAGGCACAAACCCTTCCAACTTTCGAAACTTTCTGTGCAAAACGTATACTCGCGGGGCGCGAGAGACATAAGTATACTGGTCGCGACCCGCTAGTGGATTTTAGCGCTGATGTCATTATACCGGTCGCGGGTCGCGAGAGAATTATATATACCTGTCGCGGCCCGTGAGAAGCCCTATCTGCAGCGTGAATCATTTAATCCCCAATTTCAGCCATTTTAACCTACTTCTTCTTCTTCCACTTCGCCGACAACCACCAAACATCACCCTTCACCTCCGATATCAGCCACTTTTCTACCATAAAAATCACCACTTTCACCACTCACACCGGACTTTAAGGAAGTTTCAAGATCATAACCGATTGTTCTAGTTTTTCTTGTCTACTTCAACTCTCAGGTATGTTTTCCTGCAAATTTCTTGTATTTTATGCTTTTCTATTTCAGTTTTTAGTTAGATTAGTGATAGATTTGAGTTGGGTCCTAGATTAGTCTTGTGTTTGGTTTGTTTAGTGGTAAGTTTGAGGTTGCGGGTGGCTTGGTTTGGGTAGTTTAGCATAATGCAGGTTGCGGGTGGCTCGGTTTGGGTTGTTCTACGTGTGTTTTGCAACAGCCATAGGCTAGGATTTGGTTAAAATTGAGTGTGGGGATTCGGGTTGGTTAAAAATGTGATGAAACTGAGATTTTGACATCATGTTGACCCGTTTTCACTAATGATACTATAAAGCTTGTAACTTTATCTCGGTTGACACTCAATGTTAGTTGGTTTTGGCACTTGGGATTTAATTGAGGACAATTAAAGTGCCGGGAGGAGGTAGTGTACATTGAGTCTTGTATTTTTGAGTCAAGTCTTAGGTCTAGTTTGGTTTTGGGTTTAGTTATATGCACGTACAGGTACAAAACACTTCGCCCGTACTCAATCTCCATTCGGGCGAAGTTGTTTATAACTTATGCTTTTGTAAACGGTAACCCGATTTTGTTTCACTTTATTTTCGGTTTCAACCGTGAATGGAATGCTATACGGTTGTTCCATATTTTTTTTAAGTTCAAAAAAAAATATATATATATATATATATATTTTAAAAAAAATTTTAAATACCAAAAACAGTTTGTGACTAATGATCTTCTCTGTTTTGTTTTGCAGAATGTCAGGAGAAGGATCATCAAGCAGATCGGGTCGGAAAAGAGGGCCAACCGCTCGACCCCGGGGAACCATAGAACAACCACCACAACCAATTGTCTACCATAGACAAGTATCGTATAGTGGACCGGGGGTCGCACATGGACAGAGCACGAGGATAAGGGATAGCCCGTTGCTACAGTTTGAGTTGGACTCGGGGGAGATGTAGAAATTAACAACTTTGATTACGGTAGATCTGCTACCGTACAGGAGGATTGACTGGAGTCTGATGGATAGGTTGGGTGCTCGAGCTCGGGTTGAGCAACTGTTAGGTGAAAAGTTTAGAAGGGTATTGGATTGTGATGCAAGACAGTGCAAGGAGATCACCTTGGAGTTTCACTCCACCTTTGATTACAAGCAAGGAAATTTTAATGAGCGGGAGGCGGTATTTTTCTCCTTGGGTAGGCGGCCCTATGAAATGACTATTCCTCAATTCGCCGTGGCTACACAGTTTTATACAGATGAGGAGGTGCAGTCAGCTGAGTTTAGGAACAGTCTGCAGGGTGTTTTCAAGAGGAGACATTCTAATAGTGTGCAAGTGGAGGAGATAGCGAGGTTCTGGAGCACAATTTCGATAGTACCCTACTCGAACAATATGGTTGCGAGCGATATCATTGATCCGGTCTTTCATTCATAAGATTTTGGCAGCTACATTAGTTGGAAGAGGACAGGGGGACAATAAGGTTAATCAGGTTAGCCTCTTTTGTCTAATGTGTATGGTTGAAGGTCGGTCTGCTAATTTAGCTACCATTTTTGCTTGGTCGATGAGGAGACCGTGGAGAGGTGGTCCGGGTGCAAGAATTTACTGTGGTCCGTATGTGACGTGGTTGGCCGAGAGCCTAGGGGTTTTCGATAGGTACTCGAGGGATAGGATGAGAGAGGGCCCGCAGCCGTGTTTTATGAGTGTTCGGGATTTGCAGTCAGCCGGTATTTTGACATATACCGATCCTGTTGCGTGGGCAGACATTCGTCCGGGCCCTCAGGTTCAGCCTCCACCCGGTTCTGATGCTGCAGCTTCAATGCAGTCGGGTATCCCTACTCGTTACCAGAGGCAGACTACTCGCCAGGAGATGCCGGCGAGACAGTACCCGCTTCGACAACCACGCCCTGACCCACTTACGTTAGACTCTTTATATGATTCCATGCAGACGGGTTTATGAGAGAGGGCCCGCAACCGTGTTTTATGAGTGTTCGGGATTTGCAGTCAGCCGGTATTTTGACATATACCGATCCTGTTGCGTGGGCAGACATTCGTCCGGGCCCTCAGGTTCAGCCTCCACCCGGTTCTGATGCTGCAGCTTCAATGCAGTCGGGTATCCCTACTCGTTACCAGAGGCAGACTACTCGCCAGGAGATGCCGGCGAGACAGTACCCGCTTCGACAACCACGCCCTGACCCACTTACGTTAGACTCTTTATATGATTCCATGCAGACGGGTTTTGGGGATCTGCGTGGTTATGTAGATGAACAGTTCGGCGGGGTACGACAGGTTATGGAGGAGAGTAGACGGGTGCATGAGCAGGGTCAACACAGGTTGGAAGATGGTATGCGTTACATGATGGAGGGATTGCGTTTAGGAGTTCCTCATTATTTGAGTCAGCCACAGCCGGGACCGAGTAGCATGCAAGGTGTTGAACCATATCGGATTTATGAGCAAGGGAGTGAGGAGTCGGATGATGATGAGTAGCATGGTGGTGAAGAGGATGCAGCAGAAGCAGATTTAGTATCATTTGTTTTATTTCTTTTATGCTGTTTTCATCCTCATATTTTGGTTTGTACTCATATTCTAAATATTTGTTAAACAGGTTGGGTGGATCGGGTTGGTTGGTTAGTTGAACTAATGCACTTAATTTGGTTATGTATTATATTTTGGGAGGTTTGGTTGGTTGATTGAATAGGTTGGTGTTGTGATGCCGCTTCCGTTCGTGTGTGAGTTAGGAACTGTATGCTGAGCGTGTTCGGATTGGAGGGCATATGTGGAATTGACTGGCACATTGACAGTCTCGCATATTCAGCTAAGTATTTCCAATTGTATATTTTGTATATTTTATTTCGTTTTTAGTTTTTATTTTTAGTTGGTTAGTTTGAGTCGTATTCTCGTTCTTGCATTAGGGACAATGCAATCTTTAAGTGTGGGGATGGGATAAATTGGTTAGTCTTAGTTAGTCGAGTCATTTAATTGTTTATTTGTTCGGGTTAAAAAAATAAAAAAATAAAAAATAAAAATAAAATTGAAAATGTCTTTTGAATAAAGAAGTTTGCAAAATAAAACGGAAAATGATAGAAAAGAGGGGTTTTTGTTCGGGTTCAAATAATGATAATATAGATTAATATAGTCGAGTTTGTGATGTGTGAATAGGCCCGGTTCGGTTTTAGGTTCCTTTGATCTAAATATACCTTAATTGTCGGTCTACTAGTGGGTTCTCATCTAGGGAAAATGGGAAATTGCAACCGCCAATAATAGTATAAGGAATGCCGTTATAAGCTAAAATTGTTAGAATTTCTAAAAAATAAAAAAATAAAAAAAATAAAAAAATAAAAAAATAAAAAAAAAATAGAATAATTGAGCTAGAAACTAAGAAAAGTAGCGCAGGCCTACGTAATCTTCGTTGGGGATGGTGACTCTGATTTAGAATGCCTCTGGGATGTGTCGAAACAAAATTGCAAAATTACCGACGCTCACGTTGTCACTCTCGGGGATGATGACTCTGATTGAGACAGCCTCTGGGTTAGGTGAAGCAAGGTCTAAGCTCAAGAAAAAAAAAATTTGATTTCAAATTCTCTTAATTTTGGTATAAAACGGTTAGGAAGTGGTCCAATGATCGTTTCCTTTTGTTCTATAAGCTTGAGGTGGGATTAGGTGGACTGTGGTTTCTAGTGTGAGACCCTAGGTAGATTGACCGAATTTGAACTTAAATTGCATGATAAGGGCTTGGAACCGGATTTGGGTTTATGGGGACAAATATATTTGTAATCGCGGCTAACACAAGTTTTGAATTTTTTAATAAGTATAAATAACTTTGATCCGAGTATTTATTCCTCTCTGATTCCGTTTGCATAGATTCTTTTTCGAGGACGAAAAAAGAGTAAGTGTGGGGATATTTGATGTATTGCAAAATACATTCTTTTATCGTGTACAGTTTGTATAATTTCGTTAGTGTTAGTTTGGTTTTCGTCAGAATTTGCGTACTTCTAATCCAATTGCGTTTTGCAGGTCTTGAATCATAGAAATAGCTGAAAAGTGAGGAAAACAAGCTGAAACATGAAAAAGTCGAGTCCTGGAACGTATTGGAGTGCTCGGGAGCTGAAGCGCGTTGAAAGTGATAGAAAAGTGGCTTCTGGCGGGCCGCGACAATAAATATAATGTCTCTCGCGGGAGGCGAGAGACTGTTAAATGTGCTGACGTCAAGAAGACGGTCGCGGGTCGCGACTAACATGGATGATTTTATCGCGCCCCGCGAGTATGTGTTGAGCCCAGACTTGGAGCTGCTGGGTTTGGAATTGTTAAGTGAAACATATAAATACTTAAGTGTGTTTAACCTAAACCCTAGTTACGAATGAACAGAACCCTGGGCGATTTTGGAGCATTGATTGAGGCGTTTCTGAGTTCTTGAAGCTGCTGGTTGAAGGATTGAAGTCGGGAGAATCATTCGGGTCACGTTTGTGTCATTCGGGTGTCTTCACTTTCGTCTCTTTCTTTAAACTATGTTTTGTGTTCTTGATTATACTTCATTCTTGATGTTTTCAATGACTTTGATTGGCTAAATTTATCGTACTACCTAGACTAGATAAATGATTGTCTTAAGTTCTGATTTTATTATGGATTTATGGATTTTATGGATTATTTATGAATTGTAGGTGAGTTGTTCTATTGATTAGATGTGTTTGCATATTTGATATTGTTTGAATATTGTTTATTGCTTCGTGAGATTCTTGGTGACGGTCTTTATCACATAATAGAGTCTTGCTAGGTTTTAGATTTTGGTGAGTGTCTATATCACGAAATAAATCTTCAATCTTTAGGGTTAAATTGGCCATTAAACCTTAGAAGTAATATTTAGTAATCTTATAAAATCAAGTGTTCTACTAATCATCAATAGCTGAAAGGTGCGAGATTATTGCTAGGTCTAAGTCATTAAACTGAAGGGTAGGAGCTTTGTTAGGAGTGAACCTTTTGGCTATTGTCTAGCAAGTCTAATCGAGAAAACAACTCTATCCTTGGTTTAGGTCTCGAAAGGGAGTAAGCCTCTAAGGGTACTTTCATAAATCCGTTAGGTGTCTTGAAAGAGAGTCTAATAACCGGTAATCTAAACAACCTTTAGGGTAACATAGCGTGCTCTTGAGAAGGGTTAGGAGTCCTTTAGATATCCTGAAGGGGGAGAACTTTATGATCCCGGTTCCATAGTAAACAATTTCCAGATAAAATCATTACTAAAAGCAATCAGGATTCCAGTCTAGGTAGTGTTTCCACCATCTGAGTAAAAGTCCAAGTTAATTCGTATTGGTTAATTTAGTTAATTAATTTAGTTTAATTTAATTGCATTTTTAGGATTTTTAGAAACCACCCCCCCCCCCAAACAATTAAACAATTAGTTCAGTCAGTGTCAGTCATAGTCTAGATAGAGTCGTTAACGTAATTAGATAGAGTCTCGTGGGTTCGATATCCGGACTTACATTAGCTATACTAGAGTCGATCGGTACACTTGCCGGTTAGTAGTTTAGTGTGTCTTAGTGAGTCTAGAGTATTACTTAGAGTCTAGAATTAGGTTAATTTAGTTACCTTTATTAAACTACCTTCCGTCACATCAAGTTTTTGGCGCCGTTGCCGGGGACTCTCTCTGGAAATTGCGTTAATTTCTTTGTTTGGACTTAATTGACATCATACGTGCTATTTACTTTGTTTGAGTCGTAGGAGTCTAAATAATTAAGTGTCTTTTTATTTTATTTTTTTATTTTTATTTAGTTAGTATCTTTTAGAGTCGTCTTACGTGTTTGTTTTCGGTTTTGCAGTGGATGCCCCGTACGCGTTCACAAGGACCTCCGCCGAAGCCGCCTACGGACAAGTCTTCCTTCTCGTCTTTTTCTCTAAAGGTTAGTACTCCTTCATCTTCATCTTTCGCCTTTTCTGACTCTACATCCCAATCAATACCACCAAGCTTTGACTTCACACCGAGGTCTTCACCCCATAGCTCCCCACCTACTTCCCGTCCTCCGAGTCCGCCACACTATTTCCAAATGGACAACAACCAAACTGTCCACCAACGCTCCACCGCGGGTTATACCGCTAACTCACCCATCATCCTTCCTGCAATCACCAATGACAAGTCTTTGCAAATCCCGTCCTACATCATGACCGCCATTAACAACTCTTGTCAGTTTCACGGTCGTGATGACGAGGATGCGCCCGCCCACATCAACCGTCTCACCCGCCTCTGCAACACCTTCGGCATCGAAGGTGTTAACCTTGATGCCCGCTATCTCCAAGTCTTCCCGTTTTCACTTGCTGGCCGCGCAGCCACTTGGCTTGATTCGCAGCCGGCAGGTACTTTTACCACATGGGCTGGACTTAGGGATGCCTTCCTAGCTAAGTATTTTCCACCTGCTAAGGCATCTCGCCTTCATGATCAGATCCATTCGTTCCGGATGGAGTCTGACGAACCTTATCACTTAGCTTGGGAGAGGTTTCAAACCCTACTCTCACGTTGTTCCCAACACGGGTTGTCTGATTGGGCACTTGTAGAGAAATTCTACAATGGTCTCACCCCCGAGTGTAAGTCCCGATTCGACACCTCTGCAGGAGGCCATCTCATGGGCAAGAAATCGGTGGCCGACTGTAATGATCTCTTTGAGAGTTTTGCTCATGCTGATATCGATCATTGTGCTACCAGCAGGACTTCCATTCATGTTACTAGTACTTCCTCAGCCGCTCGAGGAGTAAACCACGTTAGCTCGGATTCCAAGGTAGCATCTCAACTTGATTATATCACCAAAGAGTTATTAGAAATTAAGAAAAAGGTCGATAGGTGTGAGGTTTGTAGGGGAGGTCATGATACCGTAGAATGTCCAACACTTACCCTAGAACAGGTCGAGTACATCGCAGGTCAAAACCGAGGTCCCACTAACCCATTTAATAATAACTCTAACTGGCGTAGTAATAATAATTTCCGCTCCTCCGGTAATCCCCCTGGTTTCCCATCAGGCCAGTATCAAAGCAGGGGGCCAGGTTTCTATTCAAGTGGGGGTTCAAATCAGTAGGGTCAGTTTGGTAGTTCAGGGTTAGGTTCAAATACAGGAGGTCAGTTCAATAGTGGGGGGTCAAATAATCAGGGTTCAAAAAATCAAGATTTGGGTAGTGGTCTAGACGAGATTAAAGCTATGTTATCCCAAATTCTAGTTAAGGACCAGTCCACCCAACGAACCTTAGAAGAACATGCTACATGCCTCAAGAATAACCATTCTAATTTCTTGGACCTTCAAAGGCAGGTCGGGGACATTGCACGCCAGCTGCAAGAACGACCTCCCGGTCAATTTTCGAGCAACACAAAGCCGAACCCTTCCGGCCAATTGAAGGCAATCTCGACCCGTAGTGGTAGGACCTTAGGAGAGGTAGTGATACCCGAGAGTGTAGAGGTAGAGGATGAGGAACCCGTAGATGAGGAGATAGAGATGGAGGCTCCCGGTAAAGTGCACATTAGGCTAGACCCAGCAAGTACCGCACACACCGAGGAACCTCAAGTGGAAAAGAGGGTAGCGAAGCAACCAATAGTCGTTAAGCCGTCTCCGTTAGTTGATCATTCACGCGTCCCATACCCTGCCCGCCTTAAGCACCAAAAATATGCTAAGGAATATGGGAAATTTCTTGAGATGTTCAAGCAATTGAAGATCAATCTTCCGTTCATCGAGGCCTTACAGTCCATGCCCAAATACGCCAAATTCCTTAAGGACCTTCTCAAGCGTAAGGATAGGATAGGTGAGTTTTCGAACATTCCTTTGACCGGAGGTTGTTCCGCGGTGGTCTTGAATAAGCTACCAGAGAAACTAACCGACCCGGGTACATTCACCATTCCGTGCTTATTCGGGGGTGCCATCACTCCCGCTCACGCTTTAGCCGATTTAGGTGCGAGCATCAACTTGATGCCATTCTCTCTTTATGAGAAATTAGGTCTAGGTGAGCTTACTCCTACTCGCATGTCGTTGTCCTTGGCCGACCGTTCGGTCAAATATCCTCGTGGAATCATAGATAATTTGCTCGTTAAGGTAGATAAATTCGTGTTCCCCGTAGATTTCGTGGTTTTAGACATGGAGGCCGACGAGAGAGTTTCGATCATACTAGGCCGTCCATTCCTTCGAACCGCAAAGGCAATCATCGATGTCTTTGACGGTAAGATTTCACTTCGTGCGGGAGATGAGATCGTCACCTTTGAGATAGATAGAGCTATGCAACACCCTAGTGGTAGTGATGATTATAGTGGTCCGTGTCACTCCGTTTACTTCTTAGATTCTTTCATATCGTGCGTTGATCAGTGCATAGGTTTCATTAGTGGAGCCGATCTAGTTAGTGAGGGAGTAGATGACGAGGAGTTGGATGACGAGAGTGAGGAAGTAGAGCCGACTTGGGTTCCCGAAACCTTAGAGCTATGTGAGATTAGGGACGAGAGTGAGAGTAAACCCGTAGATACTACGCCCCTAGAGCTTAAGGTCCTTCCGTCACATCTAGAGTACGCTTTCTTAGGAGAAAATTCTAGTATGCCCGTCATAATTTCTTCCAAATTGACGGAGGAGGAGAAGGGGAAGTTAATTGAGGTGCTAAAAGAGCACAAGGAGGCTATAGCTTGGAGGTTGTCCGATATTAAGGGGATTAGCCCTACTTTTTGTACTCACCGGATTCTCATGGAGGATGAGTTTAAACCGGTGGTGCAACCACAAAGACGCCTAAACCCCAACATGAAGGAAGTAGTTAGGAAGGAGGTGTTGAAGTTGATGGAAGCCGGTTTGATTTACCCGATATCCGATTCTTCTTGGGTGAGTCCTACCCAAGTCGTCCCCAAAAAGGGGGGGATGACTGTTGTCGTTAACGAGAAAAACGAGCTCATTCCTTCGCGTACGGTCACCGGTTGGCGTGTATGTATTGACTACCGTAAGCTCAATGACGCTACCCGGAAGGACCACTTCCCACTCCCATTCATAGACCAAATGCTAGAGCGTCTCGCGGGGCAACAATTTTATTGTTTCCTTGATGGTTTTTCCGGCTACTTCCAAATTCCTATCGCGCCGGAGGACCAAGAGAAAACGACCTTTACATGTCCATATGGCACGTATGCGTACCGACGCATGCCTTTTGGATTATGTAACGCTCCGGCTACTTTCCAACGATGTATGATCGCCATTTTTCAAGATATGGTTGAGAGTTCGATGGAGGTCTTTATGGATGATTTCTCGGTCTATGGCGATTCGTTTGATCATTGTTTAGGTAACCTAGCTAGGATGATGAAGAGGTGTGTTGAGACGAAGTTGATGCTTAATTGGGAGAAGTGTCACTTCATGGTTACGGAGGGGATTGTCTTAGGACATAAGATTTCTAGGTTCGGTATAGAGGTAGATAGAGCCAAAATAGATACTATTAGTAGGCTTCCTCCACCGACTAGTGTGAAATCGATTCGTAGCTTCTTAGGTCATGCGGGTTTCTATAGGTTAATTTAGTTACCTTTATTAAACTACCTTCCGTCACATCAGCGATGACACCACAAGATCTATTGTTTTGGCATGTTTTATTTAGAGTTACGGATTTAAACAACGACATAAACGTCTTTAATCAATCTCCAATATTCAACACCATGATAAACAGAATCGTACCTGTCTTATGAGCTTAGATGAACAAGATATAGATGCAGTTATTACCTCATTTATGGTACATATCTCGAGTATGCTCCTTTTGTTAAATCGTTTACATGTTCCGGAAGGTTATAGTAGAAGGAATTTAAAAAAAAGCACAAGAAGTTGCGAGAAAGGATATTGAACGAACATTTGGTGTCCTAGACAAAGATGACATATAATGAAAAACTCGGCACGCGCATGGAAGTTTGATAAAATACGGCGTGTTATGTACACATGCCTCATCATACATAACATGATCCAACAGGATGAAGGGCATGCGATTTGTGAGTTCAAGGAACACGAATTTGAAGCGGCAATCGGATTAGAAGAAGTTAATGATGCCTAAAAAAGTGTTAATGAATGACATATACGCAATTACGACACACACAACAATCTTCATCACGATTTAGTGGGACATATCGCCACACTTCACCCGCAACTACCCAACGATCAAGTCTAGTTCATTTAGTTGTTATTTTATTTTTAATTATTAATATATTTTTATATATTAATGTTTTTTATTTCCCCATGTATTTTTAATTATTAATTATTAAGAAAAAACTATTAATTTAATTAATAATTAAATATGACGTGCCAATGTGGAAATGTAGAATCATGTCCCTCAAATGTAAATGTAAAGATGTATGAAAAATCTTTGGAAACTGATGTAACGTTGATGTGATGGTGTGGATGGGTGTGGAATGTGAAACCGTACCCCTTGACTTTAGGCCATTTGTAGTGGTATCATGTCCAAGTTAACTCTTTGAAGTTTTTCTGGCAGCCGACGGAAAAACCCTACAAGTTAACTCTCAAGAGTGTATTTGTGTTTACCATTTCTACAGGTTATATTTAGGGAAAACATCACAAAATTGTAAGCAAGTTTCAAAAGTGTTTCAATTATGTCACTCACCATAGTATACCCAAGGGTGTATACCATACAAAATATGTATTGAGTGACCTAATTGAAATACTTTTAAAATTTGGTAACTATTCTACAAAGTTACCCCTTATATTTAACAAGTAGATTAGTATCGTTAGGATGTGCTTAGGCTTGAGGTCGGTTTAAGTTCCAACAAACAATCGAACAAGTTAAGATATCCCAAATCTTTTTATATGTTATAAACGTTCATCAAGCTTACTGACTTGAGCGTCGTAGGGTGTTTCTGAAACTCCACCTCCGAGTCACCTTCTAACGTGTTTCATTGTTTTTTACCGGTCGGATTTAAGCTAGGGAATTAATCAGGTAGACTAGACATGGACTGACTCGAGTACCGGACCACAATAGCAACAATTATGTAACTATCGAGAAAAAGGCATTAATAACATGGTCATGGGTTAAAGTTTGATAAAATTTAAAGAACTAATATAATGAAAATTTATAATAAAATACAATGTTTTTTAGAAAGAAAAAAAAATAACAAAAAGAAGTAGAGAACTAAAAAAGGCTGAATTAGGTCAGCTGCTCCCACATCGTCCCCAAGATGAACTTCCGTTCGTTTTATGTACCGGAGCTCGGTGACGATTAACGTCCCTTCGGGGACATCCGATAAAATTGGAACGATACAGAGAAGATTAGCATGGCCCCTGCGCAAGGATGACACGCACAAATCGAGAAATGGTCCAAATTTTTATCCGTTCATCGTCTTCGCCGGAATCCTAATTTCTCCTTTTTTTTCTGCTCATCACACCGATTTCATCGACGTTGTTGTCACCGACCTGTTTTTTATTAAGTTTATGGTTGATTATCGTGTTCGCCGGGACATCCGATAAAATTGGAACGATACAGAGAAGATTAGCATGGCCCCTGCGCAAGGATGACACGCACAAATCGAGAAATGGTCCAAATTTTTATCCGTTCATCGTCTTCGCCGGAATCCTAATTTCTCCTTTTTTTTCTGCTCATCACACCGATTTCATCGACGTTGTTGTCACCGACCTGTTTTTTATTAAGTTTATGGTTGATTATCGTGTTCGCCGGAACCCTAGTTTTTGGTTTTGTGACGGACCTGTTTTTATTCAATTTTTGGTTGATTATGTTCAACTAGGGCTCGAAATTGATGACACAACCAGCAGAGCTTTGAGGAGGTACGCATCGATCAAAACTTTAATCTTCGAAAGCTTTATTGCATATATATGTCTGTTCATGTTATAGAGATGATGATGTCAAATTTGTGAGTTGTTATAGGGTTTGTGAGATTATCCTAATGAATCTAGAGATGATGATGTCAAATCATGGTGAGTTTTTGAACTTGAATATGATTTTTGTGGGAAAAGTAGTTGTAGAAATGTAAATAAATATTAAGATCTCTAGAAAGCCTGTTTAATAATGTGTGGATTCTGCTTGATGTTAATGTTTACATATATAGTTGATGTGTATTTAAATTTTCAAGCAAAGTTATTAGTAACCATGATGATTCCAAACAATGATTATGATAACTAAGTGAATATCAGATGCCCCAAGATAGGTTTTACTATAACAACATTAGATCATCTGGAATTGTGATCCCCAAACCAATGTATGTACGCTAGTATCGATTATTCTTCGTATGTTTACTTTATGGCTGTAAATGAGTTGAGCCGAGCTTTAATCTTAACAAGCTGTAATGTTGAGTTCGGGCACGGCTTGTAAAAAGCCCGAGCTAGCTTATAGAGTTTGTGAGTTATCTTAATGAATTTTGTAAATTAATTGGCCATGCTAATCTCAAATCATGATGTTTTTTGACCAAGAAAGTTAATAGCGTTATGCTTCGGATTTAATCTTTTGTTTTTTTATTGCATGCACTAACAATACGACTCATATACCAATGATAATGATGCAACGAAACTTGTGATTTTTAAACAGTTGCACATTATTGAAGGCGAATTTGTCTTTTCTGCATTCGAAAGTGGCCCAACGTGTGTTTTAGTGCATAAAGTCTCCTAAATTGCTTTATTCACAAAATTAGTCCACATGTAATAAAGTACCCGTTTGACCCGATACCCAACCCGTTTGATCCCATCATTTTACCCTATCAACTCAAATTCTTGTTAATGCAAGCCCTTTAGAGTTTATTATGATTTTTGATTCATTATACAAACATGTTTTGTCTACATTTAGTTTGTTGAATCATGTTACCGACACTAGGGTGGACAGTTTTCATATAGTCTTTTGTTTGAAAATATTTGCATGGAAGATTTAAAGTTTGAACTTGTTGTGATATAATAATTGCCATACAAATTGCTCAAATTCTTGACATTGTTTATTACTTCCCATCACAAGTTGTAGGAGTTATGCATATTTATTTCACCTCATATTTACTGCTCATTGTGGCTTACAACATTTTTCTTGCTTACCTTAATATTAATATGCATTTGATTGTGTTTTAATTTCAGTTTCTTACTTTAATTGTATGTACACTTAGCAGTTGCATGTTTTTATCAATTGCACTGCCAACTCAGGTTCGTAGTTCATTTTTTTTTGCTGCACATTTGAACCTAATTTGGGTATTTGAAATGTTTTCATCAAGCAAACTATCTGCAAGGGCTGTGAGATCATCTCAATTTTGTGAAACCTTAAGCTGTTATAGGGTTTGTGAGGTCATAATAAATTTGATAAAATAATTAGCCAAGGTAATCTAACATCATGATGCTTTGTGACCAAAAGAATCAGTAGGACGGATGATATTTTGCTATGGTTTTGATCGTAAGTTGGATTATTGAATGCACTAATGATATGATGTCGAACTTGTGTTTTCAACATTCGAGAGTGGCCCAACATGTATTTTTAGTGCATGCATTATCCTAAATTGTTCTATTCACCAAAATTAGATAATATAGTTTTATAATCATCTTTAATGCATTAGTTATATCTAAAAAACTTAGAAAGTAGACCAACAAAAAGTGTTTGCGGGCCATGGTAACATGGCCCAATACGTTTCAACCCATATTAAACTTAAAGTACCTGTTGACCCGTTACCAAACCCACCACACCCCCTTATTTTACAATATCTACTCAAATTCTTGCCCAATGCAAGCCCTTTACAGTTTTTGATTTTTGAATCATTGCTCTTTGCAAAATGCAGACATGCTTTTTTCTACATCAATTTGTTACTTAGCTTGTAGGAATTTTGCATCATATTCATTGCTCATTGTGGCTTCCAAGATTCTTCTTACTTAATTGAATTCTTGTCTGGCCCTTGAATTCTGTGCTAAACTTTGTTGTGTCCTTATGTTTTGTTTCTTCCTTCTATGTTCCTTGTTCTATGTAGCTTCTAAGACCAATTATGAATTCAAACTAAAGCATATGTGATAATATTGACTTCTAGAAACAGAAGAAAAATCTGCGTATCATATGATGTAAAGCTAAAGCTAAAGAGGTTCAGCAGCAAATGCTGATTCTAGACACTGATGGCACTCATTATGAGTTCAAGAGTTTTCAAAGATCAAGTGTTAACAAGGCTGCAGAAATGACTGCAGGGTAATATCTTGCTGAAACCCATCTTTTTATAACAGGCTACGACTACGCTAATCAGGAAATATGCCTATGTTTAAATTCAACCTGGGGGCGTATAATTGTCCTTTACAAAAGAGGTTTTTGGCTGCTGCGTTTACCCAGCGGTTTTAGACCAAAGTGGAGTTCCTTCCTTTCTATTGTTTCTGCTTCTTGCTGGATGACGACATACCTGTATTGTCATGTGTTACGGTTAGTGATAGCTTGTTAACAACTTAACATTATATATGTTGTGAGTAGTAGAGAGCCAAACCTGATGACAGTTGTAAGGGTCGTTTGGTTGTGAGCATTTTGGGGTTAGGTGTTACAGGCTGGAGGGCAGGTACAATGTTTGTCATAACTGGGTCAGATGTTGATTGGGGTAAAGTGGGTATCTTCTCAGCCTTTTCAACTCTTATTGATCCATCTTTTTTCAGGTTGATGTGCAACAACTTTGATTCTCCTCTGATGGAATTGATCATGTTTGGAAAAATCCTTAAATTTTTATTTCCGTGTAACATTACCATGTCACGACACCTCACGTTCAAGATATCAGTCATTGCTTCGTTGAAGAAAATAGCCTCTCCGTCGCTGATAATAGTATTTAGGCTGTACCTGTTTTTTTTCACAAGAGTCATGTCATACATTGCTTTACATAGTTACTGATAAGAATCAATGATGTTATAGGCAGTATTTGTAAAATCTTAGTCTTTGCTTTAATACTTTGGTTAAAGGAACATATATGTTTAGATCCTTTATATGATGGTGAATATAAGATCAAAGTCTCTTGTTTTGAAACTAACATGAACTTTGGCTCATGGAGGATCTCGTGGTCTTCACAAGTGAAACCGGTTTCCCTGCAGATATGCCCTTTTTGTGCACTCGGAACAGATGACATAGTACCAGCCATGGTATTCGTGTATGTCAGTTATGTTTGCAGTGCTCGTGTTCCGACCCTCTTGTTTTTGTACAAGACGTTAACATAAAACAAATATTTTGGTAGTGTTGGTATTAAATGTTGTTACCTACCGACCATGTAGTTTTATATTATAACGGACGTTAACATAAAAAAAATATTCTGGTAGTGTTGGTATTGAATGTTGTTACTCTTTCGTGCTTTTGTTCATGAGACGACCTCCAAATGTCATGTGTTTGTGAACCGGTTGAATTTTTGTCGAATGTGTAAGGTCTTTGTACCTGTATTATACAATTAGGTGGGGAGTTAAAATAAAAAAAAATTACGAAGATGAATAAAAAAGAAACATTTTTCATCTCCTAACTTGAAGTAAAGAGGTATGTTTAAACATAAAACAACCAATAATAATATAACTAAAGTTTATTATTATAAAATAAATATTTTTTAGAAAGAAAAAAAAATAACAAAAGAAGTAAAAAACTGAACCCACATCGTCCCCAAGATGCACTTCCGTCCCCTTTATCTACCGGAGCTCCGTCATAACAATCGTCCCTACGGGGACATCCGATAAAATTGGAACGATACAGAGAAGATTAGCATGGCCCCTGCGCAAGGATGACACGCACAAATCGAGAAATGGTCCAAATTTTTTTCCGTTCATCGTCTTCGCCAGAACCCTAATTTCTCCTTTTTTTTCTGCTCATCACAGCGATTTCATCGACGTTGTTGCAGCCGACCTGTTTTTATTCATTTTTTGGTTGATTATCTTCTTCGCCGGAACCCTAATTTTTCCTTTTGTGTTCATCACGGAGATTTCGTCGACGGTTTTGTGACGGACCTGTTTTTATTCAATTTTTGGTTGATTATGTTCAACTAGGGCTCGAAATTGATGAAACAACCAGCGGAGCTTTGAGGAGGTACGCATCGATCAAAACTTTATTCTTCGAAAGTTTTATTGTATATATGCGTTGGCATAAGATCATATCTCTGTTCATGTTATAGAGATGATGATGTTGTCAAATTTGTGAACCTTCTAGTTGTTATAGAGTTTGTGAGATTATCCTGATGAATCTGGTTAACTATTAGTTACTGTAATCTCAAATCATGGTGAGTTCTTACACTTGAAGGGGCAAAATTTATGATTTTTGTGGGAAAACTAGTTGTTGAAATGTAAATCCATATTAATATCTCTAGAAAGCCTGTTTAATAATGTGTGGATTCTGCTTGATGTTAATGTTTACATGAGATATTGTTGATGTGTATTTACATTTTCAAGGAAAGTTAATTAGTAATCATGTGATTATGATATCTAAATGACCCTAACATTAAGTTATCTGAAATTGTGATCCCCAAACCAGTGTACCCAAGTATCGTTCATTCTTCGTTTGTTTACTTTGAGCAAAAAGAAGGCTTGAATCCATTCAAAATTTCCGTCTTTTACGTGTTGTTAATATCTTGGTTTTTATATGTCATATACTATACTGATTTTGGTTTCGAGCTGCAAAATTGTGGATGTCGTCAGACCAATTCATTCGTATTTACCAATCGTGACATGAAGATCCTACTTTTTGACTGTATTTTGTTATTTTTTTCTTGCTTTGTAAGATCCTTTTTCATGAGCATATTAGTATGTATTTGATTGTGTTATGACTTGAGTATCTTACTTTACTTGTTTTTACACTTAGTACTTGGTGTATGTTTTACATGTTTAATCAAGTAAACTAACTGCAAGGGCTGTGATCACCTCAATATTTGTGGAACTTTAAGCTGTTTATAGAGTTTGTGAGCTATCTTAGTGAGTTTTGTAAATTTACTGACCACGCTAATCTCAAATCATGATGTTTTTTGACCAAAAAAGTTAATATCACTATTGACATCATCCTATATCTTTGGTTTAATTATTGAGTGCACTAACGGTACGACTCATATTACCAATGACAGCGATGCAAAGAAACTTGTGATTTTCAACGGTTGCACATTATTGAAGGCGAATTTGTCTTTTCTGCATTCGAAAGTGGCCCAACCTGTGTTTTTAGTGCATAAAATCTCCTAAATTGCTTTATTCACAAAATTAGTCAACCTGTAATAAAGTACCCGTTTTACCCGTTACTTTGATCCCCTCATTTTACCCTATCAACTCAAATTCTTGTTAATGCAAGCCCTTTAGAGTTTATTATGATTTTTGAATCATTGCTCTTTGCAGTATACAAACATGTTTTGTCTACATTTAGTTTGTTGAATCATGTGACCGACACTAGGGTGGAAAGTTTTCACATAGTCTTTTATTTGAAAATCTTTGCATGGAAGATTTAAAGTTTGAACTTGTTGTGAGATAATAATTGCCATACAAATTGCTCAAATTCTTGACATTTTTTATTACTTCCCATCACAAGTTGTAGGAGTTATGTATATTTATTTCATCTCATATCTCATTGTGGCTTCCGACATTACCTTAACTTCAGGCTTAATATTAGTATGCATTTGATTGTTTTTTAACTTCAGTTTCTTACTTTACTTGTATGCACACTTAGCACTTGCATGTTTTTTATCAATTGCACTGCCAGCTCAGGTTCATAGTTCATATTTTTGCTGCACATTTGAACCTAATTTGGGGTATTTGAATTTTTTTTTATCAAGCAAACTATCTGCAAGGGCTGTGATCATCTCAATTTTGTGAAACTTTAAGCTGTTATAGGGTTTGTGAGGTCATAATAAATTTGGTAAATTAATTAGCCAAGGTAATCTAACATCATGATGCTTTGTGACCTAAAGAATAAGTAGGACGGATGATATTTCGCTATGGTTTTGATCGTAAGTTGCATTACTGAATGCACTAATGATATGACTGATATACCAATGACGACGATGTAAAGAAAATTGTGATCTTTAAACAATTGCTTATTATGGACGTCAAACTTGTGTTTTCAACATTTGAAAGTGGCCCAACGTGTATTTTTAGTGCATGCAATCTCCTAAATTGTTTTATTCATAACATTAGATAATATAGTTTTATAATCATCTTTAATGCATTAGTTATATCTAAAAAACTTAGAAAGTAGACAAACAAAAAGTGTTTGCGGGTCATGGTAACATGGCCCAATCCGTTTCAACCCATATTAAACTTAAAGTACCTGTTTGTTGACCCGTTACCAAACCCACCACACCCCCTTATTTTACCCTATCAACTCAAATTCTTGCCCAATGCAAGCCCTTCACATTTTTTGGTTTTTGAATCTTCGTATTTCAAAAAGCATGAGGAAGGTGTGTAAGCATTCTCATATTATTTATAGTTTGTTACTGATTCGTTGCTATTGCAATGACCAATTTGGTTTCAGTTCTTTAGATGATGGGATTTGATTATGTGAAGGCCATGTAATTTATAAACCCTTGCAAAGTCTGATGTAAAATCCTGAATTTTATATCGACTATATTTTCATTTTCATAGGAAACTTGGAATTGTGGTTTAAATTATGTTGATATAATTTCAACGTAAAAGTTTTATAAACTTCGACCAATATAACCAACGATAGGAAAAGTCGATATAAAAATAAAAATACCTGACGTTCGTGTTTTAAGAGTATTTCTAACTCTCAATTTGTAATGTCGGTGTCCAATGACATTTTTTCGTTTTTTTTTTCTTTTCTTATATGCACTCAATTTTTACATTTTGAAATAATAATCTTCAACTTTCTAAAAACTCAAATATGCGTTTAATATTTTTTTTCTTTACGTCCGGCATAATATTAGAGTAAATTTCGTTTTGAGTCCCTATGGTTTCAAATCAAGGACGTAAAAAGTTAAATTTGATATTACATATTGGACTCAAATAGTAAATTGAGGTAAATAATGGGGACTCAAAACGAAATTTACTCTAATATGTAAGTATAAAAACTAAACTAAATTTTAAATGAAATTTGAAAAAGGAAAAGTTTCTTACTAGACCGAGTGTAAGGGACTCATGCCCAGGGCATGGTCCACCCTCCAGTCCACTTCCACATAGGCAAACAAAATCGCGCCCCTATCATTTTCCCGCATTTGCCCCTACCTTCGTGGTGAAACCACACCCTTTTCCCTCACGCCACCACACCAGTACAACATTAACGCCTCAAAATTGCAGCCACGTTGACCTAGGACGTTCCCCTTTCACGGCCATTACGGGTGGTCTTAATGGGTAGACCCATTTGTCAAATAAAGACCTCCTATGTCATATCTATCTTTCAAGCTATCTATTTCTAAAAAAAATTCATAATATACAAATCTCATACTCCAAAATTTTTTATTTATTTTAATCAAATAATAAAATATTTTAAATAAAGTTATATAAAAGTTAATATTGATAATTTGAGTGTCGGAATATTTAAGGTTATATGTTGTAGGTTTGCTAACTTAACAAAAATAATGACATGACCCGACCCATGAACCTAATCAAAGACCGACCCATAACTCGACCCTCGACCTGACCCATGACCCGACCCATGCTTGTACCCATCACATGTCCCAAAGCTCAAACCATGACATGAACCATGACCCGACCCATGAACCTAACCAAGGACCGACCCGTGACGCGACTTATAACCCATCCCATTGACCCGACCTATAACCCATCCCGTGACCTGACCCATGACCCAAACCATGGATCAACCATGACCCGACCCATGAATCAACCCGTGACCTGACCAATGACCCGACCGACATGAACCATGACCCGTCCCAAGGCCCGAACCATGCCTCGAACCATCACCCGTGTCGTGACCCGATCCATGACCCGAACCTTGACACATCCCATTACCCGACTCATGGTATAAATTTGTTAATTACAAATATTTTATTTTTCATAAAATATATCATATACGAAGTAATGATTTATTTCATTTCCCACGGGCTAACCAAACATGTCAAGGGAATGATAATGGTCATTTTTTTCCCTTGTTCATTCCATTCACTCGTCCATTCCATTCATTTATTCATTCCATTACCTCATACCAAACAGACCCTAAATGCTAGAAGAGATAAATCGTTTAAATTAATATTTAGCCCTTTGTGGATCATGATTAGAATAATATCGACTAGAACCAAATTAAATTATTAAAATTATCTTATCTCTCCGTACTTGCTTATCTTATACTAACTTGACCGTCTGAGTATCCTTGAAGTTTCAATCTCAAGAACCAACGTGGTGTTCGTGAGTTTACAGCCTCGTTCTTAGCTTGGAGCGGGGAAGAATGATAAAAGCACACAGAAGATAACAAATGTGTCTTTGGTCGATTCAGATTGTATTTTATCTTAAAAAGATAACAGAAAAGTAGTTAAAAGCAGAATGGGTCAAAAGAATTGCACGGGTGGGTCAGTTGGTCAAACGAGTGGAAAGCTATCGAAAGTCTATTACTCTATTCACAATGCATACAACTTCCTAAGTCGGTTTTTCTTCAAAGATTTAGATTACTTTGTAACTATAACTAATGCAATAACTATCTAAAGCAAATTTTTAAATGGATAAAGAAGCAAAAAATGGCCTGACCCGACCCGCTCCGACTTATTAAATAAAATACTCTTGTTAGACTTTAGGATATAGTTGAGATTTTTATCAAGATTTCCCAAGAATAAGATTCTCAGATTTTGCAATGCAAGCAGAAATATAAAATAATTCCAAGATTTTCCAAAAGATCTAAGGAATTCATAGGACTAAAAAGGTGAATAAAAAAAATATTTGTTAAAATAGTAAACTGGGGTTTTGCGAAAAGTCCAGAAAACGAACGACGAATAGCTTGAAAGTTATTGCTTCCTTCCCCTTCCTCTTTTGGCAGGCTGTGCAGTTTGTTCTTTTCCGGTGACTTCTGTTATATCAGCTGCAGAAGAAAAACAGTTATTCACAGTTTTTTTTTAATATCATAAGATACAAGAACATGCATATATAATATGTTAATTTGCATATAAAAAAGAGAACATGACGGTTGAGGATAAAAGATCTCAGAATCATAAGTTATAAGCCTAAAAGTGTGTCGGTCAGGATATTGAATACCATGTTTTGGTTAGGGTAAACTAAGTTGGCATTTTTTTCATGATGGGTTCTGTTTCTATTTAAGGCAGCAAAAAGGGTGGGTCAGGGGCTAAAATGGACAGTTTTTTAGTTAGGGCCGAAACGGGTCAGGTTGACCCACAAACATTTCTTTGTCATTTTTATGCTTTTTGTAAATTAAATAACTAACACGTTCAATATGATTATAACAATAATCTAGATTTCGTAATGAAACGAATTGGGAGGCTTTATGCGTAAAAATACACCTTGGGCGACCCTCAACCTGTTTCTTTTAATCTAATATTTTCAACCCGTTTGAGAAACTGACACATTAATAAGTATATGGGTCAAAAGTGTCACCATAACAGAAAATGCAATGAAGAAAGAAGATAAAAAAGAGAAAGGATTATACTTTCAGGACCCCGAGCCATGAGGGTAAAGAATATATTGTTGAGCTTCTCCATCTTTTTAGCATCCTGTGCCTGATCTGTCTTAAACTTGAGACACTACAAAAACTCATCCAGTATAGTAGGTCAATTAGGATTATAATTTTTCCCTAATGGATCAAACAGGTATAAATCTAACGGAGAAAAACTAAAAACTTTACAGGATTTGAGTCGAACAGGTTTAAATCGCCCAAAGGCCAAAGTGTACCTTTCATGTATAAAACCTCCTAAATATTTTTATCCAATAATATTATTGTTAAAACAAACAAAATATTTGTAATCAAATTGGCACACTAACTATTTGTTAAAAAAATATAAACTTAGAAAGAAATTCCAACTAATTCCTGCATGAAAGATGATTTCTACTTCATTACGCTTCTTTAGAAGGTTAATTTGACAAAACTACAGAAAACTGTTCGCTATAGATGTTGAAGAAATGCTAAGGCTGTCATCAAAGTAGGCAGGCGGGTGGGGTGGGGGGGAGGGGGGCACCAATTGCTTGTAAGATCCTAATATAGAACTATAGACAGTGTAAAGACAATTATAGAATTAAAAGGATGATAATATATCCAACACGAACCATGATTATCCCCATCTACAATACGTGATCTTGTCAGCATATCGCTAAAGAGTATCCGTCATTATGTAGTCAAAGGCGCAAAAGGCACTCACTTAGGCGCCCAGGCAAGGCGTAGCCATACCGCCTTGCATCCATCAAGGAATCGAGGATTTGGCAAAATTGGTCTTGAAACATCTAAAAATGGCCTGGAACATGTCTACACTAGCTTAAAACCCCTAAAATGACTTGTTTATACTGTGCGCTTTACTTAAAAAAGGCCCTCGCTTTTTAAGCACATTGCGCCTAGGCGACAGGCACAGCATTTGCGCCTTCGACCACCTAGATTTTTCATATGGTGGTAGGAACACAAGTCCATGACCCAACTCTATCTCAATTGAGCATTTGAGCATTTAGTATAGGAGCAAACAACTCTACATGAGTTGCATTTTCCTTTGGAATTTGAATGTTTATAGATCTTTATAATTCACACCAAAAGATTACATATATCGCGCTAACGCGTTGGTAAATGAAGTGGAACACAATACTCTCGACAAATAAACCCAAAAAATCTAAATGTTAAGTTCAACTTTTTTTAAACATTTCTAGACACCTTCCTTTTACTAATTAACTGAATTTAAAAACTCAACAAATTTTACATGTTTTCTTAAATCTTTACATCAATCAAAATATTTAATTCAAGTTAAGTTGATCAACATTTGAAAATCATCAAAAACAAACTCTAAAACAAAAAATCAACGCAATAAACACATACAATAACATTATTTGTGTGTGTTTCGGATGAAGAACAAAATACCTCTTTGTCATCAGTGACCTTGAGGACCAATTTACCATCAGAATGTCTGTATTTCATCACATAACGACTCTGTCATCCAAAATTTCCGGAGAATTATGTACAGGATCGTGATTTAGATCCGAAATTCAAGTAATCAAGTAAAAACAGAGGAAAATTGAAGAAGATTATTGTACCTTTTGGGGACTAGTGCGGAACAACTGAACGGATCTTTCGACGAAATCATCCCACGATATAACGTACACCATTGCTCCGATCTAGATAAGTTATGTGATCGGACTAATCCTGCAACCGTCGCCGGCGGTGATCAAAGCAGCCCTGAGAATTTCTAAAAACTATCTCAAGGGTTTTTTTTTTTGTAAGAGTAACCCCAAATTTAGTCTAGGGGCATTTGAGTTGAAAATGGGTACATGGACACAAAAAGTTAAAAGAAATGAATCATTAGTGTTTTATTTTCCTGTTTAATTATCCTATTGAAATGAAATGACTTTGTAAAAAATATTTTATGAAAAATAAAATACTTTTAACTAATCAATTTATCTTATGGGTAGGGTTATGGGACGTGTCATGATGTCCGGGTTATGGGTCGGGGGATGGGTCGGATCATGGTTCTATGCCTAGCATGTGAAATGGGGGCATACGGATGTTGTGCTCAGCCTGGAATACAATCATGAAGTTGAAAGTATCATAAATTCCTGGAGACATACCATCATAACAGCTTCATTGACGAATTGGGTAGATCAAGAAAACAACAGTTGCGGCTGCAATAGGAGCTGAATATGCAACATTAATCCAAGGTCGCATACCCAGACGGAAACTAAGCTCCTACTTACGCCCCATGTAACAAACTACACCAAGTACGAAGTGTAAAACAATTAGTTCATAAGGACCACTATTGTATAACCATTCATCAACAAATGATGCTTCCCATAATGACACCTGAAATAATATCGTTTCCATAAAGTAGATATTCAGAAACAGGTCACGAATACCATCAATATCTACTCGAGGAGCAACAATGAAGATGATAATAAATACAGAAGTGGCGGTCAATAAGGTAAGGATCATTAAAACGCCAAACCATCCAATGTAAAGACGGTTTTCGGTGCTGGTTGTCCGGTTATAGAAGCAACCCCATAGGCTTTCGCTTTCGCGTCACTCTATAATTGCGGGTCATGGTAAAATTTTGGTTTATTTAATTATCAGGGACTCCCAAGCGCACGGATTTCAAATGAAAAACCGAATGCGTGTTATTCAACAGTATAACATGACTTATCAACAACACCTATCCGGACATATTTCAACTTTTTGTATATAAAAAAGGGTTTGCAAAAATTTCTATACACTATACATATAATATAATTAAACTATGACAATGGGTTTCCCGGGAACCCGAAACTAGTCGGATGAAGTAGATAATTTCTTTGTTAAATAAGTAAAAAAAATCCCTCCCGGAGTCGTGCTTGCATTTTTCATTGCACACGGCTTTCCCTCTGTATACATCTAAAACTCAGTTCTTTTATTAGACAAGAAAATGTTGAATATTCAGTTGATTTAATTTTTACTACATACTACATCAACATTTCAGAATAGAAATAAATCATTTTTTTAGCTTTTCATTATTGAATTATTTATTAGTATCAGAATATTTAGTGATCAAAATTTTTATTTACAACGTTTTGGGTCTGGTCATGGTTTAGGCCATGGTTCGGGTCATGGGTTGGGGGCATGAGACGGGGCATGGGATGGGTCAGGGGAAGGGTCACGGTTTGGGTCATTGTTCGTGAAGGGTCACGGTTTGGGTCATGGCTCGGGTCATGGGGCGGGACATGGTTTGGGTCATGGGTCGGACCATGGGCGAGGCAATGGTTCGGGTCATGAGACGTGTCATGTTTGGGTCATGGGTCAGGAGGGCATGGGTATGAAGAACACAAATTTAGATAGGTAAAGAACATGCTTGCCGATATTACTTGGCGTGATATATGATGAGTTTTGGATTATTGTTAATTGGCAAATTTTGGATGATTTTTAAGTTTTTTTTTTAGTTGAAAACTTTTGGATTATTTTTAAATTTGTTTAGTTGAAACTTTTGGATAATATTTTAATTTTATTGGTTAAAAATATTTTATTTTTCATGATATAAATTTATTACAATTTTTAATAGAATAATGTTACGAAAATTGGTAAATTTTCATTGTTTTTAAATGGGAGTATTTTTTGTCATTTTTAATGAAATGTATTTCATTCCTTCATCTTTTTCGCACACCAAACATTAAAAAGTAATGATTTATTCATTTTCATAGGGTAACCACACACTACAGTGGAATAATAATAATCCATTTTTCCATTGTCCATTCCATTTCTCCGTCCATTACATTCTTTCGTTCATTTCATTACTTCGTACCAAATAAACTTGTTCTTTTATAACCTGAAATAAGACCTCATATACGATAACATGAAAGAGAAAACATTAATTTGATAAAATTAGTAGTTTTCTAATATTTATATGCAGAGTACTCAAATATCAAGTGCCAAAACCATGTTGTAACCAAACCATCATAATCATATGATTATTCATGTTCAAAATCATGAAAAGCTACCAATCAGATTTGCAGTGGGTGTAAGGGCTAGCCCATGGTGCGGACAGCTATGATATACTCAATTTCGTCTGCCTAAAAACCCTATCACACTAGAATGGCTCTCTACACGATCTTTGTTAGGGCTATCCAACTATTTATGATTAGATAAACGACACACAAACAATCAATCCTAAAATCCAATCGCAAGGCAAATAGAAATCAACTCGGAAAACAAAAACAAGGAACAGAGATCACAGAAACGAAAACAAGGAACATAGATCAAATAAAAAACAAGCAATAATACCTTCTCTAGGGCAAACGACAACACAAGAGGGAGATTAGCACCGCGATGGGAAAAGATTGAATTATGGATCAGTGATTGATTTCTGGAGAAAATCGATTTGAGAATCAGCGATTGGTTTATGGAGGGTATAATCGAGAATATCGATGTTAGAGACGGAATAAAAAAAATTGGGGGGGGGGGGGGGAGGAATGAAATAAACGTGTTTAGAGGTAATGAAACTCCCTATGTAATAGATGATTCCATTGTAGTGTCCAAACAAACACTCCCTCTTTTCAATACTCCTGAATGAAGTATTCAATTCCCTCCATCATTACCTCATACTAAACACCCTCTAGATTTCACCCATTTTAACAAAAAATATGTAGAAGTTGATCTTACCACAAATCGTCCAGAACTTCGTGTTTTGGCTTTCCAATCGTCCAAGATCGAGATAGAAGGCAACTATAAAAGATTTCCAACTTTTTCTCTCTAAAACTCTCACTTTCGCTTTATAAATGAGCATGAAACTAAGAGGGAGGAGAAGGGTGGCGGATCGGTGTTCAAAAAAATCCGAATCCGAAACCACTCAAATTATCCGAAATTCTGAATCACCTTTCTTTAACTTAATTTTATTCTATAAACAACAATCTCAAACACAAAACAAAATAAACGTTGGAATTTCGACTCGTTACCATTTTTTTCAAAAGAAATACATAGGACTTTTGTATTGATAAGTTCTAACACATTATTATCACTTTAGATTTCCTATTTTATCTTTTACTATATAATGTTAAAGACAATTAAAAACATGAGTGGTTTCATGTCAAGGAAAAAAACCTTTTCATTCAGAAATTTCACACTCAAAGTTATAACCAAATATCAACTTATAATCTCATAAAGTAAAAACAACATAACTAAATTCACATAGCCGATTCCAGTTCATATATTATCAGCATTCATCGAATTTTGGGGGCCTGGGACCGGGACCGGGACCATAGTTAGAGCAGGAGCCTTCTTGGCATATGATATTTTCATGACAAATTCATGCGCAGATGACCCAATGTTTGCTGTTATTGTGTCTGGGTGAGCTTGCAGCCATTGCTGCATAAGATTGCATAGCTGCACCGTAGGGACCACCGGCTGACCCATGCATCTGAGCTCAACCTACAGCCGGAAAAACAATTGACAATCACTTGTTTATACCGAGGTTATAAGGTGATTTTGAGTAATCATACATTCATAATCAGTAATCAGCAGTAACAACATAAGATTGTAGGAGAGTAATGTTTGGATGTTCTTTAGTTAGACAAAATTTTATTATTTAAGAAACTGTTACATAAAAGGGCTGAAAATGATGAAAAACTAAAATTAAATTAAGTTAAAAGAAGGGTGCTTAGGTAAATCTGTTTGACCCTTTGATAACTAGTATGAAAGAAGGGTGATTAGGTAAACTTATTTATAAAAATATTACATAAAATGGCTGAAAAATGATGGAAAAAGAAAATAAAATTAAGTTCAAAAGAAGGGTGATTAGATATATTTGTTTGACCCTTTGATAATTAGTGTGAAAGAAGGGTGCTTAGGTAATTTATTCAAGAAATTATTACATAAAAATGGCTGAAAAATGAAAATGATGAAAAAAGAATATAAAAATTAAGTTAAAAGAAGGTTAATTAGGTAACTTTGTTTGACCCTTCGGTAATTAGTATGAAAGAAGGAAGATTAGCTAATATTTAAGAAATTATTACATACAATATGGCACAAAATCATTTGTTTATTTTGTGGGTACCATCTTGATTTTTGTTCATATGAAGTAGATGAGACCCACAATCACATCTTTGTTTCTTTCACATTGTATTAACAAAATTTAAATAGTTGTTAATTTACCTCATGTTCACTTGGAAGTTCCAATTTGTTCATCACCAGCTTTTGGATGATTGAAATAGGTACATTTCCATCACTGACAACCATATTAAACCATAGTGAGTACAAACATCTAATGTTTTATGTCAATATACGAATAAATGCAGGTGTAACTCCAATTATACAAGTGTTCAAGAACCAAAAATTGCAACAAGTTCAATAAAATAAAGATAACAGGAACCTTTGCACCATGAAAACAAGAATCATGAAAAAAGACCGACAATCGTATGGAAAATGTGTGGGTTGAGGGGGTTGCATAACGAGTCAAGACAGATAATTGTCGTACGAGTCGAAGCTGTGTTGGGCCAACCACAAACACATTTTTATCCATTTTTTTGTAACTTATGATCGAAAGTAATGTACCAGATATGAACATAAATACTGTATTATTACAAAGTAAAGTCACCATTTTTAATAAAGTGATTTAGGAGGTTTTTATGCAATTAAATACACTTCGGATGACTTTCAACCCGTTTGACCTGTTTCCTTTTTAATCAAAACCTTTAAAGATAAAACATAATCCACTCAAAATTGCCTCCTCTATTATATCCTCTGTGCATATCAAAAACCGTAGAAACTAATAATAACTCACCAAATATCCATGATTTGGATAATTCACACTATATAGAGGGAGTAAATAATCCTTATTGCTGAACACTAACTATTAAGAGGGCCAAGGCCCACTACTAAAGTAAGCCCTGGTTATTAAAATGGGCCAAGATCCCCCATGAGTTAACAGAAATTTGGGCAAATTAATCTATTCAGGTCATGTGCTTCCTGTTTGATTATTCTATTTTTTTCTTCTTGTTTTTACTTTGTTTTTGTTTGTACTTAATTTTACTTCTATTAGTTTTTCAAGAACCAACTTCCATTTTTACATTTAAGTATCCAAATCATTTTGCTTTGATTAGTTTTTCATTGTGCTTCTGGTTTTCTTGAAATTTGACAAACAATATGATAACAAACAAGTATTAGGTGAGTGATTTATTCACATCATTTACAAAATAAAAAAGGTTGGAGGCTAAAGAGAACTCACTTTAATTTAACATAACGTCCTTCTATCTGGCGCAAGGGTTCTCCTTCCCTGAAAAGCATTGGAAGAAAATCAACCATGTGAAAATACAAAGAAAGATTTACAAGTCATTGAAATCTATTGCAAAAAGATCCCATGATTCTAGAGGTGGCCAAATTGGTGGGCTGGTAGGTTGTTAGCAGGTCAAAAGACTTTGGGTTAAAGGGGTAAATTTTGGTATGGGTTGACCAAAAAACTTTTTTTCCTGATTTCTTTTTATAAGTAATAAGTGTGTCAAATATAATATTTGAAAAAAATTTAAGAATAAATCATTTAGGAGGTTTTATGCATTAAAATAATTTTTGGACGGCTTTTCAATGACCCATTTGCTTTTATGTAAATTATTCAAAATTTAACTGTTTTTCTGTTGAGGCAAAACATAACCCAAATTGACCCATCATATTAACAGGTCAAAATTGCCATCTCAAACTGTTTTAAAGCTGAACTGGTGTCCTCACTGTTCTTCAAATGGCACCAACTGGAACCAAATAGGATACGTTTTCCTCTCCCGGGCACCATTATTGCCACCAGCATCCGCCATAGCTTGGTTGGTAGTAACACCAAAATCACCTAACCCGCCATCTTTCTTTTTACGATTTCTTCTCAACTTTTTAGGTTTTAATGATTCAATAGCATCATCAGCCTCATCATGGTGATCATCTTGAACTTTAGATCTCTGTAACGGGTCTTTCCCTTTAGATTTGGGCACAATTTTATCATGTTTTATGGTATACGATGGTTCTGACTTCGGAATAGGTCCCTGAGAAACAAGTTTTGCAGATTTACTCCTGTTTGCTGCTTCCACAAGATCATTTAAAGGTTTCCAGTCAACTTTCCCGTCCCATGGTTGACCATTTTCTTTTGCTTCATCAGATTGAGGGCGGTCAGATGGCTCGGCAGAAGAAGAATTCTGCATTTTCATTGTTATCTCTCGTTAAAGATATTATTAGCATTTAAAAAGTAAATAAAAAGATGTTTAAGTTCAAAAAGATGGTGACTTTGTCATAATTAAAGGCGGTAATTTCAGCCCGTTTACCAAAAATGGGCAGCTATGGGTTTCAAACAGGCCAAAACTTCCCCAAAGCATATTCAAATGATAACCTCCTGAACCTTGTTATAAAAATTACTGTTTTGATAGTATATTGTTTGTAGTCATATTTAACTACATCAAATATTCAGGAAATTCAAAAAAGATGCTTGTTCATGCACTAAAAAGTACCCGTTTTCAACTGAACCCGTTTAAACTTTACACAACCCGTTATACAATAAACAATTTATGGATTATACTTCACCTCTAACATGTCAAACGGGTCGAAATTTTCCCATGGCATATTTAAATATCACAGCCTCCTAAATCATTATATGAAAAAGATCTGATAAATGTTTTATTAGTATAGTTTTTTTGTAATTAAAGCATCCGTTTTGACCCGAATGCAATTGACCTGATATAGGACCCGCCCATTTTGCCACCTGTAGTCAAAATTGTTCTTGTTTACCTGCTTAGAGCTATAATTGATCCTGTGTGAAGTCTCATGTGAGCTGGAACTCTCTTGGCAGTCTTCCATGGAATCTTCCTGTTTCTTGACCCGTTTCTCAACAGAGAAACTTGGCCCACGAGATTTCTTCCTTGAGGTAACTTTTGACCTTTTTCCAGTCAACGTAGTTTGAGTTGACACTCTTGGAGTGTTGACTACAAGTGATGAAAGTGATCTCTCTTTTCGTCGTAATGGTAATGTTACTGAAGCCACTATATTTTCAGGGCCCTTCACCCTTCTTCGTTTGTATGGGAAAATTTTGGCCCTCACATCTTGCAAATTATGGTCCGCCCTGTTTAATGCAAAAATAAAAAAAAAATAAAAAAAAAAGAAGAAGATTAAAGATAATTGCCTCTTCAATGAAATGCTTCCATCCTATTTAATGTATTGTGTACCTTTAGATTTAACTTTATATAATATACTACTACAATGCTACAAAAACTAATGACACTGTCCCGGATGAATTTCACTAACCTTTTGGAAAATCTTATTTGGATTATGCATAAAAAGATAACCAGCTATGGTTTGATTTCTGTTTTGGGTATCCGTCCTTGTTTTCACCAACAAAAATCCTAAAAATTTTCAACTTTTTTGATAAAAAAAACCCTCGAGTTTGGTTTCAGGTCAAAATGATGCCGTGGCTGACCATATGACAGCAAGTTTGAACATGTTGACTTTTTCTGGCGTGGCACCCTGGAAAATGGTTACTTGTTGACAAATGAAGATGGCATACTACAAATATGTTTTTCTGGTCATTCATAGAAAACAAATGAGAACAGGGTACTTTGTCCACGGTGAAAATAAGCAAATTATTGCATTTGCAAATGTATTGAAAGAAGACTAACTACATAAACTACTCTTAATAATTTCACTACTGAATTTCAAATAAATGAAAGAAGTGACAATAGGATTGCATGCCGTTATGGGTAGATGAGATGAAGGTGATTTACAGTCACTCAATTGTCATACACCCATCGATTATCTTAATGAAATCATGTAATCAACATGGATTACATGACTGGATGCACCCTTCCTAGAACAAGCTACACTTTGTATAATAAAATTGCAGTATGTCACATTCATTGAGCTATTGCTTCAGCTTTTATACGGTCAATGATTAGCAAAGCTATTGATGGTTCGTTAATTTTACAATTATCTCAATGTTTGCTTTTAATACAACAACTCATTGCCTGATTATCCAAATCTGTTGCAACTTCAAGTCCTATATTTTCTTTAGTATGCCATAACATGCAGATAAAGATGCATATTCATCATTCATAGACTTTCTTTACACACCAATCTAACAGAAATTGTGAACATAAATTCATCTTCAAAAAATGTAATTAATAACAAGATTCCACTTTTTCTCAACCATGTTTGTTTGAATACTGAATGCCACTATGCATTTCCCTACATGCCAGGGCAATTTGATGTGCATTATTGCATTATATATATATATACACACATACATGTATGTATTTAATAGGGATGGGTTCAAATGACAACCATTTTAGGAGCCAAAGGAGTGGAAGAGACATAATTTTCACAGATCTCAGATCAATGATTGGCCAAAAAATTGTTTCTTTCGTATGTGATTATAAAATGATTCTCATTTGAACCTCTCTAGTGAGGATCCGCTAAAAAGAAAATTTAGATAAAAAGGTAGGAAGAAATCTGAAAGTGACACGTGGCAGGGAGGGTATGAAAAAAAATCATGGAGGGGAAAGAGCAAAAATAACGAGACTCGTGTCGTGCTCTCCTTTCTTTCTACTCTTTTTGCCCAAATTTCCTTTTTAATGGATCCTATCCCTATGTGTGTGTGTGTAGAAAAAGAGATGACCTCAATTTCTCCAAAGGTACACATCCGAGGTCAATATTGCATATTGGACAGCATTCAAGTTCTTCATCTGAGAGCTTCTTACGGATACATTTCCTGCAGACTGGATGATGACCAAGAAGCAGATAGTTAACATCAATTTCATGAAACTAACAATATAACAAAAATCCATAAAAGCTGTTAACATGTATGTTAGTAACAGAAAAGCATCAATTTTGAACCCTCCACCTACAATTAAGTGCACTCATCTCTGTTTTCAAACAAACTTAAAATGAAAAAGACCATCATTTTTAGTTTTTTTATCATCAATCACATTAGTTTGCATAACTTAAACCTCGAGGACGATAAGAAGAATCAAGATAATAAATAATCCATGTAACATCTTAAACAACCATTGTCATAAAACTTCAAAACAATCAATATTTAAAAAAAAACATTACAAAATTAGGGAATTCAAGATCTTGCATCTTTCTTCAACCTCTGCATTCACAAGACTCATAAAACAAGATAATAAAACTGTAAATTCCCCCAACATACAACAAAACTTGTTACAAATCAGACCAATAAAACAACAAACCAAATCACTTCACATCATCAATTACCATTCACCAGTTAATTCCCACTCTAACTATACCCAAATTAATAATATTTAAACCAACAAAAACCATAAAAACAAGCCAATTAAGATACACAATTACTCACACGTATGAAGACATTCAGGGATAGTGGTGGCATTTCTGAACAGCTTATTGCAAATAGGGCATGTCATGCATGCCACCAGATCATCTTTCCGTACTTTAACCACATGATTACTCGACATCTTTCACCACCAAAACACCTAGCAATTCATCGAACACCTGGTGTCCCTCTTCAAAAACACGCCAAAAACCCACGTACGAGATGCATGTTAGCTACGAGAAACGGAAGCATAAGCAATTGACAGTTGTATGTGTGTAATAAACGTGAGATAAACACACACATGATGATGATGTAGAGAAAACGAGATACCTTCGATCTGCGTCGATGCGGATACGGGATTGCGAGATTGAGAAGATGGGTGTGAATGATTTGTGGAGATTAACGTGGGTTTGTGATGGATTTGGACGAAAGGCGTTGTTGGATCGTCTGTCTGCAAATCGAAATCGAAGGCTTTAGAGAGAGAGAGTGTAGAGAGAGAGAGTGTGTAGAGAGAGAACGCCGTAAATGCAAAATAGCATGGGCCGAATGGTTTTTTTGGGTTGTATATTATTTAAGTGAATTATAAGGATTATAATAATATTAATAATAACAAGAGTAAATTATCATTTTCGTTACTGTGTAGGTCATTTTAGACAGTTTCATTCAAAAAAAATTATATTAGTTTTTTCGTCCCTGACTTTTCAAAATCTAGCAATTTTCATTCAACTGACTAACTCTGTACATTTTAACGTTAAGTCACAGGCAATTTTGGTTAAATCATGAGTAATTTAGTTAGATTTTAACCTATGAAGTTTAAACCGACTCTTGACTTAACGTTAAAATGCAGACGGAGTTAGTCAACTGGATGAAAATGACTAGATTTTGAAAAGTCGATAACGAAAAGCTTAAAGAATGTTTTTGGATGAAACTGACTAAAATGGTCAAACTACAAAGACGAAAATGACACTTTATTCTAATAATAATGCAAAGGCGTGCGACTTTAGGATTTCGAGTGCTTTTACATTGATAAAGATTTAGGAAAATATTAAATACTTGACATCAATTTCATGAAAAGATAAATCAAAATTCACACAACATAAACCAAACAAGTCATATGGTATATGGATAGTAATGTTAGGGTTAGACTAACAATATAAGCATGGCATAAACCAAGGGAAATACATAAAATATTTCAACATGAACATTAAAGATATCATAAAGCAATACAAAGAATCCAATTGATTTATATCAATGAGATTCAATGATTCATACATCAAATATTTTATTACACTTATTAAGTGTCGATAAACATATCGTCTCTAAAACAAGATTTTCATAAAAACACACCCACAACTTGAATTAATAAAAATGAGTTAATTAAGGATTAATCAAGTTTCCAAATATATGTTATTAACATTAATCACCTTTGTAAATGATAAATCACTTTTTTTCTTTCAAAATTTAGAGTACCTAACAATGTGTAGTGTGTTTCAAATGTAATTTGGTAACACTAAATCAAGATACTTTTGTAATTCAAACCAAGGATAAACATGTAGTGGTAGGCAAGGAAGATAAGATCTTGAAACCAATATCATTAAAGGCTATGTTTATCTTTATAAATTTGACTTACAAGTATGATGATGTATTTCAAACAAGACACCACCGTATAAGTATTACATTCTATAAATATAATATTGCATTCTAAAAATATAACGCATCCATTGAATTTATCGTGTATAAATCTAATTGTTTCAGTCGTTAAGATTCAAGTGTTTATAAAAAAAATACGTTGCAGGGTAGAGTTATCTCAAAGAACAATTGAATGATTAAGAATAATTTTGAGTGATTGTATGTGTATATTGTCACAACCCAAAATTTGGACACCTGACTTATTGTAGTTACACAAGATACTATAGCTCAAACTCAAACACACAGTAGAAGTCTTACTATAAACATCAAACCAAACAACTGTCTAAATGAAATATATATATATATATATATATATAAATGTTCATAAAACATTTTATGCCAAGTCTTCACCAAATTCAATAGCTGATCCCGACCCACTGGTTGAGGTCTTAAATATCTCTGAACTATATGCTTAAATAAGTCAGCTTACACTGGTGAGTTCTAGGCTAACATTTTAAAACACACTTAAAAACTTATGTCATTACAAGTTCTTACAACATTATGTTTACATAAACTAGCACTCTTGAAATACCAAACCACTAGATTGTAACTCGACACATGCCCATTAGTTATCTCACTTTGCTCTGAGCGATTCGGTGGCACAAATGGTTCAATTCACATGGTGGTCGGTTATGTGGCACAAGTCGATTCAGTTAACCACGGTTCGGTTTTTAAACAGTCATACCCGTACTCGAACCGCAAAAGTCGGTTTAAAATTAAGAACGTAACAGTTGTTTTTTGTTTGGTTCGGTTAAAGACCGGTTAATCGGATTTCTAATGACCACTGATTCTTGATTTATTGGATATTTATTATTCTATGTTAAACCACATAATCGTCCAAACATATAAAACTATTAATTGTTAATATGGGGAAGGTTCAGATAAAAAAAACTATTTTGCCTAAAAATGATAAGAAAGAACCAAATCAAATGGCAGTTGAAAGAATTAGGAGGAAATGTATTTTGGTCTACCCAAATTCTAGGGTTTTGCATTATTGGTTGAGTTCGAGACTGCTCTTACAATCCCATCTCTCCATCTTGATTTTGATGGTTTGTTTGTGCTAATTGACGTGTTTGGTTTGTTTTGTGTTGATTGTTGTTTTACTTCATGAGTTGTTTTGGTTTGTTGTGTTGAGTTGATGTGTTGTTTTTGTTTGTGATGGTTTGTTGTTTATATATTTGATGTTTTAACACAAAACAATATATACAATAACACAGTGTTCATTAATTGTGTTGTTTAATGGTAAAACAACATAGTTTTCATTTATGTTTTACCATATAGTGTAATTTTTTTTAGAAAATATGGCAATACTATACTTGAGTTAAAGGTAAAAAAACGTTCGATTTTCTGATGTAATTTTAAAAAAAAATAATAGCGTATAAAAATTATGAACGTTTTAAAAAATGAGTAAAACTTGAAAAAAAAATCAATAGTTGTGAGTTTTCCGTAAATGCTCTCCAACCACCTTTTTCCCCACTTGAATCTCAACCTTGATCATAAAACTTGATGGGTGAGATTGTTTAGGCGATTAACCATTTTTAGAAGAATCTCAGTAAATGTAATGTTATATCCTTAATAATAAAAAAAATTTATGCCTTTAAAAACCCGTGTAATACACGGGATGAATAAACCCGTGTAATACACGGGTTGAATAAACCCGTGTATTCACATTGTTTGGACGTAAGTGCCACCGTCCTCTAATTTAATATCTAATTTAAACGCTATAAAATATTTATAAACTTTTTGTGCGTAAAATATAGTTTTAAATGTTATATATGTAAACATAAAAAATTAACTTCTTTTAGACATGCTAATACACCTTTTAATTTTTTTACTCTTAAATCTACAAATTTTGTTCATCATATGACTTAATCTTTAACTTTTTAAAAAATATAATTTTACCACACATCTACACTTTGATAGTACCGCTAGGTCACATGTCTTTTGATTACATAAAAAAATTGACTTTAAATTTAACCAAATGGGTTGTGGATACTCATTATGTCGAGGTTCATTAGGCACAAAATAGGTCATATGACCGAACCTGTAACATAAGTTTGCAAAGGATACAACATTAAGAATAGAATTAATTACATGAATGACCTTTGGTTTATACGGATTTTACTTATGGCTTCTAGGAATGAGAAATTATAGGTTCAGACCAATAGTTTGCACATTTGTAACATAGACGACTCCTGGATTGGATGGATGTTAAGTTTTCTGTCAATAATTTATAAAATGACCAAAATACCCTTTATATATTTAAAAAAGAAAAATGAAAAAAAATGTATTACTAATCGTTTTTCATTAATAAAAAAGGCTGCTTTTAAAAAAAATGTATTAATAATATAGGTTGCTTTTAAAAAACAATAAGAGCTGGAACGACAGCGGTGGGTGTAGACCTCTTTAGGCGGCGGTGGAATAGCTTGAACGAAGCTCAAACAGCGAGTCCTCCGATGAATTCATTTGGAAAAAAATCAGAGCTTGGAATGAATCGGAGCTTAGAATGAACCGGAGCTTGGAACGATGGCAATGCTGGTGGAGACCTCTTCAGGTGGTGGAGGTGGAGCTGATGATTCAAATATTTTATTTGTTCAAAATGGGCTCCAATGACGGTGTAGGTGGATCCGACGGGTTCAAGCAACGGTGGTGGCTGGCGGGTTCAAACAATGGAGGCGGTCGGTGGGTTCAAGCAATGGTGGTGGCCGGCGGGTTCAAGCAATGGTGGTGGTCGGTGATGGTTAGAAGTGAAGGTGGAGGTTGGAGTTTGGGTGTGAGAGGTTATGAATAAGATTACTTGAGAAAATAAATGGGGTAGGTTTTGGTGGTCCGACCTTTTGATACTAAGGGGGCATTTTAGACAATTTACACTCATTTAACGGCCATTCATTTTGAGGGCTATCTATGTTACAAATGTGCAAACTGTTGTTCTGAACCTGTAATTTCTCATTCTTATGGGGTTATAAGTGAAATCTGTGTAAACCATATGTGTCATCCGTGTAATTAATTTTTAAGAATATTTATTAAAACTATTTTAGTTTTAAAAACAAATTAAAAAATAAATGAAATTCTTTATAGAGTTAATTACTGTTTGAGTCTCTGACGTTTGACCATTTTAACTATTTGAGTCCCTTATGTTTAAATCCGTCTCTTTTAACCCTAACGTTTCATTTTTCGCTTCTGTTTGAGTCCAGATGACTAAATCCGTTTGATTTTCTATTAAGTTTTTTATGAATTGACAAAAATACCCTCATGACTCAAGTATTATTATATATATATAATTATATATATTAAAATATAAACCCAAAATCTAGAGAGAGAGAGGGGGGACATCATCGGGAGTGATAGAGAGAGGGGCGGCCGGTCACCCAACGACGGTGGCAGCAACGTCTGGTGAAGGAATGACAACAGCAGGGGTGGGAAGACGAGGACGACGGTGTTGAAGGAGCTGAACAACGGAGCCGCCGCAGGGGTGGGACGGCGTTAGAGGGTGGAGCAGGAAGACGAGGTCGACGGCGGCGTTAAAGGTGGAGAAGGAAGACGACGGCGACGGTAAAGCATACGAGGATGACGGCGGCGGTAAAGAAGACGAGGACGACGACGGCGCTAAGGTTTCGGGATTGAGGTCTTCAGGCTCGTAAAGTTCAAGGAACCAGGGCTGTGATTCCGGTTCATATTGGTGTGTAAAGATCCATGGATGTCGACCCTCCTATCTAGGGTAAAGCCCCCCCTCTGTGCAGCCGGTTATTTTGAATACCCAATTGTCGCCTACAAATGCTGAGACTAGTAAGGATCTGTATAGAACTCTAATGGCTGCAACTTCCTTGATTTGGTTGATTGAGTAAAGCACATACCATTATTTCTTGAACCAAGAATTTCTAGAAGAAAAGAAAATGTAACAAAATACAACACTCTTAATATATCTGAAACAACTGTTACACTTTTTTCTGTTTTTTCAACCATTACAATTCGCAAAATAGAAAAGTGTTTCAATATCGCCGGTTAACAGAATCAAGGTAATGTATATGTTTATTTTGGTGTGAAAAACTGAAAAGGGATGAATGGATACCTATAATGTTTTGGTTTATTATATTTATTTTAAAAATTTATGGCGGCGAAGGTGGCGGTGGTGGCAGGGAGAAGAGAGATGGTAGAACATATAATGTTTTTTTTACCATTTGAATCCCGAGAGTATTTTTATCATTTCAGAAACAATTTAACAGAAAGTTAAACGGGGTTAGTTATCTGGACTCAAACAGAAGCAAAAATGAAACGTCGGGGTTAAAAGAGACAGATTTAAACATAAGGGACTCAAATAGTTGAAATGGTCAAACGTCATAGACTCAAACAGTAATTAACTCTTCTTTATATTTTAAAAGCAAACACCGGTTATAACCACGAGTTCTCTCACTCGCCGAACTTGATATACGCCAAAAAAAAATTTAATTTTCATTTTAATTATCATTTAGTTTCTTTTAATACTTTGTAATTTTAATAAAAATGTGAATATAAAGTTTTGTTTGGTGTTTTTTACATTCTAATACAATTTTACTTTATTGAAAACTGAATTGTATCTAACAAAAGTAATTTTTTATATTACGAGTTAAAAAAAGTTATTTATTTGAAATATAACTTTGTTTTAAAAAAAAAGTTATATGGAAATAAAGAAAAAAAATCGTACAAAATTGTTTATTTTGATTTTTATGAAAATATTTTAATTATTAAAGAAAATTAAATTATAGAAAATTATTTTTATGATAAATAACATTATATAAAAACTAACTAATTTATTATAATTAATAAATACTTAGTAGAGATGTTTGTAAAAATTAAAGTATTATATAAGAGAAACAAAAATAGTGTGAAACATGATATAAATTAATAAATTAAGCGATAATTATTACATTTGAATTTAAAAAACTTGAGATACAAGTCATTAATCACATGGTGTACATAACCATGAACAAAAATAATCAAAACACCCAACTCCATCATTGTAGATGGTCACGGACATCATTATAGATGGTCACAATTAATTTAGGGAGATTCTAACCACACACGAAATATTGTTAATTGACCCGCCGTCACACTATACGCCCTCGTATAGGGCAATACGAGGGCGTATAGAGTTCAGTCACTGACAACAGAATGGCACGTGTCATTCTCTGTCTGGCGGCTGGTCCAATACGTGGCGTATTGAGCTATACGCAGCGTATGAGGCACGGGTTATATTTTTGCTTCAAAAATTAGAAGATTTGGAGTTTATGAATCATATACGTGGCGTATTGACCTATACGCCACGTATAGGTATTTTTTATTTAATTATATATTTTTTTTATTTTTTTTTATTTTGTTTATTTTTATTTTAATTTATATAATTTTATTAATATAAGTTTGTTATCTATTTATAAATTTTATATATTTTATATTTTTTTTAAACATTTATTATATTTTTACAGTATAACCAAACAAAATATTAAACATTACAAACCAAACAAAATATTAAACATTACAATCAAACAAAATATTAAACACTACAAACAAACAAATAAACTAAACATTATATACATTATATCAAAAAATAAAATATATACATCAAAATGTTTTACATACATAACAACGAAAGAAACAAAATACAAATAAAAGAATTAAACCTATCCGGCTCCGCCGTCACCCTGACCGGCTCCGCCCTCATCCTAACCCGCCCGCCCTCATCCTGAACGGGGTCGTCCGGATAATTACGTGGCGGTGGTAGTGGGCGTGGCTCGATGCCGGCTGATCGCGGTGTCAAGGTCAATCAAAAACATTTATAAAAACTACTACTTATCTACCTTAGACTGTAGACAGGGAAGTAGGGTTGTCGAATCCATAGGGAATCAGTGGAAAGTTCAATTTTTTAGATTAACAAATTAGAATAAAAACACACAGATTAAATAAAGATGTAACCTCCTCCAGACTTCAGGTTCTAGGTTTCACATAAAATTCAGTTGTTCAATTGGACACCACATAGACATAGTGTTGGAAAATTAGTTGAAACAGTAATTGAAGACAGATTCTTTGTCAGAAAACCTATACAACTAGTTTCGTCACAAACCAGAGGCACCGTAACTTACGGTCAGCCCTTTTTCACTTCTTCGTTTATTCGTTCCGATTCCCGTAACCTGCATTTCCACGTGCTCTAACATCTATGTTTTAACCCCTCTTACCTACAAACACAAAAGCTCGTAGTAATTGCTATCCATGCATATGTAAAAAGAGAAAAACATATAAAATCGCGGGGTTAAAACACTATAAACACACAAAATCCACATCACATCACCGGTGGCTCGTGACAGATCCACGAGCTGTCCAACCGCCCACATCATCAGGTCCTCCATGCGATCGAGTTGACGACCATGTCGGGGATCCGTGACAGATCCGTGAGTCGACAACAAGATCATCAAGCAATGTCTGGGTAGCCCTCTCCAGCCTAACAGTCCGACGTACGTGTCGGGGATGTTGTGGCAGATGGTCATGGATGTGATCGACGTGCGGCGGTCCGTCCTCCATCGCCACACCCTGTAGCGGATGAGGCATAGGCGGGTCCCCCTGTCTAGGCATCTGCGGCAACGGCACCGGGACCCAAACCTGTGTCACACCCCGGCCGACGGCGGATTATACGCCGGGGCTGACGCGGTTGTTCATAAGCACATGATCATCTATTAACAAGTGATAATATTATTTCATCATAATTAAAGCATCCGTTACAAATAGGAATGGAAAACAAAGAGTTCAAACATGACATAAGTTAAATTTAATCTTTAATAAAGCTAGGTCCAAAGTCCTAAGTGATCAAGTAGTGTCCTCAAACTGGTGCACCTGAAACATGTGAGTAAATGTCAACTACAAGTAGTTGGTGAGTAACATAGGTTTTGACACCAAACAAAAGTTAAGTATAAGTTTACAATTCAATATGTTCAAAGCGCGTCTAGAGCATAAATGTGAAAACATGCAGGGTTCCAAGCGTACAATCAAGCCATGTTATATGTATGCACAATCCCCCGGATTGCATGGAGTTCTAAATGTAAACACTAACCCGCCAAGGTTCGTGTTAAGTAATGTATCGGATTCCCGTATAAATGATCATAAAAGGTACTACCTTAGGCTTGCCACGCAAGTTAATGATTGTACTAACATGAACACACGTTTTGGTCACCAAGCAGTTTAAGACATAAAGCATAAAGACCAAGGCATAAGAACACAGGGTATTGAATTGTGTAAGTAATGTAATTGTAGACATGTTTCACCCCAAAAGTATAAAAATGAAAAAGGGGCTATGTAAACTCACCTGTATTGTAGCTAGAATTGGTATGAATTGGTAAGGATTGGTAAGCCTTGTGAGGATTCCTCTCAATAAACCTACACGAATAATAGTGCTCTAAATTCGATGTACATCTAAATGGTATTTAGGAGATTTTGGGATTTTAGGGTTTCGTGAGGTTTGGGACTTGGCAGGAGACTTGTACAAGTTTGTAGGAAAATATATATTTGTGTTATCACAAGTTTTGAAATAATAAAGACAAGGTAATACTATTTAGAATTTATTAAACTCTCCAACTAAATATATAATATGTTTGAATTTATTTAAATAATTATTCTAAAATAATTGATAAATAAATTAAGGATAAAAAGGTTTTAAATAATTATTTATATAAAATAATCATTCAAACCAATTAAGTAATTTCCTTTACATAAGTGAAGGAGACATTAAATAAAATAAAAGTTTCAAATGGACTTAATTAAATTTGTATAATTTTTTTTATCTAGAGATAATTATTTGAGTGTTTAATAAATTTCTAAAATGTTTATAAATGATTATTCTTTGCCAAAATAATTATTCATATGTTTAAATCTTGAGTTAATACTATTTTATAGTTTAAAACAACATATTTAGATTTGTTAAATAAATCATTTATATTGTTTGTTTAGGATTTTATAATATTTATAACGTATTAACAAAAAAACGGATAAAAATATTTTACTATTTTTATAAAAGCTGCTAAATAAATTTACTGAATTTATAAAATTAAATCAGATTTTTAAAACATATATAGGTTTAAAATATCAAAAAGGGGAGGCTCAGATTCAAAACCGGCTCAACCGGCCTCGAACCCGCGCCGAAACCCGGGTCAAACTATGCACGCACACTTAACCACGGACTGGGCATGAAACCTTGCCCAGATCTATCTTGTTTAACTTAAAACCACAAGTCCCTTAGTCATCGTCTTCCCCAAATGTGCCCGTAACCCTAGACTCCCAATTGACCCCGATTCGGCAACCGATTGGAGCTAGAATCATGGGGCTTTCAACCGTGGAATCAAAACGGTCCTACTAGTAAAAGTATTACCTGTTATGGTTGAGCAATGAAGGAGGACGACTGCGAGAACAAGTTTAGGTTAATCGGCTCTGGTTCGCGATTAAGGGGTGATATAGGATGCAATTTAGAGTGTGATGAGTTTGTAGTGAGTCTCGTCTATGAGGGTGGGTGTCTATTTATACCCGATTTAGATCGTAATTACTCAAACGTTAAGATGATTATTAGTGGGTTTATCGGTTACGAATTGGCCATGATTATAGTCATTAAAATGTTATTAATCGCATAGGGTGGGTCCTTTGATTATCTTAAACAGAAATTCATTAACCGTTATGCTCGAAAACACCTCAGGAACAATTTCTGGATAATAGGGTTGAGAACCGGTCGAAGGCAGGATCGAACTCGGGACTGGAATGGGAAAAAAAGGGTTTTCGAAATTGGCAAAACTGGTCCCTGTAGTTTCAACTTGTTATTATTTCATGTACAACTTCGTTTTAAATTGAAATTAACTTTCAGAAATTACATTCTTAACCCCTGAATTTTTTATAAAACATAAAAATAATACTTTTATAAATTTTTTTATAAACTCAATTAAATTTTAGTATTATTTTTAAATATTTCAAATACAAAAGTATTTTTTTTTTGTAAAATATATGGTATCAAATTATTTATTTTGAATTTTAAATATATATCTTTTATAAACCCTAACTTTACTCATAGAATTTATAATTTAGATCTTATAAGTTTGTATTTATACATCTATATATATATATATAGAGAGAGAGAGAGAGAGAAAGATTTAGAAAATAACCTAGCATAATATATATAGTTGTTTGATAGAATAATATCAATTATATAATCTCTTATATATAAAAAATTATTATTTTTGAATTTGAAATAATGGTATTTAATTGTATGTATGTTTGTATACTCATGAAAGTGAAATGTGTAAATGGGATAGTTTGTCACAAAATAATGAATTCACAAGAGTAGGAAAGTAAAAAAATATAGGCCGGAATTTTCTGGGGATTACAACCTGGTCCTGGACGGCCCCTACGAACCGAAGGCCCTGCGGGAATCGGTGCGTGATGCGCATGCCACTCGCCGTGCGACGGTCTAATCGGACAAGGGGAATGGCCGGTAACATCGCAGGCTCATGCACGTAAAATGGTGTAACCGACCGCATGATCTGCGTGATGAAAGCATCGCCATACAAAAGCCCGCGCTTCTGTCGCATAAAGGCAGATGCAAAATAATGCGCCATGCATGTGGATAGGTCGCACCGCCTCCCAGTAAGCAGGCAATAAAGAAAGAAACGGTCTCTATCAGTGCACCACTCACAACTTTTCAGACGCGGTGCGATGGACATCGAAATAAGCCGGTGCAGATATCTATACAAAGGGTCTTTAATACCCGAGACCATCTCCTTGGTACTCAACCAAGGACTATCTGAAATCAAGCCCCAAAAAACAAGGAGTTCCTCCTTGTCCACCTCCGTCACCGCCTCGGTGAAAAGTGGCTTGAACGTCTCAGGCTCGTAGTACAAGCCCGTCGTGACGGCCCACTGACGGAGGGTCTAACGGTAAACGACCCCAAAAATAGAAAAAGAAATATGATCTGGATCCATATCCGGCGCCTCCCCTGGAAGAGGCTCTAGCCCAGCCTCTGAGTAGATGAACGTCGAAAGAAACTCGACGACCAACTCTCGGTAGGTCTCCGCAAACGAATTAGCTTTGCGGTGCAGCTCCCACGTAATCAAATAATCAAAAAGATTTTTAGTTTGACATAAAAAGTCAAAGCAAGATCTAATTATTAGAATTTGAGAAACCTCAAATGCAGTTCAGCTATTCCTAACTTCAATCTTGAATACTTGTATAGATTTATTTTTTTTAAGAAATCTTTATATTAGTCTAAGATATTATTTGCTATCATTACCATATTATGATTGGTTATGGTGGAATTGTAATTCCATTGGAATTAGAGTTGTAATTGAATTATAAGTATATAGACCATCAAGAGTTAACTTTTATTTGTGTTTCTTTAGATCTAATCCTGACCATTTAAAATACCTTTAACTATCCCCAAATCAAATCTCAGCCACTCTAATTTTAAAATTTTAGCAGTTGAGTGTGTAGAGCCTGACTGTGCTTTCTCACACGGATTGCCCATGTTCGAGCAGAGCAGTTGTAGAGAGGTTACCAACAGTTTATCAAATCATTCCAACCACCTACGATGCGCAGTGTTCCCCCTTAAACAACAGCAAATTAGGCGATTGGTCTCCATCTCTATCGTCCTCTTCCATTGTCTATCAATCCATAAAGGTACACAATATTTGATTGCTAATACGTGCAAATCTTTCATCAATTGTCAGCCATAAGTATCAAACTCCAGTTTAGTACGCTCTTCATTTTTAGGGTTTCTGTTTTTTTCTCATGTCTCGTGTTTCTTCCCCTGTCGCTGCCGGTGTAATGGTGTATACGCACTCCCTGAAGATAGAGAATATGGTCTATTTCTATGCTTGAATGGAGTTCAGGGAACAGTAAGAGGCAATAGACGCCCGCTTATTAAATCATAAATCTGAACTCAACCCAGGAGAACGATTTGGAGAGACGCAAGTATTTGGGACTTGCCTTTTGATTCTTTGAACTTTCTGATTAGTTGTTATGTTGTTGAATACTCATTACTGATTCAGATATAAATTCTAAATATAAGATTATAAGATTCTTGACTTTGTGAATTGTGATTCAAAGTTTGAACTTTGTTAATCTAATTTCTGATTGGGTCGGCACATGGGCGATGAAGCCGGGAGGTAATAGTTTATCTTTGTTTGTTGTTCTTGATTATTTTCGTCCCCACTTTTAATTGACAAAATTGAATCATTGCTTTATTATTTTTGCTTGAAGGTAATTGTTTATGCCTAATTAACTTGATTATTTTGTTAGCCGAGCACTTAATTTTTCTATTAATTTTCACAAATGGTTCCTATTTATGGTTTTGATTCTTCCTGCACTATTTGAAATCATTTCAGCTACATCATTATTTGGCTTCAAAAGCAATTGTTATACATCTTCAGGTGCAATCTCCTTATTGATGAAAACGGATACTGATTACTGAAATATATTATGCATATCGGTCCGGTATCGGGATTTAATCGGGTCGGTCTGCGGCACTTTTCGGGTATTCCCGATCTGTGCTCACCCCTAGTATTACACAGATTGATAAAATATAACGCTATATACTTAGTAATAAAACGTTTATATCTTTAAAAACTCGTATATTACACGGGGTTAATACATTAATTTTTATAATTTGACTTACATCACTATTTAGTTAGAAACAAAAGTTACATAATTAAATTTTAAAGTTTCTTAAAATAACAGACAATTTAAAATAAATGTGTTTTATTAATATAATTAATATTTTTCTTTAAATATAAATCATTATTAAAAAAAGAGAGGTGTATTTAATAAGAGAGAGATGTGAGAAAAAAATATGAGGTTGAATGTGAGTGACAAGTGACAAAAAAATTAGTTTTTTTTTATTAGAATAGGGACTAGGTTAAAACCCACATATTACATGAGTTGAATAAAGACAACTTATTTTAAACCAGCAGTTTATATGAAGATTTGTATGCTAAAAACTCAGTGTATTACACGGGTTGAATAAATGCAATATTATATACTTAGTAACAAAAAATTACATATTACATTTTTATGACTTATCACACAGTTTTTTAATACAAATTCTAGAAACGTTATATAGTTATTTTTTATATTTTTGTAAAAAAATATAAGAAAATGTTCAATTTATAAAAACGTTTTATGAACAAACATTTTTTTTTAAATAAAATACGTTTTTCAAACATAATTATAGAAATCATTATTATTTCATAGGAGAAAGAGAGACGTGAAACAAAAAAGTAATAAAAAAAACTAAAGAAATTTATATAATTAATAGATTAGAGAGACGGGGAAAAATGTTGAGGGTGACGAATGTCCCCAAAATTCTTTATTTATTAGAGAGGCAGGTCCCTGGAAAGTTAAAAAAGAAAACGTAGAAATAAATGTGACGTGTACATGTCTAGATTTTATGAACGAGCGGTATTTACGTCCATTTTTATACATAAATTTTTATGCTACATATCCATGATGACATAGACAACATATAAATGGTAGACCAATGTTTTTGGAACCGGACCGGACAATGAACCGGATGTCTTAGAGGTTCACTGGTCGGACCGGATTCAAGAACCGGATGACGCAATAAATAATATAAATATTCATAAAAATATATAGAAAAATATAAAAAATTCCAAATACTACATATACAGTCATTTAAACAATTTTGAGTCAAAGACGAGGGTTGTAAGTCTGTAGAAATTTTAATTCTTTTGAATCTTCAATTTTAATTTTGATTAGGGTTTTGGAGGACCTGTGGCAGCATATAAGTTAAAAGGAAAGAGCCAAATTAGGTTAAAATTGTAAATAGAAGTAATTAGAAGGATTATAGGATAAAAAAGATAAAAAAAATAGTAAAAGAAAATAAATTAAACTACCCGGTTCGACCACCGGTTCGCGGTTCGACCGCTGAATCGCTTGGACCGCCCGGTTCAACCAGCAAACGGTCTCAGAGCATGTAACCGGACCGGTGGAGGTCACGGTTCCCGGTCCGACCGGCCGGTCCGTTCCGGGTTTAAAAACATTGTGGTAGACGCACCATGTTAAACGTAGTCAGAAGCCGTTATAGACCAGGACTGTAATCACTTTCAATCATTTCTAATCTTTTATTTTAATATTTTAAACTATCCATTTTCAACCACAAATTCAAATAAACCAAAAATAATTATCATTGCAAAACAAAAGCCGCCATGATCGATATTTTCTCCAGCAGGTGGGACATTCTTGGAAGCTCAATCCCTCCTTCTTCGATGCAACATTGCAGGCCATGAGAGGTCAGTTTTTCATGAATTTATTATCCAATCAAAACCTGGATTTTGAAAGTGACAAGTTCAAGCAGTTGTTAATTGCCTAGAATAGCATAGAGATGCTTGTTTAAAATTGTCATTAATAAATGACAAAAGTCTTGTATTTGGATGTGACAACTGTGTCGGGTTTACAGGTTGAATTGATGAACCTCGGACACACACTGTATACGCTTGTTCGTGTTAAAAGGCAATAATCCTAACCCAGACACACTTCAAAGCAAGCACGACCCGAGTAACCCGTTTATCTAAACAAGTCAAACGGGTTCTAATAGATTGGCAGGTTGTAAATTGTAATCAAGTTGTAGAAGGGTTAAACGGGTAGATGGGTTTAACGGGTCGTCGACAGTTGACCTTATAAAGCGGATATTTTTTGCTCTAATTTTAAGCGACTTAACATGTCAACCTGAACACGACTTGTTTAGTGAAACAAGTTAAACATGACACCCCAAAACCTGATTATTTTCATGTCGTGTCAGGAATTGTACCACCTCCTAGAATTCCTGGCTGAATTATTGACTTGACGGACTAATTAATCTTTTTAGTCATCAACATTGTCATTATATGTTAAAATTCCGGGCTGTTTCCTTAACCCTTCACAATAATCATGAGCAAGTTCTTTGCAGTTTCCTATAGAATTATTTAAAAGGGTGCATGCTGTATGCAGCCACAATCAAACCCTTTCATTTCTTTCACAATGTGACTTGCAAAATCCCCAAAAATACGGTGTCGAGCTTACTTGTCGATCATCGAAGTTCCCAAGAAACCGAATAGTTTTTTCGTGTTTAGAGATTCTATCAGCATGTTTTCATAATTCTCTAAAGAGGGCCATGAAAACCGCTAATCGTGATGAGCATGGTGATGGATTCGTTACTACCACTTTTTCGGATGGTGGATGACCACGGAGTAGTAGATCTGCATGTGAGAGAGTGGGTTCAATCGCCGTTGTTTCTATTGATAAATCAGTTATATTGTGGATATGTATATGCTGAAACGTAATTCTACCGTCTCAAGATGAGAATAGTATAATATCGTTTCAGTTTCTTCATATCCACAACATAATACTTTTAATCAGTGAGAATAATAGTGGTTGAACCCATTGTTTCACAAGTAGAACTAAAACTCCTTTAGACCATATATTTTGTTGGGTCAGGAATCTGATAAGCTCGCAGGAGTATGTACTTCGCATCTACTAATCCGTATCTGATAAGCGCGTATGAGTATGTACTTCGGATCTGCTAATCCGTGTTAAAGCTTAATCTTAATATCCCTTTGTTAGTGTGAATACAAGTTGTAAATAATGTTATGTCATGCATATGCTATGTCATTTTTGGAATGATGTTTATGTATTACATTCATGAAACCATTTTATCATTTTAAAAATATTATTACAACCTTACGATTTTTGAAAAAAAAACGGTTCAAACTGTCAGATCGTCAAAAATCTGTAAAAACTAGCTAGTCCAAGCGACCCATCCACCCCATCCAATTTGGTTTGTCGTTTCTTGAAATGCTATTCAAAGGTTTGACTCATAATTGATGTCAAAACTGGTTGAACCAGACGTAAACACCTTTTATGTTTCACACAACGACATCGTAAGATGTGGTCCATGCCTCATGTCCACACTCACCTAACCCGTCCATTGAACCAACCCGTCCATTGAACCAACCCGGTCCACTGAACCACTCGGTTACAAGAGTTTACAAATTCAAATTAACCGAACCAACCTGATCCACTGAACCGGTCGGTATATGTATGTCATTCTTGATTGATTATTGCTTTCTTGGTTTTCTTTGAAATCTTTTGCACTTTATCTTGTTTATTAATTTCCGCTACTTGATCTTTATTTTGATTAGTGTAATACATTGCAAACATTTCCGATTATAATAATAATAATAATAATAATAATAATAATAATAAGTTAGTGAAATAAGAGAGATCATTGTTTACGTCAATTAACAATATAGTTGGATCATTGTTTACATCAATAAAATATAATAATAAATTTTGTTTTCCCTTCATGTGTATGCCTACAATTTGTTTTATGTGCATGCCTACGATTTGTTTTAGGCAAACAATGATCTCATAAGGAGATAAAAACAGAAATAAATATCTATACTATATAATAAATAAAGATTTTATATGTCACGTGTCGCTATCATATTTATTTTTATCATTTTCTTCTTCTCGTTTCTCTCTCTTAAATACACTTCTATATTTTAATAATAATATATCTTTAAAGAAAATACTAATTATACTAATAAAACATATTTATTTTAAATTATCTCTTATTATAAGAAATTTAAAATAAATGTGTTTTATTAGTATAATTAGTATTTTCTTTAAAGATATATAATTATTAAAATATAGAGGTATATTTAAGAAAGAGAAGCGAGAAAAAAATGATAAGAATGAATATGATAATAATATATATTTAATACACCTCTATATTTTAATAATAATATATCTTTAAAGAAAATGTTAATTATACTAATAAAACACATTTATTTTAAATTATCTCTTATTATAAGAAAATTGAAATATAATTACGTAACTTTTATTTTGAATCAAATAGTAATAAAAGTCAAATTGCATTAAATGGTAATTAATTTATTTTCGAAACCCAATTATATATTAATTTTTACATATTTTGATATTTGTTTTTATCATTCGTATATGTAATACATTTTTACACATGTAAAATACATACAAAAAAATTAAGAATTTTATGTATTGATATTCTTATCTCGTGTGTAAACACGAGGTACTAAGCTAGTATATCAATAGAAAGCAGTTGTATAGAGCATACACGTAAAGTTTTAAGTTTTGATGCAAATTGATTACGTATAATATTGGATCTAGATTTTTTTTTTATCAGGTGAGGTAAAAAATGAGCCGGTTAAAAAGAATCAAATTTGTCAAAAGAGATCGGTAAGAACGGATCAAATATAAAATGGATCAGTCAAACGAGTCTTATTTGAGAAAATGTTGATCTTGATGAGTTTTTGGTTGTTTTTGATAAAATATGTAATTAAAATAATAAAATCCAAGCTATTTGATACTTTCAACCAAACCAAATATGAGAATCAAATATCATTTTCATACACTATTAAAAGGAAGAAGACGATACGTAAATTAAAAGGTCTATGTGGTATGGAGCATGCCATATGTAAGGCTCTTATTAATTGCTAAGTGAATTGTTTCAATTTTTAAGTTGAGAGCGGTTAATTAAAAGGTTGTGGTGGAAAAAAATAAACATTGAAATTGATGTAGTTTAAGAGTATAAATAGATAGGTGTGTGAGTCGCCGTTCTAAAAAACCAACCTATTAGAATCTTTAATAAAGCCCAAAAATATGGAAAAAAACGAAGTAACCGGCTGGGGGAGAAGGAGCAGGCTTGAACCCGGGTGGTTGAATTGGGTGGGGTGCATGCTACCACCAGGCTACAAGCAAACTTGTTTAGAAACTGTTTTCAAATCATATATATATATATATATATATATATATATTTCTACTCTAATAAATTAAAATCTCTTCGGCACACGTGTCACTCTCTGGTTACTCCTCATCTTTATTTTCCAGCATCTCTATCCTATTAAATAATAATATTTATATTAATAAATTTAATTATTAATACTTATTATTTAATTAAAAATAGTTATTATATCATCAATCAAATCTTACTTCTCTAATAAATGAAAATATTAAGTGACACGTGTCATTTATTGAGGACATGTGCAACTTTTTTCTCTCGCCTAAACTATCACACCACAAAATTGGGTCAAAGATTATGCATTTAAAAAATATAATAATCAGTTAAAAATAAAGAAATTTCAAATTTCTTTATTATATTTTTATATTATTTACCTTACAAGTCCATTAGCAGCCTGTTGTATAATCTTCACAAACACAAGTACGATTACACTGTAACCAGACTTTGTGTTCTAAAGGTATATATAATATCATTACTGTACCTTTGGGTGGGGGGTTGGGGTCTAGTGATAAGAGAAGAGTCTCATAACTAAAAGGTTCTGAGTTTTAATCTCATCCAAGACACAAAAAGAAAAAAATAGAATAAAAATTTACCGTTAAAAAAAAATATCATTACTGTACCTTTTTGGAATCATGATTATATCTTAATCTTAGCAACTCAGGCAGTTAAAATCATCTTGATTCATTCAATTCAAATTTTTAGTGAGATACTGAACACATTTATAAGTTAATAAAAACTCACGCAGGTAAAATCATCTTGATTCATTCAATTTTTAGTGAGATTTTGAACACATTTATCTATACTATAAATAAAGGTTTTTCAATATCACGTGTCGCCTCCATATTCATTTTCATCATTTTTTTTCGTCTCTCTCCTGTAACATCCAGTATTTTTCAATGTATCTTTTTGCTATTTTTTCGTTGTAAACCATCTATTCTAAATTTCACTAAACGTATCATCTCAAACTCTTGACACATATCATCTATTTAAAACTTAATTCTTATTAAGTCTAATTCTTAAAATAATTAAATATAGAATAAATAGATTTATATTTAATACATATATAAATGCCTAAATATATGTGGAATTAAAGATGTATATATGTATCCTTTAAAAAAAATAGATTAAAACCCTAAAACTTTATAAGTTTATGTTTATTGTTGTGTAAATAATATATATAATAGACTTTAAATACTTAAAATAAATAAACCTATAAATTATGAAACTTATAAAACATTTGGTTTTATAAAATAAAACATATTATTTATTTTTATAAAGTCAAGGGACCAAAGTTGTCAACTTCTGAAACTTGTTTTTGAACAAAAATCATGTTTTAACATGAAATAACAAAACTTATAAACATTAGGGACCTGTTGTGTAATTATCCCAAACCCCCAGAACCCAAACCAGTCCCAGGTTCGACCCTCACAAAGCCCGGTTTTCACCTTCTTTTATTCAAAAACACAATTCCGGCCAAATACGTTGCACCTCGGGCTTCCATTCGAGCGTGCGACCCAACCCCGATGCCCATCAATGCCAGATTTCAACCGTATCAACGCGTGGATTCGAATTTAAATCCGTCGGATCAACCATAAAACTCCCAACCATACGAGCATTAAATCTTGAAATCAATTATAAATATCGACTCACACACTTCAACGACATCACCCCTGACCTCCTTGAACTCTCAATTCCATCGTTCTAAACCTGCATTGCTCGATTTAGATCTGTGGACAACCGTACCTGTCTCAAACTCGATTTCCTCTCATCTCAATACCAAATCATGTAATTCGAATGGTCATATTCATCGTTTGCATTCAAGAATCAAAAGCCCTCTGTCAAATTGCAATGACAGAGGGATAATTGATTCGAATTTTGGGTTTGGATGATCTAGGGTTCATACGAATTTGGGGCTGATTCGAGATTGTATTTATTAATTTTCTTTTTCGGATAAACCACCAGCGAGTCCCGTAGCCGGGTGGTTAAGTCGTGTGTGTGTGGACTTGGGTGGCCCGGGTTCGAATCCGGCCAGCCCAAGTTTTTATGTTTTCATTTTTTTAGACCTTTTTAATCAGATTTTATATTCCTATTTATGTTTATAAAATTTGATATATTTTTATAAACTTAAAACTGGATTTTATTCATACTTTTATTTCCAGAAAGTATTTTAATTAATTAAAACTTATTTAATCTATGATATTAAATACCTAGAAACTATAAAAATAGTCTAAACTTTTATAAAACTTATAAAATAAGCTGAAATTATTTTGTAAAATCAGAAAACTAAATTTACTATTTATTTTCTATAGTAAATAAATTTTTTTGTTTAAACTTTAATACTTGTTTAATTAAACAGAAAATTTTATATAACTTTATAAAATCAGAAAAGTTTATAAAACTTATATCCTTATTTTAGAAATCAGAAACTTATAAATTTTGTACATTTTATAAAATAAATTTAAAACTTAAAAAGATTAATTATTTATTTAGATAAAATAGAAAGAAAAATAAATACATTTTTATTTGAACATTTATAACTTGTAAACTTTATAAAAACTTTAAAACATTTGTAAACTATAATTAAAACATAAACTTATACCTATACACTTGTAGCTAGTAAGAAATTTTTTTTTATATATAAATTTATATATATGGTTTATTTATTTAAACTTCTAAACAACTTTCTAAATATTATTTAGAGTTATTTTTGTAATGAATTCTTAATGGATAAACTACTTAAATAATTTTGAGTGATTTATATAAATCATTTTAAATTAAATAAAGTAATTATTTTTAAACTCTTTTAAATAATTATTAATTATCCTTTTTAGATAAATATTATCACCCTTAATAAGTAATTACTATTTATATTTAATAGTATTTACTTTTCTTTAGATAATTATTATTTATTCTTAATAATTATTTACTACTTATACTTAACAATTATTTATTAATTATTTGGAAAATTATTTTGATTCCTTAATAATTATTTATTTATCATTTTAGATAACTACTAGACATTCTAAATAAATATTTAACCCTTTAAATAATTATTTAGTTATCCTTTACTAAACAACTATTTTATGATACTTAATGCAACACAATCACTACCGCCTTCCCATATGAAACCCTTGTCATAGGTTTTAGAATCAAGCCTTAAACTTTACACTTGTCATTTAGGCTTGTTGTGAGAATATCCTTCCTCGAAGCTTTACTACATTTATTCTTCGTCGGACACTCTTGCATCATTCCATGTGAGTATGCTTAGCCCTTTTTTGTTTTGTTTTGTTTTATAAACTTGGGGTGGAACACGTATCAAACTTTTAGACTTATACAATTCAAACACAACTATGCTTATGTGCTTTCTATGTGTTATATGCTTTTGAGACTTGTATGCTTAAATTAAACTTAAAACTAGCATGTTCATTAACTTTGGCCGAGCCTACAGTGACAATGATAGATCTATTGTATTTGACCAATCCACCTAGATTGATTGACCCTTCGGGGGGAGCCCATGGTGATTGTTGCTGGATTTAAACTTAGACTTTTAATGGTAACCTTCGGGTTATGCCTAAACTTGGTTGGAGGTTTGAAATGCACAATGTTTAACTTGCTTGTTCTCACATTTAAACTTAGATGCATTAACATGGTGAATTGTAAAACTTTTAAAGACTTTGTTAAACGGTGTCAAAATCTTTGTATCTCACCAACTATTTTTAGTTGACGGTTTACTTAACATGTTTCAGGTGCTCCAGTTTGAGACTTATCTTGTGATCACGTAGGATGCCAGGACTTAGAATATCTTTCAATTTAAACTTGTGTTATCATGATGTTGTTGAACAATATGTTACTTTTTATTATGTTTGAACCTTGGAAATCCATTAATGAAATATTTAAACTTTATTAGTCAACCTTGTGCTTTTAAACAACCGCGTCCGCCCCGATGTATAATCCGTAGTCGGTTGGGGTGTGACATCTCTTTTATTAAATACACATATATATTTTAGTAATAATATTTTTTAAAGAAAATACTAATCGTTGTATTAATAAATCTATTGACCTATTTTGATAAGTGTATGTGTTAACAGATTATATTATATTTCACGGGTTTATTCAACCCATATAAAATACGAGTTTTTAAAAAATAATTTTTTTATTAATTAATATATAATATTATATTTATTTAATCAGTGTAATACACGGGATTTTAATCTAATGAATTAATAAAAACATCTTGATTGAGTCAACTTCTAGTGAGCTTTTGAACACATTTATCAATTAATAAAAACATCTTGATTCAGTCAATTTTTTATGTTGTAATCTTAGTAAACGAAATGCTTACGTTCTTACAATTTGGTTTTTAATATCAAAACTAGAAAATGAGTCGCGCGCTCCACGGCGGTAGGTGTCCGCGTCACGCAGTGGGAGATGAATTTTAAACGGCTGAGTCGGTAACATTAATGTGGCTAAAATAAAATGAAACGTGGCTAAGTGCATAAAAGAAATGTATAAAGTTACAGCGAATCGATTGTGGAGATCGAAATATAGATAAAAAACACAGTTATATAACGAAACCGATGTTTTTCAGTTAGTGTCGGTTTCGTTCTTCACGGTACCAGTACGTTACCGTCACGACTCCATTTTTAATGAAATTTATACCGAGACGTCAAGATTTTTTTATATATTTAAACTTTTTATATTTTTATATGTTTTGATTTTTATTAAATTTGAGGGTGTTAAAGTGATATTTTATAAAGTAGGAGTGATAAATAGTGGAGGGTAAGAATTGTAATTAAAAAATGTTGACCGACACTTAGGATTAAGAGATCTAATAATTAGTTAAAAAAAGTATTATTTTATCAGTTTACTAATTCCTTTAAATTTGAATTTATAATTGTTTGACTTGTTAGTTTTCTGTTTACAATTGTAGTTGTTAAGTTTTAGATGGTTTCTGATCATAATGAAGATTCAGAGTGTAAATCAAATTGAATATGTCTTTTCTGGTTCCAAACTAATTGATTTTGAAAGTTTTTGTGGTTAAACATCACTATGAACTATTTTGTGGTTAAACATCACATATAAAGTTATACTTAGCTGCAATCACATGTGAATAAAAAAACCTAGTTAAATTCACATGTGAATTGTCATTGGTTTACATAAAAGCTAATGTTAATCGAATATGTAAATTTACTATATAAATGTGAATATAAAAGTTATTATATTCAATACACGCGTGATTATTATTCGAACGTATTTACCCCTCGTCTTAAGGACACGTATCACGTTCTGATGGCTTTGTACGCTTCACAGTATAATAATCGGCCCCTATATACACATACAATTCATATCTTTTTTAAAGAATCTTAAAGCATGCATATATTTTTTCAATTCAAAAGTACACAAAAAAGTATTTAACAAAAGTTATATTATTGCATCTATCTAAGTATTTGATAGAGGTTCTGATCTTTTAAATAAGAATTCATGGTTTAAACCTAATCATAAGGTTAATTTATTTGATTTAATTTTGGAGTTAACATACAATAAATTTGTCATTAAAAAAAGTTCATTAAAATTCACCTGCTGACTTTCCTGATTATATTTGCTAACTAGGTTAAAACCCCGTGTATTACACGGGTTGAGTAAATGCAATAAATAAACGGAATGTTATATATTTAAAAATAAATATTTACATATTACATATGCTAACCAACTTTTTATGTGATAAACATGCTAACCATTATCAAACAATCACATAATTTAATAAACTGTTTTTTTCTTTTAATTGCCAAAAGAGTATTTAATTATCGTGAATATCTATTTTGAACATAAATACGGAAACGGTGAGTCTTACACATACGTACCAAATAATGTTACATATACGTGACACATAGTGTTTACGTATATGTAATACTAACAAAATGATAATTGTTACATATACGTAACACTATGTTTGAGAGTGGTTTTCATTGTCATTAAATAAATATTGGTTAGTATTTGAACACCCTTATACCATATTACATAGTTTTTTAATAATACAAATTTTAGAAACGTCATATAGTTACTTTTTAAATATATTTTATAAAAAGAATGAAAGAAGTTTTCAATTTCTAAAAATGTTTTATGAACAAACCTATATTTTTTAAATAAAAATGTTTTATAAAAAACTAATTCTTATTTAACAGGAGAGACGGAAAACAAATTAAAAAAATTAAATTGTGTAGTTAATAGAAGAGAGAGACGGGGAAAAAAATGAAGATGCATAGGAGAGCAACAAGTGTTCCTATAAAACATTTATTTATTATAGATTATAGATATAGATTATATTGCATTAACTAATTAATAACATGTTTATTTAATAATTAATTATGTGAAGTGATTGATTTCAAACAATATATTGAACGATCATATCATTCTTGTGATAAAACAAGTACGATAATGGAATAAACAAATATTATAATCAACCAAAATAGCCATTTGATCATGATCAAATTCCAAAATAGCCATTGACTTTTTTTTTACCAAAATAGCCAACCAATCAGGTCGTACCATTTGTCGAAATGGCGAAAATTTGGGCCAAATTTTCGCTAAAAATTTGATTTTTCGCTAAAAAACATCTGATTTTTCGCCAAAAAAAAATCTGAATATATTGAATTTTCGCCATTATTAAAAATGGCGAAAAAATATGGGATATTTTCGCCATTTATTATTAAATTATAATTTAATTTTTAATATTAAAATATTATTAATTTTTTTAATATTTTTAAATTTTCGCCTTATTTAATATTTAATTTTTTTTCAATTATTAATTTTTTCAATTTTTGTAAAATAATAAAATATAATTTTAATTTAAAAAACGAATTTAAATAAAATATTATTTAAACAAATATTTATACCTCTTCCTACCATCCCTTCATTTTTTCACCACTTATCTAACAAACTTTATCAATTATTTATACCCCTTCCTACCATTGATTTTTTCTCCACTTATCTAATAAACTTCATCAAATATTTATATCCCTCCCTACCATTCATTTCTTTCACATTCCATCTACTTAAACATTTTCTTCACTTATCCACTTTATAAAATTCATCATTTTATCCATCAACTTACAACTTATTTTTAAGTAATGTCTTGTAATATTATTTTATGTACCGGTGGAAAATGGGACTTTGTTAACGGTGTTGAGGAGTATGTTCCTTTAAAAAAAATGTTTGCGACGTGTTTTTTGTGTTCCTAGTAATATTAGTTACGTGGGTTTGAAAAATCTTATTTGTGAAAAATGTGGTTTTAGCAATGAAATTCATTTTTCTTATAAAATGTCTACTTACACACATCCAATTGATCTATTGGATGATCATGATGTTTTATTTTTTTTAAATGTTGTTTTAAATCAACCAAATGAATTGTTGTCTTTGTACGTTACTGAAGAATCTGGTGTGGGTAGTAGTTCAACTGTTCCGTCTAATGAAACTCCTGTTGATTTTAAAGTTCCAGTGTCTTTTTCGGAGTCTAATGTTGTACCTAACGTTTTTTGGTCTATGCCCGAGTCATTGTTTGAACGTACAACAAACGAAGTAAAAGTTCTTAACTCACACTCTTCACATATTTCTGAGGGTCATATTTTAAAAAACAAAGAAGAATTAAAACTCGAACTGGGTAAAATTTGCATTACTGAATGTTTTGAATATAAAGTTGAGAGATCTTCGAAAACCCAATTTGAGGCTTCATGTCTAAATGATGGTTGTGAGTGGCGTATAAGGGCGTATATGATTGAAAACACCGACGTTTTCCAAGTGAGATACTTTAAAGATCAACACACATGTTCAAGGACTCAGACGTATCCTCATATACGTCAAGCTAATAAAAAGGTCTTGGGTAACTTGATAAAAGATCAATTCAAAGATAGCGGGAGGATATACCGGCCGAATGATATCGTTACAGATATTAAAGAGAAATACAAAATTGATATATCTTACTCTCAAGGTTGGAGAGCAAAATCTTTTGCGCTTGAACTATTGACCGGTTCCCCTGAGGATTCGTTTGCTAGGCTCCCAGTTTACTGTCATAATTTGAAAAAGACGAACTCGGGTACAGTTACCCACACATTAACGGACGCAACCGGAAGATTTGAAATGTTTTTTATTGCCCTTGGTGTGGCGGTAAGTGAATTTTTTAAATTATTATATTTTTTAAAAATATTTTTCATTGTTTTAAAAGTTCTAATAAAAATTTATGAGACGAATTTTGTCTTTGAATTACAAACATAAGATTAAACATAATTAAACGTAGGATTAAAACTTAATTAAACCTAAAATTACAAAACTAACAATGCATTATAACATAATAAAATAAAACATAAATAAAATTACATGAAAATATTATTCCGAGTCAGTGGAGTAATCGGAGTCATCTGAACAGGAGTAGCCAAATTCTTCATGTCGTTGTTGACGTCGAAATTGCCTTACCCTAAATTTAAAATCCCAATCCTCATCAAAATCTGGTGAAGAATTAGTTGTTTCTTGAGGGTTTGTAGGTTGGACAGGTACCGGAATTGGATGATTTGTTCGTTGCATTGGACTTTGGTTATGTTGTTGCACAACAAGAGGAGTGTTATGTTGTTGAGCGGTTGGACAAGGGTTATGTTCTTCATCATTTCGACGAGGGTTATGTTGTTCATCATTTGGACGAGGGTTATGTTTTTCATCATTTTGATGAGGGTTATGTTCTTCATCATTTGGATGAGGGTTATGTTCTTGAATATTTATGTTAATTGTAAAGTGAATGTGAATGTGGTTATGATCCGCCATGACCACCAAATGGAAGCACAAGATGTATATTTATAACCTAAAATACAAGCATAAAAAAAATAAAACATAATAATATTAAAATCAAACAAATGTTACATTTAACTATTTTTTTTAACAACAAACTCTTTGGTTATATTATTATAACATAATATTGCTAATTGTTTGCGAAATTCTGCTACAGTTTCTCGAGTGTCCTCCTGTGGATTTAAGACGCGTCCATTGATTAACCGTTCCATAAAAATACACACCCAAACACCACAATCTCCGGACCCGGGGCTTTATTGAGGCACGTTAGGTGGTATTACCCTCTTCAATGTCATCAGTCGTTCAGTCATATTGCGATTATGGAAAAATTGGGTGTACCATAACCAACTACGAATAAGAAACTGCAAACGCTCCAACAATGTATCGGTCTCTTCAACATAAATGTTTTGCAAACTGTAGAAAAAATAATGTCAATTTTTTTTTATTAAGTAATAAAACTTAATTAAAAATATTTAAGATTATAACCTGTTATATACTGTTAGAGTCCATGTTGATGTGTTCACATGTGTTAGGAACCAATGTGATTTTTCTACATTCACTGGAATGTAAAACTACAAACATAGAGAAAAATATATTTAACAATTTGTTAATAATAATATAATTATTAAATAGAATGCATTACATCATCAACAGTCCAACTGGCAGGATATGGAAAGTATGTTCCATCCCCTAATGAGAAACACTTCTCGCCTCTTAATAAATGATAATGAAATTCAGTAGATAAAATTGACCAACGTAAATCTACCGGTCTACAATTGTACTAGTAAGTCTCCCAAGCCAGAAGATGCTGTTAGTAAATGAATTTTAAATTAATTAATAAATTAATAAAGCTAAAATTATTTTTTACTTTAAGAAATTGCTTACGTTCGACTCTAGCCAACCATCAGACCCATCTAAAACCAACAAACTCTTCCAAAAACACGGCTCAATAATGGATGACATAGTAAGAGAAGTTTCACAACACTTCCCAGTTTTATAAAAACTCCTAATATTTTTAATAATTGCGCTTTTTCCTTTTTTTAAATTAGGAGTCGATTCAATGATCCCGAAAGGTGAAAGCAAAACAGCAGATGACTTGCATATCCTTTTTTCCCGGTTTAAACCAACAGGCTGTAAAAATAATTAATTATAACAATATGTAAAAATACAAAAAAGCTGAAATTATTAAAATCATAAATATCTTACCTTTTCTTCATGAATATTTATATGGTCAGCCTTAAATCAAAAAAATTACAGCAAAGTTAGCAAAGATATAAATATTTAAAATAAAAAAAATACGCTTACATAAGGTGGTGTTGTGTAGACGTCATCATTTCTATTTGACGTTGATTCAGCATGATCATTTTTACTATAATTTTTACCTATCAGCGTCTCTACCTTCTATAAGACAAAATAATATTTAATTAAAAACAATTTATATAAGGAAAAAATTAAATGAGATTAGATGGAAAAGAATATACATGTAAACGGTCCAAAATGTTCCTGATAACGTCATTCGATGACGATTGATTTTCTTTAAAATATTTTGATGTATCATCATCTACACCATCACCCAAAATGATAAAACTCTCTTTCCAGTATTGTTGTTGTTCTTCTAATTGTGTAGGAGAAATTACTATGGGCTCGTAGCCAGTCTGATAAATTTAACAACAAAAATATAAATGTTAAGAATATAACATTACATAAAATATAATTTAAAGTAAATGATAACTAACAAAATGAGAACGCTCTAATATTGCAATTGCTTGTTCCCATGTGAGTCTGCTAGATTTTTTCCATCCAAGGCAACGGGGTAAAATACCGTCCCTATCAATTAACATCCTAATATCCGAAAATATCTCAAATATCCACATCTAGAAAAATAAAACTAATTAACTTAATATAATATAAAACGAAAGTAAATAATGCATTATATAAAAATAAACAAATACTAACCTTAAATGTACATACAAATCCCTTGATGCTATATGTTAGCTTTAGTTTTCGATCGTCTCTATTATTTTTAAAAAGGGCATTATGAATATGTGGGTACGTGTATTTTCAAATATAAGAACCCCATAGATAATCGTTCCATGCCCCTAGATTATTAACCAATTTTAAAAGAAACGGATCAAACAAATTTTTAGGTTCTAACCCCTTGAATCCGACCTCAACCAATAATAACAAACAAACCCGAACAGCATCCATCTCTTCTAAAGTTAGCAAATCATTTTTAAAAATATATAACAAATCTTCTGACTTAACTTTGTGACTACCAAATAACCTTCCTTTAAAAAAAGGAGGACTTTGGTAATTTATGTGAGGTTTAAATTCACCAAATTTAAAACCAGTAATCAAACAAAATTCTCTAGGACCAAAAGTTAAAGTGCGGCAACCGATTGAAAAGTTTATGCCATCTTCTGGATTATCAGTTAATATTTGAGTTTGAAATATTAAATGAATTAATGATGCTTCACTGTTAAGAGATTCACATTTTAACCAATATCCAAAACATGTGTTACTAAAAATAATGAGTGCAGTTGGATATTTTTTTAACTTTTCACGAATTTCTTTAACAATTTTCATATTACATCTAATAGCCACCTGGGCGGCATAATAATGTTCCTGTATAAATAAACAAATATATATACAATTACTTAAATGAGATTTTATCAAATATTAAATATAAAGAAAAATAACTGTTAATAATAAAAGGGAACTTACATTAACATTCATTTTTAATGAAGCTGCGAGGAGAGAAGACTGGCGAAAATGATAGTGGCGAAAATTTGGAGTGAATGGCGAAAATTTGGCGTGAATGGCTTGAATGGCGAATTTATACTATAAATGGCGAAAATATGTCAAATCCTAACGCTAGATTCCCTGAATTTTCGCTTTAAATTTTCACCATATTCTCTGAATTTTCGTCACTTTTTTTCAAATTTTCGCCACTTTTGGTCAAATCTGGTCAAAGATGAAATTTTCGTCAGTTTTCAAAGATTCTCTGAATTTTCGCCATTTTTCTGAAATTTTCGCCACTTTTTCAAGATTCTCTGAATTTTCGCCACTTTTTTCAAAAATTCGCCATTTTTCAAAATTTCGCCATTTTCTATAAAATTTCGCCATTTTTCAAAAATTCGCCACTTTTCAAAAATTTTGACATTTTCAAAAATTTCGCCAATTTCAAAATTTTCGCCACACCCAATCGCCATTCGGTCCCACAAAATTTGAAAAAAAAAAAATTTGTGGCGAAAATTTGCTGCGAAATTTTATTGCAAATTTTCGCCAATTTGGCTATTTTGGTAAAAAAAAATAGTCAACGGCTATTTTCGCTTTTTGAATTAGTCAAATGGCTAGTTTGATAATTTTCCCAATGATATTTCATCGATGAAGTCTGTGATTTATATTAATTTTTTTCATCCAACCAAACAATCCTCAAAAAAATATTTTTTAAAACATGCTTTCTGCGTTTCCATTCATGGGCCTCATGGTACACAGATTTGGGGTTTGAATATTATATTGGGCCCAACATTGATAGTGGATTAAATTAACACATTTATAACATTTATGCCAAATCAATTGGCCCGGTTCAAAACCTACGATTGTTACTTGTAGCTCGTTGTAGGGTTAAAGCAAAAATTGGCCCGCCCAAGGTTGGAAAAGCTTAAGAACAGACCCGTCTTGACTACATCGGGTTTTGGTCCGGCCAAGGTTCAAACCAGGGGCGGCCTTTAGGGGGGCGGGGAGGGCGACCGTCCAGGGCCCGTAGTTTTTAAATTTATATATATATATATTATATTTATAAAAAGTTCAACTTGTATTATCCATTTATCGTATCAATTCACTTAGAAATTAAAAAAGGCCCACTTAGAAATGTGTTTTTTTTTAAATTATATATATATAAGCCCAATTGTTTATAAATGTGAACTGAAAACCAATAAATAAAAAAAATATGTATATATAAGCCTAATTTAAAAAAAAAATCTATATATATAAGCCGTATTATGTTTTTTTTAATATATAATTATTGAGTTTATATCATAAGACCCGTTTTTTTTACATGTCACGGGCTCAAAACGTTTTAAGGATTCTCGGGACCGGCCCTGGTTCAAACACTTTCTATGAGTTTGAAAAAAACACCATTTTATATTCAAACTTTTATAATATAAAGCGCCTGATTATTTGTAATTTGAATTTTTCGCTAAATAAGTTTTGAATTATGAAAATAGTATATTTTCTTAACCTTTTGTTTTGTTTGACTATTAAATTATTAACTCTCATTACTGCTCAAACAATTATCCATCATCATCACTGGCATATGGCGGTGCGAGAACTTTTTAAGATGGTGTCAGTATTTTTCGTAGCTCGAATTTCTAATCTGACGATGTCATAATTTTCATTAGAAAAACACACAATAAAATTCAAGGTTATTTGAAATATAAGAAAAATACATTTTATAGTTATTTTCTATGAGTTTTCATGATTTAAAAATGATCTATTACATCATTGGTTCATGTTGGACTTGGATGGAAAAGGGTCAAGAGACCGATTCTTCTAACTTAAGCCGCTAGGAAATCATAAAAATCGGCATGATCACAATAGCGGTACTAGTAAAAAAGTGACGTAAAAATCAACATAAGAATACGTGTGTCCAAGTTTGTGGCTTATTCCTTTGCTCGCTCTCCCTTCTATTGGACTGATATTATTTTTTAAGTTAAACAAATTGGGGATTTGGAAAAATAAGAAATTTGGTAAAGGGATTATGAACATATGAGCTTTTATAAATGGGTATTTATTTTGAGGCTTATCAAATGGATAATTATTTTAGGCCTAGTCTTAATAAAATAGATTTGTTTATTTTTAGCCTACTCACTTAAAAAAAATCCTAAGGGTAAAAGATATACCCTCACGGCGTGAACGGGCATAGCACCCCACCCCTTGTGGCGTGAAAGGGGCGTGAAGGGTTTCACGGCCGCCTTCCTTCTTTTCGACCGTTCAACGTGTATATTTGCGTTTAATTTTTTACCGTTTGAAAATTAAAAAAAAACTTTAATTTAATTTTTTTACCCTATAAATAACCCATTTAACCAAATTTTTATACACACCAATTTCTAAACAATCTTCACTCTCATATTTTCGACCGTTCAGCAGCATCCAATGGGAGATCTAGGTATGATATCAATGTAGAGGAAACAGATGAGGAGGACGCAATAGTACGGCCGAACACGAAGAAAAAAGCAAAAGCCCAAGTATCGGGCTCCCGCTCCGTTCCGACACACATCGAGATCGGTCAACAAATGATCGAGGAAATGCGCCAGTTTAACTTAACTCAAAAAGAGAGAAATGATTGGAAAAAAGAAAAAAGATGAGATAGATATTCTCACACTCGACCTTGATCGCTTCACGGGACCAGACGAGCCTTCTTTTAGAGAAAACAAAACGCGATCAAGGCAAAATATGAGGTTAAAGACTAGTTTTTTTAATTTATGTACTTTTTATTTAATAGTTTTTCTATTTTTTATTTTAATGAAATTTGAATTGTGGCATTTAATGCTCACTTGGGTATCCCTCACATGAGTATACCCCTTGTCATGTGAGAGCCAAGTGAGGTTTACACCAATCTGATGTGACGTCTAGGTGGCAGAAAAGATACTCTCACTTGAGACTCCCAAGTGAGAGTATACCTTATACTCTAACATACCAAACAACTTTCTTTATTAAGCTAAGTTTTGTTAAAGAAAAAATTAGGGGTCGGTTTATTTTTCATAAAATCAATGGGGTCAAGACTAGGGTCGTTCAAAAATTCATAGTTATACGTTCTACATAACCCGCAAAAAAGATAGATGTCAGTTGACACCGATACCGGCGTACTACCTCCGCCACTAATCATCATGTTTTCCATCTCCGTATATCCTTAAATAATCTTCTGAGGTGCTTTTTTTATTCACAAGTTTATGTTACGTTACATATCTTATTTCGGGGGCTACTATAGATGCATCACCCCCATCATCTATACATGTCATATAGAGGGTGAAACAAGGTTATACGACCGTATAACCTTTATCAGTGGTGTGCGTCGTCATATCAGTAATTTTATGTGTTAGTCAGACACTCTATATAGACTTCTCTCATACAACCCTTATAACCCGTCAACTCGCAGCCAGTGGCGGATCCAGAAGTTTTTATGAGCGGGTGCACAAAGTATCAAAGCGAGTTTGGTCAAAACAAATCGGTTCAAAATGGGTCGGTTAAAACAAATACTTATTTACATAACGATATAATAAAAATATTTATACCTATTTACTTAAAAATATTGTAAAACTATTTATACTTATTACTTAAACGTGTACAGATAACTGATTAAACACAAGAATATGACACAATAAGAAAAAAAAACACTTGTAAACCATAAATAAGAAGAAAAAAAATGTAATTATAAACCAAAAGTAAAAAATACAAAAAAACCTATAAATCAATTGAATAATCAATAACAAAACATATTATTTACCTATAAAATTTAATTTGTTATGATTAATGTATATTGTTTAGATGTTTAATATAAGACTATGTAAAAATCAAATGAAAGTAAAATGTTTAATGTGTAAATTTAGTTGTATTACAAGGGTTAATGTGAAATTTTTGTTTATCGTTTTAATTATCAACGAACATTTGGATTTCCCACTTTCCCATGTCACTTCATCATCTTCTTCTCTCTTCCTCTCTCTCTCTCTAATTTTTTTTCCATTAAAGCTTTATGCTTTTATGGTTTTTTTTATAGAAAATTACCATTTTTACTTAAAATTATCATCAATCCCTTTGGTTTCTTTCTCTCTTGGTTTGTTGAAAATCAGATGACGGATGCCTCTTAGCATATTTAGGAAGATGCCTACTAAAATAGATCGAAAATTTCCAACTACGCAGATGAATCTCAGCTGGTGTCTCGCCCCCACTGAAACCTACATAAATTCGCCCCTGCTCGCACCATAACCCGTTTAAGAGACTAGTTACCCCCCCCCCCCCAAGTCATATTTCAATATTAAACTCATAAAGTCTAATTGCATTTATTTAAGAATTAATTACACAGATGGCCCTTGTGGTTTGGCCAAATTACGGTTTTAGCCCCTGGGATTGCTAAACTACAACTTTGACCCAATAGTTTGCACGAAAGTAACACCAATGGCCCCCAACCTGGATGTCCGTCTATTTTAAACGTTAACTCCCCTCACGTGAATCCCACGTGAGGGTAATTAGGTCTTTTCATATGCCCCTTTTAAATTGCATTTAAAATCCCCTATTAAACCCACGTGACTTGTTCTATTTCCTAAACCCAAACCTATGTTCATCTTCTTCTCCCTGACCAAGATTCATCTTCTTCTCCCTGACCTAGATTCATCTTCTTCTCCCTGACCTAGATTCATCTTCTTCTTATTTTGAGATCTAGGTCAGATGACGGATGCTTCGTAGGTAAGGATTTCTCAAAATAAGAAGAAGATGAATCTAGGTCAGGGAGAAGAAGATGAATCTTGGTCAGGGAGAAGAAGATGAACATAGGTTTGGGTTTAGGAAATAGAACAAGTCACGTGGGTTTAATAGGGGATTTTAAATGTAATTTAAAAGGGGCATATGAAAAGACCTAATTACCCTCACGTAGGATTCACGTGAGGGGAGTTAACGTTTAAAATAGACGGACATCCAGGTTGGGGGCCATTAGTGTTACTTTCGTGCAAACTATTGGGTCAAAGTTGTAGTTTAGCAATCCCAGGGGCTAAAACCGTAATTTGGCCAAACCACAGGGGCCATCTGTGTAATTAATTCTTTATTTAAGGTGGGATTTTTATTTGGTCCCCGTAATTAAGGCTCACACATGTGGAGTGTCGACAACATCACATGGTATTCCATGCGCCCTTGTTCATCCTATGTTCCCTACTCTCTTGGAAGCAGACCAAACGTGCCACTCATTTCACCGACATATCTCCCTGTCTTACCTGACAACATGTTTCCTATAGCCATAATACATATACACGCTCGTCAGGCGCGTGTTTCTCAACAACTTATACTTCCAATTCATTTATTTTTTAGAACGGAATTTCGGTTAGGATGTCGTTAACCCCTCATAGTTCAGAGTTTAAGTTCTGTCACAGAGTGTGTTCCTAATATTATGAAATGCAACTTGTGAGGATTGAGTCTGAGACCTCCAATTCATTTCGTATAAAATTAGTTTTCTTACATGTAATAGAAATATATATATATATATATATATATATATATATATATATATATATATATATATATATATATAAATTTATTTTAAATGACAACACATATTTTTATATAAATTATAAGAACAACGAGTTGTATTACATTGATATTACAATGACCCATATAGTCTTATAATTGATAATAAAGGGGCGAGGGTGATGAAGAAGGCATGAGAATTTTCAAAAAAAAAAGGAAAGGGGGAGGAGGCGTGGACATATGATTAGCTGGGGGCGTGGAACACCACCCTCTTTTATGTGAGAGGGCGTGAGAATCTCACTCATGAAGGTATACAGGTCTCCTTAAGGTGTGATATACCTTTACATCAAACATTTAAGTGCATCTGCTTTCAATCGTGTATCAAAACATTCCGTAAAATGCATGTCAATGTTCTAAATGAATTAGATTCTCTATGTCAGTAAGTGAATCTAGTATCTCGTATAAGTTTTTTTCTTTCACGTATAATGATTTTTTTGTGCTAAAATTGTATGTATTCTACGTGGTTCATATTTGTTAGAATTTGATGTATTTTTGTTCTATTTATTATTCATAATTTTTTCATAGCTTATTATTTAAAAAGAAAGGATTAATTAACTAAGGGAATCTTTCACTAATAAGTGATTTTTCGCTAACAATGCTAAGAAGTGGGTCAAATGAACTCTAATTGAGTTCATTCCAGCGGCGTTGGAACCGTCTTATCGAACCCTAACCCGCCCCCAAAAACCTAAACCCGCACCCCCAACAACCTAACCCCCCCCCCTCCAACCACCCAAAAGCCTAAAACCACCACCCCACCACCCAAAAACCTAAATCTACCCCCACCCTAAAAACCTAAACCCACCCCCCAAAAATCTAAACCACCCACCCCCAAAAAAACCTAAAGCCTAGGGCTAAAACCATAAAATTCAACTCTAAAATCTAAACTTTAAAAACTAAGATAGTAGAGTTCGACGAGACGGTTCTAAACGCAACTGGAATGGGCTCAATCAGAGTTCGTTTGATATCGTTTCCTGAAGGTTTTATCATTTTTATTGAATGGGATACTTAATAAACAAATAAACACTAAAGATACATCAAATAATTTGTACGTAAATAGTCATTTATTTATTCAACTAGCTTATAATATAACCTGAGTCTATACACGGGCTGAAAAATGTAAAAACATAAAATTCTCAAATATTTATGTATATATTCGTAAAAATACAATAATTACTATTTAATTTAATTTGACCTTCATTTACTATTTAATTGAAAATAAAAGTTACATAGTTAGATTTCAAAGTTTTTTATGATAATGGATAATTTAAGATAATGTCTTTTATTAGTATAATTAGTATATTTTTTAAAAATATATATTATTATTAAAATTTAGAAGTGTATTTAATAAGAGAGATAGACGAGAAAAAATTATGAGAATGAATGTACAGACGACACGTGTCATATAAAAATCTTTATTTATTTTATGGTATAGATATAGATATGATGGTTACAACAACTGATTTTCTTATTTTAATACCCTGCTAATTTTCTGATTTTTTTCTTGAACGTTACATTATAATATATATAAATTTTTTTCTCAAAATAGTTTTTTTTCTTTTCTTTAAGGTTCACGTGCCGCGAGTGTGCAAGTTGGCTTCAATATTCTTGGTCATGAAATTCATGCACAAAGAGAATAACACACCTACATCATGTCCCTAACCCTAACCTTTGTATATATATAAAACTCCTCCCACCACAAAATTACAACTCACAAACCAATTCTCTATCAAATATCATCGCCGGAAAATCAAGAAACTCGCCGGATATTCACTACCTCCGGTCAAGCAACCTCACGGATTCAATTGTTGGAAACAAACTCATAGATGGATCAAAAGAGAAGCACTTTGAATCTTTTTGATAATATTGATCTCGCAACCGAACTCCGATTAGGGTTGCCGGGAACCGATGACCAGCCGGAGATAAAGATCAGTATTTCCGGCAACAAAAGAAGTTCATCGGAGATAGGATCAAGCACGTGTAAAGATGAAGAGGAATCAAGTTTTTCACCACCCGCCAAGTAAGTTACAAACCCCATGCAAACCCTAGATAAATTTAAGGAAAAATCATCAAATTAGATATTTTATTTTTAGTCAACTAAAAAATTGACATTTCATAATTAAATCAGCTAATCAGAAAACGACACATATGCTAAGTCTAAAAATGCAAGAATTTAACCGGCACAAAAAAAACTTTGAAAAGTACAATGAAAACCATAAGAAAAAACCAATCAAAACAAACAATGTGTAACGTCCGTTAAAGGTGGTTACAAATTAAAATGTTTATTTTAGTGATTTTCCTTAAATTTAATATTTTGATGTTACCCATAAATTAAAACTTATGTGAATTGTCATAATGTTTTTCAGGGAACAAGTTGTGGGGTGGCCGCCGGTGAGATCTTACCGGAAAAACATACTTCAGGTGAAGAAAACCGAGCTGGAGACGGGTTCGGGGATGTATGTGAAAGTAAGCATGGATGGAGCTCCATATTTGAGGAAACTAGACCTTAAAATGTACAAAAGCTATGAAGAACTCATGAAGGGTTTGCAGGAAATGTTTAAGTGCATTATTGGGTTGTACTCTGAGAGAGAAGGGTACAATGGATCACAGCATGCTCTAACTTATGAAGATAAAGATGGAGATTGGATGCTTGTTGGAGATGTACCATGGGAGATGTTCATAAGTTCTTGTAAAAGACTTAGAATTATGAAGAGTTGTGAAGCTAGAGGGTTGGGTGATTTTTTATAAATCAAACCCAAAATATTCACAATTTAAAAAAATATATATACATACAAAAAAGAGGATTTTCTATCTTTGAAGAGTCATGAAATTAATTAGATCTAAGAAGAGGTTTTGGAATTTTAAGAAGAAATTAGGGAAAAATATACATATTTGTTTTGTTGTGTGATCCATGTAAAAATGAACATGCAACATTTTTTTAAGTGTTTTTGGATATTTAATGGAAGTAAATATTAATACACATGTTTATTTTTAGAGGAAAGTGAATATGAAGCTGTTAAGCATCTAACTTGGATGCGAGTTTTGATTAAAATTAATTAAATCTTTTTTTTCTAAATCTTTTTAATTTAAGAAACTAATCTCCATCAAATTCGCCAATACTTCTCTCCAAAACAGACGTCTCCTCCCTGCCATTATTCGATTGCCTCTGCTAGCATGTAACGCCATTCTTCATCCTTTCCAAAACTGAAACCTCCTTGTCCCTGCCATTCTTTGTTGGATCGTTAGTTTTCATAATGGTGAGCCATGGAAATTAGATTCCCTCATACTTGTATCCAACATGTATCGTCATTTTTTTTTTCCTCTACTAGTTGATAAATTCAAAATTAAGAGATTCCAGTTTTTAATTTGAACTTTGATCTATGGGAATTGTCTGGTTCGCTTCACGTGTTGAAATAATTTTGAAGCTTTTAATGCATGCAATTTGTTTTTTTTTTATGCCTCAATGAATTAAAGTTTTGAATTAGTGTTGAAGCCTCAATGAATTAACGTTTTGAATGAGTGTTGAAGCCACTGTGATATCATGGAGGTCTACCATCATATTAATTGAATTCATGTTTTAAATTAAATTTGAAGCCATCATATCAACTGATCATTCATGCATGTTCAAACCCTTTAGTTTTGATTTTATTGAAATTGCGTTCAATTACTTAGTCGAGGTTACTTCTTCACCGTTTGAAATATTAAGTTTATCTTTTGTTCATGATCCACCAGTTCATACTAATACGAAAGGCCGTCCTAAAAGTGCAACTAGAATCAAGTCTTCTCTAGAAGCACCGAAAAAAAGATGTTCTTACTGCAAGAAACTGGGCCATTACATTAACGGATGTCCGAAAAAGAAGGTAAGATTTATATTTAGAAAAAAAGAAAAGAAAATTAGAACAATGATATACACGTGTTTTGTTGATTTGATTCTTGTGTAATGCTAATATTTAGTTTTTTAGGCAGATGAGTTATTACTAGAAAGAGAAGATGGTATGTGAATCGGCTTGAAGAATTAGAATTTTTAAGAATTGTTGAAGTTTTTCTGCCTCCAACCGCCTCTATACACGTGTTTTGTTGATTTGATTCTTGTATTTGAGAAATACTTTGCATCTGTTTGTTCTGTTTTTAAGAATGATAAGGATACAGTGGTATTTGGTTTTGTAATATTTTTTAAGGTTTTCTGCTTGTTCAGTTCCTGGTTCTCCTCATGATCTTAATATTTATAAAGATTTTGCTCATGTTTTTGAAATGATTTGTGACTTCATTTAATCGTCAGGTTTCTTCACAAGGCACAATTTGAATTATATATCCTAGACTTGAGGATTTTGACTATTTGGAATATGGTCAAAAGCCAAGTGTAGTCAAATACCAAGTACAGTGCATCAAAATGAAATGCATCACGTGGATCACAATTAGTAAACTAGAATGACACATGCCATTTGAGGTAAAAAAAAGTGCATTAAAATGGAACGAGTAAAATGCATTGAATTAACATGTAAATTTTCAAACGGTTCACAAAAAGATAAGTGGGCATACCAACTAATCAACCTACTTGGTTTCCCAAAACATGCTTTAGGAAAACAACTATCATATATATTCACGCTAAAAGTTACCATAGTATCTATACATCAGATAGTCAGATAAATGCTATACACAACTTCAAAATACTCAAAGTTCTGGATTTTCTCTTTAACTTGATACTTTGTAGCTTCACCTTGCCAACACCACCCATACAATGATGATTTGACAGCATATACCCTAGAAATCCAGTAGTACACAACAGCAACAAAAGACCAACTAATATCTGAGACCTTATTTCACAGCAGCCTGCTAACCAATTCAGCAGGAACCAACAAAAATTTGACAGCAGACGTGTTGAGCACTTTAGCAGTATCCATAATGTGTTGAGCACTTCCTAAAAGTTTTGATGGACTTGCTCTTACTGACTTCAATATGGCCAATTTGTTTTGGATCAATCTCATACTTCAGTAGGGAAGTGACAGCTGCCAATCTAAAAATAAAAAAAAGTAATGCAATGATGATTTATAGGCAAAAGAAGTATACAATTACCATTTTTATAAAAAAGTTCCCAAATATTGTGTAGATGTAAAAAGTTCTGTTAGTTTTGCAAATGCTGATGGCCATGGGCTCAAAGTTATTATTTTTTAATTGACTATGTACAAAAATGTTTGTGCACACCTACATGCATTAAAGATCAAGAATTGCACAATACTGAAAATCACTCCAAAGACTTTCTGAAGAATTATATGTACATATCATGATTATAACAGCCAATCTTCACTTTATTGTTGTAAATTAGAATTTCTATTCCAAAATGTGTTACTCTTCGCTTAAATCTAACAGTGAACAACAAATTCTCCAATAACTAGACAAACTCATAGTTAGCTCATAAGTCATAACAGGTTGGGTCAACCAAATTACATCAAATTATAAAAGATCACAAAAGAAATTAGGCAAATCGAATTAACAAATTGTCAGGGGCTAGTATTTATCTTTAGAAGAAAAAAGAGCAACTAAAGCTTTAAAATGAATTGTTAGTTCAAGTGAGCAAGAAGTGGTTTTCATTGAGGCATAAAAACAAACAGATGGCATGCACTAAAAGCTTCAAAATTATTTCAAAACGTAAAGCTAAGCAGACAATTCCCATATACGAATAGATGGCATGCATTTAGGGATGTTGTTGTGTTTGATGTCACATATAAAAACTGGAATCTCTTAATTTTGAATTTATCAACTAGTTGAGGAAAAAAAATGATGATACATGTTGGATACAAGTATGAGGGAATCTAATTTCCATGGTTCACCATTGTGAAAACTAACGATCCAACAAAGAATGGCAGGGGCAAAGAGGTTTCAGTTTTGGAAAGGATGAAGAATGGCGTTACATGCTAGCAGAGGCAATCGAATAATGGCAGGGAGGAGACGTCTGTTTTGGAGAGAAGTATCGGTGAATTTGATGGAGATTAGTTTCTTAAATTAAAAAGATTTTAGAAAAAAAAGGATTTAATTAATTTTAATCAAAACTACGTAGTTTTGATGGGTTTCGCATCCAAGTTAGATACTTAACAGCCTCATATTCACTTTCCCCTTATTTTTATAGACTTTAGTGTTTGTTTGGCTTTTTTTTAATGTAATTTCTACTGTTGTTTTCTTTCTTTAATTTTTTTAATCTCATCGTTAGATTTGCTCAATCTCATCTCAAACCGATATTTTGAAACCTAATATTAAAAAATAGACAACAAAACAGACGTTTTAATAATGTATATTTTTTTTGTATATGGAAGATCTCGGTTTGGACCGATGAAAATCGAAAGCTGACCGAACCAATATTTCAGTTGGTTCTTGATTCTTAGTCCCGTGTGATTTCGGTTTCAATATCGGGTTTGTTTTTGGGCCGAAAAAGACGGAGCTTGACCGACCCAACCGATGTTGAGTTTTGACTTTGATATAGTTCCTGCCCCACATTTCTGCCTTGTGTTGTATAATGATTAAAAAGTCTCACCCATAAGTTTCAGCCTTTTTGAATAATTTCAGCCCCGAGCTACCAATTGACCTAGTCCCCAAGTTTGACTGAACTTTTGTGTTGACTAATCTCAAATTGACAGCAATAACTTATTTTCCATTACAGTTCATCATATTTTCGATTGAAACCAATTTGCAATTTTTGTTGAAGAATTATAATTCACGGTTTACACGGAAGTAATTAATTTCAAGTTTGAATTGTACTGGAAGTGGCCTTTTTATACTATGTATGAGTGAGATTTTGTTAGATGTATTTGTTTGTAAGTTCAAATCATAAGAGTTTGAAGTTTCGTATACAACCATCACGGTCAGGGACAGCTAACATATTTTGGAACATAAAGCAAACTTTAAAATTGAGGCTTTTTTGAACATTTCTAAATATATGGAAGTTTTTGAAATGTAAGTATATAAAACGTTAAAACATATAATATTAGTCAAAATGTTAGTAGAGTAAACCCACAAATAAACCCTCGATCTTTTCTCTTTAAAAACATAAAAATTGACGGATTATCATATATTTTCAGCTTAGAATATAAATTAAAATGGTCTTTTTTTTTACTTTTGAGACGTAAAACGGTTGCTTTAGTTGTTTGTACTGTAGAAACGCCCCTAATCACGGTTTATAATGTGACTCATATGTGTTTCTATCTTAGGAAAATGAAATTAAGATTTTCTATCTTCATTTGTTAGAGCACTCAGAGGATTCACATCACGGGAACCAAATGACATCTCATCTCTAAAATTGAAGGCAAATGTAAAAAAAAACTTGTTTTTTCACTCCACGTCAGATCATTCCCGACACATCCCCCGTCCCCAATCTCATCTCCATATTTTAACATAATAAGGTAAAAAACTCACTCCATCCCATCCCTCATCCTTTTACCCTCTCCCTATATTTTTAGAGGAAAGCAAACCCATCCTTCATATTTGAGGAGTTACTATTCAACCTTATATCCATTTTTTATATTTTTTATAAGTAAATGTGAGTGGAAAAAAAAGAGAGAAAAATTAATTAAAAAAAAATAAAGAAGTATTATTTAATTGAATAGCGATAGACGTAGAGAATTAGATTTAGAAGGTTTTAGAAAATTAGAAATAAATTTAGAAAATAGTGTTTTTTAGTTAAATTATTAGAATGAAGATGGAGAGTTATTATTGCAATTCGGCATCCTGAAGAATTAGAATCAGATAATTGTAGTTAGTGGGTTGAAAATTTTGGCACTAACTTTAGGGTGTAACAAGTTCTTTTTGACAACAAACATACCCTACTTCTAAGTTACACTTAATAATTTACCCTTGTTTGGATTTGAACTCGGGACCTTTCATCTAAGAGGCAAGAGGCTCTACCAAATGTAACAGGTACAAAGGATCCATCTAAGTGTGCTTGATAGAGAGTAGTACCAAGAACGAAGTCGCATGCTACGCAGGAGCTGACAATATTGTGGTTGTTGTAGGCGGGGTGTTACATTTACATCTCAAAAGTCTAAATGAGCAATGGCATCCATTGTGGAAACATGGGTGTGCAACCAACTACTACTATAGCTTGTTTGGAGTGTTCGAATGAATTCGCGTTCTTAAGAGATGGCAAAATAGGTTGGGTGTCGGGTTATGGGTCAAAATTCATAATCTGCTTGTGGGTTGAAACGGACCGGCCCGACTTGAAACACTTGTTGTCCAATTTTAGCTAAACAATTAGCATCATTACAAAAATTATATTATTTCAATAATTTTCTTAGTTTTTTAGTAAAATAATTTGCAAGGTTTTTTATATTAAAAGTACGCTTTGGATGACTTTTGATCCGTTTCTTTTTTAGATATATATTTTTTAAATTTACATCTTTGACGTGTTAGAGATAAAACATAACCTGAATTAGCCATTCAGAAATAAATGGGTTAAAATTATCACATCTAGTGTTCTTACAAGCTCTTCATTTTTTCCCTCAATGTTGCATTCATACCATATATCACAGCCGGAGACCCTGACTTATCAACAGCAGCAGCAGCATTGAATGTGCTTGACAATTGTGGATAGGGCTGTAAACGAACCGAACGTTCAGCGAACAGTTCATGAACCGTTCGACGGGAAGTTCGTTTATGTTCGTTCGTTTGATAAATGAACGAACATGAACAAGGAATTCCATCCGATTAACTAAATGAACGAACATGAACAGAGGTCTCGTTCGTTCAATTGTGTTCGTGAACGTTCGTGTTCTTTCATGTGTCATTTGTTTATGTTGTTAATTAAAGATTTTTGTATATTTCTATTTTGTTTTATCTAAACTTTTTATACTCTTTAATTTTTATTTTATTTTTTACACGCATAATTAACTAAGTAAAGTAAGTTTGATACAAGTACAAAAAACTTGATATTAAATTGATCTTAATATTAATTTCGGAAGACATTAGGGTTGACATCAAAAGTCCCAACCTAGCCTTCGTTCGGTTTCATCCGTGAACCGTTCGTGAACAAGTCCATTTCCTTAATGAACAAACACGAACATAAAATTTCGTTCGGTTAGTGTTCGTGAACTGTTCATGAACAAGTTAAATGCTTAACGAACGAACATGAACAAGGCTTCGTTCGGTTCGGTTCGGTTTATTTACAGCCCCAATTATGGATCAAATATTATTGAGTTGGGTGTCCATATTCTGATCCATTGGCTGATGGACTAGTCATCCAGGTTATATATCAATCAAATGTTCAACATAGTAAACGCCTAATTAGAGGTGCCAATTTCAACCCATTTATATGAATGTTGAGTTGTATTTTTTTATTTTTTTTTAATTTAACAGCAATACCTCATTTTAGGACCACATAAATTATCATGTCCAATTGTTTTGTTCACTTATTACAACCCAATTCTTAAGCTAGATTATGCTTAATTTCAGTTATGTAGAGATAATCACTACAACAAATTGACCTTGTCCCGACGCCACCTGTACCGACGACATGTCGTCGGTATAGGTCAAAACCAAAATTTTGGTAGGGAGACCCTATAGCGACGACATGTCGTCGGTATAGGGTTGAGGCAAGTTGGAAGGAAAACTGGCGCCCAATGAATTTTTGGAGAAAACCTATAGCGACGACATGTCGTCGCTATAGGTTAATTTTGATTTTGTTTTTGTTTTTTTTTATTTAATAAATTTTCGTCGATCAAATTTTTTTTTTTTAAATTTAAAAAAATTCTGGAAAACCCTAGTCGTCGCTATAGGTTAATTTTGATTTTTTTTTTTTATTTAATAAATTTTCTTCGGTCAAAATTTTTTTTTTAAATTAAAAAAAATTCTGGAAAACCCTATGGCGACGACATGTCGTCGGGATAGGAATTTTCCAAAATTTTGAATGGGACACCCTATAGCGACGACATGTCGTCACTATAGGGTTGAGGCAGGTTGGAGGGAAAACTGGCGCCCAATGAATTTTTGGGGAAAACTTATAGCAGGTTAATTTTGATTTTTTTTTTATCTAATAATTTTTTTTTAAATTAAAAAAAATTCTGGAAAACCCTATAAAACTAATATCATTAGGGTTGGTGGTTTAACGATAGAGACAAAACCTCTAGAAACATCTAAGGTTTGAATGTCACGGATTCAATTTTTACTTGTAACATGGTTAAAATGTTTCGTCGTTGTAAAAAAAATATAAAAGTAATGCTAATTAAATTAACATAATGATGATAAAGTGTAATAATGAATTAATGAGAAAATGTTATGCTCCTTTCCTATTTATTACCACTTTCAATATTAGATAATGCTAAATTAACATAATAATGATGATTAAGTGTAATAATTAATTATAACTCCTGTAACCGTAGGCACATTTTCTCACTCTCTATAACCCATGTATGTATATGCATGTTATCTATATGTATATATATATATATGACATCACCCTCTTTCCATTTCTATCACAAAAATGGATCATAATCCTGTAAACCATCAAAATCCTCATAACCTTGATGACTGCTTTCACTACTTCAATCAAGATCTTTTTAGGTACACATTTTGTCACAAAACAAGTTGCATTTGAACCTCAAGTTTAATAGCATAATTTAACACCATTTTGGTTTTTGTTTTTGTTTTTGCAGGCATGACGATGCACTTTTCAACCTTCTCGATATGAACCGAGTTTCATCACATTACTTTTCTGATTTAGGGTTTTCATATTTCGATCCCATTGATGAAGATATAAGCTTGTGGGAGTGTTGGGGAGACGGTCATGTGTTGCCATTGCTAAGTTACAATGATGATCACAATGGTGGTGGTTCCGGTGATCACGGTGGCCGGAGGCCGTCAAGACCGTTGGAATTGGAAGAGATAGAGAAGCATTTTGAGTTGCCGATAGTCATGGTAGCCGAGAAACTTAAGGTGGGATTAACCATGTTGAAGAAAAGATGCAGAGAGCTTAATATAAAGAGATGGCCTCATAGAAAGCTTAAGAGTATTAAATCTCTTATTCAAAATGTGAAGGTATGTAATATTGTACCTATATTACCCTTCCTCATGCCTCGTCGGACACCCATCCCCCCAACCGGCAACCTCAAGGGTTCGGCCGAACCCATGCACACACATGAAGGTTCCCTACGATCACAAACAAGCATTTAAACAGGAAGGTTTTCAAGATTATACCTCTAGATCGGAGAACCCGTGCCAATCGAATTCCCGAATCACCTCGTCTTCTTTGAAACTCAACTTCTCTTCTAAACCCTAGAATTATGAAACATGTGTAGTATTGATTCAAGGATCCCGACACACTAAGGATGATTAGAGATCGACAAAATACATCAAATCGGACTTGAAACGCGATGAACGGCTCTCTCCCTCTCCTCCTTGCTCTTCGACGGCTGAATGTGAAAATGGGGTCTCCATATTTGCGTTGCACCCTAAAGGGTGTTCTTCCCTAGGGCCAGGCTTGGCCCACGCGCACCCAAGGTCTCACGGGATTGGTTTTGTTCACGTTTTTAAATAAAACCCGCCAAAACCCCGTTAATTACCCGTTAACCTTTACAATAATTTACATAATTACAAACCCAGTTATTTTATTAAAAACCGGGATGTTACATCTTGGGTCGTTGAACCCGTATGAGTTAGTGTTGAAGTGTGGTTATTAACATGTCAATAAACGACAAACCGTTTTATGAAGGATTGTAATGTTCTGAGTTCAATCAAATGGTATTTCTTGTTAATATACATTGTTAGAACTTACTAAGCGTAGATGACTTTGTATGTACGTTAGATTGTTTGCAGGTGAGGTATCTTGGCTAGGGAGCGGTGCTACTCGGATTGGTGTGTAGGCATTTGTAAGATAAGATTAAGATTGATATTGAGTTTATAAAGGGTTACAACTATTTTAAATTAAGACTTCCACTGATTGTTTGTAATAAAGCGAGTATTTTTAAAGAGAACACTCAGTGATGAGAACCAACTGTAGGGTACCCAGTTTGGGGCCATACAGGCTGGTCTTGGGTGTTTCACAAACGTCCGAGACATCGTGAAGGCAATCAACAGACTTCTAATGTCTTGCACGGTGGGGTTCCGATTAAAAATCCTTCTTATTCCATGAATCTTGCTCAGGTAACGGTTTCGATTTTTCTCACGAATTACCATTTATAATTCTTCAGTGAATGAGATTTGGAAGTTCTGCGAGGATTATGGGATAGTTGCAGATGTGTATCTATCCGATCGGTTATCAAAGGTCGGTTCTGTGTTTGGTTTTATGAGGTTTTTTCGTGTCAATGACGTGGGTCTTCTGATTGAGGATTTACATAACATATGGATCGGGAGTCACTGACTTGTCGTCGGGATAGAGTTAATTTTGATTTTCTTTTTGTTTTTTTTTATTTAATAATTTTTTTTTTAAATTAAAAAAAATTATGGAAAACCCTATAGCGACGACATGTCGTCGCTATAGGTTAATTTTGATTTTCTTTTTGTTTTTTTTATTTAATAATTTTTTTTTAAATTAAAAAAAATTCTGGAAAACCCTATGGCGACGACATGTCGTCGGGATAGGGTTTTTCTAAAATTTTGAATGGGACACCCTATAGCGACGACATGTCGTCGCTATAGGGTTGAGCAGGTTGGAGGGAAAACTGGCGCCCAATGAATTTTTGGGGAAAACCTATAGCGACGACATGTCGTCGCTATAGGTTAATTTTGATTTTCTTTTTGTTTTTTTTATTTAATAATTTTTTTTTAAATTAAAAAAAATTCTGGAAAACCCTATAGCGACGAGATGTCGTCGGGATAGGGTTTTTACCTTTATTGACTGGTCAACATCCTTCGAAACCTATGCCGACGACATGTCGTCGCTATAGGTCACCTGTACCGACAACAAGTGGACCTATGCCGACGACATGTCGTCGCTATAGGGTGCAGCGCGAACAAATAGGGAAACTAGACGACAGAACTTCATTTTCATCAAAAACTCCCCCAATTCTGTCTCTCCGGTGATTTCAGCGTTTTTGGGCTATTTGGGAGCAACTTTTACACAAACTCTCGGGATTTAAGGTGAGCTAACATCCGGGTTTATATTTTAGCTAATTTTTTAAGATTTTAAAGTTTTGTTTGTTTGTTTTTGTTAGGTTTTGAAGGAATTTCACCATTTCTTGAATTTCTAGCTTTGTGAAGGTAAATACTCGTTTTAATTACTAATTTGTGTTGAAATTTGGTTTAGATCAAAGATTTTTATGATTTTGTATGTATGTGTTATGTATGTATGTTTGTATGTATGAGTATGTATATTTGTATGATGGAATTATTAAATTATGATTAGTTTATGTCATTTGGTTTAGATGTGTGTTTATTTTATATAATTTAGTTTATGTAAATTAGTGTTTGTATGTATGTGTATGTATGTGTGTAATTTGTGTTTATGATGATTAGTTTTAATGTTTAGTTTGTATGTATGTGTGTAATTTGTGTTTATGATGATTAGTTTGAATGTTTAGTTGGTATGCATATGTGTAATTTGTGTTTATGATGATTAGTTTGTAATTATGTAATTGGACATTTATTTATGTTTGTATGTATATGTTTGTAATTATGTAATTGGGCTTTTATTTATGTATGTATGTATGTAATTGTGATGTGTAGGTATATAAGATGGTATTTATTGGGAGCAACTTTCACAAAAACTCTCGGGATTTAAGGTGAGGTAACATCCGGGTTTCATATTTTAGCTACTTTTTCAAGATTTTGAAGTTTTGTTTGTTTATTTTAGTTAGGTTTTGGAGGAATTTCACCATTTCTTGATTTCTAACTTTGTGAAGGTAAGTACTCGTTTTAATTACTAATTTGTGATGAAATTTGGTTTAGATCTAAGATTTTTATGATTTTGTATATATGTGTTATGTATGTGTATGCATGTATGTTTGTATGTATGAGTATGTTTGTATGTATGAGTATGTATATTTGTATGTATGATGGAATTATTAAATTATGATTAGTTTAGGTCATTTGGTTTAGATGTGTGATTATTTTATATAATTTAGTTTATGTAATTTAGTGTTTGTATGTATGTGTGTAATTTGTCTTTATGATGATTAGTTTGAATGTTTAGTTTGTATGTATGTGTGTAATTTATGTTTTTGATGATTAGTTTGGATGATTAGGTTGTATGTATGTGTGTAATTTGTGTTTATGATGATTAGTTAATATGAATGTATATATGTGTATGTATGTTTGTATCTATATGTTTGTAATTATGTAATTGGACATTTATTTATGTATGTATGTTTGTGTGTATATATTTGTAATTATGTACTTGGGCTTTTATTTATGTATGTATGTAATTGTGATGTGTAGGTATATAAGAGGGTATTTATTCATATGCTTATGTACGTTTGTATGTATATGTAACTTTATTTAATTTTGTTACAAGTTCGAAACTCGTTGCGGTTGACGAGAGGAAGAACGTCGTACACATAATCAACAAATGCTTGAAATGCAACGACAAATGGATGAAATGCGTCGAATGTGGGATCGCCGAACTAGCAGCGATGATAATTAGCTTGGAGTTGTTGAGCCTTTGCCTTTTTTGTTGGTATTTGTCTTGAACAATTTGTATATTTGTGTGTCGAACAAGTTTATGTTTTGAATGTTTGATTTGTCGAACAAATTTGTGTGTCGAACAAGTTTGTGCGTCGAACAATTTGGATGTTTGGTTTATGTTTCAGATATTAGTTTTTATCCGATTTGAATGCTTTATATTTATGATTTGCAGGTTTTTGTTTTTAGAAATTTAATATTTCTGGATAAAATATTAAAAATTAAAAAATAAAAAATAAAAACAGAAAAGACCTATACCGACGACATGTCGTCGCTATAAGCCTTTTTTCAAAAATTATTAAAAAAAACAAAAAAACCCTATACCGACGACATGTCGTCGGTATAGGGTTGGAATCTATACCGACGACATGTCGTCGGTATAGAATTTCTTTTTGAATTATTTAATTAGACCATATAGCGACGACTTGTCGTCGGTATAGGCTGACCTATACCGACGACACCTATCCCGACGACAATCTTGGGCTATTGGTACGACTCAATCCCGACGACACCTATCCCGACGACATGTCGTCGGTATAAGCTATCCCGACGACAAGTCGTCGCTATAGGGTCAAAAAAAGTCGTCGATATAGGATAATATTGTTGTAGTGAATGCTCTACGCATTTTTGCTGATTTGACGGTTAAAACTAGAGGGGTTTATTTTATTGATAACAAGCCAAATGGATAAAAATATTAAAAGAATAATGGTAAAACTAGATGTGTCATCCAAAGTAGACCCAAGGAACCTTCCAAATCGTTTTATTCATAACAATTAGTATTAGTAAATAGTTTTTGTTATTTATTTATTATTGTTATTGCATACTTTTTTATTTATAACAATTGAATAATAGTATTAGTAAATAGCTTCTTTTTCTTTTCTTTTTTTTCGCCAATGAGCTAGTCGTGGAGTGGTAAGGAAGAGATATAGTGTTCCTTGTGACCCAGGTTCGAATCCTGCCCTTCCCATTAGTTTCTAAGGCATGCAAATGAGGTCTAGTTCTTAAGCTAATGCACCAGGGTTTTACTCACGCCGATCCAAGGTTCAAGTTTCGGCTCTCCCTCAAGCCCGAAATGGGCCGTATTGAGTGAGATTTTTCCTGGGATGCTCTCCAACTCTGACGTCAAGTGGGTCCGGTTAAGACAACATATTGGCCGGAGTTGGACGAGACTCTCCCATGTGAAGGGATGCCACGTCACAACATTCAATGTTCGCCGTTAAAAAAAAGTAAATAGTTTTTGTAATTATTTTGTTATTTATTTATTATTGTTATATGGATACTTTTTTATTCATAACAATTGAATCATAGTATTAGTAATTAGTTTTTGTAATTATTTTGTTATTTATTTATTATTGTTATTGCATACTCAAAGTTCCTGTAAGGATAATGCATAATTTACATCTTATTATTCTCTCAGTACTACTAACAACGCCCACTCCTTCAAGAGAATAAATGAAAGCACTCGTTGAAGCTACAGAGCGATTTTTGTACCTTGTAAGGTTCTTTCTATTCGGTATAACGTTTATAAAAAAATGTTTATATTAATAATAATCTAATTCTTTGAATAAAATGATTGAAATTAAACCGGTCTGTTTTGATATCCATTGATTGTTTCACATAAACTTTAAAAAAAAGTGAATATAAATATTGGCTGATTATTATATTTTTACCAGGAATCAAGCAAGCAGGCTGTTGGCTTTGGGATTTCAAAACCTGAGCATGTGAAACAGGTATGTTTGACAGGGGAAAAATACGAAAATAGACATTTGATCAAGAAAATACTTAAAAATGTATATCCTTATTTAGCCTACTGTTTCATGGACATTGGTCATGACAGCCGGCTAAAGACGGCTAAGCTAGCCGGCTAAAATTTCCGTGCCGAAATTCCATTTGTCAGAGTAGAACCAATAATATGGCGACACGTGGCAGGCTTAGCCGTCTAAATAAACAATTTTCGCCGTCTAATGCATTTAGCTGTCTAAATAAACAGTTATAGCCGTCTATTAGACGGCTTAGCCTCCAAAAACATTTTTTGAAAATTTTCGGAGGCTTAGCCGTCTAATATACGGCTATAACTGTTTATGTAGACGGCTATAACTGTTTATTTAGACGGCTATAGCCGTCTATTAGACGGCTAAGCCTGTCACGTGTCACATGCTTATTGGTGTTGGGTTTTTCTCAGTGGTGATCAGTTAGATTAGTTATCAAAAACGGTTGATAATTAAATATAGATTATTTAGTAATTATTAATACGCAGCGGAACGAAACCGATCCAACACAAAATAAAACCCGACAGGATCTGGGTTACGAAAACATACGAATACGGAATAAGATTTAATCTACCAATGAGATTAAATATACCTTAGTGGTTAATGATTAACCGATCGAGACACCAAGGTACAACGAACGAGAGCTAGATCACGAACCGAAACGCGATAGAACGGGATTGCCGACCCGCGCAAGGCGGCGGCGATGGGACAGGGTTGAGTGGCCGGAACTTGCTCAAGGGGAAGAAAAAATGTCTTCCTTTTGCTTTGTGCCGTTGACCACGAGAGGAAAAAAAACCGAACAGCCCTTGCGGCGTTTTTCAATTGTCGGTCTCTCCAACAAAATCATTAGATTATAATTATATATAATAATTATAAACCCTAATAATTTTTTCCGGGCCCAAAGTCCAATATGAGATAAAAAGCTTGTACCCATTTAATTGTTTTTAATAAAAAGATTAAAACAATAAATATTTATTATTTATAAACCAGTATAAATAATAATTCCCGTCTAACGAATATATATAAATATATATCGTCTCGCTAACAGATCGTAATTACCAGTTAAGCGGGTTAAGTGGATTTAATGTTCGTTGCCCAATGTGTAACTCTTACGGGTCATAGCTCGGTCAGTCGCGTTGTCCATCGGGTCGGTCCATAAAATCCAACAATCTCCCACTTGGACGATCCACGATAAATCAACGCAAACAGTCAGCGGCACTCTAGCTGCACATGGCTGTCCCTAACAAGGTATGACGCTTTAAAGTCATTAACCAAATATCTTGGTGTTAGTAACAGCTAACTAAAGCAAGACAATAGATTTATGGCATTAGTTGTCATTCATCATTTTCGTATAAGACATCAATTGAATCAATGAGACATGGATTTAGTTCATTCTCATATGGCGTTCAATTATTATTGTTCTCGGTCAAGAATCAAAATGGTCCAATCAAACACACAGTAAGTTTGGGTAAGGCCTTACACTTCACCAGTTTGAATCACGAGGGCGCCACGATGTCTAACTGTTACATATCATGTAAGAGTACAGAATCCCTTATCGACTACATACAACTCCCACTGAACTTCAGATCTGTTCCTAACCAATGCCTTTATGACTGGCAGTTACGCGACAGCGGTTGACAGTGATTAAAGAACAGCCCTTGGTAAACGAAAGTTCTAGTATGCATCTCAGATCAAAGGATACTAAATGAGTATACCAATATCAAAACATCTTATGATTAAAATCCATGAAGATGATTTGAAGCAAGTTACATCCAACGTCATCCAAGATGAGGTCTGTGAAATTGGAAGTCAACTACTTGAGTCCAAGTTCAGAATAGTCTTAATTCAGAGTCGTTCCCACGATTCTGATCGACTACGGATGATTAAGAATACAAGATTCATGGATTAAACGTATTAAAATCGAACACAGTTGTAAGAATTCAGAATTGCATTTAAATCAGTAAACCAAAAGAATTCAAAAGTACAACTGTTTAATTGTTCACACATTCAAAGTACTAAATCAAAACATATCACTAGCAAATCTAAGACCAATAGCATCTCTGTGAAGATCATGCGTGTCCTGAGTCATGGGCTTAGTAAACGGGTCCGCTAGGTTTTGATCTGTGTCTACTTTGCTTATCACGATGTCACCACGTTCCACAATTTCCCGTATATAGTGGAACTTTCTGAGAATGTGCTTGGCTTTGTGATGAGATCTGGGCTCTTTGGCTTGAGCTATAGCACCTGTGTTATCACAAAGTATCTCGATTGGTTGGCGAATACTCGGAACCACATCGAGGCCAGTAATGAATTTCTTCATCCAAGCAGCTTCCTTAGCAGCATCTGATGCAGCTATATACTCAGATTCGGTGGTTGAATCCGCCACCACACTCTGCTTGGAGCTCTTCCAGGAGATAGCTCCTCCGTTTAGAGTGAATATGAATCCTGATTGTGAGCGAGAGTCATCTCGGTCAGTTTGGAAGCTGGCGTCAGTGTAACATCTTACAGTGAGCTCTTCTTCCACTCTTCCAAATATTAAGAACATGTCTTTAATCCTTCTCAAGTACTTCAGGATGTTCTTGACTGCAGTCCAATGGGCAATGCCAGGACTTTGCTGAAAACGACTGGTCATGCTTAAAGCATACGAGACGTTAGGCCTGGTACATAACATAGCATACATGATAGAACCAATCGCCGAAGCATATGGAATTTCTTCCATACGCTTGGTTTCAATGTCCGTTGAAGGAGATTGCGATTTGTTCAGCACGGTGCCTTTAGTCATAGGAACACCTCCTTTCTTGGATTTTTCCATATGAAAGTGTGCCATGACTTTGTCTATGTATGTGCTGTCACACCCCGGCCGGCGGCGGATTAAACGCAGGGGCTGACGCGGTTGTTCATAAGCACATGATCATCTGTTATTAAATGACAATATTTATTCATCAACTTAAAATCCTCCGTTACATAGGGAATGGAAAACGAAACGTTCAAAACATAACATAATTTAAATTAAATTAGGTCCAAGTCCTAGATGAGCAGGTAGGGTCCTCAAATGGGTGCACCTGAAACATGTGAGTAAATGTCAACTACAAGTAGTTGGTGAGTAACATAGGTTTTGACACTAACAAAAGTTAAGTAAAAAGTGTTTGTAATTCAATATTGTTCAAAGCGTAACTATGGCATAAATGTGAAAACATACAAAGTTCCAAGCGTATAATTCAATCCGTAGTAAATGGAAAACTGGTAAGTACAATCCCACTGATTGTGTTTTGGAAAAATAGTAATATGGTACACACAAAACCCGCCAAGGTTCGTGTTAACTGGAATCAGATTCCCCTATAAATGATCATGTTAGGTACTACCTTAGGCCTGGGTAGCAGGTTAATGAATGTACTAGTATGAATACATGTAATGGTCACCAAGCAGTTTAAGACATAAAGCACGTAGTAAATAGCATGAGAACATTGGTATTGAATTTGGTAAGTAAAGTATGTAAACATGTTCCACCCCGAGTATTTGCAAATAATAGTAAAGAGAAAGGGGGCTATGAAACTCACCTGTTTCCAAGCTAGAATTGGTACGAATTGGTAAGGACTGATAGGCCTCGTGAGGATTCCTCACAATAAACCTACACGTGTAATGGTATTCTAAATTTAATGTGCTTCTAAATGGTAATAACGAGAGTTTGGGACTTTAGGGTTTCATGGGATTTAGATGAAGATGGACTTGAGAATATATATATATATATATGTATATATATATATATTTTGTATGAAAATAGGAGTTTGAGACTTGTTAAAATATTTAATTAGAAATTGTTTATAAAATCAATTAGAATTAGTCAACGCTTCTAATTATGTACATAGTATTTTATTTATAATATTATTTCTAAAGATAACAAATAAAATTATGAAATGGGGCAAAACTAATGTATTTGTATTTATTCATATTATCATTCTAAAATGAGTTACAAATAAGTCTTGGAATGTAAAAGGTTTAATTAATTTATATTTTATGTAAAAAAAATAATTAATTAAACCACTAGTTAATGTAAATAAAATGGTTACTTAGTCTACTAATTAATTCGTTAAATGATTCATAAATTACTAACTAAGCCTTAAATGGAATTTATTGGACTTTACATAAAATAATTATTTAAAATAATTATTTAGGTATTTATAAGTTTAAAAGTATTTAAATAATTACTCTCATAATAATTATTTAAAAGCTTAAACATAATGTGTAAACATATAATTAAAAATCTGGGAAATAATATGTAAATAAATAACATAGTTAAATTTGCCAAAACAAATCATTTTCATTACTTAATTATGAATTTAGAAAGTTTTATAACATGTTTTTTTTATTAAAACAAAATAAATAAACTTTATTTTTATAACTTCTGTTTTTATAAAACTTTCAGAATATATTTCTAGAATTTTATAAAAATTAAATGGGAGTTTTTTTTGAACTTGATATAGTGTATTAAAATAATAAAAGGAAATAAATCAAGGATACAAAATGGTGGCCGGGACTCGAACCCGCGCCACTTACGGGTCACACACAAGCGCACACACTAACCATCAGAACGGGGCATGTTTTCGTGTCTGATTAGGTTTCGTTAAATTTAAAAATAGCAGTGCCCAAGTCATCTTCTTCCCCAAATACAACCCGTAACCCTACCCGTCAAATTGGCTTGATCGAGCAAGCAACCGAACCCAAAAATCATAGGGCTTTTGTTAGTGGGATTGAAACGAGTGCAATGAAACCAAATTTACCTGAAATGGATACGATTTGGAGGAGAACGACTCGATGAACAGGTCCGAGTTTATCGGCTCTGCTTCGTGCTCCAGGAGTGAAATAAGATGCAATTGAGATTGTAGAAAGTTTGTGATGGGTTTCTTCTATGATGGTGAGTACCTATTTATACCCAATTTAGAGTTTAATGGCTCGAACGTTAAATGATTAAGTGTGGTGGTTTCAGTTATGGTTTGCTCATCAAAATGGTCATAAAAATGCGATTAAACGTAGTTAGTGGGTCTTTTAATCGATCTTAATGTGTTGTCGGTTTCAGTGTCGATTGAAAATACCCTATTTGCGAGTTTGGGATTTAACAGTCGAGAACCGGTGTGGATGGGATTCGAACTCGCGACTGGATTGGGAAGGGAAGGTTTGGTAAATTGGCAGAACAGGCCCTTGGAGTTTAAACCTTGACATTTTATGAACAACTTTAGTTTTTTTTTAAAGTAATTAAGTTTCTGGAATTACAAACTTAACCCCTAGACTTTTTATAAAACGTACAATCTTTAAATCCTATAAATTCTTATAAAACTTAACAAATCACTATGTTCACAATAAATGTCATATATATAAAAATGTAACTTACTAAATGGAATTAATTTTTTTTTTACTTTGATTAAAATACATAAATCCTAATTTTTATAGAATTTATAATTTCACTTTTTGTAAGATGTTTATTTACAAATGTATGTGTGTATATATATATATATATATATATATATATTTAATAGAGTAGTAACAATTATATAATCCCATATATAAAAATTTATTATTTTTGAATTTGAAATAATTGTATCTAATGTATGTATGTATACTCAGGAAATGAAATGTGTAAATAGGATAGTTTGTCAAAAAAAAAATGAATTTACAATAGCCGAAAAAATAAAAATATAGGCCGGAATTTCCTGGGGATTACAGTCTCCCCTACTTTAGGAGATTTCGTCCCGAAATTTTTTAGAAAAAAAAAGGTCCAGTAAAAAAAAGACATGTGTTTGGGTTTTCAACTAGTTTTGGTCGTCGGTTTGAGGAGTATAGTTGATGACAAGGTTCAGGTCAGGTCATTGCGTCAGGTATGGATGGTGGTAGTGGATTTTGAGTGAAAATAAGAGGAGGATTGTCCTAGAATGATTTTAGGGCTCAAATGATGGGATGCATCACTTATGATGGGAATTTTGTTATCTAAGCTTTTTTAGGATATAGTATAAGATGCTCGAGGAACGCCACTTGATAAGGATATCACAACTATTGGTCTAGGTCAAAATAATAGGAAACCCTACGTGAATACGGACAACGTTACTTCTAGCAATATGAAAGGAGCACTTATAGGATGTACTAGCGGTATATCTACTATGCCCTTATCATATCCCGTTAGTTTCGCTACTGTAACTCACTATAAGTTTTATGTCATCACACCCGACAGAATTCACTATGTTTTCCATGCGCCGACTTTTATAATTTACGTGTGCACCCGTAATTACTCAAATCTTCGTATGATCCATATAGATCATTCCATTGTGTGTGGGTACCGAAGGGGGAACACCCAAAAAACATTTTAGTTCATAATTATTGTTTTCATGTATAAGTTGTTAATAAGTGACTGTGTCTGTAGATGGTAAAGTTAGTCAGGAATTAAGGGCTAACAATGTGGAACAACCCCATACATGGGTGTCCTGAGCAGGTGGCATATCCCTCCAGAGTACCCATGAAGTTGATAGCTCTCTCGTGTCTGAACAAGAATAAGTCAAACCCCGAGTAACTCCAAGTTTATGGCTATCAATTTTCGTGGATAAAGTGAATGATCATGCCTCATGTATATAGTAAACAATCAATTATGAACAATGTAAGCGGTCTAGTTTCGTATGTAATGTAGGCACACAAATTTCATGTATAGCGTAAATAATCTAGTATTATGCATATTGTAGATATCCAAGTATCATGTATCGTGGGAACAATCTAGTATCATACATATTGTAAGTAATCAAGTTCCATCTATAATGTGATCAATCTAGTATCACGTATAGTGCAAGTAATCAAGTTTCATGCATAACGTGAACAATCAAGTTGTGTGTATAATGTAAACAATTTAGTCTCAAATATATTATGAACGTTCATATGTCAATGTAGGTCCAGATTTAATCGAAAGTCACTGATATGATCGATTCAACACATACACAGGCGGAAACTGTGTATATGGAGGTGAAACTGATAAACGAAACAGTGATGGTGAAGATAACCAGCTAACCACAGATGAATCAACAATCAAAGGGTATGAAAATGTAAGAACACAGTGAATAAACAACTGCAGATTGTATTGATTCAAGCAAAATGTGAAAGAGAAAAATTCAGGGTTACAGCCGCTACACGCACCCTAAACAATCTCAAACTAGGCTATTTATAGTAGTGACAGGTATCGAAACTATGGTCAATCGAAACTACTAGTTTCGACTGACCATTTACAAATGATACTTGACCTGTCGAAACTACCATCTATCGAAACTACTAGTTTCGATTGAACAGACTCAATCGAAACTAAGTAGTTTCGATGGCCCAGACTAAACTAATTATAGAAAACTGAAATTACAATAATGAAATAACAGAAAGTAAACTAGTCTAAAATGTGTTTAATCATACAATAAATGACAACAGCTTATACAAAATATATAACTCTACAATCTCCCCCTAAGCTGTTGCATTACTGTCTTCAGCTCCTCTTCAAGCAGCTGGTCTTTCAGATGTCCTTGGAATGAAAGGTTTGACATGGAGAGAGACAATCCTTTGATAGGCCTTCGCATCAGCTTCATCTTCATCGCTGTAAGCCTGAATGTGATTCTGGAAAAGTACTTCCAGATCTTCCGGTTGAAATTTTAACAGATCCATTGGATCAAAGATGGTGATGTCTTCCTTGCCCTCACATTCAATAACTGCATTGCCAATGACTAGGTTATAGAACCATTTTCTGAAAGTTTGTAATTGGACAGGTACAGATTTTGGAATAGTGATAGTCTTGTGTGTTTGGGCAGGCTTGTATCTTAGGAACACATAAGGCTTTTTAGTTTTAGGATGAAACCTAGTTTTTGAGATCTTCTTCTGAGTTTTCCTAGGCTTCATTCCTTTGAAATCATTGTTGACTTGAGAATGCAGAAACTTCTCAAAGTCATAAGCCATCATGACCTTCCCAGGGTTTTGAAGTGGAAGTTTTGCTAAATCCCTGAGGTTATAGAAAGGAAGGGTTTGGAAGTCAGTCATATTTTTGAAGTGCTGAACTCCCCCTCTAAATCTTCTGATGATAAAAAGCTTCCTTTCAGCATCATATTTCCAGCCAATTGGAGGCCTTTTTAGTTCTTGATGCTCTGCTATCCACTCATATGTCTTAGGAGTTTCCTCCGGAATTATTTTCTTAAACCAGGACTTTCTTGAGATTGGAGGTTCAGGTGCAGTTGAAGGTTGATCTTGTGCTGGAGTTGTTTCAGATACTGGAATGGTTGGTTCAGGAATGATATCTTTGATGAGGTTAATCTGAACATCTTCTTCATCTGATAGTGTTTGAATCTCATCACCCTCTTCAGTAAAATATCTTGTTCGTTCAGTCGCCTTTTCTTCAGTGGTTAGAATTTCTGGATGAAGGTCATTATAGCCAAAGTTTTCAATGTCATCTAGAAGAGCATTCAGCTCATCATCAGATGGTATATCTTCTTCATCCAGAATGACAGTTTCAATATCAGGCACAGCTCCCTTCCCTCTTTTCCTTGCTTCTCTTCTTTCACTAGCTGAGGGAAGGTTTAGTTCTGTACCTTTAATTTTGACTTCAACCGTCTCTTTTGTCTTTTCAATATGCCCAGCAAATAAAGTTAGTGCAGATTCTGGATTAATTACAAGGTCAGGAGATGAGGGTTCAACCACAGATGTGGTCTCCCCCTGAGCTGTTGAAGGAGTTGGTTGTTCTTGCACAGGTTTAACCATTGAGGCTTTGAGCTGCTCCAATGCTTCAGCCAAAGCCTTGAATTCTTCATTTTGCTTTGATATTAGTTTCTGCTGTGTTTTAAGTTGGGTTTGTTGGACCTCAATTTGGGTATGTAACCCCTAACTTCCAGCTTTAGGTTCTTAACCTCTTCCTGGACATTATGCAAATTATTTTTTAAGCCTTCCATTTCTTCATCTTTCTTTTGAATTGTATCCTGCATTTTCTTCAGTTCAAGGCTTAGAGTCTTAACTCTTGGTACAGGAGAGGCTGAATCATGAGTTGGTGATGTGGGAGTAGTATGGATGGGTGATTGTTGTGGAGAAGTAGGAGGTGTAGGTATGAGTGCCTGTTGTGGAGAAGTAGGTGGTGTAGGTATGAGTGCCTGTTGTGGAAAGGAAGGTGGAGTTGGATGTGGGGATGGTTCTGGAATAGTGAATGATGAATCTGACGAGGATGACAAATCCTCCAATCCAGTCTTTATCCTTTTAGCTCTATGGTCCTCCTCTTCAAAATCAGACCCTGATTCAATTTGCCTTTTAGAGGAAGATGCAAGTTGTTTTTTTTATCATCTGAATCATATTTGTAATAGTCTGGTCCATAGATCCCTGCATCAAGAGTCCCACTTGACTCTGCAGCTTCTACTTCAACCTCCTGTATATCAGCTTCAGCAATGACTGCTGGCTCTTGAACTACTTGTATTTCTTCAACAAAGGGGGCCTCTATCACAGGCTCAAGAATTTGCTATTCTTCTTCTTGTACAACAGGAATGTCTACATCGATTTCAGCTTCTAGCTCTTCATCTGATGATAAGACTTCTTCTTCAAGGTCAGGATCAATGTCAGGAATGAACTCTTCTTCTTCTCCAATGACATGACCAAACAGGGGAATGTCAGCTATCGCCCTGTTGGTCCTTTTGCTGGTGCTTTTCATGTAGCTGAGAGTTTTGGCTATCATGTTATCAAAAACAAAAGTGTTTCCACCTTGTTGAATCTCTGGAAGAAGATGATTGATGATAATTTGTAGAAATCTAGGATATGCTAGAAATTTCTCCTTTACTGCTCCTGTTAAGTTATACTTCAGCTGAGTGAATATGAAACCAGAAAAGTTGTAGTCTCTTCCCTTTGTTAATCCCAAAATAGCTGATCCCAGAGTACTGTTAGCTGAATCAAAACCCCCTTTCCTTATTGATAGGCAATGAATAAACACATGCACTATATATCTCCAATGGCTAGGTAAAGAGTTCTTGATTATTTGACCATTCTTAAACTCATCAGGATGACCCATTCTTCTAAAGCATTCTTTCACATAGAAGATTGGGAACTCAACAGGTGCTTCTGGATTGTCATTTAACTGCAGTGCTTCTCTAACTGTGTCTTCAGAAAATAATACTTCTTGGCCATGTACGGTTGCCCTAATGTGTTGCACATCATCAATTGTTATTATCTCAGCAGTTTCCCAGAATTGTCTTATAGTTGCTTCAAAAACCGGCAGGTTGTGGCTGATGGCAAAACCTATGTTGGAGTTTGCCAGAAAGTTTAAGACAGGGATAAATTCAGCAGCTTTCGGATCATTGCTATTAAGGAATGCACAGACATTGTGCCTCTTCACGAATACGAGATCCATACCTGTAAAATTCATCAATGAATAAAGGTTCTGAATATCGAAACTAAGTATTCCAACACTTAGAAAAAATCAGAAATCCTTACTGTCGAAACTAAGTAGTTTCGATAGAGAAGGACGTATCGAAACTAACTAGTTTCGATAGAGGCAAAAAGCCTTGATCAACACTTATAGAAACTCTGAAATCAACACTGTCGAAACTAAGTAGTTTCGATAGAGATGAATTTATCGAAACTAACTAGTTTCGATAGGGTTAGTGAGCTTTGATCAACACTTGTAAAAATTCTGAAATCAACAATGTCGAAACTAGTAGTTTCGATAGAGAGATTAGGTCAAGTTTGGGTGTCGAAACCAGTAGTTTCGATTGAAAACCTTTTGAAAAATTTTGAAGGAGTTGAACTCCTTTATCGAAACTAACTAGTTTTGAAACCCAAACCCCTTATTGATTCATTATACTCAGACAATATAAACAATTAAATGAAAGGTTTTAGAGTGGCATGTGAAAGTCGGAGCTTCATCTTATCGAATTTGAGAATGATTTCTGCAAGAATACACATAAACAGTGAGTTCAAAGATGATGGAGATGTATGCAAACACGGATAATCACATAAACGACTGAGACTATAATGATTCAGTCAAACAGATTTTGAAAATATGAAACCCTAGGTCTGTCAATTCGCAAAGGTCATTCAAATGAAATAGAGAAAAGTTACCTGATGATGGAGATGACAGTGACAACGGGGGTAATCAGGTGATTAACACTGATAATTTGCAACTCAGACCAGGGCTTGATAGGTTTGAGAGAGACGGAGAAGATGAATAGGTTTTGAAAAAGACGAGTGAATAAGAAGTGAAGGGAGGGATTCATTTATGCAGGCGTTTAAATTGCGAGGAACAAAAGACAAAAATGCCCCTGTCGAAACAACTAGTTTCGATAGGGCAAATTAGTTTCGATATTTACAGAGTAGTTTCGATAGGGCAACAAGTTTCGATATGAACATAGTAGTTTCGATCAGTCAAAGTAGTTTCGATATGAACATAGTAGTTTCGATCAGTCAAATTAGTTTCAATATGTACAACTTAGTTTCGATAGAGCAAACTAGTTTCGATATTTACATAGTAACAGAAATAAGACTAACATATATACACAAGATATTTACACTTTTTGAAAAAGATCCGACATGAGATCAGATCTGGTCGGTCTCTTGAAACACTTCCTTTTGCAATTAACTACTGTGAGTCCCTGAAGATAGCTGATATTTGTGCAAAGTAAACCCGAACATTTGTTTGTATTTTGATTTCATGTGATTAAAAGGTACCATTTTAAGCACTACACAAGGTGTACCCCACATATTAAAATAAAATGATTTTGAAAACCTATCAATCCTCAAGAAGTACCCATTTTCATCCTATCATCTCTTTCTGATTAACCAAGGTACCGTCTTAGTAATGTCAAAATACCACCAAAATAAAATAAGATATCCAAGTGGATTTAGAAAATTAAAATAAAAAAATATCCAAGTAGATATTAAAAAGGTACGAGCGTTCTAGATCTTTGCGTAAGCAAAACAGAAGAAGTCGTAAAATTATCCAAGCGGATAGAAAAATGTTGAACACCCGAGATCTTTGCGTAAGCAAAATAGACGGGGTCAAATCATCCAAGTGGATGGGAAAAGGATGAGCACCCGAGATCTTTGCGTAAGCAAAACATACGGGGTCATCGGTGGTAAATATCGTTATATTGACGGTCACTTGGCGTATGAATAGGAATCCAATACGTAAGCCTGTATCTGATTGAATCGGTTTTCTTAGATATAAAAATGGGTTAGATGTTTCAATAATGGGTTCAAACACAAGTATGAGATATATATATTAGGTTTTCACACTACTTACAAGTTTTAACCATATGTCGGGCCTACCAGCTATACCTCAGTAAACACCATCGCTTTTGGTCCATTCCATGTCCAAGAGATGAGATCAGACATTATCATTTCTCAAAGGTCAGATTCAATTCTTCCTGCAACTTAAAACCACTTGTAAGATTTTATACACAGCGATTCTTTTCAATATAATATTTCTCCCCCAAAAGAGTTGCGTAAAAACTGTTCATAAAAATAAAACCTTTTTTTTTAAGTAAGCAGAATAATAATAAAAATAAAATAAAATAATTACTATTCACACTATTTACTGAAAGTTGATCATTCCAAGCATCTCCACCAGTTGGGCGAATCTGGTAGAGTCAAAAGCCTTTGTGAAGATGTCTGCGGTTTGTTTGTGAGTTTTGACTTCAACAATTTGAATATGCTTCTTTTCAACACAGTCACGGATAAAGTGATGTTTGATTTCAATGTGTTTGGTTTTGGAATGCTGAACGGGGTTTTTGGTGATATGAGGAACGGCGGTGTTGTCACACAGAATTGGTGTCTCATGGAATGTGATCCCATAGTCAAGCATCTGATGGTGTATCCATCTGACTTGGGAACAACAGAGGGCTGCGGCAATGTATTCGGCTTCGGCGGTGGATTGGGAAACGGTGGACTGTTTCTTACATTGCCATGAGACAAGGCGGTTGCCAAGGATTTGATAACCTCCAGAAGTGGATTTTCGGTCTAAGTTGCAACCCCCGTAGTCTGAGTCTGAATAAGCCACAAGATCAAACAAGTCAGTTTTAGGATACCACAGACCCAATTTTGGCTTATATTTTAAATATCTCAAAATACGTTTTACAGCAGATAAATGAGAGAGTTTAGGATTAGCCTGAAAACGTGCACATAAGCACACTGCAAACATGATGTCTGGTCTGCTGGCCGTGAGATACATGAGCGATCCTATCATGGAGCGATATAGATGCGGATCAACGCTTTCACCATCCACATCAGGAGTCAAACAATGACGAACTTCCACAGGAGTTTTTACAGGGTGGGAATCAGCCATTTTGAACTTGGTCAAGATTTCTTTGACGTATTTTTCTTGATGGATAAGGATTCCTGACTCAGAATGATCAACTTGTAGTCCCAAAAAGAACTTCATTTCTCCCATGGAGCTCATCTCAAACTTAGATCGCATCACTTCTTCAAATTCTTTGCAGAGACGGGGATTTGTAGAGCCAAAAATGATATCATCCACATAAATTTGCACCATGATTGTATCCTTTTCCTCCTTCCGTTTAAACAATGTTTGATCAATTGCTCCTCGTGTGAAACCATTCTCAAGCAGATGCTTTGATAAAGTTTCATACCACGTACGAGGTGCTTGGTGAAGACCGTACAATGCTTTGTCTAACTTGTAAACGCGGTCTGGAAAATTAGGATCAATGAAACCCGGCGGCTGCTTGACATATACTTCCTCTTGAACTTTGCCATACAAAAATGCGCTTTTGACATCCGTTTGATGGACGGTGAAGTCCATGTAGGCTGCATAGGCGAGAAACATTCGGATGGATTCCAAGCGAGCCACTGGTGCAAAGACTTCCTCGTAGTCAATCCCTTCTTCTTGATAGAAACCTTGAACCACCAGACGTGCTTTGTTACGAATCACAGTGCCGCCTTCATCCTTTTTGTTGCGAAAGACCCAACGAGTACCGATTGGCACTTTGTTCTTGGGTAGATCCACCAAATTCCACACATGTAACTTTGAGAATTGCTGTAGCTCTTCCTGCATTGCTTCCACCCAGCTGTTTTCTAGTAGTGCTGCTTTAATGTTCTTTTTATCAGTTTGAGAGATGAAGCAGGAAAACATGCTGTTTTCAAATGCTTCACAGGCACTTCGGGTACTAACACCCACATTGAGTGGTCCAATGATGTTATTGGTGGGATGAATCTTGTGAATTCGCAGTTGAGGAATTGCATCTTCTTCCACGACTTCTTCCAAATTGGTAAGAGTATCAGCAGGAGAATCGGCAATGTCATTAATAGAATCTTCAGCAGATGATTGTGGTGCAACATCTACTGTTGGAATGGAGTTGTCTTCAACAGTTTCACTTGTTGCACCAGAACCGGAAGACTCCATATTAGATTCAGCATTTGCAACCACAGGAATTTCAACCTGAGCAGATGAGGAAGAACCTAGATCATTTAAGTTCCCTAAATTGTGCACAGAAAAATAAGGATTAGCATGAGTTGAGTCAATTGAGAAATCAGGAAGATTAAATGATTTAAAAACTGAATCAACGTCAAATAGCCAATTGGGACCGTCTCCTGCGTCCGTGTGATTATTTTCATGCCAATTGATATCAATGGACTCCAGCACTATTCTTTTCTGCTTATGATAGACACGAAAAGCACGTTGATTGGAGGAATGACCAACAAAATAACATTCATCAGCTTTGGCTTCAAACTTGTTGAGCTGATCTGAAGTGTTCAGCATCGTGCACACACACCCAAATTTTCTGAAGAAATCAATAACTGGCTTGCGCTTGTACATGATCTCATATGGTGTCTTGTTGCAGCTTTTAGTGATAAGAACCCGATTTTGCACGAAGCATGCAGTGTTGACTGCCTCAGCCCAGAAAGTCACGGGAAGCTTAGAGTCAACAATCATTGTTCGTGCAGCTTCAATTAAAGTGCGGTTTCTCCTTTCAGCTACACCGTTTTGTTGAGGAGTACGAGGTGCACTAAATTGACGAGAAATTCCTTTGCTTTCACAGAAGGAATCAAGAGTTGCATTCTTAAATTCAGTTCCATGATCGCTGCGGATAGTCTTCACACTTAAACTGAAGAGGTTTTCAATTTGAAGCAGATAGGTCTTTAAAATCTCTGGCGTCTCATCCTTTTTAGCTAAGAAAAATACCCAAGTGAATCGACAAAATTCATCTGTTACCACCAGACAGTATGACTTTCGTCCAAGACTCATGACACTCACTGGACCAAAAAGATCCATGTGAAGCAATTGGAGAGGAGAGTCAATGGAATTGGTGGTCTTAGGCTTATGTGAAGATTTGTGTTGTTTTCCCTTGGAACATGAAATACAATGTTCCATAGGAGTGAAATCTTTGAGAGGTAGTCCAGTGACTAGGTTGCCTCGAACCAGTCTGTTCATTGTTTTGAAGTTGACATGTCCCAACCTCTTATGCCACAGGAAAGATTCATCTTCGGAATCCTTTGAGAGAAAACATGATTCAATTCCCGATGGGTTGTTCATATCCAAGCTGTATGTGTTGTATCTTCTGGGAGCACGCATGAGAATGAGTTCTTCCGGAATCACCACTCCCGGCTTTAAGATAAGACATTCTTTTGAATTGAATAAAGCACAAAAGTCCTTGTCACAAATCTGTGAAACACTCATCAGATTGTACTTTAACTGAGGAACATAGTTGACAAATTCCAGACTATTTACTCCATTTGATACTGTTCCTTGTCCTTCAATCTTTCCTCCTCTTGGGTTTCCAGCAAAAGCAACATATTCTCCATCAATCTGATGATAATCTTGCAGCAAGTTAAAGTGCCCAGTCATATGCCTTGAACATCCACTATCTACATGCCAGATATTATCGCCGGTTCTTCTTGATTGACCCTATACACAACGAACCATTTATACGTTTTGACCAAAAAATGTTTCAATCAAGAGATTTTAGTGTCAGGATATGACATCTCATTGGAATCAGAAGTGCAAACATCCTTTGATGAAGCACGGTCATCAAATAGAACATTATTTTTAATTTTCCAAGTTCGTTTTAAATAATTTTTAGCATTTTTAATTCTTTTACGCCTAGATTTCCTACTGTGAGAAGAGTTAGGCAGCACATATGAATTTAATGAACTTTGGGTAGGTGATTCTTCATTAAGATTTGCGATAGTTAATTTACAACTTTTTGAAACATGATTTGAGGCACCACAACTAAAACAAACGTTTTTACAAGATATCTTAGCCTGATAATAATCATCACAAGATGAAGATGATTGTGATGTTGAGGAATCTGAATATGAGATGGTTCTTTCATCAATAACTTTGTCTTGAAGATGATGTGCTTCCTTTAATCTGAAAAATTCCATGTTGCTCATGGTTTCACGTGGTACATCATTCACAATAATTCCTGCACTTTTAAATTTTGTAACACATGGCATAACATTCAAAGATTTAGGAACAAACGGCAAGGCATTTTGAAATTTAGAAACATCACATCCCAAACCCGTATGCTCAGCAGGCATAGAATCAAAATACAAATTTTTAACGTGTTCACAAATATTTGGTTTTGACACGGACATATTATTACATTCATCCGACTCAAATTCTTTTAAAATAGTTCTATCATTAGCACTCTTATCACAATCATCTTCGGACTTTACACAATTTGACTCTGCACAAGAAGCAAAACTGTCAGAATCAGAGGATGTAATATAATCATCAGGAGATAATGTGCAAACAAAAGGTGTGGAAACATGTGGAGTAGGCATATCAGTAAATTTCCCTGATTTAGAATAAGGAGGTGGATGAGAGTTATACCCAAGACCTTCTGTGCCTTTTCTATTAAATTGTTTGTCAATTATTCCAAACAGAATTTTCTGATCCATATCCATGTGATCAACCTGTAATTTGGCTTTTTCTGCCTTTTGGACTCTTTCTGTTAAAATTGTATTATTAATGGTTTGAGTATTGAGTTGCACAATTAAAGAACGATTTTCACCAGAAATATCATGAATTTTCTTTAGGTAAAGTTTCTCATTTTTTGGCCATAGAGTCATACATCACCTTAATGTGATTTCGTTCATCAATCAAGGCTTGATTGATGAATCTGTATTTTTGAATTTCATTTAAGCAAGATCTAGAATCACAAAGTTTAGAAGTAACCTCAGCAGGCACAGCAGTGAGATCCTCAGCTGGTTCAATCATGACACACTTGCCATTTTCTTCCACATCAGCCATCAAGGCTTTATCAGCAGCTTCCTCAGCTTGTTCTCCCCAATGATAATGTCCATCAGCTTGGCACACAAGAGCTGTGGAACTGGAAGTTGTGTTTGTCTTTGGAGGATTGGCAGCTTGTTTACCAGAGGAAGTCTTCTTATCTTGCTGATCTTTGGAGGACGGCTCCTTGCAGTTTTTGGCAAAGTGACCCAGCTGATCACAATTGTAGCATCTCACCTTCTTGATGTCAAACCCAAGCGTCTTTCCTTGCTTGAACCTGTCTATACCAGTCCTTTTGATAAATCTCTTGGCTCTTAAGGTCAACATGGCCATGCACCAATCAATGTCCATTTTCTCCAAATCATCAGGATTAATCTGCTCCAAGTCATCAGGTTGAAAGCTAACCGGTGTTAGATTTCCAGAGATCAGTGCATCATAGCACGACATGAAAGCAGTCATGATTGGGACATATTCATCAGGAATCATGGTGATAGTCTTTTGAGGAGCAGAGGAGCTGGTAGACTTAATTGCAGCAGCTGAAGGAGGAACATCAGTCTGAAAGTATGGACTACCGGATGAGCTTGATCCAGCAATGAGAGCTGTGTTTCCAGACTGATTAGATGGGGTGACTGCTCCCTTCTTAATCTCAATTTCATAAGATTCAAGAATGCTATAGACTTCCTGTTGAGACAGAGCACTCAGATTCTCAGTCTTTTTGATCATGATTCGATACATATTCCATTCCTCAGGAAGAGAATCTAGGAGTTTCTTGTTCAGATCAAGAGTAGGGTACTCAACTCCCATAACCTTCAACCTTGAGACAATGCTTGAGAAACGGTTGATCAAATCAGATATTGATTCTCCCCTTACACTGCTGAACATAGCATATTGTTTCTTGATCAGATCTCTTTTGCTTTCTCTGACATCCTTACTTCCTTCATATCTTGTACACAGTGCAGCCCATAAGTCTTTGGCAGTTGTGTACTCAGCAAAGATGTTGAAAATATCCATAGGAAGAGCCATGGCAATAGTCCCATAGGCCTTGTTGTCTCGGGCAATCAAGGCAAGATCTTTCTCATCATACTCAGACACTAACTTAGGACGTTGAACATCAGCAGTGGTAGTTACGGGCTTGTGAGGACCATCGGTGATAGAATTTAACAGTGTATAATCGTGAAATTGAAAGAAAAGCTTCATTTTTTTTGTCCAGTCATCAAAATCTCTTGTGGACACAAGAACGGGTGGTCTATTTCCCCCAGAATGTTCTGTTGAGCTTGAAGTGGCCATAATGTTTTGAATCGAAACTAAAACAGTAACTAGTTTCGATAGGGCAAACTTCTATCGAAACAACTAGTTTCGATAGGACTAGTTTCGATAGACCAACTATTATCGAAACAACTAGTTTCGATAGGACTAGTTTCGATAGACCAACTATTATCGAAACAACTAGTTTCGATAGGACTAGTTTCGATAGATCAATTATTATCGAAACAACTAGTTTCGATAGGACTAGTTTCGATAACCACAGTTTCTATAAGAGACAAAAATCTAGTTTCGACAGTACCTTCTCCTGACAAAACGTAGACAAGAAGTTTCGATGATCAACAGAAATCAGAAATTGTTCCCCGTAGTTTCGATGCCTTCTTCTCCAAAACAGAGATACTCCATTGATGAAAAGCTCCAGAAATGAAAGATGCAGAAATAACAAACTAATCCAGCGAAAACCTTCGTCTAACTATCCTGATCACGAATCCAACCTCCGATTCCGAAAATACGAGCAAAAACCTTTGAAAAATGATGAAACAGTACCTCGAGAATAAATGTGCAAAAACCCAAAATAAGCAACGAAAAACCTCGGTAATCACCTAGAATCGATCAAAAACCTGATAACACTCAAAAACACTAGAGCATAAAGCTCTGATACCAATTGTAGGTCCAGATTTAATCGAAAGTCACTGATATGATCGATTCAACACATACACAGGCGGAAACTGTGTATATGGAGGTGAAACTGATAAACGAAACAGTGATGGTGAAGATAACCAGCTAACCACAGATGAATCAACAATCAAAGGGTATGAAAATGTAAGAACACAGTGAATAAACAACTGCAGATTGTATTGATTCAAGCAAAATGTGAAAGAGAAAAATTCAGGGTTACAGCCGCTACACGCACCCTAAACAATCTCAAACTAGGCTATTTATAGTAGTGACAGGTATCAAAACTATGGTCAATCGAAACTACTAGTTTCGACTGACCATTTACAAATGATACTTGACCTGTCGAAACTACCATCTATCGAAACTACTAGTTTCGATTGAACAGACTCAATCGAAACTAAGTAGTTTCGATGGCCCAGACTAAACTAATTATAGAAAACTGAAATTACAATAATGAAATAACAGAAAGTAAACTAGTCTAAAAAGTGTTTAATCATACAATAAATGACAACAGCTTATACAAAATATATAACTCTACAGTCAATAATTGAACCTCATGAGTAACATAAAATATCAAATATTGTCGGTGATCGAGTGATGCGAACAAGTGTGTTGTATAATGTAGGCAGTTAGGTTTCAAGTTTTTTTTTCAACTTTGTTGATGGATGGTTAACGCCTATGCGAGATGATTCATATTTTCAAAGTGGCTAGTAAGTTCATTCATTTTCGAAGGTTCAAGGTGATGAGAAAGTTTTACAGGTATTTAGAATAATTGATTTGATTTTTTTTTTTTTTTTTTTTTTGTAAATGATAAGAAATCTTATTCTTGTTTGTAAATTAATAAGTGAAAGTAATAGGTCAATTAACTAGGTAATTGGGTAAATAAAACATTTTTATTTATTTAGTTATCATAAGAGGATGTTTCGAAAGAAATAATGACCAAATCATTTCGTAATTAGGCCAAAAATTTAAAAGTAACGAGTTAAGAGACCGAAATAAAAAAAAAATCGAGTCATAATTAATTATTACTAAGATAATGAGATCAATGTTGTTATAAAACAAATTACATTTAGTACCTTCACAAAGTGAAGTGGTTTGTAATGATTTATAATTTAGATATAAACCAAGGGCTTGATAAAGGTTTTGTTTGATCAAAATAACGACATTAGTTAAATCGGGAAATAACAAAGTAATTAATTTACAAAGAAGGTTTAGATATCATTTATTAAGGGGAGTTAAAATATAATAGCATTTATGTTTAGGTACAAGATATGTGTTTCATTTTAAGTTTTAAGAAGCGTGAAATAGAATATCCGTCTAACATCTCAGACAGGTTTCCACCGGAAGTAGATGAGCACTAAGACGAACATCGTTGTGGTTATTTGTATTATAAACCAGGCTTCAGTCCTAGTTACTTCTGTATGTGCATCAAGTATTCCCTGGTTTCCAATCCTTGCCTCAGAAATTCTGCGGTTCATACATATAGGTGAGCGGTATCAGTTGGAATTCCTAAGGCACTGGTAGGTTCCTTGGCTTGTCCTGCCCCTGGGTTTAGAGGGTATAGGTTTGGTGCTAGATAAGGGTCTCTCGGAGGTGGTGATTTAGCTGCTCGGAGTCTTAAGCATGCTCCCAAGCAAATCTGCTCTATAGTCAAACATGGGTCTGGTAGTTAGTCGTGTTGGTAACTGGTTGTCTGTGACAGGGACCCAAAGTCTTCCTCTTGTGTTGACTCTGCTTTGGGGTGATTCTCAGGGGAGTGAAGAGGGTAAAAGGCCATATCTAGCTCGAAAAGGTCGTAAGTGAAATGGTAAGTTGTTAAGTACAAAGGTATTCATGAGTTTAAAATATAACTAATCATAACATCGAGTTCTTAAAATAATATATTAGGAGTAACACCTGACCTATAAGTAGTGTACCCACGAAAGGGATTCCCAGGAAAGAGAGGTGGGTCATAAGGGACACACTTAAGTACTCGGTCTTTCCTTAGTCAGAATCTTCCATGGACTTACACTCACTCTTCCAACCATCATGTACCATTAACATGATCATTTGAACTCATGGTTATGGTGAGAATCGTTACGGATTTTGTCTTGTAGCTCAAGGGTGTGTTTCATCTCTTCAAGCGGCTTCCTTTTCTTGGATGGTGGGGTCTAAGGGTGTAAGTCTCTCACAAGAGATGATAAGGTTGATAAGATTTTCAAGGCATAAGGATGGAAGGTATAGGAAACTTAGATAAGTTTAAGTGTAAGAATCAAATAGGGTGGTTTAGGTAAATTATAGTAAACAACGAATGATGTTTAGATTGCATTCATCTGGAACATAACCAAATGGATGCTGTGACAAATCAAAGTGATTCGAGTTCATATACTTTCAAGAAGACATGCTTTAGCCTATAGGTGGACACTCACTTCGGGAATTCCCAGGAAAGCATACGGATCCTTCGGTTGGTTTGGATTTATATGAAATGCTTTCCTAGACAGAAGACCCAAGGTACAGGCATCCACCCTTCCGGATTGCACATGTTCTCTACTGGTTTTTAGAACCCAAAATTTTGATGAGATTTTAAACTTTTAATTGGCATTGGGTTTAGGAGTTTGAATATTTCCATAAGTGATTTGTAATGGTGTGTAAAAATGAAAGTGTATGGCAAAACTTAGGATAGCATTGAGTGATATCAAATAGGTATTATGCAGACAATTCAAATAGTGTAGCAAATAAGGTATCACAGGAGTAGTAATTTTTTTTGTAAACATATAGGTTATCAAGAATAATAGCACATAAGATAATTTGTGTAATACACTAGATGATATGTAGGATAATTACACCAACGTATCCTAAGGTTATAGACTATAGACTAAGAATATGTTTCAAATCATCCATGTAATTTCAAATAGTTTCATGTAGTCCTTAGAATGTTGTAGTTAATGTAATGCATCATGTAAGCACAAGTAGATAAATGTAGATAAGTATGTGTATAAATGAGTATAGAGTGGAGTTCATAATAAAAGACACGAGTTAAACTCATGTTTTGGGACTCCTAGGTTATAGTCTAGGTCATGTGTGTCTAATAACCTAATTCCCTATAACCATGGCTCTGATACCAATCTGTCACACCCCGGCCGGCGGCGGATTAAACACAGGGGCTGACGCGGTTGTTCATAAGCACATGATCATCTGTTATTAAATGACAATATTTATTCATCAACTTAAAATCCTCCGTTACATAGGGAATGGAAAACGAAACGTTCAAAACATAACATAATTTAAATTAAACTAGGTCCAAGTCCTAGATGAGCAGGTAGGGTCCTCAAATGGGTGCACCTGAAACATGTGAGTAAATGTCAACTACAAATAGTTGGTGAGTAACATAGGTTTTGACACTAACAAAAGTTAAGTAAAAAGTGTTTGTAATTCAATATTGTTCAAAGCGTAACTATGGCATAAATGTGAAAACATATAAGGTTCCAAGCGTACAATTCAATCCGTAGTAAATTGAAAACTGGTAAGTACAATCCCACTGATTGTGTTTTGGAAAAATAGTAATATGGTACACACAAAACCCGCCAAGGTTCGTGTTAACTGGAATCGGATTCCCCTATAAATGATCATGTTAGGTACTACCTTAGGCCTGGGTAGCAGGTTAATGAATGTACTAGTATGAATACATGTAATGGTCACCAAGTAGTTTAAGACATAAAGCACGTAGTAAATAGCATGAGAACATTGGTATTGAATTTGGTAAGTAAAGTATGTAAACATGTTCCACCCCGAGTATTTGCAAATAATAGTAAAGAGAAAGGGGGCTATGAAACTCACCTGTTTCCAAGCTAGAATTGGTACGAATTGGTAAGGACTGATAGGCCTCGTGAGGATTCCTCACAATAAACCTACACGTGTAATGGTATTCTAAATTTAATGTGCTTCTAAATGGTAATAACGAGAGTTTGGGACTTTAGGGTTTCATGGGATTTAGATGAAGATGGACTTGAGAATATATATATATATATATATATATATGTATATATATATATTTTGTATGAAAATAGGAGTTTGAGACTTGTTAAAATATTTAATTAGAAATTGTTTATAAAATCAATTAGAATTAGTCAACGCTTCTAATTATGTACATAGTATTTTATTTATAATATTATTTCTAAAGATAACAAATAAAATTATGAAATGGGGCAAAACTAATGTATTTGTATTTATTCATATTATTATTCTAAAATGAGTTACAAATAAGTCTTGGAATGTAAAAGGTTTAATTAATTTATATTTTATGTAAAAAAAATAATTAATTAAACCACTAGTTAATGTAAATAAAATGGTTACTTAGTCTACTAATTAATTCGTTAAATGATTCATAAATTACTAACTAAGCCTTAAATGGAATTTATTGGACTTTACATAAAATAATTATTTAAAATAATTATTTAGGTATTTATAAGTTTAAAAGTATTTAAATAATTACTCTCATAATAATTATTTAAAAGCTTAAACATAATGTGTAAACATATAATTAAAAATCTGGGAAATAATATGTAAATAAATAACATAGTTAAATTTGCCAAAACAAATCATTTTCATTACTTAATTATGAATTTAGAAAGTTTTATAACATGTTTTTTTTATTAAAACAAAATAAATAAACTTTATTTTTATAACTTCTGTTTTTATAAAACTTTCAGAATATATTTCTAGAATTTTATAAAAATTAAATGGGAGTTTTTTTTGAACTTGATATAGTGTATTAAAATAATAAAAGGAAATAAATCAAGGATACAAAATGGTGGCCGAGACTCGAACCCGCGCCACTTACGGGTCACACACAAGCGCACACACTAACCATCAGAACGGGGCATGTTTTCGTGTCTGATTAGGTTTCGTTAAATTTAAAAATAGCAGTGCCCAAGTCATCTTCTTCCCCAAATACAACCCGTAACCCTACCCGTCAAATTGGCTTGATCGAGCAAGCAACCGAACCCAAAAATCATAGGGCTTTTGTTAGTGGGATTGAAACGAGTGCAATGAAACCAAATTTACCTGAAATGGATACGATTTGGAGGAGAACGACTCGATGAACAGGTCCGAGTTTATCGGCTCTGCTTCGTGCTCCAGGAGTGAAATAAGATGCAATTGAGATTGTAGAAAGTTTGTGATGGGTTTCTTCTATGATGGTGAGTACCTATTTATACGCAATTTAGAGTTTAATGGCTCGAACGTTAAATGATTAAGTGTGGTGGTTTCAGTTATGGTTTGCTCATCAAAACGGTCATAAAAATGCGATTAAACGTAGTTAGTGGGTCTTTTAATCGATCTTAATGTGTTGTCGGTTTCAGTGTCTATTGAAAATACCCTATTTGCAAGTTTGGGATTTAACAATCGAGAACCGGTGTGGATGGGATTAGAACTCGCAACTGGATTGGGAAGGGAAGGTTTGGTAAATTGGCAGAACAGGCCCTTGGAGTTTAAACCTTGACATTTTATGAACAACTTTAGTTTTTTTTTTAAAGTAATTAAGTTTCTGGAATTACAAACTTAACCCCTAGACTTTTTATAAAACGTACAATCTTTAAATCCTATAAATTCTTATAAAACTTAACAAATCACTATGTTCACAATAAATGTCATATATATAAAAATGTAACTTACTAAATGGAATTAATTTTTTTTTACTTTGATTAAAATACATAAATCCTAATTTTTATAGAATTTATAATTTCACTTTTTGTAAGATGTTTATTTACAAATGTATGTGTGTATATATATATATATATATATATATATTTAATAGAGTAGTAACAATTATATAATCCCATATATAAAAATTTATTATTTTTGAATTTGAAATAATTGTATCTAATGTATGTATGTATACTCAGGAAATGAAATGTGTAAATAGGATAGTTTGTCAAAAAAAAAAATGAATTTACAATAGCCGGAAAAATAAAAATATAGGCCGGAATTTCCTGGGGATTACATGTGCCTTGACTAAGCCCTAGAAGCCGCTTAGATCTATCCCTGTAGATCTTGATTCCTAGAATGTAGGCTGCTTCTCCAAGATCTTTCATTGCAAAACAAGTTCCCAACCAATGTTTAACATCGTTAAGCATAGGGATGTTGTTTCCAATGATAAGTATATCATCCACATACAAGATGAGGAATGATATAGTGCTCCCACTAGCCTTTCTGTAAACACAAGGCTCATCTTCATTTTTGACAAAACCAAACTCTTTGATCTTTTGGTCAAAACGAAGATTCCAGCTTCGAGATGCTTGTTTGAGTCCATAAATAGACTTATTCAGTTTACATACCCTATTAGGATATTTTGGATCAACAAAACCATCAGGTTGTACCATATAGACATCTTCAGAGAGATGCCCATTAAGGAAAGCGGTTTTGACATCCATTTGCCATATCTCGTAGTCATAGTACGCGGTTATGGCAAACAATATCCTGATCGATTTGATCATAGCAACGGGCGAGAAGGTTTCATCATAGTCAATGCCTTGAGTCTGAGTAAAACCTTTCGCAACTACCCGTGCTTTATAGGTGTGTGTATTTCCATGCATGTCGGTTTTTCTCTTGAAAATCCATTTGCTCCCTACTGCCCGAGATTCGGGGGGTAGCTCAACCAAGTCCCAGACTTGATTATCACGCATAGATTGCATCTCGGCGTTCATGGCTTCTAGCCATTTTGCAGATTCTGGATCTGAAATAGCAGATTTGTAGTTAGTAGGTTCGTCATTAGACTCGGCTACTAATAAGACCTCGGTACTATCAAGATGCCATAGGTATCTGTCAGGTTCTTTGCGAGTCGTTACACTTCAGCGAACGCTTGTGTTTATGTCTGATTCACCAGCAACAACTTCTTGTTGTTCAGACGCTCCGACTTCATCAGCGGTTGTTTGTGGTTCTCGAATTTATTCAAGATTCACTATATTATCTCCAGTTCCTCGTTCAAGAATTTCTTTCTCGAGGAAGTGTGCCTTCCTTTTGATAGAAATAACATTTGCATCAGGATGGTAGAAATAATATCCGCTTCTGTTATAGTATCCAACGAAAACGACCTTTTCGCCTCTAGGATCGAGCTTGTTGTAATATCCAGGATTTTTCCGACATACTTTTCCCTAAACCCTTGCACCCATTATGAATTTAAATCTTGAAAACTTATTCAGAATCTTTTTTTTTCTTAAACAATAAATATTAAATTCATATGGATTTAAGGAAAAACAATTATACTTATACATATATATATATATATATATATATGTGTGTGTGTGTTTCATAAATAAAATATCATTGAAATTCTTAAAACTTTATAAACTATATAAATAATTTATAAATTTATTCAAAAAAAAGGGAAAAACACTTAAACTTATAAATCAAAATCTTAGAAATTGTTTTATAAAAAAAGTTATAAAATAATAAGGTATAAAACTTATTTTGAAATAAATAAGTTATGGAACTTAGAAATTATTTTATAATAAAACTTATTTAGACAAAAAAATAATAATAAATAGATATATATATGTTTTAAAAGTCTCAGGGACCAAAACTGTCAAGTAATGAAACTTGTTTTAAACTAAAATTCTACTTTTAAACATAAAGTGTTAATTCAGTAAAACTTTGAGGACCTGTTTTGCCAATAACCCGAACTCCCAGATTTCAAATTCAGTCCCGGGTTCGAATCTTGTAGGAGCCGGTTTTGACCCTCTTTCGCTCAAAATTGTGTTTCCGGTCAGGTTCAATGAACCTCGATCTCCCATTCACGCGTGCAACCCGTCCCCGAGAAGCATTAACGTTTGATTCGACCAAGATCACGCGCATGAGGCCGGAATCAATTCCGACCGGCGCAACCATCACCCACTACCCGTTCGCGCATTTAAGGCCGAATCATCTATAAATACCGACTCCCTCGGCTCAACAACATCACCTCAAATCACTCTCAAACAACGATTTCACGGATTCGCATCAACATTCTCCGATTTGGAGCCACGACAGCCGACGACGAGGCCCGACTCGTTCTCCTCCGATTCGAAACCGATTAAGGTAATTTTTGAGTCCATTCATTTCGTTTCCATTCTAGCATCGTTTGCCCTCTGTCAATCATCAAAGACAGAGGGATTAACAGGTCGGATTTAAGGGATTTCAACTCTAGGGTTCTTGAGGATTTGGGGTTAGTTTGGGATTTTGTTTAAGTAATTCTTGTTCGGATATATTATCACCGAGACCCGTAGGAGGGATGGTTAAGTGTTTGTGTGTGATGTTGACCCGGGGCAGACCCGAGTTCGATTCGGTCTGGCCCCAGGTTTTTGTTTTTACTTTTTTTTATTATCATTTTAAATAGTTTAAAACTTTTAATAATTTTTATAAATTCTGTGATACCTTTATAAACGTGAATATGAATTTTATTTACACTTTTATTTTCTGAAAACATTTTATTTAATTAATCTTAATTAAAACTTACAATAATAAATTTATTAAAATAGTTTTAAACATTTAAAAGAATACTTTCGAAATTTATAAAACTTGGACATTCAATAGAAATCGTTTTATAAAATTCGAAACTTAATTCCTTATTCCTTTTTTTTATATACAATAAACTTACTTTTGTTTAAAACTTTAATTTAATAAATTTTAAGCTTATACATTTTTATATAAACAAGAAGTCCATTTGTTTATATAAATTTAAATCATAAGAAAATAAATATACTTCATTCATTTTCTTTTTGAACTTATAAACTTTATAAAATAAAGTAGAAACTTTAAAACACTTGTAAACTTTATTTAAAATGTTTATAAGAAACTTTATTTAAGACATCTATAAACTCATAATTTTATTTAAACTTTAAACGTATAATTTAAACTTTATAAGAAGTTCTATTTAACATTTGGTAAACTTATAAATGCTCATTATTATTTAAACTTATAACCACATCCTAAACATTATTAAATTATAAATTTTTTTATAAGATAAATACTCAATTCTTAAATACTTTAAATCTTGAATGATTTATAAATTATTCTTTTGGGATAATTATTTGTCCGTAGTAATTATTTATTCGTAAATAATTATTTATCCCTAGAACTCATTTATTCTTAAATAATTATTGTTTATTCTTAATAATTATTTATTTTGAATAATTGATATTGATCCTTAAGCATTATTCCTCTTTATATATCCTTTCAACTATATTATTAAGTTACTTAGAAAATTTTTTTGAATTATTATTACCTATTTTGAGTAATTAATAATGATAAAACATTTAAATTCTAATCTATAAATCTATTAAACTTTGACACACAAGTCTTGTATCATTCATTCAAAACCTTTATTTTAAACTTAATTTAAACTTCACAAACACGACCATTCACATCTCCTATTGAAACCCTATGTGAGGCCCCAATCCCGGGGGACCTCACGTATTGGATTTACTCATCAACACATTGCACTTTAAACATAAGGCATTCATTAATACATCGGAAACGATTTAATCTTCTTTACATACGCAGCGGAAACATAAACATGTCTAATACAAATTGTCTTTAACAACGTCAAGCTAAAATATAACATAAACATAATCGGGATGCCAGACACTGATCTTCGGGTAACTCTTCTCTCTAAGCCCAAGCATCCACATCCATCATCTAAACCTGCACTTAACTGATATGCATACTAAAAATCAGCAACGCTGAGTGAGTTCTAACGTTTACTTTAAATCAATTATACAAAAGATTTACTAAAACATATATATATATATATATATATATATTGCCCATATGGCTAAACTTTACATACTTTACTTTTAAAACATATATATACTGCCATTAAGGCTAAACTTAACACACTTTACTTTTCAAACAGTTTAAAACGTATCATAAACCGTCAATTCCTCTTTACTGTACTGCCCTCATGGCTTACATCCATGAACCGACAAGTACCTGGTCAATGCCCCCATGGCTAACGTCCATGAACCGACACTACCGCTTAACCGTCAATTCCTTTGTCACTACTGTACCGCCCCCATGGTCAACGACCATGAACCGACGAGTACCTGGTCAATGCCCCCATGATCAACGACCATGGACCGACAATACCGCTTATCCGTCAATTCCTTGTCACTACTGTACCGCCCCCATGGTCAACGACCATGAACCGACGAGTACCTGGTCAATGCCCCCATGGCTTACATCCATGAACCGATAATACCCTGGTCAATGCCCCCATGGCTAACGTCCATGAACCGACAATACCGCTAAGGGGAGGTTGCGTGGACCTCCCGAGCAACCGCCGTCACTCATCCCAGTTGTACAACTGTTAACGAACCCTAAGGTTCTTACTAATGGGTAGAACCCATATCTGACATCTTGTACAAGTAACATCTGTCCCAAAGACCTTTACAAACTGGTACTCATTCCCGAAGGAAAGCTGTTCATTTTACTGTTCATAAAACTTTCTGTAAATCTTGTACATAGCTTATCATATATATCATGCCTTTGTTTATGTATATAAAAATATAGTAAACGCTTGCCAAATGATATATCTTACTTTACTGAAAACATGCTAGCACATATATCATGCCTTTGTTTATGTATATGAAAATATAGTAAACGCTTGCCAAATGATATATCTTTCTTTCTAAAACATAGCTTATCATAAAATACATCTTACTTTCTGAAACATAGCTTATCATATATATCATGCCTTTGTTTATGTATATGAAAATATAGTAAACGCTTGCCAAATGATATATCTTTCTTTCTAAAACATAGCTTATCATAAAATACATCTTGCTTTCTGAAACATAGCTTATCATATATATCATGCCTTTGTTTATGTATATGAAAATATAGTAAACGCTTGCCAAATGATATATCTTACTTTACTGAAAACATATTAGCACATATATCATGCCTTTGTTTATGTATATGAAAATATAGTAAACGCTTGCCAAATGATATATCTTACTTTACTGAAAACATACTAGCACATATATCATGCCTTTGTTTATGTATATGAAAATATAGTAAACGCTTGCCAAATGATATATCTTACTTTGCTGAAAACATACTTTTGCCTCTTTTAAACCTTTCACTAAAACATAGCTTTTCTCTTCAGTTTATAATATATAAAATATAATAAACACTTTACACTAAGTATGCATACCACCCCTAAAGAAGGCAAAAAGGGGATTAGAACTCACCTGGTATCTAAGCTGCAACGGTCTACTGGATCTCACACAATCTGAACAATCATAACAATTTGACACTTATCAGACTTAACTCGACGCTAAACGGTTTAACTACTCTAACATACTGACTTCACTTAATCAGACCTGATGCCTGCGCACTTAGCAAGTGCGCAGACTCTGCCTCCTGCGCACTTAGCAAGTGCGCAGTCTTCCCTTCCTGCGCATTTAGCAAGTGCGCAGGTTCTCCTTCCTGCGCACTTAGTAAGTGCGCAGGCTCCTCTTCCTGCGCACTTAGCAAGTGCGCAGGACCTGCTCTGACCTGTTCTTGGCGAAAAACCCTAACTTTCGCATTCGGGTCTGATCACTTCAAGATCCCGAACCTGCTTGCATTCAAAACGTTCGTTTTCCATTAAGGAACTCAAATCTAGGCTTATCTTTCAGTTTCATCCGTTCAAACATAACCCTTTCACCAAAAACCCGAAAAACCCAAAAACGAACTAAAACTCAGATCTAGGAGAATCGGTTACCTGTAATCACTTCCTTTTCGTTGCTAAACACTCACGAGACTCTTGCTAACGATCCTTGAAGCTTTAATCCAAAAACCGGAACTTTCTCTCTCTAGACTCTCTCTCACCTCTCTCTCTAGAACTCAGAAATGAGGATGGAAATGGGGCTTTTGGGAAGGTCTTGAAGTTTATAAAGGCCCAAACTTGCCCCTTTCGGCCCATACACCCCGGCCCAAGCCCGCTTCCTTTCTTTTTATTTAAGTTTTAATTCCTCGTGAATTCTCTCGTGCTCTAAAACTCGGGATGTTACACCCTAGTCGAATCTTGAAATCCCAAACCATTGTCTTAGACTTATAGAAATAAAATTGAAACTTTAGACTTATATTCTTAGGCTTATCGTGAGGATATTCTCCCTCCAAGTCTTGCAAATACTTGTCCGTGTCGGATACTATTCATCATCCAAGTGAGTATACTTAGCCCCTTTTTCCTTTCTATACTTTTGGGGTGAAACATGTTCAAACTTCTTAAACTTATACAATTCTTGTACAACTATGACTACGTGTTTATTCTTATGTTAAACTTGAGACTTGTATGCTTAGATTAAACTTAAAACTAGCACATTCATTAACTTTGATCAAGCCTATAGTAACAATGATAGATCTATTGCATTTGACCAATCCACCTTGATTGATTGACCCCTTCGGGGGGGAGCCCTTGGTGATTGTTACTGAATTAAACTTTAAACTTGAGACTTATAAGGGTAACCTGCGGGTTATGTCTAAACTTGGTTGGAGGGTTGAAGTGCACAATGTTTAAGATACTTGTTCTCATACTTACATTATAGAATGCATATATCATAGTGAATTGTAAATTCTTCTCAAATACTTGTTAAACTGTGTCAAAACCTTTGTATCTCACCAACTATTTTGTAGTTGACATATTCTTTCACATGTTTCAGGTTCTACAACATGAGACTTTATCGTGATCACATAGGATGCTTGGACCTAGAATGCTTAATCAATTAGACTCGTATTCTTGCTATGTATTTGATTTATTCTTTGTATTGAACCTTTGAATCTATTTACTAATGAAATATTGAAACTTTAATAGTCAACCTTGTGCTTTGAACAACCGCGTCCGCCCCGACGTATAATCCGCCGTCGGTTGGGGTGTGACACTTGTCATCAGAATCGTTGGTGACATATGCATCACATCCCCATACTCTAAGGTAAGACAGATTGGGTTTAGACCCATGACATATCACATATGGAGTCTTATTTACCTTCTTAGTCGGTGCCAGATTGACAATGCGGGCGACGGTCATAAGAGCATAACTCCAGAAGGAGTGAGGCAAGTTTGTTCTACACATCATCGATCGAACCATATTAAGTAGGGTTTGATTTCTCCTCTCGCTCACGCCATTAAGTTGGGGTGTGCCAGGTGGAGTAGGTTGTGAAACTATTCCACGCTCCTTGAGATGATTTATGAACTCTGTGCTGAGATATTCACCACCTCGATCTGATCGAAGTGTCTTTATCGTTTTACCGAGTTGGTTTTCCACTTCGTTTTGAAACTCTTTGAACTTTTCAAAAGTTTCATGCTTGTGTTTCATAAGATAGACATAAGCATATCGACTATAATCGTCGATGAATTAAACGAAGTATCTTTCATGATTTCTAGACATGGTTCTGAAAGGTATAAGTCCTAGCAGATCCTTGGCTCGTTCACCAACGCAGGTGAAGGATTCTTTAGTGAGTTTGCCAGCTAAGCAAGACTTGCAGTCTTCAAAGGATTCTTGTCCGGTGGATTCAAGGATCCCTTCGGATTGGAGCCTTTTCATGCGGGCCTTGCTTATGTGACCAAGTCTACAATGCCATAGAAATGTATCATTAATGCTAGATTTGATACGTTTAGAAAGATTGTATATGTTATTATTAGTTTGAACATCAACCTCATAAATTCCATTTCGATGTTTAGCCTCAAAATAGAAAATATCATTTAAGTAAGTAGAAATATTAATTCCATTAAAAACGTACTTAAAACCTTGTTCAAACAATAAGGAAACTGAAATAATGTTTCTGGTTAAACCAGGTGCAAACAAACAGTTATTTAAGATAACTACAAGGCCAGAAGGACATGAAAGGTGAAATATTCCAGTTGCAAGAACTAATACTCTCTTCCCATCACCAACGATGAGTTCCATGTCGCCTTGTTTCAGCTTCTTCCACTTTTCAGGCTCGTGCAATACATTAACGATGTGATAAGCACATCCGGTATCAAATACCCATGTGTCGCTAGAGATAGTGAAAAGTTCAATAACATAGATAGAAATACCAGAAGAGATGCCTTCACCATTTGCTCTCTTCGATCTCAACTTAGTTAGATATTCAGGGCAGTTACGTTTCCAGTGCCCCATATTGTTGCATTCAAAACACTGACGCTCCTTGGGAGGGGGTGCTTTTGCAACTTGCTTGTTTTTGTTGGTGGCATTCTTGGCAGCAACAATAACTTGCTTCTTACCTTTGCTGTTATAACCCCTTTTTCTTGGTTTTGGGCTTGTTAACACCAGCAGATTTGACCAACAACTCTTGATTAGTCTCACTTGATATTCTCATCTCGGCCGTTTCCTGCATGCCGTGCAGTTCGGGCATAGTCTTCTCCCATGTGTTTATATTTAAGTTCATTACGAAGTTGTCATAAGAACTAGGGAGAGAGTTCAAGATGAGGTTGGTGTCATTCGATTTTTCATTCTCAAGCAAAGACTTGAGAGAGAAGGAGAAGTGGAATTCTTTTTCAGTGGACATCTGTTAAATAAGCAAATTAAATTTTAATTAGTATTTTGGATGTAATAAATTCTTATATTAATGACCCATGGCAAGAATAGAATAAGAATAGAGAATCTGGTTATGTCAATTAGTAATGGCGGCTGTGACACGCAACATTAGTAAGTGATTTAGGCAGACTGACAATAATTGCCAATTGTGGAAAAATGCACAATTTCTCGAGTATGAGGCCGCTAAGACAACTCTTGTCTATGCATTGATACGTTTAGCCTCATCTATGCCCACTTTTGGTCTCCATACAGTTGGGGCATGTAATAGAGAGAAAAGTAATAGTCGCCCTAGTACAGGTACATGTGGAAGGGCCGGATGTGTCAACGAAACCCTTGCACCTTGGAGGGATAGGTTACATACCAAGTGCGGTGTTGTGGCTCCAAACACTGGTGTTTCACGTTATGCCCCAAGTGTTCCTTATAGTAGGATGGCATAGACTAAAGATTTTAAATATGGGATTTAATTTTAGTGTTTACCGAATAGGGTCAAACACAACGAATGATAAATCATACGTGTGTTGTAAAATCCAGTTTTACTATATATTAGATCGTGACAACGTGATGAACCATTTCATCTCTCAGGACACTTAATTTTAAATAACCTATTAAAACTAAGTTTGTCGCGATGTAATTAACCAATTAAAAGTTAATAGTTTAAATGAACTATTAAGTTATTCGTTTTGAAAATTTAAAATTAGTTTAAATTGCAAAACTTTATTGGTTATCATTTATTTTAAAAACAAACTGTTTGTTTTAATATAAAGTATCCACAAGTTATAAAAAAAAATTTAGAACTTGTTATTAATTTGATTGTGAAAGTTTTGGTATTTGGTCGGTACGTTATAACATTTATAAGATAAAAGCAACCACAATAGCAAACACAAAAATATGTAAATCATATGGCCAAGGAAAAAGTGTTTGATTTTGCTAGAGCCTAATAGCAAGACCAAACTAGGTCACGGGGTCACAACACACAAACAACCACAATGATGAACTTCGTGCATGCATCTAGCTGTTCCGTGTGACTCCCACTAAATCCAAGATCCTGTCTCCGTCTTCTGTTTTGTCTTCGGGTCTTTATCTTTACAATATTTATACAGAATACAAAAAAAATAAAACCCTAAGCTATTACAACTTTGAGCCATCAAAGTGGGCCAAAACATAAAAGCTAATCTATTACAATTTTGAGCCATCAAATGGGCCAAACCATAAAACCAAAAACAGAAAACAAACACAAGACAGGGTCGGGCCAAATTTACATATTTAATACAATCAAGTAATTGGGCAATCCTTTTGGTCAAATAAAATAAATAAAAAACTTTGACCAAAATAAATAAATAAAAATTGCCCTAAAAAGATCTAGATCAGAAACTTTAAACAAGTTAAAGTTTGTGATCTATAACCGGTTAAAAGACCAGATCCGATTCGTATGTCGTAACCAAGGCTCTGATACCACTGTTGGGTTTTTCTCAGTGGTGATCAGTTAGATTAGTTATCAAAAACGGTTGATATTTAAATATAGATTATTTAGTAATTATTAATACGCAGCGGAACGAAACCGATCCAACACAAAATAAAACCCGACAGGATCTGGGTTACGAAAACATACGAATACGGAATAGGATTTAATCTACCAATGAGATTAAATATACCTTAGTGGTTAATGATTAACCGATCGAGACACCAAGGTACAACGAACGAGAGCTAGATCACGAACCGAAACGCGATAGAACGGGATTGCCGACCCGCGCAAGGCGGCGGCGATGGGACAGGGTAGAGTGGCCGGAACTTGCTCAAGGGGAAGAAAAAATGTCTTCCTTTTGCTTTGTGCCGTTGACCACGAGAGGAAAAAAACCGAACAGCCCTTGCGGCGTTTTTCAATTGTCGGTCTCTCCAACAAAATCATTAGATTATAATTATATATAATAATTATAAACCCTAATAATTGTTTCCGGGCCCAAAGTCCAATACGAGATAAAAAGCCTGTACCCATTTAATTGTTTTTAATAAAAAGATTAAAACAATAAATATTTATTATTTATAAACTGGTATAAATAATAATTCCCGTCTAACGAATATATATAAATATATATCGTCTCGCTAACAGATCGTAATTACCAGTTAAGCGGGTTAAGTGGATTTAATATTCGTTGCCAAAGGTGTAACTCTTACGGGTCATAGCTCGGTCAGTCGCGTTGTCCATCGGGTCGGTCCATAAAATCCAACAATTGGCTCGTACTCTTACAAATGGAATGTTGGCACGGAAATTTTAGCTGGCTAGCTTAGCCGTCTTTAGCCTTTTCGCAAGAACAATATTCATGAAACAGTAGGCTAAATAAGGATGTCCATTTTTTAGTATTTTCTTGGTCAAATGTCTATTTTCGTATTTTTCCGTTTTGACTCTTAATCTTGTTGCTTGAAATTATTATGTTGGCTTAAATCAGTAGTATAGTTTTTCTTATAAGAATGACAATGTACAATTTAAAAAAATATTGTGATTTTCATGGCAATGAATATTTGTCCTAGGTGGCAAAATAGATGGGTGAAGCAGATAATAATAACAGGTTGGATTTATTCGATATTGTTAAAATAGTTATCTGGTTTTTTAATAACAAAGTTTGGGGCACCTAGGATTAGGAATATATACTTTGCATAACTGTTAAACCGTTTGATTTGTTTCTCTTACGGCTAAATATTATAAAATCTAGGGGTGTCCATAGTCACGTTTGGCGGCCCCATTTGACAAAAGTTGTAGGGGGGAAATCAAACCGGCCAGGTTGGGTGTGCTGACTAGTTTGATGGTTTGAACCAATATTTTTATTTCTTTTTTAAAATTGTAAGTTTGCATTAAAAAAAATTAAAATGATAAAGATGGTTAATAAATATAATACATATACATAATTGCGTATTCCAAAATGAAAAACAAATAAATAAAAAAGACTAAACAGCATGTTCAAAGTTTCAAACCATTAGCCAAACAGGTAAACCGGCAAAACCAAACCATGAACCGCAACGCATAAATCTTAAACCAGCCTACTTTGCTTCGGTTTTGACGGTTTCAAGGGTTTATATACCCCCTCCCCTAATAAAACCTATCTTTTGGTTATTGCAGGTGGCTTGATGGTGTTATTGTGGGTAGTGCTATGGTCAAAATATTAGGTGAATCAAAGTCCCCTAAAGAAGGCCTTAAAAGAACTAGCAGAATTCACAAAATCACTAAAATCCTCTTAGATTTGATAACACAGCTTCAAATGTATTTTTTTTATGATTTTCAATCAATGAGATTTGTTGTTACAACTTATCCTTAAATTTTATTATAAAAGTTTTATTTACAATATTTTTCTTTATTTACACTATGAACAATTATAATTTACAAAACTAAACCATACATACCGTAAATAAATAAAAGATTGGGATTAGAGATCTAAACGAGTCGAGCCGTCCGTGAGCTACTTGAGATCAACTCGTTAAAAGCTCTAATCAAACCAAGTTTAAAATGAGCCTAACCCTAAGCTTCAAATATTGAGTTTGACTAGTCTTAGCAAGCTTAAACGAGCCTTTTATATGTACAGTTTTTATTTAATATATTAAATATGTATATACATAATAATTTTTATTATATATAAGATTAGGATAAAATAATTAAATAAGATATATCATGTCATGAATAAAAATTTAATCATAAATTTATATAAAAAATAATTAAATATATAAATAAAATAGTTTAATATGTATTTATTAATAAACAAGCCAAGCCCAAGCCCTGCTCAAACTTGAAAAACTACTCAAGAGCCGAACTTGAGCTTTCCTAAGTTAAACGAGACGAGTTCGAGCTTAAGTGAACTCAGGTTTGACTTGTTTACACCTCTAAATGGGATAAATAATTTATAAAATCCAGGAAAATATAATTATAAGAACATATATCTATATGTTCTTGCATAGAATAAACTTAGCTTCAGACAGGTGTAAACAAGCGGAAAAGCCCTCAAGATCAACTCGTGAAATTCTCAAATTAAGCCGTGTTTAAGTGAGCCCGGCCGTATAAATTGAAGATCCTTTAATTATGTGTATATATATTATGTTATATTATTAATATAACATGTAGATAACAATAGTTAAATAATAAACAATATGAGCTCAAGCTGATAACATTACTCACGAGCCAAGCTCGAGCTTAGTCAGACTCGGATATCATAAACTCATTTACACCCTAGGCACAACTTTAAGAAATATGGGTTCCTCTACAATCATACAAATAATTTTAATTTTCTAAAGTTACATACATCACAGTTTTTTCATCAAATCCTCCAACTACATGTTCTATCAGTTTATATATCATGAACCCATATCACATTTCAGCTTCTTCCTGCAATTTTTTTATAAAAAAGTCAAAAACTTGCCTGAAAATGCTATCATAGTCTATTCTGATCTATCCCGGACTTTGGAACCGTTGGTGTACAATGGTAACAATGAATGTGACCCGTGTTTCCTCCTTCCACAGCACCGCCAGTATACCAACAATATTACTGCGATGAATCCAATTTGTATCGCCCATCTGTATCAACAAATGTACAAAACATCACAAAAGATTGAATTTTAACAGGAAAAACAAAAGATAATTCCTATTCCGAATGCCCCGTAAAAACTGGAAATTTTATGTTTTTAAAAAGCTTACAAGTTGAGCTTTAACTATTTGACATGATGGTGTTGACTTGGATACATAAGATTCTTTGGGTATTTTAAGTACATGAATGATAGTCATCAAATGATCTTCTTAGACACCATGTGTAATTTTGGATATCACAACTTATGGGATGGATTTGATCTTAGCGATATTTACACAGATAGTCCATGTGGTTTTTGGAAAGTAACAGGTTTGGGTTTTATGCTTTCAATTTTGTAAGGAGTTTGGGTATTAAAGCTAACTTCCGTTAACTTTTTTGTTAACTTGGGGTGAAATGACCAAAATACCCTTTTATTTTAAATTCTTAGTACCCAAACTTGTTACTTTATGCAAAGGGTATTTTAGTCATTTTACCCAAACTTAACAGAAAAATTAACGGAAGTTAGCCTTAATACCCAAACTCGTTACAAAACTGAAAGCATACAACCCAAACCTGTTATTTTAAACCCTTCGTACCCAAACTTGTTACTTTCCGCAAACCACAAAAAGACTATCTGTGTAATTAAATCTTGATCTTATTACCAGAATTAATTAGGTTTTCAGGGATTTCTATCAATTTTGAAGTTGAAAGTCAGACTGTTTGACAACAAAGGTCAGAAGTTTTCAGGCTTAAACCTTATGCTGAAACTAATGAAAAGACCATGAATAAATAGATAGCATACTTTATTTTTGTTTACATTTTAGGGAATTTTAGATATTTGACAAACAGTCATACCCATATAAACTATGAGGAATTCAAAACTTTTAGCTTGGTAACTTTTCATCTATTTTCATAAATTTCCAATGTAGTATCTAGATTTTTCTGGAAACTTTCAGAAATTCATAGACCTTTAAGCCAAAAAACAGTCTTTCTGACTCTAAAAAAGTCAAATTCTATATATCTAGAACGCAGGGCGCGTAACCTTGTAACGAGACAATTAAACAAAATCTTAGATAATCAAAGCAGGGTCAATGAGGAACAGTATTAATTTGTGCACTCATAATTAGTGATGTTGACCACAAGTCAGATATTAGATAACCATGACAGTTAAAAAATTAGGTTTAAATTTAGTAATTTACCTGTCCAAATCCAGAATTGGGCTGTAAACAAGGGTTTCCCAAGTGGCTACAATACCATGCCAGACAGGATTGTAGTAAAGAGACTCGGGTGACCAAAACATCCGCGTGTAAGTCTCCAGAAAGATGAAGAGTATCCACGCCCCGATCTCAATCAAAATGAACTTTATGATAAAACGGCCCACGATCACCATCACAAGTGAAAAGGCCACCAACCAATTAAATAGTCTGTGATTGTATTCCTTTATAAATAAAGACTTCGACTTTCCCATCATCTGCACATTCACAAAATGCAAAAGAAAATGTTCACTCTTTGGTCGCCCTTCTAAATTTTGAAAGAGCAAAAGTTGAATAGAACTTGGGCCATCATTAGTTTAAACTAGGGTTGTAAACGAGCCAACCCGCTCGTGAGCTACTTGAAACCAGCTCGCTAAAAACTCAAATCAAGCCGAGCTTAAACGAGCTCGAGCCAGGGCTCAAGCCTATATTGGGGCGAGCTTGAGCTTTACATATCGAGCTCGAGCCGGCTCGCGAGCCTAAACGAGCCTTTTATTTTATAACTTTTATTTAATGTTTTAAATATATGTTTATGTATAGTTATTGTTATATATAAATTATGATAAAAATAGTTAAATAATATATTATGTTATGTTATAATTATAAATTATAAATCCTACTTCTAATAAACAATTCCACTTAATGCCACGTGGCAACACCATATTTTTTCTCATTAAAATCTCTAATTTTCTCTATTTTAAGTAACTTTGAATTTTAATATCTAATTATGTTAATGCTGTTTTTTTTTAAATAATATAAGATTTGAATTCTAATTATTACTTAATTTGAATTATAATATAAAATTTGAAATCTAATTTTCTCTATACATTATTGTATTTTCATTTTTCTATTAAACAACCCCATGTAATACATGGGTATATAACCTAGTATATATATATATATATAATATAAAATGTATAAATAAAAAAATTAAATAATTAATAAATCATAAAGGAGTCAAGTTCAAGTTTGAAAAACTATTCAGGAGCAAAACTCAACTTCATAAATTAACTACGTAAAAAAAGGTGGACTAATTAACAAAAAAAAGTTAATCATGATTATTATTGTAAGAATACAGTTTAGTTAATCATAATTAACAAATTAACTACGTAAGAAAAGGTTGACAAAAAAGGGTTTGCGAGTCAACCTGACCCGCCCCGTTTATGGTTTGTTTCAACCCAAACCCATTTTGCAATTCACCCATCCCAACCCGCCCGGCCCACCGGTCTTGCAATTTCTACCTTAAACCATAATTTATTGCTACCAATAACATTAAACATAAAAGGAATATGCCAACCTTCACCATTCGCTGCTCATATATGGTTTTAGAAGGCCCAACACACTCTTTTTCAAAACTTTGGTTGCATTGAAGGAAACCCGCATTGAATTTGGCCATAGACGGTAGTCTGAGTACTTGAAGTTGATCCATTTTGTCCTCACATGTGGTATAGAGTGCCTCACACAATTTTGAAGACTGATATTGGTTTGCCATCACAAAATTTTTAAACATCTGCCAAAATATATAATAATTTAATACTTAGTGTTGAATATAGAACATGATACTCTAAACCAGGCTACAAACAGCATACTTGATTTAAGAAATGGAAAAATATGTTAGTCATAGCTTTTGTAATCATACTAATATATTAAAAGTTTACAGAACTCAAAAATAAGTGTTGGCTGGTCAGCCTAAACTTGCATGTTTTGGCCCAATGCCGAGCATGCCAAACTAGCCCATTTGGCCACATAGGACAAAAGGTACCATGATCATCCCATTGTCACCCATTTCGACTTGCACCAAGAAGAATACCCATTTTGAGTGGTTAGTTGGTTACTCATTTTGACACCTCTAAAGAGTACTAACAAAACTCACCAAATAAAACAAGAATTCTAATAAAGACCGTGTGAACAAAATGCTCAAATTCTTACCTTTTCAATATCTTCATCAAGTGTTTCAACAGATTTCTTGGCATGGTGACGACCAAAATGTTCTTCATCAAAAGATCTCAAAGATTCGACTCTTGAAGCTTCATGGATGGATTGTAAAGATTCCTCGGAAATCGGTAAAATCACTTTTGTCATACTATCCTCATATAACTTCAGACATTTCTCCAATATTTTCTTGTTGAATACCTCCACAAGAGACCCTGTTGATGGAATCTCCCCCTTGTTTAAAGCTTCTAATATCTGGAAAAAGAAAATTATAACAATTTTCTCAGGTTATTTAAAAAAGATCTCATAAAAACATCAAATTTACCCAACCTAAAATTAAAATTTCATATATCCCCTTCCTTAATGATAAAAGTATCAAATTTACCCATTTTAACTTATTTTATCAAAAATAAATTATATTATGACTATTTTATTAACAATTCACTAAAACTTTAATAATCACCCATAGTCTACTCGAGTGCTTACAACCTCCAAAAAAATTTACTCAAAACAACTAAATCATTAGTTTACTTACAGTTATGTAAATATATCAATTCTTTATGTAAAAGAAAGAACAAGCAAATAGGGTGATGGTGGCTCAACCCAACCCAAACCAAACCAATTTGACTTGTCCTAAGAAAACCCATTTTGACCAATTACCCGACCCGTCAATTTTGCCACACATAGGCTTATAAAGATCCACCTTTTCAAGAAAAGATACAAACTCGTTTCCATTTAGTGATTTTCCCTGTACAATCTTCGGACGGATAACAGATTTAACAATTTCTTTCAACTGCTCTCTCTTTTCGACATAACTCTGGTCAAGCTCCCCGTCTTTCAAGTCACACAGCTTTGTCCTTTGAAGATGCGGCTGCTCGAAAATGCAGAATAGGAATATTAAAAAATGTGGAAAAGAACCAACTTTTTGGATTAATGTGCTTAGAGGTGCCAAACTGTCAATTTCGGGTTATGTTCTTCCTCTAACGGGTCAAACATGTACCATGAAAAAGATTAGCTTAAAAGAAAACTGTTCAAACAGGTCGAGAGTTGTCCAGAGTGTTACTTCATGCATAAACCACCAGAATAATTTCATTCAAAACATTAGATTACTAATAAAGTGATTTTTATAATAATATTTGGCACGCTACTTGAAAATAATTGTCAAAAAGTGTTCCGGGTCAATTCAGCCTGACCCGTACCAAAAAAGTACCCATTTTGACTCATACCCTACCCCGCCATTTTGCCACCTTTAGATTAATGTTTATAAAGAACATACTTGTGGTAAGCTGAAAGCTGTGCTATTGTCACCCATGATAGCTAGGGAGTCCCGAATCTGGTTGACCTATTTTAACACAATGAATAAATTTAGATATTGAATTATATAATTCAAATCTGCCTAATAGATATCTGAAGAATCGGGTACCTGGTCAATATTTTTGTCACCTGAAAAACAATACACAGTTATCTCAGCATTTGTTGCATAACTTTCATCTCAATTAAATGCATCATTTACCCTTTTATGATTAATTATATAAAGATAGGGGGTGCTAGTGTGTGATGATGTCAAGATAAATGTGACTGATTTTATTTACTGATTGTTTAGGGTCACAATAATCAGATTCCAATAAGCCAGTTAACAGTTTAAGAAAACCGATTATTGAGATAAATGTTTCACTTCACCTATATATATCTAGCTATAATCAAGTAATTGTCTAATTAACCATTTATCTGATTTGATTATGTTATAATGAGCAACTTCAAACAAAAATCCAAATACAGTATCCTTACTGTTACTGGCCTTTGTTAATACTTACAAAATATTTATAAAAAAAACATTGATTCTTGTGATGAAGAATTCTCTTTTTGTTGTTGTGAATGAGCATTTTAGACAATTGACTAATGGTCAAAAATGTATTTATATTGATATATGAAAAAAGAAGAAAGCTAACCATCATGGTTAGGAACACGTTGTAGAGCTTCATCTACCATTTCTTTTACAGACTTCCCCTCTGTAACAAGCCAAAGGGAATGTTAAACGATAAGGTATTATAATGCCCCAATGAAATTGATATAAACTAAGTAGTAGGCTTGATTGATTGAAACTGAAATTACAGATAGACGACCCTTTTGAGTAGGGAAGAACTCCAAAACAAAGATACTAATAGATAAAATACTCGACAGAAACTTCTAAGGCCTAAACTCCTATTTAATTCTATTAAACATTTAGAAAACTGACTCCTAAAAACTGTCGCCCACTACTCCTAAAACTGCTGGACTTGGCCCCCCTTTTTTAATGTGCATTTCCCCCCATGTAACTGCCCCATGTCCAGCTCCCTTTGCTGATCAGCTAACCTAACCCGGGTTCTTATCAATACATCCGGCCCGGAGAATCGACTTGCCCTCAAGTCGGGTAACAGAAAATGGAGCCCCTGGTCCCGTAGTGTGTGTCGTGACTGGCTCAATAGTTAGCTGTTGGAAGGTAGCTGCTTGTTGGTCATTCAGTGGCAGCCTTAGCTGTTGGAAGGTAGCTGCTTGTTGGTCATTCGGTGGCAGCCCTTGTAGTGTGTGCTCCTTGCCATCAATGGTGAATGTGAAAGTCATATGCTGCCAATTTGCCTGAACTGTATTTAGGGTAGCCAACCATTTAATACCAAGTACCACATCAGCCCCTCCCAAACCAAACGGGTAGAAGTCTTGACTCACGTGTAGATCACCTAGCTGAAGTTTAACATTTTTACAAACCCGATTGCAACGAATAACATCCCCATTCCTGATTTGGACACCAAACGGAGTGATAAACTGTGCAGAGAACCTCAGCCAATTCGAGAATTCCTTTGAGCTTCATGGTGGCTGCTGTTGATTGAGCATGAAGGCTGATTTCAGCCAAGTTTTCTGGGTTCTGCTGATCAGTAACGGTTGCAGCCTCGTGGTTCATCCCTTCATCAGTGATCTCCAGTAGCTTAAAGGTACCTGTTTTACACTTGTGACCTGGTCCGTACTTCTCGCCACACCTAAAACATTCTCCCTTTAAATAACGCGCTTGTTTCTCAGTTTCTGAAATGCGAAAGGGGGTTGCTGTTGGTGAACTAGCGGCTGCTATGCTGGATGGAGACATTGCAGGGTTAGCCGGTTTAGGGTCTTGCTTCTTCTCAATTCTTGTTTGGCTGATTTTAGATTCAAACTCCACTGCCAAACTGACAGCCTTATTCACAGATCTAGGTTCGTGTATGCGAACATCAGCCTTTAATTCCTCTTTCAGCCCATTAAGAAATACCCCAAGTACGCAGTGATCAGGCCAGTTCGAGACTCGGGCTGACCGACGTGCAAATCCCTACCTATACTCTTGAACACTTGGTTTAAAAAAGCGTGAGGCGAGGCGTTTCGGTCCCAAAATCCGAGGCGCCACGCCTCAGGCGCGAGGCGAGGGCTTCACGTATGTGAGGCGCTAAAACTAAAAAAAATAATAAAATAATATATTATGCATGAAATAGTCGAAGAAAAAGAAAATTGGAACTCAAATTGAACTTCCTTTAACCATAGAACTCAAAGAAAATCATAAAAGTAATCAAATTTGGGGTTACAGGCCTGCTATCGAGCGAAATTTCTTGAGCTCCAGCGATTTCTTGAGTAGCGTATGGTTACAGACTAATTTAGGGTTATTTAAATTTGTCGCAGCCTCACAGGTTAAACCCAAATACAGATTTAGGCCCAAATTGGTTAAAATGATGGGCCAAGCCGAACTGATTTAAAGCCCAAAAACGTGAAAAAAACATGAAGCGGCGCCTCTCCTCGCCTCGCGCTCCAGGCCTGAAGCGGCGCCTCGGAGCGCTTCTTGTTTCTCGGGCGCCTCACCGATTTGAGGCGTTTTGCTCAGCGCCTCGGGCGCCTCGCACTTAAGGCAGCGCCTCATGGCACTTTTTTAAACCAAGCTTGAACAGAACCAGTTTGCTTCAAACTGCACAAATACTTGTCTGGGTTTTGAAACTCAGGTGGCCCAAAATGCTTTTGCAGAACCCCTGTCAGTTCCTCCCAGTAAGCAATTTCTTGCTCCCCCGAAACCCAGGAATAAAGATCGAGAGCATCTCCCTCCAAGTTCATCGCAGCAATGTCCACCTTCTCTTCATCACGTGTGTGATAGAACTTGAAGTATTTCTCGGCCTTTAAAATCCAACCCCTTGGGTCACCATCGCTGAATGTAGGGAATTCGAGCTTGTTGTACGGCCTGAAATTCTGCCGTCCCCTCCAGAGACCTTCCCCATTGTCATAACGGTTTCCCTGTTGGCAGTTGCCTTCTTTCAGGGCTGCGAGATCTTCTTTCATGGCCTCAAACATCTCCATTTTTGATGCTATAGCAGCCAATTGAGCGGCTACTGTATCAGAACTTGAGCCGCTGCCATCACTACTCCGGGTTTGCACCATTTTTTTGAGAGATTTCCCAGCAATGGAACCAAATGATAGAAACTAAGTAGTAGGCTTGATTGATTGAAACTGAAATTACAGATAGACAACCCTTTCGAGTAGGGAAGAACTCCAAAACAAAGATACTAATAGATAAAATACTCGACAGAAACTTCTAAGGCCTAAACTCCTATTTAATACTATTAAACATTTAGAAAACTGTCGCCCACTACTCCTAAAGCTGCTGGACTTGGCCCCCTTTTTTAATGTGCATTTCCCCCATGTAACTGCCCCATGTCCAGCTCCCTTTGCTGATCAGCTAACCTAACCCGGGTTCTTATCAGAAATGTATATCAATCTATAAAATTAAGAAATCATCATTCATTAAAGAAATAGAAAAACTGAAAGTACAACATATGTGCATGAGTTGATATTAGTATATGTGGCAAAATAGGCGGGTTGGGTAACATGTTCGGGTGAAAAAACAATTAAGTTTTTGGTTTGGTTCAAGTGACAGAATGGGTCGGTTTGCTTGACCAGTCAACAGTTTTTGGTGCCTTTTTCAATCATAATATTTAAGTGCTAAATATGATTACAAAAACTATTATTAATAAAAAGATACATTTTCCTTAAAGAAAGCAACTTTTAGTAGGTTGTAAACATGTATAGTTTGAACAAATTCTGAACCATATGACCTGTTACTTTTTTCAGCTACATTTGGGTTTACCAAATACCAATTGAGTAAAATATAGCCCAAAATGATTTGTTTTCACATAAATGGGTTGAAACTCCACATGTAATATTTTGTAAATCCATTAAAGTTATTAAGAAATGAGGAATTTATATACATTAGTAACATTAGAGAGGCCAAAATGTGCAGCCAAGAGGGTTGGGTGATGGGTCGAAACGAGTAGTTTTTAGTACTAGCCGAAACATACCGGATCGGGTTGGGCCATCCAACAATCATTCTTTTGTACAATTTTTGTAAACAATTAACGAGTTTAACTCGCTCAACCGTTTCCTTTTTAGTTGAATCTTTTAGTTTAACCCGTTTGACCCTAGTTTTAAATTGCGCGCATAATGCGTGATCATGGTTGGAAAAATCGCCAGGGGCTAGGCGGGCGGTGGGGTGGGGCCTAGGACTAGGCGGGATTAATCAGGGCCTAGGCGGGATTAATCGGATTGGAATTTTTATATGTAATTTTCAGTTTTTTATATATATACACACATAATTATATGTATTTTTTATAAAAATGTTCATTTTTAAATATTTATACACATATCGGGCTGGAATTTGAAGAGTTTGGTTGGAAAATCCAAGGTTTTGCCGGAAAATCCAAGGATTTCGCCGGAATTTGGCCGAAAATTTCAGGTTTTTGCCGGAATCTGGCCGCCTAGACCCGCCTAGGCCTGCCTAGGACCGATTCCGCTTAATGGCCCGCCTAGGACCGATTCCGCTTAATGGTCCGCCTAGCTCAAAATTACAAGTTAAATGGCCGCCTAGGCCCGATTTTTACAACCAGGTGCGTGATGCGCAATCGTAGCGCATCGCTACACTTGATGCATTGCGTTTCCATAATGCGTCATTATTGCGCCAATTTCGCAAAATGCGGTAGCGCAGAATGCGCTATAATGCGTGCAATATGGAATTTTTGGATATTTTCAATTAGGGTCAGACTTTTTCAATTGAAAGCTTTTTTTATTTATTTATTTACATACCTTATGCATATACTATTTTTTGGTGGTACCTAAAGCTTTCTTTTGCATTTATTTATTTTACTTTCTTATTTTTTAGTGTTTAAAAGTCAACATGTTAAAATACTATGGATAATTAACTTTTTAGTATTTTTCTAATAAAGAACGCATCGCATACGTGATGTGCTCGCATCGCGCATCACGCGTCGGATTTTAGGACCAAGCGCATCGCGCAATTTAAAACCAAGGTTTGACCCGCTAGAAACAAAATCTAACCCAAATCAACCCATAGTATATAAATGGGTCAATATCGTTACCTCTAAGTTACATAAACAGAGAGGAGAAAAAGATTTAACTTACGTAAAAAGTCACGTTGTATAAGCCACAGGAGTTTTGCTGGTTCAAACGCCACATCTTGCCCCTACAGTTACATTCAGATCTAACGAGTCACACACAAAGAAAAACTTCACCTCACCACAAGCTTACCATTTTCTAGAGAAAGAAAGAATATACACGTGAAGACATCCAAGTGGTCAAACTTTACCTTTACTCTGTTCATTGGCAAGAAGAAACGAAAAACAAAAAAAAAGAAATCAGTTTTTGCGTTTAATGCATGATTAAACAATATTATGATCAGTAAAGTAACATAGGGTCCACTTCAAATGAAAATTAACCTTCCATAGAACTCTTCAGCAAGCTCAACAGCAAATGACAATCGGGATATATCAGCTTCACGTATCTGAAAAGATTTAAAAATAAAGTAAAAATTACCAAATATCACTTCATCAGGTTTGAATTTTGAAGCGGACCAAACCGAAAGTTAAAAAATATTAATGGAAATATGGGTTTTTTTGTTTGAAAAAATGTTTTTCAAGTTTGAAATCACTAATAATAAATAAAAGAGAAAGGAAATGAACCGTCTCAGGCAAATTGTAGATGAGGACAGAACTCAAAACCGTCGCGAGAGCAAATATTCTGTAAAAACACAATCCATAATTATATATCATGAGGAAAAGGAAAAAAGACAATGACAATATTTGTGTCACACCTGTCATCGTAGACGTTTGATTTCCCTATACTTTCAAATCCCTCGGTATCGAGATAAATGACAGACGTTTTTACTCCATTAATGTCCATTTCAACCGGAGTTCCCCATACCCATATTCCTATAAACAATAAAACAAAATGTAAGCAATAAGAAAACATATATACATAACTAGGTATTTTACAAAAGAACAAATTTATACTTAACAAAGTGATTTAACCAATAAATAAGTAATAATAACACCGATAACCTGACCAAATTATAATTCCTCACCAAAGATAAGTATCATTTAAATACTCAATTCTAAATGAATAACTTCAACTTTTAGATCATTCTTTTGGCTTTTAAGCTATGTAGTTAATATCGCCGATATATCGGTTGTTTCGACCGAGTTTCTCGGTTTAAAAAAGCGCCATGAGGCGACGCTTAAAGTGTGACCAAAACGCCTCAAAACTGCGAGGAGCAAAAAATGGCCTCACGCGGGCCCGGGTTTTCGGAGCTGCATTCGTGCGGGTATGCACGAGTTCTAGTCGAAACCCAATCTTTCGCACCCCCCCCTGCGCGAGGGTAGGACTAGTGGTAAAACACATCATGAAGCTTCAAATGAGTAGTGAAGGCTTTACCTTATAAACAACACCTCATTTTGTTCCCAAACCGATGTGGGACAAGCTTCTACCACTTAGACATTCATTCACACTTATGTTTTTGACTTTTGATTTGATTATTAATATTATATATATATAATATATATATATAAGTTTATGCATGGTATAAAAATTACCGATATCTCACCGATATCTCACCGCGAGAACCGATATCTCAGATATCGGTCCTTGACCGATAACCGATATTTTTCCGCATTAACTACATAGCTTTTAAGTATTAATACACCCTCAGTCCAAAAAAGATGCAACATTTAGCCTAACATATGGTTCACTAAAACTCTACAAATGATAGAAATACCTAAAATACCCCTTAATTAGAAAATATTGCAGTAGTTGGGACGGCAGAAGGATCACATAATTGTAAAAAAAAATATTTAAATCACAAAATACTTGGTAAATCAACAAAAAAAACCTAGAATAACATAAATTCATTACAAAAACTGAATTATCAATAATTATTTTCACATGGAAGCATTAATCCATTTATTATATAGTCTAATAAAACAAGCGCAGTATACGGGTGAATACCTTTAGTTTTAGTGTCACGCATGTGGCCAACACCAAAACCTGCAAAGTATCAAACTTCAGGGCATATAATTTTGTCAAACAAGATCAAATAATGCGCGATAAAATCATAAAATTAGTAAAGATGACCATACCTTCATAACAAGAAAGTGAGAGAAGCTGATTAAGCAAAAAAGACTTTCCAGATCGGTATGGACCAATTACCTATTAAGACACCCATATAAGTTGATCCAAAAAGTGTACCAAAAATTAGAAGAATTAATAAAATATGCAACTTGAAAATATGAAGCTTACAGCCACAGCTGCAATAGGATTGGTTATTCTACGAATAGCCTCAAGTCCTTCACTAGAAAGGCGAAGTTTTGTATGACCAGGATCGGGTTCAATGATAGGAAACCTGTAGGAAGATAAGAATATTAACTGCAAATAGATTTTGATTCTGATTCTATAGGTTAAAGTAACTAAATTTTAAGTTAAGGATGAATGTAAAATGACCTAGCTATCTCTAATTCAATCAAATGAGTATTTAATTTTGATCCTAGATAATTCGTATAGAACGCTCATCCAAACTAGGGGTGGCAATTCCTAATATGACACGAACCCGTCATGAAAATAAACAAGTTTGGGTTCGGTCGAATCAGGTTGAGGTTGTAAACGCATCGACCCGCATAACCTCCAACCCAACCCGCCACAAATTGCCACCCCTAATTAGTCCAAACACCCCCCTTAAATTCCGTCAATCGTATACCATAATAAGAAATTGCAAATTTCATCCCTAAAGCTAGCAACGTTTTTATTACATCTAACATCTTAGACAGTCCAGTACTAACAAACCCCATTAGTTAAAGGTTAAACCCCCAAAACTATTATAGCCCCACCACACCTATGGATCATCTAGCTTCACCACTGGCCTAAACAAGTATAGAAACCCTCGTACTATTAGTCTACAATCATGTAACTAACTACCCTTTTATCATTCGATTATCATTTTGGTCTGTAAATCTTATTACGAAAACAATATGCCAAGTAGCCAAAATGTCATAGCTCAATGGCTCAATGAACTAAAAAAAAACCTTTCTACATCCCATAAACAGAATTCAACATCATATCAATGGCATACAAACCATGCAATGAATATCAAAAGCTGCACTTTGACTTTGGGATTCAAACCCACAGCTTTCACATGCAAACACAGATATGAAATGCTATGCTAATTCAACACAAAACATCACAGTTAACAATCTTATCAACAAACAAAATCCAAATCCATATAAACTGAAGCTTAAAGTGCCCCATTGGAAATCCAAAGCAAACCTATTACCCATTGACCCACATCTCAATATCCCACCAAATTCATTAAAACTAAATTCCCAGATTCAAAATTAAGAATTTAAACACACAATATTTTAGATGCTAATCAATACTCACGCTTGATTGAAATCATCAATCGCAAACACCCATGAAGGGGGCAACTGCAAGATGATAAAAAAGAAACCGACCCACCACAAATTCTTCGACATTGATATGAATTAAACGAACATGCTATCTTGCAAATGCCATATAAGTAAATCCCAACAGAGGAATTGAATTATAGAACGTGTTCTGAACGCAATGAGAAGATGAAGGAAATAAGATTAGGGATCTTGGAAACCTAATTTTGTGAAAGATTGCGAAAAGGGTTTCGTGTTTGAGGTGAAGTAAGATCTGTTTTGGGGAATGATGATGGGATTTCAGGGAAAGGGGATGAGTTTTATAAAAAGATTGTTTTCAGACTTGTTTAAGTGCAAGGCATCGATCGTAGTATCCAATTTCAAATCGTTTTCTTTTTCGAAGACTTGCAAGATTGTGATTGTAAAATCTGGTTGGGATCAAAATGTTTTATCAATATAACATAGATAATAAAAGTTTCAAAATTTATGCATGATAGTAGCTTACCTAATATAAAAGCTAAGAAATTTGATTGATAGTACGGCGGATTTTGATGAAAATTATATGTCTAATTGTTAATTATGGTTTCGATAAATGATAAACTATATCCTTTAGGTTGGACAGGCCGATTTAACGGTTCGGTTTTGGTGGCTTGTCGGTTTGAACTATATTAACGAGTCACTGCGAAACAATTGGCTTTTACCGATGGACGGATCTGTCGGAAATCCGTCGGTGAAAGTGGGTCTCGTTGGTAATTCGACGAGGATACTCCATTGGAAAACATGTTGGGGGTAATGCGATTTACGATGGATGGCCGAAGAGTATTATCGGATCACCGACGGGACTATCAGCGATGAATTACCAACAATCTTTCAAGTGTTGCACTTATACGTGTTTACCGACGATTTCTTTGATTCTTTATCTACACCATATGTAATCCATTGGTAATATTTATCAGTGAGTGTTACCAACATATTTTTTAACTTTCATTTTTAATTTTTTTTTTATTTTGGATTCATCAATGATTTGTTGATAATTATTGATACTTACTTTTTATGTATTTGTTACATTTTTGCATTATGGACAGAGTTAAAAAAACTAATGTTTTAAAATTATGAAAAAACTAATGTTTCAAAATTTCGTTTTATATATGACTCTGGGCAAAATCCTCACATTAGTAGATTTCAATATATTTAGGCTGTGTTTGGGATTACTTATTTGAAACTCCTTATGACTTATTCAAAAAGGTAATAAGTCATAAGTCATAATTTGTAACTTCTCAAAAACTTTGGGATTTTCTTTGAAAACTACTTATTGACTTATGCTATAAGTTAATAAGTTATAAGTAATAAGTAAGGATGGACTTACTTCTTGAAAAATGGTATAAGTAGGCTAAATAAGTAGCTTTCCCAAACACCTTATTAACTTATATAAGTTAATAAGTTAATAAGTAGAGTAAATAAGTAATCCCAAACACCCCCTTAGTCTTCATTTAGACTATGTATGAGTTTGAGAGAGGGGTTGAGGTGTGGATGGTTCGATCAACCTTCACGTACTTTGATGATCCTTTCAAGTCCCGAATCGGTAAACACACGTTAATTTGGCTAACTCTCAAACACGTTTTTTAGTATCAATAAATCTCACTCTAAAACTTGATTACAATGTTAAACCACTAACTCGGTTTATATAGACTACTAACTCTAACATATCCAATTACAATACGAATTGTATTTAATATTAAATATAAACACCCGCTAGATTATAAAATCTATATCTATACATACTAATAAATAAGGGTTTTGAGAGGGACACTTGTCACTTCCTCATGCATTCTCACATTAGTTTTTTCGTCTCTCTCTCCTAATAAATACACATGTATCTTATTAAATAATGATGATATTATAAATCTATATCTATACTATCTAATAAATAAAAATGTTAGATGCCACATGTCACAATTCTAGGCTATCTAAAATTTTGTTTTCCCGTATCTCTCTCCTATTAAATAATGATATATATATTTTTTTATATAATATTAATTATGGATGATAATTGTATCATTAACTAAATAAATTTATTACAAAATTAATTATGATTAGTTATAATTTCTTACTTACGTATCAATTTAAAATTATGTTCGTTAAAAATATTAAAAGAATGAAGAATAATGATAAATAACTGTTTCTTATAAGTGATTTATAAAAAAAAATTAAAAAATTTAATGTGATTGGATGGTTTGAATAGTAAAGTTATAACATGTCAAATAATAGAAAAAATAGACGGTGTTAAAAAATCCAAGTTTTATTTTTTTTACTAGTTTAGATCCCGTGTATACACACGGGGTGAAAAATATCATGACATAAAATTTTTAAATCTTTATGTATATATCTTACATGTGTAAAAATATATTACATATACTAAGGGTAGAAAACAAATTCAAAATATGTAAAAATTAATATATAATTGAGTTTTTAAAAATACGTTAATTACTATTTAATATAAGTAGACTTTCATTCACTATTTGATTGAAAAAAAGTTACATAATTAAATTTTAAAGTTTCTTAAAATAATGGATAATTTAAAATAAATGTGTTTTATTAGTATAATTAATATTTTCTTTAAATATATATTATTATTAAAAGATAAAAGTGCATTAAATATGAGAGAAAGGCGGAAAAAAAATGGTGAGAATGAATATGAAGGCGACACGTGGCATGTAAAAACCTTTATTTATTATATAATATAGATATAGTTTTTCTTATATATATTTTTATATTTATAATTGTAATTTAAGTTAACTTATTTGGGTTAAAATGATAATTAAAGAACCAAGTACGTTTTAATTGAATTAAAATTTATCAATTATGTAAAAGAATTAATACGTGGTTGAAAAAAATTGTTCTAAAAATTAACTTAACATAATTTATAACTGTCATGCAAAGTTCATTTTTAAATACATATTTTGACGATTGTATGTGTTAACATATTACATTATATTTTATTCAACCCGTAACATATATGTGTTTTTAATTTTTTTAATATTAAGTATATAATATTACATTTATTTAACCCGTATAATACACGGGATTCTAACCTAGTTATAGAATATAGCCAACTTCTTATAATACAACTCTAATACCACCAAACTCGTAGATCAAGTCACTTAACTCCACCGCCTTATGGGTTAAGAAATTATCGCCAACATTCATCCCCCTATTTTTTTAACCGTATTAGGAAGCTTCTAAACTATCTTGGTACACCGAATTGTGGCCCGGTAATCGGGAATTATTGCCAACACTCAGCCCCTTAATTTATGGGTCGTAATCTTCAACACTAGTTATCCTCATCTCTTTTGTTTGTAGGCATACTTCGCTTCGCATCCTCATCTCTTTGGTTTGTATGGATTCTAGCTCCCAAATTTCAACTTTATCTTATAGAGCAACTAAAATGGGTAACTTGGACTTCAAGTTGCGTACTTTTCCCACTTGTAAACAACACATCCATATCTTTGACGATTGATTTTGCACGGGAGAAGATGATAGAGTTGCAGGTCTGGTGGTGGTGATAGAAAGGTTAGAAGCTGATGGGTTTGTAGGCCAGTGATGTTAGCATAATGGTGGTTAATGATGAAATGGCGATACCGAATGGGGTGGAAACGATGTTTTCATCCTTCTCTGGCACCCCTGAAACTGGGTCTACCGATATCTCTCTTTCTCTCTAAAAACATGCTACCCTTAGTTTTACCCTCATTAAACCACTTCAATTCCCCCTTGCAACCAGTAACCCAAATTGCAAGAATTGTTACTGAATACCATAAATTTAATGACAAAACCAACAACCTAGACCTAATAAATTCCTCACAATCGTAATCTTACATCGTTGTCAACTCGATATCCTATGACGCCTAAGTGCGCAACAGCCGACAACACCGTGATACCACCCACCACCATGGTCGTTGTCTCTTCCATCATTCTCACTTCTCCGATCTATTTTATGGTTTGCAGTTAGGTAAGCATCACGACTTCCATCATTCTCGCTTCTCTGATCTCCTATAGGGTTCTGTGTGTTTGATAAAGACGACGAAGGTGGGGAGGAGACGGTGGCCAGTGAAGGAAGGCGATGGTTGTCGGAGAAATGAGAAGGGGTGGGGAGGAGACGGTGGCCGGTAAAGCTAAATGAACACAATAAATAAATTTCCGGATTCCATATATGTATAGAGGAAGGTTTATATCATAACACTAAATACTTGCAAGGACCAAAAGAACATTAGATTATTTAAAGAATGGCTAAAAATCAACAATGATGTTTTAATAGTTAATTAAAACATTAATGCTATTAATTAATGACCTAAATTTAGTATTGAGATTAACAGTACTTTTTCAAATCAATTTCTATTTTATATCCCTTTGTCTCTCTTTAAATTTAAAGATGTAATTAATGACACTTTTGAATATTGAATAGTCTCATCTTGTGGTTTATTAATACATACTTTTTTTTTATTTTTCAGGTTATATAAATTGTGTTTTGTTTGTATTTGTGACGAATTAATGTAATATTATGAACGTGTAGGTAGAAAATGATCTTATTTGTTGCATACGTGAGGGTAGAAATCGCTCGTATTGTAGACATGTAAGAAGAAGATGTATATATGTAGATATATACTGATATTTAATACTACGGATGTGTAGGAAAGAATCACTCCTACATACATATAGGAAGAAATCAATCAAATAACAAAGCACGTGTGTAGGTTCTAGGAAAACATTGCGGATGTGTAGTAAGAAATCATTCAAATTGTTGCATATGTATAGAAAGAAATCGTTCAAAACCATCGGGTTTACGTTGGTTGAAGGGAGCTCCACACGAGGGGGGGGGGAGGGTGAACCGGTTTAGATCCACCTCCACGACTGTACAAAGTCGACTCTCGGTCTTCTCGTGTCCAGATTCGGGCTACATTCATATGAAACACTCGAGATGGCCCAGGGGTTACCCTCGAGGACACTCCGACGCTCAAGTCAATATATCATCCAAGATGATTAAGCATATATCACAAACATGTATCATAGAGAAGGAGAAGTAAATGAGAGAAAAAAACCTGTTAAGTGAAGGGGGTTGTGTCTCTATTTATGGACAAAGGGTGTTGGGATTTTCTCATAATGGGCCTGCCCACATTAGGCATACTTCTGCCTTTTGGGCTTCACCGTTTGATCACTGACGAGGGTCGAGAGGTAGCCCTACAAGTCTCCCCAGTCTTGTTATTTATAATAAGGATAAAGGATTAAATTTATCCATACTATGTCAAATTCTAATTATGTTTTTGCTCTAGTCTTTTAGGCCCCGTTGTTGAGCCACTGATGGAGTAGCACTACGTGAATATATATAATTATTTTTAGAGTAATGTGCTATTTTCGTCCCTATGGTTTGACTATTTTAACCACTTTCATCCAAAAAAGTTTTTTTTAGCTTTTCCATCATTGACCTTTGAAAATCTAATAATTTTCATCCAATAAACTAACTTTGTTAAATTTTTAACGTTAAATTAAGGGCAATTTGGTCTTTTCTAAAAACTTTTTTAACCCTTTTTTTATTCCCATTTATATCCTCCTTCCTTCTCAAAACCTGATTCTGTGGAGAAATCCCATCTCCGGCGAACTCTTCCTCCAGCCACGACAGCAGTACCGGCGCGAGCGGTGCAACCCAAACACCACCGATAACTCCAAGACCTGAACCAAATCCATACCGAACAAATTTAATCCAAGCTGACACCACCTCCTTCAAACAAGTAGTCCAAATGTCGCCGGCCATCGAAACAGAGAGAGACCTGCAACTTGACCGGAAATCGGTATCAGAACAGAGAGAGGCCGAGTTGGGTGGCCGGAATCAGAACCAGAAATCTAGGGTGGCGGCAAGTCGTTTTTCAGGCGAAGGTCGATTGATTTTCATGTGAGATGGTGGGTACTGAGTGGGCGGAAAAACGTGAGGGGAGGCGGTGATGATGGTGTAGTCTCGTTGTTTCCCAGCTCTCCTCCTCACGATCTTCCTTGTTCCTGTTACCCTGAATATCTTTGCTGAAGCCTGCAAAATCCAATATTCAAGATAACAAATCTAATGAAGAAGGATACAAAGAAACATGGGCAAGAAGTATTTCTGAAAAGTTGCAATTTGATCAAATATCCTTATGGTTTTTCATCTTACACGACTATGAGGGATTGAGGTTTTCGATTGGTTAAGGCTCTGATTGGAAGAAACATGGAGAAAATAGAGACACTCGCCGTCAAGGGGGATGTGGGTGGGTTAAAGGGGATTAAAAAAGGGAATAAAAATGATTTTTGAAAAGACTAAATTATCTCTCAGTTAACGTTAAAAAGTTAACTGAGTTCGTCAGTTAGATGAAAATGGTTAGATTTTGAAAAGTCAGGGACGAAAAAGCTAAAAAAAAGATATTAGATGAAAGTGGCTAAAACAAGAACGAAAATGACAGTTTACTCTTATTTTTAATTTCTCACATCTATACTATATAATAAATAAAGGTTTTGATGGACATTTGTCATTCCCATATTCATTTTCAACATTTTTTTCTCGCATCTCTCTCCTATTAATTATACAAATTTCTTTAAATTGTTTTTTATAATTTTTGTTTCCGCCTCTCTCTCCTATTAAATGATAATGACTTCTATAATTATTTTTATAAAACGTTTTTTTAAATAGGTTTGTTCATAAAACATTTTTATAATTTGAACATTTCTTTCGTTCTTTTTATAAAACATTTTAAAAAAATAACTTTATAACATGTTATAAATATGCAATATGTAAATCTTTATTACTAAGTATATATAACACTGCATTTATTCATCATATGTAATATACCGGGTTTCTAACCTATATTATAATAAATGAATAACTATACTTGCTACGTCTCATCTAGATTTTTGTTTTTCGTCTCTCTCTTATTAAATAATGATAATGTTAAATAATTAAATATCTAAAATTGATGTTTTATAACAAGTTGTATTTATTCAACTCATGTAATACATGGGTTTTAACATAGTTTTGATCATAAAGTATTGTTGTCATTGGGCTAGAACGCAATCCATGTGATGATAACCCAACCCGGGTCGGAATCAATATAACTATGGCCTATGGCCTATACTGTTCTCACTTGAAAATTTAGGGATAAAACAAGAGGGAAGGAAGGGGGAAAACTTTTGAAATCTTCATTTCTGGAATTTTGCCGCCAAATCTACAAAAAGCAAACAAATTATACTCTCCAACCTCATAAATCGTCAAACCAGGACCTCCTCCAGACCTTTAATCGCACACCTTTCTTCCTTCTTCTGTATTTCAATCGTCTCAGGTTTATGTTTATCGTGATTTAATTTATTATTCTCGCTAGAACTATGCTAAATTTGAACTTGTGATGGAGATGTTTACTATTCGATGATTTTTGTGTAGTAGTTCTTCAAAATTTTGTTTTAGGGTTCCGACTAGTCAAATGGAGCCCTAGCTAGATGTGTGTGTGTGTTTGAATGTGTTTTTTTTACTGTTTTATCGTCGATTTTAGGCTTTTAGCTCAAAATCTACATCGATTCTTTAGTTATTGATAGTTTACGTCCTAGATTTTAAGATCTTTTGGTTAATCGTTTACGATATGTTCGTGTAGGTCGGAAATGGCGGGAAAAGGTGGAAAGGGACTGTTGGCCGGGAAAACAACTGCTGCGGCAGCAGCTGCAGCTAATAAGGATAAAGATAAGAAGAGACCTACTTCCAGATCTTCTCGAGCTGGCCTTCAGGTTTACATAAAAAACCCAGATGTTTTAAGCTTATTACTTTTCAGCAATGCTTGAAGTAGTGTTGTTTATGTGTTAAGATTTTAGGGACTGCAGGTGGATGATATTTTATAGACTTAATTTGCCTTTTATGCAATAGATCAATTTTTGTTAAGTCTTGTAAATGAACCGAATTGAACTAGACGATGTTCATGCTTGTTTGTTAAGCTTTAATCGGACAAGCAAACGGTTCATGAACACATAACCAAAAGAAAATTTTGTATTCACGTTCGTTTGTTAAGAAAATATATTTGTTTGTTTTCATTTGTTAGCATTCAAAACTAACACAAATGAACACAAATAAACATAAATGGGCATATAATAATTTAATTTTAATGGTAAAATTAAAAAAAAATACTATAACTTGTAACAAACTAACATAAACATTTGAACATTAACGCACAAATTATCGAACGTTCACGAACACTATTGAACGAACATGGCTTTTGTTCGTGTTCATTCATCTAGTTAACCAAACAAAATTTATTTGTTCGTGTTTGTTCATTTATTAAACAAATGAATGTAAATGAACTTCATGTTGAACATGCAGTTTGTTTACAACCCTATTTTTTGTTTGATTATTTTATCTTGATGCTAAAAGAGAAAACATACTAGTTATTTTAGGATAGAAGCAGTAACTGGCTTCAAATTAGAGTATTTTTGCTTCAATTAGGTTAAACATTTTATTTGAATAAGTCTTTTTGCTTTAACCTGGTTACAGTTACTATAGAAGGCCCCTTTTGATTGAAAGTTGTTTGTTCATATTGTTATTTTGATGTATGGCAGAGGGTTTTGTTAACTAGACACATGATCTTTATAGGTTTAACAGTTGAATACTTGAATGTTACATCCCCAACACTACTGTAACAGTTTGAGTTGCGTATGATTGATCACTAAAGAAGTCTTGAGATGTTGTTAGGGTAATGCAAGAAGTGATTTTTAGAAAAGATCAATTTTGAACCAGCACTTTTTATGTTGATTTATGGAGTTAATGATTGTCTGGAAATTAGTTTTTGGTTTGTCACTAGTAAGAGTAAAAAGTAAAGTGACTTGAGACGATTTATATTCTTGTTAAATACTTAATAGGCCTATTGTGTTGTGTGACTTGAGGCCTATGCTACCCAATCCAATGGGTTAAATGGTCTACACTCACCCGGAGTGTATTTTTAATGTATAAAACCCTTTAAATCATATTATTTAAAACATCAGATTATAACTGATATAATCCTTGTTGTACTGAATCAATATTGTTGATGTTTTCAGTTTCCAGTTGGGAGAATCCACCGCCATCTTAAGGCAAGAACATCTGCCAATGGACGAGTGGGAGCAACTGCTGCGGTTTACTCAGCGGCAATACTTGAATACTTAACAGCCGAGGTGCTCGAGTTGGCTGGCAACGCGAGCAAGGATTTAAAGGTGAAGAGGATCACACCACGGCACTTACAGCTTGCCATTCGTGGTGACGAAGAACTTGACACTCTAATCAAAGGTACCATTGCTGGTGGTGGAGTCATCCCTCACATTCACAAGTCTCTAATCAATAAAACCACAAAGGAATGATAACAACTAGATTTGTGATAGATGTTATTTCATGAATGGTAATCAAAAGTCAAAACAATGGCTTGACTGTTGACTTATTTTCAGTTTGACTGTAGCATGTGTGACTGTATCAAGTATTTATGTAGTGTTATTGGTTGTAGGATTAAACATCTTAATTTGTCTTTGAATTGGTAATTTTTGGTTACATTAACATTCTCAGCTTTAAGAGCCTAGTTGTCTGCATCAGTTCCCATTTTCTTGATTTAGCCTAGTGAATCACCTAGTAATACACACTGATTAGAAAAGATCACATCACTTATGTTGGATGTAGAGTGTCTTGAGTTGTCTGCAGTTACCACCACTCGATTACCCTCGTATATCTTTGCATTCGAGAGTGTTTGTTTAGCTCCCGTCATGTGGTATGTGCATCCCGAGTCAACGATCCAATCATCAAAACAATAATACATGATACATGAACTTAACATGTCACGATTAGAATGTGGGGATGTTATTACTGAATCATATGCATGAACTTAACCTAACACATAATTCCATATTTTTAATTTATTCTTTTTACCTTATAAAATATTAATATTATATATATTAACAATATGAAATTATATACTTTCTATTGATTATAGAAATTGAAAAGAGTATCTTTCATCCTTTCTAAAGGTATTGTAAGAAAAGGGAAATTCTAATGGGATACAGAGATTTGCTCTTTGGACACGTTGTCAAAGGCTATACGCCTCGTATAGGTCAATACGGAGCGTATAGCCCGTAACCTTAAAAAAAAAAGACTTGCATGTGTCAGTTCTGGTCTGGCGGTTGACTCTATACAACCCATATAGGCCTATACGCCACCTTTTTTTTCCAACCCATATAGCAATGTGAAGTATAGCTCTATACGCAGACAGGGCTATACGCAAAGTATATAATCATACGCTCTCTATACGCAGTCGATTGATTCTCTTGAAACAAGATTCGAACAATACCAACAATATGAAAAACTAATTTGTAAGTATAGCCCCGTATTGACCTATACGGGGCGTATAGCCTTTGGCGACGGGTCCAAATAACAAATTTCGTGTGCCGTTAGTAGCCCCTAAGAAAATAATAGTAAGGTCCAAGTGATAATGGATGATAAAAACATGTCATACCTTCTTGGTTGAATTTTAGTTTTATCTTTTCATTTTGTTTCTTTAATTAAATTATCTGAATTCATGGAATACCAATAATTATTTTATTTCAGTTTTCAAAGAAGGTACAATTGAGATAGGGCCCAATTTGTCATATGGGCCCATTTAAATCCCATTATTGGACTTCAAGGTTTGGCACACAAAGACGCGAATATTTACCGGCTCATTTCTGAAATGAAAAATAAAAATTAAAGAAACTAATGAATCTTGACAGATTTTTATAAGAAATACTGTATTATTATTCTATACTAAATAAAATATTATATATAGTTATTCTAAACGTCATTTCAAAACATTTAATATTGTACATTGATTTATTTATTTCTATAATAAATAAAAATGTGAAATATTTGTTTCATTTTAGAGGTGCAAAACCAGTTTATGGGCCCAAACCGGTTTGAGTTGAAATTAATTTGGGTTCGGTCAAACCTGCTCACATCAAGTTTTGACTCAAACCGGTTCAGTTTGAAATCGGTTTTTGAGGGGAATATGATCAGTTCGGTTTGAAACTGGTTCGGGTTTGAAAGTGGGTTTTATCTTGTTTGGTTTGTTTGGACTTGTTTCAGTAGAGGGGGCTACAAACCGATCTCAACCTACGGTATGGTTCGGGTCTAAACCGATTTCCGAATCATTTTCGGTTCGGGTTAAAAACAGGTTCCAATACCCAAACCGTTTTTTTCCACCTCGATTAGATAAATAAATAATAAAATTAGTGAAATATGTTATATATAACAGATTTTATTTAATTTACTATAGAATTAACTAATATTTTTTTCAATATTTTGAAAGGTTAAATATTATATAAGGATATATTTGAATCTCTAAAATTTATGAGGATATATATATATATATATAAGGGATGCAGTACTAGAATGTTTTATCAAACAAATTCAAGAGAGAACAACATAGGCAAGAGCCATTTCCTCTAACTTATGGACTTGAAGAATCTTGTATGACATTGTCTATGTCACACATTGGAACATGGAATTTGTGAATATTGTTGGTTGGAAGAGTATTTTCCTTAGTGAGACTATGAAAATGGCTTGTTTGTATCGTGGTTTCAAGGATGGTGTCAAATGTTACACCAAATCGAGTGTTGTAGTACTTATGGGTAACTTTAGAATCCGTTGTCACATTAGGTAAGTTTCACATTGTCCGTTCATATGAGAGATACCATCAATGAATTTTGGACGCATTAGCTATTGGTAAGAGGAGAATTATATAATTAAACATGTGTGGGTGAGAGAAATTTAAGAAGGGTGACATCCTGAGAAGTTTTCACCGCGGAAACGGAAAACAAAATCGTGATCTCTTAGTGAAAAAAATGGGCAATATTGATTGGTATGATAGGTTGGGTGTTGCAAATGGTCAACTAATAGAGGCATACTTTTTTATGTTATCTCATAATAATCAAAGACACTCCTGTTCTGTCTAAAGATGATGTGTCAAACCTCATCGATGACGATAATTGAGCGTGCCTTCTTTTAGAAAATATAGATTTGTTTTTATATGTTTGTGTCTTGTTGTTCGGATAATGGATGACTCTAGATGTTGTGTCTTGTACGTCCGCACCAATGGGTATGTCAGATAGTGTTATTTTTCATGGTTTCGGAGGTCTGTACTGTGGGTACACCATCACAAAAACTTCCTATGAATGCTCGAAGTTAGATGAAGTCGGTCTAACGACGTAAACCGACTAGAGACAGGCGGAATACGATGATGGTGGTGGTGATGCTCATAATCGTGATGACGGTGAAAGCTTTAACACATTGCGAACTATAGGTGTGACAACTTTTGAAATTAATTATACATCATTTACATAATTTTTAATACTTAATAATCGTTTTCAAATAATCATTTGTTTAATTTACACTAATAACTTTTATGTCCTTCATCAAATGTGCATGCATTATATACTGACCGTATAAGTTATAGCTTTAAATAAAAGTTCGGTGGATTTTTAAAGAAGGATGTCACCTTTCAATTGTTATATAACTGTCCATCAATAAGTTAAAATTTGAAAAGTTTTTTGGGGGCTTTGCTTTATAAAGAAACTAGTTTACATCCCGTGTCTACACACGGGGTGAAAAATATCAATATAATTTTTTTTAAAATTTTATATATATATTTTACAACTGTAAAAATATATTACATATACTTAAGATTGAAAACAAATTCAAAATATGTAAAAATTAATATATAATTGGGTTTCGAAAATACGTTAATTAATATTTAATATAATTTGACTTTCATTTACTATTTGATTGGAAATAGAAGTTACATAATTAAATTTTAAAGTTTCTTATAATAAGAAATAATTTAAATTAAATGTTTTTATTAGTATAATTAATATTTTTAGTAAATATAGAAATGCATTAAATAAGAGAGAGAGGCGGGAAAAAAAATGGTAAGGATGAATATGGAGGCGACACGTGGCATTAAGAAACCTTTATTTATTATATAAGATAGACTAGCAACTTATATAAATTTGATAGAAATTAAAAAGTTTGAGACAAGTGTGTCATAATAGACTAGTCAAACAATCCAAATTAGTTTCAGGATAAAATGTACATCATGTTTGCAAGTTCCTTATTTAAATGTTTTTGGGCAATCTTTAATGCATGTGTAAAAGGATGGGGCCAAGTAGAATTGATCGGTCAACAATCGGTACTACATTTTCTTTTAACTTTATGAATAATAAATAAGTTTGGTTATCAAAAAAACATATTATCCTAAATAGTAACATGGCTTGTAGGTAAAATAATTTAGTATGTGGTAAACACTAGAATATATTTTATATTTTGATTTGTTTAGGTTCAATTTTTTATATATATTTTATTAGTTTAACCGTCTATAACTTTTTATAAATAATATATCACTTAATTTATAAATTAACATAAATTTAGTTGGATTTATACTAAAAAGTGCTTGTATTGATTCAGACTCCAGAACTCACGGTTAATCGAATTAACTGATCCAACCTCTCATATAACTGAAAAGGCGAACCATTTGTATCCGAAATCGATCGGTTGTGAAAATCTAACTAAATATAAACCATAAGTTCATTTTTAACTCATCAATGAATCAAAGAGATCCATACTCATCCGTACATATGCTTAGTTTCTTGTTAAATATAAGATGTTACGAGTTACATACACGTTTGAAAGAAAAGATCGTTAAATTGAATTTGTTACATCATTTCAAATAAATGTTATTACATTGTTAATGCCATGTTTTTGAAATTTATTGATGTCTCTTCACTCTTTACATTAGTAAACATTTCATCTTTTACACCACAAATTACATACAAGTTCAAGAAATCATAACCAACTTGATTACGCCAATTATCCTTTTGGAATAACCTATTCTTTCTTTATGTTCAATATTAGAATATTATGTATTTCATATAAAACCCATTTACTCTTTTTAGATCTCTCAAATCTTGCTTGATTAGTTTCATGGATTAAACCGTTTTTAAGATGCTAGAGCTTGTGATAATATCTTCACGAACTCTAAAGCATGCTTCATCGAATGTAAATATAAAATAACATCAAATGATTGAAACTATAACACCACTAGATTGATTTGATTAAAACCATTATCCTCTTCATCATTAACAAATTCAAGCAATTTATTAAGTGAAAATTATGAGAATAGGGAAGTTGACTAATTTTTTTTTATAAAATAGACATTGACTTTTAAGTAAGTTGTGGAGGTGTCGGATTATCGGCCAGATTATGGGTGTGTTGGTTGTGAAGGTGTGGAGCGTAGTGTGCCAGTGAAGGTGTTGAATATATGGAGTGTGAGTTGTGAAGGAACCTGATTGACATTAACTTTTTAGTGGGCTGTGAATGTGTCGAATTTATGCAGTGTAGGTTCTAAAGGTGCCGATTATGGGTGTGTGGGTTGTAAATGTGTTGGATTATGGATGTGCGGGCTAAAAAGGTGCCGGATTATAGGTGTGTGGGCTATAAGGGTACGAAGGAGTAAAAGTCAATGCCTATTTAAATAAAAATTGTGGTCAAACATGCTTGTTCTCATTATTTTCCCATTTATTAATGGATGAAAACAAATTAATCAAAGAATATTGTTCTATATTAGGAACTACATCTTATGTTAAATATCATAAACCCCACATCATAACGCATAACATGACGAGAAGTTCACAACACCAACGCGTTTTCTTGAAATAACCATAATCATTACTACCTGAAGTTGATGACTAAAACAATATACATAAGATGATAACCTAAATATACATTTAGCAACAAAAAATGAGATTCAAACCACTAAATCATCACACATTGCTTGCTCCATGACTAAAATGATTAAAACTAAATATAAATTTAGTAACAAAAAAAGTGATAGCTTTTTTAAGACACAAGATTATTATTATTCACAAATCCCAGTGTTCCTTTCTTTACATGTCCGTGTGTATACACATAAAAAACAATAGTTAATCCTTTTGTTACACACCACACTCGACTTATCAACTAACAATGAAAACATGAGATCATAATTTCGTTACAAATGAAACTAGCTACTTCAAAGCAATTACCGATTTCTTTCAATAATAGTTGGAGCCGCCATTTGATTATTCCCCCATAGCCTTCTTCAAAATAAGCCCATAGATAGTCTCATTTTAACCGTTTCTAGCCCAATGGTACCCTAGTGTTGAGTTGGAGCTCAAGGCCTTATATGTCTTGAGTTCGAATTTTGGTGTTTGAGTATTTCTTTCAGCCTAGGTTGGGCGAGTTGAGTTGAGTTTATCCCGATCTTAAATAAGAGGTTTAAATTTACCTTTCTAATAAAAGATTTCATTTTAATTTTTGATTAACTATATCATATTCAAGTATGTCCTTAAAAAAGGAAAAGTTTCCCTATCATCTTGACCACGAAATGATAAACCACTACTCAATAAAAATCTATAAGCAATAATTGAAGCATGTAACGAGTTCAATACTTTTCCTCTCATTTTCCTCAAGGAAGCTATATTTGGCTAACCAGCCATGCGGATATTTATGTGGTATGTTTAAATTTTGGATTTGGTTTCTAATTTTAAAAAGTTAGACTATTAGTCCCCAAATTATGTATAAACATAACATGTTTGATCCCTACAGTGGATGACAGTTAATTTTTCTGTTAAATATTTTTAAAATCACCAAAATACCTCTGGATTAAAAAGAACAAAAAATAAAAAATAGGTTTAAAAAAATGTGGTGGTGCCGTCTGAAAACTAGGGGTATAAATATAGGTTTTTTAATTTTTATTTTTTTAATATAGGGGCATTTTGGTCATTTTTTAAAATATTTAACACAAAGTACACGGATGGTCCTTATGGTTTACCAAAATTTTGGATTTGGTCCATAGCTTTCTAAAAGTACACGGATGGTCTATGAGGTTTGCACTTTGTAACGCATTTAGTCCCCAAACTTTGACAAAAAGTACATGTATAGTTCTTGTGGTTTGCACTTTGTAACACATTTAGTATCTAACTTTGACCTTTTAAAACTTTTAGATTTGTCGGTTGGGTACTGACTAAATGGGTTACAAAGTGCAAACCACAGGGACCATCCATGTACTTTTGAAAAGCTATGGACCAAATCCAAAATTTTAGTAAACCACATGAACCATCCGTGTACTTTACTCAAATTAAATGTCATCCACTACAGGAACCAAATATGTTATGTTTATACATAACTTAGGTATTGACATTGTAATTTTTCAAATTTGAGAACCAAATCCAAAATTTAGAAATACCACGTGAACCATCCGTGTACTTTAACTCTGCTAAATTTTATTTCATTAAATCTTAATATTTTTTCGATGATTAATCGTAAAAACTTTTAACATCACAAACTTCACTATTTTATTCCAACCATTAAAACGTTTTGTTGCAAATGTATCATTTCCACCTTAAACATCGAACCAACACCTTTGCTTATTACATACTAACCTAAATCTCGTGTGTTACACGGGTTAAATAAACGTGTTTTATACGGGTTGAATAAACCCGTGAAAGACAACATACACTCGTCAAAATATGTCAGGAGATTTATTAATACAAAGATTAACATTTTTTTAAATATTATTAATAAAATATAAAAGTGTATTTAATAAGAGTGAGATGTATTTAATAAAATATAGAAATGTATTTAATAGGAGAGAGATGCGGAAAAAAATGATAAGAATGAATATGGTAATGACACATGACATTGAAAAACCTTTATTTATTATATAGTATAGATATAGATTAGTATTTTTTTAAATATATATTATTATTAAAGAGAAATGCATTAAATAAGAGAGAGAAACAGAAAAACAATAATAAGAAAGAATATGGAGTCGACACGTGGCACTAAAAACCTTTATTTATTATATAGTATGGACTAGGTTAGAATACCATGTAATATACGAGTAATTTGAATATAATGTTATATACTTATAAATAAAAATTGTATTTCTTTAAAACTTGTTATTACACAGGTTGAATAAACTCGTTTATTATGCGTGTTAAATAAAATATGTTAACACATACACTCCCCAAAATATGTTTTTAAAAAATGTACTTTGACGTGACAATTATAAATTACGTTAAGTTAATTTATAAAACATTTTTTTTCAACTGAGTATTAATTTTTTTTATGTAATTGATAAATGTTAATTTATATTAACTTTATTTGGTTAATAAGTATCCATAAATAGATTTATATTAAATACTTAAAAAATATATTAGTTTAATATTATGATTAGATAGGAGAGAAAGACGGGAAAACATACAACCAAAACCTTTATTTATTATATAGTATAGATTATTGTTTTAGGAAATTCATAGCTACGTGATTGACTCTAAGCCAATATTATTTTATGCCCATTGTCTTCTGACTTAGTGTTATTGATGATTGTCCTAATAAAAGTAATTATAAAAGTAATATGAGTTCAGATGCTTTCAATACGGGTTAAGTGGTATTTAGGAGTAAAAAAATGTTGTTAAAAAAACTCTTTATTTCATACATTTAATTAAAATTGTATTATAAAGTTCTTGTCTTGGCTTATCAAAGAGATTCAACGAAAAAAAAAGTAGAACAAGGACATGAACATTATTACTGCCATTTCCCCTTCAAGATTCTCCACCAACATCACCAAAATGTTGATGTTTCATTCTCAAGAATCTTTCCATTTTTACAAAAATAAGTTTTTTTTATTAAATTCCAACTAATTAAACAAAACTTATAAATTAAATAGCATTATGTCACAATAGCACCTTTTTGACAGCTTTACTCAAATTTAGGGTTTGAAAAGATAATTGTGGAGTTAGGGTTAGCAATTCAAAATAAAGTCTCAACTAAAACAAGTTGGAGTTATGGTTGATTTTGAACTGAGGATGAGGGTCGAGGATGGGCAGACCGCAAGAGTTTTAGACAGCTAGAGGTCGTCAGCGGTCAGACAGTTATAAGATAAAAAATGGTGCACATCATGTTGTTGAAATAAGTTGAATAATGAAGAACTAAAGAGGAAACATGTTTTTCTCTAGTTACGACCTTTTCTTGTTATATCTAAAAGTTTTCTTGAGTAGGAACGCCATTTATGGGAGTCGGGTACGGATACCGGTCCTTCACTTGGCACCCACGCTCGCATACTTTTTTACTTGTGAGTTCACATGTATCCATCAATGGTTTTTTTCATGCGTCCGTACTTGTCACCCATGTATGCGGGTAAACCTTGGGCTTTTCATCGCTATATAAGCTGTGTAAAAAAACATATCAAAATAAGTAACGGTAAATCTTAAGAAATAGTTAATTGTTGAAACCTAAACACCTAAATAAATAGTTCAATGTATATAATTCATGATGCTAATTTTTCTTTAATCATTGTGTAATATAAATATGTAATACATAGCTATATAATAATTGATAATTGATTAGCTTGAATTAAAATTGCCAAATTTTTGTCTTCATCTTCGAGTTTAGATCGACTGCAGCTGAAAATTTTCAAACTTGCTGGTTTGTTTTCAAAATTGTTTGATTTTAAAGTTGAACAAAAAACAAGAAATCTACGGATCAAATCGAAGAGAAACAAATAATTGCTGATTTAATCAAAAGATCAAATGAAATTTATATGAAGAAAATAGAATTTACAGGGAACTAATATATTTTCTAGCATTTAACCCCTATTTGATAATTATTTTATTTTACCAATTTAACACTTTTAAGTATTATGTGATTACCAATTTTTGAAAACCTTGGTAATGATAACTATACTTATTATAGGTTAGAATCACATGTATTATACGTGTTATTAAATTTAATATTATTATACTAATGTTATATATTTAGTAATAAAAATTTATATTTGTAAAAATCATAAATTACACGAGTTGAATAAAATATAATATAATATGTCAATACATACACTCGTGAAAATATATCCTTAATAAACCAAATAATAATGGGCAAAGTTTAGAATAAAAAAATAAAAACTAGTTAACTTAAATTAAAAAAAAAGGTTTGGTTAGAATGGAAATGTTTCATAATTTTAAAATAGAAAATTTTAAAACGTTTTCTCTAATTTTAAAATTTTAGTTTCATAATTTCATAAATTAAGTTTCTATAAATTTATATACAACTTCAGAAAAAATATCTATTTTTTAAATTTTAGTTTCATAATATCATAAAACGTTTTAATGTAAACATTTTAGAGATGAATAGGAGTGAGAAAAATGAAAAAAAAAATTTAAAATAAATTTAAAGTAAACATTTTAAAAAATACAGAACATTGAATAGGAGTGAGAAAAATGAAAAAAAAAATTAAAATATTTTTTAAATAAAATTTTGTTTATCCAATAAGATTATAAGTAAAAAAAATAAATTTTTAAAAAAAACACTTATTTTGGTAAATATTAAAAAAAATAATATTTTTATTTATACAACTTATATTAAATAGTTAAATATAAATAAAATAATATTTATTTTTTTTGATAAATTGTACTTATTATTTATAAAACAATTTTTAACCATGATTCATAAAAAACAAAGAAACCAAAATTTATTAAATTAGTTATGATTGATTATTATGAGAAAAAACAAATAAGTCACCTCAATTGATGTTAAATCTATACATATTAATAAATAAAGGTTTTTGATGGACAAATGTTCAATTTCTAGAGTAGCATTTCCCAAACCTTTTTTTTTTCGGGAATGGTACACGCGGGTCTTCTTACCCGGACTTGCCCCATGTATTGGTACCCGGATCTATTAATCGTTCTTTCTTCCCAATTTAGGGTTTCTCCACAATACAATCGCCGCTAGCAGATAAAGGACCGTCTCCGTCTCGCTCCCCACCATTGCCCCCCGAATCTCCCTCTCCATCACTCCCAAAACCCTAGCCTTCCTTTATGGTATTTTTAACACTTTTTTACTATTTCTATATGAGATTCGTGTTTGTAAGCGCATATTTCTACTACTTATTCCTGTATTTCTCTTTAATTACAGAAATGAAGAATCCAGAATGGAAACATGAATACAACGGGCCTCTTTTGACATCACCGCTTTCTTTCATTGCTCTGTCTAGAAAGATTAAGATTCAAGGAGATCTATATCTTTGCATTTGGCTGGGAAAAAAAGGAGGTATGAATGTAGCATATAATAACACATGTCAATTTCTTATTTTTCAACACTTTTAGAGATGACGGAGTTACTTGAGGTTATTTTGCCATCCCTACTTAAAATATTCATTTTTGATCAAGAGTGTAAAGTCATCAATATCATATAAAATGTTGTATACATTTGACGTATAAGTGTAACTTTTCATTCCTCATTATTGTCTGTAATGTTATACATAATTACAGTAATAAGAAAAGTATAAGTGAATTATCAATTGTATTTTTTTTAGTGATTCATTTCGTGTATCACATGGGTTCTATCCTAGTACCTAATATAAAGGTGTATGAATCATGGTTATTTTATAAAACCATGTGTTGTTTAAACTGAACCAACCGGTCCGATCAATAAATGATGGAAACTGATACGGTTTTTAAAACATTTGATGATTACATACACATACTTTTTTCGCACTAAATTTGTTATCCTTACTCTTTAAGTACTTTTTTTATACATTGATTAGTATAAATTAAATAACATACATTTTAGGAGGTTTGTGAACACTACTGGCTTTTTATTGGGCCTTTTTGGACGTGTCCAGTTATGATTGGTTGGTTTTTTTTGACCGACTATTTGTTTCTTATTAATAAGCTTTTTCACGTTGTTTATATCAAATGTTAACGCAGCGCAGCTGGTAAGGACCCATCACCCTTTCTCCAACGCATTTTCTTCAGGTTTTTTTTGTTTCTGTTTCTTTTTTCCCAGTTGAAGAACAAATCAGTTATTGCATGTTGGTTGTTGAGTTAGGAATGGTCGTCATTAGCATTCAATAATGGCCCATTTCTTGAATTATTCAATATTTTTTTTAATATTATAATTATAATTATATTATAAAGAATATTAAAACAAAACTATTAACCATAGTTAAGTTTCAAACAATATCAAAACAAAACTATTAACAATAGTTAAGTTTCATTATTTTATAGTTAGGCTACTAAAGTTTTATTATTTATGGTTGGGCCACTAAAATTTTGTGAATTTGTTTTTCTTATTTTTTATTATTTAGTTTATGTTTCCTTTCTATTAATGTTATTTTTACCATTGTGTCTACGTTTTTGTTTAAATTTTATGAATGATGGCCTGACAACGTTTTCTTTGATATTTTGTTCGTTAGGTTTTTTTAAATAACGGAATGCGTCGTTTTTTCAAAAAAAAAAAATTTGTTAACATTCTGGTTTAAATTTTATGAAGACGAAGTTGTATTTAAATTCGAGTGTTTTTTTTATATCGTACGCTATAACGGGTTTGTGATTCGATGCAAGTTTTATTCACGCAAACGAGTCAAACCAATAACGACCAGACTCTAAGCGCGAAGGGTAAAAACTAGTTATAAAACAATTAAACCAAATTTGAATACATTTTATTCTTGAAAAGAAATTTAGTTTTAGTCTTTTAGAGATGGTGTTTTTTTCTTTCATGTGCAAGTACTAAGTACTATGATGAAGTGTCACATTTTTCCAACATTACATGTTATTCAATTTGTCCTTATTATTCAAATCATGATATGGATTGAAAAATGAATAATGAATGGCCCACCAAACAAGATTATGAAACCACTTAGTCTTAACAGATGGGCTCAATACATGGTCTTTTTAATGCACACCAATTATTTCTTAGAATTCTTTGTACTTGTGTTGTGTCTATAAAGGTACATTTTTTTTTGTTTCACCTTGTTGTAATTATTGTACATTTTTTTTTTATAGGCAACTTTCATTTTTAAGTGGCAGTCGCATCTTCAAATCGGAGACCCGCACCTCTCAACCTGACCACTACGTTGTCTGAACCGGGCCCGCGGGTTCAGAACGAGAGGCTTCGGCTATCACCGGGAAACCATGGAGCCTGCTGCCACTTGACAACAGTTGCGCCGCTACACGGACCAAGACCCGCTAGCGTAACGCACTCCGGACTAAAACCCGGGTTGGCTCGGGATCGAACCTGCGTGGGCAGGTTGATCCTTCATTACCAATAACCACTAGACCAAAGTCTAATAGTTTATTGTACATTTAACATCTTTGACTAAATGATACAAAACATCAATGTAAATTTGAGTTTCCTTAAAGTTATATACTTTTTATAATAATATAAAATTGAGTTGGATGTTTTTAGTGAGTGTGATTCTTTATGTATACATTTCTAGCATTCATAACAGTTTCTTCATATCTAATTGAGTAAGTTTCGTATATTTTAGGGGAAAGTTTAAAGTGATTGTTAGTGAAGGAGAGAGAAAAATTATAAATTTTCTGTATATTTGAGGAAAACACTGTTCACATTCATAAATTTTTTAATATTTTTTAAAATGGTTGTGAGTGAAAGAGAGATAATGTAATGATAAAGATATAAAAAAATATTATTTAATTGAAAATGAGAGAGAAAAGATAGTGATTTTAGTGTAATTATGGGGATGGAGATAAGGATGCTGATGTGAATGCTCTTATAAATGATATTAGAGTGATAACTCCTTAAAGTTTTGTTTGTTTTAACTCGAACATATGATAAGGATACCGTCTTTTGTTATGTTTAGTTTTATTTGGCAAAATGGACGGGTTGGGTAACGGGTCAGAACGAGTTTAGGTAATGATAGGTTCGGGTCAGGATGAGGTATGACCAAAATGAGTTCGGTTCAATTCAAGGTATGAACAAAATGAGTTCGGGTCAAAACGGGCCGTTAAAAAAAACATTAATTTGCTTCTGATTAGAATAGGTTGTAACAAAAAAAGTGGCTAGGGTTAGAATAAATTGTCTTAGAAAACAAAAGTATTAAAATCTGCTATATTTAATGCCGTTGCGGGGACGGTTGTGGTGACGGTGGCGTCGTGGTGATGCAAGGGGGGGGGGGGTCGGTGACAATCTTAAGTGATTTTCTCGCCAAATATGTCATTGACCGTTGTTATCCGTGTGAATTTATTCTAAATTTACATAGGTTTTAGACGACCAACCTTGACCCAAAATGTGTTAAGGTGTTACCCATTTTAATCCATTTTATGTTATGCTGTTGTCCAATTCAACACAAAACACAAAAAATATTTACTCAAACCAATTCATTTCCCCAGCTTTAAGTCAAAATTCTGATGCCTAAATTTTCATCATAGGGTAGACCTACTAGGTAGTTATAAATGTACTAAGAATTTTTTTAGCATGTCTTTATTAAATAATAACAACGATACTATCTGTCTGTTTTTTTTTAACGGCGACGGATGAAACACTTTATAAAACACTAGCAAGAAGCTAGAAAAACCATACAAACATAAAAACAAATAAGCTTAGAAATTACATGAAAAGTTACGCCATGATTCTCACTCTACTTCTAGAAGACTTGCTCTATTTTTAACCCATATAAATCCCCAAGTTTTGATGTCCTCCACAATTTTATTAGCCGATAGTTGCCGACCCTTGAAAATTAGAGAGTTTCTTGCACCTCAAATGTGCCACATTGTTATCATAACAATCGCCAATGTTAGTTTCTTTTTTGAGTGAGAAAGCATCCAATCCTCAAAGCATTTGAGCACATCTTCAATCGATCCCACGCTTGCCAGTTGGAACTTGCACCAAGCCCACACCATTGCCCAAATTTGTTTTGCATATTGACACAAGAATAAAGTGTGGTTAAGTGATTCTGTTCTCCCGGTGCATCTAAGACATGATACATCGTTCGCCAATATTCCGCGTTTATGTAGTGCGTCCCTTGTTGGTAAACTGTCGAGCCGGGCTCGCCAAAAAAAGAAGTTTACTTTTATGGGAACCCAACTTGACCATTCCGGTCTCTCTTCCAAAACAGGTAGAATACTCTTATCAATATTTCTCCTTAGGCATTTTACCGAGAAACCAACCTCGTCTCCACACGTCCACACCCAACTATCCGGTTTATCATTGAAGCTTACAACTGAAAGTAATTGACAACAAGATGACCATTGTTCCAGCTCCTGGTCTGAACTCGGGGTAGACCTCCATCCCCATCTTGGTATGAAACGATTACTATGCACATAGCATCGTTCAGCAATCGTACACCTTTTATTACTCTCAATATTGAAAAGACTCGGGAAAACCTCTCGCAATGGTCTATCTGTTAACCATGAATCCAGCCAAAACATAATCTTTTCTCCATTTCCAACCACACCTTTAAGCAAACCATCAGATCTAATATTGATGTTTTGTAGGACTACATTACTCCTACAAGCTGCTTCCACGGACCTACCACCCCATGCCTCATTGGGATTTGATATATCGATCTCTCATTTTTGTGAATTGCAGTGATTACCTTTTACCAAAAAGCGTCGACATCCGTCTTAATCTTCCATCTCCATTTGGTAAGTAGAGCAATATTTGATGCTTTTAAGCTCCCAATGCCAAGACCACCAAATTCTTTAGGAGCAAGCAGTTTATCCCATGCCACCCAACATATTTTCTTGTTTTCATTGTTTCCCCCATAGAAAACGTCTTCGAATGCTCTCCAACTTGTTTATAATCATCTCCGGGGCTCTGAAAAGAGAAAAGAAATATAATGGAAGACTCCCGCGCACTGATTTTATAAGAGTCAGTCTTCCACCAAAAGATAGTGTGCTAGCTTTCCACATAGACAGTTTTGATTCAAAGCAAGCAATAACACATTCCCAGTTGCAAACCAAGTTCATATTTGAACCCACCGGCAAACCCAGATGCGTAAACGGGAAGGCCCCTTGTTGACAGTGAAACCACGAAGCCATTGTTTGAAGAGTTGTATCTTCAATCCCCACCCAATCAACTTGCTTTTCCAAAAAAATATTTTCAGCCCCGATGCTAATTAGAAGCATATTAGTATACGAGCTAAGTTCTTCACATTTGTCTCTGAACATTCCCCCACGAAAAGGGCATCATCGGCATAAAACATGTGAGAGACGGTCGGACCACCATCTCGAATTTTTATACCCGTGAAAATACCTAAATTTACCACCTTCACCAACGAGACATTTAGAGCTTCCATGATTATGATGAATACGTAGGGAGATAAAGGGTCTCCTTGCCTCACCCCCTTTTGAATAAAGAACTCCTCCGTTAGGGACCCGTTCACTAGGATAGACATTCTTGATGGGGCTAAACACCCTCGCACCCACCGATGCCACCTTGGGGGAAATCCCATTTGGTCCAGAATAGAATCAAGAAAATTCCAATGTACCGAATCATACGCTTTTTCAAAATCCACTTTAAAAAATAGTGTTGATCGTCTTGATTTTTTTAGAAAAGCAACCATTTCGTTGAGGATTAGGGGACCTTCAAGAATATTCCTTCCTTTCACAAAAGCTGTTTGGACTTCCCCAATAACCGAGCCTATAACCAACTTTATTATGTTCGCTAATACCTTCGATATCACCTTCGATAGTATCCCCATTAAGCTAATCGGTCTAAACTTCGATAAAGACGTAGGATCCTTTTTTTTGGAATTAAAGCCACAAATGAAGAGTTACAACCTCTATTGATCTTGCCATTCGTGTGAAAATAAGCCAACATTCTAACAAAATCCTGCTCCAACAATTCCCAATTAGCTTTCACAAATTTGAATGTGAAGTCATCTGGACCCGGAGCCTTTTCGCAACTACAATCCCGTACCGCCCTTTTAATTTCTTCCACTGAGAAGCATGATACAAGGCTTCTAGCATCTGATTCTGATAATTTTTTAAATTCTCCACTCCTAAAAACCGGTCTAACCGTCATTTTCTCCTCAAAATGAGTTTTGAAAAAATCATAGACTGTTTTTTTTATCGCTTCCGGTTCCTCAGTCCACACCCCATTGCTGTTAATCCCGTTTATTCGATTATTCACCATGTGACAATTTACCAAACCATGGAAGAATGCAGAATTCTCGTCACCTTCAACCGCCCATTTTACTCTAGCTCTTTGTTTTAGATCAAGAATCCTATTTTCCTCCATTACCAAAAGTGAGTTTTTTTTATATCTAAGGTCTGTTGACGTTCCTGTTCGAACAAATCGGTAGTTTCCTCCTTTAGCTCAAGGCCCTCAAGCTGCTCCAGTAATGAGTTTTGATACCCATTCTCTTTCTCCCTTACAAGCTTTCTCTACTTTTTAATTTCTTCTTTACAGTTTTTAAGACGGGCTGCAAGTATTTTATTCGGGAACGCCTCCATCACCAGAATATTGAACGCATGTTTTACCACATTTTGAAACTCCTTGCAACCTAACCAAGAATTGAAGCATCGAAATGCCCCCCTCCCAAAGTTTACCTCTGTTGTTAGCAGTATCAACGGGCAATGATCTGACCATTTTCTCCCTAATGCTTTAAACGATGCCGCCGGCCATTTATTTAGGAAGTTATTACATACCAACATCCTATCAATTTTACTTAACTTCGCACCGTTTTGGGAAACATTGGTGAAATTTCTTCCACCTATTTGATATTCATTCAATGAGGCATTATGAATGAATTCGTTAATGACAAATACTGAATTTTTTCTTTCAGATGGCTGCCGAACCTCGTTAAAATCGCCCAAGAAGATCCACAAGCCATCCTTAGAGTTATTTAAGTCAAGAAGTTTCTCCCACAACCTTTGTTTCGATCTCTGCTCCTGCGGCCCATACACATTTATAATAAAAACCTCTTCATTAGTTCCACACAATTTCCCTTTCACCATAAGGAAATTCCTATCCTTGATGACCTCTGCGCAATCGAAAATAGAAGGGTCCCATACACTAAGCAGACCACCAGATCTCCCAACAAATTCCACCCCTTCAAACTGAAAATCTGACATACCCCACAATTGTTTTAATCGAATTCTAGCGACATCCATCATTTGTGTTTCCTGGAATGCTATAAATTTAATCCTGTGCTCCTTTTTTATACTTTTTATCCACCCTAATTTCCTGTCCTCCCCCACCCCCTTATGTTAATGGATAACCAATTCATTGTGGAACCAAATTTTCTCCAGCTCCATGAACAAGATTTTTAATTGGTTCAACAAAACCTTCCATCTCATAACCCACACTGACCCCCACATTAATGGTGTCACTTACCTCCTCCTCAGCTGAGACATCCAAATTTGGATCGCCATATGAGTCTTGGACCATAGTTTCTCCAGTTGATTCCAGGGGTAAATTTGCTCCTTCAAATAATCCCGAAACCTCCGCCGTCTTCATGAAATAGGGGTTCACAACCACATCCGTTTGAGCCTGGATTGTCTCCACCGAATCGGATTTCCCCTTCATCTTCTTCCCACCCCCCATTGCTGATGGCGAGATTGGAGAAGAATTTGAATGGGATGAGAATTTTCTTTTTGACCTTGGATTGTAAGCCAGACATCCTGCCCTAAAAGTTAATTTATCCCCCAGACCTTCGAACGGGTTACTAGAACTTTTATCCCCATCCACTTTTTTAGCAAAAGGGTTTTTTACCATCCACACCCTCCTGGGCCCCATGTATATTCAGCCCATCATTTTGTAAAAAAAATACAGACCCATTCTTCAGCCCACTTTTAGACTTATGGTCCAACGAATTAGGGTCCGTCACCGATTGAGTTACCTCGTTTTCTGCTACCGGCTGTTCCCACGCTTCCACAGTTTTGAAATCTGCCCACCCGTGCAGCCCTGACGTTTGGTTTCCCCCAGCATCATCATTACTGTAATCCATGCCGATTGGCTTTTCAACTTCCGGTGACCGGACGACGTCTGGCTCTAGATCGTCCGGCGAATCCTCCTTCGAATCCCTAATCTCGCCTTCCTCCATGTTACTGTCCACATGAGTTGTTTGTTTCTGCGTGTTCATCTGTGTATCATCTTTCTCCGGCACCTTATACCATGTTTTTTTGACTTCTGACACCCACATATCATATTTTTTGTCCATCCATGTTAGTATCTGACCTTCATCGATCCGATGTATTAACTTGGTATGAACACAGAAGTGCCCTTCAGCGACATTGTTCTTTGTTAACATCGAATTGCTATCCACCATCAACCTCCCATATGATTTCCCTATCTCATCGAAAGTCCCCCCATCCCAGAGATGGAACGGAACACCTCTTACCTTGACCCACGCGAGCCTGCCCGTCTCGATCTCTTGACCAGACCAAATCACTACTGACATGAACCATTCCTCCCAAGATTTTCTCTTTGCCACAAATCCTTAGCTGCGTTTGAACTCTCAAAAACCACCAACGAGAATAGGCCCCCCATATATGTAATTTCTACCGTCACCCCCATCATTTCCTTTACGAGCGTCAAGAGATTATGAAGTATCGTCAGATCCTTGGCTTCTACTACCGCGGACCTCTTCATGCAGTTTACCATGAATGTTTTTGGTTGATGCAAATCCTTAATATTAATCGATACAGATGTACTCCCCCGCACATCAAGTCCATTTACGACATCTCTATAAGATTTCGTCATTCTCCACTTATTGGTCGAGACGTAGCCTTGTATCATTGGCTCCTTACCTTCTTTCCTTCCTTCGTTTACTTTCGGGTAGACCATGTAGCCTTCTGTATGCCCTCCGGTATTAACCATCATTGGTTGTTTGTTTCTTCCAAATTTTGCTACACATACTCCAAGTTTGGCCCCTTGTAGAAATACATTACCTAAAGTCTTCAACATATCTCCCATATTCCGAATACCACGGAACCTTACAAAGCCGAAGTTATTTCCTGCTTTGTCCTTCTTCGTGGCGACATATGCGTCTGCAATGTCACAATATTGTTGAAATTCCTTCCACAGATTGGTACTAGAAACACCCTCAGGTATATTTTTCACATAGAAGGTGGTAGCGTTCCCCAAATCTTCCCAACTCCGACCCGACACCTTGCGTTTTCGGTAGGTTACTGTCTGCCATGGTCTCCCTCCTCTCATTTTTATCTATTATATTAATTAAGTTTCCCAACTCCAACTCCGACTCTTCCCAACTCCAACTCCAACTCCAACTCCAACTCCGACCAGACGGGAACTCGATCGTTTTAAGGTCTGTTGGAAGTGAGTTTCAGTTAAAGTTGCATAGGATCCAAGAATATGCTTTAAAAGATTTTGGTCTGTTAAGTATAAATTTAATCTCACATGGATAGATATAAATTATAATCAAAATTTGTAGGCTCACGTGTTTGATAAAGTAAACCAGAAAATTGATATCAACAAGTGGAATTGTGACGTGGTAGATGTGGTGCATCTATGTTAATGTCTTACGTAAAAAGTATTTTTAACTTAAAATAATACTCCAACTCGTACTTTGCTACCTAGATCTTAGTATGTACGGGTATTAATAATGGAAGAGACTAGATCAAATAGGGCAATTTGAATGCTCTCTTCCTTTTTTTGATTCGGAACTCTTAGTCGAGCTGATGCCGAGATCTTTTTTTTTTGTCGAGGTTCAAGAGGAACCACCGCCCAATGGTAATAATCTAATATTCAGTATTAAATAGTTTTACATTAATTACTATTTGATGACTAATAGTTTTTTTAACACTAATTTTTTTACTCTTAAATACCATTTAATCACATGTACTTGATTACTTGTAAAGATTTGAACTTATACCATTTTAATGAGAACAATCACTAATAACATTATACCACAACACTATGAACATCTTTGGCATGTATTTTTTAAATACAATAATATTTCCTATTTTTAAATTACTATTTTATCTAGGGGTGTTTATTAGTTCGGTTAACGGTTAATTCGGTTAACGGTTAATTCTGTTAATTCGGTAAAAAAAAATATTCTTAACCGTTAATTGAACCGAATTCAAATATATGTTACCGAACCGAATAACCGAATTTACCATTCGATTTCAACTTATTATTCGGAGGAAAAACAAATTGAAACAACATATCCTTGATGGATAAATGAAGAAGGGATATGGTCAAAATGATGTTGGGCTTATAAAATAAACTAGGTCATATAAAACTAAACTAAACATTAAATAAAGGTAAAAAATACGTGCTTATGATTTATCCGGTTAAATCAGGTTTTTCGGTTATATCCAAATTTATAATTTGTGTAACCGTTAACCAGACTAAATAACTATATTGGTAATTCGGTTACGGTTAAAATTAACCAAATTCATATTTGATTAGTCTTTTTTTTGTTTTAGTCCGGTTTTAAATAAACAGTTTTTTCAATTAATCGGTTTTTACGCTCACTGTATTTAACATTATTTTTAAAATTTGAAAGATGCCCTATGGGATCCAATTTAAAACCACCCATGTCGTGTCATCTTTATGTGGTTTCCATATGATCCAAGAGCTACCACATGAAAGGAATGTTAAGTTGTCATTCTTATCTTGTTTTTCTTTTTGTGAAAATCTCTCATTTGACTTTTCATTTATTTTTATGATTAATATAAAATTCTTGGTATCATGACGAACTAGTGTGAAGACCCGCATGTTGCGGTGGTGGTGTTAAACAAACAAAATTTTTCGTTAAAGCATTAATAAAAATAAGCATGCCGATTCTTCACGCGTTGCAACGTTAACAGAACCCAGTTATCACTCGTTAATGTTACGTCAACATTTGCCAAATTCATGATTATTGTAAAAAAAATATTTACACGTTTTGGCTCGTTATACCGTGAGATTAATCAACGTCTTCGAAACTTTGTGTAAAGAAGATAAAAAACATTGCATAAACTCACACGTTAAAAACAAAGCTTTATGCTCACGCGTTATAAAAAAACATTACGTAAACTCAGGTCTTCGAAACAAATCCGTGACAAAAAAACAATGTTTAAACATGGGCAAGGGCTTGTTTGCGAACTTAACGTAAGAACTAGAGACGGATCGGTTTAAAGATTGAACCATAGATAGAAAAAATTATTAAAAAATGTAATGAAAACTAAAACAAATATGAAATCTAAAAAGAAAAAAGAACAAAAAATAAAATTTTGGATACAAGATTTGAACTTGTAACATTTAAAGGGTTTTAGAAAGAAAAATCTAACCACTCCTCTAAATTCAAGCTTTGTTCATTGAATGAAAAAATAAGAGTAAATTACAAATTATGTCCTTTAACTATATATGAAATTGCAGATATTATTCTTTAACTTCAATAATTACACTGTATATAATTTTTTTTTGAAACATTTACACAGTGTACGTCCTTTTCACTAACCTCGTCTAAAAGTTTTGTTAAATCTGGGCCCCTCATGTGAGGGGCATTTACGTGTTTTTACCAATTTTTTTTCAGTTTTAAAAATAAATAAATAAATAAATCTCTCTCTCTCTCAACTCTTTCCTCAACCAGTCGGTGAAATCAGATAAGCCAAAGAAAACGAGAAATGGATGCCAAAAGGAGACGAGATCTGGGTACTCGACTCCAACAATTAGGTTGTTCTTGAATGTATCCCCAATTTCCAGAGAAAACGAGAAATGGATGCTAAAAGAAGCTCAAAACCTGCAAAATCCAAGAATGAAACCTATCGATCTATCGTACCACAAATCAGAATCATCCACATCAAAACCTTATTTGCTATGTAAGCTTTTTGTTATTCTCACAAAACCTCTTCGGCATAAAAGAGATTCTCCAGATTTTCATCTTTTTGATCAAAATTGTGATGAATTATTGAAAGTTCAACCCGGTTGGCATCGATTTGAACCAGTTCTTGCCCTTTTTCGGCATGTGAATCGTCAATTTGGTTTACAAAAATCAATAATTTGACCTCATAAAGTTCTTGATTATCTCTTCTACTTTTGAGAATCAAGCCTAACTGGACATCAATGGTTTCATGAATCTGCTTAGCATCATTAAGCCTTCTAATTATACACAAAATAAAAATCAATTTGTAATGTGTTTTTGGTCATGCTTATACTCAGATCCCTCTGACCTGGAGTTCTTGAATGTGATTCAAGGGTGAGGTTTGGATTTTCTTAATTTGGGGGTTCATATTTATTTTAGAAAAAAAGTTACATCTTATGTCCTTTAGATGTTAAAAAGACCATTTTGCCGTCATGTGCAAAACACATGACTGGATTTAATAGAAAAAGTTAAATCCAGTTAGTATAAAGGACTAAATATGTGTAAAAGTTTTAAAAAATGACATATAGTGTAATTATTGAAGTCAAAGGACAATATCTGTAATTTCATATATAGTTAAAAGACATAATTTGTAATTTACTCAAAAAACAATTATAAAACATATACGTGTTTGCTTTGTTGGTGACCTCTCATTAGATACAGACATTACAATTTAAGGGTTTAGTAATTTACATTGATATAAAGCTTAAAAAATATATAATTTGCATATAATATATATAAATTAATAATATTTTTACAGGACTAAAAAGAAATTTCGAATGTAACGTTGCAACATACTTATTTTTATCTATGTTTGAATATAAATTTCATTTATAATCGATTTTTCGTGATAATGTACAAGGCATCAAAACACGAACGTACAAGTCGTCGAAGCTGTTTCCATGTTTCTTTTTTTAGCTTTTTTTTCTTCCTCTAACAACATTTAAAATATGATGTTTTATAGGGTTCCGGATTTACAGTTTCGACGTGGTTATTTTTATCCGTGTTTGTACGTGATTTTTTTTTCACAGAGTTAGTACTAGTGCGTTGATCGTAGAAACCAAACTTTACAAATTTTAACAACTCCGTCAGAGTGTGCGCGGGATTCCAGAGCCTAGTTTATTCCTAGTTAAAATAACAATATAATATTCTTATAAATAAGTCAGAAAGAGATCACGACCTTCCAATTTTATATGCTTCCTTTAAATATTATTTTCAGTCCATCTTTTTTTATTTATTTTCAGTCCCTCTATTTACAGAGAGATTCCATGGTGACCGTTATACAGTTCTGGTCCAAGGGGTGCCCCACAATGATGCTATATCTTTTCCTTTTATTTTAAACTTTATTAACAATTTGACATTCATAAGTTATAAACTAAAAGTTGATTCTAATATAGATGTCAGAAAAAAACTAAATAACTAAAAATTTATTAACAATTTGACATTCATAACTTATAAACTAAAAATTGATTCTAATATAGATGTCAGAAAAAAATTAAATAACTAAAATAACCAAACTGATTAAGACACCGATACTTTGATTATAAATTTTTAATAATCGAATTTTTGGTTCGATTATGATTATACATGTATAAGTAACTAAGCCGACATTAAAACTAACATTTATATTTTTTATAAACAATATGCTATATATCTAGAAAAGTTTTGTTATATATTCTCAATTGTAAATGTAAAGAATTGCAAGTATTTTATTTGAATGAAGATTTAATTGGTTTATTAATTAAAGTTGTGGTTAACCGAGCTATATTTTTTCTTTCTAATAAATGAATTAACCGAATCATTTAAAACCGCTGATAAATGATTTAACCGAATCATTTAAAACCGAACTCGACAAAGTCATGTGAATTGAAACACCACTTATAGGATCGATTTTAATAGAGAAATATAGTAAAACATGATTATTTTTAAATTAAAAAAAGAGCGGGAAAATTAAACTAGATGGATTCCTGTCTGCCCACTTATTTTAAAAATTAAAAAACTAATTTCCGTCGTGGCGCGAAGAACGTAGTTTTCCCGGCAAAGTCAGCGAGATCTCGGATTGTTTCGCTCACCAAATCCTTGAATATCAGCCGTTCGATGTATAGTACGGCTTCCGATATCTCCACCGGCTGATCTCCCCAGCCATTGCTTCCGGCGAGGTCTCTTTTAAGTACAGCACAAATCAGATCCAACAAGTTTTCCGCCGTTTCTGGCTCACGGATCTTCTGAAACTCCGAACAGATCTGCTTCACAGAGTTGTTTGATTCTGTTAGCGAAACAGAATTCCACGGCAGCAACTCTCTTTTCCGGTCGAGGATTTCAGCGACGACGTCGAACACGAGCTTCCGTCGGAGTTTTGAACCGTTTGATGAGTCGTCTCCGGTGAGATGTTGTTGCTTCTCCAGATAAAAGAAGATGCTAGAGTCAACCGGATGATATTTTGATGCTCGGAGTATTTCTGAGATGTACGTGAAATCAGAATCACCAGATATGAACTCTTCGACTTCCGATGATGTCGCCGGAGATATTATAGAGCTCCAGATGTCATCGTCCAGATTAACGGTAAGATCTGTCGAGTAATTAACAAATACAAAAGCATAATCAATTAATTGAGTCTCTATCAAAAATTTATGCAACTCTGACATTGATAACAGTTATTCCGACGTTCATTCAATGAAATTTTGACTTTGCGACGCCGTCGTCGTCAGAGTGCCGTCGACGGCCACCTGTGAGGGTGCTCTGGTCACGTGACAGCAAGCGTCGGCACATGTTAAGTTTTGTACGTATTTACCAATTTAGTGTACTGATTTGGTGACGTTATTGTCATAAAACGATAAAAGTAAAGCAAAAGAATAAAAGAAGCTATGATAAATGACTCAGATTGCGCCACGTGGCAGTTCGTTGGGACACGAGTCCACATGGAAACGTCATGTGAACGCAATGGAGATTTGTTGTCTGGCCATTTTGTGTGTGTACCTGAGAAATCAATGGTGCGTTTCATGACCGGTGAAGGAGACGACGACTCATCCTGGTCAAACGCCGAGTCAAGAACAGAAACTGGACTCGGTATGACTGAGTTGGAACGCGTGTGTGACTCGGTCATGATGTTCATTTCGGCTATACTGTGTAGTAATTTGTCACATCTTGCTAACAGACTTATTCCTTCTCTTTCTTCCTCCGTTTTCGATCTCTTTCGATCAATAAAAGTTGAAAAAAATGAAACGATGAGTAAATTAGTAATCAGATGCTTAATTTAACAGATCTCGGATTATAAATTGTTTGTATACCTGTGGATCGGACTGAGAAGTTGTTCGGCCGGAGCTTTCAGAAATTGATGATGATTCATCGTCGGCAACGACGGTTCTGGAAACCCTCTTCCTTGTACTAACCATTTCCGTCAGTCTTTTGCTTCTCGGAGATCGATTCGTGACGGAATGATGCTCGGATCCGGTTTGTTTTGGTGTACGATTGGGAGAATTAATCGGCGAATTTCTTAGTGATTCAGTGGAATTATCGATTCTCTTGTTATGCATACGACAATTCTTCGAATTAAACTCGGTTCTAGCTCTCACCGGACTTCTGCCACTCCGATCAAACACTCCACGTTCTTTTCTCGGACTGACGGAAGGTGAAAACTCGCCGGAATACCTATTCACTCCTCCGAAATCGTTTCCAAATCTCCGATTTGGTGGAGGAGACCGCCACGGCTTCATTAGGACTGCGTTTAAATCATCGGAGAAATAAATCTGATCGTAAACGAAGCTCCGGCTGTGTCTGTTTTGAGGTCGTTTAGAATGTAACAGACCTTTGAGTTGCATCGCTTCGAGAATATGCTTCAACGTCTCCAGATCATTACACTGTTCATCTTTTCCTCTAAACTTCAAGTTCTTCTCGGAATCTCCATAGATCGGCACCGTCGTCTTCTTTTGCTCCGGGAAAAAATCCGCCGAATCGAAGAAGCTTCTCCGTTTCTGAGGAGATTCATTCCTCTGATTCCGTGATGAATATTTCAAGTTGTTGTTCGTCAGATTTGTTTCAACTGATTTTCCGTTTGTTTGATTCTGTTTCGCTTGAAAATTATCTCCATCTATGAATCTCGACCGAAACAAATCTCTTGAAACCCTAGATTCAGACGCCGATCGCCGGAGCTCCGGTTTCTCAACAGTTTCTGTACTCAACGAACCGGAAGACGGCAACTGCTCCACTCCCATCAGTCTCGCAATGACACTCGGCGACCGGCGTTGCTTGTCTAAGCTTCCATTTTCCGGTCGGATCTCTTTTCGACGCAGACTCCCTTTCGAGTCAACCGTTGCTCTGCTGTCAAGCGATAACCTCGGCATTTCTTTGCAGAATTTCCATGATGACTTCACCGATCTCTCAAGCTCAAATACCGGGAAGGCATTCAAATTCGCCGGACTTTCAGGTGAGGTAACCACCGGTTTCTCGATTTTTCCAATCACCGTTGACTGTACGGACTTATCCGACTCCGGTGAGGCGTTTAGTGGAGGGAGACGTTTAGTGGAATAGATTAGTTTCCCGGCTAAAATCTGTTGGCGATCGAAGATGTGAAGGAAACCAGACATGCATCCGATCTGTTTCTCTATCTGTTTTTCAAGATTCTGGTCTTGCATCAACCCCGCCATCATTTTCCGAGGGACTCCGACGCCGGAAGGTATTATTTCTCCTTTTCTCCGACACACACACAGACACACAATCTCTTTGATCTTAACTATGCTTCTTTACATTGATATAAAGCACTTCATGAACACAATAGTTTTTTATTGCTTCTCTCTCTCATCTTATTTTTCTGGATTTTTTTTTGCTTTATCTGAAACTCCCGCTTTCTGCTCATTTAAAGGGTGAAGGGAGACATAGTGGTGGGGTAGGCTACATGTTTAGATTTTTTTTTTTATAAAGTTTCTTAAAAATCTTTTTTTAATGCCGATATCTCCCTCTTAAACTAATTTACAATTTGGTTAAAAAATAAAATAAAACAAAACTAATTGTTTTTTACATCCCTATTGTAATAAACGGTTAATATCATATATATATATATATATATATATATATATATACCCCTACAAACATAGTGTGACACCTGCAAAATTTCACAATCCAAAACCCAGTTGTTGGGCTAAAACCCAACTAGGCCCAATAAGGTCCAATAGGAAGTCAAGTCCATTTGAGGCCCGGTAAGGATTCAAGCCCGTTAGAAATCCAAATTTACACAATCCGAATATCATATTAGTCACACGATTTCATTTAATGACTCGTTACGCGATTCTGAGAATTTAAGAAAAGATATAAGAACGTACGCGGTTCAGAAATTCTAAACGTTAAACGTGTTAAACAACGGTTTTTACCGGGTATTCGACAGAACGATTAAATGAATTAATGAATTATTAATATTAAGTATTAATATTCATTTGAAAAGACTGTTCGGATAAATACACGTGTAGTACGTGTATACGAATGTTAAACCACTTTAGATCCTCGTAAAACTAACGATAGCGGTACGGTTATTACCGATACGACAAATATTATAAATATTTGTTTATAATAAAAATGTTATTAATAACCGGAGAGTGAAACGATAAATCCGACGAACAGACTCACACACGCGTTGTCAGCTCATACCGACTCGAATATTCTCCGGTAATAAGCTAACAAAATAAATTATTTGAATATTTATTTTAGTATTAATATTTATATTAGGAACGACAAATATTAATCGGGAACTAAATACATGACGATATTTTGGGTTTGACACGCCTTACTGGTAGGTAGCCTACCCACTTAAAACTCTAGATATATATATATATAATCTTCTTATCTTTTTCCTCATTTGCACAACAATCACACACACTTGTGTGTGTTTCTAGAGAGAGAACCGAGAGGAAGAAGGGGAATGGAGGGGCCGGCCACCCTTCCGGCGGCCTCCTCCGACGGACGAAGACGACAACACAGCGGCGAGCATGACGGAGGCGGAGTCCGGCCGAGCAGCCGGCGGCGCGCAGCGGCGGATCACAGCGGACCGGCGAGTGGCGGCAAGTGCACCACCTCATCTGATAGATCTCGACGTCCTGAGTCCGATGGTGGTGGTGGTTTGCACTAGATCGCGACGGTGGTGGAGATTCCGGCCAAAAACACTTTTCCGGCGACCTCGACAAATGGGGCTTTTGCTAGAAAAGGGTTCCTAAAGGTCCGATCTACGCATACGAAGAAGTTTGGGTCGAAAAAGTGAAGTTTTCCGGCCAAAACCACCAAATCCGGCCACTGTCCGGTTTTCCGGCGAAGGCGGCGGCCGGCGGCGGAGACCGGCGGCGCTGGTGGGGCTTGGCGAGACGAGTTCATGGCCGCTTGAATCACCTCAATCGGAGTTCGTATGACCAAGTTATGAGCGAAACAAGTTTCTTCTCGCGTCGTGCTCAGTTTTTCGTACAAAACCGCTTAGAGCGGCTTGTAGGCTAAGGTATGACCCGAAACACTTATATATCTATTGTCGGGTAGTAGCACGGGACCTATAAATTTTGTCGGGGACGTCTTTTGAGAACGTTTTTCGGACACGTTAAATTGTATTATAATTATATAGTTTTTATATATTTATCAAATAATTGTCGAATTGAAGTATGACTTTAGTATTAGGATCTAAAGTGCGGTTTATTGGATTATTGGTGTAAGTTGATGTTGTAATTTGGACAATTGGATATTGTCGGGTTTAGCCAAAAACAAACGGGACTCTGCCCAATTTTCGTTAAAAATAAAGAATTTGGTTTCTACAACTTAGATGTCCTCAACATGGGTTGGGTTTAGATTTGAAACCGTAATGTTAGGGCACGATCCTAGTTATATTGTTGTTGATATTGACAACACTTGTTTGAACAATAGGAACCGTTTAGGATCGTTGCGCTCACTTGTTGTCAGTTGAGCTTGTGATCGCATTAGCTGGACTTGAGGTGAGTTTCACGACCCCATTTTAGCTTTTTAATGTTTTGTAAACATCGGGGGAGAAACATGCTTATACGACATATTTGAAAGAATGAAACATATTTGTTTACACTCTGGATAACATGAACATTTTGGTTTAACTCCTTGTGAGTTTCACGGCCCCTTTTAACTGTTTTCTATATTTGGGGGAAAAACATGTTAATTTCAAATGGTATGATAACTAGAAAACGAGAAACAAGCATCTGATTCCCTTGTGAGCATGAGTTAACACTAAAAGGTCCTCGGTATTTCGAACTATAACCATTAGCTATGGACTTAGCCGTAGATCGATATGAATAGTACTATTCGGGTTGACACCCCCAATCATGGTTAGTCGCGCTAACCACGACCAGCAGGGTCAAATGATTGCATATTAGGTCTTGTTTTTCTCATTGTTTAAAGGGACAATAGGCTGGGGCAAATTTCGAGAATTCGTTAAAGGTTTGGTTATAGGCTTATGCATCACATAATTCGTAAGTGCTAGCTAGACTTCGATGAATCAACCGCTAACTTGTTTTGTTTATCATATGCATAAAGTAAATTTCGTGCAAATGGTTTTTGTCAAAGGATTTCGCATAAATGGTTTTTGCCAATGGTATACGTACCAATGGTTTTGCCAGTCAATTTCGAGAAAAGGGTTCTGCCAATGGTATACGTACCAATGGTTTTGCCAGTAAAATTCGAGCAAAGGCTTCTGCCAATGGTATACGTACCAATGGTTTTGCCAGTAAATTTCGAGCAAAGGATTTTGCCAATGGTACCCGTACAAACAGTTTCGTCAAACGTTTTCGTGCAAATGGTTTTTGCCGAAGGATTTCGTATAAATGGTTTTTGTCAAACAGTTTCATACATATGGTTTTAACAAATGTATTCATTTAAAACCTGTGAACTCACCAACATTGCGTTGACATTTTTAAGCATGTTTCTTAGGTAATATATATACGGCACGGTTGGAATAGGTTAAACATTTGGATTAAGCCCTTAGAAGATGAAGACGCAGGGTGTTCGACATATTTAGAAGTCTTTGTTTAGCTTCCGCTGTTGTGTAATGTTACCAATTGTTACAACCTTAATTAATTTATTTATTTAATAAGTAAACAAATTTGGGGGTGTGACACATAGTTAAATATCATATATACCCAACAAAAACTAAAAATATCATAGATAACCAATTTAGATAATTTATTATTTTATTACTATTCTACCCTTATCAATCATATGATTTTTTGTAACCTAATTTTTTTTAATTTTATCAAATACGTAAATGATCACTCGTTCTCCTTATATTGATGGCGACTATCGTGATTCTCCAACCCCATTCAGAAGGCATCGATTCAGAAGAAATGATTGTAAGAAAGTTACAAAACGCTAATGTTATAAAAGAAAATTAGTAAAGTTATAAAAAAATGAGAAAAATTCAAAATAGTATTTTGAGAAAACTATTTTTTATGGTTAAATATAAAATTCTAAAGTTGAAAATGTGTAAATATGAAATTTCAATGTTAAAAATTGGTAAATATGAAATATTAAAGTTTGGAGAAATAAGGGTAAAATGGTAATCTTTTAAATGATTTTTAATGAAATAGGTATATATGATATTATTACATGTTTGTAAGGATATATATGATATTTTTAGTAATTGTTGGGTATATATGATATTTTTAGTAATTGTTGGGTATATATGATATTTTTCAAGTTTGTAAGCACATATATGAAATTGCCCCTATAATAAAAAAACTAAACGGTTTTGCCACTTGGTATCATCATATTCCATCTCACAAATTTTCCCCCTCAATATCACACTTTTATCCTCTATTTAATACTTTCATATATTTTTTTAAATTACATAAATAAACTTTGTCATCATTATTACCACTAACTCACATTTTTTAAAAATTATCATAAAAGTTAATATTTAAAAAAAATCAATAATTAAAAAAAAGAGATTTTAAAAAGCAAGTTTTAAAGGTTTATTATTAAAAAATTATTTTTTAAAATAAAAAAAAACAAGTTTTTTTTAATTTAACATATAAAATTTGAAAATACTACGTTTGTATATTAAATAAATATGTGTTAGAATAAAGATTACTAATCTTTAATTAGTAGTTTTTAATTAAATTTGATATTTATAAAGAAAATTTTTTATTTTGATTTATAAATTTTAATACTTAGTTTTTAATAAAATTAAGAAACTTGCAAATTTTTGTTTTTAAAAGTGTATTATCTTTTCAACTTTTGTTTTTAATGACAAGATTTTTTTTCGAAAAACATATTTACAAGTTTCAATTTTCATTTATTAGTTTTAAATTTATCATATTTAATTTTGAAATTTTAAAATATAATTATGTCAAAATATAAAGGAGTGGAATTTTTAAAATTTGGAGTTTTGAATTTAAATTTTGTTTGTTTTTTTTTATTATTTTTTTAATGAGAGATTTAGTATTAAAAGTTTAGCGAAAAAATGTATCGTATTAATTTTTTAATATTTTTTTAAAGTGGTTGTGAGTAAAGGAGACAAAAAAGGTAATGATAAAGTTATAAAAAAGTATTATTTAATTAAAAATTAGAGAGAAAATATAGTGATTTTTAGTGTAATTATAAAGATGGGGATAAAAAATCTGATGGTAATAGAGTTTGAACTCTAAACTCGGTATATTTAGCTTAAGATGGTTTTGTTTAAATTTTAATACAATAATTGTGTTGTATTAGTATATATGAAACACCTTACTTTTACTATATTAATTTATCAGAGTTTATTGTGGAAAACGGTCCCAGATTTTTAAAACCTTGTTACTAAAATAACACAGTTATATTTTATTATAATTATTATTTTACATAAAATATTACATCATGTAACATAGGTATTCTTCAACTCCGATCAGCCATGTCCTCAGGAAGCCTCATTCCACATGCTCTTAACCTGCAGTGTTGGAAAACGTTTTTGGATTAACTTATGCTAAGTAAGTACACTGCATCGTTTTATTTTATTATGAACCTTTTAGGTTCTTATTATTGTTCAAGTTTTCTAAGCTCTCGGCACCCCCGTGACCATCTCCGGACGTACCTCCGGTCACGTTGATGTGGCTTGTGTTTTAATATAAAAATATAAATAAATATATTTTTAAGATGATTTCACAAGATCAGGTTTTAAATTTATAAAATGATAATTAATTTAACTTAAAACACACACAATAGGCAAGTGTACCTATCGTAGCGTAGTATAGTTTAGGTAAAAACCAAGTATCGAACCATGGACACGGATTCCGTACTCAACCCTCGCTATTGTCTGAATAGAATAATAAGTTGAAAAATTGGTTTTATTTAAAAGGAAAAAAATTAAAAAGTTAAGAAATGTAATAAGAACTATTATTCTATTTAAATGTTACTCTGTTTGTTATCCCTTGTTAATTAATGTTGTATTTAAAGTAAGGTTGGTCATAGTTACTAGTACTAAACCTTTCAATATGGGAGTTAGTATTTCGTAACAGAACAGTGGATACGGTCGGCCAACTGTTCCTTAATGAATATAACGGTTGTTCAAAAGCACAAGGTTGACTATTAAAGTTTAAATATTTCATTTATGATTTTCGGGGGTTCATTACAAAGAATAAGACATCATATAACAATAATACAATATTCATTTGATAAATAATTCTAGGTCCAAAGCATCCTATGTGTTCATAACAAGTCTCATGCTAATGTACCTGAAATATGTAAGTGAATTGTCAACTAAAAATAGTTGGTGAGATACGAACGTTTTATCATAGTTTAACAAAGTTTTGAAAAGTATTACAATTTACTATGTCATGCATTCTATAAGTGTGAGAACAAAACATGTTAAACATTGTGCATATCAATCCTCCAACCAAGTTTAGGCATAACCTGAAGGTTACCCTTAAAAGTTTAAAGTTTAAATTCAGTAACAATCACCATGTGCTCCCCCCGATTGGTCAATCAATCTAGGTGGATTGGTCAAATACAATTGATCTAGCATTGTTACCATAGGCTTGATCAAAGTTAATGGATATGCTAGTATTAAGTCTAATTTAAGCATGCAAGTCTCAAGCATCACACAAGAATAAACATATAGGCATAGTTGTACAAGAATTGTATAGGTTTGGAAGTTTGTACATGTTTCACCCCAAGTTTATAAAGAATGTAAAACGAAAATGGGCTAAGTATACTCACCTGGATTGATGAAGAGTGTCCGACGAGATTAAATGTAGTATGACTTTGAGGGAGAATATCATCACAACGAGCCTAATGATAAAAGTATAAAATTCAAGTTTGATCCTATAAGTTTATGATAAGTATCTAGGATTCTAAGATTAACCAGGGTTCCAAATGGGAGACGAGAATGGTTTGTGTTTATAAAGCTTAAATCAATTTTTAATATAAGGTTTTTAAATGAATAACACAAAACTTGAATATCTAAGTTTAATAAGTTTATAGTTTAGAATAGTTAAAATAATTATCTAAAAGTCTTTATAATTATCAATTGCACAAGTTAAGTTATAATAATCTAAGATAGTTAAGTGTGGGACTAAATAATTATTGAAGTTTAACATTAATAATGTATAAATTATGGTTTAGGATTTATAATAATCATCTAAAGGCTAAATAATTATCAAGGATAGATAATAATTATTTAGAGAGTAAATAATTTCTAAAAGTAAATATTAATTACTTAAATCATAAATGATAATAATTATTTCAAGATTAAAATAATTATTAGGGATAAATAATAATCATTTAAAGAGTATATAATTATTTACTAGAAAAATTATTTTATCTTAGCAATATAAATCATTTAAGATTTATTAAAGAGTTTACGTATTAAACATTTACTTTACCAATTAAAGTGTAAATAAATAATGTTTATAAGTTTAAATAAATAATAAGTACTCATAAGTGTGTAAAATGTTTAAATAAAATTTTCTCATAAAGTTTATGTCCTAATTTTAAGTTTAAAGTTTAAATAAAAATATAAGTTTATATAATTTGTAAGCTTTATAAAATGTATAAGTTTGAAGTTAAATAAATTAAAGTTTCTATTTTTATAATTGTATACTCATTTTCTGTTTTATTTTCACTAAATAAACAAATAGGCCTTGGATTAAATAGATACAAATTTTATAAAAAACCGAAGTTTATAAGACTTCGGTTATTTATAAAAGTTATATAAGTTTTAAAAGTTGATAAATTTAAATTAGAGAATCAAGAACTTCTTTAATTCATAAATAAAATTAAGTTTACAATAAATAGTTTCCATATAAGTTTTACAAAAGTTTAAAAGTGTATTTTTTTTATACGGTTTTTAAGTATTTAAAACTATTTAAAGAATTAACTTTTTATAAGTTTTAATTAAGTTTAAATAAATAAAATGTTTCTAGAATGTAAAAGTATAAATAAAAATTGGATTCAAGTTTATAAATGTATAACACAATTTATAAAAATTACTAAAAGTTTAAAACTATTTTAAAAAGGCTAAAAAAATAAAAAGGGCAAAACTCGGGTTGGCCGGATTCGAACCCGGGCCACCCGAGTCGCACACACACGCCTTTAACCACCCGACTACGGGTCTCGTTAAGTTTAAACCCGGAAAAGAAAATAGTTAAACAGATTCTGAATTCGTCCCTAATCCCATATGAACCCTAGAATCCCAATCCGTAAATACGAATCGATAACCCCTCTGTCATTGCAATTTGACAGAGGGCTTTTGTTCCTTGGATGAAAACGAGCAGAATAGCCATGAGAATTACCTGGAATGGTGCTGAAACGAGTGAGAATGGTTCGAGCTTTCTTCGCGACTGACCACGGATCCAAATGGCGATTGAAGGTACGATTTGATGAAATTGGGTGTTGGAGTGTGATGTCGTTGGGTTGTAAGGACTAGTATTTGTACTCAATTTCATCATTTAATGGTGAATTAGGTGGGGAGATTACGGTTGAGCTTAACAAGTTGAATTTCGAATTTTGCGGCCGTTAAAGTCGAAATTAGACATTGAAATTTCTTGGGTTACGATCGCATGCGCGAAAGGAACCCGAGGTTCATCGAATTTGGACGGGAAACGTGTTTTTTGAATAAAACGAGCTCAAAACCGGTCGCTGAGGGGTTCGAACCCGCGACTGGTTTCCGGATCTGGAAGTTTGAGATAACTGCATGACAGGTCCTGCAGTTTCAAGTCTTTAACCTTTTATGTTTAAAACATAAGATTAAGTTTAAAACAAGTTCCAAGATTGGCAGCTTTGGTCCCTAGACTTTTATAGAAATAAATATGTTTTTATTTTATAAAGCTAAATAAGTTTTTTATAAGTTTTATACTTTCTTTATTATTTTATAATTTTATAAAATAATTTATAAGATTTATAGTTTATATGTTTAAGTATTAGAAGTGAGTTTATTAATTATTATTTATATAATTATAAACCAATAAAGCTTTAAGAATTTAATACATAATTATATATATATATACTTTTAAATAAGTCTCATATATATATATATATATATATATATATATATATATATATGTCTCAAGCTTAAATGTTTTTCCTTAACTATAAGTTTGAGATAACTGCATGACATGTCCCTGCTGTTTCAAGTCTTTAACCTTTTATGTTTAAAACATAAGATTACGTTTAAAACAAGTTCCAAGATTAGCAGCTTTGGTCCCTAGACTTTTATAGAAATAAATATGTTTTTATTTTATAAAGCTAAATAAGTTTTTTATAAGTTTTATACTTTCTTTATTATTTTATAATTTTATAAAATAATTTATAAGATTTATAGTTTATATGTTTAAGTATTAGAAGTGAGTTTATTAATTATTATTTATATAATTATAAACCAATAAAGCTTTAAGAATTTAATACATAATTATATATATATATATATACTTTTAAATAAGTCTCCTATATATATATATATGTATATATATATATATATGTCTCAAGCTTAAATGTTTTTCCTTAACTATATATTAATTAAATTTATATTTATTGTTTAAGGAAATAGTTTTAATATGGATTCGAGTTTTAAATTAATAATACATGCAAAGGTTGAGGAAAAGATATGTCGGAAAATCCTGGATATTACAGTTTCCCCTACTTTAGAAAATTTCGTCCCAAAGTTAAAGTAGAAGGGTCTAGTTCATGATTTAAGTCTATGGTACGCACAGGATAAAGAGAAAGATACTTTGCGTTCCCGAATAAACTCTGGTTTACGTTTAGAATTCTAAATGGAATGTAATGATAAGATTACGTTCGAGTTTCTAAGTTTCACAGCTCATGATTGCCAGAAGTTTCTCTAAAAAGCATATGGTTTCATCGATGTATATGAGGATTCAGTCTTCAGAAATGTACTCAAGAGAAGAACCGCTGAATTATCATTCAGAATCCAAAGTGAGATGCATCACTCAGAATGGGTTCGATGATAATTTGATAATATGGGTTTGTAGTCTAATATGTCTAAGGATTTGTCACGGTACCTAAGTTTCGTTTCTACCCTTTTACGATAGGTCTTAGATCATAGCACAAGACAGAAGTTACTATGCCTTTCCATGCGTTGATTTTCATATTTACGTGTGCACCCGTAAGTATTCGAATTGTCGCATAGTCCGCATAGATCCTTCCGTTTGTGTGTGGATCAAGAGAGAGTACAAGAATTTGTTTAGCTCATAACTATCATTTTCACGTAAGAGTAGTTATCAATTAACGGAGTCCCTAGAGGGAAACGTCAATCAGTAACTAAAGAGTAATGATGTGGCATGACTTAGAGTTTCAAGCTTCATCGCGTTTGAACAAGAATACCTCAAACTTTGAGTAGTTTAAAGTCTTTCATCTTCCTCGTGTTTGAACAAGAATACGTCAAACTTTGAGTAGTTTAAAGTCTTTCATCTTCCTCGTGTTTGAACAAGAATACGTCAAACACCGGGTAGCTTTAAAGTCTTCCAGTTTTCCAACCTGGGTGAACAGAGTGTGTGATCACGCTTTGAGTATAAGGTGATCACTTCGATACTCTGGTGCTCATGAGACGTGTGGGAAAGTTTTCGTAATAGGATCAACTGTTATACGTTCCTTATTCCTATATAGGAGATTCTGGTTGTTTAAGGAGACCAGATGGATGTCAATGTTTGGTTTTGATTCGAAGGTAAGTGAGGTACTTTGCTATAGTGAGCAATGTCCTTCTTTATGCTAGTTTCTAGTATTGAGCATTCAGGATGAAACGGGTAACAAGTCTTATAAGTTTTATTTAAGATGAACGTACAAAAGTTTTCAAGGTCAGGAATCCGGATATGAGTTAGGAAGCAAAGTAAGTCATTTGATCTTAAGTTTTAAATTGAAGTTAAGCTTTACATGACCTTTCGCTGCACATGCTTCCTTCGGTGATTTAGAAGGTGTTGAGCTCTAAGGATACAAGTTTGAATGTCGTATTAACTTTTGTAACAAGGTGGGCCCCTCTAGACTTTAAAGTTTTGATTTTTACAGTAAAGTGTACTTTGTGTATACGTAAGTGTATTGTTTTTCACCGGTAAAGTGTGCTTGGGTTTTGACTCTCGTTGTGGTTTATGGCGAATCTTTTATGTAGCAGTATTCATTTCTTTCACGAGAAAAGTCTTCTACTGTAAGATAACGAGAAAATTTTGATAGTATTTATAGAAGTGTGTTCCAAGAATAACTGATCTTGTTTTGCGAAAGTTATTTGTAGCTCATCCTTGTTTGTGTATAGATGAGATGTTAAAAGAATATTGAGTTAGACAAAGGATTGGTAGTTATAAGGACTTCTCAAGAGACAAGTATGATTAACAAGTAGTTAGTTTAGCCAAGTTTTGGAAATGATAGATCTTTAAGGGTCATAGTTGACCAAGATAAAGGGTTCATAAGTCATGTTGTTCTAAAAGGACTTCTTCAAAACAGCATGCTTGTTCAAAGTTTATTCTTCAATTATATGCACCACTTAGGGTTTGATAACTTAATATATATATATATATATATATATATATATATATATATATATATCGTTGTTAATTAACTCAGATATTAAGATAAATTGTTTTCGATGAATGTGTTGGATAGAGGGGTTAAGTTGTAGTGGGAAATGGGAGGTCTTTGTCAAGTTAATAAGTGATAACAATTGAACTTCAAAATAAACTTTCATTAAGTGCTTCAAAATTGGGACTTCTAGTCCCTACATAAGACATTTGTTCTTAAACGAAAAATTAAAAACAAGGAAAATAGAGGCTTCATTTACGCCTAGATAACTCTCCACTAGGAAGCAGATGAGTACTACGACAAGAACCGCTAGGGTCACCCGAATGGCAAACCTAGCCTCATCCCTAGTGGTTTCGGTACGACACTCAAGGATCTCCCTGTCTTCCTCCAAGGTCGTGATCTTATCCTCCTGGATCCACATTTGATTTGCCAGGTCGTCGATCCATTGATTTAGCAGGTCATGTCGTATTCTATGCTCCATTTCCCGCCTCATAAATTCCGCAGTTCCCACAAACTGGGGAATATTAGGTACCGGGATTCCCATCGCCACAGTAGGCGTCCCGGCATGCCTAGCCCTTAGGGTAGGGTCAGGTGCTAAATACGGGTCCCTTGGTGGGGATGAGAACCAACGATGAAGATGGGGTGCTTGGAAATGATTCCTCGAAGGGGATGGTCCAGATGCTCCGTATCTCGGACCAGGGTTTCTAGTCCAATTAGCGTTTAGATCAATTCTTGCCCTAGCAGTAGGATAGGAGGTTGGCTGATACACCGGTGACTCGCTGCTCTCTTCACGGTTAGACTCTCCTCTAGGGCGGTACACGGGTGAGGGATGTGAGTGTGAGTCCATTGCCTAGTAAGAGAAAGAACAGGAAGAAGTTTGTAAGTAAGTTTATTTAAATATGTTCAAAGTTTATTATTCATAATACCGAGTCATCACAATAATAGTTTAAGAATGGTTCTTGACTTGAAATTGAGGTGTTCAGAAAAGGAGATTCCCGGAAAAAGGGGGTGGGTCACAATGACTCACTTAAGTACCCTATTTCCCTAGCCAAAACTCTTCATGGGCCTACGACTTCTTTCAGTCATTACTTGCTATTGCCTGGGCTTATGGTATCATGATAGGGTTTATTGTGGGCTTTGAGTCCTCAAATGTGGGGTTTATTCATTCTAGCGGGCTTCTTTCTCTTGGGGGGAAAACAAGTAGGTTCCTAAATTCTTTTTAATGTTTTTTTTAGGCCAAGAAGATGTTAAGTTTTGTTTACAAAGGATGGTGATGTGTGTAAGTTTTTTTTTTTTGAACGTATGAAGATTTTAGGGATGTATAAAAGTGTTATCCAATGAAGTTTAGGTAGGTAATATGAAGATAGGGATGAACATAAGAGTTCTTAAGCATCATAGGATTGTGAGGTTTGTAGGGTAGTATATGTATATATATATATGTATATGGTTTTAAATATTGTACCTTCGGGATTTGGAGTCGAGTATTTAACTATGATGAGTTGGTATGTGACAATTTATGAGGGGAAAGAACATAAGGTTCATAGAGTAAGGATTACAGATGTGGATTTGAAATCACGAAGTATAAGCATATAGATGGTACCCATTTAGTGGATATTACTAAATAGGCACTTTGACACATCAAGAGTAATTCAAATTCACTAACGTTTTGAAAAGTTATACATTCCTATAAGTGAACACTCATCCCAAGAAATCTCATGAAAGCATACGGGTCCATCGGTTGATTTGGATTTGTACGAAATGCTTTCCTCGATATATTTTCTCAGAATACAGGCATTCACTCTTCCGGTCCGCACAAGTTCTCTACGTTGTTTAGAACTTGAATATTCTTGACGAGAGTTAGTTAGTTTTGAGTAGACTTGAAGTCCAAGATTATGATCCCGACGTAGTAGATTCTTGCAACACGTAAGTAGATAAGAGTTCAAGTATGAGTATTCACGTATAAGGTTTAAGGTTTAAAAATAAACTAGAGAGGAGTGTTCCTAGTATAGGACACGAGATAACTCGTGTTTGGGTCTCCTAAGTTATAGTCTAGGTCATGTGTCTAATAACCTAATTCCCTATAACCAAGGCTCTGATACCAATCTGTCACACCCCGACCGACGGCGGATTATACGTCGGGGCGGACGCGGTTGTTTAAAAGCACAAGGTTGATTATTAAAGTTTAAATATTTCATTTATGATTTTCGGCGGTTCATTACAAAGAATAAGACATCATATAACAAGAATACAATGTTCATTTGATAAATAATTCTAGGTCCAAAGCATGCTATGTGTTCATAACAAGTCTCAAGCTAGTGTACCTGAAACATGTAAGTAAACTGTCAACTAAAAATAGTTGGTGAGATACGAATGTTTTATCATAGTTTAACAAAGTTTTGAAAAATATTACAATTTACTATGTCATGCATTCTATAGTATAAGTGTGAGAACAAAACATGTTAAACATTGTGCATATCAATCATCCAACCAAGTTTAGACATAACCCGAAGGTTACCCTTAAATGTTTAAAGTTTAAATTCAATAACAATCACCATGGGCTCCCCCCGTATGGTCAATCAATCTGGGTTGATTGGTCAAATACAATAGATCTATCATTGTTACCATAGGCTTAATCAAAGTTAATGGATATGCTAGTATTAAGTCTAATTTAAGCATGCAAGTCTCAAGCATCACACAAGAATAAGCATATAGGCATAGTTATATAAGAATTTTATAAGTTTGGAAGTTTGTACATGTTTCACCCCAAGTTTATAAAGATTGTAAAACTAAAATGGGCTAAGTATACTCACCTGGATTGATGAAGAGTGTCTGACAATATTAAATGTAGTAAACTTTGAGGGAGAATATCCTCACAACGATCCGAAGGATACAAGTCTAAAATTTAAGTTTGATCCTATAAGTCTATATTAAGTATTTAGGATTCTAAGATTGACTAGCGTTCCAAATGGGAGACAGGAATGGTTTGTGTTTATAAAGCTTAAATCAATTTTTAATATAAGGTTTTTAAATGAATAACACAAAACTTGAATATCTAAGTTTAATAAGTTTATAGTTTAGAATAGTTAAAATAATTATCTAAAAGTCTTTATAATTATCAATTGCACAAGTTAAGTTATAATAATCTAAGATAGTTAAGTGTGGGACTAAATAATTATTGAAGTTTAACATTAATAATATATAAATTATGGTTTAGGATTTATAATAATCATCTAAAGGCTAAATAATTATCAAGGATAGATAACAATTATTTAGAGAGTAAATAATTTCTAAAAGTAAATATTAATTACTTAAATCATAAATGATAATAATTATTTCAAGATTAAAATAATTATTAGGGATAAATAATAATCATTTAAAGAGTATATAATTATTTACAAGAAAAAATATTTTATCTTAGCAATATTAATCATTTAAGATTTATTAAAGAGTTTACGTATTAAATATTTACTTTACCAATTAAAGTGTAAATAAATAATGTTTATAAGTTTAAATAAATAATAAGTACTCATAAGTGTGTAAAATGTTTAAATAGAATTTTCTCATAAAGTTTATGTCCTAATTTTAAGTTTAAAGTTTAAATAAAAATATAAGTTTATATAATTTGTAAGCTTTATAAAATGTATAAGTTTGAAGTTAAATAAATTAAAGTTTCTATTTTTATAATTGTATACTCATTTTCTGTTTTATTTTCACTAAATAAACAAATAGGCCTTGGATTAAATAGATACAAATTTTATAAAAAACCGAAGTTTATAAGACTTCGGTTATTTATAAAAGTTATATAAGTTTTAAAAGTTGATAAATTTAAATTAGAGAATCAAGAACTTCTTTAATTCATAAATAAAATTAAGTTTACAATAAATAGTTTCCATATAAGTTTTACAAAAGTTTAAAAGTGTATTTTTTTATACGGTTTTTAAGTATTTAAAACTATTTAAAGAATTAACTTTTTATAAGTTTTAATTAAGTTTAAATAAATAAAATGTTTCTAGAATGTAAAAGTATAAATAAAAATTGGATTCAAGTTTATAAATGTATAACACAATTTATAAAAATTATTAAAAGTTTAAAACTATTTTAAAAAGGCTAAAAAAATAAAAAGGGCAAAACTCGGGTTGGCCGGATTCGAACCCGGGCCACCCGAGTCGCACACACACGCCTTTAACCAACCGACTACGGGTCTCGTTAAGTTTAAACCCAGAAAAGAAAATAGTTAAACAGATTCTGAATTCGTCCCTAATCCCATATGAACCCTAGAATCCCAATCCGTAAATACGAATCGATAACCCCTCTGTCATTGTAATTTGACAGAGAGCTTTAGTTCCTTGGATGAAAACGAGCAGAATGGCCACGAGAATTACCTGGAATGGTGCTGAAACGAGTGAGAATGGTTCGAGCTTTCTCCGCGACTGACCAAGGATCCAAATGGCGATTGAAGGTACGATTTGATGAAATTGGGTGTTTAGGGTGTTGGAGTGTGATGTCGTTGGGTTGTAAGGACTAGTATTTGTCCTCAATTTCATCATTTAATGGTGAATTAGGTGGGGAGATTACGGTTGAGCTTAACGAGTTGAATTTCGAATTTTGCGGCCGTTAAAGTCGAAATTAGACATTGAAGTTTCTTGGGTTACAGTCGCATGCGCGAAAGGAACCCGAGGTTCATCGAATTTGGACGGGAAACGTGTTTTCTGAATAAAACGGGCTCAAAACCGGTCGCTGAGGGGTTCGAACCCGCGACTGGTTTCCGGATTTGAAAGTTTGAGATAATTGCATGACCGTCCCTGTAGTTTCAAGTCTTTAACCTTTTATGTTTAAAACATAAAATTAAGTTTAAAACAAGTTCCAATATTGGTAGCTTTGGTCCCTGGACTTTTATAGAAATAAATATGTTTTTATTTTATAAAGCTAAATAAGTTTTTATAAGTTTTATACCTTCTTTATTATTTTATAATTTTATAAAACAATTTATAAGATTTATAGTTTATATGTTTAAATTTTAGAAGTGAGTTTATTAATTATTATTTATATAATTATAAACCAATAAAGCTTTAAGAATTTAATACATATTTATATATATATATACTTTTAAATAAGTCTCCTATATATATATATATGTCTCAAGCTTAAATGTTTTTCCTTAACTATATATTAATTAAATTTATATTTATTGTTTAAGGAAATAGTTTTAATATGGATTCGAGTTTTAATTTAATAATACGTGTAAAGGTTGAGGAAAAGATATGTCGGAAAATCCTGGATATTACACTAGCGGCGTATCCACCACCCTTTAATATCTCATGAATACTCCTTTGCTTAAGATTAAGCGTTTCTTATCATATATTTAGTAGCATGACTTCCTCATGCTTTTATCCCATTTTCATCCTAATTACTCGTAAAGGCGTCTCTATGATGTATTAAAGAGGTTTATATATAGGGTGTACGAGCAGTGTATCCACCACCCCTATAATATATCACGGATGTTCCTTTATTTAGAATTAAGCCCTCCCTTATTTATACTTATTATATATTGTAAACTGGGGTGATTATTGTCACACCCCTCCAAGGCGGAAACGCGAGGCGCGACGTTTATGGTTTCCAAAGCATATGATTACCGCAAACACATACATGATAAATGGATACATAAACAAATTTAAAGTTTTACATTACAAAAATGTAATCAGAGTTTACAAAAAGTTAAGATTTCACAAATATGACTCAATTTAATGAGTTATACAGGGGAAATCCTCCTTGAGTAGTATCCATCGTGCATGCATGTAATCTACATTGCTAACCTTGTAATCACGTTCAATTACCTGAAAAACATACTTAAAATCGTCAACACGAAGTTGGTGAGTTCACAGGTTTAATCAAATTGTTCTTTGTAAACTTCGTTTGTTCATAAATAGTTCAGTTGTATGTGATAAACAGAATAAGAATTGTTGACCCATTTGTAAACTAGCTAGGAATACAAATAATATGTTCATACATGAGGCGTAACCAAACCATGACATGTGTGAGCCCCTATAATCGTTATCAGGTTCTATGCGGCCATAAATCCTCCAGATTGTGGTTAGCGCGACTAACCATGTCCGGGAGACGTCACTCTCCATAGTACTATTCATAGGACCCTAGGCTATTGTTAATGGTTACTATGTTGTTCCAGGGGACTTTAGCGGCCTCCAATGTGTTGTTCTCATCCCATGTAAACATAAAGTCGTGTCTTATTCTCTTGTTATCCCATAAAATAGAAGTATGTTCTTCCCCCAAATATTAGAAAACAGTAAAAAGGGGCCGTGAAACTCACCTGGAGTTTGTGTAAACTTGTAATAATACTTGTTGTAGTCAACCTTGACTATTCGTACCCTAGATACCAAGGGTAAATTGTGTTAAGACCGATCGTCTTATATTTGCAAATTGTTCACCGACTTTGTAAATCTGGTCGTTTTTGTTTAAATATTTCTTTAGTTATTCAACACTTGTTTTGTTATAAAAACATATCTTAGTTACTGCCCAAAGGGGACTGACACAGGTATCGAAACTACCTAGTTTTGATTGGGCAAATGAGTATCGAAACTACTTAGTTTCGATTGAGTAATCAGGTGTCGAAACTTCCTAGTTTCGATTGAGTAGTTTGGTATCGAAACAATCTAGTTTCGATTGAGTAGGTGTTATCGAAACAACCTAGTTTCGATTGTCAAGAAGGGTATCGAAACTACCTAGTTTCGATTGAGCAATATGTATCGAAACTACTTAGTTTCGATTGAACAATTAGTATCGAAACTCCTAGTTTCGATTGAGTATAGGTATCGAAACTACTTGTTTCGATTGAGTTAACTGGTATCGAAACTCCTAGTTTCGATTACTGGACTTCTGTTTGACAGAATTAGTCCTGCATATTTATGTTTTAAAACTTGAATTTGACACACTTTTCTTGTTATCTTGCTTGCGATTTGAACATTTTGTATGCTTAAATACGGTTTTAAAGAAAATAAAGTGGATAGTATTGAGTTTTTACCTTAAAACCGAGATGAAGATGATGAAAGAAAACAGAGAAAAGTCTTGAATCTTCTGTTAAACTTTCTTTAGAAACACTCGAATCTCCTTAAAACACCGAATCGTGGTAAGTTTTGCCTTAAAACTTGGTTTCGATTTTGAAGAGAAATGAAGAAGTTTGCCGTATGAAAATGTGAGATAAAAGGGTTTGTGAGAGTTTTGATTGAGGAGAGTATGGTTTTTGTCTGAGTTTTTGCAATATGAGGTATGGGTTAATTTGACAATATGGTAAATGGGACGTGAGATTGGGGATGGTTTTCTCTGCACTTCGGCCGAGAAGTCAAAAGTGAATTGAGTGTTAATAATTGGATTTAAGTATTAGATTATTATTATTTAGAGTTTCACATGGGTAATTAAATTCGGTTTATACTGGTATGTGCACCGGTAACTCCCAGAATTACCAAAAATTTAGAATGAGACCATGCACGATCTTTGTTAGACCTTAATGTCCTTGTTTGTGAAATTACGTAAATCACAAAAATAATTATAATGTAAACTCGTTTAATACATGTACGGATATTGACCTGAAATGTCGGGTGTCACATTCTCCCCTTGTTAAAAGGATTTCGTCCCGAAATTCAATTCGTGTCCTCTTGAACTAGTGTATCCTTAAACAAGGACGGGTATTTTGTTTTCATTTGGTCCTCTCGTTCCCATGTATACTCTGGACCACGTTTTGAGTTCCAACGTACTTTAACCAGTTTGATACGACTACGTCTCAGCTTTTGAACTTTCCAATCCGAAATCTCATCGGTTCCTAGATGAAATGAAGTTTATCGTCAATGTGAATCTCGTCAGGCGGTATGATCAATGTCTCGTCTGATAGACACTTTTTGAGATTTGACACATGAAATGTATCGTGTACATTGCTTAGTTCTTGTGGCAACTTGAGCTTGTAAGCTACAGGGCCAACCCTAGCCAGTATTTCAAATGGACCAACGTATCTAGGGTTGAGCTTACCACGGTTACCAAACCTTGCAACACTTTTCCATGGTGAGACTTTTAACATTACTCGGTCACCAATTTGAAATTCTAATGGTTTCCGTCTGTTATCAGCATAGCTCTTTTGTCTGTCGCGGGTAGCTTTCAGATGGTCCTTAATTTTGAAGATCTTATCAGTGGTTTCCTGGACAATCTCAGGGCCTGTCAAATGTTTTTCACCAACTTCCGCCCAACATAGCGGTGAGCGGCATTTACGACCATATAAAGCTTCAAACGGAGCTGCCTTAATGCTCGTGTGGTAGCTGTTATTGTAGGAAAACTCTGCTAATGGTAAGTGAGTATCCCAATTACCTCCGAAATCAATTACACACGCACGGAGCATATCTTTTAATGTTTGAATGGTCCTTTCGCTTTGACCATCTGTTTGTGGGTGATATGCCGTGCTCATGTCAAGACGTGTGCCCATGGCTTCTTGTAATGATTTCCAGATTCTAGACACGAATCTGCTGTCTCTATCAGAGATAATAGAAATTGGCACTCCATGCCTAGCCACAAGTTCCTTGATATAAAGCTTTGCAAGTTTCTCGGTTTTATCCATCTCCTTGATAGGTAGGAAATGAGCTGATTTTGTCAAACGATCGACAATTACCCATATGGTATCATAACCACCAGATGTCCTGGGTAATTTCGTGATGAAATCCATAGAAATCTGTTCCCATTTCCATTGGGGAATTTCGGGTTGTTGTAATAAACCAGACGGTTTCTGATGTTCGGCTTTTACTTTTGAACATGTTAAGCACTTACTGATATATGTGGCAATATCTCGTTTCATATTGGGCCACCAATATAATTCTTTTAGATCCTTATACATCTTATCTGAACCTGGGTGAATGGAGTACCTGGACTTGTGGGCTTCGTCCATAATTAACTCCCGTAAGTTACCAAAACGTGTCACCCAAATTCTATTCATGAAGTATAAAGTGTCATCTGACTTAGACTCCAATTGCTTTATCATTCCTCGTAAAGCTTCATTCTGAATGTTTTCTTCTTTGATTGCCTCTTGTTGTGCCATCCGAATTTGAGTCGTGAGACTCGTATGAATTGTCAATTCTAGGGCACGAACACGGAGTGTTTTAACTCGTTCCTTGCGACTTAAGGCGTCTGCTACGACATTGGCTTTTCCGGGATGGTACTTGATATCACAATCATAGTCGTTTAGTAGTTCTACCCAACGACGTTGTCTCATGTTAAGTTCTTTTGATCAAAGATATGCTGGAGACTTTTGTGATCAGTAAAGATAGTGCATCTTGTACCGTAAAGATAATGTCTCCAAATCTTGAGTGCAAACACAACTGCACCCAACTCCAAGTCATGGGTCGTATAATTCTTTTCGTGTACTTTTAGTTGTCGTGAGGCATATGCGATGACTTTGTCTCTTTGCATTAACACACAACCAAGTCCTTGGTGTGATGCATCGCAGTATACGACAAAATTGTCGATTCCCTCAGGAAGGGATAAGATCGGTGCACTACATAGCTTCTGCTTCAGTAATTGGAAAGCTGACTCCTGCTTGTCACTCCAATCATACTTCTTTTCTTTCTGGGTTAATGTGGTTAGAGGCAAGGCTATTTTTGAAAAATTCTCCATGAATCGTCTGTAATAACCGGCCAAACCCAAAAAATTGACGTACTTCTGTCGGAGTCTTTGGTGCTTCCCAGTTTTTGATTGCTTCAATTTTTGATGGATCAACGTGAATTCCTTTCTTGTTAATGACATGTCCAAGAAAATGCACTTCTCGGATCCAAAACTCACACTTAGAGAATTTAGCGTAAAGATTCTCGTTTCTGAGTAGTTCTAATATTAATTTTAGGTGATGTTCATGATCCTCCTTAGTTCGTGAATATATTAATATGTCATCGATAAACACAATCACGAATTTATCCAAGTATGGCTTGCACACGCGGTTCATGAGATCCATGAAGACAGCTGGTGCGTTTGTCAAACCAAATGGCATAACTAGGAACTCGTAGTGTCCGTAACGAGTCCTAAATGCCGTCTTTGGTACATCTTCTTCTTGGATTCTTAGTTGATGATACCCTGACCGTACATCAATTTTTGAATAGAAGCTAGAACCTTGTAGTTGATCGAACAAATCATCTATTCGAGGAAGTGGGTATCGGTTTTTGATTGTAAGCTTGTTTAATTCTCGGTAATCAATACACATCCTAAAGGTTCCATCCTTTTTCTTTACAAATAGGACCGGAGCTCCCCAAGGTGAGAAACTCGGTCTTATGAAACCTTTATCAAGCAACTCTTGGAGTTGATTTGATAATTCCTGCATTTCAGAAGGTGCTAATCGATACGGTGATCGCGCAACTGGTGCGGCTCCTGGTACCAAGTCGATTCGGAATTCGACTTGCCTCGGTGGTGGTAATCCAGGTAAGTCTTCAGGAAAAACTTCAGGATAATCCTTAACGATTGGTATATCCTCAAGTCGACGTTCCTTGGGTTTCTTCTCGACGACGTGAGCCAGGAATACGCAATAGCCTTTACGTAGATACTTACGAGCTTTCATGTAGTTTATCATCCTTAATGTTACTCCACGCTTCTCACCTTGAATCGAAAGAACTTCTCCGTTCGGGAGTGGGATTTGGACAATCTTCTCAAAACAAACAATCTCGGCATGATTCTTTGACAACCAATCTATGCCAATAACAACGTCAAAGCTTCCTAAATCAACAGGTAACAGATCTATACCAAATGTGTGGTTTTTAAGACATAAGGTACAACCTTGAATGACCTCTCCGGTATTAATTAATTTTCCGTTCGCTAATTCAATTGTATACTTTTGTTCTAGTTTGCTGGGCTTAATACCGAGTAGGGACTTAAAGTCATTTGACACAAAACTCATATCAGCACCCGTATCGAAAAGTATAGAGGCATAGTGATTATTTATCGGGAACGTACCAGTGACAATGTTCGGATCTTGTCGTGCGTCACCAGCCCCCATCACAAATGCTCTTCCACGGGCCTGATTGTCGTTTCGGTTCTTCAACTTTGGACAGTCTTTTCTGAAGTGCTTTGGATCTCCACACTCAAAGCATCCCTGATTCATCCTTTCTGTTCCTGGGTTGACTTTTCCTGCTACTTGATTTATCTTATTAGGGTTCGCATTGCTCCTACAGTCATGGGCTAGATGTCCATACTTTTTACATTTTCCACATTGGGTACACTTTCCATTGTGATGATATCCACACTTGTCACACCTTGGTCGTGCTCCAAGGTATCCATTTTGTTCCACAGTGTTGGCGACAAAGGCTTTCATAGTTTCAGGTCTCTTGTAAATTTGATTCTTGTTTTGATTAATTGGTTTTCCAAACCATTTCCTCTTTTCTCCAGATTTTCCTTCTTCGGTCTCCTTCTTTCCAAACAAACAATCACGTACAACATTATCCCTCAGCTTGAAAGCTAGAGTTATGGCGCTCTTGGCATCCATAGGGTTCGATGAAGTCACCAGACTTCGGATTTGAGGTGCGAGACCCCACAAGTATCTTTCAACTTTCTTGTATTCTGGGGTGACCATGTGTGGAACCAAACTTGCTAATTCATTGAATCGCTCAGTGTAACCAGCAACATCATATCCTATCATCTGTAAATTCCACATTTCAGATTCGATCTTTTGCAACTCATTTCGAGGACAGTATTCCTCGATCATCATGGCTTTTAGGTCTTCCCATGACAACTCATATGATGTCTGCCTTCCCAAAGTCTTTACTTGTGAATTCCACCAAGTTAAAGCTTTATCAGTGAGTGAGCATGTAGAATACTTCACCATGCAGTCAGCGGTGCATTCACTAATATCAATCACCGATTCCATCTTCTCTATCCATCTCATTAGTCCAACTGCACCCTCGGTGCCATTGAAGTTACGGGGTTTGCAAGATAGAAAGGCCTTGTAGAAGCACTTCCTAATTGGAGCATCTGTAGAATTACAAGTCATAACGTCATTAATTCGGATCATGACTAGGTGTTACGGCTTATTTATTCTATTACCTCCGGAACCTCCGGAACCTCCAGAACCTCCAGCTGTACCGCTACCTCCTGCACCCCCTCCGCCGGTACCACTGCCGTTTCCTCCTCCACTATTTCGGTTTGCCTCATACTGTTGCATAGCAGCAGCTACTCGTTGTGCTATGAGTTGTTCAACATTTGGAGAAATTGTCTCGTTGTTGTCACCAGTAGTGTTACGGGTTGTCCTACGCTTAGGTGCCATGACGTTCTTTCTAATCATGTTAATTAAAAAGAAACAACATTATATAAAAATAATGATAGATCATGACATAAGGATACAACAACATCAAACGTAAACAACTATCATTACAACATAAACCATTACATACATAGTCAAAACATACATAGTACATTGTTCCCAAAAGATAAGGATACAAAAAGGATGGGTTCACATGACCTCATCAGTACTAAAGTTTCAAACTACTTAATGTACTACGGGCACAACCCGTCCATACTAGGTTTAAAAGAAGAAGTGGGAGTACAATCCAATCATCATGGCAAGTCCCGCCATGACAAAGCTAGCTCTCGCCATAAATTCTGCAGCCAACGTCCTTTCTTCCAGCGCCTCCACCATGTCTCGGACCGTAACAGTGAACTGCCAGTCCATGTCAGCTCTCAAATCTAGATAGTTTGTGGCACCCTGTATATCTCGGGTGTGGTCTTCCAGAGTCTGAACTCGAGATCCGAGCCCTTGACGAAGTCGCGTGGCTGCATCCCCATGTGCCCGAATATCGTCTAGGAGATCATCAAGACGCTCCTCATGTGTACGAACGCGAGCTACCAAGGTAGGCATAGTGAGCTCTATGGCTTCCCCAGTGTGGGGTAGGGATGTTGGGGAGTTAGAAGACTCTCCGATCTCAAAGGTAAATGGGATGCTCTCCATCTCCCTCCATCTTGCCAAGGTACTGGGCATCCAACGGATAGTTCCCACAGTAGGGTGGTAACAGGGTCGTTTCCTAGATGGTTCCTCATTAGTCTCCAAGTCCTTCGGGTCACGGGCTGCTAGAGTCCTTTTGCGTAGAAGTCGAAACTTCTTCCTAGCACTTTGCACCTTAACTGGTCCTCCGCTTTTCTTTCGGTATACGATAGGCGGTTCTCCCAAGGCGACATTAGGTGGTGTGGAGCTACGGGTTCGTACTCGATTTTTGGGACGTGAGGCGGAAAGTTCCTCGTTTGATTCAGTGTCAGAGACGGGATCAGAATGTGAATGTGACGACATGCTTGTGACTACAATATCCATATGACAAAATGACTGGTTATGCAATGAAAACGTTTTAGTGAGTCATTTAGATTATAGACTAGGTTCCAATTTAGATTCCTAGTTCACTATATTCAATGGCTCTGATACCAAGCTGTCACACCCCGCCAAGGCGGAAACGCGAGGCGCGACGTTCATGGTTTCCAAAGCATATGATTACCGCAAACACATACATGATAAATGGATACATAAACAAATTTAAAGTTTTACATTACAAAAATGTAATCAGAGTTTACAAAAAGTTAAGATTTCACAAATATGACTCAATTTAATGAGTTATACAGGGGAAATCCTCCTTGAGTAGTATCCATCGTGCATGCATGTAATCTACATTGCTAACCTTGTAATCACGTTCAATTACCTGAAAAACATACTTAAAATCGTCAACACGAAGTTGGTGAGTTCACAGGTTTAATCAAATTGTTCTTTGTAAACTTCGTTTGTTCATAAATAGTTCAGTTGTATGTGATAAACAGAATAAGAATTGTTGACCCATTTGTAAACTAGCTAGGAATACAAATAATATGTTCATACATGAGGCGTAACCAAACCATGACATGTGTGAGCCCCTATAATCGTTATCAGGTTCTATGCGGCCATAAATCCTCCAGATTGTGGTTAGCGCGACTAACCATGTCCGGGAGACGTCACTCTCCATAGTACTATTCATAGGACCCTAGGCTACAGTTAATGGTTACTATGTTGTTCCAGGGGACTTTAGCGGCCTCCAATGTGTTGTTCTCATCCCATGTAAACATAAAGTCGTGTCTTATTCTCTTGTTATCCCATAAAATAGTTGAAGTATGTTCTTCCCCCAAATATTAGAAAACAGTAAAAAGGGGCCGTGAAACTCACCTGGAGTTTGTGTAAACTTGTAATAATACTTGTTGTAGTCAACCTTGACTATTCGTACCCTAGATACCAAGGGTAAATTGTGTTAAGACCGATCGTCTTATATTTGCAAATTGTTCACCGACTTTGTAAATCTGGTCGTTTTTGTTTAAATATTTCTTTAGTTATTCAACACTTGTTTTGTTATAAAAACAGATCTTAGTTACTGCCCAAAGGGGACTGACACAGGTATCGAAACTACCTAGTTTCGATTGGGCAAATGAGTATCGAAACTACTTAGTTTCGATTGAGTAATCAGGTGTCGAAACTTCCTAGTTTCGATTGAGTAGTTTGGTATCGAAACAATCTAGTTTCGATTGAGTAGGTGTTATCGAAACAACCTAGTTTCGATTGTCAAGAAGGGTATCGAAACTACCTAGTTTCGATTGAGCAATATGTATCGAAACTACTTAGTTTCGATTGAACAATTAGTATCGAAACTCCTAGTTTCGATTGAGTATAGGTATCGAAACTACTTGTTTCGATTGAGTTAACTGGTATCGAAACTCCTAGTTTCGATTACTGGACTTCTGTTTGACAGAATTAGTCCTGCATATTTATGTTTTAAAACTTGAATTTGACACACTTTTCTTGTTATCTTGCTTGCGATTTGAACATTTTGTATGCTTAAATACGGTTTTAAAGAAAATAAAGTGGATAGTATTGAGTTTTTACCTTAAAACCGAGATGAAGATGATGAAAGAAAACAGAGAAAAGTCTTGAATCTTCTGTTAAACTTTCTTTAGAAACACTCGAATCTCCTTAAAACACCGAATCGTGGTAAGTTTTGCCTTAAAACTTGGTTTCGATTTTGAAGAGAAATGAAGAAGTTTGCCGTATGAAAATGTGAGATAAAAGGGTTTGTGAGAGTTTTGATTGAGGAGAGTATGGTTTTTGTCTGAGTTTTTGCAATAGGAGGTATGGGTTAATTTGAAAATATGGTAAATGGGACGTGAGATTGGGGATGGTTTTCTCTGCACTTCGGCCGAGAAGTCAAAAGTGAATTGAGTGTTAATAATTGGATTTAAGTATTAGATTATTATTATTTAGAGTTTCACATGGGTAATTAAATTCGGTTTATACAGGTATGTGCACCGGTAACTCCCAGAATTACCAAAAATTTAGAATGAGACCATGTACGATCTTTGTTAGACCTTAATGTCCTTGTTTGTGAAATTACGTAAATCACAAAAATAATTATAATGTAAACTCGTTTAATACATGTACGGATATTGACCTGAAATGTCGGGTGTCACAATTATCCTTCCAGAATAGTACCTCCAACAGAGATGTTCCGAGGAAAGAGTGACGAGTCTAGGAGAGATTTATACACCACTTTTTCCTTAGACAGAACATTTCGTTTGTCCGATAACTACATACCGGTTGGAAGTTCTCCCGTACGTTTACTATATTCTTATTACTTTTCTTTAGTCTATACCCCTAAACATTCATAATGGTTTCACCACGAAGTACCAAGATGTTTATATATAGGAAGTACCAGCGGCGTATCCACCACCCCTTGGATACGTCGTGATTACTCCATTATTCCCGTTTAGTGTTTAGACTAATTCGTCATTACCCCGTACCTTAGTTCCACACATAACACAAACATTTATCTAAGGTACGGGTCCAGTGTACTTACATTATCCTCGTGTAGTTCCTAAGTTCGTTCCTCGTCTAAACGTCTCTCCGGATTTGAACCGCACTCATAGCATACCGCACCCGCACTTAAACGCGCCGCACCGGGTCTTCTATTCCTCCCCAGAGTGTATGTGTGTTGTGTTGTAACATCATGACTTTTCCCGCATGAAACTATTTCTACAAAAATGATATTTTCACTTCAAATCCCGTATGTATTCAACATTTTATGAACGTATATCAATTTCCAATTTCAACTCTACAACAACACATTGTTTTTTTTTCTCTTATATATTTATATAAGCACATACTTATATATATACTTTGTGATAAAAATTATGAACTTTAAATTCGTATTTTACATCTATTTATATATATATAAATGTATATATATATATAGTTATATATATGCTTATGTACTTAACTATAAATATGTATATGTATAGATATAAAGATAAATATTGGTACCAAATAATCCATTTTACTTAATTCATAAAAATAGAATTTTCTATATAAAATAGTTAAGATAAAATAAATAATAAGTTAGATTTCAAGTTTTTACAAAAACTATTTTATAACTTCAATAAAAAAAAATTAGTCTTGGACCCTTCTTAAACCAAAGAACACCCCCATCTAAACATTTGAACCCTCACCCTTATAATCGAACCCTTGCACCCTAAACTTGGACCTTATTAAGGTTTTTGAACCTTAACCCATCCCCATCCTTTGACTTTTTGAAGTCAACCAAATTGGAAATCTTTACGAATTGACACCATATGTGACACAACCCGACAGAATTTGGACTTGCCATAAATCCTAGATGGATAGTCGATCCTTGCTAAGCCAAATTAACACCTCAATTTGACCGATTATGCGGCTGAGTTTGAATTTTAAAAGAGTTGAATACCCAAAGTCAAACCGAGTAACTTCAAGCTTCAAATCACAAAATTAAACGCGATTAAGATCCATGAATCACACACGGTTTAATCTCGCGTGTACCTGACCCTATTACACGACTCAATTCATTCACAACTGATCGAATTAACGCGTAATCACAGCTATTCGTCGGCATCCTCAAACCCGAATTAAATCAAGACCTTTAAGATAAAAATCAATTCAATTAACCCACTCACACACCTTCGCTTAGCCCCTGGCAAACCCCCTCAACCACCAATCGATCGGCATTACGCTTCTGGAACCTTATCGATCATCAAGACCAACCGAGAGTACGTGCAAGCCTTTCTCGCTCGATACTCCATCATACGAGGTAAAACTTAGCGCATTCGATTCGTAATCACGCCCCGATCAAAAGCCCCTTATCAATTTAAGCTATCAAAACCGACCGGTATCAATTTGGAATTAGGGTTCTTAGTCAGTTCTTACATTTGGGGAGGGAATGTGGTTTAACCCTTGTATGTGTTATCTAATCGGGTTTCTTTTATAGACCAGCGAACCCACCTGGTCTGACTGGTTAGGCCACTACACCATCAGACCAGGTGGCATGGGTTCGAAACCCATAGCCGCACCCGACCAGATTCTTTTTGTGCGTGCCTTGGGCAGCAGACCCATTTAGCTTTCATTCCATGTTAATAGTCAACCGGGCCGGTCTTGTACGCAAGTAACTCCCTTGGTCCAGTGGTAAACACAATCTGAACACACAGGAACCACCCGGGTTCGAACCGGGTGGCCTGTCTATATTTTTTAATCAGTTTTAAAAGCTCCAAAATTTATAAAAAAATTAGTTTTATAAACCTTGCATCATTTTGAGCAAGATAAAACCGAAAGCGCCAATTTTCAATAAAAAATCATTTTATTTCGAATTTTATTGTTAAAAATTGTATATTAGTTATTTAAAAAGAAATTTAGAATTTTAAATAATTAAAGAAAATTAATTACCAAGTAAGATATTTGTTTTGTAAAATATCTCCCTTTAAAAAAAACCAAATTTATAAAGTTTATAATTTTTATTTTATTTATTTGAAACAATCACATACTTATTTTTTTAAATGATAAATAAATAAATAAATTTATTTATTGTAATCTACACTAAGAATAGTTAAATGTATATTTAGTATTAATTTTATACATCTATATTATTTACACATCTTTATTGTAAGGTTCGGATTCTTGAGGATCTTCAATCAACGATTTCAACAACGTGTGGAATCTGGCGGAAACAGACTCGACACGTGACTTGTAGGTATAATCTAAGAGGATGAGACACAATTCAACAATCAAACGATTCGTATATTGATATGAATACTGAAATACACAATACAATCGTTCAACAACTCGTTTAACCGATTACAATAATCAAAACATCTATTTAAGCTAATCGGCTGGGCCTGGGCCGCATACACCAAGTATGCGGTTGGGGAGCCGCATACTTGAAGTATGCGGCTGGGGTGAAGTATGCGGCCGCATACTTCACAAAACTTTTCTGTACATCCCAGTAATCTATTGATGCGTTAGCCTATTAGGTTTGATCCTTACAATCTCCCTCTAGGCTAATGCATTCAAGCAACTCAGAGTATTTCAACGTCTGCTGAGTGATTACCGCCTCCCGCAAAAAGGCCTTGAACTAACGTCGTGGCTATCACTTTCAAGAACGACTTAGTCTCCTTCTCGTTTTCTTCTGGCACGAACAATTTCTGCTTGGACGGTCTCATTATATCTTCCTTCCCAATCTTCATTAAATCCATAGGATCAACTATTGTGAACTCTCTGTTAGTACAGTGAATGTCTAGAAGACCAGTCACAGGACTGTAAGACCAGCACATCAGCTTACTCAGTGAGTTGTCCGACAGTCCCTTATGAACAGGGACACAGTCAATCGTTTTGGGAGGAGGATAGACTTCCATTATAAGCGGATTCTGGGTGATCCTGTTGATCATGTACTTTGATGTCACCCTCTTGCACTGAGCCGTCTTCATTACCTTGAAGTCATTGTCACATTCTCTTCTAAGAATTTTGAAGAAGTAACTTGCATCTCCATTGTTCCCCAAGTTGTTGAAGGGAAACTTGATTAACGTTCTGAGATCATATCTGTGTATTGATTGAAAGTCGTGCTTATCAGCAAAATACTCGACTCATCCATTTTTCCTCTTGATTAGATAGAGATGCTTCTCACTATCATACATCCAGCTTAGAATGGGAGAACGATCATTATTCTTTTTTAAGTGCATTGGATGCTGTGACATAGTGAACTTCTGGTAGAGGAATGAAGTTGAACCAACTTTCCTTTTTATCTGCACCGCCTGTGGAAGATGTTGCTTCAGAAGCATCTTTAGGTTCATCCACATGGTCAGTGGTTTCCTTCATTTGGGGAGGTGAATTACATTCGGCGAATATATCGCTGTCAATGCCGGTAATCACCTTTCCCTGAGCATCGATGTATGTAGGAGAGGTAGGCATATTTACGTCAAAGAAATCTTCGGCCTCAAAGAGATCCTCTCCTGCAAAATCATCATCCAACACAGTTGAATCCCTTTTATATGAGAACGCGGAGTCTGATTTAAGAAAATCATCCAGACCCTGTTCAAAGTCAAATGAAAGATCATTTTCAGACTGTTGTGCTCCCTTATCTTCTGACACGGGAATATAAACGGCCATTGCTCTGGACATGTCCTTTTGTGAGCTTGTTCCTTGGTCTTCTTGGTCTTTACTTTGTTCATTGTCGTCCTTTTTGCCTTCATTATCATCACCATCACCATCATCATCACCTTTATTATCATTGTTGCCACTGCAGCCATCTTCTTTCTTCCTTTTCTTTTTCTCTTCTTTTCTTTCAGTTTCTTTAACTCTTTAAGCACATACTTGATATTGTCTCTGAGACTTTGGATCTGACCACTTTGGATGTTGATGGTGGACCTAAGAGTGTTTTTGTCTGCAGAGAGCTTTTCAGTCTTTGAATCTTAGGCCAAAGAGTCTTGTTCTAAGCTGAAGACTCGTTGCTGCAGGGCTTGAACATCCACTGGCTCATAAGCAATCTTTTCTTTACCTTTGTCAGGCTTTGCTAGAATGGTTGGTGTGATGATTGGTGTGGACTTATTTGGGAGTTGTACAGAAGCTTTTGCTCTCTTCCTCGAAATTAGACCAGCTTCATAATCATAGTCTTCATCGGAAGTATCACTCTTCTGTTTAGATCGGTTGATGAGAGGAGGTTTCCCAGCAGCCTTTCTTTTTATTAGTAAGCTTCAGTGATATTTGTTGATGGCCATTTCTTCTTTCTCACTCTCTGTTTCTGAGGAGTCAATGCCATCTGACCCATCTTCAGATTCACTTTCCTTTTCTTCCACATTGGCCGTACATGAACTCTGAGCCTCATCTCCCTTTTCACTAGCAACACTCTGAGTTGCAGTGTCAGAGAACATCAAGTCATCTAAGTTAAGATCGACCATATCTTCTGTATTCTCTTGATTTTCAAAATAAATTGGCCCTTCATTGTTGAAGTTTTGATCAGCCTCGTGTTCGTCAGCAAGTTGTACATTTGGAATCAAAAGCTCATTTACGATTAGAACTCCAGCTTGATTTTGAGCATGTTGACGCACACGTCTTTGTATACGATGAGGCTGAGGAGTTTGTTGTGGGTGGTGGTGGTTGTTATGGATGTGGAGGTGGTGGTGGTGGTTGTTGTGGATGTGGAGGTGGTGGTGGTGGCTGTGGGTGAGGCTGCTGAGGCTGGTTACCGTTAGTCTCTGGAAAGGCACCGAATTTCTCCAACGGTCTCAGGCCGGTATAGAAACCTTGCTTGTTCATGCACATATAGGACATAATGCTTTTGTCCATCACTTTTACGTGCAACCTCCTTTGAGTCATAACCATCTCCGGATGTTCTCTGTTAATAATCATCTGTAGGAATCGAGGATACATCAAGAAGACATACTTCTTCTTCCCAGTTAAATTACTTTTCATTTCTTCAAACACCACCCTTGAGAAATTAAAGTTCTCCCCTGAGACAAGTGCATATACCATTGATGTCATGTTGGCACTTAGCTCATCATAGCCTCCTTTTCTTCCCGAAATACATTGACTTACCACATGTGCCAAGTATCTCCAATACGGTGGAAGATATCTCTTTAAAACCGAAGGTAGTTCTCCTTCATAACTCATCCGTTGAAAGGTTTCAGTCATTTGTTCGACAGTATAACTTGTAGGATGTTCGGGATTATCACCAAAATTCAAGCAAGTTCTTATCATAGCTTCAGTTATTACAATACGCTTTCTAGCCACTGTACCGGCTATCCTTTCCACATCATTCTCTGTGACAATATATGCGGTGCTCCAGAAATCTCTGATGAAGTCTTCACACATGTCTCGATGTTGAGACAAAGCATGAAACACCCTAGACGCCCGTAATCCCACTATCATGGACCCAAAAACACTGTGATTCTGTGGTGGGTCCTCCAAGTATGCCGGTTCATTGTGATCCTTAACAAATTTTAAGTTTGCCATTTCCTGCAATCAACAAGTCAAGTTAGATTACGGAAACGAATTAGCACACTTGAAGTATGCGGTTAAGAGATTAAACCGCAAACTTCAAGATTAAACTTCAGGTATACCGCAAAGTTCGTTTAACAATCGCAAACTTAAATAACACCGCAAAGTTCATGACACCGCAAAGTTCAAGATACCGCAAACTTCGAGATATCGCAAAGTTCAAGATACCGCAAAGTTCGAGATAGCGCAAACTTTTATTTAACCGCAAACTTGAACAAAATCAAAATTCATGGATTTTAACGAGTTTTTAGTTTGGATTTTCGGGTGACTCATGGTCGCCAAGTAATTGCGACCAAAACCATTGGACCAATTTCAGTTTTTACTTGACTTTTTATAGTCAGTTTGGTCAAAAAGTCCCTGTTATTGTCAAACAAATTCAAACTTCTTGAGAATCATGAATTCAAGGTCAATCCTCTTACCTTGATGATCGCCTACACTTCTTGAACACGATTATGGCAACAATTTCAAACAGAGGTAAAAAATCAATTGATTTAGAACAAATAGAGGAGTATGCGTCTGAGAGAACAATGAAGTATGCGGTTTGTGATACATATGAACCACAAACTTCGAGCATATATATAGGCAACCTTCAAGTATGCGACCACACATAAAGTATGCGGCCACATACTTCTGATGAATCTCGAACTTTTTAGAAACTCTTTCCTTTGGATTGTCAGGTCAAGCAAGCGTGGTCATTTTGATAAATTGAGAAAAATAACAAAAATAAACTAACTTTAATTAAGCCGATAACATAAAACCTTTTTGTTCTTTTCAAAATAATAGATTGCTTTAAAACAATATTTTTGAGAGAGACTCTGTTATGGAATCATATCATCCTAGGGTAGACTACACTATACTTATTAGCCGCTCATTTTCTTAGACTCAAGCATTTATATCTTAGTTGACAAGCAGCAGTGAATGAATTTATCATATTTTCTGGGTAATAGTTATTCAAGACTTAGTGGGTCCCACACTCACATCTCAGAAACCTGCATTTATTTTAGTGTGCATTAGATGAGTTTTTGATGAACTGAATGGACCCCACAACATATCGGATAAACCTTTCCTTCCTCATGATCTTTTGAGCACCTAAAAATAACTAAAAGAGCATAACTAGCACGGGTATGTGAACTGTTCAGGAAATCTCTGAAAATTTTGATTAAGAACATAGCACGATGGACTTACATATTCAGAAACAGTAAATGTTCAGGGTCATCGCACTACGGACTTACATGCCTTGATAAGAGATTCCTTCCTAGTCACACATTCCCAAAAAGAAAAATATTTTACAAGTATTTATTAATATGTACGTCTTTAGACGTATAACAAATTTGATTAAGAACATAGCACGACGGACTTACATATTCAGAAACAGTAAATGTTCAGGGTCATCGCACTACGGACTTACATGCCTTGATAAGAGATTCATTTCCAGTCACACATTCCCAAAAAGAAAAATATTTTACAAGTATTTATTAATATGTACGTCTTTAGACATATCTTTTTGATTTTTCCTATTGCACGACATTAACATTGCGTGTCTTTTTGCTCACATTTTTGTTTTGCACTTTCATCGAGTGTCTTTTCACATATTGCATGTCATTGCATGTCTTTTATCTATGTACATATATATACAGACTTTAATCAAGTCAGCTCGCAACCCCTTTGTGAAGGGTCTCGGCTCGTGCAATCAAGAGATAGTATGTTCATCCACAGTTCATCAACCTTTATGTGTAAGTGTTCAATTATTAACAGAAGATTAATATTCTACCAATCTATGATATGTTCCCCACTAATGTAATGATCTTTATGTTTAAGTGAAACACTCTCATGCTATTCTTTCAGTTTTAGCAGAGCATGTCAACATATCACCCTAAGATCCTGATCTTTTCAACTACATGCCTTACATAAGATGATCCAACCTCTAGAATGATGTACTATCATTTCCCAACAGACAGAGTTCTCAATTTTTCTTAATAGAAAGATGAAACTAAAACTTAAACCGAAAAATCTTTTTGGCGTTTTTAGAAAATTTCTCCCCCTAAACTTTTGCATTTATGAAATAAATCAAAATTTAAACAAGCTAAAAACTAAGAAAAATATTTTTGGCGACCGAGCATGCGACCTTTTAATCAAAATAAATCATTTTCAAACATTCAACCAGAAAGTTGAATCTTGCCAAATCAAAAGCCTTTGTAAAAATGTCAACGACATTCTTATCAGTAGATACCTGCTCCAGATGCATGAGTTTTCTTTCAAAACATTCACAAATATGATGCACTCTAATGTCTCTGTGTTTAGTTTTAGAGTGTTGGACCGGATTCTTAACAATTTGCAATGCAGCCTCATTATTACAGAAAATAGGAGAGTCACAGAAATTCAAACCGTATCCAACAATTGGTGTTGCATACAAATAACCTGGGAGCAACATGCAGATGCGGCGACATATTCGGCTTCGGCAGTAGCAGTCGAAACGGTGGTCTGTTTCTTGCACTGCAATGAGACGAGTCTCTCCCCCAGAAACTCCAGAAACTGACATCCTCCAGTTGTGGATTTTCTATCCAGATTGCATCCTCCATGATCACTGTCAGTAAAAGCAAACAAGCTAAATTCCGAATCTTTTGGATACCAAAGGCCTAGCCGAGGCTTGCCCTTCAAGTATTTAAAAATTCTTTTGACATCATTAAGGTGAGAAAGTTTCGGATTAGCCTGATATCGTGCACACTGGCAAACCGCAAACATGATGTCTAGACGGCTAGCTGTCAGGTACATTAACGACACAATCATTGACCTGTAAAGATGTTGGTCAATCCCTGGTTCACCTAGATCTGGAGTAAGAACAGGATGTGTTGCTGTAGGTGTTGAGGCTGGTTTGGAATCAGTAAAATTGAACTTGAAAAGAATGTCCTTAACATATTTTTCCTGGTGAATTAGAATGCCATCATCACTCTGTCTAACCTGCAACCCCAAAAAGAAATCCATCTCTCCCATTGAACTCATTTCAAACTTTTTCTTCATAACTTCTTCAAACTCTTTGCACAGTTCAGCATTCGTTGATCCAAAGATGATGTCATTAACATAGATTTGGACAAGAATAAGATCGTTTCCCCGCTTCTTGATGAACAGTGTTTGATCTATGGCTCCCCGAGTATAACCATTTGCAACAAGGTGCTCTGTCAGATTGGCATACCATGCACGTGGTGCTTGATGTAATCCATACAAAGCTTTATCTAGTTTGTAGACATGATGTGGATGATTTGGGTCTTCAAATCCTGGTGGTTGACATACGTAGATCTCTTCTTGAACCTTTCCGTATAAAAATGTTGTCTTCACATCCATTTGAGATACCTTGAAATTCATATACGAGGCATACGCCTAAAAGATTCGGATGGCCTCGAGTCTTGCAACCGGTGCAAACACTTCTTCATAATCTATCCCTTCTTGCTGGTAAAATCCTTGCACAACCAGCCGAGCTTTGTTCCGAATAATGATGCCACTGTCATCTTTCTTGTTTCTGTAAACCCAATGAGTACCGATGGGCAACTTGCCGTGTGGTAGCAGCACAAATTCCCAAACATTCAATTTTTCAAACTGCATCAGCTCTTCCTGCATAGCCTCCACCCAACTTGCCTCACTCAAAGCCATTTTAATGTTCTTTGGCTCAACCTGAGATATAAACGCAAAGTATAGGAAGATATTGATTACTCCGGATTTGCTTCTTGTTCTCACCCCGTCAGAGAGAGGGCCAATGATGTCCTCTACAGGATGATCTTTATGAATTCTTGATTGTGGAATTTCTTCTTCGTGTATCGTTTCAGGTAAGTTGGTGATATGCTGATCTACTTCTTCAGTTATGGGAACCGGCTCCTCAATAACATTTGTTTCAGGAAGTAAGGCTTGTGATGAATGATCACTACCAGATGTATCATCTTCCTGTGAAGCAGTGCTGCTGCCAGATGCAACAGTCTCTTGAGAGGGTGATTCGGAAGCTTTAGAAAATGAAGGTGATGCATGATCAGGTTTTTCATCTATTCTGTAATCTTCTGTGTCGTATTTGTAGAAGCTATCATCTGTCACATCACAAGCATCAGAATAAACATTAAACAACTTAAATACAGAATCATAATCAAATAACCAATTTGGACCAGAATCCGCATCGGTTTGGTTGAGCTCCTGCTAGTCAATGTAACATGATTCCACAATCTGCTTTGTTCTTTTGTTGTACACTCTGTAAGCTGTCTTGCTGGACGAATATCCAACAAAATAACATTCATCGGCCTATGCATCAAACTTGGACCCAACGGTATCATTATGCAACAGTGTGCATAGGCATCCAAATGCTCTAAAGTGACCGACTTTCGGATTTTGTTTAAACATGATCTCATAAGGAGTCTTCAATTGATGCTTGTTGAACAGCACCCTGTTCTGCACATAACATGCAGTGTTGATTGCTTCAGCCCAAAAGAATACTGGTAATTTGGAGTCAGAAATCATTGTTCTTGCAGCTTCTATGAGGGTACGATTTCTTCGTTCAGCAACTCCATTTTGTTGAGGAGTTCTAGCAGCATTGAATTGTCTTGCAATTCCCTTTTTAGCACAAAAGCTATCAAGAACTTCGTTACGAAATTCTGTCCCGTTGTCGCTTCTGACAATCTTGATCTTCAAGTTCAGTTGATTTTCAACAAGTATCATGAACTGCCTAAGAATTTCTGCAGTCTCACTTTTCTTACTAAAAAGGAACACCCAAGTAAATCGTGAGTAATCATCAGTAACAACAATACAATAAGATTTCTTTCCAAGACTCATCACACTTACGGGACCAAACAGATCCATGTGAAGTAATTGTAAAACAAATTCTACTTAATTAAACAGCTTGGGTTTGTGTGGTCGTTTATGCTGTTTGCCTTTAGCACAAGAAATACATTTTTCAACCTCACAAAACTCTTTTAAAGGCAAACCAACCACGTGTGCTACTTTAGCAATTCTATTTAGGTTTTTCAAATTTATGTGACCTAAACGACGATGCCAGAGCATGGAATCATTTGCAGATGCTTTTGAAAACAAGCAAGTATTTGTTAAAGCTGACTCACTATTCATATCTAGCAAATATGAGTCCTTACACCTTGGTGTTCTCATTAAAATCCGCTCCTCAGGGATGACAAACCCTGGTTTTAAAATCAGACATTCTTTATCAGTAAAATGAGTTGAAAACTTTTTGTCACAAATTTGAGACACACTTAGTAAGCTGTGATTCAATTCAGAAACAAAATTCACATCTTCAAAACAGAGAGTACCATTAGTAATAGTACCTTTCATGGTATTTTGCCCACCTTTATCGCCTACAAAGAAAACATACCCTCCATCAAACATTTTAATATCGTGAAGCTGAGAGATGTCTCCTGTCATGTGCCGGGAACAACCACTATCAACATACCAGAGGTTGTTGACAGGCCTCCTAGGCTGTCCCTGCACGGTAGAACACATTAGTTTGTAACTAGAACCCAAGCCATGGTTGTCTTGGGTTGCCCTAAATCATCCAGGTATGAAACTTCTTGCAATTTCATAACTCTTTTGTCATTAAACTCAATTGGTGTTGTTTGCACAATAGGTTTTCTTTTCCAAACAGCCTTTTGTTTTTGAAAATTTGGGCTTACTGTTAGAGTGACTACCTTTTCTTTACCCTTTTCAGATTTTATAGGTTTCTCAACTTTCTTTTGTTTATGTTTGAAAGCATTATTTTCTTTAATAGAACATTGAGATTTGTGCACAAAATTAGTTCTTTTATCCGATTGTTTATCATTGGGCCTTTTGTAAGATTAGGCCTTGTGTCCTTTAGACATCTGTGGCCTTTTAATTTTTTTTATCCCTTTGATTAACATTCGGACATCTACCAGAGTGTTCACGATTGTGAACGCAGTTTCGAGCAAAGTGTTCAGGATTTCCACGGACATAACACGTTTGCCTTCTCGGATACGGGGCATAGTATCCGGTGTCCCATGATGATGACTATTGAGGAGAACTGGTGAAGTAACTTGCAGTTTCACAGTTCCTAGAAAACCTTCTATTATGCATTTGATCATCATTATAATTTCTATGATTTGACTTGAAATTACTTCTATCAGCATTCCTAACGTTTTATTCAAAAGCACGATGATGATTATCAAATTTAGCATAAAACTCGCTTTTGGTAAAACGTTGAGGCCTTTTCTTTGAATCACACTGACTTGTGGATGGTTTACTGCTTTCGCGATTTGATGAGCAGTTTTTGATAAATTTTTTATTCTTACCATTCACAAACTGTGCCTTTTCATTTTCTAAAGTCCCACCATTCACAAAGATGGATTTTTTGTTGTTCTTAACCTCACAATTTTCAAAAGCAACATTGACTTAGAAAAACCAGACAAAGTATTTTGGATAGTGGCGCAAATCTCTAAGAAACCGGCCAAATGAGTATTAGGATCCTCGTGATCCTTGCCATCAAACTGCCACATGTTCTGCACCATCTGTATAATGCTGGATTTGATCTTGAACTGATGTGCTCCAACCGTCGGCATATTGATGCTCGACTCCAAACCCTCAAGTGTCGGTTTGCCAAAATCCGAAAGCGTCCGACCCGCATCCTCGTCCGCCATCTCCTCTACCTCGTCAACAACAACCTCGTCAAACTCGAGTAACCGTGCCACAAATCGGGAACGGGCTCGCAATCTCCGATGAAGATCACGCTCCCGCTCGGAAGATGGCTCAGGAACCTCCTCGACGGAAGTTGAGAACATACATGATCTGCACGACAAGTTAGATTTAAATACGCGAACCTAGGACAAAGAAAACACAAGTTAAACAAAAACAAAAATAAAATAATTGAAAATAAAAAATAAAAATGAAAAATAAAATGGAATAAAAACTTTACTAAAATATATATATATATATACAAATGCAGCTAAAAATAACAAGTAAAATGCAAAATATCTATACACAAAAAAAATTGTAAAATAACAAACAAGAAAACACGATATGCACAAAAATATATATACTAAATGACTACAAATTAATTCCAATCGTTCTTGTAAAACCGTATCCCCGACAACGGCGCCAAAAACTTGATGTGTGTAAACTATATATATTTTTTTATTTGTATTTTTCACACAATTTGAGTTTTAAAATGGGTTTTCACCAAAGACTAATCAAACACACGCCGGGCAAGTGTACCCGTCGGATAGCAATATAGTAAAGGTAAGAACCGGATATCAATCCGTGGACACGGTGGGAAGCAATAATAGACCGGAACTAAGATTCAATCAAGTGATGGTACAAAGATATTTTGTAGAGTTTGTTTTAATTAACTAGCATGCAAATATATAAACTAAGCTAAGATCATAAGTCACACAATCAAGGAGAAAATATCACTTCGGTGTCGAATCCATCTAGAATACATTCAATACACTAATAGAAACATGGCAAATACACGAAACATAAATTGACTAAATTCTCGTCAAAGATATCTAATCAAATGACCATTCGGAAAGCTAGCATGAATTACACAAACCAACCACCTAAAGTCATACAATGAAGCTCACGTGTTTAACAATCATGTCAATGTTTATAAAGATTGAACTAGCTTTCGATTAAGGTACACTAATCCAAAAACTAGTTGGAAAGATAATATGAGCAACACACTACCCACCTCAAGTTGATTAAATTAGACAACAATATGCATTTCTTCAACATACAATGTTCATATAAAGGTTATATAAAATAGGAGAATGTGTCAATAATTCCTAGATAAACATAAAACTAAGCATGAAACATTATAACAAACACTTTGTCTTTCCAAACATAAACATAAGAATACACATACAAATATAATGATTCATAAACAAGACTTCATTCACCATTCCTAGTCAAATGCCATAAACTAGTATAAATACATACACCAATCCATGAATATAAGCATAAACCACAAGTTTTCCAACATAATATGGCATACACAAATACAAGTCTTGTAAACAACTCAAATTACTTGAATACATAATTTCATCGAAGAATAATCATACGGTTGTCATAACATTAACACAATAATTGCCAATAATCCATGAATGTTGTCAAATGTATCTAAACTTCATCTAAACCAAAGTGAACAAGAGTTTTAGCTCATCATGAGCATAAAAATTACAAATGAACAGGGGAAAATAGTGAGAAACATGATATGAAAACAAGAATCAAACCACTCATCCAAGCCTAGATGTTGTTGTTGATGTATGGTGATCCTCTCCAAGAAGCTTGAAATGTGGCTGAAACAAGGATGATACGAGCTGGAACAGTGGATTTTTCTCCCTGGTTGCTCGATATCTGAATGAGAGCTTAAGTTCTGTTTATATAGAAAAGGGGAGGCACGACCGTGCCAGGAGAGAAGGCACGACCGTGCCAGGTACAAAGGCACGTTCGTGTCTAGGTCTTAACACGACCGTGTGACAGAGGGTTGACCGATCCGGAGCTTCCATTGGGTCCCACTGATTGAGGAAGTACGGCTGTTCAGACTCACGAGGTGACACGCGATCGTGGGAAGTCAAGGCACGGTTGTGCCTTGAATTTTGGCTTGGCGCGGTCGTGCAAGATGTGGGCGCGACCGTGCCTAGGGTTTGCAAGCTTGGCACGGCCATGCCAAGTAGGGGGCATGACAGTGCCTCCATCACAGAAACCCTAAAACTTCAATTTTTTTATCCTGGAATCCTCTTGTTTGTTCACCAAGCTTCACAATAACCTACAAAACAGGAAATGAAGCAAATAAGTGTCTAAACGTTGACTATAACCAAGAATTGATCGTTAAATGAGCGAAGTTTTGTGCCAAAAAGATGTGTAAATTCTAACACATCAAACAACCCCACACTTGAACATTGCTTGTCCTCAAGCAAAAAATCAAAGTAAACAAAACTTACAATGGCACTATGGATCAATTCGGAAAACCGTAAGCGTTAATAAACTTATAAAGGTTTGACAAGCTTTTCAAGAAATGCAAAATTGATTAAATGAAACCCAAGGAGCCCAATGAAGTAACAACCGAATGAGTAAATGAATATGCCCTAGGAAATCATTGGCATGTAACTTAATGCTCTCACAATGTTCACACACACTCGGGTATATATATGATCATAAAAGTAATGGTGTATGTAAAGAACACTCAAATGCCAAGATAAAGAATCATGCATAAATCATAAGCTTGCTGAAAGATCAAATCTCTACCAACTAACATGAAACAAAGCATAAATCAAGAGGACTTTAAATGGGTTGTAACTTGGCAATGTCTAAGGGTAAGGAAGTGGAATTTAAAAGTGACTAAATGGCTAAAAACCCGGCGGCTATGCTAACTCAAAAACTAAAACAACTTCTAATATGAAAAATAAACTAACTAATACTTCCGTATAGATAAGAGCTAACAACCGAATTATTTGCTCATAAAATTGCTCTAATCGACTATAATTCACCTAATTTTGGTGATTTTTTTTAAGGGAACTAAGTCAATATGCATCTTTTCTTAGCTAAAAACTTCTCAAGAATTTGAAAATTACAACAAAATAAAATCTATAAAATTAACATTAGCTAACCGGATTTTTAACACGGGTGAAAAATAGAATAAATAAATAAAAAGGCTAATGAAGGTTTAATGGCGGTGTAATGTGGGTAATAAAAGAAAAACATGGGATAGGCTCAACGTGGCTAACTAGTGGATGTGTTCGGATGAGGGGAAAAATAAAAATAAAAGGCTAACAAAGTGGTTTATCCTAATGCCTTAATCATTTTTATGCAATATTTATGTTCATAATTTCGAAATGTATACTAAAAGCAAGTTCTAACAAGCATGAAACATCCGGCACACTCAAATCCGAAAAAACGAGAGCAAACAATGTTTAAAGCTATCAAGGCTAAAAAATAAACTCACGAAAATGGAAAGGAATGGGTGTAAGCAAAAGGTTACATGCAATTCATTCGTTTAGCCCACTAAAATCATGGTTACAAAAATTGGGTTTGACTCGATAGAATTTCTATCTCAATTGCTTTCGAAAAATCAAACCTCTATTATTTACTAAAAATTGTGAATGCTAAACGGTTAACTTTTATTATATTTTTGTGTTTTTAAATTTTTATAAAATTGATTAATGCCAACAAAAATTATGACGGGAGATTTTGCAAAAAAAATGAAGTGATAAAATGCTCAAAAGGACAAACATCGCGTAAATAAATTCCCACCCTACACTTTAGAAACATACATTGCCCTCAATGTATACAAAAACATGCAAAGCAAAATGGAATGCAATGCAATGGAATGTGAAGGGAGAACTGAAACTTCCCTCGTGTCGATCTCGGCCAAATGTACAAAGCCTACCCACAAAAATGGCGTTCCACCTCCTCATCATCACTTCCACAATCCTCCACTATGCCCTCTACTAATCCTGTTGCTACACAAGACTTAGATGGGTTAGAAACGTTCACATGTTGTACTGAAAGACCACTAGTCACGGGAGTGGACTTTGTGGACGAAGAAGATTGAACTGGTTTACGGCCTACACCATACTCCATTTCAACATCTTCATGTTGAACACTTGGCATGGGAGTAAAATTGCCATTGAAAGGATGTTCAACAGCATGATAGCCTAATCCTGGATTTCCTACTTTCCTGACTTTAGAGTCTATCATGTCATAGACTACAGCTCGAGAGTGGTCAATTTTCTCGATTGTCAACTTAGTGTTTGCCAATTGAGTCACAACGTCATTCAGCTTTAGACTAAGGTCGTCTATTCGTTTTAGTGCATCACGATAAATACATTCCTTATTGCTAAAATCCATTTCAAGTTTTGAAAAATCAATTTTTCCTGCATCAATTTTATCTTTAAACAATTTTTCAGAACGCTTGTACTCGACATTGGCATACCTAAGTTGATTTATTTCTTTTAAGAGCAATTCATTATCATACTTATATCTGTTTACTTTTTCAGCACAGTTGTTAGAACATAAATCAGTATGTATGTAGAGTCATATATTTTGTATAAGCTGTTGTCATTTATTGTATGTTTAAACAATTTTAGACTAGTTTACTTTCTGTCATTTCATTATTGTAATTTTAGTTTTTCTGTAATTTACTGTTTGTTTTACCAAGTCTGGGCCATCGAAACTATAGTTTCGAGTGAGATTTGTTCACTCGAAACTAGTAGTTTCGATCGATAGTAGTTTCGACAGGCACTTTTTCCACTTGTAAATGTTCACTCGAAACTAGTAGTTTCGAGGAACATAGTTTCGATACTTGTGAAACTACTATAAATAGCCTAGTTAGAGAATTTCTAGGGTGAGTTGCGGCTGTAACCCTGAATTCTCTCTTTCAGAGTTGTTCTTGAATCAATACAATTTGCATTCGTTTAATGCTTGTTCTTACACTTTCACATATTATTTGCATTGATTCTTAGTGTGTTTGGCTGTCTTCTTCACCAAGTCTGTCTCTAATCCTCTGTTACAACACCATACATACAGATTCCGCCTGCATGTGTGGGTAATCGATCACTTTCGTGATTTCCGATTGAAATCTGGACCTACAATTGGTATCAGAGCATTATGCTCGTGATTTCTTTGTATTATCAGGTTTTGTGATCGATTCTAGGTGTTTTGTGAAGTTTCTCGAAGTTTTTCTGCACTCGAGTTTTTGGAGCACTGTTTCATTGATTTCTGGCTTTATTTATTCGGGTTTTTCGGATCTGAAGACTGTTTTGTGTTCGAGAGGTTACTTGGAAGCTTTTCGCTGGATTGGATTCTTATTTCGTCATTATTAATTATTGAAACTTTTCTTCAATGGAGTCTGCTGAAGCTTGAAGAAGAAGGTATCGAAACTTCAGGGAGACATTTTCTGCTATCTGTTGATCATCGAAACTACTTGTCTGTACCTTTGTCTGTTGAAGGTACAATCGAAACTAGCATTTTTTGTCCTGTTATATCGAAACTTACCCTGCAGATTTCCCACTCGAATCTAGTCTCACTTGAAGCTGAGAAGTTTCGAGCAAGATTTCTCACTCGAAACTAGGAGTTTCGAGCAAGCTTGGTCAATCGAAACTAGTTTCAATCGAAACTAGTCTCACTCGAAACTAGGTAGTTTCGAGCAAATTTTCTTCACTCGAAACTAAGAGTTTCGATCAGTGCTTCTCACTCGAAACTTGTTGTTTCGACCAAAACTGTTCACTCGAAACTAGCTACTGTTGAAATTTCTTTTCTAAGACTATGGCATCTTCAAGCACCAATGAGTATGCCGGAGGAAACAAACCACCTGTCTTGGTGTCTACCAGAGATTTTGATGACTGGACAAAGAAGATGAAGACTTTCTTCCAGTTTCATGACCACACTCTCTTGCAATCTATCACTGATGGTCCACATAAGCCAGTTACTACTACTGCTGATGTTCAACGTCCGAAACTTGTGTCTGAGTATGATGACAAAGATAATGCCTTAATTGCCAGAGATAACAAAGCTTATGGATCTATTGCTATGGCACTTCCTATGGATGTTTTCAACATTTTTGCTGAGTACACTACTGCCAAAGATCTTTGGGTTGCTCTATGTACAAGATATGAGGGAAGTGCTGATATCAGAGAAAGCAAGAGGGATTTAATCAAGAAGCAGTATGAAATGTTTAGCAGTGTCCCTGGTGAACCCATGTCAGAATTAATCAACCGTTTCTCAAGTATTGTCTCCAAGTTGAAGGTTTTGGGAACTGAGTATCCCGTTCTTGAGTTAAACAAGAAGCTGCTTGATTCATTGCCTGAAGAATGGAACATGTACCGGATTATGATAAAGAAAACTGAGAAGCTAAGTGATCTGTCACAACAAGAACTCTTCAGCATCCTGGAGTCATATGAGTTGGAGATAAAAAGGGGTGCAGTTACTCCAACTAATCAGTCTGGCAACACAGCTCTTCTTGCAGGTCAAGGCTCCTCCACTTCGTCCAAATCTACAATGGCCTATTTTCAAACTGATGTTCCTCCATCTGCTGCTGCAATTCAACCAACTGGTTCCTCTGCTCCTCCAAAGACTACTACCATGATTCCTGATGAATATGTCCCGATCATGACTGCTTTCATGTCATGCTATGATGCACTGATTTCTGGAAACTTGACGCCGGTCAGTTTTCAACCTGATGACCTGGAGCAGATCAATCCTGATGATTTAGAGAAAATGGACATTGATTGGTGCATGGCAATGTTGACTCTACGGGCCAAGAGATTTATCAAAAGAACCGGAATGGACAGGTTCAAGCAAGGAAAGACTCTTGGGTTTGATATCAAGAAAGTACGATGCTACAATTGTGACCAGCTAGGTCATTTTGCCAGAAATTGCAAGGTACCGTCTTCAAAGGAGCAGCATGAACAGAAGACTTCCTCTGGAAAGCAAGCTGCTGTCCCTCCCAAATCTTCTACATCTTCAAGTTCCACAGCTTTGGTCTGTCAAGCTGATGGACATTATCATTGGGGTGATCAGGAAGGTGATGCAGCTGACAAGGCACTGATGGCTGACATTAAAGAAAAGGATAAATGTGTCATGATTGAACCAGCTACAGATCTTACTGCCGTGCCTACCGAGGTAATATCTAGACTTTGTAGCGCTAAATCTTGCTTAAATGAAGTTCAGAAATATAGATTCATCAACCAGGCCTTGGTCGATGAACGAGATCACTTTAAAGTAATGTATGACTCTGTTGCCAAAAATGAGAAACTTTATTTAAAGAAAATTCGTGACATATCTGGTGAAAATCGTTCTTTAATCGTGCAACTTAATACTCAAACTATTAACAATACGATTTTAACTGAAAGAGTCCAAAAGGCAGAAAAGGCCAAATTACAGATTGACCACATGGATTTGGATCAGAAAATTTTATTTGGAATTATTGATAAACAATTTAATAGAAAAGGTAAAGAAGGTCTTGGGTATAACTCTCACCCACCTCCTTATTCTAAATCAGGGAGATTTGCTGATATGCCAACTCCACATGTTTCAACACCTTTTGTTTGCAAATTATCTCCTGATGATTATATTACATCCTGTGATTCTGACAGTTTTGCTTCTTGTGCAGAATCAAATTGTGTAATTTCCGAAGATGATTGTGATGAGAGTACTAATGATAGAACTATTTTAAAAGAACTTGAGTCGGATGATTGTAATAATATGTCCGTGTCTAAACAAAATCTTTGTGAACACGTTGAAAACTTGTATTTTGATTCTATGCCTGCTGAGCATACGGGATTGGGATGTGATGTTTCTAAGTTTAAAAATGCTTTGCCTTTTGTTCCTAAATCTTTGAATGTTGTGCCATGTGTTACCAAGTTTAAAAGTGCAGGAATTATTGTGAATGATGTGCCACGTGAAACCATGAGCAACATGGATTTTTTCAGATTAAAGGAAGCACATCGTCTTCAAGACAAAGTTATTGATGAGAGAACCGTCTCATGTTCAGATTCCTCAACATCACAATCATCTTCATCTTTTGATGATTATTATCAGGCTAAGAGACATTGTGACTTTGTTTGTTTTAGTTGTGGTGCCTCAAATCATGTTTCAAGAAGTTGTACATTGTTAACCACAAATTCTAATGAAGAATCGGCTTTCAAAAGTTCATTAAATTCATATGTGTTGCCTAAATCTTCTCACAATAGGAAATCTAGGCGTAAAAGAATTAAAAATGCTAAAAATTATTTAAAACGAACCTGGAAAATTAAAAATAATGTTCTATTTGATGACAGTGCTTCATCAAAGGATGGTTGCAATTCTGATTCCCATGAGATGTCATATCCTAACACTAAAATCTCTTGATTGAAACAATTTTGGTCAAAATGTATAAATGGTTCGTTGTGTATAGGGTCAATCAAGAAGAACCGGAGACAACATCTGGCATGTAGATAGTGGATGTTCAAGGCACATGACTGGTCAATTCAATCTGCTGCAAGATTATCATCAAGAGGATGGAGATTATGTAGCTTTTGCTGGAAATCCAAGAGGAGGAAAGATTGAAGGTCAAGGAACTGTGTCGAATGGTGTAAATAGTTTGGAAAATGTCAACTTCGTTCCACAGCTAAAGTACAATCTGATGAGCGTCTCTCAGATCTGTGATAAAGACTTTAGTGCCTTGTTCAACTCAAAAGAATGTCTGATTTTGAAGCCTGGTGTAGTAATTCCAGAAGAACTCATTCTTATGCGAGCTCCTCGAAGATACAACACTTACAGTCTGGATATGAACAATCCATCAGGAATCGAATCCTGTTTTCTTTCCAAAGCTTCAGAAGATGAATCTTTTCTCTGGCACAAGAGATTAGGACACGTTAATTTCAAGACAATGAATCGCCTTGTTCGAGGAAACCTTGTCACCGGTTTGCCTCTGAAAGACTTCTCACCAGTAGAACATTGTCTCTCCTGCTCCAAAGGCAAACAGCACAAATCATCTCACAAACCCAAAACCACAAATTCCATTGACTCTCCCCTTCAATTGCTTCACATGGATCTTTTCGGTCCTGTCAGTGTCATGAGTCATGGAAGGAAATCATACTGTTTGGTGGTAACCGATGACTTCTCACGATTTACTTGGGTATTCTTCCTGGCAAAGAAAGAAGAGACACCAGAGATTCTGAAGATTCACTTGCTTCAAATCGAGAATTTGTTCAATCTAAATGTGAAGATTATCCGCAGCGATCATGGAACAGAATTCAAGAATGTCACTCTCGATTCTTTTTGTGAAAGTAAGGGTATTGCTCGGCAATTCAGTGCACCACGTACTCCTCAACAAAATGGTGTAGCTGAAAGAAGAAACCGCACGTTGATTGAAGCTGCAAGAACTATGATCGTCGATTCTAAACTTCCTGTCACGTTCTGGGCCGAAGCAGTCAATACCGCATGTTTCGTACAAAATAGAGTTCTCATAACCAAAAGCTGTAACAAGACTCCTTATGAAATCATGTACAAGCGCAAGCCTGTTATTGACTTCTTCAGGAAATTTGGATGTGTTTGCACAATGCTGAATACTTCTGATCAGCTGAACAAGTTTGAAGCCAAAGCAGATGAATGTTATTTTGTGGGATATTCGTCTAACCAAAGAGCTTTTCGTGTTTACAACAAGAGACGAAGGATTGTGCTGGAGTCCATTGATGTCAATTGGCATGAAAGCAATCATACGGACGCTGGGGACGGTCCTGATTGGCTTTTTGATGTCGACTCATTGTTTAAATCTTTTAATCTTCCTGATGTTACTAATATATCTGTTTCAGCTAATCCTCTTTTGCCTGTAAATTTCTTAGGTACTGCTTCTGCTTCTGCTTCAAGCTCCTCTTCATCATCCACTCCAGATTCTTCAGATTCTGTAGCAACAAATGAAATTGTTGAGGAAGAAACTCCTCCAATAGTGGATGTTGCTCCACAATCTTCTGTTGACAGCTCAAGTAATGAAGAAGCCGTTATTCCTGATCACAACTTTACCAATCTGGATGAACTTGTAGAAGAAGATGAGATTCCACAGTTGAGAGTTCACAAGAATCATCCCACAGAAAATATCATTGGTCCACTCAATGTGGGAGTACAAACAAGAAGTGCCATAGAAGCAATAAATGATGGTCTTTTCACCTGTTTCATATCTCAAATCGAACCCAAAAATATTAAAGCTGCTTTGCTCGAGAACAGTTGGGTAGAGGCCATGCAAGAAGAACTGCAGCAGTTCAGCAAGTTACATGTGTGGAATCTTGTAGATCTTCCGAAGAACAAAGTCCCAATCGGCACTCGTTGGGTATTTCGTAACAAGAAGGATGAAGGTGGAATTGTAATTCGTAACAAAGCCCGCTTGGTGGTTCAGGGGTTTTATCAAGAAGAGGGAATTGATTTTGAGGATGTCTTTGCACCAGTGGCTCGCTTGGAAGCCATAAGAATGTTTCTCGCCTACGCAGCCTACATGGACTTCACGGTTCATCAAATGGATGTGAAAAGTGCATTTCTGTATGGAAAGGTTCAAGAAGAAGTTTATGTCAAGCAGCCACCGGGTTTCATTGATCCAAGCTATCCTGATAAAGTTTACAAACTTGACAAGGCACTGTACGGTCTTCATCAAGCACCTCGTGCGTGGTATGAAACGTTATCTACGCATCTGCTGGATAATGGTTTCACACGAGGGGCAATTGACCAAACTTTGTTCAAGCGTAAGGATGGTGCGGACACTATTATGGTGCAGATCTACGTGGATGATATCATTTTCGGATCCACCAATCCTCGGTTATGCAAGGAGTTTGAGGAAGTGATGCGATCTAAGTTTGAGATGAGCTCCATGGGAGAAATGAAGTTCTTTCTCGGTTTACAAGTAGATCAGTCTGAGTCAGGAATCCTTATCCATCAAGAAAAGTATGTTAAAGAAATCCTGACCAAGTTCAAAATGACTGAATCTCATCCTTACAAGACTCCCGTGGAAGTTCGTCATTGTCTATCTCCTGATTTGGATGGTGAAAGCGTGGATCAGCACCTCTATCGCTCAATGATAGGATCTCTTCTGTATCTCACTGCCAGCAGACCAGACATCATGTTTGCAGTGTGCTTGTGTGCACGCTTTCAGGCTAATCCTAAACTCTCTCATTTGATTGCTGTTAAACGTATTTTAAGATACTTAAAGCACAAGCCAAAACTTGGGCTTTGGTATCCTAAAACTAATTTGTTTGACCTTGTTGCCTATTCAGATTCAGACTACGGGGGATGCAACTTAGACCGAAAATCCACTTCTGGGGGTTGTCAGTTCCTTGGCAACCGTCTCATTTCCTGGCAATGTAAGAAACAAACCACCGTTTCTCAATCCACAGCCGAAGCTGAATACATTGCTGCAGCCCTCTGTTGTTCTCAAGTGAGATGGATCCACCACCAGATGCTTGATTACGGGATCACTTTTCATGAAACCCCCATCTTGTGTGACAACACCGCCGTTCCTCACATCACCAAAAATCCCGTTCAGCACTCTAAAACCAAGCACATTGAGATCAAACACCATTTCATTCGCGATTGTGTCGAAAAGAAACATATCAAGATCGTTGAAGTGAAAACCGACAAGCAGACCGCTGACATCTTCACTAAGGCCTTCGATTCTGCCAGATTTGAGAAACTGGTGGAGATGCTCGGCATGATAAACTTTCAATAACCCTTGTGCATACTGTTTTTCTGTTTAAACTTGTTAATCGGGAAGATTTTCAAAAAGATTTTCTGCTTTGTACAGTTATTTTCTTCTTTATTTTTGATAGCATAACTTTTGGGGGAGAATTAGATAGTTATGTCGGAAAGTAAAAGTTTTGCTTCGTATAAGTTAAAAAAAAAAAAAAAAAAAAAAAAAAAAAAAAAAAAAAAAAAAATCTCTTTATTGCTTTTTGTTTGTTTCAGGAAAATCGGATCTGACCTTGTGAGAAATGATAGAGTCTGATCACACTTCTTGAACATGGAATGGACCACAAGCGATGGTGCTTACTGAGGTATAGCCGGTAGGCCCGACATATGGTTATAACTCTCTAGTAGTGTGAAAACCTAATTCTCTACCGTACACGTGTGTTTGAACCCATTCTTGAAACATCTAACCCATTTTAAGCTAAGAAAACTGATTCAATCAGATACAGGCTTACGTGTTGGATTCTGATTCATGCACCAGGTGACCGTCAAAGTAACGAAAATTACCGCCGATGACCCCGTCTGTTTTGCTTACGCAAAGATCTCGGGAGTTCATCTTTTTCCCATCCACTTGGATGATTTGACCCCGTCTGTTTTGCTTACGCAAAGACCTCGGGTGTTCAACTTTTTCCTATCCGCTTGGATAATTTTACGACTTCTTCTGTTTTGCTTACGCAAAGATCTAGAATGTTCGTACCTTTTTTTTATCCACTTGGATATTTTTCATTTTACACCCATCTTACATCCTGTTGGATTTTATTTTACTTTTGGCGGTGAATTCAACTTACCAAGATGGTACCCTGGTTAACCTGCAAGAAATGATAAGATGAATGTGGGTATGTCTTGAGGATTGATAGGCTTTCAAAACCATTTTATTTCAATATGTGGGGTACACCGTGTTTCGTGCATTAAATGGTACCTTTTAATCACATGAAATTTTTGTATAAACAAATGCTCGGGTTTATCTTGCACACATATCGGCTATCTTCAGGGATTCACAGTAGCTGAGTGCAAAAATGAAGTGTTTCAAGAGTTTGACCAGACATGATCTCACGTTGGATCTTTTCCAAGGATAAGTGTTTATATCTTATTTTGGTTATTAAAAATATCTTTATCTTCCTTATTAACTTGTTTAAATTGTACATAGTTTTTGAGTTTATGTCTTTTGCCTTTGACCCAGTTTGACCTACCTATCGAAACTATGATCATACTTGAAAGGTTTGCCCCTAAAACATTTGCTCGAAACTTCCAAGTCCCTCGAAACTACCCTGTCCACTCGAAACTTCCTCGCTCACTCGAAACTAGTAGTTTCGAGAGGGCCATTTCAGTCTTTTCACAAACTCAAATTAAATGTCTTCATAATCCATATTCATGCGGCGTGTCTTCATCACTCACCCGAAACTCTCTCACACCTTTGCTTTCACACACAAATTCTCTCAAACCCTCGGTCTAAGCTTGCGATTTCAGTGTTTCTCATCTGAATCCCTCGTCGTCTTCTTCATCAGGTAATGGTTTGTGGGTTTTTGAAAGTGATTTATGTGAATGAACAGGCCCTTGGGTTTGATTTCACAAGCGTTTACGACTAGTTCTTCATAATCTAGGTCGTCTGGTGTTCATTTCATGTTTTTGAGATCACCTTTGTTAATATCTCACTCTTTATGTGTTTAATTTTGCAGATTTAGGTTGATTCATCGGTAAGAAGGAGTTTCGACACTCTCAGGCCTTTATTAACCTTTTTCTTTGTTTTATTTTGCATTTGTTTCTTATTTCTAAGTTTGAGTTTGCATATAAGTTTCGTTTGTTTTCTGTGCTTTTTGAGTCTGTTGATATTTTCAAGGGTTTGCCATCGAAACTAGGTAGTTTCAAGTAAAAGAGGGATTTTAAGAATTTGAAAGGTTTTTAGGTTTTGATCTGTCTTCACTCGAAACTCTGTAGTTTCAATAACCCCTGATGCTCGAAACTCTGAAGTTTCGATACCCTTGGTGCTCGAAACTAGTACTTTCGATATGGTTTCTTCACTCGAAACTTAGTTTCGATAGTCCCTTTTTCTGATATTTTCTAAGTGTTGGAAATAAGTAGTTTCGTTCGAAACTTATAGTTTCGATAGTGTCTTTCTCAGAATTTTTCTAAGTATTGAGACTTATGTAAGAAATTTCCTTTGTGATTTTCTTGCGCAGATATGGATCTTTTATTTGCCAAGAAGCACAATATCTGTGCTTACTTGAATGCCACTGACCCCAAGAATGCAGAGTTCACACCAGTTCTCAATTTCCTAGCCAATTCTAATATTAGCTTTGCCATAAACAACAATCTGCCAGTTTTTGAGACCACTATAAGACAGTTCTGGGCTACTGCTACAAGTGTCTCCGTTAACAATACAAGACACATTAGAGCCACTGTTCACAACCAAGAAGTGTTATTTTCTGAGGCTACTATCAGAGAGGTGCTACAATTTAATGATAACCCTGAAGCCCCAATTGAATTTCCAAGTTTTTACATTCGAGAATGTTTCAGAAGAATGGGTCACCCAAATAAATTCATAGGAGGGCAAGTCATCAAGAATGCTCTTCCTCCACTCTGGAGATACATCGTGCATATTTTTATTCATTGCATCTCTATTAGAAAAGGAGGATTTGACTCAGCAAATGCTTTGATAGCTTCGGCCATTCTTGGCTTAGTCAAGGGAAGGGAGTACAACTTCTCTGGTCTAGTGTTCGGACAACTGATTGAGAACCTAACTGGGAGAGTCAAAGACAAATTTCTTGCATATCCAAGGTTCTTACAGATGGTCATCAATCATCTCCACCCAGATCTTCAACAAGATGGTCCTCTCCTGATTCTTGATCATATGAATGCAAAGACTCTGAGCTACATGAAAAGCTCCAGTTCAAGAACAAACCGAGTCATTGCCAATGTTCCTTTATTTGGACACATTCTGGGAGAAGAAGAAGAAGCCATACCTGATGTTGATCCAGAACTACCTGTTGAATCTTCATCATCATCAGCAGAAGAAGAAGAACCTCATAATGAGCAAGAAAACCAAGAGGCTGAAAATCAAAATGTTGAAGTAGAAATTCAGGAGAATGTACAACAGGAAATGGGACTAAATGAAGAAGATCTTATCTTTGAAGCTCCTATGATAGATCAAGTGTTGGAGAATTCTGAACCAATTATTCAGGAAGAACATGTTGAGGCAGAAGCTGATTCAGAAGACACCTTGGATGAAGGCATTTATGGCACCAAGTATGACGTCTCAGATTATGAAACTGAAACTGAAGATCACACTGAACCTCCAGCATCATCTTCTAAGAGACAAGCTGAGTCTGAATCTGACTATGAGCTAGAAGAACCACTGGCTAAGAAGATTAAGACTGGACTGGAGCCTTTAAGCACCTCCTCAGAGTCCTTAGATGACATTCCTGAAAACCTAACTCCTATTCATTCACCCATTCATGCTGCTACCACTCCACAACCATCTCCACAACAATCACCCATCCATACTTCTCCCACATCACCATCTCATAATTCAACCTCCCCTGTTCCCAGAGTTAAAACATTAAGCCTTGAACTAAAAAGGATGCAGGATCAGCTTCAAAAGAAAGATGAAGAGATTGAAGGTCTGAAATCTAACCTGCATGATGTCCAGGAAGAAGTAAAAGACTTAAAGCTGGAAGTTGGGGGTCTACATACACAGATTGACATTCAACAAACCCAACTTGAAGAACAACAGAATTTTATCTCAAAACAAAATGAAGACTTCAAGGTTTTAGCTGAAGCAGTGAAACAGCTTAAAGCTTCTATTGATAAGCCTGTGCAACAACAAGCAACCACTTCAATGGCTCTGGGGGAGATCACATCTGTGGTTGAACCTTTGTCTCCTGCCATCATCACTGATCCAGAGTCTACAATGACCATCTTTACCGGGCATGCTGAAAAGACAAAGGAGGCAGTTGAAGTTAAGGTTGAAGGACCAGAACTAGACCTTCCCTCAGCAAGTGAGAGAAGAGATGCTAGGAAGAAAGGAAAAGGGACGTCAACAGAAATAGAGACTGTTATACTAGATGAAGAAGACATCCCATCTGATGACGAGCTGAATGCCCTCTTGAATGAAATTGAAAACTTTGGGTATAACGATCTTTACCCAGAAATTCTGACTACAGAGGAAAAGGAGACTGAAAGAACAAGATACTTCACCGAAGAAGGAGAAGAAATTCAAACCTTGTCTGATGAAGAAAAAGATGAAGAAGAGGTTCTGGTTAATCTCATCAAGAAAGTCACTCCTGAACCAACCACTACAGCCTCTGAGTCTATTCCAGCACAAGATCCACCGTCTGTTGCACCTGAACCTCCAACTTCAAGAAAATCTTGGTTCAGAAAAATCATTCAGGAAGAGTCTCCTAAAACATATGAATGGATAGCTGAGCATCAGGAGCTAAAGAGGCCCCCAATTGGCTGGAAATATGATGCAGAAAGGAAGCTCTTTATCATTAGAAGATATAGAGGGGGAGTTCAGCACTTCAAAAATATGACTGACTTCCAGACACTTCCTTTCTATGACCTCAGGGATTTAGCCAAGCTTCCACTTCAAAACCCTGGGAAGGTTATGATGGCTTATGACTTCGAGAAGTTTCTGCACTCTCAAGTCAATAATGATTTCAAAGGGATGAAGCCAAGGAAAACTCAGAAGAAGATATCAAAGACAAGGTTTCACCCTAAAACCAATAAGCCTTATGTGTTCTTGAGATACAAGCCTGCCCAAACCCACAAGACTATCACCATTCCAAAATCTGTACCTGTCCAGCTACAAACTTTCAGAAAGTGGTTCTATAACCCAGTCATTGGCAGTGCAGTGATCGAGTGTAAGGGCAAGGAAGACATCATCATCTTTGAGCCCATGGAGCTGCTGAAATTTCAACCTGAAGATCTGGAGGTGCTATTCCAGAATCACATTCAGGCATATAGTGATGAAGATGAAGCTGATGCCAAAGCCTATCAAAGGGTTGTGTCTCTACATGTAAAACCTTTCATCCCTAGGACAACTGAAGGACCAGCTGCTTGAAGAAGAGCTGAAGACAGTAATGCAACAGCTTAGGGGGAGATTGTAGAGTCATATATTTTGTATAAGCTGTTGTCATTTATTGTATGTTTAAACAATTTTAGACTAGTTTACTTTCTGTCATTTCATTATTGTAATTTTAGTTTTTCTGTAATTTACTGTTTGTTTTACCAAGTCTGGGCCATCGAAACTATAGTTTCGAGTGAGATTTGTTCACTCGAAACTAGTAGTTTCGATCGATAGTAGTTTCGACAGGCACTTTTTCCACTTGTAAATGTTCACTCGAAACTAGTAGTTTCGAGGAACATAGTTTCGATACTTGTGAAACTACTATAAATAGCCTAGTTAGAGAATTTCTAGGGTGAGTTGCGGCTGTAACCCTGAATTCTCTCTTTCAGAGTTGTTCTTGAATCAATACAATTTGCATTCGTTTAATGCTTGTTCTTACACTTTCACATATTATTTGCATTGATTCTTAGTGTGTTTGGCTGTCTTCTTCACCAAGTCTGTCTCTAATCCTCTGTTACAACACCATACATACAGATTCCGCCTGCATGTGTGGGTAATCGATCACTTTCGTGATTTCCGATTGAAATCTGGACCTACAATGTACCTCAGAGTCTTCAATCTTTGCCATTAGAGCATGATTTGACACCTTCATCGACAGCTCATGAATCTGATCTCCCCAATCATATCCTGCGGTCTGCTGACTCACCAATGCTTTGTTGTTTCCGTCTACAACTTTTCCCTTTTCTTTCTTATTAGAAATGCTTGACGAGCTTCCCTTCTCCACTTTAGGCTCTAGGCATTCCCTAGCGAAGTGACCAGGTTTGCTGCAATTGAAGCATCTCAGATTGGATTTGTCAAAACCTATCTGTTTTGAACCAGACTCCATCCCTTCAAATGAATTTCTGACAGTTCTCTTGATAAACCTCTTAGCACGATGCACATCCATTGCCATGTGCCACTTGATATCCATCTCCTCCAAATCATTAGGATGTATCTGATCAGCATCATCTTGAATCAGATTACCCGGAGCAAGTTTTCCAGCTAGCAGACAGTTGTAACTGCTCATGAAAACACTGAACAAAGCAACAGGCATTTCAACAATCTTGGCATCATTTGAGCTTAGTGATTTACTTTGTTGGACAAATGTAGCAAAAGTTGTCTGATTTGAGACAGTAGACAAGTTTGGTGTGTATGCAGAGGACATACTGGAGAGCAAAGCATTCCCTTGAAACATTAAGTGATCTGTCTCTGATGAAAACATCATCATTCTTTGTTGATCGTCCATCTCATATGACCTTAGGATGGATATAAGCTCACTCGGAGGAGTAGTATACATGTCCTTGGTTCTCTTAATAGTAGTGATGTTGAAGCTCCAGTTCAATGGCAACGAGTTAAGCAATTTCTTGTTTATTTCTCCATAGGTCATCTCAATTCCAGCACTATTCATCTCAGTCATCAGATGAGTATACATGTTTATCTATGCCTCTAGAGTTTCACCTTTCACATACTTGAACATGTTGAATTTTTGTCTCAACATGTCCTTTCTACTCTCTCTCATATATGCATTTCCCTCAAATCTCTCAACTAAGGCATCCCAAAGAGATTTTGTAGTTTTGAATTTCTTAAACCCTAGAGCAATTTCAGTAGACAAAGCCATAGTTAATCCAGCATAAGCTTTTTCATCCTTTTCAATTTGAAGAATTCCTTTAGCCACATATAGATCAGGATCCTTGGGAATAAATTCATTCTTCTCATTTCTGACCATAGGAATCTGAGGACCGTTTTCAATAGACAGATCCTTATACTTGGCGAAGTTCTCATAACGATACTTCCGGTTATCAAAGTCATTTGCATTTGTTAGACGTGGAGGTCTACTTAAAGTACCAATCTCATTATCCATTGAGTTAGTATCAGTCATGACTTAATAATACTTTAATAGAAAATACCGCAAACTTGGATTCACAGCCGCAAACTTCAACAGTAACCGTAAACTTGGAGTGTACCCGCAAACTTGAAGTAGAAACTGCAAACTTGAAATATAACCTTAAACTTGAAGTAGAAACCGCAAACTTGAAGTAGAAACCGCAAACTTGAAGTATAACCGCAAACTTGAAGTAACAACCGCAAACTTGGAAACTAGCCGCAAAGTTGGTTTCAACCGTAAACTTGAAATAATGGAAAGATTTAACAAACAAGGAAACCCCAAACTTTCTAACCGCAAAGATGATGACCGCAAACTCTACAGCCGCAAACCTCAGAAATCCGCAAACTTCCAGAACCGCAAACTTGCAGATTTTTTTTAAAATTAACAGCAAATTACCTCGATTTTCTGGCCAAATATCCACCGATTAGGCCGCAAACTTCAATACTAGTGACGGAAACACAATTCCAAGTCCTGTAACTGTCTAGAAATTCTCCAAAAAGCACAAGTCAGTTTAACAAATGCTAAGAACAATAACTATGATACCTTACGAGTCAAAGAAATCCGTTGCAAGCTTCACATATGAGCGCTAAGGCTCTGATACCAATTGTAAGGTCCGGATTCTTGAGGATATTCAATCAACGATTTCAACAGCGTGTTGAATCTGGCGGAAACAGACTCGACACGTGACTTGTAGGTATAATCTAAGAGGACGAGACACAATTCAACAATCAAACGATTCGTATATTGATATGAATACTAAAATACACAATACAATCGTTCAACAACTCGTCTAACCGATTACAATAATCAAAACATCTATTTAAAGTAATCGGCTGGGCCTGGCCCGCATACACCAAGTATGTGGTTGGGGAGCCGCATACTTGAAGTATGTGGCTGGGCCTGAAGTATGCAGCCGCATACTTCACAAAACTCGTCTTCTGTACATCCCGGTAATCTATTGATGCGTTAGCCTATTAGGTTTGATCCTTACATTTATAAATAAATAAATAAGGTAAAACTATTTATTTAAATTATATTTAATATCTTTCACACACTATTTTTCTTACTAAATAAATAAATAACAATTATTTGATTTATTTAGTTATTCAAACCCAAAACCCTAAATCATTTATTTTAAAATCTTATACTTCAACTTTTCATTTCTCGTTTACAAAACACCAGTCCAAATACAAAGCACAAACACCTACACAATCCTTTTACACGAATTCGTCGTACAAGTCCCTACACTCAAAACCCAATTGAACCCTAGACCTCGCCTTAGAACATGTTTCTAATTCAAATTCATGCATTTCACTCTAGGTTAACTTGTGATTTAAGAATCACTTGTGCTTCATATTGCTCGTGCTAGCTACTACTTTTGATACAAGTGAGTTTTACATATCCCCTTTTACACTGTTTTACATTTTTTGGGTGAAACATGAACATTACATACAATGATTTGCAGAAACTACACAATACAAATCCACTTTACATTCATGTGTGTAATTTGAGCTTTATGTTTGAGTACTAGGTGTGTTAACTACTTTGTGTGCAATTACATGTGCAATCATTAACTATACAAGCCGACGGTTAACAATGATAGATCTATTGAGTCTGACAAACCCACCCAGTTAGGGTGATTGTTACCGACAACACACTTTGTATGCATGCTAGTTACAAAGGTTTGATTGTACTACTTGGTAACACAATAGTAACTTTCCATAATTGACTTGTTGATCATGACTTGTATGGATTTGTTTACACACAACACTTTGATACCATTTAGAGTCAAAACCTATGTATGCTCACCAACTTTTTAGTTGACCTCGTTATCATCATGTTTCAGGTACAAATGTTTGAGTTGAACAAGCTGCTACACTTAGGATGTGGACCTAGATATTAAAAAGAAATTTGCTATGTATTTTCTCATTTTTCATGTACTTGTTGAATTTCATTGAAATGAAATGTTATGTTTAAACATATGACAATCTAGTTAACCATGTGCTCATGAACAGTCTACATGTCCCGCCCCGACGTTTCCGCTGTCGGTTGGGGTGTGACATGTGTGGTGTTTGGGTGTGTTGTTTTCTCACTTCAATGACCTCAAGAATCTATTTATAGGTTGATTTGGGACTCAAGTCGGACCGAAATCTCATGCCAAGTCGGTCCAACTTCGGCTGAAGTCGGTGACACGCGTCAAAACCACTTTTTTTTTGCTTCTGCAGCACATATCGGACCAACATGTAATCCATATCGGTCCGATGTCTCCATATCGAACCGACGTGTAAATGATATCGGTCCGACGTCCAGATGTCGGACCGACGTGTAAACCATATCGGTCCGACGTGGGTGCTGAGTCATCAAAACACGTGTCAAAGTCTCCCGAATTGCTTCAGTAACACATGTCGGACCGTTATGTTTAGGATATCGGTCCGACATACCTCATTTTCATATATTATGGCTCCCGTAACTCATTTTCTAGCCCGAGATATGCTTATGCGAAGTTTTGGGCTATTTTCGGGCGAATAGTCTTTCTATTTTCGCGTCCGGTTGCGTTCTAGCGTCGCGTTCTTTAGCCGACAGGTGTCCTAACCTATATTAAGGAGTTTTGGGATGTTAAAATATCAGGGTGAGAGGGGCACACACGGGTAAGGGACGCGGGTATGCGGATTTACTCGGGTACACCGCCGCCGTCACTGCGGGTAGCCCCACGGGTAGCAATTTGCGGGTACTTTTACCCGAGTCCAAAAATGTTTCTAGCCATTGGTCAAACGGATTTATAGCCGTTAGGTGCATTTAAAACACAAAAAACCTTTTTTTTCCTATATATACAATACAATTATACGATAATTTTCACACCCAAAAGTATTTCTTTCTACCATATTCCTTCTTAAAAATCATGGAATCCAAAAAAGCAAAAGCTGGTACTCGAAAAAAATCGAAGGCCGGTTCTATCCAAAACCTGTCAACACAACAACCTACTCAACCAATACAACAACTAGCACCGTACCCATATTATCCGTATGCTCAAATTCCCACACCAATGCCCGTAATGCCTATCCAAATTGCACCCGGTCAATACACCAATCCATTACAAGATCAATTTACTTTTGACCCCGCTACCAAAACCTACCATTCCGTCACCCAAACCGTAACGATTAAGATCGACCACTCTCGATCTTTAATGACGACGAAGATGAAGTAGTGGTTGGTGAAGAAGAAGAAGAATACGACGACTTGGAAATAAAGGAAAATGACGTAGAGGTTGGTGAGGAAGAAGATGACGAACCCGGAAATAAAGGAAAATTTCACGGACGCACGGCACGTCAACAATGGACCGATAAACAAAATCTCGCTTTGTGTAAGGCTTGGATTTGTATTTCCGAAGACCCGGTAGTCGGAAATCAACAAATGAGAACCGGATTTTGGAAGCGTATCCTTAAGCATTACAACCGACAAGTTGGTGGAAGCAACCAAACTATTCACCAACTAAATTCAAAACGGACGACTTTAAATACGCAAATGAGTTGGTTCAACGGTTGTTGGATTCAAGCGGTATATTTATCCTAAAAAACTAGTATTTTGTGTTAGCTTTAAAACCTATATAAGGGGGTACGAGTGGAAGGCGGGTAGCAAGCGGGTAGTTGGCGGGTTGGGTGTAACACCGCCGCATCCTTAGCGGCTTCGGAGGGTAGTTGCCAGCGGCTTCACTCAGCGGGTATATATACCCACTAGAAATCCCATTTTTACCCATTGATTTTGTTTGAATATAGCCGTTTAAAAAAAATTATTCATTTTTTTACCCCTATAAATATACATACCCAATCATTTTATTCACTTCACAAAAAAATACATTCTTTCTAAATATAAACCATTTCTTTTGTATCCACTCAACCAAAATATGAATCGTACGTTATACTACCTACCCGAATCATCGGACGAATCGCTCGACTTCGTGTTCGGCGGTGATAGTATGCAATTAGTATGTGATATGGTCGCCCAAGCCGAAGAGGAAGACACGGCTACATCATCAAGGACGTATGTACACCGTGATCGTGAACATGCTCTAAAGCTTCTAAAAAAAGATTATTTCGACGAAAACCCAACACACGGGGAAGCGACGTTTCGAGATAGATTTCGGATGTCGAAGAGGTTATTTTTAAAAATAGTTGGCGACGTAGAGGCTAGGTTTGAATATTTTCAAGAGGGTGAAGACGCTAGAAAGAAGAAGAGTTTCACGGCGCTACAAAAATACACATCGGCGATTAAACAACTCGGAACCGGTAATCCTCCCGACGAATTCGACGACTATTTAAGTATGGATAGGAGAACCTCAAGTGAATGTCTAGAGTATTTTTGTAATGCCATAATTCAAATATACGGCAAAGAGTTCTTATGCAGACCAACAAGCTACGACATTACACTTTTGTACAACGCGCACGAAGTAAAACATGGTATTCCGGGTATGGTCGATAGCATAGATTGTACACATTTTGTTTAGCGAAATTGTCCAAAAACTTTGCGCGGACAATATATGAGAGGCGATCACCAATACCCGACGATCATGTTAGAAGCGGTGGCTTCAAATGATTTATGGTTTTGGCATGCGTTTTGTGGTTCACCGGGCTCTAACAACGACATAAATGTTCTCCAACAATCGCCACTTTTTACCAACGAGGAGCTTAGAACCGCACCTAAGTGTCCATTTGTAGTTAATGGACGACTATACAAACGTGGATACTATCTTACGGATGGGATATACCCTACTTGGTCTACGTTTGTTAAATCGTTTCCATATCCAACAATCCCTAAATAAAAGGCATTCAAAAAGGTGCAAGAGTCGACAAGAAAAGATGTCGAGAGAGCTTTCGGTGTGTTAAAAGGTAAATGGGGTATACTTCGTTGACCAAACCGGCATTTAAAATTGCCGAAGATTAGGAACGAGGTATATACGTGCATGATATTGCACAATATGATCTTAAAGGATGACGCGAACGCAATATCACCTGTCTACATACGGGATCCTCCAGTCGAACCAGCTATTGACGATTACGTCCTTTCGGAGTTGCACGATGTATCTACACATATTAGTCTTCGATTTGATCTCGTGGAACATATCGCGAGAAACACCCCGGATTTGGACGAAGACGAAGAGTAGATGAATTTTTATTTGTTGTTATGTATTTTTATTTATTGTCTTTTAATTTATTATGTATTTTTATTTATTAATTAAAGTTTTAGTTTATTAATTTTATTTGTTTTAATTTTTTTTAAATAAGAGGGTTGGAGGGTACTTGGAGGGTACCACTCCCACCTAAGAGGCTACTTTGGGAGGGTACTTTGGCTAATTGAGGTGGCATCTTGTGATTGGTGTAATTTAGGAGGGTACTTTGGTTGGGAGGGTACCACTCCCACCCCCTAATCCCCTGTTATGAAATTAACATTTTCACCTCCAACCAGCAAGATTCCTTAGACATATCCAGAAAACCAAAACTGTTGATCTTATTGTGTATTGTATTGTTTTTGCATCCCTTAAACTCCTCTATATATTGTAATCCATGCATTTTTATAAAGCTAAGACACATATTTGTGTATAGTGAAAGTCCCATAGTTTATTGAGTTCATTTAACTAACCAAAATCTTGTCACAAGTTGACTCAAAACCCCGAATACTTTACTAAAGACTACTTTAATATGAAAGTTGTACTTTTCATAATAAATGCATATATATATATATATATATATATATATATATATATATATATATATATAATACCCAGGATTAAAGTAGATACTTAGACACGAGGATTTATGAACGTTTGTTGTGATATACATTATTAGCATAAATCATATAAAGATATTTCTCTGAAAATTGTAACACATCACAAACGGTCGTCGTGTCAAAATTGTCTTACATAAGCTAGTATTTATGTCGAGTCTAGTTGGGTGAATCGTATACACAACCAACTTGCACATTAGCTTCATTGTTCAGACCTTAAGGTGTCTTAAATGTTCTAGGGCATGATTAGGTCGGATTCATTGTCGGCAGTTGCTACACATTTCTATTTGCTTGATTCAACTGCTACAAGTATCAGGTGAGTTTCTCGGCTCCTCTTTTTAACTGTCTTTTAAACATTTAGGGAAGAATACACGTTTGAACTCGTATGTTTAGATACGAATTGAAACATGACACACATTGTTACATGACTAGGATTCATTATCACATTTAAGTACCATGTACTATTGTGACTGTTAGCTATGGGTAGACGTGGAAGTGTGAAAAGATCTATTTGGGTTGACACCTCCACCCGTGGTTAGTCGCTTTAACCTTGATTGGAGGTCAATCGGGGTGCATATATGTCCATCTCATTGTAGTGTTTTGCGATAGAACATTGTTAGGGGCTGCAACATAAACAGTCAAGCGTTGGTTATGAGAACTCATGGTAACTACATCATTTCTTTGTATTGTTTTATTTAAAAATGCTACGTATTTTAAAAGCTCGTAATCTATGTGAAACATTTTTTTGAAACATTTAAACCTGTAAACTTACCAACTTTTTAGTTGACTTTTTAAGCGTGTTTTTCTCAGGAAATTGAACCACGTAGGGGATCACTTTTGGGAAATCGTGTAGTGGAGTCACATTGCTTGCTAGAAGTCTTTTTGGGGATTTCCTATTATAGCCTTTTGACCTAGGCCATGTTTGTAAAATCCTGCTATCTTCGTTTATGTGAACTCAAAACACTGTCTTGTTAAAACAATTTCGATTTCTATGTTAAATGCATTTAGTGGTTGTTAAATGTAAACAATGACTATGAACCAAGAACGCTACGCCCTGCGTTTCTGCCATGGCGGGGTGTGATAGTATTTCCACCGAAACAAATTTCGGTCGAAATCCTATTTTTTTAACAAAATCTTCCGACTTCAGCTTTATTAAACTGTTTTGTAGAGCTGGCATATCGTGTATACACGTACACGATAAGACACGAACAATATGTATACACGAACATGACACGATAACTTATCGTGTACTTTTTCCCAAACACGAACATGTTTATACATGCTTAACACAATAAGACACGATAAGACCTGTTTAGAAACACATGTTTAAGAACCTGTTTAGTGAAACAGGTAAGAACCTACATATAATATCATTTTTTAATATTTTTTATTTAAAAAAAAATCTTAACAGGTACTTAACAGGGAAATATGTATTTTACCTGTTTAGACATGAAAATTAACAGGTAGATTCGTGTCTACCTGTTTAGGACACGAAATACGATAAAGCCATACACGATACCTGTTAAGATCGTGTAGGTTCGTGTCGTGTATTCGTGTACATGTCTAAAATTGCTAGCCCTACTGTTTTGTATGCGATGGCCTACAAATAGTTCCAACAATCCCCCTAGACCATCGAATATCAAACCACGACAATTCTACCAAGCTCCCCCATTTAATTTGCATCATCAAAGTTGGATATTGGACTCAACTCTTTAACTCTCAAAACTTGTCTTGGTTTAACTTTAACTTGCCAACCTCGTTTTGGTTTTGACATATTGTAAGTCCAAAACATCTTCAACCTACTAAAGGCTTTAGCAACTTTTTCTTGAAACTAATTTCAAAAACTTTGACATACTTTGAAATTGACATGTTCAATCTTTCTTTGTGGTTGAGAAACGACATTTAGTTTGTGAGACTCTTGTTTCTTAATAAACAATTTATGACTAAATTACTCTGCTATCTACAGTCAAAATATTTTTTCAAACCAGAACATGTTCTTTAGTAAGGCCACTTTTGATATGTTGACTTATCTTTAGACTTTGGTTTTTGTTCTTCAACCTTTGACGTTTTCGGTACTCTTTCTTTCACAAACATAAGTGGAACAAATTTATTAGAAATGAATGGGATGGCATTAGCATTAAGTGAACTCTCTTTCTTGAAGCCTAAACAACCCTTATAGTCATCATCAACACATTCTTGTTCTTGACTTTCTTCATATTTGACACTTTCACAATCATCAGAAGCAAGATCACTTGAAATCTTATAATCGATTTCCTTTTATACATAGCTTCAGAACTTCTCTTTGGCTTCAACGAAGGATAAACATTTTGTACAAATGGCTCTAGAATGTATGGTTTAGGCATATGTGAATAAAATCCATTTGTAAAAAAAATAGTCGAGGAACACTTTTGTATCCAAGTTCGTTATTTACCTTATCATTAAATTGAGGCTCGGTGTTTTCACTAATACTTTTATGCCCAAGCCCACAAGTTACCTTATCATGTATTTGAGCTTCAATGATCCCACTTGCAACTTTCCTTAAAATGTTAATTTTATCAACCTTAATTGTTGTATTTGTTACTTTTTCCATCTTCTCTATCAACAATTTCTTTTCTGTTTTTTTTCAGCGATAAACAGTTGAATTTCATAATTATTTTCTCTTTAACTAAAGCTTCAAATTAGAATTTTCTTTGACAAAATTATCAAATTTTCTTTTATAATTTTTCTCACGATCTCATAAAATCTTGTTCGTAGTATGTGCATGATCCAATGCATCCGTCAGATGTTGATTTTGTCTCCTGTAATAGGCATTTTTTCTAAAACATTCCACTAAACACTTATTTTCATTAAGCAATTCAGAATAAGCTTTAAATTACTGTGATTCCTTCACTGCTTCAGCAACCAAATGTTATTCTATACGTTTACAATTCCCTTGAAAATCATAACCGTATCATCCTTTGATCACTACTATGTCCTTAACCGCTTTGAGTGCATACATCTGTAGCTTTGCACACAAATCATCTAATGAGTTATATTTTATTCCTTTATTTCTAATGTAAAGTTTATAAATCTCCTATTCATTTGGTTGAGCGTTGAGAAAATCATCCATGACTGATTTTTCATATTCAACATCAACATCTTTTAGATCATTTATCAATCTCACATATCTGTGATATTGGTCAGTCAAATATTCTTCTTCTGCTCGTGCTAACACTTGATATCTTTTCTTTAATGTGTCTTGCCTTGCTTTTCTTTTCACATCTGTAACATTTTCAAAAGATGATTTAATAAGATTGGGATGAACATAACCCATTCAAATTACGATGACTTTATGCACACAACCTTCGTAAGCCATCGAAAATTTATTTTTAACTACCCATTTTTTAGAAGCAGCCCAAAACATCTAATCATCCTCCAAATTGTTTTGCCAAGAAATGTTTTCGATTTTTTGTTTCGGTCAAACTTTTCAATAAAAATCATTTTACCCGAAAACTCTTTTGGTCGAAAAGGATTTCGAGTAGGGAGATTTCGAACAAGAACTTCTTGGACAGAAGTTTGAAACACAATGTTTCAGACAAGGAATTTCGGTCAAAAACACAAGTGCTTGAAACTGTTTTCGGTTGAAAACAGATTTCGGTTCCTTTAGAGATGACGATTTCAGACGCTTCTTCTCAAGAACGCAAAATCCGACCTCAAACTCCCGAACACCAAATTAGACCTCGAAAATCACTGTAAACTCCATCTCCATTAATATAGATGCTAAATTGTCAAAAATGGCGATGAAATAGATGCAAATTGAAGACTTTTGAAACTTGAAAAGTTGAAAACTTGAACGTTGCTACAAAAAACAAAATCGAGCACCGAAAGGTCAGATACCACTTGTTAGAACATGTTTTTGCAGCAGATTCAATCTATCAATATGGAGAAACTAGAATCGAGTAGAATAATCAAGAAACAACGTTAAATCAAAACACATAGTTAAAGGTGTAAAATCAGGTCTTTATTGGATATTATAATGAAAATCCCGCCAAAGCTTTCAAACACAATACTATTTATACTAAGAAGATAAAATGAGATATCGCCCGAAGTCGAAAACGAATTCGGTTGAATTTTTTTTCTTTAACAAAATCTTCCGTCTTCAGTTTTATCAAACTGTTTGTATGCGATGGCCTACAAATAGTTCCAACATTTTGGAGTTGAATCTTGCTCATTAAGGCTTCAATGGGGAACGATGTGCGTTACACGAAATATCCTAATCAAACTTTGATTTGAACAGAAGGGGACCACCGTCCTCCATTCTTCGTAATCGCTGGTAACGATCAAATGATAGAAGACGAAGAAAGAGTAATCAATTTAATTTTGTTGACCCACACACACATCGACTTTCTTCTTTGTCAACGGTATCACCACTGACTTCTTCTTCTGCGACTTTCTGGTTCTACATGGGCATAATCACCAAAGACTTCTTTAACTTTCGACTTAAATCGGTTCTTCTTCTTTAATTTCGACTCAAATTGATTCTTCTTTTTTTAATTTCGACTACCCACGTTTCGTTTTTGGGTATTGAACTGATCTTCCAAAAAGCCCCATAAAGGACAAGGAAAAGTACTGACGATTTGCACAAAAGATTTCATGGGTTTGATTTTTTACACAAAAGATTTAACCGTCAAAGTTATTTTTGGGTCTGATTTTCTGCAAATAAGTTTTAATCACCGGAGTTTTGTGATGGTGAAATCGTGAGGCATAGAGAAAGATGGGTTTATGTATATATATGTATTTTATTTTTTGGGTTTTGTTTTATAAAGTATTACAATCAAATCACATAATATTTAACAAAATTAATGGATGGTGTTAAAGATCTGAGTTTAATTGAGAAAAAAAAATAAAACTAATGAACTAAAAAAAGACAAATTAAAACTAATAGATTAAAATAACTATTTTAGTTAAATCATACGGATGAAAACCGTATTTAACTTTTTATTTAATCTTCAGAGTTTGATAAAATTTGCTTAGGGCATATTTTGTTTAAGCTAAAGCCTAATGCATGTAATATATAACCATTTAATTTAATAAACGTATGCTTAATTAAATTATAAATTTATACAGTTAATATTGTAACAACGTATAATCAAATTAACATATAAAAATAATTTGAAATAAATATCGGACAAGATAAATGTGGTAAAAGTATTTGGTTAGATGCGTAATTCATAAATATTTTCAAGTAGATGGATTTTATTATTACATTTTGTTAATTTCACACACTAAATAACTAAATAAAAATGCTTATCAATTCTACCTATCTCGTTTAATTTCACAAACTCTAACGATATCATGATCGACACGAACCGAATGATGTCAGTACCGGTGTCAGTATTATCAGAGTTGGTACCAGTATTATGTTTTATAGTTTTTGATAGATGTAAAAATGTTCTGGAAAGGTTATGAGTTCGAATTTTGTTGATCGGAAATTTTGTAAAAAAACTTTAAAATATAAACATACTAGCTTAGACCCCGTGTAATACACACGGGTGAAAAACATCATTACATAAATTTTATTTATGTATTTTACATGTGTAAAAATGTATTACTGTATACTAAGGATATAAAACAAAATTCAAAATATGTAAAAAATAATATATAGTTGGGTTTCGAAAATACGTCAATTACTATTTAGTGTAATTTGATTTTCATTTACTATTTGATTGAAAATAAAAATTACATAATTAGATTTCAAAGTTTTTTTTTTATAATAAAAGATAATTTAAAATAAATATGTTTTATTAGTATAATTAGTAACTTATTAAAAGATTTGTGTGCATTTAATAAGAGAGATAGGCGGGAAAATATTGATGAGATTGAATATGGTGACGACACGTAGCATACAAAAACCTTTATTTATTATATAGTATAGATTAGTATTTTATTTAAAAATATATTATTATTAAAAGATGGATATGCATTTAATAAGAGAGAAGCAGGAAAAAATTATAAGAATAAACGTAAAGGCGACACGTGACATGGAAAAACCTTTCTTTATTATATAGTATAGATGTAAGAATTATATGTGATTGCAAAAAACCGATCCTTTTACAAAATTACTTGTTAAAAGTAAAAACAGTGTTTTCACAAATCACACATGATCAATGACAGTGAAGGGATCAATTAGGGTTCATAATCTACATCCAATTTCTTAAAGACCACATAATTGGAGGTTACTTCTTCCACAATCCAAATCGATTTCACCGTCAAGTAATTACGAAAGCAAACACTGATTTGGCTTCTGTTCATATCCTGGTCCGGAGAGAGAGAGCTAGAATTCATTGTTTGTTTACGCGCACATCTCCGATCGCCATTCGCCGCCTCGATACAACTCCGGTCCGGCGAACCTTCTGTCAGATCTCCTCCGATCAGGTAATTCTTCACATAGCCGTTGGCGACATTACCGAAGAGTGATCGATTTTGTGTTTGCTCGATTATTGATACGATTTCAGTCGCCGAACTGCAGGCTAATTGGCTTATATTTGTTAATTTGATTGTTGTTGGTGAAGATCAGGTTTAGTTGTGTGGCGATTGATTGCTAATGTTATCCTGAAATTGATTTCACCGGTTAGTCTGTATTAGGGCATGCTAACTGCTAACATCAGTTGGAATATAACTGGTTCTGCTTTTGAATTGTTTCATACGTGCCATGGATACTGATCTAGCGTGACTCAGATAGCAAAACTTGCTACTGTTATGTAAGAGGCATGGTGGATTGGTGGTCATTATTTCTAATTTGAATCAGAACTCATCTGGCTTAAAAAGTTGAATTGAAGGGGTGTATTTTTCACTCACAGGTTTAGGTACATGCAATTGAACATTATATCATTTCAATTATGATACAGTCCACTAGTGTAGAATATTTAAAAAACTTGCGTAACAGAAATTAGGCCCCCTCCATTTTAGTTAACAGGTCCCTTGATAAAATCAAAATCCACGCTAATGGCTTGCACAAATCGATGGTCCATTCCAAATCGATCAGAATAGTGTCATATCGATTAGGGCACTCCTCACTTCATTGCTTGAAATCGACTACGTTCTGATGCTCGCTTAATTGCTTGAAATCGACTAGATACTCATTTAATTGCTTGAAATTGCTGGACTTGGGGTTCTTGTTCATCGGAATCGTAAGTCGAAATCGAATTACAGGTTAGAAATCGACAAATCTCAGTTTTCATTTGATAAAGTAAGATAAATGAAAGCAAATTTCGGATTATATATAGATATTTACTGTTGCGAGTGTGATTCCTTGATTAATTTGCAACTTTTGGATTTTTTGCTCCCTATCCTGTTTACTTGTTCATTTTTTTCTTCCCAAATACCATCTCCAAGTTGATTGGTTTTATTTTATGTGTAAAAAGAGTATGAGATAGTGAACACTGAATTAATGAAATAATTGGTTTTGTATTGTGTCATTTCCAAGCTAATTGGTTCTGTTTTATGTCTCTCCAAGAATATGAGATTGTGAACACCGAGGTAATTGGTTTGTTTTATGTCATCTCCAAGCTAATTTAGTTATTCTGAAACTTTGAAATAATTAACATTTCCCATGTATCTTGAGTTTTTAAACCATTGATTTTAACTTAAATTTCATGAGAATATGTTGATTGTTTTAACTTGTGTTCTAAAAGAAACATACCTTGGATCCAACGTTGATGAGAGGTGTGGTGAAAATTAGTGGAAGAAAGAATTAAACAATCGGAGATGACTGTTGAAATTCAGTCTCCGGATCAACTTTTGCATACATGTTTGGGCGACGTATTGGTTTTTCACCACTAAATGTACGCTGCTTACATGATTGCATCTTTTACTTTTATCATTTTTGTACGACTACATGTTTATTTTTGTGCTACGAGTAACTTTGGACCCGGTCCGTTCTGACTTGATCCATTTAGGCCCCGCTGATGAATATTCCTGCATCCGTCACTGCTTACAATTCATCTTTTATGGAAACTTGCATCTTTTGAACAACATTTTTCCTGCAATTCAACTTCTTATGATTGCTATGGTATCATTAAATTGTCCAAAAGGCAATGTAAAGGATTCGCTCTTGCTAGTTGTTGGATCATAAGTTCAGGTGGTTTTGCTCAGAAAAAAGATCTAATTCAGTTCAGGATGTAAACCTTTTTTTTTTCTGGCAAGAACTGCATTTCTAAACATCAGATATTTTGCACAATGAATTACTCCCTCAGTTGCTAGGACTAGGAGGTGCATTTTGAATGTTAGCGGTCCAGTGAGTTACCTTCTGCAAATCTACATGTCTATTTTTACTTGATAATATTTTCTATACAAACCACTTCTTGTATAACTGAATAAGCACCATGGATTATAAATCTTACTAAATGCACCTTATTCTGGAAATGGATGGAATGCATATTTGTCAGATTTCTGGCCTAGATGAATGAACATCTGGTTGTAATATCTGTAGAAATGTATGCCTGGGAGTTTGGCTGGCTAGCTGCTTGTTTATTCTAGTGCCTTATTTCTTTATGAGTAAGCTGCATATGTATGCATATGGCCTCTCTATGTTCAAAATTAATAGGTTTGGGCACTCAAGTCAAGACATCTAATATAGAGGGAAAAGATTTGCACAGAACAGAAAGTTTAGTTATTGACATGATTGGGTGATAATATGATATAAAAACACGTTCTTCCCCATGTACACTTGCCTTTCGTTTCAACATTGAAATAAGCTACTGAAGATTGTTGGCTTCTTACTGTGACTTTTTGTTAGGCAGGGATGTGCATTTGATGTTACCATCTTTCTCATTGAGTGATTCGCCCTAATAATTGGAAATGCTTCTCTTTTTGCCCAATCTAGATGCTTAGTTTCTACCTCTCCCCACTTTCTTTATTTTGTTTATAATTATGTTTATAACGATTTTTTTCTTTGGGAATGAAAAATGGATGCGTTATGAGTTTCTAACAGCATGGGTTTTGTAGAAAATCTGAATGAGCCAAGTATAACTTTCTAAGAATTTTTTTGGTAATTGGTTACAAGAATTATGTTATATTATAATCGTAAAAGTCAGTGATTTTTTTGTTTATATATGCATGCTTCATCATGCCTATGCTGTGTGTGATGTACACACTCTAGTTTAGTAGTTTATCTCATTCTTCTTTAACAAGATGATGTGCAATTTGATTGTTTCATCCAAAAAAAGACACTCCTGGAATTGCATGTTCTTGCAGATTATTTATGGAATCATAGGATTAACGTGATATATTGCAATATATTTAAGGAATGGGGACTGAAAATCCTAACCGTGCAAATAACTATCAAGGATATGCTGCTACTCCTTTTGCAGCTCCTCAAAGCAACATGCCCATTTCTTCATCTCATCCTGTGGCTGGATCAGGGGTCTCTGCTTTCAGGCCTACGTCAGCCCCTGTTATGCCAAATACAACTCCGTTTTCTTCTCCCGGGCCTGTGGTTGGATCTGGGACTCATGGTTTTAGACCCATGCAACCAGGTAGGCCCACTCCTTCATATGGCCCACCAACTACAGGACCTCCCCCCAATTTCTCTACTCCACAGTTCCCCTCTACATCTCAACCACCCCTATCACAAACTTCCAATGTGGGCCAGCCAATATTGCCTCCACCAATGAGACCATCTCCTGGTCATGTTCCGCCAATGTCAACTTCCGTAAATCGCCAGCCCCAGATACCACCTGTACAAATGGGATCTCCACCTCAAAGCTTGTACCGTGTTTCTTCTAGCAGTAATCCTCCAAGGTCTTTAGTAGATTCATCGTATTCTGCTTCCAGGCCAAACATGCAGCCACCTCCACCCTCAACTGGACTGCCTTACCCTGGCTATCCCAGTATACGGAGTAGCCCAGTAAGTCAACCACCACCAACATCAGTTTCTCATCAAGGAGGTTATGTCCCACCTCAGGCCACCATATCTGCTCCTTTTTCTTCTCATCAAGGTGCTTATGGACAAGCTCCACCAGTGGCATCATCATCAGGAATGTATGTAGGTAGCTCAGCACCTCCTACAGGAGTTATGCCAGGTTTGGTAGAAGATTTCAGTTCACTTTCTCTAGGATCTGTCCCTGGATCTTTTGATGGTGGGCTTGATACAAAAGTATTGCCAAGACCACTGGATGGGGATGTAGAACCAAGTTCTTTTGCTGAGATGTATCCCATGAATTGCAATTCTAGATATCTACGACTTACAACTAGTGCTATGCCGAATTCACAATCTCTGGTCTCAAGGTGGCAGTTACCTCTTGGAGCAGTTGTTTGTCCCCTGGCAGAAGCTCCTGAGGGGGTGAGTATTTATTCACTGACTAAAACCGGCAGATGTTACTATGTTATTTAGATTTGCTCTTTAATAGAATAATACTTTTACTTCTCTACTGTTTATTGTTCAGGATGAAGTACCAATAGTTAATTTTGCGACAATGGGTATAGTTCGTTGTAGAAGATGCCGTACATATGTGAACCCATATGTGACTTTTACAGATGGTGGAAGAAAGTGGAGATGCAATATATGTGCTTTGCTTAATGATGGTAATACTTTGATTCTGTGTACCAAAACATTCACTGTTTTTCAATTTAGGCAATTGTCGGTTGAAACAGCAATTTGAGAGTATGTAGGTCTGTAACGTTTTCTTCTCTTCATTTCTAAAGAGTTTTTTTACTTGATTTGAATTTTGAAGTTAGGCCTAGTTCATAAGGTTTATGACAACATAATGATAACCTTATATGCTTCAAGTTCTAAACTTGTTTTTATTGATGTTTTGGGGTTCTATTTCACCGCCAGCTATTTGATATCTAGCACATTTATGCTGTACATGTGTTTAATATATCTAGTGTCAAATCATTTTTTTTGTGATGATATATGTTGTATCATCACCAGTTACAAAATATCGTGATTCTTCGCTGTCGTATATGGGATTCTTGTTACAATTGTGGTATTCATACTAAATAATTTCTATGCATTATTTACAGTGCAAAATGATTATTTCGCTCCTTTGGATGCCACTGGTAAAAGAACTGATCTGGATCAACATCCCGAGCTTACAAAGGGTTCTGTAGAATTTGTTGCTCCAGCTGAGTACATGGTTCGGCCTCCAATGCCACCACTGTACTTTTTTTTGATCGATGTTTCAATATCTGCAGTTAAAAGTGGAATGCTTGAGGTAAGCTTTTCCTTTGGATATATAATTGAGAACTCATTTCTTGGGATTTACCTTTTCACATTTATTCTGTTGATGATGTCTTCTGTGTTTTTGCCAGTATTGAATTTGGTTTTACAGCTTGATTATGTTTCATGTTTATTGAGTTCAAGAGTGCAATTGAGTTATTATTCCTTTTTGCTTACATTTTCTTAGGTGATGGCACAAACTATTAAATCTTGTTTGGATAGTTTGCCGGGTAGCCCCAGAACACAAATTGGGTTCATAACTTTTGACAGCACAATTCACTTTTACAATATGAAGGCAAGTGATTTTAAGTTTAGGTGGCCATACATTAATTTCTTAATATATTGTTGACTGATGTTGAACTTGAACCACCCTTTTTGTTTTACCTTTTTCCAGTCATCTTTGACACAGCCTCAAATGATGGTCGTGTCAGATTTGGATGATATTTTTGTTCCATTGCCAGATGATCTCTTAGTCAACTTGTCAGAATCCAGAGCTGTGGTGGAGGCATTCCTGGATAGCTTGCCTTCTATGTTTCAGGACAACTATAATGTGGAATCTGCTTTTGGGCCTGCCCTCAAAGCAGCTTTTATGGTTATGGTAAGCTTTTTTAACCCTGTACTATTTACAACCTTGACGGGTGACTTCATATCCACCATCATAAACTTATTTGTGTGGTGTAATTATGTTTTCTTAACTATGTTCGGCGGTTGTGAATCTTTGCTTATATTTTATCAGCTACTGGAGCGACTAGGCAGAGGTGGCAATTTCAACCCATATTGTTAGATGGATTGATTTGGGTTATGTTATAGCTCTCCAATGGGTTAATAGAAAAATACTGCTAAAAGAAAACAAGTCAAACGGAGTGAAAGTCGCTCAAAGTGTATTTTTAGCGCATAAAGCCTCTTAACCCATTTTATCTAAATACTTTGATAATTATTGAAATAATATAATTTTTGTAACCATCTTTGACACTAATTATTTGTAAAATACCAAACAAGATAGACAAAAGGGTTTGGGTTCTTTTGACCCAGCAAGGTCAAAATGTAGTTGATGCCATTTTGCTGTCACGATTTAGTTTACTTGTTGAAGAAGGTGTCAGTTTTCGTGGTTTCACATAGGTTTGAGCTTCAAGTGAAAGACTGACTCTTGAGTTCAAAATTAGTGAACTTAATTGCATGTTAAGTGAATAGTAGTGACCTTTATGGTAACGACTATACATGGTAAAATGTTGTCACGCCACGATTTTTTGGGATTTAGCGGATGTAACCAAGATCTAATGATAAATACTATATTTGTGTCGAATGTCACGGGCTAACTTCCAAGGTTGATAACTTGGTAAGTTTTAGGCATGGTCCTCTGTACCCCCCCCCACCCCCATCCCCATATTCCACCTCTATGTAATATGCATTATTTACTTTAAATAGTGTTTAATGATTGTGAATCTCTTTTATATTATGCCAGCTACCTGTGCCGACCTATATTTTCTGCCTAATGCTGACACATCACTAACAAGTTTCTTTGCGCCATGCAGAGCCAACTTGGAGGGAAATTGTTGATTTTCCAGAGCACTCTTCCATCACTTGGTGTTGGTCGTTTGAGGTTGCGAGGAGATGATCTTCATGTTTACGGAACAGATAAGGAACATGCTTTAAGAATACCAGAAGACCCATTTTATAAACAGATGGCTGCTGATTTCACCAAATTTCAGGTTGCAGTGAATATATATGCGTTCAGTGACAAGTATACTGATATAGCCTCACTAGGTATGTATTGATCGGGGTGAACTTTATCCTACACTTGTCTAGAATCCTAGATGCGGAAATTTGGACCCCTTTACCTATTAACATGTTGAAACTCTTGCCTAACGGGTCAGTTGAACTTGGTGAAGGTAATTGTATATTGTGTTGTGATAATCATGAAACAATCAGGGATATAAATACAGGACTCAAGGACTGTTCAGGGCCTGAGGACTGCTCAGGACCCTTTATAATAATGATGACAGTTTTACAAAATAAAGACTAAACTTAATTGTCTAATATTCCCCCGCAAGCTAAGGCCGGGAAGCGACCTGTAGCTTGGACTGTAAAGGGAGAATCCGTTGAGAGGATAGCGGCTTGGTGAACACATCTGCAATCTGATCATCGGTAGAGATAAACTGGACCGAAATCTTCCGTTGTGCGACCTTCTCTCGGACAAAGTGAAAATCGACTTCTACATGCTTGGTACGTGCATGGAAGACAGGATTGGCAGAAAGATACGTAGCACCAAGGTTATCACACCATAATGTAGGGACCGACGTAACCGGAACTCGAAGTTCGTGCAGAAGCGTTTGAAGCCAGGTGAGCTCAGCAACCGTATTGGCTAAGGTCTTGTATTCGGATTCTGTGGATGACCGAGAGACAGTCTTCTGTTTTCATGCTGACCATGAAACTAGGTTGGAGCCTAGATAGATAGCATATCCCCCGGTGGATCGACGGTCGTCTGGACAACCAACCCAATCGGCATCGGAGAAGGCATTCAGGGAGTTATAGGCTGAATCAGTATAGGCATGAAGAATTGTGCCGGAATTTGATTTGAGCCGTAAACCATATGCAGCAGTGCCTTGGAGGTAACGAAGAATTCTTTTGACGGCTGACCACTGATTGTCGGTCGGAGATTGCATAAATTGGCAGACTTTGTTAACTGCAGAAGCGATATCTGGACGAGACAGGGTGACATACTGAAGAGCACCCACTATCTGACGATATCTGACCGGATCGTCGAATGTTGCACTGTCACCAAGAGCAAGATTAGCAGTAGTGGTCATAGGGGACGATACCGGCTTAGCATTAGACAGGCCTGCACGTTCAAGGAGTTCAAGAATGTATTTCTGCTGGGATAGAATCAAGTCATGACCGCTACGGACAGTCTCGATACCCAGAAAATAGGATAAGCTGCCCATATCCTGGATGGCAAAGGTCTGGCTAAGACTGTGGACCATATGTTCAATAGCTTGCTGGTTGTTGCCTGTCAAGATAATGTCATCAACATAGACCAACATGTATAAAAGTGTACCCCTGGATGAATAAACGAACAGAGATGGATCAGTTTTAGAACCCTGAAAACCGAGAGCATGAAGAGCTTTAGATAAGCAATTAAACCATGCTCTAGGTGCCTGCTTCAATCCATATAGGGATTTGTGAAGAAGGCAAACATGATCTGGTTTGGTCTGGTCAATGAAACCTGGTGGTTGTTGCAGATAAACGGTCTCATCGAGATCACCATGTAAAAAAGCATTCTGCACATCAAGCTGCCTTAAGGACCAATTTTGTGTAACGGCCAGAGATAAAACAACACGAATAGTCGTGGATTTTACAACAGGACTGAATGTCTCCAGATAATCAATCCCTGGTTGTTGCCGAAAACCTTTAGCAACTAGGCGTGCTTTGTAACGTTTGATTGTCCCTGTTTGGTCCCGTTTTAATTTGTAAACCCACTTGCAATCAACTACATTAGTGTTGGATACTCATGGAACCAAAGACCACGTACCGTTTCGCATCAGGGCTGAATACTCTTCCTCCATGGCTTTATGCCAATGAGGATCTTTGTTGGCAACAATAAAGGTGGCTGGTTCAGTGATGGAAGTAGTTGTATAAAAGGAGGTTGGGTTGAAAGGTTGTGATTGCTTTGGGTTTTGGCAGAGGTTAGAAGGTCTAGTACGAGGTGGGGTTTGATTTGGTTGGGATGGAGTGGTTGTAGAGTCTGGAACATATTGTTTAGGATGGCGCTGGTAGGTTTTTATAGGTGGGGATGTTGCTGGTTGTTGGTCAGGTTGAGGTGGTGGTGTGTGGGCCGTTGGTGAAGTGGGTGGTGTGAGAGGGGGTTCGGCCGTAGGGGAGGTGGGAATGGGAGATGATGGTTTGTTTTCTGAAGCTAAGGGAGCAGCTGTAGAGGGTGTGTTTTCTGAAGGTAAGGGATTAGGATAGGAAGATACATACGGGTTGAGAGATGGTGTGCTTGGTGTGGTGACAGGATGGCTATGAAAAGGGTAGTATTGTTCATTGAACCGGACATGACGCGCAATGTAGATTCTCTCAGAATTAGGGTCAAAGCATCGATACCCGTGGTGAGAAGTGCTATACCCAAGAAACACACAAGGTGTTGAGTGGAAATCCATTTTGTGTTTGTTATAGGGTCGAAGGTGTGGATAGCACTGACAGCCAAAAACCCGAAGGAAGGAGAGATCAGGTTTATGTTTGAATACTAGCTCAAAGGGAGAGGTGTTGGAATTTGTTCGGGAGGGCATACGGTTGATCAAGTAAACAGCCGTGTCAAAGGCAAAGTTCCAAAACCGTTGTGGGATATTGGATTGAGCTAATAGAGTAAGGCCGGTTTCAACCACATGGCGGTGGCGTTTTTCAACAATTCCGTTTTGTTCGCTTGTATGTTGACAAGATAGACGATGAATGATTCCTATTGAAGAAAAGAACGGGGAAAGAGGGCGAAATTCACCCCCCCAATCGGTTTGAACAGATTTTACCTTGGTGTGGAATTGACGTTCAACCATAGCTAAAAATCGTGTAAAAATATCAAACACATCAGATTTAAGTTTTAAGGGGAAAATCCACATGAATCGTGAGTAGTGATCAACACATAGTAAAAAATAATTGTGGCCATCAAACGAAGTAGTTGGCGCAGGCCCCATACATCACAGAAAAGTAAATCCAAAATATGAGAGCTTGTATAAGTAGAAGATGACAAGTGAAGTTTGGAAGATTTTCCAACCGAACAAGAGGTACAATCAGAATTGAAATTATTGGGAAAAACAGGTAAACAAAATTTAGATAACATGTATTTTAAAAGCTGTGGATGCGGATGACCAAGCCTTTGATGCCATGTGGTGGAGGAAGCACGAGTGGTTGAGAAGGCGACTTTTGGTAATGGTTGAATCCGGGGAAGACGTATGGAGTAGAGTCCATCCTTACTTGGATCCTCACGTGTAAACTTGTCCTTCACAGAAAAGAAAGTAGAATGAAATTCAAAAAAGACATTATTATCATGGCAGAATTTTTGAACAGAAAGTAGATTCTTTTTAATTTCAGGTATGTGAAGAATATTTTGAAGGGAAAAGGTTTTATTTGGTGAATAAAATTGTGACAAGTAGATTATCCTCACCATGATAGGGTTCAGCAGTATCAAGACCTGAGACATCCGGTGTAGCATGGTAATTGGAACCTGTGTCAGGAAGCCAAGAAGGGGATGCTTGTGAGCGGTAGTCAGCATAGTTGGCAGATGGTTCGGATGGTTGTCTCACCCGAAGGGTAGTTGGATCACGATTAGGGCATTGTGACGGGATGTGACCAATACCACATCTGTTGAACGTACCATAAACGGTGTTTTGATTCGAGGCCCAGCTGAACCGACTCATGTTAACTCCTAGATTACGATTATTGTTGTAGTTGCCACGTCCTCCGCGGCGGTTGTTCTGGCCACGCCCACGGGTGTTACTTGGCCGATTTGAGTAGAAGGCCTGTGGAGAAGACTGTGAGGCAGGCTGGACAGGCTGAAGTTGGAGCCCAAGTTGAGACACCAGCTGTTGAAGGGTCTGCATTGTAGCAGGATGAGGTGTTATGGAACCGGCAGTAGTAGCAGCCATAAAGGCTTGAAGTGGAGCAATATCTGGAATAGATTTCCTAATCATGAAATCATGATCAGACAGGAGTCCAAGAAGTTCAGCAAAAGCAGTGGGAAATTGTCTAGCAAGGATGTTGGTTTTCAAACCATTATACTCTTCCCGAAGGCCTGAGATCACAAGCATTACCAGATCTTTTTCTTTCATTGGTTCACCAATGTTGGCTAGGGCATCTGCATACTTCTGTGCTCTGGTAAGATAGGCTGAAGCAGTCTCATCACCTTTCATTGAAATCTTAAGAAGTTGTGTTTTTAGGGTATATTCTCTTGAGGAAGTGTGAGGTGCATAAGCACGCTCAAGAGAAAGCCATAGATCTCGAGAAGTAGTACCTTGAACATGCTGAAAAGAGGCTTCAGAGATGGTTGATATTAACAGTCCTCGGACATGAGCATCATTAGAAACCCATGTCGTATAATTAGGGTTTGGTTGCAGCTTTGCTGAAGTGCCCTCCTTTGCCTTTTCAGTCACTTGAATTGTTTCTGGTGGACAGGGTATGGTTCCATCTATGTAACCAAACAGATTATTTGTAACAAGGAAGGGCTGAGTCATAGCCTTCCAATATCCGTAGTTTGTAGGAGACAGAGTAAAGCCGAATTTGTGAGAATTGTGTGAGGTTTTGTCGGCAGTAGTAAAGGCAGCAAGGAGAGCCATGACAGTGAGGGTGGAAGCGGGTGCTGGTTGTTTTCCAGTGGCAGAAGAGGTCAGAACCGAGAGAGGCTCTGATACCAAGTTGAACTTGGTGAAGGTAATTGTATATTGTGTTGTGATAATCATGAAACAATCAGGGATATAAATACAGGACTCAAGGACTGTTCAGGGCCTGAGGACTGCTCAGGACCCTTTATAATAATGATGACAGTTTTACAAAATAAAGACTAAACTTAATTGTCTAATAGGGTCAAATGGGCAAATTTAAAATATAACGAGAAAAGAAATGGGTCATATACGTCGAATGGGTCAAAAGTTGTTCACTGGTCTAATTCTACAACCTCCTATTGTTTTTTTAAATAAATATTAGATTATTATTATTACCACTATAACGTGTTAGTTATTTAAGAAACTATAAAAATGGGTAAAGAATTGTTTGTGGGTCGAACCAACCTGATCAAAACTTCAAATTACTTGTTTTGACCAGTTAGTTTCGTTGAATTGTACTGGATCTTTTTTCTACTGCCTAGGTTGTCTTCTTTCCCATAAGCTTGCTCAGATATCTGCTTTATGTATTTATAGGATCAAATGATCAACAATACTTATTGATTTACATGCAGGTACTTTAGCAAAGTACACTGGTGGCCAGGTATATTATTATCCAAGCTTTCATTATGCCCTTCACACAGACAAGTTGAGACATGAGTTGGCTAGAGATCTCACTAGAGAAACTGCTTGGGAATCTGTAATGCGCATTAGATGTGGGAAAGGTTGGTCTAACTAATTAAAACTCTATGCTACTGCAAGATGTTACTTCTAGCAAGGTTAATTTTTCATGTAAAAATTTTGGTTACTTTTTCAGTAAAGGTTTATTTTCAATTTCTTTTTCTAGGAGTGCGTTTCACCTCGTATCATGGGAATTTTATGCTGAGGTCCACAGATCTAATAGCACTTCCAGCCGTTGACTGTGATAAAGCTTATGCAATGCAGTTTGCTCTTGAAGATGCATTGCTTACAACTCAGATTGTGTATTTCCAAGTGGCTTTACTGTATCCTCAGGTCTTCAATTAGGTTCTGGATATTATCTATTTTTTTTGTTTTCAAGGTTTCCCAAAGGGTTCATGTAGTTGTTTTATTTTGAATTGAGCTTTATATTAGAGGGGGTAATTGTAACCCATTATGTGAAAATGGGTTATTTTGCGTTGTCTTTTAACGGCAACGAGTCAAATGCACCCAAAATATACGGAAGTGTTCACCGCCTTCTGAATTGCTCTACTAAATAAATTTGCATCATAATTTAAGGATTATGCTTATGGTTAGAGCATTCCTTCCAACTAGTTTTTTTAATAAAATAAATAAATATAAAATAATTTCAACCACATACCACCCAAAAAGATGAAAGGAAAACTAAACATGGCAGAGATATCCGCTTTGTCGAGTATGAAGGCTTTTAGGGTCAGCCGGCCCTAGAGTCTGTCAGGTTACGGGTTTCGGGCTGTGGCCCATATGGGCTTAACTTGTTGGTTAAGCTATTAACCCTAAACTAGTCTCTATATATGATGTAATAGTCTTGTAATTCTTTGAGCACCTAAATATAATAAACATCCTAGTTGCAGCAAGTGGATGTAGGTCATACCGACCGAACCACTATAAATCTCTCGTGTCGTTTATTTGCTTTAGTGTGTGTTTGCGTGTGTTGTGTTCGTGTGATACCCTAACAACTGGTATCAGAGCTTGGCTCTTGATCGTGTCACACTCACAGCCGCTGCCCTGGGTGCTAGGGTTCCAGCGTGAACAATACCCGTCGTGAAAAGACCTGAAAGGGGCAATAACAGGGGTAGGTCCAAGTCCAGAAAGAGAGGTCAGTCAAAACCAAGGGCTGACATTGAATGTTGGAATTGCAAAGAAAATGGTCATTTTAGGAGCCAGTGTCCTAAACCAGTCGTTGCTAAAAACAATAAAGAGGTGAACAACGTAACAGCCGATGAAGAAGAAGAAGTAGAAGATGATGCTCTTATTTGTTGCGTTGAAAACACTTTCGAGTCCTGGATCATGGATTCAGGAGTTTTGTTTCACGCCGTCCCTTGCCCAGAGCTTGTGAAGAATCTAAGAACAGGTAACTTTGGTAAAGTTCGTTTGGCTAATGATAAGACACTTGACATTGCAGGGATTGGTGATGTTGATATAAAAACCACACTCGGAACCACTTGGACATTGAAAGATGTCAGAGTAATTCCCAACTTGAAGAGGAAATTAATTTCAGTTGGTCAGCTGACCAAGGTCACGGGGTTTTCTTCGGGGATGGTCAATGGAAGGTTATCAAGGGCAATCTCGTGATTGCACGTGGAAAGAAGAGGGGGACACTGTACATGGTGGAGGTACCCGCCGACGGTGTTAATGCCATGACTTCAGGTCCGAGTCCATCTAATTTATGGCGCCAACGACTCGGACATATGAGTGATAAAGGATTGAAAATGTTGGCTGAGAAAGGGAAGTTTCCAGATTTAAAGAAAGTTGAAACCGGATTCTGCGAACCATGCGTTCTCGGTAAACAGAAGAAAGTCACATTCTTGAAGACAACTCAGGCACCAAAAGCTCAGAAACTGGAGCTTATTCATTCGGATGTTTATGGACCTACTTCAGTCCAATCGGTAGGAGGATCTTCCTACTATGTGACATTCATTGACGACGCAACGCGAAAGGTATGGGTTTATTTTCTCAAAAATAAATTTGAAGTTTTTGATACCTTTAAGAAATGGAAAATTGATGTTGAAAATGAAACTGATTTGAGGTCAAATGCTTGAAGTCGGACAATGGAGGGGAATACATCAGCAAAGAATTCACTGATTATTGTGCCGATCAGAGAATCAAGATGATCAAGACAGTCCCAGGAACTTCTCAGCAAAATGGAGTTGCAGAACGGATGAACAGAACACTTAATGAAAGGGCGAGGAGCATGAGGTTAAACGCAGGGCTCCCCAAAATGTTCTGGGCTGATGCAGTTGACACTGCAGCTTATCTAATTAATCGTGGACCGTCTGTTCCTTTGGGTTTCAAAATACCAGAGGAAGTGTGGAAAGGAAAGGAGGTTAGTCTCAAACATCTGAAGGTATTTGGTTATTCTGCTTACCGTTTATTGAGTGACAGGGATAAATTGGATCCAAAGGCCAAGAAGTGTACGTTCATTGGCTACGGATTAGACGAGATGGGTTACCGACTTTGGGATTCTGAAAGTAGGAAGTTAATCAGAAGTAAAAATGTCACGTTCAATGAAGCAAAGTTATACAAAGACAAGAATGTTACAAAACCAGAAGTTCACAAAGAATACATCATTGTTGATACTGAGACCGAGAATACAGGCGATACTGAAACTCTAGCAGATATTCAAGACAGTGGGAGCTCAGAGGTTGATACTCAAGAAAATTCAACCGATAGTGACAGTTCTGAAGAAGAAATTGAAGAACCATCACCGATTACCGCTCCCATTCCTTCTGAGACTCGGTGGGTCAGGAGATCTACTAGAGTTGCTGCACCGCCTGAGAGATATTCTCCATCTGCTAATTTTCTGTTGCTAACAGAGAACGGAGAACCTCAGTGCTACACAGAAGCCATTCGTTTGAAAGATTCATTGCAGTGGGAGATAGCAATGAAGGATGAAATGAAATCTTTAGAGAAGAACAGAACGTGGGAACTGACAAAGCTTCCCTCCGGTAAGAAAGCATTTCACAACAAATGGGTGTACAGGGTCAAAGATGAACACGATGGTTCTAAGCGTTACAAAGCTAGATTGGTAGTTAAGGGGTTTCAACAGAAAAACAGAAACCGGGGGTTGATTACAATGAAATCTTCTCTCCGGTTGTGAAGATGACTACTATAAGGTTGGTCCTAAGTATTGTTGCTGCTGAGAGTCTTCATCTAGAACAGCTAGATGTGAAGACAACTTTTTTACATGGGGATCTGAATGAAGATATTTACATGGCTCAACCTGAAGGGTTTCAGGAAAGGAAAAGAAAACATGGTCTGTAGACTAAAAAAGAGTTTGTATGGGCTAAAACAAGCTCCGAGGCAATGGTACTTGAAGTTTGACAACTTCATGGGTAGATCCGGATACAAGAGATGTGAGATGGATCATTGCTGCTACACCAAGAAGTTAGAAAAGTCCTACATCATCCTCCTTCTATATGTGGATGATATGTTAATTGCAGGTTCTGACATGATAGAGATAAAGAAACTGAAGAAGCAAATGTCAGAAGAATTTGAAATGAAAGATCTGGATGCTGCCAAACAGATACTCGGAATGAGTATCTTCAGGAACAAAGACGGATCTTTGACACTATCTCAAGAAAAGTACATTGGGAAAGTGTTAGAGAAATTCAAGATGAAAGATGCCAAGTCCCGAAGCATTCCACTAGGGAGTCAGTTCAAGCTTTCAAAAGACCAGTCACCAAAAACTGAAAAAGACAACCGAAATGGCTAAGGTTCCTTACGCATCAGCTGTTGGAAGTCTTATGTACGCCATGGTGTGCACGAGGCCAGACATAGCACATGTCGTGGGGGTAGTTAGTCGTTATATGTCTAATCCAGGAAAAGAACAATAGGAGGCAGTCAAATGGCTGCTAAGATATTTGAAAGGCACTGCGAAGATGGGGTTACGGTTCTCAGGCAAAGATATTGTTTTAAGGGGCTATACAGATGCAGACCTTGGGGGATGCAAGGATTCTTATAAAAGCACAACCGGATTTGTTTTTTCAGTGGGAGGAACTACGGTTAGTTGGATGTCCAGATTATAGAAGGGCGTTGCTCTTTCAACTACTGAAGCTAAGTATATGGCTTGTGTTGAAGCCAGTAAAGAGTTGATTTGGTTGAAGAATTTTCTGGAAGAACTTGGGAAGAAACAGCTAGATAGTTTGTTGTTTTGTGATAATCAAAGCGTTATTCATCTAGGGAAGAATCCTGTGTTTCATGGAAAAACGAAACACATTCAGCTTAGGTATCACTTCATCAGAGGTTCAGTGTTGTAAAAATCACGCCAGGCGCCGATTAATCGCTAGGCGCTCGGCTAAGGAGGAATTTTGACCTAGTCGGTCCAAAAATCGCTAGACGGTCCAAATCGCGCTTAGGCGGCCAGATTCCGGCGAACATTCGGGCGAAAACCTGAAATTTCCGGCCAAATTCTGGCAAAAACCTGAAATTTCTGGCCAAATTCCGGCAAAAACCTTTGGTGTGGTTTAAAAATGAACATTTTTATAAAAATTACATATAAAAATGTGTGTATATATAAAAACTGAAAATTACATATAAAAATTCCAATCCGATTAATCCCGCCTAGGCCCTACCCCACCGCCCGACTAGCGCCTAGCGATTTTTACAACACTGCAGAGGTTTGATCAGTGATGGTACATTGAAGCTTGAAAAGATTAAAGGAACGGAGAATCCCGCGGATATGCTTACTAAGGTGGTGACCTTAGAGAAGTTGAAGCTATGTATAGCTTCAACTGGCCTTCAGGAATCATGATGAGAAGGCGCTGCAGCTAGAGGTAGAGAAGTTACAAGACTACAGAGAAGACGGAAACAGTTTGAAGTTTATCAAAGCCTCCAAGTGGGAGATTCTCGAGTATGAAGGCTTTTAGGGTCAGCCGGCCCTAGAGTCTGTCAGGTTACGGGTTTCGAGCTGGCCCCCATATGGGCTTAACTTGTTGGTTAAGCTATTAACCCTACTAGTCTCTATATATATGATGTAATAGTTTTGTAATTCTTTGAGCACCTAAATATAATAAACACCCTAGTTGCAGCAAGTGGATGTAGGTCATACCGACCGAACCACTATAAATCTCTCGTGTCGTTTATTTGCTTTAGTGTGTGTTTGCGTGTGTTGTGTTCGTGTGATACCCTAACACACTTTTGTGTGAGAGAGAGAGACGTGGTGCTATGTAGTTGAAATAATATCCGTTTTAAACTGTTCTTTTAAAGTTAGTTGGAACTTATGCTTTTAACCATATTCCTAAAGGCTATGGTTAACTGGTTAGCGAAATCCATATTTTAACAGTTGTTTTTGTATTCAGTCTAAATATAGTAATTGTTTATGAAATTTAAAAACATGGACATAAAAGTGTTATCTTTCAACCTCCTGACCTGCTCATTTCACCACCTATATTTTATATGGCTGTAGCTTCTAATCCTGAACATCCTTTTTTTCTTTTTATAGTTCACTTATCATAGTAAACACTAAACAATGTGTTCTATAAGCATTGTACTGTATCTATAATTTGGCTTAACTCTTTTGTGAGCCTTCTTGTCAGCCATGAAACTGAATCTGCGTGCTAATTACACATCTTGATATCTCAATTTATCTCTTCATCATATATTTGCATAATACATGCTTGTTCATAATCTTCATTTCTAGATTATCTTGCACTTTAGGTTTCTACCACTGTCTTATGGTCTGTTCTTGTAGGATGCTTGTAAATGTACTTTTGACATTTGTTTTACAAATATAAATACTTAACAACCAAAAGATACACTGCATCTTGTGGTGAAAGGCGTATCAGAGTACACACTGCTGCAGCATCAGTGGTTTCAGATTTAGGGGAGATGTACCGCCAGGCAGATACTGGTGCTATTGTTTCCTTGCTTGGTAGATTAGGTAAAATAATCTCTCTCTCTCTCTCCTCTCTCTAAAACTAAAGGAAAATGGAAGTTTGAGGAATAATATGGTTCATAAGCTTTGCCATTACATTTCTGATTCCAATAATATGAACTGTAATTATCTGCAGCAATTGAAAAATCATTATCATATAAGCTGGAAGAAGCTCGCAATGCTATTCAACTGAAAATCGTGAAAGCCCTCAAAGAATATAGAAAACTATACGCAGTGCAGCATCGTGTAGGAAGCAGGATGATATACCCAGAATCACTGAAATATTTGCCCTTATATGGTTTATCTCTATGTAAATCAACAGCACTTCGTGGTGGGTATGCTGATGCACAGCTTGATGAACGATGTGCAGCAGGTTTCACCATGATGGCTTTACCTGTAAAGAAAATGTTAAAGCTTTTATATCCTAGCTTGTTAAGAGTAGACGAGTATCTTGTGAAGGTAAGTTACGTTCTTGCATCTTAGTTTCTTGTTCCTGCTGTTTAAAGAAGGCGTTTTGACTCATTTTTTCAAGGACGTGTCGATTTGGGTTATGTTTTTTTTTCTAGAACAGGTCAGAGTGTCAGATGGTAAAAATGTTTAGTCTAAAAGGTAACGGGTAAATCGGTCGAATGGGCCAAAAAATAATTTTTTTTGTAAATTGTAATCATATTTGACGCTTTGATTTCAAAATTACCTGTTTTAACCTCCTGAATGGCCTATTCTGCCACCTCTACTGCTGCTTATATTCCGACTTCTGGGTCCTCCATGTGGCACAATTTGTTTATTTGCAGACACCTACTATGGATGATGAATTTGGCAGAGTTTGTAAACGGATGCCACTTGTTGCAGAGAGCTTAGATTCTAGAGGAATTTATATATTTGATGACGGTTTTCGTTTTGTTGTGTGGTTTGGTCGCATGCTTTCACTAGATTTAGCCAGGAATCTAGTCGAGGAAGATTCAGCTACAGACTTCTCAAGGGTATGCTCTATTTACACCTGTGTTTTAAGTATTCTATCATTCATGCTCCTCTTGCAGTCCCTCAAGTATTGGTTTGTGCTTATTTATATAAAGTGATGAACCATGTTGGCTATTACTAACATTCTCATCAATCTAACCATTTTTTCTTTCACCATCGACCTTATATATTACCTTTTCAATCTTCTATTTTTCTTTATATATTACCTTTTCAATTTGTGAAGCAAGTAAAAGACTTGAACCTTTTGCTAGCATGTTATCATAATCTGTAGTAGCTCAATATGTAATTTGAAATCTTAATATGGTTTAGTTCACTGTTTTATCTGACCAATCTGATTCCCCACATTGCATATGAGGATAATTAGAGGTTCAACTCAACATACCCGATTGTCATGAAAGTTGATTCTTTTGTACATTAAACCACTGATAATTAGAGGCTTCTACTATAGCTGACAAAATGGGCAGGTTGGGAATGGTAGCAATGGGTAAACCTGTAGGGTGGGTCCAAGTGGGTTGGGACCATGTTTTGTTGACTAGCCAACGTCTTTTTGTTCGTCTTATTTATCTTATAACAAATTATAAATTAATTTATGTTTGTAAGAACTATTACTAAAATAATGATCCAGCCGCTATGAATAAAAAAATTTAGGAGGTTATAAACAGTTTTGAGCAACTTCTAAATCATTAAAATATGAAACTGACCGATTTTCATATATGATTTGAAATCGTTCCCCGCCCACCTAATTATTATGCTAGTGTTTATACACATCTACCGCTATATACTACTTAGGTGGCAAATATGACCCATTTGCTTATGAATCGAGTCGTATCCAGTTGTCTTATTTATCTTAAATGGGCCAAATAAAAATTTAGTTAAAAGAGCAACAAGCCAAGTAAGTCGAACGGATCAGACGGTTTAAAAATCACCCAAAGTCTTCTTTTAAGGCATACAACCTCATAAATCGTTTTATTCACAAATTTATATTATTGTTGTATTGATATTTTTTTGTAAATTAACACATTAGTTATTTTTAAAGATCTTTAAAAGATGGAGAAAAGAACTGCACCTAGACGGTTTCGGCTGTGCTAAAATAACGACCTGTTTCAACCCACATGAGTTTTAACTAGTTACCCAACCCTGTGCATGTCTCATATTAATTTATTTCTCTCTAATCTCAGAAGCTTTGCGGTTTCTGTAACTTATTACTATTGATTACATTTTTCAAGAATCAGGTTTGTCTGACCGAACGTAACAATGAATTGTCGAGAAAGCTGATGGGGATACTAAAGAAACTTAGAGAGGCCGATGCATCATATTATCAACTGTGTCATCTTGTGAGACAAGGAGAACAGCCTCGCGAAGGTTTTTTTCTCCTCCTAAATCTAGTTGAGGACCAGGTCGGTGGTATGAACGGCTATGTTGACTGGATGCTTCAGATTCATCGACAAGTACAGCAATAACGCATAATGAATAAGGTAAATTTCCTACAGAGTTTATTCTCTCTTTTTTTGTTTATCCACATGCCATTATTTTGGCCCGATAAATCAGTTTTGTCCACACCAGAAAACTGATTTTTGGAAGTCGAGTTAATTAAACATGTGATAACTTTGATGGTTTAAAAAATTACGCATATTCTAGCACGAGTCAATTTGGGTTACGGTTTAAATGGGTCAAAACAAGAAAATTTAGCTAAAAGGTAAATGGGTCAAGTTGAAAATCACTCACAGTGAAATTAGATCACAATATTAACATTGTTTTTGTGATGTTATAAATTTAACTCATTAGCTAGTCATAACTCGTAAAAAATGTTTGCATCCAACCCAACCTATTTCGACCCATGATAACAACTTAGTTTTGACCCGTTACCCAACCCAACTATTTTGCCTAATTGAACCAAAGAGTTGTAGAATGATTGATTGTTATTATTGTAGAAGTGATTACATAGAGAATATATCGAGTACATGAGACTCTTCATCTTACCTAACATTAATTGTCTAATATGCCTCCTTACAAATACTCTGTTCAATCAAAATTACTTGTCCTTGCAGGGGACCCGACCTGTAGCTGCTGGTTCACTATCCGTAGATGCTTGAAGTTAACGAGAACAGTTTTTTCCCCGGGAAGTTGGTAATTTATCTGTGGTGATAACCGTGAACACGCATCGTCTTCAATTTGTGTGTTTAATTCACCATGGGCTTTTTATTTCAGTAGGCTATACGATTGTTTATAAAAACCGAGGACATTGTGTTCAAGAGACGTTTAATAGACTAGTGTGATTTTCGTGTGTTACATGTTTGCTACTTAAAAATGATCACTTTAGTTTTGACTGTTACCTGACCTGAAAAAAAACACGTAACACAAATTGTTATTATGATAATTGGTGGTTTGATATCAAATATTTAAAAATAAGCTTCTACTTTTATAATTGCTTTTTATACTAGAATTTAATATACAAATGTTATGAATATGGGTTTTTTAAACTGTTTATTAACAAACTAATTTTTTATTTTTGTTTCAAATGGTATTGTAATCGAGTAACTTAAAATGAACCGAATAGCAATTAGTTTTATTATTTATTTCATTTTACATTATGATAGTCTCGTTGTCACGTTGAATCCTGTGTGTGTAGGTACCCGTTTTTGTATGTGTACATGCGTAATGATTAAGTTTTGTGTAGAAAATTAAACATCTTAAAAAATTGATAGAAAACTAAAAGGAATTAATATAAAAAGAGTTACCCTTTTTTTTTATCCTTCGATCAAAAGATTCATTCTCTTCATAAAAAATAGGAAATAGAACCAATAAATATGTTTTCATTTATAACTGGAGTTGAATACCCCATTCAAGAATTGTTTTGAATTCAATCCATAGGAATCAATAGAAAAGGCAAATCTCTTATGATACACCAGATCCGGCTCGGTTATTGATAGAGTGAATAAATCTGCCATTTCTTGAAATCTCTCTTCTGATTCAAAATCGTGGTGTAACGTGTATCCTCCCCAGTTCCGGTCATGGAATAGATGAAATAAATTAAAAAAATGGATTTTTGTTCAAGAATGAAATCTTGTTGGAACTGTCCATATCCGGTTCAACCTTCGAATCTAATGAAATAGGATGAATTGAGACGGTATTTTGTAAATACGTAATTATCTTGGTAATAATTCGTATAAAATAATCTTTAATATTTATATAACTACAAAAGCAATATATTACTAAAAGCTAATGCGTGAGTTACAAAGTGTCTCACATAAGTTCATTATTATATAGAAAAAAAAACATCTTGTCACGTGCCACACAACGTCGGATTTTTTTTTAATTTACAAGTGCCTAGTACTACTACTAATTACTATTTCTGTTAGGGGTTTACGAAATCGTTTGGAACTGAAATTTATTCCTTTAAAATTCATGTATGGTTGGTGTACATTGAAAATGGAATCCGAAAACATTCCTAAGAAATTTTTCTTGTAGATTACCAAAAAGGCCCTCTTTACTGAAAGCATTTTGTGAATTTTTATTATTCTATCAACTGAAAGCACCTTGTTCCTTACTGATGAGCTTTGTTTAAGCGAAGATGGTTCTTCATGGCGAGACTTAAACAACCAAAAAAACTTAAAAAACATTGATTTTGACATGGTGGGATCAAGTTACTATAATTGTTGCTTGGTTAGTTACTCTTTGGGAAGAATGGAAAAATAGATCGATATTCTATATTGAACAAGTGTGTTTAAGAAGGTGACACTATGTCTATTATATCACAAGTTAGGATGGACCGAGTGTGTGACATTGGAGGATTAAAATCAAGTAGGAATATGGCCATCAGGTATCCATTTTCCTTCACATATCGTTGGCCTGTTGTGTTGTTCTGTCTTCTCAAATTCCGCCGTGTTTCCTTCATCGTTGGCCTGTTGTTTGCGATCTTTGGCCATGTGGCCTTTTCAGGTCTTCTTTCTCCTGTGGTTTATTTTGTTTGTTCCTGTTTGGTTTTATCAAAACATTTGTTCGGTCCTGGACTGAATCATGACCTGTTGTTACTTCCTTTTGCGTAAAGGGCTTCGTCTTCTTTCTTTAACGACACTCCAACAATCTATTTTGCTAGAGCTTCTTGTCTGGCAATTAGATTCTCGAACTCAACCAAGGTTGGTTGTGTCGACCAACCTCGGATAGTTATAAAACTACAATATTCCGGTTTTAATTCGTGGAATAAAATCCGTTTCATCACAGCTTCTCCAATCTTTGAATCTGGATCAAGTTCGCCGATCTCTTGGCATAATGTTTGGTTTTAAAAAGCGAGAAGCGGACTGAAGCGACAAGGTCTAAATCCGAAGCGCAAAAGTGGACCGATTTTCGTACGCGAAGCGCAAGGTGCTTATATAATTTTTTTATATATCCCATTGGTTTTTAGCATCCCCTACCCAAAATATAGTCATAAATAAGGTTTATATATGTTTTGATGTATAAATTACTTACATGTACAACGCTTTTAGCTAAATGTATAACACTTTGAAGCACAAAAACAACCCCTGTACAAGAATCGAGCCTCTAAGTGCGATATTTTTCCAAAAAAATGCGATTTTTGTCAGTTTTGTACGTTGCTCGAGTTGGGTTACATGACTCGCTAGAGTCATCACCCTAGGTCGAGTTGCGAGTTAAGCGCGATTTTTAAAACCAAGGCATAATGTTTTTACTTTTCTGAAAAACTGAGGTACGGTTAACTCACCTTGAGAGATTGACATTAACTCTCCTTAAAGCATCTGCAACCTTGAATCATTCTTCTTGGAGGGTATACCAAGTTTGTTTCGAGTACTCGAGATGGTCCATCTCCTCCTCATCCACAACGGCCTTCATTAGAAACATGGCTTTCCCAACTTTAATCTCCATTTATTAGGGATGACTGATGAATATTTTGTAACGAGTACCCGTACCATACCGATAAATTCAGTACCGGTACCCACTTTTTCAAAAATTCGGTACTAGTACTGTACCGATATCATCCCTACCATTAGCAACAGCCACATTCACATCGTTTCTTGGTACCATGGTCTCCATTCCATTCACAATCACAAACGTCCCAAAGATCTTGATCCTGAAGATAAGACTTCATACACGTTGCCATGTATTGTAGTTGGTATTATTGAGTTCCTTGATTCCTTCTACAACCTGCTGGAACTCAGCCATGATACTTCTGCTTGATCTTGGTTTAATCGTCTTCCTTAATCTTCTCTGCCGTCGCCAACCCTGATCGATTTGCAACCCTTGAGAACCACTTCTTCCACTGATCGGAAATCAGGGTCGCTAATCCAGAACAGATTGCGATACCTTCTGCAATCAGGAAACAATCCCCTGATCGAAAATTCTTGTCGCTAATCCAGGACAGATTGCGACAGCTTCTGCAATCGGGAAACAACCCCTGACCAGAAATCCTTGGAGCTCTGATACCAGTTTGTTAAACTGGAAGACCTCCTACGACTCGAACTCTCCAAGAATCAAGGTAACCACTTGATAGCTTTGATCACAACGATCGACTCTTTTCTGTTTACTGAAATTGAATTAATAAGAACAAACATTACAATTGCTTAGATAGCAAGCTAAACCTATTCTAAACATAACATGAAAGCAGAAATCCTATGTACGTACACATACATACTCGAATATGACCGACTCAACAATTAACTTTCAACTAATTACGAATTATACCCTGGAGTCTGGACACTTAACTTTCAGTTAATTACTGATTAAACCCTTGACTTTGTAATCTCCTTCAAACCGCCCCTTTAGACTTCAGAGATTCCGTACCCCCTTTTTGTGTTCTTGAACTAACCGACATCGGACGTTTCACATATATTATGAAAATGTGAATGAATGTGCAAATGTGTGAAACTAAGAAGCATGAAAATCTGTTAGATGGGGTTAAGTCTGTGATAAAAACTAAAAAGCTTATAAAAGAGAGTAAATGTTCCACTGCAAATCATGAGTGTAGCCTCAGCCTCTGTTTCTATAGAGTGGTCCTTTTCTTTTCCTGTTAAATTTGCTTTGTGCAAACAAATTAGAAAGGTACAACCTTTAATGCCAAAGGTACAAGTGGTTCAAGTAATTTAACTTTGATTTATTGCCCTGAAACATGATTTTGCATCAATTACCACAATCATCACAATACACTAACTTGAGATGGGAGTGAGTAAATGATATATAGAGAAAATTACAAAAATATGGGTCTATTAATACAATTTTTTAACTTATAAATGAGACTAATGAGTTCGCATACAGTATGTTCAAACGTGTGACGAAGTGTATTTTCAACCAATATTTTCAGATCCCTAAATGTCCGCATATGTTCCGTGTTTGTGTGTATGTGGCATGTTTTTTTTCAGTTATGCTTTTATTATTACTTTTCTTGAATGACGATTTTTTTTTTGCCCTGGACAAGGTTAGAACCCGCAACCTCTTGGTTGTGGTACTCCCCTCTTACTACTATGCCCCAACCCCCCACCCAGATATGCTTTTATTTGTAGACATTCATTTTTACATTGAAGGATACTCTCATTTGTAAGTATACAATCATAATTACAAACTAATTTTTGGATCTTAGGGAAACAAAATGAAGTAATCAATGGGGTTAGGTGTAATTATTATAAGATGAAAACTATAGAAACACATAGTTTTTTACTTTTGTGGCCCAACAACTCGTAATATATTTTGATAATTATTATTAAATAAAAAAATAAATTTTTAAAGAATATACCTCTTTAGATTTTCAATGTACGGATGGGCTTGTTGCAACTTCAAATGACACACCCCAAAACAAGATTATGTCATTACTTGGTGTGGTCAAGTACCTAAAATTATAAAGAAAAATAAGTAAATATATAGAACAATCTAAACACTTAAATACAATACATGACTTTTGTCCATTTAACATGTTTGACCCATTTGACCCGTTCAATATTTAGGCATTTTTCTACATTTGTCATGTTTGACCCGTCAATAAAAGACCACCACCCGGATCGCCCTGTTTTCACATAAATGGGTTGAATTTGTCAAATCTAATAATATACGAAGTTATCCAACAGTCTTAAAAGAACATACCTGGTGATAGCTCAAATTGGGGCCTGACAGCACAAGAATTAACCGCCAAATTGCATGATTTAAATTTTTATTCACCAAAAGTCTTTACAAGAGCATGCTCCAAGGCCAAAATGATGGAATCGATTAGCATCTCTAACAATAATTTCGCGTTCATAATACTTAGAAACAAGCTTACTAAAAGTATGACAATCATCACAAACGCGAAGATTCTTCGTGATATGAATTGGGGTTCCTTGTGTTTTAAGTAACCCATAAGCAACAGCCAATCTTTCACTATGACCATTTAACATTTCCGCTTTATCTTTCTCCATATAGCTTCCTACCCTCTTTAAAACATCATTAATTTGAGCTAATTTGTTGTAAATTTCATCAGATTCTGGATGAGACTTATCTCTCACAGTAAAAACATGAATCTTGTTGTTGATCTCAATCCAACTACAACCAGGATCTTTCTTTAAACCCTTTTGTCTCATTTTCTTTCTTATGTAATCAAGATCATCCCATTGGCCGCATAAAGCATAGAACTTTGATACAAGAACATAGTTCTTTATATCATATGGATCTAAATCCAAAAGCTTTTTGGCTGCAAAATTGCCTAACTTTATGTTACAATGTACCTTGCATGCACCAAGAAGAGCGCGCCAAATAGCAGCATTTGGGTTAACTTCCATATTTTCAATAAACAAAATCACGTCTTCTAATTTGTTTGCGCGACCAAGAAGATCAACCATGCAAGTATAATGTTCGGGCCATGGGTTTAGACCATAATCATGCACCATTGATTTGAAAATTGTTTTTCCTTCATCAATTAACGATGAATGGCTACAAGCATAAAGAATTGCCAAGAAACTTACATGATCAGGACGAATCTTCTCAACCGCCATTCGGTTAAATAAACAAACGGCTTCTTTTCCCATTCCATATGCATTGACCATGCTAGTCCACAAGACTAAATCTTTAACCTCAATGGAATTAAAGACGTTAAATGAATTCTTTAAAGATCCACACGAGGCGTACATATCCACAAGAGAGCTTGAAATTGGACCACAAAGAACAAATTGTTTTCTAACTAAATACCCGTGAATTTCTTTTCCTAAACACACAATCACATTCTAATACAAGGTTTAACTTGGTATCAGAGCTAGTCACCGGAGACATCGCCGGAGGGGCGGTCGGCCGCCGCCACCGCCCTGCCCACCACCACCAAACAACCGCGCTTAGTCTTCTCTATCCACTCCTACTGCCGCCGTCAACCACCACTGCCGCCTCCACCTATGGCGGAACCCTAGCCGCCGCCACCACACCTTCACCATCCAAAACCCTTCTGCCGCCACACAACCAACAACCACCACTACACAACCAGTGGCTCCACAACGCCACAAGCCCGCCGCCTCCATGTTGCCACTGCCACCACAGGTACGTCACTGCAGCACCTCCCCGCGTCTAGGGTTAGCAAATACAACTTGCTTTCTTGGCTCTAGACGCCGTCGCCGCCACCATACAACGGTTACCGTTTTTCCGGCGACGTGCACCTCACGAAAGTCACAATGCTTTCAGTTCCGTTTATTCGAGGTTTGCAAAAAAAAAAAAATACAGATCTGCAATCGGGGAGAAGAAAGGGGAACAAACCCCTAGTTGTTGAAGAACTCCGGCGAAGTGGTGACGGACGGAAGAAGATTAGGGTTTTTCCTAATGTAGTTTCGATTAGGCCTTTGAGGCTGGGCCTCACAAGCCCATTTACCATTGCTGTAAAAAAAGAAAAAAAAATGTGTGACGGGCGAAAGCATGGTGGAGAAGGAGAAGACCAACTATCTTTTTAGTTTTATGTTTTTATATTTTCAACCTAAATCTCTCCCGAGCTTAGTTTGCGGGGGAATATTAGACTAAGTGATATAGTATAGGGACTAGACTTGTAATATGGTGTTCTATATAAACACCTCTTTATGTAAACCCTAAACACACAATCACATTCTAATACAAGGTTTAACTGCTCGTCACAAGCTTGAAGAGTGGCAACGAAAGTATACGCGTTTGGCACAACCGTAAATATCAGCATTTCTCTAAACAGCCTTATTGCCTCTAAAGATTCCCCAGATGCGGAATAAGCTGAAATAATCGAATTCCATGACACCACATCGGTCTTCTCATCCATTCTCTCAAACAACATCTTTGCTGAATTCGAATCATTGCATTTTGCATACATCCCCATTAACGAATTAACAACATACACATTACAAAGAAACCCCAACTTCACAGCCATGCCGTGAACTTGAACCCCATAACAACGGTCTTCAAGCTCACCGCAAGACTTGAAGATCGACACAAAAGTACTAGCATCAGATCAAACTCCCAACATATTCATATCCATAAACAATTGAATGGCTTCAAAAGGCTCACCATTTGTCAAACAAGCTCCAATCAAAGCATTCCAAGTGAAAACAGTTCTTTCAGGCATTTCATCAAACACCTTCTGAGCATCCAATAAAGACCCAGATTTCCCATAAGCAAACACGAGCTTAGTACTTAAAAAACTCGTGTCAACCACGTGACATGATTTCAAGACATGGGTATGAATTTGTTTGACTTGTGATAAAGAATTTTGGCGCAACATTGCTCGAGAACTAACGAATAAGCATCGTCTAAACGATTGGTGTAATGGGTTTCTTGGTTGTTTAGATTGTTTGTAAGTGAAACGAAAGCTTCTTTTAGGGTCCATGGAGGGTTCATCTTGATGGGATTACGAGAGGATTTGGAAAAAGATTGGGTTTATCATCCCTCTGTTTTAGTACTAAAATGGGTGATTTTGCAGTAGTTAAAAGAGTGTTCATCAGCACGAGAGACGTCTATCCAAATAAACAAGTATTTGATTGGTGGTTGCGAACATCAAAATCGTGTTTTTATGAAATTTGTTTTTTTTTAAGTGCTTTTGTTTTTCACTTGAATCGTTGTTGGTTAATTAGTAGTCGGGTTATTTGGTTTGGATTTCTCGGTTTTTGGACGTTCAAAAACCAACCAAATATCCAACCATATAAAAATATGTAATCGGGTTGGTTTTAATTGGTATTCGGGTTTGTTAATCAAATTATGATAAACACATTATCCTATTTATATAGCAACAAAAATGGAACTTTTACTTTTAGAAATTTTTATTAAACCATGTATGAGGTCTGGTGTATGCAATGAGATTTTGGAAGAACTTACAAGAAAGTGTATAGAATTGAAACTGGTACATGATCTGCTCAACCTTTACGTGGACCCAAAGCGAATTCTAAAATCCGGTCCATTTTCATAGAAAAAAAACATTCTCTTTTTGCTTAGAATCCCAACACATGGGAATAAAAGGATTCATGTTTTTTATATACGACTTCTAAAAGATACAATCACACATATTCAAGTTGGAGTGAGTTTTTGGTAAAAAGAAAACTACTCTAAGTATATTGATGTTTTATTCTCCTTGTCAAAACCTGAAAACTAAATGAAGTTAAACCATAAATTGCGGGTCCTTAAATAGTGGGGGCCCTAAGCGGCATTATTTTTTTGTATATTCGAGCCACCCTTGATGGTATTAACAATTGGACATGTTTTAGTATGTGTTTGTCGTGTTTAACATTGTTTTTTTATAAATTAGAATTGTGAATAAGTTATTGAAACATGTAAGGATGCTAGAGTATATACATGATCAATTATAGCATTGCTGATCCACCATAATGAATTGCTAAAAAACAATTTGGATGATGCCAAAAACTAAGTCAAATATCTTGAAACAAGTCATTTACGGTTGAAGCAGAAGCTATGTCTTGTAAGAGTTGTTGGGTAAATTTTGGTTTGAATAAAAATTTTAATTTGGATTCTTATAATCAACTCATATAACATTATAACTATGTCTCGAATCTATTACCTATAAAATCCAATAATGAAGTCCATAAATACATTTAACCTATAAAATCACGGGATTTGATTAAAACCCATATTCGGGTTACTCGGGTTGACCCGGTTATAAATTATCTAATTCGATTACCAACCATTGTAGCAAACCGGGTTCGGTTTTGTTTAATACTCAGTTTGGGTTCCTCGGGTTCGGGTTGGTTTGGTTCGGGTTCGGGCGAAAAACACACCCCTACCTCGATCTCATCTAAACCCCACCCATCGGACCTTTGATTTTTTTTATTTATGTCAGAAATCACTTGAGAATACATCGCTTCTTACCAAGCTTCACCACAGTTTACCTGGTAAGGAGAGCGGTAGTTTTCTATCAGTGCATGTGCATGGAGATTTTCGTTATGGAGCTCGAAACAAGAGTGGCACAGACCTTTTTGACTTTACCTTGGCCAACGACATGAGTATTATAAACTTTTTCTTCAAGACAGGGAATCACATTTTATTACTTATAGCAGCGGTGGGGCTAGTGATGAAAAATAAACCCATCTCTCAAGACCTACATACAATAGTGGCTCAACATTGACTGTTGGTGGCAGATATAGTCATGAGAAAAAGTTGGTTGAGGCGAAGATGAAAAATAAACCTAGAATTCGATGAAGGAACTTTAGGTATGAAAATATTATAGCGTTTAAAGATAAGTTCCTCTCGGGGAGACTCAGATAGACTATGTGGAGATGTAAACTAGATGTAGGAGGATATGACGACCACCGTTATAGAAGTAGCGAATGAGAATGTTGAGGTCACATAGGGAAAGGCAGTGCCATAAAGAGTAATAGTGATGGAATGAGGATGTGCAAGGCAAGGGAAAACAAGGGAGTTTTAGAGAGATCTTGAGATGCATTGATTAAGAAGAGAAAGTGGGACTGAATGAGAGATATAAAGAGGCCAAGTGGAGGCAAAGAAGGCAGTCCATGAGGAAGAGAATATAGTCTCTAAGGAGATGTATAAGTGCCTAGAGACTAAGGAGGATAAGCACTACATGTTCAAGATTGACAACGTTAGGGAACGAAGGAAGCAGGACCTAGGAGTCGTGAAGTTCATAAAGGGCGAGGATAGATAGGTTTGGTTAAAGGGCATGACATCAAAATGAGATGACAAACCTATTTCCACAATATTTTTAATAATGGAAAGAGTCATCAAGAAGAAGTGAGAACTCAACTACCCGACGACAACAATGAAATAATTGTTAATGTCGTAATGTCACTACAAAAGCGGTGATGAGAGCCCTTAGGAAGATAGGAAGCACTAAGGCGGTTGGCTCAGATAACATCCCCATTAAGGTGTGAAAGTGTTAGGCAAAGGAAAGAGTTCAGTGGTTAACAAATTTGTTCAATATAGTCTTCAAAACCGAAGAGACGTCGGATCAGTGGAGTTAGTCCTTAATCCCTCTCTATAAGAATAAAAGAGACGATCAATGTTGTGGTAACTACAAGGGGATGAAGCTCCTACTTCATACAATGAAATTATGAGAAAGGGTTATTTAGGCAAGCGCTAAAAATATGTTACGGTGAACTCAACACAAGAAAAATAAACCTAGGGTTCGATGGAGTAATTTGAAGGATGAAAAGATTACAACGTTCAAATATAAGGTCCTGTCTGGAGGGGGCTCAGTTGCACTGTGTGGGGGAGTAAGTTGGATGTGGGGGGAATATGACAACCACTATTATACAAGTAGCGAATGAGACTTTCAAGGTAACATCGGGAAAGGCCGGTGAGTAGGGGTGTAAACAGCCAGGTCGGCTCGCGAGCAACTCGAGATCGGCTCGCTAAAAACTCGAATTGAGACAAGCTTAAACGAGCTCGCTCCTTAGGATAAGCTTGTTAAATAAACGAGCCCGAGCTTCACTTATCGATCTCGAGCCGGCTCGCGAGCCTAAACGAGCATGTTATTTATATAATTTTTTAATATATATATATATAGGGGGAGGATCAAATAAGAAGTTGTTTTCGGCTAAGAACTCTAAGAAGTGACAAAAACATTAAGAAACGATATCAAACGAACTCGGATTGAGCTCATTCCAGCGGCGTTGGAACCGTATCGTTGAACTCTACCATCTTAGATTTTAGGGTTTAGATCTTAGCGTTGAATTTTAGGATTTTAGCCTTAGGGTTTAGCTTTTAGGGTTTAGGTTTTTTTTGGAGGGTGGGGGTTTAGGTTTTTGGGGGTGGGTTTAGGTTTTTTGGGGGGTGGGGTGGGGGGGTTTAGGTTTTTGGGGGGTGGGGGTGGTGGTTTTAGGCTTTTCGGGGTGGGGTTGGAGGGGGGGTTTAGGTTTTTGGGGGTGCGGGTGGAGGGGGGTTTAGGTTTTTGGGTCCGGATTAGAGTTCGATGAGACGGTTCCAACGCCGCTCGAATGAGCTCAATCGGAGTTCGTTTGACCCACTTCTTAGCGTTCCTTAGCGAAAAACCACTTCTTAGCGGAACCTTCCCCTATATATATATTAAATATATATTTATAAAATAATAATTAGTATGCATAAAATTATGATAAAAATAACTAAATAATATATATATATATATCTTGTTATATATAAAAATTATAATAAAACTTATATAAAAATAATTATAAATATGTGTAAATTAATTATTAAATAATAAACGAGCCGAGCCCGAGCCGGGCTCGAGCTTGAAAAACTACCCACAAGCCGAGCCCGAGCTTTAGAAATAGAGCTCGAATCAAGTGAATTAGCAACACATGTGGGAATGCACGCCATATCGTATACGATGTTTTATGTATAAAGAACAATTGCTCCAAGACCCCACCAGATTCTTGATGTTCTCAAATATAACCTTCAGAATGCAAGAGCGAGAAAATAACATGCATTGGAGTTGATCCAATTTTTGTGGCTTTACGTATCTTTTGGCGTGTATTGTATAGGGTTATAAGTGAAGACACATTTTCAGGGTTATGGTCCTTTAGTGTTGTTAGAATGTTACGTGGTTGAACATCGTGCTTTGAAAGGTCCAACAACAAATGCATTTCTTGGTTTGTTAATCTCATTGCAAATGGATGCCCCTCCAAATGTTGAGCTGGTGAATGGTTATGTTCAGCATGTTTCACCATTAACTTCCAATCATTAACATCTTTCACGTATTTTCCAATCAACTAAAATCGAAAACCAATTTTTCTTGTAGCTGAACCTCTAACTGTTGATGTCCCTTGTATTCACCACCACGATCACATTTAAGATAAACTATGGTAACATTTTTCTTGCATTTTTCTTTGATATTTTGGTGACTATGACACCATGGTGACGTTCGGTGTTTTGCACTCACTGCATCATGTCCGGGTGAGACATGAACACCTAGAACAAAATATGTGTTATTATCAACAACAGTATGGTTAGATCACGGTTAACAACAGTATAGTTAGATAATACATAGTCACAAACGTCATACCTGATTAGTGTAAAACTCTGATATATTGTTAGATGATTCACCAACATTCCCTAGATAGTTTTCACATAAACTTGCCATACTTAACTCGTTTTTATCGGATTTAGAGAGAATTCAGTTTGAATGAATAAATGAATAAAATATATAGTTGTTTGTATAGTATGTTTTAGCGGAATCATATATCGTATCAAATAATTGGCGAAATCTTCTGTCGTTCCAAATTATTGGCGGAATCTTGTGTCGTTTCAAATTATTGAAGGAATCTTGTGTCGTTTTAAATTATTTACACACATAACGATGTAACTATACCGGCACACAAAACTAGAAAAGATGTTGCAATTATTATAATTGAATTATACTATAAAACGAGTTGTCTCACATAATAATGTATTTATCAATGATTTTTTTACGTTTTTTTTTAATTTATTTAATTTTATATAAATAATTTAAGTTAAAAAAAAAGTAAATAAATAAAAATATAAAAGTAACTTTACAATTTACATAATTCACAAGTTGCAATTTTTGTTTTAAGTTTTTATTAATTTAACTAATGATATAAATTTAATTTAAGTTAAAAAAAAGTAAATAAATAAATAAATAACTAATAAAAATATGAATAGATTTGATGTGAAGATTTGATATGGTTTGATATGATTGATTTGATGTGAGAGTTGTGTGGGAAAGATGGAGCGGGTGTATAAATAACAGCTTCAAAAATTAATATTAGGTTACATTATCTGGGCTTTTAAATAGATTTAGTTGAATTTTTTTTTCTAAAAGCGCATGAAGTATTATTTAAATATATTAAACCACACTCTTTTCTCATATCACTTTGACAGTTTGTTTCTTTATCTCCGTTCTCTCCACTATCTCAGTACAACATAGCTGGACCGTCGGCCATACAAGTTTTCGGATCCAGTATCTCTTCCTTTCTCTTTTAAGCTTTAAATTCTCTATAATAGATAATCAAGAGGGTCAAATTACAAATTTTGTTTCATTTCAGTATTCTGGTATACAGTCAACTCCGCCGGCCGGAGGGTCAAGGGACCCTCCGGACCCTCCTTTAAATCCGCCGATGAAAATCGGGTATAGTACCATACTACCATAGTAGATTAATAGTCAAGAGGTTCGAAAAAGAGTGAAGAAGTTTGAATTGAATATCAAATTATCCGAGTCCGATTCGAATAATGAACACCCCTAGTTTGATCAGTTAGTCAGTCTCGCGAAAGGTATAGAAGTCTAAATCCCCTATGGTTGATTTGTTTCTTTCTAGTTTAAATCCAGACTATTGACGGGCAGTCTAGGGTAATGGCATGGACCGGTTCGTACAACTTTATTTATTCCACTGCGTTGCTCAAAAATATTTTGAAACCCTGTATGAAACCTCATCAGTTGTATCATAGCCATTTTTATAAACATTAAGAAACATTTATGATGTTGATTGTGAATCAAGCCTAGACCCGTTGTTTTTAAACTCGGGTATCATAACCACTTTTGCAAACATTTGTTTTTAATTGCAATCAAGTTTTTTTTGTTCAACATTTTGCTTGACAAAAGATTGCATCGTTTGTTTTGTTAATATCTATGTTGTTGGTTGTGAATGAAGACTAGACATGTTGTGTTTGTATGATTGGTTTGGGTTTTAATTTTGTTTTGCATTTTATGACTGCTTTGGAAGCCTTATTGTAATATATTAGTTTATTAATTTTATCGTAAAACTGTATTGTAATCTATTCAAGACAAGACAAGGACTAAATTGAAGATCAAGAACAAAGACGACCCGAAGATCAAGATGAAGATCTTCAAGCAAGTGAGAGTTATTCAAGACCAAGAGTTGTGTTTTAGTTTTACATTCCAATTTGACTATTTGGCTCTAGAAAACCGAACAACTTTTGGCTTGATTCACATAGTGTTTAGATTGTTTTTATGCATTAGTTAAATGACAGTCATTTAAGTTATAAATGTTTTTTATAAACAATCAAACGGTTTAAACTTAACAACGTAAACTGAAACGCTATTTTTAAAACAAAAAATTTAAGTTATCCCGTGAAAGGTTTATTAAAATAAAAGAGTTCATTTTAAGAGTTAAAACCAGAGTTTTAGTAATACATAATTAATACAGATCGGTTGGTAATTGTATATATTAATAATAATAATAATAATAATATGTATTTTGTAAATTGGTTTATATAACCAAGGACGTACCAAGTTCCTAACATTGTAATGACACTAAGACTTCGCATTTCAAAAACTAGTCCAAATTTTATGGTTCGTAATCCAACATATCATCTATTGGGTAGAAATGTTGCAAGATAACCACACTTTTCTTAAACAAGATTCAACAACATAGAATAATCTATATTTGTATGTCACGTTTCAAAAGATACAGTAAATTTTGATAAATAAATGAATACCCTTTCGTTTAATTAGGTTATTTATTTATCAACAATTCGAATATATGTACTCAAAACAAACTCTCATGTTTTACTCCACTACAATAATTAAGTTAACCATTCTCATATTTAAATTTCATTTTAAATAAGACCTGTAGAACAAAGAGAATGATCGAGTTTTGTTTATATTAAGAAAAAAAATTAGAAAAGTTTTAATGTGAAAGGCAACAAGAAATTAATTTAAAATAAGTTTAAATGGTGTGTTTATTATAATCTCAACTCTTGACCTATCCACAGGAGCTTTTGGAGAATGATTGGTACTGAAACCACAAAAGCAAACATCATCCTTAACCTTACAACTCTTTTCATTCTACAACTAATCAACCCGGTCTGGTATGTTTTGACCCGTACTAAAAATTACCATTTTGACCTCAACCCGCTCCCATAAGGATTTGAAGAATAATGTGTTCTTACAAATGGAAAGAAAAAACAAAATAAAAATTAAAACAAAAACTGAACTTATATTCCCCGGGCCAAAATAGGGGCAACTAAATGTAAGCCTCAAACCCGGGAGACCTCACTTGTTGGATTTACTCATTCACAAACAGTTATTAAACTTGAATATCAAATAACGCAGCGGAATCATTCATTCATCATAATTAAAACTTGTTCATACATGCGGAAGCGTAACGTTATCAAATACATACACATAACATAAACAACTCATAACGGGATGCCAGTCTTCATATCATTCGGGTAACTCTTCTCTTTTGCCAAGCATCACCGTCCATCACCATAACCTGCCCTTAACCTGAATGTGCATACTAAAAAGTCAACTACGCTGGTGAGTTCTAGCTTTACATAAAACCTTAACATAAACATTTTGTCAAAAACATAACATGCATTTGTTTAACAAAAGCATACGTAAAACATGCAATCACTTAACATCGTAACATAACATCATAACACAAGTCAACATGAACCGAATCTGCGCCTTCTCGTAACCGTCAATTCCATACATCGCATACCAGCGGATGAACTTAAGGCTCGTTACCTCTAAGTCATCCGTCACCCAGGTCCCCTAAGGCTCGTTACCTCTAGGTGGACCAAACATATGTCTCCTAAGGCTCGTTACCTCTAGGTAGACCAAACATATGTCTCCTAAGGCTCGTTACCTCTAAGTAGACTAAACATATGTCTCCTAAGGCTCGTTACCTCTAGGTAGACAGAACATACGTCCCCTAAGGCTCGTTACCTCTAGGTGGACCAAACATAACTTAGGCACTATTTCCCCGCAAGGAATAGTACCTCCCATTGGGATCCCGGTAATCCCATGCGTGACCGTCGTCACCCCATCATCAACCAGTTGTACAACCGTTAGCCAGCCACAAAGGCCCCCCGTAAGGTGAGGCCAATACATACATACATACATACCTTAGCTCCCGTAGGAACTCGTGACAGATTCGTTCATTCGTGACTTTCATAAAACCTTTACCTCTTTTAGTTAAAGCATTCGTACGTTTTATTAAACAAAACATCATCTCTTTCGTAAACCTTTCATAAACTTCATTTGGCAAAACATTTCATAAACATCATCCCGTAAACATCATTTTGTAAACATCTCATCGTAAACATCGTTTCGTAAACATCATATCAAAACATCATTCTGTATGTATGCACACCAGCCCAAAAACATTTAATTAAAACATTTAAAGAAGGGCTTCTAGAACTCACCTGATACGCTAATATGGGTTGTCCTAAACGAAGGTCCAACAACGTCACTTCAGATCTGAATTGATTAGTTAAATACACATCAGACCAATCCCGACTCTAACGGTTTAACCATTCTAACATACTGACTTCACTTAACCAGTTCTGATGTCTGCGCACTTAGCAAGTGCGCAGACCCTGCTGCCTACGCACTTAGCAAGTGCGCAGACCCTGCTGCCTGCGCACTTATCAAGTGCGCAGGTCCCTCCTCCTGCGCACTTAGCAAGTGCGCAGGTCCCTCCTCCTGCGCACTTAGCAAGTGCACAGGACCTGCTCCGTGTGCACTTAGCAAGTGCGCAGGACCTGCTCCGTGCGCACTTAGCAAGTGCACACGACCTGTTCTTCGCGAAAAACCCTAACTTTCGCATTCGGGTCTGATCATGTCAAGATCCCGAACCTGTTGCATTCAAAACGTTCGTTTTCCATTAAGGAACTCAAATCCATGATTATCTTTCAGTTTCATCCATTCAAACCTTACCTTTTCACTCAAAACCCGAAAAACCCAAAAACGAACTAAAACTCAGATTTAGGTCGGATCGTTACCTGAATCGAGTTTCTGATCCGGAGGTTCTTCTCACGAGTTATGGAGTAACACTTTGCTGAAGTCTCGGGTCGATCCGCCAACTTTCTCTCTCTACGGTTTCTCTCAATAAAAGTTGCAAATGAGAGAAAAAGGGTGGCATAGGCTATTTATAGCCAGCTGACCCATCCGACCCGACCCGCCATGCCTCCTTCGTTTATTCCGTTATTATAACTGTCGTTTTATTTTTGGGATGTTACACTAAAGTCCCAACACTTTGCACAACTATACAAATTAAAATTATATAATCTAAGCTTTAATTAACCCCTTCTATGTACAAGTAAACAAATACGATTAACGATGGAACTTACCTGTGTCCCCGTGTGCCATCACTTCACTCTTCACCTCATTCTTCCTGTGGTCTCAGGGCCAGCCTGTTTCTTGTTAAGAGGATGGATAGACAAAGAGCCCGTTAGGGTTAACGGGCTCTTTTTTGGAACACAAAAAATATTTTCATCTACTTTAAGAAAACTTAAATTACCCCCGTCTAATAGAATTTCTCAAGGTTTCATCTGGCAATGTCCATGAGATCAAATGGCCACCAGAATCACCGCTCAAAAGTTGTTTCAAGTCACTTGTGAGGTGAAGGGCGGTGACCGAGTGTTTATGACCCTTTAGCACCTTGTGTAGGACCAGCGTATACTCAGGCACCTGACCACACAACCCAAGCCCAAATGTTTGGCTTTGGGTTTGGGTTTGAACATTTTCGCTAGAGTTATGAACCATTTGCCAAACCTTAACTGCGCCACTCTGATGACCCGAGACATACCAGTTGGTTTCCCGCCAATCAGAGAAGGTACAAGTGGTCACCGACATTATGAAATCAGATGGAAGTTGTGATGTGTTTACAACCGACAAACAGTCGCCGTTTATACTCCAAACCGAAAGCATAATCCCTGCAGCTGTCACAATTTCACCCGTTAATTCGTTCATAAAAATAGCTGAAACGGGAGACGGGAACATCGGAAGCTGTCTAATGTAAACCAACGAGCTAAGATCCCATAAGACCACCGTGCAGTCAGCTGAATCACTTATAATGATCATGTACCGCTGGCAAATATGAAGGCATGTGATTTTAGCAATGTGAGCCGAAAGTGATTTTTCCAATTGTAATGTCAATGGTGCATGGGACCAATGGTAGCTACCGACCCGCCAAAAACAAACCAAGCCATCGTCTGCACCGGTGACTAAAACCTCACCTGACCGTCATGGCTAGCACTGGCACACTAGATTTGGTTGCCACCATGAAGGTTTTCATGGGTTGAAAGGAGCTTATCTTGATCATAGCTAATGTATCTCAAACTACGATCAGGGAATCCCCATGCAACATATGTGGCATAGGCTCGGGGTTTTAAAAGGTTGTTGGGACCCACCATAAGATTTTATCATTTGATGTAACGATTTGTGCTATGGAAGATGCACTTTTACGAATCTCGTGTGGAACAAGATAACTAGAGTATTTGAGTGGATTTATTGGAACCTTTTTATCTTTCCGCCTCTTGGGGTGGGCGCGTTGAAATAGCTGCTTAGGTGTTTGACCAAAGTGTTAGGAACAACGTGGCGCAGCGGAATCAACACACACACATGCACAAACGATAATCACGCGGACAGAAAAATAAACGACACAAGAATTTTACGTGGTTCGGTCCCAGTGGGGGACCTACGTCCACGGGCTGCAACTAGGTTATTTCATTAAAGCTCTAGGCACACAGATTACAATTACAACATAGGGTATTTATAGATTAAAACTAGGGTTCTTAACTTGTTCTCCAAGTTAGGCCCAAACCGTAGAGATATGCCCATTAGGGCCGGCTAACCCTAATTAGGACCGGCCGCCTCTAAATGAGACTCCACACCTAACAATCTCCCACTTGGAGGCTCGAGCAATCCTCAATCCACCATCCAAGCAGACCCTATACCAGTAACTCCAGTAATCTTCAATAACAGAAATCCTCCAAGCCTCCAGTTCTAAGAACAAGCTAACACTTCACTATTAGAAGTTTCCAAGCCTCCAGCTCCCAAGAACAAGCTAAGATTTCAAATAACAAAAGTCCTCCAAGCCTTCAGTTCCCATAAACAAGCTAAGACTTCAATCCAATCCTTCTAGTTGCAGCAGCCAACTCCTCAATTACCAGAAGAGCCCGTTGAAGCTCCCCCGAGCTCCAACCCAGCAGTCATCACTGACCCAGCCATGAAAAACCCGCCATTGACTCATCCTCAATCTCAACCGGCACCTACTCACTCGAACTACCGACTCCAGAGACTTCCAGACGAAACACCACTCTCCAAAGCCTGCAAATACCATGGAGAGATTTTCCCATTCGAAATTCCAGTCTTCAAAACCCAACGGTGTTTTGAACTGTACCCAGAACACTTCCCATGCTCCCACTATTCCCAAAACCCCTGACCTGGTTTAAACCTCCGAATGCACTCAGCTAACATCTCCGTGGCTCTAGGATTCACACTTGCAAAATGAATCCACTTAGCTCTACCCGATGCAGCAAGCCAAGACTTTAATACTCGGAAGTTGGTTCCCTTCTTCCAACGATACATAAACCTGTATCTTTCCAAAGTCTTCAAACAATAGATTCACCAATGCTTCACAGAAGTGAGTAATGAAGCATACCAGAATCTTGAACCCAAGAGTCTCCACTGCCTTCACTGAGTCCCAATGCATCAACCCAGACACATTCTCAGAAGCAGAATTTACTATCTTTGACATCGACTCTAAAGAATGTCCCACATACCTCCATGCAGCTCCACCAAGTCAACTATGCTCAGCTCCCACCGTCCCTGTTATCCCAACCCATGCCAAATGTCGTACCACTGATCACTACCGAACAAGAAACAACGTTACAGTTCTAGACCAGTTAACCGGCAAACAGTTATAACAGCTGCAGAGCTTTCATGATGAAAGCAAACGGTACCAAGGATTCCGCGACCGTACACCCGATCAGATAACCCTAACCGAAAAGTCTTTCAACCGAGCAATATCACCTGACTTCCTTTTTATTTTCACTTATGTCGTCACCAGCACACCAGAACCGGAATACTTAAAACCCAAAGCATTCCAAACCTGCTGGTTCTATTTTCACTGGTTTTATCCCACAGTACCACACTCAAGTTCTTTTGACAAAACCAACCAACCTCCAAACCGTCAAACCTTTGGATAATAACCATCCTGTCTTCAGCCATAACAATAGCAAACAGAAAACATATCGAAACAGTGAAATAAACACAGTAATGTCACGGGCCTGAACTTGACAGTTGTTCTACCAAACACTGTCAATAAACCGATTTGCTCCTGCAATAAACCTCGTAGATAAATCTAAACCCGAATACTGAATTTCACATAACCCGGTTCTCAAATAGTTGATAATAAACAGTCAAACAAAACTAAACAAAACTCTAACCTTTACCCGACGAATCCAAGAGCTTTATAACCAAACCCTAATCGGCGGCTTCAAAGAGTTTAACCCGATACCCGAAACAATCAAACCGTTAACCCGCAACACAAACCCGAAACACCCGACCCGACGCTTCACCAGCAAACCCGAGTGAAACCAGCAACTCCAAGAGATCCACAATAGAAACTCTAATTGCAAAATCACTCCAAATCAGTCCCGAACAGCCGTGTTTTCTCCTAAAACAACCATGTTTTCCTCCAAAACAATCCGGTTTTCTTTCCTCTTTTGCGCAACCTAAACCCTAATTCCAGCGGCCTAAAAACAAGAAACCAGACTGCAAATCAGCCCTGGAACAGCAGCAGCAGAAAAAAGAAAAAATTCTGCCGGTACTGTTCACGACCGGAAAACACTGTTCACGTTGACCGGAAACACTGTCCACGCCGGAATCACTGTTTACGGCCGGCGCGGCACTGTTGCGGCGGCGACACTGTAGCAGCTAGGGTTTTCCTTTGCGAATCGTTCTTCAGTGCAATACCGTGTGTAACAACGAGCCAAAAGCTCTGATACCACTTGTTAGGAACAACGTGGCGCAGCGGAATCAACACACACACATGCACAAACGATAATCACGCGGACAGAAAAATAAACGACACAAGAATTTTACGTGGTTCGGTCCCAGTGGGGGACCTACGTCCACGGGCTGCAACTAGGTTATTTCATTAAACTCTAGGCATACAGATTACAATTACAACATAGGATATTTATAGATTAAAACTAGGGTTCCTAACTTGTTCTCCAAGTTAAACCCAAACCGTAGAGATAGGCCCATTAGGGCCGGCTAACCCTAATTAGGGCAGGCCGCCTCTAAATGAGACTCCACACCTAACACAAAGTGGTTAATTTGGGCTAAAATGGAAGCTTTCATTGCAGGATTAGTAATTGCATCTATATCCACACTTCCTTCATACGTGTAATGGTAGAAAACATTCACAGCCTCCTCAGCCGCCTGTCAAAATGGAAATTTACAGGTAACAGTGTCTGGATGCGTTTAAACCAATTATAGTAATTCGTATAAACGTTAAATACTCACCTTTCTACGTTGTTTATAACAAAAAAAAAGGTCTATCCAGTGATGCAAATGCTCTGAAACATAATCTGATTCAAGAGCCTCCCTATGCTTTTTAATAAACTCTCTAGCACTACCATTGGCCCAAGGTGGAAACACAACATCTCCAACCTGGAAAAACCATCCAGTCATGCAACACGTTTGAAAAACTCGTTAGCAAGTATACAATAACGAGTCGATTCGGGTTATATTCATCAACAATGGGTCAAACGGTTCAAATCTTGTAATTATTTTAATATATAGTGCATAACCGTACTTAACACATTAACTATTTATAAAAACAAAAAGGGGGAAATTAATCCAACGGTAACCAAGTTTCCTAAGTGTTGACTAAAGTGTACCACTCGGTTCTTTTTCACTCTTAAGTCACTCAACTTTCATTAGGTGTACCAATCTTGTGAAAATTTCTATAAATATAGATATTTTAAAATTAAGTAACCTAAATGGAACATATATGAATCTTGGTTAACAATCACTAAATAGTAACAAAGATGCATATATGTTCCTAAGGAGAGGTTCAAATAAGAAGTGCTTTTTTCCTAAGAAATCTAAGAAATGACAAAAACATTAAGAAACGATATCAAACGAACTCCGATTGAGCTCATTCCAGCGGTGTTGGAACCGTCTCGTCGAACTCTACCATCTTAGCTTTTAAAGTTTAGATTTTAGTATTGAATTTTAGGAAAGCCTTAGGGTTTAGGTTTTTTTTGGAGGGTAGGGGTGGGGGTTTAGGTTTTTGGGGGGGGGTGAGGTGGGGGGGTTTAGGTTTTTGGGGGTGGGGGTGGTGGTTTTAGGCTTTTCGAGGGGGGTTTAGGTTTTTGGGGGTGCGGGTGGAGGGGAGTTTAGGTTTTTGGGTCTGGGTTAGGGTTCGTTGAGAAAGTTCCAATGCCGCTTGATTGAACTCAATCAGAGTTCGTTTGACCACTTCTTAGCATTTCTTAGCGAAAAACCACTTCTTAGTGGAACCTTCCCCTATGTTCCTATTAGTCTTTGCTTATCTATCAACCTAGAGGGTTCTAAATGTAATATCTAGCTCTTTAATGAGCTCTTTGTTAGGTATCACGAATCGTTATCGCAACGGAATCAGACACACACACGCACACAATCAATGACAGAAAGTAAGAGACACGAGAATTATAGTGGTTCAGCCAAGATTGGCCTACGTCCACTTTGCAACTAGAGTTCTTTATTATTAGGTGCTCAGGAAAATACAATTACATTAGGAGATCTAAATAAGACTAAGATTAGGGTTATCTAAATATGGTAACACTTAAGCAACAAGCTAATGGGCTAAACAGCCCAACGCTGCCGCCAGCCATATCACCCCATAACCGGCCAACCCTAAGAGGCCCAAGGGCCAAGCTGCAGGTGGCCCAAAACTTTCACAACCCAACACTCTTATTGTATAATAATTCAATCAATCAATAAACAAAAACCCTTGGTTTATCTTGGTATCAGAGCCAAGGAAACCTTTCAACAAACCCTCCCAAAAGGGCTCCTCAATTACATAATTCTGATCAGACTTCCAGCAGCCAAAGTTGCAGCCCTGTTCTACTGTTTCCGGCACTTCTTCAACCAGCAAACATGGCATCAATTTCCCTCTTTTCCTCTGACGAGAAGATGTCACATAACAGCCACAAATTCCCTTTCACCCTCACCCCTTCAAACTATGGGTACTGGAAAGCTATGATCGAACCATTTCTGGTTACCAACCTGCTGTTCGATTATGTAAATGGAACGATCCCTTGTCCAGCAAAAACTATTGCTATTAAAGCTGACAAAGCCAATGACTCCTCTGTCACCGAGAACCCTAATTTCACTCTTTGGATTGCCAATCATGCACACGTAAGGATGATCAATCTACCATCTCTGAAGTCTCCTTTCAACATGTCTAAGGTACGTCTTCTAGGGATCTTTGGCTTTCTTTAGAACATGCATATGCACCAAATACAGCCTCTCGTGAATACACTTTAAAACCTCAGTTACTTCGGATAACCATTGTCACAACCCGACCAGGGGGCTAGGTGTGACGACTGATATTAACCAAACGCAACGGAAAAGTACTAAAATATTACATAACCAAAACTAGAAAGGTCTCATTCGTTACAAATTCAAAGATAATAACTAAAGCTACAACCCAACTCGGACATTTATTAAATTTTTCTAAACTATTTATTCTCCAATCCTCGATTATGGCTACAACTCCAAGTGGTGTGGTGCCTAATCATTCTTTAAATCTGATTATTACCTGAAAATACATACTCAAAATACGTCAATAAAAATGTTGGTGAATTCAGGCGTTTAAGACAATAGACACAAATAAATAAGTATGGTGTATAATAAACAAGTTCACAATCAACCTGTGCTCACGACCCGTGAACATTACAATGAAACCCCTTACCCATACCCCTTATTGTTATGGGTCATACTTATGTCTGCCCACATAAGTCAATAAAAGTGCGCTGACATATGTCACAAGATACTCATTTATCATTCAGAGTTAATCTTGGTAATTGTATTGTATTATTGTATGTAATAAGAATGATTACAAGGAGTATAAATAGAGAACATAATTACACTCTAATCCCTCTAATATAATAATATGTATTTATCTATCTAATATTCCCCCTCAAGCTAGCTTGTCTCGTAAAGTTGCAAATCTCTCTGAAGGTAGTGGCTTTGTAAAAACATCAGCAATCTGGTTATATGTAGATATGAATTGAACCGAAAGTTTCCCTTGTGCAACCTTTTCTCTGACAAAGTGAAAATCGATCTCCACATGCTTTGTGCGAGCATGGAAAATAGGATTTGCTGACAAGTATGTGGCTCCTAAGTTGTCACACCATAAGATAGGAGCAGACTGCACTGGGACGTGAAGTTCACGTAGAAGGGCTTCAAGCCAAGTAAGTTCGGCAACAGTATCGGCTAGTGCTTTGTATTCAGATTCAGTTGATGACCGAGAGACAGTGCGTTGTTTCCTAGCTGACCAGGAGACAAGATTTGACCCGAGATAGATGGCATAACCCCCGGTGGATCGATGGTCATCAGGACAACCTGCCCAATCCGCATCAGAGAACGCAGTGAGAGACCGAAAATGAGCATCTGTATAGGCATGTAGTGTGGAGCCAGAAGCCCGTTGAAATAGAAGACCATGATGCGGGGTACCTTGCAGATATCTGAGTACTCTTTTAACAGCGGACCAGTGATTCTCTGTAGGTGAGTGCATAAATTGACAAACTTTGTTGACTGCAAAGGTTATGTCAGGTCTAGTCAAGGTGAGATACTGAAGAGCCCCTACAACCTGTAGATATCGCACCGTATTTTCAAAAAGTGGACTGTCACCAAGGGCCAGAGTAGCCGAGGTGGAGCAAGGCGATGGAACCGGTTTTGATTGCGAAAGGCCAGCCTTGGTTAAAAGCTCCATAATGTACTTCTTCTGAGAGAGAATCAAATCAGACCCTTTGGAAGTAACCTCAATACCCAGAAAATAAGATAGAGTGCCTATGTCTTGCACTGCAAAGGTGTTACTCAGATTTTTTACTATGCCGTCAATAGCTGCCTGACTATTGCCTGTCAAAATAATGTCGTCAACATATACAAGCATGTATAAAAGAGTTCCAGCAGACGAGTAGATAAAGAGTGACGGGTCAGTTTTGGATCCTTTGAAGCCCAATCTGTGAAGAACTCCAGATAAGCGTTGAAACCACGCTCTGGGGGCCTGTTTTAAACCATACAGTGATTTGTGCAATAGACATAGATGGTTTGGTTTGGCAGGATCAACAAATCCCGGTGGTTGGCGCAAATAAACCGTTTCCTGTAGGTCACCATGCAGGAAAGCATTCTGAACATCCAGTTGTCATAAGGACCAACCTCGTGCAACTGCCAAGGAAAGAACCACACGGATTGTTGTGGCCTTCACAACGGGACTGAAGGTTTCATGATAATCAACACCAGCTTGTTGCTTGAAACCTTTGGCAACTAACTGTGCCTTGTAACGTTTGATTGTACCGTATTGATCCCTTTTAAGCCTGTATACCCATTTGCAATCAACTACATTAGCGTTAGAGACAGGAGGAACTAATGTCCATGTACCGTTTCTCAATAAAGCCTTGTATTCCTCAGCCATGGCATCTCGCCACTGAGGACTTTTGTTGGCAACAGTAAAGGTGGAGGGTTCGGTCTAGGTGGTGTCGGTAGTGGCGGTGAAGGCAGATGGGTTGTAGGGGTTTGTTGGTTTGGGATATGGACGGAGGTTTGCTGGGCGGGTGCGTGTTTGAGGCTGGGTGGTCTGGGATGTGGAGGGAGGTTGGTTGGGCTGAGGTGGGGTAGGTTGTTTGGACCGTCGACTGTATGTTCTAAGAGGTGATGAGGGTTGATTAGGGGGTAAAGGCTGGCCGATAGGACTATTTGGTGTGGGTGCGGGTTGTTGAGGATGGGCCGGTGTGGTGGTGTGGTGTGGGCCGAGACCTGGAGAGTGAGATGGGGTAGTAGTAGGTTATGAGTTTGGCTCGGTATTGGAAGGAACAGGGGTAGGGAAGGATGAGACATATGGAGAAGGTTGGGAAGGTGTAGGTGTTGTGGGAGGAGGTGTGGTGAACGGGAAGCATTGTTCATTAAAACGAACATGACGAGCTATGTAGATACGATCGGTTGTGGGATCAAGACAACGATAACCATGGTGTGAGGGACTGTACCCAAGGAAAACACATGGTAAGGAGCGAAAAGCCATTTTGTGATTGTTGTAAGGACGTAGGTGTGGATAGCATTGACACCCAAAAACACGCAAAAAGGAAAGGTCTGGTTTGAGTTTAAGTAAGTGTTCAAATGGGGAGGTTTTAGATGCAGTGCGAGAAGGCATTCGATTTATGAGATAAACTGCTGTGTCAAACGCATAGTGCCAGAGTTTCATGGGGACTCCTGATTGAGCGAGAAGAGTAAGACCTGTTTCCACAACATGACGGTGGCGTCTCTCAACAAATCCATTCTGCTCACTGGTGTGAGGGCATGAGAGACGATGAATGATGCCAAGAGAAGAAAAGAAAGGGGAGAGAGGTCGAAATTCGCCACCCCAATCTGTTTGGACAGATTTTAGCTTTGTTTGAAACTAGCGTTCTACCATGACATGAAAATTTTTAAATGTGGCAGAAACATCAGATTTATGTTTTAACGGGAAAAACCACATATATCTAGTAAAATGATCAACACAGTAAAAAATAGTTGTGACCATTAAAAGACTAGACAGGTGCTGGACCCCAAACATCACAGAAAATTAAATCCAAAACATTATTGCTCTTAAAATTCGAAGATAACAAATGAAGTTTTGAGGATTTCCGCATGTGACAAGAATTACAAGAGGTACTCAAACTTTTATTTTGAACAGAAAGTGAATAAATAGATAACATGGACTTCAAAAGCTCTGGATGGGGATGCCCTAGTCTTTGATGCCATGTGTCGGAAGATGCACGAACAGCGGAGAAAGCAACTTTGTGAAGAGGACGAAGAGATGGAAGACGGATGGAGTAGAGCCCGTTTTCACTTGGACCCGTGAGGAGGGTAGTGCGCGTACACGTATCCTTCACAGCAAAAAAAGATGAATGAAATTCAAAAAACACGTTATTGTCATGACAATTTCTGAACTGAAAGAAGGTTTTTTTTAATTTCTGGAACATGTAATATGTCAGAAAGGGAAAAGGTTTTGTTTGGGGAGTGAAACTTTGTGGAACCAATATGTAAAATAGGTAAACCCATACCATTGCCAACAAGAAGTGTATCCTCACCATTGTAAGGTTCGAGTTATCAAAGCTGTTGAGATCCGGTGCAACATGACTGTTAGAACCAATGTCCGGAAGCCAAGCAGTTGAAGCTTGTGAGCGGTAATCAGCATAGTTCGCTGATGGTTGTCTTGAGCGGAGGGTGTTCGGGTCTCGGTTTGGACACTGAGATGGTATATGGCCAATCCCACACCTGTTACAAGTGCCAAAAACTGTATTTTGATTAGAAGCCCAATTAAACTGACCTCGATTACCGCCCATGGTGTGACCAGCATTGTTGTTGTATCCAGAATTACGGTTGTTATGATTGTTACCGTAACCACGTCCACCACCATTATTGTATCCTCGGCCACGAGAGTAGGATCCACGACCACGTCCACGAGAACTATAGAAGGCCTGTGATTGCTGTGTTTGTGGCTGAATTTGAACACCAAGCTGAGACATAAGCTGTTGAAGGGCATGAAGTGTCTCAGTGGGTGGTTGATTAACAGCAACAGGAGCGGACAGCTGGCCAGTGGTGGCGGTGAACGCTTGTGCTGATACGGAGTTGGGTTTCTTCACCATATAGTCATGGTCAGAGAGAAGACCATGAAGTTCTGCAAAAGCGGTGGGGAATTGGCGAGCAATCAGATTGGATTTCAAGCTGTTGTATTCATCAGGAAGACCAGACATCACGAACATAACCAGATCTTTTTCTTTAACAGGTTCACCAATATTTGCCAAAGCATCAGCATAGCCTTGTGCCCTTGCAAGATAGGCAGAGGGTGTTTCATCATCTTTTATCTGTAGCTTTAGTAATTCTGTCTTGAGAGTGTATTCCCGGGAAGACGTTTGAGGTGCAAAGGCACGCTCTAAAGACAGCCATAACTCACGAGAAGTGGTACCTTGGACATGCTGGAAGGCGCTTTCTGAGATGGTGGACATAATCAACATGCGTATATGAGCATCATTAGATACCCATATAGAGTAATTAGGGTTTGGTTGTGTAACTGGCTCCGCATCTTTGGCAGAAGATGTCGCTGATTGTATAGTGGTTGGTGGACAAGGAATAGTTCCATCGATATAACCAAAGAGATTATTGGTTATAAAAAAAGGTTGAAGCATGGTTTTCCAATAACCATAGTTGGTTTGAGAGAGGGTAAAACCGAACTTGTGAGAGTTGTGATTTGTTTTCTCAGTTGTGGAGAAGGATGCAAGCAACGCCATGAGAGGAGAAAAAAAAACTGTAGCGGCGGCACTGTAGCACGGTACTGTAGCGGCGGCGGCAGTAAATTTTTAGGGTTGGATCAACGCTCTGATACCAAGTTAATCTTGGTAATTGTATTGTATTATTGTATGTAATAAGAATGATTACAAGGAGTATAAATAGAGAACATAATTACACTCTAATCCCTCTAATATAATAATATGTATTTATCTATCTAATATTCAGTGAGTGGTCTCCAAACAAAAAAGGTGTTGGGTGACTTTAGAGAGAAACTTTGAGTGACTTTAGTGGAACAAATGAATAACTTGGTTACTATTGGGTGAAATTTTCCAAACAAAAAAGGTGTTGGGAGATCAACCTGCCCATCTCGTTTTGACTCATATTAACAAACACCGGTTGACCCGGAACCTGTTTTGATCCATTACCCAGCATGCCCAATTTTCATCTACTCTCAACATTTGGAAATAAAAAAAAAACACTTTCAAAAGAAATTAACGATCAAAAAAGAGAGATTGAGAAAAACAAAATCAACAGACCTCTCCTGATTGTTTCTCTCCAAGGTCAAGATCAAATCTGTTTTCCAAGAATTCTGGCATATAAAAGAATTCTGGAATGAGTTCCTTTACAACGGATGTGTTGCCTCTTCCAGCGGCACTTGACCATGTATCCCGTACACTATTGAAAAGGCGGTCAGCATGGTCAAACTGACCACCATGCAGCTTTTGATTCTCTGTACTAAATTGTGGCAGCCTTAAAAGATAGAAAAGGACAATCCCAGCACTAGAATAGTGAGAACCATAATGAAATTTGGGAATCTCGGGATCGTCCCAGCTTTCATACCTGCCATAAAGCAGAAAGGATAAAATACAATACACCCAACTTCCCAAGTAACACAAGTGCCCAACTTTCTGAAAGAGAAGTATAAACTAAAGCTGGCAAAGTTAGCGGGTCGGGTCACAGGTAATTTTTTACTACAGAAACTATAATATTTCAAAAATAATCTAACTTTTTGGATAAAATGACTTGGGGGTTTACATCCATTTAAGATAACTTTTCTCATTTTACCAGTTTAACCTGCTAATTATAAAACACAGCCCGAATTGACCCGTTCATAAGTAAATGGATCCAAATTAGTATAACTAAATCCAACCTTTTCTTGAACTCGTCTTCTCCCTCTTCTGTTTGACAGCCCATGGGTTTGTCAAGTTTACGGAAAGAGTTTTCTTTAGTTAAGTCAATATTTTTGCTTTCATAGTCTGCCAAAACCCAAGGGAAGCCTGGATATTGTGTAAGATCACTATACCCACGACCTGCAAGTGTATTGAGATGCATCAGGTATTGGAAATTAGTAATTTCTCCATTTTGCCACCTCTTGGAAAGGATTTGGCCATAATTTTAAATGCACTTTCTTGTTTCAGTGATCCTGAAATTGTAGTGTCCAACCTGTTTTAAAGAGAGAAAAAAAGTCAGTAACATTGAAGGAAATGGATCAATTCAGGTCACATTTTATTGTTAACAGGTCAAATGGGTACAATTTACAAAATAACTAAAAAAGAAATCCGGTCAACCCAACTCGAGTTCTGACCCATTTGACCAGCATTATAACATACTCTAAAGCGTTTACAATCTCTTAAATGTCTTATCATAAAAACTGGATAATCATTCTGATAACATTTTTTAATCATATTTCATACTTATCATTTATGAAATTTAAGAATAACAAAAAAAAAGTGTTGGTAGGTCAACCCAACCTGACCCACTTTTACTTGCCCTAAAACTTTACATTTACCTAACCGCCCATTTTGCCAACTATTATTAAGAAGGGAAGATACCAGATATGCCCTATAGACTAGAGAGAGAAGTTACCAAAATAATATGCATGCACCATTAATTGGTGATTGCGTCTCTACAAACAAATAACCACCATGAACCCAATTAGTTATGGTGTAACAGTAAAAATACGAAGTGTCAAAGTGTGAAATGAAGCTCCTTAAATTCTTAAAGGAGTCAACTTAGTTGGACACATGCAGACTCGAACTCAAACTCAATTGCCATGTAACTAGACCAGGCCAGGCGCCCAAGCCGGATTGTCATTTGGTCATGCCATAGATAGAGGTAGCAAATCGACCCGCTTATGAATAGGTCGACTCGGGTTATGTTCTCTCTCTAACAGGTCACACTAGTAATTCATAAAAAAGTAGCTTAAAAGGAACGGGTCAAAAGCCGACCAAAGAGTACTTGTATTCCCGAAAAGCTCATAAACCATTTTAACAATAATCGATTCGGGCTAACCGGCCCGCATGTATTGCGACCTCTACAAGAAGATATAAATTAATTCAAAGGGAGATAAACAACTTACATGCTGTTTCTAGGAAGATTCATGGCCAACAAGTTCTTGAAAACTTCTTCCCTCTCTTTTTTATGGAAAACCAGAAGATCATTGCATCCATCCATACTGAATATCTCAACAGCAACCGGACGTAACTGGTAATCACGTTTCAAAATTTCATGAACACTATTAAGCTTCCACATTCGCCATAAATGAGGTATGTTACCACTGTTACTCAGTTTTTCCTTCCCCCACGCACCACCATTGTAGGCCCAAGCCCTTCCCTCACTGTGTGATTTTACCATCATACCCCATGATGATGTTAACTTAGATTGTGAGTCCATAGAGAAATCTTTTGTTACACCTAAAGCTTGATCAATAACAGAAAGTCCATCTTCACATTCCTTCTCACAGATGCAACCCGATTCATCAATGTAGAAATTCTCTATCACATATAAACAAAGTTCACCAATTAGAAAAATCCTGTCATGCTTATCGAGACCCACAACTCGTTCACAATTGTATCTGAATTTTATTTTCTCAGCAGGTAACAGATACGGTTGAATTAAATACTCCCCGTTGTTACTTGATTCCTTATCCTCTATTGCCCTGATTTCATCAAATCTTGTTGAAGATAACTTCTTTGGAGAACTTAAAATGGACTTTTCTTGAATGCTTTCTGATAACGGTGCAGTTGCTGAGCTGGATTTCATACTGTATTCAGCAGCTGAATGAAGACTTTCACCATTAATGCTACTATACCCATCATTAATGTTATTCCATCCAACTCTCACATCATCAGGTACCTTAAATATCGATTCATCATACATTGTGTGATCAAATGATTCCTGCTTTGTGTCATTTGACAAAAGACTAGCAAATGGATCGGGGTTGGGACCGGAATCAGAATTGAAAACATCATTTTCGATTTTTTCCTTCTCGACTTCGAATTTCCCACTTAAAATGTGTTGGGCCGTGTTGACTTTCAGTTTGCACCGCTCCAACTTCTTGCGCATTCTATACGGGCCTTCAATTGGGCAAAGTTGCTATTCAGGCTCATTGCTTGAAATGGATTTGGGCAATGAGAAGATGCCTTGTTCATGTATAAGTTGTTGAAGATGTGTTTGCCACTCACTCTCAGCATGAAGTACCCATCCGTATTTATCTTGACGAACGACTCTTAATTCAGTTGACATTGCATCACGAACCAATTCCAATGCCATTCTCTTTTCATTAACGTGCTCCCAATGTCTTTGATCCAACTTCATTGAATCCCGTAATTTTCTACCAATTTCCTTCTTACGACATCCATACCTTTTATTCGAACACCCGGGAACTTAACGGACCCCGTAACATACTGGACCCACATAATGGCAGCACATTGTTCCAAACTTCTATTAACAATTTGTTCATATACATAAATCCAATCGAAAAAGATCGAGAGACTTCCGGTGAGAAGGTCAAAACCGCCATGTAGAACATCCAAAACTGGACCCTGATTTGGTTTTGAGACAAGCAGGTCCTCAAGTGCAACTTGCCGGTGCACCAGAAGATGCTTGAGGATGTCTACGGCTAAGTTTCGTGCACTTGGTCTCTCATCATGTAAAAGAGAGATTAAATTTATGCAGAGAGAGCAAGTTAAATCAGTATCAAGATTACTCGGGCAAAATATTATTCGTCTATGAGCCACTAATAACTGTAATACCGCACATATGTCTATCACATCATCTTCTTGTGAACCATTGGTTAATAATCTCTTTCTTGGTTCGATTGGTGACCCTAATCGTGAAAGAAACTCATCTTCTCCGATTGATATAAAAAACGAAGGAAGGAAACAGTACATTGTAACACGGTTCATATTTTTAAAAATGGCGTATACATAAGCATCGAGTTGCTTTGTTCCTCTTCCAATTGACAAAATCCCTTTACCCAAAGGAAGTGCCTGTTCGATTCTACCGTCTTTATTTGCCAGCTGTAACATTGACAACAAGAACTCGAGTGTTTTCAGTACAGCAGCAGGTTGGGGAAACGCACCCATATACATGCGATCCACTATCAATTAACACAATGCATCTAAATTCAACGACCATCGGGTTTTATCAAGTTTTTTCTCATCTTCTTCATCATCAAGCAGGAGCCGTCTTTCTAGAAAGTTCATAAGTCTAGTAAGACACAAACCTTGGAAAACCAATACAGATTCAGAGTCAACATTCAAAGGGACGATTTCCAAAACAGCTTCAACAAATGGTGTTGCTTTTATCTGTTCGGTTACAAAATCAGCAAGAACTTCCGCTATGAAGTCTAGAATGGCGGTTTCCGCCACATAACACGGACCGCCACCATAACCGAAATCATCCACATCAAGAAGCAGCTTTGGATTAACTGTAGTAACCGTATTTGTTGGTATTTGCGATTTGGGAGTTGACCAGAATTCGGTAAAAGATACAGAATATGCCACAGAAGGAGACGCAGCTGATCCTAGCCAAGATGGAAAACCGAGAACTTGGGATGGAGAGGGTACTGACTGAAACCGAGAACTCAATCTCTCAGATAAAATTGGAGAATCATATATACTTAAAGATGGAGAACCCGGTGATCCAGTTGGGTGAACCTTAACTGGAGGGATTTTGATATCATTGAAATTGAATTGCTTGCTGTTGGGTGGCTGGTCGACTTCTTTGGCTGACTTTTGAGATTCCAGTGGGGACATGGTGGTGTTATCCTCGGTTTTGTTGCCATCAATGTTGTCGGTGTCAATGGGAATGTCTTCAGAACTTGCACTTCCTTGCACTGGAGGGAAGCTTGTGAGACTTATGGAGGTTTTAACAGACTCTTCAAGCTCATATGGCAAGCTGGAAAACGTGTTCTGAGAACTATTACTGTCATCGGCATCATTTATGTTTTTGTCTTCTGTCTTTACTGATAGCTCTTTTGCCATCATCACAGCATGAGCAGACCTAAAACATAGAACGAACAAGCTAAAATATTAGCAAACTAAAAAAAGCGTAATCTTTCCTAGAGGAAGCTATTTTGACCCATTTACAAAAAACAGTTCAATTTTGGTTAATATCTCTAACGGGCCAAATGGTTAATATAGAAGGTGAAAAAGATACAGATCATATGAGTCAACAGTTGCTCAAAGTGTATTCAAATCAGAGGTGGCATTTTCAACCCATATACTTATGAACATGTTGATTTGGGTTAATTTTAGTTTCAAATGGGTCAAATAAAAAAAATTAGCTTACAAGGGAAAAGGTGAAATGGGTTGAAAGTCATTCGAAGTGTGTCTCTAACACATCCGAGTATACAACTCCCAAGATCATTTTATTCATAGTTTAATGCATTAGTTATTGATTATAAAGTTTCAAAAATTTGACAAGGTGTTATAAGATCAACCTATACCAAAACCTGGCCCATTACCAACCCACAAGACCGCTAGGGTCGGCGAGACTTTATTTTGGGGGTTTTTTCCATAAATCTATAAATTGCATCCCAAATTGGTAAATAAGAAAAAAAAATACATAAAAGAAATTTTTTAAAAAGAACTTTCATCCCACATTGATGATGGAAGAAAGTGGTGTCAAAGAAAATGTCTATAAAACATGCTCCTCCTTCCAACATTGCTAAGGGAAGAAAGTAGCATCAAAGAAAATGTTTTTAAAAGATCTCCCCAACCCAAATTCTACAATTAACTTTTGTAAAACCTTTGCTTTTCTTATACCTATAGGGCTGGCCCTGGAACAGTCCCAGAAATAATAATACAGTTTCTGTAATTATATTTCTCCAAAAATGAACAAAAAATGTTGGTGGGTCAATCCGACCCAAACCAATTTGATCGATTACCAAACCATCCCCAACGCATGCTTTTTACTACCTTTCCAAATGAGAAAACCAAGAAAGATAATGTAGGACCTGACACAAGAGAAATAAAGATCCACACAGCTCTCAATAAACTCAGCTTGTCTGCATACAGCAGAAAATGGAGGACACATTTTGGTTAGATCAACCATGAACCTTAGAACCGATGCTGTAGCCGCTGGAGCCTAAGCTTCGCCGCCCATAAGACGGGCGGCATAAGTTTTGTGCATCAAAGCTTCACCCTGAAGGTCACCAGCCATATCTGTATTTCCATCGACAAGCTCTGCCACAAGACCACCATCAACATGAGTCTGGATAGACAACCTATCAAATGTCGATTTCGCCATTGCAATTACAGAGTCCAAAAGTTCTAAAAACTTAAATTCTACAATATTTCCATCATTTGGCATAAGGGCATGAAAGTCGAGCATGCGAACTTCTGGTAATCTAGGATACACGGGTTTCCCAAATATTAAACAAAACAGAACGTAATAAATATCAGGGGAATCATAAAAACTCTGGAGCATTCTCATTAATCCTTGATACCCTCCACTTGTTCTAAATTTGAGGGCAAAGGTAGGAGACGATGTAAGACAGACACCGAGAAGAGTCATGATCCATCTCATACTTGTGGGATGAACACCTTCATCAAGAAAACAAGTTAATAACTTTGATGAAACAATCTTATGCCATTGCTCAAGTAGCTCTTCTGATGTGATTGTCACTAAAAGGTCGATTCGCATGTCAAGCAGCATATTTCTAACAATAATATGCTTCCCCATTGACTCTCTCATGATTTGAATCCATGAGGTCAATTCTGGGGGGTCAAAAGTCATAATCACAAACCAAATCACGTGTTCCAGTTCAGAAATGACAAAACCGTCCTCCAAGATAACTCCTAAAAGCACGACCAATTTTTCTAGTACAGGAACCTCAACATCACCTCTTTGTAGGGTTACAAGCAGATGTTGGACGAGGTTAATTCTTCTCAAAATTGTGAGATTATGATTCCGGTACCAATGCATCGAGACAAGATTCTCAAGAAACCCTAGAAGAGCGATTTGAATTGGAATTTCAGCTGCTACCCAAACTGTCCAGTCCAATAATACATGCTCAACCATATCTGCATTTGAAAGAACTATGCAATTTTATGTTTCAGGAGGTATGTCGTTATCGATTTCTGAAATATGGCTAAAAGTGTCTTTTTGCATAGAAAAATCATCCATGTCTTCATGAGAACTGGCTGAAAAAACTTCATCACGTAATTTGGGTAAATTAAGCTCATCAAAGGTGGCTTCATTCACTGTCAATGAAGGTGGTATATTAGTCTGAATTTCTTCCAACTTTTTGGGTTCAGGAAGAGAAGCCTCACAAGCAGCAATTTGAAAAAATATCTCCAGTGAACGCATATCAAACATCGACATTCTTGAATGCAGAAAGAGAGCTAGTAAGTGATAGCCTCTAAATGCTTGCATGTCTCTAATGTTGTGCACAAGCAAGCAGCATTAGTGCTGTATGCAGCATGTCATTGGTTTCTGCTACTTCAATTAGGGCTAAGACAATAGCTTGTCCACCAATGGGACGCACGGTTTCACCGATCGTACAATGCTTACATACATAAACATCACCATGAAGACGTCCAAAGCGTGGTATACCTGGAGAAGATTATTTATGAACTTTAGAAACCGCAGACAGAGAATATAGCAGCATTAATTATAAGGGTATGTTTATGTGATTCAAAATTCAAACACGTGATAAGTAGAGATAGCAAAAGGGGCAGTTCGGGCAGACCGCCAACTGGTCGAGTCAGTTTGACCAACGCCTTTTGTCCATTTTAGAAAAACTCCAGATAATTAATGTATTAAATATGATTTAATAGAAAGGAGATTATTAAACTGACAATCTATTTTTTTAAAATAAGGCGATCTAGAATGTTATAGATGTATAAATACACTTTGGGCGACTTTCGACCCATTTGCATGTTTACTCATTAGCTAAGTCTTTTAATTTTACCATTTGGCCAGTTAGAGATAAATGAACCTCAAATCAACCCATCTTAAGTAAAAAAGGACGAAACAGCCACCTCTATCCTTGACCTTCAGGTAACATATGAGTAGCTTTAGCATATGCCAATTGCTTCACAACACCAACCCCACCCACCCCCCACAAAAAATAAAAGAAACACAAGGACTATTTATAAGAAAATGAATAATGACTAGGACGATCACCCAAGTAGATTATATGTAGAGGTGGCAGAACAAGAACATTGGGTAACAGGTCCAAATGAGTTCAGGTTATTAACAGATAGTTCTTAGTGCATATCGAAACAAGTTTGGTTGACCCATTATGGATAAACCATTACCCATATTGACCCATTAATAAGTAAATAGATCAAAATTACCTTTACTCACATAATACAGATTTTTTATATTAGTCACAAATTCATAACAGACAGACCTCCAATAGGGGAAGCAGCAGCTGACAATGGATCAACTAAATTGAGCATTGACAAAGTTCCGGAAGCTGGAAATGCTTCTGTAGATGTCCCATCAAATGCAAATATAAGTTTCCTGCCAGAAAGCTGCGAGGACAGGTACCCTAATCTTTCAAAATCCCAGACCATTCCACTACGATCAGTCCTAGGGTTTCCTTGCTTATTACCACTCTCACCCCTCTGACTATTAGATGTCAAAGCCAAATCCGTTTCTAAAGAATCTAAAATGGCCTTACTACCCCCACGACAAGCCTGGTTAGGAACAAACTGCAAAATATTCGTGTCTTGAAAAAGACCCCTATACCCTCTGTCCAGAATATACATAAAACAAATGGAACCTGCTGTCAATACTTCTTCAAAAAGATAGCACGACCGTAGTGTCCAGGACATGTCACTGATGCGTGCACAAGTTATTGGTGTGCCGATGATTACCTGCAGAGACTTGCCAATTGGAGATGGAGAATATCCTAGTCTTCCCGTGTGTCTAAGCTTCCCATTAAGAAAAACATGTGCGACACTAGCTTGAAATAATCCCGCCAAGGCATTCGGTTTGCTATGAACCACTGCAAGATGATGCCATTGGTCTTCATTTAAGTCTAACCCTGAAAAGGTCAAAGAAGAATTGCAGGTTGCAAGGGTCAAAGTTCCATCATCTTGAAGACGAAGTTCTGCATAGAATGTATCACCACCATCTGTAGCACCAACTGAGAATATGCGTAGAACTTGTGGGCCCGTGGTGGTTGTTGTATTTCTTCTAGAAAATACGGATTTGGAAGGTTCTGTATCTTTCGTGTTTGATTTCAAGAAATTACGATACTGAAACCAACAAACAAACGAATAACCTGCAGCAGGGGGCCATACTCTCTCCCCTAATGACACATGTATTGATGCATAACCAACTTTTCTCATATCCATCTCTACAAAGGGTGCGAGAGGAACATTTTCTGAAGTCATTTCTTGCCTAATAACTATCTTTTCCATCATATTAACAAGAATATGACCAGGATTCCTCTGTCTCACTTGCAGAAGACATCTTATAATCGTTCTAAGTTCTGCTGCTGACAACCTGAAACCACCTACATACACTCAGATGGATGTCCACGAGTACAGTCTACTTTCCGATTTACAGATAGTGAAGAAGCATGCAATTGTGAGTGGAAAAACTGTGCATGTTGAGTTATTAAAATATGGCTACTTGCATAAAAAGGAAACCAACTTTGGGCTGATTCTTATTTTAGGCCAGAAAACCGTTAAGGATTCAAAACTGTTAATTTTAGGTAACTATCTAAAATAACCGGTTTCCATATGCCACGTCAAAGAAAAAGTCAACATGGTCAAAAGTTACCAACAAATCAGTTGCCACGTCATTTTTACCAGTTACCAGGTCAGATCACCTCAAATCAAAATGTTTGAAAGTTGGTTTCTTTCAATCAAAATTTTAAAACTTTGACGATATTTTTTGTCCTAAAAAAGCTTGGTTACCTTTTCATGGTATTAGCCTTTAAAAAATAGTTCACTATATAAGACTTACTTGAGAAAAAACGATAATGAGGACTACATGTGTGTGTATGTGTGTGTGATTTGAGGAAAAATATTTCACGGAAAAATGAACAATTGCGATATAACTTCAAAAGACATAAAAAACTCTAACTTGTAAGCCCCGCGTACTTCAACAATCTTTAGAGCATGGGAAAGTAGAGGGGATGAACCCGAAAGGAAGGGATATTGTTAGGAAACGAATCACAATGATAATATAAAAGAAGAAGAAGGTAATTCGATTGATTGAATATGGGAAGGGATAACAATGGTGAAAAGGAAACAAGGAATTCCAGGGATATCTCCCTCTCTCTAGGCATGAATGCCAGAGCCTCTAACAAACTAACAAACTCAATAATGCTCCATAATGTTTATGCAACTAATATTAATACTACCCCCTTCCCATTATACATTCTGCCCCCTCTAATTTGCCTTTAGCCACTTTTAACATTTCCTCCTTTCCCCCTTCTAGAATAGACGTGTAACAACTCCGGTTTATGCTTTGTGATGGTTTGAGTAGGAATCGTATCACTACTCCCCCCTTCAAAAGAAGTCTTTTCCTCAAGACTTAGATCAGGAAATTGACCTTTCACCCAAGAGGAATCCTCCCAAGTCGCATCTTCTGTGGGTTGACCCTGCCACTGCACCAACCACTGCTCAATGGAATTAGACCCATCCCGAAGTAAACGGTTAGCAAGCACTGCTATGGGGACGGGAGGATCTTTATCAGATATGACCAGCTCAGGCGGTAAGGTCGATTCTACAGTACCCGCAATTGCCTTTTTTAATAAGGACACGTGGAAGACGGGGTGGATTTTGGACGTGACTGGTAGACGTAATTTGTAAGCCACCGGCCCCAGTTTTTCTATAATTTGGAATGGGCCAAAAAACTTAGCCGCCAACTTCTGATGGATTCGATTTTTAACGGACAGCTGGCGGTAAGGTTTGAGCTTCACATACACCCATTCGCCGAGCACGAAGTGGACATCCCTGCGTTTCTTATCCGCCTGCGATTTCATAGAACTTTGAGCATTAGCGAGATGTAACTTGAGCTGTTTCAGAGCTTCATCCCGATCTTGAAGCTCTTGAGCAACCGATTCGACCCGAATTTCCCCGGGAATATATTGAAAAACCGACGGAGGGAGACGACCATATACAATTTCAAATTGCGTGGTATTAGTTGACGCATGAAATGTAGAATTATACCAAAACTCAGCCCAGGGAATCCAAACCGCCCATGTTTTCGGTTGATCAACAGCGAAGCAGCGCAGGTAGGCTTCCACACACCGATTGATGACTTCCGTTTGCCCATCAGATTCCGGGTGGTAAGCAGAACTCATGTGGAGTTGAGTACCCATTGAGCGAAAAATCTCCTGCCAGAATTTGCTCAGAAACAGTGGGTCTCGGTCACTCACAATTGACTTTGGCACCCCATGATGACGGATGACCTCTCGAATAAAAACCTCAGCAACACTTTTAGCGGTGTAAGGGTGTTTTAATAAAATGAAATGAGAATACTTTGATAATCGATCCACCACTACTAAAATCACATTATACCCGTGTGACGTGGGTAACCTTGAAATAAAGTTTATCGAAAGGTTCTCCCAAATGACTTCAGGAATATCCAAGGGCTGCAGTAATCCCCCGGGGAGCACAGAGCTCGCTTTACACCGTTGACAGATGTCACACTTTCGGAGAAAGTCTTTAATCGTTGCTGTCATATTGGGCCAATATAAGTTAGCTGCAATGCGCCGATAAGTACGATAAAATCCAGAATGACCTCCCGCAGCCGTGGTATGAAATTCGTGTAAGAGGGCGGGAAGGAATTTAGAGCTACGAGAGATAACGACCCGATTCTGATAATACAATACACCTTGTTTCACCGTGTACCCAGGACATTTATCCGGTGATAGATACCATTTTTGCACCAGCTTTTGAATTTCAGGATCACTTTTTGCCTCGTCGATCAGTTGAGCCCCCTGTACCCAAATCGGTGCGGAGATAGTCTGAAACAATTCTCCCGAATCAGCCCGACGAGACAGAGCATCAGCTGCACGGTTCTCTCGGCCCGGTTTGTACTGAATATCAAAATTGTACCCGAGGAGTTTGGCGACCCAATTTTGTTGATCCGGGGAAGAGACCCGCTGTTGGAGCAAAAATTTCAAACTTTTTTGATCCGTGTAAACAATGAAACGAGTTCCCAACAGGTATGGACGCCAATGCTCGACCGCCAAGACTAATGCCATCATTTCACGTTCGTACGCCGACTTAGCTAGATTACGATCGCTCAAAGCTTTGCTAAAGTAAGCAATAGGTTTGTGGTTTTGCATTAAGACCGCTCCAATGCCTCGTCCCGACGCGTCACACTCAACCACAAATGGTTCCTTAAAGTTCGGTAAGGTTAAGACAGGAGCAGTGACCAGTGCCTGTTTGAGATCCTCAAAAGCTTGTTGGGCAATTGGTTGCCATAAAAAGGCATCCTTCTTGGTTAGATCAGTAAGAGGCCGAGCAATGTGACCATAATGCTTGACAAATTTACGGTAATAACCGGTGAGACCTAAAAAGCCCCGCAAACCCTTTAGATTTTTTGGGACAGGCCACTCGAGAACCGCTTCCATTTTCATAGGATCCATTGACACCCCTTGTCCATCAATGATATGCCCCAAATAATCAATAGACGATTGACCAAATGAACATTTTTGTTGATTAACCATAAACTGATGTTGATGCAGGACACGCAAAACCATCTCCAAATCTTTCACATGGGCCTCCCAACTAGGGCTGTATACCAGAATATCATCGAAAAAAATGACCACTTGACGGCGCAACATTGGGCAAAAAATGTCATTCATAGTTGCTTGAAAGGTGGCGGGTGCATTCATCAGCCCAAAGGGCATGATGAGGTATTCGTAGTGGCCGTCATGGGTGCGAAACGCGGTTTTCTCAATGCTATCAGACCGCATACGAATCTGATTGTAGCCCGATTTTAAATCCAACTTAGAAAAGAAACAAGCCCCATGTAATTCATCAAGCAATTCATCCACCACCGGAATAGGAAACTTATCCGGCACCGTAGCATGATTCAAAGCTCTATAGTCGACACACATACGCCATGAATTATCCTTCTTACGGACCAAAATTACCGGGCTCGAGTAAGCACTTTTACTTGGGCGAATCAAACCCGAAGCCAACAACTCATGGACTTGGCGTTCTATCTCGGTCTTTTGCACGTGAGGATAACGATAGGGACGGACACAAATTGGGTCATTAGTCATTAAAATGATACTATGATCATGAGAGCGGGAAGGAGGTAAAGTATAGGGCACTTGGAACACCATAGCATATTGATGGAAAAGGATAGACAAGTCATCCTGATGTCTGGAAGATAAGGACGGTGATAAGAGAGGGGAGGCCTCCATAGGAGCTGCCAATGAAAGACCAGAATTGCCTTGGTAGAATCTCCCTCCCAAGACAGCCACTGATGTAATGCTGCTGGAGGTGTTTGACCCCTGAGCACCCCTTGCAATTGGACCGAAGAACCTTGAAACACAAACTTCATCCAAGCCTGTTGCCAATCGTGGACCACTTCTCCCAACGACTGCAGCCACTCCATCCCCAATATGAAATCAATGCCCCCCGTATCCATAACCAAAGCATTGAGTATAAAAGTGCAAGGACCCACTGTGACTGAAATGTTCGTGCAGCATTCAGAAACAACCACAAAATGACCATCGCCTAGCTTGATTTTAATACCCCCAAACTCAGAGAAGGGTAACCCCAAAGCCGAAACGACACGGCGAGAAACAAAATTGTGGGAAGCTCCACTATCGACCAGAATGCAGATCGAAATACCGGATAAGGTGCCTTCCAATTTCAATGTGTGAGCACCCCCATGAGTGGCTAAAATGCCAACAAAATCCAGGGAGATACACGTACCCGTAGGCGAATCGGGAAGTTTCTCCTCTTGAGGAGTTGGGTCTGCGTCCAAAGAGCAGAAATCTCCTTCAGGCTGATCATACTCATCATCCCCCAACAGTAATACACGTAATTTCCCCTCTGGACACTTGTGAGCGGGGCCATACTGTTGTCCACACCGAAAACATAAACCCTTCTTGCGTCGGTCCTCCCACTCGGTACGGGAAAGAGAGCGAACCCCGCGATCACGATTGAAAATATGGAAAGCATCTGAAGAAGGTGAGAATTCCGGCTTAGATGAAGAAAAGGCGCGTGTAGGATCCCTACGATTTCCAGAAACCCTATCCACCCCCTTGGGCTGGGACAAAGTATTGGGCTCACTATGGCCCGAATTATGAAGCCCATTAACTGGGAAAAAGGAAGAAGGCCCATAACGGTGAAGATATCGGAATCGCGATGACGAACCAGTGCCCCCACTTGGTCGAAGCATCTCCTCGACATCTTTGGCAAGGTACATCGCATCCAAACGAGATTGCGGCCGATGTAAGCGGACCCATTTCTTGACATCATCACGTAAACCCGCCACAAAGTACCCCATCGCCTATGATTCCGGTAACTGTGGTACCAACGATAGTAGGTATTCAAAATCATCAATATAATCGTGAATAGAATCCGATTGATGAATGTTTGCAAGTTGTTCGTACGGATTATGGATTTCTAATCCGCTAAAACGTTGCAAGAGTTCGTCCTGAAATTCGATCCAGGAAAGGAACTCACGCACCTGAGTCAGAACGGTGAACCAATGCTGGGCTACCCCCACCATGCTCAGTTGAGCTCATCCGAAGTTTCATTGATATCAAAATAGATTTTCGCCTTCTGGATCCAACCTTGTGGATCGAAACCGCTAAACTCACGCAATTTAATCTTCTTCACTGCCCAAGGAAGACCGATGGAAGATCCACCCTCCCCCAAACCGGATTTACCACCAGGTGGCGAAAACAGAACACCGGAAGTGACACCAGAACCACTGGGGGTATCAACGTGTTTCTTCTCCTGTTGCTTCATCCATCCCAAAACCACCGTCCGGAATTCGCCGGATTCCACCCGATCGATTTCCAAGGAGTCCATGGTCGTCTTCATCTCCGAAACATCAGATTGCAACTGCTTAATCTGCTGCTCTTGAACATCCAAGCGATTAGAACGAGTTTCCATAGTGAAAGAAAGAAAACGACAGGTCTAAGGCAGGTCGGACCAATGTTAGGAAACGATTCACAATGATAATATAAAATAAGAAGAAGGTAATTCGATAACAATGGTGAAAAGGAAACAAGGAATTCCAGGGACATCTCCCTCTCTCTAGGCGTGAATGCCAGAGCCTCTAACAAACTAAAAAACTCAATAATGCTCCATAATGTTTATGCAACTAATATTAATACTACCCCCTTCCCATAATACATTCTGCCCCCTCTAATTTGCCTTTAGCCACTTTTAACATTTCCTCCTTCCCCCTTCTAGAATAGACGTGTAACAACTCCGGTTTATGCTTTGTGATGGTTTGAGTAGGAATCGTATCAGATATATTGTCTCCGGAAGAAGTTCCACACAGCCTGAACAAAAGACATGGCAAAAATTAGATAAGAGTTGATACCAAATAGAAGTGGGATTTTTTACCCACTTATGAATAGGTCAATTCAAGTTATGTTTTATATCCAACACATCAAAGTAGTTAAAAAAAAAGGATTAGCTTAAAAAGAAACAACTCAAATGGTTCGAGCAAGTCAAAGTCGCCCAAAATGCATTTTAATGTATGAAACATCCTAAATCGTATTATTCAAAGCATTAGATTATCATTGGAATAAAATAAAGTTTGTAATCATATTTGACACGCTAATAACTTATGAAAAAAAATGCTCCCATTGTCCCAAAATAGCAACACAATTTAAGATGTAAATAATGCAACTTTTAGTTGACAATAATTTTATGGACAATAACTTTGGGATAGAGGGAGTATATTAGTTTTGGACAAAAAGCGTTTCAGGTCAACCCGAACCACTTCAAGCAATACTAAAAAATGTCTTTTTGAATCAAACCCATTTTGACCTTTACCGAACCAGCCATTTTGCCACCGCTACTTCTAAGAGCACATGCCACATATGTAAAGGGAGTTAGCTACCTGCAGATGTCAGGTTTTCTTGATTATAAGGGCCAGCATGAGTAAGCTCTTCAATAAGTTTCAGCAACTCGAGCTGCAGTTTTGGACTAAAGAGCAACAATGAACGAATCAAAGCTCTAAGTGCACCAGCAATATAAATTCTCTCCTTATCAGGAGAAAACGAGACTGATTGAGTAATTATAGGGATACTAGCAGACAAATTTCCAACAACATTTGTTTCGGGGGTCGAAAAAGGAGGGAGTACAATCTCGAGTGCAAGTTCAAAAAGCAGCTGCATTACTTGCCTTTCACACTCCACAGAAATCAAGCCAGACTCTGATAAAAGATCATAGAAACTGTGAGAAGAGAGAATTGAGTTCAACTTTTCCCTATTAACAGCATTTTTGCACACCCCAGCTGTTGTTACACGCAGTAAGTATGTGAAAACTTTCATGTAAACGGTTAAAAGAGACGAATGGAGCTGCCCTTTATCTCCCTGGAATCTATGAAGTGTTGTTAAGAGAAGAGAAAACCCAGTGGCTTCACCAAATACTCTTTGAGCAGATGTATTAGCTCCTAAGACCCGCCATATTGCTCCAAAAACATCACACTTTGCATCATCGTGAAGATCATATTGAGATCCTAAAGCACTGGTTACCATCCCACTCTTTGAAATTTCAACCAGTGAGCCCAGTTCCTCGGAATGAACCTAATGAATACAGAATTGTGGGTAAATTTTGGTACTTCAACTTCAATGATCCACAAATCACAAGCACACAAATGTATGATAAATCTGGTTAGTTAGAAGTTGAAAAAAGAAAGAACATAAAATTTTACATAATATAAAGCATGTGAAAACTCATTTAACACTCAAAAAGGGTTACGACTTTGGATTTCTAGTAAGGCACTTCTTTTCAACTTGAAAATCAACTTATATTTCAACCTCACGTGAAATTTACAAATAACTAAAACTTTGCAATTAGTAGTAGGCTTAACTGCATAGAAAAGGTAACCAACATGGGTTCAATTTCCTTTTCAGGAAACTATGTTCGCCCCATAAGAAACCTCAAGCTTTCAGAATTTGATTTAAAGTAATCTTCAATCTTGATAGCAGCACATCAAAACAAAAACAACATAAAAAGTAACCATGTTTTCATTGGAACTTTAGGGTTTTTATCAAAAATTAATCATAATAAGTTTGGGGATTTTTCTGTGCAGAAAAATTATGTTACCTGACTATAATATTAAATTGGACCAAAGTTGGTTACTTTTTATGCCGTTAACCCTCAATAGTATGGGCGCCCAGATACACTAGGTTTTGTAATAACCCTTAATAGTACAGGCATATGGTCATTTCATGTAAGACCCAAATTTAGTAATGATTATAGAAGCTTAAAAAGTCAAATGTCTAAAACAAAACAATAAGAAAATATAAAATTTGGTCAACTTGAGCATAATCTTCAATAATTAAGCATGATAACACACGCAAAACGCCAGGGCGGTGAATATCAGACACCAAAAAAGGAAGAGCAGTGTTTACACCATTAGTAGAACGAAACGTTACTTGATTATGTTCTGCTTTCTTCAATAAATAAAACAAACAATCCCAAGAAACCGAGACTGTGCCTTCGGATTCAAAAAGAGAACTTTCCAAAACCAGAATCCAAAAACTTTGGAGATGAAATAATTGCATTTTTACTGTCTAAATGTTTCTTAAAGTTGCTTGAGTTTGACTTCCTTTCTAAATCATCAATTTTACCATTATCCTCGGGGCCCAATAGAAACTTGTGCTGCTTGAGATCATCTAACAGAACTTCCAACACACCGACTTCCCTCAAGACCTTTTTGTATTGTCGATCAAATGACAATAACTTTATAAAGAATGATAAGATAGTGTGCTTCAATTCAGATGTTATTTGTTGTTGCAATAAGCAGCAAAGAGCAAGTAATTCTTGTTCGGGTATGCAGTTAACAACTGTCACTGCATATTCAAGAATCTTAAGGATTATTTCTTGCAAAGAAGGCGGAAATCCACCCATATTCAAGATCAATAAGGGCACAGTTCGCAACTGCTGACACAACATGTAATTAGCAAGATGACTTGAAAAAATCTTGAACATTCTATTTAGCACTTCTGCCTGAAGCTCCCTGTTGTCTGCTTTTAAACAAATGTCTTGTAACACTTGGATGGCGTCGATATCTTTGACTTTATAACTGTCTTTTTCCCAACCGTCATTCGCAAAGCGGTCAGAAGATAAAGTTTGACTCCTGCGGTAACCCTTTGATCCGGTCAACCTAGTATCAGTTGGACCCGTTTGAGATAGATTGACTAGAACATCCAGCAACCTAGACAGAGTGTGTGAGAGACCTTGTGATGAGGCATCCTCAATTGCTGACTCACTAGTTTCAAAATTGTGATCTTTAGAAAGAACTAATGCAAACTGAACAAGGTACTGGTACCCATGAGCATTACGAACATCTTCCCTGAGCCTGATATCACCAGCCTCTACAAACCATATTGTTTTCAGTAGGCATAATGAGAAACTTTAGACAAATAAAAACAACAATTCTTTATTCCAAAGCTAGTGGAGGCTAAAAGGCAATACCAAAAAATATTATAATATGGAGCAATCTGAAAGCAAACATTAAAGTACAACACAAGTGACTATAGTCTAGAGGTGGCCAAATGGCAGGCCAGGTCATGGATCAAAACATGTAGTTCTGTGGTATGGGTCTAAACAACTAATGTGTGGTCGGGTTGACCATAAACAACTTTTGCCCAAATTTTCTTCATTTAGTTAATGTTTCAAGCATGATTACAAAAGTTATATTATTCCAAATTTTCAATACTTGATGAAACAATTTAGGAGTAATATAACTAGAGGTAGCCAAATGCACTTTGGGAGACGTTCAACCCGTTTAACCCATTCAACCTATTTAATCCTTTCTTTTTAAGAACTTTTCTATTTTACAAAACATAACCCAAAACCCATTCATTAAGTAGATTGATGTTGCCACCTCTAAAAATGACTGAAAAAGAAAGGCATTCTGCTATACAAGGCTGAAAGTTTGCATAAGTTGAAATGCAGTTTGATTTTATCAGAAACCAATAAAGTAGAAATCACACTGAAAGTGTTAAATTCAGCTTGAAGGGAACAGAGGAAACAACAGACCAGGTCTACATGACAACTCTATGCATTCAAGCAGCAAGTCCACAATGCTCATTGTATATGCAGGGTCTCCAGATTCTGGTTTGAAGTCCTTCACAGCGATTAGCAGTACTTTAATCTGCAGGTGATTAATAGTTGTATCACATATGTTGACTTGGCATAACAGAAAGAGAATGTGTACTCTTCAAAATTTTAAATAGAAATGAAATCTACTGATGCGGATGAGTTGGTTATTTATCATGATCACGAAGTGTAAGTTGCCTTTACGATTAAAAACACCATCATTTCATATTTGAATTTCCCTAGATGCAACAATAAGATTAAAATCCAAGATCTGTCACTACAAGTTCTGATATAATTGTCTTATTACTGAACCGAAAAACTTTATGTTTCGCTACCTGATACTAAGGTGTTAGATTAAGGCTTGACCCACTTTCTCTAAGTACACTGTTTGTTAATTGACAGTGGGGGCAATTTCAACTTGCTTATGTGAAAATGGGTCGTTTTGGGTTATATTCTATTGAAGTTGTAGAAGTAGCTAAAATGGAAACACGCAAAACGGTTTAAAAGTAACTCCAAAGTATACTCAAGAGCTTCCAACCTCTTGAATTGCTCATTGGTTTTTGTATTCTTGTGTAATATTAATCAATGCTATTATTATTACTATAGTTGAGGAGTCCTATATGTAACTGTCTTTCTTATAAATTGTATGGTATTCTCTCTTATTGAATATACAATCATTTACTCTGATCAATTTCTAATACACTAATTACTTATGAAATTCAGAAAAAATGGTCAAAAAGGCAACAAATTATTAGTTCAATACTGAAGCAAAAAAAAAGAAGAAGAAGAAGAAGAAGTGCTAGAGAACCAGTATAATTCAGTAGGATAGAATGTGATCATTACCAGCTGATGCTTCCTTATGTACCTGGCAGTGCTTCCATTGTCATTAACCATAAGAATACCAAGTATCTGGATAATAAAACAATACAACTACAATAAGATGCATCTATTGATGGTAAAGATAACCAGAATAACAACCATACTTCCTCTCATACGAGTCTCAACATATAATTTAATGATGGTAAAGATAATCAGAACAACAGGCATACTTCCTCTTATATAAGTCTCAACATATAATTAGCTACATTATTTCATTAAGTTCAAAAGATACCTGCATTGCATGTCTGTGGAGCTGAATGCTGTGCAAGGGTACAAGACCTTCTTTATATCTCGAAAATAATATCAAAGATCCATTAGCAACCATCTCAAAAAGTAATTGAAGTGATTTGTCTTCAATTAAACTCTGAGCAGCTGCAGGATGACTTGCCAAGCCTTCATAATATGCAGAACACTGCCTTCTACCTTCAAGAATAAAACCAACTATGTAACAAAATATAGTGGCGTATTAATATAGGTGTTATCCATATATAATGGCATAATAGCATAAGAGTACAAAACAGTTAACAGATTTATCCAAACTATGTGATAAACTATAGTGACATATATATGTGATAGTACATAGTATACCTCAAGCCGTCGATCTGGACCTGTGTTATCCATGACTTCTGCCTCATCTTCAACAGAAGTAACCTCATGCCTTGTATCTTGTCTATCATGACCCAGAAGGGCATTGAGAATATGAACGAGACAACATAAGATCCCAGAGTCAAGGAGAGATTGTTTATCAATAGGCTGCCAACAACATATATAAGTCCATCATTTGAGAAAAAGATGATAACAGACAGAAGTACAACTTTCGCTTTCATAGGAGTCAAAACTCACAGCCCCCTTTCACGGAGGATACTCATTGCTCTAAGTCATGCTCCACCTCTTAAATTAAACAAATTTAACTCTAGCATAAACGAGGTAAGCTCCAAATTAGACGAGCTACTTTAATTTAATTCAGTCAAAAACTACTTTATTTCCTTATTTTATTGCACCGAATACTGAAATATAGGTTCTAATATAGACAAAGTCTGAGTTACATTCTCTACCCATGAATTATCCAGTAATAGGTCTTTCACAACGAGTTCTACCTATATAGTAACGGTATTTAATTATGAAGGTTGGCTGGGTTGCTGATCAACAATTTTTTGATAGTTGATTTGAGCCTGCTTAGCTCAGAGGTTAGAGCATCGCATTTGTAATGCGACGGTCGACCTGTTGCCAATAAACTTTCTGGCCTCATATGAGAATGGGAGGATCGCCCTTCCCTGGTACACAAGTTCCGCATAGCTTCGCATAGCGGGTTGATCACCTCAAGACCTTCAGGAGGGGCACTTCAGGTTCCATTATCAGACTCAAGCACATGTAACAGTTCCAATTCTATGTTTCATTTCTTCTTCTCCCGAGGTATGAAATTTTTACAGTACAAAGTTCATAGTGTGAAAGCAAATAACAGAATTGTACCCATTAAAGAACTTATTTTATTCAGGGTTAAGTGAAGAATGTACCCCGGATACAAGGTATTCCACTGCCTGCAAAAGATTTGAACCGGGCTGGATTCCATCCTAAATAAACATACACACAAATATTACTGCAGATTGAACAAATTCATAACTCATCAATGACATAAGAAAGAAAATTGAAGGCTAACCTCTGTGACCTCTGAAAAATAGCCTATCAAACTTTCGATCTCCAACAATCTTGCTTTGCTGCTCGATCCTAACTTCTCAATATCTGAAACAAATGCTCTACCCACAACAAAAGAAAATATGTTTCTCTACTAACCTGCAAAATAACAACACTTATCAAGGTCAGCAAATACTAAAAGCAATAACTCTTAAACTGAAACTATATAGACAGTAACCATATTCTTTCAGAATGGATTTTGAATATATGTTCTCAAAAGAAAACTATTGTAGTTTTGCATATCCTAAAATATATTCTAATGTGTAGTATGCTTGTAGCCTTTAAATTTGAATTCAAAAACCAAGTCTAGAATTTAATCCATCTGCTTATTGGTCTATTTATCTCTAACTTGGCTAGTTTTATGAAGTGATTGTAGTTGTTACAATTCAATCACATTCATCAATTAACATGGGAAAGTATAATCCTACCCATTTCAAAGAAACAAAACCATGACGTTGTTTATATTATTTCTATTTTGTTTTAGACAACAAGAATCACATTTCCAGAAATTTGTGGCTTTAGAAAAATGCAGAGGATAACTGATCTTCAAGAACTAAGTTGACTTTGAAATCTCAAGATTTTTCATCCTGGGCATAATTTCATTGAGAACTCATATTGGATGTATTCAGCTATATAAACGCAATATATGAAATAAGATGAACCAGAGTTCCAGATAATAAAGTGTGTGTGTCTATATATATATATATATATATATATATATATATATATATATATATATAGGGGAGGGTTCCAGAGAAAACCACATAGTTAGACGAAAACCGAGAAAACCACTAAAAACCAATTTTAACCAATAATATAACAATATTTATTTTTTTATTTTATTTTTATTTTTTATAAGAGTATCAATGTAATATTACATATTTTTACCAAAAAATCATTTAAATATTGGTTTACGTATACGTAACCCATAGTGTTACGTATACATAAACAGAATACAAAAAAATTGCGGTTACGTATACGTAACCCATAGAATTACACATGTTTTTAGTGGTTTTCTCGGTTTTCGCCTAACTTTGTGGTTTTCTCTTTATCCTCTCCCTATATATATATATAAGTTTCAGTTCCATTTAAAGTTTGATAAATGTGAAATGAATAAATGAATAATTTAGAAACAAATACCCCACCCCTCTGGGGGTATGAACTAACTAAATGTGCACCTCAACAAGCTAACTAGACTCTAACTTGGATGGATGACTGTTTGTATGACAATGAGGCAAGAAAAAGACTAATGGCGAATTACATGCATAGGCCATTGTTGATGATGAATTGTAACTTCGACCCTTCTATCACTTTTGAAAACAAATAGACAATTGTAAATGAAATAAAGAAAATTAAGGAAAGACATAAAGACAGGTGAACTTGTTGTCATACATGGTAATCAATTGTGCTACATTAGAATGTTGCTTTACAGATCTACAAAAGACGTCAACGGTCATATTCAAGGCCTTTTCTTTCTCCTGCATTAACAGACACGATTCATAAGCCTGCATCAACAAGTTTTACAAAAGAAAAAATAACTAGAAAGATAAATGTGCATGAACCTTCTCAGAAGATGACGAACGGAACTCTTCCCAATGTCTCTTAAAATCCAATTCCAAATCATATTTGTCTCTGTGAAACAAGATGATAAAAGTGAATCACTAACCTTACATCAATAATCACTTTTAGAAAATTAGGAATGAACTCATCATTTACATAAATAAACCTAAGAGTCAAAGAAGTTCAAAGTACATATAATATATTTGAAAATATGAGAGGTTAAACTTTTAGCTTTGTGAATGGAACAGTTAATTTGGGAATTAGAAGGCATTTGATGGAAAATTTCATCATTTGTATATGTTTTCTACACCAAAGAAGGTTAAGAGCTTAAAGTTAGAATTGTTTGTGTAAACTTATGTCATTTATCATTCACTATATTAGGTATCAAGAGTCGTTATCGCAGCCGAATCACACACACGCACACAATCGATAAACATAAAGTAAAAGACACGACAGATTTATAGTGGTTCAGGCCGATTGGCCTACGTTGGCCCAAAAGGGGCCCGGTCTTGTGTTCCAGCCGTAATAAGCGCAAAAGGGGCCCAACCCAGTCGGCCCAAAAGCCTTCAACCCAACAATCTCCCACTTGAAGGCTTTGCTCAATCCACAAACACCATCCAAGTAATCCCCAATCCAGTAATTCAAGTATTCTCCATGTCCAAAGTCTCCTGAGCCTTCAGTTCCCATAAACAAGCTCAGACTTCATCAAAAATCCCCCTAGTTGCAATCCCCCTATCATCACGTACATGAAGGGGTAGTTGAAGCTCCCCCGAGCTCCAACCCATTCTCTATCTTAACTGGTCGGTACGATCCACCAGTTCCAAAGATAACCCGAGAACCATTACCACTCTTCTCCTTTAGCAAGACCACCATAGGAGAGATTTCCACGGTCGGACCAACGGTCTTCAAAACCCAACGTTGTTTTGTAACTGTAACCGGAACACGCCCCTTGCTCCCACTTTCACCAAACCCCTGACCCAGTTTAGACCTTCGGCCCCGCTCAGCTTGAATCACCTTGGCACCAGGCTCCCCTCTTACAAATTGAACCTTCTTTCGGCCCTTTGACTCAGCGAACCTAACTTAGTTTTGAGGGACGATCACACTTCCCTCAGCACGTACCTCCACCATGTATAATGAACCATGCATGTTCCCACTAGCAATTGCCAGATTACCTTTAGTTACCTTCCATTTGCATCCACCAAACTTTACTTCCGTTCCTGTTCATCCAACTGACTGACAGAGATAAGTTCTCTCTTCAAGGCTGGAATAACCCTGACATTCTTCAAGTTCCAAGTGGTTCCCAAAAAAGTTACCAAATTCACATCACCCATGCCCGTAACATCAAGAACATCACCATTTGCTATTCGTACCTTCCCAAAATTACCAACCTTTAAATTCTCCATTGTTTCCCCGCTGTGCGTGGCATGAAACGAAGAACCAAAATCCATGACCCAAGAATCAATGTCAGACTCTACACAACAAACCAATGCATCATCAGATTCTTCCTCTGCTTCCACACTGTTCACTTCCTTCTGCCCAGATCCTTCCTTTTTCTTTCCCGGACATTGACTTTTCACATGTCCAACTTCATTGCAGCACCAGCACCTCACATTCTTTCAAGCTCTAGACGAACTCCTCCCATACTCCTGCCCACATTGAATATATCAGAAGAAGATCCTCCACTAGTGTTCCTCCGGCGAATGTCTTCACCTAGAATACTATCCTGGATCACGTCAAACTTCAAATTCCCAGCTCCACCAGAATTAGTAATCCTTGTCACATAACCTGACCAGCTGTCAGGCAAAGAGGATAACAGGATCACCAGGATCACCGCTTGAGTATCATCATCAAACTTCGTACCAACGGTCGATAACCTAGACAAAATTGAATTTATATTATTTATGTGATCAGGTACTAAGCTTCCCTCATTCATCCTCATCATGAACAACTCTCTCAACAAGAACACCTTATTACATGCAGATGGTTTTTCACACATATTTGACAGAGTTGTCATCATACCGTGTGTCGTGGTTTCCTTCATGATATTAAACGCCACACTGCTCTTCAAAGCCAGTATGATCTTACCTCTCGCCCTTTTGTCCTTTGAATTCCAAATCACTTTGTCGTCCTTACTTAAACCACTCGGTTTCTCTTCTAATGTCATCTCCAAATCGTTTTCACCGAATAAAGCCTCTATTTGCATCTTCCACCATGCAAAATCAGTCATGTTAAACTTCTCAATTCCAACTCTCCCGTCTTCAGCCATTGCAAACGAGAATCAGAAGAAACCAAAATTAAAAGTCAGCCAACCGAATCCAAGCAACCTCCAAAAGATAACCCAAAACCTTGAAACACCCGAACCGGCGCTTCACCTGCAAAACCTTGAGTGAAATCAGCAACTTCAAGGGTCCAAAACATAAAACCCTAATCACAGAATACCGAAAAAACGCTTCCGAACAGCCCTTGCCCTTCCTCTTCTCTTGCGACACAACCTAGGGTTCTTATAACCCTAAACGCAGCAGAAAAAACGAGCAGTATCAACCGATCAACCCTGCTCCTCCCTTGCTTGCGGCGATTCCTAGGGTTTGACCAAACCCTAATCGCTAAGGCCAAGTAACCGTCAAACCGGCTGAGATCAGCCCTTCAACAGATCCGAATAGCAGGAAAAAAAAATCGGACAGCGGCAAATAACCCTTCTTGAACAGCCCTTACACTTTCCTGTGATCGAACCAGTGAGCAAAGAACCGTGTGTAAATAACGAGCCAAAGCTCTGATACCAGTTGTTAGGTATCAAGAGTCGTTATCGCAGCGGAATCACACACACGCACACAATCGATAAACAGAAAGTAAAAGACATGAGAGACTTTGGTTCAGCCCCGATTGGCCTATATTAGACTAAGTGATATAGTATAGGGACTAGACTTGTAATATGGTGTTCTATATAAACACCTCTTTATGTAAACCCTAAACACACAATCACATTCTAATACAATCATATTACAAGGTTTAAGTTGGTATCAGAGCTAGAGCTCAATCACCGGAAAACACCGCCGGAGGGGCTGCCGGCCGCCGCCGCCGCCCTACCCACCACCACAACAAACCTCCGCTGATGTCTTCTTCTTCAACTCTTTCTACCGCCGCCGCTAACCACCACCAAACAACCGCGCTTAGTCTTCTCTATCCACTCCTACTACCGCCGTCAACCACCACTGCCGCCTCCACCTATGGCGGAACCCTAGCCGCCACAGCGGCGGTACCCTATCCGCCACCACAAACACCACCGTTCTACACCACAACCGACAACCACACACCTCAGCCTACAAACACCACCGTTCTAACTCTAGCCGCCGCCACAAAAATACCGATCCGGCCGTCGTTGCCATCTCCGGCGTCTCCATACCAGCTGCTGCTACCACCACCACAAGGTAAGCCACCACAGCTCCTCCCCGTCGCTGCCACTATACAACAGTGGTCGTTTTTCCGGCGACTTGCACCTCACGAAAGCCACAATGCTTTCAGCTCATTGTTTGCGAGGGTTGTAACATTCCAGATCCACAATCGGGGGAGAAGAACAGGGGAACAAAACCCTACGAACCGGAAGAAGATTAGGGTTTTCCTAATGAAGTTTCGATTGGGCCTTTGAGGCTGGGCCTCACAAGCCCATTTACCATTGCTGTAAAAAAAATGCGTGGGACGGGCGAAAGCCGATGAACGAAAGCATGGTGGAGAAGGAGAAGACCAACTATCTTTTTAGTTTTATGTTTTTTATATTTTCAACATCTCTCCCCAGCTTAGTTTGCGGGGGAATATTAGACTAAGTGATATAGTATAGGGACTAAACTTGTAATATGGTGTTCTATATAAACACCTCTTTATGTAAACCCTAAACACACAATCACATTCTAATACAATCATATTACAAGGTTTAAGTGCCTACGTCCACTTTGCAACTAGGGTTCTTTATTATTAGGTGCTCAGAAAATACAATTACAACAGAGGGGTATATATAATACCAAGATTAGGTTAATTAAATTAGGCAACCACTAACTAAGCAAATTAGAGTTGGTTGCCCCTTTTCTTGTGTTCCGACCGCCCAAAAGGGGCCCAACCCAGCCGGCCCAAAAGCCTTCAACCCAACACACTAATCTTATGTCAAATCATTTACTATCTACATATGAATGCATAGTCTTTTTCATTTGCTATCTTTGCAAATAAGTGTCCCCGTTACCAAGTTGGGATAACTACTAAGAAAACTTTTACTGCTTTGTTCAAACTTACCTAGAATGTGAACATTTAAAAGGAAAAGGGTAAGAACTTCCAAATATAATAAAGGGAAGTGAAGTACATCTTCCTGTGTTGGGTGTTTTTCCTCTATTATAAATTTATAATACCAGTCAAGTAAGACCATTTAACACAAATACTATTACCACAGTCACAAGAAAAAAGTGCACTTCCGATTTTGGTGGTTCGACCGAGTAATGTTCCAATTCAATATCAAAATAAAGATTCTTTTTTAGTTTTGTATCTTTGAAATGTTATCTTCAAGATAATTTAGCAGCTTAATCCAGTTATCCTAAACTTTTTACTGTAACTAAAAGGAATACATAAGTTCTAGCATTATGTGTTGCTTCATGAGATTATTTCTATGGCTACTTATCCTTTCATCGTTCCCTTGCTTATTGGTAGTTTGGACACAATATTTTTAGTATTGTCTCGTTTATATGCTATCTATTTTTTTGGAGCTGGGGGTCTCTCTGGAGGTGGCCTCTCTATCCCCAGGGGTAGAGGTAAGGTTTGCCTACGTCCCACCCTCCCCAAACCCTACCAATAGTGTTGTTATGGGTGGGATTTTACCGGGTATGGTTATTGTTGTTGTTGTTTGCTTTTTAATGTTATTTGACACTAAATTAACTAAAACGACAACAATTTAAAGCATCATTATTTGTGTTTCAATGTCCGCTCTCCCTTGTTAAATAGAGCAACTTCGCTATCAATATGTATCTTGGATGAATGGATGTTGTGGATATAGAGAAATCCGTGTTGGATCTAAAAGAGCAGCCCATCATGACCTAGCCTACTTTAACATGCTCCTTTCTACATTCACATTCAATGATTCAATTCATTTTACCTAGTGCCCAATTTCAAAACCATATCAATAACTAGCATAGCCAAGTCAAATTTATGAACTTATGGCGCACTCTCACCCTAAATTATCGTAGTCAGATTTAAATGTACGTCTCACCAAATGATAATTACTTTCCATTAGTTTAATCCTTTCTTATTACGGTAGTATAATCTTATTCATTCCATAGAACAAATTTAAAATTAAGATCTCAAAATCACAGCTTATTGAGAGCTTGGTTTTATAAAGCGAGAAGCGCACAAAAGCGACGGGGTCTAAAACCGAAGCGCGAAGCGCAAAAGCGGTGGGATTTTCGTACGCGAAGCGCAAAGTATTAATACAACATTTTTAAATTAGTTTCATATAATATTTACTATAATATTAATCTTTTTACAATAAAAATTTAGATAATTTAAAGAAGTGTAATATTTAATCTATAAATAGCCTCTATTTACAACATAAAAAGCTACATGTACAAATTAAAGAAGCACAACTCTTAATGAAATAAGAAAAAAGAACAAATAAACATATTAAAAAAAGTTTTAGGTTAAAATTGATAAAAATAAAAACATTGAGGATGAAATGTGTAACTTAATAAAGAAGTTTTTAGGTTAAATCCCATCACATATCATCAGCCGTCGTCTTCATTTCTCCATTGTTCTCCACTCCATGCCTCCATCTCCACCGATCTGCTCCATCTTCAACGTTTTTCTTCATCCTCGTCACAGGTAAGCTTCGATTTCTTCATCTTCATCTCTAATTTTTAGCCTAAAACTGAGTTTTCATATTTCTGTACATGAATCGCGCGCTCTGCGCCTTCAATTTCTCCAGAAAAAGCGACATAGCGCTCGCTTCCTATACAACATTCGCCTTGTGCACATAAAAGCGACGACCCCTTCGCCTTGGTCGCTCCGCGCCTAGGGCTCGCTTTTTAAAACCAAGATTGAGAGATATGATGATTACTTTATAAGTTGTGGCTTATTATAAGAAACAAGTGCACTATCATGAGTGACCACTCCTTATGCAAAGAGGAATTAAAATGAGAACTATAGTAAACATGCTTAAGTGACATAAACAGATAATAAGTAGGACACTCCAAGTCTCCAATATACCAGACCTTTGGCAAACCTTTCCAAAATCACACAACTAAAAATTTATTTTCTAAAAACAAATGACAATGGACCCTTGGAGTTGAGATATAAGATGCTTCTGTAGACGAGAAATGCGCAAAAACTTTATATAGAAAATGTAGGATGATATTCAAAATCTCGTAATAACAGAACTTGATCAAAAGCTCAATTTTATTCATATAATAGCCAGGTTTTACACATCAACTTATTATCAATTATTCAGATCCAAATAACAAGAACTTAAAGCTAATGCCTATCTCTTAAACCCTCAATCATTCAAACAGGTTTTACAATCTCATTTAATATGATCAGCAATTATCAATATGCACATTAATAGCAATTACAATCTCATTTAACATAAAAGAGCCAAACCTTGAAGAAGAGGACGAGAAGTAATTGTCTGTTGAAGAAGTTGCATTATCATCATGATGATAGAGCGGTGACGGAGAGGCAGATGATGAAGGAGATGATGCATGCGCCGTTAATCCGACCTTCTCCTTGAAGTCTTTGATCAATGATACCCATTTCATCGTTCTAATTACCTCTCATCCGCCGGAAACCGGATCCGATTGCGATCATGAGGATCTCCGAGCTGAAATAGTTTCAATGGCAAACGATTGGGGGAAATGGCGAAATGCAATGTCATAGGAAGTAAATTAGGGTTTCGAATTGGAACATTACAAAATAGAATTCAAAAAAGGATCGGAAAATGTTGATTATTTGTCTGTATTTTCAAATTACAATGCCTTGTTTTTGAGAATGATTTTTGTGCCCTAGTTCTCGATTGTATGATTGTGGCAACTCGTATCGTTTGTTTCAATCTTCTCGTTCTCTCTCTGAAACTGCTAAACCCTTTCGAATTTTTGTTCTTCGTCTTCTTGGTGATGATTTTCCAAGGGGATGAAACTAATTTAGCCCTTGAAGTACGCCATAATGACAATCTAAGTCCATATATTATCATAAACCATCACAACCTTTTGTTACTATGAGACCTATCAATGACATGCTAACTAACGGGGTCAGGTAAATCGTCGATTGCGGTTATGTTTCATACTCGTAAGAGAAAAATTATATAATCTCTTAACTTATAAAATTATAAGATAAATTCATGCAAATATTAATCTCGAGTTATCAATACTTTAATTAACATAAATTTTGTCAAATAAATTTCATAACATTTATCGTAGTTTTTTCAAACATGATTGAATGGGATGCATGCTCAAATATGTATTTCACTGGTTAAGGTTTCAAAGATCATTCTTAATACTTAGCCATGAAATAAAACGTGAAGGTATAAAATCATGAATAAATGCTAATTTCATAAGTTTTCCAACATTATATGATTTCACATTCATAAACCTATAATTATTTCATAAAACATTCAAGCATGCATATCCATCAAGAGATTACCATAATATTATCATAACATTAACATAATACTTGCCAAAATCCTAAGTTCAACATGATTAACTAAAGTTTCATCAAACTAGGATGATAAAAGATATTTAAGTCATTATGAGCTTGTACACCACAGCCAAATGACAGGAATACATGCAAATCAAGATCAAAAGATATAACCAAAGTTTCAAGGTGAAATGATGTGGTGATGTTAAAACTCCTTCTTGATTGTAAATGGGTCTTCCAAGGCCTCCAAACACCCTCAAAAGTCTGTTCTCGATTGACAAAAGTGGGTATTTTCTCCAAAAGATCCAACCTCTCAAAATGGCAAAGGCTTGAGATATTTATAGTATATGGGGAGTGGAGCACAGCCTAGTGCTGGGACCACGTCGTGCTCGTTAACTTATGTCGCGAACGTACTGTATGAGTACCGGACACGGGGCGTGTCCGGTTAGGCACATCCCGTTGTACCTGGTTGGGTGACAAATGTCCTTTTTCTGGTTGAGCATAGGGGGGGTGTCTGGTTAGGCACATCTCGTGTTACACATGGTTGGGAGACAAATGTCCTTTTTTCTGGTTGAGCACGGGGGCGTACCTGCACGGCCCGTGCTTGGCTTCTGGCCTTTTTTTCTTTTCTGCTTGCGTGAAGCACGAGGGGCGTGCCCGGTGGGGCGTGACCCGTGCTTTGCCTACTAAGTTGCCCATTTCTTCCTTTTTCTTCGTTTTTCCGCCCGTTTGTTCGTTCCAGGCCAAATATTTCCTAAGAATACAATTTAAGCTAAATGAGCAACAAATCAAATCAATATGTAAAGAAATCGACAATAATCGAGATGCAAATGATGTGAAATATATGACTTATTTAGTGCACATCATACAACTTTTTGTTTAATCGACTAAATTTACTTTATATTTTTATCATTTCCAATACATTTTTACAAATTCCAACATATATTATTATAGTTTCGAATATATTACCACCATTTTTTCTATTTTCAATATATTTACCAACCACAACCTAGTGATGTGACATTTTACTTTTTATTTTTTATTTCTAGTAGAATTTTATTATATAGCTTTTATTAATGGATAAAAAAAATATATAACAAATATCATTATAGATAAAAAAAAAATAAAAACATGATGTTTATTATTCTATAAAAAAAGTATATATCTACATACAAAAAAATATTTGATACTACTCAATTTGTAGTCATATTCATATCAAAATGTTGATAAAAAATGATATATTTGAAATTAAATAAAGATATATATATATATATATATATTAAAAGTTATAAAAGAAAATTAAAGTTATATATTAAAATAAGGGATATGAGTTTCATACACTATCTTAATAAAAAGTAGACATAAAAAATCATGCATATAATATTAATTTTACCTTTTTATATTATAAAACTAAAACTTAATCATTAAAATAATTGATTTTCATTTTCACTTCACTAGGCATTGATTATCCGGTTCATTTCGTCGTTCTATATAAAAAAGAGTTTTTATTAACGGATTCTCACATCATAAATCACGTTTTAGAAAAACTCATTTTAAAAATAACAATCAATAAACAAATATAATAAGGGTTGTGTTAAATGTACCCCATTATATTAATTTTACTAGTTAGAAAATTATTTTTAGCACCTTTTTTTTTAAATAATAGTTTTTCAAATGGGTTAAATGACAAGTTTTAAAATCATTTTTAAGTGAAGGGGTATAATAAGTAAGTGATGAGGGGTGGAGGTATGTATAGTATGTCCCATATAATAATCGATTTCAAACAACCTTTACCTTTTTTCGAAAGACAAATTTCATTAAAAAACAACATTTCCCCTGATATTAATATAATATCTCTCCAAATACTCACAAGCTAAATATGATAATCTTATATAAAAAATATCTCATTTGAAATTAATTTGATTCAGGCACCATGTCAATAATCTCAGACAACACGTAAATAATTTCACTCCATTTCCCCTCATAAATCATCACACATTTGAAACAAATAAGATTTATTAGCTTTTTGTGTATTAGCTTTTGCCATTGAATCATCATTCTTTAAAATCACCAAAAGAATCTCTTTTGAATTCACAATGTACAACTGAACACAGTGATTTGATATAAAGTTGGAAATATACATTTATAAATCGACTGCGAGAGAAATTCGAAATCACACTGCAAAACTTGAACTTTGAAATCACACTACACACCCGAAAACAATGTCACCATTTTATAATGACGGGGTGTTTGGGACTCGTGAGGAGCTGACGGAGTGGGTGTAATCTACAACACGCAATCTTGGATACATTATTGTCACACAATGAACGAAGAAGACTGTGTCAACAAGGCTTATCTTATGTGTGACCGTGGTGGTGAATACAAGTCAGCATCATAGTCGAGAACACATTCAGGTACAAAGAAAACTGGATGTCTATTTCAACTTATGGCAAAACATAATCATGCTTGCTCAACAACAAGTTCAGGTTGGAAAATTAATGTTTTATGTGACGAACATAACCATGATCCTGCTATATTTTGTAGGGGCATGCTTTTGCAAAAAGATTGTCCAAAAAAGAGTTTGAAACGGGGGAGGACATGGCAAAAAAAAATATGCTTCCACGGGATTTTCTTACATAATTAAAGAAAAATGACGATCAAAATGTTTTTACACGCGGGTGACTACATCTATCATATTCGTACAGAACCTAATTCCAATCAAGTACAAGATTTATTTTTCATAAATCCAATTTCAATTGAGATATGGCGTGCATTCCCCCATGTGCAATAGCTTCTGCTCTTAGGTACGGTAAAGATGAATGGCTATTAACCCAGGGGCTACTAATTGATGAGATGGTGCAGTTTGAAACACATTACAGAAAGGCTTTCAATGAGGAATACAATGGGGTGTTTGCATCCTTAGAGTGGTCGAGCCTTGTTTTGCGCCAGAAAAATACTAGATGATTATGTTAGAGACGGGGCTTTTGATTGCGAACACGTTTAAACTTTAACATAGTTTTTCATTCCATATATGAAGAAGGTAATAACAATTCGACATTGATTCCGCTTTAGAGAGGCGCTGACCAGTTCCCGGATAAAAAGATAATCATAATTGCATCGGTGAATACACGTCATTATGTAATGGTAGACATGCAAGGAGAGTCTCCAATGGGTTTCACACACAACTTGTGGAGACTAAGACTATGTGTAGTGGTAGGGTGAAGGTAAGAGTACACCATGTGCCACACAAACAACGGCTTCCCTCGCCCTCACCTTCACCCACGTGTGTAATGGTGGGGTGAGGGTGGCCAGTTTTTTTATTTGAATGCCCAACGGCTCCTTTGACCCATTCCAACGGCTCCTTTGACTTTTCACGCCATGTGGAACCATGCCATCCCTCTCACGCTTACAGTACGCATAGTCTAGGGAGTGAAAGAGACGCAACTGTGTGTGAAAACGTAATTAAATCACGTCAAAAGCTTTATAAAGATTGGGTAGCAAAACATGCTAAACATGTAGTTATAAATTAATTTTTTATTTATTAATAAATCTGATTGTTTATTTTCTTATTTAGAATTTATTTTTTTAGTGAAATTTTTATTGTTGTTATTAATTTTCTTTTGAGATTTACATACAAATTTAAAAAAAATAATAATAATAGTTAACTTAAATTTATATATAGAATTTAGAGTAAAATGGAAAACAAAGAAACCAAATAATCATTGGCAAAATTTAGAGTAAAATAAAAATAAAAACTAGTTAACTTAAATTAAATTAAATTAAAAAAAGAATGATTTGACTTCTTTAATGATGTATAAATGATGGACAAAAACAAAGAAATCAACTCAAATGATGTAAAATGCTTAATTAAATGATGTATGAATCATGGATCACTAAAATAAAAGTTAATAAAAAAAGGGTGGTGAGTTTAATACATCATTAAAATTCCATACACTACTTTAATTATGAGTTTTTCTAATTACACCATGTATATTTTTCAATTGCACCCTAATCTATTGTATTAATTATGTTTGACTATAACTTTACCAATCAGAGTCCAGCCCCATTTAACTAAAGAGTGTTGTTAAATACACTTATTTAATATGAGTGCCATGACTTTTTGTGTAAAATGTTAAATCAAGTAAAAAAATTAATTTCACACATCAAATTATTTTAGTTTTAATAAACTTTTTACTAATTAATATTTTAAAAAACATTAAAAAGAACAAAGATTAAAAATAACAATATAAATTTTTTTAAACATTTTTCTAAAAAAACTTGTTATATTCAAATATGGACAACACAAGTTTTAACAAATTGTTTTTAACAATAAAATTGCATTTGCAAAATATTTATAATACAATTGCAAAATTGAAATTTTTAATAATATAACTGTAAAATTGAAATTTTTAATAATATAATTGCAAAATTGAAATTAACAACATGTAATAAACGTTATACTTTTATAACAAAATTAATCTTTTAGAAAATAACCAAATATAAACGTTTATTTATTAACAATCATTTAACAACACAAAAGAAGTAGTTAGATGTATTAATTTTAATTATATATATAAACTATTATTGGAGAAGTATTTAATGATTTAGTGATAAAAAATGAGAGGTATTTAATGTTTACGTGATAATTAATGTTTTTATAGGTTAGGGTATTGTATACTATGGTGCAAATAGCAACACCCTTAATTAAAAGTTTACTTAAAAAGTTGTGCCTATCATTCTCATAAAAAGTTGTGTCTTGTTATAAATATCTATATCTATATCTATACATACTAATAAATAAAGGTTTTTTGTGCCACATGTCATTCTCCTAAGCATCAAAATTTTTTTTTCCGCCTCTCTCTCCTATTAATTATATAAATTTTTTAATTGTTTTTATAATTTTTTATTTCCCGCCTCTCTCGTATTAAATAATAATGATTTATATATTTTCTTTTTATAAAACGTTTTTTCTTTTTAAAAAAAATAGGTTTGTTCATAAACATTTTTATAAATTAAACATTCCTTTCATTCTTTTTATAAAACATTTTTAAGAAATAACTATATAACGTTCGTAAAATTTATATTAAAAAACTATTTAATATATCATAAATATGTAATGTCTGAATCTTTATTACTAAGTATATAACATTGTATTTATTCAACCCGTGTATTACACGGGGTTTCTAACCTAGTTATTGAATATGGTTATCAATACCACTTTGTAACTTTAAAGTGACTATTCATTTGTCGTTATGTTTGTATTAATATTATAGCCCTATAAATAGTGGCTTATTGTATTTAATATGATACACCAATAAGAATGAGTTCTTTCATTTAGGGGTGTTCATCGGTTCGGTTAACGGTTTGTTCGATTTATTCGATTCGGTTTGTTCGGTTTTGATTTTTTTTAACCCTTGTATGTTAACCTAACCGAACCGAATTGGAAACTTTTTTAACCGGAGCAAATTCAACCGAATAAACCGATTTCAAAAGGAAAGTATATACGGATAAACCAAATAAATCGAATTCAACCGAATAAATCGAATAAACTGAACTGGAAATATGTCTAACCAAACAAACCGAATAAACTGAATTAAAAAAAAATGTATATCCGTTAGTTGAACCGAAAACCAAATTCGCAATTCGGATATGGTTAATAACTGAACCGAAAACCGAATTCACAATTCGGTTCGGGTTTTTTCGGTTACGGATACGATTCGGATTTTGGTTTTCTTTGGTTTTCGTTTTTTTTTCACACCCATACTTTCATCCTCCATTATGTCTTCCTTTCTATAATCTCTATAATATATGTTCATATCTTTGATTTATTTACATATTAGATGCTAATAGGTTGTTGTTACACAACACGTTATCAGCACGAGTTGCTATTTGGAGTTGGATCATCATAAGGTAAAAAAATATTTGTTCTTGTCTTAATTCATTCAAACAAAAGTCCATATTGTAATTCATACAATTTTAGATTATGTCAAGAATTATATTATTATTTTAGTAAATTATTACTAATGCTTTATTGGACAAAGAGATTTATATTTGTTAAAATTATCAAACATATAATCAAACTATGGTTATCTCAAACTATGATATTATTATGTTCTTAAAAAATTGGTTGATGCTAATTATGTTTTACATACGATAATATTGAAAGTTTCATGTGTCTATAAATCTTTAACCTAATAAATTATTACATAATGTGCCATGTGTTAACACCATATCTACTCTCAGAAAGCTTTGCCCGCCCATTATCTTTTAATCCATTTCTGAATGACGCGCGGGTCTATATTTGACCCAATACGCCATATTCGGATCTAATTTAACCATAAAGACCCGCTCCTTCAATGTTTCGTAACCCTAATTCTTTGTTGCGCCTCCTTCACCTGCATCTCCTCCTCCCTGGTGTCGCCTACTCCTTTATCTTCAACCTTCGTTCTTTGGTTCTCCTTCACAATTCTTAGACGGTTACTTCATCCTTCGCTCTCAACTGGTATGTTAAATCAAAATCCTGAATTTTTATTAGAAATCTTCTTTTTCTGTAATGATTTTGATTAGGGTTTTTAATCCCCTTTCGTCATTCCAGTCTTTTTTTTGTTGCGGTTCAGGGCGGTGGTGGTTGTGATGAGTATAAATTCGACTAAAGTTGGAATTGAAGATAATAAAATCTGTAATGAAGCTGAGATTAAGAAGAAGTTGAGGAGCCAATCAAGTATGCTTACTTCATCTTCGAGTTTTCCGGCGTCTGTCTTCTAAAAAGTCTACGTCATCTCCGGTTGGTCGCACCAGAAGTCATGGAAGAAGACTTCTTTCTCCATCCTTCTTTATGGTTCTTAAGCCATCTTCTTCTTGATCTTAGTCATAAAGGTAACCTGTAATGGTAATTATTTTACGTCTAATTGAGTTAAGTAGAAGTTTCACAGATTGCATAAATGTTGATTTGGGTGAAAATCTGTTAAAATTAACCGTTTTTAGCAGGCATCTAAAGCCTACACTTCAGGTAACGAATAAAATGTGATGAGAATGGGGTATGGGCAGACATAAGATCTGACCCAAGAAAATGTGAGAGGCAGACATCAGATATGACCTATGAAATAAAAGGATGGAATGCACGTAGGATTCTCAGGCCTCGTGTAAAGGGAAATCCTAAAGAAAGGAGATAGGACTAGGGAACTTATCAACCATGTGTTGTACTATTTCCAGTGGCTTGTGATGTATTTGATTTCAAACTTTGTTTGTAATCAAAGATGAAAAGGGTATTGAAACCCTATGTTTATGAAAGTAAATACAAAACTTTTGTTTTCCAACTGAGTTTTAATATTTACAAATACAACCCTCGAGGTTGAGACAAAAGATGAAACGATCATTTTGAAAAGACTTCCGATGTACTTTATAAAAACTCTTAAATCAAAGAACAAAGATACCAATCGGGTTCGCACATGTCCAGGGGTGCCTGAGGCGGGGTGTGACATCTACCAACATTGGAAGTCAATAACTTTTTATGGATACAAAACATCTATATCTATATCTATACTACTATATAATACATATTAGAAGGATATGATTGTAATTTAACAAAAAAATTAAGACACCTTTTACAAATTTTGTTGTATAATGTGCATTAACAATACAATGAAAGATGTATAATTACCATTTAACCCCAATGCTACAATTAAAGCTCAATCAATTTTCTTACCATTAAAGCCCAATCAATTTGAGAGCCTATAATTAAATTACCATCTTAAGCCTGCTTACGTTGAGAAGCCCAACAACCATTACTCCTTAACCACCTTCGTGCGATTCTTCCTCTTCATCTTCAACCTAGGTTCAAAGGTCCCTCCATCGAGGTAAGTTTCTCACATCAATAGTTCTTCCGACATTTACACCGACAGAGATTTGTACCCCTCTCTTCCGGCCATCAAGGTACCGGTCCATTTTCCTTTTTATTTTTTTCTTCAGCCTTGAAGCTCGATTTGGTCACCGATTATGTTTTCTAGGAAGAAGAGGATTACGATGCACCAAAGGAAAAAAAATGAAGAATCAATCTCTGATTTGGAAGGCTTAAGATGAGATGTCCTGCCTGTTAGGGAAACGGAAATGATGCCGGAGGTAAATATGGGTTTTGTTGTTTTGAATGTCAAACCCTAGATACTTATTAATTAAGCATGAAATCAATTAGTTACGTGAATTTAGTTTGGTTATTGATTTGATGAAATCTGAATGTTGCTCTGTGTAGCTTATGTGTTTGAAAGTTGAATTTCAAAATCAGCTATTTTTGATTCAAAATTTCATTGATTCTAACCACACACGGAATATTGCTAATTGGACCCGCCGCCACACTATACGCCCTCGTATAGGGCAATACGAGGGCGTATAGAGTTCAGTCACTGACAACATAATGACACGTGTCATTCTCTGTCTGGCGGCCGGTCCAATACGTGGCATATTGATCTATACGCAACGTATGAGGCACGGGTTATATTTTTGCTTTAAAAGTTGGAAGATTTGGGAGTTTATGAATCATATACGTGCCGTATTGACCTATACGCCACGTATAGGTATTTTTTATTTAATTATATATTTTTTTATTTTTTTATAATTTGTTTATTTTTTTTATATTTTGTTTATTTTTATTTTAATTTATATAATTTTGTTAACATAAGTTTGTTATCTATTTATAAATTTTATATATTTTATATTTTTTTTAAACATTTATTATATTTTTACAGTATAACCAAACAAAATATTAAACATTACAAACCAAACAAAATATTAAATATTACAATCAAACAAAATATTAAACAATACAAACCAAACAAAATATTAAACATTACAATCAAACAAAATATTAAACATTACAAACCAAATAAAAAATTAAATATGTACATCAAAATGTTTTACATACATAACAACGAAAGAAACAAAGTACAAATAAAAGAACTAAACCTAACTAGCTCCGCCGTCACCCTGACCCGCCCCGCCCTCATCCTGAACGAGGTTGTCCGGATAATGACGTGGCGGTGGTAGTGGGCGTGGCTCGATGCCGGCGGCTCGTGACAGATCCACGAGTTGTCCAACCGCCTACATCATCAGGTCCTCCATGCGATCGAGTTGACGACCCTGTCGCCGTGAGTCGGCAACAAGGCCATCAAGCAATGCCAGGGTAGCCCAATCCAGCCTAACAGACTGACGTACATGTCGGGGATACTGTGGCGGATGGTCGTGGATGGGATCGACGTGCGGTGGCCCGTCATCCATCGCCACACCCTGTAGCGGATGAGGCATAGGCGGGTCCCCCTGTCCAGGCATCTGCGGCAACGGCACCGGGACCCAAACCTGGTCCTGGACGGCCCTTACGAACCGAAGGCCCTACGGGAATCGGTGTATGATGCGCATGCCGCTCGCCGTGCGACGGTCTAATCAGACAGGGGGAATGGACGGTAATGTCGCAGGCCTATGGACGTCAAATGGTGTAACCGACCGCATGATCTGCGTGATGAATGCACCGCCATACAAAAGCCCGCGCTTCTGTCGCATATAGGCAGATGCAAAATAAAGTGCCATGCACGTGGATAGGTCGCACTGCCTCCCAGTAAGCAAGCAATAAAGAAAGAAAAGGTCTCTATCAGTGCACCACTCACGGCTCTTCAGACGCGGTGCGATCGACGTCGAAATAAGCCGGTGCAGATATCTATACAAAGGGTCTCTAATACCCGAGACCCTCCCCTTGGTACCCAACCAAGGACTATCTAAAATCAAGCCCCAAAAAACAAGGAGTTCCTCCTTGTCCACCTCGTCATCATCTCGGTGAAAAGTGGCATGACCGTCTCAGGCTCGTAGTACAAGCCCGTCGTGATGGCCCACTGACGGAGGGTCTGACGGTAAACGACCCCAAAAATAGAAAATGAAATATGATCCGGATCCATATCCGGTGCCTCCCCGGGAAGAGGCGCCAGCCCAGCCTCTTAGTAGATGAACGTCGAAAGAAACTCGACGACCACCTCTCGGTAGGTCTCCGCGAATGAAAGATCAAAAAGAAGCGACCATGGCGTGTCCTGGCCGATGATGGCCCTAGCTCGCTCGGCCTCTTGTACCTCCTCGAGGCGCCCCCAATCCACCGCCGTCTCTGGGCCCAACCGCACCTCCCGGAGCTTCTGGCACCGGGCATACGCCTCCGAATCGGCCAGAAAATCCAGAAAATGGTAGTGCGCAAGATCGTCTAGCTGCTCCATAATATCATCATCATGATCCGCCATATCTGATAATAATTAATTGTTTTTAATTTTTTATTTTAAATAATAATAAATAATTAATTGTTTTTATTTTAAATAATAAACAAAATATTAATATATTGTTTTTATTTTAAATAATAAAAATAAATAATAATAATATATTGTTTTTATTTTATATAACAAATAATTATTTTTTATTTTAAATAATAATAAATAATAATATTATATTGTTTTTATTTTAAATAATAAATAATAATAATTAATTTTTTTTTATTTTAAATAATAAATAATAATAATAATATATTTTATTTTAAATAATAAATAATAATAATAATATTTAAAAAAAAAACCTATACGCCACGTATAGCTTTATACGTGGCGTATAAGCTGTTACCGGGTAAACCAAGCCATACGCAGGGCCCCCAAGCCATACGCAGGCCAGTTACCGGGTAAACTAAGCCATACACGGGTAACCAGGCCATACGCGGGCCAAGTTGCCTATAACCTGAGCCATACGCGGGCCAAGTTGCCTATAACCTGAGCCATACGCAACGTATAGATCTATACGTGGCGTATGGCTTCATCGTCTTCCTCTGATGAAGTATACGCCACGTATGGCCCTATACGTGACGTATAGTTCTTATGTTTCAACCTAAAAATCGCTAATCTACCCGGTTTTACCCGCTAATATTCAATATAAACCTAACATTAATGATCGCGGGTTGAGACACGTACCTTTACAAAGTTTTTTTGAGATGACAATCCAAATGAACGAGCGTTTTCTTGCCGGGTCACGTATGACTTTGTGTGTGGTTTTTTGGTTCGTTTGGCATTGTACGATGCGTTTTCTTGGTATATCTGTGACACCTGCGAAATTCCTGAATCTAAAACCTAGTTGTTGGACTAAGCCCAACTAAGCCCAATACGGCCCAATAAGGTCCAATAGAAGTCCAAAACCATTCGAGGCCCAAATTGAATAATCCAAACATCATATTAGTCACATGGTTTCTTCTAATGATTTGTTAACCGGTTCAGAAACTTAATCATTAAACGCGTCAGACATCAGTTTGCTACCGTATGTGTGATAAGACGAGTAAATAAGATAGCGAATTATTAACATTCATTTGAAAAGACAGTTTCATTAAATACACGCGTAACACGTATATACGAACGCTAAATTGCGTTAGATGCTCGTAAAATTAATGATAAGCAGTATGGTTATTACTGATACGTACTTTAATACGAGAAATATTATAAACATTTATTTTAATATTACTAGAAAAATAATATTAATAATCATAACGTGAATAGATAAGTCTGACAAATGAGTTCGGACACGCGTGGTAATTCCTACCGACTGGGAATTTCTCCAGTGAAAAATTATAACGAAATAAACATTTTGAATATTTATTTTAGTATTTTGAATGAAAAATAATTATTCGGAACATAGGATGGACTAACACGAGAACGGGACGAAAACATGCTTGTTACGTGACGTAAACGCGATAAAAACCCGTCTATATATATTGGAAAACCCCCCAAATACTTTCATTTCTTCAAAACACAAACACACACATAAAGGTGTGTTGAGAGAAAAGGAGAGTGAGGGCGCCGGCCGGCCAGCTCACGGCGGCGGAGCACGGCGGCGGCGAGTGGCGGCGAGTGAAAGTGATTTTCGGGTAGTCCTCGTCATCCTAAACTCAGTGATGGTGGTGGTTTTCCCTGATTCGCGACGGTGGTGGCGGAAATCCGGCTCAAAGGGGTGGCGGCTCTAGGGTTTTGCCACCACAGAAGGGTCTTCGGTGACCTCTAGGGACGAAGACGATGGTTTTGCGGGAACAGGAGTGGTGGAGACGAGGGTCCGAACATGCGTGGGGTCGGAAACGCGATTCCGGCAACTCATATAGGGTTCCGGCGAGGCTCACGTTTTTCCGGCGAGTTCTCGACGACAGAACTAGGTTTCCGGCGAGTTTCGTCTTTCCGGTGAGTCCACATCTCGTTTTTCTGGTTGTTCAAACCTAGATCTACACACTCATAACGTTAAACTCCTATTTGGAATGATTCCGGTGAACAGATGCGTTTATCCAGCGACTCGCCACTTTCCGGCGAGTCTCCGACGAACTCCAAACGATCAGATCCGTATCGTGGTCGTTCTACCATCCCGATCTACAAGGATTGAGTTTAGTTTTGGTAGTTTAAACGTAACCTTTGGTGAACGGTTAATTTCCGTTTAGATGCGTAAATATATATTGTAGATTTAGCGTTTGTGGTGGCCGGGTTTCATTCTCGGATATTAAAAATATGCTTTTTGACAGATTTGAGCAGTCCATACCGTGGTCGAACCCAGTCAATGAAAGTCAAACTTGGGTCAACGACAGTCAAACGGGGTCAATACGCGTAACGTAAGGTTTAGGACGTGTCGGTTCGTAAAAGAGACTCCCGAAAAGTATAAAACACATACTAATATGATCATATTTAATTACGCGTAAGTTAGACGCGTGTGCGGTAGATTTACGTTGAGTTCAAATGATTCGTTAACGATTAAAGTAAATAATAACGTGCGTTAAACAGTAATCTAGTCGTATTAAACGTAGTGTTGACAAAAGAAACCGCTCAAACGAGAAACGATTTTAGACGGAAAATATATAAATATTAAGACGAGAACGTTATTACAACAAACAATCCTCATATTCGTATACATAAATAATAATTATTACTTTCGCCATATGTATATTTACAAAACTACTCGTAATATATAAAACGCCGACGATTATTACTCGGGATGAATTGGACAAGTACGGTTGCCTAAACTTATATTTTGAATATGAAAATAAACAATACGTGCAATTATTAGATATTATTATTTGATCGACGAAAACGTTCACGTTATGTCTTTAGTATAAAACAATTAATACAAAATACATACGACCTAAGAATTTGGACTTTAAGAGTTTTGTATAAAACATATACGTATATACCTGATAGGTTGATTGAATGGTATTTAAACATAGACCGAATAAACGAGGAAATTAACAATAAACAAAGGGCGATATAAATATATTTTTCATAAATATAAACGTATGATATGAATATATATATATATATATATTATATAGTGACAAATATATGAATAAGTATGTAAATACCCATATCTTTGTAAAATCAAATGATTGATATATAACACGATATATAGAATCAAATATATATACATACACATTTTTATGCATAAATATAAAAGGTATATATATGTCTATATTGTTATGAATATTGGCTATAAGACACGGACGGTTGAAAACCTAAACGATTATGCCTCGAATAAATATGAAGACCTAAATCGTTATAACCTGAACAAATATTATGTTAAATATACGTACAATCATATTCATATACAAATGTATATTCTATATAAACTCAAACGTTTATTTCAAAAGGGAATACTCACATAATATATGGTGAGTTTTTTTTTTGACAAGTTTTATATATGTGTATACGCATTCATATGCGTCCGAGTACATATAATACTATTGTGCGGGGTAGGCCAGACACATATTATGTATCCTCCTAAGAATAGTTAAACTATGATTATGCTTTGACATAAATAAATGTGTACAGGTATTTTTATTATACGTATCCAGATACACAAAGACGAATCAACACTCCTCAAAGTATAACTATAACTCAACAATGACTATCAAATAGTCTTTACACCTTAACGAATCAGTCGAGCTCAACCGCACACATGATGACTCAATACGAGTTTAGATTCGCTTTACATTACTAGGATTAGTCTATAAAACTCATAAAGTACCTACAGGTATCGTATGACTCGAATAGGACGTGAACCCGTGGATATTGGTCACCCTTGTTACCCAATGGACATTAGTGTTCCTGGCACATCACCAGGTGAGTTCACGGCCCCCTTTTAACTCTTTACTGTTTTGTAAACATCGGGGGAGAAACATACTTACTTGTTATGTTTTAAAAACATGAATTACATTGCTTATACATTTGACAATATGAACATTCTGGTTTAACTTCTTGTGAGTCTCACGGCCCTACTTTTACTACTTGTTTTTAAACAAACGGGGAGAAAACTTGCTCAACTAAACAGCGGGACACAAGTACACTCAACGATTGTTCGGATGAACAACACTCAACGATTTGGGGGAAGAACATACTTACAACTATTTTTATGTGATAACAAGAGAATAAGACTCGACTTTTTATGTTTACATGAGTTAAACGATTTGAGGCCGCTAAAGTCCCCTGGAACAATTTAGTAACCATTAACTGTAGCCTAGGGTCCTATGAATAGTACTATGGAGAGTGACGTCTCCCGGTCATGGTTAGTCACGCTAACCACAATCTGGAGGATTTATGGCCGCATAGAACCGGATAACAAAATTAGGGGCAAAAACAATTGTCATGGTTTGGTTACGGCTCATGTAGGAACATATTATTTGTATTCCTAGCTAGTTTACAAATGGGTCAACAATTCTTATTCTGATTATCACATGCAATTGGAACTATTTACGAACAATTGAATTTAAACAAAGGGTTCTGATCAGGTTAAAGTGATCAGGTTTAAACAAAAGAGTGCTGATCAGGTTAAAGTGATCAGGTTTAAACAAAGGGTTCTGATCAGGTTAAAATGATCATGTTTAAACATTGGATTTATGACGGTTAAGTCATGGTAATGTTTTCAAAGAAAAACTACATATTTTATGACGGTTAAGTCATGGTAATGTTTTCAAAGGAAAACTACTTAGTTTTATGACGGTAAAGTCATGTACATGTTTTCGGGAAAAACTATAAGCACTAATATAACTAACTCTGTGAACTCACCAACCTTTGTGTTGACACTTTCAAGTATGTTTCTCAGGTAACCTTTAGCCATGGCGCGGTTGGAATAGGCTAGCTATGTTGGATCAATTCCTAGTAACTGGAAGGACGTAGAATATCAAGTCTCAAGTCTATCGTTGATCTAGAAGAACTTAGATCATAGTATTACTTAGTTTTAGTAATTGTATATGTAATCAAGTCTTAGAAATCACTATTACAACTTCCTCTATTGTGTAATGAACCAATCGTTGCAACCTGTATTTATTTAATAAATAAATAAATTTGGGGGTGTGACAATATCAAATGGCTATACGCCTCGTATAGATCAATACGTGGCGTATAGCCACCAACTTTTGGTATTCTATACGCCACGTATTGATCTATACGATGCGTATAGCCTTTAAAATATCTCAGATTTGAAAAGTTTGAATTCCCTCTTATTTAATTCTATACGTCACATATAGTTCTATACGTGGCGTTTTAATTAATTTTTAATTAAAATTAATAATTAATTAAAACTAATAAAAAATTAATTATAATTAAGTAAAATTAATTTAAAATAGCTAAAATGACAAATAAAATTAATTATATCTAATTAAAAATTAATTAAAACTAACAAACATCATCCGTGGTTCGTGACGTATTGTGGAAATCTAGATCTATTAGTAGGCATTATTTTCTTAAATTGTTCAATACGATCACTGTTTATATTTTCCCATTTTGCTGCATAATCATTTCGGTGCAAATTCCAAAGTGCATTCGGCGTGGGAATCGGAAAATCTCCGTCTAACTTGACGTGGATGAAATGAGCATTTTTTACGTGAACTAACGATACGATACGATTTGATGTTGAGCGTGAACGTTAGGACCAAACCACAATGGAAAAAATGTTTGATTACCGTTGATGCTTAAAATATGAACAATCACCCCAAATCTTTGAGCAATTAGGAGTCCTGTGTATGGCATCGACATCCAACGACTAACTGGTGTAGCTTTCACATCCTGCCAATCTATCGTGTGACGTAGCCTATCATACTCTTGAAAGACGACTCTGTCAAAAACAGTTCTCCACCATTCCTCTTTATTATCCATCTCATGTAGAAGTTGTTGTCGGATAAAAAGCCACCAGTTTTCATTTAACCCTAAGCCCAAAACTACCGATCGAAAACCACAGTTACCGTCAGGATTTACATCCTGTATATGTGAAATATACTGATAAAATAAAGACGGTATCGAATCCTTAAAACAATTTATATTGTTAACCGCATCTTTCCCCATAATCAATGGAAACCCAAGATGGGCGTTATCATCTTGTGGTTGCTTTCCTTTACCATTCGTTGAACGACGATGTTGAATGACCGAACTCGCTTGTATAGACTCTTGTGACGCAATATACGAGCTGTGTCTCGCAGGGTCACATTTGCTTTGTTGGGATCCTGTGAATGAGCTGTTTCTCACGACATCCTGTTTCCTTTGTTGTTGCTTTTTCAAAGTTGGACGACCGCGAGTATCTTCTTGTACCTTTGGCGCTTTCTTGTTACTTTTGCTCGGAAAGACTACCCCTGCGATTCTCGACAGCATACTTCTTTTGACATAATCGGGTTGTGACATAATTTTGTTTCTCACTTGACCAAGTACTTTATCCACGTCTATATTTTCATCATCGACAAACGACGGTTTTAAATCAAGTTTCCTCCGGAAGACGTCCACCGCATCTAGAGGGATTATGCCACCTGTATTTTAAATGAAATAGCCAGAACATTTTGAAAAGCACACGGCAACCCACAACTACTGAATAGTCAGAACAGTTTACTTGTAGCTTCGATATTTGCCGGACGATAAGCACACGGCAACCCATAACTACTGAAAAGTTGGCAACCACACGTTGTATTTTGTTTCGATAACTTGTACCACTCGTTTTCTAACAAATCTAGAGCTTTATGTGAAACTTTACCGTGCAGGTTATCAAACAATTCAATAGCTATGTGGCTGTCCATTTTCCTTATGAGGCTTGTTCCAAACCCAAACTGTAACTGATAATACTGATCTGATACAATTTCATCAACAAACCCAACAAGTCTATCTAGCGAGCTGTTAGCATTTCTAAGATAGCTCTTTAAGAGTGAATGCTGGCTCTCGACTCGGTTCGTTGTATGTTGACCAAAATTGAGGTTTCTGTTGGACCACGCGAATACAAACTTTTCTTTATACGGGTCCAGCCAAATTTTAGTCACATAATCTATAACTCCTGGAAAAATATTAAATATTGAATAAATATTTAAATATATAATAAATATTCAATACTGAAAATATTAAATATTCAAAACTTACTTCCTTGTTTGGCTGCATACAGTCGTTCGTAAAGCCGGTTGAAGTTATACTGGTATATATTTGGCGTGGGAGACTCACATAATACCGACCATGAATATTTGAAATTTGTCCAGTCTTCGTCTGTAAATGATGCCCTGCAATGTTTTGCGATATTCTCGTGTATGTGCCACCGACATAGGTTCTTGGAACAACCCGGAAATATTTTATCACACGCGTTCATAAGAGCTTTGTCCCTGTCTGTTACTATCACACGCGGCTCCATGCACTTTTGCAACATTGCTTTTATTTGCAGTAGCACCCAGACGAAGTTTTCCTCTCGTTCTTTTGATATAAATGTATGAGCGACGCAAAACGACTGGTGTGTGGAGGTCACAACGACCACTTGGACAAATGGAAGTTTATACATGTTTGTTTTGTACGTCGCGTTGATCATCAACACATGCGGGAATGCACGCCACATCTCGTACGATTTCGGATGAACAAAGAATATCTCCTCCACAATATTTGTGGCAAGATCTTCCCGAGTATAGTAGACGTATTTTTTAGAAGAAAACAAGTTTTTCAGAATCTGCATTGGAGTTTCACCGACTCTCGTTTCGTTTTTTATCTTTTGTATCGCATTATAAATGTCCTTTTTAATGCAACTACTCTCTGGGTTTTGTTCCCTTATAGTTGTCAGAATGTTTTGTGGCAACATGTTTTGCGAATACAACTTCCCCACCAAAAGTTGTTCCGACTGAGACAGTCTCCTCACAAACGAGTGCGCCTCAAGATGTTGACTAGGATCGTGGTTATGACTGTCATCCTTCACCGCTAATTTCTAATCACTAGTATTTTCTTGGTACTCTCCTTCCAATTTAAAGGGACAACCTATTTTCTTGCTACCGACACGTTTAACCGTGACAGTAGACGCACGTTCGCCGTGACGGTCACACACAAGCCATACCTTGATAAATGGTTCCGTCGGATCGTCGCCTTTTCTCCTCGATCGTCGGGTGACAAGGACGTAACCATCCTCACGTCCTCTCAGGATAGCCCAATCCACCAACTGTTCACGAGACTGAAAATTCTGGTCAGTTTTATACGACACATTTTGATGGTTTTGTTCTTCGTCTTCGGAGTCGTCGGTTTGTTGTGTCGGGTAAGAGACTTTACCGCACACGAAGTTGTTAGTTTTTTTGTCAGGTAAGAGACTTCACCGTATACGTAGTCGTTCGTGAGTTGTGTAAGGTAAGACGGTTCACCGTATACGAACTCGGGATTGCTCAGTGGCTCGTTCAAATCTGGAAGCCTTACCTGTTGATTAGAATAAACGTCGGACGAGACCTCCTCCAAGTTCACCTCTTGAACGCCAGAACTTTGCGGGTTGTTTTCCAGCGACTCGTTAGAATATACCTGAAAACCGTAGCTACCATCCCACCACCAAGACATGTTTATAATTTTTGAGAGATTGTTTGAAATTTTTTTGAACGATACGTTCGAATGAGAATTTTGCATGGTTAAATACACAAAATTTGGGTCCTATACACATCGTATAGGGCAATACGGTGCGTATAGGACTCTGGTCAAACCTCGTATACGTATCGTATAGGACAATACGATACGATACGTATAGGGTACGAGGTACTTTCTGCAACTAGTCATCCATCACATCGTTATACGCCGCGTATAGACCTATACGGAGCGTATAGCGAGGTGATGGATGACTAGTAGAAGAAGGTACCTCGTACCATAAACTGCATCGTATTGCCCTATACGATGCATATAGGGTTGGAATGACCAGGTTGTACGAGGATGTCGGGCATAGGAAATTGTGAAGGGCTATACACATCGTATTGACCTATACGATGCGTATATGGCCAAGTCCAAATAGTAATTCTCGTGTGCCATTAGTAGTCCCCTATATTAATCACCTAAGAGGCCATGAAGATTCATTAAAAATGTTTTTTTTTGTTAAAGATTTAGCCAATTTAGGGATTTGGGGGCACCATTCTTTTCATCCAGGGGCACATTTTTTCTCAACCAGTAGCCCACTTGGAATTATTGACTTGCAAATTTAATGAAGAAAACAAAACCGGTTTAGACTTTTATAATTAGAAAATTAAACCTAAATTTGAAACCCATCATGCTATACGATGCATATAGGGTTGGAATGACCAGGTTGTACGAGGATGTCGGGCATAGGAAATTGTGAAGGGCTATACACATCGTATTGACCTATACGATGCGTATATGGCCAAGTCCAAATAGTAATTCTCGTGTGCCATTAGTAGTCCCCTATATTAATCACCTAAGAGGCCATGAAGATTCATTAAAAATGTTTTTTTTTGTTAAAGATTTAGCCAATTTAGGGATTTGGGGGCACCATTCTTTTCATCCAGGGGCACATTTTTTCTCAACCAGTAGCCCACTTGGAATTATTGACTTGCAAATTTAATGAAGAAAACAAAACCGGTTTAGACTTTTATAATTAGAAAATTAAACCTAAATTTGAAACCCATCATGCTATACGATGCATATAGGGTTGGAATGACCAGGTTGTACGAGGATGTCGGGCATAGGAAATTGTGAAGGGCTATACACATCGTATTGACCTATACGATGCGTATATGGCCAAGTCCAAATAGTAATTCTCGTGTGCCATTAGTAGTCCCCTATATTAATCACCTAAGAGGCCATGAAGATTCATTAAAAATGTTTTTTTTGTTAAAGATTTAGCCAATTTAGGGATTTGGGGGCACCATTCTTTTCATCCAGGGGCACATTTTTTCTCAACCAGTAGCCCACTTGGAATTATTGACTTGCAAATTTAATGAAGAAAACAAAACCGGTTTAGACTTTTATAATTAGAAAATTAAACCTAAATTTGAAACCCATCATGCTATACTCGTGACTCCCCTGGACTGCTGCCTTCGTAGTGTCTGACTTCTTAGTCGGTATTGCCCACATAAATTCGCTTCCTCGGTTCTTTTATTGCATTACAATTGGAAGTGGTGTTATTGCCCACATACTCACTGATCATATGCATCATGCATGTTAAAGCCACACAATTTTCTATTTATAATATTCTGTTATATAACCCCTTTTTAATAATTAATTAGTTGTGAAGAAAAGTCAAAATATCATAGAAATTATCTTAGCTAATTTACACTTCAAAAAACTAACACATATAAGTTGTTAGTTTTAGGAAGCGGCGTTATTGTCCACATACTCATCAGTGGCGGAACTACAGGGGGGTCCGTTGACCCTCTGGCCGACGAAAATTACTCTTAAACGGATGTACTTAACGGAAAAGTTTTCTTGTAGCTTGACCCTTTAGGTGGTCTCATGTAGATGATTTAAAGTTAAAAGAGAAGGTTGGTGATGTTTGAAGACTTTCCGGCCGGCGGACTGCAGCAGACGGTGATGATGCAAGCTCTGTGAAAAATGGAGTGGAGAAGAAGAAATGAAAACAATTCTTTATTTAATAGACCTAAATAAATAATATTTTATTATTATTTTTCTATCTTTTTCTTAGCTGCAGTAGTGTCGAATCAGGCTACAAACATCAACCGCCACTATCTATCATCTCTTTTCAAACAACCTAAATTAGTTAATTTCATTTTGATTTAGTTTGATTATTATTTTAATAAAATAATTGTGTGTAAGTTTAAAATTTTATTTTATGTTATATTATTAGATTTAATTAAGTTATTATTTATTTCTTAACTTATTTATCAACTTATTTAGTTTATAATATATACTTTTATTAATTGTTTATCATAATTTTTTGTATCATTTTCATGCATAAAAATGTCTGTTAAACTTTTTTTCTAATAAAAAAACCCAAGTCAAATATCTAAACTTTATAAAATCCGTCTTATACTGTAGCAACCCTAAATTTAGGGTCTGATTTTTTTTATTTAATTACGTATTATCCATTATGATAGTTGAACTACTGAATAGCAAAGTCGAACACTTTGGGCTACCATTTAGAACCCAGTAACCATATTGTGCTTACACAACTGAACTACGCCCGTTGGGCTTGCCCCAAATGTAGATAAACAGACTCGGCCCATTAACGACCCAACTAAAGGCCCAATATACGAACCGAACCCAAAGCGAACTAATAAACATTGTTTGACGGATCGTTACACGATTCTATATAATTTATAATAACTACGAACTAAACCGTTTACGCGAAGAATTGTTGGAATGACTAACGCGCTCGTACGAGTCGTTACCGATTATCCGACGCGATAACATATTTAGACGTCGAATCTCAAATGAATAATATTAATAAATACTAGTACTTAATTCGGGCGACTGATTAGGGATTTATACGCGAGATGTACGGCGTTGGATGCACAACTATGACAAACATCCGTGTAGATGTCAGCGGGATTTGCTAAATCCGGTATAATTAAATAATGTAAACATGTATTTAGTTTATACCTATTGTATAAAAATATAAAGTTAAGATTACTATTATTATTTAGCACGTCATAACTAATTTCAGAACGCAACACATTTTACCCGGAGCAGACGCGTGTGAACACACGGTACAGAGTGATACCGACTATTTTAGAGCTACGAGACTAAGTAATAAATTAAATCATTATATAATTGTTATTATTACTAGTAATATTATTTAAACGGAGTGCGGAATGTTTATTTGGAGCGTACGCGTACGAGAGATGCAGTGTCGACGCACACCAGCTTAGCAACAGTCAAAACGGAAATCTTACGAGATAAATATTTAAACTATATTTATTACCGCGTCATATTATTATAAGATTAATAGGACAAAAATTCGAATTTTGTTTAAATGGCGGAGACCCGAAAAGATGCGCGATATATCGAAACCAGTCAAATTTACACTGTTTTTCTTACTTCTAGAAGCCTTTATTAACTTAAATTATTTATTTTGTTTTACTTTTTATTAAATGCAAATCCTATTAAGATCCTGTCATTTTTCAATAACAAAATCAAAATCTTGTTAAACCCAAAAAATTACCTGCTACTCTTGGATCCTTTGAGATTTTTTTTCATAATTCCAGCCCACATTTCTGTTCCAAAACCGTCAACCTAAAAACCTCCCTCTTTTAAACCTGTCTCTTTTCTTTTTCTCAAAAACCAAACAAACACCAACACTTAGTGAGAGAGATGAGAGCTCGAGATAGAGGGAGAGCTGACCGGCCGACCTCCGGCATCCCCCTCCCGGTCAATCGCGGTGGAGCCCCGGTGATGGTGGGGTCCAACGGTGGTGACAGCCCACCATCTTGTCTGTCCCTTCATTTTTCCGGCCGTCCTCACCTTCCCGAAGAAGCCAGTCGAGTTGACGGCGGCATTCGCGTGGAGAGGAGGACCAGTGGCTGCGTCCGAGTGGAGGGGAGGTCCAGCGACTCTGGTCCAGATGTTAGGGTGTGACGGAGGACGGTTAGGGTTCCGGCGAGACCAAGAAACTGTGGTGGTTTAAGACCTGTTTTCCGGCGATGGCGGGTGGAGTCAGACGGCAGCGGTGGTGGAGCTTGGTGAAGACGGTGACGGTGACTAGGGTTTCAAACCCGGTTTTTCCGACGAGGTTCAGGTGAGTCAACGGTTAGTTATTTCCCCGGTCCATGCTCTTCCGGGTATAAACACACATATGTCTTGACGTTTGATTTATGCTTAACATTTCCAGTGAGGTTTTCAGTTAAAACGAGTGGTTAAAGTGGCTTGGTTCCAGTCAACGAAGTGAAACCTGGTCAACGCGGGTCAAAGGTGGTTAACGGCAGAGTCGACGAGCGAGTTTGCTTACGTGAGGATAGGTACAAACACCCGTTAAGTTATATTTATTTTTGTAATTTGTAAAGTTGTAAACGTGTGTAATAGTTAGTTGAGCTAAACCAACTCGATCCTGACCTCTCGGGATTTAGATATAAAACCGAACCTCATTCGTGTATTTATAATAACCGGGTCCATCCAAACAAAAAGAAAATATAAAATCTATATATACCCGCATATATATACAAGTACTTATAGATCTAAAACATATTACCTAGAAATATGAATATATACGTATACACTTATAAAGTATGTTATGTAGTAAAACTAAAACTATAAATATTAGTGTTTTAATTATATAATGTTTTGAGTCTCATTATAATTTCCTCTGATCATGAAAATTAGGAATAATCATTCTAAAACTAGTTACTAGTAATAATATGACATGCGTATTATTTTTATAAAAGTATTATATTATTGTTTCTAATTATATTATCATCATCATTTTTTATAAATACATTATTATTATTTTGTTTTGTTGGTGTTAAAAACATTTATGTAATTTATGTAGAACTAATTACTATTAGTATCTTATGAGTTATTATTATTAAAAGAGTTACACTCTTTTATTATTATAAAGTTGTTACTATTACTAAAATTGTATTTCTACTAAAATCTTATAAACCGACACTTTTTTGACCAAAACCATTACACTCATTATTAATATTATTATGACTATTTTTATAATTACTAAAAATATATTATTATTATTATTATTATTTCTCTTATTAGTTGTTATTATAAATATTATTATCATTGTTATTATTACTTTTATTAGTTTGTTATTATAAATATTATTATTACTATCACTAACATTGTTTTTAACATACTATTATAACTATTATATTTTACACTAACATGATTAAGATTACAAACAATTTTCATTATTATTACCATTATTTGTATAAGTATTAATACAAGTGTTACTATTGCTTTTATTTACTATCATTCTCATACAATATTTACTTATCACATGGTAGATTATATTACTAATTACTACTACCAACAAGTATGTATTCGAGTCTAACACGTATCTATATTTAGAAACATAACTATTTATTTTAATACGAATGTGTATAGTTAAGGATACTAAGTATTCGTTACTTTATATAACAAACATTTTCTAAAAGTTGTTATATAATAATTAAAGTTTCGTAAATTATATATATTTTCAACATACCTACATAAGGATATATAACCTTGTTTTGCTTACATACATACATACTCATTTAACCATATTTTATTGTACTTGGCGTGAGTTTACGAAAACGATAATTGACATGATACTTTATACATATATTATGTATATTTATATATATACAGACATTTTATAAACTCTAAATATTTGTTTTCGAGACAAATGTATTTTTGTGTGGTTTTATGTAAAAATACAAGTTTAGACATTTACCAATACTTGCAAACCAATCACTATCACTATGTTTAATATTAGACGAGCATAATTAATTTCGTCAATACTTACGATATATAACATATATATATATATATATATATATATTGATGAAGTATTTCATACTTATATACACAATCATATACTTTGATTAATATTTTCAAAATGAATATAGCTACTCGATTCTCATATTTATTTGTACATAGATTATATATGTACATCACGTAAATAAATAATGTCTAATGTTACTTTATTTGAATCGAACCATTATTATAATCCTTAGTATTACTTTGATTCGGGTCGAAACATTATTTAACTACTTTTAATAGAGCATATACACAAGTATTACCATTATACACAAATACCAAGTCAAACCAACACTTTTATAATGCAACTATTTTAGAATAATAAATAGAGGTTATAACTTGAGACTTTTACCAAAACGAATCCAACACTTTAACGAATTGGTCGAGCTCAACCACACGGTTAATGACATTACTCTAGTACAACATACTAATGTCACAATTATAATTAGGATCTGTCTTAATGCCTACACACACGATAGTAAGCTCGCAACTTTAGCATATTGATTTGGTATATACAAGATTACCAGGTGAGTTCATGTGCTTTTCCCTTCTTTTACTTAAACTTTTTGGGGTGATTACATGCTTCTATTTTGTTTACATACTTGGTGTATTAATTAAATAAGGCCATTTTAGCTGCTATAAAGAATCCCCGAACTTTAGCACACAATCATTAACTCCTTTGGAGCCAGCGAATATATGGGTAGTACTATCTGGTGAAACCCCCGCACACCATGGGCCCGACGTAACCGAGACAACCTCCCATGGAATGATAATCATATGATGATGATAAATATCTTGTGACATATTCATTTAACAGTTTTGAACTTATGTTGGCACGCATGAGTAATTAGACCCATAACAATAAGGGGTATTGGTTAGGGGATATTATTATTATTATTTCTAGATGTCCACAGGTTGTGGGCACAAGATTGATTGTGAACTTATTTAATTTGCACCATACATATTTGGATTCTCAATACAAATGCTCTATTAACTAAACTCGTGAATTCACCAACTTTTTAGTTGACACAATATTTTTAAACATGTATTCAGGTACACTTCTCGAGTTGGAAATTAGACACGAGCTTGCTTGAAGATAGATGATTCCTTTAGAAGACTTATGCCGAGCCATAGATTCCACCCGAGAAAGCTTTAACGAGAAAATATAATCCATTATTTTATTTTATTTTTAGTTAGTGTATAGATGATATGAACCATTGTAAATGTATATTTTGACTTAGTTGGACCAATGACATTTATAAATTATATGTCACGTTATTTCTGCTGTGTTTTGTTTTGGTAATCGATCATCACGCCTAGCCCCCTGGTCAGGTTGTGACAGATTGGTATCAGAGCCAGCGGTTTTAGCGAATTAGGTTTCCCTTAGGATTCCTAGGCTTTAACTGATTACACCTTAAGGATCCTCACCCTTAGGACCCTGAAACTACTATGGCTTTGATTACAATTTTAGTACTTTAGGACAACCTAAGTACCCCGTGACATGACTTTTAGGACCTTGGCTCATAAGTACACTTTAGGATGATCATTTTCATGTCAACACTTGAATAACATTGGTGCACGCAAACATTATGACTATGCTAGGAGACTAAAATATGTTTGTATTTTGTGCATACCACTGTCTTGAAAATACCAGGATTGTATGTTTCAAGAATGAATAATTGCTCATGTTAATTTTCTTTGTAATTTCTTGTATGCAAATGTGTTGAAATATATGGGGTTTACTTTGTAATCATCACCTTATTAATCTATACAAATCCCTTTGTTGTGTTATTTTTGCAGGCACTAAATTTTATACAACTAAAATCTTTGAGGTTTTTAACCCTCTCTATTGTAAGGTAAAATTGTATGTAATAGGAATTTTTTTCTTTTCATTAAATGGTCGAGACGCCCATGAACCATTGAACAATGGTTCTTAATTGTTGTTCTGCCAAGAGTAAGGTTTCTATCAATATACCATTTATGATTAACCTTATTCAAGCTTTAGATTTTCAAACTTTTAAGGTTAGAGGTGGTAGAATTTGTTATTAATTGCTTTGTTCAAGATTTCCTTTTTTATATGCCAATTGATACAGTTTGGCAGCTTCCCGATCAACCTAACCATCGCAATAAATCAATTTGTAAAAATATTCGGGACATGAATTGGCCGGTTTTGCTTCTCTATTGTTAGGCCTTGGCTCTTTTTGCGGTTGGCTTGCTATTTGGGGTATATCCCGGGAGTCTCAATGCCCTCTAGGTGTACTTTGTTTTTTTATTTTAATTATATTATATTTTACTTAGGGGGTGTTTGGGATTACTTTTGAAAAGTAACTTATGACTTTTTGCAAAAGTTAAAACTTTCTACTTTTCAAAAACAACTTTTCATCTCTTTTAAAAATAATTTTTTCTCCATTTATCTAAATAGACTTTTGACTTATTACCTTTTTAGAAAAGGTAATAAGTTAATAAGTAGTTTGAAAAGTAATCCCAAACACCCCCTTAATAAGATCTACACGTTTGTGACTTTTTAATTAGGTGCCTTTGAGCAAGGAATATATTTTGTTGTATCCAATACACTATCTTTTACTATGTATGACCTAACTGGTCCATGCTTATAATTTAACATAGTTGTAAATGTCCTATAATAGCTATATTCGTAGCTTCGGTGATACCCGCCGTTTTGCGCGGGGTAACCCACTAGTATTAAAATGATGTCTAGTGTTTTTTATTGCTAGAATATCACCAATGTAATTTAATTAAGGAGACTATAAAAAAAAGAATATAACTTGTTTATATGACGATATGTTGTAATGTTGAGAATCACATGACTTTAACTTCATGGTATGTATCTTTTATATATTGTAACACCTCGAAAAGTTCCCAAGAAATAAGGGACTAAACTTGCCAAATTTCATAATTAAAGGATAAATATATAAATAAATAAAGTTCAGGGACTTAAAATGAAAATTCTGAAAATCAAAGGGCGCTACGTGTTGGCTAAGAAAACCCTCGGGAGATGACACGTGTCCCTGTGACTCGCCGATGGAAATTTGACGCGTGGAAAGGTGGCGGACCGCTAAGCTTGACCATAACGATCCGCTACGTGTGCCCCAATCCAATTACACCGCCACAAGGGGTGGCGGACCGCTACCACCTAGCATAGCGGTCCGCTACAGGTTCAACTTTGGCCCTATAAATAGGGGATCGATCTCAACCCATTTCCACACACAAACACACCATCCATTACACACACACTCTTTGATAAACTGGTTCCGAGCCCCGGTTCGCGTACGAGAGTCCAATTTCTAAGCATTCGACTTCAAAAGTTCCGTAGATAGTGTTGAGATAAGATTCCAACTTCTCATTTAGCTTTAAACCATTAAACTAGGAGCATATTATGAAGTAATGTTATGAATATCTAGGAACTCTGCCCGAGGTGATTGTCACATTACTGATTATTAAGCAGAATGCCGTGGACAAGATTGAAGCTGAATTTCTACGGTGGACAAGATTGAAGTTGAATTTCTGCGGTTCGAAGCTGGAACCATGACTTATCAGGAATATACAATCAAGTTTAATGAAATGGCCCAGTTAGTGCCACATTTGGTTACTCCTGAGTCAAGAAGAGTCAAATGCTACATTCAAGGTTTACCTCCTAAAGTTCGTACCTTAGTAAAATCCATCGCACCAGAAACGATTGATCTGGCTGTTGAAAAAGGTACTGTGATGTTTGATGAAGTGGCAGCTCAAAAGCCACCTAAAGTTGATCACAAGAGGAAAGCCGATGAAGTTGTTTATAAGTTCAAACCTGGAAATAATAAGTTCCCAAGGAGAGGAGGATTCAATTTTAACCCTGATAGAGCCAATCAGGGAATAAAATGCCAGACTTGTCAGAAGTTTGGCCATTTTGCAACCCAATGCCCAAATGTTAAATGTTTTAACTGCGGAGAGATAGGGCATTATAAGACTTCTTGCCCTAAACCACCTAAGCAAGTGACACGTGGTCAGAAAAAGGGTACCGGACGAGTGTTCGTCTTAGGAAGTGGAGATGAGCCAAAAAATAAAGCTAAGGAAGTGGTTGGTACTTTCTTAGTTAATAATATTTACGCCAAGATCCTATTTGATACAGGGGCAAATAGAAGTTTTGTTTCATATGCATTCACCCCATATTTAGGCGTAAGACCGATTCCACTTATTAATGCCTACGTCGTAGAAACGGCTAGTGGCGAACATATTAGGATAACCGAATCATACCCTGATCGTGTCATCAATTTTGGTGACAATAAGGTATTAGTTACACTAATGCCTATGAATTTGAATGAATATGAGGTTATCCTAGGAATGGGTTGGTTAAACCAATACCAGGCCCAGATTGATTGTGACCAGAGAATGGTCAAGATTAAGAAACCAGATGAAACTAGTTTGATGATTCAAGGAGATAGTGAGTCTAGTAAGATTGAAATTATTTCAATAGCAAAGTCTAAGAAGGAATTAGTTAAGGGAGACAGTATATTCTTACTTCATGCTTTAAACGTTAAAACCGAAGGACAGATTGCGGATATTCCCGTAGTCTGTGATCACCCGGTTGTCTTTCTAGAAGAATTACACGGTCTTTCACCTGATCGTCAAATCGAATTTCGAATCGAACTCATTCCTGGAGCCAAGCCTATTGCCAAGTCCCCTTATCGTCTAGCTCCTTCCTAATTGAAAGAACTTATGAAACAAATTCAAGAACTCTTAGATAAAGGGTTCATTCGCCCGAGTACTTCCCCTTGGGGAGCACCAGTACTATTCGTAAAGAAGAAAGATGAAAGTATGAGAATGTGCATTGACTATCGGGAATTGAATAAGCAGACTATAAATAATAGATACCCATTGCCCAGAATAGATGATCTGTTCGATCAACTACAAGGAGCCAAGTACTTTTCAAATATCGATCTTAGATCAGGATATCATCAGTTAAAGGTACAAGAAGAAGACGTACCTAAGACTGCTTTTAGAACCCGATATGGTCACTATGAATTCCTGGTCATGACATTTGGTCTAACGAATGCCCCTGCAACATTTATGGATCTAATGAACAAGGTTTGTAAGCCATTCATTGACAAATTTGTCATCGTTTTCATCGATGATATTCTTATCTATTCCCGAAGCCGGGAAGAACATGCTGAACATCTTAGAATCATTTTGGAAACCCTGAGAAAAGAAAAATTGTACGCTAGTTTTCAAAATGTGAATTTTGGAAACGAGAAGTACAATTTCTTGGGCACGTGGTAAATGAACAAGGAATACAAGTAGATCCAAGTAAAATCGAAGCTGTTATGAAATGGGAAGCCCCAAAGACTCCGACAGAAATTATAAGCTTTCTTGGACTAGCTAGCTATTACAGAAGATTCATTAAGGATTTATCCAAGATAGCTACACCTTTGACTGCTCTAACTCAGAAGGAAGCAAAGTTTGAATAGGGCACAAAACAGGAAGAAGTTTTCAATATTCTCAGGGATAAGCTTAGTCATGCACCAATCTTAGCACTACCTGAAGGGAATGATGACTTTTTCATCTATTGTGACGCTTCCCGAACTGGTCTAGGTTGTGTGTTGATGCAACGAGACAAGGTTATTGCCTACGCATCACGCCAACTTAAAGTTCATGAGAAGAACTATACTACGCATGATCTTGAACTTGGTGCCATAGTGTTTGCTCTAAAGATTTGGAGACACTATATGTATGGTACTAAATGCGTAATATATTCAGACCATAAAAGCCTCAAACATATTTCTAATCAGAAGGATTTAAATATGAGACAAAGGAGGTGGATGGAATTTATCAACGATTATGATTGTGAAGTCAAATACCATCCCTGGAAGGCAAACGTAGTAGCAGATGCTTTAAGTTAGAAGGAACGAAGCCAACCAATTAAAGTAAAGGTACTACGATTAGATCTGAAGTTAGACTTAATAGAGCAGATTAAGGAAATCCAACCAAAAGCATTAGAAGAAGAAAACATTAAGAAATAGCGTATGGTTGGAAAACAGAAGTTACTATCCAGAGGAGATGATGAAATCATGAGATTCAAGCAAAGAATCTGGATTCCTAAGTTTAGAGATATTCAAGGAAAAATATTAGATGAAGCACACAAATCAAGATATTCCATGCATCCCGGTGCAAATAAAATGTACAAGGATCTAAAGACTCATTACTGGTGGCCAAACATGAAAAGATCAATAGCCCGGTATATAGATAAATGCTTGACTTCTCTCCAAGTTAAGATTGAGCATCAGAAACCAGTAGGACAGTTACAACAGATAAAATTACCAGTCTGGAAATGGGATCGAATTACAATGGACTTCATAACTAAACTTCCCAGAACTCAGAAAGGACATAATGCTATATGGGTCGTGGTCGATAGACTGACCAAGTCAGCCCATTTTATACCCATCAATGAAACATACTCTATGGATAAGTTAGCCAGAATTTACATCAATGAAATTGTGAGCCACCATGGCATACCACTGTCTATTATTTCTGATAGAGACAGTCGGTTCACATCTAGATTCTGGACGAGTTTTCAGAAAGAATTGGGAACTCAACTTACCATAAGTACTGCATATCATCCTCAGACTGACGGGCAGAGTGAACGTACAATTCAAACTCTAGAATATATGCTAAGAGTCTGTGTTATAGATTTCGGAGGTGATTGGGATAATCATCTTCCGTTAATCGAATTCTCCTATAAAAACAGTTACCACTCAAGCATTAAAGCTGCACCATTCGAAGCACTTTATGGAAGAAAGTGCAGAAATCCTGTCTGTTGGACTGAAATAGGATATAGTCAATTATCTGGACCCGAAATCATATAGGAAACAACATATAAGATAGTCCAGATTAAACAACGATTAAAGGCTGCTCAAGATCGTCAGAAAAGCTATGCTGACAAACGACGTCGATCGTTAGAATTCCAAGTCAGGGATTATGTGATGTTAAAGGTTTCACCTTGGAAAGGTGTGGTAAGGTTCAGGAAACAAGGAAAGTTTGGACCAAGGTATATCGGACCTTACAAGATCATTGAAAGAATCGGAGCAGTAGCTTACAAGTTAGATCTACCTGAAACTTTACAAGGGATTCATAATACATTTCACGTATCATGTTTACGTAAATGTTTAGTTGATCCAGCTCAGGCTATTACACTAGATGATGTGCACGTAGACGACAAACTTCACTTTACCGAACAACCAATCAAGATTTTAGATACTCAGAAATGAAAACTGAGGAAGAAAGTTATACCAATGGTATTAGTACAATGGAAAGGTCGGATCGGAGCCGACAAGACTTGGGAGTTAGAGGAACAAATAAGAACCAAGTACCCTCATCTATTTACTTCCTAATTTCGAGGACGAAAATTCTTAAAGGAGGGGAGATTTGTAACACCCCGAAAATTTCCCAAGAAATAAGGGACTAAACTTGCCAAATTTCATAATTAAAGGATAGATATATAAATAAATAAAGTCCAGGAACTTAAAATGAAAAATTTGAAAATCAAAGGGGTAGCGGACCGCTACCCAAGACCTTAGCGGTCCGCTACGTGTTGGCTAAGAAAACCCTCGGGAGATGACACGTGTCCCTGTGACTCGTCGATGGAAATCTAACGCTCAGAAAGGTGGCGGACCGCTAAGCCTGACCATAACGGTCTGCTACATGTGCCCTAATCCAATTACACCGCCACAAGGGGTGGCAGACCGCTACCACCTAGCGTAGCGGTCCGCTACGGGTTCAACTTTGGCCCTATAAATAGGGGATCGATCTCAGCCCATTTCCACACACAAACACACCATCCATTACACACACTCTCTGATAAACTGGTTCCGAGCCCTGGTTTGCGTACGAGAGTCTAGTTTCTAAGCATTCGGCTTCAAAATTCCATAGATAATGTTGAGGTAAGATTCCAACCTCTCATTTAGCTTTAAACCATTAAATTAGGAGCATATTATGAAGTAATGTTATAAATATCTAGGAACTCTGTCTGAGGTGATTGTCACATTACTGATTATTAAGCAGAAATACTGTCGAGGTGAGTTCTTAAACTGTGATGCATGAACCCAATCATGACCTTGTCCGGCATGATTGATTTATGAAACATTTTGAGTATCTTGAAACGATTGTACATATTGTTTATATATAACGTATTCTAAGCGCTTATTGTATTTCACTTGCCCGTGGAACGGCATGTTGAACAGGAACCGTGGAACGATCTTTGGTTATATATATATATATATATGTTGATGATTGTTCATAGTTATCTATGAATTTGGGGGTGGAACCCCATGGATGTGTTCAAGATACTTTGGAGGGTCATTTTAATAAACTATTTTAGTTTATGAATTCACCAGCTTTATGCTGACCCATGTTTTATCAAATGTTTTTGACCGCATCACAGGTAGCCATTAGACAGGGCATTCCAGGGCTAGAATAACCGATGAACGATCCATATGATGAGCATGCCAGGAACTATAAGTCCCGAATGATATGTTCCTTGTTAGGGATAAGTGATGTAACTTTTATTAATCCTGTTGTAAACAATATTTTGATATTAATAGAAGTTATAAGTTAGTTTTCCGCTGTGTGTTTTTGATATCAATGTCATAGTAACTAGAAGGCGATCTTCTGACTAGTATGTAGTTATCTGACAAACATAATGTTCTGTCTAGGAAAGAGCAGTGTATAAATCTTTCCTAGACACGTCGCTCTTACCTGAGAATATATCTGTTGAAGGTACTACTCAAGTTAGACAACTGTCCTGTGTTACGGGCGTGACATATATGTTATAAATCATTTATTATAACGTATTGAATAAAGAAAATAAAAAACTAACTTGTGTTTTATTTTCAATCCCGTGAATGATTATAAGTATGTGTTTCTTATAGTAAATGATTCACTAATTTATTGGAATAATTTAATTTAAATAAGTGACACTACATATGTCATACTCCTTAAAGCTCATTATAAACTTACAAAACGTTGTAAGATTTTAGAAAGATAAATGAGCATAGCACAATCACAATTATGTGATGAGAATGTTATTTATGAGCAAAGGTTGAATAAAACAATTTTCATGTATCACACTGTAATACCTCGAATATTTTTATGACGCTCGGCCTCGTAATCATAAACAAGTAAAATGACTACTCGAAATTTGAGGTTTAGACTAGCTTTTAGTGTCAATCGTTTAATAATAATATTATTAATAAAATAATAATATTTATAATAATAGTAATAAAATATTATTATTTTTGAAACTTGCTCCGTTTTTAACGAAACTTAGGTCGACTTGTAGAGAAAAAAAGCTCGTCTCAATGACATATTCATAATTTTATAAAACGCCATATTTTAAAAGTTATAAGAGAAAAACGAGGTAAGCAGCTGAATTAATTAGAATAATATAATAATATTAATAATAATAATAATAAATAAAAATAACTTTTAACATTCATATATATTCATACTACCTTAGAACCTGTGTACTACACATGGTGAAAAATATCAATACATAAAATTCTTAAATCTTTATATATGTATCTTATAGGTGGAAAATGTATTACATATAATAACAATAGAAAACAAAATCAAAAAAAATGTAAAAATTAATATATATAATTGAGTTTAAAAATACATTTAACATTATTCAATATAATTTGACTTTCATTTACAATTTGATTGAAAACATAAGTTAAATAATTACATTTCAAGGTTTTTTATATTATGAGATAATTTAAAATAAATATGTTTTATTAGTATAATTAATAATTTGTTTAAAAATATATTATTATTAAAAATATGGAAATGTATTTATTATGAGAGAGAGGCGGGAAAATTTTTATGAGGATAAATATGAACGCGACACGTGACATTAAGAAACTTTTATTTATTATATAGTATAGATATATATTCATAGGATTATGTTCAGGTAAAAATGATTCTAATTCTAAGAAGGGTGAGAAGGATTTAGAGCTATTAGATTAAATTGTAGAAAAAAATTAATGGTTGAGATTAAATTGTAGGAAAAAAAGTTGTTAGAAGGGTATTTTAGTCTTGGCCATTTTTGTTGACTTTTTATCAAGTCCCCCCCCCCTTATTTTTAAAGGTTCATAACTTTTACATACGACATTATTTTTTTAAAAAAATTACACCATAAAAACGAGCGTTTTTTATCTTTAAAACGAGTATAGTGTCGTTATAAACAAAAAAGAAAAAAAATTTACGTTTTTCAGCTCATTGTGTAATAGAAGTTCAATGTGTAATACAAGTTCATTGTGTTATATGTATTTATCATTATGTTTTACGTTTTTCAGCTCATTGTGTAATTAGTCAGGTTATTGTATAATACAAGTTCATCGTGTAATACAAGTTCATTGTGTAATACTAGTTCATTGTGTAATACAAGTTCAATGTGTAATACAAGTTTAATGCGTAATACAAGTTCATTGTGTTATGTGTATTTATCATTGTGTTTTACGTTTTTCAGCTCATTGTGTAATTAATCAGGTCATTATGTAATACAAGTTCATTGTGTAATACAAGTTCAATGTGTAATACAAGTTCATTGTGTTATATATATTTATCATTGTATTTTACGTTTTTCAGCTCATTGTGTAATTAGTCAGGTCATCGTGTAATACAAGTTCATTATGTAATACCACGTCTGGTCATTGTGTAATTAGTCAGGTCATTGTGTAATACAAGTTTAATGTGTAATACAAGTTCATTGTGTTATATGTATTTATCATTGTGTTTTACGTTTTTCAGCTCATTGTGTAATACAAGTTCATCGTGTAATACAAGTTTATTGTGTAATACAAGTTCATTGTGTAATACCACGTCTGGTCATTGTGTAATATCTGGTCATTGTGTAATTAGTCAGATCATTATGTAATACAAGCTCAATGTGTAATACAAGTTCATTGTGTTATATGTATTTATCATTGTGTTTTACGTTTTCCAGCTCATTGTGTAGTTAGTAAGGTCATTGTGTAATACAAGTTCATCATGTGATACAAGTTAATTGTGTAATACAAGTTCATTGTGTAATTAGTCAAGACATTGTGTAATACAAGTTCATTATCTAATTAGTCAGGTCATTGTGTAATACAAGTTCATTGTGTCAAATATTTTTCATCATTGTGTTATATGTTTTCCATCTCATCGTGTAATTCGCTCAAATATCTTAGGTCATTGTGTAATATGCTCATTGTGTAATATCAGTTCATTGTGTAATATTAGGTCTGATCTTTGTGTAATATCAGACATTGTATTACACATTGACCTGATGTATTACACATTGACCTGGTGTATTACACATTGACCTGGTATATTACACATTGACCATTATGCCCTCCCTTTAAAAACAATAAAATGACACATGTCAAGCTTAGAATCCTTCTTACCCTTCTTATTTTTAAAACTCTTTTTACAACAACCTAACCCTAGAACGCTAAATCATTTTCAAACACTTACAAACGTGTCGGCACTTATATACGTGTCATGTCAGCTGTCGGGTCAGATTTACACTTGACATTTAAAAACACTCATTTTCTTTTGAGAGAATCATCAAATTGATCATTTGTCACCGACTCCTAATTTAAAGAAACATAAAAGCGCAGTTATTGAAAAAATTAAGAGTATTTATAAAAGTGGAAAGTGTTGTGAAACTTCTCTTACTATGTCATCCATTCTTGAGCCGCGTTTTTGAAAGAGTTTGCTGGTTTTAGATGGATCTGATGGTTGGCTGGAGTCGAATGTAAGCAATTTATTAAACTAAAAATTAATTTAGCCTTATTATTTTATTAATTAAATTAAAATTCATTTGTTAACAGCATATTCTGGCTTGGGAGACTTACTTGTACAATTCTAGATCGGTAGATGCACGCTGGTCAATTTTATATACTGAATTTCATTATCATTTATTAAGAGACGAGAAGTGTTTCAAATTGGGGGATGGAACGTACCCTCCATATCCTGCCATTTGAAATGTTGATGAGGTAATGTATTGTCTTTAGTAGTTATATTATTATTAAAAAAATATTAAATATATTTCTCTATGTTTGTAGTTTTACATTCCAATAAATGTAGAAAGTTCACATTGGATCCTAACACATGTGAACACAGTAACATGGACTCTAACAGTCTATAACAGGTTATAATACTAAAGTTTTTTAATTAACTTTTATTACTTAATAATTAGAAATTAACAGTATTTTTTCTACAGTTTGTAAAACATTTATGATGAACATACCAATAAATTGTTGGACAAGATGGAGTTTCTTATTTCTGGTTGGTTATGGTACACCCAATTTTTCCATAATCGCAATATGACCGAACGACTGATGCCATTGAAGAGGGTCATACCACCTAACGTGCCACAACAAAGTCCTGGGTCAGGAGATTGTGGTTTTTGGGTGTGTATTTTTATGGAACGGTTAATCAATGGACGCGTCTTAAATCCACCGGAGGACACTTGAGAAACTGCAGAAGAATTTCTCAAACAATTAGCAATATTATGTTATAATAATATAACCAAACAGTTTGTTGTTAAAAAAATAGTTAAATGTAACATTTGTTTTATTTTATTATTATTTTGTTGTATTTCTTTTATGCTTGTATTTGTTTAATATATTTATATATAAAAAATATATTTTTAATCTTAGGTTATAAATAGACAACTTGTGCTTCTATTTTGAATACTCACTTCACCTCATATTTGGTGGTAATGGCAGATCATAACCACATTCATCTTCACTTTAATATTAACATAAATATACAAGAACATAACCCTCGTCCAAGTGGTGAAGAACATAACCCTCGTCCAATCGATCAACAACATAACCCTCGTCCAATCGGTCAACAACATAACCCTCGTCCAATTCGTCAACAACATAACCCTCGTCAAATTCTTCCACAACATAACCCTCGTCCAATTCGTCCACAACATAACACTCATCCTATTGTGCAACAACCTAACCAATGTCCAGTGCAACGAATGTAGAGTCTTATCTTATGTATAAGCTGTTGTCATTTATTGTATGTTTAAACAGTTTTAGACTAGTTTACTTTATGTCATTTCATTAAATGTAATTTCAGTTTTCTGTAATTTACTGCTTTATTAGCCAAGTCTGGGCCATCGAAACTACTTAGTTTCGATTGAGTTTGTTCAATCGAAACTAGTAGTTTCGATGGATGGTAGTTTCGACAGTTCTGTGTCACTTGTAAATGGTCAATCGAAACTAGTAGTTTCGATTGAACATAGTTTCAATACCTGTCACTACTATAAATAGCCTAGTTTGAGAATGTTTAGGATGTGAGTAGCGGCTGTAACCCTGAACCTTTTCTTTCACATTGTTCTTGAATCAATACAATTTGCAGTTGTTTATGCACTGTGTTCCTACATTTTCATACCATTTGCGTGTTGATACATAGTGTGGTTAGCCGGTTATCTTCACCAACACTGTTTCTATCATCTGTTTCACCACCATACACACAGTTTCCGCCTGTGTGTGTGTGTGTAATCGATCAAATCAGTGATTTCAAGTTAAATCTGGACCTACAATTGGTATCAGAGCTATATGCTCTAGTGTTTTTGAGTGTTATCAGGTTTTGTGATCGATTCTAGGTGATTTGTGAGGTATTTTGAGGTTTTTGTTGGAATCTGCACATAACATCTCAAAGGTACTGTTTCATCGTTTTTCAAGGATTTTTGTTCGTGATTTCAAGAATCGGAGGTTGGATTAGTGATCAGGAGTGTTAGACGAAGGTTTTCGCTGGATTGTTTTGTCATTTCTGCACTATTGATTTCTGGAGCTTATCATCAATGGAGTATTTCTGAGCTTGGAGAAGAAGGCATCGAAACTACTGGGACAGTTTCTGATTTTTGTTGATCATCAAAACTTCTTGTCTACGTTTTGTCGGGAGAAGGTACTATTGAAACTAGATTTTTGTCTTATAACGAAACTGTGGTTATCGAAACTTGTCTGTGAATTTTTTCAGTATCGAAACTAGTTGTTTCGATAAAAGGTGTCCTATCGAAACTAATTGTTTCGATAAAAGTTGTCCTATCGAAACTAGTTGTTTCGATAAAAGTTGTCCTATCGAAACTAGTTGTTTCGATAAAAGTTGTCCTATCGAAACTAGTTGTTTCGATAAAAGTTGTCCTTTCGAAACTAGTTTCTGTTTAGTTTCGATTCCGAATATTATGGCTACTTCAAGTTCAACAGAACCTTCTGGGGGAAATAGACCACCTGCTCTTGTGTCCACAAGAGAATTTGATGACTGGACTAAAAAGATGAAGCTTTTCTTTCAATTTCACGATTATACATTGTTGAGTTCTATCACCGATGGTCCCCACAAGCCCGTAACTACCACTGCTGATGTTCAACGTCCTAAGTTAGTATCTGAGTATGATGAGAAAGATCTTGCCTTGATTGCCCGAGACAACAAGGCCTACGGGACTATTGCCATGGCTCTTCCTATGGATATTTTCAACATCTTTGCTGAGTACACAACTGCCAAAGACTTATGGGCTGCATTGTGCACAAGATATGAGGGAAGTGAGGATGTCAGGGAAAACAAAAGAGATCTGATCAAGAAACAATATGCAATGTTCAGTAGTGTAAGGGGAGAATCAATATCTGATTTGATCAACCGTTTCTCAAGCATTGTATCAAGGTTGAAAGTAATGGGAGTTGAGTACCTTACTCTTGATCTAAACAAGAAACTCCTAGATTCTCTTCGTGAGGAATGGAATATGTATCGAATCATGATCAAAAAGACTGAGAATCTGAGTGCTCTATCTCAACAGGAAGTCTATAGCATTCTTGAATCTTATGAAATTGAGATTAAGAAGGGAGCAGTCACCCCGTCAAATCAGTCTGGAAACACAGCTCTTATTGCTGGATCAAGCTCATCCGGTAGCCCATACTTTCAGACTGATGTCCCTCCTTCAGCTGCTGCAATTAATTCTACCAGCTCCTCTGCTCCTCAAAAGACTGTCACCATGATTCCTGATGATTATGTCCCAATCATGACTGCTTTCATGTCGTGCTATGATGCACTGATTTCTGGAAATCTAACACCGGTTAGCTTTCAACCTGATGACTTGGAGCAGATTAATCATGATGATTTGGAGAAAATGGACATTGATTGGTGCATGGCCATGTTGACCTTAAGAGCCAAAAGATTCATCAAAAGGACTGGCATAGACAGATTCAAGCAAGGAAAGACACTTGGGGTTTGATATCAAGAAGGTGAGATGCTACAATTGTGAGCAGCTGGGTCACTTTTCCAGAAACTGCAAGGAGCCGTCCTCCAAGGATCAGCAAGAAAAGAAGATTTCCTCTGGAAAACAAGCTGCCAATCCTCCAAAGACAAACACATCTTCAAGTTCCACAACTCTTGTGTGTCAAGCTGATGGACATTATCATTGGGGAGAACAAGCTGAGGAAGCTGCTGATAAAGCCTTGATGGCTAATGTGGAGGACACAGGCAAGTGTGTCATGATTGAACCTGCTGAGGATCTCACTGCTGTGCCTGCTGAGGTTATTTCTAAACTTTGTAATTCCAGATCTTGCTTAAATGAAATTCAAAAATACAGATTCATCAATCAAGCCTTGATTGATGAACGAGATCACATTAAGGTGATGTATGACTCTGTTGCCAAAAATGAGAAACTTTACTTAAAGAAAATTCGTGACATATCTGGTGAAAATCGTTCTTTAATTGTGCAACTCAATACTCAAACTATTAACAATACGATTTTAACTGAAAGAGTCCAAAAGGCAGAAAATGCCAAATTACAGGTTGACCACATGGATATGGATCAGAAAATTCTGTTTGGAATAATTGATAAACAATTTACAGGAAAGGCACAGAAGGTCTTGGGTATAACTCTCATCCACCTCCTTATTCTAAATCAGGGAGATTTGCTGATATGCCAACTCCACATGTTTCCACACCTTTTGTTTGCACATTATCTCCTGATGGTTATATTACGTCCTCTGATTCTGACAGTTTTGCTTCTTGTGCAGAATTAAATTGTGTAAATTCCGAAGATGATTGTGATGAGAGTACCAATGACAGAACTATTTTAAAAGAACTTGAGTCGGATGAATGTAATAATATGTCTGTGTCTAAACTAAATATTTGTGAACACGTTGAAAACTTGTATTTTGATTCTATGCCTGCTGAGCATACGGGTTTGGGATGTGATGTTTCTAAATTTAAAAATGCTTTGCCTTTTGTTCCTAAATCTTTGAATGTTATGCCATGTGTTACCAAGTTTAAAAGTGCAGGAATTATTGTGAATGATGTACCACGTGAAACCATGAGGAACATGGACTTTTTAAGATTAAAGGAAGCACATCGTCTTCAAGACAAAGTTATTGATGAGAGAACCGTCTCATGTTCAGATTCCTCAACATCACAATCATCTTCATCTTGTGATGACTATTATCAGGCTAAGATATCTTGTGAAAACGTTTGTTTTAGTTGTGGTGCCTCAAATCATGTTTCAAAAAGTTGTAAATTGACAACCACAAATTCTAATGAAGAATCGCCTTCCAAAAGTTCATTAAATTCATATGTGTTGCCTAAGTCTTCTCACAGTAGGAAATCTAGGCGTAAAAGAATTAAAAATGCTAAAAATTATTTAAAACGAACTTGGAAAATTAAAAATAATGTTCTATTTGATGACCGTGCTTCATCAAAGGATGGTTGTAATTCTGATTCCAATGAGATGTCATATCCTGACACTAAAATCTCTTGATTGAAACAATTTTGGTCAAAACATATAAATGGTTCATTGTGTATAGGGTCAATCAAGAAGAACCGGCGATAACATCTGGCATGTAGATAGTGTATGTTCAAGACATATGACTGGGCACTTCAACTTGTGCAAGATTATCATCAAATTGATGGAGAGTATGTTGCTTTTGCTGGAAACCCAAGAGGAGGAAAGATTGAAGGACAAGGAACAGTATCAAATGGAGTAAATAGTCTGGAATTTGTCAACTTTGTTCCTCAGTTGAAATACAATCTGATGAGTGTTTCACAGATTTGTGACAAGGACTTTTGTGCTTTATTCAATTCAAAAGAATGTCTTATCTTGAAGCCGGGAGTGGTGATTCCGGAAGAACTTATTCTCATGCGTGCTCCTAGAAGATACAACACATATAGCTTGGATATAAACAACCCATCGGGCATTGAATTGTGTTTTCTCTCAAAGGCTTCCGAAGATGAATTTTTCCCGTGGCATAAAAGATTGGGACATGTCAATTTCAAAACAATGAACCGACTAGTTTGAGGCAACCTAGTAACTGGATTACCTCTCAAAGATTTCACTCCTATGGAACACTGTATCTCATGTTCCAAGGGAAAACAACACAAATCTTCACATAAGCCTAAAACCACCAATTCCATTGACTCTCCTCTCCAATTGCTTCACATGGATCTTTTTGGTCCAGTGAGTGTCATGAGTCTTGGACGAAAGTCATACTGTCTCGTGGTAACATATGATTTTTCTCGATTCACTTGGGTGTTTTTCTTAGCCAAGAAAGATGAGACGCCAGAGATTTTAAAAACCTATCTGCTTCAAATTGAGAACCTCTTCAATCTAAGTGTGAAGACTATCCGCAGTGATCATGGAACAGAATTCAAAAATGCAACTCTTGATTCCTTCTGTGAAAGCAAAGGAATTTCTCAACAATTTAGTGCACCTCGTACTCCTCAACAAAACGGTGTAGCTGAAAGAAGAAACCGCACTTTAATTGAAGCTGCACGAACTATGATTGTTGACTCTAAGCTTCCCGTGACTTTCTGGGCTGAGGCGGTCAACACTGCATGTTTTGTGCAAAATCGGGTTCTTATCACTAAAAGTTGCAACAAGACACCTTATGAGATCATGTACAAGCGCAAGCCAGTTATCGATTTCTTCAGAAAATTTGGGTGTGTGTGCACAATGCTAAACACTTCAGATCAGCTCAACAATTTTGAAGCCAAAGCTGATGAATGCTATTTTGTTGGTTACTCATCCAATCAACGTGCTTTTCGTGTCTACCATAAGAAGAAAAGGATAGTGATGGAGTCCATTGATATCAGTTGGCATGAAAACAATCATACGGACGCAAGAGACGGTCCAAATTGGCTCTTTGACGTCGATTCAGTTTTTAAGTCATTTAATCTTCCTGATTTCTCTATTGAATCAACTCATGCTAATCCTTACTTCTCTGTGAACAATCTAGGGAACATAAATGATCAAGGCTCTTCCTCATCTACTCAGGTTGAAATTCCTGTGGTTGCTAATGCTGAATCTGATATGGAGTCTTCCGGTTCTGGTGCAACAAGTGAAACTGTTGAAGACAACTCCATTCCAATAGTAGATGTTGCACCACAATCACCTGCTGAAGATCCTATTAATGATGTTGTCGATCCTCCTGCTAAAAATCTTACCAATTTGGAAGAAGTCGTGGAAGAAGATGAAATTCCTCAACTACGAATTCACAAGATTCATCCCACCAATAACATCATTGGACCACTCAATGTGGGTGTTAGTACCCGAAGTGTCTGTGAAGCATTTGAAAACAGCATGTTTTCTTGCTTCATTTCTCAAGCTAAACCAAAGAACATCAAAACAGCTCTACTAGAAAACAGCTGGGTGGAAGCAATGCAGGAAGAGCTACAACAATTCTCAAAGCTGCATGTGTGGAATTTGGTAGATCTTCCCAAGAACAAAGTTCCAATGGGCACTCGTTGGGTTTTTCGCAACAAAAAGGATGAAGGCGGCACTGTGATTCGAAATAAAGCTCGTCTGGTGGTTCAAGGTTTCTATCAAGAAGAAGGGATTGACTATGAGGAAGTCTTTGCACCAGTGGCTCGCTTGGAAGCCATCAGAATGTTTCTCGCCTATGCAGCCTACATGGACTTCACCGTCCATCAAATGGATGTCAAAAGCGCATTTTTGTATGGCAAAGTTCAAGAGGAAGTATATGTCAAGCAGCCGCCGAGTTTCATTGATCCTAATTTTCCAGACCGTGTTTACAAGTTAGACAAAGCATTGTACGGTCTTCACCAAGCACCTCGTGCGTGGTATGAAACTTTATCAAAGCATCTGCTTGAGAATGGTTTCACACGAGGAGCAATTGACCAAACTTTGTTCAAACGGAAGGATGAAAAGGATACAATCATGGTGCAAATTTATGTGGATGATATCATTTTTGGATCTACAAATCCCCGTCTCTGCAAAGAATTTGAAGAAGTGATGCGATCTAAGTTTGAAATGAGCTCCATGGGGGAAATGAAGTTCTTTTTGGGATTACAAGTTGATCAGTCTGAGTCAGGAATCCTTATCCATCAAGAAAAATACGTAAAAGAAATCTTGACCAAGTTCAAAATGGTTGATTCCCATCCGGTAAAAACTCCTGTGGAAGTTCGACATTGTTTGACTCTTGATGTGGATGGTGAAAGCGTTGATCAGCATCTCTATCGCTCTATGATAGGATCTCTCATGTATCTCACGGCCAGCAGACCCGACATCATGTTTGCAGTGTGCTTGTGTGCACGTTTTCAGGCTAATCCTAAACTCTCTCATTTATCTGCTGTCAAACGTATTTTAAGATATTTAAGGTATAAGCCAAATTTGGGTCTGTGGTATCCTAAAAATGACTTGTTTGATCTTGTGGCTTATTCAGATTCAGACTACGGGGGTTGCAACTTAGACCGAAAATCCACTTCTGGAGGTTGTCAATTCCTTGGCAACCGCCTTGTCTCATGGCAATGTAAGAAACAATCCACCGTTTCTCAATCCACCGCCGAAGCCGAATACATTGCCGCAGCCCTCTGTTGTTCCCAAGTCAGATGGATACACCATCAGATGCTTGACTATGGGATCACATTCCATGAGACACCCATTCTGTGTGACAACACTGTCGTTCCCCATATCACCAAAAACCCCGTTCAGCATTCTAAAACAAAACACATTGAAATTAAACATCATTTTATTCGTGACTGTGTTGAAAAGAAACATATTCAAATCGTTGAAGTCAAAACCGACAAACAAACCGCAGACATCTTCACAAAGGCTTTTGACTCTACCAGATTTGCCCAACTGGTGGAGATGCTTGGAATGATTAACTTTCAGCAAATTGTGTGAATAGTAGTTTATTTTCTAAATTTTGATTAATTAACAAAGAAAATTCCAAAAAAAAAGATTTTATTTTTATGTACAGTTTCTACGCAAATCTTTTGGGGGAGAAATATAATATTTTAATGTTGAAAAGAATTGTTGTGTATATAATCTTCAAGTGGTTTTGAATTGCAGAAAAAACAAAAAAAAAATTGAATCTGACCTTTAAGAAATGATAGTGTCTGATCTCATCTCTTGGACATGGAATGGACCAAAAACGATGGTGTTTACTGAGGTATAGCTGGTAGGCCCGACATATGGTTAAAACTTGTAAGTAGTGCGAAAACCTAATATATATATATATATATATATATATATATATCATACTTGTGTGTTTGAACCCATTATTGAAACATCTAACCCATTTTTATATCTAAGAAAACCAATTCAATCAGATACAGGCTTACGTATTGGATTCCTATTCATACGCCAAGTGACCGTCAAAATAACGATATTTACCACCGATGACCCCGTATGTTTTGTTTACGCAAAGATCTCGGGTGATCATCCTTTTCCCATCCACTTGGATGATTTGACCCCGTCTGTTTTGCTTACGCAAAGATCTCGGGTGTTCAACATTTTTCTATCCGCTTGGATAATTTTACGACTTCTTCTGTTTTGCTTACCCAAAGATCTAGAATGTTCGTACCTTTTTAATATTTACTTGGATATATTTTATTTTAAATTTTCTAAATCCACTTGGATATCTTATTTTGTTTTGGTGGTACTTTGACATTACTAAGACGGTACCTTGGTTAATCAGAAAGAGATGATAGGATGAAGATGGGTACTTCTTGAGGATTGATAGGTTTTCAAAATCATTTTATTTCAATATGTGGGGTACACCTTGTATATTGCTTAAATGGTACCTTTTAATCACATGAAATCTTTGTACAAACAAATGTTCGGGTTTACTTTGCACAAATACCAGCTATCTTCAGGGACTCACAGTAGTTAATTGCAAAAGGAAGTGTTTCAAGAGACTGACCAGATCTGATCTCATGTTGGATCTTTTTCAAGAAGATAAGTGTAAATATCTTGTGTATAATTTCATTTCTATAGTTAAGTCTGTTTTAATAGTGTATATATGTTAGTCTTGTTTCTGCTATTTGAACTATCGAAACTAGTTGTACATATCGAAACTACTTTGAACTATCGAAACTAGTTGTACATATCGAAACTACTTTGAACTATCGAAACTAGTTGTACATATCGAAACTTCTTTGAACTATCGAAACTAGTTGTACATATCGAAACTACTTTAAACTATCGAAACTAGTTGTTTCGACAGGGGCACTTTGGTCATCTGTCTTACGCAAATTAAATGCCTTCATAATCTATCCCTTCCTTCATACTGAGTTTCACTCGTCATTTTCGAACCCTCTTCACCTTCTCTGTCATACGCAAAATCTCTCAAGCCATTGGTCTGAGTTGCAAGATATCAGCGTTAATCACCTGATTTTCCCCCGTTGTCACCATCGTCTCCATCATCAGGTAACGTCTCACTACTTCATTTTGGATGATTTTTGCAAGTCGGCAGACCTAGGGTTTCAAAGTTTAAAATTTGTTCGACTAAATCTTCATAATAACAATCATTTTTGTGCTTATCCGTGTTTGCATACATCTCTATCATCTTTGAACTCACGATTAATGTGTATTCTTGCAGATAACAGTCTCACATTCGGTAAGATGAAGTTCCGTCACTTACAGGCCACTCTAAACCTTTCATTAAATTGTTTATATTAGTCTGAGTATCATGAATCAAAGGGGTTTGGGTTTCAAAACCAAGTAGTTTCGATAAAGGGGTTCAACTCTTTCAAAATTTCTCAAAAGGTTTTCAATCGAAACTACTAGTTTCGACAGTCAAACTTGCCCTAGTATCTTAGTTTCGATAAGTTCATCTCCATCGAAACTAGTTGTTTCGACAGTATTGATTTCAAAATTTTCTAAGTATTGATCAAAGCTTATTGCCTCTATCGAAACTACTTGTTTCGATAAAGTTGTTTGTTAAATTAACCAAGTTCATCTCAATCGAAACTAGTTGTTTCGACAGTAAGGATTTCAGATTTTTTCTAAGTGTTGATATATCTTGTTTCGGTCAAGTATTTTCAGAAACTTTACTTCTTGTGCAAAATTGATGAATTTTACAGGTATGGATCTCTTATTCGTAAAGAGACACAATGTCTGTGCATTCCTTAATGCCAATGATCCAAAAGCTGCAGAGTTCATTCGTGTCTTAAACTTCCTGGCAAACTTCAACATCAGTTTTGCCATCAGCAACAACCTGCCGGTGTTTGAGACATCTATAAGAGAATTTTGGGAAAATGCAGAGATCATCACAGTTGAAAATGTGGAGCACATCAGAGCAACTGTGCTTGGCCAAGAAGTCTTATTTTCTGAAGCTACAGTTAGAGAGGTGCTGCAGTTTAATGACAATCCAGATGCACCCATTGAATTTCCAATCTTCTATGTTAAAGAATGCTTCAGAAGATTGGGTCATCCGGAAGAATTCAAAAGTGGTCAGATAATCAAGAACTCCTTACCAAGCCACTGGAGATACGTAGTGCACGTGTTTATTCACTGCCTATCAATCAGAAAAGGAGGTTTTGATTCAGCAAACAGCACTCTGGGCTCAGCAATTTTGGGGTTAGTCAAGGGAAGAGATTACAATTTTTCTGGCTTCATCTTCAGATAGTTAAAGGACAACCTAACAGGAGCCATGAAGGAGAAATTTCTGGCATATCCAAGATTTCTACAGATTATCATCAATCATCTTCATCCTGAGCTGCAACAAGTTGGGAACACCTTTGTGTTCGACCATATGATTGCCAAGACTCTCAGCTATATGAGAAGTACAAACAAGAGAACCAACAGGGCTATAGCTGACGTTCCCCTATTTGGTCATATTATTAGTGAAGAAGAAGAATTCATTCCTGATATTGACCCCGATCTAGAAGAAGAGATCTTATCATCTGATGAAGAAGAGATGGAAGTTGAACAAGATCAAGGTAATCAACCTATTGATGAAGCTGAGATTGAGATAAACGTCCCTAATGTTCAAGAAGAAGAACAACCCATCATTGAGCCTGTGATAGAGGCTCCTTTTGTTGAACAAATACAGATAATTCAAGAGCCAGCAGTTAATGTTGAAGCTGGTATGCATGAAGCTGCGGAGGAAGTTGCAGAATCAAGTGGAACTCTGGATGGAGGAATCTATGGATCTGACTACTACAAGTCTGATTCAGATGATAGAACAAAGCATCTTGCATCTTCCTCCAAACGACAAGTTGAGTCAGGTTCTGATTTTGAGGAAGAAGAGCCTAGGGCAAAGAAAATCAAGACTGGATTAGAAGATTTGTCATCCTCGTCAGATTCTCTATTAGCTACTCCACAACCAACTCCAGAACCATCTCCATAACCTACTCCACAACCCACTCCACAACCCACTCCACAACCCACTCCACTACCATCTCCACAAAAATCACCCATCCATACTACTCCCACATCACCACCTCATGATTCAACCTCTCCTGTACCAAGAGTTAAAACTTTAAGCCTTGAACTGAAGAAAATGCAGGATAAGATTCAAAAGAAAGATGAAGAAATTGAAGGCTTAAAATCTAATTTTCATGATGTCCAGGAAGAGGTTAAAGACCTGAAGCTGGAAGTTGGGGGTTTACATACCCAGATTGAGATTCAACAAACTCAACTTGAAACACAACAGAGACTAATCTCAAAGCAAAAAGAAGAATTCAAGGCTTTAGCTGAAGCGGTGGAACAGCTCAAAGCCTCAATGATAAAACTTGTGCAACAACAACCAACCACTTCAACAGCTCAGGGGAGACCACATCTGTAGTTGAACCCTCATCTCCTGCCCTTGTGACTAATCCAGAGTCTGTACTAACTATCTTTACTGGCCATGCTGAGAAGACAAAGGAGGCAGTTGAAGTTAAGGTTGAAGAACCAGAATTAGACCTTCCCTCAGCAAGTGAGAGAAGAGATGCAAGGAAGAAAGTGAAAGTGACTTCTACTGAGATAGAGATCGTGATTCTGGATGAAGAAGACATCCCATCTGATGACGAGCTGAATGCCCTTTTAGATGAAATTGAAAACTATGGGTATAATGATCTTTATCTAGAAATTCTGACCACCGAGGAAAAAGAGACTGAGAGAACCAGATACTTCACAGAAGAAGGAGAGGAAATTCAAACCTTGTCTGATGAAGAAAAAGGCGAAGAAGATGTTCAGGTTAATCTTATCAAGACAGTCACTCCTGAACCAACCACTACAGTCTCTGAATCCAGTCCAGCACAAGATCCACCTTCTGTTGCACCTGAACCTCCAATTTCAAGAAAGTCTTGGTTTAGGAAAATCATTCAGGAAGAAACTCTTAAAACATATGAATGGATAGCTGAGCATCAGGAACTAAAGAGGCCTCCAATTGGCTGGAAGTATGATGCTGAAAGGAAGCTCTTTATTATCAGAAGATATAGAGGGGGAGTTCAGCACTTTAAAAATAGGACTGACTTCCAGACCCTTCCTTTCTATGACCTCAGGGATTTAGCCAAACTTCCCCTTCAAAACCCTAGGAAGGTTATGATGGCTTATGACTTTGAGAAATTTCTGCATTCTCAAGTCAATAATGATTTCAAGGGAATGAAGCTTAGGAAAACTCAAAAGAAAATCTCAAAGACAAGGTTTCATCCTAAGACTAACAAGCCATATGTGTTCTTGAGGTACAAGCCTGCCCAAACTCACAAGACCATCACCATTCCAAAATCTGTACCTGTCCAGCTGCAAACTTTCAGAAAGTGGTACTATGACCCAATCATTGGCAGTGCAGTAATAGAGTGTGAGGGCAAGGAAGACATCACTATCTTTGAGCCTATGGAGTTGTTGAAATTTCAGCCTGAAGATCTGGAGATACTATTCCAGAATCACATTCAGGCATACAGTGATGAAGATGAAGCTGATGCCAAGGCCTACCAAAGAGTTGTATCTCTCCACATTAAACCATTCATCCCAAGGACAACTAAAGGACCAGCTGCTTGATGAAGAGCTGAAGACAGTAATGCAACAGCTTAGGGGGAGATTGTAGAGTCTTATCTTATGTATAAGCTGTTGTCATTTATTGTATGTTTAAACAGTTTTAGACTAGTTTACTTTATGTCATTTCATTAAATGTAATTTCAGTTTTCTGTAATTTACTGTTTTATTAGCCAAGTCCGGGCCATCGAAACTACTTAGTTTCGATTGAGTTTGTTCAATCGAAACTAGTAGTTTCGATAGATGGTAGTTTCGACAGTTCTGTGTCCCTTGTAAATGGTCAATCGAAACTAGTAGTTTCGATTGAACATAGTTTCGATACCTGTCACTACTATAAATAGCCTAGTTTGAGAATGTTTAGGGTGTGAGTAGCGGCTGTAACCCTGAACCTTTTCTTTCACATTGTTCTTGAATCAATACAATTTGCATTTGTTTATGCACTGTGTTCCTACATTTTCATACCATTTGCGTGTTGATTTATAGTGTGGTTAGCCGGTTATCTTCACCAACACTGTTTCTATCATCTGTTTCACCACCATACACACAGTTTCCGCCTGTGTGTGTGTAATCGATCAAATCAGTGATTTCAAGTTAAATCTGGACCTACAATGAACAAATCATCCAATTCCGGTACCTATCCACCCTACAAACCCTCAAGAAACAACAAATTCTTCACCGGATTTTGATGAGGATTGGGATTTTAAACTAAGGGTAAGGTAATTTCGACATCAACAATGACGTGAAGAATTTGGCTACTCCGGTTCATATGACTCCGATTACTCCACTGACTCGGAATAATATTTTCATGTAGTTTTATTTATGTTTTAATCTAATTGTGATGTTTTAGTTATGTTTTTAATATATTTTTGTTGTTTTAAGTATGTTTTAATCTATTGTTAGTTTTATAATTTTGTTTTAATTTATCATTATTATATTATAATGGAAGGCCTATATAAAGAGGTGGATAATAGTTGTAAATATACTTAGCATACCATTGAGTAAGATTTTTTAAAATGTCAAAATCTAGAGCAAATATCTATTCTATTCCTAAACCAACTCCAGAGGATGTATCGGAACCCGTTGAACCTGTTCAGCAGTCGGTGCATGAACCTGTCCAACCGCCGTTGCCTGAACCTATTCAACCGCCTTTGCCTGAACATACAAATCCCTAAGAAGAGGAAGACCAGTGGGCTGAAGATAGTTTCCGGCACCGGGCGTATGATACATTTTTACCTGAAAATGAACCTACAAACCTCCAAGAAGATGAACCAGAAGACTATTACCTTCCCGGAGATTACTACCTAAAGAAGAGTATGTGCCTCGTCATCCTTGGCAAGACGAGTACATGCCTAGTTTGCCTTGGCATAACCCATGGGAAGATGAACACAATACGGACTCTGATTGGTCATCTTAGTTTTAATTATGTTTTAATCTTAGGTTTAATTATGTTTTAATCTTAGGTTTAATTATGTTTTAATCTTAGGTTTTTATTATGTTTTAATATTAGGTTTAATTATGTTTTAATCTTAGGTTTTTATTATGTTTTAATCTTAGGTTTTTATTATGTTTTAAATATCATCCAACTATAATTAATCATCCACTCAAATTCGTCTTATAAATTTGTAATTCAAGGACAAAATTATTTAATAACAGATAAAAATAATATATTTCGTTTGTTGACGATAACATTACAAAACATAACATAATACGGTAATTATTGATTTGATGACGGGCTTTAATCTTATACTACATGGGAGAACCTCAACTTTTAGAGGGAGAACCTCAACTTCTAGGGGGAGAACCTCAGCTACTTGGGAAGGAACCTCAGCTTTGGAGGGGGGGGGGGATCCGCAGCTTCCTGGGGGTGAACCTCAACTTCTTGGGGGTGAACCTCAGTTGTTGCGGGGGAACCTCAACTAACTACCCTTCAACGAAGTCTACGGTTTTATTATATTTCCGAGTACATCGATTCTAATGTTTAGACTAAAGTGCAGAAGTAAATAAATCAGGAGGTTTTTAATAGTATGTGTGTGTTTTATTGGATAGAAAAAAAAATAGTTAGTCATTGAAGAGAAAGTTTGGTAGTTTGGAAGATGCACACCAATGTGAAAGTTTGGTTTAGTTTTTGACAGAGAAAGTTTGGAAGTTCTGGTATGATGGTTGGCTCTTTATATAGACATGTTTATTTTCAATTTTGTTTTTTAATAAATTAAAAATAAAATATAGTGTTGTGTACATGGGTTGACAATAATAAAAATCAAATCTAAAATAAAATAAAAATAATACATGGGTTGACAAGAACATAATAATTTCATTAAAAAATAAAAACGAAACAGACTTTAACATAAGTTGACAACAACACAAGAAATAAATCTAACGTGGCAAACAACGCCAGAAATAAAACTGATATGCCATAAACCGTCGGTAAGACTTACATTTCTGTTTAAATTCGCTATTTATATTCAGTGGTTTACCGGTTACTAGATGTTCCATTATCATACAAACAAACACCCCTTCATTACCAACCAAGTCTTCATGTGACTGAACAAATTCTTCATTAGCTTCTTACGACATAACCATTTCAGAGTATCCAGTCTTTTCCAATAACCGATGTTCACCAACAACGCTGTGAAATATACTGGGTTTTCATTAATTTCGGGTGAACCAACCGTAAATATGTATCACCAGAGACGTTTTCACTCCAATACAATACCATATTTAATGTCCTCATATCAACTCGGACAAATAACCATTCTTGATTTTGGATTGGTATAGGAAAATAGACATAATCTACCTCCCCCAAAATGGGGTAAAACAGTTTAATTTTCCATTAACATAAGAAATGACATTTTTGTTACGTGAGTCTATCATAAAATTATAAAACTGCGGTAGTAATATTGTCCACCGCATTTCAGAGGATACCCCACTGGCGAGTTCCCTATTTCTCCACTTTATCAACCTTCCAACCTAGCCTTCTAAGTACTGTAAAAAAATAATCATATTAGAAAAATAATAATTTTCAAAATAAAAAAGTTATAATAAAATTTATATTGTTTTTACTTTTGGTAAGAGATAACCGTTGTTACGAAAGCCTAAAAGACTACCCCAAAAAATTTTGTCAAGCTTTTCCTCTCTAAAGAAAACATCGGAATAACAAAACGGTTTGTCCCCGTGATTGTAGAAATCAAGAATATTTTCGGACCAATTATGAGACTCATCGTCTGGAATTGCCCATATATATCGTGGACGCTGAAAGTTATCTGGTTGGTTTCCAGCTGGGTTATGTTTCTCGGATGATGAAGATCCCTCGGTGTTCTTTAGACGCCTCCATTTATCAAGTATCGACGGTTTACGAATTGGTTGAGAATTATATTAACCATCACCCATTATGTGGTGAATGATGTGGTGAATGAGACTTATTGGTGAATGATAGTTAGTATTTATAGAAGAAATTTGATATTTTTTTAGTAAAATAACATAAGGAATAATCCTTATTCTAATAAACGATTCCAAAAGTGCCACGTGTCATTATTATATTTTTTTCTCACTAAAATTTTCTATTTTAAATAAACTTACAATTTTGAAATCTAATTATGTTAATTTTTCTTTTTCAAAAAAATAAAATAAAATTTAAATTTTAATATTACTTAATTAAGGAAACAAAGAATTTTATTTATCGTAATTTTATTTTTCTATTAAACAACCACATGTAATACATGAGTATATAACATAGTAATATAATAACATAAAGACTTATTGGCAAATTCACAAATATTTATTTCTTACTACAATATTCTCATAGCAAAATGACAAATATTTATTTCTTATTACAATATTCTCATAGCATATAATCATCGACCATATATCGTCTATATCTCATACAAGCATCTTGTATATTCATTTCTTGCCATGAAAATGACTTGTTTATTACCAATTTAAGCAATAACATACAAATTACCATCCCAGAATCTGAACCAATATGACCACCATTAGGAGGCCACACACTTTGGCCTGACTTTGGTAATTCAAGGGGTTCGTATTCAAGAAATTGTTGTTGCCCAAATTGTTCAAAATATGATATACGCTGTAGAAACCATATAAAGTTATCCACAAATTGCACATAATTTTGGTGGACATGACGATGAATGCACCATGAATCACTGCAGGTTTTGGATGACATTCATAGGGAAAAAATGCATGAATATCTAGTCTCTCCATACTAATCTCAAAAAGATTATGCATGTTAAATAATAAAAACAATTACCTTGTTGTTGTTGAATAGTGTAAATTAAATAAATAAAACTTAATTTTACCGTATCAACCTCCCATAACGGGGGATATAGTATGTTCATCCCATCTCCATATTATTGGAGGGCATCAACCGACCCATCATAAACTAGGTGATAAAATTCAGACGGTAAGATAGTCCAACGATATGGTGATGGGGGTAAGTCATATGTTCTTTGTATTTCATCAAACCTCCAAAACATAAGTCTGTTTGTCTAAGCACGAACATGCTGTAACTTAACAATATCCATTATTTAAATTACAAAAACATATATACGACAAGTATATGTATTAAAAACTTACAATTGACTCTATATAATCGTTTCCAGAATACCCTTAGGGTACCCCAAAAATCTCTAGTAAGTGCAATAACGTCCAAAAAACGAACCATGCACCATTCGGCATCTCCGTTGTAGAAGAATTGGAAAACATTTCGTGACGAGTTCAAACTTGTCTCGAAATAATGGTTCTCAACCGGTGCCGGAATGTTGTCAGCTATGACAGGATCATTTGAAGATGACCCATTCAAACGCGTTGCGTTTCTTCTACTTCTTCTGTTATTGCCGTCTCTTACGTTAGAAGACATGTTATATTCTCAATAGTGTTATGAAAAAAATAGTCATATTGTGTGGTTGTATTTATAGGGATGCTGGTCAAATAATTGAATTCTCACGTGATGAGGTTTGTAGGTCAAACAACCAACTTTAAGCGCTGATAACTCCCTTGTATAATCTTCGTTTAGAACACGGATGGGTTCGTTGAGTAGACCTCACGTGATATTATGGGGACGAGAAAACAAAAAAAAATATTTTAACCTGTTAAATATAATTTGATGAGTCCAAAGTTAGAGAAAATGTGTTTTATAAACTAGATTTATCATGAGGTTTGAATGTCAAACAGCCAACTTTAAGCGCTGATAACTCCCTTGTATAATCTTTGTTTAGAACACAGATGGGTTCGTTGAGTAGACCTCACGTGATATTATGGGGACGAGAAAACAAAAAAAAATATTTTAACCTGTTAAATATAATTTGATGAGTCCAAAGTTAGAGAAAATGTGTTTTATAAACTAGATTTATCATGAGGTTTGAATGTCAAACAACCAACTTTAAACGCTGATAACTCCCTTGTATAATCTCAGTTTAGAACACGGGTGGGTTCGTTGCGTAGACCTCACATGATATTACAAAAAATATAATTTCATACAACAAAACATTTTTAGACCAACTTAATAGACAAACTTAATAATATAATTTAACAACATTTTCAAGATACTGCATAGACTAACTTAATAATAATAATACAACACAACATTTTTTTTGTGACTAAGGATCATTCAGATCAAATTCAATTTTTGTGATCTCTGGCCTGTTGTATCCACGTTATAATCGTGAAAATTTTGAGGATCGACATAAACATTTGGTTGGGTTTGATGGTTGCTTCCTCCAACTCTCCTGCTAGATGACAGTTGTGATGGAAGCGACTGATTACAACTGATACCAGGGGCGCAGGTTAGTTGTCCCAATTTTTAGCTCAGAAGTGTAAATATATACGTATTCGGGAGAAACTTTTATAGGTATTAAGTTCCGGCCTTCCTTGATATCTTTCCCAAAGTTTAGGGGTTTTTTTGTAAAAGTTTAAAACCTGTTTAAAAAAAATGCAGGCCGAATGAGTTGGGTTTTTTGGCCCAAATGATTTGGGTGAGCCAATTTGGGTCTTCTGTTTACTTTCAATGAAGGCCGATTACCAGACGACTCGTCCTTAGGGCTGAGAAGACGAGCACGAGGAAGCAGCACTACTAGACGACTCGTCTTAGGGATAAGACGAGCCGAGTACCGGACGATGAGCGCAGAGCATGAGCAGCAGCAGCCTCCAGGCTGAACGAGCACGACGAGGAGACTAGGGTATTGAAAATTTGAAAGGTAATATTTTATTCTCATAGTTAATCGTTTGTTCTTGTATTCTCATAATGGTGAAATTGGGTATTACTAGTGTTTTAAACCTTAATTGTATCATTTGGGGGTGATTATTGTTCAAGAATTCTAAATTAGGGTTTATAATTTAGATGCTCAATTGAATAAAATTTGGTATTTTTGGTCATTATTAGGTATGGGGAAGTTGAAAACTTTTGGTTCTTATTTCAAAAGAATAAATGATGAATAAGAGAATAAACGTCACAAAGCTGAAACAAGCTTGGTGATTTACATTGAAAGAGAAATTGTTGAAAAGTTTGATTCGGAATCCGTAATCGATGAATTCAAAGATCTTAAAGGTCGTTGAGCTCAACTGTAATTCTTTTTTCAGGTACACGTCCTTTTTTTTCTTTTAATTATTTCATCTTTGTTTAATTGTTAGTTAAAAAAATATCTAGTTTTTTATGTGTAAGAACGATCGTTTGTAAGATATTTAAAGTTTATATTGTTTGACCCGAAACGAACTGAATCGCTGACCCGAATATATAAGCCGAAACATAGCGATAGGAAAAATATTTTATGACTCCACCTCGGCCCCTCCATCGAAATCCTTCAAGCTTCGCCACTGACCGACACGAGTATGCCCTTTAGTACGACATCGGGTGCAAAATGGCGGTGTTACAACCTCTCCAACCGAAGGTATACGTCTATTTTCACGTGGTCGACCGACCTGTCTTTTATTCATGAGTGATGGTTGAATTGGAACATAATCATCTCGTATCTCCCATTTTGTTTGATCTGAAAGAGGAGTTACTATCCTTGATACATCCCCCGATAAAACTCTGTTGAAAACCAATTCAAATCCCAATGACTACAATCTGTTTGATTTAGATATATCGAAACACAAATTACAGAGAGTTGCCACTGTTTACATGTACAAGTTCGATTAACCAAATTGACTAGACCTTTTTTTCCCTCCATCATCAACCTCAAACTTGTCTTGATCAATACCAATAACTCTCCATGTCCCACTTTTTGAAATTCTTTTACAAATTTTACCCTGACCGTACGGGGTAAGTGGGTGTTGATTGTTAGCTATTAAAAAAAATGAAAAAACATAAATTAGTAACTAGCAAATATGTAAGAAAATATAGGTAGTTTTCACAAAAGATTTCAGTAACTTATTACCTCCAACCTATCGACGATTAAAGTACCATTTCTGTAAGCTTTCACGAAAGAATTCAATAAGTTTAATTATTGGTAGTTTTCGGGCATTAACCGACAAGGTGTTAATGAACTCTACACTGTTAGATTTCATCCAGAGCTGTGTGCTTTAGCCCATTTTTCAAAACCAATATTAACTAGAGTATTGTATATATTTGGCTACCAGCACATTGCAAGCACATACCCTCATTAAACTCGGAAATTCTGTAAGGTTTACAAGTCTTCCACCATAAACTTTCAAAAAAATTTTTGGAGCTAGCCTTTATGTGTAAGTTCATCATAAGATGCCGACAGCAGAGTCCGTGATAAGCATGTGGAAAGACGTCCCTAATTTCCTAAACAATTGATGCAGCCCTATCTGATATGATCGCCAAATTTGGATTTTCGCCAATACATTCCTTAAGTCTTGAAAAAAACCACGACCATGATTCACCACTATCAGTTTTACCAACACCGTATGCGATGGGCAGGATCTGATTGTTTCCATCCATGCCGACTGCCAGAAACATAGTGCCCAAAAACTTTCCTTTTAAATGTGCTCGATCTATAATTATTAATGGCCGAAACTTCGAATCTGTATAAATATATTTTTATTAGATTTTTTACAACAATGAAAAATAATTTAAACAAATAGAGTAATTTAAATAATATACTTACCGCCACACCAAGTGCAATAAATTTTTTTTCAAATCTTCCTGCTGTGTCCGTTAATATGTGGGTAACTGTACCCGGGTTTGTCTTTTTCAAATTATGACAGTAAACTGGGAGTCTGGCAAATGAATCCTCAGGGGAACCGTCAACAGTTCAAGCGCAAAAGATGTAAGGCCCCTCTTTCAGGAAAACCTCACTCATTGGATTTACTCATAAACATAGCCATTGATGCCGAATTATAACATTTAAAACATTCAAAACGCAGCGGAAACATTCTTCATTCAAGTACAAAACAACGGAAGTCTTAGCATTTAGAACATAAACATTGTCTTAACATAATTTAAAGTGGGATGTCAGTCTCATGCAGGATAGCCATCACGCCTTCGCACGACCCTTCCTCTTGTTACCTGAAATGTATACTAAAAGTCAGCTAACGCTAGTGAGTTCTAGTTTAAAACATTAGGTATAACGTTAGTCATTCATTCGTATCATTGGTTCATATATATGATATATATATATATATATCATTGTTTCAGTGAACATACATTGACTATACACGCAAATAGGTGCATATGCATTCATTGAACATTCATTAGTCATACACATAAGGGTGATCAACCCGTCATTGATTGCGTAAGTCACAAAGACAGACGCTCCGTCCTACCGTCGTAGGCCGTAATTCATACCGTGTCTATCGAAGTAGTCTGTCCTTCATTATCGTCCGGCAACCTTTGGTCGTCCGTCTACCGTGTCTACCGTCATAGTCCGTCCTTTCACCCGTCTGCCCGAAGGCATCCGTTTCCCATGCGAACTATTATTCATGCAACCGTTATACTTATCATTGATAAGGCATTTGCTTCGACCGTCCATTGATTACCTTTCATACGTCCTAGCTGATGAAGGAACGTATATGTCCCGGTTGCATGATAGTCACATGGTCGTCCGTCTACCGAAGTAACCGTTAGCTTCGTTTTTGTCCATAACGTATACATACATTCATAACATGCAATATATATAATTATAAAGCAAGATTTCATTCATTTACGTTATGCCATTCTTTCATTCATTCTTTGTAAACATACGTTTCATTCTTTGTTCATAATTCATTTTCATATATATATAAATATATATTTGTATATCACGTATGATCACATTGGCATTCATAGCATTTATTCATTTAGTGTATACACTTCAGCCCCAAAACATTTAAAATGATTTGCACATAACATAGAAGGAGGCACATAGAACTCACATGACGAGTGATTTCTGAATACACTTAGCTGGTTTAGGAGCGTCAGTTAAGGTCACACACAATCTGTGTAATCAAGTCATACGAGATAAGCTAATGAATTTAACCGACACTTAACATTTCTATTCCTAGAGTTAGGTGAACTAGACACATTAGTATCAAATCATTTGCCCGAAAACTCCATGTCCGAAATCTATTACAGTCGAAATCTATTTGGAACGGAAACTAATCACTTGGAAAAGTTCTTTACTCTCATATTCTTTTGCTCGAAAACTCCTTGACCAAAACCCCTTTTCGACCGAAATGTTCTGATCGAAATCTTAGATGTTCGAGACACTTTTCGACCGAAATGTTCTGATCGAAATCTTAGGTGTTCGAGACACTTTCTGACCGAAATGTTCTGATCGAAATCTTAGGTGTTCGAGACACTTTCCGACCGAAATGTTCTGATCGAAATCTTAGGTGTTCGAGACACTTTTCGACCGAAATGTTCTGATCGAAATCTTAGGTGTTCGAGACACTTTCCGACCGAAATGTTCTGATCGAAATCTTAGGTGTTCGAGACACTTTTCGACCGAAATGTTCGAAATCTTTTGTCTGAAATCATGCCGTCCGAAAATACTTTTCGACCGAAAAGAGTTTTCGGACCATTCATCCGACTTTTCGGACGATTCAACTGTTCTTGATCTTATTCTTCGTTTTTGATCCAAACTTCAATCTTTTTACGTCCAAAACTTGTATCTAGCTTCCATGAAGCTAGATACATGCTTTTTATGCGATTCCAAACATAAAAATGTCATCTTTTGATTCAAAACCCATTAGAACCCTAAATCCCATTTCTTAACTAAAAACTCAGATTCGAGCATGAATGTTACCTGTTTTCATTTCTTCTTTGTTGCTAAACGTTCCTGAGATAGAGAGCAACGATTCTCGAGCCTTTGAGCCGATTCCTTTACTTTCTCTCTCTAGACTCGATTCTCTCTTTCTCTCTCTAAGTTGTGCAAAATGGTGGAGTTGAGGGGAGGTTGGATGATGTAGCTGACTTGAGGGGCTCTCTTCCTTTGCTCGCGGCCCATGGGTCGACCCTAGGTCAAGCCCGTCTATTCCTTTTTACTTCGCGTTATTAGTCTCGAGCCCTAGTTCTTTTATTCGGTTTTTTACAAATTTAGGGATGTTACAAGTCTACCCTCCTTAAACAGGTTTCGCCCTCAAAACCTGTTATGCGTTAAACAGCTGAGGGTATTGTCCCCTCATTTCGTCCTCTTTTTCCCAAGTTGCTTCTGAACCCTTTATGTGTTTCCATTGCACTTTTACTAACGAAATTGACTTATTACGAAGTCGTTTTTCCGCTCGGTCAAGGATAGCTATTGGTTCTTCTACGTAGTTTAAGCTGTTATCTATCTCCTCGTCATATGGTATATGAGCTGTGTCGTCAGCTTGGCACTTGCATAAGTGCGACACGTGGAACGTACGGTGTATTCCACTAAACTCAACAGGTAGGTCGAGTCTGTAAGCAACTTGACCTACTCTCGCTAAAATCTTGAAAGGTCCGACAAACCTTGGACTTAGTTTGCCACGTTTTCTGAATCAGATGATTCCTTTCCATGGTGATACCTTTAACAGTACCATGTCCCCTACTTGAAACTCTAAATCCCTTCTTCTCTTATCCGCGTATGATTTTTGTCTGTCTTTTGCGGCTTTCATTCGAGCCTTGATTTGATCAAATTTCTCGGAAGTAGCTTTGACCACTTCGAGACTTGCAAAATCTTTTTGTCCAATTCCCCCCCCCCAACAAACCGGGGTCCTACATCTCCTCCTATACAACATTTCAAATGGCGGCATGCCAATAGTTGAGTGATAGCTGTTGTTATATGAAAATTCTGCCAATGGTAGATGGCTATCCCAACTTCCACCGAAATCAATGATATAAGCCCGGAGCATGTCCTCCAAGGTCTGAATGGTCCTTTCCGATTAACCATCTGTTTGAGGGTGGTAAACGGTGCTGATATTTAGTTTAGTACCCATCGAGTCATTGAATTTCTTCCAAAACCTTAATGTGAATAGAGTGTCCCTGTCTGACATGATCGTTAATGGCATACCATGTCTGCTTACGATTTCTTTGATGAATATCTCTGCTAATTTCTCAGACGAGGAAGCCTCGCGTATTGGTAAGAAGTGAGCACTTTTCGTCAATCGGTCGACGATCACCCAAATGGTATCATTGCCTTTAGCTGTTCGTGGTAGCTTGGTAACGAAGTCCATTATGATCTCTTCCCACTTCCATTCCGGTATCGACAAAGGTTGCATTTTATCGCATGGTTTATGGTGTTCGGCTTTAACCAGAGAACAAGTTAGGCACTTGCCCACATATTCGGTCACGTCGTTCTTCATGCCAGGCCACCGGTATTCTTTCTTTAGATCTTGGTACATTTTGTTCATCCCGGGATGGATAGAGTAGCGAGACTTATAGGCCTCATCAAGGATCTTGGCCCTAAGTTCACCAATCTTAGGTATCCACATCCGGCCAAAACTAGTTCGTACACCGTACACGTTGGTTGGTGAAAGAGTGAGCCACATACTTCACAGCCTGTTTAGGTCGACATTCACTTATGTTGATTACTCCATTCATCCTCTCAATCCATTCAAACGTAGCCACCGAATCCTTGTTCCAATCAAACTTGGGCGGGTCACCGTCCTTAAACCCCTTGTAGGTATACCCTTGGGTGTTCAGTACCACAGTAACCTCATCCCCATCACTATCATAAAATTTTTCCTCATGGTTCTTTTCTTCCTCTTCCTTTCTCTTCTTCAGTGCCTCAGATAACATATCAGGCAATACGTTCTTCAGAGTTAGTACAACCTCACAAGCAATAGCATCCCTAATTTAGGGTTCCAGTCATAGAGATCCTTCATTAACTTCACCCGGTGGAGTCACATTAATTCCATGCACACTCTCAGTACGTTCTTCGTGCACGCTTTCCTCATCATTACGTCTTTGGTTCAATGGTGGTCTACCAACTTGGCCAATGCGACCGCCTCAGCGTCCGGTTCCTCCTCTACGAGCCATAGCTTTATAGATTTCCTGATAAGTAAAAGGGTATACATCAATGTCAATCCTTCATATCATAGTTTTGAACAGTACGAGCAAGGTAAATTCTTAATTACAGTGACCGGTTTGTGATTAATAATTTGCTTTGCTTTTCGGGTTCGAAACTCTTCACATTAGTAGTGACAACGACATATAACGTTCTAAGTTAAGGAATATATTCCTATTTACAGGCATTAACTTTAGTACTTACTTACTATGCTGGCGTCGGCGTTGACTGACATCCATGTGTTGGTCTCATTATCAGCTTGAGTCTAGACATTTAGGGATGTCTGAATCTCTCAAACTATTGCTCTGATACCAACTTGTAAGGCCCCTCTTTCAGGAAAACCTCACTCATTGGATTTACTCATAAACATAGCCATTGATGCCGAATTATAACATTTAAAACATTCAAAACGCAGCGGAAACATTCATCATTCAAGTACAAAACAGCGAAAGTCTTAGCATTTAGAACATAAACATTGTCTTAACATAATTTAAAGTGGGATGTCAGTCTCATGCAGGATAGCCATCACGCCTTCGCACGACCCTTCCTCTTGTTACCTGAAATGTATACTAAAAGTCAGCTAACGCTAGTGAGTTCTAGTTTAAAACATTAGGTATAACGTTAGTCATTCATTCGTATCATTGGTTCATATATATGATATATATATATATATATATATATATCATTGTTTCAGTGAACATACATTGACTATACACGCAAATAGGTGCATATGCATTCATTGAACATTCATTAGTCATACACATAAGGGTGATCAACCTGTCATTGATTGCGTAAGTCACAAAGACAGACGCTCCGTCCTACCGTCGTAGGCCGTAATTCATACCGTGTCTATCGAAGTAGTCTGTCCTTCATTATCGTCCGGCAACCTTTGGTCGTCCGTCTACCGTGTCTACCGTCATAGTCCGTCCTTTCACCCGTCTGCCCGAAGGCATCCGTTTCCCATGCGAACTATTATTCATGCAACCGTTATACTTATCATTGATAAGGCATTTGCTTCGACCGTCCATTGATTACCTTTCATACGTCCTAGCTGATAAAGGAACGTATATGTCCCGGTTGCATGATAGTCACATGGTCGTCCGTCTACCGAAGTAGCCGTTAGCTTCGTTTTTGTCCATAACGTATACATACATTCATAACATGCAATATATATAATTATAAAGCAAGATTTCATTCATTTACGTTATGCCATTCTTTCATTCATTCTTTGTAAACATACATTTCATTCTTTGTTCATAATTCATTTTCATATATATATAAATATATATTTGTATATCACGTATGATCACATTGGCATTCATAGCATTTATTCATTTAGTGTATACACTTCAGCCCCAAAACATTTAAAATGATTTGCACATAACATAGAAGGGGGCACATAGAACTCACATGACGAGTGATTTCTGAATACACTTAGCTGGTTTAGGAGCGTCAGTTAAGGTCACACACAATCTGTGTAATCAAGTCATACGAGATAAGCTAATGAATTTAACCGACACTTAACATTTCTATTCCTAGAGTTAGGTGAACTAGACACATTAGTATCAAATCATTTGCCCGAAAACTCCATGTCCGAAATCTATTACAGTCGAAATCTATTTGGAACGGAAACTAATCACTTGGAAAAGTTCTTTACTCTCATATTCTTTTGCTTGAAAACTCCTTGACCAAAACCCCTTTTCGACCGAAATGTTCTGATCGAAATCTTAGATGTTCGAGACACTTTTCGACCGAAATGTTCTGATCGAAATCTTAGGTGTTCGAGACACTTTCCAACCGAAATGTTCAGATCGAAATCTTAGGTGTTCGAGACACTTTCCGACCGAAATGTTCTGATCGAAATCTTAGGTGTTCGAGACACTTTTCGACCGAAATGTTCTGATCGAAATCTTAGGTGTTCGAGACACTTTCCGACCGAAATGTTCTGATCGAAATCTTAGGTGTTCGAGACACTTTTCGACCGAAATGTTCGAAATCTTTTGTCTGAAATCATGCCGTCCGAAAATACTTTTCGACCGAAAAGAGTTTTCGGACCATTCATCCGACTTTTCGGACGATTCAACTGTTCTTGATCTTATTCTTCGTTTTTGATCCAAACTTCAATCTTTTTACGTCCAAAACTTGTATCTAGCTTCCATGAAGCTAGATACATGCTTTTTATGCGATTCCAAACATAAAAATGTCATCTTTTGATTCAAAACCCATTAGAACCCTAAATCCCATTTCTTAACTAAAAACTCAGATTCGAGCATGAATGTTACCTGTTTTCATTTCTTCTTTGTTGCTAAACGTTCCTGAGATAGAGAGCAACGATTCTCGAGCCTTTGAGCCGATTCCTTTACTTTCTCTCTCTAGACTCGATTCTCTCTTTCTCTCTCTAAGTTGTGCAAAATGGTGGAGTTGAGGGGAGGTTGGATGATGTAGCTGACTTGAGGGGCTCTCTTCCTTTGCTCGCGGCCCATGGGTCGACCCTAGGTCAAGCCCGTCTATTCCTTTTTACTTCGCGTTATTAGTCTCGAGCCCTAGTTCTTTTATTCGGTTTTTTACAAATTTAGGGATGTTACAAGTCTACCCTCCTTAAACAGGTTTCGCCCTCAAAACCTGTTATGCGTTAAACAGCTGAGGGTATTGTCCCCTCATTTCGTCCTCTTTTTCCCAAGTTGCTTCTGAACCCTTTATGTGTTTCCATTGCACTTTTACTAACGAAATTGACTTATTACGAAGTCGTTTTTCCGCTCGGTCAAGGATAGCTATTGGTTCTTCTACGTAGTTTAAGCTGTTATCTATCTCCTCGTCATATGGTATATGAGCTGTGTCGTCAGCTTGGCACTTACATAAGTGCGACACGTGGAACGTACGGTGTATTCCACTAAACTCAACAGGTAGGTCGAGTCTGTAAGCAACTTGACCTACTCTCGCTAAAATCTTGAAAGGTCCGACAAACCTTGGACTTAGTTTGCCACGTTTTCTGAATCAGATGATTCCTTTCCATGGTGATACCTTTAACAGTACCATGTCCCCTACTTGAAACTCTAAATCCCTTCTTCTCTTATCCGCGTATGATTTTTGTCTGTCTTTTGCGGCTTTCATTCGAGCCTTGATTTGATCAAATTTCTCGGAAGTAGCTTTGACCACTTCGAGACTTGCAAAATATTTTTGTCCAATTCCCCCCCCCCCAACAAACCGGGGTCCTACATCTCCTCCTATACAACATTTCAAATGGCGGCATGCCAATAGTTGAGTGATAGCTGTTGTTATATGAAAATTCTGCCAATGGTAGATGGCTATCCCAACTTCCACCGAAATCAATGATATAAGCCCGGAGCATGTCCTCCAAGGTCTGAATGGTCCTTTCCGATTGACCATCTGTTTGAGGGTGGTAAACGGTGCTGATATTTAGTTTAGTACCCATCGAGTCATTGAATTTCTTCCAAAACCTTAATGTGAATAGAGTGTCCCTGTCTGACATGATCGTTAATGGCATACCATGTCTGCTTACGATTTCTTTGATGAATATCTCTGCTAATTTCTCAGACGAGGAAGCCTCGCGTATTGGTAAGAAGTGAGCACTTTTCGTCAATCGGTCGACGATCACCCAAATGGTATCATTGCCTTTAGCTGTTCGTGGTAGCTTGGTAACGAAGTCCATTATGATCTCTTCCCACTTCCATTCAGGTATCGACAAAGGTTGCATTTTATCGCATGGTTTATGGTGTTCGGCTTTAACCAGAGAACAAGTTAGGCACTTGCCCACATATTCGGTCACGTCGTTCTTCATGCCAGGCCACCGGTATTCTTTCTTTAGATCTTGGTACATTTTGTTCATCCCGGGGTGGATAGAGTAGCGAGACTTATGGGCCTCATCAAGGATCTTGGCCCTAAGTTCACCAATCTTAGGTATCCACATCCGGCCAAAACTAGTTCGTACACCGTACACGTTGGTTGGTGAAAGAGTGAGCCACATACTTCACAGCCTGTTTAGGTCGACATTCGCTTATGTTGATTACTCCATTCATCCTCTCAATCCATTCAAACGTAGCCACCGAATCCTTGTTCCAATCAAACTTGGGCGGGTCACCGTCCTTAAACCCCTTGTAGGTATACCCTTGGGTGTTCAGTACCACAGTAACCTCATCCCCATCACTATCATAAAATTTTTCCTCATGGTTCTTTTCTTCCTCTTCCTTTCTCTTCTTCAGTGCCTCAGATAACATATCAGGCAATACGTTCTTCAGAGTTAATACAACCTCACAAGCAATAGCATCCCTAATTTAGGGTTCCAGTCATAGAGATCCTTCATTAACTTCACCCGGTGGAGTCACATTAATTCCATGCACACTCTCAGTACGTTCTTCGTGCACGCTTTTCTCATCATTACGTCTTTGGTTCAATGGTGGTCTACCAACTTGGCCAATGCGACCGCCTCAGCGTCCGGTTCCTCCTCTACGAGCCATAGCTTTATAGATTTCCTGATAAGTAAAAGGGTATACATCAATGTCAATCCTTCATATCATAGTTTTGAACAGTACGAGCAAGGTAAATTCTTAATTACAGTGACCGGTTTGTGATTAATAATTTGCTTTGCTTTTCGGGTTCGAAACTCTTCACATTAGTAGTGACAACGACATATAACGTTCTAAGTTAAGGAATATATTCCTATTTACAGGCATTAACTTTAGTACTTACTTACTATGCTGGCGTCGGCGTTGGCTACCCAGACTGACATCCATGTGTTGGTCCCATTATCAGCTTGAGTCCAGACATTTAGGGATGTCTGAATCTCTCAAACTATTGCTCTGATACCAACTTGTAAGGCCCCTCTTTCAGGAAAACATCACTCATTGGATTTACTCATAAACATAGCCATTGATGCCGAATTATAACATTTAAAACATTCAAAACGCAGCGGAAACATTCATCATTCAAGTACAAAACAGCGAAAGTCTTAGCATTTAGAACATAAACATTGTCTTAACATAATTTAAAGTGGGATGTCAGTCTCATGCAGGATAGCCATCACGCCTTCGCACGACCCTTCCTCTTGTTACCTGAAATGTATACTAAAAGTCAGCTAACGCTAGTGAGTTCTAGTTTAAAACATTAGGTATAACGTTAGTCATTCATTCGTATCATTGGTTCATATATATGATATATATATATATATCATTGTTTCAGTGAACATACATTGACTATACACGCAAATAGGTGCATATGCATTCATTGAACATTCATTAGTCATACACATAAGGGTGATCAACCCGTCATTGATTGCGTAAGTCACAAAGACAGACGCTCCGTCCTACCGTCGTAGGCCGTAATTCATACCGTGTCTATCGAAGTAGTCTGTCCTTCATTATCGTCCGGCAACCTTTGGTCGTCCGTCTACCGTGTCTACCGTCATAGTCCGTCCTTTCACCCGTCTGCCCGAAGGCATCCGTTTCCCATGCGAACTATTATTCATGCAACCGTTATACTTATCATTGATAAGGCATTTGCTTCGACCGTCCATTGATTACCTTTCATACGTCCTAGCTGATGAAGGAACGTATATGTCCCGGTTGCATGATAATCACATGGTCGTCCGTCTACCGAAGTAGCCGTTAGCTTCGTTTTTGTCCATAACGTATACATACATTCATAACATGCAATATATATAATTATAAAGCAAGATTTCATTCATTTACGTTATGCCATTCTTTCATTCATTCTTTGTAAACATACGTTTCATTCTTTGTTCATAATTCATTTTCATATATATATAAATATATATTTGTATATCACGTATGATCACATTGGCATTCATAGCATTTATTCATTTACTGTATACACTTCAGCCCCAAAACATTTAAAATGATTTGCACATAACATAGAAGGGGGCACATAGAACTCACATGACGAGTGATTTCTGAATACACTTAGCTGGTTTAGGAGCGTCAGTTAAGGTCACACACAATCTGTCTAATCAAGTCATACGAGATAAGCTAATGAATTTAACCGACACTTAACATTTCTATTCCTAGAGTTAGGTGAACTAGACACATTAGTATCAAATCATTTGCCCGAAAACTCCATGTCCGAAATCTATTACAGTCGAAATCTATTTGGAACGGAAACTAATCACTTGGAAAAGTTCTTTACTCTCATATTCTTTTGCTCGAAAACTCCTTGACCAAAACCCCTTTTCGACCGAAATGTTCTGATCGAAATCTTAGATGTTCGAGACACTTTTCGACCGAAATGTTCTGATTGAAATCTTAGGTGTTCGAGACACTTTCCGACCGAAATGTTGAGATCGAAATCTTAGGTGTTCGAGACACTTTCCGACCGAAATGTTCTGATCGAAATCTTAGGTGTTCGAGACACTTTCCGACCGAAATGTTCTGATCGAAATCTTAGGTGTTCGAGACACTTTTCAACCGAAATGTTCTGATCGAAATCTTAGGTGTTCGAGACGCTTTCCGACCGAAATGTTCTTATCGAAATCTTAGGTGTTCGAGACACTTTTCGACCGAAATGTTCGAAATCTTTTGTCTGAAATCATGCCGTCTGAAAATACTTTTCGGACGAAAAGAGTTTTCGGACCATTCATCTGACTTTTCGGACGATTCATCTGTTCTTGATCTTATTCTTCGTTTTTGATCCAAACTTCAATCTTTTTACGTCCAAAACTTGTATCTAGCTTCCATGAAGCTAGATACATGCTTTTTATGCGATTCCATACGTAAAAATGTCATCTTTTGATTCAAAACCCATTAGAACCCTAAAACCCATTTCTTAACTAAAAACTCAGATTCGAGCATGAATGTTACATGTTTTCGTTTCTTCTTTGTTGCTAAACGTTCCTGAGATAGAGAGCAACGATTCCCGAGCCTTTAAGTCGATTCCTTTACTTTCTCTCTAGACCCGGTTCTCTCTTTCTCTCTCTAAGTTGTGCAAAATGGTGGAGTTGAGGGAGGTTGTGATGATGTAGCTGACTTGAGGGGCTCTCTTCCTTTGCTCGCGGCCCATGGGCCGGCCCTAGGTCAAGCCCGTCTATTCCTTTTTTACTTCGCGTTATTAGTCTCGACCCCTAGTTCTTTTATTCGGTTTTTTATAAATTTAGGGATGTTACAAAAGATTTTGCTCTCCAACCTTGAGAATAAGATATATCGATTTTGTATTTCTCTTTAATATATGTAACGATATCTTTCGGCCGGTATATCCTCCCCTATCTTTGAATTAATCTTTTATCAAGTGACCCATGACCTTTTTTTTTGCTTGACGGATATGAGGATACATCTGAGTCCTTGAACATGTGTGTTGATCTTTAAAATATCCCACTTGGAAAACGTCAGTGTTTTCAATCACATACGCCCTTATACGCCACTCGCAACCATCACTAAGACATGAAGCCTCGAATCTGGTTTTTGAAGATCTCTCAACTTTATATTCAAAACATTTAGTAATGCAAATCTTATCAGGTGCGAGTTTTAATTCTTCTTTGCTTTTAAAAATATGACTCTCGGAAAAATGTGAAGAGTGTGAGTTATGAAATTTTACTTCGTTAATTGTACGATCAATCAATGACTCGGGCATCGACCAAAAAAGGTTAGGTGGAACATTAGACTCGGAAGAAGACACTCAAACTCATGTTCATATTTATTTAATGACGGAATAGCTGAACTACTACCCACACCAGATTCTTCAGTAACATATAAAGACAACATTTGATTTGGGTCATTTAAAACAACATTTAAAAAATAAAACATCACTATCATCCAATATATCATTGAATGTGTGTAAGTAGACATTTTATAAGAAAAACGAATTCCATTGCTAAACCCAAATTTTTCACAAATAAGATTTTTCAATCCCACGTAACTAATATTACTAGGTACACAAAAAACACGACGAAAACATTTTTTTTGGACAGGAACGTACTCCTCAACACCGTTAACAAAGTCTCATTTTCCACCGATACATAAAATAATATTACAAGACATTACTTAAAAATAAGTTATAATTTGGTGAGATTTTTTAGAGGATAAGTGGATGGATAAAAGGATGAAGTTTGATAAGAAATCTTAAAAATAAGTAGATGGATAAGTGGGTGGAAAGTGAAAGGAGTTTAAAATAAGTTGTAATTTAATGAGGTTTATGAGAGAAGTTTGATGGTAAAATATATGGATAAGTGAATGAAGTTTGTTGGTGGAGAAAAATGAATAATACGGAGGGGTATAAATATTTGTTTGAAAATAATATTTAATTAAAATTCGTTTAATTTGAAAAAAAATTATAAATAATTATTATATAAAAAATTCGGGAAAATAAAAATTAGATTATAGTTTTAAAAAAATGGCGAAAAATTGCCATATTTTTTCGCCTCAGCGAAATGTATATTACTTTTTTTTAGCGAAAAATTAGAAAATTCTCACCGATTTTTTAAATTTTTGGCGAAAAATTGCCATATTTTTTCGCAAAGAGCGAAAAATTGCCCTAATTTTTCGCTATTTTGACCAATGACACCCTCTGATTGGTGGAATATTTTGATAAAATTCAAATTCAATGGCTATTTTGGTAATACATCTTTGGTCAAATGTTCAATTTGATGATTTTCTCTTTTCTTTTCCTGCCAACACATCGTTTTTCAAACACTTTTATATTTATAAAAATAAATGTTATGTTGTCGGGTTCTCATTTGCCCATAAGCATTGGTCTCCATACACTATGAAGCGATGGAGATGCTTTTAGTGTTTTATTAAAGGAATACATATCTTGGTAGGGGACGGATGGATGAACGAGTGTGAATATGTACTCATTTATTTTATTTGTGTACTAGGTTAAAACCCATGTTTTATATGAAACCCATGTTTTATATGGGTTGAATAAATACAAGTTATTATAAAATAGTATTTTCTATGAAGATTTGTATGTTTGGTGTTATTAGTCATATGTGAAATAAGAAATAATTGAAATTTTCTTATGATTTAACCATTTTTAATAAAATATTAGAGTATATGTTGGATATTTAATTGTTTAACATCATCATTATTTAATATGAGATAAATGCGAAAAACAAAAATCTAGATTTCATTAGAAGTCGACACGTAGCAAGTATGGTTATTCATTTATTATAATATAGGTTAGAAACAATGTATATTATACAGGGTGAATAAATGCAGTGTTATATATACTTAGTAATAAATATATAATATTACATATTTTTGACATATTACATAATTTTATAATACAAATTTTAGAAACGTTATATAGTTATTTTTTAAAAATATTTTATAAAAAGAATGAAAAAAATGTTCAAACTATAAAAATGTTTTATGAACAAACCTATTTTTTACTTAAAAATGTTTTATAAAATTAGTTATAAAAATCATTATTATTTAACATGAGAGAGATGTGGGAAACAAAATATTAATTTTTTTTATAGAAACTTGTATTATTAAATAGGAGAGAGAGGCGGGAAAAAAATGTTGAGGATGAACATGATAATGACGTGTGACACCCCAAAACCTTTATTTATTAGTATGTATAGATTTATCTAAAATTGTAACATGACTATTAATTTGATATAATGTGCATTTATAGAAGATAAACATCTTCACACGTGTAGATTGACTATAATTCTTTGATCTATATGTGTGTACGAAACTTGTAACGAAAAACAACGATAAGAGAAAGTAGGGGAGATAAAGAGTAAATTATACAGATTGTCCTTTAATTATACTATATAAATTACAGTCTATGTCCTTTGACTTCGTTAAGTACACCACAAGCCCTTTTTTATATATTTTTACACATCCTATGTCATTTACACTAACTAGTGTTAATTTTTTTTTAAGTTTTGGCATGTACAAGGCACATAAGAATATAATGGTCTTTTAACCCATTAAAGGACAATTTATGTAATAATATATATTAAACACATTTATTCCCACCCCATTTTGTTCCCTCAAGAGTGGGTCGGCGACCACCAACACCACCATCAGCGAGCTCCACCATGACCACCATCGGCTTCTTCTTTAGACGTCGTCACCACCACCGTCTTCCTCACACCCCACCTGGTTTATTGGAGGAAACCATTGCCGGCAGCGCCCGGTTTGACACACCCCACTGCCACCGTCTTCCTCACACCCCAGTTATTACTTGTGGGCCTAAAACAGTTGCTTTAGTTACTTATACTGTAGAACCATCCCTGACAAACCAAACCCGTGAATTTCATGTCAGGTTCACGCCTCACACTCCTAGTGATGATAAGTTACCATAAAGCTAGATACACTTAGTTGGTGAAATATTAAGGAATTTCGATGATAAGTAACCACAAAGTTAAATAAGTTGAGATGGTAAAATATTGATAACTAATGCTGATACGTAACCACAAAGTTAAACAAGATTACTTGGCTATATACTTATGCAAGGTGGGATTTAATGTAGGCAATGGATTGGTGAAATCTTGATGGAAGAATTAACGCATGGGAATAGTACTTACTCCACTCAAAGTCTGCCATCTCATGCTTTCATTTTTTCTTTTTTCTTTTTTTTTCCTTTTTATTTTCACCCGTATATAATATAAGCTTTTAACCAGTTTAAATTTCTATTAGTTTTTATACGCTTTTAACCCGTTTAAATTTCTATTAGTTTTGTTTTCTTTTAATAACTTTCGTTCGTTAACTAATTTCAAATAATAGAGTGCGAGACTGTTTTTTGTTTTTTTTCAACGTTTCGATATAATTTTTTTTTTTTTTTTGAAAACGAGGTTTTATTTAAAATCAAGTTTTTGTTTTGTATTGTAGCCTATATCGAGTGCTACCGTGACGAGCCGAACCTATATTATTGCCGGAATTAGTATTATCGGAACCGGTCTCGGTATTCGTTTTATGGTTTTCAACAACCTTAATCGATAATATTTTATATTTTTTTCCTTTTCTATTATTTAGTTTTATGTTTTTTTTATTAACATTATTTTTACCCTTACGCTTACATTTTTATTTAAATTTTATTAACGCGAAACGCTGATAAAACAAACTAGTTAGATATTTATGCAACTATGTTCAATTTTGCAAATAAGCGTGTCACTGGAAAGTAGAGTTTTAGATTTTGTAAGTTTAAGGCACAAAGTTGAATTATAGGCTATTTAGCTTTTAAAACACTAAAAAACTCGTTCGACATCTTTTCTTACCGACTCATGCTATATACGGAATCGGAACTACTTGACGATGATGGGGGAAGAATAACATTGCGTCTCATTTTGTTGAAAAAAAAATGATGTTAGAAGTAGTAGAATGATGGAATGAAAATGGTGTAAAAATTAGACCGAATAGTATTGTTTTTATAGTGATAAAATAATTAATTTTTTTTTAAATTTCCCAACGGCCCCTCACTCCAACGGTCACATTCCTCACGGATTCACCAACCCGTCATTTAAACCCGAGCCCCAACCCGAGTATGTTGCGACGGTGTCGCCGCTTACCCGATCAAAACCGAGACCCAACCCGAGTCCCACCCCCTCCACCCACACATCCTGTCAGTGTTGTAAAAATTGGGCCTAGGCAGGACCTAGACGCTAGGCGACCATTTAACTTGTAATTTTGAGCTAGGCGGACAATTAATCGGAATCAGTCCTAGGCGGGTCTAGGCGGGGCTAGGCGGCCAGATTCCGGCAAAAATTCCGGCAAAAACCTGAAATTTTTGGCCAAGTTCCGGCGAAAACCTAGAATTTTTCGGCAAAACCTTAGATTTTCCAGCCAAACCCTTCCAATTCCAGCCAAATATGTGTATAAATATTTAAAAATGAACATTTTTATAAAAATTACATATAATTATGTGTGTGTATATAAAAAACTGAAAATTACATATAAAAATTCTAATCCGATTAATCCTGCCTAGGCCCCGATTAATCCCGCCTAGGCCCCACCGCCCGCCTAGCGCCTAGCGATTTTTCCATGCATCCCGTAAATTCTCTCTCTAAAAAGTTGGACAAGAGTAAGATAAGAAATGGAGTGAAAAAAATCCAATTAAATACAAACACCACATATTAATACACAAACTTGAATGCTTACGATATGCATCAAGTTACCAAGATATAAAACTAAAAAACTCTTTTCTTCACCACATTGCATCTAAACTTTCTAAGTTCTTGAATAATTAGGGTTCTTGACTGTTTACACGACTTCGAAGTTCAAGCATTTCTTGATGGTTGGGGTCAAAAGATAGGGCGGCCCGACAGTCCCGCATGGCACCCGAAACATCCCCAATATGTTCATTAAACGCTGCCCGTAAATGCAATAAATGCAGGTCTGCTTTGAATGCAATTGCCTTTGATAGCTCCGCTATCGCTTCTTTCTCGTGATTGTCCATCAAGACTGAAACTTGACCACAACCCAATTAGCGGCAACCCCCTAAACCCTATACCCTAAGCCCCACAAGGTATAAATAAAATCTTTCAAATATTTACGGATGAATTCGTGGTTTTGAGTAATGTTTCATCTCTAACCGGCGCCAAGACTAAAAGTTAGTTATAAAACCTCCTTAACCATTCTATAACGAAAGAGAGATTATTACGCAAGTAATATGGTATATCTATTCATATTTCACATAGTACTTATTTAAATGAAAGAGACAAACTGAGTGGATCAAGTGGATCAGGTAATATGCCAAAACAGGTCAGTTGGGTTGTGTTGACCTGTAACACTTTTTGTTAGAAAGATTAAGTTTTTAATAGATAACTTGGTCAATGATGATTACAAACACTATATTATTCAAACAAGAACTATTTTTTTAACAAAATGGTTTATGAGGCCTTGTGCATTCAATATACATTTTGGATAACTTTGAACACATTTGACATTTTCCTTTTAGGCTGACTTTTTTATTATTATTTTTTATTATTTTTACCTGAACAGAACTGATATAAACAGGAGCTAACTAACCTGCTGCGCGATATCTGTAAGGATAAACCCGAAGAGGATCCAAACGTGTGACCATTTCAAGATCCATCTTTGTCTGTTCACGTTCGCCATACTCTGATCTTTTTTCATAAGCAGATGCATTATTCCGCGCCTTCTCAATTAATTTTGTCATTTCCTCATAAGCAGCAACTTTGTCATTTTTTAAATAATGTACACGAGCAAGTCCCTGGCGGGCCCTTGTGTGCCTTATTTTAAGGGCATTAATGTAGCAATCGGCTGCAAGGTCTAGTTTCCCAGAATCTACATAAACACTTCCAAGATTGTTCAATGCCTGCCACAGTTTTAAGTATCAGTGAAGAATTCAAATTGCCAGTGTTTGACTACTTGTCAAATGTCACGAAAAAGGGTTTGTTTCCAATGAAAAGTAATTAAAAAAGGGGGAGATGAAAAGATAAAAAGGACAATCTTTAAAAAAGATATTTTTCGATTAACCTTTATGTTTGATTACTATGTTTAAAAAAGATATCTTTTGGCACCTTTGACTACTATGTTTGAATAGTCGTCAAATGTCAAAGTTCATTTTAATTAACGTGCTAATTGAAGCAACTCAAAAGGGATTTTATACATTTGAATACACTTCAGATCACTTTCAACACCCGTTTAACCCGTTAGAGATAAAGCATAACCCAAATTGACCCATATAGGTAAACGGGTCAAAATTGCTACCTCCACTTTTCATAAGAAGAAATCACGGGACAACCTTAAGTTTTTGTAACTTGGAGAAATTTAAGGATAAAGATTGTTCAAACCTGGCCTTTGCGAAGCCTATCAGAAGGGCATTTAAGGGCATCTTGAAGAAGTGCTACAACCATTGAAGAACAAGTAGGATCTTGACTAGAATCTGCCAAAGCATATGCTTTTAGAAAGAAGGCCTCAAAAGATCTATTCAACCGAATAGACTCTTCGGCCTTTTTCAACCCTTCATCACAATGGCCCATATCATATAATATCCAACCCTCATAAACTAAACGTTCATGTTCACTTGATGAATGCTGGCGGGCCAATTGTAAACTCCGCATCGCTGCTTCCGCACAATTTAACCTGAAATAAGTATTGATCGGCAATCTTCAAGGTTAACTAAGCAATCTAACGAGTGTACCCGGTGCTTGACTTAGCTCCCGCATTTGCGCAGGGTCTGGGGAGAGGCCGGATCGCTTAGCGATCTGATGTACGCAACCTTACCCTACACTTTATGCAGGAGGCTGTTTCCACGGCTCGAATCCGTGCCCTCAAGGTCACAAAGTAGCAACTTTACCAGTTGCTCCAAGGCCCGCTCTCTAACAAGCAATCTAATAAGTACCACGGTTGTTTTGGTGATTATGGCATCACGTTACCTATGTAATGCATTACCTATATGTAAAAATGGAAAAAATGTTTGCGGGTCAACCCATCTTAACCTGACCCGGTTTGACACACGGAAAACTACCAACTTCGACCTGTTCTTTACACAACCCTCCCATTTCCCCACCTCTACTTCTTGGTGTTAACATTACCAGCTCTATTTTAATTTCAAGATTTGGTATTTACAACTATATTTTTATTTCAAGATTTAATTTTAGTTTGTAAATGTCAAAAAACATAAATAAGAATAATATAATACCTGAGTAGAAGCAAAGACTGTCTAAAGTATAACACTCCTTTAGCCGTTTCAGACTCCAGCATTTGATATATTACAGAAAGTGACCCAATGTCATCAACAGCAGACCACCGATCATACAACTGTAGCCAACAATCTGCAGCTGTCCAACTTACAACATGCTCACGAACTAAAGTTTGAAATTGTGTTGTGGGTACCCGCCCTTCAAACATCCGATAATCAGGACAAATGGTAAGAATCGCCTGAACATCACAAATTGCAGATTGATAATCTTCAAGAACTAAATAAAAACAAAACCTCAATTCCAAACATTCAACTGCGAGTTTAAAACCAAGAATCTTGCTGATTTCTGCCATTGAATCTTGAACATTTTGTTTTTTCATTAAAGAAGCTGCTCGGTACATATACGGGTATGTTAAAGTAGGATCCAATTCTGTTGCTTTTTCAAGATCTTCCCATCTTTTTTCAAAATTTTCACAGTATAAGGATCGTTCTTGATACATCCACCCCATAGGAGTGTAATTTGAAATAACCGAGCTGAGTTTCTTGAAAGACTCGAGCTTTTCGCCGTTAATTTGACCAATTCGAGTCAAACCTATGACAGAATAAACGTGCCCTTCGGTCAATGCAGCCTCAAAGAACCTTTCAGCCTCCTTATATTCTTTCTTGAGTAATTTCACACATCCTAACATATGATATGCAACCATTTTTTGTCGACTGTTTTCCGCTGAGTCCACTAATTGTTCCAAAAAAAGGGCAGCTTTATCGGATCCCGGATCAAGATCCATAGCAACTTGGCTTAATAAACAGTAGAGTGAAAATGAAGCGGACCCCACCATAATCGATCTATGCAGACTGTTGACACTAGTCAACAAATCAACAACCTGTTCATCATTTAGAGAATCCGGGAGTTCTTGAAGGAAAACCTGCAAACAAGACGCAGCAAGAACCGGATAATTCTCTTCTAGAGCATATTCCATAAGTTCAACCGCGTCGTTTCTTGATAAAATGAATGTTGCAAGTTTCCTATCACAAGAATCTTTAAGATTCTCACAACAAAATTTACTTGAAAACACCATGATTTCTAGTAAAAGATCCGTTGGTAAATCAGGTAATATCCCTGTTGAGCTGAATTCACTAATTACCTTCATACCCGTTGGTGAAATGTCGTTTTTTGACAAATCTATGACCTCTGAAACCGATTCTATAAAAAACCCGTTAAGCATAGAATGAAATGGAGCTGAAAGGCCTGCAATTTTTTGTCTATCACACAATATGTTTTCATCCCCAATTTGAAACGAAACCGTTCCTGATAAATAATTCTTTTGATTCGTCATTGCACCATCAAGAAAACTAGTGTTTACTACAGACGGGAGCTCAGAACCAATGTCTATCAATTCAAACTCTTTTGCACATTTACCACACGGAGAGAGTAAATCCGATACAAGTTCTTCTCCTCGTTTTTCATATTTTAACCATGCCCCAAAAACGAGTCGTTCATGAACCGTACTTGCTTTGAGCCAAGCCAACCTAAGACTTCTTCTCATTAATTTAGTGTCACCGAGGCCTTTAAAGACTTGAAACCGTAATAAATACAGGTTTGGACGCTCATGTGGAGGGCATGATTCGAGTTCTTTGTGGATTTGGGCTAAAACTTCTACATAATCAACAGGTCTAAACAATGGTAGAATCAATGGGTCAGGGACTTTGATTAAAGATTCTCTGCAAATAACATAGGTAAACACAGTTAAAAGAGTGAATATATGCATCTATCTATAATCAGGGGGCGTTTGGATGTGTGTTTTAAAAGTGATTATGTGGATACCACTATTCAAAATTAAGCATAAAATTTTCAAAAGTAAGCATAATCGGCTTTGATAAGATATGATGGTGGATATGGTATATGGATGTGTTTCTGCTACTTAAGTTGCATTGATCATCTTTGATCCGCTGAATGTTTGCACATTCTAACTAATTAAGTAATCGATAAAATAATGGTAACATAAGCATGTAGGCAGGGATGGAAAAAAAACTCAAACCCGATGAGAAAACCCGAAGCATTGGGACGCTTATTCGCCTATTCGGGTATGGGATCAGTTTTAGAAATTTTCACGGGTTTGGAAGGGTATAGGATTAGGTCATACCCGCCAAATTACCTAAACCCGTTTACCTAAATATATTCATGTATTATATAATCTAATCTAAAAGTATAATAAATAGTTCACGTATAAAGATGAACCCGATGGGTATTGAGTAGCGAGTACCTGATGGGTATGAGACCGGGTAGGGACACAATTTTATAATAAGGTATGAGACCGGGATTACCAAAACCCGACCATTTGCCATCCTTACATATGGTAGAAATAAAAACCATTAAATAATTAGGAAACATACTATTTTCGTCCAATCACTTTGATCATGGAGCAAATGAGGGGGAAGAGAGTGATTCATGGTGCAGAAGAGACATAATTGTCTAAGATCACAACCATCCATTGAAATATGATCCAAGGGCCAAAAGTGGTTCCTTTGGTTCCTAATTATTGAATGGTTCTCATTTGAACCTCCCACCATAAGCATATATATGTAACTTTACTCTACCTTTAATTTTAAGTTTTCTAGGAGCTAGTATAAAACTCATTATTTGATCCCTAAATGATCACATAAATGTAAGAACATTATCTGTAGGTTACAAGAACACTATCAAACCAGATAATCACTTTAAAAACACACATCCAAACACCACATAAAAGTTGGACGTGTTTCCATTTTTTCGACTACAAATGATCACTTATGATATAGCTAACGTCAGGATAGCATAAGAGTACATAACTAAATTCATTCTACCCTTAAATGACAATTACTTGTGACTAGGATCAAAACGTGAGTATTAGACCCCTAAACAATGAGATAATCATATGCAAGAATAGTTTATCCAAACACTGAATATCATTACTCAGATAATAAGTTTCAAAACACACCAAACACCCTTTAAAAATTAGCAAATGATAATCTTACAATGAAGCACGAGAGTGAGGCGAAACTTTTGAAAGCTTTCCTCTTTCAACTTGCAGCCATGATTGTGGATTCAGAGCATTGAGATGTGTTTCTTTACAAGATTCAGATGGAAAGAATGTCCTCATGGGGCATAACAGATGAAAAATATCCCAAATCTCCACAATATCAAAATTAGGGTTATTTGAGGCAAATTCTGCAACTTGAATGAACCAAGAAGATTTAAAAGCCCAAAACCCCCAACTTTGAAAATGGGTTCTCTTGACTTGATAATGAAAAGTAACCCAGATCTCCACAATATCCAAATTAGGGTTTTTTGAGGCAAATATTGCAACTTGAATGAATCAAGAACATTTAAAAGCTCAAAAATCCCAATTTGAAAATGGATTCTCTTATCTTGATGATAAGAATATCCCAGATCACCACAATAGCACAATAGGGTTTTGAGGGATAATTCTTCAAAATTGGATGAATTATTAACAATCAGACCCTCAAAAATCCCCAATTTTGTAGTGGGTTCTCTAAATTTGATGATGATCAGAGCTTTTTCTTTGAAGGGTTAGAGAAAACTATACCAAAATCAGTGATTTATGCTTCGTTAAAAAGAACCAGAAATCACCAAAACCCCTAAATAATTACACAAGATCTCTGCCAAAAATAAACCAAAACCACATTAAACTCACCAAATCTTTTAAACTAATAACACACAATCAACAAAAAAGTAAGAAATAGAGAGATAGGGTTACTAACCTTTCTTGAAAATAAAGAAAGATCCACAGTAAAGATACAAACTTTCTTCACCAAATAAATGGATTATTAAAAAACAAAACAAACCCACTAATCTAGTGATTTGAATGAACAAATCCCACAAGAACAAAAGTGTAGGAATCTGAAGAAAAATTCAATTTTTTTGTTTGGTAAAATGAAAAGTTTCCCCTTTTTCTGTGTTCTATTCAATTACCCATTTCCTCTTTTTGCCGTTGGAAAACATAAAGATTGGGGGAATATTGAAGATAACAAGAATTTATTGGTGCCAGCAAAGAGTACAGGTGTTGGTGCATGTTGTACAACTTAAAGATAGCAAGCAAGATGGGTTTGTGGATGACAGAACTGCTTTTCTTTCAAAGAACAATCTACAGTTAAAAAAATCACATAGAAGTGAGGAGTGACTGGTGGGGTACAATGTATTGCTTCTAATCCTTCTAACCAAACTACCCTCTTAAATTACACCAATCATAAGATGTCACATCAATTAGTTAAAGTACTCTTCTAAAGTACCTTTTATGGTGGAAGTGGTACCCTTCAAGTACCCTTCAACCCTCTTATTTAAAAAAAAATTAAAATTAAAACAAATAAAATTAATAAACTAAAACTTTAATTAATCAATTAAAAATACATAATAAATTAAAAGACAATAAATAAAAATACATAACAACAAATAAAAATTTATCTACTCGTCGTCTTCGTCCAAATACGGGGTGTTTCTCGTAATATGTTCCACGAGATCAAATCTAAGACTAGTATGTGTAGCTACATCGTGCAACTCTGAAAGGACGTTATCGTCAATAACTGGTTCGACTGGAGGATCCCGTATGTAGACAAGTGATATTGCGTTCTCGTCATCCTTTAAGATCATATTGTGCAATATCATGCACGTATATACCTCGTTCCTAATCTTCGTCAATTTTAAATGCTGGTTTGGTCGACGAAATATACCCCATTTCCCTTTTAACACACCGAAAGCTCTCTCGACGTCTTTTCTTGCCGACTCGTGCACCTTCTTGAATGCTTTTTCGTTGGGGATTGTTGGATATGGAAACGATTTAACAAACGTAGACCAAGTAGGGTATATCTCATCCGTAAGATAGTATCCACGTTTGTATAGTCGTCCATTAACTATAAATGGACACTTAGGTGCGGTTCCAAGCTCCTCATTGGTAAAAAGTGACGATTGTTGGAGAACATTTATGGCGTTGTTAGAGTCGGGTGAACCACAAAACGCATGCCAAAACCATAAATCATTTGAAGCCACCGCTTCTAACATGATCGTCGGGTATTGGTGATCGCCTCTCATATATTGTCCGCGCAAACTTGTCGGACAATTTCACCAAACAAAATGTGTACAATCGATGCTACCCGACCATACCCGGAATACCATTTTTATTTCATGCGCGTTGTACAAAAGTGTAATGTCATGGCTTGTCGGTCTGCGTAAGAACTATTTGCCGTATATTTGAATTATGGCTTTACAAAAATTCTCTAGACATTCAGTTGAGGTTCTCCTAGCCATACTTAAATAGTCGTCGAATTCGTCGGGAGGATTACCGGTTCCGAGTTGTTTAATCGCCGATGTGCATTTTTGTAGCGCCGTGAAACTCTTCTTCTTTCTAGCGTCTTCACCCTCTTGAAAATATTCAAACCTAGCCTATACGTCGCCAACTATTTTAATAACCTCTTCGACATCTGAAATCTATCTCGAAACGTCGCTTCCCCGTGTGTTGGGTTTTCGTCGAAATAATCTCTTTTTAGAATCTCTAGAGCATGTTCATGATCACGCTGTACATACGTCCTTGATGATGTAGTTGTGCCTTCCTCTTCGGCTTGGGCGACAATATCACATACGAATTGCATACTATCACCGCCGAACACAAAGTCGAGTGATTCGTCCGATGATCCGGTGGGTAGTATAACATACGATTCATATTTTGGTTGGGTAGATACAAAAGTAATGGTATATTTAGAAAGAATATATTTTGGTTGAGTGGGTAGTATAAAATGATTGGGTATTTATAGGGGTAAATTTTTTTTTAAATGGTTATATAGCCGTTCAACGGCTATATTTTGACTAGTCCATCGGGTAAAATACACATTTTCAGCGGGTATATGTAGCCGTTGAGACTACCCGCGTTACCCTACCCTCCGAACCCGCAAAGGATGCGACGGTGTTCCACCCTACCCGTTGGCTACCCATACTCCGCTCACCCCCCCCCCCCCCCCAAGGTTTATATTAATTTAAAATTAAATGACATTTATCGTTTATTTAAAACTGTGAATTTTATCTCTCATTAAAACTAGGAATTCTCCTATAGTACGTTGAGAATTTTGTAATATGTATAAAATAAAAAATATTGTTAGTAATAGTGTCAGACGTAATTATATAAAATTACGTAAACATAAAAATAAGATTGTAAAATATAAAATTGTTTTTAAAAACTTGGGTTATGATGAAAATAATTATTTTAAAAAAAATGTATTTGATACGGCTAGATTTTAAATAAACTTTAGCCTCAAATTAATAAAAGTATGATACATGATTAGAATCATTTTTTTGTCAAATAGGAAACGCATCACCAAACTCCAAATGGACTGGATTTGAAAATTGACCCGATAGTCGATTACAATGTATGTAAGTCTTATTTAAGTAAGAATATGAGATAATAGTATAATACATATTACCTGGATATGTATCAAGTATTATAGGTACATAAAGATGTATATGTCAAGATAATGAGATAGTCAAACTTCATTGCATGTACATAAAGTTCTATTGAAAAAGTTCTATTGAACAAAGCCAATGGGAACCATGCAGAATTTGTAAAAGAATGAGAAACTTTAAAAATGCGGATACCCTAGTTAAAACTAGAACTAACAAAGAGTTGTTATACCTAAACAAAAGTGCTGCTAAGGTAACTAATGACACATGATATGTTCACAGAACGATATAGTAAAGTTGTTCACCACCGATGGTTTACAGACTTGCTAGAAAAGTTGACTCCGTATAAAAGGTGATTCACACGGATGAAGGTACGCATAGCCATGTGCCTCCCCCCTGATCTAGCCTATAAATAAAGGCTTAAGCCCTCTCATTTCACAAGCAACGTTTGGGAAGAGCTGTCACATGTATCTTCCATGAGAAAAGTAGAGAGAGTTGGTCATTTCACCCAATATCAAGAAGTATTTCATAATCACTACACTTGTCTTTGGTTTGATTACTTGTTTCCATTCCATTATCTATATATCAACAAGTGTTGTGTATTAATTTGTATAGCCATTAATGGCAAATATTCTTATATCACTTAGGTGAAGATGAAACTTGGTGTAAATTAATATTTTAAATTAGTAAAATGGTGTGTTTATGTTTCTTGGTTATTCTTGACTATGATCATCTTTTATGGATGGAGTGTTTGATTTTCAGTCATTAAAGTCTTAAATCTTGTGGGTGTCTTAAGCAATACATGTTGTTTTAAACATTCATTCAAAGTTGAACGTCTTTATAGAAATCTTTGAGATTATACTAGACCCAGTTGGTAAAGAGTTAAACTTTTGTTGGTTGGGATTGGGTACTCAAGCAAAGCATTTTGAGTTTTAACTAAACCACGTGTTTTGTGTAGGTATTTCTTCCATCCTCTTGTCTTTGGCTCACAGAGGACTCTTACTTGGAGCCATGGGGTTTAAAGCTTGAGGTATTAGGAATAAATGATTTTTGTGATTAAAATGGATTTAATTCGGCCTTGTGTTGCCTAGCGTGTCTTATCATTCTAGCTTTCCAATAGCTTGAAGGTCGTAGTAACCCTACACGGGAGCCCTTCCATTTATAATTAAAAACATAAACAGTCAGTTTCAGTAACTTTAAGTTCTTCATAGAGTGGCTTTAAGTTGGTTGCGCATTCCAACTTTCCAATGAGTCATACGGTGTGGTAACCTGAGTAAAGCCACGTCAACCGGATAATCTTAGTCCAAATAATGATCCAAGGAAGCGTTAGCATTTGCGTGAGCCTCTTAGCCTTCCAACGGTCATTAAGAACGATAACCCGACCAAGGAGCCATCACCCTCTTTACTATTTTGACCCCACCATTGATATACTTCTGTAATATAAGTTTACTACCAAGTGGATTCTAACTCAAGTGATATGTTATTGATTTGGTTATCTCTTAGTCCTTTGTCTCGTTTGTTGCTTAGCTTGTTTTTACATTTTTTTAAAAATCGTTATATTTATTATTAGACTAAACAATTATAACAATTGAGCACTAAAAGTCACTGTGTCCATTGGTTTGATACTTGATTTTTACTTAAACTATATTACGTTGCGATAGGTGCACTTGCTATTGTGTGTAGTTAGTTAAAGTATTAATCATTTATAAATTCGAAACCTTATACTTGTGTTAAAATAGACCCTAAAATATTATATAATTACCACTAACACAATCACACCATCAAGCTTACTCACTTCATTCACTCTAGTTCCATTGCACTTTCTAATGATGTTCACAGTATGATTCAACCATTTTTGACATAATTTCTCGGTCGAACCGACAACTATTGTTTTTTTAGAACTGCAACCGAATCGGCCAAAAAACGGTTCGGTATTGACGGTTTGGGACAACTTTTTTACGCGTGCGCGTAGCATTATATCTTCAAAGGTTCAGTTAAACGGTCGGCTTAGAAATGGATCGATTTTTTTTTGTTTTTATGTATTAAAGGGTTTACCAGAAAAAAAAATGAAAGTTAAGATTACGAGAATGAAAATGTTTTTTTTTTATATTATAAAGGTTAAAAAATTATCTTTTTAATATTTGGACGGTCCGGTTTAGCCGGACGGTTCCAAACCGTAAACCGAATCGTGAAACTTTCTTTTTCAAATCGTAAACCGAGCCAACTCACTTCTAACCTGGTCAACCGACCGATTTTGTTTGGTTTGGGCGGTTTTGACGGTTTTTGAACATCCTTAAAGTTTTCTTCTTTATTTAGGTAGTAGCATCAGAGCTCTGAAATTCCATTAAGGTCCTTCTTTGATCTTTCCTTCGAGTCGCAAGCAAAGCTCGACACTCATGAGAACCCAATACGGTCGAAAGAATTGTGCCTTTAGATGTGGAAACAAACGACATGGTGGCGGTTCGTGTTCCTCAACCATTCCAAATTATCTTAGGTTTTAAATGGTTCTTACTGTAATAGGTGCTCTCATGAGTATTCTTCTACTTCATTTAGTTGTAGTATCTGCTTGTTTTTTGACTAGTCATGCAAATGTAAACAACCAAATGGAAGGTGGACACCTTAACCTCACTATAGAGGATAATACTACATGTATTTTACTAGGAGATGTATGTTTTGGTACTTGGTATAGGATTTGAGTGTAGACTTGATCTCATTGCAAACCAAGTAACCTTCAACCTTATAGCAACACTTTTATTGAAGAACATCTAATTTCCACCACCTATTTTCTAGCAAAGTTTATATTCTCAACAAATATTAATCTAGTATTTAATGAATGTAGTATTTAAATGTGAAAATATGGATTAGAAAATGAGAAAATATGGCTTACAAAAAATATTCTCTATCTCCATCTCACTCTCAAACACATATTTTATTATCTTTTCATCTTTACTACACTGAGAATAATTAAAATAAATCTCTATATTTAAAGAATCTTTATTTATTAAACTCTAAAATGAAGTTGGATATACAAATCCTAATGGAGGTCTCTAAATAATAAATATGAAAATAGACAACTTGTTATGAATGCTATGAGATGCAACAAATATTGTTATTTCCTCAAAAGAGGTCAAGATAAAATAATAAACCCTAAACCTTAAACCCTTAATACTTTTAAGTTACTTTGATATGTTGTGTGTAGGTCATAAACGGAAGCTAAGTTTGACCAAGAATACATTAAATCCAAACGATATGTACCATCTCTTACTCTCAAATGCCTTAAACAACCACAAGCATTTTACAAAACCATCGCCGGATGCCGATGAACATAACACACAAGACAAGACTATGTGAAAGCAAGCAACAACCTTGAAAACCTAAAAACACCAAACTACAAATACTCCACTCTACTAAACTAGGGAACCACAATCGAGTCCTAACATATGTATTCTTAAAGTTTTTGGCATCCTTCGTCATCTTCAAAGGAATGGGCATACCTACACAATGTCAAAAAAAATGTCACTTTCAATCCGTTTATAGGTAAACTCACCGATACTGATTAGGTCAAACAACTTGAAAGTTGTCCAAAGTGTAATTTAAATGCATAGAGTCCTCAAATCAATTTATTTATAAGTTGGATTATTATTGTTATGATATCGTTTGTGTAATCATATGTGAAGTTGAAAAAAAGCGATAAAAATGTGTTCATGTCGACCCAACCCGCTCTAGTATTCTATAGGCGTTCGTCACTTTCTCATAAATGAACCAAACTAAATCTTATATGATGAAAACATAGTGATGGATGAATCCTAAAAGACCAAACACCAACTTTGAATTGAAAGATAGATGTGGCAATTTGGATAAACTAAACTTAAAATGGGTTTATTTGGTTATATTTTATCTGCAAAAGGTAAACTGAGTGATTCTTAGATACAGCTAAAAATGAAACAAGTCAAATATATCGATAGGTAAATACTTACAATCTCTAAATCGTTTTATTTGTAGAAAATAGATTTATTATTTTTAACAGTGAAGATTCGGTCATCATATTTTAATATATATTAATTATTTATAAAATTCAAAAAGAATGGATAAAAGGTGTTGGACGGCCGACCTATAATAAAATTTTACCGTCTCACCGGTTACACAACCCGCCCATTTTTCCACCTTGTGGGTTATAGGAAGTTGGTATTTAGCTAGGAGGATTAAGCATAGATTATTAATATACTAAATATGAATTTAAAAACCATTGTTGTAAAAATCGTTAGGCGCTAGTCGGGCGGTGGGGTAGGGCCTAGGCGGGATTAATCGGATTGGAATTTTTATATGTAATTTTCAGTTTTTTAGATATATACACATTTTTATATGTAATTTTTATAAAAATGTTCATTTTTAAACCACACCAAAGGTTTTCGCCAGAATTTGGCCGGAAATTTCAAGTTTTCGCCTGAAATTTCAGGTTTTCGCCGGAATTTGGCTGGAAATTTCAGGTTTTCGCAGGAATGTTCGGCCAAATCTGGCTGCCTAGGCGCGATTTGGACCGTCTAGCGATTTTTGGACCGACTAGGTCAAAATTCCTCCTTACCCGACCGCCTAGCGATTAATTGGCGCCTAGGCGCGATTTTTACAACACTGTTAAAAACTAATATTACAACAATGATCCTATTATTTTTTGATAGAACAATTTAAGAGGGTATAAACAGTTAACTATGTCCTGGACGCATTTGACCCGTTTCCTATATGGGTAAACTTTTAAATTTACGTATTTGAACTGTTCGCGATAATAGATAGCCAAAATCAACCTGTTTTCACTTACACGAGTTGAAATTCCAACCCCTGGTTATCCAGAATGTTAAGTAACTAAATCCAAGTGAAAGAAGTGGCATGATGATTGTAATATGCAGATAACATGATGTTCATAACTTTAGCAGGGAAGGAGTGGATATTATGTTTTAAGATGTGAAGATGCACCTAGAATCTGAGAGCATGGTGTAAAAAATATACATTTGAATATATCGTCAGGTGGGTTGGGTAACAGGTCAAAACGGTTTACAAGGTTGTAGTTGTACACATTGTACGCAGTGTTGTAAAAATTGCGATTAATCGCCGATTAATCGCTAGTCTACTTTGGAAATTTGAGCAAATCGGACAATTAATCGGTAGTCGGTCCTAGTCGGGCCTATTCGGCCAAAAAATGGTGTTCTGGCGAGCTTTTGTAAATTCCAGTGATTTTTGAAAAATTGTATATAATTTTAAAATTTACATATAAAAATGTGTATATATATATATATAAATTTGAAAATAACATACAAAAATGTGTGTGTGTATATATAAAACTGAAAATTACATATAAAAATTACAATCCGACTAATCCCCTATTAATCGCTAGCTAGTCAGTACCCCACCGCCCGACTAGCGCCTAGCGATTTTTACAACCATGCTTGTACGCATTTAAAGAATACGCTTTGGGTGACATTTGACTTGATCAACCAATTTGGCCTGTTTCCTTTCTAGCTAGTTTTTTTTTTCTAATCAACCCATTTCATTTGTTAAAGATAAAGCATAACCTAAATTAGCAAGTTCATACGTAAGTTGGGTCAAATGGCTACCTCTAATCACATCTAAGTAGTGGAATTTAGCCGTGCAAAGGGATGTTATAAAAATAGGTATGTTACCTTTTGTCAGCAAGGATGGAAAGAGACTTGAAATCTTCAATACATGACTTAAATTTAGCTAAAACGGTTAGGGGTATTTGGTGGTCTGACAAGAGGTGGGGAACAAGTGTCACTCCTGCTCGACTGCTCATTTAGGTTATGGTTCCCAATCTGATGGTTAGCATAAACATCAAAGGTAGCTCCTGCTTTCCTCTTGCTCTTAAACCTTCACCTAACAAGAACGTTAGAAGCAAACAAAAAAAAGAAAAGAAAAGAAAGGAATAAAATGATGAATTAACCAATTGTTGAAGGTAGAGTTGAAGATACCTGTCTTTCCGTTTCTCTAGATATCGTTGAACCGATGCTTTTCTGCTTGCTGAACCTTCAGCTTAGATATTTAATTGAAAAGCAAGAGAAAATTGTTAAAAGGAGAATTGGACGGGTTGAGTAACAGGTCAAATATGTAATTTTTGACACAGGTCAGGGTGGACCCAAAACACATTTTGTCCAAAATTTTTTTTAAATATTTAGGGTGTCAAGTATTATTACAAGTTATACGATACCAATAATAATAATATTCTAGTTTTCTGAATAAATTGATTTAGTAAGTTTTTATGCAGATTAAAATACACTTTGGCCCACATTTTTTTTGTTTTACACTTTTGACTGGTTAGAGAAAATAATTTTGATAAAGGAGTCGATGAGTAAAGCAATCAACATAGCAAGGATAGAATCATGAAAACTTCCCCTAAAAATCAGATCATGCAACAATTTTAATGCATGAACAGCAAGAAGGAAATTTGTTGCAACATTTGCATAGTTACCAGAGTTATCTTCACGCGATATGTTGCTTTCTTCTTTGTGCAGTCGATAATGGTCCGTCATTCTTGCTGTAAAGCATAGGCATCACACATTAGAAATAATGCATGACGATTGCAGTACACCCATAAACACTTCTATATAATTACTTGAAACATCATTTCACTTAAATTACTTTCTAATTAAGAATGAAACAAGTGATGGACCAAGATCAGCTAACAATTCAGCCTATATGTATACTGTTAATCCGCGAAAATAATTGTCTCTGAACTGATTAAATTTTCTCATGTCATTTCGAATATAAACTAGCACTTCTTTTGTATATGGAAACTCTTATAAGTCAAAATAGCTCGCTTCACTCAAGTTATATGAACCAAATTTGCTCCATATCAGTTTCTCAGTATTCAGCCTAGTTTGGTTTTTTATTTCTGTTGTAATTGGTATAACTTCTTGATTTTGTCGATGAGGATAGACTTGATTTTGGTTCTAGTCTTCTAGAAGCCCATAAACAGGGAATTGGGTGACATATACTTTAAGAATTATCTACAGAACTCAAAGTCCAGTTAACTTTTTAAGTATTCAAAACGAAAAGATGTTAATTTACATGACTAACATAAAATCATCATAGTTTTCATGCAGACATTAGTTACCAAACGGAGCAATTAGCCATTAACAAGGTCTTCCAAACAATGTAAACATAGATTTGAGTAAATGAAATTTTTATTTTACTATGTCCAATCTGAACTTGGTAATACTTCTAGGGCCTCCAAAACAGTTATCATTTTAACTATTAGATCCCAATTGTTTCAGTATTATTAACTACAAGTTTCTAAACTCCACGATTGAACCATTGCATAAATTAGTGATAAAATAGTCAACCTGTTGGCAAGACTGGCGAGAGCACTGGACGGAAATCTGGGCCCACATTGATGCTTGGAGCTTGCAACATGTTTCCATCAAATGAATCTTCTTGAGGAAATTGGAGTGGGCTTGCAGCAAGCCGGAATAGTGCATGTGCCTGAAATTGCTCAATTAGTGACATCAGTGTGCTAAAAGCTGAAGTTTGTATAAGATACATATACCTTATCAGCTGGGACATCATCATATACATTCACCTTGCCACTATAAAATATTGTCATTTGACATTTTGTCTCTTCTGTCCCACCACCAATCCTGGAAGATTCAGGTAAAAGTTAGTAATTTGGAATCCTTAGCTACGAATAAGCTTCAATATTCACACGAATGGACATAGATGTCAAAAGGTGTTCCTTCACCCTTTTTTATTATTGTAGGTTTTAGGACCCGTCTTGTATTTTAATTATAGTACAAATATAGGAGACATTTTTAATAACCCTTTCCAGATAATTATATGATGTAAATCTGAAATGCAAAGTAAAGAACCATATATCGCAACCAAATCTTGAAACTTGGCAAAATTTAAAAAAAAAAAAATAGGAGGTGTTGCACTTAATGCCATATATCTTGCAAGTCTCTTAACTTGGGAACGCAGCATATGAGAATGTGAAGTGAATCTTTTTCATTCTATATTTATTTACAATTAGTTATAGTTATACTAATTAATGCTCCACTGAGTAAGTAACCAGCTACCTAAATTTTCAGTGCAAAATCAACTTAAGGAGTAAAATGCGAGTATAAACTTGATGTAAACTAATTTCTCATTTTTTTCGTATTGCTTTAGATATTTTCATTAACTGAAAGGCACATCAAATCCTTGATCAGGCCATACACGCATTAGCCTACACAAGATCAACATATCAAAGCAAGGCTGAAACATGAAAAACAAGGGATTTAATTTATCACTCAAACTTGCATTGTTTGGGTTGTAAGCAGTACATACATGAACAAATACAGGTATATTGATAGGGTTTATGAAGCTTAAACTACAGGTCAAAAGGCTTCAAACATGATCTGGTTATCTCACAGATCAATCTTAAGTGAAAAACTAGCGAAAGCACATTTCAGCAGTTGATTATTTAGGATGTGGTAAAGGTGGTAGCTAGTATCTTCTAACAAATTACGTCAGTTATCTTTCCTTCCATATTAATGGGCAAAGTCATTAATATTAAATCAAGTAAGGCAGCACTAAAAAAATAGGTCAAATATCTTATCCTTCCCGTATTAATGGGCCACCTTTGAGAAAATAAGTAATAACCTAATAATTTAATCAGATAAGAGAAATCCCCTTCTAAAACCACTGAGTTTCTAGGGTATGGGGCTTCAATAAAACTATAAAACACATCCAAAGTACAAAAAAACCACCACGTATAATAAAATACAAAATAAAATACTTTAGTCCCACTTGACTACAATATATAAGACATTTTCAAAATTGTACTATTAACAGGGTGTACTGCCTATAAAGCTTGCCATGAATAATGGAAACCTGAAAGAAAAAACATAGCCTAACACCAAAGACTAGAGTGTCAAAAAACATTTAATGTTCATACAGGAGAAATCAACCCATAAGAAAGAAGGGCATGAGAAACAAGAAGGTGCATATGTTCATCAATCTACACTGGAATGATTAGGTACCAAAAACAGTTTTGGAAATGGGGATATATATATATATATATAGAGAGAGAGAGAGAGAGTGTGTGTTCATGTGGCACATACTAAGAAGTGATTCAGTAATTTATGAGGATATATAACTTGCATGCCATCATGGTGCAAAGAATGATAATACCAAGGATTCATGTTGAGCCCTTCACCTCGTTTGGAATGGCACCATAAAGAGCATAATGAAATACCATTACCATGTCAAACGATTAGAAATCCTAAGCTGGATTTTTAGACCATAAATAAGTAACAAGGCTTGCCTATTAAGTCTTGATAAACTATTGAGTTATAGAGTTTTTGTAGCACTTCAAAACGTGAGAATTAGCTGAAGAGATCTATTCAACATACAGCTAGTTTGAGATGAAATATTTTTTTCTGAGTTGAGGTGAGAGTACTTGCAGGAACCATTGATGTTTACGATCAGTCAAATGCTTGTTGTGTGAAGTTGTGTGCTTTCATCAGAAACACAAAGCCAAGTTCACACAGTGAATACCCTAAGCAAGAAATTCAACGCCACATTCTTGGAATCTTGAAGAGACAGTAAAAGAACAAATGAAGTAACGAACTCAGTTGAACTTAAATGATTCCCTTTCTAAAATGTCTTTCTATCATTAATTAGCATTCCTAAAACTAACCAACAATCAAGAAGGGAGAAGGATCAAAGATGAAAACATAATAATATAGTAACAATGCAAATCTTACCCTTGCATTGCATGTATACCAAACCACCCCACCCCAAAAAAAAAGAACACAATTACGTAATAGGTTCACCCACATTCATGCATGCACTGCATCCAAAATGCAATATGCATAAAAGGAGTCAATAGAAATAATACAATCAAATCATTTCGAAAGGAAGGTAATGACGTCGAGCTTAACAAACAAATAAACCCAGGAAAATCTCACTCATAGCAGAGTTATTGGTAGGGACTAGTCCATCATCCCAGGGATAGAGAGCCTGCTCTCACCGAGACCACCGACTCCAAAAATCTTTTTTTAATGTGTACAATATACAGTATAGAAATCCAAATAACATAAGCATACAAGAGTACCAATAACTATAATGATGAAAGTGAAAATGCCTTAGCTCTCAATTTAGGGCATCATTCATGAAACATCTACAATCATTACATTTGATAACAACAAGATGATTCGAGAAGTTACCGAGGAGGAGCAGAATCATTATCACCCAAAAAATCAGACTTCTCTGTATCATTACGCTGACCTGGTACTGATTCTTCCGCTGAAAGAGAGATCTCCGTATCCGCACTAGTTCCTTTCTGGACCTACGTTTCATAATTTTATATAACTAATCTAAGTTAGCAGGTAACACAGTAAACTAATCGCGGATCAAATAGTATAATGTAATATACAAAAGCATAAAATATAACAATATTATATTAGCACTCACTAATCACTATTTGCTAATAAAAATTAGGCAAAACAGTAGAGAATAATAGATAATGATTTGATTGAAACGTACACGAGTGGTTGGGGTTTGTTGTTGCCGAGACGTAATGTAGCGTTTCCGGCTACCGTCTTCGGACTCCGGCGACGGTTCAAGTAACGCCTTGAGCATAATTACTTGCTGGATCGCCTGCGATTTGTTCCACGATGGCCGTCTCATCCCTATCAAATTATCAAATAATCTAAAAATTAGTTTATAAACACAATCGCCGGAAAATAACAACGGACCTTTTTGCTTGAGGTACCGGCGGCAGTCTTCGCGAGTGAGCTGCGAAATGTCGTCTTCAGTGAGCTGATGAAGCGGTTTATCGAGCGCTGAGACGGCGGAGGCGGAAGACGGTGGATCCTCCGTTGACATGGTGGATGATTTGACGAGAAGAAGTGAGATTAGAGGTTCAATCGGAGGAAATTTGGGCCAATTTCATGATTGTGTGTGGGAATTTGGGGGAGAAGAGAGTGTGTGTGTTTGTCGTTTGGGTTTGGTACAATTTAGCCGCCGCGTCGGGTTTTAAGGTCATCCAATGGGAAGGCTGTAACTTGCCACCCCGTACTGCCACGTACTCTATCTACCTTCTATTTTACCTTTTCCTAGTTGTATTTATATTCCTTTTTATCATGAATAGTAGTAACTAGAAATTTTACGCGTGTGGCCTTGTCGAAAGATAGACTAACTCTAACTTATATCGTTGAATAAAAAACGTATTATATTTGACCCGACTCCTTAACAAAATTTACGTATAAACGTAGACCAAATGGAAGCGTAAATAAAAATAAGTATGAAAACGTATCATATTTGACATAACTTGTTTCTCACAAAAACTTACGTGTAAACGTAGATACGCGCCGGAAAGCGGACCTTATACCGCCGTGAACCGTCCCCCAGGTCACCGTTGTCACCGGATGCCATCAGGCTCCGCAGGATCCGTGGCCTTCGTCGGATACTGCTACCATCCTACCTCGCCACCGTGCTCAGCCTCCACAGCCCTACGCACCATGTCCCGACATCCCCCTGTGCTTTCAGTGATCCCTCAACCACCTGTTACCCTCGTCTCGTCGACTCCATCGTTGGTCGAGACCACCGCCCCAAACCCTAGTCGGGTTTATGCAAAGCGGAAACGAGAAGCAAAAGAACGGATTTAGAGGTTACCTTACGTGTGACGTTATTCCCTTGCGCACTACCACCATTGCCCACTGTAAGACCGCCCTTGCTCGGCTCCTCCCTCCTCCGCGTCTCTCTTCGTTGACGACGAACACCCCCTAGCCGATGGTGGCCTTAGGGTTTTCATTATGTGTATTTAAACCACCACAAGTTCTATCCGGGTCCCTCTAGTTCTATTTTGATCAAACTGATTCCAAACCGCTCCTAGTTCAGCTAACGGGGTCTTTTTAATTTCTTGTATAGGGTTTTTACGTGACACTTCCTCCCGTTCACGCCATTTAAAGAGACTAGGTCTTACTCATCGGTCCGACCCGTTAGTTAATGAGTTTCGGGATGTTATAGAATGGGTGGCCGAATGGTTGCAACATGTAGTTCATCTATCGCTGCATGTGTAACAACATAGAAAACGTGTTGTAGTAATCTTCAAGTTGTGATATGTTTTGGATCTTTTAGGTTTGATATGTTTTCAAAAATTCTGACTCTCTTTATTCATACTTTTCTTTGATATTTCTAATATAATAGTGAAAAATATTTGTTCTAACACTATTTTTTATATAAATGTTTCTTTCTTATTTTATTATATAACTAATCATGACAACTATACATGAAATTAATGTGCATAGCAAGGGTAATTACTTACACATTAATGTATAACAAACAAATTATCATTATTATCAGTGCAACTAGTGACGTTATGATTTTTATTATTTAAAAAAAACTTACGTGATAGTCCTGATTAAACTAAGGGTGGAGGGAGTGGTACCCATTGAATCCTATGAAACCTTTTCATTTCATCCAATTAAATTTTGTCATGTTATTTTTACCCTGTTAAACCATCTCAAACCTTATGGGGTGTGAAACCAGTGAGCCCTTTAATTTTTTTACTCATTTAATTAATGCTCATGTTTAAAAATAGTACAAATAACTAATGGAAATATGCAAAGGTTGGAACGGGCTTTACAACCCGTGTGGAGAAGCCCTCGCCAAGCCCTCGTTTGTTGCGGCGGTGTAGCCCGTGGAACCCATAGAGCCTGTGAGCAACCCGTTGGACGACTCCCTTCACCCTAATAATAAATTGTTAATATGAGATTAACTCACTTGGTAAAGGCTCTTGCTTTTTAGATTGAAGTTCCTGGATTCAAACACAAACATGAGTGAATTATTTAATTTAATTTAGGAAGATGATAGATTTGCCATTCAAAAAAATGAATAATGAACTGATAATCCAATATTAAACCAAAAATCATCATTTAGATTAATGTTAGTATCATTCATTCATTGACCTCTCTGACATCCGATGTTTTCAGAATTGAACCGGACCGGCCCAGCTGTCAGACCGGTTGGACTAGGAACCGGACACATAATATGGCCGGTTGTGTTTAGTTGAACGCTTTCATTTGAACCGGATTTCAATTTTTTTTCCTTCTTTAAAATCTCATTTTCTTATTAATTTAGTATTCAAAGTTGAATATTTTATTTACTTAAGCCTTTACATGATATGAAAATTACAAATTCACATCGAAACAAAAAATGTTTTATATTTTGTATCTATATACATATTTTTAATTTTTATATTATTTGTGACGTCATCCTGTTCAACCAGTGGAACTCTAAGACAGTCGATTCATTATCCGGTCCGATTCTTTAAACATTCTCGATATCCCTCTTTCCCCAATCATCATCATTAGAATCCTCACCCACCTCTTGCGTGAATCATCGTTATTAGAATCCTCACCCACTTGTCTTTTTGGATGAAATCAATATACAAATGTTCAAAATATACGGGGTCTCTTAATTAAATGTTGCTCGAAGTTAAGCTTGACTCATTTAAAGTTATATTTATAAAGTATGAGCTTGGCTTGTGAGTAGTTTTTTAAACTCGAGATTAGTCAGGGCTCGAATCATTTATTATTTATTAATTATTTAATTTATATACGTTAATAATTATAATTTTCAAGTATATATATAGGGTTAGATTATAGTAAAAAAGGTTTTAAAAATAAGAAGGGTAATAATGATTCTGGGCTTGACATGTGTCATTTTATTGCTTTTAAAGGGAGGGCATAATGGTCATTGTGTATTACACAATGAACTTGTATTACACATTGAAGTTGTATTACACAATGAACTTGTATTACACATTGAAGTTGTATTACACAATGAAATTGTATTACACAATTAACTTGTATTACACAATGAAGTTGTATTACACAATGACCTGACTAATTACACAATGACCTGACTAATTACACAATGAACTTGTATTACACAATGACCAGACGTGGTATGACACAATGAACTTGTATTACACAATGACCTGACTAATTACACAATGAGCTGGAAAACGTAAAACACAATGATAAATACATATAACATAATGAACTTGTATTACACAATGAACTTGTATTACACAATGAACTTGTATTGCATAATGAATTTGTATTACACAATGAACTTGTATTACACAATGAAATTGTATTACACATTGACCTGACTAATTACACAATGAATGGTCATTCTGTATTACACAATGAACTTGTATTACACATTGAAGTTGTATTACACAATTAACTTGTATTACACATTGAAGTTGTATTACACAATGAACTTGTATTACACAATTAACTTGTATTACACAATTAACTTGTATCACACAATGAAATTGTATTATATAATTAACTTGTATTACACAATGACCTGACTAATTACACAATGAACTTGTATTACACAATGACCTGACTAATTACACAATGACTGGATATTATAAAATGACCAGACATGGTATTACACAATGAACTTGTATTACACAATGACCTGACTAATTGCACAATGAGCCGGAAAACATAAAACACAATGATAAATACATATAACACAATGAACTTGTACTACACAATAAACTTGTATTACACAATGAACTTGTATTACACAATGAAACTGTATTACACACTGACCTGACTAATTACACAAGGAACTTGTATTACACAATGACCTGGCTAATTACACAATAAACTTGTATTACACAATGACCTGACTAATTACACAATGACCAGACATGGTATTACACAATGAACTTGTATTACACAATGACCTGACTAATTACACAATGAACTTGTATTACACAATGAAATTGTATTACATATTGACATGACTAATTACACAATGAACTTGTATTACACAACGACCTGACTAATTACACAATGACCAGACGTGGTATTACACAATGAACTTGTATTACACAATGACCTGACTAATTACACAATGAACTTGTATTACACAATGAACTTGTATTACACAATGAACTTGTATTACACAATGAATTGTATTTCACAATGAAATTGTATTACACATTGACCTGACTAATTACACAATGAGCTGAAAAACGTAAAAAAAATCCATTTTTGTTTATTACGACACTATACTCGTTTTAAAGATAAAAAAACGCTCGTTTTTATGGTGTAATTTTTTTGAAAAAATAATGTCTTATCTAAAAGTTATGAACATTTTAAAATGAGGGGGAAACTTGATAAAAAGTCAACAAAAGTGTCTAAGACTAAAATACCCTTCCAACAATTTTTTCTCCTACAATTTAATCTCAACCATTAAATATTTTCTACAATTTGATCTAATGGCACTAAATCCTTCTCACCCTTCTTAGAATTAAAATCTTTTTTACCTGAACCTAATCATATATATATATATATATATATGATTTGACTATTTTTTCATAATTGTGTATATAATAATATATATTATACAAATATCTATTTAAAACATTAAATAAAAACTATATAAATCGCTCGTTTAGTCTCACGAGTCTGAACAAGCTCGATATGTGAAGGTTAGGCTTGAACTCGTTTATTAAATGTGTTCAAATATAAGTTCGGGTTCATGCTCAGGCCCAAGCTCGTTTAATCTCATCTCGAGTTTTTAGCGAGTTGCTGACAAGCGACTCGACTCATTTACACCCTTAATATCATTCTACATTAAGTTAATTTTGGTTTTGGCTTATAATTCGTAAAAACATGCACGGTTTATTTTATTGGACCAGTTTAATAGGTAAATATGTTAGAACGTATGTTTAAGATCGAGTTTTCAAACTCTCACTCATTTAAACTTGGATAATCTTCTTTAAAAACAATGTGTGCTTACTAGTTAATCTAAATCATAGTATTATATCTATATTTAAAGCTCAATGAAATGAATAGTATGTTAGTATGTTCTTTGTCTTTTAGTGATATTTTTTTACGTTTGATTTAATTATTTTCTGTTTTCTTTTGCGTACGTATTTATTGACACTATGATTTCAGGGTTTACGATGAACTAACGCTCACGTTTACGATGGGGTACGATATAAGGTTTTATGGTAGATTAATGACCGTTGTGACATGTTATTGTATATAGATTTGTGTTTTGGTTACTTAATGCTATGCTTTCAGCTTTTTGAAGGCTAGAGTGGCGACACTCGCTTTTACGAAGAGGTATGTTGTAGGGTCTTAAGACGGAGCGACCGGTGCAACGTGTTTTTATATACAAGGTATGTTTTAGGGTTTTATGACGGAGTGACAATTGTTGTCGTAGACGAACCGAACCGATAAAGACCAAACCCCCATGACTATGAGCGAACATCATTGCTGCCAGCATTGGTGTTATCGGAAGCGGTATCGGTATTCACTTTGTCGTTATTCTCTTTTATGGTTTGCGATGAGCTGAGACGATTAGGACCAATGTCACGCCTCGTATTGCAGGGAAGAAACGACTAAACTTTTGCCGTGTAGCGCGAGCTTTTTTGTAAACAGAACCCACGCAACGTGCAGGTGGACCCAACTAGTTGTAGTTTAAATATCACTAGCATAAAGCATAAGGTAAAAATGAAAAATAACCATTAAAAATATAGAATTCAAATACTTACGATTCTCAAAATGAAAACAAGCAAACCATAAAGTGTAAGTAGTTACAACACCGGTTGATGTAAGTAGTTTTAACTTTTTTTTGGAATTTTACACTTAGACTCCTAGACAACAGATTTACTTTAAAGCCCCTGAATTAAAAAAATATATTTTTCTTTTCATAAATTTATACTACAACCCATGAATTTAATAAAGTTATTATTTACATATTGTAAGTTTTTTTCTCTCTTTTTCTACCAACCAAGTTACGAGACGTGCCGCACGCACAATTGTAACGGAGTTGCGCGTAATAGCGTACACGTTATCTACCCACCTGCGTGTAATGTCGTTACTGCGTGTAATGTCGTTACGAATTTTTTGAACTCTTTACTTTTTTTAAACGGTTTTGTTTTCTTTTTCTATTTTTTTACCGGTTAACTTCTTTTTACCGAAGAAGTTAATTTCAGAACAATTAAATATTGCGATGTTTTTACTTTTTTTTATATAAGGTTCTAAATACGATTATTATTTTGTAAACGATAACTTAACAATTTCATTTTTCTAATTTTTTAAACTTTTAAATTTTATTCAAAATAGGCCAGTCCCGCCGCGGAGCGCGGGTTTGCCCACTAGTTTATTTTAAAACAAACTTGCTTATTTATTGACATAATTGATGTGTAACACCTGCTATCCTGAACTCACTACTAATGTGTGGTAAAATCGTCAATTGGATGCTAGTACAACACTTGCAAAAGCTTCATTGGTTAAGTTTCCTTAAATCCAAGTATTCTAGAACAACACTTGTAAAAATTTAAGGTTGTTGGACCACGTTGAAGTGAAAGATTTTGCCATATAATGTTCATCGCATGTTACCCTCAAGCATTCAAATCTATATCTAGCATATATAACAACTCAATACATTAATTTATAAGTGTAAGTCCTATTCATATGTTGGACCAGTTACTCACAAAATGACAAGTCTCGTCACAAGTTATGTCATCGTTAAGCACGATTGCTAGGGTTGATGTAACCTAACATGTAGGGAATTTTTTAACGATGAAAACATCACATGCAGGGATAACAGTTTGATGTAATCGTAATGAAGACTGATGGTGATTTTAGATATGTTTAAAGAAGTTAAGAGTTATATCTGACGATGGATTTGAGTATTCCAATCCAACCTAGACAACTACAAAGAAAATAGTACCGACTAAAACGGGTAGTCGTTAACCAATTTTACGATCAATACGGATGACCGTTTTGTTATAGTATTGTGTTTCTAAATTGATTCTTAAAACAACTTTTACTAAATATGCCTATTTTATGTTTCCTCTCAAAATCCTTTTATGTTTCGATTGTTTTATTATAATACTAGGTTAGAACATGTGTACTACACAAGTTAAAAAATATCGATACATAAATTTTTTATATTTTCTTAATATTTATATATGTATCTTATATGTGAAAAATGTATTACATATACTAACAATAAAAAACAAAATAAATAAATATGTAAAAATTAATATATAATTGAATTTAAAAAATACATTAAATATTATTCAATGTAATTTGACTTTCATTTACTATTTGATTGAAAATATAAGTTAGGCAATTACATTTTAAAGTTTCTTATAATATAAGATAATTTAAAATAAATATGTTTTATTAGTATAATTAATAATTTGTTTAAAAAAATATTATTATTGAAAATATGAAAATGTATTTATTATGAGAGAGAGGCGGGAAAAAATTATAAGAATTAATATGGAGGCGACATGTGGCATCAAGAAACCTTTATTTATTGTATAGTATAGATATAGATGTTAGTAAGGGGACAATTAGACATGAAAATTGAACTTACATAAAATTTGAATTGAATTTGAAAAATTTAATCTTTCAAAATTGAAAAATTTAATCCTTCAAAATTTTTAAAAGGTTCATAATTATATTATATTAGAAAAAATTAACAATTAAATAAGCTATTTAAAATTAAATAGGAAAGTTGTTCTAATTATATTATATTAGGAAATAATTGTTAATTATATAGGTTACAGTTTAGCCAATTAAATGAGTGATTTGAATTTTATAATCAGAGAGTTAATACTTTAAATTTGATTTGAAATTCCTTAAAATAAGTTGCATGATTCCGTATTTTTTATTATTAGTAATACTGATTACTCTCTTTTGAAATTACTATGTGCATATATCAAATGCAAAACCTTTGTATAACATATTTTAAAGTTTATCATACTCATTTAACAGAGAGAGCTCATTAATAGAAATGTTGCACTATTTTTAGATTACATATTTGCATCATATAAACAATTCAAAATATGTAGACTTATTTGAAATATTTCTATTTTATATATATTATTATCTGGTTGTCAATTAAAATCGTTTTCCTTATTTACACCATAATTTTCTCGTCAGTTACCTTTTACCAAATTTAAAAAATCTACAATTTTATTAAAATTTATTAAAAAGGGCAACTTTGCTTAATTATCCAATTTTGGAAGCGATTTCAAATTTCAAAGTTTGAAATTGTATTAAAGTTTATAAAAAAGACAACCTTGATTATTTATCCAATTTTGGTAACGAATTCAAAGTTTAAAGTTTGAAATCGTGTTAAATTTTAAAAAAACTGTACAAATTAATTTTTATGTGGTAGAGATTTCAATACTATATAAGTATCAATACTCATTCATTCTCGCAAGGCACTACTCATTTAGTTATTTACCTCGATTACTCTGCAAACCAAGGTAACACATATATATATATATATATATATATATATATTTAATTATAATCGTATTTCATACATGATAGTATATTAAAGTCAATTATCTTTTTGTTATATAGATTGATGGAGTCCGAAAAGGTATCTATGCTAAACGTCATTGATGTTTTACAAGACAAGTTTATTATCAAGGTACGTCTAATCAGAATGTGGAAACAGCCATTGTGGAATAATCCCAATGAGATAAGCTCAATAGATACAAGTTTACTATTTTATGATATATATCGTTTTCATTACACGGGTTTTTACAGCCCTGTTTTATAGTTTTTACAACAGTTTTTATACATTTTTATGCAGTAAAACTACAGATTTTATGCAGATTCTATGCAGTTTTTCCTGCAGATCTTCATGCAGATTCTATGCAGTTTTTACTGCAGAATTTCATTCAGATTCTATTCAGTTTTTATCATAAATTTTAGTTTTTACTGTAAATTTTATAAAGTTTTACTGTAGTTTTTATGAAAGATTTTATAGCTAAAATATTTGGCTAAAGTGTTTTGTTCAACTTTCATACTTTTTTAACTGCTAATTGACTAATATATATGAGCTTCAGTTTTGTAAATGATGCAAAGATAGGCAGGGTTGTTTGTTGACAATAATTTGAAAACTTCGCAATTTTATATGCCATTGCATTGGATACTTAATTTTTTAACGGGGTTAGCTTGATTTTAATAAAGTATGACTTATAGATTTCTATTGTGCATTAAGTTGTTGGATGGAAAATAAGAAAAGCTTCTTTGATTCCCATAGTCGTTTGTTTTTTTCTTTTCTTGAGAGTATTTCTTGTCACACCCCAACAAGGCGGAAGTATGGGATGTAACCGCTATATCGCATTGAACACAATTACAAGAGAAACTAAAAGGAAAATTTTGCATTACATTGAACCATACTACATGCTTCTAACGAAAGTACAAATACAAGAAAAATCTCTAAAATAGTATAAAGTGTTTAAATGCCTTACTATAACCGAAGTATATAAACAATAGTTCTAATCCAAAAGCGAGCCCTCATAAAAATCTTTTCTTCAATTCTGTTTACCTGAAAGCATGTTTCGAAAACGGGTCAACTATATAAATAGTTGGTGAGTTCGCAGGTTTTGCGACTCTATAAAAAGTTTTTGATAAAAATCCAAAGTGATCAAAAATCCATTGATCGAGTACACATGTATTAGACAACATATTACCATGATCCGCAATCAAAGGCTCGACGAAATAAAAATAAAGTACCCCATACGGAAGTTTAATGCAAACAACCGCCTAAAAAATTGGCTAACTTTGCGCCCAAGTGACCCTACAAGTCTGGTTGGCGCGACCAAACCATGAGCGGGGGTGTCAACCCAAGTAGTACTACTCAAAATTCCCAACGGCTACGCTCAGCTAATTGATTGTCTAAAATTGGGGACTTTAAGGCATTATAAAAAAAAATAACTCATGTAATCAATGTATCATGTAACATGTGACTAAAAAAATATGAAACAACTTTCCCCCAAAAACAGTAAAACAGTAAGTAAAAAGGGGGCCACGAAAACTCACCTGGATAATGCGAGCGAGTGATGCGACACAGTCGACAAAAACCGATAAAATCTGAGTCCTAACAGGGTCCTACTAGTCAAGTGGACACAAACAATGCATTCAGGACTCCTAAAGGTTGTGACCAAGTCAACAATACAAAAAGTGGCTATGTAATCGGTTGCATACCCAAAACCCGTGCATACGCGTACGAACTGTTAGAAATTGTAAAACGACTTTTATATAAATTCGTGACCTTAAAACCTTAAGTTTTAGATTTTAATAAAGAACATCAGTAGTTATAAAGTCATATATAATAAAATCTCAAGTCAATGTTTCGTTTGATCAAAAACGCGGTTACGCGCGTAAGGTCCGGTTTACAGTTTGAAAATCAGATTCGTCCGAAATTAGGGTTTTAGTGTGATATTAGCACCCAATTTAAAAGTCAAATTTTATGTTTTAAATGAGATTATACTTCTGTCCAAAATCCCTTAGAATTTTTATAAAATTAATTTTATATAAAATTTTTCCAAAATTAATAACTTTTTATAAAATTTAAATGGACCATAATTCCAAAACCATACTTAGACATCAAGTTACTGCTTAAAATTTATACAAATTGATCATGTATATAAATAAAAATTTCTGACAAATTTTCAAATTTTTTAATATCCAGAATATTTAATATGAATTTAATATTATTAAAATTTTATAAATTCGGAAAAAATAGCTAAACACATCAAAACTTTACCAAATTTTTACCATATTAGTTTTAAGTCAATATAAGATCCCATACCAAGTTTCAAGTCCTGATTTTATATAGAAGTATACAAACCCTAAATCGTTCGTTTAAACTTTATAAATACTAAACGTATACTTAAATAACTCCAATTTTCATAAAATTTGGACAGGAGTCTTAGTTCATCATATAACTATCACTGCCCAATTTCCAGAATTTTTCAATACTCATAAGTATTTTTCCCAAATTTCCCTGTATTAAACTTGTGTGAATTTTAATAAATAATCTATTAAGATTTAGATAACCAAATTTTTTAGATACTCATTTTAAAACTTATTCTACTGATTAAAACCACTTTTTAAAAAATAAATAAATTTGGAAACTAAATCAAAAGTTTATAAAAATCTATAAAAAACAATTGTTGTATAAAAATAAATATATTAGTTCCACGTGAACCGGGGTTGGGTGTATAACCTGATAACCACTAAAAATACCAAATATCTCAATACTAAATATTTTTGGGTTCAATTCCCCACCAATGATTAATAAAACTATTCTAACATAAAATCAAAGCTTAACGGGTAAAGTTTATACCTTCCGTATAAATGGTTCGCGTACGCGAAACCTCTCGTATCACATGAAATACGAACCAAAAACACCATTAGGATCGTTTTTATCTCCCGAGCATTCCCACATGCTCAAAATTGACATGCAATGCCGTTTCGATGGCCATGCAACCCGATCAATTTCCCGTTTTCGATCCTAGAAACTGTTACAATCTGTTCGTATTCAAAAATATACTTACCAACATCTGATCGGAATTTCCTTCAGTGAAAACATTCATATTTTTGCTAAGAAACTACTGTCCAAAAATCGTCACGATCCAACGATCGGATCTCCGGGGATCGACGATTCTTTGAGACCCAGTTTTTAAAATCCGAAAATCCGATCAGTCACATTCGAGGGTATGAAAAGCATACCTAGAGAGCTCTGATAAAAAATTCCTCGGGTAGGGTTTTGCGTCTATGTGTTGACAAGACCATATCCAAAATTCATGCATTTCTAACGGTCGGATTTCCGGGGGATCGTCCGATCTTTAAGACTGCGCATGCATAAAACTTTCTGGACAGAATTTAAAAACTCTTTTTAACAAACTTAAGCAAGGATTTAGACAAATCTGAGCTTACCATTGCGTTCGTAGCGTCGAGAAATGGTTCTAGGGGAAAAACGGGCTTCGGCCGCCACCGGCCACCGCGCCGGACCACCGTTGACCGCCACGCACCACCGCCGGACCACCACTGCTTCACCGGAAACCTCTCCAGCCCTCTCCACTCTCTCTCTAACTTTTGCTGAATTTTTTTCAAAATGAGAATGTGGGTGAAGATGGGGTATTTATAGCCCCTGTGGTCTCCGATCGCGTGTTAGTTTTTCGCTTAAACGAACCCGATAAAAATAGTGGCGTTATTTTACCCAAAAATAACTTGTTAGAATTTAATATTTTCTCTCGAGTCCTTGCGTCTCGTAAATATATATCCTTTCGGATTTAAATTAAATTTTACGAAACTGCTCGACTCGGGTGTTAACACGTATAAACCTGAACTTGATCAACTTTTTGACATTATAACACCAAAATAAATCTTGTTATTATCTTCCGTTCACTAACGAGTTCCTTTCGTATGAAAGTATATTTCAACATAATAATAATAATATTATTATACGAACTCGTCGAACACAGGTGTTGACCGTAAAAGTCACGGTTGTCACATTCTCCCCCAGTTAACATAATTTCTCCCGAAATTCAACTGGTATAATAGTTGACAAGTTCTTTTTCGTAACTTAATTCATGTATGATCATCAAGGGAAATCTAGTTTCCTAGATATAGCATGGAGATTTGACAAATTGAGATCTAAGAATAACCGAGAGTATGTTACATCTAGTTAGGCTCAAAAGCAAATTGAATAATAATGAGAGAAAAATCCTTCGAATTCCAAAGAATCTATAGATCATTGATTTACTGAATCAGTCAAACGGTACACTGTTGATGTTATTCGGAAGATTAAGAAATCCGCCAAAGGATTGATCTACACAGGTATACAAAGTTGGTACAAATCTAGAATGATGTTATGTTACAATATCCCGATGATTTAGTATCCTTTTATAAGCAAGGAAAAGTATCATTCTGTTTGTTTCCATTAAGGAATACTATTATAAATAGCAACTATAAAATTTTAACAGGGGAGTTGCTATTAAGGTTAAAAGAATCGGTAGAATCACCACGACTCATTGAAATAAAAATGCGTCACAGCGATAACAAATAATATAGGTTATGAAGGATGATCATATCATGTACTTAGAATACAGATAGATAACACCTCGTTAAAATAAAACTTTTCGTCAACACGAACTTCCTTAGGTGGTATAATTACGGATTCGTCGGCTAAACACCTTTTGAGACTTGATATACGATAAGCATCGTATATACCATTAAGCTCCTGAGTTAGTTTCAGTTTGTACACAACAAGACCAATCAAATGATTATTACCAACCTCAACACAACAAAATGGTGATCAACCTTTGTGTCAAAACAGAGCTTCTAATGGCGCTCATCTAATGCTAGTGTGATAATTGTTAGAGTAAGGAAATTTGACCAAAGGTAAAAGAGTATCCAAATTACCATCAAATTCTATCACACAAGCCATGAGCATATCCTCCAAGGTATGAATAGTTCATTCACCTAGACCGTCAGTTTGAGGATAGTAAGTGCTGTTCATATATAAGAGCGTTCTCAAAGCTTTCTGTAGTGTCTGCCGGAAATGGGATGTAAAACGACTATCCGTATCGAAGATAAAGGAAACAGGCACTCCATGCTTGTTACAATTTCACTACTATACAGTCGAGCTAGCTTTTCTATCTAGAACTCCTTTCGGATAAGTAGAAAATGTGCAGAGCTCGTTAATTGATTAACAATGTCCCAAAATGAATCATAGTCGCCCAATGTTCTAGGCAGGCCTAGTAATGAAATCTATTGAAATTTGTTCCCACATCCCTTTGTGGAATCTCAGGTTGTTGTATGTACTTATTGTTAGTAATAGTAATTACTCATAATGGTCGGTACGTTGTTGCGTTATAAGGCGACACAACATGGTTGGTGTGTATACAACATAACCGTATAAGTAGATACAAGGGAATTTTGAAAATCACCATAAAAAAGGACGAGATTCACACTTCTTGTACTAGAATTGAAGAGTGATGATTAGTTATTAGAGAGTGAATTAATAACGAGTAATCCGAGCTTAAAGGTTTACAAAGCAAGTATATAATGAGTACCAATATGATTGTACCAAACTCGAGTCGTTAAACCGAAGATTAACAAACATAGAAGTTTATACTAGGATTTTGTCGAGATAAATTTGCTAAGAGTCAAATTTACTCAATCCTATGAAGTGTTATAGCAAATGAGTCATCATCATAAAATAGATGTCAGCGATGACCCGGTGCTATGTAACCTAACCACAAAGCATTAGGATTCGGTACTAACTCGCGTGTTAGTCTTGATATAATATAACCATGTTTGATGATTTTCAACTAAAGGTTCGTATACATATTGCCCAAGGTTAGCAATGAGTTATACTAAAAATCAAATCACCACAAGATCTAGATAGAGAAAGTGACTAAAGATCCAGAACAATCTAGTCAAGTAGAATAGTTAAAAGACTAGGTGCAAGTTCAATATTTGGACATTGAATTGACTAACACCAGAAATCGAATTTGGTTAACGGTCAGAAATGGAATTCTGAAATTTTAACACGAAGTCCATATCAAAAATATGGTCTACTCTTCACATCGAGTCAGCCAAATTTGGTAGGATAACATTAGACGTCTGCATCTTTCTTGATGTGTATTGAAATGATTCGGAAGTAATCCGCTATTCGGCTAGATGAGGAAATAAACAGTCACATTGTGGAAATAATCTCATAAAAATAGTGTCCCCCGAAAATGATTATGAGCTTGATAACCCACAAAATGGGTAGACTTTGATATAATATCATTGTCAATTTAGCCTAGGGTTTGATTCTCATAAAGTAGACGTCAAAAAAAATAGGAGAGGATCAAGTAAATCTTCAGGAATTTGCCAAATGTGAGGACGTCATGCTCATAGATCCCTTAAAGATATTGCAATCCCAAGCGGATGTTCAAGAGAGCAGAGTAAACTATGATTCGTCCCTTGTTCCTCTTCGTGGTAGCGTACAACTTTAATTGGTTAAGAATTGTAGAACATAGAAATAAATTCAAAATTGCCCTCCTATGATTTTAGGACACATCTTTCAAATGATAAGGTTTTCAAATTTCAACTTAGGTCCTCGCTTTCCATTAAAGTCGGTGAAAATGGAACATAAGATTTCAGAGTTTGTCCTTAGATCTCGCGTTGAAGATGGTCGAATTGATTATCTGCCAACAAATGGTAGTACAGTATGCCTGCAACTTTCTTGGCTTTCGAACGGTGTTGCTATGACTTACCATTTAGTATTTCACTAATATCGGTTATAGCCTTAAAATCCTTTGCATAAGGGTTTAAGCCATAAATTTGATGGAATGAGTGTTTGAATGTCATAGATTCGTATTCCTTCAGGGCATGTGTTAAGAAGTCGTTTCTTAACCGTATATGCTCTAAGACTTTCTAACTATAGGAGACGGAGAGTAAGGGGTGCATATACGTCTCTACCTAGATGGATATCAGAAAGCCAATCAACAAAATGACCATTTGAGGGAGAGCAAGTACAAAAAGGATATGAGACTATCCTATTCGAATCTACAGGGATAGTGTACGCATAGTAACAAATTAGGATAATCACCATAAATAAACTTTGAATGATGGCTAATAAAATTTTTGGTACACAAAGAATCATTCCAACATAAAGTTTCATTTTCTCCATCAAAATGGTATTCAATAAGACATCGAAGCACCAGGAGAAATCAAGATTTGCAAAACATACGTAGCAATGTTCACCAAAAAGGGCATTAGTTTCATACTAAGCCATAGCTATCTCAAAATGATTTTTTTTATAAATCCAACCAAAAGAAACCTGAGCACAAGCCGCTCAGTGATCATAGTAAGAATACAGATGATAGAAATAAACACGACAATGAACGTTGTAAAGATGGATCCTCCTAAGTAACAAGTTTCTCAAGTTAGGTTCCACAATATGAGCGTCGCGGTTAAGAGTATCGGGGATTAAGTGTACCAAATTACCATAGTGAGTGCAGAGCACTTGCAATGGAAATTTCAAGTAGGTGTAAGACTGAATTATTAAAAATATTTATCAGGAGTATACTGAGAATGACAAACACCGAAATGAGGATTTATACGAACGATCGTATAGAAAGGTTATATTGTTTAAGAAAAAGAAGCTTATATTTCTTTAAGGAATTTCTCCATCATATTGTTACTCCATCGATATTAGAGTGCATTTGGATTATAAGATAAAATACGAGATTATACCTAGACCTCCGATGATAGTCGTACACTTACTGCAAGTGTCGAGCGTTGTAAAGTCCCATACTGAATTTACGTGGCAGTAAACTCTCAAGGGATCTGATTTATCAAGTAAAATGGATGAGAGAAAATCCACGTTGCTCAAGATTCAGAAAGGAGTTGATTAGATCAAATTCGAATTTCTCTTGTTCCTTCAGAACTGCGAGAAAGTTACATGAAGATCAATTAGGGGAGTCAGAAATGTCGAGGTCTGATTCACGCTAGACCGAGAGTCGTCACATGCGTTGATAAACATATAAAAAAATTGAAATGAGAAAATCTTTAGCTGGATCTCAAATGTGAAGCAATACTTAACAAATAATTGCCAAATTCGGTATAAATACCGAGGTTAAATCAACTGAGAACAGATCTCTTTAGTGTCTCGGTCTAAATTTTTATGCAAAAGAAATCTTGATAAGAGTTTTGGATCCATTAAGATTCAAAGATAAAAGAGACAATATAAAATTCCCATGTCACCTGAGGTAGCCTATCGCATCATTCGATGTATTCGGCTCAACCCTAAGGTTACGATAGTTTCGATCAACATTCGGATGACTGGGAATCGGGACAAGAAATACAGATTAATCATGAACATTAACTCGGACAGTAAGACTCACTAGAGTTCTCATGCACTGCAGATTATGATTACGTGTGCACCCGTAATGATAATTTACTTTGCATGGTCCCTACAGTGTTTCCTCTATCTCGAGCTCTCAGCTAAAAAAAAAGAAACTGGAATGTTCATTGGATCACGTCATTGTGTTGCACTTTCGAGTAAAAGTGTGGATGTTCTATCTGATCACTTTTAATTATTTGTACCAATACTCATGGATCTGCAGACTAAGGCTGTTGTTAGATGGAGGTAACGATAGAGGGGAACAACCGGTGTCCTCTAATAAAATAAAAAGTGTGTGGTGGAAGTCAGGCAGTAATAATAGGGCAGAGATCCCCAAATCAGAGTCGAGCAAGTCATGCTACAAATTTGTACATATACGTGGATCCAATGATCCAACAAAACAAAAACAAAAAAAATTATGGGTCTCCTGACCCGTAGAGTTCTCTCCCGTTTAGTCCCGCTTCTCCACCTCGGGTTCCCTTTAGATCGAGCAATTATGGCTGCCATATCTCATGGCGAAAGTTCTAGCCATCCAATCCAGCAGATTACCAAAGCAAGTATATACCGCATAAAGTGAAAACAATAGATGTTAAATAAAAAAGCCAACTCCAGAACTGGAGTAGATACAGGTGCGATGTAGGTACAGGTACAGCTCGAGGTAACACCAAGACAGATAGAGACGGATATAGAATACCGCAAACGTAACCGGAATCATCAAAGAGTACACGTATTGCCGTGACAACGACATGATTATAACGAAGCAATGTGTCGTAGATAAGCAAGAGGTAGTATGCAATGCACATATAATTCCTACGGTTCAATGCAATAAACTTAGAGTTATAGTCTAGGTCTAGTCTCGGGTAAACCTAATTCTCTATAACCAGTGCTCTGATACCAAGTCTGTCACACCCCAACAAGGCGGAAGTATGGGATGTAACCGGTATATCGCATTGAATACAAGTACAAGAGAAACTAAAAGGAAAATTTTGCATTACATTGAACCATACTACATGCTTCTAACGGAAGTACAAATACAAGAAAAATCTCTAAAACAGTATAAAGTGTCTAAATGTCTGACTATAACCGAAGTACATAAACAATAGTTCTAATCCAAAAGCGAGCCCTCATAAAAATCTCTTCTTCAATTCTGTTTACCTGAAAGCATGTTTCTAAAACGGGTCAACTATATAAATAGTTTGTGAGTTCGCAGGTTTTGCGACTCTATAAAAAGTTTCTGATAAAAATCCAAAGTGATCAAAAATCCATTGATCGAGTACACATGTATTAGACAACATATTACCATGAGCCGCAATCAAAGCCTCGGCGAATTAAAAATAAAGTACCCCATACGGAAGTCTAATGCAAACAACCGCCTAAAAAATTGGTTAACTTTGCGCCCAAGTGACCCTACAAGTCTAGTTGGCGCAACCAAACCATGAGCGGGGGTGTCAACCCAAGTAGTACTACTCAAAATTCCCAACGTCTACGCTCAGCTAATTGATTGCCTAAAATTGGGGACTTTAAGGCATTAGTTTTAAGTCAATATAAGATCCCATACCAAGTTTCAAGTCCTGATTTTATCCAGAAGTATACAAACCCTAAATCGTCCGTTTAAACTTTATAAATACTAAACGTATACTTAAACAACTCTAATTTTCATAAAATTTGGACAGGAGTCTTAGTTCATCATATAACTATCACTGCCCAATTTCCAGATTTTTTCAATACTCATAAGTATTTTTCCCAAATTTCCATGTATTAAACTTGTGTGAATTTTAATAAATAATCTATTAAGATTTAGATAACCAAATTTTTTAGATACTCATTTTAAAACTTATTCTACTGATTAAAACCACTTTTTAAAAAATAAATAAATTTGGAAACTAAATCAAAAGTTTATAAAAATCTATAAAAAACAATTGTTGTATAAAAATAAATATATTAGTTCCACGTGAACCGGGGTTGGGTGTATAACCTGATAACCACTAAAAATACCAAATATCTCAATACTAAATATTTTTGGGTTCAATTCCCCACCAATGATTAATAAAACTATTCTAACATAAAATCAAAGCTTAACGGGTAAAGTTTATACCTTCCGTATAAATGGTTCGCGTACGCGAAACCTCTCGTATCACATGAAATACGAACCAAAAACACCATTAGGATCGTTTTTATCTCCCGAGCATTCCCACATGCTCAAAATTGACATGCAATGCCGTTTCGATGGTCAAACAACCCGATCAATTTCCTGTTTTCGATCATAGAACTGTTACAATCTGTTCGTATTCAAAAATATACTTTCCAATATCTGATTGGAATTTCCTTCAGTGAAAACATTCATATTTGTGCTAAGAAACTACTGTCCAAAAATCGTCACGATCCAACGGTTGGATCTCCGGGGATCGACGATTCTTTGAGACCCAGTTTTTAAAATCAGAATATCCGACCAGTCACATTCGAGGGTATGAAAAGCATACCTAGAGAGCTCTGATAAAAACTTCCTCCGGTAGGATTTTGCGTCTATGTGTTGAAAAGATCATATCCAAAATTCATGCATTTCTAACGGTCGGATTTCTAGGGATCATCCGATCTTTAAGACTGTGCATGCATAAAACTTTCTGGACAGAATTTAAAAACTCTTTTTAACGAATTTAAGCAAGGATTTAGACAAATCTGAGCTTACCATTGCGTTCGTAGTGTCGAGAAATTGTTCTAGGGGAAAAACGGGCTTCGGCCTCCACCGGCCACCGCGCCGGACCACCGTTGACCGCCACACACCACCGCCGGACCACCACTACTTCGCCGGAAACCTCTCCGGCCCTCTCCACTCTCTCTCTCTAACTTTTGCTGAATTTTTTTCAAAATGAGAATGTGGGTGAAGATGGGGCATTTATAGCCCCTGTGGTCTCCGATCGCGTGTCAGTTTTTCGCTTAAGCGAACCCGATAAAAATAGTGGCGTTATTTTACCCAAAAATAAATCGTTAGAATTTAATATTTTCTCTCGAGTCCTTGCGTCTCGTAAATATATATCCTTTCGGATTTAAATTAAATTTTACGAAACTGCTCGACTCGGGTGTTAACACATATAAACCTGAACTTGATTAACTTTTTGACATTATAACACCAAAATAAATCTTGCTATTATCTTCCGTTCACTAACGAGTTCCTTTCGTATGAAAGTATATTTCAACATAATAATAATACTATTATTATACGAACTCGTCGAACACAGGTGTTGACCGTAAAAGTCACGGTTGTCACATTTCTACGCATGCTATGACATGCATGAAATTTTACCAACTGTGTGTATAAACTGTGTTTTTAGGTCTTATGAATGGAGGATGTGAATAAGCAAAGCTATAAAAGTATGAAGTGAGTGAAACTTACAAGTTTATTTAAATTTTATTTCTCATACAATATAATATTTGTACTGATATTACCTAAACCTTATATTTAACATATTTTTTTATTTCACATTGTATTGTTTATTTGTCCCCGTGTAATACACGGGTTCTAACACTAGTCTCTAATAAACCAAAATAATCTTGAAAAAACAATGCTGTAAAAAGTAATTTTAAATCTTAATTTTAACAAAATCTTTGCATAACAAAAACTTTGTTATTTCATGAAAAGGATTAGGAGTTCACTTTTAATAAATCCTTGGGGAATCAAACTAATGGCATGTGGTATATTCAGGTGAGTGGGAGTGGTGTGAAAGAAAAAGTGCATGTCATCTTACCACCTAACCTCCTACAACTTTCATATCACATTTACTTGGCAAAAAGTATACCCAAGTGAGGGTGGTGTGAACATTAATTATTTTTTTTTAATTAATGATAATTTAAACCCAACCCGGGAAAGCCGTGTCTAACTTCACGCTCCGCATATAATTATTGAATGTCGCTAGCTAAAGGTTTGTGTAAATATCTCCAACGGTACAATTGAATTGTAGTTGTACAAAATTTGTAAATACAAGACCTTATAGTTTGATCGAACATCTTCAAGTACTCGTCGAACGAATCGCTAGCGTTTCTGTACCCCATTTGACGAATCCCGGCGGTACACTTTTGAAAGGCGGTAAAACCAACCCATCCGGCCTCTCGCATCAACCCGTTGGCGGAACAAATGAACCTCTCTCTCAATATAATTTGTAATTCTTAAAAATAAACCACGACATATTCGAAAACAGCGACTAAAGTCTCCAAGCGTATACGCGCACGGCTTCGTTAAATAGTCATTCAGTAGAAGAGTGTTAGCAGTCGCGCAATCACGATTGAGACGAGCACTTCGGGTCCTAGGTTGCAACGTTTGAGCTTCTTCCCACCATTGAACCGCTGTGTTTGAGAAAGCACGAAACATCATTGCTCCGGATTCGTCAGATGAAGAAGAAGAGGATGATGATGATGATAATGAAAAAATCGTGAGTTTGTTGTATGATTTGTGTGAGTTTTTAAGTTGGTTTAAAGTTAATATTTATAAAGAATTTTTTTTTATTAAATGTACAACGGCTCCTTTGACCACCGACGGATACATTTACCAAACTCACACCCGTGAGTTTTCTCACGCAAACCGGTCACACCCCCTTCACGTCGAAGAGGGGGCGGTGTTTCACATGCATCACATCGTGAAGGGTGCTCACGCCCTACCCTCACGCGAGTATACCATATGATCTAAGGGTTAAGGATTATAGTAAAGCGACAAGTGATTTAATGGTTATGTTTTATATTATTATAAATTATAATAAATCTTAAATAAGAATTTCAGCTGACTGTACACTTAATCCTTTTACTTTAAATGTCACCTATCATACTTTCTTTCTAACTCTTATTATATATGTCAAGACAAACACTATGCACATGTATATTATACGGTTCTCACGGTTTTCTACATAAAATTAGTTTTGTAATGAGCATGCCTTAATAGTTTACACATAGAGAACATTATAAACTATATACACACACATATATTTATATGTATAGTGGGAAACCCGTGCGTTGCGACGGAGTCGACGATTGCCGCAGATTTTATGTTAAGTTTATGAATCACTTAAAATAACTAGGGGTTTCGCGTTGGGTTAGTTATGCTATGTCGGAATATGATGTAAGATATTGGGTAATATTAGATAACTTCTAATTATATTTGGGTATTATTATTATTATTGTTGTTATTGTTGTTGTCCGACCCAACCCGACTAATATGTATTATTAAATATCAAACGTATTATTAAAATAAAAATGAATAAATGAAATTAAAAATTAAAATACTAAATTCAACGAATTAATGACCAAAACCCTTTTTGACTTAAAATAACACTAACTTTATTACTTTTTTATGTTAATGTAAGGGTATTTTAGTAATTTTATATCTCAGGAGTTGTTTATATAAATTATAAAGTTATTTTTTATAATATTTAAGGGGCAATTTATGTAATTATCAGGTTAACAAAAACCAAACCACAATCTCATTCTTCCTTATGTGTAAAATGAGTTTTTTTTATTTGTGTATATTGAAAAAAAAACTGTTTTTTTTGTTTTAAACCTTTTTATTGTTATTTTGTTATTTTTATGATTATTATTTAATAAAACTTGTTTTAAATATATAAATAAATACATTTTTTTTCTAAAAGGTTAAGGAGAAAATAAAAGGTTTTAATTAAGTGTTGGACTTTAATTGTATAGATTTTGGTTAAATGACTAATTGAATGTTGGTTTTTAATTGTAGAGATGAGTTAAATGACGTTTTAATTGTAGAGATGGGTTAAATGACAAAACATTTTATGCATTGGTAAGATGCACCATATGCATAATATGTGTTTTAAAATTTCGGTTAATTATAATAATATATTTTCAATAAGGATTATATAGTAGTATAGATACATATGTGTGTATATGGAGAACATTATAAACTGCACACACGTAAATATAGGGGTTCAGTTCAGAACAAGATTATTTTGCGAGAAGTGATGAAACTAATCTAAAAGTAGGGATGAGATCGGAACCGAAAATACCGATACCGAATTTCTAGAAAAATGGGTACCGAATACCGTATCGAATCTATCGATACAATACCAATGCTCGTTACAAAATGCTAATGTATAGATGGTATCGGTACCACAAGTACCGAAAACACCGATATTGAAATTATGGAAAGGTAGATACAGAATACCGTACCAAATCTATCGGTACTCGGTACCAAATGTTCATCCTTATCTAAAACACTCTTTTTTATTCAATCTTAACAAAGTTATATTAAATCAAAAAGGTATAATGATATACTAAAAAATTCTCTCTCCAACTAGTTAAATTATTAAAATGTTTTCTATTTCTAATTAATTAGTTTTTCTCTTTTATCTCTATTTATATAGTTTTTCACTACTCTTTCCAATTAATCAATTGGAACAATTATTATCCTACACGTATTGAAGTTTAGGTACTTTGCGTAAGTATCTACATATACACGTACTTATACACATATGTAGTTGAAAATGAAAAAAAATGTACTTAAATGTAGTAAGTTCTCAATATTTATTATAGACATATCAATGGTTTATCATGCATATATTGAAACAAACATTAGTTCTTTGCATAATTATCTATTTGAAACTTACCCTAAACATATATATGTACCAAATTTTTTGGTTTTCTTTTATCACATTTTATGTTAACATAAGTAAAATATTACACAAAAAATATACAAAGAGATTATTCAAACACCAACTATTCCAAAGATACATGAAGAGATAACGGCCTACACATATGTAGGTGACATGTGTTTATACTAAATTTAGGGAGAACAACCTACACAACAAGGTTGAACTTCAACGGTTCATAAAATTCGCAACTTGATGTGATATTGAATATATCATATATAAATTAAATTTTCCAGATAAACAATGAAAGATAAATTAAGAATTGATTTGAAAAAATGTTATAAATTTCATAATACCCTTACGTCATTAACTAATATTATTAATGTTTTAATTAATTATTAAAATATCATAATTGAATTTTAGAGGGGAGCCCTCCACCTCTTGAATAGAGGAGAGCCACCTTATCATTATATATATATATACACACACACTAGTGTTAGACCCGTGTATTACACAGAGGCTAATAAACGATACAATATGAAATGAAAAAAAACATGTTGAATATAATTCATAAATCTGTAAATATTTATTTGTATACAACGTTAAATGTTCTATTTATAATTTTTTTCACTCCTATCTAAGATTAAAAGTTTTAACTCGTATATACTTATAACTCTGGAAACTGTTACCTCCAGTTGCCCATGTGTGAAAACCGGTTGTCTTAAGAACAAAACAACCCTCGATAGTGACTGTCTGTGACTCATATTTATTGTCATAACAAAACAAACAGAGAGTGAAAATTGTTTTCTTTGAAACTTGAGTAGAATTTGTTTGTCTAAAGGTGTCAAATTAATTATTGGAATAAAGGTGTAGAAAAAATATTACGTGTATTGTCACACCCCAAATTTCAACTAACGGAGTTTTACCGTTTGGGAAGTGACGAACCAAGATCTCAGACATTAGTTACTTTGAATGACTCTACATGGGACTCAAATAAAAATATCATATCAATCAGAGTTTCAATGCGGAAGCGTAAAGAAAAGTAAATGCGCAAACACACGCGCCCAAACCGAAAGTCCAAAAGTCTAAACGTCCAATCAAACCAAGTACAATACAAAATAATCCAAACAAACATAAATAAGCAAAAATCAAAATAGATGAATCCCATGCATGCCCTAATGTGCACCTGTGACTTATCTTTGCGACCTGAGAAAACATGCAAGAAAATATGTCAACACGAGGTTGGTGAGTTCACAGGTTTCAATATATAAATAAGCGTTTACCATATTTATGACCATTCAATATGTATCTATAGGTAGCTAACCTATGTTCATGTTTAACTCAAGTGCTCGCAACCGAAGCTGACTGTTTGTTTATTTGCCTCCTGCCAAGTCTATCAACACTGGCAATGTGAGTAGGCTAACATTTCACCAGTTCGATCTCTAATCGAGTTAGCGCGACTAACGCGGGTGGGATTTATCAAACCCAGTAGTACTACTAAATATTACCTCGCTAAGATCCATATTAACGGTCCGATATAAGATGAGGACTTTCTGTGATAGCGTGTTACGCTTAGCTTTAACATCGATAACATACGAATTACAAAATCTCAAAATAGTTTAATCATGTTTTCTCCCCCAGATTAAAACAGTAAAAAGGGGCCGTGAAAACTCACCTGCGTTGCGTTGTAGGTAGTATCACACAAGAGATAAGTTGGAACCACGAGTGTAAGTCTCAAAAGACTTACAAATGCCCTAAAATTATAAACACATAAATTATGGATAATAATAGGAATTGTGACAGCGACACGGAATGAGAAATGTCCTAAAGAAACGCTCTAATATTCAAGAGTGGACGAACGTGTCCACGGAGATAGGAATTCCTTAAATAATCAAATTATAATTACGTTACGCGACGAATGACAAAAATAATAATAAATATAATCGAGTGTTTTGTCATTCACAAAAACTAAGAAAATAATATAATATATTATTTTTAGGTTCAAAGGAATATTCTAATTACTCACTTGAGGTAAGAATAATAAATACATTATTATTATTGAAGTAATAAACACGAGTAAATAATAAACCATTGTTATTTAATCCTAAACGTTACACGAGTTATAAAATGATACGAAATAATATAACTTATATATTATTTTATAATATTAATCACTGATTGAAAATAATATAAATATGTTATTTGTTACGAGATTATGGCTTGAAAATAGTATAATTATACTATTTTTAAAAGTGGAATTAATAGTGAAAATAGGATATAAATTCAAACCCGAGCCTACGGGTTGCTTCCCGGCTAAAACACGTTTTTATAATATTATAATAACGAAGGGTTTGATTTTTATTAAAAAAATATAATAAAATAAATGTTCAAAAATGATTGTGGGAGCCCGGTCTCGAACCCGGGTCTCTCCCACACACGCCCAAGCCTCTAACCAGTCCCGCCCGCTAGGGTGTCGCGATGATAACCAGATCAGAAATCCTTTATCAAACAACCCTCATGGGTTCTTCTTCCCCACGCGGGCCGAACCAACCCAAGCTCGAATCCCTCGATCCCGATATTGATTGGCAATAACAGTGCGTGGGTTTTGATAATCGAGTTGTGGCGGTCCCGTGGTTAGGTTTAATTGCAAAGTTTTCATGTTTAAGATTGTTTAATTACATAAAGAAAAGACGTAACCCTAGTTTATGAACACTGAATCGATTTGAAGTATTCTGATAATAAAAGTTGATAGAATGATAGGGCTTTTAACAAAAACGACATTGCGAATCTGAAGATGTGGTTTAATTGCATTAATTTTGTGTTTAAGATCGAAAACCCCAAATCGTAATTCCAGGATGAACCCTAATTACTGGATCAAGATCAATTCGATGATGGGAGCCCGATATTTCATAAGGCTTTCAATCTACAGAAGACTACGAGTCTAATGGTATAGTTTGATTTAGTTTAAACACGGTTTAGAGTTGAATTCGACAACTTGGTTTCATATGAACCCTAGATTACGGGTTACAACGATTCTGATAATAAAACATCGAATTGACAAAGGGTTTTCAAAGAGTAAGGTATTGCGAATCTAACTGTATAGGTTAATTTCATTTTGATTGGGTCTAGACTAGGATTCGATTAAACCGGTCTGTGATGAACCCTAGATTCTGAATTGATCGAATTGGATGGTATAAGCCCCAATTGTGATAGGGCTTTCCATCAGAGGATTAACACAAAGTTAAAGGTTCAAGAATTTACCACAACAAGTGTCGGATTGATGGAGATCGGCTAGAACAGGTGTCGACGGCAACTGGGTTGATCTCCGGCGGCTTCTGCAGTGATTCTGCCTCGTCCGGTGTGTGCAATTGCTCTAATGACGATCGAATGAAGTGCGCAGAGTGCTAGATTATCACACGAGTTCGTCGAATTTGATTGTCTACCATGAACGTGTCAACGGTTATGACTTGAATTAGCATTATTAGGTTTAATAATGTCGATGATTAGGGGTTTAAAGACGAACGTTAATGTTTTTAATGTCCAATTCGTTATTAATTTGGACGAATTTCGGTTATCACTCGCGAACTTGGATCGAAGAACGCACGGTTTGACTTTTGAAAGTCAACGAAATCAAAGTTAGCTTAATTACATAACTAGTCCCTGAGGTTTCATGTTCTTGAGTTTAGATAATGGCAGAATTGGTCCCTCAAGTTTGGATGGAGTTAGAACTTTGTTAGTTTGACTTCCAAAGTCAACAAAATTAGGATTTTGACTTTCTAAAAGTCAACAGGATAGTTTAGGGATATTACATAACTAGTCCTTGGAGTTTAAGTTTGGATTATTGACAGAATTAGTCCCTAAAGTTTGAGTTAAGTTAATTTAGTTAACTTTAACTGGATTTTGTTAACGTAGTTAACTGGAAAAGTTCGGATTGTCACATGTATAGTCCATGTTTGAATAAATGAAATATTAAATGTTAGTAATGAGCGAAAAAAATATGTAATAAATAGTCGTGAAAGGAAATAATAAAAAAATAAAATATTAATAAAGAAAGTATTAAACAATTAAGAAAAAATAAGTGGAAAAAATAATCTTTGACTCATAGAATTGTGATAAGTGGCCCTAGTTACTTATTTATAAGATAGCTAAATGTATTAAACTAGTATTTGATGCCCGCGCTTCGCGGCGGGTCATGGACTCGAACCAAAATACAAACGATAACACGTCGAAAAACAAATAAAAAAACCCATCCCACGCAATGACGGGGACATCAATTTTTTACATTGATACAACGTAGGTGTTAAAATATGTAACATTTAAATAAGAAAAAAAAATTACTTACCTAAATTTTAAAGCCTAAACACTAAACAAAAAAATAAAAAGAAGGAAAAATAAAAATAAAAAAACTGGAAAAAAAAAATTAAGAATTAAAATATATGAAAAAAGAAATTAAAAACTTGAGAGAAAAAAACATGTTGCCCCACGGATCGAACCCAGGTTAACACGGAGCATGGCGCGCGCTGTTACCACTATACCAAGGAATCATTTTATGTTTGTTCCCCCTCATTTACCTTTTTAAACACATGTAAATCCTAGGAAAATAAAAAAAAGAAAGGAAAAACCCATCCAACCACCGCTTGACACTTGGCATAACCGCCCAAAACATCTAATAATAATTAAGAACTGTTCACATCTAGCTTAAATGTATATAGTTATAATATGACAAAAAAGTTATGTTATTCTAATTATATTATAATCAACTATAATTAAAATTTTGCATGAATTTTAAACTTATGGTGACTTTAAAACGGTTTGCCTTCACATTTTAGACTACTTATATTTAATTTTTAACCGTTTGACTTATTAAAGATAAAACATAATTCAAATCGCCCCGTTCATACGAAAAATGGGTCAAATTTACCACATCTACATTACATATATAAGCATATGCAAACATCTAAAATAAGTCATGATATAAGGAACGACTCAAGTACCACTAAGGTGTATATATTCGTCGGCGGAGTATTTAAAAACCTAAAAAGTCATTTACAACCCTCTTCAATTCAATGCAGATTTCAAATACTATTAGTTTAAGTCTAAAAGATAGATTTTATTAATTTAAGCAATAAGTATAAATAAATTTCCACTTATAATAAAAATGATCAACTGTTATAGAGAAAGCTTGAATTCGATCCCTGTACAGTTTCATATGTTGTGTTAATGTTGCTACATAATCATCAATACTCTCAAGTTTTCTATTTTCTTCTTGGTAACAAATAACTCTCAAGTAAGCATCTTTTGATTCAAATGTCGCCGAGAGAAACAATTTTTTTTATTCATTTGATAAATTTCCTACTTTTATCCTTTTGACTTGTTAGTAATGGAACATAACCAAATTGACACATTTTCACATAATAGGTAAAAAATGACCCTTTAGTTTTCATATATAGAGAAGGAGGATTTTTGGTTTTACCCTTTTGACCTGTTACTATCAGAACATAACCCAAATTAACACATTTTCACATAACAGGTCAAAAGTGACCTTCTAATTAGGAGGATAATTTTATGTATTACTGTAACGAACCAACTTTCAGGTATATTATATGATGTTCATATTATTAGGGTGTAATTAAATAAAAAGGAAAGTTGGGGGTTCTTTGTTGCAAATGATAGGTTTTGACTAAATTTGAGGTAAAAGGAGTCAAAGACCAATGGGTTGGTTGGTGGGTGGGTGGGTGGGTGGGGGGGGGGAGGGAGTGAAAATTAGGCTTTTTTCCTTTGTTTTTGGTGGAGAAAAAACACAGACACACACTATTTGTGTGTGTTGCGAAAATTTCAAAAGAGAAAGAGGAGAAAGAGGCTAGATCAAGAACTCGAATTCTGAAGGTTGCATGTGCGGATTTAAGGTGTTGATTTACACAATACCTTCTAAACAACAAGTAAGTTCCTCCTTCATCTCTTAAATCCACCACTACTAGAAAACATATATATTTCTTACAAAAGTTTTCGACAAAAGAAAATTCTCACAAGTTAGCGACAAATTTCCGACAAAACAAAAACAAAAAAGTAACTATACTATTTCCTACAATTTTCCGACAATTTTATTAAATAAGTTAAATTATTTATTTACTATAATCGTCGGAATATTGTCGGAAATTACCGACAAAAGGCTTTTGTCGCTAATTCGTCAGAAAATTAGTCGGGACATTGTCGGAAAAAACATTTCCTACGTAGTTTTTTCCAATAAACACTTTTTGTCGGAAACTTGTCGCTAACGACCAATTTCGACAAATTTCCCATAAAACTGCTGTCGCAAAATTTTCATTTTTTTAGTAGTGAGATTTCGTGGGAAATTTGTTGGAATTGGTCGTTAGCGACAAGGTTCCAACAAAAAAGTGTTTGTTGGAAAAAACCTCGTAGGAAATGTTTTTTCCGACAAAGTCCCGACTAATTTTCCGACGAATTTGCGACAAAAGTCTTTCGTCGGTAAATTCCGACAATATTACGACGATTATAGTAAATAAATAAGTTAACTTATTTAATAAATTTGTCGGAAAATTGTAGAAAATCGTATAGTTACTTTTTTGTTTTTGTTTTGTCGCTAACTTGTGGGAAATTTCTTTTGTTGGTAATTTTTCAAAAAATTTTGTAGGAAATATATATGTTTTCTAGTAGTGCACCATTAATGGTGTTCTTGGTGGGTTTTGGGTGAAATCCAAATTAGGGCTGTTAGGGGTGAATTAGATGGTTAGAAACATGAAATAAATAGTTATCTAGCTTAACTTGAAGAAATAAGAGGTAGATAACATCATCTAAACATCTAATTTGGTGATTCAAGAATTAGGGTTCTTGAAGGAAATTTGAGAGTTTTCTATTTAATAATGTTAGAATGTTAACTTGAGGTTGAATAAGTGTCTAGGGAGTTAATAGACACACAATTAACCATAAAGCCCCAATTTTTATGGTTATTTATAAAATGAGAGTTTTGGTGGAACTTGGGTGATTCCTAAACGGGCCACTTGGGTTAAAGGAGTGTTTGATTGGTGTTAAGGATTTGATTATGTTAATCTAACCTAGACAAATGTTAATGTTGGTTAATTGGTGATAGGAGTGTGTTAGAACCTCAATTGTTGTATATTGGGATGCCTAGACTAATGTTGAGATGAATTGTTTAGGTGATCACGTGGCTAAGATCGAAGCTAAACCGGAATAATCTAAAGCACAAGGTAAGTGCTTTGCACTTACTTAGTAATGATAGGAGTAGGACATACAATTTGCTTGCTATTTGCTTATATAGTGATGTTTGTATGGTTATGTTGTATACAAGGGTTGGGATGGTGAATTGTTGTTTGAAGTCATTGAACTTCACATTTCGAATAAGGGGATTGGGGTCTTTGAACCCCACATGTCGGTGATTAATTGGTATCATGTGTGTATACTTGCTGGTATGTTAAAGAGTCGGTGTTGAAGTCTAAGAACCTCATATGGTGATAATTGAGGTCATGAACTTGACTAGTTGTTTTGGTGTTTGAGGTATTTGAACCTCACATGGGAGTAAATATGATCATAAAGAGGAGTTTGAAGTCTAAGAACTTGATACGGAGTTAATTGAGGTCATAAACTTCACAAGGTCGTTTGGGGTGTTTGAGGTCATTAGAACCTCACAAAAGAGTATAGTCGGGTGGTGGGCGATTAACTAACCTATGTATGTAAGGTGTTTATGTGTTAGTTGAAGTTTTGGATGATAATTGGCATTCTAGTTTGGGTTAAACACTTATAGGAGATAATATGTGTTGATTGGAAAAAGCCCAACTTCATTTGAGTGTATCTCAGGCTAGAAAAAGATCTGCGAAAGCCATAATATATGAAACTTGGGTGCCTCGAGTTGAGAAATCCAAAAAATGGGGTCTGCACTAGGTTGGGCGTAATTTACGGCCATTGGGCATACATTACGGTGGCCCGGCGTAATTTACGGTCCTATTTACACCAAAATGCCGAAATGTCGTTTTTGGTCGACTTTTGTTGTAAGGGTCTGGGGGTCTCATATGGGGGTTGTATATCATTACTAATGGTTGTTTTGTGGTGTTTTCTTATAGGTAAAGCTCCATTTTGATGTCTCGGGTCAAACTTCTTGATGAATTGGATTCTCGGTTATTTTGTGAACGGTTGGAGTTATAACTCTTGGTTGGGAGTCTTAAAACCTATTTGAGTTATCTCATAGATGTTTAAACTTGTTGTTAATTTGGAGATGTGGTTTGGATGTGTCAAAACATAAAACTTGTCATTGTTGTTTTGTTATTTTTAAATGTGTTGTTTGTCAAAAGTGTTATTTGGGACCTAATTTCCACGTATTTTAAAAGTTTAAATTTTGGTTGAAATCATGGGTGTTACAATTACCTTTTTGACATGTTAGTAATAGAACATAACCAAAATTGACATATTTTAATATGGTGGGTAAAAAATGACCATATGATTATCCTATATGGTGAAAGAGAATTTAAGATTTAATTGAGTTCCATTTACAAGAAGTGATGATAGGGTCATGACTCACAAAATGCAAATGAAGAGTATGGAATGTTGTAATGTTGATAGCGATTCGTCGATTCAATAGATGGTTTCGTGTGTTGATAACAACTTGTCTGGGTCACAGCTTATAATAGAATCGATTCCTAAATCACCGACATAAATCTTGTGGAGGTTGTTATCGAAGGAAGTCTAATTTGGAAAGAAAGAGCAGAAGCTTTTAAAGAAATAAATAATAACAATTTATAAAACCGCTTAATTGATTCATTAAAATTTATACGTTTTCATATTTGTTATGATTTCAAATTTTAAATCTTAAATCACGAAGAACGATTGTTGGATAAAACATGTCTCATCTTTAATAGATTTAGGACAAAGAATTAATTATACTTTAGAACACTTTTTTCTAAAACTTAATCTATACTATATAATAAATAAAGGTTTTTCATGTCACATGTCACATCCATATTAAATCTCACCATTTCCCCCCGCCCCTCTCTCTTATTAAATACATATATATCTTTTAATAATAGTATATTTTTAAAGAAAAATACTAACTATACGAATGAACCACATTTATTTTAAAATATCTTTTATTACAAGAAACTTTAAAATATTATTATGTAAATTTTATTTTCAATCAAATAGTAAGTGAAAGTCAACTTGCATTAAATAATATTTAACATATTGTTGAAACCTAATTATATATTAATTTTACATATTTTAAATATTATTTTCTATACTTAGTATATGTAATACTCTTTTACACCTATAAAATATATATACATAAAGATTTAAGAATTTTATGTATTGATATTTTCAACCCGTGTGTAGTACACGGGTTCTAAACTAGTATATAATATGTAAATTCCTTATTACTAAGTATACATTGAATTTATTCAATCCGTGTAATACCGGGTTTCTAACTTAGTTTAATTAATCAATCAAAATAGGAATAAAAGAAAATGATTTACTCGAATAGTTTCAACTATAATGATATGACAAAGTATAATGTAAGATTCAACAAAATTCTAACAAATATTAGATATTTGAATATGTAAATGTATGATTGAAAACTTTTTTAATTGAATCCTTCCTGGTTATAAAATTGTTTTCGGTTTGTTAAATTAATAAGAATATGATTGAACAATTTAATTACTATAAACAAAACTTTGAATTAAAAAAATATGTAGATAAAAATCTAAAAATTAAAAACGAATTATTAGTTGATTTGCTTAAAATAATGAAGTTGATTATTAATAAGAAATATAGACGGGAAAACCAATTCTCTAAGGCCTTAGAAAGATAACACGCGTTCCTTCAATTTATTTATTTATTAAGTGGTATAAATATAGTTAGTATATTTGTATTGTTTACTTATTATATATTCTTTTAACTTATTATTAAGTAATATTATATGCACTTCAATTATTTTATTTTTAATTTATTACATTTTAAAAGACCACATTTTGTAATGTGAACCTACCTTTAACTTTGTTACATTGTCAATACTAACCTTTTAACTTTTTAAAATGTCACTTTAATCTCTTAAGTTTCTATAGTTGTTTGCAATCAAAACTTATCCTCAACTTTGTTAAACTATTAAAACTAACCCTTTAATATTGTAAAATGTAACTTTAACCTCGTTAAATTTATCAAGTTTAGAGTTTATCCCCTTTTAGAGCATTCCCAACCCGTTCTTTATATTCCGTATCCTTATCCTTATAATTACACTAAAAACACTACTTTTTCTACCTTTTATCTCCAGTTTTCTCTCTTCTTATCCTTATCCTTAAAATTATACTAAAACCACTAATTTTATCCTTATATTTACAAAAATCTTATATCCTTTCTCTCTCCTCCACTCACAAGCACTTTAAACCACTCCTTAAAATATATAAAACTCACTCACATAATTATACCAAACGGGCTGTGAATCCTCTTAGTATATATAATATGATTTTTTCTTAATAACTTTTGTTCGTTTATTAAAAAAATATATATATAATTTGTGCCTATGTTTGATTTTTTTTTATTGGCGCCCCGCTATAAATTTTGGTAAAAACAAAGTTGTTTTCAAAATAAGGTATCTTTTTAGGTATCGTGGGTTATTTCGACTGTCGGTAATGTGCTGGTACCATGAAGAATGAGATCGACACCGACTTAAGAACATTTGTACTGTTATATAACTGTTTTTATATGTGATTCAATATCCACAACCGACTCGCTGTAAATTCATACGTTTATTTTTATGCTTAGACACGTTAATGTCACTGATTCAACCATTTAAGGTTTGCCTCCCGCCTTTTATTATCGTATGTTAAAACGACTGACAGTAACGTGCTGACCATGAAGAATGAAACTGATATCGATCGAACAACACACGGGCACCAAATCTTACTACTCTAATAAATGAAAATCTCTTCAGGACACGTGTCACTCTCTGGTTACTCCTCATCTTTATTTTCCTGCCTCTCTCTCATATTAAATATTAGATTTTATATTTCTCTCTTCTATTAAATAATAATGTTTATATTAATAAATCTAATTACGACTACTTATTATTTAATTATAAATAATTATTATATCATCAATCAAATGAACTTAATATGAATTAACATTTATCAATTAAATTAAAAAATTAATACTCAGTTGAAAAAAAATGTTTTAAAAACTAACTTAACAGATCTTATAACTATCACGACAAATTACATTTTTTAAAAACATATTTTGACAAATGTGTTTGTTAACAAATTACATTATATTTTATTCAACCGATTTAATATACTGGTTTATTCAACCCGTGTATTTGGTTTTTTAAAATATAAAATTTTTATTACTAAATATATAATATTTTATTTATTTAACCCGTTTAATACACGTGATTTTAACATAGTAAATAAATAAAATGAATAAGGTAACGGAAGATGGAAGATGGTGTAATTAGGGGGTGTTTGGGATTACTTATTTAACTTTCTTATTGACTTATTAACTTATATAAGTTAATAAGATGTTTGGGTAAACTAACTTATTTACCGTACTTATTCCATTTTCAAGAAGTAAATAACTTATTAACTTATATAAGTTAAAAGTTATAAGTAGATTTGAAAAGAAATCCCAAACACACCCTTAGTTGCATTTCATTATCATACTTCGTTCGTATCTATACTTTATAATAAATAAAGGTTTTGGTTACTTTATAATAAATAAATGTTTTGGTTAGACAAATTTTTCCGGCTCTCTCTCGTATTAATTGCACAAATTTTCCTTATTTGTTTTTAATAATTTTTTGTTTTTCGCCTATCTCCTATTAAATAATAAAGATTTTTATAAAATGTTTTTTATTTAAAAAAATATAGGTTTGTTCATAAAACATTTTTAGAAATTGAAAATTTTTGCATTCTTTTTATAAAACATTTTTAAAAAGTAACTATATGACGTTTCTAAAATTTGTATTAAAAAAGTATGTAATAAGTCATAAATATGTAAATATTTATTATTAAATACATAAATTTATATTTACTCAACCCGTGTAATACACGGGGTTTATAACGTAGTACTAGTATATACACACAAATAAATTGTTTGCGAGTAATTTAAAAAAAAAATTCAAGCCGAGTACGAGCTGAATTGCTTGCCTCGGCTCATATACAAATCAAGCCCGCTTAACTCGATTTGTTTACAAACCAAGCCGAGTACAAAAACTCTATTCGGCTCGTTATTTCCTTGGTTTCAATCCCCAACGGTTTAATTACTCTCGGGTCACATTTCTTCTTCGTCAAGTCCGGAATTCGTTGAACACATCGAAATCCAGAAACCCTAACTCCTCAATTTGATCTTGATTATACGTTAAACTACCAGTATTGCGATCGTTTTGTTCAAGATGTGGAATCAACAACCGTTCCTGAAAACCGACCTTGAGTCTGGATCCAGCGAGCCGTTGTATCCGTTAATGTCGGAGTCGCCGGAGTTCCGATGGTCGTTTATTCGTAAGATATACTCGATCGTCGCCATACAGTTACTTCTAACCGCCGTCGTCGGTGCCATCGTCGTCACGTATCATCCTATCGTCACGTTTTAACAACCACAAACGGTGGATTCGCGTGTTACATTCTTTTGATCATCGCACCATTCATCAGTATGATTTTAACCAATTTTGTTACACCTTTTTAATTGTTTGATAATTTGTGTTTATGATTGTTGTGTTATGCAGCTCTGTGCCCGTTGTCTTATTATTATCAGCGTCATCCGGTCAACTATCTGCTGCTTGGGATCTTCACTGTCTCTCTTGCTTTTGCAGTTGGTTTGACATGTGCATTCACTAGTGGTAAGTTTGTGGTGAACAATTTCATCAAAATGTTGTCTGCTATGGTTTGTGTTTCAGATATAATCACAATTAGAGTTCAAACAGGAATTAGATTCTGAGCCCTAGTTCAAGTGTTAATAATAAGGTCTAGACACATAACGAGTTGAGTTCTGGTTTAAATTAGACTCGATATCTTGTAGAGTTTTAGAGCACTATCCGTAGGCAAGTTCTAGAATAATGTAAACCAATTATGGTTTTGTGTATTATTGATCAACTGTATCTAGGGGTACGACAACGTATTTACAAAGGAAACCTAATTAAATCATATGTATAATATATATACAAGTTTTGGTGTTTCAATGAATATAGTTTTGGGATTTGATACTTTTTAGCTATTTGGGTTCTCAAACCAAGTGTACTTTATTCAACATAATTTTCATGGATGATGGATGTTTTTGTGTTATTTGAGTTCATGAATAAAGCTTGGATCTTCCTTAGGCTGAGTTTGAACCTGCATCAAGAACACTAATTAAGTTATTGAATCAAGTTTGAGCTTAGCCTAACTAACATTGTTAAGCTGAGCTCAAGCTTGGCTTGGCACATTTGCAGTCTATTCACTATCATTTGGGGTATTTGATTGCATCTCTCAATCATATTCCACAAGATCAACACCGGGGAAATAGAAAGAGTTGGCTTTTCAAAAGATCGGTTTTTGTTTTTCTTTAAAAATTTAACGATGATCTTTTTGAAACTGCATGTAAGACACTGTAGTGAACATAATGGCATCTGTAAATTAGAAGGTATCACATTGCTGTGATTTGTGAAAATGAGTTCTAGTTACCTCATGCTACAATCTACCCTGGAATTGCTAAACTTTTTATGAATTTGAGTGTGTGTCCATTGATGTTTTCATTTTACTTATAACCATTATGAATAACGGCTACAATTTTCTAGGTTAAGAAGCAACTTGAAAGGACAACTTAAATAAATCCTAAGTGCTCCATGGCCAATGCCTAACTAATTATGGCTACAATTTTCTAGGTCAAGAACCACAACTAAAGCCCTATTAGTTTAAGTAGTTTGGAGTATGAAAGATTTTTATCCACATTGATTAGATACCAAATTTTTTCATCCGGTTTGATGTTGCGTTGCTCCAAAAAGTCACTGTCGTCGCTGTAGTCACAACCGACATACCATGTATGCGCTAACACACGTTGTTTTTGAAATTGAAAGGACAAGAATCGTAATTTTCACAAAACCTAAAGGACGATTTATGTAATTTACTCTTTCAAAAAACATTTTACTAACCCTCTTCGACCCATTTGAACTACTTTCTTTTTAGCTTTTTCCTTTTTTTAACCAATTTGATCCACTAGAACAAAGCATAACCGGATCGACCCATTCATTAGTAAAATTACCACGTTTATTATTTATATTCCTTGTTTCTTGTTGTGATGTAGTTAAAAGAAGAAGATTGTTGGTATTTCCACATTTCTTTTAGGGGAAATGCCATAAAAAACCAACATACTTTCTGGTTTTTCTCACAAAAGTCCCTTAACAATATTTTGCATATAAAAAACCAACATATTCTCAATTTTTTCTCACAAAAGTCACTTAACAATTTTTTGCACATAAAAAACCAACATACTTTATTTTTTTTCTCACAAAAGTCCCTCGACAACTATTTATCCTAGCAAATGAATCGACAGAAGCAAGGCAAAGGATTCATTTTCTCTTGCTTCTGTCAGTCGATTTCCGTTGCTTTACTTTTGCGGATTCATTTGCTAAGATAAATAGTTGTCGATGGACTTTTGTGAGAAAAACAAGAAAGTATGTTGGTTTTTTATGTGCAAAAATTTGTTGAGGGACTTTTGTGAGAAAAAAAGAGAGTATGTTGGTTTTTTATGTGCAAAAAATTGTTGAGGGACTTTTATGAGAAAAATCAGAAAGTATGTTGGTTTTTTATAGCATTTGCCCTTTCTTTTACGCATTAGTTGTTTTGATTTCTTGGTATAAGGCTGCTAACTATTATCAATTGAATTTATGCAGGAAAAGTGATTTTGGAAGCAGTTATTTTGACAGCTGTGGTGGTCATGAGTCTCACTCTGTTCACATTCTGGGCCGCAAAGAGAGGTTACGACTTCAATTTCTTGGGGCCATTTTTATTCGGTGCTGTTATGGTGCTTGTCGTCTTTTCCTTCATTCAGGTTTGTGGGTTGTCGCTCATTCTTACATTTTAGAGGTAGAAAAGTTGGTTAAGCACTTTTGTTCCACTTTTTAAAAGTAATTATCAAAACTTATATAATTCAATAGCAATCTAAATTTTTGAATAAAATGATTTAGTTTAAGGTTTTATGCATCAAAAACTCACTTTTGGCAACTTTCAATCCATTTGACATTTTTCTGTTTTAGTTCCTTTCTAGGGGTGACAATCGTGTCGGGTTTACGGGTTGGTGGGTTGAATTGATGAACCCAAAAACGGCCGTATATTTATTCGTGTCAAAGACATCAACACTAACCTAGACACACTTAAAATCATGTAACCCGGACACGACCCTTGTAACCCAGTTATCTAAATGAGTCAAACGGGTCAATGGGTTAGCGTGTTGTAAACGGATTGAAGAGTTGTGATCAAGTTGTAAACGGGTTGTAGTAAATGGGTCTTAAATAGGTTGGCGAGTTGACTTTATAAACTCAATTTTTTTCTAATTTTAAACGGGCTGATAGTGAGGTTTAATTAAACGGGTTAAATAGGTCAATCCGAACACGACTAGTCTAATAAACGGGTCGGAATAGCAACCCAAAACCTTACTATTTTTGTGTCATGTCATATCGGGAATTGACACCCCTATTTTTTCTTTAATTTTACATGTTTGACCCGTGAAATAGAACATAACCCAATTGACCCGTTCAAAAGTAAACGGGTGAAAATTTCCACCTCTAGTTGATCTCGAGCTCTGATTCCCAACTCACCCATGTTAATCTTTTTGCAGATTTTCTTTCCTTTGGGCAAGATTTCAGTAATGGCATACGGGGGTTTATCAGCATTAGTCTTCTGCGGGTACATTGTCTATGACACCGACAATCTAATCAAACGATACACCTATGATGAGTACATATGGGCTGCGGTGGCTCTATACTTGGATATCATCAATCTTTTTATATCATTGCTTACAATTTTACGGGCTGCTGATAATTAGTACAAATGTACAATCTGTTCATACTTCACAGGTACACAAACTTTCCCTTTCATAATAGTTTGGTACCAATTGTTTAATCTTTGAATATACTCCATCCACACTCGCCAATTGTTCCTGTTATTATGAAATAAATATCGGGTTATGGACTTATGTCGTATCGTGTCATTGTGATTTATGTCGACCGTAGGTCATGTCTCTTTGGACCTCCCATGAATCTGTGGTTATTTTTGAACCAAATTTGGTCATTTTCTTAATTTTCATTTGATTTTATCATCATTTGATTACTTAGCCCCAATTAAACATTTTTACATGATTTTATATCACAAGAAGAAAGAATACGAAAGGCTAAACTTTAGCATTAAAACTAGATTATTACAAGTTCACTAAGCACACATTGACATTGCTTATTATCATAATATACCCTCACACTTGTTCTTGTTCCTTTTCATGTTTACTTGGTGAACTTCCTTTCATCAACAATGGTAAGAAGCCTAGAAACACCTTGAGTCCACATATCATATTCTTTTTGTGTCCTGCACTCGAACTCTACCAATCCACGCCCGATAGTCCTCAACCCGAAATAACGCCGCTCCTCTCCGCCATCAAATAGATGTCTCCCGGGCCACGCCGGCATGTTCTTGCACACCTCCAACACCACGTCTGCAACCACCCACAAGTGAAAACAATCACTACTTTCACCATTTCATGTCACCATGAACCGGGTTATTAAGGAGTGTTTGGATTTGTGTTTTAAAAGTCAAATTAAGCGATTTACAGTCGGTTGGGTTTGGTCTATAATTTATCCCTAATGGGTCAAAACATGTAAATTTATAAAATCAGCTTAAAAGAAAATAAGGCCGAGTGTAAACGCCGTCTAAAATGTATTTTAATGCATACAACTTCTTTTAACTGTTTAATTAAGAAATATCATACCATACTCTTAATAAAATGATTTAGTTTAAATAATTGTATTTAAGATATGATGATTCACAAAACACATATCCAATTGCCCCTTTAAGTGTATAATCACTTACTTTTTTTCTTTTTTGTGATGGTAGAACCAACATGTTTGCTCTTCATTTTTAGCATCACTTGACCCGTTCGATGGATGTAAACCGACACAATTTTCCAGTGGAGATCACCTGCATTTTATTTTCCAAACACCGGTTGATCAAACAATTCTATTTCAAAGCTAAGTTGGTCGTTCTTACCATTACGTGTGCGCTTGAGAAGCTCGCTTCCTCGGGCTAGGAGTTCTTGGTTACAAATGCCCAGAAAATTCTCTTCACAGGGAGTATGTTCACAACATCCACTGCTCTTTCCTTGGCTTTTACTTTCTTTAAGTCCTCGCTCCACTGGTATCACCGCCGCGATATTCCACACTTCCTTTAGTGCCCTTGCCTTCAACGTTGCTGCACCTCGTAGAGCTAGAAAAACAGATTGCAGTTTAATCGATGCTCAAACGGGTTCAAGTCAAAACGGGTCAAAATGTTTTCGTCAAAACGGGTCAAAAGGGTTCACATCAAAACATGTCAAGAGGGTATTAGGTGGGCTTCTATAACCCGTTTTATCAAACAGGTCAACACGACATGTTTAATAAATAGGTTAATTCGAAATAGAACCCTTCTATAACCCGTTTTATCAAACAGGTCAACACGACATGTTTAATAAATAGGTTAATTCGAAATAGAACCCGCTTAATAAATGGGTTAACATAATCCCGTTTAAGGGTTAATAAAAAATTAATAAAATTTGAAGTTTTTTTTTTCAAACTTTATTGCCCCTTTTATATATGTGACTTTCTTCAACATTACAGTATCCATTTTATATTTTTATGCAAGTTCTAAGCTTTACAACCCATTAAATATGTAATAAACATTTAAACTAGAATTTTTTGAAATTATTGTAAATTTAAACTATTAAAATATAATCTAGTTTTTTTTTAAATAAAACGATTTAATGGGTAAAACTTTAAAGTGAAATGTCTACCGGTTGAAGCAGCAGCAGTGAGGGTTAATATATCTCCATGGGATTTAACATTAACGGCGGAGCTAACTGCGGCAACAAGGTGTTCACGTTCCGCTCCCATCGCCTCCGCCGCCTCCACACACTGTGCAGCCACCAAAGTAGCGGCGGAGGCCACCGCCATATTGGTCTTAGCTATTTGCTCATCCTTACTAGATACTGCTGCGGTGGCCGCAGCAATGGTGGCCACCGCAGCCGCTACTCCGGCAACTGAAACCGCCGCGTGGAGTTGTGCATTGTGGGCCCGAGTCTCTTCTTTCTTCTTTTCTCTTCTCTCTTTTAACCACCGTCCTACTGTCTTTCCGGCAGGCGTGGTGCTACACCCGCCTGCCCCGTATCCACTCCGACCATTGGCAAACAACGGTTGCAGTGTGTTGTTTGCTCGCAAAAACTGTATATACAATATAAAAAGTTATCTAACAATAAAAATATAAAAAAATAGCGTTTTATGTGATTTACAGCATGTGTTATGGTGAAAGTAAAAGGTGAAAAAAGTGTGCCACGTAGGTAGCATGGTTTCTTTCTCAACATATGTAATGGTCTAGTAATATTGTTTTTGGATAAAATTTATATCGAAGTATTTAGAAAAAAAAATTGCGCATTTAATTTTTTTTTTCTTCTAAAAAACTAAAAAGTAAATGTTATTTAAGAAAGATAAAAAAAGCCTTAAATTATATCTTGTAATAAAAAAGTTAAGAAAATGAAACAGTGAGAGCATTTACAGCCGGTTTGGTATACTTTAAGGAGTGATTTAAAGTGTTTGTGAGTGGAGGAGAGATAAATTGTATAATTTTTTTGTATATTTTTGAAAACACTGTTCATGTCTATAAATTTTTTAATATTTTTTAAAAGTGGTTGTGAGTGAAGGAGAGAAAAGGTAATGATAAAGATATAAAAAAATATTATATAATTGAAAAGGAGAGGAAAAGTATTGATTTTAGTGTAATTATAAGAATAAAGATATGAAATCGGCTACGAATGCTTTAAGTTGTTAAAATCTAACGGCCTATCAATTTCTTGTTTTCCCTCATGTATGTGGGCCGGGTAACGGAAACCTTTTCCTGCCACACTCGCTCACTCTTGACCTAGTGTTTCATGAGCGTGGGTCTGATGTGACAAGCGAACCACTTACGCTCACGTTGTATAACACATAGTCTTGTGCCAAAATAGTTAAGAATTTCAATAAAAAACATGTACTTAGCTGTTAATGATTGTGGATTTGGGAATAATTTGACAGTGACTATTAGTTTGACGGTCAAAAAAGAAAAGCTGCCGAAAAACAATGAGAAAACTTGTCGGCGGAAGGGATAATAAAGTTAAAGTTATAGGAGGTCTCACTTTTTCTCTCTTTAAAATTCAAAAGAATGAAAATAGATCACACAATGATTTATTTGTCTTCTATGTTACTATTCATACTAAAATAATATATTATATCGATTCTATCAAAAGAAAAGAGTATATTATTATGTTACTATTCTAAGGGTATACGGGGCACCTTACTCGGATTGGGCCGAGTAAGAGAGAGGCAATCCGAGCAGTTGGGGAACACCACCCCCATTAAATCGGGTATCTTCGAGTAGTAGGGGCCGAGTTCGATGAACGAGTATATTTACTCGGAAGCCTTGGGTTCTAGCCGTTGGATTTCTAGCCGTTGGTGGGGGGTGGGGGTGGGTTGGGTGCTTTAAAAAAAAATATTAATTTTTTATCTATATATATTCACATTTCACACACATATATTTTTAAAACAAATCACTCTTTTCACTTTTTTCATCCATATATTTTTGTAAAACTCCAATTTTTTTAACAAAATGTCTTCATCCGATTCTACCATTCTTGGTTTGCATTCGGGATTATCCGATTCTAGTGTTTTTGATGATTATGTTTAATTTCTTATTTTTTTTATTTGTCACTTATTATTGTATTTTGTTATTTTTAGTTGTCTTTTGTATTTTTAATTAATAAAAAAATATGTTTTTTATTTAAATGTTTATTTAAAAAAAAGTTGGTAAGTAAATGAGTAGGGTGTTTCCAATGAAATCTGAGTAAATGAATAGTTTTGAGGTGTCAGAATTCTATTGGACAGTTTTGACGAGTAATGAGTAGATGGGTTAATGACCTCCATCACCCTAACAAAAGTAAAAAGTTACAAACAACACTAAATAAAGTATTTTTATAAAAAAATAATCTTATATATCATATTTAAACAAAAGATACATGTATATGTTTTGGTTTTCGTTGTCTTTCACATAAATCTAGTTTTGTATTTAACATTCATATAAATATACATATGAAAAAACTTTGTTAATCTACATATGTGTACGTGCACATGTTTATTTCAGAACTAATAATACGCTAAAAACAAGAAAACTACATATTACACTTGTTCATAGACACATAATTCATAACAATAACCGTCATTAGTAAGAGAGAGAAACACTGAAAGTTATATAATCATATTATGTATAACATTTAAAACAATATATCATGTATTACATTTAAAATAATATGTACAAATGCATTATATGATTATATTGTGGTTCTTAAGATGGTATACATATATCTATATCTATACTATATAATAAATAAATGTTTTAGTTGGATACTTGTCGCTCTCCTATGTATCCTCATCATTTTTTTCCTTGCTCTCTCTTCTATTAATTATACAATTTTCTTTAACTGTTTTTTTTATAATTTTTTATTTCCTGCATCTCTCTTATTAAATAATAATTATTTGTATAAAACTTTTTTAATTTAAAAAAATAGGTTTGTTTATAAAATATTTTTAGAAATTGAACATTTCTTTAATTCTTTTTATAAAACATTTTTAAAAAATAACTATATAACGTTTCTAAAATTTGTATTAAAAAGTATATAACATGTCATAAATATGTAATATGTAAATTTTTATTACCTAGTGGAAATAGAAATTTGAAGATATACCTTAACGACGTCGTCGTACTCGTCGGACGGTGAGATATGTGGACTGTCAGTTTCTTCCATGTGCGACGGATTGAGTGGTCCACTACTGTGTGACAGCCTCCCTGAAGCTAACGGCGATATATCCTGCTCCATTCATTCATCACATTTCAGTAATCACTCGAAACATTAAATACAAAATTCATCCGATCTACTTCTAACAAACTCATCAAAACTAATTTCAATCGTAAATACTCACATATTGAGACATGATTCGTTCAAGCACAAGCTGTGAAGTCGCGGAAGACGCGAACGAGAACGCGTTGCCGGAAAGCGTCACCGACGCCGTGACCGGATCCTCCGTTGCGTCGAAACGGAAAACGCCGTTAGTCTCCGGCGTGACGTAGGAATTTGCGCCGGATCTGGTGGTGAGAGCGGCGGTTGTTTCCGACTTAGAATTCAACGGAGACGGCGGAGAATGCAGAGGTTTGACGGTAGCATCGTTCCATGACCTTGATAAGAACTCCATCGGCTTCCGTGGACTCTCCGGGAACTGGAAGCCGGCGGCGGAATCGTGCTCCTGCCATAAACTGTCCATTTTGTGGTGGTGTGAGAAGTGAGAGTTAGTTATGGTGTTATTTGCTTTTGGGAGCTTACTTTTTATAGACGATATTAACATTCCAAAATCCAAATACATGAGGTAGTCGGGTCGGGTCGGGTCGGGTATATCGTTTTAAAAAAACTTGATGATATCATTATTAGTATTTTTAAAGTGAAAGAGTATGGATATGAGATAATGTAATGAAGTTAATAATTTAAAGAAGTTCTTTAGTTTAAAATAGGAGTTGTAAGAGGTGTGTTTTCATAATCGGATTCGGTCGGACTGGAAACCTGACACATAACCAGTTTGGTTGTGTGTAGTTGAACCGCTTTCATTTGAACTTGTCAGATCGGAATTGAATTTTTTTTACTTTTTTTTTGTTTTTTCCCTTAAAAATCTAATTTTTTGATTAATTTAGTATTTCAAATTGTATATTTTATTTATGGGGAAAACACAACAGAATAATAACCAAGTTTTGAAACACTTTGAAATTATATAACTAGCATTTGTTTGTGGAGTATATATATGATATTATCCCAATAAAACGTCTTTCGATGTTTCATTTTATAATAAGCGAGAGTTTTATTTAATATATAATTATATAACTAGCATTTTTTTTATAAAACAAAGGACAAAAGTTAAAAAGAAGTATATATATGTATTTTTACAAGGCAATTTTGTTGCAATTTACATTGTATATTTTTTTAGATAAACAAAAATAAAAGAAAAAACATATGATATTTCTACAATCCTGGTTTAAATATTGCAATAATTTGAAATATGTTTATTAAATTCCCTATCTATTCAAACATTTCATTGCATTATTGCATTTTCATTATTGTACGGTTTTTTGATTGGTTAATGAGAAGGGACTCAACAATTTAAGTAAGATCTACATGGCAATATGGCATTCATTGGATATAGTTTCTAAAGGCACGACATGATTATATATTTAACTAGCTTAGACCTCGTGTAATACACACGGGTCAAAAATATCAACATATAAATTTTTTAAATTTTATTTATGTATTTTTATAGCTGTAAAAGTGTATTACTATACATATATTAAGGATATAAAACAAAATTCAAAATATGTAAAAGATAATATATAATTGGGTTTCGAAAATACGTCAATTACTATTTAATGTAATTTGACTTTCATTTAATATTGGATTGAAAATAAAAATTACATAATTAGGCTTTAAAGTTTTTTTATAATAAAGGATAATTTAAAGTAAATGCGTTTTATTAGTATAATTAGTAATTTATTAAAAGATATGGTGCATTTAATAAGAGAGAGAGGCGGAAAAAAAATGATAAGGTTAAATATGGTGACGACACATGACATACAAAAACCTTTATTTATTATATAGTATAGATTATAGGTTATTATAGTTACTAATTGTGGCTCAATCATTATCCATTTACAATTAACTACTTTCTTAATCACTTTTTAACAACACTTTCTATAAATAATCACTTAATAATCATTTTGCTTCAATTAAATAATTTTTTTTTCGAAAAGAGAACTTCAATAAAAACACTTAGGGACTAAACAAACACCAAACCAAACTACAAACAATTACAAGTCCAGATACAAAGAAAAAATCAAACCCAAATACAAAGAGACTAGATTTACATTCAGAGCAGAATGCTCATAGAGAAGATAAATTGAAACCAACCCAATCCTTCCATTACAAAATCCTTCCATTACAAGTTCTTATGCTTGGTCCTATTTTTGAGCCAAAGGAAACCAAGTGACGTTATGTTCTCGATAATTTTCTCCATTTTGATGGTTTTATTTGAGAATTTAACATCATTTTAGTAAGTTAGTGGAAAATTATTTATTGTGGTGGGTTAGTGGAAAATTATTTATACATGTTGGATTTTAATATTTAGTTATATTATGCCAATACATACTAGTTTGCTGGTATTACTGAATTTATTTACTTAAGAACTACACCTTTGCAAAAATAAATAAATTTGTTTAAACAAGACTTGAATAGAAGTTGATTCGAGTTGTTAGGGTGGTTATAGGCTAAGAAAGAGTAGAAACTGAATATGTCTAGATAAAAATAAACACGAAAACACAGCAACAAAACACAACATAACCTGTTATCGGCTAAAACAGATGGCGGCGGCTTGATCTAGCGATGGTGGTGGCGGCAGGTGCGGTCAGTAGAACAACACCTTACGCCTTCTGTTTGGTTGTTTCTGGTTGGTCTTGGTTCTGGTTTGATATCGCAAGCAATCACACAAACACACACACAATGCAGAAAAATAAGAACATAAGAGATTTACGTGGTTCAGTCAGAGTGACCTATATCCATAGGTTACAACTAAAGGATAATGATTTAGGAGGTGATGATTAAATTACATGTACAAGGGTCCTATTTATAAAAGAGAATTAGGGTTTAAACCCTTGAGACCTTTCCTAATTAACAAAATTTTGGAGGCTAAGTTTCTAGTAAATGGTAATCTGCCAAATTTGCCCACTTGGGGTGCACCAAGGGTAGGGCCGGATGCCCCCTTCATTCGCAAGCCTCTGTAGTCTAACAATCTCTCACTTGGAGGCTTGAATCTTCAACTACACTCCACCTTGTACCTCTGTAGTCATCATTCCGTCTAGTTGTAGTACCTTCTTGACAATTAGTCTTGAAGGCCGGTTGAAGCTGCACAAAGCTTTAACTTATCTTGTGTGACCACGTGGTAAACATGTCTAGTGGATTCTCCGTTCCTTTGATCTTTTCTAATAGTAGCGCACCTTCACTGATCAACTGTAATATCCAGTATTTTTCCGACATAACTTTTCTTAAATCCTTACACGTATTATAAATGTAAATCTTTGGAAACCTGTTAAAAGCTCATATTAAGCTAATTTATGTATAATCATACATGGGATATATATATATATATATATTATATGTGTGTACCTTATAGATGAAACGTATCAAAAATCCTTAAAATTATATAAATACTACAATAAATAAACTTATTATCTTAAATACTAAAACTTGTAAACTTGTTAATTATTAAAAAAAAAGGGTTTTAAAACTTAATTAAATCTTGTTATAAAAAAAATATAAAAAAAATAAAGCATATTATTGTTTTATAAAGTCCGGAGACTGAGATGTCGATTATTGAAACTTGTTTTGAACTAAAACATGTTATAACGCAAAATGATAAACCTTGAAACATCAGGGTCCTGTTATGCCATTAGCCTAAACTTCCATAATTCGAAATCGATCACGAGTTTGAACCCTCAGCGACCGGTTTTGAGCCCGATTAGCCAAAACGCGAAATCCGGTCCCAATTCAATGAACCTCGAACTCGTCTCCCGCGTGCGACCGTAACCCAAGACATCCCGATACCCAATTTCGACTATAATGGCCGCGTGCTTCGAATTTAATTCTGTCTCGTTCATCCGTAAACTCCCACCTAATTCGACCATTAATCGATGGAATCGCGTATAAATATGGGTACCAACAGGTCTACGACACACCACCCACACTCGCTAAACTACCAATTTCTCCGATTTGGACCTGCGATCGCCATTTGAAGTCGTGGACAGTCGACGTCAAACCCAGACCCACTCTCCTTCAATTCGACACCATTTGAGGTAAATCTTATACCATTGTGTTCGAAATCAGGTGTAGATCGAAAGCCCTCTGTTTAATTCCATTAACAGAGGGCGAATCGATGTGTATTTGAGGATCAAAAGGCTAGGGTTCATACGGGGATTTGAGGTTAGTTTGGGATTGTATTTAAAAGTTTTCATTTTCGGATAAACTAGTAGCGAGCCCCGTAGCCGGGATGGTTGGAGCGTGAGTGTATGCCTGACCCGGTCCCAGACCCGGGTTCGATCCGGGCGGCCCGTTTTGTTCTGTTTCATTTTTTTTTGTGCCCATTTTATCAGAATTAAAGTTTCAATTTTTTTTATAAAATCTGTTGAATTCATATAAACCCAGAAATGGCTTTTATCTACACTTTTGTATTCTGAAACTATTTTAACTAAATTAAACTTAGTTAAAATTTATAAAAACTAATTCTTTAAAAATAATTGTAAATATTTAAAAACTATAAAAACACCTTTAAATTTTATAAAAAGTTATATTTTGAATAGGGAATATTTTATGGAAATTGAAAACTTGTACCTTCTATAAAAGTCCATACTCTATATAAACTTTGCGCATTTATTTATTTTAAGACAAAGTAAATATACTTTATTTGTAGAATGTTTATAAACCCTATAAATCCGAAACAAAAACTTTAAACTCGCAAACTTTATTTTCATACCTATGAAACTTTATAATTTATAAACTTATGATTTAAAGACATAAACTTTATAAGAAATTCTATTTTTATAAACTTATGAAAACTTGACAATTATTTAAACTTGAAAACATTATTTATTTACAAGCCAAATTATAAAATAGATACTTAACACATGAGTACATTAATAAATCTTAAATGATTTATAAATAAAATAATTATCCTTTTAGATAATTATTTATTCTTAACAATTATTCACACTTTAAACAATTTCTATTAATCTTTTATTTATCCTTTAAACGTTATTATAAATCCTCAAAGACTATTTATTTTCTAACTAACTATTTATCTTTACAATAATTATTAGTAATCTTCAATAATTATCCATACTAAATAATCATTTTTAAATCTTTAAATAATTGTTTAGTCTTTCATTTAACAATATGTACAACTACTTAGAAAAACTATTTTAATTATTATTACCTATTTGTGTGTAATAATTGTGAGACTTTTAAATAATTATCTTAAATTAATTATTCCAGGCTACAAACTTATTAAGACATTGATATCCAAGTCTTACATTCAAAAACTTTTATCTTAAACTTAATTTAAACTTTACAAACACAATCAATCTCATCCCATTGGAACCCTAGTCGAATCCCAAAATCCTAGATCCCTTGTCTTAGACTTTTTGCTTGAAACTTTAGACTTATATTCTTAGGCTTATTGTGAGGATATTCTCCCTCGAAGTCTTGCAAATACTTATCCGTGTCGGATACTCTTCATCGATCCAAGTGAGTATACTTAGCCCCTTTTTCCTTTCTATACTTTTGGGGTGAAACATGTTCAAAACTTTAAACTTATACAATTCTTGTACAACTATGACTAGATGTCTATTCTTATGTTAAACTTGAGACTTGTATGCTTAGATTAAACTTAAAACTAGCACATTCATTAACTTTGATCAAGCCTATGGTAACAATGATAGATCTATTGTATTTGACCAATCCACCTTGATTGATTGACCCCTTCGGGGGGGGGGGAGCCCTTGGTGATTGTTACTGAATTAAACTTTAAACTTGAGACTTATAAGGGTAACCTGCGGGTTATGCCTAAACTTGGTTGGAGGGTTGAAGTGCACAATGTTTAAGATACTTGTTTCTCATACTTACATTATAGAATGCATATATCATAGTGAATTGTAATTCTTCTCAAATACTTGTTAAACTGTGTCAAAACCTTTGTATCTCACCAACTATTTTGTAGTTGACAGATTCTTTCACATGTTTCAGGTTTACATCATGAGACTTATTCGTGATCACATAGGATGCTTTGGACCTAGACTACTTAAATTAAATGTTGTATTCGTATCATTCTTCCTTGTATTGAATCTTAAATTATTGATTAATGAAATATCGAAACTTTAATAGTCAACCTTGTGCTATTGAACAACCGCGTCCGCCCCGACGTATAATCCGTCGTCGGTTGGGGTGTGACATCAACCCTCTCATTAAGTGGTACCTCAATTGGATGTGCTTTGTCTTCCCATGGAACATAGGATTCTTCACGAGATTGAATAACACTTTAATTGTCATAGAAGATTAGACAATCTGGCTGGTTCTTGTCTAGTTATTCAAGAAATCTCTTCAAATTTATTAACACTTTGTTAGCTTCAGTGGTTGAAAGTGCAACACTTTTATGAAGTCTGGACATCGAACTAACCGTTGTTCCTCCCACTGTAAAGACATACCTTGTAGTGATTTTGAAAGACTTTGTACAACCACCTATGTCGGCATTTGTGTAGCCTTTCGGAACAACATATTTATCTCGGAAACACAGTGTTGCTTTAGAAGTACCCTTCAAATGTCTGAGCAACCATTTTACTGCTTCCGGTGCGCTTTCCCTGGATTAAACATAAACCGACTAACCACTCCCACAACATGTGCTATATCCGGTTTCGTGCAAACCATAACATACACGAGACTGCCAACCGCTGACTCGTAGGTAACTTTAGCCATCTTTGATTTATCTTCATCTGTCTGGGGTGACTATTATTTGGATATTTTAAAGTGAGTTCCCAAAGGTGTACTCCTAATCTTGACATCTTTGAGGCTGAATTTCTATACCACTTTCCTTATGTATTTCTCTCGGGATAATGTCAGAGATCCGTCTTTCCATTCTCTGATAATACTTATCACAAGTATTTGCTTTGCAGCACCAAGTCTTTCATCCCAAATTATTCAGACATCTGCTTATTCAATCTCTTTCATCCCAAATTATTCTAACCTTGCAATTAACATAACATCTACCTAAAGTAGTAAAATGATATAAGATTTCCCAAATTTCTTGAGATAGCAGTAGTGGTCCATCTCATACCTTTTATAGCCATTCTTGCCCATGATGTTATCAAACTTCAAATACCACTGCCTTGGACCTTGCTTTAGACCATACAAGCTCTTCTTCAACTTGCAAACCATGTTTTCATTTCCAGCAACATGAAAAACCCTCTAGTTGTGCCATGTAGATTTCTTCATCAAGATCCCGTGCAGAAAATTCGTCTTGACATCTAGCTGCTCTGTAGCCACAACACTGAGGATAAGCCTGCTAGCAGTCATCTTCATAACAGGGAAGAATATTTCATTGTAGTCAATCCCTTGTTTATGTTGAAACCCATTGATTAACATTCGTGCTTTGTATCGTTTGGTACCGTCATGCTCGTCCCTAATCCCGAAAACCCTTTTATTCTGCAAGGCTTTCTTATCTGGTGGAAGCCTTGTCAATGTCCAAGTCTTATTATTCTCAAGAGACCCCATCTCTTCTTTCATTGCCCCCTTCCACCGGAACAAGTCTTTCAACCCGATTACTACAGAATGACACTGTTGTTCACCATTTTCTGTCAAGCGAAGACAGTTGATAGATGGTGAGAACCTCTTCAGCGGTGCTGTAGGTCTAGTGGATCTCCTTACCTACTGTGCAGGAGGTGGAACTGGAGGAATTGGATCTGGTGGGATTTGGACTGGGGAAGTAGTTTCTTCTTCCTCGGAACTCTAATATCAAATGCTACATTTTGAGCCTCATACTAAAGCTTCAGTATCTATATATTTGCCTCAATCTTTAAACACTACATGTACTTTCTCAACTTCTGATTTTACTTTAAGCCTGTCTTTATAAAGTTCAGTCTCGTTGAAGGTGGCGTCTCTACCCCTGATTACCTTCCTGCCTTGAAAATCCTAGAGCCTGTAACCCACAATGTCAGATACATAGCTGATAAACGTGCACTTCTTGTCATTTCAATCAAATTTATTTATGTCAACATTCTTAACATAAATATAAGCGTTACAACCGAAAACTTTTAAGTGTTCGAGACTTACCTCATGGCCTGGCCATTCCTCCTCTAGTATTTTAACCCCAACGGTACTGAGGGTCCACGGTTAATCAAGTATGTTACATGTTGACTGTATCAACCCAAAACGTCTTAGGAAGTCGTACATTTAACCTCATGCTTCTAACTCTTTTATTTAGGGTTATGTCATTCTCTTCGTGACTCCTTATTTGATGAGGAGTTTCTGGAACCATCTTTATCATCTTTATTCCGTGTTCAACACAAAAATTACAAAATTTATATATCTAAGAGATAAGAAAAGAGTTTTCCTTCGATTATAATATAGATTAAATGAAACCTTGGTTGAACATTGGTACTTCCAATGGATTGTTGCTACATCTTGTTTTTTTTCCACCCCTTATACTATATATAATACTGGGTTAAAATCCCGTGTATTATACGGGTTAAACAAATAAAATATTATACACTTAGTAATAAAAACTTTATATTTTTAAAAACCCGTGTTGAATAAACCAGTATATTACATCGGTTGAACTATTTATAATTAAATAATAAGTATCCATAATTAGATTTATATTAAAAATCTAAAAATAAAATATTTTAATATCATTATTCAATATGAGAGAGATGCGAGAAAAAAATGATACAGATAAACCAGAAAGTGACACGTGTCCATAGAATTTTATTTACTAATATAAATATTATTATTTTATAATATTTAATAGGAGAGAGAGGCGAGAAAATAAAGATGAAGAATAACCAGAGAGTGACACGTGTCCCCCGTGGTTTTCGTTTATTATATAGTATAGATATGTTTTTTTAACCCGTTTAATTTTCTTGTAATATTGTTTTCCTTTAATAACTTTCGTTTGTTAACTTATTTTTTAAACGGAGCGGGCGAATGTTTTTAGTTTTTTTTGTCGACGTTCCGATATAGTTTTTTTTAAACATACTTATATTAAGAATCGTCTTTTTTTTGTATTGTGGCCTATAGTGACTACCGTAACCGTTACGGTTTTAACCCGTTAATTTTTTTTAATAATTTCGTTTTCCTGTAATAACGTTCGCTTGTTAACTTTTTATAAAAAAAACGAAGCAGATAGATGTTTTTAGTTTTTTTTGTCGACATTGCGATATAATTTTTTTGAAAACGGAGTTATATTCAGAATCACCTATTTTTTGGTATCGTGACCTATAACGACTATCGTAACCGTTGTAATACTCTGACGAACCATACCTATTATTACGTTTTCCTTTAGATTTTATTAGCGATCGGTCCGACACCCGGCGTGAACACACGGGTTTAACCAGGTTGTTAATTTAACTATAACATTCACGGATAATAACATGATATTTTAACAAGACATCAAAATAAGAACAAATCAATAATGTTTAAAAAACCTCCGACAGTCTAAATTAACGAAAAAGCAAGAGACGATAACGAAGCATCACCGGCCGACCAACTATTCCGATCTCTGTTTCGACAACAATCGTCAGACGAGCTGTCGCTCTGCCACCGTTTGAATCCATAAAACTGAACAGAGAAAGCGTGCCTGATGACGCCATCATCGTCTTCTTCCTCGAAGCAACCGATCTGACCAATCAGAGAAGAATAATTGCAGACATCAATCGGCTTTCTCTTTCCCCCAAATCAAAAGCAAAATTCACCTCTAAATTTGTGACTTCAAAGGGCCCCTGTGTTTTTGTACTCACATCCTACCATCAAAATAAAGTATGTTAAAAGCAAATACTTGAAATAAAGGGGGGAGAATTCCCACTTATTCACAAAGTTGCATCACAAAATGACATGTTTGTGAGCAAAAGTTATATTTTTCGTATATTTGTGTTATTATTATTATTTTTTAGAGTTGGATTAAATAAAAAGTGAATATTTTAAGAAGTATGTGAAGTGGATGTGGACACTTAGGTTATCCGGTGTACTCACTACCTTACCGCCGTGTGGCTGAGGTGACCAACAGTGCTGGTGGTGAACACCACCCGCTCTTCTTCTTGTGGCTAGACAAGTGAAAAGCGGTGAGAATCCATCGCCAAAACTCACTCTTCACCATCAAAACCTCCTCTTCTCCTTGATTCATTAATTAACATCTTAATTGATTTTTGGGTAATAATCTATATTTGTTAACTTTTTTAATAAATCTAAATACACATGTTTGTATAAAAAGAGTTTCTGATCGTCCATGTATAAATTTTGATGAAAACGAAGTTGTTTTTGAAAAAAATAATTTTAATAATTTTTTTGATTATCGATTGTTTTTAATTAATTTTAGTTGGTAATCTTTTATGTAGTACTAGTTTTAGTTTTTATTATTTATCTTTTTAACGTAATATTTTTTATTATTTTATTTAAAAAAATAATGAAGTAGGGAGTGGAGTATTTCTTTGATCTGCTAACGTAACACGGAGTTGTGGGAAACATAGACGGGAGTGTATCCCATAGGCATGTCGTAATTAAATTTTTTAAAGTACATTATTATTTTTTTCTAAAATTTTATCATATCAAACATTTTATTATTTCTAATTCGAATATAATGATGCTATATATGTATATACACTTAAAAAATTCTTTTTAAAACATATGATATATATACATACATATAATTGTATATTTTCATATATACGGTGTTGTGTAATTATATTACAAAGATATATGTTATTAGTATACATATGTTGCGTGATTATAAACATGTTGTGTGTAGTTATACTAAGAGTTCGTATGTCTAATACCAGAATTAGTCTCCATTTTTGGATACTGTCCTTTTCTTTTGAACGACGAAGACTTTATATATATTATAAACAACACAAGAACGAGACTAGTAAGAAAGTAGTACCCGACGATTACACCAAGTTACATTTTACAAATTACATCAAACTTACACCATATAGACCCCTCCAACCACTTTAATCTCGTCATATATCATATGTTTAACCTAAAGGAAGGACATGACTTTGTGTACTATCTTAATTTTTATATGACAATTTGTGTTCTTAACTTGATTTATAAAAATTTAACATATAAAGTCATAAAGTGTAGCTTGATAAAAATTATAGATTTTATCATTTATTTTTAGGATTGTAATTATTTTGTTCACATGGGTCAAGTATCTTAAAACATAAAATAGGAATTGAGTATATGTAAGGTTAAAGGGTAAAAGAGTAATTATACAAATATTTGAATTTGTTTAAAAAGTTTGTATAGACGTTGATGGATGTAGTTTGACATTACACGAAATCATGAAGTTCAATGACGTCCTCTTTAAAATCCAGTAATTTCACCATTATAGATTTATTTGAAGCAACTCGGTCATGGTTTAAATAATTACATAATAAATATTTCTTAGTCTTAAGCGTTAGGCCGACCGCGCATGGTACGGGGAGATAACATGACTAGCTGGAGGGAACCCCTTTAATCTTTAAGTACCCTAATAATTAGTCAATCTAAACGCGTCATGTCATACTACGTTATTTTTATCGCAAACTACCCTAAACTACCAAGGGGTGGAACCCGTGAACCCTACCACCCCAAAGATCCAAAACAACACGCTTGAAAGCTCACGGGTTCGTAAACCCGTCAAACGAACCCGATACCCAACCCGAGCCAGTTGCGCCGGTGTAGCCGTGAACCCGCATGAACCGAGCTCCACCCCCTCCACCCTTAGATTATTCTCAGCGGTCTCCCCATCTTTATCCATATAGTTTAACTAAAAAACATATTTACCTTTAAAATTTAAAGATTTTTTTAAAACCTCTCACATCAGGTTCCCTATTCAATTAAATAATACTTTTTAATTCTTTTTATTATTTTTTTCTTTTTCATCCACTCATAACTACACACAAAAATAAAAAATAAAATAATATAGGGTTGATTAGTAACTCCCTATATTTAGGGGGCTTCTAAAGTTTTTCTTTAAAATTTATGGATGAGGATCCTAATGTGAAGTAAAAAAACAATAATTTTCTTATATTCTTTCTAAATTTTAGAGATAGGGATGAGAACATAGGAATTGATGTTAATGCTCTTACTAGTTATGTTATAAATTTGGTCTATTATAAGTAATATTAATAAGAAGTGTCGGTAAACTTAAAAAGTTGGTCAAAATCACTCTTTCAAGTTTTATAGAATAGCATAAGTAACCTTTAACTTTATAAAATATTTTTTTCACCCCTTTAAGTTTCTAAAGTTTAGAGTTTACCCCTATAATATATGTTATCTGATTTTTCTTTAATAACTTATTTTTATAAAAACTGATTTGTTACTGTGTTTAATTATTTTTTCCTTGGCGTTCCAGTATAAACTTAAAAAAACGGAGTTGTATTCAAAATATGGTATTTTTAAGTGTTGGTTATATCAATTGACATTAAAGTGTTGTTACCTAGAAAATGAAGCCGGCACCAACTGAAGAACATCGGTGCTGTTATAACTCTCTCTGTTACTAATCTTTTTTAACGAGTTTGCGGTTTCATTGTTAACTAATGTTTAACCCGCAATGTTAGTTTTATACATTATTTTTGTGATTAGTCACGTTAATGTCATCACCTCAACCGTTTAACGTCCGCCTCCCGCCGCATAGCGCGAGCCTAAGTTTCTCGTTATATATTAATATACGGTATTTGTATATTAATATATAATATAAAATATTAAATACATACAGAAAATAAAAATAAAAATATATAAATAACTAGTTACGTAAAAACATCCCTGATGGAGGAAAGTTAGCCACGTCGGTTATCTTCACAAACGTCTATCACTTTCTAATCCATCTCTCATTTCTGTTCATGGGCGGTCATCCCACAGACGAATCCCCTTCTCTCCATCGTCAGTATACCGTCCCTCACCCATGGCGTGACGTGAGAGATAGTGAAGAGTTAATGTGACATAAAATTTAGATTTGGGTAAACGTCTAACTACTATAAGTAGTTGATAAGATATAATGGCTGAAATAAATAGAAAAAGACATAACTACCATTTCACTTGAATCATAATTTAAACACCAGATTTTATACCTAACCATTTTCATCAATTTCAGTTCTGGTATCTCACAAAGGAATTGACCGTACATGACAATTTTAGATTCTGCATCTAAATAACTTGACAGTTATTAATTACTAAATACAATATACTTACACAACTTGTATGTTACGTTTCATGTATCATACGTGGTAAATAAATGTAATGTTATATACTTAGTAATAAAAAAAATATGTTTTCAAAAAACCCGTATATTACACATATTGAATAAAATATAATGTAAGTCTGTTAACATATTCACTCGTCAAAATATGTTTAAAAAAATGTACTTTTACGTTACAGTTATAAATTTCGTTTTGAGTCTCTATGGTTTGCTCAAATAATCGCTTTGAATCCAATGGTTTCAATTGTATCTCTCGCTCTATCTTCTCTAACAATCCCAACCCAACCCTAAATCCATCGCAGACCAGGTAAGGCGGCGACAGTGGTGGTGTATTCTAGCAGGAAGCCGACGGCAGTGGTTTGGACAACGAAGACGGTGGTGTTGTGTAGTGATGGTGGGTCTGGCCCCCATTTTCGGCGGTGGCAGATCAGTTTCTGGGTCTGAAGAAAAAAGCTATTCACTTCCTGATGAAATCGGGTCGGGTCAAGTTCCCGGGTTTCCTTCTTTATCAGGTGATTTCTTTATGGAAACCCCCCTCTCGTGGAACAAATCTTGAAGAAAAGTGATTTGGATCTTGAAATTATGAAGCCTGATTGGGAGGGAGATTGAAAAAAAAATTATGACTTAGAATATCGAAACAATCCTTCTATTTACTTTGTGAAATTTAGGTGATAATTTCCTTTTATGGAATGGGATCTACTTTAATATATGTTTTGTGGTTTTTGTGACTGAACGAACACGAACATCGGCGTGTTCGTGTTCGTTTATTTAATTTTAATCGAACAAGAACACATAATCGAACACATTTTTTGTTCATGTTCGTTCATTAAGAAAACGGAAATGTTCGTGTTCGTTCATGTTCGTTCGTTAAAAAGCTAAATGAACGTAAACGAACACAAATGAACAAACATAAAACGAACACAAACGAACAAACATAAAAAAAACACAAACGGACATTAGTGAACACACATGAACAAGTTTAATACTTAATAATTTATCCAAAAACACATGTAAATTAGTGGTTCAAATGTACATTATTCATCCTAAAACAAATGAACACAAATAAACGATCATAAACGAACATAAATGAACGAATATAAACGAACGTTCACGAACATAAATGAACAAACACGACATGTGTTCATGTTCGTTCGTTTATTAAATAAACGAACATAAACGAACTTCCCGCCGAACAGTTCATGAACGTTCGGTTCATTTACATGCCTAGTTCTTGATGCAAGGCATTTTGAGTCCAAAATGCAGATATCAAGTACTTGATTGGATTTGAGTTTTCTCCCATGATGTTTCATGGGAATTTTCTTTGACGGGAAAGAGATTCATCGGCTATGGTGTGGGGGTTGCGCAGTGGTGGTGGGTCTGGCCGGCGGCTGGAGATGGTGGTGGTGATCTGTCACACCCCAACCGACGGCGGATTATACGTCGGGGCGGACGCGGTTGTTCAAAAGCACAAGGTTGACTATTAAAGTTTTAAGTAATTTCATTAATACTTTCAAGTTTACAATACAAGTAACAAACAAACTTAACAAGATACAAGGTTTAAGTTGATAAGAATCTAAGTCCAAAGCATCCTATGTGATCACAATAAGGCTTCATACTTGCAACCCTGAAACATGTTGAGTAAACTGTCAATTAAAAATAGTTGGTGAGATATAAAGGTTTTATCATAGTTTAGTAAAGTCTTTGAAAAGTTTACAATTCACTATGTCATGCATTATGTTGTATAAGTGTGAGAACAAAACATGTTAAACATTGTGCATACCAATCCTCCAACCAAGTTTAGGCATAACCCGAGGTTACCCTTAAAAGTTTAAAGTTTAAATTCAGTAACAATCACTATGGACTCCCCCCGAAGGGTCAATCAAACTAGGTGGATTGGTCAAATACAATAGATCTATCATTGTTACCATAGGCTTGATCAAAGTTAATGGATATGCTACTATTAAGTCTAATTTAAGCATGCAAGTCTCAAGCATCACATAAGAATAAGCATATAGGCATAGTTGTACAAAAATTGTATAAGTTTTGATACATGTTTCACCCCAAGTTTATAAAGAATGTAAAACGAAAAGGGGCTAAGTATACTCACTTGGATGATGAAGAGTGTCCAACAATGATTAAGTGTAGCAAGGTTTGGAGGGAGAATACCCTCACAATAAGCCTAAGAACATAAGTCTAAAGTTTAAAGTTTGATCCTATAAGTCTATGGCAATAAGGATCTAGGATTCTAAGATTAACTAGGGTTCCAAATGGGAGACGAGATTGATTGTGTTTATAAGGTTTAGAACAAGTTTTAATTACAAGACTTGTATATCAAGTTTAATAATTTTATAGTTTAGAATAATTATTACTAAAAATAATTATTTAGGAAGGCTTTATAATTATTAATTACACAAGTTGGTAATAATAATTCAAACTAGTTTTCTAGGCATTTTTTATAAATAAGGTTGTAACAATAGGTAAGTGTAATACTAAGTAATTATTAAAGATTAATAATAATTGTTTTAAAGAATAACTAGTTATTAAAGATTTATAATAATCATTTAAAGAATAAATAGTTATTAAGGATTTATTCAAAGAATAAACAAGGATTAATGATAAAAGAATAATTATTAAGGATAAATAATTATTTAAAGAGTAAATAATGGTTAAATTTTAATAATAATTATTTAAAGCATACATAATTCCTAAGGATAAATAATTATCTTATAAGAATAATTATTTTGTTTAATCATCTATTAAAGTATTTAGATGTTAAATATTTATTTTACAATTTAACATGTAAATAAATAATGTTTAAAATGTTCTTATAAGTTTAAATAAATGAAGTTATAAGTTTAATAAATATGTTTAAATAGAATTTCTTATAAGGTTTATAAGTTTATAAATGTTTTTAAAGTTTACAAGTTTATAAGCATTTGGGAAAATAAATGCATATATTTATTTCTCTTGTTTTAAATTTATATAAATTTCTGTTTATATAAATTACAAGTTATAAGTTTGAAATTTATTAAATTAAAGTTTCTGTTTAAGTTTTACATTGTATATTCATTTAATTTAAATAAATGAACAAAGCCTTGAGTTAAATAAATATAGATTTTATTTATTTTATGAGTTTACAAGTATTCTAATTTTAAATAAAGTATATTTATTTTATGTTTTAAATCAAGTAAACAAGTCTTGATTTAAATAGATATAAATTAAAATGCAAAATTTTATAAGTTTCTGTTTTTTTTTTATATTAAAATGTAAGTTTTTTATAAACTTTTCTGATTTTATAATTATTATATAAGTTTTCTGTTTTAAATTCAAAGTTTATAAATTAATTTAAAGTTTTAAACAAAACAGGTTTATTATTTCAGGAAAGAAATAATAAATTTTGTTTCTGATTTTATAAAGTATTTTCTGTTTATAGTAAGTTTTTTATAAACTTTTCTAATTTTATAATTATTATATAAGTTTTCTGTTTTAAATTCAAAGTTTATAAATTAATTTAAAGTTTTAAACAAAACAGGTTTATTATTTCAGGAAAGAAATAATAAATTAAGTTTTTGATTTTATAAAGTACTTTATGTTTATAGTATAAGTTTTATAAAGTATAAAAGTATTTTTTTTTATAGTTTTTAAGTCTTTAAAACTATTCTTAAAGAATTTATTATTATAAGTTTTAACTAAGCTAAATTTAATTAGAATATTTCCAGAATGTAAAAATGTAAATAAAATTCATTTATAAGTTTATAAAGGTTTAACAGAATTTATAAAAATTATTAGAAAGTATAAAACTGATTAAAAAGCTTTAAAAAAATCAAACAGCAAAAACTCGGGTTGGCCGGATCGAACCCGGGCCAACCGAGTCACACACACACACACGCCTAACCACCCGACTACGGGCCTCGTTGGGTTATAACACACAAAAAGAATTTGATAAACATATCCTGAAATCGTCCCTAATTCCCGTATGAACCCTAGAATTTCAAATCCAAATTACGAATCGATAATCCCTTTGTCGTTGTAAATTGACAGAGGGATTTTCATCTATGAAGGAAAACGAAGATTTTGGCCATGAAGTTTACCTGAATTGATATCGAATTAAGGACGAACAACTTCTAAGTTCTGGGTTGGCTGTCGTAGGACTAGATCGAACAATGCAGGTATGATTTTGTGGAATTGAGACAATGGGAAGTTAGAGTGTGATGTCGCTAATGAGTTCCAATAGGTATTTATAATCAATTTCGACGTTAAATGCTCGTACCGTTGAGAGGTTTACGGGTGAATGAAAACGAGTAAATGTTTGAATCACGCGGGTGTTAGGATCGAAATTAGGCATTGAATTGCATTGGGGTTGGGTCGAACGCTCGGAGGGAAGCTCGAGGTGCAACGAACCTAGCCGGAAATGCGATTTCGAATAAAGAGGGACGAAAACCGGGCTTGAGAGGGTTCGAATTCGTGATCGATTTGGTTTCTGGGAGTTTGGGTTGATTACAAGTTTGGTCCCTGAAGTTTAGAGGTTTTATCATTTTATGTTAAAACATAACTTTTAAGTTTAAAATAAGTTTCAAAAATAGCAGTTTTAGTCCCTGGACTTTTTATAAAAATAATTATGTTTTATTTTTATAAAAACTAAATAAGTTTTATAAGTTTTATTTCCTTTTATTATTTTATACATTTATAAAATAAAATCTAAGATTTATGATTTACAAGTTTAAGTATTTTAGAATAAGTTTATAAATTATTTTATTTATATAATTATAAATCCATAAAGTTTTTAAGAATTTAGTATAGTTTATTTATAAGATATATACTCTTAAATAAGTCTCATATATATATATATATATATATGTGTGTATAAATATATATCTCAAGTATTATTGTTTTTCTTAAATATATATCCATTAAATCAATATTTATTATTCAAGAAAATAGTTTTGATAAAATTTCAAGTTTTGAATTAATAATACGTGCAAGGGTTTAGGAAAGTATAGGTCAGAAAATCCTGGATATTACATGATCTGTTGGAGATGGTGGTGGTGATCGGTTGGAGGGAAGATCTGTGGTGAAAAGTGAGATCTTTTTATGTTTAAATATTTTTATTTTATTTATAATAATAAGGGTAGTTTAGTCAATCTACAATAACTTAACAGAATCTCTCTAACGGTGTTAGAGGTCTGACTTTAATTGAAACGAAAATGAAACCACAAGGACTCAAAAAGTTCAATTGAAACCATTAGATTCAAAACGAATTTTTGAATAAACCACAGGAACTCAAAAAGAAATTTACTCTAAATTCTATTAAGTTAATTTTTAAAACAATTTTCTTTCAACGGGGTATTAGTTTTTTATATATAATTGATAAGTGTTAATTTTTATCAAATTCATTTGGTTAAGGATATAATAACTATCTATAATTAAATAATAATTATTCATAATTAGATTTATATTGAATATTTAAAAACATATTTTTTAATATCATCATTTAATACGAAATAGAGACGGAAAAATATGTTGATTATGCGGTAGAAAGTGACACGTGTCCCCATATGATTTTTATTTATTAGTATAAAGATAAATATTTAAAGTTAAGAAATTGTATACAAAAAATGCACATCATCATATTCCCATGTGTTGGGATTTTAAGAAAAAAATGTTTTTTTTAAGGTTATGACCAACGCACACACACAAACTCGAAAGCAATAAACGACACGAGAGATTTAACGTGGTTTGACCAAGGTGACCTATGTCCATAGGCTGCAACTAGGGTTTATATTATTATTATTATTATGCTCAAGAAAATTACAAGTGCATCAAAGTTTTTTTATAAGACTGATCTAGGGTTGATGACTTAACAAACAAGTTAAGCCCATACGGGCATCCACAATTAGACCCATGAGCTAAGGGGCTAGGGGCGGCTCCTTATGCCTCCACATCCTCGACAATGAAAAGAGCCCCAATTTTATAATTTGATTTGGGACCCCGAAAAGGTTGAGTTGACCATGGCCTAAATATTAATATTATACGTTTTGACGTTCTATATAATTATATTTTAAAAACTTACATATATTTAGAAAACTTCCAAAAAGCCTCAATTTCAAAACTCGTTTTAAATCTCAAAATATGTTAAGCCGCTCACACATATTAATGTTGGAATGAGTTTTAGTGAAAAGAAACTTTTTTAGGTATACTCATTATTTGTTTTCCTTATCAAAACTTGAAAATTAAACTAACTTAAACCTTAATACATAAGGACCCCTTATATATGGGACCAACTTCAACTTATTATTATTATTATTATTATTATTATTATTATTATTATTTTTATACAGTCGAGCCGTACATGCCATCCGACGCCCATGAATTCCCGTTAGAGATGCTACAAGGACCAAAATATAATATTTCAAACCATCAGTAACAACAATCCAAAGGGCACATTCAAGAGCTCGTGAACAGTTAATGTGACATAAAATTTAGATTTGGGTAAATGTCTAACTACCATAAGTGGTTGATTACATATAATGCCTGCAAGAAATAGAAAAGGACATTACTAGCATTTGACTTGAATCAGCATTTGACTTGAATCATAATTTAAGCATCAGATTTATGCCTAACCATTTTCATCAATTTAAGTTCTGTCTTTCACAAAGGCATTGGCCCTACATAATAATATTATATTCTACCTCTAAATAAATGTCATTAATTACTAAAATACAATATACTTTTTTCTACTTATATATTAGTAACATTTTAGGCGAATCACATCCTTGTACATGAACAATTTAACTTTAATTTTTCTAAATAAAATATAGACATTTATTAAAAAATTTTAACGGTAAATTGACCCATCATTTTATCTACTAAGAGACTTGAACCCTCACTATTTAATAGTCATATGACTTTACCAAATGGGCTAGCATCATATTAACAATAGTCATTAATTTCTAAATAAACATTAATTTAGCTTGGGTCTTGGATTTGGCCTAGAAGAGCAAAAGGCTTTGGGTTTTATGTTCTCTTTTTCATAAAAACCGACCCAAGAGGAGTAAAGCATATCAAAGGATTTAAATATTACAAGATGGCACAAATCATCCCTGAAGTGTCCTCATTTAGGTATTGAACACTAAAGTTTGATATTTAAAATTTTGACCCCAAAATTTAACATTTATTGACATGTTGGTTGAATTTTCAAAATTCTCAAATAGAATTTATACAACATGATTTAAATGAGAACTAGGAGTGTGTGCCATACATGATTAAAGTTGAAGTCTAATTTTTTTTAAAGGCAAATTTCATTCACAGAGCAACCCATTAAACATGGGGCGCTAACCAAACACAAAACCAGAAAAATTACATCAAAATAAACTTACAATAATTGGTCCAGCTAATGGACTTCAATTTGGATCTATTTACAATCCACAAAAAACCTAAAGTCTTGATATTTTGGATAATATCTTCAATCTTATCCGCTTTTTTGGAAAATCTTTTCTCGTTCCTAGCTTTCCAAAGACACCAACAAGTCACCATAATTATACCATGAAACACCTTTTTACTAACTTCTTCCAATCGCATAAAAGAATGAAGATCCAATAAATCTCTAACCGAAAAAGAGAAAATCGGGGGAATGTGGCACCACACCGCAATATGCTGCCACACTGTTGATGCAACTCTACACGAAATCAAAAGATGGTCGATGGATTCCTCCTCCAAGCAAAAATATTACATTTAAGAGGAACCCATTTGCACCATTTCATAATATAACCATGGTTGTAAACTCTACTTCTAGAAAGGCAATCCTTAACCGAGCCATCCGAGAACGTACCTGAGCTGGACCGGAACCAACATATTCCGAATAGCAGTCCATTTGATGCCTTCCACACCAATTTCGGGGGCCATTTTCCAATTCCATTTGCCTTCAAAATTTTGATCCCTTGTGTTGAATCTATCACCAACTTTACATTTTTTCTTTGCCTCTAGTTTGAAGAGGTTAGGAAACACCTCTTTTAAAGGGCCATTACAAAGCCAAGGGTCCAACCAAAATTTAATACTATTTCCATTACCGACCATGCCCTTGAAAAATTATTGGAGATGAAGTCCCGAAATCACAATCTTAGCACCCAACTTGACTATGTTATTCCACACCTCGGGCACCAATTTTGAACCCGGAATAAAGGACCAACTCATGTTATTGTAATGAAAGGCATCCACCACTTTCTTCCATAAATTATTATCTTTATTTTTATACCTCCACGTCCATTTAGCTAACATAGAGTAATTAATATCCTTGAATTTACTTAGGCCCAGCCTGCCCGACCTTTTAGTGGTAGTGCCCCGATCCCAAGCCACCCAATGAACTTTTCTCTCACTATTAGAAGCACCCCATAAATTTTTTAAAAAAATCACTTACAAACTATCAATAACTTTAACCGAGGCCTTATACATAGAAAAATAATAGTTTGGAAGACTTTCAAGAACCGACTTTGCCCCCAATAGAAAGGATAGAGGCTTTCCAAAGAGACAATCTAGATTCCACAATATCAAACACCGGTTTCCAATTAGACTCCTTGTTCACATTTGCCCCCACAGTTAAACCAAGATATATAAAAAAAGAATAGCACCAAAATAAAATAGTTGTGATTGCATGAATTCTTTACATTGACTTCATGTATTTCATATTTGAGGTTTAGCTTAAAAATAAAATATAGTATCCATGTAAACCATAATGTTATCATCATTAAATACATAACTAAAACCCTATTCACACAAATGGGAAACTGAAATAATGTTCCTACTTAAACTAAGTATAGTTGACATTGCCTAAATTTAAATAAAGACCACTTGATAGAAGTATCTGATATGTTCCCATTGCCTTGACTGCAACATTACCTCCATTGCTAACATGGAGTTTTAAGTCGCTTGGTTTATGTTCTCTTGCCCTCCTTAATCCCTGCAAATTATTGCATATGTGAAAACCATATCCGGTGTCAAACACTTATGATTTTCGGGAAAAAAGAATATTACTCTGTGACAAATATACATGAAGTTCTAGCCTATAAGGCCCCATTCCCGGGTAACCTCACTTGTTGGATTTACTCATAAACATAGTCATAAATACTGAGCTTAAATTTAAAACATTTGAATTCAATCATTACATAACGTAACATGACATGACATAACAGCGGAAGTCTTAACAATTAAATACATAACATCGTCTTAACATATAATAAGTGGGATGTCAGTCTTGTGTCGGGTAACCTTCATGCCTTCGCACGACCCTTTCTTCCTTTACCTGAAATGTATACTAAAAGTCAGCTACCGCTGGTGAGTTCTAGTTTATAGACAATCATACATAATATTTATCTTATCATGAATATTATATATATATATATATAATATACTTAACATTCGATATTTTACATATTCTTTGCTTTACTGTTCTCACATAACATTCATATTGAGTATATACATATGTACATACATACTTACTTGGGGAGAACATTCATTTGGCCATAAACTTAAGGGTGATCAACCCATCATACTTGTCGCGAATGTCACAAAGACATCGCAGTGAGAACTACCGTCGTAGCCCTGTTCATTAACCGTCCGGCTCTAGAAAACTGTCCGTCGAAACTTAAATCCGTCCGGCAACCTTTGTCCGTCCGCTCTTAAACCGTCCTACCGTCGTAGTCCGTCCTTTTGTCCGTCTGCCCTAAGGCATCAGTTTCCCACTCGACCATTATGTATGCAACCGTTCTACTTGAGTTAAGACATTTGCTTCGACCGTCTATTAGTGCCATTTTATACGTCCTAGCTTGCGAAGGAACGTTTTTGTCCCGGTTGCAAAATAGTCACGTGGTCGTCCATCTACTGAAGTAGCCGTTGTCATAGAAGGGTTCATAACGTTTACATACATTCATAACATGCAATATATATAATATAAAGCAAGATTTCATTCATTTACGTTATGTCCTTCTTTCATTCATTCTTTATAATCATACGTTTCATTCTTTATTCATAATTCATTTTCATATATAAGTATATATATATATATATATATATATATATATATATATTTGTTTACCACGTATGATCACATTGACATTCATAGCATTTATTCATTTAGTGTATACACTTCAGCCCCAAAACAATTAAAATGATTTGCACATAACATAGAAGGGGGCACATAGAACTCACCTAATAAGCTAGTCTTGGTTGTCCTAAACAAAGGTCCAACAATGTCACGTATGATCTGAATTAGGTAGTTAAATACACATCAGAACCAATCCCGACTCTAACGGTTTAATCATTCTAAACATACTCACTTTACTTACTGGTCTGCTGCCTGCGCACTTAGTAAGTGCACAGGGTCATGCTCATGCGTACTTGGGAAGTACGCAGAACATTATTCTTGCGTACTTGATAAGTACGCAGGATCTTCCTCATGCGTACTTGATAAGTACGCAGGACATTCCTCATGCGTACTTGATAAGTACGCATGACATCCTTCTTGCGTACTTGATAAGTACGCAAGACCTGCTTCCTGGACAAGTCCGAATTTCTTGCATGTTAATCCGGTCATGCTAATCTTATAACTTTCTTTGATCAAAATGTGCGGTTTTCATTCTAGATGCTAGTTCTAAGCTTATTTTCAAGTTTCATCCATAAAAACGTCTCATATTTAGCTAAAACCCGAGAAACCCCAAAACGAAGAAAAACTCAGTTTAAGGTCGAATCGTTACCTAGATTGTGATTCTGATTCGGAGGTTTTGCTCACGAGCTCAGCAGTAAAGTGCTCATTCAATCTCGTGTCGATCCGTCGACTTTCTCTCTCTAGACCCGAGCTCTCCTTTCTCTCTCTAGATGTTGCAAATGAGAGAGTTGAGGCTTTCTTGGCCCTTATATAGATGGGTTTCCTTGACCTGTTGGAGCCGAGCACGAGCCCATCCATTTTCCTTTCATTTTTGTCGGTTAAGTCTCGATCGCGTTATTACATTTATTTATTTAATATTTTTGGGATGTTACAAGTCTACCCTCCTTAAAGAGGTTTCGTCCTCGAAACCGCTTATACGTTAAACAATTTAGGGTATAGTCCCCTCATCTCGTCTTCTTTTTCCCATGTAGCTTCTGACCCTTTCCTGTGCTTCCATTGTACTTTGACTAAAGGAATCGACTTATTGCGTAGTCGTTTCTCAGCTCGGTCAATAATGGCTATTGGTTCCTCCACATAATTTAGACTGTTATCCACTTCGATCTCGTCGTAAGGTATGTGAGCTGTGTCGTCAGCTAGGCACTTGCGTAAGTGCGACACGTGGAACGTAGGGTGTATCCCACTAAGCTCCATGGGTAGGTCGAGTCTGTAAGCAACTTGACCCACTCTCGCTAAAATCTTGAAAGGTCCGACAAACCTTGGACTTAGTTTGCCACGTTTTCTGAATCGAATGATTCCTTTCCATGGTGATACCTTTAACAGTACCATGTCCCCCACTTGAAACTCTAAATCCCTTCTTCTCTTATCCGCGTATGATTTCTGTCTGTCCTTTGCGGCTTTCATTCGAGCCTTGATTTGATCAAACTTCTCGGAAGTAGCTTTGACCACTTCGAGACTTGCGAAATCCTTTTGTCCAATTTCGCCCTAACAAACCGGGGTCCTACATTTCCTTCCATACAACATTTCAAATGGCGGCATGCCAATAGTCGAGTGATAGCTGTTGTTATATGAAAATTCCGCCAATGGTAGATGGTTGTCCCAGCTCCCACTGAAGTCAATGATACAGGCCCGGAGCATGTCCTCCATGGTCTGAATGGTCCTTTCCGATTGTCCATCGGTTTGGGGGTGGTAAGCGGTGCTGATGTTCAGTCTAGTGCCCATTGCTTTGTTGAATTTCTTCCAAAACCTTGACGTGAATCTAGTATCCCCGTCGGACACAATCGACAGCGGCATACCATGTCTGCTCACAACTTCCTTGATAAATACTTCTGCTAGTCTTTCTGACGAAGAAGTCTCACGTATTGGCAAGAAGTGAGCACTTTTCGTCAAGCGGTCGACAATCACCCAGATGGTATCATTGCCTTTAGCTGTTCGCGATAGCTTGGTAATGAATTCCATCGTGATCTCCTCCCACTTCCATTCCGGTATTGGTAGAGGTTGCATTTTACCGCATGGTTTCTGGTGCTCGGCCTTAACTAGAGAACACGTTAGGCACTTGCTCACGTACTCTGTCACATCATTCTTCATGCCAGGCCACCAGTATTCTTTCTTCAAGTCTTGATACATTTTGTTTGTCCCAGGGTGGATAGAATAGCGAGACTTATGGGCGTCATCGAGTATTTTGCCTCTAAGCTCGCCAATCTTAGGTATCCATATTCGGTCAAACCTAGTTCGTACACCGTATGCATTTGCAACCAAATTCCCTTGTTGTCCTACTATTCTTTCCTGTTTTATATTTCTTTCTAATAGTGCTTCATCTTGTGCCTTTGATATTTCACTCATCAAATTAGGCGTTATAATCAGTTGACATGCTTTGATTCATATAGGTTCTGATTCTTCCTTTCTGCTTAAAGCGTCAGCCACTACGTTTGCCTTGCCTGGATGGTACATTATCTCACAATCATAGTCCTTCAGTAGCTCTAACCACCTCATTTGTCTCATGTTTAATTCCTTTTGTTCGAAAAAGTACTTCAGGCTTTTGTGATCGGAGTAAATGGTGCATTTAACTCCATACAGATAGTGACTCCATATTTTCAACGCGAAAACTACTGCTACTAACTCTAGATCGTGTGTTGGGTAGTTAACCTCGTGAATCTTTAGTTGTCGCGAGGCGTAAGCAATTACCTTCCCTCGTTGCATAAGTACGCAACCTAAACCCTGACCCGAAGTGTCAGAGTAGACTACAAAGTCTTCATTTCCCTCAGGTAGTGCCAAGACTGGAGCTTGGGTTAATCGTGCCTTAAGTTCCTCAAACGCGTTGTTTTGGGTTGAACCCCATTCATATTTCACTTCCTTCCGTGTCAACTTAGTTAGTGGCGAGGTTATTCTTGAAAAATCTTGAATGAACCTTCGATAGTAGCCAGCCAATCCTAGAAAACTTCGTATCTCTGTTGGTGTCTTTGGGACTCTCTGTTGGTGTCTTTGGGACGTTCCATTCCTTTACTGTCTCGATCTTTGCAGGATCCACCATGATTCCGTTTGGGCTTATTACATGACCTAGGAATTGGACTTCCCTAAGCCAGAATGTGCATTTGGAGAATTTTACGTACAACTTTTCCAGCTTTAGCACCTCCAGAACCTCTCTTAGGTGACAGTGGTGATCACCCTCGCTTTTCGAGTATACCAGTATATCGTCTATAAAAACTATCACTGATCGATCCAACATTGGTTGACATACTCTATTCATCAAATCCATAAACGATGTTGGTGCGTTGGTCAATCCGAAGGACATCACGAGAAACTCATAATGCCCATAACGCGTGCGAAACGTGGTCTTTGGTACGTATTCTTCTCTTACTTTCAACTGATGGTAACCCGACCTAAGATCGATCTTTGAGAACCAACTCGCACCTTGAAGTTGATCAAAAAGGTCGTCTATTCTAGGCAGTGGGTATTTGTTCTTTACTGTCCTTTTGTTCAGTTCGCGGTAGTCAACGCACATGCGCATGCTGCCGTCCTTCTTCTTTACAAATAGTACCGGAGCGCCCCATGGTGAAATGCTCGGTCTAATAAATCCTTTTTCTGTTAGTTCCTCTAGTTGAGACATCAATTCTTTAATTTCTGACGGAGCCAATCGGTAGGGGGCTTTGGCAACGGGCTCAGCTCCTGGCAGTAAGTCAATCTGAAATTCTATTTCCCGATCGGGTGGTAACCCAGGTAGATCCTCAGGGAATACTTTCGGAAATTTGCACACCACGGGTACATTCTTGAGTTCATTCATTTTCATTCTATCATCAATAACATATGCCAGATAAGCTTCGCAACCACGCCTCATGTAACTTTCGGCCTTGATCATCGAGATGACGTTCGGCATCGTGCAATTCCAATCCCCATAAATCATAATTGGACTACCGCTAGGAGCTTTGAGGTGTATCCTCTTACGTTTACATATGATTTGAGCTTCGTTAGCAGCTAGCCAATCCATACCCAATACTATATCGAATCCTCCTAAGGTGAGAAGGAATAATCTAGAAGGGAACTTATGACTCTCTATCTCTATGATGCAATCCTTTGTTACTTAAAATACTGCCGAATTTTTACCAACGGCAGTTTGTACGCTAAAGGCCTTTACTATGGTGTTGATAGTGTAATATAGTTTACGACTAAATGCATTGGATATAAAACTTTTACTAGCACCAGAGTCGAATAAAATAGCAGCATGTTCGTTATTAACTAGGAACGTACCTGACACAACATCAGGGTTTCCCCTTGCTTCCTCCTCAGTCAGGGCGTAGGCTCGAGTCCTAGCCTGCGGTTGTTCCTTTTCAGCTTCCTTTTCCTTTCCCGAACCGGATTGTCTGGTTTTCTTGCAATCCCTAGTATGGTGTCCATATCTTCCATAACTTTGGCACTTGACGTCCTTCAAACAGTCTCGGGAGTAGTGCCCCGGCCTCCTGCACTTATAACACATGGTGGTGCCGATTCGACACTCGCCGAGATGTTGCCTTCCACATTTCTTGCATGTTTCATATTCATCCGACCTTGGTTTCTTAATTTCAGTTGTTACATTCCCTTTTCCGGTGCCTCTAGACGGGTTCTCCCACTTTCTCTTTTGTGTCTCGGGTGCCGGGTCCTCATTGGCATAATCGTCGTAGACGATTCCGCTAAGATTCACTACTGACTCGAAGGTCGATTAGCTTTTACATGGACACGGACCCGTTGAGGTAGGCCCTTTACATAGTACTTAATCATTCGTTCTTCTGTCTCCACCAGGTGGGGTACCAGTTGGGCTAGCTCATTGAATCTTGAGGTACACTGGCGATGAGTCTTGTTGCCAGCCTTGAAGTTTAGGAACTCGTTCTCCACATGATCAATCTCATTCTGTGGGCAGAACTTTTGGATCATGAGTTTCTTCAGGTCTTCCCATGTCATTCTGGCAAGAGCGTTTGGCAACTTTGTCCTCTGAATATTTCTCCACCAACCTAGTGCTTCATTGGTGAAAGAATGAGCAACATATTTAACAGCCTGGTCTGGTCGACATTCACTGATGTTGATTACAGCGTTCATCCTCTCAATCCATTCGAACGTAGCCACTGAATCCTTGTTCCCATCGAACTTGGGTGGGTCTCTGTCCTTGAAACCTTTTTAAGTACACCCACGATTGCTTGATCCCACCTTTACTTCATCCCCATCACTGTTATACACTTTCTCTTCATGGTATCCTTCATTCTCCTCTCTACTTTTGTTTAGTGCCTCGGATAGTAGATCAGGCAATACTTTCTTCAGAGTGAGTACAACTTCACGACAATAGCATCCCTGACCTCGGGTTCTAACTGTAGAGGCCCTTGATTGTTGTTCCCAGTTGGGGTTACCTCTGTTTCGTGCACACTCTCAGTGTGTTCTGCATGCACACTCTCTTCCTCTTCATGTCTTTGATTCAATGGAGGTCTACCGACTCGGCCAGTACGACCGCCTCGGCGTCCTGTTCTTCCTCCACCAGCCATAGTTCCTAGTTTCCTTATAGTTATAAGGGAATACATCAATGTCATTTCTTCAGATCATAGTTTGGAAAAGTACGAGCAATGTAAATTATTAATTACAGTGACCGGTTTGTGATTACTAATTTACATTGCTTTTGGGGTTCAAAACTCTTCAAATCGGTTGTGACATTGACATCTATTTGTTCTAAGTTAAGGTATCTATTCTTATCCAAGTGCATTAACTTTAGTACTTACTTACCGTGCTGGCGTTGGTGTTGGTTACCCATACTGACATCCGTGCGTTGGTCCCATAATCAGTTTGAGTCCAGACAATTAGGGATGTCTGAATCTTTCAAATTATTGCTCTGATACCAACTTGTAAGGCCCCATTCCCGGGTAACCTCACTTGTTGGATTTACTCATAAACATAGTCATAAATACTGAGCTTAAATTTAAAACATTCGAATTCAATCATTACATAACGTAACATGACATGACATAACATCGGAAGTCTTAACAATTAAATACATAACATCGTCTTAACATATAATAAGTGGGATGTCAGTCTTGTGTCGGGTAACCTTCACGCCGTCGCACGCTTCCTTCCTTTACCTGAAATGTATACTAAAAGTCAGCTAACGCTGGTGAGTTCTAGTTTATAGAAAATCATACATAATATTTATCTTATCATGAATATTATATATATATATATATATATATATATATATAATATACTTAACATTCGAGATTTTACATATTCTTTGCTTTACTGTTCTCACATAACATTCATACTGAGTATATACATATGTACATACATACTTACTTGGGGAGAACATTCATTTGGCCATAAACTTAAGGGTGATCAACCCATCATACTTGTCGCGAATGTCACAAAGACATTGCAGTGAGAACTACCGTCGTAGCCCTGTTCATTAACCGTCCGGCTCTAGAAAACCGTCCGTCAAAACTTAAATCCGTCCGGCAACCTTTGTCCGTCCGCTCTTAAACCGTCCTACCGTCGTAGTCCGTCCTTTTGTCCGTCTGCCCTAGGGAATCTGTTTCCCACGTGACCATTATGTATGCAACCGTTCTACTTGATTTAAGGCATTTGCTTCGATCGTCCATTAGTGCCATTTTATACGTCCTAGCTTGCGAAGGAACTTTTTGTCCTGGTTGTAAAATAGTCACGTGGTCGTCCGTCTACCGAAGTAGCCGTTGTCATAGAAGGGTTCATAACGTTTACATACATTCATAACATGCAATATATATAATATAAAGCAAGATTTCATTCATTTACGTTATGTCCTTCTTTAATTCATTCTTTATTCATAATTCATTTTCATATATAAGTATATATATATTTGTTTACCACGTATGATCACATTGACATTCATAGCATTTATTCATTTAGTGTATACACTTCAGCCCCAAAACAATTAAAATGATTTGCACATAACATAGAAGGGGGCACATAGAACTCACCTGATAAGCTAGTCTTGGTTGTCCTAAACAAAGGTCCAACAATGTCACGTATGATCTGAATTAGGTAGTTAAATACACATCAGAACCAATCCCGACTCTAAAGGTTTAATCATTCTAAACATACTCACTTTACTTACTGGTCTGCTGCCTGCGCACTTAGTAAGTGCGCAGGGTCATGCTCATGCGTACTTGGGAAGTACGCAGAACATTATTCTTGCGTACTTGATAAGTACGCAGGATCTTCCTCATGCGTACTTGATAAGTACGCAGGACATTCCTCATGCGTACTTGATAAGTACGCATGACATCCTTCTTGCGTACTTGATTAGTACGCAAGACCTGCTTCCTGGACAACTCCGAATTTCTTGTATGTTAATCCGATCATGCTAATCTTACAACTTTCTTTGATCAAAATGTGTGGTTTTCATTCTAGATGCTAGTTCTAAGCTTATTTTCAAGTTTCATCCATAAAACGTCTCCTATTTAGCTAAAACCCGAGAAACCCCAAAACAAAGAAAAACTCAGTTTAAGGTCGAATCGTTACCTAGATTGTGATTCTGATTCGGAGGTTTTGCTCACGAGCTCAGCAGTAACGTGCTCCTTCAATCTCGTGTCGATCCGTCGACTTTCTCTCTCTTGACCCGAGCTCTCCTTTCTCTCTCTAGATGTTGCAAATGAGAGAGTTAAGGCTTTCTTGGCCCTTATATAGATGGGTTTCCCTCGACCCGTTGGAGCCGAGCCCGAGCCCATCCATTTTCCTTTCATTTTTGACGGTTAAGTCTCGATCGCGTTATTACATTTATTTATTTACTATTTTTGGGATGTTACATAGCCTTAGAGGTTTTACTCCTCTGTAGCTCAACCCAATATTTGGGGCAATTTCTCTTCTAGTGCCCCGCCTCTCCACAATGATAGCATTTGGCATTCTTGGGAGGTTTCTTGACAACCTGCTTCTTTATAATTGATTTGCCTTTGTTTTTTAGTTTTGCTTTGCCTCTCATGCTCCTACTCTTGGCTTTAGTTTTAGTAACTCCTCCTTCTTTAATCATCATTATTGGAGCACCTTTGATCGATATCTTTAACTCAACAATTTTGAGCATCTTATGCAACTCCGGGGTGGACTTTTACCAACCATTCATATTATAGATACTTATGAATTGGTCATATGCCTTGGGCAAAGAATTAAGGATGATATTCGTAGCTACTTCATTGCTTAAAGGAAAACCAAGCCTTTCCGGTTGATGAATATACCTCTACATTTTTCAGAGCATGAGAGCTGACTGGATACCCGTCTTACGAGTGATTTAATGGTCTCAAATCTCTCATTGTGAGCTTGCTGTTGGAACATTTCCTTCAGTTGTCCGATTATGTCATAGCCGGATGATGATCCAAATCCTTTTGAAGTTCTAAAATCATCATAGCCAACGTATGGCATGACACCTCTAAGGATTCATCGACATATTTCTCCCATGCTTTCTTAACCCTGGCGGTGACACTTGCAACGAGCCTGTCAGTGATTGGATTTTCAAGAACATAAAAATTCTTGTATGCCTTGAGAACAATTCTCAAATTATGGTACAAATCAATGAAAAAACCAGTAAGTTCCTCCCATTCCAAAATGGTCATAAAAGAATAGTTGGAGTTTAAGGAATAAGTAGTGTTTGAAAACATCTACAAAACAAGTTTGAGGGAATAGTTGGAGTTTGAGAGAATAGTTTAATTCTGTTGTTTTGTTTTATATTCTTTTAAAATGTTGTGATTTTTTGTTTAAAAAGAAGATTTTAAACCTAAATAATAAACAACCACAAACGTAAATCAAGGCACTAAAGTGTTTGGTTTTGCTAGAGCCAGTAAGCAAAAACCAAACAGGTCAAAAGGGACATGATTCCAAAACACAACTCTTTGGTCTTGAATGCTCCCACTTGCTTCAAGATCTCCATCTTTAGTTCCCGGATTTCATGGTCTCCGGATCTTCAATTCTTGTCTTGTTTGTTAAGATACAATACAAAATAGAAAACTTAATTTATTACAACATTGCTTCCAAAATAGCAAAAAAAAATACAAGATAATAGAATACAACCAAAATAAACACAACCATGGGTCTAGAGCTTGATTTACAACAAACAACACAATATATAAAATAAAAAAAGGATGCAATCCTGTTGATATGTCATCATTTATACATATTTTACATGCATAATAATCTCACATTATGGTACTAATTGAATGCTTAAAACACTTATATTTTGTAATTGCGGATTATTCGGTGTTGAAAATATAAATCAAGCGTAGTCCTATAAAAACACCAAGAATTCAAGCTTCTTGAAGATTCATTCCCGAGCATTGACCCCCAAGAAGTCAAAATTGGTCAACAATAGACAACAAGAAGCTAAAAGACAAAGCTGGAAGAAAACAGAGGGATGCACGGTCGTGCATCCCATTGCACGGCCGTGCATTGACTAACTTGAAACACCCTACTTATCTTACTATTATTTTATCAGAGTTTAATGCGAAAAACATGTCATAGATCATTAAAAACCTTGCCATAACGGCTAAGGTAAAATTTTCATTTGTAATAATATTGTTTTACAAAAAGGATAATATAATTACATTATCCTATATAAGGATCTTTCAATTCCGACCAGCCTTGTCCACAGGAAGCTTTATTTCATGTGTCTCTTCCCTGCAGTGTTTGGAAAACGTTTTTAAATTAGCTTTACGCTAAGTAAGTACACTGCATCGTTCATTTTATTATGAACCCTTTTATGTTCTTATTGTTCAAGTTTTCTGGGGCTCTCAAGCCCACGTGACCATCTTCGGACGTACCTCCGGCCACTCTTTGGTACATTCTATGGGTATGCTAACCCCCTCGCAACCATCACATGCCTCGACCTTCGGTCCGAGAATTGACATGGTCCTTATACTCACCAGTATAGGCATCCTTGCATTTGTCACGAAGACTTATTTATTCCTCAGCCACGTAGGCTTTTACTCTTTCAGCCCCGAAGGCCTAGAGTTTGCTTTTCCTTTTCCGTTTCTTTTCTTCTTTATTTATTGAGATCTACCTTACAGGCCGGGTATCTCATTCCATTTGGGACCTTGAGTATCTTTGACTCACAGCCTCCCAAATGTATTAAGCATTTGTTTTCATTTCATGTATATGCTTGATTTATCCACCAACCAGTCCTCACCGTTAAAACTTCATAATGGTTTCTCCACGATGTATCAGAAGGGTTTATATATAGGAAGTACCAGCGGCGTATCCACCACCCCTCTGACACTTCATGAGTACTCTGTTATTCCGTTTTAGGGTTTAGACTCGTTCCATCATTCTCATTCATGTTTACACGTATCATCATATTTATCAACTAGTCTTTACCTTAAAACTTTGTAACGGTTTCTTCACGATACATTAGAAGGGTTTATATATAGGAAGTACCAACGGCGTATCCACCACCCCTCTAACACTTCGTGAGTACTCCGTTACTCTATTTTTAGGTTTTAGACTCGTTTTCATTCTACTCATTCATGTATACACGTATCATCATGCATTCACGTATTCATATTCATCACGTGTTCACATTTGTTATGCATGGTATACTTTCATCTCTTTATTCTTATTCGTCATATATTGTAAACTGGGGTGATTTCCATTCCAGAGTAGTACCTCCAACAGAGATGTCCCTAGGAAAGAGCGACGGATCTAGGAGAGATTTATACATCGCCCTTTCCTAGACAGGACATTCCGTTTGTCAGATAACTACATACCGGTTGGATGTTCTCCCGTACGTTTACTATATTCCTTTATTCTTTATTAGTCTATACCCCTAAACATTCATAATGGTTTCATCACGAGGTATACAAGAGGTTTATATATAGGAAGTACCGGCGACGTATCCACCACCCCTTGGATACGTCGTGATTACTCCATTATTCCCGTACTCTATCATTACCCCGTTCCCTCGTCATATCACATAACGCATATCACATAGTCACATCATATAAGCACATATTTCACATAACCGTGTCTAGGGTACGGGTCTAGTGTACTTACTTTATCTTTGGACAGTTCCTAAGTTTGTTCCTTGCTTTACCTTGTCTCCGACTCGAACCGTACTCGTCGCGTACCGCACTCGTAACCTCCGCGCTCGTAACCGTCGTTCGGGCTCCTCGGGAGTCTTGGGTATCTGTGTGTTGGTGTTGGTTGGATTGTTGTTTCTCATTTTGAACGACAAATTAATCTATTTATAGGGTTGAGAAGTCACCCGTAGCGGACCGCTAAGCTAGGCGATAGCAGTCCGCTACCGCCTCTTGCCGGCCGTCTTTCTTGCCCACTACGTAGCGGACTGTTATGCTCTAGGTAGCGGTCCGCTACCCAATCCTTTTCATTGAGTCACTATACACGTGTTGCCTTCTTGTTACCCAAGCCAATTGCGGCTAGCGGACCGTTACTGGCTTGATAGCGGTCCGTTACCGACCCTCTTTTCTATTTATCTTTATTTTAAGCCCTTAAACTTTGGGGTAATTACACTTTAGCCCCTTGTGCTTTCATTTCTTAAAAATTGGGATGTTACATAACTTCTGTTCCACGCCCCAGTACCATGTACTATGTACCCTGTTTGATTCCCTAGGCCTTTGCACGACCGTGTAACCTGATACACGGCCGTGCATTACGCATTTTGAGGCCTATAAATAGGAGGCTTGAGTTATTCATTCTACACACCAATCCAGACCTAAAGAACGCTCAAGAAGAGAGCATTCTTGTAGTTAGAGTAGACAGTAGAGGGGCTCTTCCTCCTTGTTCCACAATAGGGGAGCCTACGAAACTCATCATTACGCTAGTCGTTATGGCCATTCGTGGCTAAAACTTCTTTGTATTGCTAGGGTGAAGATGATGTTTGGTGCATGTTAATGTTTAAACTATTAATGAAGTGGTATGTTTATGTCTTTAACTAATTCGTTCTCAAAAACCATCTTTTGATGGGCTTTTATTATTATCTAAATCTGTCTTTATTCTTGTGAGTGTCTTGATTTTAAAGAGTAAGATCGAAAAACTCTTTTTAATCAAACTTCTTTTGAAACTTGTACGTCTTTATACGAGCATGATTAATCAGCCAAGGCTTGGTCTAAACTTCTAAGATCGTACGTCTTAATACGAGATTATTATGCGACCAAGAATTGGTGAACTCATGACAGGAACGGTACGTCATTATACTTGGTCCTATTGTTACACCGCCTCCCGGTGAGAAAAATATAATCACCTATTTAACTTTAATATAAAGCATTTTGAGTCCGACGTCTTAAAGCAACCCGAAGATGACCATTCGATGGGTTGATGGTAAATGTTGTCCCTAACGGGAGGTACTACCACTTTTAAAGATTATAATTTGCAAATCAAATGTAGTGAGGACGAGGCTCTAGTGGTGACCCGAGTCACAAGTTTGTAGTAGTCATACCACTGAATTAGTCAACTTAACATTATCACGTACCAAGCTGATTCGAATCCCGAAGCAATACATTCCGTAATCTGATCAATTTCGCCTTATTTACTTTACCGTCATTTACTTTTCTGCTTCACAAGCACACAAAACCCACTAACGAATTAATCCGGCTAAACGATAACAAAAGTTGAGTATTGGAACTTGACCGTGTCCATTGGTTCGGTACTTGTTTCTTACCTAACTATATTACGCTGCGATAGGTATACTTGCCTATTGTGTGTGTTTTAAGTTAACACAATTATCATTTTATAATTTTAAAGATCTTGTGAAATCATCCAAAAATATATTTACTTATATTTTTATATACTTATCACACGACATCACCTGTGTCAACCAAAAACATGAAAAAGTCAAAAACATGAAAATGTAAAACCTGATTGCAATTAGAAGAACTATTCTATTTATTTGCAAAGACTATTCTATTCAAGAATAAAGTGGAAGCGTGTATACGAATCAAATCAAACCAAAAACTTGATTGCCCTTCAGAAGTCCAGATGCAAACCAAATAAGCAGAAGACTAACCATAGATTAATTTAATAAAACGTACTTTACGAATTCGCAGCTAGCCAAATTAGAACACCTTGAGATCAACAATTTGGACGCTAGATCCAGCAACATGAAAAACACTAGAACAAGGGCTACGACGGCGACGACGATGGTCGGAGGCGAAGGACGACGACAATGACGGTGGCCGGCGATCTATGGAGGCGGCAGTGAGGGGCGACGAGGGAGAGATAGAGAATTAAGGTTTTGCAATTGTGTGTCAGATTCTCTATTCCCATCTTCCTATAAATAGATTCTCAAATCTTAGGTAATAAGTTAGGGTTTTGAATTTCAAATATTCAAATAATAACTAATAACCCCTTCTAATTTTTAATTTATACTAATTAAATTAATAATTACTTGTTCATAAATTATTTCATTAATAATTTATTCTCATCGCTATTTCATGTCTAAATGTTTTAATAAAACATTATATGAATGTTGCTCGTTGTGTAACTTTTTACATCGTACCTTGATAGTAGTATTGTCATATGTCGTTACTCAGACATAGTAGTCCAACAGAAAGTTAACGGGCGATTAACTTAGTGGGTTATATGTATAAAGTCTTATCTAAAACCCTTTATGTTCGTCTTAAAAAGTTATGAGCAAGATCATTAGTGATGAGCACTTGACATATGTTTAAGGTAGAGACATTCTTAATGGTCCTCTTGTGATTAAGGAGTTGTATTCTTGGGCCAAGAAATCAAAGAATCAATTGCTTATGTATAAATTCTATTTTGTTAAAGCTTTCGACTCAATTAATTGAGAATTTTTAGATTCTATAATTGAATAAAAGGAGTTCCGATCTAAATGGAGGAGTTAAACTAATGGGTGTGTCATGTCTAGTAAAGCTTCAATTCTTGTTAATGGATCGGTTACTAAAAGGAGTTTGACATTAGAAGGGGGGGGGGGGGGGGAGGCAAGGAGATCCTTTCTCGTCTTTTTTTAATTTATTCTTGTCATTCCATGAAAGAAGCATGTGCTTAACATATATTCCAAGGTATTTCTTTATCCAATTTTGGTCCGAATTTGTATCATCTGATTTATGCAAACGGTGCTACATCTATTAGAGAATGGTTAGAGGTAGATATTATTAATCTTGATAAGACTTTAAGATGTTGGAAACCAGGTCTAAGAATACGAACACGAACTTTGATCTCAACAACCGATCGACTCTTTCTTGTTTATTATTTCTTGACTCTCAAATTTACATAAACCCTACCCATCTATTTATAATAAATAAAACTTACTAATCCTACTCAAATACTGAATTGTAATCGTAAACTAACTCCAACAAACTAATAGATAAATATAACTTTATTTAAACATTTAAACTATTATTTTAATAATAATTAATTAACTATTTCCAAAACTCCCTTCAACTTTCACGTTCTTCCAAACTGACTCCCTTTTCTTTCATAAAATCAAGATTAACTCCTTCATAAGATACTTCTATCTTGCCTTCGATCTTAAAATTAACCTGCGTAAAAGCAAAGCGTACATAGTAGGTGTGGGATTTGAAAACATTTCAAGACTCGCTATTAGAGCCAAGATGAAGCTTTGTAAATTTTGGAGTCCCATTTTAGAGAGTTTTTAGTCTAAGTTGAATCATTGAAAGGCAAAACATTTATACTTTGGAGGTAGACTTATACTTGTTAAGTCGGTTCTTGGTATCACCCCTTTATACTATTTTGCTATCTTCAAAGCTCCAAATATCATTATTGAAGCTTTGGAAACGATTAGAAGATGCTTCCTTTGGGGTGGTTATGATAAGAATAGAAAAATCAATTGGGTTGCATGGGCTACTATTACTCGGCCGAAAGAAAATGGGAGTCTCAGTATTGGTTGCCTTCGGTCGTTGAACTTGGCTCTTCTCGCCAAATAGTGGTAGAGGCTTAAGGTCGAAGATCATGGTCTTTACTCTATATGTATTAAAGCTATCCACAACATTATTCTTATTGATGACAAACTGATCACCAAACACAGCCTGTCGGGTGTGTGTTTGGAAATTTCTAAAAACGATAAAGATTTGAAGAGTGGGGAGTCTCGTTATCTTTGTTGTTTGAAAGGGGTCTTGCTAGTGGAAACAATACTCATTTTTAGAAAGACAAATGGTGTTGCAAGATGACTTTAAAAGATAAATTTGTTCATATCTATGCTATAGAGTATGCTAAAAAGTGCTTGGTCTCCACTAGGGTGATCAAAGTGGAAGATTTAGATTCGGGATTCCGGTTACTTTGGGATTGAAAAAGGCATATGAGACAAGGGGATGGAAAGCAAAGAGCATGACGAATTAACCAAGGAAATCAATGAATTCAAAAGAAATTTTGAGCTGTCTATGCAAATGGAGTGGGATTGGCTTATCGTCGCCTCTCAATACGTCAGAATTCATTCAAATGGTTAAAAAATCTTTAAGGGTCCAAGAAACGAAACAAACTTAAGATGGCTTTGACTTACTCCACAGTTTGGTTGATTTGAAAAGCTCGGAATTCTTTAATATTCATAAGGGAAACCCAGTCACCTCTAAGGACGACATATGATATGTTGCTCCTTTCATTTAATTGGATAAAAAAAATATCAAAGTTTTGAAATATTTCTTGCTATGGGTGGTGTTGCTCTCCGGCTTACTTCTATTACATATTTTTTTAATGTTATTGTCACCGTTTTGAAAACATTTAAATTTAAAACATAATCTCAAATAAATAGTGACATGCCAAAAGAAGTTTAAAAACTTAAGGTAACAATCATTGAGTTCATTAGTAAAACTATTATTGACCGACGATTATGAATAGTCAAGCACTCAACCAGGTTGCTCAATTTTTTTTTTTCATTTTCATCATGTACTACATGTAATTTATACTTTTAACTTGTTTAATTATATATTAATTTCGTTTTTCTGTAATAACTTTCGTTTGTTAACTTTTATTAAAATACGGGAGGCGCCATTGTTTTTACTTTTTTTGTCAACATTCCGATATATATATATATATATTAAAACGGAGTTGTATTCAAAATTAAGTATTTTTTGTTGATCAATCCTTGAACATGATAATGGAAAAACAATAATGTAAATCATACCTGATAAGCTAACCAATGAGAAGGAAGACGACATGATCTCTGATAAGGATCGGGTTCTCGTTTAGGTGTACGATTAAGATGTCTAAGGTGAGTTTGTAAGAACTTACGGTTATAGGAGAGAGAGAGAGACGAATTTTATGTTGGTGGTAATTGATTGATTAGTTAATTCACTCTAATTATCTCTCTATATATATGTACACCCAAAGAAAAATCCATTAATGGCCTGTTAAGAGTTATTAGGTCCATCAACTAATTACAAGCCATAAGTTAATAATAAATAAATAAATAAATTTAATAATTAGATAAATGATTATAAGAGACACATAATAATCGTGTCTTACATTCTCCTACTTGGCTGAGTAATCATTTATTATGAGCATTAGTAAGTCTGCATAGATTTAATACTCATTTTAGTTTTAAACCAAAACTGTAGCAGAGAAATATAGTCATTGAATCAGTTTCCAACTCAAGACCCCCATTAATCATGCTACAATCCTTGACGGAGCCCCACCTCCACGGGGAAGGGGACTGTAGACCCCACTTGTGTACTCACACTCGTCTTAGCACTACCATACATATCCTTAATTAACTCTATATACTTCCAAGGGATACCCCTACTCTCTAAACTATCCCAAATCACCTGACGTGACACCCTATCGTAAGGTCAATGAACATCATATGCAAACTCGCTTATTTTCCCTATATTTCTCCATCGACCTCCTTAGAATGTATATCACCTCTGTAATCGATACACATAAGATTACTAATTAAAGAGTCATTATGTTTTTTTCAAGGAAAAGATAACACCATCATAAATAAAGTTGTAGAATTTATTTAATTGCTTAAATAAACTATATACTTACTCAAATTTAGCTCTAAAGAATTTTATACTTTATGACTATTATGTTGGAAATCAAGCAAGAACACAAACATAAAATTTAATCTTAACAAAAGATTGACTCTTTTTATTACTTGCTTTTCTCGCTTAAAATAATTCACATGTGTGCCTTCTTGCTTATATTAATTGAGTTGCTTACTTACTAGCTTAAATTAATTCTCATGTCTGCTAGCCTGCTTAATTAATCGACGTGTTGGATGCTTGGTTTCTTTGTTCGATGACAGTCGCCACTTTCACATGTGTTCTTGCTTACTTGGATTCTCCTCTCTCCCTGCATGCTTGATTTTCTTTTCCTTTTCTTCGATTGCAAGTAGCAACCGCCATAGGTTTTTCTTTCTTTGTAGCTTGCCCTTCGATCTCCAATTGCCTCCTACTTTCTTTTCTCTCGTGACTTGCTTGCTTGTTTCGTCTTCAGCCACACAACCAAAGCCCAAAGGGTTGCTCCCCCTCGTAAAAATGGCTCTCAAAACCACATGCACCAAACTCTAATACCAATTGTTGGAAATCAGACCCAAGAACATGAAAACAAAATTTAATCTCAACAAAAGATCAACTCTTTCTTTTTATTAATTCTTTGACACACTTACAAAGGCTCCTAACCCATTTATATATACTGAAATAAACCTTGTTAAACAATTCTTCTAATGCCACTCAATATACCACTTCTAATTCTATTTTAACTCTAACAAACTTATAAAACCAAACTATTTATCCCAAAATCAAATACTAATTTAAACTCTTTTCTTACACCCCTTGTACTTCTCGTTCGTCCACACTAAGTCCTCTTTCTTATGTAAAATCAAGATTAACTCCTTCGTATTAGTTGTTGCTAAACGATCGTCCTAAGGTGAGTACCGGACATGACGAAAACGGTGACAGTCGACTAGTGCTATTCATGGTATGTCGGATTCAACAAAAAAATATTAGCCGAACCGCTTATTACGGTTTCGGAAAATGACAAATCAAACTCCAAGGTTGGGCTGGTCACTGTTGGTTGGACTGGAATGTTTTAGGTGTTTGGTAATTTTGACCGTTAGGTTTAGTGGTTTAACAGTTTGAATAATTGGTATTGCTTAGGTTTTTAGTAATTTGAGTGTTTGGTTTGGTGGTTCGATATTTTGAATGGCTGGTTGGATTTACTTGACCGATCTGGACCGTTAAACCGTCAAAACTATAAATCTCAAACCAGTCTACTTGTTTATGAAGTGATACTAAAAAGTTACATAAATTTACCCTGTAAAAGGTAAAAAAGAAAAGTTGGATGTGTATAAAATAATAACACATAATCTTAATCTCAAACTCAGGTCATTAAAAATGAGTATGAATAGAGATTATTTTATTCAACACAATGGTGATAAATGTTTGGTCATAACTCTAAACATAAAGACCACTCATTTCACAGTATTCCCATCCAAACACTAGGCCAATTCTAAAACAAGAAACAAGCTGTTCAAAAATAGCTTCTTGAGATCAGATGGGAACATTTACATTCTCTCAAAACCCAAAATAATATAGAACTTGTCCATTAGTATATAAAAACACATACTATATTAACCCGTAAACGAAAAACTCAACTAGTCTCCTTTAGTCGAAGGCTCGACGCAACCACAAAAGTGACCTTTCTTCCGCCTGCTGACGCCAATTGCTGTTTTTGTCCTTCCACCGCTGGAAAGATAATCTTTCAAAACAACCCGTTTTTTGGTGTCGGGAAACCTCGGCTTTCCAGTCGGTTCGTTCTCATCGTCAAGTTTCACCAACGCAAACTGTATCTTTTGTATCTCAAATTGCAATCGACCGATCTGTTCAGAAACCAGTTTCGCTTGTTCCGACACTTTTTTTCTTCTCATACTTTCACTTTCTCCAGATTCTGATGTTGATGATTTCTCGGAGTTACCTTCGACATGTTTTACTAATCGTGCGTTGAGCTCGTATAGCTTCTCGATGGCTGATTCGGCTTCCGTGAGTTGGCTTTTCAATGTTTCACATTTGATCATTGTTTTTCCATTTCCCAGCCTGCTCTTTAATGTAATCTCGACATTCCGCTTCAAATCGTCTATTGTGATTTGAAGATTTGTTAACTTTTGAACATCGGAATTGAGTCGTTCGAGAACTTTCCTCTTGTTTCCGCCTTCACGGGGCTGCTTGAATCTTCTGGAAACTTCTAGTTTATCCATGACATTATCGAGAGAGACGTCGGAAGCTGTAGGATGGTGTTTGAACATAGTTTTGGAATCATCAGCAGTTTCCCAAATCTCGCCTTCGGTTAATCCTCTTTTGCTTACACCGTATGATGAACATTCAGAGGCTTGATCAAGCATGATATCTTTTGGATCTGGTTCTGAGATTTCGGATGTTGATTTTGGTTTACCGTTTGGTCGGTAGGAGTTCTTTTGCTGACTCAATTCTTTGATCTGCATCATTGCGGATTCCAGCTTTGCATCTGCATCTAACTTCTGTTGCATTGAGAGCGTTTGCATATCGGCTACAGCCATTTCAATAACTTTAACCTTGCTTTGAAGACTCTGCAACTCAACAAATGCATCATGCTCCATGGTTGCAGATTCACCACCCTGAAAATATTTGTTACCAAATTATCATGTTGTTGAGATATAAACATAGAAATTCACACACAAAGTTGAAGAGAATCATAAATCATTTATTCAAAATATCGATTATTACTGGAATTATTTATTTTATTTTAGAAAAAGATAAAGTGTTTAGGGACCCGACCCCTTCCGATCATGCACAAAAAATTATCAGTTTTAGCTTGTTGCACAATTTTGCCATCTCTACACATTAATAACTCCAGAATTGAATGGGTCAATTCAGGTTATGTTATTCTCTATCATGTCAATGGATTAAACTTAAAAAAATAGCTTGAAAGAAAACGGGTCAAATGTCGCCCAAAGGGTAATTTTTAATGCAGAAAGCCTCCTAAATCATTTTCTTTAAAATTTAGATAATTATTGAAACAACATATTTTTGTAATCATATTTTGACACAATACTAGTTATAATTGTTTACAAAACGTGTTCTGGGTCAACCCGACCCATCTAGCAAGCATGGATTTACTAGAAAATTAACCGTTACCTTCTCGTTTTCGGTTTCGGACTGTGGGACTTTGGTTCTGACACAGGTCTGATTTTCCAGGGATATGATGCTATCCCTCAAAGATTCAACGGCTGGACCATATGCATCCAAACAGGCTTTAAGATCTGCATTCTCACATTCCAAAATCTTGCTACTTTCTTTAAGCAATTCAGTATTCAAATCTTTGGAATTAGTTTCGTCTTGAAGACTCAAACAAACTTCAGTAAGCTCACTAATCTTCTCTTCTAATAATACTTGAGAAATAATGGAAGTCTGCAAATCCCCATAGATCAATGATCCCTCGGTTTCCAAAAACACAGTCTTTTCCTCTGTTTTTTCCTGCTTTTCTGAAAGTTGCTGCATTTTAACCTTCAAAATCCGGTTTTCTTTGCTCAAATGATCATTTTCTTCTAAAAGTTTGAAAATCTGTTTCCCTTGTTGATCTTTTGTCATTATAACCTCATTGTTTTCTCTCTGCAGATCAGCTACAATCTCAGACAGTTCCTTCTTGTCATTCTCTAAAATCATTAATTGTTGGACTGCTTCTTTATGTTCCTTTTCTTTTAGTTCCAACAAACTATTTGCATTCACTAAATCCAAATTCAATTTATCACGAACAGATAGAACTGTTCTAAATGCATGCTCAGATTTTTCCAAAGTCTTTTTAAGATCAAGATTTTCCTTTGTCACCTCTTCCAGTTTCTTCTCAACCAAAGATATTTCTTCATGTTTCTCATCAATGTGACTCTTCAAAGTTTGTGAGAGGATAACTTGACTTAAAACCTCATTAAAAATGGTGTCGTTTTCCTCTTCTAGAGTACAAATCTTGTTCTTGATCTGAAAGTTATCTTCCAACAAAGAATCCTTTTCTTCAAGAACCACTGTATTCTCCATCTGTAAAGTTCTGAACGCTTCTTGAACAATTGACAACTCACACTGTATATTCTCCAGCTGAGTTCTTAGACCCGATTCATTAATATCTCCTTCAATTACTTTTGATCTTAATTCTTCATTTGTTTCTGAAATTTTGAGGGCCTCATTTTGCAACCCGAGAATCTTTTCAGCCCGAACACCCAACTCGTGTTCAATAACACACTTTTCTGCCTCAAGATCCACCAATTTTGTTTTCAATTGCCTCAAAAGTGTAACTAGAATCGTTATCTCAACAGCCAGCGCCATATTTTTATCTTCATTTTCAATTAGGGCACGGTTTTTGCCTTCAAATGTTTTCTGTATGTCATTGAAACATGTTTGTTCTTGCCCATTTTCAAATCCCGGGTGCAAAGAAAGACCAGCAGCTTTCAGTAATTGATGCATCCCGTTCTTCAATCTATTGTTCTGATCCGATAAAGATTCAATCTTTATCTGGTTTTCAGTTTTCTCTTGTTTCAGCACATGAATCAGACTTTCAGACAGTTTGAATGCTTCTTGGAGTTTATGACAATCATTCAAGAGAGAAAAGTTCTTTTCTTCAAGATCTTGAGCACATTTCAGCAAGATTAAGATTTCGATTTCAGAACCGAAAGATTTATCAAGCTCTTGGTCAAATTCTTTGCTTTTATTTTGACTTTCTTCTTGTAGGAGTTGAATTCGGCTTCTCATTGCATGCAATTGTTTGTCATTCTCTTGGGCAAAAGTAACATGCTCTTGATTTTGTAAGGCAAGCGATACATTCAACTCCTCTACTTTTTGAAGTGTAGATTCTCTCTCTTTCTCCATTATCGAGTATTTCCCTTCTAAATCTGTGTATTTCCTCTCCAGATCCTTCAAGCTTTTTTCAGTAATTTCAATCTGTGAGACTAGAGTATCCTTTTCACTTATAAGTGCAGACTTCTCATCAGCAAGCAATTGACATGAATCTTCAAAACTCTTTGACTTTTGCTTCAAGACTTCAAGTTTGACATGAGCATCAAAAAGGGAATTCTCAAGAACAGTGTTCTTCTCCGACACTTGACTCAAATTATCAGTTGTTACTTGTAACTGGCCTAACAAATTCGCCTTTTCAACAGCAAGATTAGATTTTTCTTCTGAAAGAGATTGATACGAGTCTTCAAGTGATTTCAATTTACCCCTTACTCCTTCCAATTCAGCACCCAAATCTGATAACGAGTTTTCCAAAACAACATTTCTCTCAAGAAGTTGACCCATGATTTCCAGTTTCTCCAAAAGAGCCGCTTTTGCTGCCTTTTCTTTATGCCATTCTTCTTTCAAATTAGATTTCTCGTCCTGTAACTTCTTTACAGACGAGCCTAAGCTTTCCGGGTTCAACCCGACATAAGTAACTTGCTCCAAAATCAACCCGTGTTTCTTGTTTAAGTCGTTGAGTTCCTCTTTTAAACAATATATCTCTTGCTGAAGAGCGTTTCTTTGGTCAACTCGAAGGTCAACCTCTTCCTCGAGTTTCCCGTTAGATACCTTTAAGCTACTGATTTCTGCCTGCATTTCTTTCAATGATATGGCAGAAGATAAGTTGAGCTCATTGAGGTTCTTGTTCTCCTCAATTTTCTTCTGTATCTCTCCCTCTAAAACTTGGTTGCGGGCTTCAATTTCCCGTAATACTTGACCCCGGTTTTGTAACTCGCCTGCCATTGATCTTAATTCTTCTTGATATTGGGCATGTAATTGCTGTAATGTTTGGAAAGCAGTCTCAGCCTCCACAAACCGTAATCGTTCTTCTTGTATGCAAGTCCATAATCTCCCTAATTCCTTTTGTTTCTCTGTAATTTCTTGATTTTGATTCCCGATTCTGGCCCCCATTGACTCCAACTCCATGTGGAGACTCTTGTTTGACTTTTCTAGCATTAGTCGTTGTTCTTCTGCACCTTTTAAAAGTGAAATTCCACTATCGATTTCGGTTTTCAGCCTTTCGGTTTCTTCTTGTGCACAAACGAGTCTAAGCTCGAGGCTTGAAATAGTCTCCACGCATTGTTGGTATAAAATAGCTTGCGCTTCTTTCTCTTTGGTTAATTTAACAATTGCTAGCTTCAATGTTTCAATTTCCTTCTCTGCTTCTAGTAATTTCTGCTCCAAATCTGATTGCAGACTCACAGATTGTTTGTACTGATCATAAGCAGCATCCCTTTCAACTTTTAATCTTTCAATTTCTTCTTTCAAATTTTGCTCATTGATTTCCTCGATTTTCTTTTGGGCCTGATGGTAAAGCTCAAGGTTTTCTTCCTTTTCAGCTTCTAATCTTTGCAGCATTTCTTTCATTTTTTGGGATTCAGCCTCAGCCTTGTTTGCACGGTCAGCAAGTTCTCTAGAATCTTCTTGTGATTTTAAGATCTCGGACTCGAGTTTTGATAATTTATCCAAACTCTCGAGGTACTGCTTCAAGCCAGCTTCTTTTTCATCTTCTAATTTGGCTAGGGCCTCTTTTAATAAAAGGAGTTCTTTGTCATTCACCCCTACACTCTCAAACTGAGTTAGATTTCGATCATGGGACCTGTGTTTATTATTGCCATCTTCTGAATCACTGAAACTGAGGACTTTTCTTGCTGTTCCTGTTGACCCGTCTTTCTGCAAGTCATCAGGGTCAAAACATGGAATTGTGATGGTCCTTGGGGTCTGAGGATCAGAATCATAGGGAGAAGTAGGAGTTGAGTCGTCACACCCTGCGGGTACTTGATTTGGAAATGCTTCACTCATTGTTTTGTGGGCCTGACGAAGGGCCCCAGTTGCATGATCATATCTTTCTGCTAAAGCCCGATATGCTCTGTATAACTCTTCCACCAGTTTCATAAGCTCTGGACGCTTTTTGTAGTACATTTCTGCCCTTCTAGCAAATGAATCCGCATCTTCTTCGATGAGCTTTATCATTGCTTTCACTTTGATATCGACATCTGTTCATGCACACAAGGAAGAAAAATTAATAAATTTACAAGTATATTAAATCTGTCAGATTGGAAAGAAAAAGAAAACCTCGCTTCTTTCCTGCAATAGAAGATGACAGAAAACACAGTGCGTGATTAACTATATAAAGAACCAAAACCTAAATTCTATTTGGAAAATGAGAAAGCACTAACGGTTATGAGAAAATTACAAAATACCTAATGTATCCAAGATGCCCTATATATCCAAGTACTAAATAGAAACTTTTGTTACAATAACTCTTACTAAGATTTTACACATCATTCTTTTCACCTAAACTGGCATTCCTGATAAGGTATATAATCGGTAGATTTCACTGCAGTATGCTTCTTCAGACAGAGCTGGTTCTACCCCACTGCTTCTGCGTAAGCTTACCATTTTATCTTAGATACCAACTGAAATATTCTCATAATCCAGTAAGATCCCGATTCTCAAGTAAGAAATGGCAAATCATAAACTGAGATGTTATAAAGACCGCAAAGAAGTGTAGTGCAATAAATACAGCCAGAGATTCTGTATAATGCTTTCTTCATTTAATTTAGACTGTTTTTTAAGTAATTTTTTATAAGTTTCTATTTATTTCTAGAGTGCGAACAAAGAAAAGCTAGTAGAATCAGCACAAGTAATCATGAAAGCGAACACATTGTTCATGTCAACAAGAGTTGTTACCATATGTAATAAAATGAAAAGGGTCAATGCATACATCAAACCTAACCATCTCAGCATGAGAAGGTTTCAATGGAAAAACAGTCTAATACAATGAACTTTTCATGTAAGCTAGGCAGATAACTACCATTCATTAAAGTCACTCAAAAATTTGCATTTACAGATAAAAAATCATTCGCATTATCTCTTGTTATATCGATATTGACTTCGAACAGGACCAATAGAAAGGAAGATCACACGCATGGAGTCAGAGAGCTATACCTGAAAGATTTTCGTGAAGCCATTTTGAATTCTTGGGACTAATGTGGCTGTTCCACCACCAAGAATACATGCGTCTGGAGTCTGCCTTCGACAAAGAAGCCATGGTCCCAACTCCCAACCTCCCAGTTCAACACAGATGTGCAACTTATTTAGAGAACACCACAGTTCCGCACTGATAAACCTTAAAATCTCTAGTGTCCTTCCTATCAAACAAACAAGTACGAAATTAACAGTCTGAGAAGTAATTAACTATTCAAGATCATCTCACAATCATCATAACTACAGATTAACCTAAATAACACAGCAGATACACTTTACAAGTTTCATCTGACAATGAAAGCAGATCAAACACAAGCTTAAAAATATAAAAAAGAACGCATCAGACAACTATTTGCAAGCTAAAATTGACCTAATCGCTATAAATTCAATTGTGCTCATATTTTATTAACTTTAAAGCAACATTTCCCTTTCAACAAGCCACACCTAACAAGTAAAATCATAATAACTTACAAAACAACAGTAATCAGCCATAAAAGTTTGAGATCCAAACCTTCTCATCATCACGCACAGCCAGAAACAAAATCAGAAGAAGATAAGCCCTAATCGGTAACGATCATAACACAATTAAGTAAAACACACGGAAATAATCGATAACCTAGTTCATCGATCATTAAACAAAAAAAACCTAAACTACAATCAGCATCCGTGTGAGTTTGATCGTAAGATAATTGAAGTTACGGAACTAGCAAATCAAATCAAATCAAATCAAAACTTGTGCAAGAAGAAAGTTACCAGAACGATCGAAATTGAGTTGCGATTCCGATTCTGCAACTGCGTAGACTAATTAGATCAAATTACGGAACCGAAAATCATGGATTTCACCCCATTGCAGCTTAATCTGTTAGGCGTTACTTAACTGTAGTTAGTTTTTGCTTTATTCTTTTTGTGTGTGTAGACGCTGGCGTGGGTTTTGTGCTTCGGGACGACCTGTCGGCTTGAGAAAAAAGATAAATATAAAAACGTACAAGTAGGGCCTAATAAACACAAAAATCAAGATGAGACAAATTATTGACCAAAAAGGATAAAATAAATAAAGCGTACGACTAAAGCAGAAGTTTGGTTGTTATCGGTTCGGTTCGGTTTGTCGAAAATGATAAAAACGATTACTGTTACCAGTACCGATGGTACCAATACCGGCAATGATATTCGCTCATAAAAGGTTCGGGCCGTCACGGTATCATAACGGTAACGATACTCGTTATAGGTTACGATACCAAAAAAACATACTCGATTTTGTATACAAATCCGTTTTAAAAAAAATTATATCGGAACATTGGCAAAAGGTAAAAATAAAAATAGCGCCGCATTCCTTTTTTTAAGGTTGACGAACAAAAGTTGTTATAGAAAAACGAAATTAATACATAATTAAACGGGTTAAAAGTGTAAATTATATTTAGTATAAGTGAAAATGAAAAAAAAAACTATTTAGCATATAGAAGTATTTTTTTTTTAGTAAAGTGTCATTTTCGTCCACGTGGTTTGTGAAACACACCACTTTTTAAAAACAACAAAACTTTAACGCGCGGAAGACTTAAACCCAGGAAATTTTTTTTTTTTGTCGCGTACCGCGACTCATACGTGCCACCCCAGTCGCGGCCCGCGAGGGGACCTTTTTCACAGAAAGTTTCAGTTTTTCTGCAGGTTTCAGCACTTAACCATTTTTCCAACTTTTTTCCATTTTTCAAGTCACTAAAAATTCCCAACACTTGGGTTTTGACCAAAAACACATCAACAACAAGTAAATACACTAAAACATCATTTGTGTATCAAATTTACATCCATCTATGGGGTTTTCCCCAAAAATCCCCAAATTACCAAAATGCATACGAGAACCCTTCACGCCTTGGACTTGACTTGGACTACTTCGGAGCCTTTCCTACAACCATATAAACATATCACCATTAGTAATGAAGATAAATTCATAACAAACAAGTAAATTTCTACTTGTTTCACTCATTCACCCATTTGACCCGTTTCCACCCAAATTGTCATTTAGGCTACATATTCTTGCACCCTTACTACAAGTTTCAATTATGATCAACACATGATCCATTTCCATTATGGCACAAAGGCCATAACTCCGTTTCGTTTATGATCAACACATGATCCGATCAACCCATGATCCTTTTCCATTATGGTACAAGGCCATAACTCCGTTTCGTTTATGATCAACACATGATCCGATCAACCCATGATCCTTTTCCATTATGGTACAAGGCCATAACTCCGTTTCGTTTATGATCAACACATGATCCGATCAACCCATGATCCTTTTCCATTATGGTACAAGGCCATAACTCCGTTTCGTTTATGATCAACACATGATCCGATCAACCCATGATCCTTTTCCATTATGGTACAAGGCCATAACTCCGTTTCGTTTATGATCAACACATGATCCGATCAACCCATGATCCTTTACCATTATAGGTTAACACTATAACTACATTCATTCATTGTACATACTAAATCATTCATAATTTATCATATCACAAGTATGCACACAATCACATAACACATAGTCCACAAAATTCACAACTTGTTTTCACACCTTTCACCCATTTGACCCGTTAACACCCATTTGGTCAATTAAGGATTTCATACACTTGTATATCACCTACAAGTTACTTTCATCATTTATAATTTCGTTTCATTTATGATCAACACATGATCCATTTCCATTATGGCACGTAGGCCATAACTTCGTATCCCAAAGGATACGAGATCGTAACTCCATAACCAATCTATCCATTATAGTATAAATACTATAACTACATTCCTTCAATTATGTATACAATTTTATGCTCATTCATACCACATAACAAATTATGCAACTTTACACATTATACATACAACATTGCATAAAACTCATTTACCATCATAACTAAGTAAGTGCAAAAGCACTTACCTTTCGGGTTAGAAGATCCCGCTCCGCCTTCTAGACCCACAATTTGATTACCTAAACATACACACCTAGTTTAGTAATCTAACATATACCAAAATTTCATTACAATTGAGTTCACAACTCAATTTCCCCAATTCCAACCCAAATTGACCCGTTTGGGTTATCCTCATAACCAAACACCCTCTTTCACCACAAACTCACCTACTTGAGTTTCGTTAACTTAATCTTAACACTAATTCTTCTTTCAAAAATTATCATTAAGTTAATTTGGTGTTTGTTCAAGTGTCTAACATCTTAAAAACACTTAATCTTCATTAATTCAACATTCTAGCATTATGATCCAAACACCCCCAATTTTCACCATATGAACCCTAACTTCTCATAATCAAAATCAAAGGGTTCTAAGATGTTAATCATCATTCTTTAACTTTAGTTTAGCTAGATTATCAATAATCTAACACTAATTATCAACATGCAACATAAATTTTGGATTTCTACAAAACCCACCAATTAACACATCAATGGTGAAATCAAAAGAATGATTAACACTTACTTGATGTTAGAAGGATGATGTGCAAGCCAACATCTTCACAATCCAAGCTTCAATTGCACGATTTTGACTTCAACACCTTTTTATCCCTTTTTTCCCTTGAGAGCATCAACCCACACACAAAATGAGAGAAATCTGAATTTTGACTTCTTTTAGTCAAATATGGCAGATTTGCCATTTTACACTTTCAGTCCCTCAACTTCCATATCACCCATTTTCATTCCAAAATTAGTTAAAAACTAATATAACCCCATTACTAACTTGAAACCCACTTGTTTCAACTTATTTCTAAAATATTATTTTCACCATAATATTAATTAGAAATATTTATTTATTTGAAAACGAAACCCGGATTTTGGTTCGTTACAAATCACCTCCCCTTATTTGGGTTTCGTCCCCGAAACCCGACTTCACATAAAAAGGTTCGGATAATGTTTAAGCATTTCTTCCTCGGTTTCCCAAGTCATTTCCATCCCCCCCTTTCTATGCTTCCATCGAACCAATACTTGGCTAATCTCTTTATTACGCAACCGCTTCACTTTCCTATCTAAGATTGCCATCGGTTCTTCCACATAGTTCGTCTTTTCATCAATTTCTATATCATCCAATGGAACAAAAGTAGATTCATCCGCTAAACATTTTTTGCAAATGAGACACATGGAACGTGTTATGAAGTCTACTTAGTCCCTCCGGTAACTCCAATCGATAAGCTACCGCACCCACCCTTGCCTTTACTTTAAACGGTCCAATGAAACGTGGGCTTAACTTCCCCCGTTTCCTAAACCGTATCACCCCTTTCCAAGGAGAGACTTTCAATAGCACAAAGTCCCCCACTTGAAACTCAATCGCCCGCTTCCTATTATCCGCATAAGACTTTTGGCGATCTTGCGCCGCCTTTACTCTTAAGCACGTGAGACACCTCTCAACATACTTAACAACATCACGCCTCATACCCGGCCACCAAAAATGACACCTCAAATCATAAAACATCTTTGTGACACCCGGATGGATAGAATATTTGGATTTATGCGCTTCATCCAAAATAGTTGTCAAAACACTTGACAACCTAGGAATCCAAATCCTATCAAAGCATGTCTTCAAGCCCATGCTATTTTCACCAAGCTTATCAACATAAGCAACCATCCGCTCTTTCTTCAAGTCACCAACAAGTGCTAACATTTGAGCCTCTCGAATTTCGTCAATAAGAGACGATGAAATTGTCATCATGAATGACTTCACTTTAATGTAGTAACTCTATACGCCCTCGTTACTCCCCTAAGGTTAACTCCGACTTTAATGATTCCTTTGACAACGATATGCAGTTTGTCTACTTTTTGCACCAATTAGTTCGCCCACTATCTAAGATATTCACTGATTCATTTAGACGAAACGTTTATCATTTATCTCATCTTCACCATATGAAATAACAACAGTTCTATCCTCCTAACGCTTTCACGTATGGTCACGTAAAAAAAAATGCATTATGGAGTCCACTCATTTCAAAGGAAAACTTTTATAACGTCAAGTTTCCACTTGAATTTCAACACTCCTAACCATGGGATACTTGGATTTTTGAACCACTTTATACGAGTAGTCAACACGTTTGACAACTAAGGAAATCCAAGTTCTAATCCCACGTCACCCACCTCTTACATGGAAATTTCAAAACTTCCTTACCAATCGACCCATTGAGACTCAAGGTCTCAAATTCATACCTCTTGGGGTTCGAGGATCCCAATGCCCATACATAACACCCTTTGAAGCTCGAGTCTTCAACTCACCCATTCTTAACCGATAAAGCTTGCGACCTCCTCAAGTAAGGATACGACAACTTCCTTACTTGAATCCTCTTTTACAACACTGGAAGGAAGATCCCTATCCGTGACCCAAACACCCTAAGTATCTCCATTGACTTAATCATAAGTCATCCTTTGAGATTTAAGGATCTCAATCACCGAATCCACCTTTGAAGTTCGAAAACTTCGTTTTTAAACACCGATTGTGAAGTCCAAAAGACTTCCAACATCATTTATGAAGTTCTAGGACTTCAACCACCATTTATGTACACATTCCACCTATGTACATTTCACCCCTTTATATACATATTTCACCTATGTATATCACCGCTTGCGTACAATGTACATTTTAACATTTACACCTTGACCAAAAAGTCCACAACCGCGAGACCTTTAGTCAGTTTTATCCTACCACCGACTGTCAGTGACAATACGCACTCTTCCATTTTCCCTTTCCATCGAAAAGTTTATGTGCTTTAGAACAAAGCACACAGGTTCAATGACCCTTATCAAATCTTCTTTCTCAACTGGAATACTAAGTATCCCTTTTATATCCCCGGTTGATGTCAATGGCACAAGCCATGTATATACACCAGTTCGCATACCTCGTGTTTCACTGTCTCTAATGAGAACAGATTAACACGTCACCCATTTATCATACTAGACAATGATATGGTTACTAAGTAACCCAACACCTCTTTTACAATCATCGGATCAAAATCCATGTGATCGTTTCATCCACAATCTCATGTTATTAAAACATGTAAACATCAACATTATGACACCCTTAATGATGATCGCCCGAATCCACCGATCTGCTTAGCCTTTCATCAAACATAACGATCGAAAAGCTTCAGTCACGACTATGGTGATTAGAAATGCGTGACCCATAGGCCTAAGCAAATTTCAAATTTTCTCCCCATTTGTGTTATCCTCCAGACATATAGCAATGTCCAGCATTTCTTCCCATAAAGGGTTTCTAGCTCAGCTAGAATGTTTCGGCTTTCACGAAGCCACTTCTCATTTACTCTTAGTTTTCCACTTATCTCCTCACGAAGAATAATTCACCAATCCTCCGCCACGTCCCGGAGTCGACTCATCGTGCGTAATACGCCCTCTACCAATCACAATGGATTGCTTCAAAAGACAAGACCATCATAGTGATTCATCGTTAATTAATCAGCTATTAACTCTCACCCTTTAACTCCTTTGGTTCGCACACCACGAACTCTTTTGTGAAAACAAGGTTTTCCTTCCACTTCGGTTCACCAACCGTAGTTCTTCCCGCTCTCTAGGCTTCACACTGTTCCTCCCAAGGATCACCTCAAAGAGCCCTATCTTCCTTGAAGGAAGATCGATACAACATGATAGAAAGCTCTAGCCATTCTTCGCTAGATTGATGCATTCTTTTTCTCCCAACCTATTCCATGTTCCTCACCACCCACGAGGTGATACACGTCTAGACTCTAACATACTTGAGTCCTTAAGATGACTTTCATCCCCCATTTCTTTTACTTACACAAGTGCCCCTTAGTCTCCCCGATAAATTTTTAACTAAGTTGTAGATGTTCTACCTACTTATAGGTCTTTAATCTACCCACTTGTTAAGGCACTATATCTTATCTATGTGTATATGTATTACCACCATCTAATCATCCATATACATACATATATACATACACATATAACCACCTTCACCTACTCCTTGCTAATGTTCATTGTCATATGGTTATCATAAAAGCTCTTGCACATCTCGTCTTATTAATCATATTGGCCAGACATGTTTAATAATGCGTTATGCCCAATTGCAATTATCATATTCATATAACAAATCACAAGACAAGTTTCGGCACACATAACACTTTACCAATCATTCATACATATACATAAACACCATATACTTAACCACCTTATCAAATCATTACTAACCTTTCATTTCCGTAAGCTCCGAGTCTTAGTCAAGTCCTTCATGGATTCTCGTATCATTTTCCCCCATATCAAGAGCATCCGGTTTGAGTTTGGTGCCACCACACCAAATCCCTCAAACCATTGCTCTGATACCAAGTTGAAACACACCACTTTTTAAAAACAACAAAACTTTAACGCGCGGAAGACTTAACCCCAGGAATTTTTTTTTTTTTTTGTCGCGTACCGCGACTCATACGTGCCACCCCAGTCGCGGCCCGCGAGGGGACCTTTTTCACAGAAAGTTTCAGTTTTTCTGCAGGTTTCAGCACTTAACCATTTTTCCAACTTTTTTTCATTTTTCAAGTCACTAAAAATTCCCAACACTTGGGTTTTGACCAAAAACACATCAACAACAAGTAAATACACTAAAACATCATTTGTGTATGAAATTTACATCCATCTACGGGGTTTTCCCCAAAAATCCCCAAATTACCAAAATGCATACGAGAACCCTTCACGCCTTGGACTTGACTTGGACTACTTCGGAGCCTTTCCTACAACCATATAAACATATCACCATTAGTAATGAAGATAAATTCATAACAAACAAGTAAATTTCTACTTGTTTCACACATTCACCCATTTGACCCGTTTCCACCCAAATTGTCATTTAGGCTACATATTCTTGCACCCTTACTACAAGTTTCAATTATGATCAACACATGATCCATTTCCATTATGGCACAAAGGCCATAACTCCGTTTCGTTTATGATCAACACATGATCCGATCAACCCATGATCCTTTTCCATTATGGTACAAGGCCATAACTCCGTTTCGTTTATGATCAACACATGATCCGATCAACCCATGATCCTTTTCCATTATGGTACAAGGCCATAACTCCGTTTCGTTTATGATCAACACATGATCCGATCAACCCATGATCCTTTTCCATTATGGTACAAGGCCATAACTCCGTTTCGTTTATGATCAACACATGATCCGATCAACCCATGATCCTTTTCCATTATGGTACAAGGCCATAACTCCGTTTCGTTTATGATCAACACATGATCCGATCAACCCATGATCCTTTACCATTATAGGTTAACACTATAACTACATTCATTCATTGTACATACTAAATCATTCATAATTTATCATATCACAAGTATGCACACAATCACATAACACATAGTCCACAAAATTCACAACTTGTTTTCACACCTTTCACCCATTTGACCCGTTAACACCCATTTGGTCAATTAAGGATTTCATACACTTGTATATCACCTACAAGTTACTTTCATCATTTATAATTTCGTTTCATTTATGATCAACACATGATCCATTTCCATTATGGCACGTAGGCCATAACTTCGTATCCCAAAGGATACGAGATCGTAACTCCATAACCAATCTATCCATTATAGTATAAATACTATAACTACATTCCTTCAATTATGCATACAATTTTATGCTCATTCATACCACATAACAAATTATGCAACTTTACACATTATACATACAACATTGCATAAAACTCATTTATCATCATAACTAAGTAAGTGCAAAAGCACTTACCTTTCGGGTTAGAAGATCCCGCTCCGCCTTCTAGACCCACAATTTGATTACCTAAACATACACACCTAGTTTAGTAATCTAACATATACCAAAATTTCATTACAATTGAGTTCACAACTCAATTTCCCCAATTCCAACCCAAATTGACCCGTTTGGGTTATCCTCATAACCAAACACCCTCTTTCACCACAAACTCACCTACTTGAGTTTCGTTAACTTAATCTTAACACTAATTCTTCTTTCAAAAATTATCATTAAGTTAATTTGGTGTTTGTTCAAGTGTCTAACATCTTAAAAACACTTAATCTTCATTAATTCAACATTCTAGCATTATGATCCAAACACCCCCAATTTTCACCATATGAACCCTAACTTCTCATAATCAAAATCAAAGGGTTCTAAGATGTTAATCATCATTCTTTAACTTTAGTTTAGCTAGATTATCAATAATCTAACACTAATTATCAACATGCAACATCAATTTCGGATTTCTACAAAACCCACCAATTAACACATCAATGGTGAAATCAAAAGAATGATTAACACTTACTTGATGTTAGAAGGATGACGTGCAAGCCAACACCTTCACAATCCAAGCTTCAATTGCACGATTTTGACTTCAACACCTTTTTCTCCCTTTTTTCCCTTGAGAGCATCAACCCACACACAAAATGAGAGAAATCTGAATTTTGACTTCTTTTAGTCAAATATGGCAGATTTGCCATTTTACACTTTCAGTCCCTCAGCTTCCATATCACCCATTTTCATTCCAAAATTAGTTAAAAACTAATATAACCCCATTACTAACTTGAAACCCACTTGTTTCAATTTATTTCTAAAATATTATTTTCACCATAATATTAATTAGAAATATTTATTTATTTGAAAACGAAACCCGGATTTTGGTTCGTTACAGTTTGGTTATTTTAGCTACTTTCATCCAAAATTTTTTTTAGCTTTTTCATTCCTGTCTTTTCATAATTTAACCATTTTCATCCAACTTACTAACTTCGTCTACATATTTACGTTAAATCAGAGGTAATTTGTTTAGATTTTAAGCTATGAATTTCAAATCGACCATTGATTTAACGTTAAAATATAGACGGAGTTAGTCATTTGAATGAAAATGGCTAAATTTTAAAAATCGGGAACGAAAAAGTAAAAAAAAAAAAGATTAAAGTGGCTAAAATGACAAAAAAAAACCACATATACGAACGAAAATAACACTTTACTATATTTTTTTTATCATGAGTAGGCTGCTAATATAGAAATATTTTTTTTTTTCATGACTATACGTTTACAGGACCCCTTTGATATCCTGTTAGAATTCAGTTTATCTTTGAATGGGTCTTTAAAAGATTATGATAGAATAGAAAACTAATTGAAATAAGATTCAAACATTTTTATCTGACTAAAAAGATATAATTCTGACCCGAACAAATATTATTTGTGTATGTTTGAATATAAAATGAAAATACTTTATGTATAAAGCTTTGACTAAACTCGACGTGATCGTTTATTCACATGAAAGGTATATGAATTTCTGAGGTTACCTATGTTTATGATCATGTTAACGTTGTTTTTAATAAATAAAAAATTAAGTTATTGTGAGTTTAATGTAAATAATCTTGTCATTAATCACCATAAAATGTAATTAATTGTTATGAAGATGTATATATTTTTATAGTGTAATAGCTTCAATATGGCTTAATTGGAAACATGTGACACTTTAAAATTAGAAATCCTTATTATAATAAAACAATAACTTTATCCGTCATGTGTTGACTTCAGACGAAGTCTAGATTTTTGTTTCAGGTTAAATAATAATGACCTTAAATAATTAACTTATAATGATTTTTGTTTCCGCTTATTAAATAGTAATGATTTTAAATAATTATATATCTAACATATAAATCTTCTCATTCTAATAATTTATTAAAACTTACCAAATAATAAAAAAATATTTAAATTAATCTTATTTTAAATATATATTTTAATTAATTAATCTTCATAATTCTTAAATATTAATTATTTCTTATTTTAATAATGATTGATTACATCTAACATACAAATCTTTGTAAAAACTATTGACAACATATAAATCTTTATAAAAACTGTTGGTGTACAACAAGTTGGATTTATTAAACCTATGTAATACATGATTTTTTAACCTAGTAAAGTTATAAAATAGCATGTTAAGTAATTTCTAAATATTAAATGATAGATTAGTGAGATTAATGGGTCTTTATAGTATGTATATCAAATTGCTACAATAAGATTGTAAAATTGATGTAAATTTACCAAAGTAGATGATGCGCACTTGGTCAAAATTGAAGACTCCTACCCATTTATTTTTAACCCAAATCGGAATGATTCAGTTGTTGCATTAGTATTGTTTGCTAGGATATTATTCTTAATTTTATATATAAAATATAATATAATTGGAAAATAAATAAGACTGAAAGAAAATAACAATGGTATTATAATTGAAATAAATAAAAATAAGAAGAATTAGTAGAAGATGAGAAGTTGAGACTCGTGTTGAACACGGATCCTTATAGGGTGTACACAACCAAAAAAAGTTGGTACTGACATATAAGACCACCTAGCCTAAAAAAGCATCGAGAGTTGTTGGAATATGTTGTGTGTTTTGTAGTATTCTTGAGAGTATACAAAGTCTCTCAAGAATTGGTTGTTCAGGTGTATCCCGCAACTAGATATCACCTTGGTTATATAGTTGAAACAACATGAAACATCTCAAAATTAGATCCTTGTGTTATATTTATATTAAACGTCTTTAATACACTTAAACTACTTTACTTATTCTATTTCAACTCAGGTATTAAACGACTTTAAAATCTTAGTTAATCAAGTGTATTTTAACTAGTAACTCTGAACCGGAAACCCTCAGGTCAGTAAGAACTGTTGCCCTCGGTAGTAACTCTGGAACTGAAGTCGGTAGTAACTTGGACCCAATAGTAGCAATTGTTGAGGTTAGTAGTAACTCTGGAACGACCATCTCGGCACCAACTGACCATGTCGATAGGAACCGGTAGCAACCATGACATCATTGGCAGCAACTTCGAACTAGCATTCAAAAATACAAAGGTGTCTCTCAAATGACTCATGGTGATGCGAGCATGCCAAATGTGTCATCAAAATGCCACATTACTTCCATCGCCCATGGCTGTGAAACGATGAGGTGGATCAAACCACCCCCCCACCTCTCACGATACCACTACTAATGTTCTAACTATGGCCGATGGAAAACGACACATATCTTCCAAGTAGTGGAATTGAATAAGGACCTAGTACTTATTATAAACTTGAAATTACATTATTTAAAAGCATATATTTTACCATTGTTTACTTGTATGTTCTTATTGTTTTCTAACGGCGATGATCTCAAATATTAAGACGCATCTGATATAACTTTGTAGCTAAATTATTTGTTATGTGTGTTTGTAGATGAGAATATAGTCGGATCAAGGGTAAAGAAACCCATGTAAATAACCAAGAAACTTGTTTATATGTTTCGTTTTTTTTATTTTCAATAGCTTACAGCCGTATTTTGTATAAAAAAATTATGTCGTCATGTTATTATGTATCACAAGTAACTTTGTAAACTGTTTATTAAATATAAAATTTTAAAGTTTTAGTTTTAAATTATAGGTGTAACATTATGATCTTTGTTGTGATTTTTCAATATTGACGTCTTATAAATTTATGGGATAACAATTAGGGAAACTAAATCAACGACCATCTTTTTTTTATATTTATTCAATCCGTTCATCTGAGATTTTAATCTAGTGTTTAATAAAAAAAAGTTCAGATGATATTTTACTAAATTGTAAGGGGGGACAGAGTGGAGGCACGGGTTGCGTGTGAGTTCCACGGGTTGGATGGGTAACACCGCCGCAACCATTCACGGGTTGGATGGCATGGGTATATTAACCCGTTTGAACCCGTAGCCGTTTGAGGAATGTATCCGTTGGAGGGGACCGTTGGGGGGTGGGTTGGGTATTAAATAAAAAAAAAAAAAATTTTTTTCAATCCCATTCACCTATAAATATACATTTTACACAAATATTTTTTTACACTTTTTTCAATCCCATTCATACTCTAAAAAAACGGATTCATCCTCCTCCAAAAAATACCGTCCCAAAGTGCGTGCCTCTCAACCGCAAAACCCTCGTTCAAGTCAACCGCAAATACAATTGGCCGTGTAATTTTTAGGTTATTTTAGTTTTTTATTTTGATATTCACGTTTTTTTTTTCTTTTTATTGTTTTTAAATTTTAGGTTTTTAATATGTATCATTTTTATTTTTATTTAATGAAATGTGGTTTTTTTATTTGTTTTAATGAAATAATTAAAAAAAATCAAGGGCTTATTGGTTCCACACCATGCTCTTAGGGTTGAAGAGGTTTCAAAAGGGTAAAAATGACATGACACATTTTAATTAGGTAAAAAGAGAGGGTTCCATGGGTTTTTTATTAACCACTCCCTCCACCATAACATTAATCATTTGTTTAGGTGTAAGGGATTATGCCTATGCCCTTGTGGCCTAGTAGCACTGATGATTGTCCTCACAAAAGTGATATGTATTTAAATCTTATGAATGCATGTTTAGATGGTATTCAGTAGAAGCTCTTTGTAGGAGGATGGTCCCCATTGATAATCAATTGTGTTCTCTGTGTGATTCTGGAGGAGGCGCGGTTGACTGGCAAGAGTGATCGCTGGGCCTGGGTTTGCGATGATCTTGGGAACTTCTCGGTTAGCTCCGTGAAGCAGTGGTTGAGAGGGGACCTTGATGCTAGCCATTTTTTTGTCATGAAGTGGTGTAAGTGGGTTCCGTTAAAATGCAACATTTTTGTGTGGAGGGTTGAGATTAGGGGTGTTCAAAGTCGGATATCCGAAAATTCGGATATCTGAAATTTTCGGATAGTGGATTTCACTATCCGAATCCGAATCCGAAATTTCGGATATCCGAAAATTCGGATACGGATTCGGATAGTGAAACGGATATCCGAAAATATAAAAAAAATAAAAAAAATATATAAAAATAATATTTTTAAATTACAAAAACAATTAAAAACATTAGAAAATATACATATAAAAATATATAAATATAATATATCGGGTTTTGATTCAAATTTTCTTATTTTTAAATAATAAAAACAATTAAAAAAAATATATAAATATAATATTTCGGATATTCGGATATCCGAACTATCCGAAATATCCGAAAATCACTATCCGAATCCGAATCCGAAAATTCGGATATCCGAATCCGAATCCGAAATTTCGGATAATTCGGATTCGGATTCGGATTTTCGGATATTTCGGGTTCGGTTTCGGATTCGGATTTTTTTGAACACCCCTAGTTGAGATGAACCGGATTCCATCGGTGGAAGCTCTTTGCAGGAGGATGATCCCCATTGATAATCAAGTGTGTTCTCTATGTGATTCTGAGCCGGAAACCTTTTCTTATTTGTTTATCGCTTGCGGGTCGCTAATGAGTTGTGGCATCATTTAAGCGTGTGGTGTAAGGTCCCGACCATTTATGCCTTCTCCTTTAAAGACCTGCTAGAGTTGCACGATTCGGTTGGGCTAACGAGTCCGACGAAAAAGGCGTTTCAAGGTGTTTGATTGGGGCGTGTTGGTGTTTGTGAAAGTCTAGAAATGGCAGAAGATTCTCAAACAAGATGGTCAAGATTGAGGATATTGTTGCGGATGTTAAATCCCTTGGGTTTTTATGGTTTAAGTATAGATCTAAACATAAGTTGATTTCATGGTGTAAATTTGTCTTTGTGTAGTTTGGTTGTGTTTTGTGCCCCCTGACTTTTGGTTAGGGTGGTTTTTGTGAATGAAGTTTGCCTTCTAAAAAAAAGATGGTATTCAGTAGTAAAAAAAGATTATTCATAAATGAAAGATTTGAGGGATTCTACTCACTTCTTTTTTGGATCAAGAACCGAGCTAGGGCAAAAGATTTAGATTGGTCCAGCTGGTGTTCTTATGATAAATAATTTTCTAAATTTGATCGCTTATGTGATCTAACTTCTTTCTAGTTCCTTTTTTTTAATAATATTTCGTCATTTCAAAAGAAAATTGTTTAGATGTCGAAAGAAAAATATGAATGTAATTACAGGGTGTTAATGTCTGATATGACATGAGCCATACAAGAAAAAGAAACTTTTAGGTTTTGGGTTGTCATGTTTGCCTACATTTAATAAACAAGTTGTGTTTGAATTTAGTTGTGTTCAAGTTTATCCGTTTAATCTATTTAGTTAAGCATGTTTACCCGTTAATCTGTTTAAAATTAGAAGAATATATATATATATATATATATATATATATATGTGTGTGTGTGTATAAGAATATTAGTTTGAAAACCCACTTAAGTTGAGAAAACACTTAAAAAACCTTATCAAAAAAAAAAAAATCTTTTTAGGGTATGTAATATGCATGTTATTATATTCCCGGTAACAAAAAATTAAAAGAAAAAAACTTGTCCAAAGTATTGTTACATATATGTTACAAAATATTACTGTTCGAAATGTTACATACATGTTACACAATAGACATTTTTTTTTACTTTTTAACTTGAATCAACATGTTAGTAATTTCATTTTTGGTTAAAGGAAAGATAATAACATATATCATGTATGATAAAAAAAAAAGGGAAAAAGTAATTGTTGCATAGGGTTTTTACGAATTTTCTCAACTGAAATGAGTTTTCAAACTATACTTTATGTATGTATATAATATCGACTAATCATCCTGTTTATTTATAACTTTTAAATATGTTTGGATTGAGATTGATGTTTATTAAATATATGATTCATGATTTTGTGTAACTAGTCTAAGAAGGATTATGGATATGACATGTAACATTCCTTATAAATATGATTAAAGGACATTTAGGTCCTACAACACAAACTTTCACCCACTTGTTTTCTCAATGTACAACACAAAAAATCTAGTACAAAAAATACAGCACCAAAAATCTAGCACAAAAAATCCAGCACAAAAATTTTAATAAAAAAACTTTAGCATAAAAAATCTAGTATAAAAATTTCAACACAAAAAATCAGTAAAAAAATCCAGCACAAAAAAATATAGTATAAAAATGTTAGTACAAAATAGAAAAAAAAAACTCACTTTTTTGTATTTTTTTTAGTTGTTATTTTTTATATAGCAATATGGTACTCAAATTAAAGATAAAAAAATTAAGATTACTTATTAAACTACTTAAGAAAAATCATCTTCTTATTTGATCCACACTCTTAATTAAATATTTAAACCCACAATTTGTTTGTCATAAATGACAGTATTGGCAAATTAAGGTTAAAAGCGTGGAATGACTGGGTTGGCCCCAAGGTTCTTTTTTTTAAACGGCCAACAAATATAGAATTGTCTAGGTACTTCGTACGGGGTGACTCATTGGCAAAAGGCCACCGCCAGCTGGCCCCAACCCAGCTGTACGGAGCCCTTAAGCGTCACAAGTTATCTCCAGTTCCGGGGAAAATTCACCCGCCCGAAAGCCCACCGGTGATAAAAACCGGACGCCCTCGGGATCGAACCGGAGATCACAAAGATCCAGATCTTCCTTCATTGAGCCACCATGTCCCTTCTCAAAATGATGCTAATGGGACAGAACATGGATTTTTTTAAAGAATTCAGCCTTAGTATTGCTAGATCACATTCGAAGTTGCGTTAGCCCCAAGGTTCTAATGGTAACCGTGTCAACTTTGACTTCATGGCTCGTTTAACTTATTCAATCATTTTGAATAGAAAAATAAAAAAAAATAGCTCATCCAGTCATCCAGGTGTTAAAAATCAAGCTTCCGTTTATGATACAATTTTTAAGACATGATTAGTTATAGAATTTCATGAGAATTAAGTAGAACTAGAATTTAACTTTAAACAGAATTTCATGAGGATTGAGTAGAATTATTAGAATTTAAATTTAAAACTTCAATCATTCGCATGTATGATTGGATAAAAGAAAAAAATGGAATTAGAATTAGAATTAACTTTAACCAAATCTTTTAATTAATGGAATTCAGAATCCTTTAACATTTTAAAGAAAACTTAAGGAATGTTTAGAACGTGTTTGGTTCACGGAATGTTTTTGAAGGAATTGAAATTCATCAAAGAAATTGGATTTGAATTTGTAATTTTTCCACAGGATTTGAAATTTAAAAGAATTAAAATCTACTAAATGAATTTTTCGTAATATATTTGAGTGATAAAACAATTATAAAGGAAATGTAGTCTAGCACTATAAGCACCACCTAGCGAATGACGTTTCCCCCGCACCACCGTCACTGACCACCCGTAAATTGCATATATAAATCTTACAAAATATAGTACAACTGTTAAAAGGCTATCATCATGGTACATTTCTTACAAGTATAAAAAATAACACAAAACTCTCTTCAAAAGCTAAAAAGCATCTGCAAAAGCTACTCGTAATTTATTTGATGTCGAAGGGTTATCATGCTTAATCCATAAATAAGTATGCAATTTGATCTCCTCCACAACACTGGATGGTGACTGATACATCTTTCGGAATAACAACTTGTTTCAGGCCTTCTAAATGAACCATATCTATACTATATAATAAATAAATGTTTTGTATGCCACGTGTCGCTTCCATATTCATTCTCATCATTTTTTCCCGCTTCTTTCTCCTATTTAATGCACTTCTATCTTTTGTATTTTAATAATAATATATATTTAAAGAAAAAATACTAATTATATTAATAAAACACATTTATTTTAAATTATCTTTTATCATAAGAAACTTTAAAGTTTAATTATATAACTTTTATTTTCAATCAAATAGTAAATAAAAGTCAAATTATATTAAAAATAGTAATTACCGTATTTTCGAAACTCAATTATATATTAATTTTTACATATTTTAAATTTGTTTTCTATCCTTACTATATGTAACAAATTTTTACACATGTTAAATATATATATAAAGATTTAAAATTTTTATGTATTGATATATTTCATCCCGTGTGTAGACACGCGATCTAAACTAGTTGTAGTATAAATAAGGATAAAAAAGAAACTTTTCCTATGCTTTGACCCCTCACATTCTCAATCACTTGTTTTATTGAGACAGTTTCCGTAACTGTAATCCATACATTTTTAGCAAAAGCACATGATCAAAATAAATGATCAATCCGTACTTTGAGCACAACTTGCGTAAGCTTGATTGAAACCAAACTCCTCTCCCCTCCCCTCCCCTCCCCTCCCCTCCAAGTTTATAGCTAACAAGATTCTATCTTGCCACCACTTCCACATGAGACAACATACCTTAGACGGTATCCATCAGATCAAGGAGAAATCTTTTAGCTCTGCCTCTTCTCCTCCTTCGATAGAAAATGTCTAAAAGACCTCATCGTGTATCGACCCTGATTGATCACCTGCCCAAAACCAACAATCTCCATATCTAGATAACATGTAATTCTCCAGCATCAGGGCCGACCTTGAGGATCTGTCGGGTGGGCGACCGCTCAGGGTCTAAAAAATGCACATGTTTGGCATTTATTATATGCCGGGTTGGTGACAAAGTTTATATTGTTTAGAATGTTTTGCAATTCTATATCCAACATAAAAACTTTAGCATTTATTATGTACATTTCGGTGATTGTCGAAAAAAAGGCAAAAACCGATAAAAAAAAGGTAAAAACTGAAAAAAAAAAAAAAGGCAAAAAAAAAAAAAGAAGTAAAAACAAAATAAATGGGAAAAAAAAAGAAGCAAAAACGAAAAAATGGCAAAAAAACAAGTAAAAACAAAAAAAAGTAAAAAAATAGTTAAATTGGGTAAATTTGTAAATTTTAAGTTTTAGTAAAAAAAGGACGAAATAGTAATAATATAATTTATTTTTAATAAAATAAATCAACATGTGTATATTTGATATTTTAAACTTTAAGGAAGGGGATATATGTAATTTATATTTTGAGTTTTGGGTATATATATAATTTATGAAGTTTATATGGGGATATCATAAGTTAAAGCTTAGGCCCCCAATTTTTAGGGTTTAGCTTCGTTTAATTTTCAAGTTTTGACACGTAGAATAAAAAATCAATATACTTAGAAGGGTTTTCTTTTCACTAAACTCACTCTAACTTTAATATGTGTGATTGTGTGTCTTTTATAAATCGTATACAAAACTGTGTGTTATCATATTCACACGTGTTATGATCCTTGTACAAGGATGGGTCAGCGCGCATGGGCTCGTTTTAGCACTTCTAAGGAAGTGAAGACGAATAGTCGACTTTGTTGCCTGCTTTCATCTCCTGATGTCAGAAAATGTGTTCTATCGCATTCTTTTAGCTGCAAGGGCAAAAAAATTCTTCTGCGAAAAGGGCCCCAATTATAGAATCTGTTTTAGGCCTCGAAAATGTTGAGTCGACCTTGTAAGGGGGAACGCCCCTAACGAGGATTGCACTGCCCAATCAGCGTAGAGTTTTCTTATTACCTCGTTAAAAACTCATTGAAAATTGTTTCGAAATTACTTGATTAATGGAAAGTTGCATGAGAACTGATGATTAATGTCACTGAACATGAGTTGTAGCTAAGATATACAACAACTTCAATAGCAAGTGGGTATCAACAATAACTGATAAGCAACAACTTAGGCTATCAGTAGTAAGTATGTATTAGGAGCCATTTAGTGATCAATAGTAATTAAGTTATCATCAGCAGCTAAGTTCACGTTGTGGGATTTTCCTACTGACTATGTTACTACTTATGTAACCGAATAATTGTCAACCGTTTTAACCGCCAATTGACATATTCTTTCATGAAGAGTTACGTCGTTTCAACTTTACTGTTGTGATCATTTCCTATTTTAAAAGGAAGTCTTTGGTTTGTTTAGAGATACCTTTTCACACGGAATTTCATACTTGATGTGTTCCAAATAACACATCTATTTCATATCTAATTTCCTACATTTTGGACTGTTTTTAATGCAAATTGAAAAGAGTTGGTACTTAATTGTGTTTTCTCGTGATTTTCATGTTTTAATGTGAGGATATGAAGCTGCTGAAGTGAAGTCTAATATTGAAAGAGCTCTAGATAGAGCATGATTGATATACAGTTGAACTGTGGATTAACCGTATGTGCCCTAGGCATACTTTCCAAAGTTTGCTTGTAATCTTTTAAAGCAACCCTAGCACGAACATTTGAACTATCCTCTTGCACGCTTAATTTTTAGATCATGGATTTACTTAAGATTAAATTAGATCACGGATTTAAGATGAATTTATCATCCGAATATACCAATAAATATTACCATATCTAATTATTATCTAATCTATAAGTTTTCAAAATAATATCTTATTAACAAACTATTTTTTAAAACCCTACTCTTAACTCTCGCTAGGTATCTTTATGTTGATTCAATAAAGAAAACAAGAATAATGTTAAATAAAAACTACTATCTTGCCACTTTTGAGATCCGTCACATGTATGGCATGTGACACACAACATGACTTTTTGAAGGTTACTTGATTTGGTATGTCTATGTAATCTACAAATCTAATGTGCCATAATAGTCAAATGACAAGTTTGGTTGGCGTTGATTCGGATATATTCTTGATCAATTCTTTATCAAATTATAGAAATAATGTTGTTAGAAGTAAGAATATTATTTTCAAATATAACGATAAGATCCTAAACATTACATTAAATTCATTTTCTACCCATTTGATATTTTCGGTGTTCTATTAGAATTAATAAGTTGAATACAAAGTTAAGTTTAATTTAATAATCTATTTTCGATGATTTATAAAATAAGAAGAATTTAACATTTAAACTAGTAACACATTTTATTTTTTTGAATAACTAGTAGCTTTTTTTGTTCCTCATCAAATCGACATATTGTTACACTGGTTTCATTAAATAATATCTTTATAACTAGACTGGTAATCAAATTAGTCGTCTTATTGGCTAACTGTTCAGTCTTTTTAAAACCGAATAATATTATTAATAGCTTAAAAATCATATATATATATATATATGTGTGTGTGTGTAACTAACTAAATTAACTTTAAAAGATTAGAAATATTTTTTTAAAACAAAATGCGAAACTACTTATTTTTAGTATGAATTTGTAATTTTAATAAAATATGAATTTTAAATAAATAATATATGAAGATTAAAGTAGCAAATAAATCGGTAAATGAGAGTATAAAGAAAAAAAATATAATTATTGAAATCCAGTCTGACCGGTAACCGACCTATTCAAACAAAGACGATTAAGGTACCCTCAATTACAGGTTTCGGTAAATCCAATCCGACTTTAAAAACATGGTCATTGATTAACATGACTTTTCCGTTTTTTTTATTGAACAGTAATTTGGCTCATTGACGGATTACTGGCTCACTGACGGATCCCTGGCTCACTTTCTTGTTTTCTAATTTTCACATGGATAAATAAACAAAAATAGAGCAAATGGAAAATGAAACACATGACGTAATCCACCAATTTTTTTTTATCAATCAAAACAAAAATGAATGATTGGCTAATATTACATGTCGTTGAGTGGGTTGGTCGGAAAAGTAATTGATGACTGGGTGGCGTGGGTTGGACGGTGGCCCTACCGTCGTCATCCTCTATACGACACTCCGCCGTTAGGTCCACACACTCTTCCACCAGCCTAGCATCTTCAATGCACATGTTTTTTTTTTCTTTTTATTATTTATTTTTTTTAAACAATAAGATGAGCCGTAGTAGTCTTTTCCCTTTAAATAATCATTATAACTTCAAAATTGTGATAATTTAAGTTTAGAGTAAACTACCCTCATGTGTAAGCTACATGACTAGACTTAATAGAAAAAGTTAACACACGTTAGTGAAAAAGATGTAAACTGTTACAAACTATGAACATAAAGGATGATATTCTGTTATTTCATTAATTTAAGAATGATATATGAAATTTGGTATACAGTTAAAGGACGAAAAATGTAATTTACTCATTAGTTTAAGTTCTCTTCATGAAACATTAACACCCAACTATGTTGTAATTTATAATTTGATTATTAAAAATGTAAAGCTAATAAAAACATGTTTATACGTTGAAAAAAATGGTTTTCGGTATAGTTTTATTTTTTATACAAAACACGATATTTCTTTTTCCAATAGTAGCAAACAATCTGCCTTTTTGTCGACTAGTCAAGTTGAAGATATTATGAAAGAAAGTCGGTCACTTTTTATCTTAAAAATAATAATAAAATAATTAATGACGGTACTGTTGTTATTTATGAGAAACATATTAGTATAACACCGCGTATAACAAACAAATGAATAAAATATAAAATACAAATTTTATATAACTTATTTGATTCGAACCTGCGTTTTCAATGAGTACTTCATCAATGTCTTCTTGTAGTACTTGACACGAGTCTACAATACGTCGAGTATTCGACTTTGTCTTTGACTTCAACATTGAACAATCTAAATGTGGAATGGTTATTATGGATGAGGGTTCATGTTTAATATGAGTCCCTAAAAACAGATTTCAAGTCTCCCATAATAGAACTCGGCTCTCTCACAGAGTACAATAGTCGAAGTAGTGTATAATGCCGAAGATGGGTCTCGAGCTTGAGGTTTCACTATGTAAAATAGTGTTTTCAAGATTAGGAAAAGAAAAGATAAAGTTGGTGATGTGGTGGAAGAAATGTATGAGAGTTCTCCTCTTGAAGAGGTTACTTGACTATACTTTACTAGGTTAGATTCCTGTGTATTACACGAGTTGAATAAATATAATATTAAATACATGGTAATAAAAAGTTTATGTTTTTAAAACCCGTGTAATACATAGGTTCAATAAACCGGTGTATTACATGGGTTGAATAAAATATAATGTAATCTTTTAACACATACAATCGTTAAAATGAAACGATGTGAATATGTAAATATATGATTAAAGGTTTTTATTTGAATCCTAACTGGCTATAAAATTGTTTTCAGTTTGTAAAGTTCATAAAAATATGATTGAACAAATTAATTGATAATAAACACATTTTTAAATTAAAAAATGTGTAGGTAAAATGGAAGCAAATAATTAATTTAGTTGCCTAAAATAGTTGAGTTGATTATTAATAGAAGAGAGAGGCGGAAAAATGAGAATGAGGAGGCCTAAAATTGTGACAAGTGTCCTCCTATTTTACTTGTTTATTATATAGTATAGATTTTCTATGTAGGTTTTTCATCTCTTGAAAAAAATGAAATAATGTTCATTTTATACTCGTGCCAAAACTTTGTATTTAATTGTTATTTAAATACAATTATGACAATTTTATGAGTCAAAAGAAAACATTCATTTGATTCATGACATGTTAATGTCAACTTTAAATAAAACTAGAAGTAGGCCCCGCGCGTTGCGGCGAACTCTAGGCGATAATGCTAGCTTTTACCCGCGTGTGTTGCAACATGTTAAATCACGGAAGAAACTAACGTCCTCGAAAGGTTATAAAAAAAGCCAAAACATTTAGGTAAACTCACCAATAAATTCAAACATAAGAAAAAAATAGCATAAAAAACAAAAAAAAAAGCATTAAAACCGTAAAAACTGCTCAAGGGGTGAGGTTGCAGTGTTTGAACCCGCGTTGCTTGCTTAGGCGTGAAGCATAGTTACCACTATGCCATACCCGACCTTTGGTTTCCATTTGCTGAAATAACCTTTTAAACCAAACCTTAACCTAACAATTAAAGAAAAAAGAAAAAGAAAAAGAAAAAAACTTGCAACAACCACTTGTATATCTTACATCCCCACTTGTAAATTTACTATAGTAAATTACACTCACATTCACAATTTGCCTTTTAACATTTATTTAATTATTATCCATAATTAAAACCTTCACTTGTAAATTTACTATAGTAAATTACACTCACATTCACAATTTGCCTTTTAACATTTATTTAATTATTATCCATAATTAAAATCTTCATAAACATTCATGAAAAAGAATTAAAAGTCAAAAACTAAACAACCATTTGATTTATAACATGGTTTTATGAGCCAATACCAAAATAACCGTTTGATTTATGACAAAGATATGTTAGCATTAATCAAGAAGATACAACAATTTCTTATTAGAGTCACACAAGTTTAGCAATATTCATTCCAACACTTAATTTCGAGCATCGATATCTGATTAATTTTAGCTTAATTTTGGATACGGTTTGGTTCTCTGCGAAGCTCTCATATAATATAACACAAACCCATAAATAGTTTTCTTTTGTAACTCATATATGAATATACGTATTTGTGTGCAAAGTTTAAAACCATATTTTACTAATTTTCCAACGTATTATTCATATTTTTAACTTGGATATCCAGAAAGTTATATACAAGTTAATAACTTCAATAAAAATGGTAAGATCATAAATTCTAAAAGACATATTAAAAGACTTGTTTGATAGCGTGTGGTAAATAAACAAATTATTATGTAAAATGGTTAGATTTGTATTGTGTTATTGGTGTCGGTTGTTGTCAATAGTTGATAAACAATGTGTAGAGGAGTGAATATGCTTTTCTTGTAACATAAAAGAAGACATTTAAAAAAAATATATATGTTGATTTATAAAAATCTTTACGATCTAAACCCGGTTGTGCATAATCTAGAAAGGATGTGAAGGATTCTAGATTATTTTTACTAACAAATTATGACCTATCTAGAACACCCCGGGACAAAACCATTTAGTGTTTAGCCTATAAAAAACTAAACAATTAAAAAATAAATCTTCTTTCTTTAGAAAATGCTATGCAACTTTTCTCGGGTATAATCATCCAATTTATAGATGATTATTCCTTGGACGACAATGACTAAAGATTTGGAATCGACTAAGATGGTATCTTGATATAAATTAATAGTAGAGTAAATTACTATTTGAGTCTCTAACGTTTGTTATTCATAACTATCTGAGTCTCTGTTTTTTTTACCTAATTTTTGTTTTTCATAATTATTTGAGTCCTATACTTGATGCTTTTTCTTGAACTTCTATAGTAATAATAAAGATTTGGCTTATTCTAAGTATGTGGTTGTTTTTCTATCACTATTTTCACATTATAGGAGTGACATGGGTTATTATATAGAATAAAGAAGAAAATGTAGTAGTCAAAATAGTTAAAATCAAGCAAGTCAACTAAAGGCTTGGTCGAGGTGGAATGTTGATAGAAGCCGGATTCGAGATCGGCGGTCTCCCAAAATAATCAAAATTGCATAAACATAAAATATACTTTGCTTCAATTTTCTCTACTTTAATTCACGAACTCAAAGGCCTTTATAAGGCTTACAAACAGATACTAACATAAGCATATACCTAAATTAGAAAGACGTGGACATGATGGACCAAACTAGCCACTAACATAAATCAATTAACCAAATAACTAAACTGGAGGAGTTGCATGATAGTGCATGGTAGACGTGGGGTTGATGGTGTTGTGTAGTATGCACGTATCAAATGTAGTATATTTTTTGATTAAAAATTTAAAACTAAAGGTATTATGATCCTTTAAGAGCTAAAATAGATGAACAAATAAGGAGATAATGATAACTTTCTATCAAACATTATTAAGGAACATGTGAAGCAAAGCAATACAACCCTAAAGGAGTCAACAATGTGAACATATCTATAAAGTTGATATAATAACTCAATTTTAAGGTGTTAGAAATTATGCATCAATAAATCATAAGGTCTATGACTTGTTCTTGAGTTCATAGTTAAGGTTCATGGGATAAGTTCATTTCAGAACACTTAGTTATTGTAAAAACAAGGTGAACAAATCTAAATCGTTTATTTTTTATATTAGTGGTTCATAATTTTTTTTTAACAATTTTACCTTTTACTTACAAATGTGTATGTTATCTACATAAAAAAAACCATTAAGCTAACTTGTTTATATATATTTTTAACTTTTAAATTTTACCTACATATGCACATATTATGTGTAGGTGATATAACCTACACTTGACTTGCACATGTGTAGGTACGATAACCAAATAAAATTTGTTTATATATATATTTTTTAATTTCAAGAGAGATGAGTAAACATTACATTTCAATCATTTTCTTATATTTTAAATTTTTTAAGATTGAAAAATGAATGATTAATTTTGTTATCCATATTCTTGTAATATTTAGTGTTCTGAATTGAATCCTTCCCTAAGGTTTATACCTTAAAGTGGGTTAGGGGGGGGGTGGGAGTGATACCCTTCCAATCAAAGTACCCTCCCAAATTACACCAATCACAAGATGTCACTTCAATTTGTCAAAGTACCCTCCCAAAGTACCCTCTTAGGTGGGAGTGGTACCCTTCAACCCTTTTATTGTTTTTTAAATAAATTAAAACAAATAAAATTAATAAACTAAAACTTTAATTAATTAATTAAAAATACGTAATAAATTAAAAGACAATAAAAAAATAATTAATAAAAACAACTTAAAAAAAACACCTAAAAAAATAAAAATCACATGGCTAATCATAATTTGCGGCTATTTCTCTTTTCCGTTTCAAGATTATTTTCTTGGAATCCATGGTATTTTTATATAAATAATAGAGGAGATGGTATATATTTTTTGTGGATTGAGAATATTTGATTTATGTATTTATAGGGGGTAAATTAATTAAATTATAGTTTTTTTTATTTTAAACGGCATATAGCCGTTGAACGGTCAAATTACAGCGGCTTCATCTTCGATTTCAACGGGTAAATATACCCACTGAAACTACCCGTTGAAACTTACCCGTTGAACCCGCTTTGGATGCGGTGGTGTAGCCCCCTACCCGTTTGGTACCCGCACTCCACTCCCACCCCCCTTATAATGAAAAAAAAGGTGTAGATAATCAATTATGGTAAAAGGGTTTTGATAACATCTCATTGTATGTAGTGAATGTTGCTTATGTTGTAGTCTACCTAAAGTAACCAACTTGTTTCATGCTTGGATTCAAGATTGCCTATGCAGTTCTAGTGGATGTTTCTAAGGATTGGATCGCACATCATCAATCTTTAGAAGGATTGGATCACACATCATTAGTCTTTAGACTATCATGTTACTGGGACTTTTGGGAGCATGATTTTAAGTGATGAAACAAACTATTTTTGTGTTTAGAAGTGTTAAAGAGCCAAGAATGTTAAGAGGTAGGGCTTTATTGCCTTTTTTGCAATAGTAGCGTTGATGTTATAGTTAGAAACAAAGGGAGAGAGAAATGCGGAAAGAGAGAGATTAGTGTGGGATTGGGCCGCGTGTGATCGTAGCAGCGGAGGAGACAGGGTGATGTGACCACTAGTTGTAGTGGCAGGCGGCTGTGGGACGACAACTAGTGGTGTAATGATGGATACATTTAACTAATGAGAGAGAGAGAGATGAGATCTCATGTGATTGGGTGAACGGGTGACGAAGGCCGCTGAGGGCTTCATTGGGGATGTCAAAGGCGATCAAACCACAATGGTGGTGTCCCAAGGTGGTCTACGGCGATGGTGGTGCGCTAGAGTGATCGTGTGTTATTTTTGTAACCATTATATCTTTTTATTTTTATCATGATAAAAAATGTATTTATAGATAATATTTAACTATGATTTATATATTTATGCATAGACATATGTGGTATGCTTCGACCAATGGACCGGTAAAACGACTAGTTCAATATCTAGTCCGATTTTAAAAACATTGTTTTTAACATTATTTTCATACCATCTTTTTATTTGTACCAAAAAATGTATTTATAGTTAATATATAATTATGATTTATATATTTATCCATGGACATATGTGGTATAAAATTAAGCTTTAGGGTTTGTGGGTGTTGTGTAATTGATCATAGTCACAAATATATTTAGTCGATGTTTAGGGACGTAATGATTGTAGTTGTGAGTGTCGTTGTCAACAAAATAGGAAATATACCTTTTTATTTAAGGCAAATTGGTTTTTAATAATCTAAATTATGACTAATTGGCTGATAATAATTCAAACTAACAATTTGATTGGTGATAATCCTAACTTTAACTTTTGTTGTTAATGATAGTCGCAGTAGCATAATCATCTTAGATTTACACTTATTTTCGCTCAAAATGACGATTTAAAATGAATCGGATAAACGTACAAGTGAATTGTGTGGTATTTATGCTACTGAGACTGTCATTGACAATAAAAATGAAAGTTGAGATTATAACCAGCCAAACTGTTAGTTTGAATTATTATTAGACAATGAGTCCTACTTTGGATTATTAAAAACCAAATTACCTTTATTTAACCTACCATTTATTAATAGACGGAATCAATTTGTTTTATTATTTCTTTCCTCACAATAGTTAACATCCATACAATTTATTCGTATTCATTTAATTAAAGAATATGATAGTTATAGTGTGTAGACGTGTCATAAGTTAAAATGTTCGGTTAATTCATATAATTCTTTTGCAATATTCATTAATACATTGTACTATTGTCATTAATGTGTTACACATGATTTACCTAAAATGTTTGGTGCCTTTGCTACCTAATATGTATGTATTAGGCATTATATCATATGGTTATCCCTTGATTTCCATCACAACAGAATAACAAATTTTAAAAGAGAACAACTCGCGTTACTAACATATGTATATGTATACAAAAGCATGAAACCGACGTTTTTCACATGCGTAGAAAATGACGCCGTTTTCTTGCTCTGCAAAAGCTTCGTATACTATAAGGTTTGGGTGCTATTTGAAGGTATTTCTTTTTTAACGTTTATGCCTCGTTATAAAGCTTGATGCTTTCATAGACGAGTGGACATTTGAACACAAGATCATTAAGGATCTCAAAATTATGAACGCATACCTAGAAACATGGAGATAGAAGATTTATAAAGTGGTTCGGGTTAGTATTATCTAATAACATGCTATTAGACCCTGCACGGAACCATTACAAACAATGGTTAGTGAACCAGTTTGTAGTGATTAATGAAGTGTAAAGCGTTAAATTAACTAATCAAATAAGGTAATTGAGGCATATAGATCTCAAATAACCTAAAGTTTATAATAAAACTGAAAAGATGTTAATAACTTAATATAGATCTCAAATATACCCATAGATTGGAGTTCAAATCCAAATGATGCATAGTTTTATAAAACCCAAGCATTAATCTCAACTAAAAACAATTTTGATACCGAAAAGAAACAAATATTTTTTTTAAATCGAACTTTGCAACTTGAGGATAGACTAAAGTTTAATTTAAAATGACAAAACATTTGTATCACATTAAATAAAAGACAAAATAACGTGTCATTAAATGGGTGAGGTGTATTGGCATCCTTTTCTTGCTTCGTGATCTTTTCATTTCCCTTTCCTCCGCACGTCTCTAATTTATTGAGTTAGGAATGGTGATATATGTAATAAAGGATTGAATTTAAATTACAACTATTATTATTATGATTAATATTTAGAAGGGCGACTCACACACTCATCTACTCGGGGTGCAGGTAGGGGAATTAATGTAGGGTTTAGTTTGCGGGTAGTGTCTTGGAATGTAGGAACTCTTCGTTGTAAGTTGTTAGAGTTGGTGGATGTACTTAGAAGACGTAGGGGTACACGTGGCATGTCTTTAGGAGACTAGGTGGAGGGGGAATAAAGGAGCCGAGTACAATAGGATTCTGGGGCGGACGGGGCAAACAATTGAGTGGGTCTTTTGGTTGCGAAGGAACTGCACGACAAGGTGGTGGAGGTGAAAAGGTTCAATGATAGGATATTATTGTTGACGATGGTGTAAAGAGAGGAAGTAGTGACAGTAGTGAGTGCTTACGCACCACATGGGGGTTAGGGGAACACGAGAAGAGAGAATTTTGGGAACGACTAGATGAGGTTGTGGGGGCTATACCGACGAATGAAAATTTTGTATAGGTGGAGATTTTAATGAGCACATTGGTAAAGAGAATGTCGGTTTCCAAATTGTACACGGGGGTTTTGGTTATGGGCCGCGTAATACGCAGATTGACTATCTATTGATGTGGCGAGGAGATCGTAGCTAGTGGATGGACTACAAGGTGATACCAAGGGAGATAGTGGCGGCTCAGCACCGTTTGTTGGTGGTAGATATTGCCATGAAAGGGAGACTGATTGGTGAGAATAAGGAAAGTAGACATAGGATTAGATGGGGTTACTTGAAAGGCGAAAATGTTACTAAGTTCAGAGATAAGGTACCCTAGATCAACTGGACGGTACGAAGGTATAAACCAGATATGGGAGGCTATCGCGAATAAATCTAATGTGCCATAATAGTAAAATGACAAGTTTGGGTGGCGTTGATTCGAATATATTTTTGATTAATTTCTTTATCAAATTATAGAAACTAGTTGGTCACGCCCTCGATCCGCAACAGGGTGGACCAAATTTTAAAAAAAATTTAACGCATGCACATGCTCAGACGTAAAATAACGTTAAAAAACGTAACCTAGAACTTAAAAATTGGCGAGGGCGGATCGATAAAAAAACTTAAACGTAGATGCAGCCGCAATAAAGCAAACCTAAAAAAAACACACGTGGCACCATCGCCTAAGATCGCCAAAAAAATAAAGTCAAAGCGGCGGTAAAACCAAAGAAAATAAAACTAAAAAAATAAACGAAACTTGGAAGCGGATTTGACAGACTGCACGCTTCGCCTATACCCACGCTTCGCGGCGGTTGTCGAGCCCATCGTTAATAAAATATAGATGAAAACGTAGACGCAACGGAAAAAATAATGTTAATAAAAGAGAAACATAAAACTAAATAATAAAAAAAAGAAAAAAAATTACGGGTTTGGGTTGTCGAAAACCATAAAAGTTAATACCGATACAGATTACGATAATACAAATACCGACAATGATGTTATTCGCTCAGAACAGATTCGGTTCGTCACGGTATCACAATGTTAATGGCACTCGCAATAGGCAACGATACAAAAAACTCGATTTTTCAATACAACTCCGTTTAAAAAAAAAATTGTATCGGAATGTTGACGAAAAAAACTAAAAATAGTTGCGCCCTCCGTATTTTGAAAAAAAGTTAATGAACAAAAGATATTAAAGGAAAACGAAATTAATATAAAATAAAACGGGCTAAAAATGTAAATTTATATATAGTATAAGGTTGAAATTGAAAATTATAAAAAAATAAAAAAAGATACAGGCGTCTATCGATAAATGAAATACACTATTCACTGACGTTTGGTTTTTAAACCTTTTTATTATTATAATTATAATAATATTGTTAAAAGTAAGAATATTATTTTTAAATAAAACGATAAGATCCTAACCATTTCATTAAATTCATTTTCTACCCATTTGATATTTTCGGTATTCTATTAGAATTGATAAGTTGAACATAAAGTTAAAGTTTAATTTAATAATCTATTTTCGATGATTTTAAAAAATAAGAAGAACTAGGAATGTTACCCGCGCGTTGTGGCGTTCCTGTTTTTTTTGTTAAGATGTGGTTATACTGGAAAATTGGTTTTTGCAACCATATACATATATCTATTTGAGTATACATAGTTTTTTCATGCTTACAATTGCTAGCAAATTTACAAAAGTTATGGCCAGATAGAAGTAACGAAAGTTGTGGACAAACAAAAGTAGTCTTCTTGTTACTGCAACAGTTAAAACAAAAGGTGTGCTGCACCGATGTGGGTGATACAAAAGGTGCCTGTGTGCTTTGTTGTTTTGCTTGAGGGTTCGGATCCTGTAATGATAAAGTTTCTATTAGTGTCTGTTTTGAGGTATTTTTTGTGATTTTTGTAGGAGTGATATATACCTGGTGTCTGTTGCAAGGGCCTTTTTGTGGTTGATGATTTAGGGTCTGGTGTTGTTGGGGAAGTGCTTGTATGTCTTTGGCTTTGTTGACTATGATTGATATATCTTTTTTCACAGTTACGTGTAGTAACTTTTGGTTTCCTTTGATGTTTTGTATCTCAGGTGGTAGTTTTTTTGGATCTCTATTTCCGTGTGCTATGACCATGTCACGGCAGGTGATATTGAGCATGTCATTCGTTGCATCGTTGAAGAAAACTGCGGTCGCTGTTGCGGTTTCATCTTTTATGGTTGTGTTAAAACTTAGAGGTAACTTGATGTATGCTTTGTTTTTACATGAACTTTGGTTCCTCGAGTATCCCGTGATCCTCACAGACAAAGTCTTCTAGTTGTGGATAGGCGGTTTTGTTGCATTCTGGGCATGTGGTATAGTACCAGGTCCTGTTTTCTTGTATGTCAATAATGGATGCTTGGCATGTGAATTTCTTTGGCTACATACAATTATATTTAGGACTTAATGCAATGTTTATTATTTGACAAAAATCTGTATTTAAATATTAGAATTTTAAATGTGTAATTGTTTTAAGACATGGTTTTTATCATATATGTTGTAGATGTCTAGTTCTGCTACACATAAGATTGCTAACGGGTAATTTGATAAGTTTATTTATTTATTTTTATCAATTTAAATCAAAATAGATGATATTTATGAGTAAGCATACATAAAGCAGAAATATCAGTCTGAATATATGACATAGAAATAAGGATTAGAAAGCCATAGAAGCTGTTTAAGCATTTTGATTAGAAAGCCATAGAAACATATTTTAAATTAAACTAGGTCCAAGTCCTAGGCGAGCAAGTAGGGTCCTCAAACTGGTGCACCTGAAACATGTGAGTAAATGTCAACTACAAGTAGTTGGTGAGTAACATAGGTTTTGACACTAACAAAAGTTAAGTAAAAAGTTTTTGTAATTCAATATTGTTCAAAGCATAACTATGACATAAATGTGAAAAAATATAAGGTTCCAAGCGTACAATTCAAGCCGTAGTAAATGAAAAACTGGTAAGTACAATCCCACTGATTGTGTTTTAGAAAAATAGTAATATGGTACACACAAAACCCGCCAAGGTCTATGTTAACTGGAATCGGATTTCCCTATAAATGATCATGTTAGGTACTACCTTAGGCCTCGGCAGCAGGTTAATGAATGTACTAGCATGAACACATGTAATGGTCGCCAAGTAGTTTAAGACATAAAACACATAGTAGTAGCATGAGAACAATGATATTGAATTTGGTATGTATAGTATGTAAACATGTTCCACCCCGAGTATTTGTAAACAATAGTAAAGAGAAAGGGGGCTATGAAACTCACTTGAGTTGAAGCTAGGAGTGGTAAGGTTTGATGAATAGTTGTTGTGAGGGTTTCTCACAATAAACCTACAAAGATAATTTGTATCCCAAGTTCTAAGTAAGTTGAACAAGATAATGACATCCTAGGGTTTTAGGGTTTGGTAGGATTCGGGTTGAAGATGGACTTGCATGATTATTTTGTAGAAAAGTATAAATTCTTGATTTAACATTTGGAAATATTAGCAATGGAATTAGTTTGTTATTTAAATAAATCATTTAGTAACTACTTTATATAATTATTCCAAGGGTAATAAATAAAGTCATAAAATGTAGTAGATTAAAATGGTATACTAGTATTAATAATAAAAATGGTTTAATCAGTAAACTTTTATTGAATTATTAATTAATATAATTGAAGTTGGTTGACGAAATAAATGTAATTAAATGATTTGTTAACATAGAAGTAAATTCATAACAATGAATCACAAAAGACTAAACATGTTGTCAAATAAAATTACAGGAATGTCTTGGAGGTTCTTATCCTTGACTTTTAGTTCCACAATATGGGCCAAGAATGCCACACATTTCTTCCGTAAATACTTATGTGCGGTAGTGCAAGACATAAGCTTGAGTCCCTTTGACGGCTTCTCACCATAGACGTTCAAAATGTCACCCGAGTCAAGAGGGACATGGATATACTTGTCAAAACAGACGACTTCAGCATGGTGCTTGGTCAGCCAGTCCATGCCTACTATGATGTCGAAACCTCCGAGAGCCATAGGAATAAGATTGATTGAAAAGTCATGATCGCTCAAGGTTATGGTACAATATCTAATAATGGTGTCACATGAAACAGAATAACCATCTGCTACTAAAATATCAAAGGATTTGTCTAACTTAGCTCGACTCATAGCGAGTTGTGGTTCAAATTCAAAGGACACGAAACTCATATCGGAACTAGTATCAAATAGGATAGAAGCATATTGTTGATTAATTGGGTACGTACCGTTCACCACATCATTGTTGGCTTGTGCCTCATTGGCATTGATGTTGAAGGCACGTCCTCGAGCTACGGGGTTTGCATTCTCCTGATTCACATTTCCCCGGTTCATATTCCCCTCGTTCCTGTTTCCCTGAATCATGTTACCTTGGTTCCCGTTCCCCTGAATCATGTTACCCTGCTTCATGTTGGCTTGGTTCACAATAACCAACCTAGGGCAGCGGTTCCTGAAATGATTTAGGTATCCACACTCGTAACAAGCATAGCAGGAACAGGAACAACAGGTTGATTAGCTTGGTTAACTCGGGGGAGCAGTACGGTAGATGTTAGCCGTATGCCCAGAACGTCTACAATTGGTACATAGACGACATGGCATGTAGGTAGTATGATGGAGCTGGCAGGTGTTGCACAGAGGTAGAGTCCCCACATAAGGCTTCTTGTTGGGGTTGAAGGTAGTAGGGGCTACTTGGGCTAGAGAATTAGCAGGTGTGATAATGGCAAAGTTCTTGCCTTTTCTCTTTTTGCCATTGAAGGAGGACTCAGCCTTGGTCTCCTTGGTGGGTTCAGTTATGGATTTTTCAATGGCTCTCTTAGCACCTTTCTTGGACAAGGTTCCTGCCTTAACGTGGTTATCTGATAAAGTGGCAGCTAGACGGATAGCTTCTTCAAGAGTGGATGGGTTACTACCCAACACAGTATCCTGAATCTGCATGGGCAGCCATTAATGTACTTCTCAATGGCTCGAGAGAGAGGAGTGACCATATGGGGCACCCGTAGGCAAAGCTAATGAAAGCAGGTGGTGTAGGCAAGGATTTCACCACTGTCTTGTTTGAGATCCCATAATTCAGCTTCTAGTTTCTTGACCTCATTACGGGGGCAAAACTCATCTGTCATGAGTGCTTTCACATCAGCCCAAGGCAAGGCTAGTGCAACTTCTATCCCACGGTTACATTTTTCTCCATTCCACCATGTGAGTGCCCTCTTCTGGAAGACACTAGTAGCATAACGAACCTTCAGGTTCTCAGGACTATAAGCATTGATGAAAGTCCCCTCAATGCTTTCAAACCATTGGAGAAGTCCAGTGGCTCCTTCGTTCCTGTAGAACTTGGTGGGGTTGCAGGAGTTGAAGTGTTTGAATGTACACGCGGGATTCCTTGGTGCAGTATTCTGGTTCAGTTGATTGACCATGGTTGGTAGAATCGTAGCCATGTGTTGGATGATCCTATCGGTGAGGTTGTTCCTAGGCTCATGACGGGGAGGCATTCTACAAACGGGTGAATAGAAAGTCCATAATATGTGAATCATGTATATTAGTTTGTAAATGAATCATGAAAATGTTAGATGAAACATAGGTGGTACCCTAATGAGTACATTGACTTATCAAGGTACTTTAAGTCTTTCTAGTGTTTGAGAAGTCATGCTTTAGCCTATAAGCGGATACTCATCACAAGAATTCCCAGGAAAGCATAACTGGTCCATCGGTTGATTTGGATTTATACGAAATGCTTTCCTAGACAGAACTCCCAGAATACAGGCATCCACCCTTCCAGATTGCACAAGTTCTCATTCATCAGTTAGAACTTACATACCTTTGACGAGAGTTTCATTTGGATTAGACTCTTAAGTCTAAGTGTAAGTTTCATGTAGTTCAAGTAGTTCCAAATAGTTTCATGTAGACCCTTGAATGTTGTAGTTCATGTAGTTGTATCAGGAAATCAGAAATAGAAAGATGTAGGTAAGTATGCATGCTAAGAATAGAGTGGAGTTCCTAATAAAAGACACAAGTTAAACCCATGTTTGGGACTCCTGGGTTATAGTCTAGGTCATGTGTCTAATAACCTAATTCCCTATAACCAAGGCTCTGACACCAAGCCGACAGCGGATTAAACGCCGGGGCTGACGCGGTTGTTCATAAGCACATGATCATCTATTATTAAATGAAAATATTTATTCATCAACTTAAAACCATCCGTTACAAAGGAAAATGAAACGTTCAAAACATAATTTAAATTAAACTAGGTCCAAGTCCTAGGTGAGCAAGTAGGGTCCTCAAACTGGTGCACCTGAAACATATGAGTAAATGTCAACTTCAAGTAGTTGGTGAGTAACATAGGTTTTGACACTAACAAAAGTGTCACACCCCCAAATTCTACTAACGGAGTTTTACCGTTTGGGATGTGACACACCAAGATCTCAGTCATTAGTTACATTGAACGACTCTACATAGGACTCAAATGAAAATATCATATTAATCAGATTTTTAATGCGGAAGCGTAAAGAAAGTAAATGCGCAAAACACACGCGCCCATAAAGTCCAAAAGTCCAAACAATTTTAATAAAACATCAATCAATAGGAGAATCCCATGCATGTCCTATATGTGCACAAATGCTTTATCTTAGCGACCTGAGAAAACATGTATGAAAAGATGTCAACACGAGGTTAGTGAGTTCACAATTTTCAGTATATAAATAAACGTTTACCAGATTACTGTTCATTCAATATGTATCCATAGGTAGCTAACCTATATTCATGTTTAACTTAAGCGCTCGCAACCGAAGCTGACTGTTTGTTTATTTGCCTCCTGCCAGGTCTATAAACCCCGGCGATGTGAGTAGGCTAACATTTCACCCGTTCGATCTCCAATCGAGTTAGCGCAACTAACGCGGGTGGGATTTGTCAAACCCAGTAGTACTACTAAACATTACCTCGCTAAGATCCATATTAACGGTCCGATGTGTGTTGAGGACTTTCAGTGATAGCGTGTTACGCTTAGCTTTAACATTGATAACATATGAATTACGAAAATCTCAAAATAGTTGAATCATGTTTTCTCCCCCAAGTTAAAACAGTAAAAGGGGCCGTGAAAAATCATCTGAGTTGTGTAGGAAGTAATCACACAAGTAATAGACTTGGTACACAAGTGTTAGCCTGCAACGGCTTACGTATGCCCTAGAATTACAAACACATAAATTAGGGACAAGTTGGGATTTGTGACGACGACACGGAAAGTTAGAATGTTTTAATGCATTCTAAGGATTTAAGAGTAGACGAACGTGTCTACGGGAATAAAGATTCTTAATATAAAAATTACGATCGAAGCGTTACATGTCGTACGTTAATAACGAATAATAATTACATAAATTCGTACGTTCGAGTCGTTTACAAAAATTAGGAAAATAATATAATATAATATTTTATTTTTAGGTTCGCAAGATTATCTAAATAATCATTTGTGTGTAAAAATAATAAATATATTGTTTTTAATCGAGAATATAAACGTAGGTAAATAATATAACAATTTATATTATTTATAGTTTTACGGGTTCAAAACACTTTTATATACTAATATAATAATATGGGATAATGATTTTTAATTAAAATAATAGTCAAAAACGGTTTAAAAATAAAAAGAGTGTGGAGAGACTCGAACCCGGTTCACTCCCACACACGCACACTGTCTTAACCAACTCTGCCCGCTAGGGAATCGCACAAGAACTCGGACCACAATTGTTTTATCAAATGAGCACACTGTGCTCTTTCTCCCTATCAAACCCGAGGTCGAAATCACTCCCAAAACCCCTCGATTCGATTTTGTTTGGACAAAAAGACATAGGGGTTTTGTTAATCGGCCTAAGACGAACTTGTGGAGAAAATTAATTGCAAAATCAATTGGGTTTGGATCGCTTAATTTGAGACTCAGAAGCTGAAAACCTTAGGTTTGATCCTGGATCGATTAGATTGATTCTGATAATGAAATGGTTTGAAACCATGGGGTTTTTAACAAGTGATGATCTGCGAGTCTAGCTATATAATTTAATTAGATTTAAATCGTGTCTGGACTGGAGTTCGATTAAACCCAAATGTGATGAACCCTAGATTCCAGATTGGGATGAATTTGATAATGAAAGGTTAAATTAACATAGGGCTTTTGATTAGTGGGATATTTCGAATTTAAACAGGTAATTTAATTGAATTTAAACCAGATCCAAGATGGTGATCGATTAAACTGGTTTTGCATGAACCCTAGAATCGGGTTCATGCCGAATTTGATGATATAAGCCCCAATAATCATAGGGCTTTCATTCTAAAGGCTTTAGCGAAGCTAATTGTGTAGGAATGTACCAGAATAGATGACGAATTGGGTGTGGTCGACTAGAACCGATGCCGATGATGACTGGTTTGGTCTCCGGTGCTCTCCGCTGCGATTCTAGTTAGATTGACGCGTGCAGAAGCTTCTGTAGTGCTCGTTTAGTGTGCGCAAGTGTTCAATTGTGGAAATGATGGACGAATTCGAGTTAATTTGATCAAGGTCGTTGTGGGTGTCGACGGTTATGCCATAATTGGTATAATTCAGCAATGATGGTGCTTAATTCAGTTGTTAAGACCGTTAATGTTTTAATCAAGCAGTTTCAGTTACAGAATTCAAACAGAACCAATCATGGGATTCGAATTCGATTAGAGTATCACGGTTTGACTTTCATAAGTCAAACCAAATCAAGATTAGGTGGATTTTAGTTTTAGTCCCTGTAGTTTCATGTTTACAAGTTTAGAAATAGACAGAATTGGTCTCTCAAGTTTAGATGGAGTTATAAACATGGTTAGTTGACTTTCAAAAGTCAACAGGAACACGATTACCAAACTTTGACTTTCAAAGTCAATCAGAATTGAGTTTGGACTTGTTACATAATTAGTCCTTGAAGTTTCATGTAATATAGTTTGGATTAATGGCAGAATTGGTCCCTGAGGTTTGAACTTGAGTTAACTAGGTTAGTATTTAACTGGATTATGTTAACGGAGTTAACCTGGAAAATCCGAATTGTCACATCATCCCCTAGTTGAAAGAATTTTCGTCCCGAAAATTAAAATAAAATAAAAATTTTCTGAGGTGTCACATCATCCCCTAGTTGAAAGAATTTTTGTCCCGAAAATTAAAATAATACCTTAAGAGTTTGACGTGGATTGCTTGAACAGATGAGGATACTTGCGCATCATCTGGTCCTCGCGCTTTCAAGTGAATTCCGGTCCGCGTTTCGAGTTCCAACGGATTCTGACAATAGGGATTTTACTGCATTTTAACATTTTGACCTCCCTATCTATGATTTCGACTGGTTCTTCGATGAAACGTAGCTGTTCATCAATGTGTAGTTCCTCAAGAGGAACCGCGAGTGACACTTCTGCCAGACATTTCTTCAAGTTTAAGACATGAAAGACGTTGTGTACACCACTAAGTCCTTCAGGTAGGTCCAGTTGATACGCTACTGGCCCGATTCTCTTCACTATCTTGAATGGTCCAACATAACGAGGATTCATCTTGCCCCGTTTCCCAAAATGAATGACACCCTTCCAAGGTGATACTTTTAACAAGACCATATCCTCTAGTTGAAATTCTAACGGTTTACGACGCTTATCGGCATAACTCTTTTGACGATCACGAGCTGCTGCCATACGATTTCCAATTTGAACGATTTTCTCAGAAGTTTCAAGTACGAGTTCAGGACCTGTAAGTTGACTATACCCAACTTCGGCCCAACAAATAGGAGAACGGCATTTCCGTCCATATAGTGCTTCAAATGGAGCTGCCTTGATACTAGTGTGATAACTGTTGTTGTATGAGAACTCCACCAACGATAGGTGAGACTCCCAAGTTTTACTGAAATCAATCAAACAAGCTCGTAGCATATCCTCCAGGGTTTGAATAGTACGCTCTGTTTGGCCATCAGTTTGAGGATGGTATGTTGTGCTCATATCTAGACGCGTGCCTAAAGCTTTATGTAACGATTGCCAGAAACGAGAGGTGAATCGTGCATCACGATCCAAAATGATAGAGAATGGCACCCCGTGTCATGAGACTACTTCTTTTAAGAAAATACGAGTAAGCTTATCTATTTTGTCGGTTTCCTTGATTGCTAAGAAGTGAGCGGACTTTGTTAAACGATCGACTATTACCCAAATGGTATCACATCGGTAGGAGTTCGTGGCAATTTCATGATAAAGTCCATGGATATCTGCTCCCATTTCCACATGGGAATCTCTGGTTGTTGGAGAAGACCGGAAGGCTTTTGATATTCAACCTTGACCTTCGCGCAAGTCAGGCACTTGCTTCCATAGGTGGCTATATCGGCCTTCATCTTAGGCCACCAATACAACACCTTTAGGTCATGATACATCTTGTCGGAACCTGGATGAATAGAGTAACGAGATTTATGAGCTTCGTCCATGACCAGTTCCCTTAAATTTCTAAATATTGGAACCCATATTCGCTCAGCGAAGTAGCGAATACCGTCAGATTTTACCTCAAGTTGTGCTTCCATACCGCGTGTACCTTCCAGCGGCAGGTTTTCCTCTTTCAAGGCTTCGAGTTGAGCACTACGAATTTTGTCAGGTAATCCGGGGTGAATTGTAAGTTGTAATGCTCGAACTCGTTTGGGCTTGGTTTCCTTTCGACTTAGGGCATCAGCTACAACATTAGCCTTACCCGGATGATACCGGATCGCACAGTCATAATCATTCAAGAGCTCGACCCAACAAAGCTGTCCCATTTCAGCTCTTTCTGCTCGAAGATATGCTGAAGGCTCTTATGATCGGTGTAGATAGTGCACTTGGTATCGTACAAGTAGTGTCTCCATATCTTAAGTGCGAATACTACGGCTCCCAACTCCAGGTCATGAGTGGTGTAGTTTTTCTCGTGAATCTTTAGTTGACGCGAAGCATATGCGATTACCTTTTCTCGTTGCATTAGAACACAACCCAGACCCTGAATGGATGCGTCATAATACACCACAAAATAATCCGTTCCTTCCGGAAGAGCTAGAATGGGTGCACTGCAAAGTTTCTGTTTAAGGAGCTGAAATGCTGACTCCTGGTTATCGCCCCAGTTATAGGCTTTACCCTTTTGAGTTAAGGCAGTGAGAGGTTGTGCAATCTTAGAGAATCCCTCGATGAATCAACGGTAATATCCAGCCAATCCTAGAAATTGTCGCACCTCAGTCGGAGTCGTCGGTGCTGCCCAATTCTTGATGGATCGACATTTATTCATTTCTCGTTAACCACATGTCCTAAGAATTGAAATTCCCAGATCCAGAATTCACACTTAGCATACAGCTGCTCCTGCTTAAGTAATTCCAAAATTAGGCGTAGATGTTCCTCATGTTCCTCCTTGTTCTTGGAATAAATGAGAATGTCGTCGATGAAAACGATGACAAATTGATCATGGTATGGTTTACACACACGGTTCATGAGGTCCATGAATACCACAGTTGCGTTGGTTAATCCAAAAGGCATGACCATAAACTCGTAGTGGCCGTACCTTGTCCTGAAAGTAGTCTTAGAGATATCTTCATCTCGGACTCTCAATTGATGGTAACAAGACCTAAGATCTATCTTGGAATAGAAACTTGATTCTTAGAGTTGATCAAAGAGATCATCTATACGAGGCAAAGGATAACGATTCTTGATTGTCACTTTATTCAGTTCACGGTAGTCGATACACATACGGAAAGTCCTGTCCTTCTTCTTAACAAACAGGACCAGAGCTCCCCATGGCGATGAGCTAGGTCGGATGAAACCTTTATCCAACAATTCCTGTAATTGAGTGGACAACTCTTGCAATTCACTAGGTGCTAGTCTATAAGGTGCCCGAGGTGCTAGATCGATTTGAAACTCAACTTGACGGTGTGGTGGCAGACCAGGCAAATCCTTGGGAAATACTTCCAGAAATTCACGAACGATGGGAATGTTATCAATTTTCTTCTCTTCTGATGGCTGCTCAGCAACGAGAGCCAAAATAGCAGTATGCCCTTTTCGAAGGCATTTCTGTGCTTTCATAAAGGATATGATGCCCATGACTACACCAACCTTTTCGCCCTGAACGGAAAGGGTTTCTCCACTCGGGAGAGGAATGCGAACAATTTTCTCACGACATATGATTTCAGCTTGGTTTTTAGATAACCAATCCATGCCGACAATTACATCAAAACTACCAAGTGTTACCGACATAAGGTCGATATCAATTATATGACTAGCTAATTCAAGCTTACAACCTTTAAGAATGTGGGTTGCTTCAATTATTTGACCATCAGCTATCTCTATTACATACTTAGCTTCTAACAGAGTTGGAGTTCCTTCTATTATATCACTAAGTTTCTTAGATATAAAACTCCTATCAGCACTAGTGTCAAAAAGGATATAAGCAAAGTAATTATTTAAGAGAAACTTACCGGTGACCACATTATGATCATAACGAGCTTCTCTAGATCCTAGCACGAAGGCTCGTCCCTTCGCACCATTCCCTCCGTTATTGCCGTTGTTGCCACCATTGTTGTTATTCTGATTAGAGTTATGGTTTCCATTACCTCCCTTCTTTAACTGAGGACAATTCTTCCAAAAATGTCCCTCCTTCCCACACTCGAAACAACCCTTTGTAAACCTAGGCTGTTGAAAGGGCTGCTTGGCTTGCAACTCACCCCTACAATCTTTGGTAGCATGACCTATTTTGCCACACCGCTGACAACGGTTGCAAACCCCAAAGTGATGGAAGTTTCACTTGTTACACTTAGGATATTTTCTCGCATAACCACCCTGATTTTGACTTGAAGAGGTCGTTTGCGTAAAGTCCTTAGCAGGCTCAAACTTCCGCTGCTGCTGCTGGGGTTGGTTGGGCTGGGGGTACTTTGGAGCTGATGTGAGAGTTGGAGTGGTGATCAAACTTGTGCTTATGATTGTCGGTGGATTTAGAGACCGAACCCCTCGGGGGTAAAGTCCCTTGAGTCACCGCCTGATCGGTTAGCTTGTGGGCTAGTCTGATCATCTGCTGGATGGTAGCAGGGTTGGATGAAGTAACCATACTTTGAATTTGTGGCACTAGACCTCCAATATACAGCTCAATCCTCTTGTAGTCCGGAGTCACCATATGTGGGCAAATGGTAGCAAGCTCATGGGAGCGAGTGGTATACAGCTCAATTTCAGAACCTTCCATTTTTAGGTTCCAGAATTCTCCTTCCAACTTTTGAATTTCATCCCGAGGACAATACTCCTCCTTCATCACCGTCTTAAACTCCTCCCACGGGAGTCCATTTTCCATGGCCAGACCCAACATCTGGACCTGGGCGTCCCACCACGTGAGAGTCGGGCCCTCCAAAGTTCCAGCGACAAATTTGACATGATTGGTCACTGGGCAGTTGCACATGGCAATCACCGATTCTACTTTTTTGAACCACCGGAGTAGTCTGACAGCTCCTTCAGCTCCACTAAACGAGTGGGGCTTACAGTCCATAAAAGTCTTGAACGTGCAGGCTAGCTGCTGATTCTGTTGACCTGGATTTAGAAGCATAATATAGGGTTGAGATTATAGAGCTTAGGAAAGGCGCTTTAAGAGATGAATTGACCTCATTAGTCAATAGCTAAAGCATTTACCTACAACATTCTGTGCTGCTAGAGCCTCTGCCACACTATCGTTGATTAGTGCCGCCAGCTCTGCTGCTGTCATGTTGATGGTACCTCGGCCACCAGCACGACCTCCACGTCCTCTTCCTCTCACACCCAACTGACGGCGGAATACGTCGGGGCGGATATGTAGACTGTTCAAAAGCTCAAGGTTTGCTAAAGTTTAAATATTCAAACAACCAACTTCATATCATAAATAATCATGAATCCAACAATACAAGGAAAATAGAAATACATAAATAGTTTCTTCAAATTAGATTCTAGGTCCTCGGTCCTAAGTGAAACAACTTGTACTTATTCTCAAGCATTAGTACCTGAAACATGATGAAAACAAGGTCAACTAAAAAGTTGGTGAGCATACATAGGTTTTGACACACAACCAAGTTTAAAGTGTTTTATACAATTCATACGATACACGTGTATAAGGCATTTATGGAGAATCTATAGTTAAATTAAGTGTGTACAATCAAACCTTGTGACTGAGGCATAACACGCAGGTTACCCTAATGTAAAGTCGGTAACAAACACCCTAACCGGGTGGGTTTGTCAGACACAATAGATCTATCAATGTTAACCGTAGGCTTGTACGGAGTTAATGATTGTACTAATGTCAAGTATATGTAGTCTTAACTCATAGTATTCAAGCATAAAGCACATAACACATAATATCATATTATTGAATTGTATTTAAGTCTATGCAAAAAGTTTCAAAAAGTAAATCATATTTCACCCCAAAAGTACAAAATAAAAAGGGGGCTATGTAAACTTACTTGTATCAAAGATGTACATAGCACAAGAGAATAGGTAGCAATGGTGATCCTTGTAAACCACCAAGTTAACCTAGCGTATAATGTATATGAATAGGAATTAATAACATGTACATAAGTCTAAGGTGATGTCTAGGGTTTTAATGGGTGTGAGTATAGGGACTTGTACAAAGAGTTCGGGTTATGAGTATATGTTTGCGTTTGCATTTGAATAAGAGTTTTTAATAAAAATGGAAGTTTGAAGTATATGGTTCTAAGAGTAATTGATTTAGGGTTTAAGTTTGAATAACTAAGTAAATAAGTGTCATTTATTTATTTAAAAGAGTAAGTGCGAGATTATATTTTATTCAAATACAATTGGAATAAATAACTTTATTTTATTCATTTATTTATGAAGTATATAAATATATTTTAGTACAAAAGAGCTAACACCTTAATCCCTATGTGTATTTGTAAATGTAAAGTACATCTATATAAAATAAATAAATTCGTTTATTTACTTATTATAAAAGAAGTATGTTCTTTTGAAAAATATAAATATACACTTGTATATTAGATAAAGTTTTATTTGTTTTAAATATAGTTAAAAATTTTATAAAAAATTTATAAACTTTGTTTCAAAGAAAAATATTTTATAAAAACTTGTCTCAATGTTTTATAGCTTAGGGAATTAATTACTCATTTTTAATTATTAACAAAAATAATTTAAAAATAAATTCTTAACAATTAAATTTGTAATAAAAGTGATTTTATGGAAAAAAAATTGTAAACGTTTGTTTCATTCTGTTCCAAATAATGTAGGGTTTATAAAAATAATTTTTATATAAATTTTGGAGCTTTAAAAATTGATTTAAAAAGAATAACAGGCCACCCGGTTCGAACCCGGTGGTTCCTGTGTGTTCAGTTGGTTTGTACCGCTGGGCCAAAGGGGCTACTTGTGTACCAAATCCGGACCGGTTGGCTATTAGCACGAAGAGGAAAGAAACAAGTTCTATTGTTCAAGGCATGCGCAAAAAGTCCGGCCGGATGTGTGGCTATGGGTTTCGAACCCGCGACCAAAGGAGAATGAACCAAATGGAGTAACCGGGGGGTCTGGACTGGTACTTTGATAAAAACTGGGTTTGAATTTTCTAAAAAGGAATTAAATTTGAAGTCCCTTCGTCCCCATTGTCCCGTCCCAACCCTAACCCCAATGTTGTCCAATTCGCATCTGATTGAACAATCTACCATGGGGCTTTTCATCCTCTCATCAAAGCGAAACTAGGGGCACCGATTTTACCTGCAATGGTTGAGTGTTGAAGGATAACGACGAGGGGTCCGACGCCGAATTTCTTGGAGCTCGTCGGAGTCCGGGAGGGGTAATGCAGTGAATCTAGAGGTGCATGAAGTTTGAAACGGGTTATGCGAAGGCGTGTGGATGAATTGTTTTCATTTTAAGGTTCGATTTGATTCCGACTTCGCGTATGGCAGCTGTGAGCCTCAATTACGTGTTAATTCGCTCTAATAAGAATGAATGGAGTCGTGTATATGGTCTGCATTCATGTTAGGGTTGATTGCGCATGATTTGCGGGCAATTACGCGTTTCAATTTCGTGATTAGGGAGTGAATTGGGCTCGGTTTGACTCAGGATAGTCAACACTGTTTAACTTTCGAATTTGGCCGCGATTTTTTATAGATTAATGGATTCGGTGAGTTTAGAAACTGATTACAAACGTTCTAGAATCTATAGGAAGTCATTTGATTCCCGTTATGTTCGATTTTGAATTTGAATTGCAAGATTTTGCAATGTTTGACTTTCAAAGTCAAGATGGGTCAAAATGGAATGATTGGAGTTAAGGTTGTAGTCAAAGGATTTATGGCTGCCATATCTCACTAACAAAAGTTAAGTAAAAAGTTTTTGTAATTCAATATTGTTCAAAGCATAACTATGGCATAAATGTAAAAACATACAAGGTTCCAAGCGTACAATTCAAGCCGTAGTAAATGAAAAACTGGTAAGTACAATCCCACTGATTGTGTTTTAGAAAAATAGTAATATGGTACACACAAAACCCGCCAAGGTCTATGTTAACTGGAATCGGATTTCCCTATAAATGATCATGTTAGGTACTACCTTAGGCCTCGGCAGCAGGTTAATGAATGTACTAGCATGAACACATGTAATGGTCGCCAAGTAGTTTAAGACATAAAACACATAGTAGTAGCATGAGAACAATGATATTGAATTTGGTATGTATAGTATGTAAACATGTTCCACCCCGAGTATTTGTAAACAATAGTAAAGAGAAAGGGGGCTATGAAACTCACTTGAGTTGAAGCTAGGAGTGGTAGGGTTTGATGAATAGTTGTTGTGAGGGTTTCTCACGATAAACCTACAGAGATAATTTGTATCCCAAGTTCTAAGTAAGTTGAACAAGATACTGACATCCTAGGGTTTTAGGGTTTGGTAGGATTCGGGTTGAAGATGGACTTGCATGGTTATTTTGTAGAAAAGTATAAATTCTTGATTTAACATTTGGAAATATTAGCAATGGAAGTAGTTTGTTATTTAAATAAATCATTTAGTAACTACTTTATATAATTATTCCAAGGGTAATAAATAAAGTCATAAAATGTAGTAGACTAAAATGGTATACTAGTGTTAATAATAAAAATGGTTTAATCAATAAACTTTTATAGAATTATTAATTAATATAATTGAAGTTGGTTGACGAAATAAATGTAATTTAATGATTTGTTAACATAGAAGTGAATTCATAACAATGAATCACAAAAGACTAAACATGTTGTCAAATAAAATTATAGGAATGTCTTGGAGGTTCTTATCCTTGACTTTTCGTTCCACAATATGGGCCAAGAATGCCACACATTTCTTCCGTAAATACTTATGTGCGGTAGTGCAAGACATAAGCTTGAGTCCCTTTGACGGCTTCTCACCATAGACGTTCAAAATGTCACCCGAGTCAAGAGGGATACGGATTTACTTGTCAAAACAGGCGACTTCAGCATGGTGCTTGGTCAGCCAGTCCATGCCTACTATGATGTCGAAACCTCCAAGTGCCATAGGAATAAGATTGATTGAAAAGTCATGATCGCTCAAGGTTAAGGTACAATCTCTAATAATGGTGTCACATGAAACAGAATAACCATCCGCTACTAAAATATCAAAGGGTTTGTCTAACTTAGCTCGACTCATAGCGAGTTGTGGTTCAAATTCAAAGGGCACGAAACTCCTATCGGAACCAGTATCAAATAGGATAGAAGCAAATCGTTGATTAATTGGGTACGTACCGTTCACCACATCGTTGTTGGCTTGTGCCTCATTGGCATTGATGTTGAAGGCACGTCCCCGAGCTACGGGGTTTGCATTCCCCTGATTCACATTTCCTCAGTTCATATTCCCCTGGTTCCTGTTTCCCTGAATCATGTTACCTTGGTTCCCATTCCCCTGAATCATGTTGCCCTGATTCATGTTGGCTTGGTTCATAATAACCAACCTAGGGCAGCGGTTTCTGAAATGATTTGGGTATCCACACTCGTAACAAGCACGACCCTGAACGATAGTAGCAGGGACATGAACATCAGGTTGATTAGCTTGGTTAACTTGGGGAGCAGTACGGTAGATGTTAGCCGTATGCCCGGAACGTCCACATTTGGTACATAGACGACATGGCATGTATGTAGTATGATGGAGCTAGCAGGTGTTGCACAGAGGTAGATTCCCCACATAAGGCTTCTTGTGGGGGTTGAAGGCAGTAGGGGCTACTTGGGCTTGAGGAGTAGCAGGTGTGATAATGGTAAAGTTCTTGCCTTTTCTCTTTTTTCCATTGAAGGAGGACTCAACCTTGGTCTCTTTGGTGGGTTCAGTTATGGATTTTTTAATGGCTCTCTTAGCACCTTTCTTGGACAAGGTTCCTGCCTTAATGTGGTTATCTGATAGAGTGGCAGCTAGACGGATAGCTTCTTCAAGAGTGGCTGGGTTACTACCCAACACAGTATCCTGAATCTGCATGGGCAGCCCCTTAATGTATTTCTCAACGGCTCGGGAGAGAGGAGTGACCATATGGGGCACCAGTAGGCTAAGCTAATGAAAACGGGTGGTGTAGGCAAGGCTTTCACCACTATCTTGTTTGAGATCCCAGAATTCAGCTTCTAGTTTCTTGACCTCATTACGGGGGAAAAACTCATCTGTCATGAGTGCTTTCACATCAGCCCAAGGCAAGACTAGTGCAACCTCTATCCCACGGTTACGCTTTTCTCCATTCCACCATGTGAGTGCTTTCTTCTGGAAGACACTAGTAGCATAACGAACCTTCAGGTTCTCAAGACAATCAGCATTGATGAAAGTCCCCTCAATGCTTTCAAACCATTGGAGAAGTCCAGTGGCTCCTTCATTCCTATAGAACTTGGTGGGGTTGCAAGAGTTGAAGTGTTTGAATGTACACGCGGGATTCCTTGGTGCAGTATTCTGGTTCAGTTGATTGAACATTGTTGGTGGGATTGTAGCCATTTGTTGGATGATCCTATCGATGAGGTTGTTCCTACACTCATGACGGGGAGGCATTCTACAAACGGGTGAATAGAAAGTCTATAAGATGTGAATCATGTATATGAGTTTGTAAATGAATCATGAAAATGTTACATGAAACATAGGTGGTACCCTAATGGGTACATTGACTTATCAAGGTACTTTAGGTCCTTTTAATGTTCGAGAAGTCATGCTTTAGCCTATAAGTGGACACTCATCCCAAGAATTCCCAAAAAAGCATAACTGGTCCATCGGTTGATTTGAATTTATACGAAATGCTTTCCTAGACAGAACTCCCAGAATACAGGCATCCACCCTTCCAGATTGCACAAGTTCTCATTCATCAGTTAGAACTTACATACCTTTGACGAGAGTTTCATTTGGATTAGACTCTTAAGTCTAAGTGTAAGTTTCATGTAGTTCAAGTAGTTCTAAATAGTTTCATGTAGACCCTTGAATGTTGTAGTTCATGTAGTTGTATCAGGAAATCAAAAATAGACAGATGTAGGTAAGTATGCATGGTAAGAATAGAGTGGAGTTCCTAATAAAATACACGAGTTAAACCCATGTTTGGGACTCCTAGGTTATAGTCTAGGTCATGTGTCTAATAACCTATTTCCCTATAACCAAGGCTCTGATACCAATCTGTCACACCCCGGCCGACGGCGGATTAAATGTCGGTGCTGACGCTGTTGTTCATAAGCACATGATCATCTATTATTAAATGACAATATTTATTCATCAACTTAAAACCATCCGTTACAAAGGAAAATGAAACGTTCAAAACATAATTTAAATTAAACTAGGTCCAAGTCCTAGGTGAGCAAGTAGGGTCCTCAAACTGGTGCACCTGAAACATGTGAGTAAATGTCAACTACAAGTAGTTGGTGAGTAACATAGGTTTTGACACTAACAAAAGTTAAGTAAAAAGTTTTTGTAATTCAATATTGTTCAAAGCATAACTATGGCATAAATGTAAAAACATACAAGGTTCCAAGCGTACAATTCAAGCCGTAGTAAATGGAAAACTGGTAAGTACAATCCCACTGATTGTGTTTTAAAAAAAATAGTAATATGGTACATACAAAACCCGCCAAGGTCTATGTTAACTGGAATCGGACTCCCCTATAAATGATCATGTTAGGTACTACCTTAGGCCTGGGTAGCAGGTTAATGAATGTACTAGCATGAACACATGTAATGGTCGCCAAGTAGTTTAAGACATAAAGCACATATTAGTAGCATGAGAACAATGGTATTGAATTTGATATGTATAGTATGTAAATATGTTCCACCCCGAGTATTTGTAAACAATAGTAAAAAGAAAGGGGGCTATGAAACTCACTTGAGTTGAAGCTAGGAGTGGTAGGGTTTGATGAATAGTTGTAGTGAGGGTTTCTCACGATAAACCTACAAATATAATTTGTATCCCAAGTTCTAAGTAAGTTGAACAAGATAATGACATCCTAGGGTTTTAGGGTTTGGTAGGATTTGGGCTGAAGATGGACTTGCGTGGTTATTTTATAGAAAAGTGTAAGTTCTTGATTTAACATTTGGAAATATTAGCAATGGAAGTAGTTTGTTATTTAAATAAATCATTTAGTAACTACTTTATATAATTATTCCAACGGTAATAAATAAAGTCATAAAATGTAGTAGACTAAAATGGTATACTAGTGTTAATAATAAAAATGGTTTAATCAATAAACTTTTATAGAATTATTAATTAATATAATTGAAGTTGGTTGACGAAATAAATGTAATTAAATGATTTGTTAACATAGAAGTGAATTCATAACAATGAATCACAAAAGACTAAACATGTTGTCAAATAAAATTATAGGAATGTCTTGGAGGTTCTTATCCTTGACTTTTCGTTCCACAATATGGGCCAAGAATGCCACACATTTCTTCCGTAAATACTTATGTGCGGTAGTGCAAGATATAAGCTTGAGTCCCTTTGACGACTTCTCACCATAGACGTTCAAAATGTCACCCGAGTCAAGAGGGATACGGATTTACTTGTCAAAACAGGCGACTTCAGCATGGTGCTTGGTCAGCCAGTCCATGCCTACTATGATGTCGAAACCTCCAAGTGCCATAGGAATAAGATTGATTGAAAAGTCATGATCGCTCAAGGTTAAGGTACAATCTCTAATAATGGTGTCACATGAAACAGAATAACCATCCGCTACTAAAATATCAAAGGGTTTGTCTAACTTAGCTCGACTCATAGCGAGTTGTGGTTCAAATTCAAAGGGCACGAAACTCCTATCGGAACCAGTATCAAATAGGATAGAAGCATATCGTTGATTAATTGAGTACGTACCGTTCACCACATTGTTGTTGGCTTGTGCCTCATTGGCATTGATGTTTAAGGCACGTCCCCGAGCTACGGGGTTTGCATTCCCCTGATTCACATTTCCTCAGTTCATATTCCCCTGGTTCCTGTTTCCCTGAATCATGTTACCTTGGTTCCCGTTCCCCTGAATCATGTTGCCCTGATTCATGTTGGCTTGGTTCATAATAACCAACCTAGGGCAGCGGTTCCTGAAATGATTTGGGTATCCACACTCGTAACAAGCACGACCCTGAGCGATAGTAGCGGGGACATGAACATCAGGTTGATTAGCTTGGTTAACTTGGGGAGCAGTACGGTAGATGTTAGCCGTATGCCCGGAACGTCCACAATTGGTACATAGACGACATGGCATGTATGTAGTATGATGGAGCTAGCAGGTGTTGCACAGAGGTAGATTCCCCACATAAGGCTTCTTGTGGGGGTTGAAGGCAGTAGGGGCTACTTGGGCTAGAGGAGTAGCATGTGTGATAATGGTAAAGTTCTTGCATTTTCTCTTTTTTCCATTGAAGGAGGACTCAACCTTGGTCTCTTTGGTGGGTTCAGTTATGTATTTTTCAATGGCTCTCTTAGCACCTTTCTTGGACAAGGTTCCTGCCTTAATGTGGTTATCTGATAGAGTGGCTGCTAGACGGATAGCTTCTTCAAGAGTGGCTGGGTTACTACCCAACACAGTATCCTGAATCTGCATAGGCAGCCCATTAATGTATTTCTCAATGGCTCGGGAGAGAGGAGTGACCATATGGTGCACCAGTAGGCTAAGCTAATGAAAACGGGTGGTGTAGGCAAGGTTTTCACCACTATCTTGTTTGAGATCCCAGAATTCAGCTTCTAGTTTCTTGACCTCATTACGGGGGCAAAACTCATCTGTCATGAGTGCTTTCACATCAGCCCAAGGCAAGACTAGTGCAACCTCTATCCCACGGTTACGTTTTTCTCCATTCCACCATGTGAGTGCTTTCTTCTGGAAGACACTACAATCAGCATTGATGAAAGTCCCCTCAATGCTTTCAAACCATTGGAGAAGTCCAGTGGCTCCTTCATTCCTATAGAACTTGGTGGGGTTGCAAGAGTTGAAGTGTTTGAATGTACACGCGGGATTCCTTGGTGCAGTATTCTGGTTCAGTTGATTGAACATAGTTGGTGGGATTGTAGCCATTTGTTGGATGATCCTATCGATGAGGTTGTTCCTACACTCATGACGGGGAGGCATTCTACAAACGGGTGAATAGAAAGTCTATAAGATGTGAATCATGTATATGAGTTTGTAAATGAATCATGAAAATGTTACATGAAACATAGGTGGTACCCTAATGGGTACATTGACTTATCAAGGTACTTTAGGTCCTTTTAATGTTCGAGAAGTCATGCTTTAGCCTATAAGTGGACACTCATCCCAAGAATTCCCAAAAAAGCATAACTGGTCCATCGGTTGATTTGAATTTATACGAAATGCTTTCCTAGACAGAACTCCCAGAATACAGGCATCCACCCTTCCAGATTGCACAAGTTCTCATTCATCAGTTAGAACTTACATACCTTTGACGAGAGTTTCATTTGGATTAGACTCTTAAGTCTAAGTGTAAGTTTCATGTAGTTCAAGTAGTTCTAAATAGTTTCATGTAGACCCTTGAATGTTGTAGTTCATGTAGTTGTATCAGGAAATCAAAAATAGACAGATGTAGGTAAGTATGCATGGTAAGAATAGAGTGGAGTTCCTAATAAAATACACGAGTTAAACCCATGTTTAGGACTCCTAGGTTATAGTCTAGGTCATGTGTCTAATAACCTATTTCCCTATAACCAAGGCTCTGATACCAATCTGTCACACTCCGGCCGACGGCAGATTAAATGTCGGTGCTGACGCTGATGTTCATAAGCACATGATCATCTATTATTAAATGACAATATTTATTCATCAACTTAAAACCATCCGTTACAAAGGAAAATGAAACGTTCAAAACATAATTTAAATTAAACTAGGTCCAAGTCCTAGGTGAGCAAGTAGGGTCCTCAAACTGGTGCACCTGAAACATGTGAGTAAATGTCAACTATAAGTAGTTGGTGAGTAACATAGGTTTTGACACTAACAAAAGTTAAGTAAAAAGTTTTTGTAATTCAATATTGTTCAAAGCATAACTATGGCATAAATGTAAAAACATACAAGGTTCCAAGCGTATAATTCAAGCCGTAGTAAATGGAAAACTGGTAAGTACAATCCCACTGATTGTGTTTTAAAAAAAATAGTAATATGGTACATACAAAACCCGCCAAGGTCTATGTTAACTGGAATCAGACTCCCCTATAAATGATCATGTTAGGTACTACCTTAGGCCTGGGTAGCAGGTTAATGAATGTACTAGCATGAACACATGTAATGGTCGCCAAGTAGTTTAAGACATAAAGCACATAGTAGTAGCATGAGAACAATGGTATTGAATTTGATATGTATAGTATGTAAATATGTTCCACCCCGAGTATTTGTAAACAATAGTAAAGAGAAAGGGGGCTATGTAACTCACTTGAGTTGAAGCTAGGAGTGGTAGGGTTTGATGAATAGTTGTAGTGAGGGTTTCTCACGATAAACCTACAAATATAATTTGTATCCCAAGTTCTAAGTAAGTTGAACAAGATAATGACATCCTAGGGTTTTAGGGTTTGGTAGGATTTGGGCTGAAGATGGACTTGCGTGGTTATTTTATAGAAAAGTGTAGGTTCTTGATTTAACATTTGGAAATATTAGCAATGGAAGTAGTTTGTTATTTAAATAAATCATTTAGTAACTACTTTATATAATTATTCCAACGGTAATAAATAAAGTCATAAAATGTAGTAGACTAAAATGGTATACTAGTGTTAATAATAAAAATGGTTTAATCAATAAACTTTTATAGAATTATTAATTAATATAATTGAAGTTGGTTGAAGAAATAAATGTAATTAAATGAATTGTTAACATAGAAGTGAATTCATAACAATGAATCACAAAAGACTAAACATGTTGTCAAATAAAATTATAGGAATGTCTTGGAGGTTCTTATCCTTGACTTTTCGTTCCACAATATGGGCCAAGAATGCCACACATTTCTTCCGTAAATACTTATGTGCGGTAGTGCAAGACATAAGCTTGAGTCCCTTTGACGGCTTCTCACCATAGACGTTCAAAATGTCACCCGAGTCAAGAGGGATACGGATTTACTTGTCAAAACAGGCGACTTCAGCATGGTGCTTGGTCAGCCAGTCCATGCCTACTATGATGTCGAAACCTCCAAGTGCCATAGGAATAAGATTGATTGAAAAGTCATGATCGCTCAAGGTTAAGGTACAATCTCTAATAATGGTGTCACATGAAACAGAATAACCATCCGCTACTAAAATATCAAAGGGTTTGTCTAACTTAGCTCGACTCATAGCGAGTTGTGGTTCAAATTCAAAGGGCACGAAACTCCTATCGGAACCAGTATCAAATAGGATAGAAGCATATCGTTGATTAATTGAGTACGTACCGTTCACCACATTGTTGTTGGCTTGTGCCTCATTGGCATTGATGTTTAAGGCACGTCCCCGAGCTACGGGGTTTGCATTCCCCTGATTCACATTTCCTCAGTTCATATTCCCCTGGTTCCTGTTTCCCTGAATCATGTTACCTTGGTTCCCGTTCCCCTGAATCATGTTGCCCTGATTCATGTTGGCTTGGTTCATAATAACCAACCTAGGGCAGCGGTTCTTGAAATGATTTGGGTATCCACACTCGTAACAAGCACGACCCTGAGCGATAGTAGCGGGGACATGAACATCAGGTTGATTAGCTTGGTTAACTTGGGGAGCAGTACGGTAGATGTTAGCCGTATGCCCGGAACGTCCACAATTGGTACATAGACGACATGGCATGTATGTAGTATGATGGAGCTAACAGGTGTTGCACAGAGGTAGATTCCCCACATAAGGCTTCTTGTGGGGGTTGAAGGCAGTAGGGGCTACTTGGGCTAGAGGAGTAGCATGTGTGATAATGGTAAAGTTCTTGCATTTTCTCTTTTTTCCATTGAAGGAGGACTCAACCTTGGTCTCTTTGGTGGGTTCAGTTATGTATTTTTCAATGGCTCTCTTAGCACCTTTCTTGGACAAGGTTCCTGCCTTAATGTGGTTATCTGATAGAGTGGCAGCTAGACGGATAGCTTCTTCAAGAGTGGATGGGTTACTACCCAACACAGTATCCTGAATCTGCATAGGCAGCCCATTAATGTATTTCTCAATGGCTCGGGAGAGAGGAGTGACCATATGGTGCACCAGTAGGCTAAGCTAATGAAAACGGGTGGTGTAGGCAAGGTTTTCACCACTATCTTGTTTGAGATCCCAGAATTCAGCTTCTAGTTTCTTGACCTCATTCCGGGGGCAAAACTCATCTGTCATGAGTGCTTTCACATCAGCCCAAGGCAAGACTAGTGCAACCTCTATCCCACGGTTACGTTTTTCTCCATTCCACCATGTGAGTGCTTTCTTCTGGAAGACACTACAATCAGCATTGATGAAAGTCCCCTCAATGCTTTCAAACCATTGGAGAAGTCCAGTGGCTCCTTCATTCCTATAGAACTTGGTGGGGTTGCAAGAGTTGAAGTGTTTGAATGTACACGCGGGATTCCTTGGTGCAGTATTCTGGTTCAGTTGATTGAACATAGTTGGTGGGATTGTAGCCATTTATTGGATGATCCTATCGATGAGGTTGTTCCTACACTCATGACGGGGAGGCATTCTACAAACGGGTGAATAGAAAGTCTATAAGATGTGAATCATGTATATGAGTTTGTAAATGAATCATGAAAATGTTACATGAAACATAGGTGGTACCCTAATGGGTACATTGACTTATCAAGGTACTTTAGGTCCTTTTAATGTTCGAGAAGTCATGCTTTAGCCTATAAGTGGACACTCATCCCAAGAATTCCCAAAAAAGCATAACTGGTCCATCGGTTGATTTGAATTTATACGAAATGCTTTCCTAGACAGAACTCCTAGAATACAGGCATCCACCCTTCCAGATTGCACAAGTTCTCATTCATCAGTTAGAACTTACATACCTTTGACGAGAGTTTCATTTGGATTAGACTCTTAAGTCTAAGTGTAAGTTTCATGTAGACCCTTGAATGTTGTAGTTCATGTAGTTGTATCAGGAAATCAAAAATAGACAGATGTAGGTAAGTATGCATGGTAAGAATAGAGTGGAGTTCCTAATAAAATACACGAGTTAAACCCATGTTTGGGACTCCTAGGTTATAGTCTAGGTCATGTGTCTAATAACCTATTTCCCTATAACCAAGGCTCTGATACCAATCTGTCACACCCCGGCCGACGGCGGATTAAATGTCGGTGCTGACGCTGTTGTTCATAAGCACATGATCATCTATTATTAAATGACAATATTTATTCATCAACTTAAAATCATCCGTTACAAAGGAAAATGAAACGTTCAAAACATAATTTAAATTAAACTAGGTCCAAGTCCTAGGTGAGCAAGTAGGGTCCTCAAACTGGTGCACCTGAAACATGTGAGTAAATGTCAACTACAAGTAGTTGGTGAGTAACATAGGTTTTGACACTAACAAAAGTTAAGTAAAAAGTTTTTGTAATTCAATATTGTTCAAAGCATAACTATGGCATAAATGTAAAAACATACAAGGTTCCAAGCGTACAATTCAAGCCGTAGTAAATGGAAAACTGGTAAGTACAATCCCACTGATTGTGTTTTAGAAAAATAGTAATATGGTACATACTAAACCCACCAAGGTCTATTTTAACTGGAATCGGACTTCCTTATAAATGATCATGTTTGGTACTACCTTAGGCCTGGGTAGCAGGTTAATGAATGTACTAGCATTAACACATGTAATGGTCGCCAAGTAGTTTAAGACATAAAGCACATAGTAGTAGCATGAGAACAATGGTATTGAATTGATATGTATAGTATGTAAATATGTTCCACCAGAGAAAGGGGGCTATGAAACTCACTTGAGTTGAAGCTAGGAGTGGTAGGGTTTGATGAATAGTTGTAGTGAGGGTTTCTCACGATAAACCTACAAATATAATTTGTATCCCAAGTTCTAAGTAAGTTGAACAAGATAATGACATCCTAGGGTTTTAGGGTTTGGTAGGATTTGGGCTGAAGATGGACTTGCATGGTTATTTTATAGAAAAGTGTAAGTTCTTGATTTAACATTTGGAAATATTAGCAATGGAAGTAGTTTGTTATTTAAATAAATCATTTAGTAACTACTTTATATAATTATTCCAACGATAATAAATAAAGTCATAAAATGTAGTAGACTAAAATGGTATACTAGTGTTAATAATAAAAATGGTTTAATCAATAAACTTTTATAGAATTATTAATTAATATAATTGAAGTTGGTTGACGAAATAAATGTAATTAAATGATTTGTTAACATAGAAGTGAATTCATAACAATGAATCACAAAAGACTAAACATGTTGTCAAATAAAATTATAGGAATGTCTTGGAGGTTCTTATCCTTGACTTTTCGTTCCACAATATGGGCCAAGAATGCCACACATTTCTTCCGTAAATACTTATGTGCGGTAGTGCAAGACATAAGCTTGAGTCCCTTTGACGGCTTCTCACCATAGACGTTCAAAATGTCACCCGAGTCAAGAGGGATACGGATTTACTTGTCAAAACAGGCGACTTCAGCATGGTGCTTGGTCAGCCAGTCCATGCCTACTATGATGTCGAAACCTCCAAGTGCCATAGGAATAAGATTGATTGAAAAGTCATGATCGCTCAAGGTTAAGGTACAATATCTAATAATGGTGTCACATGAAACAGAATAACCATCCGCTACTAAAATATCAAAGGGTTTGTCTAACTTAGCTCGACTCATAGCGAGTTGTGGTTCAAATTCAAAGGGCACAAAACTCCTATCGGAACCAGTATCAAATAGGATAGAAGCATATCGTTGATTAATTGGGTACGTACCATTCACCACATCGTTGTTGGCTTGTGCCTCATTGGCATTGATGTTGAAGGCACGTCCCCGAGCTACGGGGTTTGCATTCCCCTGATTCACATTTCCTCAGTTCATATTCCCCTGGTTCCTGTTTCCCTGAATCATGTTACCTTGGTTCCCGTTCCCCTGAATCATGTTGCCCTGATTCATGTTGGCTTGGTTCATAATAACCAACCTAGGGCAGCGGTTCCTGAAATGATTTGGGTATCCACACTCGTAACAAGCACGACCCTGAGCGATAGTAGCGGGGACATGAACATCAGGTTGATTAGCTTGGTTAACTTGGGGAGCAGTACGATAGATGTTAGCCGTATGCCCGGAACGTCCACAATTGGTACATAGACGACATGGCATGTATGTAGTATGATGGAGCTAGCAGGTGTTGCACAGAGGTAGATTCCCCACATAAGGCTTCTTGTGGGGGTTGAAGGCAGTAGGGGCTACTTGGGCTAGAGGAGTAGCAGGTGTGATAATGGTAAAGTTCTTGCCTTTTCTCCTTTTTCCATTGAAGGAGGACTCAACCTTGGTCTCTTTGGTGGGTTCAGTTATGGATTTTTCAATGGCTCTCTTAGCACCTTTCTTGGACAAGGTTCCTGCCTTAATGTGGTAATCTGATAGAGTGGCAGCTAGACAGATAGCTTCTTCAAGAGTGGCTGGGTTACTACCCAACACAGTATCCTGAATCTGCATGGGCAGCCCATTAATGTATTTCTCAATGGCTCGGGAGAGAGGAGTGACCATATGGGGCACCAGTAGGCTAAGCTAATGAAAACGGGTGGTGTAGGCAAGGCTTTCACCACTATCTTGTTTGAGATCCCAGAATTCAGCTTCTAGTTTCTTGACCTCATTACAGGGGCAAAACTCATCTGTCATGAGTGCTTTCACATCAGCCCAAGGCAAGACTAGTGCAACCTCTATCCCATGGTTACGTTTTTCTTCATTCCACCATGTGAGTGCTTTCTTCTGAAAGACACTAGTAGCATAACGAACCTTCAGGTTCTCAGGACAATCAGCATTGATGAAAGTCCCCTCAATGCTTTCAAACCATTGGAGAAGTCCAGTGGCTCCTTCATTCCTATAGAACTTGGTGGGGTTGCAGGAGTTGAAGTGTTTGAATGTACACGCAGGATTCCTTGGTGCAGTATTCTGGTTCAGTTGATTGAACATAGTTGGTGGGATTGTAGCCATTTGTTGGATGATCCTATCGATGAGGTTGTTCCTACACTCATGACAGGGAGGCATTCTACAAACGGGTGAATAGAAAGTCCATAAGATGTGAATCATGTATATGAGTTTGTAAATGAATCATGAAAATGTTACATGAAACATTGGTGGTACCCTAATGGGTACATTGACTTATCAAGGTACTTTAGGTCCTTTTAATGTTCGAGAAGTCATGCTTTAGCCTATAAGTGGACACTCATCTCAAGAATTCCCAAAAAAGCATAACTGGTCCATCGGTTGATTTGAATTTATACGAAATGCTTTCCTAGACAGAACTCCCAGAATACAGGCATCCACCCTTCCAGATTGCACAAGTTCTCATTCATCAGTTAGAACTTACATACCTTTGACGAGAGTTTCATTTGGATTAGACTCTTAAGTCTAAGTGTAAGTTTCATGTAGTTCAAGTAGTTCTAAATAGTTTCATGTAGACCCTTGAATGTTGTAGTTCATGTAGTTGTATCAGGAAATCAAAAATAGACAGATGTAGGTAAGTATGCATGGTAAGAATAGAGTGGAGTTCCTAATAAAATACACGAGTTAAACCCATGTTTGGAACTCCTAGGTTATAGTCTAGGTCATGTGTCTAATAACCTATTTCCCTATAACCAAGGCTCTGATACCAATCTGTCACACCCCGGCCGACGGCGGATTAAATGTCGGTGCTGACGCTGTTGTTCATAAGCACATGATCATCTATTATTAAATGACAATATTTATTCATCAACTTAAAACCATCCGTTACAAAGGAAAATGAAACGTTCAAAACATAATTTAAATTAAACTAGGTCCAAGTCCTAGGTGAGCAAGTAGGGTCCTCAAACTGGTGCACCTGAAACATGTGAGTAAATGTCAACTACAAGTAGTTGGTGAGTAACATAGGTTTTGACACTAACAAAAGTTAAGTAAAATTTTTTTGTAATTCAATATTGTTCAAAGCATAACTATGGCATAAATGTAAAAACATACAAGGTTCCAAGCGTACAATTCAAGCCGTAGTAAATGGAAAACTGGTAAGTACAATCCCACTGATTGTGTTTTAAAAAAAATAGTAATATGGTACATACAAAACCCGCCAAGGTCTATGTTAACTGGAATCGGACTCCCCTATAAATGATCATGTTAGGTACTACCTTAGGCCTGGGTAGCAGGTTAATGAATGTACTAGCATGAACACATGTAATGGTCGCCAAGTAGTTTAAGACATAAAGCACATAGTAGTAGCATGAGAACAATGGTATTGAATTTGATATGTATAGTATGTAAATATGTTCCACCCCGAGTATTTGTAAACAATAGTAAAGAGAAAGGGGGCTATGAAACTCACTTGAGTTGAAGCTAGGAGTGGTAGGGTTTGATGAATAGTTGTAGTGAGGGTTTCTCACAATAAACCTACAAATATAATTTGTATCCCAAGTTCTAAGTAAGTTGAACAAGATAATGACATCCTAGGGTTTTAGGGTTTGGTAGGATTTGGGTTGAAGATGGACTTGCATGGTTATTTTGTAGAAAAGTATAAGTTCTTGATTTAACATTTGAAAATATTAGCAATGGAAGTAGTTTGTTATTTAAATAAATCATTTAGTAACTACTTTATATAATTATTCCAAGGATAATAAATAAAATCATAAAATATAGTAGATTAAAATGGTACACTAGTATTAATAATAAAAATGGTTTAATCAATAAACTTTTATAGAAATATTAATTAATATAAATGAAGTTGGTTGACGAAATAAATGTAATTAAATGATTTGTTAACATAGAAGTGAATTCATAACAATGAATCACAAAAGACTAAACATGTTGTCAAATAAAATTAATAGATCTTTGTATCAAAATAATTATATGAGTTTTTATGAGTTTAAAAGTAGTTTCTTTTTAAATAATTATCCTTACAAAAACAATTATTTAAAACCTTGAGAGAAAAATGCCTAGAAAATTAATTTAATTTTTTATTAATAACATTATAAATATATAATTAGTTTGTTTCAAACAAATCTTTTATATTATTTATTTATGCATTTATGGAGTTTTATAATGGGTTGTTAATAAAATAGTTTAAACACTAAATCAAACATTTGTAGAATATGTTTGTGTAATTTATAAAAATAAGTTTGGAATTTTTTTTTGTATTAAATAAAGTGTTAAAATGGATCCAAAAAGAAAAAGAACCGAAGGCCGGCTCCTGGGACTCGAACCCGTGACGTCAGTCAGGCCACGCACACGCAACACCTTAACCATCAGAGCAGGGCTTATGCCTTGATTTGGACCGGTTCATTTAAATCAAAACCCAAGTTTCCCAAGTCATCTTCTTCCCTAATTGAAATCGTAACCCTAACCCATCCAATACCCTCGATTGAGCAGACGATCGAAGCCTAATTCATGGGGCTTTTGATCCTCGTAACGAAACGAATCTAATGGCTATAAATTTACCTGAAATGGTTGCGTAAAGGAGGAGAACGACGGCGTGAGACAGATCGGAATTCGTCGAGCTTGACCGGACTTCTGACGTGAGCTCAGACCAGCTTTCTTGTTCAGAAAGTTTTGGATGAATGTCGTGAAGGTGTGGCACTCGATTTATAGGCTCAATTTCAAGTAGAACCGTGAATTGATTATACGCATGATTAGGACGGTTACGGTTTGGTTTTTAACAGAAATCCATCATTAAATTGAGGGTTTAATCTTGGTCGTAACTATCTTGGTAATGTCCTAGTATCATTCGATTGAGTTACAACCTGTTAATCCAAGAATTCAACGAACAAATTGCCTCGGTTTGACTTTCAGAGGTCAAAGGGGGTGGGAGGCAACTTTCGGATAGATGAGGGGGAGGAAATGAAGTTTTAAATTTACATAAAAGCCCCTCGGGTTCTCAAGGGTTAACAATTCATAAACAATTTTAGATTTTAATTAAGTTTTAGAAATGTGCAAAACTAGTCCCTGGACTTTATAAAACATAAAATCTTTAAAGTTTATAAATGCTTATAAAATCTATTAAATGTAATTGTTATATTTAAGTATTGAACTTATATGTATATAATTTTGCATATTAAAAAAAATAGTTTTGTTTCTATTAAAACAATTTATTTTGAAAATTTAAATAATGTAATTCTTATAAATCATAACTTTGTTATAGAATTTATAATATAATTTCTTTGCAAGTTAAATATTCATAATATATATAGGTTTAGTAATGGCTTAACATATTACTATGCATTAAAACATATAATCCAAATTGATTATTTGTTATTAATGAATTTGAAATAATTATACTAAATGAATATAAACACTCAGGTGATGTAATAGATGAATAGGAAAATTTTATTGATGTAAGACATTAACATAAAGGGATTATAATTGCCGAAAAAAATAGATGTCGGAATTTCTTAGGGATTACAGAAGTGAGTAGTTTCGCAGGTGTCTTACATGGGTGTCTACAAATAGATAGCATATATCTTTATTCTTTTCTTGTTTTTTGACAAATGGAATCCACTTTTTTAGAGCTCTTATCTGCAAGGGATATGAACTTGCAAAATGCAGTAAACAAAGTAACCAAAGAAGATTTTGTACATAGAACTTGCAAATGCAGTAAACGGACTGTGCTCATAACACCAATTCAGCTTGTAGAACATTCATCTTAATGTGGAATATCTATTTTGATTATTTCTTAAGAAAAGGGTTTTGCAAGTCATAAAAAAATTGAGGAGCTCATATTCTTGTTGAGGCGGGTCCGTAAATCGAGATCAAAGCTATCTATCAATCAGTTTGCAATCAGAGCCATTGCTTTATTTTCAGAGAATTCACACACTTTCAATTTGAAATGTCCAATCTTCGATTCAATTTGGACACAAAATCTTCAAGAATTTGGTCGATTTGAGGAAAAGGTTAAAACTTTTTCATGGTTCCACTTTCACAAACCCCAAAAATAAAATCGAGAAATTGGAAGGATTAAAGGGATTTGGGGGTTTGCCTTTTGTAATAGAAAAGGAGTTTTCAAAGAATTGTGGAACATAATTTGACTGCTTAGAAAAACATTATATATGAAGGTGACACGTGACATGAAAAAACATTATTTATTAGATAATATAGATATAGATTACATGTTTCGACCACTAAGTTGTTATCACATATGTGATCTAACTTTTAAATCATTATATAAATTATGTATTAAGATTTTTGATGTTGGAATCAATATAAATAAGAGTACCTCCAAATAACAAATTACAAATACTAACAAACGCACCAAATCATATAATCCATGATTCATGAAATCTCGTTTAATGCTCGGCTAGTTATTGGGCATGATTCTTAATATCGAAATATAGATAAAAAAGCACGTGACAACGATGTATTCGGAAAACACGAAAAAGTGACTTCGGGTCTAGGTACCATCCAATTTTATACTCTAAATTAACAATAAAGTTTTAACATGTTAGATATGAGTATGTGGATTTAATTTAATGATTGTTTGTTGAGAAAATCTTTCTAAACAAAAAAAATTATAAATATATATTTTTTATAAAATATGATGATCCAACAAAATGTTTTTTATTTTATTTTATTAGAGACTTTTCCTTAACTCTTTTAAATAACATTACTTTAAATATAGAATATTATTTTATTCAATAAGATTAGGAATGAGAAATAAAGTTTATAGAAAACACTCATTTTGGTAAATAAGTTTTTCACTAACAACCTTTTGGAAGAAAATAAACTACTTTAAAAAGAAAGATACAAATGTTGTGTACACAGTTTCTAATATTTTGGATTATATTTTCATGTGTGTATATAAATATATGTGTGTGGTTCATGTATTTTTATTAAAGATCTATAATCGAGTACAAAACGTCACACATATACAGAACCTATGTAATTTGTCAATATCATCGTATTTAATACAAGTACAAACGTATTTTTAAGTATAAAATAAATATTCTAAGTTCATTACTTTTATGTTCAAGTGCATTAGTAATAGGGGTGTTCAAAAAAATCCGAATCCGAAACCGAACCCGAATTATCCGAAAACTCCGATATCCGAATTTTCGGATTTGGATAGTGATTTTCAGATATTTCGGATATCCGAATTATTATATTTACATATTTTTTTTAATTGTTTTTATTATTTAAAAATAAGAAAATTTGAATCAAAACCCGATATATTATATTTTTATATGTATATTTTTTAAGGTTTTTAATTGTTTTTATAATTTAAAAATATTATATTTATATATATTTTTTAATTTTTTTATATTTTCGGATATCCGTTTCAATATCCGAATCCGTATCCGAAATTTCGGATTTCCGAAATTTGGATATCTGAAATTTCGGATTCGGATTCGGATTCGGATAGTGAAATCCACTATCCGAAAATTTTGGATATCCGACTTTGAACACCCCTAATTAGTAACACATAGTGTTTAGATGTAACATATAGTGTTTAGATGATGACACGAGTTTACACGAGAGCATATAGAACTAGGGCATGATCCTTCATGTGCATGAAGTTACATGTTGGCACACTTGTTTGGAAGTTACTGTTACCCCTACCCCCACCCCACCCTACCCACCCCTCAATATACATATTTTCACCTTGGTGAAAAGCTTCACATCAACTAGATAAAACAACTTTCTTCATCACTTCTGTTCTCTTTCAAGTGGTCAACATTCAACTCTGCACACCTATTAGTTTGTGTTCAAAGATTGGTTGCATTTGATCATAACCCTTCCAATAGTTTTAGTTTTTCATTTTATGGGTCTCTTACTAGTAGACTTTTATACATTATTTAGAAAACTGGACTAGATATCGAATCGGACATCTGGTTAGATCGGATTTAAAAACCAGATGACTTTATAACTATGTACAAAACTCGTTACTACTAACGCAATTTTGATGAATTTTTTGAGCTATTTGTGTGGTAAATCATGCATAAAACTCATCGAGTTACGGAATTAAGTTTGAGTTTATACAGACATGAGTTTGAGTTTAGTCAGAATTCGACTCACTTACAACCCTAGTTCACTATTTTTCCTTCTATAAAAATCTTTTAGAAGTGATCTATTCTATCCTTTTCACATAAGTTTATTGTTGACCATACTTGTTGGAGGTTGCATGGAGTATTCATATCATCTAAATTTAAGGCAAGGCATTGACACCAATGATTTTCCAAATGATGATAAGTGCAATAAAATCTTCAGAAATAATGTGTATTTGGGAATATCTATCAGGGTTGAAAAAAAACTTAATTAAATCATCTGCTCTAGTGATATAGTGTTTGTCTTTTATAAAAGTGTCGTGACTTTAAATTTTTATAAGTGTAAGGTTATGTTGTAATTAGACGTAAAAAAATTGTTTTTTGAAAAAAAATCATCATCGAAGTAATTGAAAAAATCAAACCAAAATGACCTTAGCAATTGAGAAACCAATGATTTGATTATGGTTTTTCTGAAAACTGATTTTTACGGCTCGGATATGATAATATGTGCCTAAATAACCGAATGAAATAAACCGAACCGTCATTAAACACAACCTTTATATTTTCATTTTATATAAATAATATGTTATATATCATGAAAGTTTTGTTATAATATTTTATAAATAACATATTAGTTGTCGTTTATTCTCCTTTATAAATTAAAATAAATGCCGATATTTTATTTGATTCAAGATGTAGTTGGATTTATTAATTAAAATTTGCTTTAGTCCACTCACATTTGAAGCTGACGGTTAACAAATGGTGGTTAACTGAGTTAACCGAATCACATTTTTCAGTAATGAACCGTTTGGTTATAAAAATTTGAAAGGCGGTATTATCGGTTATAGGATCAGTTTACCAAACCAATTCATGCTCATCCTATAATATCATTCCAATATTTTTTTTTTTTGCTTTTATTTATGATATGCACCCTTTAGGTGTGATTTCACCGGCACTGTATTCCTTCCTTATCCACCAACTGGTTAACCACTTAAAAAAAAAAAGGATAATATCCTATATACTCTTACAAATATGGGTAAATATCATATATACCTAACTAAAACTAAAAATATCATATATACTCAATTTAAATAATTTGTTACTTTATGACCATTATACCCTTATCCATTATATGATTTTTATAACATAATTTTTTAGTTTTATCAAATACGTAAACGATCACTCGTTCTTCTATTGATGGCGACTATCGTGATTCTCCAAATCCATTCAGAAGACATCGATTCAGAAGGAATGATTGCGAGAAAGTTACAAAACGCTAATGCTATAAAAGAAAATTGGTAAAATTTATTAAAAAAAATTCAAAATAGTATTTTGAGAAAACTATTTTGGTTATAAAATTCTAAAGTTGAAAATGTGTAATTATGAAATTTCAATGGTAAAAATTGGTAAATATGAAATATTAAAGTTTAGATAAATAAAGGTAAAATGGCCATCTTTAAAATCGTTTTTAATGAAATGGGTATATATGATATTATTACATGTTTGTAAGGGTATATATGATATTTTTAGTTTTTGTTAGATATATATGATATTTTTCAAGTTTATAAAGATATATATAAAATTGCCAAAAAAAAAAAATAATTAACCGAGTTTCATCACTTATTCATTTTTAACCCTATTTGATTATAAAAAATTTTCGTCTCAATACTTTATAAGTAAAATAATCTTTTTATCTTTTTTGTAAGAAACATATTTAAAATCTTAAAAAAAAATTAATTTGTTGTTGTATTTAATATATTTTTTAACATCCCGGTATAAATTTTGTTAAACTCAAATTACAAGTATCTACCACAACTCCTCCCTGAAGTTTGTAAAATGTCAAAACTAGGTGTCTTTTGGTCCATAATTTTTTTTTCTTTGTTTTTTCTACACTTTTTTTATTGGGCTAACCGAGTCGTCGTAAGTTCATACATTTTTTTATGTATTTAATCACGTTTATTTTTATGTTTAGATACGTTATTGTAACCGTTTAAGGTACGCTTCTCGCCGCAGAGCACGGGGTGCTAATGTCATCGTACTTAACGGTGTTAATGTCACTGTGCGACTTTGTCGCAACACGCGGGTCATAATTTCTAGTTTGACTAAAAGTGCAAAATGAACTCATCCTATATCATTACGACTGATCAAGACAAACTAGAGACTAGGACTTGTGGTCCTAGCTCGAGCCCATCTTTTTTTTTTTGAAAGGCAAACTTTATTAGAAATAACCATAAAAAAAACAGCGGCAACCATCAAACCAACAAAAAAACAAAAAAAAATTACATAATTACATAAAACTAAAACGAACCCAATCTAGCCATGAGATATTTTTAAACTTTGACCTATTTTTTACCCACAGAAACCCCAAAGCTTTTACATCTTCAATAATCTTTTCGACTTTGACCGGCATATTTGAGAAGATGAAATCATTTCTAGATTTCTAAATGAACCAAATAGCTATTAGAATTATCCCGTGCAAAACCAACTTAAGAGCCTCTGAACCCAGGACCGCTTTTGAAAGAACCAACAGATCCTCAAACGAAAAAACAAATATGGGCGGAACCTTACACCAAGAGCTAATATTTTGCCAAACAATTGAAGCAATGAAACAAGATGTAAACAAATGATCGACCGATTCCGCCGCATCATTGCAAAGCGGACAGCGAGAGGACTCCACCGGAATATTCCGCTTGCTAAGCGCCACCAACGTTGGAATTCGATCCATTTTCGCCCGCCAAACCAAGATATTGCATTTAGTCGGGATCCATTTACACCAATCCAACGTAAAACAACCCGCATCCCCAACATTCCTAGCTAGCAACTCTTTGATATTACTAACTGAAAATATGTTCAAAGAATTACCCAATCAATACCAAGAGTCTGGAGCCCCTGAAACTTGCACCTGCCTCAACAAAGAGCAACATTGGGACAACTCCCTAGATTCCTTAATTGACAATTGAGCCCGCTTCCACTTCCAATTCCAAGCTAAAGCTAAAACATGATTGCTAATAGAGAATCGATCCTTAATGAAGCAACCTTTAACCGATTCTAAAGAGAATATATTAGGAAAAACTGAGAATAAAGGCTCCTCAAGCAACCAAGGATCCAACCAAAAACGAATCAATTCCCCGTCACCCAATTTACCTTTGATTAAATTCCCCAACCTTTTGTTATTTATTTTGAAGCTTGCTTCAAATTTTGCAATATTTTTTCAAACCCCAGTAAACGTGTTCTTATACAGTATGGTCGACCAATCTCTATCCTTTCTATGAAAAGCCACAATTACACGCCTCCATAATTGGAGTGGTTCATTTTTAAATCTCCAAACCCGTTTTGCCAGGAAAGCCGAGTTAATGTCAGACAAAGGAGTAAGACCTAAACCCCCCTCTTATTTAGACCTCGTGACTCTTTCCCAAGAAACCCAATGAACCTTTCTCGTATCCTCTCCTCCTCCCCAAAAAAACTTTTTCCTAATGCTTTCCAAACCATCAATAACCTTTCTTGGAACTTTATAAAGGGCAAAATAATAAGCCAGTAAGCTTTCCATATCAGACTTAAGCAATGTTAATCTTCCTCCAATCGATAAAGTTTTAGCTTTCCATATAGAGAGTATGGCTTGGAAAGCATCGAACACAGGCCTCCAGTAATTGATTCGATTCATGTTGGCCCCGACCAAAAGCCCAAGATAAGTGAAAGGAAGACAAGACGACATGCAGCTAAGAATCTGGGCCATATTCTGCACCTCATCCGAAGCTATACCAATACCAAAAAGGTTAGATTTCATCAGGTTAATTTTTAACCCCGAACAAAGGAAAAAATAGCGCATTATTCTACCAATGTTCTTAGCATTTGTAATGGACCAATCCCCCATAATAATAACATCATCTGCGTACAGAAGATGGGAAAGAATAGGCCCATCATTCGAAGTACAAATACCCGTAAACACACCAATCAGACAAGCTTTGTCCATAATACTCAAGAAAGCTTCCATCACAATAAGGAAAAGGAACGGAGAGAGCGAGTCGCCCTGCCGAACCCCCCTTTCATAAGAAAACTCAAAAGTTGGAGCCCCATTCACCAGAACTGATGATCGAGCCGAACCCAGCATGCCCCTGACCCAAGAGCACCATTTCAGAGGAAAACCCATTTGGCCCATAACTGAGATTAAGAACTCCCAATTTATACTATCGAATGCTTTATCAAAATAAACCTTGAACAAAAAGGCCTGGGATTTAGATTGTTTGAGCCACGAAATTAATTCATTGACAATAAGAGGCCCGTCAAGAATGTACCTATCTTTCAAGAAAGCTTATTGAGAATCAGAAATCACAGAACCAATGACTTTTTTAAGCATGTTTGCCAACACCTTAGATATAACCTTGTTAATTGATCCAATAAGATTGATTGGTCGGTAATCACTGAGATTAGTTGGATCCGGGACCTTAGGAATGAGAGTAATGAATGATGAGCCGCAACCATGACTGATATAGCCTCCCTCGTGGAAATGGTTTAATATCCGAAAAAAGTCACTTTCTAAAATGCCCCAGAAACGTTTAATGAATTTAAAATTAAAACCGTGAGGACCCGGAGCCCGGTCACCCCCGCAGTCCCAAATGTCCTGTTTAATTTCATTAACCCAGAAGGGGGTTATAAGGAAATCCGCATCACCCTCCGACAAGGACTTCAAATTATAACCTTGTAATGTCGGCCTCTGATGAACACTTCCCTTAAATTTGTTTTTAAAGAACCTCAACACCTCTTTTTTTTATTACTGCAGGATTATTACACCATTACCCATTTATAATCAGCCCTGGGATAGAATTACTAGAGGTTTTACCATTGATCATGCTGTGAAAAAAGGCCGAATTATCATCACCAAAAATAGCCCATCTAATTGATATCGGTCAAACGGTCTATTAAATTAAACACAACCTAACCTAGACTCTCTAGTTAAACTCTAGACAAACCTACTAAACTAGACCACAAAGACAGGCAAGTGTAGCTATCAATTGTAACACAGCTAAAGGAAGTCCGGATATCGAACCCACGAGACACTGGCTATAACACTAACTAGACTCTGACTAAGACTTAACTGGTTTATTTGATTGGGGGGGGGGGGAATTCTATGAACTAAAGTTAACTACTAAACTCAAGTGAACTGACTGAGTAATATTACCAAGATAACTAACCAACAAGACAAAGACTTTAGGGAAATCAGTAAGGAAGGAAGACTCTACCTAGGCTGCGAATCTTGATTACTAAACTTGGCTTCTATCGGATATGGGACAAGTAATGGAACTGGGATCCTAAGATATAACACCCTTAAACCACCTAATGGATTCCTGATCAATCTCAGAATGTGACCAGAAGGAACTCAAGGGATACTAATTACACCAGTATTCGGATTACCTCTCGGTCTCACCGATTATGCTAAAGCCTCTCGGTCTTACTATCTCAATACATCAAAGTTGCAAGGATCAATCTGAATTCAACATGTTTAACACGAATTAACAACGACACTAGCACCCTAAGGGAACGTCCTCTCAGACTGTTCAATCTAAGAAACCCTAGAACCGAAGACTAACCGATTACCTATCACTTTTCAGGTTTTTAGATAAGAAGAAAACTTGATTTATTAAGTTGTTGATTGGTAATACTATGGTTACTACGTCTAGCAAACCACACACGAATCACAAACACAAAGTAGGCGATCTAATACACATCTATTTATGAAAGACATTCACCAAGACATGTATGGAACAATTCAACCAATCAAAGATCAAAATCAAGCATGCATATTCATTAAACAATCAAACTCAGATATGGTCTAAAGCATAAAATCCAAAACGAATACCATAAACCGATAAAAATCCACACTTTAGCAAACAATCATCATTAACCTAGGTAGATCTATGGTCTTAGCCAAGAAACATGGTAAAAAACAGAGGATTCAAAGTTAAACACAGCAAACATAAGGTCCAGAAACAAATCAAAATGAATATTAATGATCAATCATGACCGAACGAATTATTGTCTAACCCGATTCAACGCAATACTTCAACTTTTTGATCTAAAGCCTTTTCCTTTGCTCAAATTCGCCCAAAGACTCTCCCTTGACGACAATTTGTGTAAAAATCCAAAACATAATCGTTTAAATTGCAAAAACCTAAAAATTTGGTTTTTTTTCCGGATTTTCGACCCTCTCGCGTACCGCGAGAATCTTAGGGAGGTCCCTCACGTACCGTGAGGGACAAACTAGTCGGGGCCTCTCCTGGATTCCCTCGCGTACCGCGGGAGGCTAACTTTCACATAAAATTGATTTTTCTCTTTTTCGTTCCTCTTTTTTCTCGTGTGTTTGATTTCTCCTGTATTTAGCTTCATTTTCCGCTTCTTTTGCACACTCTAACCTGTAATCGTGACCCAGACTCAATATGAACTAAAAACGACACAAAACGAGTACAAAACTATACAATTTCGCACAATTACACTAGGATAAACGTATGTGTTTTGCAACACATCAAACATCCCCACACTTACTCTTTTTTCGTCCTCGAAAAAGATATATGCAATGGAATCACAGCTGGACATAGAATTATCAATCTCTATTTATTATTCAGCACAAATATAATCTCGCATTAAAGTGCAATAACCGGTATTTCTATCCGACTAAACCCAAACACCAAATTTCAAGCCCTCGAGAAGTGTTCTATTTCCAATTTATACAGTATATCAATATATCTATGTGTCTCACAGTTAAAAGCTACAGTTCCACCTAATCCCATCTCAAAGTCATGTTTAGGCCCGGGTTAGATCATATAGATCTTCCCACCTCGGTAAACTAAAATTTACATGTTTTTATAATTCAATGGATTATTGAGCGAATGTCATGAGTAATATTAATTATATATGAATCAACCTCACCTAGGGGTGCGTCTCCCAAGTCACCATCCCGGAAGGTAGCACATAGGATGCAGTCTATCAATTAAGCATATAAGAATCAACCATGGGAAACACGTAGGTCAATCTTATTTATCAAAGCACTGATCAATCAAATCCCAACCCATGGGTGTATCCACAGAGTCACTATCCCCATGGGAAACACGTAGGACAAGAATCAAGCTTTCAGTTTATTAATTATACTCATTAATAGATGGAATTATGGTTGTGGGCGCCACCGAATCTCGGATTTATTTTCATAAAAAGAAGTTTGTGTGCCATTAGAATTTTTAAAAACCTCTAAATTTCAGCTTACCGTGTTACCTATCACCCTATGTTGACAGTTTCAGTGTTTCCATAAGATGAGAACCCACGAGATTTCATGATTTAATTAAGTTATTAATCCTAAATAATATTCTCAGGATGTTTAAGCTTTTAATAATGGCTGGGCCTACCGATTCATCACAACTTAGACACATTTTCTATTGTTTATTATATTTCAGTTTAAAACACAGTTTATGCCCAGTTTTAACTATCATTTTTTATGTGCTTGCAAGAAATCTAGTTCAAAAGACATTTTTTTATTTTTTATTTTTTTTAGACTCAAAGTACAAAACCTAAACTAATGTTTCCCATCCACACACTTAAAATTCACATTGTCCTCAATGTGGACCGAGAACCGATGATAAAATAAAAGAAATATACAAAAAGAAAATAAAAATTGAAAATAAAACAGAATTAAAAATAAAAGAAAAATTAAATATACAAAAATCAGAACAGACTCCCCTGATATAATGACTGTGATATTCCTCGTAAGTCGTGTTCCATAGCCCTCCATTCAAAGGCGCTCAACTCACCAAGACTCCAATAATGAGTTCCTTTCTAAACAAGCTAACAACCATATCAAACTACCACGATAATATATAACAACACAACCAACCCTACCGAGCCCCCCAAGTACAAAATAATATATACATCAGAGTTAATATACATGCCAAAATAAAATTAAAAAAATACATAAAAAGAAATACAGGATGAAAAATAAAAAAACACTATGTACAACCAGGCGAAAGGTGCTGTCGGTGGTCGGTGATCACTGATCTCCTCCCATATCTGGCTGATCCTGCTGGTGCTGGTTTGGTGCCCTGAAAAATGGTGGGATCTGGAAGCCCTGCTGTTGCATCATGTACCGAATGGCATCGTCCTGTCGATCTATCCGGGCATCTAATCGATCGAACAACTGATCATGAAGCTCCTCGAAGGTAAGCGGTGCTGGCGGCCTTTGATGGAGCGGGGTACTGGATCTGGGGGCGCTCTATATGGTGTGGAATCCTATGTCAAGCTGTGGGCGCCCCCATTAGTAAAGCCTGCTTGGCAGGCGTCCCGACAGGTGGTGGGACCTGCGGACCCTGCCTAACCTCTACAAATTGCGGCGAATCCTCCATGGTCATGATCCCCGCTAATCTCAACTCTACTAACCCATACGAAATCGTATCTGGGCCCGGTGTGAGTAGATGGGCCGGATAATGATCAAACACTCCTAAACGCTCCGCTAGCCTGGTGATATACGGCACGCGCACCAACCTGGCCTCCGGCCCACCTCGACGACCCCTAGCAATGGATGAAATCAGAATGGATGCTAGGTTGGCCTAGTGGCGGCCAACAATGCAGTAGAGGCAGAAAAGATCTAGCTAGCTACACTTCTCAATACCGGACCGGCGTCCGATGAGAGTGCAGACTAGGATCTTATGAATGTAACGGATCAGGGGGTCGCGAATGGACGACTCCAACATGGAAGTGGAATACGGTCCCTTGGCTATGGAATGCTAGAAGTCACGCAACTGACTGTCGCTGACCCCTTGGTCGTGCTGACGCTGTGACAATCCGGACTTTTCCAGTTAACTCCGTTAGAAAAATCCAGTTAAAGTTAACCTATCTAACCCTATCTCAAACTTCAAGGACTATTTCTGTCGTTTCTTCAAACCCTAACTACAAGGATTAATTGTGTGATTAGCCCAAACTCAATTTTAATTGATTTTGTAAAGTCAAAGTCAAAATTTAAGTTCCTGTTGACTTCTGAAAGTCAACTAACCAAGTCCTAACTCAATTCATACTTTAGGGACTATTTCTGTCATTTCCCAAACTTAGAAATAGGAAACCAGAGGGACTAATTCTGTAATTAACCCTAATTTGATTTATGTTTGACTTTCTAAAGTCAAACTAGCAGTATTCAATCCAAATCAAGTCCATGGTCGTTTCTATGTAAAATTGAAACTGAATTCGCATAAATTATGACATTCACGGCCTTAACTACCGATTAAAAACACTATCATTGTCTAATTAAACTCAATAATGGGAATTAAACCCCACAACCGTCGAACTTCATGCTAAATCAACCGAATTCGACAAATTTTGATTACCAATTCATGTACAAACACCCTGCACACCTAAATCGAGCATCCCTGAACCTGTTGCACCATCCATTGTGATCGAAGACGCAGCCGTGAACGTCGGGGAATAGCTAGAGAAGCCGCGACTGACTTTTAGTCGATCTCCACTCTTTTGATATCATCACAGGTAATCGAATACGCCATTAACTTCATTTTTATCCTCTGAATGAAAGCCCTAACCTTTTAGAGGCCTATAACATCGAATTGATCAAGACCCTGATCTATGGTTCATGTTCATTCGGATTCCAATCGAACCATATCAATTCGATACTAATTAAGGAAATCAATCAAGTCCTCAGACTCGTCTCGAGGTCTAGATTGAAAGCATTATCAAACCAAGGGCTTATATCATCAAATCGATGATGAACCAGATCTTAGGGTTCTTCGTATGACCTAGTTAATCGAATCCTAATCTACATTCGTTTTAAATCCAATTAATTTATACCAACAGAGTCGCAATTCCATTTTTGTTAAAAGCCCTATGATTCTAACAACTTCTAATATCATAATCCTTCGATTTGATGTTGGGTTTAAAGCTAGGGTTTGACGATTTCATAGAAGAATTTAACGATCTAAAACTCAATGATTTTCCAATTTAACTGGCCAGTGGGTTCGCAAATAATCCTTGAACAAAACCCCTATACTATCGTATCTATTCAGAATCGAAATCGATGAAATTGAGGCTGGTTTGGATTCGGTTTATATGGGGGAAGAACTCAGGTGACTTCCTTGTTAAAAACAATTTGATCCGGATTCGTTTGCGATTCCCTAGCGGGCATAGATGGTTAAGACAGTGTGCTTGTGTGGGAGAGACCCGGGTTCGAGTCTCTCCACACCCATTTCTTTTTAAAACCGTTTTTAATTAATAGTTTTAATATAAAAATCATTCCACTACTATTATAATAATATATTAATGTGTTTTAACCCCGGAAACAACCCGTAGGTTCGGGTTTGATTTTATAACTCATAATTAATATTATTTACACTTTTAAAAATAATATATCCATATTATTTTCAATCTGCAACTTCGAATAAAATAATATGTTTGTATTATTTTCAACCCGTGAATCATATCATAAAATAATATATATTTTTGTATTATTTCGCCTCGTTTATAAACCTCGTGTATCGTTTTCAAACTAATAAATAATATAGTTATTTATATTATTTACCCATGTTTATATACTTGAATAAAAAAATAATAATATATTTATTATTTTCGCCACGATATTTATTAAATGTGAAAAACTTAAAATAATATATTAAGTTATATTATTTTCTTAAGCCATTATTATAGGCACAAACGTACGAATTTATTTGTTTATTTAATATTATTCGTATTAGAGGCATTCGACGCATAACGTATTAATCTTAATTATTATATTGAGAAATCTATATTCCCGTAGACACGTTCGTCTACTCACAAATCCTTAGAAAGCATTAAGACGTTCTAATCTTTCTGTGTCGTTGCCACAAACTCTTACGTGTTCCTAATTATCACATCTTATTCTAGGGCATTCATAGGTTGTCTGCGTGCAATCCATTTGCGGTTAGTGTTGCATCCTTGTGTGGTGCTAATTACTACGCTCTGCTCAGACTCAGGTGAGTTTCACGGCCCCTTTTTACTTGTTTTACTATTGGGGGAGAAACATGCTTACACACAAACATATTTTACTTGTTTTCCTGTTGAGAAGAAACAAACATGAACACCAACTATCATACTTTTACTTGTTTTCCCCGTGGGGGAGAAACAGGTACGCAGACAAACATTATGTTAAATGTTTTTCCCGTTGGGGGAGAAAACATGACACAACTATTTTAGATTATTGTAATTCATATGTTATTACTGTTGAGAATAAGCGTGACACATTATCACAGAAATTCCTCATCATACATCGAACCGTTAATATGGATCTTAGCAAGGTAATGTTTAGTAGTACTACTGGGTTTGACAAATCCCACCCGCGTTAGTCGCGCTAACTCGATTGGAGATCGAACGGGTGAAATGTTAGCCTACTCACATTTGCCAGAGTTAATAGACCTGGCAGGAGGCAAATATACAAACAGTCAGCTTCGGTTGCGAGCGCTTTAGTAAGACATGAACATAGGCTAGCTACCTATAGATATGCATATTGAATGTACATAATCTGGCAAACACTCTCTTATTACAAACTTGAAACCTGTGAACTCACCAACCTCGTGTTGACACTTTTTCTTACATGTTTCTCAGGTCGCTTTGGCACAGGTTGCACACCTAGGACATGCATGGAGTCCTACTGTCATAGCATTCTCATGCAAACATTTAAAACAATCCATTTGTTTTATTAAGCTTAATTTAGGCGCGTTTGTTTTGCGCATTTCTTTCTAGTTTAAAACGCTTCCACATTAACTCTGAACTTTTATAATATTTCAATTTGAGTCCCATATAGTGCCGTTTGATGTAACTAATGACTGAGATCCTGGTGTGTCACCTTCCAAACGGTAAAACTCCGTTAGTGGAATTTGGGGGTGTGACAGACGCCTGAATAATCCTCGTAAGCTCTGAATAAATGGCTGAGCCGCGACCTCCTCCTCGGTGTACCACCCCGTGGCAACCGCAAACTGCGGGACCGATGACTCGTAAACCTGTCGGCCCAAAGAAAATGAATCTACAGTTCGCTCATCGAACTGGCCTGCGACATACCGGAACGTGGAATGAAACTCAACGGTGAGCTCCTGGTACTGTGTGGCGTCACAGGCCAAAGCCGCGATCCATCTATCCCCTAGCAGGTCATTTAGTCTCTCCATCTGCCCTATCTCCTTGATAAACGGCCACTCGATGGTGCAATGATGATATAAGTCCATGTCAACGAAACACTCTAGCCGCACCGACTCGTCCGTCATAAGCTCGAAACGTAAGAGGGTGTGGTGGCTGAGAACCCGAGCATCCAACGGTACTTGTTGTGCATCGGCAGCTGGTCTGGCCTCGGGAGTTGCGTACCGAATGACCCTGGGAGGTCGACGGTACGGGCGCGGCTCCTCTGGCTCTCCTCTGGGGCGGGGCACTAGCCCATGCCTGCGCTTAACCCCACCGGCCGCGCTGAACGACTGTCCTGGATCAAACATTCCTGCAACCAAAGAGTTAGTACAACAAAAATATATAATAACAAGAAAAGACCAGGCTGGGCGACCGTATATCATTTCATACGCAGTCGTCTGACCTGTGATTATACAAATAAGACGCTACAAAATTTTAAAAAAAAATTGAAAATTTCGGGATACCCTTTTGTATATTTAGGGGATAGATGGACCGCGGAGATTGAGTATACAAAAAGACCTGTGAGTATGCAAAAAGACCGGCTGGACAACCTCGCCCGAATGGAGATTGAGTACGGGCGAGGCAGTCTAAACCTGTAAGAAAATTATAGGGTATCTCAGAACACAATTTACAAGTTATTATCAAGCTGCAATTTACTCACTAGCACTACCAACGATTCAATTTACAATTGATTTATTCATGAAGCACACACAAAGGGGGTTTAATATAGCATACTCGACTCAAATATCCCACTAATTGCACATATCAACTTAAATAGCTTAATAACCCATATGATTAGCCTCATGATAACATACCGACTCGAGATGCTCTACAAACTTACATCAATCTACCTAAACGACTCAATATACCTAACCGACAACTTAAACTAACTCCAGATACAGAAAATAACAGGGGTACATACCTTAATGATGAATGACAGAAAACCCGAAAGTGAAAATTGACTCAACCCCTGGTCGTGTACCCTGTTGTGGTGGTAGACTCCGGCGATGGTAACAGGAGGGTGATACGGTGGAAATGCTATGGTGATGTGTCAGGAGGTGATTGGTGTTGGCAGTGGTGGGAGTCGGGTGGTGGGTGGTGTAAATTGGTAGGTGGTAGTGGTCGGAGGATGACGGCGACAGGCGGCGATGGTGGTTGGTGGTGATGGACGGTGTAGGTGAGGGACGAAGGTAGGTGATTGGGGAGATGGTGGTCGGCGGTGATGGCAGGATGGTGGTTGTGTTTAGTGGAAGATGACCGACGGTGGTGGTTGGGAGTGGTAGTGTTTGGAAAATGGTGGAGACGACGGCGATGGTGGTTAGTTGCAGGTGGTGGTTGATGATGATAGTTATGAAGACGGCTCACATTTGGGGGTTTTATTTTTTTCTGATTTTTAAACGTTCTCGCGTACCGCGAGGTGTGAACATGCCCCCCACGCATAGCGCGTGGGTTGCTGATCCGGGTGCGTCTCTTGGTTTTCTCGCGTACCGCGAGAGACCTAAGCATGTCTGTCGCGTACTACGAGGGACTTAAAAAGTTTTTTTTTCCATTTGGATCCCGCGTACCGCTAGAGAACACACATAACGCCTCGCGTACCGCGAGGAGCCCTCATTCACAGAAAGATAATTCGTTTTTTATACTTAGAAAAATTTTCACCATTTAAGAAGTTTTTTTCACTTTGTTTTCTAAACTTGTTCCAGCCTTAGAATTTGGACAAACATACCTGGAACCTTTTTTTTATGGTTTTCCTTCGCCATTTTGGCCACAATTCCCTGAAACACACGAAAACACAAGAACACAAACCGAAAAATATTCAAAACTAGACGAAAATGAAGACAAAGAATTGTAAAAACTCTACACTCGGGCTTTCTCCCGAGGCTTCACACTCTCTTAACTTTAGTCTCCCGGCTTGTCGAGGAGAATCTCACCCCCCCCCCCCCTGAACATTCTCAATCGGTCCTCCGATGTAATGCTTCAGTCTATGACCGTTTACCTTCCATGAGCTACCCTCACCGTCATGTAACTCCACTATACCGTATGGAAATGCCTCTTTTACCGTGTACGGTCCTGTTCACCTAGACTTAAGCTTTCCTAGGAATAGTTTTAACCTAGAATTATATACCAAGACCTTATCCCCACACATGAATTCTTTCACCCCTCTCAATTGACGATCATGCAACGCCTTTGTATGCTCTTTGTAACTCCAAGAACGTGCATATGCCTTGTCACGCAATTCATCCAACTCATGTAACTGGAGAAACTGGTGTTGTGCTGCTTTAGGCAAGTCAAGGTTGACTGCCTTTAAGGCCCAATATGCCTTGTGTTCTAGCTCTACCGGTAGATGACACGCTTTGCCATAGATCATCCTAAAAGGTGTGGTCCCTATAGGTGATTTAAAAGAAGTTCTAAAGGCCCAAAGTGCATCATCTAACTTGTCGGACAAATCCTTCCTATTCTTTCCGACAGTTTTTTCCAAGATTCTTTTCACTCCCATATTTGCATTTTCTACTTGCCCACTAGTTTGTGGATGATAGGCAGCCGATGGGTGACCCCATAGCGTGACAACACCTTCTCCATCTGGGCATTGCAGAAATACGTGCCCCTATCACTAATCAGGGCCCTAGGAGTACCAAACCTACTAAACAACTTCTTTGGAAATCCCACCACTACTCAGGCATCATTTGCGGGCAAGGCTGAAGCCTCGACCCACTTAGAAACATAGTCAATCGCCACAAGAATGTACCGGTTCCCTCGGGATGTAGGGAATGGACCCATGAAATTAATGCCCCAAATATCAAATACTTCAACAACCTAGATCGGTTTCTGAGGCATCTCATTCCGGGATGAGATATTATCGGAGCGTTGACAAGCATCACACCGTTTACCAACTTATAAGCATCCTTAAACACTGTCGGCCAATAGAAACCAGAGTCAAACACTTTTTTGGCGGTGTAGGATGGTCCGTTGTGACCTCCCGTTAAGCCTTTGCGACAATGCTTAAGGATCTCAACACCTTCTTCCTTGCTCACACATCTCCACAACACTCTATCAGCTCCCACATGAAACAAATGTGGAGCATCCCAAATGTAGTGGTTGGCATCGGCAAAGAATTTACGCCTCTGTTGGGATGTCATGCCCTTAACCACTACACCGTTAGCCAAGTAGTTTGCTAAGTCAGAAAACCATGGCAAACCTTGCGCCTTGGCACTTATGTAAAACACCAGCTTTATGGTCGGTCCCAACTTCGCCATCATCAATGACTCATAGGGAAATGTGTCCCCTATGGCCTCCTCCCGGATCTCTTCCCTCCTGGGATCCTCCAACCTCGACAAATGGTCAGCTGCTACATTCTCTGCTCCCTTCTTGTCTTTAATTTCAATATCAAACTCAGAAAGCAAGAGAATCCATCGAATCAATCCAGGTTTGGCATCTTTCTTCGCGAACAGATATCGCAATGCCGCATGATCCGTGTAAACGATGGTCTTAGCAAGCACTAAATAGGAACGGAATTTATCGAAAGCAAACACCACCGCTAACAACTCCTTATCGGTAGTTGTGTAATTCTCTTGAGCATCGTTAAGAATTTTACTTGCGTAATAGATCGGGTGGAAATGCTTCTCTCTCCTTTGACCTAGAACAGCCCCGACTGCGAAATCACTGGCATCACACATGAGCTCAAAAGGCAAGCTCCAGTCGGGGGCTATCAATATGGGAGCACAGACTAACTGCTCCTTCAAGAACTCAAACGCCTTAAGACAATCGGCGTCAAACTCAAACTGGACGTCCTTCTCAAGAAGACGGGTCATGGGTCAGGTGATCTTTGAAAAATCTTTAATGAAACGCCTATAGAACCCTGCATGACCTAAGAAACTACGAACAGATTTGACACTGGTCGGCAGTGGAAGTATACTAATGGTATCAATCTTAGCTCTATCCACTTCAATACCGGCACGTGAAACTTTATGCCCTAACATGATCCCCTCAGTCACCATGAAGTGACACTTCTCCCAATTAAGCATCAACTTCGTATCTATGCACCTCTTCATCATCTTCTCTAAATTAAGCAAACAATGATCGAACGAACTCCTGAATGCAGAAAAATCATCCATGAACACCTCCATAGAATTCTCGATCATGTCCTGAAAGATAGCCACCATGCACCTCTGAAAGGTGGCCGGAGCATTACACAACCCGAATGGCATACGCCGGTACGTGAAGGTACTGTACGGGCATGTAAAAGTGGTCTTCTGCTATCCTCCAGTGCAATGGGGATCTGGAAATAACCCGAGAAGCCATCAAGGAAACAGTAGAACTGCTGCCCCGATAAGCGCTCCAACATCTGATCAATGAAAGGAAGGGGGAAGTGGTCCTTCCTAGTGGCATCATTCAGTCGCCTATAGTCAATGCAAACTATCCAATCGGTGACTGTCCTCGTAGGGATCAACTCATCTTTATCATTCTTCACAACTGTCATCCCACCCTTCTTCGGGACGACCTGAGTAGGGCTAACCCATGCTGAATCAGAAATAGGATAAATTAAGCCAGCATCTAGGAGTTTAAGAACCTCCTTCTTCACAACCTCAGGCATGTTGGGGTTAAGCCTCCTTTGAGGTTGCACAACAGGCTTGTGCTCTTCCTCCATCAAGATCCTATGCATGCAGAAAGTAGGGCTTATGCCCTTTTATATCTGTGAGCTTCCAAGCAATGGCTTGTTTGTTAGCCTTTAGAACCTCAATCAATCTCACCTCCTCCTCCTCCGTTAGTGCAGCAGAAATCACGACGGGTAAAAGGGCCACACCATCCAAGAATGCATACTCTAAATGGGAAGGTAGCTCTTTGATGGGTGGTGGTGCCTCAACCGAGGGCTTTTTCTCCTCCTCGATGACCTCAGCAACCTCAAATACCTATAGGTACTCAGGAGGTGTACAAGTCGGGTGGCTCGGACCTTGCTCGGGAAGAGCATCAGTCTCAACCTCTTGGTCCTCCTCACCCAGGTGTTGTGTGTTAAGCAAATCAGCGCCACACACGTAGTCAAGATAACGATCCATGTGAGATATGAAAGTGTCTAGAAAGAACACGGAATCGTCCTGACCACTAGAATTCTTCATCGATTTCATTACATCAAAGGTGACATTCTCATCCCCTACACGAAGTGTGATCTTACTTTCGAAGACATCAATCAATGCCTTGGCGGTGCGCAAGAAGGGGCGTCCCAAAATGATTTGAACTCTATCATCAACCTCCATATCAAGAATGACAAAGTCTGTGGGGAATACAAACTTATCAACCTTCACCAACAGATTCTCCACTATTCCCCGTGGATATTTGACCGAACGGTCAGCTAAAGATATGCTGAAGCGCGTAGGGGCCGGATCTCTAATGTGACAATCCGGACTTTTCAGTTAGTTCCGTTAGCAATCCCGTTAAATATTCTATTAAATCCTAACCCGGTTAACCCAATATTAAATCCTAGGGACTATTTCTGTCAATTTCCAAACTCAAACTACAAGGACTGGTTGTGTAATTAGTCAAAACCCATTATGTTGATCTCTGAAAGTCAAAATTGAATGAACCGAGTTCCTATTGACTTTTGAAAGTCAAATAGACTTGTTCTTAACCCAAATTCAAACCTTAAGGACTAAATACGTCAATTACTAAACTTATATGCATGAAATCAGAGGGACTAGATCTGTAATTAACCTATTTTTTATTTCATTGAATTTGGAAAGTCAACCCGTTTATTCTTGATTCCAATTCGCAGATTCTAACTGAATTTCGTTCGAATTGTAACGGCTGTTACACGAACATGATCATTACACTTATCATTAAGCCATCAAACATCGCAATTACGAGCAATCAATCCCGATTATGAATGATCATGTCATAACCGTCGACCATCATATCATACCCATCGAATTAGACAAGTTTTTGTAACATACTCGCAAACTGATCATCTGTATACGATAAACGAACCCCTAAGAAGTCTCTGCACACACCACTTTGATCGGAATTACAACAGAAGTCTCCATGGATTGAACCATTCACAGCCGATACCTGTGTTGGTCGAACACCATCAATCCACACTCCATTCTGGTAATTGACCCTACCTCTAGCTTCGTTTCAACATCTAGAACCAAAGCCCTATGTTAATTGGGGCTTTCATTATCGAATCTTGCATAAACCAAATCCTAGGGTTCATGTGAAACCGTTTTAATCGAACTATACCTTTGACTCTGTTTAAATCCAATTAGTTCACACCAGTAGACTCGTAATCATCTACTGAATAAAAACCCTCTATCAATTTGAACACATATCATCGAATTGATTATGATCCGGTAACTAGGGTTTATTCGAAAACTAAATTGGGGGTTTTGATCTTAAACTCGTTTTCAATCAAATTAAACTATAGGGTTAGTCTCACGATCACCCACCTAGTAAAAGCCCTATGGTTTTGATAACTCTCATAATCTAAATCATTCGAATCGATTTTGTGTTCATAACCTAGGGTTCTAATGTTCGAACATGAAATTAACGGTCTTAAACTCAACGATTTTTACAATTGATCACACCTACTGACTCGTAATCGACTGGTGAACAAAAGCCCCATGAATCCTTGTCCTGTCACGATCGAATGGAGGGGTTTCGGGACTGGATTCGATCATAGGGGTATTTGGGAGGGAAGTCACATGAATCTGTTTGATAAAAGCAATCCGATCCGGTTTTAATTGCGATTCCCTAGCGGGCTGTGATGGTTAAAGCATTGGACTATTGGGGAGGAGACCCGGGTTCGAGTCTCCTCACCCCCATTTCGTTTTTAAATCGATTTTCAAACATTATTTTATTATAAAAACTACCCCACTATTATTATATTAATATATAAATGTGTTTTAACCCCGGAAACCACCCATAGGCTCGGGTTTGGTTTGTAACTCATATTTGTTGAAAATACCCACTTTTAATTATAATATATTTATATTATTTTCAAACCACGACTTCGTATAAAATAATATATTTATATTATTTTCGTCTCGTGACTCCTATTAAAAAGAATAATATATATTTATATTATTTCGCCTCGTTTATAAATCTCGTGTAATGTTTCAAACCAATTGATAATATAATTATTTATATTATTTACTCACGTATTATATCATCGAATAAAATTAACATATTTATTATTTTTGTCACGTAAATGATTATCGTATATTTCCTAAGAGTTCAAAATAATATATTAATTGTATTATTTTCCTAGCCATCATTTTAATGGTACAAACGTACAAATATATTTATATATTAATATTATTCGTAATTAGAGACGTTCGACACGTAACGTAATTATCTTAATAATTAAATTAAGAAACTCTTATTCCCGTGGACACGTTCGTCTACTCATTGACCCTTGGAATGTCTTAAGACATTCAAATCTTCCGTGTCGTCGTCACAAAACCCCATTGTATCCCTAACTATTATGCTTATAATTTTAGGGCATACGTAAGCAGTTCATAGGCAAACTCTTGTGTTTCCTACTTGCATCCTTGTGTGGTGCTATCTACAACTCGTACACAACCCAGGTGAGTTTCACGGCCCCTTTTTACTTGTTTTACTATTGGGGGAGAAACATGCTTACACACAAACATATTTTACTTGTTTTCCTGTTGAGGAGAAACAAACATGTACACAAACTATCATACTTTTACTTGTTTTCCCCATGGGGGAGAAACAGGTACGCAAACAAACATTATGTTACATGTTTTTCCCGTTGGGGGGAGAAAACATGACACGAATATTTTAGATTATTGTAATTCATATGTTATTACTGTTGAGGATAAGCGTGACACACTATCACAGAAAGTCCTCATCATACATCGAACCGTTAATATGGATCTTAGCGAGGTAATGTTTAGTAGTACTACTGGGTTTGACAAGCCCCACCCGCGTTAGTCGCGCTAACTCGATTGAAGGTCGAACGGGTGAAATGTTAGCCTACTCACATTTGCCAGAGTTGATAGACCTGGCAGGAGGCATATAAACATAAACAGTCAGCTTCGGTTGCGAGCGCTTTAGTAAGACATGAACACAGGCTGGCTACCTATAGATATGCATATTGAATGTACATAATCTGGCAAACACTATCTTATTGTAAACTTGAAACCTGTGAACTCACCAACCTCGTGTTGACACTTTTTCTTACATGTTTCTCATGTCGCTTTGGCACAGGTTACGCACTTAGGACATGCATGGAGTCCTACTGTCATATCATTCATTTCAAATATTTTAAACAGTTTATTTAATTACTTTAATTGACGCTCGTTGCGTGTAATTTTTTTTTACTTCATTTTAACGTTTACGCTTCCGCATTAACTCTGAACTTTTATGTTATGACATTTCAAGTCCCATTTAGTGTCGTTTGATGTAACTAATGACTGAGATCCTGGTGTGTCACCTTCCAAACGGTAAAACTCCGTTAGTGGAATTTGGGGGTGTGACATCTAAGGCCTAGCTTCTCGAAAAGAGAGTATGGCATTAGGTTGATGCTAGCACCGAGATCGGCTAACGCGTGGTGCAGAGTCGAGCTACCAAACAAACACGGGATTGTGAAGACACCCGGATCTGCTAATTTCTCCGGTAGCTTTTTCTGGACCACCGCAGAACATCTTTCATTCAGAGTGACTGTCGAAAGGTCCTCCAGCTTCTTCTTATTGGACAGAAGATCCTTAAGGAATTTAGCATATTTAGGCATATGCTGGAGGGCTTCGACAAACGAAAGATTTATTTTGAGCTGCTTAAACATCTCCAGAAAGTGTCCATAATCCTTAACATATTTCTATTGCATCAGGCGAGCAGGATATGGAACACGACTTAGGTCAACATTAGGGGTCTTCTTCTTCCCCTCATTCTCATCTTTCTCAGCGGGAGACTCACCTTTGGGCACGGTACTTGCTGGGACTTGCCTCTCGTGTGCCCCTTCAGGTGTCTCCATCTCTATCTCCTCATCAACCGGCTCATCATCATCAGTTGCTGGTGTCTGCTCACTCTCTATACCCTTACCACTGCGCGTGGTTACAACCTTCAAGGAGGCTTTAGGGTTAGTCTCAGTACTATCCGAAAAGGAACCTCCAGATCTGTCAGTCAACTGGCGTGCAATGTCTCCCACTGTACGCTATAAATCTAAGAATGTAGATTGCTGACTCCTTAGTAGTGTGTCATGCTCCTTCAACTTACCCTGAGTCTCCTGGTCTGTCCTCACCAACTGAGCAAGCAACTGGGTCTGGTTAATCAGCATCTCCTTGATCTCTTTCTCTCCATAACTACTACCAGACTGCTGTCCTCCTTCTCTATCTCCACCATATGGATTTTGACGGGGTTGAAACCTAGGTGGGTTTCTGTCAGATCTCCAAATGAAGTTAGGGTGGTTTCTCCATCTAGAGTTAAACAGAGGGGGTTTTTGGTTCCCCAAGAAGTCCACCTGTTCCTGTTGAACGACAGGGCAATCGATGGTGTCATGGCCTCCTCTACACACCTCACACTTCATAGCACTCATCTTCAACTCCTTAATCTTCTTTGCCATAGCTGCAAGTGCAGCAGCCATGCTAGTATCAGTGTTGACCTGATGAACACCTCTAGTGGCAGAAGTAGGTGTCCTAGCATTAGGAATGGAATTCCTAGTAGAAGGCTGCTGTTTCTCAGCTTGGGAAAAGCTCTCAAACATCTCCTCACACTCCTCCGACTTCTTCTTCTCCATGATGTGACCTCCTGCAGCAGTATTGAACATCTGTTGTTTCTCAAATGTTAGACCATTATAGAACTTTTCAACCAATGCCCAATCAGAAAGGTCGTGTTTAGGACACTTACTAAGCAGAGTATTGAACCTTTCCCAATCCATGTAGTAAGGCTCTTCGGGATCCATACGGAATGAGTGGATTTGATCCCTCAGACGGGCGGCCTTAGATGGTGGATAATACTTCTTTAGGAATTTGGCCTTCAGATCCTCCCACGTGGTAATGGAACCCTGGGGCAGGGTATCCAACCAAGTGGTAGAGCGACCAGAGAGAGTGAAAGGGAAAAGACGCAACAGGATGGCGTCATCAGTAGCACCAGTAATGCGAAAGGTGTCGCAAACACGCGCAAAACGGGATAGGTGTCCTGGCGCATCCTCGTCCTCGAGTCCGTGGAACTGAGTAGAGTTACTGATAGTGGTTGTCACATGAGATGGTATCTGCCAGTTATTAGCATTAGGCACAGCAGGACGGGTGATAGAGGACCGAGCACCCATGAAACCATCACATGCTCTCTAGTGAACAGTACGTCTAGCAGGGGGGTTAGCTTCACCCATGTCAGCAATAGGAATAGGAATGCGTACCTTTCTCTCGACTAGCTCACACAAACGCTCACGAAACTTCCGACTGCGCTCGTGAAGTTCCCGCTCTGGCTCTGAATAGGCTTCAAAGTCAGGTGATCCCTACGAACGAGTACGTTGCATACACTGGACAGAAAACAAAGAAGAAAACAGAAGAAACTAAGAACACAAGAAAGACTCAAACTATGACACACAAGTAGCACTCAAGACACAAATAGAAAAATAAACAAACTAAGGAAATAAACTAAAAACAAAAGAGAAAATAAAACAAATAACCAAACAAGAACTAATCAAAGCTAATTTTGATATTGCCAAGTATCCCCGACAAACTTTATGTCGGTCAAACGGTCTATTAAATTAAACACAACCTAACCTAGACTCTCTAGTTAAACTCTAGACAAACCTACTAAACTAGACCACAAAGACAGGCAAGTGTACCTATCAATTGTAACATAGCTAAAGGAAGTCCGGATATCAAACCCACGAGACACTGACTATAACACTAACTAGACTCTGACTAAGACTTAACTGGTTTATTTGATTGGGGGGGAATTCTATGAACTAAAGTTAACTACTAAACTTAAGTGAACTGACTGAGTAATACTACCAAGATGACTAACCAACAAGACAAAGACTCAAAAGACAGCTCACCTCTCGGTCTTACTATCTCAATACATAAAAGTTGCAAGGAGCAATATGAATTCAACCTGTTTAACACGAATTAACAATGACACTAGCACCCTAAGGAAACGTCCTCTCAGACTGTTCAATCTAAGAAACCCTAGAACCGAAGACTAACCGATTACCTATCACTTTTCAGGTTTTTAGATAAGAAGAACACATGATTTATTAAGTTGTTGATTGATAATCCTATGGTTACTACGTCCAGCAAACCACACACGAATCACAAACACAAAGTAGGCGATCTAATACACATCTATTTATGAAAGACATTCACCAAGACATGTATGGAACAATTCAACCAATCAAAGATCAAAATCAAGCATGCATATTCATTAAACAATCAAACTCAGATCTGGTCTAAAGCATAAAATCCAAAACGAATACCATAAACCAATAAAAATCCAAACTTTAGCAAACAATCATCATTAACCTAGGTAGATCTATGGTCTTAGCCAAGAAACATGGTAAAAACAAAAGATTCAAAGTTAAACACAACAAACATAAGGTCCAAAAACAAATCAAAACGAATATTAATGATCAATCATGACCGAACGATTTATTGTCTAACCCGATTCAACGCAATACTTCAACTTCTTGATCCAAAGCCTTTTCCTTTGCTCAAATTCGCCCAAAGACTCTCCCTTGACGGCAATTTGTGTAAAAATCCAGAACATAATCGTTTAAATTGCAAAAACCTAAAAATTAGGTTTTTTTTTTCGGATTTTCGACCCTCTCGCGTACCGCGAGGGACAAACTAGTCGGGGCCTCTCCTGGATTCCCTCGCGTACCGCGAGAGGCTTTGTGGATCTTCCCGCGTACCGCGGGAGGCTAACTTTCACAGAAAATTGATTTTTTCTCTTTTTCGTTCCGCTCTTTTCTCGTGTGCTTGATTTCTCAGGTTTTTAGCGTCATTTTCCGCTTCTTTTGCACAATCTAACGTGCAATCGTGACCCAGACTCAGTATGAACTAAAAACTACACGAAACGAGTACAAAACTATACAATTTCGCACAATTACACTAGGATAAACGTATGTGTTTTGCAACATCACTAATCCTTGACCTTTGCTTGAGATCTTTAGCTTTGTTTTCAGCCTCTTCCATAATACCCATCTTGCATTCAGATCTAGTCCAAACCTCCTCTTCAGTTAAACTTCTGGTTTCCATAATCACATCCAATTCTTTCATCTCTTTAATCATATTCTCTACCAATTCTCCTTCCTTTTCTTCCATCTCTTTAATCATATTCTCTATCAAGTCTTCCATCTCTTTAATCATATTCTCTACTAGTTGCCCTGCAACACATCACTAATCCTTGACCTTTGCTCGTTGTCATGCTTATATTGTATGTTTACTTTTACAAGCTTCAACTCAACTTGGACTTGGTTTGACGCACATATATATATTCATCGTAATATATAATAATATTTATTATACGATTATATATTATAGTATATAAATACTATTGTCTTTATAAATAATAGTCTAGTGAGTCTAATGCGTGGCATGGTTTTTGGAGCTAATGGTCTTTTTAGAAGCAGACTCTTTATCCTCTGGGATAAATGTATGGTTTGCATACATCTCACCCTCCCCAGACCGTATCAATAGCATGCCGAGGTACGCAGGGCAATAAGGGCAAGGTTGCGGGAATAGTTTCAGAACTAGGCGAGATTCATTTCGTATTTATGGGATTTTACAAAGTATGATTATTTTATTTATTGAGACTAATAAGTACAGTATACGAAGATCGAGCTCATTTAAGCCCTTTTAATTTAAGTTTTTAATGTGCAGATCCCAGTCAGAAACAACTCGATTCTTTTACACCTTGTGAGATGTCAAGTAGCTAATGGTCTATTTGGTTCATTACATCCCTACAAATTATAATCTTTTCTATGAAGTTATAGAAAAGTCAATGGTTCTAAGCAGAGTTATTCATGTTCAAAACCATGAAACCATCAAAATCGGTTATTAAATTGGTTTTGTGGTCGGTTTTTTTTTTAAATTGGCTAGTCGGATTAAAAATTTACAAACCATACCAATCAGTTCGACTTACAGTTGAGATAAAAAAAACGACCACGAAAATTATGCCTATGTTATTTTCTTATCGTTGCTCGCCACATTTTTTCTTTAAGTTGCCATTATCATTCAAGAATTTACGTTCTCCATTTAGCAACATGTTTGGAGTGTGAAGCGGTAAATTTTATTTTGCCGGTGAACACATACAGGCTCTACTCTACACCTACTTTACTCCTAAAATTATCACACATACACTTCCTATTGAAACCACAACCATTTAGTTGGGGACTTCATCACTTTACTATTTGGTTGAATAGTACACTACTTTACCATCAGGATTACATTTTTTTTACTAATATAAGACGTCCCTATCAATATTTCTATAAATGCTCAATTTATGAAGGGCTCCATATAGTATTAAGTTTGTTTGCAAGCTTAACAACATATTTATAAAATTTTGTTTTACGTGAAACTAAAGCGAAACCAAATTGATCATGTGTTTGATTTGAATCCTTTTTTATTTTGTATAAGTTTGGTTTGGTTTGGTTTTGAGAGTTTATAGCTTGGTGAGTTTAAAACCGTTACTAATAGCTTGGTTCATGATTTATCATAAAAACCATCAAAATCAAACAATAAATAATGTTTTATGTATTGATGATTTAGTTATATTTTTTTAGAATGTGTTAATGAACAAAATCATAAAATTGAGAGAAAGAAACCATGGAAGTGAGTTAAACTTATCAAAATTCTTCCAAAGTATGTATTAATGTATACAAAACATTGTAATCATTTACTTTTCTTGGGATATATTTACTCCATGTAACATCCTAAAACATCTACATCTTGTATTTTTTTCATTAGAGTTATTACATTGTCTATATTTGGGAAGGGAAATGGAAGCGTTCATTCGGGATCATAAGTTATTTTATGTTATGTTTGGCAATACCTTTATAGGGGCATTTGTGGTTAACCAACGGTTGTACAACTGGTTATGTGTGATAAAGAATGACGACAGTCATTCATAGGGTAAACGTAACCCCAAGTGTGTTTTGTCTACCAAGCGATAACGAGTCGTAGGAGAGACCGTTAGTAGTTTTAACCTAGTGGTAACGAGCCATAGGATACACTGTGAGTACTTCATGGTCTAAGAGACATGAAGGATAATACCTTTTGGAGTTGACAGTTAAGGTAAAGTTACAGAATAGACAAATAATGTATGACTTGAAAGTGAAATTTATGAAAGTTATGTCTTTACCGACTTTTGATGTATGTGTATGTTTAAGTCCTACTTCTTTTGTTAAAATGTATGTTTTAGGTAAAGCTAGAACTCACTCAACGTAACTAACTTTTGTATAAGTGTAGGTTAGAAGGTAGTTTGTGGATGCTTGACTTGCAGCGAAGAGTTATCCGATTGTTGAAGATATGGCATCCCGCTGTGTTTATGTTTGAACGTTTACTATGTTAATACAATGTTGTAATTTCCTTGGGACACGTTTATGGTTTGTAATGAAGTTCACTGCTGCTAAAAATGAAGTTTTATGTTTAAGAACTAAGTTTTGATGAATAAATCTAATGCGTGAGGTTCCCCGAGTTTGGGGCTTTACATTCTAAATATTGTTCCTCAACCCTTTCGAAAGCAACGAACTTTGAACACATTTCCTAACCGAAGAAACCGGCATATCATCTATGCTCCAGCACCGTGTATCTTGATTATTGAACAAACTAACTTGTTACAACACACCACACAAACTAACAAAAGAAGAAGCCCCCTCCACCATCAAAGGCCGCCTCCAAGCCCAAGAATCCATATCATTCCATGGCTAATTACTAACAACACAATATTTATCTGTCTCAAATGAGATAGGTTTGGTAATCTTAGTACCATACCTAATGATATTAGGAAATAGGTTCGGATAATGAGGAGAGTATCACTTAATCTCATGCTAGTTCAATACCCGTGAAAAACTTCAAAACTGATCCCATACCCGATTGCCTCATTACATATCCTAAATTTGCGGGTTTCCCATCGGGTTTCGAAAATGTTTTTTGTAGTCACCTCCTAGATAATCATTATTTTTATTGTTTTAAATATTTATAGTATGTTATCAAATTGTTATATGAAGTTGTATGTCAAGTCAGGTAATATATATCTTTAATTACTAAAATCATATTAAAAGATCATAGATAAATTTAATAATAAATGTTTTTGGTCAAACTAAATAAAGAAAAGAGACGAGACGAGACGAGACGAGAAGAGAAGAGTACGAGTAATTGACCAAGTCTTCCAAGATTGACATTAAAATAGTAATTTTAATCCCCATTTTCTTATCTTTTTCTTGTCCCGTAATAAAACCGTACACAACTACAATGGTACTTCTTAAGGTACACTTCAAATTAAACCAAATGAATCCCATAACCGTCTTTGTATACGTGAAAATTCTAAAACTAATCTAATACCTGAATACCGGTTCTAAGTTTTTCGAGTTTTACCATCATGTTTGCGTTTTTTGTTTTGTGATTCCTAGTACATCGGGTCTAACGGTTTCCATATAAACATTTACATTAAATCGTAAACAACCTAAAAAAAGTTTTCGAGGCTACTAATAATATTTTAATGTTTTGGGCTTATTACTAAAATTACATAGCATGTAACATATTATTTGTGAATATTTTCACCAATAGACCAAAGTTAAGTCAAGTCTTTTCCTTTTACTTGACCTCTCTGTCTTGCTTACAAAACATGATTTTATTTATAATAAATGAATTTAACTGTTTTCTTTATGTTTTTAGAATAAACTAATTATTGTAGCTTAGGGGTGTTAAAAGTCGGATATCCGAAAATTTTGGATAGTGAATTTCACTATTCGTATCCGAATCCGAAATTTCGGATTCTGATTCGGATAGTGAAACGGAAATATGGGTTTTTTTAACTTAAATATATTTTTTAAATTAAAACCAAAATGTATAATATATCTATACTACCTAATAAATAAAAATCTTAGTAGACACATGACATGATTCTAGGCCACCTTAACTTGTGTTTTTTCGTCTTTCTCTCCTATTAAATATATAAATTTATTTAGTTATTTTTATAATTTTTTGTTTTCCGCCTTTCTCTCCTATTAAATAATAATGATTTATATAAAATCTTTTTATAAATGGTTTTTATTTAAAAAACGTTAGGTTTGTTCATAAAAAAATTATAAATTGAACATTTCGTTCATTCTTTTTATACAATATTTTAAAAACTAACTATATAACGTTTCTAAATTTTTATTAAAAACTATATAATATGTTATAAATATATAATATGTAAATCCGTATTACTAAATATACATTACATTTATTCAACCTGTGTAATAAACGGGATTCTAATCTAGTATATACTAAATAAACATCATCTTTATGAAATAACTAAAAAAACACTAAAAACCCAATTTTTGAGTAATTTACAAAATTACGACGCAAATACGTTTTAGTTTAAAAAAAATAAGAAGGCTAAACACATAACATAAAAAGCCACACACGCACGCACACACACACACACACACACATATATATATATATATATTATTTATAACATTTTCTAGGAATCAATATATAAATTTGGCCAAAAAAATATAATTTTCGAAATTACGACACGAATACGTTTTATTTTTATTTTTTTTAAATAAGAGAACTAAACACATTATATAAAAACCATATATATATATATGTATATGATAAGAATGATATCTTAAATACATATATATATATATATATATATATATATATATATCTATACTATATAATAAATAAAGGTTTTTACATGCCACGTGTCGCCTCTACATTCATTCTCATTATTTTTTTCCCCATCTCTTTCTCTCTCTTATTAAATGCATCTTCATATTTTAGCAATAATATATATTTAAATAAAATACTAATTATATTAATAAAACACATTTATTTTAAATTATTCCTTGCAAAACTTTGAAATCTAATTATATAACTATTATTTTCAATCAAATAATAAATGAAAATTAAATTACATTAAATACTACTTAATGTATTTTCAAACCCGATTATATTTTAGTTTTTACATATTTTGAGTTTTGTTTTCTATCCTTAGTATATAATACATTTTTACACATGTAAAATATACATATAAAGATTTAAAATTTGTATTTATTGATATTTTTCACCCCATGTGTATACACAAGATCTAAACTAGTTATATAATAAATAAAGGTTTCTCATGGGACGTGTCACCTTCATATTCTTTCGCAACATTTTTTCTCAATCTCCCTATTATTAAATAAACATCTATCTTTTCCATAACAATATATTTTTAAATAAATTATTAATTATACTAATAAAACACGATTATTTTAAATTATCTATTATTGTAAGAAACTTTGAAATCTAATTAACTGGTTTATGTTTTCAATCAAATACCAAAGAAAAGTCAAATTACATTGAATATTAATTATTGTAATTTTTTATGTTTTTACTCCCTATATCGCTTTAATTACTCCATTTTATTCGTAAATCAAGTAAATTGAATTCAAAATATATGTTGAATTTTCTTTTACCAATAGCAAATCAAATAAACCAAGCTCAAAATATGTTGAATCTTTTCACATGTTTAGTGCGACAGATAAATTGACAGCATATTAGAAGAAGTTAATTTCAGTTATTTTTATAATTTTTTAGTGTTTATATGTTTTGATTTCTTGAGGGAAGAAGATATATATGGGAAAAATGAAGTTAATTAAGAAGAAAAACATGAAAAAATCAACAAACCGCACAAACACCACAGTGAGTTAAACTAAGTTTTTTTTTAATTTACTCTTCACCAATATTTTGTGTGAATGTTATTTTTTTTAGATTAACCCACTATTATTGTAACACCATGAATTTTTAAGAAACATTTTATTGTGCAATTTCGGAGGCGAAATTATTTTTAAGGGTGGTATATTGTAATAACCAGAAATTTCTAAAGTTTTATTTTAATATTTTAACTTTTTCAAAAATATATTAAACAAATGAATTACTATTTCCATTTACTAAAATCTGGATTTATTATTATTCAGTTTTAACTAATTAAAATGGATTTTTCAAATAAGATATCTATGGAAATTTAAAATGTGGTTTCAAAATTTAAATTAGAGTTTTACTCATTTACGTTTCCTAATAAATGCCATTTAATTTAAAAAGCAAATTAAAATTTAATTTTGGTAAATCAAATTACGTCTCTTTATTCTTTAGTAACCGACAATGAAATTAAAAAAACGTAAATAATTATAAATGTTATTAAAAGTTTATTATATATAATCATGGGAGCCATCTAAAATTATTGGTGAATAGGGTTTGAAACTTCTGTTTATCCGTCGTCTGAGCCATGATCCTACATGTTTTTTTCTTCGATTCTAAATCTACGCGTTTAAGGTACGGTTAACCTAGTATGATTATATTTACAGTACGGATTACTTTATTTTATTATTGATACTAGGTTAAATTCCCGTGTGTTACACATGTTAAATAAATACAATTATAATATTATATATTAAGTAATAAAAAAATTATTTTTTTAAAAACTCGTGTTTTTATACGGGTTGAATAACCCATGAAATACAATATAATCTGTTAACACATACACTCGTCAAAATATGTCAGAATATTTATTAACTAGGTTAGAATCCCGTGTATTACACGGGTTAAATAAATATGATGTTATATAATTAGTAAATAAAAAATTACGTTTTTAAAACACGGGTTGAATAAAATATAACGTAATCTTTTAACACATACACTCGTCAAAATATGTTTACTTTAACGTGACAGTTATAAATTATATTAAGTTAATTTTTAAAACAATTTTTTTAAGTTGGTATTAATTTTTTTTATATAATTGATAAATGGTAATCCATATTAAATTTATTTATTTAATGATATAATAACAATCCATAATTACATAAAAAGTATCCATAATTAGATTGATATTAAATATTTAAAAATATATTCTTTTAATATAATATTTAATAGAAGAGAGAGGCGGAAAAATTATGCTAAGAATGCACCAGAATGTGACACATGTCATATAATTTTACTTCTTTAATAAGTAGTATAGATGCAAAAATTAGTATTTTCTTTAAAAAAAAATATTATTAATAAAATATAAAGGTGTATTTAAAAAGAGAGATGTGTATTTAATGAAAATGTAGAGGTGTATTTAATAAGAGAGAGAGGCGAAAAAAAAATGATGAGAATGAATATAAAGATGACATGCGTCATTGAAAAACCTTTATTTATTATATAGTATAGATTATGAATTGATATGATGTATTAGATTAGTTTTGAATGCTATTATAATCAATACACTTTTGGACCCGTAACGGCTAGTTTTGATTTTTGTTATATGTTTTGATGAATATATATTTTATCGATCGTTTTATGTTTGGTCACTTGTTTTGAGGAATTCCTGATTCGTGTGTTTAGCCGTATTAATCGATCCTAAGGAAATGATACATCGTCTCAATATGTTTATATGTTATGTTATGTTTGGAGACTAATCCCAAAGTAATGATCCATTGTCTCGATAAGTATATGTGAACGAAAGTATGTCCGGAGACGTATGTATCAATCCTAGGAAAAAGATACCGTCTCAACCATGTTATTAGACACCTTCATTACTACGACGACTTTAGATAATATGTTATGAAAGTTACGAGGGACACAGTTATATGATTACGATATAAAAGTTTATATGTTTATAAGTTACAGTTTTATGTTTATGATTTTGTTATCCGCCCACTGAGTATAAATACTCAGACGTGCTTTTGTTTTATTGTTTTTGTGCACGTTAGGTTATCAAAATGACAGGGAATATAAAGTGGAAGAGTGGTTGAGTGTTTGAAAAGATTTACTTTATAAATGTAATGAAAAGATTTTCAATTGTGACACACTGAATTATCGAATTACTTAATATTGACACCCTAGGCAAATCCCACATCGACCGTGGACAGGAGAGATCCTTGGTTCATAAGTAAAAGTCCTGCCTTTTACATCAACAACGCGTTCTGGGGCTTAATGTAGTGGATGAGAGGAGAACTCCACAATTAAGCGTGCTCGGGTGGGAGTAATCCAGGGATGGGTGACCCCCGGGAAGTTTTCACCCGGGCAACCAAAAACAAATCTGTGAGCTCTCAGGGGGCAAAGCGGACAATATTGTTGGTACGAGAGGCCGGATGTTACAAATGGTATCAGAGCCACTCATGTGCCGTTCGGGATGGTGGGGCAAACCTTATCGAGGACGATGAGTCCCTAAGGGGGGGGGGGGAATTGTGACGCACTGAATTATCGAATTACTGAATATTGACACCTTAGGCAAATTCCATATCGACCGTGAACAGGAAAGATCCTTGGTTCATAAGTAAAGGTCCTGGCTCTTATATCAACAACGCGTTTTGGGGCTTAATGTAGTGGATGAGAGGAGAACTCCACAGTTAAGCGTGCTTGGGTAGAAGTAATCCAGGGATGGGTGACCTCTCTGGGAAGTTTTCACCCGGGCAACCAAAAACAAATCCGTGAGCTCTTAGGGGCAAAGCGGACAATATTGTTGGTAGGAGAGGCCGGATGTTACAATTATAATAAGGTTATATGGTTAAACAACATTAGGTTTTTAATCAACATGGTTTGTTTATAGAATAAGATAACAACATGGTGTGTTTAAAGCATAAATATAAACTTATTGCATAAGCATGTATTAAAAAAAACCATTATAAAAATTGTTGATAAAAAACATAAGTCTAAAATAATAAATCCTAATAGTACAAAATGCAAAACAAATTTAACAAACTTTGTTAAATATTTATTATTGGGGTATAAAATATTTTATATGCATAAAAGTCATGTTATTAAGAAAATAGTTACTCACCAACATGATTTACATCTATTTTTTTATGTTCGGTTATAACTAATCAGATTAAACAAGTTGTATAACAACACATATTGATTCAACAACATGATGTTTCTGATTTATTAATTATATCTCTTATTTATTGTCAAGCATTTGTATCTCATTGAAACGTAGTTAGTGAATCTGAAACATAGTTATTTGTGTAACAAACTTAGAAATTTCTTATTCCGAACGATTCAATTACACTGTCAGATCTTACTGTTAGATGTTATAATACACTGCTAATGTGTTTATCAAGGTTTTTAACAATTGATGATATGAAATGTGTGTTTTTAGAGATGTTGGATGATGAAATTATGCCGAATATATACACTTATAATTCAATGGTGAATGGGTATTGTAAAATGTAAATTGGGTTAAGTTTATGTAGCTTTTTTGTGGTTTTACAATGCCTAAAATCTGATGGAATTTGTTGATTTTTGCAGCTTTTTTTGTGGTTTTACAATGCCTAAAATCTGCTCATCGTATTCTTCTCAAATGTCTGCATATGGTAATGCAAGTATCAGGAACGGTGATGTGCAATTAGCAAGCTTTTTGGCCATTGATTTAATTGAAAACTTGAAATAATTGCTATGATAACCATATATGTATGCTCATAAATGTGTGATACGTATGAGCAATTTCTTAATTCAGGGGGTGTTTGGATGTGTATATTTAGTTGTAGATGAACATCTTTCCCGCTGGAGATACCTTCATTCCCAAAACTGTGGAATAGTGCTTATTCCAGACCTCTGAAACTGATACTGTGAGGCAAGTAAATTACTTTTTTGATTTACATAAATCGGACTATTTTTACTCTAACATGAATTTCTATAATTTTGTAGTTATTCTCAAAGAAGGGGGATTAATGTGCTTCCTGAGCTTAATGTTCCTGGACATGCTCGATCCTGGTAATCCTTATATTAAATATACTCGTCCTTATGTTCATTATGGTTTTATTTTGTGTTAATGGTAACGCATGTTTAACGTGCGACAAGGATTACAAATATGGTAAACGTGGCGTAAGGTCAAGGGAAGTTGGGAGGTGCGGATAAGTTATTTCGGGTTACTGGAGCAAAAAAGCATGTCATTAATAATTTAGCTGAATATAGTTTAGTTTTATAAACAACAAAACAGTTCTGGTTTGGAGCTTGAAAATAGACCTGGAAATTAAATCAAGTGAATGTATTCAGAATTAAAAAGGTGAATTTTCATAAATAAAATGTCAGATGAAGATAATGTATCTGTTCACATTTATAAATTAAAAAATCACCTAAAATTGAGCAGGTGTAAGTTCAAAAAATTTAAAAACTTTAAAATAATTATATAAAAGAAAATAGCATAACTGTTTAACTGGTTTTCCTACCTTAACTGTAATAGTTGGCAGGTGAAAATGTGGGTATAGGATGTTACAGTAACTACTACAGTGCATATTTATATAATTTACATATGTTCAATATGTTGAAACATTTTTGGTTTGACATGTTTTAATTTAATATTGTCTTCAAGTTGGTTCATTTACCTGATAGGATGTTATTGTTTACTGACGTATTCTCCATATTAAAAAAATATGTTAAAGCGTACCGGTCACCGGACGGGTATAAAACTAATATAATAATAAATTAATAGTTAAAAAAACGTAATAACCAGATACTCTGAAAAAAAAATTAGAAATTAAGGAATTAAAAAATAAAACCTAATTTGTTCCATTTTCTTCGATTGAAAAATAAAAACTTAATATGAAAGATACCAAACCAAACCAAACGTACCCAGTATAATCTCACACATAGCTAACGCTATTAGTAGGGTCTGGGGAGGGTGTGATGAGGGCAAACCTTAATATGAAAGACACGATAGATTTTTTTGAAGGGAAAATATTTCTTCAATTAAAAAAATAAAAACTTAATATGAATGATGCAATAGATTTTTTGAAAGGGGGATAATTTCGAAACTGAAGCATAATTTTAGGAATTACCGTATTATCATATAACAATATATACAGAAGTACAAAAAAACCCCTTATCTAAAAACTTTAAATGTTCATGTGACATGTATAATTGGCTCAAAATTGTTTTTAGGAAAAAACAATTTTGTATTTGTTCCTTCCTCTCTCTCCCTTTATATATATATATATATATATATATATATATATATATATATATATATATATATATATATAATATATATATATAAATATATATATGGAAGAATTCCAGAAAAAATCACATAGTTAGGTAAAAATCGAGAAAACCACTAATAAAATCAATTTTAACCAATCATATGATAATATTTATTTTTTGTTTTATTTTATTTTTATTTATTTATAAGTGTATCAATGTAATATTACACATTTTTATTACAAAATTATTTAAATATTGGCTTACGTATACGTAAATCATAGTGTTACGTATACGTAAATAGAAAACAAAAAAATTGCGGTTACGTATGCGTAACCCATAGTATTACACATTGTTTTACTGGTTTTCGTCTAACTTTGTGGTTTTCTCTTGATCCTTCCCCTATATATATATATATATATATATATATATATATATATATATATGTTTTAGTGGTTTTCGCCTAACTTTGTGGTTTTCTCTTGATCCTTCCCCTATATATGTGTGTGTGTGTATATATATATATACACACATATATATACACACACACATATATAGGGGAAGGATCAATAGAAAACCAAAAAGTTAGGCGAAAACCATTAAAACAATGTGTAATACTATGTGTTACGTATACGTAACCGTAATTTTTTTTGTTTTCTATTTACTATGGGTTACGTATACATAAGCCAATATTTAAATAATTTTTTTGTAAAAATGTGTAATATTACATTGATACTCTTAAAAGTAAATAAAAATAAAATAAAACAAAAAATAAATATTATCATATGATTGGTTAAAATTGGTTTTTTTAGTGGTTTTCTCGGTTTTCGCTTAACTATGTGGTTTTCTCTGGAACCCTCCCCTATATATATGTGTATATATATATGTATATATATATATACAAACCAATGAACAAACCCTCATACAAACTATTGGGTCTATAAACATGATAAATATACAATGTAGATTATGGCTTGACGCCAACACACCAATAGACTTAACAGCCTTAGTAGACACATGAGCAACCAAAAGTGTAATATCACATAGTTTAACTCATGAAAACTTTCATAAACCTCTTACATACATGTTAATGACAAGAACCGTAGAAAACAGATTAATAGACATAACACATTACCTAGAACCTGTAGGAATACAATTCCTAGACTTTGCAGGAAATTATAGTACAATATATGAAATTCCACAAATAAACATTAATCCCAACACATTAAATCCAGAGATTTTCTCCTAGGATTAAATTTCATACTAGGATTAAATGGAGCAATTACTATAACAAGAAACTTCATAATAATTAGTAAACATATTTACAGTTTCCCTACTTTAAGATATAAAAGCACAACTGAAATTTGCTCAAAAAAGAGGAAAAAAGGGAAATCTAGAATTCCTAAATAAAAATAGAAGAAAAACAATTGCTGAAAACGAATCTCTGCAACTCCTCACAAATTTTATAAATCACGAACTAGAAAAAGGACAAGATAAAACAAAAAGTATAAATTTTCCTGTGATTTTACACGTAGAACGACTAGGACTCATAGGAGAAAATATTCCAAATTCCAAAGTCAAGTATGTCTGTAAGTTTAAAATAAAAAATCCAGAAATTACCATAAGAAATATAAATATAGATTACAGTCCCCTAGACAAAGAAGAATTTAGAACACAAATACTCGAACTGACTAAACAAGGGTTAATCAGGAAATCCGAAAGTCCTCACAGATCAACAACTTTCATAGTAAAAAACCATAGTGAAATAAAAAGAGGAAAAACTAGGATCGTCTATAATTATAAAAGATTAAATGACAATACAGAAGACGATGGATATAATATACCTAATAAAGATAGTTTAATCCAACTAATACAGAATAACAAAATCTTTTCTAAATTTGATTTAAAATCAGGTCTTAATCAACTACATTTGGAAGAAGATTTTAAAAAATGGACAGCCTTCATATGTTCTGAAGGATTATATGAATGGAATGTTCTTAACTTTGGGCTAAAGAACGCTCCTTCAATTTTTCAAAGATTTATGGAAAGTATATTTCTTAAATACAAATTTTTCCTAGTTTATATTGATGATATACTAGTAGCAAGTAAGACAGTCCAAGAACACGAAACACATTTACAACAAGTATTTGAAGAAATAAAAAAGAATGGGATAGTAGTATCCAAGAAAAAGATGAAATTATTCAAAAGAAAAATCTCTTTCTTTGGATTAGAAATTGGTAATGGAAAGATCGAATTACAACAACATATTTCTTCAAAAATTCTAGACTTTCCAGAAAAACTCACAGTTTAAAACAGATACAAGCCTTTTTAGGACTGATAAATTATGCTCGAAAGTTTATCCCAAATCTTTCGAAATTAGTAGGTCCATTATACAGTAAGACCACTAAAAATGGACAGAGAAATTTCAATCAAGAAGATATTGTCTTGATGAAAAGAATAAAAGAAAGGGTTAAAGAAATCAAACCCTTAGAACTATCACTCGTAACAGATTACATAATTATAGAAGTTGATGGATGCAAAGAAGGATGGGGGGAGCAGTTCTCCTTTACAGACCAAACGTTCACAGTTATAAAAAAGAAGAAAAAAATATGTTCTTATCACAGTGGAAGTTTCAAAACTGGATCCACTTGGACCAGCTTAGATTTTGAAATACAAGCGTTGATCAACTCTTTAGAAAAATTTAAATTATTTTTACATAAAGATTTTACAGTCAGAACAGACTGTGAAGCCATAGTAAAATTTATAAAAACGATCAAAGCAAAAAGACTAATAGGACAAGATGGGTAAATCTACAAAATATAATACAGGTTAGTGGATACACTATACAATTTGAACATATTAAAGGAAAAGATAATGGGATAGCAGATTTGTTATTCCGAAATATTAACAAATTACTTTGTTAAGATGGATAGAAAACATAAAGGAAAGGAGAAGATGGTCATCAAGCCACTACAGTTTAAAAAGAGTTCTTCACCATTCGTCTAACGACGAAGAAACAGAGAAGCTATTAAGCCAATCCATCAGAGCTGAAAAAATACACAGTACTAGACAAACAGCTCTATCACAAAATACCCAAGTTTTACAAAGTACTAGACAGCTTCCTCTTTATTTCCTTAAAGTTACACAACCTTCTCAAATCCCACAAACTTCCCAAAGCCCAGATACATTTATCAAAAACATGGCCTACAAAAAACAAATCCATAAACAAGCCCAAAAACATACTCCCCCCCCCCCCCCCCCCCACAATCCTACCATCTCTTTTGGCTCTTATGCCCTATAAACCTGCCAAGACACACACATGAAGTTTCGTCCCAATAATGGGATGAAACTTATAGATAAAAAACAATGTCTACTGGATAATTTATGGCATATTCAAACTATGCCTCATGCATCTTCTTTTAAAGTCCAAGTTTTAAATGCGCTTATACACTTTAGCGAACACGGAGTTAAATGCCCTGAAAAACAAAACCAACCTCCGCCAAAGTTTACACATAATTTTTCGAGGCACAAAAATCAGATTTTTTAATAAATGGGAGACAGTTGCAAAGTATATACAGTGTCATAGCCCCATTTACAAACGTTATCACAGCTTCTCAGAAGCTCTAGAAACAGCCAGAAATCATTTTGGCATAGACAACTTTTTTATTGAACCAGAAGAAGTTCAAACCTTTTCACAGGTAATAAAGATGAGTCATGAACAGATTATAAAGACTCAAGAAGATACAATTGCAAATCTGCAAAGACAGCTTGTACAACAGGGAAAGAATACACAGTCTATACAAAGTCATATCGAAAGCAATATGCTAAAACAAAAGGTTGAAATCCTCGAAGCCAAAAATATGTTACTTTTACAAAGGCTTGAGAAAAAAGAAAACGGTTACAAAAGCTATGACTCTTTCAGAGTCAGAATGCTAGATACACCCTGAAAACCTGTCTTCAGACTGTGTTTGATCAGTTTCCAGAATTTGAACAGATCATTTCTTAAAAGATCAATACGGAATTCCTAATGGTGTTGTACAAGTTACAACTCAGACTCATGACTATTGCCTTAAATGAAGAAAAATACAAAGGGGTAAGAGTTGTTGAGAGAAAAGATGAAGACGAAGAGGGAACGTGCCTACTCCTCCTCCAAATAAGTCTAAAAGAAACAGACATGCCGAACGATCTAATTCTATAATTTTACCACAATGGTATGATTGACTACATAGAAATAGAACTGAACCCTAAAACATAAGGAGTCATAAATTTATTCGGAGAAAAATTTGTTATGACCACGGGAAACATCTCTCCACATGTCTCCCCTCCTTACATCGGTTGTAAAATCTTTTCTTCCCTTCCTTTTGCAAACGATCACACATACAGACCTGCCAGAAAAAAGATGTTTATCAGTCATAAACTCTCTGGCAAGGATTACTTAAAAAACCTAGCCATACAAACTGAGATACAGTTCTCAGAACTTTACTGGGTGGACAACCTTGCCAGCCTCGTTACAGAAAACCTATAAAAGCCTAAAAAAGATACCTTACATTTTATCACCCTACACCAAAAAAACTCCCATATTACCATCAAGTTTTCACTGTGAATGCTATCACCTTCTTGCTAAAGGACACTACATACAAATCTGGAGCCACAAAAACTGGAACATGCTCCTACCTTTCATAGGAGAAGGGGAATCCCTCCAACTACACCATATACTGGATTTAGAAGATTACTATCTAAACCCAGACGACTTCAGCGATATAGACTCTCCACCAACAATCCCAGACACTCACAGAGAGTTCTAAAAATTGCAGAAAGACGTAAGCAATGGCGTCAAAACGCACAGTCTACAAAGATTTCAATAATTCTGCTGGCAGTCTACAAAGTCTCGATAATTCATCCGACACTCCACTTTAGATAAAAGAAAAAGTATTTTATCGTTACTTTTACTTTAATTCTTAGTCGTTTCTTTTATTGTCTTTAAAGATAGTGCGCTTAGTGCGTTCTTTAAAGCTTTTGTTTGTTAGCTTAGTCCTCTGCCTATTTAAAGGCACGAAAGATTCATTTGTAAAAACACACCGAGAAATATCAAGAATCTTCCTCTCTCTTAGTTATGAACACTTAAACCCTCTCCCTTTCTGATTTCTTCTTACAAACCCTTACTCTCTTAAAATTTTCTCTAAGTTTTTCATACTATATCCCAGAGATAATATATATATATATATATATATATATATATATATATATATATATATATACAGGGGAGGTTCCACTAAAAAACGCTAAGAAGTGGGTCAAACGAACTCCGATTGAGATCATTCCAGCGACATTGGAACCATCTCATCGAACTCTAATTCGGACCCAGAAACCTAAACCCCACTCCACCCGCACCCTAAAAAACCTAAACCCCCCTCCAACCCCACCTCAAAAAGCCTAAAACAACCACCCCCACCCCCCGAAAACCTATACCCCCACCCCACCTTACCAAAAACCAAACCCACTCCCAAAAACCTAAACCCACCACCCCCACCCCTAAAAAACCTAAACCATAAAATCTAAACCCTAAGGATAAACCAAAAGACTAAAACCATAAAACTCAAACATAAAATCTATACCTTAAAAGTTAAACCCTAAAGGCTAAGATGGTAGAGTTTGATGAGACGGTTCCAACGCCACTGAAATGAGCTCAATCGAAGTTCGTTTGATATCGTTTCTAAGCCTTTTGGTCATTTTCTTAGATTTTTTTAGCGAAAATCTACTTTTTATTTGAACCTCCCCCTATATATATATTAATATAAGGGTGAGTTAACTAACCAAAAAACTCCTACCGCATATGTATAGTATACCTAAAAACCTAACCAACCCCCAAAACCCTAAACCTCCCACCCCACCCTCACCCAAAAACCTAAACTCACCCCACCCTTCACCCACCCCCTAAAAACCTAAACCCCCTACCCACCCCCTAAAAACCTAAACTAAACCCAAAAACCTAACCCACCCCCAAAAAACCTAAACCCCCCCACCCCACCCCACCCAAAAACCTAACCCCACTCCACCTACCCCCCTCACCCACCCCCCAAAAACCTAAACTCCCCACCCCCCCCCCCCCCCAAAAAAAAGAACCTAAACCCCCACCCCACCCCTCTAAAAACCTAAGCTAAAAACTAAAATAAACCAAAAAAACTAAACCCAAAAGGTAAACCCAATACTTTTCGAGTTTTTTTTTTGAACAAGGACGATGTGAGAAACAAGGTTTCCAAAACACTTTTTTAATTTTTGATTTATTTTTTGAATTATGATTTTTTTTTAATTTTTTTACCGTTAATAAGTAATTTTTTGGTTTTCTCATGAAAAATGAGTTTTCTTATGATCTTTCCCCTATATATAATATATATGCACACACACACACATATATTTTCGGTATTTGGGTTTTGAAAAATGCTATCCAAATCCGAATTTTTGGATAATTCGGATTCGAAATTTAAGATATTTCGGGTTCAGTTTTGGATACAGATACTTCTGAACAAACCAATAATGAAAAGAACAAGTGATTTAACCTAGTTTTAGAGTCTAAAAATCTATAAAATAGTGAGTGAAATTCGTTTGAAAGTCCCGCCGCGACCCGCGACACTTAGCAAGAATATTAGATGTTTTAAGTCCGTCGTCATTTTACAAAACTAACAAAATTATGTGATATTTAGATGTGAAAAAATATTATTTAAAAAAAATTAATAACTAGCAAATACAAGTAGATGTGTCAAAAGCATTTAAGATAGGAGAGCCCCTACCGATCATTGGGGGGGAAGAAACGTGAATAACTAGATTAGTGTTCGAATATATTCAAACTTATAGATAAGGGTGGACGAAGTGGACGAGCGGGCTTCTCACGGGTTCTCCGGGTTTGCCCGGGCTACACCGCCGCAACGCCTGCCGTTTCGCACGGGTTGTGTGGCACGGGTATTAAAGCCCGCTGGAACCAGCTAGAAATGAACGTTAAGGAGCCGTTGGGGAGTGGAGAATCTAGCCGTTGGGGAGTGGGTGGGGAGGGGGGGTTGGGGTCTTTAAATAGAAAAAAAAAAAGAAATTCTCTCACAAATAAATCTCAAAATGTTTAAGCGCGTTATTTACATCCCGGAATCATCTAATAGTTCGTCGTCGTCGGACTCGAATAGTATTGAATTTTTAAACCTCGTTGTTCAAGCAGCCGAGGTTGAAGACACTGCAAGATCGACTCGCCGACATGTGGAACGTGATCGTGTCCAAGCATATGAAACTCTAATGGCAGATTACTTTGTTGAGAATCCGAAATTCAAAGAAGAAGTTTTTAGAAATAGATTCCGCATGTCGAAGCCACTATTTTTAAAAATAGTTGACGACATTAACGCAAATTTTGAATACTTTCAGGTTAGTCAAGACACACGGAAGAAACAAAGTTTCACTCCACTTCAAAAATGCACATCGGCCATAAAACAACTTGTAACACGTAATATTCCCGATTCATACGACGAATATTTATATATGTCCGCAAGAACCTCTAGGGAACGTCTTGAGTATTTTTGCAATGCTATTGTTATTCTATATGGTCATGAATACCTGCGTGCACCAACTAGTCAAGATATTTCACTTTTATACCAAGCACACGGTGATAAGCACGGACTTCCTGGGATGCTTGGTAGTATCGATTGTACTCATTGGGTTTGGAGAAATTGTCCCACCAGTTTAAAGGGTCAATATCACCGAGGTGATCACGAGTAGCCAACGGTCATACTCGAAGCAGTTGCGTTAAATGATTTGTGGTTTTGGCACGGATATTTTGGTATTGCCGGGTCGAACAATGACATAAACGTCCTCAATCAATCTCCATTGTTCACAAATGAGTTGCATGGAACTGCTCTTAGGTGCCCATTTTTTGTTAATGGCCATCAATACAAGCGGGGTTACTATCTTGCCGATGTCATATACCCTTCTTGGTCCACGTTTGTAAAATCATATTCTTATCCAACCGACGTGAATAAAAAAAAGTTCAAGAAAACGCAAGAGGGGGCAAGGAAAGACGTCGAATGAGCATTCAGCGTATTGAAGGTTAAATGAGCCATAATTGCACGACCGACACTCAAATGAAGGTGGAAAAGTTGAAGAACATGATGTACACGTGTATCATATTACACAATATGACATTAAAAGATGACGGAAATGCAATCTCACCGGTTCACATTGCGGATCCGTCTACCAATCCAGTTGTTTCCGATAATATTATAATGGAATTGCGGAACGAAACCACACACTTTCATTTGAATTTTGATCTTACGACACATGTTGCCACAAACTTGGACATCCATCTAACGGACGACGAAGACGAGTAGTTTTTTTTAATAATTGTACTTTTTATAATTTTTTTATTGATTGTATCTTTTTTATTAATTGTATTTTTATTTATGTTTATTTAATGAAATATTGTTTTAATGAAATATTGTTAATTAAAAAATATTCTAAGGCTTATTGGTTTCACACCTTCCTCTTAAGGTTGTAGAGGGTTCAAGAGAATAAAAATGACATGACTCATTTTAATTGGGTAAAAGTGGAGGGTTCCGTGGGCTTTTTTTTACCACTCCCTCCACCCTAATATCATACTAACAAATAAAAATCATAAATAAATACGTGTATAGTTTTTATAACTCTCTCTTATTAAATAATAATATTAAAATAATATATTTTTAAATATTTAATATAAATCTTATTAAAAATAATTATTATTTAATTATGAATAACTATTATATCATTAACCAAATAAATTTAATATGAATTAACATTGATTAATTACGTAAAAAAAATTAATAAGTAGTTGAAAATATTATTTTAAAAATTAAATTAACAGAATTTATAATTGTCACGTCAAAGTACAATTAAAAAAAACATATTTTGACGAGTGTATATGTTAACAAATCACACGGGTTTAAAAAATAATTTTGTATTACTAAGTATTAACATTATGTTTATTCAACCCGTGTAATACACAATATTGTAACCTAATAGATCTATAATAAACCCCTGAAAATGATTTAAAATGAATCTTTCAAACTCGAGTCATTCTTATAACACTTTTGATGTAATTGTCTATATATATATTAAATAAAACTATTATATCTATTCAAATAATTTTATCTTTTAATCTCAATTCTCATAAATCTACTCAAACTCGTTTCATAGAGTTTGGATTCAAGCTCATTTAAGGTCAAGTTTATTCAAACTTTGAAGTAACTTACAAACAGTTTGGTATAAATATAGGACGGAACCATCGTAATCAATCTTTTAATAAAAATCCAAAATACACCTAAGATTCAATTGTGTACGATTTGTATATGAACCCACTCGACACTGACTAGGTGGTCTCTCATGTCATTCTCTCCTATTTTTCTGTATCTATTTTCCTTTTTTTTTGAACGGCAACGCTATATATTCTACGATAATTGGGTTTTCTTAGGGCAACAGCTAGAACATCTAGGGCAGCCCACCACAGGAGTAACCCCCAACTGGGTAAACCCTTAACCTGACCACAGACCCCCTTTTTTGCTGTTGACAAGATTCGAACCCAAGACCTACAATATGGGAAGTCTTGGGGCTATCATTGCACCAAATGGCCAACGGTATCTATTTTCCTTGTTCAATACAATCACCCTTTATTATTATTAGAGTAAACATTGTTTTTGGTCACTGTGGTTTGGTTAAAATAACGGTTTTGGTCTATTAGTTCCAATTTGACTTTTTTGCTCCCCGTGGTTACCTAATTGTCTCAATCAGACTCCTGGCACTAACTCCGTTAGTTTTTTATGTTAAAATGAAGGGTATTTTAGTCTAACGACTAATAATGTCATTTTCTTAAATTAGTACATGACCATTTATGCAAATTACTAAAATTATTAAAACCCAACCCAACCCTCATTGTCGTCTTCTTCTCTACAACACCATCTTCATCACCCACCACCATATCAACGAGAATCCACCAACCATCAGCCACCTTACAAGACCCTCACCACCACTACCACCATTGTCTCTGAACATACCTCCATCCACCACCATAGAATCTAGGGTTGATGGGGTTTTTAAAGGTTTGATTAGGGACAAATCCATGTGTGTGTGTGTGAATCTAGTGATTCGATGGCGTAGCACGTTTTCTCGGATCTCAGATCTCAGATCTATGTGATGAGCTTTCAAATTGGTCTGCGAATTCGGTTTTCCAAAGTGTACTATCCATCGATTCCGCCACAGAAATACGCACACCCAAACACTTCATAGAGAGAGAGATGGGTGGATAGGGGTGTCAATTCATGACACGAACTCGAACCCGACATGAAAAAAAAACATCTTTTGGGTTGGATAATACAACCCGTTTAAAAAACGGGACGTGTTCGGGTTGACCCATTTAGAAAACAGGTATGGTTAGGGTTGACCTGTTTAATAAACGGGTTGACCCGCTAACCCGTTTAGGTTTCAATTTTTTTAGCTTCATTTTTTTAGAAATGATTGTTTAATTACTTTTAAATTTAGTGTTTGCTATGAAGTAATTAATTTATACCAAAACTTTTCTCTTTTGGCTTTCTAGATATGACAATTCAATTATTTTTTAGTTTATCTTAAATGAATTAGATTTTGGATTTAGTAGTTTATGATTTTGACTTAGATAAATGGGTTAAACGGGTCAGGTTCGGGCTGACCCAACTTTAAGTGTATCCAGGTTAGGGTTGTACTTTTTTACACGAATAAGAATATGGGTCGTGTTCGGGTTGCATAATTCAACCCGCCAACCTGTCAACCCGCAATCCAGCAACCCGTCAACCCGCTAACCCGACACGATTGACACCCCTAGCTGGAGATTGGTTTTGGAGGTGGTGGGGGTGGCCGAAGATGGCTGATTTGTGAGGTGGTGATGTAGGGAGGTGGCCGGAGATGACCAGAGAAGAAGTCGATGTCAAGGTTGGAAGATGATGGCCGGAAAAGAAGAAGTCGCTGTCAAGGCGGTGGGGGTGGCCGGAGATGGCTGATTTTTCAAGATTCATTGAAAAATAAATAAACATAAACAAGAGGGATAATCCTTAACCTAATAAATGAATACATTTTTTTGTCACGTGTCGCTATATCATTCAATCTCACTTTCTTTTTCCCGCCTAAACCATTTACCCGAATTAAATAACACGCGAACCCTATTAAATAATAATATTAAAATAATATATGTTTAAATACTTAATATAAATCAAACTATGGATATTTATTATTTAATTATGGATAGTTATTATATCATTAACCAAATGAATTTAATTTGAATTATATTTATTAGTTACATAAAAAAATTGATGCTCAGTTAAAAAAATATTTTAAAAATTAACTTAACATAATTTATAATTGTCATGTCAAAGTACATTTATTTAAAAACATATTTTGACGAGTGTACGTGATAACAAATTACATTATATTTTATTTAACCCGTGTAATACACGGGATTATAAACTAGTATCATATATACCCTTACAAACATGTATTTACTCAATTAAAACTAAAAATATCATATATACCTAATTTAAATAATTTATTATTTTATAACCATTCTACCCTTATCTATTATATGATTTTTTATAACTTAATTTTTTAGTTTTATCTAATACGTAAAAAGATCATTCGTTATCCTATTAGGGTGATGGGGGCACCCTACTCGGCTTGGGCCGAGTAGGAGAGAGAGACGTCAGGTTAAAAGGGTACACCGCCCCCATTGGTTTCCTTTGGACCGAGTAGCATCATCGAGTAAAGGCGTTCGAGTATTTTTACTCGTTTGTGGGGGAAAGACAATTGAGGAAATTTGATGTAATTCATTACACTTTTGATATTAAAGGCACTAAGTCATAAATGCAACATTTTTTTATTTTATTTTTATAATATAATGAAACATAAATTGATAGTAATCCTTAACACTTTTTTATTTTGTTAATATTTAATGTAATCGTTTTTTTTTTGTAACTTATATTGTATTTTGTTATTTTTAGTTGTCTTTTGTATTTTTAATTAATAAAAAAGTATGTTTTTATTTTTTATTCTCACCTAGGTACGTGATGGACCCTCCAACCAATGAAGTAGTAGACGATGGTGTAATTAATGAATTGCGGGATCAAGAGACACACTTTAGACTACGATATGATCTTGTTAAACATTTTGCTACACTACCGAAGTGGGTCAGGAGCGATTCGGAAGACGATTATGTTTAATTTTTCGTTTTTTTTTAATTTGTAACTTATTATTGTATTTTATTATTTTTAGTTGTCTTTTGACTTTTTAATTAATAAAAAAGTATGTTTTTGATTATTTAAATGTTTAATTAAAAAAAAAAATTGGTGAGTAAATGAGTAGGGTGTTTCCAATGAAATCTCAGTAAATGAGTAGTTTTGAGGTGATAGAATTCTATTGGCCAGTTTTGGTGAGTAAATGGGTATTGGGGTTAATGGCCCCCAACACCCTTATTAATGGCGACTATCGCGATTCTTCAAACCCATTCAGAATACATCGATTCAGAAGAATGATCGCGAGAAAGTTACAGAACACTAATGCTATAAAAGAAAGTTGGTAAAATTATTAAAAAAAATGAAAAAAATTCAAAATAGTATTTTGAGAAAACTATTTTTTATTGTTAAATAAAAAAAATTCTAAAGTTGAAAATCTGTAAAAATGAAATTTAAATGTTAAAAATTGGTAAATATGAAGTATTAAAGTTTAGATAAATAAGGGTAAAATGGTTATCTTTTAAATAATTTTTTAATAAAATGGGTATATATATGATATTATTTCATGTTTGTAAGAGTATATATGATATTTATAGTTTTTATTGGGTATATATATATGATATTTTTCAAGTTTGTAAGGGTATATATGAAATTGTCCCTAAACGAAATAAATGAACGAACATAAACAAACGCTCGCGAACGTAAATGAGCGAACTAGACATGTGTTCATGTTCGTTTATTTAATTAAATAAACAAAAAGAATATGTTTATATTTGTTCGTTTATTAAATAAACAAACATAAATAAATTTTCCGTCGAACAATTTATAAACGATTCACTAAAGATTCGGTTTACTTACGAGCCTTATACTAACTAAACACTAAACTGAGACCAACCGATTTATTATGCTGGGGGAGGTTTAATAGAGAGGAGGTAGGCTATTGGATACCGTTTGACTTTTACTTTATATAATACTTTTTTCTCTTTAAGTCCCTTGGTTTAAGAACCAAGCACAGTCTTCCACCGTCCCACACACACCATGTGATTTTAGAATATTAGAATTTCCCCAAAATCATGTATTAGTAGTTGGATTTGTAAAAGATTTAACCTTGTTCTTAGCTACCTAGAATAGGATTTGTAATATTAAAGCCGGTTATACTAGCCATGGCTCGAAACTCTAGGAGGTTGCGTGGTTCCATGATAAATTATGTTAAGAGACGCTAGGATGTGTAGGGTGAGCGACCGTGCAAAACTCACGCTTTAGAGCGACAGTATAGGACCCACGTTCTAGAGGGGCACAATTTTTTTTCCTAGTTTATGTATCGTAGGTAGATAACATATATAAAAAAAGAGTTAATTGCATAAATGACCCATGTGGTTTGTTCATTTTGCACGTTTAGTCCCTAATGTTTAAAAATTGTAATTTTAGCCTAATGTTTTATGACTTTGTTATGAATTAAATATATGTGAGTGTAGTGTGTGTGTGTGAGTATCTCATGACGGTTTGCTCGTTTTTCATCTTCATCAAGTTCTACGAACGTTGGCTCCACTTCATTTTGATTGTTTTGACAAATTGCTACTCCATCCTTTAGAATCATATTACGTAAAAATACGCAAGCATACATTATGCTCCTTATTTTATTTTGTGACCAAATTCGTGCGGGCCTTGGCAAGATATGCCACATATTCTACAAGAGAGCAAATGCTCGGTTGACATTATTTCTTGTTGGTTGACATCCTTTCTTGTTGCATCATGAGCGGCTTTATATGTAGTACGCTTAATACCTTCGGGACACGTAAGAAATTTGACAATTATAGTATATTCGGGATGTATCTTATCATCAAGACAATATCCACGCTTATAATGTGACCCTTTGAGTTCAAAAGATGAGTTCGGTGCGGTTCCATACTTCCATTTATTATCATCGAATATATGCGATTGATCAAGAACATTAATGTTATTGTTCAAACCAGCAACACCAAATAATGCACGTCAAAACCATAAGTCATTTGAAGCCACAACTTCAAGCATAATAGACCAATGAAGATGATCACCACGTGAAAAATGACCTTGTCACGCATTGCGGCAGTTCCGCCACTCCCAATGTGTGCAACCAATGCTACTGAGCATCACGGGGAAGCCGTGTTTAGCATCATGTGCCGCATATAGTTGTTGAATGTCGCTTGCTGAAGGTTTTTGTAAATATTTCATGCGGTGTAATTGAATTATACCTCTACAAAATTTGTAAATATGTACAAGATGTAACACCAGGCCAAATCCGAGGTCCTCAATTACCAAAATGGAAACCCTAGGGGATGGTATTGCCAAATCCCTAAGATTCAAGGGTTAAAAATGAAAATTTGGAAAGCTGATGGGTAGCGGACCGCTACCGTATTCCATAACGGTCCGCTACATGTTTCAGGGTTGGGTGGCGGGCCGCCACCACTTGGGTAACGGTGCGCTAGCCGCAATCCAGCCGCACTTTCTTGTGATGCCACGTGTCCGGTGACTCTCCTCCACATTCTGACGCGTGTCACCATGGCGGACCGTTACACCCTCCATAACAGTCCGCTAGCTACAATCCGAGGAACGGTCCAATCAGGACAAGACGCGTAGGGCTGACGCAAGCCCTGGGCGGTAGCGGACCGCTACCACCTAGGCTAACGGTCCACAACAGGCCTAGTCGGGAAAATATAAATAGCAGCCTTCGGCTGCTCATTTGGAAGTATCCCAAACCGCTCCAACTACTCCCGACTCCCTGGAACGACCCTACCTCGATCCTCCTACTCTCGTTTCGATAAAATATCTGACTTTCGCTTATTTCTGTACTTTTGATTATTTCCGTACTCGTGCGTTAAAATTCTAACTTAACTTAGAACTTGCTTTAAGGTTACACTAAGCTTATACGGATTACCTGAGATAAGACCAAGCTACTGATAAGGTGAATATGTTTATCTGTCTTGTATTTTCAAAATTTTGAAAGTTTTACGTTTACGAAATGGCAATACTGGTATTCAAAAGTTTGATGCATAAGGGCGTCTACGTAAAACATTCAGGCCATAACTATACGTAAAACTTGATCAAGGGATACATGATTTATGGGTGAAATTCCCATATTGGGGTTGATAATTATCAGTAACCGGATGTAAGACGGGGTCTAAGTTAAGGGACATCGCAGTAAGTAAGTCTGGTAATGCCGGCAGTCCTTTTACGAAAATTATTGGTGTATGGAGTGGTTGTACACTCAGATGAAATAGTTCTGCTAAATGGTAGATTGTACCCGCATTATGGTTAAATGTTTTGATACTCAATTTGCCAAATGAAACTGGTTATGATAATCTGTTGAAGCACTTTTGTGTGACAAACACTCTGGATAGAGTCTTAGTTTATGTACTTTCGTAGTTTGTATTTGTCTTTGTTTGTAAGCATCTGTATGTATTAGTTATCGAGTTTTATTTACTAATGCATGTTGATAGTTGCTTAATTCTCTAAGTGTTTTGCGCACTTAGTATGTGCGCAGGAATTAGTTCCTGCGTACTTAGCAAGTACGCAAGAATACTCTGCGTACTTGCTAAGTACGCATGAGCAATTTGCCCTGCGCACTTGCTAAGTGCGCAGAGATCAGGTCTTGTATAAATAGGATAGGTTGACAGAAGTTAAGTACGCAGACTATTGTGCACTCAGTATTTTTCTCTCTGTAACCTTCAAGTGTTTATAATAGACGAAAGTTTAAAGTGATTCTCTTGTCGGTTTACTTTGTGTTGTTTGATTCTCCACCTAGTCATGGGTATTCCACACCCGGTCCGACTAGCTAACGCACTTGCATGTGACGATCCGTGACACCCGAGGGACCTACAAGTGGTATCAGAGCTTTGCTCTTGATTTCGAGTGTTGTGAGTGTGTTTGGAGCATTTTTTTCACATCCTACAGAGTTTTTGCAAGCAAAAGTAGGTATTTTTGTTGATTTTTGTGATAAAATAGGGGTAGCTCTTAAGCACTATTTTAGAAGCAAAAAACACTCAAAAACCAATTTTTGTTGGGTATTTGAGTGTTTTGAGCATCAAAGGTTGGTTAGAAACGAGCTTCTGACCCTTTGGCTCATTTTGTTTGGTCAATTTTTCTATTTTTGCCATCTCCAGTGAGTTTCCAGTGACCGGAAAAGGTTGGTGATAGTTGGTGAAAAGGTGACATGCGTACTTACCTTATTTGGTAACAAGTACAGCCTTGCTGCATACTTACTAAGTACGCAAGACCAATCTTGGTGCGTACTTAAGTTATTTCCTACGTACATATTATTTACTCTTGCGTACTTATCAAGTACGCAAGAGCAAATCCTAACTACACAAGACTACTTCTTTAAGTGCACAAGGCCAGTTACAAGTGCGCAAGTTTCTGTGACTTTTCTGAAATTTGACTAAGTGTTCACCATGTCAAATCTTCAGAACCTCGGTAACCTTCTAAACTATGATAACGAGATCGGAACCCCTCAGAAACCGCCAAAGCTGCTTAATGTAAATGATTATTCAAACTGGAAAGCACGCTTTGAGCATTATATTTCTTATACCGATTCTTCGTTGTGGATACCCATTCTAGAGGGCTATAAGCATCCCACATACATTTACCTTGATGACGAAGTTCCCAAGCCTATCTCTAAACTTGATGAAGAAGAAAAGAAAGTATATGATAGAGAGAAGAAGGCACACGGATCTATCATTATGGCCTTAACTAGGGAGTTATTCCACAGCTTCAGAGGATACGATAACTCCAAGGATCTCTGGAAGTCGTTACAGAAGAGATTCGAGGGCAATAGTGACATCAAGAAAAGTAAACAGGATCTTCTCTGGAAGCAGTATGAGTGCTTCAGATTTCTGGAGAACGAATCCATAGATGAACTCATCTCTAGATTCTATCATTTGCAGACTGAGTTGAAAGTTTTTGACCTCATCTATCCAAATGAGGAATTAGTTGAAAATTTTCTGAATGCTTTGCCACCCAAATTTGAGATGTATACTACCCTGATGAGAGAAAATTCTAAGTTTTATGAGATGACAATTGACAAGGCAATTGGAAAGGTTTAAGCACATGACATGAACCTAAAAAGAAAGGAGAGCTCAGGAAGACCTCAAATACAAGACCCTTCTATGTATTATGGGACGTTTTCTACAACCAAGTCATCGGGCTCTGGAATTGCCCTTTTCTCGGGAAACTCTCATGAGGAAGAAACTGTAAAGGCTTGTGGTGGTCATGCGTGCTATGCAGCATCTGGTTCTGGTTCTAGTTCTGGATCTCATCACCAGAACTCCTCAAGAAATCCTTCTCCCACATCTTCAGCTAACCAATCAGAAATAGCCAAGATAACTGAAGATCATGTGGCTTTATTCTCATCATGCATGCTTACCTATGAGAACTTCATTGGCGGTAAGCTAACGGATCCTGAAACCATCAAAGAAGACTTTAATCAGGTGGATCGGAATGATATGGAGGATATGGATATTCAATGGAATATGGCCATGATCTTGAGGAGAGCCAAGCGTTTCCTGAACAGAACAGGAAGAAAATTCATTGGCGGGCATTCAAATGCCAAGGTTGGTTTTGACAAATCCAAGGCCAAGTGCTACAAGTGTCTGAACTTTAGACAGTTTGCTCGTGAATGTCAAAAGGACAGAGCACCGGCTTCGGGTTTCACCAGACCTAGCCAACGAAACAGCTAAGGCTACAACAACTCAAACAACCACAATCAAAGCCAAGGTGGAATGTCCAATGCATTGGTGGCTCAACAGGACAATAGCTTTGATTGGGGTGTTCATCTGGAGGATGCTCTTATTGCACAAACTCAGGTTGGTCTCATGGCTGAGAATATGGAGATGATGGAATCTGAGGAAAGGGAAGCTTCTGTGGCTGATCAAGAAGAGTCTACAACTACTTTTGCCCTCATGGCTATTGGAGAGGCATCAGGTTCATCAAATGAGGTAGACTCTAATCCTTTTGCTGTAATTTCTTGTTCTAAATGTCTAAGCTTAAAGGTTGAAAATTCTAAGCTTCAAGACAAAGTCGAACCCCTTCGTATTGCAGCGTTAAGCTACAAGGAAAACGAAAAACGATTTAAAGATTCAATTGAAACGTTGAAGAAATAAAAACGTGATTATTCACTTAAAATCAGCGATTTCACTTGGATGTTGCATACAAGGGGTTAGAGAAAAGGAACAATGAGATCAACAAGCTGCAAAATGAGATCTTGCAGTTGAAATGTATTAATGAGAAGTTGAAAAATTCTCGTTTTGTGGTGGAACACTACGAGTCTGTAGTGAGGCAATTGAATGGCTTAGGGTTGGGTACTAATGCTATTCCTCCACCAGTTAGCGGGAAATTTGTCAACGGCTTAATAGACAGTGATTTGTCTTGCCTTGATGAGTCCTCATGTAAGGATGATTCCTCTAACAAGGATGATTCCTCAAGTAAGGCTGATTCTGCATCTAATGAGGAGTTCTTTACTGCTTCTGATGATGGGTCTGAAAGCACATGCCTTGAAGGAGTAGTATCTGAGGAGTTGTTATGTGAAAAGAAAATTAAGAAAAACATTATCACTAATAGTGACAATTGTATTTTGACTGAACCCGATATCATTGAATCAAATGATAAATTAAAGGTAATGCTTTATGTGGGGTATAAACACATTAATCAAGTTAAGAAAGAAGCTTTTTCAGCTCATTATGGGCTTGATTATAAAGAAAATTTGCAAAAATATTATACTCCCAAAAACCAATCTTTATCGGGTCAAACTCATGTTCACCAACCAACTCCTCCTGCTCATAATGCTGAGTCATCAAATGCCAGATCTAATGAGCCTTACAGGAAGACTTACACAGACAAGAGGACTTGCTTTCACTGTGGTATAGTTGGTCACATTTTTGTGAACTGCCCTTCTAAGAACCATGGGAAATGGCCAATTGTTTCACAACCGGCTGTCATCCCTAAGTCACCACCAGTGAAGCATCCCAAAAGTCCAAAAGAAAGTGTGGTGAAACCACCAGTAAAACCTATGGTAAAGCCAAAGATCACATCTGAGGCTAAACCATCTGTTTCAAGAAAGGGAAAGCATCATGCTAAACCTTGTGTATCTACCTCTGGTAGTACACCTACTGGTGAGAAACCTGTGGTGAAACTCTCTAAGCCACAGAAAAGGAGAAGGAACAAGAGGTTGAGAAAGCTTGAACAGCTGACTAAAATTCAATCAGGTGAAGCTTCCACTAGTTCACCTGTTGCTGTTGAATCTAAGTCTACTGTTCCAGTTGAGAAAAAGAAGAGATCCTGGAACAACAAAGATAAAAATTCTCAATCTCCTAGTCCCAATTCTTCTAAAGATTCATCTATTTTTAACAGTCACGATTGTGAGTTAATTGAGGTTGTTTATTTTAAGAAAGACGGACGACCCAAGACCACTATGGCTTGGGTCTCTAAATATAATTAATTCTTTTTGTGACTCGTGCAGGGACATCTGAAGGGTACTATTTCTAATCGTTGGTATGTAGATAGTGGATGCTCCCGGCACATGACAGATAACATGGCCCTGCTTCAAGATGTTAAACCATTCAGAGGCGGCTATGTTTCCTTTGCCGGAGAGAAAGGCGATAGTATCACGTGTCAAGGCGATGTCAAATGGTTGTGTCAGCTTTGACAATGTCAACTACTGCAAGCAGCTAAAGCATAACTTGTTGAGTGTCTCCCAAATGTGCGACAAGGAGTACTCAGTGATGTTTGGCAAGAATGAATGCTTGATACTCAAACCTGGTTTTGAGGTTCCTGAAGATTGGATTCTGATGAGAGCGCCAAGGACAAACGACACCTATCAGATTGATATGAGCGTGGCAACAACCACCTCATCAGTTGCTAACTGCTTGTTTACCAAAGCGACAGAACTTGACTTTATCTTGTGGCATAGGAAACTCGGACATATTTCTTATCGTAAAATGAATCATCTTGTCTGAAATGGTTTGGTAACCGGTGTTCCTAAGCTGAGATTTACCGTTGCAGATGACTGTATGCCTTGTAAAAAGGGCAAACAGCAACGGAAGTCTCACAGGCCCAAGCTCCAAAACTCCATCAATACCCCTTTGGAGCTATTACATATGGATTTGTTTGGCCCCATAAGTATCAGGAGTATTGGAGGTAAGTCATTCTGTCTGGTTGTAACTGTTGATTTCTCACGTTTTTCTTGGGTGCATTTTTTAGGTACGAAGGACGAAACTGCTGATATTCTTCAATACCTGTCCTGAGCTTGGAATCTCTTTGCAAGTTGAAGGTTAGAAGAATAAGGAGTGACAACGGAACTGAATTCAAGAATAATTTGATGGAAATTTTCTGTCTCAAGAAGGGGATCCGTCACGAATTTAGTGCCCCGTACACACCTCATCAGAATGGAGTCGCGGAACGGAAGAACAGAACCTTGATTGAGACTGCAAGAACAATGCTGTCAGATGCAAAGCTTCCTGTCACTTTCTGGGCAGAAGCAGTTAATACAGCTTGTCAAGTCTTGAACAGAGTTCTGGTTGTGAAGAGGCACAACAAGACTTGTTATGAGTTGATCAACAATCGACCTCCCAATCTTGACTATCTAGTTCCTTTTGGTAGTCCCTGTTCCTTATTGCTACAATACAAAGACCGCAAGTCTAAGTTTCATGCAAAAGCGGTGGAAGGCATCTTCTTAGGATATGTTGCCAACTCGCCTTGCAAGAGAGAGTACAATATAGGAACTCGTACTGTCGAGGAGTGGTTTGAAGTGGATTGTAGTAAACACAGCATTCCACCAGAACCAACTGGTCCAGCTTGGGGTTTTGATTATGATGCGTTATTCAAATCTTTCAATCTTCCAGATTTGTCTGCAAATGATGCCGCAAATGTATATTAATTATTTGGTGGCGGTGATGACTCCAGTTTCTCAACACGTGCTACTGTACCGATTGTAACTCCTGATTCCTATGCTGCATCTGGAAATCTTAATGGTGATAACAGTGAAGATGTTCATGTTGACGGAAATGATGCTCAAGTTAATCTTAACACCTGTGTAGGAAATGAAGCTCCAGCTGATCCAATTAACATTGAATCTTCTTCTTCTGGAACACAGGATATAGGGGAGTTAAGCACGAACCTCGATTCAGAAATTCAGGAACCGAATGTACCAAAGATGAGAGTGCATAAAAATTATCCAATTGACAACATTATTGGTGATCCTCATGCCGGTGTTCAAACTCGTCATCGAACCATTGCTGAGAACACTAGTCTCTACTCTGAGATACTTGACACTGGTGTCATGGAAACATGTCTGCATGCTGCATTCGTGTCCCAGTTAGAGCCGAAGAATGTGAAAGACGCTCTCGCTGACAACTGCTGGATTGAGGCAATGCAAGACGAACTGTCTCAATTCTAAAAGTTGCATGTGTGGGATTTGGTTGACTTGTCAAGGGGAGTACAACCAATTGGCACCAGATGGGTGTTCAAATGCAAGACGGATGATCGTCATGTTGTGGTGAAGAACAAAGCAAGGTTGATTGTTCAGGGTTTTTATCAACAAGAGGGCTTGGATTACACAGAAGTATATGCCCCAGTTGCTAGACTTGAAGCCATTCGACTGTTTCTGGATTATGCCTCATATGTTGGCTTCAAGGTCTATCAACTTGATGTGAATAGTGCTTTCCTGTATGGAAAAGTACATGAAGAGGTCTATGTTACTCAACCTCTCGGCTTTGAAGATCTGCATAATATCAATAAAGTGTACAATCTCGACAAAGCACTTTATGGTCTTCATCAAGCACCTCGGGCATGGTATGAGACTTTATCTAAGCATCTACTGTCTAATGGTTTCGACCATGGACAGATCGACTCGACCCTCTTCATACGGAAAGCAGGAGGTGATATTCTTCTTGTACAAGTGTATGTCGATGACATTATCTTCGGGTCTACAAATGAAGAGATGTGTAGGGAATTCCAACAGGTGATGAAGTCCAAGTTTGAAATGAGTAACATGGGTGAACTGTCGTTCTTCCTGGGTCTGCAAGTCAGTCAAAGAGAGGATGACATTTATCTGCATCAAACAAAGTATGTGCAGGACATCTTGTCGAAATACAAGATTGTAACATCCCAAAATATAAAACGGCAATTATAATAACGGAATAAACGAATGAGGCATGACGGGCCGGGCCAGATGGGCCGGCGGGCTTGAACGGGCGAACATAGGGGAGCTTCCTCTATAAATAGCCTAAGTCACTCCACATTTCTCTCATTTACAAGTTCTAAAGAGAGAAACCATAGAGAGATAAAGTTGGCGGATCGACCCGAGATTGAAGAAGTGCGTTGCTCCATAGCTCGTGAGAAGAACCTCCTAATCAGAAGCTCGATACAGGTAACGATACAACCTACATCTGTGTTTTTGTTCGTTTTTGGGTTTTTCGGGTTTTTGGACGAAATGTGACATTTTTTACGGATGAAACTGGAATAAAAACATAGATTTGAGTTCCTTAATGAAAGGCAAACGTTTTGAATGTAAACAAGTTCGGGATCTTGACGAGATCAGACCCGAATGCGAAAGTTAGGGTTTTTACGGGGAAGCAGATCCTGCGTGCTTATCAAGTACGCAGGAAGAGGGTCATGCGTACTTATCAAGTACGCAGGAAGAGGATCATGCGTACTTATCAAGTACGCATGAAGCGAGGTTTGCGCACTTATTACGTACGCAAGAGCAAGGCCCTGCGCACTTGCTAAGTGCGCAGGCATCAGGCTGATTAGGTAAAGTCGGTATGTTTAGAAGGTTAAACCGTTAGAGTCAGGATTTGGTCTGATGTGTATTTAACTAATCAATCCAGATCGGAAGTGACGTAGTGGGACTTTTGTTTAGGACAACCCGGATTAGCTTATGAGGTGAGTTCTAGAAGCCCTCTTTTAATGTTTTATATAATGTTTTCGGGCTGGTGTGCAAACATACGAAATGATGTTTTATGAAACGATGTTTATGAAACTATGTTTACGAAATAAAAAGATTTGAAATGAACGGTTAATGGAAAGAAAGTTTTATGAAAGGAATGTTTATGAACGAAATGTTTATAAAGAAATGGTTTAAACTAAAGGTAAAAGGTTTTGAAAATGAATGAAATGTTTTATGAAAAGAAAAGAAAAAGGGCAAAGGTTTTAAAGAAGTCATTACAAATCTAATCTGTCGAATGAATGGAATTGACGAATGAAGTCTGGGAAGGTAATTCCTAGCCTTGTGGTAGATTATGGACAGCGAGCCATAGTTACCATAAGAACAACAGGGGCAGTGTCTTGGTGGCCTGCCAATGGTTATGATGTTGTACAACTGGTAAGCGAGTAACGGCGGTTACTCAGGGGTTAACGTGACCCTATGAAGGTTAAATTATGGTCCGACGGTGTTATGGCCGTGAGCCATAGCCGTCGATGGAAGTTGTCGGTTTATGGACATGAGAGCCATAGGGGCAACTAAATGGGTATTGTCGGTCCTCGTGCAGTTAAGCCTTGGGGGCAATACAAAAGGGAATTGACGGAATGTATTGTATTGTTGGTCTTCGTGCAGTTAAGCCTTAGGGGCAATACAATAGGGAATTGACGGAATGTATTGTATTGTCGGTCTTCGTGCAGTTAAGCCTTAGGGGCAATACGATAGGGAATTGACGGAATGTATTGTATTGTCAGTCTTCGTGCAGTTAAGCCTTAGGGGCAATACAATACTAAATGACGGAACGAATGGTAACACAGATTTAGATAGTAATGTATGACTTAAACGAAGGTTAAATGTTTTAAACGAACGATCCGTTCAACGTGTTTATGATGATGATAAATGTGTGAATGTTTTTAATGATGAACGAAAGGCCCTGTTTTCTTATACATGATGTTAAACCCTAATGAATTATTGAATGATGAACCATTTATTAAATCGAATGAAAAACTGGAACTCACCAGCGTATCTGACTTTTTAGTATGCACAATCAGGTTAAGGCAGGTATGGATGATGGACGGTGATGCTTGGCAAGCGAGAAGAGTTACCTGGTTGATCATGAAGACTGGCATCCCGTTATGATTAGTTTATGTTATGTTTATGTATTAGACTATGTTACACTTCCGCATGTTGAACAATGTTATGAGTATGCTTTAATGAAATTTTTCCGCTGCGTTATTTGATATTCAAGTTTAATAACTGTTTGTGAATGAGTAAATCCAACAAGTGAGGCCTCCCGGGTTTGGGGCCTTACAAGTTGGTATCAGAGCAATAGTTTGAGAGATTCGAACACTCCTAGTGTCTGAACTTAAACTATGAATGGGACCGAAAGCGGATGCCAGTACGGGTAACTCGAGCCACAGCATCAGGTATGAAGGTAGTATATATTTACATATATAGTATGCCTTAGAAAGGGTTTGGTAAGGACTTGTGTTCTGATGGAATCACAAAGGTGGTCAAATAGAAATCGAAAGGTAGTGTAATGGTTAATTACATATGGCCAGTGTATATTAACATCTTACAATGATTATTGAATTTTATTTGTTAACTAGCGTGATGACATTGGATTCCTTGTCTTATAGAACGAAATGGCAAGGAGAGGAAACGGAATACGTGGTGGGGGCCATACCGGTGGTCGTACCGGCGGTCGAAATGGTGGGCGTGGCAGGACCCCTGCGCGCTAAGAGTATAGTGAAGAAGGAAGTGTTCACACTGAATCGGCGGTTAGTGTGCATGGAACTGAGCAGACACAGATTGAAGAACAACCTTTCACTTTTGAACCAGAAGTGAGAGCAGCTATAGCTCGAGAGTTCACAGAGTTGATGAAGACTTCTCTGCCAGGTCTGTTAGCTGAAGCATTGAAGAAGGTTAATGGGGAAGGTGGGTCTAACACGGCGGTTGATACCCCGAACACTGAGGCAATCAACGCACCGCTTAACCGTGGTTGCGACTATAAGTCCTTTAAGGCATGTGACCCGCCGGTCTTGTCTGGGAAGAAGGACGCGGTGGCTACTTTTGATTGGGTAATCCGTATGGAAGCTGCCATTCGCCTGAGCGAGTATCGAACGGATCAAGTTGTGAAATTTGCTGCTAACTCCTTGAGAGAGGAAGCATCCCATTGGTGGGAAGGTGTACGTCAAGCAAAAGGGAGCGAGGTTGTGGGTGCGATGATGTGGCTGATTTGAAAACTTTAGTGATCAAGAATTTCTGTCCAGGAAATGAGATCGAAAAGGTAGAAAGGGAATTTCTGGGGATTAAGGCCGGGAGCATGACGCACCGGCAGTACACCACGCGGTTCAATGAACTGGCACGTCTGGTGCCACATCTTGTCACGACTGAGGAAAGAATGATTTCTTGTTATATCCAGGGACTCCAGGACAAGGTCCACACCTTTATCAAATCAAACACCCCTAGCACCTATGATTCGGTGGTGGAACTCAGTGGTGTGGTGTATGATGATCTGGCATTAAACGATGCCGCCATTGAGGAACCGAAGAAGAGACCGAGCTTCTCAAACAAGCGAACTGGTGGAAAGATGTTTGGGACTCATGATAAGAGGGCTCGGGTGAATGAGCCGACTGTTTGTAAGAAGTGTGGAAGGGAACATGCAGGTGAATGTAGTCTGGGATCTAACTTGTGTTTTAAGTGTGGCAAGACCGGGCACTACTCCCGTGAGTGCCCACAACACTTCAAGTGCTATAACTGTGGGGATGCCGGTCATCTGAGTAGGGAATGCCAAAACCGAAGATGGGCGAATCTGGGAAAGGGAAGGGTGTCGAGAAGAAAGAAGAGAGGCCCCGAGCAAAGACTCGTGCGTACGCGCTGACGCAAGACCAAGCCAGGGCAGACCCCGATGTGGCGTCAGGTACGTTCATCCTTGACAACACTTTTGTTTCTGTGTTATTTGATCGGGTGCCAGTAAGAGTTTTATATCTGCGACGTTTTGTAAACGAGTGAAGTACACTGTCAGTAAGCTAGAAAGGGCCTTTAGCGTAGAAACCGTTGAGGGTAGAATTGTGAGAGTTACCGATGTAGTTAACAACTCCACGATAAAGATAGAAGGTCATAGGTTCCCTGTCAGATTGTTTGTTATGGTTTTGGGAGGGTTTGATATCGTGTTAGGTATGGATTGGTTAACTGCCAACGAAGCACAAATCATATGTAAACGAAAGACAATCCGACTCAAGGCTCCGGATGGTAGCAAAGTCTAGGTTTTTGGAGATCGTGACGCCCCGATGCCAAACATCATCTCGATGATTAAGGCAACAAATTACTTGAGGCGCGGATGCGAGGCTTATCTTGTATACGTAATTGACAAGTGTAAGGAAGTGAAGGAACTAGACGATGTACCCGTGGTACGCGAGTACCTGGAGGTGTTTCCAGAGGAGTTGCCTGGGATACCACCCGACAGAGAGATTGAATTTCGAATCGACTTAGTACCAGATGCCCAGCCCGTGGCTAAGGCTCCATATCGACTAGCACCTGTGGAAATGAAAGAACTTATGGTCCAATTAGACGAACTACTTGAGAAGGGATTTATACAACCGAGTATCTCGCCATGGGGTGCTCCGGTGTTGTTTGTGAAGAAGAAGGATGGTTCGATGAGAATGTGTATTGATTATCGCGAGTTGAACAAACGAACGGTGAAGAACAAGTACTCTTTACCAAGGATCGATGACTTGTTCGATCAATTGCAAGGCGCAGGCTGGTTCTCAAAAATCAACCTTCGATCCGGGTACCATCAGTTGAAGGCGAGGGAAGAAGACATACCGAAAACTGCATTTCGCACGCGTTATGGACATTTTGAGTTCCGCGTAATGTGTTTCGGATTGACGAACGCCCCCGCAGCATTCATGGATTTAATGAATAGGGTGTGTCGACCGATGCTGGACCGATCGGTAATTGTGTTCATCGATGATATCCTCATCTACTCCAAGAATGAGGGTGATCACGCATGTCACTTAAAGGAGGTGTTGGAGGCTCTGAAGAAGGAAAAGTTGTATGCTAAGTTCTCTAAATGCGTGTTCTGGCTTAGGGTAGTCCAATTCCTAGGTCACGTCATCAACCCGAACGGCATTATGGTTGACCAAGCGAAGATAATGACGGTAAGGTAATGGAATATTCCTAAGACGCTAACTGAAATCCATAGTTTCTTGGGATTGGCAAGCTACTATCGGAGATTCATCCAGGATTTCTCAAAAATAGCTTCGCCATTGACAAAGTTGACTCGGAAGGAGGTAAAGTACGAATGGGGTTCGACCCAGGATGAGGCGTTTAAGGAATTCAAGGAAAAGCTAACCAAAGCCCCAGTCTTGGCCCTTCCCGAGGGCAATGAAGACTTAGTGGTATACTCTGATGCTTTGGGTCAGGGATTAGGATGCGTGTTGATGCAACGCGGAAGAGTGATCGCGTATGCGTCATGACAGTTGAAGATTCACGAAGCTAATTATCCAACCCACGATTTGGAACTTGCTGTTGTCGTATTAGCATTGAAAATCTGGAGTCACTACCTGTACGGGGTGAAGTTTACTATTTACTCCGACCACAAAAGTTTGAAGTACTTCTTCGAACAAAGAGAGCTTAATATGAGGCAGAGACGATGGTTGGAACTATTAAAATACTATGACTGTGAAATCATGTACCATCCTGGAAAGGAAAATGTGGTGGCTGATGCTCTAAGCCGAAAGGATGTGCCTGCTTCTATTAGAGTGAAAGCTTGCCAGTTGGTGGTAACATCTTATGTGATGAGGGAAATTGAAGAGCTCAAGATGAAGCACTTAAGGAAGAAAACATAAAGAAGGAAAGGATGGTTGGCCAATAGGACAAGTTGGAATATAACACCCTTGGTGTTAGGACATGTTTTGGGCGGGTATGGATACCTATGGGCGGCGAGCTTAGAACCAAAATCTTGGATGAGGCTCATAAGTCTCGGTACTCTATCCATCCTGGTACCAATAAAATGTACCAAGATCTGAGGAATGAATACTGGTGGCCTGGGATGAAACATGAGGTGACAAAGTATGTAAGCAAGTGCTTGACTTGCTCACAAGTAAAGGCCAAACACCAGAAACCGTATGGAAAGATTCAACCACTTGATATACCGGAATGGAAGTGGGAACACATTACCATGGACTTCATAACCAAGCTACCTCGCACAGCTAAAGGTCATGACACCATTTGGGTAATTGTGGACCGTTTAACGAAGAGTGCTCATTTCCGACCTATTCGCGAGATGTTCTCATCGGAAAGGTTAGCGGAAGTATTTATTAACGAAGTAGTAGCACGGCATGGGATGCCTTTGACGATCGTATCTGACCGGGACACACGATTCACATCGAGGTTCTGGAAAAGATTTCATGAGGCGATAGGCACGAGGCTTAATATCAGCACGGCATACCACCCACAAACGGATGGTCAGTCCGAAAGGACCATTCAGACATTGGAGGATATGCTTCGACCTTGTATTATCAATTTTGGCGGCAGTTGGGACAGTCATCTGCCGTTAGCCTAATTCTCTTACAACAATAGTCATCACACGACTATAGGCATGCCGCCTTACGAAATGTTGTATGGGAGGAGATGCAGGACCCCAGTTTGTTGGGGTGAGATTGGACAAAAGGAATTAGGAAGTCTTGATGTCGTATGAGAAACGTCGGAGAGGTTTGATCAAATCAAAGCACGAATGAAGGCCGCACAAGATCGTCAGAAATCCTATGCGGATAAACGACGAAGGCCTATTGAGTTTGATGTTGGGGACAGAGTAATGTTGAAAGTGTCACCCTAGAAGGGAATCATACGATTCAAGAAGAGAGGAAAGTTAAGTCCGAGGTTTGTCGGACCATTCAGGATAATGGCACGAGTTGGTGAAGTCGCTTATCGGCTAGAGGTGCCTGATGAGTTAAGTGGGATTCATCCTACCTTCCATGTATCACACTTGAGAAAGTGTTTGGCGGATGAATCGGCTCACGTACCACTTACTGACATCGAGGTCAACAACAGCCTGAACTACATCGAAGAACCTGTGGCCATCTTAGACCGAAAGGAGAAGCGTTTGCGTAATAAAGTTATTCCATTGGTTAAAGTCCAATGGAAGCACCGAAGGGGATCGGAATTTACTTGGGAAACGGAGACGGAAATGAGGGAGTCGTACCCTAAACTATTTGACTTATGATAGGTTTCGGGGACGAAACCTATTGTAAGGGGGGTAGACTTGTAACATCCTAAAATATAAAACGGCAATTATAATAACGGAATAAGCGAAGGAGGCATGACGGGCCGGGCCGGATGGGCCGGCGGGCTTGAACGGGCGAACATAGGGGGGCTTCCTCAATAAATAGCCTAAGTCACTCCACATTTTTCTCATTTACAAGTTCTAGAGAGAGAAACCATAGAGAGAGAAAGTTGGCGGATCGACCTGAGATTGAAGAAGTGCGTTGCTCCATAGCTCGTGAGAAGAACCTCCGAATCAGAAGCTCGATACAGGTAACGATCCAACCTAGATCTGGGTTTTTGTTCGTTTTTGGGTTTTTCGGGTTTTTGGACGAAATGTGACGTTTTTACGGATGAAACTGGAAGAAAAACATAGATTTGAGTTCCTTAATGAAAGATCCAATGGAACTAGATGCCAGAAGTGACTCGAAAGGAGAAGGTATGAAAAACTTCCCCAGAAAACATTTTGAATGTAAACAAGTTCAGGATCTTGACGAGATCAGACCCGAATGCGAAAGTTAGGGTTTTTGCAGGGAAGCAGATCCTGCGTACTTATCAAGTACGCAGGAAGAGGGTCCTGCATACTTATCAAGTACGTAGGAAGAGGATCATGCGTACTTATCAAGTACGCATGAAGCGAGGTTTGCGCACTTATTAAGTACGCAAGAGCAAGGCCCTGCGCACTTGCTAAGTGCGCAGGCATCAGGCTGATTAGGTAAAGTCGGTATGTTTAGAAGGTTAAACCATTAGAGTCGGGATTTGGTCTGATGTGTATTTAACTAATCAATTCAGATCGGAAGTGACGTAGTGGGATCTTTGTTTAGGACAACCCGGATTAGCTTATCAGGTGAGTTCTAGAAGCCCTCTTTTATTGTTTTATATAGTGTTTTCGGGCTGGTGTGCATACATACGAAATGATGTTTTACGAAACGATGTTTATAAAACTATGTTTACAAAATAAAAGGATTTGGAATGCACGGTTTATGGAAAGAAAGTTTTATGAAAGGAATGTTTACGAACGAAATGTTTATAAAGAAATGGTTTAAACTAAAGGTAAAAGGTTTTGAAAATGAATGAAATGTTTTATGAAAAGAAAAGAAAAAGGGCAAAGGTTTTAAAGAAGTCATTACAAATCTAATATGTCGAATGAATGGAATTGACGAATGAAGTCTGGGAAGGTAATTCCTAGCCTTGTGGTAGATTATGGACAGCGAGCTATAGTTGCCATAAGAATAACAGGGGCAGTGTCTTGGTGGCCTGCCAATGGTTATGATGTTGTACAACTGGTAAGGGAGTAACGACGGTTACTCAGGGGTTAACGTGACCCCATGAAGGTTAAATTATGATCCAATGGTGTTATGGCCGTGAGCCATAGCGGTCGATGGAAGTTGTCGGTTTATGGACATGAGAGCCATAGGGGCAACTAAATGGGTATTGTTGGTCCTCGTGCAGTTAAGCCTTGGGGGCAATACAAAAGGGAATTAACGGAATGTATTGTATTGTCGGTCTTCGTGCAGTTAAGCCTTAGGGGCAACACAATAGGGAATTAGAGGAATGTATTGTATTGTCGGTCTTCGTGCAGTTAAGCCTTAGGGGCAATACGATAGGGAATTGACGGAATGTATTGTATTGTCAGTCTTCGTGCAGTTAAGCCTTAGGGGCAATACAATACTAAATGACGGAACGAATGGTAACACAGATTTAGATAGTAATGTATGACTTAAACGAATGTTAAATGTTTTAAACGAAAGATCCGTTCAACGTGTTTATGATGATGACAAATGTCTGAATGTTTTTAATGATGAACGAAAGGCCCTGTTTTCTTATACATGATGTTAAACCCTAATGAATTATTGAATGATGAACCATTTATTAAATCGAATGAAAAACTAGAACTCAGCAGCGTAGCTGACTTTTTAGTATGCACATTCAGGTTAAGGAAGGTATGGATGATGGACGGTGATGCTTGGTAAGCGAGAAGAGTTACCCGGTTGATCATGAAGACTGGCATCCCGTTATGATTAGTTTATGTATTAGACTATGTTACGCTTCCGCATGTTGAACAATGTTATGAGTATGTTTTAATGAAATTTTTCCGCTGCGTTATTTGATTTAATCAAGTTTAATAACTGTTTGTGAATGAGTAAATCCAATAAGTGAGGCCTCCCGGGTTTGGGGCCTTACAAAGATGAATGATAGTAGTACTTATGGCACACCTATCCCCGTCAATCATGGTCTGCATCCTGACAAAGATAGAAAGGATGTGGATTGCAAATTGTACCGTGGGATGATCGGATCTCTTATGTATCTTACAGCTTCAAGGCTAGATATAATGTTTGCTCTATGCTTGTGCTCAAGGTTTCAATCACAACCGAAGGAGTCCCATATGATAGCTGTAAAGAGGATTTTAAGATACTAAAAAGGGAAACCCCCGATTGGGTCTTTGGTACTCTATGCAGCAGTCTTTTGACTTCAAAGCCTACACTGATTCAGACTATGGCAGTTGTAAATTTGATAGAACTTCTGGTGGATGTCAATTCTTGTGAGATAGACTAATTTCCTGGCAGTGTAAGAAGCAGTCAGCGGTTTCTGTCTCAACATGTGAAGCAGAATACATTGCTGCAGCTAGCGGTTGTTCTCAAATATTGTGGATTCGACAGCAATTGAGAGACTATGGCTTGAACTTCACTGGAACTCCTCTGTTCATTGACAAAAATGCCACAATCTCCATCATAAATAACCTGGTGAAACATTCCAAAACTAAACATATTGAAATTCGCCATCATTTCATCCGTGATTGTGCTGAAAAACATCTCATTGAACTTGTAAAGGTTCACACAGATGACAATCTTGCTGACCTTTTCACTAAGGCGTTTGACCGATCCCGTTTTGAGCATCCTGTTAACTTGATAGGAATGTTCAATTCAGAGTAAAAACTTGTTTTTCTTAAATCAATTCAATTCATGAAAGTGAAATTTTATTTCTTTTAAAACAAAACAAAAAAAAAATTAAAAAAATTTTGTATAGTTCTTTTAATTTTCAAATATTTTATAAAAATTCAAACAAAATAGAAAATGGAGAAAATTTTCAAAGTTATCTTGAGAAAAGAGGAAATGATAGTACATCAGAAATGATCTAAACGCCATAGACTGCTCATATGGGAAATGATTGCGTCAAGCTTACTTAATTGTTTAAATTGTTATGTTTTTAATCTGCTTATTTACAAGTAATTTGAATTGTCACTAGGCTGTAGGCATCTTTGAATCATTAGTAGTGTAGAAACTAAATATAGACTACAACTGTGATTTGAACCCATATATGCATATGTGCGTGTGTAAAAGAATACAAAAAGATCATTATCAGATAAAGAATGTAAGATTTTAGCAAATATTTTCTTAAGAGACCAGTTTCGGGTTATGTCTTTAGCACAATTATTGCGATTCATCTCACTGCCCATACTCGCAAGTATGTAATGAGAGATTGAATCAATACATGTCTTTACATCAACTGTTGAGCATGTATTCACCCTTGAATCATTCCTGATTCATTGAAATCAAATCCAGATAAAAGTTGGATCACCTTACCTAAATCCTCAGACTCCATATCTATTAACCTGGATCATCATATGATATTCATTGAAGAACATCCAATTAAACCAAGACATCCGAATCACTCGATTCTGAATCTTATGATTCTTGATAATCCTTATGGATTCTGCTTGATTTTTCTGTGCTAAATGATGTAACTTCATTCTGGAGATTTGAAAATCTTTGTGAAAATCTTAGATGCCTTAAGATAGTGCAATTTACATTATTGTAGCATATCAGTGGGGTACACGTTGTATATCTTACAATTAATACCTTAACACACAAGAACGTGATTCAAAGATGCTTTTGGTTTCAAATCTTATAATATTGCCAACTTGAATTACTTGTCTATGTGCTTATTATGTATGAATAAATTGTAATTCATGACATGATCTCATATTCTTTGACGTTTATGTTGTATCGTTTTTGCTATAGTTTAGCCTGATATGATCCTCTGCTCGTGTCTTTGAACAAAAATAGTGTGTGTATATACTTGTATATTTCTATCTTAAAAATATCAAAAAGATTCTAAGTTTGTGTATAGTTCAATTTTAATCAGAAAAGCCAAAAATATTTATGTTTAACCTTCTTGAATTGACTTTGAATCCTCTTGATTGAATGCTTTTATCTTGTTCGTTATTTGACTTGAAATCTTCATAATTTGAGTTGAAAATTTGAGCACGCAAGGGTCTCTGCGTAATTGATAAGTGCACATGAGGTAAACCATGTGTACTTAACAAGTACACAAGACTTAAGTCATGAGTACTTAGTAAGTACGCAGGAGTTAAGTCCTGCGCACTTAGCAAGTACGCAAGACCAATTTGTGTTGAGTATATAAACAGGTGTTAGAAATTTTCTTGAGTTTCATCTCATTTCAAACTTTTGACGACTGTTGAATACCGCTACTAATCTTTTCTTCAAAATCTTTGAGTGTTCCTAACCATTTTTTCGTTTCGATTCTAGTCTCAACATCGTATTACCATCATTTGGTGAGAATCATAGACCGTTTAATCCACTAAATTTGGAATTTCGGACCGATTAATGTGTTTCAAAATTTAGGGTTTGAATCTTGGTTTTAGACAAACTTTTGGTTATTTTGGTAACACATTATAATTAAAACTTACTTAGAATCATCAAACGATCCTTAATCTTTACTTAATCGTCCTTAATGATCCGTAATTTTGCCTTTGACCCCTTGATTGACCATCGGTTCGTCTGGGTGGTTTTTAGGTCAAAATTTGACAAGGATAGCAATTCATTGATGTTGATATTGGTTCCACAGGTCTTAATCACGGATTTCGACCTTGTGGTGACCCTAATCCACATCAATGTTGATCATCGGTTGAAAATTGGATTTCTGAAAAACTTGACCAAGTGTAATTCTTGCGCACTTAACAAGTACGCAAGAAGATATTCCTGCATACTTGTTAAGTACGCAAGAAGATATACTTGTTAAATTTTTCTAAGTCTGAAATTCAGTTTAGTGAGTAACTGCTATACTTAGTCATGTGTATTCAATTCCAATGAAACTTCTTGTTCTTATTATGTTTTCTGTGTGTTTTTGCAGTGATGGCTCATGCCTTTACCAGTGAGTTCAACCTCCTAGCACATACAGAACCGGAATGGAAGGGTACTGTACTACAATACCAAGAGATAGTTGACTTCTTGAACCGTTCAAGGATCAGCTATGCCATATCAGCAAACCCAATAGTATCAAGACCGTACATGGAGCAGTTCTGGGAGATAGCGGAACATGACTGCAAGGTAACCCCTAATGTTATATGGGCTACTGTGGTGGATCATGATATTGCTCTTTCTGAGGACACCATTTGACGGGTCTTACAGTTCCGAGATCTCGCCACCGACCCAACTTCCTATCCTAATTACTTTATGGATGGATGTTGGAGGTAGCCTATGGGATACGTCGGTGTACGGGATTACTCGTCATACAAGAAGATGTGGGTGTTAGATCAGTGGAGGTACTTTGCCCACGTGATGATCAAGTGCATCTCCTCCAGGAAAGCGGGGAAGGATGCTATGGGACATGATCTTGCAGCAACCATGGTTGGCTTGTCTCTCAACAGGGGTTATAACTTCTCCAGATACATCTTCAAGGCGTTAAATGATCAGATCAATACAGCTGAGAGGATTAGATTCCTGTTATACCCAAGATTTGTGCAACTACTGATAAATGATGCGTTGCCAAATCTGCTTGCTACTGGGGAGAGACTGCAAGTAAAGAGGGTGGACAAGAGGGTGTTTGCACAATTCTTAAAGCCAGACAGTGTAGAACCTACCCCTGAGCACACCGCAATCTTTGGACACCTGATAAATGACGCGTATGTGGCACCTGATGATTGGAGATGGTTTAGTCATGACTCTGAGCCTGAACTCAGTGAATATTTTGATGAGCAACAAGAAGAGGAGGACGTTGAAAGTGTGGATGAATCGTTTGAAGGAGGAGAAGAAGAAGCAGTTAATGATGGTGCTGAAGGATCCGACTCCGAAGATACAGAGTCTGATTCATCTGATTCTGATGATGCACCATCACAAGTACACCCGAGAAGATTGATAAAGGTAACCCTTCCTGAGTCATCTTCAAAGAGAAATCGACAAACGACGAGCAGTCAATACGAGCCAGATTCTGACTCTGACGCTGCTATACAAAGACAAGGACGTGAAAGTATCAACAAAAAACGGGGGGATAGGCATCAACAAGCTATTCCTCGTGAGGTGGAGGATCGTGCTCAGAGGCAAGTAGAAGTGTCGGCTGCGAGTACTGATTCAACTTCTACCCCACCTTCACAACAGCTGTACCAGCGACAACGGAGAAGGCCACAAGTAACACTTGATGTGGCAGCCACTTCTATCACAGAGGAGGTTCCTGTGATAGTGACCCTCCCTGTACCATCTGTCCATGTGGCGGTGACAACTCCGATTCTTACAGAGTCAGTCACCATCACAGCTTCCATCACTCCTACAACCATCATCCCATCCAAAATCCCTACTACCACCACTGAAACTATCAGTCAACCCTACAACTATAAGGACTTTACTCAGGGGTTTGACTTTGATACGATCTTCTCATCCCCACTTCATAATGCTGAAGCGTCTACGTCCAGGAATCCTGATCAAAATGATGCAACGATAGCTACTTTGGAAACCCAAGTGGCTGGGCTACTAGAAACTGTTCGAAAATCAAGGGAGGAATCTGAGGCTCAACAGGCTCAGATAAATTCGTTGGTGGACGAGGTTACTATTTTGAGAAGCCAGAGGGCTCGGACGCAAGAGAGACTAGCAAATGTGATGGCCTAGAATGAACTACTGATCAAAACAAACAATATGATTCTGGGTCACAGGTCGTCTCTAGAGCTTCGGTTTTACATGCAGCGAAAAGAACATGAAATGATGGTCAAGTTAGTAACTGACCTGACCGAGAAGCTTGCTGCTCGGGGGGAGAAAGAGAAGGAGAAAGAGAAAGAGAAGGAGAAGACATCTAAACCTACCGGTGATGAGCCTTGTCATCCTGTTGATCTGACAAAGGATGATGACAAAGACAAGGATCCTGAAGTCGGTCCTAGTGGAAGTGAGCATCAAGCTTTGGCGATAGTGCCCATTTATGTGGTTCCAATGGCTGAGGGGGAGTCGACTCTTCAGGAAGGTGGTGATACTTCTGGTGGTGATAAAGGAAAGTCAGTGGCTGATGTTCTGAAAGATCTATCTGACGATGTGATCTTATTCTTAGAGCCTGACTATTCCAAAGAAGCACAGATCTAGACTCTCTACAATCTTGAAGAAGGAGAGATCGACTCTGGTGATGATTGGGATGAAGATGATGATGATGTAGTTATCGAAGTTCCCAAGGGCGACGGGGAAGGAGAGTATGAGTTTGAAGATGTAGAGATCTTCGAAGTTCCATCCTTTGAATCTCAGCTCGACACAGGTTCAGTCGAGATTACTAGTAATGTTGAAGCATCGACTGAAGCCTCCCCTGCCGACCCTACACCTGTGGATCCAGAGGCACAGAAAAACAAAGATATGCCTGCTAGTTCATCAAAGGATCCTGCTCCTGTCTGACAAAATACTTCTATCATAGACAAACACGGAGCAACAGGAATGATCTTAGCTATAAGGTTCGAGGAAGATAAGCAGTTGTTTGCAATCAAGCGAGCTAGGGTTCAATACTTGAAACCAACCAGCGAAGCTTTCAACTCCTTACCTAGATACGACCTCGTGAACCTAGCAAACCGAGAGCTACTAGGTCACTCAAATCACGCAGTAGCAATGGGTCTGTGGCATGTTCTACAGCGTGAAGTAAGATCTGGGAAATTCGAGATGTTTAAGCCTCAAGTGCCCAAGCGAGTCAAGGACAAGAAAGCTAGACATCCTGTGACTAATAAATGCTTAAAGAGACTGGTATACAAGCCAGTGCTGTGTGAAACCAAGATTCCCCTGAGCAAGTTATCTCAGGATATCCTCGATAACATATGGTACTGGTACGTAGATCCTAAAACGGGCGAGGCAGTGGTGATAGGAAAGGGGTGGTCAGACAGTGGAAGCTTAGTGCCAAGGGAACTGATTAGAGTATTTGATGAAGTCTGCTTCATAAACTTCTCTGTGAAAGATCTGGAGGCACTGGCTGACACATACTGTATGCATACGGACGAATGGAAAAAGTTCCTTGCTTTTAATTACGACAAGGTGATCAAGTTTTGCCTTGACTACAAGAAGAAGATGGAAGCTAAAGATGCAGAGTTGTGAAGACCGAAGATGATCCAGAGCTGTTGTCAAGGGGGAGTTTGTTGAAGCACTTTTGTGTGACAAACACTATAGATAGAGTCTTAGTTTATGTACTTTTGTTGTTTGTATTTGTCTTTGTTTGTAAGCGTCTGTATGTATTAGTTATCGAGTTGTATTTACTAATGCATGTTGATAGTTGCTTAATTCTATAAGTGTTTTGCGCACTTAGTATGTGCGCAGGAATTAGTTCATGCGTACTTAGCAAGTACGCAAGAATACTCTGCGTACTTGCTAAGTACGCATGAGCAATTTGCCCTGCGCACTTGCTAAGTGCGCAGAGATCAGGTCTTGTATAAATAGGATAGGTTGACAGAAGTTAAGTACGCAGACTATTGTGCACTCAGTATTTTTCTCTCTGTAACCTTCAAGTGTTTATAATAGACGAAAGTTTAAAGTGATTCTCTTGTTGGTTTACTTTGTGTTGTTTGATTCTCCACCTAGTCACGGGTATTTCGCACCCGGTCCGACTAGCCAACGCACTTGCATGTGACGATCCGTGACACCCGAGGGACCTACATAATCATGTTCACCGGCGTTCGCGTTGACGTTTATTTTCCAAATGTTTTTCAGGTAATCAATGATTATCTAAGGCTAGTCCTACGGGATAGTCTTGGGAGATAAAGAAGTACATAAAATATTTTGACAGCGTTATGTCCTAGTAGCACGGAGATAACTCTGCAATGATAAGGAAACAAGAGGAGATATTTAGGATGACGATTTCCTAGATATGGATACTCCCTTGTACACAGGGTTATGTGTAGGAAGGTAAAACCCTTACATACTAATGCTGGTATAGCTTGGTATTGGACAGGGTTAACTCCCCAAGCACAGGCCAACTACCTTATGGCTCTTGTTTACCCTGCTTACGCAAGCGACACGTAAATGGTCGTGGACCATAGTTTTGTACAGAAAAATGGTATTTAAATCCCCAGTGAAATGAAATGGTATTTTATTTATCCCCGGATTTGGAAAATATACAATATCAACCCTCGGGTTGAGATTTATTACAAGTTCGATCCAAAAGTATTTATGTTTCTAAACTAACTCTGATTTTCTAATTAAAATAAGATTGGAGGTGCCGATCTGGTCACACGCTTAGAGTGTCCTGAAACCGGGGTGTGACATGTTGGTATTAGAGCCCAAGGTTTTAGCAAATTAGATACTAGTCCTAGTATCTATGCTTTAACCAATTTTAGATACAATACCTCAAAGATTAAGATAAGGATACTGGCCTTAGTATCTAGGTTTTAATCATCATGAGTACAGAATACTTATTTAAGACAGTTACTAATACTTAAGAATTTCAGGATGTCTGGAGAATATAATATGCCTTATTACGATCCTAACCGTAGGATTAAGCAAGAAACACCTAAGCGTCCTGCTTACGGATCTCAGATGATGCAAATTCCAATTCCTAATGATGATGATCCTTTCATCATAAATCTAGATACTCCTACTCCTGAATATCACCCGCAATCATACGAGGATGAGAGTTCTTGGATGGATTCCGGTTCTAATTTTAGTAACTGCAGTTTACTACTCCACCAGTGAAAGATCAAGCTGGGCCAAGTACGTCCCGAAAGCCTAGAATGAGAGTAGGAATACCTACTGAACGATTATCTATTCCTTCTACTGAAGTAGAAGAAGCATATCAAAATGTACCAATGGAGGAAAAATCCAAAGAAGAATCTCACCAGTATGCTCATGTATCTGAAAATCTTGAGGATTATCCCTTTTATAATCCCAATTATCCTGTTCTTTATGATCCATATATATTTCCTGAACCAATATATGGTGGCCAACATCAAGCTTATTTTCAAATGCCACCTAAATACCAGAATGTTTATAATGATATATTATTTGGTATTCGTGAACCTCCTCCCAAGTATGGATACGAGGACAGTGTTCCTTCATCTCCCATAGAATGTTTAGATCGTTCGTTGCACCAAACGGATGAAATAAACAGGGAAAGAATTATGAACAAGGCTAAAACGTAGTTCTATGGTCAACAAGTGTATGATTTTGGAAACGATCTAAAGATCCTTGGAAGAGAACTGATGAAGGACTAAAATTTTGTTGTACTTTTATATTTTCTTGTAAAATATTTTAATAAAATATCATTTTACTATTTTACAGATATGGTTGGAAAAGGTAAAGGTCCTAGTTTTCTTCGTAAGTTTGCTTTGGAAAATTATTTCAAACGTAAGACTAATGAGACTACTATAGAAGATAATGAAGAAACATAGAGTTCTACTTTTAAAAGTCTTGGAGAAATAGGGAATCCTAGTATTCCTTATAATCCTCCGATAAGTTTCCATTCTGCTCCAACTGCTGGAAGTTATAATATTACTCTATTATACTCCCAAAATTTTCACGTGATACATATCGAAATGCCTTATGAAAATAAATGTGATCCTGAAGAAGAAGAACGAGCTGATTCTAATAAATTTTACATACCTTATTATGAAAATATTCCTACTATTCGTATAACCGAGAATACGTCTGGAAGTGAACGGGAACAAATGCTATTAAATCAAATAGCCGAGCTGGAAAAAGAAAAAGCTGAAGTCGAAGCTTTACTAGTTCAGGCTTTGGAAGAAAAGAATTTTAGAAATTCCTACAAACAACTTCTACATGTATCTATTCCTGTATATATGTTTTTATCAATAAAAGAATTGTTTCTAATTCCAAAACTTCCATATTTCTAGAATGTCGAAAAGTGGACCATCCAATAACACTAGAGGCAAAAAAAACAAGCCATGGAAAATGCTATTGCTGAGCTAAAACAAGAATCGGAAATGACAAAAAATGATTGATGCCGGAATAGAAAAGACAATTCCGAAAATAGTATCAGCTATTGAAGAAGCAAAAGCTACTAAGAAACGAGAATCTCTTTTATTAAAATCTAAAACAAGAGAAAATGAGAATGAGATTTCTACCCCTCGATATTCCAAGCATACTGAGGGTAGACATTCACCCGTCAAAGTATACTGAAGGAGGCCATTCAAACTTTCATAGTAAATGTACCAAGAGAACCTACAAGGAAGGTCATGGTTCTTTTGTAATCAGTCCTAAGGACAGATATGAACCTTCATATAAGAAGCAAAGGAATCTTGGATGCAGTTACAAGAATTTCCTAGATTGCAAACCTTATGAGTTTGCAGGAAAATAAGGAGCTATAGCGGCGTTAAGATGGCTAGAGAAAACCGAGTTAGTTCTAGCAATAAGCAAATGTCTTGAGGAAGACAAAGTGCTTTATGCTTCTAATCTGTTTAGAGACCAAGCATTGGAATGGTGGAATCAAGTCATATCCGCCAAAGACAGAGATAGGGCATATGCCATGGGTTGGTCTTTTTTAAGAAAAGTGTTGAAAAAAAATTATGTCCGGTGAATGAAAGGGAGAGAATTGAGCACAACTTTCTGAATTTAAGAATGATGGGTACAAACCATCAAGATTATGTGACTAAGTTATTTGAGTATGCAAGACTAGTGCCTCGTCTAGAAACCCCCGAATCACATTTCATCAAAAGATACATCTGGGGTTTAGTTTTAGAAATTCAAGATCCGGTGAAAGTTGCTAAACCTGAATCAATGGATGATGTCATTGAATTAGGAGCCATTTTCACAGATGGCTTGATTAGGAATAGAGAGGAGTTACAAAAAAGGATAACACGCACCAAAACAGAAACGAGCAAAAACGATCCGAAAATAATTTCAGTCGTAAAGATACTCGTTTCTCTGCTCCCGAATGCCGTTTATGCATAAAGAAACATTACGGCAAATGTGGTGCAAGACCTTTTTGCAACACATGTAAAATTCCTGGGCACTCAACTGAGAATTGCTACAAAACCAAGAAGCCCATTGTTTGTTACGGTTGTGGAGAATCGGGGCATATCAAAGTCCAATGCCCAAAGACAAAAGAAGCAGGACCATCTGGAGCTAAACTTGCAGAAGGCGTTAAGAAAAACGCAGTGCATTTGTTTTAAATACAAATGAAGTGGCCAAAATACCGGATGTCATTGGTACATTTCTTGTCGAAAATATCTATGCAAAGGTTTTATTTGATTCTGGTGCAAATCAAAGCTTTATAGATGATAAATTTTGTAAGCTATGGAATAAACCTTTAGCTAGATTAGAAAAATCTTATGAGGTGGAAACTGCTAATGGAGATCTAGTTAGAATCTCTAGTTCCTTAGATGATTGTAAGATTTCTCTATCTGGATATGTCTTATCTATGCAGCTGTTGCCTATGACTCTAGCTGGATTTTACATTGTTCTGGGAATGGATTGGTTATCGGCCAACCAAGCCCAAATATTTTGCGACAAGAAATCTATTGAGATTCGTGTGCCTGATGGTAAGACAATTACTATCCAAGGAGATGAAAATTCCAATCCAATTGGAATAATAACATTCCTTAAGGCAACAAAATGTCTAAACAAAGGTTGCTTCGCATACCTTGTATCAGTATCAACTAAGCAGGAAGAAAAGTTTTTGAAAGATGTACCAGTAGTATCCGAGAATCCGGAAGTATTCCCTGAGGAACTACCAGGATTACCGCCAGCAAGAGAAGTTGAGTTCAGAATAAATCTGGTACCAGGAACAACTCCAATAGCTAAAGCACCATACCAATTAGCACCAACTGAAATGGCGGAACTAAAGAAACAGTTTGAGGAATTATTAGATAAAGGATTTATAAGACCGAATTCTTCACCTTGGGGAGCTTCAGTGTTATTTGTTAAGAAGAAAGATGGGTCAATGCGCATGTGTATTGATTACCATGAACTGAATAAGGTCACAATTAAGAACATATATCCTCTTCCTCGAATTGATGATCTGTTTGATCAACTTCAAGGAGCGTGTTGCTTCTTGAAAATTGATCTTCGTTCAGGTTACCACCAGTTGAAGGTACAAGAAGAAGACATACCCAAAACTGAATTTAGAACAAGGTATGGACATTATGAGTTCACTGTGATGCCATTTGGACTCATTAATGCTCCAGCAGCATTTATGGAAATGAAGAATCAAATCTGTAAACCTTATTTGGATAAATTTGTTATCGTATTCATAGACGATATACTGATTTATTCAAAGAATAAGGAAAATCATACAGATCATTTAAGAATAATTCTTGAATTACTCAAGAACGAGAAATTGTATGCCAAATTCTCAAAGTGTGAATTCTGGTTACCAGAAGTACAATTTCTTGGGCATATGATAAATGCCAATGGAATTCAAGTTGATCCTGCTAAAATTGAAGCAATTACTAAATGGGAAGTCCCGAAAACACCAACTGAATTTTGAAGTTTCTTAGGTTTGGCTAGATATTATAGGAGATTTATCCAGGACTTTTCCCGAATTGCAGTCCCTCTTACTTCCTTAACAAGGAAATCTGTGAAATATGAATGGGGACCAAAGCAGGAAGAAGCTTTTGATCTATTAAAGCAAAAGCTAACAAATGCTCTAAAACTGGCTTTGCTAGAAGGAACAGAAGACTTTGTAATTTATCGTGACGCTTCACACACCGGTCTTGGTAGTGTGTTAATGCAAAGAAACAAGGTAATTGCATATGCGTCCCGGCAATTGAAAACTAATGAACGGAATTATACGACTCATGATTTGGAGTTAGGTGCTATAATTTTTGAGTTAAAATTATGGAGACACTATTTCTATGGAGTCAGATTCACTGTGTTCACTGACCATAAAAGTTTGAAATATATCTTTGGTCAGAAGGAGTTGAACATAAGACAAAGAAGGTGGTTAGAAATCTTAAGTGATTATGACTGCGAAATCTGTTATCATGAGGGCGAAGCTAATGTAGTAGCCGATGCCTTAAGCCGAAAGGAAAGAGAAAAACCTAAAAGAATACGTGCTCTAAGACTCGAATTGAAATTCGATCTTCTTGAACAAATTAAAGAAGCACAGAAGACAGCTTTAGAAGAAGCTAATATTGAACAAGAAAATATGGGAAAGATGGTTAATCTATTAAGCAAAGGAAATGATGATATTCTTTGTATGAATGATCGAGCATGGGTGCCTATGATAGGAGATCTTCAAGAACGAATTCTTGAAGAGGCATAAATCAAAATATACCATGCACCAAGGAGACGACAAAATGTATAAAAATCTGAGACCAGATTATTGGTGGCATGGTATGAAGAAACACATCGCTTCCTATGTTGCAAAATGTTTGACTTGTTCATAAGTCAAAGCTGAACACCATAAACCATCTGGACTATTGCAACAACTCGAAATTCATGTTTGGAAATGGGTAATGATGAGTATGGACTTCATTACAAAACTTCCCCGAACCGGTCGTGGGAATGATACTATCTAGGTTATCATCGATAGACTGACTAAGTCTGCCCATTTTCTCCCAATGAAAGCAACGTATAGTATGGATAAGTTAGTTGTATGTTAACGAAATAGTAACATTACACGGTGTGCCACTATCCATAGTGTCAGATAGAGATAGCCGATTTACGTCTTGATTCTGGCAAAGTTTCTAGAAAGCCCTCAGAACACGATTGAATCTTAGCACTGCTTATCATCCTCAAACGGATGATCAGAGTGAAAGGACAATACAAACTCCGGAAGATATGCTTCGAGCTTGTGTAATAGACCTTGGAGGGAGTTGGGATGACCATTTACCTCTAATGGAATTCTTATATAACAATAGCTATCACACCAGTATCCAAGCTGCCCCATTTGAAGCCTTGTATGGTAGAAAATGCAGAACTCCGGTCTGTTGGGCAGAAATTGAAGAAAATCAACTATCAGGACCTGAGAAAGTTCAGGAAACAACTGACAAAGTGTTACAAATCCATGAACGTTTGAAAGCAGCTCGTGATAGACAGAAAAGTTATGCTGATAAACGTCATAAGCAATTAGAATTTTCTGTAGGTGACCGGGTTATGTTAAAAGTCTCGCCCTGGAAGGGTGTAGTATGATTTGGAAAAAAAGGAAAACTTAGTCCACGATTTGTTAGACCATTTAAGATTTTGAAAAGAATCGGACCGGTTGCCTATCAGCTTGACTTACCGGTAGAAATGAACGGTGTTCATGATGTCTTCCATGTGTCAAACATGCGAAAGTGTTTGGCAGAAGAAGATCTATTAATGCCTCTGCAAGATGTAGAAGTAAATCCAAATATGAAATTCGTTGAATAACCTCTGCAAATTGAGGATCGTCAGGTTAAAATGCAGAAAAGGAAAAGGCTGGTGTTGGTAAAAGTAAGATGGAACTCCAGACGTGGACCTGAGTTCACGTGGGAACTGGAGAGTGAAATGAAAAAGAAATATCCACACCTATTTCAATAAATCTCAAGGACGAGATTTGAATAAAGGCGGGGAGGATGTAACACCAGGCCAAATCAGAAGTCCTCAATTGCCAACATGGAAACCCTAGGGGATGGTATTGCCAAATCCCTAAGATTCAAGGGTTAAAAATGAAAATTTGGAAAGCTGATTGGTAGCGGACCGCTACCGTATTCCATAACGGTCCGCTACAGGTTTCAAAGTTGGGTGGCGGGCCGCCACCACTTGGGTAACGGTCCGCTAGCCGCAATCCTGCCGCACTTTCTTGTGATGCCACGTGTACGGTGACTCTGCTCCACATTCTGACGCGTGTCACCATGGCGGACCGCTACTCCCTCCATAACGGTCCGCTAGCTGCAATCCGAGGAACGGTCCAATCAGGACAAGACGCATAGGGCTGACGCAAGCCCTGGGTGGTAGCGGACCGCTACCACCGGTCCGCTACCACCCAGGCTAACGATCCGCTACGGGCCTAGTCGGGCAACTATAAATAGCAGCCTTCGGCTGCTCATTTGGAAGCATCCCAAACCGCTCCAACTGCTCCCGACTCCCTGGAACAACCCTACCTCGATCCTCCTACCCATGTTTCGATAAAATATCTGACTTTCGCTTATTTCTGCACTTTTGATTATTTCCGTACTCGTGCGTTAAGATTCTAACTTAACTTAGAACTTGCTTTAAGGTTACACTAAGCTTATACGGATTACCTGAGAGAAGACCAAGATACTGATAAGGTGAATATGTTTATCTGTCTTTTATTTTCAAAAATTTGAAAGTTTTACGTTTACTAAATGGCAATACTGGTATTCAAAAGTTTGATGCATAAGGGCATCTACGTAAAACATTCAGGCCATAAGTATACGTAAAACTTGATCAAGGGATACACGCTTTATGGGTGAAATTCCCATATTGGGGCTGATAATTGTCTGTAACTGGATGTAAGACGGGGTCTCAGTTAAGGGACATCGCAGTAAGTAAGTCTGGTAATGCCGGCAGTCCTTTTACGGAAGTTATTGGTGTATGCAATGGTTGTACACTCAGATGAAATAGTTCTGCTGAATGGTAGATTATACCCGCAATATGGTTAAACGTTTTGATACTGTATTTGCCAAATGAAACTGGTTATGATAATCATGTTCACAGCGTTCGCGCTGATGCTTTATTTTTCAAATGTTTTTCAGGTAATCAATGATTATCTAAGGCTAATCCTACAGGATAGTCTTGGGGGATAAAGATGTACATAAAACATTTTGACAGGGTTATGTGCTAGTAGCACGGAGATAACTCTGCAGTGATAAGGAAACAAGATGAAATATTTAGGATGACGATTTCCTAGATATGGATACTCCCTTGTACACAGGGTTATGTGCCGGAAGGTAAAACCCTTAGATACCAATGTTGGTATAGCTTGGTATTGGATAGGGTTAACTCCCCAGGCACCGGCCAACTACCTTGTGGCTCTAGTTTACCCTGCTTACGCAGGCGACATGTAAATGGTTGTGGACCATGGTTTTGTACATAAAAGGGTTATTTAAATATCCATTGAAATGAAATGGTATTTTATTTATCCCCGGATTTGGAAAATATACAATATTAACCCTCGGGTTGAGATTTATTACAAGTTCGATCCAAAAGTATTTCCGCTGCTAAACTAACTCTGATTTTCTAATTAAAATAAGATTGGAGGTGCCAATATGGTCACACGCCCAGGGTGTCCTAAAATCGGGGTGTGACACAAGACCTAATAGTTGTTGGGACATCCTCAAGTACTCGTCGAACGCATCGCTAGCGTTTCTGTACCTCATTTGAAGAAAAATGGTGGTACACTTTTGCAAGGCGGTAACATCAATCCTACCTCTCACATCAACCCGTTTTCGGAACCAAGGCACCTCTCTCTCCAGATCATTTAATTCATAAAATAAACCTCAGCTCATTCGAAACCATTGCCTAAGTCATCAGCAATGTACGTGCACGGCTTCGCAAAATAGTCTTTGTGTAGAAGAGTGTTAGCAGCCGTGCGATCATGGTTGAGACGAGCACTTCGGTTCTTGGTTGCAACGTTTGACCTGGTTGCAAACCATGGAAAAACATTTCGTCCGCCGAGTCGGATGAAGATGATGTTGATGACAACATTTAGAAAAATCTTTATACGTGTTGTAATATTTGTATGAGAGATGTGTTTGTAATGTGTTTAAAATGTGTGTATTTCGGATTCGAGAAAAAGAAAAACGGGTCATAATGTTTCATGTAGAAAAAAATCTTGAGAGGTATTGTAGAGCTGCCACGTGTCTAACTTTGGAATCAATTATTAGGTTATTGATATATATAGAAATAATTTAATTTTTCTTTATATTGATTTTATCGTTTTTAAACGGTCAAAAGAAGGTCGAATGACAATTTCTTAAATCCCTTCTCCCATGAGAATTCTCACTCCCCACTCACTTAACAAGGAGACGGTGATTCACTCACCTTCACGTCCGGTATACTAGACCCCCTTTAGAAGCAGGGGCGGAGGATATAAAGGGCCTGAGGGGGCCCCGCCCCCCTCCCCCCCCTATTTTTTGCTCAGAAGTGTTAATTTATACGTATTCGGCCGATTTTTCGCTCAGTAGTGTTAATTTATATGTATTCGACCGAAAATTTTATAGTTCCGGGCCCCCCGCCAAAATTTTCAAGCTCCGCCACCATTTAGAAGTAACCCATAATTGCATCCTTTGTGATTATACCAAAATATTGCCATAATCCCCATACTTAATACTTATCTTTTTCACTAAAAACCGGTAAGACTCGGACTAGGCTAAGTACCCTCGATTGTTGAGGAAATAGGAGAGAATAAGAGATAGGTCACACCCCAACCCCTCACCCACTACCCCAGCCCTACCCCACCCCCACCCACTCCTCTATATTCTCTTTAACCCCCATAGTTTGATCTTGAGATTTTAAGAAAACACTCTTTCAATTTCACATTTTCTTTGATTTGCAAACCAAAATGCCAAGAAACTCTCACTTTCTTCTTCTGTTTATATCTTAAGGTTCAACCCATCTCTCTATTTCATTTCAAATGCATTAAAATCCCAATTTTTTTAAACTTTTGTGCTACATTTCTTTGAACCTTCCCATAAATCAATTATTGGCAAGTTATATATATATGAAGTTTTGAAACAATGAGCAATGAAATTTGCAAGAAAAACCACAAGGTTTGTTTCTTTTTACATAATTATTTTTGGGAATTTATAAAGATGTTGACTTTAGTGGTGATGAATTCAAGGTTTCCTGGCCCAAAACACTCAAGAGATGGTTCAGTGTCAAGAGCAAAGCTGCACACTTCCATACTGATGATTTTTTTTCTAGAGGTTGTTAATTATCTGTTATTTTATTCATCAATAAAATCCATTTTTTTGTTTTTTTATTTTATTTTTATATAAATCCTACACTAAAATAGAATTACGGTTCTAACATCTGTTCTTTGTTTTCTTCTTCCTTTTTGATAAGGGTCTGATGGTAACTCCTTAATTTTTAATTTTTAAATTACAAAAATCAGACTGGACCAATATAATTTCTTTTTTTTATATTATTTTGTTTATTGAATTTTGACCAGTTTCTATTTCTGCAGGTGGAGAAGAACTGATAAAAAATTTCAATGAAGAAGAAGCTAGTACCATCAGGAAAAACAAAAGAACAGGTTTAATTTCATAATCACTTAGATTTACATGATTATATCTTAAATCAGGATTAAAAAGTTGATAGTAATCTCAACTTTTAATATTTTTATTTGGCCAAAAATTCTGAAATTACAAAAATCAGACACGAGTAAATTTTTTATATTATTTTACATGATTATTAGTTATAACTTAAATCAGGATTAAAAAGTTGATAAAAGTCTCAAACTTTTTACATTTTTATTTTCCAAAACTTCTTAATTACAAAAATCAGACTGGGGTCAAATTTTATTTTTTTATATTATTTTATATTATTAAAAAAAATCTTAACTTTTTGATGATTCAACAGAAAAATCAAGTAAAAAGATTGATCTTGATGCTGCTCAAGTGACAGATGTCAATAATTATAGAATCTTTGTAGCTACCTGGAATGTAGCCGGAAAATCCCCCTCCGGCGGCCTGAATCTTGAAAATTGGTTATACACGTGGCCTCCGGCCAACATATATGTTCTTGGGTGAGTCAAATAATTAGTTTTAGAATTCAAAAAATGTGATCATTTTTAAAATGTTAATTTTTTTTGTAAAACTTAGTAAATCTTGAATTTTGGTGTTAGATTTCAAGAAATCGTTCCTCTAAATGCCGGGAACGTTTTGGGCACGGAAGACGACGGTCCGGCGAGAAAATGGCTAGCCCTTATCGGAAAATCGCTCAATAGCCTTTCGGGAACGACCGGCGGGTTCCGAACCCCATCACCCGTTCCCGATCCGGTTGTTGAGTTAGATTCAGATTTTGAAGGATCGACGCCACAAAGATCTTCATCCTTGTTCCAACGCCGGTCTTTCCAATCATTGGGCCGAAGCATGAGGATGACTGAGGGTGAACTCCGGCCCTAGCTCGATCACAGATACAGTGTCGGTGATCGAGCAATGTTTGGGAACAGGCTGAGTGAGTGTGAAGCCTGTTCCCAATGGGGCGGTGGGTCTTCGGATGAGGATGATGATTGGTGTGATTACTCAGAAACCCCGTTCTCGATGGAAGAAAAAGAAGAAGGGATTGGGGATTGTAGGTATTGTTTGGTGGAAAGTAAGCAAATGGTAGGGATTTATCTTACGATTTGGGTGAAAAGTGATCTTAGAGACGATGTTCATAACATGAAGGTATCATGTGTTGGGAGAGGATTAATGGGATATCTCGGAAACAAGGTAAACATTCGAAAAATCATAGTCATAATCAATTTGACTCGGTCCTAACTCCTAACTTGGTTTATGTAAACCGATGAAACCAGTTGGACAGAGAACCGGCCATAGAACCAGTCTAGTTGAATGTATTTGAACCATACCCATTTGAATCGATCGGTTATCGGTGTTGGTGAACCGAACCAGATGGTCCGACCAGATTTCAATATTTGTAATCTCATTTACTCATTCAGAATCCATATTTATTTATTTATTTATTTAATACTTCATATTTTATTGTATTTATAAATCCACACAAAATTATTAAAGTAGTGTTGTATTTTGTTTTAAATTAGTTATATATATATATATATATATATATATATATATATATATATATATAGTTTTAATTTGAAAATATTTATGACATAATCTGGTTTTAGAACAGGTTCAACCATTAGACCGGTAAGACAATCGGTTCGATTACCTGTCCAATTATGAAAACATTGTTTATACGGTTCGGTTTTAGTAGTTTAGCTATTCAGCCGTTTAACCATTTTTTCATTTTGGGAAGATGTAGTTATATATCTATTATATTCATAAACAATCTTTATTTTTAAATTTTTTTTATACAAACCAATGGTTTGAATTTTCTTGTTCAAACCGCTAAAACTGGCTAGCTAGGCCGAGCAACCTCACTTAGTTGGTTTGTCGTTTTCCAAAACGGTAGTTAGCGTATTAGCCTAGAACTTTTGCAAAATGAGCTTAACCGGACCGTGAACACCCCTAAAGGATGTGATTTTGGAAATGTAATAATCAAATAAACAGTTTTTAATAAGCAAACCGAAAAACTACCTTGAACATTGTGAATAGTACTAATCTTTGTGCGAAATGATCGCAGGGTTCCATCTCAATTAGCATGTCATTGCATCAAACAAGCTTTTGCTTCATATGTAGTCACTTCACTTCGGGTCAAAAAGGAGACGAGTTGAGGAGAAACTCGGATGTTATGGAAATTCTTAGGAAAACTCGGTTTCCACGAGTTCAACGAACAGGAGATGAGAATTCGCCTCAAACAATCATCGAGCATGAGTATGTCAAGATGATTGCGATTTTAGTTTTCGTATGGTCAATGGTATGCTAAATGATTGTACTTGTATGCATATGTAGTCGAGTTATATGGCTTGGTGACTTGAATTACCGGATTGCCCTTTCGTATAGAGTTGCAAAGGCCCTTGTTGAGATGCAAAACTGGAGGGCTTTATTGGAAAAAGATCAGGCATGTCTAGAAATAAGAATAAAAATATTTTATAAATTTTAACCCACATGTTTACGCACCATTTAACCCATTTATTACAGCCTGACGACCCGTTTACAACTTCATTACTATCTATTTACTTCCTGCAACCCATTTACTACCCGTCAACCCATTTGACTCGTTTTTATAAATGGGTTACACGGGTAGTGTTCATGTTACAAGATTTTAAGTGGGTCCAGGTTATATCGATGTCTATGACATGAATAAGTACATGAAATAATCGATCCTCTTTACATGATTATAGCTTCGGATTGAACAAAGAAGGGGAAGGGCATTTCAAGGATGGAATGAAGGGAAGATATATTTCCCTCCGACTTACAAATATTCACATAATTCAGATCGATACGCAGGAGATGATATGCACTCGAAAGAAAAACGAAGAACACCCGCGTGGTATATTTTTAATAAAATCAAATAAAGTTTGAGTTCAAGAAAAGCCCATTTGAGACCTTGTTTATTTAACTTATTTTTCTTGTGAAGGTGTGATAGAATCTTGTGGTATGGTCGAGGACTCCATCAAATGTCATATGTTCGTGGGGAATCAAGATTCTCGGATCACAGGCCGGTTTATAGCATATTTTTAGCCGAAGTTGAATCTACAAACCGTTGAAGAATCAAGAAAACAACAAATGGTTCTACACGGATTAAGGTTGAAGAACTACTATACCATACTCGACAAGATATGGTGATCTTAACTTATATTAAAGATAACATTTTGTAAGATTTCTTTCGATTAAAAGATCATTACTTTTATCGAATTGTTATTCAAGATTCTTTGTGTTCTCTTCAGGAAATCAAGCATTTTGGAGTTCTTGAACATATTGAAAAGTAACAAGTGATGAACTTTGGATTCGTGAATCCAGGATTTTTTATCAGGGTATGCGTTTTTTTAAGAAAGATAAAAGAGAATACTCTTTATGAGACCCATGATTCTCCCTATCAAACACGAAAATTTGGTGGGAAATTTTGAAAATCAAAATCCAAGCTCCAGACAAAGAAATTTAGACCCAAGAGTCAGGCAGTTTGTCCAAGTGCTAAGACATTTTCGTCCATATCTTAAGAGCCTGGTAACTCTAAACATAGCAAAAGTTATGTCTGCTTTAAGTTGTGCCATTTTTTAGCCCACTTGCTTTTCTCCGGTTAGTCCAAATATGAGTCTGTTAATTCCTGTATCAGCTTTGTATTACTATTAAATGCCCTTATTACCGTCTTTTTTGCTTTAGTTTTGAAGATTTGGGCTAAAGAATGCGACATGGACGAAGATATCAAGTTCTTCAAGAAAAACGTTGACCTTTTGCTTTATGCAAAATTCTACAAATTAAAACTTGGTTCATTGATCTAACACGTGTGTCGGTTTTTGATCAAACAGCACTCGTGTATCATGATGATTCATTCGCAATCGATGCAAAACCAACAGTGTTTGATGTTCTACGCTGATCCGGGTACTTATAGCAATGATATCTTCTATTAACATGTTTCTTGATGATTATTAGACTCACTTTTGTGCTCAAAGTTTCTCATTGCTTCTGCAGAATGTGATCAAGTCATCAAAGGTTGTTACAACTTACACATGAATGTTCATCATTCTTGCTCAAAGTTGTGGGAGAGAAATGGGATTTGAAGCTTTTGTTGTTTGGTTTGAGGGGTTGATGGTTGTATACTGAAAAGGTGGAATTTTTGCTGAAAAAGAAAAAGTTAAAGATTTATTATTGATTTTTTCATTTTGGGCTGTAAATTGTAATAAAAACAAGAACAAATCATCAACCTTTCACTTTGCTATTGCAATGTCAGTGTTTGGGTCTGTGGGTAGGGCTGTTCACGAAAGAAACCGAACCGAGCGGACCTTTGCTCTTGCTTGGTTCGTTTACAAACCGAACCGAACCGAACCGATCGGCTCGTTTACAACCGAGCAGAAAACCGAACGAGCATTATCCGAGCATTAAATTTTCCGAGTGAGTGTCGAGCGAGCGGCGAGTGATTTGAACAACCCTACTGTGTAGTGTGCCCTTCGAATTGTAGAGCGGCAAAAGTTGTTCGTCGCTCGGCGTCGCTGATCGTGAGCTGCAAAGGCTGATTGGCTTACCAAGAGGGAGAGACGATTTGAGACTTAAATTCCAGTGCCGCAAAAGCTGCTCGTGCGGGCGACGTCCGATTAGAGTTAGAGATTTTAGGCAGAGATGATTTGAGACTTGAATTGAAGAGAAGTCTCTGAACGTGAACTAGTGAACTAACGTAATTACTAAAAGAGGTTTTTTTTTTTTCTTTTTAGGTTTTAATTTGGGCCACTCTTGACTCACTATAAGAAATTCCATAATGGATTGTATCAAAAGATGTTATTTATAAATGTATAAAATATTAATTTATTATATATATATATATATATAAAATAAATTAAAAATTAATTCGAGCCAAACCACACGAGCAACGAGCGAGCGTACCTTTGCTCGTGCTCGGTTCGTTTACAAACCGAATCGAGCCGAAATCGAACGAGTATACTTCCAAGCATTTTTCGAACGAGTTCGAGCGAGTTTCGAACGTCGAGCATTTTGGACAGCCCTATCTATGGGTGTACATTGTCACATTTTTTAAAGATATTTGGGTTTTTTTTCAAAGATCTTGAAATAGGAGTGAACTACAAGTTATTAAAGAATTTTGTTTTAGTTTTGATTGTAAATTATTAAAGCTTTATTTATATATTTTACAGGCGTAAAAATGTATTACATATACCAAAGATATAAAACAAACTTTAAAATATGTAAAAATTGATATATAATTAGGTTTCGATAATACATGAATTACTATTTAATGTAATTTGACTTTCAATTACTATTTGATTGTAAATAAAATTTACATAATTAGATTTTAAAGTTTCTTATGATAAATGATAATTTAAAATAAATGTGTTTTATTAGTATAACTAGCTTTTACACGGGGTGAAACGTAAAGATTATATTGATAAATATCTTAAAAACCTTTTTATACAAATATGATATTCTATTTGTAACTTTTCATTTTGTTACATGTTAAGATTATATGGATGAGAGTAATCACAACATCAAAAAATACATTTCATAAATTGTGTACTTTTTACAATACATTAAATTACATGTCAAATGAAACCTTATAATGATTATTTACAAATTTGAAAATACTTCATTGTATGCAACATTTGATGTGGTATTGATAATTTTTCCATGTTTACCAAAGATTAATAGTTTGAATTCATCTTTAGTTTTAACTCTTGATAATGCAACATACAGCTGATCATTAGTAAACATTGGATCTTTCAATACAAACCAATATTTGAAAGTGGTTGCCCTAAACTTTTATTCATGGTCATTACAAAACATATAACAGTTGTATATTTTCTTATTTGAAGTTTTGATAAAGTTCTTTTGTTTGAATATGTTAACCCAATTATAGAGATAAAATTATGATAACCAATGTTGCTTCCAAATATAATCTTCGCTTCTATAACGCAATTACTTAATGATTTGACCTGAAGCCTTGTTACATTATCTAAACCATTTTTTCATTAATATTTTTTAATAGCATAATTGGAATATATACATTTAAAACTCATTTATGGTTTAACAAACCTGATAGTGTAAGTCCATTTAGAAAATCAGAAGATTATAAACTTTCATCAAAATCATCATCAAGATGCTCTGATTGACAGATACTATTTGTACTTGTATGCGGAAAATCTCGCTAAACTTTTAATACTAAATCTCTTATTAAAAAAATAATAAAAAAGATACAAATAAAAATTAAATTTCAACAATATATCGTCTTTTAAATTCAAAATTTAAAACTCCAAATTTTAAAAATTTCACTTCTTAATATTTCGACTCAATTAAATTTAAAATTTCAAAATTAAATATGAAAAATTTAAAACTAATAAATTAGAATTGAAACTTGTAAACATATTTTTTTTTTAAATCAATTCTTGTCATTTAAAAAAAATAAAGTTTAAAATATAATGCACTTTTTAAAATAAATATTTGCAAGTTTCATAATTTGTTAAAAACTAAGTATTAAAATTTATAATTTAAAATAAAAAAATTATTTATAAATATCAAATTTAATTAAAAAACTACTAATTAAATATTAGTAAACTTTATTTTAACACTTATTTATTTAAAATACAAACATAGTATTTTTAAATTTTATTTGTAAAATTAAAAAAATCTTGTTTTTCTAATAATAAAATTTAAAAACTCGCTTTTTTAAAATCTCCTATTTTTTAATTCTTGATTTTTTTAAATATTCACTTTTGATGGTAATTTTAAAAAAATGTTAGCTAGTGGCAATAATGATAAATTGATTTGTTAAATGTTTATTTATGTAATTTTTCAAAAAAAAAAGGCTAAATATAGAAATATTAAATGGAAGATATAAATGTGATATTGGGGGAAAAATTTTATGAGATGTAATATGATAATTTCAAGTGACAAAACCATTTAGTTTTTTATTATAAGAGGGATTAGTATTTTCGCAAAAATAAATGCACACTTATTTCAAAACTAAAAAGAATATACATTCAAAAAAATCATTCACGTACGGTATGATTATTATAAAATTGAAAACTTAAAACTGAAATGAAGCCCTATTTTTTTTAAATTAGCATATTATTTCAAGAGTGGCATGATGCATATTTAGGGTTGAGTTGAATGACAATGTTCAATATAATTAATTTGTAATAAGAACTATTTTCTTATATTTTTTTAGAATTGAAACAGATTTTAAAATAATGCATCGATAAAAGAGTATTTATATTATTTTACACTTGGCTTTTATATCATTTTACAATCTAACCTTGGCTATTTTCAGAATGTGACAGTGATTTTCCTCTCCCTAGAGTAACTAAATTAAGTTTAATTGTTAAGAATTTATACTAACTAAAGTATGGTTAAAAGTTAAAAACTCAAAAATATATGTTAAAGAATTATTAATTATTCTTTCATATACGAAATATAACACAAACACTATATACAAATAAATATACAAAAACAAGTGTATCCCTTGAGTTATACGGTAACAGAATTTAACATTTCCAGAATCTAGTGTTAGCCGATGATCATGGGGACATACTTCGGCAGACAGGACCGTGTTCGAGATTTCGGATACCTTGTATGAGTACTAGAAAATATGCCCCCTTCTGGAACATGTAACTTTTAAGAGATTAAGTGTGGGATCACCCAAAATTGTTATTTTTTTTTACTTATTACGCCCTCTCTAGAACATATAATTAGTAATAAGTTTGTATTTTTTTATATATGTTAATCGACTTACGGTACCTAAATGGGAAAAAAATTAGGCCACCTTGGAACATGGGCCCTGCTGCTCAGTAGTGGCGGATCTAGGATAAAATTTAGCGGTATCAAAAATTTCATCCATGGGTTTCGAGAAACATAAAACAATAAAATTTTTCACTACGCGTCGAAAGTTGAGGGGCACCGATAGGTACCCCTCCCCATAAGGTAAATCCGCCCTTGCTTCACACCCTCAAAGACGATATATCAGCCAACATTTGGTTGAATGTAGATGACATGCTGATATTTGTACAAACCTAGATTAGATTGATGAAACTAAACATTTATGCCATTTAACTTCTAGGGTTGAGTTCATGAGAAAACTCATTTTCATGTAAAAAACAAAAAAACTCCTTATTAAAGGTACTACATATGTTTAGTACATCCCAAAAACCTAACGCACCCCCAAAAACCTAAACCCCTCACCCCACCCCCACCCAAAAACCTAAACCCACCCCACCCACCCCCCAAAAACCTAAACCCCCACCCCACCCCATCCCACCCCACCTCTCAAAAAACCTAACCTAAAAGCTAAGGTAAACCCACTATTTTTTCTAGTTTTTTTCTTGAACGAGGACGACGTGGGAAACATAGTCTTCGAAACACTTTTTTAGTTTTTGATTTATTTTTTGAGTTATGATTTTTTTATTATTTTTTTACCTTTAATAAGTAGTCTTTTTATTTTCTCATTAAAAATGAGTTTTCTTATGATTCTTTCCCTTAACTTCTATGGGATATATGAGAGAAGCAAATGTGATTCTTGGTATAAGAATCTAGAAATTAAACAAAAGGTATTATTCTTACACGGTATCACTATGTTGTGAAAATTCACAAGAAGTTTAATTACGAAGACTATAGTTATGTAAGCCATAATAAAGGGTATCAATATGAAGCAATAGCACCCCTAAAGGGTATTAAACAAAGGTATTATTCTTACTCGGCTTTAATACTAAGCTAATTGATTGTTTAATGATGACAAATATTGTACCTGATATTACCTATACTGTTAGTAGATTATGTAAATATACTAGTTATCATAGTACTTGTCACTCACAGACAATAAAAAAATTATAAAGTAATTTAAGGAAAACCGTCGATTATGGTTTGACAAAGATTGCATTTCCTAAAAGTTATTCTTATTTAAGTTGGATAACCATGTTGAAGCCCATTCTTCTACAAGTTGTTGAATTCTTGGCTTAGGAAGATGTCATTTTATGGGCTTCCAACTTGCATAACAAACTCAAATATGAAATATGAGTTTGTTGCCTTGGTATAAAAAGCATAATGGGTAGTTAACTTGATCTATGAGCTTATGGCATAAACCAATAACATTGATCTCTATCCATTGTGATAATGTTTTTACACTGGCTTAGGCATACAATGGAAAGTCTAGACACTTAGGGGCGTTTGGTATGCCAGAATTCAATGGAATTTAACGGAATTGGAATTTGAATTCCATTCCTTTGGGTGTTTGGTTCGTAAAATTCGTTGGAATTGGAATCCGAATTCCATTCTTAACGTATTTGGTAGAAAAAGTAATTGCAATTGGAATTGGAATTAATTCCTTCAAATTCCTTCAAATGATGGATTTCAAATTCTTTCCAAGTTGTGAAGGAATTCAACTAAAGCAAATGGAATCTCCGACTACCGACCCTTGTCACCGTCGCCAACATCGTCACCGACCCTTGCGACCACTGCCGCCCTCAGCACCTCCGCCAACCGTCGCATCTAACTCCTACCACAGTCGTCGACCGCAAACGAAAATTCTACTATTTTTTCGAGTTCTTTTTTTTTATGGAACGAGGCAAACGAAATAAATATTTTGGTTTTTTTAGTTTTTTTAGTTTTTTTAGTTTTTAGTTATTTTTTTGTTTTATTATTTTTTATATTTTTCTTTATCTTTTTTTAGGGGTTTTTTTTTCCTTATAAAAATCCAATTCCTTAATGATTGTTTTGTCAAATCAAATGGATTAGGAATTAAAATTCCTTTAATAGATTTCAATTCCTTAAAATTTCAAATCATTTGAACAAAATACAATTCCAAGTCCAAATCCAGTTCCTTAAAATTCCAATTCAAATTCCAATTCCAACGAATTCCACGAACCAAACGCCCCCTTAGGGCGTTTGGTACGCCGGAATGGGCGTTTGGTTCGTGGAATTCAATTGAATTCAACGGAATTGGAATTTGAATTTCATTCCTTTGAGTGTTTGGTTCGTAAAATTCGTTGAAATTGGAATCCGAATTTCATTCTTAACGTGTTTGGTAGAGAAAGAAATTGCAATTGGAATTGGAATTAATTTCTTCAAATTCCATCAAATGAAGGATTTTAAATTCCTTCCAACTTGTGAAGGAATTCAACTAAAGCAAACGGAATCTCCGACTACCGACCTTCGTCACCGTCGCAAACATCGTCACCGACCATTGCGACCACTGCCGCCAACCCCGCCGCCACCACCGTCGCCCCGACTACCGCCGCCGCCACCTCGACCATCCCCACCGCCGCTCGCCGCCCGCCGCCGTCGCCACCTTCTCCAACCGCCGCCTCCGACACCGACCGTTGCGACCACTTCCGCCAACCCCACCGCCGCCACCGACCACCACCTTCGCCCCGACCATCCCCACCGCCGCTCTCCGCCCTCGGCACCTCCAACCACCGCCGTCGACCGCAAACGAAAATTCGACTATTTTTTGAGTTTTTTTTTATGAAACTTGGCAAACGAAATAAACATTTTGGTTTTTTTAGTTTTTAGTTATTTTTTGTATTATTATTTTTTTAATATTTTTCTTTATCTTTTTTTTAGGGGTTTTTTTTTTCCTTATAAAAATACAATTTCAAATCCAGTTTCTTAATGATTGTTTTGTTAATCAAATGGATTAGGAATTAAAATTCCTTTAATAGATTCCAATTCCTTAAAATTCCAAATCCTTTGAACAAAATACAATTTCAAAACCTTAAAATTCCAATTCCAATTACAACAAATTCCGCGAACCAAACTCTCCCTTAGGTGTTAGACATAGCATTGTTCATGAGTTGATCATGAATAAGACGATATATGTTGAATTTGTAAGATCACAACAGAACCTAGCAGACCACTAAATGGTTGGCTAGACTTATGCATAGATTCAATGTGAAAAGCTAACACTTAGAGATGAAACACATGTTCTGATTGATCTCACGAGAAAAGGAAACTAACCTATACCGACGACTCGGTATAGGTTTTCATTTGAGCGCCCAAATTTCTCTCCATCTGCCCCAACCCTATATCGACGACAAGTAGTCGTCGGTACAGGTTTCACTATGGCAAAATTTTGGAGCCTTGGAGGAACCTATACCGACAACAAGTATAGAATATCCGTCGGTGTATGTTCAAATCCTTGTGGTGTCACTGATTGTGGTCAAACTGATGTAAAATATAAGGTTGATTTTTTATATATTTCCATCGAAAAAAGGTAGAGATGGAGCAAGATAAGAATATCTGAGTTCGAAGTTATCTGCTTCAAAAAACCTAGAATGAATATTAGCACAATACTTCTAATAGTGTCCAAGTATAGACTCAGAGAAATTTTAGCAACTCATTTGTATATTATCATCACTAGGTTAGAATCTCGTGTATTACACGGGTTGAATAAATGTAATGTTATATGCTTAGTAATAAAAGATTTTATGTCTTTAAAAACTCATGTATTACACAAGTTGAATAAAATTTTACGTAACAGTTATAAATTATGTTAAGTTAATTTTTAAAACATTTTTTTAGCTAAGTATTAATTTTTTTTATATAACTGATAAATGTTAATTCATATTAAACTTTAGAAACCCGGTGTATTAAACGGGTTAAATAAATGTAATGTTATATATATACTTAGTAATAAAGATTTACATATTACATATTCATGAAAAACGTTTTATAAAAATAATTATAGAAGCTATTATTATTTAATATGAGAGAGAGACATGAAACAAAAACCTATAAAAAACAATTAAAGAAATTGGTATAATTAATAGGAGAGAGAGGCAGAAAAAAAACTCAAGGATACATGAGAGAGTGACAAGTGTCACATCAAAACCTTTATTTATTATATAGTATAGATAATTTCAAAATGAGTTGAAAGGGTTCAATCCTTAAAAAAATGTACAAATATGGAAATTCAATATTTTCAAATATTTCATTTGTCTAAGTTGTATGTTCTTTTAATAGTTACTAGAAGAGAGAAAATATGTTGGTGATTTTAGTGTTATAAAAATATTTTAATATAGTGTAAACTTCATTTATGCTCCGTTTGACCATTTTAACATTTTTACTCCAATAGTTTGAAAAGGGCTAAAACACTCATTGAGGTTACCATTTTGTTGTCATTTTGCTGAAATATTTAACGGAGTTAGTGCCAGGGAGAAAAATGACAACAAAATGGTAACCTCAAGATGTTTTTGACCATTTTTAAGCTATTGGAGCAAAAGGGGTTAAAATGGTCAAACCATATGGAGCAAAAACGAAACTTACTCTTTAATATAACTAGATTTACATATGGTACCAAAGGGATTTTAAGTCAACTTATAATACAAGTTAAAAGATGTGAATAGGCTGTAAACGAATTGAACATTCAGCGAACCATTCGACAGGAAATACGTTTACGTTCATTTGTTTAATAAATGAACGAACATGAATAAAGAAGCTTTGTTCGTTCGAGTTCGCTCAATAGTGTTCGTGAACGTTCGGTTAATCTGTTCGTTTATGTTCATTTGTTTATGTTCGTTTGTTACAAATTCTTAGTAATTTTTTAATTTTTACCATTAAAATTAAACTATTATATGTTCGTTTGTGATTGTTTATGTTAATTTGTGTTCGTTTATAATGTTAGCAAATGAACACAAACAAATTCATTTACTTAACAAACGAACACGAACAAATTCATTTCCTTAACAAACAAACACAAAGGTGAAATTTCTTTCATTTTTGTATTCGTGAACTGTTCATTTTTCCCATAAAAGCTTAACGGACGAACACGAACAACACCTTGTGTGGTCGGTTCGGTTCATTTACAGCCCTAAACGTGAAATCAGGAGTGCATGCGTATATAAATTTAACTAAATCTAGATACTTCAAACATGGTTCAAGTCTTAAAAAATAACTTTAAGTTTATACATTGACTAGTAGGGTTAGCTTACACCTTTGTCTGCATAAAAAGTTAGTCGAAGGTCAACATTAGCCAAATTTGTTGGTCATCATAAACATTTGCCAAAGTGTTGTCAACATAAGCGTCGAACTCTTTTAAGTTAAACCAGCCGAACTCAGCTCGACTCGTTTACCTTATGCAAAGACCGAGCACAAACACCTTTTGCAAACCTCTACAGTGAGAGTATCATGACATGTTGGTTATCTTTTAATAACAAACACCTCGGGTATCTTTTAATAACAAACACCTTGCATACGTGATGTATCTTTTAATATTCTTTTTCTATATACAAGTATAATTAAACTGTAATGTTTAGCTTTTTTTTTGGCTCTATATAGTATTTAGGTTTATACATATAGCTTCTTAACATAAATAATCTTAAGTTAACTTATAAATAATATACATACACACATCAAGCACCTCACGCCTTGGTTTTCAGGACCTAAACGTCTCGGAACACCTTACACTTTTAAAACCAAGCTTGTATTGGTCAAAGACTAGAAGAGATGTGAATTTGTATGTAATTTGGACAAAAGCACAATTCAACTTAAAAGTACTAAAATTGGAAATAAAATGTAACTGATAGAATGACAAAAGCTTTATTACATGGTGGATAAACCGTTTCATTTGAATCAATGTTAATTTGTAAAAACAATGTGACAACAACCTAGAATGCAGAACTTAACTAACATTTTTGTGATGACCCAGCGTTCTCCACCAACCGAATTAACTTTACTAACAATGTCAAACATGTTTTGTTGAAAGTTTTTTGAAACTTACCGTTAAAAGGAACGCAAAAAGATGGCAAATGCATTAAGAAAACAAGAGTTGCTTAAAGATCTGGCATGCCCTTGCCGGTTTTAGAATCATATGTCTTCTCCTGCGCCAGCTCTATAGGAGTATCCTTGGGACCAGCTGTTGCAAAAACAAAAACAAACAAAAAAAATTAAAATCCTATGGAATGTTACAAGTAGAGGTAGAAATTGGGTGGCGGGTTCATCAAACGGGTAAATTTTTGGTACACATTGGATAGGGTTTTACCCAAATCACTTTGTCAAAAAAATGTATATTTTTTGTTAGTTTTTTTAGAATAGGTAACCCACACATCCTAAATCTACGCATTTTTGTCAACACACCTTGGTACCGCCTGGTGACGGGCACTTTGGTATATTTTTTGTTAGTTAGGGTGTCATCTATATTATTTCAATAATAGCATGCATACGTTTTTGAGTTTTTATTCTATTGATTAATTTTAGTTGAACTTTATCTAGTCCGAGTACAAATATGAGCTTGAAACGTATAAGGAATCAAGATGAAGTTTATATAAACTCGACTTGAAGGATAATCGAGTGTTTCCACTTTCCAGTCCTAAAAGTTATCAAAATGTATTTACTTATGATCAAGTTTTGGTTGGGTCAAACTTGAACAATGTTTAGTTGAACGTAATTTGCTACTGGGTCCTGTAAGTAATTGTTCAAAAACATAAAAATGCCGGTTCAAATTAGCATAAGCTGAAGGGCCACAACAGACCCCATATGGTCTGAGGTCAAAGGGGGTACTTTTTAAGCCAGGCAAGGCTGGATTGACATGAAACACCTGTAGTCCACAATTTTTAAATAGTCGGTATGTCAGATATGATTACAAAAACTATATTACTTCAGCTATAATTTAACTTTCTTATAAAAAATGATTCATAAGAATTCAGGCAAGAAATACACTTTGCAACTTTCAACCCATTTGACATGTTTCCACTTACTAGCTGCCATTTTCTTTATTTTACCTCTTTGACCCATTAGAGATAGAACTAAACCCTAATCAACCCATTAATAAGTAAATGGGTCGAAATGACCACTTCTACATAGGGCTGTTAAAAAAGCTCTTCGCTCGAAGCTCGCTAGAAATCAGCTTGTTTGTAAACGAGCCTATAAGCCTAAATTTTAATACATATATATATATATATATATATATATTTCGTTTGGCTCTGCATTATATGCATGTTAGATATACATTAGTTTTTGTTTTGATACAAAAAACAAAATTTTAAAGATAAACGAGTTGGCTTAAGCTTTTTACGAACCACATGGTTGTAAAAATCGCTAGGCGCTAGTCGGGCGGTGGGGTGGGGCCTAGGCCTAGGCGGGATTAATCGGGGCCTAGGCGGGATTAATCGGATTGGAATTTTTATATGTAATTTTCAGTTTTTTATATATATACACACATTTTTATATGTAATTTTCAAAATTATATATATACACACACACATTTTTTAAAGAAGCTGGAAATTACAAAAACTAGACTGAAAATCGCCGGAAATTTGCCTGAAAGTCGCCGGAATCTCGCCGGAACCTGCCGGAATCTCGCCGGAACCCTACCGGAATATCACCGGAAAAACGGGAAGTGGCCGATTTTTGGCCGACTAGGTCCGCCTAGGCCCGATTTTGACCCAATTTTTCCGATTAGCGATTTTTAGTCCGATTTGGCCAAAATTAATCGTCGACCCGCCGCCTAGCGACTAATCGGCGCCTAGGCGCCGCCTAGGCGCGATTTTTACAACACTGACGAACCAAGCTCGAGACATTTCAGCTCGTAACTTCGAGCCTGAACACGACCCCAACCTGGTTTGGCTCATTTACAGCCCTACTTCTATGTAAATCCAGATGGAATAACACAAACATATATGTATAAAAATTACCAATTGTTGGGCGTGGAGTAGTCCTTATCATCAAAATCTCGGGACGAGGAATGATTGACCCGGATGCTCCAATACCCCTTGAAACTCTTACTTTAGTGCCATCTTCTTGATACCGTATTCCAACCTTACAAGGCTGCCTGTAAAGAGAACGCATCAATATTCATCTTACCGATGCAATGGTCAAAACGCAACAAATATGAAACCTTGTACTCATTAAAGTAATCATACCCGGTCACTGGATCAACAATTTGAACATTTGAGACGTGAAGAGGGGCCTCTACTGTAAATATCCCACCTTCATGGCCTTGCCCTTGCTTTATATGCTTCTTCACCTGCAGATATGTTTTATCCAAAACGAGTAAACATGAAACAGATCAAATTCATATCACATTAAGCGTCACATCTCTATAAAATATCTTAAGTTAACAAAAATGAAGATTGGGATTGAAAGATTAATCACCAAGTTCTTTCCCTCAACAATAACACGATTCTGAGAGCGAATGACACGTTTAATAGTGCCAGTTTCACCCCTATCTTTGCCCCTAATAATCATCACCTGTAATAAAAAAAGATTAACTCAAGCATCAGCAAAAAAAAAACTGTTAAAAGTGAAAATTTTTACTGTGAAAGATAAATGTATTATCTTTTACATTATCTCCTCTCAAAATCTTCCAGTGATGTATGAGCTTTTGAGCTGCTTTCCATCCCATTATGTGACAGTCTGAAATTAACATTCAAGAAGACACCACTTAGGCTATCAAAACAAAATATGATTCTTATATTTAATATGGAACTTATATGAATTATCAATTAATATGCAAAAAGTTCAAATAATTCTAGAAATTTGATAATATGCCAAAAGTAAGACTTTTAAAAACTTACAGACATCAAAATCAACAAAAAAATGCAAAAAGTTCAAATAATTCTAGAGATTTGATAATATGCCAAAAGTAAGACTTTTAAAAACTCCTTGCAAATAACTTAAAATAAACAATATGTATTCTTGATTTTAGCCTAACTCTGGAACTCATAACACTTTTTTAATGTACTGGTAACAGAGTAAAAGGATTTTCCTTTTACAGACTCAACAAACCACAGCCTCTAACCGAAGAATCAGATTAGAAATTATACACTATAGAGATACGTGTGTGTGTGTGTGTGTGTGTTTGTTTTACTTGTTATCTATTATTTCTAAAAAAAGACCAAAAACTTTGGGTACGAACTGAGAACACATGTATACGAACAAGACGATCTAAAAAAAATATTGACAAAAAAGTTATCATAACCATAAATAAGGATCCAATTGTTGTCTCCACATTACTCACTTCAAAACTATCAAACTAAACATGGTACCTGTTAGGTATACGCAGCGGAACACAATCACACACACACGAAAAAGCAATAAAGAGCACGAGAATTATAGTGGTTCGGTCGGTAGACCTACATCCACTTTGCAACTAGGGATCTTATTATATTTCAGTGCACACCTTTTACAATTACATAGACACGACTTAAATAGAGAACAATTAGGTTAAATGACTTAGGGAACAAGAAACCCAAATAGTAGGCCCGCTTAGAAACTAAGTCGGCCCTACTAGCCAACTTAACCCTAATAGGCCTAAAGGCCTTCGAACCCAACAATCTCCCACTCGAAGGCCTTGCGATAAACACCAAGTGCGCCAACGAGTACACAACAGTCCATGTCTTCAGTAAACAGTAATCGGTAACAGGAACAGAAGTCTTCAGGTACAGCTCTTAATGAACAAACGAACTTCAATCCACACATCCCATTTTCACCTAGTTGCAGTCGGCCCAAACACATCAGTAACCTGATGGGCCGGTTGAAGCCCCAGATGACTTCAACCCAGTCTCAAAAGACTCCGTCTTTACATCCTCAATCCCAACTGATTCCCATAGACTCGAATCATCAGATACAGGAATCCTCAGAGGAACACTCCCCACTAGCAGAATCATAACAGGAGAGATTTCATTCGGAACTTTAGTCTTCCGAACCCAACGTCGATTTTCAGACTGTGTCGGAACACCCCTCGTGCTCCCACTGTCACCAAAATCCCGTACACGTTCAGACCTCCGAATACGCTCAACCGAATTTCCTGAAGTCCCAGAGTCCCTTTCTGCAAACTTGACTCGTTTAACTGTCGAATCGGCGAGCCCGACTTTAGTGTTCGTCTTAATAGGGGTGGTCACTTCCCCAGACGGAACAGGTACCATGTATAGCGACCCCTTCTTGAATCCCCTAGCTATCACGAGATTATTCTTCAGAACCTTCCACTTACCACCGCCAAACTTCACGTCTAAACCCTGTTCATCCAATTGCCCAACGGAGATCAACTTCGTTTCAAGCTTTGGAATAATTCTGACGTCATTCAAGGTCCAAGTAGTACCCAAAGCAGTAATCAGATCCAAATCTCCCAAGCCATTCACCTCAAGAACATCACCATTTCCCAGCCTAACCTTCCCAAAATCGCCTACTTTAACATTCCGCATGCCATCATTGCTATGGGTAGCATGGAATGATGCACCGGAATCCATGACCCAAGATTCCACCCTGCTTTCAACACACAGTATCAACGCATCATCGTCCGATACATTTCCAGCAGTGTTCAATCCACTAGAATTCTTCTTCGGACATTGACTCCTGAAATGTCCCTTCTCATTACAATCCCAACAACGCACACTAGGACGAGCCCTAGACGAGCTCCTGCTCTGATCCTTGCTGCTCCCACTATTCCTACTATTATCCCTTCCCCTGCCAACATGTAACATCTCAGAAGAAGAGCCTGCAGTATTCCTACGGCGAACATCTTCACCCAATACCAAGTCACGCATCTTTTCAAATGTTAAACCATCAGGCCCTACAGAGTTGGTGACAGCTGTCACTGTTCCAGACCAACTGTCAGGCAGTGATGATAGCAAAATTACAGCCTTGGTCTCATTATCAAACTTCGTTCCAGCAGATGATATTCTAGCCAACAGTGAGTTCAGATTGTTAATGTGCTCGGTCACTGAACTTCCCTCTTTCATTCTCATTGTGAACAGTTCTCTCATCAGGAACACTTTGTTGGATGCAGACGGCTTCTCATACATGTTCGAGAGAGCCGACATCATACCACGAGTCGTGGTTTCAGACATGATGTTAAAAGCAACGCTCCTCGATAACGCCAGTATGATAGCCCCTCTAGCCTTTTTGTCCTTGGCATTCCACAAAGTTTCCTCAGCTTTTTCTATCTTCTCAGGTTTCTCTTCAAGTACCACATCTAAATCCTTTTGCCCTAGTAATGCCTCTATTTGCATTTTCCACCAACTAAAGTCAGACCCGTTGAACTTTTCAATCACCAATTTCCCGTCTTCGCCCATAGTGTCAAACGAAAAATTAAAAGATCAAAGTAATCAAGTTCTAAAGTTGATAAAAAAAACTGTCAATCGATTAAAAAAAATCGATAGAATAGATCAGCAGTAGCAATCGATCAGCAGCAGCAGTCGATCAGCAACAGAAATCGGCGGCTGCGATTCTAGGGTTGTACCCTAATCGCGGCGGTGATGGCGGCCCAAAGAATGGGAACCCTAATCGGCGGCGACGGTGGCTTGGCAGAGAAAACGACTCAGGGTTACCAGAAACCCTAATCGCGAACGTGATGTATGATTAAATCTCTGATACACGATCGACTGGTAGGAAGATCGAACAGAGAACTGAGAGCCTCCGGCTCTGATACCAGTTGTTAGGTATACGCAGCGGAACACAATCACACACACACGAAAAAGCAATAAAGAGAACACGAGAATTATAGTGGTTCGGTCGGTAGACCTACATCCACTTTGCAACTAGGGATCTTATTATATTTCAGTGCACACCTTTTACAATTACATAGACACGACTTAAATAGAGAACAATTAGGTTAAATGACTTAGGGAACAAGAAACCCAAATAGTAGGCCCGCTTAGAAACTAAGCCGGCCCTACTAGCCAACTTAACCCTAATAGGCCTAAAGGCCTTCGAACCCAACAGTACCTACTGCTAAAATTGTGTAATAATCTTAAGCAACTCAAAAAACAGACAGAAATAAACATACAAGTACATAATATTAGTATTGACATAGAGGGAACATTTTGACATGATCGTAAGGCGTCAATTTCTTGCTAAATTTATTCAAATTAAAAATACAAGTTCTCATCAAACATCCATCAATAAACCGAGTACATGCAGCTGCAAATCTTACTAGAATAACTCAGGATACAGAAGAAACAAATCAACACAAATGGTTATGGAATTAGTGATTCCTTAGATTATGACACCATTTGCACTCTACTTTTATTTGTAGATAGTATACATGTATGTATACAGAACAAATAATACAAATAAAAGTAGAGTGCAAATGGTGTCACAATCGAAGGAATCGCTAATTCAATAACCAAGGAGAAGAATGTTATCATCTGAAAATATTTGCCCCAAACTACACGTACAAATCAAATATCAACAATTAATAGCTAATGATGTAAACACAATCTCATACACGCAATTTTTTCAAAATTTAAACAAATACCAATTTGGAGAGCCTGCCTTCTGTGCATAAAGATACAAAATTGAAACTTTAGTCACACTATATCGATACTTTTGTCCCTTAAAATGTCGTCGATAACATTTTTCTCCCTAAAGAATATTTAATAATATATGTTCCCCCCACCGTATTTTCTATAGGAGTATAGTCATAGTACTTATCCCATTCTTTGTTTAACCCTAAAAGTGCTTACAGATCGGTTTGTTAAACTTAAATACCCCTTTTAACTATCCGAAACCGAAACGTTTCAGATGATACCCTAACAAACCGACCCGAAACAAGGCAATTACCTGCGGATCGGATAACAGTTAACAAGGTTTATTAATGTAATATTAATCATACCCAAGTATGCACTTTACAGGAAAGAAATTAATGTTATATACCTATATTAACATACTCATTTGGTTAAGAACTGTAAATCAAACAAGAACACACCAAACCTAATAATGATAACACTTGAAGCTTTGAAATGCATCTTTACACTATGTGCGAATTTTGCCCCTTATCATTGTCACCTATCAATCAATAATCCAATTACCCAAGTAATACAGAAATGCAGTTTTTAAGCATCAGAACACATCTGATCAGAAACATTAAATAATGTGCAATTGAGACCTTTCAGCACAAAATCGAATATCCACATATACACACACATAAACTAATTATAAAACCCCCAAAATCGAAAGGCAATCAGAATATATGACACATAGAACAGATGATTTCACGTTTCACCTGTAATTCCGACCGAGATGAGGCTGAGTTTGGAGAGAGCCGGCGGCGATGAGGTGCGAGTGTCCGACTGCCGGCGAAGAGCAGGCCCGGTTCTAAAACTAGGGTTTATTGACAGATTTAGAATTGTCGATATGGGTTTATTAGGGCGGGTGGCCGGTTAGAGTGTCGAACCGAGAAAAAAAATACAAGACTAGATATAAATTTTTTTCCGAGTAGTTGACTGTTTTTAGTTGCTCCAATATTATAAGGCCGGCATAAAAAAATTCGGGTCGGTTCGATGGTTCGGGTCGTGTAAAGTTCATCAAATAACAAAAATACGATAACATAATAAAAAAACATATTCATTAGAAATTAAAACACATATAATATAAGTAAAATAGTCTTTATGAATTAAATAAAATATAGTTGTTAGTTTTCATCTTTTTGACTTGAATGATTAGATGAAATTGGTTTCCTTTTAGAAGGATCCCATGAAAACTCATTCGAGACGGTTTACAATTTGAAGATGATGATTCAAGGTTTGATATATCCATAACAGTACCTAGGAATCAAATTCAAATTAACACTTAAATCTAAATCAACATCTAAAATTCAAAACTAACACTCAAATTAACATCTAAATTAACCCTTAATTTTCTTTTTCAAACAAGTAAACAAACAAAACAAACAAAAGGGAATAAAAAGTAAAATAACACGTGGGTTGTGGTGGAGAGACTGGCGGCAGCGCAGTAGTGCAGTGGGCCGATTGCCGGCGGCGACAGGGGAGCAACACTAACCAGTGGCGGAAGTCAGAGTTGGAGGAGGTTATGACCTGTTGCTTTGCGTTGCTTCTTTTCCCTAATTCAATAATCGTTTTTTTTTCTTTGTTATACTTGCTAAAGTAGCCCAACAAAACAAGAAGGTGTTGAAGGCTCATCATCTTATATCCAACTATTGGTTATTAAAAGGCCTAGAAGCTGCTAAAGACTTATAGGAAATCTGGTTAAAAAAAAAGTTTTAAAAAATATTAGTGAAGGGATTCGAACAGACAACCTCCATGTTATAAATTAAAGCCTAAACCACTACACCACTTGTTAAACTTTGTAAGAGGGTTCACTCCATAATTTTTTAAGGAGTTCACTCAGTACTTTTAGCTATCGTTCTATAAAAAATTTGAAACTCAGGGATTCTGTGAAACCCCCCCGGTGTAGGTAAATCCGCCCCCTGCCACTAACCCTCAGTATGGTTCATAGTAGGGGTGTCACTCGGATGGTTAATCGGTAATCGGGTTATTTGGTTCGGGGTTCTCGGTTTGTTTGACGTTGAATATCTGACCAAATACCGAACCATATAAGAATGTTTAATCGGGTTAATTAATTCAGGTGTAATCAAGTTGGTTTTAGCCGGTATTAAGGTTTGTTAATTAAATTACAATAAATACATTATCATATTTATATAGAAACAAAATGGAACTATTACTTTTTAAACCATGTAAGTTTATTTTGGAACCATTTAGAAATTTTATTAAACCATGTAAGATATATGCAATGGGAATTGGAAGAACTTACAAGAAAGTGTATAGAATTGGAACTGGTCTTAATAATTGAACATGTTTTAGTATTTGTTTGTCATCTTTAACATTGCTTTTCATAAATTAGAATATCAATATTGCTAAAAACAATTTGGGTGATGCCAAAAAACCAAGTCAAATCTCTTGAAACAAATCAATAACAGTTGAAAGAGGAGGTATCTCTTGTAAAAGTTGTTGGGTAAATTTTGGTTTGTATAAAAAGTTTAATTGGGATTTTTGTAATCTATACTACATAATAAACAAGTAAAATAGGAGGACATTTGTCACGATTCTAGGCCTTCTCATTCTCATTTTTTCGCCTCTCTCTCCTATTAATAATCAATTTCACTATTTTTGGCAACTAAGTTAATTATTTGTTTCAATTTTTATCTACACATTTTTGAATTTAAAATTGTGTTTATCATCAATTAATTTGTTTAATTATATTTTTATGAACTCTACAAACTGAAAACAATTTTATAGCCAGCTAGGATTCAAATAAAAAACTTTAATCATATATTTACATATTCACATTGTTCAATTTGACGAGTGTATGTGTTAATAGATTACATTATATTTTATTCAACTCGCTTAATACACGGGTTCACAGGTTTTAAAACATAAACTTTTTATTACTACGTATTTAACATTACATTTGTTTAACCCGTGTAATACACGAGATTCTAACCTAGTTAACTCATATAACATTATAACTATGTGCTGAATCTAAAAGGTTAGGGCTTGTCTGCATATTTTCATATAACAATATGTAGTGGTGTGCACAGGTCGGTTTGGGTCAGTTTTGACCCAAAGCCGTAACCATAAACAAACTTTCAGTTAACAAGACAATCATAACCGATCTCTTTCGGTTAATTCGGTTTCGATTAATCGCTTATGAGTAGTGGGTCGGTTTGGTTTTCGGTTAATAACTGAAAATTGACTTGGGCTAATTTTTTTTTAACTTGAGTTAAAGTTCTCAAAGAGAGCCCATTGACCCCTCCCTTTATAAGTCAGGGCTCAAATGTGTGATCACTTTTTATATGTGAATTCTCAATGAAAACTTACCTCAACCTAAGATGTGGGATAAATGGAGCTACTAGTGATTTTTTGTTATCTATTAAATATGACTGTTGTAAATTAATAGACGTTTCAAACTTAAAATGTTTACACACTAACCATAACTTTGCAACTAAATTGCAGGAGTTAAACCATTTGTAACATTTTACGATCATGATTTTCCTCAACGACTTCAAGATCGATTTGGTAAACAAAATAAAATAAATTCAAACCATTTTAGAAACAATAGATATCATGCATGACAGAAAACTAAAATTTAAAGGAAATCACTTCAGATCGGTTAATTCGGTTATGTCACACAACAAAACCAAAACTGAACCGTAACTTTTGGTTTTTTGGTTATAGGTTAATTCAGTTGTTTGCTCACCCCTAACGATATGAATTGTGATGGTTGGTTTTTGAAAGGATGGCATCAGGATAATGAAACGGAAATTCAAACATTGTATGACTAGCTAGTAGCCTAGTATCATAGGTGGTAAATGTTGATATGGAGTGCTTATGAGATCAGAAATCAGTGCTTGTAACTTGGATTAGTTTACAGTCGTGATGAGAATAACTCTCAGATAAACTCAATTTGAGGCACACAAATTGTTTTATTGGATAAAACTAAGAAGATCAAGAACGATTTTTGTCCCCAAATGAAATAACCGCTTGAAACTTTTAATCGTGTTCTTGTATGGGCCTATGTTCATAGTGGGTTGAAGTTAAATAAATACAAAGTGGGCTGAAGTTAAATAAATGAAAGCATTAGCCCAAATCTATATTGTATACCCACTATAATCACAATTGACAAATACATGACAATATTAGTATAAACGAAACGAGTCTATCTCCATCTCCAAACTCGTTAGCAACCAATAAAGTTTTACTTGATCCGAAAGTTAATCCAATATTACAAAATCTATATTGATAATTAATAAAATTACTAACAGTAAATATATAGACCTGTATGAGAGGCTAAAACACATGAATAACACTTAACCGTCATCGATTAAACAGTAGCATACCAAAACTCATCATCGTTTAGCTAGTAGCAAACAAAAATCTCAAATCGTATCAAGTAAAAAGAAAACGTGAAACGGGAACTTAATGTTCTAAACTAAATATTAAAAAAACGGTCTTCACTTTTCATGTACGCTCGTCCATTTCCAATGCTAAATAAAAAAAACAAATAAAATAAGCATTAAAATGGTTGGATGTATCATGAATAAACATTACAAAAATACCTTTATCAAAATCTTTAGTGTCACAATCTTCTTCACTAATGAGTTTGTTACTTGGAGTTGAAATGGGATTATATGAGCTGCATTGGTTGAAGTTTATTGCAACACGAGTCGAGAGGAGTTGGTGAGCTCATGATAATATGCAAAAATCCTTTCATTTATTATAGGGAATTGGTAAAAGACTACAGTATTCTCATGTGTTTTTGCATATGTCATGAGTTAACCTAAAAAACTAACAAAGTTAGTGATAAAGGATTTTTTTTGAAATAAAAAGGAAACGTAAATGATGTCTAGTGTGATCTTTAAACTTTAAGGTTGAAACCTTAGAGAAAAATGTAAAGGATGTTTTCTGTAATTTTATCAAATGTTAAACCAATATCATATATGTAACTTTTTTATTTTATGTTAATATAAAGAGTAAACTTCGTTTATGGCCCCTGTGGTTTGGCTTGTGCCACACCCCCAAATTCCACTAATAGAGTTCTACCATTTGATGCGTGACAAACCAGGATCTCAGTCATTAGTTACATCAAACGACACTATATGGGACTCAAATGAAAATATCATAAAAGTTAAGAGTAAATACGGAAGCGATAAATAAAAGTAAATGCGCAAAAGTCTAGTCCAAAATAACATAAATAAAAATAGTTTAAACGTCTTGATAAATACGAAATCAATAATAGGACTCCATGCATGTCCTAGTCGTGCACCTGTGCCTTAGCTTAGCGTCTTGAGAAAACATGTAAGAAAAGTGTCAACACGAGGTTGGTGAGTTCCCAAGTTTCAGTTTGTAATAATGTTTAACAGATTAGTGTACATTCAATATATATATCAACAGGTAGCTAATCCATATACATGTTAACTAATGCGCTCGCAACCGAAAGCTGACTGTTTATGTGTTTGCCTCCCACCAGACCTATCAACCATGGTGCATGTTTAGGTCAATATTGCACTCGTTCGACCTCCAATCGAGTTAGCGCGACTAACGCGGGTGAGGTTTGTCAAACTCAGTAGTACTACTCAAATTACCTTGCTATGTTCATATTAACGGTCCGATGTGAGGACTTTAATGATAGATGTGTACGCATAGTCATACTAGTGATAACATATATGAATTACCGAAATCAAAAGCGTTTACGTCATGTTTTCTCCGCTAGTTTAAAACAATAAAAGGGGCCGTGAAAACTCACCTGATTTGCGTAGGAAGATTCACACGAGAATGAGATTTGAACCTCAAGTGCTAGCCCAAAACGGCTTACAAATGCCCTAGAATTATAACATAATAATTAGGGATATAATGAGATTTATGACGACGACACGGAATGTTGAACATCCTAAAAACTCTCTAATAATCAAGGAGTAAACGAACGTGTCCACGGGAATACAGATTTCTAAATTAAATAATTAGGATAAATACGCTTCACGTCTAATGATTCTAATTACAATAATAATATTATAATATATATTAAATATATATTCGCGCGTTTTCGCCATTAAATATGGTCTAGAAAAATAATATTATTATATTATTTTTAAACTCGTAGAATTAATACGATAATTATTTATGATGCAAAAATAATAATTATATTATTTTTATTGAGAATATATATATATATATATATATATAATATAACTAATTATATTATTTATGAATTCAAAGCGTTACACAACGTTCGTTAATGCGACGAAAATAATATATAAATATATTATTTTTAATACTGGAGAATAATATTAAAATGGTTATAAAACTAAACCCGAAATATAAACACAATTGTTTGTGTGTTTTCATAAATTAAATAATAACTTTGTGAAATAATATAATTAATATATTATTTTTAATATCACTAAAATTCTAAAAAATGTTTTATAAAACCAATCCCAAGCCTTCGGGTGTTACCGAGTTTCAAAATATGTTTATATAATAATATAGGTTTTGATTTTATATGAAAATGATCCAAGAAAAGTGCCCAAAAAAAATAAAACAAGAGAGCGGTTTCGAACCCGAAATATAAACACAATTGTTTGTGTGTTTTCATAAATTAAATAATAACTTTGTGAAATAATATAATTAATATATTATTTTTAATATCACTAAAATTCTCAAAAATGTTTTATAAAACCAATCCCGAGCCTTCGGGTGTTACCGAGTTTCAAAATATGTTTATATAATAATATAGGTTTTGATTTTATATGAAAATGATCCAAGAAAAGTGCCCAAAGAAATAAAACAGGAGACCGGTTTCGAACCCGAGTCTCCTGTATGCATGCTCAAAGACTTAACCAACTCGTCTGCTACGGTCATCGCGACAGAACTAGGACAGAAATGATTTTAACATACAAGTGCCTGTGATCTTCCTCCCACACAAACCGATCCAAGGATCCATCCCATATCTAACGAAAACGATAAAGATTGATCAAAGCAACATAGGGGTTTTGTTAATCGAGTTAATACGAATCTGTGTGAGTGTTTACTTTAAAAAATAACAAGTTTTGGGTCGTTTAATTAAGGATTGAAGGTTCGAAACCCTAAAGCAAGAACATAGGATCGATTTGATTGATTCCGGTAACAGAAACATTTGGATTCATAGGGCTTTCAGGGAATAGAGACTTGCGAATCTGATCACGTAACTTAATTAAATTGAGATTGAATTTAAAACCAAAACCCCCTAATCGATTAAGAACCACCCTAGAATCTGGATTATGAAAAGTTCGATGTTGTTTGATCCAATTAACATGGGGCTTTTAAAGAGTTGATGTTTGCGAAGCTACCCATGTGAATTAATTAAATTGAAAATAAGTGTAGGTTAGTGTTCGATTAAACCCGAAATAACATGAACCCTAGAATCTGTTCTTGATCGATTTGATGATATAAGCCCCAATTGGCATAGGGCTTTCAATCTAAAGATAAAAATGAAGCTAAGGGAGGGTTTAGTTACCAGATTCGATGTCGAATTGATGGGGATCGATCAAAACCGGCGCCGACTGTGAATAGCTTCAATTCCGGCGAGTCTGGTTCTACCTCCGATTGAATTGATGTGCGTAACAGGTTCACAAGTGATCGCTTAGTGTGTGGAGAGTGTTCATTTGCGAGAATGGCACAAGAATTCGTCGAATTTGATTGATAATGGCATTGAGGTCAACGGCTATAGATTAATTGCCATTATTGAGATTAATTCGACGTAATAGTGATGATTAAATCTTTGATTAGGTTCGTTAAGGGTGTTCAATGCAGTTTTCGTTACTGATTCAAACCAAATCGGTTGCAATTTGCGAATTCAAGATTAAGAACAATTGGTTTGACTTTCAAAAGTCAAACAGGACATCAAGGCTCTTGATTTTGACTTTTAAAGTCAGCAAATCGTGATTCGAGGTTTGGTAGAACTAGTCCCTGTAGTTTTAGGTGCATGAGGGTTTGAGATAAGGCAGATTTAGTCCTCGGGGTTTGAATTTGAGTTAATTAGGTTTAGAATTTAACGAGATTTGTTAATGGGGTTAACCCTAATTAGCCGGATGTCACAGCTTGTTTAACCCTTTTAGTACAAAAAGGAATCTTCTAACATTTCAGCCCCTCAAGTTGTAATTTTGTAACCATTTCTGTCCATGACACTAACCTTGTTAACTTTTTCTGTTAAGTATAGAGCATTTTAGTCCACCATGAAAGGTGGTTTTAAGAGAGAATGATTAAAAAACATAAACATATCATTAGACTAATAAGTTAAACATTAACATACACCAAACTTCATCTTCACCCAAGCAATACAAATATTTTAGCCACAAATGGCCATACGGATAAGCATAGAGCTAAATACCGTATGTCACACTCCCAAAATCCATTAACGGAGTTATACCGCGAGGCATGTGACAAACCAGGATTGTCGTCATTAGTTACATTGAATGACTCTATATGAGTTTTAAAAATACCATTAAACATTGAAGTAAATGCGGAAGCGTAAACGTTAATATTAAATTCAAAGTAATTGCACACAACAAAAGCCCCAAGTAATGTAAATAATGTGTAACAAATCATTGTTCATTTAATGATAAAACCAATGCGACTCCATGATGCATCCTAGTCTTGATGTATACCATAGTGACATGAGAAAACATGTTTAAAGTGTCAACACAAGGTTGGTGAGTTCACAGGTTTGTATGTAAATAAAATTTTTGAGTGTTTGCAAGATCCACATACATAAGTCACACCTATTGTTAGCAAGACAAAGTACAAGTTACTCTAAGCGTTCGCAACCGCAGCTGACTGTTTGTGTTTGAATGCCTTCCACCATTGCTAACATCAACAATGGAAAATGTTTAGGACAATCTTACACCCGTTCGACCTCCAGTCGAGTTAGCGCGACTAACGCGGGTGGGGCTTGTCAGAACCCAGTATTACTACTCAAAATTACCTCGCTATGTTCCAATACTAACGGTTCGAGAGTGTAAGGAATTAGTATGTTATGTTTGCGCTTAAGTAAACAAGTGGTAATGAAATATTATGTGGTCCGTGTTTGTTTGTGTGTATGTTTCTCCCCCAACAAGAAAATAAGTAAAAGGGGCCGTGAAACTCACCTGAAAGAGCGTGCCAGATAAAATAGCGAAAGCGAAAAGCCCAGTTGTAACTCTAAATGCAACCTACCAAATATAGGTTCATAAGAGTGTGTTCATGTTGGTTCCTAGAAACCCAGTACTCCAAACAATTAACATTGTTCGAGTGTTTGTAAAATGTTTGTTGAGTTGACTATGTTTGACTTTGACCCAGTTTGACCCTACGACCTGTTGGTGACCCAAGTAATATGTTTTGTTGTATTTATACTACCTTGCTAGACAATCAAGTTACATTACTTTCTACATATTGTAATCATACAAGTTTGAGTGCAAATAAAGTTCCTATTTATGGCAGGTAGTTAGCACGTTTCAGTTTTCATCAAAGATTGTTTCTAACATGCTCATATAATCTATATAACATGTAATCATTCAACATATATCAACATACATGCTTAGTTTCTAGCCTGGCACGTCACATAACAATAAAGTTACTAACTTTGGAAAGTTGTCCTATAACGCATGAGTTCTACCATTTGTCATGTCAAATCACCTTAGGTAATCACCATAAGCATCATACTATCTTTAAATACTAGCATGCAAGCCTATTGCTCAATATTGACACATTTGGTTCAATAAAGTTTCCATATTTGGAAAGTGTACTAACATGTACGTTTTCTAGGTTTCGTTACGTTACAACATGTCATTCAACTCTAATAAACGTGCAAATAGCATTACATCTTATTATGCACATCAAGATCACATATTGTTCATGTTCATATCATAACACATTCACATTAGACAAACTATGTCTAAACATGCAGCTTCTCGTCTAAGTTGTATCTAACTATGTTTATTCATCATAACAACATAGTAGTGTCATTTAAAATCAACGTACGACTCAATAGCATATAAACCAATTTACAAAATCCATAAAGTTTCTATTTTTAATAAGGTTCGGTTTATCATGCGGGTTTTTGCCAAGTTACAATTCTAATAGCTTTCATATGTATAACTAAGGGGGTGTTTGGGATTACTTTTGAAAAGTAACTTATGACTTTTTGCAAAAGTTAAAACTTTCTACTTTTCAAAAACAACTTTTCATCTTTATTAAAAATAACTTTTTCTCCATTTATTCAAATGGACTTTTGACTTATTACCTTTTTAGAAAAGGTAATAAGTTAATAAGTAGTTTGAAAAGTAATCCCAAACACCCCCTAAGCATACTAACATCATTCAAATCAATTTACTATATGCTAGCATCACAATCAAAATCAAGTTTTCAATAAAGTTTCTACTAATAGTAACTTCATGATTTCTAGCTCGATTTTCATGATTTCAACGAATCAAATACATTACTACGTAATAACTAGTAATACCACATCATTACATGAACACATAACAAACGTTTAACGATCATGTCTTGTTTATCAAAATTATTGTTTGGATGGACTCAGGTCTGTAATAAACAATATAAACTCAGAAAAATCGCAACAATGGATAGAAAGATTACTTGTATGCTTTATCATGTGTTAGAATCCTTCACCGAATGAGAATACCAATCTTGTTTCGTTCATAACTTGACCATCCGAACTCCGTTTCGCGTGATCCACATATCCACGCGTTCGTCTCATCACACTCGACCTTAGAAAATTATCGGTGTCGGCTTCCTCCGCCACCGCTGCTGCCAGAACGCAGATCTGTCTTTCAGCACCTTTGGTTTTGCACGTCAAATACTCGAGTAGCTCGAAACCAACCCAAACAAACTCCGTTTTAAGCGTATAATATGTCCACGCGTTCGTATCGCCAAACCCTTTCAAACCCACTGGTCTCCGCCTCCGAAATCCGCCTCCGACATCGTCGGAAAATGAAACAGTGGCCGGATTTTACCGCATCCGGTGTCTATCTTCGTGTCGCTTGAAACCATATCAAACGGACTCCGTTTTGGACGAATAATATGTCCACGCGACCGTCTCGCCGAGCCCTTTCAGAATTTATGATCGTCGCAGCCGGAATCCGCCGCTACAGTTGCCGGAGAAACGAAACAGTGGCTAGATTTGCGCGGCTCGTAACCTTATTAAGCGAACTCGGATTTGAGCCCATAATGTATCCACGCGACCGTGTCGCCGAACTCTACCACCTTGTACGATCGCCACCACCGGCCACTGCCAGATCTGTCTCCGGAGATGTGAACAGTGGCCGGAAAATCGAAAAGAGAGGAGGGAGAGGGATTGCGACGGCTAATGGGGTCGAATGAGAGTTAGGGTTTTCAAGTTTGTTATTTAAACGGTAACCATGGGTTGTAGGATGCCCCATGGATGATCCATGGGTCTTTTTAATGAAAGTTTGGGTTCTAACAATAATTACTCTAAACTTTAATTTTTATAAAAGTTTCACTTTTATATTTATTTGTCTCATAATTAACTTCCGTTAATTATATGTGGTTTTCACGAAAGTTCATTAATTTATCAAATAAATCACATAGCATATACGTAATTCATAAAACACATAAATATAGATTATTTATGTTAGTTTTACTGTTCGAGATTATTATTTTGTTTGTTCACCAATGTTCGGGTCTAGACTCGTGTGTTTCGATAATTCTTCGAATTGTCTCTACGTGAATGTTCGTGTAATAATTGACACACATAATTAACCTTAACTATGTGTAATGCATGAATGTACGTTCTAGATAACAAATTTTGACGGAATTAACAGAGTTTGTGTTAACGGGTTTAACCTGAAAATACGGGATGTCACACCGTAGGCTCCCCTATTGCGAACAAAGCGGAAGAGTCTCTCTACTCTATACTACAAACTACATAAACGGACTATCGGAGTGCCAATTCTTCTCTAGATTGTTGTGTGAAATGAAACTCATGCCTCCTATTTATAAGCCTCCGAATGGCCAATGATGCACGGTCGTGCAAACACCCAAAGAATCACAGGTACATGTGGCAAGGTACGATGGCATCTTGGGACACACGGCAGGACTTTGCAAGGTCGTGCGATGGGATGCACGACCGTGCATCTCCCTTTTTCTTCCTCCTTTTGTCTTTTGCTGATTGTTGACTTATGTTGACCAATTTTAATTTCTTCGGGGTTCAAAGCTCAGGTGTGCTTCTTCCTATCTTAAGATAAAACCTGAGTTCTTGATGTTTTTGGCTCGTTTTCGCTCTTTTTTCTCTCGGGACGCTGTTTAACCTGCAGTTACAATATATAAACGATTTAAGTATCAATTACAATATTATTATTCAATTAGTACCATTATATGATGATTATTATGTATGTAAAACATGTATATTTAGAACATCACATTTGAAAACTCAAAAACCAAAAAATCAAATTCTAACAGCACGTTTACTTTAATCTTATTCTAACAACACATATTATGATACAAAACATGTATAATTTAGGATATATTTCACCTTCTAATGGCACATTTGTGGTTTTAACTTAATTAATGGTTGAAAGTAACCCGTGTGCAATATGTTGATATACACAGAAAGAAAACTATAGAAACCGATAAGACTACCAAAAGATTGTAGCAAATAAGAGCCAACCGTTGAACATAATTTGCATAGATTCTCATTTATGCAAATAGTATTTGTATTATTCTTATAACAAAGTACCTCTCGTGCCGCTTCAATTGTCTTGAAGACAAAAATCGAAAGTAGACAAAAATAGAATTTTAAAACAATAAGAAAACAAACCTGGAATTCATGATTCATACAGACAACATCTATAATATTAAACAATCAAAACTAATAAAACCCAAATTAAGTGTTTGATTTAGGGCTTATTGCTTGCATGAGATCATAAATTTCTGATTCCTTAATATTAGCAACAACTCTTTTTAATCCAACCTTAAGTTCTTCAGACATATTTTGAGCACTATTGTCTCTATGAATCGTTTGAAACATTTGTCTTAAGATATCGTCCAAAATCGTAAAGCGGATAAACCTAGGTTTAGATACTACATACCGATTGATGAATCATAAATCGATAAAAAATATAAAACGGAAATTGAAAAAATAGAACAAAAAAGAAAATACATACCGATTGATGAATTATAGGATGCAACCGCTACAACTTTAAAGGGAAAATGATAACAGATGAGGTTAAAAAGAAGAATCATAGATCGATACACAAAAAAGAACAAAAATTGAAATAATCAAACAACAATAGATGTTACCTATCGATTTATCGATGATATTATGCATTAGGTAGGTCTTCAAATCGGAAAACAATGTGAAGAAGAGAAGAGGAGAAAATTAGGGTTTGGGGAACTTGAGAATGGGAACGGCTTTGTGTTTGGAGGCGGGTTAAAAGATTTAAATAGTATCCAAATAGTTAGATCCGGTTCTGGTTTAGGTCCGCGACATTTAGCTAAATGGGTATTTTGTCATTTAGGCGGGAAAAAATCTTGAGGTGAAATGTGGAGGTGCCATGTGTCCCTAAATTTTACTTGTTTATTATATACTAACATGGGCTGAATAAATACAAGTTATAAAATAATATTTTCTATTAAGATTTGTATGTTTGGTGTTATTAGTCATATGTGAAATAAGAAATAATTAAAATTTTCTTATGATTTAATCATTTTTAATAAAATATTAGAATATATGTTGGATATTTAATTGTTTAACATCATCATCATCATTATTTAATATGAGATAAATGTGAAAAACAAAAATCTAGATTTCATTAAAAGTCGACACGTAACAAGTATGGTTATTCATTTATTATAATATAGGTTATAAACCATGTATATTATACAATGTGAATAAATGCAATGTTATATATACTTAGTAATAAATATCTAATATTACATATTTTTGACATATTACATAATTTTATAATACAAATTTAAGAAACGTTATATATTTATTTTTTAAAAATATTTTATAAAAAGAATGAAAGAAATGTTCAAACTATAAAAATGTTTTATGAACTTTTATAAAATTAGTTATAAAAATTATTATTATTTAACAGGAGAGAGATGTGAGAAACAAAAATATTAATTTTTTTTATAGAAACTTGTTAAGGATAAATATGAAAAATGACATGTGACACCCCAAAACCTTTATTTATTAGTATGTATAGATATAGATATGATAGATGATAGATATATAACACACCCACACACAAATCTATACTATGTAATAAATAAAGGTTTTTCAATGCCACATGTCGCCTCCACATTCATTCTTATCAAATTTTTTTTCTGTATCTCTCTCTTATTAAATGGACCTCCTATTTTTAACAACAATATATATTTAAAAAAAATATTAATCATACTAATAAAACACATTTATTTTAAATTATCCGTTATGAAACTTTGAAAATCTAATTATTTAACTTTTATTTTCAATCAAATAATAAATGAAAAACAAATTACATTAAATAATATTTAATTTATTTTCAAAATTGCATATATATATATAATATATATATATAATATATATATATATTAGTTTTTGCATATTTTGAGTTTTGTTTTGTATTCTTAGTATATGATACACTTTTGCATGTATAAAATATACACATAAAAATTTAAAAAATTTATATATTGATATTTTTCACCCGGGGATCTAAACTAGTATTCAATATTTGTGAGAGTAATAAACATTCAATCATGGGCCAAATAGAGACTACCACGTGACAGCCTCCCTTTTTTTTACTTATCGGAAATTGTTTGTGTTTATATGTGTTTCAGACTAAAACTATTAACAAGAATGGAATTTGATTTAGTGGTAAGGCGTTGCCTTTCTAGCAAAAAGGCGCAGGTTAAATGATATAAGCATTGTCCCATGCTGACCTCAAAAATATTATTCTATAAAAATTAAAAAAAGTTAATTGTTTTTTTATAATTTAAATTTTTATATTTACTTTTGGGATATAACTTTTAGAATATTACTTTAGTCTTTATCTATTTTCATAACTGAACCACCGCTATGCGCCGGTTGTTTTATATGTTTTTAAACTTTTGTTTTTTTTTAAACTTATTTATGATCTTTTTTGTGTTCGTATCGCCGTGTTAACGTTATTTTTTACATTACGTCTATATTTTCTTTTAAATTTTGTTAAAATCGGATCGTGCTAATCCGCGAAACGCGGGTGTAACCCACTAGCTATTTATGATTTAGTCATCATAAAATTTTGGATCTTCAATAGGATTCCACTACTTTCTCTTTTTATATTACATTTATCAATTGTTAACCAAACAAATGGGCTTGGTATTGTGGTTAAACATGTTCTCCTAAGTTCTTGTGTGTCTCTTACATTGCATCACGGGTTCGAGTCCCCATTGTTATCTTTATTTATTTTGTTCTTTTGATTAATATAATTTTATAAATTATAAGGCCGCAATGTGTGAGACGTGATGCCTTTTTCTACCTATGGTTCAATCTCCAAAACCGGTCCGCCTCAAATTCGTACGTTTATTTTACGTATTAAAGTATGTTATTGTGGTTCAATATCCGAAAACGATACGTCTCAAATCCGTACGTTTCGTTTACATACGTTTCGATGCCAAAATATTTTTTTTCTTTGGTTATTTCTTTTGTCTTTTTACATTTTTCATTGGGTTAACCGAGTCGCTGTAACTTCTTTTTTGTGATTATCCACGTTAATGTAACTGTGTCAGCCGTATAAGGTCCGCTTTCCGGCGCGTATCTACGTTTACATGTAAGTTTTTGTCAGAAACGAGTTATGTCAAATATAATACGTTTTCGTGCTTATTTTTATGTACGTTTCCATTTGGTCTACGTTTCAACGTAAATTTTGTTGTAAAGAAGTCGGGTCAAATATAATACGTTTTTATTCGACGATATAAATTGGAGTTTGTCTATATTTCGACTCGTGCGGCGGGTAAAATTCCAAGTTATTTCTTATATGTACGTGTGTATAAAATGGGGTTCGTATGCCTTATTTTAAGCTCTATATATAACAACTTTTAGATTCCAATCAATAAGCTTTATCAAGCTTAAGCATGAGCTAAAGGCCGAGCTTATAAACAAGTAACTTTTCAAAGTTAATGCTCAACTAATGAAAAGCTATTCAATCTTGATTTAGAGCCCCGTTAAAATATATTATTCGAGCTTTAGTCGAGACCGAACCAATAATAGTTTGAGTTGAGCCCAAAAATGTTGTTAGTCGACTCGATCAAGCTTGTTGTCATCCCTATGGTTTATGGCCCGAACCTAGGGTTCAAATGTTCGATCGTAAGAGATAAAGAACGGTTTCTCAAAGGATAGTAACGACATCAAAGAGTTGATTTCTTTCGTGAAGGCATGGCGCTTACTTTGCTCAGGTGGATCAAGTTTCTCAATGTCGAGGACGAGTTTTCTGAACCAAACACATGTTTAATAATATCTTTTATCGTATGAGTGTTTCACCTTTTGATTGAAACTAGATAGTCATGCACGCGTTCCGCGGAGGGTGTCGGGCCCATCGTTAATAAAATTTAAATGAAAACGTAGGTGAACGGTAAAATTAATGTTAATGAAAATGATTCGTAAAACTAAATAATAAAAAAGGAAAAAAAAATAAAAAAAATTACCGGTTCGGGTCGTCGAAAACCATAAAAGCGAATATCGATACGGGTTCCGATAATACGAATACTGACAAGACGTTCGCTTATAATAGGTTCGACTCGTCAGGCACACAACGGTAACGGTACTCGCCATAGACAATGATAAAAAACGATTTTGAATATAAGTCCGTTTTCAAAAAAAAAATATCGGCACGTTGACAAAAGTAAATTAAAAGCAGTCGTACACTCCGTATTTTGAAAAAAATTAACGAACGACTGTTATTAAAGGAAAACGAAATTAATAGAAACTGAAACAGACTAAAAGCGTATATTATATACTAGCTTAAAACCCGTGTCTACACACGGGGTGAAAAATATCAGTACATAGAATTCTTAAATCTTTATGTATGGACTTTATAGGTGTAAAAATGTATTACATATACTAAAAATAGAAAATAAAATTCAAAATATGTAAATTTTAATATATAATTGGGTTTAGAAAATACGTTAATTACTATTTAATATAATCTGACTTTTATTTATTATTAGATTGAAAATAAAACTTACATAATTAGATTTCAAAGTTAGGGGTGTATTTAATAAGAGAGAGGGCAGGAAAAAATGATAAGAAATGAATATAGAGGTGCTACGTGGTATGAGAAAACCTTTATTTATTATATAATATAGATATAGAGGGGAAGTTTCCACTAAGAAGTGGTTTTTCGCTAAGAAGTGGGTCAAACGAACTCCGATTGAGCTCATTCTAGCGGCGTTGGAACCGTCTTATCGAACTCTAATCCGGACCCAAAAACCTAAACCCCCTCCACCCGCACCCCAAAAACCTACCCCCCCTCCAACCCCAACCAAAAAAGCCTAAAACCCCCCACCCCCATCCCTAAAAAACCTAAACCCCTCACCAAACCCCCCCACCCCCCAAAAAAACCTAAACCATAAAATTTAAACCCTAAGGCTAACCATAAGGCTAAGACCATAAAACTCAAACGTAAAATCTAAACCCTAAAAGCAAATATGATAGAGTACGACGAGACGGTTCCAACGCCGCTGAAATGAGCTCAATCGGAGTTCGTTTGATATCTTTTCTAAGCGTTTTAGTCATTTCTTAGATTTTTTAGCGAAAAGATACTTATTATTTGAACCTCTCCCTAGATATAGATAATATAAGGGTTAATAATGAAAATTAAAAAAAAGGTTACGTGGCAATATTAGTAGGGACTTGTCACGTGGCAAGTAATTTTCTTGATTTTTGGAATTATGTCATAGTCATGGAGTATTATATTATTATTACTAGGTTAGATTCTCGTGTGTTACACGAGTTGAATAAATGTAATATTATATACTTAATAAAAAATTTATGTTTTAAAAAAACTGTGTATTACACCTCTCTATCGTAAGTACATTAATCGGTGTCTTCAATTAGTTAATCTTACATTTTTTCTTTTAATCTACGCCTATAACTAACATAAAAATAAAATCTTTCAACCCTTATGAGAAATATTTTCTCTAAGTAAATGATTCATATTCATAAAATGTTTAAATAATAAAATCAATTGAATTAATAAATTTTTATATATTGAGCTAAATGGCAATGAATAAACGTATTCAATGGCGTGATTTTAAGAAGGTATAAGGAATTAAATCTTTTATAGTTACAAAAAATAATCTAGAAAATGACAACAAAAAAAAGAACATTTCAAGTATGTGAAATTATTTATTTATGTGAAACATGTAAGGGGCGAGAAAAAACTTGTGAGGTTGAAGGAGAGAGTGACATGTGTCAAAGATTGTAATCATTTATTAGGTTAATAATAATAATAATTATTATTATTAATGTAATCATTTATTAGGTTAAGAATTTTCATGAATTTTTTTATATTTTGATTATTCTCATCCATATAATCTTAACATTTAACAAAATAAAAAAAATTATCAATACAATATCAAATTTATCAATATAATATTAATGTTTCACCCTTTGTAACACACATGGTTAAAGCTAGTAAAGTATAAAGAAGTTGGGAAATTAACGGAACATAAATTTTAATCCATGCCCGTAATTGTAACACCAGGCCAAATCCGAGGTCCTCAATTGCTAAAATGGAAACCCTAGGGGTTGGTATTGCCAAGTCCCTAAGATTCAAGGGTTTAAAAATGAAAATTTGGAAAGCTGATTGGTAGCGGACCGCTACCGTATTCCATAACGGTCCGCTACAGGTTTCAGGGTTTGGTGGCGGACCGCCACCACTTGAGTAACGGTCCGCTAGCCGCAATCCAACAGCAAATTATCGTGATGCCACGTGTCCGATGACTCAACTCCACGTTCTGGCGCGTGTCACCATGGCGGACCGCTACACCCTCCATAACGGTCCGCTAGCCGCAATTCGAGGAACGGTCCAATCATGACAAGACGCATAGGGCTGACGAAACCCTGGGCGGTAGCGGACCGCTACCACCCAGGCTAACGGTCCGCTACGGGCCTAGTCGGGCAACTATAAATAACAGCCTTCGGCTGCTCATTTGGAAGCATCACAAACCGCTCCAACTGCTCCCGACTCCCTGGAACGACCCTACCTCGATCCTCGTGCCCTCGTTTCTGTAAAATATCTGACTTTCATTTATTTCCGCACTCTTGATTATTTCTATACTCGTGCATTAAGATTCTAACTTAACTTAGAACTTGCTTTAAGGTTACACTAAGCTAATACGGATTACCTGAGATACGACCAAGCTACTGATAAGGTGAATATGTTTATCTGTATTTTATTTTCAAAACTTTGAAAGTTTTATGTTTACGAAATGGCAATACTGGTATTCAAAAGTTTGATGCATATGGGCGTCTACGTAAAACATTCAAGCCATAAGTATACGTAATACTTGATCAAGGGATACACGCTTTATGGGTGAAATTCCCATATTGGGGCTGATAATTGTTTGTAACTGGATGTAAGACGGGGTCTAAGGTAAAGGACATCGTAGTAAGTAAGTCTGGTAATGCCAGCAGTCCTTTTACGAAAATTACTGGTGTATGCAGTGGTTGTACACTCAGATGAAATAGTTCTGCTGAATGGTAGATGTCACACCCCCAATTTCAACTAACAGAGTTTTACCGTTTGAGAAGTGACAAACCAAGATCTCAGTCATTAGTTACATCAAACGACATTATATGAGACTCAAATTGAAATATTATAAAAGTTCAGAGTAAATGCGGAAGCGTTTAAACAAGAGAGTAATGCGCACAACAACGCGCCCAAGTCTAACAATAACGGAAAGATAATAAGTGTTCAATAGATTTACAATTATTGAATACATCATGTTGACACCATGTATGCCCTAACGTGCACCTGTGCCTTATCTTAGCGTCCTGAGAAAACATGTAAGAAAAGTGTCAACACAATGTTGGTGAGTTCACATGTTTCAGTTTACAACAAAGTTCAATAGGTTAATGTACATTCAATATATAAATCAATAGGTAGCTAACCCATAAGCATGCTAACTAATGCGCTCGAAACCGACAGCTGACTGTTTATGTTTTTGCCTCCCACGAGGCCTATCAACCATGGTGCATGTTTAGGTCAAGAATGCACCAGTTCGACATCCAGTCAGGTTAGCGCGACTAACGCGGATGGGGTTTGTCAAACCCAGTAGTATTACTCAACTTACCTCGCTATGTTCATATTAACAGTCCGATGTGAGGACTTAGTGATAGATGTGTACGCATAGTTAAACAAGTGATAACATTTATGAATTACATAACAAAAAATGTTTACGACATGTTTTCTCCCCCAAATTGTAAAACAGTAAAAGGGGCCGTGAAAACTCACCTGCGTTGCGTAGTAGGCAGTATCACACAAGTATAAGATTTAGAACCTCAAGTGTTAGTCTGCACGGCTTACGTATGCCCTAGAATCATAAACACATAAGTTAGGGACACATTGGGATTTGTGACGACGACACGGAAGATTTTAACGTCTTAAAACATTTTAAGGATCAACGAATAGGCGAACGTGTCCACAGTTGTAAGGATTTCTTAATTAATTAATTATTAAGATAAATACGTTTCGTGTCGAACGTTTCTATAACGAATAATAATAAATAATTATATTCGTACGCTTGTGCCAAAAATGGTTAGGAAAATGATATAAATATATATATTATTTTTAAGTTCGTATGATTAACTAAATAATCATTTGTGTGGAAAAATAATCAATATATTATTTTTAATCGAGGATAAAACGTGGGTCAATAATATAAATAATTATATTATTTAATAGTTTGAAATAATTCAATAGGTTCATACACGAGGTGCAAATAATATATAAATATATTATTTATAATTTTTGAGTCACAAGTTGAAAATAATAGTAGTATATTATTTTATCCGAGATTAATAAAAAAAAGAGTAAATAATATACATAAATATATTATTTATAAATCTTAAACGTTTTCATAACGTTTATAATTGTGGCAAAAATAATATAAAAATATTATTTTTAATTTAGGTCACGATGCTAAAATAATACTAAAAATATTATTTCATTTTAAGTTGTGGTTTGAAAATAATATAAAAATATATTATTTTATGAGTGGAAATAGGTTATAATTTTAAAACCGAGATAACAGGTAGTATAAGAGGCTTAAACATCATAATATATTATTATTATAATAACATGGGGTAAGTTTTTATATTAAAAATAATAGTTTAAAATTGATTTAAAAAGAAAAAGGGGGTGGAGGGATCGAACCCGGGTCTCTCCCCCATCAGCCATACACCTTAACCAGTCCAGCATGCTAGGGAATCGCATCAGAGACCCGATTCAATTGGTTTTAACTCTCACCCCTACTGCGTTCTTCCCCCTTTATCAAACCGAAACCAAAACCAGTCCATATTTCATTCAAAACGATCGCGATTCATCTAGGATCCATAGGGGTTTTATTCATTAGGGTATTGCGAATCTGTAGATGGATTTAATTGTAAAATCATCATGTTTAGGCTCGTTTAATTTCTGTTTTAGAAACCAAAAACCCTAGCTTCTAACCACAAATCAAAATGATTAAATCTGATAATATAAGTTGTTGGATTTATAGGGCTTTCAAAGAGTTGATGATTCCGAACCTATTTATGTAATTTAATTGGATTTAGATTGAATTTAAGATCACAATCCCCAAATCGTATTATAAGCAAACCCTAGATCCCGGATCATGGTCAATTCGATACTGGAAAGAGTTGGATTCATAGGGTTATCAAAGAGTTGATGGATGCGATGCTAAACGTATAAATTAATTAGATTTAAAACGATTTTAAGGCAGGGTTCGATTAAACCGGAATGAGGTATGAACCCTAGAATTTGATATTGATGAATTCGATAGTTTAAACCACAATAGTGACAAGGCTTACGATCTAGGTATGAAAACGAAACTACAGAAGTGTTTAATTACCAGAATGGTGTTCGGTTGATGGTACGCGACTAAAAACCACAGGTGCGGCTCCAAAGCTTGATTTTCGGCGTCTCCGGCTACTGTTCCGGTTGAATTGATGCGTGCAAATGCTTCTGTGGGGTTCGAATGAAGTGCACGGGTTATTCGTTTGCGAAAACAATGATCAAATTGCTCGAATTAGATGGATACTTGATAGTGGTCGACGGTTATAAGATAAATTCCCATAATTGGCTTTAATTTCGAATCAATGATGGTGTTAAGACTCTAATCGTGGATGTTTATTGCATTAATGTCCATTTCAGTAATCAATTCGCACGAATTTCAGTTAAGAATGCACATTGGATCAAGTACATGGATTTGTTTGACTTCAGAAAGTCAACAGGAACCATTTGTACTCAATTTTGACTTTGAAAGTCAACAAAATTGAGTTTAGGTTAAGTACACAACTAGTCCTTTTAGTTTATGTGAATTAGAGTTTAAGAATGGCAGAAATAGTCCCTGGGGTTTGTGATAGGGTTAACTAGGCTAGGAATTTAACGGGATTTGCTAACGGAGTTAACCTAAAAATTTCGGATGTCACATCATCTCCCACTTGAAAGAATTTTCGTCCCGAAAATTAAAATAAATTTTTTTTGTTCTGGGAGTCACATCATCTCCTAGTTGAAAGAATTTTCGTCCCGAAAATTAGAATAGTACATTAAGTTTTTGACTTGGATTGCTTGAACATATGAGGATACTTACGTATCATCTGATCCTCGCGCTCCCAAGTGAATTCTGGTCCACGTTTCGAGTTCCAACGAACTCTGACGATAGGGATTTTACTGTGTTTGAGCGTTTTGATTTCCCTATCCATGATTTCAAGCGGTTCTTCAATGAAGCGTAGTTGTTCATCGATCTGTAGTTCCTCGAGAGGAACCGCGAGTGTCTTGTCTACTAGACATTTTTCAAGTTCGAGACATGAAAGAGATCGTGTACACCACTCAGTCTTTCAGGTAGGTCCAGTTGGTACGCAACTAGGCTAATTCTCTTCACTATCTTGAACGGTCCAACATAACGAGGATTCCGTTTGCCTCGTTTCCCGAAGCGAATGACACCCTTCCAAGGTGAGACTTTTAACAAGACCATATCCCCTACTTGAAATTCTAACGGTTTACGATGCTTATTGGCATAGCTCTTTTGACGGTCACGAGCTACTGCCATACGGTTTCTAATTTGAATGATTTTCTCAGAAGTTTCAAGTACAAGTTCAGGACCTGTAAGTTGACTATCCCCAACCTCGGCCCAACAGATAGGATATCGACATTTACGTCCGTACAATGCCTCGAATGGAGTTGCCTTGATGCTAGTGTGATAACTGTTGTTGTAGGAGAACTCCACCAACGGTAGGTGAGACTCCCAGGTGTTACCAAAATCAATCACACAAGCTCGTAGCATATCCTACAGGGTTTGAATAGTATGCTCTGTCTGGCCATCGGTTTGAGGATGGTATGCTGTGCTCATATCTAGACGCGTGCCTAAAGCTTTATGTAACGATTTCCAAAAACGAGAGGTGAATCCTGCATCACGATCCGAAATGATAGAGATTGGCACCCCGTGCCGAGATACTACTTCTTTAAAGTATAAGCGAGTAAGCTTCTCCATCTTGTCGGTTTCCTTGATTGCTAAGAAGTGAGCGGACTTTGTTAAACGATCAGACTATTACCCAAATAGTATCACATCCGGTAGGAGTTCGTGGCAATTTTTTGATAAAGTCTATGGATATTTGCTCCCATTTCCACATGGGAATCTCTGGTTGTTGGAGAAGACCAAAAGGATTTTGATATTCAACTTTGACCTTCGCGCAAGTCAGACACTTGTTCACATAGGTGGCTATATCGGTCTTCATCTTTGGCCACCAATACAGCACCCTTAGGTCGTGATACATCTTGTTGGAACTTGGATGAATAGAGTAACGAGATTTATGAGCCTCATCCATGACTAGTTCCCTTAAGTTTCCAAATACTCGAACCCATATTCGCTCGGCGAAGTAGCGAATATCGTCAGATTTGACCTCGAGTTATGCTTCCCTACCGCGCATACATTCCAGCGATAGGTTCTCCTTTTCCAAGGCTTCGAGTTGAGCACTACGAATTTTGTCTGGTAATCTGGGGTGAATAGTAAGTTGTAATGCTCGAACTCGTTTGGGCTTGGTTTCCTTTCGACTTAGGGCATCAGCTACAACATTAGCCTTACCCGGATGATACCGGATCGCGCAGTCATAATCATTCAAGAGCTCAACCCAACGACGTTGTCTCATGTTCAGCTCTTTTTGCTCGAAGATATGCTGAAGACTCTTATGATCGGTGTAGATGGTGCACTTGGTACCGTACAAGTAGTGTCTCCATATCTTAAGTGCGAAAACTAAAGCTCCCAACTCTAAGTCATGAGTAGTGTAGTTTTTCTCGTGAATCTTTAGTTGACGCGAATCATACGCGATCACCTTTTCTCGCTGCATTAGAACACAACCCAGACCCTGAATGGATGCGTCACAATACACCACAAAATCATTCGTTCCCTCCGGAAGAGCTAGAATAGGTGCACTGCAAAGTTTCTGCTTAAGATGTTGGAATGCTAACTCTTGGTTATCACCCCAGTTATAGGCTTTACCCTTTTGAGTTAAGGCGGTGAGAGGTTGCGCAATTTTTGAAAATCCCTCGATGAATCGACGGTAATATCCAGCCAATCCTAGAAATTGTCGTACCTCAGTCGGAGTCGTCGGTGCTGCCCAATTCTTGATGGCTTCTATCTTTGATGGATCGACATGTATTCCCTTCTCGTTGACGACATGTCCTAAAAATTGCACTTCACGAATCCAGAATTCGCATTTGGAAAGTTTTGCATACAGTTGTTCTTGTTTCAGCAATTCTAGAATCAAACGAAAATGTTCCTCATGTTCATCCCTATTCTTGGAATAGATGAGGATGTCATCAATGAAAACAATGATGAACTGATCAAGGTACGGTTTACACACACGGTTCATGAGATCCATGAACACTGCGGGTGCATTGGCCAATCCGAATGGCATGACCATGAATTCATAGTGACCTTACCTAGTCCTGAATGCCATCTTTGAGATGTCCTCCTCTCGGACTCTCAGTTGGTGGTAACCGGATCTAAGATCAATCTTAGAATAGAAACTTGATCCTTGGAGTTGATCAAATAGATCGTCGATGCGGGGTAGAGGATAACGGTTCTCGATGGTTACTTTGTTAAGCTCACGGTAGTCAATGCACATGCGGAGAATTCCGTCTTTCTTCTTGACGCATAGGATTGGAGCTCCCCATGGCGATGAGCTGGGTCGTATGAAACCTTTGTCCAACAACTCCTACAGTTGTGTAGACAACTCTTGCAACTCACTGGGTGTAAGTCCATACGGTGCCCGAGCAATAGGCGCTGCTCCGGGTGCTAGATCAATTTGAAATTCGACTTGACGATGCGGTGGAAGACCTGGTAGATCTTCGGGAAATACCTCCGGATAATCACGAACGATCGGGATGTCGTCAATCTTCTTCACCTCAGATGGCTGCTACGTGACGAGTGATAGAATAGCAGCATGACCTTTACGCAGGCACTTCTGCGCTTTCATGAATGATATGATGCCTACGACTGCACCACTCTTTTCTCCTTGAACGGAAAGGATTTCTCCACTAGGGAGAAGAATGCGAACTATTTTCTCCCGACAGACAAATTCATATTGGTTTTTAGATAACCAATCCATACCAACAATTACATCAAAACTACCAAGTATGACCGACATAATGTCGATATCAAGTATATGAATAGCCAGCTCAAGCTTACAACCCCTAAGAATGTGGGTTGCTTCAATTATTTAGCCATCAACTATTTCTATTATATACTTAGCTTTTAACAGGGTTGGAGTTCCTTTTATCATATCACTAAGCTTCTTAGATATAAAACTTCTATCAGCACCGGTATCAAATAGGACATAAGCAAAATAATTGTTTAAGAGGAACTTACTGGTGACCACATTATGATCATATCGAGTTTCTCCAGATCCTAGCACGAAGGCTCGCTCCTTCGCACCATTTCCTCCATTTTGGCCATTATTGCTACCATTGTTGTTGTTACCTTGGTTATTGTTGTTACCGTTGTGGCCCTGATTATTGTCGCTGTCGCTACCGTTTCCATTACCATTTCCACCCTTCTTCGACTGGGGACAATCCTTTTAAACATGTCCTTCCTTGCCACACTGAAAACATCCCCTTGTAAATCCCTTCGGCCAAAATGGTTACTTGTTTAGAAGATCAACCCTACAGTCTTTCGCAGCGTGGCCCATCTTACCACACCATTGGCAACGATTACAAGCACCGACATGGTGGAAATTACACTTGTTGCACTTGGGTTACCTCCCCGTATAACCACTCTGGTTTTGACTTGAAGAGTTCGACTGGTTGAAAGTCTTAGTAGACTTAAACCTATGCTGTTGTTGATGGGGTTGGTTAGATTAAATCCTCTCTTTCAAATGTCATTGGATCATTTCATGAAGAAAGAGATTCGTTTACAGGATTGAATATGCTGGGTATAATTCGTATTGGACTAAGGATTAGTCATCGGATAAGGCAATAGGATCAAAATGAGATTCATTGTTAGAGCGTAAGGGATATCGTGTTAGCTTAGAAAGAATTCCAAAATTTCCTACTTACAAAGTTGGAGTCGGTGGGTTTACCATGAGGTTCTATTAAAGTTTCAATCGAGATTGTTTCCTTGATCAAGCTTGAATGAGAGTCTTACGGTCACTAAGACTCTTACACGAGTGAAAATAACTTGATGGATTCCATTAATGATAACTTAGTGTGTCTATAAACATCTTCAACTTGATAGTCACGTCTATAAAGCACAGATTAGGGCCATTTATTCACACACTTGGTTTCACCAGGACTTACATGCACCTCAAATTACTATTACGTGTGCACCCGTAATGATAGTTTGCTTTGCATGTCACCCTAGTTCTCCATGTCCTGTGTCATACTGTCCTTTTGCATGTATTGATGAGTACAGAGTGTTGTCAGATATGATAAGTCATTGAGAAGCTTAGTCATCAACTATAAGTTGATCAACTAGGACTCATATTAGGATGAGTAGTCATGAATCGTTTAATCCGAGTATTCACTCGAGTTGAAACACAATACGAGTGTCCAATCCAGCGGATTGTAGATGAATCATGCACACGCAAAATGCGACTTCGAGAAGTGAAACTAATTCATGGATACGAGTTACAGGAAGCATCAAAGTAGCCATCCTTCCAACTAAGTAGGATAGGGTCTGAGTATGCAATGAGCAATGCGTTCTCAACTTTGTGGTTAATTTATTCTCAACAGAATATCAACCAAAGACGCGAGCCCATGGCTCGGGAAAATGATGACATCTACGTGTCAATGGACTCTGCCATAACGCGTGCAACGGTCTTCCTTCGCTCGGCGTATTGTTGCTAGTGGGTATAGTAGGGACACGCCTCCGACGATCCCAACTCCCAAAGAGATATGTACTAGTGCTGAGTGTCATCCATAACATGGACATGAGAAAGCCACCATACCCAACGGGTGATGGTGATATAAGTGACTCCTCCAAAGGCTCCGTCTCGCTGCCCTCGGACGGGAGTGGATGATGTTCTGGTGATTCCCCAAGTGTCGCCACTGTGAATGATGATGCAATAAAAATGATGTGTCCCTTGCCAATTGAGGGTGATACATATGGTATTAACATGCCTGCACTGCAATGTATGTATAGGTGCTATATGTATCAGGTATGAGTGTCTGTGCCGTGTAACTAATGTGTAAAGTTATAGTCTAGTATGCAGTCCTAGTTCTCTATAACCAATGACTCTGATACCAATCTGTCACACCCCCAATTTCAACTAACGGAGTTTTACCGTTTGGGAAGTGACAAACCAGGATCTCAGTCATTAGTTACATCAAACGACACTATATGGGACTCAAATTGAAATATTATAAAAGTTCAGAGTAAATGCGGAAGCGTTTAAACAAGAGAGTAAATGCGCACAACAACGCGCCCAAGTCTAACAATAACGAAAACATTGTAAGTGTTCAGTAAATTGACAATTATTGAATACATCATGTTGACACCATGCATGCCCTAACGTTCACATGTGCCTTAGCTTAGCGTCATGAGAAAACATGTAAGAAAAGTGTCAACACAAGGTTGGTGAGTTCACAGGTTTCAGTTTACAACAAAGTTCAACAGGTTAATGTACATTCAATATATAAATCAATAGGTAGCTAACCCATAAGCATGCTAACTAATGCGCTCGCAACCGATAGCTGACTGTTTATGTTTTTGCCTCCCACCAGGCCTATCAACCATGGTGCATGTTTAGGTCAAGAATGCACCCGTTCGACATCCAGTCGGGTTAGCGCGACTAACGCGGGTGGGGTTTGTCAAACCCAGTAGTACTTCTCAACTTACCTCGCTATGTTCGTATTAACGGTCCGATGTGAGGACTTAGTGATAGATGTGTACGCATAGTTAAACAAGTGATAACATATATGAATTACATAACCAAAAATGTTTACGACATGTTTTCTCCCCCAAATTGTAAACAGTAAAAGGGGCCGTGAAAACTCACCTGCGTTGCGTAGTAGGTAGTATCACACAAGTATGAGATTTAGAACATCAAGTGTTAGCTTGCACGGCTTACGTATGCCCTAGAATCATAAACACATAAGTTAGGGACACATTGGGATTTGTGACGACGACACGGAAGATTTGAACGTCTTAAACATTCTAAGGATCAACGAATAGGCGAACGTGTCCACGGTAATAATGATTTCTTATATAATTAATTATTAAGATAAATATGTTTCGTGTCGAACGTTTCTATAACGAATAATAATAAATAATTATATTCGCACGCTTGTGCCAAAAATGGTTAGGAAAATAATATAACTATATATATTATTTTTAAGCTCGTATGATTAACAAAATAATCATTTGTGTGGAAAAGTAATCAATATATTATTTTTAATCGAGGATAAAACGTTGGTCAATAATATAAATAATTATATTATTTAATAGTTTGAAATAATCCAATAGGTTCATACACAAGGTGCAAATAATATATAATTATATTATTTATAAATTTTTAGTTACAAGTTGAAAATAATAGTAGTATATTATTTTATCCGAGGTTAATAAAAAAAAGAGTAAATAATATACATAAATATATTATTTATAAATCTTAAACGTTTTCATAACGTTTATATTTGTGGCAAAAATAATATAAAAAAATTATTTTTAATTTAGGTCACGATGCTAAAATAATACTAAAAATATTATTTCATTTTAAGCTGTGGTTTGAAAATAATATAAAAATATATTATTTTATGAGTGGAAATAGGTTATAATTTTAAAACCGAGCCTACGGGTAGTATACGAGGCTGAAACATCAGAATATATTATTATAATAACATGGGGTAAGTTTTTATATTAAAAATAATAGTTTAAAATTGATTTAAAAAGAAAAAGGGGGTGGAGGGATCGAACCCGGGTCTCTCCCCCATCAGCCATACACCTTAACCAGTCCAGCATGCTAGGGAATCGCATCAGAGACCCGATTCAATTGGTTTTAACTCTCACCCCTACTGCGTTCTTGCCCCTTTATCGAACCGAAACCAAAACCAGTCCATATTTCATTCAAAACGATCGCGATTCATCTAGCATCCATAGGGGTTTTATTCATTAGGGTATTGCGAATCTGTAGATGGATTTAATTGTAAAATCATCATGTTTAGGCTCGTTTAATTTCTGTTTTAGAAACCAAAAACCCTAGGTTCTAACCACAAATCAAAATGATTAAATATGATAATATAAGTTGTTGGATTTATAGGGCTTTCAAAGAGTTGATGATTCCGAACCTATTCATGTAATTTAATTGCATTAAGATTTAATTTAATATCACAATCCCCAAATCATATTATAAGCAAACTCTAGATCCCGGATCATGGTCAATTCGATACTGGAAAAAGTTGGATTCATAGGGTTATCAAAGAGTTGTTGGATGCGATGCTAAACGTATAAATTAATTAGATTTAAAACGATTTTAAGGAAGGGTTCGATTAAACCGGAATGAGGTATGAACCCTAGAATTTGATATTGACGAATTCGATAGTTTAAACCACAATAGTGACAGGGCTTACGATCCAGGTATGAAAACGAAACTACAGAAGTGTTTAATTACCAGAATGGTGTTCGGTTGATGGTACGCGACTAAAAACCACAAGTGCGACTCCAAAGCTTGACTTCCGGCGTCTCCGGCTACTGTTCCGGTCGAATTGATGCGTGCAAATGCTTCTGTGGGGTTCGAATGAAGTGCACCGGTTATTCGTTTGCGAAAACAATGATCAAATTGCTCGAATTAGATGGATACTTGATAATGGTCGACGGTTATAAGATAAATTCCCATAATTGGCTTTAATTTCGAATCAATGATGGTGTTAAGACTCTAATCGTGGACGTTTATTGCATTAATGTCCATTTCAGTAATCAATTCGCCCGAATTTCAGTTAAGAATGCACATTGGATCAAGTACATGGGTTTGTTTGACTTCAGAAAGTCAACAGGAACCATTTGTACTCAATTTTGACTTTGAAAGTCAACAAAATTGAGTTTAGGTTAAGTACACAACTAGTCCTTTTAGTTTATGTGAATTAGAGTTTAAGAATGGCAGAAATAGTCCCTAGGGTTTGTGATAGGGTTAACTAGGCTTGGAATTTAACGGGATTTGCTAACGGAGTTAACCTAAAAAGTCCGGATGTCACATCATCTCCTAGTTGAAAGAATTTTCTTCCCGAAAATTAGAATAGTACCTTAAGTTTTTGACGTGGATTGCTTGAACAGATGAGGATACTTACGTATCATCTGATCCTCGCGCTCCCAAGTGAATTCCGGTCCACGTTTCGAGTTCCAACGAACTCTGACAGTAGGGATTTTACTGTGTTTGAGCGTTAAGACTTCCCTATCCATGATTTCAACCCCTCAATATTCCAAACATACTGAGGGTAGACATTCACATCACCCTTCAAAGTATACCGAAGGAGGTCATTCAAACTTTCATAGTAAATCTACCAAGAGAACCTACCAGGAAGGTCATGGTTCTTCTGTAATCAATCCCAAGGACATATATGAACCTTCGTATAAGAGGTAGAAAAATCTTGGATGTAGTTACAAGAATTTCGAAGATTGCAAACCCTATGAGTTTACAGGAAAAGAAGGAACTATAGCTGCACTGAGGTGGCTAGAGAAAACTGAATCAGTTCTAGCAATAAGCAAATGTCTTGAGGAAGACAAAGTGCTTTATACTTCAAATCTATTTAGAGACCAAGCATTGAAATGGTGGAATCAAGTGATATTCGCCAAAGGCAGAGATAGGGAATATGCCATGGGTTGGTCTGTTTTTAAGGAAAGAGTTGAAAAGAATCCGGTGAATGAAAGGGAGAGAACTGAGCACAACTTTCTGAATTTAAAAACGATGGGTACAAACCATCAAGATTATGTGACTAAGCTATTTGAGTATGCAAGACTAGTGTCTCATCTAGCAACCCCCGAATCAAATTTCATCAAAAGATACATTTGGGGTTTAGTTTTAGAAATTCGAGATCTGGTGAAAGCCGTTAAACCTAAATCAATGGACGATGCCATTGAATTAGGAGCCAGTTTCATAGATGGCTTGATTAGGAATAGAGAGGAGTTGAAGACAAAGAATAAGACGCACCAAAACAGAAACGAGAAAAAATGATCTGAAAATAATTTCAGTCGTAAAGATACTCGTTTTTCTGCTCCTGAATGCCGTTTATGCAAAAAGAAACATTACGGAAAATGTGGTGCAAGGCCTTTTTGCAACACATGTAAAATTCCTAGGCACTTAACTGAGAACTGTTAGAAAAGCAAGAAGCCCATTGTTTGTTTCGGTTGTGTAGAACCGGGGCATATCAAAATTCAATGCCTAAAGACAAAAGAAGCAGGACCATCTTGAGCTAAAACTGCAGAAGGCGTTAAGAAAAATGCCAAGGCATTTATTTTAAAGGCAAATGAAGTGCCCAAAATATTGGATGTCATTACCGGTACGTTTCTTGTGGAAAATGTCTATGCAAAGGTTTTATTTAATTCTGGTGCAAATCAAAGCTTTATAGATGTTAAATTTTGTAAGCTATTGAATAAACCTTTAGCTAGATTAGAAAAATCTTACGAGGTCGAAACTGATAACAGAGATTTAGTTAGAATCTCTAGTTCCTTAGATGACTGTAAGATTTCTCTATCTGGACATGTCTTGTCTATGCAATTGTTGCCTATGACTCTAGCTGGATTTGACATTGTTCTGGGAATGGATTGGGTATCTACCAACCAAGCCCAAATATTTTGCGACAAGAAATCTATTGAAATTCGTGTGCTTGATGGTAATACAATTACTATCCAAGGAGATAAAAATTCCAATCCAATTGGAATAATATGTTTGAACAAAGGATGACTTGCATATCTTGTATCAATATCAACTAAAAAGGAAGCAAAATTGTTAAAAGATGTACCAGTAGTATCCGAGTATCCGGAAGTATTCCCGGAGGAACTGCCCGGATTACCGCCAGAAAGAGAAGTTGAGTTAAGAATTAATCTGGTACCAGGAATAACACCAATAGCTAAAGCACCGTACAGATTAGCACCAACTGAAATGGCGGAACTGAAGAAACAGTTAGAGGAATTACTGGATAAAGGATTTATAAGACCGAGTTCTTCACCTTGTGGAGCTCTAGTGTTATTTGTTAAAAAGAAATACGGGTCAATGCGCATGTGTATTGATTACCGTGAACTGAACAAGATCACAATTAAGAACATATATCCTCTTCCTCGAATTGATAATCTGTTTGATCAACTTCAGGGAGCGTGTTGCTTCTCGAAAACTGATCTTCGTTCAGGATACCACCAGTTGAAGGTACAAGAAGAAGACATACACAAAACTGCATTCAGAACGAGTTATGGACATTATGAGTTCACTATGATGCCATTTGGAATCACTAATGCTCCAACAGCTTTTATGGATATGATGAATCGAATCTGTAAACCTTATTTGGATAAATTTGTTATCGTATTCATTGACGATATACTGATTTATTCAAAGAATATGGAAAATCATACCCATCATTTGCGAATAATTCTTGAACTACTCAAGAACGAGAAATTGTATGCCAAATTCTCAAACTGTGAATTCTGGTTACCAGAAGTACAATTTCTTGGGCATATGATAAATGCCAATCGAATTCAAGTTAATCTTGCTAAAATTGAAGCAATTACTAATTGGGAAATCCCGAAAAAATCAACCGAAGTTCGAAGTTTCTTAGGTTTGGCCGGATATTATTGGAGATTTATTTAGGACTTTTCCCGAATTGCAGTCCCTCTTACTTCCTTAACAAGGAAATCTGTGAAATATGAATGGGGACCAAAGCAGGAAGAAGCTTTTGAGCTATTAAAGCAAAAGCTAACAAATGCTCCAATACTAGCTTTGTCAGAAGGAACATAAGACTTTGTAATTTATTGTGACGCTTCACACACTGGTCTTTGTAGTGTGTTAATGCAAAGAAACAAAGTCATTGCATATGCATCACAGCAATTGAAAACTCATGAACGGAATTATACGAATCATGATTTAGAGTTAGGTGCTATAATTTTTGCGTTAAAATTATGGAGACACTATCTCTATGGAGTTAGATTCACTGTGTTCACTGACCATAAAAGTTTGAAATATATCTTTGGTCAGAAGGAGTTGAACATGAGACAAAGAAGGTGGTTAGAAATCTTAAGTGATTATGACTGTGAAATCTGTTATCATGAGGGCAAAGCTAATGTAATAGCCGATGCCTTAAGCCGAAAAGAAAGAGAAAAACCTAAAAGAATACGTGCTCTAAGACTCGAATTGAAATTCGATCTTCTTGAAAAAATTGAAGAAGCACATAAGACAGCTTTAGAAGAAGCTAATATTGAATAAGAAAATCTGCAAAAGATGGTTATTCTATTAAGTAAAGGAAATGATGATATTCTTCGTATGAATGATCGAGTATGGGTGCCTATGATAGGAGATCTTCAAGAACGAATTCTTGAAGAGGCTCATAAATCAAAATATACCATGCACCCGGGAGGCGACAAAATGTATAAAAATCTAAGACCAGATTATTGGTGGATTGGTATGAAGAAACACATCGCTTCCTATGTTGCAAAATTTTTGACTTGTTCACAAGTCAGAGCTGAACACCAGAAACCATCTGGACTATTGCAACAACTCGAAATTCTTGTTTGGAAATGGGAAATGATAAGTATGGACTTCATTACAAAACTTCCCAGAACCAGTCGTGGGAATGATACTATCTGGGTAATGATACTATCTGGGTTATCATCGATAGACTAACTAAGTCTGCCCATTTTCTCCCAAAGAAAGCAACGTATAGTATGGATAAGTTAGCACAGCTGTATGTTAACGAAATAGTAACATTACACGGTGTGCCACTATCCATAGTGTTAGATAGAGACATCCGATTTACGTCTCGATTCTGGCAAAGCTTCTAGAAAGCCCTCAGAACACGATTGAATCTTAGCACTGCTTATCATCCTCAAACGGATGGCCAGAGTGAAAGGACAATACAAACTCCGGAAGATATGATTCGAGCTTGTGTAATAGACCTTGGAGGGAGTTTGGATGACCACTTACCTCTAATGGAATTCTCATATAACAATATCTATCACACCAGTATCCAAGCTGCCCCATTTGAAGCCTTGTATGGTAGAAAATGCAGAACTCCGGTCTGCTGGGCAGAAATTGAAGAAAATCAACTATCAGGACCTGAGAAAGTTCAGGAAACAACTGACAAAGTGTTACAAATCCATGAACGTTTGAAAGCAGCTCGTGATAGACAGAAAAGTTATGCTGATAAACGTCATAAGCAATTAGAATTTTCTGTAGGTGACCGGGTTATGTTAAAAGTCTCGCCCTGGAAGGGTGTAGTATGATTTGGAAAAAAAGGAAAACTTAGTCCACGATTTGTTGGACCATTTAAGATTTTGAAAAGAATCAGACCGGTTGCCTATCAGCTTGACTTACCGGTAGAAATGAACGGTGTTCATGATGTCTTCCATGTGTCAAACATGCGAAAGTGTTTGGCAGAAGAAGATCTATTAATGCCTCTGCAAGATGTAGAAGTAAATCCAAATCGGAAATTCGTTGAATAATCTCTGCAAATTGAGGATCGTCAGGTTAAAAATTAAAATTTGGAAAGTTGATTGGTAGCGGACCGCTACTGTATTCCATAACAGTCCGCTACAGGTTTCAGGGTTGGGTGGCGGGCCGCCACCACTTAGGTAACGGTCCGCTAGCCGCAATCCAACCGCACTTTCTTGTGATGCCACGTGTCCAGTGACTCTGCTCCACATTCTGACGCGTGTCACCATGGCGGACCGCTACGCCCTCCATAACGGTTCGCTAGCTGCAATTCGAGAAATGGTCCAATCAGGACAAGACGCGTAAGGCTGACGCAGCCTAGGCTAACGGTCCGCTACGAGCCTAGTCGGGCAACTATAAATAGCATCCTTCGGCTGCTCATTTGGAAGCATCCCAAACCGCTCCAACTGCTCCCGACTCCCTGGAGTAACCCTACCTCGATCCTCCTACCCACGTTTCGGTAAAATATCTGACTTTCGCTCATTTCCGCACTTTTGATTATTTCCATACTCGTGCGTTAAGATTCTAACTTAACTTAGAACTTGCTTTAAGGTTACACTAAGCTTATACGGATTACCTGAGATAAGACCAAGCAACTAATAAGGTGAATATGTTTATATGTCTTTTATTTTAAAATTTTTGAAAGTTTTACTATTACGAAATGGAAATACTGGTATTCAAAAGTTTGATGCATAAGGGCATCTACGTAAAACATTCAGGCCATAAGTATACGTAAACTTGATCAAGGGATACACGCTTTGTGGGTGAAATTCCCATATTGTGGCTGATAATTGTCTGTAACTGGATGTAAGAAGGGGTCTCATTTAAGGGACATTACAGTAAGTAAGTAAGTCTGGTAATGCCGGCAGTCCTTTTACGGATGTAGGTCCCGGGAGCCTCGTCGCGCAGCGGAAATACACGGATCTGTTCTGTGATTTATGTGGGAACAAAGAGAACGAAGCAGATAAACAAGAACAAAGACAAAAGATAATGAAACAAAACGTAATCCATAACAAAGAAGTCATCCCGTATTACAGACTACATACCGAAGGAACACACATCTCTCATCTAAGCTCACGGTCCAGGGGTCGGGAGAGCTCTTCCCGACCCGGACATCTCTCAACCTTGTTCTAGAGTTCCACCTACAAATGAAGACAAGTCTTCTATTTATAGGGCAGGAACACTACCTACGTACTTGACAAGTACGCAAGGAAAAAGCCTTGCGTACTTACTAAGTACGCATGGTTTGGTCATGCGTACTTGACAAATACGCAAGGCAAAAGCCTTGCGTACTTACTAAGTACGCAGGACCAAACTGGTGTGTAGGCTAAGTACTCAGGAACACCCTCCTACGTACTAGCCACGTACACCGATACATAGAATTTAATCTATAGTTACAAAACATGCTTCTACAAACTCCCTCTTAACTATAGCATCAAATTATATCTATCTCTAACACTGATATACATCAGTTTACAAAGAATGTCCTAATAGACTCCCTCTAAACTAATGACATCACGTGTCTTCTGGCGAGACTTGATCTTCTGGCATTCCACTTGAGATCTTCAAATCTTCAAACTTCAGTCTTCAGTTGCCGAGTGATGACAAACCCGAGTCCCTCTAACTGTAGCTTTCATTGTAGACCAAACCAAGTGCTTCAATAAGAACCAGCTAACCCAACACAACTCATTGTAGTTCATCCTCTCAGCAGTAGCAACCTCCACCCTGACTTAGGACTCTGAGTCTGACAATGTCTTCCTAAACAGGTAACAATAGTAGACTAAGACAACTCCAAATCAGCTGGCATATGATAGAGAGTTTGAATTTCCAATAACCTGCATCAAACTAATCAGCTCCCATAGGAATTCCAGTAAGATAAACTTAAGTCTTCAACCAGATGTGTCCAACTCTATCATGTATCTTCACGAGTCAACCAAATTCCCGAAGATCTTCATTTCCAATATCCCCTTTCGGTTTAAGCTCCATCTGACTAGACCAGAAACAAGGGTATGTTTCCTATCCCATCGGCCAATGATAAAAGGTTCCATCTTCAACTAATAATCCAACGAATATCCAGCTTCATCTTGAAAACACACGATAGGATCAAACACGAAAATATAGTTTACACGAGAAATCATAGTTGAGATCCACGTTACGTCAAAGAGGTATATATATAGGAAGTACCAACGGCTTTTCCACCACCTCTTTAATGTCTCATGAATACTAGATTTATCCCCCTCATTTCTCTGTAAACTATGACCAGCTTCATCATCACTTCACTCAAATCCTCAAAAAGCACAACTAGCCAAGTCCAGGATTTTATTCTTTTATTCCTTTGCAAAGATCCAAAACAGGAAATCCTTGGGTTCAAGTTGTTCCAGTATTCAACCCCTATTAAATAAGTATCCCAGATACTCGTAGCCTACATATTCAGGTTTGAATACCTAAACAAGATGATTCTCTTTCCAAAAGACCCAAAGCAGCCACATCTTCACAAATAGAACGAGACCTTTAGCCGATGATGACCCAATTGCTCCCATTAGTTCAGCATTCATACCCTATTAAATAAGTATCCCGGATACTCGTAGCCTACATTTTCAGGTATGGACCCTAAAACAATGTATGACAAGTGGTATCATCCAACAAAAATCTCGTCCGTGTTTCGCCAAGCCACATTGTATACAAATTCTGGTTCGGAAAAACCAAAATTACTATCTTCTCAAGAATGGGCCGAAACACACGTACAAATGATCACACAATTTTTTTTTATCCCAGAGGCTAGTCCATGCGTACTTAGCAAATACGCATATGTAGGGTGTTGCTGCGTATTTAGTAAGTTCGCAAAGCCAAGTACTCATGCGTACTTGTTAAGTGCGCAGAGAAATGCTCTTGCGTACTTAGCTAAGTACGCAGGTCACTTCTCATGCGTACTTACTAAGTACGCAGGGCTAACCCATGCGCACTTAGCAAATACGCAGAAAAGGTGATTCTGCGTACTTGTTCAGTACAGCAGTGTTCTTGACGGATCTTGAGGAGAATGCTCGAAAAGTGACGGATCTGAGAAATTAATGCTTCCAAAAGCTTCGAAAACATCATCTAACAAACCCTTAGCCTTCCAAACACCAAATGAAGTGATAACAACTCGGATTTAAGGATTTTTGGATGAAAAAGTAGCGAACTTTTTATAACTCAGATCTGCTCAAAAACCCTAAAACCCAAAACTGGAACACAAATCAACGAACACCGAGGCTCTGATACCACTTGTAGGTCCCTTCGTGTGTGTCGGATTGTTGCATGCAAGTGGTCTACTAGTCGGACCGGGTGCGGAATACCCGTGACTAGGCGGAGAGTCTAACTAAAACAAAGTAAACCAACACGAGAGTCACAATAAAAGCTCTTTCTATTATAAACACTCGACGGTTACAGAGAGATCACAAAATGCGTACTTAACAAACTGAGTTCGTGTAAGATTTGAGTTCTGCGTACTTATCCTCTGTGAACCAAACCTATTTATACAGACCTGATGCCTGCGCACTTAGCAAGTGCGCAGGACCAAATGCTCTTGCGTACTTAGCAAGTTCGCATGGGTCTTCCTGCATACTTGCTAAGTACGCAGAAGCTTTCTCCTGCACACATGTAAGTGCGCAAAACACTTAAAAGAAATGCAACATACACTATGTAAAAGTAAATACAATTCGATAAACTATTACATAACGACTCTTACATACAAAGACAAATTACAGACATTAGAAATACAAACTAAGACTCTATCCAGAGTGTTGTCACAGGAAAGTGCATCAACAACGGAAATTATTGGTGTATGCAGTGATTGTACACTCAGATGAAATAGTTCTGTTGAATGGTAGATTGTACCCGCGTTATGATTAAATGTTTTGATACTGTGAAACTGGTTATGATAATCATGCTCACCAGCGTTCGCGCTGACGTTTTATTTTCCAAATGTTTTTCAGGTAATCAGTGATTATCTAAGGCTAATCCTACGGGATAGTCTTAGGGGATAATGATGTACATAAAATATTTTGACAGGGTTATGTGCTAGTAGAACGGAGATAACTCTGCAGTGATAAGGAAATAAGAGGAGATATTTAGGATGATGATTTCCTAGATATGGATACTCCCTTGTACACAGGGTTATGTGCCGAAAGGTAAAACCCTTAGATACCAATGCTGGTATAGCTTGGTATTGGACAGGGTTAACTCCCCAGGCACAGGCCAACTAACTTGTGGCTCTAGTTTACCCTGCTTACGCAGGAGACATGTAAATGGTCGTGGACCATGGTTTTGTACAGAAAAGGGGTATTTAAATCTCTAGTGAAATGAAATGGTATTTTATTTATCCCCGGATTTGGAAAATATTCAATATCAACCCTCGGGTTTAGATTTATTTCAAGTTCGATCCAAAAGTATTTCTGCTGCTAAAGTAACTCTGATTTTCTAATTAAAATAAGATTGGAGGTTCCAATCTGGTCACACACCCAGGGTATCCTGAAACTAAGGTGTGACACAAAACCTAATAGTTGTTCGGACATCCTCAAGAACTCGTCGAACGCATCGCTAGCGTTTCTGTACCCCATCTGACGAACAATGGTGGTACACTTTTGCAAGGCGGTAACACCAATCCTACCTCTCACATCAACCCGTTTCCGGAACCAAGGCACCTCTCTCTCCAGAAACACATCGCTTCCTATGTTGCAAAATGTTTGACTTGTTCACAAGTCAAAGCTGAACACCAGAAACCATCTCGATTATTACAACAACTTGAAATTTCTATTTGGAAATGGGAAATGATAACTATGGACTTCATTACAAAACTTCCCCGAACCAGTCATGGGAATGATACTATTTGGGTTATCATCGATAGACTAACCAAGTCTGCCCATTTTCTCCCGATGAAAGAAACGTATGGTACGGATAAGTTAGCACAGCTGTATGTTAACGAAATAGTAACATTACACGATGTGCCACTATCCATAGTGTCAGACAGAGACAGTCGATTTACGTCTCGATTCTGGCAAAGTTTCCAAAAAGCTCTAGGAACACGATTGAATCTTAGCGCTGCTTATCATCCTCAAACGGATGGTCAGAGTGAAAGGACAATGCAAACTCTGGAAGAAATGCTTTGAGCTTGTGTAATAGACCTTGGAGGAAGTTGGGATGACCACTTACCTCTATTGGAATTCTCATATAACAATAGCTATCACACCAGTATCCAAGTTGCCCCATTTGAAGCCTCGTATGGCAGAAAATGCAGAACTCCGGTCTGCTGGGCAGAACTCCGGTCTGCTGGGCAGAAATTAGAGAAAATCAACTGTCAGGACCTGAGATAGATCAAGAAACAACTGAAAAAGTGTTACAAATCCGTGAATGTTTAGAAGCAGCTCGTGATAGACAGAAAAGTTATGCTGAAAAACATCGTAAGCCATTAGAATTTTCTGTGGGTGACCGAGTTATGTTAAAAGTCTCGCCCTGCAAGGGTGTAGTACGATTTGGAAAGAAAGGAAAACTCTGTCCAAGATTTGTTGGACCATTTAAGATTCTGAAAAGAATCGGATCGATTGCCTATCAACTTGACTTACCAGCAGAAATGAACGGTGTTCATGATGTCTTCCATGTGTCAAACCTACGAAAGTGTTTGGCAAATGAAAATCTATTAATGCCTATGCAAGATGCAGAGGTGAATCCAAATCTGAAATTCATTGAGCAACCTCTGCAAATTGAGGATCGTCAGGTTAAAATGTTGAAAAGGAAAAGGCTGGTGTTGGTAAAAGTAAGATGGAACTCCAGACGTGAACCTGAATTCACGTGGGAACTTGAGAGTGAAATGAAAAATAAATACCTGCACCTATTTCAATAAATATCGAGGACGAGATTTGAATAAAGGTGGGGAGGATGTAACACCAGGCCAAATCCGAGGTCCTCAATTGCTAAAATAGAAACCCTAGGGGTTGGTATTGCCAAGTCCCTAAGATTCAAGGGTTTAAAAATGAAAATTTGGAAAGTTGATTGGTAGCAGACCGCTACCGTATTCCATAAAGGTCCGATACAGGTTTCAGGGTTGGGTGGCGGACAGCCACCACTTGAGTAACGGTCCACTAGCCGCAATCCAGCCGCAAATTCTCATGATGCCACGTGTCCGATGACTCTGCTCCACACCATGGCGGACCGCTACACCCTCCATAACGGTCCGCTAGTCACAATTCGAGGAACGGTCCAATCAGTATAAGATGCGTAGGGCTGACGCAAGCCCGGGGCGGTAGCGTACCGCTAGCACCCAGGCTAACGGTCCGCTACGGGCCTAGTCGGGCAACTATAAATAACATCCTTTGGCTGTTCATTTGGAAGCATCCCAAACTGCTCCAACTGCTCCCGACCCCTGGAACGACCCTACCTCGATCCTCGTTTTGGTAAAATATCTGACTTTCATTTATTTTCGTACTCTCGATTATTTCTATACTCGTGCGTTAAGTTTCTAACTTAACTTAGAACTTGCTCTAAGGTTACACTAAGCTTATACGAATTACCTGAGATAAGACCAAGCTACTGATAAGGTGAATATGTTTATCTGTCTTTTATTTTCAAAACTTTGAAAGTTTTACGTTTACGAAATGGCAATACTGGTATTCAAAAGTTTGATGCATAAGGGCGTCTACGTAAAACATTCAAGCCATAAGTATACGTAAAACTTGATCAAGGGATACACGCTTTATGGGTGAAATTCCCATATTGGGGGTGATAATTGTCTGTAACTATATGTAAGACGGGATCTCAGTTAAGGGACATCGTAGTAAGTAAGTCTGGTAATGCCAGAAGTCCTTTTACGGAAATTATTGGTGTATGGAGTGGTTGTACACTCAGATGAAATAGTTCTGCTGAATGGTAAATTGTACCCGCATTATGGTTAAATGTTTTGATACTGTATTTGCCAAATGAAACTATTCATGATAATCATGTTCACCGGCGTTTATGCTGACGTTTCATTTTCCAAATGTTTTTCAGGTAATCAATGATTATCTAAGGCTAATCCTACGGGGTAGTCTTGGGGGATAAAGTGTACATAAAATATTTTGACAGGGTTATGTGCTAGTAGCACGGAGATAACTCTGCAATGATAAGGAAACAAGAGGAGATATTTAGGATGACGATTTCCTAGATATGGATACTCCCTTATACATAGGGTTTGGTGCAGAAAGGTAAAACCCTTAGATACCAAATCTGGTATAGCTTGGTATTGGATAGGGTTAACTCCCCAGGAACATGCCAACTACCTTGTGGCTTTAGTTTTAACCTGCTTACGCAGGCGACATGTAAATGGTCGTGGACCATGGTTTTGTACAGAAAAGGGGTATTTAAATCTTCAGTGAAATGAAATGGTATTTTATTTATCCACGGATTTGGAAAATATACAATATCAACCCTCGGGCTGTGATTTATTACAAGTTCTATCCAGAAGTATTTCCGCTGTTAAACCAACTCTGTTTTCCTAAATAAAATAAGATTGGAGGTGCCAATCTGGTCGCACGCCCAGGGTGTCCTGAAACCGGGGTGTGACAGTAATTATCAGTAAGGAGTTGTAGATTAGAGCCAAAAAATTTCAATAAAAATTTTAATCCATGTCCGTAATCTACTTTTGATTAGGGTTCATGTGGACTATTTGAGGATTCGACAAATGATTTGATAAAACACCTTATAATGGATAAATTCAGGGGTGTCTCGGACTCCAAGCTAACATCGGCGCCCGTTTTCGCAAAGGGCCCAAAATTTTAAAAAAACTTTATGTGTATATATATATATAAATAGTTTTTTTTAATTAGAACCAAAATAAGTAGATGAAAAATGTTAAGAGGGTCTCTTGATTCGTTTAACTTTGTATAGTTTATAGTTTAACTTTGTTTTGTATTTATCGCTACGATAACGTTTTTTTGTTTACTATTACTAAAATTATCGTCGATCTTTGGAAAAAAATTATATTTAAGGACCCATATTTTAATACTCGTCTGGGGCACCCAAAATCTCGAAGACGTCCCTGGATAAATTATGGTCATAGCATAATTGTGAATGTGTTTGGATAGCGATTTGCTATTATTTTATGTACCAACTTCCTATTTATACATTTAGTCGATAAGCCGATTAGAGAAATAGTATAGTTTTTGGATTTCGTGTGGCTTTGAAGCTTTTTGAATCGTTTAGATTACTTTCAGAATAAAGTATTTCGTGAGTGTACGAAATCAATAATCAGATAAGACAGAAAAGTTTCTACAAGAATGAGAATGAAATTCTCTATGTAATTTCGTATGAAAACTTGTGTTTAATGAGACCAAGCGAACTCCTTTTCCTTTTATATAGAGGTTGAATAATCACAACAAATCGTTGCAACTCTTCATGAAAGGGTGTAGCAGTTAATTGTTAAAACGAACTCCTTTTATTAATCTCTCACTATGTTTTTATACTTAGTTGTTATACTAATAAATCTTATACTTTATTCTATGCATATTATACACTATGAATATTGCATGAGATTATTCGTCACATTCTTAAGTCCCTATTATACACACGACCATTTAACTAATGGATTCAATCCGATGGATTAATATAGATAGTACTGTCGAGGTAGATAACCCATATCTCTTTGACTGAATGCGTAAATCATCGAAGAATAAAGACAAAGTGAAGTATAACTATATTTCCACATACGATAATTCTTTACCAATTTTTCGTGACAAAACATTAGGCAAGGCAAAACGATATGGTCATAAGTTTGGTTGTGGTCTCATGGCAAGACTTCATTTACATGCGTAATGTTTTGTAAAGTATAACTATATTTTGACTCAAGTGTTTATTCTAATCTTATACCTGCGTGCTCATCAACTATTTTTAGTTTACATTTTAAGCATGTTTTTCAGACAACTAAGCTTAGTAAGAAATCACATAACTAGGAGCATGTCGAAGATCTCTAGTTATAGACTTTTGTTATGTCTTAGTCAATATTTTGTGAATCTTATGGCATGTATTAAAGAATTATGACTTTGTATTTTGGTTATTTAGAATGGCATGAATGATTTAGTACAAACAATGTTGTACTTGATAACCGATGTTTCTGTCGCATACCCGTGTTTCCACCTAGGCGGGGTGTGACAATCACCACGTGATACCATCATTGACCTGGTATGACTTCTTGTTCCACTACCTCACACACCATAGTCTCTGGCTCCGGTGATCAAACACACAATGCATCACACCTCTCTCTCTCTCTCGGCATGATTGCACCAAGCCACTGCCACACCATCGTGAGCCGCCACCACCACAACCACCACCCACCTTTTTTTGCTACCCCACCGAGCCACTAAGACCACCGCCACTATTTGCAGGCCACCATCTTGTTGCAACACCTCCTTCGTACCACCACTTGCCATCGATCTTTCTCTACATATATACATATATCTCTCTCGGTTCTCTCTTTCTCTATCTCTCTCTTCTCTCGGTTGTGAAGCCGACGAGAGTGAGATGGGAGGGGAGAGGAACAATTGATAAGTGATAAAGATTGGAGAGCTGATTTTAAATATCGAATTCGAATATATCCCACAAGTCTACTTATCCACACCACACTTTAGATGATTAAAGTTAATTAACACATAATTATATACATATACACACACATATACATATATAAATCGGCCCACACATAGTCACACAGATACACACGTACACACTTTGCACACCTTTGATTAATTAAATGTTAATGGCTTTCTAAAACCGGGTTTTCAGGTGCATAAAATGGAATCGCATACACCTCCGGGTGTGATTTCACGTTGCGGGAACAGAGACGGTGAAGGTGGTGTTCCCGCTCAGCCTGCTCCGGCACGTTCCCCCTTCCATCCTAAGCCTCTCTTCGGCTTCCCTTTTCCTCTTCTTTGTTTCATCTCACCTCCGGTAATCCACTCCCGAGAAACTATCCTTCACCACCCTCTCTCACCTTCCACCTCACCCACCTCGTGACACCCTCGTGGGATCCCGTCCCCCTCTCTTCCACTTCCGCTCCCTACATCCTTACATTACTAGGGTAGGGTTCAAATAAAAAACACAAAGTTATGTAAAAACCAATGAAAACCAAGAAAACCAATCACATAAGTTTTAAATTAGTTTTTTCTTTTAATCATCAAAATGGTATTTAAGTATCTATAACATATATGTTGAATATAAATTCATGAATGATGAGAGTTACATATAAGTTACACTATGTGTTACGTACATGTAACACTATGTTATGATAATGATCAAATACTTTATAAATTATATGATTGGTTTAGATTTTACATAACTTTATAGTTTTTATTTGAACCCTACCCTATATTACAAGCCAGTTATAGGTGTCTTGGATATCATCAATATTTACAAAATGTATTACTGCTATTGTATTGAGTTTTGTCATAACAACTCAACGCATATCAATAATCACCGGTGTCATTTAACACATGGTGAGACCTAATAGACACATGATTGTTGATACCCAAAGATTTTGAGCAAGTATTTATAACTATATAAAGATTAAAAATAAAATTTGTGACTTATGGAATTGTGTTTATATCTATTGAAAGGAGAATAGTCAAATGAATACCTTTCTTAACAATTACGTAAGATGAATTATACTTCAAATCTCTAGAAATCTCGACTTCAACTCCTTATCAACCTTCTATCGTTCCATTAGACTAACCATCGTCTTGTCGCCTTATGAGTGCAACATCTCCCAATAATTCATGATTAATCAATTTTGGTAGTTAAAGCTCCAAATTATCCCTTCACTCTACCTATTCTTTTATTTTATCTTATGAAAATATAATTGGTTAGGAAAATATGGTTGAGATAAAAGTTGTTATGAAGAAAATAACGAAATAATTAGAATATTCCTCACATGACAAACGCATATTTTGCTTTTATATATAATTAGAATACTCCACATGTTTTTTTTTATTTACGCATTTAAATGAGGTTTACATTTGATCTTTTTCCTGTATATAACCTCACACTATATATATATAGAGGACGGATATTTTAAGAAGTCTAAAACGTGTAAAGAGTCTTATAAAAACCCCATCACCACCCCCCAAAAGCCTAAAACTACCCCAACCCCCCCCCCCCAAAAAAAAAAAAAAAAACCTAACCCCCACGCCACCCTGAAAAACCTAAAACCCCCCACCCCCACTCCCAAAAACCTAAATCCTAACAAAAAACCATAACAATCCAAAAAAGTCGTCTAAAAACACCACCAGCACCCCCCATGTCACACCCCCAATTTCAACTAACGGAGTATTACCGTTTGGGAAGTGACAAACCAGGATCTCAGACACTAGTTACATTGAACGACTCTACATGGGACACAAAATGAAAATATCTTTTAAATCAGAGTATCAATGCGGAAGCGTAAAGGAAGTAAATGCGCAAAATACACGCGCCCAAAACCAAAGTCCAAAAGTCCAAACGTCCAACCAAACAAAGTACATTAAAATAATTCAATCAACATAAATAGACACAAAGCAAAGCAGTTGAATCCCATGCATGCCCTAACGTGCACCTGTGTCTTAGCTTAGCGTCCTGAAAAAACATGTAAGAAAAAGTGTCAACACGAGGTTGGTGAGTTCACAGGTTTCAAATAAATAAGTAAACGTTACCAGATTTATGATCATTCAATATGTATCTATAGGTAGCTAACCTATGTTCATGTTTTAGCTCAAGTGCTCGCAACCGAAACTGACTGTTTGTTTATTGCCTCCTGCCAGGTTCTATCAATACTGGCCATGTGAATAGGCTAACATTTCACCCGTTCGATATCCGATCGAGTTAGCGCGACTAACGCGGGTGGGATTTGTCAAACCCAGTAGTACTACTAAACATTACCTCGCTAAGATCCATATTAACGGTTCGAAATACGATGAGGACTTTCTGTGATAGCATGTTACACTTAGCTTTAACATTGATAGCATATGAAGTACAAAATCTAAAATCAGTTTAAGCATGTTTTCTCCCCCAAGTTAAAAGCAGTAAAAAGGGGCCGTGAAACTCACCTGCTTGGCGTTGAAGGTAGTTTCATACTAGAAGTAAATTGGAACCACGAGTGTAAGTCTCAAACGACTCACGAATGCCCTAAAATTATAAACACATAAATTAGGGATAAAGCTTGGGAATTGTGACAGCGACACGGAAAGAGGAACGTCCTAAAAAACGTTCTAATATTCAAGAGTAAACGAACGGGTCCACGGGGATATAAATTCCTTAATTTATTATTATGATATATATATATATATATATATACGTTACGCGACGAATGACAAAAATAATAATAAATAAAATTGAGTGTTTTGTCATTCACAAAAATTAAGAAAATAATATAATTTAATATATTATTTTTAGATTCGAAAGAACATTCTAATTACTCGTTTGGGGTACAAAATAATAAATATATTATTTTTATGAACGTAGCAATGCGAGTAAATAATATAACTAATTATATTATTATTTAGTTTCAGATGTTACACGAGGTTGTAAAACGATACGAAGTAATATATGTATATACATTATTAAATAACACGAGTCACGGTTTGAAACTAAACGTATTATTTTATACAAATTTGTGGCTTAAAATAATATAAACATGTTATTTTTACTTGGGGATAATAACAATAAATTATTTATAAAAGTGGGTATAATATATTAAAAATATGTTAATAATTCAAACCCGAGCCTACGGGTTGTTTTCCGGGTAGAAACACAATTGTATAATATTATAATATTATAGGGTTTGATTTTTATTAATTAAATATTAACAGAAAAAATGTTTAAAAATGATTGTGGGAGCCCGGACTCGAACCCGGGTCTCTCCCACACACGTACACTGTCTTAACCAGTCCCGGCCGCTAGGCTATCGCAACAGATCTCGGATCGGAGTGGTTTTAATCAAAGGCTTCCAGTGCACCCCCTTCCCATACATGCAACCGATCGATCCCCAGCCCCAAAACCCTTGAATCCCGTCGCGATTTGCTACAATGGCTAAAGGGTTTTGATAATCGAGTAAGAACGATTCTGTGGTTAAGTTTAATTGAAAAATCTTCGCGTTTGGGATGGTTTAATTACTCGATTAAGAACCGACAACCCTAGTTTAAACTAGGAATCAAATCAACTAAATTCGATATTAGAACTCGATGGAATCATGGGGCTATTACTAAACAGTTAATTCCGAATCGAACCCTGTGGTTTAATTTGATTAAAAATGGGTCTAGGGTCAAAAGCCCCAAATCGAATAAGAACGAACCCTAGATTACTGGATCGAGTTCAATTCGATATTGTTAGGTGAAATTGATAGTGGGTTTTTAATGTATTCAAGATTGCGAAACTGTTGATGTAAATTAATTTGGTTGAGATTGGGTTTAGGGTCAAAACCCCCAAATCGTTTTACGAAGAACCCTAGGTTCTGGATTTTTACAAATTCGATGTTCAAATGTTAAATTAGCATAGGGGTTTTAATAAACAAGGGATTTCGAACATGACTGAGTAGTTTAATTTGATGGAGGTTGAGTTTCGGATCAAAAGCCCCAAAACGTTTTTATCACGAACCCTAGAATCGTGATCTTGATCGAATTGATAATGTAAGCCCTAATTGGGTTAGGGCTTTCATTTAAGAGGTGAAAACGAAGTTGATGATGTATCTAGTTACCTGAATTGATGTCGGGACGGTGGCAGTCGACTAAAACAGGTCCGACGATGACTGGTTCGATTTCCGGTGGCTTTTGCTATGAATCCGATCAACTTGACGAGTAAAATAGCTTCTGAGATACTTGAATCCGGCACGCAGGTGTGTGATTTGTGAGGGGAGTATAGGAATTAAACGAATTCGATGATCGTTGGAATAATGTCGACGGTTTTGGATTTAATTACCATTATTTGGGTTTAACTCGATTAATGACTTCGATTAAGGCTCAATGATGAACGATTAATACAGTTAAGTGTTAATCAATTACAAGGATTGATCAATTTCGGTTATCAATCGCGAATTTGAAATCAAGGGTCACAATATTGACTTCCAAAAGTCAACAGAAGTCATTTTGTTAATTTTGACTTTGAGAAGTCAAATTATTCAATTTGGCATATTCACACAACTAGTCCCTGTAGTTTTGAGTTGAGTTTGTGACAGAATTAGTCCCTGGGGTTAGATTTAACTGGGTTTAGTTAACGGGGTTATGTTTTTCTTATAGGAAACTTAACGGAATAGTTAACGGAATTAACTGAAAAGTCCGGATTGTCACATCATCCCCTAGTTGAAAGAATTTTCGTCCCGAAAATTAAATAAAAATAAAAAAATTTCTGGGGTGTCACATCATCCCTTAGTTGAAAGAATTTTCGTCCCGAAAATTAAATAGTACCTTAAGAATTTTACGCGGAGTGCTTGAACAGATTAGGATATTTGCGCATCATCTGATCCTCGCGCTCCCAAGTGAATTCTGGTCCGCGTTTCGAGTTCCAACGGACTCGAACAATTGGGATCTTACTGTGCTTTAACGTTTTAACTTCCCTATCCATAATTTCCACAGGTTCTTCGATGAAGCGTAACTGTTCATCAACGTATAGTTCCTCAAGAGGAACTGTGAGTGATTCGTCTGCCAGGCATTTCTTTAAATTTGAGACGTGAAAGACGTTGTGTACACCACTAAGTCTTTCAGGTAGGTCCAGTTGATACGCGACTGATCCAATTCTCTTTAATATTTTGAAAGGTCCAACGTAACGACGATTCAGTTTTCCTCGTTTCCCGAAACGAATGACACCTTTCCAAGGTGAGACTTTGAGTAAAACCATGTCACCTATTTGAAATTCCAAAGGTTTACGACGCTTTTCGGCATAGCTCTTTTGACGATCACGAGCTGCCGCCATACGTTTTCTAATTTGAACGATCTTTTCGGAAGTTTCAAGTACAAGTTCAGGACCTGTGAGTTGGCTATCCCCAACCTCGGTCCAACAAATGGGAGAACGGCATTTCCGTCCATAAAGTGCTTCAAATTGATCTGCATTGATGTTAGTGTGATAGCTGTTGTTGTAGGAGAACTCCACCAACGGTAGGTGAGACTCCCAAGTGTTACCGAAATCGATCACACAAGCTCGTAGCATGTCCTCCAGAGTTTGGATAGTACGTTCTGTTTGACCATCGGTTTGAGGATGGTAAGCTGTGCTCATATCTAGACGCGTGCCTAATGCTTTATGCAATGACTGCCAGAAACGGGAAGTGAATCGTGCATCACGATCCAAAATAATAGAGATTGGCACTCCGTGCCGAGAGACTACTTCTTTCAAGTATATTCGAGTGAGTTTATCCATTTTGTCGGTTTCTTTGATTGCTAGAAAGTGAGCAGATTTTGTTAGGCGATCCACAATTACCCATATAGTATCACATCCGGTAGGGGTTCGGGGTAATTTGGTAATGAAGTCCATGGATATTTGTTCCCATTTGCACATGGGAATTTCAGGTTGTTGCAGGAGACCGGACGGTTTTTGGTATTCAACTTTGACCTTCGCGCAGGTCAGACACTTACTAACATAAGTGGCTATATCGGCCTTCATCTTCGGCCACCAATAAAGTACTTTTAGATCATGGTACATTTTATCGGAACCCGGATGAATGGAGTAACGGGAATTATGAGCTTTATCCATGATTTGTTCCCTTAAATTTCCGAACACTGGAACCCATATTCGTTCGACAAAGTAATGAATTCCGTCAGATTTTACTTCAAGTTGTGCTTCCATGCCGTGAGTACCTTCTAACGGTAGGTTATCTTCTTTCAAGGCTTCAAGTTGAGCACTACGGATTCTGTCAGGCAATCCAGGGTGAATAGTAAGTTGTAATGCTTGAACTCGTTTGGGTTTTGTTTCCTTTCGGCTTAGTGCATCAGCCACAGCGTTAGCTTTACCCGGATGATACCGGATCGCACAGTCGTAATCATTTAAAAGTTCAACCCAACGAAGTTGTCGCATGTTCAACTCCTTCTGCTCGAAGATATGCTGGAGGCTCTTGTGGTCGGTGTAGATGGTGCATTTGGTACCGTACAAGTAATGTCTCCATATCTTAAGTGCAAAAACTACTGCTCCCAACTCTAGGTCATGAGTGGTGTAGTTTTTCTCGTGAGCCTTTAACTGACGTGAAGCGTATGCGATTACCTTTTCGCGTTGCATTAAGACAAAACCCAGACCTTGACTAGATGCATCACAATACACCACAAAATCATCGGTTCCTTCAGGAAGAGCTAAAATATGTGCACTGCAAAGTTTCTGTTTGAGATGCTGGAAAGCTGATTCTTGGTTATTGCTCCAATTATAAGCTTTTCCTTTTTGAGTTAGGGCGGTGAGAGGTTGCGCAATCTTTGAAAATCCTTCGATAAAACGACGGTAATATCCAGCCAATCCCAGAAATTGTCGCACCTCAGTCGGAGTCGTCGGTGCTGCCCAATTCTTGATGGCTTCTATTTTGGACGGGTCGACATGTATCCCTTTTTCATTTACCACATGCCCTAGAAACTGAACCTCTCGAATCCAAAATTCACATTTGGAAAACTTAGCATAAAGTTGCTCTTGCTTAAGTAGTTCCAAAATTAGACGTAGATGTTCTTTATGTTCTTCCTCGTTCTTGGAATAAATAAGGATGTCATCGATGAAAACGATAACAAACTGGTCAAGGTAAGGCTTACACACACGGTTCATGAGATCCATGAATACCGCAGGTGCGTTGGTTAAACCGAAAGGCATGACCATAAATTCGTAATGGCCGTACCTTTTCCTGAATGTAGTTTTAGAGATATCTTCTTCTCGGACTCTTAACTGATGATAACCGGATCTAAGGTCTATTTTGGAATAGAAACTTGATCCTTGGAGTTGATCAAAAAGGTCATCAATATGAGGTAAAGGGTAGCGGTTCTTGATTGTAACTTTATTCAACTCCCGGTAATCAATACACATACGGAACGTACCATCCTTCTTCTTGACGAATAATACCGGAGCTCCCCATGGTGATGAACTAGGTCGGATGAAACCTTTATCCAATAAGTCTTGCAATTAAGTGGACAGTTCCTGCAATTCACGAGGTGCTAATCGATAAGGTGCTCGAGCGATCGGCGCTGCTCCAGGTGCTAAATCGATTTGAAATTCTACTTGACGGTGCGGTGGAAAACCGGGCAGATCCTCGGGAAATACTTCCAAAAATTCACGCACAACGGGAATATCTTCGATCTTCTTCTCTTCTGACGGATGCTTAGCAACAAGGGCCAAAATAGCCGTATGTCCCTTTCGAAGACATTTTTGTGCTTTCATGAAGGATATAATGCCCATGACTGCACCAACTCTTTCGCCTTGGATGGAAAGGGTTTCTCCATTTGAGAGAGGTACATGTACAATCTTCTCACGACAGATAATTTCGGCTTGGTTTTTAGATAGCCAATCCATACCAACAATTATATCAAAACTACCAAGTATGACCGGCATAAGGTCGATATCAAATGTATGTGTAGCTAGCTCAAGTTTACATCCTTTAAGTATATGAGTTGCCTCAATTATTTGACCGTCAGCTATCTCTATTGTATACTTATCTTCTAATAGAGATGAAGTTCCTTTTATCATATTACTAAATTTCTTAGATATAAAACTTCTATCAGCACCGGTGTAAAAAAGGACAGAAGCAAAGAAATTATTTATGAGGAACTTACCGGTAACCACATTATGGTCGTAACGGGCTTCTCCAGATCCTAGTACGAAGGCTCGTCCCTTCGCACCATTTCCTCCCCCATTGCCATTATTACCACCATTCCCATTGTTATTGTGGTTAGGGTTGTGATTTCCATTACCCCCTTTCTTCAACTAAGGACAGTTCTTCCGAATATGCCCTTCCTTTCCACACTCAAAGCAAGCCCTAGTAGACCCCGGTTGTTGAAAGGGTTGTTTAGTTTGTAATTCGCCCCTGCAGTCCTTAGCAGCATGGCCTATTTTACCGCACCTCTGGCAACGATTGCAGAACCCAAAGTGGTGTAAGTTACACTTGTTACACTTCGGGGACTTTCCCGCATAACCACCCTGGTTTTGGCCACAGGAGGTCGACTGATTGAAGTTCTTGGTAGGCTCGAACCTACGTTGTTGTTGTTGTTGCTGTTGGTTAAACTGTTGCTGGTTGGGTTGGGGTCCTTTGGAGTGGGAGTTAGAGTGGTTGTGGGTGTTGGAATGGTGATCGAACTTGCGTTTGTGGCTGTCGGTGGGTTTAGCAATTGAACCTCTTGGAGGTAAAGTTCCCTGTGTCACTGCCTGATCGGTCAATTTGTGAGCAAGTCTAATGGTCTGTTGGATGGTGGTAGGGTTGGATGAGGTCACCATGCTTTGAATCTGAGGTACCAAACCTCCAATATATAGTTTAATCCGTTTGTAATCCGGAGTCACCATGTGTGGGCACATGGTGGCAAGTTCGTGCGAACGGGTGGTGTAGAGTTCAATTTCCGAACCCTCCATCTTAAGGTTCCAGAACTCTCCCTCTAGCTTTTGAATTTCATCTCGTGGGCAGTATTCTTCTTTCATCATTGTTTTAAATTCCTCCCACGGGAGTCCATTTTCCATCGCTAGTCCCAACATTTGAACTTGGGCATTCCACCATGTTAGGGCCGGGCCTTCCAAAGTTCCAGCAGCAAATTTCACTTAGTTAGCCACGGGGCAGTTGCACATGGCTATTACTGATTCAACCTTCTCAAACCAGCGAAGTAATCCAACGGCTCCTTCAGCTCCACTAAAGGTGTGGGGCTTGCAGTCCATGAATGCCTTGAAAATGCAGGCTGGCTGTTGATTTTGATGGCCTGGATTTAGAAATACGAATTGAATTGGAATTATAGAGTTTAGAAAGATGTTCTTAGGAGCAGGAATTGACACTACTAGTCAATAGTTAAAGCATTTACCTGCAGCATTCTGTGCTGCTAGGGCCTCTGCCACACTATTGTTTATCAAAGCTGCTAGTTCTGCTGCCGTCATGTTGATGGCACCACGACCACCGGTACGGCCTCCTCGTCCTCTCCCAGACATATTTCTTCACAATCACAAATGAAAACAATGAGAAATATATCGCATATTAAACATTATTCAGGTACGGGTAAGGAAATACAACATCTAATATTTTGAAAATTAAATAAATTGTAAGGCTACAAAATAAATAACTCAAATGTTAAACTTCTCATGCTTTTATTGGATGGGAACAACCTTACCCATCTAGGTTTGAAAAGGGAAATAACATAAGCAAAAACAAACATGAAAAGCAGATAGATTAGGAAGATCCTCAAATATCCTCGTCATTAGAAGAGACATATGACTGTGCATCATCAATCTCCACTGGCTCTTCCTCAGCTGGTTCCCCCTCTAAGGGTTCCTCCTCAAAGGGCTCCTCCTCAAAGAGCTCTTCCTCAAAGGGTTCCTCCTCATCGTCAGATATTGGAATGTCTTCCGGGTGTAGGGCCGCTTGCAGTTGGGCTTCCAAGTGAGTCACCCTCTCTTGAAGGCCTTCAGCAGTGTGGTTTGCCACATGTAGCTGAGCTTCCATAGCAGCTAATCTCTCCAGAACTCCTTGCATATCGTCATCCATAGTGTCAGCCCTCGTCTCTAGGTGAGCCACACGATCCACTAAAAGGTTGTGGACATGGTCCGTTGCAGCTAGTTCGGTAGTCAAATTTTCTATCCCTACACTATTCTTCTCCACTTGAGGTCCATTCTCCAGGAGTTTAGGTATCTCCTCGGTGGCATCTTGTACAAAACTTAATTCCTTTAACATATAGGAGACGAATGCTGCGAAGGCTTGTTCCATGGTGCATGGTAAGCTAGGCAAGGTAGATGATGAAGACGTGGATCCAAAGTACGGTGATGGAACATCTCCCATTTCGATCCACCTTTGGATCATATGTGGGTACATATCCTAATTGAGAGCATAATCCAATGCTTGTGCGTTGCTCGGTTCGCCTTGCTCAATTGAGGTAGTCCGGCGCCTTTTGGGCTTCGGGGATGAGGGTACAGGTGCCTTATGCCCTGATGCGTTAGGTGATGGAGGTGGTTTTGATGACATGATCCTACAACATTTTGTATAAGTACCAAACATCCAAATGACATGTAACTAATGTGTGAGGCTATAGTCTAGTATGCAATCCTAGTTCTCTATAACCAATGGCTCTGATACCAATCTGTCACACCCCCAATTTCAACTAACGGAGTATTACCGTTTGAGAAGTGACAAACCAGGATCTCAGACACTAGTTACATTGAACGACTCTACATGGGACTCAAAATGAAAATATCTTTTAAATCAGAGTATCAATGCGGAAGCGTAAAGGAAGTAAATGCGCAAAATACACGCGCCCAAAACCAAAGTCCAAAAGTCCAAACGTCCAACCAAACAAAGTACATTAAAATAATTCAATCAACATAAATAGACACAAAGCAAAGCAGTTGAATCCCATGCATGCCCTAACGTGCACCTGTGTTTTAGCTTAGCGTCCTGAAAAAACATGTAAGAAAAAGTGTCAACACGAGGTTGGTGAGTTCACAGGTTTCAAATAAATAAGTAAACGTTACCAGATTTATGATCATTCAATATGTATCTATAGGTAGCTAACCTATGTTCATGTTTTAGCTCAAGTGCTCGCAACCGAAACTGACTGTTTGTTTATTGCCTCCTGCCAGGTTCTATCAATACTGGCCATGTGAATAGGCTAACATTTCACCCGTTCGATATCCGATCGAGTTAGCGCGACTAACGCGGGTGGGATTTGTCAAACCCAGTAGTACTACTAAACATTACCTCGCTAAGATCCATATTAACGGTTCGAAATACGATGAGGACTTTCTGTGATAGCATGTTACACTTAGCTTTAACATTGATAGCATATGAAGTACAAAATCTAAAATCAGTTTAAGCATGTTTTCTCCCCCAAGTTAAAAGCAGTAAAAAGGGGCCGTGAAACTCACCTGCTTGGCGTTGAAGGTAGTTTCATACTAGAAGTAAATTGGAACCACGAGTGTAAGTCTCAAACGACTCACGAATGCCCTAAAATTATAAACACATAAATTAGGGATAAAGCTTGGGAATTGTGACAGCGACACGGAAAGAGGAACGTCCTAAGAAACGTTCTAATATTCAAGAGTAAACGAACGGGTCCACGGGGATATAAATTCCTTAATTTATTATTATGATATATATATATATACGTTACGCGACGAATGACAAAAATAATAATAAATAAAATCGAGTGTTTTGTCATTCACAAAAATTAGGAAAATAATATAACTTAATATATTATTTTTAGATTCGAAAGAACATTCTAATTACGCGTTTGGGGTACAAAATAATAAATATATTATTTTTATGAACGTAGCAATGCGAGTAAATAATATAACTAATTATATTATTATTTAGTTTCAGATGTTACACGAGGTTGTAAAACGATACGAAGTAATATATGTATATACATTATTAAATAACACGAGTCACGGTTTGAAACTAAACGTATTATTTTATACAAATTTGTGACTTAAAATAATATAAACATGTTATTTTTACTTGGGGATAGTAACAATAAATTATTTATAAAAGTGGGTATAATATATTAAAAATATGTTAATAATTCAAACCCGAGCCTACGGGTTGTTTTCCGGGTAGAAACACAATTGTATAATATTATAATATTATAGGGTTTGATTTTTATTAATTAAATATTAACAGAAAAAATGTTTAAAAATGATTGTGGGAGCCCGGACTCGAACCCGGGTCTCTCCCACACACGCACACTGTCTTAACCAGTCCCGGCCGCTAGGCTATCGCAACAGATCTCGGATCGGAATGGTTTTAATCAAAGGCTTCCAGTGCACCCCCTTCCCATACATGCAACCGATCGATCCCCAGCCCCAAAACCCTTGAATCCCGTCGCGATTTGCTACAATGGCTAAAGGGTTTTGATAATCGAGTAAGAACGATTCTGTGGTTAAGTTTAATTGAAAAATCTTCGCGTTTGGGATGGTTTAATTACTCAATTAAGAACCGACAACCCTAGTTTAAACTAGGAATCAAATCAACTAAATTCGATATTAGAACTCGATGGAATCATGGGGCTATTACTAAACAGTTAATTCCGAATCAAACCCTGTGGTTTAATTTGATTAAAAATGGGTCTAGGGTCAAAAGCCCCAAATCGAATAAGAACGAACCCTAGATTACTGGATCGAGTTCAATTCGATATTGTTAGGTGAAATTGATAGTGGGTTTTTAATGTATTCGAGATTGCGAAACTGTTGATGTAAATTAATTTGGTTGAGATTGGGTTTAGGGTCGAAACCCCCAAATCGTTTTACGAAGAACCCTAGGTTCTGGATTTTTACAAATTCGATGTTCAAATGTTAATTTAGCATAGGGGTTTTAATAAACAAGGGATTTCGAACATGACTGAGTAGTTTAATTTGATGGAGGTTGAGTTTCGGATCAAAAGCCCCAAAACGTTTTTATCACGAACCCTAGAATCGTGATCTTGATCGAATTGATAATGTAAGCCCTAATTGGGTTAGGGCTTTCATTTAAGAGGTGAAAACGAAGTTGATGATGTATCTAGTTACCTGAATTGATGTCGGGACGGTGGCAGTCGACTAAAACAGGTCCGACGATGACTGGTTCGATTTCCGGTGGCTTTTGCTATGAATCCGATCAACTTGACGAGTAAAATAGCTTCTGAGATACTTGAATCCGGCACGCAGGTGTGTGATTTGTGAGGAGAGTATAGGAATTAAACGAATTCGATGATCGCTTGGAATAATGTCGACGGTTTTGGATTTAATTACCATTATTTGGGTTTAACTCGATTAATGACTTCGATTAAGGCTCAATGATGAACGATTAATACAGTTAAGTGTTAATCAATTACAAGGATTGATCAATTTTGGTTGTCAATCGCGAATTTGAAATCAAGGGTCACAACGTTGACTTCCAAAAGTCAACAGAAGTCATTTTGTTAATTTTGACTTTGAGAAGTCAAATTATTCAATTTGGCATATTCACACAACTAGTCCCTGTAGTTTTGAGTTGAGTTTGTGACAGAATTAGTCCCTGGGGTTAGATTTAACTGGGTTTAGTTAACGGGGTTAAGTTTTTCTTATAGGAAACTTAACGGAATAGTTAACGGAATTAACTGAAAAGTCCGGATTGTCACACCCCAAAAGTCTAAACTCCAACCCAACCCCCCCCCCCAAAAAAAAACCTAACCCCCACCCCACCCCGAAAAACCTAACACCCCCCCCCGGCAAAGCATAAATACTAAAAGCTAAATCCTAAGGCAAAAACTAAACCCTAAAATCTAAGATCTTAGATCTCGACGAGACGGTTCCAACGCCGCCGAAATGAGTAAATTTGGAGTTCGTATGAGCCGGTTATTAGCGTTTTAAACCACTTTTTACACTTTTTTTACTTTTTAACGAAACCTCAATATATATATATATATATATATATATATATATATATATATATATATATATATATTGGAAGTTTCCACTAATAAGTAGTTTTTCGCTAAAAACGCTAAGAAGTTGGTCAAACGAACTCCGATTGAGCTCATTCCAGTGGCGTTGGAACCATCTCATCGAACTCTAATCCGTACCCAAAAACCTAAACCCCCCCTCCACCCGAACCCCCAAAAACCTAAACCCCCCCTCCAACCCCACCCCAAAAAGCCTAAAACCACCACCCTCCAAAAACCTAAACCCCCCACCCCACCCCCCCCCCCCAAAAAAAAAACCTAAACCCAACCCCACCCACCCCCAAAAAGCTAAACCCCCCACCCCCACCCCCCCAAAAAACACATAAACCATAAAATCTAAACCCTAAAAGCTAAACCCTAAGGCTAAACCATAAGGCTAAAACCCTAAAATTGAAACGTAAAATCTAAACCTTAAAAGCTAAACCATAAAAGCTAAGATGATAGAGTTCGACGAGACGATTCCAACGCCACTGAAATGAGCTCAATCGGAGTTCGTTTGATATCGTTTCTAAGCGTTTTGGTCATTTCTTAGAGTTTTTAGCGAAAACATACTTCTTATTTGATACTCCCCTATATATATATATAATATATATATAGATAGATATATATATATGTATATATATATATATATATATATATATATATGGGAAGGTTCCACTAATAAGTGGTTTTTCGCTAAGAAACGCTAAGAAGTGGGTCAAACGAACTCCGATTGAGCTCATTCCAGCGGCGTTGGAACCGTCTCATCGAAATCTAATCCGGAACCAAAAACCTATACCTCCCTCCACCCGCACCCCCAAAAACCTAAACCCCCCTCCAACCCCACCCCCAAAAGCCTAACACCACCACCCCCACCCCCCAAAAACCTAAACCCCCCACCCCCTAAAAAACCTAAACCCACCCCCACCCACCCCTAAAAACCTAAACCCCCCACCCCTCAAAAAAACCTAAACCATAACATCTAACCCTAAAAGCTAAACACTAAGGCTAAACCATAAGGCTAAAACCCTAAAATTCAAACGTAAAATCTAAACCCTAAAAGCTAAGATAATAGAGTTCGGCGAGACGGTTCCAACGCCGTTGAAATGAGCTCAATCGGAGTTCATTTGATATCGTTTCTAAGCGTTTTGGTCATTTCTTAGAGTTTTTAGCGAAAACATACTTCTTATTTGATCCTCCCCCTATATATATATATATATATATATATATATATAGGGAGGATCAAATAAGAAGAAGATTTTGCCTAAGTAGCCTAAAAATGATTTTTAAAAAATAAATATCATGCTCATACGAACTCCGATTGACCTCATTCCAGCGGCGTTTGAATCATCTCGTCGAACTCTACCATCTTAGCTTTTAGGGTTCAGATTTTAGGATTTAGCTTTTAGGGTTTAGCTTTTAAGGTTTTAGCCTTAGGGTTTAGCTTTTAGGGTTTAGGTTTTTTAAGGGGGTTGGGGTGGGGGGTTTAGGTTTTTGGGGGTGGGTTTAGGTTTTTAGGGGGTGGGGGTGGTGGTTTTAGGCTTTTTGGGGTGGGGTTGGAGGGGGGTTTTAGGTTTCTGGGGGTACGGGTGGAGGGGGGTTTAGGTTTTTGGGGACGTGTTAGGATTCGATAAGTCGTTTCCAACGCCGCTGGAATGAGTTCAATCGAAGTTCGTATGAGCCGTATATTTTAATTTTTAAAAATCCTTCTTATGCTATTTAGGCAAAATCCCCTTCTTAGGGGATCCTCCCTCTGTCTCTTTCTCTCTCTCTCTCTCTGTGTGTATATATATATATATATATATATATATATAGGGAGGTTCAAATAAGAAGTAGGTTTTCGCTAAGAAATCTAAGAAAAAACCAAAACGCTTAGAAACGATATCAATCGAACTCCGATTGAGCTCATTTTAACGGCGTTGGAAACGTCTCGTCGAACTCTACCATCTTAGCTTTTAGGAATTAGCTTTTAAGGTTTAGCTTTTACATTTGATTTTTATGGTTTTAGCCTTATGGTTTAGCCTTAGGGTTTAGGTTTTTTTTTTTTTTGAGGGGGGTTTAGGTTTTTGGGGGTGGGTTTAGGTTTTTGGGGATGGTGGGTGGGGTGGGGGGTTTAGGTTTTTGGGGGGTAGGGGAGGTGGTTTTAGGTTTTTTGGGGTGGGGTTGGAGGAAGGGTTTAGGCTTTTACGGGTGCGGGTGGAGGGGGATTTAGGTTTTTGTGTCCGGGTTAGAGTTCGATGAGACGGTTCCAACGCCGCTGTAATGAGTGCAATCAGAGTTCGTTTGACCCACTTCTTAGCGTTTTTAGCGAAAAACCACTTCTTAGTGGAAACTTCCCATATATATATATATGGAGAGTTTCAAATAATAAGTAGTTTTTTGCTAAAAAATCTAAGAAATGACCAAAATGCTAAGAAACGATATCAAACGAACTCCGATTGAGCTCATTTCAGCGACGTTGGAACCGTATCGTCGAACTCTACCATCTTAGCTTTTAGGGTTTAGCGTTTAAGGTTTAGATTTTACGTTTGAATTTTAGGTTTTTAGCTTTATGGTTTAGCTTTTAGGGTTTAGATTTTATGGTTTAGGTTATTTTAGGTGGTGGGATGGGGGGTTTAGGTTTTTAGGGGTGGGTGGGGGTGAGTTTAGGTTTTTTGGGGCGGTGTGGGGGGTTTTAAGTTTTTTTTTTTTGGTGGGTGGGGCGGTGGTTTTAGGCTTTTTAGGGTGGGGTTGGAGGGGGATTTAGGTTTTGGGGGTGCAGGTGGAGGGGGGTTTTGGTTTTTGAGTCCAGAGTAGGGTTCGATGAGACGGTTCCAACGCCGCTGGAATAAGCTCAATCGGAGTTCGTTTGACCCTCTTCTTAGCGAAAAACACTTCTTAGTAAAATCTTCCCCTATATATATATATATATACACATATATATAGGGGTGAGTTCACTAGAAAACCCATTTTTAATGAGAAAACCAAAAAACTCATACTGCATGTATGTAGTACACCCAAAAACCTAACCCACCTTTAAGAACCTATACCCCCCACCACACCCCCACCCAAAAACCTAAACCCCCCACCCACCCCCCAAAAACCTAAACTCCCCACCCCACCCACCCCTCCAAAAACCTAACCCACCCCCAAAAACCTAAACCCCCCACCCAAAAACCTAACCCCACCCCACCTACCCCCAAAAACCTAAACCCCCCACCCCCCAAAACCTAAACCCCCACCCCTCCAAAAACATACATAAAAACTAAACTAAACTCAAAAGTAAAACCCACTACTTTTTTTTGAACGAGTACGATGTGGGAAACAAGATCTCCGAAGCACTTTTTTAATTTTTGATTTATTTTTTGAGTTATGATTTTTTTTACCTTTAATAAGTAGTTTTTTTTGTTTTCTCATGAATATTGAGTTTTCTTATGATCCTTCCCTATATATATATTATGGGTTAAGTTCATAAGAAAACTAACATTTAGGGAGGGAACTAGAGAACTCCTCTTTAAAAAAATAATAAAAAAATTATAATTCAAAATATATATCAAAAACTAAAAAGTGGTTCGGGAGACATTGTTTCCCACGTCGTCCCTGTTCAAAAAAAATCGTAAAAATAATCGGTTTAGCTTTAGGGTTTAGTTTTTGGGTTTAGCTTAGCTTTTATGTTAGGTTTTTGGATGGGGGTGGGTGGGGGGGTTAGGTTTTTTTTTGGGGGGGGGGGTGGGTGGGGTGGGGTTAGGTTTTTGTGTGGGGGGTGGGGTGAGGGGTTTAGGTTTTGGGGGGTGGGTTAAGTTTTTGGGGGTGGTACTACATATATGCAGTATTACGTTTAGGGTTAGGTTTTTGAGGGTAGGGGGTGGGTGCGGTGGGTTTAGGTTTTTGGGTGGGGGTGGGTGGGGGGTTTAGGTTTTTTGGTGGGGGTGTGTGGCGGGTTTTAGGTTTTTGGGTGGGGGTGGGTGTGGTGGGTTTAGGTTTTTGGGGTGTGGTGTGGGGGGGTTTTGGTTTTTGGGTGGGGGTGGGGTGGGGGTTTAGGTTTTTGGGGTGATACTACACATATGCAATATTGAAAATAATAAGAAAAAAAAACGACGAGTTAATTCTTATTTTTTATAACGTTATTTATACTCAAATGAAAGATAAAGAAATTCTTAATTTAATGGTGCAATTTTTTTTTTAAAATAATAATGTATGCAAAAGATAGAAATGTTTAAAGATTTATATATTTTAAGTTTCAATTTTACCATTTCTCTTTAAAATTTCACCCTTTCTTTTCTTAGTGGTTATCTAGTTCTCTAATTAAAGTGAGTTCTCTCATTAACTCAACCCTATATATTAAATCCTGAAAAGACATGTTAGGTGATGAAATAATGTTTAAAAATAAAAATACCTTTATAAAATTTGTTGATAAAAAAATATCAAACCTTTAGGCTCTGTTTGGTATGGTGTAATGGAATAGACGAGGTAATGAAATGGACAGGAGAAAGAAATGGACCATTCCATTCCACTGTCTTGTTTGATTACCATGTGAGAATGGAATAAAACATTATTTTATGTTGTTTGGTTGGCTAGAAAAGACAAAGAAATAAAATCGTAGTGAGTGGCGGTGATGGTGGGTGGTTGTGGGTGGTGTGGGGGTGGCGGTGGAAGGAGGTGGTGGTGGGTGGTGGTTGGTGGAGGAGGCGACAGTGGTGGGAGATAGCGGTGGGTGGTGGCGGTGGCGGTGGTGGGAGGTGGCGGTGGGTGGTGGTGACGGTGGTGGTGGTGGGAGGCGGCGACGGTGGGAGGTGGGAGGCGACGGCGGTGGGAGGTGGGGGGTGGGTGGTGGCGATGGGTGGAGGTGATGTGGTTGTGGGTTGCGGTGGGTGGTAGAGGCGACGACGACAGTGGTGGATGGTGGAGGCGGTGGTGGGTGGTGGCGGTGGTTGGTGGTGGTAGGAGGGTGTGGTGGTGATGAAAGGTGAAAGAGGGGATGGAATGAAAAAAAACAAGGGGGTGGATGGAATGAATTTGAGTGATTTAGAGGGAATAAAATTACTTGTGGAATGGGTGATTCCATTATATCGTCCAACCAAACACCATATTTTTTATTCCATCGTATTCGTCAATTCCATTCCACCTCCTATTTCTGCATACCAAACGCTACCTTAAAGAATCAAAGGATATTTATATTATTTATAATGTATTTAATAAGGTTATATTGGTTGATACTATAAAGAATAACATATACATATTTTTATTTTTATGATAGTACTCAACTTAGTTATGTTATATTGGAGTCTATAAGGGTGTAGGGGTGGGTTACCGATTCGGCTTCGGTTACTTTCGGCTAGGCGGTAACACCGTCGCAACCCTTACGGGTTGTGACTTCGGGTACATTTGGGTTCGTTTCATGGGTTCTACAACCCAAATATTTTGTGGCTGCAAATTTGAAGGTTGGGTAGCAGGGGTTCACGGGTTTATGGTTTTCATTCCTTGTGAGAGGAGTACTTTAGAGTATTTTAGGGTAAAAATGATATAACAATTTTTTACTGGTTTAGAGCTAGAGTAGTTAGGGGTTAAGGGGTTTCACCCTAATTTGTAAAAAGTGCATAAAAAAAGACATTAAACTAGTTTAAATCTCAACAGATTTAAGAGTTAAGTCATTATTCTAAATAGCGCAGGTTATGGTGTATTTATTCTAAAATAATAGATGTTAGCTATGAAAAAAAACCACTAAATTGATCAAAATAAAATAACATAACCTTTTTATTTGTATAAATATTAAACATCACTTGTTTAAATCTCAACAAAGTTAAGAGTCGACGAGTCAATTTATATGTAACATACAATTTAAGAAGAGGTGAATAGTGAAGTAAATGCTTTGAGTACAACTTATGTACACGTGTTGCTACGTGTTAGCTTTCTACCCCACCTTCAAGCTACTTTTCCTCTGCCTCTTCAAGATCTCTCTTCCGACGATTCTTCTGTCGGTCTCTTGATGCTACTCTCTCGTTATTTACAACTTTACAAGAGAACTATAAAAACTTAAACATAAGTAAATTAGTCTAGCGACTTTTAAACATATTTTTATAAGTTAAAATGCTTTAATATACTAAAATTAGATTAATAAGACTTTTTTATAATAAAAATAAGGATATATGATGATTATTATGGTATTAATTTTTTTAATTTATAATAAAAATTATATTATATGGTGAGGTGATGTTTAAAAATAGTTAAATGTGGTCTTAGAGCATTCACAACATGTTTTCTATATATTTGTGAGTGAGGTTTCCTATATTTTATTTAGTGGTTGTGGGTGTAGCAGAGATAAAATGTATAAATTTTTTATATATTTAGAGAAAACACTATTTATCTGCATAAATTTCTTAATATTTTTTTAAAGTGTTATGAGTGAAGAAGAGATAAAAGATAATGATAAATGTATAAAAAATATTATTTAATTAAAAAAATATATATAATTATTTTTAATATAATTATAAAAATAAAGATAAAAATGTTCTTACATATTATTCTTATATTTTTCTAGATAGATCCTATACTTAAATACAGAACTTTATTAACTATTTCTCTCTCTATCTTTAAAGTGCCTTCAAACTCTAAAAAAACCTTCCACCAAAAATACACATTTCCCCCTCTCTCTCACAATTTACCTCTCTCTCACGCTCTCTTTATACATACACATATATGTATATATATCTCATTCATGTTGCTCTTTAGCTTCAACAAATCACAATTTTTATCATATCCTTCAAATCCATGATTAAATGGGCAGACTTAACCACGAAAAATCCAACCTCAACTTCGCCACAAACACTTGGGTTTTAATCCGGATCTCTTCTTGCTTCTCTTGACCCACCATGGCCGATCAAAACCCGACCCGACCCGTTTCATCCTTCCTCCCTTCACCAAAATTCTTCAACACCTTATTCTCCCCCAAAACCCCACAAGACCCGGAATCATCACCCACTTCAATCCTCGATCCACGTGTCAACAACCCATTTGAAACCACCAAAACCCGACCCGACAAGTCCGACCCGGAAGGCATAGCTCTAGCCCTAATCAAAGAACTACCCGGTGAAGTTATTATCAAACCCAACACAATCAATCGTAAGGTTTTACTTGCATCGAATCTCAAGATTCAGATCCCCGAATTTTCCGGAGATTATGGGATCAAGACACGTAGTCCTCATTTTTCGGGATCCGGATCCGGGTCGCCTTTTACGGGTCCGTTGTCTTTGAAGGAGATGGAGCTTTCGGAGGAGTATACCCGGGTGGTTTCGCATGGGCCGAACCCGAAAACGACCCATATTTATGATAACTGTGTTGTGGAGAGGTGTTGTGGGGTTATCGGGTCGCCCGAATTGAAGAAGCCTGGTCCGAAAAGGATTTGTGAGAGTTTTTTGAGTTTTTGTCATACATGCAACAAGAATCTTGAAGGGATTGATATTCTTATTTACAGGTTTGCCCCTCTTCATAAATATTATGTTGAAATTAGGTATGAGCGTTTGGTGGATATCCACTTTTCAAGAAATCCGATAATAATATTTTCGATACCGGTACTTGTACGGTACAGATACATTTTCAGACGAGCATTTTGAAACGAGTACCGGTACCCTAGCGATAGGTTCGATACCTTGCTTTTTCAGAAATATTATATGTTGAAATTAGGGATGAACTTTTTGTACCGATAACCGGTACTGATGTACTCGGTACGGTATTTGATATCCACTTTTCAAGAAATTCGGTATCCGTATTTTTGGTACCGGTAGTTGTACGGTACAGATACATCTAGAGATTAACATTTTAAAACGAGTACGGTACCGTAGCTATAGATTAATATTATATGGATGTGAATAATATATGTTATAATATTTTTTATTGGTTATGAATATTATTTTATATTAAGTGCAAATTATTGGTTTATGCTTTAATTTATAGTTCATACACGTAGTTGTTTTTTTATGGGTCTCTTGCCGTTTAGATGAAATCATATGCTTAATATTTTAATAAAGTTATAATATTATAAAATTTGAGGTTAAGATAGTTTAGGCTTTATGTTAATAGTTTAGTATTTTATTATTTGAGACTAATATAATTTAATGTTATTAATACAAAATTATAAAAAAGGAGAAAGAAAACATGATAACTCGTCAAGCACGAGCCGGCTATAATGAAATAAATTATAGGATTATAGTCTTTAGATTTAGAAATACGATTAGTGGGCATATACATTAATCGTTTAATTTTTTTTTGTTAGGACTATAAATTATGTTTTTAATTATTTAATAATTTTATTCAAACTTACCTTTAATTAATAAAATACTTAATTATCAATTTATGCAATTTAAAAGTTATTTAATGTTACACAGGGGTGACAAGGGTTTTTGCAGTGAAGAATGCAGAAGCCAAGAAATGATTTTGGATGGATTGATGATGAACTAAATCCTATGAAGTGACTATTTTGCCCCTTGGTTTTCGGTGTTCTTTTACTGTTTTCATAATCGTGAGGACAAGATGGGAATTTTGTTATGAGTTTGATGATTGAATTGTAATTTTAGCAAAGTATTATTGTGGTGTTTTTTATTTTGGTTTAGAAAAACTTAAAAAATCAGCTTTCGTTTTACCATTCCACTACCATTGTAATGATTTTGTAGAAAAAGAAAAAAAGGAAAAGGAAAGTTGTTTTGTAATGATGTTATTTTGGACTTATTTGATTAATGATTGATGTGATATGATATTAAAAATGTTAATTATTTGAAAACGATATAATTAACTTGAAAATTATAGTTGGAAAACTGTCTATTCTTTTAATACATAGGGCTGTTTGACAACTTCTGAATCAGTAAGTGCTGAACCAGTAAGAGATCTGAATGGGTAAGAGACTCTGAACCATTTAAATGTTGAACCATTAGTGCTGTTGATTGGGCCTCTGAACGACTGTACAGAATAACTATTTTACCCCTCTAAACTATTTAAATAATCATAACGGTTCTTCATTTATCTTTGATCCGTTATGAATAAACTAACCAACATCTTGCTATACCCATGGGCACAAATTAACAAAAACACATTTGGTATTCACACAAATTAACAAAAATATATTTTCAATTAATCCTAATGCACAAAGAAAATGGTATTCACATAGAAACAGATTAATAAAAAATATATTTCCAAGTTCAGAAACATATTTACAAGAAACAGAACCAAAATGGTATTCATAAAACATAAACAAAATTGTATTATACAACCAACATCAGCTATTTAATCTATGGAGAACAACCAACTATTTAATCTTTTAAATTCTAGAACAAACTAAGAATTATATATATGGAGAATCTAAACCAAAGAAGAAAAAAACAATTTGCAGAAACAAAGTAGTTCTAGGGTTCAAGTACAAAATCAAAAGCAGAGGACGTACCTTGGCTGGAGAGGATGAGTGGCGGCAGGCGGAGGGCTGGTGGTGAGGGAGAGAGTTGCACAAAGCAGTAGCAGTGGCGGAGGTGGTGTGGAGTCGTGCTCATGTGGTGGGTAGCAGGCGGAGGGAGTGCGCAAGCGGAGGGTGGTAGCCGGAGGGGGTGTGCAGGTGGAGGAGGCGAAGGGAGCAGAGGTCGTGTGGAGAAGATGGAAGGGGGGGGGGGGGAATTAGGTCATTTTTTCATTCAGGGATGTGTTGAGACTGAATGGTTAAGAGGTTTGTTGAATGGTTAAGAGGGGCTTTTTTTATGAAACAAACACTACACCTCTGACCAATTCAGAGGTGAGCTCTTAATGAGCTGATTCAGAAGCTACCAAACGGGGCCTTACTGTTTTTGGTTTAGTTGTTATGCATTTAAAATTACTACTGTGTGTGAGACTGGCTAGCAGCAGCGAGAGTATAAAAATGTATAATATGTCATATATTTGGCTAACTTTTTTTTAATGTGTTAACCAATTATTTAAAAAGACTTTTGTCGATACGGCCGGTTCAAAAATCAAAAAGATTTTTACCAATTTTGTTTTATGTTTAATAACTAGTGTTTACCCGTGGGCGCGTTGCGTCGGGATCCCGGCATGAAAACGCTGACACGATCCCAAATATCAAAATGCATATACAAAAACACATCACAACGGCTATCGCTTCGACGTAAAACTCTAAAGGGTGCCTCGTCGTGAAAGCGGCAATCTCTAAACGCAAATGCAGGCGCAACGGTGAACGATACATAATATCAAAACATAGAGACGATCCCCAGGCCCGGTCCCGAGAATCCTTAAGAGGTTCTGGGCCCTGGACATGTAAAAAAAAAGTGGGCCCCTATAATATAATAATCATATTATATAAAAAAAAACCTTTTTATTGGGCCTTTTTTTAATTTTGAAGTGGGTTAATGAGATAAATGGTAAATACAACTTGGGCCTTTTATAACTAATGTTAATAAGATTGGGCCTGTTTTATAAAAATATATGTATATATATAATATATATAAAAAAATTTAAAAACTACGGGCCCCTCGAGATACCGGGCCCTGGGGGGTCGCCCACCCCGCCCCCCCTCCGGGCCGCCCCTGACGATCCCGAATATGAAAACTCGAAGACAAAAAAAAATCACAACGGCGTTAAACCCTAAAGCGTATGCCGTCGTAAAGGCGACCGTCTCTAAACGAAAACGCAAACGTAACGGTAAAAAAAATATACTTAAATCGAAACGACATAATAATTAAAGAAGTGACAACGTTATCAAAAACCAAAACGTTCATATATAAAATAAAGCTAAAAGTAAATTAATAATAGAAAAGAAAGAAGGGAGTCCCACAACCAAGAGGTTGTGGGTTCAAACCTTGCCCAAAACAAAAATTAAAAAAAACAAAAAAAATCTGCCGTTCAAAAAAAAAAAAAAAAGATTCGAACATGCAGAGACAGACAAAAGCTCTAACCAACTGAAGTATACTAACCTTTTGTTATCAAAGCAAAACATATATCCTATATATACTAAAAGTTGATTGAGTTGTACTTGCTGCTATCACCTTTGTAACCTACTGTTCATGACGTTGGTATTTGTATTATCTAATAATATATAAGAAAGCATGCATGTGAAACAAATTTTTTTCTTTTTTAACTTTGAAAAAAATGCTCCTTATATAGGAGTTGAGCATTATTTTGGTTTTTCTATACAACCGATGTGAGATATTAACATTTTCTTTAGTTTTGGTTCAGGGACAAAATTGCAAATGTAGTATAGATTTAACACTTTTACAAAATGTATTAACATAGATCTTAAATGTCTTAAACTTTTAAGAAAATAACCAAATTGTCCATCTAAAATCCTTTATAAGGTAGTATAGATTCCATAAAAGAAATCATGTCGATTCATAAATATGTAAAACAATTTCACATATAACTGTAATTTCAAAGAATAACCGTTGGGGTTGGTGATCCAGTGATAGAGGAAAATCATTTTGAAACACCAATGTTTATTTGAGAAGGTCAGGTTCAAGTTCCACTCTCACATAATTAAAAAAAATTACTTTAAAAAAAAAATAAAAGCTAGGATTCTTTTATTTCTTTTAGAACTGCTCGTAATCTATCACCTATATATCTACATCGTAGAATTTGAACACTCTATTTTATCATCAGGATCAGAGGTGTGGGTAAACCAGGTTTTTTTTATAAACCGGTTTGGGTTTTTCTAAAGACATAAAACCAGTTTGGGAGGAAAAACACTGAACTCTATACAACCGATTTGGTTGGTTTAAAACCGGCTTGGGTTGGTTAGAAACTGGTCCGGGTTGGGTTGAAACCGGTTTGGGAGCGCGAGAACACGAATTGGTATATGCCCGTTGGTTTGGGCCGGGTTCACATCGGTTTGGGCCAAACTGGTTTAGAAATAGGTTACGGATTAGGTTACGGATCCAAACCGTTTTTTCCCCACCTCTAACCAGAATGTTCCTTAGGGACTAGTTAGTATTCTTTCATACTTGTCATTTTTATACACACATTTCTTAATAGGTATACTAAAGTTTTAACACATTTCTTTCTTGTCATTTTCATAATTCTATACTATTATTTTTTCATATGAAAATGAAATTTCTATGTGAACACATTAACATATTTGGTGGAGAGTCGTTACGGTTATGGTTATCTATGAGATGATTGAATATATTTTAATGATATATATATACAACGTTGTATTTTTGTCTTCAAATATTAAGTATTCTATGTTGGTGATTTTATCGATGTCATGGTTTGGCCGTCAAAGGAACCGGACAAAATCCAAACAATTCTACAAAACAAGAACCACGGTTGATACCATAATCAAACCGTGACTGACCGTCCATGGTGCAGTCAAAACGAGATCCATTAATAAAATAAATAACGACGTCAAATGTTTTCGGACCTACTAGGGAGAATGGAGGGCGGCCGCCCTCCATAAAAAAATAGTGTTAATACGTGTTAAAATCATGATCCCCTTAAAATTTTGCAATAGCCCCTCGTTTGCCTCCTATGAATTTTTTTAGTGTAATCGTTTGTTAACAGACCCCAAAAATTTCTAACACAGATGAAAAAATTTTCTAGGTACGCTACTCTTTATGCACTCTTTCACCACTTTGCTTCACCTATTGCACTTGAAAATAGAGGTGCACAAAAGAACCGGAACCGGAACCGATCCGATGGATTATCCGAAACCGGATCCGGTGAGAACCGGTTTTTTTAGAACCGGTCCGGATATTATGAGAACCGCCGGTTCCGGGACCGGTTCTGGGTTTTTTGACAGACCGGTTAAAAATCGGATAAAAATCGGATTTTTTGGAACCGGTTTTTTTCGGACATTTTGGAACCGGTTCGGAACCGGTTCTAGCCGTTGGGGTTAAAAAAAAAAACGGCTATATAGCCGTTTTATGGCCGTTTTTTTTGTTTTTTTTTTGTTTTTAAGGATTGAAATTTAGTATAAATAGGTATTGGGTGTTTGTGTTAGTTCACCACAACATTCTAGCTCTCAAAACTCAAAAACGCTCTCAAAACGCAAAAAAACGCTCACGTTAAGCAAAAAAAAAAACGCTCTCATGGCTTCCGCTTCCGCAAGCACTCAAAATTCGGTTGGTGGTTCTACTAGCGATGTTACGGTTGTGTCAATACTTCCTTGCTCCCGAAACCAAGAAATATGGGCTTATTTCGATTTATGCGAAATGTCGAACGGCTCGCAAAAGGCTCGTTGCAAACGTTGTGGTAAACTTTTAGCTGCGGCGGGAAATAGCAGTTTAAGGAAACATATTGCTAGTCACGCAAGACACACTCAAGAAGGTGAAAATCAAACTCAAATTGGTAGGGATGGAGGAGTTTGGCAATACAATGTCGAAAGTGTTCGTGAGAGAATGGCACATTTCGTCATTTAAGAAGGCTTGCCTTTTGATCATTTTGATAATCCGCGCTTGACGAGGATGATACAAGAGACGCTTCAACCGAATTACACAAATGTAAGTCGTTCTACTTTGAGAAGAGATTGTTTAAAAATGTGGAAAAGAGCCAAAAAAGAATTAATTTTAGGTTTTGAAAAATTAAATACTGGCATTAACTTAACAACGGACGTTTGGTCCGCTCCACATGGTTTACCCGAATCGTACCTTTGCGTTACCGCACATTGGGTTCAACCGGAGTCGTGGCAAATGATGAAGCGTACGATTGCGTTTGATTATTTTGGATATCCACATACCGGTGAAAACTTATTTTATATTTTAGACTCGGTAATTCAAACTTATAAAATTCAACCGAAAATATTTTCAATATCTTTTGATAACGCTTCAAATAACACAAACGCGGTCGAAAAATTAAAAATAAAATATGAACCGCCTTGTAACGGTGTTTTTTTTCATAGTCGATGTGTTGCACACATCATTAACTTGGTTGTGCAAGACGGTCTAAACGTCCAAGAAATAAGAGACGTAAAAGAAAATTTTAAAGTGATGTTACGTGAAGTTTTTAGCACAAGCAAAAAAAGATATATAAACTATAGAAACTTGTGCCAACAAACGGATTCCATCTTTTTAGGTCCGAATTGGGACGTACCTACTAGATGGAACTCGACTTGGAAAATGTTTGAATCGGCCTTAAGGCAAAGAATTACTTTAAAACATTTTCATGATGAACTTGTGCAAAAGAAACGTTGTTTACAAAAATTTGATAATATAAGTTGGGATATGATCGAGAAACTAACTAATTTGCTTGAGGTTTTTAAAAATGCAACTACATGTTTATCGGGAGTTTATTATCCCACGTCTTCGCTAATACTTCAACAATTATACTTAATATGTAATAAATTAAAAGAGTTTGAATATCACGGCACTATTTTTGAAAAAATGGTAAAACCTATGAAAGCTAAATTTAAAAAATATTTTTCAGAAATGCCGACCGTTGTTACATGTTCGGCCGCCTTAAACCCAACGATTAATGTAACCGGTGTTGAAACATTAATTGGATCAATATCGGATGATTTAAATATGTTCGAGGAAGACCCAAATTTTGAATCAAATGCAATAAGGGATTTCAATTCGGCTTTTAATAATATGTTTGATTATTATTTACGCAAATATGGTGGAAGTGGTGATCCATCAAACATACGTGAATCAATGGGTTCGGGTTCAACTTCTAGTAGTTCAAGGAACCCGATGCTAAATTTATTTAACACTTTAAGAAACGAAAATACTAAACGAGCTCGTGGAACCACACCAAGTAGCGAGCTTGGGAGATATCAAGCAACCGACTTTATTTCTACTCTAAGATCCGAAGAGTTTGAAAACTTTGATATCTTGAGTTGGTGGCAAGGAAGGGAATCCCAATATCCCGTTCTAGCCGCAATGGCCCGTGACCTACTAACCGTCCAAGCTTCCACGGTAGCTTCGTAATCCGCTTTTTCTCTTAGTGGCAGGGTTTTATCTATTCGAAGAACGAGGCTTACACCGGAATCTATGGAGATGTGTATTTGCTTGAAGGACCATTTGGATGCCGCCGAACGTGTACAACATGTTGCAAAATTAGAAGGCGAGCTTGACGTTGAACAAGAAATACATGAATTCGAAGTAGAACATGGGGCGGCGACTCCACTTTCGGACGAAGAACAAGCTTACGATGAAGCCCAACGTATCTCAAGCGAAGAAGAATGAAAACCGATGTTACAAAGACTACGACGAAGAATATTGAAAACATAATAAATAATTAATGCTTTGTGATTCAATTATGTTTTTTGTATTTTTTTTGTACGAACTATTGTTAAATAACTTAAAAAAATCTACAAAATAAATAAAACATGTATTTTATAGTGTATCTTTGTTAATTTTTAATTTTTTTTTTTTCGGAACCGGTGGAACCGGTTTTTTTTAACCGGTCCGGTTCTAAATATCCGAACCGGTCCCAATAGGTTCCAAGTCTCCACACCCGGAACCGGATCCGAACCGGAACCGGTTCTAATGGATCCGGTTATTGACCAACTTTGACGGAACCGGTCCGGATCCGAACCGGATCCGGTTAAAAAAAAAAACCGATTTGTGCACCTCTACTTGAAAATTAGGGGTTTTAATTACAGAGAGCTAGGGTTTGCAACTTTTATAAACCTGATTCTCTCTGTAAAATCTCTCTCTTTTTAGCCTCCATAACCGCTTAATTTGTAATCGTCTAACTTGTTATCCAAGATTAAGGTTTTAGGGGTTTTAATTACAATTAGATCCATTGTAATTAATAACTAATTATAATGTAGGAACTAATTTATCTAATTAACTAACAGTTAATTAACTAAATATAATTATATCTAGTATAATTATGATCAAAATTAAATATCATAATTGATAAATATGTTTCAAACATATTTCCACCAACTCATTATTGATTCAATTAATAATAATGATTATTTCATAAATAATCTTCGTGTCAAACTGTATCCATTCGCCTAGATAATAATTTAATAAATAACTATCTTGTCTTTCGTTATATTCGTGTAATATACTATATTAACTATTAATATATCCAATGATCATAATCGTTACCCAAAGTGTAACCCTTTATGTCTTACCTCGTTAGCAGTATTGTTTTACCCAGACATAATTGTCCAACACAGTACCTAAACTACATTCTGTCTAATGTATAGATCTCGGAGAAAAAGGACTCATTGCTTTGGTTGGGATATAACTCAGGGGGTGTTTGGATTTACTTTTCAAACTACTTATTATCTTTTTTAAAAAGGTAATAAGTCAAAAGTCCATTTGGATAAATGGTAAAAAAGTTAGTTTTAAAAGAGTTGAAAAGTTGTTTTTGAAAAGTAGATATTTTTTACTTTTGTAAAAAGTCATAAGTTACTTTTAATAAGTAATCCCAAACACCCCCTCAAACAGTTTCACGGTAAAGTCGGTAAAAAATCTGTTAGCCATGGATATGGACTCCAGCAATTTTGTTTTTGAATGAAGTAATGAGATTCCGATCAAATGCAATATTTTTGGCTGGAGGGCTAAGATGAATTCACTTCCAAATTGATATGCTAAACTAAATTGATAATCAGAAAGAAAAAAAAAATTGATTATCTAAGTAAAGAGAAGAATCTTTGGCTGGAGGGCTAAGATGCTAAACTAAACTGATATGCTAAACAAAGTGAAAAGAATTATAAAGTAGATTTTTTTTTATAAAGTGAGAAACTAATATGCTAAACTAAATTGATAATCAGAAAAAAAATTACTTTTATAAAGAAAATATGTTTTGTAGTCTGTTACAAGAATCAGAAATTGATGAATCATTTATTTTTAATTTATAAAAATCCCCAAGTAATTTGTAGCTCGTAAATCTATCAAAATAAATCTATATCTATACTATATAATAAAAAAAGTTTTTTCATGTCACGTGTCGCTTTGATATTCATTCTTATCATTTTTTTTTCAGATCTCTCTCTTATTAAATACATCTCTATCTTTTAATAATAATATATTATAAAGAAAATACTAATTATTATATTAATAAAACATATTTATTTTAAATTATCCTTTATTATAAGAAACTTTGAAAATCTAATTATGTAACTTTTATTTTCAATCAAATAGTAAATGAAATTCAAATTACATTAAATAGTAATAAACATATTTTCGAAACCTAATTATGTATTAATTTTTACATATTTTGAATTTTGTTTTCTATCCTTAGTATATGTAATATATTTTTACACTAGTAAAATATATACACAAAGATTTAAAAACTTTATATATTAATATTTTTCACCTCGTGTGTAATAAACTAGTGATGTAATAAAAAAAGGTTATTAATAAAACCTTGTAGACTTATTTCATTTTTAGAAAACATAAACAATTTGTTTGAACATCATTTTCAATCAATTATTCTTTTTTTATAAATTCAAGTAATGAAAACAATACAATGATATTTTTCAATTTTTATTTGGGTTGGGTCATTGAGTTAGGTCAATATGGAAGTGCTTAAGCAATTATTTGTTTATAGGAGTTGTGATCAGCAAATGTAAGAGAACTCAAAGTAGGGTCCATTTATGACTTATATTCAATGTTTTAAAACCAATTTTTAAATTGTATCGAATTAGACTTAGAAATTGTTCAATCGGTTGTATCGGGTTATATCGGGTGGTTCAACCGGGTTGACTAGTAAACCTATAACTTCATAAAAATACAACTCTAACTCAAAAAATAATCCAAAAATACATGATTCAATGCTAAAAATTAATCCAAAAGTTAATCCATAATCAAAAGATAATTCAAAAGCAATCAATTTTTCAATAAAGTTTTTTTAAATAAAAGTGCATAGTTGTTTTATGTCATTGGAGTGTTGAATGTATTAATTTCAAGATTGCTTAAAAGATAAAAATTCACCATCATCGTCATCCTCATCAACAAGTGTATAACAATTTTTGTTTCCTACAATATTAAATAAAAAGTTTTATCGCTTAAATGTTTTTAATGGCGAGCAGGAAGGACGATGGTTAAACATAGTTTTTATATGAGCCACTATTTTCTGAAGAGTAGTATATCAATTGTTTTTTTTTTCTAAACTGGGATGCATGTAAGGTAATTGATCAACAAACCTTCTGTTTGTGACTTTGTGTGTATACCGGCAAACATTTTTTTTTAAGTTTAAACATAAAATTTTACTTGTAACTAAAATCGGTACAATGGTATAACCCGATATTACCGGTAATACCGGTGGTTCAACTAACATATCGGTTTTCTAATTTACCGGGCTCAAACTTACCGAGCTAGTGGCTGAGACCCGGTTTAACCGGTATTACCGGCCGGTTTAAACCGGTTTTTAAAACATTGTTATATTGATTGGCAACTCCATTGAACCAGGTTTATGCTATTTTGAATAAAATTACATTGGTAACGTATAAATAATTGTTTTTTTTTTATTTAATATAATTAATTCAATGACAGATCCAAGATTTTTTATCAGCGGGTGAAAAAATGGATCGATTAAAACGGACCAAATATGTAAAAAATGAACCGGTCAAGACGGGTCAAATATGCCAAAAATGGACGGTCATAATGGGCCAAATAATGATAATTTATTCGGCTAATTACTAAAAAGAAAATGTCGATCTCGACTATTTTTGCTTGTTTTTCATGGAATATATAATTAAAATATGTTATATTGTTCCAATTTATTAGATTTAGTGTTGATTTTAGTATTTTCGAACAATGATAAAAAAAAGGTTCACGTTAAACTCCTATAATTCTTTTTTTACTTTCAACCGTTGAGAATTGAAACATTTCCTAATCGCAATAAAATTATTAAAACAACTTCTCTAAATACCTAATTTAATATTTTAGGATTACTAAAAATTCAAATCAAACTTAAAAGTTTACTTTGTAATTTTGATCAATTAAAAGAGGGTATGTGAAACTTATAATGTTGAAAAATGAAATTAATTCCCTACCAAATTTGCTTTCTTTTCCTTTGTAAACATCTTCTTTCTTATTTATCTCTTTCCTCTTCATCTTCTCCACAAAGTTTGTGTTCTGCATTAAATTTTTTTGTGAAAAATCACCAAAATCTTTGGTTTTCTCCTTCCCTTTTCCTGTTCGTCGATGTCACAGGAGCCTCTCTGAGTATTTGCGAAGGTGCCTATTTTAAAAAACCGAAAATTTTCTATTACTCAGATAAATTCTAGAGGGTGCAACGCTCCCCGCCGAAGAACATGTAATTCGCCCTTGTCTTAATTAGAATATTATGGACCCTAAGATATTAAGAAACATAAAAGTGTTTCTCATCTATTGTAGATTTTTTTTTATTACAAATATAAGAATCATAAACAAAAACTAAGGTTAAAGTATAACTTTTAATGAAATTTATTCATATTATTAATGATTGTATATTTGAAATGGTTATAATTTATAAAATGAAATAATATTAAATGTATATACAATATATTGTATCACATCATTGTGATAACCGTTTTCTCCAATATTTCCACTAAAACTACAACCACACAAAACAAACGTTAGTGAAGATATTTATCTTCTCATTGTCACGAAAATAGCTCAAGAGACTTGAAGTTTACATGTTAAAGTGTTATGATGAATGATATGACATGTTAAATTTGACATATTAAAGTGTTCTAATAAAAGAAATGAAACGTTAAAGTGATAATGGATTAGAGAACAAGTTAAAGTATTCTAGTGAATGAAATTGCTTTAGGTAGTATTTAATTGGCATGTTTAAAGTGGAACTAGTTTTTTTACCCGCGCTATGCGGCGGGAGTTTGCCTTATTATTAGTTTGGCTCGTTTACAGGGATAAACCGAACGTCGAAACGTAGACTCGGTATAATCTACGATACTCAAAAAAATACTTGATTTTATAACTCTGTTTTCAATAAAATTTATACCGGAATGTTGATAAAAAAAATATCTAAAGAAGCCGCGCATTCCGTTTTTTTTAAATTAAGAAACATAAGTAATTACAAATAATTTTTAACTATAAAATGATTGTTTTTCATATTTGTGTTGAGTTAATAATATGTAATAAAAATGTATTAGATATCAATAACTATTTTCTGAATTTTAACCATATGAAATGTGAGCACATGGTTTTACTCTTACAAAAACCATTAGACTTTATCATTATTATTATTAAAAAAAATTTAACCCTTTATCATTCTCCAGTCCTACTTCCATCTCCCATTTCTTTGATCTCTCAACCTCATTTTCTTTTTCTTTCAATCTCTTCACTTTACTTCAAGTCAATCTATATGATTATGACTCACATTCAAGTTGTACTGATAAACCCCATTTCTAAAAAAAAATCTCCATCAATGGCCCCTCATCTCCATGGTGTACCATTTGAGTTCTGGCTTTGCCACCGCTCCCCACCCCCAAAACAACCCGACACCACCATCAACGACCCACGATTACGGTGAACTAGATAGTCAGAATGAGCGGCGATTACGAATCAAGGAGGTAGATCGGTGTAATAGATAGGGTTACTGCGAAGATATGGCTCCGGCAGCGGTGGCGACGTGTAGATCGAAACCCTAGGTGGCGGTATCCATAGCTCTGCCATGAAACCGTCACGACCCTCGACGCCTCCATCTCGTCATCGATTACGGCCTTCCCACACATCGGAGGCGGCTGTTCAGGCTCTGCTTCTCTTTTTGTTGCCGTCGTTGGGTTAGCAAAACCGTCACAAACAATCAACCGCCTCTCGCATCTACTCTCCAGCCTTGCTTCCATCTTCCGTAGCCCTTATTCTAGAGAGTAATCTGGTGTGCGACTTGTACTTTCTGTTTCTTCAATTGTACCTTGTTTGGACCAGTATGTATCTTACACGTGGACCACTTGGTAGAAGGTAATGTAGATATGACAGAGAGAGCTGTTTGCTGAAGAAAGAAAGTTATGTGGCAAAATAGCAAAAAAGAAAAGTTTACTGTTTTTAAGTTTTTCTCTTTTAAAGCTTTTTGGTAATGTCTATCTAAAGTTAAATCTGTCTTACCACATTAGTTGACTTTTATTTATCATTTACTAGCTTAGAACCCATGTCTACATACGGAGTGAAAAATATCAATACATGAAATTCTTAAACTTTTATATATGTATATTCATAAAAACACGTTAATTACTATTTAATTTAATTTGACTTTCATTTACTATTTAATTGAAAATAAAATTTACATAATTAAATTTCTAACTTTCTTATAATAAAGGATAATTTAAAATAAATGTGTTTTATTAGTATAATTAGTATTCTTTTAAAAAAGAGTAAACTGTCATTTTCTTTCTTGTGGTTTGTTTAAAATTGTCACTTTAGTCCAATAGTTTGTTTTCTTGTATTTGGGTTCTCATGGTTTTAAAATGTTGCCATTTTCATCCAGTCAGTTAACACCATCCATTTTTCTCAGTTAAATGAGGGTATTTCAGTCCTTTTACATATTTGTTTTATTTTTTCATCTTTTTTACTCTCATTTTTAATCATCTCCAATTTAACCTCTAATTTAATCGTGCCCTTGCTGGCATTCATCCTCTTTTCCAAACCACTTTCTGGCGACCACCACTGGAACACCACCGTCGCTTGTTTCTAACTCACTTTCACCACCGTTTCCACCCCCACAAAACATGTTCTAACCTTTGTGGTGTCTATCAGATCTGTTTCAGATATGACCAAAACAGACGTTTTTATGAGAAAAAAAAACTAAAAAAATGATTTTAAAAATGTTTAAAAAATGATTTTAAAAAAGTTAAAAAACGATTTTAAAGAAGTAAAAAAAATTATCAAAAAACTAAAAAAAGTTTTTATTGGACTAAAATGGTTAAACTAGTCGTTTAGAAATAAAAGAGTAAACTACGGTTTTAGTCCCAGTGTTGTCGCCGGAAATTGGTCGGGAAAAGAGGAAGAAGGCCAACATGGGGATGATTAAATTTGAAGTTAAATTGGAGATGATTAAAAAGTAAGTAAAAAATATAAAGAAATAAAACAAATATATAAAATGACTGAAATACCCTCATTTAACTGAGAAAAATAGATGGTGTTAACTGACTGGATGAAAATGGCAAGATTTTAAAACCACGAGGACCCAAATACAAGAAAACAAACTATTGGACAAAAGTGACATTTTGACCAAACCACATGGACGAAAATGGCAGTTTACTCTTTTAAAAATATATATTATTACTAAGATATGGAAGTGTATTTAATAAGAGAAAGACGAGAAAAAAATAATAAGAATGAATGTGAAGACGGCACGTGATTTTAAAAAATCTTTATTTATTATAGAGTATAGATTTCCATGAGATATTGTTACGAATGGTAATCAAGGTTTTATTCCAATTCAAACATGAAGAATCAAAAGTTACGGAACTTAAATCAAGACCAAAGTCAAAACAGAGGATAATCTGCGTTAATCGATACTAATAAATAAATGTTTAAGGTGGACACTTGTCGCTTTCTCGTGTCTCCTCACATTAGTTTTCCTGTCTCTCTCTCCTAATAAATGCACATCCATCTTATTAAATAATAATGTATTATAAATATATTATTAAAAAATACTAATTATATTACATAAGAATAAATAATAAGAAATCAAAATATAACTAATTAAAGAAAAATATTAATTTACTATATACACACACATTTCCATTTTATATATCTCGAAACGATCATAATAGTCTGACAAGTTAAGACGTATTACAAATTTATAAGTTTTATCTTTTTTAATATATAATCTCGTGTAATACACGGGATTATAACCTAGTAAAAGGAATAAAGAAAACATAAGCCCATTAGGATAATCAAATTGTAATAAATTATATATTTTTAACACCCTATTCAATTTGATAATCTAAATATGTTAAACATAGATAATTTATTAGTTAGAAAATCATGTTGATTTGTCAACAAACCTTTAGTGAAGATGCCTGCCAGTTGTTCTTTAGAGTTTATAGCCATAGTTTTAATTAGACCGACAAAGATTTTTTCACGGAGGAAGAAGAGGTCCAACTCGAAGTGTTTTGTTCTATCGTGAAACTCCGGATTTGCAGCAGTGGATATGGTGGCATTGTTATCACAAGATAGATCAATTGGAAGACTGATATGGACTTGCAACTCCTTCAAGACATTTATTAACCATGAAATTTCACATGTGGTAGCACATATGGACTTGTATTCAGCCTCAACAGAGGACCTAGAAACGGTTCCTTGCTTCTTGCTTTTCCAGGGAACCAGGGACTACCATAAGAAAATGCAAAAACCGGTGATAGAACGTCTAGAATTAAGACATTTATTCCGGTCAGAGTCAGCGTAGGCTCGAAGACCCGAGCCTTTGCTCAGAAGAATGCCTTTGCCTGGAGCTTTCTTTAAGTATCGAAGTAAACGAAGAGCAATATGTAAGTGAGAACTTGTGGGTTTATGCATATGTTGACTCAAAAAGTGAACAACATAAGAAATATTAGGTCAGGTGTGGGATAAATAGATTAATTTTTCAACAAGTTTTTGAAAACCTGTGATTTTGTCATAAGAGACTCATCATTTTTACAAAAATTCATGACATCATGATGTTATTCAATTGGGGTGTTTATAGCCTTAAATCCGCTCATATCAAGTTCAACAAGCAGTTCGACAAAATATTTTCTTTATGACAAACAAATACCACGTTCCGACCTTATGACGTCTATTCCAAGAAAATATATTAACAAACCCATGTATTTTATTAAAAAACTTGATTTTAACAGTTGCTTAACCTTGTTTATTTCATTTAGTTATTTCCAGTGATAACAATATCATCTATATAAACTAGCATAATCACAAGAGAAGAATTTTCATTCTTAAAAATTAGAGAATAGTCACATTTGTTTTGAACAAAGCCATACTCAACCAAGACACCAACAAGTTTCTCATTCCATATCCTAGAAGCTTGTTTCATGCCATATAAGGATTTATTTAAGGGTGTTTGGGATTACTTATTTGAAACTAGTTATTGACTTATTCAAAAAGTCATAAGTAAGGTTCTTCTTACTTCTCAAAAAACACTAAAAGTAAGAAGAGCCAAGCATACTTATTGATTTATATCCTTTTCTAAAAACTTAATAAGTTATATATAGGTTAAATAAGTCAATCCAAACCTCCCCTTAATCTACAGACATGTGTTTCATGTTGAGAGAAGAACCCCTCAGGTAAGCACATATAGGCCTCTTCATTTAAATACCCATTTAGGAAAGCAATTTTAACATCAAGTTGGTAGAAAGGTCAGTTTTTTTCTACAGCTAGACTGACGACCTCTTTATTTAAATTCCCATTTACTTTTTTTTAAATACGCTTTTGGTTTCTTAACGCTTCCTTTATTTCTGCATATACCGTTGCAACGAGTTTTTTTGTCTATGTTTACATATTCAGAATCGAGCTACTACAACTTCAAACGCTTCTCTTTACGCACTTAACCACGTCTTATGTTACCATCCCAATGCCATAATGAATAGGATATAAAAAAACTTCACATATAAGAGAGAAAAAACGTGAATATGATTTGACATTGTTGGTTTTGGGTTTTACAATAATGTATTTTTTTATTATTTTAATATTTATAATTAAACTTTAACATATTTTGTTTTTTCCTTATAACTTCTAAAATATAATGTTTCTGTACATTTTGAATACACAGTTGCGTCATGCTTATTTTTATCCCACGTTTCGATATAAATTTTATCCAAAACCGAGCCGCCACAACACGCGGCCATAACCCACTCACTATTCTAACACCCCCGCAGCAACACATGGGTTACTCCCACTTGTTATAAGGTCGTGTGTAATGGTTCCACCGCAGGTGCAGTGAAGGTGAAGATGTTGCACCTCGTCGCATTAAGAGGGCGATGTTGTTTCACCTTGCCACATGCTCAATAAGCCCACACCCAGGTACGTCACAATTTGACACAAATATATTCCAATTGTTATTGATGTTGATGATGATGATATATGGTTTGGTGCCCTAGATTCTTTTCAATTTTGTTCAAATGTTTTTATCTAGATAGTATGACTTGTGAGAATGACCTTTATACTTTATAGTGCAAGTAGTTTGAATTAATAAGTGATATCAATAATTTATATCATTGATCGGATTATGGTTCATGACTTCATTTGGTATGGAATTAACTACAAGAAATTAGAGCAATAGAGGAGACACCATTAGTGGCGACACCCGAAATGCCGCCGCTATTGCTCTTGATTCATGTTCCATTCAAAGATCTGACGGTTGATTGTAAGTTAATCAGACGGCTATGGTTTTAAGGCCTTTAGCAGCGACAGTACCCTTAAACAGATATCACTACTAGGAAATTAGGTATTTGCGACCTAACATTTGCCACCGCTATTGACGGTCGCAAAATTAGCTACCGATTTGTCACCGATATATTTGCCACCGGTGTAGCGGTGGCAAAAACATATAACGTTTTGGGCTTTTTTTTATTTTTGTAATATGTTTTGGGCCACCAACTGATTATGTAAATCAGGCTTTCTATTTGCTCTACCATTTATGTAAATACAGTGGTGAGGTTGTTAGGGTAGAGGTGAACAAATCGGTTTTTTAACCCAAATCGGTTCAACCCGAACCGAACCGGTTTGGTCAACGAAAAGTCAAAACCGGTTTGGCCCTAAACCGGTTCGGGTTAAACCGGTTGCGGAGGTGGAAAATGTCTAACTGGTCAAACCGGTTAGGGTTGGTTACAAACCGGTTTGCCCTATAAACCGGTTTAAACCGGTTTTTATTAAAAAAAAATTCAAATAAATTTTATATTTTTAATATAAAATCAAAAAAAAATATAACAAATATAAAACATAAAGTTCGACGTTTATTAATATTTGGAAAGTTCGAAAATTAAAAAACATGACAAGATAAAATTATAAAATTCTAAAACATTACAAATGAGAATATATATTTTTATTTTTTGGAATATTGATTGATTATTCTTGTGCGTTGTCTTCGGAACTAGAGCTTCGTAGCCTTGCATCTTCGGCTAGTTCTTCATCGGTGACTGGTTCGGATATTCCAAGATCAACCTCGTTGTTGTGTATGATTTCTCCGGCTTGAATTTCGTCTTCGAGAGAAGTTTGGTCTTGTATCCTATCCATCGCATCCAAATGGTCCTTCAAGCAAATGCACATTTCCATCGCTAGGGGTGAGTCTAGTCCTTCGTATCGATAAGACCTTGCCACTAAAAGAAAATGCAGATTCCGAAGCTACCGTGGAAGCTTGGACGGTTAGTACATCACGGGCCATGGCGGAAAGAATCGGAAACGAAGCTTCGTTTTTTTTTCCACCAAGCCAAAATATCAAACTCCTCAAAAACGGTAGGAGGCATAAACGCTAAAAAGTTTGTGCCAATATACCTTCCGAGTTCGCTACTCGGGGTGGTACCTCGAGCCCGTTTACTAAATTCATTTAACATTTCGTTATATAAATTCAAATTAACATTTCTCGAACTACCACTTGATGATGTACCCATTGTATCATGTGGAGTAGGAGTTGTACCATATTTATGTAAATAAACATCAAATAAATCTTGAAAACATTTGTTAAAATATGTTTTTGTGACTTGTGCAAAATGGATGTCTTCACTATCCAAATTCAAAGCGTAAGTAATTCTATCAATCAAAGTTTCAACCCCGTAAACATTTATGGTAGGGTTTAACGCGGTGGCACAAGTTATAACGGGAGGCATTTCTTTAAAATATTTCACTAATTTTTCTTCCATCGGTTCTATCATTTTTGTAAAAAGAGGGATTTTATTTTCAAGTTCATACAACTTGTTAGCCATTAAATATATTTGTTTTAGAGTTAATGGACTTGTGGGATAATAAACACCGGATAAAAAAGTGGTGGCGGTTTTAAAAACTTCAAGCAATTCGGTTACGTCTTTTAAAATGTCCCAACTCGTAGAAGGAAACTTTAAAATTTTACGACGAGGTTTTGAGGCAAGCATTTCATGAAATAGTTCTAAAGTTTCTCTTTGTCGTAAAGCTCTATAAAACATAGTATAAGTCGAGTTTCATCTTGTCTCGACGTCCCAATTCGGACCTAAGCAAAGATTATTTGTTTCACGACAAAATCTAATATAATCATGATATCTTTTTTTGTTACTAAAAATATCTTTAAGCATTAGTCGAAAAGTATATGTTAAGTTTGAAACCTCTTCAATTGCAAGCCCGGCTTGCACCGCCAAGTTAATGATGTGTGCGACACATCGACTATGGAAAAAAACGCCGTTGCAAACCGGTTTATATTTAATTTTTAGTTTTTGAACCGCATTTGTATTATTAGATGCATTATCAAAAGACATTGAAAAAAGTTTATTTTGTAATTTAGATTCGGTTATAATACAATCCAATATATAAAATAAATTTTCGTCGGTGTGTGGATATTCAAACAAGTCAAACGCGATTGTACGCTTCATTATTTGCCACGTATTGGGATCAACCCAATGTGCGGTAACGCAAAGGTACGAATCGGGAATACCATGTGGAGCCGACCAAACATCGGTGGTTAAGTTTACACCGGTTTTCAAATTTTCAAAACCCAAAATTAATTCTTTGTTTGCTTTTTTTCACATTTTTATACAATCTCGTCTAAGGGTTGTGCGACTTACTTGATGATAACGTGGTTGGAGTGTCTCTTGAATCATCCTTGTCAAGCGCGGATTGTCAAAGTGGTTGAACGGCAATCCTTCTTGAATCACTAACCTCGCCATTCGATCTCGAACAATATTTGGATCAAAGTTCCAAATTCCTCATTCGCTTGTCATCGAGGCTTGACCTTCACTTTGAATTCCCTTCAAGGACGGGCAAGATTTTTCCATATGCGTTTTCAAACTGGTGTTTGAATCTTTCCCCAAAAACGCACCACACATCTTGCACCGAGCACGTTCCTTCCCGTTTGACAACAAACATAGATCGTAATTGTATCAAATTGCCGGATTTCTCGTTGTTGCTCGAATTTCCATAACGGTAACTTCGTTTGAGGAACCACCAACACCAAAACTTGCCATGTTTTTTTTTAGAGTTTAGAGAGCGTTTTTGAGCGTTTAAAGAGCGGTTTTAGAGATTAGAGAGTGTAGAAAGAGGTGTAATCAAACCTAAACACCCCCACCTATTTATAGTGAATTAGAGGTGAAAAAAGGCCAAAAAACGGCTAAAAAACGGCTAAAATCGACCCCAACGGCTATATAGCCGTTAGAAAACGGCTAGTTTTTTCAGCACCAAAAGCGGTTTAAACCGGTTCACACAAACCGGTCCCCTACCCGATTACACCCAGAAAGCTTCAAACCGGTGGTTTTAGGCTAACCCGAACCAGTTTGCTCCAAACCGGTTTATCCCAAACCGGTTTGCCGGTTTGGATCGGATACAAAAAAACCGGTTGTTTTGTGGACCTCTAGGTTAGGGCACGGAAGCTTTTCATTTGTCCAAATCAAGACCTGTTCATACAGTACGATCCTTTTCATTTCTCCGCGGAAGCTTTTCATTTCTCCTGAACGAAAAGAAACAGGAAGTTACTGATAAATCGTTCGATCCAATCGGTTGATTTGTTATCGCGATTCATAAGCTCCGGTCATTCGGATGAGAAGTTTGTGACGGATATTGTGATCTCGCTGGGAGAGATACAACCTCCGCGGCGTTGACGTGGTTTTTACGGTTGATTTTCAAGAATCCGGCGATTGAAAGTGAGATTGTTGGAGAAATCAATGAGAAATCGGATTCCACGGGCAAATACGGTACGATCCTTGGGCGACCTTATGAAATTTTGTGTCCTCCGATCCTTGGCAAATAACATTGCTACTTTTGTTCTTCTGCAATTTTAGGGCAAATACAATACGGAATTTGAACAGATCTGTTCTATTGTTAGTCTCCGTCTCTACTGCATGTCGTTTCTGAATTTCATCCAAAAAATTCGCTGATTGGAATTTGGTGTCATATTTTTGTAGTTTGAGGATTGAGTTAAAGCATTATTATCCGCTGGTATTTTGCTCCTGATGTTTCAAAATTATTATATATATAATAATCCTCTTTTGTCAAATTTTCATATGTAAACTCACGGTATCCCGTCAATAGTAAAACGCGAATTGCATTGCATTTGTCAAATTTCGATGTGAACCTTTTGTTATCAATCTTTTGATATGATTCTTTAGTGAAGAAATAGGTATTTTATGCCTCAATGATTAAAAGGAAAAATGATCTGTCGGTTTTATGACAAGAAAAAAGTACCTTTATACTAAAATATGTACAAAAAAAAGTTAAGGTTCATGAATGCAACTGACTTGACCAGAAATGAATAAGGTTTATGAATGCAGCTGACTTGACCACAAATAGGCGATTTGGGTAACGGGCCAAAACTAAAAACATGATAAAGTGAACCGTTCATTAGACTGTGATGTAAGTAAGAAAACTTACATTTGAGGGCAGATGTAGAGGTTTAAGATCTTTAACTGTACCACCTCTACCATCAGCTCCAACAGCAATAAGATCACCAGATGATTGTGTTGATACTTAAGAAGCATTAGAACCCTTATTCGGGTCTTTTTTGCAATAAGATCCCTAATACCTTTTTGTTCCATCTGGACCTGGCAGTCCAGCAGAAAAACAGAAGTCTACTGCTAATTTCATTATTTGAAATTTTAATTTGTAATGAATTGTTTTATATAAATTTGAAATTTCGATAACCGGTTATATTTTAAAATAATGAGCATTATTAGCACGTTTAAAATAAAAAATAAAAATAAAACATTTTGGTAATAAAACGGTAGCAAATCGGTCGCAACTGAATCGGTCGCAAAACGGTCGCAACTGAAGCGGTGGCAAATCTGTAGCAAACTGAAGTGGTCGCAAATCGGTGGCAACTGAAGCGGTCGCAAATCGGTGGCAACTGAAGCGGTCACAAAACGGTGGCAACTGAAGCCGTCGCAAAACGGTAGCAAACTGTAGCGGTCGCAAAAGAGGTCAAAACGGTAGCAAACTGTGGCGGTCGCAAAATTAGCGACAGTTTTTGTCGTCGCAAAATGGAGTTGCGGTCGCAATTCGGTTGCAACTAAGCATATGCGACATGTGTTTTTACTACCGCTTTTTCGGTCGCAAAAGGGCATTTGCGCCCGTGTTGCGACTGAAAATGCGGTCGCAAATGCCCAGTTTTCTAGTAGTGTATGGCGACGTATTTCCCTCCATTGACGACCTCACTTCTGCCCCTCCCCCCAAATCACAAACTTTTGCTCTCCCAAAATCGAAGAGATTTGCCCCTTTACACTGCCACCACCGGCAACCACCACCACCTCGCCACACCAGCACCTGGAACCACCACCACCCCGCTGCACCACCACTTGCAACCTAGTGCATCCCTCTTTTCGTTTCAAATCTCGTTTTAATGTATTTTTATGTTTTTGACTTGCTATTTATCTTAATGTTATGGATATATAGACAAAATATTTGGACAATGTTATAGATTTATGTTTTAATGTAGTTTTTATGTTTATGTGAATGGATAAAAAACTAGAAATTTTGCATTGGTATATACTGTGAAAAACTGGAAAGATTGAAAATACTGGAAAACGTCGTAAAACGGACTTTTGAGCTTTAGCGGCGACTTGGAAGCATTAGTGGCTAAAAGTTAAACATTAGCGGCGACAAAGTATTAGCGGCTATTGAGTCTTTTCTTTGTAGTGTTAACTACAACAATGGTATCTTAATTAGAAGATTTATCATACTAATTGTCTAAACTAAGTCACAAGAGGTGTTGATCTTCGGATCGGATCATATATCATGGTTAAAGGAGCCGCTGGTCCCTTTTTAAGCTAGAGTAGAGGGATAGAACTTAGAAGGTTTTGGATATGTTTAAGTTTGTGTATTAGGCAAATCGCGCTTTACACCAGGTAGGTGGCCTTCAAGAGTTTATGACAGATTACAGTGGAAGGTTTTGACCCAAACTAAAGGTCTGTTTAGTATGGGGTAATGGAATGGACGAGGGAATGGAATGGACGAGGGAATGGAATGGACGAGGGAATGGAATGGACGAGAGAATGGAATGGACAATAAATGAAATAGACTATTACCATTCCATTATCCTGTTTGGTTAACCTATGGGAATGGAATGAATCATTACTTTATGTCGTTTTCTAGACAGGAAAATATGAATGAATGTAATACAAATCATTAAAATAATACTCTCAGAAAATACCCGGGTTATGTGTCGGGGCATGGGTCGGGTCATGGGTCAGGGCATGTGCCAGTTCATGGGTCGGGTCATCGGTCATGGGATGGGTCATTGGTCAGTTCATGTGTTGGGTCATGGTTCGGTTCATGGGTCGGTTCATGTGTCAGGTCATGGGTCGGGTCATGAGTTCGAGCATGGGTCAGGTTATAGGACGGGTAATGGGTCGGGTCATGGGTTTGGGCATGGGTCGGGTCATGGGTCGAGTCATGTGTCAGTCATGGGTAAGTTCATGACCATGGTTCTGGTCATTAATTAAACAAAATCATTCCATTCCTTGAAGGAATGAAAAAAAAAACACTCATACCTCAAAGAATGAAAATTATTAAAAGTGAAGGAATCACATTCCTTATGTAATGGTTCATTTCATTCCTATGTGACTACCAAAGTACCAAACATGTTTTTTCTCATCTAATAGTAATGACCCATTCCATTCCACCGATTCATGCATACCAAACACTACCTAAGGTTTTAGTTTGCTCACCCTTACATGTTTTCACCATCTACTATTCTTCGTCGCTTATGGATTATATTTTAATAAGATGATGATGTTGTTTATTGTTTAGGTGTGGTTCTAATATATTTTTTCAGGTCCAAAGCGGGTTTTTTTTAAGCTGGGGGTCTCCTTGATTTGCCTACATCCCACTCTCCCCAGACTCTACCAATAGCTCGTCTATTGATGGGATTCTACTATAGGTATATGTAACTCTAGAGACATGTTCTTGCATCCCAACCTGAAGAAAACAGAGTTTTGGCCTTGATTGTTAATCATGTTTGATAAGAAAGTTTGCGGGTTAATTATGTAATTCGTCTATAGTTAGTTTGGTGTCAAAGTTGTATAATTTAGGAGTCTAAGGGGTCTTTGTGTATGGTTTGTAACATAGAAACTGATATACGAACGTTTGTGTCGGTCTATAAACATCGCTATATATGAAATGCCTGTAAACATCAATGGGTGACGAACCCTATTCGATCTATGCAATAAACAAAGTTCTTGAAGTCTGTTCGATTCGATCATGTGGAGATGTAAAACCTGTGTTCGACACACAACACGGTATGAATAATAGTGGGAAATGAATGTTTTAGGGCCTTGAATAAATTAACATGTTATTGGGTAACTGTTTTTACACTAGTGCTTCCCATCTTCTATGCATTTAGTACTGTTATAGCAAATAACCAAATATTAAAAATAGTGTCTGAGGCGTGAGGCGCTCAAGGCGATCAGGAAAACACATTGGGGGCCTTGAGGCGGCGTCTCATGACATATGGGTCAAAATTAGTCAAGATTTTGAGTTCATTATTGTTATGAAGTCTGATGTCACTGCTTCTTGCAATTTCTGTTGAAAAAATGGGTGGATTATGATGACAACAAATGTAATAATATTTTTGCTAGTAACGTTTAAATTCCTAAATGAGTGAAACCTGTTTTTCAAAAGTCTAAAAGGACATATGCTTCTTGTTTAAACTTTTGTGATCATTGAATACAGGACGGCCTCTCGACCCTCGCTTTCAGGATTCTCTTTATCAATAATTTCTGGTACGGTTGACAACAACTTCCCGGCTTTTATGCTCGTATCAAGTGCGCACATGGAGGTATGGGTTCCGACTTTCGCATTTGGTGTCTTGGTACCCTTACCTTCACAAAAAAGCTTCAGCCTTTAACTACTTTTAGAACCCAAAAGAAAAGAAAAAAAAAGATTCCTGATTGTACTGAATCGTTTGCTACCACCTTAGAAATTGGACTTAAATATGGGCCTGAAATTGTGAAACATGCACCTCAACACTCAAGTACATGAATTTGTTTTGTTTTTAGTTTCATGTGCTTGCATTGCCACTAGCTCCCTATGGTGGTATTTGAACATGTAAGAAGTTGCACTAAGAAACTGATTATCTAATCTTTTTTATTAAAAACTTTTTTTAAGTTTTTATTTTGATCATAAATTGCAATAAACTTGGTCAGATAAAAAAGGAATATTGTATTGTATATTTGTATTGTAATTGATTGTTGTTAAGTTTTACAAATAGGGGGCTCTCTATGTTATATTTCCGACCCTCTAGTCTAATAGAGTTACTTATCTGGTCTAATATTCCACCGCAAGCTAAGCACGAGAGCGATTGTAACTTGAAATGTAAAGATAGATATAGACGAGAGAATAACCGGTATGCAGGGCCGGCCTTGGTGTGGTGTGGTGCTCCATAGGCAACCGCAACGGGCCCGGTTTATCGAGGGGCCCAAAAAAATTTTATATAAATATTTTTTTAAAAGAAATACATAATAATTATAAAAACTCAATTACATTTTAATCACTTTAGCCTATCTTAACCATTTTTTTAGCCTAATTAAATCACTTTAGTCCATCAAAACCACTTAAACCCAACTAAGTCATTCTTTTAGGGGTCCATTTTTAAATAACTGGGTTTTTTTTCATATATATAACTTTATATTTTAAATTTTTAGGGGCTCATTTTTAAAGTCGCACTGGGAACCCGAAATCTCAGCGACGGCCCTGCCGATATGGGTAACTCTTATATAAAAAATCAAAAAGTTTTTACAATAGTTCTAAAAGTTTTATAATATGTTCCATGATTTTTAAAGAAAGTTTCCCCAAAGGATTCTCATGGTCAATGTAAAACTGGCTAATTGGCACTCTTTTGAACTCTATGGTGTTGGGTTTGTGTCAACTTTTTGCAGGATTTCAATGGATCATATAATTTATCTTCTATGACTTTTCACTTGCATCTTCGTGTTTGATAACGTTATAATCCATTTTTGATCATTTACTATTTCGGTTTTCAAGGACGAGTACGCGATTTTAAGTGTCGAGTCAAAAGAAGGATTTCGCCTATTTTCCCTCTTGTTTTTGTTGTTTTTTATTTTTATTTTGATGTCTTCAACTAATCCTAGTGTTCTAAAACATTTAACTGTAGAGGTGACGCTTTCAACGGATCAACCCATTTGACTAAAAATGTGTCGTTGAAATGTTGCATTTTATCGCAATCGGGTCACATGAGTTAAAGTATGAACATAGGTTAAACAAACAAAAAGTGGTATAGGGCGTAGAGTTTAGAAGGCCCGGGTTATTCGGACACCGCCCCTTTATATTCATGAATTAGTCACAGTAAGTCGTATTACACCCTTTTCGCCTAAACATGGGTTGTTACGGGCCGTATGATACACACAATACGGGGCGTATTGCATTTTTTCATCTACAATACGGCCTTTATGGATGTCTCTATGTGACATGTCTGGAATGTTATTAAGCCATATGGATCGAATGATATGACATGTCTCTGGTGTCTGATGGTGTACCATCATAAGTCCACGTTTAGAATCTCTTTTAACTGATTAAACATGTGCCACAAAATAGGTTGTTTTTACTTGTTATGCAACCCGACCCGATCATTTTACTACCAATGTATTCACATGTCATGTTGTCTTGACTTTATGATTGGCTTGGTTGATATGAAATTATTGTTTTTACTGGTATGATGGTCCTGTTGAAATGTGGTTTGAGCCATGATACTTTTCTTGCGTTTAGTTCTCATCATTGATAAGGTAAGACGCATGGAGAAATAATTGGGTTTGGATCTCAAATGAATTTTTTTTTAACAATATATATTTAAGAGTAAACTGTCATTTTCGTGTCTGTGGTTTAGTTAATTTTGTCACTTTCATTTAAAAGATTTATTTTTTTCCAGTGTATCCTTGTGCTTTCCAAAACTTGACATTTTCATCCAGTTGGTTAACCCTGCCATTTTTAACGTTATGGGAGGTATTTTTTGTCTTTTTATAACGTTAAATGAGGGGAATAATTAAGGGTTTAAAAATGATAAAATAAACAAATATATAAAAAGACAAAAATACTCATCCCTTAATGTTAAAAGATGGACGGGGTTAAGCAATTCGACCAAAATGGCAAATTTTGGAAAGCACCTTTTGTTTACATATTTCTCCAAATTAATATAGTAACCTGTCATTTATCCATGTGATTTGGTCATTTTTTTGTCACTTTTATCCAAAACTTTACATTTTCATTCAACTGGTTAATCCCATCCATTTTTAACGTTAAATGAGGGATATTTTTGTATTTTTATAACGTTAAATGAAGGGAATAATTAAGAGTTTAAAAATGAATAAAATAAACAAATATATAAAAAGACAAAAATACTCATCATTTAACGTTAAAAAATGGATGAGGTTAACCAATTAGATAAAAATAGGAAATTTTGAAAAGCTCGAGGATACGCAGGAGAAAATAAACCTTTTGAATAAAAGTCACAAAAGGTGACCAAATCCAAGGATAAAAATAACAGTTTACAAAATGTAATTGTCAATAATGGTTCACTCATTCTCATTCATTGACACAACAACTAAACCCTAACCCACCCTTTCCCCTTAAACAATGTTTTACAAGCACCGCATCTAATTAAAAACCTCCTCTTTGTCCGTCGTCTCACTACCAACAATAATATTTCTATTAAATTTGACACGTTTGGTTTTCTTGTGAAGGATTACCAGACACGCATCCCTATCCTCCGATGTAACAACATTGGGGAACTCTTCCCACTATCTCTTATACATCAACTTACTACACCTTCTATTAAAGATAATTCAAAATAATTTGATTCAAAATATTTTGAATCACTTTCCCTCAAATCTCTTTTATTGTATATAATTCTCATTTATTAGTTTTAATATTTTCCCTAGAATTATGCCATTTACTCTTGTATTTATATCTTTGCATTCTCCATATTGTAAATGTGATTGATTCAATAAAGAATTATTCTCTTTCCCAATTTTCTCCTATTTCTCTATACCTTCAACCTTTCCTTCTATCACTCCGTCACTTTAGCATCAACGTCTTGGACACCTAGGATGTGTTTGGTTTGATGGAATTGAATGGAATTGGATGGAATTGGAATTGAGATTCCATTCCTTATTTTGTTTGGTTTGCATAATATGTTGGAATTGGAATCCGAATTCCATTTTTAACGTGTTTGGTATAAAAGGGAATTGGAATTGGAATAAATTCCTTCAAATTCTTACAAACAAAGGATTTCAAATTCCTTTCAAATTGTGAAGGAATTCACAAAAAAGAAATGGAATTAAGACCTTAGCGAACCTCTAAGGTTAACCCTAACGGTCCGCTATGAAGACAAAGTTGGGTGGCGGACCGCCACTATTTAGGTAACGGTCCGCTACTTGTTGGCTAAGCAATGAATCCGGGTAAGCCACGTGTATAGTGACTAACGGTCAAGATTTTTGACACACGTACTCGTGACGGACCGCCACGCCAGGTGGTAACGGTCCGCCAGCCGCAAAACTCTCAGAATTCGTCACGTATCAGGGTGGCGGACCGCTACGCCCCACGGTAACGGTCCGCTAGCCGCAAAACCATAAATGGTCCAATAATTGATAGACGTGTAGGGCTGACGCCATCCAAGGCGGTGGCGGACCGCCACGCTCTGTCTAGCGGTCAGCTACGGGTCAGGTATTCAGCCTATAAATAGTTTGACGAACCCATTCGTTTTCTTCACACCAAAATCATCCAACACACTCCAAACTCGTTCCAGAACCTCCGTAGACAACTCCCGGCGATCCCGGTTCGATTCCCGCTCGTTCTAGTACCCAGTGTATGAAGAAACGCTTATAGAAAGGTCAAGACGTTAGAGAAATCAAGTTAAGAAGCTAGACGTTAAGCTATTGACTTTAGAGGCTCATTCCCAATAAAAAAGTGAATACTTTATCTCTTTCAAAACTTGTGTCAAACATTTTATTTGCAAAAATGGCCAAACAAAGGTTAACGAAGTAATGCTCAACGTTCTTCTATGAACAAGCATTCAGGCCATAGGTATACGTAAAACTTGCAAGGGATACACGGGTCACGGGTGAAATTCCCGTATTGCGACCGGTGCTTATCTTATAACAAATCTGGAGGCGTAGACCTGTCCGCTGTTATAAGCTATGACGCCGGTGTATACTGTGGTGCGATTGAACAGGACGGGCCTATTGAATGTGTACATTGAACAGGAAGTTGTGATTATGAAATTAACATTTTTTTGTGCCAAATGATTTTAAATGTCAAGATATTGTATTCACCAGCGTTCGCGCTGACGTTTTATTTCCAAAATGTTTTACAGGTAACGAATAAAATATGATGAGAAGGGTATATGGGCAGACATGAGATCTGACCCAGGAAAGTGGATGGAATGCACGTAGGATTCTCTTGCCTCGTGTAAAGGGAAATCCTAAAGAAAAGGAGATAGGACCAGGGAACTGATCAACACTGTATTATACTATTTCCAGTGGCTCATCATGTATTTGATTATAAACTATGTTTTGTAATCAAATGAGAAGGGTATTGAAACCCTATGTTTATAAAGTAAATACAAGGCTTTTTGTTTTCCAACTGTGTTTTGGTATTTACAATTACAACCCTTGAGGTTGAAATAATGATGAAACGATCCTTTTGAAAAAGACTTCCGCTGTGTTTTACAAAAACTCTGAAATCGAGTAAACAAGTCATACCAATCGGGATCGCACGCGTCCAGGAGGTGCCCGAGGCAGGGTGTGACAGGTTGGTATCAGAGCCACAGGTTTTAGCGAATTAGATACTTAGATCTAGTATCTAAGATTTAACCATGATGCTTTTAAGATAAGAAAACAAGGTAACCTTCTGAACGGTATGTAGTTATCTGACAAACGGAAGTGTTCTGTCTAAGGAAAGAGCGGTGTATAAATCTCTCCTAGACCCGTCGCTCTTACCTGGGAACATATCTGTTGGAGGTACTACTCTCGAAAGATAACCATCCTTGTAGAACTTTAGCTAAGATTAAGATACTGGCTTTAGTATCCAAGTATTACAAATAAAAAGAGTACTAATATGATAAGATTGCAGATGTTAGGAGGAAATATTGTTCCGTATTATGACCCTAATCATCCTATTAAGCAAGAATCTCCGGAATATCATCCGTTAGGTTCACAACAGAATCCTATATGTTCGCCCTACTATAATGACGAACCATTTGCTGTACTTCCTCACTCTCCCGAATATCACCCACAATCCCAACACTCTTCCAGGTAATGGATGGATGTTGGCTCAGACTTTAGCAACTGGAATACTACTGCCCAATCTGTGCAAGGAAATAAGGCACAGTCAAGTCAAATTCAGTCATCTGAAAAAGATCCTTCTGAAGATCCCCAATACCAATCTGCTTCTGAAACCACTAATGATTAAATAATTCAATAACCCAATCTCAAACAGTTCTGATTATCAATCCTATGATTCTGGATCACCAGTTACATATGATCCATATGTTGATCCTTACCAAGCTTACATTCAATCACCACCCGAATGTCATCATGTTTATAACGATATGTTGATGGGTATCCGTGATCCTCCTCCTAAATATGGTTATAAGTATACTATGCCTTCTTCCCATATCGAATGTTTAGATCGTTTGTTACCACCACCCACCCCACCCCCACCCGCCATACCCCACCACGTCTCCACCGCCTGTCGCCGCCACCTACCCCACCCCCACCACGCCTCCACCGCCGCCACACACCCCACCCCCACCACGTCCCCACATCCTATCACTGCCACCCACCCTACCTCACCCACCCCCACCCCACCCCTACCCTACACAGCCCACCCACATCCACCCCCACCGCCACACCCACCACGCCTCCGCCACCCACGCAACCCCCTCAGGGGCGGGGTGGCTGGGTGGGTAGGTGGGGTGGGGTGGGGTGGTGGGGTATGGAAGAGGTGGATGGGGGTGGGGCGGGGTGGGGTGGCGATCGGGCGGTGGCGACGTGGAGGGGTATGGCGGGTGGGGGTGAGCGGGGCGGGTGGGGTGGGGTAGGTGGCGACGACAGGCGGTGACGACGTGGTGGAGTTTGGGGGTTAGGGTGGGTGGGGTAGGGTGGGTGGTGGCGGCGTGGTAGGGTATGGGGGTGGGGTGGGGGTGGGTGGGTTGGGGTTAGGTAGGGTAGGGTCGCGGTGGGTGGGGTAGGTGGCGGCGACAGGCGGTGGTTACGTGGTGGAGTATGGTGTGGGGGTAGGGGTGGGTGGGGTAGGTGGCGGCGACGTGGTAGGGTATGTGGGTGGGGTGGGGTTAGGTGGGGTAGGGTGCGTAGGGTGGGTGGGGTGGGGTGGGGTAAGTGGCGGCGATAGGCGGTGGCGACGTGGTGGGGTATGGGGGCAGGGGTGGGTCGGTGGTGGTTGGCGGGGTCGATTACATTAGTTAAGTGGTGGTTATTGTGATATATTTCAATTCTTTAATAATTGTATTGTCACTTAAATGGATTTGGAATTCTAATTCTTTTAATTGATTCCAATTCCTTTAAATTCCAAATCCATGGGGTGGGGTAGGGTGGGTGGGGTAGGTGGCGGCGACGTGGTAGGGTATGTGGGTGGGGTGGGGTTAGGTGGGGTAGGGTGCGTAGGGTGGGTGGGGTGGGGTGGGTTGGGGTAGGTGGCGGCGATAGGCGGTGGCGACGTGGTGGGGTATGGGGGAAGGGGTGGGTCGGTGGTGGTTGGCGGGGTCGATTACATTAGTTAAGTGGTGGTTATTGTGATATATTTCAATTCCTTAATAATTGTATTGTCACTTAAATGGATTTGGAATTCTAATTGTTTTAATTGATTTCAATTCCTTTAAATTCCAAATCCATTGCGTAATTACAATTTTAAATCCAATTTCTTAAAATTTCAATTCAAATTCCAATTCAAATTCCGACGAATTCTGCGAACCAAACACACTGGGATCTATTTTTTACGTTCACTCAAAATGGTTCTTTTGTTTCTTATGGACAAATCATTAATAAATCTATTTGTCAATCTTGTGTGTTTGGAAATTGTATTAAACTACCGCTTGTTGATTTGAATACTAGAACATCTTTACCTTTTGATATAATACATAGTGATTTGTGGACCTCCACAATTTTGAGTTTGAAGGGTCATCGTTATTGTGTTCTGTTTTTAGATGATTTTACCAACAAGCATATCCTTTAAGCAGCAAATCCCAAGTATTCTCAATTTTCTCAACACTTTCCACCCAAATTAAAACACAGTTTGAACGTAACATATAAACGTTCCAATGTGATGATGGAAAAGAATATGCACTCATCATTCCAACAATTTTGCAACCAAAATGGGATGATTTTTCGTTTTTTCATGCCCTTACACCTGCTGTAACACCTTAGGCAAATCTCATATCATTCTGTTATGTTCACAGGAGTGATGTTGGGTTCATAAGGAATGTCTCGCCTCAAATACCATAACGCTTTTTTAGGCTTAATGTTAGTGGATGATAGGAGAACTTCACAGTTAAGCGTGCTCGGGTGGGAGTAATCTTGGGATGGGTGACCCCCGGAAGTTTTCACCCGGGCAACCAAAAACAAATCCGTGAGCTCTTAGGGGTCAAAGCGGACAATATTGTTGGTACAAGAGGTTGGATGTTACAAATGGTATCAGAGCAACTTTCGTTATGTTCTGTTTACGATAGTGGGGCAAACCTCATCGAGGACGATGAGTCCCAAGGGGGGTGTTTGTAACACCTTAGACAAATCACATGTCGTTGTGTTCTGTTCACAGGAGAGATGTTGGATTCATAAGGAATGCACCGCCTCAAATAACACAACACGCTATGAGGTTTAATGTTAGTGGATGAGAAAAGAACTCCACAGTTAAGCGTGCTCGGGTGGGAGTAATCCTAAGATGGGTGACCCTAGGAAGTTTTCACCTGGGCAACCAAAAACAAATCCGTAAGCTCTTAAAGGGCAAAGCGGATAATATTGTTAGTACGAAAGGCCGGATGTTACACCTGCTCTCAAAACGGGAAGGCGGAAAGAAAAACACGATCGATAAATAATATTATTCGAACCTTAGGAGAACACACTTCAAGTTGCCACCTACATTCTCAGCATCATTCTTAGTAAAACACACAATTACAAAACCCCAACCCACCTTTTATGCAATTGCATTCCCGTCTATTATCACCTACGCGTCTTAGGGTGCTTATGTTACCCTCTAATCCCTTCCACTACCGTTAATAAACTACCAAAATGCAAACCCCTTGCGTGTTTCTCGGGTTCCCCTCAAACCATTAGGGGGTACAAATGCTATGATCTTGCTTCCTTCTCTCTCACTCTATCTAGCGTCTTTTCGTCATGACTTATGGGTAATTCCCATATCCCAAAACAATTGTTTCAAACGAACCAAAGCAACCAAAAAAAATCAATTTATGTGGCTTAATAGGTTCACGTGAAGAAGGGGTGGACTAATGGGGGGCAAAGTCCAATCTATTAATTGATATCCATTTAAATTGTTGTTAACAATAGTTTACCGAAGTCTTCTTCCTCAGCCCGTACCTTAATGGCTTAATATCAGTCGCCGGTCCCAAACCCAAAATCAAATTCGAAAACTCCAATACATGTTCAAACAAAGAGATTTAATATTTGAAATCGTTACCTAAATTTCAGGATCGGTCCTGAGGATTTAAATGCCTCAAAAGGCCCCTACGAAAAAAAATATTTAAATTTAAAAAATTTTAAACGACGATTAACTTTAAAGAGGGCTCAACCATTATAAAAAGGGGCCAATATTTTTTTAAGTTTTTTTATAAAAAGGACTCAATATATAAAACAGGTATATAAAATTTTATAAAAAAACATATACCTAAAAATTTTAGGCCCCGAAAAAAATGGGCCCTGGCTGACGGCCCAGCTCTGCCTACCTAGGGCCGGCCCTGCTAAATTCGTTTGCACAGTTTATGATGGAACTAGTGGTTTTCACATATCGTGTTTCTCCGTTCCCGTTCCCGTTCATGTTCACGTTTTTTGCAGATCAGTCGATTAGTGTTTTCACGTTTCTGGTCTTCTTGGTCGACTTTAGTTTCTGACCTGTTGACTTTGTGTTTCGTGGTGTGGCTTTTGTGTGAGTTCAGGGGGCAATGGTCGGGCGGGGTGGAGGATGGAACTTGGGGGGGGGGGGGGGGGGAGGGTTTTATAATTATATATTTTTTGTTATTTTATTTAACAAGAACATTATATTCTTTTCACGTATATTTAACAGAAAAAAATGGATGGTGTTAGATTACTAACTTAAATTGAAACGGATGATAGTTCTTTGAAATATTTTATAAATTTTTCTTTCATTGGCTCTATCATTTGTTTAAATATATCATTTTTATTTTTTATTTTTTTTTAATTTAAAGCCATTAAATATAATTCCGTAAGCACTAAATTACTAGTGAGATAACAAACCTCCGATAATTTTGTAGTTGCGATTTTAAAAAAGTCAAAAAAATTCGGTTAGATTTTAAATATTTTCCCAACACAACTCCGGAAACGGTTAGGCTCAACCACTTTCTGAAAGACTATCATGAAAAGATTTTAAAGTTTCTTTCTGTCGTAAAACACATTCAAAAATTTTACAAGTCGAATTCCACCGAGTAGGTATATCCCAGTTAAGTCCTAGAAAAACCCTTCCCGTATCCCTACAAAGTTTTTTATAATCGGTATATATATTTCTACTTTTTTTAAATGTATTGTAACATAAATCTAAAACCGGTTTTGAACATGTCAACGTGTTGAGCGGAGAGTCTGCCTTGCACAATCAAATTAATAATATATGCAACACATCGACTGTGAAAAAAGGCATTGTTGCAAATCGGTTTATATTTTATTCTTAATTTTTCAACCGCGCTAGTATTGTTTGAGGCGTTATCGAATGCCATTGAAAATATTTTATTTTCTAATTTAAAGGTTGTTATTACATAATATAAAATTTGAAACAAATATTATCCGGTATGTGGATACGGAAAAAGTTAAAACGCAATTGTATGTTTCATCATTTGCCAATAATTGGTATCTACCCAATGAGCGGTGACGCAAAGGTACTTCGGGTAAATCATGTGGAGCCGACCAAAAATCACTAGTTAAATTCACACCGGTCTTTAAATTTTCATAAATTCCAATTAATTTTTTTTTTTTTTTGCATTTCTTCACATTTTTAAACAATAACCGATAACGTCTAAGTGCAGTATGACTTACGTTTCTCGAATCATGTTTGTCAACTGAGGGTTGTCGAAGTGGTCAAACGGCAAAGCTTCTTGAATCACAAACCCAAATGTGGCAAAGCTTCTTGCATTTCTCCGTATTTACGTAGTAATGAAATATTCGACCGTCACTACCTAAATGTGTTTGTTCGGAGTCCTCATCTGCTTTCAACGCTTTGCAACATTTATTCACAATGTGTTTCTTTTAACTCGAGTTTGATTCTTTGTTAAAAAAAATGGCACCAAACTTGCAACGAGCCTTTTGAGACTCATCACTCATCTCAACCAAATCCCAATTGCACCAAATTTCTTGGTTTCTATTATGCATAAGCACCCGAACAACGGTTGACGGTTGGATAACGGATGACTGTGATTGTGAGTGAGCCATAATGAGTAGAAAGTGGGGAAGAAGAGTAAAACGAGTGTTATGCGAGTATTTTTGCATTTTCATGTTGTGTACTCAACCAATTCATTCAACATCTATTTATACTAACTTAAGGGGCTAAAAACAAAAAAAAAGTTCAAAAAATTAGGTCCCAACAGCTATAGAGCCAATTAAACATGGGTCTTTTTTCAAAAAAAAAAGGGTAATAACCAGGTAGAACCGGTCTCGCAAAATTTTCTCCAAACCGGGTAGGAACCACCGGGTTTTTTTTGTCCAAAACAATCCAACCTTGAGCCGGGTAAGAACCAAAACCAGTTCTGATAGGCTGTTCCAGTTCTAGAACCGGTTTTTTGTGCATCTCTAGCTAGGAGGCAATGTTCCACGCTCTTTCACGGTCAAGTCACCCAAATCACCCCCACTACACTTGGTTTAAAAGCATGTAATATATTCATTTGATTTTTTTGTTATCCAACTAAACTATAAGAAATCTAACACGTCCTATATGTTAATGAGGGGATTAAGTTACAATAACTAGCTAACGCAGGTACGGTAACTGAATCCCGAATCTACAACTAACCGTTTTTGTTTCAGGACACGCACACGGTTTACTTTCAAGAAGAAAGAACTCTAAAACCCATAGATCACCGGTCCATAAACACCCCAAAGACCCTGGTTTTCAGTTGCACTTTACTTTAAACAAAAACCATAAGCCTTTTAAAGCAAAACTTATATCATAATCCGACATATGCAAATTCTCATAATGTAAACAAACTCTCGATTAAGAATCCAACATCGACACCAAAAAGTACAAACAGAACAGAACAGAACATGAATCCCCCGGCACTCTAATTATGATGAAAATAAGAACAAGACAAGCTGCTTATCGCTTCTTGGACACACCAACGGTCTTACCCCTACGACCAGTAGTCTTGGTGTGCTGCCCACGTACTCGCAGACCCCAGTAATGACGAAGACCACGGTGGTTCCTGTCAGCAAAACAAAATAAATACAACTTGAGCAATCTTTAATCGGATTGAGGAAAACATGTAACCTAATTGACCTATTAAATAAAAAGAAGAACCTAAAAACTAGTGTTGTGCCTAGTTGTTGGAGCGTTTTATAAAAAATGTGAAGTGAAAAAAATAGAGACCTGATCTTCTTCAGTCTCTCGAGATCGTCCCTAAGCTTCATGTCAAGGGCGTTAGATGTGACTTGGGAGTACTTGCCATCTTTGTAATCCTTCTTTCTGTTAAGAAACCAGTCCGGGATTTTAAACTGTCGAGGATTTGCAACAATTGTCATGAGATTATCAATCTCAGCACTAGAAAGTTCTCCCGCCCTGCAACAATTGAAGTTCATATAAAAAATATTAAACAAAGGGTAAAGTGTTAATATCAAAGTAACATTTCCAAGAGTCAATTTCATCACCTAGTTCATCAGTTAATCAAATGAAAATCATAAATCTGAACTTTAGATATGCTACTATTTGGTGTTTGATGTGATTTTGAGGTGTTTCAATCACTTCCCAATGATAAGATTCAAGTAATCAGGTCTCCGAGTCTTTTGTTTTAACAATAATGAACAGCTCATGGTCTTCAGTAACAATTAAATATGCTATGAGTATGACCTTTAAGTAACCAAGGTTTAAAAGAACGGAATCGCGCCTCGAGGCGTTTTCTCTTCGCCTCACGAGGCGTAAGGCTCGAGGCGAAACTAGGCGTAAGCCCGAGGCGGAATAAAAAAATAAATATGAAATTTATATATCTTATAAAAAGTAAAATACTAAATGTTTAAATTGAGTTGTGAAACTGAGTTTCTCCATTTCTTTTTGTAAAATGTAAATTATTGGAGAAAAAACAATGTTATTTAGTATGAAACAGTAACATCAATTAATATAAATATATACATAATATATTATTTAGTCCAAGTTAAAGTTAGTCATCCAATTTATAAACCAAGTTACTTGGTCTATTTAGCTATTTATATATAAACCCATTTTAAATGGCCCATTTACAAGCCCATCTTAGAATTTAACCTAAACACTATAGTGTTATTAAAAGTTCTAAACCCTACAGATGTTCCTAAAATCAACAGCCGCTCTCATCTCTCCATTCTTTATCAGTACTGAAAGTGGTTCTCTTTCTCCAACCATCAGACAACCACCATGCTTCAGTCACCTACTATCGTCCGGTTGCAATATCTACTCTGTTTTCTTGAATCTCAAGTCGTAAAGTAAAAAAACGTACCGCCTCAGCCTTTCGAACTGCCTTATACTTTTTCGAACCGCCTCGGAGCTAGAGGCGTACGTATCAAAATCCCAACTAAGGCGTCGCCTCAGATACGATTTTCTACCGCCTCGCCTCAAAGCGCGCCTTGAGGCGAACGCATCGGCCTTTTTTAAACCATGTAAGTAACTCTTTCTAGCTTTTGAAAGATCTTACATAAACACAAAACTTAAAATGTTTTTGAGTTATTTCCATAGTAGTCAAAGGTGAACGCAGAGGCTTCAAGGCAAGGCGCACCACTTTCAGTGCAGCAAGGTGCAAAAAACCAAAAAAAATGGCATGAACTTGCAACAAACATGTGCAAACTGGGCTAAACTAGACTAAAACAATTAAAAATGGCCTGGTCATACAGTGCGTCCTGCTTATTGCTTATCTCAAGCACACACTTTAAGCGTCTTGCACCAAGTTGACAGGCTCGCCTTTTGTGACTTGAGTGCGCCTTGGGCGTTTGATTAAAGTACTAATAAAATTGCTTAACATATAACCTACAAATCATACCAATCCTTTTAATATGAAACAAAACTTGTAGTTCCATAAAATGTATTTTTAAATGTTTGTCAAAACTTAATTTTCAGTCATAATTGTTATCCATTGTTAAAGGCTGAAAAAAGAAATGAAAACCTTTTATAATTGCATGTTAACAATGACTTTAATTGAATCCAATTATATGATTTCATCAACTTCAGTTAAAAGTAATATTAAGGGAACTACATTTAGATTATCAAACCCTAAACTTGATGCTAAAATATTAACAATAATGCACAAATCTACTTTTCTTATAGTAAGGAAAACAAAACACTCTTTCCTAACCCTAGATCATTAAAAAAATGATAAGATGCATAATATCAAACAGCAGAACAGATTCAACCGTAAAACTGTAACGAACACGAAATTTGAGAGATTAAAGTGAATAAACTACCTCTTATTCATATCAACATCGGCCTTTTTGCAGACAATATTAGCAAAACGACGACCGATACCTTTAATGGAGGTCATAGCAAACATGATCTTCTGCTTTCCATCAACATTGGTGTTCTGCACACGAAGAATATGCTGGAAATCTTCATTTGCTACCAGGCTCTGCAAAACAGATCGGTTACCTTCAAATTAGCAAATACAGAGCCACTTATATGAACACGAGTGCAGAGAGTATGTTACGAAATGATCAAAATCGGAAGGATTTGGTGATTTACCATGGCTGCGATTTGAGTTTCTTCTTCAAGCGGCTGCTATATGCTCAAAATCGTTTACAAAGTTGTGAACCCTAGCTGAAACCCTAGCTGAGGCAGGTTTGTAGTGGATTATAAAGTGTGTTGATTGAGGATGGATTTTTGGGGCCCGGAGAACAATTGGGCCTTTCGACCCAAAATCTTTAGTTTGATAAATCATTTTCTTCGTTTTAAAATAAAATATATATTTTTTAAATAACAATTGCATATAAAACTAGTTGAATACTCGCGCTTCGTGGCGGGTGTCAGGTCGTCTAATTCACTCATAACAGGTTCAGTTCATCACATTACCACAACGCTAATATTACTCGATATAGATAACGGTAGCAAAAAAACTCGATTTTGAATACAACTTCTTTTTTAAAAAAAACTAAAAACAATCGCGCACTCCGATTTTTTTAAAAAGTTAACTAACAAATTTTATTAAAGACAAACAAAATTATTAGAAAATTAAACTGGTTAAAGCGTATATTATATACAATATAAGGGGTGAAAATGTAAATTCATAAATGAAGACGTATGATAATAAGGACGGCCATCCCAAACGGTTTAAGAGGATTTATCGAATAGATTTTTCGTTACACACGTGGGTCCCATACGGTTGACGTGGATGAGAGCATGATAATGAAGGAAACTTTTCACCAATTGAAGAGGAGTTGTCAACATCATTCGGTTATCTTTGAAAGGTGGAAGATTCAAAAGATGACTTGTAAATACCGATGACCCAATAGGTAGAAGGGGGATGAATGATAGAAGAGAAAAATACTTGTATATTCATCAATGATGTAATCTTGAGAAGTTTAGATGGGGGTGGGTGCGGAGCAGTGTTTTCAGGACCATACCAGACGTTGATCCGGTCTCCTTACTGGTCCACTGGTCGGACCAGTCGGACCGGACGTTGAATCGGTATCCTTACCGGTCCACTAGTCGGACCGGATTTAAGAAGCGACTGACGTCATAAATATTATAACGATAAATTAATCCAAACAACCATTAACCATTAAAAAACCACTAACAAGTCAATTCTAATAATTTAAACTAACAATTACTTTCGAAATACGAATACAATATCATAGCAATCCAAAACCATGCCAATCCAAACTTAAAAGAGATAAAAAAAATATATATAGTCAACCGGTTCGACCACCGGTTTTCCGGTCCAACCGGTCGGGTCATTGTAGGCCCGTTTCAACACATATAGTCGGACCTTCCAAGTCTTCGGTTCCCGGTCCTACCGGTCAGGATTTGGAGGGTCATGGAGGAGACGACACTACTGGTAGAGGAAATGTTAGGTGATGATGGTTGTGGGGTTGTCGCGAGGAGTGACATTGGTGGAACGAGGTGGTGAAGATAGTGGGTAATGGAGGTCATGGAGGCAATGAGGGTGGCAACGACGATTGTGAGTAAATGATAGATTCAAGTTTCTTTAGTTGAATTTCTTAGAAAATTAAAACAAATGTTGATTTTACTCACGTGAAGGAAATATGAATGAAAACAAATTGATGACATGGGTAGACAAACCTACCAACTACAAAGTAGAGAAGCATAGTATCTTAGCACAATAACTTCACAACTCAAGAGCCAAGATGGTCAAGAGCATCTCGCTACAATGACTGAATAACATAACAGTCAGAAGTCAACACCCCAAAACAAATATACTAAGTCCTATGATTGTCTTGGAAAAGGGTAACACAACCCTTGGGAAGAGACACTCTAGTGCTTGCACCAAAGAGTCAAAATCAAATTACACTATAAGAAAGTAAGATAGAAACTATCCCAAACTAGACAACCAACTGGGCGCTAAGCTCAGCGTATGCGGGAAACTCCTTCTATAAAAGAGGGCATTAGCCAATCTTTAGATCAAGATTCACTTACTATCAGTCTAATACTTACTCTAAAACTCTCTTTCTCTATTATCACATCTCAAGAGTACAATACTTATTCTTACGGTGGAAGTTAATCGCAGGAGACCCATTCCTATGATGAGACTAACGGTGTTTTGCATCTTATCAGGTCCATACAAGCCGTTAAACAAGATGTTCATACCTTCATCTAACACTATTATTTTTGTAGCAATACAAATAAAGAATAAAACTTAGATTTCAAATTAAATATATATTAAAAAGGAAAAGTAGCATATCTCACAAAAAATATTGTTCAGATTGTATAACTATTAAGGTGCTGTGACAGCCGATTGCGAGAAGCGATCAAGAACGTGGTTGTCAAACCGTGATAGATTGATTAGTAACCAAGATCGACTCTTTTATTAATAAAACTCAACTCACACTTTACAGTTAATCTCTAACCATCTATTTATAATAAACCCTATACTAATCCTAACACAACTCAAACTAAATTAACTAATCAAATAAATAAAAACTCACTCATAGTCTAATACGAACTCAACCAATTAATAAATTAATATTAATAATTATCTTTAATCAAGATTAATCCTTCATTCTCCCCCTTAATCTTGATTTGTACCTCATAAATCACTCGGGTCTTCCATGCCACTTCCGAACTCACCCTTCACAGGTTTCGGCTTGAATCTTCCACACTGATCCGTATCACACAGATCGTTCTTAATATATTACAGATTTTCTTCCACGCAGCTCTCACAGCTTTTTGAACAATCTTTCACAGATTGGATGTAGTCTTCACTTTGTTCGAACCGCTCACAGGTTCTAATACTCCTTCACCTGTATCACACCGTACCACCCTGAATCGCACAGGTAAACACTTCGCAGATCCCTACTCCCTTCGCAGGTGATTGATCCTTCGCTCAATCTGAATCGCTCAGATCGATATCTTCCTTGGTTGACTCGCGTAGCCCTTCGTTGCTTGGCCGTCACAGCCGCAACTCACCACCACTAACCGCCCGTCACCACCGGACATACAGCTAACACCACCTCCGCTTGGTGCTTTGCCGCTGCTGTTTGTGAAACACCGACAGTCACCGTCGTTCCTTCAGTTATTTCTTTTTTCCTCTGCGTTTACCGACAAACAAATCCCACATACCGGCTACCTTGGCACACGCCATAGGACTTTTAAGACCCCATGCACATTACCCATCATAATGTATAAATTTCTCATGCATATCCATCCAACTTCAATACCCCATGCACGTTATCCATCATGATGCATAAACTTCTCATGCATATCCATCCAGCTTCAATATTTCCTTATAGAGTTCTTTTTTCCTTCCGATCCAACAACCGCCAAAATTTAACTACTTGTATGCTTCTATTTTATTTTACGTGCTTTGCTTCCTATTTTCTCGATTAATTTCTCCCACGGTGAGCTGTAGCTGCTGCTTCTTCTCGATCTTTGCCGCAATAATGACACAGCTGCTGCCTTCTCGACTCCACGTTACGACTCTTAAAACGACGTTCTTTTTCACCAAGCTCTAATACCAATTGTTGGAAATCAGTCCTAAGAACACGAACACAAATTTTGATATCAACCATGATCGACTCTTTTATTAATAAAACTCAACTCACACTTTACAATTAATCTCTAACCATCTATTTATAATAAACCCTATACTAATCCTAACACAACTCAAACTCAATTAACTAATCAAATAAATAAAAACTCACTCCTAGTCTAATATGAACTCAACCAATTAATAAATTAATATTAATAATTATCTTTAATCAAGATTAATCATTCAAAAAACTCATGGGTTACATCTCTTCCCAAAAACTATATCCTTTGCTAATTTTTGTTTGAAAAATCTGTTTTGTTTTTTTTACTTTTAAACAAAAACTTTCAATGACTTTGGTTTGTTTTACGGTTTACTATGTACGTTGCATTTTTTTTTTCAAACGAGTTTTAATAATACTCATCTGTAACATGTAATGGTTTTGCATTTTCTTAAAACTTTTTTCATTGTTTAATGTTTATCGAAGTGCACAGGTGGTTTACGCCGGAGCAGGAGACGCGGGTTTGTAAAACGCAAACCCCCTTGGGCGGTTTTTGGCTTTAATTTTATTTTTTTCTTTCGTTTTAATTTTTAACTATAAACTAGTTAAGTTCAACAATATCCTGATTAAAGAAACATTGCAGGTCAAATCATCTAGCCAATTTAGTCGTTGAGAGAACTAACAGGGAAACCGAATCTATACTATATAATAAATAAAGGTTTTTACATGCCATGTATCGTTATCATATTCATTCTCATCATATTTTTCTCGATTCTCTCTCTTATTAAATACACATTTATATTTTAATAACAATATATCTTTAACTAAAATACTAATCTATACTATATAATAAATAAAAGTTTTTTTATGCCACGTGTCGTCATCATATTCAACCTCATCATTATTTTCCCGTCTCTCTCTCTTGTTAAATACACCGATATCTTTTAATAAATTACTAATTATACTAATACAACACATTTATTTTAAATTATCCTTTATTATTAAAAAAACTTTGAAATCTAATTATGTAATTTTTGTTTTTAATCAAATAGTAAATGAAAGTCAAATTATATTAAATAGTAATTGACGTATTTCTGAAACTCAATTATATATTATTTTTTACATATTTTGAATTTTGTTTTATATCCTTAGCATACAATAATACATTTTTACACGTGTAAGATACATAAATAAAATTTAAGAAATTTATGTATTGATATTATTCACCCGTGTGTATTACATGGGGTCTAGCCTAGTTATACTAATAAAACACATTTATTTTAAATTATCCGTTATTATAAAAACTTTGAAATATAATTATGTAACTTTTATTTTGAATCAAATAGTAATGAAAGTCAAATTGTATAAAATAGTAATTAACGTATTTGCGAAACCTAATTATATATTAATTTTTATATATTTTGAATTTTGATGTTAATCATTCGTATGTAATACATTTTTACACATGTAAAATATATATATAAACAATTAAGAATTTATGTATTGATATTTTCATCCCGTGTATAAATACGGGGTGTAAGCTAGTTAATAATAAAATAATAATTGGCAGGCCAAAGTTGACAATCAACCTTAAAACAATGTTAATGGCAAGTTAGTAATTTCACATCTATTACTATTCAAAACCTAAGGTATTTCAATAACAAGGAGAATATAAATCTTATACGATATTTTCGCGCATAGTCAGTTTATCTAAAGGTTTTGGTTTTATTTTATAAGTTTTCGAGAACGTTAATTTTTCTATGGTTTAACAGCGTAAAAGCTAACATTCTCACCCTGAAGTCGCTATAACACGCGAGGCATCCTTCTAGTATGTTCATCGAGGTGCACAAACCAGTTTTTTTAACCGAACTGGTTTGGTTTGACTTTGGTCAAAACTGGCTCGCCTCCAAATCGGTTCGGGTTAAACCGGTTCAGATCCATGAAACCCCAACCCTATTGAACCGGTTGGGGCCGAGTTCAGACCGGTTTGAGAGTTAAACCGTTTTTTTTAAATACAAAAAAATTCAATAATATACAAAAAATTAAAAAAATATATAACAGTTATAAAACATAAAGTTCAACGTTTATTCACTGAGCACGTTCATTCCCGTTTGACAACAAACATAGATCAAAATTGCACCAAATTGTGGCTTCTTGTTGTTGGTATGATTTGCACAACGGTAACTTCATTTGAGGAAGCACCAACACTACTTGTCATGTTTTTTAGAGTTTAGAGAGCGGTTTTAAAGATTAGAGAGTGTAGAGAGATGTGTGATTAAACCTAAACACCCCCACCAATTGATAGTGTTTTATGGGTGCAAAACATGCTAAAAAACATCCAAAAAAAAGTCCAAACGACTATAAAGCCGTTATACAACGGCTAGTAAACTTCTAGCTTGCAAACCTGTTTGCTGAATCGGTTTAACAGAACCGGTCATTAACCCCATTTTCTGTAGAAAGGTCAAACCAGTTTAGAACCATCTGTTTATTTCAGGTTAGAACTGGTTTAACTTGAACCGGTTTATCATGAACCGGTTTAAAACTCAAACTGGTTTTTTTGAGAACCTCTGCTAGTCCCTAAGAATCATTTTTTTTATAAAAGCCAGAAGAACGTCTAGTTTGATTTCATTTTACCCACAGCTTTCTAATGGGCTACCCCGCTTCCGCCGTTGAACTCCCCGACGGGCGGCGTCGCAGCCGTACAGACAACCGTAACTACTCACCGGAACCTATCGACAGGCGGAATCGCACCTCCCGTCGAAGTCCAGACCGTTCAAGGTACGACAACGAATCGAATCGCTCGCGTAACCGTCGTTCTCCCGATTATTCCAAATCTAGGTATCAAAATCGTAGCGTTAGCCCTAGCCGTAGTCGTAGTCGCAGTCCGGACTATAGAAGATACGATAATCCAAGCAGTTACCGCCGTTCCCCTGATTATTCCAGGTTTAGAACAAGCCCTAACCCTAGAGGCCAAACGAAAGATGCGAATAGGAAATTCAACCATGGCGACCGAAATAAACAGTATCTGGACCGTGATTATCGTAACGGTAACGGAAACGGACCAGATTCCGATTCCGATGAGGAATTGAAAGTAGCGAGTTATGAAGAATACAGAAGGCTGAAACGTCAAAAGTTAAGGAAGTCGTTGAAGAGATGTATATGGAATATCACACCGAGTCCTCCGAGAGGCGATGACGATTTGGATGAGCTTGAACCGGATGAAGTTACAGAGAAGGATGTGGAAGAAGAGAAGTCTGCATTGGATTCAAAGGCTAGGGGTCGTGAGTCGGAATCTGAGTCTGATTCAGAATCAGAATCAGATGACTTGCAGTCTGATTCGGATTATTCTAGATCGAAAAGTAGGAAGAGTTCGAGGTCCAGGCGTAGAAGCAAGAAATCAGCATCTGAGAGCGAGTCAGGCGATTCGAGTGATGATTCTGAAGAAGATGATAAGAGGAAGAATTCTAGGTCTAAGCGTAGAAGTAAGAAATCGGTATCCTTGAGTGGGAGTGAGTCGGGCGATTCCAGTGGTGATTCTGAGGAAGATGATAGGAGGAAGAAGAAGCTGAAGAGATCCACCAAACGAAAGAGTAGCAGTAAGAGAAAGACTAAGAGGAGGAGAAGAAGTCATTCAAGAAAAAGTGAAGATAGTGATGAAGAAAGTAGTGAGCACAGTGGAGGTAAAGAGTCGTTGAAGTCAAAGAGGAGTCGTCGTTCTCCTTCAAAATCAGATGAGAATTCAGATTCTGAAACCGATCTAAAAGGCAAACCTAAGGTGGATGATTTGGAGAAAACAGAAGTTGATAACGAGTTGCTTGTGTTCAAAGAGAGGATGGAGTCAAGAAAGATGCTTGCTTTGGATGATGAACCAGAGGTGGGACCGATGCCCTTACCGCGAGCTGAAGGGCATATTAGCTATGGAGGTGCACTCAGGCCCGGTGAAGGTGATGCTATTGCACAATACGTGCAGCAAGGGAAACGTATCCCTCGTAGAGGAGAAGTTGGTCTTTCGGCTGATGAGATTAGCAAATTTGAAGACCTTGGTTATGTTATGAGTGGTAGTAGGCATCAAAGGATGAACGCTATTCGTATTAGGAAAGAAAATCAAGTTTATAGTGCTGAGGATAAGCGCGCTCTAGCCATGTTTAACTATGAGGAGAAAGCAAAGCGTGAGCAGAAAGTTATGGCTGATTTGCAGCGGTTGGTTCAACGCCACATTGGAGAAGATTCTGGCCCCTCTCATGACCCTTTTGGTGGAAAAGCAACTGAGGATCCGGATGCTTGATTACAATGTACGTTGTCTTCCCTCTTGAATGAGTTGTTTGTTCTGTTTTATACTTTTATTATATGTCATCAGTTGTTTTAGTATTTGATCTTGAATAATGTCTTGTTATCTTTTCATAGAATTTGAATATCAAATTGTGCTATGTGAACTGAATATATCACTTGCTTACGATAAAGCTTGGATTCTGGGACATATTGGTTTCTTTATCTATGATTTTGTACAAGTTCCCGATTATGGGAAGGCATGGTTACATATCTGTGTCAATTATTCGACATGGACATTGAAATCCCTTAGTCATATACATCAAACGAGTTGCGTGAGACGTAAACATAAGTTAAAACTAGCAGTATAGCCTGAAAACTAGAGTAAACAGTGAACTGTTATGCATTTTTTTCTGTGTGTGTATATGTATATGGATGGTAGTTATTGCATGCATATCATGTACATACATGGGATTCCATATCTAGCTCATGCATATATCCTCTGCCTTTGGCATTTTTATGTTTTTGTGCCCATTAGTTCGTTTTTCTAAACATGTTTCTTTAGAAAAATGTAAATGATTGTTTTATAACACACTTAATTTATGATATGAATTTATATTGTTTAAATCTTGCTTATATGTAGACCTATTTGTCTAGGTTGTTGCATCGAAATCAAAATAAAATCATTGAACTAGTAAGAACCAATTTTGACCTTGGGGAGTTGGAGGGGATGGTCACATTTCATAGAGTGGAAGAGAGAGGGTGTGTAAAGATTTGTTCAGACTAGTTGAACCATGCTAATTGGATGGGTTTTCGGTTCATTGGATTACAAGTGTTTTGGTTTCCCTTTAGGTGTGGTCCAGAACTGGTATAAAGCGAGGCTGAATGTAAAACAGGGTGACCCTTTAGGTTCCTTACACAACTACAGTGTGTCTATGACCGGCCCGCTTCGAGTATAATTAGAAGTTTTACTGGTGGAGCTTTTAGTAACAACTAACACTTGCGAAACCGCGAAAGAGCATGTGCCAAAAACAATCTTAAAACACAGAAAGATCACAATTACGGAATTACCTTTGCTTTGGTATCGTTTGGTTATGCTAGAGCCCATAGAGAAATTAATATAGAAACCTGTCCAAAGCGGCTTACTGACTAGAACGGACTTGGATAAAACGTGTCTGGTCTACATACTAAGATACAGTTCGGTTTTTGACCTGTGATCACCCCTAATTGTAGGTTAAAGACAACTAAATAATTTGAAGTGACTATGGCCGGTAAAAAGATATATACCTTTGAACTTTAAAGTAACTATGATTTTGATTCCTATCTCATGTCTGAAACTATGATTATGACCAGATATCATTAGTAAAAACTAGTTTGTAATTAGTTCAATCTGATTTAGCTCGTATAAACTTTTGAGTCGAGTTCAAACTAGAAGCCTGCTCGTAGTCTTGCTCAAATATTTTCCTTAATTTTTCTTGTATATAAAAGTCCGATTTAGACTTTTATATATTGTTGTTAACTTATTAGTTGAGGTTTGTATTAAAAGGCATACAAAAGATCAAAATTTGAACAACCGAGTCAATTCACCGAGTTGTGAGCTTGGTCCTAGTTAAATAGAAGATCATGTTACTGAGTTATTTGTCGAGTTAAGGTGAAGCTTTATTATTACACACTAAAGTTTGCTTTAAACTTCTTAACACTATGATTTTACAAACAAATTCTTTTAACTCAACCCCTTTTTCACGAAAGCATAAACTTGAATAGTTTGGATGAAACTCCAATTGACCTTCAACAACTCTTCTTACTTATACGAGATATAATGTGTGGTTTTGAAAAATTGGGATAGAAACGATGCATTTTGTTCCAACAAATTCTTCAAGTTTTCCATCTAAACTTGTTCAAGCCCTCACCCTTATATAGAACAATGACGGTTATAGGTATTTATTGATACATAATCCTTGACATTTTTGAAACCAAAATTCATAAAAGTCTTAACTAACACATAACGTACTTTAATAAAAAAAAAGCAATCATAAAATCCATTAAAAACAATTTCGAGCTCTGACGGGTCTTTCGAATCATATCTTCAAGTAGGGGTGTAAACGAGACGAGCCAGAGCTCGAGCTCGAGCTCGGCTCGTTTGACTTTCTGTGAGCTCGAGCTCGGCTCGATTCGAGCTTTATTTTTCAAGCTCGAGCTCGGCTAAGTGAAAGCTCGGGCTCGTGGGTGGTTTTTCAAGCTCGAGCTCGGCTAAATAATTATATATATTTATATATAATTATTTTGTTTAAATTTTATTATAAAATTTTATATAACATAATATATATTATTTAGTTATTTTTATCATAATTTTATATACTAATATTATTTTTTAAATGTATATTTAATATATTATTTAAAAAAATATATAAATAATAGGCTCGTTTAGGCTCGCAAGCCGGCTCGAGCTCGATAAGTGAAAGCTCGGGCTCGAGCTCGTTTACTAAACAAGTTTTTTTTAGGCTCGAGCTTGGGCTCATTTAAGCTCGGCTCGTTTCGAGTTTTTAACGAGTCGATCTCGAGTAGTTCACGAGCGGCTTGGCTCGTTTACACCCATATCTTCAAGTTCAAACCTGCACATAAAAACACCATATATCTTCAATTTAAAATCATATCATCCATTAAAAACAAACATAGAAAATATTTTATTTACCATGGCCAATGGGGTTGCTTAATAATTTCTAATCAGTCACATGAATAAAATTATTATAATTATAATTACTAGAAGCATTTGAAGTCTATCTTAGAATTGTTAAATGAGTTTGAAGCATCTGATTCACGACTAATACCAAACAAGATTATATGTTCAGCGAGCTCATTAAAATTAATTTTTTTATAACCCGTAAACAAACATATAAATATATAATATTAATAAAAATTTACATTACAACAATCTATAAATAACCAATCTTTTGTGTAAATAAGAGCCTTAACGGTATCTTTACTAAGTGAACTTCGATATTGATCAACTACTTTTCTGCTAGCACTAAAGGTAGACACTGATTGAAATGGTCAAAAAGTTTAGCTATCATTGCAAGTGTTGGATACCTAAACTCATTGGCTTTCTAAAAAGCAACACATCTAGTTTCAAGTTCCTATCAACACTTGACTCTTCAAGTACAATTATAGTTGTGACTTTTGGTTAATTGTAAAATTTTTATTCTGTCAAAATCTTAAAATAAATAACTAAAAATTAGTAAGTCAATTATTAAAAGAATATATAATTTAACCAAACAAATAAATTACCTTAAGTCTTTCTCTAAAAACACATGTTAAATCATCCCTTGTATCATCAACAAATTTGCTAGCATTTGAACTACTTGTAGTTAGGGGTGTTCAAAATCGGATATCCGAAATTTCGGATACGGATTCGGATACTAAACTGGATATCCGAAATCTGAAAAAAAAATAGTTTTGTTTGAATTATGAATGATTACCTTCCAAGTACAATCACTTGCCAACAACGTGAAGTCAATTTTGGTATATATAGGCTACAACATACATCACTCGTTGCAATTTGTAATCATCATGGTTCGCTTGGAAATTTAATGGAAAAGCAGAACAAAAAAAACAAAGTACCATTGCTATCTACGGGCTACAACATACATCAACATAGGGAGGCGGAGGTCTGCAGGGAGGCGAAAGTCAGCAGGGAGGCAGCGGTCGCCGGTCGAATAGGAGGTGGATTTGAAAGTTTCCCGGTGGCAGGGAACGTACCAGAAGAAAACAACGACCTGCTTTCAATTAGGGTTTTTTTTTGCTCAATTTGTGTGTTATACTTGTACATATATTTAATTTAAACAAATAATTAAAAAATAAAAAAAATATATATTTCGGATATCGGATATCCGAAATATCCGAAAATTTCTAATATTAATATCCGAATCCGAAAATTCGGATATCCGAATTTTCGGATTGTTCGGATTCGGGATTTCGGATAATTCGGATTCGGTTTCGGATACGGATATTTTTGAACACCCTTACTTGTAGTATTGGAAACATTTAACGCAGCATATTCAATTAAAGTAAAACTAGTAATTTTACCCGCCGCGCGTTGCGGCGGTGTCGAAACTCAGCCTAACTTGAATTTCCGTGACATGCGGCGTGAAACGGATCTAAAACGGTTGAGACGGTCAAATTCAAATACCATTCTTAGCTACTCGTTTAACCCTGAAAGAAAATGTAAAAAAAAAAACAAAAAGAAGAAAACCAAAGTAAAAAATATGTTTTGGCGTCCAACGTAATTTTTTAACTTATCCGAACGACAACTATTATAGGAAAACGATATTATAGAAAAGGAAGCGAGTTAAAAGCGTAAATTATATATAATAGAACAGGTGAAAACGTAAATTAGAAAGAAAAAAAACACGTCGACCACTCAGAGAGATTTACGCGAACACAGCGGGTAGTAAAATAAAACGTTCAAACGTAGGAAAAAAAATCTCAAACGAAAAAGTAAAAAAAATCCATCACAGGGATTGAACACGGGTGGAGGGCTGTAATAAATTATTTGCTGGCCGTTTGGTAACCAGTCCAACCAAGACAAGTTTGTGTTAATTTTTCAGCAATGCATTTTCTATCAAACATAAATTCTGTTGGAATAGAAAAAAAAAGAAATTTACCGCCGCCCACAACAACCAATGAAAGCTTGTCACTGTACATCCCATTTGGTTTTAGTAAAGAGTAATGGAAAAACTTGTCAACATTTTCATACTCAGTGCTTTCATCTCCATAAATTTGTGAATAACCCATACATATCAAAAAGCGCGCCTAGGCGCTTTTTTGAGGCGAGGGTAGGCCTGAGGCGTAATTTTTTTTGCTTTATTATTATTATTATTTTCTAGGTTATAGTTGAGCTTATAAAAGCTTTCATAATACCGATTGAAGCTTATTTCCTAAGTATTTGATGATTTTGGTCTATGACGTTGAACATTTTTGTACTAATTACATGATATTTAATGTTATATAAGCTTTTCTTTATTTTATTTAAAAAATAACATTATTTTTCAATACACACATATATATATATATATATATTAATTGTTTTTTTTAGTGTTTTTTTTCTTCTCGGGCCCTCGCCTTAAGTTCACCTTTGACAACTATGGAATAACCCCAATCAATAAAATGCAAGTTGTATCTAGGATTCAACACCACGGTTATAGCTAATGTAAGACTAAAATCGGACTAATGTTTCTAAAAGTTCGCCTTCATCAACCTTGACGTTTATTTATATACTCATCTTCTAAACTCATACTTTCATACAAAGTCAAATAAGCCGTAAAAATGTGTGGATAGTACAAGTTTGTAGTAGAATATTTGGTACTTGAAAAAACATTAGTCACCTCATAAAAAACTCCAAAAGAAACCACTAATCGTTTCTGCCGTGTCCCACTCTAATGCATTTGGACAACTCTTATAATTAAAATCACTTAATTCTAAATGGCAAAAGGCACGTCTTGCCTTAACCCCCTTTTCGAATTTAAAGAAAACAACTTAACACAATCCAAAAACATTCGCTTCCTTGTGATTCTTTTACGTACATGATGTTCTCTCTAACTTTGTTAACACATTCATCAATTTCCTTAAGCCCATTTTGCACAATCAAGTTTAAAGTACGTGCACAGCATCTCAAATGAAAAAAAAACCTACTATTAGAAAGAAGTGGCGATTTTGTATTAGGTTGTTCTCTCAATTGCCTAACGAAAGTGTCCTTAGAAGATGCATTATCTAAAGTCATAAAAAATTTTTTTTTTCTATGCCCCATTATACTAGAATTGAAAACACTTTTTCACACAAAGGAACGCCAGTATGAGGTGGTAGCATGAAAGAAAATGACCACACTCTCTTATGCAAAACCCATTGTTTATCCATAAAATGCATTGTAATTGCTAAAATAATCATCATTAGCAATAGAAGTCCATAAATGTGAAGTTAAACATATCATTCCCGGTGATTCCATGAGCAGGCTTTTAACGTTTTCCTTTTCTCTTTATACATTTTCAATAAATCGAACCTTATGGTATTCGTATAAATGACATTCACATTGGGTTGCAAGTATGTAAACAAATCTCTAGTATCCTTATAGTCTACAAATAACAAATACAATTCATGAATAATAATAGCAGCCACAAGCATCTCAAAAAACTAATTTTCATCAAATCTAGATGACCTTAATATAATGTCACTACTAAAAAGCATTTGACCAAAATCATGAAAAACATTACCAATGCAACTGGTCATGTGTCGCTTAAGGTTCCCCGTACCTTGCGTACTATCATATACAAAAAAGTTCTTATAGTTGTTGCACTTGCCAATACAAAAAGATTTCCCGTACATTACCAATGCAACTGGTCTTTCCACCTACTAGTGATTTCTGAAGTTTGGTGAAGTACTTCCACACAATTGATCTATCATTTTCTTGTTTCTTTGCCCATGCTTTGTTATCATCGATGCGGTTTTTATCTTTCATAGACTTAATCTCATGATCTTCCATATCCATATTCTTTGAGCTATCATTTTCTAGGTTAACTTTAATGCAATCGAATCCATCTAGAATAAACTCATCAAATCAACAAATTAACCCATCAATGATCAATAAATAGAAAAAAAAGGATTTCAAATAAGCATTGCTGATCGAATAAGAAAAAGATATTAATAAACAGAAGAATCCATCTACAAAAACACAGTGTTGTACCGCTGGTCGTCGCCTTCGATTCTTCGAGAGGTGAAAAGACAGTGTTGTACCTCTGGTCATCGCCTTCGATTCTTCGAGATGTGAAAAGATAGTGTTTTACCTCTGGTTGTCGCCTTTCAAATAAGCACCACTGGTTGGGGCTATCGATTATACCTTAGTCTCAGAAAGCGACATAAGCCTTTGGTTTGGAATTAGGGCAAATAGTCTTTGGTTTGGAATTGGGGTACCGCGTAATACATATGCCCTCCTGCGTACTTGACTAAGTACTCAAGAACAAGGTGGTGCACTTGTTAAGTACACAGGAACACCCTCCTGCGTACTAGGCTAGTACACCGATACATAGAATTTTATCTATAGTTACCAAAACCTGCATCTACATACTGAGCCATACACTTAGGGAGGATTAACTAAGAAATTCAGGTGAGTTCTAGATGACCCTTTTGTCGAAAGTTTTACTATGTGTTTGGGTCGATCGCATACTTATGAAACGTTTATGAAATAAATGTTTATAAAAGGATTTATAAAATGTTTTGCCCTAAGTGATTACGAAAGGTTTCGAAAGAAATATGTTTTGATAAACCGTATACTACTTTAACTAAAAGGTTTTACGAATGAACGAACGCCTTAATGTAAGTCGAATTCGTCAATGGTTCTTTCGAGAACAAATGCGATAAATGAAACCGCATCTAGGTTAGGAATCCAGAAGAGGCTGGACGTCCTAGACACGAAGATTTGTTATACCTATACATGAGCCTTTGTGACAAACAATAGGTTGTACATGTGACACCCGACACTTCACGTCAATATCCGTGTTTCTCATAAACGCTTTTACATTAATAATATTTCCCGATAGACTTAATTTGGATTAATTAGGTCATCACATGAATAGAAAGTCCACTCATTGCATGACATACGTTAGTAATTTTAAAAATGACTTGATCGCACACAGTATAATCTGGCACACACGAATATTGGTAATAATCAATTGAAATGCTGTGAAAAAAATATGTATATATATGGGGAAAGCGAATATGGTGCTGTTATGCATGTAACTTAGATGTTGTTATGCATGTAACTTAGATGTGAAACCAATCAAAACTACGTTGTTTCGATTGAATCTTACTAAAAGTTAATCTTATTCCTTATTTCTTCTCCATTAATTTTGCAAGTGTTGTTTATTTTCTTGCTCTCGACTATCTTCAATTTTGCCATTTAACGGACTTATAAACACAGCTCAAATATTTCTTCCTCTATCTCAATTGATCAGTTAAAGAATTGTTTCTCCAATCAAAATGATTTTTAAATTTCAAGTTTCTACAGGAAGCAGTTTTAAAGATTTTTTTTTCATTAAATATTTTGATAACTCACTATTGTAGTAGCAGAACCCAAATAAATAAAATTCAAATTATGATTTTAGGTGAAATTTTAAAAAAAAATTAATTAGAGAAACCAAAGTTTTAATTTACTTTTTGTTTAGATTTAATCAAAATGACGTAGTTTTGATTGGTTTCGCATCTAAGTTACATGTCTAACAGCACCGTATTCACTTTCCCATATATATATATATATATATCATTTTTATCGTGTCCAACTTATACCCGCTATCATCCTAAACGCCACAAAACATCACCTAATTAACAAACACCACTTGGATTTAAAATGAAACTAATTATCACCCAAACCATTCCATGCGTCCCCATGCTCCCTTGATTCTGACGAAAACTAAGCCCTCACCACAAATAATTATTTGACTTTTAGATGCCTTGGATCATGTCTACTTTCCCTATCTCATTAACTTTTTGCTACAAACTCATGTCCCTCACGGTCCACCAAATTCAAGCCCATCTCCATGCACATGTCCCATCTCCTTGTGTTAGTCTAAACCAACTTGTCCCCCATGCCTTCTTAAACCCACGAGCAATACACATCAAATAAACACACTTAAATCCTTAAAGATAAATCACATTGCACTTGAAAAACTCACCAACACCATTTCTTTTCCTTCCTCCCTCAACTTACGGCTCTAAATACCCACACAAACATTCATCTTTCAATTTTATTTTGAGAAATTCAAGCATTCCAAGGGTGATTTCAAGGTGTCCTAAGGTGTTCTTGTGTCGATTGAAGCTCTAATCTTTCAACCTACCTTCATTCCTTGCTTGCTTGTAGTAAGGATTCCTCTCTAACTTTGTTCATATTTAATTTATGTCACCTATAAGTCGTTGTATAGCAAATTTCACCAACAAAATCATTGTTGTTAAAAGATGGAAATTTAATAAACTAACAACTTTAAAGATTTGGTTTTTCTTATTTTTTTTCTTTTCTTTCAAAGACTCAAAATGAAATATTATAATGTTTACATAAACTATTTCACGAACATGTGTTGATAATCTAGTGCAATAGGTGATGATTTTGACATAAATAAACAAGATAATGTTATAATCTTTAAAAGATGCATTAAAGGTGACATTAAATCTCATAGGTTTAAGTGTGTCATATTATGTGTATTTCATGTTAGCCTAGTATTTTACGTGGTTTATGACATATGTGACTTACCTTGATTATTAGAAAAACCTAAAGTTGTTAAACTAGTTAGTAAGATAGGTATTTTTGTAGCAAAATGTGTTCTTGGAATTATTATATCGGAAAGTTTTTTTTAAATAGTAGAAAGTTTCATAAATATATAGATACATATACTTGATCGTAAAGCAAAACCGACATCATTTTAAAGTATCGTGTTTTGATATGTGGTATTATCATTTGAACTTGTATCGTATTTATAAAACGTGAATTTTGAATAAATATATACATATATATATATATATATCTCTTACATATGTTTTTACCGTACGTAACGAGTTAGGAGTCTTGTCAAGTCAAAACATTTATTTTGTGACTCGACACTAAAGTGACACGAAATACATAAGGATTCATGAACATTTTGATACATAACATTATTTATATTTATTGTGAATAAATATAACTTCCGGAAAACTAAACGTATCACCAACGGGTCGTCGACCAACTTGTATGATTAGAATCATTGGTTAGACCATAAGGTGTCTTAAATGTTTTTAGGACACGAGTAGGTCGGTACACCATGTTTTGGACTTTGCTACTTACAGATCATTTTTCCACCTTGCTTGCGAATGTGAGTTTCACGACCCCTTTTTACTGTTTTACATAATTTGGGGGAAGAACATACTTATAACTACTTTTATATGATAACAAGAAAACAAGACCCGATCTTTATGTTTGCATGAGTTAATACATTTGGAGCTCATAAAGTACCCTGGCTATCATATTTATAACAATTAGCTATGGATTAGCGTAGGATTTTATGGATAGTACTATTGGGTTGACACCCCCGGTCATAGTTAGTCGCGCTAACCATGGGTCCCTCTGGCCAAATGACCGCATAGTGTTCAAAAATTGCTCGTGAGGTGTGAGGGGAAAAACACCTGGTCTTGGATTGGTTATGCCTCGTGTATGTACATATTATTTGTATACCTAGCTAGTTTACAAATGGGTCAAACATTTCTTGTTTTGTTTATCATATACGTAAAATCATTTTCATGCAATTGGTTTGCTCATTGTATTCATATATAAAACTTGTGAACTCACCAACCTAGTATTGACATTTTCAAGTATGTTTTCAGGAAACTGAACGCGATAGAAAGGGTAATGCTTTGTAGGGTTCATGCATACATGGTGGATACAACTTTCGAAGATTTTCTTGTATAACCCATAATGTTTGGGTCATATTTGTAAAATCTTAATATTTTGTAACTTCAACTAATATTTTGGGCTGTAAAACCTTAAACTTAATTTATGTATCCAGTTTGCATGTATGCGTTTGCAATAATCATATGCTTTAAAAACCATGAACGTTACGCCTCGCGATTCCGCCTTGGCGGGGTGTGACAGTACAACTGGTATGAATGACAGGATTAACTATCCTGTAAATGTCGTGTAGATGCACACGAGTAATGTTACTCTCACGGTGGGGGTGTGATTCTGTCTAGGTTAGGATTCTGGATGAGACTGTGCATCTTGGACAGACACTGGGCCTCGATTAATCTAGAGGTATGCCTAAAAGAATTTACGGTTACGAAAAGGCACAGATTTGACACGAAAGGTTTATGTTTATTGTTATTGCATATTATGTACAATTTTATTAGTATTGTATGAATGTTATATATTGGCAAAATGTTTTTGATGTGATAATGTTTTATGTAAAGTTAAAATTCATAAGCATAGCTGACTTTTTAGTATGCCTTTAGGTTAAGTGTAGAAAGTTGTTAAGGGCGGATGCGGAGCATGTGCCGAGAGATTACCCCAACAATGACACTGGCATCCCGTTCAATTTATGTTATTTGAATTTAATGTTAAGATAATGCTTCCATTAACTTTCAACACTAACTTTCAACACTAACCTATGATTTGGCTATCTTGATATTTTAAGCCCATTAAGAACATTAGGTGAGTATAAATTTTCTTGTAATTGATCATTAAAATGTCCCATTTGACAAATAGTATATTAGCTAAGTGTCACGGGCCAAATATTCGGCGATCATTTTGCTATGGTTTGTACTTGAACGTTTGGGTTTGTTGGCTAGTCCGGACTTCATCGGGGACGGTCTCAGTGGGATAGACGACGTGAACATGCCTAGGTGTCTTGCACGCCGAACACATCACTGATTGCGAGCTATTTCCGCTCGCCTAATGAGTCCAAGGCTGGACGAAACGCGGTAGACCCTGTCATAAACGAGATGGATTGGCTGGCCCTCGGGCAACCCAGGACGCCACACGGGGTCTCGAGAGATGACCCCGTGACATAAGGTACTCTTTTTTAATTGACATGTATTGTATTATACAAACAACATATAAAATGATGTTAAAAATATCACAGTTGAAAACAAAACAGGGAATTGATAAAATATAGAAAATCTCAGTTTTAAAAACCAATTTTACATTGCCGATCGAAGACCTTGTGTATAAGTAGCATTATTATTTTCAATTCTTTGAAAGCAATATCATCATTTAGTTTGTCAATTAAAAATGAAAGATAAAGGAGGATTGAAAGAAAACTCGATCATATATATGTTAACATACCTAAGAGTGATGAATTTTAGACTTAAAGAGTTGTAATAGTTTCGTATTAGAAAATGGCAAACACCAAGAAATTGTATTAGCAAAACGACATTTGAAAATGAAATAGTTGACATTAATGGAAAACGGTAAATTGTTAAAAATAGTTGATATCGAAATTTAAACTAACTTTGTAGACGTTAAAATAATTTAAATTATTTGGGAATTCAAATATTGTAATAGAGAATGAGTTTGATTCTGAAATGATTAGAAAACTTTAGTCTAACACAAATTATGTATATTAAAATATTTTGGTTTGTAACTTTGATGTTATATAAATTAACCGACATACATTTTGAAATGAAACTGTGAGTGCGTGAATAGTAGGTAACCTTGATTGGCTCTTTTGGACGGTTTGGTAGCTGGTAAATGAAGATTCGTTGGTTTTTTTTTCTTTTTTTTTTCTTTTCACAATGTGTTTTGGTTTTGTTAATTTTAAGCAAATAAAAGGCTGATGAACTTGCCCAGAGGAGATGGTTAATGCACTTATGTTAAAGCCTAGCAACACTACCCTTTCCCACCCTAGTTCGATTCAAGGGGTAGGCGTGTTTTATTATTATTTTTGGTTCTTTCTTGTTATTATTTTTTCCGTACCTTACATTTTAATGTTTTGATTTACTATACTTATTGTTATTATTATTATTATTAAAATTAGATTTTTATTCAAATGCGTATTATTATTACTACTATTACTACTCATACATTTTAAAGTGCGTCTCACACTTTTACTTCGAGGTGTACAAAAAAACCGGTTTGGAAATCCAAACCGGTTCCGAACCGAAACCCGAACCGCCCTAGAACCGGTTTATGGTGAACCGGTTTCAAACCGGTAGGAACCGCCGGTTTATAACCGGTTTAAGTATTTTGCATGATTAGCGGTTTACAATCGGTTTTTTGTGAACCGGTTTAACGGTAATATTTCGAAACTAGCCGTTGGAAAACGACTATATAGCCGTTAGAACCAATTTTTGACCGTTTTTTGACCCATTTTAACCCCCAAACACATTATAAATAGGTAGGGGGTGTTTTGGTTAAATCACACTTCTCAAACCCGCTCTCTACACTCTCGTTTGTAAAAAAAACGCTCTAAAACGCTCAAAAAACGCTATGGCAGGTTCTTCAAGTTTTGGTGTTTCCTCTTCCGAAGTTAGCGTTGTGAAAATCTTACCAACAACGAGGAACCCCGCAATTTGGTCAAACTACGATCTATGTGAGATGTCTAACGGGTTGGAACGTGCTCGTTGCAAAAATTGTGGTGGGTTTTTTAAAAAGGAATCAAACTCAACTCTAAAAACTCATATGGAAAAATCTTGCCCGAGTTTGAAGAAAATTCCGGGTGAGGGTCAAGCATCTATGACAAGCGAGGGTGGAATTTGGAACTTCGATCCAAATATTGTTCGAGATAGAATGGCGAAATTAGTTATTCAAAGAGGTTTGCCGTTCAACCACTTCGACAACCCACTCACGACGAGGATGATTCAAGAAGCCCTTCAACCACGTTATCATCAAGTAAGTCGTAGTACTCTTAGACGTAATTGTCTAAAAATGTGAAAAAAAACAAAAAAAGAATTAATTTTAGGTTTTGAAAAATTGGAAACCGTTGTGAACTTAACCACCGACGTTTGGTCGGCTCCACATGGTATTCCCGACTCATATATTTGCGTTACCGCTCATTGGGTTGATCCCAATACGTGGCAAATGATGAAACGTACAATCGCGTTTGAGATGTTTGAATATCCGCACACGGGTCAAAATTTATTTCACATTTTAGATGGTGTGATAACCGATTTTAAATTACAAAATAAATTATTTTCAATATCTTTTGATAATGCCTCAAATAATACAAATGCGGTTCAAAAATTAATATTAAAATATAATCCGATTTGCAGCGGCGCTTTTTTCCATAGTCGATGTATTGCACACATCATCAACTTAGCCGTGCAAGACGGGCTTGCGGTTGAACCCGTTATTAAATTAAGTAATGCATTTCGAGTCATGCTTAAAGACGTTTTTAGTAGTAGTAAAAAAAGATACCATGAATATATTAGATTATGTAACGATACGGGTTTGATTTGCTTAGGTCCCAATTGGGACCTCCCAACAAGATGAAATTCAACTTATAAAATGTTTCATAGTGCTATACGTCAAAAAGATACTTTATCAATTTTTCATGATATGCTTTCCTCAAAACCGCGTCGTAAAATTCAAAGTTTTCCATCTACGAGTTGGGACATTCTTGAAAATATAACCGAATTGCTCGAAGTTTTCAAAACCGCCACTGCTTTTTTATCCGGGGTTTATTACCCCACAAGTCCCTTGGCTCTTAAACAAATATTTCTAATGTGTAACAAATTAGCCGAACTTGAAAATAAAAATACTGTTTTTACGAGAATGATAAAACCGATGAAAGAAAAATTTGTTAAATATTTTAAAGAAATGCCTCCGGTTATAACTTGTGCCGCCGCATTAAACCCTACAATTAATGTTTACGGTGTTGAAACCTTGATTGATAAAATAACCTACGATTTGGATTTGAATGTCGAATATATTCATTTTTCAACCGTAACAAAAACTTATTTTAACAAATGTTTGCAAGATTTGTTTGATATTTATTTACATAAATATGGTACAACACAAACCCCACATGATACGATGGGCGCAGGCGCATCAAGTAGTAGCTCGAGGAATGTGAACTTAAATTTGTATAACGAAATGAGAAATGAATTTACTAAACGGGCTAGAGGGTCCACCCCGAGTAGCGAACTCGGAAGGTATACGGGAACAAACTTTTTATCATTTATGAGTCCGGATGTTTTTGAGGACTTTGATATTTTGGTTTGGTGGAAAGGAAACGAATCTACTTTTCCGGTCCTTTCCGCCACGGCCCGTGATTTACTAACCGTCCAAGCTTCCACGGTAGCTTCGGAATCCGTTTTTTCTCTTAGTGGCAGGGTTTTATCTATTCGAAGAACTAGACTCACTCCCGCGGCAATGGAAATGTGCATTTGCTTGAAAGACCATTTGGATGCGGTAGATAGGAGACAAGATAGGAGTTCGCTTGAAGACGAAATTGAAGTTGAAGAATTCATACACGAATCTGAGGTCAACCAAGGATTGGCGAGCCCACTTACAAATGAAGAACTCGTCGAAGATGATAGACTACGAGGATCCACTAGTAACTCCGAGAATGACGGCGAAAATTAAACAAAAAAACTCAAAAAAAAATATTATTCTTTTTGTCGAATTGTAATGTTTAATTTTGTAATGTTTTGTGATTTCCGAACTCCTACAATATGAATAAACGTTAAACTTTATGTTTTTATTTGTTAAATATTTATTTTTAAATTTTTTTTTTAATAAAACCGGTTTAAACCGGTTCACCAACCCGAACCGGTCCAGAACCGAACTGAACCGGTTCAACAGGTTCGAGATTTTATATATGATAAACCAGTTTAACCCGAACCGGTTTTAGTCAAAACCGGTTTAATAATTGCGTTGACCAAACCGGTTCGGGCCGGTTTGGAACCGGTTCGGTTCAAAAACCCGATTTGTGCACCTCTACTTTTACTCACATGTGAACAGTAGATGTTTGTGGTTGGTTTGGGAGGCCACGTCACGTGTCAACGTTTGATTGGGTTAATTTTTTTAGATTCCTACGTTTTTAGCATCTTTATTTATTTATTTTCCTCCATTGCAAACCAAGAATCTTGGCTGGTGGAGTTGGTTGATGCACACCATGTAAGATTCAACACCCTCCCTTCCAACTGGGTTTGATCCCTGGGTGTGATATACTTTTTTTTTAATTCGTTTTTTGTTTCTTTTCTTACGTTTTAACGTTTTGATTTAGTATACAATATTTGTCTGTCGTGTAGCGCGGATTTAAATTTCTAGTTCATTACATAAGTGAGAACTTACTTGGTTACCTTGAAATTGTGTATTCTGATAACTTATTTTTAAATTCTGTATGGTACACGAAATCTATACTATATAATAAATAAAGGTTTTTGCATGCCACATGTCGCCTTCATATTCATTCTCATCATTTTTTTCCCGCATCTCTCTCCTATTTAATGCACTTCTATCTTTTAATCTTTTAATATATATTTAAAGAAAAAAAATACTAATTATACTAATAAAACACATTTATTTTAAATTATCTTTTATCATAAGAAACTTTAAAATTTAATTATATAACTTTTATTTTCAATCAAATAGTAAATAAAAGTCAAATTATATTAAAAATTAGTAATTAACGTATTTTTAAAACCCAATTATATATTAATTTTTACATGTAAAATATATATATATATATATATATATATATTTAAAATTTTTATGTATTGATATATTTCATCTCGTGTGTAAACACGGGATCTAAACTAGTAGAGGTGATAATGCAAAGCTTTTATAGACCGTATTTTTTTGACTTATATTTAAGGTAAATTTTTTAGATTGTGGAAAGTTGATTTTGATTATTTGCTTAATAAAGGTAAGTTGTTAAGATTGTTTGAAAATTGTTAATTCAATTATCTACTTATAGTAAATTTGCGAGGGTTAATTTATTGATTTTGGTATAATTTAATATCAAACAGTTTGAATAGTTTTAGTCAAATAATGTTAAATATTTTTAGCAATTATCTTTGATAATCATTTGTTAGTTTGTGAGAGGTTTAAAATCTTACATTATAATTAATTTAACAATCAATTAATGTTAGAAAACGTATTTGGATCCATTCGCGTTAGATGTCCCGTGAAAAAAGTTTTTTGGATCCAAGACTTTAGGGGGGAAAAATCATTTTACATGCTCTAGAATTAGGACAAGTGTCACACCAAAAACTTATTTATTAAAGAGCATAGATTTATGATTTTCCGTTACGTAGCAAATCGGGAATAATTTGGTGCCCTCATCCTCACACAGAGTGTATAAATTATATTCAAAACAAAGTCATAAATCGTTATCAAAATTTCAACAAACAATCGAAAGTTGTTGTTTGTGAGTGCCCTGCCATCTAACAAAACCACGAGATTGACATCCATCTAGAGATATATGTGTGGTAGTAAGATTTTGTAAAGCGATAGAACAATTTATAGACAATCGTGCTGATAACGTGTTATATAAGTAGCTTGAAAGCCAACAATAGAAGAAAAATATATACAGAGAAAAAGATCTTTTATTCGTTAAGAAATATTTAAATATCATGACAAGTATATCTATAATAGAGTAGATATGTAAATTTGAATAGTTATATTTATAGCAACCATTTAAATATCATGATAAATATATCTACACTAGAGTCGATCTATATCGTTAATTAGGTTAAAATTTCGTGTATTACACGGGTTGAACAAATAAAATGTTATATATTTAGTAATAAAAATTTTATATTTTTAAAAACCCGTGTAATACACGGGTTGAATAAACCAGTATATTACATCGGTTGTACTATTTATAATTAAATAATAAGTATCCGTAACTAAATTTATATTAAAAATCTAAAAATAATTTTTTTAATATTATTATTCAATATGAGAAAGATGTGGGAAAAAAATGATACAAATGAACCAGAAAGTGACACGTGTCCATATAATTTTATTTATTAATATAAAGATTATTATTTGCTATTATTATTTAATATGAGAGGGAAAACAGAAAAAATAATATTTAATTGGAGAGAGAGGCGAGAAAATAAAGTTGAGAAGTAACCAGAGAGTGACACGTGTCCCCCATGGTTTTCCTTTATTATATAGTATATATTATATAAAAGAAGAGGATATATGTAATTTAAGTTTTAGATTAGTGAATAAATAAAATGTTATATATTTAGTAATGAAAAATTTATATTTTTAAAAACCCGTGTAATACATAGGTTGATAAACCGGTATATTACATCGGTTAAATAAAATATAATGCAATTAACAAACACACTCGTCAAAATATGTTTTTAAAAAATGTAACTTGTTGTGACAGTTAATAAGTGTGTTAAGCTAGTTTTTAAAATATTTTTTTTCAACTGAGTATTAAATTTTTAATTTAATTGATAAATGTTAGTTTATGTTAAGTTCATTTGATTGATGATATAATAACTATTTATAATTAAATAATAAGTATCCGTAATTAGATTTATATTAAAAATCTAAAAATAAATTCTTTTAATATCATTATTCAATATGAGAGAGAGTGACGGAAAAAAAATGATACAAATGAATCAGAAAGTGACATATGTTCATAGAATTTTATTTATTAATATAAAAATTATTATTTAATATTATTATTATTATTTAATAGGAGAGAGAAACAGAAAAATTAATATTTAATAGGAGAGAGGGGCGGTAAAATAAAGGTGAGGAGTAACAAGAGTTTGACACGTGTCCCTCATTGTTTTCCTTTATTATATAGTATAGATATAGATTTATATTTATAAGGCTGCCTCCAACGCTCCATTCTCGAGCCGCCCATCCAGCCAGGTGGCATCCATCGCCCAAGGATAACCATTGAGGGCTCATCACCCGTGAGCAGCCATCCGCCCCCATGGGCTGCTTGTGTTTGAAGATGTGTGGGCCCCACTATATTGTTTAACTAGCTTAGACCCCGTGTAATACATACGGGGTGAAAAATATCAATACATAAATTTCTTAAATTTTATTTATGTATTTTATAGGCGTAAAAATGTATTACTATACATATATTAAGGATAGAAAACAAAATTCAATATATGTAAAAAATAATATATAATTGGTTTTCGAAAATACGTCAATTACTATATAATGTAATTTGACTTTCATTACTATTTGATTGAAAATAAAAATTACATAATTAGGTTTCAAAGTTTTTATAATAAGGGATAATTTAAAATAAATGTGTTTTATTATTATAATTAGTAATTTATTAAAACATATGAGTGCATTTAATAAGAGAGAGAGACGGGAAAAAAATGATGAGATTGAATATGGTGGCGACACTTGGCATACAAAAACCTTTAAAACGAAGGTAAACATATTTTATGAGTTATATTTGCAAGCAAAGTCTTGTTACAAAAGCGGTTGAGAAGATGACCAATATATTAATGAGACCAAACTTGATTACACCAATGATCCCTCTAATAAGAGTTCTAATCCCTTTGCATATGAACATGTGTGGAGGGTTATTAAAGATTGTCCAAAGTTAGATAGTTATAGCAAAGTGCATGGCCATCAAGCCCCCAAAAGACAAAAATCAAATAGCACAGGGGAGTATACAGGCATCACGAATACTCCTGAATTTGAAATATTACTTGATGATGACGACGATGATATTCAAGCAGAACAGGAACACCCCAAGTCGTCCAATGGGGAGGGACAAGGCCAAATCAATGGGGATGGACAAGGCCAAAGCAAAGGGTAAGGCCATGTCTTCATCTGATTACGAGTCAAAGAAGTTAAGCCTCGTTGAAGAACTAGCCGAGACAAACCGTGTGAAGAAGCAGGCGATCGAGCAGTTCGATCAAAAAATTGATAAGTTCTACGAGTTGGAACAAAGGAAAATTATGGTAGAAGAAAAGAAAACACTTTTCATCGACACAAGCCATATGGATCCATACCAATGAGCAGAACATGAAACTTTGTGTAACGAGATCAGAGAGAAATATAACATGGCTCGACGTAATTAGTAGTTTCAATTTTTATTTTTAGTTTATTTGTTTTTTTAAATTATGTATTATTGTATTTTTAGTTTATTAACTTTGTATTCTCGTTTGATTTTATTGTTTTAGGTTGTTGTTTTTATTTAATTTAATGTAATTTTAATTTTTGTTTTATTATTTACTTATTTAATTATTTATTAATTAATTTAAGTTATTTAATAGTAATTTAAATAAATAAATAGAAAAAAAGATGATGTGAAAATAATGAGGTTGTTTGTGTGAAGGATAAGTATGGTAGTGAGTGTTGGGGTAAAATGAGTTTGTAGGAAGAATGAGAGAAAAGCTGATGTGACATTCTGACTAGTATTGTTTGTAGGATGGATGGGTGTTAGCGTTCCGGATAGTCTGATTCCCATCTTTATATACAAAGGTTATCTCCAAATTGCCCCTCCCGGCCTCCCTCCACTCTCTCGCCATTTTCACTTTGATTTCCCTCTCTTGTCTCTTTCTATCTCATGGAGAACCAGAAACGCCATGAACAACCATCAAACTCCGTGAGAAGAAGCTTGAAGAGGAAACTGGACGACGAATTCACCGTAGATAGAACGATCAAATCATCCGACGACGCCACTCAACAAGATCTAGCATCTGAAGTTCTTGCTCAGGTCCAAATCATCGTCTCCACTTTTTCACCGGCTGAAGCGGATCGTGCGCTAGTCAAACGTTCCGTCTACATCTTCTCGGAACTCGCCAAAAACGGTACGAATCTGCGATTAATTTGTTTCGTTATTTCAACTTCACGTTTCTCCGCGCACATCGACATAATTTCCTGATGCTCAGTTTTTATTTTCTAAAAGTAGGGGAGGATCAAATAAGAAGTATGTTTGCGCTAAGAACTCTAAGAAATGACCAAAACGCTTAGAAACGATATCAAACTAACTCCGATTGAGCTCATTTCAGCGGCGTTGGAACCTTCTCGTCGAACTCTATCATCTTAGCTTTTAGGGTTTAGCTTTTAAGGTTTAGATTTTACGTTTGAATTTTATGGTTTTAGCCTTATGGTTTAGCCTTAGGGTTTAGCTTTTAAGGTTTCGATTTTATGGTTTAGGTTTTTTTAGGGGGTGGGGTGGGGGGTTTAGGTTTTTGGGGGTGGGTGGTTTAGGTTTTTGGGGGGGGGGTGGGGTGGGGGGTTTAGGTTTTTGGGGGGTGGGGGTGGTGGTTTTAGGCTTTTTGGGGTGGGGTTGGAGGGGGGTTTAGGTTTTTGGGGGTGCGGGTGGAGGGGGGTTTAGGTTTTTTGGTCCGGATTAGAGTTCGATGAGACGGTTCCAACGCCACTGGAATGAGCTCAATCGGAGTTCATTTGACCCACTTCTTAGCGTTTCTTAGCGAAAAACCACTTCTTAGTGAAACCTTCCCCTCTAAAAGTATATGTTGTTGATTCATGTTTTATATTCGCTGAATTTAGTTATTTGTAGCATACTAACACCCATCTAGGCCCGTAAACGAACCGAACGAACACGAACACCTCGTTTATTTAATTTTAACCGAACACGAACACATAATCGAACACATTTTTTTGTTCATGTTCGCTCATTAAAAAAAAATGGAAATGTTCGTGTTCGTTCGTTAAAAAGCTAAACGAACACAAATGAACAAACATAAAAAAAACACAAACGAACATAAAATAACATTAATGAGCACACATGAACAAGTCTAATACTTAATAATTCATCCAAAAACACATGTAAAATAGTGATTCAAATGTACATGATTCATCAAAAAACAAATGAACACAAACAAACAAACATAAATGAGTGTTAGTAAACGAACATAAATGAACATATATTAACGAACATAAACGAACGTTCACGAACATAAATGAACGAATACGACATGTGTTCATGTTCGTTCGTTTAATTAAACGAACAAAAAAATTTGTTAGTGTTCGTTCGTTTAATTAAATGAACGAACATAAACGAACTTCCCGCCAAACGGTTCATGAACGTTCGGTTCATTTACAGGCCTACGTCCATAGCTTTTGCTTTGTTTGAATTATTGAACTTCGTTGATTTTGTTATAGCAGGTAAAAATCATATTTGGAATTGGATTATTGAACCTGGATGATTATGTCAATGAGGCGTCAAAAGTTTTTCAAGTCTTCTTTATTTGGCTGGAGTTTTGATATGATAATTTTATATGACTGCAGAGGATATTGTGAACTTAATTGTTGAATCCGGAGTCGTTCCAGCGCTTGTACGACATCTTCAAGCGCCACCGTCGAAAGAAATTGCAGTGCCAAGGCCTTATGAGCATGAGGTGGAGAAGGGAAGTGCTTATACCCTTGGAATTCTTGCTATAAAGGTACTTGTCTGGTACTGCTAGGCTTTATGTCACTGTGGCATTTCTGATATTAGTTGTGTTAAGCTGGACTAGTAGAAGATTATTCCCTTCAAAGTTATATAACATGGAATATTGTAGACTTCCACATTCAAACTTTCCTTTCATTTATGTAATTTGATAGCATGCTGTGCTCAGTTCTGTAAGTTTTCTAGCTAGGCATTGGTTTTTTGTTGAATCAATAGAGTTACCAGAAAACACTACTCAATCATTCAATTGCCTCTTCGTGCTACATTCATTTTATTTTTAGAATGCAGTACATTTGTGTATTGGGAGTATGAAGTTACTAAGTTAGCATCATAAGATTTTACACTAGCTTTATGGTTTCACAACATTAATATAGTTTCTTGAGGTCTTCTTCCAGCTTACCAGGCTGATAAAACAGTAGATGCCAAATATAGTATTAACTGCATGAGTTCATTTATCCGTCTAATATAGTGCCAAATATAGTGTTGATCTGCATCATCTTTGAAAAACTATATCCAGAGTTTGATATATTGTAATATCATTGTACACCATCACTGAAGTGACACTTTTGGTGATTCCTTTTGTTGACAGCCTGAGCATCAACAACTCATTGTTGATGCTGGAGCCCTACCCCACCTGGTTGCTCTACTTAAGCGGCACAGGGAGGCCCAGAACTCTCTAGCAGGAATGTTTTTTGAATGACATCTCAGGTTTGTGTGTTTGGGAATCTCGTCCACTCTTCCCCCAACATAAAGAAGGAAGTTCTTCTTGCTGGAGCGCTGCATCCTGTAATTGAATTGCTTAGGTAAGACATGCGCATATATGATTGTTACCAACACCCCTTAGTTTCTGTTTGCTACAGACTGTTGATTAAGTATTCTTATACTCCAGCCACATCAATAAATATCACCTCTAAAGTCTAAACTGGCTATAACTCGAATCAATGACATTATTTAGCAGGTTTGCCATTAATTGTTGAAATAATTCCAAGTTTCCAACTAATTATGGAATATAAGCTGCTTGATGTGCATTAGAATCTCTAGAGGGTTGTATTTAATTGCAACTCCTGTCATCACCTATATCTTTGATCTACGTTCAAGTAATAAATGAAAGTGGCTTATTAGCTGGTACCTTTATACTCATGATTTGACTTGCTGAATAGTTTTCATCTATCAGGATACCCATAACCAAGCTGGTATTGCACATGGTGGTGGCATACCTCTATTGTTGAAACTTCTTGATTCTAGGAATGGTTCCCTGCAACACAATGCTGCATTTGCACTATATGGTCTTGCTGATAATGAGGTAATGTGAAAGCTTATTAGTACAATAGTCCCATTACACACACACATTGTGTTGTACATGTAACTAGACTTTAAATATCTAATAAACAAAATAGCTGGTACCTTTTAGGTTGTTATATATGAATTTGGTTAATTTTATAGTTTGGCTTCTAATAGTATCATTAGTCATTACTGTATGGAGAAGAATGTGAATATTCTACCCTTTACTACAACAAATGCAAAATATTTTTTCTACCCAAAATTATGGTTGATTCTTTGTAATCTTGTTTATTACTCTCCGGGGCTTCTTAAACCCTCAAGTTTCTATTAACAGCTCAAGCTGTTCAGAGAGCCAAGCCAACGTGAATCTGCCTTATTGCTTGGACAGTTTGCTGCAGCTGATACAGATTGCAAGGTTGGTTGAAATACTATTTAATGTATCTTGTCCGTTTCTATATTTTTCTTTGGATGTTTATTATTTACCAGAACATGGAAATACTTTGTAGGTTCACATAGTACAAAGAGGTGCTGTTGGTCCACTAATTGAGATGTTGCAGTCTCCAGATGCTCAACTAAGGGAGATGTCAGCTTTTGCTCTAGGAAGGTTGGCACAGGTAGGCTATTGTTTAGTAATTCATTTATTTAAACTCTGATGTCTCAATATCATAGGTTGTTGCCTTAAGATATATAACATACTCTTATATTTAGGATTTTAGGGTTTGTTGAGGCTTTTCATGTGTTTTTGTTTTTTTCTCCTTTCCAAAAGTACATGTAATCTGAGCCAGATCTACCTGAACACACACACATGGATATCATGATATGTATTACCTGTTGATATGTACAGATAGGTTGTGGTCTGTGATCTATTGTCCTCTTGCGTAACCATGTAATATTCTCATTAACATTTAGGGACGCATGTTGTACATTTTCTTTGGTTGGTCTTTCTGGAAAATGATAATGTCTTATACTCATGATTCGACTTGCTGAATAGTTTTCATCTATCAGGATACCCATAACCAAGCTGGTATTGCACATGGTGGTGGCATACCTCTATTGTTGAAACTTCTTGATTCTAGGAATGGTTCCCTGCAACACAATGCTGCATTTGCACTATATGGTCTTGCTGATAATGAGGTAATGTGAAAGCTTATTAGTACAATAGTCCCATTACACACACACACACACACACACACACACACATATATATATATATATATATCTTTTATCTCTAATAAAAGAATACTTTTGGATGACACTTGTCATCATATGGTGTATCATCATCTATTTTTCCCTCCAAAACCACTAACATATTAAGTGTTACATATAAATACAATTAAGTAATTTTTATTACTTAATTCTATTTATATGTAATATTTAATATCAATCATTAGTAATCTTTTTTTTTTACAAATTTTAGTTGTACATGTAACTAAACTTTAAATATCTAATAAACAAAATAGCAAAAATAGATGACGGACCTAAAATTCAATCTAATTTATTTAAAATTATTTCTTATTATAAGATAAGTCAAGTGATTTATTTTTTTTACAAATTTTATGAAAGGAGAACAGCAGCAGATATTCGAGTATGTGGAGGAGGTCTTTTCCCTTTATTCATGTGGATGAAGGAGGTGAGTCAAGTGATTTATTTTTTTTCCTTTTATTTATTTATTTATTTATTTATTTATTTTTTCTTTAACTTGAGGATGTGGAGGAGTTTTTTTCCCTTTATTCATGTGGATGAAGGAGATGAGTCAAGTGATTTTTTTTTCCTTTTATTCATTTATTTATTTTTTCTTTATATATTTATTTATTTATAGTAGTTAACTTTTTTCTTTATTCATTTATTTTTCTAATTATTTTTCTAATAATTAATATAGTTTTTTTATTAATTTTATTTATTTTACTTATAGTTTTTATAAACAATTAATTAAAAAAAACTTTAGGATATTAGGGTTATGCCCCCAACACTTTAGGGTATTAGGGTTGAATTTGGGTAAAAGTGAGATGACACACCCTTATTGGTTATTTTTGTTAGGGTAGTTTTTTGATGAGGGTTGTGCCCCCTTCACCATAATCATAAAGGCTAGATATTTGAGGAATATGAGATTAATTAAAAGTTTTCTCATTAGTTATATATATTATTTATACATATATAATATGTAAATTTGTAATTTTCTATGCTTTTGAACCTAGTTTTTGGTGTTTCAAAAAACTCTTTATCCTTCATAAATTTAGATCGTTAAAAGCTTTCCTTAGAGCATCCGGTATGGGTTGAAAATTCTCGGCGTGATCCTAGGTGGACTGGAAACCACGGCGTGATTTTCTGGGTACACCGCCTCCTTGCCGCCGTGGAGCAGCGTGTGATTCTTTGGCGTGAGTTTTTTCACGGGAGATTTGCAATATTTGTAGCAGTTTAAATAAGTTTATAGCTGGTTATAGGAGCTTTGCAAGTTTACGAACTGATTTTTTGAAGGAATATGAGAGATGGACACACTTGATGAAATCTTGAAGGAATATGAAGAGGGAGAACAATGGAGTTCATTGGTTTAACAATGGAGGTCTCTGGATGATAGTGACAACTTGCAAATACAACTTTTAATTAAATATTATGTTTTATTTAAATGAATATAAATATTATGAGAGTTTAACTTCTTTATTATAATTAACGTAATGTATTTTTTTTAGTAATGTTTTTATTTTAATTAATGTATTTTTTTAATAAAGTATTATGTTTTATTTTATTTAAATGAAAATTAAAAAAAATAATATTTAGTTATCACACCACCACAATCACACGGGTATACCCCTTGCCAAGTGATGGATGGTGTAATAATGAGGATAGTGACGTGTACTTTATTATCACATCACACTTCAATCACATTGATATACCTCATACTTTTATACAATTTAATATGTGGTTTTAATGAACATTTGGTAACTATAACTTGCCAATATATTTAGATGAAAACGTTTTATATATGTACATGGCATTCAAAGGTCACTGTAAACCACAAAATTGGACCGGGAGGACTTATAGAGGAGAGCACCTCAAAGCCAAATCAACAATGAGGAAAGCAAATCAGAAACCCATAGGCCTGCACTTGCAAGCTCATCTTAAAAACGGTTACAACACTTGGCATGCCCTCATAAGAGGGATGCATGTCCACCAATTAGAATGAAAGGCTATTTTGCATTACTCCATGATGGGTCCCACTGGTCCCCACACTTTTTTGGTGAGATAATCAGAATCCACTTGGTATAAAGGTAGAATTCCATCACCCAAAAAGGTATGCTGAATTTATCTCCCTCTTTTCATTATCGCTATTCAATCCACTCCTCTCTGAGAAACTCAATCTCACGTCGGAGGGTCGAAACAGGGATTATCCCCTCCCTATGACACCCTAACGCGTTGCTACCGTGCAGGTTACCCTTTGGAGAAGACAAATACACCTTCATAGGCTATTCATTGGAGTCCTTGTAATCTAGTTGCCGGTGGAAAGCCGGTGCTTGGATTTACGAAGTTCAAATAAATTAGAACTAGAACCATAGAGAACCGGTTAAAGATAATCGACCTTGATCTTGATACAGAGAGCAACATATACGGAACAGGTTCCAGCCGAGCAAACATTAACTTGGGCACAAGCCGATCCAACACGACTTGATTTTTCCAACCAGGGTATTTTAGAAAAATTTAGTGAAAATATGGTTTTTTTTTATTAGTTTTGGACACAAAAAAATATATGTAATTGTGACTAATATAGTTGTTATTTTATGGATTTGTGTTCTATTATGTGAGAATTTCGCAATGAATCAAATCGTGTCCAAAACGAAGCTAAGATGAATGGGATATCGATGATCAAATTTGAGTGGTTGGAATGAATAATGTGAAACTTTGGTAATTGTAGTAGGAAATTGTTACAATTTCTTGATTAATTTGTTATAAAGTAATACACATAAATCTTTTTATGAATCATTATGAAGGTTTTGATTACGGCTCATAATTTTATTTAAATTGACATTAGCATGTCATGAATCAAATAAATGCTTTGTTTGACTCATAAAATTGTCATAGTTGTGTTTAAATAAAAAAATTAAATATGAAGTTTTGGTACAAGTATAAAATAAACCTTATGGTTCATTTTTTTTCCAAAAGATGAAAGAGAGAAAAACTAGATAAACTAGTTCTATAGAATTTAGAGAGAGGCACTATCTAATTCTTCCATCATCACCAAATTCATCATTTTTCCATTTTCACAAAACAGAAACACATTGACTCGGTGCAACCTCGGGCGCAAGAGCCATCTCGGCATTACATACTCATGAGTTCCCTTAGGATAGACTCGAAATTTATTTTAAGGGACCTGTGTTGAACACGAATCCTCAGTCACAACCGTCAAAAGATTTGTTTGTTCATTATTGTAGTTAAGGAGAAAGTTGAAGACCCGTGTCAAGAATAGTGAAAGAAGCTTTTTGAAACACTCCGATTCGAATCAAGTTAGTTATATAATTTGTATTTTATATTCCTTTGTATTCGTTTTTGTACTCGTGTATTTCCTACTATAACGAGAATATCATTATTAATATTTTAATAAAAAACATGACCCAATTACCTACTATCTTAAAACAAAATTTCGTTATAGTTATAAATGATGATAAAATAATATTAAATCGTTAAATATAACTCACAAAATATAGTTTATTAAACATAGTGAAAGGACCAGAGATAGGTTCAAGGAACATTATTACATGAAAGTTTGCATGAATGTCTTTTTAATTTTTAAGTATGAATCTTAAAACCTTGTATCTAAAGGATACCTTTTGTTTCAAATAATAAGTTAACAACAATATCAAACTATATAAATCTCGAAATTCTTCAAACAATTCATCACTCTTGATACAAACAATAAAATGAAAAAATTCACTTAATGTAAATATGAATCTTAAAATCTTGTATCTAAAATCTACCTTAGTTTCAATACAATCAACAACATGCACTAAAAACAGTTCCTAAAGGGTTTACAAACCTAAATTCAACAGCGCTATATGATATGTATCTTGGTTGTGGCATAAGAACTCGAGTCATCGTTGCCGGACTGGGTTTCTTTGAGCCCACACGGGCCTCGAGTCGCGCTTGGCGGTCTTTCTATTTGAAGCTCACATGAAACTTGTTTTTCTAGTTCAGAACAGTACCTTCCAAATATACAAAGGCTTATATGGAGTCTAAAGTCCAGGCCAAATAGGAATTTCATCTCCAGTCTGTTTAATTCCACTGTTACGCCTCCTACTTTTGCGTAATACGCGTTGTTGTAGAATCTGCATATAAATAAAACTACTTGCATAAGAGCTAAAAGAACCATCGGGTTGTATTTTCTGTATTTCCGCTTGTTTTCTAGAGGAAAGGGAACCCGGTGTTAGAATCAAGGGTCGCAATTTCCAACACGACACAGAAATAATCAGGTTTTGGGTTGTCGTATCTAACCCATTTCGTAAATAGGTTGTGTTCAGGTTGACCTGTATAATCCGTATAATCAAATAGGTCGACCCGTCAACCTATTTAATTAAACAAATCGACCCGCCAACGGCCAACCTGTTTAATTAAACATGTCACTCACCAACCTGATTAACACATTTACAACTTGATTACCCATCAACCCGTTTGACACGTTTAGATAAATGGGATAAACATATCGTGTTCGGGTAGTGTGCGGATTAGGGTTGATGTTTTTGACACGAATAAAAATATGGGTCGTGTTCGGGTTGAACAATTCAACCCGTCAATCCGACACGACTGACGCTCTTAATTAGGATCAGACAAGTGACTTGACGCGCTTCTATTGTTTGAAGTATTAATAATAGAGAAAACAACAGCTCGAGTGGTTGGCAAATTCTGATCATCTGAGGAATTGATAAATAAAATGACCCAAAAGGACAATTTCATATATATTTTTTTTAACAGCAATTCCTAGATTTTCTAGGATAAATCATAGTTGTCAATAGCGAATAGCGGTAAATAGCGACAAGCAACCTATACGCTACGTAGCGAATAGCGGTAAATATCGGGCGCTATTTCACGTTTAGCGATACACTGCTAGAAATTTTTAGAAATATTTTATATTCAAATATTGTAGGATTTGTAGCAATTATAATCAATAACCATCTAAATCTTCATATATTAGGGTTATTAGCAACCCTATTTATATTAATCAAGTAAAAAACTGGTTAAAAACATAAAAAAAATTAAAAAAAGGGAATATTCGCTATTTGGTCGCTATGTCGTCGCTATTTGGAAATAGCGGAAGTCTGTCGATTTGCTATGTAGCGCGCGTATTGACAACTATGGGATAAATATACCGTAACCTGTGCTTTGCAAGATTTGAACCCCCAACATTTTGGCTGTGGGGGTACACCATTTAACCACTAGAATATCCCCTTAGGGACAATTTCATATATACCCCTTAAAACTTGTATAATATCATATTCACCCAACTAAAAAAACTAATATCAAATATACCCATTAAAAACATTAAAATATTTCATATTTAGCCCTTTTATTAAAACAATTTATAGTATGACCATTATACCCGTTTGTTTCTGCTTACACTTTAAACTCTCATATCCCATGGAAGCATTAAAGGAAGGGTATAAATGTCATAAACTTGAAAATGGGTACATTTGATATAATGATTTTTGTCGGATAAATATGATATTATACCAAGTTTTGAGAGGGGATATAAGAAACTATCCCTAAAAGATATGATAACATATTTTTTAAAGGCTGTAACAAAATAATATAAAAAAAATTATTCTTCATAAATTTTTTGTTAACATTTATAGTCAATAATCACAACAATAATCTCAATTATAATAGAGTTATAGAGATGAGAAAGGTAGGATAAAATAGCAGGGGTGAATAAGTTGTCCAAACACAAACTGATTATTACTACTTGAAGTCACAAAAATCAGATAATCAGTTTAGTAACAGACATCAAAAGCACAATCCAAATGATTTATTTGGATGTCCTGAAAATTTGAAGTTGGAAAAATCATATTTTTTTGCAGTGTTATACCAATCTGATTTTGATTTTAATTTTTTTATAGCTAAAATAACTTGATTTAAAAAAAATAAAATTTGTGGTCTTTAAAATATATTTTAAAGTTCTGCAAAAAAGTTTAGTTTTTAAAAGTGGTGTAACAGATGTTTGTAACCTCAGGTTCTTCTGAACACAATTTGAATGAATTATTCTTTTCTTTTTTTCAAATTTTAATTTAACATAAATTTTATTTTTAATATAAACTGTATATTTTCATATTAAACATTACATGTTATTAGAGAAAAAGAAAATTATATGTTAAATGAATTTAGAAAAAGAAAAAGTACAAAAAATATCATGCGAATCGTGCGGAGAAGATTCGGGGGTTCTGGGTTACACCATTTCTTAAAACCAAATTTTTTTGCCTACTTCTAAAATATATTTTAAAAACTACTACACTTTAAAAAACCTTCAAAATAAATTAGATCATCAGAACAACTTCAATTAATTTACTAGAGCTAATGTTTCTATTTGAACCTTAGATGATATAATAAACACTTTATAAATGAATATCTAAACACCACTAAATGAAACTATATATGTATGAAAAGAATTTATAAGGAGAAAACACTTACGCGTCATCAATGAACTTGGCAGCAAGCATTATACTGGTGATGAGAAGGCGATGAACACTAAGAGAAGTCAAATTAACATTACCACACTGAATAAACCGATCCATGTACTCCTGTGCAACAACAAAACAAGAGAGGCAGCAATGCGCGTACTTGAATATTCTATCAATGTACTCTTTAATGGTTAGTGTAGGTGCCCTTGAACCATGAAAAACTGTAATGACATCTTTAGTTTTTGTCCTCTGGAGTAACGCCTCATTCATTTGGACAGCCTTTTCAAGGATTGAAGAAAGAAGTGATAGAACTTTAGGATTTCCATGGTTTTGCTTGAATGTTTGTTTGAGTCCTAGATTACAATATGTTTTTGAGCAAGTGGTGTCGGTTTCAATCCCTAAAGATTCCATACCAAAGCAAATCTGTATAAAATGAAGGAAAAGATGGTTACGGTTGGGATTTGGAGCCTGAATTGGTTGTACACCAAACATAACTTCGCATATCTAACTTCATTGAGCAAAAAAAGTAGGTTTAGATCACAAATTTAAGGGAATATTACCTAATAGTAACCAAGTTTCTTCAATGTCTGTTAAAGTCACTCAAACTTTTTTTGTATGGAAAAAATCACTCAATTTTCATTATGTGTTCCAATGTTGTGAAAGTTTTTTTATAAATGCTAATTTTTTTTTAAAATTAAGTGAGCTAAATGGAAGATGTATGACACGTGGTTACTATTTAGTGATTATATTTTAAAAGTTTAACCTGAAATAGAAGGTAATCATGAAGGAAAAAAAATCACTAAATAATAACAAAGTTTTATAATTTTTTCATTTAAGTCGACTTGAAATAAATAATCACTAATTAGTAACAAAAATTCATATATGTTGCGTTTAAGTATCTTAATTAAATTTTTTTAACATTTATAAACATTAAACAATGTTGACAACATTGGAACACATAATAAAAGTTGAGTGGTGTTTTCCACATAAGAAAAGTTTGAGCGACTTTAGTTGAATAGTGAAGAAACTTGGTTAACATTGATGATTTTATCCCATAATTTAGAGGGTGTTTGAGAGTGTGGTGAGAAAGTGCTTATTGACTTACTGGTTTTTTTCAAAAAGTTGACAAGTAAAAAAAATTAGCACTTTTTTTTAAAAAGCCAATAAGTCAATAAGCCATTATCAAAAGCCAAGAAATCCTGGCTTTTGGAAATGACTTATTGACTTATTAGCTTTTCAAAAAGCCAATAAGCAATAAGTCATTTCCAAAAGCACATCCAAACACCCACTTAATAAATATAAGCAAAAAAAGCAGGTTTATATCGACAAAACTATTATTAGCCAAAAGATCACCATCATGATGAATGCAATAACAAACAACAAACCGTTAACATGTTTGACGGGTTAAATTAAACTAGTAGCACCAAACTACAAAAGTACCAATCAAGACAAACGAACTAAGTAACGAATTGAACTAGTCTGAATTGACTTTCTATATATATGGCTTTCTCCAACTATAAACGAGACTCCCTTAATCCGAGAGCATACTAACAAAACAAAATCCAAAGTCTATGTTCACATAAAGACACCAAAAAGACAAGGTTTACAGCAATAGGCATCAACTTATCACCTGTGTTTTAAATTATTAGAAGCAACATCAATATAACATTTTCTCCTCAAAATAAAAAAAATTGAAACCAATTTGTAAGCTTTGTAAACTTTCTGGCTTCACAGGTGACAAGGGCAGCAATACACATCAATTTAACACTTGTGTTTTAAATTATTAGAAGCAACAGCAATATAACATTTTTCTCCTAAAAAAAAATTAAAAAAAATATCACCAATTTGTAAGCTTTGTAAATTTTCTGGCTCCACATGTGACAAGGGCAACATTTCTTGTATAAATGCTATATCTACATGACTACACCCTCAATACTACAAGGAGATCAAAATCAAATGCAAATAAAAAGATACTGAATTCAATTGTTTGGTTTTAAAAATAGAGTAAAAATCAAAAGAAATAAACACTAAATAATTCATTTTATTTTTGCCTTCACTGATATTTAACCCCCAAAGTAAATAAACAAATAAAAGAACAAAAAAGACTGAGATCTGACCAAGAAACCAGTTTTTAAGCTATTAAATCATTTCCAATGGAAGAAAGATTGAAGATCCATTGAGAACTACCTCCTAACCTAACAAACCCAATAACAAAATCCCAACTTTAAAACAAACCCTTTTGTAAATTTCTAATTTAAGTTATAAAAAAATTGGCTGAAAACCCATTTAGGCATTTCAACAAACACATGGTGGGCAGACAGAACATACAGATGAGGGGTTTGTATCTTCCATGGCGGCAAACTCAACAATCTTCTACATGAACAACAAGTGGGCTGGAAATTATTCCTTTTTTCAGAGATTGATGTGAAGGATTAACAGCCGTTAAGAAGCTCCATCGCTATCTAGATAATGATTATTGATGTCACGATCAATGTTTTTTTAGGTTACTAATTACTTCACGTTAAATTTTGGTAACTTCTTTTTTAATTGATCTTTTTGGGTATAGATGGAAAGTTATATTGGAACCTAGCTAATAAGGGTCGGTGGTTTATATGGATATAATAACAAATATTAAACTTACAAGTATTCAAGCACCAAGTACAAGTGGTTTATAACACATTCTTGCGGTATGGTATTAAAGTTACATTTTTCGCTCCTCAAATTGTGTTGTCTAGTGTAGCTTTACCTATCATTTATATCTTATACTTATTAATTTGTTTTCTTTGGCTCACTCATAAATTTTTGTTTTATTTTTTTTATAACTTTTAAAATTTGATGTTTTATAAAGTTTTGAATATATCGTTTAGTGCACTTATTTTTATTTAGGTTTCAGTGTACAACTCATCAAATCATAAACGTACAAGTCGTCAAATCTAATTTAAGGTTTCAATTTTTTATGATTTCTTTTTGTTTTCCTCTTACAAATTTTAAAGTATGATGTTTTATAAAATTCGTTTTCGCAATTGCGATGTTCTTATTTTTATCAACGTTTCGACGTGGATTTTTTGACGGATTTGTTTTTTTCGTTGCGACGTGCTTATTTTTATTAAAGTTTCGACGTGAATTTTTTTTGCGATTTCGTTTTTATATAAAGTTCCTAATATTATCAACATCTTCTTCATAACACACATGTTTGCGAAGGTTTCATTTTTTTATAAAGTTTTAAATTTATCAACACTCATGTTGTTGCGTAGTGATTATCATTATCAACGTTTAAACATTTCGTTTTTCTATATAAGGTTTTGAATATTATCAACACACTCGCTAACTTTCGAAGCCGTTAATCTTTTTCACGGTTTAGCGCCCCTCAATGTGCGCGGGTTTAGTACCTAGTTTTGTAACAAAATCAAGTTAACATGAACAATTTACGATTGATAGTTACAATGATGCAACACCCTAGTTTGAAATGGACCAATAAAATTTAAAAACGTTGCAGTGGAAATTGTGTCCCCAACTTTTTTCGTTTTAAAACGACATGATACCTAGATTATAAAACACAAACCGATACTTAAATCATATACATGGTAGTTACTATGTGATTAAAACTTCTACTAAATAACAACATTCAAACATCTAGGCCTAACCAAATTACACAAGGGTGGTTTTAATCGTTGAATGACTCACACGTACAATCCATCACAAAAACTTGATTCCCACCATCCAACTTGATTTGTCGACCCGAACCTGAAGACATACACCAAATTTACGCCCACCTGGCGTAAAAGTGTCTATATACAGTTTATTTGGCCGTAAAACTTCCCGACCCAATGTAATTTACGCCCAGTGGAGTAAATTATGCAACCTACAACACTTCTAAGGTAGTTTTGACTATTAACTTGTCACTTCAATCCCATATGACTTGTACATACCTTTATACATCAAATTTGCAAGATAAGGGAGGTTGTAACATGTTATAGCTACACCATAAACAAATTTATTATCTCTCATGTCATAAGAACTTATATTATGCAAGTATTTAAATAAACATAGACCTTTGGTTTCTCAAACAATCAATTAAATTTGAATCGCAACTTACCTCATCCTCGACAATACTTCAAAACAAGTATGAACATTCTTCACATGAGTTACTGAAGATACACTAGTTGAACGACGGTTCTAACTAAATGATCCACAGGGTAATTGGGTTGGTGAAACGGGAATGGGCATCGAACTGAGACACCGGTCCTGCAAAATGAACGATGCCGTTAGTCTCGTTACAGGGGTTTTCCCTGTAACCACCCTCCGGCGTGAGAGTAAGTATAAGTATTTTCTTGGAGAAAATATGTAATGAGAGTGAGAGCTTAGGATTCCCCATCCTTTTACCTGAGGGCTGGCCTGTATTTATAGCCGGAGAAGGATGATGACCTGGCGGGTATGTGATTGGAGGAACGTCGCCATCAGGAATATCCTTGTGGTCCCCCAGGTGACAACCGTTAGTTGTGTTGGGTTTGTCTTATTCGGTGGGACCACTTGTGTGCATGAGAATGTTTCCCTACTTCTGACATTCCTGGAATGGCAGCGTGGTCCCCCTTACCATACGCCAGGAGCCTTTGTCTTGATGCGAGGTACTACTGGTTTGTCCATATATGGTGTTGAAGCCTTGTAGGGGAAGTTTTCATCCTGGGCGCGGACTTCTAGCGCGCGCCATGGGGTTCCGCGGGGACCCTACGTCATCAAGTCCCCCCAGTTCATAGTGATGCGTGTCTTGGCTTAGCGCGTTGCTTTGGACTTGTGCGCGGATATGGGCTTTTTGATTCGCAGGGAATCTTTTCCCTCAGGTGCGCGTGACGGTTTTTGGTGATTGATTTGACGGTTGACTTTTCCTGATGGTGCCCGAGTCAGCCCTGATGAGTGATTTTTAGACTTTTGCGGGCGTCACCGCATTTTTCTCTGACCTCTGCCGTTTGCAGGCCCATGGGCCCCGCATGTTTGCACATCTTTTGAGGATCGCGGGCTTTTCATTAAATGCGAAGCCTATAAAAGGGATTAGGGTTTCTTTGCCGTGCACATCTTTCCGACTTCTCCCTTTGTTCTTTTTCTTTCCTTGATTCTTCTTCGTCTTTCTCCTTCCTGTGATCATGGCTTCTAAGTCCATAGGCAAAATTAAAAACATGGGTGAGGCGTCTGTTATCGAGACGACTTCCATTAAATGGAGTCGGGATGAGTTTGACAAGCTTTGTGACATGCTCTCTTTTGACCAGGAATGGGGGTTGGAGTATCCCTTGTCTGGGATGACGGAGGCCGATCCTTCTAAGGGGAAGATCTCGTTATATGCTGCCTTTTTTATCCATTGCATTCTCTGTCTTCCTATAAATCAGTTTATTACGCAGTTACTAACCTTTTATCAAGTTCATATTTCCCAGATGCATCCGATGGGAATATGCAGGGCTACCCATTTTGAGTTTAGTTTCCGGGCTTTAGGAGTAGAGCCTACATGTGGTCATTTTAATGTTTTTTATAAAATGGTTCCTCGTGACAGTTGGTATTCCTTTGTTGGGCGCGGGGGTAAGGGAAGAGCCATATTACCAAGGCCCCCTCTAGCTTTCATGATTGGAAAGAGATGTTCTTTTATGTGAAACGAGTGGTCATTCCGCTGGTGATGAACGTTCGTTCCACCACTGATTCGTTCGTTGAGCCTGCGCTTGAGGCGTTTGAGGGTCAAGATTGGTATGTCGCACTGATCGCTAATCCCGCTGAGATCAAGACCCTGCGCGAGAGCGTCCTTATGAATGTAGGAATGAGTCGGGTTTAGAAATTTCCTGACAGGGTTACACATTATGCCCTTGATGATAGAGGTATTTGGGCGCCTTGTCCTATGTTTTGGTCATTCTTCTTTTGTTTTTTATTGTAACTTTTCCTCTTTTTTGTTTTAGTAATGGACAACATTTATGGGATCCTTTTTAATCAGCCCGACGGGCGGATGGAGTAGACCGAGTTGGCTCTCTGCGAGCCTTCTATTTTGGATAGGTGGAAACATAACTTTTTCCACCTGCGGAGCATGGACAGTGATTCCTCTCATCCAGATACCTCAGGTTTGGTTTCTGTTATTAATCCTAGGCCTCTAAATTCTATTTCTTTCACTGGGGAGACTTTTGTGATTCTTTCTAGTGATGGGTCCTCAGGCTCTTTTGATGATAAACCTTTGGTCCTTCGGCGTGTACGCCGCGCAGGTCAAGGTGGTCCTGTTGGTGAGAGTTCCCCTAAGGGTGATGTGGGTAATGAGGGCGGCGGTTCCGCCAAGCGCAAGAAGTTGGTCCTGAAGCATAAGTCCCCAACCTCCGAGGATAAATTGACGTGCTCTCCTCGCGCCAAGAAACCCAAACGGTCTTACTATTTGAAAAAGGCTAAGGAAGCTGCACTTGGTAAGCTTTATTCTTCTATGTCGCGTATTTGCCTTATCTTTTCTTTGCTGGTTTCTTATTTATGGTTCTTTCTTTTCAGCGGGTTTGGCGCGACGACATCTGTTGTAGATTTGTCTACCTCTCCCCCGCGCGCGGATGAGTCTGTTCATTCCAAGCCTGTGGATGTTCAGGAGCCGGAGGCTACGTCTGTTCACCAAGTTGAGCCTGCTAAGGTTATCTCCTCACCTGTTAACACGTCGGTTGTTGTGGAGGGAGATCAGGGGTCTAAGGCTACCGTGGCAGACCCTGCTAAGGTTGTTTCTTCACCTGATCCTCCACCGGTCTCGCATGTCCATGCCCCTAATTGGGGGGTAATGCAGAGTTCCCGTTTGGAGGGGGCTTCTGTTTGCCGCAGTTTTCTGTTACAAGGACCACCTTCTGCTGATCGATTGTTTCAGAGGCATCGTCCCCGCTCCCAGTTAAGGGATCAAGTGGTGACCAATGTGGTGGGGGCGTCGTCTTCTGTTTCTGAAATGGTGCGTGATTGGGAGGTCTTGTGTAGTGAGAAATGGGAGTTTGAGCTTTCCAAGCACGAGTTTGAGCGGATGAAGTAAGAGGTAGAGAGTAATCGCGCTGGGGCGGAGCGCATGAAGAAACTCGAGTGGGTCTGTCTGTGGCTCGCGAGGAGGTTGTGCGCGCACGGGAGCTTCACAAGAAAGCCGCCTCTGATTGGAAGGTGGCTTGTGACCAAGCTAATTTAAAGATTGCCAAGCCCGTAGATTCTGGTAAGCTGGCCACTGCGCGTGTGCACACTTTAGAGGCTGAAAACAAAGGTCTTCTAGAAAGGTTGGCTCTGAGGGATACTGAGAATATTTCTCGTGATGATGAGATCACCCATCTGCGCACCCAGTTGAAGGAGTTGACCGATGCTAAGGATAATGAGGCTGCGCATCTTGTAGTTTTGGAAAGTGAGGTGCAAGGGTTGCGCGCAGACAAGCGATGGTTGATATCTGAGTGTATCCCTCATGTTGTGTACTTGGTAAAGGTTCCCCGGAATTTCAGCTTGTTTATTCGCAACTCCTAACTGCTAATAAATTCCTTGGTAGGCAACAGGGTTTTGATAAAGGTTACCAGTTTGTCGAGGAAGGATTTCCTAATACTTCTTTTGAGTTATATGATGTCAACTGACAGGAGGGCTTGGATGAAAAGATTGCCGAGTTTAATAATTTGTCCTTTGGCATTTTGAAGACTGTGACCGACAGCGCCGATCATCCGGGCCTGAGTGGATTTAAAGTTATACTTGCTGGGGAGGAAGAGGAAGCTGGTCCTCCAAACATGAGGAGGAGATGGTCGATTATGACGATAGTGATGATGAACAACTTGTAGGTGGAGCTGATGGTGGTGATGGAGATGCGAAGGCTTAGTTTCCGGCCTGTGTGCCGCGTATGGCCTTTTTGTGCCTTGTAATATATCAACTTTCAATATTTGGACATGTTTTTGTTGCTTTTTGAACGTTTGTACTTGCTTTCTTTTGTTTGGATATGAATTGTTTCCCTGCTAGATTTTTTTTAGCTGTCACTTGATCGTATTGTCGTGGTTTGCGCCTCGTGATCTTTGTTTTGTCTTGTGCTGTGATTGTGAGCTTCTTATATCTGATGGCGGACCTTAGGGTTGTCGTAGCCTGTTTAGTGATGGCTGGCCAACCCTAGGCTTTTAACTATTGCCCGCTCGCAGATGTCAAGCCATCCTTGTGTCTTAGGGCCTTTTAATTATTGCCTGCGCGAAGGTGGCCAGCCATCCTTGCGTCTTAGGGTTTTTTAATTATTGCCTGCGCGAGGATGACAAGCCATCTTTGCGTCTTATGGTTTCTGAATTATTACCTGCGCGAGGATGGTAAGCCATCTTTGCGTCTTAAGGTTTTTGAATTATTGCCCACGTGAGGATGGAAAGCTATCCTTGCGTCTTAAGGTCTTACTTATTGCCTGTGCGAGGAAGGCAAGCCATCCTTGCGTCTTAAGGTCTTTGAATTATTGTCTGCGCGAGGATGGCAGGCCATCCTTGCATCTTAAGGTCTTTGAATTATTGCCTGCGCGATGATGGCAAGCCATCCTTGCGTCTTAAGGTCTTTGAATTATTGTCTGCGCGAGGATGTCAAGCCATCCTTGCGTCTTAGGGTTTTTGAATTATTGCCTACGCGAGGATGGCAAGCCATCCTTGCGTCTTAAGGTCTTTGAATTATTGCCTGCGCGAGGATGGCAAGCCATCCTTGCGTCTTAGGGTTTTTGGGTTATTGCCTGGCTATTTTCTGACAAGGCATTTCTCATTGATATAAATAAATGGCCATAGGCCTTGATTTTATAATTGAGGGTTGAAGATTACATATAACATTTTCTAAACTGTGCTACATTCCAAGACCTCGGGATAGGTGTTTCGTCCAATTTCTTTTACTCGTACGCTGTCACATCCCCAAATTCCACTAACAGAGTTTTACCATTTGGTGCGTGACAAACCAGGATCTCAGTCATTAGTTACATCAAACGACACTATATGGGACATAAATGTAATATCATAAAAGTTCAGAGTTAATGTGGAAGCGTTTAAATAAGAAAATAAATGCGCAAAACAAGCGCTCCCAAGTTTAGTTTAATAAAACAAGTAAATTGTTTTGAATGTTTGCATGAGGATGAAATGATAGTAGGACTCCATGCATGTCCTTAGTGTGCAACCTGTGCCATAGCGACCTGAGAAACATGTAAGAAAAAGTGTCAACACAAGGTTGGTGAGTTCACAGGTTTACAAGTAGATAAACTTTTTGAGTGTTTGCAGGATCCACATACGTAAGTCACACCTATTGCTAGCTAGACAATGTACAAGTTACTCTAAGCGTTCGCAACCAAAGCTGTCTGTTTGTGTTTGGGTGCCTTCCGCCATTGCTAACATCAACAATGGCAAGTGTTTAGGACAATTTACACCCGTTCGACCTCCAATCAAGTTAGCGCGACTAACCCGGTTGGGGTTTGTCAAACCCAGTAGTACTACTCAAATTTCCTCGCTATACACCATATATTAACGGTCCAAGTGTGTAAGGACTTTGCATGTTATGTTTGCACTTAGGTAAACAAGTGGTAGTGAAATACTATGTGATCCTCGTGTAGGGCCTTCTGGGAAGGGGCCAACGATATCAGTTGCCCATTTCTGAAAGGGCTATGCTGTGGAGACCGGGAGTAGGTAATTTTATGGACGTATGGTGCGCGGAGCGTGGCGTTGGCACGCCTGGCATTTGCGTAACTCCTTGACAGCGTCCATGTGCATGCCGGGCCGGTAGTAACCAACATTCATGATCTTTGCCACTATCATTTGTGGTCCCGCATGCATACTACAGATACCTTCGTGGATTTCCCTTATCAGATAACAAGTTAAGTCACACAATTATAATAAGAAATCCAACTAACGGTCACACTACAACTCTATTAACCCAAACATAATCACTACAAAAAATATTGAATTATCATTACAATTCTATTCGCAATCAATCTTATGATCTTTCATTTAGCATTTTAAGAAAGAATACAGTTTAAAACAAATATTGTTTCCACCCAACCTTGTGACTTCTTTGACTATCATATAATCTTATCAATACCCATTAAGACTTCAATGTTCTATACACACATAGTTATCCATTTAGGACTACCACTTTTACACACAAATAATATCTATTAATAAGATAGTTTTCGTCATACATGCTACTCCATATTACATTCATCAAATCAGTGTATATCTATTAATAAGATAGTTTTCGTCATACATGCTACTCCATATTACATTCATCAAATCAGTGTTGCAACTTAAGTTATATTGCATACTTCCACTCATCTCCTATAGGTATTCAACATAATCAACTAAAATTTTCAAGTCAACATAGCCCATAGGCTTTAATCAAATTCAATGGTAATACTGCACAATAACCAAATTAGTTGTTCACATTACGTGTTCTATATATGTCTTATATTATCATTACACCTTCCTTAGCACGTAGTGGTCCGCTACCGGTTACTTTTTCACATTTTTATTTTTTAATCCTCGAGGTTTGGTAAACTTGTTGTTCTAGACCTTCTATTTTCATTTTTATGAGATTTTGGGATTATACAAATCTACCCCCTTAAGTTAGGTTTCATCCTCAAAATATGTTACCCTCAAATAAGAAAAGATAGGATTTTATCATCTCTTCTTCTGTTTCCCATGTGGCCTCAGATCTCCTTCGATGTTGCCACTTAACCTTCACTTGTTTGATAACTCTGTTTCGCAAACGTTTCTCCTTTCTATCAAGTATAGCCACAAGCTTCTTGATGTAATTCAATCTTTCCTCTATCTCTATGCCGTTCAGTGGTACATGAGAGGTTTCATCTACTAGGCATTTGCATAAGTGCGATACATGGAATGTAGGGTGATATCCGGTTAATTATTATGGCAATTCTAGTTTGTATGCAAATTTCCCTGCACGCGCCATTAATTGGAATGATCCGATAAATCTTGGACTTAATTTACATCTTTTCCTGAATCTTATGATAATTTACCGCTTTTCCTGAATCTTATGATACCTTTTCACGGGGATACCTTTAACAAGATACAATCTCTAACTTGGATTTATATCGGTTTACCCCTCTAATCGACGTATGATTTTTGCTTGTCATGGGTAGCTTTCATACGAGTCTTAATCAATTCAAATTTTTTAGCCGTAGCTTAAACAATTTCTTTACTTCCTAGTTCCTTTTGTCCAACCTCTCCCCAACATATTGGAGTTATACATCTCCTTCCATATAACATCTCGTATGGTGGCATACCAATACTTGTATGGTAGCTATTATTATGCGAGAATTCTACCAAAAGTAGATGATTATCCCAATTTCAACCAAAATCAATAATACAAGCACGCATCATATCCTCAAGAGTATGTACCGTTCTCTCACTTTGTCCGTTTGTTTGAGGATGATATGTTATGCTTATTAACAACTTAGTTCTCGTTTCCTCATGGAACTTCTTCCAGAAACGCAATGTAAACGCGTGTCTTGATCAGAAACAATGGAAACCGGCACTCCATGCCGCGAGACAATCTCTTTGATAAATAAATCTCCTGTTGATGAGTAAGTCTCACATACAGGTAGGAAGTGAGCATTTTTTGTTAGCCTATCTACAATCACTCATATGGTATCATAACCTCTAGTTGTTCTTGGTAACTTTGTTATGAAATCTATAGTGATTTGTTCCCACTTCCACTCTCGGATCTCTAGTGGCTGTAATATACCATAAAGCTTTTGATGTTCAGATTTAACTTGTGAACAAGTCAAACCCTTAGCCACATACTTCATAATGTCAAATTTGGCATCCAATTCAACATTAGGTTGGTGTATAATTCAAGAGTGGGATGCAAGAATCACGTTCACGTACCTCAAATTTGGCATCCAATTCAGGTCGTTCTCACGAGTAGCTCTTTTTAGGAGTAGTATCCAATCCTCTTCTTGATTCATTAGTTGTGTAGTCCTCTTGAATCAACGTGAAACTATAATCACTTCAAATGTCACCGGATCTACGCTCAAATATACGAGTTATACATAACAACAACCTTATTATAAATCACACTATCATTTGGTTAATATAAAAATATAAATAAATATATTTTCAAGATGGTTTCACAAGATCAGGTTTTAAGTTTATAAAATGATAATTACTTTAACTTAAAACACACACAATAGGCAAGTGTACATATCACAGCGTAATATAGTTTAGGTAAGAACCAAGTATCGAACCAATGGACACGGTCGAGTTCCAATACTCAACTTTTGTTATTGTTTAGCCGGATTAATTAGTGAGTGGGTTTTGTGTGCTTGTGAAGTAGAAAAGTAAATGACGGTAAAGTAAATAACATAAAAGGAAAAATGTGCGTGATGTGTGTAACAGATATGTAACTAGCAGAATAGTAAATAGCAGAAAAGTAAATAAAGTGAAAATGATCAGTATTGCTTCGGGATTCGATTCAGCTTGGTACGTGATAATGTTAGGTTGACTAATTCAGTGGTATGACTACTACAAGCTTGTGACCCAGGTCACCGCTAGAGCCTCGTCCTCACTACATTTGATTCACAAATTATATTCTTTACATTAAAATAGTAGTACCTCCCGTTAGGGACAACAATTACCCTCAACCCATCGAATTGTCACACCCCAACGGACGACAAATTATACGTCGGGGCGGACTCGCTTATTCAAAAGCACAAGGTTGACTATTAAAGTTTAAATATTCCATTAATAAATTGCAAGGTTAAAAAACAATGAAAAGGAAAAATATTGTTCAACAAACATAACGATAACATAAGTTTAAATTGATAAGTATTCTAGGTCCAAGCATCCTACATGATCACAAGAAAGCCTCAAACTTGAGCATCTGAAACATGTTAAGTAATCCGTCAACTAAAAATAGTTAATGAGATACAAAGATTTTGATATAGTTTAACAAAGTCGTTGAAAGTTTTACAATTCACAATGTACATGCATCTAAGTATAAATGTGAGAAACAAGCAAGTTTAAACATTGTGCATATCAACCCTCCAACCAAGTTTAGGCATAACCTTTAGATTACCGTTAAAGTTTTAGGTCCAGTAACAATCACCATGGACTCCCCCCGAAGGGTCAATCAAACTAGGTGAATTGGTCAAATACAATAGATCTATTATTTTCACTGTAGGCTCGGCCAAAGTTAATGATGATGCAAGTATTAAGTTTAATTTAAGCGTACAAGTCTGAGGCACATAACACAAAGAAGAACATATAGACATAGTTGTGTATGAATTGTATAAGTCTAAAAGTTTTATATATGTTCCACCCCCAAGTTTATAAATAAAAAACAAAACAAAAAGGGGCTAAGTATACTCACTTGGAATGATGCAAGAGTGTCCACCAAGGATTAAGTATAGTGAAGCTTCGAGGAAGGATATCATCACCAATAAGCCTAATAACATAAGTCTAAAGTTTCAGTTTGATCCTAAAAGTCTATGACATTGGATCTAGGACTTCAAGATTAACTAGGGTTCCAATGGGAATGAGAATGATTGTGTTATTATAAAGTTTAAGTTATACCAAAGCTTAAATAGGTATTATAAAGTTTATTAAGTTTGAAGTGTCAATTAGTTATAAGTTAAAATACTTGTTTCAAATGATTTATGATTATTATCTATTACATGATAAATAATAATTTTAAGTAGTTTTCCAAGTATCATAAATAAAGGTGAAATATTAAGTAAGTAGAAGAACAAATAAGTATTAAGGATAATAAATAATTATCTAAAAGGGTTAAATAATTATTTAGAATAAATAATAGTTATGTAAAAGAATAAATAATAATTATTGAGGATAAATAATAATTATCTAAATGAATAAATAACTATTAAGTATAAATAATAATTATCTACAAGAATAAATAATTACTTTATCTAATTAAAATGATTAATATAAATCAAGTAAAATTATTTAAAGTGTTTAAAACATTAAGCATTTATTTTACAAACATAACTTGTAATCATTCTAAATAATATTTAGAAAGTGTTTAAAGGTTTAAATAAAGGATTATTGGATTTTAATAATCTCACCTTTTACAAATTGGCCAATAATAATCTCAACTGAGAATATTCTTACCACCGGTCCCTACATTCAAACTATTTTTTTACATTGGACCCCGTTAAAAAACTTAACGCCGTTAGAGTTTATATGACATGGACATTTGTAAACCGCCAGAAAGTCGAGCCAAGTTAGCAGTGGTATCGTGTTGGCTTTGGTGGTGTTTAACTGGTCTAGTTAAACACCACCGTTGTCTCTGATTGGACTTTCCGGACAAACGAGACGAGTTAAACACCACCAGAGCCAATTTCAAAAGCCACCACGAGACCACTGCTAGCTTGACTTGAATTTCCGACGGTTTGCAGATGTCCACGCCATATAAAATTTAACGGCGTTAAGTTTTTTTAACGGGGGTTTCAATGTAAAAAAATACGGGTAGGGACCGGTGGTAAGAAATATTCTCAGTTGTGATTATTATTAGCCAATTGGTAAAAAGTTGGATTATTAAAATCCAAAAATCCTTAAATAAATAAACTACAAATATAAGCTTAAAAATGGTTTCTTGTTAACTACAAGTGTATGAGTATTTTAAATAAGTTTTTATTTACAAATGTTTTAAAGTTTTTATAAAGTTTATAAGTTTATAAATATTTTATTTTTTTAAATGAATAAAAATGTATTTATTTTTCTGTTTTAATTAAATAAATAATTAAACTTTGAGTTTTCAAATAAATATAAAATTTATAAAAATGTACAAGTTTATAAGTTTCTGATTTCTAAGATAAGATTATAAGTTTTATAAATTTTTCTGATTTTATAAAAAATTATATAAGCTTTTCTGTTAATTAATTTAAAGATTAAACATAAGAATTCGTTTATTTTAGAAATTAAATAGTAAATTAAGTTTTTCTGTTTTTATAAAATAGCTTCTGCTCAAATTATAAGTTTTATAAAAGTTGGAAGTATTTTTATAGTTTTTAAATATTTAAAAGGATTATTGGATTTTAATAATCCCACCTTTTACCAATTGGCCGATAATAATCCCAACTGAGAATATTCTTACCACTGGTCCCTACTTTCAAACTATTTTTTTACATTGGACCCCCCGTTAAAAAAACTTAACGCCGTTAGAGTTTATATGACGTGGACATCTGCAAACCGCCGGAAAGTCGAGCCAAGCTAGCAGTGGTCTCGTGGTGGCTTTTGAAATTGGCTCTGGTGGTGTTTAACTGGTCTCGTGGGTCCGGAAAGTCCAAACAGAGAAAACGGTGGTGTTTAACGAGACCAGTTAAAACCACCAAAGCCAATTTCAAAAGCCAACACGAGACCATTGCTAGCTTGGCTCGACTTTCCGACGGTTTGCAGATGTCCATGTCATATAAACTCTAACGGCGTTAAGTTTTTTTAACGAGGAGTCCAATGTAAAAAAATAGTTTGAAAGTAGGGACCGGTGGTAAGAATATTCTCAGTTGGGATTATTATCGGCCAATTGGTAAAATGTGGGATTATTAAAATACAATAACTACTATTAAAGGTTATTTTTTTAATAGTTTTAACTAAGTTTAATTAAATAAAAAGTTAAATACGGATTTAGTCCCTATGGTTTGACATAAATAACCATTTTAGTCCAAAAGTTTAAATTTGCCTTTTTTAGTCAAATAGTTTCAGTTTTGTATCGATTACAGTCCGATCCACTAACTCCATCCAAAATTTTCTGTTAACTTAAAAAAAAGACCATAATAACCTTAACAAAAAAATAAAAACAAATATATATAAGCATTCTCTTTACCCCCAAACCCTAGATCAGCTCCCACCACCATCACCACCGACACTTCTAGCGAGACCGCCGCCGTCGCCCCTTTCTTCTTCACCACCACCACCTCTCCTTTCTTCTTCACCACACCAGGCCATCTTATCATCGGTTTTCAGATGCGAATTTGTTCCCACAACAACCTTATCATCTTCATCTCATTATAACAGATTTGATTCCATGCAGATTTCTTAACTTGTTCCTGTACCATGTTGATACCCTAGCGCTTGTAAGCCTAATTTCTATTTCCGATTTCAAATGAATTTGTATCGATTTTGCCCTAAAATTTAGGGTTTGATGGTATGAGAACTAACCAACTCAGGTGAGAAGTTGGGAGGAATCGACATAGCTAGATAGAGACTTGAATGGACACTTTTTCTTCTTCAATCTTCTAGTATGTGCAAGGATTTTTATGTAAACACCCCCTCTGAAACACTGATGGAGGACCGCAACCTCCAAAAGAAAGAAACAAGCAACCCATCAACTAAAATTCGATACCCCTGTTCCATGAAAAATCACCGCCTTCAAATACATGTCGAGGAAGACAATAACAAGGAAATCAAACAACAGGGACGGTGATGAATCGGCCGATGTGGTCTTGGAGGTTTAGCAGGGTCGGAGACCGGTAGTGGTGTTGGTGGTTTAGCAGGATTTGATTTTAAGGATTCGGAGGTGGAGATGGCGGAGTGTGGCGTCGAAGGTGGAGGTGAAGGTGGTGGACGGAGGTGGAGGTGACATCAGTAGTGTGGAGCTGGGGTGGTTGTCTTGAACGAGAGAGGAGAGGAGGAGATGGGATTTAGGGTTTTTAAAATATATATAACTATTTTTTTTTCTTTTTTAGTAACAGGGGTATTATAGTCTTTTTGTATAAAGTTAACAGAAAAATGGATGGAGTTAGTGAACCGGACTGTAATCGATACAAAACTGAAACTATTGGACTAAAAAAAAGTCAAATTTAAACTTTTGGACTAAAATGGTTATTTATGTCAAACCACATGGACTAAAATCGTATTTAACTCTTAAATAAAAGGTTTCTGGAAAATAAAAGTATAAATAAAATTCAGTTTTAAGTTTATAAAAACATAAAAGATTTTATAAAAATAAATAGGAGTTTTAGAACTGATTAAAAAGTATAAAAAACACAAAACTTGGGCGGGCCGGATTCGAACCCGGGCCACCCAAGTTAACACACACACGAACTAACCACCCGACTACGGGTCTCGCTAGTGTTTTACCTGAAAAAGGAAACAGTTAAACACAATCCCAAATCGTCCCTATTCCCCTTATGAACCCTAGAATCAAATTACCTTAAATACGAATTAAAATCCCCTCTTTCATTGTAAATTGATAGAGGGCTTTTAATCCTTGAATGAAAACGACTAGATTGGCCGTTCGAATTACTTGAAATGAAGTCGAAAGGAGGAGAAAAAGTTCGAGCTTCAGGGTCGGCTGACATAGATTTGAACCGAGCAATGTAGGGAGCGAACGACTAACTTGAGTGTTTAGGGAGTTTGAGGGTGATGTCGTGAAGGTTTTGCAACTAATATTTATAGCCAATTTCTCCATTTAATGCCAGAACAGTTGGGAGGTTTACGGTTGAGCAAAACGAGTTCAATTTCGAATCCACGCGATGTTAAAGTTGAAATCGGGCATTGGAATACCTCGGTGCCTGAGGATAGGCTCGAGATGCATTCAATTCAGCCGGAAACGCGTTTTTGAATAATTCGAGCTCAAAACCGGCCATGGGGGGGTTCGAACCCGTGACTGATTTTAAAATCGGGAGTTTGGATTAATTGCACACATGTCCCTGAAGTTTGAAGGTTTTATCATTTCATGTACAAACATAAATTTTAGTTTAAAACAAGTTTCAAAAATGACCCTTTTAGTCCCTTGACTTTACAAAATAAATAATATGTTTTATTTTTATAAAAATCAAATAAGTTTTACAAGTTTTATTATTTTATAATTTTATAAAATAATTCATAAGTTTGTAATTTTACAAGTTCTATGTATTTAATGTTAATAAGTTTATTATTTATATTATTTACATAATAATAAATATAAACTTATATAGTTTTAAGAGTTTAACAAATTTTATTTATAAGATAGATACACACATATACTTAAATATATATTTACATTTATGTTTTAAGTATTTTCATGTAAATAACTAATATTTATTATTTAATAAAATAATAACTAGTATTTATTATTTAACTAGTATTTATTATTTAATAAAAATAATAACTAGTATTTATTATTAAATAAATGTTTCAAGTTTTTAAGATTTAACAACACGTACAAAGATTATGGGATGAATGCGTTCATTGGATTTCAAATAGGTAAGTTACAAAGGATTTCAAATTGATAAAATGAAAATGATACATCGGAAAATCCTGGATATTACAGTCTCCCTTACTTTAAGAAATTTCGTCCCGAAATTTAAGAGGAGGGTCCATGGAAAAGATGCGGGTACTTGAATTTCATTTGGTCTTCACGTTCCCAAGTAAACTGTAGGCCACGTTTAGACTCCCAACGGACTTTGACGATAGGAATACGACTACGCTTGAGTTGCTTGATTTCACGATCCAAGATTTCCACAGGTTTCTCTACAAACTTTGGTTCAGACACTTATTTGTGTGTTAATTTGAATATTGTAGCTCCCGGTGGGAACGTGGTGATTTTTGGTGAAAAATTCAATACTTGAAAAAATTCTCAAAAAAGGAAATTTTCTGACATGGCCATGTCAAATTATGACATATGACATAGCCATGTGAACCAATGTTGTTGAGAAGACTACAAGATGTGCTGATCAGATGGTCCATATGAGCATGTCACTTTCGGACATGGCCATGTGCAGACGCGGATTTCACCTTTTATCCCAAATTCGCCCTCATTTGATGGGGACCCGACTTTTTACAAAAAAACCCTACTCTTGGCGATTTCGAGCATATCTTTGGAAATTGAAGATCCAACATAGTCAAGCAAGATTTAACCTCCTACAAGCCACCTTTTCTCATATTCTTGGTTTGATTACTAGATTTATCATGTATTCATCCACTTTCTTGAGTTTGGTTGTGGTTTTTGCAAGCCCCATGGGCTAAAATTGTATTATCACTTGGATTAGATGAAACTTAGCATGCTTTAACAACTTGTACACAACTCTTGGTGTGATTATGTCAATTTCATGATGAAACTTTATTGTTCTTCAGTGAATGTGTTTATTTACTCTAATTTGATGATTTAGTTAACCTTGTGAGTGTTAGACCATATTATTTTGAAAAACCATATGTGTTGCAACATTTATTCACAGATTTGCATTTCTTGTATGTGTTTTTGTGGCTTTTGACTAGGAATGGTGAGTGAAGGTTAACTATCTAGTAAGGTTGGATAAATGTGCATCCGTATGCTTATGTTTGAGAAAACCGCGGTGTATGTTATGAAATGTTCATGTCATTGGTTATGAAATTCTTTTGGTTTATTAGCGAACTTTTAGGTTTTGTAATCGTGATATGATGTTAATGAGTTGAAGATTGGTCATAGTTTTATCTACTTTACGTATTTTGAGGTGGTTATCATGTGTTCATCGTGCTAACTTTCCAAAGATTTGTGGAATTTGATAGCCCTAACGAGAGTCTTTTTCATCTTTAACTTTGACATAATTATATCATTTTCCTTCATTGCATAACTTTAGGTGGCTATTGTGTGTCTATCATTTTAGCTTTCTGACAAGTTACTTTATTAGGTAGCCTTGACGGGAGTCTAATCTACACCCATGTTTTATGTGTATAAATGATCTATCCTTGAGTTGGTGCTTGTTGTCATTGTTTGCTAAGTGGATTTGAAGTCCGAGTGATGTATTTTCTTGATTGTATCTTCATCTTTACATTCTCTCATTGTTTGGTTAAAATTGTTGGTTAACATAGTTTACTTTAAATTTCAAAAATCACTTCTTATTTGATTGGTTAGATAGTTTTGAAGGTTTAGTATTGGGAGACACAGTGTCCACGGTTCGATATCCGGTTCTTACCTAAAACTATACTACTTATACGATAGGTGCACTTGCCTATTGTGTGTAGTTAGTCCTAAGGTGACAATCGTTTCTTTATTTAAAAAACCGTTGTGTGGAAAATCTTTATTAAAATTTATATACATTTTACACACATCATAGGCCACCTTCCCGATCCTCCCGAGAATCTTAAAAGGGCCTACAAAACGAGGTGCTAGTTTACCTTTCTTTCCAAACCAAACCACTCCCTTCCAAGGAGATACCTTGAGAAGTACGAGGTCACCGACTTGGAATTACAAAGGCTTTCGTCGTTTGCCAGCATAACTCTTTTGCCGACTTCTAGCCGCTAGAAGATTATCATGAATACGGAGGACCTTATCGGATGTTTCCTGAATAAGTTCAGGTCCGATGATTTGTGCTTCACCGATCTCGTTCCAACAAACAGAAGAACGACACTTACGACCATAGAGAGCTTCGAAAGGTGCCATGTTGATGCTGGTATGATACCTATTGTTGTACGAAAACTCAATCAAAGGCAGATGTGAATCCCAGTTACCATTGAAGTCAATAACACATGCTCTAAGAATGTCCTCCAAGGTTTGAATGGTTCTCTCGGATTGACCATCGATTTGAGGATGGTAAGCTGTGCTGAGATTCAACTGAGTACCAAGAGCAGATTGCAAAGATTGCCAGAAACGGGAAGTGAAACGACCATCACGATCATAGATTATAATAAGAGGTACATTGTAACACCTTATCCCAAAACCGATTATTTAATCATTAAAATATGCGAAAGCATTTGCCCCAAGAATATTATTTATTTATTTATTTTTTTTACTATGTCCCTTGCGTACCGCGAGGAACCATGCTCCTCCCTTCGCGTACCGCGAGGGAGCCCCAAAACCTCTCGCCCGGAAAACAACTCTCTCGCGTACTGCGAGAGAACTTGTCCTGGTTCTCGTGTACCGCGAAGAGTCTGAGTAAACAAAAAATTTACTCAGCTGCCCAGTTTTCAACACTTAGCCAAAATTTTCCATCTTTCATCATTTTGCCATAAAATTTGCCCAACACCAAGATTGGATTCAAACATTCCAAAACACCATACTTGTGTACAAAATTTACAATTTTCAAGTATTTCTTTACAACCATGTCTTGACCTCAAGATTCACCCAAAAACCGACACGTAATGCATACGAGAATCCATCCTTTATCATGGACTTGACCTTGATCATACCGGAGTTTTCCCTACATATAATTCACCATTAGTAATGAAGATAAAACATAACAACAAGTATAAACATTCTCATTTTCACCCATTCAGCCACTTGACCCGTTTCCACCCAATTTCTCTTTAGGCAACATGTCACTTGCATAACACCTTACAAGTTTCATTCTTTCCTTATAACATCTCATTTTTAACCACATTTCATTTCCATTATGGCACACGACCATAACTCCTTTACATATCTAACATGGTACTTAGACCATTATTTTCACCACATTTCCATTATGGTACTTATACCATAACTTCACCACATTTCCATTATAATACTTAAATCATAACTTCATCACATTTCCATTATAGTATTATAACTATAACTATATTCCCATGTTCATACACTTCCATACACATTCATAACACATAACACAATATGCAAACATAACACATATAACACCATTTATCAACAATACTAAGTAAGTGCAAGAGCACTTACCTTTCGGGTTTGAAGATCCTGTTCCCCCCTTCACGTTGGGCAATTTGATTACCTAAACACATACACCTAGTTTAGTAATCTATCATACTTCAAAAATCATATTTATTTGGGTTCTTAACCCATTCACCCATTTCTAACCCAAACTGACCCGTTTGAGTTATAATCATATCCAAACACCCTATTTCCACCCAAAACTCACCTACTTGAGTTTCATTACCATTTCCTTAACACTAATTTTTCATTCAATCTTTATCATTAGGTTAATTTGGTGTTCTTTTAAATGTCTAACATCATATAAACACTTAATCATCATTAATTCATCATCCTATCACCATAACCTAAAAACCCCCAATTCTTTCCATATGAAACTAAATTTCTCATAATCTAAATCAAAGGGTTCTAGGATGTTATTCACCACTCTTTACCTTTAGTTTAGCTAGATTATCAACCATCTAACACCAAATTAACCCCATGCATCATAAACTTCAGATTTCTACAAAACCCATTTACTAACCCATCAATGGTGAACACAAATGGAAGATTATCACTTACTTGATATTAAGAAGATGATGTGTAAGCCAACACCTTCGCAATTCAAGCCTAAAATGCACGATTTTGCTTCAAAGTTCTTGTTCTCCCTTTTCTCTTGAGAGCATCGACCTCCACACCAAATCAAAAAACTGAATTTTGACTTCTCAATAGTCAAATATGGCATATTTGCCATATTTACAATTTCAGTCCTTCAACTTCTATTTCATCCATTTTCATGCCAAAATTAGTTAAAAACTAATATAACCCCAACATTAACTTGAAACCCACTTGTTTCAACTTATTTCTAAAATATTATTTCCACCATAATATTAATTAGAAATATTTATTTATTTAAAACGAAACCTGAATTTTGGTTCGTTACATACACCGTGATGACTAACCACTTCACTAATGTAGATCCGAGCCAATTTCTCGACTCCATAGTCCTCACGAACAGGCAAGAAATGTGTAGATTTAGTTAAGAGGTCAACGATCACCCAAATGCTATCGTGACCATGATAGGTGCGAGGAAGTTTTGTAATGAAGTCCATTGCTATACACTCCCATTTCTATACGGGAATCTCGGGTTGCTAAAGAAGACCAGATGGACGATGATACTCGGCTTTAACTTTAGAACAAGTGAGGCACTTTACTACATAGAGAGTAATGTCCTTCTTCATACCGGGCCACCAGTATTGGTAACGAAGATCCTTATGCATTTTATCCGCACCAGGATGAACCGAATAACGAGTCTTATGAGCCTCGTTCAAGATGAATGTACGAAGGTTATCATGATGAGGAATCCAAATACGATTCAGGAAATAAAGCAAGCCATTGGGCTTAGATTCTAATTGAAGTTCAACTCCACATGCAATTTCGTTATACATATTCCCTTCGGTAACCGAAAGGTGTTGGGCTTCACGAATGCGGATTTGAATGTCGTTTTGAACTCTCACACAATGTAAAATGGTGTGTTCCTTCCAGCTCAAAGCATCGGCTACAACATTCGCCTTTCTAGGATGGTAACGAATGTCACAGTCATAGTCGTTAAGTAATTTAACCCAATGTCGTTGCCCCATGTTAAGCTCCTTTTGATTGAAAATAGGCTGGAGGATTTTGTGGTCAGTGAAAACCACACACTTTGTACCGTAAAGGTATGGTCGCCAGATTTTGAGAGCAAAGACAACCGCACACAATTCGAGTTCGTGCATTGTGTAGTTCTTTTCATTAATCTTAAGTTGTCCTGACGCGTAGGCAATAACCTTGCCTCGTTTCATGAGGACACAACCGAGACCTTGGTTAGAAGCATCACAATAAACTACGAAGTCGTCATTACCCTCAGGAAGAGTCAAGATTGGAGCGTCGCAAAGCTTTTGCTTAAGAGTCTGAAAGGCTTCTTCTTGTTTTGATCCCCACTCGTAAGGCTTGCCTTTATGAGTTAAGGCTGTGAGAGGCACCACCACTTTGGAGAAGTTAGAAATGAAACGACGGTAATAACTGGCTAGACCAAGAAATGAACGAACTTCTGTAGGAGTCTTTGGTGCTTTCCAGTTTTTCACCTCTTCGATCTTTGCGGGAGCCACGTGAATTCCTTTCTCGTTGACTATATGTCCTAAGAATTGGACTTCATTTATCCAGAATTCACATTTGAAAAATTTGGCAAATAATTTCTCCTTCCTCAAGAGGTCTAACACCAAACGTAGGTGTTTTTCATGATCCTTCCTAGTTTTAGAATAGATTAGAATATCGTCAATGAAAACGATTACAAACTTTTCCAAGTATGGTCTATACACACGGTTCATTAAGTCCATGAATACCGCATGTGCATTAGTTAGGCTAAAAGGCATAACTATAAACTCGTAGATACCATATCTGGTACGAAAAGCTATTTTTGGAATATCCTCTTCAAGGACGCGAAGTTGATGATAACCGGAACGAAGATCAATCTTGGAAAAACACGAAGATCCTTGAAGTTGGTCAAAAAGATCATTAATTCTTGGTAGAGGATAACGATTTTTAACGGTAAGTTTATTGAGTTCACAATAATCAATGGACATACGAAAGGATCCGTCCTTTTTCACGAATAAAATGGTGCTCCCCAAGGCGAAACGCTAGGACGAATGAAGCCCTTTTCGAAAAGCTCTTGTAATTAGCTTGCCAACTCTTTCATCTCTGAAGGTGCAAGACGGTAAGGTGATTTGGCTACATGATTAGCTCCTGGAATGAGATCGATTCGGAATTCAACTTGACGTAAGGGAGGAAGGCCTGGTAAGTCTTCGGGAAACACTTCAGGAGAGTCACGGATGACAGGAATGTCTTGAATGCCTTTTCCCTTTTCCTTCTTTTCGACCACATTGGCTAAAAAGGTAATGTAATTCTTTCGTAAGTATTTACGTGCTGTAGTACATGACATGAGTTTGAGACCGCTAGATGGTTTTTCGCCATAGATTTGTAAGATACTTCCAGAAGAAAGAGGAATGTGAATGCACTTTTCAAAGCACACGATTTCAACATGGTGTTCAGCTAACCAATCCATGCCCCCAATAACGTGAAAACTTCCAAGACGCATCGGAATAAGATTAATTAGAAAGTCATGATCGTTAAGATTAAGAACGCAATCACAAATGACGGAGTCAATAGTTATAGGATTTCCATCAGCTACTTCTACCGTAATAGGTTATTCTAACTTAGAGATGTTTTTAGCAAGTAGTAATTAAAATTCCAAAGAAACAAAAATTTTATCTGCACAGGTATCAAATAAAACTTAAGCATAGTGTTGATTTACTAGAAACGTACCGTTGACCACCTCAGTGTTGGTTTGGGTTTCGTTAGCATTGATGTTTAAGGCACGTCCACGTGCTCCTTGATTCACATTGATGAGCTTTGGACACTGATTACGGAAATGGTTTGGATCACCACATCCTAAACAAGCTCGACCATTTGCTAAGGATCGTGGTGCAGGAGCATTGGGACAGTTCCCATGGATAGGTGGAGGTCTATGAATAAAACATGTGGTAGCCATGTGTCTATAACGACCACAAAGATTACATAAGCGGCATGGCATAATGGCTGGATGGTGAATCTTGCAGGTGTTTCATTGAGGATGCGCTCCCACATATGGCTTCCTAGCTGGAGCAACTTGGGACAAAGGAGCAGCCTGTGTGACCACCGCAAAGTTCTTGTCCTTACGCTTCTCGTTGTAAGGGGCCCAGTCTTGACCACTTTGGTAGGTTCAGGAGTAGAAGTGTCAACGGGTTCTTGGAACTCTTTCTTGACAAGGTTCCTGCTTTCACATGGTTGTCCGTCAGAGTAGTAGAAAGACGTATGGCATCTTCCAAGGTAGCAGGGTTCCAACCCCACACTGTATCCTGAATTTTCATTGGCAACCCGCTAATATACGTCTCAATAGCCCGAGAGAGAGGGGTAACCATGTGAGGCACCAACAAGCTCAGTTCATGGAAACGAGTTGTATAGATGAGGTTTTCTCCACTATCCTAGCAAGTTCCCAAAACTCTGCTTTGAGCTTTTTCATTTCGTTCCTTGGGCAGAATTCCTCGATCATTAAGTATCCCATGTTAGAGATATAGCAGCGTCTGCGCCACGATTACGCTTTTCTCCGATCCACCATGTAAGTGCCCTCTTTTGAAGGATACTCGAGGCATGACGAACTCTGAGATTATCGGGACAATCGTTGTTTAAGAAAGTGCTTTCCATGCTTTTGAACCATTGGAGAAGACCAGTGGCTCCCTCAGTCCCAAAGAATTTTGTGGGATTACACGAGTTAAAATTCTTGAAAGTGCATGGAGGGTTTGAGGAGGCATACTAAAATTCTTGAAAGTGATCTAGAGTTAGCACTATTGCTAGCCGCAACTTGGTTCAGTTCGGTAACCAAAGTAGGTAGGACCTTAGCCATTTGTTGGGAAATGAGAGTTGCAATAGCTCTGCTTCGGCTACGACGAGGAGGCATACTACAAATAGACAAACAAATGAAAAAAATGAACATAAGAATCATAGAGTAAGGATCATGGATGAGAGTTTGAAATCATAAAATCATGAAGCATAAAAAATTTTGATGGTACCCACTTAGTTCATATTACCAAATAGGTATGTTGACATATCACAAGTACTTTAAGTTCACCCAAGGTTAGAAAAGTGGTGCATTCCTATAAGTGGACACTCATCCCGAAAATCCCCAGGAAAGCATACGAGTCCAAAGGTTGATTTGGATTTGTACGAAATGATTTCCTAGACAGAATTTCTCAGAATACAGGTAACCACCCTTCCGGTCTGCACAAGTTCTCATATTGTTTAGAATCTAAATACTTTTGATGGGAGTTAGTGTTTGGACTAGACTTGAAGTGTAAGAATATGCCCTCGATGCTGAAGATTGTTGCAATACGTAAGTAGATAGAAGTATAAGGTTCCAAGTATAAGCATGCATGTTTAGGGTTTAAGATTAAAGAATAGAATATAGATGAGATTCCAAGTAAGGGACATGAGATGACTCATGTTTGGGAATCCTAAGTTATAATCTAGGTCATGTGTCTAATAACCTTGTAAGTCCCCCGGTGTCTCGGATCGTTACGTGCGAGTGTGTGACTAGTCTAACCGGGTGTAGAATGCCCGTGACTAGTTGGAGTATCAAACAACACAAAGTAAACCGATAACAAAACACGAAATACTTTAAACTTCATCTATTGATAATCACAGCCGGTTACAGAGTATGAAATGAGTGCGTACATAACTTCTGTCACAACTGGCTATATATACTAGACCTGATGTCTGCGTACTTAACAAGTGCGCATGACAATGTTCCTGCGTACTTAGCAAATACGTAGACTTTGTTCTTGCGTACTTGCTAAGTACGCAGGTTATACAACATGCGCACTTGTTAAGTGCGCATAACACTTACAAAAGACTAAACAAGTACAAGTACCTACATACATGTTTACAACTCGATAAACCAATACATACAGATACTAAATACAAGTACAAATACAGATAGAGAAGATACAAAAGCATAAGACACATCCAGAGTGTCTGTCACACAAACGTGCTCCAACAAACTCCCCCTTGACAACAACTCTGGATTGTCTTAGGTCTTCAACCTCCTGCAGCTCTAGCTTCCCATCTTCAGCTTGTAGTCAAGACAGAACTTGACTAGCTTGTCGTATCTTGATGCTTGAAGCTTCGTCCACTCGTCCATGTAGATGCAGTATTTGTCGTTTAGAGATGTCAGATCTTTCATAGAGAAGTTGATGAAAGTGATTTCATCAAAAACCCTGATCAGTTCCTTCGGTTCCAAGCTTCCACTTACGGACCTTATCCTTCCAATCACCACCGCCTCGCCCATCTTTAGGTCTACGTACCAGTACCATATGTTACCAAGGATATCCTGAGATAACTTGCTTAGGGGAATCATGGTTTCACACAACACTGGCTTATAAACCAACTTCTTTAGACTACGGTTTGTCACGAGATGTTTGACACTTTTATCCCGGACTCTCTTGGGCATCCGAGGATTAAAAACCTTGAAGTTTCCTAATCTTCCTTCTTTCTGTAGTGCTCCTCACAAACTCTTTGCTACTTCATGACTTGTGTCGCCCAGCAGCTCCCGATAAGGTTCACCAGATCGTACTCCAGCAGGGAGCTGAATGCCTCATTGGTAGGTTTCAAGTATTGAACCCCACCAGCTCGTTTGATGGCGAACAACTTCTTGTCGTCATCGAACTTGACATACAAGATCATACCTGTGGCTCCATGTTTGTGTATGATAGATGTCTTTTTCCAGACTAGAGCTTGATCCTTAGTAAACCATCTGCAGGGATATTTACTCTTCCATGCCTCCTGATCAACAGGTTCGGGATCGGTGGGAGAGGCCTCAGTCGAGGTTGCTGCACCACTAGCCTCAGTAACAAATTCAGGCTCGACTGAACATGTATTGAAATTAGCTTCAGAGGCTGAAGCCTCAAAGATCTCTCCATCCTCAAGCTCGTATACTCCTTCACCGTCCCCTTTGGGAAACTCCACCACAACATCCTCATCTTCAACATCCCATTCATCATCAGACTCGATCTCCCCTTCTTCTAGATTGCTGAGAGCATCGATCTGAGCTTCTTTGGAATAGTCTGGCTCAATCATAAGTATAACCTCATCAGATAGGTCATAAAGCACATTAGCCGCAGACTTTCCTATATCACCTCCACTACTAGAAGCATTACCTTCACCTTTATGCTGAGCAGACTCCCCCTCAGCCATAGACACATCAGAAATAGGAACAATCGCTAACGCTTGTTGCTCACTTCCACTAGGACCGGCTTCAGGATCCTTGTCTTTGTCGTCATCCTTAGTCAAGTCGACTAGGTGACAAGCCTCAACACTACTTGGCTTTGTTGTATTCTCCTTCAACAACTCATTAATCTTCTCCCCCTGAGCAGGAAGCATCTTGGTTAGGTCACAAACTAACTTGACCATCATATTATGTTCCTGACGCTGCTTCTCATCAACAGCCCTCTGTTTCCTTATAGCAGCTACTTCATCAACCAAAGAGCTAATCTGACCTTGTTGATTCTCAGACTCCTCCCTTGACTTCCGTACCATTTCAAGTAGACCAGCTACCTGAGCTAGGTGAACCAGGAATTGACCAACATCTCTACAGGTCAATGATTGGATCGTTAATGTACTGACTGCTAGCCGTCCATACATCATGTTTGCGGTTTGTCAGTGTGCATGATATCAGGCTAATCCAAAACTTTCTCACCTTAATGCTGTCAAAAGAATCTTTAAATACTTGAAGGGCAAGCCTCGGCTAGGCCTTTGGTATCAAAAAGGATTCAGAATTTAATTTTTTTGCTTTTACTGACAGTGATCATGGAGGGTGCAATATGGACAGAAAATCAACGACTTAAGGATGTCAGTTTATGGGGGAGAGACTTGTATCATGGCAGTGCAAGAAACAGACCACCGTTTTGACTTCTACTACTGAAGCTGAATATGTCACCGCATCAGCATGTTGCTCCCAGGTTATATGGATGCAACACCAATTGCTAGATTACGGTTTGAATTTCTGTGACTCTCCTATTTTCTGTGATAATGAAGCTGCTTTGCAGATTGTTAAGAATCCAGTCCAACACTCTAAAACTAAGCACATAGACATAAGAGTGCATCACATTCGTGATTGTTTTGAAAGAAAACTCATGCATCTTTAACATGTATCTACTGATAAGAATGTTGCTGACATTTTTACTAAAGCTTTCGATTTGGCAAGATTCAAATTTCTGGTTGAATGTCTGAAAATGATCTACTTTGATTAGAAGGTCGCTGGTTTGGTCACCAAAAATATTTTTCTTAGTTTTTAGCTTGTTTAAATTTTGATTTATTACACAGATGCAAAAGTTTAGGGGGAGAAATTTTCTAAAAACACCAAAAAGATTTTCGGTTTAAGTTTTAGTGTTTGTCTTTAAATCAAAATCATAAAATACGAAAAGAATGTGTTTCTTAGGAAAGTCGTACTATTGAGAAAATCTGAGAACTCTGTCTACTGGGAAATGATAGTACATCATTCTAGAGGTTGGATCATCTTATGAAAGGCCTGTAGTTGAAAAGATCAGGATCTTAGGGTGATATGTTGATAGGCTCTGATAAAATTAAAAGACAGTATGATAGTGTTTCACTAAAACATAAAAGTCATTGTCATAGTGGGGAACATCTCATAGATTGGTAGAATAATTATTTCCCGTTAATAACTGAACACTTACACATAAATATTGATGAACTGTGGATGTACAAACTATCTCTGGATTGCAAAAACCGAGACCCTTCACAAAGGGGTTGCGAGCTGACTTGATACAAGTCCGTATATATATGTATATAGATAAAAGACATGCAATGACATGCAATAGGTGAAAAGATACTCAATGATAGTGCAAAGCAGAAAATTGAGCAAACAGACACGCAATGCCAATGTCGTGCTATAGGAAAATTCAAAAAGATATGTCCAAAGATGTACATATTAGCATACTTGTAAATATTTTTCTCTTTGGGAATGTGTGACTGGAAAGGAATCTCTTATCAAGGCATGTAAGTCCGTAGTGCTATGATCCTCAACATTTACCGTTTCTGAATATGAAAGTCCGTCGTGCTATGTTCTTAATCACATTTTTCAGAGATATCCTGAGCAGTCCATAGACCCGTGCTAGTTATGCTCATTTATTTATTTAGGTGCTTAAAAGATCATGAGGAATGAAAGGTTTATCTGATAAGTTGTGGGGTCCATTTAGTTCATCAAAAACTCATCTAACTTATATTAAAATAAATACAGGTTTCTGAGATGTGAGTGTGCGACCCACTAAGTCATGAACAACTATTGACAAGAAAACATGATAAATTCATTCACTGTTTTCTTGATAATTAAGGTATAAAGGCTTGAGTTTAGAAGGATAATCTATATTGGCAATCACCAAAAACTGTCTAAGAAAATGAGCGGCTGATATGTATAATGTAGTCTACCCTAAGAGTAGTCTACCCTAAGATGATATGATCCCATAACAGAGTTTCTCTAAAAAATAATGTATCTAAATTGTTTCAAAGCAGTCTGTTATTTGAAAGAACAAAAAGATTTTTTTTGTGGTTTTAACTTATTTAGAGTTAATTTTATTTTTTTTATCTTAGTTTATATTTCTTAAATTTCAAAATGACTGTCCCTGCTTGACCTGACAATTAAAAAGAGAAAGGTTCTGAAAAGTTTGAAGTTGTTCAGAAGTATGCGGCCACATACTTGATGCGTGGCCGCATACTTGAAGGTTGTCTATATAAAGCATCGAAGTTTGCGGTTCTGGCATAACTCCAACCACATACTTCCTTTTTCTCTCAACCACATACTCCGTTTTTCTACTGCTGGAACCGATTACTTGATTCCTTTTAGAAATCATTGTTATATTCGTTCTTAAGAAGTATAGGTGACCTTATAGGTGAGGGTTTTGGCCTTGGATTCATTCTAATTGAGCGTGTGAGGGGTTTCGTGTGAAAAATTAAACTAAATCGTTCCTTAGCTCAAATTGACCATCAAATTTCGTGTTAAAACTAAAATTGATCCACTAGTTTGGGTCGAAATCACCAGGCGACCTTAATGAACTTAAAATCAAAATAAAAAAAGAAACTTGTTAAAATTCAAGGTTTTATGATGTTCAAAAGTTTGCGGTTTGCTCAAAGTTTGAGGTGTAATTTTAAAGTTTGCGGTGAAATGAAGTTTGCGGTTTAATTCAAGTTTGCGGCTATGATTCAAAGTTTGCGGTTTAAATTCTTGTGACTGACAACTTTGAATGTGTTATTCTCGAATCTAACTTGATTTATTGACTGCAGGCATGGCAAATTTAAAATTTGTTAAAGATCATAACGATCCGGCTTACCTGGATGACCCACCACAAAACCATAGTGTTTTCAGATCAATGATCGTGGGATTACGAGCGTCAAGAGTCTTTCACGCTCTATCTCAACATCCAGATATATGTGAAGACTTTATCAGAGATTTCTGGAGCACAGTTGAAATAATCACAGAGAACGATGTTGAAGGGATAGCTGGCACAGTAGCCGGAAAGCGTATTGTCATTACTGAAGCCATTATCAGGACGTGTCTAAACTTTCGGGACAGTCCTGAGCACACTACAATTTTGACCGCCGATCAAATGACAGAAACCTTCCAAAGAATGAGCTATGAAGGAGAGTTACCATCATTATTAAAGAGATATCTGCCACCGTACTGGAGATACTTGGCACATGTAGTAAATCAGTGTATCTCAGGCAGAAAAGGAGGGTATGATGAATTTAGCGTGAACATGACCTCAGAGGTATATGCACTAGTTACAAGGGAGAATTTCAATTTCTCAAGAGTCGTTTGTGAAGAGATGAAAAGTAATCTGACTGGAAAGAAGAAGTCTGTGTTCTTGATGTATCCAAGATTCCTACAAATGATCATAAACCAAGAACATGCAGAGTTGGTCATGACTCAAAGAAGGCTGCATGTGAAAGTGATGGACAAGAGTATTCTGTCCTATATGTGTATGAATAAGCATGTCTTGGAGAAGTTTGGTGCTTTTCCAGAAATTGATTGGAACCAACCACAACCACCACCTCCACACCCACAACAACCAGCACCACCTCCACACCCACAACAACAACCACAACCACAACAACCTCAACCACCACAACCACAACAACCGCCACCACCTCAACCATGTCGTAGACCTAGACGTGTACGTCAACCAGCTTAGAATCAGGTTGAGGTTCCCGTTGTTAATGAGCCTGTAATTTGTAAGACCCCAACCCGGGCATCATACAGTTGGTCCTCATAACGGGTCATTCTCATTTAAAACACATTTATTATTAATCAACCTACAGCGGAAGTCTTTCTAAGAACATTAATTACTATTTATTGTCATTAAGTTTACCTCACCAATGCATGCACACCAATCCGAGTAACGTCGCTCCTAAGCCAAGATAAGTTGACGCCAACGCTCACATGCAAGACAATCTATCGTGCACACAAAGTCAGCTACGCTGAGTGAGTTCTAATAGTTTAATTTAAATAAAATCCAACTCGTCTCATTTTCATATTTTTTTCCACCCAAGCCCTTCTAGTCTTTAGAACATAGTTTTATAAATTATTAACACATAGATAACCCCTGTTATATTACACTAGCCCAAAAGGGTTCACCACCCAGACTCAACCCATAATTATAACGCAATAAGTCTCCCCGGCATGGATCGAGCTTACTATTCCGATGACTCAAATTTTACCATACATATTAACCACACATTGGTTATCTCAATCACCCCTAGACATCCGGCTTAGCCAGCCCTAACTAAGACTCTCACAAGCCAACTGACACGACAGTTATACACAACGTACTCATCCTGACACAATGGTCAACATAACTCTACACATCACATTAATAGCATCTATTCACCACGCCAATATAATCTCATAAACAGTATATATAACTCAACACTTGTATGCAATTTAACACATATATATATGCATACAAACACATACCACATCACCGCGCCCTCGTCAGGGTTACCCTCGTCAGGCGTTCGACACACCTCGAGCTCATCACTATCCTGTTGGACATCGTCACCTTTTGTGACCTCCCGAAGGACTTTGTCATTCACAACCCGTTTGCTGTGTCATAAAGATAACAATGCAAACACAATACCTGCCGTGTCACAAGGACAACGACACAATACACACAGCACATATATAAAACACATAACATTATACTCTATGTACATGACTCATTAACTGCACCTGCACTTCACACATAGCACTAGGATAAGGTATCTTACACATATTCATAAGTGTTAAGCTTATATCCCGACTCACCCCGCCTAACTCATCACACAATACCCCGCTGTTAGGTGACACACATTCAAGTACTATGTATCACTATCTAAGCACATACCATGTACGTGCACATCTTGTAACACCACCTAGTTGTACCCGCATGACATATAGACTCGTCCCCCGACTCTCCCCTATTAGGTTAAAACTATATGACCCATGACCAAATACCGGCCTTTAAAACTAGATCACATGATATCATAAACACCCACGTAGACCCTCCGACTCATTACTGAATGTTTTAGTTCCTAAACACATCAGGTTAAAACCTAAAACTCTTAACACGTTTAATATGTTAAACATATCTTATAAGTATGTACGATAGCCCCAAAAATAGTTAAACGTTCAAAAAAGGGTATTAGAAACTCACCGGTTGCGAAGCTTTACTTCTGTAGGTCGCATACCCGCAAACGCTTAGTCCAACGCGAACCTGTCGTCAATATAATCATCCAGATCAACACTCGACCTTTATAACACTAACCAACTTACTCAGGACCATCAAGCTACAAACTCGGTCTAAATCGTCCCAAACCGAATACAACCGGCGCGCTCATTCGCGTACCTAAACCCTTAAATTAACGTTACCAAAAAACGTTCCCGACATTTTTCTTATACCCCATAATGCTCCCCAACAATGAATATAAGGTTCTATGGGGTCACACCTTTGCATACAAGCCGTTCTAAGCGGTTTTGTACGAAACTGCTGAGCACCACGCAAGAAGAAAACTTGTTTTGCTCATATCTCGATCATACGAGCTCTGTTTTGCGTGATCCACCTATCCATACGTTCGTCTCAACATGCTCGTCCTCAGAAAAATATTGGTATCGGCCGCCGCCGCCACTGCTACTGCCAGAACGCGGATTCGTCTTTCAGCACGTTCCAAGGAAGCAAGCAAAAGTTTCTGAACAACTCCAGCAAAAGTCCACACCAATCATCATATCTACCGTCCCTACAAAGCAAGACAAGGGAAAAGAAAAGATCATGTGTGAACCGGTAGATGTTCATGCACTACAGCAGAGGGTATTCAGTCTAGAACAAGACTCTGTGGCCAAGGACTCAAAGATTGAAAAGCTTTATAAAGAGAATGATACTCTTAAGACTACTATTAACATCCAAACTGGTCAGATTCAAAGCCTAAGAGACAGCATGAAGTACGTGCTTAAAGAATTGCAAAGACTGAAGGAAAAGAAAGAGAAAAGGAAAAGAAAGAGAGAAGATGGCTGCAGTGGCAATAATAATAACAAAGGTGATGATAATGACGGTGATGGTGATGATAATAAAGGCCATAAAAATGATAAGGATCAAGGTAAAGACCAGGAAAGCCAAAGAACAAGCACAAAAGAAGATCTATTGATGTAGTCTAGACGGTTTATAAAAATAACTACAAAACCTAACCTAGACTCCTAAGTAATAAAAGGAATACCCTCTAACTAAACCGCACTGATAGACAAGTGTACCTATCGAGTGTAGCACAACTTAATGGTAAACCGGATCATCGAACCCCAGAGACACTATGTAACAAAACTAGACTCTGACTCGGACTAAAGATTGATTGTTGGGGGGGTTTACTACACTACTGAGTTAACTATTGAATGCAATAAATTAAGAATGACTCAGACTATCAAGACAAAATACTAAGATGAAATCAGGAATGGGAAGAACACAACCAAGGTCGGAATCCTACTTGCAAAGCACAACTTCTACCGGTTCTGGAAACAATGATGGATCTGGGTTTCTGAGGATAACAACTATAGATAACCTAGTGGATCTCTAATCACTCTCAGGGTGTCACCAACTAAGGCACCTAAAGTGTACTAAACTCACCATATGGTTGAATCACCTTTCAGGTATTTCCAACTATGACAATGTACCCGAATAGACATATTACCTCTTAGTCTCACTACCTACGATACATTCGGGGAATGCACGGGGTAATCTCAGGATAACAACTATGATTCAGAATAGCAACAATCACTAGACACCTACACCAACTTCCTCTCAGACAGTTGACACTCAGATTCCTAATGACGAAGACTAAATGACTAATCCTCACCTCTCGGGTATTGAACTAGGACACACATTCACTTCTAATCAGCAATCAATGACAACTTCTATGGCTATTATTTCTATCAAACCACATGCAATCACAAATCCTAGAATCTATGACCTAAATATGCTAATCAAACTGGTAGACAACCACAATCAACATACAGAGTTATAATCAATCACAAAACAGAAACAAGCATGATATAACATCACAATTATCATACTAAGATTGTTTACAAAGTCATCAAACCATCAATTGAATCCAAAACTGATAATAATCAATACTTTAACAAAGTAATCATCATGAACCTAGGTAGTATCAAAGTTTTAGCCAACGATCATGCTCAAACACATCAAAACAGAAGTATATGAAAAGAACTTGGTTTCAAACGAAGCAAACAAAGATAAAAATCGAATCTTGAAACCGAAAACGTTAAATCTAACGAACCCGGGAGCAAAGTCTTCAACTTTCCTCTTCAATTGGCCTCCTCTACTACAAAATCGCCACTTTTCTTTTTTTAAATGGCTGGAAATCAATTATATAACTATTGGGAGTGTCCAAATCTATTAAACCCTGAAAACAGGTTAAAATTCCCGTAACTAGGGTCCCTCGCGTACCGCGAGGACACTTGGCCTATCATGTCGCATACCGTGGGGCAAACAAACCTGATTTTTGAACTCTTCTCGTCGAGCTACCCTAAATCGATATAAAATGGGCCCCGTAACTAATTTTCTAGCCCGAGATATGCCTCTTTTAAGTTTGGACTCTTTCCCGACTTTTTCCGTTTCTCATCCTGGGTTCTCGTGCTCGTTTCTTTCACCCTTCTTGTTCGTTTAAGCACAAAAGTGACCGATCACCTATAAAACAAGGTATAAATCTGTACTAAACATAAGTGACTCAAAACGACTCTAAAAACATATGAAAACGATACGAAACACGACGAAAATGCATGTGTGCTTTGCGACACGTCAAACATCCCCACACTTAACCTTTTTTCGTTCTTGAAAAATCTGCAATGGAATCATAACTGAGATTTATCTTTATAAATATCAATTACCAATTAGCACAAATATACTCACGCGTTAAAAAATCAATAATCAGTATTTCTGTCCGATTAAACCCAAGCACCAACTATCTAGCTCACGTGATGTGTTCTAATTCCATTTTATACAACAATCAATCAACCTATGTGACTCACACTCAAAAGTTACAGCTCTACCTAATCCCGTCTCACGGTCATGTTTAGGCACGGGTTAAACCATATAGATTTTCCCATCACGTTAAACTAAGATTTACATGTTTTAGAAATTAAGATGGATGAATGGAATGAATTGAAATGAGTATTATCAAATGTATGAATCAACCTTTCCTTGTGGTGCGTCTCCCAGGTCACCATCCTAGAAGGTAGCACATAGGATGCAGTCTTATCAATTAAAGCATATAAGTATCTAACTTAGAGGCGTATCCACCGAGTCACTATCCCGGTGAGTAACACATAAATCAAAACTTATTTATCCAAAACAGTGATCACTTAAATCCCAACCCATGGGTGTATCAACCAATTCGCTATGCCGGAGGGTAACACATAGGTTAAGACTTAAGCTTTCAGTTTATTAATTACACTCATTATTAGAAAGAATTATGGATGCGGACGCCACCAAACTTGGATTTATTCTCATAAAAAGAGAGTGGTGTCCCAAGAAAGTTTTCAAAAACCTCTAAATATTAACTTAACGTGGTACCTATCACCCTATATTGACAGTTTCAGTATTACCATTACCATAAGATGAGTACCCACAAGATTTCATGAATTTATTAAGTGATTAATCCTAAATAACACTCACAGGCTATTTAAGCTATTCAAGTTGGCTGGGTCTACCAAAACATCACTAATTAGACACGTTTTCTATTATTTATATCATTTAAACTCAAACAAGTAGATCTAGTTGTACTATCATTTTCCATTTATTATGCAAAACTTGTATTTTCAAAGGACGTTTTTTAAAACTTTTCATTTTTTTTTGGATTTTTGGATTTTTATAAAGACACAAACTAAAGAACTAAAGACTCACATCCCCACACTTGAAAGACACATTGTCCTCAATGTGAAGTAAGACACAACTAAAAATAAAAATGCAAAAATAAACAGGAAGTGACTTAGCTGGTGATGTAGATGCAAAGCAATGTATCTAGCTTCGTTCTTTCTCGTGTGCACCGTATAGCATTTCAGTCGCGTTTGCACATACTGTTGGGTTGCCTTTACACAGTGATAGAAGCATTCGTCCCGCCCGAATGGAGATTGAGTACGGACAGGACGAAGAATACCTGCAAGATAAACCTCACAACAAACCCGCAACATTAAATTAACACAAATAAAAGACTCATACTGACTCACTAAGACTATGGATGTGATGCAAGGACACGTACCCGACGTGTGGCAAACATATAGACATGAATGCCACGGAAAGGTGGGTTATCGGTTACGAATGGTTTCTTGTTTCCCATGGTCATGGTAGAGTCGGTGAATGAATGATATGGTGATGATGGTAATGGATGAATGTTGGTGGTGGATGATTGGATAGATGATAGATGATGATTATTGTGGTGATATGATGGTAGGATAGATGGTGGATGAATGGTGGTGACGGGTACGTGTAACCATGGGAAAACAAGGAACAAAAGGTGATTCAGGCGGCCCCCGCGTACCGTGAAGAGGCAACCCCAATCCCTCGCGTACCGCTAGGGAGTGAAAAACAGCCGGCCTAAAACATTTGTCTCTCGCGTACCTCGAGAGACTTGTGTCTACGCTTCGCGTACCGCGAGGGGACTACAATCACAAAAAGTTTTGAAATTTTTCTCAATTTTATACTTAGAAAATTTTAGACCCTTTAAATTTTTTCTTAACCCAAATTCTTTAAAACCCTGTCCCAAGCATAAAAAACATATGTAAAAATACCTGGAACTTCGTTTATGTTGGTTTTCCTTACCGAATCGAGCGTGAATCCCTGCAAAACACGACATACACAAAACACATAAACCGAAAAAAAAACACGGGAATTGACACGGATTCAGACCAAGTAATGCATACAAACTCTACATCCCAGGCATATACCCGAGATTCAAACAAGCCTATCAAGAGGCTTCTCCTTGATCCTAACCGGGACCGCCTTCATCCTATGTGGCCTACCAGTCCTCCATCTCAACACTACACCCAACAACATGGAATGTCCTATGTAACTATCACCCATGTCTTTCCACCACAACTTATATCTACCCGGTCCGAACATGATATGCAAAAAATAATCAAGTAAATTGTCACCCCTCGACGTTCCCACACTTGGGGTTTTCACTACCCTCAACCTAGATGACTCTATTAAAGTACGGGTTCTCTTTCACGATGGCCTAGACCTTGGGCAGATGGAGTTAGGGTTTGGCTCAGCAGCTCCCCCTTTAGAACACAGAATAGGTAGAGGTTCAGGAATTGGATTTTCTATGGACATGACCTCTACAAATTCACCCGGATCATCAGTATCCTCAACACTCTCTACTATGGGTGCCTCACAAACCATCTGCTCCACTTGTGCTAATACTTCACTCAGACTGTAAGCATCATCGTCAGCACTTAGGAATGAGGACCCTACCAAAATCTTTTCAAGCTCCTCCAACTAATCTGAAGGCTCCTCTATTATCTCTCCTTCATCTCTTTTAACAATATCCGCCACTGTATTAGAGTCTCGATAATTGTCCATGGAGGCATCGAGCATGCAGACGGAGTGGCTATGCTCACCAACATCCTTCACGGACTTTGTAGCATCGAAAATGATCGACTCACCTCCCACACAAAGTGTGAGTTTCCCATTAAAGACATCGATCAATGCCTTTGCGGTGCGTAGGAATGGGCGTCCTAGGATGAGTGGGACTCTATCATCCACTTCCATGTCTAAAATCACAAAATCCACGGGGAAGACAAATTTGCCTACTTTCACTAAAAGATTTTCCACAATTCTCCGTGGATACTTGACTGGGCGTTCAGCCAAGGAAATGTTCATGCGCGTTGGCTATGGTTCACCAAGGTCTAGCTGCTTGCATAGAGAATAGGGCATCAAATTGATGCTAGTACCTAAGTCGGCCAACACGTGGTGCAAGGGCAAACTGCCTAGGAGACATGGGATCGTGAAATGACCTGAATCTCCTAATTTCTTGGGCAGCTTGTTCTACACCACCGCAGAGCATTGCTCACTAAGTGAGACTTTTGAGACCCCCTCGAGTTTCTTCTTGTTGAAAAGAAGATCTTTCAGGAACTTGCCATATTTTGGCATGCGTTGGAGGGTCTCTATCAGCGGAAGATTGACCTTAAGTTGTTTGAACATGTCAAGGAAGTGACCGTGTTCCCTAGCTTACTTAAATGGCAGCAAACGTGCTAGGTAGGGAACACGAGTCAGGTCAATCTCGGGGGTCTTCATCTCCGCCCCCTTCTTCTCCTCTGCCTTTGCGGTAGGCATCACAACTACTCTCTCCTCGTCAACCTGCTCCTCGGCCATCTTTTCATCGATCTCAGCAAACCGAGCTCTCCAGTCAATCTTCTTGACCTCCTCAGGTGACGGAATGTTATACACATTGGAGTGGGGGTCATCCTCTACAACCTCTTTCTTCTCCACACTCCTGACTGACACGGCCATCGTTGAAGCTTTGGGGCCTGAAGATGAACCTCCCTGTCGATCCTTCAGACTCTTAGCGATGTCCTCCACCATGCGCTGCAGATCCTGGTATGCCGACTGCTGATTATTTAGTAGGGTGTCATGCTCATCCAGTCTCTGCCTAGCTTCTCTGTCCCTCTGGACCAGGTGGGCAAGCATCTGTGTCTGGTTTTCAATCATCTCCTTTATCGTATTCGTGTCAACACGGCTTCCCGAGCTAGCTTCTGTATCTCCTCCTCCATTTTGCTGATACTGATGGCGACCATTAAACCCCGGTGGGTTATTTCCATATCTCCATCCCGAGCCAAATGAATTGTGGTTGTTATACCCTCGGTTCTGGTACTGGTTGCTAGCATAGCTCACCTGCTCTGGATTATTGATTGAGTAGTCCCGAGTGTCGTGTCCTCCCCTGCACACTTCACACCTTTGAGCACTGAGCTTCAGCTCCTATATCTCGTTAGCCATAGCAGTGAGGGCAGCAACCACACTAGAATCAGGAGTAACCTGATGCACACCTCTGGAAGATGAGGTGGATGATCTAGCACTAGGAATGGAAATCCCAGTGGATGGATGCTGCTGTTCGGCTTGAGCAAAGCTCTTGAACATTTCCTCGCACTGAGCGGGCTCGAGTCTATCCATGATATGGCCTCCCGCAGCTATATTGAACAATTACTGCTTCTTGAAGGTGAGACCATTGTAGAATTTCTCCACTACGCCCAATCAGGAAGACCATGTTGGGGACATCGGCTCAACAACGTGTTGAACCGCTCCCAGACCATAAGGCTCGTCGGGATCCATCCGGAAGGAGTGGATTTGGTCCCGAAGGCGAGCGGCCCTGGAAGGTGGATAGTATTTCTTGTAAAACTTGGCTTAAAGATCCTCCCAAGTTGTGATAGAATTGTCAGGGAGGGTGTCAAGCCAAGTAGATGCACGCCCATAGAGCGAGAATGGGAAAAGACGTTGGTAGATTGCGTCCTCAGATACACCCGTGATATTAAAGGTATCACATATACGAACGAAACGAGACAAGTGTCCGGGTGCATCCTCATCCTCAAGGCCATGGAATTGAGTAGCATGAGTGATTGTACTCATCACATGTGATGGGATCTGCCAAGAATTGACATTTGGAATGGTGGGGCGGGTGATCGAAGATCTTGCCCTAGTGACCCCATCACTGGCCCTCTGGTGTACAGTACGTCTCGCTGGTGGATCAGCGTCGCCCATTTTAGGAAATGGAATTGGGCTAGTAGGACGTACCTGGTTGCTGCACAATGCTTTCAAACGCTCCAGAAAGTCACGGGTGCGCTCGTGAAGCTCTCGTTCATGCTCTAGGAAAGCTGAATAAGGTGGTGATCCCTGTGAACGAGTATTGTGCATACACAGAAAGACACAAGATAGAAAGAAACAGAAAGACTCAAAGAACAAAAACACTCTTACCTAGATTAGACACACAAATAGCACGTAGGATAAGCATACAAGACAGACTCAAAAGAAAACAAAATAAAACCAAAAATCAAACAAATAACTTATTAGAGTTAATATTGCTATTGCCAGGTGTCCCCGGCAACGGCGCCAAAAAACTGATGTCGTCCAGACAGTTTATAAAAACAACTACAAAACCTAACCTAGATTCCTAAGTAATAAAATGAATGCCCTCTAACTAAACCGCACTGACAGGCAAGTGTACCTATCGAGTGTAGCACAGCTTAATGGTAAACCGGATTATCGAACCCTAGAGACACTATGAAACAAAACTAGACTAGGACTAAAGATTGATTGATGGGGGGTTTACTACACTACTGAATTAACTGATGAATGCAATAAACTAAGAACGGCTCAGACTATCAAGACAAAATACTAAGATGAAATCATGAATGGGAAGAACACTACCTAGGTCGGAATCCTACTTGCAAAGAACAACTTCTACCGGTTCTGGAAACAATGATGGATCTGGGTTTATAAGGATAACAACTATAGATAACCTAGTGGATCCCTAATCACTCTCAGGGTGTCACTAACTAAGGCACCTAAAGTGTACTAAACTCACCAGATGGTTGGATCATCTCTTAGGTATTTCCATCTATGACAATGTACCCGAATAGACAGATTACCTCTCAGTCTCACTGCCTACGATACATTCGGGGAATGCACGGGGTAATCTCAGGATAACAACTATGATTTAGAATAGCAACAATCACTAGACACCTACCCCAACTTCCTCTCAGACGATTGACACTCGGATTCCTAATGACGAAGAGTAAACGACTAATCCTCACCTCTCGGGTATTGAACTAGGACACACGTTCACTTCTAATCAGCAATCAATGACAACTCCTGTGGCTACTATTTCTAGCAAACCACATGCAATCACAAATCCTAGAATCTATGACCTAAATATGCTAATCAAACTGGTAGACAACCACAATCAACATACAGAGTTATAATCAATCACAAAACAGAATCAAACATGCTATAACATCACAATTATCATACTAAGATTGTTTACAAAGTCATCAGACCATCAATTGAATCCAAAACCGATAATAATCAATACTTTAACAAAGTAATCATCATGAACCTTGGTAGTATCAAAGTTTTAGCCAACGATCATGCTCAAACACATCAAAACAGAAGTATATGAAAAGAACATGGTTTCAAACGAAGCAAACAAAGATAAAAATTGAATCTTGAAACCGAAAATGTTAAATCTAACGAACCCGGGAGCAAAGTCTTCAACTTTCCTCTTCAATTGACCTCCTCTACTTCAAAATCACCTCTTTTCTTCTTCTAAATGGCTGGAAATCAGTTATAAAACTATTGGGAGAGTCAAAATCTATTAAACCCTGAAAATAGGTTAAAATTCTCGTAACTGGGGACCCTCGCGTACTGCAAGGGCACTTGGTCTATCCTCTCACATACCGAGGGAAAAAAAACATGATTTTTGAACTCCTCTCATCGAGCTACTCCAAATCGATATAAAATGGGCCCCGTAACTAATTTTCTAGCCCGAGATATGCCTATTTTACGGTTGGACTCTTTCCCGACTTTTTCCGTTTCTCATCCTGGGTTCTCGTGCTCGCTTCTTTCACCCTTCTTGTTCGTTTAAGCACAAAAGTGACACCTATAAAACAAGGTACAACTCAGTACTAAACATAAATAACTCAAAACGTCTCTAAAAACGTACGAAAATGATACGAAACACGACGGAACTGCATGTGTGCTTTGCGACACATCATCTATCTAGACTAATGGTCGTTTATGTCCGTGCGCCAGAGGATAAAGGGAGAGGAAATATTTGAGGCAGAAGATTTCTTTGATGCTGATGTGCCTACCTCTCCCACATTTGATGCTGATGTGCCTACCTCTCCCACATACATCAGTGCTCAGGGAAAGGTGATTACAGGTATTGATAGCGATGTATTCGCCGAATCACCTCCCCACGTGGAGTTATCGGCTGAACATGTTGCTGAACTAACAGACATACCTGAAGCAACATCGTCCTCAGCAGTTCCAGATAAGAAGGAAAGTTGGTTCAAGATCCTTCCTCCACAAGAAGTACATTACGTCACATCCTCTAATGCACTTGCAAAGAAGAACGATCGTTCTCCTATTCTTAGTTGGATGTTTAAAAATGAGAAAAATCTGTATCTAATAAAGAGAAATAATGGGCGGATCAAGTACTTTGCAAACATGCATGATTTCGGGTCACTGCCCAGATATAATCTTCGAGAACTAAACAAAGCTCCATTCTACAATCTAGGAAATAATAGAGATGCAAGAAACTTTGCTACATTTCTTGACAGAGAATGTGACAGTGACTTTAAGATAATAAAGACTGCTAAATGCAAGAGGGTAAAGTCAAAGTACACAATCGATAGAATCACCCAGAAGCCCCTCATAATGGAAATCTATCCTCTTCCCAAGACAGTGGAATATGTTCCGGTTCATCAAGCTCTACCTGACAATTCACTAAGTCAACTTCAATTCTGGTCTTACATTCCTATGACAAGGTATCTTGACATTCACTGTAAAGACAAAGAATTCACCATTGCTGACCCTATGGATCTTTTAAAGTTTGGGAAGGAAGACATGCTTAGATTGTCCAAGCAGCAGATGTTAGTGCCTGAGGAGTGTGAGAAAGACACCAAGCCATTTGTGAAAGTCTTGGCAATGGCGATAGTTAAAGGCCCCTATACGGGAGGTGGTGATCACTCAGCTGACGTTGAAATATTAAGAGTTCCTTGAATGCATTAGCCAAGGGGGAGATTGTAAGGATCAAACCTAATAGGCTAACGCATTAAGAGATCACCGGGAAGTTCAGAAGACGGAGTTTTAGAAGTATGCGGCCGCATACTTCATACCCGAGCCGCATACTTGAAGTATGTGATGCCCAACCGCATACTTGAAGTATGCGGCCTAGGCCCAAGCCCAACCGATTACTTCTGATTAGTATAAATAGTTATTTTATTTTCTGTAATTGTTTAGACGAGTTGTTAAGCGACATTTGTATTGTTTTCGGTGGTTTATCAATATACAATCGTTTGACAATCAATTTTGTCTCGTCCTTACTATTTGTACCTACAAGTCACGTGTCGAGTCTGTTTTCGTCAGGTTTAACATGTTGTTGAATCCGTTGATTGAAGATCCTCAAAATTATGGACCTTACAAGGACCTACAGTTTGTATATAGTACACGTGCATGAGGTGCCTTCATGCCTTCTTTTAGGCAAACCCCTTTCTTTCTTTCCTTGGTGTAAGTCTGGATTTTGCTTTTTTGGTGTAAGGAGCTAAAGTCCACAATTAGGACAAAACTCATTTGTCCAAGTAATTAATTGTTATGGTGTTTTGTCTGGACGTGTTAAGATGCGTTGCATGTTATTTTCACAAGATGCTTCCTTGCCATGTCACCATCAGACTGCCTCATGCAATACTTGCTTAGTGCGTGTCCCGCTTCTTGCAGTTAGCCGCGATTCATGCGCGTACCCATATCATCAGTCCCCTAGTCAGAGGTGGTGATTGTACAACAATGGGCACATGTAACTATCTTCTCTTCAACTGTTATTCGCTTCCGCACATTCGCTTCTTTGTTTCGTGCATGAAGTTGTTTATATGTACTATCATGGTATGATTTGCACGCGCTGAAGGGAGAAAAGCTTAAAAAATCCTGAATTGTATTGCCTCCGTAAACCTAGCAAGAGTTAACTTATGCTGCCTGCATGACATAATTGTAGTAACCATGAATTTGATGCTTTGGGTACTATTTTCGTTCATGGAGTTAGAAGTTCTGTTTGAGGTAAAGTTTCCGTGGTGAAAGCAAGAAGAGATTTTAGTTGTCAATCCCATGTGCCTTCATGTCTTCTTTCCAGCTATAAGAGGTTATGTAAGACTCTGACCCGGGCATCCTACAGTTGTTTCTCATAATAGGTTATTCTATTTAAAATGGACATGTTACTACTCCACCTACATCGGAAGTTTTTCAAAATCTATTATTATTATTTAAAATCGTTAACGTCATAAGTTTACCTCACAAATGCATCCACACCAATCCGAGTAGCAAAGCTCCCAAGCCAAGATACGTCAACTCCAAAGCTCAATTGCATCACAATCTAACGTACATACAAAGTCAGCTACGCTGAGTGAGTTGTAATAGTTTAATTTTTATTAGAAAGATTTAAAGAATACAAAATTAGATTAGAGTCCTTCGAGGATATACCCAAGGAAGAACAAAAACCGAAAGGAAATCTAACTTAGGCTTTATACTAGCAATAATGCTATAGGCCGCACATTTGGACATGAACAACTCAAAGGGTGTATTCGACACACGATGAATTGTTTTATGATCTATGACTAGTATTTGATATTGAATTCGATAAGGACAAATTCATTTAGACTAACTTAACATTTTCTTTTCATGGATCCTAAGACTGTTTACTTTTAGTGAACAAATACAAGGAATGATATGTTACTTAATTTGTTATTAGGGTATGGACATCAGAACTCAAGATATCCAAGAAACTTTCAAGTTTCAGAACAAGAAAACCAAAACGAATCATGATGATATTTTCATGCAGAACCTGTGGCAAGATGGTAAAATGCAATCTACAAAACCACAGACGGTCCATGAGCATCTCCTGATGATCCGCCATTGAAAAACCATGGTGCCACTTAGTTGAAAACAATTTTAAGATGAGTTTATATCTAGGATGTAGTTTCTAATAAGTATCTTCTGAATTCTTTGTTGAAGTACCATCACATATCGAAAGTGTGTATTTTAATATTTATTCTGTTTTTTTTTCTTCAAAGTTTTTGAATTTTAATACTTGATTAAGATACAGAACATAATTAAGCTTTTAAGAACTTTGGTTTCAAGAGAAGTAAAACCATCAACCAACATTGTACCTACGGTAGACGACTCCCCCATGGTAACGAAAGTGTGAGAGTCGTGTGTAACTAATAGATAAGCCAAGCCAGCTTCAACTCGGACTCGAGATGGACACTGTACAAGTCCGCCTAGCTCGGCTCATATTCTTCTCAACGAGCTAAAATTTGAGCTTAAACTCCGCTAAGTTACAACTCGAGTCAGCTTGGCAATCAAAGCATATTTGCAGACGACCTTCAAAACGAGAACTCAAAATGCATAGTTTGAAACGAATGATAGAGTGTCTCAAGTATTTTCCTTTTAAAGCATAATCCACAATTGACACAAACTAGATGCTAGCCTACAACATTTAAAAAAACTATAATTTATTCTACTATTCTAGTATGAACAAGGATACCGTCTTGCATAGCCTACAACACCAAACCAAGTTCAAGTTTTGACTAGTTGGAAGGAGAGATTCAAGGACATTTTCTTTGAATGTAAGAACATCCATGCTCTTCATACCAGTTTGTTTGTCAAACACACAGATTCATTATTTACCACTAAAGGGCATCTTAAAATTTATGTAATACAATTATGCTCTTCATACCAGTTTCTTTGAATGTAAGAACATCCATGCTCTTCATACCAGTTTGTTTGTCAACTCCATGTTTCAACTTACTCGGCACATCTACTGAAAAGACCCAAGAGATGCCAATATGCTCCCTTCTATCCAGACGCTGTCGAAACAATCCCGTTACAACACATCAAATATTTGAGAATGATTAGCAGAATCTTTTACAAACAATTATTTTCTTTTAGCAACAGGTAAGTGAGCCAAGCTAATAGTGAGCTTGAAATGACCTGAACCTAAACGAGCTCAAGCCCGAGCTTCATATAATAGCTCGATTAAGCTCACAAATCTATATGGGCCCTGTCTATTTATATATTAATGTATATATATAATGGGAGAGGTTCAAATAATAAGTAGTTTTTCGCTAAGAAATCTAAGAAATGACCAAAACGCTAAGAAACGATAACAAACGAACTCCGATTGAGCTCATTTCAGCGGCGTTGGAACCGTATCGTCGAACTCTACCATCTTAGCTTTTAGGGTTTAGCGTTTAAGGTTTAGATTTTACGTTTGAATTTTAGGTTTTTAGCCTTATGGTTTAGCCGTAGGGTTTAGCTTTTAGGGTTTAGGTTTTATAGTTTAGGTTTTTTTTTTTTTGGGGGGGGGGGTGGGGGTCGGGGGGTTTAGGTTTTTGGGGGTAGGTTTAGGTTTTTTGGGGGCGGGGGGTGGGGGGGTTTAGGTTTTTGGGGGGTGGGGGTGGTGGTTTTAGGCTTTTTGGGGTGGGGTTGGAGGGGGGTTTAGGTTTTTGAGGGTACGGGTGGAGGGGGTAGGTTTTTTGGTCCGGATTAGGGTTCGATGAGACGGTTCCAACGTCGATGGAATGAGCTCAATCGGAGTTCGTTTGATCCACTTCTTAGCATTTCTTAGTAAAAAACCACTTATTAGTGGAACCTTCCCCTATATATAACAAATGATATTATATAACTACACTTATGTAAGAAAATAATCTATCTATACTATATTATAATGCACCACTAAAGGGCATCTTAAAATTTATGTAATACAATTATGATTGCTCAAGATACAACACTTAATGCATGTGTTAAAAACTTTTTGAGTGTAAATATGTCTTTTAAACAATAGTTACACATTTGCCCCTCAACTTTATTCAACTTTTGGTTATTTAAACAATAATTAGCATGTTACGTGATTATATATCAACATCTCCGTTTTTGTTTCCTCTATAGATAGAAACTGACGGTATCTTCGCGATAATCCCGAAAAATTCTAAAATCCGCCAAACACAGCTAAAATAAAAATCTTTAATTCAATGATATAAGATCCGACTACTTTGACCGTTTTTCAAATACACACATAGCAAAGCAACCGTACTCTTAGTTTTTAGGTCTCTGTATAATCAGCATCCACTCACTAACAATTTTTTTTATAAAAGTTCGTACATAATGTTATATTTATTTAATAAACAACACATCTCATAAAGTTAATAAATAATGATGGATTTTTATTTTAAAACAAATCCGTTCATATCACATATTTGAACACTTTGAAAAATAAATAAGAATAACATATTAATTAGTCAATTTGTCAAATTTTTTAAAGCCCGCCATTATCCCAATGCAGTTAGGTTAGTGGATAATTATGTATCTTCTGATACATAGGAATATATGTGACAATCCGGACTTTCCAGGTTAACTCCGTTAACATAACTCGGTTAAATCCTAACCTACTTAACCCTCTCTCTAACCTTAGGGACTAATTCTGCCATTATTAAAACCAAGTTCACATAAAACACAGGGACTATGTATGAATTTATCCCAAACTTGATTAGATTGACTTTTGAAAGTCAAACCCGTGTGTCTTTAGTCAAAATCGACTTTTAACCTTCAAATTCCATTCAATTCACGACGGTTATGCATTACAATGATGATCACGACCCAGTACGAATCATTTTAACATCCCTTATGATAGCAATTTAAACACATTAATCATGAGGCAAAGAAAACATCAAAACCGTTACAAGAAACACTCAAATCGATCAAATTCGGTTACCAAATTGCAAATTACCTCTCTACACACCTCAATCGGACCCTTCTGAACGTGTGTGTAGCATCAATTTCACCGTTTGAGTCGTCAAGAAACCTGTCGATTGAAACCGATTGCGCATAGGCCGACCTCAAGAAAAATCGATCAATCCGAACTTGTTACAGGTAATAAACACACCCTCATACTCGATTTTATGTCTATAACAGAAGCCCTAACTCAATTTGGGCTTATAACATAGAATTAAACAAGAACCAAATCTAGGGTTCATGCGAATATGGGTTTGATCGAACTCTAACCTGAATGCGATCTCAATTCAATTAAATGGTATGGTTAGATTCGTAATTCCACACTCTTTGAAAGCCCCATGATGAAACAGATCTCCAATATCTAATTTGATCAAATTGATCTGTGTTCTAATCCTAGGGTTTTCGGTTTCTAAGGATAGAATTAAACGACTTTAAACCTTTTGATTTTGCAATTAATTTCACTCACAGATTCGCCAACCCTCGTTAAACAAAACCTCTTTGATGTTTGGTTCAATCTCGATCGAATTCGGGGGGTTTGGGGATGGGATTGGATCGAGTCGCGCAAAAGGGAAGAACACTGTGGACTTGAGGATTAAAATGCATTTGATCCGACTTCTGTTCCAATTCCCTAGCGGACTGGAGTGGTTAAGTCAGTGTGTTGGTGTAGGTGAGACCCTGGTTCGAACCTCACTAACACCTTTTATTTTTCTGACCACTTTTTACACTATATTTTTATACAAAAACATTCTCTATATTATTATATTAATATGTTTTAACTTTAGAAAACACCCGTAGGCTCGGGTTTGGTTTTATAAACCGTTTTTAATCTTTGCACCACATTTAAATAATATATTTATATTATTTCTAAACCCATGACTCCAAACAAAAATATATATATATATGTATATTATTTTCACCGTGTTAATGGTTACCGTGTCATGCTTCAAACTTATAAAAAAATGTGACTATTTATATTATTACTCACGTTTATATTTTCTCGAATAAAAATAATATATTTATTATTTTTGCCACATAAATTACTATCGTATAAACTCTACGATTTTAAAAATAATATAATAATTTATATTATTTTCCTAGACCATTATTAAATGACGAAAACACATGAATATATTTTATTAAATATTTTTATTTGTAATTAGAAACGTTCGACACGAAACGCGTATATTTTAATTATTATATTAAGAAATCCTTATTCCCGTGGACAAGTTCGTCTAACCATTGATCCTAATTATATTTTAGGACGTTCGATCTTTCCGTGTCGTTGTCACAAAATCTTACGTGTTCATGACTGTCACATCTTATTCTAGGGCATTCATAGATTGTCCGCGTGCAATCCATTTATGGTTAGTGTTGCATCCTTGTGTGGTGCTAATTACTACGCTCTACTCAGACTCATGTGAGTTTTCACGGCCCCTTTTTACTTGTTTTCTATTAGGGGAGAAACATGCACATACATAAACATCATTTTACTTGTTTTTCCGTTGGGAAGAAACATGCATACAAACAAACAGTATTTTACTTGTTTCCTGTTGGGAAGAAACATGCATACGAACATACATCCGTTTACTTGTCTTCCCGCCAGGGAGAGACATACACATTAACGGACATGGATCATATAGTATTTCATTACCACTTGTTTACCTAAGTGCAAACATAACATGCAAAGTCCTTACACACTCGGAACGTTAATATATGGAGTATAGCGAGGAAATTTGAGTAGTACTACTGGGTTTGACAAACCCCACCCGGGTTAGTCGCGCTAACTTGATTGGAGGTCTAACGGGTGTAAATTGTCCTAAACACTTGCCATTGTTGATGTTAGCAATGGCGGAAGGCATCTCAAACATAAACAGTCAGCTTCGGTTGCGAACGCTTAGAGTAACTTGTACGTTGTCTAGCTAGCAATAGGTGTGACTTACGTATGTGGATCCTGCAAACACTCAAACATTTTATTTACTTGTAAACTTGTGAACTCACCAACTTTGTGTTGACACTTTTTCTTACATGTTTCTCAGGTCGCTAAGGCATAGGTTGCAAACTTAGAACATGTATGGAGTTCTACTATCATTTCATCGTCATGCAAATATTCAAAACAATTTACTTGTTTTATTAAACTAAACTTGAGCGCGCTTGATTTGCGCATTTATTTTATTATTTAAACGCTTCCGCATTAACTATGAACTTTTATGATATTACATTTATGTCCCATATAGTGTCGTTTGATGTAACTAATGACTGAGATCCTGGTTTGTCACGCACCAAACGGTAAAACTCCGTTAGTGGAATTTGAGGGTGTGACAGATTGGTATCAGAGCCATTGGTTATAGAGAACTAGGACTGCATACTAGACTATAACCTCACACATTAGTTACACGGAACAGACACTCATACATGGTACACATAGCATCTATACATGCATTGCAGTGCAGGCATGTAATACCATCCATAACACCCTCAGTTGGCGAGGGACACATCATTTGCATTGTATCATCATTCCCAGTGACGACACTCGGGGAATCACCAGAACAACATCCACTCCCGGCCGAGGGCAGTGAGACGGAGCCTTCCGAGGAGTCACTTACACCACCATCACCTGTCGGGTTTGGTGGGCTTTCTCAGGTCCATGTTATGGACGACACTCGGCACTAGCACATGTCTCTTTGAGAGTTGGGTTCGTCGGAGGCGAGTCCCTACTGTACCCACTAGCAACAATACGCCGAGTGAAGGCAGACCGTTGCACGCATTATTGTAGAATCCATTGACACGTAGATGTCATCACTTTCTGAGCCATGGGCTCGCGTCTTTGGTCGATATTCAGTTGAAGATAGATTGACCACAAAGTTGAGAACGCATTGCTCATTTCATACTCAGACCCATATCATTTAGTCAAAGGCATGAGAGTTTATGTAAATTGAGCATGTGAGAAAATCAAATGGGTTGAAGGTGGTGGTAAGGGGTTTCGGCCAAAATCAAGGACGGAGAGGAAAGGGACAAGCAATGTGAGGTCAAAAGTGTAGGTGGTATTATTTTTATAAAACTCTTGAGTTTTTCTAAAATTATGTATGCATACTTAAGTTTTATAAAAGTTTAGGTTATATACATAAGATATATATGTTTAAACACTTGTACAATAGTTGTAGGATTAAATAACAACTGTTTAGGTCATTAAAGATGGAAAAATATATAATAAATGCATTTGTTTTTATAAAAACTATTGCATATTCCATCGTAAGTACAATAAATGAACTAAAACTAAGGAAGTAGGGTTTTATACGTCATGGACTGCTTCATATATTTATATATACATCTTTGTATACGCGGTTATTGACTAGGTTCACGAAATTAATCATGACTCGGATCTCATATAGTGAAGCATTAACTATTAATTCACATTGTTATGAATTAATATAAACTTCAGGTAACACTTTTAGTATAATTAATCGTACTCTTGGCATAGTACCCAATTGGCACTATGTTGTCTCATCATCAATAGTCATAGAGTGCAGGCACTAACTCGGTTTCTCATAGAATTGGAATGCATATTCATAATAACTTGTTATAAGGTCACACATTCCTAATTGGTGCATATAAAATCATAAATGGACTGGACATGATACATAGCTAATGGTTGGTAATTTGACGGTTGTCACAGTCTCCCCTTGTTAAAAACAATTCATCCCAAAATTAAACTTGGGTTAACGGAGATTGAAGTTTTCTCGAAGAAGACAAGATACTTAAATTTCATTTGATCCTCTCATTCCCAGGTAAACTTTGGGCCTTTTTTCGAGTTCCAATTGACTTTGACGGTCGGTATTCGGCTCTGCCAAGTGTAGTTTGTCGATGAAGTGTAGTTTGTCATCGATCTGAACTTCCTCTAATGGAATTATCAGGGATTCGTCACTCAAGCATTTCTTTAAGTTTATACATGGAACGTGTCATGCACTCCACTTAGTTCTTGTGGCAACTTGAGTTTGTATGCAACTGGATCGATTCTTTGCAGAATTTCAAAAGGTCCAACATATCTTGGGGCTAACTTGCCCTTTTTGCCAAACGCACTACACCCTTCCAGGGGATACCTTAAGCATGACTTTATCTCCAATTTTGAATTCTAGCGGTTTTCTATGATTGTTCGCACAGCTTTTCTGATGATCCATAGCTGCTTTTATGCGCTCTTTGATCTGAATGGTTTTGTCGGTGTTTTCTTGGATGATTTCCTGACATGTTAGTTGACTATCACCAACTTCGGTCCAATAAACGGGTGACCGACACTTGCGTCCATATAATGCTTCGAATGGAGCACACTTGATACTAGTGTGATAACTGTTGTTGTATGAAAATTCAATTAGTGGTAGGTGAGCATCCCAGCTCCCGCCAAAATCAATCACACAAGTTCTCAACATATCCTCTAGGGTTTGTATTGCCCTTTCACTTTGCCCATCGGTCTGAGGATGGTACGCCGTGCTGAGATCTAGACGGGTTCCTAGAGCTTTCTGTAGATATTACAAGAATCTCAAAGTAAATCGACTATCATGATATAAGATAATGGAGATGGGTACTCCATGTCTGGCTACAATTTCGTTTACGTATAGCCTGGCTAACTTTTCCATCACGTAGTCCTCTCTTATTGGCAGAAAGTGTGCGGATTTTGTCAAACGGTCGACAATAACCCAAATGGAATCGTGTCCACTAAACGTTCTTGGCAACTTGGTTATGAAGTCCATAGAGATTTGCTCCCATTTCCATTGTGGGATCTCTGGTTGTAACAGTCCTGACGGTTTCTTGTGTTCTGCCTTAACCATGGAACAAGTTAGGCATTTTTTGACATAAAATGAAAATTCCTTTTTCATGCCTGGCCACCAATAATATTCCTTAAGATCCTTGTACATCTTATCGGCTCCATAGTGAATTGAATATCGTGACTTGTGCGCTTCATCCAAAATCAGTTCTCTCAGATTTCCTGAATTCGGAATCCATATTTGATTGTGAAGGTACAAAATGTCGTCGAGTTTGGTTTCCATTTCTTTATCTACTCCACTTGAGAGTTCACCTTTCAAGTCATCATTTCGAAAAATTTATTTTCGTGCATTTAAGACCCTGGCTTTTAGGCTAGTTTGAACTATAATCTCTAATGCACAAACTCGAGTGGGCTTCACTCCCTCTTTTCGGCACAAGGCGTCGGCTACTACATTATCCTTTCCTAGATGATACCGAATTTCGCAATCATAATGGTTAAGTAGTTCTACCCATCCTCGTTGTCGCATGTTTAAGATTTTCTGATCTAGAATGTGCTGGAGGCTCTTATGGTTGGTATAAATAAGGCATTTAGTACCATACAAATAGTGTCTCTAGATTTTGAGTGCAAAAATGATGGCTCGTAATTCGAGTTCATGAGTGGTATAATTCTTTTTGTGGACTTTGAGTTGACGTGATGCGTAGGTAATAACTCTGTTTCTCTGCATTAGTATGCAACCAAGACCTTGTCCTCATGCGTCACAGTAGACAATGAGATCATCATTGCCTTCAGAAAAAGTGTGTATTGCGTCGTAAGTACACTAAATGAACTAAATCTAATGAAGTAGGGTTTTTTACGCCATGGATTGCTTCATATATATATATATATACTCTTTGTATAAGTGGTATTGACTAGGTTCACGAAATTAATCATGAATTAACTCGGATCTCATCGGGTGAAGCGTTAACTATTAATTCACATTGTTATGAATTAATACAAATTTAGGGTAACACTTTTAGTATAATTAATCGTACTCTTGGCATAGTACCCAATTGGCACTATGTAGTCTCATCATCAATAGTCATAGAGTGTAGACACTAACTCGGTTTCTCATAGAATTGGAATGCATATTTATAATAACTTGTTATAATTTAACACATTCCTAATTAGTGCACATAAAATCAAAAATGGACTGGACATTAGTCACCGGACACATGCACGTTTCAATCTTTTCTTCTTTAATTTTTTAGTCTGGCAATCTTCTATTTGGAGGGGTTGTTCTACAAATCTCAGTTTTTCATTTATCTCTATACCTTGTAAAAGCATTATCAAAGTTTCATCAGCTAGACATTTGCGAAGATTAGATACATGGAACACATCGTGTATTCCACTCATCTCTTATGGTAATTCTAACTAATAAGCCACCGGTCCAATTCGTTTTATAATCTTGAAGGGTCCAACAAAGCGAGGACTTAGTTTATCTTTCTTTTCGAATCGGACAACGCCTTTCCAAAAGCTGGTACTTTTCATAACACCCCTTCTCCAACTTTAAACTCTAGTGGCTTTCTTCGTTTATCAGCGTAGCTCTTTTCTCTGTTCTGTTATGAATATACTAAACGTCAAGGAAGGAATTACGGGCTTCCTTGATAGGACGGTATGTTGATAACGGCTACTATGGCAGACGGAGGACTATACGACTATCTATGCAGGAGGAATGATAAAGTCTAGAAAGGCTACTTCGATAGACGAAGGCCCTTACGACGCACGACTGCAAAAATAGTTCGAATGGGAAACATATGCCTTAGGGAAAACGGGCGAAAGGACGGATTACGACGGTGTGACGGACAACTAGAAAGGTAGCCTAACGGTAACGAATGACGGACTAGTAGGACGATAAGAATGACAGATTACGACGGTAGGATGGAATGCTTGTCTTTGTGATATTCATAATGACCGGTTGATCACCCATATGTCAATAAATGTTAAATGAAGGCAAATGAAGTGTAATGTGTGTGTGTGTGTGTGTGTGTGTGTATATATATATATAGGGGAGGTTCCAGAGAAAACCACAAGTTAGGCGAAAACCGAGAAAACCACTAAAAAAAACAATTTTAACCAATTATATAATAATATTTATTTTTTATTTTATTTTATTTTATTTTTATTTATTTATAAGAGTATCAATGTAATATTAAACATTTTTATATATAGTGTTACGTATACGTAAACAAAAAACAAAATAATTATGGTTACGTATACGTAAATAAAAAAAAATTGCTTTTGGATACGTATATATATAGGGGAAGGTTCCACTAAGAAGTGATTTTTCACTAAGAAACGCTAAGAAGTGGGTCAAACGAACTTCGATTGAGCTCATTCCAGTGGTATTGGAACCGTCTCATCAAACCCGGGCCCAAAAACCTAAACCCCCCTCCACCCGCACCCCTAAAAACCTAACCCCCCACCCCGAAAAGCCTAAAACCACCACCCTACCCCTCAAAAACATAAACCCCCCATACCAAAAACCTGTAACACCCCAAAATCCCAAACACAATATTAATAACTTTGCGGAAAAGTAGGCCTTTTTTTAATAACATTACTTCTTCTTTTTTTACATCAAAATTCAACAAAACATACGCACGTGAGACACACGAGCTTTCTTACAAAAATTCGGCATGACTTGTTTGTAAAAATAGACACCCTTTATGAAACAAAACATGTTTAAACAACCATGTACTAAAATAAACTTAACCCAAAATATCTAACGAGATCCAACCATTTGAATGAAGCAAAATGAGTTAAACTCCAAACACCCACATATAAAATACTACATAGTTAGGATAACTATGCTAATAAAGAACTCGATCACGCCAATTTTCCTCCCTCGTTGACCCGCTCACAAGACTTGATCACCCATGCCTTTCACCATATTAATCTGTCGTAAGACATCACTAGACCATTAGTCACAATCAAAAGTTTAAACATTTCTATGGTAATGCATCCAAGACCACCTTTATACATATATTTATGTTTATATGTATACTACTCAACCAGATTAAATATGAACGACTTATAGTTTCACTTATCTTTTTAGGTCGTCGGTTTAAGCCACCCTCTTATTTCACCGGTTCCCCTGGAATAATTACCTCGAGTCGGTCTCCCAATAACATGTATAATCCAGGACTGTTCGCTTAATTCACATGTCTTGACCACTATGATGAATCATCGACTCATCATACCTACACATTACCATCACAATGGATTAGTCGAAACTAAGTGAGGACTCGAATTTCGTTTACTTGATTGTTCAATTATAATTTAGAATATATATATTTATATATATTTTAATCGAAGTATATCACACTCCATCCCCGAAATGCAACTCCCTTAGCGGGTTAAGGTTCAAATTTGCTCATATCTGTTTTCCCCAATAATCTGACCCCGACAATAGGTCATTTTACCTTCGAGTAGTCCTGTTAAACTGGAATAACAAAACACTACAAAATACACCGTTAACAGGTTAATTTAAACCATAGTAATAAATCACCGTTTCACCCTGTTCATATCTTGTAATACACACAACCACATATACGATTATTATTTTTATGTCATCCCAGCACTTAACCTTATTATATTTGTACTCATAACATACTCCATTAATTCACATAGGTTTAACAGCACGATGAAACACGTGAATTCGTACATACGGGTCACGACATCTATGACTCCTCAGTTTAGCATACACACATCTTAACAAGATATCTCTCATTTCATCTTATTAACCATATAAAATTCACATCCAAAAGATTCTTGATTAATCCCAATCATTTTGTAAATACCATAAAATTTCTGTTTCAAAACAGATTTGCACATCTGTATGAAATCAGTATTTCCTCCCACTTAAAGTGTGTATTGTACTTCAAACAAAAATTCTAAGTAAAGTACACCCATAGAGCTTTCCGTTGATAAAAAATACGCCCCGAACGGACATTTGGTTAATTTACTATGAATATTTCAAAACCAGTTAAAATATGAATAAAAGCTTAATTTCAGCACTTGGGTCACACGACCCATTATCACTTTGCACTCTATCTTTATAGGTTTAAACCCCCAAAACACCGTCAAAACAATACGTTATTGTTAAGTCAAACCATATTCAATAATTTGTATTAAACCACCTTAACCATAAGAATTTAAAATTAGTAATATACATAGTATAAAACTAGCTACAACCCACTAGTTTCACCAAACACAATTCGAATCACTCACCTTTGCCCATAAGAAGGTTGTTGCTTTATCACCCGTTTGATCCGTTGCCATTGGAGACTTGTCACACCTATCTTGACGACAATTAAACTTGCAAACCATTAGAACACATAACCGGGACGTTCATCCCTTTAATACATATGTATTATTCCCATGCATAACATGTGTTCTAACCCACCATTTGTTTAACATACAAATAATAAACGGGTTACTCGCACCATGAGACCCGTCATCATCCATTTGACCCGTTAATCACCAAATTAGTTTAGTTACATTCTTCGAGTCATTATAACGGTTTCGACATATTACATTCCATCTTTAATTCTCCGAAAAACAATATTGCAATGGCATATATTTCGACCCATCTAGGTGATTAACTCAAAATGACATTTGATTATATATATATATATATATACACACACACACGGTTGGGTTTCAGAGAAAACCAATAGTTAGGCGAAAACCGAGAAAACCACTAAAAAATCTATTTTAACCAATAATAAAATAATATTTATTTTTTATTTTATTTTATTTTTATTTTTTTATAAGAGTATCAATGTAATATTACAAATTTTTACCAAAAAATTATTTAAATATTGGCTTGCATATACGTAACCCATAGTGTTACGTATACGTAAACAGAAAACAAAAAAAATCAAAAAAATTGCGGTTACGTATACGTAACCTATAGTATTACTGATTGTTTTAGTAGTTCTCTTGATTTTCGCCTAACTTTCTGGTTTTCTCTTGATCCCTCCCCTATATATATATATATATATAACCAATCTAATTCACCATTTAGATTTACCATAAACTTATGCCCAATCTATGACTCTTGATTATTAACAAATCATGTTAATCAAGTAGACATACAAAACATACCATTTTCTTCTATTTATTTGTCTCAAGCATTTCATCAAACACCTTGTGGACATAACTATAACTCACCATTTCAGTGTTAATATGAATTTCCCTAAATCCCTTTCATCACCCATCATGACAACTCCATTTACTTTCATAAGTTTAACTTCAACAAATGCTCTAAACCTCATTTATTAAATCAAACTCACCATATAGGTGTTAATTTGCTAATTCCCAACATACTCACCATGTTTAACCCCTTTCATGTTATTTCATAAACTTTTAACACCCAAACTAAGACATGCAATCACAACTTATAACCCAAAATCCAAATCAAGTATTTTAGCATGTAGTTTAGGGTTTATTATATAAGAATCATGCACCATGACTTCCCAAATTCGCGGGTTTAGGATTCATCCCGAATAGAACCCAAATCCATAAACTTTACCAACATTAGGAGGAGAAATTGCTTACCAAACGTTTTAGAAATCACAGAGGGATGACAAAGACGAGCTTCCCTTTCATTTTCGCAATTTTAGAATGGAATTAGACCTCCTCTTCCTTGATACTTCTGCTCGTCGATGACCTGATCCCCCCACCCCCCCTTTTTTTGCAACGTGATATGAATCCATGGGAAATCCCTGGTTTTCTTCTTTCCTTTCTTTTTAATTTGACAACTTCCTATTTTTACCTCATCTTTTAGTTTAAACCAAATCCAACCCCTTTAGTTTATGAACTTACAATTATTAAGTGAAAGTACATACATATATTTAACCCCTTACCATTTAAAACCTCTAACTTTCAAATCCCCACAATAACACCTACTTATTATGTGAGATTAATATTTTTAACCAACAAGGTTAGAAATACGTTTCCTTAGGCCCCGTCATAAAGAAAACGGTAATATAGTATTTCTAAAAAATACTATTTCACCAAAAATAAACTTACTTTAGAGATAAGTATTTATATAAAAATATATTTTAATTCCACGGAAATCGGAATGTTACAAAACCTAAACCCACCCCCAAAAACCTAAACCACTCACCCCCACCCCTAAAAAAACGCAAATCATAAAATCTAAACCTTAAAAGCTAAACCCTAAGGCTAAACCATAAGGCTAAAACCCTAAAATTCAAACGTAAAATCTAATGCTGCTGAAATGAGCTCAATCGGAGTTCGTTTGATATCGTTTCTTAGCGTTTTTGTCATTTCTTAGATTTTTTTAGCGAAAAATTATTTCTTATTTGAACCTTCCCATATATATATACATATATATATATATGTATTTACTTATAAAGAAATGATGTTTATACCTAACTGTTTTAAACTAGAACTCACCAACGTTAGTTGACTTTTAGTATGCACTTCAGGTAGAAAAAGGAAGGAACGAGCTAAGGTGTGAAAGCTACCAACCTGGCTCAAAACTGACATCCTATCTATATGTTTAATGTTAGGACAATGTTTAAATGATTAAGACTTCCGATGTTCATGTATCTGAATGATTGTACGCTTCCGCTATATTTGAATTTTTATTTTTAAATTCAGTAAATGATAACTATGTTTATGAGTAACTAATCATGTAACTTATTATTTTCAATCAAACAGTAAATGTAAGTCAAATGACATTAAATAGTAATTAACGTGTTTTCGAAACCCAATTATATATTAATTTTTACATATTTTGAATTTTGTTTTTTATCCTTAGTATATGTAATAAATTTTTGTACATGTAAAATATACATAAATATTTAAGAATTTCATGTGTTAATATTTTTCACCCGTATGTAACATGTATTACATCGATTCTAAGAGCACTTACATAAGCTCTCTCATCTCTACCCTTATGTCTAAATTATAAAAAAAAATATGAAAAATCATGTAATTTTACGTTCACATCGGTTCCCTCATCCTCATTTTCATCCTCTGTATTTTTAGAGTAAACTATAACCACCTTTTATATTTAGGGGGTCATCATTCACCCCATCTCTATCCTCTATATATTATTTTATATTTTTTGTTAGTGTTTGTGACTGAAAGACAGAGAAAAAATAATAATAAATAAAAAAAGAAGTATTGTTTAATTGAAATAAAAGATAAATATGGATAGTTTGATGTTTCAAGTTTTTTTAAAAGTCAGATATAAATTTAAGAAATAATAATTTTTAGTTAAATCATATTGATGAGAACGGATGAGATATATGAATATTGTAACCTAGTGTAAACATTAAATATAAACTCATAAAACACAATTTTGTGTGGGTAAATATAAGAGATTTTGGCTAGCTAACCTTCATTAAGAAAGTGATTTTACTAGAGAGGGATGTCGGGCCCAGAATGTTGTACGAATCCACCGGTGATGAACAGTAGCTTTGGAAATGGGAGCGTTGAAGAAATCGGAGGCCTCAAATCCTATATCACCGGTGATCGTTCTTCAAATCGCGGCATCCTTCTCGGTTCGGATGCTTTCGGTATGATCATTTCTAATCAATCTTAGTTTGTTACTTGATTGTAGACATAGGTTGTGACTTTAGACAGGAAGATAGACTTCGTTTAGAAATTTTTAACCTTAACAGCACATCAATGAACCTATTGGCTTCAAAAGTCAAATCTTGAAACGAGTAACAAGTTTTGTAAACAAAATCCTCAATATGCTTTGGATTCTGCCGAAGTTGATTTCTTTTTATATGTATGCAGGCTATGAAGGAGTTATGCTCAGGTAATGGTTAGTCTTTGATTGACATTAAGATCACAACATTTTCCATGGAGGCTGTTTCATTTTTGGTCTAAGTTTCTAACTCCTTCGTCGTCTGCTATTAATTGTTGTATCACATGAATGTCATTATTAGGAGGAAATTGTTTTTTTTTTTTTTTGTCATTGGCGTTGGTGGCTTAGTGGTAGAGGAAAATCCTCCTAGGTTTGAGGAGGTCATGGGTTCAAATTCCACTCCCACTGCAGAAATGAATGTTCAATTCCGATCAACCGGATTGTTGACTTCTATTTGAATCTGATGCATACAGATACATGTTACCATATCTGGATGAATGTCATTTGGTATAAAACTGTAAAAGAGACCAGAATAAATATTATATCTAAAATGTTTTGATTTACCCTCAATACATAGGAAAAACTAGAAACCCTAGACTAACTTAAGGCCTGTGGGCTAAAGATAACTAAATCCTAATAATAAACTAGTAACTATAACTAACATCCCTCGTCAAGTTGAAGTATAGATGTTAATCATGCCCAACTTGTCACAAATAAAATTTAGAATCTAGAATGAGAATCAGGACTGAAACTTGGACAGGAGCAGGGAGGCAATCACGAACCAGAACGAGAGCAGGAAATTGGAGCCAAAAAAACGGGACTTGAATGGAAACCAGGACATGCGAGCATGAAACTCGAACAAGAAACCGGGTCAGGAGCAGGAACAGGAGCAGGAATCCGGAATAAGATCAGGAGCAGGAACACCAGAACACGACCACGGCATGAAACCGGAACAGTCAAGTAACAGTAGAAAACAGGAACAACCCAGCACCAACACAAACAACCGAGCAGTCAACATGACCAATTAGGGTTCCGGCAGTGAATAGGAACAAAACAAGAGCCGGAACAGGCGATTTTCCAGCAAGATTCTGACGGCGGCAGGCAGCGGCAGATGGAGGGTTCGGACTGAAACGACGATGGCACAAAGGAAAATCCGATGTTTCATGCGCTCAGAAAGCAGGTGGCGCGTAGTAAATAGCGGAAGCGCGTGATAGAGCTTGGGCGGTGTGTCTGGAGGCGGATTTACAGGGAAGGCTAATAGGAGCTTTCTGGTGGTGATGGCGCTGACTGTGAGATGCAGCTATGTCTCGAAATAAGATTTCGTGACGAAGCAAGTCTCTGGAATCTGGACTTCAATTGGAACTTGAAACTGGATCTGAAACAGGAACGAAGGACTAGAACAAAAACGGGAACAAAATCTGGAATAGGGACAAGGCGGCGGCTCGCCACCTCGTCTAGGGTTTGTATGAAGTGACGGCGGCTAGGGTTTGTATCGTAATTAGAGCTTTAAATCTGATACCATGTAAAAATACTAGAATAAATATTATATCTGAATTTTGTGTTTTACAATGGAGGGAATAATTAAAAACCTTGGACCAACTTGGACACATGGGCTAAACATAACTAAACCCTAATAATAAACTAGTAACTATAATTAACAAAAACAAAATCCTGCCTTCTAAGAGTTATGTTAAATCCTGAAACAATCGATTGAGAATTTTGTATATAATCTAGTCTTGAATTCTACTTATTTGACTTGGATGTATGTTTTTCCACTTATGCAGGAAACTTGCTGACAAAATCTCTAGTCTTGGGTACTTGGTTGTGGTTCCTGATTTCTTCTTTGGAGATTGTATATATAGCACAAGTCCTCCAGAAGTTCGTACAAATTGGTTAATTAACCACTCTCCGGTCAGTTCGTATATATGTAAATATCCTAATATAATTTTATCATGATTCATTTCATCAAATTGAAGGAATTATAAAATTTATATGATTCGAAGATAATACTTCTGATGCATATTTTGACGTTAAGGAAAAAGGTTGTGAAAATGCAAGGAAGATAATTGGTGAACTTAAACGCAAAGGAGTGTATGCTGTAGGGGCTGCAGGTTTTTGCTGGGGAGGTAAGGTGCTTTATCTTGTAGTCCATCCCCCCTGTCTTAGAATTGCAATGTGTAAACAATGACAAAAACAAAATCCCAAGTTAATTTAATCGCTTAATTGTAACAATAATGATGGACAGGTAGTTTGTAACTTTCTGGCGCCAAAAGCAATATACTCTTAAGCCTGTGTGCACATCATATTCTGACATTTATCTTTCTTTGTCAGGAATGATGGTTGCTAAACTTGCAAAATATAATGAAATTAAGGCTGCTGTTATATTGCACCCAGGTCGCTTGACAGACAACGATGTTAACGGTTTGTTTCTCCTAGATGTGGTAAAATGGGCGACTTGTTTACTAAGTCCCACTTTGAAAATTTTATAAGCATCGTGTTGGGTTGACGTAAACTTTTTCTGTCCAAAATTCTTAACTTTTTTGTAAACTTCTAAGTGTCATAATGATTAAAAAATTATTCATTCCAATTAGATTCTAATATTTTGAATGAAATAAGTTTAATGCGGTAAAATTACTTTTTTCAAAATTATTTTACGTGTTTGACACGTTTGAGATTAACATAACCTGAATCGACCCATTCATAAGTAATCGTCAGGTTTTAACATAAATGTTGCTTCAGAGGTGAAGGTTCCAGTTGCCATATTAGGAGGTGAGCTTGATCAACTATGCCCACAAGAAGAAATCAAACATTATGGGAAGATTTTATCAAAAAATCAAGAAGTAAGTTCCTTGATCTAATAATGGTCCTTGTGAAGATGTTACGTGTTAATAGTGAAATATAATTCTTGGTTTTTGAATAAAACTTCAGGTTGAGAGCTATGTGAAGATATTCCCAGGTGTTGGTCATGGATGGGCTTCAAGATATAGTGAGGATGATGAATCTGCTGTGAGGAGTGCTGAGGAGGCTCACGCAGACATGTTGAACTGGCTTACCAAGTATGTTAGATGAACTAAAATCCTAAATCCAGCCTTTTAGAACCTCAAAATATTGTGAAATCTTACTATTATAATAAATGAATAACTTTGTCTGTCACGTGTCGACTTCTGCTGAAGTCTAGATTTTTGTTTCATGCCTCTCTCCTATTAATAATAATGTTTTAAATAATTAAATATCTAAAATTTATTCTAATATTGTATTAAAATTTACTAAATTATAAGAAGATTTCAATTATATCTTATCCTAAAATATAATTTTATAATTTTTAAATCTTCATTATTTGTTATTTATAATTTTTAAATCTTTATTATTTATTATTTCATCAATGACTGATGACATTCAAACATACAAATCTTCATAGAAATTGCTGGTTTATAACAAGTTGGATTTATCTAACCCGTGTGATACATGAATTTCTAACAAAGTAAATAAATAAATAAAGATCGAATTAGTGACTTTTTATATATGTAGTAAAACAATGACCTTCTTTCTATTTCAGTTGGTTGTTTATTAGGTAAAACCACCTTGTAATTCTTAATTATCAATAATAATTATCGGGTGTATAGTGAAAGAACTTTCTGTGTTTTACCTTTCCTTTTTCCTTTGTTTTGCTTGTATCTAGGACTCAGGTTTGAATTATGGTATCTTTCAATCTCTTGCTTAGCTAGTTAGTTTACTTGACAAAAATCTCTTAAAGTTATTATAAAAGTTCTACAAAATTAAAAATAACATATTTACAACCTCCCTGGATTGTTATAAAATTGTTTTAATTCTTCACAAGTATTTAGGTTGTAATTTATTTATAAGAAAATGATCATAAAATATGGGTATTAGAGCACTCACAATCATAGTTGTTAATAGCGAATAGCGATAAATAGCGACAAGTGACCTATGTACTATGTAGCGAATAACGATAAATAGTGGCGGATCCAGAAATTTTATTGAGTGGGTGCAAAAAATGGGTAGGTTCAAAACGTTGGGTCAAAATAAGTTGGGTCAAAATGGGTTATGGTTACATATTTTAATCAAACTTAAATATGTATAGATAATGAATATGAAATTTTTATTGATAAAAATAGAAACAAAAAAAAAACACTTGTAAACCAAAAAATAAGAAAATAAAAAACACATATAAAGCACTTGAAAAGCACTTGAAAAATCTAGCAACAAAACACATTTCTTATCTACTTGATTTAATTTGTTACGGTTAATATTTAATATGAAATGTTTTAAGTCTAGGATTATTTAAAATTCAAATCAAACTAAAGGGTTTAACTTGTAACTTTACTTGAACAAGAGGGGATTAATATGAAACTTGCCTCTAATTTATATTAATCATCCTCAAGAGCTCAACAAATTCAACCTGAACTTCCATGGCGAAGCTTAGATTCGAAAAAAGGGGGACTGCAAAATTATTCATAACTATTCTCCTCTCTCTCACTATCTCTTGATTTATTATCATCGGGTGGCTTACAAATATTTAAGGAGCCCTAAAAAAAATATCAGAAATTTTCAACTCTTAAGATTAATCTCAGTGGGTGACTCACCACCCCCTAGCAAAACTTAGATCCGCCCCTGGCGATAAATAGCGACCGCTATTTCATTATGTAGCGATAAAGTAGTAGAAAAGCTGAGAATTGTTTTACATTCATACCACCAAAATAAATAAAGTTTCACACAACAAAAATAGTTAAAATACTTATCACAAATCATCTAAATCTTCAGATTCCGGCTCATCATCATCGCATTCCGATTCGGCACAAAATCTATATAAGCCGCAACATCATTTTCTTCGACGCCCACATCAAAATCTTCATCTACTAAACCTCTTCTTTTAGGCCTTGAGCTCGATGTGGAGATTTTGGCACCCGTTTTACTCCTTTTTCTTGTCGCATAAGGCACTTCATCTGCCTCCGTAACCGCCACAACATGACCCCATGTCAAATCTTCACCCTCGAGCACCGAAGCTTCTTCTTCATCCACTTTCTCTAAGACTCCCATCAACCACTCATTGGGATCTTGTATACTTGCACCATCTAAGATAATCGTGTCAATCGTATCACGCATATCATACATTCTTCTTAATGTACACAAGATCATTAAGCTTTTGTTGCACGAGTCGGTTTCTTTTTTGGAATGAAGCTCATAAATAAAATATAATAAGTTAATAACTATTATTATTTATATTAATTAAGAAATAGAGTTTCTTACATGTTCAAACACGCTCCAATTGCGTTCGCACCCCGACGAGCTACACGTTAAACTAAGCACCTTGACTGCAAATGTTTTTAGTGTTGGTGTCGATGCTCTGTATTGCATCCACCACGCTAATTCAATAACAAATAAACAAAAGTAACTTGATTTTCTTAAACATTATATTTAAAATATATGTATAAAAGTATACCAGGCGCAAGCTTTTCTCTCATTTCTTTTGTTATCAGATTTTTAAAAATCCCTTCAGCCTTTCGATACAACGGGAGCTCCAAGTGAACCTTCATCTCCTCTTCTTCGTCCAATGTCAACTTTTTAATGCACGACATTAACCCACTTTTCACCTCATCATTATCCTCCACTTCTGGATGGGAGTAGTAGAAAGTCGGATTCAAGTAGTGTCCTGCTACATGCAAAGGTTGATGTAACTAGCAATTCCACCTTGTATCAATTATTTCAAAAATGTGTTGATACTTTTCTTCTCTGTTTTTGAAAGAGATAGCAATCATCTCTTTTGCCCTATCCATAGCCTCATAAATATAACCCATAGGAGACTTTCTCTCTTCATCAACTAAACGAAGAACTCCTAACAATGGATAACCAACTTTCACGGCAAATTTATATTGTTCCAAAATGTTGGCGACAATATAGTATTGGTTGTTTGCTTACCTCCCACCTCCCTTGAGAACTTGCTTGAGTGCCACTCTAAAGAAGTGAACATTTTTTTTCAAAATGTGATTGTAGAAGCATGTTTTACTAACTATAGATAAAATTCTATGTATCGGTGTACGTGACTAGTACGAAGGAGGGTGTTCCTGAGTACTTAGCCTGCACACCATATTGGTCCCGCGTACTTAGTAAGTACGCAAGACCAATGCCCTGCGTACTTGCTAAGTACGCAGGAAGTGTTCCATCCCCTATAAATAGAAGACTTGTCTTCATTTGTAGGTGGAACTTCTGGAACAAGGTTGAGAGGTGTCCGGGCGGGATGAGCTCTCCTGCCCCTGGACCGTGAGCGTAGATGAGAGATGTGTCCTCCTTCGGTATGTAGTCTGTAATACGAGATGACTTCTTTGTTATGGATTACGTATCGTTTGATTCTCTTGTCGTTTGTTCATGTGTCTTTGTCTTGTTTCCTTTGCTCCCACACAAATCACAAAACAGATCCGTGTTATTTCCGCTGCGCGACGAGGCTCCCGGGACATAAAGTGATATCAGAGCCTCGGTGTTCGTTGATTTGTCTTCCAGTTTCGGGATTTGGGGTTTTGGAACAGATCTGAGTTCTTATCATGTTCGCTACTTTTTTTTGTCAAAAATCCTTAAATCCGAGTTCGTTATCACTTCACTTGGTGTTTGGAAGGCTAAGAGTTTGTTAGATGATGATTTCTATGCTTTTGGAAACATCAATTTCTCAGATCCAACACTTTTCGAGCATTTTCCTCAAGATCAGTTAAGAACGTTGCTACTTTTTGTTAAGTACGTAATTTCACCTTTTGTGCGTACTTACTAAGTACGCAAGGGTTAGCCCTGCGTACTTACTAAGTACGGATGAAGAGTTGATGTGCATACTTGCTAAGTACGCATGAGTATTTCTCTACGTACTTAACAAGTACGCATGGACACTTGGCTTTGCGAACTTACTAAATACGCAGGAACACCCTACATGTGCGTATTTACTAAGTACGCATAAACTATCATCTGGGATTAAAAAAACGAGATTTTTGGCCAAATTTTGTAGGGATCATTTGTGCGCTTGTTTCGGGCCACTTTTGAGAAGATAGCAATTTTGGTTTTTCCAGACCTAAATTTGAATACGATTTGGATTGGCGAAACAAGAACGATATTTTTGTTGGATGATACCACTTGTCATACATTGTTTAAGTGTTCAAACCTGAAAATGTGGGCTACGAGTATCCGGGATACTTATTTAATAGGGAGTGAATGTTGAATTAATGGGAACAAGTGGGTCGTCATCGGCTAAAGATCTCGTTTTATTAGTGAAGATGTTGCTGCTTTGGGTCTTTTGGAAAAAGAATCATATTGTTTAGGTATTCAAACCTAAATATGTGGGCTACGAGTATCTGAGATACTTCTTTAATAGGGGATGAATACCGGAACAACTTGAACCCAAGGATTTGCTGTTTTTGGATCTTTGCAAAGGAATAAAAGAATAAAATCATGGAGTTGACTGGTTTTGGTTTTTGAAGATTCAAGTGAGGTGGTAATGAAGCTGGTCATAGTTTACAGAGAAATGAGGGGGATAAAAGTCTAAGGAGTATTCATTGGAATTTAATGTGACATGGATCTCAACTATGATTTCTCATGTAAACTATATTTTTCATGCTCATTGGTCAAGCCTGTGTTCAAGATTTGATGTGATTTAGTTATAATTGGATTTCTCATTTCGGATCTGGGCGGAATGCCAGATAGACAACCTAGTTATGGAACTTCACCGTGGTTAACATATACAGATTATGAGGTGTGAACCAGGAATGAAGATCTAATTGAAGAATGTCGGACTTTGGATACAGGATGATCACTCTTGAGCATGATTTTGTGTTAGATTCTATCAAGTGTTTTCAAGATGAAGCTGGATACCCGTGGGATTATTAGTTGAAGATGGAACCTTTATTCCCTTGTTTCTGGTTTAGTCAGATGGAGCTTAAACTGAATGGGGAAATTAGAAATGGACATCTTTGGGAATTTGGTTAACTCATGAAGATACAAGATAGAGTTGGACACATCTGGTTGAAGACTTAAGTTTATCGTACTGGAATTCCTATGAGAGTTGATTAGTTTGATGCAGGTTATTGAAAATTCAAACTCTCTATCATATGCCAACTGATTTGGAGATGTCTTAGTCTACTATTGTTACCTGTCTAGGAAGACATTGTTAGAATCAGATTTCTAAGTCAGGGTAGAGCAAGCTACTACTGAGAGGTTGAACTACAATGAGGTGTGTTGGGTTGGTTCTCATTGAAGCACTTGGTCTACAATGAAAGCTACAGTTAAGAAGGTGTCATGTTTTTCATCACTAGGCAATCTCAAGTGGAATGCCAGAAGATCAAGTCTCGCCAGAAGACACTTGATGTCATTAGTTTAGAGGGAGTCTGTTAGGACATTCTTTGTAAACTGATGTTTATTAGTGTTAGAGATAGATAGAATTTGATGCTATAGTTAAGAGGGAGTTTGTAGAAGCATGTTTTAGTAACTATAAATAAAATTCTATGTATCGGTGTACGTGGCTAGTACGAAGGAGGGTGTTCCTGAGTACTTAGCCTGCACACCATATTGGTCCCGCGTACTTAGTAGCCTTGCGTACTTGTCCAGTACGCAAGATCAATGCCCTGCGTACTTGACCTGCGTACTTGCTAAGTACGCAGGAAGTGTTCCATCCCCTATAAATAGAAGACTTGTCTTCATTTGTAGGTGGAACTTCTGGAACAAGGTTGAGAGGTGTCCGAGCGGGATGAGCTCTCCTATATGTAGTTGTTCACCGCAATTGGCTTTTCAAGAGTCCTCTTTAAATCGGACAATTTAAAGATGTCTTCAAGTATCAAATCAATGCAATGGGCCGCACAAGGAGTCTAATATATGTGTGAGTAGTTCTTTTCCACAAGTTTACCTGCGCTAACATTATTGCTTGCACTATCCGTCACAATTTGGATAATATCATCCGGCCGAACCTTTTTGATGAATTGCTCAAACAATTCGTACATCTTCTCACCTACGATAGATTTTAAAAGGTAGTAAGTTTTTCACATTTAGTAACTTACTACAATTAACAAGTTAACTAGTTACCTGTGTGAAAATAGCTCGAGGCGTCGACCGACTCAATGAACATGCTTCCACGAGGAGTGTTTACTAAGAAGTTGATTAAAGCCCTTCCTTTCCGGTCCCTCCATCCATCTGTCATCAAAGAGCACCCATAGGTTGACTTCTCAACCTCATTTTCATGCATAATTTTCTTTGTATGTTCTATCTCAAGATTCAACATTGGAACACGTGCCTCATGATAGCTTGGGGGTTTCATACCGCAACCAAATCTACCAATCGCTTCAATTGCCGGCCCCAAACTATCTTACTTCAACGCATTGAAAGGGATACCCGCATCATACATCCAACGGCAAAACTTTTGCACCGCATCTAGTCTAAGCTTCTTTTGAACTTCGTTGTATTGTACACTTCCAACCAAATTCCCATTTTTCTTCCCCAATGTAGTTGATGGCTTGAACACTGAATGTAACGGGTCTTTGGTATTTTTACTAGAAGCATTAGCAGTTGAACCGGAGGATGACATAGGCCGCTTTCCCTTTGATTGAACTTCAGTAGGCATTTCAACTTCTTCATCTTCGTCTAAATCGACCACATTGTCAAAATGTGGTATGCTATTCATCGCTTCTTGTGCCTTTTTTTCTTCTCAAAATGTTCTTTGAACAAATTTTTCACATCAGTGGGAACTTTGGTACATCTCGCCACATTCGAGTCATCCCAAGCAAGGTGATGCTTGTGCCTTGTGATCCCACCCGTTGAAACAAAAAAATAGAAATTACATCGCACCTGGTGTTTTGTTCCTTCTATCAAAGTTCCGTAACTCCACCCCTGATCAACTGAATTTTTACTAGCCATTTTGTTCTCTGTTCATAACTCGTAAAAGAAGCAGAAGATCACATGTTATTGTAATATCAAGCAATGGGCTTGTGAGAATGCTGATTTTTTCAGCCGAAGAAGAAGATAAAGAAACAGAGGAACAAGAAGAAAAAGAAACAGAGGAACAAGAATATAAGAAATCGAGTAACAAAACAAACCTGAGTTATTGAGCCGAAGAAGAAGAACTAGCTGATTGGAAATTTGGATCGAGCCGAAGAACTATGAAATTGGATTTGGATCGAGTGGAATTTTGGATCAAGTGGATATTGGATCGAGAGTGAAATTGGATTTGGTAGCGTGAGTTTCCAGAGCAGCGTTGCGTTCTTTTTTCAATCGGATACAAAAAAAACCCTAATGAGTCCCTTTAACAAGATAAATTAAAAAAAATCCTGCTATTTTGCTATTTATCGCAACAGGGGTGTAGCGACACTACATCGCATCGCGTCGCTATTCGCTATAGCGACCGCTACGGTCGCTATTGACATCAATGTTCACAATGGATTTGATAAATCCTCTCTTATCTTTATATTTTATGGTAAAATTAAAAAAACCAACCAAAATATACCTCAATCCCATTCTTTAAATTAATCTTTATCTTTAAAATTTAAGATACATTAAGTGAATTGGTATATTTACCAATACATTTCCACACCATACCAACAACCTTCCCTTCCTGCTTCTTCTCCACCTTCTTCTTCTCTCTACACCTTTTTCAATAAAGTAGTTGGTATTTTCATCATTTGTAAATTGTGATATATATAATGTTTATAGTTTATTTGTAATAACTAAATACACAAAATAATTATTAAAAATATAAACATATAACAAAATGAAATATACGCTACTTTGTTTTTGGTAAATTTCATATAATAAAATAAAATGGTATAAGATTTTAGTTAAATAAATGATAATATTGTTTTGTTAAATAAAGGAAAAAGAAAATTAATAGTTTATAAAACCAAATCTAAGGTAATAGGTCGTAACTGATATTTTATTTGTTGCATTCCTACTGGTTAATAGTTTTAAACTTAATTTTTTAAAGATGTATTTGGAAAGGATATAGATTATGCAAAGCTTAATTTTTGGTGATTGAATTTTTTTTATGTAAGTGGCATTTGTGTTATTGACCCGACTCGAACATGTCCTGACCCGAATTAATTCTATGCAAAACGACCCATAAGATCGATAGTCAAACTTCTATAATAGTAAATGATAATAAAACAAAATAGTATCCAAATAATATTTAGGATGTCTAACTTCTTTTTAAAAATAAGAACATGTGGTATACTCAAATGAGTGAGGCTCAAGTGAGAGGAAAAGTGGTTGCCACATGACGTCACGTCATTTTCATGAATTCTCACACCACTCCCGAATTAATTCTTTGCAAAACGACCCATAAGATAGATAGTCAAACTTCTATAATAGTAAATGATAATAAAACAAAATAGTATCCAAATAATATTTAGGATGTCTAACTTCTTTTTAAAAATAAGAGTATGTGGTATACCCAAATGAGTGAGGCTTAAGTGAGGGGAAAAGTGATTGCCACGTGGCGCCACGTCATTTTCATGAATTCTCACACCACTCACTTGGTAAGGGAAATACCCAAGTGAGTGAGTGATGTGTGAGCATTAAATGCATTTTAATAATAAATTTATAAATATAAATTATAATAAAAAAGACATAAATAAAAATTAAAATAAAAAAGACAAATAAAAATTAAAATGAAAAAAGTACATAAATAAAAAATAAAATAACAAAAAAAACAACTCGATTTCATATTTTGCCTTGATCTCGTTTTGTTTCCTCTCGATAAAGGCTCGTCGGGGGCCAGTGATTTGATCAAGGTCGAGAGCTGATCAAGGTCGAGAGCGAGAATTTCCAACTCTTTTTTTTTCCAATTATATTTCTCTTTCTCTCACGTTAAATTCTTCCATTTGATCGACCATTTTTTGGCAGATGTCGACGTGAAATGGAACCGAGCCGGATCCCGAGCCCGAAGCTCTTGCCCTTGCTTTTTTCTTGCCGATCGGACGTTGTATGTCGTCATCGTCATCCATCATCTCCCGGTTGAGATCATACATTGATCTTCTGTCGGACGCGGTCGGACTAGCATCAGCGTCCGCCGACGATCGTTTCTTTAAAGATCCGTCTCCTCTCGGATTCAAGTACAATGTTTGCCATTTCGGCGATTCCTTTAATACCTCCCAAACCGCAATTGGAGCTTGGGCTCCTCCGTCGTCTTGATACCGGGACGTTGCTTGCTTTAAAATGTCGGTATCACTACAACCGCTTTTTCGGCTTCTCTCACATTGTTGGTAGATACCGTGAAACTTTAAAAATTTCCGGTTAAAATGAGTCCATTTAGAACTCAATTGGTCCAAACTTCTATACTCGGGGGTGCATAACTTAACGCTTCATACTTTGTAGCGATACGTTTCCATAACACTATTTTGTTTTGAGCGTTACCTAAAAAAAATAAAACATAATCAATATCAATTTTGTATAATGAAGTAATAAAAACAAATACTATTATAATATATATAAATACCTATAATGGAATCCTCTGAGACGTCGACAAACACACTAGCCAAGTATAGCTCTTCCTCCACATCCCACTTCTTTGTAACCCGTGAAGATGATTTTGATGCAGGGTTTTCTTTTTACCTTTACCTTTACCTTTATGCACGGGTTGCGTTTCCTCGTCGTCTTCTTCTTCATCCTCCGGAACGCGTTGCGTTTCCGGAACAAACTCCGGATCTTCTGAGTATCTGACCAACATATTGGGCATAGTAGACATGTTTGGGACATACCCCGATGAACCGAATGGGTTTTGGTTAAAAGGTGGTAGTTGGGTGAACGCGTTTGGGTTTAACGGAGACCGTATGTTGAACGCATTTTGTTGAGACGTATAATGAAGCCACAAATTGGGATCGTTAGGATTCATGACTTGGATATTTTTATAGAGACAAGATGATTTTTTTAATGAAATTGATAGTGAAAAGATGATAGTTTTTTAGTGTGTTTTATAAAATGTTGTTTAGTGGTTATTTATAGGGGGTAAAAAGGTTTTTTTATTTTTATTTTAAAGTTACCGTTGAACGGCATTGGTTTTAATGTTTATAGCCGTTGAACGACATCGTCTCACCCTCCACACCCGTGAAGATATTCACGTGGAAGACACACCCCTTCACGCCATCAAAGGGGCGGTGTGCAAAATCCATTCACGCCGTGAGGGGGTCTCACGGATGGTCTCACGGTGGGTATACCACTTGATCTAAGGGTATCCAAATTCTTTTTTTTATAGGTTTGAAGGAAAAAAAAACAAGATTAGTTATCAATTAATGATTTCAAATGTTCTATTTTAATACAATTCTAACAATTTTTTCTCCTACAATTTAATCTCAACCATTAAATCCTTCTTAATTTGATATAATGTCCCTAAATCCTTTTCACCATTTTTAGTTTAAAAACCTTTTAAAATATTATATTCATGTCAATTCTTCTAATAATAATCATAATATAAATCATAATAATTATTAATAATATTAATGAATTAAAATGCCATAATAAGATGACAAGGTTATTATTTATTTATGTTATTAATAAAATAAATGTTACACTTAGAATATTTTAGAGAAACTAATGATTTATAAAAATCATTAACTTAAAATAACACTTAGGGTTTTTGTAATTTTTATTTGTCGTTCCTTACGTTAAAAACCCGTTATTTAAAATACGAACCCCGATTATAACTATTATATCACCAACTAATTTTTACGTTAAAGATAAAATAGTCGAATGCTCAGGTAAATGGTTGAGGGAGGGTGACAGAGTTTACGCGAGACCCAGTTTCTCCTCGTGACGTCCCGTAGCACCCGGTTAGCTACCAAAATAGCTTGTATCCTTTGTACAATCTTACCTGGTGTCCGTAGGTGAGAACCGAAGACCCGTAAGAGATGGCGGAGGTTGGTTCTTGTCTCACAAAACCCGTAAAGGTGGTGGAGGGTCTCGGGGCTGTGACGGGTGGAGGTGGCGGTGTACGACGGTGGTGGAGGGGCTGGAGTGGGGCTGTAAGGGGCTGGAGTGGGGTGATGGTGGTGGTTGTCGGGTAACCGAGAGGGAAGAGGGGGAGGTGTGCATGGCCGGTCCCGAGAATCCTCAAAACGTTTTGGGCCCGGGACATGTTAAAAAAAGCGGGCACCATAATATGAACTCATAATGGCATAATAAAAAACTACAACAAACGAATAACGACTAACGATCATACATAACGAATAATGAATTACGCTGCCAACTACCGTTCTTGCCTCCTTCGTCTTCTGAGTTCCTACCCGCTCCAACCCACTTATTTTGTTATTTTTTAATAAGTTTGAAAATCTAACGGGCCTTTTTTTAATTTATAAGTGGGGTTAATAGGATAAATGGGTAATATAAGTGGTGGGTCTTTTTTAATTTTTAAGTGGGTTAATAAAATAAATGGATAATACAAATTGAGCCTTTTATAAAAATGTATATAATATATAATTTTTTTAAACTACGGGCCCTTTAGGAGACCGGGTGTAACATCCTAAATTTTAAGGAAATCAAAGTCTAGGGGCTAAAGTGTAATCACTCCAAAGATCAAGGGCTAAAATAAAAAGAATTTGGAAAATAAAGGTGGTAGCGGACCGCTACCAAGCTCTTAGCGGTCCGCTAGCCGCAATTGGACCGGACAAGGGAAAGGTTACACGTGTATGGTGACTCGCCAGAAGGGATTGGGTAGTAGACCGCAACCCAGAATCTTAGCGGTCCGCTACGTGCGCAACAAGTTGGACAACTGGCTAGAGGCGGTAGCAGACCGCCACCGCCTAGCTTAGCGGTCCGCTATAAATAGGTTCAATTGCCGTTCAAAATGAGAACAACAAACACCATCACCACCTAATGTCACACCCCAACCGACGGCGGAATACGTCAGGACGGGACATGTAGACTGTTCAAAAGCTTATGATCAACTAAATTACATAATTTTATTAAAATGGTTTAAATGTACAACACATATTGATCAAACAAGCAAAATCTAAGAAAATTCTAGTTAAATTGTCACTAGGACCATATGCTCCTAAGTGATGAACTTGTGCTTCAAATAATTCAACTTAAAACATGATTAAAATGAGAGGGTCAACTATAAATAGTTGATGAGCATACATAGGTTTTGACACCACAAATAAAGTTCAAAAAAATGTTTTATACAATTCATATGATACATGGTATATAAGACATTTATAAAGAATCTATAGTTAAACTAAGTGTACAATCAAACCTTGTGACTGTTGTGAGGCATAACCCGTAGGTTACCCTAATGTAATGTCGGTAACAAACACCCTAATCGGGTGGATTTGTCAGACATAATAGATCTATCAGTGTTAACCGTTGGCTTGTACTGAGTTAAGGATTATACTAATGTCATGTATATGTAGTCTTAACTCCTAGCATTCAAGCATAAAGCACAAATAACACATAGCATCATATTATTGAATTGTATATAAGTAATTGCAAAGAGTTTCAAAGTGTAATCATGTTTCACCACAAAAGTGCAAAATATAAAAAGTGGCTATGTAAAACTCACCTTGATGTTATGACTAATACTTGAACTAGATCATGGGGGCAAGTGAACCAGATCAACGTTGCCCTAATTAAATAATTTATACATATTTAATATATGGGAATGATTAAAAAGTAATAGGAACGGAACGATTTGAGATTTTAGGGTTTAAGAATGGGCGGGTGATCGGGAAATACTAATAGAGTGTGTTGAAGATGTTTTATAAATTTTATTTATAAAAGCAAGCCAGGTGCAATAATAAACCTTATTTGAAATTATATTAATGTATTAATGTAATATCTATAATAATAAAACAATGTCTAAAGTGATATGATGAAATGTTATAAAACGATATGAGGATATTATTTGAGATGAGTAAATAAATGTGAATTTGTATTATTACTATTGATGAAAAATTCAATTTAGTATGATTATTTATTAACTAGAAATCATCATATTGCGATATAATAACGAGATACTAATAAAGCATTATTGAAATTTGTACACTAATAAAAATCTTATTATCATAGACCATGTCGTTTTAATAGTTCAACTAAAATATATTTATATAACCTTTTTTATTTAATAAAACTTACGATGTTTAAACACTTTTAAAACTTTTAACCATGTTTGTCATGCTCTAGAAATACGTATTAGTATCGAATGAAAGAATTTGCACTTAGAACTAATCAAGCTCATATATTATTTGTGATAATTAACACGCTTGTTTAGAAATATGCTTTTTATTTGAAAATAATTATATTTATAAGATTTATAAAAACAGATGTTAAAATTTATTGAAAGTGATTTATTATGGTTATAAATATGTAATTTTAAATCTTTTATCTCTATAAGAATACTTAATTTTGGTATATATAATTATATATCTATACATGTGTGTGTGTGGATGCATGTGTAGGGTAATTCAGGAAAAGCAACAAAACAAACAGAAAAAAGAGGGTCGGGGCTAGAACCCGCGACCTGAGTGGGTGAAGGGATTTAACCAGTTAATCTAGGGATCAAGTCTTGAAAGAAAAAGGAGCGAATTTGTTATAATAAATGGGTTCTGTGAACCCTTCTTCCCCACTACAAAAGTCGCTAAAACCCAGACCTCTTCTCATTCCCAACCCAAATCCGATTAACCATAAAATGCAGAACAGAGGTGCGACAGAATTGCGAGTCGTTCATACCTGAATGTGACTTGGATTCTTCGGATTTTAGGGGTTTCACCTTCCTTGCGTCGATTCAACCGAGAGAGCAAAAAGTGAGTATTTTTGTGGTGATTTCGAGTGTAATGGTTTGGGACATGTATAGGAAAATTCAAACGCCTTTACAGCTGGTATATTAAACGAGTTTCACGAGATTTGGAGCTTAATTTCGGGAATTAAGCAAGCCTTTACCCATTTTTGAGACTTACCAAAATGGATTTTCAAAACTCATGAATTTAGCCTTATTTAAACAAATTGAAGTTTTATACGTGGTCATTAAACGATTATGAATGATTCAAATCAAGAATGAAAAGTTTTACATGCGGATTTAGAGAGATTAGAGGTGTTTTAACACGGTTTGACTTTTGGAAGTCAAACCTGATTTCAAAATTTCACGAGGGTCCATTTAAAAAAAAGGGGGAAGAGGGTTCAAGTGGGGGTTCATTTGATCAAGAGTTCAAACTAGTTTATAAAATTATGTGTATATATATATATTTATATATACACACACATATATTTATAAATTGATTTTTTTTGTATATAAAAATAAAACTATAAAAAACTTGAATCTTTCCTTTTAAACTTTATAAAACTAACTATATTCAAAATTTAAAATGTAAATATTATATTTGCAAAACAATTATCTTTATGATGTTTAAAAATGAATATATTTGCATACATATATTTATAAATAAATAAACATATATATAGATACACAAAACATGTGTTTTAGAAATTTATATGTAACGCAAGGTTTAAAACAGAAATACTAATGAAATAAAAAAAAGATTTATGGGACATAATGTGCTCGAACAGCATACGGGATTTAAATGTAGTGTTTATTACTAAAGTAAAATAGGGTCGGAAAAATCATGGATGTTACAGTCTCCCCATTTACAGTCTCCCCATTTTAAGAGAATTTCATCTCGAAATTTAACTAACGGAGGCTATTGAATCAGAAAAGTGGTGAGGGTTTGGATTCTCAATGTGTTATGATGGTTGATCTGAGTATAACTTGTAAAAAGACACAGGTTTTAATACTCGAGGTCAGATATGAACGATGATAATGAATTTAGTTTTTTAAAACGAATTTAAGGAGAAAACTGTCGAATAATATTTTGGATTGTAAGGATGAAATGCATTACTTGGAATGGAATTGATGAGAACTTGACGATCAGGGTTTGTTTAAGATGTAATCTAATATGTTCAGGAATTGTTAGTGGATAAGAGATTTCACAAACATTGACCCTGTCAAACAACATAAAACTTTACGTGACACGAATAACGTTACTTCTGATAATATGACAGGAACACTTATATATAGAGGAAGTACCAGCGGCGTATCCACCATGTCCTTATCATATAGTTTCGTTACTATATATCGCGATAGGTTTCATGTCATAACACACGACAGAATTTACTATGTTTTCTATGTGCTGATTTTTTATAATTACGTGTGCACCCGTAATTACTTGAATCATCGCATGGCCCGTATAGATCCTTCCGTTGTGTGTGGGTCAGGAGAGGGCATGTATATTGTTTTCACGTATGATTTGCTAATAAGTAACTAGGTCCCTAAATAGGCATGTCAGTTAGCAACTAAAGAGCAATAGTATAACTTAAAGTTCCATAGTTTACTCGTGTTTGAACAAGAATACGTCAAACACCGAGTTGTTTTAAAGTGTTACAGCTTCCTCGTGTTTGAAAAAGAATACATCAAACCCCGAGTAGCTTCAATGTGTTATGGTTTTCAACTTTGGTGAACAAAAGTGTTTGACTACGCCTTGTGTATAATGTAATCAATCAATTGCAACAATTGTAAGCAATTTAGTTTCGTGTATAATGTAGCACCCAAGTTTCATGTATAATCTAGTGTCATGTAGCTTGTAATCAAATATGTTTCATATTTAATGTGGTCAATATAGTATTATGTACCAAACAAACAATTTTTATGTATCATGTGATCAATTCAGTATCATGTACATTGCAAACAACTAAGTTTCATGTATTATGTGATCGTGCTATGTATTTTGTGAACGTGCATACGTAAGTTACTGAATTTCGTGTGTGACGTACACTAACGAGTTTTGTATGTGATCTAGTGTTGTGGACAAGCGTATTGTTTGGTGTTCATGTATACGTGAGTGGCTGGGTTGTAGCTTTTTAAAGACCGTTGAGGTTTATATGAATAGTTGACGTGTACGTGAAATGATTTATATCTTTGAAATGGCAAGCATACTTGTACGTTACCGAAGGTGCAAGATAGTGTGTGGTTACGAATAACCGATTTTTGTTTGTAGGTAAGAAATTGTTCGTAGATGGATAGGAGGGTGAAAGTAATGGGTTGAATAAGTAAATAGATAATTAAACGAAAGCCTTTTTATAAAAAATATTTAAGAAAATAGTGGTTAAAGAACTTAAACCATGATTTATAATGGCTAAACAAGTAGTTGTATATTAATTTAGACAAGGTTTAGAAATAATTAATTTAACGAGAAAAAGTCAAAATTATTTATCAATTTAAAATAATGCTTTTATAAAACAGGTTGTATTAAGTTTCCCTACAAGGTGAAAATGTTTATAGAAAATTTATATTTCTGATACTATCTAAAAGTTTGATAAACGTTTGGATTAAACAAAATAACGAGGTTGTTTAAATAAAATAATAGGATGATTTGTTTACGAAGAAGGTTGCCGGTAGTGTACTAAATTGTAGTGAATGGAGAAGGTGATACTTGGGGGATTCTGATGAAAATATGACGGGTGTAATTCACATTCATTGTGTCAAATCAATGAATAGTAACATTAGAGTTGTAATATAAGCTCATTATTCAATGCTGGAATGTTGAACATTATTCAAAACATAAGGAAATGGTTCTCGAACTGAAAATTTAAAGACAATAAATAGAAATTCTACTAACTTCTTAGGTAGTTTTCCATAGGAAGCAGATAATCACCAAGATGAGCACTGCTATGGTTACTCGGGTAGCCGATCTGGCCTCAGCTCTAGCTGCTTCCGTGCGATTCTCAAGCATTTCTTTGTCTTTTTCGAGGGTGGAAATTTTCTCCTTTTGGCACCATATTTGATTCGCTAGGCTATCTATTCTCTGTCCTTGTAGGTCGTGCCTTATCCTGTGCTCCATCCCTTGTCTCTCGAACTCTGAGGTCCTCACATATTGGTGAATGGCATCGAATGGGACTCCCATAGCACTAGTGGGTGCCATGGTATGCCTTGCCCATGGGTTAGGATGATATGGGTCTGGTGCTAGGTAGGGGTCCCTCAGATGGGGTGGTAATTGGTTGTGTAGGTGAGATGTCTGATACAGGTTTCTTGATGGGGGTGATCCATATGTTCGAAGTCTTGGGCCAGTGTTCCTTATCCAATCTGCTCTTTTGTCTAACCTTGGCCTAGCAGTTGGGGGTGTTGGTGACAGATACACCGGTGACCTGATGTCTTCTTGGATGGTATACCGGGGAGGAAGGAGAGTAGGAGTCCATGTCTAGCAGAAAAATGAAAATGTTGTAAGCGATAATAAAATACTAAGTGTTAAATATAGGAGTTCTCATAGCTTTAGAGTTTGACTAGTCATAACACCGAGTCTCCACAATAGTATTTTAGAAGTAACACTTAACCTATAAGTAGTGTATCTATGAGGAGAATTCCCAGGAAAAAGGGGTGGGTCACAAGGACACACTTAAGTACCCAGTTTTTCCTTAGCCAGAATCTCTCATGGGTCTACACACTCTTCCAGCCATCATGTACAAATAACACTGTTGTTGGGCTCATGGTCATGATGAGAATCATTGTGGACTCGGTTTTGAGGCCCGAAGGTGAGGTTTATTTATCCCAGCAGGCTTTTTTCTTTATGGAGAATAGGTGGGCTTCTTAATTTATTATTAATGGGCATTAAGCCCAATAGTTTTAGATTTTGTTCACAAAAGATGATGGTATCATGTGTTTGAGATTAAGGGTGCATGAAGAATTTGGTGTGTATGTGTTAAACTTAGGATATCACTTAATGAATGAAATAGGTAGCATGTAGATAGAAACGAATATAAGCATAAGAGTTATCAAGTAGTGTGACACATAGACTATTAGGTATTGTATCATGTAGTGTAAATACTTAGGATAACATGTAAAAATATTCACAAAAAGTAGTAATCATGTAGCATATGGTAGCATGGCATAGTGTGGGTGTCCTAAGGTTATAGTCTAGGTCAAAAGTGTCTAATAACCTAATTCCCTATAACCAAGGCTCTGATACCAATCTGTCACACCCCAACCGACGACGGAATATGTTAGGGCGGGGCATGTAGACTGTTCAAAAGCTCATGATCAACTAAATTACATAATTTTATTAAAATGGTTTAAATGTACAACACATATTGATCAAACAATCAAAATCTAACAAAATTCTCATTAAATTGTCACTAGGTCCATATGCTCCTAAGTGATGAACTTGTACTTCAAATAATTCAACCTGAAACATGATTAAAATGAGAGGGTCAACTATAAATAGTTGGTGAACATACATAGGTTTTGACACCACAAATAAAGTTCAAAAAATGTTTTATACAATTCATACGATACATGGTATATAAGCCATTTATGGAGAATCTATAGTTAAACTAAGTGTACAATCAAACCTTGTGACTGTTGTGAGGCATAACCCACATGTTACTCTAATGCAATGTCGGTAACAAACACCCTAACCGGGTGGGTTTGTCAGACGCAATAGATCTATCAATGTTAACCGTTGGCTTGTACTGAGTTAATGATTGTACTAATGTCATGTATAAGTAGTCTTAACTCATAGCATTCAAGCATAAAGCACAAATAACACAAAGCATCATATTATTGAATTGTATATAAGTAATTGCAAAGAGTTTCTAAGTGTAATCATGTTTCACCCCAAAAGTGCAAAATGTAAAAAGATGTAAAACTCACCTTGATGTTGTGACTAATACTTGAACTAGATCGTGGGGGCAAGTGAACCGGATCAACGATGCCCTAAGTAAATAATTTATACATATTTAATATATGGGAATGATTAAAAAGTAATAGGAACGGAACGATTTGGGATTTTAGGGTTTAGGAATGGGCGGCTGATCAAGAAATACTAATAGAGTGTGTAGAAGATGTTTTATAAATTTTATTTATAAAAACAAGCCAGGTGCAATAATAAACCTTATTTGAAATTATATTAATGTATTAATGTAATATCTATAATAATAAAACAATGTCTAAAGTGATATGATGAAATGTTATAAAATGATATGAGGATATTATTTGAGATGAGTAAATAAATGTGAATTTGTATTATTACTATTGATGAAAAATTCAATTTAGTATGATTATTTATTTAACTAGAAATCATCATATTGCGATATAATAACGAGATACTAATAAAGCATTATTGAAATTTGTACACTAATAAAAATCTTATTATCATAGACCATGTCGTTTTAATAGTTCAACTAAAATATATTTATATAACTTTTTTTATTTAATAAAACTTACGATGTTTAAACACTTTTAAAACTTTTAACCATGTTTGTCATGCTCTAGAAATACGTATTAGTATCGAATGAAAGAATTTGCACTTAGAAATAATATAATTAACACGCTTGTTTAGAAATATGCTTTTTATTTGAAAATAATTATATTTATAAGATTTATAAAAACTGATGTTAAAATTTATTGGAAGAGTTTTATTATGGTTATAAATATGTAATTTTAAATCTTTTATCTCTACAAGAGTACTTAATTTTGGTATATATAATTATATATCTATACATGTGTGTGTGTGGATGCATGTGTAGGGTAATTCAGGAAAAGCAACAATACAAACAGAAAAAAAGAGGGCCGGGGCTAGAACCCGCGACCTCTACTGAGTGGGTGAAGGGATTTAACAGGTTAATCTAGGGATCAAGTCTTGAAAGAAAAAGGAGCGAATTTGTTATAATAAATGGGTTCTGTGAACCCTTCTTCCCCACTACAAAAGTCGCTAAAACCCAGACCTCTTCTCATTCCCAACCCAAATCCGATTAACTATAAAATGCATAACCGAGGTGCGACAGAATTGCGAGTTGTTCATACCTGAATGTGACTTGGATTCTTCGGATTTGAGGGGTTTCACCTTCCTTGCGCCGATTCAACCGAGAGAGCAAAAAGTGAGTATTTTTGTGGTGATTTCGAGTGTAATGGTTTGGGATATGTATAGGAAAATTCAAACGCCTTTACAGCTGGTATATTAAACGAGTTTCGCGAGATTTGGAGCTTGATTTCGGGAATTAAGCAAGCCTTTACCCATTTTTGAGACTTACCAAAATGGATTTTCAAAACTCATGAATTTAGCCTTATTTAAACAAATTGAAATTTCATACGTGGTCATTAAACGATTATGAATGATTCAAATCAAGAATTGAAAGTTTTACATGCGGATTTAGAGAGATTAGAGGTGTTTTAACACAGTTTGACTTTTGGAAGTCAAACCTGATTTCAAAATTTCACCGGGGTTCATTTAAAAAAAAAGGGGGAGGGGGGTTCAAGTGGGGGTTCATTTGATCAAGAGTTCAAACTTGTTTATAAAATTATATATATATATATATTTATATATTTATATACACATATATTTATAAATTGTTTTTTTTTGTATATAAATATAAAACTATAAAACACTTGAATCTTTCCTTTTAAACTTTATAAAACTAACTATATTTAAAATTTAAAATGTAAATATTATATTTGCTAAACAATTATCTTTATGAGATTTAAAAATGAATATATTTGCATACATATATTTATAAATTAATAAAAATATATATAGATACGCAAAACATGTGTTTTAGAAATTTATATGTAACGCAAGTTTTAAAACAAAAATACTAATGAAATAATAAAAATGATTTATGGGACATAATGTGCTCGAACAACAACGGGATTTAAATGTAGTGTTTATTACTAAAATAAAATAGGGTTGGAAAAATCATGGATGTTACACCTAACACACACACTCACGCATACCGAGGCAAGGCTAGCACGACAGTTACGAACGCGGAGGTTACGAGTGTGGTACGCAGAGAGTACGGTTCGAGTAATAGAAATATCTAGACGAAGAATGAACTTAGGAACTACCCAAGGATAATGTAAGTACACTGGACCCGTACCCTAGACACAAACATGTTAATTATATGTTTAAATAATACGTGCTATGTGATATGTGATATGACGATGGTACGGGGTAATGATGGATTAATCTAAACACTAAACGGGAGTAATGGAGTAGTCACGACGTATCCAAGGGGTGGTGGATACGCCGTTGGTACTTCCTATATATAAACCTCTTGTGTATTTCGTGATGAAACCATTATGAATGTTTAGGGGTATAGACTAATGAAGGATAAAGAATTATAGTAAACGTACGAGAGAACATCTAACCGGTATGTAGTTATCTGACAAACGGAATGTCCTATCTAGTAAAGGGCGGTGTATAAATCTCTCCTAGACCTGTCGCTCGTTCCTGGGGACATCTCTGTTGGAGGTACTACTCTGGAAGGGAGATCACCCCAGTTTACAATATATGACGAATTAGAATAAGAGATGAAAGTATACCATGCATAACAAATGTGAATACGTGAATGCATGATGATACGTGTATATATGAATGAGTAGAATGAAAACGAGTCCAAAACCTAAAATAGAATAACGGAATACTCACGAAGTGCTAGAATGGTGGTGGATACGCCGCTGGTACTTCCTTTATATAAACCCTTCTGATGCGACTTGGAGAAACCGTTACAAAGTTTTAACTGTGAGGATTGGTTGGTGAATAAATCAAGCATATGCATGAAATGAAAACAAATGCTTGATACATTTAGGAGGCTGTGAGTCAAAGATACTCAAGGTCCCAAATAAAATGAGATACCCGGCCTGTAAGGTGGATCTCAATAAATAAAGGAGAAAAGAAAAGGAAATTCTAGGCCTTCGGGGCTGAAAGAGTAGACTCTAGGCCTTCGGGGCTGAAAGAGTAAAAGCCTACGTGGCTGAGGAATGAATGAGTCTTCGTGACAAATGCAAGGATGCCTATACTGAAGAGTATAAGGACCTTGCCAATTCTCGGACCGGAGGCAGAGGCGTGTGATGGTTACGAGGGGGTTAGCATACCCATAGAATATACCAAAGCATGGCCGGAGGTACGTCCGGAGATGGTCACGTGGGCTCGAGAGCCCCAGAAAACTTGAACAATAAGAACCTAAAGGGTTCATAATAAAATGAAAGATGCAGTGTACTTACTTAGCGTAAGCTAATTCAAAAACATTTTTCAAACACTGCAGGAAAGAAGCACGTGGAATAAGGCTTCCTATGGACAGGGCTGATCGGAGTTGGAAATTCCCTATATAGGATAATGTAATTATATTATCCTTTTTGCAAAACAATATATTATTATAAAATAAAAAGTTACCTTAGCCGTTATGCCAAAGTTTTAATGATCTGGGACATGTTTTCCGCAATAAACTCTGATAAAATAATAGTAAGATAAATAGGGTGTTTCAAGTTGGTATCAGAGTATGCTTTGAGGGATATAAGTATAAAAAGGGTACTTAAACTCAAACCATAAGTACTCGTGATATAAATAGGGATTCAATCTGAGGCCTTCCAAGGAAGCAGGTATGTTAAATTCCAGTGCTTAAACAAAAATGTGTGAGTATACGTGGGCAGAACTTTGTATGAGATAAGCTCCATATGATAGTTGGGAGTATCAGGATGGTAATATATATTACCTTATGTCTGGCCAGTATAAGAGTTAATACATGGGACCATCATGATATCGCAACCACCATATGATAACTTATGTCAGCAGGGATATGAAAATGCATGATTAAGATATATGCATATATACGAATATATGAGTTTGAACTTATGTGAAATCCTTGAATAGGATTAAATACAAGGCCTGTAGTATAAAATCCTAGACTATGATTATGGTAAACGAATGAGAGATTAAGCGATATCATGTTTCAGCAAATGGTTGAACATCAGAACAATGAAATACGTGACGAGGGGAGCCACAGGAGGACCGAGTCTCCACGTCATGATGAGAACGAGGTAGATCAAGTCCCGAAGAACATCCGGATACAAATCGCAATAGAAGTAGGAAAAGCATTCAATGCGAACTTTCCAATCCTACAAACAGATTTATAGAATTCGTTAGAGAGTTGGTTTGAAAGCCACAGAGACATCACTCATAATGGAGAAGGAGGAAATCCCAAAGTTGATGCAAAATTAACTCGTTGTACGTATAAGGATTTCATGACTTGCAAACCATTAGAATTTAAGGGAGCGATAAATCCTTTAGAAAGTCAGAGGTGGATTGCCTCAATAGAAAGGGCCTTTGAGCCACTGTGAGAAAGAGGACGAAGTCACATTCGCCACCAATAAGCTGAAAGAACGAGCTGACGACTGGTGGGGAATGGTGAATAGAGAGAATGGTAGAGAAAGAATTAAGGAAATGAGATGGGAAGAATTCAAGGATATCTTCCTAAAGCATTATTGCTCACGAGCGGCAATTGAGAGAATCACTGAGGAGTTTCTTCAACTCCGTCAAACAACAGAGACAGTGGACGAGATCACGGGGATCTTCTATGACAAGGCCAGATTATGTCCGGCATAATACATAACCCCGGAGATGTGGATGACGAGATATCATCTCGTTTTAAAAACAGAAATTAGAGAGTTTATTCATCCGTCCTAGTGCGCGAACTTGGAGGAAATGATTGATTGGGCTCGGGAACAAGAAACTAAGCTCAAGAGGAAAGCAGAGAGAGACGGGAAGAGAAAAGGAGAAAGTTATCCTTCTCCTATGCCTCTTAAGAGGTTTAAGTTCAACAAACCGGGAAGCAGTTCCTCCCCAATGAAAGGTATTCAAATTTGTAGGACTTGTGGCAAAAGGCACCCGGGAGAGTGCCGAATCAAAGTGACGAGTTGTCACAAATGTGGAAGGATTGGATATGCTGCATTGCAGTGCATGAAGGGCACCCAATTGTGCTACAATTGTTACAAGCCAGGACACTTTAGTAGGGAATGTCCTGTGCTAAAGTCTTAGACAGAGAAAACTGGAGAAGGGTCTAGTGTGGCAGATAATGAGATAAAAAGGATCGAAGCCCCAAAGCAAAGGGGTAGGGCATTTCAGATCACCACAGAGGAAGCGAAAGATATTCCTGATGTTGTATCATGTATCAGGTACATTTCTCTTGAATTCCCCACCTGCTTGTGTTTTATTCAATACAGGAGCTAGTCGATCATTTATTTCTATAAAGTATGCAAACTTTAGAAACTGCAATAGAAGTAGGTTGGCTAAGGCATTAGAGGTTGAAATCGAGAGTGATCGAAACTGCGTAATAACAGAAATATGCCGAGATTACCGACTACTAATAGAAGAAGAATATCTTGTTAACCTAATTACAATGCCATTGCAATAATTCTACGTAATCATTGGAATGGAGTGGTTATCTGTACATGTGTAGGTCCACATGACTCTCCTATAGATCGTACTCGAGACGTGACGTATAGAAGATACAGAGTGCGGAATCCAACCGTATCAACGTATGTGTACACAAGATAACAATAGAACTGGTAATCACAGAGTAAATAAACTTCTCTTCTATTTCATTCAAACACAGAGTTTACAGAACAAAGCATTCAAAGTAATATCTATCTTTAAAACTGAACAAGTAAACTCTATTTATAGACAAGCTTCTACTATAGGCGAACTTAATAAGTTCGCCTCTACTAAGACGAGGGGAACTTGCTAAGTTCGCCTCTAGCAGAACTTATACTATACTTATACTAAAATCAAACATTAACAAAACATAAAGACAATAAGATCTAAACTATTACAAGCTCTTGTCATACATCTATGTCCTAACAGACTCCCCCTTGACAATAGCTTGATCTTCTGTCTTCAGTCTTTATAATGAGCTCTTCCAATTCTCTGGTAGCTTGCTGCCTGCATGCACTCCATATCTGTGACATACCTCCAATACTCTCTTGTACTGCAATCCTTGCTCTCTCCATTCTTTAGTAAACATGATCTCATTCTTTCTTAGAGTTCTCTGATCTTTCTTAGAGAAATTAATAAGATTCATTGTATCATAGAAACTTACAATGACCTTATTATCTCTATCTTCAACTCTAGCTTCACTAGTATTCACATCAACATACCACCATTTCATATTTCCTAGAAAGTCTTGTGGTATTTTCTTCAATGGAATCTTTTGCACATCTCTTACTGGTTTGAACTTATACTTCCAAGTCACAACACCAGTACTTGAATCAACTATCTTCACTCTCTTTCCTCTTTGAGGTTTTAGCTTTTCATACTTTCCGGATCCACCTTCTCTGCTTATCAGATTTGCAATTACATCAGTTAATCCGAACTTGGATCTATTTATCAGTGGTTTCATAGCTAGACCATTCATTTCACACCTTGGCAAGGTATTGAAATACATGATCCTAGGCTTTAAGTACTGAACACCATCTGATCTTTTAAGAGCAAATAACTTTACTTCTTTATCATAGAACCAACTAATAATTCTTCCAACACACCGCTCTTTGTTCACATATCTTTCTTTCTGAGCTGGTTGTGTAGGAGACTTTGGTAATTCCTTTTTCCAACTGTTCACTACTTCCTTCCACTGCTTTTTAGTCATACCTGTATCTCTATACATCACAAGTTCTTCAGTTGACTTAGACTCCTTCATTGAAAAACTCAGGAATAGCATCATCACAACCTTCATATGTAACCTCTGTTTTACTCTTTTCAATCTCTATCTCTACAATCTCACCTTCTTCAACTTCATTCTGTAAGGCCCCTTTCCCGGGTGACCTCACTTGTTGGATTTACTCATAAACATAGTCATAAATACTGAACTTAAATTTAAAAACATTCATCATTCAATTACATAATCAAAACAGCGGAAGTCTTTACGAATAAAACATAACATATTCTTAACAAACAAAAGTGGGATGTCAGTCTTGTGCCGGGTAACCTTCACGCCATCGCACGTCCTTTTCTTCCTTTACCTGAAATGTATACTAAAGTCAGCTAACGCTGGTGAGTTCTAGTTTAATGCAATTTGCTGTAAAAATTCTTTTCTTTATAGGTATAAGTATGCATTACTGTATAATCATTCATATAAATACGTATTCATAACTTTTGCCTTTCTTTCTTCTTTCTTTTCTGTATTTTCTTTTCTGTATTTTCTTTTCTGTATTTTTGTGATTTCATATATATATATATATATATATATATATATATATATATATGCATTCACCCTTTTCTTTTCTTTTCTTTCTTTCTTTAATTTCATGGGTCATACTATATAAGGGTGATCAACCCGTCATTTGCTTACGAATGTCACGAAGACAATCGCCGTGGTCCATCGTCATGGCCCACCTATACTTACAACCGTCCGGCAACTAGTGCCGTCCGTCATTTTATTCTTACAACCGTCCGGCAATCTTTGTCCGTCCGTCATGACTTACAACCGTCCTACCGTCGTAGTCCGTCATATTCGCCCGTCTACCCGAAGGTATCCGTTTCCCATGCGACTATTATTTATACAACCGTTCTACTATAATATGCCAATTGCTTCGACCGTCCTTTAATGGCATTCGTACGTCCTAGCTGATGAAGGAACGCACTTGTCCCGGTTGTAAAATAGTCACATGGTCGTCCGTCTACCGAAGTAGCCGTTATCATCGAAGCGTCCATAACATTTGCTGTACTTTGCAAGCAATATATACATGGATATAAAGCAAGATTTCATTCTTATATGTTATGACATTCATTCATTTCATTCTTTGCAAGCAATATATACATGGATATAAAGCAGGATTTCATTCTTTCATTTTGTGTTATACTTTCGTTCATTCTTTATAATCATGCTTTTCATTCTTTATTCATAATTTCTCTTTCGTGTATAGGTATATATATATATACTTGTATAACACATATGATCACATTAACATTCATAAACTTTATTCACTTAGTGTATACACTTCAGCCCCAAAACATTTGAAAACATTTGCACATAACATAAAAAGGGGCACATAGAACTCACCTGATAGGCGGGTCCTGAGATACTATCACCGGTTACTGAGCGTCACTAAGGTTACACACAATCTGTATAATCAAGTCATACCAGATAAGACAATGAACCTAAGCGACATTAAACATTTCTATTCTTAGGGTTATATCGAAACTTTAGTAGTTTCGATAGGTTGCTTATATCGAACTTAGTAGTTTCGATAGGTGGGTTATGTCGAAACTTGGTAGTTTCGAGCTATGGTCTTACACTCGAAACTAGGTAGTTTCGAGTCATGAGATCCTATCGAAACTATGGTAGTTTCGAGTCATTAACTTATGAAAAATCTCAGTTTAGGTTCAAGGTGACACTCGAAACTAGGTAGTTTCGAGTCCTGAGTTCTTATCGAAACTATGGTAGTTTCGAGTCATTGGCTGCTATCGAAACTAGGTAGTTTCGAGTCAAACATGACTATCGAAACTAGAGTAGTTTCGATGGGTCTGCATGTATCGAAACTATAGTTTCGAGTCATGGGTCTGCATCTTCCCTGACCAGAACCTTGCTCCAGCCAACTTATTTCCAATCGATTAAACTTTGAACATTTTACGTTAAACACCTTCCTTTATCGTTCTTGAGTTCAAATACGTGATTTGTTTCAAGTTTCATATGCGAAAATCGTATCTTTATTTGATTTAAACCCGAGACATGCAAAGACTCAGAATCAGAGGCGATGCTTACCTCAACAGGCCCGATTTCTGTTGCTATGCGCTGAAATGGTGGAGACGGATGATTCCCGAGCCCTTGAGTCTTCTCCTTGCGGTTTTCTTCACAAGCCGATCGCTCTCTCTCTCTCTCTCTAGTGTTCTTGCGCAGGAAGATGAAATGAGAGAGGGTTTGGGTTGAAGCTGCTGATTTGTAATGGGTTTCCCCTTTTCTTTTCGGCCCATGGGCCGAAATTTTGGCCAAGCCCACTTTATTTCCCTTTTCTTTTTGTCTTGTCATTATTTGGGATGTTACAAGTCTACCCTCCTTAATGAGGTTTCGTCCTCGAAACCTGTTACACGTTAAACAACTGGGGATACAGTTCCTTCATCTCTTCTTCTTTCTCCCAAGTAGCCTCGGACCCCTTTCTGTGTTTCCATTGTATTTTGACTAAAGGAATCGACTTATTGCGTAATCGTTTCTCAGCTCGGTCAAGAATGGCTATTGGTTCCTCTACATAATTTAGACTGTTATCCACTTCGATCTCGTCGTAAGGTATGTGAGCTGTGTCGTCAGCTAGGCACTTGCGTAAGTGCGACACGTGGAACGTAGGGTGTATTCCACTAAGCTCGACGGGTAGGTCGAGTCTGTAAGCAACTTGACCCACTCTTGCTACAATCTTGAAAGGTCCGACAAACCTTGGACTTAGTTTGCCACGCTTTCTGAACCGAATGATTCCTTTCCACGGTGATACTTTCAACAGTACCATGTCCCCTACTTGAAACTCTAAATCCCTCCTTCTCTTATCCGCGTATGATTTCTGTCTGTCTTTTGCGGCTTTCATACGAGCCTTGATTTGATCAAATTTCTCAGAAGTAGCTTTGACCACTTCGAGACTTGCAAAATCCTTCTGTCCAATTTCCCCCCAACAAACCGGGGTCCTACATTTCCTCCCATATAACATTTCAAATGGCGGCATGCCAATAGTCGAGTGATAGCTGTTGTTATATGAAAATTCTGCCAATGGTAGATGGCTGTCCCAACTCCCACCGAAGTCAATGATACAGGCCCGGAGCATGTCCTCCAAGGTCTGAATGGTCCTTTCCGATTGTCCATCGGTTTGGGGGTGGTAAGCGGTGCTGATGTTCAGTCTAGTGCCCATTGCTTCATTGAATTTCTTCCAAAACCTTGACGTGAATCTAGTATCCCTGTCAGACACAATCGACAGCGGCATACCATGTCTGCTCACAATTTCCTTGATAAATACTTCTGCTAGTTTTTCAGAAGAAGAAGTTTCTCGTATTGGCAAGAAGTGAGCACTCTTTGTCAAGCGGTCGACGATCACCCAAATGGTATCATTGCCTTTAGCTGTTCGCGGTAGCTTGGTAATGAAGTCCATTGTGATCTCTTCCCACTTCCATTCCGGTATTGGTAAAGGTTGCATTTTACCGCATGGTTTCTGGTGCTCGGCCTTAACTAGAGAACACGTTAGGCACTTGCTCACGTATTCTGTCACATCATTCTTCATGCCAGGCCACCAGTATTCTTTCTTCAAGTCTTGATACATTTTGTTTGTCCCGGGGTGAATAGAGTAGCGAGACTTATGGGCCTCGTCAAGGATTTTGGCCCTAAGTTCACCAATCTTAGGTATCCACATCCGGCCAAAACGAGTTCGTACACCGTACGTATTGGTTTCCAGGTTACCCTGTTGTCCAACTATTCTTTCGCGTTTCACATTTCTCTCTAACAGTGCTTCACCTTGTGCCTTTACTATTTCATTCATTAAATCTGGTGTTATAATCAACTGACACGCCTTGATTCTAATAGGTGTCGACTCTTCCTTCCTGCTTAAGGCGTCAGCCACTACATTTGCCTTGCCTGGGTGGTATAATATTTCGCAATCGTAGTCTTTTAGTAGTTCCAACCACCTTCTTTGTCTCATGTTTAATTCCTTCTGCTCGAAGAAGTACTTCAGGCTCTTGTGATCGGAGTAGATGGTGCATTTAACCCCGTACAAATAGTGTCTCCATATTTTTAACGCGAAAACCACTGCTGCCAACTCCAGATCGTGAGTCGGGTAGTTAACTTCATGAATCTTTAGCTGCCGCGAGGCATAAGCAATAACTTTTCCCCTTTGCATAAGTACACAACCCAATCCTTGACCCGAAGCGTCGGAGTAAACTACCAAGTCCTCGTTCCCCTCAGGTAAGGTCAAAATTGGAGCTTGGGTTAATCGTGTCTTCAATTCTTCAAATGCGTTATTTTGGGATGGGCCCCATTCATACTTTACTTCCTTACGTGTCAGCTTCGTCAGTGGCGAGGCTATTCTCGAGAAATCCTGAATGAATCTCCGATAGTAGCCTGCCAATCCCAGAAAACTTCGTATTTCCGTTGGCGTTTTCGGGATGTTCCATTCTTTTACCGTTTCGATCTTTGCAGGATCCACCATAATGCCGCCTGGGTTTATGACATGACCTAGGAATTGGACTTCTCTAAGCCAGAACGCGCATTTGGAGAATTTTGCGTACAACTTTTCCTGCTTTAGCACCTCCAATACTTCCCTTAGATGACAGTGGTGATCACCTTCATTCTTTGAATATATGAGGATGTCATCTATAAAAACTATTACTGATCGATCCAACATGGGTCGGCATACTCTGTTCATTAAATCCATAAATGCTGCTGGTGCGTTAGTTAATCCGAAGGACATCACGAGAAATTCATAATGCCCATAACGCGTACGAAACGCAGTTTTCGGTACATCTTCCTCTCTTACTTTCAATTGATGGTAACCCGACCTGAGATCAATCTTTGAGAACCAACTCGCGCCTTGTAATTGATCAAAGAGGTCGTCTATTCTAGGCAGTGGGTATTTGTTCTTCACTGTTCTCTTGTTCAGTTCACGGTAGTCGATGCACATGCGCATGCTGCCGTCCTTTTTCTTTACAAATAATACCGGAGCGCCCCATGGTGAGATGCTCGGTCTGATAAATCCTTTCTCGGTTAGTTCCTCTAGTTGGGACATCAATTCCTTCATTTCTGACGGAGCCAATCGGTAGGGGGCTTTGGCAACGGGCTCAGCTCCTGGCAGTAAATCAATCTGAAATTCTATTTCCCGATCGGGTGGCAACCCAGGTAGATCCTCAGGGAATACTTCCGGAAAATGGCACACCACGGGTACATTCTTGAGTTCTTTCGTTTTCACTCTATCATCTATAACATATGCCAGATAAGCTTCGCAGCCGCGCCTCATGTAACTTTCGGCCTTAATCATCGAGATGACGTTCGGCATTGTGCAATTCCAATCCCCATAAACCGTAATTGGACTGCCGCTAGGACCTTTGAGGTGTATCCTCTTACGTTTACATATGATTTGAGCTTCGTTGGCAGCTAGCCAATCCATACCCAATACTATATCGAATCCTCCTAAGGTGAGAAGGAATAATCTAGAAGGAAATTTATGACCCTCTATTTCTATTATGCAATCCTCTGTTACTTGGAATACTGCCGAATTTTTACCAACGGCAGTTTGTACACTAAAGGCCTTTACTACTGTGTTGATAGTGCAATTTAGTTTTCGACTAAAGGCATTTGATATAAAGCTTTTACTAGCACCCGAGTCAAATAATATAGCCGCACGTTCATCATTAACTAGGAACGTACCTGACACAACATCAGGATTTCCCCTTGCTTCCTCCTCAGTCAGGGCGTAAGCTCGAGTCCTAGTCTTTGGTTGTTCCTGTTCCTTTTCTTTTCCCGAACCAGATTGTCTGGCTTTTCTGCAATCCTTAGCCAGGTGACCAAACAGTCCACATACTTGGCATTTAGTGTCTCTCAAGCAGTCACGAGAGTAGTGCCCCGCCTTCCCACACCTGTAACATGTGGTGGAGCCGACCCGGCACTCGCCAAAATGTTGCCTTCCGCATTTTTTGCAGGTTTCATATTTGTCCGACCTTGGTTTCTTATTTTCAGTTATTACGTTCCCTCTTCCGGTGCCTCTAGACGGGTTCTCCCACTTTCTCTTTTGGGTTTCTGTTGGTGGGTCCTCATTGGCATAATCGTCGTAGACGATTCCGCTCAGATTCACTACCGACTCGAAGGTCGAGGGTAGGTTGGCTTTCACGTGGACACGGACCCTTTGAGGTAGGCCCTTCACATAATACTTGATCATTCGCTCTTCTGTCTCCACCAGGTGGGGTACCAGCTGTGCCAACTCATTGAATCTAGAAGTATACTGGCGGTGTGTCTTGTTGCCAGCTTTAAGGTTTAGGAATTCATTTTCCACTCGATCAATTTCGTTCTGGGGACAGAACTTTTGAATTACCAGCTTTTTCAGTTCTTCCCATGTCATTCTTGCAAGAGCGTTTGGGGACTTTGTCCTCTGAATGTTCCTCCACCAACCTAAGGCTTCGTTGGTGAAAGAATGAGCAACATATTTAACAGCCTGGTCTGGTCGACACTCGCTGATGTTGATTACAGCACTCATCCTCTCAATCCATTCAAGCGTTGCCACTGAATCTTTGCTCCCATCGAACTTGGGTGGGTCTCCGTCCTTGAAACCTTTGTAAGTGCACCCACGATTGCTCGATCCAATCTTTATTTCATCCCCATCACTGTCATATACTTTCTCTTCATTGTCTCCTTCATCCTCCTCCTTACTTTTCTTTATTGCCTCGGATAGTAGATCAGGCAATACCTTTTTCAAAGTGAGCACAACTTCACGGGCAATAGCATCCCTGACTTCAGGTTCCAACTGTATAGGCCCTGGACTGTCGTTCATAATTGGGGTCACTTCTGTTTCGTGCACACTTTCGGTGTGCTCTGCGTGCACACTCTCTTCTTCTTCAAATCTTGGGTTCAACGGAGGTCTACCTCGTCGGCCGGTGCGACCGCCTCGAGGTCCTGTTCTTCCTCCACCAGCCATAGTTCTTAATTTCCTGATAGTTAAAAAGGGAATACATCAATGTCATTACTTCAGATCATAGTTTGGAACAGTACGAGCAAGGTAAATTTTTAGTTACAGTGACCGGTTTGTGATTACTAATTTACATTGCTTTTCGGGTTCAAAACTCTTCAAATCGGTTGTGACATTGACATCTATTTGTTCTAAGTTAAGGTATCTATCCTTATTTAGAGCATTAGCTTTAGTACTTACTTACCGTGCTGCGTTGGCGTTGGTTACCCATACTGACATCCGTGCGTTGGTCCCATAATCAGTTTGAGTCCAGACATTTAGGGATGTCTGAATCTCTCAAACTATTGCTCTGATACCAACTTGTAAGGCCCCTTTCCCGGGTGACCTCACTTGTTGGATTTACTCATAAACATAGTCATAAATACTGAACTTAAATTTAAAAACATTCATCATTCAATTACATAATCAAAACAGCGGAAGTCTTTACGAATAAAACATAACATATTCTTAACAAACAAAAGTGGGATGTCAGTCTTGTGCCGGGTAACCTTCACGCCATCGCACGTCCTTTTCTTCCTTTACCTGAAATGTATACTAAAGTCAGCTAACGCTGGTGAGTTCTAGTTTAATGCAATTTGCTGTAAAAATTCTTTTCTTTATAGGTATAAGTATGCATTACTGTATAATCATTCATATAAATACGTATTCATAACTTTTGCCTTTCTTTCTTCTTTCTTTTCTGTATTTTCTTTTCTGTATTTTCTTTTCTGTATTTTTGTGATTTCATATATATATATATATATATATATATATATATATATATATGCATTCACCCTTTTCTTTTCTTTTCTTTCTTTCTTTAATTTCATGGGTCATACTATATAAGGGTGATCAACCCGTCATTTGCTTACGAATGTCACGAAGACAATCGCCGTGGTCCATCGTCATGGCCCACCTATACTTACAACCGTCCGGCAACTAGTGCCGTCCGTCATTTTATTCTTACAACCGTCCGGCAATCTTTGTCCGTCCGTCATGACTTACAACCGTCCTACCGTCGTAGTCCGTCATATTCGCCCGTCTACCCGAAGGTATCCGTTTCCCATGCGACTATTATTTATACAACCGTTCTACTATAATATGCCAATTGCTTCGACCGTCCTTTAATGGCATTCGTACGTCCTAGCTGATGAAGGAACGCACTTGTCCCGGTTGTAAAATAGTCACATGGTCGTCCGTCTACCGAAGTAGCCGTTATCATCGAAGCGTCCATAACATTTGCTGTACTTTGCAAGCAATATATACATGGATATAAAGCAAGATTTCATTCTTATATGTTATGACATTCATTCATTTCATTCTTTGCAAGCAATATATACATGGATATAAAGCAGGATTTCATTCTTTCATTTTGTGTTATACTTTCGTTCATTCTTTATAATCATGCTTTTCATTCTTTATTCATAATTTCTCTTTCGTGTATAGGTATATATATATATACTTGTATAACACATATGATCACATTAACATTCATAAACTTTATTCACTTAGTGTATACACTTCAGCCCCAAAACATTTGAAAACATTTGCACATAACATAAAAAGGGGCACATAGAACTCACCTGATAGGCGGGTCCTGAGATACTATCACCGGTTACTGAGCGTCACTAAGGTTACACACAATCTGTATAATCAAGTCATACCAGATAAGACAATGAACCTAAGCGACATTAAACATTTCTATTCTTAGGGTTATATCGAAACTTTAGTAGTTTCGATAGGTTGCTTATATCGAACTTAGTAGTTTCGATAGGTGGGTTATGTCGAAACTTGGTAGTTTCGAGCTATGGTCTTACACTCGAAACTAGGTAGTTTCGAGTCATGAGATCCTATCGAAACTATGGTAGTTTCGAGTCATTAACTTATGAAAAATCTCAGTTTAGGTTCAAGGTGACACTCGAAACTAGGTAGTTTCGAGTCCTGAGTTCTTATCGAAACTATGGTAGTTTCGAGTCATTGGCTGCTATCGAAACTAGGTAGTTTCGAGTCAAACATGACTATCGAAACTAGAGTAGTTTCGATGGGTCTGCATGTATCGAAACTATAGTTTCGAGTCATGGGTCTGCATCTTCCCTGACCAGAACCTTGCTCCAGCCAACTTATTTCCAATCGATTAAACTTTGAACATTTTACGTTAAACACCTTCCTTTATCGTTCTTGAGTTCAAATACGTGATTTGTTTCAAGTTTCATATGCGAAAATCGTATCTTTATTTGATTTAAACCCGAGACATGCAAAGACTCAGAATCAGAGGCGATGCTTACCTCAACAGGCCCGATTTCTGTTGCTATGCGCTGAAATGGTGGAGACGGATGATTCCCGAGCCCTTGAGTCTTCTCCTTGCGGTTTTCTTCACAAGCCGATCGCTCTCTCTCTCTCTCTCTAGTGTTCTTGCGCAGGAAGATGAAATGAGAGAGGGTTTGGGTTGAAGCTGCTGATTTGTAATGGGTTTCCCCTTTTCTTTTCGGCCCATGGGCCGAAATTTTGGCCAAGCCCACTTTATTTCCCTTTTCTTTTTGTCTTGTCATTATTTGGGATGTTACACATTCTCTACAATATCATCTTCAACATCATCAAACAGATCATCTAAACATTCAATCTTCTCAGCTTCTTCTTCAGCATCAAAATCAGTTTGAAAGAATTCTAACAGTAGAATCTCTTCATTCACTTCAGACCCTTTCTTGCTTCCTTCAATAGTACCTGATGTTGATGACTCCCCCTAAACTCTTGAAATTGGATTCACGTCGGCGTATTAACGATAACCTTCCATGTTACCACTAGGATCATTGTCATCACCATCCTTTCTTTGAATAGATTCAGTATAACAAGTATCATGGATCCTTAACTCCCCCTGAGCATCAAGACGCTCAACAAGTTTAGAAACCAACAATTTCATGTCTTCAAGTTGCTTAGCCTGAGCTTGAAGGACCAACTGTCTCTGAGAATCAGTGGTTACAAGAAAATCCACTTGATTTTGCAATGAAATCACTTGAGATTCAAGGTAAGTAATTCTCTCATAATCATAAGATTTAGATGTACCAGCTGCAGATGATGTAGTAGCTGTTGGAGCAGGAGTAATCACAGGAGATGGACGTTTAGATGGAGGAGGTGTAATAACCAAGGATTCAACAAAAACAACATCCTCTACACCCTGTGATGAAGTTGCAGCAGCAATAGAAGCAACCATTAGCTTCTGTGTCTTGGGCATATGAGTAAACTCACTGTCCGAAACAGAAGATTCATCTATTAATGTTCTTTTTCCAAGAACTGTACCGGAAGGAGGATCCCGAACAGACTTTCGTCTTGGCTTTCTGGCTTGGATTTCACTCTTTTTCCTGCATTTTCCAATGGCAAATTAGCCAGTCTTTCATAATGACCTGAGCTAAAATCCATCGAAGAATCAGAGTTAGTAGCCTCAGAGTCAGGAAGAATTGTATCACTAGAACTCGTATCAACCACATTCCCTTCAGGTTCATGAATGGGTGAGTTCATAGCATCATCATTAAAGTCCTCCATGTTAATACCTAAATCTTGATCATCTTCATTATCAACATCAACTTGAACTGGTTCAATCACTTGAACATCTTCTTGAATAGGAACCTGTTCTTGTTCTTATTGAATTGGAACTTGCCCTTGTTCTTGTTGAATATGTGTTTTTTTGTTGTTGTTGTGGTTCTTGAGCATGAGGTTGTTCTAATTCCTCTGGATGAAATCAGTTGTCATTCGGTGGCTCAATTTAATCAGAATTGATAATGTGACCGAATAGAGGAGTAAGAACAGGAATCAACACTGCATTCTGTTGTTTAACTTTGGTGCAGTAAGTGAATATCCTCTTTGTCATCGGAGTCAATGTTAGACGTTGTGAATGCTGTGGTAGAACTGGAATCAGATGATTCAGAATCATTTGTATGAACCTAGGGTACATGAGAAACCCTTGACCTTCTGGAGGATTAATTTGCATAACAAGCTCACGGTAATGTAAAGTGCAATGTTGAATAGTTCAAAGTTGAATCGTTTATTCAATGTCAGTGCAACCGTGGTAGCTTGTATAGCACTCTTCAGACCATCAGTTCTAGCCTTTCTTGGTGACAAGCACTGGATGATTACATGCATAAAATGCCTCCACTCACCTACCAAACCACCCTTCCTAGCTTGAGTATCATTGGGTCGTCCTCTGTATCCCATTCTCTGAAAGCATCTCATGATCAACGTTCTAGGGTAAGATATTGGATCATCATTAGCACCACCTAATACAAGAGCAACACGAATGGTGTCCACGAATATTGCCACCTCAGTGTTATTTGTCACACCCCCCAAATTTCAACTAACGGAGTTTTACCGTTTTGGGAAGTGACTAACCAGGATCTCAGATATTAGTTACTTTGAACGACTCTACATGGGACTCAAATGAAAATACCATTATAATCAAAGTTCAATGCGGAAGCGTAACGAAAAGTAAATGCGCAAAACACACGCGCCCAAACCAAAGTCCAAAGAGTCCAAAATGTCCAACCAACCAAAATACAATACAAGGAAGTCATAAAATATATCATAAGTAAAATAGTTGAATCCCATGCATGTCCTAACGTGCACCTTGTGTCTTATCTTAGCGACCTGAGAAAACATGTAAGAAAAAGTGTCAACACAAGGTTGGTGAGTTCACAGGTTTCAAATAAATACGTAAGCGTTTACCAGATTTATGATCATTCAATATGTATCTATAGGTAGCTAACCTATGTTCATGTTTAGCTCAAGTGCTCGCAACCGAAGCTAACTATTTGTTTATTGCCTCCTGCCAGGTCTATCAACACTGGCGGTATGAGTAGGCTAACATTTCACCCGTTCGATATCTGATCGAGTTAGCGCGACTAACGCAGGTGGGATTTGTCAAACCCAGTAGTACTACTAAATATTACCTTGCTAAGATCCATATTAACGGTTCGAGATAAGATGAGGACTTTCTGTGATAGCGTGTTACACTTAGCTTTAACATTGATAGCATATGAAATACAAAATCTCAAAAGTAGTTTAAGCATGTTTTCTCCCCCAAGTTAAAACAGTAAAAAGGGGCCGTGCAAACTCACCTGCTTGGCGTTGAAGGTAGTTTCACACTAGAAGTAAGTTGGAACCACGAGTGTAAGTCTCAAAAGACCTACGAATGTCCTAAAATTATAAACATATAAATTAGGAACGATAATGGGAATCATGACTGTGACACGGAAGGAACGTCTTAAAGAACCGTTCCAACAAACGAGAGTGGACGAACGTGTCCACGGGTTTAGGAATTACTTTACGCGACGAACGACATAAATAATATATATATATATATATATATATATATACGAGTGGATAATATAATTAGTTATATTATTATTTATTCTCGATTGATTTACGGCGTTATAAAATAATTTTAAATAATATAAATATATATTATTTAATAATACGGGGCACAATTTGAGAATAATATAAACATATTATTTTACACGAGTTTACGGCTTAAAAATAATATAATTATATTATTTTTACTTATTAATAATAATAATGTATAAATTATAAAAGTGAGTATAATTTATAAAAACAAACTAATATTTCAAACCCGAGCCTACGGGTTGTTTTCCGGGTTAAAACCCATTTATATAATAATACAATATTAAAAGGTTTGATTTTTATTAATTTAATAATCCAGAAAAATGTTTTAAAAATAATTGTGGGAGCCCGGTCTCGAACCCGGGTCTCTCCCACACACGCACAAGCCATTAACCAGTCCCGCCCGCTAGGGTATCGCGACTGATACCCGGGTTGAATTCTTTTAACATCCAGGCTCAAGTGGTTTTCCTCCCAAACCAACTCGCGATCGAAACCCGGCCCTGATCCATCTTTTCCGGTGGTAATCGATCGAAACAGTAGAGGGGTTTTGATAATCGGTTTGAGGCGGTCCTGTGGTTAAGTTTAATTTCAAAATCTTCAAGTTTAAGCTTGTTTAATTTTAGAATTAGAGGCCGTAACCCTAGATTATGAACACTGAATCAATTTGAGATATTCTGATAATAAGATTTGATTGGATCATAGGGCTTTTAACAAAAACGACATTTCGAATCTGATTGTGTGGTTTATTTTTATTTCTTTTGAGTTTAAGATTGAAAACCCCAAATCGTTTTCAGGATGAACCCTAATTACTGGATCAACATCAATTCGATAATGGAAGCCCGATATTTCATAGGGCTTTCACTCTACAGACGATTACGAGTCTAATGATGTGATTTAATTTGATTTAAATACGGTTTAGAGTTGAATTTGACAATTTGGTTTCATAAGAACCCTAGATTACGGGTTACAACAATTTGTATAATAAAACATCGAATTGACAGAGGGTTTTCAATGAAAATGGTATTGCAAATCTGATTGTATAGGTTAATTGTATTTTGATTGGGTCTAGACTAGGGTTCCATTAAATCGGTCAGAGATGAACCCTAGGTTACAGATTTCGATCGAATTGATAATGTAAGCCCTGGTAATGATAGGGCTTTCATTCTATGGGTAAAAACGACAGTGTGAGTGCAGGAAATTACCAGAAATGTTGTCGGATTGATGGTGATCGAGTAAAACGGGGTTCGACGGTTGTGGGTTGATCCTCGGCGCTTCTGGTTGCTTCTCCGGCGCGGTTGGTGTATGGGAATTCTTCTGAGTGACTCGTACAAGGTTTGCAGGTGAATAATTTATGAGAAGAATACAAGAATTAGTCGAATTTGGTGATCGATTAAGATGAGGTCGACGGTTATGAACATAATTGTCATAATTTGAGTTTAATTTGATTGATGATTACGATTAAAGTTCTATGATGAACAATTAAGGCATTTAGGTGATAATCAAATACAGAATTCAATTCATTTATGTTATCAATTGCGGATTGAAAATCAAAGGGTCTCGATTTTGACTTCTAAAAGTCAACAGAAGACCAATTTGTTAATTTTGACTTTGGGGAGTCAAATTATTCAATTTGGCATAATTACACAATTAGTCCTTGTAGTGTTGAGTTGAATTTGTGATCGAATTAGTCCCTGGGGTTAGATTTAGTTAACGGGGTTAAGTTTTTAATAGGAAACTTAACGGAATAGTTAACGGGGTTAACCTAAAAAGTCGGATTGTCACATCATCCCCTAGTTGAAAGAATTTTCGTCCCGAAAATTAGAATAACTAAATTTTTTTTTCTGGGGTGTCACATTATCCCCTAGTTGAAAGAATTTTCGTCCCGAAAATTAAATAGTACCTTAAGAAATTGACGCGGAGTGCTTGAACAGACTATGATATTTGCGCATCATCTGATCCTCGCGCTCCCACGTGAATTCCGGTCCGCGTTTCAAGTTCCAACGAACTCTGACAATAGGGATCTTACTGTGCTTCAACGTTTTAACTTCTCTATCCATAATTTCCACAGGTTCTTCGATAAAGCGTAACTGTTCATCAACGTGTAGTTCCTCCAGAGGAACTGCGAGTGATTCGTCTGCCAGGTATTTCTTTAAATTTGAGACGTGAAAGACGTTGTGCACACCACTAAGTCTTTCAGGTAGGTCCAATTGATACGCGACTGGTCCGATTCTCTTCATTATTTTGAATGGTCCAACATAACGAGGATTCAGTTTGCCTCGTTTCCCGAAACGAATGACACCTTTCCAAGGTGAGACTTTGAGTAAGACCATGTCACCTATTTGAAATTCCAAAGGTTTACGACACTTGTCGGCATAGCTCTTTTGACGATCACGAGCTGCCGCCATACAGTTTCTAATTTGAACGATCTTTTCGGAAGTTTCAAATACAAGTTCAGGACCTGTGAGTTGGCTATCTCCAACCTCAGTCCAACAAATGGGAGAACGGAATTTCCGTCCATAAAGTGCTTCAAATGGAGCTGCCTTGATGCTAGTGTGATAGCTGTTGTTGTAGGAGAACTCCACCAACGGTAGGTGAGACTCCCAAGTTTTACCAAAATCGATCACACAAGCTCGTAGCATGTCCTCCAGAGTTTGGATAGTACGTTCAGTTTGGCCATCAGTTTGAGGATGGTATACTGTGCTCATATCTAGACGCGTGCCTACGGCCTTATGTAACGACTGCCAGAAACAAGAAGTGAATCATGCATCATGATCCGTAATAATAGAAATTGGCACCCCGTGCCGAGAGACTATTTCTTTCAGGTAAATACGAGTAAGTTTATCCATTTTGTCGGTCTCTTTGATTGCTAAGAAGTGAGCGGACTTTGTTAACCGATCAACAATTACCCAAATAGTATCACATCCGGTAGGGGTTCGTGGTAATTTGGTGATGAAGTCCATGGATATTTGTTTCTATTTCCACATGGGAATTTCTGGTTGCTGCAGAAGACCGGATGGTTTTTGATATTCAACTTTGACCTTCGCGCAAGTCAGACACTTACTAACATAGGTGGCTATATCGGCTTTCATCTTCGGCCACCAATATAGTATCTTTAGATCATGATACATTTTGTCAGAACCCGGATGAATAGAGTAACGAGATTTATGAGACTCATCCATAACTAGTTCCCTTAGGTTTTCGAATACCGGAACCCATATTCGTTCGGCAAAGTAGTCAATACCGTCAGATTTGATTTCAAGTTGTGCTTCCAGACCGCGTGTACCTTCTAGCGGTAGGTTTTCTTCTTTTAGGGCTTCGAGTTGAGCACTACGGATTCTGTCAGGCAATCCAGGATGGATAGTAAGTTGTAACGCTCGAACTCGTTTGGGTTTCGTTTCCTTTCGGCTTAGTGCATCAGCCATAACGTTAGCTTTACCCGGATGATACCGGATCGCACAGTCGTAATCATTTAAAAGTTCAACCCAACGACGTTGTCGCATGTTCAACTCCTTCTGCTCGAAGATATGCTGGAGGCTCTTGTGATCGATGTAGATGGTGCATTTGGTACCGTACAAGTAATGTCTCCATATCTTAAGTGCAAAAACTACTGCTCCCAACTCTAGGTCATGAGTGGTGTAGTTTTTCTCGTGGACCTTTAACTGACGTGAAGCATATGCGATTACCTTTTCGCGCTGCATTAAGACACAACCCAGGCCTTGAATGGATGCATCACAATACACCACAAAATCATCGGTTCTGCAAAGTTTCTGTTTGAGGTGTTGGAAAGCTGATTCTTGGTTATCGCCCCAATTATAGGCTTTCCCTTTTTGAGTTAGGGCGGTGAGAGGTAGTGCAATCCTTGAAAATCCTTCGATGAACCGACGGTAGTATCCAGCCAATCCCAGAAATTGTCGCACCTCAGTCGGAGTCGTCGGTGCTACCCAATTCTTGATGGCTTCTATCTTTGAAGGGTCGACATGTATTCCTCTCTCGTTAACCACATGCCCTAAAAACTGAACTTCCCGGATCCAAAATTCACACTTGGAAAACTTAGCATACAGTTGTTCTTGCTTAAGTAATTCTAAAATTAGGCGTAGATGTTCCTCATGTTCCTCCTTGTTCTTGGAATAAATGAGGATGTCGTCGATGAAAAAAATAACGAACTGGTCGTTCATGAGATCCATGAATACTGCAGGTGCGTTGGTTAACCCGAAAGGCATGACCATAAATTCGTAATGACCGTACCTCGTTCTGAATGCAGTCTTAGAGATATCCTCTCCTCGGACTCTTAACTGATGGTAACTGGACCTAAGATCTATTTTAGAATAGAAACTTGATCCTTGGAGTTGATCAAAAAGGTCATCTATGCGAGGCAAAGGGTACCGGTTCTTGATTGTGACTTTATTCAGCTCCCGGTAGTCAATACACATACGGAAAGTTCCGTCCTTCTTCTTGACAAATAGTACCGGAGCTCCCCACGGTGATGAACTAGGTCGGATGAAACCTTTATCCAACAAATCTTGCAGTTGAGTGGACAACTCTTGTAATTCACTGGGTGCTAGTCTGTAAGGTGCCCGAGAAATCGGTGCTGCTCCGAGTGTTAAATCAATTTGGAATTCCACTTGACGGTGCGGTGGCAGACCGGGTAGATCCTTGGGAAACACTTCCAAAAATTCACGCACCACGGGAATATCTTCAATCTTCTTCTCTTCTGAGGGCTGCTCAGCAACAAGAGCCAAAATAGCCGTATGCCCATTTCGAAGGCATTTTTGTGCTTTCATGAAAGATATGATGCCCATGACTGCACCAACTCTGTCGCCTTGGACGGAAAGGGTTTCTCCATTCGAGAGAGGTATATGTACAATCTTCTCACGACAGATAATTTCGGCTTGGTTTTTAGATAACCAATCCATGCCGACAATTATATCAAAACTACCAAGTATAACCGGCATAAGGTCGATATCAAATGTATGGGTAGCTAGCTCAAGTTTACATCCTTTAAGTATGTGAGTTGCCTCAATAATTTGGCCGTCAGCTATCTCTATTGTATATTTATCTTCTAATAGAGATGAAGTTCCTTTTATCATATTACTAAATTTCTTAGATATAAAACTTCTATCTGCACTGGTGTCAAAAAGGACAGAAGCAAAGTAATTATTTACGAGGAACTTACCGGTGACTACATTATGGTCGTAACAGGCTTCTCCAGATCCTAGTACGAAGGCTCGTCCCTTCGCACCATTTCCTCCACCATTTCCCTTGTTACCACCATTACCATTGTTATTCTGGTTAGGGTTGTGATTTCCATTACCCCCTTTCTTCAATTGAGGACAGTTCTTTCGGATATGCCCTTCCTTTCCGCACTCAAAGCAACCCCTTGTGGATCCCGGTTGTTGAAAAGGTTGTTTACTTTGTAACTCATCCCTGCAGTCCTTAGCAGCGTGACCTATTTTACCGCACCTCTGGCAACGATTGCAGAAACCAAAGTGGTGAAAGTTACACTTGTTACACTTCGAGGACTTCCCCGCATAACCACCCTGGTTTTGACCTGAAGAGGTCGACTTGCTGAAGTTTTTAGTAGGCTCAAACCTATGCTGTTGCTGCTGTTGCGGTTGGTTAAAATGGGGTTGGTTGGGTTGAGGTCCTTTGGAGTGGGAGTTGGAGTGGTTATGGGTGTTGGAATGGTGATCGAACTTGCGTTTGTGATTGTCGATGGGTTTAGCAACTGAACCTCTCGGTGGTAGGGTTCCTTGTGTCACCGCTTGGTCGGTTAACTTATGCGCAAGTCGAGTGGTTTGTTGGATAGTGGCAGGATTGGATGAAGTAACCATGCTTTGTATTTGAGGCACTAGACCTCCAATGTAAAGCTCGATTCTCTTGTAGTCAGGGGTTACCATATGCGGGCACATAGTAGCCAGCTCGTGTGATCGAGTGGTGTAGAGTTCAATTCCGAACCCTCCATCTTAAGGTTCTAGAACTCTCCCTCTAACTTTTGGATTTCATCATGGGGACAGTATTCCTCTTTCATCATTGCTTTGAATTCCTCCCACGGAAGTCCATTCGCCATAGCCAGACCCAACATTTGGACCTGGGCATTCCACCATGTGAGTGCCGGGCCTTCTAAAGTTCCGGTAGCAAACTTCACTTGATTAGCCACGGGGCAGTTACACATGGCAATTACTGATTCAACCTTCTCAAACCAGCGAAGTAATCCAACGTCTCCTTCAGCTCCACTAAAGGTGTGGGGCTTGCAATCCATGAATGCTTTGAAAGTGCAGGCTGGTTGTTGGTGTTGCTGATTTTGCTGGCCTGGATTTGGAAATACAAATTGAATTGGAATTATAGAGTTTAGAAAGATGTTTTTAGGAGAAGGATTGACACCATTAGTCAATAGCTAAAGCATTTACCTGCAGCATTCTGTGCTGCTAGAGCCTCTGTCACACTTTCATTTATCAGTGCTGCTAGCTCTGTTGCCGTCATGTTAATGGTACCACGACCACCGGCACGGCCTTCGCGTCCTCTCCCAGACATGATTCTTCACAATCACAAATGAAAAACAATGAGAAATATATCGCATATTAAACATTATTTAGGTACGAGTAAGGAGATACAACATCTAATATTTTGAAAATTAAATAAATTGTAAGGCTACAAAATAAGTAACTCAAATATTAAACTTCTCATGCTTTTATTGGATGGGAACAACCTTACCCATCTAGGTTTGAAAAGAGAAATAACATAAGCAAAAACAAACATGAAAAGGAAGATAGAATAGGAAGACCATCAAGCATCTTCGTCATCTGACGAAACATACGATTGTGTATCGTCTATCTCCACTGGTTCCTCCTCCAAGGGCTCCTCCTCAAAGGGCTCCTCCTTGAAGGGTTCTTCTTCAAAAGGTTCCTCCTCAAAAGGTTCCTCCTCGCCATCAGAATGTGGAATCTCCTCAGGAAATAAAGCGGCTTGTAGTTGGGCTTCCAAGTGAGTCACCCTCTCTTGAAGGCCTTCAGTAGTGTGGTTTGCCACATGTAGCTGAGCTTCCATAGCAGCTAATCTCTCCAAAACTCCTTCCATATCATCATCCATAGTGTCGGCCCTCGTCTCTAGATGTGCCACACAATCCACTAAAAGGTTATGAACTTGGTCCGTTGCAGCTAGTTCGGTAGTCAAAAGTTCTATTCCTACCTTATTCTCTTCTATTTGGGGTCCATTCTTCAGAAGTTTAGGTATCTCCTCGGTGGCATCTTGTACAATACTCAATTCCTTCGACATATAAGATACGAATGCTGCGAAAGCTTGTTCCATGGTGCATGGTAAGCTAGGTAGTGAAGATGATGAAGATGCGGATCCAAAGTAAGGTGATGGAACATCTCCCATTTCGATCCATCTTTGGATCATATGTGGTTATACGTCCTAATTGAGAGCATAATCCAATGCTCGTGCTTTACTCGGTTCGCCTTGGTCAACTGAATGGTCACTCGAAGTAGTCCGGCGCCTTTTGGGTTCCAGGGATGAGAGTACAGGTGCCTTATGCCCTGATGCTTTAGGTGATGGAGATGGGGTTGACGACATGATCCTGCAACAGTATGTATAAGTGCCAAACATCCAAATGACATGTAACTAATGTGTAAGGCTATAGTCTAGTATGCAATCCTAGTTCTCTATAACCAATGGCTCTGATACCAATCTGTCACACCCCCAAATTTCAACTAACGGAGTTTTACCGTTTTTGGAAGTAACTAACCAGGATCTCAGACATTAGTTACTTTGAACGACTCTACATGGGACTCAAATGAAAATACCATTATAATCAAAGTTCAATGCGGAAGCGTAACGAAAAGTAAATGCGCAAAACACACGCGCCCAAACCAAAGTCCAAAAAGTCCAAAATGTCCAACCAACCAAAATACAATACAAGGAAGTCATAAAATATATCATAAGTAAAATAGTTGAATCCCATGCATGTCCTAACGTGCACCTTGTGTCTTATCTTAGCGACCTGAGAAAACATGTAAGAAAAAGTGTCAACACAAGGTTGGTGAGTTCACAGGTTTCAAATAAATACGTAACCGTTTACCAGATTTATGATCATTCAATATGTATCTATAGGTAGCTAACCTATGTTCATGTTTAGCTCAAGTGCTCGCAACTGAAGCTAACTGTTTGTTTATTGCCTCCTGCGAGGTCTATCAACACTGGCGGTGTGAGTAGGCTAACATTTCACCCGTTCGATATCTGATCGAGTTAGCGCGACTAACGCGGGTGGGATTTGTCAAACCCAGTAGTACTACTAAATATTACCTTGCTAAGATCCATATTAACGGTTCGAGATAAGATGAGGACTTTCTGTGATAGCGTGTTACACTTAGCTTTAACATTGATAGCATATGAAATACAAAATCTCAAAAGTAGTTTAAGCATGTTTTCTCCCCCAAGTTAAAACAGTAAAAAGGGACCGTGAAAACTCACCTGCTTGGCGTTGAAGGTAGTTTCACATTAGAAGTAAGTTGGAACCACGAGTGTAAGTCTCAAAAGACCTACGAATGTCCTAAAATTATAAACATATAAATTAGGAACGATAATGGGAATCGTGACTGTGACACGGAAGGAACGTCTTAAAGAACCGCTCCAACAAACGAGAGTGGACGAACGTGTCCACGGGTTTAGGAATTACTTTACGCGACGAACGACATATATAATATATATATATATGTATATATACGAGTGGATAATATAATTAGTTATATTATTATTTAGTCTCGATTGGTTTACGGCGTTATAAAATAATTTTAAATAATATAAATATATATTATTTAATAATACGGGGCACAATTTGAGAATAATATAAACATATTATTTTACACGAGTTTACGGCTTAAAAATAATATAATTATATTATTTTTACTTATTAATAATAATAATGTATAAATTATAAAAGTGGGTATAATTTATAAAAATAAACTAATATTTCAAACCGGAGCCTACGGGTTGTTTTTCGGGTTAAAACCCATTTATATAATAATACAATATTAAAAGGTTTGATTTTTATTAATTTAATAATCCAGAAAAATGTTTTAAAAATAATTGTGGGAGCCCGGTCTCGAACCCGGGTCTCTCCCACACACGTACAAGCCATTAACCAGTCCCGCCCGCTAGGGTATCGCGACCGATACCCGGGTTGAATTCTTTTAACATCCAGGCTCAAGTGGTTTTCCTCCCAAACCAACTCGCGATCGAAACCCGGCCCTGATCCATCTTTTCCGGTGGTAATCGATCGAAACAGTAAAGGGGTTTTGATAATCGGTTTGAGGCGGTCCTGTGGTTAAGTTTAATTTCAAAATCTTCAAGTTTAAGCTTGTTTAATTTTAGAATTAGAGGCCGTAACCCTAGATTATGAACACTGAATCAATTTGAGATATTCTGATAATAAGATTTGATAGGATCATAGGGCTTTTAACAAAAACGACATTTCAAATCTGATTGTGTGGTTTAATTTTATTTCTTTTGAGTTTAAGATTGAAAACCCCAAATCGTTTTCAGGATGAACCCTAATTACTGGATCAACATCAATTCGATAATGGAAGCCCGATATTTCATAGGGCTTTCACTCTACAGACGATTACGAGTCTAATGATGTGATTTAATTTGATTTAAATACGGTTTAGAGTTGAATTTGACAATCTGGTTTCATAAGAACCCTAGATTACGGGTTACAACAATTTGTATAATAAAACATCGAATTGACAGAGGGCTTTCAATGAAAATGGTATTGCGAATCTGACTGTATAGGTTAATTGTATTTTGATTGGTTCTAGACTAGGGTTCCATTAAATCGGTCAGAGATGAACCCTAGGTTACAGATTTCGATCGAATTGATAATGTAAGCCCTGGTAATGATAGGGCTTTCATTCTATAGGTAAAAACGACAGTGTGAGTGCAGGCAATTACCACCGGCGCGGCTGGTGTATGGGAATTCTTCTGAGTGACTCGTACAAGGTTTGCAGGTGAATAATTTGTGAGAAGAATACAAGAATTAGTCGAATTTGGTGATCGATTAAGATGAGGTCGACGGTTATGAACATAATTGTCATAATTTGAGTTTAATTTGATTGATGATTACGATTAAAGTTCTATGATGAACAATTAAGGCATTTAGGTGATAATCAAATACAGAATTCAATTCATTTCTGTTATCAATCGCGGATTGGAAATCAAAGGGTCTCGATTTTGACTTCTAAAAGTCAACAGAAGACCAATTTGTCAATTTTGACTTTGGGGAGTCAAATTATTCAATTTGGCATAATTATACAATTAGTCCTTGCAGTGTTGAGTTGAATTTGTGACCAAATCAGTCCCTGGGGTTAGATTTAGTTAACGGGGTTAAGTTTTTAATAGGAAACTTAACGGAATAGTTAACGGGGTTAACCTAAAAAGTCGGATTATCACATTATTAGTCTTGATCTATTCAGAAAGTTGATAATGCCTTGGTAATTCACTGCTTCCGACATTTGAGGATATAACAAAGCCACTTGGTTATGTTTGTACTCAACATGGCGGTCCATCTATACGTGCATTGAACATGAAACCACATTAGTAACATCACAAACACAAGCAATTTACACACACATATGATATACTTACACATATGATATACACACATATATGATAGTTACAAAAAAAATTAAACACAAAACACACAAAAATAAAAAAATTACAAGTCCAAGCAGTACTGAATACCTAGGCGAACTTACTAAGTTCACTTAGAGTTACAAGAGGCGAACATAATAAGTTCGCCTGTCGATACAAATTCACATCAGATTTGCAACTTGTTCAATCCGACGAATATTTGCAATTCAAACATAACACAAGCATCGATTCATAACAACTAAGCAATATGAAACACCAATTTCAACTTTGAACCAATGATTAACCCTATTTGAGCAAAAATCAACTCGACAGTCAAACACGATGAACTCAGGGTCAAATGAACAAATTTCCATCGATTTACCGGATAAAAATCAATATAACTACCTTAGAAAAATGCGCAATGGAAAATCGATTAATAACCAGCTTCGAAAATTTCAATCCAACAACCAGATTTTAAAACTCAAACAAGTTCGCACGACTGTTACTTTGTGCGCTGCGAACAGGTTTGCTTAGGAAAAAGATTAATGGTAATGAGCATGTTCGCCTGAAAAAGATATTTATGCTCTCAATTAAGTTCACTTAATCAGGCGAACTTGTTAAGTTCGCTTAACAAGCAACAGGCGAACATGAAAAGTTCGTTTCTTCTTTTTCCTTGAAACCTCTTTGGAATTCAAACTTACAGAAACCTTTAATCATCATCATTTCACAACCTTGTGATCTTCCATCTGTAACATGTATCCAATCCAATCCCGAATCATTTTAATAAAATTAAAAGATAGAATTTTCATGGAAGACAGAAAGAAAATCTTTTTGGATTTTATCTGTACAAACAGAATCACATATTTTTGATTTTTATCTGAACAAACAGAAACACATATATTTGGTTGAACATCATGAGTAAGAAGATCATATCAGTATCTGAGCAATTCATCACACATTCTATCACAAACTATGGGTAACCTATAATATGCGTTAAATTATGATATTCATATGAAATAAATTCACTTATTCCTTCAAATTTGATATTAATCAATCAAACTCATTCTTATGCAACTCATATCTTTTTCATTCTATGCAATTTTTGCAATTTTTCCTTTTTATTTCTTTAAAAATCCACTGATATACATGACTTTCACATATCTGACTCTTTTCTTTCCAAACTTTTCAATCAATTTGAACATTACTTGAAATGATACGCGATAAATTTCAAAGTAAACAAGATTAGGTCATAAAATGCTCAATTATTGACACCGAATTTGCAATACAAAGCATGAATTCTTAAGTTTCCAATATTATAAGATTTGAAACCACAAACGTTTTTCTACCAAATTTATGTGACTTAGTACCATTTAGATGAAAAACATCGTGTACCCCACATATATGCCCAACAGAATTTAAAATTGCACTATCTTCAAGACATATACAATTTATTGCAAGATTAGATCAATCTCCAAGATGAAATTATCTCTATTAGCACAAGAATAGAAAAGCAGATCCCAAAGGATATAAGAATCAAGATGATTCAGAATCAAAAGATTCTAATGAATTGGCTTTAGAATGAGAATCAATAGATTCAGGTATGAGGATCCAACTATTATCTGGATAAGTTTCAATGGAATCAATAAAGATGATATATCAATATGATCCAAGGGCAAGCATATGTTCTAACAGATGTTGTTAGAAAACATATCTTAGTTCAACAACAGATTGCATGTTTTTCGGGGCATGGGCAGTGAAGTGAACTGAAAGAGTTTATGCTAAAGATATAATCCGATATTGGTCTGAGGAAATTCTTAAAACCATATATTCTTTATCTGATAATGATCTTTTACACACACACCCATTCATATAATGGATTCAAATCACAGATGTAATCATATCATATTTAATTTTCACACTACTATTGGTCCAAAAACGCTTCTAGTCTATTGATAATCCAAGTTTCAAACTCATATTCAAATTAAAACAGATTATCAAGAGTAGAGCATTTATAACACAATCATTTCTTGTTCATGCAGACTTTGAAATTTAGATCAAATCAATACAAGTTGAGCACTCATATATCAACATATCAAAGGTCTATTATGGTCATGTGTGATAAACTATTCACTGATGTACTATACTTTTTTCTCTAACTTCAAATGATGTCAATTTTATATTTTTCATTTTGTTTTCGAATTTTTATAAATAACAATTTTTGACTAAAATTTAAAATGCAGAAACGTAATAAAGCCATAAAAGAAAATTAAAACAAAATCTCCCATGAAAAATTATTTTTGAAAACTTTTATTCGAAATTGATCATACCGATCATTTTGATTAGAAATTCAAACCTGGTATGATCAAATGCCTTGGTAAAGAGATCAGCAAAATTATCATCTGTATGTACCTTCACCAGCTCAACCAACTTTTTATCTGCACAATCACGAATAAAATGATATCTAATTTCAATGTGCTTCATTTTACTGTGCTTAACAAGATTATTTGTTATATACATTGTGGCAGTGTTATCAATAAACATAGGGTTCCTGTGAAATTCAAACCATAGTCTCTTAATTGCTGTTGGATACACAAGATCTGTGAACAACAACTTATAGCAGCGATGTATTCTGCTTCACATGTTGAAATGGAGACCGTAGTTTACTTTTTGCACTGCCAGGAAACTAGACGATTACCCAAGAACTGACAACCACCTATTGTAGATTTCCTGACCAAACAACAACCACCAAAATCAAAGTCAGTATATGCATTGAAGTCAAAGTTAGAACCATGTGGAAACCATAATCCCAATCTTTGTTTTCCTTTCAGATAACGAAAGATTCTCTTGACTGCTATCAAATGAGACTCCTTTGGTTTTACTTGGAATCTGGAACAAATACACACAACAAACATTTTATCTGGCCTTGAAGCGGTTAAGTGCATGAGAGATCCAATCATTGCCCTGTAGAGTCGGCAATCAATGTCTTTTCCATCAGGGTCAGAACTCAACTTATGATTGACCGGAATTGGAGTACCATATGGGGTACAGTCCTCCATCTTGAACCGGCTCAAGATGTCTTTGACATACTTGGACTGATGAATAAAGAAACCATCTTCCTTCTGATTAACTTGAAGTCCTAGGAAAAATGATAACTCTCCCATAGCTGACATTTCAAACTTCGATTTCATAACACTCTCAAACTCTTTGCATAACCCTTCATTTGTGGAGCCAAATATAATATCATCTACATATATCTGAACCAGTAGGTAATCTCCCCCTGCTTTCTTTACGAATAAGGTCGAATCAATTTGGCCAAGTATAAATCCATTGTCCATAAGATGTTTAGACAATGTTTCGTACCACGCTCGGGGAGCTTGATGTAAACCATAAAGAGCTTTATCAAGCTTGAATACTCTAGACGGATGAACTGGATCTTCAAACCCCGACGGCTAACACACATAAACCTCTTTCTTGACCTTACCATATAAGAAAGCACTCTTCACATCTAATTGAAACACCTTAAACCCTTTGTTAGATGCAAAAGAAAGAAACAATCGAATAGCTTCAAGCCTATCAACATGAGCATAAACCTCGGTGTAATCAATTCCCACTTGTTGATTGAATCCTTGTACAACTAATCTTGCCTTATTTCTCACCACTACACCACGATCATCTTTCTTGCATTTAAACACCTACTTAGTGCCAATTGGATACACGCCATTTGGAAGATCTACAAGATTCCAGAATTTTAGCTTATCAAATTGAGCAAGCTCTTCCTGCATTGCTTCTATCCAATTGTTATCACGCAAAGCCATTTCGACATTCTTTGGTTCGACCTGAGTAATAAAACATGAATGTGAGTAAACATCAAGAACACTAGTATCCTTAATACATGTATACAAATAAGTGTTTTCTAATAAAGAATGCGTCTGCACTCCATCTTTCAAATTCCCAATTATATTTGTCACTGGGTGATCTGTGAGTTCTTTGATTGATGCAACTTCAGGAACCGGCAACACATCAACTTGAGTCGTTTCAGATTTAGAAGATAAGTCCTGATTAACTGGTATCTTCAACTCTAGATTCGTAGGAATCTCCCCCTGAACTTGTGTCGAAGTAGAATGTTCATCAACAAATAATGGATCAGCAGAAGAATCTTGAAAAACAACATCTTCTTCCTAACTATCAGAATCTTATGGTCCCGAGCAAGAAGCAACATTAGGACTAGAAGCAGATGTAGATGGAACAAATGAATGTTGAACCACAGTCGGTATAAAACCACCATTATGTGCATCCTGACAAGACTCATATAACACAGTAGCCTCTTCAGGAGAGAAATATCAGAAGGTAAATGAAAAGACTTGAATAAGCTGTCATAATCAAAAGCCCAGCCTGGTTCAATCGCCATTTGAGGTAAAGAACGATTTGAGCAATCAATATGAAACCATTCCTCAACCTGACGAGTCTCTTTGTTATAAACCCTTTTGTTAGTAGAATTAGCATCGTATCATAGAAAGATCCCTTTAATAGCCTTAGCACTGAACTTGGTTGGGACATCTCTAACCTTCAACAGGGTACAAGGATCGCCAAAAGGTAGTAAATAGCATGTCTTGTTGTGTCGTTTCACGGTTAAAACTCAGTTCAAAATGTGACACGCAGTATTCATAGCCTCAGCTCAAAAAGTAACTGGAAGCTTAGAATCTGCCAGCATTGTATGTGCTGTTTCAACCAAAGTTCTGTTCTTTCGTTCAGCAACCCCGTTTTGTTGAGGTACATATGGCGCACTGAATTCCTGATGAATTACCTTTTGTAAACAGAATAAACCCATCTTGCTATTCTTGAAATCGCTGCCATGGTCACTCTTAATTCTTCTGACTTTCTATTTGCACAAATTCTCTAAACCCAGGATTAAGAATTGTACCATCTCTGTTGTTTCAGTTTTAGAAGCAAGGAACTTAACCCATGAAAATCTAGAGAAATCATCTGTTACCACCAGACAGTAAGATTTACCTTCAATGCTCCTAATACTAATCGGTCCAAACAAATCCATATGTAGCAGCTCCAATGGAGTCACAATAGAATTTTTTGATTTTGATTTGTGGGACTTCTTGTGTTGTTTCCCCTTCTTGCAAGGAATACAATCATCAGGATTGGAGAATTTCATTTTCGAAACACCAATCACTAGATCATTCTTCACAAGATAATTCATTTTCCTGTAATTGATGTGAGCAAGCTTCCTGTGCCACAGAATATAGTCAGATTCAGACGCCTTAGAGAGTAAACATGTCGGAATAGAATCTGTTGTCGTTGCAACACTCATGTCTAAAACATATGTGTCATTTCTCCTTGGAGCCTTCATTAGAATCCATTCTTCAGGAATAACAAATCCTGGATTCAAGATATAACATTTAGTATCGTTGAAATGGAATGAAAACTTCTTGTCACATACTTGAGATACACTCAAAAGATTGTGTTCAAGCTGCTCAACATAGTTCACTTTCTCAAATTTAACCTTGTCATTCTTCAAAGTACCTTGACCTGTTATGTACCCGCCTTTATTCCCAGCAAAAGCGACATAACCGCCATCAATTTTAATAACATCTTCAAGCAAACGAATATTTCCTGTCATATGTTGAGAACAACCACTATACACATACCAAGTATTGTTGATAGTCCTCCTTGGTTGCCCCTACATAAACAAAGAAAATCAGTTAGAAATGGGAACCCAATCCATTGTGGTCTTGGGTCGTCCAGAAGCATCAAAATAAACAACTTCAATGAGTTCACAATTTACTTTGTCATCAACCTTTGGTACATAAGGACCAACAAAAACAGAACTTCTCGATGGAGAAACAGGATGAATATTTTGAAAAACATTGTTCGATTTATTATTATCAAAGTCAGATGTTTCCAAAATTTTCTTTAATTTTCTGTTTCGTCTCCTACTTTGTGGTCGAGAAAGTTTGACCTCATGTTGTGAAGTGGAATCTCAAACTGTTGTTGATAATCATCATTATTTCTCACACCAGTATGCACAAAAACTGGTTTAGACACATGTTTATTATTATGCTTAAATCCCATGGATTTAACAAATGACTGAGTAGGCACAGATTGCCTCAACGGAACTTTCTTCACAACATCAAATGTAGGCTTTCCCACATTAGGTCTTTTCAGAATCGTCACCACTTTTTGTTGTGGGGGAATAATTTTGGATTTTTCTTTCTCTGAAAACATAGGCTTCTTCTCTTGATTCTTATAAGGACAGTGTATCAGAATATGACCCACTTTATTACAATGAAAGCACATTCGTTTATCCCGATGATCTCTGACATAAGAACTTTTTCTTGTAGTTGATGAACACCCTGATGAACATTCTTCAGAAGATTTGACTGCATTTTCAACATTCTTCTTTGGAACATACACTTGTCTAGTCACCTTAGAAATTGTCTTTAAACCTTGACCAACAGCAACAAAACCACTTGTAGATAAAACCTTGGGAAGGTTAGGTTGTACACCTTTATTAGGTTCGGTTAGAATGCATCTATCTCTTGTAACTTGTTTCACCACCCTTGGTTCATCAAGTTCACCTCTTTAGTTACACCTTCAACCTTGTTGTCATCAAAAACTTCATCATCATTGTCAGAATCATAAACCATCTCTTCACCTGTCACTGGATTAACATTCAAAACTGTCTTTGGATCAATCTCCTCCTCATTAATAATTTCTGGTTCAACTGCATAATTCCCATTAAATGGTGGAGGAACAAACCCAACTCCAGCAACCCTCTTTGTAGGATCAGAATTATCATGAAAGTAATTCAATAACACTGATGAATTTCCAAAACTTCCTAGCTTTCGATGTAGGTTGATCACTTCTGATTCTTTGTCAGAAATCTCCTTGTTTTTCTGAGCGACAATTTCATTTCTTTTCTCAATTTCAACATAAGCCATATCCAGATGATATGCTTGTTCCTTGTACTTTAAACCCAAAGAATTTAAATCTCTTTTCAAAGATTCAATTCTATCCATAAAAAGCTTATCATTGTCTTTCAACTTTTGATTAACCACATGCATGGAATTCATATCACAAATCAAGTTTGTGTTATCATCCATTACCTTCTGCATTTTATCCTTCACAAAGACACAATTAGAGTAGTAAATATTACAGATAGAGTCTTTTACCTTTGAAGGATCTGACATATCCACTACGAAGATTTTAGCAATTGGAATCTCTTCAGAATTAGCTTCTTCAGCAGATCTTGTAGTCAACACAATATCATCTTCAGATACCCTAGATGCAGAAACAATATCAGAATCAACATTGTGTACTTTAACATTCTCTTCATCATCACTCTTCAGACTCTTACCATCACTTGAACTATCATCATCGGCTGTCTCTTCAGGATTATCAGAATGAATTTCAGCTACAAAGCCTTGACTCACAGCACCAACCAGATCTTCTAGATGAATAACCCAATCATAATTTTCATCATTTTGTGCAACCAAAGCAGATGATGTGGATGCATTATTTGAATTTCCATATCAAGAAGAAGCATGTGACTGAGAACGATTATTCTAAAAATTATTTGTCTTCTTCTGAGAATCAAACTCCACTTTCGGCTTCACACATTCTTTAGTAAAATGACCATATTCTTGACAATTGTAACATCGAACCTTTGATTTGTCAAACCCCATTCTTGATCGACTGTTAGAACTAATATACTTCCTTCCAGTCTTCTTCATAAAGTCCTTTGCTTGTCTCATAAGCATGGCCATATTCCATTGAATATTCATCTCCTCTAAATCAACCAGATCAATTTGATGAAAATCTTCTTCAAGAACATCAAGATCATGAATATTTCCTCCAAGATGCCATGAAGGAAGAAAACATTGCTAGATAATCATCAGCAACTCTTTGATTCATATGAACAGAATTAGGATTATGTGATCCAGAAGATGAAGTAGATGTATTTACAGAAAATCCAGTTTGACTTGAACCTCCAGAGACGTGTTCACTTAGATTATCTTGACCATCACCGGAAAAGAAAGCAACACCATTACCAGTTTTACCAAAAGACTTAGCAAAATACATTACCAGATCTTGAATATGTTCCATATTAGTTTCTTTCTTCTTCATATTCAAATCATGAGATTGAATCTTTCCAATAACATCTTCAAGAGACATGGTTTTGTATTTGGCATTTTCTTTGATCAACACAGAATACACATCAAATTTTGATGGTAAAGACTCCAAGAACTTATCATTGATCTCTTCAGCTTCATAAACAACCGATACACTTGATAATTCACTCAGCAGATGATAAAATCTTGTTGCCAGATCAATCAGTGATTCATTTTGAAAATGTTTGAAAACCAGAAATTGCTTTTTCAATAACTCTTTTCGACTTTTCATCACATCTAGACTCCCTTCACACCTTTTCTGCAAAGCTTCCCACAATTGTTGAGAAGATTTAAATTGTTTGAAACTATGATAAATTTCCTTTTGAAGTGACATAGAAATGCTAGCCATAGCTTTCTTCTCACGATCAAACAACTGTTTCTCTTCAATGGTTAATGCATATACTGGTTTAGGAACATCATCCTTCCCCATCTATGAGTATGTAGGATGTTTGTAACCTTCCAATCAGTAAACGACACAAAATGATCAAAACGATCTTTCCAGTTTGGATAATCAGCAAGACTTAACAACTTTGGTGGTTTCCGAGATGTACCAATCTCATTATCATAGTTGAACATGTTAGTAACTTGTACCATATTTTCCATTTTCAACAAACTTTCAAAAACTACTAAGTATGAATAAGAGTATACACTCAGGCGAAGATAATAAGTTCGCCTCAATCCTTCAAGCGAACTTAATCAAGTAAAACTGCTAAGTTCGCCTGCAACAGAATCCAGAACTAAGTTCGCTTGGTTCAGCTGTAACAAACTCAGGAAGATGAGTCTTCAACCAAAACACGAACAAAAAGTTTCGAAAATCACCATATCTCACTGATTTGATGGAATTTGATGAAATTGAATCGTAGGATGTAGTATAATGTGATTTAGAACACTTCTAATGGATCAATTTCGCCAAAAAACACCTTCAAATTCATGAAATCAGCCTCAAAATCACTCTCAAGAACTTGAAAACTCCATGAACATGAAAACTTGCAAAAGTTAACCAAGTTCTTGTCAAATTAGACACAAATCGTCACAAATCAATCACGAATCACACACAAATCACGAGCAATGGCTCTGATTCCACTTGTAGGTCCACATGACTCTCCTATAGATCATACTCGAGACGTGACGTATAGAAGATACGGAGTGCGGAATCCAACCGTATCAACATATGTGTACACAAGGCGACAATAGAACTGGTAACAATCACAGAGTAAATAAACTTCTCCTCTATTTCATTCAAACACAGAGTTTACAGAACAGAGCATTCAAAGTAATATCTATCTTTAAAACTGAACAAGTAAACTCTATTTATAGACAAGCTTCTGCTATAGGCGAACTTGCTAAGTTCGCCTCTAGCAGAACTTATACTATACTTATACTAAAATCAAACATTAACAAACATAAAGACAATAAGATCTAAACTATTACAAGCTCTTGTTATACATCTATGTCCTAACAACATGCTGCAATGATTATATGCAATCAGAAGATTGTACGATTCGTGACATCTATAGGAAAAGAAGTTAGTGTCATCGGTGAACGACGTAATCAGATCACGTTATGTACGATGGCAAGATAAGCAGCTATGTGAGATAGGGTCACCAAGCCTTCTTAGCCTACATAGCTGATACAAAGATGAAAGGGAAGGAACTGGAGTTCCAGTAGTGAAAGAATTCCCAGAAGTATTCCCAGACGATCTTCCAGGTGCTCCACCTGAGAGAGAGATCGAATTTAAAATTGATTTAATTCCTAAAGCAAAGCCGGTAGCTAAGGCTCTGTACCAGTTAGCACTAACTGAGATGAAGGAATTAATGTCACAACTAAAAGAGTTGTTAGACATGGGATTCATACGTCCAAGTGTATCCCCTTAGGGTGCACCAATTCTGTTTGTAAAGAAAAAAGACGGTAGTATGAGGATGTGTATAGACTACCATGAATTGAACAAATGGACTATCAAGAATATGTATCCTTTACCTAGAATTAATGATCTGTTTGACCAATTGCAAGGATCTAGTTGGTTTTCCAAGATTGACTTAAGATCCGGTTATCATCAGGTCAAGGTACGAGAAGAAGATGTACCTAAGAAGGCATTTAGAACTCGTTATGGACATTACGAATTCGAAGTAATACTGTTTGGAGTAACAAATGTTCCGGCAGTTTTCATGGACCTCATGAATAGAGTATGCAGGCCAATGTTAGACAAATTCGTTATTGTCTTCATTGATGACATTTTGATTTATTCAAAGAATGAAGAAGAACATGCACAACATCTTCGTGAAGTACTTAGTACTTTACGAAAAGAGAAACTGTACGCTAAATTCTCAAAATATGCACTCTGGTTGAGAGAAGTTCAATTCCTAGGTCATGTTGTAAACGCAGAAGGTATCTCAGTAGACCCAGCAAAGGTAGAAGCTGTAATGAAGTGGTCTCCACCTAAGAATCCATCAGAAGTTAGAAGTTTCTTGGGATTAGTTGGCTATTACAGAAGGTTCATCCAGGATTTCTCTAAGATAGCCACCCCATTAACTAAACTAACTCTAAAGAACTCAAAATACGAATGGAATGCGGCAAAAGAGAAGGCATTCCATATATTGAAAGAAAGATTGACACAAGCACCGGTTCTGGCATTACCAGAAGGAGTAGAAGACTTTGTGGTATGCTTCGATTCCTCAAAACTTAGGTTAGGATGTGTTCTGATACAAAGAGGAAATGTGATAGCCTACGCCTCTCGGCAGCTAAAGATACACGAAGTAACTATCCAACCCATGATCTAGAATTAGCTGTAATAGTGTTTGCACTAAAGATCTGGAGGCATTATCTGTATGGAACGAAGTGTACGATTTACACAGACAACAAGAGTCTTAGATACTTCTTTTATCAGAAATTTTTGAATATGAGGCAACGAAGATGGTTAGAACTGGTTAAGGATTATGACTGTGAGATCTTGTATCATCCCAGAAAGGCTAACGTTGTAGCCGATGCTCTAAGCCGCAAAGAAGAGCATCATCATATTCAGGTGAAAGCATATAAGTTAATGATAACTCCTGATTTCATGAGTTAACTTCAAGATGCACAAAGCGAAGCCTTAAGAGATGAGAATGTTAAGAAAGCGAGAATGGCTGGCCCGGAGAAGTTTCTAGAAGAGAATAAGTATAAAGTCAAGACTCAATTTGGTCGTATATGGATACCACGATCAGGTGATGAAGCTCATAAATCAAGATATTCTATTCATCCGGGTACTACAAAGATGTACCAAGATCTGCGCAAAGATTATTGGTGGCCCGGAATGAATATTGATATCATGAAATATGTAGCTAAATGCTTAACTTGCCTACAAGTTAAAGCAGAACATCAGAAGCCATACGGAAGGTTACAACCATTATAAATTCCAGAAAGGAAGTGGGAACATCTCACTATGGATTTCATAACCAAGCTACCAAAGACATCTAGGGGTTATGATACCATTAGGGTGGTTGTAGATCGGTTAACTAAGAGTACTCATTTCTTAGTGATACGAGAAACATACTCTTCAAAAAATTTAGTTGATTTGTTCATCAAAGAAATTGTTTCCAGACATGGAGTGCCAGTCTCGATTGTTTCTGATCGAGATACTCGCTTCACTTCACGTTTTTGGAAAAGGTTCCATGAGGAGATGGGAACAAGATTATTGATCAGCACGACATATCATCCTCAGACCAATGGTCAAAGTGTGAGGACGATTCAGACTCTTGAAGATATGATGCATGCTTGTATAATTGATTTCGGTGGAAGTTGGGATAGCCATATGACATTAGCAGAATACTCATACAATAACAGCTACAATTCCAGTATTAGTATGCCGCCATATGAGATGCTATATGGTCGAAGATGTAGGACTCCCGTATGTTGGGGAGAAATTGGTTAGAAGGAGTTAGGTAGCAAAGAAATAGTTCAAGCCACGTCAGAAAAGTTTGACTTAATCAAGGCACGTTTGAAAGCTGCACAAGATATACATAAGTCATACGCAAATAAGAGACGTAGACCAATAGAATTCCAAGAAGGAGATTATGTCCTATTGAAATTATCTCCTTGGAAAGGTCTAATCTGATTCAAGAAACGTGGAAAGCCAAGTCCACGATTCATTGGTCCTTTCAAAGTCATTAAAAGAATTAGAAAATTAGCTTATCAATTGGACCTACCTGAAGAATTGAATAAGATACACAACACATTCTATGTATCTTATTTAAGAAAGTGCTTAGCAGATGAAGCTGCACACGTTCCTTTAGAAGAGATAGAGGTTGATGATAAGTTAACATATGCTGAGGAACCTATCAAGATTCTAGACACAAAAGAGAAGCAGCTACGTCATAAAATGATTAAACAAGTGCTAATACAATGGAAGCACATAAAAGAGTCAGACATGACCTGGGAAAGTGAGGATGAAATAAGAAAGAGCTACCCTCAATTATTTAAAGGATTAACAGGTTTCGAGGACGAAACCTAATTTAAGGGGGGAGAGTTGTAACATCCTAAATTTTAAGGAAATGAAAGTCTAGGGGCTAAAGTGTAATTACTCCAAAGATCAAAGGATAAAATAAAAAGAATTTGGAAAATAAACGTGGTAGTAGACCGCTACCAAGCTCTTAGCAGTCTGCTAGCCGCAGTTAGACCTGACAAGGGATAGGTGACACGTGTATGGTGACTTGCTAGAATGGATTGGGTAGCGGACCGCTACCTAGAACCTTAGCGGTCCGCTACGTGCGCAACAAGTTGGACAGCTGGCTAGAGGCGGTAGCGGACCGCCACTGCCTAGCTTAGCGATCCGCTACAGGTTGCATTGGCAGCCTATAAATAGGTTCAATTGCCGTTCAAAATGAGAACAACAAACACCATCACCGCCTAACACACACTCACGCATACCGAGGCAAGGCTAGCACGACGGTTATGAACGCGGAGGTTACGAGTGCGGTACGCAGAGAGTACGGTTCGAGTCAAAGAAACAACTAGACGAAGAACGAACTTAGGAACTACCCAAGGATAATGTAAGTACACTAGACCCGTACCCTAGACACAAATACGTGAATTATATGTTTAAATAATATGTGCTACGTGATATGTGATATAACGAAGGTACGGGGTAACGACAGATTAATCTAAACACTAAACGACAGTAATGGAGTAGTCACGACGTATCCAAGGGGTGGTGGATACGCCGCTGGTACTTCCTATATATAAACCTCTTGTGTACTTCATGATGAAACCACTATGAATGTTTAGGGGTATAGACTAATGAAGGATAAAAAATTATAGTAAACGTACGGGAAAACATCCAACCGGTATGTAGTTATCTGACAAATGAAATGTTCTGTCTAGGAAAGGGTAGTGTATAAATCTCTCCTAGACCCGTCGCTCTTTCCTGGGGACATCTCTGTTGGAGGTACCACTCTGGAAGGGAGATCACCCCAGTTTACAATATATGACGAATAAGAATAAGAGATGAAATTATACCATGCATAACAAATGTGATTACGTGATGAATGTGGATACGTGAATGCATGATGATACGTGCATACATGAATGAGTAGAATGAAAATGAGTCCAAAACGTAAAATAGAGTAACGGATTACTCACGAAGTGCTAGAATGGTGGTGGATACGCCGCTGGTACTTCCTATATATAAACCCTTCTAATACATCGTGAAGAAACCGTTACAAAGTTTTAAGGTAAAGACTAGTTGATAAATATGATGATATGTGTATACATGAATGAGTATGATGGAACGAGTCTAAGCCCTAAAATGGAATAAAGGAGTACTCATGAAGTGTCAGAGGGGTGGTGGATACACCGCTGGTACTTCCTATATATAAACCCTTTTGATGCGACGTGGAGAAACCGTTACGAAGTTTTAACAGCGAGGATTGGTTGGTGAATAAATCAAGCATATGCATGAAATGAAAACAAACGCTTGATATATTTGGGAGGTTGTGAGTCAAAGATACTCAAGGTCCCAAATAAAATGAGATACCCGGCCTGTAAGGTGGATCTCAATAAATAAAGAAGAAAAGAAAAGGAAAAGGAAACTCTAAGCCTTCAGGACTGAAAGAGTAAAAGCCTACATGGCTGAGGAATGAATGAGTCTTCATGACAAATGCAAGGATGCCTATACTGATGAGTATATGGACCTTGCCAATTCTCGGACAGAAGACAGAGGCCTGTGATGGTTGCGAGGGGGTTAGCATACCCATAGAATATACCATAGCGTGGCCGGAGGTATGTCCGAAGATGGTCACGTGAGCTCGAGAGCCCCAGAAAACTTGAACAAAAAGAACCTAAAGGGTTCATAATAAAATGAACGATGCAGTGTACTTACTTGGCGTAAGCTAATTCAAAAATATTTTCCAAACACTGCAGGAAAGAAGCACGTGGAATAAGGCTTCCTATGGACAGGCCTGATCGAAGTTGGAAAATCCTTATATAGGATAATGTTATTATATTATCCTTTTTGTAAAACAATATATTATTATAAATGAAAAAGTTACCTTAGCCGTTATGGCAAAGTTTTAATGATCTGGGACATGTTTTCCACAATAAACTCTGATAAAATAATAGTAAGATAAATAGGGTGTTTCACCGGGCCCCGGACGGTAGCCCTCCCCGCCCCCTAAAGGCCGCCCTTGTAGGTGTGGAGGTGGTTTATCGAACCAAGGGGTGGAAGGAGGGTGGCAAATGGTGATCGATGGTGGTGAGGTGGGGCTGTGGTGGTTGCCGAGAAGAAGCAAGGAGAGCGTGAGGGTGTTTCAGGTGAGGTTGCAGCTGAGAGGCAGGGAGGTGGCGAAGGGAGGTGGTTGGAGGTCCTCGGTGGTGGTGTGGTGATGGTGTGGTTGTTCATGGAACTGAGAGAGGGGCAAAGGGAAGAATTTGGTGGTTTCGGTGGTGGTGAGGAACCGAGAGAAGGGAGGAGAGCAAGTGAAGGTGCTTGAGGTGTGAGTTTGGTTTGAGGGTTTCATGATTATATAGCCTCAAATTGAGTTATTACACACTAGATATTGTGTCTACAAGGAACACATATGTTCCATGTTTAGGAACCTTGAGACAAGCCATACACAAAGCAAGACAAAAGGTGGTGAGAGTCTTGATGTGTTGGCCGCGAGTAGGGTGGCGAGGGGAGGGTGTAGGGTAGGGGTGTGGTGTGGAGCATTACCCGCTCGTTACTAGCCCGGTATAATACTCACGTGTCGTCGTTTTCATTTTTGTTACGTGATAGGTTTAGTAGTTCAAATAAAATACGTGACCGTTGATATATGTTTAGATTTTATTTTTATCCAAGTGGGTATTCTCTACTATTAGAAATAAAGAGGAATGTCGTTCAAAAAAAAAATAAAGAGGAATGTTTCAAGATGTTTAGATTTTATTTTTAGTTTATCACCAACTGGATTTGGGGTCGATGTATCTCAGAAATCTCTAATGTTTCCTGTGTGGTTGGGTAGTGGTCAGACTCTACTAGATCGAGTTAGACCTAATTATTTAAAATTAGTCTAATATTCACAGTCTTGTGTAATTATATTTAAATAGTTATGTAGTAAAATTACCAGTTGTCACATCCTCCCACAATTAGAAGAATTTCTTCCTGAAATTAAGTTGGTGTTGTCTATAGTTGATGTCTCGTTGAACAACTGGGGATACTTGAGTCTCATTTGATCCTCGCGTTCCTAAGTGACTTATGTTCCTCGCTTAGAGTTCCATCTGACCTTCACTATAGGGATGCGACTTCGTTTTAGTTTCTTGATTTCCCGATCCATGATCTCAACCGGTTGTTCCACAAATCGTAAATCTAAATCTCCTCAAGTGGTATAACAAGGGTTTCGTCTGACAGACACTTCTTTAGATTCGACACGTGGAATGTGTCGTGTTCACCACTGACTTGTTGAAGTAGTTTGAGTTTGTAAGCCATTAGGCCTACTCTGGCTAGGATCTCAAAAGGTCTGATGTATCGGGGATGGAGTTTACCTCGTTTCCCGAATCTAATGACCACTTTCCAAGGCGAGACTTTCAACAATACGTCGTCTCCCACCTATAATTCCAAGGGCTTGCGCCTTGTGTCAGCATATCTCTTTTGACAATCTCTGGCCACTTTTATTCTTTCTCTAATCTAAAAGATCTTGTCAGTTGTTTCTTGGATGATTTCAGGTCCAGTGAGTTGGTTGTCGCTAACCTCTTCCCAGCACAACGGGGATTGGCACTTTTGACCATAAAGTGCTTCAAATGGTGCGGGTTGGATACTGGTGTTATAGCTATTGTTGTAAGAAAAATCAGCCAAAGGTAGGTGAGTATCCCAATTTATTTTGAAGTCTATGGCGCATTCCCTAAGCTTGTTCTCTAGGGTTTGGTTGGTTCTCTCACTTTGACCATCTGTCTACGGATGATAAGTGGTGCTCATGTCTAAGTGTGTACCCAACGCTTTCTGAAGTGATGGTAAAAATCTTGAGGTAAAACGACTATCTCTATCCGAGATGGTAGAGATTGGCACTCCGTGCCTTGAGACAACTTCTTGAGACAACTTCCTTTAGATAGATTCGCGTCAATCTGTCCATCTTATCCATTTCCTTGATTGCTAGGAAGTGTGAAGATTTGTCAATCATTCGACAATGACTCAAATAGTGTCATAACCACTAGATGTTCTGGGTAATTTCGTGATGAAGTCCATGGAGATTTGCTCCCATTTCCATTGTGGTATCTCAGGTTGTTGCAGGATTTCTGATAGCTTTTGGTATTCAACTTTGACTTTGGAACAAGTCAAGCACTTACATACATAGGTGGCAATGTCTGTCTTCATGTTGGGCCACCAGTACTACTCCTTGAGATCCTTATACATCTTATCGGATCTTGGTTGAATTGAGTACTTGGATTTGTGTGCTTCTTCAACCACCAAATCCTATAGGTTTCCAAAACGTGGTACCTAAATCCGATTCATGAAGTAATGGGCTTCATCGGATTTGGTTTCTAGCTGCCGATCCGTACCTCGTTGGGATTCGTTTTCTAGGTTTTCCTCCTTGAGTGCTTATTGTTGGGCATTGTGTAGTTAAGCGGTAAGGCTCGTATGAATCGTTATTCCTAATGCTCGTACTCTAATGGTTTTAGTTCTTTCTTTCCTGATTAAAGCATCGACTATGACGTTTGCTTTACCAGGGTGGTAACGGATGTCACAATCATAGTCATTCAATTCTTTCTAATCGAAGATGTGCTACAGGCTCTTATGATCGGTAAAAACAATGCATTTTGTACCGTAAAGGTAATGCCTCCAGATTTTAAGATCAAAGACGACTGCTCCTAATTCCAGGTCATGGGTAGTGTAGTTTTTCTCGTGTACCTTTAGTTGTCGGGTTGCATATGCGATGACTTTCTCCTTTTGCATTAAAACACAATCAAGTCCATCGTGTGATGCATTGCAATATACTACAAATTATCCGCTCCGTTTGGGAGAGATAAGATAGGTGCACAACATAGTTTATGCTTCAATATTGGAACGTCGCTTCTTGTTTGTCGCATCAGTCGAACTTCTTTTCTTTCTGAGAAAAGGTTATTAGAGGCTGGGCTATTTTGGAGAAGTTCTTAATAAAATGTCTATAATAGCCGGCTAGACCTAATACTTGTCGCACCTCGGTTAGAGTCCTTGGTGCTTCCCAATTCTTGATAGCTTCAATCGTAGATGGATCCACACGTATGCCCTTGTCATTGATCACGTTACCAAGGAAATGCGCTTCTTGAATCCAAAATTCTCATTTCAAGAACTTGGCATATAGTTTCCATTTCTGAGTAGTTCTAAGACAAGCTTTAAATGGTGTTCATGTTCCTCTTTGTTTCGTGAGTATATCAAAAAGTCATTGATGAACACAATCACGAACTTATCCAAATAAGGTTTGCAGACCTTATTCATGAGATCCATGAATACTTTTGGTGCATTGGTTAGACCAAAAGGTATAACTAGGAACTAGTAGTGGACGTAACGAGTCCTAAACACAGTCTTGGGGATGTCTTCTTTTTTGGATTCTCAGCTGATGATATCCTGATCGCAAGTCGATTTTAGAATAGAAGGTTTGCAGACCTTATTCATGATTTGCAACTGATTGAATAAATCATCTACCCTTGGGAGTGGATACTGATTCTTTACCATTAATTTATTTAATTCCCGATAATTGATACGCATCCAAAAGGTTTCATCCTTCTTCTTTACGAACAAAATGGGAGCTCCCCGTGCTGAGAAACTCGGTCGGATAAACCCTTTAACCAAAAGTTCTTGTAGTTGCCCGAATAGTTCTTGCATCTCGGACGGTACAAGTCGATACGGTGATCGTGCAATCGATGCTGCTCCGGGTACTAGATCGATATGAAACTCAACTTGTCTTGGTGGCGGAAGTCCAGGCAAGTCTTCGGGGAAGACTTCTGGGTAGTCTCGTACGATTGGTATGTCGGTGAGTTGTTTCTCCTTTGGTTTCTTTTCTGTCACGTGGGCTAGAATAGTATGATATCCCTTTCTCAAGTACTTCTGGGCCTTCATGCATGTGATAATTCTAAAGGTGACTCTACTCTTTTCCCACTGAATGGTCAGGGTTTCACCGTATGGGAGTGGAATGCGAACTATGTTCTCGTGACAGACAATTTCTGCATGGTTCTTGGATAGCTAATCCATGCCGATAACAATGAAGCTTCCAAGTCTCACAGGCATTACATCTAAGCTGAATGTATGGTATCCCAGGTTAAGAGAGCATTCTTTGATTATCTCTCTTGTTTCGATTAGTTTACCATCGGCTAATTCTACCACGTAAGACTCATCTAGTGTAGTGGATACTACAACAAGTAAAGGACTAAAGTCGATAGAGACAAAACTTCTATCGGCACCCGTATCAAATAGTATGGAAGCATAGTGATGATTTACAAGGAACATACTAATAACGATGTTGGAAATTTGACAGGCGTCTCCAGCTCCAATCACATATGCTCTAACACGGGCTTAGTTGTTGCCCTAGTTCCTCAGGTTTGGGCAATCCTTCTTGAAGTGCCCAGTATTTCCACACTCATAACAAGCTCGATTTGTCCTGATGTTGACTGCTTGATCAGGGGCTCTACAGTATCTGGCCATGTGTCCTAGCTTCTTGCATTTGGTACAGGTGAAACTCTCACATGTACCCAGGTGATGGAGACCGCATTTGCTGCACTTGGGCTGCTTCCTTGCATACTAATTCTTATCAGTTGGTGCTGCAACATAGGGTTTCACAGTGTCAGTCTTCTTGGGAGTCTGATGCCCAGAGTTCTTTCCATCCCATTTCCTTTTTCCACTGAAATTCTTCTTAGTAGAAATTGAACCTTTCTTGACCAGTACTCCTGAACAAACCACTTGGTCAGTCAAATTGTGGGCCAACCTTATGGCACTTTCAATGGTGGTTGGTTTAGACGAAGTCACCATACTCTAAATCTAGGGTGCAAGGCCCCAAATGTACCTCTCAATCCTTTTAATCTCGGGGGTAACCATGTGTGTAACTGGTTGGGCTAGTTTATGAAATCGAGTGGTGTAGGTTGCCACTTCAGCTCCAACCATGGCCAAATTCGGGGGCAGTATTCCTCTTTCACCATATGCATACTTGACCTTGTAGTCGTCAGTGCAGTTGATAATGTTGATAACCGACTCCATTTTATTAATCCAACGCATGAGACCAATTGCTCCTTCAGATCCATTAAAATGGCGAGGTTCGTAGTTCATGAAAACCTTATAGGTGCAACCTCTTGGAGCATTGTTGTTTCCTGGATTGATATGGTTATCAAGTTAAGACAGTAATCATAAACGGTGACCTCTATGTCAAGTATATTGTACTGTTTGAACTACCCATGGCGGCTCCAGATCCGTCTCCATTCCCGTTAGTGCCGCTACCGATGTTTGTAGATGTTTTTAATTCTGGATCCGTCTCCATTACCTCTGTTGGCACCACTGTTTTCGCTTCTCCGGTTTCTTGATCGGATTTCGGATCCAGTGTTCTAATTTGCCTCTCTCTGAACGACAGCGGAGGCTACTTCCTGAGCCACTAGCTGTGCTATGTCAGCAGCTGACATGGGTTGTGTAGTCTCTACATTTTCGGTGTTCTGTCGGATGTTACGTCGGTTTCCTTCTCTAGGTGCCATGTCTTTCTTTCTAGCATAAATGACAAGAAAAAAAATAAGATAACATACATACAATAATTGTCATCACATGAGCAGGAAATGTAAACAACCACAACAATCACAAACACCAGAAACATGTATAACATATATAGATGGATTTAAACTTGTTACATAATTGTCAAAAGTACAAAGTTGACAAGGGTACAAAGCCCTATCAATACAAGTTTTACCGTCGGGCATGTCGTGTCAGTATCAAAACCGCCGGTTATATTGAATGACCACTAAATGCGTTTCAAAATACGTTTAAAAACCATTCAATGCAACTGGTGTTTAATAAGTGTCAAGTTTGTGGAAATAAATGAGTTACGAAAAAGGAAAGGTTTAACAAATCACAGGACAAAATATAAAGTTTTCAAAGTCCAAAACAGTTCAAAATATAAATTTGTAAAAGACTCCATGCTCGTGACGTGCACCTATTCTTAGTATGCCAGCTAACGACCTGAGAAAACATGCTTCAAATGTCAACATATTGTTGGTGAGTTCACAAGTTTAAAGCAGTAAATAAGTAGTTTATAAAACTGGACCACATATATTACATATTCATCTTATTGCGTGCACACAATGTATGTGACACTATAAGTGTATCATACCGAAACTGGCAGTATGTTGCTTGCCTCTAGCCACCCAGGCATGTTTAGATCAATATCGCACCCGTTTTGACCTCCAGTCAAAGTTGGTACGATGGGTGGGGGTTGTCAACCCCAATAGTACTATTCAAGATTACCTCGCTGTTGGAAACGTTATTAACGGTACGATAAAGTAAAGGCTTTTATGTTGTATGTTGCACTTAAGTATTCACAAAAGATTAGTTATGTATATGTGTCCAAGCGAAAAACATAAGTTGAGCATGTTTCTTCCCCAAACAGAAAATTGTTTAAAGTGGGGTCGTGAGACTCACCTGTGATCGACTGAGTAGGATTCAAATGTGTATGCTTAGCAAGTCCGAAAAGGTATCTTAATGGAGACCTATTACATAATGGTCCATAAGTTTCAATGTGTGTTGGATTCTTAGAATCCGTTGTATCCACACAACTTCCCAAGTTATTATGTTTAAAAACGTGTGTTGACTAAAGTTGACTATGTTGACCAAGTTGACTTGGGTTGACTAATGTTGACTTAGGTTGACCAATTTTGACTTAGGTTGACCAATGTTGACTTAAATTGACTAGACGACCCGTTGGTGACTTGGTGTGAAATAATATATATTTGTATTGCATGTAAACAAAAGTGAAAATCGTTTGCGTAATAACGCGCCTTTCCTGGTTGCAACGTATATATATTTAGATAAATGTATACTAACAATGTACGCACAAGATTCTAAAATCAAGTAAGTATTATGGAATCAAAAAATAAACAAATGTGGAAGTCATTTATGTCATAACACGTCCTTCTGACTCGCAACATATATTTTTATTATAAAATATATATTAAAAATGTGAACATGAATGATTCTAAAAATCAAATAGGTTTTATGAATTCATGAAATGAATTCATTCCAAATGTTTATACAAGTTCTAAATAATTTAAACAACAATTTAGAATACTCAAACCTTTCTAAAAATCAAATTCAATTGTTGATACAAAAAATATATATAGTTTTTCCTACTAAAATCCATACAGTTTTCTTGAGAATCGAAACAATCCAATACATCCAAATTGTCTAAATTCTAAAATATCAAGTGTTCTCAAGACAACACACTATATATATATATATATATATATATATATATATATTTCTAATATCCAAAATATAATGCAAAAACATTTTCCTTCAGAAAAATAATCAACATAACTTTTATGACAAAGTTCATATGAGGGTTCTCAAGACGCAATTACTAAAGTAATTTATACATGATTTCAAAAACAAAATTATGTTCAATAAAATTCTCTCTAAAGAAATGAAATCATAAAATAGATCTAATCATTACACCAACTATATACACCTTTATGTTTACAATAAAATTGAAGCTTTCTTCTGTAAAAAGAGGGTTTTCACTAGCAAAGATTATGTTTGGATACAAGATTTCAATAGAACCATATGAAGATGATATTCAAAATGACAAATGTATAAAACTATCTCCTTGAGTTTTGAAGATGGTGATGGATGATTGCTTGATATCACCAATCCTTGCTTTAGAATCACCAAAGAAGGGGTTTGATTTTGAGAGGATTTAGACAAAGATTATCAAAAAATGAAGATGGTGTGGTGGGTGGGGGTTGGCGACACAAACGGGAGGGGTGGGGGCTTGGGATTTGTTGTTCTTGTTTCTATTATTTTGTATTTAGTAAAATGATATAGAATATAATGATTAATGGGACTATTGATTAGCATTGATGTGCATTTAACTCTCATTGGTTTCAAATTTGATATGGTTAATGAGAGGGGGTGGGGGTTCGAAATTTAGGGGGTGAGGGTTCAAAATTTATGTGGAGGGGGAGAGTAAATCATCCATTTTTATAAAAAATTAATACACAATATCCCCTACGTATCATCTTTTTTTAAAAGCTTTTAAATGATTGCAAACCTTTAGTTTATAAAAATATTCATGCTTTCATAATTTAAATAATTGGTATAATTCAATACGAAACAATGATTTCTTTGCAAGTTTTATGTTTCAAGGTGCATATCGCGTGTAAACCAGACTACGTTTCAGACAAAACGTTTCCGAAAAATTCCAGAAAATTAAATATAGACATGAAAAAATAAATCATAGTATTACGTATAAAATTCAATATCCAAAGTCAGAGTATTAGTTTAGAATCTCACCAACATTCGTGAGATAAGACGCGTGTGTGATTAGATAATTTACCAAATTATCAATGCGAGATAATTTACCAAATTATCAATGCATGGAATATTTGTGTTGGGATAATAAATGCACTTAATTAATTATAATTAAATGTAATGCACGGGTAAACGTTATGATCACATAAGTTCTGGTAGGTTAGTAACTTGATTTTTTGTCGGGTGTCTAATGTGTTGCAAAACACAAGTATTTATCCTAGTGTAATTGTGCAAATCTGTATGGTTTTATATCCAATTTGTGTCGTTTTTAGTTTGTTCTGAGTCTGGGTCATAATTTCAGGTTATCATGTGCTAAAAAAGCGGAATACAAAGATAAATCCTAGAGAAATCAAGCACACGGGAAAAGAGTGGAAAGCAAAAGAATAAAATAATTTTTCTATGAAAGTTGGTCCCTCACGGTACGTGAGGAGTGAGTGAAAATCTCTCGCGGTACGCGAGGGAAACCAGAAATCGCCCCGACTGTACCGCGAGGGACTGGCCACCCATCTCTCGCGGTACGCGAGAGGGTCGAAAAATCCGGAAAAACCCTAAATTCTAGGTTTAGTTCTTTTAAACGACTATTCTCGTGATTATTCGACACATTGCCGTCAAGAAACTGTTTTTGCGCGATTTTGGCAAAGGAGGAAGCTTTGGGATCAAGATCTTGAAGGTTTGGTTCAATAACGGTTAGATATTGAATCGTTCGGTCACGATTGATCGAATTGGTTGTTTTGATTTACTTTCGAACCTTATGTTTGCTATTTTAGACATTGAATCTTTTGTTTCTACTATGGTTCTTGGCTAAACCTTAGATCTACCTAGGTTAATGATGATTTTTTTCTAAAGTTTGGATTTTTATCGATTTATGGAAATTATTTTGGTTTTTATGCTTTAGTCCAGATCTGATTTCACTTGTTTAATGAGTATGCATGCTTGGTTTTAATTCTAGATTGGTTGATTGTTCCTTGCATGTCTTGATTGAATGTCTTTCATAATTAGATGTGTATTAGATCACTTACTATGTGTTTGTGATTCGTATGTGGTTTACTAGACGTCAATAACTATAGGAATATCAATTAACCAGTTAACAAACTTAGTGTTCTTCTTATTTGAATACCTGAAAAGTGATAGATAATCGATTAGTCTTCGGTGTTAGGGTTTTTGAGAGTGAACGGTCTGAGAGACGTTTCCTTAGGGTTCTAGTTTCGTTCTTAATTCGTGTTAAACAGGTTGAATTCAAATTGCTCCTTGCATCTTTGATGTATTGAGATAGTGATACCGAGAGGTGAGCTGTCTATTGAGTTCTATAGCATAATCGGTGAGACCGAGAGGTAATCCAATCACTGGTGTTATTAGTATCCTTTGAGTATCTTTCTGGTCACATCCTGAAAGTGATCGGGAATCCATTAGGTAGTTGAAGGTGTCATATCATAGGATCCCAGTTCCATTACATATTCCATAGCCGATAAAACCTGAGTTTAGTAAACAGGATTCACAGCCTAGGTAGTGTCTTTTATCCTTACTGATTTCCCTGAATCTTTGTTTGATTGGTTAGTTGTTTTGGTAGTATTATTTATTTAGTTTAATTGAGTTTAGTATTCAACCTTAGTTCGTAGATTTCCCCCCCAAATCAAATCAAACATTTAAGTCCTAGTTAGAGTCTATGTAGTGTTATAGTCAGTGTCTCTTGGGTCGATATCCGGACTTCCTTTAGGTGTGTTACAATAGATAGGTACACTTGCCTGTCTTTGTGGTCTAGTTTAGTAGGTTTCTCTAGAGTTTAACTAGAGTGTCTAGGTTAGTTTCGTGTTTAATTTTATAGACCGTTTGACCGACATCAAGTTTTTGACGCTGTTGCCGGGGACACTTGGCAATAACAAAATTAGCTTTGATTAGTTCTTGTTTGGTTATTTGTTTTATTTTCTCTTTAATTTTTAGTTTATTTCCTTAGTTTGTTTATTTTCTATCTGTGTCTTGAGTGCCACTTGTGTGTCCTAGTTTGAGTCTTTCTTGTGTTCTTAGTTCTTCTGTTTCTTCTTTGTTTTCTGTTCAGTGTATGCAACATACTTGTTTGCAGGGATCACCTGACTTTGAAGCCTATTCAAAGCCAGAGTGGGAACTTCACGAGCGTAGTCTGAAGTTTCACAAGCGTTTATATGAGCTAGTTGAGAAAAAAGGTACGCATTCCTATTCCTATTGCTGACATGGGTGACGCTAACCCCCCTGCTCGACATACTGTTCACCAGAGGGCATGTGATGGTTTCATAGGTGCTAGGTCCTCTATTGCCCGTCCCGCTGTGCCTAATGCTAATAAGTGGCAGATACCATCTCATGTGATGAACACTATCAGTAACTCTACTCAGTTCCATGGACTTGAGGACGAGGATGCGCCAGGACATCTGTCCCGCTCTACGCGTATTTGCGATACCTTTCGCATTACTGGTGCTACTGGTGATGCCATCCTGTTGCGTCTTTTCCCATTCACTCTCTCTAGTCACTCTACCACTTAGTTGGATACCCTGCCCCAGGATTCCATTACCATGTGGGAGGATCTGAAGGCTAAATTCCTGAAAAAAGTAATATCCACCATCTAAGGCCGCCCGTTTGAGGGATCAGATCCACTTATTCCGTATGGACCCTGATGAGCCTTACCACATGGCTTGGGAAAGGTTCAATACTCTGCTTAGCAAGTGTCCTCAACATGACCTTTCTGATTAGGCATTGGTTGAAAAGTTCTATAATGGTCTTACATTTGAGAAACAACAGATGCTCAATACTGCTGCACGAGGTCACATCATTGATAAGAAGTAGCCGGAAGAGTGTGAGGAGATGTTTGAGAGTTTTGCCCAAGCTAAGCAATAGCGGCCTCCCTCTAGGAATTCCTAGTGCTAGGACACCTACTTCTGCCACTAGAGGTGTTCATCAGGTCAACACTGATACTAGCATGGTTGTTGCACTTGCAGCTATGGCAAAGGAGATTAAGGAGCTGAAGATGAGTGCTATAAAGTGTGAGGTGTGTAGAGGAGGTCATGACACCATCGATTGCCATGTCACTCAACAGGAACAGGTGGACTTCCTTGGGAACCAAAAACCCCCTATGTTCAACTCTGGATGGAGAAACCACTCTAACTTCAGTTGGAGATCTGGCGGGAACCCACCTGGGTTTCAATCCTGTCTAAATCAGTATGGAGGAGATAGAGATGGAGGACAGAATTCTAGTGATAGTCCGGGAGAGAAGAAGATTGAGGAGATGTCGGTTACCCAGACTCAGTTGCTTGCTCAGTTGGTGATGACAGATCAGGAGACTCAGAGTAAGTTGAAGGAGCATGACACATTACTAAGGAGTCAGCAGTCTGCATTCTTAGATTTGCAGCGTACAGTGGGAGACATTGCATGCCAGCTGACTGACAGATCTGGAGGTTCCTTTTCGGGTAGTACTGAGACTAACCCTAAAGCCACTATGAAGGTTGTGACCACGCGCAGTGGTAAGGGGTTAGAGAGTAAGCGGACACGAGCAGTTGATGATGATTAGCTGGTTGATGAGGAGATAGAGATGGAGACACCTGAAGGGGCACACGAGAGGCAAGTTCCAGCAACTACCGTGCCCAAACAGGGTGCGGAATGCCCGTGACTAGTTGGAGTATCAAGCAACATAAAGTAAACCTACAGCAAACACGAGATACTTTAAACTTCGTCTATTAATTATCACATCCGATTACAAGTTCCAAATGAATGCGTGCACATGAACTTCACTAACCAGCTATATATAGTCCTAGATCTGATGCCTGCGTACTTAGCAAGTGCGCAGGAATTTGTTCCTGCGTACTTAGCAAGTATGCAGACATGTTCTTGCGTACTTGCTAAGTACGCAGGTTATACAACTTGCGCACTTAATAAGTGCGCACAACACTTACAAAAGACGATTCCAAGACTAAGTACGTACATACATGATTACAACTCGATAAACCAATACATACAGACACTGAAAAACAAATACAAATACATAAAGAACATATACAAAAGCAGAGACAACATCCAGAGTGTTTGCCATAAAACGTGCTCCAACAAACTTCCCCTTGACAACAGCTCTGGATTGTCTTCGGTCTTCAAGCTCCTTCAGCTTTAACTTCCCTTCTTCATCTTGTATTCAAGGAAAAACTTGACCAACTTGTTCTATCTTGATGCTAGAAGCTTCGTCCATTCGTCCGTGTAGATGCAATACTTTTCATTCAGAACCGTCAGATCTTTCAAAGAGAATATTTCATCAAAGACTCTGATAAGTTCGCTAAGCTCCAAGTTTCCACTTTTGGACCAGGACTTTCCCATCACCACCGCCTCGCCCATCTTTGGATCCACGTACTGGTACCACATGTTACCGAGGATATCATGAGATAACTTGCTCAGGGGAATCCTGGTTTCACATAGCACTGGGTTGTAGACCAGTTTCCTTAGGCTTCTGTTCATCACGGGATGTCTGACGTTCTTGTCCCAGACTCTTTTGGGCATTTGAGGCTTAAATGTTTCAAAGTTCCCACATCTTCCCCCTTTCTGTAGTGCACCCCACAAACCCTTTGTGCTGCATGACTTGTGTCACCAAGTAGCTCACGATTTGCTAAGTTCACTAGGTCGTACTTCGGCAATGAGTTCAACGCCTCACCGGTTTGTTTCAAGTACCGAACCCCACCAGCTCGTTTGATTGCAAACAACTTCTTGTCGTCGTCAAACCTGACAGATAAGATCATTCCCGTTGCTCCATGCTTGTATATGATTGACGTCTTTTGCCAAGCAGGAGGCTGATCCTTTTTGAACCATCCCTAAGGATACTAGTTCTTCCAGGCTTCAACATCAGCAGGTTGGGGATCGGTGGGAGAGGCTTCAGTCGAGGTTGCTGCTCCACTAACCTCAGCAACATTTTCAGGCTCGACTGAACCTGTGGTAAAAGTAGCTTCAAAGGATGGAGCATCAAAGATCTCTCCGTCCTTAAGCTCATAAACTCCCTCACCGTCACCCTTAGGGAACTCCACAAACACGTCTTCATCATCAACATCGCATTCGTCACCAGACTCGATCTCTCCTTCCTCCAGATTACTGAGAGCATCGATCTGTGCTTCCTTTGAATAGTCAGTCTCAATCATCAGAATGATATCATTTTATAGGTCATGTAAAACTTCAGCTGCTGACTTTCCTTTATCACCTCCACCACCAGAAGATTCACCGCCGCCTTGCTGAGTAGACTCCCCCTCAGCCATAGACACAGCAAAGATTGGAACAATAGCTAAAGCTTGTTGCTCACCTCCACTAGTACCGGCTTCAGGATCCTTGTCTTTGTCATCATCCTTAGTTAAATCAATCGGATGACAAGCCTCATCACCACTGGGCTTTGGTGACTTCTACTTTTCCTTCTCCTTATTCTCCCCCTGAGCAGCAAGCTTGGTGGTCAAGTCACAAACTAACTTGACCATCATCTCATGTTCTTTCCTCTGAAGATCCAATCTTAGCTCCATGCCCAGTCTATATCCCAAAATCATATCATTAGTCTTTATCAGCAGTTCATTCTGGGCCATCAAACTCTTAAGCCACTCTTCAGTCCCTTCCCTTAGACAGTAGTAGCAGCCACTTCTCTAGTAACACATGGCTCATGACAGCATCAAACGGCCTATGGAAAGGTTCGATTGGGAGGATACTATCTCAGGCACCTCCTCTTAGACAGTAGTAGCAGCCACTTCTCTAGTAACACATGGCTGCCTCCTCCTTTGATAAAGCTGAGTTAAGCTTGTGTTGTTGTAGCGACCGCCTGACGCTGAGCACGAGATTCAAGATCTCTCACTATACTTCAGTTTCAGTATCAGATTCCGGTCATACTCACTTTCGGTACTGTCTTGTCTTCGTCTCTTAGAGGATGACTCGGGAAGGGATACCTTCGCCGTTCTCCTTGGTTGTGCTTGGTCTGGTGTATCATCATAGTCAGATGAATCAGATTCAGTTGCTTCGGAATTCGACTCTTCAGCACCATCTCCTCCTTCTTCTTCGTCACCGCCATCACCAGACTCATCATCATCAGAATCATCTCCCACTTCCCCTTCCTCCTCTACTTGTTCCTCCACATGCTCATCGAAATGATCACTCAGCTCTGGCTCAGATTCTGCACTATAACATCTAAAATCAGGAGGGGCCGCATATGCTTCATTTATGAGGTGACTGTAGATATAAAGACTAATGGCTACAAAATTCTCTAAGTACAACTGTTGCGGACGCCACAATTTTGATGTTGACCAACAAGCTGCTGCGGATAAGCTTGTTTGCTGCTGATAGTTGTTCTCTTGCTGATGAACAACTCTGCTGCGGGCAGACTTATCTGCTAAAGATTAATCTTTGCTGCTGATAGGCATATCAAAAGAATCAACTTTACTACTGACAACTTTCTGCTACAACTCTGACACATCACATGGAGAAAGAATGTTACTGGTGTAGACAATAAAAGACAACGCTCTCCTTCCAAAGATTCAAGATCTCTCATGACAGCATCAAACGGCCTATGGAAAGGTTCGATTGGGAGGATACTATCTCAGGCACCTCCTCTTAGACAGTAGTAGCAGCCACTTCTCTAGTAACACATGGCTGCCTCCTCCTTTGATAAAGCTGAGTTAAGCTTGTGTTGTTGTAGCGACCGCCTGACGCTGAGCACGAGATTCAAGATCTCTCACTATACTTCAGTTTCAGTATCAGATTCCGGTCATACTCACTTTCGGTACTGTCTTGTCTTCGTCTCTTAGAGGATGACTCGGGAAGGGATACCTTCGCCGTTCTCCTTGGTTGTGCTTGGTCTGGTGTATCATCATAGTCAGATGAATCAGATTCAGTTGCTTCGGAATTCGACTCTTCAGCACCATCTCCTCCTTCTTCTTCGTCACCGCCATCACCAGACTCATCATCATCAGAATCATCTCCCACTTCCCCTTCCTCCTCTACTTGTTCCTCCACATGCTCATCGAAATGATCACTCAGCTCTGGCTCAGATTCTGCACTATAACATCTAAAATCAGGAGGGGCCGCATATGCTTCATTTATGAGGTGACTGTAGATATAAAGACTAATGGCTACAAAATTCTCTAAGTACAACTGTTGCGGACGCCACAATTTTGATGTTGACCAACAAGCTGCTGCGGATAAGCTTGTTTGCTGCTGATAGTTGTTCTCTTGCTGATGAACAACTCTGCTGCGGGCAGACTTATCTGCTAAAGATTAATCTTTGCTGCTGATAGGCATATCAAAAGAATCAACTTTACTACTGACAACTTTCTGCTACAACTCTGACACATCACATGGAGAAAGAATGTTACTGGTGTAGACAATAAAAGACAACGCTCTCCTTCCAAGTATCCAAGCAATGATGCCTAAGAAGACGTTTGGTTAAAGTTAACTTTTGTAGTCTTTGTTGTCTTAACTTGTAGTATAGCTTATAGTATACAAGATCAACGGCTTGTGTTTGATCTGATCCTTAGAATCAAGGGTCTCTCTTGATTCTAAGTTACTATATAAGTAGTGTATCTGTTCAGTGTACAAGTGTGCTTCCTTAGAGTTTTCTCTGTAATCCTGTAAACATTGAAGATTAATAAAATTTGCATTTATCAGTATTCTTTGTGTTTACCTGTTTACATTGTATAGTTATGATTGTTTTCGCCAATATCAACTAGAATAGAACCATCTTGTATCCACCGATCCTACAAGTGGTATTAGAGCTTTGGCTCTCAGATTAAACAAACTCACGCTTGTTTATCACTCTCTGGTTCTATTCACTACTATCTCTTTTCTAAAACACCATATATCATAAATCCAGAAATGGCACAACACAATGGTTTTGATGATACTGGAAGCATCAACAGACCACCAAGACTGGTGTCTGGAGAAGACTATGATATGTTGAAGAACAGGATGGAAAGTTTCTTCTGCTATCAAGAGTATGGGATGTGGAGATCCATTAAAGATGGACCATATGTATCCATGGTGGCCTTTATTGATTTCGGAGGTCCATCAGTCCCCAAAGAACCCTCAAAGTATTCAGATGAAGATATCAAGAAGATGGAGGTAGACTTCAAAGTCTTAGGAGCCATTCAGATGTTCTTGCCAAATGAAGTTTTCCACAACTTCAGAGAATATAAAACTGCCAATGAGATATGGGTGGCTCTTAAGAAGATGTTTACTGGGTCAGAAGAGGTGAAAGAAAATAGAAGAGACATTCTAATGCAACAATATGAAAACTTTGTCTGGAAGGACGGTGAGTCTCTTACCATGTTGTACAACAAATACACCTACCTTGTGGGAGAGCTACAATGCTCAAAAGTGAAGCTGGAGAATGAAGACATTCTCAAGAAGTTTATCAGGTCTCTACCAAGCTACTGGACACTTTACACAGTGTCAATCAGAAGAACTGAAAATTTAAAGACTCTGCAGATGACTGAGCTGTTTGGCATGCTGAAGACTTAAGAATTAGAAATGATTCAAGCCAAAGAGAGAAGCTCAAGTTACTCAACAGCCTCATCATCCACCACCACTTCATCTGCACTTCACTCTGACCACTCAGTTCCTAGTTCAAGCAACTACTACCCTCCCATTGTCACTCATCCCCAGACTCCAACCTCACAATCAAACAATTCTCCATTTCTTCTTGAAGCCCCACCTCAAACATCAACTTCTGTTGCCTATGTCTCTGAAAACTCAAGCAATATGTCCTTTATCAAGGAAGATCTGGAATGTTTTCATCCAGATGATCTAGAAGAAATGGATATACAGCACTCCTGTGTCATGCTCTCTCTAAGAGCAAAAAGGTTCTACTCTAGAACAGGAAGACCCATTCCAAGCAACAACTCTAACACCAGAGTTGGCTTGGACAAAAGCAAACTATGATGTTACAACTGTAACCATCTTGGTCATTTTGCAAGAGAATGCAAGGCACCAAAAGAAAATTCAGATGCTCCCAGCCAAGGCAAGCTCCTCAAGGTCAAACAAGCCAAGCTCAACCAAGACAGCAACAAGCTACCCCTCCTACTCAAACTGCAGTGTGTTTGCAGCTGTTGGAACTGCTGAGTTTGACTGGAGCTTTCAGTATGAGGATCTTCCTACCAACAATAAAGCTCTCATGGCAGACACATCAGAGATACCACCTCAGGTATATGAACATCTTTGTACTCAGGCTTGTAAGGTTCTTGGATACAGAAAACATAACCAGAATCTCATAGATCAAAATGAAGAGTTTCAACAATTGAAATCTGAATTTAAAAAGGTTGAAAACAGTTACAAAGAAAAGATTAACAGTTTAAAGAAAGAGATTTCAACATTAAAACATGAACAAACAAACTTTGAAACTCATATTGATGATCTTCTGGTTAAGTTAAAGTCTACAAGGGCTAAATTAGCAGACCAAAAGGTCCATGTGGAAAATATGAGTTTGCATCCAAAAAGTTGCAAAGACTTTTGGATGCTCAAATTCATGAAAGAGTAACTGCTGGACTTGGGTTTCAAGCTGAAAAACCCTACAATGATGTTCCTCCACCTGCTGACTATGTAGCCATTCATGAACCAAGTTTCAATCTTTCCAATCTTGATCTGGCCGACCGAAATCTTGATCCTACTGTCCAAGAAACCTCTGTGCAAGAATGCACTACTTCATCTGAGTCTGAGTCCACATGCTCAGACTCCACTGAAACCAATAAAGCTCCATCACTATTTGCCTTTGAAGTTATTCAAACCAACGGTCCAAGCCCCTTCATCCCTTCAATACCGGTACCAGTATCTTAACCCACCAAACAAATCAAAATCAGCTATCCTCCATAAGGAAGAAAGCTAACTATTGAAAAGGGACAGTCTTCAACCTCCACCAACCCAGATCCTCAATCAAAATCCACACAACTAAGGAAGGTGTTTGACATATGTCATGCACCTGGAGAGAGAGCTCCATATGTTCAAAAGACATTGGAGGAAGCCACTTTTGAGCACAACAAAGTTCACCCCTCGAATTTCAAAGACATGTTCAAAAGAAAAGATTATGTGTACTTCCAAAGGGACAAACTGGCTAAATCATGTTTTGTCTGTGGCAAATACATTCACACTGCCAGCACATGCTTCTACTACCTCCAGCATCAAAGAAACCTCAAGCAACATGCTTTTGAGAAGACAAACAAGAACAAAAAGGTAAGAAGCTTTGAAGCCAAGGCAACTCATTTAAGAAACTCTCTCTCCCCACCAAGGAAGCAGCTGCCAAAACCTCAACAATCTTGCATCATCTGTGGTGAATCAGACGACTTTGCTGCAAATTATGAATTTAATCCCTTTAACCAAATCCTTCATCAAGCCCCTCCTAAACAAAAGCCTATCAGCAAAAGAACTTCTACAGAGAAACCCTCTGTTAACAAGGTAAAGAAGGATAAGCATACATTTTTTGTTAAACCATCGGCAGCCAGGAAAAATGTTGTTAATCAAGTGAAGCCCAAGAAACCAAAGGACAAGCCTTCAGTAGCAACCAAGTCTGCTGCTGCTCAAGTAAAACCATCAGCAGCAACAAAACTTGCTGCTGATATACCAAAGTCCTCAGCAGCAAAATCTATTGCTGATAAAGCAAATATGTCAGCAGCCAAAGCAACACCAGCTGCTGATAGAGCAAAGAGATCTGGAAAATCACCTCCTCAGCAATGGAAAGACAAGATCCCAGCCTCTATCCCTCAAAACATAATCATTGGCTCCATTGAATGCAAGCATACTAATGTTGTTGATCCAACGACACACTTAGCCAAGTCTGTAAGTTCTTGGGTTCCTCCCTCTAACTAGAATAACACCTGGGTTGTAGACAGTGGTTGTTCCAGGCACATGACCGGCAACAGATCCATCCTCTCCAACATCAGACACTTCAATGGAGGATATGTTGCCTTTAGGAGTGATTCAAAAGGAGGACCAATTACTGGACAAGGATCTGTGTCCAATGAAAGGATGAGTATTGAAAGAGTAAACTATGTCAAAGAATTAGACTTCAATCTCATGAGTGTGTCCCAGATCTGTGATCAAAAGCATTGGATGCTTTTCACAGATAAAGAATGTTTTGTGCTATCCCTTGGCTTAAACAAACCTCCTCCAGAGAAGATCCTATTGACTGCTCAGAGAAAAAATAACCTATATATGCTTGACATGAATGTGGTCACTCCATCTGGTAGTGTATCTTTTTTTCTGTCAAAGGCATCAGTTGATGAATCAGCTCTCTGGCACAGGAGATTGAGCCATGTCAATGTAAAAACCATTAACAAGTTGGTAAAGGGAAATCTTGTCAGAGGGCTTCCTGACAAAGAATTCCAACTTGATGATCATTGCATTGCATGCTTGAAGGGGAAGCAACACAAGAGTTCTCACAAGCCCAAGACATTGAATTCAAATGACACTTCATTACAGCTGCTGCATATGGATCTCTTTGGTCCTACAAATGTCATGTCAATGGGCAAGAAGTCATACTATCTGGTGAACATTGATGACTATACCAGATTTTCATGGGTATACTTCTTGAGAACAAAAGATGAAACTACTGAGATTCTTAAATCTTACATTCTTCGGGTTGAGAATCAAAGCACTCAAAAGGTGAAAGTCATAAGGTATGATCAAGGTACAAAGCTCAAGAACCACACTCTGAACTGTTTCTGTGAAAGCAAGGTAATAGAAAGACAATACAGTGCTCCAAGAACTCCTCAACAAAATACGGTTGCTGAAAGGAGAAACAGAACTCTAATTGAATCAGCAAGATCAATGTTGGCTGATTCAAAACTGCCTCTCACATTCTGGGCAGAAGCAGTCAGTACAACTTACTATGTGCAGAATAGAGTTCTCATTGTCAAGCCTCTCAACAAGACACCTTATGAACTCTGTTTCAAAAGAGTTCCCTATATTGGATTTCTAAAACCTTTTGGATGTCCATGCACCATTCTGATCACCCATGGGGTTCTTCCTAAGTTTGGTGCCAAATCTGATGAAGGATACTTTGTGGGCTATTCCTCTCAATCCAAGCCCTACAGAGTATTCAACTCAAGAACAAGAATCGTGGAAGAATCATCCAATGTGGAATGTAGGGAACACATTGCATGTGAAATGGGAAAATGCCCAGATTGGCTCTTTTATATAGACTCCTTCACACAAATATTTGAGTCTCTCATCTTCTCAAATATGGAGTCTACCTCTTCCAAAGCACCAGCTTCCACATCTTCCATTGACTACAGATTGGAGTTCACTAGTCCCTCTATAAGACTGAAAAGGCCATCTATTGATCCTCCATTTGTTGTGGAAGCTATTGAAGCTAGTGAAGCCAGAACTAGCTTCTTAAATGTCACCAGCAGCAGCCTCTCTGAGAATGAAAATCAGAATGAACTTCACAACACATCTGTAAATGATGTAGAGGCATCTGCTGCAGATGTTGATGCTGTTGCTAATAATGTTGATGTTGATGTTGCTGCTGATATTGAAGACTCTTCCACCATTGTTTCCTTATCAGAATCAGAGTAATCTTGAGCAAGGAATACAATTGGATGTTGTACCAACACAGAGAATCAACAAGGAACATCCCCTGGAAAACATCATTGGCCAAGTTCACCAAGGAGTTCAAACAAGAAGCAAAACTCATGAGGCCAATATATGTCTGTATTCCTGCTTTCTATCTCAGGTAGAACCAAAGAAGATAGATGAAGCTCTTAAATACAACTGTTGGATTGAGGCAATGCAGGAAGAGTTGTTGCAATTCAAAAGACAGGATGTCTGGAAACTTGTTGATCTTCCACCTGGTCAAACTGATATTGGCACAAGATGGGTATTCAGGAACAAGCAAGATGAGAGAGGCATTGTAGTCAAGAACAAAGCCAGACTTGTAGCTCAAGGCTACACTTAGGAAGAGGGAATCGACTATGATGAAGTCTTTGCTCCTGTTTGTAGGCTGGAGGCCATCAGAATCTTCCTTGCATATGCTGCATCCAAGAATTTCATAGTTTATCAAATGAATGTCAAGAGTGCCTTTATGTATGGAAAGATTGGTGAGGAAGTATATGTCAAACAGCCTCCACGCTTTGTAGATCCTGCACATCCTAACAAAGTGTTAAAACTAGACAAAGCTCTTTATGGCTTACATCAAGATCCAAGAGCCTGGTATGAAACTCTGTCTGGATATCTATTAAGCAACAACTTCAAAAGAGGTGCCATTGACCAGACCTTGTTTATCAAAGATGAAGGGGGATAAATCCTTCTGGTATAAATATATGTCGATGACATCATCTCTGGATCAACAAGGAAGAAGTTGTGTAAAGACTTTGAGGTCCTGATGCACTCAAAGTTTGAAATGAGTTCAATGGGTGAACTAAATTTCTTTCTGGGTCTTCAAGTCAAACAAGTTCCAAATGGAATCTTTATCAGCCAATCCAAATATGTCAAGAGCATTTTGGAAAGATTTAAGATGGCTGACTGCTCTGCTGCAAGAACTCCTATGCAAGTGCACCATCAACTGACTCCAGATAAAGATGGCCAAGACACTGATCAACATCAGTACCGTGCAATGATAGGATCACTCATGTATCTCACTGCCTCAAGGCCAGATATCATGTTTTACAGTATGCCTTTGTGCAAGATTCCAAGCAGCTCCAAAGAATACACATCTTCAAGCTGTTAAGAGAATTTTTAGATACCTAAAAGGAGCCCCAAGGCTTGGGCTATGGTATTCTAAAAATGATAAGTTCAACCTGTATGCATACACTGACAGTGACTATGGAGGATGCAACTTGGACAAAAAATAAACATCAGGGGGATGTCAGTTTCTGGGAGGAAGACTGATTTTATGGCAGTGCAAGAAGCAAACCCGTGTATCAACTTCTACAGCAGAAGCAGAATACATTGCAGCTTCAAGTTGTGCACAAGTCATCTGGATACAAAACCAAATGCTGGATTATGGGATGACTTTCATGGTCCCTCCCATTCACATTGACAACATGAGTGCTATATCAATCACAAACAATCCGGTGCAGCACTCCAAGACAAAGCACATTGACATCAGGTATCACTTGATAAGAGATCAAGCTGATAAAAAGAGAATTATTTTAACCAAAGTTCATACCAATGAGCAATATGATGACTTGTTTACAAAACCTTTTGATGAAGCTAGATTAAGATATTTAGTTGAATCCATTTGTATGATGAACTTTGACTAAAACCTGCCTCTAAATTTTTTTTTAATAAATGTGTTTGTCTTTTGTTGTAAATAAAATTTATAAGTCAGCAGCAACCATTTTTGTTGCTGGCAGGTCTAATCATCAGCAGCAAAGAATTTGCCACTGGCTGCTTTAAGTTATCAGCAGGAACAAGTTTCCTGCGGATAGCTTTAAGGCAATCAGCAGCAACATCTTTGCTGCGGACCATTGCATCCATCAGTAGCAATTGATTTTGCTGCTGACAGACTTAACCATCCGCAACATCCAAGTTTGCAGTGGATGGGCTTAACCATCTGCAGCAACCAAGTTTGTTGCTGATGGGTAAAAAAAAATAAGTCCAAATTAACTTTTACCCGCTTTAAAAAGTACTTTCAGTCTTTACCATGACTGCTATAGTGTATTATAGCTGTAATAGTGAAAAGTGAATGGTTTGTACTGTACAAGTAACTTTGCTTTTTCCCTCATCTGCCGTTATAACACAAATCAAATTTCTCCTTAACCTCTTCACATTCAATTCCAACCTAACTCTCACCATTTTCTCTTAAGCATTCAAAGCTTTCCATACTTAACCACCTTTCAAAAACTTCCTCCTTCCCTCCAATACCAAGGACAATGGCAGAGATCAACTTAAACCATCCTGATGACAAGTTTTCACCTTACCACAATCTCACTGCATACCTGGTTAAAGGAAAGAAGTCCGAAGGGTTCGATGATATGATCGATTATCTTTATCGATCAAAGATATATTTTGCACTAACCGTCAACCCTACCATATACATCCCTCATATGGAGGATTTTTGGAACACCGTCGTCTACTCTACCGAACAGGGGATTCCTCAAATCCAAGCCACGGTAGACGGCAAAGACATCATCGTCACTGAAGCTACTCTCAGAAAACATCTCAAGCTTCAGGACGAGGGGGCCGCCATTTCATATACCAGGGAAGAGTATATGAGGACGTTTGTATCCATAGGGTACACTGGAAATCAGAACGAATATACTATTGAAAAGGTGCTGATAGACCCTCCATGGAAGTTTCTATGCCACCTATTGCTAACTAGGCAATGTACAAGTTACTCTAAGCGTTCGCAACCAAAGATGATTGTTTGTGTTTGAGATGCCTTTCGCCATTTCTAACATCAACAATGGCAAATGTTTAGGACAATTTACACCCGTTAGACCTCCAATCAAGTTAGCGTGACTAACCCGGGTGGGGTTTGTCAAACCCAGTAGTACTACTCAAATTTCCTCGCTATACTCCATATATTAACGGTCCGAGTGTGAAAGGACTTTGCATGTTATGTTTGCACTTAGGTACACAAGTGGTAATGAAATACTATGTGATCCATGTCTGTGTGTATGTCTCTCCCTGGCTGGGAGACAAGTAACGGATGCATGTTCGTATGCATGTTTCTCCCCAATGGGAAAACAAGTAAAATGATGTTTGTTTGTACGCATGTTTCTCCCCAATGGGAAAACAAGTAAAATGATATTCATTTGTATGCATGTTTCTCCCCAACAGGAAAACAAATAAAAATAATGTTTGTGTGTGCATGTTTCCCCCCCAATAAAAAAACAAGTAAAAAAAGGGGCCGTGAAACTCACTTGAGTCTGAGTAACGAGTAGCAATCATTACCGTACAAGGATGCAAAAGAAACACAAGAGCTTGATAGCAGACAATCTACCGATGTCCTAGAATATGATTCACAACTGTTAGGGACACATGGGATTTTGTGACGATGACATGGAAGAGTTTAATGTCCTAAAACATATTTAAGATCAACGGATATACAAACGCGTCATCGGAATCAAGGACTTTTAGTTTATTATTTAATGTGAATACGACACGTACAATACGTCACCAAAATAGTATAAGATGTACGTCCCCGGGTGTCTCGTATCGTTATGTGTGGGTGTGTGACTAGTCGGACCGGGTGCAGAATGCCCTTGACTAGGTGGAGAATCAAGCAACGCAAAGTAAACCTACAACGAAATCACTTTCAAAATCCGTCTATTATAAACTTGAAGGTTACAGAGAGAATACTACTGAGTGCAAATGTCTGCGTACATAAATTCTGTCAACCTATCCTATTTATACTAGACCTGATCTCTGCGCACTTAACAAGTGCGCAGGGAAAATTGTTCATGCGTACTTAGCAAGTACGCAGAGTATTCTTGCGTACTTGCTAAGTACGCAGGAAGTAATTCATGTGCAAATGCTAAGTGCGCAAAACACTTAGAGAAAATATACAACAATAACATGCATTAGAATTACAACTCGATAACTAATACATACAGACACTAACATAAAAAGACTAATACATACAAGACAAGTACAAAAGCTAAGACACTATCCAGAGTGTCTGTCACACAAAAGTGTCTCAACAAACTCCCCCTTGACAACAGCTCTGGATTGTCTTCGGTCTTCACTGCTCCCCAGCTTTAGCTTCCATCTTCTTCTTGTAGTCAAGTCAGAACTTGATCACCATGTCGTATTTAGAAGCAAAGAACTTTGTCCACTCGTCCGTGTACATGCAGTACTTGTCAGCTAGCGCCTCCAGATCTTTCACAGAGAAGTTTATGAAGCAGACTTCATCAAACACTCTGATCAGTTCCCTTGGCACTAAGCTTCCACTATCAGACCACACCTTTCCAATCACCACTGCCTCGCCCAATTTAGGATCTATGTACCATTACCATATGTTACCGAGGATATCCTGAGATAACTTGCTTAAGGGAATCTTGGTTTCACACAACACTGGCTTGTATACCAGTTTCTTTAAGCTTCTATTAGTCACAGGATGTCTAGTGTTCTTGTCCCTGACTCGTTGGGCACTTGAGGCTTAAACATTTCGAATTTCCCAGATCTTACCTCTCGCTGTAGGACCTGCCACAAACCCATCGCTACTATGTGATTTGAGTGACCCAGGAGCTCTCGGTTTACTAGGTTCACGAGTTCGTATCTTGGAAAGGAGTTGAAAGCTTCGCTGGTTGGTTTCAAGTATTGAACCGCCCCAGCTCGCTTGATTGCAAACAACTGCTTATCCTCCTCGAACTTCACAGCTAAGATCATCCCTATCGCTCCGTGTTTGTCTATGATTGAAGTATTTTGCCAGACAGGATCCGGATCCTTCGATGAACTTGCAGGCTTATGTTTGTCTTTTTGTGCCTCTGGATCCATAGGTGTAGGGTCGGCAGGGGAGGCTTCAGTCGATGCCTCAACAGTACTAGCAGGCTCGACTGAACCTGTGTCAAAATGAGTTTCAAAGGATGGAACTTCAAAGATCTCTCCATCTTCAAACTCATACTCTCCTTCCCCGTCGCCCTTGGGAACTTCGATTACCACATCATCATCTTCCTCATCCCAGTCATCACCAGAGTCGATCTCTCCCTCTTCCAGATTACAGAGAGCCTTGATCTGTGCTTCTTTGGAATAGTCTGGCTCTAAGAATAAGATCACATCATACGACATGTCATCAGATAGATCTTTCAGAATGTTAGCCACCGACTTTCCTTTATTATCACCTCCACCTTCACTCTGAGTGGACTCCCCCTCAGTCGTAGGCATTGCAGAAATGGGAACAATCACCTAAGTCGACGATTGTTGCTCACTTCCACTCGGTTCGGCTTCAGGATCCTTGTCCTGATCATCACCCTCAGTCAGATCAACTAAGTGACAAGCCTCTTCAATGATAGGCTTAGGTGGTTGCTTCTCCAACAGCTCCTTCAACTTCTCCCCCTGAGCAGCAAGCGTCTTGGCCATATCACATACTAGTTTGACCATAGTATCATGCTCTAACCGCTGCTTTTCATCAGCCGCCCGCTGTTTCTTCAACGCGGCTACTTCATCAATCAAAGAGTTGATCTGGCCCTGTTGCTTCTCTTGATTTCCGTACCATTTCAAGAAGACTCGCGACTAGAGTTTCTAGGGTAGTGATCCTTGTATCACAAGGATCAGGTCCCTGGAAGACGATGCTTCGGCTTGATGAGTTAGGAAGGTGAAGATTTCATCGAAATCAAATCCATGAGTAAAATCTAACTCATGAAATGTTTCACTGATGTGTTGAAGAGTGGTTGTGGGGATTGAGGTAGGGATGGTGGTTGATTGGATGGTAGTAGGGGTGATGGTGACAAACTTGGTTAGAATAGGAGTTTTCACCATTATTTGGACAGATTGCACAGGGAGGGACACTATCACGGGAACATCCTCTGTGATAGCAGTGATAGCCACAACAGGTGTTACACGTGGCCTCCTCTGCTGTCGCCTGTAAAGTTGTTGTGAAGGTGAGGTAGAAGTGGAATCAGTACTCGAAGCCGTTACATGTGCTTGCCTCTGAGCGCTGACTTCTACCTCACGAAGGATAGCTTGTTGCGGCCTATCCCCTCGTTGCTTATTTATACTTTCTCTTCTGCGTCTCTGTATAGCAGCATCCGAATCAGAATCGGGCTCGTATTCACTGCTAGTCTCTTGTCGCTTTCTCTTGGAAGATGACTCAGGAAGGGTCACCTTCGTCAGTCTTCTTGGGTGTGCCTGGGACGGTGCATCATCCGACTCAGAAGAATCTGACTCGGTCGATTCAGAGTGGGAATCTTCAGCACCTCCAACTTCCTGTTCTTCATCTCCTTCTTCTTTAGACATTTCATCTTCAGATTCAACTTCCTCTTCTTCTTGTTGTTCATCACTGTGTTGATTGAGTTCTGGCTTAGACTCGGCACTATACCTTCTGAAGTCAACAGTGCCCCACGTATGCTTCATTGATCAGGTGGCCAAAGAGTGCAGTATGCTCAGGGGTAGGTTCTACACTGCCTGGCGTTAAGAATTGTGAGAATACTCTCTTTGCCACCCGCTTCACTTGCAGTCTCTCCCCAATAGCATGTAAATTTGGTAATGAATCATTGATCAATAGTTGCACAAATCTTGGGTATAACAGGAATCTAAATCTCTCTACCGTATTGATCTGATCAGTTAAGGCTTTGTAGATGTATCTTGAGAAGTTGAAACCCCTGTTGAGAGACAAACCAACCATGGTTGCTGCAAGATCATGTCCCATGGCGTCCTTCCCCGCCTTCCTGGAAGAGATGCACATGATCATAACGTGGGCAAAGTACCTCCACTGATCTAGCACCCACATCTTCTTGTAAGATGAATAATCCCTTACACTGACGTATCCCATACGTTGCCTCAAACACCCATCCACAAAGTAATCAGGATTGGCAGTTGGGTCGGTGGCGAGATCCCGGAACTGTAAGACCCTTCGAATTGTGTCCTCGAAAAAAGCAATGTCATGACCCGCAACGGTAGCCCAAATGGCGTTAGGGGTTACCATGTAATCATGATCCGATGTGTCCCAGAACTGCTCCAGATAAGGTCTTGAAACTATCGGATCTGCCGAGATAGCATAGCTGATCTTAGACGGTTTAATAACTCAACAATCTCCCTGTATTGAAGTGCAGCACCCTTCCATTCCAGTTCAGTAAGTGCCAGTAGATTGAACTCACTGGTAAAAGCATGAGCTATCACTGCAAAAACACACAATGAACACAATAAGAACAAGAAGATTCATTGGAATTGATATAACTGAACAGGGTATAACACATGCACATAGACTGAGTTTCCAGACTTAGGAATTTTTTCAAAATGTCCTTCCTGCGTACTTAGCAAGTACGCAGGTAGTTGTTCTTGCGTACTTAGCAAGTACGCAGGAGGAATACCTTGCGTAGGTGCATGTGCGCAAGTACTGACACTTAGAACCATTTCAAAATCCAAAAATTCATTCGACGTGAGTCTTTGTCGTGGATTAAGGTCACCACAAGGTCGAAATGCTAGATTATAATGTATAGAACCAACACCAATAGCAATGACATGCTACACCCAGTCAGTCTTGACCTCGAACAGGTCCGAAGCTTAGTCTCGGCACCTCAGTGGGTCAAAACAAAAATCAATACATGATAAGGACGATTACGAGATCATAGAGCTTCGATTAATGATTTAAAAATATTTTAGGTCATAATTTAGGTTAACTACAACCTAAAACGGTCACAAATCCGAAAAACAAAACCCTAGTTCAAGTTCAAGAATCGGTCCACATTTGTCGATTTTGTGGATGAAATGCTCTGAGATTCTCACCAAAAGATAGATGGATGATGATGAAACTAGAATCGGGACGAATAATCTCTTTGGAACACACCAAATTTCGAGTAAAAAAATGAGAAGAGCCATTCAACAGTGAGAAACGTTTGAAATAATATAAAACCCAAGAAAAATTCTAACTGATGTATATATACCCAACACAAACTGGTCGTGTGTACTTGTTAAGTGCACAGGACTTAGCTCCTGCGTACTTACTAAGTACGCATGACTTAAGTCTTGCGTACTTGTTAAGAACGCAGGGTTTACCTCATGCGCACTTAATAAGTACGCAGAGACCCTTGTGTGCTCAAACTTGCAACTCAAATTATGAAGATTTCAATTCAAATAACGAACAAGATAAACACATTCAATCAAGAGCATTCAAAGTCAATTCAAGAAGGTTAAACACAAATATTTTTGGCTTTTCTGATTAAAATTGAACTGTACACAAACTTAGAATCTTTTTTATCTTTTCTAGATAGAAATATACAAGTATATACACACACACTATTTTTGTTCAAAGACATGAGCAGATGATCATATCAGGCTAAACTATAGCAAAACCGATACAAGATAAACGTCAAAGAATATGGGATCATGTCATGGATTACAATTTATTCATACGTAATACGCACATAAACAAGTAATTCAAGTTGGCAATATTATAAGATTTGAAACCATAAGCATCTTTGTATCATGTTCTTGTGTGTTAAGGTATTAATTTTAAGATATACAATGTGTACCCCACTGATATGCTACAGAAATGTAAATTGCACTATCTCAAGGCATCTAAGATTTTCCCAAAGATTGTCAAATCTCTAGAATGAAGTTACATAGTTTAGCACAGAAAAATCAAGCATAATCCATAAGGATTATCAAGAATCATAAGATTCATAATAGAGTGATTCAGATGTCTTGGTTTGATTGGTTTTTCTTCTATAAATATCATATGATGATTCAGGTTAATAGATATGGACTCTGAGGATTTAGGTAAGGGGATCCAACTTTTATCTAGATTTGAATTCAATGAATCAGGTATGATTCAAGGGTTAATATAAGCTTAACTGTTGATGTTAAGACATATCTTGGCCCAACTTCCCATTGCATACTTGTGAGTATGGGCAGTGAAGTGAACCGATAAATTGTGCTAAAGACATAACCCGAAACTGGTCTTTTAAGAAAATATTTGCTAAAATCTTACATCCTTTATCTAATAATGATCTTTTGTATTCTTTTACACACGCACACATGCATACATGCGTTCAAATCACAGTTGTAGTCTAGATTTAGTTTCCACACTACTAGTGATTCAAAGACGCCTACAGCCTACTGACAATTCAAATAACTTGTAAATAAGCAGATTAAAAACACAACAATTTAAACAATCAAGCAAGCATGACGCAATCATTTCCCATACATACAGTCTATGACATTTAGATCATTTCTGATGTACTGTCATTTCTTCTTTTTTTCAAATAACTTTGAAATTTTCTCCATTTTCTATTTTGTTTGGATTTTGTAAAATATTTGAAAATTAAAAGAACTATACAGAAAACTTAAAAGATATAAACTTTAACTTTCATGAATTGAATTGATTTAAGAAAACAAGTTTTCACTATGGATTGAACATTCCTATCAAGTTGACAAGATGTTCAAAGCGGGTTCGATCAAACGCCTTAGTGAAAAGGTCAGCAAGGTTGTCATCCGTGTGAACCTTTACAACTTCAATGAGATGCTTTTCAACATAATCACGGATGAAATGATTGCGAATTTCAATATGTTTAGTTTTGGAATGTTTCACCGGGTTGTTTGTGATGGACATGGTGGCATTGTTGTCAAAGAACAGTGGAGTTCTAGTGAAGTTTAAGACGTAGTCTCTCAATTGCTGTTGAATCCACAATATCTGAGAACAACCGCTAGCTGCAGCAATGTACTTTGCTTCACATGTTGAGACAGAAATCGTTGACTGCTTCTTACACTGCCAGGAAACCAGTCTGTCTCCTAAGAATTGACATCCACCGGAAGTTAACTTTCTATCAAGGTTACAACCGCCATAGTCTGAATCAGTATAGGCTTTGAAGTCAATTGACTGCTGCTTTAAGTACCAAAGACCCAATCGGGGTTTCCCTTTCAAGTATCTGAAAATCCTCTTGACAACTATCATATGAGACTCCTTCGGTTGTGACTGAAACCTTGAGCACAAGCATACAGCAAACATTATGTCGGGCCTTGAAGCTGTGAGATACATAAGAGATCTAATCATCCCACAATACAATTTGCAATCCACATCATTTCCATCTTTATCTGGATGCAGACCATGATTGACGGGGATAGGTGTGCCATAAGTACTGCTATCATTCATCTTGTATTTTGACAAGATGTCCTGCACATACTTAGTTTGATGCATATAAATGCTATCCTCTCTTTGACTGGATTGTAAACCCACGAAGAACGACAATTCACCCATGTTACTCATCTCAAACTTGTACGTCATCACCTGTTCGAATTCCCTACACATCTCTTCATTTGTAGATCCAAAAATAATGTCGTCGACGTAGACTTGTACAAGAAGAATGTCACCTCCTGCTTTCCGAATGAAGAGGGTCGAGTCAATCTATCCACGGTACAAACCATTTGACAGTAGATGTTTTGATAACGTCTCATACCATGCCCGAGGTGCTTGATGAAGACCATAAAGTGCTTTGTCGAGCTTATACACTTTATTGATATTATCCGGATCTTCAAAGCCGGGAGGTTGAGTGACATAGACCTCTTCATGAAATTTTCCATACAGGAAAGCACTCTTCACATCAACTTGTTAGACCTTGAAGCCGACATAGGAGGCATAAGCCAGAAACAGTCGAATGGCCTCAAGTCTAGCAATTGGGGCATATACTTTTGTGTAATCCAAGCCCTCTTGTTGATAAAAACCCTGAACAACCAACCTTGCTTTATTCTTCACTACAACATGACGATCATCCATCTTCACTTGAACACCCATCTGGTTCCAATTGGTTGTACGCCTCTTGGCAAGTCAACCAAATCCCAGACATGCAACTTTTGGAATTGAGACAGTTCTTCTTGCATCGCCTCAATCCAGCAGTTGTTAGCCAGAGCCTCCTTCACATTCTTCGGCTCTAGCTGGGACATGAATGCAGCACGCAAACATGTTTCCATGATACCAGTGTCAAGTATCTCAGTGTACAAACTAGTGTTCTCAGTAATGGTTCTATGACGAGTTTGAACATCGGCAAGAGGATCACCAATAATGTTGTCAATTGATGATTCTTATGCACTCTCGTCTCTGGTACATTCGGTTCCTGAATTTCTGAATCGAGGTTCGTGCTCAACTCCCCCATATCCTGTGTTCCAGAAGAAGATTCAATGTTGATTGGATCAGCTGGAGCTTCATTTCCTACACGAGTGTTAGTATTAGCTTGAGCGTCATTTCCTTCAACATGAACACCTTCAATGTTATCACTATCATGAGTTCCAGATGCAGATGCAGCATTGGAATCGGGAGTTATAATCGGTATAGTTGCACGGGTTGAGAAACTGGAGTCATCACCGCCACCAAATAATTCATACACATTTGCGGCATCATCGGCAGACAAATCAGGAAGGTTGAAAGATTTGAATAGCGCATCATAATCAAAACCCCATGCTGGACCAGTTGGTTCTGGTGGAATGTTGTGTTTACTACTATCCACTTCAAACCATTCCTCGACAGTAGGAGTTCCTATATTGTACACTCTCTTACAAGGCGAGTTGGCAACATATCCTAAGAAGATGCCTTCCACCGCTTTTGCATGAAACTTAGACTTTCGGTCTTTGTATTGTAGCAATAAGGAACCGGGACTACCAAAAGGAACTAGATAATCAAGATTGGGAGGTCGATTGTTGATCAACTCATAGCAAGTCTTGTTGTGCCTCTTCACAACCAGAACTCTGTTCAAGATGTGACAAGCTGTATTAACTGCTTCTGCCCAGAAAGTGATAGGAAGCTTTGCATCTGACAGCATTGTCCTTGTAGTCTCAGTCAAGGTTCTGTTCTTCCATTCTGCAACTCCATTCTGGTGAGGTGTGTACGTGGCACTAAATTCGTGACGGATCCCCTTCTTGAGACAGAAAAGTTCCATAAAAATTATTCTTGAATTCAGTTCCGTTATCACTCCTTATTCTTCTAACCTTCAACTTGCAAAGAGATTCCAAACTCAGGATCAGGTATTGAAGAATGTCAACAGTTTCGTCCATTGTACCTAAAAAATACACCCAAGAAAAACGTGAGAAATCATCAGTTACAACCGGACAGTATGACTTACCTCCAATACTCCTGATACTTATGGGACCAAACAGATCCATATGTAATAGCTCCAAAGGGGTATCGATGGAGTTTTGGAGCTTGGGCTTGTGAGACTTCCGTTGCTGTTTGCCCTTTTTACAAGGCATATAGCCATCTGCAACGGTAAATCTCTGCTTAGGAACACTAGTTACCAAACCGTTTCAAACAAGATGATTCATTTTTTGATAAGAAATGTGTCCGAGTTTCCTATGCCACAAGATTGAGCCAAGCTCTGTCACTTTGGTAAGCAAACAAGAAGCAACTGAAGATGTGGTTTTCGCCATGCTCATGTCGATCTGATAAGTGTCATTCGTTCTTGGTGCACGCATCAGAATCCAGTCTTCAGGAACCTCAAAACCAGGTTTGAGAATCATGCATTCAGTCTTGTCAAACATAACGGAGTACTTCTTGTCGCACATCTAAGAAACACTCAACAGGTTATGCTTTAACTGCTCGCTATAGTTGACGTTGTCGAAGATGACACAACCATTTGAAACCACGCCTTGACACGTGATACTACCGCCTTTCTCTTCAGCAAAGGCCACATAGCCGCCTCTGAATGGTTTTACATCTTTAAGGGCCATGTTACCTGTCATGTGCCGGGAGCATCCACTATCTACATACCAACGATTAGAGATAGTACCCTTCGAATATCCCTGCATGAGTCACAAGAAAGTAATTAGATTTGGAGACCCAAGCCATAGTGGTCTTGGGTCATCCGTCTTTCCCAAAATAAACAACCTCAATTAATTCACAGTCGTGACTGTCAAAAATGGATGAATCTTTAGAAGACTTAGGACTAGGAGATTGAGAACTTTTGGATTTCTTGTTCTAGGACCTCTTCTTTTTCTTAACTGGTACAGTAGACTTAGATTCAACAGCAGCAGGTGAACTAATGGAAGCTTCACCTGATTGAATTCCAGCCAGCTGTTCCAGCTTTCTCAATCTCTTGTTCCTTCTTCTCCACTGTGGTTTGGAGAGTTTTACCACAGGTTTCTCACCAGTAGGTGCACTACCAGAGGTAGATGCACAGGGTTTAGCAGGATGCTTTTCCCTTCTTGGAACAGTAGGTTTAGCCTCAGAGGTGGTCTTTGGCTTCACCAATGGTTTCACTGGTGGTTTCACCACATTTTTTTTTGGACTTTTAGGTTGTTTCACTGGTGGTGACTTGAGGATAACAGATGGTTATGAAACAACTGGCCGTTTCCCTTGGTCCTTATTCGGGCAGTTCACAATGATGTGACAGACCATACCACAGTGAAAACAGGCTCTCTTTTCTTTGTAAGTTCTCCTATAAGGCTCATTAGATCTGGCATTAGATGACTCAGCATGATGAACAGGAAAAGTTGTTTGGTGAACAGTAGTTTGACCCGATGATGATTGGTTTTTGGGAATATAATACTTTTGCATATTTTCTTGATAACCAAGCCCACGATGAGCTGAAAAAGATTCTTTATTAACTTGATTAATGTTTTTATATCCCCCATAAAGCATCACTTTTAATTTTTCATTTGATTCAACGATATCGGGTTCAGTCAAAATACAATTATATCAATCAGTGATAATGTTTTTCTTAACTTTCTGTTCACCGAGCAACTCCTCAGAGACTACTCCTTCAGGGCAGGTGTTCTCAGACCCATCATCAGAAGCAGTAAGGAACTCTTCATCAGATGTAGAGTCAGCCTTACTTGGGAATCATCCTTGTTAGAGGAATCATCCTGACTCGAGGACTCATCAAGGCAAGACAAATCAATGTCAATTAAGCCGTTGACAAATTTGCCGCTTACTGGTGGAGGAATGGCATTAGTATCCAACCCTAACCCATTCACTTGCCTCACTACTGATTCGTAGTGTTCCACCACAAAGCGATAGTTTTTCAACTTCTCAATTTTACCATTTAACTGCAAGACTTCATTATGCAACTTGGTAATTTCATTATTTCTCTTTTCTAACCCCTTGTATGCAACATCCAAATGAAACTGTTATTCGTTGATTTTAAGTGAAAAATCACGTTTTTCTTTCTTTAAAGTTTCAATTGAATCTTTGTAACGTTTTTCATTTTCCTTGTAGCTTAACGATGCAATACGAAGGGGTTCGACCTTATCCTGAAGCTTAGAATTTTCTTCTTTCAAGCCAAGACATTTGGAACATGAAATGACAGCAAAAGAATTAGAGTCTACCTCTGTTGACGAACTTGATGCCTCCACAATAGCCATGAGAGCAAAGGCAGTTGTAGACTCCTCTTGGTCAGCTACAGACGCTTCCCATTCTTCTGCTTCCATCATCTTCATAATCTCAGCCATTAGCCCAACCTGTGTTTGTGCAATAAGGGCATCCTCTAAATGAACACCCCAATCAAAGCTTTCGTCCTGTTGAGGACGTTCCACCTTGACTTTGATTACGATTGTTAGAGTGGTTGTACCCTTGATTGTTTCCTTGGTTGTTTCCCTGGCTTGGTCTAGTGAATCCTGAGGCAGGTGCTTTATCCTTCTGACATTCACGAGCAAAGCGTCCAAAGTTCTGACACTTGTAGCACTTGGCCTTGGATTTGTCAAAACCCACTTTGGCATTTGAATGCCCACTAATAAACTTTCGACCAGTTATGTTCAAGAAACGCTTGGTCCTTCTCAAGATCATGGCCATATTCCACTGAATATCCATGTCCTCCATGTCATCTGGATCCACCTGATTAAAATCTTCTTCAATTGTCTCAGGATCTGTAAGCTTGCCACTAATGAAGTTTTCATAGGCAAGCATACAGGATGAAAATAATGCTACATGATATTCAGCTATCTTGGCTATAGCAGTCTGGTTAGCTGAAGATATGGAGGAAGTATTTCTTGAGGGATGTTGGTGGTGAGGACCAGATCCAGATGTTGTAAAGCATGTATGACCACCACAACCATTCGAGTTATCTTCTTCATGAGAGTTCCCTGAGAATAAGGCGATACCTGAACCAGATGATTTAGCTGTGGAAGACGTCTCATAATACATAGAAGGGTCTTGGATTTGAGGTCTTCCTGAGCTTTCCTTTCTTTTCAGGTTCATATCGTGAGCTTGAACCTTACCGATTGCTTCTTCAATCGCCATCTCATAGAACTTCGGGTTCTCTCTCAGAAGAGTGGTATACATCTCAAACTTTGGTGGTAACACATCCAGAAAATTTTCAACTAATTCCTCATCAGGATACTTCAGCTCAAAAGCTTTTAACTCAGTCTGCAGATGATAGAATCTAGATATAAGTTCATATGTAGATTCATTCTCTAGGTATCTGAAGCACTCATACTGCTTTCTCAGAAGATCTCTTTTGCTCTTCTTGATGTCACTGTTCCCTTCAAATCTTTTTTGCAATGCCTTCCAGAGATCTTTTGAATTATCATATCTTCTGAAGCTATGAAAGAGTTCTCTAGTTAAGGCCATTGTGATAGATCCATGTGCTTTCTTTTCTCTATCATAAACTTTCTTCTCTTCTTCATCTAGCTTAGAAATAGGCTTGGGAAAAATTTCATCAAGATATGTATAAGTTGGATGTTTATAACCCTCAAGTATAGGTATCCACAAAGAGGAATCAGTATATGAGATATAATGCTTAAATCGTGCTTTTCAATTTGAATAATCATTTACATTAAGCAGCTTTGGCGGTTTTTACGGGGTTCCAATCTCATTGTCATAATTAAGTAGGTTACCGAGGTTCTAAAGATTTTCCATAGTGAAACACTTGATCAAATTTCAGAAAAAACAAAACAACTTGCGCACTTGAATCTGGACTTGCGCACTTAAAGACCTGGTTTTGCGTATTTAGAATTTGCTCTTGCGTAGTTGTTAAGTATGCAGGAGTAAATGATAAGTACGCAGGAGATCAATTAAGTAAGCATCAAATATGGTCTTGCGTACTTGGTAAGTACGCAGCAAGACTGTACTTATTGCCAAATATGGTAAGTACGCATGTCAGTTTTTCACCAACTCTCACCAACCTTTTCCGGTCACTGGAATCTCACCGGAGATAGAAAAAGTTGAAGATATGACCAAACAAAATGAGCCAAAGGGTTAGAATTTGATGCTCAAAACACTCAAATACACAAGAAAAGTCGGTTTTTGAGTATTTTTGCTTCTAAAATAGTGCTCAAGAGCTACCCCTATTTTATCACAAAAATCAACAAAAACACCACTTTTCCTTGCAAAATCTCTGTAGGATGTGTAAAAGATGCTCCTAACACACTCACAACAATCGAAATCAAGAGCTAAGATGTGATACCACTTGTAGGTCCCCGGGTGTCTTGGATCATTACGTGTGGGTGTGTGACTAGTCGGACCAAGTGCAGAATGCCCGTGACTAGGTGGAGAATCAAGCAACGCAAAGTAAACCGATAATGAAATCACTTTCAAAATCCGTCTATTATAAACTTGAAAGTTACAGCGAGAATACTATTGAGTGCAAATGTCTGCCTACATAAATTCTGTCAACCTATCCTATTTATACTAGACCTGATCTCTGTTAAGTGCGCAGGGGAATTGTTCATGTGTACTTAGCAAGTACGCAGAGTATTCTTGCGTACTTGTTAAGTACGCAGGAAGTAATTCCTGCGCACATGCTAAGTGTGCAAAACACTTAGAGAAAATATACAACAATAACATGCATTATAAATTACAACTCAATAACTAATACATACAGACACTAACATACAAAGACTAATACATACAAGACAAGTACAAAAGCTAAGACACTATCCAGAGTGTCTGTCAAACAAAAGTACTTCAACATAATATATATTATTGTTTCGTTTGCGTGTTTGAGTTAAGTAATAACTTTAACTAGCATTATCCCGCGGGCGCTGCGCCGCGCAAAGACGTCATACAAATAAGGTTTGCCTTGGATCTTGACAAAGTTTTGAACACCAAACTAAGAAAACGAAAATGAAAATGCATTCTACAACATACCACCAATAAATCTCACCAATTCAATCAATAAATAAACTCAAAACAGAAACATTTACTTAAAAAAAGGTCTAAAATTAAAGTTAATCGGTAAGGAAGTTCGTACGAAGTAAAAAATAGGTAGTTGCGTAAACGTTAATGTAGCAGCAACAACATAATACCTGCACCATTGAAAAAAAAATAGTTAATCAAAATGGAAGGGCTGCAAAGTGTTAGAAAAAGAATCATACGAGTTGTTATATGTATGGTGGATGTCATTGAATCTTTTCATGTTTAGCCATTATCATTGCTTATACTTGTAGTTATGCTTTCAAACATCAAACAAAAGTAAACATCAGACAACTATAAGCAATGCTAATGACTAAACACCAAAATATTCAATGACATCTACCATACATATAACTGCAATGATCCTCAATTGTATTAATAAAGGAAAAAAAACTCCATTTTCACAAAAGAAGAAAACATTGTTATAAATATATGTATCTTGTAACGATGGCAAATAAGGCAGGTTCATTTAAAAGCAGTCATGAAAGCAAGTGTTCCAATTTTGATAAGACATCATAAAAGAAATATTAAGTTTGATCAACCAAATAGTTTGCTCATACCTGACCAACAAAGGTTGACAAACATTAAAGTTTCTCTTGATTAACCAAATAATTTGCTCATACCTGACCAACAATGCCTAAGTTTTTCCTGTATGTAGGAAGGTCAAGCCTTTCGTCTTCAACCAAGATTCAAAAGCTAAAAACTTCCACTTAGTGGCAAGATTTCGATATGGAAAAAATCATATCAAAGAGCCAAAAGAAACCTGTAAATAAAGAGAAAAACATAAAATGAAGAGGTGAAAAACACAATCATGATCCCTACATTGAAGGGAAAACACAAATCTATGTTCATTTGTCACGTCAGCAGGTTCTGTTTTATGAACAATTGCAACATATCAATTCCACTTATCTTCCTGTAGTCTTAGAAGCAAGCTCCATAGCAAGATCATAACAACGCAAATTATTGTTAATCTGTCATAAATTCTAATTCCAAGTAATTGCAAAACATAACAAAACACCAAAAATCGCTCTGCAAATTCACAGTGGAACACATCACACCCCAAATTAAAGAAAACTTAACAGCAATATACCTGATTGGATGCAAGAATTATCATCTTGTGTGGATCATAAACTAAAAATATACAACAAAAAAAAGGGAAAGTCAAAAGTCAAAAGGAAACACGCCCTCCTCCAAGAACAACAACATGCTTTGATAACTCATCCACGCTCAAAGCCTCATAAGATGTTATAGTTAACTCCTAAATTGAACCACACAAATAAAAATTAGCAAGATATAATAATAATATAAATTGAAATCTTTTATGCTTAAATAACTAAATTAAATAAGCAGGTTCTAAATTTTCAATCAGGAAGTGAAAACTAACCAAGTTTTTACCTGTCCAGATGACATTGTGCACTGCTGCCAGCTACTATAAGTATATGTTTTGCTGAGTAAACCACAAACGCAAAAAAAATAAACAAATAAAAAATAATAATAATTGAACACGAAATAGTTTTTGCATATCACCACTCCAAGATCTAACCCACTTTTCTTGCCAAAATCTTAGAGCAAAGGAAAATTAAATTGACTTCTAGGCTTACCAATCTCCAATGTGCTGATGCGAAGCACCGAATTACAACACCAAGTTCTAGAAACTAAACCTACAAACAAAAAACCTGACAAAGCAAATAATACTAAGCAACATAGATAATGTACTAAAGATAGTCTTGTAGTGCTTAAGATTTCTGGCAGTGTTAATGGAGTCATCACCATCCCTCATTCAAATTAGTATGATATTTAATTGGATATATCATCAAATCATTAAAAAAACCTGCAATCATGAGTTCTAAACCCAAATATTTATAAATCATTTATTCACCCAAAAATTTTAGAAACTGTTAAATATTTGTATTTTCCAACAAATGATCATAAGTTAGTAACTCCATTAGGGTCTAGGGAAAACGCAAAAAAAATAGAATACCAAATAGTTTTTTGCACAACACCAATTCACGATTTAAACCACTCTTCTTATCAAAATCTTATAACAAAACAAAATTAAATTGACTTATAGGCTCACCAATCTCCAATGTGATGATGAGAATGACCAACACCTGCAAAAAAACAAAAATCCAACAAATTCTTTGAATTAAACCCTAGCGTGTAAAGCCAACCAAAGAAGAAATTGAAAAAATCAAATCCTATCCGCTTTAGTCGGCCATCACCATCGCCACCCCTGTCCCGGCGGCGCCACCAGAGTCAATTTCCACCGATTAGTGTGTGTTTTGGGTGTGCTGCGTAAATTCTGAAAATCAATTTGTAGTTTCCATCTGCAATTGGAAACCCTAATTAGGAAAACACAACAATCGAAACAGCTGATGCAAAACACAACAATCGAAACATCAATATGTTGAAAAAAATCCAACTGATGAAGTTTAAACAGCTGAAACCTGGTCAAAATAGTGCTTTCGTGAAGATCGATCGCGATTGCAGAGAGAGACCGGGAGGCAGCGAAGAAACAGATCTTACCTGTGAGCGATTGTTCCGTTCTTAGGCCGGATATCGTCGAAAACGGTGATTTCGTAAAATCGATGGCGATTGTAGAGAGAGGGGGGGGGGGGCTGGGAGCGGCTGGAAATGGAAATGGAAATGGAAATGGAAATGGGTGGGTGATCATTCTTATCCCATTAACTATCCTGACTTGTAAACCCTGCCTTGAATGTTGTACACGCACTAACCACTTATACATGTTGCTTTACAACTTATACATGTTACTATTCCCCCAATGGGGTTTAAATAGGTTTATAATAAATAATTAAAATAATTATATTATTTTAAAACGTTCAAATAATTTATTAAAACGAGTTGTAATTCTAATCCTGAATACGAAGCCATTGTTTGCGCGTTTTTACGAATTTAATAATTTGTTTAGGAAATAATGTAATAAATTATATTATTTTTAATTTACACAAAATACTAAAAAAATGTGTTATAATTTCAATTTTCGGGTTTCAAAACACATTGACATGTTATAATAATAATATAGGATTTGATATTGTTTTAAAAATAATATGTATAAAGCTGCCTAAAAAATATGTGGCTTATGAGATTCGAACATGAGTCTCACCCACAACAGTCCAACAACTTAACCAGTCCACCCGGTGGGTCAATCGTAACATGGACAAATTCAAAATGGTTTTAACACACAAAGGCACTGTGTTCTTTCCCCCTTCGCAAATCGAACCCCAAATCCATCATCGTATCCGACAATTTCGATCGTGATAAGTCTTAAAACCATAGGGGTTTTGTTAATCGATGAATGGCGAATCTGTTGGCAAGTTTAATTGCAAAAACAACTTTTGAATCGATTAATTGCGGATTGAATGGTCGAAACCCTAGATTAAGAACATAGGATCGAATTGGTTAAATCTTGTAATAAAAGTTGTTGAATTCATGGGGCTTTCATTTAGTGAATGATTTCGAGTCTAACCGTATAGGTTAATTGAATTGAGATTGCGCCTAAACTGTAGTTCGATTAAACCCGTATTCGTGATGAACCCTAGAATTGGTTCATCACCAATTCGATGTTGTAAGCCCTGATCATGATAGGGCTTTTGATCTATGAATTGAAACGAAGCTGAGGGAATGTTTGATTACCATAATGGACCACGAATTGATGAAGATCGAGCAAATGGGTTTCCGAGTTCGACGGGTTTGGTCGCCGGCGTCTTTGGCTGTTATTCCGACCAAAATTGTAGGTCCCTCGGGTGTGCCGGATCGTCACATGCAAGTGTGTTCCTGAGACCGGGTGCGGAATGCCCGTGACTAGGTGGAAAGTCTTACAACACAAAGTAAACCGAAAAGAGAATCAATTTAAACTTTCTTCAATTATAAACACTTGAAGGTTACAGAGAGAAATACTGAGTATAAAAAGTCTGAGTATATGTCTGCGTACTTGTCTACTGTCAACCTATCCTATTTATACATGACCTGATCTCTGCGCACTTAGCAAGTGCGCAGGGCAAATTGCTCATGCATACTTAGCAAGTACGCAAGGTATTCTTGCGTACTTGGTAAGTATGCAGGAACTAATTCCTGCGAACATACAAGTGCGCAAAACACTTAGAGATTTCAGCAACTATCAACATGCATTAGTAAATACAACTCGATAACTAATACATACAGACACTTACAAACAAAGACAAATACATACAATGAAAGTACAAAACTAAGACTCTATCCAGAGTGTTTGTCACACGAAAAGTGCTTCAACAAACTCCCCCTTGACAACAGCTCTGGATCGTCTTCGTTCTTCAGTCTTCGTTCTTCTTCTTGTAGTCAAGGCAAAACTTGATCACCTTGTCATATTTAGAAGCAAGAAATTTCGTCCATTCGTCCGTATGCATGCAATATCTGTCTGCTAGTGCCTCCAGATCTTTCACAGAGAAGTTAATGAAGCAGACTTCATCAAATACTCTTATTAGTTCCCTCGGCACTAAGCATCCACTTTCTGACCGTGCCTTTCCTATCACCACAGCCTCGCCCGTTTTAGGATCTACGTACCAGTACCACATGTCACCGAGGATATCCTGAGATAACTTGCTCAGGGGAATCTTGGTTTCACATAGCACTGGCTTGTATACCAATTTATTTAAGCGTTTCTTAGTCATAGGATGTCTAGCATTCTTATCCTTGACTCGCTTGGGCACTTGAGGCTTGAACATTTCAAACTTCCCAGATCTTACTCCCGCTGTAGAACCTGCCACAAACCCATCGCCACTGCGTGATTTGAGTGACCCAGCAGCTCTCGGTTTGCTAGGTTCACAAGGTCGTATTTAGGTAAGGAGTTGAACGCTTCACTGGTTGGTTTCAAGTATTGAACCCCCAGATCGTTTGAAAGCGAACAACTGCTTATCTTCCTCGAACCTTACAGCCAAGATCATCCTGTTGCTCCTTGTTTGTCTATGATAGAAGTATTTTGCCAAACAGGAGCTTGACCCTTTGATGAACTAGCAGGCATATATTTATCTTTCGGTGCCTCTGGATCCACAGGTGTAGGGTCAACTGGGGAGGCTTCAGTCGATGCTTCAACGTTACTAGCAGTGTCGACTGAACCTGTGTCGAGCTGAGATTCAAAGGATGGCACTTCAAAGATCTCACCATCTTCGAACTCATACTCTCCTTCCCCGTCGCCCTTGGGAACTTCAATAACTACATCTTCATCATCTTCATCCCAATCATCACCAGAGTCGATCTCTCCTTCTTCAAGATTGTAGAGAGTATCGATATGTGCTTCCTTGGAATAGTCAGGCTCTAAGTATAAGATCTCCTCATCAGATAGATCCTTTAGAACATCAGCCGCTGACTTTCCTTTGTCACCACCAGAGGTATCACCACCTTCCTGATGAGTAGACTCCCCCTCAGCCATTGGAATAGCAGAAATAGGCACGATTGCTAAAGCTTGGTGCTCACTTCCACTAGGACTGACTTCGGGATCCTTGTCTTCGTCATCATCCTTATCACCAGTAGGTGTTGATGTCTTCTCTTTCTCTTTCTCTTTCTCTTACTCTTTCTCTTTGTCTTTCCCTTTCTCCCCCTGAGCATCAAGCTTCTTGGTCAAATCAGCAATTAGTTTGACCATCAGTTCATGCTCTTTCTGTTGCATATCAAACCTCAGCTCAAGAGACGACCTGTGTCCCAGAATCATATTATTTGCCTTGATTAGAAGCTCGTTCTGGGCCATTACATTCTTGAGTCTCTCGTCTGTCCCCATTCTCTGGCTTCTGAGAATTCTAACTTCGTCCACCAACGAATTAATCTGTGCCTGTTGAGCGTCAGATTCCTCCTTTGACTTCCAAATAGTTTCCAGCAGACCAGCAACTTGGGTTTCCAGAATTTCTATCCTTTGTTCATTAGGATCAGGATGTCTGTATGTAGACGCTTCAGCACGGTGAATTGGGGAGGAGCGGATAGTATCAAAGTCAAACAGCTGAGTGAATTCTCCATAGTTGAAGGGTTGACTTATAGGTTCGGTGGTTGTATGGATTGTGGATGTGATGATGGTTGTAGGGGTGATGGAAGGTGTGATGGTGACTGACTCTGTGAGAATTGGAGTAGTGACCGCCACCTGGACAGATGTGACAGGGAGGGTCACTCTCACAGGAACTTCCTCTGTGCTAGTAGTGACCGCCACATCAGGTTGTACCCGTGGCCTTCTCTTCTGTCGCCTGTGTAATTGCTGTGAAGGTGGGGTAGAGGCTGAATCAGTACTTGCAGCCGAAACTTGTACTTGTTGCTAGGCACTGACCTCCACCTCACTGGGAATAGCATGTTGCTTCCTATCCCCCCTGTTCTTGTTTATACTTTCACGCCTTTGTCTCTGAATAGCAGCGTCAGAGTCAGAATCTGGCTCATATTCACTGCTTGATGACTGTCGTTTTCTCTTTGAGGACGACTCAGGAAGGGTCACCTTCGTCGTTCTCCTCGGGTGTGCATGCGGTGGTGCATCATCAGAATCAGAAGAATCGGACTCTGTCTCTTCAGAGTCGGATCCCTCAGCACCATCATGACCTGCTTTTTCGTCTCCACTTTCCAACGATTCATCCACGCTTTCAACTTCCTCTACTTGTTGTTCATCCGAATGTTCACTTAACTCTGGCTCCGAGTCGTGGCTAAACCATCTCCAGTCAGCCGGTGCCACATATGCTTCGTTTATCAGGTGGCCAAAGAGTGCGGGGTGCTCATGGGTAGGTTCTACACTGCCTGGCTTTAAGAATTGTGCAAACACCCTCTTGTCCACCCTCTTAACTTGCAATCTCTCCCCAGTAGCAGGGAGGTTTGGCAACGCATCGTCAATCAGTAGTTGCACAAACCTTGGGTATAACAAGAACTTGAACCTCTCAGTCGTGTTTATCTGATCATTTATTGCTTTGAATATGTATCTTGAGAAGTTGTAGCCCTTGTTGAGAGATAAGCCAACCATGGCTGCAGCAAGATCATGACCCATTGCATCCTTTCCAGCCTTTCTTGAGGAGATGCACATGATCATGACGTGGGCAAAATATCTCCATTGATCGAGCACCCACATTTTCTTGTATAAAGCATAGTCTTTAACACCAACGTACCCCATTCTTTGCCTCCAACAACCATCCACAAAGTACTCAGGATAGGCTGTTGGGTCGGTGGAGAGATCTCGGAATTGCAAGACCCGTCTAATTGTGTCTTCAGAAAAGGCGATGTCATGACCCACCACGGTAGCCCTTATAATATTGGGGGTTACCGTGCAATCATGCTCCGCGGTCTCCCAGAACAGCTTGAGATATGGTCTTGAAACAATCGGGTCTGCTGAAATAGCATAGCTGATTCTTGAACGGTTCAAGAAATCAACTATCTCTCGGTACTGCAGTGCAGCACCCTTCCACTCTGGTTCTGTATGTGCCAGGAGATTGAACTCATTTGTAAACACACGAGCCATACCTGCAAAAACACACAGAAAACACAATAAGAACAACAAGTTTCATTGGAATTGAAAACACATGACTCAGTATAGCAGTTAGTCATTGAACTGAAATTTCAGACTTAGAAATTTTTTATAAGTGTTGGACCTGCGTACTTAACAAGTACGCAGGAATTTGTTCTTGCGTACTTAACAAGTACGCATGAATTACTTCTTGCGTACTTGTTAAGTGCGCAAGAGACGCACTTGTTCAAATTTTTAGAAATCCGATTTCTCAACTGATGAAGAACATTAATGTGGATTAGGTCACCACAAGGTCGAAATCAGTGATCAAGACCCATGGAACCAAAATCAACACCAAATAGCCGCTACATTAGTCACATTTTGACCTAAATTCGATCCGATGTCAATCAGAGAGTCAAGGTCAAAATCAAGAGTCTATAAGGACGATTAAGGACTGATTAAGGTTCGATTGTTGATTCTAAGCAAGTTTTAACTATAATGGGTTACCAAAACAACCAAAAGTTTATCTAGAATCCAGATTCAAACCCTAAAAAAATTTCAAATTCTTGAATCGGTCCGAAAGACGAGATTTAATGGATGAAATGTCCTGCGATTCTCACCAAGTGATGTTAATACGTTGATGATGATACTAGAATCGGGACGAAAAATCGATTAAGAACACACGAATTTTTGAGTAAAATTTGTAGAGGGAAATGAACAGGCGCAACTGTTTGAATGAGATAAAAAAAATCGGCTAAGGCCTGTTTTTATACCCAACACAAAAAGGTCTTGCGTACTTACTAAGTGTGCGGGACTTAACTCCTGCGTACTTACTAAGTACGCATGAATTAAGTCTTGCGTACTTATTAAGTACGCAGGGTTTACCTCATGCGCACTTATCAAGTACGCAGAGACCCTTATGTGCGAAAAATTTCAACTCAAATTATGAAGATTTCAAGTCAAATAACGAATAAGATAAACAACATTCAATCAAGAGGATTCAAAATCAATTCAGGAAGGTTAAACACAAATATTTTTGGCTTTTCTGATTTAAGACTGAACTATACACAAACTTAAAATCTTTTTGATCTTTTCTAGATAGAAATATACATGTATTCACACAAACTATTTTTTTGATCAAAGACACGAGCAGAGTATCATATCAGGCTAAATTATAGCAAAAACGATACAATATAAACATTAAAGAATATGGGATCATGTCATGTATTATTATTTATTCATACGTAATAAGCACATAAACAAGTAATTCAAATTGACAATATTATAAGATTTGAAACTATAAGCATCTTTGTATCACGTTCTTGTGTGTTAAGGTATTAATTATAAGATATACAACGTGTACCCCACTGATATGCTACAGTAATGTAAATTGCACTATCTCAAGGCATCTAAGATTTTCCCAATTATTTTCTAAATTTCCAGAATGAAGCTACATCAATTAGCACAGAAAAATCAAGCAGAATCCATAAGGATTATCAGGAATCATAAGATTCAGAATCGATTGATTCATTTGTCTTGGTTTCATTTGATTTCTTCATTGAATATCGGTATGATGACTCAGGATAATGAATATGGTGTTTGAGTTTTAAGGTAAGGGAATCCAACTTTTATCTGGATTTGATTTCAATGAATCAGTAGTGATTCAAGGGTGAATACATGCTCCACGGTTAATGTAAAGACATGTCTTGATTCAATCTCTCCTTGCATACTTGTGAGTATGGGCAGTGAGATGAACCGCATTAATTGTGCTAAAGACATAACCCGAAACTGATCTCAGTAGAAAATTATTGCCAAAATCTAACATCCTTTATCTGATAATGATCTTTTCTATTCTTTTACACACACACACACTAGCAAACATGGGTTCAAATCACAGTTGTAATTTAGATTTAGTTTTCACACTACTAGTGATTCAAAGACGCATACAGCCTACTGACAATTCAAATTACTTGTAAATAAACAGATTAAAAACATAATAATTTAAACAATTAAGTAAGCATGACGCAATCATTTCCCATATGAGCAGTCTATGACGTTTAGATCATTTCTGATGTACTATCATTTCATCTTTTCTCAAGTTAACTTTGAAATGTTCTCCATTTTCTATTTTGTTTTTTTTTATTTTGTAAAATATTTTGAAAATTAAAAGAGCTATACTAAAGATTTAAAAAGAAATAAAGTTTAACTTCCACGAATTGAATTGATTTGAGAAAAATAAATTTTCACTCAGGATTGAACATTCCTATCAAATTGACAAGATGCTCAAAACGGGATCGATCAAATGCCTTAGTGAAAAGGTCAGAAATATTGTCATCCGTGTGAACCTTTACAAGTTCAATTAAATGCTTTTCAGCACAATCACGGATGAAATGATGGCGAATTTCAATATGTTCAGTTTTGGAATGTTTCACCGGGTTGTTTGTGATGGACATGGTGGCATTGTTGTCAATGAACAGTGGAGTTCCAGTGAAGTTTAAGACGTAGTCTCTCAATTGTTGCTGAATCCATAATATCTGAGAACAACCGCTAGCTGCAGCAATGTATTCTGCTTCACAAGTTGAGACAGAAACCGTTGACTACTTCTTACACTGCCAGAAACCAGTCTGTCTCCCAAGAATTGACATCCACCAGAAGTTGACTTTCTATCAAGGTTACAACCGCCATAGTCTGAATCAGTGTAGGATTTGAAGTCAAAATATTGTTTAGAGTACCAAATACCCAATCGGGGTTTCCCTTTCAAGTATCTGAAATTCTCTTCACAGCTATCATGTGGGACTCCTTCGGTTGTGACTGAAACCTTGAGCACAAGCACACAGCAAACATTATATCGGGTCTTGAAGTTGTGAGATACATAAGTGATCCGATCATCCCATGGTACAATATGCAATCCACATCCTTTCCATCTTTGTCAGGATGCAGACCATGATTGACTGGGATAGGTGTGTCATAAGTACTGCTATCATTCATCTTGTATTTCGACAAGATGTCCTGCACATACTTTGTTTGATGTAGATAAATGCCATCCTCTCTTTGACTGACTTGCAGACCCAGGAAGAACGACAATTCACCCATGTTACTCATTTCAAACTTGGACTTCATCACCTGTTCGAATTCCCTACACATCCTTTCATTTGTAGATCCAAAAATAATGTCGTCGACGTAAACTTGTACAGGAAGAATGTCACCTCCTGCTTTCCGTATGAAGAGGGTCGAGTCAATCTGTCCACGATTGAAACCATTAGACAGAAGATGCTTAGATAATGTCTCATACCATGCCCGCGGTGCTTGATGAAGACCATAAAGTGCTTTGTCGAGCTTATATACTTTATTGATGTTATGCGGATCTTCAAAGCCGGGAGGTTGAGTGACAAAGACCTCTTCATGAACTTTTCCATGTAGGAAAGCACTCTTCACATCAAGTTGATAGACCTTGAAGCCAACATATGAGGCATAAGCAAGAAACAATCGAATGGCTTCAAGTCTAGCAACTGGGGCATATACTTCCGTGTAATCCAAGCCCTCTTGCTGATAAAAACCCTGAACAACCAATCTTGCTTTGTTCTTCACCACAACATGATGATCATCCATCTTGCATTTGAACACCCATCTGGTGCCAATTGGTTGTACACCCCTTGGCAAGTCAACCAAATCCAACACATGCAACTTTTGGAATTGAGACAATTCATCTTGCATCGCCTCAATCCAGCAGTTGTCAGCGAGAGCCTCCTTCACATTCTTCGGCTCTAACTGGGACGCGAAATCAGCATGCAGACATGTTTCCATGACACCAGTGTCAAGTATCTCCGAGTACAGACTAGTGTTCTCAGTAATGGTTCGATTACGAGTTTGAACACCGGCATGAGGATCACCAATAATGTTGTCAATTGGATGATTCTTATGCACTCTCGCCTCTGGTACATTCGGTTCCTAAATTTCTGAATCGAGGTTTGTGCTTAACTCCCCCATATCCTGTGTTCTAGAAGAAGAAGATTCAATGTTAATTGGATCAACTGGAGCTTCATTTCCTACACTAGAGTTAGGATTAGCTTGAGCGTCATTTCCTTCAACATGAACATCTTCAATGTTATCACCATTAAAAGTTCCAGATGCAGATGCAGCATTGGAATCAGGAGTTACAATCGGTACAGTAGCACGAGTTGAGAAATGGAGTCATCACCGCCACCAAATAATTCATATACATTTAGGGCATCAACTGCAGACAAATCAGAAAGATTGAATGACTTGAATAGCGCATCATAATCAAAACCCTAAACTGGACCAGTTGGTTCTGGTGGAATGTTGTGTTTACTACAATCCACTTCAAACCACTCCTCGACAATATGAGTTCCTATGTTGTACACTCTCTTGCAAGGCGAGTTGGCAACGTATCCAAAGAAGATGCCTTCCACCGATTTTGCATGAAACTTAGACTTGCGGTCTTTGTACTGTAGCAACAAGGAACAGGGACTACCAAAAGGAACTAGGTAATCAAGATTGGGAGTTCGATTGTTGGTAAACTCGTAACAAGTCTTGTTGTGCCTCTTCACAACCAGAACTCTGTTCAAGACGTGACAAGGTGTATTAACTTCTTCTGCCCCGGGAAGCTTTGCATCTGACAGCATTGTCCTTGCTGTCTCGATCAATGTTCTATTCTTCCGTTCTGCGACTCCATTCTGCTGAGGTGTGTACGGGGCATAAATTTGTGACGGATACCCTTCTTGAGACAGAAAAGTTCCATCAAATTATTCTTGAACTCAGTTCCGTTGTCACTCCTTATTCTTCTAACCTTCAGCTTGCACAGGGATTCCAAGCTCAGGATCAGGTATTGAAGAATGTCTGCAGTTTCGTCCTTCGTACCTAAAAAATGCACCCAAGAAAAACGTTAGAAATCATCAGTTACAACCAGACATAATGACTTACCTCCAATACTCCTGATACTTATGGGGCCAAACAGATCCATATGTAATAGCTCCAAAGGGGTATCGATGGAGTTTTGAAGCTTGGGCTTGTGAGACTTCCGTTGTTGTTTGCCCTTTTTACAAGGCATACAGTCATCTGCAACGGTAAATCTCAGCTTAGGAACACCGGTTACCAAACCGTTTCGAACCAAATGATTCATTTTACAATAAGAAATATGTCCGAGTTTCCTATGCCACAAGATATAGTCAAGTTCTGTCGCTTTAGTAAGCAAACAAGTAGCAACTGATGAGGTGGTTGTTGCCACGCTCATATCGATCTGATAGGTGTCGTTTGTCCTTGGCGCTCTCATCAGAATCCAATCATCGGGAACCTCAAAACCAGGTTTGAGTATCAAGCATTCATTCTTGTCAAACATCACCGAGTAATCCTTGTCGCATATTTGGGAGACACTCAACAGGTTATGCTTCAGCTTCTTGCAAAAGTTGACATTATCAAAACTGACAAGTGATACTACCGCCTTTCTCTCTAGCAAAGGCCACATAGCCGCCTTTGAATGGTTTCACGTCTTGAAGAAAGGCCATGTTTCCTGTCATGTGCCGGGAGCATCCACTATCTACATACCAACGGTTAGAGATAGTACCCTTCGGATAAGAATTAGTTTGATTTGGAGACCCAAGCCATAGTGGTCTTGGGTCGTCCGTCTTTTTCAAAATAAACAACCTCTTTTAACTCACAGTCGTGACTGTTCAAAATGGATGAATCTTTAAAAGAATTAGGACTAGGAGATTGAGAATTTTTAGATTTGTTAGTCAAGGACCTCTTCTGTTTCTTAACTGGAATAGTAGACTTAGGTTCAACAACATCCAGTGAACTAATGGAATCTTCACCTGATTAAACTCCAGTCAGCTGTTCTAGCTTTCTCAACCTCTTATTCCTTCTCCTCCTCTGTGGCTTAGAGAGTTTCACCATAGATTTCTCACCAGTAGGTGAACTACCAGAGGTAGATACACAAGGTTTAGCAGGTTGCTTTCCTTTTCTTGAAACAGATGGTTTAGCCTCAGAGACTATCCTTGGCTTTACCATTGGTTTTATTGGTGGTTTCACCACATTTTCTTTTGGACTTTTGGGATGGTTCACTGGCGGTGACCTAGGGATGACAGCCGGTTGTGAAACAATAGGCCATTTCCCTTGGTTCTTGGAAGGGCAGTTCACGAAAATGTGACCAACCGTACCACAGTGAAAGCAAGTCCTCTTGTCTGTGTAAGTCCTCCTATAAGTCTCATTAGATCTGGCATTAGATGATTCAGCATGATGAGCAGGAGGAGTTGGTTTGTGAACAGGAGTTTAACCCGATATAGATTGGTTTTTGGGAGTATAGTATTTTTGCAAATTTTCTTTATAACCAAGCCCATAGTGAGCTAAAAAAGCTTCTTTCTTAAGTTGATTAAGATTTTTATACCCCCCCATAAAGCATTACCTTTAATTTATCATTTGATTCAATGATATCGGGTTCAGTTAATATACAATTGTCACTATTAGTGATAATGTTCTTCTTAACCTTTTGTTCACATAACAACTCCTCAGATACTACTCCTTCTGGGCAGGTGTTAACCGACCCATCATCAGAAGCAGTAAAGAACTCCTCATCAGATGCAGAGTTGGCCTTACTTGAGGAATCATCCTTGTTAGAGGAATCATCCTTACCTGAGGACTCATCAAGGCAAGTTAGATCAATGTCTACTAAGTCGTTGACAAATTTCCCGCTAACTGGTGGAGGAATGGCATTAGTACCCAACCCTAAGCCATTCATTTGTCTCACTACAGATTCGTAGTGTTCCACCACAAAACGTGAATTTTTCAACTTCTCATTAGTACATTTCAACTGCAAGATCTCATTTTGCAGCTTGTTGATCTCATTGTTCCTTTTCTCTAACCCCCTGTATGCAATATCCAAGTGAAGCTGTTGATCGCTCATTTTAAGTGAATAATCACGTTTTTCTTTCTTCAACGTTTCAATTGAATCTTAAAATTGTTTTTCGTTTTCTTTGTAGCTTAAAGCTGTAATACGAAGGGGTTCGACCTTTTCTTGAAGCTTAGAGTTTTCAATTTTTAAACCTAGACATTTGGAACAAGAAATGACAGAAAAAGGTTTGGAATCTACCTCATTTGATGAACTTTTTGCCTCTCCAATAGCCATGAGGGTAACGGTAGTAGTAGACTCTTCTAGGTAAGCCACAGAAGCTTCATTTTCCTCAACTTCCTTTTTCTCAGCTTCCATCATCTCCATGATCTCAGTCATGAGACCAACTTGAGTTTGTGCAATGATGGCATCCTCCAGATGAACACCCCAATCAAAGCTTTCGTCCTGTTGAGCTACCAGTGCATTGGACGTTCCACTTTGCCTTTGATTAGGATTGTTTGAGTTGTTGTAGCCATGGTTGTTTCCTTGGCTAGGTCTGGTGAAACCCGAAGCCGGTGCTCTGTCTTTTTGACATTCACGAGTAAAGTGTCCATAGTTCAGACACTTGTAGCACATGGCCTTGGATTTATCAAAACCAACCTTGGCATTAGAATGGCCACCAATGAACTTTCGGCTAGTTATGTTCAGGAAACATTTGGCTCTCCTCAATATCATGGCCATATTCCACTGAATATCCATGTCCTCCGTATCATCCGGATCCACCTGATTGAAGTCTTCTTCTATTGTTTCAGGATCCATTAGCTTGCTTCCAATGAAGTTCTCATAGGCAAGCATGCAAGAAGAGAATAAAGCCACATGATCTTCAGCTATCTTGGCTATTGCTGATTAGTTAGCTGAAGATGTAGCGGGAGGATTTCTTGAGGGATGTTTTTGATGAGATCTAGAACCTGATCCGGATGCTGCATAGCATGCATGACCACCACAAGTCTTCACAGTTTCCTCCTCGTGAGAGTTTCCAGAGAAAAGGGCAATTCCAGAGCCCGATGACTTGGTTGTAGAAGACGTCCCATGATACATAGAAGGGTCTTGTATCTGAGGTCTTCCTAAATCTCTCCTTTCTTTTTAGATTCATGTCATGAGCTTGAACCTTTCCAATTGCCTCATCAATTGTCATCTCATAGAATTTAGGATTCTCTCTCATCAGGGTTGTATACATCTCAAACTTGGGAGGCAAAGCATCCAGAAACTTTTCAACTAATTCTTCATCAGGATACTTCAGCTCAAAAGCTTTCAACTCAATCTGCAGATGATAGAATCTAGAGATGAGTTCATCTATGGATTCGTTCTCCAGAAATCTGAAGCACTCATACTGCTTCCTGAGAAAATCCCTTTTACTTTTCTTGATGTCACTATTGTCTTCGAATCTTTTCTATAACGCCTTCCAAAGATCCTTGGAGTTATCACATCCTCTGAAACTGTGGAATAACTCCCTAGTCAAGGCCATAGTGATAGAACCGTGAGCCTTCTTCTCTCGATCAAAAACTTTCTTTTCTTCTTCATCGAGTTTAGAGATAGGCTTGGGCATTACTTCATCAAGGTAACGGTGTGTGGGATGCTTATATCCCTCTAGAATTGGTATCCATAATGAAGAATTGGTATAAGAATTGTAATGCTCAAAGCGTGCTTTCCACTTAGAATAATCATTTACATTTAGCAACTTTGGCGGTTTCTGAGGGGTTCCAATCTCGTTGTCATAGTTCAGAAGATTACCGAGATTATGAAGATTTGACATGGTGAACACTTAGTCAAATTTCAGAAAAGTCAGAGACACTTGCGCACTTGATATTGGCCTTGCGCACTTAGAGAAATGGTCTTGCATAGTTAGGATTTGCTCTTGCGTACTTAGTAAGTATGCAGGAGTAAATGATAAGTACGCACAATATAACTTAAGTATGCACAAGATTGGTCTTGCGTACTTGATAAGTACGCAGCAAGAATGGACTTTTTGCCAGATATGGTAAGTACGCAGAACAACTTTTCACCAACACTCACCAACTATTCCAGTCACTGGAATTTTGCCGAAGATGGCAAAAATCGGACAGATGAACAAACAAAATGAGCCAAAGGGTCAGAAACTTGTTTCTAATCAACCTTTGTTGCTCAAAACACTCAAATACACAACAAAAATCGGTTTTTGAGTGATTTTTGCTTCTAAAATAGTGCTCAAGAGCTACCCCTATTTTATCACAAAAATCAACAAAAATACACACTTTTGCTTGTAAAATCTCTGTAGAACACTCTCCAAACACACTCACAACACTCGAAATCAAGAGCAATGCTCGGATACAACTTGTAGGTCCCTCGGGTGTGGCGGATCGTCACATGCAAGTGTTGTAACATCCCAAAAATAAAACGACAGTTATAATAACGGAATAAATGAACGAGGCATCACGGGTCAGGTCGGATGGGTCAGCGGGCTATAAATAGCCTATGCCACCCCTTTTCTCTCATTTGCAACTTTTTAGAGAGAGAAACCGTAGAGAGAGAAAGTTGGCGGATCGACTCGAGACTTCAGCAAAGTGTTATTCCATAACTCGTGAGAAGAACCTCTGGATCAGAAACTCGATTCACGTAACAATTCGACCTAAATCTGAGTTTTTAGTTCGTTTTTGGGTTTTTTGGGTTTTGGGTGAAAAGGTAAGGTTTAAACGGATGAAACTGAAAGATTCATGGATTTGAGTTCCTTAATGGAAAACGAACGTTTTAAATGCAACAGGTTCGGGATCTTGTATGATCAGACCCGAATGCGAAAGTTAAGGTTTTTCGCAAAGAACAGGTCGTGCGCACTTGCTAAGTGCGCACGGAGCAGGTCCTGCGCACTTACTAAGTGCGCAGGAGGAGGGACCTGCGCACTTGCTAAGTGCACAGGAGGAGGGACCTGCGCTGCGCACTTGCTAAGTGCGCAGGCAGCAGGGTCTGCGCACTTGCTAAGTGCGCAGACATCAGAACTGATTAAGTGAAGTCAGTATGTTAGAATGGTTAAACCGTTAGAGTCGGGATTGGTCTGATGTGTATTTAACTAATCAATTCAGATCGGAAGTGACGTTGTTGGACCTTCGTTTAGGACAACCCATATTAGCGTATCAGGTGAGTTCTAGAGCCCTCTTTTAAATGTTTTGTTAAATGTTTTGGGTGTATACTTACGAAACGATGTTTTAACGAAATGATGTTTTAACGAAATGATGTTTTAACGAAACGATGTTTTAACGAAATGATGTTTACGAAAGGAAAGGTTATGAAGTGTTTTTGCCAAAAAGGCTTACGAATGTTTATGAACAGTCTAAATGAGGAAAGGTTTAATGAAAAGGGAAAGAGGTAAAGCTTTAGAGAAGTCATTACAAATCTAATCTGTCGAATGAATGGAATTGACGAACGAAGTCTGGGAATGTGATTCCCAGCCTTGTGGTAGATTATGGACAGCGAGCCATAGTTACCATAAGAACAACAGGGCAGTGTCTTGGTGGCCTGTCTATGGTTTTGATGTTGTACAACTGGTAAGGGAGTAACGACGGTTACTCGGGTGATGACGATCATCCTAAGTGAATGGTAATGGGAAATCAATGACGGCGATACGTAACGGTTGATTTCCAAAGGAAAGATGCGTGTTGGGCAATGACGGCGATACGTAACGGTTGACCCCACGTATTGAATGGTAATGGGAAATCAATGACGGCGATACGTAACGGTTGATTTCCAAAGGAAAGATGCGTGTTGGGCAATGACGGCGATACGTAACGGTTAACCCCACGTATTGAATGATTGTGGCAATGACGGCGATACGTAGCGGTTGCCCACAACATCAAGGGTCCCTTCGGGAACACAAAGACGCGTAACGATACACAGATTTAGATAATAATTGTAAGGCCCCAAACCCGGGAGGCCTCACTTGTTGGAATTACTCATTCACAAACAGTTCTTAAACATGAATATCAAATAACGCAGCGGAAAATTTCATTTAAACATAACTTAATCGTTGTTCATACATGCGGAAGCGTAAACATTGATTAAAAGATATTTACATCATAACTAAACATAACGGGATGCCAGTCTTCAAAGCAGTCGGGTAACTCTTCATCTCTAGCCAAGCATCACCATCCATCCTCATAACCTACCTTAACCTGAATGTGTACACTTAAAAACGTCAGCTACGCTGGTGAGTTCTAGTTTTCGTTCGATTTAAGAAATGGTTCATCATTCAAACATTCATTAGGGTTTAACATTCGTATAAGAAAACAGGGCCTTTCATTCGTAAACCTTCGCACATTTAAACACATTGAACGGATCAGTTGTTTAAAACATTAACATTCATTTAAGTCATACACTACTATCTAAAATTTGTATCGTTACGCGTCTCTATGTCCCCGTAGGAACCTTTAATGTTGTGGGCAACCGCTACGTATCGCCGTCATTGCCACAACCATTCATTACGTGGGGTCAACCGTTACGTATCGCCGTCATTGCCCAACACGTATCTTTTCTTTGGGAATCAACCGTTACGTATCGCCGTCATTGATTTCCCGTTACCCTTTCCCTTAGGATGATCGTCATCACCCGAGTAACCGTCGTTACTCCCTTACCAGTTGTACAACATCAAAACCATTGGCAGGCCACTAAGACACTACCCCTGTTGTTCTTATGGCAACTATGGCTCGCTGTCCATAATCTACCACAAGGCTGGGAATCTCGTTCCCAGACTTCATTCGTCAATTCCATTCATTCGACAGATTAGATTTGTAATGACTTCTTTAAAACCTTTGCCCCTTTTTGTTTTCTTTTCATAAAACCTTTCCTTCACTTTCAAAACCCTTTACCTTTTCATTAAACCATTTCTTTATAACATTCGTTCGTAAACATTCCGTTCATAAACTTTCTTTCCATAAACCCTTCGTTCCAAATCATTTCCTTTCGTAAACGTAGTTTCATAAACATCATTTTATAAAACAACATTTCATACGTGTACACACCAGCCCGAAAACATTATATAAAAACATTTAAAAGAGGGCTTCTAGAACTCACCTTATAAGCTAGTCTCGGTTGTCCTAAACAAAGGTCCAACAACTTCACTTCCGATCTGAATTGATTAGTTAAATACACATCAGACCAATCCCGACTCTAACGGTTTAACCATTCTAACATACTGACTTCACTTAATCAGTTCTGATGTCTGCGCACTCAGCAAGTGCGCAGACTCTGCTTCCTGCGCACTTAGCAAGTGCGCAGACCATGCTTCCTGTGCACTTAGCAAGTGCGCAGGACCTGCTCCGTGCGCACTTAGCAAGTGCGCACGACCTGTTCTTCGCGAAAACCCTAACTTTCGCATTCGGGTCTGATCATGTCAAGATCCCGAACCTGTTGCATTCAAAACGTTCGTTTTCCATTAAGGAACTCAAATCCGCGATTATCTTTCAGTTCCATCCGTAAAAACGTTGCCTTTTCACCCAAAACCCGAAAAACCCAAAAACGAACTAAAACTCAGATTTAGGTCGGATCGTTACCTGAATCGAGCTTCTGATCCGGAGGTTCTTCTCACGAGTTATGGAGCAACACACTTCTCAAATCTCGGGTCGATCCAACAACTTTCTCTCTCTACAGTTTCTCTCTCTAGAAGTTGCAAATGAGAGAAATGGGTTGTGACCTTGGCTATTTATAGGGGAGGCTCCCCTTCTAGCCCATCCGACCCGACCCGACATGCCTCGTTCGTTTATTCCGTTATTATATCTGTCGTTTTATTTTTGGGATGTTACAAGTCTACCACCCTTACAATAGGTTTCGTCCCCGAAACCTATCAAAAGTCAAATAGATGGGGGTACGACTCCCTCATTTCCTTCTCCATTTCCCAAGTGGCTTCCGATCCCTTTCGGTGTTTCCATTGGACTTTAACCAATTGGATAACTCTATTACGTAAACATTTCTCCTTTCGGTCTAAGATGGCCACGGGTTCTTCGATGTAATTAAGGCTGTTGTCGACCTCGATGTCAGTAAGTGGTACGTGAGCCGATTCATCCGCCAAACACTTTCGCAAGTGTGATACATGGAAAGTAGGATGAATCCCACTTAACTCATCGGGCAACTCCAACCGATAAGCGACTTCACCAACCCGTGCCATTATCCTGAATGGTCCGACAAACCTCGGACTTAACTTTCCTCTCTTCCTGAATCGTATGATTCCCTTCCAGGGCGACACTTTCAACATTACTCTGTCCCCAACATCAAACTCGATAGGCCTTCGTCGTCTATCCGCATAGGACTTCTGACGATCTTGTGCGGCCTTCATTCGCGCTTTGATCTGATCAAACCTTTCCGACGTCTCTCTTACGACTTCGAGACTTCCTAATTCCTTCTGTCCAATCTCACCCCAACAAACCGGGGTCCTACATCTTCTCCCATATAACATTTCGTAAGGCGGCATGCCTATCGTCGTGTGATGACTATTGTTGTAGGAGAATTCAGCTAACGGCAGATGGCTGTCCCAACTGCCACCGAAGTCGATAATACAAGCACGGAGCATATCCTCCAACATCTGAATAGTCCTTTCGGACTGACCATCCGTTTGCGGGTGGTATGCTGTGCTGATATTAAGCCTCGTGCCCATCGCCTTATGAAATCTTTTCCAGAACCTCGATGTGAATCGTGTGTCCCGGTCAGATACGATCGTCAAAGGCATCCCATGCCGTGCTACTACTTCGTTGATAAACACTTCAGCTAACCTTTCCGACGAGAACGTCTCGCGAATAGATAGGAAATGAGCACTCTTCGTTAATCGGTCCACAATTACCCAAATGGTGTCATGACCTTTAGCTGTGCGGGGTAGCTTGGTTATGAAGTCCATGGTAATGTGTTCCCATTTCCATTCTGGTATATCAAGTGGTTGAATCTTTCCATACGGTTTCTGGTGTTCAGCCTTTACTTACGAGCAAGTCAAGCACTTGCTTACATACTTCGTCACATCACATTTCATTCCAGGCCACCAGTAGTCTTTCTTCAGGTCTTGGTACATTTTGTTGGTACCAGGATGGATAGAGTAACGAGACTTATGAGCCTCATCCAAGATTTTGGTTCTAAGCTCGCCACCCATAGGTATCCATACCCGTCCATAACGTGTTCTAACACCAAGGGTGTTATATTCCAACTTGTCCTGTTGGCCCACCATCCTTTCTCCCTTTATATTTTCTTCCTTCAAAGCTTCATCTTGAGCTCTTTCGATTTCTCTCATCACATCCGATGTTACCACCAACTGGCAAGCTTTCACTCTAATAGGAGTAGGCACATCCTTTCGGCTTAGAGCGTCAGCCACCACGTTTGCCTTTCCAGGGTGGTACATTATTTCACAGTCATAGTCCTTCAGGAGTTCCAACCATCTCCTCTGCCTCATGTTAAGCTCCTTTTGTTCGAAGAAATACTTCAAACTTTTGTGGTCGGAGTAAATAGTAAACTTTACCCCGTACAGGTAGTGCCTCCAGATTTTCAATGCAAATACGACAGCAGCAAGTTCCAAATCGTGAGTCGGATAGTTGACTTCGTGAACTTTCAACTGCCGCGACGCATATGCAATCACTCTACCGCGTTGCATCAATACACACCCTAACCCCTGACCCGACGCGTCAGAGTATACCACCAGGTCTTCACTGCCCTCGGGAAGGGCCAAGACTGGAGCTTGTGTTAGCTTCTCTTTCAATTCCTTAAACGCCTCATCCTGGGTCGAACCCCATTCGTACTTTACTTCTTTCCGAGTCAACTTTGTCAATGGCGAAGCAATTTTCGAGAAATCCTGGATGAATCTCCGATAGTAGCCTGCCAATCCTAAGAAACTGCGGATTTCAGTTGGCGTCTTAGGAATGTCCCATTCACTTACCGTTACTATCTTTGCTGGGTCAACCATAATGCCGTTCGGGCCAATGACGTGACCTAGGAATTGGACTTCCCTAAGCCAGAACGCGCATTTGGAGAACTTAGCATACAACTTCTCCTTGTTTAGAGCTTCCAACGTTTCCTTCAAATGACACGCGTGATCACCCTCATTCTTGGAGTAGATAAGGATATCATCGATGAACACGATTACCGATCGATCCAGCATCGGTCGACACACCCTATTCATTAAATCCATGAACGCTGCGGGGGCGTTCGTCAATCCGAAAGACATTACGCGGAACTCGAAATGTCCATAACGCGTGCGAAATGCAGTTTTCGGTATGTCTTCTTCCCTCACCTTCAACTGATGGTACCCGGACCGAAGGTCGATTTTCGAGAACCAACTTGCGCCTTGCAACTGGTCGAACAGGTCATCGATCCTTGGTAAAGGGTACTTGTTCTTCACCGTTCGTTTATTCAACTCGCGATAATCGATACACATTCTCATCGAACCATCTTTCTTCTTTACAAACAACACCGGAGCACCCCACGGCGAGATGCTCGGTTGGATAAATCCTTTCTCAAGTAACTCGTCTAGTTGGACCATAAGTTCCTTCATTTCCACTGGTGCTAGTCGATATGGAGCCTTAGCCACGGGCTGGGCATCTGGTACTAAGTCAATTCGGAACTCAATTTCTCTATCGCGTGGTATCCCATGCAAATCCTCTGGAAACACCTCCGGGTACTCGCGTACCACGGGTACATCGTCTAGTTCCTTCACTTCCTTACACTTGTCAATTACATATACCAGATAAGCCTCGCATCCGTGCCTCAAGTAATTCGTTGCCTTAATCATTGAGATGACGTTTGGCATCGGGGCGTCACGATCTCCAAAGACTTCGACTTTGCTACCATCCGGAGCCTTGAGTCGGATTATCTTTCGTTTACATATTATTTGCGCTTCATTGGCAGTTAGCCAATCCATACCCAACACCACATCGAACCCTCCCAAAACCATAACGAACAATCTGACGGGGAATCTATGACCTTCTATCTTTATCGTGGAGTTGTCAACTACATCGGTTACTCTTGCAGTTCTACCCTCAGCGGTTTCTACGCTAAAGGCCCTTTCTAGTTTACTAACAGTGTACTTCACTCGCTTACAAAAACTCGCAGATATAAAACTCTTACTGGCACCCGAATCAAATAACACAGAAACCAAAGTGTTGTTAAGGATGAATGTACCTGACGCCACATCGGGATCCGCCCTGGCTTGTTCCTGCGTCAGTGCGTACGCACGAGTCTTTGCACGAGACCCCTCTACCTTCTTTTCTGTGCCTTTTCCCTTCCCGGTTTCCCCCATCCTGGGCTTCGGGCAGTCCCTACTCATATGACCATTTTCCCCACAATTGTAGCATCTGTAACCTTGCGGGCATTCTCGGGAGTAGTGCCCGGTCTTGCCACACTTAAAGCACAAGTTAGATCCCAGTCTGCATTCACCTACATGCTCCCTTCCACACTTCTTACAAACAGTCGGCTCACCCACTCGAGCCCTCTTATCACGAGCCCCAAACATCTTTCCCCCAGTTCGCTTGTTTGAGAAGCTCGGTCTCTTCTGTTGCTCTTCAACGGCAACAACATTCAGTGCCAGATCGTCAAATACCACGCCGCTTAGCTCTACTGCCGAATCATAGGTAGTAGGGGCGTTTGCCTTAACATAGGTGCGGACCTGGTCCGGCAACCCTTGAACATAGCAGGCAATCTTTCTCTCTTCAGTAGTGACAAGGTGTGGCACCAGACGTGCCAGTTCATTAAATCGGGTTGTGTATTGCCGGTGCGTCATGTTCCCGGCCTTCAAACCCAGAAATTCCCTCTCTACCTTTTCAATCTCGTTCCTTGGGCAGAAGTTCTTGATTACCAAAGTTTTCAAGTCAGCCCACATCATCGCATCCACAATCTCGCTCCCTTTAGCCTGACGTACACCTTCCCACCAGTGGGATGCTTCCTCCCTCAAGGAGTTAGCAGCAAACTTCACTACTTGATTAGCTCGACACTCGCTCAAACGGATGGCGGCTTCCATACGTAGTACCCAATCAAAAGTAGCCACCGCGTCCTTCTTCCCAGTCAGGACCGGCGGGTCACATACCTTAAAGGACTTATAATCACATCCGCGAGCAGGCGGTGCATTGTCGGTCTCATTGTTCTGAGCACCAACTGCCGCGCTAGACCCACCCACCGCATTGACCTGCTTCAATGCTTCTGCCAACAGACCTGGCAGGGAAGTCTTCATCAACTCTGTAAATTCTCGAGCTATGGCTGCCCTCACTTCTGGTTCAAAAGTGAAAGGTTGTTCTTCAACCTGTGTCTGCTCAGCTTCATGCACACTAACCGCCGGTTCAGTGTGAACACTTCCTTCTTCACTATACTCTTGGCGCGCAGGGATCCTGCCACGCCCACCATTTCGACCGCCGGTACGACCACCGGTACGGCCACCACGCCTTCCGTTTCCTCTCCTTGCCATTACGTTCTATAAGACAAGAAATCCAATGTCATCACGCTAGTTAACAAATAGAATTCGATAAGCACTGTAAGATGTTAATATACACTGGCCATATGTAATTAACCATTACACTACCTTTCGATTTCTATTTGACCACCTTTGTGATTTCATCAGAACACAAGTCCTTACTTAACCCTTTCTAAGGCATACTATATACGTAAATACATATACTACCTTCATACCTGATGCTTTGGCTCGAGTTACCCGTACTGGCATCCGCTTTCTCTGGGAGTGTCCGAATCTCTCAAACTATTGCTCTGATACCAACTTGTAAGGCACCAAACCCGGGAGGCCTCACTTGTTGGAATTACTCATTCACAAACAGTTCTTAAACATGAATATCAAATAACGCAGCGAAAAATTTCATTTAAACATAACTTAATCGTTGTTCATACATGCGGAAGCGTAAACATTGATTAAAACATATTTACATCATAACTAAACATAACGGGATGCCAGTCTTCAAAGCAGTCGGGTAACTCTTCATCTCTAGCCAAGCATCACCATCCATCCTCATAACCTGCCTTAACCTGAATGTGTACACTTAAAAACGTCAGCTACGCTGGTGAGTTCTAGTTTTCGTTCGATTTAAGAAATGGTTCATCATTCAAACATTCATTAGGGTTTAACATTCGTATAAGAAAACAGGGCCTTTCATTCGTAAACCTTCGCACATTTAAACACATTGAACGGATCAGTTGTTTAAAACATTAACATTCATTTAAGTCATACATTACTATCTAAAATCTGTATCGTTACGCGTCTCTATGTCCCCGTAGGAACCTTTAATGTTGTGGGCAACCACTACGTATCGCCGTCATTGCCACAACCATTCATTACGTGGGGTCAACCGTTACGTATCGCCGTCATTGCCCAACACGCATCTTTCCTTTAGGAATCAACCGTTACGTATCGCCGTCATTGATTTCCCGCTACCCTTTCCCTTAGGATGATCGTCATCACCCGAGTAACCGTCGTTACTCCCTTACCAGTTGTACAACATCAAAACCATTGGCAGGCCACTAAGACACTACCCCTGTTGTTCTTATGGCAACTATGGCTCCCTGTCCATAATCTACCACAAGGCTGGGAATCTCGTTCCGAGACTTCATTCGTCAATTCCATTCATTCGACAGATTAGATTTGTAATGACTTCTTTAAAACCTTTGCCCCTTTTTGTTTTCTTTTCATAAAACCTTTCCTTCACTTTCAAAACCCTTTACCTTTTCATTAAACCATTTCTTTATAACATTCGTTCGAAAACATTCCGTTCATAAACTTTCTTTCCATAAACCCTTCGTTCCAAATCATTTCCTTTCGTAAACGTAGTTTCATAAACATCATTTTATAAAACAACATTTCATACGTGTACACACCAGCCCGAAAACATTATATAAAAACATTTAAAAGAGGGCTTCTAGAACTCACCTTATAAGCTAGTCTCGGTTGTCCTAAACAAAGGTCCAACAACTTCACTTCCGATCTGAATTGATTAATTAAATACACATCAGACCAATCCCGACTCTAACGGTTTAAACATTCTAACATACTGACTTCACTTAATCAGTTCTGATGTCTGCGCACTTAGCAAGTGCGCAGACTCTACTTCCTGCGCACTTAGCAAGTGCGCAGACCATGCTTCCTGCACACTTAGCAAGTGCGCAGGTCCTTCCTCCTGCGCACTTAGCAAGTGCGCAGGTTCCTCTTCCTGCGCACTTAGCAAGTGCGCAGGACCTGCTCCGTGCGCACTTAGCAAGTGCGCACGACCTGTTCTTCGCGAAAACCCTAACTTTCGCATTCGAGTCTGATCATGTCAAGATCCCGAACCTGTTGCATTCAAAACGTTCGTTTTCCATTAAGGAACTCAAATCCGCGATTATCTTTCAGTTCCATCCGTAAAAACGTTGCCTTTTCACCCAAAACCCGAAAAACCCAAAAACGAACTAAAACTCAGATTTAGGTCGGATCGTTACCTGAATCGAGCTTCTGATCCGGAGGTTCTTCTCACGAGTTATGGAGCAACACACTTCTCAAATATCGGGTCGATCCGACAACTTTCTCTCTCTACTGTTTCTCTCTCTAGAAGTTGCAAATGAGAGAAATGGGTTGTGACCTTGGCTATTTATAGGGGAGGCTCCCCTTCTAGCCCATCCGACCCGACCCGACATGCCTCGTTCTTTTATTCCGTTATTATATCTGTCGTTTTATTTTTGGGATGTTACAATAATGTATGACTTAAATGAATGTTAAAAGTTTTAATGAACGATCCGTTTAAACGGTGTTTATGATTTATGATGTTGATGATGATATGGGTACGAGACCTTTTTAAAGATGTTAGATTATTACATGCTTTTGTGAAAGGTTTTACTAAATGAATGAATGATATGTTTTTGGCAAATGTTGATGTTAAAGTTTTTATGAAATGCTAGAACTCACCAGCGTAGCTGAATTTTTAGTGTGCACATTCAGGTTAAGGCGGGTATGGACGATGGACGGTGATGCTTGGCAAGCGAGAAGAGTTACCCGGTCGATCATGAAGACTGGCATCCCGTTATGAGTTGTTTATGTTAAGTTTATGTATTTGACAATGTACGCTTCCGCATGTATGAACAAGTTTTTAGTTATGTTGAATGAATGATTCCGCTGCGTTATTTGATAATCAAGTTTAAGAACTGTTTGTGAATGAGTAAATCCAACGAGTGAGGCCTCCTGGGTTTGGGGCCTTACAAGTTGGTATCAGAGCAATAGTTTGAGAGATTCGGACACTCCCAGTGTCTGAACTTAAACTTTGAATGGGACCGAAAGCGGATGCCAGTACGGGTAACTCGAGCCAAAGCATCAGGTATGAAAAGTAGAGTATGTGTATGTAGTATGCCTTAGAAAGGGGTAGGTAAGGACTTGTGTTCTGATGGAATCACAAAGGTGGTCAAATAGAAATCGATGGGTAATGTAATGGTTAATTGCAGATGGCCAGTGTATATTAACATCTTACAGTACTTATTGAATTTTATTTGTTAACTAGCGTGATGACATTGGATTTCTTGTCTTATAGAACGAAATGGCGAGGAGAGGGAACGGAAGGCGTGTTGGCCGTACCGGTGGTCGTACCGGCGGTCGAAATGGTGGGCGTGGCAGGATTCCTGCGCGCCAAGAGCACAGCGAAGAAGGAAGTGCTCACACTGAACCGACGGTTAGTGTGCATGGAACCGAACAGACACAAGTTGCAGAACAACCTTTCACTTTTGAACCAGAAGTGAGAGCAGCCATAGCTCGAGAGTTCTCCGAGTTGATGAAGAATTCTCTGCCAAGTCTGTTGGCAGAAGCATTGAAGCAGGTCAATTGGGAGGGTGGGTCTAACCCGACGGTTGATACCCCGAACACTGAGGCAATCAACGCACCGCCTGCTCGCAGATGCGACTATAAGTCCTTCAAGGCGTGTGACCCGCCAGTCCTGACTGGAAAAAAAGACGCGGTAGCTACGTTTGACTGGATAATCCGTATGGAGGCTGCCATCCGTCTCAGCGAATTTTGAGCGGATCAAGTTGTGAAATTTGCTGCTAACTCCTTGAGGGAGGAAGCATCTCATTGGTGGGAAGGTGTACGTCAGGCAAAAGGGAGGGAGATTGTGGATGCGATGATGTGGGCTGACTTGAAAACTTTGGTGATCAAGAATTTCTGCCCAAGGAACGAGATTGAGAAGGTAGAGAGGGAATTTCTGTGTTTGAAGGCCGGGAGCATGACGCACCGGCAGTACACAACCCGATTCAATGAACTGGCACGTCTGATGCCACATCTTGTTACGACGGAGGAAAGAAATATTGCCTGCTATATTCAAGGGTTGCCGGACCAGGTCCGCAACTATGTTAAGGCAAACGCCCCTACTACCTATGATTCGGCAGTAGAGTTAAGTGGCGTGGTATTTGATGATCTGGCACTGAATGTTGTTGCCGTTGAAGAGCAAAAGAAGAGACCGAGCTTCTCAAACAAGCGAACTGGGGGAAGGATGTTTGGGGCTCGTGATAAGAGAGCTCGGGTGAACGAGCCGACTGTTTGTAAGAAGTGTGAAAGAGAGCATGTAGGTGAATGCAGACTGGGATCTAATCTGTGTTTCAAATGTGGTAAGACCGGGCACTACGCCCGTGAGTGCACACAACACTACAAGTGCTACAACTGTGGGGATTTCGGTCATCTGAGTAGGGACTGCCCGAAGCCAAGGATGGGGGAAACCGGGAAGGGAAAGGGCCGGGAAAAGAAGGGAGAGGGATCTCGTGCGAAGACGCGAGCGTACGCACTGACGCAAGATCAGGCTAGGAAGGACCCCGACGTGGCGTCAGGTACGTTCATCCTTGACAACACTTTTGTTTCTGTGTTATTTGATGCGGGTGCCAGTAAGAGTTTTATATCTGAGATTCTTTGTAAACGAGTAAAGTACAATGTGAGTAAGCTAGAAAAGGCCTTTAGCGTAGAAACCGCTGAGGGTAGGACTGCGAGAGTAACCGATGTAGTTGATAACTCTACGAAAAAAATAGAAGGTCATGAGTTCCCTGTCAGATTGTTTGTTATGGTTTTGGGAGGGTTCGATGTCGTGTTAGGTATGGATTGGCTAACTGCCAATGAAGCGCAAATTATATGCAAACGAAAGATAATCCGACTCAAGGCTCCAGATGGTAGCAAAGTCGAGGTTCTTGGAGATCGGGACGCCCCGATGCCAAACGTCATCTCGATGATTAAGGCAACAGATTACTTGCGGCGAGGATGCGAGGCTTATCTGGTATACGTAATTGACGAGTGTAAGGAAGTGAAGGAGCTAGACGATGTACCCGTGGTACGCGAGTACCCGGAGGTGTTTCCAGAGGATTTGTCTGGGATACCACCCGACAGAGAGATTGAATTTCGAATCGACTTAGTACCAGATGCCCAGCCCGTGGCTAAGGCTCCATATCGACTAGCACCAGTGGAAATGAAAGAACTTATGGTACAACTAGACGAGTTACTTGAGAAAGGATTTATCCAACCAAGCATCTCACCTTGGGGTGCTCCAGTGTTGTTCGTAAAGAAGAAAGACGGTTCGATGAGAATGTGTATTGACTATCGCGAGTTAAACAAACGTACCGTGAAGAACAAGTACCCGTTACCAAGAATCGACGACCTGTTCGATCAATTACAAGGTGCAAGTTGGTTCTCAAAGATCGACCTTCGATCCGGGTACCATCAGTTGAAGGTGAAGGAAGAAGACATACCGAAAACGGCATTTCGCACACGTTATGAACACTTTGAGTTCCGCGTAATGTCTTTTGGATTGACGAACGCCCCTGCAGCGTTCATGGATTTGATGAATAGAGTTTGTCGACCAATGCTGGATCGGTCGGTAATCGTGTTTATTGATGATATCCTCATCTATTCCAAGAATGAGGGTGATCACGCATGTCACTTAAAGGATGTGTTGGAGGCTCTGAAGAAAGAAAAGTTGTATGCTAAGTTCTCCAAATGCGCGTTCTGGCTTAGGGAAGTCCAATTCCTAGGTCACGTCATTAACCCGAACGGCATTATGGTTGACCCAGCAAAGATAGTGACGGTAAAGGAATGGAATATTCCTAAGACGCCAACTGAAATCCGCAGTTTCTTGGGATTGGCAGGCTACTATCGGAGATTCATCCAGGATTTCTCGAAAATAGCTTCGCCGTTGACGAAGTTGACTCGGAAAGAGGTTAAGTATGAATGGGGTTCGACCCAAGATTAGGTGTTTAAGGAATTGAAGAAGAGGCTAACCCAAGCTCCAGTCTTGGCCCTTCCCGAGGGCAATGAAGACTTAGTGGTATACTCTGACGCTTCGGGTCAGGGATTGGGATGCGTACTGATGCAACGCGGGAGAGTGATCGCGTACGCGTCACGGCAGTTGAAGGTTCATGAAGCTAATTATCCGACTCATGATTTGGAACTTGCTGCTGTCGTATTTGCATTGAAAATCTGGAGGCACTACCTTTACGGGGTAAAGTTTACTATTTACTCTGACCACAAAAGTTTGAAGTACTTCTTCGAACAAAGAGAGCTTAACATGAGATAGAGACGATGGTTAGAACTCCTAAAAGATTATAACTGTGAAATCATATACCACCCTGGAAAGGCAAACGTGGTGGCTGACGCTCTAAGCCGAAAGGATGTACCTACTCCTATTAGAGTGAAAGCTTGCCAGTTGGTTGTAACATCGGATGTGATGAGAGAAATTGAAAAGGCTCAAGATGAGGCGCTTAAGGAGGAAAACATGAAGAAGGAAAGGATGGTTGGCCAACAGGATAAGTTGGAATATAACACCCTTGGTGTTAGGACACGTTTTGGACGGGTATGGATACCTATGGGTGGCGAGCTTAGAACCAAGATCTTGGATGAGGCTCATAAGTCTCGTTACTCTATCCATCCCGGTACCAATAAAATGTATCAAGATCTGAGAAAGGAATACTGGTGGCATGGAATGAAACGTGATGTGACGAAGTATGTAAGCAAGTGCTTGACTTGCTCGCAAGTAAAGGCCGAGCACCAGAAACCATATGGAAAGATTCAACCACTTGATATACCGGAGTGGAAGTGGGAACACATTACCATTGACTTCATAACTAAGCTACCTCGCACAGCTAAAGGTCATGACACCATTTGGGTAATTGTGGACCGATTAACGAAGAGTGCTCATTTCCTGCCTATCCGCGAGACGTTCTCGTTAGAGAGGTTAGCGGAAGTGTTTATTAATGAAATAATAGCACGGCATGGGATGCCATTGACGATCGTATCCGACCGAGACACACGATTCACATTGAAGTTCTGGAAAAGATTTCACGAGGCGATGGGCACGAGGCTTAATATCAGCACAGCATTCCACCCGCAAACGGATGGTCAGTCCGAAAGGACCATTCAGACATTGGAGGATATGCTCCGTGCTTGTATTATCGACTTCGGTGGCAGTTGGGACAGCCATCTGCCGTTAGCTGAATTCTCCTACAACAATAGTCATCACACGACGATAGGCATGCCGCCTTACGAAATGTTGTATGGGAGAAGATGTAGGACCCCGGTTTGTTGGGGTGAGATTGGACAGAAGGAATTAGGAAGTCTCGAAGTCGTAAGAGAGACGTCGGAAAGGTTTGATCAGATCAAAGCGCGAATGATCGTTAGAAATCCTATGCGGATAAACGACGAAGGCCTATTGAGTTTAATATTGGTGACAGAGTAATGCCGAAAGTGTCTCCATGGAAGGGAATCATACGATTCAGAAAGAGAGGAAAGTTAAGTCCGAGGTTTGTCAGACCATTCAAGATAATGGCACGGGTTGGGGAAGTCGCTTATCGGTTGGAGTTGCCTGATGAGTTAAGTGGGATTCATCCTACTTTCCATGTATCACACTTGCGAAAGTGTTTGGCGGATGAATCGGCTCACGTACCACTTACTGACATCGAGGTTGACAACAGCCTTAATTACATCGAAGAACCCGTGGCCATCCTTGATCGGAAGGAGAAACGTTTACGTAATAAAGTTATCCAATTGGTTAAGGTCCAATGGAAGCATCGAAAGGGATCGGAAGCCACTTGGGAAACGGAGAAGGAAATGAGGGAGTCGTACCCTCATCAATTTGACTTATGATAAGGTTTCGGGGACGAAACCTATTGTAAGGGGGTAGACTTGTAACATCCCAAAAATAAAACGACAGTTATAATAACGGAATAAACGAACGAGGCATGACGGGTCGGGTCGGATGGGTCAGCGGGCTATAAATAGCCTATGCCACCCCTTTTCTCTCATTTGCAACTTTTTAGAGAGAGAAACCGTAGAGAGAGAAAGTTGGCGGATCAACCCGAGACTTCAGCAAAGTGTTACTCCATAACTCGTGAGAAGAACCTCCGGATCAGAAACTCGACTCAGGTAACAATCCGACCTAAATCTGAGTTTTTAGTTCGTTTTTGGGTTTTTCGGGTTTTGGGTGAAAAGGTAAGGTTTGAACGGATGAAACTGAAAGATAATCATGGATTTGAGTTCCTTAATGGAAAACGAACGTTTTGAATGCAACAGGTTCGGGATCTTGACATGATCAGACCCGAATGCGAAAGTTAGGGTTTTTCGCGAAGAACAGGTCGTGCGTACTTGCTAAGTGCGCAGGGAGCAGGTCCTGCGCACTTACTAAGTGCGCAGGAGGAGGGACCTACGCACTTGCTAAGTGCGCAGGAGGAGGGACCTGCGCACTTGCTAAGTGCGCAGGAAGCATGATCTGCGCACTTGCTAAGTGCGCAGGCAGCAGGGTCTGCACACTTGCTAAGTGCGCAGACATCAGAACTGATTAAGTGAAGTCAGTATGTTAGAATGGTTAAACCGTTAGAGTCGGGATTGGTCTGATGTGTATTTAACTAATCAATTCAGATCGGAAGTGACGTTGTTGGACCTTCGTTTAGGACAACCCATATTAGCGTATCAGGTGAGTTCTAGAGCCCTCTTTTAAATATTTTGTTAAATGTTTTGGGCTGGTGTGCATACTTACGAAACGATGTTTTAACGAAATGATGTTTTAACGAAATGATGTTTTAACGAAACGATGTTTACGAAAGGAAAGGTTATGAAGTGTTTTTGCCAAAAAGGCTTACGAATGTTTATGAACAGTCTAAATGAGCAAAGGTTTAATGAAAAGGGAAAGAGGTAAAGGTTTAAAGAAGTCATTACAAATCTAATCTGTCGAATAAATGGAATTGACGAACGAAGTCTGGGAATGTGATTCCCAGCCTTGTGGTAGATTATGGACAGCGAGCCATAGTTACCATAAGAACAACAGGGCAATGTCTTGGTGGTCTGTCTATGGTTTTGATGTTGTACAACTGGTAAGGGAGTAACGACGGTTACTCGGGTGATGACGATCATCCTAAGTGAATGGTAATGGGAAATCAATGACGGCGATACGTAACGGTTGATTTCCAAAGGAAAGATGCGTGTTGGGCAATGACGGCGATACGTAACGATTGACCCCACGTATTGAATGGTAATGGGAAATCAATGACGGCGATACGTAACGGTTGATTTCTAAAGGAAAGATGCGTGTTGGGCAATGACGGCGATACGTAACGGTTGACCCCACGTATTGAATGGTTGTGGCAATGACGGCGATACGTAACAGTTGCCCACAACATCAAGGGTCCCTTCGGGAACACAAAGACGCGTAACGATACACAGATTTAGATAATAATGTATGACTTAAATGAATGTTAAAAGTTTTAATGAACGATCCGTTTAAACGGTGTTTATGATTTATGATGTTGATGATGATATGGGTACGAGACCTTTTTAAAGATGTTAGATTATTACATGCTTTTGTGAAAGGTTTTACTAAATGAATGAATGATATGTTTTTGGCAAATGTTGATGTTAAATTTTTTATGAAATGCTAGAACTCACCAGCGTAGCTGACTTTTTAGTGTGCACATTCAGGTTAAGGCGGGTATGGACGATGGACGGTGATGCTTGGCAAGCGAGAAGAGTTACCCGGTCGATCATGAAGACTGACATCCCGTTATGAGTTGTTTATGTTAAGTTTATGTATTTGACAATGTACGCTTCCGCATGTATGAACAAGTTTTTAGTTATGTTGAATGAATGATTCCGCTGCGTTATTTGATAATCATGTTTAAGAACTGTTTGTGAATGAGTAAATCCAACGAGTGAGGCCTCCTGGGTTTGGGGCCTTACAAGTGTGTTCCTCAGTCGGACCGGGTGCGGAATGCCCGTGACTAGGTGAAGAGTCTTACAACCGACAGGGGAATCACTTTAAACTTTCGTCTATTATAAACACTTGAAGGTTACAGAGAGAAATACTGAGTATACAAAGTCTGAGTATATGTCTGCGTACTTGTCTACTGTCAACCAATCCTATTTATACACGACGCAAGTGCGCAGGGCAAATTGCTCGTGCGTACTTAGCAAGTACACAAGGTATTCTTGCGTACTTGCTAAGTACGCAGGAACTAATTCCTGCGCACATACAAGTGCGCAAAACACTTAGAGATTTCAGCAACTATCAACATGCATAAGTAAATACAACTCGATAACTAATACATACAGACACTAACAAACAAAGACAAATACATATAATGAAAGTACAAAACTAAGACTCTATCCAGAGTGTTTGTCACACGAAAAGTGCTTCAACAAAAATAGAATGTGCAATTGCTTTTGAGAGGTGCGAATGAGGTGTGCATAGCGTTTGATTTCAAAATGGTGAATGGATTTGATCGATTTCCATGTTTTAGTTAATGGGTCGACGGTTTTGGTTTGGGTTGCCCTTAACAAGTTTAATTCGACGTAATGATAGTGATTAAGCCCCTAATGACAATCGATTATTGTTATAACATGAGATTCAGTTACGAATTTGAATCACATTAGGTTATTACTCATGGATTTATGATCAAAAGTCATGATTTTGACTTTTTAAAAGTCAACAGAATCCATTTGAATTGATTTTGACTTTGAGAGTCAACAATTCAAGTTTTGGGACTTGGCAGAACTAGTCCCTGCAGTTTGAGTTCAGATTATTGACAGAATTAGTCCTTGGGGTTTGAAATGAGTTAACTGAGTTAGGATTTAACTGGATTATGATAACAGAGTTGACCTGGAAAGTCCGGATTGTCACATCATCCTCTAGTTGAAAGAATTTTCGTCCCGAAAATTAAATAAAAAATTTTTTCCGAATGTCACATCATCCCCTAGTTGAAAGAATTTTCGTCCCGAAAATTAGAATAGTACTTTATGTGCTTGACGTGGATTGCTTGAACGGATGAGAATACTTGCGCATCATCCAACCCTCGCGCTCCCATGCGAATTCCGATCCTCGATTCGAGTCCCAACGAACTCTGACATTAGGAATTTTACTACGTTTAAGCGTTTTGACTTCCCTATCCCTGATTTCTACTGGTTCCTAGATGAAACGCAAATGTTCATCGATGTGTAGTTCCTCAAGAGGAACTGCGAGTGACTCATCTGCTAGACATTTCTTTAAGTTTGAGACATGAAAGACATTGTGTACACCACTAAGTCCTTCGGGTAGGTCCAGTTGATACGCTACTGGGTCAATTCTCTTCACTATCTTGAAAGGTCCAACATAACGAGGATTTAGTTTACCTCGTTTCCTAAAACGAATGGCACCATTCCAAGGTGAGACTTTTAATACGACCATGTCGCCTACTTGAAACTCTAACGATTTACGAAGCTTATCGGCATAGCTCTTTTGATGATCACGAGTTGCCGCCATACGATTTCTGATTTGAACGATCTTTTTCTGATGTTTCTAAAAGGAGTTCAGGACCCGTAGGTTGACTATCCCCAACTTCGGCCCAACAAATAGGAGAACGGCATTTCCGTCCATATAATGCCTCGAATGGAGCTGCTTTGATGCTAGTGTGATAATTGTTATTGTAGGAAAATTCGACCAGAGGCAGATGGGACTCCCAAGTGCTACCGATCCAGAGTTTGAATAGTATGCTCAGTCTGTCCATCTGTTAGAGGATGGTATGCTGTACTCATATCTAGACGCGTGCCTAAAGCTTTATGTAAAGATTGCCATAAACGTGAGGTGAATCGTGTGTCAAGATTCTAAATGATATAAATTGGCACCCCGTGCCGAGAGACTACTTCTTTCAAATATATGCGAGTAAGCTTCTCCATTTTGTCAGTTTCTTTGGTTGCCAAGAAGTGAGCGGATTTTGCTAAACGATCGACGATTACCCAGATGGTGCACATCCGCTAGGGGTTCAGGGCAATTTTGATGATAAAGTCCATAGATATTTGTTCCCATTTCCACATAGGAATCTCTAGTGTTGAAGTATACCAGAAGGTTTTTGGTATTCGACCTTGACTTTCGGGCAGGTCAGGCACTTGCTCACATAGGTGGCTATGTCAGCCTTCATGTTCGGCCACCAATAAAGAACCTTTAGGTCATGATACATCTTACTGGAACCAGGATGAATAGAATAGCTAGATTTGAGAGATTCATCCACTACAAGTTCTCTTAAGTTACCGTGCTTTGGAACCCATATTCGTTCATCACAATAGTGAATCCCATCTGATTTAACCTCCAGTTGTTTTTCCATACCACGCGTGGATTCCAACGGTAGGTTTTCATCTTTCAATATTTCAAGTTAAGTACTACGGATCTGATGGGGTAGTCCAGGATGGATAGTGAGTTGAAATGCTCGAACTCATATGGGTCTAGATTCTTTCCGGCTTAGGGCATCGGCTACTACGTTAGCCTTGCCCGAATGATACTTGATAGCATAGTCAAATTCTTTCAAAAGTTCGATCCAACGGCATTGTCAGATGTTCAACTCCTTCTGTTCGTATATGCGCTGAAGACTCTTGTGATCGGTGTAAATGGTGCACTTGGTATCGTCCAAGTAATGTCTCCAGATTTTCAAAGCAACCACTACCGCTCCTAATTCTAGGTCAGACATATGCGATAACCTTTTCGCGTCAACACACGACCAAGGCCTTGAATAGAGACATTGGAATACACTATGAAGTCATCCGTTCCTTCAAGAAGAGATAGGATAGGTGCACTACAGAGTTTCTGTTTCAACAGTTGGAATACGGATTCCTGAGTTTCGCTCCAGTTATAGGGTTTACCCTTTTTTAGTTTGAGTAGTGAGAGGTTGAGCAATCTTTTGAGATTCCAGATGAATTGATGAATTGACGGTAGCAGCCAGCCAATTCCAGAAATTGTCGCACCTCTGTTGGAGTCATCGGCGCTGTCTGATTCTTGATGGCTTCTACTTTAAATGGATCGATATGTATTCATTTCTCGTTGACTACATGTCCTAGAAATTGAATCTTAGCGAATCCAGAATTCGCATTTAGAGAATTTGGCATACAATTGCTCTTGTTTCAGCAATTCAAGGATTAAGCGTAGGTGTTCCTCATGTTCTTCCTTATTCTTGGAATAGTTGAGGATGTCATAAATGAAAACGATGATGAACTGATCAAGGTTGGGTTTACACACGCGATTCATGAGGTCCATGAACACCTCAGGTGCGTTGGTTAATCCGAAAGGCATGACCATAAATTCATATTGGTCGTACCTAGTTCTGAAGGCATTTTTAGAGATATCCTCATCTCAGACTCTCAATTGATGGTAACCAGAGCTAAGATCTATATTGGAATAGAAGCTTGATCCTTGGAGTTGATCAATTATATCATCTATGTGGGGTAGCGGATAACGATTCTTGGTCGTCACTTTGTTCAGCTCACGATAGTCGATGCATATGTGGAAAGTCCCGTCCTTCTTCTTGACAATTAGGAATGGAGCTCCCCATGGCGATGAGCTAGGTCGGATGGAACCTTTATCCAACAACTCTGGAAGTTGTGTAGATAATTGTTGTAACTCACTAGGTGTAAGTCTGTACGGTGCCCGAGCAATAGGCGCTGCTCCGGGTGCTAGGTCAATTTGAAATTTGAATTGACGATGAGGCGGAAGTCTAGGCAAGTCTTCGGGAAATACTTCCGGTTAGTCACGTACAATTGGGATGTCGTCAATCTTCTTCTCCTCAGATGGCTGCTTGGCGACGAGAGCCAAATGGCAGTATGACCTTTTCGAAGACACTTTTGTGCTTTTATGTAGGATATGATGCCAACGACTGCACCACTCCTTTCGCCTTGAACAGAAAGGGTTTCTCCACTCGGGAGAGGAAAGCGAACAATTTGTCACAGCAAATGATTTTGGCTTGGTTTTTTTTTATAACTAATCTATGCTGGTGATTATGTCGAATCTGTCAAATTTAACTGGCGTAAGGTCAATGTTAAGCTTATGACTAGCCAATCCTAGTTTACTTCTAGAAGAATGTGAGTTGTTTCGATTATTTGACCGTCTACCATCTTTATAATGTACTTAGATTCTAATAAAGTTGGAGTATGATCGCACCAAGATGAAATTTGTGAATTCATGCTGAGACTTCTAGTGAGACCCGTGCTTATAAGGTAAGCGTCGGTCAATCCAAAGGTCAAGGAAAGAGGTTCACATATAGAAAAGAAAAAAAATCTATTGAGATGCAGGTTCCAGTAACATAAGAGATAGGATGTTTGTTTAAGTAGTCGCGTTCAACTGATTGTTGGTTAGACTAAATCCTTGTGTTCTAATGTCATTAGAACAACTGGATCATTTTGTGAAGAAAGAATTATGTTTACAGAGTTGGATATCCTAGGTATAAGTCAAACTAGATTGAGGATTAGCCACAAGATAAAGAAATAGGGTCAGATGAAATAACACGTGCTAGCTTGGGAAGGATTTCGCTTACATAGCTGGAGTCGATAGGTTTGTCATGAGTTTCTATTAGGGTTCCAATCAAGATGGTTTTTGTGATCACGTTTAGATGAGAGTCTTAATTTCACCAGGACTCTTACATGAGTGAGATAAACATTTTCAACCTGATAGTCACGCCTATCAACTGCTGAATAGGTTTAATGATACCAACTAGTCGTTGAGTGGGTTACGAGAATTTCTACAGACAGTGGAAACTTAAGTTTGAAAATCACAGATTAGGACCATTTATCCACACACTAGGTTTCACCAGGACTTACATGCACCTCAAATTACTATTACGTGTGCACCCATAATGATAATTTGCTTTGCATGTTCATCCTAGTTTCCCCCTGTCCCGTGTCATAATGTCCTTTAGTTTGCATTGCTGAGTACAGAGTGTTGTCAGATATGATAAGTCATTGAGAAGCTTAATCATCAACCATAAGTTGATCAACTAGGACTCCTATCAGGGCGAATAGGCAGGAATTGTTTGATCCGAGTATTCACTCGAGTTGAAACACAATACAAGAGTCCAATCCAGCGGATTGTAGATGAGAGCATGAAACAAACATGTACATGAAATGCGACTTCAAGACATGAAACTAATTCATGAATACAAGTTACAGGAAGTAGCAAAGTAGTCGTACTTCCATCTGAGTCAGGGTAGGGTCTGAGTATGCAATGAGCAATGCGTTCTCAACTTTGTGGTCAATCTACCTTCAACAGAATATCGACCAAAGAGGCGAGCCCATGGCTCGGGAAAGTGATGACATCTACATGCCAATGGATCTTTCAATAATGCGTGTAACGGTCTGCCTTCACTCGGCATATTGTTGCTAGTGGGTACAGTAGGGACTCGCCTCCTATGATCCCAACTCCTAGAGAGATATGTGCTAGCTGAGTGTCGTCCATAACATGGACCTAAGAAAGCCTACCATACCCGACAGGTGATGGTGGTGTAAGTGACTCCTCCTAAGGCTCCGTCTCGCTGCCCCGAGTGTCGCCACTGGGAATGATGATGCAATGCGAATGATGTATTCCTCGTCAAAAGAGAGTGGTATGAATAATGTCAACATGACTGCAATGCATTGTATGTCTAGATGTTATGTGTATCATGTATGAGTGTATGTGCCGTGTAACTAATGCATATGTGTGGTTATAGTCTAGTATGAAATCCTAGTTCTCTATAACCATTGGCTCTGATACCAATCTGTCACACCCCCAAATTCCACTAACGGAGTTTTACCGTTTGGTGTGTGACAAACCAGGATCTCAGTCATTAGTTACATCAAACGACACTATATGGGACATAAATGTAATATCATAAAAGTTCATAGTTAATGCGGAAGCGTTTAAATAAGAAAATAAATGCGCAAAATAAGCGCGCCCAAGTTTAGTTTAATAAAACAAGTAAATTGTTTTGAATGTTTTCATGGGGATGAAATAATAGTAAGACTCCATGTATGTCCTAAATGTGCAACTTGTGCCTTAGCGACCTAAGAAACATGTAAGAAAATGTGTCAGCACGAGGTTGGTGAGTTCACAGGTTTACAAGTAAATAAACTGATCGAGTGTTTGCAGGATCCACATACGTAAGTCACACCTATTGCTAGCTAGGCAATGTACAAGTTACTCTAAGCGTTCGCAACCAAAGCTGACTGTTTGTGTTTGAGATGCCTTCCGCCATTCCTAACTTCAACAATGGCAAATGTTTAGGACAATTTACACCCGTTAGACCCCCAATCAAGTTAGCGCGACAAACCCGGGTGGGATTTGTCAAACCCAGTAGTACTACTCAAATTTCCTCGCTATACTCCATATATTAACGGTCCGAGTGTGTAAGGACTTTGCATGTTATGTTTGCACTTAGGTACACAAGTGGTAATTAAATACTATGTGATCCATGTCCGTGTGTATGTCTCTCCTTGGCTGGGAGACAAGTAACGGATGCCTGTTCGTATGCATGTTTCTCCACAACGGGAAAACAAGTAAGATGATGTTTTTTTTACGCATGTTTCTCCCCAACAGGAAAACAAGTAAAATGATATTCATTTGTATGCATGTTTCTCCCCAACGGGAAAACAAGTAAAAATAATGTTTGTGTGTATTCATGTTTCTCCCCCAATAGGAAAACAAGTAAAAAAAGGGGCCGTGAAACTCACCTGAGTCTGAGTAACGAGTAGCAATCAATACCGTACAAGGATGCAATAGAAAAACAAGAGCTTGCTAGCGGACAATCTACCGATGTCCTAGAATACGATTCCCAACTGTTAGGGACACATGCGATTTTGTGATGATGACACGGTAGAGTTTAATGTCCTAAAACATATTTATGATCAACGGATAGACAAACGCGTCATTAGAATCAAGGATTTTTAGTTTATTATTTAATGTGAATACGACACGTACAATACGTCACCAAAATAGTATAATATATATTATTGTTTCGTTTGCGTGTTTGAATTAAGTAATAACTTTAATAAATAATTAAAATAATTATATTATTTTAAAACGTGGAAATAATTTATTAAAACGAGATGTAATTCTAATCCCGAATATGAAGCCATTGTTTGCGCTTTTTACGAATTTAATAATTTGTTTAGGAAATAATGTAATAAATTATATTATTTTTAATTTACACAAAATACTAAAAAAAAATGTGTTATAATTTCAATTTCCGGGTTTCAAAACACATTGACATGTTATAATAATAATATTGCATTTGATATTGTTTTACAAATAATATGTATAAAGCTGCCTAAAAAAATATGTGGCTTATGAAATTCGAACCTGAGTCTCACCCACAACAGTCCAACAACTTAACCAGTCCACCCGGTGGGTCAATCGCAACATGGACAAATTCGAAATGGTTTTAACACACAAAGGCACTGTGTTCTTCCCCCCTTTCGCGAATCGAACCCAAAATCCATCATCGTATCCGACAATTTCGATCGCGATAGGTCTTAAAACCATAGGGGTTTTGTTAATCGATGAATGGCAAATCTATTGGCAAGTTTAATTGCAAAAACAACAACTTTTGAATCGATTAATTGCGGATTGAATGGCCGAAACCCTAGATTAAGAACATAGGATCGAATTGGTTAAATCTTGTAATAAAAGTTATTGAATTCATGGGGCTTTCATTTAGTGAATGATTTCAAGTCTAACCGTATAGGTTAATTGAATTGAGATTGCGCCTAAAATGTAGTTCGATTAAACCCGTATTCGTGATGAACCCTAGAATTGGTTCATCACCAATTCGATGTTGTAAGCCCTGATAATGATAGGGCTTTTGATCTATGAATTGAAACAAAGCTGAGGGAATGTTTGATTACCATAATAGATGCCGAATTGATGGAGATCGAGCAAATGGGTTTCCGAGTTCGAAGGGTTTGGTCGCCGGCATCTTTGGCTGTTATTCCGACCAAAATAGAATGTGCAATTGCTTTTGAGAGGTGCGAATGAGGTGTGCATAGCGTTTGATTTCAGAATAGTGAATGGATTTGATCAATTTCCATGTTTTAGTTAATGAGTCGATGGTTTCAGTTTGGGTTGCCATTAACGAGTTTAATTCGACGTAATGATAGTGATTAAGCCCCTAATGACAATCGATTATTGTTATAACATGAGATTCAGTTACGATATTGAATCACATTCGGTTATTACTCATGGATTTATGATCAAAAGTCACGATTTTGACTTTTTAAAAGTCAACAGAATCCAATTGAATTGATTTTGAACTTGAGAGTCAACAATTCAAGTTTTGGGACTTGGCAGAACTAGTCCCTGCAGTTTGAGTTCAGATTATTGACAGAATTAGTCCTTGGGGTTTGAAATGAGTTAACTGAGTTAGGATTTAACTGGATTATGATAACATAGTTGACCTGGAAAGTCCGGATTGTCACACAGTACTTAGAACATTTTTCAAAATCCAAAATCAAAAGATTCAAATATTTAGGCGATGATTGTGGTCACCACAAGGTCAAAAGCCTGTTTAATGCCATGCTAAAACCCATCCATTTTGACCTATCTTTGGTCCGACGCTAAACCACGGTAACCCAAGGGGTCAAAATCAAAATCAACGCATGTTAAGGACAAATTTGTGATGCTTGAGCTTCGATTAATGATTTTAAATAGGTTTTAGGTCTTAATCTAGGTCTAGAACAACCAAAATCGGTCAAAAATTCATAATCAAAACCCTAGGTTCTAAAGTTCAAGAAATCGGTCCAAAACACAAGATTTAACAGATGAAATGGTCCTAGATTCTCACCAAATGTAAGTTAGGTAAGGATGAAACTAAGATCGGGACGAAAATCTCTTTGGAACACACGAAAGTTTTGAGTGAGTTTTGAGTCGGGAGTATACAACAGTGTTTGGCGTTTGAATGAGATGAAACTTAGAAAAAAATTATAACACTCGTATATATACCCCACAGACACTAGCCTTGCGTACTTGATAAGTGCGCAAGATTTAAATCCTGCGTACTTAGTAAGTACGCATGACCTAGGTCTTGCGTACTTAACAAGTACGCAAGGTTTAACTCTTGCGCACTTGTTAAGTACGCAGAAACCTTTGTGTACTCAAACATCAACTCAAATTATGAAGATTTCAACTCAAATTATGAAGATTTCCATGTCAACTATCAAACCAGATATGAACATTCAATCACGAGGTTTTCAACAACAATTCAAGGAAGTTAAACACAAATATTTTGGCTTTTCTTAACTTTTGAGAAACTGTCCTGAAAATCTTTTTGGCATTTTTTGATAAGAATTGAACTGTACAAAAACTAAGAATCTTTTTCGTCTTTTCTGAATAAAGATAATATGAACAAGATATAGATTCGGATATACAGGAATATACACACAAGCTATTTTTGGTCAAAGTCATGAACAGATGATCATATCAGGCTATTATTAGCAAAAATGACTCAGAATAACCATCAAAGAATATGAGATCATGTCATGGATTACTACTTATTCATACGTAATATGCAACATAAGCAAGTTAATTCAAGTTGGTAATATTATAAAATTTGAAACCATAAGCATCTTTGTATCATGTTCTTGTGAGTTAAGGTATTAGTTACGAATCTACAACGTGCACCCCACAGTTATGCTACAGAAATTTAAATTACACTATCTTCAAGGCATATAAGATTTTCCTAATGATTTTCATAATTTCCATAATGAAGTTACATCATTTAGCACAGAAAAATCAAGTAGAATCCATAAGGATTATCAGGAATCATAAGATTTAGAATCGAATGATTCATTTGTCTTGGTTTGATAGGTTTTCTTCTGTGAATATCATATTGATTATTCAGGATAATAAGTATGGTGTCTAAGGATTTAGGTATGGGGATCCAACTGTTATCTGGATTTGTCTTCAATGGAATCAGATGTGATCCAAGGGGTAGTATATGCTCAACGGTTGATGCCAATACATATTTTGGCCCAACTTCTAATTACATGCTTGTGAGTATGGGCAGTGAAGCAAATCGAAAAATAGTGCTAAAGACATAACCCGAAACTGGTCTCATAAGAAAATACTTGCCAAAATCTTACATCCTTTATCTGATAATGATCTTTTTGCATTCTTTTACACACACACACTTGCACACATGGGTTTAAATCACAGTTGTAGTATATTGATCTAGTTTTCACACTACTAATGATTCAAAAATGGTTATAGCCTATCGACAATTTAACTTACTTGCAGATATTCAAATTATCAACAGAGAACAGTTTAAACATTTAAGTAAGCATGACGCAATCATTTCCCATATGTGCAGTCTAAGTCATTTAGATCATTTACTGATGTGCTATCATTTCCTCTTTTCTTCAAATGACTTTGAAATTTTCTATATTTTCTATTTTGTTTGGATTTTTCTGAAATATTTTGAAGATGAAACGAACTATATAGAATAAAAATGAAATAAAGTTTGACTTCCATGAAAACATTTTGATTTGAAAAAGAATTTTCACTCAGGATTGAACATTCCTATCATGTTGACGAGATGTTCAAAACGAGTACGATCAAACTCCTTGGTGAAAAGGTCAGCAAAGTTGCCATCCGTGTGAACTTTTACAAGTTTAACCAAGTGCTTTTCAGCACGAATTTCAATGTGTTTAGTTTTGGAATGTTTCACCGGGTTATTTATGATAGACATGGTGGCATTGTTGTCAATGAATAAGGGAGTTCCAGTGAAATTAAATCCATAATCTCTCAATTGCTGATGGATCCACAATATCTGAGAACAACAGCTCATGGCAACAATGTACTCTATTTCACATGTTGAGACAGAAACCGTTGACTGCTTCTTACACTACCAGGAGACTAGCCTGTCTCCTAAGAATTGACATCCACCTGAAGTTGATTTTCTATCGAGGTTACAACCGCCATAGTCAGAATCGGTATAGGCTTTGAATTCAAAGGACTGCTGCTTGGAGTACCAAAGACCCAATTGGGGTTTCCCTTTCAGGTATCTGAAGATCCTCTTTACATCTATCAAATGAGTTTCCTTCGCTTGTGACTGAAACCTCAAGCACAAGCAGATGGCAAACATAATGCCGGGCCTTGAAGCTGTGAGATACATAAGAGATCTGATCATCCCATGGTACAATTTACAATCCACATCCTTTCCATCTTTGTCTGGATGCAAACCATGATTGACTGGGATCGATGTGCCATAAGTACTACAATCATTCATTTTGTATTTTGACAAAATGTCCTGTTCATACTTAGTTTGATGTAGATAAATGTCATCCTCCCTTTGACTGACTTGCAGTCATTTCAAACTTGTACTTCATCACCCTTTCGAATTCCCTACACATATCTTCATTGGTAGACCCAAAGATAATGTCGTCGACATACACTTGCACAAGTAGAATATCACCTCGTGCTTTCCGTATGATGAGAGACGAGTCAATTTGTCCACGGTCGAAACCATTGGACAATAGATGTTTTGATAAAGTCTCATACCATGCTCTAGGTGCTTGATGAAGACCATAAAGTGCTTTATCCAGCTTATACATTTTATTGATATTATGCGGATCTTCAAAACCTGGTGGTTTAGTGACATAGACCTCTTCATGAACTTTTCTGTATAGGAAAGCACTCTTCACATCAAGTTGATAGACCTTGAAGCCGACAAAGGAGGCATAAGCCAGAAACAGTCGAATAGCTTCAAGTCTAGCAACTGGGGCATACACCTCTGTGTAATTCAAGCCCTCTTGTTGGTAAAAACCCTGAATAACCAACCTTGCTTTGTTTTTCACCACAACATGTCGATCGTCCGTTTTGCATTTGAACACCCATCTGGTTCCAATTGGATGCATACCTTTCGAAAGGTCAACCAAATCCCACACATGCAACTTTTGGAATTGAGACTGTTCTTATTGCATCACCTTTATCCAGCAGTTGTCAGCGAGAGCCTCTTTCACATTCTTTGGCTCTAATTGTGATACAAATGCAGCATGAAAACATGTTTCCATGATACTTGTGTCAAGTATCTTAGTATACAAACTGGTTTTCTCGGTAATGGTTCTGTGATGAGTTTAAACACCGGCATCAAGTGTAGGTCCTAATTTCACTCAGATGATCGATTACACACACACAGGCGGAAACTATGTGTATGGTGGTGAAACAGAGAATAGAATCAGAATTTGGTGAAGATAACAGGCTAACCACACTCGAATCAACACAAAATGATAAGAAAATGCAAGAACACAGTGTAAAAACAACTGCAAATGTGTATTGATTCAGAAACTTGTGAAAGAGAGAATTCAGGGTTACAACCGCTACTCACGCCCTAAACATTCTCTAACTAGGCTATTTATAGTAGATGACAGGTATCGAAACTATGTAAACCGAAACTACTAGTTTCGGTTGAACATTTACAAGTGATAGACAAACCTGTCAAAGCTACTATCTATCGAAACTACTAGTTTCAATTGAACAAATCTCAATCGAAACTAAGTAGTTTCGATGGCCCAGACTTAAACCAAAAACAGAAAGCAGTAAATTACATGAAATGAAATTACAAAAGGAAACTAAGCTAACGGTGCTCAACATTCATTAATGACAACAGCTTAATGAAATATTAGACTCTATAATCTCCCCCTAAGCTGTTGCATTACAGGCTTCAGCTATCTTCAAGCAGCTGGTCCTTCTGATGGTTTCTGGAAAGTAGGCTTCACGTGTAAGGTCATGACTCTTTGATAGGCCTTTGCATCTGCCTCATCCTCATCACTATACGCCTGAATATGATTCTTGAATAGTACTTCCAGATCATAAGGTTGAAATTTTAGAAGCTCCATTGGCTCAAAGATTACCATGTCTTCCTTACCTTCACACTCTGTTATAGCACTACCGATGTTTGGACTGTAGTACCATCTTTTATGAAATTTTGGAGTTAAACAGGCACAGACTTGTGGGTTTTAGCTGACTTGTACCTCAAGAAAACATAAGGCTTCTTTGTCTTGGGATGAAACCTAGTCTTTGAGATTTTCTAGGCTTAAACCTTTTAAAGTCATTGTTGACTTAGGTGTGCTGGTAATGCTCAAAATCTGAGGCCATCGTCACTTTTCTTGGGTTTTGAAGTGGAAGCTTAGCTAGATCTCTCAGATCATAGAAGGGAAGAGTTTGGAAGTCAGTCCTGTTCTTGAAATGTTGAACACCTCCCTTATATCTTCTTATGATGAACAGCTGCCTCTCAGTATCATATTTCCATACAACAGGAGGTCTTTTAAGCTCCTGATGCTCAGCAATCCATTCATAAGTCTTGGGACCTTCTTCTTCTACCATCTTTCTTAACCAAGGTCGGTTCTTATAAGGGTAATCAGGATTTGGTTTTGATGGTTGGGTTGGTTCAGTTGGAGTTGATTCGGTAGGAGGTGATTCAGTAGAGGTGGGTTCTTCCGTGACTGTTGGCTTTACTAACTTGTAATCAGGATTTGGTTTTGTTCTTCTAAGGGTAATCAGGATTTGGTTTTGATGGTTGGGTTGGTTCAGTTGGAGTTGATTCGGTAGGTGGTGATTCAGTAGAGGTGGGTTCTTTAGTGACTGCTGGCTTTACTAAGTTGACCTGTACCTCAGAGATATCTTGATCAATATCAGACAAGGCTTGGATCTCATCTCCTTCTTTAGTGAAGTACCTGACCTTCTCAGTCTCCGATTCTTCTGTGGGTAAGATCTCTGGATGCAGGTCATTATAACCAAAATTATCAATCTCGTCCAGCAGAGCATTTAGCTCATCATCAGAAGCAACGTCTTCCTCATCTAGAACCACCACTTCAACATTTGTTTCAGTTCCCTAGCTGCTCTTCTCTCACTGGCAGAGGGAAGGTTGAACTCTGGTTCTTCAGTCTTAACTTCCACAGCTTCTTTTGTCTTGGCAGCAGAGCCAGAATAGATAGTCATGGCAGACTTGGGGTCAGTGACAAAAGCAGGGGAAGAGGATTCAACACCAGATGTGGTCTCCCCTTGAGCTGTGGAATGAGTTGCTTGATGTTGCACAAATTTGACTAGTAGTGCTTTGAGTTGCTCAACAGATTCAGCTAATGTCTTGAAGTCATGCTGTTGTTGAGAGATTATCTTTTGTTGAGTTTCCAATTGAGTTTGCTAGACATCCAGTTGGGTGTGTAAACCCCCAACTTCCAGCTTCAAGTCTTTAACCTCCTCCTTACATTCATTCAGCTCAGTCTTCAAGCTCTCAATAACTTTATCTTTCTCTCGAACATGATCTTGTAATTTCTTCACTTCCAAACTGAGAGTCTTGACTCTTGGGACTGAAGATGTTGGTTCATGAGTGGGTGATGTAGGTGGTGTAGGGATAGGTACATGCTGTGGAGAAGGTGGTGGAGTTGGTTGAGGTGTTGGTTGTGGTGTTGGTTGTGGTGTTGGTTGTGGTGTTGGATGTGGTGTTGGATGAGGAATGTCAAATAGAGAATCAGATGATGACAAGTCCTCAAGACCAGTCTTAATTTTCTTTGCCGTAGGCTCCTCTTCTTCATAGTCAGAACCTGAGTCTGCTTGCCACTTGGAGGAGGATATGTGAGGTTCAGTTTGACCATCAGAGTCAGACTTATAGTAGTCTGAATCATAAACTCCTACATCCAAATTCCCACTGGACTCTTCAATCTCCTCCTCATCCACTTGTACAATTGGAACTTGTACATCTTCAACAAAAGGAGCTTCAATCACAGGCTCAACAATAGGCTCAATAACAGGCTGTTCTTCTTCTTGTTCATGAGGGATTTCAACCTCAACTTCAGCCTCTTGTTCTATTTCCTCATGATCTTGCACATCCTCTTCTTCCTTAGATGATGACAACTCAACCTCTAGATCTGGATCTATATCAGGAAAAAATTCTTCTTCTTCTCCAATAATATGACCAAACAGAGGGACGTCAGCATTTGCTCTATTGGTCCTCTTGCTTGTACTCTTCATATAGCTCAGAGTCTTAGCAGTTATGTGGTCAAACACAAATACGTTTCCACCTTGTTGAATATCTGGATGTAGGTGGTTGATTATGATCTGTAAAAATCTTGGATAAACCAGGAACTTCTCTTTCACTGCTCCAGTTAAATTCTCTTTCAGATGTCTGAATACCAAACCAAAAAAGTTATAATTTCTCTCCTTGATCAACCCAAAAATAGCAGATGACACCAAGGCATTGGCAGAGTCAAAACCCCCTTTTCTGATGGACAGGCAATGGATGAACACGTGCACAACGTATCTCCATTATGGTGGAAGAGAGTTCTTGATGATTTGGCCACTTTTGAATTCCTCTGGATGACCCATTCTTCTAAAACATTCCTTGATGTAGAAGGTTGGAAATTCAGTAGGAGCTTGATGATCGTCATTAAACTGTAGCACCTCTCTGACAATATCCTCTGAGAATAGAATTTCTTGGCCACGAACAGTTGCCCTTATATGCTCCACATTATCAATAGTTATGATCTCCGTAGTCTTCCAAAACTGTCTGATGGTTGTTTCAAAGACTAGGATGTTGTGACTTATTGCAAAACTGATGTTTGAATTTGCTAGGAAGTTTAGGACCAAAAAAAACTCGGCACTTTTAGCATCATTTGCATCAAGGAAGGTACAGACATTGTGCCTCTTTACAAACAGAAGATCCATACCTGTAAACAAACAGAATTCATCAAAGATTGACACTTAGTGAAATTTCAACAGAAACCCTGATCGAAACTACATAGACCAACACTTGGAAAAATTTTGAAACATGTCTTATCGAAACTACAAGTTTCGGGTGAAATAATATAATCAAAACTACAAGTTTCGGGTGAAATAACATAATCGAAACTACAAGTTTCGGTCCACACTTAGAAAATTTCACAAATTTCCTTATCGAAACTACTAGTTTCGGGTGAAGACACTTCGATCGAAAGTTTCGATCCAATCACTTGGAAACTTTTAAACCATCAACCGAAACTAAGTAGTTTTGGGCAAAGAAACTTGGTCACATTTTGAGGACTTGGGCACAATTGGGTATCGAAACTACTAGTTTCGATCAAAAACCTGTTTAAATTTTGAAAATGTCTTTTAAAAGAGAAACACCCCTTTTATCGAAACTATTAGTTTCGATGCCCAAACCCTTAAACAGATACAAACACACAGAATCATGAACATGAACATATATACAGACGCATACATAATTATCAGATGAGAAAGATGAAAGAGAGGATAAGATTGGCTTGAGGATGTCAAAACTTCATCTTACCATGTTTTTTACTGTAATCCGCAAATATGTACAATGGATAGGTTAGATATTAACAATGGCAAGAAAATAGACAAAAATAAGCATCAAACAACCAAAATTATGGAGATTTAGTCGTCGAAACTTTCACAATAGAAACCCTAGGTCTGGCATTTTGAAAAATCACGCACATTCGAAAAGAAACCAGTACCTAATGAAGATGATGACGGTGACAACGGGGGAATCGGGTTATTAATGTTGATTTTCCCACTTAGACCGAGGCTTTGAGAGAATTTGTGTGTGAGAATAAAGGTGTAAAGATTCGGAATGTGTAAAGGTGAACTTAACGAAGACGAAACCTTATTATGAAGGTATTTAATTTTTTTCATGTTGCAAATGATGAAAATGCCCCTGTCGAAACTACTAGTTTCTATAGGGCAATGTAGTTTCGGGTGATGGAAGTTTCGGGTGACTGGAATAGTTTCGATAGTCATGAGACAGAAACTAAAAACATAACTAACTTACATACAACTGACTAAACTATAGAAATAAGATAAAATTAAAATAAAACTATACAAAATATTCACACTTATCCTTTTTGGAAAAGATCCAACATGAGATCAGATCTGGTTAGTCTCTTAAAACACTTCTTTTTGCAATCAACTACTATGAGTCCCTGAAGATAGCTGATATTTGTGTAAAGTAAACCTGAACATTTGTTTGTACATATTTTTTCATGTGATTATATGGTACCATTTAAGCAAAATACAAGGTGTACCCCACATATTGAAATAAAATGGTTTTGGAAACCTAACAATCCTCAAGAAATACACATATTCATCCTATCTTCTCTTTCTGATTAACCAAGGTACCATCTTAGTAATTTCAAAATACCACCAAAATAAAATAATAACTCCAAGTGGATTAGAAGATTTAAAATAAAAGATATCCAAGTAGATATTAAAAAGGTACGAACATTCTAGATATTTGCGTAAGCGAAACAGAAGAAGTCATAAAATTATCCAAGCAGATAGGAAAATGTTGAACACAAGAGATCTTTGCGTAAGCAAAACAGACGGGGTCAAATCATCCAAGTGGATGGGAAAAAGATTAACACCTGAGATCTTTGCGTAAGCAAAACATACAGGGTCATCGGCGGTAAATATCGTTACTTTGATGGTCACCTGGTGTATGAATAGGAATCCAATACGTAGAACTATATCTGATTGAATTGGTTTTCTTAATAGATAAAATGGGTTAGATGTTTCAATAATGGGTTCAAGCACACAAGTATGAGATAAGATTTAGGTTTTCACATTACTTACAAGTTTTAACCATATGTCGGGCCTACCAGCTATACCTCAGTAAACACCATCGCTTTTGGTACATTCCATGTTCAAGAGATGTGATCAGACTCTATCATTTCTCAAAGGTCAGATTCAATTTTCTTGAAACACAGAAATTTTGATACCACTGGAAAGGTTAGAATGTACAGACTATGTTCAAGGCATAACGATGCAATTTATTTTTCTTGCAAAACTATACACAATGCAATTCTTTTCAATTTTGTCATATCAAATTCTCATTTCTCCTCCAAAAGATTTGCTTGTAAATAAAAATTAACTATACAGAAAAATAAAATATTTTTGGTAACTTTCTTGATAATTAAGCATAAACATAAAACACACTAATATTCACAAGGATTACTGAAAATTTATCATGCTAAGCATCTCCACCTGTTGGGCAAAATCTGGCAGAGTCAAAAGCTTTTGTGAAGATGTCTGCGGTTTGCTTGTCGGATTTGACTTCAACGATATGTTTCTTTTCAACACAATCACGGATAGAGTGATGTTTGATCTCAATGTGTTTGGTTTTGGAATGTTGAACAGGGTTTTTGGTGATGTGGGGAACGGCAGTGTTGTCACACAGAATTGATGTCTCATGGAATGTGATCCCAGAGTCAAGCATCTGATGGTGTATCCATCTGACATGGGAACAACAAAGGGTTGCGGCAATGTATTCGGCTTCGGCGGTGGATTGGGAAACGGTGGATTGTTTCTTACACTTCCATGAGACAAGGCGTTTGTCAAGGAACTGACAACCTCCAGAAGTGGATTTACGGTCGAAGTTACATCCCCCATAGTCTGAATCTGAATAAGCCACAAGATCAAACAAATTATTTTTAGGATACCAAAGACCTAATTTTGGCTTATACTTTAAATATCGCAAAATACGTTTGACAGTGGATAGATGAGAGAGTTTAGGATTAGCCTGAAAACATGCACATAAGCACACTGCAAACATGATGTCGGGTCTGTTGGCAGTGAGATACATAAGAGATCCTATCATAGAGCGATAGAGGTGTTGATCAACGCTTTCGCCATCCAAATCGGGAGATAGACAATGTCAAACTTCTACAGGAGTTTTGACAGGATGGGACTCAGCCATTTTGAACTTGGTCAGGATTTCCTTGACATATTTCTCTTGATGAATGAGAATTCCTGACTTGGACTGATCAACTTGCAGTCCCAAAAAGAACTTAATTTCTCCCATAGAGCTCATTTCAAACTTAGAACGCATCACTTCTTCGAATTCTTTGCACAAACGAGGATTGGTGGATCCAAAGATGATATCATCAACATAAATTTGCACTTAGATTGTATCCTCTCCATCCTTTCGTTTAAACAAAGTTTGGTCAATTGCTCCTCATGTGAAACCATTATTAAGCAGATGCTTAGATAACGTTTCATACCACGCTCGAGGTGCTTGATGAAGACCGTACAATGCATTGTCTAATTTTTAGACACGGTCTGGAAAGTTAGGATCAATGAAACCCGGTGGCTGCTTGACATAAACCTCCTCAAGAACTTTTCCATACAGAAATGCGCTTTTGACATCTATTTGATGAACAGTGAAGTCCATATAGGCTACATAGGCGAGAAACATTCTGATGGCTTTCAAGCGAGCCATTGGTGCAAAAACTTTCTCAAAGTCAATTCCTTCTTCTTGATAGAATCCTTGAACAACCAAACGGGCTTTATTCTGAACCACAATTCCTCCTTCATCCTTTTTGTTATGAAATACCCAACGAGTGCCGATTGGTACTTTCTTCTTGGGAAGATCCATCAGACTCCACGCATTCAGCTTAGAGAATTGATTAAACTCTTCTTGCATTGCTTCCACCCAGTTGTTCTCAAGCTAAGCTGCTTTGATGTTCTTAGGTTCTACTTGAGATATGAAGCACGAGAACATGTTGTTATCTAATACGTCACATGCACTCCGGGTACGAACACCCACATTGAGCGGACCAATGATGTTGTCGGTGGGATGATTCTTGTGAATTCTCAACTGAGGAATCTCATCTTCTTCCAAGAGTTCATCTAGATTTTTGATATTGTTAGCAGGAGGATCATCTTCATCAACAATGGGAGCTTCAGTAGTTGATTGTGGGGCAACATCTACTATTGGATTAGCGTTGTCTTCAACGGTTTCACTTGTTGCACCATAACCGGAAGAGTCCACATTAGATTCAGCATCACCAGGTGCAAGGATTTCATTTTGAGTGGATGAGGAAGAACTTGGATCATTTATATTTCCTAGATTATTCACAGAAAAGTAAGGATTAGCACGAGTTAATTCATTTGAAAACACAGGAAGATTAAATGACTTAAACAAATATTCGACATCGAAAAGCCAATCAGGACCGGCCCCAGCGTCCGTATGATTGCTTTCATGCCAATTGATATCAATGGACTCCAGCACCATCCTTCTTTGCTTGTTGTAAACACGAAACGCTCGTTGATTAGATGAATATCCCACAAAATAGCATTCATCGGCTTTGGCTTCAAACTTGTTTAGCTGATCTGAAGTATTCAGCATCGTGCACACACACCCGAACTTTCTAAAGAAATCAATAACTGGCTTTCGCTTGTACATGATCTCATAGGGTGTCTTGTTGCAGCTTTTGGTGATAAGAACTCGATTTTACACAAAACAAGCGATATTAACTGCCTCGGCCCAAAACATGACAGGAAGCTTGGAATCAACGATCATAGTTCTTGCAGCTTCAATCAACGTGCGGCTTCTCCTTTCAGCTACACCATTCTGTTGAGGAGTACGCGGTGCATCGAAGGGCAGAGAAATTCCTTTGCTTTCACAGAAGGAATCAAGAGTGGCATTCTTGATTTATGTTCCATGATCGCTGCGGATAGTCTTCACACTCAGACGAATACCCTTCTTGAGACAGAAAAGCTCCATCATGTAGTTCTTGAACTCTGTGCCATTATCACTCCTTATTCTTCTAACCTTCAGCTTGCATAAAGATTCCAGGCTCAAGATCAGGTATTGACGAATTTCAGTAGTCTCATCCTTTGTACCTAAGAAATGCACCCAAGAAAAACGTGAGAAATCATCAGTTACAACTAGACAGGATGACTTACCTCCAATACTCCTGAAACTTATGGGTCCAAACAAATCCATGTGAAGGATCTCCAAAGGGATATCAATAGAGTTTTGGATCTTGGGCTTGTGAGATTTCCGTTACTGTTTGCCCTTTTACAAGCCATAGATTAGGAGGGGCCACGTATGCTTCATTGATTAGATGGCCAAAGAGAGGAATGTGCTCAGGAGTAGGTTCTACACTGCCTGGCTTAAGAAATTGTGCAAACACTCTCTTGTCCACCCTCTTGACTTGTAGTCTTTCCCCAATTGTCGGTAGGTTTGGCAAAGCATCATTGATCAACAGCTGAACAAATCTTGGATACAACAAGAATCTAAACCTTTCCGCTGTATTAATCTGGTCGGTTATGGCCTTGCAGATATACTTAGAAAAGTTATAGCCCTTGTTGAGAGACAATCCAACCATTGCAGCCGCCAAGTCGTGACTCATGGCATCCTTGCCTGCTTTTCATGAAGAGATGCACATGATCATGGCGTGGGCAAAGTAGCGCCATTGATCCAGTACCCACATCTTTTTGTACGAAGCATAATCGCTGGCACCGACGTATCCCATCCTCTGTCTCCAGCACCCATCCACAAAGTAATCAGGGTAAGTAACTGGGTCAGTGGCCAGATCCCTAAACTGTAGAACTCTCTAAATGGTGTTTTCTGAAATGGCTATCTCTTGACCACTACAGTAGCCCTAATGACGTTTTGAGTCACTGTACAGTCATGATCAGCAGTTTCCCAGAATTGCTCCATGTACGGTCTTGAGACAATAGGATCGGCAGAGATAGCATAACCGATCTTCGAACGATTCAGAAAATCAACTATCTTCCTGTATTGTAGTGCAGCACCCTTCCATTCGGGTTGAGTTAAAGCCAGTACGTTGAATTCACTTGTAAATACACGAGCCATCACTGCAAAAACACACAATAATAACAAACAGATTCATTGGAATTGAACAGACATGACAAGGTATAGCACATTCACAAAGAACTGATTTCCAGACTTAGAAAATTTTCAAAGTTTCCCTTCCTGCGTACTTTTAAAAAGTACGCAGTGTTTAGGTCTTGCGTACTTAGCAAGTACGCAAGAGTTATATCTTGCGTACTTACCAAGTGCGCAAGTCTTAACACTTGTTTAACTTGTCAAATTTTCAGAATCAGTGAATGAGTGATTTTGATTTGGGTATGAGTCACCACAAGGTCTTAAAATAAATGTAAGACCTATGGACCAGCACCAACAACAAAATCAAGCTAACCCACAGTCAAATTGACCTAGCCCTGGTACGATGAAGAACCACGACACCACAGGGGGTCATATCCAAAATCAAGTCAAGTTAAGGACGATTGTGAGATGATTGAATTTCGATTAATGCATTTAAACAGGTTTTAGGTCATAATTTGGGTCCCAAACACCTAAAATCGTTCGAAAAATCATAATCAAAACCCTAGATTGTTCAAGTTCATGAATCGGTCCAAAACAGTTGATTTAATGGATGGAATCGTCTGAGAATCTCACCAAATGTTAGTAAGGTGTTGATGAAACTAAGATCGGGACGAAAAACTAGTTTAGGAACACACAAATTTTCAAGGAAAAATGAGCAGCGGGTAATAACACAGTGTTAGTCGTTTGAAATGAGATGAAGCCTTGAAATTTTTCTAACACCTGTATATATACCCTTGACATATGGGTCTTGCATACTTAATAAGTGCGCAGGACTTAACTCCTGCGTACTTGACAAGTACGCATGACTTAAGTCTTGCGTACTTGTAAGTACGCAAGGTTTAATTCATGCGTACATGTTAAGTACGCAGAAACCCTTGTGATCTCAAATTTCAACTCAAATTATGAAGAATGTCAAGACAAATAACGAACCGGATATGAACGTTCAATCAATAGGTTTCAAAAGCAGTTCAAGGAAGTTAAACACATATATTTTTGGCTTTTCTTAAGTTTTGATAAACTGTACTTAAAATTGAACTGTTCAAAAACACAAAATCTTTTTAATCTTTTTCTAAATGAAGATATACATGAATATACACACAAGCTATTTTTGGTCACAGTTATGAGCAGAGGATCATATCAGGCTATTATAAGCAAAAATGATACACAATAAACATCAAAGAATAAGGGATCATGTCATGGATTACTACTTACTCATACGTAATATGCAATATAAACAAGTAATTCAAGTTGGCAATATTATAATATTTGAAACCAAAAGCATCTTTGCATCACGTTCTTGTGTGTTAAGGTATTAAATATAAGTATACAATGTGTACCCCCACAGTTATGCAACATTAATTTAAATTTGCACCATCTCAAGGCATATAAGATTTTCCCAATGATTTTCAAAATTTCCAGAATGAAGTTACACCAATTAGCATAGAAAAATCAAGCAGAATCCATAAGGATTATCAGGAATCATAAGATTCAGAATCGAGTGATTCATTTGTCATGGTTTCATATGATTTCTTCTGTGAATATCAGTATGATGATAAAGGATAAATAGTATGGTGTCTGAGGATTTAGGTAAGGGGATCCAACTTTTATCTGGATTTGATGTCAATGAATTAAAGGGTGAATATATGCTCAACGGCTGATGTCAAGACATATCTTGGCCCAACTTCCCATTGCATACTTGTGAGTATGGGCAATGAAGTGAACCGAAAAATTATGCTAAAGACATAACCCGAAACTGGTTTCATAAGAAAATACTTGCCAAAATCTTACATCCTTTATCTGATAATGATCTTTTAGCATTCTTTTACACACACAGATGCAAACGTGGGTTCAAATCACTGTTGTAGTAGTTTGATTTAATTTTCACACTACTAATGATTCAATAACGCTTATAGCCTACTAACAATTCAAGTTACTTGCAAATATTCAAATTAACACTAAAACAACTTAAACAGATAAGTAAGCATGATGCAATCATTTCCCATATGTGCAATCTAGACGTTTAGATCATTTCTGATGTATAATCATTTCCTCTTTTCTTCAAATGATTATGAAAATTTATTGATTTTCTATTTTGTTTGGATTTGTTTTGTAAAATTTCTTGAAATTGAAAATAAACTATATAGAATTAAAAGGAAATAAAGTTTAACTTCCATGAAAACATTTTGATTTGAAAAAAAAAGGTTTTTCACTCAGGACTGAACATTCCTATCATATTGACAAGATGTTCAAAACGGGTACGATCAAACACCTTAGTGAAAAGGTCAGCAAAGTTGTCATCCGTGTGAACTTTTACAAGTTCAATCAAGCGCTTTTCAGCACAATCACAGATGAAATGGTGACGATCTCAATGTGTTTAGTCTTTGAATGTTTCACCGGGTTGTTTGTGATGGACATGGTGGCATTGTTGTCAATGAATAAAGGAGTTCTAGTGAAATTCAAGCCATAATCTCTCAATTGTTGCTGTATCCACAATATCTTAGAACAACAGCTCGCGGCAGCAATGTACTCCGCTTCACATGTAGAGACAGTAACCGTTGACTGCTTCTTACACTGCAAGGAGACCAGCCTGTCTCCCAAAAATTGACATCCACCTGGGGTTGATTTTCTATCGAGGTTACAACCGCCATAATCAAAATCGGTATAAGCTTTGAAATCAAACGACTACTACTTGGAGTACCAAACACCCAATCGAGGTTTCCCTTTCAAGTATCTGAAAATCCTCTTTACAGCTATCAGATGAGATTCCTTCGGTTGTGACTGAAACCTCGAGCACAAGCAGACCGCAAACATTATGTCGGGCCTTGAAGCTGTGAGATACATAAGAGATCCGATCATCCCACGGTACAATTTACAGTCTACATCCTTTCCATCTTTATCGGGTTGCAAACCGTGATTGACTGGGATAGGTGTGCCATAAGTACAAATCATTCATTTTGTATTTTGACAAAATGTCCTGTACATACTTAGTTTGATGTAGGTAAATGCCATCCTCCCTTTGACTGACTTGCAGACCCAATAAAAATGACAGTTCACCCATGTTGCTCATTTCAAACTTGGAATTCATTACCCTTTCGAATTTCCTACACATCTCTTCATTGGTAGACCCAAAGATAATGTCGTCGACATAAACTTGCGCAAGTAGATTATCACCTCCTGCTTTCCGTATGAAGAGGTTCGAGTCAATTTGTCCACGATCGAAACCATTGGATAATAAATGTTTTGATAAAGTCTCATACCACGCTCTAGGTGCTTGATGAAGACCATAAAGTGCCTTATCCAGCTTGTACACTTTATCAATATTATACGAATCTTCAAAACCTGGTGGTTGAGTGACATAGACCTCTTCATGAACTTTCCCGTATAGGAAAGCACTCTTCACATCAAGTTGATAGACCTTGAAGCCGAAAAAGGAGGCATAAGCCAGAAACAGTCGAATGGCCTCAAGTCTAGCAACTGGGGCATACACCTCAGTGTAATCCAAGCCCTCTTGCTGATAAAAAACCCTGAACAACCAACCTTACTTTATTCTTCACTACAACATGTCGATCGTCCGTCTTGCATTTGAACACCCATCTGGTTCCAATTGGATGCATACCCATCGGAAGGTCAACTAAATCCCACACATGCAACTTTTGGAATTGAGACAGTTCATCTTGCATCGCATCTATCCATCAGTTGTCAGCGAGAGCCTATTTCACATTCTTCGGCTCTAATTGGGATATGAATGCAGCATGCAAACATGTTTCCATGATACATGTGTCAAGAATCTCAGTATACAAACTAGTGTTCTCGGCAATGGTTCTATGATGAGTTTAAACACTGGCATCAAGATCACCAATGATGTTGTCAATTGGATGATACTTATGCACTCTCGACTCTGGTACATGTGGTTCCTGGATATTTGAATCAAGATTTGTGCTTAACTCCCCCATATCATGTGTACTAGAAGAGGATTCAATGTTGATTGGATCAACTGGAGCTTCATTTCCTACACGAGTGTTAGGATCAGCTGGACCATCATTTCCATCAACATGAGCCACCTCTTCGTTGTCACTTTTATGTGTTCCAGATGCAGATACAGCACTGGAATCAGGAGCTGGAATAGGTACAGTTGCTCGGGTTGAGAAATTGGAGTCATCACCGCCACTAAAGAATTTATTCAGATTGGCGGCACCTTCGGCAGATAGATCAGGAAGGTTAAAATACCTTAAGAGAGCATCATAATCAAAACCCCAAGCTGGGCATGTTGGTTCCGGTGGAATACTATGTTTACTGCATTCCACTTTGACCATTCTTCGACTGAACGATTTCCTATATTGTACACTCTCTTGCATGGTGAATTGGAAACATATCCTAAGAAGATGCCTTCCACCACTTTTGCATGAAATTTGGATTTGGGATCCTTGTACTGTAGCAATAAGGAACATGGACTACCAAATGGAACTAGGTAGTCAAGATTGGGAGGTCGATTGTTGATCAGCTCATAAGAAGTTTTGTTGTCTCTTAACCACCAAAACTCTGTTCAAAACATGACAGGTTGTGTTGACAGCTTCTGCCCATAACGTAACAGGAAGCTTAGAGTCAGACAGCATATTCCTTGCAGTCTCAATTAGAGTTTTGTTCTTCCTTTCTGCAACTCCATTCAGCTGTGGTATATACGGCGCACTGAATTCATGATGAATACCCTTCTTGAGACAGAAAAGCTCCATCTTGTTGTTTTTGAACTCCGTGTCGTTGTCACTCCTTATTCTTCTAACCTTCAGTTTGCATAAAGTTTCCAAGCTCACAATCAGGTATTGAAGAATTCCAGTAGTCTCATCCTTAGTACCTAAAAAATGCACCCAAGAAAAACGTGAGAAATCATCAGTTACAACTAGACAGTATGACTTACCTCCAATACTCCTGATACTTATGGGTCCAAAAAAATCCATGTGAAAGAGTTCCAAGGGAGTATCAATGGAGTTTTGGAGCTTGGGCTTGTAAGATTTCCGGTGTTGTTTGCCCTTTTTACAAGGCATACAGTCATCTGCAACGGCAAATCTCAACTTTGGAACCCCGGTTACCAAACCGTTTCGGACAAGATGATTCATTTTACGATAAGAAATATGTCCGAGTTTCCTATGCCACAAGATTGAGTCAAGCTATGTCGCTTTTGTAAGCAAAAAAGTAGCAACTGATGAGGTGGTTGTCGCCACGCTCATATCGATCTGATAGGTGTCGTTTGTTCTTGGAGCTCACATCAAAATCTAGTCTTCAGGAACCTCAAAACTAGGCTTGAGAATCAAGCATTCAGACTTTTCAAACATAACCGAGTACTCCTTATCGCACATCTGTGAGACACTCAACAGGTTATGCTTCAGCTGCTCGCAGTAGTTGACGTTGTCGAAGCTAATACACGCATTCGTAGCCATGCCTTGACAAGTGATACTGCCGCCTTTCTCTCATGCAAAGGCCACATAGCCGCCTCTGAATGGTTTAACATCTTGAAGCAAGGCCATGTTGCTTGTCATGTGCCGGGAGCATCCACTATCTACATACCAATAGTTAGAGATAGTTCCCTTCAGATGTCCTTGTTCCATTTTTCTCAGTCTTTTGTTCCTTCTTCTTCTCTGTGGTTTAGAGAGTTTCACCATATATTTCTCACCAGTTTGTGCACTACCAGAAGTAGATACACTGGGTTTAGCAGGTTGCTTTTCTTGTTTTGGAACATATGGTTTAGCCTCAGATGTTGTCTTTGGCTTCACTATAGGTTTCACAGGTGGTTTCACCACATTTGATTTGAGATTCTTGGGTTGCTTCACATGATGGTGCCTTGGGAGAAACAGCTTGTTGATGAACAACTGGTCGTTTCCCTTGGTTCTTATCAGGACAGTTTACCAGAATGTGACCGACCATACCACAGTGAAAGCAAGCACGCTTTTCTTTGTGAGTCCTCCGATAAGGTTCTCTGCTTTTGGACGCAGATGATTTAGCTTTAGGAGTAACAATAGTTGTTTGGTGAACATAACAAGGACCTTGTGCTTGACCTGATTTAGATTTATTACCTTGAGCATAATATTTGTCCATGTTTTTCTGAAAATTTTTACGCAAGTCGTCAAGATCTGGGACTGGCTTTATGGTTTTGAAACCTCCATAAAGCATTAACTTGAGTTTATCATTTGACTCAACGGTGTCAGGTTCAGTTAAAATATAATTATCTCGATCAGTGACAATGTTTTTCATAATTTTATGTTCACCAATCAACTCCTCTGAGACAACACCCTCAAAATTGGTGTTCTCAGAGCCTTCATCAAAGAATAACTCATCAGAAACTGAGTCAGCCTTACTTGAGGAATCATCCTTGTTAGAGGAATCATCCTGACTTGAGGATTCATCTAAATATGACAAATCAATGTCAATCAAACCGTTGACAAATTTCCCGCTCACTGGTGGAGGAATGGCATTAGTACCTAAGCCCAATCTATTCACTTGCCTCACTACAGATTCGTAGTGTTCCCCCACAAAGCGAGAATTTTTCAACTTCTCAATCTTGCCACTTAACTGCAGGATCTCATTTTGCAGTTTGGCAATTTCAGTATTCTTTTTCTCTAACCCCTTGTATGCAACGTCCAAATGAAACTGTTGTTCACTGATTTTAATTGAAAAATCATGTCCTTCTTTCTTAAGAGTTTCAATTGATTCTTTAAAATGTTTTTCATTTTCTTTGTAACTTAACGCTGCAATAAGAAGGGGTTCGATTTTATCTTGAATACGATCATTCTCTTCTTTCAATTTCACACATTTAGTACAAGAAATGATAGCAAAAGAATTAGAATCTACCTCAGTTGTCGAACTGGATGCCTCTCCAATAGCCATGAGGGCAAATGCAGATGTACATTCTCTTTGGTCAGCTTCAGCTGCTTCCCTTTCTTCTGCTCCCATCATCCAAAAATCTCAGCCATAAGACCCATTTGAGTCTATGCAAGTGTGGCATCTTCCAGATGAACACCCCAATCAAAGCTATCATCCTGTTGAACCACTAACGCACCGGACGTTCCACATTGACTCTGATTACGGATGTTCTTATTGTTGTACCCTTGATTGTTTTCTTGGCTTCTTCCCTGGCTTGGTCTTGTGAAGCCAGTGGTTGGTGCTTTATCCTTTTGACATTCCCTTGTGAAATGTCCAAAGTTATTACATTTGTAGCACTTAGCCTTGGATTTATCAAATCCCACCTTGGCATTTGAATGCCTACCAATGAACTTTCTGTCGGTTTTGTTCAAGAAACGCTTAGCCTTCTCAAGATCATGGCCATATTACACTGAATATCCATGTCCTCCATATCGTCTCGATCCACCTGATTGAAGTCTTCCTCAATGGTCTCAGGATCCGTTAGCTGCCCACCAATGAAGTTCTCGTAGGCAAGCATACATGAAGAGAACAAAGCCACATGATCTTCAGCAATCTTGGCTATGGCAGTCTGGTTTGCTGAAGAGGTAGATGTAGTGTTTCTTGAGGAAGATTGATGGTGTTAACCAGGTCCTGATGCAGTAAAACCAGTGTGATTACCACCACCAAGTGCATGTTCTTCTTCCTAAGGACTCCCAAGGAATAAGGCAATTCCCAAACCAGATGACTTTGCAGTAGAATTCACCCCAAAATACATGGAGGGATCTTGTATTTGAGGTCTACCATAACTTTCTTTCTTTCTCAAGTTCATATCGTGTGCCTGAATCTTGCCTATTGCTTCCTTAATAGTCATCTCATAGAATTTGGAGTTCTATCTCAGTAAGCTAGTGTACATGTCAAATCTGGGTGGTAGGGCATCTAGAAACTTTTCAACCAACTCATCAGCGGGATACTTGAGGTCATACGACTTCAGCTCAGTCTGAAGATGATAGAATCTAGAAATAAGTTCATCAATAGATTCATTCTCCATGTACCTGAAGCATTCATACTGCTTCCTCAAAAGCTCCCTCTTGCTTTTCTTGACATCACTATTACCCTCAAACCTCTTCTGCAGCGCTTTCCAAAGATCTTTAGCAGAATCCTACCCTCTAAAGCTGTGAAATAGATCTCTAGACAATGCCATCGTTATGGAACCATGAGCCTTCTTTTCACAGTCATAAACTTTCATTTCTTCTTCATCTAGCTTAGAGATAGGTTTGGGAACAGTTTTTTCAAGAAACTCATAGGTTGGATGCTTATATCCCTCAAGGATAGGTATCCATGAGGAGGAATCAGTGTATGAGATGTACTCCTCAAACCATGCTTTCCAATTTGAATAATCATTAACATTAAGCAACTTAGGTAGTTTCTGTGGAGTTTCTATCTCATTGTCATAGTTAAACAGGCTACCAAGGTTCTGAAGGTTTGCCATTGTGAAACACTTAGTCAAAAATCAGAAAATCAGCACAACTTGGTACTTAGAAACTGGCCTTGCGCACTTAAAAAATTGGTCTTGCGTACTTAGTAAGTAGCATGACTAGATGATAAGTATGCAGGAAGAAAATTAAGTACGCAGCAAGAATGGTCTTGCGTACTTAACAAGTACGCAGCAAGACTGTCCTTTTTTCCAAAAAAAAGGTAAGTACGCAGTTCACTTTTTGAACCTGCTCCACCAACTTTTTCCGGTCGCCGAAAAATGCTCAAATCTTCAAAAATTGAAGTTTTGAACAGATTGATCAAGCCAAAAGGTTATAAACTTGTTTCTAACAAACCCTTGATGATCAAAACCCTCAAATAAACAACAAAAGGTCGGATTTTGAAGGATTTTTGCTTCTCAAATAGCGCTCAAGAGCTACCTCTATTTTATCATAAAAATCACCAAAATCAATCACTTTTCCTTGTGAAAAGGCTGTAAATTGTGTCGAAAATGCTCCTAACACACTCACAACACTCGAAATCTGTAAATTGTGTCAAAAATGCTCGTAACACACTCACAACACTCGAAATCAAGAGCTAAGGCTCTGATACCACTTGTAGGTCCCCGGGTGTCTCGGATCGTTACGTGCGAGTGTGTGACTAGTCTAACCGGGTGCGGAATGTCCGTGACTAGTTGGAGTATCAAACAACACAAATTAAACCAACAACAAACACGAAATACTTTAAACTTCGTCTATTGATAATCACAGCCGGTTACAGAGTATGAAATGAGTGCGTACAAAACTTCTGTCACAACTAGCTATATATACTAGACCTGATGTCTGCGTACTTAACAAGTGCACAGGACAATGTTCCTGCGTACTTAGCAAGTACGCAGACTTCTTGCGTACTTGCCAAGTACACAGACTTCTTGCGTACTTGCTAAGTACGTAGACTTCTTGCGTTCTTGCTAAGTACGCAGGTTATACAACACTTACAAAAGACTAAACAAGTACAAGTACCTACATACATGTTTACAAATCTATAAACTAATACATACAGATAGTAAATACAAGTACAAATACATATACAAAAGCATAAGACACATCCAGAGTGTCTGTCACACAAACGTGCTCCAACAAACTTAATTCCCTATAACCAAGGCTCTGATACCAATCTGTCACACCCCAACCGACGGCGGATTATACGTCGGGGCGGACGCGGTTGTTCAAAACCACAAAGTTGACTATTAAAGTTTAAATATTCCATTAATAAATTGGAAGGTTTAAAAACAAGGAAAAGGAAACATATTGTTCAACAAACATAACGATAACATAAGTTTAAATTGATAAGTATTCTAGGTCCAAGCATCCTACATGATCATAAGAAAGCCTCAAACTTGAGCGCCTGAAACATGTTAAGTAAACTGTCAACTAAAAATAGTTTGTGAGATACAAAGGTTTTGACACCATTTAACAAAGTCGTTGAAAGTTTTACAATTCACCATGTACATGCATCTAAGTATAAATGTGAGAAACAAGCAAGTTTAAACATTATGCATATCAACCCTCCAACCAAGTTTAGACATAACCGCAGATTACCCTTAAAGTTTTAGGTCCAGTAACAATCACCATGGGTTCCCCCCGATTGGTCAATCAAAATAGGTGGATTGGTCAAATACAATAGATATATTATTGTCACTGTAGGCTTGGCCAAAGTTAATGATGATGCTAGTACTAAGTTTAATTTAAGCGTACAAGTCTCAGGCACATAACACAAAGAAAAGCATATAGACATAGTTGTGTATGAACTGTATAAGTCTAAAAGTTTTATACATGTTCCACCCCCAAGTTTATAAATCAAAAACAAAACAAAAGGGGGCTAAGTATACTCACTTGGAATGATGCAAGAGTGTCCAACAAGGATTAAGTATAGTAATGCTTCGAGGAAGGATATCCTCACAATAAGCCTAATAACATAAATCTACAGATTAAGTTTGATCCTAAAAGTCTATGGCATTGGATCTAGGACTTCAATATTAACTAGGGTTCCAAAAGGAATGAGAATGATTGTGTTATTATAAATTTTAACTTATACCAAAGCTTAAATAGGTATTATAAAGTTTATTAAGTTTGAAGTGTGAATTAGTTATAAGTTAAAATACTTGTTTCAAATGATTTATGATTATTATCTATACATTATAAATAATAATTTTAAATAGTTTTCCAAGTATCATAAATAAATGTGAAATATTAATTAAGTAGAAGAATAAATAAGTATTAAGGATAATAAATAATTATCTAAAAGGGTTAAATAATTATTTAGAATAAATAATAGTAATCTAAAAGAATAAATAATAATTATTGAGGATAAATAATAATGGATTATTGGATTTTAATAATTACACATTTTACCAATTGGCTAATAATCTCAACTGAGAATATTCTTACCACTGATCCCTACTTTCAAACTATTTTTTTACATTGGACCCCTCGTTAAAAAAACTTAACACCGTTAGAGTTTATATGACGTCGACATCTGCAAACCCCCGGAAAGTCAAGCCAAGATAGCAGTGGTCTCGTGTTGGCTTTTGAAATTGGCTTTGGTGGTGTTTAACTGGTCTCGTTAAACAAGTTAAACACCACCGTTGTCTCTGTTTGGACTTTCCGGACAAACGAGACCGGTTAAACACCACCAGAGCCAATTTCAAAAGCCACCACGAGACCACTACTAGCTTGGCTCAACTTTCTGGCGGTTTGCAGATGTCCACGTCATATAAACTCTAACGGCTTTAAGTTTTTTTAACGGGGAGTCCAATGTAAAAAAATAGTTTGAAAGTAGGAACCGGTGGTAAGAATATTCTCAGTTGGGATTATTATTGGCCAATTGGTAAAATGTGGATTATTAAAATCCAATATGAATAAATAATTATTAAGTATAAATAATAATTATCTACAAGAATAAATAATTACTTTATCTAATTAAAATGATTAATATAAATCAATTAAAATCATTTAAAGTGTTTAAATCATTAAGCATTTATTTTACAAACATAACTTCTAATCATTCTAAATAATATTTGGAAAGTGTTTAAAGGTTTAAATAAATAAACTACAAATATAAGTTTAAAAATGGTTTCTTGTTAATTACAATTGTATGAGTATTTTAAATAAGTTTTTATTTATAAATGTTTTAAGAATTATATAAAGTTTATAAGTTTATAAATATTCTATTTTTTTTAAATAAATAAAAATGTATTTATTTTTATGTTTTAATTAAATAAATAATTAAACTTTGAGTTTTCAAATAAATATAAATTTTATAAAAATGTACAAGTTTATAAGTTTCTGATTTCTAAGATAAGAATATAAGTTTTATAAATTTTTCTGATTTTGTAAAAATTATATAAACTTTTCTGTTAATTAAATTTAAAGATTAAACAAAAGAATTCGTTGATTTTAGAAATTAAATAGTAAATTAAGTTTTTATGTTTTTTATAAAATAGCTTCTGCTCAAATTATAAGTTTTATAAAAGTTGGAAGTATTTTTATAGTTTTTAAGTATTTAAAACTACTATTAAAGATTAATTTTTTTTAATAGTTTTAACTAAGTTTAATTAAATAAAAGGTTTTTGGAAAATAAAAGTATAAATAAAATTCAGTTTTAAGTTTATAAAAACATAACAGGTTTTATAAAAATAAATGGGAGTTTTAAAACTGATTTAAAAGTATAAAAAAAATTAAAAACACAAAACTTGGGCTTGCCGGATTCGAACCTGGGCCACCCAAGTTCACACACACGAACTAACCACACGGCTACGGGCCTCACTAGTGTTTTACCCGAAAAAGGAAACAGTTAAACACAATCCCAAATCGTCCGTATTCCCCTTATGAACCCTAGAATCGAATTCCCTTAAATACGAATCGAAATCCCCTCTGTCATTGTAAATTGACAGAGGGCTTTTGATCCTTGAATGAAAACGACCAGATTGGCCATTCGAATTACCTGAAATGAAGTCGAAAGGAGGAGAAAAGGTTCAAGCTTTAGGGTCGACTGACACAGATTTGAATCGAGCAATGCACGGAGCGAACGACTAAATTGAGTGTTTAGGGAGTTTGAGGGTGATGTCGAAGGTTTTGCAACTGATATTTATAGCCAATTTCGCCATTTAATGCCAGAACAGTTGTGGGATTTACGGTTAAGCATAACGAATTCAATTTCGAATCCACGCGATCTTAAAGTTGAAATCGGGCATTGGAATACCTCGGGTTATGGTCTCGATATGGATTCAATTTAGCCAGAAACACATTTTCGAATAATTTGAGATCAAAATCGGCCATGGGGGGATTCGAACCCGTGACTGATTTTGAATTCAGGAGTTTGGATTAATTGCACACAAGTCCCTGAAGTTTGAAGGTTTTATCATTTCATGTACAAACATAAATTTTAGTTTAAAACAAGTTTAACCTTGGACTTTACAAAATAAATAATATGTTTTATTTTTATAAAAATCAAATAAGTTTTACAAGTTTTATTATTTAATAATTTTATAAAATAATTTATAAGTTTATAATTTTACAAGTTCTATGTATTTAATGTTAATTAAGTTTATTATTTATATTATTTACACAATAATAAATATAAACTTATATAGTTTTAAGAGTTTAACTTATTTTATTTATAAGATAAATACACACATATATTTAGATATATGTTTATATTTATGTTTTAAGTATTTTTCATGTAAATAACTAATATTTATTATTTAATAAAATAATAACTAGTATTTATTATTTAACTAGTATTTATTATTTAATAAAAATAATAACTAGTATTTATTATTAAATAAATGTTTCAAGTTTTTAAGATTTAACAACACATACAAAGATTATGGGATGAATGCGTTCATTGGATTTCAAATAGGTAAGTTACAAAGGATTTCAAATTGATAAAATGGAAATGATACATCGGAAAATCCTGGATATTACACGAATGGTCATCTCCGGGTTGGTTTAATGCATCGGACTTAAAATGTTTTATATTAAAGTTAAATAGGTGATTATATTTTGCTCACCAGGAGGCGGTGTAACAATGTGACCAAGTATAAAGACGTACCGTTCCCAACATGAGTTCACCAATTCTTGGTCGCATAATAGGCTCGTATAAAGACGTACGATCTTAGAAGTATAGACCAAGTCTTGGCTTATAAATCCCTGCTCGTATAAAGACGTACGAGTTTCAAAGGAAGTTTGATTAAGAATGGTATCAAGACAATCACAAATATAAAGACGGATTTAGAAAATAATAAAAGCTCACTAAAGGTGGTTTTTAAGAGCGAATTAATTAAAGACATTAACATACCACTAAATTAATGCACCAAACATCATCTTCACCCTAGCAATACAAAGAAGTTTTAGCCACGAAAGGCCATAACGACTAGCGTAACGATGAGTTTCGTAGGCTCCCTTATAATGAAACAAGGAGGAGGAGCCTACTACTCTCTGCTCTCTACTCTAACTACGAGAATGCTCTGTTCTTGAGGTATGGATTGTTGTATCGAGGTGTGTGGAATGAAGAACTTAAGCCTCCTATTTATAGTCCTTAAAATGTGCAATGCACAACTGTGCATTGGGTTCCACGGTCGTGCAAAGGCCTAGGGAATCAAACAGGGTACAGAGGACATTGTACTGGGCTGTGGGAGCAAGAGAGGGCATTACACGGCCATGCAATGGGATGCACGACCATGCATCCCTTAACTTTTCCCCAGTTTTGTCTTTTAGCTGCTGGGTTGACTCTAGTTGATCAATTTTGACTTCTTGGGTGTCAAAGCTCGGGAATGAATCCTCTAGAAGCTTGAATTCTTGGTGTTTTTTATAGGATTTAGCTTGGTTTATATTTAAACACCGAATAGCCTGCAATTACAAAATATAAGTGTTTTAAGCATGAATTGTAAGGTTATTATTCAATTAGTACTAAAATGTGAGGATTATTATGTATGTAAAATATATATAAATGATGACACATCAGTAATATTACATTATTGTGCTCATATAGTCTTATATTAAGACTTTATGCTACATGTATATCAAAGGTTTAATATTTACTATAATGATAACACTACTTTAGCACACATTGACCTCAAATTTATCATAGTAGTTGAATCTTTGTGACACATAATCTACATATACATTCACTCTCCACTCATATCCTCATTATTATGGCTACTCAAGACTACATTAGCTCCATGCATTTACCATTTCACTCGCAAGATGAGATGGTCTACACATCGTCCTAATGTATTCTTTTCGTTACCATAACATATTTCAAGTCATAAAGTTCAAGTGGAATATACACATCAAATTCAATAAAATAACCTTGGTTATATCAAAAAGCAATTGAATAACAACTCGTGAGTTAAATAACCACTTTGGATTTTGTATCAACATTTGTTATGTTACATAACAAATAACGAACTTGTATCTTTATTAACTTTAATCATTTAATAACTTGGGTGGTTTACAGCTTTAATCACACACTTTATGACTATCTTATGTGACACTCTACTACTAGAAAATATACCTTTAATGACACGTATTGCGTGTCATAAAAGGGGGTAGATGACACGCATAAGCGTGTCAAGGATAGCCCTGTCAAGAATGAAGATGACACGCATTGTGTGTCATCTGTTTATGACACGCCTTTACGACGCAATGTTTATCAAGGAAGGCCCTGTCAAGAATGAAGATGACCCGCATTTTGTGTCTTCTATTTATGACACATTTTTTTATCATAAATGTGTGTCATGGTTAAAGCTATTTAAAAAAATATTTTTTTATAGAATTACTAATTTCCAGTTTTTCACATTAATATCATAAAACTGTAATAAACATTTCATAATACAAAATAAAATACACATAACAAAACAATCCATTTCATAAAATATAAACAAACATTCAAAAGTAACAAAATTCGAGTACAAATTCGACGTAATGTCAATACAAAGTTTCACCGAAAAATGAAGTTTGATACAAAAGTCGACCATTCTTCACGAACTACATCAATATCAGTATCGGTGTATTCATCTTTCCTTCCCCCAACCTATGGAAACAAATACTTATAAAAGATGCATACATATTATTACAAAACTAGGATGTGTAAGATACTTACTTTAACATGATAAGACAATATATTTATCACTACCAAATTTCCATAAAAAAAACCCTAAAATTAATATACTATGGAAACATGAGGGTATGATAGAATTAATACACTCAGACGCATGGAATTTGTTCAAAATTGAATATAATCCCGTTACTAGAATTCCAAATTCAGGCAGTATGCTTAAAATCCCATTACTAAATGGGTTACTAACATTAAAGAATTGCAACAGCAGTTATAAAGTACAATTATATATGTTTGGCATCTACATTAGTTTTGTACAAGGCAAATACAAAAGCTTACCATAGATCAACAATAGCTGGAAGTTGTTGCGCTAAAAAAGTTACAAGTCTAATTACCTTACCACAACATTATCTCCTTGACCGGTTCCCCTTTTAGCTAGTCATATAAACATGATTCATCTGACCCGTTTATGATAGAGGTTGCCAATTTTGACCTATTTACTTATGAACAGGTTAAATTGGGTTGTGCATAATCTCAAAATGGCTAGTTCTTAATGATAAATTATTTAGAGTAGAAAATAAGCATTGTATAAAGTTATAAACCAACCTGAGGTATCCTCCCTCTGCACACTAGCATACGCCCAGTTAACTTTAATAGGTTGTCCAAACCTGCAAATGAAATTAGAAAGGGTTAAACTTTGAGGTAAAATTATCTCTATCAGCAATAACAACACTTACAAATGCTTTTCTCTTGAAGAAGTGCTTCAGTCACTTGTGTATGAATGTTACCCACATACCTGTATTTGGATCAAACCCAGGAGGCAGATTTCCACGTGGAATTGGCTCAATCTGCAATATGAAAAAGTGTTATCTTGTGTTTTAAATTAAATTGCAATTAGTTTGGTCATAACATTACTATATTACCCCTAAAAGATAGAATTTTCTCCATGCTATCAATGTGGATTTAATCCTTTAATAACATAGAACCAGACTCCACAAATGTGAAGTGGTTACTTGACTCTTTAGTAACGACATCAAAGATCCATGACACGGACAAATCACTTTCCTTAACTTTGTTTGACATGCCATTTTATCATTTCTTAATATCTGAAATTTTAATATCTTTTGGTTTATAAAGTCATAAAATCAACATGAATCAAGATTAAGACAGCAAAAAGATTAACCCTCAACATTCAAACCACATATGCCGTAAGTGTAACCTTTATACACTATGTAACATCATGGTATGGTTCCTTTATGGAAATTGAATTGCATCATCAAGAAGATTCAAAAGAGTAAAAGATATTTACCACTTTCAGAATAAGTCAAGCAGGCGGTTATGTTCTTCTCAAAATAAATTAATCGCAAAAGCATAAACCTAAATCAGAGTAAACAATAGTGAACACCTGAATGTGAGCGGAGGAGTGTTATAATCGCCGTCGGTTTGGTTCGAAGCCCTAACAACAGTCGCGTCGCTTGCCCTCAGGTGGAGTTGGATGCTTGCCCTCTGGTGTTATGCTCGGAAATCGCCTACCTTTTGCCCTCTGATGTTATGCTCGGAAATCGCCTCATTATCCCTCTGGTGTTAGGGTTTTTAGAAAGACATCGCCCAATGGTTTATGAGGAAATCGCCTACTTTTGCCCTGCAGGAAGAAGAGCGCGCAAATCTGAATTATACGAGCGGAAAATGTTAAATTAAAAGATATGCGTATTAAAAAAAGTATATTACGTGTCTTTTTTTTTAAATGACATTAAAAGATGATACACGTTTTTGCGTGTCATAACTCGCGTGTCATTAAAGCCCAGTTTTACTAGAATGACACTAAAACGATGACATATACTGATGCATGTCACAGTTCACGTGTCACTAAAGTTCTATTTTCTAGTAGTTCACTTAGTTCCATCATGTTCATAAAAATACCCGGTGGCGGATCTAGGAAAAAAATCCAGGGGTATCTAAAATTTTGTTCAGGGGTATCTGGATACATAAAACGGTAAAAAAAAAAAAAAATTTCCCGCTGCGCGTCGAAAATTCCCACTACGCGTCGAAAGTTGAGGGGTACCGTCACTCATAGATCCGCCCCTGAAAATACCATAGCATGCTTATAATTAATACTCATGAATATATGCACACAAGCATGTTATTTGGTATTCATGACTTCATCTTTTATTTTGAGATCTGTTCATCTCATTCCACCCAACAAGGGTTATACAACAACTTGACACCATTATAGTCAAATGGGTCATTTAGCAACTTTTAACAACTCATGTCTACATACATCTATTTACTAGTGGTTATACGACTTTCAATCTAAATAATCATTTCATATTAAGCTTTTGTCACCTCTCAACTACGTGACTTTATCAACTACCACTTGTGAATTTACTACAACTACATGATCACATACAACCATGTGAATCATGTTTACAACAAGGGTTACACACAACTTCATGCCCCTCGGTCTCTCTAGAGACTTTAAATCCACATTGTCCGATTTTGTATTTAATTCAACTGTCATTTAACCACATACGGGTGAGGGGAAGGGATGGGAGTGACTGAGGTGGACAGTGAGTTGACACAGAGTTGTGGGTATAAGCGACATGTTCATGTTGATCGTTCCCAAACACAAAGAAGGGAAATGCATGAGCGGCAAGGAGGGTGACGTGGAGGGCGGTAGGAGCAGTAACACCGCCCCTCCATCGGCAAGGTAGTAGCGACAAACTACACTAGTGAACGCTCGTAAATATGGTCAACCAAATCCGCACGAAGTTGGTTAGGGCTTGAGGTATGCTTACTAAGTGTGAGTGGTGATTTAATAATTAATTTTTAACAAATAGTATTAATTATTTGTAAATAATTACTTACCATTCGAAATGTCGATCCAAGTATGTGCCAAAACCGCTTACGAGACTAAAAATATATTTTTTTTTAAAACAACTCCATTTTTGTTAATATTTATATAATAATTTTAAGGAAAAAAAAAGAGCAAAACCGTGTATTTCATATTTCTAAAAAAACTATTGAATATAAGTTGCTAGAGAAGTATGAGATTACATGTTAAATATTACACGGGTTAAAGTTAACAGGGTTATTGTTATGGACTGAAATGGTTACAAAAATACAACCTCAGGGGCTGATATGTTAAAAGATTTCCTTTTAGACTAAAAGGGTTAAACAGGTCAAACCACAGGGGCGGCAAAAGCGAAATTTACTCTAAATATTATAATAAAAAAATTATTACATGTTAAAGTGAATACATGTTATATGTGTCGTTAAGTGTAACATCCCTAAAACCCACAAGTTAACGATTCGAGTTAAGAAATGACCTGAATCCCAAATAAACTAAAGAATTGGTGAATTAGTCATGTTAAGCTTGACTGAGCGTTCTGAAGGAAGCGTTTTGTAACATCCCAAAAATAAAACGACAGTTAAAATGACGAAATAAACGAACGAGGCATGTCGGGTCGGGCCGGATGGGCTAGCGGGCTGGAAGGGGAGCCTCCCCTATAAATAGCTTAAACCTCCATCATTTCTCTTATTTGCAAGTTCTAGAGAGAGAAACCGTAGAGAGAGAAAGTTGGCGGATCGACCCGAGATTTCAGCAAAGTGTTGCTCCATTCGTGAGAAGAACCTCCGGATCAGAAACTAGATTCAGGTAACGATCGGGCCTAAATCTGAGTTTTTGTTCGTTTTTGGGTGAAAAGGTAACGTTTTCACGGATAAAACTGAAAGATAAACATAGATTTGAGTTCCTTAATGGAAAACAAACGTTTTGAATGTAAACAAGTTCGGGATCTTGACGTGATCAGACCTGAATGCGAAAGTTAGGGTTTTGCGAAGAAACAGATCGTGCGTACTTATAAGTACGCACGGAGCAGGTCCTGCGTACTTATCAAGTACGTAGAAAGAGAGCACTGCGTACTTATCAAGTACGTAGGAAGAGGATCCTGCGTACGTATCAAGTACGCGGGAAGCAGGGTCTGCGCACTTGCTAAGTGCGCAGGCATCAGGTTGTTTAAGTAAAGTTAATATGTTTAGAATGGTTAAACCGTTAGAGTCAGGATTGGGTTTGATGTGTATTTAACTATCAAATTCAGATCGGAAGTGACGTAGTGGGACCTTTGTTTAGGGCAACCCGGACTAGCTTATCAGGTGAGTTCTAGAAGCCCTCTTTTAAATGTTTTATATAATGTTTTCGGGCTGGTGTGCATACATATGAAATGATGTTTTTACGAAACGATGTTTATGAAACTATGTTTATAAAATGATGCTTATGAAACTATGTTTGCGAAATGAAATGATTTGGAATGAACGGTTTATGGAAATAAAGTTTTATGAATGGAATGTTTACGAACGAAATGTTTATAAAGAAATGGTTTAAACTAAAGGTAAAGGGTTTCGAAAATGAATGAAAGGTTTTATGAAAAGAAAAGGAAAAGGGCAAAGGTTTTAAAGAAGACATTACAAATCTAATCTGTCGAATGAATGGAATTGACGAATGAAGTCTGAGAATGTAATTCCCAGCCTTGTGGTAGATTATGGACAGCGAGTCATAGTTGCCATAAGAGCAACAGGGGCAGTGTCTTGGTGGCCTGCCAATGGTTTTGATGTTGTACAACTCGTATGGGAGTAACGACGGTTACTCAGGGGTTAACGTGACCCTATGTAAGGTGAAATTATGATCCGACGGTGTTATGGCCGTGAGCCATAGCCGTCGATGGAGGTTATCGGTCTATGGACATGAGAGCCATAGGGGGCAACTGAATGGGTATTGTCGGTCCTCGTGCAGTTAGCCTTGGGGGCAATACAAAAAGGAAATTGACGGAATGTATGGTATTGTCGGTCTTCGTGCAGTTAAGCCTTAGGGGCAATACCATACTAAATGACAGTACGAATGGTAATACAGATTTAGATAGTAATGTATGACTTAAATGAATGTTAAATGTTTTAAACAAATGATCCGTTCAATGTGTTTATGATGAGGAAAAAGGTTTGAAGGTTTTCAATGATGAACGAAAGGCCATGTTTTCTTATACGTGATGTTAAACCCTAATGAATGTTTTAAATGATGAATCATTTCTTAAATCGAACGAAAACTAGAACTCACCAGCGTAGCTAAATTTTTAGTATGCACATTCAGGTTAAGGCAGGTATGGATGATGGACGGTGATGCTTGGCAAGCGAGAGGAGTTACCCGGTTGATCATGAAGACTGGCATCCCGTTATGATTAGATTATGATATGTTTATGTAATAGACTATGTTACGCTTTCGTTGTTAAACAATGTAATGGTTATGTTTTATTGAAGTATTTTCCGCTGCGTTATTTGATAATCAAGTTTAAGAACTGTTTGTGAATGAGTAAATCTAACAAGTGAGGCCTCCCGGGAAAGGGGCCTTACACGTTTAGTACGCTTTCATAAGGAGCGGGGTATAACGGAAATAAAGAAAACCCGAGGGGCCAAAATGTAAACATGTGAGGATTTAAATGCCATCCTTGCACAAACCTTAAAGCCACTCAGATTGGGCTTACGTGCGACGGCAGATCCACGAGAGAAGGAAAGAAGGCGCCGGAGAGGAAAGGCCAGCAGCGGGAGTTCGATGACGTTAGCACGCGGGGGACTTCGTTCATCGCAAAGGTAATCTTCGTTTAAATTCTTATACACGTTTGCTTATGTTTTTACTCAAAAACCCGATTAGGGTTTGGTCACGGTTTAAGATAACCGGAGAAGGTGACGGCTGCCGCAGTGGCTACAAGATGTAGCGTGCGGCAGCAGTGGCATAGTAGTGGTGCATGGTGGTGGCAGACGGCAGGGGAGGAGCAAGGTGGTGACCGTTAGGGAGGTAGTCGGCAGCCGGGGAGAAGGGAAAAGAGAAAGAGAGAGCGAGTGAGTGAGTGAGCGCGGGCGACGAGGCAGAGGGGACGACATCTGCTCACCCTAGTGGCGAATGAGGGAGAACGAGGGCGGGGTCGTATCCGACGTGTACGGCAGCTCGTGTGAAGGCCAACGATGTTGGTAATGGAGGTATCATTCGATAAGGGTTAGGAGTTGAGGAGGATGAAGACGACAAGATGCATAGCGCTGAGGTGTGGTCATGATCGGCTGGCCATTCACAACAAAGGTGACAGGAAAGCGGTGAGCGTCGGGGGTGGTGGTGTACGAGGTGGGCGCGTACCACGGTGGAGGTGGACGTGGCTAGGACCTTGGCATGGAGCGCATAGATAGCTGGAATTCCGTTCGTGCACGAGTGAGGTTGGGTTCACATGGTCACATATGTGCATGCATGAAGACGGTTCGGGTGTTCAATTTCTAAACGAGTCAAATATGAGCAGATGCGAATGCTCGTAGAGTTGAGGGGGTGGTCACACAAAACTAGGGTTTCTTGGAGACAAGATGGAGAGCAGGCGAGATTAAACTTGAGGATTTAGATTATTTGTGTGTGTATCCAGCATATGTATTAAACATATTCTGATCATGTAATCATACGCTTGACAGGTTCAGGATTTGAAAAAGGGATCGGGTGCAGAGCAAAGATTGGGACTCAGCGTAACCGGTGAGTTTCTAATTCCCCTTTTTAAATGTTTTACTGTTTTTGGGGCTATCGTACATACTTGCATGAGGTGTTTACTACATAAATTGAGATAAGAGTTTTGGGTTCTAACCCGGTGTGTTTATGCACTAAAACCTTTATAAACGAGTCAGAGGGTCAATGGGGGTGTTTATGGGAACTATGTGATCTAAAGTCGAGAGTTATTAATGGATGATGTGTTAAGGGTTATTCGAGGTATGTCAGGTTATAAGCTAAACGCTTATGAATATGTGTAAGATACGTTATCCTAGTAATGTGTGGGGGTGTAGGTGTAGCCAATGAGTCATGTAGATAAAGAGTGATATTATGTGTTTTATAATTGTGTTATAAGTTATATGCTTGATGTTGCGTGTATTGTGTCATTGTCCTGGTGGCACGACGGGCGTTGTGCTTGCTTGGTTGTCCCTATGACACGGCAAATGGGATTTGTAAAGGACGGGGTCCTTCGGGAAGTCATCAACGGTGATATTTATTTAACAAGTTAATGATGAGCTCGGGTGTGTTTAATGCCCTAACGAGGGTGCAATGATGAGGTATGTGTTTGTGTGCATATATATAGTGTAATCCCTAAGAATTTTCAGCCTATACTTTATCTATTCCAGCTATTGTAATTTCTTTAGTTTATGAATTGTATTTATGAAATTATCTTATTTATCCACTACAATTCATGAGTGCGTATACATACATATATGGGGAACAATTATTTCAAATTCAAGGGTAATAAATACTTACATAAGGATTTATATAATTGTTATTATTCTATGTGATAAATATATATATTCTAGGTTATTTATAAACCCATAAATATATATTTTTTTACAATATATATTACGTTAATTACTAAGCTCATATATATATATATATATATACATATATATATATATATATGTATATGTATAAACTTATAAAACTAAATTTCAAATAAATCCTATAAATCAAAATTAGAGTTTATAAAAGTACATTATTTTAAAGTAAATAATCTTAATGGAACTAAAACTATTGTAAGTTACAAAAAGTTATATAGTATAAGTGTAACATTTAATAATAACTAAACAAATGATATTTAAATTTTTTTTTATAAAATCAATTGTTTTATAAGTAATTAAAATGTTTTTGTTTTGAAACAATTGATTTGAACTATTGAACCTCTTGATCACATTTGACCCCTCAATTTTAACCCTTTTCATTTTTTTTAACAAAATAACGCAGGTTTGACTTTTGAAAGTCAAACCAAACCCAAACCTCTCAAATTCGTGCAAGATTAATCAAATTCGTGAGTTTTAACTTCGTGTAAACGTGTATAATCAATCATACGACCGTTCTAATCACCTATAACGGATCAATTACAACGAAAATCAATGAAAGTGAGTCCAAGCAACTCGTAACCGTCCTTAACCAATCACGACTTCAATTCGGACATTAAACGTGGAATTGGCCTATAAAAACGAACCCACACCTTCACTACAATCACCACAAACTTTCTACACCTCTGCATTCGCTGCATTCCCTCTCCAGAACTCCGACAAGCTCAAGAAACGCCGATCTCGATCTCGGTCCCGTTCTCCCTCCACCTCTAATCATTTCAGGTAAATCTGATGTCTTTAGATTCGTTTTGATATGGGGAATAAAAGCCCTAAGGATTCGAGTTCAATCGGCTGCTCAATCGATCGAATTGAGTGGCTAGGGTTTGGGTTACGGGTTGGAGAAGAAGACGAGGTCCGGGTTGTTTGCTAAAACCGCATCGCGTCCGATTTGAACCAAGGCATACGCCCTGGTCCAGTGGCTAGTGCGAGTGTGCAAGTGTAACCGCTTCTGGTCGCGGGTTCGAGTCCCGTGGTCATTTTTTTATTTTAAAACATTTTTAAAACCCTATTTTTAATCTTATTTTTCCTATAAAAATTATTTTATAAAACTTTCAAGACTCGGGAATATTATATGAACCAGATTGTTAACCTAACAATTTTAAATAAATAATTAATCATTTTAGAGAATTAAAAACTAATAAACTCTAATTAAAAACTTATCATTTTATTTAGAACCCCTATTAACTACTTTTATCATTAGGTTTTTGGGGGGTGGGGTTAGGTTTTTGGGTGGGAGTGGGGTGGTGGGTTTAGGTTTTTGAGGGTGTGTTACGTTTTTGGGGTGATACTACACATATTCAATATTGAAAGTAAAGAAAAAAACGACGAGTAAATTCTTATTTTTTATAACATTATTTATACTCAAATGAAAGATAAAGAAATTCTTGATTTAATAGTGCAATTTTTAAAAAATAATAATAATGTATACAAAAGATAGAAATGTCTTTAAACATTTCTATATTTTAAGTTTCAATTTTACCCTTCCTCTTTAAAATTCTACCCCTTCTTTTTTTAGTGGTTCTCTAGTTCTCGCATTTAAGTGAGTTTTCTCATGAACTCAACCCTATATATATATATATATATATATATATATATATATATATATATATATATATATATATATATATATATATATGTAATATCCAAGGATTTCCGACCCATATTTTCTAAACCATCACACGTATTAATTCAACATTTAGAACTTTACAAAAAAAAAAAACTTTATGGGACTATAATTATATAAATACAAAAACTTATAAACTTATTCTAAACACTTAAACCCAACTCTTATAAATTATTTTTACAAAACTTATAAAACTTATTTGGATTTTTATAAAATAAAACACTTTATTATAAAGTCTAGGGACCGAAACTGTCGCTTTCGAAACTCATTTCAACTAAGTTCCAACATAAAATGATAAAGGCTAGATACTTCAGGGACTGTTTGTGTAATTCGACCAAACCTACGAAGTTCAAACTAGTCACCCGTTCGAAACCCCGCAGCAACCGGTTCCCACCCCTTTTGCGCGAAATCGCGATTCTGGCCAAATTCAGTGTACCTCGAGTCTTGACTCGAGCGTGCGACTGTAACCTAAATGTATTCAATGCTCAACATCGAGCCTAACAACGCGTATTTTGAATTCAAACTCATTTAAGCTCAACCGTAAACCTCTCAACCATTCGGGTATTGTGACACTTCTGATTTTCACTACTTGTACTCATTCTAGACTTATCAATGAAAATCCGCATGACATTTCATTGTACTTGAAATCCTATTCAGACGTTGTTACAATACTAGTTCACATGTGAAACATTACGTTTATGCTTGATTTCAAAGACTTATACTTATCTGTGATTGATTCATGGATCGCACGTAGACTTAATTGATCTTTATGACACATTAAATACACATGAACCACCCCCATACATCTCAAACATGTTCTTACAACCCATTCAATTTGAATTGATGCTTAAAAGTACTAGTTAGTACTTTCGTGCGATCGTTCGCCTTTTAAACCGTCGTTAACTACGTACCGTCCACGACCGACAAATCGTTTAACATGACATTAATTTATGTTTTAAATGTTTAAAATATTCATTTCTTTAATTAAAACAAAGTTTGTTTGCAAAACTTTCCTTAAATAAATCCTGAAATTCAAAAAACGATCAAAAAATCCGTTTTCTCGCCCACCGATCGCCAACTACTATACGCAAATAACGTAACTTTAACTTAAATGTTTTTAGCTAAACATACTCTTTTTGTTATGACAATCAACTTTAATGTTGAAAACATTTGCCAATTTCGCTTAGAAATGCTTAAAATCGCAATTTTCGAATGCGCGCACTCAATCGGATCAAGCTAGGACCCAACCCACCTATTCTCGGACCTAGCCCAAGCAAGAAACCACAAAAAACCCAGCCCCATTGAGTAAAATTTCGCAGATTTGAGGGCCCTAAAACCCTAAATTGCTTTCCAAAACATTCCATATTTACACCCCTTCAACCATTAGTATAAATAGGAGACTTAAGATCTTGTTTTCTTTGCTAATTCTCCCTCAAACACTCCCAACCCCTCCTAAGTTGTGAAATCCCTTCCCAACCTTGAAGATTTCGAAAATCCCTAAGAGGATTCCAAGAGTTTGAAGATCAAACAAGTAAGTAACCCTCCGAAGTTGAATACCGTCTTTTTATTTTATTCTTTCTTCATCCCCTCAATCTTTTTCTATTTTCTATCCATGATCACTTGATCATGTGAAACCTCAGCCCTAAAAACCCTCTAATAATCTTAATCAAACTAATAAATCAAGCTAACATCACCAACTAACAAACAAAGGATCCCGTTTGCAATGGCAGCTATGCCGTCGCATTCTGCGAATCCTCAAGACAACTATTGCAAAAGTGGCTCTGCCGATGCTTTAGTATGTTCTTGCTAACTTAAAACATGTTATTTATTCTATATTATCACTTATATGAACTCACACGCTAATTAAATATAGAATCCGCTTGCTCGTGTCGGCTATGCCGATTGCATTCTGTGATTCTCCAAAACGCTTCTGTGAATATCATGGCTAGACCGGTGACACGGGACGTTTTGGCTAACCTAATCTAATTATATTATGTATTATAATAACATACTAACATTCGTCTAATTTTTATTTGCGCGTTCGGTAATCTTAAAACCCTAAACGGACCACTTAAGTGCAACCATTGATTTTGGACAGAAACTGTGCTAAATTTAACTGGGCGTAACTTGACCATAATTAATCTAAACTGAGCAAACTCAATTTCCACGACGTATTTAGTCGAATTTCCTTTCTAACCATAATTGGATCGTTTTCTAGTTCAAAAGTATGACTCCGTAGTAGCCAAAACAGGACAGAAACATTTTTCAGTACCTTCTGTCTTGTTGGACTATTTTGGCTATGATCCGAGTCTCAAATGGAAAAACTTTCTAAACGAAACTTCTTCGGAACAACTTATACTAATTCCCTGTAAAATTTTATAATTTTTAGACGTCGTTTGATATTTTTAACAATCCCGTTTCTGTTCAGCTACTTTGCTGTCCAAATCTGAAAATCAACTAAAACTCTATTTTTGCAACTAATTCTTAATCTTATGACCCGAACCGCCTATCTAACACTCGTAACCATCGAACCTACCCTAAAACTGGTTTATTTATTTGTTTAGGGTCTGGTCCGTGATTCATCTCGTCTATTCGTTCAAGTTTCTTATCTCGTCTAGCTTTCAAGGTGAGACTTCATAGCCCCACTTTATTCAAATCGTTTTGGGGGAAACATGTACGCGTTGGCACGCATTAAAACACGTTTTCAACCAATTCTAAAACAAGCGAATCATATATGTATGTGAGTAAATGAACACAACATGATAAACGTTAAACTTGCAAATCCTTAACTTGAAACTTTCAAGCCAACGGTAGTACAGATATGGGCCATAGGATGGAAACCGCATATACTTTATGGACAACTTTTGGTTGGACATCTTATTCGTTATTAGTGCAACTTGCGAGTTGTACCACTTATTCGTTACTCATCATTTTAGGTTGGATTTGCTAATCATGTGTTTGTTTTATTACGTGCTATATGATGATCTTGGAATATGAATTGTCACCTTTGCCAAACTTATACTTTTATTAAACCTGTGATTTCTCACCAACTATTTTTAGTTGACACTTGTTTTTCGTACATGTTTCAGGTGATTAAGCTCGTGATAGGTCAAGTCAATATCACATAGGATTTGCCTAGATATCAATTGAAGAATCTTATTTTAAGTTGCTTATCTTTTGAACATGTTATCTGTTTGGTTTAATTCGAAACTTATGTAATTGGGATTTTTTTTAATATTATGAAACTTTAATAGTAAATGTCTTTATTCCATTGTGTTCTTTTGTCAATTAAGTCGCACCCGTGGTTAAGATGCACGGTTGGGGTGTGACAGATTGGTATCAGAGCCGTGGTTATAGAGAATTAGGCAACCATTTGACCTAGACTATATAACCTAAGCTCCCCTTTGAAACTTATATGCTTATGTGATTCTAATCCACTAACTCTCTTATCTTTAGTATGTCGTCGTACTCTGCTGACATCTCTAGCAATTCAAGCCTTATTTTCATTGATGGGTCCCAAAGCCCAATTAGTTGGAGTAGGCTAATCTCACCACGATCATCTTTCTCTGGAAGCCTGCTACCCTCGAAACATAATGTCAAGCCCGAGTTAATCTCCGATGCGACAAGTCGGCCTGCACCGAAGCCTGAAGTAATCAACATATCAAGTGATTCGGAATCCGAAGACCAAGAGAGCCATGTTGGAACCACTTCTGAGGCCCAACTCCCGTTCAAGAAAAGAAAGCTGACTTGTGAAGCTGAATCCAACTCTTGGGCAAGGCCCAATCCATAATGTTCTCATCAAACTCAAAGGCTTGGATAGTGATACTAGAGACACGTGTAATCTGGAAGGGTGAGCGCCTGTACACTGGGGGTTTTGTCAAAGGAAAGTGAGGCACGTTCGTTACGAGTCGCACTTACCTGGGGACCCTTGGAGTGAGTGCTCACTTATAGGCTAAAACACGTCTCACTAGTATCATTCATCCGAATCTTGAATTTTGACTAGTCAGTTTTGTCTTTATATTTCATTTGTAATTCGACATATATGTTTTAAATATATGTTTTATTTATCTTGTAAGACATTAATATTAATGAATGAGTGATTTTATTTATAAATATTGTCACTTTTAATTCTTGAATGTCTATCCTAACTATCGACTTATGATTTCTTTTTCGTAGAATGCCTCCTCGTCGTGATCCTGATAACACCGTGGCTAACACCAGTGAAGCCTCCGCCGAAACCACCGCCATAGCCACCCTGCTCACTCAACAACTTGCTGCGGTCTTACCCACTATTGTCACTCAAATCAACAACTCCACCGGAGGATCTAGTGGGAGTGTTTGTACTTTTAAGCACTTCAACTCTTGTAACCCACACAAGTACCTTGGATGTGAAGGTGCGACAGGGCTATTGCAATGGTTTGAAGGCATGGAGAACACATTTGAGATGAGTGACTGCCCCGATGAACTTAAGGTAAAATATGCTTCAAGTGTCTTCCAAAGGAGGGCACTGACTTGGTGGAATGCTGAAAAGAAAATTCGGGATAAGGAAGGAGCTCTTGCTATGACTTGGGATAAGCTCAAGGAAATTATGATCGAGGAGTTCTGTCCTAGCAATGAGATGAAGAAGTTGGAGATTGAGTTGTGGGACCTTACCCAGGATAGTGGGGAGAGTGAGGCGTACAACACACGCTTTCATGAACTCTGCATCCTAGTCCCTCATCTGGTTACACCCTTGACCCGAATGATTGATCGTTATATTGGAGGCCTTCCTCCTCAAATTCGGGGTACTGTCATGGGTAGTAGCCCATCAACACTTCAAGTTGCTATTCGTTTATCTGCGTCCTTAACGGACGATCTAGTTAAGTCTGGAGTTCTATTCAGGAAAGGTGACAAGAGAGTTAAGGAGGAAGTGGCGAAAAAGCCTGAGTATCGCCACAAGAAGCAAAAGACCTCTAAAAGCTTTGCCATGGTTACCCCAGTTGTTCCTGTTGCCCAAGTAGCACCTAGACCTGCACCTGGCAGGAAGCCATATAGTGGACCTCACCCGCTGTGTGCAAGGTGTCAATACCATCACCCTACTACTGTTCAATGTCGTTCGTGCACTAAATGTGGAAGGCTTGGTCATTTTGCTAACGTTTGTCGCGTAGCTGAAAAGGCTGCTACTACCCAAAATGCCACTCCTGCCATCATCAATGGTAGGGCCTGTTATGAATGTGGTGCTCCTGATCACTACAAAAACCAATGCCCGAAGCTCAACAACAATAACCGAGGTGCACGTGCTCGCACTTTTGCCATAGGAGCAACCGAGGCCAGAAATGACAATGTCGTGGTTACTGGTACGTTTCTCATCAATAATCGTTATGCCTCTATCTTATTTGATACCGGAGCGGATAAAAGCTTTGTCTCCTAAGAATTTTAACCTTTACTTAAAACTTGTCGTACCGCTCTTGAACCTTCTTATACTATAGAAATAGCTGATGGCAAACTAACTGTTGTGCATTCCGTTGTCCGAGGTTGTGCTCTAACTCTTAACGATCACACATTCTCTATCGACCTGATACCCATCACTCTTGGGAGTTTTGATATCATCGTGGGAATGGATTGGCTATCCCACAATCATGCGGAAATCAACTGTTCGGAGAAACTCATTCGTATCCCTCTACCATCCGGTGAGACCTTGAAAATCTTTGGAGAGAAACCTTGCAAAGGTTTGAAATTCATCTCCTGCATGAAGGCACGTAGATATTTTAGGAAGCGATACTATGCTTTCTTGGCATATGTGGTCGAGAAATCTGAAGAAAAGAAATTACAAGATATACCGATCATCCGAGATTTTCCGGAAGTATTCCCGGATGACTTGCATGGACTCCCTCCAACTCGAAAAGTTGAATTTCGGATTGATCTTTTACCGGGAGCTAACCCCATTGCCAAATCTCCGTTCCGCCTAGCCCCTTCTGAGATGCAAGAACTATCTAGCCAACTACAAGAGCTGCTGGACAAGGGATTCATTAGACCGAGCTTCTCACCTTGGGGAGCTCCGGTTCTCTTTGTCAAGAAGAAGGATGGGTCCTTCCGCATGTGCATCGACTACCGTGAACTAAACAAGCTTACCATCAAGAATCGTTACCCGCTACCTAGGATCGATGACCTTTTTGATCAACTGCAAGGAGCAACTTATTTCTCGAAGATTGACCTCTGATCTGGGTATCATCAACTCCGAGTCCATGAAGAGGACATTCCCAAAACTACTTTTAGAACTCGTTATGGACACTACGAGTTCATGGTTATGCCTTTTGGGTTAACCAATGCGCCCGCGGTGTTCATGGACCTCATGAACCGTGTCTGCAAACCCTACCTAGATCAATTTGTCATTGTCTTCATCGATGACATCTTGATCTACTCCCGAACCAAAGAGGATCATACAACCCACCTTAAGCTGATTTTGGAACTCTTGAAGAAGGAACAACTTTATGCTAAATTCTTCAAGTGTGAATTCTGGCTTAGAGAAATTCATTTCTTGGGTCACGTGATCAACAACCAGGGTATACACGTCGATCCAGCCAAAGTCACCGCTATCAAGAATTGGAGTACACCATCCACACCCTCTGAGATCCGTTCGTTTATGGGTTTGGCGGGTTATTATCGAAGATTCATCCCAAACTTTTTGAAGATTGCCCTGCCTCTCACTACATTAACTCAGAAAAATAAGCCTTTCGTCTGGGAACAAAAGCAAGAAGATGCGTTCCAAACTCTTACGCAGAAATTGTGCAACTCCCCTATTCTAAGTCTTCCCGATGGCAATGATGATTTCGTTGTATACTGTGATGCCTCAAACCAAGGTCTTGGTTGCGTGTTGATGCAACGAGACAAGGTCATAGCCTATGCATCCAGACAACTCAAGGTTCACGAAAAGAACTACACCACTCATGACCTTGAGTTGGGTGTGGTGGTCTTTGCTTTGAAAATCTGGAGACATTATCTCTACGGCACTAAATGTGTGGTTTTTACTGATCACAAGAGCCTTCAACATATTCTGAACCAGAAAGAACTCAACATGAGGCAGCGACGTTGGGTTGAATTACTTAGCGACTACGATTGCGAAATTCGTTACCACCCGGGGAAAGCTAATGTGGTGGCTGACGCCCTTAGCCGTAAGGACCGAATCAAACCCACCCATGTGCGAGCCACGGGAATGTTGGTCCAAACCAGTCTCAAAGATAAGATCCTCCTAGCTCAAAAACAAGTTGTTGCAAATTATGAGTTGAAGAAGGATTTGGATTGTGGTGTCGAAAAGCACTTGGAACCCAAACCCGATGATCTCCTTTACTTCATTGGTCGAATTTGGATCCCCGACTCAAGTGAGCTCCGAACCCTTATCCTTGATGAAGCACATAAATCCCGTTATTCTGTTCATCCCGGTGCTGATAAGATGTATCACGACTTGAAAGAGTTTTATTGGTGGCCAGGAATGAAGAAAGACATCGCCCTCTATGTAGGGAAGTGTCTTACTTGTTCTAAAGTTAAAGCTGAGCACCAGAAACCATCTGGTCTTCTCCAACAACCCGAAATCCCACAATGGAAATGGGAGCAAATTTCCATGGACTTCATCACTAAGCTTCCGCGAACCTCTAGTGGTCATGACTCCATCTGGGTCATTGTTGACCGCTTAACCAAATCCGCTCATTTTCTCCCAATCCGTGAGGACTACAAAATGGAGAAGCTTTCCAGACTCTATATCAATGAGGTCGTCACACGTCACGGTGTCCCTCTATCCATTATCTCTGACCGTGATAGCCGTTTTACCTCCCGATTCTGGCAATCTTTACAGAAAGCTTTGGGAACTCGTTTGAACCTTAGCATGGCTTACCATCCCCAGACTGATGGTCAAAGTGAAAGTACCATACAGACCTTGGAAGACATGCTCTGTTCTTGTGTGATTGACTTTGGAGGAAGTTGGGATCAACACTTGCCACTCATCGAATTCTCTTACAACAATAGTTACCATACGAGCATCAAGTGCGCCCCTTTCGAGGCTCTATATGGTAGGAAGTTTCGATCTCCGGTGTGTTGGACCGAGATCGGAGACGCTCAAATCACCGGTCCTGAACTCATTCAAGAAACCACCGACAAGATACTTCAAATTCAAGAAAGACTCAAGGCCTCTCGCGATCGTCAAATGAGTTATGCTGACAACCGTAGGAAGCCCCTTGAATTTCAAGTCGGTGATAGAGTCTTACTCAAGGTTTCCCCCTGGAAAGTTGTTGTCCGATTTGGGAAGAAGAGAAAGCTAGCCCTTAGGTTCGTTGGGCCAATCGAAATTCTTGAAAGGATTGGCCCAGTAGCCTATAGACTCAAGCTACCAACCGAACTTTGTAACGTTCATGACGTTTTTCATGTATCAAACCTTAAAATGTGCCTTGCTGATGACACACTTCAAGTTCCTCTGGATGATGTTCGTATCGACAACTCTATGCATTTCGTCGAAAAGCCCGTTGAAATCATGGACCGTGAAGTCAAGCAACTCAAGCGTAGCCGCATCCCTATCGTGAAAGTTCGTTGGGAAGCCAAGCATGGTCCTGAGTTCACCTGGGAACGTGAAGACCAAATGAAACATAAGTACCCTCATCTCTTTCTAGACCCTACAGCCTCTACTAGTTGAATTTCGGGGACGAAATTCTTTTAACTAGGGGAGACTGTGACACTTCTGATTTTCACTACTTGTACTCATTCTAGACTTATCAATTAAAATTCGCATGACATTTCATTTTACTTGAAATCCTATTCAGACGTTGTTACAATACTAGTTAACATGTGAAACATTACGTTTATGCTTGATTTCAAAGACTTATACTTATCTGTGATTGATTCATGGATCGCACGTAGACTTAATTGATCTTTATGACACATTAAATACACATGAACCACCCCCATACATCTCAAACATGTTCTTACAACCCATTCAATGTGAATTGATGCTTAAAAGTACTAGTTAGTACTTTCGTGCGATCGTTCTCCTTTTAAACCGTCGTTAACTACGTACCGTCCACGACCGACAAATCGTTTAACATGACATTAATTTATGTTTTAAATATTTAAAATATTCATTTCTTTAATTAAAACAAAGTTTGTTTGCAAAACTTTCCTTAAATAAATCCTGAAATTCGAAAAACGATCAAAAAGTCCGTTTTCTCGCCCACCGATCGCCAACTACTATACGCGAATAACGTAACTTTAACTTAAATATTTTTAGCTAAACATACTCTTTTTGTTATGACAATCAACTTTAATGTTGAAAACATTTGCCAATTTCGCTTAGAAATGCTTAAAATCACAATTTTCGAATGCGCGCACTCAACCGGATCAAGCTAGGACCCAACCCACCAACTCTTGGACCTAGCCCAAGCAAGAAACCACAAAACCCAGCCCCATTGAGGAAAATTTCGCAGATTTGAGGGCCCTAAAACCCAAAATTGCTTTCCAAGACATTCCATATTTACACCCCTTCAACCATTAGTATAAATAGGAGACTTAAGATCTTGTTTTCTTTGCTAATTCTCCCTCAAACACTCCCAACCCCTCCTAAGTTGTGAAATCCCTTCCCAACCTTGAAGATTTCGAAAATCCCTTAGAGGATTCCAAGAGTTTGAAGATCAAACAAGTAAGTAACCCTCCGAAGTTGAATACCGTCTTTTTATTTTATTCTTTCTTCATCCCCTCAATCTTTTTCTATTTTCTATCCATGATCACTTGATCATGTGAAACCTCAGCCCTAAAAACCCTCTAATAATCTTAATCAAACTAATAAATCAAGCTAACATCACCAACTAACAAACAAAGGATCCCGTTTGCAATGGCAGCTATGCCGTCGCATTCTGCGAATCCTCAAGACAACTATTGCAAAAGTGGCTCTGCCGATGCTTTAGTATGTTCTTGCTAACTTAAAACATGTTATTTATTCTATATTATCACTTATATGAACTCACACGCTAATTAAATATAGAATCCGCTTGCTCGTGTCGGCTATGCCGATTGCATTCTGTGATTCTCCAAAACGCTTCTGTGAATATCATGGCTAGACCGGTGACACGGGACGTTTTGGCTAACCTAATCTAATTATATTATGTATTATAATAACATACTAACATTCGTCTAATTTTTATTTGCGCGTTCGGTAATCTTAAAACCCTAAACGGACCACTTAAGTGCAACCATTGATTTTGGACAGAAACTGTGCTAAATTTAACTGGGCGTAACTTGACCATAATTAATCTAAACTGAGCAAACTAAATTTCCACGACGTATTTAGTCGAATTTCCTTTCTAACCATAATTGGATCGTTTTCTAGTTCAAAAGTATGACTCCGTAGTAGCCAAAACAGGACAGAAACATTTTTCAGTACCTTCTGTCTTGTTGGACTATTTTGGCTATGATCCGAGTCTCAAATGGAAAAACTTTCTAAACGAAACTTCTTCGGAACAACTTATACTAATTCCCTGTAAAATTTTATAATTTTTAGACGTCGTTTGATATTTTTAACAATCCCGTTTCTGTTCAGCTACTTTGCTGTCCAAATCTGAAAATCAACTAAAACTCTATTTTTGCAACTAATTCTTAATCTTATGACCCGAACCGTCTATCTAACACTCGTAACCATCGAACCTACCCTAAAACTGGTTTATTTATTTGTTTAGGGTCTGGTCCGTGATTCATCTCGTCTATTCGTTCAAGTTTCTTATCTCGTCTAGCTTTCAAGGTGAGACTTCATAGCCCCACTTTATTCAAATCGTTTTGGGGGAAACATGTACGCGTTGGCACGCATTAAAACACGTTTTCAAACAATTCTAAAACAAGCGAATCATATATGTATGTGAGTAAATGAACACAACATGATAAACGTTAAACTTGCAAATCCTTAACTTGAAACTTTCATGCCAACGGTAGTACAGATATGGGCCATAGGATGGAAACCGCATATACTTTATGGACAACTTTTGGTTGGACATCTTATTCGTTATTAGTGCAACTTGCGAGTTGTACCACTTATTCGTTACTCATCATTTTAGGTTGGATTTGCTAATCATGTGTTTGTTTTATTACGTGCTATATGATGATCTTGGAATATGAATTGTCACCTTTGCCAAACTTATACTTTTATTAAACCTGTGATTTCTCACCAACTATTTTTAGTTGACACTTGTTTTTCGTATATGTTTCAGGTGATTAAGCTCGTGATAGGTCAAGTCAATATCACATAGGATTTGCCTAGATATCAATTGAAGAATCTTATTTTAAGTTACTTGTCTTTTGAACATGTTATCTGTTTGGTTTAATTCGAAACTTATGTAATTGGGATTTTTTTAATATTATGAAATTTTAATAGTAAATGTCTTTATTCCATTGTGTTCTTTTGTCAATTAAGTCGCACCCGTGGTTAAGATGCACGGTTGGGGTGTGACAGGTATTAATTAACAAAATCCGCTATAAATATCGACTCACACACTTGGACGACACCACACACAAACTATCTAAACTATCAATTTCTTCATATTGCATCCACATTGTTCGATCGATTCCAGCGACCGCCGAGTTCAAACCTAGAAGCATTCTCCTTCATTACGACACCATTTCAGGTAATTCTTGTGTCTAACAGGATCGTTACACCTTAGAGATCGAAAGCCCTCTGTTTAATTGCATTAACAGAGGGCGAATCGGCATGTATTTGGCATAAATCGATTCTAGGGTTCTTGAGAATTTGGGGGTGTTTGAAAGTATTGTTTACCTATTTTGTTTCCATGTTTATACACAACGAAGCATGTAGTCAGGTGGTTTGTATGCTTGTGTGTAAACTCGGCTGGCCCGGGTTCGAATCCGGCCAGCCCGAGTTTTGGTGTTTTAATTCTTTTTTTTTTAGTTTTGATACTTCCATTATTTTTATAAAATCTGTTAAATCTTTATAAACTTAAAATCGAATTTTATTTACATTTTATATTCTGGAACTATTTTATTTAATCAAACTTATAAATATTTTAACCTTTAAAATTAGTTTAAACACTTAAAACTATAAAAATACTTTTAAAAACTTTATAAAACGTATATTCTGAGCCGGAATGATGTTAATAATCAGAAACTATAAAAATTATTTTATACTTTCTGAAATAAACATATTATTTAGTTTAAACATTAAATTGATTTATAAACTTTAGTTTAACATTTAAAATTCAAGAGTTATTTATTTATTTAAATAAAATGAACATGCGTATTTTATATTAGAAAATCATAAAGTTATAAATTTATAAACATTATAAATAGATAACTTTAAACATCTATAAACTTATAAACCTTACTTAAATACTTTAACGTTATATTTATAGACTTATAAACTTACCGATTAAAATATAAAACTTTATGAGAAATGTTATTTGACACTATAATTAAACTATAACTATACTTCATTTGTTTTCATTTTTAACATTATAAAAAGTACTAATTATTTAAATGTTTGAATAAATCGTAAATGGTTTATATTTATTATTTCCAATTGAATGATTATGTATTCTTGATAATTATGTATTCTTAAAATGATTATCATAAAACCCTAATCATTATTCGTCAAATAATTATTATGAAAATGATTATTTGTTTTCCTAAATGACTATTGATAAACTTAAATCTAGTTTATCTTTTGTCTATTATTATCATTTTACTTCTAGGTATTTAGAAGATTAGGATTAGGTTCAGATAAAAAGGATTTTAATTCTAAGAAGTGTGAGAAGGATTTATAGCCATTAGATCAAATTGTAGAAAAAATTTAATGGTTGAGATTAAATTGTATGAGAAAAAGTTGTTGGAATGGTATTTTAGTCTTGGCCACTTTTGTTGACTTTTTTTCAAGTTCCCTCCTCATTTTTAAATGTTCATAACTTTTACATACGACATTATTTTTTTTAAAAAATTACACCATAAAAACGAGCGTTTTTTTATCTTTAAAACGAGTATAGTGTCGTTATAAACAAAAAATAAAAATATTTTACGTTTTCCAACTCATTGTGTAATACAAGTTCATTGTGTAATACAAGTTCAATGTGTAATACAAGTTCATTGTGTTATATGTATTTATCATTGTGTTTTACGTTTTTCAGCTCATTGTGTAATTAGTCAGGTCATTGTGTAATACAAGTTCATCGTGTAATACAAGTCCATTGTGTAATACAAGTTCAATGTGTAATACAAGTTCATTGTGTTATATGTATTTATCATTATGTTTTACGTTTTTCAGCTCATTGTGTAATTAGTCAGGTCATTGTGTAATACAAGTTCATTGTGTAATACAAGTTCAATGTGTAATACAAGTTCATTGTGTTATATGTATTTATCATTGTATTTTACGTTTTTCAGCTCATTGTGTAATACAAGTTCATCGTGTAATACAAGTTCATTGTGTAATACAAGTTCATTGTGTAATACCACGTCTGGTCATTGTGTAATATCTAGTCATTGTGTAATTAATCAGGTCATTGTGTAATACAAGTTCACTGTGTAATACAAGTTCATTGTGTAATATAAGTTCACTGTGTAATACAAGTTCATTGTGTTATATGTATTTATCATTGTGTTTTACGTTTTTCAGCTCATTGTGTAATTAGCCAGGTCATCGTGTAATACAAGTTAATTGTGTAATACCACGTCTGGTCATTTTGTAATTAGTCAGGTCATTGTGTAATACAAGTCCAATGTGTAATACAAGTTCATTGTGTTATATGTATTTATCATTGTGTTTTACGATTTTTCAGCTCATTGTGTAATACAAGTTCATCGTGTAATACAAGTTCATTGTGCAATACAAGTTCATTGTGTGATACCACGTCTGGTCATTGTGTAATATCTGGTCATTGTGTAATTAGTCAGGGCATTGTGTAATACAAGTTCATTGTGTAATACGAGTTCATTGTGTTATTTGTATTTATCATTGTGTTTTATGTTTTTCAGCTCATTGTGTAGTTAGTAAGGTCATTGTGTAATACAAGTTCATCATGTAATACAAGTTCATTGTGTAATACAAGTTCATCATGTAATACAAGTTCATTGTGTAATACAAGTTCATTGTGTAATACCACGTCTGGTCATTGTGTAATACAAGTTCATTGTGTAATTAGTCAAGTCATTGTGTAATACAAGTTCATTGTGTAATTAGTCAGGTCATTGTGTAATGCAAGTTCATTGTGTCAAATATTTTTCATCATTGTGTTTTATGTTTTCATCATTGTGTTTTATGTTTTCCAGCTCATTGTGTAATTCGCTCAAATATGTTAGGTCATATGCTCATGTGTAATATCAGTTCATTGTGTAATATCAGGTCTGATCATTGTGTAATATCAGACCTTGTATTACACATTGACCTGGTGTATTACACATTGACCTGATGTATTACACATTGACCTGGTATATTACACATTAACCATTATGCCCTCCCTTTAAAAATAATAAAATGACACATGTCAAGCTTAGAATCCTTCTTACCCTTCTTATTTTTAAAACCCTTTTTACTATAACCTAACCCTAGAAGACTATTCTAATTGTAATCACCTAACTTGTGTAATTAATGGTGGTAAGATTTTAATAATTACTTTTATTAAACTTTGATATTCAAATCTTGTAAAACTCTATTTTATAGACTTACATAAACTTAATAAACACCAATCATTCCCGTCTCCCATTTGGAACCCTAGACAATCCTAGTCAAAAGCTTGGAACCCTAGTCGATCTTGAAATCCTAGATCCTTACCATAAACTTATAGGATCATACTTAAATCTTTAAACTTGCATACTTAGGCTTATTGTGAGGATATTCTCCCGCTAAAATTCTTGCTACACTCAATCCTTGGCGGATACTCTTCATCCAATCTAAGTGAGTATACTTAGCCCCTTTTTCCTTTCTATGCTTTTGGGGTGAAACATGTTCAAAATTCTTAAACTTATACAATTCTTGTACAACTATGACTACGTGTTTATTCTTATGTTAAACTTGAGACTTGTATGCTTAGATTAAACTTAAAACTAGCATATTCATTAACTTTGATCAAGCCTATAGTAACAATGATAGATCTATTGTATTTGACCAATCCACCTTGATTGATTGACCCCTTCGGGGGGAGCCCTTGGTGATTGTTACTGAATTAAACTTTAAACTTGAGACTTATAAGGGTAACCTGCGGGTTATGCCTAAACTTGGTTAGAGGGTTGATATGCACATTGTCTAACATGCTTGTTTTCTCATACTTACATTATAGAATGCATGAATCATAGTGAATTGTAATTCTTTTAAAATACTTGTTAAACTGTGTCAAAACCTTTGTATCTCACCAACTATTTTGTAGTTGACAGATTCTTTCACATGTTTCAGGTTTTACATCATGAGACTAATTCGTGATCACATAGGATGCTTTGGACCTAGACTACTTAAATTAAATGTTGTATTCGTATTATTCTTCCTTGTATTGAATATTAAATTATTCATTAATGAAATATCGAAACTTTAATAGTTAACCTTGTGCTATTGAGCAACCGCGTCCGCCCCGACGTATAATCCGCCGTCGGTTGGGGTGTGACAGATTGGTATCAGAGCCTTGGTTATAGTGAATTAGGTTATTAGACACATGACCTAGACTATAACTTAGGAGACCCAAACATGAGTTATCTCATGTCCTTTACTAGGAAATTCTCTCCTCATTCTATTCTTGAATCTTATACGTGAACGCTTGGAGATTCTACGATTCTACTTACCTACGTGCTACAAGAGTCTACTACATCGAGGACACGTTCTTAGGCTTTAAGTCTAAGCCACCACTAAACTCTCGTCAAGAATATTTAAGTTCTAGATAATGTGTGAGAACTTGTGCGGACCGGAAGGGTGGATACCTGTATTCTGGGAAATTCTGTCAAGGAAAGCATTTCGTATAAATCCAAATCAACCGTCGGACCCGTATGCTTTCCTGGGAATTCTTGGGATGAGTATCCACTTATAGGAATGCATGACTTTTCTAAACATTAGTGAGCTCAAATTTCTCTTGATATGTCAAAGTACTCACTTAGTGATATGCACTAAATAAGTGCCATCTCAAATACTTTACGCTTCATAAATTCATGATTCAAAAACTTTCCTCTATAACCTTTATTCTATGATTCTTAAGTCCCGTCTTGTCATATGACAGCATGCCTACTCGTCATGACCTGAAGGAGTTACCTTCAAGGAGAAATTCTTACGAGATTATACTTAAAAACTACATACATAAACTTATATTTATAGATACTACCCAATAAACTTCGTGATCGTTGTAATACAACCCTTAAAACTATGTATTACTCTACAAATTCTCTTACAAACTTCATTATTTTATAAACTTGGCACATAAGGGGAAACCCTTGTGTCTCATTTCATTTTTCGTCACTCAAGCAAACTTCATTTTATGACTAACTCAAAACTTTGTTACACTTTTATATATCTCAAAACCTTCATACGTCCTTAAAACTTACACATCACCGTTTCTTGTAAACAAAACTTAACGTCTTTTAAACCTAAAGTACATTAACAAAGGGATTAGTAACCTGATCATTTTCCCGCAAGAGAAGAAGCCTACTATAGAATAAACAAGCTCCACGTTTAAGACTCTAAAACCATAATGAACCTCGACATAGTACCATAAACCCAAACATCGGTGACAACAACTGAGAGAAGTTGTAGGCCCATGAGGATGTTCTGGCTAGGGAAATAGGGTACATAAGCGAGTCCTTGCGACCCACCCCTTCTTCCGGGAATTCTCTTTGTTAGCCCACCAACTTCAAGCCAAAACCCATTTTTTTATTTTATTTTACTGTGATAACTCAGTATTATGTATAAAAAAAAACTTTTGAATATATTTGATCAACTTACTTACAACCTTTTCTTTCTACTCTCCCTCTTGCTAGGTAATGGACTCCCACTCACACTCTTCACCAGTGTATCGTCCAGGAGGAGAGTCCGACCGAGAAGAGAGTAGCGAGTCACCGGTGTATCAACCAAGTCCTTACCCTAATGCACGGGCAAGAGCTGAACTCAACACCAACTGGACCAGAAACCCTAGGACATCACCATCGAGGAATCCCTATCAACCACCTCATCTTCACCACCGGTTCTCATCACCACCAAGGGACCCGTACCTAGCACCTACCCCTACCCTAAGGGCTAGGCATACCGGAGTACCTTCCGTGGCAATGGGGATCCCGGTGTCTAACATTTCTAGGTTTCTGGAAACCGAAGAATTTATGAGGAGGGAGATAGAGCATAGGGCACGGCACGACCTGTTAAACCAAAGGATCAACGACCTGGCCAATCAAATCTGGATCCAGGAAGAAAAGATAGTAACTTTGGAGGAAGACAGAGAAATCCTCGAGCACCGTACCGAACCCCCTAGAGCGGAGGCTAGGTTTGCCATCCGGGTAACCCTAGCAGTACTTGTGATAGTATTAATCTGTTTCTTAGTGGAGAGCTATTTAAGGCGTGCATGAAACCCCTATTTTCCTTTAATTTTAATTTTTCGTTTAAATGACGAATGTCTTATGTAAGGGCTAGAAGTCCCAATTTTGAAACGTTTAATGAAAGTTATTTTGAAAATTTCATCTTGTTATCACTTACTAGTTTGACTTTCCTCCAAGCACTACAAACTTAACACTTCTTACCCAAACACTTCCGTCAAGAGTAGCTCACATTAGTACTAGAGATAATTAACAACGTGGCATTAAACTATAAAAAACCCTAAGTGACACGTATACTTGAAGAATAAAAAAACTTTGAACGAACCTTCTAATTCGTAAGCACTCTTTTAAAACAACTCGACTTACGAACCACTGTCGTAATCAACTATGATCCTTACCCTTATATAGACTTCACACTTCTAAACTTGACCAACTTTTCGTTTGACAATCATACATACCTTTTCATAAGTCTTACTTATACTATTTATCAATGTCCAACTCGTCATTTTTGAACATCCTAATTACACTCTATATAAAAGAAAACTATATCTGCTGTCATGAAACGAGATAAAATCATTTATAAACACACTATCATAAACCGTATCGAAACTTTTCCCATTACCCTATGCTTGGAGACTTTTCTCATTCAACTCTTGTCACGTAAAAGACTTACTATAAATCACAACGGGAACTAAAAGCTCAAATACACGTTGCTAAAACATTAAACTTCGGATACACAACTATAAAGTCAGAGACTTTTGAGTCATGTAAAACTTGTACAAATACTCAATCTCGTATTCTTAAAACTAAACATGATCAATAAAGGATCATGTAAAGCTTAATACTGAAACTTGAAACTCAACTGACTTATCCTATTTTCAAACTTATACTTGGATTCTTAGTCTTAAAAACTTTTGTGTGTCCATCTTAACCAAACCCTATAAGACTTGATAAACGTACATTTCAAATACACAAGAAAATTTCATTCTTGATACTAGAAACTAAAATGAAGGGAGACGTTGTTCTCTTTAGCAGAATACCTCCCTAGTCTTCTCTTCAAACCCAAACATCGGGATCCACTAATCTTCTGGACAACTCGAATCTTCTATGAGAAAGCGTATAACGGTTAATCCTGTTCCAAACGCTGTCCCATACCTCTCTTAAACACTAGAGTATTTAGATAACCGCTTTATACTCAAAACGTAATCGTATACTTCTATACACTGAAGCTAAACTAAGAGACTTTAAACTATCCGATGTTTGACGTATTCTTGTTCAAACACAATTTAAACTATTATATGTTTGACGTATTCTTGTTCAAACACAATTTTATATTTGATGTATTCTTGTTCAAACACAATTTAAACCATTCTATGTTTGACGCATTCTTGTTCAAACACAATTTAAACTATTATATGTTTGACGTATTCTTGCTCAAACACAATTTTATGTTTGACGTATTCTTGTTCAAACACAATTTAAACTATTCTATGTTTGACGCATTCTTGTTCAAACACAATTTGACGTATTCTTGTTCAAACACAATTTAAACTATTCTATGTTTGACGCATTCTTGATCAAACACAATTTAAACTATTCTATGTTTGACGTATTCTTGTTCAAACACAATTTGAGCTACCCCATGTTTGACGTATTCTTGTTCAAACATGATGAACGTATGAAACTTTAAACTACTCCATGTTTGACGTATTCTTGTTCAAACATGATGAACGTATGAGACTTTAAACTACTCCATGTTTGACGTATGCTTGTTCAAACATGATGAACGTATAAGACCTTTAAATTACTCAAGGTTTGATGTATTCTTGATCAAACACGAGGAAAGTGTAAAGGCTTTAAACTACTCGATGATTGAGGTATTCTTATTCAATCACGAGGAAACTTTGAAACTCTAAATCTTGTCACATTCTTCTCTCTTTAATCAGTGAATGAAGTTTCTCTCTAAGGGACTCGTTAATCAATGATCAGTCTTATGTGGAAACCTTAGTCGTGTGTTAAACAAATTCTTGTACTCTTTCTTGATCCGCACACAAACGGAAGGACCTATACAGACTATGCGACGATTTGAATGCTTGCGGGTGCACACGTAAGTATAAAAATGAATGTATGGGAAGACATAGTGAACTCTGTCATGTGCTATAATCTAAGACTTATCGAAAAAGGGTAGCCACGGAACTTGGAACTTAGGTACCGTAGCAATCCCTAGACGTATTAGTCTACAAACCCAAATCGTTAAACTATCGTCGAACCCATTCTGAGTGATGCATCTCACTTTAAATCTTGAATGGAAGTTCATCAATTATCCTCTCAAATACATTTTTGAAAACAAATCTTCATATATTTCAATGAAACTATATGCTTCTTAGGGAAACTCTTGACAACCATATGCTTCGAAAACTTAGAACTTGAGCGTAATCTTATCCCTATCCTTACAACTTATTTAAAAATCTAAACGTAACCCAGGGTTTACTTGGGAACATAGGGCATCTTTCTCACTATCCTTGTGCGTATCATAGACTTAAATCCTGAACTAAACCCTTCCACTTTAATTTCGGGACGAAATTTCCTAAAGTAGGGGATACTGTAATATCCAAGGATTTCCGACCCATATTTTCTAAACCCTCACACGTATTAATTCAACATTTAGAACTTTACAAAAAAAAAAAAAAAAAAAAAAAAACTTTATGGGACTATAATTATATAAATACAAAAACTTATAAACTTATTCTAAACACTTAAACCCACAACTCTTATAAATTATTTTTACAAAACTTATAAAACTTATTCGGATTTTTATAAAATAAAACACTTTATTATAAAGTCTAGGGACCGAAACTGTCGCTTTCGAAACTCATTTCAACTAAGTTCCAACATAAAATGATAAAGGCTAGATACTTCAGGGACTGTTTGTGTAATTCGACCAAACCTACGAATTTCAAACCAGTCACCCGTTCGAAACCCCGCAGTAACTGGTTCCACCCTTTTGCGCGAAATCGCGATTCCGGCCAAATTCAGTGTACCTCGAGTCTCGACTCGAGCGTGCGACTGTAACCTAACTGTATTCAATGCTCAACATCGAGCCTAACAACGCGTATTTTGAATTCAAACTCATTTAAGCTCAACCGTAAACCTCTCAATCATTCGGGTATTAATTAACAAAATCCGCTATAAATATCGACTCACACACTTGGACGACACCACACACAAACTATCTAAACTATCAATTTCTTCATATTGCATCCACATTGTTCGATCGATTCCAGCGACCGCCGAGTTCAAACCCAGAAGCATTCTCCTTCATTACGACACCATTTCAGGTAATTCTTGTGTCTAACAGGATCGTTACACCTTAGAGATCGAAAGCCCTCTGTTTATATGCATTAACAGAGGGCGAATCGGCATGTATTTGGCATAAATCGATTCTAGGGTTCTTGAGAATTTGGGGGTGTTTGGAAGTATTGTTTACCTATTTTGTTTCCATGTTTATACATAATGAAGCCTGTAGTCAGGTGGTTTGTACGCTTGTGTGTAAACTCGGCTGGCCCGGGTTCGAATCCGGCCAACCCGAGTTTTGATGTTTTAATTCTTTTTTTTTTAGTTTTGATACTTCCATTATTTTTATAAAATCTGTTAAATCTTTATAAACTTAAAATCGAATTTTATTTACATTTTTATATTCTGGAACTATTTTATTTAATCAAACTTATAAATATTTTACCCTTTAAAATTAGTTTAAACACTTAAAACTATAAAAATACTTTTAAAAACTTTATAAAACGTATATTCTGAACCGGAATGATGTTAATAATCAGAAACTATAAAAATTATTTTATACTTTCTGAAATAAACATATTATTTAGTTTAAACATTAAATTGATTTATAAACTTTAGTTTAACATTTAAAATTCAAGAGTTATTTATTTATTTAAATAAAATGAACATTCGTATTTTATATTAGAAAATCATAAAGTTATAAATTTATAAACATTATAAATAGATAACTTTAAACATTTAAAAACTTATAAACCTTACTTAAATACTTTAACGTTATATTTATAGACTTATAAACTTTGAAACTTACCGATTAAAATATAAAACTTTATGAGAAATGCTATTTGACACTATAATTAAACTATAACTATACTTCATTTGTTTTCATTTTTAACATTATAAAAAGTACTAATTATTTAAATGTTTGAATAAATCATAAATGGTTTATATTTATTATTTCCAATTGAATGATTATGTATTCTTGATAATTATGTATTCTTAAAATGATTATCATAAAACCCTAATCATTATTCGTCAAATAATTATTATGAAAATGATTATTTGTTTTCCTAAATAACTATTGATAAACTTAAATCTAGTTTATCTTTTGTCTATTATTATCATTTTACTTCTAGGTATTTAGAAGACTATTCTAATTGTAATCACCTAACTTGTGTAATTAGTGGTGGTAAGATTTTAATAATTACTTTTATTAAACTTTGATATTCAAATCTTGTAAAACTCTATTTTAGAGACTTACATAAACTTAATAAACACCAATCATTCCCGTCTCCCATTTGGAACCCTAGACAATCCTAGTCAAAAGCTTGGAACCCTAGTCGATCTTGAAATCCTAGATCCTTACCATAAACTTATAGGATCATACTTAAATCTTTAAACTTGCATACTTAGGCTTATTGTGAAGATATTCTCCCGCTCAAATTCTTGCTACACTCAATCCTTGTCGGATACTCTTCATCCAATCCAAGTGAGTATACTTAGCCCCTTTTTCATTTCTATGCTTTTGGGGTGAAACATGTTCAAAATTTTTAAACTTATACAATTCTTGTACAACTATGACTACGTGTTTATTCTTATGTTAAACTTGAGACTTGTATGCTTAGATTAAACTTAAAACTAGCATATTCATTAACTTTGATCAAGCCTATAGTAACAATGATAGATCTATTGTAGTTGACCAATCCACCTTGATTGATTGACCCCTTCGGGGGGAGCCCTTAGTGATTGTTACTGAATTAAACTTTAAACTTGAGACTTATAAGGGTAACCTGCGGGTTATGCCTAAACTTGGTTAGAGGGTTGATATGCACAATGTCTAACATGCTTGTTTTCTCATACTTACATTATAGAATGCATGAATCATAGTGAATTGTAATTCTTTTCAAATACTTGTTAAACTGTGTCAAAACCTTTGTATCTCACCAACTATTTTGTAGTTGACAGATTCTTTCATATGTTTCAGGTTTTACATCATGAGACTTATTCGTGATCACATAGGATGCTTTGGACCTAGACTACTTAAATTAAATGTTGTATTCGTATTATTCTTCCTTGTATTGAATCTTAAATTATTCATTAATGAAATATCGAAACTTTAATAGTTAACCTTGTGCTATTGAGCAACCGCGTCCGCCCCGACGTATAATCCGCCGACAATATATATATATATAGGGGCGTTATAATGAAAACACTGACTTACATATGTAATTTTTTTAAATAGGTAAAATCATTTTTTTTGATTTTGGGGATAGATTCTATATCTAATTTAATCACTTTTTTGTAAAAAAAAACAAAAAAGCGCCAAGAGGTTTTAAAAAAATAGTTTTTTGAAAACTTACATATGTAAAAAGTGACGTATTGCATACGTAAGCACGAAAAAACGCTGATTTTTTTTATTTTTTACATGTTTTTTTATTTTTTTTTCCTTCAGCGCTTTTTTATTTATTTTTTTTGTGACTAGCCCTTTTTTTATACAAATAATTAATCCCAAATTTTTTTTAAAAAAAATTATAATTTTTTTCAAATGGTTGTCAAGGTTTTTTCAACTCAAGTGGGTCTTCATTCTACCCTTTGCCATATATATATATATATATATAGGGTTAGGATCAAATGAGAACTCATAAATACTTAGAACTCGTCAAAAAATCAATTAAAACCATTTTTCTTTGTTTTCACTACCTTTATTATTAAAATATCACATAAAAATGATTTATCTCTCCAATTAATTCATCTCTTTTTTTCTAAATTATCTTAAGAAAATTTAAACACATGTGTAAATGGTAATCACTTACACATGTGTAAGTGGTAAACTTACACATATGTAGATTTTTTTAATATACGAGCACGTGTAAATTTACATACATAAATTCATTTTTTATGTTGTGTTATAATTAAAAGTATTAAAAACAAAAAAAATGTTATGATTGGTTTTTTGACGAGTTATCAAAATATTTAAAAGTTCTTAAATGATCTATTCCACACACACACACACACACACACATATATATATATATATATATATATATATATATATATATATATATATATATATATATATGGGGAGGTTCAAATAAGAAGTTCAATTTGGCTAAAAAACCTAAGCAGTAATCTCATCCATTTAATTGGATGATCAATGGTAGAGATTTAAATGTGAGAAAAATAAGGGGTGGAAGGGTATTTAAATAATAAGCACTTTTGTTGACTATTTTCAACTTCCCCCCATTTTTTTTAAATGTTCATAACTTTTTCATAAGACATTTTTTTTTAAATTACACCATAAAATCGAGCGTTTTTTTATCTTTAATTTGAGTATAGTATTGTTAAATTTTTTTGCAAAAAACGCGACACTTAATGAAATTGTGTTTCTTTACGTAAATGTGTTGGTTTCTTGTAAAACAACACAATTTAGCACATTAAAAATTTACTGGTTTCTGGTGAAACAACACAATTTACGTAACTGTGTTGGTTTCTTTAATGTGTGCTACTTTTCGTCAATTATTATGTGCCTAATTTGGTAGCATTCTTTAAAAATAAAAATTTAAATCATCCATATACCAACAAAACGGTTTAGTGGTAGCCAACAAAAAGCTTATGCATCAAAATGTTGTTTTGTGCTGGTTTTGTTTTGTATTGGTTTGATATACTAGTTTTGTTGTGCTAGTTTTGTTGTGCTGGTTTTGTTTGTGCTTGGTTAGCTAAGAAAAAAAAGTTACACAATTAATTGTTATGTTTGGTGTTGTTTTATGATAAAGCAGCACAGTTAATTGTGATGTTTACAATGCAGCACGGTTAATTTTGTTGTTTACAAGAAATATCACATTTACGTAAAGTAACACAATTTCATTAAGTGTCGATTTTGTTTTTACAAAAAAATATAGCAATACTATACTCGAATTAAAGGTAAAAAACGCTCGATTGTATGGTGTATTTTTAAAAAAAATAAGGTCGTATGAAAAAGTTATGTATGTTTAAAAAAATGGAGGAATTTGAAGAAAATCAACAATTGTGGGTTTTCCAATAATGCCCTCCACCCCTTATTTTCCTACACTTAAATATCTACCTTTGATCATCCAATTGAATGGATGAGATTGCTTCTTAGGCTTCTTAGTCAAGTTGCACTTCTTAGGGGAACCATCCCCTATATATATATATATACATGTGTTAAATTGCATACAAGTGTTGAGTTATATTTATTGTGCGTGAGATAATATTAATGTGATGTGTAGATGATATTAATGTGGCGAGTAGAGTTAGATTCACCTTTATGTCAGGATTATGATGTGGTGTTAATAATTGTTGTGTCAGTTGAATTGTAAGAGCCTTGGTCGAGGCAGAGTAAGTCGAGGTCTAGGGATTCGTTGTGTTAACTAAGTGTTGAGTGAAAATGTGTACTAGAGTATGAGTTGTTAGTGTAGTAAGTTCGATCTATGTCGATAAGACTGTGGGATTATTAATATGGGATGAGACTTGGGTGATGAACTGATTGGGATATCGTATGATAACAAGGGTTATCTATATGTTAATAAATTGTGAAACTATTTTATAAGCACCGGAGGGTACTGAGTAAAGCTAAATAATTTTTGTGAGGAGGTGGCTTTTATTTAAAATAAACTATTACACTCAGCGTAGCTGACTTTGTGTGTACGATAGATTGTTTTGCAGGTAAGCGTTGCGTTGACGTATCTTGGCTTGGGAGTGGTGCTACTCGGATTGGTGTGCAGGCATTCGTGAGGTAATTCATGACGATAACGATGTTAAATAATATTTAAAGATTTTAGAAAGACTTCCGCTGTAATTTGATTAATAATAGTTATATTTAAAAGAGTATGACCTATTACGAGAACCAACTGTAGGATACCCAGATTGGGGTCTTACAGTAAGTGGTTAATTTGAAAGTTGCATGTTAAATGAAAGTTTCCCGTGAGCGCGAGTGGGCTCACGCGTGACCACCTCACATATCGCTCACGGATGAGGAGAGAGGTATTTCGTGAGCGTGAGCTACGATGGCTTTTACGACACCCCTTCTCACGGACCATAGCTCGTGTTCTCATGTGAAGTTAGAGTTTTGAATTTGGTGTGGTTATAAAGTTATTGAATGAAATGTGAGATCAAGAACAACTCATTCAAAGTGCACTCATATAATAAGAAAAGAGTGATCTTAGTCACCGTGATAATGATAATTATGATTCTTATAAGTTACATAATTTACACGGAAGGGATATATGCAGAACATTAAATACTACCATAACACGTAGAACAAAATAAGTTTATTCAGTTTTTCTATCTTAAAGGTAAAAAAAAAAGAAAATATTAAAATACAATGATTATTCGTCTCTCATAAAATTCAAAAAAAGTATAAACAAATTTCATTAATATATAACTTATAATGTGTAGGTAAAAGGTTAAAATTATAAACGCATAGTTTGATGATTTTTTATAAACTCACGTATTTGTATGTAAGAAATACAATATTTTAAAAATATAAACTATTTGATCAAACAAATCAGTGGGAGTCTACATGGAATTCGTGGTGCAAAGGATGTGATGAAGCATGACCAAAGTCGGCCATCGCTTTCATTTCTCCAAATCAACGACTCGGTGCAAAAATCGGCCTAGTAAAGAAAGGCTATTACAAATCCATCTCAAATTAACTCAGGGCACTCAAGGTTGAATGGAACCCAACTTGAATCATTTTTGGAATCGGAAGGAAGAATGTCCTTCACACGAATTAGGGAAAACCCGACCATCTTTTTCAATAACAAATTTAATTGCACCATTTATAACCGAAACCGATTAGTTATGAGACTCTCCACCATGTCAATATACATTTAAATTGTAAATAATATATTAGTACACTAGGTTAGAAACCCGTATTTTACACAGGTCGAATAAATAAAATATTAAATAGTTAGTAATGAAGATTTAGAAATTATAAAAGAAATATTAAATAGTTAGTAACAAAGATTTAAGAAAATTATAAAGGAAATGTTGTAACGAAGATTTAAGAATTAATAAAGAAATATTAAATAGTTAATAAGAAAATACTAAATAGTTAGTAATAAATAAAAAAAGTAAGAGGGAAAAAAACCGTAGGCTCATATAATTGTGACATGTGACGCAAATAGTTATTTATTAGGTATATATAAATAGCTCCCGACAGAATTACTGCTACGATATTAAAAAGTAACATATTAGAATTTTAATTTGTATGTGTCATAAACATGAGATGAAAATGTTAAATGCTTAAAGAAGAAAAAACAATCAACATTATTTTAGATATTAGCCAGAGAACAAACATAAATCGAACACATAACATGCGAATAATTTTACGACGTAAACTTAGTTTAATCGCATCACCTTTTTCGTCATCATTCCTTTATCGCAGCCGTCTCCTCTTCGTTAAAATAATCGTGACTGCCAAAACAATACAATACAAACACGATGATCAACCATCATCATATATTTAGCCAGTAGGCAACATCACTATGCATTTTGACTTTAACATCATTTTTTTTAACAGCAATTTGGATCACTGACGGACCACACCCGATCATCTCCACCACCTCAGGAGGAAACCCACCATAGGTGAGAAAAACCCCCTGGCCCAACCTGTACCCCCTTTTTTGTTACAGATGGGACTTGACCCAAGACCTCCCAATTTTAGTAAAGTCTTAGGTATACACCTTTGTAGCTAGTGGTTGTTTTCAACATCACATTTCACGAAAAGTCAACCATGAATCATTTGTATTGCTTAAATAGTCAAACCTTTTGATTTATCCAGCCTTTTACTTCTTACTTCCTAAATTCCTACTAAGATAACATCTAGAAAAAAGATAACTAACAAGTGAGATGCATTGGCTGAAAAAGAGTCAAAAGAGTAATGGCATAATTTGACTTACCGGATTTTCCGGGAGAGTTGATACAATCCTGTTCCGGCCATTGCAACATTTACACTAAAAAGGTTCCAGTTTTTCTGTAATCAAGTATTAAAGATGATAAAACGAGTCAAAATAAAGAAAAACACAAGTTCTGAGAAGAGTATGACTTTGCCATTTAGCGTTATTTTGTAGAATGGTCTAAAGAAAAAAAGCAGTTTAGATATTTTGTAGAAGATAGTTGAACCAACCAAACCACCTAAACCGAAGCAAATCGATACGACAGATTGACAGTTTAACTGTTCAGCCGACGGTTTGGAACCGGCCATTTAGCCTTATTTAACTTTTTTTGGAACATGCAGTTATGTATGTATTATATATCTATGAACTATATTCTATCACTTTAAAATTTTAAATAAAAACTAACGATTTTGAAAATGAAAAAAACAAATTTTGGCTCAAATCGCTAAAACGGTCGGTCTTGTAGACCTACCAAACCTAGCCGTTTTGGTTTATCACATTCTGAAACTGTAGTTAACAGTTCGACCTGGATTTTTGTCAAAACCCGCCAAACCGGTCCGTGTATAAAGCTTTTCAGCTAATGAATAAGTAATGGTCCATAGTAAACCCCTTAAAAAGGATCAAACCTAATTATTGCCATAACTATCTATTCAGTTCATTAAAAACACATAGGCATCCATGACTCCCATCATCCCTAAAGAAGATGCAATCTAAAAATCCATAAGTTCAAAAACAATTTTATTGGACGAATTTTTACATGATAGAGTTAATAAGTTGACTTTTTGAACAGGGCTTAAGCAAGTGAAACTCGACCTTGAAACATTTTTGTCATAATTGTTTATACACAATTCTGATTTGGGTACAACTGTACAAAACATAATGAAAATGAAACGGCTTTACTAAGTTTAATGACTAAATTGTCAAAACAATAGGTACAATGACCAATGTGAAGCTTATTACAAAGTATGTTGCTAGTTGCTACTTTATGACATGGCCAGGTGGATGTCGTGTCAACATGTTTACAGGTTGAACAATTTATCAGGTGACCACATTGACACAATTTGTACAATCACCAAAATGATACATTGGGAAAAAGTGCATCGCTATTTCATCACAAAAACCCGTCAAACTATCTAATTGTTCATTGTCATCGACTCATCATTACCACTCGATGGGGGTAATCAGGGTCTAGAAGTTCAATTATTTGTCTTTATTAATGGATATGTTACTTTTGATAAATGTCAAGCATTTTACTTAAAACTGTGTGCCAAATCAAAACGTGAAAATTTTGATGGTACAGATACACTATAGTAATTTGACTTACCGGGGTGATCACCATGCTGTAGCGAGACCAGATAATTCCGGTGGCTGTGACAGCTGCAAATAAACAATAAGAAGTAAATATCGCACCGACTTTGTGATTGACGCTCCTCCTTCCCAAAGAAACTATCCATTTCTTATTTTCTAAAAATTTAAACTTATTTCTTTCATAAATCCAAAAATGGATATAGATTTTTTTTTATTTTTCTTATATCCAATATGTTACAGTCCTGATGCTTTATATAAAGTTTCATGCAGTAACCGAAACCAAAATGATTCTAGTGAATTCTAAGATTAAAAAGTAGTCAGCTTCACAACACTTGAAAATAAAAAATATGAAATCTTTTTTTGGCAAAGGAAGGAATGAGATAGGAAGAGAAATAAATGCAAAAAATATATAATTTGCAGCAAATAGATACCAAATTGTTGCGGGTATGAAAGCTTCTCAGGTGGCTTGGCAAAATCTGCAATATTAGCTATGCTGATGCCCCACTTAAAAGTTGGAGCCCAGAAATGAACTACAAGAACACAATAGTCAATTAACATATAAACAGACACAAATGATCATCGAAACAAATTTATTAACAATAGATATTTTCGAAGATTTAGACAGTTAAAGAAAAAATTGCATCTTAATGTTTTGCTTTCTGGTTTACTTCTTTGAAAGGTATCATCTTTCTTCAAAACATCTGTAGTCCTACAAAATCCCTAAAGTATAATAAAATCCTACCAACACCACGGATGTACACGAAAGTTGAACCATACAAAACACAATGTTCAATTATTCCATTTGATGCGATTAATGTTGTGGTTTGTGTATGATTATCTACCCTAACACTATCACTCACATAGGTCTTGCTACAAAATAAAAACAACTCTAACATCAAAACGCTAGCATCACAAAGCAATGACGAGCCCTGGTTGAATAGACCCAAACTTGCTATCGCTATTTGTATAGTCCTTAAGAATGCTATTTTGGTAAAGGTGCATATTAATAAACATCATTGATTCATTTCCCTTTTTCCTCTATGAAATTGTACCATCAAACTTGAACCACCCTTTCAAAACTTTTAAGCACAACTACATTCTAGTCCTCACCTATATACACTTGATCTATGTCCTCAAAGATTTCCATGGCTTCTCATCCGCCAATACAAATGTGAATATGTGACGCCTTAATCTACCAAAGCGTTTTGGGCGCATTTTATTGTTTATGAGAGGAAAACTCCAAAGTTAAGCATGCTCGGGTGGGAGTAGTCCAGGATGAGTGATCTCCTCAAAAGTTTCCGCTTGGGAAAACAAAAACAAATCTATGAGCTCCTCGTTGACAAAGCTGACGATATTGGTTGGTAGTTGCAGTTGGTACGAGTGGCCGGATGGTGCAATAAACCTATTTATATTTGCCAAACTTTTACCCTTTATTTATTCCTTTGAATTCTTAAGATAGTGTTTTTTCATTCATATAGTACTTTATAAAACTTTTTTATGATTTTCCTCAACAAATAACTATGTTCATATAATTTCAATACAGTAATTTTAAAAGCACGCCAAAACTGGTACCAAAATCCACTTAATCAAGTTCATTTTCATTTTCATTTTCATCTCTTGAAATCTAATTATTCAAATCACTACACCACACATGGATGCTGAACTACACCAACAGATACAGAAAATTATTCAATCGAACAACATATAATTCAGATCATCAATTCAGCATAAAACGCCCAAAACTTGATTATTGGAAACCTAATTTCACGTAACTATGATGATGATAAAGCTTAAAAGAAACAACTCACTAGTTTTTGGGCCAGCAGGGTGATTCCAGAGAGCCTGTAGCTTCGATGTCGCCATTCAAAACTCTCTGAAATCTTACAAAACAAAATGCGAATAGCGTTTGTTAGAGGAACACTGTTGATAGGGAGGTGTATGAGATGTGTTATTATACACGCGTGACCACCTCAACTCCTGCTCTCTCATTTTTAATCCAATCATATAGCACCGTAAAATTAGCTATATTGACACGACTCGTTTAAACGACACGATACAAAGTTAATCGGGTTTAGGTTGAGTTAAATCAATATTGGTTATAAACGGGTTGGCACGATTAAAATCATGTCTAAACGGATTTAACTTGTCTAACCCGTTTATGACATGATTAGACCCGTTTAACTAATCGTGTTAAATGGTTAACATGTTACCTGTTTATTTATAACCTATTTATCAAAACTATATAATTTTATATTTTTAAATGATTAAATATATAAAATTAAATTAGAATATTAGGTAACATAAACTTTCAGTTTGCACTTTCCGACGCTAACTTTCCAGTTTTCACTTTCAAGCGCTAACTTTTCAGATTCCACTTTCGAGCGCCAACCTTTCAGTTTTCAATAGGGCTGACAATTTTTCACATGATCCATTTACATGGCACAACACGACACGATACGAAGTTAAATGGGTTTGGGTTTGAGTTAAACAGATATAGATCATAAACGGGTCGACACGATTATGACACGACAAAAATCGTATCTAAACGGGTTCAACCTGACTAACCCGATTAGACACGTTTTGCTAACCCTACGTAGAGCACTCATACCTAAATTATAGAGAAAATGTGGTTTTTTATTCACCCATTTATAGGTGAATTGCATATATCCCTTTATAAACTTAATTAATTGCATATTAACCCAACCTAAAACTAAAATTGCATATATCCCATCTTTATGAAAAAAATATCAAATTTACTCATTTTGATTTATTTTATTAAAAATAAATTATAGAATGACTAATTTACCCTTATTTTAATTAAGCCGAGTTGTACGTGATAATGCGCAAGTTATCGAAACACAAACGTACAAACATCAATTTTTTTTTAACTTTTATTTTCTTTATTCTAACTTTCTTTTTTATTTAAATTCTAAGATTTACTTTTGGACTTCTCTCATACGCTCTTCTCCGCGGGACGAGTTTACATAAAGGTTTTAGTTTTATTTTATACACTTTCGAAACGCGGGTTAACGAGCCGCGACGCGCATGGGTATGAACCTCGTTGACATCTAAATTGTGTTGAAGTGAAATCATTTTGAATATTATGAATAGTTGTACCAAGATGATAAATGTAAAATTAAGTTTAAAAATGAAAAAAATTGGCTTTAGTGGCTAAACTCCAATTGATCAGCGTCTGGAGGGACAATTGTGTAAATAGTGATCTAGGTAGTGAGTATAACTTATTTCCATCATCTTCACTAATGTTGTGTTTGAAGTCGTATTTAAAAAAAAGAGAAGTGAAAAGTATGTTCTTGGGGTTTTTAATGAAAGGTGGGAAAAAAAATAAAATTGTGTTCGTGAGTTTTTTAATAAAAAGAAGTGAAAAAAAAGAGAATAAGTTTTTTAATAATCTTTCATCCTAACTTTTTTCAAAATGGACGAATTTAGAAAGATTAAGATTTTAATAATCTTTCCTATCAAAATATTTGTTTCCTTCAAACTCTTCTTTTCTATTCTTAGAGGGTGTTTAGGATTGTTTATTTAACTCTAAAAACGTCGGTTTTAAGACGCCCCTCACTGGCCGGAGCCCTTCATCATCCCGCCGATAACGCCGGAGGCCCTTCATCAGAGACGATTCGTATTCGTAATGACCACGCCAATAATTTATTTTCCGTTTTATATGTCCATTCAACTTTCAGATTTGCCATCTGCTACATTCTCTCTATGTTTCTCTCTCTAGGAGAGGACGAAGAAAACGAACAGGAGCTACAACAGATACAGAGGTTCGTTCTGGATCCTCTTTATGTGCATATTTATGAACTTGTAATTAGGGTTTTGAGCTCGGTTTTGTAACAGATGATTGCCAATTTTAGAAACCCTTGTTGGAATTAATGGAAAATTAGTGATTTTCTTTCTTTATTTTGGATTCGTTCTCTTTTATTTACTCATATTCTCCTGTTTTGAAGAACCAGTTGTAGGTCTTTCGTCTCCTTCACGATCACCCATTATTACAATAGATTTGATTCAAAGCAAAGGTACGAAGCCATATAGAAAGTATGTTTCATTCATGATTTTGTTAATTTTATTTTGAATTGAGTTTATTCAAAGCAAAGGTACAATTTTATGTTTCATTCATGATTTCGAATCTATTGTTTTGAAGAACCAATCGTAGGTTTTTCGTCATATTCACCATCACATATTGGCATAAAATTGGTGCTGCGATGTTCGAAGGAGAAGATAATGGATGTGAGGACATCGACTGTCATTGATGGGATTGCAGAATGTGTAGATGGTAGGTTTTGGGGAACTTTTTTGTAAAGATTTTCTTCTTATTGTGATCATATGGTTGTTTTGAAGCAGATTCAAGGATATAAGCCTGTTGGGTTAGTCGGTTGTTTGCGGGTTAGTCGGTTGTTTGCGGGTTAGTTCACAAGTCACACGGGTTAGATAGGTCAAGTCGATTTGGGTCAGAAAATAACCAGGTCATTTAGATCAGGCTGTTTCTCTATCTTTTACTGCAAACATTTTCTTTCTGTAGATGTACATGCTAATGATTCAAGAAATGCTTGGTAATTGGTATTTTCATTCAACTGATATTTATGGTTTTCTACTGCGAGTAGTTTAATGCAGGCGAGTGTTAGAATGGACCTATGCAAGTTGTGTGATCGTTTTCAGGAAAGAGCAACCCCCGGCGCTTCGAACGACAATACAACCTCCAATTTTCAGGCAGAGGGATAATAGTGTTAGGTAATTGTGTGGTAAGCTTTGGTACTAACTTAATATGAAAATTTTACATTTCAGGTGAAACATGTTCTTGAAATTTGCAAGGAAGATATGGGTTTCTATAATCATCCATCTTTAAACTATAATTTATTGCTTTCATTGTTATATAATGAATGAATGACTTACATATATGTGGTTGAACTGCTTCTAAAATCGAAGAAATTTGAATTCCCGGTTTTTTTACATCTTAAAGATGCCAAATACGTTGACTTTTGAGAAGCAGTTAGTCTTTAATGTTAGAATCACTAAACGTCTGGATTTAAGCAAAAACTTTTAACTACAATTTTGAAGTTGCAAAATTGAAATAGTTTTGATAAATATGGATTTTGGAAGTACAATGGTTGAATTTTGACCCATAAAGTTGATTTTTAGATTTAGGGGACATTACACTGACTACCATAGTATAAAATTCATTAAGATTCAGACATTTTCAAATTTTAGCTCTATCTTATTGATATACTAACAACAAAGCCGTTCATCTTTTATCTTCGTACTTGGTATAATAAAGGTATATTTGACACTTATCTAGCGAGAAGTTTTTTCTTTCTTATTGTTGAATGTGGGAATATGTTGATTGATATTTGTCTTGCTTTGTATGTGCAGCAGCATTGCAAAGCGGTTGAGATACATGAAACTTCTTATTCAATAGTTTACTTTACAATAAAGGAGAGCCTATAATTATGGTTCAGGTTGGTAAAGATGTAAATCTATATTTTATTACCTGAGGAAAATATAATTGTTTGAGTGATTAACATCCATGAATTTTTTCTCAATAAATAGCTTATAATTTTTTATCAGATTAAACAATAATTGTCTCTATTTACTTAATTTGTTGTAGGTGAGGGGGTTGTTCATATGGCTATTGCTTTGTCAAGGGCTTACAAAATCACCAATAGTTAACACCATACAATCTCTTCCACGACATCAATAGGTATCATATACCTATCATTAAAATTATAGTCATCTTGCTAAACAACTGCATAGAGGCGGGAAACTCAACCCATGAAAAATTAAAAAAAAAAAATTATTGATTTGTTTACTTTTATTTAACGGGTCAAACAGTCACTTTTATTGAACGGGTCCAATGGGCCATCTTCTTTGAACGGGTCAAACCAAACGGGTAATGCTTTGTATTTCAAGTTTCTTTTTTTTTAAATCTATTTTCACAGTTTGGTTGATTGCTCTCTTGATTTTTTTTATATGTGCATGTTCCAAAACTTACCTCTTTGTTGTTATGTTTTTTTCATATATTATCGATAAACTTTGTAACAAGTAAGCATGTGTTGTTCATATATTTATAAGCAGAGAACCATATTAGCTGCATACGATATGCAAAGAGATGATACAAACATTGCTTGGTATCAAACACAGGGAAGTAATATATATGTCGATTTGAATTTCGTGTTATTTCAAACGGAGACGATGGACCCACCACTAAAGTCGCGATATATTAGACGGTAGTGCGTTATAATTTATATGTGGGCCATCTTTAGCTTTTTCTTTTGTCCACTCCTTTTTTCCATTCCGTGAAATTATTATAGTACTGTGGTTGTCGCCTATCGTTTTCGTCATCCCATGCGTCATCTTCTAGAGTGAAATTATTGTAGTACTGTGGTTGTCGCCTATCGTTCTCGTCATCCAGTGTGTCATCTTCTAGAATGTCATCATCCAGTGCGTCATCTTCTAGAATGCTGTATTGGGCCGCGAAAACCTCATTAGATTGAGATTCGGCCCAGCTCGTTGCACAGGGTTTCAAGTTCAACAAGTAGTTTTCAGGCCTTTTGGTTTTGCTTCCTGACTTCGGGCCAATGATCACCCCAATGGTTCTCTGGTTGATTTTGCAACCATTGGGGTGATCATTGGCCCGAACTCAGGAAGCAAAACCAAAAGGCCTGAAAACTACTTGTTGAACTTGAAACCCTGTGCAACGAGCTGGGCCGAATCTCAATCTAATGAGGTTTTCGCGGCCCAATACAGCATTCTAGAAGATGACGCACTGGATGATGACATTCTAGAAGATGACACACTGGATGACGAGAACGATAGGCGACAACCACAGTACTACAATAATTTCACTCTAGAAGATGACGCATGGGATGACGAAAACGATAGGCGACAACCACAGTACTATAATAATTTCACGGAATGGAAAAAGGAGTGGACAAAAGAAAAAGCTAAAGATGGCCCACATATAAATTATTACGCACTACCGTCTAATATATCGCGACTTTAGTGGTGGGTCCACAGGCATCGAAGCTCATACACTTCACTCTTAAATAAAAAAAACCCTCTTAGTGTGAAAAACTTTCAAGCTTTCTGCTGTATAATACAAATGTGTGTTTGTATAATCTTTATTTAATCTTATTTCAGTTTATAACTTTGTACTGATAAGAGTTCAAAATCCTGGTTAATCTGGTTCATCCTATCCAGGTATCAGAGCTACAAGATACAGTTTTTCTAGATTTTTAAAAATCAGGGACAAAAAAGCTAAAGAAAAAATTGAATGAAAGTGGCTAAAATGGCCAAACCATAGGGACGAAAATGACACTTTACTCTTATTTTTATAATAAATTTAGCATGATATAATAGTCTTGGAAAATTAATATACCAAATCAGAAACTAAAACCAACTTATACCAAAAACTTTCCATTTTATGAAAAAAAAACAACCTTCACTATCGATCGATCAATCAACGTTTGAGAAATGACAATGAAGATATAGGCGTCGTCTTAATGGTAAAAGAAAGGACATCTTATCGATATGATTCAGTTTTAAAATAAATATCTTACCAATACAAAAGAAAGATCAGGCAATGGAGTATTTAGTCTGGTTTCTTCAAGTTGAGACAATTATCTGCAGCTTCATTGAACAATTCCTGCACTTGTTTCAGTTCCTTCTCTGATATCAACAGTAACATGTCAACCCCATTAGACCAAAAACCAACATCCTTTATCTACTATTATGCAAGTAAGATACAGTTAAAGAAAGTTAAATTTTGTTTCTTTTTTCTTTATTTGTTATGTCAATGATTCAAGCCTGCTGAGACATATGTTTTGAGACATATGCAAGAATATTGATGTTTGAGGGTACATGTAAATAACTATCTGATTCAAGAAGCAAAGAAATCTGGCTTTATGTGATTCAAAAGTATTTTCCCTAAATTTTATTTTACCACAAATCCAACAAGATTTACCACATTATAATTCTACCAAAAGCAAACTAATCTAGCAATCAAAAACTTCAGAACTGTCAGTTTGTCACAATTTTTATCTCAATGATGAGCTATTTGGATTTTTTAAGTCCAAATGTAACTCTAATTTGAGCCACACATGAAGAAAAAAATGCATAGCAATAACTTACCTGCAGCCTCAAGTTGCTTTTGAAGTTCTTGCCCAACAAGATCATTTTCAGCCTACACAAAAAGCTCATTATTGGTCAGATCACAATCCACACTCATGATTATTTCAGGGGACACACTATGATAACAAGATCATGAACGCGCGCACCCGAGGGTGGGGGAGGGGAGGGTAATACCTGAAGTTCTGCAATTTTTTTCACCTGAGCTTCCTCACCTCCTTCTGAAAAGGGAAGGGCAGCTACCAATGCATCAAACTACACATGTTACAACATGTGAATGTTAATCGCAAGATAGTATATACTTTTACGCAAAATTATAACAGAAGTTTCATAATATTTCACTTTCAAAGTCTTGGAACAAGATTTATAATGCAGATGAATTATCTCCTTCTATATTATAAGAGAATACATGAAGATAACGCCGACAAAGAGGACATAGAAAGGTCGAAATGTTACCAAGTGAAGAGTACAAAGAAACCTAAGGGTGTGTTTGGATGCGCCTTAAACTAATTATTGCAGTTTTAAACTTGCAATAATCAATTATGATTTTTATTTTTGATTATTCAGTGTCAAAATAATCACACTTGGATAAACTGTAAATATCTAACTATTTAGATGAATGTAAATAATAAAATGATCACTAGTTTCAAGCAACTGATTACTTGATTCAAATTCTTGAAGTTTCAATAACCACTATGACAAAACACATCCAAACACTCCCCTTAGCATCCTTTAAAGTAGCATAGTTCATATAGCATAATCATCAACTACAACAAAACAATGTTTCCATCATTACATCTATTTGCGGTCATCAAAATTTAGTTTAGGGTGCTACTAAAGAGAAATCATCCCCAAAAGTGTACACAAGCATATCGATCACATCATATGGCCGTATGACTTTGTCAGTGTGAACATCAGTCAATCACATCATACGGCAATATGATTTGCGAACACCATCACATACGGCTAGGGCTGGCATAACACGATAAGACACGACACAATAAGACACGAAAACCTGTTTTGTTCAACATGAACACGACACGATAACTAATCGTGTCATTTTTTCAAAATAGTCAAACACGAACACGACCTGTTTAGAAACCTGTTTAGAGAGTGAATAAATATAACATATGTAATGAAAGAAAAAAAATGCCAAAACTTCATAAAATTTTATAAAGTTGAATCATAACATCCATTAACATAATAAATCATAAACCTTTTTAAAACAAAAACCCATAAAAGTCAAATCAAAACATCCATTAAAGACATTAAGGGTAAAATATAAAACATCCATTGGGCTTGGGCTAGAATCTAGATGCAAATAGGATGTTAAGTGTTAACATGTCACTAACGGGTCTTAACAAGTTAACATGTCTTTAACCTGTTTAGACACGAATTTAACTGTGTCTTAACGTGTCGACCTATTTAAGACACGAAAGTTGTTAAGGTCAAACACGGGACATGTTAATTACGTGTCGTGTCAAAAATTGTCAGCCCTACATACGGTGCCGTATGACCATTTTCGTCAAATTTAGTTTAGGGTGTTGCTAAGGACACCATCCCAAAAATGTACACCGACATGTCTGTCACATCATAGGGGGGCCGTATGATTTGGCGAACAATGGTCATACTGACCATATCGGTCTTTTCAATGTAAGTCAATCACATCAGACAAGTCGTGTGAGCATTTTCGTCATTTCATACGGTCGTATGACCATTTTCGTCAAATTTAGTTTAGAGTGTTAGTGTCTTACTAAGGGCACCATCACCAAAAGTGTATACCCAGCATGTCTATTTGGGGTGTATGATTTGGCGAGAAATGGTCCCAAAAAAACATGTTGGGTATACACTTTTTCGCCGTATCATACGGCCGTATGACTATTTTCGCCGTATCATACGCCTGTATGACATCCGTATCTTTATAATGTTTCAGTGGTGTTCCTTTAGACACACCTGGTTTAAAGTTCACCATGGGAAAACAAAAACTTTGAAATTTAGCAAATGATGAGCTAAAGGGAGTTACTTTCATCCTTCAATAAACTAACCCAATAAACCCTATCCCTTCAAAATCAAACCCAAATACTAAATTGATTAAGCAAATGGTTCTTGATTAAAAAATAGAATTTTAAAGAAAGTTTAATGGCACCTGTTTAGCAGCTTTAACGAGTTCAGCACTCAGAACCTTAGGTGTTTCGGAGATATTATTACTGGGCGACTCTTCGGTGGTGGGGTTGGCAGCAGCGGCGGCGGCGTTAGTAGCAGTAGCGGCGGCAGGTGCAGGAGGCTCCGGATAACTGGGAGAGAGACGAACCGGAGGTGCGTCCCTTTGCAATGTCCCGAATGTATTGAAGGCTATTGCAGCGATGGTGTTCACTTGCTCCTGTAATTGTGATATTATGTCCATCTTTGGGGGAAATCAATTTAGGGTTTATGTGTTCAATAAAACCCTTCGATTGATTGATGGAATTAAAATCTCAGACAAAGAAAAGTTAAATGGAGAGAATACTTGTATTTTCATTTGGGGTGTTTATGTTCGGGTTGAAGTGTTAGAACCAACCAAAGCTACTCGATCGGTTATTAATTTGGTTTTACGATCGTTTTTTTTTTAATATTTTAAATGGTCAGTTTAGAATGTTCATCGTATGTCTTGGGTAAAAACGTCTAAACGTGTCATATATGCACATAGTGGCACACACGTACATTAATCTATACGTATGAATGTGTTTAATACATAACCGTTTTAAATAAAAGACTAAAAAATTACATAATACACTTATACGTAGTGGATGTTTGATATGGGGAGAGAGAGGTGATTATGTGGTTTTATGTGTATCATTCTTAAAGCATTGGGTACAAATATGTCGTTCTAGTAGCGTCCCTCAACATACATATACATATACACATACATTCATTCATGCATGCATACATACATATATACATACATCTTACATTAAGTTATTAACCCTTATTATTTTTTTATAGTTGATATTTGGTATTTCATTGAAAAATAAACCTTTTTAATAGTGTAAACCTAGGTTTTGAGTGTGAAACCCTAATTTTCTGGAAATGGGGGATTTTGGATGGTTAATTCTTGATCAAAAGTGTAAACCTAGCATTTCTAATGCTAAAGGTTGTAGATTTCATCATATTAAAATCTAATTTGGAGTTATTGGATTTTAGGGTTCTTGATGATGAAATTGGGTTTTTTTTTATATATGAATGATTTAGTGATATCTTAAGAGTTTATGGGGGAGTTTATGTTGTCATTAGATACAAAATCAAATGAAAACCCTAAACAATTTGGTGAATAAAATATTTGGGAATTTGGGTGAAAGATGGATCAAACCTTAACGAGTCAAATAGGTTGTTTTGGTTTAATGACAATTGTGATGGTAAATAAGGGATTGTGGCGTTGTTAAGGTTGAATTAACCAAGATAACTAGTGGATGATGTAAGACTCACTATTATTATGTGGCCATCATTATCATTTATGTATTATTGATCATTGACCTATTTACCCCTATGACTTAAATGATAATTATTCGATGGACGTAATTACCCTTACTATTAGTTTCCCCTTGGGTGTATAAATAGAGATCATTAGGTGGAGATTAAGGGTAGTTGAACATCATCACTAAGTCACGAATTTTCTCTAGAATTCGTAACCCTCTCCATCTCTCTAAACCGTGAGGCTCCTCTCACCTAAACTATCATAACGGTACATCCTAAACGGGAACCCGATCATCATCAAGATAATGACGTCTTCCCTCTCCAACCTTACTGGATTACCATGTATGTATTTATGATTAATTATGTTTTCCATTATCATGTTAAAGAACTGGTCAACAAATGATAACCATTAGGTTATGAATCCCAGTTGGTAGATATGATGGAATCATTAGATTACTTTAACATGAATGCGATTGTTTAGGTGTTCGGTTGCTAAGAGTGAAGAAGAACTGGGGCCATCCAACGATAAAGGTAAATGTTCTCACACTTATTTAAAAGTTGATAGATTGTTGCTTACAAATAATTGATATGTATGATTGTATGCCTATGTGGTACTTGTATGATTATGTGTATGGGTGCACTATCGTTTAATTGTATGTGTTTTATTTGCAACCAACTGGGGAAGGGGTGTATTGGTGTAATACGAAAGTCTTAAACTTCCATGGTGGGGGGGGGATGGGATCATAGATTCCCAATGAAGGATGTGAATTGAGGTCATGAGCCTCATAAAAGGACAGTGGTGTTTGAAGTGTTTTAACTTCATGTGTTGGTGGTTAATGAAGTCTATGAACTTCAAATGGTGAAATAGTGATTTGAGATCATTGAGTCTCTTGGGAATTGTATGATTTAGATAGATGGGGACAAGCTAACCAAGGGGGATATATACAAGTGTTGTATGAAGTCAAAGGGTAGCTTAAAACTCAAAGGGGATTAAGTTTAATGGGTTGGAATGGCTGGAAATTAGTCAAAATCAAAACTAACCGGGGGGGGGATGCGTACCCTACGCCAAAGGCTATTTTGGTTATTTCACGCTCATTTAACATAAAAATTTAACGGCCATCCACTCCAATATCACTTGTGTTACTTTTAGGTAAACTGTTGGACTTAGAGTTTTAACTTTTCAAAATTTAATGACCAAACTTGTAATATGGGCATACCACATGACCATCCTTGTATTTAACTCTATATTTTTACACAACCCACCTCAATAAAAAACATTCTCATATAAAAACCTCATGAAACAAAAATTTGATGACGAAAAATTAGTACAATAAGAATACATAATTTACTTAATGACATATTCTGATGCATACCATCAGAAGGTGGCATTAATGTTTATATAAGATATGGGTATAAATATGTGAACACTTTTCTTTATGTGGTTCATATAACACGTTTTCATAAACCGCTAGTCTTGTCTGTTATGCCTTTCTTTTCTTCATTATACTCTAAACTCACATATTTCAAATCTTTATATAAGATGAGGGCGTAAATGTTATAAATATGAATAAGGGTGTATTTAATATAATAATATTTATCAAGTAAAAATCAAATTACTACTACTCTTAAATAAAGTGTTCGAGTGCTTCTCCCTCCTTCACTTTGGTCAAATAGTAAAACTCACCTCAAATTTTGTAAAATATTAGTTTTACACCCTCTTAAATTTCTAAAGTTTTGAGTTTACCCCCTTAGTATATATATATATATATTGATTTTTCCTTAATAACTTTCACTTTTGTTTGTTTTTTTCTTAACGTCCCAGTATATATATATATTTTTTAAAATGGAGTCGTATTCAAGAAAGCATATTTTTTAGGTATCGCGGTTTATATCGACTGACGATGACGTGCTGTTACCATAAAGACCTAGACCGGCATTGACTGAAAAACATCGGTACCATTATCTAAATGTGTTTTATCTATGTTTCGATCTCCACAATCGTCTCGCATTTCTTTTATGTATTTTAACTACGATTATGTTTATTCTTAATCACGTGTTACCGTCTCAACCGTTTAAAATCTGTTTTCGTCGCAAAACGGGGGTCAAAATTTCTAATTTAAATAATATTAAAAGGTAACTTCCCATTGTGAGGGGAAGTTACAGTAGAACCTTTACAAGTTAGTTTGCAGATGGTACAAGTCTTTGTTGCATAAATTTTTTTTTTCTAAGTTTTCGAGGATGTTAATTTCTTTTACGGTTTAACACGTCGCAACGCGTCTCACCTGAAAACCGCACAACACGCGGGGCCTCCTTCTAGTTAATTATTAAACCCCACATCCTTCCACCAAAACGTAGCTCCCAACACGATTTAAGTCACAAAGCTAATAAGCTATAATACGTCTTGATTAGCTTAGAATAGATAGCCCACTAGCAAACCGACTAATCCACTATTTTCTATGGGCTTCAACTAAAACAAGGTCTCGTGCTTATGAGTTATGAGCACGTGATGTAGAAACAAAATTTAAGGAAAAAAAAGAACTCATGAAAAACCAAGTTTCTTATTTTTTTACATCAAATCACTTAATGGCAATTGTTTATATCTTTCTAAAGTTACTAAAAAAGAAAATATTTTACAAATATTATTTTTCTTTTAAGTAACTAACTTAAACGAAATACATATGCATCTTTATTACCATTTAATGATTTTTTTTTCAATCTGATTTAATTAAAAAAGTTATAAAACTTGGTTATTATTTAGTGATTTTTTTTACTTGCAATTAAATTTTAAAAAAATAATAATAATCACTAAACAGTAACAATATTCATATATGTTTAATCAGCTCACTTAATTTAAATAAAAATTAATATTTATAAAAAAACTTTACAAAGTTGGCACACCTAATGAAAATTGACTAATTGAGTAACTTTAGAAAGATAAAAAGATTTCGAGTAACTTTAATATAACAAATAAAAAACTGGGTTATTATATATATTTTTCATAAAAAAAAGGATCATCCAGTTTATGAATCCATCGATCAAGACAAGTGGCTTGGCCACTCTTTGTTCTGTAGTCTTTGTGGTAATATTTACTTTAGATTTGATTTTGAGTAAGATCATTATTGAATAATAGAGTCGAAACAAAGCCATCATAGAATACTAGGCATGTCGTAAACGAAAAGCATAATCATCAACTATATAATCATTTCACAAGTATTGTCTATATCGTTACAAACATAAGATACATATCTTACCAAAGTCTAATATGACCTGACGGTAGATCCTTTCGCTCCAAGGATAAGCGATGTGTTTTGTTTTCATCACAACATCGATCATGTCATGACCATACATTTGTTTGCTATCAACCATCTTATCAAAATACACATTAAGTTGGTTTACTATGCATGGACAAAGTCACAACAAATAACATTCACCAATGAATTGTTTTATTGTCATAAAACAAAATATTCATCATTTTTTGTAGTTGTTATCATTAATGGCTGAAATTTAATTGATATTTAATGACTGTTGTCTCAGTTATGAAACAAAATCAAGATACCATACGAAGTGGTGTTCATCTCTTCCCTACCTAGTTGATTCACGTCATACCACACAATGAAGGAACTATTACTTTTCATTTGGATGTCACAATAGAACTTGTTTACATTAGGTTAGAAAACTCTATTCACAACAACTTGGGGGGGGGGGACAAGAAACATACAGTGTTAGATACCTTATTAATAGAAAATTTAACACGTTAAAAGGTCAATAGACACGTTTAACCTGATCTAGTTCCGCCGGTGATGCCACAAAATCTTTTGACATTCACCAACAATGAAATGCATTGAATGAGTGAAAATTTGTATTATAAAAATTCTATGTACATAAATCATTGATATTTTTGAACAAGATAAGAACAAATAACAAAAAATTAGTTGGCATATTCACACCTCTCTTGGGTCTACAAAAAGAGGTCTTGTTTGTGGGATTCTTGTCAATTCATTAATACTTTCTCTCTCATCACTTTTCAAGGCCTTTATGCACCACAAATCCTCTAGGCATGAAAGCAACCTCCAATGTGGGATGTGAGGTCTCACCCTCTCATCATAACTCCCCACCTCGGTCACCACCATCTTGCAATCTACACCAACCCTAGCCATGTTATGCACATAATTACAAAGAGCCTTAACCATATTCCCGGACACCGGACCCTCATGGTGCACCCCATATAAGAAGTAGAATCCAAACGGCTCAAACATATTGCACAACAAAGTCGGCATGTTAAAGCATGCAAACACTTTATCAAGCAATTTTGACACCTTTGAGTACACCAAACACGAATCCGGGGCTTTCCCTATTCGTAATTTGAATAACCCTCCGCTATCCCAAACACTTAACATAGCCCAATTCGTGGGGAAATGACCATTTTGCCCAAATTGATCGCGTCCACCTTGGTCACATGCCACCCATGTGCCTAAACTCAATTTGTTTCTAAGCACTTTATCGATGTCTGTAGGAAAAAAGTCGGTCAAACCCATGTAGCTACGATATAAGTACTCGGCATTTTCTTCATTAATTTTAAAAATATCGATCTTGGACGATATTTTGAGGGGTTGAGATCTCACAGGATGAACGAGGATCGCTGGAGTTCTAAATTTAATGTAATGAAGTTTATTTACAAAGAGATTAACCGAAGCATTGTTATCTTTCTCAGTTGCCATGTACGCATAGTCCACTTGGTTCCCAATGAACCATTGTTCTAAATGTTGCACGAGGCTCGAACCGATGCCTTTACGACGGTGAAGTGGTGAGACCCTTAGTCCTAAAATGTAGCCCACTTTAGCCAAATCTTTCATTGTGGCCACTTTGATTGTTCCTTGAATGGCACCAATCAACTCATGGTTCAACTCTGCAACCTATAGACAACAATATACAATAAGCTTTGAGTTTGTGAAATAAAAATAAAATAGAGATTGAATGTACAAATTTACCAGCATGATGTACAATGGACAATTGCGGATTCTTGAAATGGGGTCACCCATTGTATCGGTGAACAGAAATACATGTTGTGATGGCCCTACTTCACATCTTCTTTCAAGTAGTTCAAGTCTTGCTCTATCAAGATCTCCATCATAGCTTCTTACCTTAATATCCTCAAATGCCATTTTTGCAATTTACCCAAAAACAATTAAATAAAATAATATGTATATATACATGAATAAGAAAAAAGGGTATTTTTGTAATTTTGGGATCAGGCCAAGAGAAAAAGAGACTAGGATATCAAGGATTGAAGATTTTAGAAGGCTATGGGTTTTTAGCAAATATAAGTACAAGTGTCTTGAAATCAAATGGGGTAAAGGAGGAATAGATTTATAAGGATGTGAGGGGTATGCGTTCTTAGAACCATCACCATCAAACCCAAACATAAAGTTTATTGCTTTATCTATTTTTAAAATGGATTCGTACAAGTATAATTATATAATATTTACTACTAGTTGAAAATTCTAAATATTACATAAATATTATATATATGGCATGTAGAGTGTGCTTGTGGATGCCCGGTCCTAAGAATTCTCAAAATGTTTTGGACCAGAGACATGTAAAAGATAATTCGGGCCTCTAATATATAAAGTCAATAATCATATATAAAAATCCACAATACGACAATAACTGTTTTAACAGTAAATAATAGAAAAGTGTTGTCCCAAAATGATCTAAAATTACTTACTTATGCGAATCGTGATTCTCATAGCGTTTTTGGTAACAATGCTCTCGATCCAGTTGTGAGTCGTCCCTCAGTCTCTCACACAGCCTCCGAATTCGTCCCTCACAGTCACAGACCCACTCCCACACTCCGAAGTCCGAATCTCCGATCGTTCGCCTTGACATGTGACCCTTCTGATTCCCGCTTTGGCGCTTCCTTAATCCTTATGTACACTCGTACAAAATCAAGGTTTAAAAATTAAAACAAAACCCTTTTTTTAATTGATTTAAACTTTAAACTGTTGGGCCAAGATTGGATATCGGGTACTTCATAGTTGGGTTAGTTTATTTAGATTTTAGTCAAGGAGTTGAGCCTTTTAATTTCTATGTTGATTTGACTTTTATTTGGTTTATAATATACTAGGTTAAAATCCCGTGTAATACACGAGTATGACTGTAAACGAACCGAACGAAGCTTTGTTCGTGTTCGTTCATTAAACATTTAACTTGTTCATGAACGGTTTACGATCACTAACCGAACGAAATTTCATGTTCGTGTTCGTTCATTAAGGAAATGGATTTGTTCATGAACGGTTCACGAACGTAACCGAGCGAAGGCTAGTTTGAGAATTTTGATGTCAACTCTAATGTCTTTCAAAATGAACATTTAATAAGATCATTTTAATATCAAGTTTTTTGTACTTGTATCGAACTTATTTTACTTAGTTAATTTTAGGGTAAAAAATAAAATAAAAATTAAAGAATATAAAAAGTTTAGATAAAATAAAATAGAAATATACAAAAATCTTTAATGAAAAACATAAAAAACGACACATGAACGAACATGAACGTAAACGAACGAACGTTAATAAATGAACGTTCACGAACACGTTACCGAACGTTCACGAACACAATTGAACGAACGAGACCTATATTCATGTTCGTTCATTTAGTTAATCGGACGGAGTTTCTTGTTCATGTTCGTTCATTTATTAACCGAACGAACGTAAACGAACTTCCCGCCGAACGGTTCACGAACTGTTCGCTGAACGTCCGGTTCGTTTACCCTATACACGAGTAATTTGAATATAATGTTATATACTTAGAAATAAAAATTGTATTTCTTTTAAACTTGTTATTACACGGGTTGAATAAACTCGTTTATTATACGTGTTGAATAAAATGTAATATGTTAACAAATACACTCTCCAAATTATGTTTTTAAAAAATGTAGTTTGACATGACAATTATAAATTACGTTAAGTTAATTTATAAAACATTTATTTTCAACCGTGCATTAATCTTTTTTATGTAATTGATAAATGTTAATTTATATTAACCTTACTAGCTTAGACCCTGTGTAATACACACGGGGTGAAAAATATCAATACATAAATTTTTCAAATTATTTATGTTTTTTTCAAGTGTAAAAATGTATTACTATACATGTACTAAGGATATAAAACAAAATTCAAAATATATAAAAAACAATATATAATTGGGTTTCGAAAATACGCCAGTTACTATTTAATTTAATTTGACTTTCATTTACTATTTGAATGAAAATAAAAGTTACATAATTAGATTTTAAAGTTTTTTTAATAAATGATAATTTAAAATAAATGTCTTTTATTAGTATAATTATAGTTTGTTAAAAGATATGAGTGCATTTAATAAGAGAGAGAGACGGGAAAAGAATGATGAGATTGAATATGGTGATGACACGTGACATACAAAAACCTTTATTTGTTATATAGTATAGATTTGATTAATAAGTATCCATAAATAGATTTATATTAAATACTTAAAAAATGTATTAGTTTAATATCATAATTAAATAAGAGAGAGATGCGGGAAAACATACAACCAAAACCTTTATTTATTATGTAGTATAGATATTGATTTTTTTAAAAACAAACACACACACATATATAAATTTAAAACTTCAGGTCTCGGGGGTTATCAGGCCTGGAGTCGTAGCCCATCCTGCCCCCTGTGGGCTGACCCTGTCCTTGTGACATAGTGACATTGGTGATTACCCTTATAAAAGCGATGTGGGTTTAAATCATGGGAATGCAATCTTACCTAGTATTTTAAAAGTAAAAAAAATGATGTTAAAAAAGGTTATATATATGATAAGCTCTCATTGAGGTTAAATGTTCAATTCCTATTTATAATGAATTGATGTAAATTATTATGAGTAGTTCATGTGACATCAAAATATGGCATTGCTGTTAAAAAAAAATCTATCGTTCCTTAGGACGACATTTGATGATGTTAAAGTTAAATATGATAAATTAGATATATAAAAATAAGGATATTTAAGCCATTTTACCTTTAAACACAAATATTATGTGCTCTCTCCTTTATGTAATTTACTCTTTTAATAACACTTTAATTTAATTTAGTTGGTTGATCATGATGTTTAAACGGAATTAAAGTATATAAATAATCAGTAATATGCAACATATTCTTTATGATTTGTAATTTAAGAAATTAGTAATTTTTCTCAAAATAAAATATATAAATAATTTAATAATATTTTATTTATCCAACATGTAAACTATAAGTTAAAAGCCACATTAAGTAATATTTATATGGCAATCAGGTATTTGGTCTGGTGATCAAGGGGTTTTGTTATAAGATTTTTATCTCTGTAGACGTTTTCACATTCAATTCTTACAAGGTGTACTTCATAATTTCAAAAATACTCTCTGTGAAAAGATTTGAACTCTGGACTAGAAGAGGTTAACGACTTCCTAACCGACATGCCGTTTAAAAAAAATATTTATATGGCATTTAATATTATCTTCGTTGGGTGCTTTAAAACAATAAAAACACACTGAAAAAGAGGTGGTAGACAAAAGGTGAATAATAATGTTACATGTTGGTTTGTCTTTAGTGCAATATTATAATAACAACATAAATAAAATCAAAGGTACGCCACCAACGTTGGGAAAACCTCAGCCCATTGACACGTCCGACCAACCTTTAATATCATGTCACTATTTAATCTAATCTACTCTCTGTTTATAACAAGTACTAAAACCCGTATCTTAAAACGCAAAAAGATTAAAGTCTTAAAATCTTTAATATAGAAAAAAATCAAAATCTTTACGTGTTGTGGCGTGTAAAACCATCTTAATTTAACGTATTCAAAATTTATATAAAAAAACAAAACATTTGTCGCGCGTTACAACAATGACATTAACGTGGTTAAGTACGTAAATATAACGAATACCAATACCGGTTTCGATAATACCGATGCCGGTACCTATGTTATTCGTGGTACCGGTACTCAATATAGCTTATGATATTAAAAATACTTTATTTTGAACACAACTCTGTTTTAAATAAAATTTTATATCGAAATGTCGAGAAAAAGAAAAATAAAAACAAATGCATATTTAGTTTTTTTTCAAGTTAATGAACGAAAGTTATTAAACAAAGTTCAAATTAGTAGAAAATTAAATATGTTAAAGACGTATATTTTATATAGTGTAAGGGGTGAAACTGAAACTTAAGAAAAATACCATTAACTGTAGATAAAAAGACTGATGGCTACAAAATTCTTTAAGTACTACTGCTGCGGACTACACAGTTTTGCTGCTGACCAACAAGCTGATGCGGATAAGCTTGTTTGCTACGGATAGTTGTTCTCCTGCTGATGGACAACTCTGTTGCGGACAGCCTTATCTGCTGAAGACCAGAGTTGCTGCTGATAGGCTTCTCAGCAGCATCAAATGTTTGATGCTGCTGATAGGCAAATCATCAGCAGCTTTGGATAGTTGAGTCTTGATGCGGATCACCAACTTTGCTGCTGATAGCCATATCTGCCGAAGATCAATCGTTGCTGCTGATTGGCAAAGTAAAAGCAACTTTACTACTGACAACTTTCTGTTGCAACTCTGACACATCTCATGCAGAAAGAATGTTACTGGTGCAGACAATAAAAGACAACAACGCTCTTCTTCCAAGTATCCAAGCAATGATGCCTAAGAAGACATTTGAGTAAAGTTATCCTTTGTAGTATTTGTTGTCTTCACGGGTAGTATAACTTCTAGTATACAAGATCAACGGCTTGTGTTCGATCTGATCCTTAGAATCAAGGGTCTGTCTTGATTCTAAGTTACTATATAAGTAGTGTATTGTTTCATTGTACAAGTGTGCTTTCTTAGAGTTTTCTATATAATCTTGTAACCATTGAAGATTAATACAAATTGCATTCATCAGTATTCTTTGTGTTTACTTATTTACATTGCTTAGTTGTGATTGTTTCCGCCAATATCAACTAGAATAGAACCATCTTGTATTCACCGATCCTACATTTACATTGTCATGTGACAACTTCTCATTAGTAGTTATTATGAATAGTGTTTTATGTGTGTGCTAGGGTCTTTGATAATTGTTAATTATATCATACACAAGGTCATAAGATTATGGTTTTTTAATCCTTAAATCACCTCCAACGTAAGGCGAACTGATGGCATCGAACGCCATTGATGGGTATTACTCAATACTGTAAGGCCTCAAACCCGGGAGGCCTCACTTGTTGGATTTACTCATTCACAAACAGTTCTTAAACATGAATATCAAATAACGTAGCGAAAAATTTCATTCAAACATAACGTCATCATTGGTCATACATGCGGAAGCGTAAACATTGTTTAAAACATAAATACATCATAACTAAACATAACGGGATGCCAGTCTTCATAGTCAGTCGGGTAACTTCTCTCGCTAGCCAAGCATCACCGTCCATCCTCATAACCTGCCTTAACCTGAATGTGCACACTAAAAAGTCAGCTACGCTGGTGAGTTCTAGTTTTCATTCGATTTAAGAAAATGGTTCATCATTCAAAACATTCAATAGGGTTTAACATCACGTACAAGAAAACAGGGCCTTTCATTCATAAACCTTCACACATTTAAACACATTGAACGGATCATTTGTTTAAAACATTTAACATTCATTTAAGTCATACATTACTATCTAAAATCTGTATCGTTACGCGTCTCTGTGTCCCCGAAGGAACCCTACATGTCGTGGACAACCGTTACGTATCACCGTCATTGCCACAACATTCCGTCAATTCCCTTTTTGGTATTGCCCCCAAGGCTAACTGCACGAGGACCGACAATACCCATTCAGTTGCCCCCTATGGCTCTCAGCCATAGACCGACAACCTCCATTGAAGGCTATAGCTCTCAGCCATAGACCAACAACTTCCATCGACGGCTATGGTTCTCAGCCATAACACTGTCGGATCATAATTTAACCTCACGTGGGGTCACGTTAACCCCTGAGTAACCGTCGTTACTCCATACCAGTTGTACAACATCAAACCATTGGCAAGCCACTAAGACACTGCCCCTGTTGTTCTTATGGTAACTATGGCTCGCTGTCCATAATCTACCACAAGGCTGGGAATCTCATTCCCAGACTCCATTCGTCAATTCCATTCATTCGACAGATTAGATTTGTAATGACTTCTTTAAAACCTTTGCCCTTTTTCTTTTCTTTTCACAAAACCTTTCCTTCACTTTCGAAACCCTTTACCTTTACTTTAAACCATTTCTTTATAAACATTCGTTCGTAAACATTCCGTTCATAAAACTTTCTTTTCATAAACCGTTCATTCCAAATCATGTCATTTCATAATCATAGTTTCATAAAATATCATTTCATAAAACATCATTTCATATGTATGCACACCAGCCCGAAAACATTATGTAAAACATTTAAAAGAGGGCTTCTAGAACTCACCTGATACGCTAATATGGGTTGTCCTAAACGAAGGTCCAACAACGTCACTTCCGATCTGAATTGATTAGTTAAATACACATTAGACCAATCCCGACTCTAACGGTTTAACCATTCTAACATACTGACTTCACTTAACCAGTTTTGATGTCTGCGCACTTGGCAAGTGCGTAGACCCTGCTGCCTGCGCACTTATCAAGTGCGCAGGTCCCTCCTCCTGCGCACTTACTGCTCCGTGCGCACTTAGCAAGTGCGCACGACCTGTTCTTCGCGAAAAACCCTAACTTTCGCATTCGGGTTTGATCATGTCAAGATCCCGAACCTGTTTGCATTCAAAACGTTCGTTTTCCATTAAGGAACTCAAATCCATGATTATCTTTTAGTTTCATCCGTTCAAACCTTACCTTTTCACCCAAAACCCGAAAAACCCAAAAACGAACTAAAACTCAGATTTAAGTCGGATTGTTACCTGAATCGAGTTTCTAATCCGGAGGTTCTTCTCACGAGTTATGGAGTAACACTTTGCTGAAGTCTCGGGTCGATCCGCCAACTTTCTCTCTCTACGGTTTCTCTATCTAAAAGTTGCAAATGAGAGAAAAGGGGTGGCATAGGCTATTTATAGCCCGCTGACCCATCCGACCCGGCCCTCCATGCCTCGTTCGTTTATTCCGTTATTATAACTGTCGTTTTATTTCTGGGATGTTACAAATACACGATAAAACACCCCACACTGACCCGCGGCACGCAACCTCAGTCCCGACCACTTGCCTTGTGTCACACCCCAACCGACGGCGGAAACGTCGGGGCAGGACATGAAAACTGTTCATGAGCACATGGTTGACCATGGTGTAGTATATTAAATCATCACATTTCATAAAACAAACCAAACAGAATCCAACTAAATACATAAAATTCAGATGCATAATAAGTTTCTTTATTGATTAACTAGGTCCACAACTTAAGTGTAGCAAACTGGATCAACTCAATTATTCGTACCTGAAACATGATAAAAACAGGGTCAACTAAAAATTTGGTGAGCATACATAGGTTTTGACTCTAAATAGTATCATTGTGTTGTGTGTATACAATCCATACATATCATGGTTAATAAGGCAATTATGGAGAGTTATTATTGTGAAACCAAGTTGTACAATCAAACCTTTGTAACTAGCATGCAAATAACCAAATTGTGTTGTTGGCAACAATCACCCTAACTGGGTGGGTTTGTCAGACTCAATAGATCTATCATTGTTAACCGTCGGCTTGTGTAGTTAATGATTTCACATGTGAATTGCACACAAATTGTAGTTTGTACACCTAGTACTCAAGCATAAGGCTCAAATTGCACACATGAATGTAGGGTGGAATTGTATTGTGTAGTTTGTAAACATCGTATAATTGTACTCATGTTCCACCCCAAAAATATAAATAGTATAAAAGTGGCTATGTAAACTCACTTGTATCAAAGATGTAGATAGCACGAGAAATAGGTAGCACAAGTGATTTTCAAATCACAAGATTAACCTAGAGTGAAAGTGTATGAATTTGGATTAATAATAATATGTACAAAGTCTAAGATAATGTCTAGGATTTCAACGGGTTTTGATGTGTGTGGATTTGTACAAACGTGGTTGTGTTATATTATGTAAAGGGTGTATGTAATTTGGTGTTTGTAATTTGCACAAAAGTTTAAATGTTAAATGTGATATCAAAGAATATTTGTCTTATAGAATGTAATAATTGTTTTAGGGTTTTTGATAGTATGGATAAATAATTAAAATAAATAAATTCTTTTTACTTATTTATTAAAAAAATAAAAAAATAAAATAATATGCCATTAGAAGGAGTGTAAATATATTAAGAAATTTTACTAATGTAATTTGAACCCTAAATAGATTGTTAATGTAAAAAGATGACTAATGTAAATAAATAAATTCTAAACATTTAATCATTTATTATTAATAATGTATGTCCTTTAAGATATTAAGTGTAAATATATAAATATATATTTAGGAAAAAAAATCTAGTTGTTAGAATAGAGTTTAAAACCCTAAAGTGTATAATTTTTAGAAAATGATTTATAAAGTTGTTTTTATGGAATTCTCTATTGTGTTAAAGAAATTTGTCACAATTTTTAATAAAATAAGTAATATAAATGTTCTAATTAAGATTAATAAAAATGATGTTCTTTCTTAATTTTTATTTTGTAATTAAGGTTTTAAAAACATTTAAATAGTTCGAATTCAAAATCTGATTATTGCTGTACAAATTAGTTCCAAACGGTATTAGGTTTTATAAAATGATTTGTTTATAAAATGAATGGGGCTGTAAAACCGGTTTTTTTTAAAAAAAAAAATTACGGAACACCCGGGTCGAACCCGGGTGACTTCTATGGGAGGATACACGCACAACCAACCGGAATAGGGGCCCTATGTATTTTAGATGCAGGGTTTCAATTCTTTATACATCAGTTAAGGTGGAGCCGGGTTCTGTGACAACACACAGCGCAAAAAGAAGGAGGGATGTGGGTTTCGAACCCACACCATCTAGTTCAGTTACACACGCAGTTAACCAGCCGAACTAGATGGCTCGCTGGTATAATTCAAGTTCCAGAATTTTAAAATATGTTAATTCAAATTGAGTAAAAAAAACTAGTTGTTCTTATGCGCAGATTGATCCAATGTTCTAATCAAATCGGGTCTGATTCCCTCTGTCATTTGCAATTGACAGAGGGCTATTGCTTGAAATTAAACCACGAATCTAATGCATTAAACCTTACATGTAATGGTTAAGTAATGTGTGAGGACGGCTGGCACAACTGATTCGGTGTTCTTGGTGCTTGCACGCGATCAAGAGGTGTAATTCAGGTCGATGGAGGGTTGGGAGAGGTTTTAATGAGTTGTGCGAAGATGTGGGTGTATATAATTTCATTTAAATTCCTCTTTATTACATGATTCGACTGTGATTTGAGGACGACAACTGTCGGCCAAGTTTCACCCGTTAATTCTATGAAAGAGGATGAATTGGGTCGTGCATAAGGTCTGAATTCATAATAGGATTGTTTACGCGTGATTTGTGGTTTTTAAAACGCATTCAATCGCTTGATTTGGGACCGATTTGGTTTGGTTTGACTCTGATAAGTCAACACTGTTTGAATTTGAATTAAAACGCGTTTGTGGTGGAATTAAAATGCAAATTAGGTTTAGGAAGGTTGGTAATCGATTTGGTATACAAGGCAAGTCTTTTGATTACGGATTTGATCGGTCTTGAATGACAAATTGTCAAATTTTCGAACCTGTTTGACTTCAGAAAGTCAACACAGGTCAAGGTTTTGTGAATGGGTCAAAATTGAGATTAAGGGGTTCAAATTCAAAGTTTTTGGTTCAAATTGAGGGTTCAAATGTCTAGAGGGTTCAAACTAGTTTTATTCAAATTGTAATTATGTATGTATATATATGTATATATATATATATACATATATATATATATATTTGTAAATTGGTTTCTTTTTGTTTAAAAGCTATAAAACTTTACTAATCATATTATAAATTTAAAAAGAAAATAGTTTATTTAAAATGTTGGATATATATATACATATATGTATTTTTATATAAAACTTGAACCAATATTATTACGTGGTTTAATTTAATAACTTCATATGTATAAATGTATTTGCACACAAAATTTTATAAATAGTTTTACATATATATATATATTTATATATATGTATATACACATTCAAAATCATACATATATAGGGAAAATATTATGTGATGCAAGGTTTGAAAAAGAATTAAATTGATATATGTGTAAAATAATAAGTAATGTGACATGATAAGTTTGAACAAGTACGAGACTTCTTGTGTTAAGTATAGTTCAAAAAAAGAATAAAGAAAATTTTGGTCTGAAAAATCTTGGATGTTACAGTATCCCTATGTTGAGGCAATTTCGTCCCGAAATTGAACTATTGAAGATTACTAATTGGATTCTCCACGAGCTTTGATTGTTGGTTTGAGGAGTATGATAGGTAACAGGATTTGGGTATAAAGCTCATGTTAAGTATGAATGGTTTTAATGGATTTTAGTTTCAAGAGAGTTAAGAAGAGATCTGTCGAAGGATCTAAAGGTGAAATGCGTTACTTGGAATGGATTTGATGGGAACTTGACAATCAGGGTTTGTTTAAGATGTTGTCAATTATGCTTAAAACTGTTAGTGGACAGGAGGTTACACAAACATTGGTCTAGGTCAAAACTTCACGTGACACAAACAACGCTACTTCTGATAATATGATAGGGCACTTATATATATGAAGTACTATCGGCGTATCCACCATGCCCTTGTCATATTACATTAGTTTCGTTGTTATATATCACGATAGGTTTTAGGTCACAACACACGACAAAATTCACTATGTTTTCCATGCGCTGATTTTATAATTAGGTGTGCACCCGTAATTACTCGAATCATCGCATGGTTCGTATAGATCTTTTCGTTGTGTGTGGGGCAAGAGGGGGCACCAATTCCCTTAGTTCATGTCTATTGTTTTCACATATGAGTTGCTAATAAGTAACTATGTCCCTAAATAGGCATGTCAGTTTGCAACTAAAGAGTAATAAGGTAGTATAAATTAAATTTCCATAGTTTACTCGTGTTTGAACAAGAATACGTCAAACACCGAGTTGTTTTAAAGTGTTACAGCTTCCTCGTGTTTGAACAAGAATACGTCAAACCCCTATTAGCTTCAATGTGTTATGTTTTTCCACTTTGGTGAACAAAAGTGTATGACCATGCCTTGTGTAAAATGTAATCAATCAATTGCAACAATTGTAAGCAATTTAGTTTCGTGTATAAAGTAGCACCCAAGTTTCATGTATGATCCAGTGTCATGTATGATCCAGTGTCATGTAGCTTGTAATCAAATAGGTTTCATGTGTAACGTGAACAATTTAACATCATGTATATGGTAAGAAATGAATTTCATGTATGATGTTAACAACTTAGTATCATGCATTTTGTAAACCAATAAGCTTTCATGTGTAATGTAAACAATTTAGGATCATGTATATTGCATAATGTGCATAATTTGGTGTCATGTACTTTGTAACCAAATAAGTTTCATGTTTGATGGGGTCAATCTAGTATTATGTACTAAACAAACACTCTTTACGTATCATGTGATCAGTTTAATATCATGTATATTGTAAATAACTAAGTTTCATGTATTATGTGATCAATCCAGTAAATTGTGTATTGCAAATAAACAAGTTTCATGTATTATATGATCGTACTGTGCATAGGTAAGTTATTGAATTTCGTGTGTGACGTATACTAACTAGTTTTGTATGTGATCGAGTGTTGCGGACAAGCGTGTTGTTTGGCGTTCATGTATAATGTGGATAGTTAGGTTTTTGCTTTTTAAATCTCGTTGATGTTTGTAGGGATGGTTAACGTCTACGTGAAATGGGTCGTCTCTGGAATAGGCAAGTACACTCATACATTACTGAAGGTGCAAGATAACGAGGAGGTTCTGAAAATATTCTGAGTAATGTGTTTACGAATAACTGATTTTTGTTTGTAACTAAGTAATTGTAATATGTTCTTCTTTGTAGATAAATAAGGTAGTCAAACTAATGAGTTGAATAATCTAAATAAATGGACAATTTATAGGAAAACCTTTTTATTAAAATTTCAATTATTATAAGGAGAATATTTTTAAGAAAAAATAATGGCTAATTTTTAATTTTTTTTTATAATTAAGCCAAGGTTTAATAATCAATTTAATGGGAAGGTCATAATTAATTGTTAATAAAAAATAATTCTTTTATAAAACAAGTTGTATTAGGTTTCCTCACAAGGTGAAAAAGCTTATAGGAAATTTATATTTAAGATACTATTACTAAAGGTTTGATAAATAAAATACCGATGTTGTTTAAATCAGATAATGAGATGGTTTGTTTACGAAGAAAATTCATAGGTACGTGTATTAATTTGCAATGAATGAGAAGGTGGTGTTTGGGTGGTCTTGATGAAAATATGATGGTAACATTAAACCGATAAGTAATGGCATTAAAGTTGTAAAACAAAACTTAACATTGAATGATAAAATGTCAAAAGCTTAATTCAAACATAAGGTAGCGGTTTCAAACGAGAATTTAAAGAAAAAGAAGAACAATCCAGCTAGCGTCTCAGATAGCTCTAAATCGATGAGTAATGGGCACCAAGACAAACATTGCTATAGTCACTCAGATAGCAAACCGGGCCTCAGCTCTAGCTGCTTCCGTGCGTTTCTCAAGAATTTCTTTATCTTCTTTCAGGCTTGAAATCTTCTCCTCCTGGCACCATACTTGATTCAATAGGCTATCTATCCGCTGACCTAGTAGGTCGTGTCTTATCCCGTGCTCCATCCCTTGTCTCACAACCTCTAAGGTCCTCACAAATTGGTGTATGGCATCTATTGGGACTCCCATAACACTAGGGGTGCCATGGTATGCCTTTCCGTAGGGTTATGATGATATGGGTCGGGTGCTAGGTAGGGGTCCCTTAGATGGGATGGTAATTGGTTGTGTAGGTGAGGTGTCTGATACGAGTTTCTTGATGGGGTGATCCAAATGTTCGAAGTCTCATGCTAGTGTTCCTAATCCAATATACTCTTATGTCAAACCTTGGCCTAACAGCTGGGGGTGTTGGTGACCGATACACTGGTGACCAGATGTCTTCTTCCTGATCGGACTCTGCTCTAGGATGGTATACCGGGGAGGAAGGAGAGTAGAAGTCCATGTCTAGCAGAGAAAAAAAATTGAAAAGGTTGTAAGCGATAATGAAATACTAAGTGTAAAATATAGGAGTTCTCATAGATTTAGAGTTTGGACTAGTCATAACACCGAGTCTTCACAATAGTGTTTTAGAAGTATCACTTGACCCATAAGTAGTACTCCATGAGGAGAATTCCTAGGAAAGAGGGGTTGGTCATAAGGACAAACTTAAGTACCCTGTCTTTCTTTGGCCAGAATCTCTCATGGGTCTACACGCTCTTCTAGCCATCATGTACTAATAACATTATTATTGGGCTCATGGTCATGATGAGAATCATTGTGGACTGGGCTTTGAGGCCCGAAAGTAAGGTTTATTCATTCCAACAGGCTTCTTCTTCTTGGAGGATAAGTGGGCTTCTTAGTTTATTATTAGTGGGCATTAGGCTCAATAGTTTAAATTTGTTCACAAAAGATGATGGTATCATGTGTGTGAGATTAAAGGTGTATGAAGAATTAGGTGTGTATAAGCGTGTGGTGAAACTTAGGGTAGCACTTAATGAATCAACTATGTAGCATGTAGATAGCAACGTTTATAAGCACAAGTGTTATCAAATAGTGTGACACATAGATTATTAGGTATTGTACTATGCGTTGTAGTTACTTAGAATAACATATAAGAAGATTACACTTAGTAGGAACATGTAACACGTAGTAATGTGGCAAAATCATATAACATAGAGCATGGCATTTGATGCGTGTCCTAAGGTTATAGTCTAGGTCAAAAGTATCTAATAACCTAATTCCCTATAACCAAGGCTCTGATACCAATCTGTCACACCCCAACCGACGGCGAAAACGTCGAGGCGGGACATGGAGACTGTTCATGAGCACATGGTTGACTATGGTGTAATTTATTAAATCATCACATTTCATAAAACAAACTAAACAGAATCCAACCAAATACATAACATTCAGATACATAATAAGTTTCTTTATTTTAACTAGGTCCACAACTTAAGTGTAGCAAACTGGATCAACTCAATTGTTCGTACCTGAAACATGATAAAAACAGGGTCAACTAAAACTTTGGTTAACATACATAGGTTTTGACTCCAAATAGTATCATTGTGTTGTGTGTATACAATCCATACATATCATGGTTAATAAGGCAATTATGGAGAGTTACTATTATGAAACCAAGTTGTACAATCAAACCTTTGTAACTAGCATGCAAATAACCAAATTGTGTTGTCGGCAACAATCACCCTAACTAGGTGGGTTTGTCAGACTCAATAGATCTATCATTGTTAACCGTCGGCTTGTGTAGTTAATGATTTCGCATGTAAATTGCACACAAATTGTAGTTTGCACACCTAGTACTCAAGCATAATGCTAAAATTACACACATGAATGTATGGAGGAATTGTATTGTGTAGTTTGTAAACATCGTATAATTGTACTCATGTTCCACCCCAAAAATGTAAATAGTATAAAAGTGGCTATGTAAACTCACTTGTATCAAAGATGTAGATAGCACGAGAAATAGGTAGCACAAGTGATTTGCAAATCACAAGATTAACCTAGAGTGAAAGTGTATGAATTTGGATTAATAATAATATGTACAAAGTCTAAGATAATGTCTAGGGTTTCAACGGGTTTTGATATGTGTGGATTTGTAGAAAAGTGGTTGTGTTATATTATGTAAAGAATGTATGTAACTTGGTGTTTGTAATTTGAACAAAAGTTTAAATGTTAAATGTGATGTCAAAGAATATTTGTCTTAAAGAATGTAATAATTGTTTTAGGGTTTTTGATAGTATGGATAAATAATTTAAATAAATAAATTCTTTTTACTTATTTATTAAAAAAATAAAAAAATAAAATAATATGCCATTAGAAGGAGTGTAAATATATTAAGAAATTATACTAATGTAATATAAACCCTAAATAGATTGTTAATGTAAAAAGATGACTAATGTAAATAAATAAATTCTTGAAATTTAATCATTTATTATTAATAATGTATGTCCTTTAAGATATTAAGTGTAAATATATAAATATATATTTAGGAAAAAAAATCTAATTGTTAGAATATGGTTTAAACCCTAAAGTGTACAATTTTTAGAAAATGATTTATAAAGTTGTTTTTATGGAATTCTGTATTGTGTTAAAGAAATTTGTCACAATTTTTAATAAAATAAGTAATATAAATGTTCTAATTAAGATTAATAAAAATGAAGTTCTTTCTTAATTTTTATTTTGTAATTAAGGTTTTAAAATCATTTAAATATTTCGAATTCAAAATCTGATTATTGTTATACAAATTAGTTCCAAATGGTATTTGATTTTATAAAATGATTTTTTTTTATAAAATGAATGGGACTGTAAAACCGGTTTTTTGTAAAAAAAAATTTGCGGAACACCTGGGTCGAATCCGGGTGACTTCTGTGGGAGGATACACGCACAACCAACCGGAACAGGGGCCCTATGTGTTTTAGATGCAGGGTCTCAATTCTTTATACAGTAGTTAAGGTGGAGCCGGGTTCTGTGACAACACAGAGTGCAAAGAGAAGGTGGGATGTGGGTTTCGAACCCACACCATCTAGTTCAGTCACACACGCAGTATACCAGCCGAACTAGATGGCTCGCTGGTATAATTCAAGTTCCAGAAATTTAAAATATGTTAATTCAAATCGAGTAAAAAAAGCTAGTTATTCTTATGCGTAGATCGATCCAATGTTCTAATCAAATCGGGTCTGATTCCCTCTATCATTTGCAACTGACTGAGGGATATTACTCGAAATTAAACCACAAATCTAATGCATTAAACCTTACTTGTAATGGTTACGTAATGTGTGAGGACGGCTGGCACAACTGATTCGGTGTTCTTGGTGCTTGCACGCGATCCAGACCTCAGGTTGATGGAGTGTTGGGAGAGGTTTTAACGAGTTGTTCGAAGATGTGGGTGTATATAATTTCATTTAAATTCCTCTTTAGTACATGATTCGATTGTGATTTGAGGACGACAAATGTCGGCCAAGATTCACGCGTTAATTCTATGAAAGAGGATGAATTGGGTCATGCATAATGTCTGAATTCATAAGAGGATTGCTTGCACGTGATTTGTGGGTTTTAAAACGCATTCAATCGCTTGATTTGGGACCGATTTGGTTTGACTTGACTCCGATAAGTCAACACTGTTTGAATTCGAATTAAAACGCGTATGTGGTGGAATTGAAATGCAAATTAGGTTTAGGAAGGTCGGTAATCGATTTGGTATACAAGGCAAGTCTTTTGATTACGGATTTGATTGGTCTTGAATGGCAAATTGTCAAATTTTTGAACCTATTTGACTTCAGAAAGTCAACACAGGTCAAGGTTTTGTGAATGGGTCAAAATTGAGATTAAGGGGTTCAAATTCAAAGGTTTTGGTTCAAATTGAGGGTTCAAATGTCTAGAGGGTTCGAACTAGTTTTATTCAAATTGTAATTATGTGTGTGTATATATATATATTTGTAAATTGGTTTCTTTTTGTTTAAAAGCTATTAAACTTTACTAATCATACTATAAATTTAAAAAGAAAATAGTTTATTTAAAATGTTGGATATATATATATATATATATGTTTTTTTGTATAAAACTTAAACCAATATTATTACGTGGTTTAATTTAATAACTTCATATGTATAAATGCATTTGCACACAAAATTTTATAAATACTTTTACATATACATATATATATATATATATATATGTATATACACACATTCAAAATCATACATATATAGGGAAAATATTATGTGATGCAAGGTTTGAAAAAGAATTAAATTGATATATGTGTAAAATAATAAGTAATGTGACGTGATGAGTTTGAATACGTACGAGACTTCTTGTGTTAATTATCGTTCAAAAAAATAATGAAGAAAATTTTGGTCTAAAAAATCTTGGATGCTACACCTTGCTTTGGTAGAAACCCAGTCATTGCATGAAATTAACGAGTCCCGACAGAAGCAAAACATATCTCGACCACGACCCAAACCTGATAAAGTGAGTCACGGTATTCACGGGCGAGTTACGCTCAAATGAAGACTTTACGGATGTGATAGGTTCAAACAAAGAGACAAACAAAGCATAACACTTGAGCCGCGGCTCAAGGCCTGTCGCGAAATTAAGTGAGTCACGAATCAAACCCAAATAGGGACTCCGAAGGAATTGGATTTTGAACACGGTAAACTACCTCTTTTCGTCAAACACTTAGAAAATCATAATAGAGAAACACCAAAAGATACGCACGATATACGGAGGGAATCCCGATACTATATGATGTCACCAGGCAGATAATGAGACAAAACGGTAAGAAGCCAAAGGCCGTACTTGATCCCTAACTAGCAAGTTAACCTATATAATCAGGGTAGCAGAGATAAAAGGTTAACTATGAAGACAAATGGACCAACCAGACCTGAACTGTAACAGACGTCCAATCAAGTACATAGCTAGTATATCAGAGGCAGGCCAGTTATAAAGACTAAAATACTAATAGGACTTGGACCCATAAAGGACAAACGGTTAGGTACGGAACTAGTACAACAGGAGCGTAAGTCAATTTTAGAGACAAGCGTCTAGAGCTCCTTAACACTAAAAAAGGGTATGACGGTCGGAGTAAACCTTATTAGAGGAAGGATGTTGATTACATGTTACCTGGAGTGTAACTCCAATCCAAATACTCAAACTATGAGAACACTATAAATAGCTCACTTAGTCGAAGATGGTATTCACTAATTCACTCAACACTTTAACTCACTCCAAGACTTCACTATTTCCCTTGTCTTTTCCTCCATCCAACAAATACTTATTCTCACACCAGAGGGTGGTCACTGGGAGAAATCATTTATGTCCGTGGCAAGACTCACCATGTTTCCTTGTTTTGCAGATCTTCCTCCAAGTCTAAGTCTAGAAGTACCAAACAAGAACTCTCGCAGTTCAAGCTTTGCTCTCCATCTAGTACTACTCCAAGACTTCAGCCTCTAGGTGATAAGTTTTGTAGAAGTCTCACAGTTCAGCCTCTAGGAACTCTCACAGTTCAAGCTTCTTTTAATAATAATATTAAAAGAATTTATTTTTAAATATGTAATATAAATCTAATTACCTATGATTATTACTTAATTATGGATATAGTTATTATATAATTAACCAAATGAATTTAATATGATTAATATTTATCAATTATTTAATAAAAAATAATGCCCAGTTGAAAAAAAATAATTTAAAGTTAAATTAACAAAATTTATAACTGTCACGTCAAAGTACATTTTTTAAAGACCTATTTTAACTAGTGTATGTGTTAACTAATTACATTATATTTTATTCAACCGTGTAATACATGCGTTTATTCAACCCATGTAATACACACGTTTATTCAACCCGTGTAATACACAGGTTTTTAAAGATATCAATTTTTTATTACTAAATATGTAACATTACATGTATTCAACCCATGTAATACACGGGATTCTAACCTAGTGTGTGTGTGCATATATGTGTATATATATATATATATATATATATATATATATAGGGGGAGGATCAAATAAGAAATAGGTTTTCTCTAAGAAATATAAGAAATGACCAAAACGCTTAGAAACGATATCAAACGAACTCCGATTGAGCTCATTTCAGCGGCGTTGGAACCGTCTTGTCAAACTCCACCATTTTAGCTTTTAAAGTTTAGATTTTACGTTTGAATTTTAGGGTTTTGGCCTTATGGTTTAGCCTTAGGGTTTAGCTTTTAGGGTTTACATTTTATGGTTTAGGTTTTTTTGGGGGGTGGGGGTGGGGTGGGGGGGGGGGGGGTTTAGGTTTTTAGGGGGTGGGGGTGGTGGTTTTAGGCTTTTTGGGTTGGGGTGGGGTGGGGTGGGGGGGGGTTTAGGTTTTTAGGGGGTGGGGGGTGGTGGTTTTAGGCTTTTTGAGGTGGGGTTGGAGAGGGGTTTAGGTTTTTGGGGGTGCGGGTGGAGGGGGGTTTAGCCTTTTGGGTCCGGATTAGAGTTCGATGAGACAGTTCCAACGCCACTGGAATGAGCTCAATCGAAGTTCGTTTGACCCACTTCTTAGCGTTTCTTAGCGAAAAACCACTTTTTAGTGGAACCTTCCCCTATATATATATATATATATATATATATATATAAATTTATATTGACTAGTTTTTAACGGCTAGTTTGCAGTGGTTAGTTTTTAAAGGCTAGTGCATAGTGGCTAGTTTTTAACTGCTTGTGTCCTCGATGTAAATACAAGTCTTTGCTCCATTTTTATCACACCTTCAAACTTTCACCTTCATTTCTCGCACTAAGCATGAGCTGCAGTGATGATGAAATCGTGTAAACCCCACCTCCACCTCCTGTTACACCTTCATCCGTTGATGCGAAATTTATGGAATTAGCCATAAAACAGTATGAACAATTGATATTGATGGGTTCAAAACATTTATTTGAAAATAAAGCACCCCGATATTGAATCAGGGTCAAGTTCTAGAGGTTTAAAGGGGAAACACAAAGAAGTAGATAGGGGTCATGATGATGGAGATAGTCGTATTTGAAACGACTACCTTGCTCCGAATATGGTGTACCCGATAGCTGCTTTAGAGAATAGTTCTTGAGCATCATCGAGTTTTCAAATGTCAACCCACTCTCCCTACTTGACACAAAGAGATGATACAATAGGTAGAAAGGGTCATCACCCCATCCAAAAATGCACATGTGCCATACCTCAATTCAGTTGACATATGGTATGGTAGCTGACTAATGCGATGAATACATTCGTATCAATGAAAGTACAACCCTCGAATATCTACGAAGGTTTTGTAGGTATGTTATCAAAGCTTTTTCAGAACAATATCTAAGAAGACTAAACTAAAGGGACATCGAGTGGTTATTGGAGAAACATTCAACCATCCAGGAATGCTAGGAAGCATAGACTATATGCATTAAGCCTGAAAAAACTGCAGTTGCATGGAAAGGCTAATATACACGATGTGAATGGAATGACACACAATCCTAAACAAAATAATATCTTTTAGGTGGAATATATCTTGAATGAGTCACACTTGTAAAAAGCTTCACTTATCCACCGAACCTGAAGATGTTGGAATTCAAAACACATCACGAGTCAGCAAAAAAGGATGTTGAGAGGGCATTCAGTGTTCTCCAAGCTCAATGACACATTATACAAAGTAAAAAAATATTTTCGAGCTCAAAAGTAACCAACAATACAATGTATGTATGCATTATATTGCGTACTATGAATGTAGAAGATGAAGGAAATGTTATAACTAACTGGTTGGTTAATGATGTAGAACCAACAAGCCATGGACCGACTGTAGATTTCGTAAGGCACTTGAAAAGGTTCACGAATTTACGTAATAATGAAGTTAATAATGTGCTTCGAGCTGATTTAAAGGAACTTCTATAGTGTATTAAACAATACATAGTTTGTGTAATTTTAATTTTTAGTTATGTAAATTTTATTTTTTAGTTTTAGTTTATGTAGTTATTAATTCTTAGAAAACGCGACTTTTAATTTTAATTTATGTAATTACATTTTAAATTATATTCTATTATTTTAAATAATACGATATAAAAAAAGTAGATTACCATAAAAGTAATTTGGTTTATAGAAAACAAATATCAAAGTAGGTGATGATGTAGAAATATGGATGTTTAGAAAATGATGTAGTGTTGTAGAAGAAACGAGTGTGTTTTAAAGGATGAGTGCAAGTATGATGTGGTAGCTGACACGACGTGTTTGCGGGTGTTTGAATTGATTAACATTGGAGACACTCTTATAAGACTAAATATTCAAATATATAAACTAAGATTTACTGAAAGAACCCAAACCGGGTACCTCTCATAGTTGGCAAATAACATAGTTCTTGAACCTTGAATTAAACATTAAATCAAACAGCGAAAGTCTATCACATATTTCAGAATCAATTTAAACTTTCAAAGAACTTTGTTCAACATTCACAAACTAGATAATGAGGATGCCAGTATTCATTAGCAGCAACCACTCAACCATCATTTTCAAGCTCTTTCAGCTTTCAACGTGCTTTTGTCCTTTACCATCTGATGTGAATACTAAAATAGTCAGCTAACGATAGTGAGTTCACGTTTTCAATACGTTTAATAAGTAACCCTTCATTCTCATGTTATTCATATAAAACTTGTTTAATAAAAACAAACTTTAAACGCACTTTATACTACTAAGTAAAATGTATTACAATACCACATGTAAATTCTTACTTAGCCCTTTCTTTATATCATTACTTATTTCATACATTCACTTACATTCGTTACAGTCCATAATGAAACGTTTACATTACAGTCCACAAAGGACACATTACTTTACATTACAATCCATAAAGGACACATTACATCCACGAAGGATCTTTTTCTTTTAGTGAGAGTCCTTAAGGCTCTACGTCCGAATGCCAAACTTACCGGACTTCCACGGAGGACATTCTATATTTGGTGACCATCATCACCGGGAAAGGTGTAATCCGTTTTGGAAAACGGGGGAAGCTAAATCCTCGTTATGTTGGACCATTCAAGATAGTGAAGAGAATTGGCCCAGTAGCGTACCAACTGAACCTACCTGAAGGACTTAGTGGTGTGCAAAACGTCTTTCACGTCTCATACTTAAAGAAACGTCTAGCAGACGAGACACTCGTGGTTCCACTCGAAGAATTAGAAATCGACGAACAATTACACTTCATTGAAGAACCGGTCGAAATCATGGATAGGGAAATCAAGACGCTCAAGCGTAGTAAAATCCCTATTGTCAGAGTTTGTAGGAACTCCAAACGCGGAGCGAAATGATCAAATAATGCGCAAGTATCCTCATCTCTTCAAGCAGTCAACGTCAAACGCATAAGGTACTATTTAATTTTTGGGACAAAAATTCTTTCAACTAGGGGATGATGTGACATCCAATTTTTTTTATTTAACTAGCAACGTTTTTAACTAGGGGATGATGTGACACCCGACATTTTCAAGTTAACTATGTTAACTCGAATCCCTTTTATCTCACAACTAAGTTAACTCAGTTACAAACCTCAAGGACTAATTCTGTCATAATCTCAAACCTATACACATGAAACTACAAGGACTAGTTGTGCAATTAGCATAATTTTGATTTGGTTGACTTTTACAAGTCAAGCTCATGGGTTTTGATTCAAATTCACAATCATAACTTCGAATCTGTTCGAATTCGTAACCAATACTCGTAGCATTGATGATCTCAAAGACATCCTATCGGTTTCCAAACGTTTTGACTATTAATGATTAAGAATTAAGCGTAATAATGCTCATTAAAGCCGAAACCATGGAGCCATCACTACAACCATCGAATTCGATCATTTAGCCTATCATTCTCGAAAGCAAACGCAATGCACATCTTATTCGTACCTCTGTTAAGCATTTGCACACACCAATTTGGTCGGAGAAGAAGTCGGAGTCACCGGGGACCAATTCGTTCGAAGTCGCAAACCCATTTAGCCAATCCATATCAATTCGACATCAATTAAACCAAACAGAACCATTCTCTAATGCGATACCCTAGCGGGCGGAGTTGGTTAAGGCATTGGGCTTGCACATAGGAGACCTGGGTTCGAATCCGGTCTCCTGTAATATTGTTTTTTGCGCATTTTTCTTGGTTATATTATTATAATAGTTTGTTAAAATGAATTGTTACTAGAAAACACTCGTGTGCTTGGGACTGAATTTATAATTCTATTTAAGTGTTATTTTCATTTTAAAAATATAAACTATTATTTCGTTCACAAAAACACATGAATATTTATTTAATATTATTATCTTGTGTTTAGTGATGTTTCACACGTACCATATCCATACTAAGTATCAAACTAGGGATTTTCTAATCCTAATGACAAGATTTCTAATCGTTATTCAAAAGCGTATTTAGGACATTTGATATTGTGCGAAAGCACATGTCTTTATTCCGTTGTTTTAATGTGTTTTTAGTTAGTTTTATATTTGTTTTGAGTCGTTTTTATGTACAATTGAGTCTTTATCATATTTGTAGGAGTTCGTATGGAATACAAGTGAATACATGAAGAAAACGAGCAAAGGAACCAAGCCCGAAAAAGTCCAAGCTCTAGAAGACAATTTTCTAGATTTTATGTCTCTCACGGTACGCGATAGAGGAGTGGAGAAGTCTCGCGGTACGCGAAGATCTTCAAAAGCGCGCCCGACTAAATTGGCTCTCGCGGTACGCGAGGGGCTGGCCCAAATTCTCTCGCGGTACGCGAGAGAGTCGTAAATCCGGAAAAATTGGATTTTTAGGTTTTTATTGATGATGTCGGCTGTTATTGAAAAAAAGGTCGATTTCAGCCGTCAAGTTAGAGCCTTTTGGCGATTTTGAGGAAGAAGAAGGCTAGTGGAGCAAGGAGTTGGAGTTTTGGAACCCGAATTGGTTATTCGTGATCGTTCGGTTTATGATTCTTCTTCTTTTATCTTTACTTTGTTTAATTGAACCTATGACTATGTTTATTACTTCTGTTTTGGTTGTTTTGAACATGTTTGTTGGCTAGATTTTGCATACTGCCTAGGTTTAAGATGATTGCATGTTAAAGTTATGATTTTTATTGGTTTTTGGATTCAATTGATGGGTTTATGATTTAGTAAAGATCTTTGGTTGATTATGTATGATGTTAGTATATATTTACTGCTGATCTTGTGGTTGTTTGTGATTTCCTGCGTTGATTGTGGTTGTCTGCCAGTTTGATCTTCGTTTTGTGGTCATAGATCTTAGGGTTTGTGATTGTGAGTGGTTTCTAGACGTAGTAGCCATAGGAATTCATAAGTGATTACTGATTAGAAGTGAATGTGTGTCCTAGTTCAATACCCGAGAGGTGAGAATTAGTCGTTTAGTCTTCGTCATTAGGAATCCGAGTATTAACAGTCTGAGAGGACGTTAGTGTTAGGTGTCTAGTGATTGTAGCTATCCGAATCATAGTAGTTAGCTTGAGATTACCCCGTGCATTCCTTGAGTGTATGGTAGGCGGTGAGACTGAGAGGTAATCCGTTTATTAGGGTACTTGTCATAGTTGGAAATACCTGAGAAGTGATCCAATTATCTGGTGAGTTTAATACGCTTTAGGTAGCTGAGTTGGTGACATCCCGAGACCGAGAGTGATCAGGAATCCATTAGGTTATCTAGAGTTGTTTCATTAGAAACCCAGATCCATCATAGTTTTCAGAACCGATAGAAGTTATACTTTGCAAGTAAGATTCTTAACCTAGGTAGTGCCTTCCCTATTCTTGAATTCGTTTAAAGAGTTCTGCTTGATAGTTGAGTGTCGTTAGTTAGAAAGTTTACATTAAGTTACAACACAAAATCCCCCAATATATTTCAGTTTAGTTAGTTGAGTCAGAGTCTAGGTAGGGTTATTGCTAGTGTCTCGTGGGTTCGATATCCGGACTTCATTAGGCTTTACTACATTGATCGGTACACTTGCCGGTTGTGTGGTCTAGTATTAGATTGAGTCTAGATTTATAAATTTAAAGCTAGAGAGTCTAGGTTAGGTTTTATATAGTTATTTTTATAGACCGTCCGAGCGACATCAAGTTTTTGGCGCCGTTGCCGGGGACACTTAGGCGATAGCGTATCTAACTTTGATTGAACTTATCTGATTATTTGGTCTTTTGTGTTTTGAGTCTTTTCTATTTTGTTGAGTCTAGTTTGTGTGTCCTTTAGTGAGTCTTTGTTTTTAGTGTGTCTAGCTTGTATCTTGAGTCTGCTTAATTAAAAATTTTTTTTATTTAATTTTTATTAATTTTTTCATTATGTGTGATATCTGTGGAGGACCCCATTTTACTTGTCGTTGCCCATATTCATCGGGGGAATCTGCAAACTACTATGAGTACGCTTATCCGCAGGTACAGCCACAGGCGGAATACAGAACTCGAGAGGAGTTGAATGCCTGGTGCAAAGAGGCAAACGAGCAGTACGAGAGGGATATCCAAGCAATATTAGCTCGCATTGGATCACACCGGCCTACAAATATAGATCGTGTGGTTTACGATCAAGATGGGAATGAGATTGGGATCGAAACTGCATCAGGGGAGTTAATACTGGGGAATACAATGGACGACGTGCAAAGCACAGTGACAGAAGGTGAAGCACAAGTCCCACCTCCAGGTATATATTCTGACCCTGATTATATTACTGATGTTGGTGTGTCAACTTCTACACAAGATAACACAGTTCATTATGATACTTTACACTTGTCTTGTGAGAATGAGTTGGTGCAGGAAATAAGGAATGAAGATATAATCAAGGAGGAGCAGAGGAAGGTGCAAGATATCATGAACAATCAATGGCACCTGATAACTAGAGCCGAACAATTACACTTTCTAGAAGAAAATGGGAGGCTCATGGATGAGCTAGAAAGTATCAAGCTACAACAGGAAGAGGAACCTCCGGAACCGAGGACAAAAATGGGCGTAGTAGTCCCACCCTCGGACCTGCAGGGTCTTAAGCAAATTCGGCCGGGTGTCTATGAATTCTCTTGGGATGAGAGTGACAATGATAGCTTTTGGAGCGATGATGAAGATGTGATTGATGATGAAGAGAATATTGAAATCCCTAAAACCCCGATTGAAGATGAATGCTTTGAAGAGGGATTAGCCGGGTTGTTCGAGACTGATGATAATAGTGAGGATGAGCTTTTAGTTAAGATTGTTGATGAGGCGTCATGGGAAGAAGAGTTTGGTGACGAGTTGGTGGGTTTGCCAACTTTTGAAGAAGATGGAGAATATGACCCACTTGGCGATCTAAAACTTCTTGAAGATCTATTATATCAAGAGCCAAGTGTGGGGATAGAAGAAGAGGTGAAAGTGCAAGAGGTTATCAACGAACCACGAACCGAGCTGGTGTCGGACCTTAAGCTTTTCACCCAAGGTAGAGAAAGGCAAGAGCCCGTGGAGGAAGAAGATGGTGGATCGCCACCTAGATCATCAAGACCACGGGACAGGGCGAGAAGACGTATGGACCGGCATGTTATGAAGGTCCTGGGATGGTCATACACGGATCGTAGGAAGGAGTATACTGGAGATGATCATGCACCACATTACATGCCACGTATCAAGTTTGGTCCAGGTAAGTTTAAGTATTGGTGGCCCGACCCATTTGAATTTTCAAAATTGTTCTTAAGGTCTGCCACCCATGTTTGTAAAAAAAGTGGTAGACCAATCATACTAAACGGGCCGGATGGGGGCGGCATAAAGGAGAAGCCTCCTGATAGGTAGGCTTGCTTGAATCTCGGGCAAGTGCCCGGGATGTAGAGTTTGTGTGCATTCGTTAGTGTGAGTCCGTGTCTTTTCCTTTATTTTTTTTTTTCGGTAGTGTGTTTTGTTTGTGTCGAGTTTTGCAGTAATTCATGCTTGATTCGGTGAGGAGAATCATCGGGAATGAAGTTCCAGGTATGTTTACATTCGTTTTTATGATTGGGACGGTTTTTAGTGAGTTTGGGTGAAACAAGATTTTAAATGATCAAAAATTTTTCTAAGTATAAAAAGTGAAAAAAGTTCGAATCTTTCTGTGAAGGATGCCTCCTCGCGGTACGCGAGGAGTTTGGATGCAATATTTCGCGGTACGCTAGAGACAAAAAGAGTGGCCGGCTCAGTCTTTTGTTCCTCGCGGTACGCGAGGAGCCAGCCACATGTCTCTCGCGGTACGCGAGGGGGTCTTGACCAAAACTTTTTCATTTGTTCCCATGGTTTCCCTTACCCGTTTCCGTCCCCGTTTTCACTCACCACCACTATTCATCACCTACCTTCGTACCACCACTACCATGAAGCATCACCTTTAACCACCATCATCCATCACATTAATTCACCCACCTACCACCATCCGACCACCGTGACCATGGGAAACTAGAAACCGTTTATGACCGATGTTCGAACTTGCTGTGGTATTCATGTCTTTGTGTTTGCCACATGTCGAGTATGTTTTCTCTGCTTCTATCTATCTTGAGTTTTTTAGTTTTCTTGAGTCTGTCTAGTCTCTATATTTTATTTGAGTCAGTTTAATGCTGTGGGTTTGTATGAGGTTTATTTTGCAGGTTTTATCATTCTGTCCGTACTCAATCTCCATTCGGGCGGGTTTGATGATTACCATTACTATCTTGTAAAGGAAACCCAACAGCTGATGTGTAACCGCGACCGAAATGCTATACGGTGCACACAAGGAAGAACGAAGCTGCATACTAGATTGCATCTACATTACCAGCTAAGTCGCTTCCTGTTCTGTATTTTCATTTTTAGTTGTGTTTTGCTTCACATTGAGGACAATGTGTCTTTCAAGTGTGGGGATGTGAGTGTCTAGTTTGTTTAGTTTGTGTCTTTAAAAAAAAAAAAAAAAAAAAAAAAAAAAAAAAAAAATTGAAAAATTTGAAAAATGTTCTTGAAAATAATTGCATATATTTGGAAAATGATAGTAGAACTGGATCTATTTGTGATTTTAAATGATTAAATAATTGAAAACGTGTCTAATTAGTGATGTTTTGGTAGACCCAGCTAACTAGTAGAGCTTAAATATCCTGTTTGTGTTATTTAGGATTAATCACGGAATAAAATCATGATATCTTGTGGGTATTCATCTTAGAGTAATGGTAATACTGAAACTGTCAATATAGGGTGATAGGTACCACGATTAAGTTAAAATTTAGAGGTTTTTGAAATTTTCATGGCACACCACTCTCTTTTTATGAAAATAAATCCGAGTTTGGTGGCGCCTGCATCCATTATTCCATAATTTATGAGCTATACTGAGTTTTGCTTATGTGTTACCCTCTCGGATAGCGACTTGGAGGATACACCCCTAAGTGAGATTTATGTGCTTCATTGTTTAGAATCTAGTTTATGTGTTACCCTCCGGGATAGTGACTTGGTTGAAACGCCTCTAGACGAAAGTTCTTTTGCTTATTATGCTCATTATCATCCATTCATTCATGATTTCATCTGATTTCTAAAAACCTGTAAATAGTAGTTTAACGTGGTAGGGTAAATCTATATGGTTTAATCCGTGCCTAAACATGACCTTGAGACGGGATTAGGTAGAGCTGTAACTTCTAAGTGTGAGTCACATAGATTGATTGATATGTTGTATAAAATGGATTTAGAACACGTAACGGGGGCTTGAAAGTTAGTGCTTGGGTTTAATCGGACAGAAATACTAATTGTTGCTTTTTAACACGTGAGTATGTTTTGAAAATTGAAATTTATGTTTGTTGAGTTAGATGCCAGTTATGATTCCATTTGCATATTTTTCGAGGACGAAAAAAGGTTAAGTGTGGGGATATTTGATATTGTGCGAAAGCACATGTCTTTATTCCGTTGTTTTAATGTGTTTTTAGTTAGTTTTATATTTGTTTTGAGTCGTTTTTATGTACAATTGAGTCTTTATCATATTTGTAGGAGTTCGTATGGAATACAAGTGAATACATGAAGAAAACGAGCAAAGGAACCAAGCCCGAAAAAGTCCAAGCTCTAGAAGACAATTTTCTAGATTTTATGTCTCTCGCGGTACGCGATAGAGGAGTGGAGAAGTCTCGCGGTACGCGAAGATCTTCAAAAGCGCGCCCGACTAAATTGGCTCTCGCGGTACGCGAGGGGCTGGCCCAAATTCTCTCGCGGTACGCGAGAGAGTCGTAAATCCGGAAAAATTGGATTTTTAGGTTTTTATTGATGATGTCGGCTGTTATTGAAAAAAAGGTCGATTTCAGCCGTCAAGTTAGAGCCTTTTGGCGATTTTGAGGAAGAAGAAGGCTAGTGGAGCAAGGAGTTGGAGTTTTGGAACCCGAATTGGTTATTCGTGATCGTTCGGTTTATGATTCTTCTTCTTTTATCTTTACTTTGTTTAATTGAACCTATGACTATGTTTATTACTTCTGTTTTGGTTGTTTTGAACATGTTTGTTGGCTAGATTTTGCATACTGCCTAGGTTTAAGATGATTGCATGTTAAAGTTATGATTTTTATTGGTTTTTGGATTCAATTGATGGGTTTATGATTTAGTAAAGATCTTTGGTTGATTATGTATGATGTTAGTATATATTTACTGCTGATCTTGTGGTTGTTTGTGATTTCCTGCGTTGATTGTGGTTGTCTGCCAGTTTGATCTTCGTTTTGTGGTCATAGATCTTAGGGTTTGTGATTGTGAGTGGTTTCTAGACGTAGTAGCCATAGGAATTCATAAGTGATTACTGATTAGAAGTGAATGTGTGTCCTAGTTCAATACCCGAGAGGTGAGAATTAGTCGTTTAGTCTTCGTCATTAGGAATCCGAGTATTAACAGTCTGAGAGGACGTTAGTGTTAGGTGTCTAGTGATTGTAGCTATCCGAATCATAGTAGTTAGCTTGAGATTACCCCGTGCATTCCTTGAGTGTATGGTAGGCGGTGAGACTGAGAGGTAATCCGTTTATTAGGGTACTTGTCATAGTTGGAAATACCTGAGAAGTGATCCAATTATCTGGTGAGTTTAATACGCTTTAGGTAGCTGAGTTGGTGACATCCCGAGACCGAGAGTGATCAGGAATCCATTAGGTTATCTAGAGTTGTTTCATTAGAAACCCAGATCCATCATAGTTTTCAGAACCGATAGAAGTTATACTTTGCAAGTAAGATTCTTAACCTAGGTAGTGCCTTCCCTATTCTTGAATTCGTTTAAAGAGTTCTGCTTGATAGTTGAGTGTCGTTAGTTAGAAAGTTTACATTAAGTTACAACACAAAATCCCCCAATATATTTCAGTTTAGTTAGTTGAGTCAGAGTCTAGGTAGGGTTATTGCTAGTGTCTCGTGGGTTCGATATCCGGACTTCATTAGGCTTTACTACATTGATCGGTACACTTGCCGGTTGTGTGGTCTAGTATTAGATTGAGTCTAGATTTATAAATTTAAAGCTAGAGAGTCTAGGTTAGGTTTTATATAGTTATTTTTATAGACCGTCCGAGCGACATCAACATTCGATCTTTTTGTATCGTCGTCACATATTGCTACGTATCGCTAACAATCATAAATCTTATTCTAGGACAATCGTAGACTGTCCACTTGCATTCTAGTTGTGGTTACGTTGCATTCTTGTTGTGGTGCTATTTACTACACTCTACACACTCAGGTGAGTTTCATGGCTCCTTTACTGTTTTCAATCTAGGGGGAGATAACATGACACAAACATTGATTTTTGTAATTCTTATATATCACTTGTTAGACTAAGCGTAACACTCTATCATAAAAGTCCTTACACATCGAACCGTTAAATACAAACTTAGCGAGTTAATCTTGAGTAGTACTACTGGGTTTGACAAACCCCACCCGGGTTAGTTGCGCTAACTCGATTGGAGGTCGAACATGTGTAATATTGACCTAACACATCACCACTATTGATAGACATGGTGGAAGACATTCAAACACAAAACAGTGAGGTTTGGTTGCGAGCGCTTTAGTAAACTTAAAAATAAGTTAGCTACCTATTTATATATATGGAATGTACATAATCTGGCAAACACTATTATGAGCTAACACCTATGAACTCATCAACCTAGCGTTGACACATTTTCTAACATATTTTCTCAGGTCGCTAAGGCACAAATACACAATTAGGACATGCTTGGGAATCCTTTTATCATTTCAAACATTTAAACTATTTATCTACTTTTTAATAAACTTGACTTTTGGGCGCGGTTGTTTTGCGCATTAAATACTTTATTTATCGCTTCCACATTTACTTTAAACATTTAATGATTTTTATTAAACTCATATAGTGTCATTTGATATGACTAATGACTGAGATCTTGGTTTGTCACACGCCTCGCGGTAAAACTCCGTTAGTGGATTTTGGGGGTGTAACATAAATCCGTTCTCTTTGTCACACCCCCAAATTCCACTAACGGAGTTTTACCGTTTGGTGCGTGACAAACCAGAATCTCAGTCATTAGTTACATCAAACGACACTATATGAGACTCAAATAAAAATATTATAAAAGTTCAGAGTAAATGCGGAAGCGATAAATAAAAAGTAAATGCGCAAAACAAACAAGCCCAAAGTCTAGTCCAAAATAACATAAATAAAAGTAGTTTAAACGTCTTGATAAATAGGAAATTAATATTAGGACTCCATACATGTCCTAGTCGTGCACCTGTGCCTTAGCTTAGCGTCCTGAGAAAACATGTAAGAAAAGTGTCAACACGAGGTTGGTAAGTTCACAGGTTTCAGTTTGTAATAATGTTTAATAGATTAATGTACATTCAATATATATATATATATATATATATATATATATATATATATATATATATATATATATATATATATATATATATCAACAGGTAGCTAACCCATATACATGTTTACTAATGCGCTCGCAACCGAAAGATGACTGTTTGTGTTCGCCTCCCACCAGGCCTATCAACCATGGTGCATGTTTAGGTCAATATTGCACCCGTTCAACCTCCAATCGAGTTAGCGTGACTAACGCGGGTGAGGTTTGTCAAACCTAGTAGTACTACTCAAATTACCTCGCTATGTTCATATTAACGGTCCGATGTGAGGACTTTAATGATAGATGTGTACGCATAGTCATACAAGTGATATCATATATGAATTACAAAAATCAAAAATGTTTGCGCCATGCTTTCTCCCCCATTTTAAAAGCAGTAAAAGGGGCCGCGAAAACTCAACTGAGTTGCGTAGGTAGATTCACATGTGAATGAGGTTTGGACCTCAACTGTTAGCACGAAACGACTTACAAATCCCTTGAATTATAACATAATAATTAGGGATATAATGGGATTTGTGACGACGACACGGAAGATTGAACGTCCTAAAAACGCTCTAATGATCAAGGAGTAGACGAACGTGTCCACGGGAATACGGATTTTTAAATTAATTAATTAGAATAATTACGATTCACGTCGAATGACTCCAATTACAAATAATAATATATATAATAAATATATTCAAGCGTTTTAGCCATTAAATAATGGTCTAGAAAAATAATATTATTATTTTATTTTTAAACTTGTAAAGTTGATACGATAGTCATTTATGTGGCAAAAATAATAATATATTATTTTTATTCGAGAATATATTTATGTGTAAATAATATTGATATTTATAACTTTGAAGCGCTTACAAAAGTGTTTATAACACGGAGGAAATAATATATAAAATATATTATTTTTAATTGGTGTCACGGTATGAAAATAATATAAATATATTATTTTATAAATGAATTTTGATAATAAATATGGGTTGCAAGATCAAACCCGAGCCTACAGGTGGTTTTCCGGTTTAAAATATTTTAATTTATTAATATAATATTATAACAATTGATTTTATAATTAAAATACCATTAAAATATGCATTTAAAAATAAAACATGGGAGGAGGGCTCGAACCCGGGTATCCTCCCCAACAGCCAACAGTCTTAACCAACACAGCTCGCTTGTGATTCGCAACCAGGATTGAATCCAAATATTTTTAATCAGTAACTCCCTTGAGTTCTTCCTCCCATACAAATCGAATCCAATCCAGTCCCAAATCCAACAATTTTGATTTCGAATTGCAAAAAAAAGTTAGGGATTTTGAAAATCGGGGTATAACGAATCTGAGGTCGAGTTTAATTGCAAAATCTATGTGTTTAGGTTTGTTTAATTCCAGATTCAAGAAATCGAAACCCTAGATATGAACCCAAGATCAAATTGATCCAATATGATAATACAAACTGTTGAAAGCATAGGGATTTTACTAATTAAGACTCTGCGAATCTAGCTATATGGTTTAATTGAATGGGGGTTGAGCCTAAGATCAAAACCCCCAAATTCGTATACGAACGAACCCTAGAATCGGAATCATGAGCAATTTGATGTTCTGAGATTAAATTGATATGGGACTTTCAAAAGTAAGAGGTTGCAAATCTAACCATATATGTTAATTGGATTGAGTCTAGGATCAAAAGCCCCAAATCGATTTATGAACAAACCCTAGGTTTAGATTATAAACAATTCGAAGATGATAGATGAAATTAACATAGGGTTTTCAAAGAGTTGATGTTTGCGAAGCTACCCATAGGATTTAATTGAATTGAAAACAAGCGTAGGTTAGTGTTCGATTAAACCCGAAGTAGTATAAACCCTAGAATTTGTTCTTGATCGATTTGATGTTATAAGCCCCAATTGGCACATGGCTTTCAATCTAGAGATAAAAACAAAGTTAAGGAAGGGTTTAGTTACCAAAGTAGATGACAGATTGATAGTGTTCGACTAGGTGACGTTCCGACTTCGACGGCTTCGATCTCCGGTTACAATGGCTTCGTCTTCGGTGGAATTGACGTGTGGGAATGCTCCAGAGGGATCCAATTGGGGTGCACAGTGACTGATTTGCGAGAGTGATAACCGAATTGATCGAATTCGAGTAATTTTAGTTACGGGTTCGACGGTTACAAGTTTAATTGTCATTACTGGGTTTGAATTCGGATAATTGCTACGATTAAAGTATCAATGATGATCGTTAATGATACAACATGCGTTTTCAGTTATGAAATCGAACGAAAATTGATCTTCGAAGTCGAATTTGAATCAAGGAGTCGCGACTTTGACTTTCATAAGTCAACAAGAACACAAATTCACTATTTTGACTTTTGGAAGTCAACAGATCAGGGTTTTGGGACTTGACGGAACTAGTCCATGTAGTTTTTAAGTTAGATATTGACAGAATCAGTCCCTGAAGTTTGAATTTAAATTAATTATGTTAAGGTTTAACGGAATTTGTTAACGGAGTTAAACTAAAAGTCCGGGTTGTCACATCATCCCCTATTTGAAAGAATTTTCGTCTCGAAAATTAAAATTTTTTTTCTTGGATGTCACATCATCCCCTAGTTGAAAGAATTTTCGTCCCGAAAATTAGAATAGTACCTTAAGAGTTTGACGTGGAGTGCTTGAACAGATTAGGATACTAGCGCATCATCTGATCCTCACGCTCCCAAGTGAATTCAAATCCGCGCTTTGAGTTCCAACGAATTCTAACAATAGGGATTTTACTACGTTTAAGCGTTTAGACTTCCCTATCCCTGATTTCTACCGGTTCTTAAAAGAAACGCAATTGTTCATCGATGTGTAGTTCCTTAAGAGGAACCGTGAGTGACTTGTCTGCTAGACATTTCTTCAAGTTCGAGACATGAAAGACGTTGTGTACTCCACTAAGTCCTTCCGATAGGTCCAGTTGATACGCTAATGGGCTAATTCTCTTTATTATCTTGAACGGTCCAACATAACGAGGATTTTGCTTGCCTCGTTTCCCAAAACGAATTACACCTTTCCAAGGTGAGACCTTTAGCAAGACCATGTCGCCTACTTGAAACTCTAACGGTTTACGACGCTTATTGGCATAGCTCTTTTGACGATCACGAGCTGCCGCCATACGGTTTCTAATTTGATCTATATTTTTTGAACGAGGACGACGTGGGAAACAAGGTCTCCGAACCTTTTTTTTAGTTTTTGATTTATATTTTGAGTTATGATGTTTTTATTATTTTTTTTACCTTTAAAGAGGAGTTCTCTAGTTCTCCCCTAAATGTTAGTTTTCTTATGAACTTCACCCTATATATATATATTTATTAATGATAATAATATATTATTATTTTAACTTTTTTACTTAATACAATAATTGGTTTTTTAAGTTTATCTATTTTTCAACTTTTTAGTAGAATTGTTGGGTTTTAATTAGGAGTGATTTTGCTACGAAAAGAAATATATGATATGAACCTAACCCAAAATTTATATTTGCGAGTTTAGTAAACGAGTTTGTATTAGTTTCGATGGAATTTGTAAACGTTTATAGTTTTTGGTGAGTTCGCGGTAGGAATGGTAATGTGTGTGGCAAGAGATGAGTTTAGTCCTGTACATGATTGGAAAACATGTCACATACGAGATCTCATACTCATTAGTTACCCATTACGTACTCATTGGGTTTAGGAGTTTCCTCGTTAGATATACTCGTCTACGATATTATGCCATTAAAAATAACACATCATGATTCCCTTTACATGAAACTGATTGTAAACTCATCTAAAATCCGTTTTGAAATATCAAAAACTCAACTACAATTCTCACAACTATATACTTTTGATAACTTCAAATTCCATGACATATGATTCTATTTATGAAAACATTAATGTATTAAAGTTAGGATTCATATTTCACCAATATACTTGCAGGGGCCAAACGCGATACACGAATAAGACTATTTAGGTAGGTAATGAGTACTAGTTGTATCACCTATACAACTCCTAGACCTTATGGGATCGTTTAGACAATTTTGTCTCATTTTTTTGGCCTACTCTCTCACGTGCTTGACAATGGAAGTTATAATGGATACATAACAAAGTGAAATCACATGGGGAATGATATACTTTATCGTTATGTATTACAACTTGGTACATGACATAAACAAGGAGATAAATTATCATTAACTTTTGTACGTAGACCTTATCCTCCCTTACTCATTTTCTTTCCTGCCGTTTGCCATTTCCTATGCCCCTATCTATTAATACTAAAAGATGATAGTCACTAGCAACTAAAAAATAGGTATATGAAGGAGGGAAACACAACACAACAAGTGATAACTATGGTTTAACATTCAATGGATGCTTCTCCCTTCTTCGTAAATCATTTTTTTGTTGTTGCATATCTCTCCTCTAATTTGAAATTATCAAATAAGAGACTTGAAAATATCAAAGGGTTCGAATGAAGCTACATATGGTGAGATGATGAGGTGTTATCATTAGCTAGTTGTCTACTATACAAAGTGGATACGTGTGGTGTGGATAGTATAAGGGGTGAAATTAAAACATAAGAAAACAAACCATTTACATTACCACATGGCAATTTCTTAGTGGTAGTTGTTATGCATAGTGTTTTATGTGTGTCATTGTCTTTGATAAGTCGTATGCTTAAATTTAGATTCTACTGGTTTTTTTAATCCTTAAAGCACCTCCAATGTGAGGTATTTTGTGTAATATTTAAACTGTTTGATGTTTTATATCAAAATTGAAAGTTAAAAGAGAATTAAGTGTCGAGATATGTTCAAGCACAACTATTTTATACGTATTTATGTTTTCAGACTAAATTTGACATTTTAAAATGATAATATGCAAACATAAATTATAAATTTTTGGTTGAAAGGTGTCGTGTGCTGTTAACCGTGGATATACAAGTCAAGTCCTGGGGTCAAGTGTGACATAATTTTCAAGTTTGTATTAAGTTTAACTCATTAACCAAGAACATCGACTGTAATTTACACAAATTGTCCTTTAGTTATATAAAATTACACTTTATGTCTTTGACTTCAATAATTACAGAGATTGTCTTTTTGAGAAATTTTGCACACATTTCGTTCTTTGCTCTAACCGTTGTTAACTTTTTCTGTTAAATATTGACATGTGCCTTGCACATGAGAGTACCATCGTCTTTTTACCAACTAAAGGACCATTTATGTAATTTATCACTTCATATTCTTTATAAAACCCTAACCCACCCACCCCTAACCTTATTGTTCTCGCTGATGATACGTCTTCCACCACTCCTTCCCTAAATTCTCTGCCCTAACTTCTCACATCCCCACGAGAAGTTATGCTTTCATCTCCTCCTCCCTCAGTTTTCTAACCCCACACTTCTTCACAAACTTAAATACCAATCATGCTCATCATCGAATAAATAGGGCTCCCTAATGTAATGGCTGCAGTATTAGTCAAGGGCTTCTAAAAACTCTGAAGGTCGATCCACCAAAAGCTTAATTGGATATGAAGTTGAGCTTAACGACTGGTTAGCGAGTTAAAATCCGATTCGTTTAAGAAATCTAGACTGTGAGGAGAGAGCGATATGGCGGGGAAGATTTGGGGAATTGAGTTTGAGTTGAGTTAGGATTAATATAGGGTTTATTATAAATAGATGATTAGGGATTAATTTTAAATGGTGGTTTTTGTTTTCAATATTAATAAAAAAGTCGATCTAGATTGTATGGAGAGAGCAATCGGTGTGGCTGTGGGGCTACAAACAAAAGAAGATAGAAGGAAGTTGTTGAATTCGACCCGTGAGAGCTCGAATTGTGAAAGCGTATGTGTAGTTCCAAATGAAGGGTTGTACGAGCCAACTAAGGAAGATATCGATCTCAGCGATTCAAATTGAGTGAACGGTCAATTGCCTGTGAAAGGTGTAGGAATCTGCAAAGTGTTTACGTGTGCGATTCAGGGTGGTATAGTGTGATACCGGTAAAGAACATGGTTATCAATCCATGAAAGATTGATTAGTAATAAAGGCGGATTTATGATCAGCGAGTGATCATACAGGGGCGAAAATTCTATGTGACACATGATTGAAGACCGTGTGAAACGGAGCGAATAAACTGAGTGATTCAGATTGTGAATGGAGGTACGATACAGGTGTTGAAGAAAGTAAATTAAAATTGAGTGATTCAAGTTGGTGTGAAAGATCTGAGTGACTAAGGAGGAACAAATCAAGATTAAGGGGTAGAATGAAAGATTAATTTTGATTAAAGATACTTATTAATATTAATTTATTAATTGTTTGGTTGATTTCCTATTAGGCTAGGAGTGGGTTTTGTTTATTTAACTGAGTTTGACTTGAGTTAGGATTACTTCAGGGTTTATTATAAATAGATGGTTAGGGATTAATTGTAAAGGGTGATTTTTGTTTTCAATATTAATAAAAGAGTCGATCTTGGTTGAAATCAAATTTTGTATTTGTGTTCGTGTTCTTGGGCCTGATTTCCAACAGAATCATAGAGGTCTTTTTCTTTGCAATTCGTTTGAAGCATAGACCCAAATTCCCGGAGTTATTATTGATTCACGAGGTAACTTCATCTAATTAAAACCCTATTTTGCTATTTTTTCTTTATTGGACATCGAAGCACCGAAGTACAGAAATGGTGCTCGGTGTGGGGTTTCTGTGATTCACGTAGCAATGACTCGGGATTTCAACTACTTGAGATGATCCATAATTGCAATTCATTGAACACTAAAACACACTTCCTGCCCTGAAAATCTTTACATTCATTTCATTGCATCTGGATCCAAATCGCTGAAACCCGTAGACTTGACCCGAATGATCAAAACCATATTTCCATCTTTGGGTTTCATGGTTTATAGCTTCGATGTCAGTCTTGAAAAACACATGATCTCAAATTCCATTCGTGAAGCGCTTGACGACCCGTGGAATTTTGAAATGTTTCTACATACGTTTCAGGGGTGGGGTGATGGCCCGAGTTCCCGAAGTACCCTTTCTTTTTAATTAGGTGTTGTAGTGGTGAAAGACGTACCCTCAACATGAACAATGGGGTTAGAGGTGGGTGGGTGGGAGAGAGTTTTATGAAGAAGATAAAGTGATAAATTACATAAATAGTCCTTTAGTTGGTAAAAAGACGATTATACTCTCATATGCAAGGCACATGTCAATATTTAATAGAAAAATTTAACAATAGTTAGATGAAAGAACGAAATGTGTGCAAAATTTTCAAAAAAAGACAATCTCTATAATTATTGAAGTCAAAGACATAAAGTGTAATTTTATATAACTAAAGGACCATTTGTGTACTTTACTCTATTCTATTTTATAGTTTAGTCAAAATATAGCTAGTATCAGCGAAGAAATAAAAGCGAAAGGTTTTTTATGGGTGACAAATAGGGATAAGTTTACGTGATTAGAATTGTCCCGTTGGTGTAGTTTTTAATTTGATTGAGGGTGTTTTGTCCTTGATGTAATATATTTTTAATCTAGATCCTTGCTAGATTTTAATAAAATACGGTCACCACTCTTAATAAAAGAAAGAGTAAATTTCGATTTAGTACCAGTGGTTTGCTCAAAATAACGCTTTGAGTCCTTATGTATGTCAATTATCCCAATCAACTACCCCTTTCTAACGTAGGGATGAGCATTTGGTACCAAATACCAGTATCGGTATCCACTTTTTTATAAATTCGGTACCGGTATTATACCGATACTATCCAGAGATGAACATTTTGTATACCCGTACCGCATCGATAAATTCGGTACCGGTACGGTACAGATCTCATCCCTACTATAACGTAATCCATTTTTCCTCTTAAGTTTTTGTAAAAGACAAAATTATCCTTGCTATTAAATAAATATAAAATATTTTTCGGATGGAATCGGAATCCCGACAGAAACTCCAAATCTCCACATTTCGTTAACAAAACCGATATATTCGCTACCGGTACCCACTGTTCCATAAATTACGGTACGGTACAGATCTCATCCCAACTTTAACGTCATCCATTTTTCATCTTAAGTTTTTGTAAAAAGACAAAATTATCCTTGCTATTAAATAAATATAAAACATTTTTCGGATGGAATCGGAATCCCGACAAAAACTCCAAATCTCCACATTTCGTTAACAAAACCGATTAATCTCTCATTCAAATCGTTGATTAATCTTGCGTGCTACTTTAATTTTATCTTCAAATCTGGATCTCGTGAGCTAGGGTTTTCGGCAATGGCGAAGAAGAAGATCCAGAGGTATGAGCAAACGGAGCAGGTGGAAGATGGTACCTAAAACATGGCTTCATGGAAGATAGTACCTAAAACCCATGCACTCGTTTTTTGGTGATGGGGTAATGGTGAAAACCCTAGATCAAGGGCGATGGGGGGGGGGGGGGGGAGGGAGGGTGGGTTAGAAAGAGATGGGCGTTTAGATTTATATATATATTTTTAGTTTTTTTATTACCAGGGGTAGTTTGGTCTTTTTATACAAACTTAACAGAAAAAATGGATGACGTTAGTGACGCGTATTCGATTGGGACAATTGACAAATCACAAGAACTCAAAAAGTGAAATTGAAACTATTGAATTCAAAACGTTATTTTAAGTAAATCACATGGAATAAAACCGAAATTTACACTCTCATTATGTATATATACATATTAAAATGTTTAAAAGTATATTAACATAAAATTATCATGATAGACCTACGAAACAAAACCTAAAATGGTTTATTAGAAACCCAGTGTGTTATAATACATATTTATAAGAGTAAATTACACGAGTGATTTCGGTGTTAAGTAGTTTTTTTATTCTATTTTAAAAAAACTATGAATTTAATTAATCCTCACTACTTTGTCAAACTATAACATGTTTGTTCGTTTCATTAATCTTTTATATTTATAAAATAATATTTTACTCTTGTGTTAGAAAGATAAAGAAAAATATGTAAAACCCTAACTGAAAATTAAGATATTTCAGGGATTTATTTTATAATAAAAAATTTGGTATGGAAATTGTGCATTATTGGCCACTTGGACCCGACAACTAGATCAACCTTAAAGCCGAACAACACTATGATTGAAATCAAAACTGAAAAAATGCCAACTTTTGTTAGGTTTGGATTTGAATGTATCTGATTTTACGATTCATATTTGTGGACACGAGTTGTCGTTCCGATTTAAGGATCTATTATTTGATATTGATCATAATTTATGCATGTTTTAGGAGATAGTTAAGTCATGGTTTGATAGTCTTCCTCGTTAAACCTGGATCAAACCTCAAAATACCTTTGGATGGAGAGGTCATCTACATCTTTTGAGCATGATAAGCACATATTGATGTAATCATAAAACCCTTTGTATATTATTATTTTATGAAATTATGTTACAAGAGTCAAGAGGTTTGCAATTATAACTTATAAGCTTGAAAAACAATTAGAGTACTTAAACTAAACTAATCTAAATATTGTCTAAATATTCAGAACATCATTATTATTATTATATATATTAAAAACCAAAGTGCATGAATAGTATTAAATGCATTGGTTTTTTTTAAATTGTGTTTTGGTATTATTAGATTCAAGTGGTGATCACACCAAAAAAGTAGTAGTAGAAAATAAGAGCCCTTACTATTTTTCACGGATTAATCAAATGATAAATTCAATATTTTGTGCATATTACGATTTAATCTTTTGGTGATAAATTCAATATTTTGTGCATATTACGATTTAATCTTTTGGTTATATATGTGATTAAACTTAATACTACGGTAAATAAACTTTTATCCCGTTGGAAATCTGCTTGTTTATAATAACTAGATGTTTAAAAGTAGGGGGAAAACAATATGAAACCTCAAAAACCGGTAGTGGGAAGGATCAAACCCGGTTCGGGTTAAATGTCCATATGTCTCAGTAAACTAAGGCTCAGATTGTTTACACAGCGTTTCACTTTGTATAAATATATAATAGTACATGCGGCAAAAAAATCATTGGTCGAGTTAATATCCATCCCGTTCCTTTTTTTAATATATAAATACAATATAATCTCTATTCTAATAAAAAAAACTATATTTTTTTTTCACTTCTCACTCTTATATTCAATCTCACACTTTTTTCTCACCTCTCTCTTTTATTAAATACACTTAACTTTTTTAATAATGATTTATATTTAAAAAAATATATTAAGTATACTAATAAAACACATTTATTTTAAGTTATCTCTTATTTTAAAAAAAACCTTAAAATTTAATTATATAACTTTTTTTCTAACTAAATAGTGATGCTAGTCAAATTATACTAAATAGAAGTTAATGTATTCAAACCGTGTAATATACGGGTTTTTAAAAATATAAATGTTTTATTACTAAGTATATAGCATTATATTTTATCAATCCGTGTAATACACGAGTTTTTTAAAATAATTTTTTTATTACTAAATATATAATATTATATTTTATCAACCCGTGTAATATTCGAGATTTTAACCTAGTATTCTATAAAAAAGGTATTTTAGGATAAATGCATGTATGATTGAGAGCTACTATCATATTATAGGGTTTGACTTTTTACACGACATAAACATACATAGACTTTTTAGGTTTAGTTTTAGTTTAAACTGTGGGTTAATTAACGTATACATTTAATCAAATTGGTCATACTCGTGTCATCCTATCATGTTTGTGGGTTGATGTCTTTGCTTTTATAAAATTTATTAAGTGGTGTTTTATGTCAAGTTTAAACCGATTACGATTAAGCATTTTATGTCAAAACTGTAATATTGTAAAATGAAGTTTATTAATATTGACCAAGTTCTATAAATCTATATGATTACGTATTGAGGATTATTTATGAAGTAGTTAAATAATTAATTTATCATGATTATTTGTATATATAGACAATGTATTTTACACTTTGAAGTGCGCATGTGAACTGATTATAACGGTGTGTTCAAATTTGTAAAGTTAGCGCGATGTTTGATGAGTGGTTGACTTTTGTATGTTCATTGTGTTTAATTATATGTTCTTGATCTTAAATATGCATGGAGTACCTTTACTTTGAGTGTTGTAAGGCCCTAAACCCGAGAGGCCTCACAGTTGAAGAATCATCACGAACATAGTTCTTAAAATAAATAATATCATTAAAAGAGGAGCGGAGCATAAACAATTCACTATATAAAGTGCCTTAAATCCATAAACATAAAGTTCAGAATAAACATAAATGAGATGCCGATTTATCAATGGGGAGTAGTCCTTTGCCTCAAGCTAAGCACCATCCAAGCCTTCAGCGAGACCTACACTTAACCTAATATGCATACCGAAAGTCAGCTACGCTGAGTGAGGCCTTATTTACATAAACAGATGAAGATGGATTTAAGCATAGAACATATAAATTTTTAACAAACGAAACGTACATAAACATACATCACAAGTCATACATAATTATTTAGATCTACGTCATCTCGTAAGCGTCTATATTACCCCTATGATCTGTCATTCATAATGTATTGCCCCTACGATGTCTCGTTCATAGACCGACACATATAAAGTTTTGCCCCTATGATCGCTTGTTCATAGTCCGACAAAACAACCATACATAGGTCACGTTAACCCTGAAGCGAACATCATCACTTCCTTACCACTTGTATAACCGTTACCTAGCCACAAAGGCCTCTGTAATGTATTGCCAAACATAACATAACACGACATCTATTCCGAAGGAACCAAAAGAGATTTCTAGAATGCGATGACTTCATAAAAAGTTATCCTCTTCCTTTTAAAGACATTATTATCATAAACATTCATAGACATTAGAAGATGTTCGTAAACCTTTGAACTTTTCATAAATATGAACCTTTCATTCACAAATCATCTTAGTGAGCATGCGTATCACCCCAAAATAGTAAAAATGGGATTTCTAGAACTCACCTAATAACTTGCTATGAGATTGATGGTAAGGAATCTAGGAAAAGCATCTAATAGTCTCGACTCCCAACAGAAGATGATGATATGTTCTTCTCAATTGCTTGAGCTTGATGGTTGATGAAAAATCCCACCAAATGTCTGTTTCTCTCTCTAGAACTCCCTCTATCTCTAGAATTTGGAGCAAAACGGCGGGAAATGAGAGGAGCAAGGTGGCATATATGGTTAAGTGAGGAGGGGAGGGTTTCCTTTCTTGGAAAGTTGTCAGTTCTAGTCCCTCTTATTTACTTATCAAACGTTCGGTTTTTGGGTGTTACAAGTATGTATTGTGTTTTTAGGTTAAATATGAAGAATACACAACAACCGGGCCAAACTACGCATGAATGTAGAAGATCGGATGCGAAAACATAAAGTTAGGAATTGGGAGGGAGTAGCTTACGCTCCTGAAAGAGTAACTTAAGTGCTGCCCGGCGTAGCTTACGCTCCTGAGATAGTAGCTTACGCCCATGAGATAGTAGCTTACGCCCGGGACCCCCGACGTAAGCTTTGTGCATTTTTGGAGTGTAAGGCAGAGGACCAAAGCGTTGGAAATTATAAAAGGGTGTAGCTTATGCCCTAATTGGTGTAGCTTACGCTCTAACCGGCGTAGCTTATGCTAGTATGGATATTTTTGCGTATTTAAGTCGGTTTTGGCCGCTTATATCAACCCGAATACTAGAGTTTCGTATTAATTTACCCCTAGAGAGTTTTGGAGGAATATGCCACGATTCTTAGTGATCCAGAAGCTCTATAACATCATTGCATTCATGATTTCATTAACTGTATGAATATTTGAAGTTTCTTACATGAGGATGCAAGGCTAAACAACCCGTGATCATCCCCGAGTGGACGGTTGGCACTAATGGTTGGGTTTAACTAGGTTTTTGTCATTGATTTGTTACAAGACTTGATGAATTTATTATTTACTTTGTTTTGTGAGTATAATTAGTTTGATTAAAAAATCCAGTTCTATTCTATTAAATTAAGAAATATGCACTCATTGGCTTTGAATTAACAATTAGTAATCAATTGGATTTTATGTTGTTAGGTTGGTAATTGTTTAGACAACCCCTTGATTGTGTCATTATTCGGTTTCGTATCATTAATCAACATAGTCCAGTTACTCAGTCTTTCAATTATATATCTTTCGAATTTTCTAAGCGGTCCATGCCTATGTGGATACCAATTTCACACTATCTAATTATACAACTTGCTTTATAGACCTGAAACCCGAGTGTGATCCTCTATTAATCACTTGTTTACAACTTAATTTTTGTTTGCGTTTGTGTTATGAAGTCAAGAGTTTTCTAAGTGTTTTATCATCAATCAACAAATGAACTTTAGATAAACACTAAAGTCTCATTTAAATACCATCCACAAACTTCTCGTGGGATCAATACCCTACTCACCCTAACTAGTTAAGGTATTTAGTAACACAAAACACACATTCTAAATCTCGTATTTGACAAATACTTCAACGTTGGTTAGTTTTGGAATTAGTAATTACAAAGTCCGTTCAAGTCTTCTCAACGACAAACAAGCTAACACCTTGGGTGCAAATGGAAATGGTATTAAATTTTGTTTAACTTTACATCGATGACTACAGAATAACATTAAAAAAAAAAATAATAACACGTCAAAAAGACATCTTTTACAACAGGGACTAGAATGCAATTAGTCCAAAGTTCAAGGGCTAAAAGTGCAAAAATATGGAATTAGGGATGATAGCGGACCGCTACCAAGCTTCTTAGAGGTCCGCCACATGTATGTTAAGGCAATGACGAGGGAATGACGCGTGACAGACGCGTGCCTGCTGACTAAGCCCTATAGCAGACCGCTACTTGGGCGCGTAACGGTCCTCTAGCCGCAAAAAGTATCCGGACGAGGAGAAGCTAACATGTAGCACCATGCCACGATAACGTCCAAAATTTGTAAAAAGGTGAACCCTAGGGACTATAAGTATAATGATGTTAAAGTTGAGGGTTTAAAATGAAAAATATGGAATTTAAGACCTTAGCGGACCGCTAAGGAAAACCCTAACGCTCTGCTATGGGTGCAGGAAACCAGGTAGAGGTCCGCTAAGGAACCCCCACCCTGAGTATTTGGGTGGCGGACCGCCACCATAGGTAGTAACGGTTTGCTACGTAGGGACTAAGCAAACAATCCGGTAATGCCACATGTATAGTGACTAATGGTCGTGTTTTGTGACATGTGTACTCGTGGCGGACCGCCACGCCATGTGGTAACGGTCCGCCAGCCGCAAAGTAATCAGAAACTGCCACACGTAAACCGCTACGCCTAGCGGTAACGGTCCGCTAGCCGCAATCCCAGATTCGGTCCAATCTGAAAGCGACATATAGGGCTGACGTCATCATGGGCGGTGGCGGACCGCCACCCTCCTGCTTAGCGGTCCGCTACTGACCCGATTTTCAGCCTATAAATAGCTTGACGATTTCATTCAGTTCTTATCACCAAAAATCGTTTCCAACTTCCAAATTGTGTTATAGAGCTCTCTTAGACGACTCCCGACGTTCCTAGTTCGATTCCTGCTCCTTGTAGTGCCCGGTTAAGCAAGAAACGCTCGTAGAAAGGTCGAAACGCTAGAGAAACCAAGTTAAGAAGCTAGACATTAAGCTTTCAACTTTAAAGGCTCACTCCCACTATAAAGGTGAATACTTTATCTCTTTCAAAACTTATGTCAAACATTTTATTTACGAAAATGACCAAATAAAGGTTAACGAAGTAATGCTCAACGTTCTTCTACGAACAAGCATTCAGGCCATAGGTATACGTAAAACTTGCAAGGGATACACGGGTTACGGGTGAAAATCCCGGACTAAAGCTGGTGCTTATCTTATAACAAACCCGAAGGCGTAGACCTGCCCGCTATTATAAGCTATGACGCTAGTGTATACTGTGGTGCGATTGAACAAACGGGTCTGCTGAGTGTGTAGACTGAACATGAAGTTGTGATTATGAATATAATACTTGTTTGTACCAAATGATTTGATGTCAAGATATTGTATTCACTAGCGTTCGTGCTGACCTTTTATTTTCAAAATGTTTTTCAGGTAATGAATAAAATGTGATGAGAATGATCTGACCCAAGAAAATAAAGGATGGAATGCACGTAGGATTCTCAGGCCTCGTGTAAAGGGAAATCCTAAAGAAAAAGGAGATAGGACCAGGGAACTGATCAACCCTGAGTTGTACTATTTCCAGTGGCTTATAATGTATTTGATTTCAAACTCTGTTTTGTAATCAAAGATGAAAGGGTATTTATGTTTATAAAGTAAATATAAAACTTTTGTCTTCCAACTGAGTTTTGATATTTACAAACGTAACCCTTGAGGTTGAGACAAATGATGAAACGATCCTTTTTAAAAGACTTCCACTGTATTTTATAAAAACTCTCAAAAATCAAAGAAGTAGATACCAATCGGGCTCGTGCACGTCCAGGGGTGCCTGAGGCAGGGTGTGACATAACGCATGGCAGATGACGCAACTGGGTTAGGGCGGTGGCGGACCGCTACGGACCTGCTTAGCGGTCCGCCACAATGCATTTTCAGGTTATAAATAAGATGCCATTGCCGTTCCCTTTTTCACACAACCAAACACAATACCACAGCTACCTCAGGAAGCGTGCAAGAAGTCGGTGTGGCATGTTCAAGTGCGAGTATGGTGCGTTAAGATTGTGGTTCGAGTTCGGAGAGACGTTTAAGCGAGGAACGAGCGTAGAAAACAACCCGATATAAGTAAGTACACTGGACCCGTACCTTAGATAAATGTTTATGTGATTATGTGTTATGTGTGGGACTAAGATACATGGGAATAATGGTGGGTTAGTCTAAACACTAAACCGTTATAATGGAGTTTCCATGAGATATCAAAGGAGTGGTGGGTACGCCGCTGTTACACCCTATATATAAACATTTTTGATACCTCAGGGTGAAACCATCAGATAATGGAAATAGCATGGCACGAGTAAATGCAAAACAAATGGGAATACGTAAATACATAATGATAAAGCTTATTTCCAAATAAATGAGTATTCATGATATGTGAAAGGGGTGGTGGGTACGCCGCTAGTACATCCTATGTATAAGCCTCTATAACGTAACGTCGAGAAACCTTTTATTAGGAAGTAGAGCAGGTACGGGATAAAAGTATGACAAGAGGCCATACTGAGCATGATAAGAAATCATGCAATATGTGATGAATGTGAATATGTGAATGCATAATAATACATGCTAAATATAAATGTGTATGATGGAACGAGTCTAAACCCTAAAATAGAGTAATGGAGTACTCACGAAGTGTTAAAGGGGTGGTGGGTACGCCGCTGGTACACCTTATATACAAGTCTCTTTAATGCATCGTAGGGAAACCATGATAAAGTTTTAAGGTAAGGATTGGTTCGGAATAAATCAAGCATAAGCATGCAATAATAAAAGTAAACATGCACGCTATGGATAAATGCTTGATACATTGGGAGACTATGAGTCCAAGATACTTACGATCCCAATGAAATGATATGTGCATCCTACGAGGTGGGTCTCAAAAGAAATGAATGGAACGAGATGTCCAGCCTATAGGGTAGGTCTCGTGGATGAAATAAGGTGTCAAGTGGGCCTTATAAACAAGATGTCCAACCTATGGGGTGGGTCTTGTGACAGGATATCCAACCTATGAGGCGGGTCTTGTCTAAAACAAAATGAGTGATGTGACTTGATACGTCCTATGATAGTCACGGGGGCATGTCTGCCTGGTAAAACCTGAACAAAGAACCTAAAGGGGTTTCATAATAAAAGAGATAAGCAGTGTACTTACTTAGCGTAGGCTAACGTAAAAACGTGTTCCAAACCCTACAGGAAAAATGCACGTGAAATAGAGTTTCCCGAGGACGAGGCCGGTCTGAGCGAAGAATCCCAAAATCACATGTGTAATAGGATATTGTACATAAAAACAATATTTATAATAAAATACACCTCTGTCATTATAGTGACAAGGTTTTGAAAAAAAAATCTAGGATCATTTTCCGCAATAAAACTATGATAAAATAATTAAAACAAATAGGATGTTTCAAAAAGCACAAACACAAATCATCCACATTGTCGATTTCAAAATAATAAAACTTCTAAACGTGTAACCGTTGCTCTGTCGTGATTTTAAGGTAGAAAAGTCCTAATCGTCATCGTGAGAAAACTATGTAAAGTGACAAAAAGGAAGAAGGAAAGAATATTATAATTTGAACTTGGTCTTTCTTTTATAAGCAAACAAAATAAAATGATATAACTACCGCTACACCAAAGAAACATACATGTACATGTGTCGACCTCTAACTTATTCTTTTATTTCTTATCAAAAATGGTTTTCTATATGATCTATCAATTTTCCTCTTATATATATATATATTGTTTTCTTGTTTATTTTTATTCCTAAGTGGCAGAAGTGTCATTTTCTCGTCTCTCTCTTTGAAGATTAAACCTATCAGATTCATATCTTTTCAAAATCAGATCCATATCCATTCATATCCTTCTTTCTCCCTCTCTCTAAAAACACCCACCTTCTCTCTCTCTCTAGAAACACACACCTTCTCTTTCCCTCTCTCTCTCTAAACGCACAAGATCCATTCAACACTCTCTTCACCAATGTGAACAAGGATGAAGCCAACGGTATGAAAATCAAGGATTCGTTCTTGCTTCAAACGCTACCATGGTTCTTGGCAATTATTCAAGCCAGATATGACGCTGATTTGGTTTGTCTTCCGGGATTCAATCAGTGGGTGGATTATGCGCAGGTTATAAACTTATCAAAATTGCAGATCTTGATCAATGTGGCCCGCCCCTTCAACTTCTCTAGAAGAAGATCTAACGAGGTAAACTAATAGTAATATACTAATCAAAATTGCAGCCTTGTGGAAGTCAATGAAAAGATGAATACTCAATGCCTAAGTTTTGATACACTTCTAGATCTGAGTTTATTCATGTGTTTATGTGAATTCAGATATGAACATGTTGAACAACCCATATTTGAATTTACACAAGTGTAAACTGAATTTACACATGTGTAAAATGAATTTATACATGTGTAAAGAATTGCTATTCATGTGTTTTTATGTTGACTTAGATCTGAACATGTGTGAACAGTCAATATTTTTTTACACTTGTGTAAATTGAACGATTGTCCTTAAGATTTCAATGAGATTGTAAGTCCCAATCTTGATGGATCTTCGTATAAACGCACACACGAATACGCACACACACGATATCAAACTCTCACAATCACAAGGCGAAAACCGGTGATTGTGGTGATTCAAGAACAAATGGATTCAAAGTAATAACTCGTATATTGATTGACATAATTACAGAGAAAAACAATTAACCACCGCTAACCCTCTAGACAGCTTTCCACTTGTCTAACTATTATCAGAAACTTTTTTCTGGTGGCTTATACTAATTTAGGTTACATAAACAAGTATTTATACTAAGCCTAATAACACTAAGCCCAAAATACATGTTCTCGGCCCATAGCCGGCCCAAGACCCAAACCGTGAACCCAGTTCACGGTTACACATTTCGAATATCCATCTATTCGGTGACACCAATAGTTATACTTATTTGATAAGCGTCAGCCTCACATATTCAGACCCAACAATCTCCCCCTAGGCTGATGCTATCAAATGATCTTCATAACTTAAATGTATCACTGTGATCACCACTTCCAGCATGCAACATTTTCATCAAAATCTGTGGTTGTTGCTGTGATGTCAATGTTGGTGTAAGTAAAGTTCGACTTAGCTGAACTCTCAAACTTGGGTCTCTCTTTCTTCTCTTAGAGTTAGATCCTCATGTGGATCCTAATCAGCATTTGCTTGATCATCTTGCTAAAAGAGAATATGAGAGGAGGATTCCCAACAACTCTTTTCTTTTTCATTCTCTCTTTCAAGCAGATTCACAGGTACTTCATGTGTACCTTCATTGTCGGAATATTAAACCACATCTGGTTCTTCTGACTCGAGTACATTCTGTTGTGGTGGTACTTTAAGCTTGTCAGCAAATGACAACATTTCAATCTTCTTCAACCCTGATTCTTGATTTGAAATAAATCCTGCAAATTCACAGAAGTTTTGTAAGCAGACATTTATATGCAACAGGGAATCCAATATTCACATGAACACCTAGTACATCCATGTACTATCAAACCTTTGAAATTTCAACTCTTTTGATAATAAGTCTTTAAATCCAATAATGGTCAATTTTAATAAAGATAAGACCAAAGTAAAATAAAATAAAATAAAATATAAAAGCTAAAAAACTAAACTATACTTAATTAAAATTAAAGATAAAATTTGAAATAAAATCTTTTTGGAATTTTCTTTAACAAATTGCAACACAAATTTAAACTAACAGAAATTAACACATACATGTAACAACGAGCCTTTAGGAAGTTTGCAATGGGATCAAATTGTTCTATAGGCTGACCAAGAAACATTTTTAAGCACGTATTTTCTACTCAGACAGATCAAGCAGATTGCTAATATTTAGATCATTCTAAACTCATGCTTTAGCTTCAAACCTAAGTTTTTCACTGTGATTTAAGTTATCATGTTTTGAGTATAATTAGTTATCTCACACTCATATCTCAGAGATCTGTAATTAAATGAATATGAATTAAGTGAATTCTTGATGGACTTTAATGGACCCCACAACTTATTAAGTAAACCTTCCATTCCTCATGATCTTTTGAGCACCTAAATTTTAACTAATTGAGCATAATTAGCATAGGTTTATGCAACTTTTCAGGGAATCTATGAAAGAATTTGATCAAAAACATAGCACTACGTGCTTACATGTTCAAAATCATCAGAAGCTCAGGGTCATAGCACTACGGACTTACATGCCTTGACAAGAGATCCCTTCCTAGTCACATATTCCCAAAAATAAAAAAAATATTTACAAGTATATTTATATGTATGTCTTTAGACATATCTTTTTGATGTATGGCATTGCATATCTTTTGAATTTATTCCTATAGCACGACATTAACATTGCGTGTCTTTTTGCTCAGAGATCTGCTTTGCACTATTATTGAGTGTCTTTTCACCTACTGTATGTCAATGCATGTCTTTTAACTATATAGATATATAATATTTACAAACTTGTATAAGGTCAAGCTCGCAACCCCTTTGTGAAGGGTCCCGGTTAGTGCAATTCTAATAGAGCAAGGGTTATCCACAGTTCATCAACCTTTATGTTTAAGTTCTCGATTATTAACAGGAATAGAAAATTACACTAATCTATGAGATGTTTCCCAATAATGCCATCATATTCTTTTGTTTAAGTGTATCACATGCAGAGCCTATCAACATATCCAACATAGATCCTAGCCTTTTCAATTTACAGCCTTACATGTGTTGATCCTAGCCTTAAGAAACGAACGTTCATATCACTTCCCATTAAATTTCAAAACTTCCGATGTAGACACAAACATATTTTTTGAATTTTCTTTTAAAAGAACTAAAGTTGACTTTTTTTTCTTAACTCCAAATAATTAAAGCTGACTCTTTTTGGATTTTTTTAATATTAATAAACATTAAAAACAATATTTTTGTATTTTTCTCATATCTCTCCCTAAATTTGTGCATTAAAATTAAAAAAAATGTACAAATTTAAACTGTAAAGAAAAATCTTTTTGTAACCATTCTCAAATTTCAAAACCTCATTATTTTCAAAGCATAATTTACCAAAGTAAATTGTACCTTTATTGCTGATCTTACCTCCCTTATCTCATAGAAAGGAAACATACCCTCCGTTAAAGTATTAACGTTATGCATCAGAGAGATGTCACCCGCCATGTGCTTGGAACAACCCATATCAACATACAAGGCTGGTTATTGACAGTCCTCCTTGGCTATCCCTACACGAATGAGAAGATTAGTTAGACATAGGTACCCAAGCCATTGTTGACCTGGGCATTCCTGAAGCATCAATATACGACACTTCCTGCAAACACATATCATTTTTATAATTAAGGACAAGTGTTGCGACAACATTTTCCTTAGCCTTCCAGACAGGCTTTGATTGAACAGACGATTTTGTCTCTTTTGACGCTGAGACTTTAAGTTTCACTGTTTGCTTATTTTGTTTAACGTTTTGTCTTTCAAAATAAGCCTATCTGTTTCTCTTTGCAGCATTCCAGTCACCATCAGAAGGCTTAACTTTGGGATGCTTATTCGTCATTGCCTGAGGTTTTTCAACCTTCGTTGGCTTAGAATAATACTTTTCCCTTGGTGTAGCCCTCTGTTTGTTCATGTAATAAGGCTCATAAGGACGATGCATGCAATTTCTTGCAATGTGACCGGCTTTGCCACATGTGTAACATGTCTGCTTCCTAGCATAAGCAGCATATCCCGATCTGTTTGACCATGATGATGAAGATGAAGATGATGATGAATGTGATTGATAATATTGATCACATCTTCTCTTTGAGCAGCTTGGAGACTTCTTGTTTTTCTGAGCATGGTTTTGTTCAAACCTCTTATGATGATGATCATACTTTGTATAAAACTCAGCTTTGGTGAAGTGCTTAGGTGAAGCACTTGAGGTTTGAACACTAACCCAGGGTTTTTCAACCTGCTTGCTTTTCTTCTTCAGCTTGGACATGTCTGTTAGAATACTTTACAACATTATCAGTGACGGGTTTAACAAATCTAGTTTTTCCATCACTATATGCAGGTAATTTTGAATTTGTAGTAACATTTTTCCAAGCCTGCACATAGGGTTTATTGCTTTTAGAAGTAGTGCTCTTCGAAGCATTGACTTGATAATTATTAGTGTTATTTTTGCAACCAGAATTAAAAATAATTTTATTCTTGCAAAAACAAGCTTCTTCATACTCATCACTCTCACTAACACTATCACATTCCTTAATCTCTAGTTTTTCTGCACATGAAGTAGAATCATCAGAGTTATTCACACATTTAATATCAGAATCTAAGGATGAAGATGATTCGAATCCTTCAGAGCTTGACGGATTTCCAAGAGTGAACATGAAGAACTCCTTTACTTGTTCCTCAACAGAGGGAGGAACAGTGGTACAGTTTTCGTTGAACGGAGGAGGCACGTTATTATATCCAAGCCCTTTGCTCCCATTTCCCGGTTTGTGGATTTGAGTTTTGAAGCATATCAACTACTTTACTTGACTGACCAAAGAATTCTACTTTGAATTTTGCTTCATTAAAATTTGATTTGGCCTTTTCTAATTCAGTGGTCAATCTAGGAATTTCTTGATTAGCATCAGTAAGCAAACAACATTTATTGCTGAGTTGAGACTTTAGTAATGAAATATCCTTTTTACCAGCATCTATTGCTTCTTTATAATACTTTTCAGAGTTAAGAAACTTTTTTTTGTGATATTTTAGATTTTCATTTTCAAACCTCAAATCATCATTTTCTTTTCTATACATCTCTATCTTATCAATACACAATTTAGAACATGGATTAGATATTACCTCAGGTGGAATTGAACCTGAAGATGATGAAGCTTGTCCTGCTACTCCAAATGTAGAAAACATTCTGAATTTGAGAACCTTGCTAGATACTGAAAAATTTTCCCTCGAGACTTTTCCCCGAAAACTCAATATTGTCAACTTCTCAAAAGTGAATCCGAATAGTTGTGTAATCGTCTTCTCAAAATATTGAACAAGAAATTTTTTGATAATTTCCCACCAAAATTTTCACAAAAAAATATCTGATATTTTCAACTTTTCAAAAACAACTCCGATTAGAAGTATAAACGATCTCTTAATTTTTATTTTTTATTTTTTTTATCCCTTGAACTTATGGATTACCGAGAACGTTTGACTTCCTGAGTAGTGAACCTCTATCTAGCCGTGAACACCTGTTAAACCCGTGAAGTATAATGAACCCGTGAACTATCTTCAAACCAGTGAACTATTGATCACCCGTGAACTGTCAAGTACCACCCGTGAACTACTTGAAACCGGTGAACTATCCATCACCCGTGAACTTTCAAGTACCCGTGAACTTAAGAAGTCGTGAACCTTCAACACCCTTGAAGCAATACCGTGAACAATCTACGACTCGTGAACTTGAGTTAAAACCGTGAACCTCCTTGAACCCATGAACCATACACCCAAGAATCTAAACCCGTGTATAATTCCCGAGAATCCTATAGCAAACCCGTGTATCTGGACTTGATTCTGTTTCCGAAAATAAACCCAAAATTTAAGGAATTCAAATTTCGAAATCAAACTCAGTCCCAATGAACACGCGTAAGATTCCAAACAGATTTCTAAAGAAATCAAAGCGAAATCTTCCTAACAATAGCGATATCAGCAATGAATTCAGAGAGAACCAGCAATAATTCCTTGATTCTCAGGAAAAACTTCACAGAAATGCAGCAACACGATGAACACAGTCTCTGATCTTAAAACGTGAATTTTAAAACTTAATCAACTTCTAAGAACACGATTAGCACCAATAATAGTATTTTCCCTTTTTCACGATTTCAACAAGCATAATCCTCCCAAACAGCAGCAAACAACTTGATTAAATACAAAAATTCAATCAAAAACACAAAGAATACCTTTAATCTTGATTCTTGAATCGTTGATATCAACAACCGAGCCTTGAATGACTTCAATGGCTCTGATACCAATTATATGTCCCAATCTTGATGGATCTTAGTATAAATGCACACACAAATACTCACACAGACGATATCAAACTCTCACAATCACAAGGCGGAAACTGGTGATTGTTGTGATTCAAGAACAAATGGATTCAAAGTAATAACTCGTATATTGATTGAGAGAATTACAGAGAAAAACAATTAACCACCGCTAAACCTCTAGACGTCTTTCCACTTGTCTAACTATTCTCATAAACGTTTTTCTGGTGGCTTATACTAATTTAGGTTACATAAACAGGTATTTATACTAAGCCTAATAACACTAAGCCCAAAATACATGTTCGCGGCCCATAGCCGGCCCAATACCCTAACCGTGAACCCAATTCATGGTTACACATTCCGAATATCCATCTATTCGGTGACACCAATAGTTATACTTATTTGATAAGCATCAGCCTCACATATTTAGACCCAACAGAGATAATTGATAAATTTGTTGCTATTTTTAAACTATATATATTTGTGGTGTTTGTAGGTCCCGGGAGCCTCGTTGCACAACGGAAAAACAAAGATATGTTCATTGATTCATGTGGGAACGAAGGTAGAAGACAGAGAAACCAAAAGCATTTATAAACAAGAGAATCAACACAAAAATGATACGTAATCCATAACAAAGAAGTCATCCCGTCATTACAGACTACATACCGAAGGAGTACACATCTCTCGTTTACTCTCACGGTTCACGAGGGCCGGGAGAGCTAATCCTGGCCAGAACCTCTCTCATATTTTGTTCCATGTTCCACCTACAAATGAAGACAACCCTTCTATTTGTAGTGGTAGAAACCATTCCTGTGTACTTGGCTAAGTACGCAGGACTGATGTGTCGTGAGATAAGTATATAAAAATATAAATAAATATATTTTTAAGATGATTGATTTCACAAGATTAGGTTTTAAATTTATAAATTAAAATGATAATTATGTTAACTTAAAACACACACAATAGGCAGGTGTACCTATCGCAGCGTAATATAGTCAGGTAAGAACCAAGTATCGAACCAATGGACACAGTCGAGTTCCAATACTCAACTTTAGTAAGTGGGTTTTGTGTGCTTGTGAAGCAGAAAAGTAAATGACGGTAAAGTAAATAACATAAAAGTAAAAATGTGCGTGAAGTGTGTAACATAAATGTAACTAGCAGAATAGTAAATAGCAGAAAAGTAAATAAGGCGAAAATGATCAGATTAGGAGATGTATTGCTTCGGGATTCGAATCAGCTTGGTACGTGATAATGTTAGATTAACTAATTCAGTGGTATGACTACTACAAACTTGTGACCCGGGTCACCGCTAGAGCCTCGTCCTAACGACATTTGATTTGCAAATTACAATCTTTAAAAAGTGGTAGTGCCTCCCGTTAGGGACAAGATTTACCCTCAACCCATCGAATGGTCATATCCGGGTTGGTTAAAGACATCGGACTCAAAATGCTTTATATCATGTTAAATAGGTGATTATATTTTGCTCACCGGGAGGTGGTGTAACAATGGGACCAAGTATAAAAACGTACCGTTCCCAACATGAGTTCACCAATTCTTGTTCGCATAATAATCTCGTATAAAGACGTACGATCTTAGAAGTATAGACCAAGCCTTGTGTAACACCCTTAATTCAAACACCGGTTATTTAACATTAAACACACGCGGAAGCATTTTTCCCAAGAAATTTTTTATTTTTATATTTTTACACTGTTCGTGTGTCGCGAACTTCTGGAGCACTCCTTTCGCGTGCCGCGAGGGAGTCTCAAAATACCAGGCCGGAGATCCGGTTCTTCGCGTATCGCGAAGAACCATCACCAGGTGATCGCGTGTCGCGAAGAACCTTCACCAGGTCTTCGCGTGGCGCAAAAACGTCCAGTAAACAGAAAGTTTACTTTTCTGCCCAGTTCAACACTTAACCATTTTTCCATTCAACTTGACACAAAATATCCCAACACTTGGGTTTTTGTTTCAAAACATTCACTCATCAATCCATATATCAAAATCAACATAAAACATGTATTAAAACCATCCATTTATAGTATTTCTATTTACACCCCAAACATCATAACGCATACGAGAATCCGCCAAAACGTCTTAGACTTGACTTGGACTTCATCGGAGCTTTTCCTACATAACACCACATGTATCACCATTAGTAATGAAGATAAAACATAACAAACAAGTAAAAATCTACTTGTTTTCACCCATTCACACATTTGACCCGTTTCCACCCAATTTGCCATTAGGCTACTTATCACTTGCTTATCACCTTGCAAGTTCCATTCTTTTCATTTATCATTCATATTTAACACATTTCCATTTCCATTATAGATCGTAGACCATAACTTTATCATCACATTTCCATTATGATTCTTAGATCATAACTTTATCACCCATTTCCATTATGGTGTTTAAACCACAACTTCTTTACCACATTTCCATTATAGTAATACAACTATAACTACATTCATTCACCTCTATACACATTCTTAACACTTAACACATTATGCATACCATATTGCATATAACATCTTATATCAACAAGTAAAATCTACTTGTTTTTACCCATTAACCCATTTGACCCGTTTGCACCTAATTTGTCATTAGGCTACAAATAACTTGCATTTCACTTTGTCATTAGGCTACAAATCACTTGCATTTCACCTTGCAAGTTCCATTATTTTCATTTATCATTCATATTTAACATATTTCCATTTCTATTATGGCACGTAGGCCATAACCTCATTTCCATTATGATACTTAGATCATAACCTCATATCCCATTTCTATTATGGTACTTAGACCATAACCTCATTTCCATTATGGTATTTAAACCATAACCTCATTTCCGTTATGATACTTAGATCATAACCTCATTTCCATTATGGTATTTAAACCATAACCTCATTTACACATATCCATTATAGTATTACAACTATAACTACATTCATTCATTTACACATATCCATTATAGTATTACAACTATAACTACATTCATTCATTTACACATACTAGTTAATACACATTCATACTCATTTATTTCAACAACATATATGCACACATAACACATATACCACCCTTTATCATCAATGCTAAATAAGTGCAAAGGCACTCGGGTTAGAAGATCCCGCACCACCTTCTCGATTCACAATTTGATTACCTAAACATATACACCTAGTTTAGTAATCTAATCATACATCAAAATCACATTATAATTGGGTTTACAACCCAGTTTCCCATCTCCAACCCAAACTGACCCGTTTGGGTTATTCCCATAACCAAACACCCTCTTTCAATCCAAACTCACCTATTTGAGTTTCCTTTCCAATTCCTTGACACTAATTTTTCATTCAATAATTATCATTAGGTTAATTTGGTGTTCATTCAAGTGTCTAACACCATATAAACACTTTAACATCACTAATTCAACATCCTGTCATCATAATCCAAACACCCACAGATTTCTCCATAAGAACCCTAACTTCTCATATTCTTAATCAAAGGTTTCTAGGATGTTAATCACCATTCTTTACCTTTAGTTTAGCTAGATTATCAACAATTTAACACCAATTAACCACATGCATTCAAAATTTCTGGATTTCTACAAAACCCACCAACTAACACATTCAAAAGTGAAATCAAAGGAAGATAATCACTTACTTGATGTTAGGAAGGTGTTGTGTGAGCCAAAACCTTCACAAAACAAGCTTCAAATGCACAAAATAGCTTCAATTCCACTTTTATCCTTTTTATCTCTTGCACATGAACGACCTCAATACAACAATGGCTCAATTTTGACTTCAACAAATCAAATATGACAGATTTTTCCATTTTACACTTTTAGCCCCTCAACTTCCATTTCACCCATTTCATTCCAAAACTAGTTAAAAACTAGTATAACCCCATTATTAACTTGAAACTCACTTGTTTCAAATTATTTCTAAAATATTATTTTCACCATAATATTATTTAGAAATATTTATTTATTTATAACGAAACCCGGATTTTGGTTCGTTACAAATCACCTCCCCTTATTTGGGCTTCGTCCCCGAAACCCGACTTTACATGAAGAGGTTCGGATAATACTTGAGCATTTCCTCCTCAGTTTCCCAAGTCATTTCCGCTCCCTTCTTATGTTCCATATCACCAAAACTTGGCTAATCTCTTTATTACGTAAACGCTTCACCTTTCTATCCAAGATTGCCACCGGTTCCTCAACATAATTCACCTTTTCATCCAATTCAATATCATCCAATGGAACAAAAGTAGATTCATCCGCCAAACATTTTCGCAAATGAGACACAAGAAATGTGTTATGAAGTCTATTTAGTCCCTCCGGTAGGTCCAAATGATAAGCTACCGCACCTACCCTTGCTATCACCTTAAACGGTCCGATGAAACGTGGACTTAACTTCCCCCGTTTCCTAAACCGTATCACCCCTTTCCAAGGAGATACTTTCAAAAGCACAAGTCCCCCACTTGAAACTCAATCAACCACTTTCTATTATCCGCATAGGACCTTTGGCCATTTTGAGCCGCCTTTAAGTGTGCCCTTATTTGGTCAATACTATTATTAGTTTCCTTGACCACCTCTTTGATACCAAGTTCCCGTTGACCAATTTCACCCAAACACACGGGTGTTCGACATTTCCTCCCATACAATGCCTCAAAAGGCGGCATACCAATACTAGTATGGTAGCTATTATTGTAAGAAAATTCTGCCAACGATAATGGTCATCCCAATTACCCCCAAAATCCAACGCACACGCGCGTAACATATCCTTGAGCGTTTGAATCGACCGCTCGCTTTGACAATCCGTTCCTTCATCAAATCCCCACCAAGTGCTAACACTTGGGCCTCTCGGATTTCATCAATAAGAGATGATGAAGTTGTCATCTTAAATGACTTCACCTTAATAGGTGCATGGCTCGTCTCCCGGCGAAGAGCATCCACCACTACATTCGCTTTACCCTCATTCATGCTAGATTAACACTTAACTAACATCAATTTAACCCAACTTCAACTCCATTTATTTTTCTAGTAAAACCTACCTAGAAACTCAACAATGGAAGTTTCAAAACTATCTCATCAATCCACCCATTGAGACTCAAGGTCTCAAGTTCATACCGCTTGGGATTCGAGGATCCCCAACACCCATACATAACACCCCATGCAGCTCGAGTCTTCAACTCAACCCCTTCTTAATCAAGAAAGTATGCGACCTCCTCAAGTAAGGATACAACAATTTCCTTACTTGGATCCTCTTTTACAACACTGGAAGAAAAATCCCTATCCGTGACCCAAACACCCTAAGTATCTCTAATGACTTAATCATAAGTCATCCTTTGAGATCTAAGGATCTCAATCACCGAATCCCCCTTTGCAGTCGAAGACTTCGTTTTCAAACACCGTTTGTGAAGTCCAAGGACTTCCATCATCATTTATGAAGTTCTAAGACTTCAACCACCATTTATGTACACATTCCACCTATGTACATTTCACCCCTTTAAATACATATTTCACCTATGTATATCACCATTTGCGTACAATGTACATTTAAACATTCACCCCTTGACCATTAAATCTTTAACGGGTCCACAAGGATTTCTTCCAAATTCACCACCCCATCCGAAAATTGAATTTTCACCAAAACCAAAATGGCATACCCAACCGTTCCAAAGAAACACGTCTTCTTTCAGGGACTCCTCAATTAGTTCACAACGACATTGAGTATAAACAACATTAGTTCAGAGATATAAACGACTATCTTTGATTAATCGACCACCTGAGAGCAGTTTATGCTCTACACACCTGAACCATAAAGTCCACAAACTGCGAGACCTTTGGTCAGTTTATCCTACCACCGACCGACTGTGCCAATACGCACTCTTCCATTTTCCTTTTCCCCCAAAAAGTTTATGTGCTTTAGAACAAAGCACACGGGTGCAATGACTCTTATCAAACCCTCTTTCTAAACTGGAATACTAAGTATCTCTTTATATCCCCTGGCTGATGTCGATGGCACAAGCCATGTATACACCAATTCGTATACCTCGTGCTTTGTTGTCTCTAATGAGCACTGATCAACACGCTACCCCTTTGTCACACTTGACATCAATATGGTTACTAAGTGACCGAACACCTCTTTCACCATCGCAGGATTAAGATTTATGTGATTGTTTCATCCATAACCTCCTGCGTTTAAATCATATAAACATCAACGTTAAAACACCCTTAATGTTAATGGTCCAACTCCACTGAATAATGTCACCAGATAGCATCCGAAAACCCGATCTATTTACATCTCTTCCACGATTACAAGATTTTGAGCGAGACCAAAACTAGTCATAAAAACTTGCGCGAAATCTTGTTGACCACCATTATTATATGTTGTACATGAAGGAACTCTTCCACTATGCCACCCACCATGGCTTGCAATCAATGGTATTTCAACGTTATCTCTTGAATCCCCCCGATGCATGTGCCTTCACGCCCTTATGCCTTTCTCCTCACGAAGAATAATCCACCAAACCTCCGTCACGTACCGGAGTCGACTCATCAAGAGTAATACGCCATCCACCAACCACGATGGATTGCTTCAAAAGCCAAAATCATCATAGTGATTCACCGTTAATTAATCAACTATTAATTCTTTGGTTCGCACACCACAAACCTTCTTGTGAAAACA